>CM064061.1:39638544-44638544 GCA_032594955.1 Panicum miliaceum | reverse complement strand
TGTGATCCGTAATTTCCACTTAATCATGAATCCCAATATTTCATTCGCCAGACGTGTAGCCAGAAGACCGATGAGGAATCGGTCATGTTAACTTGACATATTTTCTTTTTGTACTCAGAATTCGAATCGGCACCAATCGTACGTCGGCCTTGATTCGCTGCTATCTCTCAAATCTCCCATCTCTAGTGAATCGGCCGACGTGAACCCATGCCCCAGCTCCTCATCCTTTCGAACGAGCTGAATCTTCAGAGCCGACTGCTTGGACCGAAATCGGACACTTTCAGGAAGTCCGTGTCCCAAGTCCTGCCAGATATACACCTGACGTGTTCGCAGCTCCACTGCTGTGTGTCGGCCGCCGCAACGCTGTAGACGGAATCGGCAGCGACTATCTCTGTACTGTCGCCGACCCATTGCACAAGGCATTGATGCATAGTAGATGGGACGCAGCAGTTTGCATGTATCCAGTCGTGACCAAGCAGCATATTATAGGACCCCTTGCCATTAATGACGAAGAAAGTAGTAGGGAGGGTCTTACTACCGATGGTGAGGTCGACGCAGAATGCTCCGCGGGCGGGTGACACGTTGCCTTCGAAATCTTTCAGCATCATGTCCGTGTTGGTGAGGTCGTCTTCGCCCTTGCCCAGCTTGCGGAACATGGCATACGGCATGATGTTGACTGTCGCGCCTCCATCTACCAGTAATTTGGTGACGGGTCTTCCGTTGACATACCCTTTGAGAAACAGCGCCTTAAGATGCTGTCGTTTTTCCTCTTCTGGTTTCTCAAATGTAGCCGTCATCGGCTCTAATACCAGTTGTGCCATTTGCTCTTCCTCTGTATTTGTCACTTTGTCCCGATCGCTTGGCGCCATGAACTCCATCGGCAGTATGAAAACCATATCAATCTCGGCTGCCGATTCTTGGTTATCCGTTTCTTGATCATTTTTCTTTGGGCGCCAAACCCGAGATTTAACATTCCTTTTTTCTGGCACGTGTCTTTGTTCTTCTTCTTGATGTTCCCACTGGCGTAGGCGTTGGATCCTTCGCTTCTGGGATCTGGATAGGCCATCGGGACACCACCTGGGATTCACTGGCTTGGTCGATGATCTGACGTGTTCCCAATCTCGTCCCCTTCCTAGGAGGTCTTCGTCTGACACCCTATCATCGGCTATCTCTTCCAGCCGATCGTGCGCGCTGATCCTGCCCCCCAGTCCATCTTGCTGGCCGATCTTGCTTTTTGACCTGCCGTACTGGTCAACTCTGCCCCCCAGCCGATCATGCACCGAAACGCGCTGTTCTTCACGCCGATTTCTGTTGATCGGCTCTAATCCTCTGTCCCTAGAGTGCGGCTTCGGTCGATCGTTGCGGTTTGGTCCGTTGCACTCCGGACAGTTATCGGCAGATGGCAATCAGATATCGTTCTCCCAGTAGTGGACGAAGAAGGGACACTGCCAATGATCTTCACGCCGGCGTATCGTCTCTTCCTGGTGTTGTGCTTGTTCTTGCTGCCGCCGATATTTACTGAGTAGAAATCGGGAGGTGACAGGCCTGTGTGGTCATTCTGGTCCTCGCCTGTTCCTTCTGATTTCTTCCGTCGTGATCTGCCTCCCGGGATCGACAACGCCGCCTCTTCTCGCCGATTCTGACGTCAGCACCTTGGTTTGACCTGGTTCTTCTCCAGCGTTGACCGTGTTGGCCGGGAAGGGATGCTGGTCTATCTTCATCGGCATTGCCGATTTGGTTGGAGTTTCAAATCTGAGCCGCCCCTGTTCAATGGCCGATTGTATCTGCTGGCGAAAGACTTTACATTCATTGGTGTCATGAGAAGTAGCGTTGTGCCACTTGCAGTATTTCATCTTCTTAAGTTGATCGGCCGTAGGGATGGTGTGATGTTGCGACAGCTTAATCTGCCCCTCCTGAAGCAGTAGATCAAAAATTTTATCGGCTTTTGACGTGTCAAAGCCGAATGTCCCTGGCTCCTTCTTGCCAAAGGGGCAGGATATTGGTTTTTTCCCTTTTACCCATTCCGCCAGGCCGATTTCTTCGTCCGCGTCAGATTCAGACCCCTCCAAGTATGCCACCTTCTTCTGGAAGCTCCTCCGCTGTTCAAGCGGTCGGATCTCCTGCCCTGACAACCGGTGGACGATTTGACTCAGGCTCTCAAACTCTTAGGCAGCATATCTCTCTCTGATTTGCGGTAAGAGGCCTTGGAAAGCGATATCGGCCAACTGCGCATCGGTCAGGGCCAGACTGTAGCACTTGTTCTTGATTTCCCTGAACCTCTGTATGTACCCTGTCACCGGTTCATCGCTCCTCTGCCTGAAGCTGGTTAAGTCCGAAATCTTCATCTCGTGTACCCCTGCATAGAAGTACTTGTGGAATTGTTTCTCCAGATCGGCCCACGTGACGATGGAATTTGGCGGTAAAGTGGTGAACCACTGGAATAACTGGTGATAACTGGTGATAACTGGTGATAACTGGAATTACGCTGATCTCAAGCTGGATAACTGGTGATAATACTAGAATAACAGGTAAAACTTGCAATTCTAGTAAATATCGATAACTTGTGAATAAATCCAAACGAAACCACAACGATGCGCCCGTAGTTAAAGCTCGGATATTACTCGATAAACGGAACCTACCAATTGGCCGGAGATCAGGTTGATGCAGCCCTGCCAATCCGTACGAACTCGTGGAAGAAGAAAATATTGGCGAAGTCGCCGACTTGAAAAGTAAAGTACTGGTAAAAAGTAGAAGTGTTTTGTTGATTGATTTGATTTTTTTTTGCAAAGCCCTAGCGACTCCTATTTATACCCTGAAACTAGGACTCCTGGTCGATTACGACTTGTTACAACCTTATTTAAAACAGGAAAACTACTTTATCTATAATAACTTTAAAAAGGAAACGGACTCTTCCGCCGCCGTTTCCTAATCCAATCAGGACCTCTTCAATTGCTTTCCGGCCGACTTAGCATGCCGTGTTGACCAGCTTCTGACTAGGATCTTCTGGAATAATCCTATCCTGTTGGCATAGGCTGCGCCACCAATCGGCCGATTTTCAACTGTTACTCCGATCGGCCGATTCCTTACTGTAGCTTTCAGGTCCGCTTCATCGGCCAACCTTCTCCTCCTGACGCCGATTCAATACGTGTCAAAATCTGGCGTCAACAAAAGGGAAGATGGAAGGGCGGAGTTTGTCCCTTGAGATGCCCAGGGCGTCGAGGGTCTTCACGTAGAGGATATTGAGGCTGCTACCTCCATCCTTGAGCACCTTAGTCAAACGCATGGTCCCGACGATAGAGTCCACGACGAGTGGGTAGCTCCCTGATCGCGGCACATTCGGCGGGTGGTCGTCCAAACTGAAGGTGATGGATGTGTTGGACTGAAGGTGATGGAGTCGCCTGGGTACTGTGGCCGCCGCTGAGAGGACCTCGCGTTGGCACAACTTGATTTGGCGCCGAGTGCGGTCATCCTCGGTTCCTCTGAAGATCGTGAGGCAGCCCTAGGGGTCGGGAAATGGGTTCTAAGGCTTGTTAGAGTCTTCCAACTCTTTGGGTGCCTTCTTGTCATGGTCGCCTCCCTCACGTTTGCCGGCGGGGTTGAGCGCGCGTCTTAGGATTTCGTAATCCTTGAGCTTGTGCTTGACGGGGTAACCCTAATTAGTACACGGCTTCTCCAGCAGCTGCTCGAAGTGCTTGTTGCCTCCCTTCCGCTTGGCTGGTCGATCGGCGGTTGCGACGAGATTGGGGTTTGGCCGGCGCCGATTGCCCCTCTTCTTGTTCCCCTGTTTCGAGGAGGCAGGGGTTTCGTCCGGCTCCTTGGCTTTGGCCTTGCCGGTGGGTAGCGCGCCGACGAAGATGGCGCCCATGGCTTCCTCGCCAGAGGCATGGTTTGTGGCTATGTCCAGGAGCTCACGGGTGGTCCACTGCTTGTGGCAGCCGAGCTTGTGAACGAGCGACTTGCAGGTGGTCCCGGAGATGAACACGCCGATGACAACGTCGGGGAGAGTGTTGCACTGCTGCGAGCATCGGCGGATGTAGTCCCGGAGGGACTCTCCTGGCTTCTTCTTGTAGTTCTTCAGGTCCCACAAATTTCCAGGGCGAACGTATGTGCCCTGGAAGTTGCCCACAAAGACATGCTTGAGATCGGCCTAGCTGCGGATACTGTTAGGCGGCAAGAACTCAAGCCACGAACGGATGTTCTCCCCAACATAGATGGGGAGGTACTGGATGATGAAGTTGTCGTTAGTCGTGCCCCCGGCCTTTCAAGCGAGCCGGAAGTCCTCAAGCCAGATCGTGGGGTTGGTTTCCCCAGTGTACTTGGTGACGTTCGCCGGCGGACGGAAACGCTGCGGGAACGGCGCCTGCCGGATGTGTGATGCGAAAGCCTGCGGACCCGGCATGTCTGGGCTCATGCTATGCTGCTGCTCATCACGGCGGGGACGGTAACGGTGCCACGGGTTCTTGTCTTCGTTCTCGACGTCCAACACATTTTCGTCGGGCATGCGAGCGGCCATTTGGTCGACATCGGCGTTATGGCACGCCTGCCGCTTGGCATGAATGACGCTTCGGGCATCATAATTAGGGCCTAGGCGACCCTGAATCGGTGCTCGCCGTGGCGCAGGCACCGGATTAGCCTGAGGGGCAGTGACCGCGCCTCGTGCCCGCGGGGCTGGATGCCCTTGCGGCTGAAGCACTGACGGGTTGGGCTGCTGAGGGCCCGCTCCTCCTGTAGGGTAGGAAATTGGTCGTCGCTGTCGCATGGACGAGCTTTCCGCTTGTTGAAGGGCGGCGCGTTCCACCAGCCCTCAGATGTTGCGGTGGATTTCTTGTAGCTGAGGGTCAGCAGGGGGTGGCAGGTTGCGGAGGAGTATGGCCGCGACCGCGATGTTCTGCCCAGCTCGCTTGAACTTTCGGAGGTCATCGCCTCCCGCCACAATGTTGCGCCGTACCTATTGTGCACATTCCCGGGCATCGCCTGCGGCGCCACGGGGGTTCGCGGCTGGTGGTGCTTGCTACGGGTTGTCCGGCAGTTTCCTCAACGCTTCAGCATGAGCCTACACGTTGGCTAAAGCCTGTGCGCGGGGATCTGCCGTGGTGTAGCTGTGTTCCAAGCTTTCCATAGACGGATTTTCTCCTGGGAGGTCCGCCATGGCACATCTCGGCCACATGGTGCATCCAGGTGCTGACACGTCCCCGACGCTCGAGGCGTTGCTAAGAACAGGTCCTCATCAGGGAGGAGCTCGAGAAACGAGGCAGGGGTATACCCTGTCATGCCTACAAATGAGGTCGCCATGGGGAGTGATGGCATAATCTTACCAAGCTCCCTGGCATAGATCGCTGCCGCGTTCGGAAGACCGAATTGTGACGCAACGCACGGCGTTGTTGGTGGCGGCAGTGGTGCCCCACCTGAAAGCTGGTGAGGGACGTTGCTCAAGGAGTACAGAACCAGGTCCACGTCGCTTGCAGTAGGGTTGGCACCGAGCTGGAGCTCGATGCGCAGGGCCAGTGCCTCGAGATCGAGTTTGGCCAGCGGGTTGGTGAAGGAGCCGGCCCCCTCGGATGCCGCTGGGGCGATCACGTCCTCCTGGAGGTGGAGCATGCCAAGGTGGTCGGCGATGAAGTCCAGGCTTCCAAAGCGGAAGGCCTGGAAGGGTGCAAAGGGCGGTGGTGACCACGGCCCGGCACACGTCGGAGCGGAGAGCACTGGCGAGCCAAAGTAGAGCGGAGCGCTCGTGCCATCGGCCCTGGTGATGCTGATGGAGGAAGCCATCCGATCGCCAAAGCAAAGGATGCACGACGTCCTTCCCATGGACGATGCCAAAATTGTCGCTCCCGAAAATGGGCGACAGGTAATCTACTCGACAGTGTGTATGTCATGCGTCGTAATCGGAGGTGGCCTAGCACACAATGACTCGAGAGATTATACTGGTTTGGGCGAGAATGCCCTACGTCCAGTCGGGGGTCAGTCGGCTGTATTGCTCGAGCCAGGTGCTCATGAGAGTTGGCGAGTACAAGCTTTTCGAGTGCTAGAGAGCTCTAGGTGTCTACTTTTGTTTTTATGTTGTCTCTTGTTGTAAATCAAAGGGGACCCCTCTTTTATAGTACAAGGGGGCCCACATTACAGGGAATTCCTTGGTGGAGAAGATTTTAGGGAGAAGTATCTTTCACTCCGGCAGTCAGGAGGCCGAAATTGTAACACCTCAGGTGTTTAAATTACGAAATAAGCCTCATTAGCTTAACACGATGCATAAATAACTAAGAAAAGTTTAAAAGAAATGAATGATAAATTGGTTTTGCTTTGAATTGAAAATAGATGTGTATATATCCATAAGTACATGTACTTTAATCAAACAAATTAAATAACTCTCACCTCAAAGCACTTATGGCTGCGAAATTTAATAGGCACATCATCGATGAAAGGATAAACAAAAGTCTAGTTGTAGCCTAGGAGAGAATACAAATTTTTGACCAGGAAATGACGTGCCCTCCGAATCATATTTTTTGAGTTTTTAAAATAACTTCTAAACTAGAACTCAAATGAACTTTGGCCTGAAACAAAACTTGTGTAACTTTTCATTTTGAACAACTTTTATGTTCAGAGATTTTTGAGTTGCAACACAAAAATTTGAGAAACACTTGACTTTGCAAACCAGCCCCTGCCTTTTCTTCTATTTTCACTTCCAGTCCCTCCCCTTCTCTCTGCTTCGCCCGACACCCCCCGCCCGTCGCCCCAGTCGCCGCTGGCCACCTGGCCGGCGATGCCTAGCGCCCACGCCGCGACAAGCCAATGGCCGGCCAGCCTCGCCCGACCAGCTGCGCTGCCCCCCCCCCCATGTCGCGTCCCTGCCCAGCCCGTGTGCGCCACGCGCGCGACACCGTCGCCGCTCCTGCTCGCCGCCGCCGCGCCCAATGGACAAGTCGCGCCGTGCCCGAGCCCCCGCCGCGCCCACCAGTCGCCGCGCTCGCCGCTCGACAAGGCAGCTGCTGCAGCTGCTCACCCAACCCACGCCCGCGTGATCTTCCCTCCCCCACGGCAAATCCCCGGAGCCGAATCCTCTGCTCACGACCGCCGCACGGCGCGCCGGCTTTGCTCGCCGCCCGCCGCGCCCAATGGCACACCTCCGCCGTGCCATCCCGGCCCCAGCTTCGCCCGGCCCGCTCCCTGTGGCAGAACCACCTGAATTAATCCGGCTCAAGTGTATTAACCATCACCATTAAGGCATCCTCGGTTAACCTTACACTTCAAACGGAGTAATCCACTGGTCTGTCGGGTATAACCTCCCGATACAACCACGGTGAACGGATCGAGCGCCGTACATACAAATGCTCATGCGACGATGAGCCCAGAGACTACCACATTCCAGCAAATATTACATCATTAGCATAAGTAAATATTACAGACCTAATTCTGAGTTTAGAAAACAAGTACTTCAACTAACATAAATAAGTTCTTCAGAGTTAAATTGCAGCGGAAATAAACAACGGAAACTACTCGACGATACAGGATGTCTCGATGAAGCCCGTACGAGACATCACTCGGCCTCATCTCCGTTGGACGGGGGCGCATCCCATTCCACCGACCAACCAGGGGGAAGAGTGCAGGGCCAAGTCAAGCTAGCAGTCACATCTTCGAAGGGCTCACCTGAAAACGAGCCACAAGCAAGGCTGAGTATACTAATACTCAGCAAGACTTACCCGAGTGGTGGGAACTACTCCACCGACTCTAGACATGCCAGGCTTTTTGGCTCAGGGGTTTGTTTTGCCGAAAAGCATCTACAAGTGGGTCCTTACTTTCAACTTTTAGCTCAAGATTCTAGTTTCGTTAGCCAGTCTAGGTAAGCAGCTATCTAATGCATACATGGTGAAACATTAAGTTTTCCATCCAACCAGTTCATTCATCATCATTGTTCCTCTTCTTACTCTGTGGGTAAAAATGGTTAAGCAGTCTCAATAGCCGTGAGAAACGGACGATTCGAATCGAATTTCTTAACCTTGCAAGGGAAACCCAAACACACGTCACGTGGTTACTCCCTAGAGTCACACGTGCAACTTTTCCCCTTTCTTTCCGGGTCGTGGATCGGGGCTACCCTCCGAGAGTACAAGAGCTCCACGCCACGGTTCGGCGCCGGGTCGTGACCACTCTCTGCACTCGCCATATGCACATGGGACCGAAGTTCAAAGGGTAGGATGCCGTCCCCTTGCCGGGCCAATCAGGTACTTAAGCTTACCGATTCCCATAATCTCGGCATGTGTTTAGTACGTTCAAAGACTTAACCATCACTACCACACCCTGCGGCCTTAGCATTTTTCACTAGACAGACGGGCCTCAATCGTAACCATCGTTACATAACCCGTCCGTGTCCTTATGATTGCAGCGTGTAGTAGTCATTCAACTCCTATTTTCTCGCGAGTGACAGGAAATCACTCGGCTTTTACCGGAGTCCTATTAGCACAGCATTCTATCGAACCTTACATCTAGTTTTCCAAGCAAGGGTTCCTGACATCATGCAACTAAGTTTTCATCCAACTCCTATAAACTTAATGCACAGGCAAAGAGTAATGAGTCGCATAATTTCGGAAAGAATGGGTTATGCTCCGGGGCTTGCCTTCGCAGTTCGCTTGGGGATCTTCCGAACTTGGGCTCGGGTCTTCAAAAGCTTCTGTTAGATTTGCTTGAGCTTCACGCTGCTCACTCTCGGACGCGGGCACCAGCTCGTAGGTTCCATCGGCGAGAGTCGTCGATTCTACATGAGTGCACAGTTTAAGTCGTGGAAATAGCACTTGATTACGATTTGAGAGTTATTACTACAAGGGATAATTTCTGGTCATGAAATTTTGGATTTAGGCACATCAAGGAAAGGTGTGCTTACTGTAAAATTTTCAGCCAATTTTATGTAACAGATTAATTCCGAAAAATAGATTTCATTGTTGCTGTTAGATACTTGTTCTTTTTGTACAGATCAATTGGTGCAACAATTGTGGCTAAGATTTTTACAGAGCTCTCACTTGAGAATGCAGAAGTTACTGTAATTTTTGTAGGATTTATCATGCAGTATTAAGAGCATAGAAAATATGACATTCTACACCTAGGCTTTTTAAAGATTCATTTTTACAGGACCCTACATAGGGTTTTTGTCCATGAAACTTTTTACACAGCAACCTCTACCCTAGTGTAACTCTCAGTAATAATTTGGGGATTTTCCAAGCTAAGATACTATTTTCTTGATTTAATGTATCTTATTAGTACATAATTCAAATAAATAGGTTACTCTGAGATAAAAAGTCTCCTAATTTTTCTCTGGCTTCTAGTTACCAATACATTAGCATAGGAAAAATTTCAAGGGGTGACTCACCACCTAACTACAGGGATAAAACATTCCATTTACACATGAATTAAAACTAAGTTTAACAAACAGCAGAGCTAGAGATGGAATTTGTGCCTGATCTTTTTACACAGTCCTAATCATCCAGCAACTAGTTCACTGCCCAAAATTTAGGGTCAGCATTGTTCTAGAACAGTGGGTATAAAATATGTCCATTAAAGCTTCTATTTAATGTAGAGCAAAATATTTTGAGATTCTGAGAAAATTTTTGTAACAAAAGTGGTAGAGTTTGTTCTGAGGATTCTAGAACAGTTGAGTTTGCATTTTTCTGAATTTTCTACGATTTTATACGAATTTTACAAGTTCACTGAATTTGAATCTAGGTTTGAAATTTTCTTTTACAACTAGGTCCTTGAATCTTACGCTCAGACCCTTCTAAAGATTTAAATCCTTGCAATTGGGTCCTCGGCGGCTCGGGTGCGGCGGCCGGCCGAAATTCCGGCGAGGGGGCTCGCCGGCGGCGAGGGGCGGGGGTCGGGGAAGGTTCAGGGGTGCGAGGGCTACCTTGTGGGGGTGTTGTTCAGGTGGGGGACGACCGGGAAGGGCTCGCCGGCGTTGGAGCAGAGGCGGCGGCGGCGCGGCTCGCGTCGACGGCGGTGCTCCGGCGGGCTTGGGGCGGCGTGGTCCGGTCGGTGAGCTTCAGTGACGCGTGGGGAAGCTACTCCGGGGCTTGGCTTGGACGGAGGGGGTCGGGGTCGTGCTGTCCACGGCGAGCAGGGGCGGCGGCGGCGACGGCAGCGCGGGCGGCGGTGCTCCGGTGGCTCTGGGTGGCGTTGGGTGGGTCGGTGAGCTGCGGTGGGGTGATGTAGTGGTGGCTGGGTGCTCGGTTTGGGCAGTGGGCGGCTGTGGAGGGCTGCCCACGGGCGGGTGGTGCTCGGCGGCGGCGATGGCGCGGCGAGGTGTTCTGGTGGCGGGGCTTCGCGCGGGCGGTCGGGGTGGCGTTTTTGTAGGGACAGGAGGGGGCGTGGAGATGCCTGGGTGACGCGCGGGGCGGGGCACGGCAGCGGCGTGCACTGGGCGCGGCGGGCGGCGGCAGAACGCCGGCGCGGCGTGCGGCGAGCGGGCGCGGTGACTGGGCGGCCGCGATTGTGGCGTGGGCGTGGCGAGATAGTGCCGGGCGCGGAGTGGGGAGCAGCTGCTGCAGCGGCTCGGGCGGAGGGCAGGCGCGGCAGCTGGCGGGGCGCGGGGGCCGGGGCGGCACGGCGGAGCGCGGCCACTGGGCGAGCGGGCGGCGGCCTGGGCGCGGCAGCGCACGCGCGGGCGGGGACTGGCCGCGCGGCGTCGGGGCGGGGCAAAGCCGGCCGTGGCGGGGTGGTGCGGCGGCCACTGGCCTGGCGCTTCGCGCCGGTCAGGCGACGCCGGCCACCTGGCGCGCGGCGGGCGGGCGCGCGCGCGCGCGGCGCGGCAGAGCAGAGGGGGGGGGGATGCCAGGGACCGAAATGCAAAAATTCGAAAAAGTTCAGGGGGCTGGGTGCAAACAGGGCGTTTTCTCCTCTTTCTGATTTGAATTTCAAAAACTTTTGAACACGAAAGTTGTTCAAAATAAAAAGTTCTACAACTTTGGTTTCAGGCAAAATCTCATTTGGCTTATGGTTTTAAAGTTATTTTAAAAGTTTCAAATGTGCCCAAATGTGCCCAAATTTAATTTGAATTCCAACTGAACCCGTTTTAAATTCTTTCCACCCTCTCATTAGTTGGTTTAACACATAGAGTTAGGCTAATGACATTGTTTTCGGAATTTTAATTACCAGGGTTGTCACACTCCCTCCCTCCTACAGCCTATAAAAGGCGGCACAAAGCCGCTCGCGCGCGCCCCGACCCACTAGAACGCCTCCGCCACTGCCATTGCCGCCGCCGTAAGGAGTCCGCCGTGGAGCTCACCTCTCCGGCTATCCATCGTCCAAGCTGAGCCCCCAACCACCACCACAGCATCCCACTGACGCTCACTGCCCCGCCCATCGTCGCCTAGAACCGCCGGAGCACCGTTGCCCGCGCTGCCTCCACCGCCGCCGCCCCTGACCGCCGTGGACACCCCACCTCCGGCCCTCCTCCGCCCGAACCAAGGCTCGGAACGGGACTACATCACCCCGCCGGAGCTTCCCGACCTGCCAGCGCTGCCCCAACCCCGCCGGAGCACCGTCGCCGACGCTCCGCACCGCCGCTGCCCCCTTTTCCACACCGACGAGCCCTTTCCGACCACCCCCAACCCCGACCAAGGACACCACAAGGTAGCTCTGATCTCCCTGGTTCTCCCCGACCCTTTTTCCCTCGCCGTCGACGAGCCCCCTCGCCAGAATTTGGCCGGCCGTTGTGCCAGCGCCGCCCAGGGACCCAATTGCAACGATTGAAATCTTTAAAAGGGTCTGCACGCAAGTTTCCAGGGGCGTATCTGTAAACCTGTGTTTAAACTTTGAATTCAAAAATAGCGAACTTGTAAAATTCATATAAAATTGTAGAAAAATTGAAAAAATACAAACTCAACTGTTCTGGAATCGTTAGAAGAAAATCTACAACTTTTGTCCCATGCTTTTCTTCAGTTGCTTGCTAAATCTTGCTCTAAATTAAATGGAAGGTTTAATAGACTTTAATTGTACCCACTGGTGTAGACCAGTTATGAATCTGATTTTTGGACAGTAGATTAGTTGCTTGATCTGTAGTCCAGTGTAAAAAAGTTTAGGACCAGAACCCATCTCTAGCTAAACTTTTTGTTAAACTTTGTTTATGCCATGAAATAATAGAACTAATTTGTACCTGCTGTTATATTGTGATTCATATTGCAAAACTTTTCCAGAGCTATTATAGTGATGCCTAAATACCACAGAAAAAGTTTAGAAACTTTTTCCTTGCTGTAACCTATTTATATAATTTTGTGGTAGAAAAATGCACTAATAAAAATAATTAGTTTCCGTGCTTCAAAAATGTTGAAGTTTTTACTGTGGGACACTTTAGAGTAGCTCATGCTGTATAAAAAGTTTCATACTCAGAAACCCTATAAAACATCCTATAGAAATTAATCCTTAAAGAAATAAGTGTAGCTTGTCCTATTTATTATGCTCTGTATCGTGCACAATAAAATTTGAAAAATTTACAGTAACATATATGTGGATAAGTTAACCCCCTGTAAACTTGCATGGTTTGTTCTATATAAAAATAACTAGGTTCTAACAGTGGCTGTGTAATACATTTTTCATAATTACTCTGCTGCATAAAAATGTCTGAAATTTTTACAGTGTTGTTGTCTCTGCATAATGTACTCTAAATAAAAATTTCATCACCAGAAGTTACCTAGTCTAGAAGTTGTGTTTAATCCATATTGTGCTTAGAAAAATTAGTTTCCAAAAGAACACAACCCCCAACCCCTCTTGTTTAATGGAAGTTAATTAGTTTAAGTTATACTCTATTAACGATTGCCCAAGAAAATCTTAACTAAGCAACTTCACAATCAAATCTATGTTTTTGTGGACTGCAACTTTATCGTGAAGAAAAGAAATGTCATACACCATCACTACAACTCACACTTGTGCATTCATATAGAATCAACTACTCTCGCTGACGGAACGTACGAGCTGGTGCCCGAGTCCGAGAGTGAGCAGCATGAAGATCAAGTGAATCTAACTGAAGCTTTCGAAGACCCGAACCCGAGTTCGGAATAGCCCAAGGCTAGCTTTGCTCAGGAAGGCAAGCCCCGGAGCATGAACCCTATTTTCTAAATTATGCAACTTATTACTCTACCTTACTTGTGCATTAAGTTTATAGGAGTTGAATGAAAACTTAGTTGCATGAACTTACGTTCCTATATTCTGAACACTAGATATAAGATTCGATAGAATGCTATGCTAATATGACTCCGGTAAAAGTCGAGTGATTTCCTGTAACTCGCGAGAATGTAGGAGTTGAATGTTTACTACATGCTGCAATCATAAGGTCGACGGACGGGGCTATGGTGCGATGTTTATGTTGATGATTGAGGCCCCGTCTGTTTAGTGAAAAATGCTAAGGCCGCAGTGTGTGGTATTGGTGGTTAAGCGTTTGAACGTACTAACCACATGCCGAGAATATGGTAATCGGTAAGCTTAAGTACTGGATTGAACCGAGGCCGGAATATACTCCCCACCGTCTTGAATTCGTTCACATCTAGCTAATGGCGGGTGCATGTGCCGCCATGGCCTGGCCAGGTCCGTGGTCCATGGGAAAATGTAGTCGAGGGCGGTGGGCCTGTTCCGTGAAGCGGGAATTGAAGGGAAAAGTTGCACGTGTGACTCTGGGAGTAACCATGTGACCTGTGTTTAGGTTTCCCTTGCAAGGTTAAGAAATTCGATTCAAATCGTTCGTTTCTCGCGGTTATTGAGACTGCTTGACCCTTTTACCACATAGAGTAAGAAGAGGAACAATGATGATGATTAATCTTGTTGGATGAAAAATTAAATCTTTCACCATGTATGATATTGGGTAGTTGCTTGCCTAGAATTGTTAAGAAAACTAGAATCTGGAGCTAAAATTTGAAAGTAAGGACCTACTTGTATATGCTTTTCGGCAAAACAAACCCCTCAAGCCAAAAGCCTTGCATGTCTAGGAGTCGGCTAAGTATATTCCACTAGTCGGGTAAGCCTTGCTGAGTATTAGTATACTCAGCCTTGCTTGTGGCTTGTTTTCAGGTGATACTTTCGAGGATATGATCGCTAGTTTGACTTGGCCGTGTACCCTTCCTCCTGGTTGGTCGGTGGAATGGGATGCGCCCCCGGCTAACGTTGATAATGCCGAGTGATGTCTCGTACGGGCTTCATCTAGACATCATATATCGTCGAGTAGTTATCGTTATTGTTCCGCTACATTGAACTCTGAAGAACTCAATGACTTCGAATTCTGAAGTACTTGTTTTACGAATTCGAACTCAGTTGTAATAATAATTTATGATGAACCCTGTGGTGTAAAATCTGTGGAATGTTGTATCCTCTAGGCTCACCTTCGTGTGAGTACATGTATGTGTGGTTTCGATCGGCAAAAACCGTGGTTGTATCGGGAGGTTACCCGACAGACCAATGGATTATTCCGTTTGAAGTGCGAGTTAGCCCTGATTGCCCTCGTGGTGATGGTTGGCGCGCTTGAGCCGAATTAATTCAGGTGGTTCTGCCACACAAATCGTCAATGGCTCCGTGCAGATGGTCAGTCGGCGATGTCCTTTGGGGATTGTGTGACAACCCTGGTAAAATTTCATTTCTAAAATCAAGGTCAGTAGCCTAACCCTATGCTTAACCAACTAATAAAAGGGTGAAAAGAATTAGAAAGAGTTAAGTTGAAATTCAAATTGATTTGGGCACATTTGGATACTTTTGAACTTTTAAATTAACTTTCAAACCATAAGCCAAATGAGATGTTGCCTGAAACCAAACTTGTATAACTTTTTATTCTGAACAACTTTCATGTTCAAAAGTTTTTGAAATTCAAATTAGAAAGAGGAGAAAACGCCCTGTTTGCACCCAGCCCCCTGAAGTTTTTCAAATTCTTGCAATCAGGCCCCTCGCTCCCCCCCCTCTCTCTCCTCCCCGCCCGACCGCGCACCAGGTGGGCGGCGACGCCTGACCGGCGCGAGGCGCCAGGCCAGTGGCCGCCGCGCCACTCCCCCACGCCCGGCTTTGCCCCCTCCCCACGCCGCGTTGCCCAGTGCGCACCCGCGCGTGCGCACGCCGCTGCCGCGCCCAGCCTCGCCGCCCACCGCGCCCAACCGCCGCACCCCGCCGTGCCACCCCGGCTCCCGCGCCCCGCCCGTCGCTACGTCTGCCCTCCGCCCGAGCCGCTGCCGCAGCTCCTTCTCCAATCCGCGCGCCACGCTATCCCCTCTCTGCCACGCCAAATCCTGGCCGCCCAGTCACCCGCGCCCGCTCGCCGCACGCCGCGCCGGCGCCCTGCTGCCGCCCGCCGTGGCCAGTGCACGCCGTGCCGTGCCTCCGCCCCGCGCATCGCCCAGGCCCCTCCACTCCCCCCTGCCCCTATAAAAGCCCCGCCCGGCCGCCCGCGCGCGAGCCACCGCAAACAGAACGCCTCGCCGCCGCCATTGCCGCCGCCGAGCGCCGCCCGCCCGTGGACAGCCCTCCACCGCCGCCCCCTGCCCAAATTGAAGCGCCAGCCACCACTACATCACCACACCGAAGCTCGCCGACCCGCCCAACGCCGCCCAGAACCACCGGAGCGCCGCCGCCCGCGCTGCCGCCGCCGCCGCCTCCCCTGCTCGCCGTGGGCAGCTCGACCCCGACCTCCTCCGTCCAAGCCAAGCTCCTGAGCAGCTTCCCCACGCGCCACTGAAGCTCGCTGACCAGACCAGGCCGCCCCAAGCCCGCCGGAGCACCGCCGTCGACGCGCGCCACCGCCGCCGCCGCCTCTGCTCCAATGCCGGCGAGCTATTCCCGGCCGTCCCCCACCTGAACAACACCCCCACGAGGTAGCCCTCGCACCCCTGAACCTTCCCCGACCCTCACCCCTCGCCGCCGGCGAGCCCCTCGCCGGAATTTCGGCCGGCCGCCGTACCCGAGCCGCCTGAGGACCCAATTGCAAGAATTTAAATCTTTAGAAGGGTCTGCGCGTAAGATTCAAGGACCCAGTTGTAAAAGAAAGTTTCAAATCTAGATTCAAATTGAGTGAACTTATAAAATTCGTATAAAATCGTAGAAAATTTAGAAAAATGCAAACTCAACTGTTCTGGAATCCTTAGAAGAAACTCTACAACTTTTGTTACGAAAAGTTTCTCAGGTTCTCAACATATTTTGCTCTACATTAAATGGAAGCTTTAATGGACTTATTTTGTACCCATTGTTGTAGATCAGTACTGACCCTAAATTTTGGGCAGTAAGCTAGTTGCTTGATGTTTAGGACTGTGTAAAAAGATCAGGCCCAAATTCCACCTCTAGCTGCACTGTTTATTAAACTTAGTTTCATACCTTAAGTGGCTACATATTTTTATCGCTGCATTTAGGTTATGAATCACCTAATGAAACTTTTTCTGTACTGGTGTAATGGTACATAGATGCCAGAGAAAAATTGGGAGAATTTATATCTCATAGGAACCTAATTATTTGAATTATGTGCTAATAACATACATTAAATCAAGAAAATAGTATCTTAGCTTGGAAAATTCTCAAAGTTTTACTAGGAGATACACTGTGGTAGAGGTTGCTATGTAAAAAGTTCCATGGACAAAAACCCTGTGTAGGGTCCTGTAAAAAATGAATCCTTGAATAACCTTGGTGTGTAATGTCATATTTTCTATGCTCTGAATACTGCATAATAAATCCTACAAAAATTACAGTAGCTCCCGCATGCTTAAATGAAAGCTCTGTAGAAATCTTAGACTCATTTGTTGCACCATTTGTCCTATACAAAAAGAACAAAATTCTAACAGCAACTATGTAATATATTTTTCATAATTAATCTGTTACATAACATTGTCTGAAAATTTTACAGTAAGCACATATTTCCCCGATGTACCTAAATCCAAAATTTCATGACCAGAAACTATTCACTGTAGTAATTACACTTAAATCATGTCGATTACCATTACCACGACTTAAACTCGTGCATTCATGTAGAATCGACGACTCTCGCCGACGGAACTTACGAGCTGGTGCCCGCGTCCGAGAGTGAGCAGCGTGAAGCTCAAGTGAATCTAACTGAAGCTCTTGAAGACCCGAGCCCAAATTCGGAAGAGCCCCAAGCTAACTGTGAAGGCAAGCCCCGGAGCATAACCCATCTCTTTCCTAAATTATGCAACTCATTACTCCTTGCCTGTGCATTAAGTTTATAGGAGTTGAATGAAAACTTAGTTGGATGATGTTAGGAACCCTTGCTTGAAAACTAGACGTAAGGTTCGATAGAATGCTGTGCTAATAGGACTCCGGTAAAAGTCGAGTGATTTCCTGTCACTCGCGAGAAAATAGGAGTTGAATGTCTACTACACGCTGCAATCATAAGGACACGGACGGGCTATGGAACGATGGTTACGATTGAGGCCCGTCTGTCTAGTGAAAAATACTAAGGCCGCAGGGTGTGGTAGTGATGGTTAAGTCTTTGAACGTACTAAACACATGCCGAGATTATGGGAATCGGTAAGCTTAAGTACCTGATTGGCCCGGCAAGGGGACGGCATCCTACCCTTTGAACTTCGGTCCCATGTGCATATGGCGAGTGCAGAGAGTGGTCACGACCCGGCGCCGAGTCGTCACGTGGGCCGATCTGGAGAAACAATTCCACAAGTACTTCTATGCAGGAGTGCTCGAGATGAAGATTTCGGATTTAACCAGCCTCAGGCAGAGGAGCGATGAACCGGTGACAGGGTACATACAGAGGTTCAGGGAAATCAAGTACAAGTGCTACAGTCTGGCTCTGACCGATGCACAGTTGGCCGATATCGCTTTCCAGGGCCTCTTACCGCAAATCAGAGAGAGATATGCTGCCCAAGAGTTTGAGAGCCTGAGTCAGATCATCCACCGATTGTCAGGGCAGGAGGTCCGACCGTTTGAACAGCGGAGGAGCTTCCAGAAGAAGGTGGCATACTTGGAGGGATCTGAATCTGACGCGGAGGAAGAAATCGGCCTGGCGGAATGGGTAAAAGGGAAAAAACCAATATCCTGCCCCTTTGGCAAAAAGGAGCCAGAGACATTCGGCTTTGACACGTCAAAGGCCGATAAAATTTTTGATCTACTGCTTCAGGAGGGGCAGATTAAGCTGTCACAACATCACACCATCCCTACGGCCGATCAACTTAAGAAGATGAAATACTGCAAGTGGCACAACGCTACTTCTCATGACACCAATGAATGTAAAGTCTTCCGCCAGCAGATACAATCGGCCATTGAATAGGGGCGGCTCAAGTTTGAGACTCTAAGCCAATCGGCAAACCCGATGAAGATAGATCAACATCCCTTCCCGGCCAACACGGTCAACGCTGAAGGAACCTCAAGTCAAACCAAGGTGCTGACGTCAGAATCGGCGAGAAGAGGCGGCGCTGTTGGCTCTAGGAGGCAGATCACGGCGGAAGAAATCAGAAGGAACAGGCGAGGGCCAGAACGACCACACAGGCCTGTCACCTCCCGATTTCTACTAAGCAAATATCAGCGGCAGCAAAAACAAACACAACACCAGGAAGAGATGATACGTCGGCATGAAGATCACTGGCAATGTCCGTTCTTCATCCACTGCTGGGAGAACGATATCAGATTGCCATCTGCCGATAACTGTCCGGAGTGCAACGGATCAAACCGCAACGATCGCCCGAAGCCACACTCTAGGGACAGAGGATCAGAGCCGATCAACAGAAATCGGCGCGAAGAACGGCGCGTTTCGGTGCATGATCGGCTGGGGGGCAGAGTTGACTAGTACGGCAGGTCAAAAAGCAAGATCGGCCAGCAAGATGGACTGGGGGGCAGGATCAGCGCACGCAATCGGCTGGAAGGGATAGCCGATGATAGGGTGTCAGACGAAGATCCCCTAGGTAGGGAACCAGATTGGGAACACGCCAGATCATCGGCCAAACCAGTGAATCCCAGGTGGTGTCCTGATGGCCTATCCAGATCCCAAAAACGAAGGATCCAACGCCTACGCCAGTTTGAGCATCAAGAAGAAGAACAAAGACACGTGCCAGAAAGAAGGAATGTTAAATCTCGGGTTTGGCGCCCAAAGAAAAGCGATCAAGAAACGGATAACCAAGAATCGGCAGCCGAGATT
Source organism: Panicum miliaceum (assembly GCA_032594955.1). Classification (NCBI taxonomy): domain Eukaryota; kingdom Viridiplantae; phylum Streptophyta; class Magnoliopsida; order Poales; family Poaceae; genus Panicum; species Panicum miliaceum. The sequence goes on along the minus strand of CM064061.1, from coordinate 44,619,448 downwards.
GATATGGTTTTCATACTGCCGATGGAGTTCATGGCGCCAAGCGATCGGGACAAAGTGACAAAAATAGAGGAAGAGCAAATGGCACAACTGGTATTAGAGCCGATGACGGCTACGTTTGAGAAACCAGAAGAGGAAAAACGACAGCATCTTAAGGCGCTGTTTCTCAAAGGGTATGTCAACGGAAGACCCGTCACCAAATTACTGGTAGATGGAGGCGCGACAGTCAACATCATGTTGTATGCCATGTTCCGCAAGCTGGGCAAGGGCGACGACGACCTCACCAAGACGGACATGATGCTGAAAGATTTCGAAGGCAACGTGTCACCCGCCCGCGGAGCATTCTGCGTCGACCTCACCATCGGCAGTAAGACCCTCCCCACTACTTTCTTCGTCATTAATGGCAAAGGGTCCTATAATATGCTGCTTGGTCGCGACTGAATACATGCAAACTGCTGTGTCCCATCTACTATGCATCAATGCCTTGTGCAATGGGTCGGCGACAGTACAGAGATAGTCGTTGCCGATTCTGTCTATAGCGTTGCAGCGGCCGACACACGATAGTGGAGCTGCGAGCACGTCAAGTGTATATCTGGCAGGACTTGGGACACTGACTTCCTGAGAGTGTCCGATTTCGGTCTACAGCCGATCCAAGCAGTCGGCTCCGAAGATTCAGAATAGATGGATCAGCTCGTCCGAGAAGATGGGAAGCTGGGACACGGGTTCACGTCGGCCGATTTGTTAGAGATGGTATGAATAGAAGGTCAAAGTCAAACAGTTCTCTCGGGGAGATCTGGTATGGAAGCTGGTGCTGCCGATAGGATCTAAGGATCCCAAATTCGGTAAATGGTCACCCACTTGGGAAGGGCCGTATAGAATCGGTCGATGTGCTCCTGGAAATGCATATATTCTGGAGACAATAGAAGGGGAGGAATTCCCAAGAGCTCTAAATGGACGATATCTGAAGAGGTACTATCCAAGCATTTGGGTAGATGCATAACTTACAGCAGGATATATCAAGGTAACATGGCCGATTCCTCGGCGGTTTTCTGGTTACACATCTGGTGAAGGGAACATTGGGATTCATTATCGAATGGAAATCACAGATTACATGGCCGACATGGTATAAGTCGCCCTTAGAATAAAAATACTACTGATTACGCCTACGTTGGATCTCTCTTTCGACGCGACCTAGTCTTATCATGAGGGTGAGCCTTTCATCTTTCAGATCCTTTGCAGTGGCTCCAGTTTCAGCTTGGTCGCAGAGTTCTTTCAGCAGGCGGGCCTTCTCCTCTTCCAAGTCTTTCATGGTGGCTTCAGTCTTAGCTTCAGCAAGTCGGTGTGAAGATGAAGAACTCTCGTCAGAGGTTGGCATTTGTTCAAAGCAGACGAGATCCATATAATCCAAGATTGGTCGGATATTGGCAGGAGCATGATCTTTGAGTTCTTCAGAATGAGCTTTTATCAGATCTATATCAGCTTGCAACAATGGTTTGTCTGAATGCACGATTTCGATCGCTCTTTCCAAACCAGGGTTAAGATGGTTCAGCTGAAAGAAAGAATAGACAAACATGTTGGAACCAAGTAAGATATCTCAGGAAAGGATAGAGAGAGAGTTGATACCTGGTTAACGGAAGAGGAGGATCGAGAAGACATTTTAATGTTTGACCAAAGACGGCGAGAGTCGGGATTCAGAAGGAAAAGAAGACGAGCAAGATGAGCATTTTTGGAAATAGTACGAAGAGTCGTATTTATAGAAAGGAAGAGACAAAGGGTTGGCAAGACGTGTACCGTCGGAGTAAAGGCATCAGTAAATGTAAAGCTGCCAGGGGAGATGGTCAAAGTCTGAGTCTACACGCCAACATAATGTTTATCCTGTTACCGGATTCCATGTCATGGAGCTGATTCTAGAGAAAGGATCAGATGTAGAGGAAAAGGTAACGCAATTGATTCTGAGGTTTACTCCTGTCACAATGGGGAAGCTTAGAGAGAAGGATTAAAGAAAGAGTTTCGAAGAAAAAGTTATATTTTACTCCGAAACTGGGGGGCATGTGTTGACGCCAGATTTTGACACGTATTGAATCGGCGTCAGGAAGATTGGCCGATGAAGCAGATCCGAAAGCTACAGTAAGGAATCGGCCGATCGAGGTAACAGTTGAAAATCGGCCGATTGGTAGCGCAGCCTATGCCAACAGGATGGGATTATCACAGAAGATCCTGGTCAAAAGATGGTCAACAAGGCATGCTAAGTCGGTCGGGAAGTAATTGAAGGGGTCCTAATTGGATTAGGAAACGGCGGCGGAAGATTCTGCGGGAGTCCGTTTCCTTTTTAAAAGTTATTATAGATATAGTAGTTTTCCTATTTTTTAATAAGGTTGTAACAAGTCGTAATCGACCAGGAGTCCTAGTTTCAGGGTATAAATAGGAGTCGCTAGGGCTTCGTGAAAAAGAATCAAATCAATCAACAAAACACTTCTACTTTTTACCAGTACTTTACTTTCAAGTTGGCGACTTCGCCAATATTTTCTTCTTCCACGAGTTCGTACGGATTGGCAGGGCTGCATCAACCTGATCTCCGGCCAATTGGTAGGTTCCGCTTATCGAGTAACATCCGAGCTTTAACTACGGGCGCATCGCTGTGGTTTCGTTTGGATTTATTCACAAGTTATCGATATTTACTAGAATTGCAAGTTTTACCTGTTATTCTAGTATTATCACCAATTATCCAGCTTGAGAATAGAGTAATCGGCTTCGTCATTGTTCTCGTTCGATTCATCGCCATACAGCCGATTAGATCTGTTCCAAGTGTTGCTTCTATAGTAATTGTTTAGATCGCTCTAGCAGTTTTCTTTACAATTACTATACGATCATCGGCTGACCTATAGCCGATCATCTCTACAGCAAATCGGCCGATTTGCCGCCGACGCGCTCCTCAGGACAGATCGGAAATCCAGCCGATCGATGCGCCTGGAATTTAATACTCTATTTCCTTGACAAACAACAGGTCAGATTGACTGGCACGCCGCGCGAACCGCACCAGGGCGATAACCCGAACAGGAGCTAAGCAGATTCTCCCGGGTCGTGTGTCCGACGCTGAAGACCCATCGGCCGATTCCTATCCGGCCGATTTTAGCGCCAACACATTTTTACCCACAGAGTAAGAAAAGGAACAATGAGGACGAATGAACTGGTTGGATGAAAATTTAATGCTTCACCATGTATGCTTTTGGATAGCTGCTTATCTAGAATGGTTAACGAAACTAGAATCTTGAGCTAAAAGTTGAAAGTAAGGACCCACTTGTAGAAGCTTTTCGGCAAAACAAACCCCTGAGCCAAAAGCCTTACATATCTAGAGTCGGTGGAGTAGATTCCACTACTCGGGTAAGTCTTGCTGAGTATTAGTATACTCAGCCTTGCTTGTGGCTCGTTTTCAGGTGAGACCTTCGAAGACATGATTGCTAGCTTGACTTGGCCCTGCACTCTTCCCCCTGGTTGGTCGGTGGAATGGGATACGCCCCCGTCCAACGGAGATAATGTCGAGTGATGTCTCGTACGGGCTTCATCGAGACATCCTTATCGTCGAGTAGCTTTCGTTGTTTTATTTTCCGCTGCAACTTAAACTCTGAAGAACGTCTTAGTATGATCATTGAAGTATTTGGTTTCTAAACTCAAAACTTGGTCTATAATATTTACTTATGTTAATGTTGTAATATTTGCTGGAATGTGGTATTCTCTGGGCTCATCGTCGCATGAGCATTTGTATGTATGGCATTCGATCCGCCCTACCGTGGTTGTATCGGGAGGTTATACCCGACAGACCAGTGGATTACTCCGTTTGAAGTGTAAGGTTAACCGAGATTGCCTTAATGGTGATGGTTAATACACTTGAGCCGGATTAATTTAGGTGGTTCTGCCACAGCTGGTATCAGAGCCGTAGCTGGTGCCACAGCTGGCAACAGCTGGCGCCAGAGCCAAAATACATACGCCAGAGAATGCGACAAGCCTTAAAAACTCATTTTCATAAAAACCCGACTAGAAGGATGTGTTGCGAAATACGTTGGTGCGTTAAGGATGGTGCCTAGTTCGTAAAGCCCTAAGGGATTATGGGAAAGTTACTAGGTGGCTATCTAACTACTATATATATTATCAACTGACTTCCAGCACATTACTTTCTGTCAAAACTTACTTTCATGCACAACCGACCTTAAATTCTGTAACGACGCACTCATCGCTAAGGTAAGAAGGTAAGGATCCTCCGCCAACTGAGAGAGCTTGGCCTTCCTGTCGGTGATGCGAACCGAACGCTGCCCTCAAGCAGTGGCTTACTTGAGGTGCTGCCAATATGCCAACTGCTAGTTGGACATATTGGGAGTAGAAGGTTTGGCGCAGGGTATGGCGATCGCTGTTCATACCCCCGTCTCATGACGGTACCCCCGTGAATACGCTATCTCGATAGCGTATGTTAACGTCGTTTGTACGGCGGAAATTGTACAGATATCGTTTCTATAAGTAAACGGTAATGAATATGGATGCTTTCATGAGTGCTGGCATGAAAGGTTCTTGAAATATATGTATATGCTTTGTCAATCTTCTGCAGGTACACTAACCGCGATTACGATAAGTTAAGGAACGATTAGAAAAACTCGACTAGCTATTATAGCGAGAGCCGTATTGTGTATGCCACCGAGACTATCTTCGTAAGACCAAAAGTATTTGGCAGTTATTTTATTTTGTGAGGACGAATAGGACGTGCATGCATTATAACCATATATATCGGAAAGTGAAAATACGTTGTATGAGAGTGGTAAGGTTCTTGCGTATCTAAGCGTGGTTTGCATAAGGACTATCTAGCGAATCTGTCAGAAATCTGCCATGACCGAAAAGAGCGATTTATTGACCAAAGAAAATGACCTGTTCTGGTAAAGTTCATGTTGAAAGAATTGTTCCAAATTTTGTGTTCTATCTTCTGTTCAAAAATCAAAAATTCTGAACTTCTGGATAATAAGAAATAACAGAAACCTTGGAACGTCAGAATTCTGTCCAGAATAAGCACTTCTGCCTCTTAAAATTTTAGGCCCCCTTCCTGCGGTTTTCTGCAAAAGAGCACAACACAAAACCTGTTCCAAATTTACCCAGAAAGCTTCTGTTAAAATTTGGTAAATTTTGGCTCGGTAGATTTTCCCTGGTGCACGAAACTCTAGCCCTCTGTTCACTGAAAATTCTGGGTAGACAGAGAGGTAAAACCTGAAAAGAAAGACCATCTTAGAGACCTATCTAGCTCTGGAGTTGACTAGCAAAGTTGTTCACAAATACCTTAGGAGTGATCTGGTGAAATTTGAGAATTTTTGGATTAGAACTGTGGAAGTAATGGTTATTTTTGCACACTATACAGAATCTGTCCTTGTTCTGTTCACAGTTTTTCGCTATCTCACTCCATTTGATCTTTTGTTCAGATGGCCGAGCCTGTTGCTATGATGGTGGATGAGGATGGACGCGTACACTCGCACTGTCTCCACTGGTAGGGCTTCCCCTCTATTTTGTGGGATGTTCTGCGTACCGCGGGCTATCTAATTCCCCCACGTTACGCCGGACTGGAGTTTGCAGAGAATGGAGTTACCCAGTGCCGTGTCAACGTAACTATCTCTCCACACCCGCTACACCCGGAGTGGCCCGCCTTGGAGCTTGAGGCTGTTGGTCGCCGTTTGGCCGATTCTTGGGAGCTTGCAGCCATGAGGGCGCTCACCACTTTTTGTGCGCAGCGTCCCGAGGTTGTCACACTCACTCCCATTGGTTTGTTTCCTGCTACCCAGGACAACGACCCCTTTTGGCTCAACAGGGTGCAGCACACACAGTACTTGGTAGACTTTCATGCCCAGGAAACTATCCATACCTCCGTGCGGTGCATGAATGCACTTTACCGACTTCAGACTCTCCAGAGTCAGGCGCTTCAGCAGCTCACTGATCTTGCTCAGGCCTACCACATGATGGCAGATACCAGGGATGAGCAGATTAAGGAGCTCAGTCAGGATCTTGAGGACAGAGATGCTCAGATTGGCCAACTTGAAGGCCAAATTCAGGAGCAGGACACTCTCATGGGTGAGCGAGATGCCACAATAGCACAGTTGGAGGAGCAGCTCCATGATCTGAGCCTTGAGTTGGAGGATGCTAATGAGCACATTCAGTGGCACCATGATCAGAATGACCATCCCCATGAGGAGGACATGGAGGAAGATGAGGAGGAGCCACAGGAGATTGATGGTATCTCCGGTATGGATTTCGAGGGTGAGGTACCACAGGCACCTCAGATGGGAGCTCACTCTCCTGCTCACAGCGAGTCGTCCGTCAACGACTTGGATGACTTCTAGATGACGACCTAGGAGGACTTTTGCACATACTCCTCGATAGGGTAGCCTAACTTTTGGCAAGTGCTGTAATAGGCTAACTAGGAGTTGAGTAACTCTTTTGTGATGGGTACACCTGAACCATGTGGATACCCTCAACTTGTAAGGAACGGCGATAAACTTGGGTGATTTCGTTGTAAGTTGGTAAACGATGAAATCCACAATCGCTGAGACTTGTCGGAATTTTTATCCATGTCTCCTTGCATTTCTTGGCTGAGTGTTGAAAACCAAACTTGTGCTAAATTTTGTGATCGTGGTTCTCACAAAAATTCAGCATCATTGGACCTCGCTAGTTTAAGTTATAGGCGAAACAGTACCGATCAATCTGCTGAAAAACAGCTAAGACAGTAAGGCAAAGGACGAGCCTTTCGACCACCTTAGCTATAGTTCTAGCGCCGAAGTTAAATACCAAAGTGGTGCATTCCTAAATTCTCTGACTACTGCCAAAGTATGAGATGTTTTAGATGGACCCACAGCAAGCTATGATTTTTCTCGTAGCAAACAGAGATTCTGTCCATACTTCTAGCTGTGATTTCGAAAGTCTTTGACTACACCAATCATTTATGAATCGAGGAAGTATTATGGATCGCGTTGCTAATGGTAACCTTTCAATCGAATTCTGACAAAGCCAGGATCCATTTTCCAATCCGTCCTTTCAAAATCGGCAATGATAGCATATACTTCACCACATCATCCTTGCATACGACTATGCATTCTGCCGATAACAAATAGTGCCTGAGCTTGGTACAAGAGAAATATAAACACAAGCATAGCCGCTCCACCGGGGAATATCTTGTTTCGGCGTCTAGGAGTCTTCTGCTGATGTAATATACCACTCATTCTTTCCCCTCAAACTCCTGTACCAACGCCGATCCGATAGCCTGTTCATCAGCCGATAAATATAATTTGAACGGCTTACCAGGCTGTGGTGGGACCAACACTGGAGGTGAAACTAGATATTGATTGATATTTTCCAATGCTTTGCGTTGTTCTTCTCCCCATATGAATTCCTGGTCGGGCTTTAATTTTAACAGAGGGGTAAAAGCCTGAATACGTCCTGACAGGTTGGATATGAATCTTCTGATAAAATTGACCTTACCGATGAGGGACTGTAGCTCAGTTTTATTTTGTGGGGCCACAACTTTGTTGATGGTGTCTATGGTCTTGCGATTGACTTCTATCCCGTGCTCATGAACCATGAATCCTAAGAATTGCCCAGCCGATACACCAAATGCACACTTGTTTGGGTTCATCTTCAAACCATGCTTCCTTGTGCACTCCAGTACTTGTTGTAAATCGGCCAGATGTTCTTGGTGACCTTTTGACTTGACCACGACGTCATCTATATAAATTTCCACCGATGTACCAATGAGCTTGTGGAAGATGTAATTCATGGCCCGCTGATATGTAGCACCGGCGTTCTTCAACCCAAAAGTCATAACAACCCACTCGAATAAACCAAGATGACCTGGGCACCTGAAAGCCATTTTCGAGATATCTTCTTCGGCCATTAATATCTGATTGTACCTTGCATTCCCATCCATGAAACTTATGACTTTGTGTCCTGCGGCAGCATCTATCAAGATATCGGCCGTTAGCATCGGATATCCATCCATTGGCGTAGCCTGATTTAAGTTCCTGAAATCGATGCACACGCGTAACTTTCCATTCTTCTTGTATACAGGCACAATATTAGAAATCCATTCGGCGTAGCGGCACTGCTGAATAAATCCTGCTTCAATTAACTTTGTAATTTCGGCCTTTATATCAGGTAGAATCTTGGGGTTACACCGTCGTGCAGGTTGCTGATATGGCCGATATCCTGATTTTATAGGTAACCGGTGTTCAACAATGGACCGGTCTAGACCTGGCATCTCATGATATTCCCAAGCAAAGCAATCCTTGAATTCTTTTAATAAATGTATCAGTTTACACTTATACTCAGGATCCAAATTAGCACTAATATACGTCGGCCTTGATTTGCTGCTATCTCCCAAATCTACCGTCTCCAATAAATCGGCCGACGTAAACCCATGCCCAAGCTTCCCGTCTTCTCAGACGAGCTGATCCATTTAATCTGAATCTTCAGAGCCGACTGCTTGGATCGGCTGTAGACCGAAATCGGACACTTTCAAGAAGTCAGTGTCCCAAGTCCTGCCAGATATGCACTTGACGTGCTCGCAGCTCCACTGTTGCGTGTCGGCCGCTGCAACGCTGTAGGCAGAATTGGCGGTGACTATCTCTGTGCTGTCGCCGACCCATTGCACGAGGCATTGATGCATTGTAGATGGGACATAGCAGTTTGCATGTATCCAGTCGCGACCAAGCAGCATGTTGTTGGATCCCTTGCCATTAATAACGAAAAAAGTGGTAGGAAGGGTCTTACTGCCGATGGTGAGGTCGATGCAGAGCGCTCCACGGGCGGGAGACACGTTGCCTTCGAAATCCTTTAGCATCATGTCCGTCTTGGTGAGGTCTTCATCACCCTTGCCTAGCTTGCGGAACATGGCATACGGCATGATGTTAACTGCGGCACCTCCATCTACTAGTAATCTGGTGACGGGTCATCCGCCAACGTAGCCTTTGAGAAACAGCGCTTTAAGATGTTGCTGTTTCTCTTCTTCTGGTTTCTCAAAAGTAGCCGTCATCGGCTCTAAAACCAGCTGTGCCATTTGTTCTTCCATTCTTGTTGCTTTGTCTCGATCGTCAGGCGCCATGAATTCCATCGGCAATATGAACACCATGTCGATTTCGACTGCCGATTCTTGATTGTTTGCTTCTTGATCGTTTTTCTTTGGGCGCCACACCCGAGACTTAACATTTCTTTTCTCTGGTATCTGCCTCTGTTCTTCCTCTTGATGCTCCCACTGGCGTAGGCGTTGGATCCTTCGTTTCTAGGATCTGGATAGGCCATCGGGACACCACCTAGGATTAACTGGTTTGGCCGATGATCTGGCGTATTCCCTATCTGGTTCCCTTCCTAGGGGATCCTCGTCTGACACCCTGTCATCGGCCAACTCTTCCAGCCGATCATGCACGCTGATCCTGCCCCCCAGTCCGTCCTGTTGGTTGGTCCTGCCTTTTGACCGGTGGTACTGGTCAACTCTGCCCCCCAGCCGATCATGCACCGAAATGCGCTGTTCCTCTCGTCTGCGCCGATTTCTGCTGATCGGCTCTGATCCTCTGTCCCTAGAGTGTGGCCTCGGGCGATCGTTGCAACTTAATCCATTACACTCCGGACAGTTGTCGGCCGACGGCAATCTGATGTCGTTCTCCCAGCAATGGATGAAGAACGGACATTGCCAGTGATCTTCATGCCGGCGTATCATTTCTTCATGGTGTCTTGATTGTTCTTGCTGCTGCCGATATTTGTTGAGCAAGAACTGGGAGGTGATGGGTTTGCGTGATCGTTCCGGCCCCCGCCTGTTCCTTCTGATTTCTTCCGTCGTGATCTGCCTCCTGGGATCGACGGCGCCGCCCCTTCTTGCCGATTCTGACGTCAGCACCTTGGTTTGACGTGAATTTCCTCCAGTGTCAACCATGTTGCACCGGGAAGGGATGCTGATCTATCTTCATAGGTTTTGCCAATTTAGTTGGGGTTTCAAATTTAAGCCTCCCCTGTTCGATGGCCGATTGTATCTGCTGACGGAAGACTTTGCATTCATTTGTATCATGAGAAGTGGCGTTGTGCCACTTGCAGTATTTCATCTTCTTAAGCTGATCGGCCAAAGGGATGGTGTGATGCTGAGATAGCTTAATCTGTCCATCCTGGAGCAATAAATCGAAAATTTTATCGGTCTTTGATGTGTCAAAGCCGAATGTCTCTGGCTCTTTCTTTCCGAAAGGGCATGATATCGGTTTTTTCCCTTTCACCCATTCTGCCAGGCCGATTTCCTCCTCCCCATCGGATTCAGATCCTTCTAGGTATGCTACCTTCTTTTGGAAATTCCTCCGTTGTTCAAACAGACGGACTTCCTGTCCTGACAAACGGTGTACGATCTGGCTTAGGCTTTCAAACTCTTGCGCAACATATCTTTCTTTGATTTGTGGCAGGAGGCCTTGGAAAGCGATATCGGCCAACTGTGCATCGGTCAGAGCCAGACTGTAGCATTTGTTCCTGACTTCTCTGAACCTCTGTATATATCCCATTACCGGTTCATCACTCCTCTGCCTGAGGCTGGTCAAATCCGAGAGCTTCATCTCGTGCACTCCTGCGTAGAAGTACTTGTGGAACTGCTTTTCCAAATCAGCCCATGTAACAAAAGAATTTGGTGGCAAGGTGGTGAACCACTGGAAGGCCGATCCGGATAGAGACGATGAAAACAAACGCACCCTCAGAGCATCTTGCGTGGCAGCCTCCCCGCACTGGATGATGAATCGGTTGATCTGCTCTACAGTGGATGTATCGTCCGTCCCCAAAAACTTGGCGAAATCGGGAACTTTGTAGCGGTGTGGGAACAGCAGCAAGTCATAGGCCGATGGGTATGGCGTCTTGTAGGTGTAAGTTTGCACGTTTGGCTTTAATCCAAACTGGTCCCGGATCACCTCTGCTATTCTTGCCGTCCAGTCGACCTGCTGCCGATTTCTGATGAGATCGGCTGATACTGAGGGACCGTCGGCTGGACGGCCGATTGGTGTGGCACTTGGATTGGATAACTCCCGTATCCGTTCGTTGGCTCGGGAAAAACCGTTATCGCCGATGTCCCCCAGGGTACTGAGCTTGTGGGCAGCGATTGCACAGAAGCAATCTGGACGGGTTGAAGCGGTGTCTGTGATGGGAGACATGGTGCACCGCTGTATCTTGGAGACGCTGGAGGCAATGGAGTGTTGTACCCTTCGCGTTGCGTCAATATCGGCTGAGGAGCCGATTGGGACGTGTGTGGTAAGCTTCTGGCTGGCAGCGTGGTTGGCGGGGCATACGCTGGTCCCTGATAGCCTTGGACTGCTCCGCTGGCCAGAGAACTGACGACGGCATTATACACCGTGTTGGTCATCACCGAGGATTGATCAATGAATGCCTGGTAGACGGATTGTTGGATCATATTGGACATCTTGCCCGAGTCCTCAGCAATGGTGATGTGGCGGGGAACTGGAATAGGAGCCTTCTTGACAGCCTCCCCGCTTCTGGTACGACTGAACGACTGGAGGTACATCTTCTTATAATCTTCCAGATGTTTAGCTAATTCTTCCCTCTGGTCGTCCTTGAGATCCGCTTCTGTGACCTCAATGATGTTGTTGTCGGAGATTTCTGCGTTCTTCGACATATTAGATCTTGGATTGGTCCCACCGGGCGTGCCAAAAGTGTGTTGGCACTAAAATCAGCCAGACAGGAATCGACCGATGGTCTTCAGCATCGGACACACGACCCGGGAGAATCTGCTTAGCTCCTGTTCGGATTATCGCCCTGGTACAGTTTGCGCGGCGTGCCAGTCAATCTGACCTGTTGATTGACAAGGAAATAAAATATTAAATTCCAGGCGCTCCGATCGGCTGGAGTTCCGATCTGTCCTGAAGGGCGCGTCGGCGGCGAATCGGCCGATTTGCTGTAGAGATGATCGGCTATGGATCAGCCGATAATCATGTAGTAATTGTAAAGAAAACTGCTGGAGCGATCTAAACAGTTACTACAGAGGCAACACTTGAAATAGATCTAATCGGCTGTAAGATGATGAATCGAGGAAGAACGATGACAAAGCCGATTACTCTGATTTCAAGCTGGATAACTGGTGATAATACTAGAACAACAGGTAAAACTTGCAATTCTAGTAAATATCGATAACTGGTGAATAAATCCAAACGAAACCACAGCGATGCGCCCGTAGTTAAAGCTCGGATACTATTCGATAAGCGGAACCTACCAATTGGCCGGAGATCAACTTGATGCAGCCCTGCCAATCCGTACGAACTCGTGAAAGAAGAAAAGTATTGGCGAAGTCGCGACTTGAAAGTAAATTCTGAAAAAGTAGAAGTATTGTTGTTGATTGATGTGTTGATCCCCTTTGCAAGACCCTGACGACTCCTATTTATACCCTAAAACTAGGACTCCTGGTCGATCACGACTTGTTACAATCTTATTTAAAAAACAGGAAAACTACTATATCTATAATAACTTTTAAAGGAAACGGACTCCCGCAGAATCTTCCGCCGCCATCCCCTAATCCAATCAGGATTTCTTTTCAATTGCTCTTTGACCGACTTAGCGTTGCCTTGTTGACCAACTTTTGACCAAGACTCTCCGAAATAGTCCCATTCTGTTGGCGCAAGCTGTATCACCAATCGGCCGATTTCCAACTGTTACCTCAATCGGCCGATTCCTTACCGTAGCCTTTGGATCTGCCGCATCGGCCCACCTTCTTTTCCCGACGCCAATTTAACACGTGTCAAAATCTGGCATCAACAATTATGTAATTTAATTTGAATGTCATTTTATTATGTAATTTAATTTCAATGTATTTGTAATATGATTTTGTCATATTAATAAAGATGTGCGACCTTGATTATAGATCATTATTAAAGAATTGTGAAGCCCTATCACATTAACCTAAATCGCTCATTTATAGTGTCCCTAAATGGAAAAATATGATTGCAAATGGAGCGACAATTGATGTACGGCGATCGGTGCACCATGGCGTGGATTAATGGCCTAAAGTATTTTCTTGATGCGGCTGCGGCTCACAGGTCATCGAAAGGTTTCATGTGTTGTCCATGCCGCTTTTGCATAAATAACATGGAATTTTATAAAAGAAACACTCTACACACCCATCTTTACAAAAGGGGTTTCATGGATAACTATAATCTTTGGACCAAGCACGGTGAACCTGGAGTTCTGAGGGAAGACAATGAAGATAATGATGATGGTAACAACATTTTGGACCTGGCTCACTTATATGAAGCGGGTGCTTTTAATGATGAACCAATGGACGAGGCTGAAGAGAATGCCACAGAAGAGGTACCACATGACGATCTAGGTCAGGTTTTGCTAGATGCACAGAAAGATAGTGAAACTATGAAGGAGTCAAAGAAGTTTGAGAAGATGTTAAAGGATCACAAAAAGTTATTGTATCCAGATTGCAAACAAGGGCACAAGAAGTTGGGTAGCACACTGGAATTGCTGCAGTGGAAGGCAACAAATGGTGTTACCGATAAGGGCTTTGAGGAGCTACTAGGAATCATAAAGAACATGCTTCCCGAGGGTAATGAATTGCCCTCGTCAACATATGAAGCAAAAAAGGTTGTTTGCCCTCTTGGATTGGATATACAAAAGATTCACGCATGTCCAAATGACGTATCCTCTATCGCGGTGAATATGAGAATCTGGATGCTTGTCCTGTTTGCGATGCAAAGCGGTATAAGATCAGGCAAAATGATACTAATGATGGTGATAAAAAAATTCCCGCTAAAGTTATGTGGTATTTTCCTATAATACCACATTTGAAGCGCTTGTTCAGAAACAAGTCACACGCTAAGTTGATGCGGTGGCACAAAGAAGACCATAAGCAAGATCAGATGCTGAGACACCCCGTAGATGGGTCCCAGTGGAGAAACGTGAACAGAGAATTCCCAGAGTTTGACAAGGACACAAGGAATATAAGGTTTGGTTTGAGTACGGATGGAATGAATCCATTCGGCGAGTGGGGGAGCAGTCACAGTACATGGCTTGTGACTCTATATATGTACAACCTTCCTTCTTGGTTAGGCATGAAGCGGAAGTACATCATGATGCCTGTGCTTATCCAAGGCCCAAAACAACCTGGCAACAACATTGACGTGTACCTTCGACCGTTGATTGATGAGTTATTACTGTTGTGGAAGGAAGAAGGTGTACGTGTGTGGGATGAGTAGGAAACTTTCAACCTCCGAGCATTGCTTTTCATAACCATCAATGATTGCCCTGCACTTAGCAACTTGTCGGGAGAGTCGAACAAGGGATACCAGGTATGCACCCACTATTTAGATGAAACCGACAGTTCTTATTTGAAACATTGTCGAAGGGTCGCTTATATGGGCCATCGTCGATTTCTTCCCCTCAACCACCCCTTAAGAGGGAAATGCAAACATTTTAAAGGGGAGCTAGAAAATCGTGCTAAACCAATGTTCCATGACGGAAAGCGTGTTTTATCGATGATAAAGGATGTGCGTGTAGTATTTGGAAAGGGTCGTGGCAGCCAACAAGTTCCGAATGATGAAAACGGGCATGCACCAATGTGGAAGAAGAAGTCCATATTGTGGAACCTACCATATTTATACAACTCCATGTATTCATACAACTCAATGTATTTATACAGCTCGATGTATTTATACAAGTCATTATATTTCTTTATTGTCGTTTGTTGGATTAAATTATCGTAGAAATTTGCAGATAATTGTGAAATGGTACCTAGTGATTATACAAGTCATTATATTTACATTAATTATATTTTGTATAAATATGTGAAATTAGAAAATTGGAGATACTCTACAATAATTTCTGATTTCTTATGATCTGATTAATTTCATTGTAGTCATTATTTGTATGAAATTTTTTTATTAATTTTTGTAGAAAAATTGAACAAGTTATTTGTAAGAAAGTGGCGATATTATTGTATGAAGAATGATCTGATTAATTTATTTCTTATGATCTGATTTATTTGTACAACTTCATGTATTTATACAAGTCATTATATTTTGTATAAATATGTGAAATTGTAGAAAATTGTAGAAAAATGAAGAAAATTGTACAAAAACGTCAAAGTTCTATAAATTATATTTTATCTATGTAGGAATCGAAATGGGACCTAGTGATGATAAGCAGGAGTTCCTTCTTCACAATATGATTCGTGAAGGAACCCTAGACCCACAGACGTCCTTCGAAGCTGATGTACAAGATGCGGATGACGGCAGCCAGTATCTAAACGAAAATGGCGATGGCGATTCAGAGCATGTATTAATAGATAATTTTGCAAGCGTCTAGACCGAGGAAGCTAAAACGGAAATGAGGCTCCAAAAGAAAGATGGAGGGGCGTACCACCATCACACAAGTGGACTCTGACGGTGAACCAAAGGCTCCCAAGGGTGTTGATAGGACTATGGTCAACCAATATGGATATTATGTCAAGGAAAACATCCCCATCAGATACAAGGTATGGAAGAAAGTGAAAAGCACTGATAATGAGGCAGATGTCGTCCCAGACACAGAGAAGGAAATGTTATGGAGACAAGTCAAAGAACACTTCAATTTTCCACTTGAGAAAGAGGAAGTCTTCAAGAAATGGGTCATGAGGAAGATGGCTATTTCTTTCCAGACATTCAAGAAAAACTTGAACAAAGACTACGTCAAAAAGGGCCTCACGCCTGACTTTGAGAAAGAGTTCAAGAACCAACGTGCTTTCTGGGATGAATTCGTGCATTACAAGTTGTCCGATGACAGCGAGAGGCGAACAGTACAGGCCAAAACCAATGCGAGCAAGAAGATTCACTTCCATCATCTCGGTCAAGGAGGATTTTCATCGGCCATTCCGAAATGGAAAAA
This sequence comes from Panicum miliaceum, assembly GCA_032594955.1. Classification (NCBI taxonomy): domain Eukaryota; kingdom Viridiplantae; phylum Streptophyta; class Magnoliopsida; order Poales; family Poaceae; genus Panicum; species Panicum miliaceum. The sequence continues at coordinate 44,603,542 of CM064061.1, read as the reverse complement.
GATGGAAGAAGACCTTATATCAAAAGGAATCGTACCAGCGACATTCAATTGGACATTACGAGCAAAGTATTTCTTCTATGCTCATGGAGGCACACTAGATTCGGAGGATGGATCATTCGTGACTACGGATCGACTAAGAGAAACGGCTGCCTGGCTCGAGATGGCACTTCAGGCTGTTCAAGAAGGAACTTTGGATCCTAATAGAGAAAAAGATGAGCCGAGGAATGGGTGTACTTCCATGGAAGCATGGCTTCAGTGCAGATATCGATACTTATCGAAGCCGTTTCAGAAGGAAGGCCGAAGATGCTGAAAAGGTGTGTGCCCTAGAAGAAACAGTAGCTACGATTGAAAGTGCATTGGCAGCTTCCAAGGGACAACAAGATGCTCCATCAGTTCCTAATGTGGAGAGCAGCCCCGGGCTTGGCTCTCAACGCCGTAGTAGCATCGCTTCCACGGAGCACCCAGCTGCGAACCAAACTGAAATGGTTGGAGTCAACCAACAACGACGTTACCCCGTGGATGACGTCACAAGGACCCCCTGCGAGCTTCTTTATCAACAAAGAAAAAAGATCAAAGTTGTGGCTCACGGTGTTGCTGAAGTACCTGTCGAAGGCGGAACAATTCATGGCGCGCCAATTTCGGAAGGATATGCTAGAGTCATGGTTGACCGAGTCGAGAAAGGATGGGAAGACCTCGACCTCGAGATCCCCGGAGGCGATGGAGAACAGGAACTACAAGAAGCCCTCCACACATGGATCTGCTGGAACAAGCAGTATATAAGATTTTCGGGAGGAACCACAGATCCTACAACATCACCTAACGACATGGCAAGGCCAAGATCGCCAACGCCACAAACTGACATGGGTCTGCCATCACCAGCCGCTCAAAGGGGTCCCATCATGGATCTCCCATCACCATCCGCTCAAATGGGCCCCGGCATGGATCCGCCATCATCACCAGCCGCTCAAATGGACCATGGCATGGATCCGCCGTCACCAGCCAGTCAAAGGGAACCTAGCATGACTCGGTCGCCTCCTAAGGTCAAGAAGAATGCAAAAAAGGCTTGGGTCCCACCACCACCACCTCCTAGGACGAAGAAGACCCAACCTAAGAAGAAAGAGAAGCCTCCACCCGAGAAGTTACCATACGATATGATTCAGGCGGAATTGGACGCTAGCGTGAAAAAGCATGTTAAAGAACATCTCGCGCCAAAGAAGCCTAAGCCGAAACAACCGGTCGATCCCGCCGGGAAAAAGCACTTCATAGCCATGTGCCAACCAAGGCAGGAAGAAAGACTATCGGACTACGAACGCTCGATCACAAAGTCTTATCAGAAGAAGAGCAATCGTCGCTACAACCAAGTTCCTCAACTCGGAGAACAGCCAAACCAATCAATACCTCCACTTGTAGTTCTTTCAAAGGAGAATGAAGCTACGGGTGAGTTTGTGGTGGAATCGAGTCTCACAAAAGCCCAACTCCTAGGGCAGGCTGGTATTTCGAAGCACCAAGGTTCAGAAAGAAAACCATTTGAAATGGGTGAACCTTTTATGTGGCCAGAGTTGATCGAGATGCTACCAACGAGGATGCGGGACTTGCATAGATGGTACATGAAGGAATCTAGAGATGGAACCATAATGTGCGCAGCTCAAATTAAAAATAACAATTTTCATCAGGGGCCCGATGACATATGGATTGAGTTTGAGAGTCTTTGGTTTCTATACCATCAAGACGCTCTAGACAGGTCCCTCCTCAGTGTATTTTGTATGTAAGTATCTTCTCTCATTTCTATATTGTAGCTCAACTAGTTCTGAGCTTTCTCATCCCCTCTTTTATTTTGTATCATGTATAGGTCGAAGGTACAAGAATGCCGGAGAAGGGGTTACTATAACGTCGGCTTCATGGACCCGCATGTTATACACGAGATAAGCGTACGCAAATGGCCAAATAGGACCATAAAAAATATAATCATGGCCTTGGATGGGCAGAATACTTGTGAATTCATTCTGTTGCCATACAACTTCAAGTAAGCACTTCAACTATATATCTTTTCCATGCCTTCCATTTAATAATATGTATATTAGACATTTCATATGTGTATGTCTCAACAGCTTTCACTGGACTTTGCTATGTATCGAGATTGATAAAAGTCGGGTGGTGGTGTTTGACTCTAAGAAAACATCGAACGGCAACGAGTCATAGGCCGATGGATACGGCGTCTTGTAAGTATAAGTTTGAAATTTTGGCTTCAGCCCAAACTGATCTTGGATTACTTCTGCTATTCTTGCCGTCCAGTCCACCTGCTGCTGATGAACAGTTGTTCGCGGCGCGGGCACGTGTTGAAGGGCTGGTTCGGCCAGGTGATGAATCGGCGAAGTTTGCTGAGCGGCCGATAACTGCTGGCGAAACGCGTCCGCGCCCCCTTCGTACGTCGTTGCTGGCGCCGTGCCTCTGAATGCTTCCACAGTGCTTGCCCTCCTACCGATTTCTGGTAAAATCGGCTGGTACTGGGAGACCATCGGCCGGGCGGCCAATTGGTACGGCACCTGGAACGGATAAGTGCCATGCCCGTTCGCTGGCTCGGGGAAATGCGCCGTGGCTGGTGCCCCCCAAGGCACTGAGCTTGTAGGTAGTGTTTGCACAGAAGCCATCTGAACGGGTCGAAGCGGCGCTCGCGATGGGAGATAAGGTGCACCGCTGTATCTTGGAGACGCCGGAAGTGGTGGAGAGCCGTATCCTCGCGCTGCGTCAATATCGGCTGAGAAGCCGATTGGGATGTGTACGGTAAGCTTCTGGCTGGCAGAGTAGTTGGAGGGGCATATGCCGGTCCCTGATAACCTTGAACGGCTCCGCTGGCCAGAGAGTTGACGACGGTGTTGTACACCGTGTTGCTCATCACCGAGGATTGGTCAATGAACGCTTGATACACGGACTGTTGAATCATCTCTGACATCTTGCCGGAGTCTTCAGCAATGGTGATGTGGCGAGGTGCTGGAATAGGAGCTTTCTTAACTGCTTCCCCGCTTCTGGTACGACTGAACGATTGGAGGTACATCTTCTTATAATCTTCCAGATGTTTGGCCAATTCCTCCCTCTGGTCGTCCTTGAGATCAGCTTCTGTGACCCCAATGATGTTGCTGTCAGAGATTTCTGCGTTGTTCGACATATCAGGTCTTGGATGGTCCCACCGGGCGTGCCAAAAGTGTGTTGGCGCTAAAATCGGCCGGATAGGAATCGGCCGATGGGTCTTCAGCGTCGGACACACGACCCGGGAGAATCTGCTTAGCTCCTGTTCGGGTTATCGCCCTGGTGCGGTTCGCGCGGCGTGCCAGTCAATCTGACCTGTTGATTGACAAGGAAATAGAGTATTAAATTCCAGGCGCGTCGATTGGTTGGATTTCCGATCTGTCCTGAGGAGCGCGTCGGCGGCAAATCGGCCGATTTGCTGTAGAGATGATCGGCTATGGGTCAGCCGATGATCGTATAGTAATTGTAAAGAGAACTGCTGGAGCAATCTAAACAATTACTATAGAAGCAACACTTGAAACAGATCTAATCGGCTATATGGCGATGAATCGAAGGAGAACAATGACGAAGCCGATTACCCTGATCTCAAGCTGGATAACTGGTGATAATACTAGAATAACAGGTAAAACTTGCAATTCTAGTAAATATCGATAACTTGTGAATAAATCCAAACGAAACCACAGCGATGCGCCCGTAGTTAAAGCTCGGATATTACTCGATAAGCGGAACCTACCAATTGGCCGGAGATCAGGTTGATGCAGCCCTGCCAATCCGTACGAACTCGTGAAAGAAGAAAATATTGGCGAAGTCGCCGACTTGAAAAGTAAAGTACTAGTAAAAAGTAGAAGTGTTTTTGTTGATTGATGTTGGTTGTCTTTTGCAAAGCCCTAGCGACTCCTATTTATACCCTGAAACTAGGACTCCTGGTCGATTACGACTTGTTACAACCTTATTTAAAACAGGAAAACTACTATATCTATAATAACTTTACAAAGGGAAACGGACTCCCGCAGAATCTTCCGCCGCCGTTTCCTAATCCAATCAGGACCTCTTCAATTGCTTTTCGGCCGTCGTAGCATACCTTGTTGACCAGCTTTTGACCAGGATCTTCTGGAATAATCCTATCCTGTCGATATGGGCTGCGCCACCAATCGGCCGATTTTCGACTGTTACCCCGATCGGCCGATTCCTTACTGTAGCTCTCAGATCTTCTGCATCGGCCAATCTTCTTCTCCTGACGCCGATTCAATACGTGTCAAAATCTGGCGTCAACACATGCCCCCCAGTTTCGGAGTAAAATATAACTTTTTCTTCGAAACTCTTTCTTTAATCCTTCTCTCTAAGCTTCCCCATTGCGACAGGAGTAAACCTCGGAATCAGTTGTGTTACCTTTCCCTCTGCATCTGATCTTTTTCTAGAATCAGCTCTATGACATGGAATCTGGTAACAGGATTTATGTTGGCGTGTAGATTCAGACTTTGACCGTCTCCCCTGGCAGCTTTACATTTACTGATGCCTTTACTCCGACGGTACACGTCTTGCCAACCCTCTGTCTCTTCCTTTCTATAAATACGACTCTTCGTATTATTTCCAAAAATGTTCATCTGGCTTGTCTTCTTTTCCTTCTGAAACCCGCCGCTCGCCGTCTTTGGTCAAGCATTAAAATGTCTTCTCGATCCTCCTCTTCCGTTAATCAGGTATCAATTTCCTCTCCATCCCTTCCTGAGATATCTTACTTTGTTCTAACATATTTGTCTATTCCTTCTTTCAGCCGAACCGTCTCATCCCCGGTTTGGAAAGAGCGATCGAAATCATGCATTCAGGCAAGCCATTGTCGCAAGCTGATATAGATCTGATAAGAGCTCATTCTGAAGAACTCAAAGATCATGTTCCTGCCAATGTCCGATCAATCTTGGACCATATGGATCTCGTCTGCTTTGAACAAATGCCATCCTCTGACGAGAGTTCTTCATCTTCACACCGACTTGCTAAAGCTAAGACTGAAGCCACCATGAAAGATTTGGAAGAGGAGAAGGCCCGCCTGCTGAAAGAACTCTGCGACCAAGCTGAAGCTGGAGCCACTGCAGAGGACTTGAAAGATGAAGAATGAGCTCTTACACCATGTCGGCCATGTAATCTGTGATTTCCATCCGATAATGAATCCCAATGTTCCCTTCACCAGATGTATAACCAGAAAACCGATGAGAAATCGGCCACGTTACCTTGATATATCTTGCTGTAAGTTATGCACCTACCCAAATGGTTGGACAGTACCTTTTCAAATATCGTCCATTCAGAGCTCTTGGGAATTCCTCCCCTTCTATCGTCTCCAGAATGTATGCATTTCCGGGAGCACATCGGCCGATTCTATACGGCCCTTCCCAAGTGGGTGACCACTTACCGAATTTGGGAACCTTAGATCCTATCGGCAGCACCAGCTTCCATACCAGATCTCCCTGAGAGAACTGTTTGACTTTGACCTTCTTGTCATACCATTTGGCCACCCTTTTCTTGTTCTCCTCTATGCTGATCAGAGCTCTTAACCGCAAACCCGCCGAATCGTCAAGTTCATCTTTCATGAGAAAGGAATAATCATCGGCCGTTAACTGATCCTGTAGCGATATGCGTCTTGACCCTGTTCTTATCTCCCATGGTAAGACCGCCTCATGGCCATAAACCAAACGATAAGGGGATATTTTAGTGGCCCCATGACAAGCCATCCTGTACGCCCATAAAGATTCAGCCAAAGACATATGCCACTTCTTGGGCTACTCCTCTACCTTCCTCTTGATTAGCTTGATTATCCCCTTGTTAGACGATTCTGCTTGGCCATTGGCTTGAGCATAGTACGGAGAAGAATTTAATAATTTAATTCCCATATCGGCGGCGAACTCTCCGAACTCTCCAGAAGTGAACATTGTCCCTTGATCAGTTGTGATGGTTTGAGGAATACCAAATCGATATATAATATGGCTTTTAACAAACTCAATCATATCGGCTGATGTCACGTTCCTCAAAGGAACTGCCTCCACCCATTTGGTAAAATAATCTGTAGCCACCAATATGAACTTATGCCCTTTGCTAGATGGAGGATGAATCTGCCCGATGAGATCTATTCCCCAACCTCTGAACGGCCACGGCTTAATTATTGGATTCATAGCCGATGCTGGTGCGCGCTGCACATTGCCAAACCTCTGACAGTCTTGGCATCCTCTGTAATACTTGAAACAATCTTCAAGGATAGTCGGCCAGTAATATCCATTGTTCCTGATCATCCACTTCATTTTGTGAGCCGATTGATGAGCTCCACACACGCCTTCATGGATCTCTCCCATTAGAATCTTTGCCTCTTCTGTTCCCAGGCATTTGAGAAGAACTCCATCAATCGTCCGAAAAAATAAGTCATCCTCAAGCAACACATACTTTGTAGCCTGAAAACGTGTTCGCCGATCCACCTTTTGGGATGGATTTTTCAAATAATCGGCGATCTCCTTCCGCCAGTCATCGGCCGCGAGTTCTAGCGTCATCGCTCCCTGAATCGGCCGATACCCAGAAGCATGTTGAGCCAGTCTGTTGGCTTCCTCATTATAATCTCTGGGGATGTGCTCAATTGTTGCAGATTTGAAGCCTTTCAGAAGTTGAAGACAATCTTCATAATAAATCCTCAAGATGTCGTCCTTGCATTCGGATCGTCCTGTTAACTGATCCACAATGAGCATAGAGTCCCCAAAGATCTCGACTGCATCCGCCCTGACTTCCCTTAACAATTGGATGCCTTTCAGAACAGCTCGATACTCCGCCTGGTTGTTGGTTGCAGAAGCTTCTATCGGCAGAGAGAAATCATAAGTTGCCCCCCGAGGCGACACAAGAACGATGCCGATTCCTGATCCGACCCCACACAAAGAACCATCAAAATATAGAGTCCATGGAACTGGTTCAACGGTGGCAACTTCTGGTCCACAATGCTGAACTACGAAATCGGCCATCACTTGACCTTTGACGGCTTTGGCCGATTCGTACCTTAGATCGAATTCTGACAAAGCCAGGATCCATTTTCCAATCCGCCCCTTCAAAATCGACAATGATAGCATATACTTCACCACATCATCCTTGCATACGACTATGCATTCTGCCGATAGCAAATAGTGCCTGAGCTTAGTACATGAAAAGTACAAGCACAAGCATAATCGCTCCACCGAAGAATATCTTGTTTCGGCGTCTAAAAGTCTTCTGCTGACGTAGTACACCACTCGTTCTTTCCCTTCAAACTCCTGTACCAACGCCGATCCAATAGCCTGCTCGTCAGCCGATAAATATAACTTGAACGGCTTACCAGGCTGTGGCGGGGCTAACACCGGAGGTGAAACCAGATACTGCTTGATATTCTCCAGTGCCTTGCGTTGTTCTTCTCCCCATGTGAACTCTTGGTCAGGCTTTAATTTCAACAGAAGGGTAAAAGCCTGAATACGTCCCGATAGATTGGATATGAATCTTCTGATGAAATTGACCTTGCTGATGAGGGACTGCAGTTCAGTTTTATTTTGTGGGGCCACTACTTTATTGATGGCGTCTATAGTCTTGCAGCTGACTTCTATCCCACGCTCATGGACCATAAATCCCAAGAATTGTCCAGCCGACACACCAAACGCACACTTGTTTGGGTTCATCTTCAGCCCATGCTTCCTTGTGCACTCCAGCACTTCCTGTAAATCGGCCAGATGATCCTGGTAACCTTTTGACTTGACCACGACGTCATCTATATAAATTTCCACTGATGAACCAATGAGTTTGTGGAAGATGTAGTTCATGGCCCGTTGATATGTAGCGCCGGCGTTTTTTAAGCCAAAAGTCATGACCACCCATTCAAATAAACCAAGATGGCCTGGGCACCTAAAAGCCGTTTTAGAAATATCTTCTTCGGCCATTAATATCCGATTGTATCCGGCATTCCCATCCATGAAACTTATGACTTTGTGGCCTGCGGCGGCATCCACCAAGATATCGGCCGTTGGCATCGGATAACCATCCATTGGCGTAGCCTGATTTAAGTTCCTGAAATCGATGCACACACGCAATTTTCCATTCTTCTTGTATACAGGCACAATGTTAGAAATCCATTCGGCGTAGCGGCACTGCCGAATAAATCCTGCCTCAATCAACTTTGTAATCTCAGCCTTTATATTAGGTAGAATCTTGGGATTACACCGCCGTGCAGGTTGCTGATACGGCCGATATCCTGATTTTATAGGTAACCGGTGTTAAACAATAGACCGGTCTAGTCCTGGCATCTCGTGGTATTCCCAAGCAAAGCAATCCCTGAACTCTTTCAATAATTTTATCAATTTGCATTTGTACTCAGAATCCAAATTGGCACTAACGTACGTCGGCCTCGATTTGCTGCTATCTCCCAAATCTACCATCTCTAACAAATCGGCTGACGTGAACCCATGCCCCAGCTTCCCATCTTCTCGGATGAGCTGATCCATTTATTCTGAATCTTCGGAGCCGACTGCTTGGATCGGCTGTAGACCGAAATCGGACACTCTCAGGAAGTCAGTGTCCCAAGTCCTGCCAGATATACACTTGACGTGCTCGCAACTCCACTGTTGTGTTTCGGCCGCTGCAACGCTGTAGACAGAATCGGCTGCGACTATCTCTGTACTGTCGCCGACCCATTGCACAAGGCATTGATGCATTGTAGAGGGGACACAGCAATTTGCATGTATCCAGTCGCGACCAAGCAGCATATTATAGGACCCTTTGCCATTAATGACGAAGAAAGTAGTGGGGAGGGTCTTACTGCCGATGGTGAGGTCGACGCAGAATGCCCCGCGGGCAGGCGACACGTTGCCTTCGAAATCCTTCAGCATCATGTCCGTCTTGGTGAGATCGTCATCGCCCTTGCCTAGCTTGCGGAACATGGCATACGGCATGATGTTGACTGCCGCGCCTCCATCTACCAGTAGTCTGGTGATGGGTCTTCCGTTGACATAGCCCTTGAGAAACAGCGCTTTGAGGTGCTGTCGTTTTTCTTCTTCTGGCTTCTCAAACATAGCCGTCATCGGCTCTAATACCAGTTGTGCCATTTTCTCTTCCTCTGTATTTGTCACTTTGTCCCGATCGCTTGGCGCCATGAACTCCATCGGCAGTATGAAAACCATATCGATTTCGGCCGCCGATTCCTGGCTGTTCGCTTCCTGATCATTTTTCTTTGGGCGCCAAATTCGAGATTTCACATTCCTTCTCTCTGGCACCTTTTTTTGTTCTTCTTCTTGATGCTCCCACTGGCGTAGGCGTTGGATCCTCCGCTTTTGGGATCTGGATAGGCCGTCAGGACACCACCTGGGTTTCACTGGTTTGGCCGATGATCTGGCGTGTTCCCAGTCTGGTTCTCTACCTAGGGGGTCTTCGTCTGACACCCTATCATCGGCCATCTTTTCCAGCCGATTGTGTACTCTGATCCTGCCCCCCAGTCCATCTTGCTGGCCGATCTTGGTTTTTGACCTGTCGTACTGGTCAACTCTGCCCCCCAGCCGATCATGCACCAAAACGCGCCGTTCTTCGCGCCAATTTCTGTTGATCGGCTCTGATCCTCTGTCCCTAGAGTGTGGCTTCGGGCGATCGTTGCGGTTTGATCCGTTGCACTCCGGACAGTTATTGGCAGAGGGCAGTCCGATATCGTTCTCCCAGCAGTGGATGAAGAAGGGACACTGCCAGTGATCTTCATGCCGGTGTATCATCTCTTCTTGGTGTTGTGCTTGTTCTTGCCGACGCCGATATTTACTTAGTAGAAATTGGGAGGTGACAGGCCTGTGTGGTCGTTCTGGTCCTCGCCTGATTTCTTCCGTCGTGATCTGCCTCCTGGGATCGACAACGTCGTCTTTTCTCGCCGATTCTGACGTCAGCACCCTGGTTTGACTTGATTCTTCTCCAGCGTTGACCGTGTTGGCCGGGAAGGGGTGCTGGTCTATCTTCATCGGCATTGCCGATTTGGTTGGAGTCTCAAATCTGAGCCGCCCCTGTTCAATGGCCGATTGTATCTGCTGACGGAAGACTTTACATTCATTGGTGTCATGAGAGGTAGCGTTGTGCCACTTGCAGTACTTCATCTTCTTCAGCTGATCGGCCGTAGGGATGGTGTGATGTTGCGACAGCTTAATCTGTCCCTCCTGAAGCAGTAGATCAAAAATTTTATCGGCCTTGGACGTGTCAAAGCCGAATGTCTCTGGCTCCTTCTTACCAAAGGGGCAGGATATTGGTTTTTTCCCCTTTACCCATTCAGCCAGGCCGATTTCTTCCTCCGCGTCAGATTCAGATCCCTCCAAATACGCCACCTTCTTCTGGAAGCTCCTCCGCTGTTCAAGCGGTCGGATCTCCTGCCCTGACAATCGGTGGATGATTTGACTCAGGCTCTCAAATTCTTGGGCGGCATATCTTTCTCTGATTTGCGGTAAGAGGCCCTGGAAAGCGATATCGGCCAACTGTGCATCGGTCAGAGCCAGGCTGTAGCACTTGTTTTTGATCTCTCTGAACCTCTGTATATACCCTGTCACCGGCTCATCGTTCCTCTGCCTGAGGCTGGTTAGATCCGAAATCTTCATCTCGTGCACTCCTGCATAGAAGTACTTGTGGAATTGTTTCTCCAGATCGGCCCACGTGACGATAGAATTTGGCGGTAAAGTGGTGAACCACTGGAAGGCCGATCCGGATAGAGATGATGAAAATAACCGTACCCTCAGAGCGTCTTGTGTGGCAGCTTCACCGCACTGGATGATGAATCTATTGATGTGTTCCACAGTGGATGTGTCATCCGTCCCTGAGAACTTGGTGAAATCAGGAACCTTGTAGCGGTGCGGGAACGGCAACGAGTCATAGGCCGATGGATATGGCGTCTTGTAAGTATAAGTTTGAACTTTTGGCTTCAGCCCAAACTGATCTTGGATTACTTCTGCTATTCTTGTCGTCCAGTCCACCTGCTGCTGATGAACAGTTGTTCGCGGCGTGGGCACGTGTTGAAGGGCTGGTTCGGCCAGGTGATGAATCGGCGAAGTTTGCTGAGCGGCCGATAACTGCTGGCAAAACGCGTCCGCGCCCCCTTCGTACGTCGTTGCTGGCGCCGTGCCTCTGAATGCTTCCACAGTGCTTGCCCCCCTGCCGATTTCTGGTAAAATCGGCTGGTACTGGGAGACCGTCGGCCGGGCGGCCGATTGGTACGGCACCTGGAACGGATAAGTGCCATGCCCGTTCGCTGGCTCGGGGAAATGCGCCGTGGCTGGTGCCCCCCAGGGCACTGAGCTTGTAGGTAGTGTTTGCACAGAAGCCATCTGAACGGGTCGAAGCGGCGCTCGCGATGGGAGATAAGGTGCACCGCTGTATCTTGGAGACGCCGGAAGTGGTGGAGAGCCGTATCTCTCGCGCTGCGTCAATATCGGCTGAGAAGCCGATTGGGATGTGTACGGTAAGCTTCTGGCTGGCAGAGTAGTTGGAGGGGCATATGCCGGTCCCTGATAACCTTGAACAGCTCCGCTGGCCAGAGAGTTGATGACGGCGTTGTACACCGTGTTGCTCATCACCGAGGATTGGTCAATGAACGCTTGATACACGGACTGTTGAATCATCTCTGACATCTTGCCCGAGTCTTCAGCAATGGTGATGTGGCGAGGTGCTGGAATAGGAGCTTTCTTAACTGCTTCCCCGCTTCTGGTACGACTGAACGATTGGAGGTACATCTTCTTATAATCTTCCAGATGTTTGGCCAATTCCTCCCTCTGGTCGTCCTTGAGATCAGCTTCTGTGACCCCAATGATGTTGCTGTCAGAGATTTCTGCGTTGTTCGACATATCAGGTCTTGGATGGTCCCACCGGGCGTGCCAAAAGTGTATTGGCGCTAAAATCGGCCGGATAGGAATCGGCCGATGGGTCTTCAGCGTCGGACACACGACCCGGGAGAATCTGCTTAGCTCCTGTTCGGGTTATCGCCCTGGTGCGGTTCGCGCGGCATGCCAGTCAATCTGACCTGTTGATTGACAAGGAAATAGAGTATTAAATTCCAGGTGCGTCGATCGGCTGGATTTCCGATCTGTCCTGAGGAGCGCGTCGGCGGCAAATCGGCCGATTTGCTGTAGAGATGATCGGCTATGGGTCAGCCGATGATCGTATAGTAATTGTAAAGAGAACTGCTGGAGCAATCTAAACAATTACTATAGAAGCAACACTTGAAAAGATCTAATCGGCTATATGGCGATGAATCGAAGGAGAACAATGACGAAGCCGATTACCCTGATCTCAAGCTGGATAACTGGTGATAATACTAGAATAACAGGTAAAACTTGCAATTCTAGTAAATATCGATAACTTGTGAATAAATCCAAACGAAACCACAGCGATGCGCCCGTAGTTAAAGCTCGGATATTACTCGATAAACGGAACCTACCAATTGGCCGGAGATCAGGTTGATGCAGCCCTGCCAATCCGTACGAACTCGTGAAAGAAGAAAATATTGGCGAAGTCGCCGACTTGAAAAGTAAAGTACTAGTAAAAAGTAGAAGAGTTTTTGTTGATTGATGTTGGTTGTCTTTTGCAAAGCCCTAGCGACTCCTATTTATACCCTGAAACTAGGACTCCTGGTCGATTACGACTTGTTACAACCTTATTTAAAACAGGAAAACTACTATATCTATAATAACTTTAAAAAGGGAAACGGACTCCCGCAGAATCTTCCGCCGCCGTTTCCTAATCCAATCAGGACCTCTTCAATTGCTTTTCGGCCGTCGTAGCATACCTTGTTGACCAGCTTTTGACCAGGATCTTCTGGAATAATCCTATCCTGTCGATATGGGCTGCGCCACCAATCGGCCGATTTTCGACTGTTACCCCGATCGGCCGATTCCTTACTGTAGCTCTCAGATCTTCTGCATCGGCCAATCTTCTTCTCGTGACGCCGATTCAATACGTGTCAAAATCTGGCGTCAATACTTCCTAAAAAAGCACATAGGAATATCAGATAACCCGGGTGAACTTTATTTCAAAACAGACTATCCGGTATGAATACAACTCTCGCACATCTAGTTCCATTTATTTAATCACCATTAATATTTAATAACCCTTTGTGTATATATATATAGTGTATGAGACAGGCGCCCGGAAATAACTTATGCAGGTACTATGTTTGTGAGTTCATCCGCAACTTTTGCGGCCCGAAGAAAATGACGCGATGAGCATTGGAAGTAAGTAATAAATTAAGAAGGATTCCTTTCTTTTAATTCCGTACAAGTATTGATTTAAATATATAATGTTTGTGCGTGACAGATCTTCTGAATGAAAGAGGACCTCATCGAACCGGAAAGAGTTAGGGCTGTTTAAGAAGAAATATGTGGATTCTTGCTAGTTGAGGTCATAAATCCTAAAGGAGATCAATTTTATGCAGATCATAGGATAAGCGTGGCTAGATTAGATCCAAACAAAGAAGAAGATGACAGTGATGGTTGAATTGTATGGAAAATCACCTGGGTGCATTTTGTATAGAGAATGCACCAACCCTCTCAGTTGCAACTGGATTGTTTCCAGTTGCAATCGGGTCTGTTTGAGTTGCAACCGGTTTATTTCCAGTTGCAACCAGGTTGGTTTGGATTGCAACCGGTTCGCATCTAGTTGCAACCGGGTCGGTCTGAGTTGCAATAGGTTCGCGCCGAGTTGCAACCGTGTCGATCTGAGTTGCAACTAGTCTGCGTTGGGTTTGCTTTCTGATCTCTTCGATTTGTCGCCTTTGCTCTTCATCAAGATCATCCATTGTAGGCACCAGGAACTTGTTGCCGTCCATCTCGTTGTTCACCGTAGGGTTGTTGTCGTGTCCCACCGGGCGCGCCAAAAGCATGTTGACGCAAAAAGTCGGGGGTCGGCCTTCAGCGCCGGGACACGCGAGGACCCGGGATCCTCTTGCTTCACTCCTGCGCGGCGTCCAAAACTGGCTGCGTGGTGATGCAGGGCGTGCCAGTCAATTTGACCTACAATTGACAAGGGACAAGTGAAACGGTTAAATTAGCGGAACGTATCGGCTGTTGTCTAAATCGTTCCGTCACGCGCGTCGGCCAAACGTCTCATGCGCTGATAGATCAATCGGCCACAGCTTCGGCCAATTGTGTGGGTGAAGCAACGCTAAACAGGTTAATGAAGCCTCAGTAAGCAATAGCTAGATCCGAACCCAATAGGCCAAACCAGAAGCTGCAAGTAAGCTACGCGTTGGCCGATGGTATTTATATCTAGGCTGGATAAATTGTGGTAAAACTAGATAAAAACAAGATCAAACGAGTCTAATCCTGCCAAATCTAGTAAATACCGATAACTTGTGACAACAGCAAGAAACAAGCTAGATTAAACAGGCTAACCTAACAAGAACAAGCTGATATCGATAAATTGGTGAACAGACCAGACCTAGATCCAATCTGCTCGATAACTTGAACTAATACATGATAGAGCAAGAAGCAATGCGCCGTCAACCTTGAGCCGAACTGCCTCATTCGACTCGGAACTTACCAGCAAAACTGTGGTCGAAGTCGATGCAGCCTCACGTGCTGGAATCAGCACGTCAGTTGGTCGAGGATGATGCAGCCTGTCTTGCGAGAAAGAACTCGTAAAAGAAAAAAGCTATTGCAACTAAGGCGAAGCCGCCGAAAAGGGAAAAAAGGAAAAAAGGGTTTGTGTATTGATCATTGGATGGATTGATACATGCCCGGAGGCAGCTATTTATAGCCTGAGCTACAAACCCTAGGTCGATCACGTCTTATATTACTTGTTAACAAAGAAACTAAAACTTTCCTAAATAACAAAAACTCCTATCTCTAAGATAACTTGTTGACGTCATCTGCCAGCACCATTCTGCTCCATCGGCTTCCGATACTCTATCGGTCGATCTTTCCTTATTATCTCCTTTGCATCGCGTTTGCCGAAACATGTGTCAAAAAATGGTGTGAACACATGCCCCCCAATTTTGGAATAAGAGAGTCTTGTTCCAAAATTTAATTAATGCAACTCCATCTTTTGCTCCTTTCATGATCAACAGAATCACCGCATTGCCAATTTTACCCCTGCTCTTCCTCTTCTTCATCCTACTGATGCTTCGTTTTTGGCACAGTGACTCTGCCCTCCCAACTACCCCCATAAATGAGACGCCAGGTAGCTAGAGTCTTCTTCACCAATCCTCTGAGACAGTAGCATCTTCTTCTTACTTTCAACTTCCTCCAGATCGGATCTATGGCCGACGACAAACGCATAGGGGAGGGCCCTTCCAACCGGCTTCCTGCCTCTTATTTGCGCCGTAGAAGGTAACAGATCTGCTTTCTTTTCATCCTTTTACATTGTAGACTAAACAAATCATTGGTTCTTTCAGCGATGACGAAGCCATCAGTCCCTTTCGCCCAGCTACGAGTTCGGTTGATTCCTCCTCCAGTTTCAGAAACGCAGATCTCATTGGTCAACTCATCCACGAGAAGAATGAAGCCCGCGACCATTATTCTGAGGCTACCCGTGAAATTAATCACCTAGAGACGGCATTGCTGATCTCCAATGGAGAAACATCTACTTCTCGCGCACTCCTTATCGATTCTGAAGCTAGAATCACCGGTAAGATCCTCCTTTTCTTTCATCTCCCTTTCCTCCGGCTGATCTTGTTATCAGATATGCCTGTCAGCATTAGAATCTCAACTTCGAAAACTCTGACTGACTGTAATCGCCGCTACCAATACACTGAACGCCAGGGGTTCTACAATCACCGACCGACCGCAAGATATTCCCAATCAAGCTAGGCATATTGCTAGTCATGGGATTCGTCAAGGAGCAAGTGCTTCATTGGCCGTTGTACAGACTCAACTGGGCTACAACCTCAGGAGCTTACGGCCAGTCTTCGTAGATACTGATTATGAAGCCCTTGAAGAACTTGCCAAAGATCTTGATGAGGTAGCTGGAATCATCAGTTCTGAAGTCGATGTTGAGAATGTGGTGAACAAGGTCTTCCCCAATAACTGAGATGTATTTTCTTGCAATATGTATGCGACTTTCATCATGAAAAATTTCTTTTCCTCAAATGTTGGAGCTTTTATTTTTTGCACTAAGGGAGATATGTATCGTATCGGCCATCCATCCGATTCCTTGTAATCGACTTTCAAGATATACTTCTTCTTTTCCTGCTCAAGGCGATATTTCTCATATCGGCTATATTGCACTTCGAGCTTCTCCTAGGCATCAACCAAAATGCTAGGATAATATTTCTTCAGGTATTTTCCATTCAAAGCTCGAGCGTACTTTTCCCCTTCCAATGTTTCCAGAATGTATCCATTTCCAGGTACTTTTTTACTAACCCGATACGGACCTTCCCAAGTGGGCGACCATTTGCCAAACTTCTAATCCCTTGTCCCAATAGGTAGGATCAACTTCCAAATGAGCTCTCCTTCATCGAATTCTTTGACTTTGACCTTCTTGTCATACCATCTGGCCACCCTTGCCTTATTTATTACAACATTAAGCAGTGCCCTTAGCCGATGTCCTGCCAAATCC
Organism: Panicum miliaceum; assembly: GCA_032594955.1. NCBI lineage: Eukaryota > Viridiplantae > Streptophyta > Magnoliopsida > Poales > Poaceae > Panicum > Panicum miliaceum. The sequence continues at coordinate 44,586,970 of CM064061.1, read as the reverse complement.
TCCAGCTCGTCCATCATCAAATCTCTATACTCATCAAATGCTAACTCATTTTGCAAGGCAACATGCCTAGAGCCGGTCCTTAGTTCCCAAGGAAGGACGGCTTCATGCCCATAGACTAGCTGATAAGGGGAAACTTTGGTCGCTCCATGACACGCCATTCTATAGGCCCACAATGCTTCATGCAGGGTAACGTGCCACTTCTTCGGATTTTCTTCAATTTTCCTCTTGATCAATTTGATGATTCCTTTGTTGGATGCTTTGGCTTGTCCGTTAGCTTGAGCATAATAAGGAGAGGAATTCAGCAGTTTGATTCCCATGTCAGCAGCAAACTCATCAAACTTTCCAGAAGTGAACAACGAGCCTTGATCAGTAGTAATTGTTTGAGGAATGCCGAACCGATACTGTTGACGCCAGATTTTGACACGTGCTGAATCGGCGTCAGGAGAAGAAGATTGGCCGATGCGGCAGATCTGAAGGCTACAGTAAGGAATCGGCCGATTGAGTTAACAGTTGGAAATTGGCCGATTGGTGATACAGCTTGCGCCAACAGGTTGGGGCTACTTCAGAGGGTCTCGGTCAAAAGTTGGTCAACAGAGCGACGCTAAGTCGGTCAAGAAGCAATTGGAAAAGTCCTGATTGGATTAGGAGATGGCGGCGGAAGATTCTGCGGGAGTCCGTTTCCTTTTTAAAAGATATTATAGATATAGTAGTTTTCCTGTTTTAAATAAGGTTGTAACAAGTCATAATCGACCAGGAGTCCTAGATTTAGGGTATAAATAGGAGTCATCAGGGCTTTGCAAGACATCAACACATCAATCAACAAAACACTTTTACTTTCTACTAGCAATTTACTTTCAAGTCGACGACTTCGCCAATACTTTTCTTCTTTCACGAGTTCGTAGGTTCCGCTTATCGAGTAACTTGATCTCCGGCCAATTGGTAGGTTCCGCTTATCGAGTAACTTCCGAGCTTTAACCACGGGCGCATCGCTGTGGTTTCGTTTGGATTTATTCACCAGTTATCGATATTCACTAGAAATGCAAGTTTTGCTTGTTGTTCTAATTTTATCATCAGTTATCCAGCTTGAGATCAGAGTAATCGGCTTTATCATCACTTTTTCTCGTTCATTGTCATATAGCCGATTAGATCTATTTCAAGTGTTGCCTCTGTAATAATTGTTTAGATCGCTTCAGCAATCTTCTTTATAATTATTACGCGATTATCGGTTGATCCATAGCCGATCATCTTCACAGCAAATCGGCCGATTCGCCGACGCGCTCTTCAGGACAGATCGGAACTCCAGCCGATCGGAGCGCCTGGAATTTAATACTTTTATTTCCTTGTCAATCAACAGGTCAGATTGACTGGCACGCCGCGCGAACCGCACCAGGGCGATAACCCGAACAGGAGCTAAGCAGATTCTCCCGGGTCGTGTGTCCGACGCTGAAGACCATCGGCCGATTCCCATCTGGCCGATTTTAGTGCCAACACACTTTTGGCACGCCCAGTGGGACCACTTCAAGATCTGATATGTCGAAAAATACAGAAATTTCCTACAGCAACATCATTGAGGTCACAGAAGCGGATCTCAAGGATGACCAGAGGGAAGAATTAGCTAAACATCTAGAAGATTACAAGAAGATGTATCTGAAGTCGTTCAGTCATACAAGAAGTGGGGAAGCTGTCAAGAAAGCTCCTATTCCAGTTCCCCGCCACATCACCATTGCTGAGGACTCGGGCAAGATGTCCGCTATGATCCAACAGTCCGTCTACCAGGCGTTCATCGACCAGTCCTTGGTGATGACCAACACGGTGTACAACACCGTCATCAGCTCTCTGGCCAACGGAGCAGTTCAAGGCTATCAGGGGCCAGCATATGCCCCGCCAATTACGCTTCCAGCCAGTAGCTTGCCAGGTGCGTCCCAATCGGCTCCTCAGCCGATACCGACACAGCGCGAGGGGTACAGCACTCCGTTGCCTCCAGCGTCTCCGAGATACAGCGGTGCGCCATGTTTCCCATCACAGGCACCGTTTCAACCTGTCCAGATTGCTTCTGTACAATCGCTACCCACAAGCTCAGTACCCTGGGGGACATCAGTAACGGCGGCTTTCCCCGATCCATCAATCGGGCAGGGGAGCTACCCAATCCAGGCGCCGTTCCAATCGGCCGTCTAGCTGACGGTCCCTCAGTATCAGCCAATCTCATTAGAAATCGGCAGGGGGGCAGGCGCTATAGAAGCACTCAGAAGCACGGCGCCGATGATGACGTATGACGGGGCGGCGGATTCACTTCGCCATCAACTATCAGCTGCTCAGCAAAATTCGCCGCATGCTTCAATCCATCATCCAGCTGTACCGCCGCCAGCCCTTCAACATATGCCGGCACCGCGAACGGTCATTCATGAGCAGCAGGTAGACTGGACGGCAAGAATAGCAGAGGTGACTGGACGGCAACAAATGCAGACTTACACATACAAGACGCCATACCCATCGGCTTATGACCTGCTGCCGTTCCCACACCGTTACAAGGTGCCTGATTTCACCAAGTTTTTAGGGCTGGACGATACATCCACCATGGAACACATCAACAGATTCATCATCCAGTGCGGGGAGGCCACCACGCAAGACGCTCTGAGGGTACGTCTATTTTCATCGTCCCTGTCTGGATCGGCCTTCCAATGGTTCACCACTTTACCGCCAAATTCTATTGTTACTTGGGCCGATCTGGAGAAACAGTTCCACAAGTACTTCTACGCAGGAGTACACAAAATGAAACTCTCAGATTTGACCAGCCTCAGACAGAGGAGTGATGAACCAGTAACGGGATATATACAGAGGTTCAGAGAGGTCAGGAACAAATGCTACAGTCTAGCTCTGACCGATGCACAGTTGGCCGATATCGCTTTCCAAGGCCTCCTGCCACAAATCAAGGAAAGATATGCTTCGCAGGAATTTGAAAGCCTAAGCCAGATCGTTCACCGATTGGCAGGACAGGAAGTCCATCCGTTTGAGCAGCGGAGGAATTTCTAGAAGAAGGTGGCATATATAGAAGGATCTGAATCGGATGGAGAAGAGGAAATCGGCCTAGCAGAGTGGGTGAAAGGCAAAAAGCCAATATCATGCCCTTTCGGAATGAAAGAACCAGAAACATTCGGCTTTGACACATCAAACACTGATAAGATTTTCGACTCATTACTCCAGGAAGGACAAATCAAGCTGTCTCAGTATCATACCATCCCTTCGGCTGATCAGCTCAAGAAGATGAAGTACTGCAAGTGGCACAACGCCACGTCACATGACACGAACGAATGCAAGGTCTTTCGTCAACAGATACAATCGGCCATCGAGCAGGGGAGGCTCAAATTTGAAACCCTGGCTAAAACAGCAAAGTCGATGAAGATAGACCAGCACCCTTTCCTTGCTAACATGGTTGACACGGGGAGAAATTCACTTCAAACCAAGGTGCTGACGTCAGAATCGGCAAGAAGGAGCGGCGCCGTTGATCCCAGGAGGCAGGTCACAGTAAATGAGGTCAAAGGGAAAAGGCTGGCTGAAGACAAGAGCAAAGGATTAGAACCATCGCGCAGACCTATCACATCCCGATTCTTGCTCAGCAAATATCGGCGGCAGCAGGAACGGTCGAGATATCATGACGAAATGATGCGTCGGCACGAGGATTGTGGCAGAACCACCTGAATTAATCCGGCTCAAGTGTATTAACCATCACCATTAAGGCAATCTCGGTTAACCTTACACTTCAAACGGAGTAATCCACCGGTCTGTCGGGCATATATATTTCATGAACCTTTCATGCCAGCACTCATGAAAGCGTCCGTATTCATTACCGTTTACTTATAGAAACGATATCTGTACAATTTCCGCCGTACAGACGACGTTAACATACGCTATCGAGATAGCGTATTCACGGGGGTACCGTCATGAGATGGGGGTATGAACAGCGATCGCCATACCCTGCGCCAAACCTTCTACTCCCAATATGTTCAACGAACAGTTGGCATATTGGCAGCACCTCAAGTAAGCCACTGCTTGAGGGCAGCGTTCGGTTCGCATCACCGACAGGAAGGCCAAGCTCCCTCAGTTGGCTGAGGATCCTTACCTTCTTACCTTAGCGATGAGTGTGTCGTTACAGAATTTAAGGTCGGTTGTGCATGAAAGTAAGTTCTGACAGAAAGTAATGTGCTGGAAGTCAGTTGATAATATATCATAAGTTAGATAGCCACCTAGTAACTTTCCCATACTCCCTTAGGGCTTTACGAACTAGGCACCATCCTTAACGCACCAACGTATTTCACAACACATCCTTTTTGTCAAGTTTTTAGGAAAACGAGTTGTTAAGGCTTGTCGCATTCTCTGGCGTATGCATTTCGGCTCTGGAGCCCGCTGTTACCAGCTGTGGCACCAGCTACGGCTCTGATACCAGCTGTGGCAGAACCACCTGAATTAATCCGGCTCAAGTGTATTAACCATCACCATTAAGGCAATCTCGGTTAACCTTACACTTCAAACGGAGTAATCCACCGGTCTGTCGGGTATAACCTCCCGATACAACCACGGTAGAGCGGATCGAATGCCATACATACAAATGCTCATGCGACGATGAGCTCAGAGAACACCACATTCCAGCAAATATTACAACATTAGCACAAGTAAATATTACAGACCAAGTTTTGAGTTTAGAAACCAAATACTTCAATGATCATACTAAGATGTTCTTCAGAGTTTAAGTTGCAGCAGAAAATAAAACAACGAAAGCTACTCGACGATAAGGATGTCTCGATGAAGCCCGTACGAGACATCACTCGGCATTATCTCCGTTGGACGGGGGCGTATCCCATTCCACCGACCAACCAGGGGGAAGAGTGCAGGGCCAAGTCAAACTAGCAATCATATCCTCGAAGGTCTCACCTGAAAACGAGCCACAAGCAAGGCTGAGTATACTAATACTCAGCAAGACTTACCCGAGTAGTGGAATCTACTCCACCGACTCTAGATATGCAAGGCTTTTGGCTTAGGGGTTTCTTTTGCCGAAAAGCTTCTACAAGTGGGTCCTTACTTTCAACTTTTAGCTCAAGATTCTAGTTTCGTTAACCATTCTAGATAAGCAGCTATCCAAAAGCATACATGGTGAAGCATTAAGTTTTCATCCAACCAGTTCATTCATCCTCATTGTTCCTCTTCTTACTCTGTGGGTAAAAATGGTTAAGCAGTCTCAATAGCCGTGAGAAACGGACGATTCGAATCGAATTTCTTAACCTTGCAAGGGAAACCTAAACACACATCACGTGGTTACTCCCTAGAGTCACACGTGCAACTTTTCCCCTTTCTTTCCGGGTCGTGGATCGGGGCTACCCTCCGAGAGTACAAGAGCCCCACGCCACGGTTCGGCGCCGGGTCGTGACCACTCTCTGCACTCGCCATATGCACATGGGACCGAAGTTCAAAGGGTAGGATGCCGTCCCCTTGCCGGGCCAATCAGGTACTTAAGCTTACCGATTCCCATAATCTCGGCATGTGTTTAGTACGTTCAAAGACTTAACCATCACTACCACACCCTGCGGCCTTAGTATTTTTCACTAGACAGACGGGCCTCAATCGTAACCATCGTTCCATAGCCCGTCCGTGTCCTTATGATTGCAGCGTGTAGTAGACATTCAACTCCTATTTTCTCGCGAGTGACAGGAAATCACTCGACTTTTACCGGAGTCCTATTAGCACAGCATTCTATCGAACCTTACGTCTAGTTTTCAAGCAAGGGTTCCTAACATCATGCAACTAAGTTTTCATTCAACTCCTATAAACTTAATGCACAGGCAAGGAGTAATGAGTTGCATAATTTAGAAAAGAGATGGGTTATGCTCCGGGGCTTGCCTTCACAGTTAGCTTGGGGCTCTTCCGAATTTGGGCTCGGGTCTTCAAGAGCTTCAGTTAGATTCACTTGAGCTTCACGCTGCTCACTCTCGGACGCGGGCACCAGCTCGTAAGTTCCGTCCGCGAGAGTCGTCGATTCTACATGAATGCACGAGTTTAAGTCGTGGTAATGGTAATCGACATGATTTAATGTAATTACTATAGTGGATAGTTTCTGGTCATGAAACTTCGGATTTAGTCACATCAGGGAAATATGTGCTTACTGTAAAATTTTCAGACAATTTCATGTAGCAGATTAATTATGAAAAATATATTACATAGTTGCTGTTACACTTTTGTTCTTTTTGTACAGGACAAATGGTGCAACAAATGAGTCTAAGCTTTTTACAGAGCTTTCACTTAAGCATGTAGAAGCTACTGTAGTTTTTGTAGGATTTATTATGCAGTATCCAGAGCATAGAAAATATGACATTACACACCTAGGTTATTCAAGGATTCATTTTTACAGGACCCTACACAGGGTTTTTGTCCATGGAACTTTTTACACAGCAACCTCTACCACAGTGTATCTCCTAGTAAAAATTTGAGAATTTTCCAAGCTAAGATACTATTTTCTTGATTTAATGTATGTTATTAGCACATAAATCAAATAAGTAGGTTACTCTGAGATAAAAAGTCTCCCAATTTTTCTCTGCCTTCTAGGTACCAATACACTAGCATAGAAAAGTTTCATTGGGTGATTCATCACCTAACTGCAGGGATAAAATATATCTAGCCACTTAAGGTATGAAACTAAGTTTAACAAACAGTGTAGTTAGAGGTGGAATTTGAGCCTGATCTTTTTACACAGTCCTAAACATCAAGCAACTAACTTACTGCCCAAAATTTAGGGTCAGCATTGTTCTACAACAGTGGGTACAAAATAAGTCCATTAAACCTTCCATTTAATGTAGAGCAAAATATGTTGAGATTCTGAGAAACTTTTTGTAACAAAAGGGGTAGAGTTTGTTCTAAGGATTCCAGAACAGTTGAGTTTGCATTTTTCTGAATTTTCTACGATTTTATACGAATTTTAAAATTTCACTGAATTTGAATCTAGATTTGAAACTTTCTTTTACAACTAGGTCCTTGAATCTTACGCGCAGACCGTTCTAAAGATTTAAATTCTTGCAATTGGGTCCTCGGGCGGCTCGGGTACGGCGGCCGGCCGAAATTCCGGCGAGGGGCTCGCCGGCGGCGAGGGGTGAGGGTCGGGGAAGGTTCAGGGGTGCGAGGGCTACCTCGTGGGGGTGTTGTTCAGGTGGGGGACGGCCGGAAATGGCTCGCCGGCGTTGGAGCAGAGGCGGCGGCGGCGCGGCACGCGTCGACGGTGGTGCTCCGGCGGGCTTGGGGTGGCCTGGTCCGGTCAGCTAGCTTCAGTGGCGCGTGGGGAAGCTGCTCAGGGGCTTGGCTTGGACGGAGGAGGTCGGGGTCGAGCTGCCCACGGCGAGCAGGGGCGGCGGCGGCGGCGGCAACGCGGGCGGCGGCGCTCCGGTGGTTCTGGGCGGCGTTGGGCGGGTCGGCGAGCTTCAGGGGGATGATGTAGTGGTGGCTGAAGCTTCAATTTGGGCGGTGGGCGGCGGTGGAGGGCTGTCCACGGGCGAGCGGCGCTCGGCGGCGGCAATGGCGACGGCGAGGCGTTCTGGGTGCGTGGCTCGCGCGGGCGGCCGGGGCGCGGCTTTTATAGGGGCAGGAGGGGGTGTGGAGGGGCCTGGGCAACGCGCGGGGTGGAGGCACGGCACGACGTGCACTGGCCACGGCGGGCGGCAGCAGAACGCCGGCGCGGCGTGCGGCGGGCGGACGCGGGCGACTGGGCGGCCGGGATTTGGCGTGGGCGCGGGAGATAGTGTGGCGCGCGGAGTGGTGGAGCAACTACTGCAGCGGCTCGGGCGGAGGGCAGGCGCAGCGACGGGCGGGGCGCGGGAGCCGGGGCAGCACCACGGGGTGCGGTGGTTGGGCGCGGCGGGCGGCGAGGCGGAACGCGGCAGCGGCGTGCGCAAGCGCGGGCGGCTACTGGGCAGCGCGGCGTGGGGAGGGGGCAAAGCCGGCCATGGCGGAGTGGCGCGGCAGCCACTGGCCTGGCGCCTCGCGCCGGTCAGGCGTCGCCGGCCACCTGGCGGGCTGTCGGGCGGGGAGGGGAGAGAGAGGGAGGGGCGAGGGCCTGAATGCAAGAATTTGAAAAGTTTCAGGGGCTGGGTGCAAACAGGGCTTTTTCTCCTCTTTCTAATTCGAATTTCAAAAAATTTTGAACATGAAAGTTGTTCAGAATAAAAAGTTCTACAAGTTTGGTTTCAGGCAACATCTCATTTGGCTTATGGTTTGAAAGTTAATTTAAAAATTCAAAAGTATACAAATGTGCCCAATTTAAATTTGAATTTCAACTTAACTCGTTCTAATTCTTTTCACCCTTTTATTAGTTAGTTAAGCATAGGGTTAGGCTAATGACATTGATTTTAGAAATGTAATTTACCAGGGTTGTCACAGCCTTCCCCCCTTAACAAGAATCTCGCCCCGAGATTCGGTAAATCTTAGTGTGGACATGGGTGCACATACCAGTGGTTGAGATAAGAAACCCAGGGAAATATTGGTTTAGGTAGCTCTCGGTTTCCCAGGTGGCTTCTTCTTCCGTGTGGTGATTCCATTATACTTTATACATTCTAATCACTTTCCTCCTGGTCTCTCTCTCTTTTTGATCCAAAACCTTTACTGGGTGTTCGACATATGAGAGGTCGGGTTCCAACGATATTTCTTGTTGTTCCACAATCTCGGTAGGGACTCGAATATACTTCTTGAGTTGAGATACGTGGAAGACATCATGGGTGGCCGTGAGCTGAGGGGGCAGTCGTAATCTGTAGGCTACGGGTCCGCAGCTCTCAATGATTTCGTAAGGACCAACATAACGGGGAGCTAGTTTGCCTTTGATTCCAAATCTTCGCACTCCCTTGGTTGGTGAAACTCGAAGATAGACATGATCGCCAACTTCGAATTTTAGGGGCTTCCTCCTTTTGTCAGAATAGCTCTTTTGTCGGGCTTGTGCGGCTTTAAGATTTTCTTGTATTACTTTTACTTTCTCCTCTGCCTCGATTACCAGGTCGGGTCCAATTATTTTTCGTTCTCCGGTTTGTGACCAGCTCAAAGGAGTTCGACACCTTCGTCCGTACAGGGCCTCAAATGGTGCCATTTTCAAACTCGTTTGATAGCTGTTGTTGTACGAGAACTCTGCTAGGGGTAGGCATTTGTCCCAATCCTTGTCATAATGAATGACGCAGGCTCTCAGCATGTCTTCAAGAATTTGGTTTACTCTTTCCGTTTGTCCGTCAGTCTGAGGATGGTATGCTGAGCTGCGAATCAGTTTAGTGCCAAGAGACGTTTGCAGTTGTTCCCAAAAGCGTGCTACAAAATGAGGACCACGATCGGAAATAATTGTCTTAGGTATTCCATGTAGGCAAACAATACGATCGAGGTAAATCTCGGCATATTTCTTGGTAGAATGGGTGGTGTGTACCGGAAGAAAATGTGCCGTCTTCGTGAGTCTATCCACGATAACCCATATGGAGTCATGTCTCTGGGAAGTGTTTGGTAGTCCAACGATGAAGTCCATACTTATGTCTTCCCATTTCCAGGATGGTATAGGTAACGGTTGAAGTGTACCGGCTATCTTCAAGTGGCTAGCTTTTACTCTCTGGCACGTGTCACATTCTGAGACATACGTAGCAATTTCTCTTTTCATTCTAGTCCACCAGAAGTTTTGCCTTAGGTCTTGATACATTTTGCTACTGCCGGGGTGGATAGAGAATTTGGAAAGGTGTGCCTCATCAAGAATTTGCTTGCGGAGTTCACGATTCTTCGGAACGACAATACGACTTTCGAACCATAGAACTCCCTTATGGTCCTGGCGGAAACATTTATACTTCTCCTCACCTAGAGAGAGTTTTTGTTTGATGATCTTAATTCCTTCATCATGTAGTTGTGCCATGACGATTTGGTCGTGAAGAGTGGGCTCAACTGAGATGTGATCTAGCGTGCCTTGGGAAACCCTTTCCATGTTAAGCTTCCTCATCTCTGCACACAATGTCTCATGGTAGGATTCCATGGATAAGCAATGGCAATGGGACTTGCGGCTCAGTGCATCCGCGACTACATTAGCCTTGCCGGGGTGATAGTGCACTTCAAGGTCATAATCCTTGATTAATTCTAGCCATCTCCGTTGTCTCATATTCAGATCGGCTTGTGTGAAGATATACTTGAGACTCTTATGATCCGTGTAGATATTGCATTGTGTACCCATGAGATAGTGCCTCCATATTTTCAGAGCGTGAATTACAGCTGCAAGCTCAAGATCATGAGTGGGATAATTCTGTTCGTGGGGCCGAAGGGCTCGTGAGGCATATGCAATCACTCGATTCTCTTGCATAAGCACACATCCTAGACCAGTACCCGATGCGTCACAATACACATCGAATGATTTGGTATTATCGGGTTGAGCTAACACAGGTGCAGTAGTCAGATGCTCTCTGAGAGTGTGGAAAGCTTCTTCACATTTCTCATTCCATACAAACTTTACTTCCTTCTTTAACAGTTCAGTCATGGGCTTAGCAATTCGAGAGAAATCCGGGATGAAGCGATGGTAGTAACCGGCTAAGCCGAGGAAACTGCGAATCTGATGAACGGAGGTAGGGGGTTTCCAATTCATTACCTCTTGTACCTTGCTGGGGTCAACAGCTATGCCTTCGCTGGAGATCGTGTGACCTAAGAACTTTACGGTATCCAACCAAAACTCACACTTAGAAAACTTAGCATAGAGCTGATGGTCTCTGAGTCGCTGAAGAACAATATGAAGGTGCTTGGCATGCTCTCCCTCATCCTTGGAATAGATAAGGATGTCATCGATGAACACTACGACGAATTTGTCCAGTTCGGGCATGAATACCGAATTCATGAGATACATGAAGTAGGCAGGGGCATTGGTGAGTCCAAAGGACATAACCAAGAATTCATATAGTCCATAGCGTGTGGAGAAGGCAGTCTTAGGAATATCGCAGGGGCGAATCTTGATTTGATGATATCCCGAACGAAGATCAATCTTTGAGAAGACTCTGGCTCCAGCTAATTGATCGAAGAGTACATCGATGCGAGGAAGGGGGTATTTATTTTTAACAGTTACCGCATTGAGAGGTCGGTAGTCCACACATAATCTCAAACTGTCATCCTTCTTCTTTACGAATAGGGCTGGACATCCCCAAGGTGACGCGCTAGGGCGAATGAAACCTTTGTCCAGTAGTTCTTGGAGTTGAATTTTCAGTTCTGCCAATTCTTTAGGGGGCATCCTATATGGTCTTTTGGATATAGGTGCAGTGCCTGGTTGAAGGATCACTGGCAATGTCCGTTCTTCATCCATTGCTGGGAAAACGACATCCGTTTGCCGTCAGCCGATAACTGTCCTGAGTGCAACGGATTAAGTTGCAGCAATCGCCCGTTTAAAAGATCACGCTCTAGGGATAGAGGATCAGAGCCGATCAGCAGAAATCGGCGCGAACAAGAGGGACAGCGCATTTCAGTGCATGATCGGCTGGGGGGCAGAATTGACCAGCATCACCGGTCAAAAGGCAGGATCAACGTGCATGATCGGCTGGAAGAGATGGCCGATGACAGGGTGTCAGACGAAGACCCCCTAGGAAGGGAACCAGATTGGGAACACGCCAGATCATCGGCCGAACTAGTAAACCCCAGGTGGTGTCCCGATGGCCTATCCAGATCCCAGAAACGGAGGATCCAACGCCTACGCCAGTGGGAGCAACAAGAGGAAGAATAGAGGCAGGTGCCGGAGAAAAGAAACGTCAAGTCTCGGGTTTGGCGCCCCAAGAAAAACAACAGCCAAGGAGCAGACGATCAAGAATCAGCAGCCGACATCAACATGGTGTTCATATTGCCGATGGAATTCATGGCGCTTGACGATCGAGACAAAGCGACAAGGATGGAAGAGCAAATGGCGCAACTGGTGTTAGAGCCGATGATGGCTACTTTTGAGAAACCAGAAGAAGAAAAATGGCAACATCTTAAAGCGCTGTTTCTCAAAGGCTATGTTAACTGTAACACCCCAGGTGTTTAAATTGCGAAATGAGCCTCTTTATCTTAAAGCGGTGCATAAATAATTACCAGAAAATTTCAACTAAATAAGTCTCTAAAATAACTCCTAAGCTAGACCTCAAACAAGCTTTGGCCTGAAATGAAACTTGTAGAACCTTCCATTTGGAACAACTTTCGCGTTGAAGGATTTTCGTGTTGCAACACAAAAAGTTGAGAACCACTTGGATTTGCGAACCAGCCCCTGCCTTTTCTTCTATTTCGCTGCAGACCCTTCCGTCTCGCTCGACCCTCCCACGCGCAGCCATTTCGCCCGACCCTTTTCGTTTCGCCCGACCCTTTTCGCTTCGCCCGACCCTCGGCATCGCTGCGGCCCTCGCTTCGCCCGACCCTCGCCGCCGCGCAGTCGCCGCAGGCCACTTGGCCGGCGATGCCTGACGCGCTTGGTGCCAAGCCAATGCCTGGCCGCGCCCGCACGCCGCATTCCTCCCCAGTCCGCGCACGCCACGCGCAAGCCGGCGACCCGCGTCCCTGCTCGCCGCCCCCATGCCCAATAGACGAACCGCGCCGTGCCCGTGTCTCCGCAGCATTCCGCCAGTCGCTGCGCTCGCCGCCCGGCAACGCAACTGCTGCACCTCTTCGCCCAACCCGCGCGCCGCGTGATCTCCAGCTTCACACGCCAAATCCTCAGCGCCCAGTCCCCTGCCAGCGCCTGCCGCACGCCGCGCTGGCTTCTGTTCACCGCCCGCCGTGGCCAGTCGTGCGCCCCCATCGTGTCGCCGCCCCCGCGTCTCATAGTCAAGTCCCACCCCTCCTCCCGCCCCTCTGCTGCCTATAAAAGGCCAAGCTGAGTTTTCTCCCCCCCCCCCTCGCGCGCCCAAACACCAGAACGCCGCCGCCGCCACCATTAACGCCGTCGTGCTCAGCTCACCGTGGAGCTCACCTCTCCGGCCACCCTTTGCTAGAGCTGAGTCTTCCGCCACCACCACAGCACCCCACCGCAGCTCACTGCACCACCCATCGTCGCCCAGAGCCACCGGAGCACCACCAGCGCCGCCCACGCCGCCGCCGCTCCTTGTTGCTCCGTGGACAGCCCACACCGAAGCTCCTCCGTCCCAGTCAAGCTTTGAAACGGATTCCCCTCGACGCCGCGAAGCTACTCGACCGGCCCGCGTTGTTCCCTTCTTGCCGGAGCACCGCCGTCGACGTTCCGCCCCGTCGCCGCCCCTCTGCTCCGCGCCGACGAGCCACCTCCGGCCACTCCCAACCCCGACCAAGGCCACCCAAGGTAGCTCTCACCTCCCTGGATCTCCCCGACCATTTTTCCCTCGCCGCCGACGAGCCCCCTTGCCGGAATCTGGACGGCCGCCATGCCAGCGCCGCCCAGGGACCCAATTGCTTTGGTTGATATCTTTGAAAGAGTCTGCTCGCAAGTTTCCAGGGGCATATCTGTAAACCTGCGTTCAAACTTTAAAATCGAACACAGCGAACTTGTAAAATTCATTTAAAATTGTAGAAAAATCGGAAAAATACAAACTCCACTGTTCTGGAAGCTTTAGATGAAAATCTACAACTTTTGTTACATGCATTTCTTCAGTTGCTTGTTAAATCTTACTATAAGTTAAATGGAAGGTTTAATAGACTTTAATTGTACCCCCTGTTGTCTAAATCTGAAATTTTTTTTACAATGCTTTTGTCGCTGCTCATTGTGCTCTAAATCAAAATTTTATCACCAGAAGTTACCTAATCCAGAAGTTGTGATTAATCCATGTGTGCTTGGAAAATTCAGTTTCTATTATAACACACCCCCTTCTTGTTTAATGAAGTTAATAGTTTAAGTTATAATCTTTAATAATTGCCCACAGAAATCTCAACTAAGTAACATCACAACCAAATCGCTATTTTGTGAACTACAACTTTGACGTGAGTGAAAATAATCGTCATATACCCTCACTATAACTTATATTGGTGCATTCATATAGAATCGACGACTCTCGCCGACGGAACGTACGAGCTGGTGCCCGCGTCCGAGAGTGAGCAGCGTGAAGCTCAAGTAAATCTAACTGAAGCTCTCGAAGACCCGAGCGCAAGTTCGGACGAGCCCCAAGCTAACTGTTCACAAGAAGGCAAGCCCCGGAGCATGAACCCTATTTTTCTAAACTTATGCAACTTATTACCCTACTTTACTTGTGCATTAAGTTTATAGGAGTTGGATGAAAACTTAGTTGCATGATCCTAGGTACCCATGCTCTGAACACTAGATGCAAGGTTCGATAGAATGCTATGCTAATAGGACTCGGTAAAAGTTGAGTGATTTCCTGTCACTCGCGAGAAATTAGGAGTTCATTGTTTACTACATGCTGCAATCATAAGGTCGACGGACGGGGCTATGGTACGTCGTTTATGTTGATGATTGAGGCCCCGTCTGTTTAGTGAAAAATGCTAAGGCCGCAGTGTGTGGTAGTGGTGGTTAAGTCTATGAACGTACTAACCACATGCCGAGAATATGGTAATCGGTAAGCTTAAGTACTGGATTGAACCGAGGCCGGAATATACTCCCCACTGTCTTGAATTCATTCACATCTAGCTAATGGCGGGTGCATCGGCCGCCACAGCCCGACGTACCGTGGTCTGTGGGGAGGTGTAGTCGAGGGCGGTGGGTCTGTTCCGTGAAGTGGGAATTGAAGGGAAAAGTTGCACGTGTGACTCTGGGAGTAACCACGTGACGTGTGTTTAGGTTTCCCTTGCAAGGTTAAGAAATTCGATTCGAATCGTCCGTTGCTCGCGGTTATTGAGACTGCTTGACCCTTTTACCACATAGAGTAAGAAGAGGAACAAGGATAATGATTAATCTTGTTGGATGCAAAAAAAAAAATTTCTTCCACCATGTATGATATTGGATAGTTGCTTACCTAGAATGGTTAAAGAAAGCTAGAACTTGGAGCTAAAATCTGAAAGTAAGGACCTACTATATATGCTTTTCGGCATGTCTAGGAGTCGGCTAAGTATACCCCACTAGTCGGGTAAGCCTTGGTGAGTATTAGTATACTCAGCCTTGCTTGTGGCTTGTTTTCAGGTGAAACTTTCGAGGACATGATTGCTAGTTTGACTTGGCCTTGTACCCTTCCTCCTGGTTGGTCGGTGGAATGGGATACGCCCCAGGCCAACAGTGGTGATACCGAGTGATGCCTCGTACGGGCTTCATCGAGACATCCTTTATCGTCGAGTAGTTGTCGTTATCTTTTCCGCTGCTTGAACTCTGAAGAACTCTTTATTTCGAAATCCGAAGTACCTTGTTATTACGAATTTGAACTATACTGTAATGATAATTTATGATGAACCCCGTGGTGTAAAAATGTGGAATGTTGTATACTCTGGGCTCACCTTCGTGTGAGTACATGTATGTGTGGCTTCGATCCGCAAGAACCGTGGTTGTATCGGGAGGTTACCCGACAGACCAGTGGATTATTCCGTTTGAAGTGCGAGTTAGCCCTGATTGCCCATGTGGTAATGATTAGCGCCCTTGAACCGGATTAATTCAGGTGGTTCTGCCACAGCTGGTATCAGAGCCGTAGCTGGTGCCACAGCTGGTATCAGCTGGCACCAGAGCCGAATTGCATACGCCAGAGGATGCAACAAGCCTTAAAAACTTGTTTTCCTAAAACTTGACCACAAAAATTGTGTTGGAAAATGCGTTGGTTCGTTAAGGATGGTGCCTAGTTCGTAAAGCCCTAAGAGATTAATTGGGAAAGTTACTAGGTGGCTATCTAACTTTTGAATTATATCAACTGACTTCCAGCACATTACTTTCTGTCAAAACTTACTTTTATGCACAACCGACCCTTAAATTCCGTAACGACGCACTCATCGCTAAGGTAGGAAGGTAAGAATCCTCAGCCAACTGAGAGAGCTTGGCCTTCCTGTCGGTGATGCGAGCCGAACGCTGCCCTCAAGCAGTGGCTTACTTGAGGTGCTGCCAATATACCAACGTTTAGTTGATTATATTGGGAGTAGAAGGTTTGGCGCAGGGTATGGCGATCGCTGTTCATACCCCCGTCTCAAGACGGTACCCCCGTGAATACGCTATTTCGATAGCGTATGTTAACGTCGTCTGTACGGCGGGAATTGTAAGGATGCCGTTTCTATAGTGAACGGTAATGAATACGGATGCTTTCATGAGTGCTGGCATGAAAGGTTCAGTGGATATATGCATGCTATATCAATCTTCTGCAGGTACACTAACCGCGATTGCAATGGTTAGTGTTTTCTCGACTAGCTATTATAGTGAGAGCCGTATTGTGTATGCCACCGAAATTAACTTCGTAAGACCAAAGCTATTTGGCAATTGTTTATTTTGTGAGGACGAATAGGATGTGCATGCATCATGGCTATATAAATCTGAAATTGAAAAATGTGATGCGTGAGAGTGGCAAGGTTCATGCGCCCACACGATTGACTTGCCTAAGGATTATCTAGCAAACCGGTCACTTTCCGCCTTATCTGAAAGGATGAATTTACTAAGCTGAGAAAATGACCATTTCTGAAGAAACTCGGGTTGAAAGCTTTGTTCCCAAAATCCGTATTCTACCTCCTGTCTAAATACAAAAAAATTCTGAATATATGGGTAATGAGAAACAACAAAGACCTTGGTGTGTCAGTTTTCTGTCCAAAATGAGCAGTTTTATGCCCCCTTGATGCAGTTTTCTGCAAAAGTGTTCAACTAAACACTTGTTGTGGATTTACTCAGGCAGCTACTGTTAAAATTTGGTAATTTTTGGCTGGGTAGATTTTCCCTGGTGCACGAAATGTTAGCCCACTGATCACTGAAATTTCTGGGTAGACAGTAAGTTAAACCTGAAAAGAAAAACCATCTTAGAGACTTATCTAGGTCTGAAGTTGACTAGCAAAGTTGTTCACGAATACCCTAGGAATGCTCTGGTAAAAGTTGAGAATTTTTGGACCAGAACTATTGAAGTTATGGCTATTTTAGTGCACGGTCCAGAACCTGTTCGCTATACTATTCACGGTTTTTCGCTACCTCACACTATTTGATCTTTTGTTCAGATGCCCGAGCCTGTTGCTATGATGGTGGATGAGGATGGACGCGTTCACTCGCAGTGTCTCCACTGGGAGGGCTTTCCCTCTATTTTGTGGGATGTTCTGCGCACCGCGGGCTATCCAATTCCCCCACGTTACGCCGAACTGGAATTTGCAGAGAATGGAGTTACCCAGTGCCGTGTCAACGTGACCATTTTTCCGCACCCGCTACACCAGGAGTGGCCCGCCTTGGAGGTTGAGGCTGTTGGTCGCCGTTTGGCCGATACTTGGGAGCTTGCTGCCATGAGGGCGCTCACCACTTTCTGTGCGCAGTGCCCCGAGGCTGTCACGCTCACTCCTATTGGTTTGTTTCCTGCTGCCGAGGACAACGACCCCTTTTGGCTGAACAGGGTGCAGCACTCACAGTAGTTGGTGGACTTTCATGCCTAGGAGACCATCGACACCTCCGTACGGTGCATGAATGCACTCTACCGACTTCAGACTCTCCAGAGTCAGGCGCTTGTGCAGCTCACTGATCTTGCACAGGCCTACCACATGATGGCGGACACCAGGGATGAGCAGATTAAGGAACTCGGTGAGGAACTCGAGGATAGAGACACCCGAATTGGCCAACTTGAGGGCCAAGTATAGGAGCACGACACTCTCATGGGTGAGAGAGATGACATGATAGCACACTTGGAGGAGCAGCTCCATGATCTGAACCTTGAGTTGGAGGATGCTAATGAGCACATTCAGTGGCACCATGATCAGAATGCCCCTCCCGGCGTGGTGGCTATGGAGGAAGATGAGGAGGAGCCACAGGAGATTGATGGTATTTCAGGAATGGACTTTGAGGGTGAGGCACTGCAGCCATTTCCGATGGGAGCTCACTCTCCTACTCACAGCGAGTCGTCCGTCAACAACCTCGACGATTTCTAGCCGATGACCTAGGAGGACTTTTGCATATACTCCTCGATAGTGTAGCCTAACTTTTGGCAAGTGTTGTAATAGGCTAACTAAGAGTTGAGTACCTCTTTTGTGGTGGTTACAACTTGACCATTGGATACTCTAATCATGTAGGCCATGGCTGAAAACTTGGTGGTTTGTTTGCGATATTGGAAAGCAGTCGAATCTGCGATTGCAGAAACTTGTCGAAATTTTTACCCATGTCTCTCTACATTTCTGGGCTGAGTGTTGAATACCAAACTTGTCCTAAATAGTGGGATCTAGGTTCTCACAAAATTTCAACACTATTGGATCTTGCTAGTTTGAGTTATAGGGAAGATACTATAACTCATTCTGCTGAAAAACAGCCAAACCAGCGAAGCAAGGAGTAAATCGTTTGACCATCTTAGCCATCGATTTAGCATCTTGGCTGAGTACCAAAGTTGTACATCTCTAAATTCCCTATCCACTGCCAAAATATGAGAAATTTTGGATGAACCTACCAGGAGTTATAAATTTCTTATGGCAGACAGTTTTATGCCCACGATTCTATCCATGACCTTTCGAAAGTCTACTGTTCCGCGTTAAATCTTTTTGAATCATGGAAGCAATATGGATCACGTTGCTAATGATAAGCATTCACCTTTTCAGATGGTTGGAGGAATCCGTGGTAACCCGGATGGTTTTGGTGCTAGCGCAAGTGGATCACAACCACAGCCGCCACCACCACCCAGCTTGGTTGAAGTAATGGCCGCTCAAACCGAGTTGCTTCGTCAGATCGTGCAAGGACAGCACCCGCAGTGGGGTGGGCACCATGTTCACCAACCCCAAGCCGCCGGTTACACGGATTTCCTTGGGACCCAGCCTCCCTTGTTTCACAAGACGAAGGAACCCTTGGATGCGGACGCTTGGATTCGCACAATCGAGTCCAAATTTTCTCTACTTGTGGTCCTATGTTCGGATGCAAACAAGGCCTGCTTTGCCGCGCAGCAGCTACGCGGTACGGCTCGTCTATGGTGGGACCACTATTTTGCTATGCTCCCCGCTGATCACGTTGTCACCTGGGATGAATTCAAAACTGTGTTCCGGACGCACCATATCCCCGAAGGTCTCATGGAAAGAAAGCTAAATGAGTTTTTAGCTCTCACTCAGGGTAACCACACTGTACTTCAGTATGCTCAGGCCTTCAACAACCTGTGCCAATACGCGGGCTATCACGCAGACACAGATGCCAAGAAGCGTGATCGTTTCCGCAGAGGTCGGAGTACTAAACTCAAGGAACGACTGAATCTTGTCAAAGCCGATACATATAATGAGCTAGTTAACATGGCCATCACTCAAGAGGATTGTATTGAGGCTCATCGTGCCGAAAAGAAGAGGAAGGCGCCAGCTGGACCCTCGGGTGCTTAGCCACCGAGGTATCGCTTGGTGCGAAATGCTGCGCCTACAGCTCCACCGAAAGCCCCTCAGCCAGGGCGTTGGATTATTAGGCCCCCGCAGCAACAAGGTGTGGTACGACCCCCTATGCCTCAACAAACTGGACCCCGGCCCGCTACTCAGCAGTTTCTTCGACCGAGCATCACCAATCGTTGTTTCAAGTGCGGGAGTTCCAGTCATTTCGCTCGCGAATGCCCTCAACCCAGGCTGCCAAATCAGGGCCAGGACTCTAACCAGAACAATAAAAACAAAGGCAAGAGGCCGACCCTCCAGGTCAAACAAGGACGGATCAACTTCACCACCCTTGCAGAACTTCCTGAAGGAGCACCAGTGATGACGGGTACATTCTCTATCCATAACAAGCCTGCAATCATATTGTTTGATTCTGGTGCATCACATAGTTTCATTAGTGCAAGGTTTGGTGCAAAAGTAGGCTTGAATGTTTGTCACACAAAAGGGTCGTCTGTGATATCAACACCGGGTGGAAAAATTGCTTCCAACCAAATAATAAGGCTGGTACCGATAAAATTGGGAAGTAAAATCATCAAAACAGATCTCGTTCTTTTACCCCTTGACGGCATGGATATTATTTTGGGAATGAACTGGATGACTATGCATGGAGTCACACTGGACCTTTCTTCCCGAGCCGTTGAAATAAATTCACCTAGTCACGGAGCCACTACCCTTTACCTACCGTTACGGGAGTGCACAAATTCTTGTGATTTCGTGATGGAAGGGATCAACCTAGAGAATATTCCAGTGGTATGCGAGTATGCCGATGTCTTCCCGGATGACTTACCCGGAATGCCACCAGATAGGGACATTGAGTTCGTTATTGAACTGCAGCCAGGCACTGCACCTATCTCCAAAAGACCATATAGGATACCACCTAAGGAATTGGCCGAACTGAAAACACAACTCCAAGAACTACTGGACAAAGGCTTCATTCGTCCTAGCGCATCACCTTGGGGATGTCCGACCCTTTTTGTAAAGAAAAAGGATGGCAGTTTAAGATTATGTGTGGACTACCGACCTCTCAATGCGGTAACTGTTAAAAATAAGTACCCACTTCCCCGCATCGACGTTCTCTTTGATCAATTATCTGGAGCTAGAGTTTTCTCCAAGATTGATCTTCGATCGGGATATCATCAGATAAAGATACGTCCATGCGATATTCCGAAGACTGCCTTTTCCACACGATATGGACTATATGAATTCTTGGTCATGTCCTTTGGTCTCACCAATGCCCCTGCCTACTTCATGTATCTCATGAATTCGGTATTCATGCCCGAACTCGACAACTTCGTCGTAGTTTTCATTGACGACATCCTGATCTATTCCAAGAATGAGGAAGAGCACGCTAAGGACCTGCACGTTGTTCTTCAGCGTCTCAGAGACCATCAGCTCTATGCTAAATTTTCTAAGTGCGAATTCTGGTTGGATAGTGTGAAGTTCTTGGGTCACACTATTTCCAGCAAAGGCATAGCCGTTGACCCCAGCAAGGTACAAGAAGTGATGGATTGGAAACCTCCCACCTCTGTTCATCAGATTCGCAGTTTTCTTGGTTTAGCCGGCTACTATCGCCGTTTCATTCCGGATTCTCCAGGATTGCTAAGCCTATGACTGAACTATTGAAAAAGGGAGTAAAGTTTGTGTGGGATGAGAAATGTGAAGAAGCCTTCCACACTCTCAGAGAACGCTTGACTACAGCCCCTGTGTTAGCTCAACCCGATAACACCAAGCCATTCGATGTTTACTGCGATGCATCTGGCACTGGTCTTGGTTGTGTGCTTATGCAAAAGGATCAAGTTATTGCCTGTGCTTCACGAGCCCTTCGGCCCCATGAGCAGAATTATCCGACCCATGATCTCGAGTTAGCAGCAGTTATTCATTCTCTAATAATATGGAGACATTATCTCATGGGCATTCGTTGTAACATCTACACTGATCACAAGAGTCTCAAATATATCTTCACCCAAGCCGATCTGAATATGAGGCAGAAGAGATGGCTAGAATTAATCAAGGATTATGATCTCGAGGTGCACTATCACCCCGGCAAGGCTAATGTAGTCGCGGATGCGCTCAGCCGCAAGGCCCATTGCCATTGCCTATCATTGGAAAACTATAATGAGACATTATGTTCGGAAATAAGGAAGCTTAGTTTGGAGATGATTTTCCAAGGCACTCTGAATCACATCTCAGTCGAGCCCACTCTACACGACCAGATCATCATGGCACAACTACACGATGAAGGAGTTAAGATCATCAAACAAAAACTCTCTCTAGGAGAAGAGAAATACAAATGTTTTCGCCAGGACCATAAGGGAGTTCTATGGTTCGAAAGCCGCATAGTCATTCCAAAGAATCATGAACTCTGTAAGAAAATTCTGGATGAGGCACACCTTTCCAAATTTTCCATTCACCCCGGCAGTAACAAAATGTATCAAGACCTTAGACAAAATTTCTGGTGGACTAGGATGAAAAGAGAAATCGCTAAATATGTCTCAGAATGCGACACATGTCAGAGAGTAAAAGCCAGCCACTTGAAAGTAGCCGGTACACTTCAACCGTTGCCTATACCCTCATGGAAATGGGAGGACATAAGTATGGATTTCATTGTTGGATTGCCAAGTACCGCGCAGAAACACGATTCCATATGGGTTATCGTTGATAGGCTCACAAAGACGGCACATTTTCTTCCGGTACACACCACCTATACCGCCAAGAAATATGCTGAGATTTATCTCAATCGCATTGTTTGCCTACATGGAGTGCCGAAGACTATTATTTCCGATCGTGGTACTCAGTTTATAGCACGTTTTTGGGAACAATTGCAAGCTTCTCTTGGTACTAATTTGATTCGAAGCTCAACTTATCATCCTCAAACTGACGGACAAACAGAAAGAGTAAACCAAATTCTCAAAGACATGCTTAGAGCTTGCGTCATTCACTATGACAAGAGTTGGGACAAATGCCTATCCTTAGCAGAGTTCTCATATAACAATAGCTATCAAGTGAGTTTGAAAATGGCACCATTTGAGGCCTTATATGGACGAAGGTGTCGAACCCCTTTGAGTTGGTCACAGACCGGGGAACGCAAAATATTTGGACCAGACTTGGTAATCGAGGCAGAAGAAAAGGTGAAAGTAATACAAGAAAACCTCAGAGCCGCACAATCCAGACAAAAGAGCTATTTCGACAGAAGGAGAAAGCCACTGAAATTTGAAGTTGGTGACCACGTCTACCTTCGAGTTTCACCAACCAAGGGTGTCCAACGATTCGGAGTCAAAGGAAAACTCTCTCCCCGTTATGTTGGTCCCTACAAAATCATCGAAAGTTGTGGACCCGTAGCCTATAGAATTCGACTGCCCCCTCAGCTTGCAGCCATCCACGATGTCTTTCACGTATCTCAACTCAAGAAGTGTGTTCGAGTCCCGACCGAGGTTATTAAACCACAGGAAATCTTGGTAGAGCCCGACCTCTCATACGTTGAGTACCCTATCAAAATCATGGATCAAAAAGAAAGAAGCACTAGGAGGAAAGTGATTAAAGCGTACAAAATTCAATGGAATCATCACACTGAGGAAGAAGCCACATGGGAAACTGAAAGTTTTCTAAAACAGAACTTCCCGGGTTTTCTCAACTCCACCGAAGGTACACACCCCCTCCACCTTAAGCCTATTGTCCGAATCTCGGGGCGAGATTCTTTTTAAGGGGGGAAGGCTGTAACACCCTAGGTGTTTAAATTGCGAAATGAGCCTCTTTATCTTAAAGCAGTGCATAAATAATTACGAGAAAATTTCAACTAAATAAGTCTCTAAAATAACTCCTAAGCTAGACCTCAAACAAGCTTTGGCCTAAAATGAAACTTGTAGAACCTTCCATTTGGAAACACTTTCGCGTTGAAGGATTTTCGTGTTGCAACACAAAAAGTTGAGAACCACTTGGATTTGCGAACCAGCCCCTGCCTTTTCTTCTATTTCGCTGCAGACCCTTCTGTCTCGCCCGACCCTCCCACGCGCAGCCGTTTCGCCCGACCCTTTTCGCTTCGCCCGACCCTCGGCTTCGCTGCGGCCCTCGCTTCGCCCAACCCTCGCCGCCGCGCAGTCGCCGCAGGCCACTTGGCCGGCGATGCCTAACGCGCTTGGTGCCAAGCCAATGCCTGGCCGCGCCCGCACGCCGCATTCCTCCCCAGTCCGCGCACGCCACGCGCAAGCCGGCGACCCGCGTCCCTGCTCGCCGCCCCCATGCCCAGTAGACGAACCGCGCCGTGCCCGTGTCTCCGCAGCATTCCGCCAGTCGCTGCGCTCGCCGCCCGGCAAGGCAGCTGCTGCACCTCTTCGCCCAACCCGCGCGCCGCGTGATCTCCAGCTTCACACGCCAAATCCTCAGCGCCCAGTCCCCTGCCCGCGCCTGCCGCACGCCGCGCTGGCTTCTATTCACCGCCCGCCGTGGCCAGTCGCGCGCCCCCATCGTGCCGCCCCCCCGCGTCTCACAGTCAAGTCCCACCCCTCCTCCCGCCCCTCTGCTGCCTATAAAAGGCCAAGCTGAGTTTTCTCCCCCCCCCCCCCTCGTGCGCCCAAACACCAGAACGCCCAAACACCAGAACGCTCACCTCTCCGGCCACCCTTTGCTAGAGCTGAGTCTTCCGCCACCACCACAGCACCCCACCGCAGCTCACTGCACCATCCATCGTCGCCCAGAGCCACCGGAGCACCACCAGCGCCGCCCGCGCCGCCGCCGCCGCTCCTTGTTGCTCCGTGGACAGCCCACACCGAAGCTCCTCTGTCCTAGTCAAGCTTTGAAACGGATTCCCCTCGACGCCGCGAAGCTACTCGACCGGCCCGCGTTGTTCCCTTCTTGCCGGAGCACCGCCGCCGACGTTCCGCCCCGTCGCTGCCCCTCTGCTCCGCGCCGACGAGCCACCTCCGGCCACTCCCAACCCCGACCAAGGCCACCCAAGGTAGCTCTCACCTCCCTGGATCTCCCCGACCACTTTTCCCTCGCCGCTGACGAGCCCCCTTGCCGGAATCTAGACGGCCGCCATGCCAACGCCGCCCAGGGACCCAATTGCTTTGGTTGAAATCTTTGAAAGAGTCTGCTCGCAAGTTTCCAGGGGCATATCTGTAAACCTGCGTTCAAACTTTAAAATCGAACACAACGAACTTGTAAAATTCATTTAAAATCATAGAAAAATCGGAAAAATACAAACTCCACTGTTCTAGAAGCTTTAGATGAAAATCTACAACTTTTGTTACATGCATTTCTTCAGTTGCTTGCTAAATCTTACCATAAGTTAAATGGAAGGTTTAATAGACTTTAAATGTACCCCCTGTTGTAGGCAAAGTCTAAATCTGAATTTTTTTTACAATGCTTTTATCGCTGCTCATTGTGCTCTAAATCAAAATTTTATCACCAGAAGTTACCTAATCCAGAAGTTGTGATTAATCCATGTGTGCTTGGAAAATTCAGTTTCTATTATAACACACCCCCTTCTTGTTTAATGAAGTTAATAGTTTAAGTTATAATCTTTAATAATTGCCCACAGAAATCTCAACTAAGTAACATCACAACAAAATCGCTATTTTGTGAACTACAACTTTGACGTGAGTGAAAATAATCGTCATATACCCTCACTATAACTTATATTGGTGCATTCATATAGAATCGACGACTCTCACCGACGGAACGTACGAGCTGGTGCCCGCGTCCGAGAGTGAGCAGCGTGAAGCTCAAGTAAATCTAACTGAAGCTCTCAAAGACCCGAGCCCAAGTTCGGACGAGCCCCAAGCTAACTGTTCACAAGAAGGCAAGCCCCGGAGCATGAACCCCATTTTTCTAAACTTATGCAACTTATTACCCTACTTTACTTGTGCATTAAGTTTATAGGAGTTGGATGAAAACTTAGTTGCATGATCCTAGGTACCCATGCTCTGAACACTAGATGCAAGGTTTGATAGAATGCTATGCTAATAGGACTCGGTAAAAGTCGAGTGATTTCCTGTCACTCACGAGAAATTAGGAGTTGATTGTTTACTACATGCTGCAATCATAAGGTCGACGGACGGGGCTATGGTACGTCGTTTATGTTGATGATTGAGGCCCCGTCTGTTTAGTGAAAAATGCTAAGGCCGCAGTGTGTGGTAGTGGTGGTTAAGTCTTTGAACGTACTAACCACATGCCGAGAATATGGTAATCGGTAAGCTTAAGTACTGGATTGAACCGAGGCCAGAATATACTCCCCACTGTCTTGAATTCGTTCACATCTAGCTAATGGCGGGTGCATCGGCCGCCATAGCCCGACGTACCGTGGTCTGTGGGGAGGTGTAGTCGAGGGCGGTGGGCCTGTTCCGTGAAGTGGGAATTGAAGGGAAAAGTTGCACGTGTAACTCTGGGAGTAACCACGTGACGTGTGTTTAGGTTTCCCTTGCAAGGTTAAGAAATTCGATTCGAATCGTCCGTTGCTCGTGGTTATTGTGACTGCTTGACCCTTTTACCACATAGAGTAAGAAGAGGAACAAGGATAATGATTAATCTTGTTGGATGCAAAAAAAAAATAATTCTTCCACCATGTATGATATTGGATAGTTGCTTACCTAGAATGGTTAAAGAAAGCTAGAACTTGGAGCTAAAATCTGAAAGTAAGGACCTACTATATATGCTTTTCGGCAAAGCAAACCCCTCAAGCCAAAAGCCTCGCATGTCTAGGAGTCGGCTAAGTATACCCCACTAGTCGGGTAAGCCTTGCTGAGTATTAGTATACTCAGCCTTGCTTGTGGCTTGTTTTCAGGTGAAACTTTCGAGGACATGATTGCTAGTTTGACTTGGCCTTGTACCTTCCTCCTGATTGGTCAGTGGAATGGGATACGCCCCCGGCCAACAGTGGTGATACCGAGTGATGCCTCGTACGGGCTTCATCGAGACATCCTTTATCATCGAGTAGTTGTCGTTATCTTTTCCGCTGCTTGAACTCTGAAGAACTCTTTATTTCGAAATCCGAAGTACCTTGTTATTACGAATTTGAACTATATTGTAATGATAATTTATGATGAACCCCGTGGTGTAAAAATGTGGAATGTTGTATACTCTGGGCTCACCTTCGTGTGAGTACATGTATGTGTGGCTTCGATCCGCAAGAACCGTGGTTGTATCGGGCGGTTACCCGACAGACTAGTGGATTATTCCGTTTGAAGTGCGAGTTAGCCCTGATTGCCCATGTGGTAATGATTAGCGCACTTGAACCGGATTAATTCAGGTGGTTCTGCCACATTAACGAACGACCCGTCACCAGATTACTAGTAGATGGAGGCGCCGCAGTCAACATCATGCCGTATGCCATGTTCCGTAAGCTAGGCAAGAGCGATGAAGATCTCACCAAGACGGACATGATGCTAAAGGATTTTGAAGGCAACGTGTCCCCCACTCGTGGAGCGCTCTGCGTCGACCTCACCATCGGCAGTAAGACCCTTCCTACCACCTTTTTCGTTATTAATGGTAAGGGATCCTACAACATGCTGCTCGGTCGCGACTGGATGCATGCAAACTGCTGTGTCCCATCTACAATGCATCAATGCCTCGTGCAATGGGTCGGCGACAGTACGGAGATAGTCACCGCCGATTCCGCCTACAGCGTCGCAGCGGCCGATACACAACAATGGAGCTGCGAGCACGTCAGGTGTATATCTGGCAGGACTTGGGACACTGACTTCCTGAAGGTGTCCGATTTCGGTCTACAGCCGATCCAAGCAGTCGGCTCTGAAGATTCAGAATAGATGGATCAGCTCGTCCGAGAAGACGGGAAGCTTGGGCATGGATTTACGTCGGCCGATTCACTGGAGATGGTAGATTTGGGAGATAACAGCAAATCAAGGCCGACGTATATTAGTGCTAATTTGGATCCTGAGTATAAGTGTAAATTGATAAGTTTGTTAAAAGAATTCAAGGATTGCTTTGCTTGGGAATATCATGAGATGCCAGGTCTAGACCGGTCCATTGTGGAACACCGACCTATAAAATCAGGATATCGGCCATATCAGCAACCTGCACGACGGTGCAACCCCAAAGTTCTACCTGATATAAAGGCCGAGATCACAAAGTTTATTGAAGCAGGATTTATTCGGCAGTGCCGTTACGCCGAATGGATTTCTAATATTGTGCCCGTGTATAATAAGAATGGGAAATTGCGCGTGTGCATCGATTTCAGGAACTTAAATCAGGCCACACCAATGGATGGATATCCGATGCCAACGGCCGATATCTTGATAGATGCTGCTGCAGGACACAAAGTCATCAGTTTCATGGATGGTAATGTCGGGTACAATCAGATATTAATGGCCAAAGAAGATATCTCGAAGACGGCTTTCAGGTGTCCAAGTCATCTTGGTTTATTTGAATGGGTTGTAATGACCTTTGGGTTAAAGAACGCTGGTGCTACATATCAGCGGGCCATGAACTATATCTTCCACAAGCTTATTGGTACATCGGTGGAAATTTATATAGATGACGTCGTGGTCAAGTCAAAAGGTCACCAAGAACATCTGGCCGATTTACAAGAAGTACTGGAGTGCACAAGGAAGCATGGGCTGAAGATGAACCCGAATTAGTGTGCATTTGGTGTATCAGCCGGGCAATTCTTAGGATTCATGGTTCATGAGCGTGGGATAGAAGTCAACCGGAAGACCATAGACGCCATCAACAAGGTTGTGGCCCCACAAAATAAAACTGAGCTACAGTCCCTCATCGGCAAGGTCAATTTTATCAGAAGGTTCATATCCAACCTATCAGGGCGTATTCGAGCTTTTACTCCCTTATTGAAATTGAAGCCCGATCAGGAATTTGTATGGGGAGAAGAACAACGCAGAGCATTGGAAGATATTAAGCAATATCTGGTTTCACCTCTGGTATTAGTCCCGCCACAGCCTGGTAAGCCATTCAAATTATATTTATCGGCTGATGAACAGGCCATTGGGTCGGCGTTGGTACAGGAGTTCGAAGGGAAAGAACGGGTGGTATATTATGTCAGCAGAAGACTCCTGGACGCTGAAACAAGATATTTCCCATTGAGCGGCTGTGCTTGTGTTTATACTTCTCGTGTACCAAGCTCAGGCACTATTTGTTATCGACAGAATGCATAGTTATATGCAAAGATGATGTGGTGAAATATATGCTATCATTGCCGATTTTGAAAGGGCGGATTGGAAAATGGATCCTGGCTCTGTCAGAATTCGACTTGAGGTACGAATCAGCCAAAGCTGTCAAGGATCAAGTCATGGCCGATTTCGTAGCTCAGCATTGTGGGCCAAAAATTGCTATCGTCGAGCCGGTTCCATGGACTCTATACTTCGATGGTTCTTCGTGTGGGGCCGGATCAGGAATCGGCATCGTTCTTGTATCGCCTCGGGGGGCAAGTTATGATTTCTCTCTGCCGATAGAAGCTTCCGCGACCAATAATGAGGCGGAATATCGAGCCGTTCTGAAGGGCATCCAATTATTAAGGGAAGTCAAAGCTGTTGCAGTCGAAATTTTTGGAGATTCCATGCTCGTTGTGGATCAGTTGACGGGGCGATCTGAGTGCAAGGATGATGTCTTGAGGATTTATTATGAAGATTGCCTTCAGCTTTTAAAAGAATTCAAGTCTGCAATAATTGAGCATATCCCCAGAAATTATAATAAAGAGGCCAACAGGCTGGCCCAACATGCGTCCGGATATCGGCCGATTCAGGGAGCTATGATGTTAGAGCTCGCGACCGATGATTGGCGAAAGGAAATCGCCGATTATTTGAAGGATCCCTCCCAGAAAGTGGATCGGCGAATACGTTTTCAAGCTACAAAATATGTGTTGCTTGAAGATGATTTGTTTTACCGAACGATTGATGGAGTTCTTCTCAAGTGCCTAGGAACAGAAGAGGCAAAGGTCCTGATGGGAGAAATCCATGAAGGCGTATGTGGAGCCCATCAATCGGCTCACAAAATGAAATGGATGATCAGGAACAATGGGTATTACTGGCCAACTATTCTTGAGGACTGTTTCGAATATTATAAAGGATGCCAAGACTCTCAGAGGTTTGGCAATATTCAGCGCGCGCCAGCATCGGCTATGAATCCAGTGATCAAGCCGTGGCCGTTCAGAGGTTGGGGACTAGATCTCATCGGACAGATTCACCCTCGATCGAGCAAAGGGCATAAGTTCATATTGGTAGCCACAGATTATTTTACTAAGTGGGTGGAGGCAGTTCCTTTAAGGAACGTGACATCAGCTGATATGATTGAGTTCGTTAAGAACCATATTATCTATCGATTTGGTATTCCTCAAACCATCACAACTGACCAGGGAACAATGTTTACTTCTAGAGAATTCGGAGAGTTTGCCACCGATATGGGGATTAAATTATTAAATTCTTCTCCATATTATGCTCAAGCCAATGGCCAAGCAGAATCGTCGAATAAGGGGATAATCAAGTTGATCAAGAGAAAAATAGAAGAACAACCCAAAAAGTGGCACATGTCTTTGGCTGAATCTTTATGGGCTTATAGGATGGCTTGCCATGGAGCCACCAAGATATCTCCTTATCAGTTGGTTTATGGTCATGAGGCAGTATTGCCTTGGGAATTAAGGACGGGGTCAAGGCGTATATCGCTTCAAGATCAGTTGACGGCCGATGACTATTCCTTCCTCATGAAGGACGAGCTTGATGACTCGGCAGGTCTGCGGTTAAGGGCCCTGATTAGTATAGAGGAAAATAAGAAAAGGGTGGCCAGATGGTATGACAAAAATGTCAAAGTTAAGCAATTCTCTCAGGGAGATTTGGTATGGAAGTTGGTGCTTCCGATAGGATCTAAAGATCCCAAATTCGGTAAATGGTCACCCACTTGGGAAGGGCCGTACAGAATCGGCCGATGTGCCCCTAGAAATGCATATATTCTGGAAACTATTGAAGGGGAGGAATTCCCAAGAGCTTTAAATGGACGATATCTGAAGAGGTACTATCCAAGCATTTGGGTGGATGCATAACTTGAAAAAGATATGTCAACACAACATGGCCGATTTCCGTCTGTTTTCGTCTGCATAGCCGATGCAAAAAAGACATCGCCTGAAGAAAGAAACATTATGATTCGTTCTGACCAGTTCATTATTGGATAAAAACGCCAGAGTACATGGCCGACATGGTACAAGTCGCCCTTAGAATAAAAATACCGATATATCTATTGATTACGCCTATTCTGGATTTCTCTCTCAACACGACCCAGTTCTATCAGAAGGCGGGTCCTATTCTCCTTTGGATTCTCTATGGTGGCTCCGGTCTCAGCTTGATCGCAAAGTTCTATTAGGAGGCGGGTCTTCTTCTCCTCCAGACTCTCCATGGCAGCCTCAGTCTTGACTTGACAAGGGAGTGGGGGGCTTTTCTCAGAGGGTGGTCGTTTGCGGACCAAGCAGTGAGCATCTATAAGGTCCCAATACTCGTGGACAACAGCGGGAACATGATCTCTGAGTTGTTCAGCATGAGCTCTTATCAGATCTTTGTCTGCCCGCGACAGTGGCTCATTTGAATGCATGATTTCGATCGCTCGTTCCAGACCGGGGCTGAGACGTTTTGGCTAAACAGAGATGAAGAGACTACCTAACATCAGAGCGATTGAGATGCCTAGGGGAAAGGTAGAGGAGAGTTCATACCTGGTTAATGGAGGAAGAAGACGAGGAGGACGAAGAAGACATCTTGCTGTTCGGTTTGGGAGGATAAAGATCTAGTGTTGGAGAGAGAGAAGATGGGTAATGCGTATGCCTCTAGGGACGGTGAAGGATCTACTTATAAAGAAAGAGAAGGTGGATAGATGGTGAGACACGTCCTATCGGAGTAAAAGCTTTCATAAATGCAAATCTGCCCAAGGAAGTGGTCCAGAGTCAAATCGGCGTAGTAACATTAAAGGAGCATTAA
Organism: Panicum miliaceum; assembly: GCA_032594955.1. Classification (NCBI taxonomy): domain Eukaryota; kingdom Viridiplantae; phylum Streptophyta; class Magnoliopsida; order Poales; family Poaceae; genus Panicum; species Panicum miliaceum. The sequence continues at coordinate 44,555,606 of CM064061.1, read as the reverse complement.
AAGTTTATAGTATTCTTCATAGCCCGAGGAAAGCATCTATGGCCGCGATAGATCATTGCCTAATCTGATCGGCCGAGTCTAGTACTCTCTGGTCATCATCGGCTGATCCTGGAACTTCTGACATATGGCAACGAAGCCTTATCGCTTCACGGGCCAAGTGCTGCCTTTCTTGCTTCAGCCCAGTGATGATGGATGGGAGTTCTTGAAGCTTCTTTTCTTCAGCAACTATCTCTTTGGTTATCTACTCCATCTCCTTGGCTAGCTCTGCTCTCCTCCATTTGAGCCGATCTATCGTGCCGACGACATCCGGGCGACAGCGCTCGAGGAAATTGATCCGTTGATGTACCTCTTGAGCCCAGTGCTTGTACGAGTCGGCCTCTTCTCGGGTTTTGGCCAGCTGGGCGCGATCGGCCATATGGCGCAGGGCCCTGGAAACCGGAGTCTGCATATGTTCTATATATGCAGCACGCTCCAAGCTTTCTGTTGTTTCTTCCGGGTTTCGACCCTTGATATCGTTGAAAAGTCGTCGAATCGTCAAAGCATCTTCTACCAATCGGCCGATATCGTGTTGGAGGAGAATCCGCATGCTTTCAAGCTTGGCGCGGACATCATCGGAAGCAGAGCTCGACGGAATCGGGCGTGAAGCGATTTCCTCATCATCAGGCAAAGAGACGGCAAAGGAGAAAATGTTGTTGTTCGGGGTGTCTTGCTCCTGTGGGGGAACAAAGAAAAGGGTTAGCAAGCAGTAAAGGGGAATCGGCCGATTCCAATGGTAAGTTTGTTACCTCCTTAAAACGAATTTCCCTTGCTTGCGCCGGTAGGAGCGCCTCCCTCATTTCAGGGGCTGGTACAATCGGCTCATCAGAGGAAGAAGATTCAACAACTATTAATGCTCCGCTCGGACCAGCTTCCTAAAAAGGCATGGAAAACAGATCCTGTGAGTATACTATGGGTGATTGAGGTAAGATGGTATGAAATATTTGCCATGCCTCTGTTGATCTTCCGGCCGATGTTTGTTGTGGGGTTACAGTCAGCATACCCAAATCGGCCTGCATCAGGATCAGTGAAGTCCTCTGGATATCAAGAAATTGAGGTAAGAGATTATTTACCTCGACGGGAGGAGCTGCTGGAACTTCGGCTTCCGCTTGGGACGTGGCCGATTGCTGTGGGGACTGCGTTGGAGCAGCTTGTGCAGCCTGACAGAGAGAGAAAGTTAGCGTTAGTGGAGCACTTAAAGGTTATTTGAAATAAGCAAAATTACCTGAACAGCTTCTACTAGTAGTGATGCCGCAGCTGCCCCGACTTCAGCGGTGACTTGAGGATCGGCTATCTCGGTAGCTGGCAAAGAAAAAGGAATTGGAGTCTCGGCCGATGCTACCGCAGTTTGGTCAGCCGATCCGATGCGGGCTCGCACTCGATGACTTGTTGTCTTCGAGGTTGGCCTCTTCGGTGTTCGTTTCGATCGGCCAGTGGAAATGTCCTTGAAGGTTGGAGCGTGAAAGCCGATGAGTGGTGTTGGCGCTAAAATCGGCCGGAGAGGAATCGGCCGATGGGTCTTTAGCGTCGGACACACGACCCGGGAGAATCTGCTTAGCTCCTGTTCGGGTTATCGCCCTGGTGCAGTTCGCGCGGCGTGCCAGTCAATCGGACCTGTTGATTGACAAGGAAATAGAGTATTAAATTCCAGGCGCGTCGATCGGCTGAAGTTCCGATCTGTCCTGAGGAGCGCGTCGGCGGCGAATCGGCCGATTTGCTGTAGAGATGATCGGCTATGGATCAGCCGATGATCGTCTAGTAATTGTAAAGAAAACTGCTGGAGTGATCTGAACAATTACTAGAGAAGCAACACTTGAAATAGATCTAATCGGCTGTGAGATGATAAATTGAAGGAGAACAATGACGAAGCCGATTACCCTGATCTCAAGCTGGATAACTGGTGATAATACTAGAATAACAGGTAAAACTTGCAATTCTAGTAAATATCGATAACTGGTGAATAAATCCAAACGAAACCACAGCGATGCGCCCGTAGTTAAAGCTCAGATATTACTCGGTAATCGGAACCTACCAATTGGCCGGAGATCAAGTTGATGCAGCCCTGCCAATCCGTACGAACTCGTGGAAGAAGAAAATATTGGCGAAGTCGCCAACTTGAAAGTAAATTGCTGGAAAAGTAGAAGTACTGTTGTTGATTTATGTATTGATTGATGTTTTTCAAGACCCTGACGACTCCTATTTATACCCTAAAGCTAGGACTCCTGGTTGATCACGACTCGTTACAACCTTATTTAGATTACTATATCTATACGGACTTTAAAAAGGAAACGGACTCCCGCAGAATCTTCCGCCGCCGCTCCCTAATCAATCAAGATTTCCTTTAATTGCTCTTCGACCGACTTAGCGCGCCCCCTTTGACCCGCTTTTGACCAGGATCTTCTGAAATAATCCCATCCTGTTGGCATAGGCTGGACCACCAATCGGCCGATTTCCAACTGTTACTTCAATCGGCCGATTCCTTTCCGTAGCTTTCAGATCTGCCGCATCGGCCAATCTTCTCCTCCTGACGCCGATTTAACACGTGTCAAAATCTTGCGTCAACACATGCCTTCGAAACTCTTTTCTTTAATCCTCTCCTCCAAAACGGGCGCAGTAAAAATCTCCTTCCGTTCCGCGGCACAATGATTGCAATTTCCTCAAACCGGGCGCGCGAAACGACCGCTCCCCTGGAACTCGTGTAGACGGCGCGGTAAAAATACCATGTTTGCCCTTGCTCCCCTGATCTCTCTTAAGTACTGGCTTTCTCCGCCTCTCCTTCTCCACGAATCTAGCATTCTCTCCGTCGCATCACTGTTCGTCTTCCTCCAAGCTCCTTCGACTTCCAAGTGCTTCCCCTTTTCCGGCGACCTCATCCGCGGCCTGCTCCGACCCCCAATGGCGTCTCCATCGGCGACCACCCCATCTACAGAGGCTCCATCGGCTGCTCCTTTGGCGGCGGCGGCCCAATCGGCGGCTTCCCCAGCGGCGTCATCGGCGACGATGGCTTCCATCCCAGAGGTAAATGCTCGAAATTTTTCCCTTTTTTGCCTTTCTACTGCTTCAGTATTTTTCGGACCCTTTCTCAGTTTCTCCCCTTTTTCCCTTTTTTAGGCACTTAGACACCGAATCACCATTCCCCTCTCCGAATCCCCTGACCTCATCTGTCTGGGCCCTATAGGGAGCCCTGACCCAACGGATCTGATCAGTTTAGAAACCCACAGGATCCCCTTTAAGCAGTCATCCATGGATTTAGATCATTGGGTAGGCACTTTCAGATCCTGGCCGAATGAAACACCCGGGTGGAGAGAATGGTACCAGAGGGTAGCTGGGTCTTGGAAGGTTCAATGGGAAGAACTTAAAATCGGCCAGTGCATAGACTTATCCCTGTCTCAGATGGAAAGGAACGAACCTTTGGTTATGGCAGCCTCTTACTTCTGGTCCGATGCACTTAACGCATTCCTTTTTGGACACGGACCCATGACCCCGACCTTGGCCGATGTCCTGCTGCTGACCGGCCTAGATGTTTCCTCCGCCGATACCCCCTTCAATTATCTATTCAAGCCATCTCATCGGCTGGAGACCAAAGGAATCGGCGGGTGGAAAGGATACATCAGTAAAAACATGAAGACAGGGACAGTCTCACAGAGGGAGCACACTGCCTTCTTGATGATGTGGCTGGAGAAACATTTCTTCTGTGGCAGAGCGGTCGGCCCCTCTTCCAACACTCAAGCTTTGGCAGAGGCTCTTTCACAAGGATCGGCCATCCCCCTCGGTAAACATTTGCTGGGATCGGCGTACCATCTGATGCACCAAATCGGCGTCAAGTTGTCGAAGGGGGAGCCGATAGGGAACCCAGGCGGTCCTTGGTGGTTCATCACCCTCTGGCTCAATTTACACATGAGCAAGGTCTCTCAGCAGCGGATAGAGACAAAGACCTCTCCCAACATCGAGTCAGAGGAGAATCCATCGGTCCATCGCCGCTGCAGATCTTTTGGAGAAGCGGTATCGGCCTTTCCCGGCTGCCAATTCACTGCCACCCGCACAGCTGAATATTTCAGATGTTTCTACAATGGCCTTAGTGAAGAGATGATCATCTGGCATCCATATCAGACCGCAGAGCCGATTTTCGAATTGCCCGTATGCTTTGATTTCTCCACTCATACATTTGACAGAGAATTAATGGACGTCTTGATCAAGCCGGGAATTCTGCCGGCCAACTTCTTCTCAGGAAAGGACTCACCCACCTATGAGTTCTACTGTCCATCGGCTGCGGCAAGGCAACTGGGTTTTGGCCAACTGCCGATTTGAGTCTATTTCGGCGGCCAAGCAAATTTCAGAGATGGACTAACTTCAAGTCTTGACTACAGCCGGTTGTGCAATCTAGTACCTGACTCCAGCACTATTGACTTGAACGGCTGGTCAGTTGCCTCTTTCGCCACTCAGCAGTATAAATTATGGTGGGCAGAATGGAAGCAGCGTCTTTTCTGTAAATCTCTATCATCTTAATGCAACATTCTGGACCCAGAGAACACCGACCCAAATGCAGCGGTATGTCCTTTTTTCCTTAGCCGATTCTAATGTCGCATTATCATCTTGTTGTTAACTTATGTTTATCCCTTCAGTCTGAAAGCCATGTTCCCCCGATGCGGAGCCGAAGCGGCCGGCCGATTGACAGCCATCACCAATACACGCCGTATCCACTCATCGGCTTCCATGCTCCATCTGTCAGAGATATCTCCACCGGCCGATCAAGACGAACACCCAAAAGGCCAACATCAAAGATAACCAGCCGTCGGGTGCGAGCTCGCGTTGGATCGGCCGATCAGGCGACAATAGCATCGGCTGAAATCTCCCGCATCGGATCGGCTAGCCAGATGGCAGTAGTATCGGCCGAGACTCCCCGTGTTGGATCGGCCGATAAAGTAGAGGTGACACTCACCGAGGCCTCAGGTCCTTTACCCCTACCAGTTGTCGAGACGGTCGATCCCCAAGTCACCGCCGAAGCCGGAGCCGCTGCAGCATCACTATTAGTAGAAGCTGTCCAGGTAATCTTATTTATCTCATATATTCTCCAAATCCTCTACTGACATCAATTCTATTCCTTTGCCAGGCTGCACAAGTTGTCCCACCACAGTCCCCGCAACTATCCGCCACGTCTCAAGTGGGGACTGAGATTACAGCAGCTCCTGTTGCCGAGGTACACGATCTCTTACCCTGCATCCTTAATATTCAGAAAACTTAACCAATTTTGATGCAGGTCGACTTGGGTACGCCGATTATAACTCCACAACAGGCATCGGCCGGGAGACCCACAGAGGCATGGCAAATTTCCATTACCATCTCATTTCATTTTCCCATAGTATTTTTATGGGAATTTATGTCTTTCTCAGGAAGCTAGCCCAAGCGGAGCATTGATAACGATCGAATCTTCTTCTTCCGGCGAACCAAGTGCACCAGTCCCTGAAACAAGGGAAACACTTCCACCGGCGCAGGCAAGAGAGATTCGTTTCAAAGAGGTAACAATCTTACCATCAGAATCGGCCGATTTCCTTTCACCGCTTGCTTACCCTTTACTTTGTTCCCTTACAGGAGCAAGATACCCCCAACAATAGCATCTTTTCCTTTGCTGTCTCCTTGGCCGATGAAGAAGAAATCGCCTCACACGCAGTTCCATCGAGCTCTACCTCCGACAATGTCCGCTCCAAGCTCGAAAGCATTCGTACTCTCCTCCAAGGTGACATCGGCCGATTGGTGGAAGATGCATCGCCGATCCGACGACTTTTCAATGAGGTCAAAGATCATATCCCGGATGAAGTGTCGGAAGACTTGGGGTATGCTGCCTATATAGAGGGCATGCAGATTCCGGTTTCCAGGGCGCTGCAACGTATGGCCGATCGTGCTCAGATGGCCAAAACTCAGGAGGAGGTTGACTCGTAGAAGCACCGGACTCAGGAAGTACACCACAGGATCAATTTCCTCGAGAACTGCCGTCCGGACATCGTCGGCGCAATAGATCGGCTGAAACGGAGGAGAGCAGAACTAGCCCAGGAGATGGAACAGATAACCAAAGAGATAGCCGCTGAAGAGAAAAAGCTCCAAGAACTCCCAACCATCATCGGCGAGCTGAAGCAAGAAAGACAACATCTGGCCCGTGAAACAATAAGGCTCCGTCGCCGCGTGTCAGAAGTACCAGGATCGGCCGACAATGATCAGAGAATAGTAGACTCGGCCGATCAAATTAGATGACGAGCGATTGTAGCTATAGATGCTTTCCTTGGGCTGTAAAAAATATGTTAAACATTATTGCTCCTTTAATGTCACTGCGCTGATTTGGTTTTGAACTGCTTTTTCAGTCTGCCTTGCATTTATGTACGTATTTACTCCGATAGGACGTGTCTCACCATCCATCTACCTCCTCTTCATTTATACGCAGACCGTTCACCATCTCTAGAGGCACACGCATCACTTATCTCTTCTTCTTCTTTTACCGTCCCAACTGAACGGCAAGATGTCTTGTTTGTCCTCCTCATCCTCTTCCTCTGTCAACCAGGTATGAACTCCCCCTCTACCATTTTCTTAAGCATCTCAATCGCTCCGATACTGGGTAACTCCTTTTATCTCTGTTTCAGCCAAACCGTCTCAGCTCTGATCTAGAACGAGCGATAGAAATCATGCATTCAGAAGAGCCATTATCACAGGCAGACAGAAATCTGATAAGAACTCATGCTGAGGAACTCAGAGATCATGTCCCTGCCGCTGTCCAGGAATATTTGGACCTCATAAGTGCTCATCTTTTGGTCCGCAAGCGACCATCTTCCAACAAAAACTCTTCACTTCCTTGTAAAGCTACAACTAAAGTCGCCATGGAAGATCTGGAAGAGGAGAAGACCCGCCTGCTGAAAGAACTCTGCAACCAAGCTGAAACTGGAGCCACTGCAGAGGACTTGAAAGAGAAAAGGCTCACCCTTATGACAAAACTAGGTCGCATCGAGAGAGAAATCCAGCGTAGGCGTAATCAGTAGACACACTAGTATTTTTATTCTAAGGGCGACTTTTATCATGTCGGCCATGTAATCTGTAATTTCCATTCAATAATGAATCCCAATGTTTCCTTCACCAGATGTGTAGCCAGAAAACCGATGAGAAATCGGCCATGTTACCTTGACATATTTTGCTGTAAGTTATGCGTCTACCCAAATGCTTGGATAGTACCTCTTCAGATATCGTCCATTTAAAGCTCTTGGGAATTCCTCCCCTTCTATTGTCTCTAGAATGTATGCATTCCCAGGGGCACATCGGCCGATTCTATACGGCCCCTCCCAAGTGGGTGACCATTTACCGAATTTGGGATCTTTAGACCCTATCGGCAGCACCAACTTCCATACCAAATCTCCTTGAGAGAACTGCTTAACCTTGACCTTTTTGTCATACCATCTGGCCACCCTTTTCTTTTTTTCTTCTATACTAATCAGGGCTCTTAACCGTAAACCCGCCGAATCGTCAAGTTCGTCTTTCATGAGAAAGGAATAGTCATTGGCCGTTAACTGATCCTGTAACGATATACGTCTTGACCCTGTCCTTATCTCCCATGGCAAGACCGCTTCATGACCATAAACCAAATGATAAGAGGATATTTTAGTGGCCCCATGACAAGCCATCCTGTATGCCCATAAAGATTCAGCCAAAGACATATGCCACTTCTTGGGTTGCTCTTCTATCTTCCTCTTGATTAGCTTGATTATCCCCTTGTTAGACGACTCTGCTTGGCCATTGGCTTGAGCATAGTATGGAGAAGAATTTAACAATTTAATCCCCATATCGGCGGCGAACTCTCCGAATTCTTCAGAAGTGAACATTGTCCCTTGATCAGTTGTGATGGTTTGAGGAATACCAAATCGATATATAATATGGCTTTTAACAAATTCAATCATATCGGCCGATGTCACGTTCCTTAAAGGAACTGCCTCCACCCACTTGGTAAAATAATCTGTAGCCACCAATATGAACTTATGCCCTTTGCTAGATGGAGGATGAATCTGTCCGATGAGATCTATTCCCCAACCTCTGAACGGCCACGGCTTAATTATCGGATTCATAGCCGATGCTGGTGCGCGCTGCACATTGCCAAACCTCTGACAGTCTTGGCATCCTTTGTAGTACCTGAAACAATCTTCAAGAATGGTCGGCCAATAATATCCATTGTTCCTGATCATCCATTTCATTTTATGAGCCGATTGATGAGCTCCACACACGCCTTCATGGATTTCTCCCATCAGAACCTTTGCCTCTTCTGTTCCCAGGCATTTGAGAAGAACTCCATCAATCGTCCGATAAAATAAATCATCCTCAAGCAACACATACTTTGTAGCTTGAAAACGTGTTCGCCGATCCACCTTTTGGGATGGATCTTTCAAGTAATCGGCGATCTCCTTTCGCCAGTCATCGGCCGCGAGTTCTAACGTCATCGCTCCCTGAATCGGCCGATACCCAGAAGCATGTTGAGCAAGTCTGTTGGCTTCTTCATTATAATTCCTAGGGATATGCTCAATTATTGCAGATTTGAATTCTTTCAAAAGTTGAAGACAATCCTCATAATAAATTTTCAAGATGTCATCCTTGCACTCAGATCGTCCCGTTAACCGATCCACAATAAGCATGGAGTCCCCAAAGATTTCGACTGCATCAGCTCTGACTTCCCTTAATAATTGGATGCCTTTCAGAACAACTCGATATTCCACCTGGTTATTAGTTGCAGAGGCTTCTATCGGCAGAGAGAAATCATAAGTTGCCCCCCGAGGCGACACAAGAACAATGCCGATTCCTGATCCGACCCCACACGAAGAACCATCAAAATATAGAGTCCATGGAACTGGTTCAACGGTGGCAATTTCTGGTCCACAATGTTGAACTACGAAATCGGCCATCACTTGACCTTTGACGGCTTTGGCCGATTCGTACCTTAGATCGAATTCTGACAAAGCCAGGATCCATTTTCCAATCCGCCCTTTCAAAATTGGCAATGATAGCATATACTTCACCACATCATCCTTCCACACGACTATGCATTCTGCCGATAGCAAATAGTGCCTGAGCTTAGTACATGAAAAGTACAAGCACAAGCATAATCGCTCCACCGAGGAATATCTTGTTTCGGCGTCTAAAAGTCTTCTGCTGACGTAGTATACCACTCGTTCTTTCCCCTCAAACTCCTGTACCAACGCCGATCCAATAGCCTGTTCATCAGCCGATAAATATAACTTGAACGGCTTACCAGGCTGTGGCGGAGCTAACACCGGAGGTGAAACCAGATACTGCTTGATATTCTCCAGTGCCTTGCGCTGTCCTTCTCCCCATATGAATTCCTGGTCGGGCTTTAATTTCAACAGAGGGGTAAAACCCTGAATACGTCCTGATAGATTGGATATGAATCTTCTGATGAAATTGACCTTGCCGATGAGGGACTGCAGTTCAGTTTTATTTTGTGGGGCCACCACTTTGTTGATGGCGTCTATGGTCTTGCGGTTGACTTCTATCCCGCGCTCATGGACCATAAATCCTAAGAATTGTCCGGCCGATACACCAAATGCACACTTGTTTGGGTTCATCTTCAGCCCATGTTTCCTTGTGCACTCCAGCACTTCCTGTAAATCGGCCAGATGATCTTGGTGACCTTTTGACTTGACCACGACGTCATCTATATAAATTTCCACTGATGAACCAATGAGCTTGTGGAAGATGTAGTTCATGGCCCGTTGATATGTAGCGCCGGCGTTCTTCAAGCCGAAAGTCATAACCACCCATTCAAATAAACCAAGATGGCCTGGGCACCTAAAAGCCGTTTTCGAAATATCTTCCTCGGCCATTAATATCTGATTGTATCCGGCATTCCCATCCATGAAGCTTATGACTTTGTGGCCTGCGGCAGCGTCCACCAAGATATCGGCCGTTGGCATCGGATATCCATCCATCGGCGTAGCCTGATTTAAGTTCCTAAAATCGATGCACACACGCAATTTTCCATTCTTTTTGTATACGGGCACAATGGTAGAAATCCATTCGGCGTAGCGGCACTGCCGAATAAATCCTGCCTCAATCAATTTTGTAATTTCGGCCTTTATGTCAGGTAGAATCTTGGGGTTACACCGTCGTGCAGGTTGCTGATGTGGCCGATATCCTGATTTTATAGGTAACCGGTGTTCAACAATAGACCGGTCTAGTCCTGGCATCTCGTGGTATTCCCAAGCAAAGCAATCCCTGAACTCTTTCAATAAACTTATCAATTTACATTTGTACTCAGAATCCAAATTGGCACTAATGTACGTCGGCCTTGATTTGCTGCTATCTCCCAAATCTACCATTTCTAATAAATCGGCCGACGTAAACCCATGCCCAAGCTTCCCATCTTCTCGGACGAGCTGATCCATTTATTCTGAATCTTCAGAGCCGACTGCTTGGATCGGCTGTAGACCGAAATCGGACACTTTCAGGAAGTCAGTGTCCCAAGTCCTGCCAGATATACACTTGACGTGCTCGCAGCTCCACTGTTGCGTGTCGGCCGCTGCAACGCTGTAGACGGAATCGGCAGCGACTATCTCTGAACTGTCGCCGACCCATTGCACAAGGCATTGATGCATAGTAGATGGGACACAGCAGTTTGCGTGTATCCAGTCGCGACCAAGTAGCATATTATAGGACCCCTTGCCATTAATAACGAAGAAAGTAGTAGGAAGGGTCTTACTGCCGATGGTGAGGTCGACGCAGAGCGCTCCGCGGGCGGGTGACACGTTGCCTTCGAAATCCTTTAGCATCATGTCCGTCTTTGTGAGGTCATTATCGCCCTTGCCCAGCTTGCGGAACATGGCGTATGGCATGATGTTAACTGCCGCGCCTCCATCTACCAGTAGTCTGGTGACGGGTCTCCCGTTGACATAGCCCTTGAGAAACAGCGCTTTGAGATGCTGCCGTTTTTCTTCTTCTGGTTTCTCAAACGTAGCCGTCATCGGCTCTAATACCAGTTGTGCCATTTGTTCTTCTTCTGTTCTTGTTACTTTATCTCGATCGTTGGGCTCCATGAACTCCATCGGCAGTATGAATACCATATCAATTTCGGCTGCCGATTCTTGGTTGTTCGTTTCCTGATCGTTTTTCTTTGGGCGCCATATTCAAGATTTAACATTCCTTCTCTCTGGCACATGTCTTTGTTCTTCTTCTTGATGCTCCCACTGGCGTAGGCATTGGATCCTTCGCTTCTGGGATCTGGATAGGCCATCGGGACACCACCTGGGATTCACTGGTTTGGCCGATGATCTGGCGTGTTCCCAATCTGGCGTGTTCCCTAGGGGATCTTCGTCTGATACCCTGTCATCGGCCATCTCTTCCAGCCGATCGTGTGCGCTGATCCTGCCCCCCAGTCCATCTCGCTGGCCGATCTTGCTTTTTGACCTGCTGTACTGGTCAACTCTGCCCCCCAGCCGATCATGCACCGAGATGCGCCGTTCCTCGCGCTGATTTCTGCTGATCGGCTCTGACCCTCTGTCCCTAGAGTGTGGCCTCGGGCGATCGCTGCGGCTTAATCCGTTACACTCCGGACAGTTATCGACAGACGACAACCTGATATCGTTCTCCCAGCAGTGGATGAAGAACGGACATTGCCAGTGATCTTCATGCCGACGTATCATCTCTTCCTGGTATTGTGCTTGTTCTTGCTGCTGCCGATATTTACTGAGTAAGAATTGGGAGGTGACGGGCCTGCGTGGTCGTTCTGGCCTTCGCCTGTTCCTTCTGATTTCCTCCGTCGTGATCTGCCTCCTGGGGTCGACAACGCCGCCTCTTCTCGCCGATTCTGACGTCAGCACCTTGGTTTGATTTGAGTCTCCTCCAGCGTTAACCGTGTGGGCCGGGAAGGGATGCTGATCTATCTTCATCGGCTTTGCCGACTTGGTTGGAGTTTCAAATTTAAGCTGCCCCTGTTCAATGGCCGATTGTATCTGCTGGCAGAAGACTTTACATTCATTTGTGTCATGAGAAGTAGCGTTGTGCCACTTGCAGTATTTCATCTTCTTGAGTTGATCGGCCGTGGGGATGGTGTGATGTTGAGACAGCTTAATCTGCCCTTCCTGAAGCAGTAGATCAAAAATTTTATCAGCTTTTGACGTGTCAAAGCTGAATGTCTGTGGCTCCTTCCTGCCAAAGGGGCAAGATATTGGTTTTTTCCCTTTTACCCATTCTGCTAGGCCGATTTCTTCTTCCGCATCGGATTCAGATCCCTCCAAGTATGCCACCTTCTTTTGGAAGTTCCTCCGCTGTTCAAACGGTCGGACCTCTTGCCTTGATAATCGGTGGACGATTTGGCTCAGGCTTTCAAACTCTTGGGCAGCATATCTCTCTTTGATTTGTGGCAAGAGGCCTTGGAAAGCAATATCGGCCAACTGTGCATCGGTCAGAGCCAGACTGTAGCATTTGCTCCTGATTTCTCTGAACCTCTGTATATACTCCGTCACTGGTTCATCGCTCCTCTGCCTGAGGCTGGTCAAATCCGAGATCTTCATCTCGTGTACTCCTGCATAGATGTACTTTTGGAATTGTTTCTCCAGATCGGCCCAAGTGACGATAGAATTTGGCGGTAAAGTGGTGAACCACTGGAAGGCCGATCCGGACAGAGATGATGAAAATAAACGCACCCTCAGAGCATCTTGCGTGGCAGCTTCTCCGCACTGGATGATGAATCGGTTGATATGCTCCACAGTGGATGTGTCGTCCGTCCCTGAGAACTTGGTGAAATCAGGAACTTTGTAGCGGTGTGGGAACGGCAGCGAGTCATAGGCCGATGGGTACGGCGTCTTGTAAGTATAAGTTTGAACTTTCGGCTTCAATCCAAACTGATCCTGGATCACTTCTGCTATTCTTGCTGTCCAGTCTACCTGCTGCTGATGAACAGCTGTTCGCGGTGCGGGCATGTGCTGAAGGGCTGGTACGGCCGGGTGATGAATCGGCGAATTTTGCTGAGCGGCCGATAGTTGATGGCGAAACGAGTCCGCACCCCCTTCGTACGTCACTGCTGGCGCCGTGCCTCTGAATGCTTCCACAGTGTTTGCCCCCCTGCCGATTTCTTATAAGATCGGCTGATACTGGGAACCGTCGGCCGGGCGGCCGGTTGGTATGGCACCTGAACCGAATAAGTGCCATGCCCATTCGCTGGCTCAGGAAAATACGCTGTGGCTGACGTCCCCCAAAGCGCTGAGCTTGTAGGTAGTGTTTGCACAGAAGCCATCTGAACGGGTTGAAGCGGCATTTGTGATGGGAGACATGGTGCACCGCTGTATCTTGGAGACGCCGAGGGCGGTGGAGAGTTGTACCCCTCGCGTTGCGTCAATATCGGCTGAGGAGCCGATTGGGATGTGTATGGAAGGCTTCTGGCTGGATGAGTAGTTGGGGGGGCATATGCCGGTCCCTGATAGCCTTGGACGGTGTGGCAGAACCACCTGAATTAATCCGGCTCAAGTGTATTTAACCATCACCATTAAGGCATCCTCGGTTAACCTTACACTTCAAACGGAGTAATCCACTGGTCTGTCGGGTATAACCTCCCGATACAACCACGGTGAACGGATCGAGCGCCGTACATACAAATGCTCATGCGACGATGAGCCCAGAGAATACCACATTCCAGCAAATATTACATCATTAGCATAAGTAAATATTACAGACCTAATTCTGAGTTTAGAAAACAAGTACTTCAATTAACATAGATAAGTTCTTCAGAGTTAAATTGCAGCGGAAATAAACAACGGAAACTACTCGACGATACAGGATGTCTCGATGAAGCCCGTACGAGACATCACTCGGCCTCATCTCCGTTGGACGGGGACGCATCCCATTCCACCGACCAACCAGGGGGAAGAGTGTAGGGCCAAGTCAAGCTAGCAATCATGTCTTCAAAGGGTTCACCTGAAAACGAGTCACAAGCAAGGCTGAGTATACTAATACTCAGCAAGACTTACCCGTGTAGTGGGAACTACTCCACCGACTCTAGATATGCAAGGCTTTTTGGCTCAGGGGTTTGTTTTGCCGAAAAGTATCTACAAGTGGGTCCTTACTTTCAACTTTTAGCTCAAGATTCTAGTTTCGTTAGCCAGTCTAGGTAAGCAGCTATTTAAAGCATACATGGTGAAGCAGTAAACTTTCCATCCAACCAGTTCATTCATCATCATTGTTCCTCTTCTTACTCTGTGGGTAAAAATGGTTAAGCAGTCCCAATAGCCGTGAGAAACGGACGATTCGAATCGAATTTCTTAACCTTGCAAGGGAGACCCAAACACACGTCACGTGGTTACTCCCTAGAGTCACACGTGCAACTTTTCCCCTTTCTTTCCGGGTCGTGGATCGGGGCTACCCTCCGAGAGTACAAGAGCTCCACGCCACGGTTCGGCGCCGGGTCGTGACCACTCTCTGCACTCGCCATATGCACATGGGACCGAAGTTCAAAGGGTAGGATGCCGTCCCCTTGCCGGGCCAATCAGGTACTTAAGCTTACCGATTCCCATAATCTCGGCATGTGTTTAGTACGTTCAAAGACTTAACCATCACTACCACACCCTGCGGCCTTAGCATTTTTCACTAGACAGACGGGCCTCAAGCGTAACCATCGTTACATAACCCGTCCGTGTCCTTATGATTGCAGCGTGTAGTAGTCATTCAACTCCTATTTTCTCGCGAGTGACAGGAAATCACTCGACTTTTACCGGAGTCCTATTAGCACAGCATTCTATCGAACCTTACATCTAGTTTTCACGCAAGGGTTCCTGACATCATGCAACTAAGTTTTCATCCAACTCCTATAAACTTAATGCACAAGCAAAGAGTAATGCGTTGCATAATTTCGAAAAGAATGGGTTATGCTCCGGGGCTTGCCTTCGCAGTTCGCTTGGGGATCTTCCGAACTTGGGCTCGGGTCTTCAGAAGCTTCAGTTAGATTTGCTTGGGCTTCGCGCTGTTCACTCTCGGACGCGGGCACCAGCTCGTAGGTTCCGTCGGCGAGAGTCGTCGATTCTACATGAGTGCACAGTTTAAGTCGTGGAAATAGCACTTGATTACGATTTGAGAGTAATTACTACAAGGGATAGTTTCTGGTCATGAAATTTTGGATTTAGACACCTCAAGGAAAGATGTGCTTACTGTAAAATTTTCAGCCAATTTTATGTAACAGATTAATTCTGAAAAATAGATTTCATTGTTGCTGTTAGATACTTGTTCTTTTTGTACAGATCAATTGGTGCAACAATTGTGGCTAAGATTTTTACAGAGCTCTCACTTGAGCATGCAGAAGCTACTGTAATTTTTGTAGGATTTATCATGCAGTATTTAGATCATAGAAAATATAACATTCTATACCTAGGCTTTTCAAAGATTCATTTTTACAGGGCCCTACATAGGGTTTTTGTCCATGAAACTTTTTACCCAGCAACTTCTACCAAAGTGTAACTCCCAGTAATAATCTGGGGATTTTCCAAGCTAAGATACTATTTTCTTGATTTAACGTAGGTTATTAGCACATAAATCAAATAAATAGGTTACTGTGAGATAAAAAGTCTCCTAATTTTTCTCTGGCTTCTAGTTACCAATACATTAGCATAGGAAAAATTTCAAGGGGTGGCTCACCACCTAACTACAGGGATAAAACATTCCATTTACACATGAATTAAAACTAAGTTTAACAAACAGCAGAGCTAGAGATGGAATTTGTGCCTGATCTTTTTACACAGTCCTAATCATCCAGCAACTAGTTCACTGCCCAAAATTCAGGGTCAGTATTGTTCTAGAACAGTGGGTATGAAATATGTCCAATAAAGCTTCTATTTAATGTAGAGCAAAATATTTTGGGATTCTGAGAAAATTTTTGTAACAAAAGTGGTAGAGTTTGTTCTGAGGATTCCAGAACAGTTGAGTTTGCATTTTTCTGAATTTTCTACGATTTTATACGAATTTTACAAGTTCACTGAATTTGAATCTAGGTTTGAAATTTTCTTTTACAACTAGGTCCTTGAATCTTACGCTCAGACCCTTCTAAAGATTTAAATCCTTGCAATTGGGTCCTCGGCGGCTCGGGTGCGGCGGCCGGCCGAAATTCCGGCGAGGGGGCTCGCCGGCGGCGAGGGGCGGGGGTCGGGGAAGGTTCAGGGGTGCGAGGGCTACCTTGTGGGGGTGTTGTCCAGGTGGGGGACGGCCGGGAAAGGCTCGCCGGCGTTGGAGCAGAGGCGGCGGCGGCGCGGCTCGCGTCGACGGCGGTGCTCCGGCGGGCTTGGGGCGGCGTGGTCCGGTCGGTGAGCTTCAGTGGCGTGTGGGGAAGCTACTCCGGGGCTTGGCTTGGACGGAGGGGGTCGGGGTCGTGCTGTCCACGGCGAGCAGGGGCGGCGGCGGCGACGGCAGCGCGGACGGCGGTGCTCCGGTGGCTCTGGGTGGCGTTGGGCGGGTCGGCGAGCTGCGGTGGGGTGATGTAGTGGTGGCTGGGTGCTCGGTTTGGGCAGTGGGCGGCTGTGGAGGGCTGCCCACGGGCGGGTGGTGCTCGGCGGCGGCGATGGCGCGGCGAGGCGTTCTGGTGGCGGGGCTTCGCGCGGGCGGTCGGGGTGGCGTTTTTGTAGGGACAGGAGGGGGCGTGGGGATGCCTGGGTGACGCGCGGGGCGGGGCGCGGCAGCGGCGTGCACTGGGCGCGGCGGGCGGCGGCAGAACGCCGGCGCGGCGTGCGGCGAGCGGGCGCGGTGACTGGGCGGCCGCGATTGTGGCGTGGGCGCGGTGAGATAGTGCCGGGCGCGGAGTGGGGAAGCAGCAGCGGCAGCGGCTCGGGCGGAGGGCTGGCGCGGCAACTGGTGGGGCGCGGGGGCCGGGGCGGCACGGCGGAGCGCGGGTACTGGCCGGGCGGGCGGCGGCCGGGGCGCGGCAGCACGCGCGCGCGGGGACTGGGCGGCGCGGCGTCGGGGCGGGGGAAAGCCGGCCGTGGCGGGGTGGCGCGGCGGCCACTGGCCTGGCGCTCCGCGCCGGTCAGGCGACGCCGGCCACCTGGCGCGCGGCGGGCGGGCGCGCGCGCGCGCGGCGCGGCAGAGCAGAGGGGGGGGGGGATGCCAGGGACCGAAATGCAAAAATTTGAAAAAGTTCAGGGGGCTGGGTGCAAACAGGGCGTTTTCTCCTCTTTCTGATTTGAATTTCAAAAACTTTTGAACACGAAAGTTGTTCAAAATAAAAAGTTCTACAACTTTGGTTTCAGGCGAAACTTCATTTGGCTTATGGTTTTAAAGTTATTTTAAAAGTTTCAAATGTGCCCAAATGTGCCCAAATTTAATTTGAATTCCAACTGAACCCGTTTTAAATTCTTTCCACCCTCTCATTAGTTGGTTTAACACATAGAGTTAGGCTAATGACATTGATTTCGGAATTTTAATTACCAGGGTTGTCACAGCCTTCCCCCCTTAACAAGAATCTCGCCCCGAGATTCGGTAATTCTTAGTGTGGGCGTGGGTGCACATACCAGTGGTTGAGACCAGAAACCCAGGGAAATGTTGGTTCAGGTAGCTTTCCGTTTCCCAGGTGGCTTCTTCTTCCGTGTGGCGATTCCATTGTATTTTATACATTCTAATCACTTTCCTCCTGGTCTCTCTTTCCTTTTGATCCAGAATCTTAATTGGGTGTTCGACATACGAGAGATCGGGTTCCAACGATATTTCTTGTTGTTCCACAACCTCGGTAGGGACTCGAATACACTTCTTGAGTTGAGATACGTGGAAGACATCATGGGTGGCCGTGAGCTGAGGGGGCAGTCGTAATTTGTAGGCTACGGGTCCGCAGCTCTCCATGATTTCGTAAGGACCAATATAACGGGGAGCTAGTTTGCCTTTGATCCCAAATCTTCGCACTCCTTTGGTTGGTGAAACTTGAAGATAGACATGATCGCCAACTTCGAACTTTAGGGGCTTTCTCCTTTTGTCAGAATAGCTCTTTTGTCGGGCTTGTGCGGCTTTAAGATTTGCTTGTATTACTTTTACTTTCTCCTCTGCCTTGATTACCAGGTCGGGTCCAATTATTTTACGTTCTCCGGGTTGTGACCAGCTCAAAGGGGTTTGACACCTTCGTCCGTACAGGGCCTCAAATGGTGCCATTTTCAAACTCGTTTGGTAGCTGTTGTTGTATGAGAACTCTGCCAGGGGTAGGCATTTGTCCCAATTCTTGTCATAATGAATGACACAAGCTCTCAGCATGTCTTCAAGAATTTGGTTTACTCTTTCTGTTTGTCCATCGGTCTGAGGATGGTATGCTGAGCTGCGAATCAGCTTAGTGCCAAGAGACGTTTGCAGTTGTTCCCAAAAGCGTGCTACAAACTGGGGACCACGATCGGAAATGATTGTCTTAGGTATTCCATGCAGGCAAACAATACGATCGAGGTAAATATCGGCATATTTCTTGGTAGAATAGGTGGTGTGCACCGGAAGAAAATGTGCCGTCTTCGTGAGTCTATCAACGATAACCCATATGGAATCATGTTTCTGGGAAGTGTTTGGTAATCCCACGATGAAGTCCATACTTATGTCTTCCCATTTCCATGATGGTATTGGTAACGGTTGAAGTGTACCGGCCACCTTTAAGTGGCTAGCTTTTACTCTCTGGCACGTGTCACATTCCGAGACATACGTAGCAATTTCCCTTTTCATTCTAGTCCACCAGAAGTTTTGCCTTAGGTCCTGATACATTTTGCTACTGCCGGGGTGGATAGAGAATTTGGAGAGGTGTGCCTCATCAAGAATTTGCTTGCGGAGTTCACGATCCTTCGGAACGACTATACGACTTTCGAACCATAGAACTCCCTTAGGGTCCTGGCGGAAACATTTGTACTTCTCCTCACCTAGAGAGAGTTTTTGTTTGATGATCTTGATTCCTTCATCATGTAGTTGTGCCATGACGATTTGGTCGTGAAGAGTGGGCTCAACTGAGATGTGATTTAGAGTGCCTTGGGAAACCATTTCCAAGTTAAGCTTCCTCATGTCTGCACATAATGTCTCATGGTAGGACTCCATGGATAAGCAATGGCAATGGGACTTGCGGCTTAGTGCATCCGCGACTACATTAGCCTTACCGGGGTGATAGTGCACTTCAAGGTCATAATCTTTGATTAATTCTAGCCATCTTCGTTGTCTCATATTCAGATCGGCTTGTGTGAAGATGTACTTGAGACTCTTATGATCCGTGTAGATATTGCACTGTGTACCCATGAGATAGTGCCTCCATATCTTCAGAGCGTGAATGACGGCTGCGAGCTCAAGGTCATGCGTGGGATAATTCTGTTCGTGGGGCCGAAGGGCTCGTGAGGCATATGCAATCACTCGATTCTCTTGCATAAGCACACATCCTAGACCAGTACCTGATGCGTCACAATACACATCGAATGACTTGGTATTATCGGGTTGAGCTAACACAGGTGCCGTAGTCAGATGCTCTCTGAGAGTGTGGAAGGCTTCCTCACACTTCTCATTCCATACAAACTTTACTTCCTTCTTCAATAGTTCCGTCATGGGCTTAGCGATTCGAGAGAAATCCGGGATGAAGCGACGGTAGTAACCGGCTAAGCCGAGAAAACTGCGAATCTGATGAACAGAGGTAGGGGGTTTCCAATCCATCACCTCTTGTACCTTGCTGGGGTCAACAGCTATGCCTTCGCTGGAGATCGTGTGACCTAAGAACTTTACAGTATCCAACCAGAATTCACACTTAGAAAACTTAGCATAGAGCTGATGGTTTCTGAGTCGCTGAAGAACAATGCGAAGGTGCTTGGCATGCTCTTCCTCATCCTTGGAATAGATAAGAATGTCGTCGATGAACACTACGACGAATTTGTCAAGTTCGGGCATGAATACCGAATTCATGAGATACATGAAGTAGGCAGGGGCATTGGTGAGTCCAAAGGACATGACCAAAAACTCATATAGTCCATATCGTGTGGAGAAGGCAGTCTTAGGGACATCGCACGGGCGAATCTTGATCTGATGATATCCCGAACGAAGATCAATCTTTGAGAAGACTCGGGCTCCAGCTAATTGATCGAAGAGTACATCGATGCGAGGAAGGGGGTATTTATTTTTAACAGTTACCGCATTGAGAGGTCGGTAGTCCACACATAATCTTAAACTGTCATCCTTCTTCTTTACGAATAGGGCTGGACATCCCCAAGGTGACGCGCTAGGGCGAATAAAACCTTTGTCCAGTAGTTCTTGGAGTTGAATTTTCAGCTCGGCCAATTCCTTAGGGGGCATCCTATATGGTCTTTTGGATATAGGGGCAGTGCCTGGTTGTAGTTCAATAACGAACTCAATATCCCTCTCCGGTGGCATTCCTGGTAAGTCATCCTGGAAAACATCGGCATACTCGTTCACCACAAGAATCTCATCTAGCTTAAGTCCTTCCATCTTATAAGCACAGGAATTCGTGCAATCTATGAATGGTAGGTAAAGGGTAGTGGCTCCGTGACTAGATGAATTTATCTCAACGGCTCGGGAAGAAAGGTCCAGTGTGACTCCATGCATAGCCATCCAGTTCATTCCCAAAATAATGTCCATGCCGTCAAGGGGTAAAAGGACAAGGTCCGTGTCGATGGTTTTACTACCCAATTTGACTGGTACTTGTCTGACCATTTGGTTTGAAGCAATTTTACCACCCGGTGTTGATATCATATATGACCCTTTTGTGTGACAAATATCCAAGCCTACTTTTGCACCGAATTTTGCACTTATGAAACTATGCGATGCACCAGAATCAAATAATATAACGGCAGGCTTGTTATGGATAGAGAATGTACCCGACATTACTGGGGCTCCTTCTGGAAGTTCTGCAAGCGTGGTGAAGTTAATCCGTCCTTGCTTGACTTGCAGGGTTTGTCTCTTGCCCCTGTTCTTAGCGTTCGGGTTGGATCCTTGACCTTGGTTGGGCTGTCCAGGCTGAGGGCATTCGCGTGCGAAGTGGCTGGAACTCCCGCATTTGAAACAGCGATTTGCGGGGCTAGGTCGAAGAGGCTGCTGAAGAATGGGCCTCGGACCATTCTGTGGAGGCATCGGGGGTCGTACCATGCCTGGCTGCTGTGGGGGTCTGGCAATCCATCTACCTGGCTGCGGGGCCCTCGGTGGAGCTGTAGGTGCGGTATTTTGCACGATGCGATACCTTGGTGGTTGGGCACTTGATGGCCCTGCGGGTGCCTTTCTCTTCTTCTCTGCCCGGTGTGCCATGATACAGTCCTCCTGGGTAATGGCCATATTGACCAACTCATTGTAGGTGTCAGCCCTGGCTAGGTTCAGACGTTCCTTGAGCTTGGTATTCAGACCTCGGCGGAAACGATCACGCTTCTTGGCATCCGTATCAGCGTGATAGCCTGCATATTGGCATAGGTTGTTGAACGCCTGGGCGTACTGCAACACGGTGCGGGTGCCTTGGGTGAGTGCCAGGAACTCATTCAACTTTCTCTCCATGAGACCCTCGGGGATATGATGTGCCCGGAACGCGGTCTTGAATTCATTCCAGTCGACCACATGGTCAGCCGGGAGCATCGCAAAATAGTGGTCCCACCACAGTCGAGCGGTACCGCGAAGCTGTTGCGCGGCAAAACGGGCCTTGTTGGCCTCTGAGCATGGGGCCACAAGTAGTGTGAACTTGGATTCTATGGTGCGAATCCATGCATCTGCGTCCAGGGGTTCCTCGGTCTTATGGAACAAGGGAGGCTGGGTCCCCAGGAAATCCGTGTATCCTGCAGCCTGTGGTTGGTGAGCATTGTGCCCACCTCTCTGCTGGTGTTGCCCTTGCACAATCTGACGCAGCAGCTCGGTTTGAGCGGCCATCACTTCCACCAAACTGGGCGGGGGTGGTGGCGATTGTCGCGAGCGGCTGCCACCGGCACCAAAACCCTCGGGGTTGCCACGTGTTGATCCAACCATCTGAAACGTGAAAGGTTACCATTAGCAACGCGATCCATATTACTTCCTTGATTCATAAATAATTGGTGTAGTCATAGACTTCCGAAGTCTGAGCTAGAAGTATGGACAGAATCTCTGTTTGCTACAAGAAAAATCATAGCCTGCTGTGGGTCCATCCAAAACATCTCAAACATTTGTGGTAGTCAGAGAATTTAGGACTGCCCCACTTTGGTATTTACTTCGGTGCTAGAACTATGGCTAAGGTGGTCGAAAAGCTCTTCCTTTGCCTTGCTGTCTTAGCTGTTTTTCAGCAGATTGATCAGTACTGTTTCGCCTATATCTTAAACTAGCGAGGTCCAATGAAGCTGAATTTTTGTGAGAACCTAGATCACAAAATTTAGCACAAGTCTGGTATTCAACACTCAGCCAAGAAATGCAAGGGGACATGGGTAAAAATTCCGACAAGTCTCAGCGATTGTGGATTCCATCGTTTACCAACTTACAACGAAATCACCAAGTTTATCGCCGTTCCTTACATGTTGTGGGTATCCACATGGTTCAGATATACCCAACACAAAAGAGTTACTCAACTCCTAGTTAGCCTATTACAACACTTGCCAAAAGTTAGGCTTCCCTATCGAGGAGTATGTGCAAAAGTCCTCCTAGGTCGTCCTCTAGAAATCATCCAAGTCGTTGACAGACGACTCGCTGTGAGCCGGAGAGTGGGCTCCCATCTGAGGTGCCTGTGGTACCTCACCCTCGAAATCCATACCTGAGATACCATCAATCTCCTGTGGCTCCTCCTCATCCTCCTCCATGTCGTCCTCATGGAGATGGTCATTCTGATCATGATGCCACTGAATATGCTCATTAGCATCCTCCAACTCAAGGTTCAGATCATGGAGCTGCTCCTCCAACTGTGCTATCGTGGTATCTCTCTCACCCATGAGAGTGTCCTGCTCCTGGATTTGGCCCTCAAGTTGGCCAATCTGAGCATCTCTGTCCTCAAGATCCTGACTGAGCTCCTTTATCTGCTCATCCCTGGTATCTGCCATCATATGGTAGGCCTGAGCAAGATCAGTGAGCTGCTCGAGTGCCTGACTCTGGAGAGTCTGAAGCCGGTAGAGTGCACTCATGCACCGCACGGAGGTATGGATAGTCTCCTGGGCATGGAAGTCTACCAAATACTGTGCGTGCTGCACCCTGTTGAGCCAAAAGGGGTCGTTGTCCTGGGCAGCAGGAAACAATCCAATGGGAGTGAGTGTGACAACCTCGGGACGCTGCGCACAAAATGTGGTGAGCGCCCTCATGGCTGCAAGCTCCCAAGTATCGGCCAAACGGCGACCAACAGCCTCAAGCTCCAAGGCGGGCCACTCCGGGTGTAGCGGGTGCGGAAAGATAGTCACGTTGACACGGCACTGGGTCACTCCATTTTCTGCAAACTCCAGTCCGGCGTAACGTGGGGGAATTAGATAGCCCGCGGTACGCAGAACATCCCACAAAATAGAGGGAAAGCCCTCCCAGTGGAGGCACTGCGAGTGCACGCGTCCATCCTCATTCACCATCATCTCAACAGGCTCGGCCATCTGAACAAAAGATCAAATGGAGTGAGATAGCGAAAACTGTGAGCAGCACAAGGACAGATTCTGTATAGTGTGCAAAAATAATCATAACTCCCACAGTTCTCGTCCAAAAATTCTCAATTTTCACCAGGTCACTCCTAAGGTATTTGTGAACAACTTTTCTAGTCAACTCCAGAGCTAATTGGGTCTCTAAGATGGTCTTTCTTTTCAGGTTTTACCTTACTGTCTACCCAGAATTTTCAGTGAACAGAAGGCTAGAGTTTCGTGCACCAGGGAAAATCTACCCAGCCAAAATTCACCAAATTTTAACAGCAGCTTCTGGGATAAATTTGGAACAAGTTTCGTGTTGTGCTCTTTTGCAGAAAACCACAGGAAGGGGGCCTAAAAATTTAAGAGGCAGAAGTGCTTATTCTGGACAGAAATCTGACGCTCCAAGGTTTCTGTTATTTCTTATTATCCATAAGTTCAGAATTTTTCATTTTTGAACAGAAGATAGGGCACAAGATTTGGAACAATTTCTTCAACATGAACTTTATCAGAAATGGTCGTTTTCTTTGGTCAATAATTCGCTCTTTTCGGTCGTGGCAGATTTGGGACAGTTTCTCTAGATAATCCTTATGCAACCATGCTTAGATACGCAAGAACCTTTCCACTCTCACACAACGCATTTTTGATTTCAGATACACATGTTTATGATGTATGCACGTCCTATTCGTCCTCACAAATAAAACAATTGCCAAATAGCTTTGGTCTTACGATGATAGTTTCGGTGGCTTACACAATACGGCTCTCCTATAATAGCTAGTCGAGTCTTTCTACTCGTTCCTTAACTTATCGTAATCGCGGTTAGTGTACCTGCAGAAAATCGACAAGCATATACATTTCGTGAACCTTTCATGCCAGCACTCATGAAAGCGTCCGTATTCATTACCGTTTACTTATAGAAACGATATCTGTACAATTTCCGCCGTACAGACGACGTTAACAGACGCTATCGAGGTAGCGTATTCACGGGGGTACCGTCATGAGACGGGGGTATGAACAGCGATCGCCATACCCTGCGCCGAACCTTCTACTCCCAATATGTTCAACTAACAGTTGGCATATTGGCAGCACCTCAAGTAAGCCACTGCTTGAGGGCAGCGTTCGGTTCGCATCACCGACAGGAAGGCCAAGCTCCCTCAGTTGGCTGAGGATCCTTACCTTCTTACCTTAGCGACGAGTGCGTCGTTACAGAATTTAAAGTCGGTTGTGCATTAAAGTAAGTTTTGACAGAAAGTAATGTGCTGGAAGTCAGTTGATAATATATATAGAAGTTAGATAGCCACCTAGTAACTTTCCCATAAACCCTTAGGGCTTTACGAACTAGGCACCATCCTTAACGTACCAACGCATTTCGCAACACAACCGTCTAGTCAAGTTTTAGTAAAATGAGTTTTTAAGGCTTGTAGCATTCTCTGGCGTATGTATTTCGGCTCTGGTGTCTGCTGTTGCCAGCTGTGGCACCAGCTACGGCTCTGATACCAGCTGTGGCAGAACCACCTGAATTAATCCGGCTCAAGTGTATTTAACCATCACCATTAAGGCATCCTCGGTTAACCTTACACTTCAAACGGAGTAATCCACTGGTCTGTCGGGTATAACCTCCCGATACAACCACGGTG
The DNA here is from genome assembly GCA_032594955.1 of Panicum miliaceum. Taxonomy (NCBI): domain Eukaryota; kingdom Viridiplantae; phylum Streptophyta; class Magnoliopsida; order Poales; family Poaceae; genus Panicum; species Panicum miliaceum. The sequence continues at coordinate 44,530,384 of CM064061.1, read as the reverse complement.
AACGGATCGAGCGCCGTACATACAAATGCTCATGCGACGATGAGCCCAGAGAATACCACATTCCAGCAAATATTACATCATTAGCATAAGTAAATATTACAGAACTAATTCTGAGTTTAGAAAACAAGTACTTCAATTAACATAGATAAGTTCTTCAGAGTTAAATTGCAGCGGAAATAAACAACGGAAACTACTCGACGATACAGGATGTCTCGATGAAGCCCGTACGAGACATCACTCGGCCTCATCTCCGTTGGACGGGGACGCATCCCATTCCACCGACCAACCAGGGGGAAGAGTGTAGGGCCAAGTCAAGCTAGCAATCATGTCTTCAAAGGGTTCACCTGAAAACGAGTCACAAGCAAGGCTGAGTATACTAATACTCAGCAAGACTTACCCGTGTAGTGGGAACTACTCCACCGACTCTAGATATGCAAGGCTTTTTGGCTCAGGGGTTTGTTTTGCCGAAAAGTATCTACAAGTGGGTCCTTACTTTCAACTTTTAGCTCAAGATTCTAGTTTCGTTAGCCAGTCTAGGTAAGCAGCTATTTAAAGCATACATGGTGAAGCAGTAAACTTTCCATCCAACCAGTTCATTCATCATCATTGTTCCTCTTCTTACTCTGTGGGTAAAAATGGTTAAGCAGTCCCAATAGCCGTGAGAAACGGACGATTCGAATCGAATTTCTTAACCTTGCAAGGGAGACCCAAACACACGTCACGTGGTTACTCCCTAGAGTCACACGTGCAACTTTTCCCCTTTCTTTCCGGGTCGTGGATCGGGGCTACCCTCCGAGAGTACAAGAGCTCCACGCCACGGTTCGGCGCCGGGTCGTGACCACTCTCTGCACTCGCCATATGCACATGGGACCGAAGTTCAAAGGGTAGGATGCCGTCCCCTTGCCGGGCCAATCAGGTACTTAAGCTTACCGATTCCCATAATCTCGGCATGTGTTTAGTACGTTCAAAGACTTAACCATCACTACCACACCCTGCGGCCTTAGCATTTTTCACTAGACAGACGGGCCTCAAGCGTAACCATCGTTACATAACCCGTCCGTGTCCTTATGATTGCAGCGTGTAGTAGTCATTCAACTCCTATTTTCTCGCGAGTGACAGGAAATCACTCGACTTTTACCGGAGTCCTATTAGCACAGCATTCTATCGAACCTTACATCTAGTTTTCACGCAAGGGTTCCTGACATCATGCAACTAAGTTTTCATCCAACTCCTATAAACTTAATGCACAAGCAAAGAGTAATGCGTTGCATAATTTCGAAAAGAATGGGTTATGCTCCGGGGCTTGCCTTCGCAGTTCGCTTGGGGATCTTCCGAACTTGGGCTCAGGTCTTCAGAAGCTTCAGTTAGATTTGCTTGGGCTTCGCGCTGTTCACTCTCGGACGCGGGCACCAGCTCGTAGGTTCCGTCGGCGAGAGTCGTCGATTCTACATGAGTGCACAGTTTAAGTCGTGGAAATAGCACTTGATTACGATTTGAGAGTAATTACTACAAGGGATAGTTTCTGGTCATGAAATTTTGGATTTAGACACCTCAAGGAAAGATGTGCTTACTGTAAAATTTTCAGCCAATTTTATGTAACAGATTAATTCTGAAAAATAGATTTCATTGTTGCTGTTAGATACTTGTTCTTTTTGTACAGATCAATTGGTGCAACAATTGTGGCTAAGATTTTTACAGAGCTCTCACTTGAGCATGCAGAAGCTACTGTAATTTTTGTAGGATTTATCATGCAGTATTTAGATCATAGAAAATATAACATTCTATACCTAGGCTTTTCAAAGATTCATTTTTACAGGGCCCTACATAGGGTTTTTGTCCATGAAACTTTTTACCCAGCAACTTCTACCAAAGTGTAACTCCCAGTAATAATCTGGGGATTTTCCAAGCTAAGATACTATTTTCTTGATTTAACGTAGGTTATTAGCACATAAATCAAATAAATAGGTTACTGTGAGATAAAAAGTCTCCTAATTTTTCTCTGGCTTCTAGTTACCAATACATTAGCATAGGAAAAATTTCAAGGGGTGGCTCACCACCTAACTACAGGGATAAAACATTCCATTTACACATGAATTAAAACTAAGTTTAACAAACAGCAGAGCTAGAGATGGAATTTGTGCCTGATCTTTTTACACAGTCCTAATCATCCAGCAACTAGTTCACTGCCCAAAATTCAGGGTCAGTATTGTTCTAGAACAGTGGGTATGAAATATGTCCAATAAAGCTTCTATTTAATGTAGAGCAAAATATTTTGGGATTCTGAGAAAATTTTTGTAACAAAAGTGGTAGAGTTTGTTCTGAGGATTCCAGAACAGTTGAGTTTGCATTTTTCTGAATTTTCTACGATTTTATACGAATTTTACAAGTTCACTGAATTTGAATCTAGGTTTGAAATTTTCTTTTACAACTAGGTCCTTGAATCTTACGCTCAGACCCTTCTAAAGATTTAAATCCTTGCAATTGGGTCCTCGGCGGCTCGGGTGCGGCGGCCGGCCGAAATTCCGGCGAGGGGGCTCGCCGGCGGCGAGGGGCGGGGGTCGGGGAAGGTTCAGGGGTGCGAGGGCTACCTTGTGGGGGTGTTGTCCAGGTGGGGGACGGCCGGGAAAGGCTCGCCGGCGTTGGAGCAGAGGCGGCGGCGGCGCGGCTCGCGTCGACGGCGGTGCTCCGGCGGGCTTGGGGCGGCGTGGTCCGGTCGGTGAGCTTCAGTGGCGTGTGGGGAAGCTACTCCGGGGCTTGGCTTGGACGGAGGGGGTCGGGGTCGTGCTGTCCACGGCGAGCAGGGGCGGCGGCGGCGACGGCAGTGCGGGCGGCGGTGCTCCGGTGGCTCTGGGTGGCGTTGGGCGGGTCGGCGAGCTGCGGTGGGGTGATGTAGTGGTGGCTGGGTGCTCGGTTTGGGCAGTGGGCGGCTGTGGAGGGCTGCCCACGGGCGGGTGGTGCTCGGCGGCGGCGATGGCGCGGCGAGGCGTTCTGGTGGCGGGGCTTCGCGCGGGCGGTCGGGGTGGCGTTTTTGTAGGGACAGGAGGGGGCGTGGGGATGCCTGGGTGACGCGCGGGGCGGGGCGCGGCAGCGGCGTGCACTGGGCGCGGCGTGCGGCGAGCGGGCGCGGTGACTGGGCGGCCGCGATTGTGGCGTGGGCGCGGTGAGATAGTGCCGGGCGCGGAGTGGGGAAGCAGCAGCGGCAGCGGCTCGGGCGGAGGGCTGGCGGGGCGACTGGTGGGGCGCGGGGGCCGGGGCGGCACGGCGGAGCGCGGGTACTGGCCGGGCGGGCGGCGGCCGGGGCGCGGCAGCACGCGCGCGCGGGGACTGGGCGGCGCGGCGTCGGGGCGGGGGAAAGCCGGCCGTGGCGGGGTGGCGCGGCGGCCACTGGCCTGGCGCTCCGCACCGGTCAGGCGACGCCGGCCACCTGGCGCGCGGCGGGCGGGCGCGCGCGCGCGCGGCGCGGCAGAGCAGAGGGGGGGGGGGGATGCCAGGGACCGAAATGCAAAAATTTGAAAAAGTTCAGGGGGCTGGGTGCAAACAGGGCGTTTTCTCCTCTTTCTGATTTGAATTTCAAAAACTTTTGAACACGAAAGTTGTTCAAAATAAAAAGTTCTACAACTTTGGTTTCAGGCGAAACTTCATTTGGCTTATGGTTTTAAAGTTATTTTAAAAGTTTCAAATGTGCCCAAATGTGCCCAAATTTAATTTGAATTCCAACTGAACCCGTTTTAAATTCTTTCCACCCTCTCATTAGTTGGTTTAACACATAGAGTTAGGCTAATGACATTGATTTCGGAATTTTAATTACCAGGGTTGTCACAGCCGGCTCCGCTGGCCAGAGAGTTGACGACGGCGTTATACACCGTGTTGCTCATCACCGAGGATTGGTCGATGAATGCTTGATACACGGACTGTTGAATCATCTCTGACATCTTGCCCGAGTCTTCAGCAATGGTGATGTGGCGAGGTGCTAGAATAGGAGCCTTCTTGACTGCCTCCCCGCTTCTGGTACGACTGAACGACTGGAGGTACATCTTCTTGTAATCTTCCAGATGTTTGGCCAATTCTTCCCCCTGGCCGTCCTTGAGATCCGCTTCTGTGACCTCATTGATGTTGCTGTCGGAGATTTCTGCGTTCTTCGACATATCAGATCTTGGACGGTCCCACCGGGCGTGCCAAAAGTGTGTTGGCGCTAAAAACGGCCGGATAGGAATCGGCCGATGGGTCTTCAGCGTCGGACACACGACCCGGGAGAATCTGCTTAGCTCCTGTTCGGGTTATCGCCCTGGTGCAGTTCGCGCGGCGTGCCAGTCAATCTGACCTGTTGATTGACAAGGAAATAGAGTATTAAATTCCAGGCGCGTTGATCGGCTGAAGTTCCGATCTATCCTGAGGAGCGCGTCGGCGGCGAATCGGCCGATTTGCTGTAGAGATGATCGGCTATGGATCAGCCGATGATCGTCTAGTAATTGTAAAGAAAACTGCTGGAGCGATCTGAACAATTACTAGAGAAGCAACACTTGAAATAGATCTAATCGGCTGTGAGATGATAAATCGAAGGAGAACAATGACGAAGCCGATTACCCTGATCTCAAGCTGGATAACTGCTGATAATACTAGAATAACAGGTAAAACTTGCAATTCTAGTAAATATCGATAACTGGTGAATAAATCCAAACGAAACCACAGCGATGCGCCCGTAGTTAAAGCTCGGATATTACTCGGTAATCGGAACCTACCAATTGGCCGGAGATCAAGTTGATGCAGCCCTGCCAATCCGTACGAACTCGTGGAAGAAGAAAATATTGGCGAAGTCGCCGACTTGAAAGTAAATTGCTGGAAAAGTAGAAGTATTGTTGTTGATTGATGTATTGATTGATGTTTTTCAAGACCCTGACGACTCCTATTTATACCCTAAAGCTAGGACTCCTGGTCGATCACGACTCGTTACAACCTTATTTAGATTACTATATCTATACGGACTTTAAAAAGGAAACGGACTCCCGCAGAATCTTCCGCCGCCGCTCCCTAATCAATCAAGATTTCCTGTAATTGCTCTTCGACCGACTTAGCGCGCCCCCGTTGACCCGCTTTTGACCAGGATCTTCTGAAATAATCCCATCCTGTTGGCATAGGTTGGACCACCAATCGGCCAATTTCCAACTGTTACTTCAATCGGCCGATTCCTTTCTGTAGCTTTCAGATCTGCCGCATCGGCCAATCTTCTCCTCCTAACGCCGATTTAACACGTGTCAAAATCTGGCGTCAACTAGTGGATATGGTGTATATGGATGGTTATTCTCTATCGGCCTGCCGCTTCGGCTCCGCATCGGAGGGACCTGGCTTTCAGACTAAGAAGATAAAAGTGAGTTAATGATAAGATGAAAGTATGGAAAGAGATAGCATTGAAATCGGCTGGGAGGAAGGACATACCGCTGCACTTGGGTCGATGTTTTCTGGGTCCAGAATGTTGCAATATGTTGATGGAGATTTGCAGAAAAGGTATTGCTTCCATTCTGCCACCATAATTTAAATTGCTGAGTGGCAAAAGGGGCCACTGACCAATTGTTCAGGTCAATGGTGCTAGAATCTAGCACTAGATCGCACAGTAGTCAAGACTTGTAGTCAGTCCATCTCTGAATTTTGCTTGACCGGCGAAGTAAACCCGAATCGGCAGTTGGCCAAAGCCCAGTTGCCTTGCTGCAGCCGATGGATTGTAGAACTCATATGTGGGAGAGTCCTTTCCAGAGAAGAAGTTGGCTGGCAAAATCCCTGGCTTAATCAAGATATCCATAAGCTCCTTGTCAAAAGTATGAGTGGAGAAGTCGTAGCTGATGAGAAGTTCAAAAATCGGCTCTACTGCCTGATATGGATGCCAGCTGACAGTCTCTTCACTAAGGCCGTTGTAGAAGCATCTGAAATATTCAGCTGTACGGGCAGCAGTAAACTGACAGTCAGGGAAGGCCGATGCCGCCTCTCCAAAGGATCTGCAGCGTCGTCGGACGGTTGGATTCTCCTCTGACTCAATATTGGGGAATATTTTGGTCTCTATTCGTTGCTGAGAGACCTTTCTCATATATAAATTGAGCCAAAGAGTGATGAACCACCAGGGACCGCTAGGGTTCCCAATCGGCTCCCCCTTTGACAGCTTAGTGCCGATTTGGTGCATCAGGTGGTAGGCCGATCCCAGCAGATGTTTTCCAAGGGGGATGGCCGATCCTAGTGACAGAGCTTCCGCTAAGGCTTGCGTGTTAGAAGAAGGTCCAACTGCTCTGCCACAGAAAAAGTGTTTCTCCAACCACATCATCAGGAATGCAGTATGCTCTCTCTCTGAAATTTTCCCAGTCTTCATATTTTTACTGATGTACCCCTTCCATCCGCCGATTCCTTTGGTTTCCAGCCGATGTGATGGCTTAATCAGATAGTTAAAGGGGATATCGGCGGAGGAGATGTCAAGGCCGGTCAACAACAAGACATCGGCCAATGTTGGGGTCATAGGTCCATGTCCAAAAGAAACGCATTGAGTGCGTCGGACCAGAAGTAAGAAGCTGCTATGACCAAAGGTTCATTTTTCTCCTTCTGGGACAAAGAGAGGTCTATGCATTGGCAAATTTTTTGTTCATCCCACTGAACTCTCCTAGACCTGGCTATTCTTTGGTACCATTCTCTCCAGCCGGGGGTCTCATTCGGCCAGGACCTAAAGGCGCCTACCCACTGATCTAGGTCCATGGGTGATTTCTTGAACGGGACTCTGTGAGTCTCTAGATTGATCAGGTCAGTTGGATCGGGGTTCCCCATGGGGCCTAAGCAGATAAGATCAGGGGATTCTGAAAGAGGGATGGTGATCTGGTGCCTAAGTGCCTAAAAAAGGAGGAAAAGGGGAAAAAACTGAGAAAGGAACCAGAAAATACTGGAGCAGTACAAAAGCAAAAGGGGAAAATTTCAAGTGATTACCTCTGGGATGAAGATCATCATTGCCGATGGGGCTGCCAGTGGAGCCGCCGATTGGGCCGCCCCCGCTGAGGGGATCGCTGACAGAGCCTCCGTGGTTGGAGCGGTCGCCGATGGTGACGCCATTGGGAAGTTGAAGCAGATCGCGAGTGAGATTGCCGGAGGGGGTGGTTGGAGATCGAGAGGGCTCGGAGGAAGACGAACAGTGGTTCACTGGAAGAAGATGCTAGGTTTGTGGGGAAAAGTAGGCGGAGAATGCTAATACTTAAGGATAATCCGGGAGAGCAAGGGTAAAGGCGGTATTTTTGCCGCGCCGTCTACACGAATTCTAGGGGAGCGGTCGTTTCGCGCGCTCGGTCCGAGGAAATTGCAATCATTATGCGAAAGACCGCGGAACGGAAGGAGATTTTTACTGCGCCCGTTTCGGAGAAAAAGATTAAAGAAAGAGTTTTGAAGAAAAAGTTATGTTTTACACCGAAACTGGGGGGCATGTGTTGACGCCAGATTTTGACACCTGTTGAATCGGCGTCAGGAGAAGAAGATTGGCCGATGCAGCAGATCTGAAGGCTACAATAAGGAATCGGCCGATTGAGGTAACAGTTGGAAATTGGCCGATTGGTGATACAGCTTGCGCCAACAGGTTGGGGCTACATCAGAGGGTCCCGGTCAAAAGTTGGTCAACAGAGCGACGCTAATTCGGCCAAGAAGCAATTGGAAAAGTCCTGATTGGATTAGGAGACGGCGGCGGAAGATTCTGCGGGAGTCCGTTTCCTTTTTAAAAGATATTATAGATATAGTAGTTTTCCTGTTTTAAATAAGGTTGTAACAAGTCGTAATCGACCAGGAGTCCTAGTTTTAGGGTATAAATAGGAGTCATCAGGGCTTTGCAAGACATCAACACATCAATCAACAAAACACTTTTACTTTCTACTAGCAATTTACTTTCAAGTCGGTGACTTCGCCAATACTTTTCTTCTTTCACGAGTTCGTACGGATTGGCAGGGCTGCATCAACTTGATGTCCGGCCAATTGGTAGGTTCCGCTTATCGAGTAACTTCCGAGCTTTAACCACGGGTGCATCGCTGTGGTTTCGTTTGGATTTATTCACCAGTTATCGATATTCACCAGAATTGGAAGTTTTGCTTGTTGTTCTAGTATTATCACCAGTTATCCAGCTTGAGATCAGAGTAATCGGCTTTATCATCACTTTTTCTCGTTCATTGTCATATAGCCGATTAGATCTATTTCAAGTGTTGCCTCTGTAATAATTGTTTAGATCGCTTCAGCAATCTTCTTTATAATTATTACGCGATTATCGGCTGATCCATAGCCGATCATCTTCACAGCAAATCGGCCGATTCGCCGACGCGCTCTTCAGGACAGATCGGAACTCCAGCCGATCGGAGCGCCTGGAATTTAATACTTTTATTTCCTTGTCAATCAACAGGTCAGATTGACTGGCACGCCGCGAGAACCGCACCAGGGCGATAACCCGAACAGGAGCTAAGCAGATTCTCCCGGGTTGTGTGTCCGACGCTGAAGACCATCAGCCGATTCCCATCTGGCCGATTTTAGCGCCAACAGATACACAATATGTTCTCTCACAAACTCAACCATGTTCCAGGACGTCACTTCCTTCAGTGGAATGGCCTCTACCCATTTGGTGAAGTAATCAGTTGCTACTAAAATAAATTTATGGCCTTTGCTTGACGATGGATAAATTTGTCCGATGAGATCTATCCCCCATCCCCTGAATGGCCACGACTTTATTATAGGATTCATAGCCGATGTCGGGGCTCTCTATATGGTGTCGAACTTCTGACAATCCTGGCATCCTTTATAGTACCTGAAACAATCTTCTAAGATAGTCGGCAAAAAATACCCATTTCTTCTAATCATCCACTTCATTTTGTAAGCCGATTGATGTGCACCACATACACCTTTATGTATTTCTCCCATCAGGATCTTGGCTTCTTCGGCATTAATACATTTGAGCAACCGGCCATCAATAGTCCTACAATAAAGATTCCCTTCTAGAAGAACAAACTTGATGGCTTTGAACCATAACTGCCTGGAAACTTTCTGTGATGGATCCTTCAAATACTGAATAACTTCATCCCTCGAATCATCGGCCGACGGTTCCACATCTGCAATATCACAGGCCAATTGATAACCAGAAGCCTTCTGTGCAAGCTTATTAGCTTCTTTATTGTGTTCCCTAGGAATATGTTCCACAAAGGCTCCTTTGAATTCCTTCAGGAGATCAAGGCATTCTTCCAGGTAACCTCTCAAGATTTCATTGTTGAATCTGTTTTTCCCTTTCAACTGATTGACAACAAGCATAGAATCTCCAAATATCTCCACAGCTTCAGCTTTTACTTCTCTTAGCATCCTGATCCCTTCACGCACCGCTTCATACTCGGCTTGATTATTGGTCGATGTGACTGAGATCGGCAAGGAGAACTCGAATCTTGCCCCCCGAGGCGATATGATAAAAATGCCAATGCCACATCCCTTACCACAAACAGACCCATCGAAAAACATAGTCCATGGGACGGGTTCTACCATCTTCACTTCTGCTCCACAATGATGAGTGTGACAACCCTGGTAAATTACATTTCTAAAATCAATGTCATTAGCCTAACCCTATGCTTAACTAATAAAAGGGTGAAAAGAATTAGAACGAGTTAAGTTGAAATTCAAATTGAATTTGGGCACATTTGGATACTTTTGAATTTTTAAAATAACTTTCAAACCATAAGCCAAATGAGATGTTGCCTGAAACCAAACTTGTAGAACTTTTTATTCTGAACAACTTTCATGTTCAAAAGTTTTTGAAATTCAAATTAGAAAGAGGAGAAAAAGCCCTGCTTGCACCCAGCCCCCTGAAACTTTTCAAATTCTTGCATTCAGGCCCTCGCTCCCCCCCTCTCTCTCTCCTCCCCGCCCGACAGCCCGCCAGGTGGCCGGCGACGCCTGACCGGCGCGAGGCACCAGGCCAGTGGCCGCCGCGCTTCTCCCCCACGCACGGCTTTGCCCCCTCCCCACCGCCGCGCTGCCCAGTGCGCGTCCGCGCGTGCGCACGCCGTGCCGCGCCCCGCCTCGCCGCCCGCCGCGCCCAACCGCCGCGACGCGCCGTGCCGCCCCGGCTCCCACGCCCCGCCCGTCGCTGCGCCTGTCCTCCGCCCGAGCCGCTGCAGCAGCTGCTTCTCCAATCCACGCGCCGCGCTATCCCCTCGCGCCCACACCAAATCTCCAGCCACCAGTCGTTCGCCCCCGCTCACCGCACGCCGCGCCGGCGCCCTGCTGCCGCCCACCGTGGCCAGTGCACGCCATGCCGTGCCTCCGCCCCGCGCGTCGCCCAGGCACTTCCACACCCCCTCCTGCCCCTATAAAAGCCGCCCCCCCCGGCCGCCCGCGCGAGCCACAGCCGCCAGAACACCTCGCCGCCGCCATTGCCGCCGCCGAGCGCCGCCCGTTCGTGGACAGCCTCCCACAGCCGCCCCCTGCCCAAATTGGAGTGCCAGCCACCACTACATCATCCCCCTAAAGCTCACCGAGCCGCCCAACGCCGCCCAGAACCACCGGAGCGCCACCGCCCGCGCTGTCACCGCCGCCGCCGCCCCTGCTCGCCGTGGATAGCTCGACCCCGACCTCCTCCGCCCAAGCCAAGCCCCTGAGCAGCTTCCCCACGCGCCACTGAAGCTCGCTGACCGGACCAGGCCGCCCCAAGCCCACCGGAGCACCGCCGTCGACGCGTGCCGCCGCCGCCGCCGCCTCTGCTCCAATGCCGGCGAGCCATTTCCGGCCGTCCCCACCCGAACAAGACCCCCACAAGGTAGCCCTCGCACCCCTGAACCTTCCCCGACCCTCACCCCTCGCCGCCGGCGAGCCCCTCACCGGAATTTCGGTCGGCCGCCGTACCCGAGCCGCCTGAGGACCCAGTTGTAAGAATTTAAATCTTTAGAAGGGTCTGCACGTAAGATTCAAGGACCCAGTTGTAAAAGAAAGTTTCAAATCTAGATTCAAATTCAGTGAAATTGTAAAATTCGTATAAAATCGTAGAAAATTCAGAAAAATGCAAACTCAACTGTTCTGGAGTCCTGAGAATAAACTCTACAACTTTTGTTACAAAAAGATTCTCAGATTCCCAACAAATTTTGTTCTACATTAAATGGAAGCTTTAATGGACTTATTTTGTACCCACTGTTGTAAATCAGTACTGACCCTAAATTTTGGGCAGTAAGCTAGTTGCTTGATGATTAGGACTGTATAAAAAGATCAGGGCCAAATTCCATCTCTAGCTACACGGTTTATTAAACTTAGTTTCATACGATAAGTGGCTAAATATTTTTATCCCTGTAGTTAGGTTATGAATTACCTAATGAAACTAATTCTATACTGGTGTAATGGTACCTAGATGCCAGAGAAAAATTGGGAGACTTTTTATCTCATGGGAACCTATTTATTTGATTTATGTGCTAATAACATACCTTAAATCAAGAAAATAGTACCTTAGCTTGGAAAATTCTCAAATGTTTACTAGGAGATGCACTGTGGTAGAGGTTGCTGTGTAAAAAGTTTCATGGACAAAAACCCTGTGGATGATCCGGTAAAAATAAATCCTTGAATAACCTAGGAAAGTAATGTCCTATTTTCTATGCTCTGAAAACTGCATAATAAATAGTATAAAAATGACAGTAGCTCCTGCATGATTAAATAAAAGCCCTGTAAACTATGTACAAAAAGACTCAGTTTTTGCACCATTTGTTCTGTACAAAAAGAACAAGGATCTAACAGCAACTATGTAATATATTTTTCATAATTAATCTGTTACATAAAATTGTCTGAAAATTTTACAGTAAGCACATCTTTCCCTGATGTGCCTAAATCCAAAATTTCATGACCAGAAACTATCCATTGTAGTAATTACACTTAAATCGTGTCGTTTACCATCACCACTACTTGAACTTGTGCATTCATGTAGAATCGACGACTCTCGCCGATGGAACTTACGAGCTGGTGCCCGCGTCTGAGAGTGAGCAGCGTGAAGCTCAAGTAAATCTAACTGAAGCTCTTGAAGACCCGAGCCCAAGTTCGGAAGAGCGCCAAGCTAACTGTGAAGGCAAGCCCCGGAGCATAACCCATTTCCTTCCTAAATTATGCAACTCATTACTCTCTGCTTGTGCATTAAGTTTATAGGAGATGAATGAAAACTTAGTTGCATGATGTTAGGAACCCATGCTTGAAAACTAGACGTAAGGTTCGATAGAATGCTGTGCTAATAGGACTCCGGTAAAAGCCGAGTGATTTCCTGTCACTCGCGAGAAGATAGGAGTTGAATGTTACTACACGCTGCAATCATAAGGACACGGACGGGCTATGGAACGATGGTTACGATTGAGGCCCGTCTGTCTAGTGAAAAATGCTAAGGCCGCAGTGTGTGGTAGTGATGGTTAAGTCTTTGAACGTACTAAACACATGCCGAGATTATGGGAATTGGTAAGCTTAAGTACCTGATTGGCCCGGCGAGTGGACAACAACCTACCCTTTGAACTTCGGTCCCATGTGCATATGGCGAGTGTAGAGAGTGGTCACGACCCGGCGCCGAACCGTGGCATGGGGCTCTTGTACTCTCGGAGGGTAGCCTCGATCCACAACCCGGAAAGAAAGGGGAAAAGTTGCACGTGTGACTCTAGGGAGTAACCACGTGACGTGTGTTTGGGTTTCCCTTGCAAGGTTAAGAAATTCGATTCGAATCGTCCGTTTCTCACGGCTATTGAGACTGCTTAACCATTTTTACCCACAGAGTAAGAAGAGGAACAGTGAGGATAAATGAACTGGTTGGATGAAAATTTAATGCTTCACCATGTATGCTATTGGATAGCTGCTTATCTAGAATGGTTAATGAAACTAGAATCTTGAGCTAAAAGTTGAAAGTAAGGACCCACTTGTAGATTCTTTTCGGCAAAACAAACCCTTCAGCCAAAAAGCCTTGCATGTCTAGAGTCGGTGGAGTAGATTCCACTATTCGGGTAAGTCTTGCTGAGTATTAGTATACTCAGCCTTGCTTGTGGCTCGTTTTCAGGTGAGACTTTCGAAGATATGATTGCTAGCTTGACTTGGCCCTGCACTCTTCCCCCTGGTTGGTCGGTGGAATGGGATACGCCCCCGTCCAACGGAGATAATGCCGAGTGATGTCTCGTACGGGCTTCATCGAGACATCCTTATCGTCGAAGCAGCTTTCGTTGTTTTTACTTTCCGCTGCAACTTAAACTCTGAAGAACTTCTTAGTATGATCATTGAACTACTTGGTTTCTAAACTGAAAACTTGGTCTGTAATATTTACTTATGATAATGTTGTAATAATTGCTGGAATGTGGTATTCTCCGGGCTCGTCGTTGCATGAGCGTTTGTATGTATGGCATTCGATCCGCTCTACCGTGGTTGTATCGGGAGGTTATACCCGACAGACCAGTGGATTACTCCGTTTGAAGTGTAAGGTTAACCGAGATTGCTCTAATGGTGATGGTTAATACACTTGAGCCGGATTAATTCAGGTGGTTCTGCCACAACTGGTATCAGAGCCGTAGCTGGAGCCACAGCTGGTGACAGCTGGCACCCGAGCCGAAATGCATACGCCAGAGAATGCGACAAGCCGTAAAAACTTATTTTCATAAAACTTGACTAGAAGGATGTGATGCGAAATACGTTGGTGCGTTAAGGATGGTGCCTAGTTCGTAAAGCCCTAAGGGATTGTGGGAAAGTTACTAGGTGGCTATCTAACTTATGAAATATTATCAACTGACTTCCAGCACATTACTTTCTGTCAAAACTTACTTTCATGCACAACTGACCTTAAATTCTGTAACGACGCACTCATCGCTAAGGTAAGGAGGTAAGAATCCTCAGCCAACTGAGAGAGCTTGGCCTTCCTGTCGGTGATGCGAACCGAACGCTGCCCTCAAGCAGTGGCTTACTTGAGGTGCCGCCAATATGACAACTGTTAGTTGAACATATTGGGAGTAGAAGGTTTGGCGCAGGGGATGGCGATCGCTGTTCATACCCCCATCCCATGACGGTACCCCCGTGAATACGCTATCTCGATAGCGTATGTTAACGTCGTCTGTACGGCGGAAATTGTACAGATATCGTTTCTATAAGTAAACGGTAATGAATACGGACGCTTTCATGAGTGCTGGCATGAAAGGTTCATGAGATATATATGCTTTGTCAATCTTCTGCAGGTACACTAACCGCGATTACGATAAGTTAAAGAACGGTTAGAAAAACTCGACTAGCTATTATAGGAGAGCCGTATTGTGTATGGCACCGAAACTATCTTCGTAAGACCAAAAGTATTTGGCCGTTATTTTATTTTGTGAGGACGAATAGGACGTGCATGCATCATGACCATATGTAGCTGAAGTTGAAAATGCGTTGTATGAGAGTGGTAAGGTTCTTGCGTATCTAAGCGTGATTTTGCATAAGGACTATCTAGCGAATCTGTCACAAATCTGCCATGACCAAAAAGAGAGATTTATTGATCAAATAAAATGACCTTTTCTGGTAAAGTTCATGTTGAAAGAATTGTTCCAAATTTCGTGTTCTATCTCCTGTTCAAAAATGAAAAATTCTGAACTTATGGATAATAAGAAATAACAGAAACCTTGGAGCGTCAGATTTCTGTCCAGAATAAGCACTTCTGCCCCTTAAATTTTTAGGCCCCCTTCCTACCGTTTTCTGCAAAAGAGTACAACACAAAACTTGTTCCAAATTTACCCAAGTAGCTTCTGTTAAAATTTGGTAAATTTTGGCTAGGTAGATTTTTCCTGGTGCACGAAACTCTAGCCCTCTGTTCACTGAAAATTCTGGGTAGACAGTAAGGTAAAACCTGAAAAGAAAGACCATCTTAGAGACCTATCTAGCTCTGGAGTTGACTAGCAAAGTTGTTCACAAATACCTTAGGAGTGATCTGGTGAAATTTGAGAATTTTTGGATTAGAACTGTGGAAGTTATGGTTATTTTTGCACACTATACAGAATCTGTCCCTGTGCTGTTCACAGTTTTTCACCATCTCACTCCATTTGATCTTTTGTTCAGATGGCCGAGCCTGTTGCTATGATGGTGGATGAGGATGGACGCGTACACTCGCAGTGTCTCCACTGGGAGGGCTTTCCCTCTATTTTGTGGGATGTTCTGCGCACCGCGGGCTATCTAATTCCCCCACGTTACGCCGGACTGGAGTTTGCAGAGAATGGAGTTACCCAGTGCCGTGTCAACGTGACTATCTTTCCGCACCCGCTACACCCGGAGTGGCCCGCCTTGGAGATTGAGGCTGTTGGTCACCGTTTGGCCGATACTTGGGAGCTTGCAGCCATGAGGGCGCTCACCACTTTTTGTGCGCAGCGTACCGAGGTTGTCACACTCACTCCCATTGGTTTGTTTCCTGCTGCCCAGGACAACGACCCCTTTTGGCTCAACAGGGTGCAGCACGCCCAGTACTTGGTAGACTTTCACGCCCAGGAAACTATCCATACCTCCGTGCGGTGCATGAATGCACTCTACCGACTTCAGACTCTCCAGAGTCAGGCGCTTGAGCAGCTCACTGATCTTGCTCAGGCCTACCACATGATGGCAGATACCAGGGATGAGCAGATTAAGGAGCTCAGTGAGGATCTTGAGGACAGAGATGCTCAGATTGGCCAACTTGAGGGCCAAATTCAGGAGCAGGACACTCTCATGGGTGAGAGAGATGCCACGATAGCACACTTGGAGGAGCAGCTCCATGATCTGAGCCTTGAGTTGGAGGATGCTAATGAGCACATTCAGTGGCACCATGATCAGAATGACCCTCCCCATGAGGAGGACATGGAGGAAGATGAGGAGGAGCCACAGGAGATTGATGGTATTTCAGGAATGGACTTCGAGGGTGAGGTACCACAGGCACCTCAGATGGGAGCTCACTCTCCTACTCACAGCGAGTCGTCCGTCAACGACTTGGATGACTTCTAGATGACGACCTAGAAGGACTTTTGCACATACTCCTCGATAGGGTAGCCTAACTTTTGGCAAGTGTTGTAATAGGCTAACTAGGAGTTGAGTAACTCTTTTGTGATGGGTACACCTGAACCATGTGGATACCCTCAGCATGTAAGGAACAGCGATAAACTTGGGTGATTTCGTTGTAAGTTGGTAAACGATGAAATTCACAATCGCTGAGACTTGTCGGAATTTTTATTCATGTCTCCTTACATTTCTTGGCTGAGTGTTGAATACCAAACCTGTCAGGAATTTTGTGGTCGAGGTTCTCACAAAATTTCAACCCCATTGGATCTTGCTAGTTTAAGTTATAGGCGAAACATTACCTATCGATCTGCTGAAAAACAGTAAGGCAAAGGACGAGCTTTTCGACCATCTTAGCTAGAGTTCTAGCGCCGGAGTTAATTACCAAAGTGGTGCATTCCTAAATTCTCGGACTACTGCCAAAGTATGAGATATTTTGGATGGACCCACAGCAAGCTATGGTTTTTCTCGTAGCAAACAGAGATTCCGTCCATACTACTAGCTGTGATTTCGGAAGTCTATGACTACACCAATCATTTATGAATCAAGGGAGTAATATGGATTGCATTGCTAATGGTAACCTTTCACGTTTCAGATGGTTGGATCAACGCGTGGCAACCCCGAGGGTTTTGGTGCCGGTGGCAGCAGATCGCGACAATCGCCACCACCCCCGCCCAGTTTGGTGGAAGTGATGGCCGCTCAAACCGAGCTGCTGCGTCAGATCGTGCAAGGACAGCACCAGCAGAGGGGTGGGCACAATGCTCACCAACCCCAAGCTGCAGGATACACGGATTTCCTAGGGACCCAGCCGCCCTTGTTCCATAAGACCGAGGAACCCCTGGACGCAGATGCATGGATTCGCACCATCGAATCCAAGTTCACGCTACTTGTGGCCCCATGCTCAGAAGCCAACAAAGCTCGTTTTGCCGCGCAACAGCTTCGCGGTACCGCTCGTCTGTGGTGGGACCACTATTTTGCTATGCTCCCCACTGATCACATTGTCACCTGGGATGAATTCAAGACCGCATTCTGGGCACATCATATTCCCGAGGGTCTCATGGAGAGGAAGTTGAACGAGTTCTTGGTGCTTACCCAGGGCACCCGCACCGTGCTGCAGTACGCCTAGGCGTTCAACAATCTATGCCAGTATGCGGGCTATCACGCTGATACGGATGCCAAGAAGCGTGATCGTTTCCGCCGAGGTCTGAATACCAAGCTCAAGGAACGTCTGAACCTAGCCAGGGCTGACACCTACAACGAATTGGTCAATATGGCCATTACCCAGGAAGACTGTATCATGGCACACCGGGCAGAGAAGAAGAGAAAGGCACCCGCTGGACCTTCAAGTGCTCAGCCACCAAGGTATCGCATCGTGCAACATGCCGCACCCACAGCTCCGCCAAGGGCCCCTCAGCCAGGGCGTTGGATTATCAGGCCCCCACAGCAGCTAGGCATGGTACGACCCCCGATGCCTCCACAGAATGGTCCGAGGCCCACTCTGCAACAATCTCTTCGACCCAGCCCCACGAACCGATGTTTCAAATGCGGGAGTTCTAACCACTTCGCACGGGAATGCCCTCAGTCTGGGCCGCCCAACCAAGGTCAGGGATCCAACCCGAACACCAAGAACAGGGGCAAGAGACAGACCCTGCAAGTCAAGCAAGGACGGATTAACTTCACCACGCTTGCAGAGCTTCCTGAAGGAGCCCCAGTGATGTCGGGTATATTCTCTATCCATAACAAGCCTGCAGTTATATTGTTTGATTCTGGTGCATCGCATAGTTTCATAAGTGCAAAATTCGGTGCAAAAGTAGGCTTGGATGTTTGTCACACAAAAGGGTCATATATGATATCCACACCGGGTGGTAAAATTGCTTCGAATCAAATGATCAGACAAGTACCAGTCAAGTTGGGTAGTAAAACCATCAACACGAACTTGATTCTTTTACCCCTTGACGGCATGGATCTTATTTTGGGCATGAATTGGATGGTTTTGCACAAAGTCACACTAGACCCCTCGTCCCGAGTTGTGAAAATAAATTCACCTAGTCACGGAGCCACCACCCTTTACCTACCATTCCTAGATTGCACGAATTCCTGTGCTTACAAGATGGAAGGACTTAAGCTAGAAGATATTCCTGTGGTCAACGAGTATGTCGATGTTTTTCCGGATGACTTACCAGGAATGCCACCAGATAGGGACATTGAGTTCATCATTGAACTACAACCAGGCACTGCACCTATATCCAAAAGACCATATAGGATGCCCCCTAAAGAGTTGGCAGAGCTGAAAATTCAACTCCAAGAACTACTGGACAAAGGTTTCATTCGCCCTAGCGCGTCACCTTGGGGATGTCCAGCCCTATTCGTAAAGAAGAAGGATGACAATTTAAGATTATGTGTGGACTACCAACCTCTCAATGCGGTAACTGTTAAAAATAAATACCCACTTCCCCGTATCGATGTACTCTTCAATCAATTAGCTGGAGCCAGAATCTTCTCAAAGATTGATCTTCGTTCGGGATATCATCAAATCAAGATTCGCCCGTGCGATATTCCTAAGACTGCCTTCTCCACACGATATGGACTATATGAATTCTTGGTCATGTCCTTTGGACTCACCAATGCCCCCGCCTACTTCATGTATCTCATGAATTCGGTATTCATGCCCGAACTGGACAAATTCGTCGTAGTGTTCATCGACGACATCCTTATCTATTCCAAAGATGAGGAAGAGCATGCTAAGCACCTGCACATTGTTCTTCAGCGTCTAAGAGACCATCAGCTCTATGCTAAGTTTTCTAAGTGTGAATTCTGGTTGGATACTGTAAAGTTCTTGGGTCACACGATCTCCAGCGAAGGCATAGCTGTTGACCCCAGCAAGGTACAAGAGGTGATGGATTGGAAACCCCCTACCTCTGTTCATCAGATTCGTAGTTTTCTCGGCTTAGCCGGTTACTACCGTCGCTTCATCCCGGATTTCTCTCGAATTGCTAAGCCCATGACTGAACTGTTAAAGAAGGAAGTAAAGTTTGTATGGAATGAGAAATGTGAAGAAGCCTTCCACACTCTCAGAGAGCATCTGACTACTGCACCTGTGTTAGCTCAACCCGATAATACCAAGTCGTTCGATGTGTATTGTGACGCATCGGGTACTGGTCTAGGATGTGTGCTTATGCAAGAGAATCGAGTGATTGCATATGCCTCACGAGCCCTTCGGCCCCACGAGCAGAATTATCCCACTCATGATCTTGAGCTTGCAGCCGTCATTCACGCTCTGAAAATATGGAGGCATTATCTCATGGGTACACAGTGCAATATCTACACGGATCATAATAGTCTCAAGTATATCTTCACACAAGCCGATCTGAATATGAGACAACGAAGATGGTTAGAATTAATCAAGGATTATGACCTTGAAGTGCACTATCACCCCGGCAAGGCTAATGTAGTCGCGGACGCACTAAGCCGCAAGTCCCATTGCCATTGCTTATCCATGGAGTCCTACCATGAGACATTGTGTGCAGAAATGAGGAAGCTTAACATGGAAATGGTTTCCCAAGGCACCCTAGATCACATCTCAGTTGAGCCCACTCTTCACGACCAAATCGTCATGGCACAACTACATGATGAAGGAATTAAGATCATCAAACAAAAACTCTCCCTAGGTGAGGAGAAGTATAAATGTTTCCGCCAGGACCATAAGGGAGTCCTATGGTTCGAAAGTCATATAGTCGTTCCGAAGAATCGTGAACTCCGCAAGCAAATTCTCAATGAGGCACACCTTTCCAAATTCTCTATCCACCCCGGCAGTAGCAAAATGTATCAAGACCTAAGGCAAAACTTCTGGTGGACTAGAATGAAAAGAGAAATTGCTACATATGTCTCAGAATGCGACACGTGCCAGAGAGTAAAAGCTAGCCACTTGAAGGTAGCCGCTACACTTCAACCGTTACCTATACCATCCAGGAAATGGGAAGACATAAGTATGGACTTCATCGTTGGACTACCAAACACTTCCCAGAAACATGATTCCATATGGGTTATCGTGGATAGACTCACAAAGACGGCACATTTTCTTCCGGTACACACCACCTATTCTACAAAGAAATATGCCGAGATTTACCTCGATCGTATTGTTTGCCTACATGGAATACCTAAGACAATTATTTCCGATCGTGGTCCTCAGTTTGTAGCACGCTTTTGGGAACAACTGCAAACGTCTCTTGGTACCAAACTGATTCGCAGCTCAGCATACCATCCTCAGACTGACGGACAAACGGAAAGAGTAAACCAAATTCTTGAAGACATGCTGAGAGCTTACGTCATTCACTATGACAAGAATTGGGACAAATGCCTACCCCTAGCAGAGTTCTCGTATAACAATAGCTATCAAACGAGTTTGAAAATGGCACCATTCGAGGCCCTGTACGGATGAAGGTGTCGAACTCCTTTGAGCTGGTCACAAACCGGAGAACATAAAATAATTGGACCCGATCTGGTAATCGAGGCAGAGGAGAAAGTAAAAGTAATACAAGCAAATCTTAAAGCCGCACAAGCCCGACAAAAGAGCTATTTCGACAAAAGGAGAAAGCCCCTAAAGTTCGAAGTTGGCGATCATGTCTATCTTCGAGTTTCGCCAACCAAGGGAGTGCACAGATTCGGAATCAAAGGCAAACTAGCTCCCCGTTATGTTGGTCCTTACGAAATCATTGAGAGTTGCGGACCCGTAGCCTACAAAATACGACTGCCCCCTCAGCTCGCGGCCACCCATGATGTCTTCCACGTATCTCAACTCAAGAAGTGTATTCGAGTCCCTACCGAGATTGTGGAACAACAAGAAATATCGTTAGAGCCCGACCTCTCGTATGTCAAACACCCAGTGAAAATTTTGGATCAAAAAGAAAGAGAGACCAGGAGGAAAGTGATTAGAATGTATAAAGTTCAATGGAATCATCACACGAAAGAAGAAGCCACCTGGGAAACCGAGAGCTACCTGAACCAAAATTTCCATGGGTTTCTTATCTCAACCACTGGTATGTGCACCCCTGTCCACACTAAGATTTACCGAATCTCGGGGCGAGATTCTTGTTAAGGGGGGAAGGCTGTGACAACCCTGGTAAATTACATTTCTAAAATCAATGTCATTAGCCTAACCCTATGCTTAACTAACTAATAAAAGGGTGAAAAGAATTAGAACGAGTTAAGTTGAAATTCAAATTGAATTTGGGCACATTTGGATACTTTTGAATTTTTAAAATAACTTTCAAACCATAAGCCAAATGAGATGTTGCCTGAAACCAAACTTGTAGAACTTTTTATTTTGAACAACTTTCATGTTCAAAAGTTTTTGAAATTCAAATTAGAAAGAGGAGAAAAAGCCCTGTTTGCACCCAGCCCCCTGAAACTTTTCAAATTCTTGCATTCAGGCCCTCGCTCCCCCCCTCTCTCTCCTCCCCGCCCGACAGCCCGCCAGGTGGCCGGCGACGCCTGACCGGCGCGAGGCGCCAGGCCAGTGGCCGCCGCGCTTCTCCCCCACGCACGGCTTTGCCCCCTCCCCACCGCCGCGCTGCCCAGTGCGCGTCCGCGCGTGCGCACGCCGTGCCGCGCCCCGCCTTGCCGCCCGCCGCGCCCAACCGCCGCGACGCGCCGTGCCGCCCCGGCTCCCGCGCCCCGCCCGTCGCTGCGCCTGTCCTCCGCCCGAGCCGCTGCAGCAGCTGCTTCTCCAATCCACGCGCCGCGCTATCCCCTCGCGCCCACGCCAAATCTCCAGCCACCAGTCGTTCGCCCCCGCTCGCCGCACGCCGCGCCGGCGCCCTGCTGCCGCCCGCCGTGGCCAGTGCACGCCGTGCCGTGCCTCCACCCCGCGCGTCGCCCAGGCACTTCCACACCCCCTCCTGCCCCTATAAAAGCCGCCCCCCTGGCCGCCCGCGCGAGCCACAGCCACCAGAACACCTCGCCGCCGCCATTGCCGCCGCCGAGCGCCGCCCGTTCGTGGACAGCCTCCCACAGCCGCCCCCTGCCCAAATTGGAGTGCCAGCCACCACTACATCATCCCCCTAAAGCTCACCGAGCCGCCCAACGCCGCCCAGAACCACCGGAGCGCCGCCGCCCGCGCTGTCACCCGCCGCCGCCGCCTCTGCTCGCCGTGGACAGCTCGTCCCCGACCTCCTCCGCCCAAGCCAAGCCCCTGAGCAGCTTCCCCACGCGCCACTGAAGCTCGCTGACCGGACCAGGCCGCCCTAAGCCCGTCGGAGCACCGCCGTCGATGCGTGCCGCCGCCGCCGCCGCCTCTGCTCCAATGCCGGCGAGCCATTCCCGGCCGTCCCCACCCGAACAAGACCCCCACGAGGTAGCCCTCGCACCCCTGAACCTTCCCCGACCCTCACCCCTCGCCGCCGGCGAGCCCCTCGCCAGAATTTCGGCCGGCCGCCGTACCCGAGCCGCCCGAGGACCCAATTGCAAGAATTTAAATCTTTAGAAGGGTCTGCACCTAAGATTCAAGGACCCAGTTGTAAAAGAAAGTTTCAAATCTAGATTCAAATTCAGTGAACTTGTAAAATTCGTATAAAATCATAGAAAATTCAGAAAAATGCAAACTCAACTGTTTTGGAATCCTTAGAAGAAACTCTACAACTTTTGTTACAAATTTTGTTCTACATTAAATGGAAGCTTTAATGGACTTATTTTGTACCCACTGTTGTAAATCAGTACTGACCCTAAATTTTGGGCAGTAAGCTAGTTGCTTGATGATTAGTACTGTGTAAAAATATCAGGCCCAAATTCCATCTCTAGCTACACGGTTTATTAAACTTAGTTTCATACCATAAGTGGCTAAATATTTTTATCCCTGCAGTTAGGTTATGAATTACCTAATGAAACTAATTCTATACTGGTGTAATGGTACCTAGATGCCAGAGAAAAATTGGGAGACTTTTTATCTCACGGGAACCTATTTATTTGATTTATGTGCTAATAACATACCTTAAATCAAGAAAATAGTACCTTAGCTTGGAAACTTCTCACATGTTTACTAGGAGATTCACTGTGGTAGGGGTTGCTGTGTAAAAAGTTTCATGGACAAAAACCCTGTGGATGATCCGGTAAAAATAAATCCTTGAATAACCTAGGAAAGTAATGTCCTATTTTCTATGCTCTGAAAACTGCATAATAAATCCTATAAAAATTACAGTAGCTCCTACAAGGATCTAACAGCAACTATGTAATATATTTTTCATAATTAATCTGTTACATAAAATTGTCTGAAAATTTTACAGTAAGCACATCTTTCCCTGATGTGTCTAAATCCAAAATTTCATGACCAGAAACTATCCACTGTTGTAATTACACTTAAATCGTTTTCAGGTAAGTCTTGCTGAGTATTAGTATACTCAGCCTTGCTTGTGGCTCATTTTCAGGTGAGACTTTCGAAGATATGATTGCTAGCTTGACTTGGCCCTGCACTCTTCCCCCTGGTTGGTCGGTGGAATGGGATACGCCCCCGTCCAACGGAGATAATGCCGAGTGATGTCTCATACGGGCTTCATCGAGACATCCTTATCGTCGAAGTAGCTTTCGTTGTTTTTATTTTCCGCTGCAACTTAAACTCTGAAGAACTTCTTAGTATGATCATTGAAGTACTTGGTTTCTAAACTCAAAACTTGGTCTGTAATATTTACTTATGATAATGTTGTAATAATTGTTGGAATGTGGTATTCTCTGGGCTCATCGTCGCATGAGCGTTTGTATGTATGGCATTCGATCCGCTCTACTGTGGTTGTATCGGGAGGTTATACCCGACAGACCAGTGGATTACTCCGTTTGAAGTGTAAGGTTAACCGAGATTGCTCTAATGGTGATGGTTAATACACTTGAGCCGGATTAATTCAGGTGGTTCTGCCACAATGAGTGACAAAATCGGCCATTACTTGTCCTTTAACTGCTTTGGCCGATTGATATCGCAGATCGAATTCTGATAAGTCCAAGATCCATTTTCCAATCCTCCCTTTGAAAATTGGCATAGATAACATGTACTTGACCACATCCTCCTTGCAGACGATGATGCACTCAGCTAATAATAAGTAATGTCTGAGCTTGGTACACGAAAAATATAAGCACAGGCATAGCCTTTCCACTAGAGAATATCTAGTTTCTGCATCCAACAGTCTTCTGCTGACATAATAGATACTCGTTTGTTTCCTTCAAACTCTTGTATAAGGGTCGATCGAATGGCATATTTGTCAGCCGATAAATATAATTTAAATGGCTTATCTTTCTGCGGTGGAATCAATACTGGTGAGTTCACCAGGTACTGTTTGATTTCATCAAGAGCCTTTTGCTGTTCATCCCCCCAGATAAACTTCTCATCGGCCTTCAACTTCAACAACGGACTGAACGGCTGTATTTTTCCAGACAGATTGACTATGAATCATCTGATGAAATTAATCTTGCCGATCAACGACTGAAGTCGTTGCTTATTTTCCGGAGCCACCACCTTGTTGATTGCACTTATTGATTTCTGGCCAATCTCGATCCCTCGTTCATGAACCATAAATCCCAAAAAATATCCAGCTGATACTTCGAATGCACACTTGAGTGGATTCATCTTCAAGCCATGCTTCCTGGTACACTCAAGGGTCCTACGCAAATCTGCCAGATGCTCTTGAAACTCCTTCGATTTTACCACAACATCATCAATGTAAATTTCCACAATCTTGCAAATGAGATCATGGAATATGTAGTTCATAGCTCTCTGATATGTAGCGCCGGCATTCTTCAGCCCAAAAGTCATGACTACCCACTCGTACAATCCAACGTGCCCTGGGCATCTGAATGCTGTCTTGGGAATATCCTCTTCTGCCATGAATATCTGATTGTAACCCGCATTTCCATCCATGAAATTGATCACCTTGTGTCCAGCGGCAGCATCCACCAGCACATCTGCTACTGGCATGGGATACCCATCCATCGGCGTAGCTCTGTTTAAATTTTTGAAATCGATGCAAACCCTCAACTTGCCATTCTTCTTGTATACAGGAACCACGTTGGATATCCACTCAGCATATCGACATTGTTGAATAAATCTAGCCTCAATCAACTTTGTAATTTCTGCCTTAATGGCGGGTAGAATTTCGGGCTTGCATCTTCTAGCACCTTGTTGATACGGCCGATATCCTGTCTTAATGGGCAACCGATGTTCAACAATGGATTGGTCTAATCCTGGTATTTCATAGTATTCCTAGGCAAAGCAATCCTTGAATTCTTTGAGCAGATCTACTAACTGTTGCTTGTCCTCAGGGTGCAATTTGGCACTGATGAACGTCGGCCTTGGTTTGTCACCATCTCCTATATCGACCTTTTCTAATTCATCGTCCGACGTGAATCCTTGCCCGAGCTTTCCTTCACTTCCAAGCAAGCAATCATCTTTTAGTTCTTCAACATCATTTGTCTGAACCGATTCCCGGTTAAGCTCATCCTCTTCAGGGGAGTTGTTTACTGATACTCTCTCCTCCTTATCTTTGTAATGAACGTCAAGAGCATTAACAGGGAAGGAATCGACAGTCTGGCTCTTTTCCCTGGAGCTGGAAGGCGTTTCTTCATTTTTCTGTCTTATGGCATAGAAATACTTGCAGAACTGCTCCCCAAGATCGGTCCATGTTAAGACGGAATTAGCTGGCAATGAATAGAACCAAGCTAAGGCCGATCTTGATAGTGACAATGGAAATAGACGGATTTTCAATGCATCATTGACTACTGCCTCGCCGCACTGAATCAGAAACTGGTTAATGTGCTCTGTAGTTGACAGATCTTCTTGCCCAGAAACTTTGATGAAGTTTGGCAATTTGAACTGATGCGGTAAAGGGATCTGATTGTATGCCTCTGGATACGGCTTCTGATGTGGCTGAGTCATTCCAATAGTCTGGGAGTTTATATACCTTGGCAAAACCATCGGACTTTCCTTTTGTGGTGCTGATGAAACTGGTAGAGTTTTTACTGTGGAAGTCTTGGACTCTTGGTATCGAATGATCATCTCCGGACTGAGGTACGGCAGGAACTCCTTGGGTACTTCTGACTTTTCAGGGATAATTCTTGTAGTTTTGCAATGCTCCCTTCCATCTGAGGACAAAGTACTGACTATAGTAGCAGGTGTGAATATTGCAGTCGATGGAGATGCCATTTTCATCGGTTGTATAGCTGTTTGATGCATCATAGGCGGCGAACTGCCGATGTCCCGTGACGGCATGACGGTAGCCAGAATCTTCCGGACGGCATTTTGCATTGAGTTGAACAGTACCCTAGATTGATTGGCTGTTGATTGATTCATAGATTGATTAAACATCCCCTGAACTTCCAATGAATCTTCAGCGATAGTGATATTTCTTGGCATTGGAACTGGTGAATTCTGTTCAACTTTTCCTTCTTTGGTGATGATGAAAGACTTGAGGCAGATCTCTTGGGTTTGCTTTCCGATCTCTTCAATTTGTCGCCTTTGCTCTTCATCAAGATCATCCATTGTAGGCACCAGGAACTTGTTGCCGTCCATCTCGTTGTTCACCGTAGGGTTGTTGTCGTGTCCCACCGAGCGTGCCAAAAGCATGTTGACGCAAAAAGCCGTGGGTCGGCCTTCAGCGCCGGCACACACGAGGACCAGGGAGCCTCTTGCTTTGCTCCTGCGCGGCGTCCAAAACTGGCTGCGTGGTGATGCAGGACGTGCCAGTCAATTTGACCTACAATTGACACGGGACAAGTGAAACGGTTAAATTACCGGAACGTATCGAATGTTGTCTGAATCGTTCCATCACGTGCGTCGGCCAAACGTCCGATGTGCTGATAGATCAATCGGCCACAACTTCGGCCGATTGTGCGGGTGAAGCAACGCTAAATAGGTTAACGAAGCCTCAGTAAGCAACACCTATATCCGATCCCGATTGGCCAAACCAGAAGCTGCAAGTAAGCTACGCGTCGGCCAATGGTATTTAGATCTAGGCTGGATAAATTTTGGTAAAACTAAATAAAAACAAGATCAAATGAGTCTAATCCTGCCAAATCTAGTAAATACCGATAACTTGTGATAACAGCAAGAAACAAGCTAGATTAAACAGGCTAACCTAACAAGAACAAGCTGATATCGATAAATTGGTGAACAGACCAGACCTAGATCCAATCTGCTCGATAACTTGAACTAATACAGGATAGAGGAAGAAGCGATGCGCCGTCAACCTTGAGCCTATCTGCCTCGTTCGACTCGAAACTTACTAGCAAAACTGTGGTCGAAGTCGATGCAGCCTCACATGCTGGAATTAGCACGTCAGTGGTCGAAGACGATGCAGCCTGTCTTGCGAGAAAGAACTCATAAAAGGAAAAAGCTACTGCAACTAAGGCGAAGCCGCCGAAAAGGGAAAAGGAAAAAAGGGTTTGTGTATTGATCGTTGGATGGATTGATACATGCCCGGAGGCAGCTATTTATAGCCTGATCTACAAACCCTAGGTCAATCATGACTTATATTACTTGTTAACAAAGAAACTAAAACTTTCCTAAATAACAAAAACTCCTATCTCTAAGATAACTTGCTGACGTCATCTGCCAGCACCATTCAGCTCCATCGGCTTCTGATACTCTTTCGCCCGATCCTTCCTTGTTATCTCCTTTGCATCGCGTTTGCCGAAACATGTGTCAAAAAATAGGAAAAATCAATTCTACACGCGCTTGTAGCTACTCCCATGTGTGTATCTCATGATGTAGGATGTATATGACCCAACAAAAAGTATGTACGCGAAGTATGTGATCATACTAGACCTTCTATGATGGTATATACGTTGGTTATGCTGCCATACATAGAGTATATGGACATACATATTTTTATATACTAATACTAAGGTATAATCATAATATATTTAAAAACTAAGGATGCTTTTGAAATTTTTTGTATATAGCCCTTTGAAATATCTTAGAATTAGTATTTAGACATACTCAAAGTGATAAATAAGTATGTTGACATACGCACGCTGATATACTAATGATGAGAGTAGCTACACGCGAGTGTAGATAAAAATCATCCTCTATATATATATATACACCCTTTTATTATTCTCGTGACTTCCCTTATGCTTCCTATGTGAGCTTGACTATCTATTTTCATAAGGATCTCGAAAACCAAATTGATAGCAAAAATCTCCTAATTCCCTTTTCCCAATAGTTCTTTGTCTTTTGAGTTGCTCCTTAATTTTTAAGTCATTACATAACTCGGCTCCTACCATTTGGATTTTTTGAGTTATATTTCCTATGTCTAGCCCTTGATAATTTATACTCCCTTCTCCTTCTTTCCTAAGAGAATTTCTAACCTTTTCAGCAAATAAGGGAGGTAAGCCAGATATATATTTTTCTTTCCAAAAGTCTTGATTAGGATCTGGAAGTGTGTGAAATTTTGATAGAAAAGAATCTTTATACCACCTAAAATCTGACATAGTTTTGCATCTCAAATTGATTAATTGTTCCCTATTCTTTTCATAGATATCTTGATAGTTTCCAGCAAAGTGGTAAACTATATTGTAAAGTAGGGTTGAGATGGAATCTGAAACACTCCCTACGGACTGTCGTTGGTCATTTGTTAATACAATTGGCCTACCATTATTATCTATTTTAACAGTGTCAATTATAGTTTGTCTCTGAGTTTCATCTAGGTAATGATCCCACCAACCCCTTAATTGCCCAGAAAATCCTATAATAATCATTTGGGCAGCTTCTTTTTCTTTGTTTCCATTTGCTATGCAAGCATTGGCATACATTATCATTTGATGACACATGTTAAAAATTTAGTACTCCGCAAACCCATCTAGGTTCCATTCAACTATTTCTTTTCCATTAAAGTATGTCATGTTAGCTATATGGGGCATTTCTTCGAATTGAAGGTCTGCATAGGTTGGCCTAGGGTAATAATTTCTTGTCATGGCTATTTGCGTAGTTGTTTTAAAATATCTAATTTTGTTTATCACATCTTTATTTTTTTCATCAGTAATCTGGTTGATTTTTCTATTGACTGATTAAATTTCCCAATTTATTAGATAATTCACTGATTAATTCTTCAGATATAGAGGACCCATGGCTTTTTGTTTTCCAAGTTTGATATTAGATGAAGTCATTTGAGGAACAAATGGGGGAACTAGTATTTGAGTATTGGAAATATCAGACTGAGAGCTGGATGGAAAGTTTACCTTTACTTCAGATTTGTTGGGCTTTGTTCCGTCCATGAGGATAGCTCCTATTCGGTCTGTCTGTTGTCCAATGGCATGTAAAGATATATTTGAAAAGTTTTGTTGCTCCACAAGGTGGCCTATATGTTCCACTATCACAGGTTCACCATGTGTGGTCTTGGATATATCTTTGAATGGACAAGCTTTAGTGGTTTCTCCTTTTGTATTGACTTCCAATTCAATGGGCTCAAAAGGTGGATGGATAGATTCTATCTGCTTCCCACTAGTAGTCTTCCAATCTTTAGAAACTCTTTTTATCATGGCAATCTTATCATTATCAGGATTGGGTTCAATCTTATCTTTTTGTTTAGAACCTGGTTTAAAGAATTCTTCAAAGTGTCTGATCTGGCTATTCTCATACCAGTCAAAGAAGAATATATTTCTTTTTTGCTCAATCATTTCTTTGTGCCAAACTTCTCTAATCTTTAGCCTAAAAGGCCGATCTACGTTTTTAAAATATCTTTCCTTTTTGGGCTTATTTTTTGGAAGACCAATTTCTGCTAGAAGAAGCTTTTTATCTATTTGAAAATCATCCTCATCTTCCAAGACAATGACACAATCTGTTCGGCATTCTGGATCATCAACCTCAATGAGATTAATTTCAAAATCAGATATTGATGGTGCATAGGAATTATCCTCATATGTGGCATAGACAATATTATGTGGTCTTATCTGGGGTCTATTGTCCATACTAACAGAGGGCCTAGATTGAATAAAGACTTTTCTTTTTGAGGAGAAGGTCACTTCAACGTCCCCTTCAGGAGTTTCGATGACACATTGGATTTCAGATTCCTCAAGGCTTTGTGGTTCTACGGCTTTAGTGAGGGTCCATGTTTCTAGGAGTTTTATCTCATCCCACTTCAAGGTTTTTGGAGTGATAATATTTTTTCTCGGATTGGCTTGGAGCAAGGTACTCAGGCCTTTGGGTGTATTTTGTTTTGCACAAGGGGCCAAAGAGGTCATGGCTTTGTAATATATTCTGTAAGTTACAGACATATTTTCACTTCCTGGTTCAAGATCGAAGCCAGAGGTTTGTAGGTTCAGGGTAAGGGCTTTGTGGATGTTTGAGTCGGACAAGGACACCGAGAAATCAAGAAAAGTGTTGAAAAACACTGGGCCATTACTAAGACTAGCTTCAATCATCCCAAGCAGGGAATCTTGAAACCATTTATTTCTGCAATCTCTAAGACAAGTCAAGACGGATACATTTAAACCCTTTCTTGTCAAGGATCTGATAGCTATTTGAACCAAACCAAAATGTAGATAATGATATTGGGGTTTAACTCTTATGGCATTAATTTCTTTTTCAGAAAGAAGATGCAAAGTTTCATGCAAAGAACTAATGCGACATGTTTTTTCAATAGTTTTAATGTAATAATCAGAGCGAAGAGAGAATGTTCCTACATGATAAATTTCTCTAATATTTACTTTAGGTATTTTCCAATTAGCAATGCTTTTTTCAATATCTTCAAAACAAATAGAAGATGCATTTTTCACAGATATAGTCTTAATCGACCTATCGCTGCTACAAGAGGCTAGAGACCGGTCAGAAGCAGTAAGAAACTTCACTAACCAAGACATCTTATACGAAGACAAAGGAGTTTGGATAGGTAGTTTCCAGTCCAACGGCAGGGAAAAGCCCACAATTAAGATCAACCTATAGGATAGATGGTTTCCAGTCCAACGACAGGGAAACCCACAATTAAGATCAACCGATTCCTCCGCTAGAGCGCCTAGTCCAACGCTTCACGCCAACAACGCCTATCCTCGGCTAACAAGGCTAATGGGTCGAGGTCAAGCTCTTCTAGAGGAATGGGATGTCTGCGACTTAAGCGTACCAACACCCTACGGGATCTCCGCGACTTCGGCGTACTACCACACCCTCTCCCCCCTGTTCGGAGAAGATGGCTTGGGGAGATCGGAGCACCTACGGCTCTGATACCAGTTTCATACCCAGGTGGTCAGGTTAATGTAGGATTGGTGGAGATGATATGCAGGGATCTAAATGTCATGCAACATGCAACACAACAACAAACAAAGAAACTAACATAAATAGGAATGAAATACAATATAGATAATAAAGAACACGAACAGAGATACAAAACAAACTAAAGGATAAAGATAAATATTTTTGTATTTTTAATTATAGAAGAAGTATGAAGAATTTAACATAACATAGTTCTGGTTTATATTATGTACCTTGATAGTCAGAAGGATGAATCTTCTGAGTAGTACACCAGGATCTTGATACACACGTACAGGGACTTGATTTACAAGACTCTCATTAGACTCTTACTAACACTCACGCAGACTCAGAGCGAGTCTCTTATTTAGGGTACATAGCACACTTAATACTACAATACTTATGAGTGGTGAAGGCTATAGAGGTGGTGTGAGGAATGAGATGCGTCGAAGTGAGATGGGTGGAAATGCGATGGGTCGAAATGCGATGCCCCCTCCTTGCCTCTTCCTCTCCTTATATAGTGGTGATGAGAGTATTCTTCATGGTGGATATGATGGTCCTTTTTGACCCTTGATAATTATTCTTCATGATTCTTCTTTTTGACTTCTTTAGGTGAATAGTATCTTGATAATATAATCATGCTTCTTTTTGACTTTGGAAAAAGGTTTTCCATGATTCTCTTTTTGACTATCAAAAGATAGTGTATCTTCCATAGTGCATATTCCATCTGCAATAGTGCATATTCCATCTGCAATAGTGTGATCCATTACATTCTTCTTAGTCATCATCCTCATAGTCTATCATTGGAGGTCCCTCCGTACCATCAATCTCGTCTGGTTGCCATATTTCTTGCCAGCTCATGAATTCTCGATATTCTTTGCGTAGCTGAGTTTCTTGGCCATAATCTGGTTTCATCAATCTTCCAACACATCTGGTAATAGTGCCTTGATGTCCTAGAAGAAAAATCCTCATAATTTTATTCTAAAAAACCATGTAGTATGAAGGATCAAATTTCACATTATCTTCAAGCTCTTTAGCTTCATTAAAGAGCCTCCAGTTGTCATGATTAGTATCTCTAGAGAATATTTCTCTATATTCTTGACCCAGATCATAAGATCCGGCACTGGGAAAGTTATAACACCCCTTGCTGATGTAGATATCATGCATTGTTGGCCTTATTGGTGGAGTAAACTTTGGTGGTGAAGAGTAGAACATAATTTTGAGTCTTCCTTTGAGATAATATAGCCTTTTGCATGCTTCTTTAATGGCAGCTCCCTGATCGGAATGGAGAATTTCTTCCATTGATCCATAAATGGCATGGACCAACCCTTGATCTATAATGCTTTGCAGAGAGATCTCTTCAGTGGAATATGTCTGCAGATTTCTAAAATGCTTTAAATTTATATCAGCTCTAAGGATGATATACTTGTGTCGAGGATGAATGATAAGTTTGTTATCAAGGTGGAGGAATGGGAAAGTATGGATATTGACAGATATCCCTTGATTTTTGTCCTTCCCGGTATATAGATTCAAGAAATAATATTGAAGGCCAAGAAATGTCCTCATCTGTCTCTGCTGATATTTTTCCCAAATTAGGTTAACAATGTCTTGGGTAAGGACCCCGGTAGTTTGTTCAGTTTTGAAGCTTAGCCTCGGAATGAGTAGCTCATAAGGAGTGTTGGTAATTTGTGAGTTTGGCTTGGGTCTTTTTGACTATGGAAAGGTTGGCATTCTCATAGGTAGGTTTTGTAGAGCTATATGTGAGATAATGTTGGTAGGGTTCAGGCATGGTTTGGGTAGAAGCATCTGTGGTATTCTTTTTCCTTTCATTTTGAAGAAAGATATCTGATTGTTGAGATCGGAATATTTTTGATGATCTCCTTTCAGAATCACATATCTTGTGATCCAATAATTTTAGCTCAGAATCATTCTGATCAAATAATTTTGTGGAACCTTTTCCTTTTTCGAAAGCATAATTTTGTTGACCTGTATAAGGTCCTTCCCATAATATAAATTTTGTATCTGATAAATTTGAAGACCCTCTTTCAAGATGGTCATCTGATGCATCTAGAAATTTATCTTCCACTGAAGGAAGATCATCTGATAACTTTGAAGCTCTTTCCTGTGAGACAGGAAGATTATCTCGTATGCAAAGATATTTTCCTTTTATTGCAGGATCTTTTCTCAAATTTTTGAAATAATATGCAAGCCCATTTAAAGCATTAGCTTTGTCCTTTTTAGTTTTGACCTGCCAGAGCATATTTAACAAACCTTGTTGCATTTCGCTTACCTTAAAGTTGTGGTTGAAACATTCACAATCTCCATCTAGGAGTATCAGCAACCTCCAAATACTCATCTGTATGAGACTTTTGTACTTTAAAGGAGGGGCCATCTCTGAGTATTGCTATATTAAGAGAATCTCTTTTGTTAACATTAGAATCCAATAATCATATAATAGTTTGCCTTCTTGAACTCCAAAATTTATTAGCTTGGTAATAGGGTAAAAATTCATATCGTGGTGATTGCTTGAAGGAAAAGTCACATTATGATGAGAGGAATTACGAACCAAAGATCTGTTGGAAGATATCTCATTGACATAACCTTTTGCGTGGATGAACTCTATAATTTGATTGAGTCTAGACTTTTCAAGTTTTGAAGAATAGAATAATTTACCTCTTTTCCTTTTATTTGAAATTGGATTCCTTCCTTCGTAACGATAAAAGGTCGGATTAAAGAAAGGAAAGGTGTTCCAAGGATAACATCTTGTTTTAAATTTTCAACTAGCAAGAAGGTTGTTTTAATATCAACTTCTCCAATGCAAATATCGACCTCAGGAATTTTGTAATTTACCTTTAACTAGTTGCCTTCAGCAGAGTGAATTCTATGGGTAGATTTTTGAAAGTACCTGACTGGGATGATATCTTGCCGTATGCAGTTCACATCAGCTCCTGAGTCTAGTAGAGTGTTATATTTGAGGCTGAATCCATCATGGAATTTATATAATAATCCAGTGTACCATTTTTGCTTAAAGTATCTCTCTATGGAGCCAACCACTTCATCATCTTGAGGCTCATCTTCAATATCTTTGTGTTCATCCCTTTCATGGGATTCTAATATTCGAATTCTCCTTTTAAGATCTCTTATTTCCTCTTTAATGAAGTTATATTCTATTGAGAGATCATCAAGGCTCATTTGTTTATTTTTCTTTTTCAGATCTTCAACTCTTTTGAAGACCTCATCTGCTGAACAGAACTTCTTCTTTTGTATTTCTTTGACCAGCTTATCTTTATTGTCTTTTATCCTGGACAAGAATCTTTCTAGGATCATTTTTTTCTTCTGGGTCTTGAACAGTATGAAAGGTATCCAACACAAATTGTCTAGATCAATTAGGACTAGAACATTTTCATCAGATTCTTCTTCAGAGGGGTTTTGTTCATAACATGAACATTCACTATTTTCACAACAATTTACCTCAGCAAAATCCTCGTTATCAGACCCCGTGTCACTATGGATATGATTTAAAATCTAACCCAATTTTTCCTTTATATCTTCAGAATCTGATTCAAGCAAGGCTTGGATTTCTTGTTTTACTTTAGATTTAAAACAATAAGAAGCTTTATGTTCCTTTAACCCACACTTAAAGCAGACCAGATCATTTGGCTTAGTTTCTTTCCTAAAGAGCTTAGGGGCACTTTCTTTGTTATATATATTATTATGCTTTTTTCTTCCAATGAGTTGTCTTACCCTTTTATTATTATTATCAGCTAATGATATACGGCCAAATGATATATATCATATATATATATGAAAAATGGGCTATATATACGAATACGTATTCGAATTAAAACAAAAAAGAATTCAAAAGCAAATAAAAAATGAAGTACCCCCGGTACTAAAATGCTGGCGGGTTAGTACTGCCTGGCTTGTACTGGGCGGGAAACCGGTACTAACCGGGGGTTCCCGTCCGATACGTATATGAGATTCTCCAGCTGTGATGGCTGAGTGGCCCGCAAAGGAAACTCCATGGCTGAGGGAGCTACGGCAGCGAAGGTGGAGGGAGCAGCGTTGTCAACCTCCATGGCCGGCCACATAGGGTGCCACATCATGGGAAGGCAAATCAGAGGTGACGACGCAGATGTGTGTGGGGGGGAGGGGGGAGACATGGAGTCACAAACAGAGGGAGGAGGCAGTGGTGGAGCAAAAAAGCAAGTCAAAAGGCGTATATTAGTACTAATCATGTGCTCATGTTCTTAATTTTTAAGCATCAAATAGTCAACTCTTCTAGTTGCTCCGGCCGTGGGAGAAAGAGTCGAGCAGCGTGAAGCAACTTTTTTTTTATGAAACAGGAGGAGTCGAGCAGCGTGGAGCAACTAGAAGTTGCACAGGGAGAAGGACCGAGCTCAGGAGGAACTGAGGAAGGGTGGAGCGAAAAAACTTCACAGCAGGAATGGCCAAACATTTTTTTTTTTGAAGGAGCAACGGCCAAACTTTGCGGTCAAATGGAGAGCTTTATGCGGCGCACGTCGAGTGGTCAGACGATGGGCGAATAAAGGAAAGGAGTTTACACATGCCACTTATAAGTGGGCTCCACGTGTCAGCCAGTCCACTCAACGTCTCTGTCCACATCAGCACTCTAGGTGGCTTAAACCGCCGTGCAAAACTAGGGAGAGGGCTAAGTTAAAGGTTGTACATAATTAAGAGGGTTCAATATCCGATTTTATAGTTTGGGAGAATGGTGAAGTAGTGTAGATATAGATCTGGGCAACCTAGACTTTTTTCTTAGTTCAGAGAAGGATGCAAACTATGCTGCACATAGATACTTTGCTAAATTTAAGTAAACTCGCGGTATGTTATAGTATTTCATGAATTGCTCCAGTTGCATATCCCACTATATCATGACGCAACAAAGAAATAAGAAATTACTCTCTTCATTCTAAAAAGAAAGTTATTCTATGATTCAAAAATTATCCCATAATTTTTTTATTGCGACAAATTTATTATGTGCATTTACATGCGACAATCAATTAACCCTAATATGGCTAATAAATAGGATCAAGTAAGGTCATTTTACCTCTTTATCTATCTATTCTAGAATTTGATCTATTTTTTAAACGAAGTGAATACGTGTTAGAGACAACAAGATCAGATTGGGAAGAGGAAGGACAAGCAGAGGCAGGCGAGAAGATGGGGAAGGAACGAGGGCTGATTAGTTCACAGAGTTGTTACAATTTCCGTCATGTCCCTCTCTCCCTTCCTTCCCAGTATTTATATTAGAGTAAAGTCCATCACCGGTCCCTAAATTTGTTCGTTTGTGTCATCCCGGTCCTTAAACTCACAAAACAACTGTTTAGGTCCTCAAACTCGTTTGGGTGTGTCATCCTAGTTGCTAAACTTAGAAATCACCGGTTTAGATCCTCAAACTTGTTTAGTTGTGTCATCCTGGTCCCTAAACTTGGTTTTGAGTCTCATCTGGATCAAAACAGGATGATCTAAAACTCTATATTAAAAAATAATTTATAATTTTTTATATGAACTTGAATGAAGATAAATTTTATGTCAAAATTATAGCCCTCTACACGGTCTACAACTTTGTAGTTGAAAAGTTTTTTATTTGAAGTCACTTAGTGTCCCAACATTAAGTTTTACATTTTAAATTTCAAAATATATAGACTTACAGCAATATTTTGGGACCCTAAACAATTTTAATTTAGAAACTTTTCAACTACAAAGTTATAGATCGCGTCGAGGGCTACAATTTTGATATAAAGTTTGTCTTCATTAGAGTTTATATGAAAGAGTTATGAATTATTTTTTGATATAGAGTTTTTAGATCGTATTGTTTGACTTAGATGAGACTTAAAATCATGTTTAGAAACCGGGATGACAAAACTGAACAAGTTTGAGGACCTAAGCGGGTGATTTCTAAGTTTAGGAATCGAGATGACACATTACAACAAATTTGAGGACCGAGATAACCCAGATGAATAAGTTTGAGGACCTAAACAGTCGATTTGCAAGTTTAGGGACCGGGATGACACAGCGGTACAAGTTTTGGGACCGATGATGGACTTTACTCTTTATATTACATCAATTACTTTAGCCACTCTGGGCTGGACACTCGCACGCTGGGCCGGGCCACTCTCTTGCTTCTCAGCCTGCCTTCATGCTGTGCTGCGCTGGCGTCAGCGTCGACATGATCAGCAGTACTAACACCCCCTCCCTCTTGGAATCCGGCATGTCACCAGGCCGGCGTTGTAACACCTCAGGTGTTTAAATTGCGAAATAAGCCTCTTTACCTTGAAGCGGTGCATAAATAATTAGGAGAACTTTCAACGAAATGAGTTTTAAAATAACTTCTAAACTAGAACTCAAACAAGCTTTGGCCTGAAATGAAACTTGTAGAACTTTCCATTTTGAACAACTTTCGCGTTGAAGGATTTTCGAGTTGCAACACAAAAATTTGAGAAACACTTGGATTTGCGAACCAGCCCCTACCTTTTCTTCTTTTTCGCTGCAGACCCATCTTCTCCTCGCGTTCGCCCGACCCTTTTCGCCTCGCCCGACCCTTTTCGTTTCGCCCGACCCTCGCGTTCGCCCGACCCTTTGCTTCACCCGACCCTCGGCTTCGCTGCGGCCCTCGCTTCGCCCGACCCTCGCCGCCGCGCAGTCGCCGCAGGCCACTTGGCCGGCGATGCCTGACCGCGCTAGGTGCCAAGCCAATGCCTGGCCGCGCCCGCACGCCGCGTTCCTCCCCTGTCCGCGCACGCCACGCGCGCGCCGGCGACCCGCGCCCTGCTCGCCGCCCCCATGCCCAATAGACGAACCGCGCCGTGCCCGTGTCTCCGCAGCATTCCGCCAGTCGCCGCGCTCGCTGCCCGGCAAGGCAGCTGCTGCACCTCTTCGCCCAACCCGCGCGCCGCGTGATCTCCAGCTTCACACGCCAAATCCTCAGCGCCCAGTCCCCTGCCCGCGCCTGCCGCACGCTGCGCTGGCTTATGTTCACCGCCCGTCGCGGCCAGTCGCGCGCCCCCGTCGTGCCGCCCGCACCCGCGTCTCACCGTCAAGTCCCGCCCCTCCTCCCGCCTCGCTGCTGCCTACAAAAGGCCGCGCTGAGTTCCCCCCCTCCCCCTCCCCTCGCGCGCCCAAACACCAGAACACCGCCGCCACCACCACTAACGCCGTCGTGCTCAGCTCTCCATGGAGCTCACCTCTCCGGCCACTCTTTGCCAAAGCTGAGTCTTCCACCACCACCACAGCTCCCCACCGCAGCTCGCTGCACCACCCATCGTCGCCCAGAGCCACCGGAGCACTGCCAGCGCTGCCCGCGCCGCCGCCGCTCCTTGTTGCTCCGTGGACAGCCCACACCGAAGCTCCTCCGTCCTAGACAAGCTTCAAAACGGGTTCCCCTCAGCGCCGCGAAGCTACTCGACCAGCCCACGTTGTTCCCTTCTCGCCGGAGCACCGCCGCCGACGTTCCGTCCCGTCGCCGCCCCTCTGCTCCGCGCCGACGAGCCACCTCCGGCCACTCCCAACCCCGACCAAGGCCACCCAAGGTAGCTCTCACCTCCCTGGATCTCCCCGACCATTTTTCCCTCGCCGCCGACGAGCCCCCTTGCCGGAATCTGGACGGCCGCCATGCCAGCGCCGCCTAGGGACCCAATTGCTTTGGTTGAAATCTTTGAAAGAGTCTGCACGCAAGTTTCCAGGGGCATATCTGTAAACCTGTGTTCAAACTTTAAAATCAAACACAGCGAACTTCTAAAATTCATTTAAAATCGTAGAAAAATCGGAAAAATACAAACTCCACTGTTCTGGAATCTTTAGATGAAAATCTACAACTTTTGTTACATGCATTTCTTCAGTTTCTTACTAAATCTTACTATAAGTTAAATGGAAGGTTTAATAGACTTTAAATGTACCCCCTGTTGTAGGCAAAGTCTAAATCTAAAAATTTTACAGTAACACACTTATGGATAGATTAACACCCTGTAAAAGTTTTAGCTTCAATACTTGAATGGTTTGTTCTGTATAAAAATATCTAGGTGCTAGCAGTGGTTGTGTTTTACATTTTTCATAATTAATCTGCTGCGTAAAAATATCTGAAATTTTTACAGTGCTTTTGTCTCTGCTTATTGTGCTCTAAATAAAAATTTCGTCACCAGAAGTTACCTAATCCAGAAGTTGTGATTAATCCATGTGTACTTGGAAAATTCAGTTTCTATTATAATACAACCCCTTCTTGTTTAATGAAGTTAATAGTTTAAGTTATACTCTTTAATAATTGCCCACAGAAATCTCAACTAAGTAACTTCACAACCAACCAAATTGATGTTTTGTGAACTACAAATTTAACGTGAATGAAAATAATCGTCATATACCCTCACTATAACTTATATTGGTGCATTCATATAGAATCGACGACTCTCGCCGACGGAACGTACGAGCTGGTGCCCGCGTCCGAGAGTGAGCAGCGTGAAGCTCAAGTACATCTAACTGAAGCTCTCGAAGACCCGAGCCCAAGTTCGGACGAGCCCCAAGCTAGCTTTTCCCAAGAAGGCAAGCCCCGGAGCATGAACCCTATTTTTCTAAACTTATGCGACTTATTACTCTACTTTACTTGTGCATTAAGTTTATAGGAGTTGGATGAAAACTTAGTTGCATGATCCTAGGTACCCATGCTCTGAACACTAGATGCAAGGTTCGATAGAATGCTATGCTAATAGGACTCGGTAAAAGTCGAGTGATTTCCTGTCACTCGCAAGAAATTAGGAGTTGATTGTTTACTACATGCTGCAATCATAAGGTCGACGAACGGGGCTATGGTACGATTGAGGCCCCGTCTGTTTAGTGAAAAATGCTAAGGCCGCAGTGTGTGGTAGTGGTGATTAAGTCTTTGAACGTACTAACCACATGCCGAGAATATGGTAATCGGTAAGCTTAAGTACTGGATTGAACCGAGGCCGGAATGTACTCCCCACTATCTTGAATTCGTTCACATCTAGCTAATGGCGGGTGCATCGGCCGCCACAGCCCGACGTACCGTGGTCTGTGGGGAGGTGTAGTCGAGGGCGGTGGGCCTGTTCCGTGATGCGGGAATTGAAGGGAAAAGTTGCACGTGTGACTCTGGGAGTAACCTTGCAAGGTTAAGAAATTCGATTCGAATCGTCCGTTTCTCGCGGTTATTGAGACTGCTTGACCCTTTTACCACATAGAGTAAGAAGAGGAACAATGATAATGATTAATCTTGTTGGATGCAAAAATAATTCTCCACCATGCGTGATATTGGATAGTTGCTTACCTAGAATGGTTAAAGAAAGCTAGATTTTGGAGCTAAAATCTGAAAGTAAGGACCTACTATATATATGCTTTTCGGCAAAACAAACCCCTCAAGCCAAAAGCCTCGCATGTCTAGGAATCGGCTAAGTATACCCCACTAGTCGGGTAAGCCTTGCTGAGTATTAGTATACTCAGCCTTGCTTGTGGCTTGTTTTCAGGTGAAACTTTCGAGGACATGATTGCTAGTTTGACTTAGCCTTGTACCCTTCCTCCTGGTTGGTCGGTGGATTGGGATACGCCCCCGGCCAACGGTGGTGATGCCGAGTGATGCCTCGTACGGGCTTCATCGAGACATCCTTTATCGTCGAGTAGTTGCCGTTATCTTTTCCGCTGCTTGAACTCTGAAGAACTCATTTATTTCGAAATCCGAAGTACCTTGTTTTACGAATTTGAACTCCATTGTAATAATAATTTGTGATGAACCCTGTGGTGTAAAAGTGTGGAATGTTGTATACTCTGGGCTCACCTTCGTGTGAGTACATGTATGTGTGGCTTCGATCGGCAAAAACCGTGGTTGTATCGGAAGGTTACCCGACAGACCAATGGATTATTCCGTTTGAAGTGCGAGTTAGCCCTGATTGCCCTTGTGGTGATGATTAGCGCGCTTGAACCGGATTAATTCAGGTGGTTCTGCCACAGGCGTGAACGGAAAGCGCTGCTTGATGGCTTCAAAAGACTCCCAGGTAGCAAGAGCAGATGGCATACCAGACCACTTCACAAGCACTTGCTTCACAGGTTGTTCATCCCCAGACCAACGCTGCTGCAACACTGCCTCGGGCACCTGGAACTCGGCAGTGTCAGAAGGTAATGAAGGAGACACCATTTTAGAGCCAATGTACTGCTTCAGCCAAGACACATGGAAGACCGGGTGAACTGAAGCTGACGCAGGCAACTCCAATTTATAAACCATAGTGCCAACACGAGCTGCCACTCGATACGGACCAAAGTACTTGAAGGCCAATTTTTTGTTAGAACGTGGAGCAAGTGAAGACTGTACGTATGGCTGTAGCTTAAGGTATACCCAATCACCAACAACAAAAGTGCGCTCTGATCTATTCTTGTCAGCATGTCGCTTCATTCGGGACTAGCCACGAAGAAGATGTTGTTTGACAAGCTCATGCATGATTGTGCGCTCCTCCAACCACTTAGACAGCTCAGGCACAGATGAGGCCATTGTTGGATCCAGACTAAAATGGCGAGGAGGAAAACCATACAAAACTTCAAACGGAGAGCGCTGAATAGCAGAGTGGAAACTTGTATTGTACCAGAATTCCGCGAGAGAAAGCCAGTTGAGCCACTTAGATGGGCAGGCGTGGACGAAGCAGCGCAGATAAGTTTCCATGCACTGGTTAACCCGCTCGGTTTGACCGTCCTTTTGAGGGTGATACGACGAGCTCATCCGGAGGTACACACCAGCCAGCTTGAAGAGTTCCTGCCACAGGCGACTGGTAAAAACACGATCGCGAGCAGTAACAATGGACTTAGGCAGGCCATGATAGCGATACACTGAATCCATAAAAAGTTTTGCCACTGTCGCTGCTATAAATAGATGGCAAAGCGGGATAAAATGGGCAAACTTAGAATACTTAGAATACCATCAGAATCGCATTGGCAGACCCTGACTTCGGAAGACCTTCGACGAAATCCATGGTGATCATTTCCCAAGAGGATGACAGAACCGGCAAGGGCTGCAGCAAACCCGGGTACTTAGCACGATCTGGCTTGGATTGTTGACAAATGGAGCAAGATTTCACAAAGGAATGAATGTTAGCTTTCATGCCCGGCCAAAAGAATAGCTGCTTGATCTTCTTGTAGGTAGCAGGAACTCCCGAATGACCTCCGATAGGACTGTCATGTAATGCCTTGATAATTTGGAGATGCATGTTCTTGTCAGACCCCAACCAGACCCTTTGCTTGTAGCGGATCAGTCCATTCACCAGGGAAAATTGAGGCACGGCTGTAGGGGAAACTGACAGCTTGGTTAGCAGATCCAGCGCGACCGGGTCCTTGGAATAAGCAGCTGTGACATACTCCAACCACTGAGGTGAAACCACTGAAATAGCAAAGGATTGATCACCAGGAGCACGTCGAGACAATGCATCTGCTACCCGGTTTTCGGACCCTTTTTTGTACACTATAGAGTATTGCAGACCGAGCAGCTTAGAAAAAACCTTCTGCTGCCAAGGGGTGTGAAGGCGCTGTTCATTCAGATGCACTAAACTGCGTTGGTCTGTATGTATGAAGAACTGCCCTTGCTGCAGGTAATGGCGCCATTGATCAACTGCTACCAAAATTGCCAAATACTCTTTTTCGTAAGTAGACAAGCCTTGGTTCCGAGGACTGAGAGCATTACTGATGAATGCTAGAGGATGGCCTGACTGCATCAAAACAGCGCCAACTCCTTTACCACAAGCATCTGTTTCAACATGAAAAGGCTTGGTAAAGTCCGGCAGGGCAAGGACTGGTGCAGAACTGTGGGCTTGTTTGAGCAGATGGAAAGCCCGGAATGCTCATCAGTCCACACATACAATGTGTTCTTCTTGAGAAGGTTGGTCAAGGGCCTAGCAAAGAGACCAAAATTCTTTACGAATTTGCGGTAGTAGCCGGCCAAGCCCAAAAAGCTGCGTAACTTTCACATTAGAAGGGACCGGCCAGTTGACCACAGCTTGCACCTTTGAAGGATCTGTAGCAAGGCCCTGTTCACTAATAATGTGGCCAAGATAACAGATGGATCTCTGTGCAAACTTGCATTTGGACAGTTTAATGTACCATTGGTCCCTAATCAGCCACTCAAACATTGTCTGAATATGCACCAAATGTTCTTCATATGTGTTGTTGTAAATCAATATATCGTCAAATAACACAATTACAAACTTGCGAAGTCCCGGTGCAAGGGTGACATTCATGGCGCCTTGAAAAGAACCCGGGGCTCCAGTCAAGCCATATGCCATAACCTTAAACTCATAGTGCCCCGTATGAGTTTGGAAGGCCGTCTTAAACTCCTCACCGGCCTTGAGCAAGATTCGATGGAACCCGGACCGCAGATCAAGATTAGTGAACCAACTCGCCCGAGCCAACTCGTCCATTAATTGATCAAACACAGGAACCAGGTACTTAGACTTGAGAGTCATGGCATTCAGATGGCGAAAGTCAACACAAAACCTATAAGACCCATCCTTCTTTTTTACTAGTAACACAGGAGAGGAAAACAAACTTGCGCTGTGCTGAATAATGCCCTTAGCCAACATCTCATTTACTTGGCGCTCGATTTCGTCCTTCAATGCAGGAGGGTATCGATATGGCCAAATATTAACAGGCCTAGCTCCAGGAAGCAATGGAATTTCATGGTCACATGCTCGGGAAGGAGGCAAACTAGTTGGGTCCTCAAAATAACTCCAAACTGAGTTATCAAGGCTTGAACGTCATCTGCCAGCAATGAAATCTGGGACTCAGCAGGGCCGTCTTCGGCAACGCAACAAACCTGAAGCAAAATTTGGTCTGTCATATCAGCAGGAAGCTCTCCCTGAAGCAATACAGTAGAACCCTGGTAGGGAATTTCCATCCACTTCATTTTCCAGTGCACATTCATTGGGCTGTGAAGCTCTAGCCAATCCATGCCAACAATGACATCATAAGCTGTTAGAGGGAGCACTCTTAAATCAGACTGAAAGGAATAAGGCCCTATGAACCACACAGCATTAGGTAACATAGAGTGACACTGGAGAATACCCCCACCAGCAACCTGAACAGCAATTGGAAGTGGCAAAGAGGTAACCTGAGACAATTGCTGAGCTAAATTGGCGCTAATAAAAGAACTGGAGCTGCCCGAATCCACAAGAATAGTGATTGGCATGTCCTGTATTGAACCCATGAGCTTAACTATCCTTGGAGCGGAGGACCCTGACATAGCAGCCTTGGAAATAGCCAAAAAGAGCTGATCAGGCATATCAGGTACAGCAGAATCATCAGAACACTGATCTGAAGAATTTTCATCCAAATGAAACAACTGCCACAATTCTTGGACAGCCTGAAGCTGGACAGTTGGAGCACATTCATGATCTTTATGCCACTTTTCAGCACACTTATAGCATTGCCCCATTGCACGGCGATAAGCCCGCAATGCTGCCAGCCTGGAATCGACAGAACTACCCTGAGAGGCATCAGGCACACGCCGATCTTGGTGTGGAAC
Organism: Panicum miliaceum; assembly: GCA_032594955.1. NCBI lineage: Eukaryota > Viridiplantae > Streptophyta > Magnoliopsida > Poales > Poaceae > Panicum > Panicum miliaceum. Next base: position 44,485,628 of record CM064061.1, on the reverse strand, counting down.
AACAACAGGCTTGTCAATTCGAGGAGGAAGTGGTAGAGGTAATGGAGTCCGAGGGGCTGGCTTGCACTGATAGCTTGAGTCAGGCTTCTTATATTCACGGCGACGAGACGAATCCACCACTTCTTCCTGCAACAACGCAAGAGTACAAGCAGTATCCAAATTTGATGGCCTCTGAACTAGAATAACAGACTTAATGTCGTCACGAAGACCATCAATAAAACGCATAGTGAAGTACAAGGGATCAGTACTGGTGGTATAGGAAGCTAACTGATCGACCAACTCTGAGAATTTCTCAACATACTCCGCTACCGACCCAGTTTGTCTAACTCGAAACAACTGTCTAATGAGTCTTTCATGCTAGTCACGCCCAAACCTATCATGAACCAGCTGACAAAAATCATCCCAACTAAGAGAATTAACCAAACTATCAACAGACTGAAGCCATCGGCCTGCAGCCCCATCAAAGTACATCGCAGCCACACGAATCCACATGGATTTATCGACTCCATACATGTCAAAATAGTTATCAGTACGTGATTGCCGCAATCTAGGATTTTCCCCCAAAAACATCGGAAATGGTAACTTAGGCAAGCGACCAGAAGCATTATACATGGTCGGACCCGACGAGCTATTGAATCGATAGGTATTGAACTATCTACTAGGCAAGGAACAACTAGGATTAGGAATGGGATCAGACGGCATACCCTTGACCGGGAGGTGGGAGATGGGCGTGACAGACCCAAACCCAGGCTCCCGGTGAAAAGTCTCGAAGCAGTGCCCATCAGGGCCGACGACCGGGTTGCCGGCAGGTGGTGATGCCACGGCCGCCCCAGGGTGCGGTAAGATGCTTGGACCCGCAGCTTGACGATCGAGGACCACTCAATCCAGCTTGGTGGAGAGGGAGTTCAGTTGAGACTTGATGCCGTCGACGGCGCCGAGCTTGGTCGTGAGATCTGCGACGGCGGCGTCGATCCCGGGCTGCCACTGTTAGACTCTGGATCTAGGTCTAGGATCGCTAGCAGCAATAACTCGGGATTCAATTCCTTTATCTATTTCTAGATCGTTCACTGGTATGCGTGCGTGTGCGTGTGCACTAGATGAAATCGACAGAGGATACCTTGATCCGACAAGGACGCCATCGCGCGTTCGTTGGTGTGGTCTGCGCTAGGCAGCGACGCGTTGTGCCGGGGTTGGTGCAGATCCGCACTAGGGCAGCGTCAGTCGATGCCGTGCAGTGCCGGTGGCGCTTCCCGCCGCCGCAGCGCCGCCCCTCTAGATCGGTCTAGGGTTTGAGTGTAGGTGAGGATTTGGGTCACGGTGAACCTCGTCGTGCGTGCCTCCAGCCCCCACCTCTCTATTTATTGTGGCGCTGGCGATGGGGGCCCACCAACAGTAGTTGGGTTGGGCGCCCCCGATCAGGGCGCGAATCAAGGGCCCAAGGCCTTTGGGCCTTAGGGGTTAGAGATCAATCCAACAATCTCCCCCTTGATCTCACATTATCTTTTTCCTTTTACTTTTCTATTTTCCTTATCTCATCACAGATTTATGTATAGGGAATATTTCATCGTCACGCGCAGTTGCCGATAGAATCAATAGCCACAATACACGCCTCTGTTCAGAAATAGATTCTATAATCCTTTTGGGCCTCTATTATCTAGAGATCATAGGTTGTACCTCATTCCCATGCCGTCCACGTGTTCCATGAACACGCTGGGTGGTAGGCCTTTCGTTAGCGGATCCGCAAGCATATCTTTTGTTCTTATATGCTCGAGACTTATGGTGTGATCCTGGATTCTGTCTTTTATTGAATAAAATCTTATCTGTATCGACTTGGTAGCCGTGCTCTTCTTGTTGTTATGAGCATAAAACACTGCTGGCTGGTTATCGCAGTACATCTTTAGTGGTCTTTCTATACTGTCCACCACTCTTAAGCCAGGTATAAATTTCTTTAACCATTCTACCTGCCCGAAGGCCTCATAGCATGCTATGAACTCAGCATACATCGTTGATATTGCTGTGACCGATTGTTTTGAGCTTTTCCACGATATAGCCCCCCCTGCGAGAGTGAAGATATAACCTGTCGTGGATTTTCTGTCATCTTCATCTCCCGCAAAGTCTAAATCTGCGTATCCTTTAATCTCTAATGAATCGGTTCTTCTGTATGTTAGCATGAGGCCTTTTGTGCCTTTCACATATCGCAAGGCTTTCTTTACAAGTTTCCAGTGTTCTAGACCTGGATCTTTTTGAAATCTGCCAATCACATTTGCGACAAAGGCTAAGTCAGGGCGTGTGCACACTTGAGCATACTGTAAACTTCCGACTGCCGAAGCATACGGAATAGTTTTCATCTGTTCTTTTTCATATTTGTTTCTAGGACTCTGAAAGTCTCCATATCTGTCACCCTTGACTATCGGAGCAGGAGTAGGCTTACTCGCATGCATACTATACTTTTCTAGAATCTTTTGTAGGTATGTCTCTTGTGACAAACCTAGTACCCCATTTCTTCTATCTCGGTAAATCTCAATACCTAGCACAAATGAGGCTTCACCAAGATCTTTCATGTCAAAATTCGATGACAAGAATTCTTTTGTTTCTAATAGCAGACTGACATCGCTACTCGCTAGCAGAATGTCGTCCACATACAGTATTAGGAAAATATATTTCCCTCTTTTGAACTTTGCATAAATGCAATTATCCTCAACATTCTCTGTAAACCCAAACCTCTTTATTGTCTCATTAAACTTCAAATACCATTGTCTTGAAGCTTGCTTTAATCCATAAATGGATTTCTTTAAGTGACATCCCATATTTTCTTTTCCTTTCATGACAAAACCTTTGGGTTGTGCCATGTAAACTCTTTCTTGGAGATCCCCATTTAGGAATGCCGTCTTTACATCCATTTGGTGCAATTCCAGATCGAAATGTGCGATCAAAGCCATAATGATTCTAAAGGAATCTTTACATGAGACTGGAGAAAAGGTCTCATTGTAATCTATTCCTTCCTTCTATGTAAATCCTTTTTCCACAAGACGAGCCTTGTATCTCTCTATATTCCGTTTGGAGTCACATTTTGTCTTGTAGACCCATTTGCAGCCTACTGTTTTGGCTCCTTTAGGAATTTCTTCTAGGTCCCAAACACGATTGGTACTCATCAATTTCATTTCATCTTTCATGGCTTCAAACCACTTGGATGAATGCCTGCTTCTCATGGCTTCTTCGAATGAGATGGGATCATCTTCCATTCGAAACTCTTCTGTGTTATACACTTCATAATCATCGGGAATAGCCGATCTTCTTTCTCTTTGAGATCTCCTAGGAGCCTCTTCTATTTGAACATTCTCTGCTGGAGCCTGTGGTGGCTCCCCCTGATCTGCGGCAATGTTGTTGTCCATAGGATCCTGAAGGACATGTTCCACATCTTCACTCTGTGTTGCCACAGAAGGGATCACCTCGGGAACTGGCATCGCAGTAACTCATACTGCCGGTGTAGTCTCAGTAGGCAGTGAGAAAAACGGTTCCTGAATCATCGGAGTAGGTGCGCACACCCGCTTCTCCTCAAGATCAATCTTTCGAACTGCTGTACTTCCCCAAATCATCTCTTTTTCAAGGAAGGTAGCATGTCTCGTTTCTACAGACTTTGTAAATCTGTCTGAACAATAGAAATGATATCCCTTTGATTTCTTTGGATAACCAATAAAATGGCAGCTCACTGTCTTGGGATCCAATTTCCCAATGGTCGGGTTAAATATCTTTGCCTCAGCAGGACTCCCGCACACCCGTAGGTAATTCAGTGAGGGTATCCTTCCTGTCCACAGTTCATACGGTGTTTTAGGCACCGCTTTACTGGGTACTCTGTTGAGAATATAGACAGCGGTTTTCAACGCCTCCATCCATAAACTCACTGGTAGCATAGAATAGCTGATCATGCTTCGTACCATATCCATCAGGGTACGGTTCCGTCTTTCAGCTACTCCGTTCTGCTGAGGATCGCCCGGCAGAGAGTACTGGGCAACTATTCCTTGTTCTGTGAGGAACCTCGCAAAAGGTCCTGGAACCTGTCCGTATGGGGTATGCCTACCGTAGTATTCCCCTCCACGGTTGGAACGGACAACTTTTATCTTTAAATTATGCTGATTCTCAACTTCAGCCTTGAATTCTTTAAATTTATCCATCGCTTCTGATTTCTCTTTTATTGGATAAATATATCCATAGCGGGATTAATCATCTGTGAACGTTATGAACGAGTCATAATCATCTATGCTTTTAACTGAGAACGGACCGCAGATGTCTGTGTGAATTAATTCTAAAACACCTGCGCTATGCTCAGCATTTTTCTTTGTTATCTTTACATATTTTCATTTTATGCAATCAATGCATTGGTCTGAGTCTGAGAACTCAAGAGGAGGTAGAATCTCATTCTTAACCAGCCTTTCTATTCTCCCCCTCGAAATATGGCCTAAACAACAGTGCCATAATTTCGACGATGTGTCTTGAGTTCTTTTTCATTTTCTGTTATTATCTGTGGTTGGAGATACAGTCGCATTCACATCACATACGGAATTCACACTTTCACGTAGCGATAACAAATAAAGATCATTTCTTCTGAAAGCAATAGTAGCAACTGTATCATTAAACTCTATTACACACATGTTGTTTCCAGAATGACATTCAAATCCATCGTCATCTAGACGGGGCACACTTATTAAGTTTCTCTGTATCACGGGAACATAAAACACATCTCTAAGTAATAAACTAAAGCCAGTGTTAAGCTCTAAGAGGAGGTCTCCCACCGCCTCAACATCTGCCTCGACTCCGATCATGACTTTAATTCTTCTTTCGTTTCTTCCCGTAGTTCTCGTTGAACGGAATCCCTGTAAAGAGTTTGCAACATGAATTGTTGCTCCTGAGTCAGTCCACCAAGTAGATTTCGAATAATCTGTATACAAGAATTCATTTACAAATGAGATAATGTTCTCACCTCGTTTCTCCATGATCATCTTTAAGTAATCGAGACAATCTGACTTGTAATGTCCCTTCTGTTTGCAGTAGAGGCACTGATCCTTCTCTACTATAACTTGCCCAAACTTGGGCCTGTGCTGGCTGTGCTGCTGGGGCATCTGGGGTCCTTTTCCCTTGGAAGAGGAGGGAATATCTTTATTATTTCTTTTCTTGTTGACATAGTTGATAGAACCACCATGTGCTGTCTTTATTCTTTCTTCCTCTTGAACACACATCGCTATGGTCTTCTCTATATCCCATTTCTCGGGGTTCATGTTGTAATTTACAACAAAGTTATCAAACTCCTTCGGCAACGAAGCAAAGACCAAATGAACTATGTGTTCTTGTTTGAACTCCATGTCCATTGGTTTAAGCTTGTTGTTTATGTGAACCAAGCGATGAATGTGTTCTCTTATCCCACCTCCCAAGTAACTTTCTGTAACCAGTTGTTTGATCAACTGGGTAGCATAAGTCTTTGAGGAGCCAGTGTACTGACTCCTTATCTTCTCAAGGTACTCAGCAACAGTGGGAAAATCTATAATTGCCCCCAGAATGGCAGGCTCTATCGTGTTCTTCACCACTGACAAGCATTTCTTGTTGGCAGGGTTCCATTTGGCATGATCAGCATCATACCTCTGTTTGCTCGCCTTATAGGAGAGCTCTGTTTGCTTCCAAGCAGCATCTGTGACATCATCCCCTCTGACCGGCCTCTCAAGCTCTACTGGAACCGGTGCAGAAAGAACCCAGTCTAGCTCAGCCATGGTAAAGAAGAGATCCAACTTCTTATACCACTTATTGTAGTTGTCTCCTCTCAAAATTGGAATATTCTTGATGGAAACCATCGTAGGAAAACCAGCTGACATAGGTTAGCTCAAGTGAGAACATTATAACAATAATGATAAATGCATGAAATCATAATATCGTTATTATCAACTTTGGTCAGAAAATAACAACATTACAATTTAAATCTGAAAATAATCTGTGAAATCATAATGTTGTTATTATCAACTTTGGTCAGAAAATAACAATATTACAATTTAATCTGGAATTGATCTGTGACTCGAAATTTAAATTATCCCTTTGGTTCAAATTTAAATTCAAATCGAAATAATTATCTGTGCAGCGGAAACATGAATAAAATAAATTCTATTTTGAAGCAAGGTCTGTGTAAATCTTTATTTCTATTCTCTAAACATTTATCCCTTTGGTTCAAAATGAAAAGAGATCAAATTCTGTGCAAAATCATTCAAATTTGCTTCAAAAAATAGAATAAAAAGATCAAATTGCACTGTTCATCACGCGAAATGGGCCGAAAAACTCAGCACTGTGCAGCCCAGTACTGTGCAGCCCAAAACCGCCTCCGCGGCTCGGCCCACTCACAAAATCAGCCCGTTACTGTGCGGCTCGGCTTAGCAGACCGCAACCTGGGCCTGGCCCGCCAATTCAGCCCACCCGTGCCCGCCGCCCGCCCCGCCGCGATCTCAGCCGCTCGTCGCGATCCGACGACTGAGCGCGCGTTTCGGCCGGTATAAAAACCGCGCGGCCGGCGGAGGCGCTGAAAACCCTAGGTCATTTCTTTCTCTCTCGCTCGCCCGCTCCCTCACCCTCTCCCTCGCTCTGGCTCTGGCCATCGCCGCCGTCGCCGGCTCCAGTTCCGGCGCGGCGCACGGCCTGACCGCCGGCCGTCTGCCGGTGTGCCTGAGCTTCTCCATCTCTTCCTCTCCCTCTCCTTCTCTCTTTCGTGTTTCCCTCGCCCTCTCCCTCTCGCCACTCTCTCTGTTCCGGTCAGAGGCCGCACCGCCGCGTTCGTCCTCGACGCCGGCGACCGTGCCATGGCCGGATCTGCTTCTAGTACCCATTATTCCTTTGTTTTCTCTCGATTTCTGCTCGGTGTGCGTCCACACAAAACGGATCTGTGCCCTATGGACCTCCTCGCCGGAGTCGCGTGCGTTCGCGCGCGGCTCCGTCGAGGGGATCTCTGAGGTACGGGAAAGAAGGGGAAGTGGTGGAGGGAAGAGAAAGAGAAGAGAAGAAAGCAAGAAGGGCCAGGTAAGTAGGGTTTCGGGTAGATATAGGGTTAGGGTTAGGTTTCGAGCTTCTGTTCTTCGTTTTCTTTGAATTTCTCTTCTGTTTCCTTTATTTGCTCGATTTGAAACCCCTTTTCTCTCTGCTTCCGAGTTAATCTACTAAACTAGGATTGCTCTAGTGCCATTGTTAGACTCTGGATCTAGGTCTAGGATCGCTAGCAGTAGCAATAACTCAGGATTTGATTCCTTGATCTATTTCTAGATCGTTCACTGGTGTGCGTGCGTGTGCGTGTGCACTAGATGAAATCGACAAAGGATACCTTGATCCAACGAGGACGCCATCGCGCGTTCGTTGGTGTGGTCTGCGCTAGGCAGCGACGCGCTGTGCCGGGGTTGGTGCAGATCCGCGCTAGGGCAGCGTCGGTCGATGCCGTGCAATGCTGGTGGCGCTTCCCGCCGCCGCAGCGCCGCCCCTCTAGATCGGTCTAGGGTTTGAGTGTAGGTGGGGATTTGGGTCACGGTGAACCTCGTCGTGTGTGCCTCCGGCCCCCATCTCTCTATTTATTGTGGCGCTGGCGACGGGGGCCCACCAACAGTAGTTGGGTTGGGCGCCCTCGATCAGGGCGCGGATCAAGGGCCCAAGGCCTTTGGGCCTTAGGGGTTAGAGATCAATCCAACAGCCACGCCACGAGATTGTTGGATGACTGCTCCACCTGCTTGAATCGGTCGCCGAGGGAGCCCTCCAGGCTGTCGACGCGCGATTCCACCAGGGAGAACTGATCCCCCAGCTTTTTCATCTCATCAATCAAGAGCTTCGCGTTGGGATCCATCGCTCCGCGGCTGCTCTGGAGACAGGTGTAGTGGTGGTGGAGATCCAGCCTAGGCGCAAGATTGACGTCTCTAATACCAGTTTGTTAGAGGCAGCAAGATCAGATCGGGAAGAGGAAGGACAAGCAGAGGCAGGCGAGAAGATGGGGAAGGAACAAGGGCTGATTAGTTCACAGAGTTGTTACAGTTTCCGTCATGTCCCTCTCTCCCTACCTTCCCAGTATTTATATTACATCAATTACTTTAGCCACTCTGGGCCGGACACTCGCACGCTGGGCCGGGCCACTCTCTTGCTTCTCGGCCTGCCTTCATGTTGTGCTGCGCTGGCGTCGGCGTCGACATGATCAGCAGTACTAACAATATGACATATTTCAAATAATTCAAATTTAACACATGTTAGACTGATGATACACATTGCCACTGCCACGTCGTTAGGACATTATGGACAATTGATTAGATGATATCGGAGTTCTGACAGACATCACATAACTACTGTAGATATAACCATTCAAACATAGCAATTAGCCTGTTAGGGTAAGCGTTTATGTTTATAGTTAAGTTGAACCGGCGAAAAGATAATTAAATCTGAACCCTCCCACAAATTGAAAACCTTGGTAAATGTAATAAGTCAAACCTTCAAAATTTCCTAAAAGTTAAAATTTTATTAGAAAAGAGGGTACTAACTTGAACGTTTGCATTTGTTAGATTTATTTTGAATTCATTAGAATACCCTTTGAATTTAAACTTAGGAAAAAAGAAATAAAGCCTCCAAAGGGTCCAAGTGGGCGTGATGGAATTTGGATGCAGTTTCCAAAGAAATTTCCAAACACTTGTATCTAATACAACTATCAGTTTCGATGCTCCTTTTGCGCCTATATTCACATGTAATTCAACATTCTAAACCAGCCTTTGATCAAATCTCTCTATTGGTAGTATTTAATATTGATATATATATATATAATTTATTAATTATTGAAATCTCGAACATGTCGATCCCCACGACATGTTATGATAAGAAATAAACAAAGAATGAAAATGAGTTCAGGAAGGCTGCAGCTATACCAGAGGCACTAGTCTCTCCTCATAGAGCTAGCCCGCGTCTGGCGAAGTCTGCAGATGAGCATGTACTACTGAAGGCACAAAGGACTGAAAATAACCTGGAAAATACACAAGGTACCTGTTCTGACCTCTCTTTATTTCAGCTAGATAAAAATATTGTTGCCTCAAATATTTTGCATCTAGGGATTAGGGCCAATGCTGAGATTGTAGATGTAATCTGTAACTCGGCTTTTAGTTCTAGTGTCCCTGATTTGCACATGGAGGACACAAATCTGCCAACTGTCTTTGATCAAGATAGTGATAATGATGATAGCTTAGAGGAGTTAGAGAAGTTTGCGGCCAAAGAGCTTTGTGTAGAGCTGCTTGGGGAGGTTTTTAGTGATGACAGTTTTAGACTAGAGTGTGATAAAAATGCGACCAGGAAGGATAACAAGTCAAGTGCTAAGTCACTTAAGAGAAAAACTTGTAGGGTAAACTTGTTTCCTAAAATAAATGTGATAAAATGAGGGGTATCTTCTGGAATAGCAGAGGTCTTATGGACTTGGCTAAAATAAAGTTTCTAAATGATGCAATTAGATAACAGAGCTTAGACTTTGTGGCTCTGTTTGAGACAAGGAAAAAGGATTTTAGTCCCTCAGAGCTTAATGGCTTTTGTGGGGGAAAGACTTTTGTCTGACATTGGACTGAACCTCATGGGAGGTCAGGAGGCATTTTGTTGGGGGTAAACATGGAGATGTTAGATGTTGGTAGCATTGAAGATGGGGATTTTTTTATCAAGTTCAGGATAAGAAATAGAAGTGATAACTTCCATTGGGTTTTGGTGGCTGTTTATGGGGCAGCACAACCCAAGTACAAGGAAATTTTTTTGACTGAGCTAGTGCAAGCTTGCAGCAAGGAAAAGCTTCCTATTCTTGATGGTGGTGACTTTAACATAATAAGAAATCCAAGTGAAAAGAATAATGACAGGTTTGAAAAAAAATGGCCCTTCCTGTTCAATGCTATTATTGATAGTTTGAACTTAAGAGAGCTGGAGATGTATGGATGAAAGTTCACTTGGGCTAATTCGTTACCTAAACCAACTTTTGAAAGGTTGGATAGAATTTTGGTTAGCACGGAGTGGGAATAAAAATTTCCCCTAGCAACTGTGGTAGCCCTGAGTAGAGAGATCTACCGTTATTACTAGATACAGACTTGAAGGGGGCTCTAAGAAGCAACCTCTTTTCAAGTTTTGAGCTGGGGTGGCTGTTGAAGGAGGGTTTTTTTGAGCTGGTGGCTGAAGTATGGAATAAGGAACACAAAGGGAAAGCTGCTCTGCAGAAATGGCAAAATAAAAGCAGAAGATTGAGGCAGTTTCTTAGGGGGTGGGCAGGAAATATGAATGCAGCTTATAAGAAGGAGAAACAAGAACTATAAAGAGGGATGAGTTGGATAAATTAGCTGAGGCAAGATTTTTATCTCAGCAGGAGCTGGATCTTAAGCAATGTGTTAAGGAGAGATTAACTCAGTTGCTAAGAGAAGAGGAAATCAAATGGTTCCAGAGAGCAAAAGCCAAGGAACTGTTAGAAGGTGACAGTAACACCAAGTATTTCCAACTAGTAGCCAATGGAAAGAGAAGGAAAATAAGAATCTACAGGTTGGAACAAGACGAGGGAGTGATAGAGGGGGAGGATAACTTGAAGAAGTATATTACGAAATTCTACAAAGGTCTTTTTGGAAGAGCAGAAACTGGTTGTCTTTCTTTGGATGAATCCTTAGTAGAGGACATACCACAGGTCACAGTTGAAGAGAACAAGATACTAACAAAAAGTTTCACTGAGCTAGAGATCAAGGAGGCTATCTTTCAGATGAAGCATAATAAGGTACCTGGTCCTGATGGATTTCCAGCTGAATTTTATCATGTTTTTGGGAGTCTCATTAAAGAGGACTTATTGGCCATGTTTGCTGACTTTCATAGGGGTGAGCTCCCTATTCATAGCTTAAATTTTGGGATAATCTCTCTTCTACCTAAGCTTCAGGAAACTAAGCAGATTCAGCAGTATAGACCTATTTGCATGTTGAATGTTAGTTTCAAGATATTTACAAAAGTATTGGCTAATAGATTCACTGCAGTGGCTAATGGGGTTACTAGACCTTCCAAGATAGCTTTCTTACCTAGAAGGTATATAATGGAAGGTGTATTGGTCCTGCACGAGACAATCCATGAAATTAAGAAGAGGAAATACAAAGGGGTCATGCTGAAGTTAGATTTTGAAAAGACGTACGATAAAGTAAGCTGGGGCTTTTTACAGCAAGCTTTAAGGATGAAAGGATTCTCTGCTCAGTGGTGCAACTGGATTGAAAAGATTGTAAGTGGGGGGAGTGTAGGTGTTAAGATTAATGATGATATGGGGAGTTTTTTTTCAAACAAGAAAGGGGCTGAGATAAGGGGACCCACTGTCTCCGGTATTGTTCAATGTAGTGGCAGATATGCTAGCTGTCCTAGTATCAAGAGCAAGAGACAATAACCAGATCAAGGGAGTAGTTCCACATCTAGTGGATGATGGGTTGTCTGTCTTGCAATATGCAGATGATACAATCCTATTCATAGAAGATGATATTGAGCAGGCTAGAAACTTGATGGTTCTTTTGTGTGTGTATGAAAAATTATCTGGTTTGAAAATAAACTTCCATAAAAGTGAGCTGTTTTGTTTGGGGGAAGCCAGCATAAGGGCATCATGCTATAAGCAAATTTTTTGCTGTAAAGAGGGAGCTTTTCCCTTCAAGTATCTGGGAATTCCAATGAGTCAGAACAGAACTGCCAATAGTGAGTGGAGTCAGATTGAGGAGAGAATTCAGAAGAAACTAAGTAGCTGGAAAGGGAAAATGCTCTCAGCTGGTGGTAGATTGGTCCTTATAAATTCCATTCTATCTAGCCTGCCTCTTTTCATGATCCCTTTCTTTAGAATTCCAAAAGAAGTGCTAAGAAAATTGGATTTCTATAGATCCAGATTTTTTTTGGCAGAGTGATGGCCATAAGAGGAAATACAAGTAGCCAAGTGGAGCGTTCTAAGTACTCCAAAATCTGTGGGAGATTTGGGGATAACTAATCCGGATGTTCAGAATGTTTGTCTCTTAAGCAAGTGGGTGTACAAACTTATGAATGAAGATGGTATTTGGCAGCAGATGCTCAAGAGAAAGTATCTAAAGAGTAGTACTTTGGCTCAAGTGAGCAAGAAACAAGGGGACTCTCAATTTTGGGGGGGTTTAATGGAGGTTAAGGAGTACTTATTTGCTAGGGGGAAATTTGTGGTGAAGAATGGAGAAAACATAAGGTTTTGGGAGGATTAGTGGATTGGCCATAAACCATTGATGAAACAGTTTCATGCTCTTTATCATATAACAAGAAGGAAAAATCAGACGGTGGCAAGTGCTTTTAAGTGCTAGAAGCTTGAATATTTCCTTTAGAAGGGCCTTAACAGGGGACAAGCTTAAAATGTTGAATAATCTAGTTCTCAATGTGAGCTTGTGGGAAGTTGAGGATACCTGGATTTGGTCACTAGGCAATAGTTCCACATTCACAGTGAAAACCATGTATAATGATATAATGCTGTTAGGGAGAGTGCTTGGAGGATAAACTTTGTGGAAAATAAAGTTACCACTAAAGATTAAAATCTTTCTCTGCTACTTTTAAAAAAAAGGAGTAACGCTCACAAAGAATAATTTACTCAAGAGAAATTGGAAAGGAGATGGCAGGTGCTGTTTCTGTCATCATAATGAAACAATACAACACCTTTTTTTATGGCCAAATAGCAAAGTTTGTGTGGAATTCACTCTTCTTCACGTTTGGAATTCGGTCTCCTTCTAGTTTTTTAGATTGTTGGGTTTTTGGCTTGTTGGTTGTACTCCCAAGACTAGAAAACAATTGCTAGTAGGCGTTGTAGCCTTGTGCTGCGCCATTTGGCTGACCAGAAACGATGCAGTTTTTTTGCCGAATCATGCCTAACTCGTACTTGCAGGTCGTCTTTAGAGGGATAAACTGGACACACATTTGGTCGCAGCTATCCGAGGAGAAAATGAGAGACTTTCTGAAAAAGATGTGTGGGCGTTTGGAACAGGCGTTGCTGGCTTTTGATGCACAAGGATTGTGGAACTTCCAAAGGAGAATAAAAGGTTAGCTGTTTTGATCGTCAGGTTGTGTAGGCTAGTCCTTGCCTGTATGGCCTTTCTAATGTTTGGTCGGTTCTTTTGTTTAAACTGTGGTCAGTGCAGTCTGCGTACTGCTTTTTGTTTTGGCTGTAGACACTCACATGTGAGTGTTCGAGGCCGGAATCTTCCTTTATCTTAAAAAAATGCACCGAATTTTATATATGGACGAATCATGGAGCCCTTATCCGAGCTGGAGAAAACAAAAATTTCTCTCGCTATTATCCCAGCGGAAGCAGATAGGATCGGAGCCGGGGACGGACGGAGACACGGAGTCAACCACCCAACGGCAACAAAAACTAATCCACCGATTGCGAGAAAAATACAGAAAAGTCCTCTGAAAAAGCCAGCAAAATAATCGCAACAAACTTCCAAATCCCTCCTTGGAACATTCAACAACCAAACCCCAACGCAAACCCACTCACCCATCCCCTTCCAGAGCGGTGCCCCCCGATCCCTTCCCATCATCCCTTCCCTTCCGCATCCGCCGGCCGCTCCGGGCCCCTCCCCCGCCGGAAAGATCCCGGCTTTCTTGGGTTTCCGGCGAGGGTCAGGCTTCAAGAAGCAGGAGTGCCTCCCGGCGGCGGCCCCGCGGTCGATGCGATCGGTCGACGCGGAGGGGGCGGAGAGGTCGTCGGATCAGCACAACCGCAAGAAGCCGCGCCTGGAGACCGGGGCTGAGATGCCGCTCGCGGACGCCCAGGCGGCCGGCGGCAGCGGCGTGGAGGCGGCGGCGGGCGCCGACTTCTCCAGCATGGCGGTGGAGGAGATCGTGCAGCACCCGCTGCCGGGCTACGGGGCGCCCGTGGCGCTCAGCTTCTGCCCCGACGACCGCCGGGTGGCCTACCTATACAGCCCCGACGGCACGCTCCACCGCAAGGTGTACACCTACGACACCGCGCAGCGCCGCCAGGAGCTGCTCTTCGGCCCCCCCGACGGTGGTGGGCTCGAGGAGGGGAACCTCTCCACCGAGGAGCGGCTGCGGCGCGAGCGCGCGCGGGAGCGCGGCCTCGGGGTCACGCGCTACGAGTGGCGCGCCCGCCACTCTGGTGGCCACTCTTCTCGCGCTGGCATTGTCGTGCCGCTGCCGTCCGGGGTAAGTGAATTCTTCAGAAGCTCCTATTGCTAGTTCTTCCTTGTGTGAATGTCTCCTTAGGCTCAACTGAATTTCAGAACAAATGAATTGGATCGAATGCAATAGCATTTTTTAGAGTTTCTAGGGAAAAAGCACCCTGGCCAGTTAGATAGTACGAAATGAATGCAATGGATTCATTTTGTGCATTTGACTAGAGCTGGGTGACATTTAGGGATGCATGTGGGTACCCAGTGGTGTTTTCTGGGTCAACCAAATAATTACGATAGCATGCCATCCTAGTTCATTTCTCCTCCTAAATTAATTACGCACTATGCCATCCTAGTTCATTTTATCAAGTTTTTGGGTCGGCACAATGACCCAAAATAAATATAACTTGCATCTCTAGTGACATTTGGTTCCAAAAGGAAATTGCATTTGATCGCCCATTGAATCAAGCAGATGGAGATTGTACTGTTCTAGTTCAACGGAGGGGATTACGATGTGGCAAATTGCTTTTGAAGATCATAGTTTGAATGTCATTACAAATCATACTTAGTGGGCTAATAGATTTAGGTATACAGCCCTTTCTTTGGTGTGGAGGTGGATTTAATGGAAAGCTTGCAATGTTTTAGTTGAGCATGTTTAAGTGGCCTTATGGTGTCTAGGGCTGCCAATTAATCCATAGGGGCAAGTGTGTTGTGCATTGCGCTTATTTTCTGGACGTGGGTTTAACTGGGCAGGGATGAGATTGCAGATCTTGTTATCTTTTTATGGATACTGTAAAACAAAAGTCCAAGTCCTTTGAATATTTTTATGGCATTGTAGACTTGAATTAGAATTGAATCAAAATTGCACAGTACACCTTGAGTTAAAGTATGTCTAACTGTTTATCGCATGCATGTCACAACACTAACTTGAGTACTTGGTAGCTTTGCACACCTAATATCATTAGATAAAAAAATACTTGTACATTGATCTGGTTTGTCGTATTACCAAATGTAGCTCGTTGTTGGATCGATTACTAATTCAGTTCTTTGAATAACTTACATTGATAGTTGTTGGTACCACTCATGTCAGCTGATAGTAATGATAATTTATATTCTGAATTTAAGAGAATCAAATTTGGAACCTACTCTACTTATTTATTTTTTATGTGGTTAATTAGTGCAAATGTTCTTGTTTTGAGGATATTATTGTATTGAAATAGTGTTAATTATTTCTGAAAAATGTCTGTACATCTTCAGTTAGACTTTAGTGCATCAGTGATATATTTGACTGTACTTCCTCCTTTTTCAATAGGTTTACTTCCAGGATTTGTCTGGCTCGGAACCAGTCCTGAAGCTGCAAAGTTCTCCCACATCCCCAATAATTGACCCTCTTCTATCTCCAAACGGGAGCATGATTGCATATGTTAAGGATGATGAGCTGCATACCTTGGGTTTCTCTAATGGAGAGACTAAGCAATTAACTTTCGGTGCAAGAGAAAGTAGGAAGGTATCTCCTTACAAATTTGTATATTCTTAATAGAGCAATATTATTTGAGTGTTAGCCATGGTTTTTTACGGCGGTAAGGCGAGGCGTGGCGACCCACCCCCTTCCAAACGCCTAGGCGAGTATGGCACGCGGCGAGGCGATGCCATACGTGTACCTTAACCTAGATGGAGTGACGCAAACATATCTTGTTGCTGCAAGTTTTGGAGCCAAGCAGCTCAGGCATCAAGCAGAGCAGTCAAGCACAAATTCACACAAAGCACATGCATATAGCAAGCAGAACAGAGCAGTGAGCACCTACGAGACTACCACATATCAATCTAGCAAAGGCACAAGCAAACACTACCCGTTAGCTACAGCAGTTTATATTCAATCCAACTATACCAAGTCCAATATCCAAGTCCAAGAGCAGAGGGAAGAAGGGGAGAGGAAGAGCAGAGGCACGAATCAATGGGGGCCGAGGTCGGAGGAGCCGGGCGTGGATCAGCGGGCAGAGGAAGGAGGGGAGAGGAAGAGCGAAAGGAGGGGAGAGGCACAAATTGGTATGGGCTGAGGTCGGAGGAGCCAGGCCTGCTGGATCAGCGGGCGAAACCGGCGGGGGCGCAAATCGGCGGAGTGGAGGTCGGAAGAGATGTGAATCGGCGGCACGAAGAGGTTGAGGCTGTCGAGCAGCGGCAGGAGCCGCAAACTGGTGGAGCAGAAGGGGCGGGAGCGGCTGGATGGAGGCGGCGCCGCGCAGGATTCCAGGTGCTGCTGCCACCCTTCTTCCCCCCCCCCCCCCCCCCCCCCCCCTCTCTCCTCTCTTTCCTCCCATCTCTAAATTGGCGCGCTGCAGCGATGGGGCACGCCCTCGCGGGAGGTATAGGCACGAGATTCCCCCTCGCTTGTGCGGCGTCCCGTCTGACGCCATGGCGGCGACTTCCCACCTGAGGCAACGCCATACGCAGGGAAGCCACGGCGGACACAACGCCTCAATTGGAAAAGCGCCTGGACGACTAAGCGACACCGTAAAAACCATGGTGTTAGCCAGCATTTTGCTAAAAGGAAAGCTTACCGTGTTGACTTATCAGAAGCTTTTGGATGCTTCATTTTTAGCATGTCCAATGTTACTATACTTTAAATTGCAAGTTTATTTTGACATTTATCATAACATATAATGCATTCTAGTTCAAATGCATTGGGACAATCTCTGGGCTGTATTTTTTAATTAAACTGTCAAACCACTGTAGTACCGTTACTCAGTACTAAGGGCCTATTTGGCACTGTTTAATCTTTAGTTAGCCACCAATGAACTTTTTCTGGAGCCAGAGAGCTGGATTGTAGTGGTTGATCTTGTCTGTAAGCTTTAACTTTCCTTCCTCAGGTATTCTACAACAGTTTAAACGGCACCTAGTTTTTCCTTTACTTATTTGTGGTGTTTGAAAAAAGCTCATGTTTTGCATTCTCGTTCGTGCTAGTTTAGAACCTGACATTTGTGTTTGTTTTATCTTTTCAGATCCATGGACTTGCCGAGTATATTGCACAGGTGCTCAACTGCTCATGACAATCCATCTGCATTGGTATGAAATTGCTTCGACTGGTGCAAGCTAATATTTTCATTTTTGATATTTCAGGAAGAGATGGAAAGGAAGATGGGATTCTGGTGGTCTCCTGATAGCAAACACCTTGCATTTACGGAAGTGGATTCAACTGAGATTCCACTGTATAGAATTATGCATCAGGGTAAAAGTTATGTTGGTCCAGATGCTCAAGAAGACCATGCATACCCTTTTGCAGGAGCAGCTAATGTTAAAGTGCGACTTGGTGTTGTTCCTTCCCATGGAGGAGAAGTAACTTGGATGGACCTGCTTTGTGGAGATCCACATGGTTCCCAGAGTGACGAAGAATATCTGGCTAGAGTCAACTGGATGAATAATAATGCTCTTGCTGTTCAAGTTCTTGACAGATCTCACACAAAACTTAAATTGCTTAAGTTTGATATTACTACAGGTAAAAGGGAAGTCTTACTAGAGGAACAACATGATACATGGGTCACATTGCATGATTGTTTCACCCCGCTAGACAAAGGAGTGAATAGTAAACATCCAGGTGGTTTTATTTGGGCCAGTGAAAAGACAGGATTCAGGCACTTGTATGTTCATGACAAGAATGGTGTGTGCTTAGGGCCCCTTACACAAGGTGAGTGGATGGTTGAACAAATTGCTGCTGTCAATGAGAGTAATGGGCTTATATATTTCTGTGGCACACTGGATGGACCATTGGAGACAAATCTGTACCAAACCAATCTCTTTCCAGATTGGAGCCTTCCCTTGCAACCCCCTAAAAGGTTGACTCATGGAACCGGCCGGCATTCAGTAATTCTCGATCATCAGTTGCTGAGATTTATTGATGTGTACGACTCAATAAAATCTCCACCTGTGATCTTACTGTGCTCTTTACTTGATGGAAGTGTAATTATGCCCCTGTTTGAGCAGCCATCGACAGTTCCGTCACTTAAAAAGTTCCAGCAGCTGTCTCCAGAAATACTTGAAATTACAGCGAAGGATGGGACCACTTTATATGGCACTCTCTACCTTCCTGACGAGAGAAAATATGGGCCACCTCCCTATAAAACATTGGTTAGTGTTTATGGTGGCCCCGGCGTTCAGCTTGTTAGTGACACATGGATGAGTACAGTTGACATGAGAGCTCAATACCTACGAAGTAAGGGTATATTAGTTTGGAAGGTAAATGTTCTATTATTGCTTCTTTTGGAGGTTGAGCGTCATTTTTCTTTGTGAGGTAGTGTGTTATTAATTTAGAAGTTCTTCTATGAGAATTGCTTGACACATCACTTAGAGAGTAAGATGTTTATGGACCTTAGTAACAGAAGGGGTGAATTTTGTTTTTGCTCTAGAGCCAAGTGACATTCCAAAGCAAATTGTCGGCTATCAATTGAGTTGATAATGCCTTTAATCTTGATAGTACATGTCCTAGAGTTTATCTTGATTTATGAATGTGACTTCCACTGTATTGATAAAGTTTTAATTTATGATACACAATCCCAACCCACCCACCCACACTCGAGAAAAACAATAGAAGATTTAACATGCGAACTACATTTCGTGATGCACCATTTCCACATTGGACACAAAAGTGTAGGCTACAAGTTCATTGTTGTATATTTTAATTCACCTGTGGAAAAACAATATTTGCATTAAATCCTTGCATGCACCTTTATATTAATAAAATATATTCTCAGCTGGCTAGCAGCTGGGTATCAAACAGATGGAATCCGAGTCGTTTCCTTTACAGCAATCTGTACACTGGAAAACTTTGCCAGTGCTGCTGTTTTAAACAAAATAAGTGTTCACAGCTGTAGTGCAAGCGTAGTCACTTGTATCATGCAAACTTTTGGTACATATAGCATGGATTCTGTCATTTACTTGGATTACTGCTGACTTCGTGATGAAAAATTTATTTAATATTTAATGACTGACACTGTTTTTCTTGCAGATGGATAATCGCGGATCTGCAAGGAGAGGACTGCATTTTGAGGGACAACTCAAGTACAACATTGGTCGTGTTGATGCTGAAGATCAATTAGAAGGGGCCGAGTGGTTAATAAAGAAAGGCCTTGCAAAACCTGGCCATATTGGTATTTATGGCTGGAGCTATGGCGGGTTTCTGTCAGCAATGTGCCTCGCAAGGTTTCCGGATACATTCTGTTGTGCCGTGTCTGGTGCTCCAGTGACGGCATGGGATGGTTATGATACCTTTTACACCGAGAAGTTCATGGGTCTCCCCTCCGAGCATCCCGATGCTTACGAGTACGGGTCGATCATGCATCACACAAAAAACCTGAAAGGGAAACTGCTCCTCATCCACGGTATGATCGATGAGAATGTGCATTTTAGGCACACAGCGAGGCTCATCAACTCGCTGATGGCGGAGGGCAAGCCTTATGAGATCCTCCTCTTCCCTGACGAGAGGCACATGCCACGCCGGCTCAGTGACCGGATCTACATGGAGGAGAGGATCTGGGATTTTGTAGAGAGGAGCCTTTGAAAGGATGCTTGTATAAATTCAATTGCCCTCTGTGGGCTGGGATTGGGATGTTTTTGGCACATGCATTCGAGTTCTTTTTTCATTCCCATCTGTAATTTATCCACAAGCACAGTTATTTTGATTCTTTTATCTGCCTTGGATGGTTGGCAGCTCCTTGGGTGCGTTTATACAGGGTTCAAAATAATCAGACCTTCCTGTGTTGTGGTATCCCTGGGGAAGTTTATTTAGCCTCGTATAGTTTTTCGTTGGAAAAAGGAGGAAAATCTGTGATCTCCATCTCCCATGTATTTCAAATGTTTCATCTAGTACCAACTTCTGTTTCTAAATATTTTGCATGTTTGATAATTTTATTTGTATCCGAATACCTGGCACCACTTCCGAGCACACTTTACCCAATACTATATGAATTTTCTATAAGCGAAACGTGTTTCCAATTTAGAAGCATTTAAAGAGAATTTTATAAAGGGTGTCTTGGTTATTATTTCATACATAAAAAGTTGTGGCATTGGCCAAGTATTTGGAAATAGATTCTATAAATGATTTACTAATTGGGCTAATTAGGAAAAGACCACCGCCGTCTCACTTGTGGTTTTCATCAGTATACCTTTTCTTTTCTAAGAGAAAACTAAATTTAGAGTTGTTCCAAAAATTCTGAAATTTAATAAAAGCACATAATTAGGAAGTAGCTCTTTTAATCACCGAAATTAACTGGGCATGACTCAAATAGAATTGTCGTGGCTAAAAATTTGTTAGTCCAAGGAATATGGAGTGACTCACCTTTGAGTCACACCAAATCGATAAATTATCGTGACCTAGTTGAAGATACAAGCCAAACTGATTGGTGTGACCAAAAGAGCTACTTGTTGATAGTTTATTTTCTGCATATATTTTTATTCAAATTCTATATTATAAAAAGCTTAAATAAAAAAATTTCTCCTTAATACTGTGACCTGATATTGCGCTCCTCCATGTTTGCAACCATCCTCCATCCACAATAATGCAATATGGTCCGGTCATCATCGTCCGTACCGACATTGCGTGATTCGATGGACCTCTAGTCAATTGTTATACGAGCATTTGTTATGCCTGCGGAGTGGCTCACAAGTCCTTAGATTAACCCTTGTACTACCTCCGTTCAAAAAACAAGTTAGTTTACCATATATATAGAAAGTTCACATGCATGCAAGATTCAACTAATGCCTAATATGAATAATAAATAGGGCAAATATGATTATCTTACCTTATTGTTAATCTGTTATAAAATTTCTAAAATGACTTGTATTTGGAACAGAGAAAGTAAGTAAGAAATAGTTTTTTAAGGTATGAAGCACTTTTTGAACATCTGTAGAAGCTCACAAGCTTTCACATGAAAAGCTAAGCAAAATTCCTATTTAGCGCTCGTTCGTTGCTCACCACTAGCAACGAACGGACGCATGGTGACGGAAGAGAGCATATACGGAGGCCTGCTACCCAGTTGGAGCCGGGTGGAACCTTCCTACTATTCTTGTTTCTTCTTCATTGTATCCCATTCATGATTAAGATCTTCCGGCCGCCGTCTCCGCAACTGTAATACTTTTCTTGCTCCACCACGGATGAAGCTGACAAAAAATGCAGCGGCACCCTAGCACCAACAATGTGCGACGGGCGGCGGCGCCATGGCTACCACAGCGACGGTGGCGGCAGTCCGTGCTAGTTAAAAAACTAGATGGTGATTAGGTGAATTTGTGGTCTAATTATTCAGTCATAATGATTTTCCACGCAGGCACCATTGTGGCGTTTTACAAATTCCAAAACATAACACAAGTTCCTCTTATAGAGAAGAGACTCTAGCAGTGTGAAAATGAAGCACGTGGCAAAAGTAAAATGTTGTTTTTGCATGAGTAAATTTAGAAGTGCCTAAAGTTTAGTTCGAAAGGCAATACACAAGTTTGAAGTTTAGATGTCGAAAGTTGCACATAGTCAGTTTAAAAGTTTCAATATCCAAGTAAAAAGGCTTTGAGCTGTGAGGTAAAAGTTTTGGATGCGATCATTTTTATTTTATATAATTTTCAAAGTATTGCATCATCGAAATAAAAAATATTTTTTGGTTGTGCAGCATGATAGTTTGGATGCACAAAGTTTTATCAACTTTTAATCGATGCCTTGTTGATCGCATACTATTTTAGTCCAAGGTAATTTTCCATCTTTTATAATTTTTTTATGTGTTAGCCAAATGTTTTTTAGTTGAGTGTTTTTATATTCCGGTACAACGTTTTCTTCTTGTTGGACATTTGTTATGTGATTAAAAAGTTTTGTATCTAGGAGTATGAAGTTTCAAATGCACTAGTTGAAAGTTCTCAACTTTCATTTACAAAGTTCGGAGTTACAAAGTTTTGGACCCGGCAATACAAAGCTTGTAATGTTATAGTAGAAAAATTGTGAATGTGAAGTGTAAAGTTTGAACTATAAACTTTTGGACTTGGAGTACAAAGTTTGAAATAGTTGCAGTTTTTTTATTCGGAGTGTAAAGTTTTGTGTTTGTCTAAAAGGATTTTTATTTTCTAACTTGAAAGTTCCTAAATTTAGAATATAATTAAAGTTTCTGAATTTGGAGTTTAAAGTTTTGAAGTTGGATAATTCTTACATGAAAGAAGGATGCACAAAATTTCTTTGGTATATGATTCCAAAGTCTTTTGCTTGGATGAAAGAATCTTTTTAAATATTTTTTCCTTGTGCATTCATATGGATGTGAAAGCAATTCCCCACCCATTTTTCTTCCCTGGCACCCACCGCCCTCAAAAGAGAAAAAACACACAAAATGAAGAGAAAAAGTCTATATAACCCCCCAACTATTTATGGTGGACTACTTCATCCCCAAACTATAAAACTGGATATACTATGGTTTGACGGTTGTTTTGCTACAGTGGCGCGATTTTTGTCTTTTTATTTTTTTATTTAATTTCACAGAATCTTTGAAAAATTATAGTAAATCACAGAAAAAATATATAATGGAAAATCTAATTTTGTTGGACTCCACTTGAGTAGATCTACACATTAAACATATAATAAAGTATTCTCTAGTATAAAGTTTTTGTTGTAGCTTTAGATTTTGTAACACCCAAAAATATAGGAGTTAAAATTTTTAAAAGTATTTTTATAAAAGTCATAAGATAAAATTGTGCATGCATCTTTATTTCTTTTCTTCTTCTATTCTTTCTTTCAGCCAGCCCAATTCTTCTTTTCTCCTTCCTTTCTTCTCCCGCGGCCCAACTCAGCGGCCGATCTGCTCACCCGACCCTTTCTTCCACCGACAGCTGGGACCCACCTGTCGGCGCCTTCTTCTTTCTTTCCTTTCTCTGCTCCGCATCGATCCCGCTCCTCTGTTTCTTTTCTCCGCCGCGACAGCAGGCGCGCCGCGCCGTCGTTCGCACCCCTTCTCCTTCCTTCTTCCTTCCTTACCCGAGTCCGGATCGACTCCGCGCCGTCGCCCGTGTTTCTCTTTCCTTCTCGCGATGCAGGCTTACCTTACTAGCCGCAGTTCCGCCCTTTCCTTTGCAAGAGCCGTCGCCTTCCTTATTCACGGCCACTCCGCCCCTATAAAATCCCGCCGGAGCCCCGCTTTGCAACCAGAGCCATCCTCAAACCCTTTCCTCTACTCAACACCGACGCACGCCTCTGGAAGTCGCACACAGGAGGATCGCCGCCGTCCCGTGTCGCCACTTCTCCGTCGACTCGCCGTTCCGCAGCGTCTCCGCCATCTTCAACTCTCGCCAGAGCTCCGCGAGTTGGTGAGCATCAAGCCGCACCAGATTCCTCTTTCTCTCTTGCTCCGCCGCAAACCCGATTTCTCGCCGGACCCCTGTTTCCGCCCGCCGCCGTGGCCGCCAGTTTACAGCCGCCGCACAGCCATCCCGTGACCACTCTCACCTTCACCGTACCGCCCACTCACTCCCCGGCATAAACTCAGCTTGAATCGAGCCCCGGAACACCGGATTCGGTGAAGCTCCGACCGTCCACCGCTGCACTCGCTCGCCACCGACGCCCAGTAAAACTCCGATTCGCCCGACCCTCTCTTGACTCTGCCGATTTGTCCGACCTTCACACTACCGATTTACCCGACCCTCTCTTCACACCGCCGATTCGCCCGACCCTTATCCCGTCAATTCGCCCGATCCGCCGCACGATTCTGATCCAACGGACCAGATTCATCCGACCCTAGCTGCTCCCAGAACTTTTGCAGAAAGATCCCAAGGTTTTCCAGGAATCAACCCGCAGTCCAGAGCCGTAGAAGAGTAATTAGAGTTGAGCCCTTTCTTTTTCTATTCCGACCCCTGACTTTTCTAGAATTAGTACCCGCTGTCCAGAACCTCTAGTTTCGCACCCCGACCCTCTGTCTAAGGCTTAACTATGTTTGAGCCCCTAATTTCTTCAGATTTAGCTCTGGAAGTTCAAAACTCTCGCAGTTAGGCCTTAGATCACTGTTTTAGCCATATCTTCATCGTTTCAACTCCGATTTCAGCGATTCTTGCGCTCACGCGATCCTTGCATCATGAACTACAACTTTAGTATCTTTTTAATTTCTGTTTGTATTGTTTGCTGTGTTGTTTCTTATTTGCCTGTGTATGCTTGTTTGTTTGATCGTGTAGACAACGTGACGTTCGAGCCAAATCAAGAGCAAGCTTACGAGGAAGAAAACCAGCAGCTGTTTGAAGAAGGCAAGTGGATTTCCCCCTCTGCATATTCTATTTGATCCCAACAACAACATGAAAATTCACTTTACTTTACTGTTGCTTGCATAAACTTGATGGGTTACCTATGCTAAGGACATACCTAGTCTTTTACCCCAAACCTTGAAACACCTGGGTTTACTATTCATGTTGGGTAGCCACGCTTAGTCGCAAACTTTGGGATTGGTATTGGTTTATTCCTTTAACAATGTTGATCACGTTTCATATTGTTATCGCATAAGTTCAAGATCAACTTTGTTTAATGGGAACATGGAGAACCACCCAAGAAAACAGTGCAACCACAAAGTCATATGGCTCTGACCTTAGCCAATTAATTAGATGTGCAGTTTGCTGGTGGCCTTACCGAAAGGGCAAGGAGGGGGTCGGTGATAGGTGTCATAGCCCGGTCCTCTTGGGGTAGCTGCCTTTGCTAAGGAGCTGACCATTAGGGAGGTTTATGGACCACGCCGCTACTGATACTCTAGCGGGCTGCCTAGCTCTCGACAGGTCTTTGTAAAGGCTTCGTAGTGTACCCTCGCCACTCACCTCGGAAGTGTTTAAGGGCCTTGCAAACCCGGGCGACTCAGGGGAACACGATTTGTGGGTAATGTGTACAACCTCTGCAGAGTGTAAAACTGTTATAACAGCCGTACTCACAGTTAAGAGTGGCTTGGACCCTCACATGATAATGAAACTTGAAGATTAATTAACTTGTGGTTCGTGGGTTATGTTATTGTTGTTGGTACCGTTATGTTTTTGCTAAAGTGGGTTGGTATAAACTTAAACCTAGATAATAGGTGTTTGTTAATAAATAATTGACCAACTAAAAGCAACCGCTGCTGCAAACCCTAGCCTATCCTTGATGGCCTTGCATTTTCACCCCACTTGCTGAGTACCAACCATAAGAGTACTCACCCTTGCCCCCTGCTGTTCAGAAGAGAACTTTGAAGAGGAGCACTTCGACGACTTCGAGGAGTTCTAGGTCCTGCGTTCACCAGTCATCGCCTGTGGAAGACGGAGTTGTTGAAGACTTCGTATAGGGTATAACGGTTTATCGTTTAAAGACATTTGTGTCTCTTTTATACGGAGTGTAATATTGTTAAATACTTTATTTAGTTACTTTTTGAGCATTGTTTTTGATATATTACACTTTCCATCTACCATATGTGTGTGAACATGATCCTGACGCACATATGAGATGCATCTGGTTCTTTCTAGAATCGGGTGTGACAGATTTATGTTTTTTTGTAATTAATTGGAATAATTCATAGCTGCAGCTTCTATGGTACAATTGTGGTGAAAATTTTATGGTGGGAAAATTATTGTATGCTTGATACTGTAGTAAAAAATTATACTCATTTGATCATTTATAATTTAAAATCTTTAAATAAGTTGTACATGATACAATGAGTATGAAATTTTTACTACAGTTCAAGCATACATTAATTTGCCAACCTTAAAATTTTTACCACAATTGGACCATATCATATGCAGTATGAATTATTTCAATTAATTATAGAAAAACATAGATCTAAAGCTACAACAAAAACTTTGTACTAAAACATGCCATATTATATCTTCACTGTTTATATCTACTCATGTGGAGTCCCACAAAATTAGATTTTCCATTTTCTGAATTTTCTGTGATTTACTATGATTTTTACAGGTTCAGCGGAAATAAATAAAAAAGAAAAGACAAAACCGTGCCACTGTAGCAAAACCACCGTCCAAAACCACTTTGGGGGGGGGGTTTATTTGACCGTGTTGACGCCAAATTTTGACACGTGTTGGATCGGCGTTAGGAAGAGAAGATTGGACGATGCGGCAGATCTAAAGGCTACAGTAAGGAATCAGCCGATTGAGGTAACAGTTGGAAATCGGCCGATTGGTGATGTAGCTTGCGCCAACAGGATGGAACCACTTCGGAGGGTCCCGGTCAAAAGTTGGTCAACAGAGCAACGCTAAGTCGGTCAGGAAGCAATTGAAAAAAGTCCTGATTGGATTAGGAAACGGCGGCGGAAGATTCTACGGGAGTCCATTTCCTTTAAAAGATATTATAGATATAGTATTTTTCCTATTTTAAAATAAAGTTGTCACAAGTCGTAATCGACCAGGAGTCCTAGTCTTAGGGTATAAATAGGAGTCGTCAGGGCTTTGTAAAAAAACACATCAATCAACAACAATACTTCTACTTTTTCCAGCAATTTACTTTCAAGTCGGCGACTTCGCCAATACCTTTTCTTCTTTCATGAGTTCGTACGGATTGGCAGGGCTGCATCAACATGATCTCCGGCCAATTGGTAGGTTCCGCTTATCGAGTAATATCCGAGCTTAAACTACGGGCGCATCGCTGTGGTTTCGTTTGGATTTATTCACCAGTTATCGATATTTACTAGAATTGCAAGTTGTTGACGCTAGATTTTGACGCGTGTTGAATCGACGTCAGGAGGAGAAGATTGGCCGATGCGGCAGATCTGAAGGCTACAGAAAGGAATCGGCCGATTGAGGTAATAGTTGGAAATCAGCCGATTGGTGATACAGCCTACGCCAACAGGATGGGACTATTTCAGAGGGTCCTGGTAAAAAGTTGGTCAAAGGGGGCACGCTAAGTCGGTCGGGGAGCAATTGAAGGAAATTCTGATTGGATTAGGGAACGGCGGCGGAAGATTCTGCGGGAGTCCGTTTCCTTTTAAAGTTCTTATAGATATAGTAGTTTAAATAAGGTTGTAACAAGTCGTGATCAACCAGGAGTCCTAGCTTTAGGGTATAAATAGGAGTCGTCAGGGTCTTGAAAATCATCAACACATCAATCACAACAATACTTCTACTTTTCCAGCAATTTACTTTCAAGTCGGCGACTTCGCCTATACTTTTCTTCTTTCACGAGTTCGTACGGATTGGCAGGGCTGCATCAACTTGATCTCCGGCCAATTGGTAGGTTCCGCTTACCGAGTAATATCCGAGCTTTAACTACGGGCGCATCGCTGTGGTTTCGTTTGGATTTATTCACCAGTTATCGATATTTACTAGAATTGCAAGTTTTACCTGTTGTTCTAGTATTATCACCAGTTATCCAGCTTGAAATCAGAGTAATCGGCTTCGTCATTGTCCTTCTTCAATTTATCATCACATAGCCGATTAGATCTATTTCAAGTGTTGCTCCTGCA
This sequence comes from Panicum miliaceum, assembly GCA_032594955.1. Taxonomy (NCBI): domain Eukaryota; kingdom Viridiplantae; phylum Streptophyta; class Magnoliopsida; order Poales; family Poaceae; genus Panicum; species Panicum miliaceum. Next base: position 44,458,048 of record CM064061.1, on the reverse strand, counting down.
GTAATCGTTTAGATCGCTCCGGCAGTTTTCTTTACCATTACTACACGATTATCGGCTGATCCATAGCCGATCATCTCTACAGCAAATCGGCCGATTCGCCGCCGACGCGCTCCTCAGGACAGATCGGAATCCCAGCCGATCGACGCGCCTGGAATTTAAATACTCTATTTCCTTGTCAATCAACAGGTCAGATTGACTGGCACGCCGCGCGAACCGCACCAGGGCGATAACCCGAACTGGAGCTAAGCAAATTCTCCCGGGTCGTGTGTCCGACGCTTAAGACCGTCGGCCGATTCCTATCCGGCCGATTTTAGCGCCAACACACTTTTGGCACGCCCGGTGGGACCATCCAAGATCTGATATGTCGAAGAACGCAGAAATCTCCGACAGCAACATCATTGAGGTCACAGAAGCGGATCTCAAGGACGACCAGAGGGAAGAATTGGCCAAACATCTAGAAGATTACAAGAAGATGTACCTCCAGTCGTTCAGTCGTACCAGAAGCGGGGAGGCGGTCAAGAAAGCTCCTATTCTAGCTCCCCGCCACATCACCATTGCTGAGGACTCGGGCAAGATGTCAGAGATGATCCAACAGTCCGTTTATCAGGCATTCATCGACCAGTCTTCAGTGATGACCAACACGGTGTATAACGCCGTCGTCAGTTCTCTGGCCAACGGAGCAGTCCAAGGCTATCAGGGACCAGCATATGCCCCACCAACCATGCTGCCAGCCAGAAGCTTACCATACACGTCCCAATCGGCTCCTCAGCCGATATTGACGCAACGCGAGGGGTATATCTCTCCATTGCCCCTGGCGTCTCCAAGATACAGCGGTGCACCATGTCTCCCATCACAGACACCGCTTCAACCCATTCAGATTGCTTCTGTGCAATCACTGCCCACAAGCTCAGCACCTTGGGGAACATCAGCGACAACATATTTTCCCGAGCCAGCGAACGGGTATGGAAGTTATTCAATCCAAGTGCCACATCAATCGGCCGCCTGGCCGACGGTCCCCCAGTATCAGCCGATCTCATCAGAAATCGGCAGGGGGGCAAGCACTGTAGAAGCATTCAGGGGCACGGCGCCAACGATGACATACGATGGGGGTGCGGACTCGCTTCGCCATCAACTATCGGCTGCTCATCAAAATTCTCCGATTCATCACCCAGCTGTACCAGCCCTTCATCACATGCCCGCGCCGCGAACAGCTGTCCATCAGCAGCAGGTGGACTGGACAGCAAGAATAGCAGAAGTGATCCAAGATCAGTTTGCTTTGAAGCCAAAAGTACAAACTTACACCTACAAGACGCCGTATCCATTGGCCTATGACTTGCTGCCGTTCCCACACCGCTACAAAGTTCCTGATTTCACCAAGTTTTCAGGGACGGACGATACATCCACTGTGGAGCATATCAACCGATTCATCATCCAGTGCGGGGAGGCTGCCACGCAAGATGCTCTGAGGGTGCGTTTGTTCTCATCGTCTCTATCCGGATCGGCCTTCCAGTGGTTCACCACCTTGCCGCCAAATTCTATTGTTACATGGGCCGATCTGGAGAAACAATTCCACAAGTACTTCTACGCAGGAGTACACGAGATGAAGCTCTCGGATTTGACCAGCCTCAGGCAGAGGAGCGATGAACCAGTAATGGGATATATATAGAGGTTCAGGGAAATCAGGAACAAATGCTACAGTCTGGCTCTGACCGATGCACAGTTGGCCGATATCGCTTTCCAAGGCCTCTTGCCACAAATCAAAGAAAGATATGCTGCCCAAGAGTTTGAAAGCCTGAGCCAAATCGTCCACCGATTGTGTAACAACCCTGATAAATTACATTTCTAAAGCAATGTCATTAGCCCAACCCTATGCTTAACCAACTAATAAAAGGGTGAAAAGAATTAGAACAAGTTAAGTTGAAATTCAAATTGAAATTGGGCACATATGAATACCTTTGAATTTTTAAATTAACTTTCAAACCACAAGCCAAATGAGGTGTTGCCTGAAACCAAACTTGTAGAACTTTTTATCCTGGACAACTTTCATGTTCAAAAGTTTTTGAAATTCAAATTAGAAAGTGGAGAAAACATCCTGTTTGCAACCAGCCCCTTGGAACTTTTCAAACCTCGCAAATAGACCCTCCTTCCCCTCCTCTCTCTCCCCTCCCCGCCCGACACACCGGCCAGGTGGCCGGCGATGCCTGACCGGCGCAAGCCGCCAGGCCAGTGGCCGGCCTTCGCCCCCGAGCGCGGCTTTGCCCCCCCACCGCCGCGCTGCCCAGCCCCAGCTCGCCACGCGCGCCACGCCAGCCGCGCCTCTGCTCGCAGCCCGCCGCGCCCAATGGCCGCGCCGCGCCGTGCCGCACCGCTCGCCGCGACCCGCCCGTCGCTGAGCTTGCCGCCCGCCCGAGCCGCTGCTGCAGCTGCCGTCCAACCCCGTGCCGCGCTATCTCCTCGCTCCCCCACGCAAAATCCCCGGTGCCCAGTCGCGCGGTCCCGCCCTCTGCACGCCGCGCCGGTGTCCAGACGCCGCCCACCATGGCCAGTGGCACGCCATTGCCGTGCCATCACCCCCGCGCGTCGCCTGGCACTCCTGCCTCCCTCCTGTCCCTATAAAAGCCGCCCCAGGCCGCCCGCGCGAGCTACCAGCAACCAGAGAACACCCGCCGCCGCCATTGTCGCCGCCGAGCTCCACCCACTCGTGGACAACCTTCCATAGCCGCCCCCTGCCCAAATTGAAGTTCCAGCCACCACCACATCATCCCACCGGAGCTCACCGACCCGCTCAACGCCGCCCAGGACCGCCGGAGCACCGCTGCCGCGCTGTCACCCGCCGCCGCCGCCCCTGGTCACCGCGGACAGCTCGACTCCGACCTCCTCCGCCCAAGCCAAGTACCGGAGCAGCTTCCCCACGCGTCACTGAAGCTTCCCGTCCAGACCAGACCGCCCCAAGCCCGTCGGAGCACCGCCGTCGACGCGTAACGCCGCCGCCGCCGCCCCTGCTCCAACGCCGACGAGCTACTCCCGGCCGTCCCCCACCCGACCAAGACCCCCCACGAGGTAGCCCTCGCACCCCTGGTCCTTCCCCGGCCCTCACCCCTCGCCGCCGGCGAGCCCCTCGCCGAAATTTTTGCCGGCCACCGCACCCGAGCCGCCTAAGGACCCAATTGCATCGATTGAATTCTTTAGAAGGTTCTGCCCGTAAGATTTCAAGGACCCAGATGTAAGAGAAATATTCAAACCTATATTCAAAATCAATGAACTTGTAAAATTCGTATAAAATCATAGAAACTTCAGAAAAATGCAAACTCAACTGCTCTGGAGACCTTAGGTTAAGCTTCACAACTTTTGTTACATACATCACCTCAGATTCTAGCTAAATCATGCTTTAAATAAAATGGAAAGATTAATGGCTTTTATTCATAGACTTGTCTTGAGACAAGTGCTGGCCCTGAAAAATTTACAGTAAGGAAATTACCTGATAAATAGGCCACCCTAAAAAGATCAAGCTCAGAATCTACTTCTAGATATACTTCTTGCTAAGTTTAGTTTCATGCCATGGTTGGCTAGAATCTCTGTTGTTAGATTGTGATTCACCTAATGAAACTTTTTCTATACTGGTGTAATGGTACCTGGATGCCATAGAAAAATTTAGAGACTTTTTATCTCAAAGGAACCTATTTATTTGATTTATGTGCTAATAACATACATTAAATCAAGAAAATAGTATCTTAGCTTGGAAAATTCTCATATTTTTACTAGACGATACTCAGTGGTAGAGGATGCTGTGTAAAACGTTTCATGGACAAAAACCCTGTGTAGGATCCTGTAAAAAAATAAACCCTTGAATAACCTAGGTGTAATGTCATATTTACTATGCTCTGAAAACTGCATAATAAATCCTATAAAAATTACAGTAGCTCCTGCATGATTAAATAAAATCCCTGTAAAAATCTTAGGCTCAGTTTTTGCACCATTTGTTCTGTACAAAAAGAACAAAAATCTAGCAGCAACCATGAATTATATTTTTCATAATTAATCTGCTGCATGAAAATATCTGAAAATTTTACAGTAAGCTTATCTTTCCCTGATGTGCCTAGATCCAAGGTTTCATGACCAGAAACTACTTCCTGTAGTAGTTACACTTAAATCATGTTTCCGTGAGGAACATAAGTTCCCATGAACACCCACCCCACCTTGCTTAACGAAGTTACTTATTGTACTATTCTACTCTATTAACGATTGCCCACGAATGATAAAGTAACTCACTTCAAAACAAAACTCATGTTTTATACACTGCAACTTTATCGTGAAGGAAATCATGTCGTTTACCATCACCACTACTTACACTTGTGCATTCATATAGAAACGACGACTCTTGCCGACGGGACGTACAAGCTGGTACCCGCGTCCGAGAGTAAGCAGCGTGAAGCTCAAGTAAATCTAACTGAAGCTCTTGAAGACCCGATCCCAAGTTCGGAAGAGCCCCAAGCTAACTGTTCACAAGAAGGCAAGCCCCGGAGCATAACCCCATTCCTTTCCTAAATTATGCAACTCATTACTCTCTTGCTTGTGCATTAAGTTTATAGGAGTTGAATGAAAACTTAGTTGCATGATGTTAGGTACCCATGCTCTGAACACTAGATATCAGGTTCGATAGAATGCTATGCTAATAGGACTCCGGTAAAAGCCGAGTGATTTCCTGTCACTCGCGAGAAAATAGGAGTTGAATGTCTACTACACGCTGCAATCATAAGGACGACGGACGGGCTATGGTAAGATGTTTATGATTAAGGCCCGTCTGTTTAGTGAAAAATGCTAAGGCCGCAGTGTGTGGTAGTGGTGGTTAAGTCTTTGCACGTACTAACCACATGCTGAGAATATGGTAATCGGTAAGCTTAAGTACCTGATTGGCCCGGCAAGTGGACGACAACCTACCCTTTGAACTTCGGTCCCATGTGCATATGGCGAGTGCAGAGAGTGGCCACGACCCGGCACCGAACCGTGGCATGGGGCTCTTGTACTCTCGGAGGGTAGCTCCGATCCACGACCCGGAAAGAAAGGGGAAAAGTTGCACGTGTGACTCTGGGAGTAACCACGTGACGTGTGTTTAGGTTTCCCTTACAAGGTTAAGAAATTCGATTCGAATCGTCCGTTTCTCACGGCTATTGAGACTTCTTAATCCCTTTTACCACACAGAGTAAGAAGAGGAACAATGATGATGAATAAACTTGTTGGATGAAATTTAATGCTTCACCATGAATGATATTGGATAGCTGCTTATCTAGAATGGTTAATGAAACTAGAATCATGAGCTAAAAGTTGAAAGTAAGGACCCACTCGTATACGCTTTTCGGCAAAACAAACCCCTAAGCCAAAAAGCCTTGCATGTCTAGAGTCGGTGGAGTAGATTCCACTACACGGGTAAGACTTGCTGAGTATTAGCATACTCAGCCTTGCCTGTGGCTTGTTTTCAGGTGAAACTTTCGAGGACATGATTGCTAGTTTGACTTGGCCTTGTACCCTTCCTCCTGGATGGTCGGTGGAATGGGATACGCCCCCGGCCAATGGAGATAATGCCGAGTGATGTCTCGTACGGGCTTCATCGAGACATCCTTTATCGTCGAGTAGCTTTCGTTATCTTATTTCCGCTGCAACTTAAACTCTGAAGAACTTATTGGTTATGATCACTGAAGTACTTGGTTACTAAACTCAAACATGGTTTGTAATATTCACTTATGATAATTTTTGTAATATCTGCTGGAATGTGGTATTCTCTGGGCTCATCTTCGCATGAGCATTTGTATGTATGGCTTCGATCCGCAAGAACCGTGGTTGTATCGGGAGATTACCCGACAGGCCAGTGGATTACTCCGTTTGAAGTGCGAGTTAGCCTTGATTGCCCCTGTGGTGATGAATAGCGCGCTTGAACCGGATTAATTCAGGTGGTTCTGCCACAGCTGGTATCAGAGCCGTAGCTGGTGCTACAGCTGGCACCAGAGCCGAAATGCATACGCCAGAGAATGCAACAAGCCTTAAAACTTGTTTTTCATAAAACTTGACTAGAAGGATGTGTTACGAAATATGTTAGTGCGCTAAGGATGGTGCCTAGTTCGTAAAGCCCTAAGGGATTATGGGAAAGTTACTAGGTGGCTATCTAACTTCTATTTATTATCAACTGACTTCCAGCACATTACTTTCTGTCAAAACTTACTTTCATGCACAACCGACCTTAAATTCTGTAACGACGCACTCATCGCTAAGGTAAGAAGGTAAGAATCCTCAGCCAACTGAGAGAGTTTGGCCATCCTGTCGGTGATGCGAACCGAACGCTGCCCTCAAGCAGTGGCTTACTTGAGGTGCTGCCAATATGCCAACTGTTAGTTGAATATATTGGGAGTAGGAGGTTTGGCGCAGGGTATGGCAATCGCTGGAAATTGTACAGATATCGTTTCTATAAGTAAACGGTAATGAATACGGACGCTTTCATGAGTGCTGGCATGAAAGGTTCATGAAATATATGTGCTCTATCCATCTTCTGCAGGTACACTAACCGCGATTACGATAAGTTAAAGAACGGTTAGAAAATCTCGACTAGCTATTATAGTGAGAGGCGTATTGTGTATGCCACCGAAACTAACCTCGTAAGACCAAAGCTATTTGGCAATTATTTTATTTTGTGAGGACGAATAGGACGTGCATGCATCATGACCATATATATCTGAAATCGAAAATGCGTTGGATGAGAGTGGTAAGGTTCTTGCGTATCTAAGCGTGATTTTGCATAAGAACTATCTAGCGAATCTGTCACAAATCTGCCATGACCGAAAAGAGAGATTTATTGATCAGAGAAAATGACCTTTTCTGGTAAAGTTTATGTTGAAAGAATTGTTCCAAATTTTGTGTTCTACCTCCTGTCTAAATACGAAAAATTCTGAACTTATGGATAGTAAGAAATAACAGAAACCATGGAATGTCAGATTTCTGTCCAGAATAAGCACTTCTGCCCCTTAAATTTTTAGGCCCCCTTCCTACAGTTTTCTGCAAAAGAGTACAACACAAAACTTGTTCCAAATTTACCCAGGTAGCTGCTGTTAAAATTTGGTAACTTTTGGCCGGGTAGATTTTCCCTGATGCACGAGACTCTAGCCCTCTGTTCACTGAAAATTCTGGGTAGATAGAGAAGTGAGACCTTAAGGGAACAGCCATCTTAGAGCCTAATCCAGCCAAAGTGTTGAATAGAAAAGTGGTGCACAAATACCTTAGGAGTGTTCTGGTGAAATTTGAGAATTTTTGGATATGAACTGTGGAGGTTATGGTTATTTTTGCACTCTATACAGAATCTGTCCCTGTGCTTTTCACACTTTTTCTTGGCCTCACCCATTTGATCTTTTGTTCAGATGGCCGAGACAGCTGCCATGATGGTGGATGAGGATGGACGCGTTCACTCGCAGTGTCTCCACTGGGAGGGCATTCCCTCTATTTTGTGGGACGTGATGAGCACCGTGGGCTATCCAATTCCCCCACGTTACGCCGGACTGGAGTTTGCGGAGAATGGAGTTACCCAGTGCCGTGTCAACGTGACCATTTTTCCCCACCCGCTACACCCGGAGTGGCCCGCCTTGGAGATTGAGGCTGTTGGTCGCCGTTTGGCCGATACTTGGGAGCTTGCTGCCATGAGGGCGCTCACCACTTTTTGTGCGCAGCGTCCCGAGGCTGTCACGCTCACTTCCATTGGTTTGTTTCCTGCTGCCCAGGACAACGACCCCTTTTGGCTCAACAGGGTGCAGCACTCACAGTACTTGGTGGACTTTCATGCCCAGGAGACCATCGAGACCTCCGTGCGGTGCATGAATGCACTCTACCGACTTCAGACTCTCCAGAGTCAGGCGCTTGTACAGCTCACTGATCTTGCACAGGCCTACCACATGATGGCAGATACCAGGGATGAGCAGATTAAGGAGCTCAGTAAGGATCTTGAGGACAGAGATGCTTAGATTGGCCAACTTGAGGGCCAAATTCAGGAGCAGGACACCCTCATGGGTGAAAGGGAAGCCACGATAGCACACTTGGAGGAGCAGCTCCATGATCTACACTTGGAGTTCGAGGATGCTATTGAGCATCTCCAGTGGCATCAGGATCAGAATGACCATCCCCATGAGGAGGACATGGAGGAAGATGAAGAGGAGCCACAGGAGGTTGACAGTGCCTCCGGTATGGATTTCGAGGGTGAGGTACCACAGGCACCTCCGATGGGAGCTCACTCTCCTACTCACAGCGAGTCGTCCGTCAACGACCTGGATGACTTCTAGATGATGACCTAGAAGGACTTTTGCTTATACTCTTCGATAGGGTAGCCTAACTTTTGGCAAGTGTTGTAATAGGCTAACTAGGAGTTGAGTAACTCTTTTGTGATGGGTACACCTGAACCATGTGGATACCCTCAGCATGTAAGGAACGGCGATAAACTTGGGCGATTTCGTTGTAAGTTGGTAAACGATGAAATCCACAATCGCTGAAACTTGTCGGAAAATTTTATCCATGTCTCCTTACATTTCTGAGCTATGAGTTGAATACCAAACCTGTCAGGAATTTTGTGATCGTGGTTCTCACAAAAATTCAGCATCATTGGACCTCGCTAGTTTGAGTTATAGGCAAAACATCACCTATTGATCTGCTGAAAAACAGCTGAGACAGTAAGGCAAAGGACGAGCCTTTCGACCATCTTAGCTATAGTTCTAGCACCTGAGTTAAATACCAAAGTGGTGCATCCCTAAGTTCTCTAACTACTGCCAAAGTATGAGATGTTTTGGATGGACCCACAGCAAGCTATGATATCAACACCGGGTGGTAAAATTGCTTCGAATCAAATGATCAGACAAGTACCAGTCAAGTTGGGTAGTAAAACCATCAACACAAACTTGGTTCTTTTACCCCTTGACGGCATAGACCTTATTTTGGGTATGAATTGGATGATTTTGCACAAAGTCACACTGGACCCCTCGTCCCGAGCTATGGAAATAAATTCACCTAGTCACGGAGCCACCACCCTTTACCTACCATTCCTGGATTGCACGAATTCCTGTGCTTACATGATGGAAGGACTTAAGCTAGAGGATATTCCTGTGGTAAACGAGTATGCCGACGTTTTTCCGGATGACTTACCAGGAATGCCACCGGATAGGGATATTGAGTTCATCATCGAACTGCAACCGGTCACTGCACCTATATCCAAAAGACCATATAGGATGCCCCCTAAAGAATTGGCAGAGCTGAAAATTCAACTCCAAGAACTACTGGACAAAGGTTTCATTCGCCCTAGCGCGTCACATTGGGGATGTCCAGCCCTATTCATAAAGAAGAAGGATGACAGTTTGAGGTTATGCGTTGACTACCGGCCTCTCAACACAGTAACCATTAAGAATAAATACCCACTTCCTCGTATCGATGTACTCTTCGATCAATTAGCTGGAGCCAGAGTCTTCTCAAAAATTGATCTTCGTTCAGGATATCATCAGATCAAGATTCGCCCGTGCGATATTCCTAAGACTGCCTTCTCCACACGATATGGACTATATGAATTCTTGGTCATGTCCTTTGGACTCACAAATGCCCCTGCCTACTTCATGTATCTCATGAATTCGGTATTCATGCCCGAACTTGACAAATTCGTCGTAGTGTTCATCGACGACATCCTTATCTATTCCAAGGATGAGGAAGAGCATGCCAAGCACCTTCGCATTGTTCTTCAGCGGCTCAGAGACCATCAGCTCTATGCTAAGTTTTCTAAGTGTGAATTCTGGTTGGATACTATAAAGTTCTTGGGTCACACGATCTCCAACGAAGGCATAGCTGTTGACCCCAGCAAGGTACAAGAGGTGATGGATTGGAAACCCCCTACCTCTGTTCATCAGATTTGGAGTTTTCTCGGCTTAGCCGGTTACTACCGTCGCTTCATCCCGGATTTCTCTCGAATTGCTAAGCCCATGACTGAACTGTTAAAGAAGGAAGTAAAGTTTGTATGGAATGAGAAATGTGAAGAAGCTTTCCACACTCTCAGAGAGCATCTGACTACTGCACCTGTGTTAGCTCAATCCGATAATACCAAGTCGTTCGATGTGTATTGTGACGCATCGGGTACTGGTCTAGGATGTGTGCTTATGCAAGAGAATCGAGTGATTGCATATGCCTAACGAGCCCTTCGGCCCCACGAGCAGAATTATCCCACTCATGATCTTGAGCTTGCAGCTGTCATTCACGCTCTGAAAATATGGAGGCACTATCTCATGGGTACACAGTGCAATATCTACACTGATCATAAGAGTCTCAAGTATATCTTCACACAAGCCGATCTGAATATGAGACAACGAAGATGACTAGAATTAATCAAGGATTATGACCTTGAAGTGCACTATCACCCCGGCAAGGCTAATGTAGTCGCGGATGCACTAAGCCGCAAGTCCCATTGCCATTGCTTATCAGTGGAATCCTACAATGAGACATTGTGTGCAGAAATGAGGAAGCTTAACATGGAAATGGTTTCCCAAGGCACTCTAAATCACATCTCAGTTGAGCCCACTCTTCACGACCAAATCGTCATGGCACAACTACATGATGAAGGAATTAAGATCATCAAACAAAAATTCTCTCTAGGTGAGGAGAAGTATAAATGTTTCCGCCAGGACCATAAGGGAGTTCTATGGTTCGAAAGTCGTATAGTCGTTCCGAAGAATCATGAACTCCGCAAGCAAATTCTCGATGAGGCACATCTTTCCAAATTCTCTATCCACCCCGGCAGTAGCAAAATGTATCAAGACCTAAGGCAAAACTTCTGGTGGACTAGAATGAAAAGAGAAATTGCTACGTATGTCTCAGAATGTGACACGTGCCAGAGAGTAAAAGCTAGCCACTTGAAAGTAGCCGGTACACTTCAACCGTTACCTATACCATCCTGGAAGTGGGAAGACATAAGTATGGACTTCATCGTTGGACTACCAAACACTTCCCAGAAACATGATTCCATATGGGTTATCGTTGATAGACTCACAAAGACGGCACATTTCCTTCCGGTACACACCACCTATTCTACCAAGAAATATGCCGAGATTTACCTCGATCGTATTGTTTGCCTACATGGAATACCTAAGACAATTATTTCTGATCGTGGTACTCAGTTTGTAGCACGCTTTTGGGAACAACTGCAAACGTCTCTTGGTACTAAACTGATTCACAGCTCAGCATACCATCCTCAGACTGACGGACAAACGGAAAGAGTAAACCAAATTCTTGAAGACATGCTGAGAGCTTGCGTTATTCACTATGACAAGAATTGGGACAAATGTCTACCCCTAGCAGAGTTCTCGTACAACAATAGCTATCAAACGAGTTTGAAAATGGCACCATTTGAGGCCCTGTACGGACGAAGGTGTCGAACTCCTTTGAGCTGGTCACAAACCGGAGAACGTAAAATAATTGGACCCGACCTGGTAATCGAGGCAGAGGAGAAAGTAAAAGCAATACAAGCAAATCTTAAAGCCGCACAAGCCCGGCAAAAGAGCTATTCTGACAAAAGAAGAAAGCCCCTAAAATTCGAAGTTGGCGATCATGTCTATCTTCGAGTTTCACCAACCAAGGGAGTGCAAAGATTCGGAATCAAAGGCAAACTAGCTCCCCGTTATGTTGGTCCCTACGAAATCATTGAAAGCTGCGGACCCGTAGCCTACAAATTACGACTGCCCCCTCAGCTCACGGCCACCCATGATGTCTTCCACGTATCTCAACTTAAGAAGTGTATTCGAGTCCCTACCGAGATTGTGGAACAACAAGAAATATTGGTAAAACCCGACCTCTCGTATGTCGAACACCCGGTTAAAATTTTGGATCGAAAAGGAAGAGGGACCAGGAGGAAAGTGATTAAAATGTATAAAGTTCAATGGAATCATCACACTAAAGAAGAAGCCACCTGGGAAACCGACAGCTACCTAAACCAAAATTTCCCTGGTTTTCTTATCTCAACCACTGGTATGTGCACCCCTATCCACACTAAGATTTACCGAATCTCGGGGCGAGATTCTTGTTAAGGGGGGAAGGCTGTAACAACCCTGATAAATTACATTTCTAAAGCAATGTCATTAGCCCAACCCTATGCTTAACGAACTAATAAAAGGATGAAAAGAATTAGAACAAGTTAAGTTGAAATTCAAATTGAAATTGGGCACATATGAATACCTTTGAATTTTTAAATTAACTTTCAAACCACAAGCCAAATGAGGTGTTGCCTGAAACCAAACTTGTAGAACTTTTTATCCTGGACAACTTTCATGTTCAAAAGTTTTTGAAATTCAAATTAGAAAGTTGAGAAAACATCCTGTTTGCAACCAGCCCCTTGGAACTTTTCAAATCTCGCAAGTAGACCCTCCTTCCCCTCCTCTCTCTCCCCTCCCCGCCCGACACACCGCACCGCTCGCCGCGACCCGCCCGTCGCTGAGCTTGCCGCCCGCCCGAGCCGCTGCTGCAGCTGCCCTCCAACCCCGTGCCGCGCTATCTCCTCGCTCCCCCACGCAAAATCCCCGGTGCCCAGTCGCGCGCTCCCGCCCTCCGCACGCCGCGCCGGTGTCCAGACGCCGCCCACCATGGCCAGTGGCACGCCATTGCCGTGCCATCACCCCCGCGCGTCGCCTGGCACTCCTCCCTCCCTCCTGTCCCTATAAAAGCCGCCCCAGGCCGCCCGCGCGAGCTACGAGCAACCAGAGAACACCCGCCGCCGTCATTGTCGCCGCCGAGCTCCACCCGCTCGTGGACAGCCTTCCACAGCCGCCCCCTGCCCAAATTGAAGTTCCAGCCCCCACCACATCATCCCACCGGAGCTTACCGACCCGCTCAACGCCGCCCAGGACCGCCGGAGCACCGCTGCCCGCGCTGTCACCGCCGCCGCCGCCCCTGGTCACCGCCTCCTCCGCCCAAGCCAAGTACCGGAGCAGCTTCCCCACGCGTCACTGAAGCTTCCCGTCCAGACCAGACCGCCCCAAGCCCGCCGGAGCACCGCCGTCGACGCGTACCGCCGCCGCCGCCGCCCCTGCTCCAACGCCGACGAGCTACTCCCGGCCGTCCCCCACCCGACCAAGACCCCCCACGAGGTAGCCCTCGCACCCCTGGTCCTTCCCCGGCCCTCACCCCTCGCCGCCGGCGAGCCCCTCGCCGGAATTTTGGCCGGCCACCGCACCCGAGCCGCCTAAGGACCCAATTGCATCGATTGAATTCTTTAGAAGGTTCTGCCCGTAAGATTTCAAGGACCCAGATGTAAGAGAAAGATTCAAACCTAGATTCAAAATCAGTGAAATTGTAAAATTCGTATAAAATCGTAGAAAATTCAGAAAAATACAAACTCAACTTCTCTGGAGACCTTAGGTTAAGCTTCACAACTTTTGTTACATACATCACCTCAGATTCTAGCTAAATCATGCTTTAAATAAAATGGAAAGATTAATGGCTTTTATTCATAGACTTGTCTTGAGACAAGTGCTGGCCCTGAAAAATTACCTGATAAATAGGCCACCCTAAAAAGATCAAGCTCAGAATCTACTTCTAGATATACTTCTTGCTATGTTTAATTTCATGCCATGGTTGGCTAAATATTTTTATCACTGTTGTTAGATTGTGATTCACCTAATGAAACATTTTCTATACTGGTGTAATGGTACCTGGATGCCATAGAAAAATTTAGAGACTTTTTATCTCACAGGAACCTATTTATTTGATTTATGTGCTAATAACATACATTAAATCAAGAAAATAGTATCTTAGCTTGGAAACTTCTCATATTTTTACTAGAAGATACTCAGTGGTAGAGGATGCTGTGTAAAAAGTTTCATGGACAAAAACCCTGTGTAGGATCCTGTAAAAAAATAAACCCTTGAATAACCTAGGTGTAATGTCATATTTACTATGCTCTGAAAACTGCATAATAAATCCTATAAACATTACAGTAGCTCCTGCATGATTTAATGAAATCCCTGTAAAAATCTTAGGCTCAGTTTTTGCACCATTTGTTCTGTACAAAAAGAACAAAAATCTAGCAGCAACCATGAATTATATTTTTCATAATTAATCTGCTGCATGAAAATATCTGAAAATTTTACAGTAAGCTTATCTTTCCCTGATGTGCCTAGATCCAAGGTTTCATGACCAGAAACTACTCCCTGTAGTAGTTACACTTAAATTATGTTTCCGTGAGGAACATAAGTTCCCATGAACACCCACCCCACCTTGCTTAACGAAGTTACTTATTGTACTATTCTACTCTATTAACGATTGCCCACGAATGATAAAGTAACTCACTTCACAACAAAACTCATGTTTTATAGACTGCAACTTTATCGTGAAGGAAATCATGTCGTTTACCATCACCACTACTTACACTTGTGCATTCATATAGAAACGACGACTCTTGCCGACGGGACGTACGAGCTGGTACCCGCGTCCGAGAGTAAGCAGCGTGAAGCTCAAGTAAATCTAACTGAAGCTCTTGAAGATCCGAGCCCAAGTTCGGAAGAGCCCCAAGCTAACTGTTCACAAGAAGGCAAGCCCCGGAGTATAACCCCATTCCTTTCCTAAAATATGCAACTCATTACTCTCTTGCTTGTGCATTAAGTTTATAGGAGTTGAATGAAAACTTAGTTGCATGATGTTAGGTACCCATGCTCTGAACACTAGATATCAGGTTCGATAGAATGCTATGCTAATAGGACTCCGGTAAAAGCCGAGTGATTTCCTGTCACTCGCGAGAAAATAGGAGTTGAATGTATACTACACGCTGCAATCATAAGGACGACGGACGGGCTATGGTAAGATGTTTATGATTAAGGCCCGTCTGTTTAGTGAATAATGCTAAGGCCGCAGTGTGTGGTAGTGGTGGTTAAGTCTTTGAACGTACTAACCACATGCCGAGAATATGGTAATCGGTAAGCTTAAGTACCTGATTGGCCCGGCAAGTGGACGACAACCTACCCTTTGAACTTCGGTCCCATGTGCATATGGCGAGTGCAGAGAGTGGCCACGACCCGGCGCCGAACCGTGGCATGGGGCTCTTGTACTCTCGGAGGGTAGCTCCGATCCACGACCCGGAAAGAAAGGGGAAAAGTTGCACGTGTGACTCTGGGAGTAACCACGTGACGTGTGTTTAGGTTTCCCTTGCAAGGTTAAGAAATTCGATTCGAATCGTCCGTTTCTCACGGCTATTGAGACTGCTTAATCCCTTTTACCACACAGAGTAAGAAGAGGAACAATGATGATGAATAAACTTGTTGGATGAAATTTAATGCTTCACCATGAATGATATTGGATAGCTGCTTATCTAGAATGGTTAATGAAACTAGAATCTTGAGCTAAAAGTTGAAAGTAAGGACCCACTCGTATACGCTTTTCGGCAAAACAAACCACTGAGCCAAAAAGCCTTGCATGTCTAGAGTCGGTGGAGTAGATTCCACTACACGGGTAAGACTTGCTGAGTATTAGCATACTCAGCCTTGCCTGTGGCTTGTTTTCAGGTGAAACTTTCGAGGACATGATTGCTAGTTTGACTTGGCCTTGTACCCTTCCTCCTGGATGGTCGGTGGAATGGGATACGCCCCCGGCCAATGGAGATAATGCCGAGTGATGTCTCGTACGGGCTTCATCGAGACATCCTTTATCGTCGAGTAGCTTTCGTTATCTTATTTCCACTGCAACTTAAACTCTGAAGAACTTATTGGTTATGATCACTGAAGTACTTGGTTACTAAACTCAAACATGGTTTGTAATATTCACTTATGATAATTTTTGTAATATCCGCTGGAATGTGGTATTCTCTGGGCTCATCTTCGCATGAGCATTTGTTTGTATGGCTTCGATCCGCAAGAACCGTGGTTGTATCGGGAGGTTACCCGACAGACCAGTGGATTACTCCGTTTGAAGTGCGAGTTAGCCTTGATTGCCCTTGTGGTGATGAATAGCGCGCTTGAACCGGATTAATTCAGGTGGTTCTGCCACAGATTGTCAGGACAAGAGGTCCGACCGTTTGAATAGAGGAGGAACTTCCAAAAGACGGTAGCATACTTGGAAGGATCTGAATCCGATGGGGAAGAAGAAATCGGTCTGGCAGAATGGGTCAAAGGGAAAAAACCGATATCATGCCCTTTTGGGAAGAAGGAGCCAGAGACATTCGGCTTTGACACGTCAAAGGCCAATAAAATTTTTGATTTATTGCTTCAGGAAGGACAGATTAAGCTGTCTCAACATCACACCATCCCTACGGCCAATCAACTCAAGAAGATGAAGTATTGCAAGTGGCACAACGCTACTTCTCATGATACAAATGAATGCAAAGTCTTCTGCCAGCAGATGCAATCGGCCATCGAGCAGGGGCGGCTTAAATTTGAAACTCCAACTAAATTGGCAAAGCCGATGAAGATAGATCAGCATCCCTTCCCGGCCAACACGGTTAACGCTGGAGGAAATTCAAGTCAAACCAAGGTGCTGACGTCAGAATCGACGAGAAGAGGCGGTGCCGTCGATCCCAGGAGGCAGATCACGACGGAAGAAATCAGAAGGAACAGGCGGGGGCCAGAACGACCACGCAAGCCCGTCACCTCCCAATTCTTACTCAGTAAGTATCGGCAGCAGCAAGAACGAGCAAGATACCAGGAAGAGATGATACGCCAGCATGAAGATCACTAGCAATGTCCGTTCTTCATCCACTGCTGGGAGAACGACATCAGATTGCCGTCTGCCAATAACTGTCCGGAGTGTAACGGATTAAGCTGCAACGATCGCCCGAGGCCACACTCTAGGGACAGAGGATCGGAGCCGATCAGCAGAAATCGGTGCGGACAAGAAGAACAGCGCGTTTCGGTGCATGATCGGCTGGGGGGCAGAGTTGACCAGTACCACCGGTCAAAAAGCAAGATCGGCCAGCGGGATGGACTGGGGGCTGGATCAGCGCACACGATCGGCTGGAAGAGATGGCCGATGACAGGGTATCGGACGAGGATCCCCTAGGAAGGGAACCAGATTGGGAACACGCCAGATCATCGGCCAAACCAGCAAATCCCAGGTGGTGTCCCGATGGCTTATCCAGATCCCAGAAGCGGAGGATCCAACGCCTACGCCAGTGGGAGCATCAAGAAGAAGAACAAAGATAGGTGCCAGAAAAAAGAAATGTCAAGTCTCGAGTGTGGCGCCCAAAGAAACACGATCAAGAAGCAAACAACCAAGAATCGGCAGCCGAAATTGATATGGTGTTCATACTGCCGATGGAGTTCATGGCGCCCAATGATCGGGATGAAATAACAAGAACAGAAGAGGAACAAATGGCACAACTAGTGTTGGAGCCGATGAAGGCTACGTTTGAGGAACCAGAAGAGGAAAAACGACAGCATCTTAAAGCGCTATTTCTCAAAGGCTATGTCAACGGAAGACCCGTCACCAGATTACTGGTAGATGGAGGCGCTGCAGTTAACATCATGCCGTATGCCATGTTCCGCAAGCTGGGCAAGGGCGATGAAGACCTCACCAAGACGGACATGATGCTAAAGGATTTCGAAGGCAACGTGTCACCCGCCCGCGGAGCGCTCTGCGTCGACCTCACCATCGGCAGTCCTCTGCAGCGGCTCCAGTTTCAGCCTGGTTGCAAAGTTCTTTCAGCAGGCGGGTCTTCTCCTCTTCCAGATCTTCCATGGCGACTTCAGTTTTGGCTTTACAAGGAAGTGAAGAAATTTTTTCGGAAGATGGTCGCTTGCGGACCAAAAAATGAGCATCTATAAGGTCCGAGTATTCCTGGACAGCGGCAGGGACATGATCTCTGAGTTCCTCAGCATGATCTCTTATCAGATTTCTGTCTGCCTGTGATAGTGGCTCTTCTGAATGCATGATTTCTATCGCTCGTTCTAGACCGGGGCTGAGACGTTTCGGCTAAACAGAGATAAAAGGAATTACCCAGTATCGGAGCGATTGAGATGCTTAAGAGAAAGGTAGAGGGGGAGTTCATACCTGGTTGACAGAGGAAGAAGATGAGGAGGACGAAGAAGACATCTTGCCGTTCAATTTGGGACAATAAAAGAAGGAGAGAAGATAAGTAATGCGTGTGCCTCTGGAGATGGTGAACGGTCTGCTTATAAATGAAGAGAAGGTAGATGGATGGTGAGACACGTCCTATCAGAGTAAATACATACATAAATGCAAAGCAGACTGAAGGAGCAGTTCAGAACCAAATCGGCGCAGTGACATTGAAGGAGCAATAATGTTTAACATATTCTTTACAGCCCAAGGAAAGTATCTATGGCTACAATAGCTCGTCGTCTAATTTGATCGGCCGAATCTAGTACTCTCTGATCATCATCGGCCGATCCCGGTACTTCTGACACACGGCGACGGAGCCTTATTGTTTCACGGGCCAGATGCTGCCTTTCTTACTTCAGCTCGCTGATGATGGATGGGAGTTCTTGGAGTTTCTTCTCTTCAGCGGCTATCTCTTTGGTTATCTGTTCCATCTCCTTGGCCAGTTCTACCCTCCGTTTCAGCCGATCTATTGCGCCGACGATGTCCGGACGGCAATTTTCAAGGAAGTTGATCCTGTGGTGCACTTCCTGAGCCCGGTGCTTGTATGAATCGACCTCCTCTTGAGTTTTGGCCATTTGAGCACGATCGGCCATACGACGCAACGCCCTGGAAACCGAAATCTGCATGCCCTCTATATAGGCAGCATACCCTAAATTTTCTGATACTTCATCCGGGATTCAACCTTTGATCTCGTTGAAAAGTCGTCGAATCGGCGATGCATCTTCTACCAATCGGCCGATGTCATCTTGAAGGAGAGTGCGAATGCTTTCGAGCTTGGAGCGGACATCGTCAGAGGTGGAGCTCAATGGAATTGGGTGTGAAGCGATTTCTTCATCATCGGCCAAGGAGACAGCAAAAGAGAAGATGCTGTTGTTGGGGGTGTCTTGCTCCTGTAAGGAAATAAAGTAAAGGGTAAGCAAGCGGTGAAAGGAAATCAGCCGATTCTAATGGTCAGACTGTTACCTCTTTGAAGCGAATTTCTCTTGCCTGCGCCGGTGGAAGTGTTTCCCTTGTCTCAGGGACTGGTGCATTTGGTTCGTCGGAAGAAAAAGATTCGATTGTTATCAGCGCTCCGCTTGGACCAGCTTCCTGAAAAAGACATAAAGGAAGATTCCCGTGAAAATGCTATGGGAAATTGAAATAAGATGGTAACAGAAATTTGCCATGCCTCTGTGGGTCTCCCGGCCGATGCCTGTTGTGGAGTTGTAATCGGCATACCCAAATCGGCCTGCATCAGAATTGGTTAAGTTTTCTGAGTATTAAGAATTCAAGGTAAGAGATCGTTTACCTCGGCGGCAGGAGCTGCTGGAGTCTCGGTTCCCACTTGAGACGTGGCCGATTGTTGCGGAGACTGCGGTGGGATAACTTGTGCAGCCTGGCAGAGGAATAGAATTGATGTCAGTAGAAGATTTGGAGAATATATGAGATAAATAAGATTACCTGAACAGCTTCTACTAATAGTGATGCTGCAGCAGCCCCGACTTCAGCAGTGACTTGGGGATCGGCCATCTCGACGACTGGCAAAGGTAAAGGACCTGGAGTCTCGGCTGGTGTCACCACTACATGGTCGGCCGATCCGATGCGGGAAGTCTCGGCCGATACCACTGCCATCTGGCTGGCCGATCCGATGCGGGGGACTTCAGCCGATGCTATTGCCGTCTGACCGGCCGATCCAATGCGAGCTCGCACCCGACGGCTGGTTATCTTTGATGTTGGCCTTTTTGGTGCTCGCCTTGATCGGCCAGTGGAGATATCTCTGACAGTTGGAGCATGGAAGCCGATAAGTGGATACGGCGTGTATTGGTGATGACTATCAATCGGCCGGCCGCTTCGGCTCCGCATCGGAGGAACATGGCTTTCAGACTGAAGAGACGAACATGAGTTAACAACAAGATGATAATGTAATATTGGAATCGGCTGAGGAAAAAGGACATACCGCTGCATTTGGATCAATGTTCTCTGGGTCCAGAATGTTGCAGTAAGACGATGGAGATTTACAGAAAAGGTGCTGCTTCCATTCTTCCCACCATAATTTAAACTGCTGGGTGGCGAAAGAGGCAACTGACCAACTATTCAAGTCAATGGTACTGGAATCGGGTACTAGATCGCACAGCCGGCTGTAATCAAGACTTGAGGTCAGTCCATCTCTGAATTTTGCCTGACCGGCGAAGTAGACCCGAATCGGCAGTTGGCCAAAACCCAATTGCCTTGCCGCAGCCGATGGATTGTAGAACTCGTAGGTGGGTGAATCCTTTCCTGAGAAGAAATTGGGCGGCAGAATCCCCGGCTTGATCAAGATGTCCATTAACTCTCTGTCGAAGGTATGAGTGGAGAAATCGTAGCATACGGGCAATTCAAAAATCGGCTCTACTGCCTGATATGGGTGCCAGCTGATCATCTCTTCACTAAGGCCATTGTAAAAGCATCTAAAGTATTCAGTTGTACGGGTGGTAGTGAATTGGCAGTCGGGAAAGGCCGATACCGCTTCTCCAAAAGATCTGCAGCGGCGACGGACCGATGGATTCTCCTCTGACTCGATATTGGGAAAGGTCCTTGTCTCTATCCGCTGCTAAGAGACCTTGCTCATGTGTAAATTGAGCCAGAGGGTGATGAACCACCAAGGACCACCTGGGTTCCCTATCGGCTGCCCCTTCGACAGTTTGACGCCGATTTGGTGCATCAGATGGTACGCCGATCCCATCAAATGTTTTCCAAGGGGGATGGCCGATCCTTGTGAAAGAGCCTCTGCCAAAGCTTGAGTGTTTGAAGAGGGGCCGACTGCTCTGCCACAGAAGAAATGCTTCTCCAACCACATCATCAAGAAGGCAGTCTGCTCCCTCTGCGAGACTATCCCGGTCTTCATGTTTTTACTAATGTATCCTTTCCACCCACCGATTCCTTTGGTCTCCAGCCGATGAGATGGCTTGAACAGATAATTGAAAGGGGTATCGGCGGAGGAAACATCGAGGCCGGTCAGCAGCAGAACATCGGCCAAGGTCGGGGTCATGGGTCTGTGTCCGAGAAGGAACGCGTTAAGTGCATCGGACCAAAAATAAGAGGCTGCCATGACCAGTGGTTCGTTCCTTTCCATCTGAGACAAGGATAAGTCTATGCACTGGCCGATTTTCAGTTCTTCCCACTGAACCTTCCAAGATCCGGCTACCCTCTGGTACCATTCTCTCCACCCGGGTGTTTCATTTGGCCAGGATCTGAAAGTGTCTACCCAGTGATCTAAATCCATAGATGATTGCTTAAAAGGGATCCTATGGGTTTCTAAACTGATCAGGTCCGTTGGATCGGGGTTCCCCATAGGGCCCAAACAAATGAGGTCAGGGGATTCTGAGAGAGGAATAGTGATTCGGTGCCTAAGTGCCTAAAAAAGGGGAAAAGGGAAGAAACTGAGAGAGGGTCCGGAAAATACTGAAGCAGTAAAAAGGCGAAGAGGAAAAAATTTCGAGCATTTACCTCTGGGATGGAGGCCATCGTCGCCGATGACACCGCTGGGGAAGCCGCCGATTGGGCCGCCGCCGCTGAAGGAGTAGCCGATGGAGCCTCTGTAGATGGAGTGGTCGCCGATGGAGATGCCATTGGGGGTTGGGGCAGGCCGCGGATGAAATCGCCGGAAAGGGGGAAGCGCTTGGAGATCGAGAGAGCTTGGAGGAAGACGAACAGTGGTGCGATGGAAAAGAATGCTAGATTCATGGGGAAGGATAGGCGGAGAAAGCCAGTACTTAAGAAAAATCAGGGAAGCGAGGGCAAAGATGGTATTTTTACCGCGCCGTCTACACGAGTTCTAGAGGAGCGGTCGTTTCGCGCGCTCGGTTCGAGGAAATTGTAATCATTGTGCCGCGGAACGGAAGGAGATTTTACTGCGCCCGTTTCGGAGGAAAGGATTAAAGAAAGAGTTTCGAAGAAAAAGTTATATTTTACTCCGAAACTGGGGGGCATGTGTTGACGCCAGATTTTGACGCGTGTTGAATCGGCGTTAGGAGGAGAAGATTGGCCGATGCGGTAGATCTGAAGGCTACAGAAAGGAATCGGCCGATCGAGGTAATAGTTGGAAATCGGCCGATTGGTGATACAGCCTACGCCAATAGGATGGGACTATTTCAGAGGGTCCTGGTCAAAAGTTGGTCAAAGGGGGCACGCTAAGTCGGTCGGGGAGCAATTGAAGGAAATCCTGATTGGATTAGGGAACGGCGGCGGAAGATTCTGCGGGAGTCCGTTTCCTTTTAAAGTTCTTATAGATATAGTAGTTTAAATAAGGTTGTAACAAGTCATGATCGACCAGGAGTCCTAGCTTTAGGGTATAAATAGGAGTCGTTAGGGTCTTGAAAATCATCAACACATCAATCACAACAATACTTCTACTTTTCCAGCAATTTACTTTCAAGTCGGCGAGTTCGCCAATACTTTTCTTCTTTCACGAGTTCGTACGGATTGGCAGGGCTGCATCAACTTGATCTCCGGCCAATTGGTAGGTTCCGCTTACCGAGTAATATCCGAGCTTTAACTACGGGCGCATCGCTGTGGTTTCGTTTGGATTTATTCACCAGTTATCGATATTTACTAGAATTGCAAGTTTTACCTGTTGTTCTAGTATTATCACCAGTTATCTAGCTTGAAATCAGAGTAATCGGCTTCGTCATTGTCCTTCTTCAATTTATCATCACATAGCCGATTAGATCTATTTCAAGTGTTGCTCCTGTAGTAATCGTTTAGATCGCTCTGGCAGTTTTCTTTACCATTACTACACGATTATCGGCAGATCCATAGCCGATCATCTCTACAGCAAATCGGCCAATTCGCCGCCGACGCGCTCCTCGGGACAGATCGGAATCCCAGCCGATCGACGCGCCTGGAATTTAAATACTCTATTTCCTTGTCAATCAACAGGTCAGATTGACTGGCACGCCGCGCGAACCGCACCAGGGCGATAACCCGAACAGGAGCTAAGCAGATTCTCCCGGGTCGTGTGTCCGACGCTTAAGACCGTCGGCCGATTCCTATCCGGCCGATTTTAGCGCCAACACAAGTTTTACCTGTTGTTCTAGTATTATCACCAGTTATCCAGCTTGAGATCAGAGTAATCAGCTTCGTCATCATTCTTCTTTGATTTATCATCTTACAACCGATTAAATCTATTTCAAGTGTTGCATCCATAATAATTGTTTAGATCGCTCCAGCAGTCTTCTTTACAATTATTACGCGATTATCGGCTGATCCATAGCCGATCATCTTTACAGCAAATCGGCCGATTCGCCGACGCGCTCTTCAGGACAGATCGGAACTCCAGCCGATCGGAGTGCCTGGAATTTAATACTCTTATTGCCTTGTCAGTCAACAGGTCAGATTGACTGGCACGCCGCGCGAACCGCACCAGGGCGATAACCCGAACAGGAGCTAAGCAGATTCTCCCGGGTCGTGTGTCCGACGCTGAAGACCATCGGCCGATTCCTGTCTGGCCGATTTTAGTGCCAACACACTTTTGGCACGCCCGGTGGGACAAACTTCAAGATCCGATATGTCGAAGAACGCGGAAATTTCCGACGGCAACATCATTGAGGTCACAGAAGCGGATCTCATGGACGACCAGAGGGAAGAGTTAGCTAAACATCTAGAAGATTACAAGAAGATGTATTTGCAGTCGTTCAGTCGTACCAGAAGCGGGGAGGCTGTCAAGAAAGCTCCTATTCCAGTTCCCCGCCATATCACCATTGCTGAGGATTCGGGCAAGATGTCCGATATGATCCAACAGTCCATCTACCAGGTGTTCATCGATCAGTCCTCGGTGATGACCAACACGGTGTACAACGCCGTCATCAGCTCTCTGACCAGCGGAGCAGTTCAAGGCTATCAGGGGTCGGCGTATGCCCTGCCGATTACGCTTCCAGCCAGAAGCTTACCAAGCACGTCCCAATCGGCTCCTCAGCCGATATTTACGCAACGCGAGGGGTACAACACTTCGTTGCCTCCGGCGTCTCCAAGATACAGCGGCGCACCATGTTTCCCATCACAGGCACCGCTTCAACCCGTCCAGATTGCTTCTGTGCAATCGCTATCCACAAGTTCAGTGCCCTGGGGGACATCAGCGACAATGGTTTTTCCCGATCCAACAACCGGATACGGGAGCTATCCAATCCAGGCGCCGCATCAATCGGCCGTCCGGCCGACGGTCCCTCAGTATTAGCCAATCTCATCAGAAATCGGCAGGGGGGCAAGTGCTGTAGAAGCACTCAGGAGCACGGCGCAATTGATGACGTACGACGGAGCGGCGGATTCACTTCACCATCAACTATCAGCTGCTCAGCAAAATTCGCCGCATGCTTCGACTCATCACCCAGCCGTACCAGCCCTTCAACACATGCCGGCACCGCGAACAGTCGTTCATCAGCAGCAGGTGGACTGGACGACAAGAATAGCAGAAGTGATTCAGGACCAGTTTGGATTGAAGCCAAAAGTGCAGACTTACACCTACAAGACGCCATATCCATCGGTCTATGACTTGCTGTCGTTCCCACACCGCTACAAAGTTCCCGATTTCACCAAATTTTTGGGGACGGATGACACATCCACCGTAGAGCACATGAACCGATTCATCATCCAGTGCGGGGAGGCTGCCACGCAAGATGCTCTGAGGGTGCGTCTATTTTCATCGTCTCTGTCCGGATCGGCCTTCCAGTGGTTCACCACTTTGCCACCAAATTCTATTGTTACGTGGGCCGATCTGGAAAAGCAGTTCCACAAGTACTTCTACGCAGGAGTACATGAGATGAAGCTCTCAGATTTGACCAGCCTCAGGCAGAGGAGTTGGCTCTGACCGAGGTTCAGAGAGGTCAGGAATAAATGCTACAGCCTGGCTCTGACCGATGCACAGTTGGCCGATATCGCTTTCCAAGGCCTCCTGCCACAAATCAAGGAGAGGTATGCTTCACAGGAGTTTGAAAGGCTAAGCCAGATCGTGCACCGATTGGCAGGACACGAAGTCCGTCCGTTTGAGCAGCGGAGGAATTTCCAGAAGAAGGTAGCATACTTAGAAGGATCTGAATCTGATGGGGAGGAGGAAATCGGCCTGGCAGAGTGGGTAAAGGGCAAAAAACCAATATCATGCCCTTTCGGAAAGAAAGAGCCAGAGACATTCGGCTTTGACACATCAAAAGCCGATAAAATTTTCGACTTATTACTCCAGGAAGGGCAGATTAAACTTTCTCAGTATCATACCATCCCTACGGCCGATCAGCTCAAAAAGATGAAGTACTGCAAGTGGCACAATGCCACATCTCACGATACGAATGAATGCAAAGTCTTCCGATAGCAGATACAATCGGCCATCGAGCAGGGGAGGCTCAAATTTGAGGTCCCGGCTAAATCGGCAAAACCGATGAAGATAGATCAGCATCCCTTCCTGGCTAACATGGTTGACACCGGAGGAAATTCACGTCAAACCAACGTGCTGACGTCAGAATCGGCAAGAAGGGGCGGCACCGTTGATCCCAGGAGGCAGATTACGGCGGAAGAGATCAAAAGGAACAGGTGGGGGCCAGAACGACCACGCAAACCCGTCACCTCCCAGTTCTTGCTCAGCAAATATCGGCAGCAGCAAGAACAATCAAGATACCATGATGAGATGATATGCCGGCATGAAGATCACTGGCAATGTCCGTTCTTCATCCATTGCTGGGAGAACGACATCAGTTTGCCGTCTGCCGATAACTGTCCGGAGTGTAACGGATTGAGTTGCAACGATGGCCCGAAGTCACACTTTAGGGACAGAGGATCAGAGCTGATCAGCAAAAATCGGTGCGGACGAGAGGAACAGCATATTTCGGTGCATGATCGGCTGGGGGGCAGAGTTGACCAGTACCACCGGTCAAAAGGCAGGATCAACCAACAGGATGGACTGGGGGCAGGATCAGCGTGCACGATCGGCTGGAAGAGATGGCCGATGACAGGGTGTCAGACGAGAACCCCCTAGGAAGGGAACCGGATTGGGAACACGCCAGATCATCGGCCAAACCAGTGAACCCCAGGTGGTGTCCCGATGGCCTATCCAGATCCCAGAAACGGAGGATCCAACGCCTGCGCCAGTGGGAGCATCAAGAGGAAGAACAGAGGCAGGTGCCAGAGAAAAGAAATGTTAAGTCTCGAGTGTGGCGCCCAAAGAAAAACAACGGTCAAGAAGCAGACAATCAAGAATCGGCAGTCGACATCAACATGGTGTTCATATTGCCGATGGAATTCATGGCGCCTGACGATCGAGACAAAGCGATAAGGATGGAAGAACAAATGGCGCAACTGGTATTAGAGCCGATGATGGCTACTTTTGAGAAACCAGAAGAAGAAAAACGGCAACACCTTAAAGCGCTGTTTCTCAAAGGCTATGTTAACGGACGACCCGTCACCAGATTGCTAGTAGATGGAGGTGCCGCAGTTAACATCATGCCGTACGCCATGTTCCTCAAGCTAGGCAAGAGCGATGAAGATCTCACCAAGACGGACATGATGCTGAAGGATTTCGAAGGCAACGTGTCTCCTGCCCGTGGAGCGCTCTGCGTCGACCTCACCATCGGCAGTAAGACCCTTCCTACCACCTTTTTCGTTATTAATGGTAAGGGATCCTACAACATGCTGCTTGGTCGCGACTGGATACATGCAAACTGCTGTGTCCCATCTACAATGCATCAATGCCTCGTGCAATGGGTCGGCGACAGCACAGAGATAGTCACCGCCGATTCCGCCTACAGCGTTGCAGCGCCCGACACGCAACAGTGGAGCTGCGAGCACATCAAATGTATATCTGGCAGGACTTGGGACATTGACTTCCTGAAAGTGTCCGATTTCGGTCTACAGCCGATCCAAGCAGTCGGCTCTGAAGATTCAGAATAGATGGATCAGCTCGTTCGAGAAGACGGGAAGCTTGGGCATGGATTTACGTCGGCCGATTTATTGGAGATGATAGATTTGGGAGATAGCAGCAAATCAAGGCCGTCGTATATTAGTGCTAATTTGGATCCTGAGTATAAGTGTAAACTGATAAGTTTATTAAAAGAATTCAAGGATTGCTTTGCTTGGGAGTATCATGAGATGCCAGGTCTAGACCGGTCCATTGTTGAACACCGGTTACCTATAAAATCAGGATATCGGCCATATCAGCAACCTGCTCGACGGTGCAATCCCAAGATTCTACCTGATATAAAGGCTGAGATCACAAAGTTAATTGAAGCAGGATTTATTCGGCAGTGCCGCTACGCTGAATGGATTTCTAATATTGTGCCCGTGTATAAAAAGAATGGAAAATTGCGTGTGTGCATCGATTTCAGGAACTTAAATCAAGCCACACCAATGGATGGATATCCGATGCCAACGGCCGATATCTTGATAGATGCTGCCGCAGGACACAAAGTCATAAGTTTCATGGATGGTAATGCAGGGTACAATCAGATATTAATGGCCGAAAAAGATATCTCAAAAACGGCTTTCAGGTGTCCAGGTCATCTTGGTTTATTTGAATGGGTTGTGATGACTTTTGGGTTGAAGAACGCCGGTGCTACGTATCAGCGGGCCATGAACTATATCTTCCACAAGCTTATTGGTACATCGGTGGAAATTTATATAGATGACGTCGTGGTCAAGTCAAAAGGTCACCAAGAACATCTGGCCGATTTACAAGAAGTACTGGAGTGCACAAGGAAGCATGGGTTGAAGATGAACCCAAACAAGTGTGCATTTGGTGTATCGGCTGGGCAATTCTTGGGATTCATGGTTCATGAGCGTGGGATAGAAGTCAACCGGAAGACCATAGACGCCATCAACAAAGTTGTGGCCCCACAAAATAAAACTGAGCTACAGTCCCTCATCGGCAAGGTCAATTTTATCAGAAGGTTCATATCCAACCTGTCAGGGCGCATTCGGGCTTTTACTCCTCTGTTGAAATTAAAGCCTGATCAAGAATTTATATGGGGAGAAGAGCAACGCAAAGCATTGGAAGATATTAAGCAATATTTAGTTGCACCTCCGTTGTTAGTCCCGCCACAGTCTGGTAAGCCGTTCAAATTATATTTATTGGCTGATGAACAGGCTATTGGATCGGCGTTGGTACAGGAGTTTGAAGGAAAAGAACGAGTGGTATATTACGTCAGCAGAAGACTCCTAGACGCCGAAACAAGATATTCCCCGGTGGAGCGGCTGTGCTTGTGTTTATACTTCTCGTGTACCAAGCTCATGCACTATTTGTTATCGGCAGAATGCATAGTTATATGCAAGGATGACGTGGTGAAGTATATGCTATCATTGCCGATTTTGAAAGGACGGATTGGAAAATGGATCCTGGCTCTGTCAGAATTCGACTTAAGGTACGAATCGGCCAAAGCTGTCAAAGGTCAAGTAATGGCCGATTTCGTGGCTCAGCATTGCCGACCAGAAATTGCCGCTGTTGAACCGGTTCCATGGACTCTGTATTTTGATGGTTCTTCGTATGGGGTCGGATCAAGAATCGGCATTGTTCTTGTGTCGCCTCGGGGGGCAAGTTATGATTTTTCTCTGCCGATAGAAGCTTCCGCAACTAATAATCAGGCGGAATATCGAGCCGTCCTAAAGGGCATCCAATTGTTAAGGGAAGTCAAACCTGATGCAGTCGAAATTTTTGGAGATTCCATGCTCATTGTGGATCAATTAACGGGGCGATCTGAGTGCAAGGATGATATCTTGAGGATTTATTATGAAGATTGCCTTCAATTTTTAAAAGAGTTCAAGTCTGCAATAATTGAGCATATCCCCAGAAATTATAATGAAGAGGCCAACAGGCTGGCCCAACATGCCTCCAGGTATCGGCCGATTCAGGGAGCAATGATGCTAGAGCTCGCGGCCGATGACTGGCGAAAGGAAATCGCCGATTACTTGAAAGATCCATCCCGAAAAGTGGATCGGCGAATACGTTTTCAAGCTACAAAATATGTGTTGCTTGAGGATGAGTTATTTTACCGGACGATTGATGGAGTTCTTCTCAAGTGCCTGGGAACAGAAGAAGCAAAGGTTCTGATGGGAGAAATCCATGAAGGCGTGTGTGGAGCCCATCAATCGGCTCACAAAATGAAATGGATGATCCGGAACAATGGGTATTATTGGCCAACTATTCTTGAGGATTGTTTCAAATATTACAAAGGATGCCAAGACTGTCAGAGTTTTGGCAATATACAGCGCGCGCCAGCATCGGCTATGAGTCCAATAATTAAGTCGTGGCTGTTCAGAGGTTGGGGAATAGATCTCATCGGACAGATTCATCCTCCATCGAGCAAGTGGGTGGAGGCAGTTCCTTTAAGGAATGTGACATCGGCCGATATGATTGAATTTGTTAAAAGCCATATTATCTATCGATTTGGTATTCCTCAAACCATCACAACTGACCAAGGAACAATGTTTACTTCTGGAGAATTCGGAGAGTTTGCCGCCGATATGGGGATTAAATTATTAAATTCTTCTCCATATTATGCTCAAGCCAGTGGAAAAGCAGTGGAAAAGCAAAAAGGGAAAAAATTTACCTATTATGTTTACGTTAAAGATCCGGAAAGTACTGGAGCAGTGGAAAAGCAAAAAGGGAAAAAATTTCAAGTATTTACCTCTGGGATGAAGATCATCGTCGCCGATGGGGCTGCCAAAGGAGCCGCCGATTAGGCCGCCGCCGCTGAAGGGATCGCCGATAGAGCCTCCTTGGTTGGAACGGTCGCTGATGGTGACGCCATTGGGAGGTAGGAGAAGGTCGCAAATGGGATTGCCGGAGGGGGTGTTTGGAGATCGAGAGGGCTCGGAGGAAGATGAACAGTGGTTCGCTGGAAGGAAATGATAGTGTTGGCGCTAAAATCGGCCGGATAGGAATCGGCCGATGGGTCTTCAGCGTCGGACACACGACCCGGGAGAATCTGCTTAGCTCCTGTTCGGGTTATCGCCCTGGTGCAGTTCGCGCGGCGTGCCAGTCAATCTGACTTGTTGATTGACAAGGAAATAGAGTATTAAATTCCAGGCGCGTCGATCGGCTGGAGTTCCGATCTGTCCTGAGGAGCGCGTCGGCGGCGAATCGGCCGATTTGCTGTAGGGATGATCGGCTATGGATCAGCCGATGATCGTCTAGTAATTGTAAAGAAAACTGCTGGGCGATCTAAACAATTACTAGAGAAGCAACACTTGAAATAGATCTAATCGGCTGTGAGATGATAAATCGAAGGAGAACAATGACGAAGCCGATTACCCTGATCTCAAGCTGGATAACTGGTGATAATACTAGAATAACAGGTAAAACTTGCAATTCTAGTAAATATCGATAACTGGTGAATAAATCCAAACGAAACCACAGCGATGCGCCCGTAGTTAAAGCTCGGATATTACTCGGTAAGCGGAACCTACCAATTGGCCGGAGATCAAGTTGATGCAGCCCTGCCAATTCGTACGAACTCGTGGAAGAAGAAAATATTGGCGAAGTCGCCGACTGAAAGTAAATTGCTGGAAAAGTAGAAGTATTGTTGTTGATTGATGTATTGATTCTCTCTTGCAAGACCCTGACGACTCTTATTTATACCCTAAAGCTAGGACTCCTGGTCGATCACGACTTGTTATAACCTTATTTAAAAAACAGGAAAACTACTGTATCTATAAGAACTTTTAAAGGAAACGGACTCCCGCAGAATCTTCCGCCGCCGTTCCCTAATCCAATCAGGATTCCCTTCAATTGCTCCTTGACCGACTTGGCGTGCCCTGTTGACCCTCTTTTGACCAGGATCTTATGGAATAATCCCATCCTGTTGGCATAGGCTGCGCCACCAATCGGCCGATTTCCAATTGTTACTTCAATCGGCCGATTCCTTTCTGTAGCTTTCAGATCTGCCGCATCGGCCAATCTTCTCCTCCTGACGCTGATTCAACACGTGTCAAAATCTGGCGTCAACACATGCCCCCCAGTTTCGGAGTAAAATATAACTTTTCCTTCGAAACTCTTTTCTTTAATCCTCTCCTCCGAAACGGGCGCAGTAAAAATCTCCTTCCGTTCCGCGGCACAATGATTGCAATCTCCTCGAACCGGGCGCGCGAAACGACCGCTCCCCTGGAACTCGTGTAGACGGCGCGGTAAAAATACCATCTTTGCCCTTGCTCCCCTGATCTCTCTTAAGTACTGGCTTTCTCCGCCTCTCCTTCTCCACGAATCCAGCATTCTCTCCGTCGCATCACTGTTCGTCTTCCTCCAAGCTCCTTCGATTTCCAAGTGCTCCCCTTTTCCGGCGATCTCATCCGCGGCCTGCTCCGACCCCCAATGGCGTCTCCATCGGCGATCACCCCATCTACAGAGGCTCCATCGGCTGCTCCTTTGGCAGCGGCGGCCCAATCGGCGGCTTCCCCAGCGGCGTCATCGGCGACGATGGCTTCCATCCTAGAGGTAAATGCTCGAAATTTTCCCCTTTTTGCCTTTCTACTGCTTCAGTATTTTCCGGACCCTTTCTTAGTTTCTTCCCTTTTTCCCTTTTTTAGGCACTTAGGCACAGAATCACCATTCCTCTCTCAGAATCCCCTGACCTTATCTGTCTGGGCCCTATGGGGAGCCCTGATCCAACGGATCTGATCAGTTTAGAAACTCATAGGATCCCCTTTAAGCAGTCATCCATGGATTTAGATCATTGGGTGGGCACTTTCAGATCCTGGCTGAATGAAACACCCGGGTGGAGAGAATGGTACCAGAGGGTAGCCGGGTCTTGGAAGGTTCAATGGGAAGAACTCAAAATCGGCCAATGCATAGACTTATCCCTGTCTCAGATGGAAAGGAACGAACCTTTGGTTATGGCAGTCTCTTACTTCTGATCCGATGCACTTAACGCATTCCTTTTTGGACACGGACCCATGACCCCGACCTTGGCCAATGTCCTGCTGCTGACCGGCCTAGATGTTTCCTCCACCGATACCCCCTTCAATTATCTGTTCAAGCCATCTCATCGGCTGGAGACCAAAGGAATCGGCGGGTGGAAAGGATACATCAGTAAAAACATGAAGACAGGGACAGTCTCACAGAGGGAGCACACTGCCTTCTTGATGATGTGGCTGGAGAAACACTTCTTCTGTGACAGAGCGGTCGGCCCCTCTTCCAACACTCAAGCTTTGGTAGAGTCTCTTGCACAAGGATCGGCCATCCCCCTCGGTAAACATTTGCTGGGATCGGCGTACCATCTGATGCACCAAATCGGCGTCAAGTTGTCGAAGGGGGAGCCGATAGGGAACCCAGGCGGTCCTTGGTGGTTCATCACCCTCTGGCTCAATTTACACATGAGCAAGGTCTCTCAGCAGCGGATAGAGACAAAGACCTTTCCCAACATCGAGTCAGAGGAGAATCCATCGGTCCGTCGCCGCTGCAGATCTGTTGGGGAAGCGGTATCGGCCTTTCCCGGCTGCCAATTTACTGCCACCCGCACAGCTGAATATTTTAGATGTTTCTACAATGGCCTTAGTGAAGAGATGATCATCTGGCATCCATATCAGACCGCAGAGCCGATTTTCGAATTGCCCGCATGCTTTGATTTCTCCACTCATACATTTGACAGAGAATTGATGGACGTCTTGATCAAGCCGGGAATTCTGCCGGCTAACTTCTTCTCAGGAAAGGACTCACCCACCTATGAGTTCTACTGTCCATCGGCTGCGGCAAGGCAACTGGGTTTTGGCCAACTGCCGATTCGAGTCTATTTTGCCGGCCAGGCAAAATTCAGAGATGGATTAACTTCAAGTCTTGACTACAGCCGGTTGTGCGATCTAGTACCCGACTCCAGCACTATTGACTTGAACAACTGGTCAGTTGCCTCTTTCACCACTCAGCAGTATAAATTATGGTGGGCAGAATGGAAGCAGCATCTTTTCTGTAAATCTCCATCATCTTACTGCAACATTCTGGACCCAGAGAACATCGACCCAAATGCAGCGGTATGTCCTTTTTTCCTTAGCCGATTTCAATGTCGCATTATCATCTTGTTGTTAACTTATGTTTATCCCTTCAGTCTGAAAGCCATGTTCCCCCGATGCGGAGCCGAAGCGGCCGGCCGATTGACAGCCATCACCAATACACGCCGTATCCACTCATCGGCTTCCATGCTCCATCTGTCAGAGATATCTCCACCAGCCGATCAAGACGAGCACCCAAAAGGCCAACATCAAAGATAACCAGCCGTCGGGTGCGAGCTCGCGTTGGATCGGCCGATCAGGCGACAATAGCATCGGCTGAAATCTCCCGCATCGGACCGGCTAGCCAGATGGCAGTAGTATCGGCCGAGACTCCCCGTGTCAGATCGGCCGATCAAGTAGAGGTGACACTCGCCGAGGCCTCAGGTCCTTTACCCCTACCAGTTGTCGAGACGGTCGATCCCCAAGTCACCGCCGAAGTCGGGGCCGCTGCAGCATCACTATTAGTAGAAGTTGTCCAGGTAATCTTATTTATCTCATATATTCTCCAAATCTTCTACTGACATCAATTCTATTCCTTTGCCAGGCTGCACAAGTTGTCCCACCGCAGTCCCCGCAACTATCCGCCACATCTCAAGTGGGGACTGAGATTACAGCAGCTCCTGTTGCCGAGGTACACGATCTCTACCCTGCATCCTTAATATTCAGAAAACTTAACCAATTTTGATGCAGGTCGACTTGGGTACGCCGATTATAACTCCACAACAGGCATCGGCCGGGAGACCCACAGAGGCATGGCAAATTTCCATTACCATCTCATTTCATTTTCCCATAGTATTTTCACGGGAATTTATGTCTTTCTCAGGAAGCTGGCCCAAGCGGAGCACTGATAATGATCGAGTCTTCTTCTTCCGGCGAACCAAGTGCACCAGTCCCTGAAACAAGGGAAACACTTCCACCGGCGCAGGCAAGAGAGATTCGTTTCAAAGAGGTAACAATCTTACCATCAGAATTGGCCGATCTCCTTTCACCGCTTGCTTACCCTTTACTTTGTTCCCTTACAGGAGCAAGATACCCCCAACAATAGCATCTTTTCCTTTACTGTCTTCTTGGCCGATGAAGAAGAAATCACCTCACACGCAGTTCCATCGAGCTCTACCTCCGACGATGTCCGCTCCAAGCTCGAAAGCATTCGTACTCTCCTCCAAGGTGACATCGGCCGATTGGTGGAAGATGCATCGCCGATCCGACGACTTTTCAATGAGGTCAAAGATCACATCCCGGATGAAGTGTCGGAAGACTTGGGGTATGCTGCCTATATAGAGGGCATGCAGATTCCGGTTTCCAGGGCGCTGCAACGTATGGCCGATCGTGCTCAGATGGCCAAAACTCAGGAGGAGGTTGACTCGTACAAGCATCGGACTCAGGAAGTACACCACAGAATCAACTTCCTCGAGAACTGCCGTCCGGACATCGTCGGTGCAATAGATCGGCTGAAACGGAGGAGAGCAGAACTAGCCAAGGAGATGGAACAGATAACCAAAGAGATAGCCGCTGAAGAGAAGAAGCTCCAAGAACTCCCAACCATGATCAGCGAGCTGAAGCAAGAAAGACAACATCTGGTCCGTGAAACAATAAGGCTCCGTCGCCGCATGTCAGAAGTACCAGGATCGGCCGATAATGATCAGAGAATAGTAGAATCGGCCGATCAAATTAGACGACGAGCGATTGTAGCCATAGATGCTTTCCTTGGGCTGTAAAAAAATATGTTAAACATTATTGCTCCTTTAATGCCACTGCGCCGATTTGGTTTTGAACTGCTTTTTCAGTCTGCCTTGCATTTATGTACGTATTTACTCCGATAGGACGTGTCTCACCATCCATCTACCTCCTCTTCATTTATACGCAGACCGTTCACCATCTCTAGAGGCACACGCATCACTTATCTCTTCTTCTTCTTTTACTGTCCCAACTGAACGGCAAGATGTCTTGTTCGTCCTCTTCATCCTCTTCCTCTGTCAACCAGGTATGAACTCCCCCTCTACCTTTTTCTTAAGCATTTCAAATCGCTCCGATACTGGGTAACCCCCTTTATCTCTGTTTAGCCAAACCGTCTCAGCTCTGATCTAGAACGAGCGATAGAAATCATGCATTCACAAGAGCCATTATCACAGGCAGACAGAAATCTGATAAGAACTTATGCTGAGGAACTCAGAGATCATGTCCCTGCCGCTGTCCAGGAATATTCGGACCTCATAAGTGCTCATCTTTTGGTCCGCAAGCGACCATCTTCCAACAAAAATTCTTCACTTCCTTG
This sequence comes from Panicum miliaceum, assembly GCA_032594955.1. Taxonomy (NCBI): domain Eukaryota; kingdom Viridiplantae; phylum Streptophyta; class Magnoliopsida; order Poales; family Poaceae; genus Panicum; species Panicum miliaceum. The sequence continues at coordinate 44,422,713 of CM064061.1, read as the reverse complement.
TAAAGCTACAACTGAAGTCGCCATGGAAGATCTGGAAGAGGAGAAGACCCGCCTGCTGAAAGAACTCTACAACCAAGCTGAAACTGGAGCCACTGCAGAGGACTTGAAAGAGAAAAGGCTCACCCTTATGATAAAACTAGGTCGCATCGAGAGAGAAATCCAGCGTAGGCGTAATCAGTAGACACACCAGTATTTTTATTCTAAGGGCGGCTTATACCATGCTGTGGCAGAACCACCTGAATTAATCCGGCTCAAGTGTATTAACCATCACCATTAAGGCATCCTCGGTTAACCTTACACTTCAAACGGAGTAATCCACTGGTCTGTTGGGTATAACCTCCCGATACAACCACGGTGAACGGATCGAGCGCCGTACATACAAATGCTCATGCGACGATGAGCCCAGAGAATACCACATTCCAGCAAGTATTACATCATTTGCATAAGTCAATATTACAGACCTAGTTCTGAGTTTAGAAAACAAGTACTTCAATTAACATAAATAAGTTCTTCAGAGTTAAATTGCAGCGGAAATAAACAACGGAAACTACTCGACGATACAGGATGTCTCGATGAAGCCCGTACGAGACATCACTCGGCCTTATCTCCGTTGGACGGGGGCGCATCCCATTCCACCGACCAACCAGGGGGAAGAGTGCAGGGCCAAGTCAAGCTAGCAATCATGTCTTCAAAGGGCTCACCTGAAAACGAGTCACAAGCAAGACTGAGTATACTAATACTCAGCGAGACTTACCCGTGTAGTGGAAACTACTCCACCGACTCTAGACATGCAAGGCTGTTTGGCTCAGGGGTTTGTTTTGCCGAAAAAGCATCTACAAGTGGGTCCTTACTTTCAACTTTTAGCTCAAGATTCTAGTTTCGTTAGCCAGTCTAGGTAAGCAGCTATCTAATGCATACATGGTGAAGCATTAAGTTTTCCATCCAACCAGTTCATTCATCATCATTGTTCCTCTTCTTACTCTGTGGGTAAAAATGGTTAAGCAGTCTCAATAGCCGTGAGAAACGGACGATTCGAATTGAATTTCTTAACCTTGCAAGGGAAACCCAAACACACGTCACGTGGTTACTCGCTAGAGTCACACGTGCAACTTTTCCCCTTTCTTTCCGGGTCGTGGATCGGGGCTACCCTCCGAGAGTACAAGAGCTCCACGCCACGGTTCGGCGCCGGGTCGTGACCACTCTCTGCACTCGCCATATGCACATGGGACCGAAGTTCAAAGGGTAGGATGCCGTCCCCTTGCCGGGCCAATCAGGTACTTAAGCTTACCGATTCCCATAATCTCGGCATGTGTTTAGTACGTTCAAAGACTTAACCATCACTACCACACCCTGCGGCCTTAGCATTTTTCACTAGACAGACGGGCCCCAATCGTAACCATCGTTACATAACCCGTCCGTGTCCTTATGATTGCAGCGTGTAGTAGTCATTCAACTCCTATTTTCTCGCGAGTGACAGGAAATCACTCGACTTTTACCGGAGTCCTATTAGCACAGCATTCTATCGAACCTTACATCTAGTTTTCCAAGCAAGGGTTCCTGACATCATGCAACTAAGTTTTCATCCAACTCCTATAAACTTAATGCACAAGCAAAGAGTAATGAGTTGCATAATTTCGGAAAGAAAGGGTTATGCTCCGGGGCTTGCCTTCGCAGTTCGCTTGGGGATCTTCCGAACTTGGGCTCGGGTCTTCAAAAGCTTCAGTTAGATTTGCTTGAGCTTCACGCTGCTCACTCTCGGACGCGGGCACCAGCTCGTAGGTTCCGTCGGCGAGAGTCGTCGATTCTACATGAGTGCACAAGTTTAAGTCGTGGAAATAGCACTTGATTACGATTTGAGAGTCATTACTACAAGGGATAGTTTCTGGTCATGAAATTTTGGATTTAGGCACATCAAGGAAAGGTGTGCTTACTGTAAAATTTTCAGCCAATTTTATGTAACAGATTAATTCTGAAAAATATATTTCATTGTTGCTGTTAGATACTTGTTCTTTTTGTACAGATCAAGTGGTGCAACAATTGTGGCTAAGATTTTTACAGACCTCTCACTTGAGCATGCAGAAGCTACTGTAATTTTTGTAGGATTTATCATGCAGTATTTAGAGCATAGAAAATATGACATTCTACACCTAGGCTTTTTAAAGATTCATTTTTACAGGACTCTACACAGGGTTTTTGTCCATGAAACTTTTAACACAGCAACCTCTGCCACAGTGTAACTCCCAGTAATAATTTGGGAATTTTCCAAGCTAAGATACTATTTTCTTGATTTAATGTATGTTATTAGCACATAAATAAAATAAATAGGTTACTGTGAGATAAAAAGTCTCCTAATTTTTCTCTGGTTTCTAGTTACCAATACATTAGCATAGGAAAAATTTCAATGGGTGAATCACCACCTAACTGCAGGGATAAAACATTCTTCTTACACATGATATAAAACTAAGTTTAACAAACAGTAAATCTAGAGATGGAATTTGGGCCTGATCTTTTTACACAGTTCTAAACATCCAGCAACTAATTCACTGCCCAAAATTCAGGGTCAGCATTGTTCTAGAACAGTGGGTATAAAATATGTCCATTAAAGCTTCTATTTAATGTAGAGCAAAATATTTTGAGATTCTGAGAAAATTTTTGTAACAAAAGTGGTAGAGTTTGTTCTGAGGATTCCAGAACAGTTGAGTTTGCATTTTTCTGAATTTTCGACGATGTTATACGAATTTTACAAGTTCACTAAATTTGAATCTAGGTTTGAAATTTTCTTTTACAACTAGGTCCTTGAATCTTGCGCTCAGACCCTTCTAAAGATTTAAATTCTTGCAATTGGGTCCTCGGCGGCTCGGGTACGGCGGCCGGCCGAAATTCCGGCGAGGGGGCTCGCCGGCGGCGAGGGGCGGGGGTCGGGGAAGGTTCAGGGGTGCGAGGGCTACCTTGTGGGGGTGTTGTTCAGGTGGGGGACGGCCGGGAAGGGCTCGCCGGCGTTGGAGCAGAGGCGGCGGCGGCGCGGCTCGCGTCGACGGCGGTGCTCCGGCGGGCTTGGGGCGGCGTGGTCCGGTCGGTGAGCTTCAGTGACGTGTGGGGAAGCTACTCAAGGGCTCGGCTTGGACGGAGGGGGTCGGGGTCGTGTTGTCCACGGCGAGCAGGGGCGGCGGCGGCGACGGCAGCGCGTGCGGCGGCGCTCCGGTGGCTCTGGGTGGCGTTGGGTGGGTCGGCGAGCTGCGGTGAGGTGATGTAGTGGTGGCTGGGTGCTCAGTTTGGGCAGTGGGCGGCGGCAGTGGGCTGTCCACGGACGGGTGGTGCTCGGCGGCGGCGATGGCGACGGCGAGGCGTTCTGGTGGCCGGGGGCTCGCGCGCGTGGCCGGGGTGGCGCTTTTATAGGGACAGGAGGGGCCTGGTTAGCGTGCGGGGAGGAGGCACGGTACGGCGTGCACTGGCCGCGGCGGGCGGCGGCAGAACGCCGGCGCGTCGTGCGGCACGCGGGCGCGGCGACTGGGCGGCCGAGATACGGCGTGAGCGCGGTGAGATAGTGCCGGGCGCGGAGTGGGGAAGCAGCAGCGGCAGCGGCTCGGGCGGAGGGCGGGTGCGACGACTGGTGGGGCGCGGGGGCCGGGGCGGCACGGCGGAGCGCGGCTACTGGGCGCGACGGGCGGCGGGGCTGGACGCGGCTGCGTCGCAGGCACGCGCGGGCGCGAACTGGGCGGCGCGGCGTCGGGGCGGGGCAAAGCCGGCCGTGGCGGGGTGGTGCGGCGGCCACTGGCCTGGCGCTTCGCGCCGGTCAGGCGACGCCGGCCACCTGGCGCGCGGCGGGCGGGCGAGCGCGCGCGGCGCGGCAGAGGAGGGGGAGAAGCGAGGGACTGAAATGCAAAAATTCGAAAGAGTTCAGGGGGCTGGGTGCAAACAGGGCGTTTTCTCCTCTTTCTGATTTGAATTTCAAAAACTTTTGAACACGAAAGTTGCTCAAAATAAAAAGTTCTACAACTTTGGTTTCAGGCAAAACCTCATTTGGCTTATGGTTTTAAAGTTAATTTAAAGGTTTCAAATGTGTCCAAATGTGCCCAAATTTAATTTGAATTCCAACTGAACCCGTTTTAAATTCTTTCCACCCTCTCATTTGTTGGTTTAACACATGGAGTTAGGCTTATGTCATTGATTTTGGATTTGTAATTACCAGGGTTGCCACACATGCCGGCCATGTAATCTGTAATTTCCATTCAATAATGAATCCCAATGTTTCCTTCACCAGATGTGTAGCCAGAAAACCGATGAGAAATCGGCCATGTTACCTTGACATATTTTGCTGTAAGTTATGCGTCTACCCAAATGCTTGGATAGTACCTCTTCAGATATCGTCCATTTAAAGCTCTTGGTAATTCCTCCCCTTCGACTGTCTCCAGAATATATGCATTTCCAGGGGCACATCGGCCGATTCTATACGGCCCTTCCCAAGTGGGTGACCATTTACCGAATTTGGGATCTTTAGACCCTATCGGCAGCACCAACTTCCATACCAAATCTCCTTGAGAGAACTGCTTAACCTTGACCTTTTTGTCATACCATCTGGCCACCCTTTTCTTGTTTTCTTCTATACTAATCAGGGCTCTTAACCGTAAACCCGTCGAATCATCAAGTTCGTCTTTCATGAGAAAGGAATAGTCATCGGCCGTTAACTGATCCTGTAATGATATACGTCTTGACCCTGTCCTTATCTCCCATGGCAAGACCGCTTCATGACCATAAACCAAATGATAAGGGGATATTTTAGTGGCTCCATGACAAGCCATCCTGTATGCCCATAAAGATTCAGCCAAAGACATATGCCACTTCTTGGGTTGTTCTTCTATCTTTCTCTTGATTAGCTTGATTATCCCCTTGTTAGATGATTCTGCTTGGCCATTGGCTTGAGCATAGTATGGAGAAGAATTTAATAATTTAATTCCCATATCGGCGGCGAACACTCCGAATTCTCCAGAAGTGAACATTGTCCCTTGATCGGTTGTGATGGTTTGAGGAATGCCAAATCGATATATAATATGGCTTTTAACAAACTCAACTATATCGGCCGATGTCACGTTCCTTAAAGGAACTGCCTCCACCCACTTAGTAAAATAATCTGTAGCCACCAATATGAACTTATGCCCTTTGCTAGATGGAGGATGAATCTGTCCGATGAGATCTATTCCCCAACCTCTGAACGGACCACGGCTTAATTATCGGATTCATAGCCGATGCTGGTGCGCGCTGCACATTGCCAAACCTCTGACAGTCTTGGCATCCTTTGTAGTACCTGAAACAATCTTCAAGAATGGTCGGCCAATAATATCCATTGTTCCTGATCATCCATTTCATTTTATAAGCCGATTGATGAGCTCCACACACGCCTTCATGGATTTCTCCCATCAGAACCTTTGCCTCTTCTGTTCCCAGGCATTTGAGAAGAACTCCATCAATCGTCTGATAAAATAAATCATCCTCAAGCAACACATACTTTGTAGCCTGAAAACGTGTTCGCCGATCCACCTTTTGGGATGGATTTTTCAAGTAATCGGCGATCTCCTTTCGCCAGTCATCGGCCGCGAGTTCTAACGTCATCGCTCCCTGAATCGGCCGATACCCAGAAGCATGTTGAGCCAGTCTGTTGGCTTCTTCATTATAATTCCTGGGGATATGCTCAATTATTGCAGATCTGAATTCCTTCAAAAGTTGAAGACAATCCTCATAATAAATCCTCAAGATGTCATCCTTGCACTCAGATCGTCCCGTTAACTGATCCACAATGAGCATGGAGTCCCCAAAGATTTCGACTGCATCAGCTCTGACTTCCCTTAATAATTGGATGCCTTTCAGAACAGCTCGATATTCCGCCTGGTTATTAGTTGCAGAGGCTTCTATCGGCAGAGAGAAATCATAAGTTGCCCCGCCCCGAGGCGATACAAGAACAATACCGATTCCTGATCCGACCCCACACGAAGAACCATCAAAATATAGAGTTCATGGAACTGGTTCAACGGTGGCAATTTCTGGTCCACAATGTTGAACTACGAAATCGGCCATCACTTGACCTTTGACGGCTTTGGCCGATTCATACCTTAGATCGAATTCTGACAAAGCTAGGATCCATTTTCCAATCCGCCCTTTCAAAATCGGCAATGATAGCATATACTTCACCACATCATCCTTGCACACGACTATGCATTCTGCCGATAGCAAATAGTGCCTGAGCTTAGTACATGAAAAGTACAAGCACAAGCATAATCGCTCCACCGAGGAATATCTTGTTTCGGCGTCTAAAAGTCTTCTGCTGACGTAGTATACCACTCGTTCTTTCCCCTCAAACTCCTGTACCAACGCCGATCCAATAGCCTGTTCTTCAGCCGATAAATATAACTTGAACGGCTTACCAGGCTGTGGCGGGGCTAACACCGGAGGTGAAACCAGATACTGCTTGATATTCTCCAGTGCCTTGCGTTGTCCTTCTCCCCATATGAATTCCTGGTCGGGCTTTAATTTCAACAGAGGGGTAAAAGCCTGAATACGTCCTGATAGATTGGATATGGACCTTCTGATGAAATTGACCTTGCTGATGAGGGACTGCAGCTTAGTTTTATTTTGTGGGGCCATCACTTTGTTGATGGCGTCTATGGTCTTGCGGTTGACTTCTATCCCGCGCTCATGGACCATAAATCCTAAGAATTGTCCGGCCGATACACCAAATGCACACTTGTTTGGGTTCATCTTCAGCCCATGTTTCCTTGTGCACTCCAGCACTTCCTGTAAATCGGCCAGATGATCTTGGTGACCTTTTGACTTGACCACGACGTCATCTATATAAATTTCCACCGATGAACCAATGAGCTTGTGGAAGATGTAGTTCATGGCCCGTTGATATGTAGCGCCGGCGTTCTTCAAGCCGAAAGTCATAACCACCCATTCAAATAAACCAAGATGGCCTGGGCACCTAAAAGCCGTTTTCAAAATATCTTCCTCGGCCATTAATATCTGATTGTATCCGGCATTCCCATCCATGAAGCTTATGACTTTGTGGCCTGCGGCGGCATCCACAAAAATATCGGCCGTTGGCATCGGATATCCATCCATCGGCGTAGCCTGATTTAAGTTCCTAAAATCGATGCACACACGCAATTTTCCATTCTTTTTGTATACAGGTACAATGTTAGAAATCCATTCGGCGTAGCGGCACTGCTGAATAAATCCTGCCTCAATCAACTTTGTAATCTCGGCCTTTATGTCAGGTAGAATCTTGGGGTTACACCATCGTGCAGGTTGCTGATATGGCCGATATCCTGATTTTATAGGTAACCGGTGTTCAACAATAGACCGGTCCAGTCCTGGCATCTCATGGTATTCCCAAGCAAAGCAATCCTTGAACTCTTTTAATAAACTAATCAATTTACATTTGTACTCAGAATCCAAATTGGCACTAATGTACGTCGGCCTTGATTTGCTGCTATCTCCCAAATCTACCATCTCCAATAAATCGGCCGACGTGAACCCATGCCCCAGCTTCCCATCTTCTCGGACGAGCTGATCCATTTATTCTGAATCTTCAGAGCCGACTGCTTGGATCGGCTGTAGACCGAAATCGGACACTCTCAGGAAGTCGGTGTCCCAAGTCCTGCCAGATATACACTTGACGTGCTCGCAGCTCCATTGTTGCGTATCGGCCGCTGCAACGCTGTAGATGGAATCGGCAGCGACTATCTCTGTACTGTCGCCGACCCATTGCACAAGGTATTGATGCATCATAGATGGGACACAACAGTTTGCGTGTATCCAGTCGCGACCAAGCAGCATATTATAGGTTCCCTTGACATTATTAACGAAGAAAGTGGTAGGGAGGGTCTTACTGCCGATGGTGAGGTCGACGCAGAGCGCTCCGCGGGCGGGTGACACGTTGCCTTCGAAATCCTTCAGCATCATGTCCGTCTTGGTGAGGTCGTCATCGCCCTTGCCCAGCTTGTGGAACATGGCATACGGCATGATGTTAACTGCCGCGCCTCCATCTACCAGTAATCTGGTGACGGGTCTCCCGTTGACATAGCCCTTGAGAAACAACGCTTTGAGATGCTGCCGTTTTTCTTCTTCTGGTTTCTCAAACGTAGCCGTCATCGGCTCTAATACCAGTTGTGCCATTTGTTCTTCTTCTGTTCTTGTTACTTTATCTCGATCGTTGGGCGCCATGAACTCCATCGGCAGTATGAATACCATATCAATTTCGGCTGCCGATTCTTGGTTGTTCGTTTCCTGGTCGTTTTTCTTTGGGCGCCAAACTCGAGATTTAACATTCCTTCTCTCTGGCACATGTCTTTGTTCTTTTTCTTGATCCTCCCACTGGCATAGGCGTTGGATCCTTCGCTTCTGGGATCTGGATAGGCCATCGGGACACCACCTGGGATTCACTGGTTTGGCCGATGATCTGGCGTGTTCCCAATCTGGTTCCCTTCCTAGGGGATCTTCGTCTGATACCCTGTCATCGGCCATTTCTTCCAGCCGATCGTGTGCGCTGATCCTGCCCCCCAGTCCATCTTGCTGGCCGATCTTACTTTTTGACCTGCTGTGCTGGTCAACTCTGCCCCCCAGCCGATCATGCACCGAAATGCGCCGTTCCTCGCGCCGATTTCTGCTGATCGGCTCTGACCCTCTGTCCCTAGAGTGTGGCCTCGGGCGATCGCTGCGGCTTAATCCGCTACACTCAGGACAGTTATCGGCAGACTGCAACCTGATATCGTTCTCCCAGCAGTAGATGAAGAACGGACATTGCCATTGATCTTCATGCCGACGTATCATCTCTTTCTGGCATTGTGCTTGTTTTTGCTGCTGCCGATATTTACTGAGTAAGAAGTGGGAGGTGACGGGCCTGCGTGGTCGTTCTGGCCCTCGTCTGTTCCTTCTGATTTCTTCCATCGTGATCTGCCTCCTGGGGTCGACAACGCCGCCTCTTTTCGCCGATTCTGACATCAGCACCTTGGTTTGACTTGAGTCTCCTCCAGCATTAACCGTGTTGGCCGGGAAGGGATGCTGATCTATCTTCATCGGCTTTGCCGATTTGGTTGGTGTTTCAAATTTAAGCCGCCCCTGTTCAATGGCCGATTGTATCTGCTGGCGGAAGACTTTACATTCATTTGTGTCATGAGAAGTAGCGTTGTGCCACTTGCAGTATTTCATCTTCTTGAGTTGATCGGCCGTGGGGATGGTGTGATGTTGAGACAGCTTAATCTGCCCTTCCTGAAGCAGTGGATCGAAAATTTTATCGGCTTTTGACGTATCAAAGCCGAATGTCTCTGGCTCCTTCTTGCCAAAGGGGCAAGATATTGGTTTTTTCCCTTTTACCCATTCTGCCAGGCCGATTTCTTCTTCCGCGTCGAATTCAGAACCCTCCAAGTATGCCACCTTCTTTTGGAAGTTCCTCCGCTGTTCAAACGGTCGGACCTCTTGCCCTGATAATCGGTGGACGATTTGGCTCAGGCTTTCAAACTCTTGGGCAGCATATCTCTCTTTGATTTGTGGCAAGAGGCCTTGGAAAGCAATATCGGCCAACTGTGCATCGGTCAGAGCCAGACTGTAGCATTTGTTCCTGATTTCTCTGAACCTCTGTATATACCCCGTCACTGGTTCATCGCTCCTCTGCCTGAGGCTGGTCAAATCTGAGATCTTCATCTCGTGTACTCCTACATAGAAGTAGTTGTGGAATTGTTTCTCCAGATTGGCCCAAGTGACGATAGAATTTGGCGGTAAAGTGGTGAACCACTGGAAGGCCGATCCGGACAGAGATGATGAAAATAAACACACCCTCAGAGCATCTTGCGTGGCAGCTTCTCCGCACTGGATGATGAATCGGTTGATATGCTCCACAGTGGATGTATCGTCCGTCCCTGAGAACTTGGTGAAATCAGGAACTTTGTAGCGGTGTGGGAATGGCAACGAGTCATAGGCCGATGGATATGGCGTCTTGTAAGTATAAGTTTGAACTTTCGGCTTTAGTCCAAACTGATCCTGGATTACTTCTGCTATTCTTGCCGTCCAGTCCACCTGTTGCTGATGAACAGCTGTTCGCGGCGCGGGCATGTGTTGAAGGGCTGGTACGGCCAAGTGATGAATTGGTGAATTTTGCTGAGCGGCTGATAGTTGATGGCGAAACGAGTCCGCACCCCCTTCGTACGTCACTGCTGGCGCCGTGCCTCTAAATGCTTCCACAGTGTTTGCCCCCCTGCCGATTTCTGATAAGATCGGCTGATACTGGGAGACCGTCGGCCGGGCGGCCGGTTGGTATGGCACCTGAACCGAATAAGTGCCATGCCCATTCGCTGGCTCAGGAAAGTACGCTGTGGCTGACGTCCCCCAAGGCGCTGAGCTTGTAGGTAGTGTTTGCATAGAAGCCATCTGAACGGGTTGAAGCGGCGCTTGCGATGGGAGACATGGTGCACCGCTGTATCTTGGGGACGCCGGAGGGGGTGGAGAGCTGTACCCCTCGCGTTGCGTCAATATCGGCTGAGGAGCCGATTGGGATGTGTATGGTAGGCTTCTTGCTGGCAGAGTAGTTGGGGGGGCATATGTCGGTCCCTGATAGCCTTGGACGGCTCCGCTGGCCAAAGAGTTAACGACGGCATTATTGTAACACCTCAGGTGTTTTAATTGTTAAACAAGTCTTATTAGCATAATAAAATGCATCACTAACTAAGAAAATAAAAGGAATGGATTAAGTTTGGTTTTGCTTTTACCTTTAAAAGTTTGTATGTGCATAAATGCATGTACTTTAATGAATCAAATTGGATAACTTTCACATCAAAGCAAATATGGCTATGAAATTAAATGAGCACACCAGTATTAGCATGACCAATAAAAGTTTAGTTGAAGCCTAGGGAAGAAAATGAAATTTTGAAATAAAATGACGCGCCCTCCGAATAGAGTTTTCTTTAAGTTTTTAAAATAACTTTGGAACTAAAGCTCAAATGAACTTTGGCCTGAAACGAAACTTGTAGAACCTTTTATTCTGAACAACTTTCATATTCAAAAGATTTTGAAATTCGAATTAGAAAGTGGAGAAAACGTCCTGTTTGCAGCCAGCCCCCTGGAAATTTTCGAATTCTCGCACTTAGGCCCTTGCCCCTCCTCTGCTGCACCGCTCCCTCGCCCGACCGCCGCCGGCCACCTGGCCCTCGACGCCTGCATGGCACCAGGCGCCGAGCCAACCCCCGGCGCCCTGCCTGCTGCCCGCCCCCGCTCGCCCAACCACAGCCGCGCCTTTCTTCCCCCTCCCGCACGGCAAGCCCCTGCCCAACCCGGCGCCCTGCAGCACCGCACCGCCGCCCAGTCGCTGGCCGCCGCCCCGCCACCCAACAGCGTGCCCCGTTATGCCGCCCAGCTCGCCAATCGCCCGCCGCGTCGTCCGCACGCGACGTCGCGCCCCGGTGCGCGCCCAGCGCCCGCACGCCACGCGCATGGCGCGCCTCTGGCCGCTGGTCACCGCCGGCCGCACCCAATGGCGCCCAGCCTCGCTGCCCCCCTCCACCCCACGTTCTGGCCGTGCCAAGCCCGCCCCCGTGAGCTCCACTGGCTATAAAGCCCGGCGCAGCGCCCCTCCCTCCTCTCCTTTCTTCTTCCCCGCCAGAGCAGAGCAGAGCCGAGCTCCGCCCCACGCCGCCGCCGTGGAACTCCCTCCTCCGCCCCTCCTCGACCCGAGACAAGCGCTGAAACGGGTCCTCCTCAGTGCGCTGAAGCTTCCCAGCCCGAGCCCCGCCGCCCTCATCGCCGGAGCGCCGCCGTCCGCGCCGCCCCACCGCCGCCGCCCCTGCTCTCCGCGGCCAGCCCGCCACCAGCCACCTCGAGCCACTCCAAGACCACCAATAGGTGCGCCCTGGTTCCCTCTCCGTGCTCCCCCACCTTGCCCTCGCCGCCGGCGACCCAGCTCACCGGAATTCGGCCGGATAGGATGATCCCCGCCGTGAATTTGGGACCAGGGACTACATTGCAAACGCCCAAATCTTCCTAGGGGGTTTTCTGCTAGTTTTCAGGGACCCCTCTGTAAAGAAAGTTTTAACCAAATCAGGGAACTTGTAAAATTCGTATAAAATCGTAGAAAACTCAAAAAAATGCAAACTCAACGGTTCTGGAATAATTAGAAGAAACTCTACAACTTTTGTTGCATAAAGTTTCTCAGATTCGCAATATATTTTGCTCTAGATTAAATGAAAGGTTTAATGGACTTCTTTTGTACCCAGTGTTGTAGATCAATGCTGACCCTAAATTTTGGGCAGTGAGTTAGTTGCTTGATGTTTAGGACTGTGTAAAAAGATCAGGACCAAAAGCCGTCTCTAGATACACCTTTTGTCCAACCTTGTTTTATGCCATAAAGTGATAGAACTAATTTTTCCTGCTGTTCTGTGATGTTTAATGTCATGAAACTTTTTCTGTATTGTTTTAGTAATACCTAGAGGCCATAGAAAAATTTAGAAACATTTTTACTATATGTAACCTGTTCATATGAATTTGTGGTAGGAAAACTTCACTAATTCAAAATAATTAGTAAAGTGCTTAGAAAATGTTCATCTTTTTGCTACGAAACGCATTAGAGTAGCTCAAGCTGTACAATAAGTTTCATACATAGAAACCCTGTATAACATCCTGTAGAAAATAATCTTTAATAACATGAGTGTAGCTTGTCCCATTTATTATGCTCTAAATCATGTGCAATAAAATTTGAAAACTTTACAGTAGCGCAAATATGGTTATAGCAACACCCTGTAAAATGTTTAGCATCAATACTTGCATGGTTTGTTCTGTATAAAAATAACTATATTCTAGCAGTGGCTGTGTATTACGTTTTTCATATTTAACATGCTACACAAAAATGTCTGAAATTTTTACAGTGACCTTATCTCTGCATAATGTACTTTGAATAAAAATTTTATTACCAGAAGCTAACTAGATTAGTAATTGTGTTCAACTCATGTTTGTGTTTAAAAAGAAACTAAGTTTTCAATATAACACAACCCCTTCTTCGTTAATGAAGTTAAATAGATTAAGATAAACTCTATTAACGATCGCCCAGGAAATGTTAAAGTAAATAACTTCACAGCAAAACTTATGCCCTATGAACTGCAACTTTATCGTGAAGGAAATAATGTCAGTTAACTATCACCACAACTTACGCTCCTGCATTCATATAGGATCGACGACTCTCGCCAACGGAACGTACGAGTTGGTACCCGCGTTCGAGAGTGAGCAGCGTGAAGCTCAAGTAAATCTAACTGAAGCTCTTGAAGACCCGAGCCCAAGTTCGGAAGAGCCCCAAGCTAACTGTTCACAAGAAGGCAAGCCCCGGAGCATGAACCCTATTTTCTAAACTCATGCAACTTATTACTCTACTTTACTTGTGCATTAAGTTTATAGGAGTTGTTTGAAAATTTAGTTGCATGATCCTAGATACCCATGCTCTGAACACTAGATGCCAGGTTCGATAGAATGCTATGCTAATAGGACTCGGTAAAAGTCGAGTGATTTCCTGTCACTCGCGAGAAATTAGGAGTTGATGGTTTACTACACGCTGCAATCATAAGGACAACGGACGGGCTATGGTACGATGTTTACGATTGAGGCCCGTCTGTATAGTGAAAAATGCTAAGGCCGGAGTGTGTGGTAGTGGTGGTTAAGTCTTTGAACGTACTAACCACATGCCGAGAATATGGTAATCGGTAAGCTTAAGTACCGGATTGAACCGAGGCCGGAACATACTCCCCACTGTCTTGAATTCGTTCACATCTAGCTAATGGCGGGTGCATGTGCCGCCATGGCCCGGCTGCGTCCGTGGTCCATGGGGACGTGTAGTCGAGGGCGGTGGGCCTGTTCCGTGAAGCGGGAATTGAAGGGAAAAGTTGCACGTGTGACTCTGTGAGTAACCACGTGACGTGTGTTTAGGTTTCCCTTGCAAGGTTAAGAAATTCGATTCGAATCGTCCGTTTCTCACGGCTATTGAAACTGCTTAACCACTTTTACCCACAGAGTAAGAAGAGGAACAATGATGATGAATAAACTTGTTGGATGAAAATTTAATGCTTCACCATGTATGATATTGGATAGTTGCTTACCTAGAATGGTTAAAGAAAGCTATACCTTGGAGCTAAAATCTGAAAGTAAGGACCTACTATATATGCTTTTTGGCAAAACAAACCCCTCAAGCCAAAAGCCTCGCATGTCTAGGAGTCGGCTAAGTATACCCCACTAGTCGGGTAAGCCTTGCTGAGTATTAGTATACTCAGCCTTGCTTGTGGCTCGTTTTCAGGTGAGACCTTCGAAGATATGATTGCTAGCTTGACTTGGCCGTGTACTCTTCTCCCTGGTTGGTCGGTGGAATGGGATACGCCCCCGGCCAATGGAGATAATGCCGAGTGATGTCTCGTACGGGCTTCATCGAGACATCCTTATCGTCGAAGTAGCTTTCGTTGTTTTATTTTTTTCCGCTGCAACTTAAACTCTGAAGGACTTATTATTTATGATCACTAAAGTACTTGGTTTCTAAACTCAAACTTGGTCTGTAATATTTACTTATGGTAGTTTTGTAATATTTGCTGGAATATGGTATTCTCTGGGCTCATCGTCGCATGAGCTTTTGTATGTATGGCATTCGATCCGCTCTACCGTGGTTGTATCGGGAGGTTATACCCGACAGACTAGTGGATTACTCCGTTTGAAGTGTAAGGTTAACCGAGATTGCCTTAATGGTGATGGTTAATACACTTGAGCCGGATTAATTCAGGTGGTTCTGCCACAGCTGGTATCAGAGCCGTAGCTGGTGCCACAGCTGGCAACAGCTGGCTCCAGAGCCGAAATGCATACGCCAGAGAATGCGACAAGCCTTAACAACTCATTTTCATAAAACTTGACTAGAAGGTGTGTTGCGAAATACGTTGGTACGTTAAGGATGGTGCCTAGTTCGTAAAGCCCTAAGGGATTATGGGAAAGTTACTAGGTGGCTATCTAACTTATGAATATTATCAACTGACTTCCAGCACATTACTTTCTGTCAAAACTTACTTTCATGCACAACCGACCTTAAATTCTGTAACGACGCACTCATCGCTAAGGTAAGAAGGTAAGGATCCTCAGCCAACTGAGAGAGCTTGGCCTTCCTGTCGTGATGCGAACCGAACGCTGCCCTCAAGCAGTGGCTTACTTGAGGTGCTGCCAATATGCCAACTGTTAGTTGAACATATTGGGAGTAGAAGGTTTGGCGCAGGGTATGGCGATCGCTGTTCATACCCCCGTCTCATGACGATACCCCCGTGAATACGCTATCTCGATAGCGTATGTTAACGTCGTCTGTACGACGAAAATTGTATAGATATCGTTTCTATAAGTAAACGGTAATGAATACGGACGCTTTTATGAGTGCTGGCATGAAAGGTTCATGAAATATATATATGCTTTGTCAATCTTCTGCAGGTACACTAACCGCGATTACGATAAGTTAAAGAACGGTTAGGAGATCTCGACTAGCTATTATAGTGAGAGGCGTATCATGTATGCCACCGAAACTATCTTCGTAACACCAAAAGTTATTTGGCAGTTATTTTATTTTGTGAGGACGAATAGGACGTGCATGCATCATAACCATATATATCTGAAATTGAAACCATGATGCGTGAGAGTGGCAAGGTTCATGCACCCACACGATTGACTTGCCTAAGGATTATCTAGCAAACCGGTCACTTTCCGCCTTATCCGAAAAGATGAAATTATTAAGCTGAGAAAATGACCCTTTCGGAAGAAACTCAGGTTGAAAGTTTTTGTTCCAAAATCCGTATTCTACCTCCTGTCTAAATACAAAAAAAATTCTGGACATATGGGTAATGAGAAACAACAAAGACCTTGGTGTGTTGGTTTCTGTCCAAAATGAGCAGTCCAGCCACTTAAATTTTTAGGCCCCCTTCCTACAGTTTTCTGCAAAAGAGTACAACACAAAACTTGTTCCAAATTTACCCAAGTAGCTGCTGTTAAAATTTGGTAAATTTTGGCTGGGTAGATTTTCCCTGGTGCACGAAATATTGGCCCCCTGTTCACTGAAAATTTCTGGGTAGACAGAGAAGTGAGACCTTAAGGAAACAGCCATCTTAGAGCCTAATCCAGCCAAAGTGTTGAATACCAAACTTGTCCCAAATTCTGTGATCTAGGTTCTCACAAAATTTCAACCCTATTGGATCTTGCTAGTTTGAGTTATAAGCCAGATACTATAACTCGTTCTGCTGAAAAACAGCCAACCAGCGAAGCAAAGAGTGAATCGTTTGACCATCTTATCTGTCGATTTAGCATCTTGGCTGAATATCAAAGTTGTACATCCCTAAATTCCCTATCCACTTCCAAAATATGAGGAACTTTGGATGAACCTACCAGGAGTTATAAGATTCTTATGGCAGACAGTTTTTATGCCCGCGATTCCATCCAGGACCTTTTGGAAGTCTACTATTCCGCGTTAGATCTTTTTGGAGTCATGGAAGCAATATGGATCACGTTGCTAATGAAGAACATTCGCCTTTTCAGATGGTTGGAGCAACCCGTGGTAACCCGGATGGTTTTGGTGCTAGCGCAAGTGGATCGCAACCACAGCCGCCGCCACCACCGAGCTTGGTTGAAGTAATGGCCGCTCAAACCGAGTTGCTTCGTCAGCTGGTGCAAGGACAGCAACACCACCAGCGGGGTGGGCAAAATTTCCCCCACCCCCAAGCTGCAGGATACACGGATTTCCTAGGGACCCAGCCTCCCTTGTTTCACGAGACGGAGGAACCCTTGGATGCAGACGCTTGGATTCGCACAATCGAGTCCAAGTTTTCTCTACTTGTGGCCCCATGTTCGGATGAAAACAAGGTCCACTTTGCCGCGCAGCAGCTTCGCGGTACGGCTCGTCTATGGTGGGACCACTATTTTTCTATGCTCCCCGCTGATCACATTGTCACCTGGGATGAATTCAAGACTGCGTTCCGGGCACACCATATTCCCGAAGGTCTCATAGAAAGAAAGCTAAATGAGTTTTTAGCTCTCACTCAGGGTAACCGCACTGTACTCCAGTATGCTCAGGCCTTCAACAACCTGTGCCAATACGCGGGCTATCACGCAGACACAGATGCCAAGAAGCGTGATCGTTTCCGCCGAGGTCTGAGTACTAAACTCAAGGAACGACTGAATCTTGTCAAAGCCGATACATATAATGAGCTAGTCAACATAGCCATCACTCAAGAGGACTGTATTGAGGCTCATCGTGCTGAAAAGAAGAGAAAGGCGCTAGTTGGACCCTCGGGTGCTCAGCCACCGAGGTATCGCTTGGTGCGAAATGCTGCGCCTACAGCTCCACCGAAGGCCCCTCAGCCAGGACGTTGGATTATTAGGCCCCCGCAACAAGGTGTTGTACGACCCCCTATGCCTCAACAAACTGGACCCCGGCCCGCTACTCAGCAGTTTATTCGACCGAGCAGCACCAATCGTTGTTTCAAATGCGGGAGTTTCGGTCATTTCGCTCGCGAATGCCCTCAACCCAGGCTGCCAAATCAGGGCCAGGACTCTAACGAGAACAATAAGAACAAAGGCAAGAAGCAGACCCTCCAGGTCAAACAAGGACGGATCAACTTCACCACCCTTGCAGAACTTCCTGAAGGAGCACCTGTAATGACGGGTACATTCTCCATCCATAACAAGCCTGCAGTCGTATTGTTTGATTCTGGTGCATCACATAGTTTCATCAGTGCAAAGTTTGGTGCAAAAGTACGCTTGAATGTTTGTCACACCAAAGGATCGTATATGATATCAACACCGGGTGGAAAAATTGCTTCCAACCAAATAATAAGGCTGGTACCGATAAAATTGGGAAGTTTAGTCATCAACACAGACCTTGTTCTTTTACCCCTGGACGGCATGGATATTATTTTGGAAATGAACTGGATGACTAGGCATGGAGTCACACTGGACCTTTCTTCCCGAGCCGTTGAGATAAATTCACCTAGTCACGGAGCCACTACCCTTTACCTACCATTCCTAGATTGCACGAATTCCTGTGCTTACAAAATGGAAGGACTTAAGCTAGAGGATATTCCTGTGGTATGCGAGTATGCCGATGTCTTTCCGGACGACTTACCCGGAATGCCACCAGATAGGGATATTGAGTTCATCATTGAACTACAACCAGGCACTGCACCTATATCCAAAAGACCATATAGGATGCCCCCTAAAGAATTGGCAGAGCTAAAAATTCAACTCCAAGAACTACTGGACAAAGGTTTCATTCGCCCTAGCGCGTCACCTTGGGGATGTCCAGCCCTTTTTGTAAAGAAAAAGGATGACAGTTTAAGACTATGTGTGAATTACCGACCTCTCAATGCGGTAACTGTTAAAAATAAATACCCACTTCCTCGTATCGATGTACTCTTCGATCAATTAGCTGGAGCCAGAGTCTTCTCAAAGATTGATCTTCGTTCGGGATACCATCAAATCAAGATTCGCCCATGCGATGTTCCTAAGACCGCTTTCTCCACACGATATGGACTATATGAATTCTTGGTCATGTCCTTTGGACTCACCAATGCCCCTGCCTACTTCATGTATCTCATGAATTCGGTATTCATGCCCGAACTTGACAAATTCGTCGTAGTGTTCATCGACGACATCCTTATCTATTCCAAGGATGAGGAAGAGCATGCCAAGCACCTTCGCATTGTTCTTCAGCGACTCAGAGACCATCAACTCTATGCTAAGTTTTCTAAGTGTGAATTCTGGTTGGATACTGTAAAGTTCTTGGGCCACACCATCTCCAGCGAAGGAATAGCTGTTGACCCCAGCAAGGTACAAGAGGTGATGGATTGGAAACCCCCTACCTTTGTTCATCAGATTCGCAGTTTTCTCGGCTTAGCCGGTTACTACTGTCGCTTCATCCCGGATTTCTCTCGAATTGCTAAGCCCATGACTGAACTATTAAAGAAGGAAGTAAAGTTTGTATGGAATGAGGAATGTGAAGAAGCTTTCCACACTCTCAGAGAGCATCTGACTACTGCACCTGTGTTAGCTCAACCCGATAATACCAAGTCGTTCGATGTGTATTGTGATGCATCGGGTACTGGTCTAGGATGTGTGCTTATGCAAGAGAATCGAGTGATTGCATATGCGTCACGAGCCCTTCGGCCCCACGAGCAGAATTATCTCACTCACGATCTTGAGCTTGCAGCTGTCATTCACGCTCTGAAAATATGGAGGCACTATCTCATGGGTACACAGTGCAATATCTACACGGATCATAAGAGTCTCAAGTATATCTTCACACAAGCCGATCTGAATATGAGACAACGAAGATGGCAAGAATTAATCAAGGATTATGACCTTGAAGTGCACTATCACCCCGGCAAGGCTAATGTAGTCGCGGATGCACTAAGCCGCAAGTCCCATTGCCATTGCTTATCCATGGAGTCCTACAACGAGACCTTGTGTGCAGAAATGAGGAAGCTTAACATGGAAATGGTTTCCCAAGGCACTCTAGATCACATCTCAGTTGAGCCCACTCTTCACGACCAAATCGTCATGGCACAACTACATGATGAAGGAATTAAGATCATCAAACAAAAACTCTCTCTAGGTGAGGAGAAGTATAAATGTTTCCGCCAGGACCATAAGGGAGTTCTATGGTTCGAAAGTCGTATAGTCGTTCCGAAGAATCATGAACTCCACAAGCAAATTCTCGATGAGGCACACCTTTCCAAATTCTCTATCCACCCCGGCAGTAGCAAAATGTATTAGGACCTAAGGCAAAACTTCTGGTGGACTAGAATGAAAAGAGAAATTGCTACGTATGTCTCAGAATGTGACACGTGCCAGAGAGTAAAAGCTAGCCACTTGAAGGTAGCCGGTACACTTCAACCGTTACCTATACCATCCTGGAAATGGGAAGACATAAGTATGGACTTCATCGTTGGACTACCAAACACTTCCCAGAAACATGATTCCATATGGGTTATCGTTGATAGACTCACAAAGACGGCACATTTTCTTCCGGTACACACCACCTATACCGCCAAGAAATATGCCGAGATTTACCTCGATCGTATTGTTTGCCTACATGGAATACCTAAGACAATTATTTCTGATCGTGGTCCTCAGTTTGTAGCACGCTTTTGGGAACAACTGCAAACGTCTCTTGGTACCAAACTGATTCGCAGCTCAGCATACCATCCTCAGACTGATGGACAAACGGAAAGAGTAAACCAAATTCTTGAAGACATGCTGAGAGCTTGCGTCATTCACTATGACAAGAATTGGGACAAATGCCTACCCCTAGCAGAGTTCTCATACAACAATAGCTATCAAACGAGTTTGAAAATGGCACCATTTGAGGCCCTATACGGACGAAGGTGTCGAACTCCTTTGAGCTGGTCACAAACCGGAGAACGTAAAATAATTGGACCCGACCTGGTAATCGAGGCAGAGGAGAAAGTAAAGGTAATACAAGCAAATCTTAAAGCCGCACAAGCCCGACAAAAGAGCTATTCCGACAAAAGGAGAAAGCCCCTAAAATTCAAAGTTGGCGATCATGTCTATCTTCGAGTTTCACCCACCAAGGGAGTGCAAAGATTCGGAATCAAAGGCAAACTAGCTCCCCGTTATATTGGTCCTTACGAAATCATTGAGAGCTGCGGACCCGTAGCCTACAAATTACGACTGCCCCCTCAGCTCACGGCCACCCATGATGTCTTCCACGTATCTCAACTCAAGAAGTGTATTCGAGTCCCTACCGAGATTGTGGAACAGCAAGAAATATTGTTAGAACCCGACCTCTCGTATGTCGAACACCCGGTTAAAATTTTGGATCAAAAAGAAAGAGGGACCAGGAGGAAAGTGATTAAAATGTATAAAGTTCAATGGAATCATCACACTGAAGAAGAAGCCACCTGGAAAACCGAGAGTTACCTAAACCAAAATTTCCCTGGTTTTCTTACCTCAACCACGGGTATGTACACACACTGCCCACACTAAGCTTATTGTCCGAATCTCGGGGCGAGATTCTTTTTAAGGGGGGAAGGCTGTAACACCTCAGGTGTTTTAATTGTTAAACAAGTCTTATTAGCATAATAAAATGCATCACTAACTAAGAAAATAAAAGGAATGGATTAAGTTTGGTTTTGCTTTTACCTTTAAAAGTTTGTATGTGCATAAATGCATGTACTTTAATGAATCAAATTGGATAACTTTCACATCAAAGCAAATATGGCTATGAAATTAAATGAGCACACCAGTATTAGCATGACCAATAAAAGTTTAGTTGAAGCCTAGGGAAGAAAATGAAATTTTGAAATAAAATGACGCGCCCTCCGAATAGAGTTTTCTTTAAGTTTTTAAAATAACTTTGGAACTAAAGCTCAAATGAACTTTGGCCTGAAACAAAACTTGTAGAACTTTTTATTCTGAACAACTTTCATATTCAAAAGATTTTGAAATTCGAATTAGAAAATGGAGAAAACGTCCTGTTTGCAACCAGCCCCCTGGAAATTTTCGAATTCTCGCACTTAGGCCCTTGCCCCTCCTCCGCTGCACCGCTCCCTCGCCCGACCGCCGCCGGCCACCTGGCCCTCGACGCCTGCGCGGCACCAGGCGCCGAGCCAACCCCCGGCGCCCTGCCTGCTGCCCGCCCCCGCTCGCCCAACCACAGCCGCGCCTTTCTTCCCCCTCCCGCACGGCAAGCCCCTGCCCAACCCGGCGCCCTGCAGCACCGCACCGCCGCCCAGTCGCTGGCCGCCGCCCCGCCACCCAACGGCGTGCCCCATTGTGCTGCCCAGCTCGCCAATCGCCCGCCGCGTCGTCCGCACACGACGTCGCGCCCCGGTGCGCGCCCAGCGCACGCACGCCACGCGCATGGCGCGCCTCTGGCCGCTGGTCACCGCCGGCCGCACCCAATGGCGCCCAGCCTCGCCGCCCCCTCCACCCCGCGTTCTGGCCGTGCCAAGCCCGCCCCCGTGAGCTCCACCGGCTATAAAGCCCGGCGCAGCGCCCCTCCCTCCTCTCCTTTCTTCTTCCCCGCCAGAGCAGAGCAGAGCAGAGCCGAGCTCCGCCCCACGCCGCCGCCGTGGAACTCCCTCCTCCGCCCCTCCTCGACCCGAGACAAGCGCTGAAACGGGTCCTCCTCAGTGCGCTGAAGCTTCCCAGCCCGAGCCCCGCCGCCCTCATCGCCGGAGCGCCGCCGTCCGCGCCGCCCCACCGCCGCCGCCCCTGCTCTCCGTGGCCAGCCCGCCACCAGCCACCCCGAGCCACTCCAAGACCACCAATAGGTGCGCCCTGGTTCCCTCTCCGTGCTCCCCCACCTTGCCCTCGCCGCCGGCAACCCAGCTCGCCGGAATTCGGCCGGACAGGATGATCCCCGCCGTGAATTTACGACCAGGGACTACATTGCAAACGCCCAAATCTTCCTAGGGGTTTTTCTGCTAGTTTTCAGGGACCCCTCTGTAAAGAAAGTTTTAACCAAATCAGTGAACTTGTAAAATTCGTATAAAATCGTAGAAAATTCAAAAAAATTCAAACTCAACTGTTCTGGAATCCTTAGAAGAAACTCTACAACGTTTGTTACATAAAGTTTCTCAGATTCGCAACATATTTTGCTCTAGATTAAATGAAAGGTTTAATGGACTTCTTTTGTACCCACTGTTGCTCTAGATTACATGAGTGTAGCTTGTCCCATTTATTATGCTCTATATCATGTGCAATAAAATCTGAAAAATTTACAGTAGCACAAATATGGTTATAGCAACACCCTGTAAAATTTTTAGCATCAATACTTGCATGGTTTGTTCTGTATAAAAATAACTAGATTCTAGCAGTGGCTGTGTATTACATTTTTCATATTTAACATGCTACACAAAAATGTCTGAAATTTTTACAGTGACCTTATCTCTGCATAATGTACTTTGAATAAAAATTTTATTACCAGAAGCTAACTAGATTAGTAATTGTGTTCAACTCATGTTTGTGTTTAAAAAGAAACTAAGTTTTCAATATAACACAACCCCTTCTTCGTTAATGAAGTTAAATAGATTAAGATAAACTCTATTAACGATCGCCCAGGAAATGTTAAAGTAAATAACTTCACAGCAAAACTTATACCCTATGAACTGCAACTTTATCGTGAAGGAAATAATGTCAGTTAACTATCACCACAACTTACGCTCCTACATTCATATAGGATCGACGACTCTCGCCGACGGAACGTACGAGTTGGTACCCGCGTCCGAGAGTGAGCAGCGTGAAGCTCAAGTAAATCTAACTGAAGCTCTTGAAGACCCGAGCCCAAGTTCGGAAGAGCCCCAAGCTAACTGTTCACAAGAAGGCAAGCCCCGGAGCATGAACCCTATTTTCTAAACTCATGCAACTTATTACTCTACTTTACTTATGCATTAAGTTTATAGGAGTTGTTTGAAAACTTAGTTGCATGATCCTAGATACCCATGCTCTGAACACTAGATGCCAGGTTCGATAGAATGCTATGCTAATAGGACTCGGTAAAAGTCGAGTGATTTCCTATCACTCGCGAGAAATTAGGAGTTGATGGTTTACTACACGCTGCAATCATAAGGACAACGGACGGGCTATGGTACGATGTTTACGATTGAGGCCCGTCTGTATAGTGAAAAATGCTAAGGCCGCAGTGTGTGGTAGTGGTGGTTAAGTCTTTGAACGTAGTAACCACATGCCGAGAATATGGTAATCGGTAAGCTTAAGTACCGGATTGAACCGAGGCCGGAACATACTCCCCACTGTCTTGAATTCGTTCACATCTAGCTAATGGCGGGTGCATGTGCCACCATGGCCCGGCTGCGTCCGTGGTCCATGGGGACGTGTAGTCGAGGGCGGTGAGCCTGTTCCGTGAAGCGGGAATTGAAGGGAAAAGTTGCACGTGTGACTCTGTGAGTAACCACGTGACGTGTGTTTAGGTTTCCCTTGCAAGGTTAAGAAATTCGATTCGAATCGTCCGTTTCTCACGGCTATTGAGACTGCTTAACCACTTTTACCCACAGAGTAAGAAGAGGAACAATGATGATGAATAAACTTGTTGGATGAAAATTTAATGCTTCACCATGTATGATATTGGATAGTTGCTTACCTAGAATGGTTAAAGAAAGCTAGACCTTGGAGCTAAAATCTGAAAGTAAGTACCTACTATATATGCTTTTTGGCAAAACAAACCCCTCAAGCCAAAAGCCTCGCATGTCTAGGAGTCGGCTAAGTATACCCCACTAGTCGGGTAAGCCTTGCTGAGTATTAGTATACTCAGCCTTGCTTGTGGCTCGTTTTCAGGTGAGACCTTCGAAGATATGATTGCTAGCTTGACTTGGCCGTGTACTCTTCCCCCTGGTTGGTCGGTGGAATGGGATACGCCCCCGGCCAATGGAGATAATGCCGAGTGATGTCTCGTACGGGCTTCATCGAGACATCCTTATCGTCGAAGTAGCTTTCGTTGTTTTATTTTTTTCCGCTGCAACTTAAACTCTGAAGGACTTATTAGTTATGATCACTAAAGTACTTGGTTTCTAAACTCAAACTTGGTCTGTAATATTTACTTATGGTAGTTTTGTAATATTTGCTGGAATATGGTATTCTCTGGGCTCATCGTCGCATGAGCTTTTGTATGTATGGCATTCGATCCGCTCTACCGTGGTTGTATCGGGAGGTTATACCCGACAGACCAGTGGATTACTCCATTTGAAATGTAAGGTTAACCGAGATTGCCTTAATGGTGATGGTTAATACACTTGAGCCGGATTAATTCAGGTGGTTCTGCCACAGTTATACACCATGTTGCTCATCACCGAGGATTGGTCGATGAATGCTTGATACACGGACTGTTGAATCATCTCTGACATCTTGCCCGAGTCCTCAGCAATGGTGATGTGGCGAGGCGCTGGAATAGGAGCCTTCTTGACTGCCTCCCCGCTTCTGGTACGACTGAACGACTGGAGGTACATCTTCTTGTAGTCTTCTAGATGTTTGGCCAATTCATCCCTCTGGTCGTCCTTGAGATCAGCTTCTGTGACCTCAACGATGTTGCTGTCGGAGATTTCTGCGTTTTTCGACATATCAGATCTTGGATGGTCCCACTGGGCGTGCCAAAAGTGTGTTTGCGCTAAAATCGGCCGGATAGGAATCGGCCGATGGGTCTTCAGCGTCGGACACACGACCCGGGAGAATCTGCTTAGCTCCTGTTCGGGTTATCGCCCTGGTGCAGTTCGCGCGGAAATCTGACCTGTTGATTGACAAGGAAATAGAGTATTAAATTGTCACACCCGATTCTAGAAAGAACCAGATGCATCTCATATATGCGCCAGGATCTCGTTCACACACATATGGTAGACGGAAAGTGTAATATATATCAAAGACAATGCTCAAAAAGTAACTAAATAAAGTATTTAACAATATTACACTCCGTATAAAAGAGACACAAATGTCTTTAACGTTAAACCATTATACCCTATACGAAGTCTTCAACAACTCCGTCTTCCACAGGCGATGACTGGTGAACGTAGGACCTAGAACTCCTCGAAGTCGTCGAAGATCTCTGTGGCAGAACCACCTGAATTAGTCCGGCTCAAGTGTATTAACCATCACCATTAAGGCATTCTCGGTTAACCTTACACTTCAAACGGAGTAATCCACTGGTCTGTCGGGTATAACCTCCCGATACAACCACGGTGAGCGGATCGAGCGCCATACATACAAACGCTCATGCGACGATGAGCCCAGAGAATACCACATTCCAGCAAATATTACAACATTAGCATAAGTAAATATTACAGACCAAGTTTTGAGTTTCGAAAGCAAGTACTTCAATGATCATCACTAAATAGTTTCTTCAGAGTTTAAGTTGCAGCGGAAAATAAAACAACGAAAGCTACTCGACGATAAGGATGTCTCGATGAAGCCCGTACGAGACATCACTCGGCGTTATCTCCGTTGGGCGGGGGCGTATCCCATTCCACCGACCAACCAGGGGGAAGAGTGCAGGGCCAAGTCAAGCTAGCAATCATATCTTCGAAGGTCTCACCTGAAAACGAGCCACAAGCAAGGCTGAGTATACTAATACTCAGCAAGACTTACCCGAGTAGTGGAATCTACTCCACCGACTCTAGATATGCAAGGCTTTTGGCTCAGGGGTTTGTTTTGCCGAAAAGCTTCTACAAGTGGGTCCTTACTTTCAACTTTTAGCTCAAGATTCTAGTTTCGTTAACCATTCTAGATAAGCAGCTATCCAAAAGCATACATGGTGAAGCATTAAATTTCATCCAACCAGTTCATTCATCCTCATTGTTACTCTTCTTACTCTGTGGGTAAAAATGGTTAAGCAGTCTCAATAGCCGTGAGAAACGGACGATTCGAATCGAATTTCTTAACCTTGCAAGGGAAACCCAAACACACGTCACGTGGTTACTTCCTAGAGTCACACGTGCAACTTTTCCCCTTTCTTTCCGGGTCGTGGATCGGGGCTACCCTCCGAGAGTACAAGAGCCCCACGCCACGGTTCGGCACCGGGTCGTGACCACTCTCTGCACTCGCCATATGCACATGGGACCGAAGTTCAAAGGGTAGGATGCCGTCCCCTTGCCGGGCCAATCAGGTACTTAAGCTTACCGATTCCCATAATCTCGGCATGTGTTTAGTACGTTCAAAGACTTAACCATCACTACCACACCCTGTGGCCTTAGCATTTTTCACTAGACAGACAGGCCTCAATCGTAACCATCGTTCCATAGCCCGTCCGTGTCCTTATGATTGCAGCGTGTAGTAGACATTCAACTCCTATTTTCTCGCGAGTGACAGGAAATCACTCGGCTTTTACCGGAGTCCTATTAGCACAGCATTCTATCGAACCTTACGTCTAGTTTTCAAGCAAGGGTTCCTAACATCATGCAACTACGTTTTCATTCAACTCCTATAAACTTAATGCACAAACAAAGAGTAGTGAGTTGCATAATTTAGGAAAGAGATGGGTTATGCTCCGGGGCTTGCCTTCTTGCGAAAAGTTAGCTTGGGGCTCTTCCGAACTTGGGCTCGGGTCTTCAAGAGCTTCAGTTAGATTTACTTGAGCTTCACGCTGCTCACTCTCGGACGCGGGCACCAGCTCGTAAGTTCCGTCGGCGAGAGTCGTCGATTCTACATGAATGCACAAGTTTAAGTCGTGGTAATGGTAATCGACATGATTTAAGTGTAATTACTACAGTGGATAGTTTCTGGTCATGAAACTTTGGATTTAGGCACATCGGGGAAAGATGTGCTTACTGTAAAATTTTCAGACAATTTTATGCAGCAGATTAATTATGAAAAATATATTACATAGTTGCTGTTAGACTTTTGTTCTTTTTGTACAGGACAAATGGTGCAACAACTCAGTCTAAGATTTTTACAGAGCTTTCATTTAAGCATGTAGGAGCTACTGTAATTTTTGTAGGATTTATTATGCAGTATTCAGAGCATAGAAAATAGGACATTACACACTTAGGTTATTCCAAGATTTATTTTTACAGGATCCTCCACAGGGTTTTTGTCCATGAAACATTTTACACAGCAACCTCTACCACAGTGTATCTCCTAGTAAACATTTGAGAATTTTCCAAGCTAAGATACTATTTTCTTGATTTAATGTATGTTATTAGCACATAAATCAAATAATTAGGTTCCTTTGAGATATAAAGTCTCCCAATTTTTCTCTGGCATCTAGGTGCTATTACACTAGCATAGAAAAAGTTTCATTAGGCGATTCATCACCTAACTGCAGGGATAAAATATTCCACCTAAACATGGTATGAAACTAAGTTTAATAAACAGTAAAGATAGAGATGGAATTGGGGCCTGGTCTTTTTACACAGTCCTAAACATCAAGCAACTAACTTACTATCCAAATTTTAGGGTCAGCGTTGATCTACAACAGTGGGTACAAAATAAGTCCGTTAAAGCTTCCATTTAATGTAGAGCAAAATATGTTGAGATTCTGGGAAACTTTTTGTAACAAAAGTGGTAGAGTTTGTTCTAAGGATTCCAGAACAGTCGAGTTTGCATTTTTCTGAATTTTCAACGATTTTATACGAATTTGACAAGTTCACTAAATTTGAATCTAGATCTGAAACTTTCTTTTACAACTAGGTCCTTGAATCTTACGCGCAGACCCTTCTAAAGATTTAAATTCTTGCAATTGGGTCCTCGGGCGGCTCGGGTACGGCGGCCGGCCGAAATTCCGGCGAGGGGCTCGCCGGCGGCGAGGGGTGAGGGTCGGGGAAGGTTCAGGGGTGCGAGGGCTACCTCGTGGGGGTGTTGTTCAGGTGGGGGACGGCCGGGAAGGGCTCGCCGGTGTTGGAGCAGAGGCGGCGGCGGCGCGGCACGCGTCGACGGCGGTGCTCCGGCGGGCTTGGGACGGCCTGGTCCGGTCAGCGAGCTTCAGTGGCGCGTGGGGAAGCTGCTCAGGGGCTTGGCTTGGACGGAGGAGGTCGGGGTCGAGCTGTCCACGGCGAGCAGGGGCGGCGGCGGCGGCGGTAGCGCGGGCGGCGGCGCTCCGGTGGTTCTGGGCGGCGTTGGGCGGGTCGGCGAGCTTCAGGGGGATGATGTAGTGGTGGCTGAAGCTTCAATTTGGGCGGTGGGCGGCGGTGGAGGGCTGTCCACGGCGGGCGGCGCTCGGCGGCGGCAATGGCGGCGGCGAGGACGTTCTGGGTGCGGGGCTCGCGCGGGCGGCCGGGGCTCGGCTTTTATAGGGGCAGGAGGGGGTGCGGAGGGGCCTGGGCGGCGTGCGGGGCGGAGGCACGGCACGGCGCAGTACTGGGCGCGACGGGCGGCAGCAGAACGCCGGCGCGGCGTGCGGCGAGCGGGCGCGGCGACTGGGCGGCCGGGATATGGCGTGGGCGCGAGGGGATAGCGCTGGGCGTGGAGTGGTGGAGCAGCAGCTGCAGCGGCTCGGGCGGAGGGCGGGCGCAGTGACGGGCGGGGCGCGGGAGCCGGGGCGGCACGGCGGGGCGCGGTGACTGGGCGCGACGGGCGGCGGGGCTGGGCGCGGCAGCGGCGCGTGCACGCGCGGGCGCCCACTGGGCCGCGCGGCGTGAAGAGGGGGCAAAGCCGGCCGTGGCGGGGTGGCGCGGCGGCCACTGGCCTGGCACCTCGCGCCGGTCAGGCGTCGCCGGCCACCTGGCGCGCGGCGGTCGGGCCGGGAGGAGAGAGAGGGGGGGCGCGAGGGGCCTGATTGCGAGAATTTGAAAAACTTCAGGGGGCTGGGTGCAAACCAGGCGTTTTCTCCTCTTTCTAATTTGAATTTCAAAAACTTTTGAACACGAAAGTTGTTCAGAATAAAAAGTTCTACAAGTTTGGTTTCAGGCAACATCTCATTTGGCTTATGGTTTGAAAGTTAAATTTAAAAGTTCAAAAGTAACCAAATGTGCTCAAATTAAATTTGAATTCCAACTGAACTCGTTCTAATTCTTTCCACCCTTTCATTAGTTGGTTTAAGCATAGGGTTAGGCTAATGATACGGATTTTAGAAATGAAATTTTTACCAGGGTTGTCACAGCCTTCCCCCCTTAACAAGAATCTCGCCCCGAGATTCGGTAATTCTTAGTGTGGGCGTGGGTGCACATACCAGTGGTTGAGATAAGAAACCCAGGGAAATGTTGGTTCAGGTAGCTCTCAGTTTCCCTAGTGGCTTCTTCTTCCGTGTGGTGATTCCATTGTACTTTATACATTCTAATCACTTTCCTCCTGGTCTCTCTCTCTTTTTGATCCAAAATCTTAACTAGGTGTTCGACATATGAGAGGTTGGGTTCCAATGATATTTCTTGTTGTTCCACAATCTCAGTAGGGACTCGAATACACTTCTTGAGTTGAGATACGTGGAAGACATCATGGGTGGCCATGAGCTGAGGGGGCAGTCGTAATTTGTAGGCTACGGATCCGCAGCTCTCAATGATTTCGTAAGGACCAACATAACGGGGAGCTAGTTTGCCTTTGATTCCAAATCTTCGCACTCCCTTGGTTGGCGAAACTCGAAGATAGACATGATCGCCAACTTCGAATTTTAGGGGCTTTCTCCTTTTGTCAGAATAGCTCTTTTGTCGAGCTTGTGTGGCTCTAAGATTTGCTTGTATTACTTTTACTTTCTCCTCTGCCTCGATTACCAGGTCGGGTCCAATTATTTTACGTTCTCCGGTTTGTGACCAGCTCAAAGGAGTTCGACACCTTCGTCCGTACAGGGCCTCAAATGGTGCCATTTTCAAACTCGTTTGATAGCTGTTGTTGTACGAGAACTCTGCTAGGGGTAGGCATTTGTCCCAATTCTTGTCATAGTGGATGACGCAAGCTCTCAGCATGTCCTCAAGGATTTGGTTTACTCTTTCCGTTTGTCCATCAGTCTGAGGATGGTATGCTGAGCTGCGAATCAGTTTGGTACCAAGAGACGTTTGCAGTTGTTCCCAAAAGCGTGCTACAAACTGAGGACCACGATCGGAAATAATTGTCTTAGGTATTCCATGTAGGCAAACAATACGATCGAGGTAAATCTCGGCATATTTCTTGGTAGAATAGGTGGTGTGTACCGGAAGAAAATGCGCCGTCTTTGTGAGTCTATCAACAATAACCCATATGGAATCATGTTTCTGGGAAGTGTTTGGTAGTCCAACGATGAAGTCCATACTTATGTCTTCCCATTTCCATGATGGTATAGGTAACGGTTGTAGTGTACCGGCTACCTTCAAGTGGCTAGCTTTTACTCTCTGGCACGTGTCACATTCCGAGACATACGTAGCAATTTCCCTTTTCATTCTAGTCCACCAGAAGTTTTGCCTTAGGTCTTGATACATTTTGCTACTGCCGGGGTGGATAGAGAATTTGGAAAGGTGTGCCTCATCGAGAATTTGCTTGCGGAGTTCACGATTCTTCGGAACGACTATACGACTTTCGAACCATAGAACTCCCTTATGGTCCTGGCGGAAACATTTATACTTCTCCTCACCTAGAGAGAGTTTTTGTTTGATGATCTTAATTCCTTCATCATGTAGTTGTGCCATGACGATTTGGTCGTGAAGAGTGGGCTCAACTGAGATGTGATTTAGAGTGCCTTGCGAAACCATTTCCATGTTAAGCTTCCTCATTTCCGCACACAATGTCTCATTGTAGGATTCCATGGATAAGCAATGGCAATGGGACTTGCGGCTTAGTGCATCCGCGACTACATTAGCCTTGCCGGGGTGATAGTGCACTTCAAGGTCATAATCCTTGATTAATTCTAACCATCTTCGTTATCTCATATTCAGATCGGCTTGCGTGAAGATATACTTGAGACTCTTATGATCAGTGTAGATATTGCACTGTGTACCCATGAGATAATGCCTCCATATTTTCAGAGCGTGAATGACAGCTGCAAGCTCAAGATCATGAGTGGGATAATTCTGTTCGTGGGGCCGAAGGGCTCGTGAGGCATATGCAATCACTCGATTCTCTTGCATAAGCACACATCCTAGACCAGTACCCGATGCGTCACAATACACATCAAACGACTTGGTATTATCGGGTTGAGCTAACACAGGTGCAGTGGTCAGATGCTCTCTGAGAGTGTGGAAAGCTTCTTCACATTTCTCATTCCATACAAACTTTACTTCCTTCTTTAACAGTTCAGTCATGGGCTTAGCAATTCGAGAGAAATCCGGGATGAAGCGACAGTAGTAACCGGCTCAGCCGAGAAAACTGCGAATCTGATGAACAGAGGTAGGGGGTTTCCAATCCATCACCTCTTGTACCTTGCTGGGGTCAACAGCTATCCGTTCACTGGAGATGGTGTGACCTAAGAACTTTACAGTATCCAACCAGAATTCACACTTAGAAAACTTAGCATAAAGCTGATGGTCTCTTAGACGCTGAAGAACAATGCGAAGGTGCTTGGCATGCTCTTCCTCATCCTTGGAATAGATAAGGATGTCGTCGATGAACACTACGACGAATTTGTCAAGTTCGGGCATGAATACCGAATTCATGAGATACATGAAGTAGGCAGGGGCATTGGTGAGTCCAAAGGACATGACCAAAAATTCATATAGTCCATATCGTGTGGAGAAGGCAGTCTTAGGAATATCGCACGGGCGAATCTTGATCTGATGATATCCCGAACGAAGATAATCTTTGAGAAGACTCTGGCTCCAGCTAATTGATCGAAGAGTACATCGATACGAGGAAGTGGGTATTTATTTTTAACAGTTACCGCATTGAGAGGTCGGTAGTCCACACATAATCTTAAACTGTCATCCTTCTTCTTTACGAATAGGGCTGGACATCCCCAAGGTGACGCGCTAGGGCAAATGAAACCCTTGTCCAGTAGTTCTTGGAGTTGAATTTTCAGTTCTGCCAATTCTTTAGGGGGCATCCTATATGGTCTTTTGGATATAGGTGCAGTGCCTGGTTGTAGTTCAATGATGAACTCAATATCCCTATCCGGTGGCATTCCTGGTAAGTCATCCGGAAAGACATCGGCATACTCGTTCACTACAGGAATATCCTCTAGCTTAAGTCCTTCCATCTTGTAAGCACAGGAGTTCGTGCAATCTAGGAATGGTAGGTAAAGGGTAGTGGCTCCGTGACTAGGTGAATTTATCTCAACGGCTCGGGAAGAAAGGTCCAGTGTGACTCCATGCATAGTCATCCAGTTCATTCCCAAAATAATATCCATGCCGTCAAGAGGTAAAAGGACAAGGTCCGTGTCGATGGTTTTACTACCCAACTTGACTGGTACTTGTCTGACCATTTGGTTTGAAGCAATTTTACCACCCGGTGTTGATATCATATATGACCCTTTTGTGTGACAAACATCCAAGCCTACTTTTGCACCGAATTTTGCACTTATGAAACTATGCGATGCACCAGAATCAAATAATATAACTGCAGGCTTGTTATGGATAGAGAATGTACCCGACATCACTGGGGCTCCTTCTGGAAGCTCTGCAAGCGTGGTGAAGTTAATCCGTCCTTGCTTGACTTGCAGGGTCTGTCTCTTGCCCCTGTTCTTGTTGTTCGGGTTGGATCCCTGACCTTGGTTGGGCGGTCCAGACTGAGGGCATGCTCATGCAAAGTGGTTGGAACTCCCGCATTTGAAACAACGATTCTCGGGGCTAGGTTGAAGAGACGGTTGAAGAGTGGGCCTCGGACCATTCTGTGGAGGCATCGGGAGTCGTACCATGCCTGGCTGTTGTGGGGGTCTGGCAATCCATCTTCCTGGCTGAGGGGCCTTTGGTGGAGCTGGGGGTGCGGCATTTTGCACGATGCGATACCTTGGTGGCTGAGCACTTGAAGGTCCAGCGGGTGCCTTTCTCTTCTTCTCTGCCCGGTGTGCCATGATACAGTCTTCCTGGGTAATGGCCATATTGACCAATTCGTTGTAGGTGTCAGCCCTGGCTAGGTTCAGACGCTCCTTGAGCTTGGTATTCAGACCTCGGCGGAAACGATCACGCTTCTTGGCATCCGTATCAGCGTGATAGCCCGCATACTGGCACAGGTTGTTGAACGCCTGGGCGTACTGCAGCACGGTGCGGGTGCCCTGGGTAAGTGCCAGGAACTCGTTCAACTTCCTCTCCATGAGACCCTCGGGAATATGATGTGCCCGGAATGCGGTCTTGAATTCATCCCAGGTGACAATGTGATCAGCGGGGAGCATAGCAAAATAGTGGTCCCACCACAGTCGAGCGGTACCGCGAAGCTGTTGCGCGGCAAAACGAGCTTTGTTGGCTTCTGAGCATGGGGCCACAAGTAGTGTGAACTTGGATTCGATGGTGCGAATCCATGCGTCTGCGTCCAGGGGTTCCTCGGTCTTATGGAACAAGGGCGGCTGGGTCCCTAGGAAATCCGTGTATCCTGCAGCTTGGGGCTGGTGAGCATTGTGCCCACCCCGCTGCTGGTGCTGTCCTTGCACGATCTGACGCAGCAGCTCGGTTTGAGCGGCCATCACTTCCACCAAACTGGGCGGGGGTGGTGGCGACTGTCGCGATCTGCTGCCACCAGCACCAAGACCCTCGGGGTTGCCACGTGTTGATCCAACCATCTGAAACGTGAAAGGTTACCCTTAGTAACGCGATCCATATTACTTCCTTGATTCATAAATGATTGGTGTAGTCATAGACTTCCGAATTCACAGCTAGAAGTATGGACAGAATCTCTGTTTGCTACGAGAAAAATCGTAGCTTGCTGTGGGTCCATCCAAAACATCTCATACTTTGGCAGTAGTCAGAGAATTTAGGAATGCACCACTTTGGTATTTAACTCCGGCGCTAGAACTATAGCTAGGGTGGTCGAAAGGCTCGTCCTTTGCTTTACTGTCTTAGCTGTTTTTCAGCAGATCGATTGGTACTGTTTCGCCTATAACTTAACTAGCAAGATCCAATGGGGTTGAAATTTTGTGGGAACCTAGATCACAGAATTTAACACAAGTTTGGTATTCAACACTCAGCCAAGAAATGTAAGGAGACATGGATAAAAATTCCGACAAGTCTCAGCGATTGTGGATTTCATCGTTTACCAACTTACAACGAAATCACCCAAGTTTATCGCCGTTCCTTACATGCTGATGGTATCCACATGGTTCAGGTGTACCCATCACAAAAGAGTTACTCAACTCCCAGTTAGCCTATTACAACTCTTGCCAAAAGTTAGGCTACCCTATCGAGGAGTATGTGCAAAAGTCCTTCTAGGTCGTCATCTAGAAATCATCCAAATCGTTGACTGACGACTCGCTGTGAGCAGGAGAGTGAGCTCCCATCTGAGGTGCCTGTGGTACCTCACCCTCGAAATCCATACCGGAGATACCATCAATCTCCTGTGGCTCCTCCTCATCTTCCTCCATGTCCTCCTCATGGGGATGGTCATTCTGATCATGGTGCCACTGAATGTGCTCATTAGCATCCTCCAACTCAAGGCTCAGATCATGGAGCTGCTCCTCCAACTGTGCTATCGTGGCATCTCTCTCACCCATGAGAGTGTCCTGCTCCTGAATTTGGCCCTCAAGTTGGCCAATCTGAGCATCTCTGTCCTCAAGATCCTGACTGAGCTCCTTAATCTGCTCATCCCTGGTATCTGCCATCATGTGGTAGGCCTGAGCAAGATCAGTGAGCTGCTCAAGCGCCTGACTCTGGAGAGTCTGAAGTCGGTAGAGTGCACTCATGCATCGCACGGAGGTATGAATAGTTTCCTGGGCATGAAAGTCTACCAAGTACTGTGCGTGCTGCACCCTGTTGAGCCAAAAGGGGTCGTTGTCCTGGGCAGGAGGAAACAAACCAATGGGAGCGAGTGTGACAACCTCGGGACGCTGCGCACAAAAAGTGGTGAGCGCCCTCATGGCTGCAAGCTCCCAAGTATCGGCCAAGCGGCGACCAACAGCCTCAAGCTCCAAGGCGGGCCACTCCGGGTGTAACGGGTGCGGAAAGATAGTCACGTTGACACGGCACTGGGTAACTCCATTCTCTGCAAACTCCAGTCCGGCGTAACGTGGGGGAATTAGATAGCCCGCGGTACGCAGAACATCCCACAAAATAGAGGGAAAGCCCTCCCAGTGAAGACACTGCGAGTGTACGCGTCCATCCTCATCCACCATCATAGCAACAGGCTCGACCATCTGAACAAAAGATCAAATGGAGTGAGATAGTGGAAAAACTGTGAACAGCACAGGGACAGATTCTGTATAGTGTGCAAAAATAACCATAACTTCCGCAGCTCTAATCCAAAAATTCTCAAATTTCACCAGATCACTCCTAAGGTATTTGTGAACAACTTTGCTAGTCAACTCCAGAGCTAGATAGGTATCTAAGATGGTCTTTCTTTTCAGGTTTTACCTTACTGTCTACCCAGAATTTTCAGTGAATAGAGGGCTAGAGTTTCGTGCACCAGGGAAAATCTACCTAGCCAAAATTCACCAAATTTTAACAGAAGCTTCCTGGTTAAATTTGGAATAGGTTTTGTGTTGTGCTCTTTCGCGGAAAACCGCAGGAAGGGGGCCTAAAAATTTAAGAGGCAGAAGTGCTTATCTTGGACAGAAATCTGACATTCCATGGTTGCTGTTATTTCTCACTATCCATAAGTTCAGAATTTTTCATTTTTGAACAGGACATAGAACACAAAATTTGGAACAATTCTTTCAACATGAACTTTACCAGAAAAGGTCATTTTCTTGAGTCAATAAATCGCTCTTTTCGGTCATGGCAGATTTGTGACAAATTCGCTAGATAGTCCTTATGCAAAATCTCACTTAGATACGCAAGAACCTTACCACTCTCATACAACGCATTTCGATTACAGATATATGTGGTCATGATGCATGCACGTCCTATTCGTCCTCACAAAATAAAATAATTGCCAAATACTTTTGGTCTTTACGAAGATAGTTTCGGTGGCATACACAATACGGCTCTCGCTATAATAGCTAGTCGCGTCTTTCTAACCGTTCCTTAACTTATCGTAATCGCGGTTAGTGTACCTGCAGAAGATTGAAAAGCATTTATATTTCATGAACCTTTCATGCCAGCACTCATGAAAGCGTCCGTATTCATTACCGTTTACTTATAGAAACGATATTTGTACAATTTCCGCCGTACAGACGACGTTAACATACGCTATCGAGATAACGTATTCACGGGGGTACCGTCATGAGACGGGGGTATGAACAGCGATCGCCATACCCTGCACCAAACCTTCTACTCCCAATATGTTCAACTAACAGTTGGCATATTGGCAGCACCTCAAGTAAGCCACTGCTTGAGGGCAGCGTTCGGTTCGCATCACCGATAGGAAGGCCAAGCTCTCTCAGTTGGCTGAGGATCCTTACCTTCTTTACCTTAGCGATGAGTGCGTCGTTACGGAATATAAGGTTGGTTGTGCACAAAAGTAAGTTTTGACAGAAAGTAATGTGCTGGAAGTCAGTTGATAATATATCATAAGTTAGATAGCCACCTAGTAACTTTCCCATACTCCCTTAGGGCTTTACGAACTAGGCACCATCCTTAACGTACCAACGTATTTCGCAACACATCCTTCTAGTCAAGTTTTATGAAAATAAGTTTTTACGGCTTGTCGTATTCTCTGGCGTATGCATTTCGGCTCTGGAGCCCGCTGTTACCAGCTATGGCACCAGCTACGGCTCTGATACCAGCTGTGGCAGAACCACCTGAATTAGTCCGGCTCAAGTGTATTAACCATCACCATTAAGGCATTCTCGGTTAACCTTACACTTCAAACGGAGTAATCCACTGGTCTGTCGGGTATAACCTCCCGATACAACCACGGTGAGCGGATCGAGCGCCATACATACAAACGCTCATGCGACGATGAGCCCAGAGAATACCACATTCCAGCAAATATTACAACATTAGCATAAGTAAATATTATAGACCAAGTTTTGAGTTTCGAAAGCAAGTACTTCAATGATCATCACTAAATAGTTTCTTCAGAGTTTAAGTTGCAGCGGAAAATAAAACAACGAAAGCTACTCGACGATAAGGATGTCTCGATGAAGCCCGTACGAGACATCACTCGGCGTTATCTCCGTTGGGCGGGGGCGTATCCCATTCCACCGACCAACCAGGGGGAAGAGTGCAGGGCCAAGTCAAGCTAGCAATCATATCTTCGAAGGTCTCACCTGAAAACGAGCCACAAGCAAGGCTGAGTATACTAATACTCAGCAAGACTTACCCGAGTAGTGGAATCTACTCCACCGACTCTAGATATGCAAGGCTTTTGGCTCAGGGGTTTGTTTTGCCGAAAAGCTTCTACAAGTGGGTCCTTACTTTCAACTTTTAGCTCAAGATTCTAGTTTCGTTAACCATTCTAGATAAGCAGCTATCCAAAAGCATACATGGTGAAGCATTAAATTTCATCCAACCAGTTCATTCAGCCTCATTGTTACTCTTCTTACTCTGTGGGTAAAAATGGTTAAGCAGTCTCAATAGCCGTGAGAAACGGATGATTCGAATCGAATTTCTTAACCTTGCAAGGGAAACCCAAACACACGTCACGTGGTTACTCCCTAGAGTCACACGTGCAACTTTTCCCCTTTCTTTCCGGGTCGTGGATCGGGGCTACCCTCCGAGAGTACAAGAGCCCCACGCCACGGTTCGGCGCCGAGTCGTGACCACTCTCTGCACTCGCCATATGCACATGGGACCGAAGTTCAAAGGGTAGAATGTCGTCCCCTTGCCGGGCCAATCAGGTACTTAAGCTTACCGATTCCCATAATCTCGGCATGTGCTTAGTACGTTCAAAGACTTAACCATCACTACCACACCCTGCGGCCTTAGCATTTTTCACTAGACAGACGGGCCTCAATCGTAACCATCGTTCCATAGCCCGTCCGTGTCCTTATGATTGCAGCGTGTAGTAGACATTCAACTCCTATTTTCTCGCGAGTGACAGGAAATCACTCGGCTTTTACCGGAGTCCTATTAGCACAGCATTCTATCGAACCTTACGTCTAGTTTTCAAGCAAGGGTTCCTAACATCATGCAACTACGTTTTCATTCAACTCCTATAAACTTAATGCACAAGCAAAGAGTGGTGAGTTGCATAATTTAGGAAAGAGATGGGTTATGCTCCGGGGCTTGCCTTCTTGCGAAAAGTTAGCTTGGGGCTCTTCCGAACTTGGGCTCGGGTCTTCATGAGCTTCAGTTAGATTTACTTGAGCTTCACGCTGCTCACTCTCGGACGCGGGCACCAGCTCGTAAGTTCCGTCGGCGAGAGTCGTCGATTCTACATGAATGCACAAGTTTAAGTCGTGGTAATGGTAATCGACATGATTTAAGTGTAATTACTACAGTGGATAGTTTCTGGTCATGAAATTTTGGATTTAGGCACATCGGGGAAAGATGTGCTTTTTGTAAAAGTTTCAGACAATTTTATGCAGCAGATTAATTATGAAAAATATATTACATAGTTGCTGTTAGACTTTTGTTCTTTTTGTACAGGACAAATGGTGCAACAACTCAGTCTAAGATTTTTACAGAGCTTTCATTTAAGCATGTAGGAGCTACTGTAAGTTTTGTAGGATTTATTATGCAGTATTCAGAGCATAGAAAATAGGACATTACACACTTAGGTTATTCCAAGATTTATTTTTACAGGATCCTCCACATGGTTTTTGTCCACGAAACATTTTACACAGCATTCTCTACCACAGTGTATCTCCTAGTAAAAATTTGAGTATTTTCCAAGCTAAGATACTATTTTCTTGATTTAATGTATGTTATTAGCACATAAATCAAATAATTAGGTTCCTTTGAGATATAAAGTCTCCCAATTTTTCTCTGGCATCTAGGTGCTCTTACACTAGCATAGAAAATGTTTCATTAGGCGATTCATCACCTAACTGCAGGGATAAAATATTCCACCTAAACATGGTATGAAACTAAGTTTAATAAACAGTAAAGCTAGAGATGGAATTGGGACCTAGTCTTTTTACACAGTCCTAAACATCAAGCAACTAACTTACTGTCCAAATTTTAGGGTCAGCGTTGATCTACAACAGTGGGTACAAAATAAGTCCATTAAAGCTTCCATTTAATGTAGAGCAAAATATGTTGAGATTCTGGGAAAATTTTTGTAATAAAAGTGGTAGAGTTTGTTCTAAGGATTCCAGAACTGTCGAGTTTGCATTTTTCTGAATTTTCTACGATTTTATACGAATTTTACAAATTCACTAAATTAGAATCTAGATCTGAAACTTTCTTTTACAACTAGGTCCTTGAATCTTACGCGCAGACCCTTCTAAAGATTTAAATCACCCGGCGGCGAGGGGTGAGGGTCGGGGAAGGTTCAGGGGTGCGAGGGCTACCTTGTGGGGGTGTTGTTCAGGTGG
The DNA here is from genome assembly GCA_032594955.1 of Panicum miliaceum. Taxonomy (NCBI): domain Eukaryota; kingdom Viridiplantae; phylum Streptophyta; class Magnoliopsida; order Poales; family Poaceae; genus Panicum; species Panicum miliaceum. Next base: position 44,382,821 of record CM064061.1, on the reverse strand, counting down.
GGGACGGCCGGGAAGGGCTCGCCGGCGTTGGAGCAGAGGCGGCGGCGGCGCGGCACGCGTCGACGGCGGTGCTCTGGCGGGCTTGGGGCGGCCTGGTCCGGTCAGCGAGCTTCAGTGGCGCGTGGGGAAGCTGCTCAGGGGCTTGGCTTGGACGGAGGAGGTCGGGGTCGAGCTATCCACGGCGAGCAGGGGCGGCGGCGGCGGCGGTAGCGCGGGCGGCAGCGCTCCGGTGGTTCTGGGCGGCGTTGGGCGGGTCGGCGAGCTTCAGGGGGATGATGTAATGGTGGCTGAAGCTTCAATTTGGGCGGTGGGCGGCGGTGGAGGGCTGTCCACGGCGGGCGGCGCTCGGCGGCGGCAATGGCGGCGGCGAGGACGTTCTGGGTGCGGGGCTCGCGCGGGCGGCCGGGGCTCGGCTTTTATAGGGGCAGGAGGGGGTGTGGAGGGGCCTGGGCGGCGTGCGGGGCGGAGGCACGGCACGGCGCAATACTGGGCGCGGCGGGCGGCAGCAGAACGCCGGCGCGGCGTGCGGCGAGCGGGCGCGGCGACTGGGCGGCCGGGATATGGCGTGGGCGCGAGGGGATAGCGCTGGGCGTGGAGTGGTGGAGCAGCAGCTGCAGCGGCTCGGGTGGATGGCGGGCGCAGTGACGGGCGGGGCGCGGGAGCCGGGGCGGCACGGCGGGGCGCGGTGACTGGGCGCGACGGGCGGCGGGGCTGGGCGCGGCAGCGGCGCGTGCACGCGCGGGCGCCCACTGGGCCGCGCGGCGTGGAGAGGGGGCAAAGCCGGCCGTGGCGGGGTGGCGCGGCGGCCACTGGCCTGGCGCCTCGCGCCGGTCAGGCGTCGCCGGCCACTTGGCGCGCGGCGGTCGGGCGGGGAGGAGAGAGAGGGGGGGGCGCGAGGGGCCTGATTGCGAGAATTTGAAAAACTTCAGGGGGCTGGGTGCAAACCGGGCGTTTTCTCCTCTTTCTAATTTGAATTTCAAAAACTTTTAAACACAAAAGTTGTTCAGAATAAAAAGTTCTACAAGTTTGGTTTCAGGCAACATCTCATTTGGCTTATGGTTTGAAAGTTAAATTTAAAAGTTCAAAAGTAACCAAATGTGCTCAAATTAAATTTGAATTCCAACTGAACTCGTTCTAATTCTTTCCACCCTTTCATTAGTTGGTTTAAGCATAGGGTTAGGCTAATGATACGGATTTTAGAAATGAAATTTTTACCAGGGTTGTCACAATCTCCTCTTCAAAGTTCTTTTCTGAACAGCAGGGGGCAAGGGTGAGTACTCTTATGGTTGGTACTCAGCAAGTGGGGTGAATATGCAAGGCCATCAAGGATAGGCTGAGGTTTGCAGCGGTGGTTGCTTTTAGTTGGTCAAATATTTATTATCAAGCACCTATCGACTAGGTTTAAGTTTATACCAACCCACTTTAGTAGAATCATAACAGTACCATCAACCATAGCATAAACCACGAACCACAATTTAATTAATCTTCAAGTTTCATTATCATGTGAGGGTCCAAGCCACTCTTGCATGGATGGTGGCAGTGAGGTTCTGCAACACTTGCATCTGTGCTGCCAAGAATTGCTCCATTGTTGGATTGGGCGGTGGTGGCAACTGACTCTGTTGATTGACTACGCGAGCACGCCTAGAGCTAGGGATATTCTGTCCTCCACCTGTCCTGGTGTTCACCATCTAACCGTTAGGGAATAAACCCAGGATAAGACAGGTGTACTAGAGATAGAAAGTAATATCTTAACAAAATATGGATTTATAAGATTCCAACTGATATTAATGTATATATTATATCAAGCAATTCTTATAGCACTCAAAGCAAACATTTGTTCTCAAGCAATCATTACATCGTCGTCCTCTCAAGAGAAAATGATTCTAACGAGAACTTCAAGAGATTCTAGCCTAAGAGCCTAGGTGTCTATTCCTCGGGGCGAGTTATGGAGCCGGGTTCGCCGCGACGAAGCTTCTTGCGGGGTGGTGACAAAGCGGGGAAGCGGGGTTCATCCATCTGTGGGGGTGGCGGCGCTCTTCCCTCAAGGCGAGCTTCTAGCATGCGGATCTTTTCATGGGCCTCCAGTAGCTTGTCCTGAGTATCGTCCAGCTCAGTGATGACGCTTTCCAGCTCAGTGTTGAGAGCGGCGGTGACTCGAGCAAGAGTGTTGAGGCGGTCTTCATCATCTTCACCTAGAGTAATCATAGTTTCTTCAGTTCCACTGAGGCGGCGAGGAAGGTGGCGATATTCCGTGTTCTGAAGCTCCTGACGGTAGGTGTGGCAGATGGACCATAGAGCTCTCCTAGCGGCACTGCTGACGGCGGCGTCATAAGTAGCGTGGGGTGTGGTGGAGTCGTGTGCAGTGAGAGTCCTCAGGCCTCTGGCACTTTCCATCCTGATGTGGACGCGAGAGAGGTAGTAATCGCCGAGCGCAGGGTCGGTGTAGTGATGCGTGTGGTAGTGAGGTCTCACGTGGTTGCCCAACTCTTGAAGAACACCTTGTAGCACCAAAGACAAGTGGCCGGGTTCTCTATCCGAAGTGCGAACACAGCAAAGTTGCCTCATCCCCGGGGTTTCATCACTCTGATCGTTGTTGTCTTCATCGTTGTTGTTGTCCTCGTCTTCATCTCTTCTAATATCTTCGAAGTTACTCGGGCTTCCTTCAGCGTCAACCGGTGCTGGGGAGGGGGCTGGAGCAGGGACAAATAAGGGTGGTGGCGATCTCTCAATGACTGGTGATGCCGGCGGGGTGAACTGATTTCCCTCTTCATCAACTGCCATGATGCGGCCATCTTCACCATCCACGAAGTAATAGACTTCCTCGGGTTCTTCCTCCGTAGCCTCCTCCTCTTCAACAGGGTCTGGGACTGGAGTGGGAGAAGTTGGTTCAGCTGGGGCAATGCGAACTTGGCGACCTCCGGTGCGCTTGCGAGCAGTTTGGTAAATTCTGACCATCTGGCAGAGTGGGAGAAAAATTCAGGATATTTTTATTTTTGAAGAAAAGATAATGGTAGAAGGTTTATGAAAACATAGGTTTTTATGTGGAAATATAAAGGAATTTTTGATGCTCATATGGCTTTCTAGAAGATAAATCCTTAATTTCGACCATTTCTATCTAGGCTAGCGTCCTACAGTCAACATAGCTCTAATACCACTTCTGTCACACCCGATTCTAGAAAGAACCAGATGCATCTCATATGTGCGCCAGGATGTCGTTCACACACATATGGTAGACGGAAAGTGTAATATATATCAAAGACAATGCTCAAAAAGTAACTAAATAAAGTATTTAACAATATTACACTCCGTATAAAAGAGACACAAATGTCTTTAACGTTAAACCATTATACCCTATACGAAGTCTTCAACAACTCCGTCTTCCACAGGCGATGACTGGTGAACGCAGGACCTAGAACTCCTCGAAGTCGTCGAAGATCTCCTCTTCAAAGTTCTCTTCTGAACAGCAGGGGGCAAGGGTGAGTACTCTTATGGTTGGTACTCAGCAAGTGGGGTGAATATGCAAGGCCATCAAGGATAGGCTGAGGTTTGCAGCGGCGGTTGCTTTTAGTTGGTCAAATATTTATTATCAAGCACCTATCGACTAGGTTTAAGTTTATACCAACCCACTTTAGTAGAATCATAACAGTACCATCAACCATAGCATAAACCACGAACCACAATTTAATTAATCTTCAAGTTTCATTATCATGTGAGGGTCCAAGCCACTCTTAACCGTGAGTACGGCTGTTATAACAGTTTGACACTCTGCAGAGGTTGTACACTTTACCCACAAATCGTGTTTCCCTGAGTCGCCCGGGTTTGCAAGGCCCTTAAACACTTCCGAGGTGAGTGGCGAGGGTACACTACGAAGCCTTTACAAAGACATGTCGAGAGCTAGGCAGCCCGCTAGAGTTTCAGTAGCGGCGTGGTCCATAAACCTCCCTAATGGTCAGCTCCTTAGCAAAGGCAGCTACCCCAAGAGGACCGCGCTATGACCCCTATCACCGACCCCCTCCTTGCCCTTTCGGTAAGGCCACCAGCAAACTACACATCTAATTAATTGGCTAAGGTCAGAGCCATATGACTTTGTGGTTGCACTGTTTACTTGGGTGGTTCTCCATGTTCCCATTAAACAAAGTTGATCTTTGAAAATTACGCGAGAAAACCACAATACGAAACGTGTTCAATCTTTAACAAAAGAGTAAACCAATACCAATCCCAAAGTTTGCAACTAAGCGTAACTACCCAACAAAGTAATAAACCCAGGTGTTTCAAGGTTTGGGGTAGAAGACTAGGTAAGTCCTTAGCATAGGTAATCCCATCAAGTTTATGCAAGCAACAATAAAGTAAAGTGTATTTTCATGCAGTTGTTGGGATCAAATAGAATATGCAGAGGGGGAAATCCACTTGCCTTCGTCAAGCAACTGCTGATTCTCTTCCTCGTAAGCTTGCTCTTGATTTGGCTCGAACGTCACGTTGTCTACGCGATCACACAAACAAGCATACACAAACAACTAAGAAAAGGTACAACAAACAGTACAAACAGAAGTTGAAAAGATGCTAAAGTTGTATTTCATGATGCAAAGATCGTGTGGGCTCAAGAATCGCTGAAATCGGAATTGAAACGATGAAGTTATGGTTAAAACAGTGATCTGAGGGCCTAACTGCTAGAGTTTTAAGTCTCCCGAGGCTAAATCTGAAGAATTCAGGGGCTAAAGCATAATTAAACCTTAAACAGAGGGTCGGGGTATAAAACTATAGGTTCTGGACGGCGGGTACTAAATCTAGAAAAGTCAGGGGTCGGGATAGAAAAAGAAAGGGCTCAACTCTAATTATTTTCTACTGATCTGGACTGCGGGTTGATTCCTGGAAAACCTAGGGATCTTCCTGCAAAGGTTTCGGGGAACGGCTAGGGTCGGGTGAATCTGGTCCGTTGGATCAGAATCGGCGGCAGATCAAACGAATCGGCGGAGTAAGGGTCGGGCGAATCGGCTGAGTAAAGAGTGGGTGGATAAATCGGCCGGTAAGGTGAAGATTGATTCTGGCCGTTAGATCTAGATCGAGCGGCAGAGGAAGGGTCGGCTCGACAGAACGAAAAGGGTCGGGCGAGGCGGAGTTTTACTGGGCATCGGCGGCGAGCGATTGCGGCGGTGGACGGCCGGAGCTTCACCGATTCCGGTGTTCCGGGGCTCAATTCAAGCTAGGTTCCTGCCGGGGAGTGCGTGGGTAGTACGGTGAAGGTGAGGGTGGGTACAGGTTGGCTGTGCGGCGGCTGTGAACTAGCAACCACGGCGGTGGGCGGAAACAGGGGTCCGGCGAGCAATCTGGTGGGCGGCGGAGCAAGAGAGAGAGAGAGAGAGGAATCTAGTGCGGCTTGACGCTCACCAACTTGCGGAGCTCTGGCGAGAGTTGAAGACGGCGGGGAAGCTGCAGATCGGCGAGTCGACGGAGAATCGGCGACACGGGACGGCGGCGTTCCTCCGAGGGGCAACTTCCAGCGACGCGCGACAATGTTGTGTAGAGGAAAAGATTTGAGCTCGGCTTGGGTTGGAATGCGGGGCTTTGGCAGGATTTTATAGGCGTGGATCGGCCGAGATTAGGAAGGCGGTGCTGCGGAATCGATTAGGACTCGGGTAAGAAGAAAGAAAGAAAGGCGCGAACAACGGAGTCGTTCCGGACTCTGGGTAAGGAAAGAAGAAAGAAGAAGAAGAAGAAGGCGCCGATAGGTGGGTCCCAGCTGTCGGTGAAAACAAGGGTCGGGGAAGGAAATCGGCCACTGGGTCGGCCGCGGGAAAATAAAAAGAGGAAGAGGAAAAGAATTGGGCCGGGCTGAAAGAAAGAATAGGAGAAGAAAAGAAATAAAGATGCATGCACAAATTTTAATTTATGATTTTTATGAAAATACTTTTAGAAATTTTAACTCCTATATTTTGGGTGTTACAAAACCTACCCCCCTTAAAAAGAATCTCGTCCTCGAGATTAGGAAGGACTAGGGAACAGCTGAGGGAATTCTGCCATCAGTTCATCTTCTCTTTCCCAAGTAGCCTCATCTTCTGAGTGGTGACTCCACTGTACTCTGCACATTTTGATTACCTTGTTCCGTGTAACCCTCTGAGATGTTTCCAAAATTCTAATCGGATGCTCTGCATAAGTTAAATCTTCTTGCACATCTAGTTCCTCCAACGGTAATTGCTCCTCTGGTACTCTCAAACACTTCTTTAACTGTGATACGTGAAACACATCATGGACATCTGACAATCGTGCTGGTAACTCCAATTGATATGCTACTTCACCTTTCCTTTCCAGAATCTGAAAAGGACCGATATAACGTGGTGACAACTTTCCTTTCACTTTGAATCTACGTAAACCTCTGATGGGTGATACCTTCAAATACACAAAATCTCCAACTTCAAATGTCAATTCCCTTCTTCGTGTATCGGCATAACTTTTCTATCGTGACTGGGCAGTCTTGAGATTATCTCGGATTATCTGGACTTGTCTATCCGCTTCTTGAAGAATCTCTGGTCCAAAGACTTGACTTTCTCCTGTCTGATTCCAATACAAGGGTGTCCTGCATTTTCTTCCGTATAATGCTTCAAATGGGGCCATCTTGAGACTTGCTTGATAACTGTTGTTGTAGGAGAATTCTGCATATGGCAAACTTTTATCCCAACTACCTCCATGCTTTAGGGCACATGCTGTCAACATGTCTTCCAATACTTGATTTGTTCGCTCAGTCTGACCGTCTGTTTGCGGATGGTATGCAGAACTGAAATTGAGCTTTGTATCCATGGATTCATGTAATTTCTGCCAGAAACGCGACGTGAACTGAGTACCTCGATCAGACACTATCTTCTTTGGAACACCGTGCAGACACACAATTCGTGACATGTATAGTTCCGCTAACTTGGCTCCAGTGTAGGTTGTTTTGACTGGGATGAAATGTGCGACTTTTGTCAATCTGTCCACAATAACCCATATCGAGTCGTAACCCTCACGAGTACGAGGTAACCCTACAATGAAATCCATACCAATCTCTTCCCATTTCCATTCAGGCACTTTCAAAGGCTGGAGTAAACCTGCTGGCCTCTGGTGTTCTGCCTTCACTCTCTGGCACACATCACACAAAGCTACGTGAGTAGCTACATCTCTTTTCAGACCATACCACCAGTACCTTTCTTTCAAGTCTTGATACATTTTGGTACTTCCAGGATGAATGGAATAAGCGGAATCATGTGCTTCCTTTAAAATGAGCTCACGAAGGTGGTCAACTTCGGGCACACAGATCCTTTTTCTGAACCAAATAGTTCCTTGTTCATCTTCGGTGAAATCCTTAGTCTTGCCTAAACCAATTTGAATCTTGATCTCTTTGATCTTAGCATCTGTCAACTGTCCTTTTCTGATCTCTTGTTCTAATGTCGGTTCTATCTCCATAACCATGGCTTCTGCCTCAGTGACAATTCCCAAATTTAAACGTGCCATCTCCCAACATAATTCTTGAGGCATCAATCGAGCAATCATCGTATTGGCTTGTCCTTTCCGGCTTAGGGCGTCTGCCACGACATTAGCCTTGCCAGGATGATACTGAATATCCAAATCATAATCCTTGATTAATTCTAGCCATCGTCGTTGTCTTAAGTTAAGATCCTGTTGTGTAAAGATGTACTTCAGACTCTTATGGTCCGTGAAGATCTGACACTTGTTTCCGATCATGTAGTGCCTCCAAATCTTCAATGCGTGCACGACGGTAGCCAACTCCAAGTCATGGGTAGGATAGTTCTGCTCATGCTTTCTTAACTGTCTTGAAGCATAGGCCACAACTTTGCCTTCTTGCATTAACACACATCCAAGACCCATCCGTGAAGCATCGCAATACACGTCAAACCCTTTGTGGATATCTAGCATTATCAACATAGGGGCAGTGGTCAATCTTGTCTTCAGTTCCTCAAAACACTTCTGGCATGTATCATCCCACTTAAATTCTTTTCCTTTCTCCAACAGAGAAGTCATAGGTTTCACGATCTTTGAGAAGCCTTTAATAAATCTGCGGTAGTAGCCTGCAAGTCCGAGGAAACTTCTGATTTCAGGCACCGTCTTCGGTGGATTCCAATTCAGAACATCTTGAACTTTACTTGGGTCTACTGCAATTCCTCCATCTTTGATAACATGTCCAAGGAAGGAAACTTTTCTCAACCAAAAATCACATTTACTCAGCTTGGCATATAACTGATTCTCTCGGAGTTTCTGTAACACTATCCTCAAGTGCTCTTCATGTTCTTCCTCGTTCTGCGAATACACCAAGATGTCATCAATGAACACAACTACGAACTTGTCAAGATATTCCATGAAAACCTTGTTCATCAGGTACATGAAGTATGCTGGAGCGTTGGTCAATCCAAATGACATCACAGTAAACTCGTACAAACCATATCTGGTTGTGAAGGCTGTCTTGGGTATATCCTCTGGTCGGATCCTTAGCTGATGATATCCTGATCTCAGATCAATCTTGGAGAAAACCTTGGCACCTCTCATCTGATCAAACAAATCTTCAATCCGGGGCAGTGGGTACTTATTCTTGACTGTCACATCGTTCAGTGACCTGTAGTCTACGCACATCCTTCTGCTGCCATCTTTCTTATCGACAAAGATCACGGGTGCTCCCCACGGGGATGAGCTAGGACGGATAAATCCTTTATCTAACATCTCTTCTATTTGTTTCTTTAGTTCACTTAGATCCATTCTATAGGGTCTTTTAGAGATAGGTGCAGTACCAGGTAAAAGATCAATACTGAACTCGATGTCTCGAACAGGTGGCATACCTGGTAAGTCTTCCGGAAAAACATCGGGGTACTCACTGATAACTCTGATATCTTCCAGAGGCATTCCCTTCATTGGGTTCACTGTCCCTACTGCACTGGGCAAAGCTGATGTCACAAACTCTATTTTATCTCCTTGAGGACTGGTCAAGAGAGAGAGAGGAATCTAGTGCGGCTTGACGCTCACCAACTTGCGGAGCTCTGGCGAGAGTTGAAGACGGCGGGGAAGCTGCAGATTGGCGAGTCGACGGAGAATTGGCGACACGGGACGGCGGCGTTCCTCTGAGGGGCAACTTCCAGCGACGCGCGACAATGTTGTGTAGAGGAAAAGATTTGAGCTCGGCTTGGGTTGCAATGCGGGGCTTTGGCAGGATTTTATAGGGGTGGATCGGCCGAGATTAGGAAGGCGGTGCTGCGGAATCGATTAGGACTCGGGTAAGAAGAAAGAAAGAAAGGCGCGAACAACGGAGTCGTTCCGGACTCTGGGTAACGAAAGAAGAAAGAAGAAGAAGAAGAAGAAGAAGGCGCCGACAGGTGGGTCCCAGCTGTCGGTGAAAACAAGGGTCGGGGAAGGAAATCGGCCACTGGGTCGGCCGCGGGAAAAAAAAAGAGGAAGAGGAAAAGAATTGGGCCGGACTGAAAGAAAGAATAGGAGAAGAAAAGAAATAAAGATGCATGCACAAATTTTAATTTATGATTTTTATGAAAATACTTTTAGAAATTTTAACTCCTATATTTTGGGTGTTACATAAATTCCAGGCGCGTCGATCGGCTGGAGTTCGGATCTGTCCTGAGGAGCGCGTCGGCGGCGAATCGGCCGATTTGCTGTAGAGATGATCGGCTATGGATCAGCCGATGATCGTCTAGTAATTGTAAAGAAAACTGCTGGAGCGATCTAAACAATTACTAGAGAAGCAACACTTGAAATAGATCTAATCGGCTGTGAGATGATAAATCGAAGGAGAACAATGACGAAACCGATTACCCTGATCTCAAGCTGGATAACTGGTGATAATACTAGAATAACAGGTAAAACTTGCAATTCTAGTAAATATCGATAACTGGTGAATAAATCCAAACGAAACCACAGCGATGCGCTCGTAGTTAAAGCTCGGATATTACTCGGTAAGCGGAACCTACCAATTGGCCGGAGATCAAGTTAATATCCGAGCTTTAACTACGGGCGCATCGCTGTGGTTTCGTTTGGATTTATTCACCAGTTATCGATATTTACTAGAATTGCAAGTTTTACCTGTTGTTCTAGTATTATCACCAGTTATCCAGCTTGAGATTAGAGTAATCGGCTTCGTCATCATTCTTCTTCGATTTATCATCTTACAGCCGATTAAATCTATTTCAAGTGTTGCATCCGTAATAATTGTTTAGATCGCTCCAGTAGTCTTCTTTACAATTATTACGCGATTATCGGCTGATCCATAGCCGATCATCTTTACAGCAAATCGGTCGATTCGCCGATGCGCTCTTCAGGACAGATCGGAACTCCAACCGATCGGAGCGCCTAGGTCAGATTGACTGGCACGCCGTGCGAACCGCACCAGGGCGATAACCTGAACAGGAGCTAAGCAGATTCTCCCGGGTCGTGTGTCCGACGCTGAAGACCATCGGCCGATTCCTGTCTGGCCGATTTTAGCGCCAACAGACCGGTTTTGGAAAGTTCATGGGGCAGAATATCCGTTTTTATAGTTTGGGTGTGAGCGGGGGGGGGGGGGGGGGGGGGGGGGGGGGTTTGGGGGTGGGGTGAGGGGGTAGTCCACCACAAATAGTTGGGGGAGGGGGGGAGGTTATGTTATGTAGACTTTTTCCTAAAATGAAGGTAGAGCAGGGAGAACCAGGTAACATGAAGGAAGCCAGCGCATCCTGTGATTGTGGGAACCAGAGTCCATGGCTTCGCGCGGAGGAAGCTAGAGCAGGGGAAAGAGGGAAGTGATAGACACTGTCTATCATGCGCATGTAGGAACGCTCGCTTGCCACTAGCAGCTACCATCTACCAACGATTGATCGCTGCTAGCCGGTAATAGCGAATGCCTCAGTAAAGGCACCTCTGGTTTGGAGGGACTTTCTGAAATTATCTGGCTATGAAGATTTGCCAATAAGAATGACAGCGGGATGGGTAAGATGCGGTAGAGCCCCGTTCCCGCGAAAACTATTAGTAAAATTTTATACCCGTACCTGACCTGACGGTACCCATGGCCAAGCTTTCATACCAAACCCTCACTTGCTGGGTACGAAACCTACGGGTAAAATTGCCATCCCTACTTGACGAGCAATGATTTCTTGCTTGCGGAGAGAACCTCTATCCTTCTCTCCTCTCCCTCACACATACGTGCAAGCTTTACTCACTCCACATCTCCAAGTATAATCCAAACTTTCTTTTTCAAGGATGAGCATAACTAAAACTTTAACAATACCATATTGTGAAAAACTAAATTTTCAAAAGCAAGATTTTTGTTAGACGTACAATTTGGTGTGACTGCTCGCTTGGTCACACCGATTTGTTTAGCATGACTCAAGGAGGGAGTCACTAGACGTATGGGAGTGACTGGACCATTACCTAGATCTGGTCAACCAATAAAAATTCTCAGTCACCCTAATCTTGAAAATGTGTCACAAGAAGTCCCATCCCAAACCCTCACCGTCCCTTATCATGTATAAAATGTAAAACTCTGTCCACCAACATCTCAGTCTTTAACTTCGCCCTTGCCCCCTCTTGAGCCCCTCCACCACTGCTCCTCTTCTCTGTCCTCCATGGCTCTCACCGCTTCTCCCTACCCCCCATGATCGCCTCTTGCTCTCTAATCTCATTGTCCTCTACCCGACACTCATCCATATCGCTAACTCCAGCTCATCTCACCCTTTTCTAGATCCCATGGTGCCATATCTTGTGTGCCTTCTCAAGTCCTTGTGCTCGGCATGCAGAATCTCATCCCATAACAGATCTGCCCTCTACATACGGAGCGAGATGACGAGATCCAGCGTTGTGATATTCGTAGAGGTAAGGTCCCACCTCTCCATGTGTATGATTCTTCTCTCATCGCTCGATGCCCTTTTATTTGCTCACGTGACTGGCGAAGACGCCGATGAGACATCATGGTGAGATCCATGAAGTTCAAGATTTCCAACGACGAACAAGTTCTATTGATTTGTCACTATATCATGTGACTAATCCGTGAACTATGATATGTGGACTTGTAATTGATTAGCAAATATGTATGAGCGTTTCTACAGGTAAAAGCTATATATTGTATAGTGGCACCTCTCGCGCACTGATCCTTTTGAGCCAAATCTACTTGATGGTGCCCTAGGTGGAACTCACACCCATCCTCTCTATTGGCGCTTCATCTGACCTTCGTCGTCGGCATTGTTGTGCTCATTGTCGTGTCCTTTGCCATAGTGCCATCATCATTCCTGGATGTAATTCTTTTTATTTGTTAGGTTTCCCTCTCTATTTCCTATTTGCTATTTTTTTTTCATGCATAGCATGTCTATAGTCGTGGACTTTGTTACTATTTGTTTTCTCGGCACGTATTACATGAACTCTGTTGGCGCTAAAATCGACCGGGTAGGAATCGGCCGATGGGTCTTCAGCGTCGGACACACGACCCGGGAGAATCTGCTTAGCTCCTGTTCGGGTTATCGCCCTGGTGCGGTTCGCGCGGCGTGCCAGTCAATCTGACCTGTTGATTGACAAGGAAATAGAATATTAAACTCCAGGCACGTCGATCGGCTGGATTTCCGATCTGTCCTGAGGAGCGCGTCGGCGGTAAATCGGCCGATTTGCTGTAGAGATGATCGGCTATGGGTCAGCCGATGATCGTATAGTAATTATGAAGAGGACTGCTGGAGCAATCTAAACAATTACTATAGAAGCAACACTTGAAACAGATCTAATCGGCTATATGGCGATGAATCGATGGAGAATAATGACGAAGCCGATTACCCTGATCTCAAGCTGGATAACTGGTGATAATACTAGAATAACAGGTAAAACTTGCAATTCCAGTAAATATCGATAACTTGTGAATAAATCCAAATGAAACCACAGCGATGCGCCCGTAGTTAAAGCTCGGATATTACTCGATAAGCGGAACCTACCAATTGGCCGGAGATCAGGTTGATGCAGCCCTACCAATCCGTACGAACTCGTAGAAGAAGAAAATATTGGCGAAGTCGCCGACTTGAAAAGTAAAGTACTGGTAAAAAGTAGAAGTGTTTTGTTGATTGATTTGATTGTTTTTTGCAAAACCCTAGCGACTCCTATTTATACCCTGAAACTAGGACTCCTGGTCGATTACGACTTGTTACAACCTTATTTAAAACAGGAAAACTACTATATCTATAATAACTTTAAAAAGGAAACGGACTCCAGCAGAATCTTCCGCCGCCGTTTCCTAATCCAATCAGGACTTGTTCAATTGCTTTCCAGCCGACTTGGCATGCCGTGTTGACCAGCTTTTGACTAGGATCTTCTGGAATAATCCTATCCTGTTGGCATAGGCTGCGCCACCAATCGGCCGATTTTCAACTGTTACCCCGATCGGCCGATTCCTTATTGTAGCTTTCAGATCCGCTTCATCGGCCAACCTTCTCCTCTTGACGCCGATTCAATACGTGTCAAAATCTGGCGTCAACACATGCCCCCCAGTTTCGGAGTAAAATATAACTTTTTCTTCGAAACTCTTTCTTCAATCCTTCTTTCTAAGCTTCCCCATTGTGACAGGAGTAAACCTCGGAATCAGTTGCGTTACCTTTTCCTCTGCATCTGATCCTTTCTCTAGAATCAACTCTATGACATGGAATCTGGTAACAGGATAAACATTATGTTGGCGTGTAGACTCAGACTTTGACCATCTCCCCTGGCAGCTTTTCATTTACTGATGCCTTTACTCCGACGGTACACGTCTTGCCAACCCTTTGTCTCTTCCTTTCTATAAATACGACTCTTCGTATTATTTCCAAAAATGCTCATCTGGCTCGTCTTCTTTTCCTTCTGAAACCCGCCCCTCGCCGTCTTTGGTCAAGCATTAAAATGTCTTCTCGATCCTCCTCTTCCGTTAACCAGGTATCAATTTTCTCTCCATCCCTTCCTGGGATATCTTACTTTGTTCCAACATATTTGTCTACTCCTTCTTTCAGCCGAACCGTCTCAGCCCCGGTTTGGAAAGAGCGATCGAAATCATGCATTCAGGCAAGCCATTGTCGCAAGCTGATATAGATCTGATAAAAGTTCATTCTGAAGAACTCAAAGATCATGTTCCTGCCAATGTCCGACCAATCTTGGATTATATGGATCTCGTCTGCTTTGAACAAATGCCAACCTCTGACGAGAGTTCTTCATCTTCACATCGACTTGCTGAAGCTAAGACTGAAGTCACCATGAAAGATTTGGAAGAGGAGAAGGCCCGCCTGCTGAAAGAACTCTGCAACCAAGCTGAAGCTGGAGCCACTACAAAGGACTTGAAAGACAAAAGGCTCTCCCTCATGATAAGATTAGGTCGCGTCGAAAGAGAAATCCAACGCAGGCGTAACCAGTAGTGTTTTTACTCTAAGGGCGACTTACACCATGTCGGCCATATAATCTGTGATTTCCATTCGATAATGAATCCCAATGTTTCCTTCACCAGATGTATGACCAGAAAACCGACGAGAAATCGGCCACGTTACCTTGATATATCTTGCTGTAAGTTATGCATCTACCCAAATGCTTGGATAGTACCTTTTCAAATATCGTCCATTCAGAGCTCTTGGGAATTCCTCCCCTTCTATTGTGTCAAAAATGTACACATTTCCGGGAGCACATCGGCCGATTCTATACGGCCCTTCCCAAGTGGGTGACCACTTACCGAATTTGGGATCCTTAGATCCTATCGGCAGCACCAGCTTCCATTCCAGATCTCCCTGAGAGAACTGTTTGACTTTGACCTTCTTGTCATACCATCTGGCCACCCTTTTCTTGTTCTCCTCTATGCTGATCAGAGCTCTTAACCGCAAACCCGCCGAATCGTCAAGTTCATCTTTCATGAGAAAGGAATAATCATCGGCCGTTAACTGATCCTGTAGCGATATGCGTCTTGACCCTGTTCTTATCTCCCATGGTAAGACCGCCTCATGGCCATAAACCAAACGATAAGGGGATATTTTAGTGGCCCCATGACAAGCCATCCTGTACGCCCATAAAGATTCAGCCAAAGACATATGCCACTTCTTGGGCTGCTCCTCTACCTTCCTCTTGATTAGCTTGATTATCCCCTTGTTAGACGACTCTGCTTGGCCATTGGCTTGAGCATAGTACGGAGAAGAATTTAATAATTTAATTCCCATATCGGCGGCGAACTCTCCGAATTCTCCAGAAGTCAACATTGTCCCTTGATCAGTTGTGATGGTTTGAGGAGTACCAAATCGATATATAATATGGCTTTTAACAGACTCAATCATATCGGCTGATGTCACGTTCCTCAAAGGAACTGCCTCCACCCATTTGGTAAAATAATCTATAGCCACCAATATGAACTTATGCCCTTTGCTAGATGGAGGATGAATCTGCCCGATGAGATCTATTCCCCAACCTCTGAACGGCCACGGCTTAATTATTGGATTCATAGCCGACGCTGGTGCGCGCTGCACATTGCCAAACCTCTGACAGTCTTGGCATCCTCTGTAATACTTGAAACAATCTTCAAGGATGGTCGGCCAGTAATATCCATTGTTCCTGATCATCCACTTCATTTTGTGAGCCGATTGATGAGCTCCACACACGCCTTCATGGATCTCTCCCATTAGAATCTTTGCCTCTTCTGTTCCCAGGCATTTGAGAAGAACTCCATCAATCGTCCGAAAAAATAAGTCATCCTCAAGCAACACATACTTTGTAGCCTGAAAACGTGTTCGCCGATCCACCTTTTGGGATGGATTTTTCAAATAATCGGCGATCTCCTTCCGCCAGTCATCGGCCGCGAGTTCTAGCGCCATCGCTCCCTGAATCGGCCGATACCCAGAAGCATGTTGAGCCAGTCTGTTGGCTTCTTCATTATAATCTCTGGGGATGTGCTCAATTGTTGCAGATTTGAAGCCTTTCAAAAGTTGAAGACAATCTTCATAATAAATCCTCAAGATGTCGTCCTTGCATTCGGATCGTCCTGTTAACTGATCTACAATGAGCATGGAGTCCCCAAAGATCTCGACTGCATCCGCCCTGACTTCCCTTAACAATTGGATGCCTTTCAGAACAGCTCGATACTCCGCCTGGTTGTTGGTTGCAGAAGCTTCTATCGGCAGAGAGAAATCATAAGTTGCCCCCCGAGGCGACACAAGAACGATGCCGATTCCTGATCCGACCCCACACGAAAAACCATCAAAATATAGAGTCCATGGAACTGGTTCAACGGTGGCAATTTCTGGTCCACAATGCTAAACTACGAAATCGGCCATCACTTGACCTTTGACGGCTTTGGCCGATTCGTACCTTAGATCGAATTCTGACAAAGCCAGGATCCATTTTCCAATCCGCCCCTTCAAAATCGGCAATGATAGCATATACTTCACCACATCATCCTTGCATATGACTATGCATTCTGCCGATAGCAAATAGTGCCTGAGCTTAGTACATGAAAAGTACAAGCACAAGCATAATCGCTCCACCGAAGAATATCTTGTTTCGGCGTCTAAAAGTCTTCTGCTGACGTAGTACACCACTCGTTCTTTCCCTTCAAACTCCTGTACCAACGCCGATCCAATAGCCTGCTCGTCAGCCGATAAATATAACTTGAACGGCTTACCAGGCTGTGGCGGGGCTAACACCGGAGGTGAAACCAGATACTGCTTGATATTCTCCAGTGCCTTGCGTTGTTCTTCTCCCCATGTGAACTCTTGGTCGGGCTTTAATTTCAACAGAGGAGTAAAAGCCTGAATACGTCCCGATAGATTGGATATGAATCTTCTGATGAAATTGACCTTGCCGATGAGGGACTGCAGTTCAGTTTTATTTTGTGGGGCCACTACTTTATTGATGGCGTCTATAGTCTTGCAGCTGACTTCTATCCCACGCTCATGGACCATAAATCCCAAGAATTGTCCGGCCGATACACCAAACGCACACTTGTTTGGGTTCATCTTCAGCCCATGCTTCCTTGTGCATTCCAGTACTTCCTGTAAATTGGCCAGATGATCCTGGTGACCTTTTGACTTGACCACGACGTCATCTATATAAATTTCCACTGATGAACCAATGAGTTTGTGGAAGATGTAGTTCATGGCCCGTTGATATGTAGCACCGGCGTTTTTCAAGCCAAAAGTCATAACCACCCATTCAAATAAACCAAGATGGCCTGGGCACCTAAAAGCCGTTTTCGAAATATCTTCTTCGGCCATTAATATCTGATTGTATCCGGCATTCCCATCCATGAAACTTATGACTTTGTGGCCTGCGGCAGCATCCACCAAGATATCGGCCGTTGGCATCGGATAACCATCCATTGGCGTAGCCTGATTTAAGTTCCTGAAATCGATACACACACGCAATTTTCCATTCTTCTTGTATACAGGCACAATGTTAGAAATCCATTCGGCGTAGCAGCACTGCCGAATAAATCCTGCCTCAATCAACTTTGTAATCTCAGCCTTTATATCAGGTAGAATCTTGGGATTACACCGCTGTGCAGGTTGCTGATACGGCCGATATCCTGATTTTATAGGTAACCGGTGTTCAACAATAGACCGGTCTAGTCCTGGCATCTCGGGGTATTCCCAAGCAAAGCAATCCCTGAACTCTTTCAATAATTTTATCAATTTGCATTTGTACTCAGAATCCAAATTGGCACTAACGTACGTCGGCCTCGATTTGCTGCTATCTCCCAAATCTACCATCTCTAACAAATCGGCCGACGTGAACCCGTGCCCCAGCTTCCCATCTTCTCGGATGAGCTGATCCATTTATTCTGAATCTTCGGAGCCGACTGCTTGGATCGGCTGTAGACCGAAATCGGACACTCTCAGGAAGTCAGTGTCCCAAGTCCTGCCAGATATACACTTGACGTGCTCGCAACTCCACTGTTGTGCTTCGGCCGCTGCAACGCTGTAAACAGAATCGGCAGCTACTATCTCTGTACTGTCGCCGACCCATTGCACAAGGCATTGATGCATAGTAGATGGGACACAGCAGTTTGCATGTATCCAGTCACGACCAAGCAGCATATTATAGGACCCTTTGCCATTAATGACGAAGAAAGTAGTGGGGAGGGTCTTACTGCCGATGGTGAGGTCAATGCAGAATGCCCCGCGGGCAGGCGACACGTTGCCTTCGAAATCCTTCAGCATCATGTCCGTCTTGGTGAGGTCGTCATCGCCCTTGCCTAGCTTGCGGAACATGGCATATGACATGATGTTGACTGTCGCGCCTCCATCTACCAGTAGTCTGGTGACGGGTATTCCGTTGACATAGCCCTTGAGAAACAGCGCTTTGAGGTGCTGTCGTTTTTCTTCTTCTGGCTTCTCAAACATAGCCGTCATCGGCTCTAATACCAGTTGTGCCATTTGCTCTTCCTTTGTATTTGTCACTTTGTCCCGATCGCTTGGCGCCATGAACTCCATCGGCAGTATGAAAACCATATCAATCTCGGCTGCCGATTCTTGGTTATCCGTTTCTTGATCGGTTTTCTTTGGGCGCCAAATTCGAGATTTCACGTTCCTTCTCTCTGGCACCTGTCTCCGTTCTTCTTCTTGATGCTCCCACTGGCGTAGGCGTTGGATCCTCCGCTTTTGGGATCTGGATAGGCCGTCAGGACACCACTTGGGATTCACTAGTTTGGCCGATGGTTTAGCGTGTCCCCAATCTGGTTCCCTTCCTAGGGGATCTTCGTCTGACACCCTATCATCGGCCATCTCTTCCAGCCGATCGTGCGCGCTGATCCTGCCCCCCAGTCCATCTTGCTGGCCGATCTTGCTTTTTGACCTACCGTACTGGTCAACTCTGCCCCCCAGCCGATCATGCACCGAAATGCGCCGTTCTTCGCGCCGATTTCTGTTGATCGGCTCTAATCCTCTGTCCCTAGAGTGCGGCTTCGATCGATCGTTGCGGTTTGATCCGTTGCACTCCGGACAGTTATCGGCAGATGACAATCTGATATCGCTCTCCCAGCAGTGGATGAAGAAGGGACACTGCCAGTGATCTTCACGCCGGCGTATCGTCTCTTCCTGGTGTTGTGCTTGTTCTTGCTGCCGCCGATATTTACTGAGTAGAAATCAGGAGGTGACAGGCCTGTGTGGTCGTTCTGGTCCTCGCCTGTTCCTTCTGATTTCTTCCGTTGTGATCTGCCTCCTGGGATCGACAACGCCGTCTTTTCTCGCCGATTCTGACGTCAGCACCCTGGTTTAACTTGATTCTTCTCCAGCGTTGACCGTGTTAGCCGGGAAGGGGTGCTGGTCTATTTTCATCGGCATTGCCGATTTGGTTGGAGTCTCAAATCTGAGCCGCCCCTGTTCAATGGCCGATTGTATCTGCTGACGGAAGACTTTACATTCATTGGTGTCATGAGAGGTAGCGTTGTGCCACTTGCAGTACTTCATCTTCTTCAGCTGATCGGCCGTAGAGATGGTGTGATGTTGCGACAGCTTGATCTGTCCCTCCTGAAGCAGTAGATCAAAAATTTTATCGGCCTTGGACGTGTCAAAGCCGAATGTCTCTGGCTCCTTCTTGCCAAAGGGGCAGGATATTGGTTTTTTCCCTTTTACCCATTCCGCCAGGCCGATTTCCTCCTCCGCGTCAGATTCAGATCCCTCCAAGTACGCCACTTTCTTCTGGAAGCTCCTCCGCTGTTCAAACGGTCAGACCTCCTGCCCTGACAATCGGTGGACGATTTGACTCAGGCTCTCAAACTCTTGGGCGGCATATCTCTCTCTGATTTGCGGTAAGAGGCCCTGGAAAGCGATATCGGCCAACTGTGCATCGGTCAGGGCCAGGCTGTAGCACTTGTTTTTGATCTCTCTGAACCTCTGTATATACCCTATCACCGGCTCATCGCTCCTCTGCCTGAGGCTGGTTAGATCCGAAATCTTCATCTTGTGTACCCCTGCATAGAAGTACTTGTGGAATTGTTTCTCCAAATCGGCCCACGTGACGATAGAATTTGGCGGTAAAGTGGTGAACCACTGGAAGGCCGATCCGGATAGAGATGATGAAAATAACCGTACCCTCAGAGTGTCTTGTGTGGCAGCTTCACCGCACTGGATGATGAATCTATTCAAATCAGTCCCTGATAACTTGGTGAAATCAGGAACCTTGTAGCGGTGTGGGAACGGCAACGAGTCATGGATACGGGGTCTTGTAAGTATAAGTTTGAACTTTCGGCTTCAGCCCAAACTGATCTTGAATTACTTCTGCTATTCTTGCCGTCCAATCCACCTGCTGCTGATGAACAGTTGTTCGCGGCGCGGGCACGTGTTGAAGGGCTGGTTCGGCCAGGTGATGAATCGGCGAAGTTTGCTGAGCGGCCGATAACTGCTGGCGAAACGCGTCCGCACCCCCTTCGTACGTCGTTGCTGGCACCGTGCCTCTGAATGCCTCCACAGTGCTTGCCCCCCTGCCGATTTCTGGTAAAATCGGCTGGTACTGAGAGACCACCGGCCGGGCGGCCGATTGGTACGGCACCTGAAACGGATAAGTGCCATGCCGGTTCGCTGGCTCGGGGAAATACGTCGTGGCTGATGCCCCCCAAGGCGCTGAGCTCATAGGCAGTGTTTGCAAAGAAGCCATTTGAACGGGTTGAAGCGGCGCTCGCGATGGGAGACATGGTGCACCGCTGTATCTTGGAGACGTCGGAAGTGGTGGAGAGTTGTATCCTTCGCGCTGCGTCAATATCGGCTGAGAAGCCGATTGGGATGTGTACGGTAAGCTTCTGGCCGGCAAGGTAGTTGGAGGGGCATATGCCGGTCCCTGATAACCTTGAACGGCTCCGCTGGCCAGAGAGTTGACGACGGCGTTGTACACCGTGTTGCTCATCACCGAGGATTGGTCAATGAACGCTTGATACACGGACTGTTGAATCATCTCTGACATCTGTGGCGAGGTGCTGGAATAGGAGCTTTCTTAACTGCTTCCCCGCTTCTGGTACGACTGAACGATTGGAGATACATCTTCTTATAATCTTCCAGATATTTGGCCAATTCCTCCCTCTGGTCGTCCTTGAGATCAGCTTCTGTGACCCGAATGATGTTGCTGTCAGAGATTTCTGCGTTGTTCGACATATCAGGTCTTGGATGGTCCCACCGGGCGTGCCAAAAGTGTGTTGGCGCTAAAATCGGCCGGGTAGGAATCGGCCGATGGGTCTTCAGCGTCGGACACACGACCCGGGAGAATCTGCTTAGCTCCTGTTCGGGTTATCGCCCTGGTGCGGTTCGCGCGGCGTGCCAGTCAATCTGACCTGTTGATTGACAAGGAAATAGAATATTAAACTCCAGGCACGTCGATCGGCTGGATTTCCGATCTGTCCTGAGGAGCGCGTCGGCGGTAAATCGGCCGATTTGCTGTAGAGATGATCGGTTATGGGTCAGCCGATGATCATATAGTAATTATGAAGAGGACTGCTGGAGCAATCTAAACAATTACTATAGAAGCAACACTTGAAACAGATCTAATCGGCTATATGGCGATGAATCGAGGGAGAATAATGACGAAGCCGATTACCCTGATCTCAAGCTGGATAACTGGTGATAATACTAGTGTTGGCGCTAAAATCGGCCGGGTAGGAATCGGCCGATGGGTCTTCAGCGTCGGACACACGACCCGGGAGAATCTGCTTAGCTCTTGTTCGGGTTATCGCCCTGGTGCGGTTCGCGCGGCGTGCCAGTCAATCTGACCTATTGATTGACAAGGAAATAGAATATTAAACTCCAGGCACGTCGATCGGCTGGATTTCCGATCTGTCCTGAGGAGCGCGTCGGCGGTAAATCGGCCGATTTGCTGTAGAGATGATCGGCTATGGGTCAGCCGATGATCGTATAGTAATTGTAAAGAGAACTGCTGGAGCAATCTAAACAATTACTATAGAAGCAACACTTGAAACAAATCTAATCGGCTATATGGCGATGAATCGAGGGAGAATGATGACGAAGCCGATTACCCTGATCTCAAGCTGGATAACTGGTGATAATACTAGAATAACAGGTAAAACTTGCAATTCCAGTAAATATCGATAACTTGTGAATAAATCCAAACGAAACCACAGCGATGCGCCCGTAGTTAAAGCTCAGATATTATTCGATAAGCGGAACCTACCAATTGGCCGGAGATCAGGTTGATGCAGCCCTGCCAATCCGTACGAACTCGTAGAAGAAGAAAATATTGGCGAAGTCGCCGACTTGAAAAGCAAAGTACTGGTAAAAAGTAGAAGTGTTTTGTTGATTGATTTTGATTGTTTTTTGCAAAACCCTAGCGACTCCTATTTATACCCTGAAACTAGGACTCCTGGTCGATTACGACTTGTTACAACCTTATTTAAAACAGGAAAACTACTATATCTATAATAACTTTAAAAAGGAAACGGACTCCCGCAGAATCTTCCGCCGCCGTTTCCTAATCCAATCAGGGCCTCTTCAATTGCTTTCCGGCCGACTTAGCATGCCGTGATGACCAGCTTTTGACTAGGATCTTCTGAAATAATCCTATCCTGTTGGCATAGGCTGCGCCATCAATCGGCCGATTTTCAACTGTTACCCCGATCGGCCGATTCCTTACTGTAGCTTTCAGATCCGCTTCGTCGGCCAATCTTCTCCTCCTGATGCCGATTCAATACGTGTCGAAATCTGGCGTCAACACATGCCCCCCAGTTTCGGAGTAAAATATAACTTTTTCTCCGAAACTCCCTCTTTAATCCTTTTTTCCGAAACGGGCGCAGTAAAAATCTCCTTCCGTTCCGCGGCACAATGATTGCAATTTCCTCGATTCGAGCGCGCGAAACGACCGCTCCCCTGGAACTCGTGTAGACGGTGCGGTAAGAATACCATCTTTGCCCTCACCCCCTTATCTTAAGTACTGGTTTTCTCCACCTCTTCTCCTCCACGAATCCAGCATCCTTTCTGCCGCATTACTGTTCATCTTCCCCCAAGTTCTTTTGATTTCCAAGCGCTTCCCCTTCTCCGGCGACCTCGTCCGCCGCTTGCTCCGACCCCAATGGCGTGTCCGTCGGCGACCACCCCATCTACAGAGGCTCCATCGGCTGCTCTTTTGGCGGCGGCGGCCCAATCGGCGGCTTCTCCAGCGGCGTCATCGGCGACGAGGGCTTCCATCCCAGAGGTAAATGCCCGAAAATTTTTCCCTTTTCGCCTTGCTGCTTCAGTATTTTCCGGTCCCTTTCTTAGTTTCTTCCCTCTTTCCCTTTCTTTTTAGGCCCTTAGGCACAGGATCACCATTCCTCTCTCGGAGTCTCCTGACCTCATCTGTCTAGGCCCTATGGGGAGCCCTGATCCAACGGATCTAATCAGTTTAGAAACTCACAGAATCCCCTTTAAGCAGTCACCCATGGATTTAGATCACTGGGTAGGCGCATTCAGATCCTGGCCGAATGAAACACCCGGGTGGAGAGAATGGTACCAGAGGGTAGCCGGGTCTTGGAAAGTTCAATGGGAAGAACTAAAAATTGGCCAGTGCATAGATTTGTCCCTGTCTTAGATGGAAAAGAACGAACCTTTGGTTATGGCAACCTCTTACTTCTGGTTCGATGCACTTAACGCATTCCCTTTTGGACACGGACCCATGACCCCAACCTTGGCCGATGTCTTACTGCTGACCGGCCTAGATGTCTCCTCCGCCGATACCCCCTTCAATTACCTGTTCAAGCCATCTCATCGGCTAGACACCAAAGGAATCGGCGGGTGGAAAGGATACATCAGTAAGAACATGAAGACAGGAACAGTCTCACAGAGAGAGCACACCGCCTTCTTGATGATGTGGCTGGAGAAACACCTCTTCTGTGGCAGAGCGGTCGGCCCCTCTTCCAATACTCAAGCTTTGGCAGAGTCTCTCGCACAAGGATCGGCCGTTCCCCTCGGTAAACATTTGCTGGGATCGGCATACCATATGATGCATCAAATCGGCGCCAAGCTGTCGAAAGGAGAGCCGATAGGGAATCCAGGCGGTCCTTGGTGGTTTATCACCCTCTGGCTCAATCTACACATGAGCAAGGTCTCTCAGCAAAGGATAGAGACAAAGACCTTTCCCAACATTGAGTCAGAGGAGAATCCTTCGGTCCGTCGCCGCTGCAGATCTGTTGGAGAGGCGGCATCGGCCTTTCCTGGCTGCCAGTTCACCACTACCCGCGTAGCTGAATATTTCAGATGCTTCTATAATGGACTTAGCGAGGAGATGATCACCTGGTACCCATATCAAACCGCGGAGCCGATTTTTGAGTTGCCTGTATGCTTTGACTTCTCCACCCACACATTTGACAGAGAGTTGATGGATATCTTGATTAAGCCGGGAATTCTGCCGGCTAACTTCTTCTCGGGAAAGGACTCACCCACTTATGAGTTCTACTGCCCGTCAGCTGCAGCAAGGCAACTAGGTTTTGGCCAATTGCCGATTCGAGTCTATTTCGCCGGCCAAGCAAAATTCAGAGACGGATTAACTTCAAGTCTTGACTACAGCCGATTATGCGATTTAGTACCCGACTCCAGCACTATTGACTTGGACGGCTGGTCAGTCGCTTCTTTTGCCACCCAACAGTATAAATTATGGTGGGCAGAATGGAAGCAGCATCTTTTCTGTAAATCTCCATCAATTTACTGTAATCTTCTGGACCCAAAGAACATCGACCCAAATGCTGCGGTATGTCCTTTTCTTCTCAGCCGATTTCAATGTTGCATTATCATCTCGCTGTTAACTTGTGTTTACCTCTTCAGTCTGAAAGCCATGCTCCCCCAACACGGAGCCGAAGCGGCCGGCCGATCGATAACCATCATCAATACACAGTGTACCCACTCATCGGCTTCCATGCTCCATCTATCAGAGATATTTCCACCGGTCGATCAAGACGAGCGCCCAAAAGACCAACACCGAAGATATCCAGCCGTCAGATGCGGGCTCGCATTGAATCAGCCGGTCAGACAACAGTAGCATCGGCTGAAGTCTCCCGTATCAGATCGGCTAGCCAGATGGCAGCAGCATCGGCCGAGACTCCCCGTGTTGGATCGGCTGATCAGATGGGAGTGATACGCGCCGAGACCCCAGATCCTTCACCTCCACCAGTGGTCAAGACGGCCGATCCCCAAGTCGCCGCCGAAGCCGGGGCTGCTGCAGCATCGCTCTTAGTAGAAGCTGTCCAGGTAACTTTATTTATCTCGTGTACTCCCCAAGTCTTCTGCTGACATCAATTTCATCCCTTTGCCAGGCTGCACAGGTTGTCCCACCACAATCTCCACGGTTGTCGGCCACGTCTCAAGTAGGGACTGAAACTATAGCAGCTCCTGTTGCCGAGGTAAATGATCTCTTGCCCTGCATCCTTAATATTCAGGAAACTTAACGAATTCTGATGCAGGTTGACTTGGGTACGCCGATTGTAACTCCACAGCTGGAATCGGCCGGAGAACCCGCAGAGGCATGTCAAATTCCCACTACCATCTTATCTCATTTTCCCATAGTATTCTCACGAGCATTTATATCTTTCTCAGGAAGCTGGCCCAAGCGGAGCACCAATAATGATCGAATCTTCTTCTTCTGGTGAACCCAGTGCACCAATCCCTGAAACAAGGGAAATACTTCCACCGGCGCAGGCAAGAGAGATTCGTTTCAAAGAGGTAACAATCTTACCATCAGAATCGGCCGATTTCCTTTCACTACTTGCTTACCCTTTGCTTCGTTCCCTTACAGGAGCAAGATTCTCCCAACAATAGTATCTTTTCTTTCGCTGTCTCCTTGGCCGATGAAGAGGAAACTGCCTCACATGTGGTTCCACCGAGTTCTGCCTCCGACGATGTCCGCTCTAAGCTCGAGAGCATCCGTACTCTCCTCCAAGGTGACATCGGCCGACTGGTGAAAGATGCATCGCCGATCCGACAACTTTTCAATGAGGTTGTAGATCACATCCCAGAAGAAGTGTCGGAAGACTTGGGGTATGCTGCCTATATAGAGGGCATGCGGATTCCGGTCTCGCGGGCGCTGCGACGTATGGCCGATCACGCTCAGATGGCCAAAACTCAGGAGGAGGTTGACTCGTACAAGCACCAGGCCCAGGATGTACATCACAAAATCAACTTCCTCGAGAACTGCCGTCCGGACATCGTTGGCACAATAGATCGGCTGAAACGGAGGAGAGCAGAACTAGCCAAGGAGATGGAACAGATAACCAAAGAGATAGCCGCTGAAGAGAAAAAGCTCCAAGAACTCCCAACCATGATCAGCGAGCTGAAGCAAAAAAGACAACATCTGGCCCGTGAAGCAATAAGACTCTGTCGCCGCGTGTCAGAAGTGTCAGGATCGGCCGAAAGTGATCAGAGGATAGTAGAATCGGCCGATCAAATTAGACGACGAGCGATTGTAGCCATAGATACTTTCCTTGGGCTGTAATCAATATGTTAAACATTATTGTTCCTTGATGCCACCGCGCCGATCTGGTTTTGAACTGCTTCATGTAATCCGTAATTTCCACTTAATAATGAATCCCAATATCTCCTTTTGTGCTCAGAATCCCAATCAGTACCAACGTGCGTCGGCCTTGATCTGATACTATTTCTCGAATTTCCCATCTCTAATGAATTGGCCGACGTGAACCCATGCCTCAGCTTCTCATCCTTTCGAACGAGCTGAATCTTCAGAGCCGACTGCTTGGATCGGCTGTAGACCGAAATCGGACACTTTCAGGAAGTCAGTGTCCCAAGTCCTGCCAGATATACATTTGACGTGTTCGCAGCTCCAATGTTGTGTGTCGGCCGCTGCAACGCTGTAAACAGAATCGGCAGCTACTATCTCTGTACTGTCGCCGACCCATTGCACAAGGCATTGATGCATAGTAGATGGGACACAGCAGTTTGCATGTATCCAGTCGCGACCAAGCAGCATATTATAGGACCCTTTGCCATTAATGACGAAGAAAGTAGTGGGGAGGGTCTTACTGCCGATGGTGAGGTCGACGCAGAATGCCCCGCGGGCAGGCGACACGTTGCCTTCGAAATCCTTCAGCATCATGTCCGTCTTGGTGAGGTCATTATCGCCCTTGCCCAGCTTGCGGAACATGGCATACGGCATGATGTTAACCGCCGCTCCTCCATCTACCAATAATCTGGTGACGGGTCTCCCGTTGACATAGCCCTTGAGAAACAGCGCTTTGAGATGCTGTCATTTTTCCTCTTCTGGTTTCTCAAACGTAGCCGTCATCGGCTCTAATACCAGTTGCGCCATTTGCTCTTCCTCTATTTTTGTCACTTTATCCCGATCGCTTGGCGCCATGAACTCCATCGGCAGTATGAAAACCATATCAATCTCGGCTGCCGATTCTTGGTTATCCGTTTCTTGATCGCTTTTCTTTAGGCGCCAAATTCGAGATTTCACGTTCCTTCTCTCTGGCACCTGTCTCCGTTCTTCTTCTTGATGCTCCCACTGGCGTAGCCGTTGGATCCTCCGCTTTTGGGATCTGGATAGGCCGTCAGGACACCACTTGGGATTCACTAGTTTGGCCGATGGTTTAGCGTGTCCCCAATTTGGTTCCCTTCCTAGGGGATCTTCGTCTGACACCCTATCATCAGCCATCTCTTCCAGCCAATCGTGCGCGCTGATCCTGCCCCCCAGTCCATCTTGCTGGCCGATCTTGCTTTTTGACCTACCATACTGGTCAACTCTGCCCCCCAGCCGATCATGCACTGAAACGCGCCGTTCTTCGCGCCGATTTCTGTTGATCGGCTCTAATCCTCTGTCCCTAGAGTGCGGCTTTGGTCGATCGTTGCGGTTTGATCCGTTGCACTCCGGACAGTTATCGGCAGATGGCAATCTGATATCACTCTCCCAGCAGTGGATGAAGAAGGGACACTGCCAGTGATCTTCACGCCGGCGTATCGTCTCTTCCTGGTGTTGTGCTTGTTCTTACTGCCGCCGATATTTACTGAGTAGAAATCGGGAGGTGACAGGCCTGTGTGGTCGTTCTGGTCCTCGCCTGTTCCTTCTGATTTCTTCCGTCGTGATCTGCCTCCTGGGATCGACAACGCCGTCTTTTCTCGCCAATTCTGACGTCAGCACCCTGGTTTGACTTGATTCTTCTCCAGCGTTGAACGTGTTGGCCGGGAAGGGGTGCTGGTCTATCTTCATCGGCATTGCCGATTTGGTTGGAGTCTCAAATCTGAGCCGCCCCTGTTCAATGGCCGATTGTATCTGCTGACGGAAGACTTTACATTCATTGGTGTCATGAGAGGTAGCGTTGTGCCACTTGCAGTACTTCATCTTCTTCAGCTGATCGGCCGTAGGGATGGTGTGATGTTGCGACAGCTTGATCTGTCCCTCCTAAAGCAGTAGATCAAAAATTTTATCGGCCTTGGACGTGTCAAAGCCGAATGTCTCTGGCTCCTTCTTGCCAAAGGGGCAGGATATTGGTTTTTTCCCTTTTACCCATTCCGCCAGGCCGATTTCCTCCTCCGCGTCAGATTCAGATCCCTCCAAGTACGCCACTTTCTTCTGGAAGCTCCTCCGCTGTTCAAACGGTCGGACCTCCTGCCCTGACAATCGGTGGACGATTTGACTCAGGCTCTCAAACTCTTGGGCGGCATATCTCTCTCTGATTTGCGGTAAGAGGCCCTGGAAAGCGATATCGGCCAACTGTGCATCGGTCAGAGCCAGGCTGTAGCACTTGTTTTTGATCTCTCTGAACCTCTGTATATACCCTGTCACCGGCTCATCGTTCCTCTGCCTGAGGCTGGTTAGATCCGAAATCTTCATCTCGTGCACTCCTGCATAGAAGTACTTGTGGAATTGTTTCTCCAGATCGGCCCACGTGACGATAGAATTTGGCGGTAAAGTGGTGAACCATTGAAAGGCCGATCCGGATAGAGATGATGAAAATAACCGAACCCTCAGAGCGTCTTGTGTGGCAGCTTCACCGCACTGGATGATGAATCTATTGATGTGTTCCACAGTGGATGTGTCATCCGTCCCTGAGAACTTGGTGAAATCAGGAACCTTGTAGCGGTGTGGGAACGGCAACGAGTCATAGGCCGATGGATACGGCGTCTTGTAAGTATAAGTTTGAGCTTTCGGCTTCAGTCCAAACTGATCGTGGATTACTTCTGTTGTTCTTGCCGTCCAATCCACCTGCTGCTGATGAACAGTTGTTCGCGGCGCGGGCACGTGTTGAAGGGCTGGTTCAGCCAGGTGATGAACCGGCGAAGTTTGCTGAGCGGCCGATAACTGCTGGCGAAACGCGTCCGCACCCCCTTCGTACGTCGTTGCTGGCGCCGTGCCTCTGAATGCCTCCACAGTGCTTGCCCCCCTGCTGATTTCTGGTAAAATCGGCTGGTACTGAGAGACCACCGGCCGGGCGGCCGATTGGTACGGCACCTGAAACGGATAAGTGCCATGCCGGTTCGCTGGCTCGGGGAAATACGTCGTGGCTGATGCCCCCCAAGGCGCTGAGCTCGTAGGCAGTGTTTGCACAGAAGCCATTTGAACGGGTTGAAGCGGCGCTCGCGATGGGAGACATGGTGCACCGCTGTATCTTGGAGACGCCGGAAGTGGTGGAGAGCTGTATCCTTCGCGCTGCGTCAATATCGGCTGAGAAGCCGATTGGGATGTGTACGGTAAGCTTCTGGCCGGCAAGGTAGTTGGAGGGGCATATGCCGGTCCCTGATAACCTTGAACGGCTCTGCTGGCCAGAGAGTTGACGACGGCGTTGTACACCGTGTTGCTCATCACCGAGGATTGGTCAATGAATGCTTGATACACGAACTGTTGAATCATCTCTGACATCTTGCCCGAGTCTTCAGCAATGGTGATGTGGCGAGGTGCTGGAATAGGAGCTTTCTTAACTGCTTCTCCGCTTCTGGTACGACTGAACGATTGGAGGTACATCTTCTTATAATCTTCCAGATATTTGGCCAATTCCTCCCTCTGGTCGTCCTTGAGATCATCTTCTGTGACCCCAATGATGTTGCTGTCAGAGATTTCTGCGTTGTTCGACATATCAGGTCTTGGATGGTCCCACCGGGCGTGCCAAAAGTGTGTTGGCGCTAAAATCGGCCGGGTAGGAATCGGCCGATGGGTCTTCAGCGTCGGACACACGACCCGGGAGAATCTGCTTAGCTCCTGTTCGGGTTATCGCCCTGGTGCGGTTCGCGCGGCGTGCCAGTCAATCTGACCTGTTGATTGACAAGGAAATAGAATATTAAACTCCAGGCACGTCGATCGGCTGGATTTCCGATCTGTCCTGAGGAGCGCGTCGGCGGTAAATCGGCCGATTTGCTGTAGAGATGATCGGCTATGGGTCAGCCGATGATCGTATAGTAATTGTAAAGAGGACTGCTGGAGCAATCTAAACAATTACTATAGAAGCAACACTTGAAACAGATCTAATCGGCTATATGGCGATGAATCGAGGGAGAATGATGACGAAGCCGATTACCCTGATCTCAAGCTGGATAACTGGTGATAATACTAGAATAACAGGTAAAACTTGCAATTCCAGTAAATATCGATAACTTGTGAATAAATCCAAATGAAACCACAGCGATGCGCCCGTAGTTAAAGCTCAGATATTATTCGATAAGCGGAACCTACCAATTGGCCGGAGATCAGGTTGATGCAGCCCTGCCAATCCGTACGAACTCGTAGAAGAAGAAAATATTGGCGAAGTCGCCGACTTGAAAAGTAAAGTATTGGTAAAAAGTAGAAGTGTTTTGTTGATTGATTTTGATTGTTTTTTGCAAAACCCTAGCGACTCCTATTTATACCCTGAAACTAGGACTCCTGGTCGATTACGACTTGTTACAACCTTATTTAAAACAGGAAAACTACTATATCTATAATAACTTTAAAAAGGAAACGGACTCCCGCAGAATCTTCCGCCGCCGTTTCCTAATCCAATCAGGGCCTCTTCATTTGCTTTCCGGCCGACTTAGCATGCCGTGTTGACCAGCTTTTGACTAGGATCTTCTGGAATAATCCTATCCTGTTGGCATAGGCTGCGCCACCAATCGGCCGATTTTCAACTGTTACCCCGATCGGCCGATTCCTTACTGTAGCTTTCAGATCCGCTTCGTCGGCCAATCTTCTCCTCCTGACGCTGATTCAATACGTGTCGAAATCTGGCATCAACAACTAGAATAACAGGTAAAACTTGCAATTCCAGTAAATATCGATAACTTGTGAATAAATCCAAACGAAACCACAGCGATGCGCCCGTAGTTAAAGCTCGGATATTACTCGATAAGCGGAACCTACCAATTGGCCGGAGATCAGGTTGATGCAGCCCTGCCAATCCGTACGAACTCGTAGAAGAAGAAAATATTGGCGAAGTCGCCGACTTGAAAAGTAAAGTACTGGTAAAAAGTAGAAGTGTTTTGTTGATTGATTTGATTGTTTTTTGCAAAACCCTAGCGACTCCTATTTATACCCTGAAACTAGGACTCCTGGTCGATTACGACTTGTTACAACCTTATTTAAAACAGGAAAACTACTATATCTATAATAACTTTAAAAAGGAAACGGACTCCCGCAGAATCTTCCGCCGCCGTTTCCTAATCCAATCAGGACCTCTTCAATTGCTTTCCGGCCGACTTGGCATGCCGTGTTGACCAGCTTTTGACTAGGATCTTCTGGAATAATCCTATCCTGTTGGCATAGGCTGCGCCACCAATCGGCCGATTTTCAACTGTTACCCCAATCGGCCAATTCCTTACTGTAGCTTTCAGATCCGCTTCATCGGCCAACCTTCTCCTCCTGACGCCGATTCAATACGTGTCAAAATCCGGCGTCAACAAACTCTATTGTCCAGTTCCTCCAGGTATGGACCCAAATTTCTCCTTGCACACGGTCTGGTTTCCATTTTTGATTTAATCCTTTTTCATCCATGAACCCACCACAGTTGTAGGCCCACCAAGATGGATGAAAGTCAACGTTAGACCAAGGAAATAGTCCTCTCTTTAGAAGTAAGCAAAGATAAAAAAAATTGGAGTTCTAATTGATATGCTATGGCCAGGCACGACCCGTCTGATCAGGCCAACATGGAAGGCCCATCTTACACTCTTACACGTGCCATGCGAGTTTCAAATTAGGGCAAGTACATTAGTACACGTTAACAGTTGTATAAGTTATCTAATACTCACTACTACAAAAATGATTTATAGCAATGCTTGTTGACATTTTATAACGCAGTCACTAAGTATGGACATAGAATCCATCCTCTGGCAACAACGCCTAAAATGATCGTTGGTATTTCTTAAGTTACAGAAGGATCTGCAAGCGCACGGAATACCGTTGTAGCATTTTACCCGTGAGTATGGAGTCGTATTTATATTTCCGCAGGGAAGGCGGCAGTTATTGGAATAGATTAGTAGGTTGATTAGTTCTAGCATGGATATTCACTTGAATAAATAGGAGTAAGATAATATATGGTAGAGAGGTAGTGTGACACACAAGTTACTCAAGCTCTATCTCTATGCAAAGCTTACAGGAAGGGAGAAAGGAAGAAGAAAGCTAATCTAAGGACTTATATACTCCTAACTAAGCATACAGTTTATACTAAACACTCATATACATACACATGATTAGGATCGGGCTCTAGGCTCCCAGGCATCACCGGGAGACCGCACAAGAAATAGCTAGGTGGTCACTAGTTCTTCACAGCTATTTTATGCACCTCCTACAGCTACTACACGAACGGGGAGGGTTACGATGGATGGACAGGCCTGTCACCACCTGCCACCTACCTCATCTAACCATGGTATAGAGCCGCATCCAGCAACACTGATTAGCCCAAACACTGATTAGCAACACTGATTAGCCCAATACTCTAGTGCCCGCGCGGAACCCCCCACTCTTCGGATGGACAGGCATCATACTAGAGCAAACATACGTATACTGGAACCAATACCGTAGCCTAGATGTCTTACCACGTCTAATCATGCAATTTATGAAACCTAGATATAAACTAAGCATAGCACGCATATCCGAATAGATAGAACATATACTATACGAATACACTAAACTAGAAGATAACTTTATTAAGGAATTCTGACTATTACTAAGGAGAGGAAGAGTAAAACCCATACCCAACACTCCTAGGCAAGACTCGGGAACCGAAGAAGAGCTACTTCACCTAAACTCCACTATCCTAAAGACTAAGCAAGAGAGGAACTTGAGAGAGAGCAACTTGAGGTGTGTCTTCGTTAGTAGTACCCCCTTATATTTATAGGGGTGAGTGAGGGAGGTGTGCAGCAGCTTCTCGATGCCCCTTCACCCCCTAGCACTTGGAACCGACATGGAGGACCAATGAGGGAGCTACACGTGGAAGAGGTAAGGTGGTGGAGTCTGTGGCCTGGTTTGGCCGACCCACCTGGTTCGGTCGAACCAGGTTGGGCTCCAACCGCCTCCAGCTTCGTCTATGAGGCTGGCACGTGGGCCCTGGTCACTCCTGTAGGTGAATCGTGTTTGTCCTAAGTCGGTTGTGCCTGTTGGTGGGCCTTTTGATCCATGGGAGGCTGAATGGCGCTCTCTGATTGGTCGATGCCATTTGCCTTGGATTGAAGTGCTTGTTTACACTTGATTTCTGCTCAATTTCCCTGCATTGCAAATTCTCCAAGGGGAATGCGGAAACGATATTATTCTAGACTAATATGCAAGTAAGTATGCTAGTTATCCCCATTTTTTGATCAAATTGGCGCTCGAAATTGGTCCGTAGAGAGCGTCAACAAGAACCCCCAAGCTATCATTTGCTCGTCCCGAGCAAAACAGGACAAATCAGGTTGTTGATCAGAAAAATTGTTAGACTCGTTACCTGCTGTCGTGTCAAGTCTTGAGGCATAGATGATCTCCTTGAGATTGAGTAATGTTGGCATGAGTACCCGACCCTTGTTACCTTCATCATGTATGGGGCTTATGAGCTTCCCTTGTCTTGAGCTGTTGAAAGTTAGAACAGTCGACAGAGCAATACTTACCTTCCCTTTGTTCAACAATCCATCTGTAGGTTTTCTTTTGGAAATAGTAAAACAAGACTAAGTTCCTCGAATGATTCACTCGAATCGCTCAATGGTGTATGAATCCTTACCAAGGCACTTCTCCCTTCTCATAACGAAAGCTTTTGTCGAGCTCAAGGTACGGAATGGATGAAGCATACCTGCATTTCATATGTTGCCAAGACAAAGAGTGGATCCATGAAGAAAACTAGTCATATCACAAGATCAAGTGGTGGTTGTGTGTGGGTGGATGAGAGGTATGATTACTCCATTTTTTTGGTTTGTGATCTCTCTCTTCTTTATTTTTTTTATTTTTTTCGTACTTCCTTTAGACATGGTTATCCCCCTATTATTCTTTCTTTTCTCTTTTTTTGGGTCATGCTTCTTTGGCATGCCATCTTTTCTCCTTCTCTTTTTTTTTGGGGGGGGGGGGGGGTGACCAAGCCTAATTTCCAGGGATAAGATGAGGAGAGATCACAAACTTCATGGAGCATTTATTTGGTGGATGGATGGATTAGCTAATTCCCAGTATAGGAATGTCGCAATGGGTGTGAAGTGTATGTGATCTTGATCAAGAGGATATGAAAAGCATCTCACTAGGGTCACAACAATTTGACAAAGCTCAATGAAATAGCAAGCAACATATGTGTATGGTTTTCAATATATATAACATATGACTTTGGTAGGACTTGGAACATCATTGATGAACTTGCCTTTCCCTTTTTAATTTTGGAAAATAGAAACTCCAGATATCATGTTTTACTCGGGAGAAGATTATAAAGCTCCATCTTCCATATCTAAACTCACAACACCCTAGACTTGGATGAAGCATGTGCAACCCACAAGATGTTTGGGTTCATAGCACAAAGTATTAAACAACCAGCAAACTCAAACTTAGAAAACACCATGCTTTAGGACTAAGTAAGACAGACAAGCAAGAACATAACAATTTTTCATCCTTTCAACTTAAGAAGACTAAGCATTCTTATTATGCATATGGAAAAAGGGAAATTAAAGCAGAAAATATTTGTTTGGTTTTTTGAGTTTTTATATCTTTATTGAAAGCAGTAAAAGGATACAATTCACTTGGTGGAGAAACTTCCCCAAGCTAGCTCTTGGTTTAAGGTCCGATGAGCAAGACCCCCTCCATACCTGTTTAACTTGAGGTCGAATCGTCCATACCTGGAGAGGATGTCGAGGATGATGATGTCTTCTTCTTTCTCCACACCCTTTTAGATTTCTTTTAGTTGATGTTGGTGGTGTGAGAGTTGGATCCTTGTTCTTAGGAGCAGGGGCACCGTTGTTCGGCCCCTTCCTGTGTGTCCTCCTTTGGTCTCCTTTCATGCATTTCTTCACAAAGGTGACAATATCGTCTTCTTTCGGAGGTGTTACCTTGACTTTGATGACGTTCCTAGGGGTTGGCTCATACTTGATTCTAGTCATCGAACAGTGCTCCCGTCTTGGGCAGAAATTGAACCTTTCTTCCTTGTCGTTGATGTTGAGTCGGATTTCTCCAGCTACAACATCGATATGAGCTTCTGCCGTGCTGAGAAACGGCCGGTCGAGAATAAGTGTTGTTTCCTTCTGATCATCCATGTCCAGCACCACGAAGTCAACGGGAATGAAGCAGTCCCGCACTCTTAATAGAATATCTTCTGCGATTCCTTCTAGGTACCGGACGGATGAATCAGCCAGCTGCAGTTGCATTGGCGTCGGAGTCAAGCTTGAGCAGTTCAGTTGATCGAACACCGCCTTGGGCATGACACTGACGCTGGCAGCCAAGTCCCAAAGAGCCTTGTCGAAGTTTTGTGCTCCTATTGAATAGCTGATAGCGGGATATCCCAGATCCTTCTTCTTCTCAGGGAGCTTTGGGAGTATAGCTGCACTACATGCTTCGGAGTGCTTGACCACTTCAGTAGCGGGTAGCGTCCTCTTGTTGGAGAGTATGTCCTTGAGATAGCGAGCATAAGGTGGTACTCTCATTGCTTCCAGCAGAGGCACACTGATGTTAACCCGCTGAATCATATCCATAAATCGGATGAATTGCTCATCCGTGCCCAGCTTCCTGATCTTGGTGGGGAACATCAATAATTGGCTGCCGTAGAATTCGTGAGGAACTGTTTTCCCATCATGCACCTTGTCGATGTCGTCTCTGCTAGGCCATTCTTCGGTTGCCTTATCCTCCTTTTCCCTACTGACATAGTTAGGATTAGGGGGATCTGTTGACACCATTTTTTGACACGTGTCTGGCCGATGCAGAGAAGGAAGTTAATGTAAAGAAATTAGCCGATGGAGCATCGGAAGCCGATGGAGCCAAACGACGTTGATGGGTGATGTCAGCACAATATCTTAGAGATAGAGAGTTTATTATTTAGAAAGTTTTGTTTTCTTTGTTGTCAAGTAATGTAAGTTGTGATCGACCTAGGGTTTGTAGCTTAGGCTATAAATATCTGCCCTTGGGCATGTACCAAAAACATCCAACGATCAATACACAGACCCTTTTTTCTCTTTTTCTCTTTTCGGCGGCTTCGCCTTAGTTGCAGTAGATTTTTCTTTTACGAGTTCTTTCCTGCACGTGGGGCTGCATCGACTTCGATCTCCGGCTTGCTGGTAAGTTCCGTGTCGAACGAGGCAGATAGGCTCAAGGTTGACGGCGCATCGCTTCTTCCTCTATCCTGTATTAGTTCAAGTTATCAAGCAGATTGGATCTCGGTATGGTCTGTTCACCAATTTATCGGTATCAGCTTGTTCTTGTTAGATTAATCTGCTTAGTCTAGCTTGTTTCTTGTTGTTATCACCGATTATCAGTATTTGCTAGATTGGACAGGGTTAGATTCATTTAATCTTGTTTTTATTTAGTTCTTAACACAATTTATCCAGCCTAGATCTAAATACCATCGGCCAACGCACAACTTTCCTGTTGCACGTCGTTAGGCCAATCGGGTTCGGATCTAGGTGTTGTCTAATGAGGCCTCGCTAACCCGTTTGGCATTGCCTTATGTGCACAATCGGCCAGAGTGTAGGCTGATTGATCTACTGCTGTATCAGACTCTTGGCCGATGCCATTGGCAGAACGATTCGGAACCCCAGCCAATACGTTCCGGTAATTTAACATTTTCCTATCCCCTGTCAATTGTAGGTCAAATTGATTGGCACGCCCTGCACCACCACGCAGCTGAATTGGACGCTGCGCAGGAGCGAGGCAAGAGCTCCTGGGTCCTCGCGTGTGCCGACATTTAAGGCCGATCGCCGGCTTTGCGTCAACACGCTTTTGGCACGCCCAGTGGGACACAACAACGAGACCACGATGACTAAAAACAACGGGATGGACGGCAACAAGATCTTGGTGCCCACGATGGATGATCTTAA
Organism: Panicum miliaceum; assembly: GCA_032594955.1. Lineage (NCBI taxonomy): Eukaryota > Viridiplantae > Streptophyta > Magnoliopsida > Poales > Poaceae > Panicum > Panicum miliaceum. Next base: position 44,345,484 of record CM064061.1, on the reverse strand, counting down.
CGATGATCAGAGGCGGCAAGTTGAAGAAGTCAAGAAGGAAACTCAAGAAGTCTGCCTCAAGTCATTCGTTATCACCAAATAAGGGAAATTCATGCAAAACTCACCAATCCCAGTACCAAGGAATATTACCATTGTTGAAGATTCATTGGAGGTTCAAGAGATGTTCAATCAGTCTATGAGTCAGGCGATAACCAACCAGTCGGGCGTACTATTCAATTCTGTTCAGAACACCATCCGAAAAATCCTTGCCGATGTCATACCAACACAAAGCATCTGCAGTTATTCATCATCAGTGATGCAATGAGTAGCTATACAGTCGATGAATACCATACCTCCATCGGCTGCAATATTTACAACCGCTATTGTGATGAGTACTTCATCATCAAGCAGAAGGGAACATTGCAGATCCGCGGTAACTATGTCTGAGAAGCCAGAAGTACCTAAAGAATTCCTACCATACCTCAGTCCGTAGATGATTACTCGATATCAAGAATCCAAGATCTCTCCAGCAAGAGCTTAACCAGTTTCATTGGCGCAATAGGAGGAACGACCGATGAATTTGTTAGGGCACACGACTCCCTAGATTCCGGATGCCGTGACACGTCAGTTGAAGGGTAGTTGGACCATCAGAATAGTCGATATGACTAGAGATTTTGGCTCAAAGACTATTGAAATGATTTGCTCCCATCAGAAGCCATATCCTGAGGCGTATGATCAGATTCCTTTGCCGCATCAGTACAAATTGCCAAACTTTGTTAAGTTCTCTGGGAAAGAGGATATGTCAACTGCAGAGCACATTAACAAGTTTTTAATTCAGTGTGGTGAGGCAGCAATAAGTGATGCGTTGAAGATTCATTTGTTTCCATTGTCACTGTCAGGATCGGCCTTGACCTGGTTTTATTCATTGCCAGCTGACTCCATCATAACATGGGCCGATCTTGGGGGCAGTTTTGCAAATATTTCTATGCTATAAGGCGAAAGAATGAAAGAGCTAGCTCGGCAGTATTGCACAAGCAAGAAAGAAGATTGTTTTTGACCAAGGATAGCTTGGAAGAAATGCCTTCCGGTTCAGGAAATAAGAGTCAGATTGCCTATTCGTTCCTATTGGTGTTCTTGATATTGACAATCAGAATGAAGAACAGGAAGTTTCAGAAGGTAATTCCTCCAGAAAAAGTGAACACAACCAGGAATCGACTCAGGCGGATGATGTTGAGGAATTGATTGATGATTGCTTACATGGAGGCAAAGGAAAGCTCGGGCAAGGGTTCACGTCAGCCGATGAATTAGAGAAAACTAATATCGGAGATGGTGATAAACCAAGACCGACGTTCATCTGTACTTAACTGCACCCTAAAGACAAGCGACAGTTGATTGATTTGCTCAAGAAATTCAAAGATTGTTTCGCTTGGGAATATTATGAGATGCCAAGGCTAGACCGATCTATCGTTGAACATCGGTTACCTATTAAACCGGGATATCGGCCATATCAGCAAGGTGCCAGGAGATGCAAGCCTGAGATTCTGCCTGACATCAAGGCAGAAATTACTAAATTAATTGAAGCTGGGTTTATTCGACAATGCCGATATGCTGAGTGGATATCCAATGTCGTTCCTGTGTATAAGAAGAACGACAAGTTAAGGGTGTGCATCGACTTCAGGAACCTGAATAGAGCTACGCCGATGTATGGATATCCCATGCTAGTGGCTAACGTGTTGGTGGATGCTGCTACAGGACACAAGATAATCAGCTATGGATGGAAATGCAGGCTACAATCAGATATTCATGGTGAAAGAAGACATCCCCAAAACAGCACTCAGATGTCCAGGACACGTCGTCTTGTATGAATGGGTGGTTATGAATTTTGGGTTGAAGAATGCCGGTGTTACGTATCAAAGGGCTATGAATTACATATTCCATGATCTCATCGGCAGAATTGTGGAGATTTATATCGATGATGTTGTAGTAATGTCGATGGAATTTCAGGAGCATCTAAAAGATTTACATAAAACTCTTGAGTGCACTAGGAAGCATGGTTTGAAGATGAATCCGCTCAAGTGTGTATTCGGAGTATCAGCTGGGCAATTTTTAGGCTTCATGGTTCATGAATGAGGAATTGGGACTGGTCAGAAGTCAATCAGTGCAATCAGCAAAGTAACAGCTCCAGAGAACAAGCAGAAACTTTAATCATTGATTGGCAAGATTAATTTCATCAGACGATTCATAGAAAATCTGTCTGGTAAAATACAGTTGTTCAGTCTGCTATTGGAATTAAAGGCCGATCAGAGGTTCATATGGGGAAATCAGCAACAGAAAGCTCTTGATGAAATTAAACAATATTTGGTTAACCCGCCAGTATTGATCCCACCCCAGAAGGATAAGCCATTTAAATTATATTTACCAGCTGACAAGTACGTTATCGAATCGGCTCTTATTCAGGAATTTGAAGGAAAGGAACGAGTAATCTATTATGTCAGCAGAAGACTTCTGGATGCAGAGACCAGATATTCTCTAGTTGAGAGATTGTGCTTGGGCCTATACTTTTCATGTACCAAGCTCATGCATTATTTATTATCGGTTGAGTGTGTTGTCGTCTGCAAAGAAGATGTGGTCAAATACATGCTGTCTATGCCAATTTTGAATGGAAGGATTGGAAAGTGGATTTTGGCTTTGTCAGAGTTTGATCTACGTTATCAATCGGCCAAAGTAGTTAAAGGGCAATTTATGGCTGATCTTGTCACTCATCATTGTGGGTCAGAGGTAAAGGTGGTAGAGCCTGTCCCATGGACTATGTTCTTTGATGGGTCTGTTTGTGGTAAAGGATGTGGCATCGGCATTATTATCATAACGCCTCGGGGGGCAAGATTCGAATTCTCATTTCCGATCTCTGTCACATCAACCAATAATCAAGCCGAATATGAAGCAGAACATGAAGGGATCAAATTATTAAGAGAAGTTAAGGCCGATGTTGTGGAAAGATTCAGGGATTCTATGCTTGTTGTCAATCAGTTGAATGGAACAAATAGTTGCAATAATGAAGTATTGAAAAGTTACTTGGAAGAATGTCTTGATCTTCTGAGGGAATTCAAGGTAGCTTCTATGGAGCATATTCTCAGGGAGCATAATAAAGAAGCTAATAAGCTTGCGCATAAAGCTTCTGGTTATCAGTTGGTTTGCAACGTTGCGAATGCAGAATCATCGGTCGATGACTGGAGGGAAGAAATTATTCAGTATTTGAAGGATCCGTCATAGAAGGTTTCCAGACAACTAAGATTCAAGGCTATAAAATTTTTTCTCCTAGAGGGTGATCTTTATTATAGAACAATTGATGGCGTGTTGCTTAAATGTATTAATACTGAAGAAGCTAAAATTCTGATGGGAGAAATACATGAAGGCGTATGCGGCGCAAATCAATCGGCCTACAAGATGAAGTGGATGATTAGAAGAAATGGATTTTTTTGGCCGACTATCTTGGAGGATTGTTTTAGATACTATAGAGGGTGCCAGGATTGTATGAAATTTGGTACCATACAAAGAGCCCCAACATCGGCCATGAATCCTATAATAAAGTCGTGGCCATTCAAGGGGTGGGGGAGAGATATTATTGGATAAATTTATCCGTCCTCCAGTAAAGGCCATAAGTTTATCCTGGTGGCGACTGATTACTTCACCAAGTGGGTTGAAGCTATTCCGCTAAAGGAAGTGACATCCTGGAACATGATTGAATTCATAACAGAGCATATTATTCATCGATTTGGTGTTCCTCAAACTATTACAACTGATCAGGGCTCTATGTTCACTTCCGGGGAGTTTGAAGAATTTGCTGCCAGTATGGGGATCAAATTGTTAAATTCTTCCCCTTATTATGCTCAAGCCAATGGGCAGGCCAATGCGTCCAATAAAGGGATCATTAAGTTGATCAAGAGGAATATTGAAGAGAATGAGAAGAAGTGGCACGTCACCTTGCACGAAGCACTATAGGCCTATAGAATGGCATGCCATGGGGCGACCAAGATTTCTCCTTATCAACTGGTCTATGGGCACGAAGCCGTTCTTCCTTGGGAATTGAGGACCAGATCTGACGTGTTGCCTTGCAGGATGAACTGGCAATCGATGAATACAAGAATCTAATGATGGATGAGTTGGAAGATTTGGCATGTCATCGGCTGAGAGCTCTAGTCAATGTTGAAAAAATAAAGCAAGGGTAGCCAGATGGTACGACAAGAAGGTGAGGATCCAAGAATTCAATGAAGGAGAATTGGTTTGGAAATTGATCTTGCCCATTAGGATGAGAGATCAGAAGTTTGGCAAATGGTCCCCTACCTGGGAAGGCCCATATCGAATCAGTCAGCGAGTCCTTGGCGAAGCGTACATTCTGGAAACTTTGGAATGTGAAAAGTACACTCGAGCTCTAAATGGAAAGTATCTGAAGATGTATTATCCTAGCATTTGGGTTGATGCCTAGAGGAGGTTAAGGTGTGACATAGCCAATATGAGAGATATCGCCTTAAGCATGAAAGAAAAAGTATGTCCTGAACGCCGATTGCAAGCAATGGTTAATCGGATAAATGGCCGATACGATACGTATTGCCTTTAGTGCAAAAAATAAAGAAAAGCCCTAGCATTCAGAGGAGATATGGTTCAAGAGCAAAGTTGCATACAATCTAAAGGAAATACATCTCAGTTATCAAAGAAGACTCTGTTCACTACACTCTCAACGTCGACTTCGGCGCTGATGATACCGGCTGCCTCGTCAAGATCTCTTGTGAGCTCTTCAAGAGCATCGTGGTTACCATCTTCAGGAAAAACTGGCTGAAAGTTCTAAAGGTTGTACCCCAGTTGAGTTAGCACGACAACCAGTGCGGCGGTTGCTCCTTAGCGGATCCCATGGCCGGCAATATGTCTGGCACGATCAGGGATATCCTGCAGTTGATCGGTGACTGAGAAACCCCTAGCATTCACTAAGATGGTGGCAGTAGCCGCGGCCAGACGGAGTTCTTGAAGTTGGGTCTCTAAGGCTAGCAGATAAGCCAAATGGTGAGATTGGTTAGGGAAAGAGAATAAATTGCCGAAAGGGGGAAATCTTACCAGCAACTTTGGCCTCCGAATCAGCAAGAAGGGCGCGAAAAGTAGATGCTTCCCCATTGAAGATTAGCAGTGCCATTTCAAGATGATTGATTTCGTGGGTGGCTTCATAATAGCAATCGCGAGCTTCATTCTTTTCACGGATGAGTTGGCAGATGAGGTCCGCGTTTCCAAAGCTGGTGGAATTGCCGGAAGAGTTGATTGAAATTGGAGCAGGACGGAAAGGACTGCAGGCCTCGTCATCGCTGGAAAACCAATAATGTATTTCGCCTATAAGAGAAAAACATGCGAGGAGGAGCATATCTGTTACCTTCGACGGTGTGAACGAGCAATGGGAAGTCGATTGGAGGGACCCTCCCCTATGCGCTTGTGGCCAGCCATAGATCTGACCTGGAGGAAACTGAAAGGAGGAAGGGAGATGACACTGTTCCTGATGTTGGTGGAGAAGATTCGAGTTGCATAGGGTCTCATTTATGGAGGCAGTTGAGGGCAAAGATACTGTGCCAAGAACGAGGCTGCGGTGTGTTGTAGAGGAAAGAAGGACAAGGGTAAAATCGACAGTATGATGATCTCGATGATCGAGGACGGCGCAAAAGGAGAGTCACTTTGACTAGAATTTTGGAACAAAATGCTTTTTATTCCAAAATTGGGGGGCATGTGTTGACACCGTTTTTTGACACATGTCTGGCCGATGCAGAGAAGGAAGTTAATGTAAAGAAATTGGTCGATGGAGCATCGAAAGCCGATGGAGCCGAACGACGCTGATGGGTGACATCAGCAAAATATCTTAGAGATAGAGAGTTTGTTATTTAGAAAGTTTTGTTTTCTTTGTTGTCAAGTAATGTAAGTCGTGATCGACCTAGGATTTGTAGCTTAGGCCATAAATAGCTGCCCTAAGGCATGTACCAAAGACATCCAATGATCAATACACAAACCCTTTTTTCTCTTTTTCTCTTTTTGGCGGCTTCGCCTTAGTTGCAGTAGATTTTTTTTTACGAGTTCTTTCCTGCAAGTGGGGCTCCATCGACTTCGATCTCCAGCTTGCTGGTAAGTTCTGTGTCGAACGAGGCAGATAGGCTCAAGGTTGACGGCGCATCGCTTCTTCCTCTATCTTGTATTAGTTCAAGTTATCGAGCAGATTGGATTTCGATCTAGTCTGTTCACCAATCTATCGATATCAGCTTGTTCTTGTTAGATTAATCTGCTTAGTCTAGCTTGTTTCTTGCTATTATCACCAGTTATCGGTATTTTCTAGATTGGACAAGGTTAGATTCGTTTAATCTTGTTTTTATTTAGTTTTTACCACAATTTATCCAGCCTAGATCTAAATACCATCGGCCAACGCACAGCTTGATTGTTGCACGTCGTTAGGCCGATCAGGTTCGGATCTAGGTGTAGCCTTCTGAGGCCTCGCTAACTCGTTTTGCGTTGCCTTATCTGCACAATCGGCCAGAGTGTAGGCCGATTGATCTACTGCTGTATCAAACTCTTGGCCGATTCCATTGGCGGAACAATTTGGAACCCCAGCCGATACGTTCCGCTAATTTAACCTATTCTTGTCCCTTGTCAATTGTAGGTCAAATTGACTGGCACACCCTGCACCACCACACAGCTGAATTGGACGCCACGCAGGAGCGAGGCAAGAGCTCCCGGGTCCTCGCGTGTGCCGACGTTTAAGGCCGATCGCCGGCTTTTTGCGCCAACAAGATCACGAGTGGTTTTACCTCCTCTCGTGGTCACTGCGTGGATGTTCTACGTGGTCCCTTCGAGGTACCCTGGACCTTCCCTAACTCAGCGGGAGGAATAGCAGCGGCCAGCTGAGCTAGTTGAGTTTCAATCATCTTGTTGAAGCTCAGTTGATTCTTGAGTGTAGAGGAGATGCCATCCATCTTTGCTTGGATGGTCTCCAGGATCTTATCGTTAGCAGCCAGCTTCTTTTGGATCACTTCGTTGGTCTTTGCTTGGCTTAAGACAAGATCCTTCAAGGAAGGTTGGTTAGGATTAAATGAATTTGAGTTACCATTACCTCCTTGGTAGTAGGGGCGCGACTGATTCCACCCTTGACCTCCTTGTCGACGAAACCCATTGTTGTTCATGTACATGACCTCTTCCTGGGTTTGGGGGCAGTCGTCCCTGAATGTCTGATGTTCCCACAGACCTCGAAAGTCATACAAGAGTCTATGGTTTGAAATACCTGCGTTGGAGCCTTTTCTTGGGGTTGCTCATCAATCTTCTTGATGAGGAGGTTGAGCTTAGCGGTGATCAATACACAAACCCTTTTTTCTTATCAAAAGAATCACCAAACTTAGTTATAGGGTTTTGCTCTAACCAATTCCACGAGTTTTGGTGAATTATGATTTGCAGGAACCCATAAGCGGAAAGATGGTGCGAGAGGAGGCGACCGCACCTAGACTGGCTCCCGTCCAGGTGCCCTTTGGCGGGAGATTAGCTCTGATATGCCTAAAGGCGGTGCCCATATGTTTCCTTATCAATTCACGCGGGAACCAACCCTTGGAGGCTATATAAGCAGCCCCTCACACCCCTCACAATAACACACTTGTGGAGAAAAAGTTGTAGAGGCCCTACCCACTTGTATCTTAGAGTAGGGAGTGTGTGAGGAGGAAGTGAGGAGAAGAGACGGGCTTGTCAGCTACTCTTCGTCCTTGTACCTCTATGGATACGATCCAGTTGAGTAAGTATCCGAGTTCATCTTCTGGTAAGATCTTGGTTAAGTTATCCTTTCGTTATTGTTCATTTGCGGGATCATCGTCCGTTCTAGTAGCGGGAGCTCTAGTGAGGGTCCCTGCTTGATCAGGTAAACCCTGCGCATCGCTAGAGTAGTAGTTTATACGTGACGTTTAGGCCCAAGATTACCTTTGTTTGCTGCGAGTCCCATGGTATTGCAAGGGTAGACCGCAGGTGGTGACAGACCTGTTCGTCCGCTACGAAGCTGCTTCATGGTTAGTGAAGTCCCCCACGTCCGGGCTCGGAGTAGAGCTGTTTCGGAGGGTCCTGGCAGACCAGGGTCCGACCGGTGCCTGAAGTAAGCGAACAATATCGTAAGTGTACCTTTCTTTGACTCTTTTACCTTTGGATAACCATACTACCCTTAAGCCATTCTACCTCTTCCTTTTCCTTGGGTAAACTAGTCAGCAGACCTTTACACATCCGTTTCCTGTGAAATTACGATACCCTGAATACTCTCCGGGTGAAGTCCTACAACGGTATCTTTCGCGCGCTTGCGAATTTATCTGTGATCGTTAAGAAATACCAACAAGCATTTCTGTCGCCGTTGCCGGGGAACGGTTGCTGTAGTTGTCTACGAACCTAGTTTGCCCGTGTACCTTTTCTTCTATCCTTTCTTTTATCTTTCCTTCTTATCATGGATCACACTTCTATCCAAAACCTTTCCGCTCCCAAGGGTGAGTTCTTAGAGCCACCTCAGTCATCCAAGCCCATCACATCTTCAGGCTATGAACTCCGTCCTGGCTTCATTGTCATGGTTCGGGAATAACCCTTCTCAGGATATGACAATGAAAATCCCTACCACCACCTACGAGAGTTCGAGTAGTTGTGCTCGTGTCTAACCATTGCAGGCATGGCACAAGAAACACTTCGGTGGAAGTCGTTTCCTTTGTCCCTTGCTGAGAGAGCGAAGCAATGGTACGCCCATAACGTAGGAAATGTAAACAGAGAATGGGACGAACTAAGAGACAGGTTCTGTCTTACGTTCTTCCCTATTTCTCGCATTGCTTCCCTACGAAAAGAAATCCTCAAATTTCGTCAGGATAATAAGGAAACCTTAGGTGCAGCCTGGGCTAGGTTCTCACAGTTAACCCATTCTGGCCCAGACTTGTCTATACCCAACCATGTGTTGCTTCAACACTTCTGGTTAGGGCTTAGCAAGGAATCTGGCCTACAACTTGACATCTCCGCTGGAGAATCCTTTTTGCATAAAACCACGGCCGAAGGAGAAGCCCTGTTAGATTGTATCCTAGAAGACACTTCCTTCACCGAGCCCTACCCAGATGAAGAGCCGTCAGAAGAAACGGAAGTTTTGTTGGTTGATTATGTACTTTCACAACCTTCCTATTCTAAACCAACCACCGTTCCTTCTCCCGAACCAGGAACGATAGAGGAAGAAGAAATTCAACCTCCAGAGTTCCCTTTTAACATTGAGGATGATCTTTTTCAAGATTTCGGAAACACCTCGTTATACCCATGTGAGAGGAGACCTACGGCACCCCCTTCTCCTCCCAACAAAGCTTTTCTCAAGGAGTTTATGAAGGAGGAATGGTCTGAGGAAGTGAGGCGTTGTTCCGAAGCAATTCGAATTGGCTCACCTTCCACAACCATCCATTGTTCTATAAAAGAAACTGTCCTAGAAGCCCTTCTCGATCCCGCTGCCCAGGCCTGCATCATGTCCGAATTCCCCACGGACACTTTCATAGGAAGCATGCCTCTAGTCCCAACCGATAGACTCTTCAAAAGTCCCTCGGGACTTATCTTTGAATGTCGAGGGATCGCGCGGGCGGTGCCAATCGAGATAGATAAAATCAAGGTGCAGCTAGACTTTCACATCTTTCCCATCTATGATTTTGATCTCCTCATAGGCTTCCCTATAGAAAATCTTCTCCAAAAAAATTTATCACAAGGGAGGCCCTATAATGAATTTGGAAAGACTTCTTTCACCACTCCTATCTTGTGCCCAGAAATTCCAGTAGCAAAGCATCATCCCGACCATGACCTACTCGAGGAGGTGAAATTCATATCCCCATTCATTTCACCTAGGCATGCTTTTCATCCTTGTGAAATGGAACATCCATCATCACCCTCACTCGAGTTTAAGCCTTGTCCCTCTGGTCCAATCTTTCACGATGAATCTCTTGAGGAGGAGAACTTTTATGCCATGGACCTTCCCGATACTTTGACTCTGGAGGATGAGAATTCCACAAACGAGGATGAAAACTTCTCTTTCATTTTTCCTCAAGAATCATGCTCGCATAAGGAGTCTTCAGAGTCCGTCTCGCTTAGTACCACGTGCTTCCACAAAAATCACAACCACCTTTCGGTCTTCTCTAGGAAAATGCTTAGAAGGATGGTTGTGGATGTTTTTGTTTATCATAAACATTGCAAATTTCGTGGATGCACTGTAGCACTAACCATGCAGCTTGAACGATGACGATAAATCAACAAATGGTGGTGAATCCAGGAACTACATCACCATTGATAAGCTGCAAGATAAATCCCCCATGGTCGAGCTTGTGACCATAAACGAAGCACCGCCGGGAGATGGCACGAACTTTCTTTCCCCTCTCCAATAAAGTATCTCTTTATTCAATAAATGCAAGAGCATGTTTCTAGGATAAGTATGCACCTTTGGGTATTCTTGGTTGCTAACCATTTCAGGTTGGGATTAGAAGAACGAGGGTCATGCGATACCTAAGAGCTGCACCAACTACACACTTGGTGATGGCACACACTCAGAAGGAGATGCCACAAACTTGGGTTTTGGTGTCATGAGACACAAAAGTCCAAGTGTGGGGGAGGTTGGTGAGCACCTCCATTCATCCGCACCAAGGATGGTGTTGGTTCCATCTTGCCAAACAAAAGTGAGCAATGAAAAAAAAGAAAATAAAAAAAGAGAAGAAAGGAAAATGAGAGAGAGAAAAAATGAGAAGAGGGAAGAAGAAGAAAAAAATGAGAGAAAAAAAAGAGAGGGAAGAAGATGAAAAAAATGATGATGAGAAAAAGAATGAAAAAAGGGTGGAAAGAGAGTCAGCCAGCGTGCCCCACATGGATCAAAGGCTGCATTACGCATTCCTCCAAGCCATGGCATTGCATCTTGATAGTTAGCGTTTCTGCCGCCTAGCTCCACCCAGCCTTGCTCTCTCTTACACAAGCAAAGCCTTAGCACAAAAACTTCTTTCACTCCTGGCTTTTGCACAGCCTCGCTCTAGCAGCTCCTGCACACATAAAGCAAGAGGATACTCCTCTTTCTTTCCAGGCCTATGCTGCTCCACCCCGTTTGGCTCTTGCTTGCATGCACAAAAGGAGATGTACTTTGCGCCTCCAATCCTAAAGCATTGCGCCAATAGGATCAAGGCACTATGGACCATGGTTCCTACACACCAGAAGAACCCGTCATCCCAGCACCAACAATCATCATGGGTGACAAGACTCTTCATGATTTCTTCGTCCTATCCACCGCCAACGTGGCCATCAAACCCAACATCGATGTCGAGGTCGTGAACTCAAGACGAGTCTCACAAACATGGTGCAGGCAAGCCCATTTGGTGGCGAGCCAAACGAGGATGCCAATGCCCACACTCCAAAACTTCCTGAAGCTATACGAGACCATAATCATATGGGGCATCGCAGCTGATGACGTCAGGCTCCGTCTGTTTCCCTTCTCCCTCCCGGGTAAGGTGAAATAGTGGTTCTACAAGAATAAAAGAAGCTATCAGCATGTGGGACAAATGTTCCATGACGTTCCTCACACAAATCTTCCAGTGGGCAAAACCAACACCCTACACGGGAGAATACCAAGTTTCCAGCAGACAGGGATGGAATCCGTGCTGGAAGCTTCGGAAAGGCTACAAGAGTACATCTTAGCCTGTCCCCATCATGGGATGGATGAATGGCTCGTTCTCCAAGGCTTCTACAATGGGTTGACTCCTACATCAAGAGCCCACATCAACACTGCTGCTGGGAGAGCCCTCCTCGACCACACCATCACCAAAGCTACAACATTGGTCGAGAAGATGGTCTTCGTGTGCTGCTCAGGTATGATTCACCAATTCCTTACTCATATTTATATCCATTTGAACATAGCTTGATCTTCTAAATCCTTGCTTCCTTTGTCTATGTTCGTATGCTCTGGTTTGGATGTTTTCTAGCTAGATGCATCCATAGGCTCTTTTAAATTAAGCATGGTGCTTAGGTTAAGATTGCCTTCCTTAATCGAAATGAAACTTGGTGTTGAGTTTTGATTAATGAACCGACGAGTTAATACTATCATAAACTTTGGATGCATATTCTTTTGCGGACTAACCCCTGCAGGAAGATTTCAAACAAGATGGGTAAGTCCTCAAGCTAAATTCATACTAGAGATAAATCAAGGCTCGGGACATGCTTCAACAAAGATTGCACGACATGCAAGGGAGGCATAGATCACCTTTCGAGGTTCACTATGAGTATGTTGCAAAATGAACCTTGTCTTTGTTCATGCAGTTTTATCTTAACCTTGTGTGAGCTATGCTGAAAAGATAAAAATTTGGTGAACAACAATAAAAGAGAACCCTTCGAAAAAAATAAAACATACTCTCTCTCTCAAAAAAATGATGAAAATAAAATATTGGCAAGCATTTTGGGATCCATGCTAATTGAACCTTTGAATTTGATTTTCCTTAAGCATGGGTGTGAACAACTAATCTCAAGGAAATAATAAAATTCTCCAAAAACCTTTATGCATCCTTCGAGTATTTGTTGTCCACTAACCTTTTGCAAGGAATAAAAAGAAACAACAAAGGAGCAGTGAACAATAACCCTGATACTCAAACAATGCTCCTTGGCTCCATGGGGAGATAGATGCATGAGGAACCAAGTAGAACGAATGCGGAGTTTAACTTTGTATACACAAAGTTTAGCTCTTGCATTTTTGTTCAAAGCTTGGTAAGTTCTATCAGGTAAAAATCCCACACACCTCGTCCATCTTCACCTCATGTTTCCACCCTGCTAAAGTTACCCAATCATGCCCAAAAAAAATAGTAATAACAATATTAAAAATAATAATAATAAAAACAAGAGAATAAAAGAAGTTTAGGCATTTCAAACTCTCCATGCGTCTTACTTCAATAAAATTTAGACTCCCTGGTGATTCAAAACCGGCGGAGTCCTTGCTTGTTTCCACCTTTGTTTTTCTTTTGAATAAAGGCAGGTACAAGAATAAATGTGGGGAGATTTCTCAAAATCACCAATTGCAAACTCATTCGAGATCTCTCCCCCTACGCGTTGCACGATATCGATGGTCCAGCACGTTGAAGAAGAGGATAGATGGAATCTAGGGAGAGATGGTCGAACCTTTGGTTCGGCTAAACCACCTTTGACTTCCCTCAGCTCCCTCTTCTTCCTCTTCAAACGACGGTCTGTGCAAACACACCCCTCAAACTCCCTAAGTTTTTGAGTTTAAATGAATCTTGTGTTAATCACTAAAGTTAAACTCATTGAACCTTGTCAAACCCCTCAAGCTGAAATTGCCTTTTGCACTCCATGCACTTCCATGAATAAATTTGCATACTCCTTATTCCTGGTCTTTTTCCTTGTGCTTGTGAACAAAAACTTTATAGGGAACCCATGCCATCTAATGCTTGACTTTTGTGACATGGCTGGATGATTGGAACCAAACTCTTCCTTGCAAAGTACTTGGTTTATTTTGAAAAGTTTTCAAAATTCTCTAGCTCGGCTCCTCAGTTGTTAAATTCCTACCAAAGCCAAAGAACGATCACTTTGCAAAAACCTTATGATCATGCTACTTGTCTTTGATTTGAGCTTTGTCAAACTTTGTGACCCTTGCTAGAAACCTTTCATGCTTTCATGATCAGGATCACGTACACCCCACTAAAACATATGCTGACTTCTACACTGGAAGCTGCGCAAAAACATGCCATCCATACGTCCATCCATTCCACAAAATAAAACTCCACTGTGTTCTATGGCCACTCTCTCCAAAGATGTTGCTATGAAAAGGACATGGGCTTTACAAAAATAAGAGAGAAAAGATGCATACCCAAAGAAGGTATGCCACATGCTCACAAGGCATGTCAAAAAAAATAAGAGATAAAAAGATGCATACCCAAAGAAGGTATGCCACATGCTCACAAAGCATGTCAAAAAAATAAAAAATGAGAAAAAAAGATAGCCCATGTCCCCAAAGAGAAAAAAAGGAGAGAGTTGGTTCATACAAATGAGTTTATCCACCATCCACCAAAAATTTCCACACACTTGCACATCCTAATCATATTGCATGACTTGTTTCATCTCGGATCCAACTTTTGATTTAGCAACATATGAAAAGAATGTATGCCTCTTCATTCCTACCCTGAGCTCCACATAAGCCTGATTAGAGGTAGGTGAAGAAAAAGGCATCGCTTTGCCTTAGTAAGGATTTTGAAACAAAAAGAGAGATTCAAGAGAACATTCTGAGGAGCATAGCTATTTCTTATTTCCAAAAAAATAAAAATAAAAATCCAAGTTTCTAAGCAAGGAAGGTTAAGGAACCTGAAGTCTGCACCATTCCAAACTTCAACAACCAAGATAAGCTTGGTAGACACTCAAAAAGTTCACAGGTTCAGGAGAAGCTTGGAATAACTTGTATGCAGGTTACATTCAAGGGAGTTGCATCCACCTTAGTCCTTCAACCTTTACTTGAGGACGAGCAAAGGGCTAAGTGTGGGGGTGTTGTTGACGGTCCTTAAGTCATAAATCTGACCGTCAACTCCTGCAACATTCTTATCAAAAGAATCACCAAACTTAGTTATAGGGTTTTGCTCTAACAAATTCCACGAGTTTTGGTGAATTATGATTTGCAGCCACCCATAAGCGGAAAGACAGAGAAAGTGTACACAAAACGTAGAAGAATACACAGAAGATCACACTCTACTTTACACTTACAAGAAGGGCCCACAACAAATCAGCCCAAGATGCCAAGAAACAAACCTCCGACCAATCAGGGGCTGACATATGGATTCAAGGGCCCACAAACACGAGGAAACCGCCTCAACTTACTACCAACACCCATGGACATTGGGGACCCACCTGGCAGTGTCCCGGACGAAAGGCGGTGCGAGAGGAGGCGTCTCGGGGTCGGCCGCACCCCAGGGTCGGCCGCACCTAGACTGGCTCCCGTCTAGGTGCCCTTTGGCGGGAGATTAGCTTTGATCTTCCTAAAGGCGGTGCCCATATGTTTCCTTATCAATTCACGCGGGAACCGACCCTTGGAGGCTATATAAGGAGCCCCTCACACCCCTCACAATAACACACTTGTGGAGAAGAAGTTGTAGAGGCCCTACCCAATTGTATCTTAGAGTAGGGAGTGTGTGAGGAGGAAGTGAGGAGAAGAGCCAGGCTTGTCGGCTACTCTTCGTCCTTGTACCTCTACGGATGCGATCCAGTTGAGTAAGTATCCGAGTTCATCTTCTGGTAAGATCTTGGTTAAGTTATCCTTTCGTTATTGTTCGTTTGCGAGATTATCGTCCATTCTAGTAGCGGGTGCTCTAGTGAGGGTCCTTGATTGATCAGGTAAACCCAGCGCTTCGCTAGAGTAATAGTCGAAGGCATAAATGTGGTGTTTAGGCCCGAGATTACCTTTGTTTGTTGTGAGGTATTGCAGGGGTAGACCGCAGGTGGTGACAGCCCTGTTCGTCCGCTACGAAGCTGCTTCGTGGTTAGTGAAGTCCCCCACGTCCGGGCTCGGAGTAGAGCTATTTCGGAGGGTTCTGGCAAACCAGGGTCCGACCCGTGCCTGAAGTAAGCGAACAATATCGTAAGTGTACCTTTCCTTAACTCTTTTACCTTTGGATAACCATACTACCCTTAAACCATTCTACCTCTTCCTTTTCCTTGGGTAAACTAGTCAGCAGACCTTTACACATCTGTTCCCTGTGAAATTAAGAAAACCCTGAATACTCTTCTGGTGAAGTGCTACAACGGTATCTTCCGTGCGCTTCCGGATTTATCTTTGATCATTAAGAAATACCAACAGCGATCATGTCCGTCTCCTTGACGGAGTGCATGCCCCACTGACGAGGTTGGAGACGTTCGTCATTCCAACCTTGGTTGGACACCATCTTCTTGATCAAAGTCTTGGCCCTGTCAACGGTAGCGAGAAGAAAGCACCACCTGCAGCAGCGTCGATGTGATCACGGGCTGTTGCAGTCAGCCCGTTGTAGAAGTTCTGCAGAATGAGCCAAGCATCCATCCCGTGGTGTGGACACGCTAGGATGTACTCCTGAAGCCATTCCCAAGCTTCAGTTATCGACTCATTGGACGCCTGCTGGAAACTAGAAATTCTTCCCCGAAGAGCGTTGGTTTTACCCAACGGGAATAACTTCGCGAGGAACACCTTGGCACACTCATCCCAAGTAGTTGCTGCACTTCTGCTGTTGTAGAACCACTATTTTGCCTTCCCCAAAAGAGAAAACAGAAACAGACGGAGTCGGATTGCATCTTTAGTGAATCCCTTGATGATAATAGTGATGCACTGTTCCAGGAACTGTTGGAGATGTGCGTTGGTATCCTCATTGGCCTTGCCACATAATGGGCTGGTCTGCACCATCGTAATGAGACCTGTCTTGATCTCAAAATTTTTAGCTTCAACATTGACATTTGGCACGATTGGGACATTGTCGGCGGAAGGAGCTGAGAATTCACAGAGAGTCTTTTGAGCCACAGCCTTGGAAGTTGATGGCGTGATATTGACTGTTTCGCCTGTCAAGAGTGAAATCTGAGGAGGAATGACACGGGGTCTGTGGCAGAACCACCTGAATTAATCCGGTTCAAGCGCACTATTCATCACCACAAGGGCAATCAAGGCTAACTCGCACTTCAAACGGAATAATCCACTGGTCTGTCGGGTAACCTCCCGATACAACCACGGTTCTTACGGATCGAAGCCACACATACATGTACTCACACGAAGGTGAGCCCAGAGTATACAGCATTCCACATTTTTACACCACGGGGTTCATCATAAATTATCATTACAATATTGTTCAAATTCGTAAAAACAAGGTACTTCGGATTTCGAAATAAATGAGTTCTTCAGAGTTCAAGCAGCGGAAAAGATAACGACAACTACTCGACGATAAAGGATGTCTCGATGAAGCCCGTACGAGACATCATTCGGTATCACCACCGTTGGCCGGGGGCGTATCCCATTCCACCGACCAACCAGGAGGAAGGGTGCAGGGCCAAGTCAAGCTAGCAATCATGTCCTCGAAAGATTCACCTGAAAACAAGCCACAAGCAAGGCTGAGTATGCTAATACTCAGCAAGTCTTACCCGTGTAGTGGAATCTACTCCACCGACTCTAGACATGCAAGGCTTTTTGGCTCAGGGGTTTGTTTTGCCGAAAAGCATATACGAGTGGGTCCTTACTTTCAACTTTTAGCTCAAGATTCTAGTTTCATTAACCATTCTAGATAAGCAGCTATCCAATATCATTCATGGTGAAGCATTAAATTTCATCCAACAAGTTTATTCATCATCATTGTTCCTCTTCTTACTCTGTGTGGTAAAAGGGATTAAGCAGTCTCAGTAGCCGTGAGAAACGGACGATTCGAATCGAATTTCTTAACCTTGCAAGGGAAACCTAAACACATGTCACGTGGTTACTCCCGGAGTCACACGTGCAACTTTTCCCCTTTCTTTCCGGGTCGTGGATCGGAGCTACCCTCCGAGAGTACAAGAGCCCCACGCCACGGTTCAGCGCCGGGTCGTGACCACTCTCTGCACTCGCCATATGCACATGGGACCGAAGTTCAAAGGGTAGGTTGTCGTCCACTTGCCGGGCCAATCAGGTACTTAAGCTTACCGATTACCATATTCTCGGCATGTGGTTAGTACGTTCAAAGACTTAACCACCACTACCACACACTGCGGCCTTAGCATTTTTCACTAAACAGACGGGCCTCAATCGTAAACATCGTACCATAGCCCGTCCGTCGTCCTTATCATTGCAGCGTGTAGTAGACATTCAACTCCTATAATCTCGCGAGTGACAGGAAATCACTCGGCTTTTACCGGAGTCCTATTAGCATAGCATTCTATCGAACCTGATATCTAGTGTTCAGAGCATGGGTACCTAACATCATGCAACTAAGTTTTCATTCAACTCCTATAAACTTAATGCACAAGCAAGAGAGTAATGAGTTGCATATTTTAGGAAAGGAATGGGGTTATGCTCCGGGGCTTGCCTTCTTGTGCAAAGTTAGTCCGGGGATCGTCTGAACGTTGACCCGGGTCTTCAAATGCTTCAGTTAAATTTGCCTGGGCTTCTCGCTGCTCACTCTCGGACTCGGGCACCAGCTCGTAAGTCCCGTCGGCGAGAGTAGACGTTTCTACATGAATGCACAAGTGTAAGTAGTGGTGATGGTAAACGACATGATTTCCTTCACGATAAAGTTGCAGTCTGTAAAACATGAGTTTTGTTGTGAAGTGAGTTACTTTATCATTCGTGGGCAATCGTTAATAGAGTAGAATAGTACCATAAGTAACTTCGTTAAGCAAGGTGGGGTGGGTGTTCAAGGGAACTTATGTTCCTCACGGAAACATGATTTAAGTGTAACTACTACAGTGAGTTGTTTCTGGTCATTAAACCTTGGATCTAGGCACATCAGGGAAAGATGAGCTTACTGTAAAATTTTCAGATATTTTCATGCAGCAGATTAATTATGAAAAATATAATACATGGTTGCTGCTAGATTCTTGTTCTTTTTGTACAGAACAAATGGCGCAAAAACTGAGACTAAGATTTTTACAGGGCTTTCATTTAATCATGCAGGAGCTACTGTAATTTTTATAGGATTTATTATGCAGTTTTCAGAGCATAGTAAATATGACATTACACACCTAGGATATTCAAGGATTTATTTTTACAGGATCCTACACAGGGTTTTTGTCCATGAAACTTTTTTACACAGCATCCACTACCACTGAGTATCTTCTAGTAAAAATATGAGAATCTTCCAAGCTAAGATACTATTTTCTTGATTTAATGTATGTTATTAGCACATAAATCAAATAAATAGGTTCCTGTGAGATAAAAAGTCTCTAAATTTTTCTATGGCATCTAGGTACCATTACACCAGTATAGAAAAAGTTTCATTAGGTGAATCACAATCTAACAATAGAGATAAAAATATTTAGCCAATCATGGCATGAAACTAAACTTAGCAAGAAGTATATCTAGAAGTAGATTCTGAGCTTGATCATTTTAGGGTGGCCTATTTATCAGGTAATTTCTTCATTGTAAATTTTTCAGGGCCAGCACTTGTCTCAAGACAAGTCTATGAATAAAAGCCATTAATCTTTCCATTTTATTTAAAGCATGATTTAGCTAGAATCTAAGGTGATGCATGTAACAAAAGTTGTGAAGCTTAACCTCAGGTCTCCAAAGCAGCTGAGTTTGCATTTTTCTGAATTTTCTACGATTTTATACGAATTTTGCAAGTTCACTGATTTTGAATCTAGGTTTGAATCTTTCTCTTACATCTGGGTCCTTGAAATCTTACGGGCAGAACCTTCTAAAGAATTCAATCGATGCAATTGGGTCCTTAGGCGGCTTGGGTGCGGTGGCTGGGGAAGGACCAGGGGTGCGAGGGCTACCTCGTGGGGGTCTTGGTCGGGTGGGCGACGCCCGGGAGTAGCTCGTCGGCGTTGGAGCAGGGGCGGCGGCGGCGGTACGCGTCGACGGCGGTGCTCCGGCGGTCCTGGGCGGCGTTGAGCGGGTCAGTGAGCTCCGGTGGGATGATGTGGTGGTGGCTGGAGGTTCAATTCGAGCGGTGGATGGCTGTATAGGGCTGTCCACGAGCGGGTGGAGCTCGGCGGCGACAATGGCGGCGGCGGGTGTTCTCTGGTTGCTGGTAGCTCGCGCGGGCGGCCTGGGGCGGCTTTTATAGGGACAGGAGGGAGGGAGGAGTGCCAGGCGACGCGCGGGGGTGATGGCACGGCAATGGCGTGCCGCTGGCCATGGTGGGCGGCGTCTGGACACCGGCGCGGCGTGCGGAGGGCGGGAGCACGCGACTGAGCACCGGGGATTTTGCGTGGGGGAGCGAGGAGATAGCGCGGCACGGGGTTGGAGGGCAGCTGCAGCAGCGGCTCGGGCGGGCGGCAAGCTCAGCGACGGGCGGATCGCGGCGAGCGGTGCGGCACAGCGCGGCGCGGCCGTTGGGCGCGGCGGGCGGCGAGCAGAGGCGCGGCTGGCGTGGCGCGCGTGGCGAGCTGGGGCTGGGCAGCGCGGCGGTGGGGGGGGGGGCAAAGCCGGGTTTGGGGGCGAGGGTCGGCAGCCACTGGCCTGGCGGCTTGCGCCGGTCAGGCATCGCCGGCCACCTGGCCGGGATGTCGGGCGGGGAGGGGAGAGAGAGGAGGGGGAAGAAAGGTCTATTTGCAAAATTTGAAAAGTTCCAAGGGGCTGGTTGCAAACAGGATGTTTTCTCCACTTTCTAATTTGAATTTCAAAAACTTTTGAACATGAAAGTTGTTCAGAATAAAAAGTTCTACAAGTTTGTTTTCAGGCAACGCCTCATTTGGCTTGTGGTTTGAAAGTTAATAAAAAAAATTCAAAGGTATTCATATGTGCCCAATTTCAATTTGAATTTCAACTTAACTTGTTCTAATTCTTTTCACCCTTTTATTAGTTGGTTAAGCATAGGGTTGGGCTAATGACATTGCTTTAGAAATGTAATTTATCAGGGTTGTTACAGGGTCGGACTCTTCTCAAAAGTGACTCCGGATTCTAAGTGAAATTTTGCGGCAGATTGAAACCAGTCATACACTACTCTGTCTTCACACAAAGGAGAAAACAAAGCCAAGTTAGCCTGTTTAGACAATTGAACACCATTTTAGAATTTCATCAACTACTTGATCTATTCTTTTTAACAAGTGCCTTCCCTGGCAACGGCGCCAAAAATGCTTATTGATATTTTATAACGCAGTCACGAAGTATGGACATAAAATCCATCCTCCGGCAACAGTGCCTAAAATGATCGTTGGTATTTCTTACTTTACATAAGGATCCACAAGCGTACGGAATATCGTAGTAGCATTTTACCTGTGAGTACGGGGTCGTATTTATATTTTCGCAGGGAAGTCGGCGATTAATGGAATAGATTAGTAGGTTGATTAGTTCTAGCATGGATATTCACTTGAATAAATAGGGTAAGATAATATATGGTAGAGAGGTAGTGTGACACACAAGTTACTCAAGCTCTATCACTATGCAAAGCTTACAGGAAGGGAGAAAGGAAGAAAAAAGCTAATCTAAGGAATTATATACTCCTAACTAAGCATACAGTCTATACTAAACATTCATATACATACACATGATTAGGATCGGGCTCTAGGCCCCCAGGCATCACCGGGAGACCTCACAAGAAATGGCTAGGTGGACACTAATTCTTCATGGCTATTTTATGCACCTCCTACAGCTACTGCACGAACGGAGAGGGTTACGATGGATGGACAGGGCTGTCGCCACCTGCCGCCTACCTCATCTAACCATGGTATAGATTCGCATCCAGCAACACTGATTAGCCCAGACACCACGTCAACGCTAATGAGCGATACTCTAGTGCCCCGCACGGAACCCCCACCCTTCGGATGGACAGGCATCACACTAGAGCAAACATACGTATATTTGAACCAATGTCATAGCCTAGATGTCTTACCACGTCTAATCATGCAAAACCTAGATATAAACTAAGCATAGCACACATATTTGAATACACAGAACATATACTATACGAATACACTAAACTAGAAGATAACTCTATTAAGGAATTCCAAATATTACAATAGAGAGGAAAAGTAAAACCCATACCAAACACTCCTAGGCAAGACTCGAGAACCGAAGAAGAGCTACTTCACCTAAACTCCACTATCCTAAAGACTAAGCAAGAGAGGAACTTGAGAGAGAGCAACTTGAGGTGTGTCTTCATTATTAGCACCCCCCTTATATTTATAGGGGTGAGTGAGGGAGGTGTGCAGCAGCTTCTCGGCGCCCCTTCACCCCCTAGCATTTGGAACCGACATGAGGGAGCTACACGTGGAAGAGATAAGGTGGTGGAGTCTGGCTTAGTACGACCGACCCACCTGGTTCGGCCGAACCATTGGGCTCCAACCGCCTCCATCTTCGTCTATGAGGCTGGCACGTGGTCCCTGGTCACTCATGTGAGTGAGTCGTGTTTGTCCTAAGTCGGTTGTGCCTGTTGGTGGGCCCTTTGATCCATGGGAGGCTGAACGGCGCGCTCTGATTGGTCGACGCCACTTGCCTTGGATTGAAGTGTTTGATTACACTTGATTTTTGCTCAATTTCCCTACATTGCAAATTCTCCAAGGGGAATGTGGAATCGATATTATTCTAGACTAATATGCAAGTTAAGTATGCTAGTCATCCCAATTTTCTGATCAAATTGGCGCTCGAAATTGGTCCGTAGCGAGCGTCAACAACGCCATGTTTTCTTTTTAGGGGCGGATCAAAAAGTAACCCGTTCCTACAAATGGTGGGGGTCACTGTAGCTTTTGACCCACCCTAAAAATGCATTTTTAGAGGCGGGTGACGCCATCACCCGCCCCTTCAAATTAACCCCATTATGAGGGGCGGCTGATGGCGCCACCCACCCTAAAAAGCATTTCTAGGGGCGGGTGATGCCATCACCCGTCCTAAAAATTCATTTTTAGGGGCGGGTGATGGCATGGCCCACCCCTACAAATGGTGCCACGTAAAAAAAATTCATAACTTTTTCATATGATCTCGGATGAAGTCAAACTTCATATCAAAATTATAGAGAATGAAGAGATCTAAAACTTTATAGTTGACAACATTTTCATTTAAGATCATTTAGTGGTCAGAAAAATTATTATAAATTCTTCAATAGTTATAACTATATAATATCTCATATAACTCAAGTCATACTTTAAGATTTCCACAATCTTAACCTTCATATATACTGAAATATACTTGGCATATTTTTTTGCTTCTATAATTCACAATAACCATAGTGTAAAAGTTTCATTTTTTATTTATTTTGCTATGTGTAAAGATTTAAATGAATTTTCGGATAAAAGAGAAAAATATTTTTTGGGACGGGTGGTGGCATCACCTGCCCCAAGAAATGGATTTGTACGGGCGTGTGATGGCGTCACCCGCCCCTACAAATCAATTTCAGAGTTAATATAAAAGAATGGCATACCCCATGGAGTCACAAGCAATTGTGTAGTGTGATGGTAAGGAAGGTACACGTGAGGCTTGAGGTAGGCGGTTCGAATCCCAGGTGATGCAAGTGCGCATATTTCATCAAAAAACGTAGCTTGGCACTATAGGCTAGTGGTGGTGGCTGGTTGGTTGAATAATATTTTTCTTTTTTATTTTGCTGTTTTCAATTTTTTTAATTTTCTTTATTTTCTAGACATGGATTTGTAGGGGCAGGCTATGGCATGACCCGTCCCTAAAAATCGATTTCTAGGGGCCGGTCACGCCATGACCCACCCCTAAAAATTATTTTTAGAGGCGAACGCGCTACCCGCTCCTAAAAATAGTATTTTTAGCTGTGAAAACTAGAGGCATGTGCCGCACCCGTCCCTAAAAATACGATTTTATCCGCCCCTATAAATTTTGATGATACAGTTTCATAGGCAAATCATAGACATTACCTGCAATACATTGGGAAATCAAATGAAATGAACATTTATAGCTATGTAATGGTAGTTTCAACACGTTAGTTTTATAGGCTTGAAAATAGTGTATGTCTAGTTTGGTCACGACCAAATCTATCTCATGGCACGAAAATTGAGAGGTTGCACAAATCGAGACGTATAAGAAGAGAAAGGAGAGAGAACGGAAAATAGGAGAGCTATAGCTAGATATTTATCTTTAACTATTATTTCTAAAAAACGTACTGTTTTGACTTTTGGTCCGTTAATAGTCATTCACAGGTGGGTCCACTCGACGTACGCCCCTCTCTCCAGTCCCGTGTAGTCGTCTTTGATCTGAACTCGGCAGTGCGCAGCTCCTCCACCCGCGTCGGCTTCAACTAGGACTCGGCCGTGCGCAGCTCCTGCGCCTACGTCGCGTTGTGTGAACGAGAAAAAGTTCGACTCTATCTCGTCGCCGATGGGGCTGGCCGCGGGCGTCGCCCTTTTCTGATTTCGCCTTCGAAGTTCCATCCTCGATTGGAGGTTTGCGCATGGATTGGGTGTGAGCAGATTTCAAATTCAGATACGAGGAATTGGTGATTGGCAGTAGTATTAGGATCACAGCTGATTGATTGTTATCTACATCGATTATTGAATTGTTCAGGGAAGCAAGAAGGGAGTACGGAGGAGTCAAATCCATCAAGTACACGGTAACACGGTTGAGCGCAGGCTCTGCGAGCTGGTGGCGGATGCCGCCGTCGTTGCTGCGGGGCTCACGGACGGAGAGCCCAGATATTGCTTGCCTGTTCCTCGTCCGATTTTGAGGAAGTCTCTTCCTTTTGCGTGCTTGCTTGCTCCTCCGTGATTTCAGAGTGATTCAGCGGCTTGCTTTCTCCTCCCGTCCTCCGTGAGTTCACACTGGTTTAGCGGATAACCTGTTCGTCAAAATGTGCTTCCGACGGTGAACTGTTGATCTTCATTTTTTTATTTGTACAATTTGCTTTAAAGTATTCGTATGATTCAGATATCTTGTACAGAAGGAAGAGATGATTTTATCGAAGGCAAGTCAGAGTGAGCACAACGATTTACCCCTCGTTTAGATGCAAAAAGTTTACACCCGTAAATATCACATCGAATGTGTGCGGTACATGCATGAAGTATTAAATCTAGATGAAATAAAAAACTAATTGCATAGTTTGTTTGTAAATCACGAGACGAATCTAATGAGCCTAATTAGACCATGATTAGACACTAAATTATAGTAATTGCTACAGTAAATATATGCTAACGACGGACTAATTAGGCTCATTAGATTCGTCTCGCGATTTACGGACGGAATCTGCAATTAATTTTTTAATTAGTCTATATTTAATACTTTAAATGTGAAAAAATTTCATTTCAAAAAATTTTTAGATGGATTTAAATAAGGCTTAGTAAAAGCTGGTAAACTTACCACCAGAAGAAAGAGGTGATCTTACTCGAAGCAAGCCATCCAACCGAACAAAGACAATTCCAATACAGACCTAGCTAGCTCAGGAACCTAAACATGAACTCATTGCATTGTCTACCCAGGTTTGGGCTGCCCAGGCTTAGTATTCTAGCCAGGCTAGACTTAATTCCATAACCAAACAGACCTATAGGGATCCCCATCATCGGACCCCATTAGAGCTTGCCATCGTGGGACGCTGCTGGTGCTCAATGACTTCCTGGGCTGCCCCAGCGCCTGATCTACCGTGCGGCGAGCTGAGGCTGTCCGTGCTTACTCTGAGATGGCCACCACCGCTGAGAGAATACGAATGGTAAGCCCCAAGCCGCGATGAGGTTTGGCTGCCATTACCTGGTAAAATATGCTAGAGCGCGGGCAGACGAAGAGTTGCCGACGGCATACTTAGGGCAAGGACAGATACGAAGACGACGCAGTCACGAGCCGAGGTTTGCTTCGGTCGGATAGCTCAAGCCAGCACAGGACGACAATGCTCGACACATTCCAAATGACAAAGCGACGTCCCCCATGGTCGCCGCCTCCTGTTGCTCCTCCAGAGGCACGCGGCCTTTCGACTGCGACCTTGGAGATTGTGAACTCGGCACTGCAATCGACCAACCCGAATCGGATGAGTGTGGGTGGACGGCGAGGCGCGCGAGCGCAGGGACGACCGGCCCTGAGTTTGGATTGGGCGTAA
The DNA here is from genome assembly GCA_032594955.1 of Panicum miliaceum. Lineage (NCBI taxonomy): Eukaryota > Viridiplantae > Streptophyta > Magnoliopsida > Poales > Poaceae > Panicum > Panicum miliaceum. The sequence continues at coordinate 44,319,811 of CM064061.1, read as the reverse complement.
TCACAGACTCATGAGCATACGACCTCACATTGATTAACAAAACTTCCTTATGGGATGAATTCCAAGAGCAGCCACGTAGCCAGGGTGCAGAGGGGCTTGGCCATGGAAATGAGAAAGACACCTCTTACTGGAAGAGCACTCTCCCCCCAGGAGCCATCAATAATAAAGAGCTTCACGAGTCACGACTAGCTACTAGATGTTATGTCACTGAATGTGGAAGATATATACGCCACATGACCTCGATTAGATTGGAGGAAAAATAGATCCAATAGGTCTGGATCCGATTTTGGCGATTTAGAACCACTGGCTACGGGGACACGCAGGATCGAGAGGAGCCGAGTTTGAGTTTGTTGTGTGCAAAAAAACGAGCGTACGGTGGGAATGAAGGGGAGGTGGAATAGGATTTTTTTTATCCGGACGTGGCCCATCTTAATTTTATATTGGATTATCTTAATTCTCAGGATGCGACGTTGCTTCATTTATTACTCAAGGCTTCTTTTGAAAATTTTATATTCCTAAATCTTCAGCCAATGATTCCTACAGGGATGTAGATTATTGAAGCAACACATAACTGGGCGTGTACAAAGTGTGTATATATATATATATATATATATATATATATATATATATATATATATATATATATTCTTTATTTTATCCCCTTAAGGCCGCATTAGCATACAAGAAAATACTACTTGTTAAAAATCTAAAAAAAAGCTTTTGTGTTGAAACTCGTAATGATTTTATTTCGGTTTAAGAGTTACAATTAATAAGTATTAGTCCATGTTTAATAGGATTGGTCTGATTTTTTCATCCCGTTGCATCGCACGGGCATATTTGCTAGTAATTACTAACGTGTGAGCTCGATAGAATATTGAATAGGGTATCAAAAGTTAGTTTGGTGGAGAATTAATTCTCTTATAACATCTTAAAATATAACATGAAATAACTTGCAGCTACCTTTGGATGAGGTCTTATACGAATTGAAATCCGAACCTATTAAGCATCTCCAGCGGATCCTCGTTCCCAATCCAACTACTGGTTTGGGAGAGTTTGCGTAAAAATTGTACTCTAGCAGATTCCTTTTATATTTCTTTTTTTTCCAATAATTATGGGACAAACCAATAATCCATCCCGACTCTCTCCAAATAGAGGGAGAGTTGAAAAACTCTCCCAATATGGCAGTTAGCTTGGGATGAGATTATTGGCAAACTGCAAAAACAACTCTCCCAATAACTATAAAAATATTATTGGGACATCCACATTAGATGGTTATTAGATCATCTCCAGCAATAGCCCTCAGATCAGACCCTCTGCTTTTTGAGTAAGGGCTCCCTCTATTTTTTGAGGGCTAGTTTTTTAACCCCAACTCAGCAGTGGCCTCTAAATCTCACCCTCTTCTTTTAATCTAAAGGGTGGGATCCATTTTTTAGTGGATAGGGGGCTACTAGAGACCCTCCAGGAATAGAGGGCAGAGGAGAGATTTGGAGGCCACCCTCTATATTTAAGATGGGAACTTATTTAGAGGATCTGCTGGAGTTGCTCTTAGGAAAGATATACTGAGGAACTACTAGAGATGTGATCCTTTCCTTCTCCGCCAAACACTTTGGCGGACCAGGGCACGTACAACGCGCCGTAGACAGCCGTAGACATGCAACAAATTTTTGCAAACCCCCCCCCCACCCCCCACACACACGACCTGCAGTTACTGCCCAACCGTCGACTCATTCGTCTATCGGTTCTGCTCGTGCTCCCAGGCGAATCGACGAGGAACCCGGCCGTTGTACGACGCGCTACAGGGAGACGGCGGAGGCAAAGGATCCGCTGCGCGGTGGGGGGATTTGTTTGGCTCCCAAGGTTTGCGCCTTCCTCACTTGCGAAAATCTCTTCCGCACTCTTGTTGAAACACTCCCTCCGCGTCCCCCCATCCAACCCTAGCTCTTGTTCCGGCCACCATGTCGCAGCAGGCATGGAAGGAGGCGGAAGTGGCGGCACAAGATCTACTAAAGGTGGATGCGGCTCGGATGCGCAAGGCAGCTGCGGCGCAATCGCGGAAGGATGCGGCGGCGCCGATGCGGAAGGCCCAGCGAAGAGCTCGGGTGCCTCTTGTGCCGGAGCAGCGTAGTTCGCGTTGGGTGGCGTGTGTGCCGGAGCAGAGGAGTTCGGGATATGTGGCAGCTACTCCACCAAGGTCCTTCACCGACGGCAGCTGCTTCTTCAACGGCAGCGCTGGCGGCTTCTTCGGCAATGCCAGACAAAGCCCCATCGCGCAACCATGGAATTCTCAATCTCCAGATTGGGCAACATGGTACTCTCTCTCTCTCTCAATTTTGCTCAATATTTATGTTGCTGATGTGAAGCAGTACACGAGTGCAGGACCATGATTTGGCAGTAATGGTTGAGCACGATTTTTTTCCTTGATGGACTAAGTAATGGTTGAGCAGTAAGGTAATCTTTTCTGTTGAATTATGTATGGCATATGGATTGTTTCCTGACTAGTCTACCAATGTATCCATCCTAATCTTGCTTTCTGGTTGCAGGGGAAACAATACAACACCTTCTAGAGGCTTCACAAACTTTATCCAGCCTAACTTATCTCAACATTTTAATTTTGTTGGAGAACCTTCTAGTTTGCCCCATTCAAACTGCCACAGACTACACAAGATTTTCAGTAGAAGAAAAAATTATCGACTCTTATTTCAGTAAGGGATAATACGTATGTTAATATTGACAGCTGTGTGTGAGGAGGCACCTGGAACTTAGAAGCCAATCTCTTGGACTCAAGTCAAAACCCACCGCCAAACCCCAGGCGGCGACGGCATCCATATATTAACCGCAGGCAAATGCCGCCTGGCCCCTTCGGTTCCGTCACTCCGAAACGCCCCGCCGGCAAGCGGGCGATTCGATCGGGAGCCAACGCACCGCCCGTCGCAGTATAGCCTGTAAGATCGATTCCTCCTCCGCCTCCGTGCGGCCATTCTTCAATTCTTTCCGATTCGGTTCCGATCCCTCGGCGTAGCTGCGCGGCGTAGTGTGCTGGCGATCCGCGCATTGGTTGGATCGGATTTGTGACGCCATTGGTGGGGGTCCCGATCGGAAGCGGAACCCGTGGCGTGGTAGGATCGGATTGGAGACGGACGCCGGAGGGTCTGCCTCTCCTGGTCGATCGCGCGGCTATATCATCAACTAACCCTGGTGACGAATCGCTCCAACGCGCCCCTCTTTACATATTTTTTTCCAGTTTCGAGTTAATAATTTCACAAAGTTACAACTGTATGTGTATAGTCCTAGAAATTGTATAGTTCCTTGAAAGTTAGGAGTTCTAGGCGTTAGTAGTTGTAGCTAAGTGAAATCGACTCCTTTTGTTTTCTTATTTTGTACATGTATTAGATCGAATCCCAAAAGCATGCCTACAATCTTCCTTCCCTCTTGCGGGGTTTTGCAGATGCGTTGTGATATAATTGGAGCCGCAGCAGCAGTGGAAGGATTCACGGCAGCTTCATCCAATCCCACCGGTTGCGGTAAGAATCCCTCATGTTCTTTAGGCTTTTTGTCACATTATTACTGTTTCTGTCAACCCAATGGCGTGCTGACCTTAATTGTGTTTGCGATTCTGTGCAGGAACAATTGGATTAAACTCAATTGAGGGCGAGATGGGGTTATAGGCGCGGGCATAGGCGTGTAACGTGGGCTCCCCTAGGGTTTCCTTGCTGACCGGAGGAAACCCTAGGGATCTTTCTCCATTTCTCCATGGTTTACACTAGCACAAATAGTGTAAACAGCTCGGCTCTCGGTTCTACTGGTGTTTCACTGTTAGGGGTTTGCGCCTCCCCGGCGCGACGCCGGTTAGGAATCAGAAAAGAAGAAGATGTCAGCAGCCGGCGTCGCAACGCTCAGCCCCCTGGAGGACCAACTTGCTCTTGTGCCACAATGTCTGTTTGGGGAGCAGCAACTGGATTCGATTCTCATCTTCCTCGCTGTGCCCGGCAAGCCACTGCTGCCTATGCGTGTTCTGGATTCGGAGTCTGTCGCCTCTGTCAAGCTCCGGATCCAGCGGTTCAGGGGCTTTGTCGTGACAAAGCAGAGGCTTGTGTTTGGCGGGCATGAGCTTACACGCAACAGCTCCCGAGTCAGGGATTATGGGCTTGCTGATGGCAATGTTCTTCACCTATTTGTCCGGTTGGCTGATCTCCGTGCGATAACGATCGAGACTGCCAATGGGAAGAAGTTTAAGTTCCAGGAGGAGAGTGGCCGCAATGTTGGGTACCTCAAGAACAAGATTGCTGCTGAGACCGGGGAGGAAATCGAGAGCATAAAGGATCAAAGGCTTGTACTTGGCGATGAGGAGCTCGAGGATCACCAGTTGATCACTGATATTGTGAAGAAGGATGATGTAGTGATTCACATGTTTATCCGTGAGCCAGCAAAGGTGCGAACAGAAAATATTGATAAGGAAACTGTGGTTACAGTTGTTACCCCTGAAGATGAAGGAAACATCCACATAGATGCTGCCTTGAACAATATAGAACTAGCTAATCATGGACATGCTCCAGTTGAGCCAATTATCGTTAATAGAAATGTGAAGCTTTCTCCTGCCATTATGGATATGATTGGCACAACAATTGCTGGTATGGAAAATGGATACCTTCCTGTCATGTCAGCGGAAGGTTCAGGGGGAGTCTATTTTATGAAGGATCAGTCAGGTGAAAGCAATATTGCAGTGTTCAAGCCCATTGATGAGGAACCCATGGCTGAGAACAACCCCAGGGGCCTTCCTTTGTCAGTTGATGGTGAGGGGTTGAAAAGGGGCACACGAGTCGGGGAAGGCGCATTAAGAGAGGTAGCAGCATATCTTCTGGACTATCCATTTGATGGGTGCAGATCCCACGATGGTACTGGATTTTCTGGTGTACCTCCCACTGCATTGGTTCGTTCTTTCCATTTGGGAAAGGAGCTTAAAATTGGATCATTGCAGATGTTTGTGGAGAATCAGGGAAGTTGTGAGGATATGGGCCCTCAAGCTTTTTCTGTCAAGGAGGTTCAGAAAATTGCCGTGTTAGATATTCGGTTAGCAAATGCTGATCGTCATGCAGGGAACATACTAGTGTGCCAAGATGGAGATCGCATGCGGTTAGTTCCAATTGATCATGGATACTGCTTCCCAGAGAAGGTATGTGTTTTTACTGTTTAGCTCACCTGAATTACCAAACCATACTTATTTTTCAGCACAGCAAACTATAAAGTTTCAACATCTCCATTTATTAATCAGAAATTCACTAAATGTTTTGTTTCTGGCGTCAACCGTATATCTAGCCTGCTTTTAATACTATATTCGCTACAATTTTATTCTGTTGTGCATTCTTCACGAATATCATTGACAGTTCAAGAAATTGTTAGCCGAGCAATATTCTTATTCTAATCAGTTCCTTTCATGTTATCTCAGTTTAATTAATGAAAGTACTATTGCCTTTTTTTCCTTTGTAGTTTGAAGATTGCACGTTTGAGTGGCTCTACTGGCCCCAAGCACGCGAGCCCTTCAGTACCGAAACCCTAGCATACATCAAATCACTTGACGCCGGCAAAGACATTTGCCTGCTCAAGTTCCATGGGTGGGAGCTGTCTTCTCAGTGTGTCCGTGTTCTTCATGTGAGCACCATGCTCCTGAAGAAGGGCGCAGAGAGGGGGCTTACGCCTTACGACATTGGCAGCATCATGTGCAGGGAAACGGTGAATAAAGAATCAGAAATTGAGGCCCTGATCGAGGAAGCAGAGGACTCTGTCCTTCCGGAGACCAGCGAGGAAACCTTCTTGGAGACAGTATCGGAGATCATGGACCGTCGACTTGATAACATGCTGTAAAATTACCATGTCTATCCGTTGATTGCATCCAGCTGTAGATTTTTAAGTTTAGAAGTCAATCTCAATAACGAGCTAGGACGTTCTAGCCTTTTACCTTTTCCAACAATACTTCGTGAATATATTCTAAAATAAAACCATCCAAAGTCCCAGCAGTATTTTGTGAACCGTCTGTAACTGTAGTTGTTCCAGTTTGTGTTCCATTTTTCAGCTTGCAGTGGATTGTGGGTTTATTCAGCATTTAGCAACTTAGCAGGTGAGAAGAACATATAATTGTAGATTTCAGTGACTTAATTACAGTCGCCCCCATTTATTTTTATTTTGTCAAAGCTGTTGGCTCGGTCAACATAGTTATCTATGGCTACTTTGCTATTCTAAATACACATCATAAAAAAGTCATGTAAAAAATTAGAATTAATCAGGAAGTAGAAATTAGAATAAATCAGGAAGTATTTTCTCGCAGGAGTAGACGAAGGGGACTCCTTGCGAAGTTAGCTTGGTTTGTCTTTGCATATTGGATTCCTCACTGTTGGGTTGTGAATTGCTCACATCTGCTTCTCTATTGCATAAAGCGATGTGGTTTCCCTGGAAAAAAAACAAGACCTTAATAGAGCTACTCACTGGAGAACAATAACGAGCATGATTTACTGCTTCCATGGTTGATCCGCGAGCTCGCCATCGACGTCAGAGATTTCGTACCTACCCGACAGCCAAACCCTGTCGGATCTGAGCAAATGGATGCTGCCATGGCATCCCTGCCCAAAGTTCTCAAGAGCTTCTTGGGTGCCCCCCACAAGGCTGCTGCAACTGAAGCTCAATCTGGTCAACGATTACTCCGATGTTTTTGGCCCTCTACTCTGTGAAGCAATTGACGCTGGGAGACTTTGCCATTGTGGACGAGAAGGAGCCTGCTGACTGCACGGACAATGACATACTCCGTCAAGCTGGCGCCGTCGATGGCTTTTCAGCACCTATCCTAGTGCGATCATCCACTGCCTCACAAGGCTCTCACTAGGTAGCGTTTGCTTTGCTGAATGGGACATGCATCACTGTTGCAAGCGGCTTCGGTGTCTCTCCCTCTCCAACTGCGACGCGGGAATGCTCTCGGCATGGAAGATACACGCGCCAGGCTCGCATCTTAAAGTGCTGGAGCTCAGCACCTGCTGCCCGGGGAAGCTTGAGGTGCTACACCTTCCAAAGCTGGAACGGCTCTGCTGTGATGGCTGGCTCTGTCCAAATGCTCCCTTGTCACTTTGTGTTGTCCCATCCCTAACCGAGTTGCGCCTCATATGCACAGCTTTTCCAGGGTTTGAAGCTAAGCGATGTTCTAAGAGGTAGCACAGCTCTACATGACCTAACATCGAGCTTCCATGGAGAGAACCATTGGTTGCGACCAGAACGAAAGCAACTCTGCTCTGTGTTCAGCAGACTGAGGAAGCTATCACTGCATGACATATTCATCGAGTTTGATCTGTTATGGATGATGGTTCTTGAAGCGGCGCCATCTGGATGGTACCACAACCACGGTTCATGATGTGCCTGTGCATCCACCATTGCGCTAATATACTGTATCTAACAAGCCAATGGCTGAGGAAAAGGAGAAACAAATGTGCTAAACATTTGGCTTGGCAAAACGTGACGGCGAGTATAACATTACCAGGCATAAGATCTGACAGAATGTGACTTCCCCCAAGCCAACGTGTTGAACCAACCAAATCCAATCACGTAGATAACAGTCTGCTTTTGATAGAATGACCTGATAGGCCCAGTTTGAGGCCAAGAATCCTAAGCACCATGTTGACATTTAAAATGCAACATAAGGAAACATTGAAGCACTTAATGGTCATATGTTTACTGCTGGAGCTCCAGATACGGATAAAAAAGGCAGTACATGTAAGATAGAGAAGAAAAGATGATACTACTAGCTACCGAGTACACAGATGTTTGTATCAAAATTTCCGTTCATTGGATGTTCCACTTCTGCTCCAGGGCACTGCATATCCGATTTAAACAGCAGGCAGCACTGAGAGGGTAGTTGCAAACTGCAACCAACAAGGAACAGCGGTCACTATGGTTATATTACAGCTAAGGCACCAAAGGAAAAAAAACATCATCTTGATACAAGAGACTAAAAATTAGCAGTTTGTCCAAGCGAATTAAGGGCCCCTTTGGCATAGCTTCTTGAGGAGTTTCAAAAACAGCTTCCTGTGAAGCTATGCCAAAGGAATAAATTTGCAGTAGCTTCTCCCTTGAAGCAACCCGTGAAGCTCCCACGAAAATGCACTACGGGGAGAAGCTACAAAATTGTGGTTTCAGTTGCTTCAGCTTCAGCTTCACCAGAGAAGCTGCTTCACCAGCGAAGCAGCTTCAGAAGCAATTTTAGGTGAAGCTGAAGCTATGCCAAACAGGCCCTAAGAAGTGTGTGGTTCTAAACATTTATTTGCCAGTTTCTTGTTCTACAAAAGAGATGACAGAACTAGCAAAAATGGCTCATGCTCAAAATAGTCAGAAGCAGGATAATGTTCATTATTTAAAACAAAAGGGTCACAATTCCAATTTGCTACCAAGTTAAGGCCAGTTGCTGCTGAATTGAGACTTTTCTAAGAAAACTTCCTGGAATTAGACAAATCTACAGTAAAACTACAAAACTGAAAGGAAACCTATGGCATAATCCTGAACATGTGCATGTGGCAAACTTAGAACTAATTAACAAATATAGAATGTCACCATCACCACCAAGTTGATCTTACTTCTTAGCATCGGATGGTTTTATTGTTCCAAGAGATCACTACTTACTTTGGATGTAATCATCTGTGTATTCCTTGTCGATCTTTCCATGGGCCATGGCACCAACCTGAAATAATGTGCAGACAGCATGGGATTAGGCACAAAGATTAACGGATCAAAACTGTTCAGCGTAATGACAGTATCACAGCTTTTACTCACCACAAACACTAGGGGTTCATCATCACTGGATTTAGCAACATAGTCAAACAAGTTGACTGACTTCTCAGCGCTAAATGAAAGGCCTAGGTATTAAAAAACATCAATTAGCATATCTACCTTATATCGAAACATGTTTTTACTAAAGAATATAAACTCACCAACTTTCCGTGCACCAACAGGTAGATAGCGGGTAACAGGATTTTTAACAACATTAAGGAGCTTCTCACGTTTCCCAACTGCTGTAATGCTCAGCTTTTGCAACAATTGTGCTGCGATATCATTAGTTACCCGCACATCAGCATAATAATCGAAAGAATACAAGTACAAAAGGTATATGAGTTTACAAGTAACTTACACATTAAACCACAAAAACGTTTAAATGTTCGTGGCATGCGGACATGAGGTTTGATTTCAAACAATACTCCCTTTTCAGTCCTCACATAAACAGCTTGTAGCCTTCCAGCTTTAGTTAAAGGGCTGTCAAATATCGCCAGTAGAGCCTGCAAAATATTTTGGAAGCAAATTCAATGTATGTAAGAGGAATTATTGTTGGGCAGGTCCAATCAACTATATTCCAATTTTCACCATGTTTTGTTTTTGGTGGAACAACATACAAAGCAGCTCTCTGGAGACCTCATACAAATCTATCAGATATTAAGAGGTCCAAACTGTGGCAAGTCCCCCCAAAGAACAAAACAGATCATATAGGACACTGGAATGATCAAATGGAAAATAAGAATAGATAAGCAAATAAGCAATGAAGTACTTCATGATTTCATACAGAGGAATTGCCTGATTTACATTTACTTAAAGCAAGGACTTGAAAACTTGATGATCAAATATAAAGGGAACAGCTTTAATCCATAGCCAGTAGTTTTAAGAAATTTACATTACCTGATGAATGATATCAGGCCTATAATCAGCAGGATTGCGATTCTGCTTCCTCAAATAATTAGCGTGATCATCTGAGTTCAAGATTTGCATAGTCTGCACAGGATGGTAAAAGAAATTGTCAAGATTATTATCCATGTATAACATAGTTGTTTTATGCTCAAATTTTGTTCCAAATGAAATGAAGCTGTAGATCTGTACACAATCAGGAAATCAGGAAAGTTTGAATGAGCTTTTTACATAAATGGAACCATAAACAATTAATCGCACCAAATCTACAAGTCTGCACTCAAGTGAATGGTAAAGTTCAATTAGCATCGCTATAATGGTATTCTATAAGATTGCCAAGAAACAATCTTTTTACTGAGGAAAGAATTGCATTAGCTATAGCCAAAACCTGACGACGACGAGCCTACTATGGTACAAGCCTGAGAACTCAAGAAAATAATTGGTCCTGTGCAAAATCATGGTCAAACACCTATATTGAGAGTCATGAAACCAGCACCTTAAATTTGGTTCCCTTCAGTTCAACTACAAAATCACAAGACATTAAGCACTCTTCATAGAAGGCATACACTTGATCCACTAACATTCTGTCATCCTTGATTTTTTTCATGCAGTTCCACACAAAGGTGTCAAAGCTAATGCTTTTTCTCACAAAAGTATGCACATTTAAGTTTCATTATAAGGTGAAAAATACTCAGCGTTTGCTCCATTCCCTACTAACAACATTACTAGAACTGCGTGAACAAACCAATTACTAGAACGAATACCCCCCCCCCCCCCCCCCACCACCCTAATCCAAGCACAGGACCGAACCCAAACAGTACATAAATCATCCAACGGAGCCAGCACAAATTGGAGTGGAATAGCACAAGAAAGCAGAGCAATTTCATGCTGCAGCCTAATTACCGCACCTTGCCGACTTTGCCGACCTCGAGGCAGGCCCTCTCGAGCACGAAGATAGCGCCGGGCCGCCGCTTCCCGTCCACCGGCCTGGGCACTACCGGGAGCCCCTCCACCGCCGCGTGCTCCTCCTCCTCCTTCCCCTCCGCCGCCGCAGCCGCCTCATCCTCCTCCTCCTTTTCCTCGCCGCCGGCCTCCTCCTCCGGCGGCAGCTCCTCCGCCTCTTCGGCAGGCGGGGCGGCGTCCGAGGCCGCCGCCTCGTCGAGCCTGCGCTTCTTCTTGCGCCCCTTCACCGCGTACGGCCGCCCCATCTCTCTCTAGCCCTCTCTCTCTCCTCCCTCGCCGGCGGCTGGGGTTTGCGCTGGAAGCTAGGGTTTGCGTTGCGGTTTTTTGGGTTTTAGTGGAGAGAACGGGAATGGACGCGTTGGGCCCTTGGGAGTTGGGCAGGTGAACAAAAAGGTATGGGAATACCCTCTCAATTCTCTACAACTAAAAAGACTAAAAATGAGATAAACTTTTCGTGTAACAAATGAACCCCTCCCAGTGTGAGTCTGTCTTCCATGAGAGTCTGCCTTCCCCTCCGCGAGTCTGCCTCGTGCGTCTGCCGCCGCGAGTCTGCCCACCAGGTCCGCGCCTCTAGACCCATCGCCCCCCTCCACGCGTCCTCCCTCCGCCGCCGTCCTAAACGCGACTCTGCCCCGGACGTCGCCCCCCTCCGCGCATCCTCCCTCCGCTGCCGCCCTAAACGCGATTCTGGCCCGGGCATCGCCCCCCTCCGCGCGTCCTCCCTCCGCCGCCGCCATACGCGAATCTGCGTCGGGTATTTGGTCTGCCCTTGGCGTCGCCCCCCTCCACGCGTCCTCCCTTGGGAGCGCCGCACCAATCCAGGCGGAGCCTCGGCGGCTGCGGCCAAGCAGGGACAGCGCCCGGGGCCGCGGACACGTCCAGGCAAGGACACAGCGGCGCGACAACGGGAGGACTCAGGTTAGGTCGCGATTTGACTTCGCATCCGCATCTATCTTCTTTTACAACTAAAAAGACTAAAAGTGAGACAAATTTTTCATGTAACAAATGAATCCCACCCAGCATGAGTCTGCCTCCCACGCGAATCTGCCTTCCCCTACGCGAGTCTGCCTCGTGCATCTGCCGCTGCGAGTCTCCGTGCGTCCTCCCTCCACCGCCGCCATATGCGAGTCTGCGCCCCCCCTCCGCACGTCCTCCCTCCGCCGCTGCCCTAAATGCGACTCTGCCCTGGGCGTCGCCCCCTCCGCGCGTCCTCCCTCCGCCGCCGCCATACGCGAATCTACGCCGGGTATCTGGTCTGCCCTGGGCGTCGCCCCCCTCCGTGCGTCCTCCCTCGGCAGCGCCGCACCAATCCAGGCGGAGCCTCGGTGGCTGCGGCCAAGCAGGGACAGCGCCCGGTGAGGCGTCGCCGCGGACACGTCCAGGCAAGACACGGCGGCGCGGCAACAAGAGGACTCAGGTTAGGTCGCGATTTGACTTCGCATCCGCCAGACGCGAGTTTGCGTCCCCCCTCCGCGCGTCCTCCCTCCGCCCTGCCGCGCCGCCCCTACGTTATGCCATGCCCCCACCGCCGCGCCATCTCTCCGCGCTCTGCCCAACGCGCCGCCGCCGCAGCGTCGACCTAACGTCGCCTCTGTGCCGCCATCCCCCATTGCCGCCGCCTCTAGGCCCTCCGCGCCCCGAGGTGTGCGCCGCCTCCAGGCCCTCCGCGGGCGGACATCGCTCGTCGCCCCGCGCACCCAAATCCTGCATGCAACGCCTGCCGCCTCCGCCGCTGGCACCACTCTTCCACCCCCGTGCCCCTGCCTGCTCCACAGCTGGTCCCTGTCCTCCTCCGCCCCCGTCCTCTTGCTCTAGGCTAATTAGGCAGCACTACCACACCAGGGGCGGACCTATGTTAGGCCGAGTGGCGGCACGGGCCGCCACTCAAACTTTGGTTTTTCAGTGTAATTAGCCCATTTCTCTGGTAGCTGCAAAAGCCCAACTAAGAGTGGGCCGCCACTCAGATTATGGGCTGGGTCCGCCCCTGTGCCACACCCGGCCAAGGTAATGCCCCCTTCTCAAATCTCAGTAATGTTTATCAATTGCCAAGGAGGAAGAAGAGGCGTGAAGAGAAGGATAGCGCCTGAATCGATCTGTTGCCTTAATATACTTTGGCAAGTGGGCAACATGCTAGACATAATCTTAATTGCATTAATATTATTCTTTGGGAACACATTATTGTAAAATACACATTGATTTTATGTTGGCTGTCATTTGTGATTGAAAACCTCTTTTTAGTGGTAACCAGAAGCTATCCTTTTGTTCTTTTTGCTAGAAATCTTTGGCTGCATACATCAAAAGATTTGTATATTCAAATGCAAAGACCGAGGACTTGTGGGCTGCTCTTAAAGAGGGGTCTGGTGAACCAATTAGAACATTGACGCATTCATGGACAAAACAGCAAGGTTATCCTGTTGTAAGTGTGAAACTCAAGGATGGAAAGCTACAACTGGAGCAGGTATGTTGTAGGTTAATTTTTGTGGAGATATGTTTGCAAAATCCTGTAAACTTTGCGTGCTCTCTTCTCAGTTTGCAAGATCAAATTTAGTTTACGGTCAGAGGCTTTCTGAAAACCTTTTGGCCTCATTTCTTGCGGACACAGTTTCTTTCAAGTGGGTCCACATGAGTTGGGCAATGGGTGGTTCCTATCACACTATGTTGCTGTTCGTACTAACGCCAAGAGAAGTTCCTTTTCGATGGGAAACAAGAAGATTTTGATTTGTCAGGTCTCATGGAATGCCAAAAGAAAGACAACTTCTGGATTAAACTTAATGTCAACCAGACCAGCTTCTATAGAGTGAGCTATGATGAGGAACTTGCATCTCGACTTCGGTATGCAGTTGAAACTAACAAATTGAGTGCAGCAGACAGATATGGTAATTTCTCCCAATATCTTCTCTCAAGCGTATTGGTCTTACCCTATCCGACTTTTTGTTACATTGTTATCGTTTAACAGGTGTACTTGATGATACTTATGCCCTCTATGGCTGGCAAACAGAAGTTAGTCTCCTTGCTGCATTTGATTGCTGCATACAACGATGAGACTGGGTATACTGTGATTGCACACGTAATCACGGTAATGTTCTTTCTACTTGAAAAGTCCTCTTGTACTTGGAATTTTCCCCCCTAAGCAATTTAAACTATTTATTTGGCTCTACAGACAAGTCTGAACATTGCCGAGATGATGGCTGTTGCTGCTCCGGAGGAGTTGGGTGATCTGAAGAAGTTCCTAATTGACTTCCTTGAGTCGTTTGCGCAGTAAGTATATTGCTATATTATTGGAAGAATGTTTTATACTTGAGATCTTGCCTAACATTTCAGAAATCCTTTGCAGGAAACTTGGCTAGGATGCTAAGAGTGGTGAGGGCCACATGAATGCTTTGTTAAGAGGTGCACTCTTAACTGCTCTAGCAGAATTCGGTCATGAGGCTACCATAAATGAAGCTGTTCGTAGATTTAATGTCTTTCTGGAAGACAGAGAGACACCACTCCTCCCTCCAGATGTTCAAAATGTTAGCATCTTAACAGAATTCAAGTTGTATTTATAGCTACGAAAAGGTCCACCTGCTTATTGATCCCATTTTGTTTTGTAGGCTGCATATGTTGCTTTAATGCAGACAGTGAACAAATCGAACAAGACTGGCTATGAATCACTCTTGAAGATATACAGAGAAATTGATCTAAGCCAGGAGAAAGTTCGTGTGTTAGGTGGGTTCGATTTTTTTTTTTTACCATTTGAAGGTGAGCTTGTTTTTTTCTGGGCCTCATTAAATTGCTGACTTTCTTCCTTGTAGGTTCTTTGGCATCATGCCATGATCCTGTTGTTGTTCGGGAAGCATTGGACTTTATACTATCACCTGAGGCAATAATTCTTTATTTTTTGTTGTTTATGCTAAGTGAATTGGTATGCGTGAGTCACGTGGCATGTGTGTTCCACATGATAACTCATGGTGATTGCACATGCAGGTAAGAGATCAGGACACAATATTTTTGCTTAGAGGGGTGTGTTCAGGGGCACACGAGGTGGCATGGCAATGGCTGAAGATATTCATCCTAATTTTTCCTTGTTTGGCTTTGCAACTTTATTTTTCCTGTATGCTAACTCCATAATGGCTATGGTTTTAGGAAAATTAGGACTACATACTAGGAGCCTACTCTGGAACTCTGTTCACCTACTTCGTCAACATAATTGTCTCTCCGGTATGCCGCGAGACCTTACCTACATCTCGTCTCTCTTGTAGCCCATGCACGTTATAGTGTTCAAACACGTCATGGATTATGGTTTCAGCTAGCTACTGACGAGAAGGGTGATGAGGCGGAGGAGTTCTTCGAGAGTAGAGCCAAAGCGAGCATCGCCAGGACCGTGAAGCAGAGCATCGAGAGAGTGAGGATCAACGCCCAATTGGTCAAGAGCATCAAGGGCGAGGCCGACCTCGGCAATGTTATTAGGGTGCTCGCTCACAAGCAGTGAGACGAGATGGGCACTTTCTTTTCTGTGCCTTCGTAGTGCCGACTGCGATGTAAGTTGTGGGATGAAGAAGTGGATTAATAAAGGGTTACTGTGCGACTTTATGCTTCTTGTCCGCCTTGTGCGTTGATTGCTACAAATGTTTTCTTTCTTCGTTCTGCCTTCACAGAAGCTGCATTTCATGCCTCAATTCTGGATAGATATGCAATTCCGATTTGATTTCAAATAAAACTATCAAAAAGTATATCAAATTGAGTCCCCTATCATGTACATTTTTTTGAACGAATAACACTCAACGAGTGTGTTTCTATTGATATAGAAAGTACAAGATTATGTCTATCATGTACAATTACTCCCTCCGTTTACGTGAGTAGTCTCAAACTCTACATGAATTTACCTTCGTCCTGAAAGCATCTATGAATAAATAAATATCAAATCTAACTGTAGAATATCTAACTCTATCTCTGCTTCTCTATCTCTATCTCTATTTTTATTTCAAAAGCAAGCAATAATTTCTTGGTCCGTCATCGAAGTCCTAATCGGAATCCGGATAAATCAATCGGAATCCTAATCGAACCCGGACAAATCGATCAGAATTCCAATTGGAACATGGAAAATCAATGCCTCGCGTGGCCACACCACGTCCTTACATGAAGTGAAAGAGCACAAAGTTGGTGATCTCATATAGATCCAGATAAAATTGATGTTTTCCGTAACAATGCACGGGCACCATGCTAGTCTATATTGAATTCTAGAATATAATCAAATTTCTCTAACTTTAATTAGATTTATAAAAAATCATGACTTAGTTCGGGCCGGCCGTGCATTGGGCTACTGCACGGCAGCCTAAATATGCTATCCACTCCACGCGTAGTTTTTACCATAATGGGCCATGGGCACATGCAAATAATTTTAAAACTTAAAAATGTTGTACTTCTTAAATTATTCGTTAAATTTAAATTCTGATTGTGCAATTATATCTCTTTCGACGGGACCTTCGAAACAAGACTCTCACTTGTATATATTTTGACAATATTTTTAAAAACACATAAATTACTTTATGTATAATATAAAAATACCAAAACAAATAAGTTAAAATGCTCAAGTGTTAGGTTAAAGATGCCTATTATTGATCATGCAATAAAAATTCACCTATCCAATAAAATTGATTACCCTTGTCCACTAATCACCAAATAATTTATCCTCACAATATGAACATCAATATACACTTAACTGAACTCAGACGTATGAAGTAACATTCTGTAAAGCCACAAGAATTTTTTGCAAACATCATAAGCATATTAGAATACACTAACAAGTATTTTCTCTCAT
Organism: Panicum miliaceum; assembly: GCA_032594955.1. Classification (NCBI taxonomy): domain Eukaryota; kingdom Viridiplantae; phylum Streptophyta; class Magnoliopsida; order Poales; family Poaceae; genus Panicum; species Panicum miliaceum. The sequence continues at coordinate 44,303,346 of CM064061.1, read as the reverse complement.
AAAAAAATATATCACTGAAATATAGAGGTGTGAGATCATATTTTGAAGCTCTTATTGAAACAAAGACAACTGTATAATCGGATTTTAATTTCGACGCTCGATTTTGAAACTACGGTCTTTTATTTTAAAATTATGTGCATGCCACAACTATTTATTATTTTTCTCCCCTCACATATGCATGCATGCGCTTATGTCATTCCTCATTTTTTCTTCTCTCCTTTGCCGCCTCACATACATGCACACACCCACTAGACAACGGAGAGTAAAAATGAGATTTGCATATTTATTTTGTGTTGCTTTGCTGTGCGGGCTGTGCAGAAATTTACCAGAAAAGAAAATCTGAACATGCAGAGTTTATCTCCTTTTCAAAAGTGGGGCGGCCATAGAATCCACCAAATTTATGGCCGGCCATCCATTAGCTAGGTCCTTATAATAAAAACACTGATACTTATAGGTAATGACTCTAATCTGGCTGGCCATATGTTAGTGCATCTGCACGGCCAGCAGTCCATATCCTATTTAACCATTTAGTAGCACGCGTAACACACATCAGACCCACGAGTCGGAAATCAGAGGAGACTATCTGGACACACTGATTTCATAGGGCCAATTCCCTCAATATTATAGAAATTTAGATGGATTCATTGTATACTATAAACTTTTTGAAGTGTGGACGGAAAAGACAATTTTACCCTTCGGAGCCACCTGTCAGCACCCTCTCTTCTCTCACGTCCTCTCCCTCATCGCCCCCGTTGGGGATCACCAACCACCCAGCCCCCCCCCCCCCCCCCCCCCCCCCGGCGGCGCGCGGGCCGGGCGAGCTCCCAGTCAACGGCGGCGGTGCGCGATCTGGAGTGAGCTCCCCTCCCGGCGGCTGCGGTGCCCGGGGCTCCCCCGCCAGCGGCGGCGGCGCACGGGTCGGGTCGGGGCGCGCTCGCCCGCCGGTGGCAGCGCACGGCTGGGCGAGCTCCCCGTCAGCTGCGGCGCGCACGCGATCCGGGGCGAGCGCCGCCGCACGCAGCTGCGGCGCACGCGCTGGGTCAACCTCCCCTCCCAGCGGCTGCGGCGCGCGGGCTGGGCCATCTCCCCCGCCAGCGGCGGCGGCGCGCTAGCCAGGGCAACCTCCCCTCCCAGCGGCTGCGGCGCGCGGGCTGAGCGATCTCCCCCGCCGGCGGCGTGCGGGAAAGGACAAGCTCATCTCCCCCGGTGGCGTTGGGAGCGGCGGCGGTCGGCCGAAGCGAGCTCCAACTCCCCCGCTGGGAGCTGGGGGTGGCAGACCGAGTGCCGCTGGCGAGCAGGTAGTGCAGAGAGGCCACGCTGCCGGTGGGAGATGAGGGAGAAAGAAAAAAAGAGAAGAGAGAGGGACGCTGATAGGTGGGCCCGAAGGGCAAAATTGTCTTTTCCATCCATACCTAACAGCGCATAGATAGGAATTTGGATAGAACGGCACTGAGGGGATAAATTAAAATTTCTATGGCACTAAAGAAAATTCGAAAGTTTTATGGCATACACGGAATTCATCTAAATTTCTATGACATTGAAGGAATTAACTCGATTTCATTTGGCTTCCTCTATCCAAGTCTGGTCTCTTCGTCTTTCTCTCATCTTTGCATTCTCAGGATGTGGACTCTCTCCGCGTTCTCTCTAGATCCCATCAACATGTGAAGGGGAATCACAAATCAATGGCAGAGAGAGAGCCGCACTCAGAGGTGAGTTCTTGTCAGGGCTTCTGGGGGAGTTTTTTTTCCTTCTGCACACAGCTCGAATCGACTGATTTTGGGGGTTCCCTCCTTAGATTTTTTATGGATAGCGAAGTGGGACGACTTTGAGAAGATCTTCAAGGTAGTGAATGGTAAGAGTGTCGCTTCCAAGCTAAGTTGCTTCATTTTGGTCGTGTGTACTCTGCTCTTTCTGCTTTTGGCACCGGATCTCTTTTGCGTCATAGGTGCAAATTCTGTGTTAGGAATCAGAAGTCACGTTTGTCTCGGTAGTAATCTAGTTCAGCTCTGATGGTAGTGCTGGTCACTGGGAGCACAGTCCCGAAGTTGCATGTACACAACTTTGTCATTTGATGAATTCTAAGAGTACATTAAGGTTGCCATAATCCTCAGCTTGCTATTGTCTCGAGGCAAACCCACCACTAGGGATCTTGTTAAGTTATACTCTGATCGTCATTCTAACCTTATTGAGTATTTACATTTTGGTGTCTCCTCTATTGCTCTCACATCTAATATATGGTCTGGTAACGCTATGAGAAGAGAATCATAGGGTTGAGGTTCATTGATGTGTCCCATAGCAGTGATAACATCGTTGAGCGTTTGCATTCTGTGTTGGAGGAATTTGGTCTAGTTGGGAAAGTAGTCTCTATTACTTTGGACAACGCATCTACTAATACTTCTGCTATGACCATTTTATCTCCTAAAATTTGTGGTTATATGTGGGTACTCTGTTCTTGCAGCAGATGTGCTTATCATATAATTAATCTTATTGTGAACTCCGGTTTGAAGTGGCTTACCCCTTACCTTGAAGCATTTAGAACAGTAATATCATTTTTGAACTCTTCTAACTAGCACATTGCAGCATATAAAAGTTATTGCATTGCTGTGAATGAGCGTCCTAGGAGGTTTGGTCTGGATAGGGATGTGAGGTGGAACTTTACATACCTTATGCTTAAGCTTCTTGTCCCTCATAAGAATAGTTCCAGTGTGTTCATCCAAACTCACTACCCAAGGGGGAAGGTGAGCCTATGCTATGACAAAATCACACTGGTATGTTGTTGAACATATCTTAACATTTCTTGAGCTGTTCTATGGTTCAATTATTGCACTGCCTGTTGTATACGATCCTACATCTCCATTAATATTGCATCATATAATTGAGATAGTTGCACACTTAAATAATTATGAAAATGATAACTTGCTTAGATCAGTGGTTGAACAATTGCATTTATTATGGATCCTAGAGTTAAGATAAGGGGTTTGAACAATGTTCTAGTTATGTTATCTAAACTCTCCAGTACTAGTTACTCTCCTTATTTATTTGAGGTAATAGATTAACTTTCTACCATATTTAACAAGTATGATAACAAATTTGGTGCAGTGAGGAAACAGAGGCCATCACATCCAACCTGTTCTTGTAAGAAAATACTATTGGAGTAAGATTTTAGTGTTGATTCTACTGGTGCTGGTCCATCAAACTTTGAAATTGCTTCTAGTAGTGTTATTTCTTCCTCCACCCCATCCCCATTATCTAGAAGAACTTCTACAAGTGCATTGCTACAAAGCAGCAAGCACTGGTGCCAATCTTGGTATTGGCTCTGAACTAACTTCCTACTTTGCAGTGGATAGTGACATTGTCAACCAGTTCGATGATGATTTCAGCATCATGAACTGATGGCATGAGCACAAACTAACCTACCCAGTGCTTTCAATCTAAAGATGTTTTGTATGTGCATGTGTCTACCATATCTTTAGAGTCTTCTTTTAGTCTAACTGGTAGGATCATCGAGGAGCGCTAGCAACGATGGACCCCTGAAATAGTGGAGATGCAATCCTGCATCAATGCAAGGATTGGTAGGCTGGTGAAGCAAGAGCGCAGCATGCGGTGGAGGATAAAGAACTTGAAGCTAGTTTCGATCATATGTATCTCGATGGGTGAAATGTGTGATGGAGGTACACCCGGGGTACCCTCAAGAAGGTCCTAGCCTGCTACCAGATGGGTCAGGCTAACTACACAAGGAAGGCATACTCTGTCCAGATACTGTTTTAATCTCACTAGATCTTTTGTATAGCAACCGACTACGGGACTTGCCATGTAAACCCTTTTCTAGAGTATATAAGCAGGGGTAGGGGTAACCCCTAGGGAAAACCAACCTCGATGGCTAACCCTTGACAACGCAACTAGCCTATTCATCCATAAACCCTAAATCATTTAATACAACCCCGAACACAGGTTGTAGGGTGTTACGCTCTCAGTGGTCCAAACCTGTCTAAAGATCCTTGCGTCTTGTGTTACCATCAAGTTCTTGGCCCTGCGATCTCCCTCACCTACAAATCTACTACCTTAGTACACTCCGGGTGGACTTGCCGAAGTACAGATCTGAAAGTGCATCTAGGCCCCTAATGTGTTTTGGTGAATTGAATGACAAAGCGATTAAAGGACTAACATGTTTATTGAAGAGTTTTTAAGCAGGGATTTATTTGTCAATTAGTTTGTACCATTGGCTCATATGACATGCAATCAAATAAAGGAATATGATGAACAATGACAAGCAACATGCAATAAAATATATGGAAACAAATGATTGTGGTTATCTATGGTGGTTTCTATCTATGGCTTGGCATCATGAATATAGTTTTCTTTTTATATGTGTGATTGCAAAAGGAAGATAAGCATATGAAGACATGGATTTATAATTGGTTATTCATTGTTGATGGTAAAACAAAGCTAAGCTCAAGGAAGGCAGGATGGGGATAGAGAAATCAAGCAAGTGACTATGCAATGAGGTACTAAGCGAAGTTTGGTCAAGTGACGACTCGAGTCATCATCTTTGCTAGGGTGAAGTAGCAAGTACTTGAGTGATTTTGAAAGCATGAAGCCAAGCCTAGAGAGCAAAGTGATGAGAATCATCAAATCATTATTTGAATTATATGGTTGAGTAACTTAGGAATCAAAGACGAGTATTAGTGATTATGGAGAATTTCTAAGTCACTAGCTCAAGTTAAAATGATCAAAGAAGATAAGCAGTGGTTGATCCCAAGATTGAGAAAGTCAAAGTATGGTAAGTTTGAAGTGACACAAAGCTCAAGTGGTTAAATTGTGATTTATACTTGATCTTGAGTTTAGGTATGCCGTACTATCAGGAGGGATGCTATATTAGTTGATTGACAACATCCAAAAGTGTTCATAGGTTTACCCAAAGTAAGAATCCTTGAGAGAAACCCCTATTTACTAACTGTGAGCAACCTGGTTGACCAAGTTTGTAGGTTGGTCCACCGGGTGAAGCTCTCTCTTTGGGAAGTGCTTTTTGCTCGGGCTCATACCGGTCTGACCGGTGTGAGGGACCGGTCTAACCGGTCTGAGCTGTCTGAGTGCTAACAGCTAGTTTTATTTGAAAACTGGTCTGACCGGTTGGTCACACCGGTCTGACCGGTTGGCCTCTATCTGCCAACGGCTAGTTTTGGGAAGTTGTCGTTTTATACACCTTAGCCCCCTCCTTCATGGGCTGCTGGTTCATTCAGTTCCTGAGCTTCCTAAAGCCTTCTCCCTGACTAGCAAGCTCTCCCCAACCTCTCTTTGTGAGTTGTGCTAACTAGTTTGCAAATCCTTGAGTTGGGTTGAGAGAGTGATTGTGTAAGAGCACTAGAAAGCATTAGAGAACATTTCTTAGCTTGAGCACTTGTGGTTGACGTTAAGGCAACTCGTGAAGTATTTGTTACATTTGGAGGTGAAGCCTCATATATGGCTAGGCATCGCCGGCTATCTCCCAAGCTTGTGGTGAGCAGCGGCAAGTTTGTGAGGGTTGAGATCTTACTTCCACTAGGGAAAAGATCACATCTAGTGGAAACGAGGATTGGTTGAAATGGACCATGTTAGGGATAGATCCTCTGGGTACTATAAGGAAGCTACCCGCGTGGGAAAAGAAGGCGGACTCCTACTAGGACTCCTTTGTAATCCTACTATGACTCCTATGTTGTAACCAACTAAGAACCCCGCCCCCTGTGATATATAAAGGAGGGCAGGAGTACCTAGATAGGTAGAACAACCAACAGACAACTCAACACCCAAGCGCAGGGCGCAATATACAATGCCCCAAAAAGGACGTAGGGCATTACGCTACTCTGGTGGCCCGAACCTGTCTAAATCTGTATCTTGTGTCTTCGCGTTTACCTTCAAGTTCCAGATCCAACGATCCCTCACCAAATAATCACCTACCTTAGGGTATCCTTAGGTAGGCTGGCGGTAAAAACACCGACAGTTGGCGCTCACCATAGGGCTAATCGTCGCGATCATTGGGTGAGCTTGAAGGACCTTTTCATCAACAAACTTCCTGCTCCGTCGACACTAGATTACTGTCCACAAGAAGGTGCAGGAAGCCGTGTCTTTCGTGCAAGACATGGAATTCTAATTCGAGACGGACTCGATTCCTCATCTTGGCAAGCTGAGTATCTACTCCAAATTGAAGTCGAGTTATACACAACGTGGCAAAGCGGTTGCAACGTCGAGCTCAAGTCCTAATAGGAATCGATTTCCTTGATCAAGTATAAAGCAGAACAAACTTACTCGAATTGAAGTCAAGTTTCTGCCCTGCACTCATGCACTACTCAAGGCTGCCAGACTGATATGCTATGTCGTGCCATTGCTATCAGAGGCAATAAAAAAAACCATCAGCTCTGACTCTCAGTGAGAAACGAATCTTGTAGAGTTATGCTACGCTCACATGGAAGACCACCGGAAGATGCCGTTACTCACTAATCACAAGCAAGAATGTACGGGCTGCGGATTTACCGACGATGAGGTTGCGTCCATTCGCCGACGACTACATCGACCTCGTTTACTCTGCTCGACTACAGCTCACGTCGCAGCTACGACTACTTTGACTACTCATCTCGACTACAAAACTAGTTGAGAGCAGGACTCACACCGTCAATAACTAGTCGGAATCGATTCTGACTAGTCAGGTTTCATCAACAAACCGTTGCGGCTCCTTCGACAAGCGCTACGGCTTCATCGGCAATAGCCCACGAATCAAGCTAAGTCACTTATACTTTTTTCGACTTGTTTTCCACAAGATCGACTACTATTTTGTGTATGCTACTCGATGAGAATTACCCTCGAGGCTAAACCAAGATCGACTACTTATCTGTGTACGTCTCTTGACGGGCATGAAACCCTCCAGAGCTACACTTTGCCACCTACTTTTTGTGCAATGTGCATTCTCTTTGTCGCATGACGACTATCTTTTTCTGCATGTTGTCTCCTCTATTTTTATCGCTAAACTACTCGGGTAGCAAATGCCTTAATCGGTGAAACCTCGGATCTTCAGTCATGACCTAAGCGACTCGTACATGTTATGAGCGAAGGCTATAACAGGACCAGGTGAACGTAAAGGGTGGACTACCTGGGAGATTTAAATGGCCTAAACAAGAGTACAACACAACAACTTTAATTTTACACCAAATAAATTTTGGTTTTTTCATATTATTGCTGAATAAAATTCAGTATTTTCGCATTATGCTACATAATGTATACACGGTCTTTTTTCAGATTGAGCTTCGGCAACAACTGTCCAGGCCGTTCGGCGCACCATCACGGCTCTGCTAGCTCCTAGGATCGTGTCAGACCCGGGGCAGCGGGACTGCACACTTGGCGTACATATACTTGTAGTAGGGGATGACGCATGGGTCATACCTTATCCTCATTGTAACTAGTCGTATGGAACTAGAACTAGTCGTACGTAAGAAAACTACCCGACAAACATGCTCGGGTAGGACTTCTCAGGCCATCCCGACTAGGACTTCCATGTAACCCTGTCCCTCCAGACTATATAAGGGCGGGCAGGGACCCCTCCAAAACATATCATAACCTCTAAGGCAATACAAACCACACAGGACGTAGGGTATTACGCTCTCGGCGGCCCGAACCTGTCTAAACTTTATGTTCCTTGCACCTTCGAGTTCTTGATCTCGGCGACACCCTACCTACAACCTACCACCTTGGGGGTATCCCTCGGTGGGCTTAGCGGTAAAACACCGACAGCTGGCGCGCCAGGTAGGGGTGTTCATCGAGCATCCACCGGAGAACTTGATGGCATCGTTCAACTTCACCAGCGCCGTGCTCGACAAGGGCACAACTTTCATCTTCAGCTCCTGGATCTGCATCGCCAACGGCTCGGGCGGCTTCGACAGCCACCTGGCCAGCACCATAGAGCCCGAAGATTTGAGCTGCTCGAGTGGACTCGATGGCCAGCACCACGGAGCCCGAAGATTCGAGCTGCTCGAGTGGACTCGACGAGTTCATCGACAGCCTCGACGAGATGCATCCGCTTCTCACCCCGAGGCCCAAGGAGAATTCCATCATCGATGCGTTTTTGACTCGTGTCCAGACATGACTCTCCGGCTCGGATCCAATCCGATCTGGGGAAGAGCGTACCCAATTTTGTTTCGGACTACGCAACACGGCCTCCACCCACGGGGAAGCCCTACAATCTAAGTTCCTCTCCGACTTGGAGGAGGACTTGGATCTCCTACTCAAGCTCGGGGACGAGGATGCCATTGCTAGCCGGGAGGCTCCCGTTTTCGACGCCTACTCGGATTCAGATGACAATCCCGACTCTTCTGCGATTAGTCATCTGGGTTTGAGCGTTACGACCACTGCGCAGTGCAGCTTCGTGTACTAGAAGGGCATGGAGCCCTCCGAACTACTCGATGATGACGCCCGCCTGGTAGCCACCATCCAGGAATTGCCTTTTCAAAAGGGCAGACCTCTCTCTCCTATCCAGGAAGAGACATCCAGGACTACCACCTCGACTGTCCTGGCCACCGACTACTCTGGCGACTACTTGCCGGAGCGCGAAGTCTACATGGCTTCAATCCACGACCTCGGAGACGATGAGCTGGGCATTGAGTTCGACAATGAGCTCGAGGACAAGATCTCCACCAATCAGGACACCGCCGATGTTCCCCAGGATGAAACTGAAGAGCAAAGGCGGGCACATAGGTGGAAGAACGCCATGAGGGCCAAGCGCAGGCGCAATGCTTAGGAGTGCGCCCGCAACCCGCACTGGCGAAGAAACCTACGAGGGGATTTTGAGCCAGCGGTGGATGAAGAATTTGTTACTCCCATGGGTAACATCTACGAAAGTTCTCTGCTCATGCAACAAATCCCACAAACGGACGCAACCCAGCGGATCATGAGACTTGTCAAACAAGCCGCAGTTCAACTTGATAAGTTGGACCCGCTGAAATCCATCCAGCACACACGTTCCAGATCAGAACGTCACGACAGCTCTGTACCCCAGGGTAGTCATACTGCTGAGGGTCATCTCAATCCCCGCAACAACCGACAAGGCGAGCAGGAGGTACAACGGCAAGGCCCGAGGCCTAGAGGAGGAGGACAACCCGCGGGAGGCCAAGGCCACCAGGGTAACCAACTACCTCCACCTCCTGGCGACTTAAGGCAGCACATCAACAGCAACCGCGATGCGCGTACCATCATTACCAATCGACAACGCCAGCGGGTTGAGAACGCTGCTCGAGACAATAGTGGTCAATTTGCAGCTTTCACTGGAAATATCACCAGTCGTGAGATCCCGAGGGACTTCAAGCCCACAAACATCCCGAAATACGACGGGAAACATGATCCACGGCAGTGGCTGCGATGCTACTCCATGGCCATCGAAGTGTGCGGGGGCTCCAACTCGACTAAAGCCCTCTACTTCCCGATGGCCCTGGAAACCGCACCACTTACATGGCTGGAAACCGTCCGGCCAAACTCCATCGACTCCTGGGTGGCCCTGAAGCAGGTCTTCGTCGATAACTTCCAGGGCTCCATGGTCCCGGCAGGTACTCATCATGACATGTCGCAGGTCAAGAAGGAGGATAACGAGACCCTGAGGTCATACACGCGCCGCTTCTTCGACACCCGCGCAATCATCGCCGACGAGGAGGTCATCTGCTGCTTCCGCAACGGCCTGGCCACGAAGCAAACGTACCATGAGTTCGAGAGAAACCTCCCAACTACCGTACTCGAACTCCGCGACATGATGGCAGCGATGGGTGGATCAAGAAGACGAGGAGAATGAATGCTTCCCCAAGCACAAGAACGACAAGGGCAACAACAACAACCGCTCCGACAAGGGCCAGTACAACAACTCAAGCGCCGCCCGCAAGCGGAAGTCGGAAGATCAAGTTGCCAACGTCGAGCGCAACCCCCATAGTAAGAAGTTGGGCAAGCTCCAGGATCAGTACGAGAAGATCCTCCACAAGCAATGCCCGATTCACCCGAAGGCCAAGCACACAATGTTCCAGTGCACTGTCCTCCGCAAAAGTCTCAACGCACCGCCTCCCCCTAACGAAGAGGAGAAGGACAAGGACAAGGGGGATGAGGGCAATGACAAGTCAGGGCCTCCGGGCTTCCAGCACCCAACTAACACCGTCAACGTCATCTTCAGAGGCCACGATGACATCCTAACCAAACGCGCGCAGAAGCTGTTTCGGCACGAGATCATGTCAGTCGAGCCAGCAGTGCCGCGTCCTCTAAGACACAGCGAGGTCCCGATCTCTTTCTCCAGATAGGATCAGTGGACCAGCTTCTTCGAGCCGGAAAAACTTCCGCTCGTACTAAACTCGGTAGTCGCGGGCTCCACCCTGACCCGAGTACTCATCGATGGGGGAAGTGGGTTAAACCTACTCTTATTGAGTAGTGTAAAGAAAATGAGGCCAGACATCGGCAAGATGCTCACGCCCAGCAAAGCTCCGTTCTACGGGATAGTTTCGGGTAACGCGGCTACACCGATTGGCTCGGTTACACTACTAGTTACTTTCTGGACAGCTGACAATTTCCGTACGGAGTACATAAAGTTCGAAGTCGCGAACTTCGAATCTTCATACCACGCTATCCTTGGCAGGCCTGCTCTGGCTAAGTTCATGGCGGTACCCCATTACATCTACTTGGTTCTTAAAATGCCAGGTAACAATGGTGTACTCTCCCTCCACGGTGATGTCGAGAAGTCCTACGACTGCGACCAGGAGGCGATCAAGTATGCGGCATTAGCACGCGTGCCAGAGCCTTCATCCGAAGTACTCGTGGCCGCACAGCAACTCTTCGAGGCAGAGCTGGAGGTGGCAAACAAGAGGCCAAACCAGTCGAGGGTAAAACCAAACCCCGACGTCGGCATCAAGACCATCCAGCTCCAGGAGGGTGACTCGTCCAAGACCGCCCTGATCGGCGGGCACCGGGACAGCAAATAGGAACTCACGCTCGTCAACTTCCTTAGGGCCAACCGAGTTATTTTCGCATGGAAACCAGCGGATATGCCAGGTGTGCCCAAGGAGTTGATCGAGCATGCTTTGAAAGTCGATCCCAAGGCCACTCCAAGGAAGCAACGACTACATCATTTCTCTCTAGAAAAGAGGCAGGCCATCAAAAAAGAGCTAGCTAAACTACTCGCGGCTGGTTTCATCAAAGAGGTGTACCACCCAGAGTGGCTAGCCAACCCTGTACTTGTTCTGAAAAAGAATAATAATGAATGGAGGATGTGTGTCGGTTATACCGATCTCAATAGGCACTGGCCGAAAGATCCTTTCGCGCTTCCCTGCATCGATGAGGTTATCGACTCCACTGCCTGCTGCGTTCTGCTCTCCTTCCTTGATTGCTACTCGGGTTATCATCAGATTTCCCTCAAGGAAGAAGACCAGATCAAGATTGCGTTTATTACCCCTTTCGGTGCCTACGCGTACACGACTGTGTCGTTTGGGCTGAAAAACGCAGGTGTAACTTACCAGCGAGCCATACAGCTATGCCTCGTTGACCAATTACATCGCAACATTGAAGCCTACGTGGATGACGTGGTTATTAAAACCAGACATCCCGACGAGTTCATCTCTGATCTCGAGGAAACTTTCAACAGTCTGCGAAGATTTCAGTGGAAGCTCAACGCGACTAAGTGCGTCTTCGGTGTACCCCAAGGGAAACTCCTTGGTTTCATCGTCAGTCACCGAGGAATCGAGGCTAACCCATAAAAGATAACTGCCATCACAAGCATGGGGGCTCCACAGAAGATCAAAGACGTGCAGAAGCTCACCGGCTGCATGGCGGCGTTAAACAGATTTATCTCCCGACTTGGAGAACGGGGCCTACCCTTGTTCAAGCTCCTCAAGCGGCAGGACAACTTTTTTTTTGGACCGAGGAAGTGACGCAGGCATTGGAGGACCTCAAGGCCCACCTCCAATCGCCCCCCATCCTCACGGCTCCAAACCCAGGTGGGAACCTGCTACTTTACATCGCTGCGACTACTCACGTAGTCAGCACGACCATTGTGGTGGAGCGGAATGAGGAGGGCCATGCGTTTGGTGTGCAGCGGCCAGTGTATTTTTTTAGCGAAGTCCTCTCTGAGTCAAAGGTTCGTTATCCTTCAATTCAGAAACTTCTCTACGCTATACTCATCACCTCCAGAAAACTTCGCCACTAATTCGACGAGTACAAGATCTCGGTTGTCACTGACTTCCCGTTGGCGGATATTCTCCACAACCGGGACATCACTGGGCGTATCTCCAAGTGGGCAGTGGAACTGGGTGCTCTCAACATCGACTTCAAGCCACGCACTGCCATCAAGTCGCAAGCTCTATCGATTTCTTGGCTGAGTGGCAAGAAAACCAAGTACCAACTCCAGCTGACCAGCTAGAGCATTGGGTCATGTACTTCGATGGCTCTCTCAAACTCGAAGGCGGTGGCGCAGGAGTACTCTTGATCAGCCCGACTGGCGAGCAATTTAAATACGTATTCTAAATACTGTTTAAGGTCTCCAACAACAAAGCCGAGTACGAGGCACTACTCCACGGGCTACGCCTGGCTGTCTCCCTTGGCATTATGCGACTACTCATCTTCGGCGACTCCTTGCTAGTGGTCCAACAATGCAACAAGGAGTGGGACACCAACAAAGAAACCATGGACGCATACGTCGCAGAAACCCGTAAGCTCGAGAACAAGTTCTCAGGGCTCGAGATTCATCCCGTGCTCCGCGACAATAATGTTGGGGCAAACGTACTCTCAAAGCTAGGCTCTGAATGAGCTAAAGTTCCGGCTGGAGTTTTCGTTCATGAACTCCACCATCCCACTATTCCAAGGATAGAGCTAGGTACCATCGACCATGGCCCTACGGAGCCTACTCGAGAGGTCCTGATAATTGATGTGGACTGGCGTTCCTAGTTCATCGACTTGATCAAGGAAAAGAAGCTACCTCCCAACGTCGAACCCAAGCATGCCGAGGCTATTCGACTAGTCAGGCGAAGAAAGGGTTACGTTCTGGTGGGGGATAAGCTCTATAAGCGTGGATCAACATCGGGGGTACTCATGAAGTGCGTGACTACAGCAGAAGGGCGAGAAATCCTGGAAGAAATTCATGAGGGCGCTTGTGGCAATCATGCAGCCTCCCGTACACTAGTCGGGAAGGCTTTCAGGTATGAGTTCTATTGGCCTACGGCTTTTGCTGATGCCGAAGATGTCGTTCGCCGATGCACGAACTGCCAATTCTTCGATAAACAAGCTCATGCCCCTGCCCACAAATTGATCACCATACCACCTTCTTGGTCGTTCACCTGTTGAGGCTTCGACATGATCGGTCTGCAAACATTAGCACCAGGAAGTTTCACTCACGTGTTGGTGGCAATTGACAAGTTCACAAAGTGGATCGAGTACAAGCCAATCACAACACTGACTGCGGATAGAGTAGTCACTTTCATCTGTGACATCCTCCACCATTTTGGTTTCCCTCATACCATCATCACTGATCTGGGGTCTAATTTCACATCTCACGAGTTCTGGGAGTTTTGCGAGCGAAGTGGTATTGAGGTCAAGTATGTGTTGGTCGCTCACCCGAGGGCCAATGGCCAGGTTGAACGCGCCAACGGCTTGATACTCGATGGACTCAAGAAAAGACTCTACGATGAGAACAACAAAAAGGGAGGCAAGTGGATTTACGAATTACCCACAGTTGTCTAGGGGCTTCGTACTCAACCGAGTAAGGCCACAGGACAGGACAGTCACCTTTCTTTCTCGTCTACAGGTCAGAAGCAATTCTTCCAGCGGATATCATGTGGGAATCAACCAGACTTGAGATGTATGAGGAAGGAGAAGCTGACGAAGCAAGGCATATGGAACTCGACTGTGCTGAAGAAGTCAGATGTAACGCCTTGCTTCGATCAGCCCGTTATCTACAAGGCGTTCGCCGGTATCATGACCGCAACGTCCAGGAAAGATCCTTCAACGTTGGAGACTTGGTCCTATATGCCGCATCCAAGATGAGACTGGGCTCCATAAGCTCAACTCTAGATGGGAAGGACCCTTCATCGTCACGAAGGTCACAAAGCCGGAGTCTTATCGACTACAGTACTCTGATGGCTAGGAAGTTCCAAAATCTTGGAACATTGAGCACCTACGCCGTTTCTATGCCTAAGAAACTTGTACCAAACCTGTCACCTGCAGCGCAGCACAGTATAATAATACATGGTTGTTTCGGCCTCCCAAACGACTACTGTGTTTTTATTTTCCCTTAGCATCATTGAGCAAACCTGGGGGCTGTCGCCACGAGTTATGTCAATACGATACCTCTCATTAATCTTTGGAAGTACTCGGGGGCTACGTCACGATTAACCAACATATAGCCTCTCAGGCTATCCACTCGAATGTCTTTAAGGGTTTCTTTCCGACTACCTCCCTTCACAACTTAGTTAAGCTACGGGGCCATCTCTTACAGGGTAAAGTCGAAGAGGTTCTCACACCTATAAACAGGGGTTCTACAAACGCAACTCTGTATACGCAGTACCAACTAGTACACAGTTTACCAACTGAAATGCTGCTTTCAGGGTAACTCTACTAACATACTCAAAAAAGCTCAAATGATTACATTTTCACATGACTACTTCACGAGTTGGCATAACAAAACAACAATCGAACAAGCATCATTATATCACATGAGCAACTGTTGATTTTTCAACGAAACAGACACAGTTCATTACAGCTCAGAACAGCGGGAGGTCATCGACTATCTGGTGAGCGACGTCCTACACCTCGCTACGATACTCATTGAACTGCTCTTCAGTACACTCCCCGGAGACGCCTTCCAAAAATGAGAGAACATCCTTGCCTAGAAAATACGACTTCACCACTGCCAAGGCATGTGTTAACACAAGCGTGGCAATGCCAGACGCATACTCGGCAATGCTTGTCGGAGCATCAACCAGTCGCTGCACCAAGGAGCGCCCATCCGTGGTGGGGTGCACGAACTCGCATAGCTGGAACGCTGCGGTTCCGAGTTTGTCCAACTCCTTCTGCTGGCGCTCCTTATCGCGTTTTAGTGACTGGATCCGCTGCATATCCGTCCTGAGTTGCTTGTCAACATCCTTTAGTTGACGGACTACAGTCTTGTGCTCCTCGTCCAGGTCCGAGTACTTGAGCTGGAGTTCCTCCAGTGCCTTCTTCAGCTGCTCTTTCTCCTCTAAATTTTCGTATATGTCACACTTCCAGTCAGTTAAGGCTCTCTCAATTCGAGCGTACTCTAGGACAAAGTGCACGTATGCAACTCAGAAGAAAAGCAGATAGACAACACTACTCGGGTGAGAGGAACATACTACTTACTCTCTTTCTGGGCAGTCAAGTCCTTGACTTTCCTGATCACCAGATCGTGCTTCCGCTGTTGGTCAATCATCGCGTCGTGATGCGAGGTCTTCAGGGCTGCGAGTACCTCCTGGAGCTGGGCGTTCTTGGCCTTCTCGACCTCCAGGCTGTCCTCTGCATCATGGGTACGCAGCAGCACATCCCCGATCTGGCTCAACAGGGCTGACTTCTCCTTGGAGAGCTCAATAAGGCTCTACACAAAGGAAGTCAACAAGTCAGTATGCCTCTACAACAGGATATCAAGCCTAGAGCACTACTCGACTACATACCTTGGTATAGTCCGTGCAGCTGTGGCCTAGCTCGAGCATGAGCGAGACCATCTCCGGCTCCAGCAGCGGGTCCTCGAAGAGCTCAGCGCGTGGACGGGGGACTTCTCTCTCCCGCTGCTTGGGTACTCGGGAGTCCTCCGGGACCTCCTCCTGCTGTTGTGCCCGAGAACTCTCTGGGATTTCCTGCTGGTTTGGGGTACTCGCGACCGCCTGCTGGTCGGTCTGAGTACCTTCGTCAGTGGTCTGCCCGGGAGTAGTCCCGGGGGCTTCCGTCTCCGGCTCCACCTCCGGACTTGCTGGAGGCTTGAGATCTTTCCCTTCGTTGACCGCCGACACATCCTCGACGATTGGAGGCTCGCGGCCACAGGCTGTTTCGGCAATGAGTCCTCACTCGTGCCAACCAGGGCAGTGCTGGAGGTCGCCGGCTTGGGAGTCTCCGACTTCCTGAATGACTGCATTAGTACTCAACATTAACACAAAAATTCACAGCACAATACTTCTGGTTACTAACCTCGCGGGCTTCCTGAGGGGGAGTACCGTAGGTACAACCAGCCCTCGCGGCACGGTCTTATTCCCGGCGGGCTAGTCGCGGGTGGTGATTGCCCCGCTGCCGGACTCCTCTCCCCAGTCTCATCGGCTACCCCTTGCCTCGGGGGCTCGGGGTTCTCCTCAGTGCCACTACGGGAACAAATTAACTAAGTACTTGTGAATATAGAGCAAGATCAAGCAGCTAAGGAGTACAGATTACTTACGTCACCTGGCAACTGGTCACTGTGTTCGTAGCTGCAGCGACCCTCCGTTTCTGCGTTGCAACTCACTGTGGGCGCGGTGGATCGGCTGCTGCATCGCCCGCCTCTCTATCGTCGGGCGGGTCCTAGGCTGGCTCCTCAAAAGTTGGCTCAGGTGGGTCAGACCCGAACCACTCCAAGTCGGACTACATTCAAGACAAAGCCATGAATAAGCAGCAAGTCAAAATGACTACATCAACAAGGTACACGAGTAAACTACTTACCGAGTTCGGCGGATTGCTCGCGTTGAAGAGCCTTGGGATGTAGGGCTCCGAGTTCACCCCCGTAAATAGGCGGGTAACTCGGTGCATGATCTCTTCGATGGATGGCACATTCTTGGCCATCTGTGATGGGTCCCGAATGCCTTGGTACTCGAAACCAAGGTGGTCGCGTTGCTGGAGGGGCTGGATGCACCGCTCGATAAACGAGTACGCCACAGACTCCCCAGTAATGCCCTTGTCCTTCAGGGTCTTGATCCGCTTCATCAACTCAGGGATGTCGCGGCATTCGTCCTCTGTCAACTCCTTCAGCCAGCACTCCTGGTGCTGGGGCGGGGAGTTGTCCCATCCGGGGAGGCTGGGTTGGTGGTTCCCAATGTAGAACCACTACGTGTGCCACCCGGAAAGGCTACTCGGGGTTGTGTACTCGAGGTACAGCGCCTTGTCGCGCAGCTGTACCCTGGCACCCCTGACTAGCACGGGATAGTTCTCATCCGGTTGGGGTTTCAGGCGAAAGAGGTGGCGGAACAAATTAAACTGCGGGCAAATTCCAAGGAATGCCTCGCACAGATGCACAAAAATAGAAATGCGCAAAACAAAATTTGAGGGAAGATGGTAATGCTTGATTTTGTAAGAAGCAAGCAAACCACGGAAAAAATCAGAAGACGGCAGAGCGAGGCCGTGGTCAGCAGCAGGGGTGAAGATCACGGTCTCACCCATGTTCTCCCATGGCGACGAGTCAGAGCCGGCGGTCCGCCATTGCACCACCCCTTCCTCCTGCAGCACCCGCTCGGCGACGAGCCAGAGCAGGTCCTTCTCCTGGATGGTCGAGGCCCTCCACTCGCCTTCCACCACCATCTTGGCGACCATCACCGATGGCGGCGATCCGCCTTCGCCTTCGCCCTCCCTCTTCTTCCCGCGACCGGCGGCGGACTTCCTCGGCATGGTGGGACGAAATGTCACACAGAGCTTTGTGCGCATGCCCGGGGGAACTCACGCGGGTGTGGATGAGGACGGGAAGCAAGGATTCTGGCTACTCTTAGCCTGGGATCTGGGCGGCGGAATGCTGGATTTCGGCGCGGCGGCGGTGGCTAGGGTTCTTGGCTGTAGATCTATTTTAACTGCAGTGAAAACAGAGGCGGGTAAAAACCCTAGGGGTAACGTGAGGTTATTTATAACCAGGGACTCCCCATTTTTCCGTTGGAAGTTAAAGAGACATTCTCAGGATACCGATTCGATTTCGAGCAGTTTTTACGGGTTCTGTGCAACGGATACTGGAAACTAGCCATTTCTCAGGGATAGGCTCCCGAGAATTCGGACCTTTAAACTTCCAGAGCAAATTAACCCTAAAAATCATCAAATTGAGTTCAAAAACATACATTCCATGCCACGACTCTTTAGATCCTTTTTTCCAAACAGCGGAATTTGGATTGAAGGCTCGGGGGCTGCGGGATACGTGTCATCAGCGGCTTATTTTTCAAAAAATTCTGGGAAGATACAGGCGGATGATTCAAGGCTGGTTTGACCCTCAGCGTGATTCTTCAATTCAACCTAAGGCTCAGAGGCTACTCCATATGGAGTGCGAGTTCATCGCACCCTATATAAAAGAAGACTTGAAAACTACTTGAGGCTTGAGCACCTCACAACCTCGATGCATCCAAGGTAGTACTCGGAAGACACCTTCTCAAGGGGACTCAGCAGGGACCTGAAGACACCTTCCAGGAGTACTCGGAAGCCTGCAGTACTCGGCTACGAAGAGCTTGGGGGCTTGTCAGACCCGGGGCAGCGGGACTGCACACTTGGCGTACATATTCTTGTAGTAGGGGATGGCGCATGGGCCATACCTTATCCACATTATAACTAGTCGTATAGAACTAGAACTAGTCGGACGTAAGGAAACTACCCGACAAACGTGCTTGGGTAGGACTCCTCAGGCCGTCCCGACTAGGACTTCCATGTAACCCTGTCCCTCCAGACTATATAAGGGCGGGCATGGACCCCTCCAAAATATATCATAACCTCTAAGGCAATACAAACCACACAGGACGTAGGGTATTACGTTCTCAGTGGCCCGAACCTGTCTAAACTTTATGTTCCTTGCACCTTCAAGTTCCTGATCTCGGTGACACCCTACCTACAACCTACCACCTCGGGGGTATCCCTCGGTGAGCTTGGCGGTAAAACACCGACAGATCGGGCGCTGGGAGCCAATTACTACTTGACGTGGCTTCAACGACTCACCTGGCTCAAGAGCTTGGGGGCTGGACGCCGCAAAACTACTCAGATGATGACTTGTGTGAAGGCTAAGATCATCAAGACCCTTGAACTGATTATCCAAATCATTTCAAGGCTCCTGGGCTGATAAGCTACACTGAGCAATTGGTTTATTTAAGATCAATTTGACCCTCAGCCTGATTCTTCGATTCAACTTGAGGCCAGGGGGCTACTCCAGGAGTGCGATTTTTCATCGCATCCCATATAAAAGAAGAGTTGAAATCTACTCAGGCAAGATCACTTCGCAGCCTTGGAGCAGCCAGAAAAGTACTCGAAGAATGCCTTAAGGCGGAGCTTCAAAAGAAGTTGAAGACTACTTCAGAAGTACTCGAAATACCTCCACTAGTTGGTTACAAAGAACTTGGGGGCTTGTTAGGGATAAATCACCTAGGTACTACAAAGAAGCTACCCGCGGGGGAAAAGAAGGCGGACTCGTACTATGACTCCTTTGTAATCCTACTAGGACTCCTATCTTGTAACCGACTAGAAATCCCGCCCCCTGAGGTATATAAAGGAGGGCAGGGGTACCTAGATAGGTAGAACAACCAACAGACAACTCAATACCCAAGCGCAGGGCGCAATATACAATACCCCAAACAGGACGTATGACAATACGCTACTCTGGCGGCCCAAACCTATCTAAATTTGTGTCTTGTGTCCTCGTGTTTACCTTCAAGATCCAGATCTGGTGATCCCTCACCGAATAATCACCTACCTTAGGGTATCCCTAGGTAGGCTGGCGGTTAAAACACTGAAAGGCCAAGCTCAATGGATCAAGTTGTGTTGACCCAAAAAGTCGCATGTAGACTCCCTACGTAGCCCCACAAGAGGACCTGGGAGATTTGCTTTACTCCAGCGCATGCTCCAAATCAACACGCGTGGTGTGCGAGGCGTGCCAGTCAGTTTGACCATTCAACTAATAAGGTGAAGATAATTCCTCTGAAGTCAAAGGCAATAAGCCGATTAGTCCGATGTAATCATGGCACTGGTAGCGACAATGATGTAGCAAAATAAAGCATGATAAATAAATAATCAGCCATGAGGCCGATTCCATCATCCTGATGAGCATGAGCGGCTCATCGGCTGTCCAAACTAGATCTGCATGGTTGATGATAATAAAGCATGAAAGCTATCAGCTAGAAAGCCGATAGGAAACGCAACGCGGTTGAGCTCTTGCTCCACCATGACTAGGGCCACAAGTCCATGAATATTAAACTAATATTACAACTATTATTTCTAGATGAAACTACAATGATACGCCCGGTAGTTGCAATCCAGGAATGCTGGTGGCAAAAGATTAATCTAAACTTCACAAGCTGATAGATCTATCCACAATAGAACTGGATCCCAACAACACTTAAGAGGTAGACAAGAATTAAGATGCAATAGACCATTAAATAATCTATCATCTATTTCAATTAGGATAAAAACCAATTAAAGCAAGCTAAACCAAGAGATAATAGATTAAAGAAATATTAGCTGCTGCAATCTTAATTAAGGCTAGGATAATTGTGATTCTACCACATCTAGCAAGAGATCAAGATGAGGCAGCCTTGCCAGATATGATGAAAATCGATAACTGGTGAATACCGTAGATCAAGACAGATGAGATGCGCCGTCAGTCGAAGATCCAAGGTAGTATACTCGATAACTGGTGGATAAGAATTAGACCCAACGACAGTGATGCGTCCGAAAGTTGGAATCTGGGATACCCGGTGACGGGAACTTGCAGCTTGCTAGAGGTCGATGTCGATGCAGTTCAGCTTACTAGAAGAAAACTCGTCGAGAAGCTACATTAGTCCTACTCCTAAGGTAAAGTAATGGCGTGAAAGCCAAAAAGATAAACTGTTGATTGATCAAAGGATAATGATTACAATGACCGTGTCCCTTTATTTATAGGGGCGGATGTGGACCTCACGTGGACTCAAACTTATCTAAACCAACTATGACTTGACTACCTCAATTAATATCTAAATAAAAGAAAATATTGTAGAGTCCTTGCTAATGAAACTTTCTCTCCAACCCGTCGGCAAACGGACAGATCTGCATACGTGACTAACTTGGTCTTCTCCTTCCAATGCGGCAACCTGCTATTATTTTATTCTTAATCACCTCGGGCATGCATGTTCTATCTTCCCATGCAACATTTTTATTTTACGGATCCATCGGCTTCCATGTCTTCTCCCATCAATAATAAAATAATCCGGCCAGGATGCTAATCGTATTGGATAATGAAGATCATGTTGTTTTCTTCACATGTGACTTCACTTGCATGCAAGTTCCTGTTAGCTTTTGCTTCCCTTGCCTTCACGTGTGAATTCCCAACTAGCAAGCTTCCGGCTCCATCAGCAACTGTTGTTGTCTATCGGCTTTCATGTTGACACAAATAGCCGATTGCTTCGTAATTCAAATTATATCGGATTTAGTGACCAAAATGCGGTGTCAACAAGTTGAAAGAGAGTCAGGCCCAACGAGTTCCTCAACGGAGATGTAGGATTCACAGCAGTGAATCCAAACTTCGGGAAACAAATCCTCCTATCTTCATTTGGTTTGTATCAATCTTTAACTCTCTAGCACTTAATTGTTAATTCTGCATCGATTTACTTGGTTGTGCTTGTTCTATGTGTAGTGACTTGTTAGAAACACTTGAAATCGTCTACAGAAACATTTTACCAAGTTTTGTTTGTGTTAGAGCTCGAGGAGGGAAGTAACTCTGATTTTCGTGTACTTTCTATTTCAGACCAGTCTGCACAACCGGTCTGACCTGTTGGAGTGCTAACAGCTACAATTAGTGTTGTAATTTGTAGAAAAGCCTATTCACCCCCTCTAGGCGACATCAAGGACCTTTCAAGATCCGACAATGTGTAACTGTAATATGTATTTGTGCTGAACACTTGAACTATGTAATACCGAAGCTTTTTAAGTATTGATGGAGCTATGGTGTACTCTTTTTTCCTATCTAGGATTTCTTATGAGGTGTGGGTTTTACCTAGATAGGTTTCTAATGAGGCAGCCATTGCATTTGCACCGGCTCAAACTTGAAAATATGTGCCTACGTCTATTTCTTTGTGTGCTTTATTGAAATATCACTGTGCCTTCATGTTTGGTTTGAATTTATGATTGTTTGTAAAAAAACTCTGTTTGAAGACCTCTTTGTTGATAGTGCCCGGGCCGGCACGATCACAGCTTGCTGCGGGTGCCGGTGGGCTGCCACGGTCCGACTAAATCTTAATTGTAGTCTGGACTGAGGAGCTGGCATGCAGTGCCGGCATGGCACGACACGACTACGCCTTAGTGCCTAGTCCTGTCGTGCTAAATCGTGTTGTGCCTACGTCGTGCTAGTGTCGTGTAGTGTCGTGCGGACCATTTGGCTGCCTACGCCGTGCTAGTGTCGTGTAGTGTCGTGCGGACCATTCGGCCAACTATACTCGTGACCCATGTGCCGAGGGAAGAAAATTGCTCCAATGGAGACCTGAGGAAATGAGGATGCCACTTCACTTGGTTCATGGACTGAGACTTTTCACCTCATGTGTCCAGGAACGCCGGTTTGTCATCTAGTTTTTCCCCCTGCAAAATACAATCACGTGCATTTTCTCATTTTTTCTGATACCAATAGTTTCACCAGAGGCAGAGATTTTCAAAATATCCCAGCAGACCAGCTGAAAGTCCCCGTGTCGATCTCCACGCTTTGATGTGAGAGTGGGATACTAAGATACACCATTTTTGAATCTTGAGCGTTTGTCAGGGTATGCAGGCTCATCCACTGGATGTGTGTTTACAATGCGCGAGATCATTGTCTTCATGCCTACGGGTTCTGAACATTGTTAATAAGGATTATAAACTTTGCTCCTGACAAGTCCCACAGTGTCGTGTTTATCCTCGTTCAATGAAGAACTATTCACAATGTTTGGCAGACGGATTCGGCAGGTTGAATGATATTCTGTAAGAGAGAATAATCTGAAAGTAGATAAGTCGAACAGAGTGATTGTTGACAAATTGGCTCTGTCTTCTTCCCTTCTCGGCTTCTCACTGAACGCCAGTACTCTAGTCGATCCGGCTCCACCGCCATTGCCGCCGCTGCATTCTCGTCTTCTCACTGACCCCACGCAATTGCCGCCACGGAGACTCACGGAGGAGCGGGAGGGGCTGAGGAGGGGGACAAGAGCTCAGTGGTGAGCGAGGTCAAGAAACAGCTGCGCGTCGCCTGCCCGCTCGTCGCCGGATGCCTCCTGCAGTACGTAGTCCAGAACTCCAGATGGTCTCCGTCATGTTCGTCGGCCACCTCGGCAAGGTCGAGCTCGCCGGCGCCGCCGTGGCCACCTCCTTCGGCAGCGTCACCGGCTTCAGCCTTCTGGTAAACATCCCATAGTGCCCCAGCTTCTCATGTTTTCGCACGCACTCTGTCTGCCACTAGACTGACAGCGTGGCGTCATTATATTGCCAGACAGGCATGGCCTGCAGCCTGGACACGCTGTGCGGGCAGGCCTTCGGCGCGGGTCAGCACCACCTGCTCGGCGTCTACAAGCAGCGGGCCATGCTGGTGCAGCTAGTGAGCGTCCCGGTGGCGGCAGCCTGGGCCTACGCCGGCGAGGCCCTCGCGCGGTGCGGCCAGGACCCGGAGGTCGGCGCGGCCGCGGGGCGCTACATCCGGTGCCTCATCCCGGCGCTGTTCGCGTTCGGCCCGCTGCAGTGCCACGCCCGGTTCCTGCAGACGCAGAACGCCGTCGTGCCGATGATGCTCAGCTCCGGCGCCGCCGCCATGGCCCACCCGTCAGCCGCGGCGCCGCGCTGGCCAACGGCGTCTCCTACGCGGCCAACCTGTGCTTCCTGGCGCTCTACGTCAGGCTCTCGCCGTCCTGCAAGGCCACCTGGGCGGGCTTCACCCGAGAGGCGTTGAGCGGCATCCCAGGCTTCTTGAAGCTCGCCGTGCCGTCTGCTCTCATGGTCTGGTGAGAAATAAGCTAAGGATCGTCCATAGATTGGATCGATCTTGTCTTCCAATAAAAAAAATTATTAGTGCATTAATCTTGAGGCAAATAATTATTGCGTTGCTCAAACGAGCGTGCAGCATGGAGTGGTGGACATTTAGCTAGTGTTGCTGATCTCTGGTCTTCTCCCGAACCCTCAGCTCGAGGCGGCCGTGCTGTCCATATGGTGACAAATCTACGATTGCTTTTGATAATGAAAATAACTTTTGCTAAGGCTGGATTTCAGCTGGTTTTGACTAGTTCAATAATTGAAAGAAGTTTAAAGAATGTGAAAAAGCTAAGCAGAACAGAGCGAGTTTTGATTTGTTAAAAAAATGGTAGATTCTGTGACACATGTAGCTAGATTGATGGGATTGATCTGTAAAATTTTTGACGGCACCCTATGTAAACTTTGCTGACACATGACAGCAAGCCCCACATGCATGTCGGCTCGTCGTCCTTTAATTTCCCAGTAAACTCCCTGGCCATAGAGTAGAGACACACGGAGTGGTGAGGAATCTCTGAGAGAGTCTAGGAGACGGATCAAAGCAGGCAGGCTCCATGCTGAGCGAGGTGAAGAAGCAGCTGCGCCTGGCGGGGCCGCTCGTCGCCGGATTCCTCCTCCAGAACGTCGTCCAGATGATCTCCGTCATGTTCGTCGGCCACCTCGGCGAGCTCGAGCTCGCCGGCGCCGCCGTGGCCACCTCCTTTGCCAATGTCACCGGCTTCAGCCTGCTGGTATGGTAATCAAACTTCCCCATCTGCCGTCTCGGCTCGATGCAGGCTAGGTGCTGACTGCGGGCGCGCGCCTCCTTGTCATCGATCAGTTTGGCATGACGAGCAGCCTGGACACGCTGTGCGGACAAGCCTTCGGCGCCGGGCAGCACCACCAGCTCGGCGTCTACAAGCAGCGGGCCATGCTGGTGCTCTGGCTGGTGAGCCTCCCAGTGGCGGCGGTCTGGGCCTGCGCCAGCGAGGTCCTCGCGTGGTGCGGCCAGGACCCGGAAATCGCCGCCGGCGCGGGGCGGTACGCCTGGTGGCTGATCCCGGCGCTGTTCGCGTTCGGGCCGTTGCAGTGCCACGTCCGGTTCCTGCTGACGCAGAACGCCGTTGTGCCGGTGATGCTGAGCTCCGCTGCCGCCGCCATGGCCCACCCGGCCGTCTGCTGGCTGCTGGTGCGCAGGCTCGGTCCCGGCAGCCGCGGCGCCGCGCTGGCCAACGGCGTCTCCTACGCGGCCAACCTGCTCTTCCTGGCGCTCTACGTCAGGCTCTCGCCGTCCTGCAAGACCACCTGGGCGGGCTTCACCCGAGAGGCACTGAAAGGCATCCCAGGCTTCTTCGAGCACGCCGTGCCGTCTGCTCTCATGGTCTGGTGATTATCACATCAACGCTTACTCCCTCCGTCCCAAAAAACAAGTTATCATAGAAATTCTAGGACAAATTAATAATAAGATAAAATAATCATGTTTGTCTCTATTAATTTTCCATATTTGGCACTAACATGCACTTTTTAAATAGGGTAATTAAGATGACTTAATTTTTAGGAAAAATTTTGAATTCTAGAATGACTTGTCTTTTTTGAACAAGGGAGTATTTATTTTCTAATTCTAAATGAACTAGGAATACACACTGTAGGCGCTATTGTTGAAAAAAAATATTATACACTGTAGGCCGGCATTGACGTTCCATTAGTAGTATAAAATAAAATCTATTTTTAAATAAACTAGGAATACACACCGTAGGCCCTATTGTTCAAAAAAATTAGTAGGCCGGCATTGACGTTCCATTAGTAGTATAAAATAAAATAAAAAATGATGCAGACAATACTTACGTAGACCGAAGTTCACTTTTTATAGGTACCGGCTGTAATTTTATTTGTTGGTACGCAGGCTTTAGATCGATAGGCTCACACCGGAGTGGAGTCCTTATCTCCTACGACACTACATACAAGCAATTGTAAAAATTAAAAAGTTGTAGTTCTTAAACCGGCTATCAAATTCAAATTATGATTGCACAACTATATTTATTCTGAAAAGAGCTTCAAAATAATATCTCACTTGCATATGTTTCCATAAAAAATTTTATAGACACAAAGATTGCTTACGTAGAATAGAAAAATACAAACATAAATTAGTAAAAATTCTCAATTAATATGCTTAATCTGCCTATCATTTATCTTGCAATAACATCCACCTACCACCCCAACATAATTATTGGCCATCATTCTCTAACCACACCATTCAATCTATGCTCTCAATATCAAAATCAATATCCACTTAATTGAAATAAGGCGAGTCAAGCAACATTTTGTAAAGTCATAAGCAACTTTTGAAAATATTATAAGCAAATTAGAATACACCAAAGGTATTTTCTCACACGAAAAAAGTATCATTGAAACATAGTGGTGTGTGATCTTGTTTTAAAGCCACGAGCGCAACCGTGTCACCGAATTTTAATTTGAACGCTCAATTTTTAAAGTATGGTCGTTTTGTATTTGAAATTGTGTGCATGCGCATGCGCATGCGTATCCATTCTTTTTCTTCTTCTCACATACGCATGGATGTGCTGATATCATCCGTTCCTTTTCTTTTCTCTCTCTATCCCTCACATGCATGCACATATCTAGTGTATCTAGTGTGTTTACTCGCTTGCTGATTTGCTCTATATAAAAGTAAAATTGATTCTGTTAAGAACTTTTTAAAAAAAAAGAGTCGACCATACGAACGGTTATAATATAGCCGGCCGTAAATTAGCAATATCCCTTTTATATATGATGAAGGTCTACGGGTGTTTAAAACAAACTGAAGTAACCATAGGGTAAGCACTAGATAAATATATGGCAAAGGAAAATATAACCTAATCAAATCAAATTGAGGTAATCAAATAAACATATCCCGGCCCAAAGCTCACAATGCCTATTGATAACTCTAGGAGCATGCATTTCATATATCCATTTCAATTGAGATTAATATTTATCCAGCAACAGAAACAATAACAATGAACTCTCCCAACTTGACGAATTAATATGTAGAACCCTAAATTGAAAAACAGCATTGATCTATCTTTGCCATGATCAAGTAATCGCAGCCAGTAGTTAAACTAACTATCCTCACAATTGGCAAATAGGAACACCAGGAACTGATAGAACCAGCGCACTTCCAGCAATTCCGGTAAACAAGCTAGCTAGAGGAAAGATTGTAGATTCAATGAGCAAAGGAGTATCTTGTTGGTGGAGGGTACCCCTTGGAATAAGGTAGCACCACAATAGCCCGCAGAACCAACTTAGTCAATTCACCCTGAAGTCAGAACACCTTCGGGGTAGGGAAATAATTCTCTATTCCATCCAAAATCCACAGGGATATTTATAGGGGCGGTTACACCTACTCCCAGCATTATTACACCTTTTTATCCTTCAACGACTATATTCTGCGAATATTCCAGGGCTAAACGGGAATTTCCCCTGACTACGCCTTACATCAAGGGTCCACACCCAGACACACTGGGCCCACGACCTTCGCTCCTGGGACCTTCGGTGGGTCCTACCGCTTCGCGCCCTTGTTGCAACCGGGGCGGCTACGTTCCCGAAGCGTTATCTTTTACGATACTTCGGGTCGACCTCCTCCTTCGGTGCCGACCCTTCGGACCTCCCCCTTCAAGGCTCCTAGATATCTGCCCTTAGGAGACACCATCTGTGATTTGCCTTCGCCTCGTGCCTTCTCGTCTTTCGAAGCCTTCGGGTGCCTTCGGTAAAGATCCCGAAGGTGGCCTCCCCAACAGCAGCCCCTCGAGGACGATGGGCCTTCCTCTTCACTTGGGGTTGGCCCGAGTCCTCAAACTCGGGTGTGCGCGACGCTCCCCGAAGCGCCACCCTAGGAATCCGTCCTAGGCGGACAAAGACTGTAGCCGGATGATCCATGCTGGGCCTTCGTTGCAAAAGCGACATGTGACATGTTGCGGTGATATAGATTTTGTTAGTGCGGAGCAAAGGCCATTAAATTACAGAATTCGAGGCAGTGTTCGCAGGGGATTGCAGGCAAAAGTACTGAAATGGCCCCCTCAGAGAAACCCTCACCGGGTACTGCAGAGAGGCATCTAGTTGGGGGCATAATGGTCTTTTGCGAGGTCAAACCTCTAGGTCATATATAAGCCCCTCTTGCGTTTGCACTTCCTCTGCATCCTAGGCTCCCTTGGCCTTCGTAGCCCTCAGTCTTTGCACTTTCTTCGCTACTGGTCGATGCCTCCGTCTTCTTTGCCTCTCAGCCCCCCGAAGTTCTCCTTCGCTAATGCAGATGGCCCCGAAGACAACGCTCGAGGCTACCACCTACCACAGAGCTTGGTGCCAGTCGGATGATGGATGACCTGATCGCCAGCATGGTGAGTCAGGAGTCGCTTCGTGCCGGGGATGGTCGAGCACCCCCCTCGGGAGAGACTTCGGCCCATCCACGTCCTGACGAGGTCGTTGTCTTCTGCGACTTTTTCATCGCAGGCCTTCAGTTTCCCGTGACCCCTGTTTTGTGGACATTCTTGTCCTGTACAAGATATACACGCACTAGCTGACCCCCAACGCCTTCGTCTGCATGAACCTGTATTTTTGGTTAACAAAAACCCGTAGCTTCCAACCGTCGGCTGAGGGCTTCGCCTCGATTCACAAGGTTCATTTTCAACCAAAAGCAGTGTTGGCTGAAGGTGGTCCTAGGACTGAATACGAAGCCCAATACGACTGCTACAACTTTGTGTATTAGGGAACTATCTTCGGGGCCGATTATGGCTTACCAGAACAAGTGGGAGGACTGGACTTCATTCTGGTTTTACCACAAGGTTCCCTTGGGTTCTAAGACCGGAGCCCATCCCCTCATGGTGAAGAGCTTTGGAAACTTGCCTCTGGCTTTCCCAAGCGCTGATGTGGAGGATAGTGGTGGCTCCGAGGCCTTCGAGGATATGCTTCGGTAAGTATCAAAAACGTTCGGTACCCAGGACATTACAGAAGAGTTTGTTGCCTATCGCTGCTAGGCCCTGAAGGATGACTGGTCTATCAAAGAAGGTCACCCTATTCGTGTTGCGACTTCGGGATTTTTTTACTGACTTTTGCCTTCACTCGCTCAGGAATCAACCCTCCTTCGATTGAGCATCGAGCGGACGTCATTCTTGGCCCTGAGACTCTGACTGAGTTTAAGGCCATCAAGCAAAAACTTGGCGGAGCCTGCTTGAACCATGTTTTTCATGCCTTCGACATCAAGGCGCCAATGCGCGCTGAGGCGCTGAAACACAAAGCTGTCGAGGAGAAGAAGAAAAAGAAGAACAAGGTAGGTGCTTCAGGTGTTTTGAAGGCCCTTCGAGCTAATCCTGGCGCTTGAGAAGGAAAAGAAAAGGAAAGCTAGGATGGCGCCGGGCTGAGGCCAGAAGCGCGTGCGCTCCGCTGAAGCTTGGTTCTCGAGTTCCCCATTACAATCAAAGGAGGACTTAGAGGATCGAGGAGGAGACAATTGCAGCCATGCCTACTTCAACAGCAACGCCCCCGACACCCCGGAAGATTATTGCCGTTCAGTTGAGTGCGATGGAACCCGAGACCGACAAGAATGCAGACGGGCAGGATGCTGCTATGAACATTGTGGACTCTAGTCCGGCTGTGATGAAGCCCTATCAAACTGTCGCACTCAGCGCCCAGTCGTCCGAGTCTTCCAGCGGCTCTTCTTCGTCCTCGAAGACCGGCGGCGTGGAACCGCAATCTGCTGGCGCCGCTGGGGCTCGCGTATCCTTGTCGGATCACAGTACCAGTGAGCATGACATCAGCGATCTAAAAACGTGGTTGTCTTCGTGAGCACCGAAGATCCTGCTGCAGTCACCGAAGAGTTGAACGCTTCTGGCGCGAAGCTCATTGGTGGTCGCTTCCGCGGGTGCCTGTGTTTTGAGAGTCGGAAACGCGACCACCAACTTCTTTTGGAGGCCAGTGCTTCGTTCTGCCTCCCAGTGATAGAGAAATAACTGATGAAGACAGGCGCTTCAAACGTACTTCGGTGTGCGAAGGACCTCGCTATGAAGACCCTCATCGCTACACGCTGTGCTTTGCGCCAGCTGGAAGACCATTCTTCTGTTTTGGCTGAAGTGGCTTCTCTGAAGGAAAAGATGGTGAACCTGGAAGAGGAGAAAATAGCCCTCACGACTAAAATGAATCTTGAAAAGAACCGACTTGCTGCTGCCGCCGAAAAGTCAAAAAATCTGGAAAACCAGCTGAAGAAAAGCCAGACCAAAGGCACCGATGTGAATACTGAACTCACTGCTGCTCAAAAGAAGTGCTTGAAAATGAAGAACAAACTCACCCTGATACGCGGGGCTGTTGCCAATGGAGTGGAGGCGGTGCTTAACGAGATGCCCGACTTCATGTCGAAGTACGGTCTCACCCCTCTAGAGCTGGAAGTTGAGGGTTTATATGTGAATCAATTTTTCGACTGGCTTCGAACTTGCCTTGCGATGCTTGATGATGGGAGCAAGTTATATGGGGATCTTAGCGCAGTTGTTGCGGCGTGGACGCTAGCGGCTTCGGTGTGCAGCTTGCTTCCTTCGGACGCAAACAGTCCTCCTGTCATTTCAAAGACCCAGCTTCGGACCTTGCGCAGCGATGCTTTCAGTAGGCCCTCAGACAACGCCGTCCGTCCTGAGAAGCTTCCCACGCTCCCGAAGAATATTGCAAAAAATTTCATGGAATCATTTTTCAAGGGCAGGGGCTCATAGCTTCTTCGTCTCGAGGGGCTTCGCATCCGTGAGCAGGTGCGTGTTTTCTTGCTTTTTCACAAGATGTCTTCATTTTCGCGGGAAGTTGGGTCCATCATACTCGGTGTCTGTTGGTTGCAGCTCTAAAAAATAGATGAAGCTGCGGCTAAGGAGTTCTTCCACGATCACAAATGCATGGATGCTGAGCCCGAGGGGTCTGCGTCCGAGGGTCCCGCTGATGCCGACACTGAAGCGACGCCTAAAGTGAATGAAGCCGATGCAAATGCCCCTGAAGGTGCCGCGCCCGATGGGACTTCGAAGGTCGGCGCAGGACTCTACGACGGAATCCAGCCTGTCACCATGAATCGCGGTGACTTTTTTGTGGCCGGAAGCAGTTGGGCCAAGTTTCACTCGTTGCATCCGCATGTTAGCTTTGATGATTTCTAGCGTGCCCGGCTCATTATGTATGAGCGATGTAACGAAGCGACAAAAGCCTATTTTATTGAGTTCGAAAGTGATCCGGTTTGACGTTCGAAAATCCTGGCCAACCGTGAGCTTCACCGTGAAATCTGTCGTATACGAAATGATTCTGTGCCATACACACCGCTCGAAGGGCTAAAGGAACCAAAACCCGAACCAGTGGATAATGATGACTTTTCTTCGGGGATGATGTACCGAAGGAAAGTTTGAATTTGGAGAAATCAACTACTGCTCTCCCTGATCAGGCGTTATCTTCGGCTGCAAGGATGCCTTCGGATGCTGCCTTTCACCTGATGGCCGAAAATATCATCAATGCTAATGTGAAGGTTCTAATAGATGAAATAGACCGCGTTGTTTTCGATGAAGACCAGTGAGCCCCGTGTTTCTGCAAACAGCTTTGTACTCGATGGAGAGTTCATGCCTTCACGTATGTAACTTGGGTTTCATGTTCTGATTTGTGGCATGTTTATAACATGAACAATGTATTCGAAGATATGAACGATGTGCTCATTTGAGATGAAATAATCTTGCTTTATTTGCAATGACTTCGGGGGCTCGGACTCAGCAAGAATAAAATGTTGCGAAGTGCAACCCCCCTTTTGGTTAGGTGAGGCACCGAAGTTTTTTTTTTTTGAAATTTGCACTTGCGAAGCGATGGTGTGATCAAATGTTTGTAATCTGCGAAGCGCCACCCCCTTT
The DNA here is from genome assembly GCA_032594955.1 of Panicum miliaceum. Classification (NCBI taxonomy): domain Eukaryota; kingdom Viridiplantae; phylum Streptophyta; class Magnoliopsida; order Poales; family Poaceae; genus Panicum; species Panicum miliaceum. The sequence goes on along the minus strand of CM064061.1, from coordinate 44,271,550 downwards.
TGTTTGATCAAGGCATCGATAGACAAGTGTCTGAGGAAGAAATTTCTCGGGGTACATCTGAATCTTACGTGTTTTTATTACCTCCGCGAGGCCGCTTCATTTTTTTGTTATCACGATTGTCTTCGGCTTTACGCTCGAGAGGGCTTTGACTTTTGTTATGGCGAATGCCTTCGTCTTTGCGCTCGAGAGGGCTTCGACTTGTGAATGCCTTTGGCTTTGCGCTCGAGAGGGCTTCGACTTTTGTTATCGCGAATGCCTTCGGCTTTTTCACAGTGTCTAAGTGAAGCTAAGGGGAGCCGAGCCTGTCTAGCATCGCTTCATGTTGCGTGCCGATGATGACCCCTTCTTCGACTGAAGCGGGCAGTTGCTTCGGCACTTTCTCCCCCTTTGGGTATTCATTGCTCGTTTTTGGGGATCCCTGTTTATATTGCACACCGGGTTACATAGGAAGCCCGCCTCGTTAAAAACCTCACACCTTCGGTGACTGTGGCACCCACCGTGAAGGCTTCCCCCGTGAGGAAAAGAGTATGGGTCCTTGGGTACATCTCCGTTATAGAGAAAGTGCGAAAAAATACAAAAATAAAAAATTATTAACAATCTATGAGCTCCATTCGGTTATTTTTTCCCCCTGGAGGCCCTTACATCTTTCCTATACATAGTATTTTTGCAACATGTCCTTGTTCTATGAGTATGGGTCATCGACCCCTTCGAGAGTCCGAAGCCTGCAGGCCTTGGGTCTTGCCATTTCGGTTACCAAAAATGGTCCCTCCCATCTACTGTCTAGCTTGCCTTTCATTTTTCACTTCGGGATGCGTCGTAGAACAAGGTCTCCCTCCTTTATTTCTCTTGGCTTAACTTTCTTGTTCTTCCACCTTCGGGTTTCATCCTGGTACTTGCTCAGATTTCTTGCCGCTTGGAGCCTTGCTGTTTCAATAACGTCAACAGTTGCTGCCATATCTTCGTGCGTAACGTTCTCTGTTCGCCACGAGCCCAACTTGAGCTCCTTTGGGGTCATGCATTCTTCACCGTATAGAAGCTTGAATGGAGAGAACTTCGTGGTTCTAGACTCAGTCGTGTTGTGCGACCAGATTACTCTTGGCAATTCATCCACCCATTTGCCCTTCGGTTGTTCTGTGATGTTTTTCTTGATGTCTGTGAATATGATGGCATTGGCTCTTTCTACTGTCCCGTTGGATTGAGGATGGTACACCAAAGCGAAGCACAACTTCATTCCCAGCTGCTCGCAAAATGCTCTGAAAGTGGCGCAATCAAACTGCTTGCCATTGTCCACAGTGACTTCGCATGGGACCCCGAAGCGGCATACAATGTTTTGCCAGAAAAACTTCTGAAGAGTTCCGGCAGTGATGTCCCGAAGGGGCTTGGCTTTGATCCACTTGGTGAAGTACTCCATTGCCACTGCTGCATACTTGTAGTTACTCGGAGCCGTTGGCAAGGGCCCCACGATATTGATGCCCCACCTAGAAAGTGGCCACATCGGTGGTATGAGATGAACCTCTTCGGGCAGGAACTTGTTGTAATGTACATGTTTTTGATAGTTCGGGCATGTTTCGACGATTTCATGCGTGTCCACCACTGTCGAAGGCCAGTAAAAACCTTGCTTGAACGCTTTGCCAACAAGAGCTCTGGTGCCGATATGCGATTAGCACATACCCGCATGGATTTCTTCCATGAGCTGTCTGCCTTCTTCTCTGGATACACACTTTAAGAGAGCTGCACAGACCCCTTTTCTGTACAAGTCCTGGCCTATGATGACATAGTTTCTCTCCTGGAGCACGATTCTTTTTTTAGCTTGCTCGTCCTCTAGAACAAAATGTCCCCGATGGTAGGCCATTATCGCTGCCCTCTAGCCTTCGCTGGTAATTACATTGACAAATTTCACTGGTGCTTCATCACTGTGGATGGAGGCTTGTTTCAGTGTTTTGAAGAAAACCTCCGGAGGTAGCGGGTTTTGTTGCGCAGCTGCTTTGGCTAACTCATCTGCTTCCTTGTTGAGGCCCTCGGGAAGCTCTTGACCCCGAAGCCGAAAAAATGTTTCTCTATCCCCCGCACTGCTGCTAGGTATTTGACGAGCTCAGGTTTTTGTGCTCTGTAGGACTTGTCAATGTGCCCCGTGATCAGCTCCGAGTCAGTTTTGACAGATAACCTTCGAACTCCCAATGCCCTTGCTTTCCGAAGGCCCAGAAGTAGACCTTCGTATTCTGCTATGTTATTTGTGCATCCACCGAAGTCCAGCCTTGCTGCATATTTCAACTTGATGCTCGAGGGTGCTACTAGTACCGCCGAAGCCCCAACCCCTTTCTCACAATAAGCTCCATCACATGCCATCTACCACAAAATCTGCCAGCACTTGTGATTTGATTGCATTGCGTGACGTGAAGTTGATTGCATGTTCAGCCAGCTGAGCTGCCCACTTGCCAATTCTGCCAGAGGCCTCCCTATTCTCGAACATGTCCCGAAGGTGGTATGATGTTGGGATTGTGATCTTATGGCTCTAGAAGTAATACTGAAGTTTTCTGGCCGCTATGACCACTGTGTATGCCATTTTCTCCATTTCTGAGTACAACAGTTTGAAACCATTGAGAGCTTCGAATACGAAATAGATTGGCACCTGCCGGAGCTCGCCTTCAATTCTGCGCTCCTCCACCAATGCCGCACTGACTGCTGATCCCGCCGAAGCTATGTACAATAAGAGCTCCGCCTTCGGTGTTGGGCTGCTCATTATAGCCAAATTTTCAATGTTTGCCTTCAGGTCATCGAAGGCCCGTTGTTGTTCGGGCCCCCACTGAAAAGTTCCAGAGCCCTTCAATGCCTTGAAGAAAGGGAGGCTTCATTCTGCTGACTTCGAAATGAATCTATTCAAAGCTGCTAGCCTTTCTGCAAGTTTATGGGCTTCTCTTTGAGTACGAGGGGCTTTCCTGTGCCTGATGGCTTTGATGTTTTCAGGGTTTGCCTCGATGCCCCTCTCTGATATCATGCAACCCAGCAGCTTTCCTTTCCTGATGTCGAAGACACACTTTTCCGAGTTCAATTTCATTCCATGCAGCCGTAAGTTGGCGAAAGATTCTCGAAGGTCCTAGATATTATCATCTCTTTTCTGACTTCGGACGACCTCGTCGTCTACATAGGCTGATATGTTTCTGTCCAGCCGCGTGCCGAAGACTGCGCGCACTGTTCTGTTGAAAGTTCAACCTGCATTTCTGAGACCTTCGGGCATTCTCACAAAGCAATATGTGCCGAATGGGTAGTGAAACTGGTTTTGTCTTCGTCGGCTTTTCTCATCCAGATCTGATGATATCCGGAGAAACACTCCATCATGCTCATCATTCCGGACCCTGCAACTGCATCTACTAGGGTGTCAATTCATGGCAGCAGGTAGTCATCCTTCAGGCACGCCTTGTTAAGGTTAGTGAAGTCTATGCACATGCGCCATTTGCCATTCTTCTTCGACACTACACCTCGTGTATCACTCCTGCATCTAGCAACTTCTGGACCTCGGCCTGGGCTGCCTTCTTCCTTTCTTCGGACATTGTCCAAAGCCTTTGTCGGACTGGATTGGCCTTCAGATCTATGTTGAGCACATGCTCCATGATATCCCTGCTGACACCCTTCAAATTTGCCCATGACCATGCAAAGACATCCTCATTGTTCCTGAGAAATTGAATCAGCAGTGCCTCTTCACCTTGCCTGAGACCTTTGCCTATGACCACCGTGCGATCTGACACATCCTCGCACAAAGGCACCCTCTTTTGTGTTCTGCTGGTTTAACCCCTTCGTTTGTTCCTAGGGCTTCGGCCTTGGCTTGCTCTTCGAATACCTCAGCTTCGCCAATAGCGTGTACATTCTTCGAGGTTTTGGACGTGTTGTCCTCACACCTTCGGGCTTCTTCTTGACTGCCGAAGACTGATAAGACCCCCCCCCCCCCGCCCCCCCTCCCCGCTGTCGGGATCTTCATGCAAAGGTAAGGTTGATTGATAACTGCAGCAAACTTGATGATGTTCCTGCAAAGATTGCATTGTATGGGTACTGTAAATCTACGATATCAAAGGTTATCAGCTCGGTTCGCATGGTCGAGCCTTCGCCGAAGGTCACATTTATGTCAGCCATGCCAACTGCCTCAATCTTCTTCCCGCCGAAGCCAATTAGAGGATATTCAGACTTTTTCAAATCTTTTTCTGTGAAACCTATCTGGATGAAACACCTCCATGTGAGAACGTCGGTTGAACTTCCGGTATCCACCAAGATTATGCCCACATCATTGCCGAAGAAGTGCACTACATTTTTGCCGAAGAAATGTTTGGGCCTGAGGTCAGCTTCGGTGAAAGTTATTGGGACATGGGACCAAGTTGACCTGAAGTGTTTTCCTTCACACACGTGATTGACATCTCGAAGGTAATCTTTCCTCTGCTTCTTCCACTCATGCACTGGTTCATTGGACACTCCAGATATTGCATTCACCACGTTCACCATTGGGCCTCTGGAACTATTAACCTTCGGGGACCCTCCAGTTGTCTCTGGTATTTGCCTCGGTTCCAGCTTCGGTGGAGGCGGTAGGTGGTAGTTGACTAGATCATAGCCTTGGGTGGCTGAGCTCCGGGCCCACCCTTTGCTCTATGTCGAAGGTGCCTGATTGTGTTGTAACGGCGATGGTGCGGGTGCCGGTAGATACTGTGGCACGTAAGGCACCGGGTTGTAGCTGAAAATTGGGTGGCAAGCTGGCCACTAAGGTGCCAAAGCTACCGACCTTGCTCTGTCTCCTCCGGAGGTATAGTTCACTGATTTCAGCGATTCTGAAGGTTTCTTGTGAAATTCCACTTTCTTTTCTTTTGCGAAGTGGCATTCATTTGTCCAATGCCCCTGATCTCTACCATGAAAATAGCAATATGGGACCTTCTGTCCTAAAGGTCCTCGGCCCCCTCTGCCTCCAAGGCCACTTCGACCACCTCGACCCCCACCAGGGTGCGATCCTTGGAACTCTTGGTTCTGTTGACCCCCTGAAACTGTGTTGACAGGCTTATGATTCTGCTGCTTCAACAGCTCTGCGTACCATGGCTTCGACTGTGACCTCTAGTTTGATCTAGTTTTCTTTTCTTGGTTGCGAGCTTCAACTCTTCTCCTTCTGCCCCGATCTGATTTGGAGTATTCTTGCATGACATCAAAAAGCTCCCCCACACCGCATGGCTTGCACCTATCCAAGTACTCTCCGCAAGGGCCCATCTGCAACCCCGCTATTGCTGCATCGATGACCGTTACATCCGGGACATGTGGAGCTTTTGTGCGCAGCTTGACGAAGCGGTGCAGATATTCTTGCAGTGTTTCCTTCTCCCCTTGCTTGGAAGCGTGAAAATCACAAGAAGTTAACTCCTCTGGCTTTAACCTTCGGAAGTTTGTCAGCAGCTTCGAGAGTAACTGGCTCCATGAGTGAATTCGCCCCCTCGGAAGATTTGTGTACTAGTGTTGCACTGCTCCCTTCATCGCCATGACCAAGGCCTTTGCTTTCACCTCTGAGCCTCCCCCATTGGATTCCACTGTTGCTTCATATTTTAGGAGGAACTCCTCCGGGTCGGATTTGCCAACAAACTGTGGTATAGTGGTTGCGTTGAAACGGTGCGGCCAGGGCATCTCCTCAAGCTCCACTGCCAAGGGTGTCCAGGGGTCCTCCTGCCTTCGTGACTTGCGATGGCGGTCCCTTCTATTTCTGTGTTCGTCCTCCGAGTCCTCGTCCTCGGCGTAGTGCCTCCTTTCTCTCTCTCTTGATCTTGCCACTACGAACCAAATGCGTTCCCAAGGATACCTTCGTGGTGGGCTCTCCAAATCTTCATGATCTTCTTGCTCCGGCTGGTTTAAACTCTCTAGCATCCTTTGCTTCTCGCACAACTGTTGGTGTGTCAGCTGGCATCGCAATTCTTCTTCCTGCAGCTACCTGATTGTGTCTTCAGTCGGTGCAGTCTCTTTCCCCTTCGCTCTTGTGTTGTGCTGGCTTGTTGACGGTTGGGCTGCCCAGACTACCTCTCGAGCCCGTGCGGTTGCTTCTTCTAGCCTTGCTTTGATCCTTCGGTACGTCACAATGTCCTCCAAGGTGACTCCTAGTGCTTCAAGTTGGACGTCGAACTGACCATTGGCGACCTCTTCAACTTCCACATCTTCGCCGCTGGTCTGATCCGAATGCTGCATGGGAACGGTGGCTCCGGCGTCCTCCTCGCGCAGTGTCAAAGCTCCAGATGCCTTCTTCTTGTTCGCCATGTGGAGTGTTGGTACGAACCACGGTGGGCGCCAAAACTGTTGGTAGAGGGTACCCTTGGGAATAACGTAGCACCACAACAGCCCGCGGAACCAACTTAGTCAATTGACCCTAAAGTCAGAACACCTTCGGGGTAGGGAAATAATTCTCTATTCCATCCAAAATCTGTCCCATCAGTTACAGTTATAGGTATTTATAGGGATGGTTACACCTACTATATTCTGCAAATATTCCAGGGCCAAACGGGAATCCCCCTCCCCAACTATGCCTTAAACCAAGGGTCCACACTCGGACACACAGGGGCCCACGACCTTCGCTCCTGGGACCTTTGGTGGGTCCCGCCGCTTCGTGCCCTTGTTGAAACCGAGGTGGCTACGTTCCCAAAGCGTTAACCCTTCGGACCTCCCCCTTTGAGACTCCTATATATCTGCCTTCGGAGACATCATCTGTGATATGCCTTCACCTCGTGCCTTCTCGTCTTCCGAAGCCTTCGGGTGCCTTCGGTAAAGATCCTGAAGGTGGCGTCCCCAACATATCTGAGGATAATCCTAGTTTATTTTGCGGGAAAAGTCTGGTTTACACCTTCGAACTATCGTGAAAGTCCGATTTTTAGCTTTCAACTATAAAACCGGATAACAAGGGTCATCCAACTGTTGAAACCGGACAAGTTTGACCCTTTGGGTAGTTTTCAAGGGTGGTTTTGTATTTTTTTTAAAAAAAATTATTTTCTAAAAATAATATTATTACTCTATTTGAATCTTATTTATTCAAAAATAATAGGAGTAACTAGAAATAACCAAATATTATGAATATAAAAAAATTGGATCCAAATAATTGACAAGTAGAGTGCCAATAGATATGTTACATTTTTAGAAAACTTTTGATACCATTTCATTTTTTATTTAAAATAAATTATTTATGCTTTTTTTAGTTTAAATTTAAATATTTTTAATTTTTACAAAATAAAAAATCACCTTTAAAACCACCCAAAGGGCCAAATTTATCCGGTTTTGAAAGTTCGATGGCCTCTGCTATCCGGTTTTGTAGTTGAAGGTTGAAAATCGGACTTTTACGATAGTTCGAGGGTGTAAATCAGACTTTTCCCTTTATTTGCTACTACTAAAACTGCACATGCCCATACCCTTTGCATTTGTGATTGAATCTTGCTCTATAGTTTTAACAGTAGAAAAGGTACTGGATCAATCAGCAAAATTTCTAGGGATCCAAGCTACAGCAAGATGTGTATATTTATGTACATAATAAAATGATAAAACACATTTTTCATTTTATATTTTTGTATTTTAGTTACAAATTAGTGACGGGTAAAGATCATAACCTATTGCTATTGATAAGTGATGGGTGAAGATCTTAATTAACCCGTGACTATTGATATAAGTTAAAAGTAATGGCAAAATTGTATGCCACCTTTTATGAGTTATAGTCACCTTAGGTGATAGGCGCTATGCCCATCACTTTTTCCAATCTTCGACATCACTATTGACATTTCTCCACCTAGTGTAGTATAAAGTAATCAACTAATAAATGTTATTGCTAAAACGCATATGTAGCATAGAGGGGTGGTCATTTGAGCTGTTGCTGCAACTTTCTGGGCTTCTTCCACACCCGAAACTCGAGACGGCCGTGCTGTCCATCTGGTGAGAAGTGAGAACACCTGCTTTAATTTACCTTGATGTCATTTTGTTTGATTTCCTCTCTGATCTCATATCAACCGTTGTGATTGTTCTTGCAGCTTCAACATTAGTAGCTTCGCATTCATGGTCTCATCTGGATTTGGTGTGGCTATAAGGTTGGTCAGTAACACACTATAGTAACAGAATTACAGATCATGCATTATTGACCAAAGTGGCCACATATTGCATTATTCACTTGTTATTTCTGCATTTCTAATTATTACTCAATTTCCAACGTTTGTAAGTAAATAAAGATTCTACCATGCATGTTTGTATACAGCATACGTGTTTCGAATGAGCTTGGCGCAGGACGGCCACATGCTGCCCATCTGGCGACACGTGTTGTCAAGCTCCTCGCATTTTGTGTCAGAATGTTGCAAGGACTTACGGTGGTGCTATTACGCAACATACTGGGTCATGCATACAGCAACAACAAGGAAGTGACCAAGTATACGCGTAGAATGCTGCCCTTCGTTCCAGCATCTATCATCCTTGATTGCCAGCAGTGTGCTCTTTCGGGTATTTGAGAATTAAAATTACCCAGCACTACCACATGTGTCATTGGCAGCAGGGAGTTTCATATATTTTGCTATTGGACATGAAAAGCTGAAGAAAGAAACAACAATCTTTGCTGTTGGACACTAACCTTATATATGTTCGCAGCATTGTGTGCATCATGATATCACTAACAATTGATCTATAGGTGTTGTTAGGAGTTGCGGCTGGCAAAAGAGAGGTGCTTTCATCAACCTTGCTGCCTATTACCTTGTTGGAATCCCTGCAGCAGTCATTTTCGCATTTGTCTTCCACCTTAGAGGAATGGTATTCACTCGGGTTTAGGTTAACTTTTGTTCATATTTCTTATTATTGAGAGGGGGTTTGAATGAAAATCTGTGTTTTTGATCATCAATAGGGACTTTGGTTTGGACTCTTGTGCGGACTGGCGGTCCAGACTGTCTTGCTTCTCTCCATTACCTTATGCATCGATTGGGGTAAAGAAGTAAGTTTGGAATTGAGTTGCACTGCATTTGATTTGTTAATAGTCATTCCTATTTTTTTTCCTCAAAGTTTTCACTTTGGTCTCTAGGCATTGATGGCAAAGGATAGAGTATCGAACCCTGCTCTTCCTGTTCCAGCAGAGATGTCAGCATTGAACAAGTGAATGAAAGTTGATTGATAATAGCCAATCCATCCTAACCAAATGTATTATTAACCTTGTCAATTGATTTACATTTGGCGTCTACTTTAGAAACAGGTCAACAACCGGTCTTCGATGTAAGATTCAAGCAGAGTTGTGGTTGTAATTGAAAAGTTTTCAAGATAATGCTAGATGTTGTCATGTTGCAGTAATATTACTAAAGAAATTGTTTATTAGCCTGGTGGTATAAATAAATAGTGCACAAGAAGTGGTGGTATGGATGCATATTTGCCATCAAACTACCACCAGCATTAGTCCAACACTGACTAGGGTAGTTTGATGTACGAATGGACCTAACTGAAATTGGAAATTGGTATTCAGATACCAAAAATTTGACTTTCAATTGTTCTTTTAAAAAAAAGAATTCCATGCATATTATATGGAAATCAGTCAATGAGCATTCACTTAATGTGATATATTGCCTAAACAGCATTTTGGTCCATTTAAATGCCATTTCAATGCTACACAAGTGGGTATATAGTCGTCTTGGTTTGGGTGGTCCTTTAGCCCATTTAAGTGTCCATTTAGCCTGATTAAATGGTTGAACAAGCATTTAGCATTTGGTGAGCACTAGTTATCGCTTTATTTTTAATTCTAGTGATTTTCCATTAGAGCGTGCTATTTTTTTGTGGTTTGAGTTCTGCAGATCATGAGGAAAATATAATTACTGTACCAATGTCTATGTAAAAGTAATGTGAATATGAAAGCTTTGTACTCAATATACTTTACTCTGGCTATTGAGTTTTCAATTATAAGTTCATGCAATAGTTCTACTAATTTATAATTGCTTCATGAACTTACAATTAATGAACTTTTAGTTTTTATCATTTGTTCATTGCTCATTATTTTTCTTACACAAAACATGACTAACATTTTACTTACACAAGATTATAATTAAATACTAAAGAAAGAAATCATTTCACTTTACTCATTCTTGGATTAGTGTATTAGATGTGTTTCTTTGTTGTGCTAGTATTCTTGCTATGCTTTAATGCATCAATTAGCTAATTGCTTAACAAGAAAGAGAATCAATAGATAACACCGTGTAGCTGTAGTTGGAAATAAACTGATATAGATCAGAACACTTTATATAATTGTATCCATATTTTGAAACACATTCAACTATGGATTCATCTTTCCTCAAATACAAATACAAATAGAAATTAGATACTTTAAATTCGAACACGAATTCTGATTCCATATACGTTCAATGAGAAACTCCTTCTATTTTGTAAAAAAGATATTTTTTATTTATGACACATCAAAACTAATATCTGAAACAAATATTGAGTTGGTATTATTTAAAGAATTATCAATAAAAATGTCTTCTGTTAAAAAAATCAACATTCTATCAAATGGCAAGATAATATTTTAATTAACATCGACTTTGATGAATGAAAAAAAGAGTTATCAATATTTTAGTTAGTTATTTTTTCCATGTTACATTTTATTTATTGAATCATATCATAAATAAAAATACATAACAAATTCTTTAATACCTACATATAAGGCTAATATTCAAATCAAATACCGAATTAGATAAGTAAAAATATAACCTAATATTTCAATATTTTTCAATTATATTTTACTTAATTTTTAATTATATGAATAGAAACACATCTGAGTAGAAGTGTGCCCTCTATTTGATTAATTTTATATGCAGATACATATATTATCCATATCCATTGGGATCGTTCACTTTCCATATCCACATGTAGAAAATGAATCTGGGTATCCATTTCTTCCAGATGTCTCGTTGGACTGTTCTAGGATTAATAGGACTGTAGCTTATGATGACATGGCAGCTTGATGCCCATCGTCCTCCTCTAGATAGGCCCATCAAGTGAAGTAGTGGGATGGAGGCATGGAGCAAAGCTCGCTGGCTTTAAGCAACAGTACTTGTCCATATTGATGCGGATGACAAATGACGCACTAGTGACGAGTATTTGGTAAGGACTTTAGCACAAGTTGGCCACCATTGGATAGGGGACCTTAGATTGAGATGGCCGGGCAAGTGACGAGTGTTTTATGGGTAGATATACATAAAAATACAACATTCGGACGAACGAGAGATGAAGTAATAAGATTATAATATAGAAGATATAATTCAGGTCTGTTTTTAGGGTTTATTATAACTTCAACTTCACCCATTTTGCGCAAAACGAGATACTCAGCGTGAAACCGTTTTGTATACCCGATCTAAAATGAACTGGAAGCCGAGCAAAGCACGTTCTTTTATCTTCACCGGCCTTGGCTTCACTAGTGAAGCCGTGTTAGGAGAAGCTCTTCTAATGGGTCCTTTATTATCTATCACAAGATATTAGCATCGAAAATTGCATAAAAGTAAGCCGGACTAGGAATCTTCTCTTTAGACGGAGACTAGACATTTGATCAGATTATAGAGCACATTGTGCTCATTTCTTGGGGGCGTCTATTCCTCGCTCGCGCGAGTGCGAGCTAAGCCATCACTGAAGGAGGCTCGCATCGTTCGCCCCCGCCGCTGGTCATCTTCCCCATCTCCGGTGGCTGATCCACCGCCCATCGCCACCCCCACCTGAGAGAACACCACTCCCCTGTCCGATCCCTGGTGGTCCACCAGTTGTCAAGTTTGTCGCCTCCGGCCGGCGGCGTCCCCACCGCTGACCGCTGCCGCACCGCAACCCGCCACCGCTGCCAATTTTCCTTGCCAACCCCCTCTCCCTCTTCTAAGTCCGGCGGACACCACAACCCCAACAGCCCCCCGACCTAACCCTGGCAGCCAATCAGCATCGCGAGCTTGGGGAGGAAGAAGAACAGTGCTCGCAGGCCACCTGCAGCGACGGCTCATTCCTTCTAGGATGCGTTGGCCGCCCCTCGCAAATAATAGACTTCGCCCATCCTTAGGGCGACAAGTTACTCATCCCAGGAAAAAGGAAGATAAAATAGAAATTTTGGTCCCTCAACTTTGTCTCGTGGGTCAAATTTATCCCTAAACTATCAGATATGCCAATCTAATGGCTTAGCTTTTATTTTTGGTCAAACTCATCCTTGTGCTGGTGTAGCTCTCAAAATTTGACATGAAACTAATAAAAAAAGTCACTTTTACCCTTGGCTTCTTTTTTCTCTCAATTTTTTAAAAACAAGCTTCTGTAGAATTTTAAATTAGATTGTCTAATTTTAATATTAGAATTCAGGTTCTAAAAAAGTAAAAAATGGTGGCCCATTGACCGGAAAATTACAAGCCTAAGTAAATTACGCAATGACACGTGAGTGAAAATTGAGGAGGGTAGGAAAAAGCTATGGGTATAGTGGACATTTTATATTATTTTTATGCTAAGGAGAGCTACATCAGAATAATGATGAGTTTGACCTAAAAGTAGAAGTTAATGAATTATATTGATAAATTTAAAAGTTAGGGAAACTTAAGCCTCGAAGCGAATTTGAGCGAATTTGGGCGATACAAACGCCTATTTTACCAAAAAGGAAATCCAATCAACATCAGCCGTTGAATTCCGAATGAACAGTCTCCCGTCCGCGGTAACAAATCCTTCACCAACAAGAGGAAGGCTGCGACTGCGAACGACCCCGTCGCCCTCTCTCTCTCTCTCTCTCTCTCTCTCTCTCTCTATCTCTTCCGTCTTGCGTGTGCGCAGCCGCAACTTTTCCTCCTCTCCATCCCCATCCTCTCCGCGAGGGCGAAACCCCCAAACCCTCCCCTCCTCCACCCCCCGACCGATCCACCCGTCGGTGATGACGCTGGGCAGCTCCGGCGCCGGATCGAGCGTCGTCGGTGAGGAATCTGCTCCCCTTCTGTTGCTCGCCGCCCCCCCCCCCCCCCCCTGCCGGGGATTTCAGCCCCGAGATCTCCCGATCCGATCCGGTCTCGCTCCAATTTGGGCGTGGCGCGCCCGTCCCCCGATCTGGCCCTGCGCGATCCGATTCGGGGAGGGGTAGAGATGGACGGGTGTGCGGTGCCCTTATACGTGTTGGGTCGGACTACTAGTTTGATTAGATGGCGAGACGCGGATAACCTAGATGTGTGCGTAGGGTGCTGCGTGCATGCAGGATTATCATCCTTTTGAGTGCTTTACGCTGGCTTAGAGGAACTATTGTTCGTTTTGCTCGGAATATCCCCATGGATTAGATTCAGTGATTCTTGCTGCAAAGTGAAATGTTTTAAGCATTTCGAGTCTATACATGTGGATCACGTGCGTGTTGGTGGCAGTTTCAAGGCGTTGTTGAATTGAATGATCTGGTTCCCTTATTCTTTTCTCAGTCGTGGGAGTCCTTGCCTGGTAATTCATTGAATTAGGGGTGGAGATTGGGGGTTAAGGCTGTTGTGGTGGCCCTGCAGCTGGGCTGTTTGAGTTTTTATGAAAATTCGATAGGCAGTTGTGCTCTCTTGACCAGTCAATGGCAACGCTTCTATGATTTTTTTTCTCGTTGAGTTTGTGCCTGATGGCTGGTAGTGGATGCATTTGCATCCTTGTGCTACCAGTCTGGGGTATGATTTCCCGTTAGTACTTAGTACAGGCGTCTGTTCTATTCAATATGGAGCTTGGGTTTCTTAAAGCGCATGGAAAATGTGAGTAAGGGGTGGAATGGTGAAAACATGTAAAACCTATATATCTTTTGTTTTTTGTCCATGTAGAGAAGGTGGATCTCGTTTCCATCTACGTTTATGAATTATTATTGAATTACATAGCAGGAAATGTTTTAGCCTTGCTTGTGCTTCTTCCGGAAAAAAATTTCTATACAACCCAAAGATGAGCACCGAGATAAAAAAAAAGTTCTGTTTTTCATTTTTGGGGTCAGTCATGCAAATGTTTTGAAAGTAATAACTCACCTTTGCTGTTACATCTGTGTTTCCTTACCTTGTCTGCATACATGTTGTGTGTTGACCATCTTGTTCTTCCTTGTATTTGCCCCCATATCTTTTTCTGCTTCAGTTGAATGCTTTTCTTTAGCGTTGTTTGTTTCTTTATATCAAAATGTCTATGTTTCTTTTAACTTACCAACCTAGGAGGGAATCAATTGGCATTGTAACTTTTAAATAAGAAGAAATAGGCACCCAAATTCAAGCCCTACAGAACTTGGATGGTCGGTGTACACCCATGTCTCCCACCAACTGAGCTAGGCATAGATTAGTTCTTTATAAACAATCTTGAGGTTTGTGAGCCAAGATAAGACCGGCTTGGGGTCATGGGACCCTTTTCTATCAGATAGGAGGGGATCTTGTACAACCTGTTTTTGTTATTAAGAGTATAAGATTGATTTAGTAGATTACGAGTAGAATTCATTGCATTGTCTGCTTATGTAACTGACAAATGACAAAAATTGCAGTTCCTAGGAACTTCAGGCTATTGGAAGAGCTTGAGCGTGGAGAGAAGGGCATTGGTGATGGGACAGTGAGCTATGGAATGGATGATGCAGATGACATCTACATGAGGTCATGGACTGGTACCATCATTGGCCCCCACAATGTGAGAGCACAATCTCATCCTCTTGAGTGTTTCCCCATTGCCTTATTGAAATATGAACATTGCAACATTACAACTAGTCCTTGTTTGTAACCCCCAGCCGCATCATTTCGGCTTTACCTAAACATGTCATGTCTAATTTAGTTGTTTCAAACCCATATTGCTGTTCAACCTTTAACAGTGTCGGAGAAATGGCTGGTAACAACAATTTGTAGTAGTTGCATAAATAGGATTGAAGTTGATGGTTCTGCCTTCTAGAAACTGAAGAAATACATTTGTAAATCTGTCCCAGTATTTGCAGAAGATACCAAGAAACACTCAACGAACGTGCATGCTGCTGCTCCTTTCATTGAGTTCCTTAACATACTGTCTAAATCAGCTCCACTTTCTATTTCTCTCATCAGACTGTACATGAGGGCCGCATCTACCAGCTTAAGTTGTTCTGTGACAAGGATTATCCTGAGAAGCCACCATCTGTCAGATTCCATTCAAGAATCAACATGACATGTATTAATCACGAGACAGGAGTGGTAAGACCTCTTTCTCCCTCTTCTCTCTAACGCCAGTGTGAGCATACAGAAGGGGACGCACAACTGCAGTGAATAAATTTCTGTTTGGGGTATATACATGTAGGTTGATCCAAAGAAGTTTGGTTTGCTGGCAAACTGGCAGCGGGACTACACAATGGAAAACATTCTAACCCAGCTCAAGAAGGAGATGGCTGCCTCGCACAATCGCAAGCTAGTGCAGCCTCCGGAAGGGACATTCTTCTAAAGAAGCGTTGGGTTGCCCATCTTGGGATTCGACAACTGTTACTGATAAGTTGTTTTAATGTGGGGGGAAACAACTTCGACATCTGGTGCCCGTGCTTGTGCTTTCCAGTTTCTTATGCTATGTTCTTCAATCTGTGAACAGCTGTGAACAATCGAAATATCTCCCTTGCAATTTGCATGGTGGCTGCTGGGGATGTTGCAAGTTCCAGGGATGTATCTTGAAAGTGTCGTAGTGCCCTATTTAAGGAATAGACAACATCTCCGTGTTACCTATATAATATAGCTTGTGCGCGCGCGTTCTTGCAAGTATGCTTCTCTTCGAAGTGTTGCAGTGCCTTTGGTGTTGTATCTTGTTTTGATCCCGATTTGGTTGACGTCTTCAGTATCTTATTGCAGAGGATTTGGGCCTCGATATATTTTTAGTAAATGCTTGTTAGAATTATGTTACGAAGACTCGGAATTACTAATACCTATTATTTTATTGAAATCGAGGGATAATGCCCTATCTAGCAATGAAGAGTTGCATGGTCTCGATTCTTTGCTCAGATTTCTAAAAATCTCAACGAGGATGTCCCAGAATTGGGCCGTGATGCAAACCCGCCATGTCAGCACTTTTGTCATGGGCCGGTTTCCCCATGGATGCGTTTGCCAAATGTTATTCGGTCGATGGGCACTGCAAATTCCTGGTTGCACCATCTGTAGTACACACAGTGTACATAGTGTAATGCGTTTGTGAAAAGACACTGCTGAAATGTCATTTTCTTGATGGACACTGCAATTTTTTTATCCATTTGTTCGTGTGAACTTCCATTACTACTCGGCTATGGTTTGGTGGGAAGAGAGGTGAAGACATCTAGGGTTCGTGGCGCAAGTGTTGTTGCCGTCCACAGCCCCACCCTTTATTATATAGATCCCACTAATGGGCTGTCACGTTGGAGGTCCATTAGAATTCTTATCCTTCTTGGATTAATATTCAGCCCATGCATGATTGCCTCTTGAGCGTATCACCAACACTACGAGCGGTTTAATTGATTGCTATTCTTGGTCTTCGACTGGGGAATAGCGGACCTAGATTTCTTCCTACATGACTTCGTAATAGAGTGGGTAGTATTAAATAACAAATTTCCTCCCATTTCTTTCACTCATTCCCAAAACATTCTCGATATTTTTGGATCTATGGGTTCCTTCTTTTTTGTCTCCCTCAGTTTGAAGTGCTTTTTGACCTCAGACATACTTTGCTTCTTTGTTTCCTCATAACTGCAGTCGTAAGGTTTCTTTGGAGGCCCTGCCTTTGCTTCTTTGGTTGTTGCTTCGTGGTCACTACAGGTATGGACCTCGGCAGTTGCTTACGCTTTTTTACTATAGAGGTGCAGGCGGAGACGGCTACCAAGGAGAAGGTGACAGAGACAATTGCGGTGCAGCTAGAGATGGTGGACTCATGCGGGGGGCTTGAAGGTTTGCGAGATGCGGCGGCCTTGATTTCTGGGGAGATGATGGTAAGAGCAGGGTTTGTTGAGAGGAATCGGTGCTCGTAGTTTAAGAGGGGAATGGGGTGAATTAGGTCTTCCTTAAAACCTTAAATCTATGGCTCAAACTAATTACACAAAACATAAACTAGAACATACTATTTAGATGTGCAACTACGATTCTTCTAGTGTGAAACCCTCATCCCTAAAGAGTTTTGCAACCTATAGCCAATCCTATCAAGATACTACTCTAAGAAAGTAAAGGCACACAAAGATTGCAATATGAAATACGGAAACTTAAGAGTAAAGGATGAGGGGAAGCAAACTCTCGACACGAAGATTTATCCCGTGGTTCAGTTAGGCACAAAGCCACTCCTACTCCACGTTGTTGAAGCATTCACGAAGAGTATTGCTTCTTGGCAACCAACTCTCTTCCGGGACTCTTCTTGACTCGTCACCAAGGCTATGTCAAGTCACAACGGTCACCTTGATCCCGCTTTCCACTAAGGAGTTTCTCCACCAAGGAAGGGGATCTCCACGTCCCCCGCACAAAGTCGTCGACGCCGCTCCACACCAAGCCGGAGGGTCGTAGACTTGCCGACGAGCCACCAATGCTCCAAGGGACCGGCGCACCAAGATACACTTGTAGTTCACTTCTAGAACCAGCACACAAGGTTCACACCTTGCTTCTCTCACTCTCGCAAGAGCTAATCCTAAAATTAAGCCTCACAAAGCTTGTGCTAACCTAAGGATGTGATCAATATGCTCTTGGGTGGCTTGGAGGTGTTCTGCAATGTTTCTATGGTTTCTTCCGAGCTCCAGCTACCTCAAATGACCCGGGGTGAGGCCTTATATAGGCTAGGGATCCAATACTAGCCATTACATACTTTTGCCCAGAAAAGTACGTAGGCGTCGGTTAAACCAGTCACATGCATCGGTTTAACCGGTCACTCTGACCCTGCATCCTAACCGTTGAACTCCAACGTCTCTCTGCATGCTTGCGTCATTGCACCGACGGTGCGTCGGTTCAACCAGTCTTGAAGGACTTCACTGCTGCAACTCCAACATAGGCACTGAGCAATAGCGCAGCACCAATGCACCGACGCCTGCCTCTGGTAAGACCGTCGATTCAACCGGTCCTGGAGGACTTCGCTTCAAACCCTTCCGCAGCGGTACTGGAGAATGTACATGTCAATGCACCGACGCTTCTTGATGCACTGTCGGTTTAACCGGTCGTCTAGGGTTTCTTCTTTCTGGCCCATCAATGCACCGACCATTGCACCGGTCTTGACAAAAACTAAGGCGTTGGTTTAATCGGTCCTTGGAATCTTTCTGCCACTTGTCCAAATCATCGCTGCGATCGTTTTGGCATCTCAACAGCGAATTGGACCATCTTGTATATGGATTGGACTCCATCCATGGGACCTAGAAATTCTACAAATATGATCTTATAAACTTGTTATTCCCATTGATTATGTTGTCACACAATCACCAAAATCACAACAATGGCCTAATGGGGCCATATTCCTTACAGTTGTGAAGAGGGATGAGCGTCCCCTAATAAGGAAATACGATGTAGCGCTTGTCCTATAGGATGATACCATGATAGATCTCAGCTAGTGTATTTTCATCACCACCTCCAGGAATATCGAGCTCGAGTAACTCATATGTATAGCACACCTGCTCCACCCCAACAATAGCAAAGCTAGCTAGAATCTCCTAGCCATGGAAGAGGTAGCCTTGTTGAACTAGCATAACAACAACATGCGCCACTTTGAATATATACTAAGTTTTTCAGTGTGTCTGCTGAGTGTATTGTCAATGGGGTAGCGCTAGATTTCAATGCCAAGGATTTCATCATTGACAGGGAGCCTCGTGGAAGCGCAATTGCTTCGATGCTAAGAGAGAGTAATGTTGATGTTAGGGTCTGATCCACATGATTGCTGTTGCTCGCTAAATGATATGGCCACTTGCATCGTGGGATAATAAACATTCTTCAAGCTTATGAACCAACTCTCGCCTCTCGTTATTTCTTCTTTGATGACTGCTATAAGAGTCGACATACTCACTAAATCCCTACCTCCAAAAGCACGCTTTTGCCTTGCTTTCATCTCGGGTGTTATGGATTTTAAAGGGTGCAAGTCAGCTCATCCTTTTCTCTATCGGGCTGGAATGTTCCCTAAGCAATCATCGCTTCTATGGCCTCCACAAGTCTATGGGCTGCTTATTGTAATTGTGGGCCAAAAATTAACTTGGTAATCTGTGGATTCATGGTTTCACCATGAGCATAAAACCAATTTCTTGAGCATTCGAGCTGATTGATGCTTGCAGGTGATGGGTTAAGTACCATGGGTACCCCAAAGCACAACCTTCAAGGGCCTAAGTAAAGATTAGCTAGCCGCTCCCGGGCGGCCCGGCCCACTAGGACAGAGGCACAACCAACGACCATCCTATCAATGGGAGAATGCGCAGCGGCCCAGCAGCAGCGGAGCCCGAAACACGTGGCACCTTCCCGACCTGTAACATAGCCATGCAAGGTCGGGAAGGAGGCGCCAACCCCCGGAAGCGTCCGATCCCGAGCTCTCTTGGGGTAGGCGCGTAGGAGTATTAACTGCACTAGATTCGACAAGACGTGCATCCGCACCCCCTCCAAACAGCAGAGGTAGGGGCGCCGCCTACGGACTGGAGGACCAGCGGGGGCGCCCCCGGTCAGCCGGGCCATCAAGACGCCGCGACCGGCACTTACGTCGGTAGCGCCCCCCTTCGTCAGCTTGACGGGATAGTTCATACTTCATACTGGGTGCTGCCATCAGGCGTAGGGTGAGGTAGGCGCTCCGAGCTAGCGGGCCCCGCTTCAGACCAAAAGCGGCAATGGTAGTGGGGCGCCCGACCTCCCGACCATCGCGAGGGAGGTAGCAATTTATATTAATTTGAGGAGGCAAACTCTTGTATTTTTTTTAATTTTGTGAAAAGAAATCTCAAGTACTTTGCAATGAAGAGCATGGTTCCGTTCATCCAATCATATCACATTAGTCAATTACTTTGATAGCATGCATTTCCAATGAAAATAATTGTTCACAGCTAGAAAGAATTCGAGGAATAAAGAGTATGCAAATTTGTTCATGGAAGCCCATGGAGTGCAAAAGGCATTTTCAATTTGAGGAGTTTGGAAACGTTCATTGAGTTTAGTTTTAATGATCAACATAAGATTCATTTAAACTCAAGAATTTAGGAAGTTAGAGGGATGTGCACAAACCATTGTTGAAGGAGGAAGACGAAGGAAGAGGGGAGTCACATGGTTTGGCTGAACCAAAGGTTCATCCGTCTCTCTCTTGATCTGTCGTATTCTTCCGTGTGTTAGGTTGTCTGATGTTGTGCAAAATGTTGGTGGGAGATCTCGAATGAGTTTGCACATGGTGAGTGTGCGAGATCTCCCCCACACTTATTCTTGTACCTGTTTTCATTCAAAAGAAAAATAAAGGTGGAAACAAGCATGGACTCTGCCATTTTTGAATCACCGGGGAGTCTAAATTTTATTGAATCAAGGCGCAAGAAGTGTTGAAACATTTAGATGATTTATTATTATTATTATTATTATTATTATTTTATATTTTTTATTATGGCAAACTGGACATGATGGGTAACTTAGCAGGGTGGAGATATGAGCGACGATGTATGAGGTGTGTGGGATATTTCCCTGACAGGACACACCAAGCATTGAATAAAAATGCAAGAGTTAAGCTTTATATACATAAAGCAAAACTTTGTATTTGTTCTGTTTGGTTCCTCGTGCATCTGTCTGCCCATGTCACCAAGGAGCATTGTACGAGTCAATGCTCCTTAGTTGTTTCTTTTCATTCCCTGCAAAAGGTCAGTGAACAACAAACACTTGAGAGATGTTAAAAGAATTTTGAACAGACTTCTCCTGTTTTCTCAACAACCGTGCTTTAAGGGAAATCAAACTCAAAGAGTCAATTAGCATGCATTCCAAAATGCTTGCCAACATTTTATTACATATTTTTTCAAGAGAATTCTCTTATTTCAAAGGATTCTTTTCAAATTGTTGTTGTTCACCAATTTTTCTTATTTTTTTTGTAAAAGATACGAGGGTGAACTAAGTTCGAAGAAATATACAGCAATTGTTCCTCGATAACGGTGCTAGAAATGCTTGTTGATATTTCTTAACGTTCACGAATAAATCCGCAAGCACACGGAGATACCGTTGTAGCATTTCACCCGGAGAGTATTCAGTGTATCGTATTCACTCTTGACATGGAGATGTAACGGTCTTCTAACTAGTTTTACTCGAAGAACAAGAGGTACAACGGCCTAGGTAGAATGGTTTATCTAAGGGAAAGGGTCAAGGAAGGATAAACTTAGGCTGCTATTCATTTACTTCAGGCACTGGTCCGATCCTAGTCTGCCAGGGACCTTCGGCTATTAGCTTTACTCTGAACCCGGATGTGGGGGAATGCACTAACCACGAAGCAGCTTCGTAGCGGACGAACAGGGTTGTCACCACCTTCTGTCTACCTCGCAGTAAGCAAAGGTAATTTAGGGCCTAGGCACCATGCCTATGACGTCAACTACTGCTCTAGCGCCGTACAAGGTTATCTCATCTTTATCAGGGGCGCTCTACTAGAGCATTCGCTACAAGAACGGACGATGAACCCACAAACAAATAACAACAAGAGAATAACCTTAGCAAGTACTTTACCACTGTAGATAAACTCGGATACTTACTCAAATGCTCATATGCGATGAGGTACAAGGTAGAAGAGAGGCGTGACACCTCAGGTGTTTAAATTACGAAATAAGCCTCATTAGCTTAACACGATGCCTAAATAACTAAGAAAAGTTTAAAAGAAGTGAATTATAAATTGGTTTTGCTTTGAATTAAAAGTAGATGTGTATATGTGCATAAGTACGTGTACGTTAATCAAACAAATTAAATAACTTTCACATCGATGCAAACATGGCTACGAAATTGAATAGGCACATCATTTTAACATGATAAACAAAAGTCTAGTTGAAGTCTAGGGGAAAATATGAAGTTTTGCCCATCGAACAACGTGCCCTCCGAATTATACTTTTTGAATTTTTAAAATAACTTCCAAACTATAACTCAAATGGACTTTGGTCTGAAACAAAACTTGTGTAACTTTTCATTTTGAACAACTTTTGTGTTCAGAGATTTTTGAGTTGCAACACAAAAAATTGAGTAACACTTGATCTTGCAAACCAGGCCCTACCTTTTTCTCTATTTTTCATTTCAGACCCTTCTTTCTCCGCTCCGCCCGACCCTCCGACGCGCAGTCGCTGCAGACCCTTCTTTCTCCGTTCCGCCCGACCCTCCACCACGCAGTCGCCGTTGACCCTCCCTTCTCCGCTCCGCCCGACCCTGCGCCCGCCGCATAGTCGCCGTTGGCCACTTGGCCGGCGATGCCTGACCGGCGCTAGGCGCCAAGCCAATGCCTGGTCGCGCCCCGCTCGCACGCGCTCCTCCCCACGCCGCGTCCCTACCGAGCCCGTGTGCGCCACGCGCACGCCGGCGACGCGCGCCTCTGCTCGCCGCCCGCCGCGCCCAATGGCGAGTCTGTGCCGTGCCCGTGTCCCCGCTGCGTCCCGCTAGTCACCGCGCTCGCCGCCCGGCAAGCCAGCTGCTACAGCTCCTCACCCAACCCGTGCCCGCGTGATCTCCCCTGTCCCCATGCCAAATCCCCGGCGCCCAATCACCTGCCCGCGCCCGCTGCACGCCGTGCCGGCTCTTCTCGCCGCCCGCCGCGACGAATAACGCGCCCCCATCGTGCCGCCCCTCCCCAGCGTCGCCCGACCCTATCCCTCCCTCCTGCAGCTTATAAAAGGCGACACAAGGCCACTCGCGCGCGCCTCAACCCACCAGAACACCGCCGCCGCTGCCATTGCCGCTGCCGTGCACCACCCGGCCGTGGAGCCCCATCCTCCAGCCTCCCACTACCCAAACCCATCACCCAGCGAGCTTGCCCTCCCTCCACTGAAGCTCACCGGCCTCTTCCCCGACCATCTCGACCACCGGAGCACCGCCAGTGCCGCCCGCGCTGCCGCTGCTCCCCTGCAGCTCCGTGGACAGCCCACTCTGAAGGTCCTCCGTCCGAGCCAAGCCTCGGAACGGGTTCCCCTCGACGCCGCGAAGCTCATCGACCAGCCCACACCCTCCCCTCCTCGCCGGAGCACCGTCGCCGCCGCCCCTCTGCTCCGCGCCGACGAGCCACCTCCGGCCACCCCCAACCCCGACCAAGGCCATCCCAAGGTAGCTCTCACCTCCCTGGATCTCCCCGACCCTTTTCCCCTCACCGCCGACGAGCCCCCTCGCCATAATTTGGCCGGCCGCCGTGCCAGCGCCACCCAGGGACCCAATTGCAATGATTGAAACCTTTAAAAGAGTCTGCACGCAAGTTTTCAGGGGCATAACTGTAAACCTGTGTTTAAACTTTGAATTCAAAAACAGCAAATTTGTGAAATTCATATAAAATCATAGAAAAATCAAAAAAATACAAACTCAACTGTTCTGGAATCGTTAGAAGAAACTCTACTGCTTTTGATAAATGTTTTTTTCAGTTGCTTGCTAAATCTTGCTCTACATTAAATAGAAGGTTTAATAGACTTTAATTGTACCCACTGTTATAGACAAGTTCTGAATCTGATTTTTGGACAGTGGATTGGTTGCTTGATGTGTAGGCCAGTGTAAAAATATTAGGACCAGAACCCATCTCTAGCTAAACTTTTTGTTAAACTTTTTTTATGCCAGGAAATAAAGAACTAATTTGTACCTACTGGTATATTGTGTTTCATGCTGTGAAACATTTCCAAAACTTTTATAGTGATGCCTAAATACCACAGAAAAAGTTTAGAATCCTTTTTCCTCTTTGTAACCTATTTATATAATTTTGTGGTAGGAAAAATGCACTAATTCAAATAATTAGTTTTGTTACTTAGAAAATGTTCAACTTTTTACAGTTGGACACATTAGAGTAGTTGTTGCTGTATAAAAAGTTTCTTACTCAGAAACCCTGTAAAACATCCTGTAGAAATTAATCCTTAAAGAAATAGGTGTATATTGTCCTATTTATTATGCTCTGTATCTTGCACAATAAAATCTGAAAAATTTACAGTAACACATATATGGATAGGGTAACACGCTGTAAAAGGTTTAGCATCAAAAAATACATGGGTTGTCCTATATAAAAATAACTAGGTTCTAGCAGTGGCTTTGTATTACATTTTTCAAAATTAATCTGCTCAACAGAAATTTCTAAAATTTTGACAGTACTGTTTTCTCTGCATATTGTACTCTAAATAAAAATTTCAACACCAGAAGATATCCAGACCAGTGTTTATGCTTAATCCATGCTTGTGCTTAGAAAATTAAGTTTCCAATATAACACAACCCCTTTCTTGTTTAATGGAGTTAATTAGTTTAAGATGTACTCTATTAACGATTGCCCAAAGAAATCTTAACTAAGTAACTTCACAACCAAATCTATGTTTATGGACTGCAACTTTATCGTGAAGGAAAAATAATCGTCATATACCATCACTACAACTTACACTTGTGTATTCATTTAGAATCGACTACTCTCGCCGACGGAACATACGAACTGGTGCCCGAGTCCAAGAGTGAGCAGCGTGAAGCTCAAGTAAATCTAATTGAAGCTTTTGAAGACCCGAACCCGAGCTCGGACGAGCCCCAAACTAACTTTACCCAAGAAGGCAAGCCCCGTAGCATGAACCCTGTTTTTCTAAATTATGCAACTTAATACTCTATTCTACTTGCGCATTAAATTTATAGGAGTTGGATGAAAACTTAGTTGCATGATCCTAGGTACCCATGCTCTGAACACTAGATGTAAGGTTCGATAGAATGCTATGCTAATAGGACTCCGGTAAAAGTCGAGTGATTTCCTGTCACTCGCGAGAATTTAGGAGTTGAATGTTTACTACATGCTGCAATCATAAGGTCGACGGATGGGGCTATGGTATGATGTTTATGTTGATGATTGAGGCCCCATCTGTTTAGTGAAAAATGCTAAGGCCGCAGTGTGTGGTAGTGGTGGTTAAGTCTTTGAACGTACTAACCACATGCCGAGAATATGGTAATCGGTAAGCTTAAGTACCGGATTGAATCGAGGCCGGAATATACTCCCCACCGTCTTGAATTCGTTCACATCTAGCTAATGGCGGGTGCATGTGCCGCCATGGCCGGGACCATGGGGACGTGTAGTCGAGGGCGGTGGGCCTATTCCGTGAAGCGGGAATTGAAGGAAAAAGTTGCACGTGTGACTCTAGGAGTAACCACGTGACGGGTGTTTAGGTTTCCCTTGCAAGGTTAAGAAATTCGATTCGAATTATCCGTTTCTCGCGGTTATTGAGACTGCTTGACCCTTTTACCACATAGAGTAAGAAGAGGAACAATGATGATGATTAATCTTGTTGGATGAAAAATTAATTCTTTTACCATGTATGATATTGGATAGTTGCTTACCTAGAATGGTTAAAGAAAACTAGAACTTGGAGCTGAAATTTGAAAGTAAGGACCTACTTGTATATGCTTTTTAGTGAAACAAACCCTCAAGCCAAAAGCCTTGCATGTCTAGGTGTCGGCTAAGTATATTCCACTGGTCGGGTAAGCCTCGCTGAGTATTAGTATACTCAGCCTTGCTTGTGGCTTGTTTTCAGGTGAGACTTTCGAGTATATGATCGCTAGTTTGACTTGGCCGTGTACCCTTCCTCCTGGTTGGTCGGTGGAATGGGATGCGCCCCCGGCCAACGATGATAATGCCGAGTGATGTCTCGTACGGGCTTCATCGAGACATCGTGTATCGTCGAGTAGTTTATCATTATTTTTCCGCTGCATTGAACTCTGAAAAACTCGTTTACTTTTAAAATCTGAAGTACCCTATTTCACGAACTCGAACTCAGTTGTAATAAGAATTTATGATGAACCCTCTGGTGTAAAATCTTGTGGAATGTTGTATCCTTTGGGCTCACCTTCGTGTGAGTACATGTATGTGTGGTTTCGATCGGCAAAAATCGTGGTTGTATCGGGAGGTTACCCGACAGACCAATGGATTATTCCGTTTGAAGTGCGAGTTAGCCCTGATTGCCCTCGTGGTGATGGTTAGCGCGCTTGAGCCGGATTAATTCAGGTGGTTCTACCACAGCTGGTATCAGCGCCAAAATGCATACGTCAGAGAATGCAACAAGCCTTAAAAACTTATTTTCATAAAACTTGACCAGAAAAATGCGTTTGCAAAATGCGTTGGTTCGTTAAGGATGGTACCTAGTTCGTAAAGCCCTAAGGGATTATGAGGAAGTTACTAGGTGGCTATCTAACTTGTGAATATTATCAACTGACTTCCAGCACATTACTTTCTGTCAAAACTTACTTTTATGCACAACCGACCCTTAATTTCTGTAACGATGCACTCATCGCTAAGGTAAGAATGTAAGAATCCTTACCCCACTGAGAGCTTGGCCTTCCTGTCGGTGATGCAAGCCGAACGCTGCCCTCAAGCAGTGGCTTACTTGAGGTGCTGCCAATACCCCCGTCTCAAGACGGTACCGCCGTGAATATGCTATCTCGATAGCGTATGTTAACGTCGTCTGTACGGCGGGAATTGTACGGATGCCGTTTCTATAGTGAACGGTAATGAATACGGACGCTTTCATGAGTGATGGCACGAAAGGTTCAATGGATATATATATTCTACATCAATTTTCTGCAGGTACACTAACCGCGATTACAATAAGTTAAAGAACGGTTAGAGAATTTTTGACTAGCTATTATAGTGAGAGACGTATTGTGTATGCCACCGAAACTAACTTCGTAAGACCAAAGCTATTTGGCAATTATTTTATTTTTTGAGGACGAATAGGACGTGCATGCATTATGACTATATAAATCTGAAATTGAAAATGCGATGCTTGAGAGTGGTAAGGATCATGCGTGCACGAGATTGTCTTTACATAAGGATTATCTAGCAAATCTATCATATTTCTGCCATATCTGAAAAGATGGGTTTATTGAGCTTAGAAAATGATCCTTTCTGAAGAAACTCATGTTGAAAGTTTTGTTCCAAAAATTGTATTCTACCTCCTGTTTAAATATGAAAAATTCTGAACATACGGATAATGAGAAACAACAGAAACCTTGAGATGTCAGTTTTCTGTCCAAAATGAGCACTTCTACCACATAAATTTTTATGCCCTCTTACTACAGTTTTCTGCAAAAGTGTCCAGCACAAAACTTGTTGTAAATTTTCTCAGTCAGCTACTGTTAAAAGTTGGTAATTTTTGGCTAGGTAGATTTTCCCTGGTGCACGAAATCTTAGCCCACTGTTCACTGAAATTTCTGGGTAGACAGTAAAGTAAAACCTTAAGAGAAAGACCATCTTAGAGCCTTATCTAGCTCTGGAGTTGACTAGCAAAGTTGTTTGCTAATACCTTACGAATGTTTTGGTGAAGTTTGATAATTTCTGGATTACTCAAATTGGAGTTATGGAGTTTTGAAGTTGTTTCCAGAAATATTCAACTTCCATCCTCTAGTTCATATCCTATGGCATGATCTTGTCAAAACTTTTACCCTTTGAAGATGATCCTTCTGAGAAGCAAGTTAAATACCAAAGTTGTCAAGAATTTCATGTCCTGACAGCTCACGAAATTTCAGCACTATTGGATCTTGCTAGTTTGAGTTATAGGCAAGATACTATAACTCGTTCTGCTGAAAAACAGCCGAGACAGAGAAGCAAAGAATGAATCTTTCGACCATCTTGGCCATCGATTTAGCATCTGAGTTGAATACCAAAGTTGTGCATCTTTAAAATTCCTACTCACTGCCAAAATGTGAGCTATTTTGGATAAACCTACGGAGACCTATGAGTTTTCTTGTAGCGAACAGTATTCTGTCCACGATTCTATCCATGATCTTCGGAAGTCTACTTTTCCGCACTAATCCTTTTGAATCATGGAAGCAATATGGATCACGTTGTCAATGATAAACATTCACATTTCAGATGGTTGGAGCAAACCGTGGTAACCCGGAAGGTTTTGGTGCTAGTGCTAGTGAATCACAACAACAGCCACCGCACCACCCAGTTTAGTGGAAGTAATGGCCGCTCAAACCGAGTTGCTTCGTCGGCTTGTCAAGGGGCAGCAAGCGATTTTTGAATACCTGCAGCAACAACACCATCAAGGGGGTGGGTGTAATGTCCACCATCCTCAGGTTGCAGGCTATCCAGAGCTCAATAACAAGATGATGGACACAAGATACGTTTACTCAGACTCCTTATTGCCGCCATCACAACTTCCGATGAAACTTAAGGATCACCAAGTAAAGTGTCGGACTCTCTAGCATGACCCATGAGGCATAGACTTGACTGGATGGGAAATTACCTGCACAGAATTCATCCCACGAGGTCGACGTTAAGTTAGCAGAACTACTGACGCCGACACAGTCCTATGAACACGAACTCGCTCGCCTGTTCAGGGAAAGATAGACCATGCCAAATGCACCATACCCAAGAAAGGTTCAGTAGGTATGCCAGTAGTGATATCTTTAGATCACAAACAGTCCGGTCGTCCAAGTGACACAAACCGTTGCTTCATTTGTAGAAGTGCTAACCAGTTTGCTCGAGAATGCCCTCAGCCTAGGCAGGGCCAAGGTTCTAGCCAAACCCATCAGAACAAGCGTAAAAGACAGAGGAACAAGATCAAAAGATAGATTGATCAGCTTGAAGCGCTCCCTAAAGGTGCACCAATAATGACACGTACATTCTCTATTTAACAACAAGCCTATAGTTATATTGTTTGATTTTGGTGCATCACATAGTTTCATTAGTGCAAAGTTTGGTGCAAAAGTAGGCTTGGATGTTTGTCACACAAAAGGGTCGTATATGATATCAACACCGGGTGGTAAAATTGCTTCCAACCAAATAATAAGACTGGTACCGATGAATTGGGTAGTAAAATCATCAACACAGACCTTGTTCTCTTACACCTTGAAGGCATGGATATTATTTTGGGTATGAATTGGATGGATCTACACGGAGTCACACTGGACCTTTCTTCCCGAGCTGTTGAAATAAATTCAGCTAGTCACGGAGCCACTACCCTTTACCTATCGTTCCGGGAGTGCATGAATTCTTGTGCTTTCGTGATGGAAGGAATCAAACTAGAAGATATTCCAGTGGTATGTGAGTATGCCGATGTTTTTCCGGACGATTTGCCAGGAATGACACTAGATAGGGATATTGAGTTCGTTATTGAACTGCAACCAGGCACTGCACCTATCTCCAAAAGACCATATAGAATGCCACCTAAGGAATTGGCCGAACTGAAAACACAACTCCAAGAACTACTGGACAAAGGCTTCATTCGTCCTAGCGCATCACCTTGGGGATGTCCAGCCCTTTTTGTAAAGAACAAGGATGACAATTTAAGATTATGTGTGGACTACCGACCTCTCAATGCGGTGACCGTTAAGAATAAATACCCACTTCCCCGCATCGACGTTCTCTTTGATCAATTATTTGGAGCTAGAGTTTTCTCAAAGATTGATCTTCGATCTGGATATCATCAGATAAAGATTCATCCATGCGATATTCCTAAGACCGCCTTTTCCACACGATATGGACTATATGAATTCTTGGGCATGTCCTTTGGTCTCACCAATGCCCCTGCCTATTTCATGTACCTCATGAATTCGGTATTCATGCCCGAGCTTGACAAGTTCGTCGTAGTTTTCATTGATGACATCCTTATCTATTCCAAGAATGAGGAAGGGCACGCTAAGCACCTGCACATTGTTCTTCAGCGTCTCAGAGACCATTAGCTCTATGCTAAATTTTCTAAGTGCGAATTCTGGTTGGATAGTGTGAAATTCTTGGGTCACACTATTTCCAGCAAAGGCATAGCCGTTGACCCCAGCAAGGTACAAGAAGTGATGGATTGGAAACCTCCTACCTCTGTTCATCAGATTCGTAGTTTTCTTGGTTTAACCGGTTACTATCGTCGTTTCATTCTGGATTTCTCCAGAATTGCTAAGCCTATGACTGAACTATTGAAGAAGGGAGTAAAGTTTGTGTGGAATGAGAAATGTGAAGAAGCTTTCCACACTCTCAGAGAACATTTGACTACAGCCCCTGTGTTAGCTCAACCCGATAACACCAAGCCGTTCGATCTTTACTGTGACGCATCTGGCACTGGTCTTGGTTGTGCACTTATGCAAGAAAATCGAGTTATCGCTTATGCCTCACGAGCCCTTCGGCCCCATGAGCAGAATTATCCAACCCATGATCTCGAATTAGCAGCAGTCATTCATGCTCTAAAAATATGGAGACATTATCTCATGGGCACTCATTGTAATATCTACACCGATCACAAGAGTCTCAAATATATCTTCACCCAAGCCGATCTGAATATGAGACAAAGAAGATGGCTAGAATTAATCAAGGATTATGACCTAGAGGTGCACTATCACCTCGGCAAGGCCAATGTAGTCGCGGATGCACTCAGCCGTAAGGCCCATTGCCATTGCCTATCAGTGGAATTCTATAATGAGACATTATGTTCAGAAATGAGGAAGCTTAGTTTGGAAATGATTTCCCAAGGCACCTTGCATCACATCTCAGTTGAGCCCACTCTTCACGACCAGATCATCATGGCACAACTACATGATGAAGGAGTTAAGATCATCAAACAAAAACTCTCTCTAGGAGAAGAGAAAGACAAATGTTTCCGCCTGGACCATAAGGGAGTTCTATGGTTTGAAAGTCGCATAGTCGTTCCGAAGAATCATGAGCTCCGTAAGCAAATTCTTGATGAGGCACACCTTTCCAAATTTTCTATTCACCCCGGTAGCAACAAAATGTATCAAGATCTTAGGCAAAATTTCTTGTGGACTAGAATGAAAAGAGAAATCGCTAAATATGTCTCAGAATGTGACACGTGTCAGAGAGTAAAAGCTAGCCACTTGAAAGTAGCCGGTACACTTCAACCCTTGCCTATACCCTCATGGAAATGGGAAGACATAAATACGGATTTCATTGTTGGATTGCCGAGTACCGCACAGAAACATGATTCCATATGGGTTATCGTTGATAGGCTCACAAAGACGGCACATTTTCTTCCGGTACACACCACCTATACTACCAAGAAATATGTCGAGATTTATCTCGATCGCATCGTTTGCCTACATGGAGTACCAAAGACTATTATTTCCGATCGTGGTACTCAGTTTGTAGTGCGCTTTTGGGAACAATTGCAAGCTTCTCTTGGTACTACATTGATTCGAAGCTCAGCCTATCATCCTCAGACTGACGGACAAACTGAAAGAGTGAACCAAATTTTTGAAGACATGCTCAGAGCTTGCGTCATTCACTATGACAAGAATTGGGACAAATGCCTATCCCTAGCAGAGTTCTCATACAACAATAGCTACCAAGCGAGTTTGAAAATGGCACCATTTGAGGCCTTATACGGACGAAGGTGTCGAACCCCTTTGAGTTGGTCATAGACCGGATAACGCAAAATATTTGGACCAGACTTGGTAATCGAGGCAGAAGAAAAAGTGAGAGTAATACAAGAAAACCTTAGAGCCACACAATCCAGGCAAAAGAGCTATTTTGACAGAAGGAGAAAGCCACTAAAATTTGAAGTTGGTGACCACGTCTACCTTCGAGTTTCACCAACCAAGGGTGTACAACGTTTCGGAATCAAAGGAAAATTTGCTCCCCGTTATGTTGGTCTCTACGAAATCATCGAGAGCTGTGGACCCGTAGTCTATAGAATACGACTGCCCCCTCAGCTTGCAGCCATCCATGATGTCTTTCACGTGTCTCAGCTCAAGAAGTGTGTTCGAGTTCCTACCGAGGTTATTAAACAACAAGAAGTAGTGGTAGAGCTCGACCTCTCATATGTTGAGTACCCTATCAAAATCATGGATCAAAAAGAAAGAAGCACTAGGAGGAAAGTGATTAAAATTTACAAAATTCAATGGAATCATCACACTGAGGAAGAAGCCACGTGGGAAACTGAAAGCTATCTAAACCAAAATTTCCCGGGTTTTCTCAACTCTACCGAAGGTACACACACTATCCACACTAACCCTATTGCCCGAATCTCGGGGCGAGATTCTTTTTAAGGTGGGAAGGCTGTGACACCTCAGGTGTTTAAATTACGAAATAAGCCTCATTAGCTTAACACGATGCATAAATAACTAAGAAAAGTTTAAAAGAAGCGAATTATAAATTGGTTTTGCTTTGAATTAAAAGTAGATGTGTATATGTGCATAAGTACGTGTACGTTAATCAAACAAATTAAATAACTTTCACATCGATGCAAACATGGCTACGAAATTGAATAGGCACATCATTTTGATGTGATAAACAAAAGTCTAGTTGAAGCCTAGGGGAAAATATGAAGTTTTGCCCATCGAATAACGTGCCCTCCGAATTATACTTTTTGAATTTTTAAAATAACTTCCAAACTATAACTCAAATGAACTTTGGCCTGAAACAAAACTTGTGTAACTTTTCATTTTGAACAACTTTTGTGTTTAGAGATTTTTGAGTTGCAACACAAAAAATTGAGTAACACTTGACCTTGCAAACCAGCCCCTGCCTTTTTCTCTATTTTTCATTTCAGACCCTTCTTTCTCCGCTCCGCCCGACCCTCCGACGCACAGTCGTTACAGACCCTTCTTTCTCCGTTCCGCCCGACCCTCCACCACGCAGTCACCGTTGACCCTCCCTTCTCCGCTCCGCCCGACCCTCCGCCTTCCACTGCAGACCCTCCGCTTCGCCCGACCCTCCGCCCGCCGCGTAGTCGCCGCTGGCCACTTGGCCGGCGATGCCTGACCGGCGCTAGGCGCCAAGCCAATGCTTGGCCGCGCCCCGCTCGCACGCGCTCCTCCCCACGCCGGCAACACGCGCCTCTGCTCGCCGCCCGCCGCGCCCAATGGCCAGTCCGCGCCGTGCCCGTGTCCCCGCCGCATCCCGCCAGTTGCCGCGCTCGCCGCCCGGCAAGCCAGCTGCTGCAGCTCCTCGCCCAACCCACGCCCGCGTGATCTCCCCCGTCCCCACGCCAAATCCCCGGCGCCCAATCACCTGCCCGCGCTCACCGCACGCCGCGCCGACTCTGCTCGCTGCCCACTGCGACCAATAACGTGCCCCCGTCGTGCCGCCCCTCCCCAGCGTCGCCCGGCCCTCTCCCTCCCTCCTGCAGCCTATAAAAGGCGACACAAGGCCACTCATGCCGGCCTCAACCCACCAGAACGCCGCCGCCGCTGCCATTGCCGCTGCCGTGCATCACCCGCCCGTGGAGCCCCATCCTCCAGCCTCCGACTGCCCAAACCCATCACCCAGCGAGCTTGCCCTCCCTCCACTGAAGCTCACCGGCCTCTTCCCCGACCATCTCGACCGCTGGAGCACCGCCAGCGCCGCCCGGGCCGCCGCCGCTCCCCTGCTGCTCCGTGGACAGCCCACTCCGAAGCTCCTCCGTCCGAGCCAAGCCTCAGAACGGGTTCCCCTCGACGCCGTGAAGCTCATCGACCAGCCCACGCCCTCCCCTCCTCGCCGGAGCACCGTCGCCGATGCCCGCACCGCCGCTGCCCCTCTGTTCCGCGCCGAAGAGCCACCTCCACCCACCCCCAACCCCGACCAAGGCCACCCCAAGGTAGCTCTCACCTCCCTGAATCTCCCCGACCATTTTCCTCTCGCCGCCGACGAGCCCCCTCGCCGGAATTTGGCCGGCCGCCGTGCTAGCGCCACGTAGAGATCCAATTGCAACGATTGAAATCTTTAAAAGAGTCTGCACGCAAGTTTCCAGGGGCATAACTGTAAACCTGTGTTTAAACTTTGAATTCAAAAACAACGAAATTGTAAAATTCATATAAAATCATAGAGAAATCAGAAAAATACAAACTCAACTATTCTGGAATCGTTAGAAGAAATTCTACAACTTTTGTTAAATGTTTTTATTTAGTTGCTTGCTAAATCTTGCACTAAATTAAATGGAAATTTTAATAGACTGTAATTGTACCCACTGTTGTAGACTAGTTCTAAATCTGATTTTTGGACAGTGGATTGGTTGCTTGATGTGTAGGCCAGTGTAAAAATATTAGGATCAGAACCCATCTCTAGGTAAACTTTTTGTAAACTTTTTTTATACCAGGAAATAATAGAACTAATTTGTACCTGCTGGTATATTGTGTTTCATGCTGTGAAACTTTTCCAGAACTGTTATAGTGATAACTAAATACCACAGAAAAAGTTTAGAACCTTTTTCCTCTCTGTAACCTATTTATATAATTTTGTGGTAGGAAAAATGGACTAATTCAAATAATTAGTTTGTGTGCTTAGAAAATGTTCAACTTTTTACTGTGGGACACTTTAGAGTAGCTCTTGCTATATAAAAAGTTTCATACTCAAAAACTGTGTAAAACATCCTGTAGAAATTAATCCTTAAAGAAATAGGTGTATATTGTCCTATTTATTATGCTTTGTATCATGCACAATAAAATCTGAAAAATTTACAGTAACACATATATGAATAGAGTAATACCCCGTAAAAGCTTTAGCATCAAAACATGCATGGGTTGTCCTGTATAGAAATAACTAGGTTCTAGCAATGGCTGTGTATTATATTTTTCAAAATTTCTGAAATTTTTACAGTATTGTTGCCTCTGCATATTGTACTCTAAATAAAAATTTCAGCACCAGAAGTTACCCAGACCAGTGTTTATGCTTAATCCATGCTTGTGCTTAGAAAATTAAATTTCAATATAACACAACCTCTTTCTTGTTTAATGGAGTTAATTAGTTTAAGATGTACTCTATTAACGATTGCCCAAAGAAATCTTAACTAAGTAACTTCACAACCAAATCTATGTTTATGGACTACAACTTTATCGTGATGGAAAAATAATCGTCATATACCATCACTACAACTTACACTTGTGCATTCATATAGAATCGACTACTCTCGCCGACGGAACATACGAGCTAGTGCCTGAGTCCGAGAGTGAGCAGCGTGAAGCTCAAGTGAATCTAACTGAAGCTTTCGAAGACCCGAAGTCGAGTTCGGACGAGCCCAAACTAAATTTACCCAAGAAGGCAAGCCACGAAGTATGAACCCTGTTTTTCTAAATTATGCAACTTAATACTCTATTCTACTTGTGCATTAAGTTTATAGGAGTTGGATGAAAACTTAGTTGCATGATCCTAGGTACTCATGCTCTGAACACTAGATGTAAGTTTCGATAGAATGCTATGCTAATAGGACTCGGTAAAAGTCGAGTGATTTCCTGTCACTCGCGAGAATTTAGGAGTTGAATGTTTACTACATGCTGCAATCATAAGGTCGACGGACGGGTCTATGATACAATGTTTATGTTGATGATTGAGGCCCCGTCTATTTAGTGAAAAATGCTAAGGCCGCAGTGTGTGGTAGTGGTGGTTAAGTCTTTGAACGTACTAACCACATGCCGAGAATATGGTAATCGGTAAGCTTAAGTACCGGATTGAACCGAGGCGGAATATACTCCCTACTATCTTGAATTCGTTCACATCTAGCTAATGGCGGGTGCATGTGCCGCCATGGCCGGGTCCATGGGGACATGTAGTCGAGGGCGGTGGGCCTGTTCCGTGAAGCGGGAATTGAAGGAAAAAGTTGCACGTGTGACTCTAGGAGTAACCACATGATGTGTGTTTAGGTTTCCCTTGCAAGGTTAAGAAATTCGATTCGAATCGTCCGTTTCTCGCGGTTATTGAGACTGCTTGACCCTTTTACCACATAGAGTAAGAAGAGGAACAATGATGATGATTAATCTTGTTGGATGAAAATTGATTTTTTCACCATGTATGGTATTAGATAGTTGCTTACCTAGAATGGTTAAAGAAAACTAGAACTTGGAGCTAAAATTTGAAAGTAAGGACCTACTTGTATATGCTTTTCGGCAAAATAAACCCTCAAGGCAAAAGCCTTGCATGTCTAGGAGTCGGCTAAGTATATTCCACTAGTCGGGTAAGCCTCGCTGAGTATTAGTATACTCAGCCTTGCTTGCGGCTTGTTTTAAGGGTGAGACTTTCGAGGATATGATCACTAGTTTGACTTGGCCATGTACCCTTCCTCCTGGTTGGTCGGTGGAATGGGATCCGCCCCCGGCCAACGATGATAATGCCAAGTGATGTCTCGTACGGTCTTCATCGAGACATCGTGTATCGTCGAGTAGTTTATCATTATTTTTTCGCTGCATTGA
The DNA here is from genome assembly GCA_032594955.1 of Panicum miliaceum. Lineage (NCBI taxonomy): Eukaryota > Viridiplantae > Streptophyta > Magnoliopsida > Poales > Poaceae > Panicum > Panicum miliaceum. The sequence continues at coordinate 44,235,410 of CM064061.1, read as the reverse complement.
ACTCTGAAGAACTCGTTTACATTTAAAATCTGAAGTACCCTGTTTCGTGAACTTGAACTCAGTTGTAATAATAATTTATGATGAACCCTGTGGTGTAAAATCTTGTGGAATGTTGTATCCTCTGGGCTCACCTTCGTGTGAGTACATGTATGTGTGGTTTCGATCGGCAAAAACCGTGGTTGTATCGGGAGGTTACCCGACAGACCAATGGATTATTCCGTTTGAAGTGCGAGTTAGCCCTGATTGCCCTCGTGGTGTTGGTTAGCGCGCTTGAGCCGGATTAATTCAGGTGGTTCTGCCACAAGAGGTCGACGGGTCTGGCTCTTCTCCACACTTCTCCTCCCACACTCCCTATCCTAGTCCTACAAGTAGGCTCAAGGTGGAGTCCCTCTATATCTCTTCTCCTCTTCACTTGTATCTTGGTGTGTGTGGAATGAGGGGGGAGGCGGCCTTATATAGTGGAGGAGGTGCCTTAGGGGAGTGGAGATGCTAGGGAATATTCTCTCTTGATTCTCCAAGGGTGATTCCCTCCATTCTTAAGCATGGAAACCTTGGCCACGATATTGAGGTAGAGTAGGGGGCACTCCACGTCAAGATGCTTCTGGACTGGATTCAGTCCAGGTTCGGCCGACCCTGGGTGGCACTTCCCTGGCTCAGCCTTACCCTGGCTCGCTGACAACTGGGCCTAGGTGGTGATCCTTGGTGATTCGTGCCGTGACGCGCCCGTTTGCTCTGCCAGCTGGGCCCTTGAATCCGTGTGCCAGCCTCTGATTGGTCGGAGGTGTGTTTCTTGGCTTCTTGGGCTGATTTGCTATGGGCCCTTCTTGTGTAACGTAGAGAGTGATCTTCTATGCATTTTTTTGTGTTTTGTGTATGCTTTTTCCATCTTTCTGCTTATAGGTGCCTGCAAATCAAAATTCACCAAACTCGTGGAATTGGTTAGAACAAAACCATATAACTATGTTTGGTGATTATTTTGATAAGAAAGATGCAGACATTGATGGTTGAATTTGAGACTTGAGGACCGTCAACAAACCCGTGCCCCTATAGAGAAACTTATGGGACCCAGTGTCCCTCTCCCCTTCGGGATGAGTGATGCGGGGGCTTGCCCGATCTTCTCGCTGTAGGATCTAGGGATAACTTGACCCGTGGAATCTGACGAACCGATGGCACCAACAGCTGCTCGAACAACCACCTGTGACAAATGATTTTGCCCAACCACACGATTTGGTCGATGCCTAACCTGAGCCACGCAAGGTAGAGGCAATGCTCTTGCAAATCACAAGGAAACACATGAACAAATGGTAGAGAAAACTCTCAATCCTCAAGGGGGCAGCTTTGGCACAACCCTAAGGATAAGAGCACTTGGCTTCTCTATTTTTCTAAGTTCAATTCGTGGTTAGGGTTTCCACTGGGTGTGCAAGTGATATTTATACTAGGAACATCCCTCCTAGTTGGGCTGGAGGCCTTACAAACAATCCCATCTCAAAAATACATGAGTTGGAGCACTTCACGGAATGTTCAGATTGCACTGGTCCGAACTACATGGTTCCAGAACAGTCTTCACAAAAATGGGCATAACTCTCTCCATACAGCTTCAATGGATGTGCCGTTTGTTGCATTTGAAAGTAGACTTGATTAGATTTCCATCCATGTATAATACTTGGGGTAGAACCTAACATAATGATACATAATTCACGGTGAAGTGGGAAATCATATCGGACCAGTCCGAACTATGTGGTTCTGGGACAGTCTTCACCAAAATAGGCATAACTCTCTGCATATAGCTTCAATGGATGTTCCGTTTGTTGCATATGAAAGTAGACTTCAAGATGCTTCCAACGGTATAAGATACTCATGGTGAAACCTTTTGTATTGGTACAGTTCTTGCCTTGAACTTCTATCACAAAATCTGGTGTCGTCACAGGGACTGCAACTTGCTCTCTATCACTTGGACAGACTTCCCATGGCCTCCTCTTGGAACCTACGGACAAGAAATGCACTTCTATTAGGAAGCAAACAATTCTTAGTAGTGGCATGTTCACAGTCATTAATTACTAGATTCACCTCATCTTGTAGTAGTTGTGCTCTTGCTCGAGTCAACGGCCCCTTGTAGACATCGTTATCTTGTACATCATGTGGGATGTCCTCATCATCCTCCTCCTCTTCAAAAAGAGTCGACCTCGACTCTAACTCTTCAGGGCTAAAGAATGGAGATAAATCAGCAACATTGAATGTGTTGCTCACTGCATAATCATCTCCAGGAAGCTCAATCTTGTAGGCATTGTCATTTATCTTTGTAAGGACTTTGAATGGACCATCTCCACGCGGTAGCAGCTTTGATTTTCGTTTCTCCGAAAATCTATCCTTCCGAAGATGCACCCAAACAAGGTCTCCAGGTTCAAAGATCATCTTTTTGCGATTCTTGTTTGCAGCAAAGTGTTTTGATTTCCTCTCAATCTCTTACTTGGTCTTCATGTGTATTTTCTTCACATATTCAGACCTCTTGGAAGCCTCCATATTTGCCCGCTTTTGGAGTGGTAATGGCAGCAAGTCAAGAGGTGTGATAGGTTCCAAGCTTGGCCCACAAATGCTTCCAAAAATAGCTCATGAACTTCACATCATGATCCAAAATGATGGTCCTTGGCACGCCATGGAGTCTCACAACTTCCCTGAAAAACAAGTCAGCTACATGCGACGTATTGTCGCTCTTGTGGCAAGAAATAAAATGTGCCATTTTAGAGAACCTATCCACAATAACAAAAACTGAATCCCTCCACTTCTTAGTTCTTGGTAATCCCAAAACAAAATCCATGCTTATGTCTTCCCACGGTGCACTTGGAGTGGGGAGTGGAGTGTACAAACCGTGAGGGTTCATTTTTGATTTTGCCTTGTGGCAGGTGGTACATCGCTGCACAAACCTCTCCACATCACGCCTCATCTTAGGTCAATAGAAATGATCACTCAGCAGCAAGTAAGTCTTTTCTCAACCAAAGTGACCCATCAATCCACTCATATGTGATTCCTACAATAAGAGTAAACGAATGGACGAATCTGGAATACACAACTTGTTAGCTTGGAACAAGAGGCCATCATGAAAATGGTACTTGTCCCACCCTTTTCCTTGTTGACATTTCGAGTATGGCTCTGCAAAAACAAGGTCAGTGGCATATAATTCCTTTATGTTCTCTAATCCTGGGACCTTGACTTTCAATTGATTTAGCAAAACACTTTTTCTAGACAAAGCATCAGCAACAATATTTTCTTTCCCTTTCCTGTACTTGACAATATAAGGAAAAGACTCAATGAACTCAACCCAATTGGCATGTCTACGGTTCAGTTTTGCCTGCCCTTTCAAATATTTTAGAGCTTCATGGTCAGAATGAATGATAAACTCTTTAGGCGAAAGGTAATGTTGCCAAGTTTCAAGCACACGAACTAGAGCATATAGTTCTTTGTCATAAACGGGATAATTCAGCTGAGCACCACCAAGTTTCTCACTAAAATATGCTATGGGTTTTCCTTCTTGCATCAAGACACCTCCTATACCTATCCCACTAGCATCACATTCGATCTCAAAAGATTTATTAAAATCAGGCAAGGCTAGCAATGGGGCTGAAGTTAAACAATTCTTTAGCTCTTGAAAAGCAGCTTCTTGTGATTTACCCCACACAAATTCAACACCCTTGTTGGTTAGCTCATTCAATGGGGCTGCAATGGTGCTAAAATTCTTCACAAAGCGCCGGTAGAAGCCGGCAAGACCATGAAAACTTCTCACTTGGCTCACATTTACAGGAGTAGGCCAATTCTTGATAGCTTCAACCTTGGATTCATCCACCTCTACTTCCTGTCCTGATACAACAAAGCCCAAGAACACAACATTTTCGGTGCAAAAGGTGCACTTTTCTAGTTTAACATACAATTTCTCAGTTCTAAGCACCTCTAGCACCATTTTAATGTATTCAACATGTTCTTGTATGGTGCGGCTATATATCAAAATGTCATCAAAATAAACCACCACAAATTTTCCAATGAAGGCCTTCAAAACATGATTCATTAAGCGCATGAAGGTGCTGGGTGCATTAGTTAAACCAAAAGGCATCACTAGCCATTCATAAAAACCAAATTTTGTTTTAAAGGCTGTTTTTCATTCATCTCCTTCCTTCATTCTAATCTGATGGTACCCGCTACGTAGGTCAATTTTAGAGAAAATAACAGCACCACTAAGCTCATCAAGCATGTTGTCAAGCCTAGGGATAGGATGACGGTATCGAATAGTGATATTGTTAATGGCTCTACAATCAACACACATTCTCCATGTACCATCTTTCTTAGGGACAAGAATAATAGGGACAGCACAAGGGCTAAGGCTTTCACTAACATACCCTTTATCCAGAAGTTCTTGTACTTGTCGCTGAATTTCTTTTGTCTCTGCCTGGTTGGTGCGGTATGGCGGCCGATTTGGAAGGGAGGCTCCCGGAATGAGGTCAATTTCATGTTCAATACCTCGGAGTGGAGGTAGGCCAGCGGGTATCTCCTCTGGAAAGGCATCATTGAAGGCCTGCAACACATTAGAAACAACACTAGGAGGAGGGGTTATGTTGTTAGTGGAAAGAATGGCATCCTTGTACAATAGCACAAAGTGCATCATGTGGGGATGGTCCCTCACTTCTCTCATTTCAGATTTAGTAGCTAGCATGACCATCCTTTTCCCCTCATGCTCTCTTTTTCCACTCATGTTTGGCTTGTGGCACTCACTCATAGATTTTTGGATAGCACTAGTGTTTTTCTTTTCTCTCTCGCTCTCACTCAATTTCTTTTGCATGTTGGCTACTATGATTTGAGTGGGAGTCATGGGCAACAGCTTAACTCCTTTCCCCTGCCACTTGAATGCATGTGTGTTGTCATGACCATCATGTACAACACGCCTATCAAATTGCCACGGCCTTCCCAACAGCAGGTGACAAACCGTCTTAGGCACAACATCACACTCTACGGTGTCGGTATAATCATGTATGCTGAAAGTAACCTTCACCATATATTGCACCTTGACATCTCCACAATTACTAAGCCATTGCACATGATATGGGTGAGGGTGTTTTATCATGGTCAGCCCCAATTTCTCACATAATTTCTCACACATTTCTTTGTTAGCTAGGTTATGGCAGCTACCACCATCAATTATCACCTTGATCAACTTGCCATTTGCCTTTGCTTGGGTGTGAAACAAGTGGAATCCCTGTGCTTGTTTCTCATCTTTGAGCTGAACACTCAATGCCTTGGTGACTACAATGGTGTGACCGGCCTCAAAAGGATAAGTCTTGTAGTCAACACTTTCATCTTCTTGTGCATCATAAAACTTTTCATTTTCAGCAAGATGTTCACACTCATCTTCACTAGTTGAATCTGTTGGCGCTAAAATCGGCCAGGAATCGGCCGATGGTCTTCAGCGTCGAACACAAGACTGGGGAGAATCTGCTTAGCTCCTGTTCGGGTTATTTGCCCTGGTGCGGTTCACGCGGCGTGCCAGTCAATCTGACCTGTTGATTGACAAGGAAATAAGTGTATTAAATACAGGACGTCCTGATCGGCTGGGGTTCCGATCTGTCCCTGGGAGCGCGTCGGCGAATCGGCCGATTTGCTATGAAGATGACCGGCTACGGATCAGCCGATAATCACGTAATAATTGCAAAGAAAACTATTGGAGCAACTTAAACAATTATTACAAATGCAACACTTGAAATAGATCTAATCGGCTATATGACGATGAATCGAAGAAAAGTGATGATAAAGCCAATAACTCCAATCTCAAGCTGGATAACTGGTGATATACTAGAAAAATAGGTAAAACCTATAATTCCAGTAAATATCGATAACTGGTGAATAAATCCGAACGAAACCATAGCGATGCGCCCGTAGTTAAAGCTCCGATGTTACTCGATAAGCGGAACCTACCAATTGGCCGGAGATCAAGTTGATGCAGCCTTGCCAATCCGTACGAACTCGTGAAAGAAGAAAAATTATTGGCGAAGTTGCCGACTTGAAAGTAAAGTACTAGGAAAAAGTAGAAGTGTTTTGTTGATTGATGTGTTCATATCTTACAAAGCCCTGGCGACTCCTATTTATACCCTAAAACCAGGACTCCTGGTCGATTATGACTTGTTACAATCTTATTTTAAACAGAAAAACTACTATATCTATAATATCTTTAAAAGGAAACGGATTCCCGCAGAATCTTCCGCCGCCGTCTCCTAATCCAATCAGGACTTTTTCCATTGCTTCTTGGCCGAATCAGCATTGCTCCGTTGAACAACATCAGGCCACTTTTGACCGGGATCCTCTGTTGTGGTTCCAATCTGTTTGGCGCAAGTTGCATTGCCAATCGGCCGATTCCCAACTGTAGCCTTAATCGGCCGATTCCTTACTGTAGCCTTTAGATCTGCTGCATCGGCCAATCTCTTCTCCTGACGCCGATTCAACACGTGTCAAAATCTGGTGTCAACACATGCCCCCCAGTTTACTTCGAAACTCTTTCTTTAATCCTTTTCTCCAAAATGGGTGCAGTAAAAATCTCCTTCCGTTTCGCGGTCTTCTGCATAATGGATTGCAATTTCCTCGGACCGGGCGCTCGAGACGACTGTTCCCCTGTAATTCGTGTAGACGGCGCGGCAAAAATCCCGGCTTTACCCTTTCTCTCTCGGATTATCCTTAAGTACCGGCATTCTCCGCCCACTTTTCTTCACGAGCCTAGTATTTTCCTCCAGCGAACCACTGTTCATCTTCTTCCCGAGCCCTCTCGATCTCCAACCGCTCCCTCCGGCGATCCCGCTTGTGACCTGCTCCAACTTCCCAATGGCGGCACCATCAGCAACCTCTCCAACCACGGAGGCTCTATCGGCAACCCCCTCAGCGACGGCGGCGCCATCGGCGACTCAACTGGCGGCTCCATCGGTGACGATAAGCTTCATCCCAGAGGTAATCATCCGAAATTTTCCCCTTTTCCTCTACTGTTTAAGTATTCTCTAGGCCCATTCTCAGTTTTCTTCCTTTTCCCTTCTTTTTAGGCATTGAGGCACCAGATCACTATCCCTCTTTCCGAATCCTCCGAACTCGTCTGCTTAGGCCCCATGGGAAATCCAGATCCAACAGACTTGATCAACTTAGAGACTCACAGAATCCCGTTCAAACAATCGCCCATGGATTTAGGTCAGTGGGCAGGTGCCTTTAGGTCTTGGCCGAATGAGACCCCTGGCTGGAGAGAATGGTACCATAGAGTAGCCAGGTCTAGGAGAGTTCAGTGGGATGAACTGAAAATCGGCCAATGCATTAACCTCTCTCTGTCCCAGATGGAGAAGAACGAGCCCTTGGTAATAGCAGCTTCTTACTTCTGGTCCGACGTACTCAATGCGTTCCTTTTTGGACATGGACCCATGACTCCAACTTTGGCCGATGTCCTATTGTTGACCGGCCTTGATATCTCCTCTTCTGAGACCCCTTTCGATTATCTGAACAAACCATCTCATCAGCTAGAAACCAAAGGAATCGGCGGGTGGAAGGGGTATATCAGCAAGAATATGAGGACCGGGACAGTTTCAGAGAGAGAACACACGACGTTCTTGATGATGTGGTTGGAGAAACATTTTTTCTGTGGCAGAGCAGTTGGCCCTTCTTCTAATACCCAAGCTCTGGTAGAAGCTCTGTCACTAGGATCGGTCGTCCCCCTTGGGAAACATCTGTTAGGATCAGCCTATCACATGATGCACCAAATCGGCGTCCGACTGTCAAAAGGGGAGCCGATTGGGAATCCTGGCGGTCCCTGGTGGTTTATCACTCTCTGGCTCAACTTATATATCAGCAAGGTCTCCCAGCAACAAATAGAGACCAAGACTTTCCCCAACAATGAGTCAGAGGAAAACCCAACCATCCGACGACGCTGCACATCTTTTGGAGAAGCGGCATCGGCCTTCCCTGGCTGTCAATTCACTGCTGCCCGAACGGCCGAATACTTCAGATGCTTCTACAACGGCTTCAGTGAAGAGACGATCAGTTGGTATCCATATCAGACAGTAGGGCCGATTTTTGAACTTCCTGTCTGCTATGATTCATCTTCCCATACCTTTGACAGTGACCTTATGGACATCCTGATCATGCCAGGGATTCTACCAGCCAATTTCTTCTCTGGAAAGGATTCCCCCACCTATGAGTTTTATAATCCATCGGCTGCAGCAAGGCAACTGGGCTTTGGTCAACTGCCGATTCGGGTCTACTTTGCCGGTCAAGCAAAATTTCGAGACGAGCTGACCAAGAGCCTCGATTACAAACGGCTGTGCAACTTGGTGCCAGATTCTAGCACCATTGACCTGAACAACTAGACAGTGGCCCCTTTTGCCGTTCAGCAATTCAAACTATGGTGGGCAGAATGTTAGCAATACCTCTTCTGCATATCCCCATCAACATATTGCAACATTCTGGACCCAGAAAACATCAACCCAAGTGCAGTGGTATGTCCTTTCTCCCAGCCGATTTCAATGCTGTCTCTTTCCATACTACCCTCTTACCGTTAACTTGTATTTATCTCTTCAGTCTGAAAGCTTAGTCCCTCCGATGCGGAGCCGAAGCGGCAGGCCGATAGAGAGCAATCGTCCATATACGCCATATCCACTCATCGGCTATCACGCTCCAACCATCAAGGACATCACTACTGGCCGATTGAAACGAACACCGAAAAGGCCAACCTTGAAGACAACAAGCCGTCAAGTGCGTGCCCGCATCGGACCGACTGACCAATCGGCGGTAGTATCGGTTGAAACTTCAACTCCTCCATCCTTTCCGACTACCAAGATGGCCGATCCCCAGATTGCCGCAGAAGTCGGATCGGCCGCGGCATCGCCGCTGGTGGAAGCAGTTCAGTGTGGCAGAACCACCTGAATTAATCCGGCTCAAGTGTATTAACCACCACCATTAAGGCAATCTTGGTTAACCTTACACTTCAAACGGAGTAATCCACTGGTCTGTCGGGTATAACCTCCCGATACAACCACGGTAGAGCGGATCGGATGCCATACATACAAACGCTCATGCGACGATGAGCCCAGAGAATACCACATTCCAGCAAATATTACAACATTAGCATAAGTCAATATTACAGACCAAGTTTTGAGTTTAGAAACCAAGTACTTCAATGATCATACTAAGAAGTTCTTCAGAGTTTAAGTTGCAGCGGAAAATACAAACAACGAAAGCTACTCGACGATACAGGATGTCTCGATGAAGCCCGTACGAGACATCACTCGGTATTATCTCTGTTGGACGGGGGCGTATCCCATTCCACCGACCAACCAGGGGGAAGAGTGCAGGGCCAAGTCAAGCTAGCAATCATATCTTCGAAGGTCTCACCTGAAAACGAGCCACAAGCAAGGCTGAGTATACTAATACTCAGCAAGACTTACCCGAGTAGTGGAATCTACTCCACCGACTCTAGATATGCAAGGCTTTTGGCTCAGGGGTTTGTTTTGCCGAAAAAGCTTCTACAAGTGGGTCCTTACTTTCAACTTTTAGCTCAAGATTCTAGTTTCGTTAACCCTTTTAGATAAGCAGCTATCTAAAAGCATACATGGTGAAGCATTAAATTTTCATCCAACCAGTTCATTCATCCTCATTGTTCCTCTTCTTACTCTGTGGGTAAAAATGGTTAAGCAGTCTCAATAGCCGTGAGAAACGGACGATTCGAATCGAATTTCTTAACCTTGCAAGGGAAACCCAAACACACGTCACGTGGTTACTCCCTAGAGTCACACGTGCAACTTTTCCCATTTCTTTCCGGGTCGTGGATCGGGGCTACCCTCCGAGAGTACAAGAGCCCCACGCCATGGTTCGGCGCCGGGTCGTGACCACTCTCTGCACTCGCCATATGCACATGGGACCGAAGTTCAAAGGGTAGGATGCCGTCCCCTTGCCGGGCCAATCAGGTACTTAAGCTTACCGATTCCCATAATCTCGGCATGTGTTTAGTACGTTCAAAGACTTAACCATCACTACCACACCCTGCTGCCTTAGCATTTTTCACTAGACAGGCGGGCCTCAATCGTAACCATCGTTCCATAGCCCGTCCGTGTTCTTATGATTGCAGCGTGTAGTAGACATTCAACTCCTATTTTCTCGCGAGTGACAGGAAATCACTCGGCTTTTACCGGAGTCCTATTAGCACAGCATTCTATCGAACCTTACATCTAGTTTTCAAGCAGGGGTTCCTAACATCATGCAACTAAGTTTTCATTCAACTCCTATAAACTTAATGCACAAGCAAAGAGTAATGAGTTGCATAATTAGGAAAGAAATAGGTTATGCTCCGGGGCTTGCCTTCGCAGTTAGCTTGGGGCTCTTCCGAACTTGGGCTCGGGTCTTCAAGAGCTTCAGTTAAGTTCACTTGAGCTTCACGCTGCTCACTCTCGGACACGGGCACCAGCTCGTAAGTTCCGTCGGCGAGAGTCGTCGATTCTACATGAATGCACAAGTTTAAGTCGTGGTAATGGTAATCGACATGATTTAAGTGTAATTACTATAGTGGATAGTTTCTGGTCATGAAACTTTGGATTTAGGCACATTAGGAAAATATGTGCTTACTGTAAAATTTTCAGACAATTTCATGTAGCAGATTAATATGAAAAATATATTACATAGTTGCTGTTAGACTTTTGTTCTTTTTGTACAGGACAAATGGTGCAACAACTGAGTCTAAGATTTTTACAGAGCTTTCATTTAAGCATGCAGGAGCTACTGTAATTTTTGTAGGATTTATTATGCAGTATTCAGAGCATAGAAAATATGACATTACACACCTAGGTTATTCAAGGATTCATTTTTACAGGACACTACAGAGGGTTTTTGTCCATGCAACTTTTTACACAGCAACCTCTACCACAGTGTATCTCGTAGTAAAAATTTGAGAATTTTCGAAGCTAAGATACTATTTCCTTGATTTAATGTATGTTATTAGCACATAATTCAAATAATTAGGTTCCCCTGAGATATAAATTCTCCCAATTTTTCTCTAGCATCTATGTACCATCACACCAGTACAGAAAAAGTTTCATTAGGTGATTCATAACCTAACTACAGGGGTAAAAATATGTAGCCACTTAGGGTATGAAACTAAGTTTAACAAACAGTGCAGCTAGAGATGGAATTTGGGCCTGGTCTTTTTACACAGTCCTAAACATCAAACAACTAACTCACTGTCCAATTTTTAGGGTCAGCATTGATCTACAATAGTGGGTACAAAATAAGTCCATTAAAGCTTCCATTTAATGTAGAGCAAAATATGTTGAGATTTGAAACTTTCTTTTACAACTAGGTCCTTGAATCTTACGCGCAGATCCTTCTAAAGATTTAAATTCTTGCAATTGGGTCCTCGGGCGGCTTGGGTACGGCGGCCAGCCGAAATTCCGGCGAGGGGCTCGCCGGCGGCCAGGGGTGAGGGTCGGGGAAGGTTCAGGGGTGCGAGGGCTACCTCGTGGGGGTGTTGTTCAGGTGGGGAACGGCCGGGAAGGGCTCGCCGGCGTTGGGGCAGAGGCGGCGGCGGCGGTGGCGCGCGTCGACGGCGGTGCTCCGGCGGGCTTGGGGCGGCCTGGTTCGGTCAGCGAGCTTCAGTGGCGCGTGGGAAAGCTGCTCAGGGGCTTGGCTTGGACGGAGGAGGTCGGGGTCGAGCTGTCCACGGCGAGCAGGGGCGGCGGCGGCGGCGACCGTGCGGGCGGCGGCGCTCCGGTGGTCCTGGGCGGCGTTGGGTGGGTCGGCGAGCTTCAGTGGGGTGATGTAGTGGTGGCTGGAGGCTCAATTTGGGCGGTGGGCGGCGGTGGAGGGCTGTCCACGGGCGGGCGGCACTCGGCGGCGGCAATGGCGACGGCGAGGGCGTTCTGGGTGCGTGGCTCGCGCGGGCGGCTGGGGCGCGGCTTTTATAGGGGCAGGAGGGAGTGTGGAGGGGCCTGGGCAACGCGCGGGACGGAGGCACGGCACGGCGCGCACTGGCCACGGCGGGCGGCAGCAGAACGCCGGCGCGGCGTGCGGCGAGCGGGCGCGGGTGATTGGCGGCCGGAGATTTGGCGTGGGCGCGAGGGGATAGTGTGGCACGCGGAGTGGTGGAGCAGCTGCTGCAGCGGCTCGGGCGGAGGGCAGGCGCAGCGACGGGCGGGGCGCGGGAGCCGGGGCGGTACGGCGGGTCGCGGTGGTTGGGCGCGGCGGGCGGCGAGGCGGGACGCGGCAGCGGCGTGCGCACGCGCGGGCGGGTACTGGGCAGCGCGGCGTGGGGAGGGGGCAAAGCCGGGCGTGGGGGAGTGGCGCGGCGGCCACTGGCCTGGCGCCTCGCGCCGGTCAGGCGTCGCCGGCCACCTGGCGCGCGGCGGTCGGGCTGGGAGGGGAGAGAGGGGGGGGGGGGGGGCGAGGGGCCTGAATGCAAAAATTCGAAAAACTTCAGGGGGCTGGGCGCAAACAGGGCGTTTTCTCCTCTTTCTAATTTGAATTTCAAAAACTCTTTAACATGAAAGTTGTTCAGAATAAAAAGTTCTACAAATTTGGTTTCAGGCAATATCTCATTTGGCTTATGGTTTGAAAGTTAAATTTAAAAGTTCAAAGGTGTCCAAATGTGCCCAATTTAAATTTGAATTCCAACTTCTCTCGTCCTAATTCTTTTCACCCTTTTATTAGTTGGTTAAGCATAGGGTTAGGCTACTGACATTGATTTTAGAAATGAAATTTTTCAGGGCTGTCACAGCCTTCCCCCCTTAACAAGAATCTCGCCTCGAGATTCGGTAATTCTAAGTGTGGGCGTGGGTGCACATACCAGTGGTTGAGATAAGAAACCCAGGGAAATGTTGGTTTAGGTAGCTCTCGGTTTCCCAGGTGGCTTCTTCTTCCGTGTGGTGATTCCATTGTACTTTATACATTCTAATCACTTTCCTCCTGGTCTCTCTCTCTTTTTGATCCAAAATCTTAACTGGGTGTTCGACATACGAGAGGTCGGGTTCCAACGATATTTCTTGTTGTTCCACAATCTCGATAGGGACTCGAATACACTTCTTGAGTTGAGATACGTGGAAGACATCATGGGTGGCCGTGAGCTGAGGGGGCAGTCGTAATTTGTAGGCTACGGGTCCGCAACTCTCAATGATTTCGTAAGGACCAACGTAACGGGGAGCTAGTTTGCCTTTGATTCCGAATCTTTGCACTCCCTTGGTTGGCGAAACTCGAAGATAGACATGATCGCCAACTTCGAACTTTAGGGGCTTTCTCCTTTTGTCAGAATAGCTCTTTTGTCGGGCTTGTGCGGCTTTAAGATTTGCTTGTATTACTTTTACTTTCTCCTCTGCCTCGATTACCAGGTCGGGTCCAATTATTTTACGTTCTCCGGTTTGTGACCAGCTCAAAGGAGTTCGACACCTTCGTCCGTACAGGGCCTCAAATGGTGCCATTTTCAAACTCGTTTGATAGCTGTTGTTGTACGAGAACTCTGCTAGGGGTAGGCATTTGTCCCAATTCTTGTCATAGTGAATGACGCAAGCTCTCAGCATTTGTCCCAATTCTTGTCATAGTGAATGACGCAAGCTCTCAGCAACTCTTTCCGTTTGTCCGTCAGTCTGAGGATGGTATGCTGAGCTGCGAATCAGTTTAGTGCCAAGAGACGTTTGCAGTTGTTCCCAAAAGCGTGCTACAAACTGAGGACCACGATCGGAAATAATTGTCTTAGGTATTCCATGTAGGCAAACAATACGATCGAGGTAAATCTCGGCATATTTCTTGGTAGAGTAGGTGGTGTGTACCGGAAGAAAATGTGCCGTCTTTGTGAGTCTATCAACGATAACCCATATGGAATCATGTTTCTGGGAAGTATTTGGTAGTCCAACGACGAAGTCCATACTTATGTCTTCCCATTTCCAGGATGGTATAGGTAACGGTTGTAGTGTACCGGCTAGCTTCAAGTGGCTAGCTTTTACCCTCTGGCACGTGTCACATTCCGAGACATACGTAGCAATTTCTCTTTTCATTCTAGTCCACTAGAAGTTTTGCCTTAGGTCTTGATACATTTTGCTACTGCCGGGGTGGATAGATAATTTGGAAAGGTGTGCCTCATCAAGAATTTGCTTGCGGACTCCACGATTCTTCGGAACGACTATACGACTTTCGAACCATAGAACTCCCTTATGGTCCTGGCGGAAACATTTGTACTTCTCCTCACCTAGAGAGAGTTTTTGTTTGATGATCTTAATTCCTTTATCATGTAGTTGTGCCATGACGATTTGGTCGTGAAGAGTGGGCTCAACTGAGATGTGATCTAGAGTGCCTTGGGAAACCATTTCCATGTTAAGCTTCCTCATTTCTGCACACAATGTCTCATGGTAGGACTCCATGGATAAGCAATGGCAATGGGACTTGCGGCTTAGTGTGTTCGCGACTACGTTAGCCTTGCCGGGGTGATAGTGCACTTCAAGGTCATAATCCTTGATTAATTCTAGCCATCTCCGTTGTCTCATATTCAAATCGGCTTGTGTGAAGATATACTTGAGACTCTTATGATCCGTGTAGATATTGCACTGTGTACCCATGAGATAATGCCTCCATATTTTCAGAGCGTGAATGACAGTTGCAAGCTCAAGATCGTGAGTGGGATAATTCTGCTCGTGGGGCCGAAGGGCTCGTGAGGCATATGCAATCACTCGATTCTCTTGCATAAGCACACATCCTAGGCCAGTACCCGATGCGTCACAATACACATCAAACAACTTGGTATTATCGGGTTGAGCTAACACAGGTGCAGTAGTCAGATGCTCTCTGAGAGTGTGGAAAGCTTCTTCACATTTCTCATTCCATACAAACCTTACTTCCTTCTTTAACAGTTCAGTCATGGGCTTAGCAATTCGAGAGAAATCCGGGATGAAGCGGCGGTAGTAACCGGCTAAGCCGAGAAAACTGCGAATCTGATGAACAGAGGTAGGGGGTTTCCAATCCATCACCTCTTGTACCTTGCTGGGGTCAACAGCTATGCCTTCGCTGGAGATCGTGTGACCTAAGAACTTTACAGTATCCAACCAGAATTCACACTTAGAAAACTTAGCATAGAGCTGATGGTCTCTTAGACGTTGAAGAACAATGTGCAGGTGCTTTGCATGCTCTTCCTCATCCTTGGAATAGATAAGGATGTCGTCGATGAACACTACGACGAATTTGTCCAGTTCGGGCATGAATACCGAATTCATGAGATACATGACATAGGCAGGGGCGTTGGTGAGTCCAAAGGACATGACCAAAAACTCATATAGTCCATATCGTGTGGAGAAGGCAGTCTTAGGAATATCGCACGGGCGAATCTTGATTTGATGATATCCCGAACGAAGATCAATCTTTGAGAAGACTCTGGCTCCAGCTAATTGATCGAAGAGTACATCGATACGGGGAAGTGGGTATTTATTTTTAACAGTTACCGCATTGAGAGGTCGGTAGTCAACACATAATCTCAAACTGTCATCCTTCTTCTTTACGAATAGGGCTGGACATCACCAAGGTGACGCGCTAGGGCGAATGAAACCTTTGTCCAGTAGTTCTTGGAGTTGAATTTTTAGCTCTGCCAACTCTTTAGGGGGCATCCTATATGGTCTTTTGGATATAGGTGCAGTGCCTGGTTGTAGTTCAATGATGAACTCAATATCCCTATCCGGTGGCATTCCTGGTAAGTCATTCGGAAAGACATCGGCATACTCGTTGACGACAGGAATATCTTCTAGCTTAAGTCCTTCCACCTTGTAAGCACAAGAATTCGTGCAATCTAGGAATGGTAGGTAAAGGGTGGTGGCTCCGTGACTAGGTGAATTTATCTCAACGGCTCGGGAAGAAAGGTCCAGTGTGACTCCATGCATAGTCATCCAGTTCATTCCCAAAATTATGTCCATGCCGTCAAGAGGTAAAAGGATAAGGTCTGTGTCGATGGTTTTACTACCCAATTTGACTGGTACTTGTCTGACCATTTGGTTTGAAGCAATTTTACCACCCGGTGTTGATATCATATATGACCCTTTGGTGTGACAAACATCCAAGCCTACTTTTGCACCGAATTTTGCACTTATGAAACTATGCGATGCACCAGAATCAAATAATATAACTGCAGGCTTGTTATGGATAGAGAATGTACCCGACATCACTGGGGCTCCTTCTGGAAGCTCTGCAAGCGTGGTGAAGTTAATCCGTCCTTGCTTGACTTGCAGGGTTTGTCTCTTGCCCCTGTTCTTGTTGTTCGGGTTGGATCCTTGACCTTGGTTGGGCTGCCCAGACTGAGGGCATTCTCGTGCAAAGTGGTTAGAACTCCCGCATTTGAAGCAACGATTCGCGGGGCTGGGTCGAAGAGACTGTTGAAGAATGGGCCTCGGACCGTTCTGTGGAGGCATCGGGGGTCGTACCATGCCTGGCGGCTGTGGGGGTCTGGCAATCCATCTCCCTGGCTGAGGGGCCCTTGGTGGAGCGGTGGGCGCGGCATTTTGCACGATGCGATACCTTGGTGGTTGAGCACTTGATGGTCCAGCGGGTGCCTTTCTCTTTTTCTCTGCCCGGTGTGCCATGATACAGTCTTCCAGGGTAATGGCCATATTGACCAATTCGTTGTAGGTGTCAGCCCTGGCTAGGTTCAGACGTTCCTTAAGCTTGGTGTTCAGACCTCGGCGGAAACAATCACGCTTCATGGCATCCGTATCAGCGTGATAGCCCGCATACTGGCATAGGTTGTTGAACGCCTGGGCGTACTGCAGTACGGTGCAGGTGCCCTGGGTGAGTGCCAGGAACTCGTTCAACTTCCTCTCCATGAGACCCTCGGGGATATGATGTGCCTGGAACGCGGTCTTGAACTCATCCCAGTCGACCACATGGTCAGCCGGGAGCATCGCAGAATAGTGGTCCCACCACAGTCGAGCGGTACCGCGAAGCTGTTGCGCGGCAAAACGAGCTTTGTTGGCCTCTGAGCATGGGGCCACAAGTAGCGTGAACTTGGATTCAATGGTGCGAATCCATGCATCTGCGTCCAGGGGTTCCTCGGTCTTATGGAACAAGGGCGGCTGGGTCCCCAGGAAATCCATGTATCCTGCAGCTTGGGGTTGGTGAGCATTGTGCCCACCCCTCCGCTGGTGCTGTCCTTGCACGATCTGACGCAGCAGCTCGGTTTGAGCGGCCATCACTTCCACCAAACTGGGCGGGGGTGGTGGCGATTGTCGCGGTCGGCTGCCACCGGCACCAAAACCATCGGGGTTGCCACGTGTTGACCCAACCATCTGAAACGTGAAAGGTTACCATTAGTAACGCGATCCATATTACTTCCTTGATTCATAAATGATTGGTGTAGTCATAGACTTCCGAAATCACAGCTAGAAGTATGGACAGAATCACTGTTTGCTACGAGAAAAATCATAGCTTGCTGTGGGTCCATCCAAAACATCTCAAACTTTGGCAGTAGTCAGAGAATTTAGGAATGCACCACTTTGGTATTTAACTTCGGCGCTAGAACTATAGCTAAGGTGGTCGAAAGGCTCGTCCTTTGCCTTACTGTCTTAGCTGTTTTTCAGCAGATTGATCGGTACTGTTTCGCCTATAACTTAAACTAGCGAGGTCCAATGATGCTGAATTTTTGTGAGAACCACGATCACAAAATTTAGCACAAGTTTGGTATTCAACACTCAGCCAAGAAATGCAAGGAGACATGGATAAAAATTCCGACAAGTCTCAGCGATTGTGGATTTCATCGTTTACCAACTTACAACAAATCACCCAAGTTTATCGCCGTTCCTTACATGCTAAGGGTATCCACATGGTTCAGGTGTACCCATTACAAAAGAGTTACTCAACTCTTAGTTAGCCTATTACAACACTTGCCAAAAGTTAGGCTACCCTATCGAGGAGTATGTGCAAAAGTCCTCCTAGGTCGTCATCTAGAAGTCATCCAAGTCGTTGACGGACGACTCACTGTGAGCAGGAGAGTGAGCTCCCATCTGAGGTGCCTGTGGTACCTCACCCTCCAAATCCATGCCGGAGATACCATCAATCTCCTGTGGCTCCTCCTCATCTTCCTCCATGTCCTCCTCATGGGGATGGTCATTCTGATCATGGTGCCACTGAATGTGCTCATTAGCATCCTCCAACTCAAGGCTCAGATCATGGAGCTGTTCCTCCAACTGTGCTATCGTGGCATCTCTCTCACCCATGAGAGTGTCCTGCTCCTGAATTTGGCCCTCAAGTTGGCCAATCTGAGCATCTCTGTCCTCAAGATCCTGACTGAGCTCCTTAATTTGCTCATCCCTGGTATCTGCCATCATGTGGTAGGCCTGAGCAAGATCAGTGAGCTGCTCAAGCGCCTGACTCTGGAGAGTCTGAAGCCGGTAGAGTGCACTCATGCACCGCACGGAGGTATGAACAGTTTCCTGGGCATGAAAGTCTACCAAGCACTGTGCGTGCTGCACCCTGTTGAGCCAAAAGGGGTCGTTGTCCTGGGCAGCAGGAAACAATCCAATGGGAGTGAGTGTGACAACCTCGGGACGCTGCGCACAAAAAGTGGTGAGCGCCCTCATGGCTGCAAGCTCCCAAGTATCGGCCAAACGGCGACCAACAGCCTCAAGCTCCAAGGCGGGCCACTCCGGGTGTAATGGGTGCGGAAAGATAGTCACGTTGACACGGCACTGGGTAACTCCATTCTCTGCAAACTCCAGTCCGGCGTAACGTGGGGGAATTAGATAGCCCGCGGTACGCAGAACATCCCACAAAATAGAGGGAAAGCCCTCCCAGTGGAGACACTACGAGTGTACGGGTCCATCCTCATCCACCATCATAGCAACAGGCTCGGCCATCTGAACAAAAGATCAAATGGAGTGAGATAGCGAAAAACTGTGAACAGCACAAGGACAGATTCTGTATAGTGTGCAAAAATAACCATAACTTCCACAGTTTTGGGACAGATTCTCTAGATAATCCTTATGCAAAATCACACTTAGATACGCAAGAACCTTACCACTCTCATACAACGTATTTTCACTTTCCGATATATATGGTTATAATGCATGCACGTCCTATAGAAACGATATCTGTACTTATAGAAACGATATCTGTACAATTTCCACCGTACAGACGACGTTAACATACGCTATCGAGATAGCGTATTCACGGGGGTACCGTCATGAGACGGGGGTATGAACAGCGATCGCCATACCCTGCGCCAAACCTTCTACTCCCAATATGTTCAACTAACAGTTGGCATATTGGCAGCACCTCAAGTAAGCCACTGCTTGAGGGCAGCGTTCGGTTCGCATCACCGACAGGAAGGCCAAGCTCTCTCAGTTGGCTGAGGATCCTTACCTTCTTACCTTAGCAATGAGCGCGTCGTTATAGAAATTAAGGTCGGTTGTGCATGAAAGTAAGTTTTGACAGAAAGTAATGTGCTGGAAGTCAGTTGATAATATATATAGAAGTTAGATAGCCACCTAGTAAACTTTCCCATAATCCCTTAGGGCTTTACGAACTAGGCACCATCCTTAACGTACCAACGTATTTCGCAACACATCCTTCTAGTCAAGTTTTAGTAAATCGAGTTTTTAAGGCTTGTCGCATTCTCTGGCGTATGTATTTTGGCTCTGGCGCCAGCTGTTGCCAGCTGTGGTACCAGCTACGGCTCTGATACCAGCTGTGGCAGAACCACCTGAATTAATCCGGCTCAAGTGTATTAACCACCACCATTAAGGCAATTTTGGTTAACCCTACACTTCAAACGGAGTAATCCACTGGTCTGTCGGGTATAACCTCCCGATACAACCACGGTAGAGCGGATCGGATGCCATACATACAAACGCTCATGCGACGATGAGCCCAGAGAATACCACATTCCAGCAAATATTACAACATTAGCATAAGTCAATATTACAGACCAAGTTTTGAGTTTAGAAACCAAGTACTTCAATGATCATACTAAGAAGTTCTTCAGAGTTTAAGTTGCAGCGGAAAATACAAACAACGAAAGCTACTCGACGATACAGGATGTCTCGATGAAGCCCGTACGAGACATCACTCAGTATTATCTCCGTTGGACGGGGGCGTATCCCATTCCACCGACCAACCAGGGGGAAGAGTGCAGGGCCAAGTCAAGCTAGCAATCATATCTTCGAAGGTCTCACCTGAAAACGAGCCACAAGCAAGGCTGAGTATACTAATACTCAGCAAGACTTACCCGAGTAGTGGAATCTACTCCACCGACTCTAGATATGCAAGGCTTTTGGCTCAGGGGTTTGTTTTGCCGAAAAAGCTTCTACAAGTGGGTCCTTACTTTCAACTTTTAGCTCAAGATTCTAGTTTCGTTAACCCTTCTAGATAACCAGCTATCTAAAAGCATACATGGTGAAGCATTAAATTTTCATCCAACCAGTTCATTCATCCTCATTGTTCCTCTTCTTACTCTGTGGGTAAAAATGGTTAAGCAGTCTCAATAGCCGTGAGAAACGGACGATTCGAATCGAATTTCTTAACCGTGCAAGGGAAACCCAAACACACGTCACGTGGTTACTCCCTAGAGTCACACGTGCAACTTTTCCCCTTTCTTTCCGCGTCGTGGATCGGGGCTACCCTCCGAGAGTACAAGAGCCCCACGCCACGGTTCGGCGCCGGGTCGTGACCACTCTCTGCACTCGCCATATGCACATGGGACCGAAGTTCAAAGGGTAGGATGCCGTCCCCTTGCCGGGCCAATCAGGTACTTAACCTTACCGATTCCCATAATCTCGGCATGTGTTTAGTACGTTCAAAGACTTAACCATCACTACCACACCCTGCGGCCTTAGCATTTTTCACTAGACAGGCGGGCCTCAATCGTAACCATCGTTCCATAGCCCGTCCGTGTCCTTATGATTGCAGCGTGTAGTAGACATTCAACTCCTATTTTCTCGCGAGTGACAGGAAATCACTCGGCTTTTACCAGAGTCCTATTAGCGCAGCATTCTATCGAACCTTACATCTAGTTTTCAAGCAGGGGTTCCTAACATCATGCAACTAAGTTTTCATTCAACTCCTATAAACTTAATGCACAAGCAAAGAGTAATGAGTTGCATAATTAGGAAAGAAATAGGTTATGCTCCGGGGCTTGCCTTCGCAGTTAGCTTGGGGCTCTTCCGAACTTGGGCTCGGGTCTTCAAGAGCTTCAGTTAAGTTCACTTGAGCTTCACGCTGCTCACTCTCGGACGCGGGCACCAGCTCGTAAGTTCCGTCGGCGAGAGTTGTCGATTCTACATGAATGCACAAGTTTAAGTCGTGGTAATGGTAATCGACATGATTTAAGTGTAATTACTATAGTGGATAGTTTCTGGTCATGAAACTTTGGATTTAGGCACATCAGGGAAATATGTGCTTACTGTAAAAGTTTCAGACAATTTCATGTAGCAGATTAATTATGAAAAATATATTACATAGTTGCTGTTAGACTTTTGTTCTTTTTGTACAGGACAAATGGTGCAACAACTGAGTCTAAGATTTTTACAGAGCTTTCATTTAAGCATGCAGGAGCTACTGTAATTTTTGTAGGATTTATTATGCAGTATTCAGAGCATAGAAAATATGATATTACATACCTAGGTTATTCAAGGATTCATTTTTACAGGACACTACAGAGGGTTTTTGTCCATGCAACTTTTTACACAGCAACCTCTACCACAGTGTATCTCGTAGTAAAAATTTGAGAATTTTCGAAGCTAAGATACTATTTCCTTGATTTAATGTATGTTATTAGCACATAATTCAAATAATTAGGTTCCCCTGAGATATAAATTCTCCCAATTTTTCTCTGGCATCTATGTACCATCACACCAGTACAGAAAAAGTTTCATTAGGTGATTCATAACCTAACTGCAGGGGTAAAAATATGTAGCCACTTAGGGTATGAAACTAAGTTTAACAAACAGTGCAGCTAGAGATGGAATTTGGGCCTGGTCTTTTTACACAGTCCTAAACATCAAACAACTAACTCACTGTCCAATTTTTAGGGTCAGCATTGATCTACAACAGTGGGTACAAAATAAGTCCATTAAAGCTTCCATTTAATGTAGAGCAAAATATGTTGAGATTTGAAACTTTCTTTTACAACTAGGTCCTTGAATCTTACGCGCAGATCCTTCTAAAGATTTAAATTCTTGCAAGTGGGACCTCGGGCGGCTCGGGTACGGCGGCCGGCCGAAATTCCGGCGAGGGGCTCGCCGGCGGCCAGGGGTGAGGGTCGGGGAAGGTTCAGGGGTGCGAGGGCTACCTCGTGGGGGTGTTGTTCAGGTGGGGAACGGCCGGGAAGGGCTCGCCGGTGTTGGGGCAGAGGCGGCGGCGGCGGTGGCGCGCGTCGACGGCGGTGCTCCGGCGGGCTTGGGGCGGCCTGGTCCGGTCAGCGAGCTTCAGTGGCGCGTGGGGAAGCTGCTCAGGGGCTTGGCTTGGACGGAGGAGGTCGGGGTCGAGCTGTCCACGGCGAGCAGGGGCGGCGGCGGCGGCGACCGTGCGGGCGGCGGCGCTCCGGTGGTCCTGGGCGGCGTTGGGTGGGTCGGCGAGCTTCAGTGGGGTGATGTAGTGGTGGCTGGAGGCTCAATTTGGGCAGTGGGCGGCGGTGGAGGGCTGTCCACGGGCGAGCGGCGCTCGGCGGCGGCAATGGCGACGGCGAGGGCATTCTGGGTGCGTGGCTTGCGCGGGCGGCCGGGGCGCGGCTTTTATAGGGGCAGGAGGGAGTGTGGAGGGGCCTGGGCAATGCGCGGGGCGGAGGCACGACACGGCGCGCACTGGCCACGGCGGGCGGCAGCAGAACGCCGGTGCGGCGTGCGGCGAGCGGGCGCGGGTGACTGGCGGCCGGAGATTTGGCGTGGGCGCGAGGGGATAGTGTGGCACGCGGAGTGGTGGAGCAGCTGCTGCAGCGGCTCGGGTGGAGGGCAGGCGCAGCGACGGGCGGGCGCGGGAGCCGGGTCGGCACGGCGGGTCGCGGTGGTTGGGCGCGGCGGGCGGCGAGGCGGGACGCGGCAGTGGCGTGCGCACGCGCGGGCGGGTACTGGGCAGCGCGACGTGGGGAGGGGGCAAAGCCGGACGTGGGGGAGTGGCGCGGCGGCCACTAGCCTGGCGCCTCGCGCCGGTCAGGCGTCGCCGGCCACCTGGCTCGCGGCGGTCGGGCGGGGAGGGGAGAGAGGGGGGGCGAGGGGCCTGAATGCAAAAATTCGAAAAACTTCAGGGGGCTGGGCGCAAACAGGGCGTTTTCTCCTCTTTCTAATTTGAATTTCAAAAACTCTTTAACACGAAAGTTGTTCAGAATAAAAAGTTCTACAAATTTGGTTTCAGGCAACATCTCATTTGGCTTATGGTTTGAAAGTTAAATTTAAAAGTTCAAAGGTGTCCAAATGTGCCCAATTTAAATTTGAATTCCAACTTCTCTCGTCCTAATTCTTTTCACCCTTTTATTAGTTGCTTAAGCATAGGGTTAGGCTACTGACATTGATTTTAGAAATGAAATTTTTCAGGGCTGTCACATTCAGGTAACTACGCATACCTCACATGTTTTTAAGTACTCTATCAATATTAACTTCCTCCTTCTGCCAGGCTGCACAAGCCGCTCCAGTGCAGTCTCCACAGCAATCGGCCACATCCCAAGCGGAAGCCGAAACTCCAGCGACCCTTCTCATCGAGGTAGCAGTCTCCACAGCAATCGGCCACATCCCAAGCGGAAGCCAAAACTCCAGCGACCCTTCTCATCGAGGTAGATAATCTCTTAACTCAATTTTTCGACATTCAGAAGACTAACTGATTCCGATGCAGGCCGATTTGGGTGCGTCGGTCGAACTTCCTCAACAAACATCGGCCGAAGGACCAACAGAAGTATGGCAAATATCTCATATCATCCTATTCAATTATCGTAGTATACTCACATGATTTATTTGTCATACCTCTCCAGGAAGCTAGCCCGAGCAGAGCATTAATAGTGGTCGAGTCCTCTTCCTCTGACGAGCCGATCGTGCCGGTTCCTGAGACGAGGGAGGTACTCCCATCGGCGCAAGCAAGAGAGATCCGCTTCAAGGAGGTAACAAACTTATCACAGGAATCGGCTGATCCCCTTTTACTGCTCGCTGATCCTTGTCTTTATTCTTCCGCAGGTACAAGACACTCCAAATAACAGCCTTTTCTCCTTCGCGGTCTCTTTGCCTGATGATGAAGAAATCGCTTCACGCCAAGTTCCGTCGAGCTCTATCTCTGATGATGTCCGCACCAAGCTCGAGAGCATGCGGATCCTCCTCCAAGATGATATCGGCCGATTGGTGGAAGATGCTTTGCCGATTCGGCGGCTTCTTAGTGACATCAAAGGCCGAATCCCGGAAGAAACAACAGAAAGCTTGGAACCTGCTGCATATATAGAATCTATACAAACCTCAGTTTTCATGGCCCTGCGCCATATGGCCGATCGTGCCCAGCTAGCAAAGACCCGGGAGGAAGCCGATTCGTACAAGCACCAAGCCCAAGAGATACACCAACGGATCAACTTCCTCGAGAGCTCTCGCCCGGACATCGTTGGCACGATAGATCGCCTAAAACGGAGGAGAGCAGAGCTAGCCAAAGAGATGGAGCAAGTAACCAAAGACATAGCTGCTGAAGAAAAGAAGCTTCAAGAGCTCCCATCCGTCATCACTGGGCTGAAACAAGAAAGACAGAACTTGGCCTGTGAAGCGATAAGACTCCGTTGCCATATGTCAGAAGTTCCCGGATCGGCCGACGACGACCAAAGAGTACTAGATTCGGCCGATTAGATTAGGCAACGAGCTATCGCGGCCATAGATGCCCTCCTTGGGTTGTAAAGAATGCTATAAACATTTAATGCTCCTTTAATGTTACTGCGCCAATTTGATTCTGGACCACTTCCTTTGGCAGATTTGCATTTATGAATGCTTTTACTCCGATAGGACGTGTCCCACCATCTTTTTACCTCCTTCTCTTTATAAGTACGAGATCCCACACCGTCTCCAGAGGCATATGCATTACCCATCTTCTCTCCCTCCAACAACTGGATCTTTATTCTCCCAAACTGGGCATCAAGATGTCTTCTTCTTCTTCGTCCTCTGTCAACCAGGTACGAACCTTCCTCTGTTTCTCCCCTTGACATCTCAATCGCTCTGATGCTGGGTAGCTTTTCATCTCTGTTTAGTCAAAACATCTTAGTCCCAGTCTGGAATGAGCGATCGAAGTTATGCATTCAGACGAACCACTGTCGCTGGCAGACATAGATCTGATAAGAGCTCATTCTGAAGAACTTAAAGATCATGTTCCTGCTGTTGTCCAGAAGTATTGGGACCTTATAGACGCTCACTGCCTAGTCCCCAAGCGACTGCCATCTGAAAAGAGTCCTCCACTCCCTCATCAAGTCGAGACTGAAGCCGCCATGGAGAATCTGGAGGAGGAGAAGACCCGCCTCCTGATAGAACTATGCCATCAAGTTGATACTGGAGCCACCATGGAGAATCCGAAGGAGAATAGGACCCGCCTCTGATAGAATTGGGCCGGATTGAGAGAGAAATCCAGAGCAAGCGTAATCAATAGATATATCGGTATTTTTATCCTAAGGGCGACTTGTACCATGTCGGCCATGTACTCTGTTGTTTTCATCGAATAATGAATTGTTCAGACCGAATCACAATGTTTCCTCCTTAAGGCGATGTCATTTCCACATCGGCTGTGTAAACAAACGCCAATAGGGGTCGGCCACGCCATCTTGATGTATCTGTTTGCAAGTTATGCATCTACCCAAATGCTCGGATAGTACCTCTTCAGATATCTTCCATTTAAAGCTCTTGGGAATTCTTCCCCTTTGATTGTTTCTAGAATATATGCATTTCCCGGGGCACATCGGCCGATTCTGTGCGACCCTTCCCAAGTGGGCGACCATTTACCAAATTTGGGATCCTTAGACCCTATCGGCAGCACCAACTTCCATACCAAATCTCCTTGGGAGAATTGTTTAACTTTGACCTTTTTTTCATACCATCTGGCCACCCTTTTCTTGTTTTCTTCGATGCTAATCAAGGCTCTCAAACGCTGACCCGCCGAGTCATCGAGCTCATCCTTCATGAGGAAGGAATAGTCATCGGCCGTCAACTGATCTTGAAGCGATATACGCCTTGATCCCGTCCTTAATTCCCAAGGCAGGACTGCCTCGTGACCATAAACCAGCTGATAAGGAGATATCTTAGTGGCTCCGTGGCAAGCCATCCTATAAGCCCATAGAGATTCAGCCAAAGACATGTGCCACTTTTTGGGTTGTTCCTCTATCTTCCTCTTGATCAACTTGATTATCCCCTTATTGGACGATTCAGCCTGGCCATTGGCTTGAGCATAGTATGGAGAAGAATTTAATAATTTAATCCCCATATCGGCGGCGAATTCTCCAAACTCTCCAGAGGTAAACATCGTCCCTTGGTCAGTCGTGATAGTCTGAGGAATACCAAATCGATAAACAATATGGTTCTTAACGAATTCGATCATATCGGCCGATGTCACGTTCCTTAAAGGAACTGCCTCCACCCACTTAGTAAAATAATCGGTGGCCACCAATATAAACTTATGCCCTTTGCTTGATGGAGGGTGAATCTGTCCGATGAGATCTATTCCACAACCTCTGAACGGCCACGGCTTGATTACTGGATTCATAGCTGAAGCAGGCGAGCGCTGCACATTGCCAAACTTCTGATAGTCTTGGCATCCTTTATAATATTTGAAACAATCCTCAAGAATCGTTGGCCAGTAATACCCATTGTTTCTGATCATCCATTTCATTTTGTGAGCCGATTGATGGGCTCCACATACGCCTTCATGGATTTCCCCCATCAGGACCTTTGCTTCTTCTGTTCCCAGGCACTTGAGAAGAACTCCATCAATCGTTCGGTAAAATAAATCATCTTCAAGTAACACATACTTTGTGGCCTGGAAACGCACTCGCCGATCCACCTTCTGGGACGGATCCCTCAAGTAATCGGCAATCTCTTTTCGCCAATCATCGGCCGCGAGTTCCAAAATCATAGCTCCCTGAATCGGCCGATATACGGATGCATGTTGGGCCAGCCTGTTGGCCTCCTCATTATAATTTCTGGGGATGTGCTCAATTATCGCAGACTTGAATTCCTTTAACAACTGGAGACAATCTTCATAATAAATCCTCAAGATATCATCCTTGCATTCAGATTTCCCCGTTAACTGATATACGATGAGCATGGAATCTCCAAAAATCTCGACTGCATCAGCTTTGACTTCCCTTAATAGTTGGATACCTTTTAGGACAACTCGATATTTCGCCTGGTTATTGGTTGCGGATGCTTCTATCGGCAGAGAGAAATCATAACTTGCCCCCCGAGGCGATACAAGAACAATGCCGATTCCCGATCCAGATCCACACGAAGAACCGTCGAAATATAGAGTCCATGGAACCCTTGACTTAACCCTTGACAGCTTTGGCCGATTCGTACCTTAAGTGAAATTCAGACAGAGCCAGGATCCATTTTCCAATTCGTCCTTTCAAAATCGGCAGTGACAGCATATACTTCACCACATCATCTTTGCACACCACTATGCATTCTGCCGATAACAAATAGTGCCTGAGCTTGGTACATGAGAAGTATAGACACAAGCACAGCCGCTCCACCGGGGAATATCTTGTTTCGGCGTCCAGGAGTCTCCTGCTGACATAATATACCACTCGTTCTTTTCCTTCGAACTCCTGTACCAACGCCGATCCAATAGCTTTTTCATCATCCGATAAGTATAGTTTGAACGGCTTACCAGGCTGTGGCGGGACTAACACCGGAGGTGAAATCAGATATTGCTTGATATCTTCCAACGCTCTGTGTTGTTCTTCTCCCCATACAAATTCCTGGTCAGGCTTCAATTTCAACAAAGGAGTAAAAGCTCGAATACGCCCGGACAGGTTGGATATGAATCTTCTGATAAAATTGACCTTGCCGATGAGGGATTGCAGCTCGGTTTTATTCTGTGGGGCCACAACTTTGTTGATGGCGTCTATGGTCTTCCGGTTAACCTCTATCCCGCGCTCATGGACCATGAATCCTAAGAATTGCCCAGCCGATACACCAAATGCACACTTGTTCGGGTTCATTTTTAACCCATGCTTCCTTGTGCATTCCAGTACTTCTTGTAAATCGGCCAGATGTTCCTGATGACCTTTTGACTTGACCACAACGTCATCTATGTAAATTTCCACCGATGTACCAATGAGCTTGTGAAAGATATAGTTCATGGCCCGTTGATATGTAGCACTGGCGTTCTTTAACCCAAAGGTCATTACAACCCACTCGAATAGACCAAGGTGACCTGGACACTTGAAAGCCGTTTTCGAGATATCTTCTTTGGCCATTAATATCTGATTGTACCTGGCATCACCATCCATGAAACTGATGACTTTGTGTCCTGCGGCAGCATCTATCAAGACATCGGCCGTCGGCATTGGATATCCGTCCATTGGTGTAGCCTGATTCAGGTTCCTGAAGTCGA
Source organism: Panicum miliaceum (assembly GCA_032594955.1). Taxonomy (NCBI): domain Eukaryota; kingdom Viridiplantae; phylum Streptophyta; class Magnoliopsida; order Poales; family Poaceae; genus Panicum; species Panicum miliaceum. The sequence continues at coordinate 44,206,850 of CM064061.1, read as the reverse complement.
TGCACACGCGCAGTTTCCCATTTTTCTTATACACGGGCACAATATTAGAAATCCATTTGGCGTAGCGGCATTGCCGAATAAATCCTGCTTCAATCAACTTTGTGATCTCGGCCTTTATATCAGGCAGAATTTTGGGGTTGCATCATCGTGCAGGCTGCTGATATGGCCGATATCCTGATTTTATAGGCAACCGGTGTTCAACAATGGACCGGTCTAGACCTGGCATCTCATGGTATTCCCAAGCAAAGAAATCCTTGAATTCTTTTAATAAACTTATCAATTTACACTTATACCCAGGATCTAAGTCAGCACTAATATACGTCGGCCTTGATTTGCTACTGTCTCCCAAATCCACCATCTCCAATGAATCGGCCGACGTAAACCCATGCCCAAGCTTCTCATCTTCTCGGACGAGCTGATCCATCTATTCTGAATCTTCAGAGCCGACTGCTTGGATCGGTTGTAGACCGAAATCGGACACCTTCAGGAAATCAGTGTCCCAAGTCCTGCCAGATATACACCTGACGTGTTCACAGCTCCACTGTTGCGTATCGACCGCTGCGACGCTGTAGGCGGAATCGGCGATCACTATTTCTGTACTATCGCCAACCCATTGCACGAGGCATTGGTGCATTGTAGATGGGACACAACAATTCGCATGTATCCAGTCTCGACCGAGCAACATATTGTAGGACCCCTTACCATTAATAATGAAAAAGGTAGTAGGAAGGGTCTTACTGCCGATGGTGAGGTCGACGCAGAGTGCTCCACAAGCGGGAGACACGTTGCCCTCGAAGTCCTTGAGCATCATGTCCGTCTTGGTCAGGTCTTCATCGCTTTTGCCCAATTTGCGGAACATGGCATACGGCATGATGTTGACTGCGGCGCCTCCATCTACTAGTAGTCTGGTAACGGGTCATCCGTTAACGTATCCTTTGAGAAATAATGCCTTGAGATGTTGCCGTTTATCGTCTTCTGGTTTCTCAAAGGTGGCCGTCATCGGCTCTAACACCAATTGCGCCATCTGCTCTTCCATCCTTGTCGCTTTGTTTCGATCGGCAGGCGCCATGAACTCCATCGGCAATATGAACACCATGTTGATATCAGCTGCCGATTCTTGATCGTCTGCTTCCTTGCTGTTGTTTTTCTTGGGGCGCCAGACCCGAGACTTGACGTTTCTCTTTTCCGGTACCTGCCTCTGCTCTTCTTCCTATTGCTCCCATTGGCGCAGGCGTTGGATCCTCCATTTCTGGGATTTGGATAGACCATCAGGGCACCACCTGGGATTTATTGGTTTGACCGATGATCTGGCGTGCTCCCAATCTGGTTCTCTTCCTAGGGTTTTTCATCTGACACCCTGTTATCAGCCATCTCTTCCAGCTGATTGTGTACGCTGATTCTGCCCCCCAGTCCATCCTGTTGGTTGATCCTGCCTTTCGACCGGTGATACCGATCAACTCTGCCCCCCAGCCGATCATGCACTGAAAGGCGCTGTCCTTCTTGTTCGCGTCGATTTCTGCTGATCGGCTCTGATCCTTTGGAGCGTGATCTTTTAAACGGGCGATCGTTGCGGCTTAATCCGTTGCACTCAGGACAGTTATCGACTGACGGCAATCGGAGGTCGTTCTCCTAGCAATGGATGAAGAACGGACATTGCCAGTGATCCTCGTGCCGGCGTATCATCTCGTCGTGGTATCTTGACCGTTCCTGCTGCCGCCGATATTTGCTGAGCAAGAATTGGAAGGTGACGGGTCTGCGCGATCGTTTTGATCCTTCGCCCTTCTCTTCAGCCCGCCTTGTTCCTTTGACCTCATCCGCCGTGACCTGTTTCCTGGGATCTACGGCGCCACTCCTTCTTGCCGATTCCGACGTTAGCACCTTGGTTTGAAGTAAATTTCTTCCCGTGTCAACCATGTTTGCCGGGAAAGGATGCTGGTCTATCTTCATCGGCTTTGCCGGTTTGGTCGGGGTTTCAAACTTGAGCCTTCCCTGCTCGATGGCCGATTGTATCTGCTGACGAAAGATCTTGCACTCATTCGTGTCATCAGACGTGGCGTTGTGCCACTTGTAGTACTTCATCTTCTTGAGCTGATCGGCCGAAGGGATCGTATGGTACCGAGATAGCTTGATCTGCCCTTCCTGGAGTAATAAGTCGAAAATCTTATCGGCCTTTGATGTGTGAAAGCCGAATGTCTCTAGTTCTTTCTTTCCGAAAGGGCACGATATTGGCTTTTTGCCTTTCACCCACTCTGCTAGGACGATTTCTTCCTCTCCATCCGATTCAGATCCTTCTAGATATGCCACCTTCTTCTGGAAATTCCTCCGCTGCTCAAAAGGACGGACTTCCTGTCCTGCCAATCGGTGAACGATCTGGATTAGGCTCTCAAATTCTTGCGAAGCATACCTTTCCTTGATTTGTGGCAGGAGGCCTTGGAAAGCAATATCGGCCAACTGGGCATCGGTCAGAGCCAGACTGTAGCATTTATTCCTGATTTCTTTGAACCTCTGTATGTATCCAGTTACCGGTTCATCGCTCCTCTGCCTGAGGCTGGTCAAATCTGAGAGCTTCATCTCATGTACTCCTGCGTAGAAGTACTTATGGAACTGCTTCTCCAGATCGGCCCAAGTGACAATGGAATTAGGTGGCAAAGTGGTGAACCACTGGAAGACCAATCCAGACAGAGACGATGAAAACAAACGCACCCTCAGAGCATCTTGCGTGGCGGCTTCCCCGCACTGGATGATGAATCTGTTAATGTGCTCCACGGTGGATGTGTCGTCCAGCCCCGAAAACTTGGTGAAATCGGGCACCTTGTACCGGTGTGGAAACGGCAGCAGGTCGTAGGCCGATGGGTATGGCGTCTTGTATGTGTAAGTCTGTACTTTCGGTTTCAACCCAAACTGGTCCTAAATTACCTCTGCTATTCTTGCCGTCCAGTCCACCTGCTGCTGATGAACGGCCATTCGAGGTGCCGGCGTATGCTGGAGGATTGGCGGCGATGCGGCCGGGTGATGGATCGAAGCATGCAGCGAATTCTGTTGCGTCATGGCCGTCTGAGCAGTTGACAGTTGATGGCGAAGTGAATCCGCCGCCCCGTCGTACATCGTCATCGGCGCCGTGCTTCGGAGTGCCTCTACAGCGCCTGCCCCCCTGCCGATTTCTGACGGGACCGGTTGATACTAAGGGACCGTCGGCCGGACGGCCGATTGGAACGGCGCCTGGATTGGACAGCTCCCATGTCCGGTTGATAGATCAGGAAAAGCCGTCGTCGCCGATGCCCCCCAGGGTACTGAGTTTGTGGGCAACGATTGCACCGAAGCGATCTGGACAGGCTGAAGTGGTGCCTGCGATGGGTAGCATGGTGCGCCGTTGTACCTTGGAGACACTGGAGGCAACGACGTGTTGTAGCCTTCGCGTTGCGTCGATGTCGGCTGAGGAGCCGACTGGGACGTGCCTGGTGAGCTTCTGGCTGGAAGTGCAATCGGCGGAGCATACACCGTATTGGTCATCACCGAGGATTGGTCGATGAACGCCTGGTAGACGGACTGTTGGATCATATCGGACATCTTGCCCGAATCCTCAGCAATGGTGATATGGCGGGGAACTGGAAGAGGAGCTTTCTTGACAACCTCCCCGCTTCTGGTACGACTGAACGACTGCAGATACATCTTCTTGTAATCTTCTAGATGTTTAGCCAATTCTTCCTTCTGGTCGTCCTTGAGATCCGCTTCTGTGACCTCAATGATGTTGCTTTCGGAAACTTATGCGTTTTTTGACATATCGGATCTTGAAGTCGGTCCCACCAAGCGTGCCAAAAGTGTGTTGGCGCTAAAATCAGCCAGGAATCGGCCGATGGTCTTCAGCGTCGTACACATGACCCGGGAGAATCTGCTTAGCTCCTGTTCGGGTTATTTGCCCTGGTGCGGTTCGCGCGGCGTGCCAGTCAATCTGACCTGTTGATTGACAAGGAAATAAGAGTATTGATCTAGTTGATTGACCTGTATTAAATACAGGATGTCCTGATCGGCTGGGGTTCCGATCTGTCCCTGGGAGCGCGTCGGCGAATCGGCCGATTTGCTATGAAGATGACCGGCTACGGATCAGCCGATAATCACGTAATAATTGCAAAAAAAACTATTGGAGCAACTTAAACAATTATTACAAATGCAACACTTGAAATAGATCTAATCGGCTATATGACGATGAATCGAAGAAAAGCGATGATAAAGCTGGATAACTGGTGATAATACTAGAAAAATAGGTAAAACCTATAATTCCAATAAATATCGATAACTAGTGAATAAATCTGAACGAAACCACAGCGATGCGCCCGTAGTTAAAGCTTAGATGTTACTCGATAAGCGGAACCTACCAATTGGCCGGAGATCAAGTTGATGCAGCCCTGCTAATCCGTACGAACTCGTGAAAGAAGAAAAAGTATTGGCAAAGTTGCTGACTTGAAAGTAAAGTACTAGAAAAAAGTAGAAGTGTTTGTTGATTGATGTGTTCATATCTTACAAAGCCCTGGCGACTCCTATTTATACCCTAAAACCAGGACTCTTGGTCGATTACGACTTGTTACAATCTTATTTTAAACAGAAAAACTACTATATCTATAATATCTTTAAAAGGAAACGGACTCCCGCAGAATCTTTCGCCGCCGTCTCCTAATCCAATCAGGACTTTTTCCATTGCTTCTTGGCCGAATCAGCATTGCTCCGTTGACCAACATCAGGGCACTTTTGACCGGGATCCTCTGTTGTGGTTCCAATCTGTTTGGCGCAAGTTGCATTGCCAATCGGCCGATTCCCAACTGTAGCCTTTAGATCTGCTGCATCGGCCAATCTCTTCTCCTGACGTCGATTCAACACGTGTCAAAATCTGGCGTCAACAGAATCATATTCTCCGCCCTCCGTAACAATCACAACCCGATTGTTAGGACAGTCCTTGATGACATGGCCTCGGCCCAAGCACTTAAAATATTAAATCCCACTACTCCTAGAGGTGGAACCCATTGGAGTATTGGTCTTGGAGGATGTTGGCCTAGCAGATTTCTCCACATTAGATGAGGCATTAGATCATTAGCATTGGAGCTTGAACCGGGTGCAAACATTCCTCATCCCAAATCAAACCTTGCTGTTTTTGGAGCACTTGATGGTGCTCTTGAGCTGAAAGTTGAATGCTTGGTTGGTTTAGCATCATCATGCAATTGCCGCTCAGCCTTTTGTGCAATGTGCACTAGCTCCACTACATTGTTGTAGGTCTGAAATTCTACAACACATTTGATTGGCTTATTTAGACCGGAGAGAAAACGTGCCATGGACTGCTCTTCATCCTCATGCACACAAGCCCTAATCATGGCTTGCTCCATTTCCTTGTAGTATTCTTCCACGGATTTGCTTCCTTGCTTCAAATTCTGCAACTTGTCAAAGAGGTCACGTTTATATTGTTTTGGAACAAAACATGCTCTCATTTCCCTCTTCATTTCAGCCCATGTTGCCACTGGAAATTCACCATTCTCCTCTCTTTGATTCTGAATTTGTTCCCACCAAATGAGAGCATATCCATCAAAGTCAAGATCAGCCATATGCACCTTCTTTTCTTCCGAATAATTATGCACACGAAATATCTTCTCAACCTTCAATTCCCATGTGAGATATGCATCGGGGTCAGATGTGCCTTCAAATTTGGTGCTGAATTTCAGCTTTCCGAACTTCTCTTCATTGGGATGATCGTTGTTGGCATTGCGATGGTGTTTAAAATTGTCATTGCGATGTAGCCTAAAAGTATCTGGATCTATTGTTTCATCTGCAGCACCATTACCATGCCCACGACCTCTTCCTCGACCAAATGCATCACCACCTCTTCCTCCCCTATGCCTTCACCCAAGGATATTCTTTCTTCCTTGCCCTTCTCACTGTAACCGAGCTGCACACTCTTCATCGGTCTCATCTAGCTCTTCTTCATGAGAGCCTGCGGCACCTTGTACCTTCAATGCTTTCACAACTTCAGCAACCATATTCTTTTGGACTGCAACCATGTTCTCATTGAGTTGGTCATTGAAGTCATTCATTAGCTTCTGTAGTTGCTCTTGTGTGACATAACTTGGTGGTTGCTCTCCATCTTCACCTGCCATAGTTAGCGCGCTAAAAGAGACCAATTCAAGTGATGTGGCTTTGTGGAAACACTCAATCTCACCTACTCTTACTACCAAAGTTCTTATGTGTCCTTGCCAAATTGTGAGCTGTACTCACCTTGGTGGTAGTAGACACGATAAAAGTGATAGATCAAGCGAAATCAAAGTCACAGTGCATCCTAAATATAGGCTTATTTGTGGAGCTTGGAAGGTTATATATGTGGTAATGCAATCTGAAACTTCAAGCTATTGTAAAGTTAAGTAAGATTCCAACCAAGAAAGATGTCTAGTTGCTGAACTGAAATAGAGAAATTGTAAAATGTCTTTAGCAACTCACACACAAGGATGGGAAAACTTGTTGCAGTCAAGGAAAAGAGCTAAACTGAAGTTTTGATTGAAGACAAAGCTCAGTGCTGCACAAGTTATGGAGAGATGCTAGCTAGTTGCTCACAAGATTAACAGGGCTGCAAGATTTGCACAAATGATAGATATATGTAAGCTAAACATTATCAAGCACAACCAATCAATATGGTGATCTCAGCACTTAATCCTTTTTTTTGTTCTCCTTCTTTCTCTCTCCTTTTTTTTTGCCTTCTTTTGCTACAGAGATCAGCCACCAAATTGTAAACAAATTAATGCTTTCTATTGAGATAAATTTCAGAAAGAGCAGAGTGCAAAGCCCACAACCAACAACCTACAGCTAGTCTCAATAGGTTCAAAGTTTCCATAAATGATGAAATTGGTTCACTACTGAACTTTTCTTGGATAAATCAGACCGCCACTTCAAGATTCACAACTCAAACATAGATTATTCTGATAGGTCTTGAAGTAAGCTTTCCAACGAGCACAAGAACACCAAAAATGGAGTTCAAACAAAAAAGTTATGCTTGTTTTCGTGTGCCCTTCTCAAACTTCAAATCTGAGCGTAAAATGTCTTTGGGATGAAAATAGATCTGAACAAGAACACAAGAACGAAGGGAAAAACATAGATCTTGATGGGGAACAAATGGGAAAACAAATCAGAGGCGGAAAATGAAGGGAAACACAAAGGTTCAGCAACCAAACTCGATCTATTGAACTAGAACTTAACACAACTCACTGACATTTCAGATCGGGTTATGGGTAGAGGAAATTTTTGGTATTTTCAAGTTTAGGACACTAAACCAAAGGGAAACTAGGGGGGGTAAAGATCCTACCGAGTAAACCGGGCTCTGAATACCAAGATGATGCAGGGGCTTGCCCGATCTTCTCGTTGTAGGATCTAGGGATAACTTGACCCGTGCAACCTGACGAACCGATGGCACCAACAGCTGCTCGAACGACCACCTATGACAAATAATTTCACCCATCCACACGATTTGGTCGATGCCTAACCTGAGCCACGCAAGGTAGAGGCAATGCTCTTGCAAATCACAAGGTAACACAAGAACAAATGGTAGAGAAAACTCTCAATCCTCAAGGGGGCAGCTATGGCACAACCCTAAGGATAAGAGCACTTGGCTTCTCTATTTTTCTGAGTTCAATTCGTGGTTCCGGGTGTGCAAGTGATATTTATACTAGGAACATCCCTCCTAGTTGGGCTGGAGGCCTTACAAACAAGCCCATCTCGGAAATACATGAGTTGGAGCACTTCACGGAATGTTCAGATCAGACTGGTCCGAACTACATGGTTCCAGAATAGTCTTCACGAAAATGGGCATAACTCTCTCCATACAGCTTCAATGGATGTGCCGTTTGTTGCATTTGAAAGTAAACTTGATTAGATTTCCATCCATGTATAATAATTGGGGTAGAAGCTAACATAATGATACAGAATTCACCGTGAAGTGGGAAATCAGATCGGACCAGTCCGAACTATGCAGTTCTGATACAGTCTTCACCAAAATGGGCATGACTCTGTGCATACAGCTTCAATGGATGTTTCGTTTGTTGCATATGAAAGTAGACTTCAAGTTGTTTCCAACGGTATAAGATACTCTTGGTGAAACCTTCTGGTTTGTACAGTTCTTACCTTGAACTTCTGTCACAAAATCTGGTGCCGTCACAGGGACTGCAACTTGCTCTCTATCACTTGGACAGACTTTCCATGGCCTCCTCTTGGAACCTAAGGACAAGAAATGCACTTCTATTAGGCAGCAAACAATTCTTAGTAGTGGCATGTTCACATTCATGAAGTACTAGATTCACCTCATCTTGTAGTAGTTGTGCTCTTGCTCGAGTCAACGGCCCCTTGTAGACATTGTTGTCTTGTACATCATGTGGGATGTCCTCATCAATGAGGAACGCGGTGACTCTCTTCGAGCTGAAGATCGCGGAGCGGACGCGCCGGGGGCACCCTCCGCACGCTCAGTTCATTGGTACGGTGGACCACGCCCAAAGTCAATCCACGACCTCCACGAGGGGGAGTCGTGCGGCTCAAGCTCCGAGTCCTCGCCGGGCAAGGACAGCCACCCTTCGCGGCAGTGCAACATGCTGTACACGACGGAGGTGGACCCGACGAGGGGCGCAGGCGATGAACCCGTCAACTCTCCGGTGCAGCTCACACCGGAGGAACAAGCCGCCTACGAGCAAGAGAAGCTCGAGCGCGCCAAGGCTCGAGTGGCGGACCTTCAGCGCAAGCACGTGACCAACGCACGCTCGACGGTCATGCCGCGCGCTGCCGGGGCACGCGGTAGGGCCACAATAGTCAACACCAGATCCTACACGTCAAGCATGGCACACCGTTCTTTCCACGGGCGAGCCAGAATGTTGCCGCAACCGTGGCGATGATGCAGATGATGCCACCTCAGGCAAGCCCGGAGGGCCAACACGTCGTGTCGTGTCGTGTGCGCTAGTAAACATTAACTAATATTAACTAAATATTACACCCGCAATACAAATCTAGATTAAAACCTAAAAGGTAAAATAAATAACTAATATAATGATAAGTAAATATTAGCCAAAATAACTAATAAAAGAATAATGGAAAAAAAGAGTGTGGCTGTGTCGTGTGCGCTAACTTAGAGCATGTGCACCGGCAGTCATCGGGTGGGCGGGCGGGCAGGCGGGGGAGGGGCACTACTACAAAAAATGATTTACCGCAATCTCCGAGGCGGGCAGGGATTTCAACCACCTCGGTTAATGCCAGGTATTAATCGAGGTAGTCATTATTTATTAATCGAGGTATTTTTCTAAACTGCTTCGTAAAATCTGTTAACCAAATACAGGTCCAACTTGGAGCCCAAACAGCCCATCTTAGCCTGATATTGCGCTTAGTGTATATATATCTCTTTGGGTTTGGAGTCTCACATTTCTCTCCCCCTCCCTCTCCACCACACTCAACTGTCGGCGGCCCCTCTCCCTCTCCCCTCCTCTCCCTATCCTCCTCTCTCCCCCGCCTCCCCCGCCTCCCTCCCACCGCCCTTCCCTTTCCCCACTGTCGCCGCCTCCCTCCCACCGCTCCTCCCTCTTCCCCTACTGCTGCTCTACCTCCCTCCCCTCGCTGCCCCTCAATCTTTCCCACCACCGCGTTGGATCCAGTGGCGACGGCCCCTCCCTCCCTCCCTCGGTCCCTCCGCAGATCCACCCACCGGCTGGCATGGAGTGCGAGCCTGAGGAAGTGCGGTTCCTTGGCGCCGCAGGCGTCTACTCCGCTTCCACGCAGGTCCACCGCGGCCCGCATAACCCGCTCTTCGCCCGCATTGCCGCCGCCTTCATCCTCCCGCTCTCCATGCTCTTCCTCCTCGGGCTCCCCATATCCCACGCCCTATTCCACCACATCGAGGCAGACGCGGCAGCGAGCGCCGGTCGATAGAGGCAGCATGGCGTGGCCGTGGCGCTGGCGGCGGAGGAGGAGCACAGCGGCGGAGGAGGAGGAGCACGGCAGATGGGCTCGTGATGGGCTCGGCGGGCCTATGATGGGCTTGGTGGGATTTTTCCTTTTTTTAATTTTTTATTTGATTAACCGAGGCGGGCAGCAAAACCACCTCGGTTAATAGGTCATTTACCATTACCTCGCGTCCGAGACGGTTGGCCTGCCCGCCTTGGTTAAGCACTTTTGCCCGCCTCGATTAAGTTTTTTGTAGTAGTGGGGGGTGGGACCGCTCTAGGGAGGTCGAGCGTGGTCACATAGAGTTGCATAGGCGGGAGGTGCGCCTGCTAGTGTCGGGCGCGTCGTTAGGCCTCGGGACAGGTTGGGGATACCGACGTGGCAGTGCGATCAATGGCAAAGCATGGTGACTAAGGGTGACGTTGTGGGCGAGACGTCAGGGAAGGTGGCAGCAGCATTGGAGGTCGTGGGGTGACCGGCCGGCGCGACAAACGATGGAGGTGAGGCATGGCCGACCTGAGGCGGCGGAGGAGGAAGGCTAGATGGGGATGACGGGACGATGCTGCTAAATGTTGAGGACGGCTCGTAAGGATAAAGAGATATTTATACCCGCCACTTTATTTCCAGGTGGTTTCTAGACACGACATTAAAGGGTCTTTAGTTTCGGGTGCTATCTAGATCGAGGACTAAAGGATCGTCTTTAGTCTTGAGTGGACATACCAGGGATGGTTCATGCGGGATGTGAAATGCACCACCCTTTAATCTCAGGTGTTAGATCCACCCGCGACTAAACGGTGGCTACGGTTTCATTGCCCACGTAATCGGATCCATTTTTCACATTATTTCTTCTTTAGTAATCAAATAAATCCAAAATTTAAGTAGTAAACCAAAAAATATCCAATGTTTTCTAAAAATTCAAATCATGCTTATTTAAATATGACTAATTTAACAAAATAAGAATCAATAAATTATATATATTTTTTGTGTATTAAAAAAATATAAAATTTAAGTTGTAAACCAAACAATATATATAAATGTTACAAAAAAAATTCAAATCATGTTGATTTCAAATATGATTACTTTAACATAATGGGAATAAATAAATGTACATATACTTCTTTTGTTTAACCAAATGAATCTTCAAAATAAGACCACACTTGACTATATTTAGATTATTTCTATATAATATTTTTGATGAAGTTTTAATGGATTTATACATTTTGTACATTTAGAACAATTTACATGAAATCATCGAGCAAAATAATTGCACACCTCGAACAAATCATATGAACACATAAAACAAATATTTATACAACTATAACAAATTATATGAACTCACCTAATGAAAATATCTATATCTACTAAAAATTATATGAACTCAAGGAAAAAAAATTATAAACTTAGAATAAATTATATGAACAAACAAAACAAATATGTATACACCTCCAATAATTTGTATAAAATCATAGAATAAAAATCTGTACACCAAGAATAATATGAACTATGGGAATAAAGATTTGTACGCATACAATAAATTATATAAACTCATAAAAGTAATTAATTATTAATTTATTAGGATTCAATTATAAGAAATAAAGGTGAATGTCACGAATTATAAACCAGGGAAAGAAGACATCATAAAGAGAAAAAAAGGAAAAATTAAGTATTAGAAAGGGAAAAATAAGTAGAAAAGGGAAAAAAATAGAATAAAACAAAAACTATAGGAATGGAAAAGATAACTAAACATAAAGAAACAAATCTGTTATTTTTCATAGACGCAACAGAAAAATATGTGAGATAATTAAAAAGGAAAAAGTAAAATAAAAATAAAGCAAAAGAGATGAAAGAAGAATGTATGATACAAATTAAGAAACAAATGATAGACCGGTCAAAAGTTGAGAGAGAAAAATAAAAAAGGAAAAAGAAAACAAAGAGGCATGCAATGGAAGTGACATCTAGTGGTCCTATATATATATATATGTGTCAGCACATTAGCTATGCATGCATACACCCAAAGTCGCATCTAGTACGCTCGATATTGGTTAGACTTGACAGGACAAAAATAGTTTCTTAGGCTGAATTAAAGCGGTCCACCGGAAATTTCAGGTGACAAGACGGTAATTTGTAATGCAGGTGATATATAGCCACCGCCGTGGCAGCCTGGCAAGGCAAGCAGTGCACGTCCGAGTTAAGGGAGGGTGGGCCGGGACTTGCTCGCCGGCCAAATGGAAAAGGAGAGGGAGATACATGGGTTGGGCCAGATTTGACCAAAAGAAGAGATAGAGGTCAAGAGGGGGGTTTGAAAATAGTTTTGAATTTAAGTGTTTTTGGAATTTTGAATTTTTGAGATGTTACTGCGCTCAATCTCCCAATCAGTGCAACCTATTTGGTAAATTCTCCTACGGGCAGGGGCGGAGCCAGAGGGGGCAGACATGAGGGGCTCCTAATTGCTTCTTGCCTTCTTCAACCTCCAGCTATGCTTCCCGTGGCGCAAAAAATTGAGGGGGCTCCTGCCCCCATGTTGGATCTGCCCCTGCCTACGGGCACATTCCAGTGCACCTATTAGCATGGCGACATACTGGAATTTGGGGTTGAACACGACTAGACGAGTTCTCAACCTCAGAGCGTAGGCATTATGTATCTATCTGTCTTACTAATGCTGCTCAGCATTTACAATGCATTTTTAAACAAGGATTTGATCCCATGTTGCAGTCTGCAGGGCACCAAGTTTCACCCTGCCACAAAGTTAGCGGAGAACCCGGCGAGGATGGCCTACCGAGAGTTCAGACTTCTAAAACCAATTGAATACATCTTCAGTGCTCCTGCTACACATGCCTAAGTGCATTTCTTTTCTTAGACACAAGGATGAAGAAAGCTTCTAGCTGAAGGAAAAGAAGCATGTACATGCCATCCTGTGTTACCCCGATACTTCAATATGACCCCGTATCACGTATCCGATATGTATCCCTGTATCCGTATCCGATACTTCGATACGTCCATGTGCCCTTATATTTTTTAGAAAACTGACATATCCGCGTATCCGTATCAGGCCGATACTGATACACGTATCCGTATCCGTGTTACATAGATGCCATCAACCTGTGCTCGGAGTGGTAGAACCCTTTGTCCCCTCAATGGTTCCTTGAGGATCCTTCCCAACAAAACTGCCTCCGTTTACATGCTCGCTACAGCCTGATGTTATCGTGTCGCCGACAGGAAGAGAAGAACTGAAAACTCTATCATTGGCCTTCAGTGCCTAGAAACCCAACAAACAACATTGAGAACAAGATGAAACAACATCTAAATCAGATGGAGTCAAGCTCCAGACTTAATCTTACCTCTTTGTTCCAGTTGGTGCACAACGTGATGCAGAGAAGCAAGATCATCTGCACTGCTACTCCACACAAGATCCCAAACCAGAGTCCCTGCTTAGTTCAAACCAATCCTTTAAGAATGTGTTTTAACTGCGAAACTGAGAAGAAATGGAAATTCACTTATTCCAAAAGGAAATTGATGAGAAAGCATAATACCATTCCTCTAAGATGACAGACAAAGGCAAATATGGATGCTGCAGGGATGCCAACAATGTAGAATGCAGAAAGGTTGATAAAGGCACCAATCTTTTGCCGGCCACAGCCTCTAACAACACCTGCAGATCAAGTACAGAGCCTATCTATGTAAATCACCAGGTTCCATGACACCTAGAAACTACCTACTTCCCCCATTCCAAATTATTAGTCGTTTTGATTTTCTACATATAATAAAAATTATGCACTATGTCTTGTGGATAGCAAAATCTATGTATTAAAAAACAAAACAGACTAATAATTTGAAACAGAGGGAATACTTGTTTAATAAAAATAAAAACTATCGGTTAATCCTGGAACTGCCATCAAAATTTTGAGGAAATGGCAAAAGCATGAGCTCAAATAATGCCGAATGTCTAAATGTGTGGAAATCTTCTTCTCCCATCGCACTTAGTCTCCACGTTCATGTGGGTATCAACTGCTGAAATGCTCAATGTCAAATGTCTGAATTTTTTTTGTTTCTCTGTTTTTTTTCATTTAAGAAATCATCTGTTTTCCTGTTTCTGCACAGTGCAGATTTTGAGAAAATGGCAAGGACATGAGCTCAAATGCTGAAAGTCTAAATTTGTGGAAATCTTCTACTCCCATAGCACTTAGTCTCCACATTCACGTGGGCTTGAGCTGAAATGCTCAATGTCAAAGTATCTGGACTTTTTCTGTTTCTCTGTTTTTTCGTTTTAGAAACAGAATCTTGCAGCACCCTATTACCATGAGTCAAAACTTAGAATGAGATAGACAAGATCAGATACTCCATATGACCATACCCTCCCTCTCCATCGGAAAAAAGGACACGGAGAAGATGAGATCATAGAGACTGAACCCTGCCACAATCAACGCTCTAAAAGGCATAGCTAGATGCAGCTATTGTCAAATATACCTGAAAGAACACACTGCAGACTGTCAAATAAGGTGCACACCGCAAGGATCGGTGTCAGCCTAGCGGTGTACAAGGCCACTTCCTCCTCATTGCTGTACGCGTATCCCAGCAGATTGCGTGCTAGCACCATCACAAGTCCTTCACAAACGCCCAGGGAGATCGCCAGGAGAATGACCACCCGCGTCGCGAGGCGTGCCGCCTGCGGTCGTCCTGCGCCAAGCTCGTTCGAAACACGAATGCTGCGCACAGACAATCAATCACCATCTCTAATCTAAGAGCATGACTAAATTCTTTTTTGGGAATTGTTAGAATATGATCATCCTCACGTTCGGACTTCGGACCACTGACCTTGCTGCAGCACCAAGTCCCTGCGGGAGCATGAATGCAAAGACATAGGTGTTGAAGCTGCAAGAACAACAGTAGATCGATCAGAGATTCAGAGAGCAAGCAGCAATAATAGGGGTCAAGCTCGGTCTTTTACCAGATAGACATCACGGCGGTCTCCAGCTTTGCGTTAGGGAGAAGACCTGAAAGAAGCACAAGGATCTCGAAGGACCACCACTCCATACTGCATGCACATGGTCATCGCAGACACTCATCGTCAGTCACCTCAAGGCACAATGGTAGTATGTTCTGTGCAGTGCGTGTTCCTCACCAGACCATGGCAGCGGACGGCACGGCGAGCTTCAGGAAGGCGGGGATGCCGCGGAACGCATCGCAGGAGAACCCCGTCCAGGTGTCCTTGCAGGCCGGCGAGGCCCTGACGTAGAGCGCCAGTACCGTCAGGTTGACGAGGTTGGAGACGGCGTTGGCCAGCGCGGCGCCGTTGGCGCCCATGCCCAGCCGGCGCACCAGCAGCCAGCAGACGGCGACGTGCGCCCCGGCGGTGGCGGCGGAGCTGGCCATCACCGGCACGACGACGTTCTGCGGCTGCAGGAACCGGACGTGGCACTGCAGCTGCCCGAACAGGAACAGCGCCGGGATCATGCACCGGATGTAGCTGCCGGCCCCGGCGGCGGTCTCCCGGTCCTGCCGGAACCACACGAGGATCTCGCCGGTGTAGGCCCAGACTGCCGCCACGGGGGCGCTCGCCACGGCGAGCACCAGCATCGCGCGCTGCTTGTAGACGCTGAGCAGGTGGCGCTGGCCCGCGCCGAAGGCCTGCCCGCACAGCGTGTCCAGGCTGCTCGCCATGCCTGACTGGTCGGCACGAACGGCCGGCCCGGGCGCGCGACGTCGCCTGCCTCCGGTCAGAAACGGGAGAGAAAGAGAATTCGAATCCGTTTCGTACAAGATGGATGGTTTACCAGCAAGCTGAAGCCCGTGACGTTGGCGAAGGAGGTGGCCAGGGAGGCGCTGGCGAGCGGGAGCTCACCGAGGCGGCCGACGAACATGATCGAGATGGTCTGGATGACCTTCTGCAGGAGCAGCCCGGCGGCGAGCGGCGCGGCAAGACGCAGCTGCCTCTTCACCTCGCACAGCGCCGAGCTCTTCTCGATCTCACCACCTCCTTCCACGGCGCCTGCGTGGTGATCCTCCTCCATGGCCGCTGCGAGGACGAGACGAGATGGAACGAAGCAACGGCGGTGGAGCTGGGACCTCACTGATCATGCCCGTCCACCTGCTTCCGTTTGGTGATCGAATCGGACGAGAGGAGACAACAAGAGCCTCGGTGCTTCTCTCCCTTGGAAGTCAAAACGGCCAAGCCAAAGGAGTGAAGGACAACGGCGTGACCTGTCAGCTACACGAGTCCTCGCAAGGGAAATTTGGGTGACTGGTCACATCACATGTCAGCAGGGGTCGGCACGGAAACAATAAATGATGAGGTTGTTTGTCGCACCCAGCTACTAGCCTACTGGTTGACTGGCAAGGCTAACAAGGTACGAAAGTCGAGGTCACCAGGGGTAAAAATTAAATTCCAAAAGCTATACGGAGAGAAGTCTCCATTTAAGGATATCCCCAAAGCCTCTTTGGCCTTGTTTAGTTGTCTTTAAAATTTTTACCATCAATATTTAGACACATGTATGGTGTATTAAATGTAGTAAAAAAATCGCATTACGATCAGGCTCGGGTGTGGCCCCAAGGGTAGCGGGAGCACGAGCGCTAGCTAGCGGTGCGGGGTGGCGAGAACGGCCGTGGTCGGTGGGGCGATGGCTCCGGTGGCGATGGCGCCGGCCGAGCCGGTCGAGAGGTGGGGGTGTTGGGGGCGAAGGAGCAGAGCGGTGGGAGGTCTGGAGATGTGCGGAGCCGGCGAGATGGTGGGGGGAGGGGGACGGGTGGGGGGTATGGTTGTGGCGGTGGTTCCGGCGGTGCATGGTCGGGAGGCAAGGGAGGCGGGGGTGACAGGAGGGGGCAGAGATCTAGGGGTCAGGATGTGAGGGAAGGAAGAAGAAGATAGGTGGGATGTACATGGGATTGTATGCCGAGGGGATATCTGGATAAGCTAACGGGAGAGGGGTCTTCGTGTAGATTCCTCCAAATTAAATATCAGCAGGTAGAAACAACTTGACCTGTAAATGACTGATGCTGCGGCAATTTTGTCTTACAATGTAGTGCTATGCGGCGTGTCTACTCACGAGGATGAATAGGAGCACGGCGGCGCCCTTCTGTGACGCCGCGTATCCCACCCCCACGCGCGCGATGAATAGATTCACCTGTACCTGTGTTGTGCTCATCTTATTCGTTCCGACAGGAAGACACGGCATTAGCACAATTAGAGCGAACATCTTGGAAGCCTTCTCCACTAAGCGAACTGGAAATATGCTATCCGTAGAATTGTCTCATTATTTGTCATAGCTGTGTGGAACCGTTTGGGACTCGGTGGTCGGAGAGGAACCGTGAAAGACATCGGAGACAACAGAGCAAAACACATAAATTATGGGTAGAAGTATTGTGTGCGTTAAAAACAGTAGAGACTAATGTACTGTCAGTATGTCACTACTACAGATTGGCCCTTTAGTCGATCTTTTATTTTTAACCTATTTTAAAATTTATTATAAAAATAACCCACTTGAACAAATATTTTCAGATCTGAGCCTTTTGGTCGCACTGGCCACGCGGCGTGATAAAAATAAGTTATCGCGCCACATGCATTGGCGTGACAAGATATGCCATGCGTGACAATATAGCCTTGTCACGCCACTACCACTGGAGTGACAAGGTCTGACCTTAGAAAAATAATATCTTTTTTATATCTTTTTCATAAAAATTGTAGCCCTCGACAAGATCTGCAACTCTGTAGTTTTGACTTTTTACATTTGAAGTTATCGATATGCGATAAATAATTAATTTAAACTTTAGACAACATATTAAGCACTTGTGCCTCTCCCAGATCGTCTCCAAATTGGCATGTTCATCATGGTTCCACCAAGTAAGTTCTATATATGGAAATTTAAGCATCTACTTTTATTGAACTTTTACAACAAAATTTAAGTCAGCAAGTCCATATAAAAATTTATTTATATTGATGAGTTGGGTAAATCCTGTCTAGTACCACCATATTTAGTACAATATTAATCATGTTATAGCAAAGCTCTACGAAAAAAATGAAGAGCAACTATATTTTACATCATAGCTATATTTTAAGATCTTAATTCTTCATCAAGTTATTGATCTAACTTAGAGATATCATATCTACAGTGTTACATTATATTTCATACTTAATAATGATATATAGTTCCTGTCTCTCCCGGAATTGGGCGGCAGCTAAACTACTCGACAGCGTGTGTGTCGTGCGTCGTGATCGGAGGTGGCCTAGCACACAATGACTCGAGAGATTATACTGGCTTTGGCGAGAACATCCTACGTCCAGTCGGGGGTCAGTCGGATGTATTGCTCGAACCCAGGTGCTCGTGAGAGTTGGGGAGTACAAGCTTTTCGAGTGCTAGAGAGCTCTAGGTGTCTACCTCTGTTCTCCTTTTTTAAAATCTAAGGGGACCCCTCTTTTATAGTACAAGGGGGCCCAAGTTATAGGGAGTTCCTTGGTGGAGAAGGTTTCGGGAGAAATATCTTTGACTCCGGCAGTCGGCGGCCCAAATCGTCAATGGCTCCATGCAGATGGTCAGTCGGCGATGTCCTTTGGGGATTGCGTGCCCCTAAAATCCTGGGAGTCCTCTGGTCTTGGACCTGTCCGCCGGGCTTGGTCGGTCAAGTAGCACTATGGTTCTAATGGGAGGAGACAGCCGTCCCATCCGAAGGGGACTGTTGTTATGCCTAGTCCCGTCCCTGTTGAGGGTTTCTTGAGGGTCAAGCCGTGATGACGGAAGACTCAATCATCACAAGGACCAAGTGGACGCCATAGTTTCGGTCCTCTGCTATGACAGAGGTACAGTGACCCACTGTTTGTGCGTACGACCCCGGGAGGGCCGCGCCCACTTGGTACGACCAGGTCTGACTCTTGCGGACAAAGCCTAGGCTCGCATGACTAAGTGGGAGTTCTCCTCCCGTCCTTGACCTGAGTCAGTCGGGAGCCTGAGAGGTGGTTCGGGAAGGGCGACACCAACAGTCCTTTCCCCGATCTTGAACGGGGGCACTTTGACTCGGCGCCGTGGGCCGTGAGGCCTGTTTCAGAGGGGGTTTTCCAGACATCCTTCATGGGCCTAGGCGGCCCAGGAAGGGTGCGGTGTGGCCGAGAATGTTGCTCGGGCAACAGAGCTATTCCAGCCCTGCTCTGTCAAGTCGAGTCTACGGGGGACCCTAGTCCCATGACCCCAACAGAGGCCCCCAAGCGTCCTCGCGATTTTGTTTTTAATCGTGGGGGCGCTTTACTTTTGTCAGAGGGAATTTATTTGTGTTTCAGGCGGCGCCGCGCGATGTGGCGTTCGTGTTGAGGCGTTACCCTATTACCCTATTACGGGTCGTCGGGCCATCATGGTGGTTCTGATCCGCCTGCCTTGCATCGTCCCAATGGGGGAGTTGACGGGTCGCTGACCCGTTGTGTCATGTTGGAGGCCTGCCGTTTCGCCTGTTTTTAGAGGAATATATTCCCTATTCGATCGGGTGGTGCGGAGGACCCGTGTGGCCTGCGTGCAGTTGCTTGTTGAGGCCTCCACCGGCCCTCCACGGGCTATAAAATCTGGGTGTGCGGGGCGCGTCCCCGAAACCACTCAAGTCATGGCGTTCGAGTTGTGTTTTGTGCGCCTCCAGGAGGGCAACGTTAGTCCATCCAACATCTGGTGTTAGAGGAGAGTTTGCGAGCAATGGGGGATGTCCCGCCGGCACCGGGGGAAGCTCGACCGATCGCTTGCCTGGTCGCCGAACGGCTTGCCATGTCGCGTCCGGCCCGCGGGGATATTTCTGTGTTCGACGTAACCACTCAATTCGAGCGTGCGCGGCACAGGATGGCGCCTCGGCTGCCGGATGACGATCCCTGGCCGTTGGCGATGGCGACGGTGATCTCGAGCTTGACGTCGCAGCCCTGGGGCGGACGTGTTAGTGCTTCCACCGCTTTGTTCGCACCGATTGGGAGGACGGGAGGGGCCCCTGCAGATCCCTAAGTTGGGGCTTGATTCTTATTCCTCCTGATCGACCGGCGGGCAGTTGAGGGAACACGTTCGTGGGAAGTGATGGCGGCCGTGATTGGAGGAAGATTCCATCTTCTTCTACAATCCCATCCGTCACCCGACGACGTCCCTTCGCCTAGGCGTCCGTGAGGGCGGCGATGTTAGAGGAGGGTTTGCGAGGCGGATGCGCCTCCCTACCTCCCTGCACTTGAAGCAGCCGCGTCCTTAGGGCCCTAGGTTTACTCCCTTAGAGGGAGTAATAGGATTTGTACCTTGTAACGACCTTGAGCCGAGTGTACTTTGTAATGTTTGCCTCGCTGGAAATAAAGATGACTTCCTTTTTATCCAGATTCTGTTCAGATTGTGTATGTTTGTTCCACATGTCTGCAAGGAATGTATCAATAGCGAGTCTTTTCTTTGGGAGCAGCGTCGCAACGATCCGAATCCTTTGGTTCGGTTCTTCCCATCGTTTCTTTCAGTCGGTGGGGTCTAGTCGGTACCGTCGATCCACGTAAGATCTCTCGGGCAAACCGAACGAACCCCGGCTGGCAGGGTCTTTGTTTAATGCGAGTAGCGCCGCAATAATCCGGGCTCTTTTGGCTCGGATCCTTCCCAACGATTCAGTCGGTGGGGGTGAGTCGGCGTCGTTGATCCGTGTGAGATTTCCGATGGAGCCGTACACGCCCTGGCTGGTTGGGTCCTTTGCACGAGCAGCGTTGCAAGGTTACGACACTCCAAGTCACCGGAGCGAGTCGGTTCAGTGACTGCTGGAGTCGGCCGTCTGTTTTCTCCCCTGGCTCTGTTTGACATGAGGCGGCCTCGTGCTTGCTGGGAGCCGGCCTTGGAACCTTGGTCTGTGAGTCCATGGACTTGACACGTTTTTGTACCTAAAAAAAGATTCAAGGACAAATAAGCAAACTAGATTTTGCAAGTGACGAAAGCGGGGGTGTGCATTGAGCCTCACCGGCGTGGTCCTACCTAGGGACGCTTAGCGTGGTCGTGTGCCAGACTGCACTGTGCCTTTTGATGAGACGTTTTGCTTGCCGTACCCTCTTGCGCTTGCGTCAGACAACTGCTCCGTCTCTCGTTCGTGTTGAGGTCATGGGTCAGGCGGAAATGTGGGAAGAGTTGTACCTCTTGGCCTTTTCACGAGAGTCGAGGGGTCGCGCGACGCGTGGAGGCGTCTTCCGACTATAAATGCCCCGTCTCCCCCCCTTGGCCTCTTCATCAGCGAGCAGCAGTTGCACCTTTCCTGCAAGAAGTAGAGAGAGAAAAACCCCAGTCCCCCGCCTTCCCGTTCCCGAGCGTAGTGATGGCTGACCGCAAGCGCGCCACTGGCGAGAGCTCCAGGGGGTTGTGCCGCCGCCCGCCGCCCTGGCGTGCAGTGCTTCATCGCCAGGGGTAAGCGGCATCTCTCCTTGTTGCAGTTTTGTGGTTTGGTCGAGGTTGCAGGGGAGAACTGACGCTCGTGGTTAATGCAGAGCCGCGTCGACTGCCGCCAGAACATACCCGGGATGTCGTGGCCCGGGCGGTGATCCCTCCTCCGACTCGTCGCCACCACGGTCACCATCGGGATCCTTGTCCTCATCGGAGCGCGAGGGGAATGCCTGGGACACGATCCGCGACCTCATCTGAGAGGGCGCGGAGGCGCGAGGGCTATACGATGCGGCGACGCCGGAATTGGACCGCGTCAGGGCCGCGCTGGAGGCCGCGGAGAAGAAGGCCACCAACATCAAGGGGGCCCTCGACGTCGCGGAGTTGGAGACCGCCGCGGCTCGCGTCGAGGCGGCGGATGCCCAGGCGCTCGCTGCAGGTTAGTCTGTGCTCGAGGCATGTTGGTTCTTGTTTGTTTTCGAGAAGAACGTTAGTTCTGATTGCTTCTTGTGTTCCAGGGCGAGAAGAGGAGGTGGCCGCCATCCGAGCCCAACTGGAGACCCTACAGCGACGCTTCGCCGACCTAGAGATGGAGCACGACGACCTCTTGCGCGCCGCGATGACGGCAGTGGTGGCGACGGGGATGGAAGGGCAGTTGCTGCCCGACCGTCTGCACGCGCTGCCGTTCTGCGTGCGCGATTTGATGACCGAGGGCGTGCGCCAGGGAGGTGTTGTCTCCCTGGCGGCGGTGTATGCACGCTTTACGTGGGACCTACACATGATCCCATCCGGGTTCCCGCCCCACTTCGTCCTGCAGCAGAAGCGGGAGCTCATCGCTGCCTTCCGGGAGTGGGGCGATGGTGCGGCCGCGGAGGTGGACATCAACTCCATCCTCTATGGCGACACGGGGACGAACCTGGGCGGCGCGTAGGCAGCCCTCGCACTTGTGTGTCAGCGTCCGCGGCGCGGGCCGCTTTTGTTGTAATCTGAGTGACCAGGGGCGAGGCGAGGCCCCCGAGTCCCATGTGGTCCGACTTGGGTAAGCGGGCATAATGTCTGCTACGATCCAATATGTATCGCCTAAATAAGTTTTAATGTAAAAAGTCCATTTTTTTAGGCTTTCAATTCGTGTGAACTTTCTTGTTTTTGAGTTGGCGATTGTTGTGGACTTGCATCTTTCTCAGCCAGCTAGGCCCGCTCGGCAGCGCGAACGGTTCCTGCAAGTCGATTCTCTCCGAATCGGGTCTGTGTCGTTGGTCCGTTGGTACGAACGGGGTTTTGCTCGGCGCATTTTCCGGCGCATTTTCTGCAAGCGTGCCATTGGTGGGGCCCCCGGGCCGCGTGGCCTGCCATGACGGTTCGGCCTTGGCGGGGCTCGCGGGCCCACTTGTGACGGGTTGCGTCTCATTAAGGAGGCTGCGGGAGGGAGGGTTTTGTTGGTTGATTGTGACGAATGTTTTTGCCCGTCGAGCGACTCTGCGAGCTGCAGTTTGGTCCGGAGGGAGGACGTCGTCAAGGAGGTATGCCAGGAGAGGCGCCCTCCAATCTGAGTCGGCCGCTACGGCCCCCGAGTCAGGGGCATCGATCTCCATGACCTGGCGGTCGGCGTCACCAGGTACGGTGTCAGGAGGTGTGGGTTCGAAGGGTCCTTGATTCGGGCGCCCGAGTGACTGATTGACAAGTTTAGTTGGGGGCTTGAGACGTATCAAGGGAGTATGAAGGTCATTGACGAACACGCCAGTCGGCGCATCTTCCCGCTGTGCCGCCATGTTGGCGAGCGCGTCAGCGTCGGCGTTGTCCTTCCTCGGCAGATGGTGTAGCTTGATCTCCCAGAACTTGTCCTCCAGCTTGTGCACCTCTTAGCAATAAGCATCCATTAGGGGGCTTTCACATTTCGCCTGTTCATGGTTTGATCCACAACTAGCTTTGAATCGCAGAATACGAAAAGCCGGGTGGCTCCGAGCTTGACGGGGATGCGGAGTCCGTTGATTAGCCCTTCATACTCAGCGGCGTTGTTCGAAGCAGGGAAGTGGATACGGATCACGTACCGGAGTCGGTTTCCCTCTGGCGAGACCAGCACGACTCCGGCCCCTGCGCCCTAGCCCATGACTGACCCATCGAAGTATAAGGTCCAGTATTCGTGGGCTATGTCAGGCGTGGGAGTCTGAGTTTCAGTCCACTCGGCTACGAAGTTGGCGAGAGCCTGTGATTTGATTGCTGTACGGTGAACATATTTGAGGTCGTAACCCATAAGTTCGACAACCCATTTAGATATTCGCCCGGTCGCGTCTTGGCTATGAATAACCTCTCCAAGCGGAAACGAAGTGACAACTGTAACCTCATGATTTGTGAAGTAGTGCTGGAGGTTCCTAGTGGCCATGAGCACGACATAGAGAAGCTTCTGCACTTGGGTGTACCGAGCCTTAGTCTCGGTAAGCTCTTCACTCACAAAGTACATTGGTCGCTGGACTTTCATGACGTGGCCCGACTCCTTCCTCTCAACCACCAACGCGGCGATGACTACATGAGTCATGGCTGCGAGGTAGAGAAGAAGGGGTTTTCGCCGCTCGGGAGCGACAAGAACAGGTGGTGTTGTCAGCAGTGCTTTTAGGCTATCGAGCGCCTGCTGAGCTTCCTTTGTCCAATCGAAGGTGTTCGATTTCTTGAGGAGCTTGTAGAGGGGCATGCCCCATTCCCCTAGTTGGGATACGAACCGACTGAGGGCAGCCAAACACCCAGTGAGCCGTTGGACGCCTTTGATGTTTCGGACCGGGCCCATTCGGGTGATAGCTGTGATCTTCTCGGGGTTGGCTTCGATGCCACGCTCGGAAACGGTGTAACCGAGCAGTTTTCCCTTGGGGACCCCAAAAGTACACTTCTCTGGGTTCAGCTTGATACTGAATTTATGGAGATTAGCGAAGTTTGCGTCGATCATAGCGATCAAATCATCCGCATGTGGCGCTTTTACAACGATATCATCCATGTAGACTGAAATCGTTGGTCTCGGTTGCTCGGTCTGATTGGGCTATCGAGGTGGATCGATCTGATCGGCAAAGCATTTCTGCATGCAGCACTGGTAGGTGGCACCTGCATTTTTAAGGTCGAACGGCATTGTTACGTAACAGTAAGAGCCAAACGGGGTGATGAAAGAGGTCGCGAGCTGATCGGACTCCTTCATAGCGATTTGGTGGTAACCCGAGTAGGCATCCAGAAATGAGAGGATTTCACACCCAGAGGTGGAGTCGACTATCTGGTCTATGCGCGGCAATGGGAATGGATCCTTAGGGCACACTTTGTTCAGGCCAGTGTAATCGACACACATCCTCCACTTCTCATTCTTTTTCTTCACAAGAACAGGATTTGCAAGCCAGTCGGAGTGATAGACCTCCTTGATGAAGCCAGCTGCGAGGAGCTTGGTGACTTCTTCGCCGATGGCTCGGCGCCTTTCCTCATCGAAATGGCGCAGGCGCTGTCAGACCGGCTTTGAGCCGGGTATGATACGGAGCTCGTGCTCGGCGACCTCCTTCGGGATGCCTGGCATGTCAGATGGCTTCCATGCGAACACATCCCGATTGGTGCGCAGGAAGTCGACGAGCGCGTCCTCCTATTTGGTGGGGTGTTGGGCCCCGATCTGTACAACCTTGGCCGGGTCAGTCGGGTCGACCGTAACCGCCTTGGTGTCCTCCATCGGGCGAAAGGCGCTGGCGGGACTTGGCTCGTTGTAGTCGGGGGTGCATTCCAGCACCCTCGCTTTAAGTTGCTTGAACTCGAGAGAGTTGGCTATGGCGGTCGCAAGCTCAAAATGGTCACGGACGCAGCTGAAAGATTGCTCCAATGAGCCACTGACGATGATGACACCATTCGGACCCGACATCTTTAGCTTGAGGTAGGTATAGTTGGGGATTGCCATGAACTTGGCGTAGCATGGATGGCCTAGCACGACATGGTAGGACCCCTCGAAGTCCACCACCTCGAAAATCAGCTTCTCGATGCGGAAGTTAGTGCGGTCACCGAAAGTGACTAGTAGCTCGATGTTCCCAAGCGGGTAGGCCTTCATGCCGGGGACGATCCCATAGAACAGGAAGATGGAAGGGCGCAGCTTGTCCCTCCAGATGCCCAGGGCGTCGAGGGTGTCTGCGTAGAGGATGTTGAGGCTGCTACCTCCATCCATAAGCACCTTAGACAGATGCTTGGTCCCGACGATGGGGTCCACGACGAGTGGGTAGCTCCCTGGTCACGGCACGCTCGGCGGGTGGTCATCCAAACTGAAAGTGATGGGTTTGTTTGACCATCAGAGTCGCCTGGGTACTGCGGTCGCTGCCGAGAGGACCTCGCATTGACGCAACTTGAGTTGGCGCCGAGTGCAGTCGTCCTCGGTTCCTCCGATGATCATGAGGCAGCCTTGGGGGTCTGGGAATCTTCCGACTCCTTGGGTGCCTTCTTGTCGTGGTCGCTTCCCTCGCGCCGGCGGGGTTCAGCGCGCGCCTCAGGATTTCGCAATCCTTGAGCTTATGCTTGACAGGGTAGCCATGATTAGTACATGGCTTCTCGAGTAATTGCTCGAAATGTTCGTTGCCTCCCTTCCACTTGGCCAGTCGGTCGGCAGCTGCGACGAGGTTGGGGTTCGGTCAGCGGGTTGCCAGTGGGTGCTCCTTAGCTTTGGCCTTGCCAGTGGGTTGCGCGCCGACAAAGACGGCCCCCACGGCTTCCTCACCAGAGGTGTTGACGCCAGATTTTGACACGTGTTGAATCGGCGTCAGGAGAAGAGATTGGCCGATGCAGCAGATCTAAATGCTACAGTAAAGAATCGGCCGATTAAGGTTACAGTTGGGAATCGGCCGATTGGCGATGCAACTTGCGCCAACGAGATTGGGACCACAACGGGGGATCCCGGTTAAAAGTGGCCTAATGTTGGTCAACGGAATAATGCTGATTCGGTCAAGAGGCAAAAGAAAAGAGTCCTGATTGGATTAAGAGACAGCGGCAGAAGATTCTACGGGAGTCCGTTTCCTTTATAAGAATATTATAGATATAGCAGTTTTTAATAAGATTGTAACAAGTCGTAATAGACTAGGAGTCCTGATTTTAGGGTATAAATAGGGATCGCCAGGGCTTTGTAAAATATCAACACATCAATCAACAAAACACTTCTACTTTTTCCTAGTACTTTACTTTCAAGTCGGCGACTTCGCCAATACTTTTTCTTCTTTCACGAGTTCGTACGGATTGGCAGGGCTACATCAGCTTGATCTCCGGCCAATTGGTCAGATTGACTGGCACGCCGCGCGAACCGCACCAGGGCAAATAACCCGAACAGGAGCTAAGTAGATTCTCCCGGGTCGTGTGTCCGATGCTGAAGACCATCGGCCGATTCCTGGCCGATTTTAGCGCCAACACACTTTTGGCACGCCCGGTGGGACCAACTTCAAGATCCGACATGTCGAAGAACGCAGAAGTTTCCGAAAGCAACATCATTGACGTCACAGAAGCGGATCTCAAGGACGACCAGAAGGAAGAATTGGCTAAACATCTAGAAGATTACAAGAAGATGTATCTGCAGTCGTTCAGTCGTACCAGAAGCGGGGAGGCTGTCAAGAAAGCTCCTCTTCTAGTTCCCCGCCATATCACCATTGCTGAGGATTCGGGCAAGATGTCCGATATGATCCAACAGTCCGTCTACCAAGCGTTCATTGATCAATCCTCGGTGATGACCAATACGATGTATAATGCCTTCATCAGCTCTCTGGCCAGCGGAGCAGTTCAAGGATATCAGGGGCCAGCGTATGCCCCGCCGATTGCACTTCCAGCCAGAAGCTCACAAGGCGTGTCCCAATCGGCTCCTCAGCCAACATCGACGCAACGCGAAGGCTACAACACTTCGTTGCCTCCAGTGTCTCCAAGGTACAACGGTGCACAATGCTTCCCATCGCAAGCACCACTTTAGCCTGTCCGGATTGCTTCTGTGCAATCATTGCCCACAAACTTAGTACCCTGGGGGGCATCGGCGACGACGGCTTTTCCTGATCTATCAACCGGACATGGGAGCTATCCAATCCAGGCGCCGTTCCAATCGGTCGTCCGGCCGATGGTCCCTTAGTATCAACCAGTCCCATCAGAAATCGGCAGGGGGGCAGGCGCTGTAGAGGCACTTCGAAGCATGGCGCCGATGATGATGTACGACGGGGCGGCGGATTCACTTCGCCATCAACTGTCAACTGCTCAGACGACCATGACGCAGCAGAATTCGCCGCATGCTTCGATCCATCACCCGGCCGTACCACCGCCAGTCCTCCAACATATGCCGGCACCTCGAACGGTTGTTCATCAACAGCAGGTGGATTGGACAGCGAGAATAGCGGAGGTAATTCAGGATCAATTCGGCTTGAACCGAAAGTACAGACTTACACATACAAGATGCCATATCCATCTGCCTATGACTTGCTGCCGTTTCCCCACCGGTACAAGGTGCCCGATTTCACCAAGTTTTCGGGGCTGAACGACACATCCACCGCGGAGCACATTAACAGATTCATCATCCAGTGCGGGGAAGCCGCCACGCAAGATGCTCTGAGGGTGCGTCTGTTTTCATCGTCTCTGTCTGGATCGGCCTTCCAGTGGTTCACCACTTTGCCACCTAATTCCATTGTTACTTGGGCCGATCTGGAGAAGCAGTTCCATAAGTACTTCTACAAAGGAGTACATGAGATGAAGCTCTCAGATTTGACCAGCCTCAGGCAGAGGAGCGATGAACCGGTAACTGGATACATAAAGAGGTTCAGAGAAATCAGGAATAAATGCTACAGTCTGGCTCTGACCGAAGCCCAGTTGGCCGATATCGCTTTCCAAGGCCTCTTGCCATAAATCAAGGAAAGGTATGCCTCACAGGAATTTGAAAGCTTAAGCCAGATCGTTCACCGATTGGCAGGTCAGGAAGTCCGTCCGCTTGAGCAGCGGAGGAATTTCCAGAAGAAGGTGGCATATCTAGAAGGGTCTAAATCGGATGGAGAGAAAGAAATCGGCCTAGCAGAGTGGGTGAAAGGCAAAAAGCCAATATCGTGCCCTTTCGGAAAGAAAGAACCAGAGACATTCGGCTTTGACACATCAAAAGCTGATAAGATTTTCGGCTATTACTCCAGGAAGGGCAGATCAAGCTATCTCAGTACCATACCATCCCTTCGGCCGATCAGCTCAAGAAGATGAAGTACTGCAAGTGGCCCAACGCCACGTCTCATGACATGAATGAATGCAAGATCTTTCGTCAGCAGATACAATCGGCCATCGAGCAGGGAAGGCTCAAGTTTGAAACCCCGGCCAAACCGGCAAAGCCGATGAAGATAGACCAGCATCATTTCCCGGCCCACATGGTTGACACGGGAAGAAATCCACTTCAAACCAAGGTGCTGACGTCGGAATCGGCAAGAAGGAGCGGCGCCATAGATCCCAGGAAGCAGGTCACGGCGGATGAGGTCAAAGGGAAAAGGCGGGCTGAAGACAAGGGTGAAGGATCAGAACGATCGCGCAAACCCGTCACCTCCCAATTCTTGCTTAGCAAATATCGGCGGTAGCAGGAACGGTCAAGATACCATGACGAGATGATACGCCAGCACGAGGATCACTGGCAATGTCCGTTCTTCATCCATTGCTGGGAGAACGACCTCCGATTGCCGTCAGCCGATAACTGTCCTGAGTGCAACGGATTCAGCCGCAACAATCGCCCGTTTAAAAGATCACGCTCCAGAGACAGAGGATCAGAGCCGATCAGCAGAAATCGGCGCGAACAAGAAGGACAGCGCCTTTCAGTGCATGATCGGCTGGGGGGCAGAGTTGACCGGTATCACCGGTCGAAAGGCAGGATCAACCAACAGGATCCACTGGGGGGCAGAATCAGCGTACACGATCGGTTGGAAGAGATGGCTGATGTCAGGGTGTCAGATGAAAACCCCCTAGGAAGAGAATCAGATTGGGAGCACGCCAGATCATCGGCCAAACCAGTAAACCCTAGGTGGTGCTCTGATGGTCTATCCAAATCCTAGAAACAGAGGATCCAACGCCTGCGCCAGTGGGAGCAACAAGAAGAAGAGCAGAGGCAGGTGCTAGAAAAGAGAAACGTTAAGTCTCGGGTCTGGCGCCCCAAGAAAAACAACAGCAAGGAAACGGACAGTCAAGAATCGGCAGCTGAGGTCAATATGGTGTTCATATTGCCGATGGAGTTCATGGCGCCTGCAGATCGAGACAAGGAGACAAGGGTGGAAGAGCAAATGGCGCAGTTGGTATTAGAGCCGATGACAACCACCTTTGAGAAACCAGAGGATGAAAAACGGCAACATCTCAAGGCATTATTTCTCAAAGGGTATGTTAACGGACGACCCGTCACCAGGCTACTAGTGGATGGAGGCGCCGCAGTCAACATTATGCCATATGCCATGTTCCGGAAGTTAGGCAAAAGTGATGAAGACCTGACCAAGACGGACATGATGCTCAAGGACTTCGAAGGCAACGTGTCTCCCGCCCGTGGAGCGCTCTGCGTCGACCTCACCATCGGCAGTAAGACCCTTCCTACTACCTTTTTCATTATTAATGGTAAGGGGTCCTACAACATGTTGCACGGTCGAGACTGGATACATGCGAATTGCTGTGTCCCATCTACAATGCACCAATGCCTCGTGCAATAGGTCGGCGACAGCACAGAGATGGTCACCGCCAATTCCGCCTACAGCGTCGCAGCGGCCGACACGCAACAATGGTGCTGTGAACGCGTCAGGTGTATATCTGGCAGGACTTGGGACACTGATTTCCTGAAGGTGTCCGATTTCGGTCTACAGCCGATCCAAGCAGTCGGCTCTGAAAATTCAGAATAGATGGATCAGTTCATCCGAGAAGATGGAAAGCTTGGGCATGGGTTTACGTCGGCCGATTCATTAGAGATGGTGGATTTGGGAGATGGTAGCAAGCCAAGACCGACGTATATTAGTGCTAGCTTGGATCCTGGATACAAGTGTAAATTGATAAGTTTATTAAACGAATTCAAGGATTGCTTTGCTTGGGAATACCATGAGATGCCTGGTCTCGACCGGTCCATTGTTGAACACCGGTTACCTATAAAATCAGGATATCGGCTATATCACAAGATTGATTGAAGCAGGATTTATCCAGTAGTGCCGCTACTGTGACAACCCTGGTAATTACTCTTCCAAAATCAATGTCATTAGCCTAACTCCATGATTAAACCAACTAATGAAAGGGTGGAAAGAATTAAAACGGGTTCAGTTGGAATTCAAATTTAATTTGGGCACATTTGGACACATTTGAAACTTTTAAATCTAACTTTCAAACCATAAGCCAAATGAGATTTTGCCTGAAACCAAAGTTGTAGAACTTTTTATTTTGAACAACTTTCGTGTTCAAAAGTTTTTGAAATTCAAATCAGAAAGAGGAGAAAACGCCCTGTTTGCACCCAGCCCCCTGAAGTTTTTCAAATTCTTGCACTTAGGTCCCTCCCTCACCCCTCCCTCCTCTGCTGCACCGCAAGCTCGCCCGACCGCCGCCGGCCACCTGGCCCTCGACGCCTGCGCAGCACCAGACGCCGAGCCAACCCCCGACGCCCTGCCTGCTGCCCGCCCCCGCTGCCCAACCGCGGCCGCGCCTTTTCTTCTCCCTCCCGCACGGCATGCCCCTGCCCAACCCGTGGTTCTGCTGCACCGCCGCGCCGCCCAGCCACTGGCCGCCGCCCCGCCACCCACCGGCGTGCCCCGTTGTGCCGCCCAGCTCGCCAGTAGCACGCCGCGTCGCCCGCACGCGACGTCGCGCCCCGGTGCGCGCCCAGCACACGCACGCCACGCATGGCGCGCCTCTGGTCACCGCCGCCCCGCACCAATGGCGCCCAGCCTCGCCGCCCCCTCCACCCCGCGTTCTGGCCGTGCCAAGCCCGCCCCCATGAGCTCCACCAGCTATAAAGCCGGCACAGCGCCCCTCCCTCCCCTCCTTTCTTCTTCCCCGCAGAACAGAGCAACGCAGAGCAGAGCTCCATTGCCGCCGGCGCCCCCACCCCGCCGTGGAACCCTCTGCTCCGGCCCACCTCCGCCCGAGACAAGCGCTGAAACGGGTCCCCCTCAGTGCGCTGAAGCTCCCCAACCCGAGCCCCGCCGCCCTCCTCGCCGGAGCGCCGCCGTCCGCGCCGCCCCTCCGCCGCCGCCCCTGCTCTCCGCGGCCAGCCCGCCACCGGCCATCCCAAGCCACTCCAAGACCACCAATAGGTGCGCCCTGGTTCCCTCTCCGTTCTCCCCCACCTTGCCCTCGCCGCCGGTGACCGAGCTCGCCGGAATTTGGCCGGACAGGATGACCCCGCCGTGAAATTGCGACCAGGGACCACATTGCAAGCGCCCAAATCTTTCTAGGGGGTTTTCTGCTAGTTTTCAGGGACCCCTCTGTAAAGAAAGTTTTAACCAAATCAGTGAACTTGTAAAATTCGTATAAAACCGTAGAAAATTCAGAAAAATGCAAACTCAACTGTTCTGGAATCCTTATAAGAAACTCTACAACTTTTGTTACATAAAGTTTCTCAGATTCTCAATATATTTTGCTCTAGATTAAATGGAAGGTTTAATGGACTTCTTTTGTACCCACTGTTGTAGATCATTGCTGACTCTAATTTTTGGGCGGTAAGTTACTTGCTTAATGTTTAGGACTGTGTAAAAAGATCAGGACCAAAAGCCATCTCTAGATACACTTTTTGTCCAACATTGCTTTATGCCATAAAGTGATAGAACTAATTATTCCTGCTGTTCTGTGATGTTTAATGTCATGAAACTTTTTCTGTGTTGTTGTAGTGATACCTAGAGGCCATAGAAAAATTTAGAAACATTTTTACTATATGTAACCTGTTCATATGAATTTGTGGTAGGAAAACTTCACTAATTCAAAATAATTAGTAAAGCCCTTATAAAATGTTCATCTTTTTACTATGAAACACAATAGAGTAGCTCAACCTGTACAAAAAGTTTCAAACATAGAAACCATGTATAACATCCTGTAGAAAATAATCTTTAATAACATGAGTGTAGCTTGTCCCATTTATTATGCTCTATATCATGTGCAATAAAATCTGAAAAATTTACAGTAGCACAAATATGGTTATAGAAACACCCTGTAAAATTTGTAGCATCAATACTTGCATGGGTTGTTCTGTATAAAAATAACTAGATCCTAGCAGTGGCTGTGTATTACATTTTTCATATTTAACATGCTACACAAAAATGTCTGAAATTTTTACAGTGATCTTATCTCTGCATAATGTACTTTGAATAAAAATTTTATTACCAGAAGCTAACTATATTAGTAATTGTGTTCAACTCATGTTTGTGTTTAAAAAGAAACTAAGTTTTCAATATAACACAACCCCTTCTTCTTTAATAAAGTTAAATAGATTAAGACGAACTCTATTAACGATTGCCCAGGAAATGTTAAAGTAAATAACTTCACAGCAAAACTTATGTCTTATGAACCGCAACTTTATCATGAAGGAAATCATGTCGTTTACCATCACCACTGCTCAAACTTGTGCATTCATGTAGAAACGACTACTCTCGCCGACGGGACGTACGAGTTGGTGCCCGAGTCCGAGAGTGAGCAGCAAGAAGCCCAGGAAAATCTAACTGAAGCAGTTGAGACCCGGGTCAACGTTCAGACGATCCCCGGACTAACTATTCACAAGAAGGCAAGCCCCGGAGCATAACCTATTTCTTTCCTAATTATGCAACTCATTACTCTTTGCTTGTGCATTAAGTTTATAGGAGCTGAATGGAAACTTAGTTGCATGATGTTAGGAACCCTTGCTTGAAAACTAGACGTAAGGTTCGATAGAATGCTGTGCTAATAGGACTCCGGTAAAAGTCGAGTGATTTCCTGTCACTCGCGAGAAAATAGGAGTTGAATGTCTACTACACGCTGCAATCATAAGGACACGGACGGGCCATGGAACGATGGTTACGATTGAGGCCCGCCTGTCTAGTGAAAAATGCTAAGGCCGCAGGGTGTGGTAGTGATGGTTAAGTCTTTGAACGTACTAAACACATGCCGAGATTATGGGAATCGGTAAGCTTAAGTACCTGATTGGCCCGGCAAGGGGACGGCATCCTACCCTTTGAACTTCGGTCCCACTATATGGCGAGTGCACGAGTGGTCACGACCCGGTGCCGAACCGTGGCGTGGGGCTCGTGTACTCTCGGAGGGTAGCCCCGATCCACGACCCGGAAAGAAAGGGGAAAAGTTGCACGTGTGACTCTGTGAGTAACCACGTGACGTGTGTTTAGGTTTCCCTTGCAAGGTTAAGAAATTCGATTCGAATCGTCCGTTTCTCACGGCTATTGAGACTGCTTAACCATTTTTACCCACAGAGTAAGAAGAGGAACAATGATGATGAATGAACTGGTTGGATGGAAAACTTAATGCTTCACCATGTATGCATTAGATAGCTGCTTACCTAGACTGGCTAACGAAACTAAAATCTTGAGCTAAAAGTTGAAAGTAAGGACCCACTTGTAGATGCTTTTCGGCAAAACAAACCCCTGAGCCAAAAAGCCTGGCATGTCTAGAGTCGGTGGAGTAGTTTCCACTACACGGGTAAGTCTTGCTGAGTATTAGTATACTCAGTCTTGCTTGTGACTCGATTTCAGGTGAACCCTTTGAAGATATGACTGCTAGCTTGACTTGGCCCTGCACTCTTCCCCCTGGTTGGTCGGTGGAATGGGATGCGCCCCCGTCCAACGGAGATGAGGCCGAGTGATGTCTCGTACGGGCTTCATCGAGACATCCTGTATCGTCGAGTAGTTTCCGTTGTTTATTTCCGCTGCAATTTAACTCTGAAGAACTTATTTATGTTAATTGAAGTACTTGTTTTCTAAACTCAGAACTAGGTCTGTAATATTGACTTATGCAAATGATGTAATACTTGCTGGAATGTGGTATTCTCTGGGCTCATCGTCGCATGATGCATTTGTATGTACGGCGCTCGATCCGTTCACCGTGGTTGCATCGGGAGGTTATACCCGACAGACCAGTGGATTCCTCCGTTTGAAGTGTAAGGTTAACCGAGGATGCCTTAATGGTGATGGTTAATACACTTGAGCCGGATTAATTCAGGTGGTTCTGCCACAGCTGGTATCAGAGCCGTAGCTGGTGCCACAGCTGGCAACAGCGGACACCAGAGCCGAAATACATACGCCAGAGAATGCTACAAGCCTTAAAAACTCATTTTACTAAAACTTGACTAGAAGGTTGTGTTGCGAAATGCGTTGGTACGTTAAGGATGGTGCCTAGTTCGTAAAGCCCTAAGGGATTATGGGAAAGTTACTAGGTGGCTATCTAACTTCTATATATATTATCAACTGACTTCCAGCACATTACTTTCTGTCAAAACTTACTTTCATGCACAACCGACCCTAAATTCTGTAACGACGCACTCATCGCTAAGGTAAGAAGGTAAGGATCCTCAGCCAACTGAGGGAGCTTGGCCTTCCTGTCGGTGATGCGAACCGAACGCTGCCCTCAAGCAGTGGCTTACTTGAGGTGCTGCCAATATGCCAACTGTTAGTTGAACATATTGGGAGTAGAAGGTTCGGCGCAGGGTATGGCGATCGCTGTTCATACCCCCGTCTCATGACGGTACCCCCGTGAATACGCTATCTCGATAGCGTATGTTAACGTCGTCTGTACGGCGGAAATTGTACAGATATCGTTTCTATAAGTAAACGGTAATGAATACGGACGCTTTCATGAGTGCTGGCATGAAAGGTTCATGATATATATATGCTTGTCGATCTTCTGCAGGTACACTAACCGCGATTACGATAAGTTAAGGGACGAGTAGAAAGACTCGACTAGCTATTATAGGAGAGCCGTATTGTGTAAGCCACCGAAACTATCATCGTAAGACCAAAGCTATTTGGCAATTGTTTTATTTGTGAGGACGAATAGGACGTGCATACATCATAAACATGTGTATCTGAAATCAAAAATGCGTTGTGTGAGAGTGGAAAGGTTCTTGCGTATCTAAACCATGGTTTGCATAAGGACTATCTAGCGAAACTGTCCGAAATCTGCCGTCACCAAAAAGAACGATTTATTGACCCAAGAAAATGACCTTTTCTGGAGAAGTTCATGTTGAAAGAATTGTTCCAAATTTTATGTTCTATCTCCTGTTCAAAAATGAAAAATTCTGAACTTATGGATAATAAGAAACAACAGAAACCTTGAAATGTCAGGATTCTGTCCGGAATAAGCACTTCTGCCCCTTAAATTTTTAGGCCCCCTTCCTGCGTTTTTCTGCAAAAGAGCACAACACGAAACTTGTTCCAAATTTACCCAGGAAGCTGCTGTTAAAATTTGGTAAATTTTGGCTGGGTAGATTTTCCCTGGTGTACGAAACTCTAGCCCTCTGTTCACTGAAAATTCTGGGTAGACAGTAAGGTAAAACCCGAAGAGAAAGACCATCTTAGAGACCTAATTAGCTCTGGAGTTGACAAGCAAAGTTGTTCACAACTAGCTTAGGAGTGATCTGGTGAAATTTGAGAATTTTTGGATGAGAACTGTGGGAGTTATGATTATTTTTGCACACTGAACAGAATCTGTCCGTGTGCTGCTCACAGTTTTTCGCCATCTCACTCCATTTGATCTTTTGTTCAGATGGCCGAGCCTGTTGAGATGATGGTGGATGAGGATGGACGCGTACACTCGCAGTGTCTCCACTGGGAGGGCTTTCCCTCTATTTTGTGGGATGTTCTGCGTACCGCGGGCTATCTAATTCCCCCACGTTACGCCGGACTGGAGTTTGCAGAAAATGGAGTTACCCAGTGCCGTGTCAACGTGACTATCTTTCCGCACCCGCTACACCCGGAGTGGCCCGCCTTGGAGCTTGAGGCTGTTGGTCGCCGTTTGGCCGATACTTGGGAGCTTGCAGCCATGAGGGCGCTCACCACATTTTGTGCGCAGCGTCCCGAGGTTGTCACACTCACTCCCATTGGATTGTTTCCTGCTGCCCAGGACAACGACCCCTTTTGGCTCAACAGGGTGCAGCACGCACAGTATTTGGTAGACTTCCATGCCCAGGAGACTATCCATACCTCCGTGCGGTGCATGAGTGCACTCTACCGGCTTCAGACTCTCCAGAGTCAGGCACTCGAGCAGCTCACCGATCTTGCTCAGGCCTACCATATGATGGCAGATACCAGGGATGAGCAGATCAAGGAGCTCAGTCAGGATCTTGAGGACAGAGATGCTCAGATTGGCCAACTTGAGGGCCAAATCCAGGAGCAGGACACTCTCATGGATGAGAGAGATACCACGATAGCACAGTTGGAGGAGCAGCTCCATGATCTGAACCTTGAGTTGGAGGACGCTAATGAGCACATTCAGTGGCATCATGATCAGAATGACCATCCCCATGAGGACGACATGGAGGAGGATGAGGAGGAGCCACAGGAGATTGATGGTATCTCAGGTATGGATTTCGAGGGTGAGGTACCACAGGCACCTCGGATGGGAGCCCACTCTCCTGCTCACAGCGAGTCGTCCGTCAACGACTTGGACGATTTCTAGAGGACGACCTAGGAGGACTTTTGCACATACTCCTCGATAGGGTAGCCTAACTTTTGGCAAGTGTTGTAATAGGCTAACTAGGAGTTGAGTAACTCTTTTGTGTTGGGTACACCTGAACCATGTGGATACCCTCAGCATGTAAGGAACGGCGATAAACTTGGTGATTTCGTTGTAAGTTTGTAAACGATGGAATCCACAATCGCTGAGACTTGTCGGAATTTTTACCCATGTCTCCTTGCATTTCTTGGCTGAGTGTTGAATACCAGACTTGTGCTAAATTTTGTGATCTAGGTTCTCACAAAAATTCAGCTTCATTGGACCTCGCTAGTTTAAGATATAGGCGAAACAGTACCGATCAATCTGCTGAAAAACAGCTAAGACAGCAAGGCAAAGGAAGAGCTTTTCGACCACCTTAGCCATAGTTCTAGCACCGAAGTTAAATGCCAAAGTGGTGCATTCCTAAATTCTCTGACTACTGCCAATGTTGAGATGTTTTGGATGGACCCACAGCAGGCTATGATTTTTCTCGTAGCAAGCAGAGATTCTGTCCATACTTCTAGCTCAGACTTCGGAAGTCTATGACTACACCAATTATTTATGAATCAAGGAAGTAATATGGATCGCGTTGCTAATGGTAACCTTTCACGTTTCAGATGGTTGGATCAACACGTGGCAACCCCGAGGGTTTTGGTGCCGGTGGCAGCCGCTCGCGACAATCGCCACCACCCCCGCCCAGTTTGGTGGAAGTGATGGCCGCTCAAACCGAGCTGTTACGTCAGATTGTGCAAGGGCAACACCAGCAGAGGGGTGGGCACAATGCTCACCAACCACAAGCTGCAGGATACACGGATTTCCTAGGGACCCAGCCTCCCTTGTTCCATAAGACCGAGGAACCCCTGGACGCAGATGCATGGATTCGCACCATAGAATCCAAGTTCACACTACTTGTGGCCCCATGCTCAGAAGCCAACAAAGCTCGTTTTGCCGCGCAACAGCTTCGCGGTACCGCTCGTCTGTGGTGGGACCACTATTTTGCGATGCTCCCGGCTGACCATGTGGTCGACTGGAATGAATTCAAGACCGCGTTCCGGGCACATCATATCCCCGAGGGTCTCATGGAAAGGAAGTTGAATGAGTTCCTGGCACTCACCCAGGGCACCCGCACCGTGCTGCAGTACGCCCAAGCGTTCAACAACCTATGCCAGTATGCGGGCTATCACGCTGATACGGATGCCAAGAAGCGTGATCGTTTCCGCCGAGGTCTGAGTACCAAGCTCAAGGAACGTCTGAACCTAGCCAGGGCTGACACCTACAACGAGTTGGTCAATATGGCCATAACCCAGGAGGACTGTATCATGGCACACCGGGCAGAGAAGAAGAGAAAGGCGCCCGCAGGACCATCAAGTGCCCAACCACCAAGGTATCGCATCGTGCAAAATCCCGCACCTACAGCTCCACCAAAGGCCCCGCAGCCAGGAAGATGGATTGCCAGACCCCCACAGCAGCCAGGCATGGTACGACCCCCGATGCCTCCACAGAATGGTCCGAGGCCCATTCTTCAGCAGTCTCTTCGACCTAGCCCCGCGAATCGCTGTTTCAAATGCGGGAGTTCCAGCCACTTCGCACGCGAATGTCCTCAGCCTGGACAGCCCAACCAAGGTCAAGGATCCAACCCGAACGCCAAGAACAGGGGCAAGAGACAGACCCTGCAAGTCAAGCAAGGACGGATTAACTTCACCACGCTTGCAGAGCTTCCTGAAGGAGCCCCAGTGATGTCGGGTACATTCTCTATCCATAACAAGCCTGCCGTTATATTATTTGATTCTGGTGCATCGCATAGTTTCATAAGTGCAAAATTCGGTGCAAAAGTAGGCTTGGATGTTTGTCACACAAAAGGGTCATATATGATATCAACACCGGGTGGTAAAATTGCTTCAAACCAAATGGTCAGACAAGTATCAGTCAAATTGGGTAGTAAAACCATTGACACGGACCTTGTCCTTTTACCCCTTGACGGCATGGACATTATTTTGGGAATGAACTGGATGGCTATGCATGGAGTCACACTGGATCTTTCTTCCCGAGCCGTTGAGATAAATTCACCTAGTCACGGAGCCACTACCCTTTACCTACCGTTCCTAGATTGTACTAATTCCTGTGCTTACCAGAGGGAAGGACTTAAGCTAGATGATATTCCTGTGGTAAACGAGTATGCCGACGTTTTTCCGGATGACTTACCAGGGAATGCCACCGGATAGGGATATTGAGTTCATCATTGAACTACAACCAGGCGCTGCACCTATATCCAAAAGACCATATAGGATGCCCCCTACAGAATTGGCCGAGC
This sequence comes from Panicum miliaceum, assembly GCA_032594955.1. NCBI lineage: Eukaryota > Viridiplantae > Streptophyta > Magnoliopsida > Poales > Poaceae > Panicum > Panicum miliaceum. The sequence goes on along the minus strand of CM064061.1, from coordinate 44,167,628 downwards.
TGAAAAATTCAACTCCAAGAACTACCGGACAAAGGTTTCATTCGCCCTAGCGCGTCACCTTGGGGATGTCCAGCCCTATTCGTAAAGAAGAAGGATGACAGTTTGAGATTATGTGTGGACTACCGACCTCTCAATGCGGTAACAGTTAAAAATAAATACCCACTTCCTCGCATCGATGTACTCTTCGATCAATTAGCTGGAGCCAGAGTCTTCTCCAAGATTGATCTTCGTTCGGGATATCATCAGATCAAGATTCGCCCGTGCGATATTCCTAAGACTGCCTTCTCCACACGATATGGACTATATGAATTCTTGGTCATGTCCTTTGGACTCACCAATGCCCCTGCCTACTTCATGTATCTCATGAATTCGGTATTCATGCCCGAACTGGACAAATTCGTCGTAGTATTCATCGACGACATTCTTATCTATTCCAAGGATGAGGAAGAGCATGCCAAGCACCTTCGCATTGTTCTTCAGCGACTCAGAGACCATCAGCTCTATGCTAAGTTTTCTAAGTGTGAATTCTGGTTGGATACTGTAAAGTTCTTAGGTCACACGATCTCCAGCGAAGGCATAGCTGTTGACCCCAGCAAGGTACAAGAGGTGATGGATTGGAAACCCCCTACCTCTGTTCATCAGATTCGCAGTTTTCTCGGCTTAGCCGGTTACTACCGTCGCTTCATCCCGGATTTCTCTCGAATTGCTAAGCCCATGACGGAACTATTGAAGAAGGAAGTAAAATTTGTATGGGATGAGAAGTGTGAGGAAGCCTTCCACACTCTCAGAGAGCATCTGACTACTGCACCTGTGTTAGCTCAACCCGATAATACCAAGCCATTCGATGTGTATTGTGACGCATCAGGAACTGGTCTAGGATGTGTGCTTATGCAAGAGAATCGAGTGATTGCATATGCCTCACGAGCCCTTCGGCCCCACGAACAGAATTATCCCACGCATGACCTTGAGCTCGCAGCCGTCATTCACGCTCTGAAGATATGGAGGCACTATCTCATGGGTACACAGTGCAATATCTACACGGATCATAAGAGTCTCAAGTATATCTTCACACAAGCCGATCTGAATATGAGACAACGGAGATGGCTAGAACTAATCAAGGATTATGACCTTGAAGTGCACTATCACCCCGGCAAGGCTAATGTAGTCGCGGATGCACTAAGCCGCAAGTCCCATTGCCATTGCTTATCCATGGAGTCCTACCATGAGACATTATGTGCAGACATGAGGAAGCTTAACTTGGAAATGGTTTCCCAAGGCACTCTAAATCACATCTCAGTTGAGCCCACTCTTCACGACCAAATCGTCATGGCACAACTACATGATGAAGGAATCAAGATCATCAAACAAAAACTCTCTCTAGGTGAGGAGAAGTATAAGTGTTTCCGCCAGGACCATAAGGGAGTTCTATGGTTCGAAAGTCGTATAGTCGTTCCGAAGAATCGTGAACTCCGCAAGCAAATTCTTGATGAGGCACACCTCTCCAAATTCTCTATCCACCCCGGCAGTAGCAAAATGTATCAGGACCTAAGGCAAAACTTCTGGTGGACTAGAATGAAAAGAGAAATTGCTACGTATGTCTCGGAATGTGACACGTGCCAGAGAGTAAAAGCTAGCCACTTGAAGGTAGCCGGTACACTACAACCGCTACCTATACCATCATGGAAATGGGAAGACATAAGTATGGACTTCATCGTTGGACTACCAAACACGTCCCAAAGACATGATTCCATATGGGTTATCGTGGACAGACTCACGAAGACGGCACATTTTCTTCCGGTACACACCACCTATACCGCCAAGAAATATGCCGAGATCTACCTCGATCGTATTGTTTGCCTACATGGAATACCTAAGACAATTATTTCTGATCGTGGTCCTCAGTTTGTAGCACGCTTTTGGGAACAACTGCAAACGTCTCTTGGCACTAAGCTGATTCGCAGCTCAGCATACCATCCCCAGACCGATGGACAAATGGAAAGAGTAAACCAAATTCTTGAGGACATGCTGAGAGCTTGTGTCATTCATTATGACAAGAATTGGGATAAATGCTTACCCCTGGCAGAGTTCTCGTACAACAACAGCTACCAAACGAGTTTGAAAATGGCACCATTTGAGGCCCTGTACGGACGAAGGTGTCGAACTCCTTTGAGCTGGTCACAAACCGGAGAACGTCAATTAATTGGACCCGACCTGGTAATCGAGGCAGAGGAGAAAGTAAAAGTAATACAAGCAAATCTTAAAGCCGCACAAGCCCGACAAAAGAGCTATTCTGACAAAAGGAGAAAGCCCCTAAAAGTTCGAAGTTGGCGATCATGTCTACCTTCGAGTTTCGCCAACCAAGGGAGTGCGAAGATTCGGAATTAAAGGCAAACTAGCTCCCCGTTATATTGGTCCCTACGAAATCATTAAGAGCTGCGGACCCGTAGCCTACAAATTACGACTGCCCCCTCAGCTCACGGCCACCCATGATGTCTTCCACGTATCTCAACTCAAGAAGTGTGTTCGAGTCCCTACCGAGATTGTGGAACAACAAGAAATGTCGTTGGAATCCGACCTCTCGTATGTCGAACACCCAGTTAAGATTCTGGATCAAAAAGAAAGAGAGACCAGGAGGAAAGTAATTAGAATGTATAAAATACAATGGAATCACCACACGGAAGAAGAAGCCACCTGGGAAACGGAGAGCTACCTGAACCAACATTTCCCTGGGTTTCTTGTCTCAACCACTGGTATGTGCACCCACGCCCACACTAAGAATTACCGAATCTCGGGGCGAGATTCTTGTTAAGGGGGGAAGGCTGTGACAACCCTGGTAATTACTCTTCCAAAATCAATGTCATTAGCCTAACTCCATGATTAAACCAACTAATGAAAGGGTGGAAAGAATTAAAACGGGTTCAGTTGGAATTCAAATTTAATTTGGGCACATTTGGACACATTTGAAACTTTTAAATCTAACTTTCAAACCATAAGCCAAATGAGATTTTGCCTGAAACCAAAGTTGTAGAACTTTTTATTTTGAACAACTTTCGTGTTCAAAAGTTTTTGAAATTCAAATCAGAAAGAGGAGAAAACGCCCTGTTTGCACCCAGCCCCCTGAAGTTTTTCAAATTCTTGCACTTAGGTCCCTCCCTCACCCCTCCCTCCTCTGCTGCACCGCAAGCTCGCCCGACCGCCGCCGGCCACCTGGCCCTCGACGCCTGCGCAGCACCAGACGCCGAGCCAACCCCCGACGCCCTGCCTGCTGCCCGCCCCCGCTGCCCAACCGCGGCCGCGCCTTTTCTTCTCCCTCCCGCACGGCATGCCCCTGCCCAACCCGTGGTTCTGCTGCACCGCCGCGCCGCCCAGCCACTGGCCGCCGCCCCGCCACCCAACGGCGTGCCCCGTTGTGCCGCCCAGCTCGCCAGTAGCACGCCGCGTCGCCCGCACGCGACGTCGCGCCCCGGTGCGCGCCCAGCACACGCACGCCACGCATGGCGCGCCTCTGGTCACCGCCGCCCCGCACCAATGGCGCCCAGCCTCGCCGCCCCCTCCACCCCGCGTTCTGGCCGTGCCAAGCCCGCCCCCATGAGCTCCACCAGCTATAAAGCCGGCACAGCGCCCCTCCCTCCCCTCCTTTCTTCTTCCCCGCAGAACAGAGCAACGCAGAGCAGAGCTCCATTGCCGCCGGCGCCCCCACCCCGCCGTGGAACCCTCTGCTCCGGCCCACCTCCGCCCGAGACAAGCGCTGAAACGGGTCCCCCTCAGTGCGCTGAAGCTCCCCAACCCGAGCCCCGCCGCCCTCCTCGCCGGAGCGCCGCCGTCCGCGCCGCCCCTCCGCCGCCGCCCCTGCTCTCCGCGGCCAGCCCGCCACCGGCCATCCCAAGCCACTCCAAGACCACCAATAGGTGCGCCCTGGTTCCCTCTCCGTTCTCCCCCACCTTGCCCTCGCCGCCGGTGACCGAGCTCGCCGGAATTTGGCCGGACAGGATGACCCCGCCGTGAAATTGCGACCAGGGACCACATTGCAAGCGCCCAAATCTTTCTAGGGGGTTTTCTGCTAGTTTTCAGGGACCCCTCTGTAAAGAAAGTTTTAACCAAATCAGTGAACTTGTAAAATTCGTATAAAACCGTAGAAAATTCAGAAAAATGCAAACTCAACTGTTCTGGAATCCTTATAAGAAACTCTACAACTTTTGTTACATAAAGTTTCTCAGATTCTCAATATATTTTGCTCTAGATTAAATGGAAGGTTTAATGGACTTCTTTTGTACCCACTGTTGTAGATCATTGCTGACTCTAATTTTTGGGCGGTAAGTTACTTGCTTAATGTTTAGGACTGTGTAAAAAGATCAGGACCAAAAGCCATCTCTAGATACACTTTTTGTCCAACATTGCTTTATGCCATAAAGTGATAGAACTAATTATTCCTGCTGTTCTGTGATGTTTAATGTCATGAAACTTTTTCTGTGTTGTTGTAGTGATACCTAGAGGCCATAGAAAAATTTAGAAACATTTTTACTATATGTAACCTGTTCATATGAATTTGTGGTAGGAAAACTTCACTAATTCAAAATAATTAGTAAAGCCCTTATAAAATGTTCATCTTTTTACTATGAAACACAATAGAGTAGCTCAACCTGTACAAAAAGTTTCAAACATAGAAACCATGTATAACATCCTGTAGAAAATAATCTTTAATAACATGAGTGTAGCTTGTCCCATTTATTATGCTCTATATCATGTGCAATAAAATCTGAAAAATTTACAGTAGCACAAATATGGTTATAGAAACACCCTGTAAAATTTGTAGCATCAATACTTGCATGGGTTGTTCTGTATAAAAATAACTAGATCCTAGCAGTGGCTGTGTATTACATTTTTCATATTTAACATGCTACACAAAAATGTCTGAAATTTTTACAGTGATCTTATCTCTGCATAATGTACTTTGAATAAAAATTTTATTACCAGAAGCTAACTATATTAGTAATTGTGTTCAACTCATGTTTGTGTTTAAAAAGAAACTAAGTTTTCAATATAACACAACCCCTTCTTCTTTAATAAAGTTAAATAGATTAAGACGAACTCTATTAACGATTGCCCAGGAAATGTTAAAGTAAATAACTTCACAGCAAAACTTATGTCTTATGAACCGCAACTTTATCATGAAGGAAATCATGTCGTTTACCATCACCACTGCTCAAACTTGTGCATTCATGTAGAAACGACTACTCTCGCCGACGGGACGTACGAGTTGGTGCCCGAGTCCGAGAGTGAGCAGCAAGAAGCCCAGGAAAATCTAACTGAAGCAGTTGAGACCCGGGTCAACGTTCAGACGATCCCCGGACTAACTATTCACAAGAAGGCAAGCCCCGGAGCATAACCTATTTCTTTCCTAATTATGCAACTCATTACTCTTTGCTTGTGCATTAAGTTTATAGGAGCTGAATGGAAACTTAGTTGCATGATGTTAGGAACCCTTGCTTGAAAACTAGACGTAAGGTTCGATAGAATGCTGTGCTAATAGGACTCCGGTAAAAGTCGAGTGATTTCCTGTCACTCGCGAGAAAATAGGAGTTGAATGTCTACTACACGCTGCAATCATAAGGACACGGACGGGCCATGGAACGATGGTTACGATTGAGGCCCGCCTGTCTAGTGAAAAATGCTAAGGCCGCAGGGTGTGGTAGTGATGGTTAAGTCTTTGAACGTACTAAACACATGCCGAGATTATGGGAATCGGTAAGCTTAAGTACCTGATTGGCCCGGCAAGGGGACGGCATCCTACCCTTTGAACTTCGGTCCCACTATATGGCGAGTGCACGAGTGGTCACGACCCGGCGCCGAACCGTGGCGTGGGGCTCGTGTACTCTCGGAGGGTAGCCCCGATCCACGACCCGGAAAGAAAGGGGAAAAGTTGCACGTGTGACTCTGTGAGTAACCACGTGACGTGTGTTTAGGTTTCCCTTGCAAGGTTAAGAAATTCGATTCGAATCGTCCGTTTCTCACGGCTATTGAGACTGCTTAACCATTTTTACCCACAGAGTAAGAAGAGGAACAATGATGATGAATGAACTGGTTGGATGGAAAACTTAATGCTTCACCATGTATGCATTAGATAGCTGCTTACCTAGACTGGCTAACGAAACTAGAATCTTGAGCTAAAAGTTGAAAGTAAGGACCCACTTGTAGATGCTTTTCGGCAAAACAAACCCCTGAGCCAAAAAGCCTGGCATGTCTAGAGTCGGTGGAGTAGTTTCCACTACACGGGTAAGTCTTGCTGAGTATTAGTATACTCAGTCTTGCTTGTGACTCGATTTCAGGTGAACCCTTTGAAGATATGACTGCTAGCTTGACTTGGCCCTGCACTCTTCCCCCTGGTTGGTCGGTGGAATGGGATGCGCCCCCGTCCAACGGAGATGAGGCCGAGTGATGTCTCGTACAGGCTTCATCGAGACATCCTGTATCGTCGAGTAGTTTCCGTTGTTTATTTCCGCTGCAATTTAACTCTGAAGAACTTATTTATGTTAATTGAAGTACTTGTTTTCTAAACTCAGAACTAGGTCTGGAATGTGGTATTCTCTGGGCTCATCGTCGCATGATGCATTTGTATGTACGGCGCTCGATCCGTTCACCGTGGTTGCATCGGGAGGTTATACCCGACAGACCAGTGGATTCCTCCGTTTGAAGTGTAAGGTTAACCGAGGATGCCTTAATGGTGATGGTTAATACACTTGAGCCGGATTAATTCAGGTGGTTCTGCCACAGCTACGCCGAATGGATTTCTAATATTGTACCCGTGTATAAAAAGAACGGAAAGTTGCGCGTATGCATCGATTTCAGGACCATAAATCAGGCCACACCAATGGATGGATATCCGATGCCAACGGCCGATGTCTTGATAGATGCTGCTGCAGGACATAAAGTCATCAGTTTCATGGATGGTAATGCTGGGTACAATCAAATATTAATGGCCGAAGAAGATATCTCGAAAACGGCTTTCAGGTGTCCGGGCCACCTTGGTTTATTCGAGTGGGTTGTAATGACCTTTGGGTTAAAGAACGCCGGTGCTACATATCATCGGCCACTAACTATATCTTTCACAAGCTCATTGGTACATCGGTGGAGATTTACATCAACGATGTGGTGGTCAAGTCAAAAGGTCATCAGGAACATCTGGCCGATTTACAAGAAGTACTGGAATGCACAAGGAAGCATGGGTTGAAAATGAACCCGAACAAGTGTGCATTCGGTGTATCGGCCGGGCAATTCTTAGGATTCATGGTCCATGAGCGCGGGATAGAGGTTAACCGGAAGACCATAGATGCCATCAACAAAGTTGTAGCCCCACAGAATAAAACTGAGCTGCAATCCCTCGTCGGCAAGGTTAATTTTATCATAAGATTCATATCCAACCTGTCCGGGCGTATTCGAGCTTTCACTCCTTTGTTGAAATTGAAGCCAAATCAGGAATTTGTATGGGGAGAAGAACAACGCACAGCGTTGGAAGATATCAAGCGATATCTGGTTTCACCTCTAGTGTTAGTCCCGCCACAGCCCGGTAAGCCGTTCAAATTATACTTATCGGCTGATGAACAAGCTATTGGATCGGCGTTGGTACAGGAGTTCGAAGGGAAAGAATGAGTGGTATATTATGTCAGCAGAAGACTCCTGGACGCCGAAACAAGATATTCCCCGGTGGAACGGCTGTGCCTGTGTTTATACTTCTCGTGTACCAAGCTCAGGCACTATTTGCTATCGGCAGAGTGCATAGTGGTATGCAAAGATGATGTGGTGAAATATATGCTATCACTACCGATTTTGAAAGGATGGATTGGAAAATGGATCCTGGCTCTGTCAAAATTTGACTTAAGGTACGAATCGGCCAAAGCTGTCAAGGGTCAAGTCATGGCCAATTTCGTAGCCCAGCATTGTGGACCGGAAGTCGCTGTCGTTGAACCGGTTCCATGGACAATGTACTTCGATGGTTCTTCATGTGGGGTCGGATCAGGAATTGGCATCGTTCTTGTATCGCCTCGGGGGACAGGTTATGATTTCTCTCTGCCGATAGAAGCATCTGCAACCAATAACCAGGCGGAATATCGAGCCATCCTAAAAGGTATCCAATTATTAAGGGAAGTCAAAGCCGATGTAGTCGAGATTTTTGGAGATTCCATGCTCATTGTGGATCAGTTAACGGGGAAATCTGAATGCAAAGATGATATCTTGAAGATTTATTATGAAGATTGCCTCCAACTGTTAAAGGAATTCAAGTCTGCAATAATTGAGCACATCCCAAGAAATTATAATGAGGAGGCCAACAGGCTGGCCCAGCATGCATCCGGATATCGGCCGATTCAGGGAGCTATGATTTTGGAACTCGCGGCCGATGATTGGCGAAAAGAGATTGCCGATTACTTGAGGGATCCGTCCCAGAAGGTGGATCGGCGAGTGCGTTTCCAGGCCACAAAATATGTGTTACTTGAAGATGATTTATTTTACCGGATGATTGATGGGGTTCTTCTCAAGTGCCTGGGAACAGAAGAAGCAAAGGTTCTGATGGGGGAAATTCATGAAGGCGTATGTGGAGCCCATCAATCGGCTTAGAAGATGAAATGGATGATCATAAACAATGGGTATTATTGGCCAACGATTCTTGAGGATTGTTTCAAGTATTATAAAGGATGCCAAGACTGTTAGAAGTTTGGCAATGTGCAGCACACGCCAGCTTCGGCTATGAATCCAGTAATCAAGCTATGGCCGTTAAGAGGTTGGGGAATAGATCTCATCGAACAGATTCACCCTCCATCGAGTAAAGGGCATAAGTTTATATTGGTGGCCACCGATTATTTTACTAAGCGGGTGGAGGCAGTTCCTTTAAGGAACGTGACATCAGCCGATATGATTGAGTTCGTTAAGAACCATATTGTTTATCGATTCGGTATTCCTCAGACTATCACAACTGATCAGGGAACAATGTTCACCTCTGCATAATTCGGAGAGTTCGCTGCCGATATGGGGATTAAATTATTAAATTCTTCTCTGTACTATGCTCAAGCCAATGGCCAGGCCGAATCGTCCAATAAGGGGATAATCAAGTTGATCAAGAGGAAGATAGAGGAACAACCCAAAAAGTGGCACATGTCTTTGGCTGAATCTCTATGGGCTTATAGGATGGCTTGCCACGGAGCCACTAAGATATCTCCTTATCAGCTGGTATATGGTCACGAGGCAGTCTTGCCTTGGGAATTAAGGACGGGATCAAGGCGTATATTGCTTCAAGATCAGTTGGCGGCCGATGACTATTCCTTCCTCATGAAAGATGAGCTCGATGACTTAGCGGGTCAGCGGTTGAGGGCCCTGATTAGCATCGAAGAAAACAAGAAGGGGGTGGCCAGATGGTATGACAAAAAGGTCAAGGTTAAACAATTCTCCCAAGGAGATTTGGTAGGGAAGTTGGAGCAGGTCGCAAGCGGGATCGCCAGAAGGAGCGGTTGGAGATCGAGAGGGCTCGGGAAGAAGATGAACAGTGGTTCGCTGGAGGAAAATACTAGGCTTGTGAAGAAAAGTGGGTTGAGAATGCCGGTACTTAAGGATAATCCGAGAGAGAAAGGGTAAAGGCGGGATTTTTGCCGCGCCGTCTACACGAATTCCAGGGGAACAGTTGTCTCAAGCGCCCGGTCCGAGGAAATTTCAATCATTATGCAGAAGACCGCGAAATAGAAGGAGATTTTTACTGCGACCGTTTCGGAGAAGAAGATTAAAGAAAAGAGTTTCGAAGTAAAAATTATGTTTTACTCCGAAACTGGGGGCATGTGTTGACACCAGATTTTGACACGTGTTGAATCGGCGTCAGGAGAAGAGATTGGCCGATGCAGCAGATCTAAATGCTACAGTAAAGAATCGGCCAATTGAGGTTACAGTTGGGAATCGGCCGATTGGCGATGCAACTTGCGCCAACGAGATTGGGACCACAACGGGGGATCCCGGTTAAAAGTGGCCTAATGTTGGTCAACGGAATAATGCTGATTCGGTCAAGAGGCAAAAGAAAAGAGTCCTGATTGGATTAAGAGACGGCGGTAGAAGATTCTGCGGGAGTCCGTTTCCTTTATATGAATATTATAGATATAGCAGTTTTTAATAAGATTGTAACAAGTCATAATCGACCAGGAGTCCTGGTTTTAGGGTATAAATAGGGGTCGCCAGGGCTTTGTAAAATATCAACGCATCAATCAACAAAATACTTCTACTTTTTCCTAGTACTTTACTTTCAAGTCAGCGACTTCGCCAATACTTTTTCTTCTTTCACGAGTTCGTACGGATTGGCAGGGCTGCATCAACTTGATCTCCGGCCAATTGGTCAGATTGACTGGCACGCCGCGCGAACCATACCAGGGCAAATAACCCGAACAGGAGCTAAGCAGATTCTCCCAGGTCGTGTGTCCGACGCTGAAGACCATCGGCCGATTCTTGGCTGATTTTAGCGCCAACAAGAGGCATGTTTTATGGCTATTTACAGGAGCTCACGGGTTGTCCGCGGCTTGTGGCATCCGAGCTTGTGGACGAGTGACTTACAGGTGGTTCCAGAGATGAACGCGTCGATGACGTCCGCGTCGACGACGTCAGGGAGAGCGTTGCACTTCTGCGAGAATCTGCGGATGTAGTCTTGGAGGGACTCCCCTGGCTTTTGCTTGCAGTTCTTCAAGTCCCACGAGTTTCCAGGGCGAACGTACGTCCCCTGGAAGTTACCTACAAAAACATGCTTGAGGTCAGCCCAGCTGCAGATACTGTTGGGTGGCAGAAACTCAAGCCACGAACGGATGTGTTCCCCAACGCAGATGGGGATGCACTGGATGATGAAGTTGTTGTCGGTCGCGCCCCCGGCCCGGCAAGCAAGCCGGCAGTCCTCGAGCCAGATCGCAGGGTTGGTTTCCTCGGTATACTTGGTGACATTTGTCGGTGGACAGAAACGCTACGGGAACGGCGCCTGCCGGATGTGTGATGCGAAAGCCTGTGGACCCGGTGCGTCAGGGCTCATGCTACTCTGTTGTTCATCACGGAGAGGGCGGTAATGGTGCCGCGGGTTCTTGTCCTTGTTCACAATGTCGGACATGGCATCGTCGGGTATGCGGGCGGCCATTTGGTCGACATCGGCATTGTGGCGTGCCTGCTACCTGGCATGGATGACGCTTCGCGCGTCATAGTTAGGGCCTAGGCGACCATGAATCGGTGCTCGCCATGGTGCGGGTGCCGGGTTGACCTGAGGAGCGGTGACTGCGCCTGGTGCCCGCGGGGCTGGATGCCCTTGCGGCTGAAGCACTGATGGGTTGGGTTGCTGAGGGCCCGCGGCTCCCGCAGGGCAGGAGGCTAGTCAACGCTGACGCATCGATGAGCTTTCCGCTTGCTGGAGGGCGGCACGTTCCACTAGAGCCCTGATGTTGCGGTGTATTTCTTGTTGCTGAGGGTCAGCAGGAGGTGGCAGATTGTGGAGGAGCACAGCCGCGGCCGCGATGTTCTGCCTGGCCCGCTCAAACTTTTGGAGCTCACCGTCTCCTGCCACGATGCTGCGTCGCACCTCCTGCGCACGTTCCCGGGTAGCGCTCGCGGCGCCACGGGGTTTCGCAGGTGGCGGTGCTTGCAGCGGGTTATCCCGCGGTTTCCTCAGCACCTTGGCGTTGGCCTGTGCATTGGCTAAGGCTTGTGTGCGGGGATCTGCCGCAGTGTGGGTGTGTTCCGAGCTTTCCACAAACGGATTTTCTCCGGGGAGATCCGCCATGGCGCACCTTGGCTATAAGGAGCACCCAGGTGCTGAAACATCCCCAACGCTTGATGCATCACTGAGAGCATCTTCCTTGTCTGAGAGGAGCTCGAAAAATGAGGCAGCAGCATACCCTGTCATACCCACAAATGAGGTCGCCACGGGGAGCGCCGGCATAGTCTTGCCAAGTCCCCTGGCGCAAGCTGTTGCTGCGTTCGGAAGACTGAACGGGAACACAACACGTGGTGCTGTTGGTGGCAGCAGAGGTGCCCCTCCTGCGAGTTGGAGGGCAACATTGCTGAGGAAGTATGTCACACCCAATTCTAGAAAGAACCAGATGCATCTCATATGTGCGCCAGGATCATGTTCACACACATATGGTAGACGGAAAGTGTAATATATCAAAGACAATGCTCAAAACGTAACTAAATAAAGTATTTAACAATATTACGCTCCGTATAAAAGAGACACAAATGTCTTTAAACGATAAACCGTTATACCCTATACGAAGTCTCCAACAACTTCGTCTTCCACAGGCGATGACTGGTGAACGTCGGGCCTAGAACTCCTCGAAGTCGTCGAAGATCTCCTCTTCAAAGTTCTCTTCTGAATAGAAGGGGGCAAGGGTGAGTACTCTTATGGTTGGTACTCAGGAAGTGGGGAGAATATACAAGGCCATCAAGGATAGGCTAGGGTTTGCAGCAGCGGTCACTTTTAGTTGGTCAAGTATTTATTAACAAGCACCTATTAACTAGGATTAAGTTTATACCATCCCATTTTAGCAAGATCATAAAGATACCATCAACAATAACATAAACCACGAACCACAATTTAATTAATCTTCAAGTTTCATTATCATGTGAGGGTCCAAGCCACTCTTAACCGTGAGTACGGCTGTTATAATAGTTTCACACTCTGCAGAGGTTGTACACTTTACCGACAAATCGTGTTCCCCTAAGTCGCATGGGTTTGCAAGGCCCTTAAACACTTCCAAGGTGAGTGGCGAGGGTACACTACGAAGCCTTTACAAAGACATGTCGAGAGCTAGGCAGCCCGCTAGAGTTTTAGTAGCAGTGTGGTCCATAAACCTCCCTAATGGTCAGCTCCTTAGCAAAGGCAGCTACCCCAAGAGGACCGGGCTATGACCCCTATCACCGACCCCCTCCCTGCCCTTTCGGTAAGGCCACCAGCTAACTTCACATCTAATTAATTGGCTAAGGTCAGAGCCATATGACTTTGTGGTTGCACTGTTTTCTTGGGTGGTTCTCCATGTTCCCATTAAACAAAGTTGATCTTGAAATTACGCGGTATAACAACATATGAAACGTGATCAACATTGTCATAAGAGTAAACCAATACCAATCCCAAAGTTTGCAACTAAGCGTGACTACCCAACATGAATAGTAAACCTAGGTGTTTCAAGGTTTGGGGTAAAAGACTAGGTATGTCCTTAGCATAGGTAACCCATCAAGTTTATGCAAGCAACATTAAAGTAAAGTGAATTATCATGCTGTTGTTGGGATCAAATAGAATATGTGTGGCAGAACCACCTGAATTAATCCGGCTCAAGTGTATTAACCTTCACCATTAGGGCAATCTCGGTTAACCTTACACTTCAAACGGAGTAATCCATTGGTCTGTCGGGTAACCTCCCGATACAACCACGGTAGAGCGGATCGAAGCCATACATACAAATGCTCACGCGAAGATGAGCCCAGAGAATACCACATTCCAACAGATATTACGCAATTATCATAAGTGAATATTACAAACCATGTTTGAGTTTAGTAACCAAGTACTTCAGTGATCATAACCAATAAGTTCTTCAGAGTTTAAGTTGCAGCGGAAATAAAATAACGGAAGCTACTCGACGATACAGGATGTCTCGATGAAGCCCGTACGAGACATCACTCGGCATTATCTCCATTGGCCGGGGGCGTATCCCATTCCACCGACCAACCAGGGGGAAGAGTACACGGCCAGGTCAAACTAGCAATCATGTATTCGAAGGTCTCACCTGAAAACAAGCCACAAGCAAGGCTGAGTATACTAATACTCAGCAAGGCTTACCCGACTAGTGGGGTATACTTAGCCGACTCCTAGATATGCGAGGCTTTTGGCTTGAGGGGTTTGTTTTGCCGAAAAGCATATACGAGTGGGTCCTTACTTTCAACTTTTAGCTCAAGATTCTAGTTTCATTAACCATTCTAGATAAGCAGCTATCCAATATCATTCATGGTGAAGCATTAAATTTCATCCAACAAGTTTATTCATCATCATTGTTCCTCTTCTTTCTCTGTGGGTAAAAGGGTTAAGCAGTCTCAATAGCCGTGAGAAACGGACGATTCGAATCGAATTTCTTAACCTTGCAAGGGAAACCTAAACACACGTCACGTGGTTACTCACAGAGTCACACGTGCAACTTTTCCCTTCAATTCCCGCTTCACGGAACAGGCCCACCGCCTTCGACTACACCTCCCCACAGACCTCGGTACGTCGGGCCGTGGCGGCCGATGCACCCGCCATTAGCTAGATGTGAACGAATTCAAGACAGTGGGGAGTATATTCCGGTCTCGGTTCAATCCAGTACTTAAGCTTACCGATTACCATATTCTCGGCATGTGGTTAGTACGTTCAAAGACTTAACCACCACTACCACACACTGCGGCCTTAGCATTTTTCACTAAACAGACGGGGCCTCAATCATCAACATAAACATCGTACCATAGCCCCGTCCGTCGTCCTTATGATTGCAGCATGTAGTAAACAATCAACTCCTAATTTCTCGCAAGTGACAGGAAATCACTCGACTTTTACCGAGTCCTATTAGCATAGCATTCTATCGAACCTGACATCTAGTGTTCAGAGCATGGGTATCTAGGATCATGAAACTAAGTTTTCACTCAACTCCTATAAACTTAATGCACAAGTAAAAGTAGAGTAATAAGTTGCATAAGTTTAGAAGATAGGGTTCATGCTCCGGGGCTTGCCTTCTTGCGAACAGTTAGCTTGGGGCTCTTCCGAACTTGGGCTCGGGTCTTCAAGAGCTTCAGTTAGATGTACTTGAGCTTCGCGCTGCTCACTCTCGGACGCGGGCACCAGCTCGTACGTTCCGTCGGCGAGAGTCGTCGATTCTATATGAATGCACAAGTTTAAGTAGTGGTGAAGGTAAACGACATGATTTCCTTCACGATAAAGTTGCAGTTTGTAAAACATGAGTTTGTTGTGAAGTGAGTTACTTTATCATTCGTGGGCAATTGTTAATAGAGTAGAAAGGTACAATAAGTAACTTCGTTAAGTAAGGTGGGGTGGGTGTTCATGGGAACTTATGTTCCTCATGGAAACATGATTTAGGTGTAACTACTACAACGAGTAGTTTCTGGTCATGAAATCTTGGATCTAGGTACATCAGGGAAAGATAAGCTTACTGTAAAATTTTCAAATATTTTCACGCAGCAGATTAATTATGAAAAATATAACACATGGTGGCTGCTAGATTCTTGTTCTTTTTGTACAGAACAGATGGTGCAAAAACTGAGTCTAAGATTTTTAAAGGGCTTTCATTTAATCATGCAGGAGCTACTGTAATTTTTATAGGATTTATTATGTAGTTTTCAGAGCATAGTAAATATGACATTACACACCTAGGTTAATCAAGGATTTATTTTTACAGGATCCTACACAGGGTTTTTGTCCATGAAACGTTTTTACGCAGCACCTTCTAACACTGAGTATCTCCTAGTAAAAATATGAGAATTTTCTAAGCTAAGATACTATTTTCTTG
Organism: Panicum miliaceum; assembly: GCA_032594955.1. NCBI lineage: Eukaryota > Viridiplantae > Streptophyta > Magnoliopsida > Poales > Poaceae > Panicum > Panicum miliaceum. The sequence goes on along the minus strand of CM064061.1, from coordinate 44,152,083 downwards.
ATTTAATGTATGTTATTAGCACATAAATCAAATAAATAGGTTCCTGTGAGATAAAAAGTCTCTAAATTTTTCTATGGCATCTAGGTACCATTACACCAGTATAGAAAAAGTTTCATTAGGTGATTCCAAACCTAACTGCAGGGACAATTAATTCTATCCAAACATGGTATGAAACTAAGTTTAATAAACAGTGTAGATAGAGATGGGATTTGGGCCTGATCTTTTTACACAGTCCTAAACATCAAGCAACTAACTCACTGCCCAAAATTTAGGGTCAGCATTGACCTACAACAGTGGGTACAAAAGAAGTCCATTAAAACTTCCATTTAATGTAGAGCAAAATATATTGAGAATCTGAGAAACTTTACGTAACAAAAGTTGTAGAGTTTCTTCTAACGATTCCAGAACAGTTTAGTTTGTATTTTTGTGATTTTTCTATGATTTTATACAAAGTTTACAAGTTTACTGATTTGGTTAAAACTTTCTTTACAGAGGGGTCCCTGAAAACTAGCAGAAAACCCCCTAGGAAGATTTGGGCGATTGCAATGTGGTCCCTGGTCGCGATTCATGGCAGGGAACATCCTGTCCGGCCGAAATCCGGCGGGCTCAGTCGCCGGCGGCGAGGGCAAGGTGGGGGAGGAGCAAGAGGAGGTTGGGGGCTACCTTTGGGTGGGTTTTGTGCGAGTTGGGGCGGCCGGGAAGGGGTGCCGCGGCGTGGAGCAGCGGCTCCGTCGAGGTGCGGCCGGGATTCCGGCGAACTCCGGCGAGCTGGGCGGCGGGGCTCGGGCTGGGGAGCTTCAGTGCGTCGAGGGGAATCCGTTTCAGAGTTTGGTTTGGGTGGAGGGGGCCGGGACGGCGGTTCCGCGTGGGGCGGTGGTGGCCGGCGGCAGAGCAGCGGTATGGGCAGCAATGGTGGCGCTGTTCTGTGTGCGAGCACCAGTGCGCGGGTGGCCTTTTAGAGAGACACGAAGGAGGGAGGAGAGGTCTAGGCAGAGTTGGGCCGGGCGGCACGACGGGGGCATGCCGTTGGGTGTCTAGGCGGCGGCCAGCGACTGGGCGGCGAGCAGAAGCACAACTGGCCGTCGTGCCCGTGGCGTGCGGGGGGGGGGGGGGGGGGGGAGAAGAAGGCGCGGCCGCGGTTGGGCGAGCGGGGGCGGTGCTGCAGGGCGCCGGGGGTTGGCTTGGCGCCTATTGCCGCGCAGGCATCGACTGCCAGGTGGCCGGCGGCTGTCGGGCAAGGGAGGCGGTGCAGCAGAGGAGGGGGAGGTGAGGGAGGGACCTATGTGCGAGAATTTGAAAGTTTCAAGGGGGCTGGTTGCAAATAGGACGTTTTCTCCACTTTCTAATTTGAATTTCAAAAACTTTTGAACATGAAAGTTGTTTAGAATAAAAAGCTCTACAAGTTTGGTTTCAGGCAACACCTCACTTGGCTTGTGGTTTGAAAGTTAATTTAAAAATTCAAAGGTATTCATATGTGCCTAATTAAATTTGAATTTCAACTTAACTTGTGCTAATCCTTTTATTAGTTGGTTAAGCATAGGGTTGGGCTAATGACATTGATTTAGAAATGTAATTTATCAGGGTTGTTACAATATGCAGGGGGAAATCCACTTGCCTTCTTCAAACAACTGCTGGTTCTCTTCCTCGTAAGCTTGCTCTTGGTTTTGCTCGAACGTCACGTTGTCTACGCGATCACACAAACAAGCCTACACAAACAAATAAGAAACAGTACAACAAACAATACAAACAGAGAGTAAAAAGATGATAATATTGTAGTTCATGATGCAAGGATCGCGTGGGCGCAAGAATCACTGAAATCGGAGTTGACACAATGAAGATATGGCTAAAACAGTGATTCAGGGACCTAACTGCGAGAGTTTTGAACTTCCAGGGGCTAGATTTGAAGAAATCAGGGGCTAAAACATAATTAAACCTTATATAGAGGGTCGGGTGCAAAACTAGAGGTCCTGTACGGCGGGTACTAATTCTGGAAAGGTCAAGGGTCGGGACAGAAAAAGAAAGGGCTCAAGTCTAATTATTTTTCTACTAATCTGGACTGCGGGTTGATTCCTGGAAAACCTAGGGGTCTTTCTGCAAAAGTTCTGGGAACAGCTAGGGTCAGGTGAATCTGGTCCGTTGGATCAGAATCGGGCGGCGGGTTAAGGGTCGGGCGAATCGGCAGAGTAAGGCTCGATTCTGGCCGTTAGATCTAGATCAAGCGGCAGAGGAAGGGTCGGCTCAACGGGGTAAAGAGGGTCGGGCGAAACGGAGCTGCGCTGGGTGCCGGCGGCGAGCGAGTGCGGTGTTCCGGGGCTCGGTTCAAGCTGGGTTCATGCCGGGGAGAGAGTGGGCAGCACGGCGAAGGTGAGGGTGGTCACGGGATTGTTGTGCGGCGGCTGTAGACCGGCGGCCATGGCGGCGGGCGGAAACAGATCTCCGACGAGGAATTGGGGTTGCGACAGAGCGAGAGAGAGAGGGGAAACGGGTGAGGCTTGATGCTCACTAACTCGCGGAACTCCGGCGAGAGTTGAAGGCGGCGGAGAAGCAGCGGGACGGCGAGTCGACGGAGAGGCGGCGACACGGGGCGGCGGCATTCCTCCGGTGTGCGACTTCCAGTGCGTGCGACGGTGTTGAGTAGAGGAAAGGATTTGAGGATGGCTCTAGGTGCAAAGTGGGGCTTCGGCAGGGTTTTATAGGGGCGGAGTGGCCGGGAAAAAGGAAGGCGGCGGCTCTTGCGAGGGAAAGGGCGGAACTGCGGCTAGTAAGGCAAGCCTGCGTCACGGGGAAGGAAGGAGAGACGCGGGCGACGGTGTGGAGTCAATCCGGACTCGGGGTGAGGAAGGAAAAAGGAAGGGGAGGGAGCGCGAACGACGACGCGGCGCGCCTGCTGTCGCGACGGAGAAAGGAAACAGGGGACCGGGAGCGGTGCGGAGGAAGAAGAAAGGAAAGAAGAGAGAAGACGCTGACAAGCGGGACCAACGCGTCGGTGAGAGAGGTGAGGGAGAGTAAAATGGTTTTGGGCTGCAGAGTTGGGCCGCGGGATTGGAACAAGAAAAGAAGGAGAAGAGAAGGAATGGGCCAACTGGACTGGGCCGCGAGAAGAAAAAGAAAAGAAGTAGAAAAGAGAGGTTTGGGCTGGGCTGAAAGAAAAGAGTGGGAGAAGAAAAAGAAATAAAGATGCATGCACAATTTGATCTTGTGACTTTTATAAAAATACTTTTAAAATTTTGATTCCTATATTTTTGGGTGTTACAAAACCTACCCCCCTTAAAGAGAATCTCGTCCTCGAGATTAGGAAGGATTAGGGAACAGGTGAGGGAATTCTGCAATCAGTTCATCTTCTCTTTCCCAAGTAGCCTCATCCTCTGAGTGGTGACTCCACTGTACTTTGCACATTTTGATCACCTTGTTCCGAGTAACCCTCTGAGTTGTTTCCAAGATTCTAACCGGATGCTCTACATAAGTCAAATCTTCTTGTACATTGAGTTCCTCCAACGGTAATTTCTCCTCAGGCACTCTCAAACATTTCTTTAACTGTGATACATGAAACACATCATGGACATCTGACAATCGGGCCGGTAACTCCAATTGATATGCCACTTCACCTTTCCTTTCCAGAATCTGAAAAGGACCAATATAACGTGGTGACAACTTTCCTTTCACTTTGAATCTACCTAAACCTCTGATGGGTGATACCTTCAAATACACAAAATCTCCAACTTCAAATGTCAATTCTTTTCTTCATGCGTCAGCATAACTTTTCTGTCGTGACTGAGCAGTCTTGAGATTATCCCGGATTATCTGGGCTTGTCTATCCGCTTCTTGGAGAATCTCTGGTCTAAAAACCTGACTTTCTCCTGTCTGATTCCAATACAATGGTGTCCTGCATTTTCTCCCATATAATGCTTCAAATGGGGCCATCTTGAGACTTGCTTGATAACTGTTATTGTAGGAGAACTCTGCATATGGCAAACTTTTATCCCAACTACCTCCATGCTTAAGGGCACATGCTTTCAACATGTCTTCTAATACTTGATTCGTTCGCTCAGTCTGGCCGTCTGTTTGTGGATGATAAGCGGAACTGAAATTGAGCTTTGTATCCATGGATTCATGTAATTTCTGCCAGAAACGCGACGTGAACTGAGTACCTCGATCAGACACTATCTTCTTTGGAACACCATGCAGACACACAATCCGTGACATGTACAGTTCTGCTAACTTGGCTCCAGTGTATGTTGTTTTGACTGGGATGAAATATGCGACTTTTGTCAATCTGTCCACAATAACCCATATCGAGTCGTAACCATCACGAGTACGGGGTAACCATACAATGAAATCCATACCAATCTCTTCCCATTTCCATTCAGGTACCTTCAATGGCTGGAGTAAACCTGCTGGTCTCTGGTGTTCTGCTTTCACTCTCTGGCACACATCACACAAAGCCACGTGAGTTGCTACGTCTCTTTTCAATCCATACCACCAGTACCTTTCTTTCAAGTCTTGATACATCTTGGTACTTCCAGGATGAATGGAATAAGCGGAATCATGTGCCTCCTTCAAAATGAGTTCACGAAGGTGATCAATTTCAGGTACGCAGATCCTCTTTCTGAACCAAACAGTTCCTTGTTCATCTTCTGTGAAGTCCGTAGTCTTGCCTAAACCGATTCGAATCTTGATCTCTTTGATCTTAGCATCTGTCAACTGTCCTCTTCTGATCTCTTGTTCTAATGTCGGTTCCATCTCCATAGTCATGGCTTCCGCTTGTGTGACAATTACCAAGTTCAAACGTGCCATCTCCCAACATAATTCCTGAGGCATCAATAGAGCAATCATCGTATTGGCTTGTCCTTTCCGGCTTAGGGCATCTGCCACAACATTAGCCTTGCCAGGATGATACTAAATATCCAAATCGTAGTCCTTGATTAATTCTAGCCATCTGCGCTGTCTTAGGTTAAGATCCTATTGCGTGAAGATGTACTTCAGACTCTTATGGTTCGTGAAGATCTGACACTTGTTTCCGATCATGTAGTGCCTCCAAATCTTCAATGCATGCACGACGGCAGCCAATTCCAAGTCATGGGTAGGATAGTTCTGCTCATGCTTTCTCAACTGTCTTGAAGCATAGGCCACAACTTTGCCTTCTTGCATTAACACACATCCAAGACCCATCAGTGAAGCGTCGCAATACACATCAAACCCTTTGTGGATATCCGGCATTATCAGCACAGGAGTAGTGGTCAATCTTGTTTTCAGCTCTTCAAAACACTTCTAGCATGCAGCACACAATGACTCGAGAGATTATACTGGTTCAGGCGAGAACGCCCTACGTCCAGTTGGGGGTCAGTTAGATGTATTGATCGAGCCCAGGTGCTCGTGAGAGTTGGGGAGTACAAGCTTTTTGAGTGCTAGAGAGCTCTAGGTGCCTACCTCTATTCTCCTTTTTTAAATCTTAGGGGACCCCTCTTTTATAGTACAAGGGGGGCCCATGTTACAGGGAGTTCCTTGGTGGAGAAGGTTTCAGGGAGAAATATCTTTGACTCCGGTAGTCGGCGGCCCAAATCGTCAATGGCTCCGTGCAGATGGTCAGTCGGCAATGTCCTTTGGGGATTGCATGCCCCTGAAATCCTGGGAGTCCTCTGGTCTTGGACCTGTCCGCCGGGCTTGGTCGGTCAAGTAGCACTGTGGTTCTGATGGGATGAGACAGCCATCCCATCCGAAGGGGACTGTTGTTATGCCTAGTCCCGTCCCAGTTGAGGGTTTCTTGAGGGTCAAGCCGTGATGACGGAAGACTCAATCATCACAAGGACCAAATGGACGCCATAGTTTCGGTCCTCTGCTATGACAGAGGTATAGTGACCCACTGTTTGTGCGTACGACCCCGAGAGGGCCGCGGCCACTTGGTACGGCCAGGTCTGACTCTTGCGGACCAAGCCTAGGCTCACGTGACCAAGTGGGATTTCTCCTCCCATCCTTGACCTAAGTCAGTCGGGAGCCTGAGAGGCGGTTCAGGAAGGGCGACGCCTATAGTCCTTTCCCCGATCCTGAACGGGGGCAATCAGACTCGGCACCATGGGCTGCGAGGCCTGTTTCGGAGGCGGTTTTCCAGATGTCCTTCATGGGCCTAGGTGGCCCAGGAAGGGCGCGGTGTGGCTGAGAATGTTGCTCGGGCAACGGAGTTGTTCCGGCCCTGCTCTGTCAAGTCGGGTCTATGGGGGACCCCTGTCCCATGACCCCAACAGTTCCATTTTTCATTATATTAGTTCCTATCAATATATTATTTGCTATTCCATCATATTTCATATATCAAATGTTATATAGAACTTACTTGGTGAAACCATGATGAACATGTCAAGTTGGAGACGATCCAGTAGAGGCACAAGTGCTTAATATGCTATCTAAAGTTTAAATCAATTATTTATGCATCTTGATGACTTCAAATGAAAAAACTCAAAACTACAAAGTTGTAGATCTTGTCGAGGGATACAATTTTCATATAAAAGTCATCTTCATCCGAGTTTGTATGAAAAGGATATGATTTTTCTAAGGTCAGACCTTGTCACGCCGCTGGGCGTGGCGTGACAAGACTATAATGTCACGCCGATGGGAATAGCGTGACAAGCTTTACATGTGGAATACATGCTGGTAGACCCCTTTCGCATGCTCCAACGTGGCATACCTTGTCATGCCAATGCAGTGGTGTGACATCATGTTTTTGTCACACCACACGGGCCGGCACGACCAAATGGTCAGATCGCGAAATATTTATTCACGTGGGTTATTTTTAAAATAAAATTATAAAATAGGTTAAAAATAAAAAAATCTACCCGGTTCTTAAAGCGCTTTAGTCCCGGTTCGTGGAATTCCAACTCAAGATTTCTTGCCTCGTGCATAGCTTTATTACCATACCATATACACAGCATACGTGACTCTACACAGATGCTTTTCTTTTAAACTAACATGCGGTGGCCCCAGACCCCAACCGGGACTAAGAGCCCTGCCACCGCCTAGCCGTTGGACCCAGGACTAATACATTCATTAGTCCCAGGCCCAACCTCGACCGGGACTAAAGGCAAAAACCGATGAGGGATACTTTAGTTGTTGGTTTTTCGTATTGGTTTATTGTTATTATATGAATTTTGTAAAATTAGAGAAGTTTGATTTAACGCAAAACTAAAACATCGAAAAAAGGATGAAATTCCAACAAGTCACAATATGTGTGGAATGCCACATGTCTCATTGCCCATGTGGGCCCTGTTGTACTTGTTGGCTCACTGATGACCATATGGCACCCTTAAAGTAATACTAGCAATGAGTTAATTTGGGCTATTTTTCAAGTTACGTGATAGATTTGCACCCACCGGGCAAATTGTGAACGCACACGATGCAATTTAATAAAAAAAAGGAGCAGGTTGCGCTGTGGCCCGTGGGTAAAATACTAAAATCTGCATTAGATGAGTTTTTTATTTCAACCATTTCGGAAATGGCTGGTTCTAATTTTCTTTCACTTAGCCTAATTGAAGCAATGGTGTAATCCCTAATGGAGTTGATTGATACTTCGCGCTTAGCTTGGATCAAGACACGATCACTAGTACAAATAACACACTGACCATTGATTATTCATTTTCTAACTGTACAAATATTTTCACTTGTTAGGGCACGGGCCAAATTAAGGGTGACCACCCCCGCGGGAGATGATTAGGACCGGGCCAGTGGGGTCATCGCTGAAAGGCAGAATAATCTCCATATGAAATGCAGTGCTAACTGTATTTTTGAAGTTTGTATGACTTGCTTTAATTTGGTGGTTATATTTATCACATTGATTAATAATCTAATTTATTTGTCACTACATTATTAATCGTGTCCATTTTCTAGTTCTGAAAATATGTGTATTATTCCCAATACTAGCTTATTAGGCATATATGTTTTCGGTTAACAAATCACTCAAGATTGCATAATGTGGAACACACAAAACAATATCAATATGAGCGTATAGCCCACTTGGTTAGAATTTTTGTTGTGTAACATGCATGCCCAACAGGTTCTTGCATGGTCTAGACCTAACACTGTTAGTTAGTCTTACTTTTTTCTAGATTTATTTCAGAGGTAAATGTGACATCCCGGTCTACAATAATTAATGTATGTATGTGTGGTGACTTTATTAATGTAAAGATCTGCCAGATGAGTCACTGAGAGAGATGTGCTTGCACTTGCAGAGGTAGGATGTACGCGTGTAAGCGTGTGTTCTATAAAAATAAGTGTACGTTGACCATTGCTTTGCGTTGAAAAGAAAAACAAAAGCACGGTTTAAACTGTTGTGAAGCAAAATAGATTAATGATCAATTTCTGTAATCAATTAATTACTTAATGATTAATGATGTCATTAGTAGTTACTAATTAGGAAGGGACATCCGAAGGGGCATGTCCCTTCAGCCCCTGCCTCTTGGGCATGTATATAAACACTTTGCCCCTTCAATGGAATCCATCGCTTTCATTCTTTTCACTGTTCACTTTTACATTCCACACGTTCAGTCACTTTAGTTCTACTCTACTGAGCGCAAGGCAAGAACTTGAGGCCGGCAGGCCTCTCCTTCCCTGGGGTAAGATGGACCCTACTGTACTTCGCTTCTTTGCAACCACCGATGGATTTCTTGTCCTTCCAGTCGCTGCTTGCAATGGTGGTTGCCGTCTTCGCTGCGGGCGCATGAGAGGCCACCTCTTTGCCCTCCATGGCCGACGTCTCGCAGGACGCCGTCGCCGTCTCCATCGAGGCAACTGTGGTCGTCGCTTTCGTGGTGGTCACGATAGCCGTCCCTCCATGAACGGCAGGCGCTCGCCACCACACCACCAGAGCCCAGACCGTCGGTCTGGACCCTCTGCACCTACACCAAGACAAGCACCGGCCATGAGTGCCGAGAGCGTATCATCAGAGCGCACAAGAACGGCGACACCACCATACACAAACAGTCTGGTACTTATCGGGAACGGCCCCTCGCCGACAGCGAAGCGTCTCCAGACGCCGACACCACCCGAGGAGCCACCACACCACCCTCTAGTCCTTCGACTGCGCCGCCCAGGAAGTAATGTCGTCGGCATCGGGGTCATCCCCAACCTCAACTCCACTGTGGTGGTGGCGACCGGCAATGCCGGCTTCGGCTCTCAAGCTGGCCCCTTGGATGTCGGCGGCCACCACACCATCACCTCCTTCACGGGCGCCACCATGGAGATGCACCCGAGCTTCATCTTCGGGACAAGGGCGCTTCGTCGGGGTGTGCCAACCCACCCAAATCCCAATGGCTCCTCCACGGCGGTCACATCAACAGCATTAGAGGCTCCCGGGATGGCGCCCACATGGCCATCGTCCTTGACACCCACACCCGCCCGCCTTTTCAGCCGCATGGCGGCTAAGGACCGCCGACCGGGGATCCAGCGCGGTACCTGGAGCCCCCCCCCCCCCCCCCCCCGCCTTGGGGCTCCCTCCGACAACTGATGGTCGGTGGCCGGCAAAGGCCGGCGCACGAGGGGGAGGGGGGGGGGAAGACACAAGCAGAGCAAGGGGAGACGTGGCACAAGGGGCGCGCTACCGACGCACGGCACACTACCGGCGACGGCACACACCAAGGCAGCGGCGCACCACCGGCGGCGGCACACACTAAGGCGGCGGCGGCCCCCTTCGCCCCTCATATACACACGGGCCATGGCTGGGCCAACCTGGGCCGCCGTAGACCCAGGCCGAGCCGAGCCACTGCTGGCCGACTCACAGGCTGAGCCGAGCCGCGGCTGCCTGAGCCGGGCCGCCCGTAGGCCGACCACTTTGGGCCGCCAACATGGGCCACAAGCCGGGCAACGCCAAGGCTCCCCCTACCTCCTCACGCAATCTTGCGTTTAGACCCCCAAAATTCTATCTATTTACATGTTTTAACTATACAGTGCTGCATGTTTATATTTAAGGCCCTAGATTGTGCTATTCTAGTCCTCAGGCTATTCGAGATTTGCATAATTATTGTAAATAGCTATCTAATCATCAGATTTGCATGCTAGCACCAATGTAATATGGATGCTATGATTACCGCAGTAATACATTATGTGATCCACATATCTCACATTGGTTATGCAAATATTATTTAAAACAATCTTTTCATGTGCTATTTATTTTATTTGTATGTTTACAAATATTGCACTTGGCTCATCTTCTACATCATGTAGATAAATGCAAAATTAAAACTTCATGTAGATAACACAAGGTGATGGAGACCTAGGCATCGACTGCGGTAAATTCTTTATGAATTTATTTGCCCTAACACCATGCTTTTAGGCAGCAAGTAACTTGCCCATTTTTTTTATACTGAGAGATCTACATATTATGATAATTACCTACAAAGTGTAGATCCAAAATATTCTATACAATACAACTTGTATAAAATATGACTATAAAGTCATTAATTCCCTCAGAAATACAAACATAATAGTTGCACTATTCAATCAAATATACCTTAAATTATATGGCAAGAAACATCTTGACTTTATTATTTTGCATAAATTTACACACACATATTATTTAATTTACCACAGTAAATTAATCATATACATGATCCTTCATGTAGGAAAATGGCTCATTTAGTCAACAAAGATTTCGCTAAACTTGCAGCAGATGGTAGCAACTATCTGACTTGGGCTATGGATGTTAAAATTATGCTAGCAGCAAAAGGCTTCAATAATACTATTGAAGAGCCAAATCCACAAGTCTCAATTTCAGATGAAGCCAAATATACCGCATTATTCTTCTTGAGACATCACATTCACCCTGATCTCAAGATGGAATATATGATGGAAGAGAATTCTAGAGCACTTTGGGTTGCACTCAAAGAACGCTATGATCAACAAAAGGCAATCATTTTGCCAGAAGCAAGACGAGAGTGGTCTCTACTTCATCTTATGGATTTCAAATCTGTTTTAGAATATAACTCTGCCGTTCACAAGATTTGTTCCAAGCTTCATTTTTGTGATCAACCGGTTAATGATGCAGAAAAGATTGAAAAGACGTTGTCCACATTTCTTCCTACAAATAGGTTATTGCAACAGAAATACTGCCATCACAACTATGCCAAATATTCTGACTTGATACACGACTTACGTCAGGTAGAAAAACATGATGAACTCTTAACAAAGAATCATCAAATGCGCCCTGTGGGTGCATCACCTCTTCATGACGATCACTACAACAGTCAGAACACTCAAAAGAAGTTTGGTGGCAAGAAATTCAAAAAGAATTTCAAGGGGAAATGAAACAACAAAAACAAGTATCATTACTAGAAAAATAAGGATTCTCACAAAGGCAAAGGTACTTCCAAGAAAAACTTTCACAATGACAAATCTCAAGTTTGTCAAAGGTGCGGTTGTCACAACCATATCACCAAGAAGTGCCACACTGCCAAACATTTGGTTGAACTCTACCCGAAATCCATTGGAAAACAAGTTCAAGGGGACAAGTATGAAGCGCACTTCACTACTCAACCGACTGATGCAAGTTGCTCCAAGAATGCTCCTAGGGAAAAAAATTATGAGAAGATCCCTCCGCAGATGGATGACTTATTCAGCACTAACGATATGCTCGTGGAAATGCAATCCAATGACATATTTGGAGACACCAAGTAGTCTTCATCATCCCCAAAACTTGGTTATCTAGCCATATTCATGTAAATATTATGTTGTGTTGTAAATATTTGTTGTCATAAAGTATTGAAGGACATACAATAATGTATTGTAAGATATATAATACTTAATAAATAAAGTATGTATTATATAATCTTTTGAGTTAAAGTTATACATTTTTTTGACTCAATCATTATAGATTATCCTATGGGGACAATCCAAATGGAGGAAGAATTTTGTTTAGTGGATAGTGTTACCACTAATACCATGCTCAGGGAAATTAAATATTTCCAAACTCTCACTAAGAGTAAAGGAAATGTCACGACTACCGCGGGTCGCGATGCCGTGATTGTTGGTTCAGGAAGAGCCATAATAATTCTCCCTATGGGTACTCTATTAATAATAGATGATGCACTCCTATATCCCGACTCAACTTGTACCCTATTGAGTACAAAGATATCTGTCGTAATGGTTTCCATATCGAACCACATAATGACAACAAAGATGAATATCTATTCATCACAGAAAATGATGGATACAACAAGCAACTGCTTGAGAAAATTCCTTCACTATCAACTGGATTGTATTTTACATACATCAAAGTCATACAACATGTTGCATATAAGATAATATTTCAAAATCTTGATGTCTTCAAGACTTCGCATGATTGCTTAGGTCATCCTGGAATTGGGATGACACGAAAATTATCGGCAATTCAATTGGTCATCACATGAATACTTCAAAATTTCTCTACGCTTCAGACTTCGTATGCACAATATGTGCTACAGGGAAATTAATCTTAAGACCCTCTTATCTTAAGATCAAGGCAGAACCACTAACATTCCTTGAACGCATTCAAGGCGATATTTGTGGTCCTATTCATCCATTAACTGGGCCATTTAGGTACTTCATGGTACTTATTGATGCATCAATAAGATGGTCCCATGTATGTTTATTATCCACCAGAAACAATGCCTTTGCAAGGTTTATTGCTCAAATTATCAAATTAAGAGCACATTATCCGGATAATTCAATCAAATCCATCAGGATGGATAATGCCGCTGAATTTTCCTCAAAAGCCTTCAATAACTATTGTATGGCTCTAGGCATTAATGTGGAACACTCTGTACCTTATGTACATACACAAAATGTATTAGCCAAATCTCTTATCAAGAGAATAAAATTAATTGCAAGACCATTATTACAGAATTGCAAATGACCAACATCTTGTTGGGGTCATGCGGTCTTACACGCCGCTGATTTGATTCAAATAAGACCTATTGCATGTAATACGGTTTCCCCATCTGCGAAAATTCGGTTGCGCTGTATACGCACCGATTTCACCACCGCAGCGTACATCAATGTGCCCCCATAGAAAATTGGAGATATATGAGGGGAACTTACCAGCAAGTCAGAGATCGAAGTCGATGCAGCCCCACGTGCAGGAAAGAACTCGTAAAAAGAAAATCTACTGCAACTAAGGCGAAGCCGTCGAAAAGAGGAAAAAAGGAAAAAAGGGTTTGTGTATTGATCATTGGATGGTTTGATACATGCCCGAGGGCAGCCATTTATAGCCTAAGCTACAAACCCTAGTCGATTATGACGTACATTACATGACAATAAAGAAAACAAACTTTTCTAAATTCTAACAGATAACTTGCTGATGTAGCCTCGCCAGCTCCTTCTACGTTTCATTAGCTACGACGCTTCATCTAGCCTAGAAAGCCCAATATGCTTCAATCTTCGCTTCTAATCCAGCGTCGGCCCAATTTTTATCGGCCTTTTGCCCAACAGGTTGACACGTGTCAGAAAATGGTGTCAACACATGCCCCCCGCTTCGGAGTAAAATAATATTTGGCTCTGAAGATCCTCCAGTTTCCCCTCAGCATATCCTTTAATTCACACGGTCTATCCCTCGATTCTTGCGCCTGCGGCGAGTGCAAAAATTCTTTTGTTCCCTTGTCTTCAACTCACTCTCACCATAGATTTGCTTCAAGATGATTCGTCTTCCGTCTTTTCATCTGCCAAAACATTTTCCATTTGACTGCTTTGACCCGATGCATCCCATCCTTCTTGAACCGACCTATCTGGGTCTCTCGGACCACAAATAGCACCCAATCGGCCCGGCTAACTCTTCCAGATTCCATTAGCTTCATCACCCTTGTTCTAGCTAGCCCAAAGAACCCTTGCTTTTCTCTTCATTAGCAATGGTCGGAAACAAGCGCGCAGGCGAGGGCCCCTCTGATCTTCCCTCAGCTATCCACCGACAAGGGTACGAATCTGCTTTTCTTGACTCATCCCGCATCTTGACCAAATCTGACTCGTTGCTTTGGTTCCTAACTTCTTCTTCAGGGATGACGAAGCTTTCAGTGCCCCACGGTGTTCTCCTCCTTCTTCATTGTCAAATCCATTTGACGATCTTGACGAAGGGATCCGCGATCTGATTAGAGATCTTATTCGGGAGAAAGATGAGGCACATCACAACTACTCGGAGGAGATCAAGAAGACTAGCCGATTGGAGGCCCAATTGGCAACTGTTGAGGATATGGCGCAGACTGCGCGCGCCCAGCTCATCGCCGCCATCTCCAGGGTAGCAGGTTAGACTTTCTTCTAGAATCTTTCTCCAGGAATCGCCTGATTTTTCCTTCATCTTTGTCTGTTCTTTCTTTTTTAGCCCTGGAGTCGCAGGTTCAGGCCCTCCTTGGTGGAGCGGCCACCGCAACCGAAGCGGTGAATGCCCGAGGGGATACCGTCGCTGCCCGTCTGCAGGACATCCCTAATCGGGTGCAGGAGGTTGCCGGTCATGGAGTCCATCGTGGCGCTGCCGTTGCGCTCGCCATGGCGCAGACTCTGTCCGGGAATGATCTTCGGACCCTGCATCCAATCTTTCCGGAAGGTGAGGCACGGGAAGAATTTGAAGACCTCGTTGACGACTTAGGTGTAGTTGCCTCTAGCATCAGTGAGGAAGTTAGCTGAGGTGCTGTAATCGGCAATGTTTTTGCTGATGAATAAATGTAGCAATCAAATGTAACAGCTTGAACTGTAGATCGGCTTTTGTAAATACTTCTTCAATTGAATGAACCGGTCCTCCTTTCATGCTGAATCTTGTCTTCCTTTCTATTGATTGGCACCTCTCACTTGACTATAATCTCATGACTTTGAAAAGTAGGAGCTTAAGTACTCCATGATTATCGGCCACGAAATAATGCGTAACTGAAATTCCGCATTAATCTCCCCAGTGATGTCAATCTTCTCATGACGCAATCCAGGTCAGCTAGTCCTTCAGTTCATGATGCCCAAAGATCAATCATGTCTTTCAACAATAACCATACCGACTTCCATCTGCTATGGCGATCTTCAAATATAATCGATAAAGAACCACCGGTCTCATTATTTTCTAAATAAAATCTGATTGTATATTTTTCTTTTTTGCACTAAGGGTGATACATATCGTATCGGCCATTCGAGCCTGATCAACATGATCGACTTTTACAAGACTAGTTCATCGGCCCGAAATCTTCGCGTTGCTTCTCCTTAGCCGATGGGATGCTTGTTCAGACCTTCTTCATGGAGCAGAGATTTCCGAGCCATCTTCTTGAACTGGATTAAGACCAAAATCTTCCATCTTCAAGAAATTTCTCTCCCATACTTTGCCTGATATGCACTCCACGTTTTCGAAACCCCAAATTGGTGGATCGGCTGATGCAACACTTAAAGATGAATCCGCGTGCACTATTTCGTTCGAGTCGTTCTTCAGCCACCGATTAAGGCACTGATGCATCATGGACGGATTGCAACAATTGGCATGAATCCAGTCTCTTCCTAGGAGCAGATTGTATGATCCCTTGCCATCCATGATAAACAACGTGGTAGGCAAGGTCTTGCTTCCAATCGTTAATTCAAATGTGATTGCCCCTCGAGCAGACGATGTATTTCCCTCGTAGCTCTTGAGAACCATGTCAGTTCCCATCATATTTTCTTCGCCATACCCAAGCTTCCGAAAGACGATGTATGGCATGACATTGACAGCGGCCCAACCATCGACCAACATCTTAGTCATCGCCCTGCCGTCAACATGCCCTTTTACGTACAAAGGCCTCAAATGCCTTCGTTCCTTCTCATCTGGCTTCTTGAATGATGCCTGAACTGGATCCAGCGAAAGTTCTGCCACTGCTACTTCATCATCATCGTGAACTGGTGCTTCGAATTAAATTGGTAGCACAAAAACCATATTGACCGATGCTGGCGGGGTAGTTTCATCGGTCTTCACGCGCCATATTTGTGATTTGACTGTCTCCTTCTCATAGGCGCGTGCTTCTTTTTGTTCCCAGTGATGAAACCTCTAAACCCTCCTCTTCTAAGAACAGGTCAACCCCTGGATGCACCAATCAGGGTACTCCTCTGGATCATACCTGTAACTGTCATGGCGCTCGAGCGATTGATCCAAAGGCGCTTCATCAGGTACACAGGCTGCAGCTTGTTCTTCAATCGTTGCTTGCTCGGGGACCCGTGGACCCAGTCGATGATGGATAGAGAGACGATGCTTGTCTTTGAGAGTCGACTGCTGATGATTGTCTTCATGGCACTGCCTTTTGATATCGTATCGGCCTTCTTGCGCCCCATTGCATTAAGGACAATCATCGGTTGATGGCAAGCGCAAACCCTCGTTCCAGCAGAATGCAAAGAATGGGCACCGCCAGTGTTCTTCATCACGCCTGTGTTTCTCTTCTTGACGACATCTTTCTCTCCCTTGCTGGCGCTGATACTTGTTCAGGAGCATCTGAGATGTAACAATTCTGCGTGGTCTCCTGAAACTCCCATCTTTTTCGTATTGGCATTGGTCCCCCCCCCTCGCGATTGGCTGATACACGAGTCTTTAGATTTTCAGTATCACGATCAGGATGATCAGAAGGTGGTACCTTTACATTTCTATCAACTTCCTGGGCTCCCACATCAACCGCGCTGGCTTGGAAGGGGTGCTCATCAATCTTCATCGGCCTGTTGAACTTGATTCTTCCTTGCTCGATGACCGTCTGAATCTCCTTCCTGAACGTCTTGTAGTCGTTAGTATTATGAGTGACGGAGTGATGCCACTTACAATACCTGCGCCCTTTTATTTTGTTGGCCGATGGGATCACATGGTTGGAGGGCAACTTGAGCTGACCCTCTTGCAGTAGTAGATCAAACATCCTATCGTCCTTTGTGATGTCGAACCCATAGCTTTCAGCTTCCTTCTTGGCAAACGGGCATGAGATTGTGTTGACGCCAGATTTTGACACGTGTTAAATCGGCGTCGGGAAAAGAAGGTCGGCCGATGCGGCAGATCTAAAAGACTACGGTAAGGAATCGGCCGATTGGTGATACAGCTTGCGCCAACAGGATGGAACTATTTCGGAGGGTCTCGGTCAAAAGTTGGTCAACAGGGCAACGCTAAGTCGGTCAAAGAGCAATTGAAAAGAATCCTGATTGGATTAAGGGACGGCGGCGGAAGATTCTGCGGGAGTCCGTTTCCTTTAAAAGTTATTATAGATATAGTATTTTTCCTATTTTTTAAATAAGGTTGTAACAAGTCGTGATCGACCAGGAGTCCTAGTTTTAGGGTATAAATAGGAGTCATCAGGGTCTTGCGAAAAGAATCAACACATCAATCAACAACAATACTTTTACTTTTCCAGCAATTTATTTTCAAGTCGGCGACTTCGCCAATACTTTTCTTCTTTCACGAGTTCGTACGAATTGGCAGGGCTGCATCAACTTGACCTCCGGCCAATTGGTAGGTTCCGCTTATCGAGTAATATCCGAGCTTTAACTACGGGCGCATCGCTGTGGTTTCGTTTGAATTTATTCACCAGTTATCGATATTTACTAGAATTGCAAGTTTTACTTGTTGTTCTAGTATTATCACCAGTTATCCAACTTGAGATCAGAGTAATCGGCTTCGTCATCGTTCTTCTTCGATTTATTATCTTACAGCCGATTAGATCTATTTCAAGTGTTGCCTCTGTAGTAATTGTTTAGATCGCTCCAGCAGTTTTCTTTACAATTACTACACGATTATCGGCTGATCCATAGCCGATTATCTCTACAGCAAATCGGCCGATTCGCCGCCGACGCGCTCCTCAGCACAGATCGGAACTCCAGCCGATCGGAGTGCCTGGAATTTAATACTTTATTTCCTTGTCAATCAACAGGTCAGATTGACTGGCACGCCGCGCGAACCGCACCAGGGCGATAACCCGAACAGGAGCTAAGCAGATTCTCCCGGGTCGTGTGTCCGACGCTGAAGACCATCGGCCGATTCCTATCCGGCCGATTTTAGCGCCAACACACTTTTGGCACGCCCGGTGGGACCAATCCAAGATCTGATATGTTGAAGAACGCAGAGATCTCCGATAGCAACATCATTGAAGTCATAGAAGCGGATCTCAAGGACGACCAGAGGGAAGAATTAGCTAAACATCTAGAAGATTACAAGAAGATGTACCTTCAGTCGTTTAGTCGTACCAGCAGCGGGGAGGCTGTCAAGAAGGCTCCTATTCCAGTTCCCCGCCACATCACCATTGCTGAGGACTCGTGCAAGATGTCCGATATGATCCAATAGTCTGTTCATTAGGCATTCATCGACCAATCCTCAGTGATGACCAACACGGTGTATAACGTCGTCGTCAACTCTCTGGCCAACGGAGCAGTCCAAGGCTATCAGGGACCAGTGTATGCCCCGCCAGTGACGCTGCCAGCTAGAAGCTCACCATACACGTCCCAATCGGCTCCTCAGCCGATGTTAACGCAACGTGAGGGATACAACACTCCATTGCCCCCAGCGTCTCCAAGGTACAGCGGTGCACCATGTTTCCCGTCACAGACACCGTTTCAACCTGTCCAGGTCGTTTCTGTACAATCGCTGCCTACAAGCTCAGTACCCTGGGGGATATTGGCGACAACGGCTTTCCCCGATCCTGGAAGCTATCCAACCCAGGTGACTCACCAATCGGCCGTCCGGCCGACGGTCCCTCAGTTCAGCCGATCTCATCAGAAATCGGCAGGGGGGCAAGCGCTGTAGAGGCGTTCAGAGGCGCAGTGCCAATGATGACATATGATGGGGCGGCGGATTCGCTTCGCCATCAACTATCAGCTGCTCAACAGAATTCGCCGCATGCTTCGATTCATCACCCAGCCGTGCCAGCTCTTCAGCACATGCCCGCACCGCGAACAGTCGTTCATCAGCAGCAGGTGGACTGGACAGCAAGAATAGCAGAAGTGATCCAGGACCAGTTTGGATTGAAGCCAAAGGTGCAAACTTACACCTACAAGACGCCATACCCATCGGCCTATGACTTGCTGCCATTCCCACACCGTTACAAAGTTCCCAATTTCACCAAGTTTTTGGGGACGGACGATACATCCACTGTAGAGCACATCAACCGATTCATCATCCAGTGCGGGGAGGCTGCCACACAAGATGCTCTGAGGGTGCGTTTGTTTTCATCATCTTTGTCCGGATCGGCCATCCAGTGGTTCACCACCTTGCCACCAAATTCCATTGTTACATGGGCCGATTTGGAAAAGTAGTTCCACAAGTACTTCTACGCGGGAGTACACGAGATGAAGCTCTCGGATTTGACCAGCCTTAGGCAGAGGAGCGATGAACCGGTAATGGGATATATACAGAGGTTCAGAGAAGTCAGGAACAAATGCTACAGTCTGGCTCTCACCGATGCACAGTTGGCCGATATCGCTTTCCAAGGCCTCCTGCCACAAATCAAAGAAAGATATGCTGCGCAAGAGTTTGAAAGCCTAAGCCAGATCGTCCACCGTTTGTTAGGGCAGGAAGTCCGTCCGTTTGAACAGCGGAGGAATTTCCAAAAGAAGGTGGCATACCTAGAAGGGTCTGAATCCGATGGGGAGGAGGAAATCGGCCTGGCAGAATGGGTGAAAGGGAAAAAAACCAATATCATGCCCTTTCGGAAAGAAAGAGCCAGAGACATTCGGCTTTGACACATCAAAGGCCGATAAAATTTTTGATTTATTGCTCCAGGAAGGACAGATTAAGCTATCTCAGCATCACACCATCCCTTCGGCCGATCAACTTAAGAAGATGAAATACTGCAAGTGGCACAACACCACTTCTCATGATACAAATGAATGCAAAGTCTTCCGTCAGCAGATACAATCGGCCATCGAACAGGGGAGGCTTAAATTTGAAACCCCAGCTAAATCGACAAAACCGATGAAGATAGATCAGCATCCCTTCCCGGTCAACATGGTTGACACTGGAGGAAATTCACGTCAAACCAAGGTGCTGATGTCAGAATCAGCAAGAAGGGGCGGCGCCGTCGATCCCAGGAGGCAGGTCACGATGGAAGAAATCAAAAGTAACAGGCGGGGGCCAGAATGACCACGCAAACCCGTCACTTCCCAGTTCTTGCTCAACAAATATCGGCAGCAGCAAGAACAATCAAGGTACCACGACGAGATGATACGCCGGCATGAAGATCACTGGCAATGTCCGTTCTTCATCCATTGCTGGGAGAACGACATCAGATTGCCGTCTGCCGATAACTGTCCGGAGTGTAATGGATTGAGTTGCAACGATCGCATGATGCCACACTCTAGGGACAGAGAACCAGAGCCGATCAGCAGAAATCGGCGTGCACGAGAGGAACAGCGCGTTTCGGTGCATGATCGGCTGGGGGGCAGAGTTGACCAGCACCACCGGTCAAAAGGGAGGACCAACCAACAGGATGGACTGGGGGGCAGGATCAGCATGCACGATCGGCTGGAAGAGATGGCCGATGACAGGGTGTCAGACGAGGATCCCCTAGGAAGGGAACCAGATAGGGAATACGCCAGATCATCGGCCAAACCAGTTAATCCCAGGTGGTGTCCCGATGGCCTATCCAGATCCCAGAAACGAAGGATCCAACGCCTACGCCAGTGGGAGCATCAAGAGGAAGAACAGAGGTAGACACCAGGGAAAAGAAATGTTAAGTCTCGGGTGTGGCACCCAAAGAAAAACGATCAAGAAGCAAACAATCAAGAATCAGCAGCCGAAATCGACATGGTGTTCATATTGCCGATGGAATTCATGGCGCCTGACGATCGAGACAAAGCAACAAGAATGGAAGAACAAATGGCACAACTAGTTTTAGAGCTAATGACGGCTACTTTTGAGAAACCAGAAGAAGAAAAATGGCAACATCTTAAAGCGTTGTTTCTCAAAGGCTACGTTGACGGATGACCCGTCACCAGATTACTAGTAGATGGAGGTGCCGCAGTTAACATCATGCCGTATGCCATGTTCCGCAAGCTAGGCAAGGGTGATGAAGACCTTACCAAGACGGACATGATGCTGAAGGATTTTAAAGGCAACGTGTCTCCCGCCCGTGGAGCGCTCTGCGTCGACCTCACCATCGGCAATAAGACCCTTCCTACCACTTTTTTCGTTATTAATGGCAAGGGATCCTACAACATGCTGCTTGGTCGCGACTGGATACATGCAAACTGCTGTGTCCCATCTACAATGCATCAATGCCTCGTGCAATGGGTCGGCGACAACACAGAGATAGTCACTGCCGATTCCGCTTACAGCGTTGCAGCGGCCGACACGCAACAGTGGAGCTGCGAGCACGTCAAATGTATATCTGGCAGGACTTGGGACACTGACTTCCTGAAAGTTTGTTAAAAGAGTTCAAGAATTGCTTTGCTTGGGAATATCATGAGATGCCAGGTCTAGACCGGTCCATTGTTGAACACCGGTTACCTATAAAATCAGGATATCGGCCATATCAGCAACCTGCACGACGGTGTAACCCCTAGATTCTACCTGATATAAAGGCCAAAATTACAAAGTTAATTGAAGCAGGATTTATTCGGCAGTGCCGCTACGCCGAATGGATTTCTAATATTGTGCCCGTATACAAGAAGAATGGGAAGTTACGCGTATGCATCGATTTCAGGAATTTAAATCAGGCTATGCCAATGGATGGATATCCGATGCCAACGGCCGATATCTTGATAGATGCTGCCGCAGAACACAAAGTCATAAGTTTCATGGATGGGAATGCAGGGTACAATCAGATATTAATGGCCGAAGAAGATATCTCAAAAATGGCTTTCAGGTGTCCAGGTCATCTTGGTTTATTCGAATGGGTTGTTATGACTTTTGGGTTGAAGAACGCCGGTGCTACGTATCAGCGGGCCATGAATTACATCTTCCACAAGCTCATTGGTACATCGGTGGAAATTTATATAGATGACGTCGTGGTCAAGTCAAAAGGTCACCAAGAACATCTGGCCGATTTACAAGAAGTACTGGAGTGCACAAGGAAGCATGGGTTGAAGATGAACCCAAACAAGTGTGCATTTGGCGTATCGGCTGGGCAATTCTTGGGATTCATGGTTCACGAGCGCGGGATAGAAGTCAACCGCAAGACCATAGACGCCATCAACAAAGTTGTGGCCCCACAAAATAAAACTGAGCTACAGTCCCTCATCGGCAAGGTCAATTTTGTCAGAAGATTCATATCCAACCTGTCAGGACATATTCAGGCTTTTACCCCTCTGTTGAAATTAAGGCCTGACCAGGAATTCATATGGGGAGAAGAACAACGCAAAGCATTGGAAAATATCAAGCAATATCTAGTTTCACCTCCAGTGTTGGTCCCACCACAGCCTGGTAAGCCATTCAAATTATATTTATCGGCTGATGAACAGGCTATTGGATCGGCGTTGGTACTGGAGTTCGAGGGGAAAGAACGAGTGGTGTATTACGTCAGCAGAAGACTCCTCGACGCCGAAACAAGATATTCCCCGGTGGAGCGGCTATGCTTGTATTTATACTTCTCGTGTACCAAGCTCAGGCACTATTTGTTATCGGCAGAATGCATAGTCGTATGCAAGGATGATGTGGTGAAGTATATGCTATCATTGCCGATTTTGAAAGGACGGATTGGAAAATGGATCCTGGCTCTATCAGAATTCGACTTAAGGTACGAATCGGCCAAAGCTGTAAAAGGACAAGTAATGGCCGATTTCATAGCTCAGCATTGTGGACCAGAAATTGCCACCGTCGAACCAGTCCCATGGACTCTGTATTTTGATGGTTCTTCGTGTGGGGTCGGATCAGGAATCGGCATTGTTCTTGTGTCGCCTCGGGGGGCAAGTTATAATTTCTCTCTGCCGATAAAAGCTTCCGCAACTAATAATCAGGCGGAATATCGAGCCGTTCTGAAAGGCATACAATTATTAAAGGAAGTCAAAGCTGATGCAGTCGAAATTTTTGGAGATTCCATGCTCATTGTGGATCAATTAACGGGCCGATCTGAGTGCAAGGTTGAAATCTTGAGGATTTATTATGAAGATTGCCTTCAGCTTTAAAAAGAGTTCAAGTCTGCAATAATTGAGCATATCCCCAGAAATTATAATGAAGAGGCCAACAGGCTGGCCCAACATGCCTCCGGGTATCGGCCGATTCAGGGGGCGATGATGCTAGAGCTCGCGGCCGATGATTGGCGAAAGGAAATCGCCGATTACTTGAAAGATCCATCCCAAAAAGTGGATCGACGAATACGTTTTCAAGCTACAAAATATGTGTTGCTTGAGGATGATTTATTTTACCGGACGATTGATGGGGTTCTTCTCAAATGCCTGGGAACAGAAGAGGCAAAGGTCCTGATGGGAGAAATCCATGAAGGCGTATGTGGAGCTCATCAATCGGCTCACAAAATGAAATGGATGATCCGGAACAATGGGTATTATTGGCCAACTATTCTTGAGGATTGTTTCAAGTATTACAAAGGATGCCAAGACTGTCAGAGGTTTGGCAATGTACAGCGCGCGCCAGCATCAGCTATGAACCCAATAATTAAGCCGTGGCCGTTCAGAGGTTGGGGAATAGATCTCATTGGACAGATTCACCCTCCATCAAGCAAAGGGCATAAGTTCAAATTGGTGGCTACAGATTATTTTACTAAGTGGGTGGAGGCAATTCCTTTAAGGAACGTGACATCGGCCGATATGATTGAATTTGTTAAAAGCCATATTATCTATCGATTTGGTATTCCTCAAACCATCACAACTGACCAAGGAACAATGTTTACTTCTAGAGAATTCAGAGAGTTTGCCGCCGATATGGGGATTAAATTATTAAATTCTTCTCCATACTATGCTCAAGCCAATGGCCAAGCAGAATCGTCCAATAAAGGGATAATCAAACTAATCAAGGGGAAGATAGAAGAGCAACCCAAAAAGTGGCATATGTCTTTGGCTGAATCTTTATGGGCATATAGGATGGCTTGTCATGGAGCCACTAAGATATCCCCTTATCAGTTGGTTTATGGTCATGAGGCAATCTTACCTTGGGAGATAAGGACGGGGTCAAGACGTATATCGTTTCAAGATCAGTTAACGGCCAATGACTATTCCTCCCTCATGAAGGACGAACTTGATGATTCGGCAGGTTTACGGTTGAGAGCCCTGATTAGTATAGAAGAAAACAAGAAAAGGGTGGCCAGATGGTATGACAAAAAGGTCAAAGTTAAACAATTCTCTCGAGGAGATTTGGTGTGGAAGTTGGTGCTGCCGATAGGATCCAAAGATCCCAAATTCGGTAAATGGTCACCCACTTGGGAAGGGCCGTACAGAATCGGCCGATGTGCCCCTGGGAATGCATATATTCTGGAGACAGTCGAAGGGGAGGAATTCCCAAGAGCTTTAAACGGATGATATCTGAAGAGATACTATCCAAGCATTTGGGTAGATGCATAACTTGCAATACAATATATCAAGATAATATGGCCGATTTCTCATCGGTTTTCGTCTACACATCTGATGAAGGAAACATTGGGATTCATTATTGGATGAAAATGACAGAGTACATGGCCGACATGGTACAAGTCGCCCTTAGAATAAAAATACTGACATGTCTACTGATTACGCCTACGCTGGATTTCTCTCTCGATGCGACCCAGTTCTATCATAAGGCTGAGCCTTTTCTCCTTCGGGTCCTCTGCAGTGGCTCCAGTTTCAGCTTGGTTGCAAAGTTCTATTAGTAGGCGGGTCTTCTTCTCCTCCAGATCTTCCATGGCAACTTCGGTCTTAGCTTTACAAGGAAGTGGAGGATTTTTTTCAGGAGATGGTCGCTTACGGACCAAAAAGTGAGCATCTATAAGGTCCCAGTATTCTTGGACAACAGCAGGGACATGATCCCTGAGCTCCTCAGCATGAGCTCTTATCAGATCTGTGTCTGCCTGTGACAGTGGTTCTTCTGAATGCATGATTTCAATCGCTCGTTCTAGACCAGGGCTGAGACATTTTGGCTAAACAGAGATAAAAGGGGTTACCCAACATCAGAGTGATTGAGATGCTTAGGGGAAAGGCAGAAGAGAAGATCATACCTGGTTGACAGAGGAAGAAGATGAAGAGGACGAAGAAGACATCTTGCCATTCAGTTTGGGATAGGAAAGAGGGAAAGAGAAGATAAGTGATGTGTATGCCTCTGGAGATGGTGAAGGGTCTACTTATGAAGGAAAGAGAGGTAGATGGATGGTGAGACACGTCCTATCGGAATAAATACATACATAAATGCAAAGTTGACTGAAGAAGCAGTTCAAAACCAAATCGGCGCAGTAACATTGAAGGAGCAATAAATGTTTAACATGTTCTTTACAACCCAAGGAAAGCATCTATGGCTACAATAGCTTGTCGTCTAATTTGATCGGCCGAGTCTAGTACTCTCTGATCATCATCGGCCGATCCTGGAACTTCTGACACACGGCGACGAAGCCTTATCGTTTCACGGGCCAGGTGCTATCTTTCTTGCTTCAGCTCACTGATGATGGATGGGAGTTCTTGGAGTTTCTTTTCTTCAGCAGCTATCTCTTTGGTTATCTGCTCCATCTCCTTGGCCAGCTCTGCTCTTCTCTGTTTCAGCCGATCTATCGCGCCGACAATGTCCGGACGACAGTTTTCGAGGAAGTTGATTTTGTGGTGTACCTCCTGAGTCCGGTGCTTGTATGAATCGGCCTCCTCCTGAGTTTTTGCCATCCGGGCATGATCGGCCATATGGCGCAGCGCCCTGGAAACCGGAATATGCATATGCTCTATATAGGAAGCGTGCGCTAAGTTTTCTGATACTTCTTTCGGGATTCGACCTTTGATCTCGTTGAAAAGTCGTCAAATCGGCGAAGCATCTTCTACCAATCGGCCGATGTCATCTTGAAGGAGAGTGCGCATGCTTTCAAGCTTGGCGCGGACATCATCGGAGGCAGAGCTCGATGGAGTTGGGCGTGAAGCAATTTCCTCGTCATCGGGCAAGGAGACGGCAAAGGAGAAGATGCTGTTGTTAGGGGTGTCTTGCTCCTGTGAAGAAATAAAGTAAAGGGTAGGCAAGCAGTAAAAAGAAGTCGGCCGATTCTAATGGTAAGTTTGTTACCTCCTTAAAGCGAATTTCTCTTGCCTGCGCCGGTGGAAGCGTTTCCCTTGTCTCAGGGGCTAGTGCAGTTGGCTCGTCGGAAGAGGAAGATTCAACAATTATTAGTGCTCCACTTGGACCAGCTTCCTGAAAAGATATGGAAAATAGATCCTGTGAGTATGCTATGGGAAATTGAAATAAGATGGTGTGAGAAATTTGCCATGCCTCTGTGGATCTCCCGGCCGATGTCTGTTGTGGGGTTGTAGTTGGCATATCGGCCTGCATCAAGATTGGTTAAGTTTTCTAAAAATTAAGAGATCAAGGTAAGAGATCATTTACCTTGATGATAGGAGCTGCTGGAGTTTCGGCTTCCACTTGGGTCGTGGCCGATTGCTGCGGGGACTGCGGTGGAATAGCTTGTGCAGCCTGGCAGAAGAAGAGAGTTAATGTCAGTAGAAGATTTGAAGAATATATGAGATAAGTAAGATTACCTGAACAGCTTCTACTAATAGCGATGCTGCAGCTGCCCCGACTTCGGCGGTGACTTGGGGATCGGCCATCTCGACAACCGGCAAAGGTAAAGGATTGGAGTCTCGGCCGGTGTCACCGCCATCTGGTCGGCCGATCCGATACAGGGAGTCTCGGCCGATGCCACTGCCACCTGATCGGCCGATCCGATACGAGGAACCTCAGCCGATGCTATTGCCGTCTGATCGGCCGATCCGATGCGAGCTCGCACTCGACGGCTGGTTATCTTCGACGTTGGCCTTTTCGGTGCTCGTTTCGATCGGCCAGTAGAGATATCCTTGACAGTTGGAGCATGGAAGCCGATAAGTGGATACGGCGTGTATTGATGGTGACTATCTATCGGCCTGCCGCTTCGGCTCCGCATCGGAGGAATATGGCTTTCAGACTGAGAAGATGAACGTGAGTTAATAATAAAATGATAATATGGAAAGAGATAGCATTGGAATCGGCTGAGAAAAAGGACATACCGCTGCATTTTGATCAATGTTTTCTGGGTCCAGAATGCTGCAATAAGATGATGGAGATTTGCAGAAGAGGTGTTGCTTCCATTCTGCCCACCATAATTTGAATTGCTGGGTGGCAAAAGAGGCAACTGACCAATTATTCAGATCGATGGTACTGGAATCCGGTACTAGGTCGCACAGCCGACTATAATCAAGGCTTGAAGTCAGTCCATCTCTGAATTTCGCTTGACCGGCGAAATAGACCCGAATCGGCAGTTGGCCAAAACCCAGTTGCCTTGCTGCAGCCGATGGATTGTTGAACTCATAAGTGGGAGAGTCCTTTCCTGAGAAGAAATTGGCTGGCAGAATCCCTAGCTTGATCAAGACATCCATAAGCTCCCTGTCAAAAGTATGGGTGGAGAAGTCGTAGCTTATGGGTAATTCAAAAATCGGCTCCACTGCTTGATATGGATGCCAGCTGACGATTTCTTCACTAAGGCCATTATAAAAGCATCTGAAGTACTCAGCTGTGCGGGTAGCAGTAAACTGGCAGCCGGAGAAGGCCGATGCCGCTTCTCCAAATGATCTGCAGCGTCGTCGGATGGATGGATTCTCCTCTGACTCAATGTTAGGGAAGGTTTTGGTCTCTATCCGTTGCTGAGATACCTTGCTCATATGTAAATTGAGCCAGAGGGTGATGAACCACCAGGGACCGCCAAGGTTCCCGATCGGCTCCCCCTTCGACAGCTTGGTGCCGATTTGGTGCATCAGGTAATTGGCCGATCCCAGCAGATGTTTTCCAAGGGGCATGGCCGATCCTTGTGACAAAGCCTCCGCTAAAGCTTGGGTGTTTGAAGAGGGTCCAACTGCTCTGCCACAGAAAAAGTGTTTTTCTAGCCACATCATCAGAAAAGCAGTATGCTCCCTCTCTGAAACTGTCCCGGTCTTCATATTTTTGCTAATATACCCTTTCCACCCACCGATTCCTTTGGTCTCTAGCCGATGTGATGGCTTGAACAGATAATTGAAAGGGGTATCGGCGGAGGAGACATCGAGGCCGGTCAACAACAGAACATCAGCCAGGGTCGGGGTCATTGGTCCATGTCCGAAAAGGAATGCATTAAGTGCATCAGACCAAAAATAAGAGGCTGCCATGACTAGAGGTTCGTTTCTTTCCATCTGAGACAAAGATAGGTCTATGCACTGGCCGATTTTCTGTTCATCCCACTGAACCCTCCAAGATCTGGCCACTCTCTGGTACCATTCTCTCCAGCCGGGGATTTCATTTGGCCAGGATCTAAAAGTACCTACCCACTGATCTAGATCCATGGGCGACTGCTTGAATGGGATTCTATGAGAGTCTCTAGACTGATCAGGTCTGTTGGATCGGGGTTCCCCATAGGGTCCAAGCAGATGAGGTCAGAGGATTCTGAGAGGGGGATGGTGATTCGGTGCCTAAGTGCCTAAAAATGGGGAAAAAGGGAAGAAACTGAGAAAGGATTCGGAAAGTACTGAAGCAGTAGAAAAGCAAAAAGGAAAAAAAATTTCAAGCATTTACCTCTGGGATGGAAATCATCGTCGCCGATGGGACCGCTAGGGAAGCCGCCGATTGGGCCGCCGCCGCTGAAGGAGTTGCCGATGGAGCTTCCGTGGATGGAGCGGTCGCCGATGGTGACGCCATTGGAAGGTTGGAGCAGGTCACGGATGAAATCGCCGGAAGAGGGGAAGCGCTTGGAGATCAGAGAGAGCTTGGAGGAAGACGAACAGTGGTTCGTTGGAGGAGAATGTCAAATTTGTGGGGAAGAGTAGGCGGAGAAGGCCAGTACTTAAGAAAAAGTGAGGAGAGCAAGGGCAAAGGTGGTATTCCTACCGCGCCGTTTACATGAATTCCAGGGGAGCAGTCGTTTCGCGCGCTCGGTCCGAGAAAATTGCAATCATTGTGCCGCGGAATGGAAGGAGGTTTTTACTGCGCCCGTTTCGGAGGAAACGATTAAAGAAAGAGTTTCGAAGAAAAAGTTATGTTTTACTCCGAAACTGGGGGGCATGTGTTGACGCCAGATTTTGACACGTGTTAAATCGGCGTCGGGAAAAGAAGGTCAGCCGATGCGGCAGATCTAAAAGACTATGGTAAGGAATCGGCCGATTGAGGTAACAGTTGGAAATCGGCCGATTGGTGATACAGCTTGCGCCAACAAGATGGAACTATTTCGGAGGGTCTCGGTCAAAAGTTGGTCGACAGGGCAACGCTAAGTCGGTCAAAGAGCAATTGAAAAGAATCCTGATTGGATAAAGGGATGGCGGCGGAAGATTCTGCGGGAGTCCGTTTCCTTTAAAAGTTATTATAGATATAGTAGTTTTCCTATTTTTTAAATAAGGTTGTAACAAGTCATGATCGACCAGGAGTCCTAGTTTTAGGGTATAAATAGGAGTCATCAGGGTCTTGCGAAAAGAATCAACACATCAATCAACAACAATACTTTTACTTTTCCAGCAATTTATTTTCAAGTCGGCGACTTCGCCAATACTTTTCTTCTTTCACGAGTTCGTACGAATTGGCAGGGCTGCATCAACTTGACCTCCGGCCAATTGGTAGGTTCCGCTTATCGAGTAATATCCAAGCTTTAACTACAGGCGCATCGCTGTGGTTTCGTTTGGATTTATTCACCAGTTATTGATATTTACTAGAATTGCAAGTTTTACCTGTTGTTCTAGTATTATCACCAGTTATCCAGCTTGAGATCAGAGTAATCGGCTTCGTCATCGTTCTTCTTCGATTTATCATCTTACAGCCGATTAGATCTATTTCAAGTGTTGCCTCTGTAGTAATTGTTTAGATCGCTCCAGCAGTTTTCTTTACAATTACTACACGATTATCGGCTGATCCATAGCCGATTATCTCTACAGCAAATCGGCCAATTCGCCACCGACGCGCTCCTCAGGAGAGAACGGAATTCAGCCGATCGGAGTGCCTGGAATTTAATACTTTATTTCCTTGTCAATCAACAGGTCAGATTGACTGGCACGCCGCGCGAACCGCACCAGGGCGATAACCCGAACTGGAGCTAAGCAGATTCTCCTGGGTCGTGTGTCCGACACTGAAGACCATCGGCCGATTCCTATCCGGCCGATTTTAGCGCCAACAGATTGGCTTCTTGGACTTGACCCATTCAGCAACGCTGATTTCAACCTCGCTTTCTGATTCAGAAGAATCCCCAACATAGTTGACCTTCTTCTCGAACACGTTCTTCCTGGCATCATGGGCTCGAACATCAACATTAGCAAGCCTGGATGCTAGATGACTCAGGCTTTCGAACTCCTGGGATGAGAACTTCTCCCTGATGTGTGGCAGGAATCCTTGAAAGGCCAATTCAGCTAACTGGCCATCGCTGAGAGACAAGTTGAAACAACGGTTTCTAACGTCTCTGAATCTCTGAATGTAATCCGGGACGGGCTCGTTATTCCTCTGTTGCACCGTAGTCAAGTCAGTGATCTTCATCTCTTGTACCCCTGTGAGGAAATACTTGTAGAACTACTTCTCGAGATCGGCCCAAGTAATTATGGAGTTAGCTGGCAGCGATGCAAACCAGGCAAAGGCCGATCCAGAGAGAGATAGCGGGAACAAGCGGATTTTCAAGGCATCTGTTGCTGTAGCTTCCCCTCATTGTACCAGGAACCTGCTGACATGCTCAACGCTCAACATGTTGCCCAGTCCAAATAATTTGGTGAAGTCTGGCAACTTGTACCGATGAGATACTGGAATCTGATCATAGGCTTCTGGGTAAGGCTTCCTATACATGAATGCAGGCTCCTTTGGCTTCAAGCCAAACTGATTGTTCATCACATCGGCTAGCTTGCTGGCCCAATCAACTTCAGGCTGCTGCACCATGAGGTTTGGCACCTGAATGCTTGCGTCTTGAAGGGCCCTCTAGATTTGGGGACTCATTGGCTATCCCACAGTGTCTTCCATCGGCTGGGAAGTTGATGCATCTGCGTGATGCTCCCCAGTCTGAGTTGGTACCGCCAGAATCTGCGGTGGATGCTAAATTATCGGAGCAGACGGCACCAACGGCAGTGTGGTAGTAGGGAAGTTCACTGCGTTGTTACTTTGTCCGAACATCTATGGATAGATGTATGGCAAGAATTCCATTGGCATGCTCAACGCAGAAGGTACGAACCCTGTTGGAGTGTTGAGCACGCCTCTCTTTGGCGTTGATGCGTTCATCGCTGGATTGGCAGTGAATGCCGTCGTCGGTGGTGATGAAGCGTGTGCTACCGAAGGTCCTGGGCGCCTCAAGAGGTAAGGCAATGAGCTTGTCCCAGCGCCAGCCAACGGCACACTTGTTGCACTGGGCAGAGCACCATCGGCCATTGATGCTGATATTGTGACACCAGTAGCGGTCGATGATCCCTCATTGGAGTATGATGGTCCTGTGTTACCCCCTTGAGTGCCCTTTGCTAGGACGTTCTTAACAACGTCCTTGATGGTCTCGATCAGAACTCTTGATTGATTGATCAGTGCGTGGCTTATGGACTGATCGAACATCTCCATGAACTTGGCCGAGTCTTGAGTGATGGATATGCCCCCAGGCCCTGGTAGTGGCTGCTTTTGTATTACCTGCCCCTCCTTGGACAAGATGAACGACTTGAGGTAGGCGTCTTGAGACTGCTTCATGGCTTCTTCAACTAGCCGCTTCTATTCTTCATTGAGATCATCCATGGTAGGCAACAAGATTTTGTTACCATCCATCCCGTTGTTCTTGTTCATCGTGGTATTATTGTCGTGCCCCACCGGGCGTGCCAAAACCGTGTTGACGCAAAAAGTCGTAAGTCGGCCTTCAACGCTGGCACGTGCGAGGACTCGGAGGCCTCTTGCTTCGCTCCTGCACGGCGCCCAAATCAACTGCGTGGTGGTGCAGGGCGTGCAAGTTAATTTGACCTACAATTGGTAAGGGACAGGTAAAATGTTAAATTACCGGAATGTATCGACTAGTGTTCCGAATCGTTCCGCCACGTGCATCGGCCAAGCGTCCAATGCGATAGTACATCAATCGGCCAAAGCTCCGGCCGATTGTGCAGGTAAGGCAGCGCTAAGCCGGTTAGCGAAGCCTCGGTAGACAACACCTAGATCCGAACCCGATCGGCCTGGCGATGAGCAACAGACATGCTGCGCGTCGGCCAATGGTATTTAGATCTAGGCTGGGTAAATTGTTGTAAGAACTACATAAAAGTAAGATCAAACGAATCTAATCCTGCCAAATCTAACAAATACTGATAACTTGTGGTAACAGCATGAAGCAAGATAGACTAAACAGATTAATCTAACAAGAACAAGCTGATATCGATAACTTGGTGAACAGACCAGACCTAGATCCAATCTGCTCGATAACTTGAACTAATACAGCATAGAGGAAGAAGCGATACGCTGTCCACCTTGAGCCTATCTGCCTCGTTCGATGTGGAACTTAACAGCGAGTCGGAGATCGAAGTCGATGCAGCCCCAAGTGCAGGAAAGAACTCGTAAAAAGAAAATCTACTGCAACTAAGGCGAAGCCGCCGAAAAGAGAATAAAGGAAAAAAAAGGTTTGTGTATTGATCATTGGATGGTTTGATACATGCCCGAGGGCAGCTATTTATAGCCTAAGCTACAAACCCTAGTCGATTACGATGTGCATTACTTGACAATAAAGAGAACAAACTTTCCTAAATTCTAACAGATAACTTGCTGACGTAGCCTAAACTTTCCTAAATTCTAACTGATCATTAGCTACGACGCTTCATCTGGCCCAAAAAGCCCAATATGCTTCATTCTTCGCTTCTGATCCAGCGTCGGCCAAATTTTTATTGGCCTTTTGCCCAACAGGTTGACACATGTCAAAAAATGGTGTCAATTGGGGAGAAATAAGGTTACAAAGGATAAACCTCCGCGGAAACCTGTTGACGCAAAAAGCCGTGAGTCGGCCTTCAACGCCGGCACACGCGAGGACCCAGGAACCTCTTGCTTCACTCCTCTGCGGCGTCCAAAACTGGCTGCGTGGTGGCGCAGGGCGTGCCAGTCAATTTGACCTACAATTGACAAGGGACAGATGAAACGGTTAAATTACCGGAACGTATCGGCTGTTGTCTGAATCGTTCTGTCGCGCGCGTCGGCCAAACGTGTGGGTGAATCAGCCACAGCTTCGGTCGATTGTGTGGGTGAAGCAATGCTAAACAGGTTAACGAAGCCTCGGTAAACAACACCTAGATCCGAACCCGATCGGCCAAATCAGAAGCTACAAGCAAGCTACGCGTCTGCCGATGGCATTTAGATCTAGGCTGGATAAATTTTGGTAAAACTAAATAAAAACTAGATCAAACGAATCTAATCCTGCCAAATCTAGTAAATACTGATAACTTGTGAGAACAACAAGAAGCAAGCTAGATTAAACAAGCTAACCTAACAAGAACAAGCTGATATCGTTTGACTTGGAACTTACCAACAAAACTATGGTCGAAGTCGATGTAGCCTCACGTGCTGGGATTAGCACGCCAGTGGTCGAAGTCGATGCAGCCGCCCTTGCAGGAAAGAACTCGTAAAAAGAAAAATCTACTGCAACTAGGGCGAAGCCACCGAAAAGCGAAAAAAGGAAAAAAGGGTTCGTGTATTGATCATTGGATAGTTGGGTACATGCCCGGAGGCAGCTATTTATAGCCTAAGCTACAAACCCTAGTGGATTACGACATACATTACTTGACAATAAAGAAAACAAACTTTCCTAAACAAGATCCTAAGAGATAACTTGCTGACGCAGCTTTGTTAGCTCCTTTCCATGCTCCATCGGCTGCGACGCTTCTCTTGGCCCAAAAAGCCCATCATGCTTCATTTTCTGCCTCTGATCCAGCGTCGGCCCAGTTTCTATTGGCATTTACTCAGGATGCTAACACGTGTCAAAAATTGGTGTCAACACATGCCCCCCAGCTTCGGAGTAAAATAATATTTTGCTTTGAAGATTTCTCAATTTCCTCCTCCCCGTGCTCTTTAATTCATACGACCGACTCCTCGATTTCTGAGCTTACGGCGAGCATAAAAATCCTTTTCTGCCCCTGGCCTTGGCTCATCACCACCACATATCTGCCTCGGGATGATTCGTCTTCCGTCTTTTCATCAAGAATATTTCCATTGACTGCTCTGACCCGATCATTTTCACCTTCCTTGAACTGACCTCTCCAAATTATAAATAGTATCCGATCGGTCCGACCAGTTCTTCCCAACTCTATCGGCTTCCCTTCTGCTCCAGTTAGCCCAAGAAACTCCAGCCGCCTTCATCTTCAGCAATGGCCGAGAACAAGCGCGCAGGTGAAGGTCCTTCCAATCTTCCTCCAGCTCTTCGCCGATGAGGGTATGAATCTGTCTGTCTTAATTTACTCCGTATCTTCACCGGATCTGACCTTTTGCTTTCTGGTTCTTTCCCCTTTTCCAGAGACGACGAAGCCTCTAGTGCTCCACCGCATTCCCCTCCTTCTTCTTCGTCGAATCTTTCGACGAACTTGATGAGGGAACTCATGATTTGATCAGGGATTTCCTCCAAGAAAAGGATGAAGCACGCCACAATTACTCGGAGGAGACCAAGAAGACTAGTCGGTTGGAAGCTCAACTGGAAACCGTTGAAGACATGGTGTAGACCGCACGCGCTCAGCTCGTTGCCGCTGACTCCAGGGTAGCAAGTCAGGCTTTCTTCTAGCAATCGCTCGATTCCTTGACCTTTCCTCTGACAATCGCCCAACTTCTTCTTCATTTTTGTTTGTCCTTCCTTTTCCAGCCCAGGAGTCACAAGTTCAGGTCCTCTTTAGTGCGGCGGCCACTGCGACTGAAGCGGTGAAAATGCTCGAGGAGATACTATTGTCACCCGTCTGCAGGACATCCCCAATCGGGTGCAGGAAGTCGCCGGCCATGGAGTCCACCGCGGTGCCGCCGTCGCGCTTGCCATGGTGCAGACCCTATCCGGGAACGATCTTCGGACCCTGCATCCCATCTTCCCGGAAGGCGAGGCGCGGGAAGAATTTGAAGACCTCATCGATGACTTAGGCGTAGTTGCTTCTAGCATTAGTGAAGAAGTCAGCTTAGGCGCTGTAGTCACCAAGGTCTTCGCCGATGAATAAATGTAGCAATTAATGTAATAGCCTGATCTATAGATCGGCCCTTTTGTAAATACTTTCTTGTCTTGAATGAAAAAGTCTTTCTTCCATTTTTAATTCTCCTCGCAAATTTGTCAAATCAATATCTTTCACTTCACGTAGAATTCTGATAAACAGGAGCTTTAAGCACTTTATCCACCATGAAACCATGTGAATATGTATGATCTTCCCTGGCGATGATATCTCCCTTATGACATAACTCCGGCAAGTCGCATCCCTTTTGACGATAATCATATCAATTCCACTTAACCGCGAGGATTTCCAAATAAAACCAACAAGGAACTACCAACTTTTAGTCATTTCTTGACAATAGAATCTGATAGTATACTTTCTATTTTTTGCACTAAGGACGATACATATTGTATCGGTCATTCGAGCCTGATCAACATGATTGGCTTTTACAAGAGTAGTTCATCGGCCAAAAATTCTTTACATTATTTTCCTTAGCCGATGAGACACCTGTTCAGATTTCTTCATGGAGTAGATTCTTCTTAATTGTCTTCTTGAACCGGGTTGAGACCAAAATCTTCCATCTTCAAGAAGTCTCCTTCCCAGATCTTGCCTGATATGCATTCCACATTGTCGAAACCCAAAACTTGTGGATCGGCCGATACAGCACTCAAAGATGAATCTGCATGCACTACTTCGACCGAGTCATTTTCCAGCCACTGAATAAGGCATTAATGCATTGTGGACGGAATGCAGCAGTTGGCATGAATCCAGTCTCTTCCTAGAAGCAGATTGTATGATCCCTTGCCATCCATGACAAAGAATGTGGTAGGCAGGGTCTTGCTTCCAATCGTTAGTTCAACAGTGATTGCCCCTCGAGCAGATGACGTATTCCCTTTGTAGCTCTTGAGAACCATGTCAGTTCCCATCATGTCCTCTTCTCCAAACCCGAGCTTCCGAAAGACAATGTATGGCATGACATTGACAGCAGCCCCTCCATCGACCAACATCTTCGTCATCGGCCTGCCGTCAACGTGTCCTTTCACATACAAAGGCCTCAAATGCCTCCGCCCCTTCTTGTCTGGCTTCTTGAATGATGCTTGAACCGGATCCAGCGCAAGCTCTGCCACTGCTACCTCACCATCATCATGAATTGGTGCTTTGAATTTCATTGGTAGCATAAAGACCATATTGACCAATGCGGATGGGGTAGTTTCATCGGTCTTCACGCGCCATACTTGTGATTTGACTATCTTCTTCTCGTAGGCGCGCGCTTCCTCTTGCTCCCGGTTTCGAAGCCTCTGGACCCTCCTCTTTCGAGAATGAGTCAACCCCAGGATACACCAATCCGGGTATTGCTCTGGATCATATCTATAGATGTCATGACGCTCAAGTGATCGATCCAAAGCTGCTTCGTCAGGCACATGGGTTGTGGCTTGTTCTTCAATTGTCATCTGATCAGGAACCCATGGACCCAGCCGATCATGAACAGAAATGCGATGCTTGCCTCTGAAAGCCGGCTGCTGATAATCGTTTTCATGCCGCTGCCTCTTGACATCATATCGGCCTTCCTGTGTCCCATTGCATTCAAGACAATCATCAACCGACGGCAAGCGCAAACCCTCATTCCAGCAGAATGCAAAGAACGGGCACCGCCAGTGTTCTTCATCACGCCCTTCTTCTTCTTAACGGTGTCTCTCTCTCTCTCTTGCCAGCGTTGATACTTATTCAGAAGCATCTGAGATGTTACAACTCTACGTGGCTTCCTGAAACTTTCACCTCGCTGGTATCGGCCCTTGTTCCCCCTGCCATTGGTCGATATACTGGTCTTTGGATCAGCATCATGATTAGGATGATCAGAAGGTAATATCTTTGCTGTTTCGTCAACTTCTTGGGCTCCCACATCAACCGCACTGGCTGGGAAGGGATGTTCATCAATCTTCATCGGCCTGTCGAATTTGATTCTTCCTTGCTCGATGGTCTTCTGGATCTCCTTCCTGAAGGTCTTGCAGTCATTAGTATTATGAGTGATGGAGTGATGCCACTTATAATACCGGCACCTTTTTATTTTGTTGGACGATGGGATCACATGGTTGGAGGGCAATTTGAGTTGACCCCCTTGCAGCAGTAGATCGAAGATCCTATCGGCCTTAGTGATGTCGAACCCGTAGCTTTCAGCTTCCTTCTTCACGAATAGGCATGATACTGACTTCTTGGACTTGACCCATTCAGCAACATCGATTTCAGCTTCGCTCTCTGATTCAGAAGAATCCCCAACATAGTTGATCTTCTTCTGGAACATGTTCTTCTTGGCGTCGTAGGTTCTTACATCAACATTGGCAGGCCTGGATGCTAGATGACTCAGGCTCTCGAACTCCTGGGATAAGAATTTCTCCTTGATGTGTGGGAGAAGTCCCTGAAAGGCCAATTCAGCTAACTGGCCATCACTGAGAGATAGGTTGAAACAACGGCTCCTGACATCCCTGAATCTCTAAATGTAGTCGGGACACGCTCGTTGTTCCTCTGTTGCACCGCAGTTAGATCAGTGATCTTCATCTCCTGCACTCCTGTGAAGAAGTACTTGTGGAACTGCTTCTCAAGATCGGCCCATGTGATTATTGAGTTGGCTGGTAGTGATGCAAACCAGGCAAAGGCCAATCCAGAGAGAGCAGGAACAAGTGGATCTTCAAGGCGTCTATCGCTGTGGCTTCCCCGCATTGTAATAGGAACCTGCTGATGTGCTCAACGGTTGACATGTCGCCTTGTCCAAAGAACTTGGTGAAGTCTGGCAACTTGTACCGATGAGGCAGTGGGATCTGATTGTAGGCTTCTGGGTAAGGCTTTCTGTACATGAATGCAGGCTCCTTTGGCTTCAAGCCGAACTGATTTTTCATAATATCGGCTATCTTGTTGGCCCAATCAACTTCAGGCTGCTACTC
Source organism: Panicum miliaceum (assembly GCA_032594955.1). Lineage (NCBI taxonomy): Eukaryota > Viridiplantae > Streptophyta > Magnoliopsida > Poales > Poaceae > Panicum > Panicum miliaceum. The sequence goes on along the minus strand of CM064061.1, from coordinate 44,113,993 downwards.
CATGAGGTTTGGCATCTGAAGGTTGGCATCTTGAAAGGCCCTCTGGATTTGGGGACTCGTTGGCTGTCCCATAGTATCTTCCATCGACTGGATGGCCGATGCATCAGCGCGATGCCCCCCAGTCTGAGTTGGCGCCGGTGGAGTCTGTGGTGGATGTTGGATGATCGGAACAGACGGCACCAACGGCAGCGTGATAGGAGGGAAGTTCATCGCATTGCATCTTTGTCTGAACATCTGCGGATAGATGTATGGCCAGAACTCCATTGGCATGCCCAACGTAGAAGGTACGAATCTTGTTTGAGTGTTGAACATGCCTCTGCTTGGTATAGATGCATTCATTGCCGGATCAGTAGTGAACGTCGTTGTCGGTGGCGATGAAGCATGTGTTGCCGATGGACTTGGGCGCTTCAGTACGTAAGGTGAAGAACTTGGTCCAGCGCCGGTCATCGGCACACTTGTTGTACTGGGCAGCATGCCATCGGCCGTCGTTGCTGACATTGTGACGCCAGCAGTGGCCGATGGCACCTCATTGGAGTAGGATGGCCCTATGTTACCCCCTTGAGTGCCCTCTGCTAGGACGTTCTTGACAGCGTCCTTGACGGTCTCGATCAACACCCCTGATTGATTGATCAGAGCGTGGCTTATGGACTGATCGAACATCTCCTTGAATTTGGCCGAGTCTTGAGTGATAGAGATGCCCTGGTAGCAGCTGCTTCTGGATTGCATGCCCTCTTCTGGTCAAGGTGAACGACCTAAGGCAAGGATCTTGTGATTGCTTTATGGTTTCTTCAACTAGCCGCTTTTGTTCTTCGTTGAGGTCATCCATAGTGGGATGGGAGACCTCATCATCATTGTCTCCGTTGTTGTTGGTTATCGTGGTGTTGTTGTCATGTCCCACCAGGCGTGCCAAAAGCGTGTTGACGCAAAAAGCCGTGAGTCAGCCTTCAGCGCCGGCACACGCGAGGACCCGGGAGCCCCTTGCTTCACTTCTGCGCGGCATCCAAAACTGGCTGCGTGGTGGTGCAGGGCGTGCGGTCAATTTGACCTACAATTGACAAGGGACAGATGAAACGGTTAAATTACCGGAATATATCGGCTGTTGTCCGAATCGTTCCTTCGCGCGCGTCGGCCAAACATCTGATGCGCTAATGGATCAATCGGCCACAGCTTCGGCCGATTGTGTGGGTGAAGCAATGCTAAACAGGTTAACGAAGCCTTGGTAAACAACACCTAGATCCGAACCCGATCGGCCAAATCGGAAGCTACAGGCAAGCTACGCGTCGGCCGATGGTATTTAGATCTAGGCTGGATAAATTGTGGTAAAACTAAATAAAAACATGATCAAATGAATCTAATCCTGTCAAATCTAGTAAATACCGATAACTTGTGAGAACAGCAAGAAATAAGCTAGATTAAACAAGCTAACCTAACAAGAACAAGCTAATATTGATAAATTGGTGAACAGACCAGACCTAGATCCAATCTGCTCGATAACTTGAACTAATACAGGAAAGAGGAAGAAGCGATGCGTCATCAACCTTGAGCCTATCTGCCTCGTTCGACTCGGAACTTACCAGCAAAACTGTGGTCGAAGTCGATGCAGCCTCACGTGCTGGGATCAGCACGCCAGTGGTTGAAGTCGATGCAGGCGGCCTTGCAGGAAAGAACTCGTAAAAAGAAAAATCTACTGCAACTAGGGCGAAGCCACCGAAAAGGGAAAAAGGAAAAAAGGGTTTGTGTATTGATCATTGGATAGTTCGGTACATGCCCGGAGGCAGCTATTTATAGCTAAGCTACAAACCCTAGTCGATTACGACATACATTACTTGACAATAAAGAAAACAAACTTTCCTAAATAAGATCCTAAGGGATAACTTGCTGACGCAGCTTTGTCAGCTCCTTTCCATGCTCCATCGGCTGCGACGCTTCTCTTGGCCCAAAAAGCCCATCATGCTTCATTTTCTGCCTCTGATCCAGCGTCGGCCCAGTTTCTATCGGCCTTTACTCAGGATGCTAACACGTGTCAAAAATTGGTGTCAAAAAAACCAAGGAAGACCACTTCCAAAGCGGTAAATGCAAATCAACATCAAGTTGATTGACACCATTTGGATATTGAAAATCCAAACAATATGGATATTCAACAGATACACCATATCCCTAGCATAAATGTGCACACAAATATGAGTGTTGGGACATCGGAAATCTCCGACTCTAATAATTTAGGAAATATAGAAGAGTCACAAAGGGTAAATGAAATTTCCATCAACTATACCAACTCTGGACAATCATTCAACAGAAAGACTAAAATTGTCAACATTAATTTCTCCTCTAAGATTGCAAGTGAACTTCAACTTGATCCAGAACCTAAGACCATGGCAGAGTGCATCAAGCGCTCAGACTGGATCAAATGGAAGGAAGCAATCGAGACAGAATTGCGCTCGCTCAAGAAACGAGAGGTATTCTCATCGGTTATACCTACTCCTCGTAACATTTTTCCCGTGGGATCAAAACGGGTTTTTCATTGATAAAAGAAATGAAAACAATGAGGTGGTGAGATACAAAGTGAGGCTTGTAGCACAAGGGTTCACGCAAAGACCCGGCATCAATTTCGATGAAACATATTCTCCGGTTATGAGTTATATAACATTTCGATACTTAATATCATTGGCAGCTCAGAAAGGTCTATCCATGCAACTCATGGATGTAGTGACAGCATATCTTTATGGGTCGCTAGATTCGGATATTTATATGAAAGTTCCTGCAGGGCTTGATATTCCGAACAAGAATCATTCTCGCAACATGTACTGTATAAAGCTTCAAAAATCATTATATGGTTTGAAGCAGTCGGGAAGAATATGGTACAACCGACTAAAGGAATTCCTTCTACAGAAAGGTTTTTCCAATAATGATGATTGCCCATGTGTGTTCATCAAGAAATCCTTAAGTGGATTTTGTATCATATCAGTGTATGTGGATGATCTCAATATCATTGAGAATACAGGAGATATAGATGAAGCGCGCAAACATCTAAAGACAGAATTTGAAATGAAAGATTTGGGTAAAACCAAATTTTATTTAGACTTTCAGCTTCAACATCTCCCATCAGGGATATTAGTACATCAGTCTGCATATGTCCAAAAAATTCTTCAGAAATTTAACATGGATAAATCATATCCATCAAAGACACCTATGGTCGCCAGATCCCTTGATATGAATAAGGATCAATTCAGACCAAAGGATGAAGATGAAGAATTAGTGGGATCTGAAGTTCCATATCTTAGTGCCATTGGAGCGCTTATGTATGTCGCAAATTGCACCAGGCCTGATATTGCATCTGCGGTAAACTTACTAGCTAGACATAGCACAGCTCTAACAAAACATCAGTGGACAGGAGTTAAAAATATCTTCAAATATCTCCAAGGTACAACAGATCTTGGTTTATTCTATCAGTTTGACCAAGACAAAACTATAATTGGATATACAGATGCTGGCTATCTATCTGATCCCCACAATGCCAGATCTTGGACAGACTTTGTATTTTTACATGGTGGAACGGCTATATCATCGAAATCATCCAAACAAACTTTAGTAGCCACATCCACTAATCACTCTGAAATAATTGCATTATATGAAGCATCACGTGAATGTGTATGGCTTCGTAGAGTGATCAATGACACACAACCAACAATTATCTATGAAGATAATTCTGCTTATATTCCACAAATGAATACAGGTTATAGAAAGAGCAATATCACAAAACATATTGCTCCTAAATTATTCTATCCTCATGAAGTACAGAAAAATGGAGAGATAGAAATCTTACAAACTAAATCATGTGATAATGTTGCAGATTTATTCACAAAGTCTTTACCAACATTTTTATTCAAGAAATATGTTTTCGGAATTGGTATGAGATGACTTAAAGATTTGCAAGTATCAGGGGGAGTAAACCCTTAATATAATATGATTACAATCTTCTGATTATAAAATTGCACTCTTTTTCTAATGATTTTTCCTATCAAGGTTTTCTCGTACATAGGTTTTTAATGAGGCAATATACTATCAAGAAATCATATATGTCATATCAACATTTTCTCCTATTTTTCCAAAAGGGTTTTTAGAGGAGTTTTTTCCATAACATATCCATACACCTCCTTATTTTTTCCCACAAGGTTTTTGAGGAGCTATTCCATTGTTTCAAGATCACAAGAGTAAATTGATCAAGGGGGAGTGTTGTGAAGCAAAATAGATTAACGATCAATTTCTATAATTAATTAATTAATTAATGATTAATGATGTCATTAGCAATTACTAATCAGGACAGGGGCCATCCCGAAGTGGCATTCCCTTTGGCCTCTGCCCCTTGGGCATGCATATAAACACTTTCCCCCTTCAATGGAATCCATCCAATTCATTTTTTTACTGTTCACTTTTACATTCAACATAAATAACAGTAAACCTTACTCTGTTAAAGAAAAATCCTCGAGGATTAATTACTCTTAGGTAAAAAGGGCTTTCTTGTTTGAAAAAACTGAGCGCACACGCATGTTTCCAAAGTGGTAGGCACTAGCACTACCAATGAATTAACGAGACAGTACAGCCCCAGAATTCGCATCACTTGACTGCACACGGCTTCAAAGTCAGCATGCATCCCTGACGAAGTATTCAAAAAAGTGTGCCTTGATGACTTGGAACGCATATCCGCTTCCATCAAAAGCGTTGTGCTACGACTGCCGCCCAATCTGCCATCCTCTAGTTCACTCTGATGAGCACACTCAGGTTTTTGCAATCGTTAGCTTCGTTGCCTCCATCCCAGTCCAGCTTTAATTTGCTGCTGAGAGGGCAAAAAATTGATTTCCTTAGTTTTCAAATGCACCAAAAGGAGATCAAAATAATAAGGTAAGTGTCTTACACTACACCCATTTGTTGGCATCATGATTCAATAATTGACCATTCATCAACTAGTCAAAGGAGACATGCTAGCTGGATCAACAATATTTCTTTACAAAGTACGGAGGGTTTTGATATTCTCCTTGTTAAATTATCCCATTTTTTACGAAGTACTGTTGGCTTAAAACCACAAGATAGGTAATATTCCCTCCGTTCTAAATTATAATTCGTTTAACTTTTTTTAACATCAAGTTTGACCACCCTATTTTATTCAAAAAATTTATGCAAACATAGTCAAATTTAAGTCATTCTTAAAGAACTTTTATTAATAAAGTAAGCCACAATAAAAGAAGTGATATTGTGCATAAAGTTTTGAATAAGATGAGTAGTCAAATTTGGAGTTAAAAAGTTCAAATAAATTATAATTTAAAACGGAGGGAGTAGTACCAGAACATTAACAAAACTACTGTTGGAAGGGCTAATTGTAGTTGTCATATGACTACACTTCAATCCGATGGCATTGTTGAAGAGAGCCCAACGATGAGGTCGAGTGACGGTAGTGTTGGGAAGGGCCCTCGTTGATCCAAAGTTACCAATAATGTGGCCCATCAGGAATATCATCAGCACTGGCATTGACGCCACATTCTGAAATCTGAACTAATAAATCAAGCAAAAGCAAACCTGGAAACAAGGACATGGTGGGGGAAGGTGTAGTACGAAACTCCACTGTTGACTTCTGTGAAGGGAACAAATCAACCTGCAAATATGGGCATGGTGGGGAAAGGTGTAGTACGTAGTGGGTAACTCAAGACAACCGCGGCAGGCCACCAGCGGATCGGAGTGGCACCAGCACGCAGTCAACACTGGTAGCGCCGTAGCGTGTGGATAACTCCAGCAAGCAAGATGACAAGGGGCATTATTTTTTCCCAAAAACAATCGCCTTTCAATCAAGCAACATAAATTCCTGGGGCGTGCAGTCCGTTCTAATCATACCAGAAAAGGACACCGTTGGATGTGCTAATTTAGGTTTGACGCGCGCGTCTGCCACATGATCGTACCAGAAAGGCTAGTATTATTGTTCGGTCTATCCTGATCCACTGACTAGGTGCTACAGAGATGATGAGATCACTATTCACAGATAATAATGCTCACCCGTGTAGAACATTTGACCTTGCTGACAACTCACTCTGTCTTTTGTCCTGTCGCGATTGGAATTGGATCCGCAAAACTTTAATTTCGTCTAACCCACCCCTGCTCACCACGTATGGCGAAAAATAGAGAGGACAGTCGTGAGCCACTGCGACCCGGCTTCACGGACCTAGCTAGCTGTGGCGCCATTATTGGCTTCTCACGAGGTGAAGCAGGAGTGCGGCGGCCATGGAGGCGGCGCTCCTTGCCGCCACGAGCACCGATCGAGAAGCGCGGTGGCGGCGAGGAGAGCTTGGTGCTTAGCGAGGTCAACAAGCAGCTGTACGGCTGTACCTCGCCGTGCCGCTCGTCGCCGGGTTCTTCCTGCAGAACCTGGTTCGGTCGTTCAGATGGTAATTGATAAACAACCCCTGCCGGCTGCCGAACGGACAGAGAGATGGCGTCGGTAGGACGAGGCCCAGTCACGTGCACGCAGGCACCATTACTTGGCCCACTCTTCTCCGATGAATCTTGGATTGGGCCTGCTCGTCCTCTTGCTGGGCTGGGTGGGGTGCGGTAATATATCGCCTGAGACGATGTTTCGCAAATCATCACCTGAATCCCTACCTATAAATGGTGTTTTGAGCCGCAATTAGACTCATTTATGGTTAACGATCTGCGTGCTGTGTTTCCATGTAAAGAGAAAAGATTATTTACAAGATCTTCAAACCAAGACCGCACTTGCCTATATTTGCACCATATTTTGAAAAAATATTTTTTTAAAACTCAATAATAAATTTCGGCTATCGGGGACAAATATGTTAACAACACAATAAATGATTATTTCTATGAAAAAATAATAATATATAACGAACAAAATATTGCACATCGCGAACATTTGATTGTATAGGATAAATAATAAAAAACGAATATCATGAACAAATGAGTCAACATCACAGAACAATTTAATCTACAAAGCAAACAAATAATTCGGTGTTGCAAACAAATTAGTTCAACGTGGATAAATAATTTTACATGAAAATAAATGCATCTACATCACAATAAATATATATTAAATAATATACAAATAGTAAAATGGATACAAACGGTATGAAACTAGTTTCAAAAAGAGAAAAAAATAATTTAAGAATACAAAAAGGAAAATAATCATAGATAAAAGGAGAAAGGAAAAATAAACATACCATAAAACATCGAGTTTTATTGCTAAAGAAACTATACATATATTTACTAAGATCTGTATTTATAAAAAATTAAAAATAATTAAAATTATAAAAAATATTATGTACATATCGGTTAAAAATAAATTTGTACAAGTATTAGATAGGAAATATGAAAACATAAGAATATCGGAGGGGGGAAAAGCACGAGAAGACATGAATCCGACAAAGTACAATGAAGAAACAATAATAATAAATTAGAAGAAAAATAAAAAAAAGAAACTATAGAGTTCAGTAGTGTAGTAATCGCGTAAACAAAAAGCAAGCTTTAGCGGGCAACAACAGCAGTAATTGCGTAGCAGGTTAGCAGCGCTAGCAAAATAATAAAAATTAAGCAGCACTAGCAGCCAACCTTAGGGTAGATCTAGGTAGCAGTTTGATTAATTGCTGATGACTTGATGCACCGCACCTACTGAAGCTCACCATATACAGAGTAATATATATAATATTAGGCCTCGTATAGTCCGCGGGACAGGAACATAGCAGGTTTGCTATTAGACCAAATAAACTAACAGATATCCCACCAGCAGACGCCGTACAGCGTCAGGTGATGGATTAGATGTATAGCTATGGCGGTCGAGCTTGGTCGGCTGAGGGGACAACAAAACTATTGGGCTGAATACAAGCCCAACAACAATTGGGCGGGCCTTCAGGTGATAGTTCCAAAGTTTGAAGTATAAATGACAAATAGCCACAACGGGGCTTGGTGTCTGGGTTAGAGTAGCACAACCGCTGACATTCCCCCCTATTGAAGGGTTGCTTGTCTCCATCCACCACTCTCCAAGCAAGAGCCAAAGAAAACTGTTGTTTAAGGGCTATAAGATCTTCCCAGGTCGCCAACTCTTCCGGTCATTGCGACCACTTGATCAGTCATTGCGACCACTTGACGGAGCCCATGGGAAACCATCTTGCGCTGCATGATAAGTCCGAAATACATGGCCAATCCAAGTCAAAAGGCATCGATGGCAGTACCTGAGCTGGATCCGCCCAACTTGCTTCAGCTAGGGTACATAGAAGACCGAATGAATAGATAATGATTCCGACACTAACAGTTTATAAACCATCTGGCCAATCTTCGAAAGTATCTTGATGACTAGATTTCATAATGTTGATTGATGGTTAGATTCTGCTATGTTTATTTTGCAAATTAAGCATAAAGCATCAGAGGCGGAGCTCCCCGTACCACACGGTGGGGTACACTGTGGGGTAGCTGCCCCAACTATCGCGGACTAGAACCCCCTTGCCCCACCTCTGGCCCCTCCCATGGCGTTCCCAGCGGCAGATCGCGATCTGCCTATCCACCGACGCCGAAGGAAGAAGATGGCGTGGAAATTTCGTTTTGGGCCGGTGGCGAGTCGAGGCGGCCCATTTATTTTTTGGCCCACTAACCGTACTGAATGAATGAAGTGCCCTTGGTGCTTGGCCGCCTGATGCCCCCACCCCTCCCTCGGTCGATCCGTCCGCCCGACGCTCCGACAGTGCCGACTTCGCCTGCGCCTGGCCGGTCGGGAGCGGAACCCTAGCCGCCGCCGGCCAGCCCCTCGCCTGCTTCCCCTCCCTCCGTGCCTTCGTCTGCTGCCTCGGCCTCGTGCTGTGCGCTCGCCGTGCCGGCGGACACCGGTCTGATTCATGGAGGGGGAGGCAGAAGAGCAAGGGGGTGCCAGCGGCGGCGGCATGGACGCTCCTTCTAGGCGTGGCTGGGGATGTGGAGTGGTAGCAGCGGCAACGGCTAATGCTGGGGAGTGGGGATGAACGACAAGTAGGCGCCCCAAATCGTCCCTATCTTCCGATTGGCTAAAAAGAAATGGTAACAAGAGGTAAAATCCGGTACTGAGCATATACAAATTAAAATTATTAGCATTTATTTATGTAATCAATGTTATATTTGTTGTATTTGTGTATATTTGAAGAGCTTTTTCAAATTTGAGTGTTGGCTCTAGCACTGAGTATTGGCTCTATCATTTATTGCAATTTGTGCTTTTAATATTGTGCTAATGGCATCGTTTTAAGTTGCACTTATACTTGTTACCTGATTCTGCCCCACCTAAATTTCCGGCGAGCTACGCCAATGTGAAACATTAGACTACGACTTCAAATCTATAACTTTGAATTTGAAAATCAATTTGATGAATTATGTGAGAAACATTGTATTATTTATGAATTATGTGAGAAACATTGTATACATCGAAGATCAAAGCGTCTAAGATCTCGTCATGGTGGCGAGTATATTTCCAAAACGTTTGATGAATTATGTGAGAAACATTGTATTATTTATTGTTGAAGTTTCCTAGCGTCACGAAGATAAATCCGTAAGATGACGTTGTAGTTTTCACCCGGGAGTATTCCAAGGGTATCGTATCCACTGAGGACGTGAGTATATTCTCTAAGGTTCAGGTTCGTCCAAGAACACCGCACCAATTAGAGGTAAGGGACAGAGAGGATTCCTAAAGGTAAGAGTCAAAGGTAAGATAGAAATAGTCGTTCGCGTCAGGCTACTGGCTCCCCTCAGGATAAAACTGGTGAGCTCCAGTACTGCGGCACTGGGATATACCCGAACGGGGAGGGTTTCGCTGGATAGACAGGGCTGTCACCACCTGCTATCTATCTCATCTAACCATGGGATATACCACAACCAATAGGTAAGTCTAGTCTACACACCACGTCTACACTATCGTTACTAACTCTAGCCTTAGCTACAAACTAGAGCTACCCACTAAACTAGTGAACTATTGATCCGGCAAACAACTAGGGGAAACTAGCTCTAAACTTAACTAAGAAACTAAAGCACAGAGAAAGTCATGAACACTTACTATGATTGAAAAGCATTCGTCGAGATACAAGATGGAGAAGAGCGTCGGGGGCCGACAACCCCGACACCTCCCCGACTCTCCCTCACTCTCTCCCTAACTCTTAAGCTAACTCTTAAGTTCTACCTAGGCAGAACTAAGCCTCTAACGAGAGCTCCAACTCCAAAAGTGAGAGTGGAGAGAATGGAATGGTGTGTCTCTATTCTTACCCCCTCCCCTTGTATTTATAGGGGTGCTCAGGGGTGCTCTCGGCCGGCAAACTCGCGAACTCAGGCAGAACCGACATTAGAGAGCATTCAGGAGGCGCCACGTGGAAGCTGGTAAGTCGGTTTGCCCTTGCTGGGTCGGCCGCAGATCGGGTCCAGCTTCGCCTGGGTGACTGGTAAGTGGGCCCTATGGTCCCTGGTTGATGAGTTGGTGTGGCCCTATGTCGATTGCACGCTCTGGTGGGCCCTTTGATCTGTGTGACTCTGAACCGTGCGTTCTGATTGGTCGGAGTGGTGTTGCCTTGGATTGAGGGTATGTTGCTTTGCTCTTGAGGTGTGTTTCTTGATTTGCTTGAGCTGCATACACATATCCACCAACATATATGAAACTTGGTAATTAAACACCTACTCATTGTTGGTCGGCGCGCTCCGGTCTGTCGGCATTTTATGGCATGGATTCTGGAGTTTATTTTACCTGCATTTCTTGCCTAAATCCCTACATTGCAAAATCTTCAACGGAATTGTAGAAATGATATTATTTGGGTTAAATATGCAGGTTAAGTATGCCAGTCATCCTAAATTTTGGGTCAAATTGACGTTCAATATTGTTCCGTAGCGAGCGTCAACAAGCTCCCCCACACTTAGCCTTTACTCATCCTCGAGTAAAGCTTAGGACTAAGGTGGAACATCACTTCCTTTTGATATGGTACCTGCATATAGATTATTCCAAACTTCACCCTTACCTGTGAATCTTGATGTGTCTACCATAAAAGTTTGGGAAGTTGAAGAGTGGAACGGTATTGACTTGAGTCCCCTTCACTTCTCTGTTGTATGACTGGGTTTGAAAGATTATTGAAAAGATCAACCATAGCTTTACTTCTCCATAGGATCTCTCAAGTCACTCAATGTGTATATATCCTCACCAAGGCTTTGCCCCTTTTCATCTTACTTCTAAAGATAGCTTATGTGGAGCTCATGGTAGGAGATTGGAAGCATGCACTTGTTTCACATGTATTGCGAAATAAAAAATTGGATCCATGGAGATGACACATCATACAAGCTGATCAAAATTGTGCAAGTGTATGGAAGGTGGAAGACTCCATTTATGAAACTCTCTCTCCTTTATTTGGAAGACTTAAAGACATGGCTATCATTTTTTTTTCTTGGACCTTCACACGTCCAATTTTTTTCTTTTTTCAACTCTTGGACCATCATGTGTCCAGATTTTTTTCTTTTTTTCTTCTTTTTCCATAACTCATGCCTCTTTCAAGGAGAAGTGGAGAGAGAGAGAGCATTACAGATGGAGTTTTATTTTGTAGATGGATGGGATGGAATGGCTAACTTCCAGTGTAGAAGTTTAGCATGTGGAATGTATGTGATCTTAATCAAGCAAGTATCAGATGTATCTCACTAGGGTCACAAAATTTGATGAAGCTCAATGCAATAACAAGGCACATATGTAAAAAGTTCTATTCATGAAGAGCAACATATGGCTTTGGTAGGAAAAACACAAGGAGTTTGTAAAGCTATGAAGGGGGTTTTTTTTTGAAATAAAATTTCCAGACATAAAAGCAGAGAAAGCAAGGATTCCTTCATCAAACCGTATCTCACTTTTTAACAACTTAACAATTATGGGATCCCTAAGATATGATTCACAAGCTCAAGTTTAGCAGGGAACAAAATATATGCAAGCCAATCAAACTTGAAGCATGCGACCATTGAGTTTTTTTTGGTTAGCAAAGAATTTCATTTAAACTCATGGATTAAGGAGATTTGAGGGGTAGAGTGCACAAACTGTCGCGATCGGTTCTAAACCTTTTGCGTCCTGATTCTTTTGGTCTTTGTGCATCTATCTGTGGGAGATCTCGAATGTGTGTGCATCAAAACTCTGAGAGATCTCCCCCACACTTGTTCTTGTACCTGGTGCTTATTCAAAAATCAAAAAGGGTGGAAACAAAATAACGGCTGTACCGGTTTTAAGAACCAGGGAGCCCTAAAGTTTATTGGAACTAAAATTTTAATCTCACCATGAGACTCACGCAAGCAAGGCAGAATTAAGATTGCATCATCATGAGCAAAAGAGGGTATACTCGCGGTGGAACCTTGAGGGATGATATGTACCTCCTTCCTATGTTACACATCATGAATCCGATGCCTTGGCTTACCTTTCCATTTGATTTAAGCTCGATGACTTACCCATTTGGATTTGGACATTTTCCTGCAGGGGTTAGTTCGCATATACAACCGATATCTATCAAGGTATTAACTCTAGGGACATCAATCAAACTTGACACTAGGTCTAGTTTGACTGAAGAGGATATTTTAACCTAAGCACCATGCTTAATTTAAAAGGCCTATGAATGCGTTATGCATCACACATTCAAACCAGAGCATACAAGAATAGATAAAGGAAGCATGAAAGCATGACCAAGCTTTGTTGAAGGAGAGATAAGCATGAGCGTGAAGCTGGTGATCCTCGGGCTACCTCCCGGAAGGGCTTTGTTTAAAGTCAAAAGCAGGACATACTTGGAGGTGCTTACCATGGCGTTTTGTTGATGAAGACCTCAGAATTGCTGCCATGGTAACTCCAGCCTTTTTTTTCTTTCTTTTTTATGGAGCAAGACGCAAGAACGAACACCATCTCCAAACCAAGATAAGAGTTGGCATGAAAGGAACTTACTTGGGATCTCACATACCTCCCCCACACTTGAAGTTTGCATTGCTGGGCAACATAACTCAAGTGTGTGGAGTTCAAGCTTCCTTTCACAGTCGTTTCCCCACCAAAAATTACCATGGTGTTATAGTTGGTGTAGCTCTCATGTTCATAGGTGTCGCCTGCCCATCGTTCTCTTTGATCTCCACCTGAAATGGTTAGCGACAAAGAATACCCGAAGCAAAACTATATCCTAGAACATACTCTTGCTTTTTATTTAAAAGGGAAAAGTCAAAATGATAATTCGGGTTATCTCCCGGCAGTGCTTTGTTTATGGTCAGAAGCTCGACCATGGGTGTGGCAGAACCACCTGAATTAATCCGGCTCAAGTGTATTAACCATCACCATTAAGGCAATCTCGGTTAACCTTACACTTCAAACGGAGTAATCCACTGGTCTGTCGGGTATAACCTCCCGATACAACCACGGTAGGGCGGATCGAATGCCATACATACAAATGCTCATGCGACGATGAGTCCAGAGAATACCACATTCCAGCAAATATTACAACATTAACATAAGTAAATATTACAGACCAAGTTTTGAGTTTAGAAACCAAATACTTCAATGATCATACTAAGACGTTCTTCAGAGTTTAAGTTGCAGCAGAAAATAAAACAACGAAAGGTACTCGACGATAAGGATGTCTCGATGAAGCCCGTACGAGACATCACTCGACATTATCTTCGTTGGACGGGGGCGTATCCCATTCCACCGACCAACCAGGGGGAAGAGTGCAGGGCCAAGTCAAGCTAGCAATCATGTCTTCGAAGGTCTCACCTGAAAACGAGCCACAAGCAAGGCTGAGTATACTAATACTCAGCAAGACTTACCCGAGTAGTGGAATCTACTCCACCGACTCTAGATATGCAAGGCTTTTGGCTCAGGGGTTTGTTTTGCCGAAAAGCTTCTACAAGTGGGTCCTTACTTTCAACTTTTAGCTCAAGATTCTAGTTTTGTTAACCATTCTAGATAAGCAGCTATCTAAAAGCATACATGGTGAAGCATTAAATTTTTATCCAACCAGTTCATTCATCCTCATTGTTCCTCTTCTTACTCTGTGGGTAAAAATGGTTAAGCAGTCTCAATAGCCGTGAGAAACGGACGATTCGAATCGAATTTCTTAACCTTGCAAGGGAAACCCAAACACACGTCACGTGGTTACTCCCTAGAGTCACACGTGCAACTTTTCCCCTTTCTTTCCGGGTCGTGGATCGGGGCTACCCTCCGAGAGTACAAGAGCCCCACGCCACGGTTCGGCGCCGGGTCGTGACCACTCTCTGCACTCGCCATATGCACATGGGACCGAAGTTCAAAGGGTAGGATGCCATCCCCTTGCCGGGCCAATCAGGTACTTAAGCTTACCGATTCCCATAATCTCGGCATGTGTTTAGTACGTTCAAAGACTTAACCATCACTACCACACCCTGCGGCCTTAGCATTTTTTTTCACTAGACAGACGGGCCTCAATCGTAACCATCGTTCCATAGCCCGTCCGTGTCCTTATGATTGCAGCGTGTAGTAAACATTCAACTCCTATTTTCTCGCGAGTGATAGGAAATCACTCGGCTTTTACCGGAGTCCTATTAGCGCAGCATTCTATCGAACCTTACGTCTAGTTTTCAAGCATGGGTTCCTAACATCATGCAACTAAGTTTTCATTCAACTCCTATAAACTTAATGCACAAGCAGAGAGTAATGAGTTGCATAATTTGGGAAAGAAATGGGTTATGCTCCGGGGCTTGCCTTCGCAGTTAGCTTGGGGCTCTTCCGAACTTGGGCTTGGGTCTTCAAGAGCTTCAGTTAGATTCACTTGAGCTTCACGCTGCTCACTCTCGGACGCGGGCACCAGCTCGTAAGTTCCGTCGGCGAGAGTCGTCGATTCTACATGAATGCACAAGTTTAAGTCGTGGTAATGGTAATCGACATGATTTAAGTGTAATTACTACAGTGGATAGTTTCTGGTCATGAAATTTTGGATTTAGGCACATCAGGGAAAGATGTGCTTACTGTAAAATTTTCAGATAATTTTATGTAATAGATTAATTATGAAAAATATATTACATAGTTGCTGTTAGACTTTTGTTCTTTTTGTACAGGACAAATGGTGCAACAACTGAGTCTATGATTTTCACGGAGCTTTCATTTAAGCATGCGGGAGCTACTGTAATTTTTGTAGGATTTATTATGCAGTATTCAGAGCATAGAAAATATGACATTACACACCTAGGTTATTCAAGGATTCATTTTTTACAGGACCCTACACAGGGTTTTTGTCTATGGAACTTTTTACATAGCAACCTCTACCACAGTGTATCTGCTAGTAAAAATTTGAGGATTTTCCAAGCTAAGATACTATTTTCTTGATTTAATGTATGTTATTAGCACATAATTCAAATAATTAGGTTCCTTTGAGATATAAATTCTCCCAATTTTTCTCTGGCATCTATGTACCATTACACCAGTACAGAAAAAGTTTCATTAGGTGATTCATAACCTAACTGCAGGGATAAAAATATGTAGCCACTTAAGGTATGAAACTAAGTTTAATAAACAGTGCAGCTAGAGGTGGAATTTGAGCCTGATCTTTTTACACAGTCCTAAACATCAAGCAACTAGCTTACTGCCCAAAATTTAGGGTCAGTACTGATCTACAACAATGGGTACAAAATAAGTCCATTAAAGCTTCCATTTAATGTAGAGCAAAATATGTTGAGAATCTGAGAAACTTTTCATAACAAAAGTTGTAGAGTTTCTTCTAAGGATTCCAGAACAGTTGAGTTTGCATTTTTCTGAATTTTCTACGATTTTATACGAATTTTACAAGTTCACTGAATTTGAATCTAGATTTGAAACTTTCTTTTACAACTGGGTCCTTGAATCTTACGCGCAGACCCTTCTAAAGATTTAAATTCTTGCAATTGGGTCCTCGGGCGGCTCGGGTACGGCGGCCGGCCGAAATTCCGGCGAGGGGCTCGCCGGCGGCGAGGGGTGAGGGTCGGGGTTCAGGGGTGCGAGGGCTACCTCGTGGGGGTGTTGTTCAGGTGGGGGACGGCCGGGAATAGCTCGCCGGCGTTGGAGCAGAGGCGGCGGCGGCGGTGGCGCGCATCGACGGCGGTGCTCCGGCGGGCTTGGGGCAGCCTGGTCCGGTCAGCGAGCTTCAGTGGCGCGTGGGGAAGCTGCTCAGGGGCTTGGCTTGGACGGAGGAGGTCGGGGTCGAGCTGCCCACGGCGAGCAGGGGCGGCGGCGGCGGCGGCAGCGCGGGCGGCGAGGCGTTCTGTTTGCGGTGGCTCGCGCGCGGGCGGCCGGAGAGGAGAGAGAGGGGGGGGGGAGCGAGGGGCCTGATTGCAAGAATTTGAAAAACTTCAGGGGGTTGGGTGCAAACAGGGCGTTTTCTCCTCTTTCTAATTTGAATTTCAAAAACTTTTGAACATGAAAGTTGTTTAGAATAAAAAGTTCTACAAGTTTGGTTTCAGGCAACATCTCATTTGGCTTATGGTTTGAAAGTTAATTTAAAAGTTCAAAAGTATCCAAATGTGCCCAAATCAATTTGAATTTCAACTTAACTCGTTCTAATTCTTTTCACCCTTTTATTAGTTGGTTAAGCTTAGGGTTAGGCTACTGACCTTGATTTTAGAAATAAAATTTTACCAGGGTTGTCACAGCCTTCCCCCCTTAACAAGAATCTCGCCCCGAGATTCGGTAATTCTTAGTGTGGGCGTGGGTGCACATACCAGTGGTTGAGATAAGAAACCCAGGGAAATTTTGGTTTAGGTAGCTCTCGGTTTCCCAGGTGGCTTCTTCTTCCGTGTGATGATTCCATTGAACTTTATACATTTTAATTACTTTCCTCCTGGTCCCTCTTTCCTTTTGATCCAGAATTTTAACTGGGTGTTCGACATACGAGAGGTCGGGTTCTAACGATATTTCTTGTTGTTCCACAATCTCAGTAGGGACTCGAATACACTTCTTGAGTTGAGATACGTGGAAGACATCATGGGTGGCCGTGAGCTGAGGGGGCAGTCGTAATTTGTAGGCTACGGGTCTGCAACTCTCAATGATTTCGTAGGGACCAACATAACGGGGAGCTAGTTTGCCTTTGATTCCAAATCTTCGCACTCCCTTGGTGGGTGAAACTCGAAGATAGACATGATCGCCAACTTCGAACTTTAGGAGCTTTCTCCTTTTGTCAGAATAGCTCTTCTGTCGGGCTTGTGCGGCTTTAAGATTTGCTTGTATTACTTTTACTTTCTCCTCTGCCTCGATTACCAGGTCGGGTCCAATTATTTTACGTTCTCCGGTTTGTGACCAGCTCAAAGGAGTTCGACACATTCGTCCGTACAGGGCCTCAAATGGTGCCATTTTCAAACTTGTTTGATAGCTGTTGTTGTACGAGAACTCTGCTAGGGGTAGGCATTTGTCCCAATTCTTGTCATAGTGAATGACGCAAGCTCTCAGCATGTCTTCAAGAATTTGGTTTACTCCTTCCGTTTGTCCGTCAGTCTGAGGATGGTAAGCTGAGCTGCGAATCGGTTTGGTACCGAGAGACGTTTGTAGTTGTTCCCAAAAGCGTGCTACAAACTGAGGACCACGATCGGAAATAATTGTCTTAGGTATTCCATGTAGGCAAACAATACGATCGAGGTAAATCTCGGCATATTTCCTGGTAGAATAGGTGGTGTGTACCGGAAGAAAATGTGCCGTCTTTGTGAGTCTATCAAAGATAACCCATATGGAATCATGTTTCTGGGAAGTGTTTGGTAGTCCAACGATGAAGTCCATACTTATGTCTTCCCATTTCCATGATGGTATAGGTAACGGTTGAAGTGTACCGGCTACCTTCAAGTGGCTAGCTTTTACTCTCTGGCACGTGTCACATTCCGAGACATACGTAGCAATTTCTCTTTTCATTCTAGTCCACCAGAAGTTTTGCCTTAGGTCTTGATACATTTTGCTACTGCCGGGGTGGATAGAGAATTTGGAAAGGTGTGCCTCATCAAGAATTTGCTTGCGGAGTCCACGATTCTTCGGAACGACTATACGACTTTCGAACCATAGAACTCCCTTATGGTCCTGGCGGAAACATTTATACTTCTCCTCTTCTAGAGAGAGTTTTTGTTTGATGATCTTAATCCCTTCATCATGTAGTTGTGCCATGACGATTTGGTCGTGAAGAGTGGGCTCAACTGAGATGTGATCTAGAGTGCCTTGGGAAACTATTTCCTTGTTAAGCTTCCTCATTTCTGCACACAATGTCTCATGGTAGGACTCCATGGATAAGCAATGGCAATAGGACTTGCGGCTTAGTGCATCTGCGACTACATTAGCCTTACCGGGGTGATAGTGCACTTCAAGGTCATAATCCTTGATTAGTTCTAACCATCTTCATTGTCTCATATTCAGATCGGCTTGTGTGAAGATATACTTGAGACTCTTATGATCCGTGTAGATATTGCACTGTGTACCCATGAGATAGTGCCTCCATATTTTCAGAGCGTGAATGACAGCTGCAAGCTCAAGATCATGAGTGGGATAATTCGGTTCGTGGGGCCGAAGGGCTCGTGAGGCATATGCAATCACTCGATTCTCTTGCATAAGCACACATCCTAGACCAGTACCTGATGCGTCACAATACACATCGAATGACTTGGTATTATCGGGTTGAGCTAACACAGGTGCAGTAGTCAGATGCTCTCTGAGAGTGTGGAAAGCTTCTTCACATTTCTCATTCCATACAAACTTTACTTCCTTCTTTAACAGTTCAGTCATGGGCTTAGCAATTCGAGAGAAATCCGGGATGAAGCGGCGGTAGTAACCGGCTAAGCCGAGAAAACTGCGAATCTGATGAACGGAGGTAGGGGGTTTCCAATCCATCACCTCTTGTACCTTGCTGGGGTCGATAGCTATGCCTTCGCTGGAGATCGTGTGACCTAAGAACTTTACAGTATCAAACCAGAATTCACACTTCGAAAACTTAGCATAGAGCTGATGGTCTCTTAGACGCTGAAGAACAATGCGCAGGTGCTTAGCATGCTCTTCCTCATCCTTGGAATAGATAAGGATGTCGTCGATGGACACTACGACGAATTTGTCAAGTTCGGGCATGAATACCGAATTCATGAGATACATGAAGTAGGCAGGGGCATTGGTGAGTCCAAAGGACATGACCAAGAATTCATATACTCCATATCGTGTGGAGAAGGCAGTCTTAGGAATATCGCATGGGCGAATCTTGATTTGATGATATCCCGAACGAAGATCAATCTTTGAGAAGACTCTGGCTCCAGCTAATTGATCGAAGAGTACATCGATACGGGGAAGTGGGTATTTATTTTTAACAGTTACCGCATTGAGAGGTCGGTAGTCAACGCATAACCTCAAACTGTCATCCTTCTTCTTTACGAATAGGGCTGGACATCCCCAAGGTGACGCGCTAGGGCGAATGAAACCTTTGTCCAGTAGTTCTTGGAGTTGAATTTTCAGCTCGGCCAATTCTTTAGGGGGCATCCTATATGGTCTCTTGGATATAGGTGCAGTGCCTGGTTGTAGTTCAATGATGAACTCAATATCCCTATCCGGTGGCATTCCAGGTAAGTCATCCGGAAAAACATCGGCATACTCGTTGACCACAGGAATATCCTCTAGCTTAAGTCCTTCCATCTTGTAAGCATAGGAATTCGTACAATCTAGGAATGGTAGGTAAAGGGTAGTGGCTCCGTGACTAGGTGAATTTATCTCAACGGCTCGGGAAGAAAGGTCCAGCGTGACTCCATGCATATCATCCAGTTCATTCCCAAAATAATATCCATGCCGTCAAGAGGTAAAAGAACAAGGTCTGTGTCGATGGTTTTACTACCCAACTTGACCGGTACTTGTCTGATCATTTGGTTTGAAGCAATTTTACCACCCGGTGTTGATATCATGTATGACCCTTTGGTGTGACAAACATTCAAGCCTACTTTTGCACCGAATTTTGCACTTATGAAACTATGCGATGCACCAGAATCAAATAATATAACTGCAGGCTTGTTATGGATAGAGAATGTACCCGACATCACTGGGGCTCCTTTAGAAAGCTCTGCAAGCGTGGTGAAGTTAATCCGTCCTTGCTTGACTTGCAGGGTCTGTCTCTTGCCCTTGTTCTTGGTGTTCGGGTTGGATCCTTGACCTTGGTTGGGCGGCCCAGACTGAGGGCATTCTCGTGCGAAGTGGTTGGAACTCCCGCATTTGAAACAGCGATTCGCGGGGCTAGGTCGAAGAGACTGTTGAAGAATGGACCTCGGACCATTCTGTGAAGGCATCGGGGGTCGTACCATGCCTGGCTGCTGTGGGGGTCTGGCAATCCATCTCCCTGGCTGAGGGGCCCTAGGTGGAGCTGTGGGTGCGGCATTTTGCACGATGCGATACCTTGGTGGTTGGGCACTTGATGGTCCAGCGGGTGCCTTTCTCTTCTTCTCTGCCCGGTGTGCCATGATACAGTCTTCCTGGGTAATGGCCATATTGACCAATTCGTTGTAGGTGTCAGCCCTGGCTAGGTTCAGACGCTCCTTGAGCTTGGTATTCAGACCTCGGCGGAAACGATCACGCTTCTTGGCATCCGTATCAGCGTGATAGCCCGCATACTGGCATAAGTTGTTGAACGCCTGGGCGTACTGCAGCACGGTGCGGGTGCCCTGGGTGAGTGCCAGGAACTCGTTCAGCTTCCTCTCCATTAGACCCTCGGGAATATGATGTGCCCGGAATGCGGTCTTGAATTCATCCCAGGTGACCATGTGATCAGCGGGGAGCATAGCAAAATAGTGGTCCCACCACAGACGAGCGGTACCGCGAAGCTGTTGCGCGGCAAAACGAGCTTTGTTGGCCTCTGAGCATGGGGCCACAAGTAGCGTGAACTTGGATTCAATGGTGCGAATCCATGCATCTGCGTCCAGGGGTTCCTCGGTCTTATGGAACAAGGGCGGCTGGGTCCCCAGGAAATCCGTGTATCCTGCAGCTTGGGGTTGGTGAGCATTGTGCCCACCCCTCTGCTGGTGCTGTCCTTGCACGATCTGACGCAGCAGCTCGGTTTGAGCGGCCATCACTTCCACCAAACTGGGCGGGGGTGGTGGCGATTGTCGCGAGCGGCTGCCACCGGCACCAAAACCCTCGGGGTTGCCACGTGTTGATCCAACCATCTGAAACGTGAAAGGTTACCATTAGCAACGCGATCCATAATACTTCCTCGATTCATAAATGATTGGTGTAGTCAAAGACTTCCGAAATCACAGCTAGAAGTATGGACAGAATCTCTGTTTGCTACGAGAAAAATCATAGCTTGCTGTGGGTCCATCTAAAACATCTCATACTTTGGCAGTAGTCAGAGAATTTAGGAATGCACCACTTTGGTATTTAACTTCGGCGCTAGAACTATAGCTAAGGTGGTCGAAAGGCTCGTCCTTTGCCTTACTGTCTTAGCTGTTTTTCAGCAGATTGATTGGTACTGTTTCGCCTATAACTTAAACTAGCGAGGTCCAATGATGCTGAATTTTTGTGAGAACCACGATCACAAAATTTAGCACAAGTTTGGTATTCAACACTCAGCCAAGAAATGCGAGGAGACATGGATAAAAATTCCAACAAGTCTCAGCGATTGTGGATTTCATCGTTTACCAACTTACAACGAAATCATCCAAGTTTATCGCCGTTCCTTACAAGTTGAGGGTATCCACATGGTTCAGGTGTACCCATCACAAAAGAGTTACTCAACTCCTAGTTAGCCTATTAAAGCACTTGCCAAAAGTTAGGCTACCCTATCGAGGAGTATGTGCAAAACTCCTCCTAGGTCGTCATCTAGAAGTCATCCAAGTCATTGACGGACGACTCGCTGTGAGCAGGAGAGTGAGCTCCCATCTGAGGTGCCTGTGGTACCTCACCCTTGAAATCCATACCGGAGATACCATCAATCTCCTGTGGCTCCTCCTCATCTTCCTCCATGTCCTCCTCATGGGGATGGTCATTCTGATCATGGTGCCACTGAATGTGCTCATTAGCATCCTCCAACTCAAGGCTCAGATCATGGAGCTGCTCCTCCAACTGTGCTATCGTGGCATCTCTCTCACCCATGAGAGTGTCCTGCTCCTGAATTTGGCCTTCAGGTTGGCCAATCTGAGCATCTCTGTCCTCAAGATCCTGACTGAGCTCCTTAATCTGCTCATCCCTGGTATCTGCCATCATGTGGTAGGCCTGAGCAAGATCAGTGAGCTGCTCAAGCGCCTGACTCTGGAGAGTCTGAAGTCGGTAGAGTGCATTCATGCACCGCACGGAGGTATGGATAGTTTCCTGGGCATGAAAGTCTACCAAGTACTGTGCGTGCTGCACCCTGTTGAGCCAAAAGGGGTCGTTGTCCTGGGTAGCAGGAAACAAACCAATGGGAGTGAGTGTGACAACCTCGGGACGCTGCGCACAAAAAGTGGTGAGCGCCCTCATGGCTGCAAGCTCCCAAGTATCGGCCAAACGGCGACCAACAGCCTCAAGCTCCAAGGCGGGCCACTCCGGGTGTAGCGGGTGCGGAAAGATAGTCACGTTGACACGGCACTGGGTAACTCCATTCTCTGCAAACTCCAGTCCGGCGTAACGTGGGGGAATTAGATAGCCCGCGGTACGCAGAACATCCCACAAAATAGAGGGAAAGCCCTCCCAGTGGAGACACTGCGAGTGTACGCGTCCATCCTCATCCACCATCATAGCAACAGGCTCGGCCATCTGAACAAAAGATCAAATGGAGTGAGATAGCGAAAAACTGTGAACAGCACAAGGACAGATTCTGTATAGTGTGCAAAAATAACCATAACTTCTACAGTTCTAATCCAAAAATTCTCAAATTTCACCAGATCACTCCTAAGGTATTTGTGAACAACTTTTCTAGTCAACTCCAGAGCTAGATAGGTCTCTAAGATGGTCTTTCTTTTCAGGTTTTACCTCTCTGTCTACCCAGAATTTTCAGTGAACAGAGGGCTAGAGTTTCGTGCACCAGGGAAAATCTACCCAGTCAAAATTTACCAAATTTTAACAGAAGCTTCCTGGGTAAATTTGGAACAGGTTTTGTGTTGTGCTCTTTTGCAGAAAACCGCAGGAAGGGGGCCTAAAATTTTAAGAGGCAGAAGTGCTTATTCTGGACAGAATTCTGACGTTCCAAGGTTTCTGTTATTTCTTATTATCCAGAAGTTCAGAATTTTTGATTTTTGAACAGAAGATAGAACACAAAATTTGGAACAATTCTTTCAACATGAACTTTACCTGAACAGGTCATTTTCTTTGGTCAATAAATCGCTCTTTTCGGTCATGGCAGATTTCTGACAGATTCGCTAGATAGTCCTTATGCAAACCACGCTTAGATACGCAAGAACCTTACCACTCTCATACAACGTATTTTCACTTTCCGATATATATGGTTATAATGCATGCACATCCTATTCGTCCTCACAAAATAAAATATCTGCCAAATACTTTTGGTCTTACGAAGATAGTCTCGGTGGCATACACAATACGGCTCTCGCTATAATAGCTAGTCGAGTTTTTCTAATCGTTCCTTAACTTATCGTAATCGCGGTTAGTGTACCTGCAGAAGATTGACAAAGCATATACATATATTTCAAGAACCTTTCATGCCAGCACTCATGAAAGCGTCCATATTCATTACCGTTTACTTATAGAAACGATATCTGTACAATTTCCGCCGTACAGACGACGTTAACATACGCTATCGAGATAGCGTATTCACGGGGGTACCGTCATGAGACGGGGGTATGAACAGCGATCGCCATACCCTGCGCCAAACCTTCTACTCCCAATATGTCCAACTAGCAGTTGGCATATTGCAGCACCTCAAGTAAGCCACTGCTTGAGGGCAGCGTTCGGTTCGCATCACCGACAGGAAGGCCAAGCTCTCTCAGTTGGCTGAGGATCCTTACCTTCTTACCTTAGCGATGAGTGCGTCGTTACAGAATTTATGGTCGGTTGTGCATGAAAGTAAGTTTTGACAGAAAGTAATGTGCTGGAAGTCAGTTGATAATATATATAGTAGTTAGATAGCCACCTAGTAACTTTCCCATAATCCCTTAGGGGTTTACGAACTAGGCACCATCCTTAACGCACCAACGTATTTCGCAACACATCCTTCTAGTCGGGTTTTTATGAAAATGAGTTTTAAGGCTTGTCGCATTCTCTGGCATATGTATTTTGGCTCTGGCGCCAGCTGTTGCCAGCTGTGGCACCAGCTACGGCTCTGATACCAGCTGTGGCAGAACCACCTGAATTAATCCGGCTCAAGTGTATTAACCATCACCATTAAGGCAATCTCGGTTAACCTTACACTTCAAACGGAGTAATCCACTGGTCTGTCGGGTATAACCTCCCGATACAACCACGGTAGGGCGGATCGAATGCCATACATACAAATGCTCATGCGACGATGAGCCCAGAGAATACCACATTCCAGCAAATATTACAACATTAACATAAGTAAATATTACAGACCAAGTTTTGAGTTTAGAAACCAAATACTTCAATGATCATACTAAGACGTTCTTCAGAGTTTAAGTTGCAGCGGAAAATAAAACAACGAAAGGTACTCGACGATAAGGATGTCTCGATGAAGCCCGTATGAGACATCACTCGACATTATCTCCGTTGGACGGGGGCGTATCCCATTCCACCGACCAACCAGGGGGAAGAGTGCAGGGCCAAGTCAAGCTAGCAATCATGTCTTCGAAGGTCTCACCTGAAAACGAGCCACAAGAAAGGCTGAGTATACTAATACTCAGCAAGACTTACCCGAGTAGTGGAATCTACTCCACCGACTCTAGATATGCAAGGCTTTTGGCTCAGGGGTTTGTTTTGCCGAAAAGCTTCTACAAGTGGGTCCTTACTTTCAACTTTTAGCTCAAGATTCTAGTTTCGTTAACCATTCTAGATAAGCAGCTATCTAAAAGCATACATGGTGAAGCATTAAATTTTTATCCAACCAGTTCATTCATCCTCATTGTTCCTCTTCTTACTCTGTGGGTAAAAATGGTTAAGCAGTCTCAATAGCCGTGAGAAACGGACGATTCGAATCAAATTTCTTAACCTTGCAAGGGAAACCCAAACACAGGTCACGTGGTTACTCCCTAGAGTCACACGTGCAACTTTTCCCCTTTCTTTCCGGGTCGTGGATCGGGGCTACCCTCCGAGAGTACAAGAGCCCCACGCCACGGTTCAGCGCCGGGTCGTGACCACTCTCTGCACTCGCCATATGCACATGGGACCGAAGTTCAAAGGGTAGGATGCCGTCCCCTTGCCGGGCCAATCAGGTACTTAAGCTTACCGATTCCCATAATCTCGGCATGTGTTTAGTATGTTCAAAGACTTAACCATCACTACCACACCCTGCAGCCTTAGCATTTTTTTTCACTAGACAGACGGGCCTCAATCGTAACCATCATTACATAGCCCGTCCGTGTCCTTATGATTGCAGCGTGTAGTAAACATTCAACTCCTATTTTCTCGCGAGTGACAGGAAATCACTCGGCTTTTACCGAAGTCCTATTAGCACAGCATTCTATCGAACCTTACGTCTAGTTTTCAAGCATGAGTTCCTAACATCATGCAACTAAGTTTTCATTCAACTCCTATAAACTTAATGCACAAGCAGAGAGTAATGAGTTGCATAATTTGGGAAAGAAATGGGTTATGCTCCGGGGCTTGCCTTCGCAGTTAGCTTGGGCTCTTCCGAACTTGGGCTCGGGTCTTCAAGAGCTTCAGTTAGATTCACTTGAGCTTCATGCTGCTCACTCTCGGACGCGAGCACCAGCTCGTAAGTTCCGTCGGCGAGAGTCGTCGATTCTACATGAATGCAGAAGTTTAAGTCGTGGTAATGGTAATCGACATGATTTAAGTGTAATTACTACAGTGGATAGTTTCTGGTCATGAAATTTTGGATTTAGGCACATCAGGGGAAGATGTGCTTACTGTAAAATTTTCAGATAATTTTATGTAACAGATTAATTATGAAAAATATATTACATAGTTGCTGTTAGACTTTTGTTCTTTTTGTACAGGACAAATGGTGCAACAACTGAGTCTAAGATTTTCACGGAGCTTTCATTTAAGCATGTGGGAGCTACTGTAATTTTTGTAGGATTTATTATGCAGTATTCAGAGCATAGAAAATATGACATTACACACCTAGGTTATTCAAGGATTCATTTTTTACAGGACCCTACACAGGGTTTTTGTCAATGGAACTTTTTACATAGCAACCCCTACCACAGTGTATCTCCTAGTAAAACTTTGAGGATTTTCCAAGCTAAGATACTATTTTCTTGATTTAATGTATGTTATTAGCACATAATTCAAATAATTAGGTTCCTTTGAGATAAAAATTCTCCCAATTTTTCTCTGGCATCTATGTACCATTACACCAGTACAGAAAAAGTTTCATTAGGTGATTCATAACCTAACTGCAGGGATAAAAATATGTAGCCACTTAAGGTATGAAACTAAGTTTAATAAACAGTGCAGCTAGAGGTGGAATTTGGGCCTGATCTTTTTACACAGTCCTAAACATCAAGCAACTAGCTTACTGCCCAAAATTTAGGGTCAGTACTGATCTACAACAATGGGTACAAAATAAGTCTATTAAAGCTTCCATTTAATGTAGAGCAAAATATGTTGAGAATCTGAGAAACTTTTCGTAACAAAAGTTGTAGAGTTGCTTCTAAGGATTCCAGAACAGTTGAGTTTGCATTTTTCTGAATTTTCTACGATTATATACGAATTTTACAAGTTCACTGAATTTGAATCTAGATTTGAAACTTTCTTTTACAACTGGGTCCTTGAATCTTACGCGCAGACCCTTCTAAAGATTTAAATTCTTGCAATTGGGTCCTCGGGCGGCTCGGGTACGGCGGCCGGCCGAAATTCCGGCGAGGGGCTCGCCGGCGGCGAGGGGTGAGGGTCGGGGAAGGTTCAGGGGTGCGAGGGCTACCTCGTGGGGGTGTTGTTCAGGTGGGGGACGGCCGGGAATAGCTCGCCGGTGTTGGAGCAGAGGCGGCGGCGGCGGTGGCGCGCGTCGACGGTGGTGCTCCGGCGGGCTTGGGGCGGCCTGGTCCGGTCAGCGAGCTTCAGTGGCGCGTGGGGAAGCTGCTCAGGGGCTTGGCTTGGACGGAGGAGGTCGGGGTCGAGCTGCCCACGGCGAGCAGGGGCGGCGGCGGCGGCGGCAGCGCGGGCGGCGAGGCGTTCTGTTTGCGGTGGCTCGCGCGCGGGCGGCCGGGGAGGAGAGAGAGGGGGGGGGGGGAGCGAGGGGCCTGATTGCAAGAATTTGAAAAACTTCAGGGGGCTGGGTGCAAACAGGGCGTTTTCTCCTCTTTCTAATTTAAATTTCAAAAACTTTTGAACATGAAAGTTGTTCAGAATAAAAAGTTCTACAAGTTTGGTTTCAGGAAACATCTCATTTGGCTTATGGTTTGAAAGTTAATTTAAAAGTTCAAAAGTATCCAAATGTGCCCAAATCAATTTGAATTTCAACTTAACTCGTTCTAATTCTTTTCACCCTTTTATTAGTTGGTTAAGCTTAGGGTTAGGCTACTGACCTTGATTTTAGAAATGAAATTTTACCAGGGTTGTCACAATGGGAACTTCCTCTTGCAGCTATCATTGGTGATGTCGTTCCCCTCTGTTGGCACTTCTTAAGCCTAACAGATTAATCCGCAAGCGTACGAATACCGATGTAGATTGCATCCGGGAGTATTCCAGAGTATCGATTTCCACGGGGAACGTGAAGTGCACTAATCCTAACTAATTCGTCTGGGGGTAAGGTTGACGACAAAGGAAGAGAGCAGTGATAGAGGGTAGAGAGGGTACTTGCTGATAAACTAAGTCTAGCTACGTAATTGAGAGGATTAGAAATTGCCTTCACTGTCTGCTTCGGGCGCCCGGACGGGACAAGCTCCAGAAAGGGATGAGAAGGGAAACTTGTGCGGTCTACTCCTAAGTCCTACAGCACCAACCGCTCTCAAGTGGTGGAATACGTAGGCCGGACAGGGCTGTCACCACTTGCCGGCTACCACAGCGATCCGTGGGGTTGGGTGCAAACCAAGGTAATCTTAAGTCTAGACACCACGCCTACACTATTCGATTACTACTTCACTCTGCGCTAGAGCAAAGCACCCAGAGCTAGTAAGCGAAACTTACTAAACAATGAACGAGGAACCCGCAGACAATGTAAGTAAATACTAATGCTCAATTAAATAGAAAGACTAGAGTTACCATACAAGACCCTAACTTCACTTGAGGTTGAGCTGCATCCGCCGAGGTACAAGGTTGACGAGGGGCTAACACTCCGGCACCTCTCCAGCACTCTCACCTCGCCTCTCTCCCTATTTTCTATTTCTATTTCTGCAGGGCTTCGCTTTGGATCTTCTCTTCACTTGTGTGTCGATCAAATGGGCAGCTCCCCCTATTTATAGTGTTTAGGACAGCAGGGGGTACTTGTAGGAGAAAGTTGAGGCGGTTCTGCAGTGGGCCTGGTTCGGCCGCACGAAGGCGGTTTGGCGGCACCATCAGATCCACCGCCTTCAGCATTCCACGCTCCAGATCATCTCCTGGGGTCGGTAACTTGCTGTCCGAGGCGGTTGGGCTTGTTTGGAGAACAAGCTGGTTCGGCCGCACCACATTGGTTCGGCCGCACCACATTGGTTCGGCCGCACCAGCCCCAGGGCCGTTTCACCCTCCGTTCAACCGACATGATCCTTGGATGGTGTATGATGTGTTCCTTGGTTGGTTCCTAGTGAATGAAGTTGTTTTCCTGTGTTTTGTGGGCCCATGAATCCGGGGGTGATACACCGTGTCCCTCGGATTGAACTGACTCCAAACCAACGCTTAGGATGTAATCCATTTGTGTTTCCTTGCATGTGGATGAAGCCGATTGGCTTTGAGCCTGACCCTGGTTCGGCCGAACCAAGTTGGTGTGGCCGAACCAGCTTTTCCTCGGTTTGGTCTGATTTTTGGTCTATTGTGTTCCTGCATCGAATACTCAACAAAACTCATGGAACATGTCAGATTAAACCCATACAACTATGGTATTTCATGATTTTATTCAATTTTATATGGCGTTGGCCGTCTAAAGTTATGAGTTAACGATCGCAAACACCCTCTCACCACCAATTGTTGTTGTCAAGAAGCTTTAGCTGCAAGGTTAGCACCACAAAGTGTCCACGAAATTTGCAATGCTTATGATAAACATATGCATCTACAACCAACCTTCTGAAGATTTTGCAAAAGAGGACCTTAAGGTGGTTGTAGTCCTCGTGCGTGCTCAGGGCACAAAGCATGCCTGACTCTGGAGATTTATTGAATGAGCAGGGTTCTTGGGTATTTCAAGAATGAAGCTTCCATGCTCATTTATGGAATCCTTTCCTTTAAGCTCTAGAGTTGGTGCCTCACCACATTCCACGGCCCATGAGATCTCCATCTCAAGACATTCATCATGAGAGATTGTAGTTTAATCTCGATCGTGGTCGAGAACAAATGTACTTCGGGCCAGCGGGAGGAGGCTCACCCTCGTTTGAGGGTGATGATGATCGTTCATCTTCAGAAAAGTGAAGAATTTCTTCCAAAGCGTACTCTTTGGTAACGGCAAATTTTGCAACTTCAAAGAGAATAGGTTTAGATGATATGGACGGAGATGTGTGCATCATCTTCTCGGGCGTGTCTCGCTTGGGAGATGGCTTCGCCGTTGGATTTTCTAAAGGAAAGGTAGTGATGGCAGAAGCGGGTTCCCTAAGATTTTCATCTAGGCTCCCTTGAGGTGTGTCTAGAAGTTTTTCTAGAGGGTAGCCTAGGAGAAGATCAAAATCGAGGACATAAAAGATATGGAAGTCTAGTTTAACCTCGATTTTGTCTATTTTGAGCATCACGGCACTTGCGACCCCCCGACATTCAAGGGTTTCTCCATAGGGACAACTCTTGATGAGCTTATCGGATGGTCTTAGCATAACATCGCCTAAAAGTGTGTACGCTACGTGCCATGGTATGATATTAACCTCCATGAGGGGGTTAAGCTGGGCTTCTATGGTAATTCCCCTTATAGAGCAGGGAATGATTGTCGAGGGTGAATTATTCCAAATTACTTCAGAAAAGTGTCTCACATCACCCAACAATCCCTCCATCATGACCTCCTTGAGATTTGCTTTGTTTAGAGGATCGAGAGGTAAAGGAGGTACCGTAGGCTCGAGGGAAGGTTCTGTCAAGGGATTTTGAGATCGATCCATGTGGACAGAAAAGGGCTCCTCCCCTGATGGGGCATCGAAGAGATTCGAGGTGTTCTTATTGTTTCCAGATGGACCATCCTCGAATTGAGAAGAGAACATCAAAGGTTGAATTTCTTCTCCCTCTGATGTTCCTAGTTTGGGAGAGAGCTCAATAAACGAATCTTGGGATGTCGGAGATGAACGCTTGGATTTGGCTGCTGAGAGACTCTCATGTCTTGGCTCGGATTCCTCTCGACAGGATTCGCTATGATCAGTACGGAAGGAAGAATTTTCTGATAGGTGATCTAGGATCTCTCTTCCTTCCATCGCAGTTTTGTGTGCAAACAATCCTCCGGCGGCAACATCGAGGTTTTGGGCAGATGCTATGTTTAAACCCGAGCAAAAGATGTCTAATGATACATCTTCGGGTATAGACAAGTCTGGTCTAGATGCCAAAAGGCATGAGAATCTAGCCCATGCTGCACCTATGGATTCCTTCTCTATTTGCTTGAAGCTGAGGATGTCAATCGGTAAAGAGTCTATGCGTTCTGATAGGGAGAACGAGTAACGAAAGTCAACTCCAAATTTTCGCCAATCACCGCTCCTACTCCCTATCATGCGAGTGTACCATTGCTCCGCCTTCTCTGTGAGAGAGAGAGGAAATAACTTCCACCGCAATGTTTCCTGTGTCATACCTGGGATTACCAAGCATGAGCACAGTTCCTCAAACCATTGCAGATGATCGTTGGGATCTTCATTAATCGCTCCAGAGAAGGGTCGATTCCGAAACGCAGGTAATATCCAAGGAAGGAGTCCGTAGCCAGATGAAGGGACGAGTCTTGAAGATTGTGATGTCTTATAGAACTCGTTCTTAGGTGTGGAGAGTTGTTGAACGGATATCTGCTCCATGGGTAGCAGGGGTAAAGGTACAATAAAAGAAATGAAAAAGGTACGAGGGTGAAATAGATCCGAAGAGAATATAGCAATTGTTCCCCGGCAACAGCGTCAGAAAGCTTGTTGATGTTTCCTAGCGACACGAAAATAAATCCGCAAGCGCACGGATGACGTTGTAGCTTTCACCCAGGAGTATTCCAAGGGTATCATATCCACTGAGGAACATGAGTATATTCTCTATGGTTCAGGTTCGTCCAAGGACACCGCACCAATTAGAGGCAAGGGCCAGAGAGGATTCCTGAGGCTAAGAGTCAAAGGTCATATAAAACTATCCTAGTCGTTCGCGTCGGGCTACTTGCTTCCCCCAGGATAAAACTGGTGAGCTCCAGTACTGCGGTACTGGGATATACCCGAACGGGGAGGGTTCCGCTGGATAGACAGGGCTGTCACCACCTGCTACCTACCTCATCTAACCATGGGATATACCACAACCAATAGGTAAGTCAAGTCTAGACACCACGTCTACACTATCGTTACTAACTCTAGCCTTAACTACAAACTAGAGCTACCCACTAAACTAGTGAACTTTTGATCCGGCAAACAACTAGGGGAAACTAGCTCTAAGCTTAACTAAGAAACTAAAGCACAGAGAAAGTCACGAACACTTACTATGATTGAAAAGCATCCGTCGAGGTACAACATGGAGAAGAGCGTCGGGGGCCGACAACCCCGGCACCTCCCCGACTCTCCCTCACTCTCTCCCTAACTCTTAAGGTAACTCTTAAGTTATACCTAGGCAAAACTAAGCCTCTAACGAGAGCTCCAACTCCAAAAGTGAGAGTGGAGAGAATGGAATGGTGTGTCTCTATTCTTACCCCCTCCCCTTGTATTTATAGGGGTGCTCAGGGGTGCTCTCGGCCGGCAAACTCGCGAACTCAGGCAGAACCAACATTAGAGAGCATTCAGGAGGCTCCACGTGGAAGCTGGTAAGTCAGTTTGCCCTTGCTGGGTCGGCTCCAGATCGGGTCCAGCTTCGCCTGGGTGACTGGTAAGTGGGCCCTATGGCCCCTGGTTGATGAGTTGGCGTGGCCCTATGTCGGTTGCATGCTCTGGTGGGCCCTTTGATCCATGTGGCTCCGAAAGGTGCGTTCTGATTGGTCGGAGTGGTGTTGCCTTGGATTGAGGGTATGTTGCTTTGCTCTTGAGGTGTGTTTCTTGATTTGCTTGAGCTGCATACACATATCCACCAACATATATGGAATTTGGTAATTAAACACCTACTCATTGTTGGTCGGCGCGCTCCGGTCTGTCAGCATTTTATGGCATGGATTCTGCAGCTTGTTTTACCTGCATTTCTTGTGAAATTCCTGCATTGCAAAATCAACAAGGGAAATGTGGAAATGATATTATTTGGGTTAAATATGCAGGTTAAGTATGCCGGTCATCCCAAATTTCAGGTCAAATTGATGCCCAAAATTGGTCCGTAGCGAGCGTCAGCATTTGTGAGATGATGTGTCCTTAATTGTTCGACTCAAACGGGGTTGTCGACAAAAAAAAACATAGGAGTTTTTAAAATAATATTATTTTAATACAAAATTGCAAAAATATAGAACCGATCCATAAAAATAATTCTTAAATAAATATCTAAAGCCTATTAGTATTGGATGGGATACACCATCTATTAGTCGTTATTGCTAATGGAGGAGGGTGTAGAGCATTTTAATTCATATAAATAAATACAGACCAACTCCCTCATAGAAAAGTTGTACCATAGATTATTTTAAGAGGAGTCCCCTATATTCGGGAATTCTTAATATAGTCTATATGAGTTAGGGTTTGTGTCCTCTCCACTGTTGCGCCACCACTATGGTCTTCTCCATTCTGCTCCACAGCGGGCACCGATAAGCGGGAGAGCAGGTCTCCAAAACAACTTGGCTTTGTGATACTGCACTCGGAGAGCATGAATAAAGTTTTTGAAAAATGCTCCGTGCTACTAGCTTATAATTAAATATAAGTTGCACGGCTCCATCGTATTCACCGGCGATTCCAACTCAACATCAACAAGAATGCAGCTGCACCAGCCATGAAATCTCCATCTGCAAACATATTTTCTGAAACTATGGGAACAATGTTTCTACTGCCTAGTATATAGATAAGTGCTTGCTAAGACTTGTTGTATTCATATTTGCAAAAAAAAAGGACTTGTTGTATTCATGATTTATATTTGAAATTTAATAATGAGTTTCTTTTTTTTAAACGAAGAAGCAGAAGAGCTGCTTATTCTATTGATAAAGTAGAAGCTGAGCTCAGACTGGTACAACTAACAAAAAAAACACCAAAACAACTAACCAACCCAACAACTATAACAACTAGTAATAACCAAAATCAACAAAAGACCCAAAAGCAGCAACCAAGACTAACAAAGAGGCAATGCAATCCCCGCCACAACACCCCAAAAGTCTTGACTCTTTAGATTTGTTAAAGACTTGAGGAGGTCTGGTGGCAACTCCTTTAGGATGTCTGCACAGTCTTGAATGGCATCGTCATTAAGCTTCTCATCATTCGCAATAATCCCCAAGT
Source organism: Panicum miliaceum (assembly GCA_032594955.1). Lineage (NCBI taxonomy): Eukaryota > Viridiplantae > Streptophyta > Magnoliopsida > Poales > Poaceae > Panicum > Panicum miliaceum. The sequence continues at coordinate 44,080,270 of CM064061.1, read as the reverse complement.
CTTTTAGTGCCTTGCGCTAGGAAGAGAGTGGTGGTGGCATCTGTCATGGACATTGCGTCCATTGAAAGATTATGGTGCAGTTGGGACTCTTCCACATTGATTTCAACTGTAGACTGGGTGCAGTTATCCGCATCAAGGAAGAGGACAATGGGGTTCTCAAAAGCCGTACACACATCCGAGTCTGTTTCCTCATCATCAGATGCATCTTACACCACTACAACATCCTCAATAGAGGTGTCACCTTGCATTGACATTTGCTCTACAGGAAGGTCTAATGGAACCACCACGTGCTGCACACAATCTGAAGGGCTCGTGGCCGTAGGTGTTGTCCTGACGACGAGATCGGAAATTCCTTCCGCCGGCTTACAAGATGGGAGAATCGTTGTATCTGTTATTGTTGATTGAAACTCGGGAGTTTGGACCTGCAAAGCGGGGGCTGTTGTGTGCTCCAGAACTATCTCATTGGTGATGGGAAGTCCATAGTCCTTATAGGGTGACTGGAGTGACTCGGTTCGCTGAAGCCACAGACTTCTCATCATCTGGCATGGAGTCCCGTGTAGGTATGCAAGCAGACGCAAATGAAGTGAAGAAGGATGGAGTTGGAGAGCGATGAACCGGGGAACAAGGACCAAACAGACCAACCAACTCAGCAGCACGAGGGTCTTCACTAGATGGCTCCACACATTCCAGGTAGTTAGCCACCTGCGCAAGCCACAATTTGATAGTAGAGGCCTCAACCTTGAGTGGACGCAGTACTTCCTCAAGTCGAGCCACCCGCGCAAGCCACAATTTGATAGTAGACGCCTCAACCTTGAGTGGACGCAGTACTTCCTCGAGTCGAGACATGAAGAACTCTTCAAGATCCGAACGAAGCGACTCCATCATAGGCCCAAATATGGATGAAAGATCAGATGTGGGCAAACCAATTGTAGCACGGCAACGACAGCCGCACTTAGCACATGGGTTGGCATCCATGTCGCACCTAGCATGGGGATTAGTTGAAGCCGGTAGCTGATCACGATGCCCACCTGATGGGGACGTAGCTACGACATCCGCCCAGCTTCGAGCATGTTGTGGATGGAGAGGTTGGTCATCAGGGGTGCGAGAACATGGGGCGACGAAGGGAGACCGGAGGCGGCAATGTCGCTCCCGATGTCCAGGACGATGGTAGCGGATGCAACGAAAAGCATCTTGGTAGGAGTTAACTGATGATCATGTAAGGAAACGGGGACGCTACGCTAGCTACCGCGTTCAACAAGGATCTCATGTAAGCGGATGATCTTGGATCGTTACCACTAGACGCGCAGGCGCAGCAGAAGATGCGTTGGAGTAGACTTGATCCAATGTAGATGCTCGTCGGTGATGAGGAAGCAGATCGTAGCTCCGAGCTCCTGCTTGTCCCGCCGATCAGCACCACAGCAACGCAGCGGCACCTCCTCGAAGTCCACATGTATGGGGCGGGAACGTCGATCGCCGGTGTGCTAGCACCGCGTGCTCGGCTAGGGTTTGGCGGGGAAGGAGAGGCAACGACAGCTAGGGTTTTGTGGCGCGAGAGAGAGTCCACACCTCCCACAGCCCCGCCCCTCATTATATAGACCCCACTAATGGGTTGTCACGCCGGAAGCCCATTAGGGTTCTATTCCTTCCTGGATCACATAGGTAAGTTTTCATTCCAACCCGTTAAGTGTGTGACCCGTAAGGTTCATGTGTGAGTGGCTGTGCTGCAAGAACCATTCTTGCATCACTAATCAGCAGAGGCACCTAGCAGGGCGTACTGAGTCCCATGCACACATAAAGATCATATAGGCAAACCCTTTGGATATACTCATCCACTAATCCCTTTGCCTCAGGATACCAGTCAAGCTCAAGGCGAGTTTTGTGCCACCCTTGTGATAGCTCGACCACTTAACTCGATCTTGCAGCGGATTACAATTTATGACTAACTCTTTAGTCACTTTGGCATGGCCATGCACTTTCTTAATCCAACCGCATCGAGGGGCCCAGAGATATCTCTTCTGTTATCTAGGAGGGGCAAATTCCATCTTGATCCGCACACATCCCAGTCCATGTTTCATGATACACCAAAGACTACCTTTATAGCCACCCAGTTACGGAGTAGTGTTTGGCAGCCCCAAAGTGCACCATTACACATGGTGAGAAACAATGGCGATCTCAGGTCTAAGGATTTAGCAGGTATACCACTCGAGACCAACTGATGGCACATTTAAGACAACTACCTCCGCAGTGTCCCGAAGTGGGTCAATCCAACACCATGTTCCCTAACATGTGTCCATATTATTGATTTAATATCTCCATATCTATGATTTGTGAAACGTGATCATCAATCAATACATGTGCTAGTTTACAAGCCATTGTTGTTCCTCACAATGGCAAAAACTAGGGATCATTTTGAACAACAATATAATAAAACGAGAGAGTTTCACAAACAAGTCATGTACTTGTTAATCAATATAAATAATTGTCATTCAGGGAACAAATAACACTTTATTGAGTAAAACACTAACTTAGACATGATTACAATAATCTCCCACTCACTCTAGAGTCAACCATGCAAGTATCTAATACCCATGGAACTCATATGCGCTTCATGCTTCTGTTGTGAGAGGGCCTTTGTCAACGGATCAGCAATGTTTAAATCCGTGTGCACCTTACATATCTTCACGTCACCTCTATCAATGATCTCACAGATAAGGTGATATCGCCGTAACACGTGTTTGGACTTTTGGTGTGATCTAGGCTCCTTTGCTTGTGCAATGGCACCACTATTATCACAGTAGAGGTCCACTGGATTGGATGCATTAGGAACAACTCCCAACTCAAAAACAAACTTTCTAATCCAAACAGCCTCCTTCGCAGCTTCCGAAGCTGCTATGTACTCGACCTCCGTCGTGGAATCTGCCACCATTTCTTGCTTGGAACTTTTCCAGCTCACTGCCCCTCCATTGAGGTAGAACACAAAACCAAACTGCGATCTAAAATCGTCCTTGTCAGTTTGGAAGCTAGCATCGGTGTAACCATTTACAACGAGCTCCTCCTCACCTCCATAGACTAGGAACTTATCCTTAGTTCTTCTAAAGTACTTCAGGATATTCTTGGTTGTGACCCAGTGAGCCTCTCCTGGGTTTGACTGGTATCTACTTGCAACACTTAGAGCATATGCTATATCAGGGCGGGTACAAAGCATGGCATACATGATGGACCCAATGGCCGAAGCATATGGAATCACACTCATCTTCTCTTGCTCATCAGGTGTCGAGGGACACTGACTCTTGCAGAGACTTACACCATGTGACATTGGCAAGAAACCTTTCTTTGAATCCTGCATATTAAACCTTTTCAATACCTTGTCAATATATGTACCTTGGCTTAATCCAATTAGCCTTTTCGATCTATCTCTATAGATCTTAATGCCCAAAATATATGCGGCCTCACCAAAATCCTTCATTGAGAAACTTATTCCTAGTGAAGATTTAGTGGCTTCCAAAATTGGAATGTCATTTCCGATCAGCAATATGTCATCCACATAAAGGACCAGAAATACAACTGCGCTCCCACTAGCCTTTTTGTAAACACAAGGCTCTTCTTCATTCTTGATGAAACCAAACCCTTTGACTACTTCATCAAAATGAATATTCCAACTCCGAGATGCTTGCTTTAACCCATAAATAGATTTCTGAAGCTTGCATATTTTTCCAGCATTTTTAGGATCGACAAAACCTTCAGGCTGTATCATATACACATCCTCACTTAGGTTTCCGTTCAGGAAAGCCGTTTTGACATCCATTTGCCATATCTCATAGTCATAAAATGCGGCAATAGCTAGAAGAATTCGAATAGACTTTAGCATTGCGACGGGCGAAAATGTCTCATCATAGTCAACACCTTGAATTTGTTTAAACCCTTTTGCCACCAATCGTGCTTTACCATGTCTATCTTTTTCTTAAAAATCCACTTGCACTCCACCGGTCTCACACCATCAATGGGATCAACCAAGTTCCAAACATGATTGTCGTGCATGGATTCTATTTCGGATTTCATGGCTCCAAGCCATTTCTCAGAGTCGGGTCCCATTATTGCTTCCATATAGGTCTTAGGCTCATCATTATCCAATAACAATATGTCGCGCTACCCCGTGGTTAGGAGTGTGAACTTTTCAGGTGCGCGACGTGCCCTTATAGACCTTCGTGGGGCTGGTTCTTCCACAACAGGTTCTACAACTCCTTGTTCATCCTGTGAAGGTTCAGTGGGGGCTGAAACCATTTGAGGCACTTCTCGAATTTCTTCAAGTTGCACCTTGCTCCCACTGACTTCTTTTGAGAGAAACTCTTTCTCTAAGAAGACACCATTGCAGGCAACAAACACTTTGCCTTCCGCTTGATTATAAAAATAATATCCTTTGGTTTCCCTCGGATATCCCACAAAGAAACACTTGTCTGATTTTGGGGTGAGCTTATCTGACATCAAACGTTTGACATAAGCCTCACATCCCCAAACTTTGAGGAAAGATAATCCGGGACGTTTCCCAGTCCATATCTCATATGGAGTCTTTTCCACAGACTTAGTTGGAACCCTGTTCAGTGTAAACGCAACAGTTTCTAGAGCATAACCCAAAAATGAAAGTGGAAGATCTGTTTGGCTCATCATCGACCTAACCATGTCTAACAAGGTTCGGTTCCTCCGTTTGGAGACCCCATTCCATTAAGGCGTTCCAGGCGGAGTCAATTGTGGAACAATTCCATATTGTTTTAGATGATCACCGAATTCGTGGCTCAAATATTCACCCCCACGATCAGATTGCAGAAATTTAATTGTCTTGCCCAATTGATTCTGTACTTCATTCTGAAATTCTTTGAACTTTTCAAATGATTCAGACTTGTGCCTCATTAAGTAGATGTATCCATATCTACTAAAGTCATCAGTAAAAGTGATGAAGTACTGGAAATCACCTCTGGCTACTGAGCTCATTGGTCCACATACATCGGTATGTACAAGTCCCAACAAGTCACTTGCCCTCTCACTTTGACCAGTGAAGGGCGCTTTAGTCATCTTCCCAAGTAAACAAGACTCGCACGTGTCAAATGATTCAAAATCAAATGAGCTCAATAAACCATCTTTATGGAGTTTTTCTATGTGTTTCTCATTTATATGACCTAAGCGACAATGCCAAATAAAAGTGGGATTCAAATCATTCGGTCGAAGCCTTTTTGCATTAATGTTATAAACAGGTTTATCCTCAAGATCAAGAACATACAATCCATTCACCAATGGACAATGAGCATAAAAAATATCATTATAATAAATGGAACAACACTTGTTCTTTATTACAATCTCATAACCATCAACTTCTTCCAAACATGAAGAAGAGATAATGTTCTTACTCAAAGCAGGAATGCAATAACAATTATTTAATTCCAAAACTAAGCCTGAGGGTAATGACAAGTGATAAGTGCTGATCGCCATGACCGCAACCTTTGCTCCATTGCCGACACGAACAACCAACTCGCCTCTTGCAAATCTTCTAGTCCTTTGAAGGCCCTGCAACGATTTGCAAGTGTGAATCATCGACCCAGTATCAAATACTCATGATTCACTAGAAGAAGTAGCAATGTTAATTTCTGTAATATTTATAACATTCATACCTGAGGCGGAAATCACACTTCCCTTCTTCTTTTTCAGATCCTCCAAGTATTTCTTGCAGCTCCTTGACCAATGTCTCTTGCCCTTGCAGTGGAAGCATTGATCATTGGGAGAAGGGCCAGATTTGGCTCTAGGCTTAGAGCTCTGGGGATCATTGGAAACCTTTTCCTTGCCCTTGCCCTTGCCTTTGGGAGGCGTCCAACGCATCCTCTTTTTGTTCTCCTTCTGAACCATCATCACATGAGTGGGGTTTTTCTTAATGCTTTCCTCTACTGTTTTCAGCATCCCATGCAATTCAGCCAATGTTTTCTCCAAGCCATTCTTCTGATAGTCCATGATAAAAGGCTCATAGCTCGGTGGGAGCGATTGGAGAATGACATCAACAACCAGATCATCCTTGAGTTCAGAACCAAGTTTATCCAAAGTCTCAATGTAACCAATCATCTTGATCACATGGGGACTGACTGGCTACCCTCTGCTAGCTTGCACGCAAACAAGGACTTTGAGATGTTGTACCTCTCAGCCCTAGCTTGGTTCTCAAACATTCCACACAGCCCCTCAATCATGGAGTGAGCATCAATATGCTCATACTGCTTCTGCAGATCTGGGGACATAGTGGCAAGCATGAGACAGCTAACATCGAGTGAATCATTGCAGTGCTTCTCATAAGCACTGCGGTCTGCAGCAGGTGCACCAGCAGGGAGGTCATCAGGGTAATGTTGCTCAAGAACATACTCCTTTTTCTCTTGCCTGAGAACAATTCTCAGGTTGCGGTACCAATCAATAAAGTTGGTTCCATTCAACTTTTCTTTCTCAAGAATAGATCGCAAATTGAAAGCGGAATTGTTACTGGCAGACATGATCTACAACATTAAAATAAAGCAAGGTTTCAGCACTAAGTTCATGTAATTCTTCTATTAACAAAATTAATAAAAGACTCCCACTATATCAATATTGTTTTCCCTCTAATGACATATAGGGGACCAAGATCCATATTCACTAAAATCCTAGTGAGCTTTGGCTTCACTGCTAGAACATTAGTGACATAGGTAAACAACGCTTTGTTAATCATATCTCTATGACTCTTGTTTGTTGGGTGGCATCCAATGCCCCGGCTTCAACTCCATATCCTAAAACCCAAAACCATTTTGATAGCTTTGTTGAGTAAACCAATACTATGCTAGTGAGTGTCTGACACTCATCCTATTCATGATGATAGTTGATGGTACTTTACTTTGGTAAACCTACCACACAATGATCAAAATTTTAATAGGTGCAGCTATTGGTAAAAGGATATCAAAGTTCTCAACTTTACTAAGTGAAGCTATTCTATCATGATTAAAAACATATCGCTCATATGAAAGACATGAAAGAGCAGTATGACAGGAAAATAAACATCACAGGCATATAATCATATTATATTGTGAATAGTATGGCCTTTTGAATCACAATGGGCTCCATCTCCATGGCTCCATGGTGACCTTTGTTGCCATCCATCCTGTCTTGTGGTGATTGTCATCGCCATTCATGCTTGAAGCCTCCAAGGATAAGTACTAAGCTATTACATCTAATAGCACTAGTAAAGTAAATTACATGAGAGGATCAAGCATCACATGTCGACACGCAGGTCGTTATACAATAATGGGACAACCTCAACCCGGTTGTTTTAACTGTTGACACGCAGGTCACACAACTTATTACACACAGATCATCACATGATATTGAGGCCATACCATTCACATCATACCCTGCAAAAACGAGTTAGGTGTAGAATGGATTCTACCTAGGGGTACAAAGAGGCCGCTATCAACAGATTGCAGCGCCGTGAAAGCTCTTCGGGAAATCATAGATCGCATCTATAGAATCGCTATGAAAATCTCATCGGATTGATCCAATCAAGCCGATTCAGGGTCATTCATAATGTCCCTTATTTTCACTAGATCAATCACATTGACCATCGCGACTGGTACATCGGAGAAGACCGCAACACATGACTTAGATGTGTCAGTTCAATCTCTTCTCGTTTGACCAGTTAGCCCAGATGGTGATTCCAGCCGATATGGTCAAGTCGTGCGCACAATAGAGAAAGAACACGAACCAATCTACAGTCAACGTGATGCTATCAACTCGTACCGATCCCACGCCGTGCACCAATCTATACATCACATATGAACAGATTGCAAAACCCTAATCAAAAGTATATCTCTATATGCGCATTCAGACCAAAAGCTAAACATGATCGCTCTGATGATCATGTAAGGAAACGGGGACGCTACGCTAGCTACCGCGTTCAACAAGGATCTCATGTAAGTGGATGATCATGGATCGTTACCACTAGACGCGCAGGTGCAGCGGAAGATGCGTTGGAGTAGACTTGCTCCAACGTAGATACGCGTCGGTGATGAGGAAGCAGATCGCAGCTCCGAGCTCCTGCTTGTCCCGCCGATCAGCACCACAGCAACGCAGCAGCACCTCCTCGAAGTCCACACGTACAGGGCAGGAACGCCGGTCACCGGTGTGCTAGCACCGCACGCTCGGCTAGGGTTTGGCAGGGAAGAAGAGGCGACGACAGCTAAGGTTTTGTGGCGCGAGAGAGAGTCCACTCCTCCCACAGCCCCGCCCCTTATTATATAAACCCCACTAATGGGTTGTTATGCCAGAAGCCCATTAGGGTTCTATTCCTTCCTGAATCAACATCCGGCCCATGTATGATTGTCTCTTGGGCACGTTCCCAACGGATCACGGGCAAGACAACGGTAGCATCTGCCACAAGTCCACACTTTGAAAGCGATGCTACGCTCTGCCCCTGACTTGGACTGTAGCACGCTTTGCCCCTGACTTGGACGATAGCGTTTGCTAATTATTCCAACGAGCAGTGTTGTCGATCTCCACACCACTACGATGGCATGACCAAAAGAATTAATTATTAGAATTTATTGATCGAGTCATGTTACTGCAGGCAAAGTGGCAACTCTGTTCAGTTTGTCTGCTTTCGTCTTCTTTCGGCTTATTCTCTCACAGAATATTATTGAAGCAGTCAAAATCTGCATGCCAATGTGTATGGTGCTCGCGGTTAGATCGATCCAATCAATCGAGAAACAGATGCCAAAAGATATTCTAGTTTAGATTTCCAGGATGCATCTCCATGCTACCATCAAAAAGCAGCGTAAGCCTTATACTTACTTTCTCGCTTGTTACCCATCAGATGTTTCAGAAGCCTAGGAACCCAGTTTTCAAGCGGTTGATCTTGAATCCAAGGTCGCCTATGCTTTCTGCTTCCTCCATTGCACTCGTTTCTTTTTGTCAGCGATTCTTTTGGTGCAAGCTCCAAAAAATACCAAGACTGTTATTGTAACTTTGATAAACCATGTAGGAGTACGTCTTTACAGTAAAATGTCCTAAAAGATGAGATCTCAAAATCAAAATGACGTAGAAGAGAGTAAAAGGTTTTCCATCTTTTACTAAGATAGTATATCACCCTGATCACGTATGACAAAGATGTGATCGATCTTTGTCCTTCGCCCTGGCAGCTTCCTTTCGGCGCTAAGCGGCGGCTTCTACTTTTCTCTCCTGCTCAAACCTACGTATAGTACTCCAAAACTAGTGGGCTCGATCTAGAACAAGGTGACGCGTCAGTGGCGCCTGGCTCGGCCTCCATTGCTGCCATCGTCTCGGCTTCACACCCGCGCGGTGAACGAAGCGAGAAGGCAAGCATGGAGGATCCGCTCCTCGTCGCACCGACGGGGACGGGAAAGAAGCTGATCGGAGGTGGCGAGGAGGAGAGCCTGGCCGTGCGCGAGGTCAAGAAGCAGCTGTACCTTGCCGGGCCGCTCGTCGCCGGGTTCCTCTTGCAGAACCTGGTTCAGATGGTCTCCGTCATGTTCGTCGGCCACCTCGGCGAGCTCGCTCTGGCCAGCGCCTCCCTCGCCACCTCCTTCGCCGGCGTCACGGGCTTCAGCTTGCTGGTGAACATCTCCCGCTGCCCCCTCTCTATTTATCCTCTCGTTTCTGTCCATCCAATTCACTCACTGACCGTGACCGGCGGTGTGCTTGCCAGGCAGGCATGGCGTGCAGCCTCGACACGCTGTGCGGGCAGGCCTTCGGCGCGCGGCGGCACCACATGCTCGGCGTCTACAAGCAGCGAGCCATGCTGGTGCTCGCGCTGGTGAGCGTCCCGGTGGCGGCGGTCTGGGCCTCCACCGGTGAAATCCTCGCGTGGTGCGGCCAGGACCCGGAGATCGCCGCTGGGGCCGGGAGCTACATCCGGTGGATGATCCCGGCACTGTTTGTGTACGGGGCGCTGCAGTGCCACGTCCGGTTCCTGCAGACGCAGAACCTCGTCGTGCCGGTGATGCTCAGCTCCGGCGCCACCGCGCTGTGCCACCCGGCCGTCTGCTGGGCGCTGGTGCGCGGGCTCGGCATTGGCCGCAACGGCGCCGCGCTGGCCAACGCCATCTCCTACCTCGCCAACCTCTCCTTCCTGGCGTTCTACGTCCGGCTCTCGCCGTCGTGCAAGGCTACCTGGACCGGGTTCTCCGCCGAGGCGTTCCGCGGCGTCCCCGACTTCCTGAAGCTCGCCGTGCCGTCTGCCGTCATGGTCTGGTGAGGTTGACAACTACTGAGATTCTTCAATTCCATTCTACTATTACGACATCGATCGATGGAATCGATCATGGCGTCGCTGATGAATGATGATGAAACGCGCCTGCGCTGGCTGGCCGCAGCATGGAGTGGTGGTCCTTCGAGCTCCTGGTGCTGCTCTCCGGCCTTCTCCCCAACCCCAAGCTCGAGACGGCCGTGCTGTCCATCTGGTCAGACTTGATCTCTGTTCTTCCGTGGCTAGTTTCCTGAAATTTCTCACCGATCCTTCGCTCACTCCTGCCGTCCTGCGTTTGATGATTCTGCTTGTACAGCCTGAACACTAACGGCTTCGCGTTCATGGTGCCGCTGGGACTTGGTGGCGCCATAAGGTGAGTAGCCCCGATCAGTCCCCCTCTCGAACACACAGATCTCTCTCATCTCCATGACTCCATCACCAGGAGCTCAACAGAATAGATTTGACTTGGGTCACCGCAGCACGCGCGTGTCGAACGAGCTTGGCGCGGGCCGGCCGGAGGCGGCCCGGCTGGCAACCCGGGTGGTGGTGCTCCTGGCGCTGGCGGTGGGCGCGTCGGAAGGGCTCGCCATGGTGCTGGTGCGCAACCTCTGGGGCTACGCCTACAGCAGCGAGGAGGAGGTGGTCCGGCACACCGCCAGGATGATGCCCATCCTCGCCGTGTCCATTGTCTTCGACGGCCTGCAGTGCGTGCTCTCAGGTGAACTTACCCGATGCACATCCTATGATCCTCAATTGGTTGCCGATGTTACCTTACATGGTGTCTGGGCACAATCGCTGGCATTGATCTGCAGGTGTTGTCAGGGGCTGCGGCCGCCAGAAGGCCGGCGCGTTCGTCAACCTCGCGGCGTACTACCTCGCCGGCATCCCCTTGGCGTTCGTGTTCGCCTTTGTTTGGCATCTTGGAGGAATGGCACGTGTTCTGCCCTCTCCAACATTTCATTTTAGGATTGCACTATTTTCCTTCCATTTTGCAAAAAAAACAAAAAAAAAAGTTGGATAGGTTCTGAACGCTGGTTTGATCTGAACTTCTGAACAGGGGCTCTGGTTCGGGATCATGTGCGGGCTGGTGGTGCAGATGCTCCTGCTGCTCTCCATCACATTGTTCACCAACTGGAACAAGGAGGTAAGCAGAAGTTCATTCAACCTTCAATGCGCGTGGTTTTCTTGTTATTTTCGTCTAAGTTTCTGAATTAGTGTTGTTGCTGTTCATGGGTAAACTTTTTCAGGCGTTGAAGGCGAAGGACAGAGTTTTCAGCTCTGCTCTTCCTGCAGACACGTCAGCAGCATGAGGTGGTCTAGCGTAGAACAGACAAAAGCGGTGCGGTTTTGATGGGAATAACGCTCAAGGAGGCATCGAGTCAAGTGGTCTTGTGTTGATGTAGTGAACATTGTTGATGCCCATGCTTGTTATTTTTGAGCCGTCCTGTTCGTCCCCATGTCTTCAATAAAACATCGAGGCACGAATGCAAGTGATGATACGTTAACCTTGCCTAACTCAACATATGGACCATATCCAAGAAAAGAACAGAATCCAAATGCATGAAGTTTTTACTTTCACTCAAATGTTCATATCTGCAACACACAAGTTAGCTCAACCACCTGCCTGAAAGTTAACGCTACGGAACCCAAACTAAATTTGAGCTACACCTCACGCCATAAACCCACAAGATACTCCAACACAGCAAGGTACATCAGTCAGCTGCCAAACAGGACAAGCTTTCTTGTAACTCTGAACAAGGTGTGGAAGATTCAGCTCCACACATCAACCAACATGCATCACATATTGCTATGAATTAGGATCTCGAAAACCAAGTGAACCTACCACACAGAATAACAGGACATGCGTGTCTGTAACAGGACGATGATAATGTAAAGTGGCGTGCATAGATGACAGACCAGAAATATATCGGCTTATGACATGTGAGAGCCTTCAGAGTTCAACATATGGCTACAAACCCGATATCAACCTGATTCACATGGCAATGCCATACAGGACAGATCAAAGACAATCACACAGATTTGTTAAAGCAAACTGATCTGCAAATTTTAAAGGTTGAAATTATAGGAGAAACCAACCTTGGATCACATATTACAGCTTGACCTGAAAATGGAAATCATACTGTTGGGACTGTAACAAAAACAGAGCTACTACTAGGATTCTAGGAATCATGGGGACTTCACGGCCTAACAAGACAATTTTAAGTCAAACCTCGTTTTAAAGCATTGACAAAAATTTACCATCCCATTAAGTACACCTGCCAAAGCCAAATGCTATGACGTAATATCTCAAAAGACTAGCAGAACCAACAGCTTAAGCAATAGCTTGGAACAAATACAATCATCTCATCACTAGCAGTCACTAACATGATAATATCTGATAACTACAGAAATATAGCCACCTGTTAAACACCTCGAATCTCATCCCTTAAAACTAATACTAAATCACCTCTTGCCGCCTGAATCTTCTATCAAGCCATCTGATTATTAACAATGAACAGGGCTCATGTAAGTGCATCAACAATCGAATATCACAAATTTAATTGAAATAACACAATGTAGATGATACAGAACAGACATGCAATGTGGCACACAAATAAAATATCCAAGTGTATCCAAGTGTGCATGGTCAGATTTGTTGTCATCTCTAAATCAGCTCTACATAAGTCCATGGTAGCAGGCATGGTTGAATAACATTCAGCCCTAATATTGAGTTGGATTACTTTTTTGAGTAGACCTAAAGTTGGTCTCAATTCCCCAAACAGGCACAGCTTAAGCTGTTTATCATCCTAAACTAACAAGGCGCACAGTTGCACAGATATTAAAACTCAAAAGTAAATATTAAGTTTGTAAATCATGTTAAAACCCCAAGTTGCCACCAACAACTTGGTTTAAGCAGCTCAGAACATATCCCTGTGCTGAACCTCAAAATTAGGTTCATGTCAATTTTAGAGCCTGTTTGGTAAAGCTCCAACTGATCCTGATTCTCTATGGGAGTTGATTCTCTAAGAGAAGTGATTCATTAGCAGAAAGTGATTCTCTACGATTCTCTAAGATTAACTTTATGAAAAACTGATCCAGTGTGAGAAGTGAATCAGGAGAAGCTACTTTTTTCAGCTCCCAGCTCCTTAGTTCATTTCAGAGAATCACTCCACAAAATCAGCATAGAAACACTTCTCTCAGAAAAACTGTTTGGCAGAGCTTCTCCTGGATTCAGCCTAGAAGCTGCTCTGGGAGCTCTGGGAGCCTAGTGCCTTTGGGAAATCAGCTCTTTTCAACAAAATCAACTATCTCGTTAGAACCAATGACCAACTTCTAAGAAAACTAAATGATATACGTTTCAGGGGAACCGTCCAATGTTTATATGGGAGATAGTAAACTCATGGAGCCAATCACTGTCATACAAGCTACTTTCAAGGCAATACATATGCTCAAATGTCTATGCCAGTAATGTTGGTGCAACTAAATGAAAATCTAAATTAGAATAATCACAGTTTACAAATTTCATCTATTGCTGCATTGTTTTAAGGGAGCATAAAAGATAATTATTGTAAAGAATGAATTACTCTAAACTGACAATTCATTGGTAACTGAACATAGTAGAACTTCCTACAAATTTTCAAAGTTATACCTAGCGAAAATTGTGCTAGACTAAAAGTGAAACTAGATATTTTAACAAGACCAGAATCATGTGATCATAAATCAATTTTGTGGCTTTTGTGTCATGAGATGCTACATCGGTCTTGCGTCTCTTGTATCATCAGCGAAAAGACTGCCCCAGTGTCCCCAGAAAGTGCAGCTTGATACATGCTCAATCAAATGCCCACATGATCTGCAAGTCCCGGTGCTGATATACAATTTATACTGACGTTCCGAACTTGGATCAAATTTTTAAATGTTGTCATATTTATTTAGTAACTCCGCCTGTGTTGGTTCTCAACATAGCCGGTCCCAAGCCCGGATAAAGGAGGAGGGTTGTGTTAGGTTTGGCGAACCAGCGTAAAAAAACAGCCACTCTAATGGATATGAAACCCATAAGAAACTCGTTGGGGCGTAACCCTTTAAGCGACGCGCTACATCGGAACCCAGGTGTGGTGTTAAATGGGCAAGGGCCGGGTCGCCATCCCCCCAAGGGCGCGTCGTATCGTGACCTGGGTACGATGAAAAGTGAGCAAGGGTCGGGTTGTCACAGCCTGAGTGGCGTGCTACATCTGCGTCCGGGTGTAGTGGAAAATGAGCAAGGGTCTTCGCACTTCCCTCGACGGGTGCGAAGGGTAAGGAAGTTAGCTGATCCAACTAGGATTCGCATAGTTAGCTGGAACGTAGGATCACTAACAGGTAAGTTGCGGGAGCTAGTTGATGCAGCAATTAGGAGGCGTGTAAATATTCTATGCTTTCAGGAGACTAAATGGAAAGGTCAAAAGGCGAAGGAGGTTGAGGATACTGGCTTCAAGCTTTGGTACACGGAGGCAACACCGGTTAGGAATGGTGTAGGTATCTTGATCGATATGAGCCTTAAGGATGGAGTCGTAGAGGTTAGGAGGCGAGGCGACCGGATTATCCTGATCAGGATGGTAGTTGGAGACTCAGCCCTGAATGTGATCAGTGCCTATGCCCCTCAGGTAGGTCTCAGTGAGAGCACCAAGAGGCAGTTCTGGGAAGACCTAGATAGCATGGCTAGTACCGTTCCTAGCAGCGAGAAACTCTTCATAGGAGGAGATCTCAACGGCCATGTGGGTGCGACTAATGTAGCGTTCGAGCGAGTGCACGGGGGCCTTGGGTATGGTCGTAAGAGTCAAGAGGGGGAGGATATTTTGAACTTCGCGTTGGCCTACGACTTGTTGATAGCGAATACCCTTTTTAGGAAGAGAGAATCCCATCTTGTGACCTTTCATAGTGGACAACACTCGAGCCAGATCGACTTTATCCTTGCTAGGAGGGATGATAGACGAGATTGGTTAGATTGTAAGGTAATACCCGGGGAGTGTGTTGTCCCTCAACACAAGCTTATGGTAGCGGACTTTCGTTTTCGGATACGTGTCCATCGAGATAAACGCGCCAAGACTGCGAGAACGAAGTGGTGGAAGCTTAGAGTGGAAGCGGCGCAAACGTTAAAGGAGAGAATGCTAGGTGAGGGGCCCTGGGAGGAAGGAGAAGATGCAAAAGACATGTGGCTAAAGATGGCAACATGTGTTCGGAAGATGGCCTCAGAGGTGTTTGGCGTGAGTAGGGGAGGCAAAAAGGAAGGGAAAAACACCTGGTGGTGGAGTGACGAGGTGCAAAGGGCTATTAAGGAGAAGGAGTGTTTCAAACGCCTCCACCTTGATTAGAGTGCAGCCAACATCGAGAGCTATAATTTAGCGAAGAGGGTTGCAAAGCGAGCTGTGAGCGTAGCAAAGGGTAAAACGTATGATGACCTGTATCAGCGGCTAGCCACGAAGGAAGAGGAGAAGGACATCTATAGGATGGCTAGGATCCGCGAGCGGAAGACAAGAGATATCAACCAAATCAAATGCATCAAGGATGGAACAGATCGACTTCTAGTGAAGGATGAGGAGATCAAGGATAGATGGCGAGAGTATTTTGATAAGTTGTTTAATGGGAAGAATGAGGGCCCTACCCTTGAGTTAGATGACTCTTTTGATGACACCAACAGACGCTTTGTGAGGAGAATTCAGGAGGCTGAGATCGAGGAGGCGTTGAAGAGGATGAAGAGGGGTAAAGCGATGGGCCCTGATGGTATCCCCATTGAGGTGTGGAGATGCCTAGGTGTCAAAGCGATAGTATGGTTAACTAAACTTTTTAACCTTATTTTTCAGTCCAGCAGGATGCCTGAAGAATGGAGGAGAAGATTCTTCAGGAGAAGTATATTAGTACCAATCTTCAAAAACAAAGGAGATGTTCAAAGTTGTACTAACTACCATGGGATTAAGCTGATGAGCCATACAATGAAGCTTTGGGAGAGGCTTATCGAGCACCGTCTAAGAAGAGTGACAAGTGTGACCTAAAACCAGTTTGGGTTCATGCTTGGAAGGTCGACCATGGAGGCGATTTTCTTAATCCGACAATTGATGGAGAGATATAGAGAGCAGAAGAAGGACTTGCATACGATCTTTATTAACCTTGAGAAGGCGTATGATAAAATACCGAGAAATGTCATGTGGTGGGTCTTGAAGAAGCACAAAATCCCAACTAAATACATTACCCTCATCAAGGATATGTATAAGGATGCGACGACGTTTGTCCGGACATGTGATGGTGACACCACTGACTTTCCTATTAACATAGGCCTACATCAGGAGTCAGCATTGAGTCCTTATTTATTTGTCTTAGTGATGGATGAGGTCACAAGGGACATACAAGATGATGATGATATCCCTTGGTGTATGCTCTTTGCTGATGATGTGGTGCTGGTTGACGAAAGTAGGGAAGGGGTTAATAGGAAGTTAGAGCTGTGGAGACGCACGTTAAAGTCGAAAGGGTTCAAACTCAGTAGGACCAAGACCGAGTACATGATGTGCGATTTCAGCGCGACTAGGCATGAGGATGGAAATGTTAGCCTCGATGGGCAAGTGGTGGCCCAGAAGGATACTTTTCGGTATTTAGAATCGATACTTCAAAAGTATGGCGACATTGATGAAGATGTTAGATATAGAATCTCAGCTACCTGGTTGAAGTGGCGTCAAGCTTCTGGCGTCCTATGTGACAGAAGGGTGCCACAAAAGTTAAAAGGTAAGTCTATAGGACAGCGATTCGTCCGGCAATGTTATACGGTGCTGAATGTTGGCCCAGAAAAAGATGACATGTCCAACAACTGATTGTAGTAGAGATGCGGATGTTGCGGTGGTTTTGCGGGCACACACGAAGGGATAGAGTCCGGAACGAAGTTATTCGGGATAGAGTCGGGGTGGCACCAATTGAGGAGAAACTTACCCAACATCTATTGAGATGGTTCGGACATATCCAACGGAGATCCCCTGAGGCGCCGATGCGTAGTGGGATTCTAAAGCAGGCTGAAAATGTAAAGAGAGGTAGAGATAAACCTAAACTGACTTGGGCGAGTCGGTTAAGAGAGACCTTAAGGAGTGGAATATCTCCAAAGAGTTAGTTTTGGATAGGAGCGCTTGGAGACTCGCTATCCACGTGCCTGAAGATCCGTGATCTTTGTTTTTTATAGGTTTCATCTCTAGCCTACCCCAACTTGCTTGGGACAAAAGGCAATATTGTTGTCGTCGTCGTAGTCATATTTATTTAGTACAGAGGATTAGGGACATTTCACAAACTGTTCAGAATTGAAATTCAATTTTAGGACCTGTGATTGAGTTATAACAATTCTTCAGACATCAAAAGGAAACAAAATAAATCCAGTAAGAAGAATGGCATACCAACAGAAGACTTGTTAGCGCCATATAAGTTTAATCCACCAAACTCATCAACGTATTAAAAACGTCCTTCTTTACGTCCGCTCGACGGATCTGCGCCTTTGCCTCATCTACTCTTTGCTTCTTGACCTTGGAATCCAAAGATTGTGCCTTCTCATCACCAATGAACTCAAATGCTCGCTTCAGAGTCTCCCCACATGGATGCTGGGCCTCAATCTCCACCACATGGGCAGCAAGGTTGGGATACAACGTCTGCAACTCATCAAAACCCCTACGCATACCTTGCACATTAGCATCTCTTTCTATTTCCTCATCATGAGTTTTCCCTTCCTTATTCTTAGTCGGAGTGCTACCATTCTGATTTGGAGCTGTGGCTTCCTTTGGCATAAGACTATCCCTATCAATGTCCATCTTCTCTTTGCCAGTCTTCTCCCTCTTGCCCTTGGCCAAATCATTACCATTTAGAGTGCCATTAGTGGTAGCGTCCTCCGACGCGCCACTCTTTGCATCTTTGTCCAATTCCTCATTATGATTTTCCCGCTTCTTACTCTTACTTGGCTGACCAGTGGTGGTGGCCTCTTTTGACAACCTGCTCTTTAAATCTCTCTCTGTTTTCTCTTTGATGCCCTGCCCCTTCTTACTTCCTTTCTGAGAATCACCATCTTGATTGGCAGTACTGGTGACGGCCTCCTTTGGTGCGCCACCCTTTGAATTTCCATCCATTTTCTGTTTGTTAGCCTGACCCTTCTTACTCTTTGTCACAGCGCCATCATTTTGAGATGTAGCCGCAGCGATTGCCTCCTTCGCCTTCTCTCCCCAGACTGCTTCCGAGAGTTTATACATCTGGAGCTCATCTTCTTTACTTGGCACAATGCCTGTGCTCACTGCTTTCTCATACCGCCCCTTGAGCTGCTGTACCTTCTCATGCATATCTTGGTAGGTGCAGTTCTTCCTATCCAGGCGGTCACCAACAGTAGCAATGATGAAATCAGTCTTCGGCAGTGTGCCCTCCTCACTCTTGACATGCGCTGCAAGGGCATCCAAGAACTTCATCTCATCATTTTTCCCCCAATGACGCTGGCTGCGTGCAGGCTTGTCAGACTTGCTGCTGGATGGGGAGGGATCGAGAGCCACTGGTTTCTCCGGCTTTGCTCCGCCCTTCTTCCCCTTGACGGAAGGAGTGGCCTCTGGTGCAGCCTTCTCTGGCTCGGCCTTGCCCTTCTTCCCCTTGCCAGCTGGAGCCGCCTCAGGCGCGGCCTTCTCCGGCTCGGGCTTGGCCTTCTTCCCCTTGCCGGCTGGAGCCGCCTCAGGCGCGGCCTTCTCCGGCTCGGGCTTGCCCTTCTTCGCCTTGCCGGCTGGAGTGACCTCAGACGCCGCCTTATCCGGCTGGGCCTTGCCCTTCTTCGCCTTGCCGGGCGGGGTGGCCTCAGCCGCCGCCGCAGCAGCCACCTTCTCAGCCCCGGCCTTGGCCTTCTTCACCTTGCCAGACGGAGCAGGATCCGCTGCGGGCCTCTTCCTCTCCTGCTCCGCCTTGGACTTCCCGGCCGCCGCCGCCGCCGCCGCCTTCTGAACCACTGGCTGCGGGTTCTCAGGCTCCGACTCCGACTCTGACACCTCGCCCTCCTCGTCGTCGCCGTGAGCGTCGGATTCGGGCTGGGGAACCCGGTGCTGCGGCAGCTTGGTGGGGGAGCGGTGCACCTGGAGCAGCTGGAAGGCCTGCGCGTCGGTGTCGGAGTCGGAGTCGGAATCGGAGCCCTCCGACAAGTCGGCGGCCGCGGCGGCGGGAGGGGCCATCCGTCGTGGGGGGAGGCTCGGAGGCTCCAACTCCTCGGAGCCCGATTCCTCGGAGGACTCCTCCTGAGGCGGAGGCGACGGCGCGCGGCGCTTGCGGGGGACCATGGCTCGCCGCTAGGGTTTGGAACGGGGAATGGGATGGGACAGATGCGGGAGGAGTTTTTTTTATTTTTTTTATTTTTTTGAGCTGGAGGAGGAGGATGCGAGAGGACGGTTGGACGCCTCTTGGGTTGGACCGTTGGACGGCTGAGCTGGACTACGAAAAAATTCCTGAAGCCAAAAAAAATCAAAACCGGTGGCACTGGGCTCGGTCCAGCTAGGATATCACAGTACCAGTTATATATTAAGTCACAAAAAAGTACCAGCTTTATATAAATATTCAGTAAATTTTGAATTTAAATTATTGTTTTGTGATTGCGGAATTGTTGGTGACTGGAAAACTATTTTTTATAGAAAATTTTAGTTAAGTGCGCTATCTCTCTCGGTAATTATATACTCCCTCCGTCTCAAAATAAATGTAGTTAGCCTCCTCTAAGGAGAAATAGAATCAATATCTAGTATATGTTCATAAATGTTTCAAAGTTCAACAAGATGTTTCACTTATTTACCAATAATAATCCGTTCATTGCTCTCTCCTAATAGTGTAATCGTCCATCAGATCACATTTACGGCAACCCGCTGCTTCCTAGCATCATACATTCCACAATTTGAAAACGAGCTCCAACGTAGCAACATACTTGTGTTCTCTCTTCTTCACTATTAGAAAATGCATGTGTATTGCTACGGTTAACTAAACTTATCAAAACTGTTAACGGAGAAAAAGTAAATTGAGAAAGAAGAAAATTTATATTTAGAGATGAGGAAAATACCTAGATAATTTTCTGATCCCACCTAGAAATATGAGACATACATATATCTTTTATTATTATTTTTTGTGTCAGGCTTAAATGCAATTGACACAGGTATGTATTTGGTTTGAGAAATGCGGTGGCTCACTCCTCATCTTTTTTGTTTCCTTTGCCAAATGGAATTGGATGAGTCTTGAGCGCTCCGGATTGACCGACTTTTTTTACTGACTGTTACGGTCATATATACATGTTTATCTTCTCTAAAGAATCACTCCTGGTGAAAGTTTCATACTCATATTTGGATGTCAGGAGAAAATGAAGCACTAGGTGTGATCTGCAAGTTTCTTAACTTAAAATTAACAATATCATTAGTGCTTAGAGAGTAGCAATTATACATTCACCCATCACTTTGGCTTGTGTAGGTTAAGTGAGGTTCTTTGCTTGTTATTCTTGGTGGTCAACATCACCTAGAGGGTTTGGTGGTGGTGTTCCTGGTGAGATTTAAGGAGGTGTCTTGTGAGAAGCTCCAAGAAGGTTGTGCTCGTTCAGAATCCGTCAATCTAGAATTAGAGAATGAATTATGATTAGAGAGCACTTGATTCTTGCGCAGATCAAGGGAAAGCTATACCTTTGCGCGGGTTCTCCAACAAGAATTAGAGGAGAGTGCCGATTCTTCGATACCTCGGGAAAAAGTCGGCGTTCTAACCTTCTCATTGCTTTCCACAATTATTTTTCCTTGATTTCAACTCCTAGAATCGCTATATTAGTATAGGGTTGGAACTAGGTTTAGAATCGCTATATTAATATAGGGTTGGAACTAGGTTGCAAAACTTTGGAACCACTAAAATATCTTCACTTTCTAATGTTTAGGCTCATGGGATGATTAGACTTGTGAAGGTTTTAATTTTTGCTTGAGAAATTTGTAGAAGCCTAATTCACCCCCTCTTTAGCATCATGATTCTTTCCCGATATCCATATGCCAGTCTTAGTGAATAATATATAAACTAATACCTTTGATGGAGACTTCAGTTCTATGAATTGGTCAAATCCGGCTTCCAGCTTGGATCCAAATATAATTACAGGTTGGTTATACAATACTTCCTCTATTCCAAACTATAGGTCATTTTGGTCTTTTCTAGTTACATATCTTTATCTACGCACCTAGATATACATTATGTCTAGATACATAACAAAAAAAATTATGTATTTAGATTTGTCAAAATGATCCACATATTGGAACTGAGGGCGTAGATAATCGTCAAGGGGAGCGTCCGCAATATGCTGAGCGTACCAAATCAAGTGCTTGTCGACGCTGTCGTGGTGGGAGCTCGTAAACATCACCCATCCAAAGAGCCACAACAGGTAAGCCTCAAGGTGCCTCCTGACTCTCTAGTCCTCTGCGTTGACTGCAAGCCGATCCGCTTGAAACTGAAGTAATCATGCCTTCGTAGGTCCATGCTTGTCACTGAAGTCCATCTGACCGGCCTGGCCATCAACAGGTGGTGGGAGAACACCCGCAAAATGGCCCAAGATCTTCTCTCTCCAGTCGGGCTGAACAGCTTGAGCCACCACAACGTGGCCATCTAGTGGCAAACCAAGAAGAAAGGAGACGTCCTGGAGTGTTGCTACCATCTCCCCAACTGGTAGGTGAAACGAGTGCGTCTCTGGTCTCCAACGGTCCACCAACACCGACAAAAGTGCACGGTCCACAGGAAACCGAAGGCTCCCCTGCTGTATCGGCTCCACCAAATGACAGAACGGAAGCAAACCGGAAGCACGCAGCTTGTACCAAATGAATACATTAGTCAAACTATTTATAATTAAATGTGGTTGAATTGGACATGCGAAACAGAGAAATTTTGCAAATTGCTTCACGTACCTAGGGATCCAACGTGCGTCTAACCGCTAGCATTCGTCATGCATCCGTAGCCTAAGGACGGGGAGGGGGGGAGCTGCCCGTCCACCAAGTTGGAACGATGCTTCGCGTCAACTATCGGATCGATGAGCTGAAGGTTAGCCATACCTACACAAGACAACATGATAGTTAGATGCATTATATAAATGTAATTAGAAGTGTAAATTCGACTGTGATATACAATTACAGGTAAATACGAGATAAAAAAAACATACAGCAATCGAACATACTCAAATAAAACGTACATAGTCCATTCATACAATACAGTCCAACACATATCACAAACTGGAATCATACAACGTACTCCAAATATAGAAAATATAGTTTTCACACCTAAGGTTACATCACCAATAAAGGCACAATACATAATATTACAAATATGTTGTCACGCATCCGTCATCCTATTTCCTTTTCGGGTTGCGATGTGGAACACGCCTTTCTACCGTGCAGTCTGCACTCTTATGACTCGGATAACTTTCACAATCCTTCCGAAGATGTTCTCCGCCGCATGCCAAGAAATTTTTCTCCGCACCTCTAGCTTCAGATGCATCCATGTCGTTTCTAATACGACGACTCTGCCTACGCCCTGGTGCATGATCTTGGTCTCGGGATCAGGAATCCACTCTGGGCCATTCACAGGGGCCTTGGTAAAATCAGCTATAGCTCTCCAACCACATAGTTCCCCACTCCAAGTAGCCTGAACTGCCTCCTTGAGATAATACGAGGACACGTATGTCCCCTCAATTCCAGCCTTTCCACGAGCAGCGTAAACATGTGAACAAGGGATATGTAAAAGCCTTGGTTTGTTGCATGTGCATTCGCATGTGTTGTTTTCCGGCCAAAGCTGGCACTCCATTGTTACCATAGCACTACCGATGCCAAAACCTCTCTTCTCACGCACTGTGACCTCGAAAAAATAATCTTGATTCCCTATGTATTGCACTCGATGTAGTGTACATTTAGCATTTATTTTCTCAATTATAGCTGTCATCTCCTTGCAATACACCATTTCAGGATTCTGCACAATGAGAGAGGCCTCTTGAAACCGTTTACGAAGATATTTTATTGTTCCTCGAAGAATGCACTCCACGATTGCAACTAATGGTAGAGATCGACAAGCCTTAAGCACCCAATTGTAAACCTCAGCAAGATTGGTTGTCATGATTCCGTACCTCGAGCCATCAGTATCCGCAATCAAAGCCCACTTCTCAAGTGGCTCGTGTTTAATCCAATCGGAGAAGCATTTCACTGATCTACCCCCCTTTCTCCTTCTTGTAACTCATAAAGGCTCACCATCAATAGGATCTAGTCCCCGTGATTCCTCTTCACGTGCCACAACATGTTTCTTTCGGACATCCTCCATGTGACTAGTGGTCAGCTTGTCGAGCTGGGACCATATTTCATCAAACTTGCATCTCTAATTTTGTCGGCACAATTTTTTAAAAAGATCCGTAATCCGCTTGCTTCTGAATTGAGAATAGAAGTTTGCCCCTAAATGACGCATGCACCATCGACTATGAAGGTCTGGCCAAGCCACATCTGCATTGCTGCTCTCCTGCAATTTCTTCACCGCAGACAATATTCCCTTATGCCGGTCGTGGAGCACTCACACGTTCAGCCTATCACAAACCACCGCCCGCTTGATTAATGACAAGAACCATAACCAACTATCCGCATACTCTGATTCAACAAAGGCAAATCCAATCAGAACAACCTTGTTATCGGCGTCCACACCAATGCATGTGAGGAGCTGGCCTTTATACATTCCAGTCAGAAATGTTCCATCCACACAGAGCACTGGTCTGCAATGTTTGAAAGCTTCAATCATACAACCAAAAGACCAAAAGGCACGTCGAAGAATCCTGTCACCATTACCATCCTGGTAATCATCAATTTATCGTGCCTGGATTTCTAGCTTGCAGCAATTCTAGGAGGTGTGGGAGGTGGTGGTACGAGTCCTTGTATGTTCCAAACCTCCATTCCAACGCCTTCTGCTTCGCACGCCATGCCATGTCATATAATATTTCATATGTGTATCTGTTAGATATAGCAAGCATAATCTGGAAAGGGGACATGGAATTCTTTTTCACAATTTCTCCGTATAGCGCATTAGCCACAAACTCTGCGGTCATGTTCTTGTGCTTTACAACCGTGCCAGACAGCTTGCACAAGTGGTCAACAACGATCGAAGCCACAAAGTTGCTCTCCCCCTTCGGCAGGTAGGCGTGAACTCGCCATGGACATCCGGGGGACAGGCACTTCACATCGTACGTGCTCGGGTTGGAAATCACCACCTTAAATGGTTTCTTGAGCGAGAAAGCCCACTTCTTAACCGCATGTTGCAGGTGAACCTTATCATGAAACAATTGACCTCTTTTTATCTCCACTTGATTATACACCCAGTTACTATCATGTCCATCGTTAACCGTTAACCCATCCATTCCACAGTTATTCCATTCCTCAGGGATGGTAGTTTCATTTTCAAATAAACTACCGTCTCGTCCTTCTACAAATGTTCTGTACTCCTCGTCATCCAACTCCATCTGATCAACAATCATCTCGTCCAATTCGCCCTGATCAGCATTCATTTCGAAGCCAATTTCTTCTTCATTATCATCAACTTCATTATGACGTTGTGCATGGACAATTTGTCGGGCCTCCACCTCCACCTCCTCCTCAACATCAACATTTTCATGGGTCGATTCAGCTTCAGCCACTTCCTCCGATTTGATGAACTGAAAGCCCCGTGCTTGTTCCCTTTTCACTGCTATTAGCCAGTGCTTGCTCAACAAGCACCACAAGAGGAAATTTAAATTTGTATAGAGTCATATCCACAAATCCACGCCAATACTTTGAGTTTCTCATCTCATAAAATTCCCACTTCCACCCATGCTCGCGTTTCCTTGGGACTACACCGCTAACTTTCAATCTCCAATGCAATGGGTTCACTTGCAGAAACTCATGCAACCAACCCAACAGATCCGCATGTCGCATATTTATTGGATTGCTCAAACATGTATCCACATATTGAAATTGGGTTAAATCTACCCCAAAATCACAATACGTGATGAATCCATTGCCATGATGAACTCTAATATTCACTACTTGCGAATCCATCCTGATTCAACATGGAAGGATCCGACGTCAGAAATAATTACATATTTTCTGCGAACATACTAATCCAACGTTCATTAGATATTAATTATAACTATCTAAACAACAAGTGCTAATCCGAACATACTAAGAAATTAATTTAGATCCAAAAGATTACACTAACTATCCACTAAATATTGTACTAAGAAATACATAATTTCTAATCCATACTAAATTAATTGAACTACCAAATCTAATAATCTAACTTAATTAATATAGACTAACTACAATTAAACTAATTGTCCATATTAATAAACAAAGATCACCTAATTCTAAATCAACTACTACCACTAAACTAACCATTCAAAATAATAACTAAAGACTACTAATACTAAACTAATCATCCATAAAATTAAATAAAGACTACAAACATTAAAACTAATCATTCAAAATAATAACTAAAGACTACTACCACTAAACTAATCATCCAAAACAATAAACAAATATTACTAACTTTAAACTAACTAGTACTACTAAACTAACCTAAACTACTAACCTAAGCTCTTTGCAGCGTGTAGCCTCGGCCGAGCAGGAAGGCCAACCTTGGGCTGGCGAGCCGGGCAGCGGCGCCCGGGCGCCCGCCCGAGCCAGCGGCGTGCGCGGCCCCCCGACCTGGTGGCGTGCGGCGTGCGCCCACGCACCACGAGCGGGCGCGCCGGCGGCCGTGGCCCGGTCTGCGGCAGGAGGAGCAGCGCGGCGAGATGGGGAGGCGAGCGGCGCGGCGAGCTGGCGAGGGGAGTGGTGCCGCGACGGGGAATGGCCAGCGGCGGTGAAGCAGTCAAAAGCCACGGTGAATAAAGCTGAGGCTGACGGCGCAGTGGGGAACTATTCAGTGGCCGACAGGTCCCGTTGTTCCGCCGATACCCTTGTCGGTCGTCAAGGGGCCGATAGGTCCCCTATCGGGCTGACTGCTACTGGGCCGCGCCTGCTGGCAGGCCGTAGCCAGCGTGGCAAAGGCCTGTCGGCTGCTGCTCAGCCGATATACGCCTGTCGGCTATTCAAGAGCCGATAGGTGGGCTATCGGCTTCTCAATGGCCGACAGGCACCTACTTTTGCAAAAAAAATTTAATTTTTATTTCTGCGATTTCCCATAAAAATAATATTATTTAAAAAATTCTCACAACCGATCCGTATAATATCCAAAACTGTGGAGAATTAAGTGCACGTGCGTTAGTTTTTGAACCGAAGAAAACCGGGTCCTCGGAGCTGAATCGCAAGGTTACGAGCCCACGATGGCTTCTCCCACGGTTCCACCCCCTTATTCTCACGGACTCATTAGGCCTTCTCTAGTGGGTTCAGTACGTGGCATAAAAGCCTGCCAAAGATGATGGGTGTGATTTTGCCTCTCTCTTCTCTAGTCGTCCGCACCCTCGTATGGGGCCTGCAGTACTAAAAAATTACATTCCTCTCTCCCGAAGAATAACTTGCGCGCCGCTTAACAGTACATATCACTGTGTATATATATTTATTTATTTGGTAGGCATCGAATTCTATTTGGGCTTCAATTCTTGCCTGAAGCATAGGGTGGTGAGGGTGCCGTTTGAGTCTGACACCTCGTTCCAGGGTGCGGTTTCCACCCACCGCTTGTGACACCAACTGGGCCAGCTGGGCCTACGCGCACCTCGTGGGCGAGGCAGTCGCGTCAGCGGCCTGCTTGAACTAGGCTATAGCAGCTACAGTAGCAACTGGGCTGAGCCCCAGCTGCAACGGCACTGGCTGTGCTGAGCAGGGTTTGGAGCCAATGCGACACCTGCTGATTTTTGAAGATTTGCATTTATATTTTATCATATTTGGTTTGCTTTCTACCTCTAGGCGAGCCGGTGATGGATGGCTAGGCTGCGATGTAAAAATAACCTTTGGTGCGACATGAGATGTCCTAGGTTCCAAATTAAAGTTGGTGCCTTGGATATAGGATCATAGGAATATTGAACTTGGGATTTTTCCTTGACGGTTGAATCATTCTACTCCCCTTAAATACTAATTTCTTGAACTCTTCGACGTAGTTTATTGAATAACTCCAAGAAATATGTGGTGGTGTTATGTTATAGATCTTGTCTTGGAGCGATATGTAGCGTTGAATGTTAAAAGTCAAGTACTTGAAAGGGCAAAATTGTTTGTGAAACACATTTATCTTTTTCCTAAAACAAAATCTAATCGTCCACTTATGTTGCATCTGGTACTTTGTGTTTGATCTTTTAACTGCATCCTTTGTGGTGTAAAGTAGACAGCTGTGCTTGTTTGTCTATATAAGTTTGTGAGAGATTCTTCCCAATCATTTGGTCAAATTTTAGCGAAGGAATAAATGAATCGTGATCTCTAAACTTTTCAATCAATCCGACTGCGAAGTGTAGTTTGATAATATAGTTTTAATAAGCATGTGTCTTATTTTATTGTTTGTATTGTAGTTTGATAATATATTTATTTAGCATTTGCCCGTAGCAACGATAGGAGCAAGAGCATATTTTGCTAGTGTAAACATGAAATCTGGACAGCGCTGACGGCCAGACACAAATTATAACCCGTTCAAGCGGGGGCAATCTTGGACAGAAATTCATGCACATATAACTAGCATCTCTACGCACAGCACTCAATTTCCATACAAACCCAGTTCAAGATTTGCAAAGCCCTCCAAGAGTATAGATGGGCAAACGGGCTGTTCCTGATGGGCCGCTCGGGACATGACATTAAAAACACTGCACGAACACAGTCCGACACGGTGGACATAGTACCAGTGCCAGCACGACACGACCATAGTGTCGTATGTGGGCCAAAACGGGATTAGACTCGTTTACCGGAATGGCTATATGTCACTTGTGTGACAAACTTCAAAACCATCACGGCCCGCTCCTCTGTTATTGGGTGTATTCGGCCCGACAGTTGTTGTCCCCTCAACCACAAAAGAACTTATCTGCTGTTGGGCTGGTTTATTTGTTTATTTAGCCCAATAACATTTAGAGCGGTGCAGGCTTGCACGAAATCGGGCCGGCTGCTACCGAATTCCTTAGGCCGTAACTTTTTTCTTCCTCAGGACTCGCATGGGACTTCAAATGTTCCAAACATTCAAAAATATGTGTAGAACTTTTTTGAATATTTTGGAACATTTTGAAATGATTGAAGAACATTTTAAAGAGGTCAGAACTTTTTTGAATCTTTTGGAACATTCTTAAATGTTCGAAACATTCTGAAATGGGTGAAGAATTTTTTGGAACATTCGTCCACTCAAGCAGTCCAACGCTTCTTGCCAATCATTCTTGTGGGCCCCAGTTTTGGCCCACAAGTTCCCATGTAGGAGGGTGCACGCACCTTCAAATTGTTTGAATGGGAAATAGCTTCTACTGCCTTCTGCGATTGGTTCGCACATAATCGCTTGCGCTACATATAGACGGCCCCCTCGCACACGTAGCGCGCACGAGCACGGATTACGCGGAAAATCTGGCCTGCTGAGCTAAGCAGCAGCCTGCTTCCCGTGAACATTGATTCGTAGCGCACGCTGTTACACGCTGACCTGGATCTACTTGCCCGTCCTGATCACCTCAGGGCCAAGCAAGCAAGCACCAGCGGCACCAGCACCTAATTTTTCTTTTATATTAGTTTCCTTCTTATTCTCTCTTTATTTTTTATTTCCAGTAAATAATTTGATTTATTTTCAATTCAATTTCTATCATCTTTATTTTTATTTTCTATCATTATTTATTTTATATACTATCGTGATTCGTGCTCCGTGTACATATTTATTTTATATACTATCTATGTTAGCATGTGTATATATGCTTATAAGAATATTTTTTTAAAACATAGTTAATTTTTCTTCATATAAAATTATTTATCTACATATAAATAATTTGTTCGCAATGCTAGATTATTTATTCTCTTTGTAAACTAAATTGTTCGGTTACGTTGACTTATTTGTTCATGATATTTATTTTTTATTATTTAGTCTATACAATCAAATGTTCGCTATGTTTAATATTTTTATTCGTTGTATATTAATATTTTGTTCTTTGTATTTGATTTTTTATTCGAAAAAAAGTTATTTGTTCGTGTTGTTAATATATTTGTTCCCAGTAGCTGAAACTAATTATTTAGTACTAAAAAAAATACATTTTCAAAATATTATGCAAATATAGGTGCAATCAAAATTTAATTTTGATGCTCGGTTTAATACATATTGCTTTTTTAACTCCGAATTTGCATGCAAGTAGGTAATGCCACGTCACTATCCTTTTTGCATGCACAGAATCTTTCTCCACATGCAGCGCTGATTCGCGAAAATAGTCTATTGAAGTAATGGACCTAATTATAGGCCCATAATATCGATATGCGTCCGCTTTAGGTGATGATTAGCAAATCATCACATTAAGCGATGTATATCCACGCCCCTTGTTTACGGCCATACTTTCTCTGAACCTTAATTCATTCTTTCTCCAACTAGGTTGCACGTTCTAGTTTCTACCTTCTCTCTTATTTCTCGCACGTGACTACCTCACGCCTATCCTTTCCCCAGGCCCCTCTCCATCCTCGATGCCCATGCATCTCGCCATCCCTCGCCGCTGCCGCGGCCTCCGCGCACCTCGCCATCCCTGTCGCCACCGTGGCCGCCGCGCACCTCGCCGTCCCCACCGCCGCTGCAGAGTGCGTACTCCCCGCGCTTGTCACCATCCTCGCTGCTGCCGTGAAGCACGGACTTCCCACGCCCTTCGCCGTCCTCGCCGGCGCCGCGCCGTCCCGTGGCCGCCGCCCCTGCGCCCCTTGCCTGCCTCCTCCTCCCAGCGCCTCTGGTGGATCCATAGCCATCCACTCCGGCATCCTTTCCCTCGCCGAGGTCTCCTCTTGCCGTCACCGTCTGTCGGTGTTTTACTGGCAAGCCTACCTAGGAATACCCTAAGGTAGTAAACTTGTGGTTAGGGTATCATCGAGATCAGGAACTCGATGGTGCAAGGAACACAAGGGTTTAGACAGGTTCGGACCGCAGTATGCATAATACCCTACGTCCTGTATGGTTTGTATTGCCTTGAGGTTATGCGTTATGTTCTGGAGGGGTCCCTGCATGCTGAAAGGATCTTGGTGATGCCTAGAGGGGGGGTGAATATGCGAACCTGTAAATCCAGAAAAATTCTTCGCCGAAAATTACCTGTCGGAACTTTCGATCCCGTGTAGAAAGTTCCGATGACAGAACTTCTGACCCGGTGTAGGAAATTCCAACGATTAAACAAGTTCTACACGAAATTCAAAATTAAACTTGAAATCGGAGAAAGTAGCTGAATCTAAAGTTGCATAGAAGTACTAGGAACCTTCTCCAAGTGGTCTTTGCAAGCACAACAACACGAGTATGTAGATCGGGACAAAACAAGGTCTAGGTCAATAAGAGCAAGATATGAACACTTAAGAACAAGAGACGCAAGATTTGTTTCCGAAGTTCACTCCCACAAAGGAAGCTACATCTCCGTTGAGGAGCTCACCAAGAGCCGGGTCTTCTCTAACCCTTTCCTCACTCAATCAACCACAAAGAAGAATTGAGTCACTTCCTATCAAAATCCACAAAGGATTGGGTAATACAAACTTTCCGGGGCGCTCACATACGAGAGGGCGCTCCACGGGCAATGCCAAACCGTCTAGAAGCAAGCTTCAAGAGTAACAAACGCGAATCGATGCTTGGAGATGCTTCAAGTGCTCATGGAAAGGAGGTGGCTGCACTTTAGCTCAAGGAACTCAAGTCTCACACCTCAATCTTTTTCTCACCCAAGCCCAAGCTCAAATCTATGCAAGGATTGGCTCTTGGAGGGATTGGGGAAGTGTTTTGGAGGCTCAAGGGTGTATTCATGCGTGGAGAGTTAGCAACCAATGAATGAGGGGGTGAAGGGGTATATATACTTGTAACATCCAAAAATATAGGAAGCAAAAATTTTGAAAGTATTTTTATAAAAGTCACAGGATAAAATTTAGCATGCATCTTTATTTCTTTTTCTATTCCTTCTTTCAGCCCAACCCAATTCTTCTCTTCTCCTTCTTCTCTTTTTTCCGCGACCCAACTCAGCAGCCCAATCCGCTCACCCGACCCTTTCTTTCACTAACAGCTGGGACCCATCTGTTGGTGTCTTCTTTCTTCTTTCCTTTCTTCTTCCTCTGCTCCGCATCGCTCCCGCTCCTCTGTTTCCTTTCTCCGCTGCGACAGCAGGCGCGCCGCGCCATCGTCCGTCCTTTCCTCTTCCTTCTTCCTTCCTTACCCCGAGTCCGGATCGACTCCGCGCCGTCGCCCGCGTCTCTCTTTCCTTCCCCGCGATGCAGGCTTACCTTATTAGCCGCAGTTCCACCCTTTCCTTTGCAAGACCCGCCGCCTTCCTTATTTCCGGCCAATCCGCCCCTATAAAAATCCCGCCGGAGCCCCGCTTTGCACCCAGAGCCACCATCAACCCTTTACTTTACTCTACACCGTCGCACGCCGCTGGAATTCGCACACCGGAGGAACGCCGCCGTCCCGTGTCGCCGCCTCTCCGTCGACTCGCCGTTCCGCAGTTTCTCCGCCGTCTTCAACTATCGCCGAAGTTCCGCGAGTTGGTGAGCATCAAGCCGCACTAGATTCCCCTCTCTCTCTTGCTTCGCCGCAAACCCGATTCCTCGCTGGAGATCTGTTTCCACCCGCCGCCGTGACCGCCGGTCTACAGCTGCCGCACAGCCATCCCGTGACCAGCCTCACCTTCGCTGTACCGCCCACTCTCTCCCCGGCATGAACACAGCCTGAACCGAGCCCCGGAACACCGAATTCGGTGAAGCTCCGACCGTCCGCCGCCGCACTCGATCGCCGCCGGCGCCCAGCAAAGCTCCGATTCGCGCGACCCTTACTCTGCCGATTCGCCCGACCTTCTCTTCACTCCGCCGATTCGCCCGACCTTTTCCTTACTCCGCCGATTTGCCTGACCCGCCGCTCGATTCTGATCCAACGGACCAGATTCATCCGACCCTAGCTGTTCCCAGAACTTTTGCAGAAAGAACCCTAGGTTTTCCAGGAATCAACCCGCAGTCCAGATCAGTAGAAAATAATTAGAGTTGAGCCCTTTCTTTTTCTATCCCGACCCGTGACTTTTCTAGAATTAGTACCCGCCGACCAGAACCTATAGTTTTGCGCCCCGACCCTCTGTATAAGGTTTAATTATGTTTTAGCCCCTAATTTCTTCAGATTTAGTCCCTGAAAGTTCAAAACTCTTGTAGTTAGGCCCCTAGGTCACTGTTTTAGCCATATCTTCATCGTTTCAACTCCGATTTCAGCGATTCTTGCGCCCACATGATTCTTGCATCATGAACTACAACTTTAGTATCTTTTTACTTTCTGTTTCTGCTGTTTGTTGTACTGTTTCTTATTTGTTTGTGTATGCTTGTTTGTGTGATCGCGTAGACAACGTGATGTTCGAGCAAAATCAAGAGCAAGTTTACGAGGAAGAGAATCAGCAGCTGTTTGAAGAAGGCAAGTGGATTTCCCCCTGCATATTCTATTTGATCCCAACAGCAGCATGATAATTCACTTTACTTTACTGTTGCTTGCATAAACTTGATGGGTTACCTATATTAAGGACTTACCTAGTCTTTTACCCCAAACCTTGAAACACCTGGGTTTACTATTTATGTTGGGTAAACACGCTTAGTTGCAAACTTTGGGATTGGTATTGGTTTACTCTTATGTCAATGTTGATCACGTTTTATATTGTTGTTATATCGCGTAATCTCAAGATCAACTTTGTTTAATGGGAACATGGAGAACCACCCAAGAAAACAGTGCAACCACAAAGACATATGGCTCTGACCTTAGCCAATTAATTAGATGTGTAGTTTGCTGGTGGCCTTACCGAAAGGGCAAGGCGGGGGTTGGTGATAGGGGTCATAGCCCGGTCCTCTTGGGGTAGCTGCCTTTGCTAAGGAGCTGACCATTAGGGAGGTTTATGGACCACACTGCTACTGAAACTCTAGCGGGCTGCCTAGCTCTCGACATGTTTTTATAAAGGCTTCGTAGTGTACCCTCGCCACTCACCTCGGAAGTGTTTAAGGGCCTTGCAAACCCGGGCGACTTAGGGAAACACGATTTGTGGGTAAAGTGTACAACCTCTGCAGAGTGTAAAACTGTTATAACAGCCGTACTCACGGTTAAGAGTGGCTTGGACCCTCACATGATAATGAAACTTGAAGATTAATTAATCTGTGGTTCGTGGATTATGCTATTGTTACCGTTATGATTTTACTAAAGTGGGTTGGTATAAACGTAAACCTAGTTAATAGGTGCCTGTTAATAAATATTTGACCAACTAAAAGTGACCGCTGCTGAAAACCTTAGCCTATCCTTGATGGCCTTGCATATTCACCCCACTTGCTAAGTACCAACCATAAGAGTACTCACCCTTGCCCCCCTACTGTTCAGAAGAGAACTTTGAAGAGGAGCACTTCGACGACTTCGAGGAGTTCTAGGTCCTGCGTTCACCAGTCATCGCCTGTGGAAGACGGAGTTGTTGTAGACTTCGTATAGGGTATAACGGTTAATCGTTTAAAGACATTTGTGTCTCTTTTACACGGAGTGTAATATTGTTAAATACTTTAATAGTAACATTTTGAGCATTGTCTTTGATATATTACACTTTTCGTCTACTATATGTGTGTGAACATGATCCTGGCGCACATATGAGATGCATCTGGTTCTTTCTAGAATCGGGTGTGACAGAAGTGGTATCAGAGCTATGTTGGCTGTAGGACGCTAGCCTAGATAGAAATGGTCGAAATTAAGGATTTATCTTCTAGCAAGCCATATCAGCATCAAAAATTCCTGTTTACTTTATATTTCCGCATAAAAACCTATGTTTACATAAATCTTCTATTATTTTCTTTCTTAAAGAAAAATATCCTTAATTTTACTCCCGCTCTGCCAGATGGCCAGGACTTACTAGACTGCTCACAAGCGCACCGGAGGTCGCCAAGTTCGCATTGCCCCAGCTGAGCCAGCTTCTCCTACCCGAGTTCCAGCCCCTATTGAAGAGGAGGAAGCTACGGAGGAAGAACCCGAGGAGGTCTACTATTTCGTGGATGGTGAAGATGGCCGCATCATAGCAATTGATGAAGAAGGAAATCAGTTCACCCCGCCGGCATCACCAGTTGTTGAGGCATCGCCACCACCCCAAGTTGTCCCTGCTCCAGCCCCCGCCCCAGCACCGGTCGTCGCTGAAGGAAGCCCGAGTAACTTCGAAGATATTAGAAGAGACGATGACGAGGACAACAACAACGATGAAGATAACGATGATCAAAGTGATGAAACTCCAGGGATGAGGCAACTTTACTGTGTTCGCACCTCGGACAGAGAACCCGACCACTTGTCTCTGATGCTACAAGGTGTTTTTCAAGAGTTGGGCAACCGCGTGAGACCTCACTGCCACACGCACCACTACATCGACCCTGCACTCGGCGACTACTACCTCTGTCGCGTCCACATTAGGATGGAAAGTGCCAGAGGCCTGAGAACTCTCACTGCACATGACTCCGCCATACCCCACGCTACTTACGACGCCGCCGTCAGCAGTGCCGCCAGGAGAGCTCTGTGGTCCATCTGCCACACCTACCGCCAGGAGCTTCAGAACACAGAGTATCGCCACCTTCCTCGCCGCCTCAGTGGAACTGAAGAGACTGTGATTACTCTAGGTGAAGATGACGAAGACCGCCTCAACACTCTTGCTCGAGTCACCGCCGTTCTCAACACTGAGCTGGAAAGCGTCATCACTGAGCCGGATGATACTCAGGACAAGTGTAACACCCAAAAATATAGGAGCTAAATTTTTTTTAAAAAAGTATTTTTATAAAAATCATAAATTAAAATTTTGCATGCATCTTTATTTCTTTCTTCTCCTATTCTATCTTTCAGCCAGCCCAATTTCTTCTCTTCTTCTTCTTTTTCTTTTCCCGCGGCCGACCCAGTGGCCGATTTCCTCACCCGACCCTTGCTTTCACCGACAGCTGGGACCCACCTGTCGGCGCCTTCTTCTTCTCTCTTCTTTCCTTACCCAGAGTCCAGAACGATTCCGTGCCGTCGTTCGGATCCCGTTCTCTTTCTTTCTTCTTGTCCCGAGTCCTGATCGATTTCCGCAGCACCGCGTTCCTAATCTCGGCCGATCTGCCCCTATAAAATACTACCAAAGCCCCGCCTTGCAACCCACGCCAAACTCAAATCTTTTCCTCAACACAACATCGTCGTACGCCGCTGGAGGTTGCACCTCGGAGGAACGCCGCCGACCCGTGTCGCCGATTCTCCGTCGACTCGCCATTCCGCAGCTTCTCCGCCGTCATCAACTCTCGCCAGAGCTCCGCAAGTTGGTGAGTATCAAGCCGCACTAGGTTCCCCTCTCTCTCTTGCTCCGCCGCCCACCAGATTTCTCGCCGGACCCCTGTTTCCGCCTGCCGCCGTGGCCGCCAGTTCACAGCCGCCGCACAGCTAACCCGTACCCACCCTCACCTTCACCGTACCGCCCACTCACTTCCCGTCGTGAATCTAGCTTGAATTGAGCCCCGGAACACCAGATTTGGTGAAGCTCCGGTCGTCCACCACCGCAATCGCTCGCCGCCGATGCCCAGTTAAAACTCCGCCTCGCCCGACCCTTTTCGTTCGGTCGAGCCGACCCTTCCTTTGCCGCTCGATCTAGATCTAACGGTCAGAATCGATCTTCACTTTACCCGGCCGATTTACCCGACCTTTTCCTTACTCAGCCGATTCGCCCGACCCTTACTCCGCCGATTCGTTTGATCCGCCGCCGATTCTGATCCAACGGATTAGATTCACCCGACCCTAGCCGTTCCCGAAGCCTTTGCAGAAAGATCCCTAGGTTTTCCAGGAATCAACCCGCAGTCCAGATCAGTAGAAAATAATTAGAGTTGAGCCCTTTCTTTTTCTGTCCCGACCCCTGACTTTTCCAGAATTAGAACCCGCCGTCCAGAACCTATAGTTTTGTACCCCGACCCTCTGTTTAAGGTTTAATTATGTTTTAGCCCCTGAATTCTTCAGATCTAGCCTCGGGGGACTCAAAACTCTAGCAGTTAGGTCCCCAGATCACTGTTTTAGCCATATCATCATCGTTCCAACTCCGATTTCAGCGATTCTTGAGCCCACACGATCTTTGCATCATGAACTACAACTTTAGCATCTTTTCACTTTCTGTTTGTACTGTTTGTTGTATTGTTCCTTATTTGTTTGCGTATGCTTATTTGTGTGATCGCGTAGACAATGTGACGTTCGAGCCAAATCAAGAGCAAGCTTACGAGGAAGAGAATCAGCAGTTGCTTGACGAAGGCAAGTGGATTTCCCCCTCTGCATATTCTATTTGATCCCAACAACTGCATGAAAATATACTTTACTTTATTGTTGCTTGCATAAACTTGATGGGATTACCTATGCTAAGGACATACCTAGTCTTTTACCCCAAACCTTGAAACACCTGGGTTTACTATTTTGTTGGGTAGTTACGCTTAGTTGCAAACTTTGGGATGGGTATTGGTTTGCTCTTTCGTTAATGTTGATCACGTTTCATATTGTGGTTTTATCGCGTAATATCAAGATCGACTTTGTTTAATGGGAACATGGAGAACCACCCAAGTAAGCAGTGCAACCACAAAGTCATATGGCTCTGACCTTAGCTAATTAATTAGATGTGTAGTTTGCTGGTGGCCTTACCGAAAGGGCAAGGAGGGGGTCGGTGATAGGGGTCATAGCCCGGTCCTCTTGGGGTAGCTGCCTTTGCTAAGGAGCTGACCATTAGGGAGGTTTATGGACCACGCCGCTACTGAAACTCTAGCGGGCTGCCTAGCTCTCGACATGTCTTTGTAAAGGCTTCGTAGTGTACCCTCGCCACTCACCTCGGAAGTGTTTAAGGGCCTTGCAAACCCGGGCGATTCAGGGAAACACGATTTGTGGGTAAAGTGTGCAACCTCTGCAGAGTGTAAAACTGTTATAACAGCCGTACTCACGGTTAAGAGTGGCTTGGACCCTCACATGATAATGAAACTTGAAGATTAATTAAATCGTGGTTCGTGGTTTAATGTTATTGTTGATGGTACCATTATGATTTTGCTAAAGTGGGTTGGTATAAACTTAAACCTAGTTAATAGATGCTTGATAATAAATAATTGGCCAACTAAAAGCAACCGCTGCTGCAAACCTTAGCCTATCCTTGAAGGCCTTGCATTTTCACCCCACTTGCTGAGTACCAACCATAAGAGTACTCACCCTTGCCCCTGCTGTTCAGAAGTTAACTTTGAAGAGGAGATCTTCGACGACTTCGAGGAGTTCTAGGTCCTGCGTTCACCAGTCATCGCCTGTGGAAGACGGAGTTGTTGGAGACTTCGTATAGGGTATAACGGTTTATCGTTTAAAGACATTTGTGTCTCTTTTATACGGAGTGTAATATTGTTACATACTTTATTTAGTTACTTTTTGAGTATTGTCTTTGATATATTACACTTTTCGTCTACCATATGTGTGTGAACGAGATCCTGGCGCACATATGAGATGCATCTGGTTCTTTCTAGAATCGGGTGTGACAACAAGCTACTGGAGGCCTATGAAAAGATCCGCATACTGGAAGCTCAACTGGAAGGAAGAGCGCCGCCATCCCCACAGATGGATGAACCCCGCTTCCCCGCATTGTCACCACCCCGCAAGAAACTTCGTCGCGGCGAACCCGGCTCCACAACTCGCCCTGAGGAATATGCATCTAGGCTCTTAGGCTAGTATCTCTTTAAGTTCTCGTTAGAATCATTTCTGCTTGAGAGGACGATGATGTAATGATTGCTTGAGAACAAATGTTTGCTTTGAGTGCTATAAGAATTGCTTGATATAATCTATTCATTAATATCAGTTGAAGTCTTATAAATCCATATTTTGTTAAGATATTATTTTCTATCTACCTATATCTAGTACACCTGTCTTATCCTGGGTTTATTCCCTAACGGTCAGTTGGTGAACACCAGGACAGGTGGAGGACAGAATATCCCTATCTCTAGGTGTGCTCGCACAGTCAACCGACAAAGTCAGTTGCCACCACCGCCCAACCCAACAATGGAGCAATTCTTGGCAGCACAGATGCAGGTGTTGCAGAACCTCACTGCCACCATCCAGAACATACAAGCTCAGCAGAATCAGCAAGCACCGCAGCAAAACCCGCCACCAAGAGACAAACATAGAGAATTCATGAGCCACCACCCTCCTACCTTTTCTCACTCTGTGGACCCCTTGGACGCTGATGATTGGTTGAAGGTCATCACTAAGAAGCTGGACATCACGCAATGCAGTGACCGTGAAAGGGTCCTGTATGCTGCAGGACGTCTGAAGGTGCAACCGCTGATTGGTGGGATGCTTTCACTGCTGCCCACGCCAATGCCAACACTATCACCTGGGAGGAGTTCAGAACCAACTTCAGCAGCCACCATATTCCAGCAGGACTAATGAAGCTCAAGCAGAAGGAGTTCCTGAACCTGAAGCAAGGCAGCATGACTGTCAGCGAGTACCGGGATAAATTCACTCAGTTGTCTCGTTACGCGCCCCATGAGGTGGATAGTGACGCAAAGAGGCAGGAACGCTTCTTGGAAGGTCTGATTGGGCCGCTCAACTATCAGCTGCACAATCACACTTTCCCAAACTTAACTTCTAGACTCTGCTAGACAAAGCCATTGGTCTGGAGAGCAAGCGCAAGGAGCTTGGGGAACACAAGCGAAAACTTCAGTCCCAGGGACAATCCAGCAGCAACACCCGTCCCCGCTACAACACACCCCAGGGAGTTCAGTCGCGCTTTGGAGGACAAGGTGGAGGATATCCGCAGAGTCAACAAAATCAAAGAACTCCACAGCAGCCTCAACGTTACAACCAACAGACTCAGCGCAACTCCAACCCGCAACCGTACCGTCCAGGCTATGCCACAGGTGCACCAGTGCGAACCAACAATCCAGTCACCCCGGTCCAACCCAACGGCTGTTTCAAATGTGGAGAACTGGGTCATTACGCTAACAACTGCCCAAAGCATAACGTGCAAACTCCTCAGAATCAGAGGAACAGTGGACAAAGGCAGACTCCTCAGCAGCAGCAGCCGCGCAACCAGACATCACTGGGCAACATAGGACAACAGAACTGCGTGCGCGGAAAGGTGAATCATGTGGCTGCAGAGACAGCTGAAGAGGCTCCCGACGTTGTGCTCGGTACGTTCCTTGTTAATTGTAAACCTGCATCAGTTTTATTTGATTCTGGAGCATCACATTCATTCATTACTGAGCAATTCGCTGCAAAACATAATTTACCAATGAGCCCTATGAAACAAATATTTCTAATAAACTCCCCGGGCAAAGAATTGAAAGCCAGTCACTTATGCCCAAGGGTCAGCATGAATATTATGGGGGTAGAATTCCTAGCCAATCTCATAGTCCTAAAGACTAACGGCATCGACGTGATCCTTGGAATGGATTGGTTATCAGGATGTGATGGTGTTATTCAGTGTCGCAAGAGATCAGCGCTCTTAACCAGCCCTTAAGGAGATAAAATAGAGTATGTGGCATCAGCTTCACCTAGTGGAATTGGGACAATGAACCAAATAAAGGGAATGCCTGTTGAAGATATCAGAGTTATCAGTGAGTACCCTAACGTCTTCCCGGAAGATTTACCAGGTATGCCACCTGTTCGTGACATTGAGTTCAGTATTGATCTTTTACCTGGTACTGCACCTATCTCTAAAAGACCCTATAGAATGGATGTTAAGGATCTAAGTGAACTAAAGAAACAAATAAAAGAAATGTTAGCTAAGGGATTTATCCGTCCTAGCTCATCCCCGTGGGGAGCACCCGTGATCTTTGTCGATAAGAAAGATGGCAGCAGAAGGATGTGTGTAGACTACAGGTCGCTGAACGATGTGACGATCAAGAATAAGTATCCACTACCCAGGATTGAAGATTTGTTCGATCAGATGAGGGGTGCCAAGATTTTCTCCAAGATTGATCTGAGATCAGGATATCATCAGCTAAGGATCCGACCAGAGTATATACCCAAGGCAGCCTTCACTACCAGATACGGTCTGTATGAGTTCACTGTGATGTCGTTTGGATTGACCAATGCTCCAGCATACTTCATGTACCTGATGAACAAGTTTTTCATGGAATATCTTGACAAGTTTGTGGTTGTGTTCATTGATGACATCTTGGTGTATTCGCTGAACGAGGAAGAACATGAAGAGCACTTGAGGATAGTGTTACAGAAACTCCGAGAGAATCAGTTATATGCCAAGCTGAGCAAATGTGATTTTCGGTTGAGAGAAGTTTCTTTCCTGGGATATGTTATCACAGATGGAGGAATTGCAGTAGACCCGAGTAAAGTTCAGGATGTTCTGAATTGGAATCCACCGAAGTCTGTGCCTGAAATCAGAAGTTTTCTCGGACTTGCAGGTTACTACCGCCGATTTATTGAGGGATTCTCAAAGATTGTGAAACCCATGACTTCCTTGTTGGAAAAAGGAAAAGAGTTTAAGTGGGATGCTACATGCCAGAAGTGTTTTGAAGAGCTGAAAACAAGATTGACCACTGCCCCTGTGTTGATAATGCCAGATATCCACAAAGGGTTTGATGTGTATTGCGACGCTTCACGAATGGGACTTGGATGTGTGTTAATGCAAGAAGGCAAAGTTGTGGCTTATGCTTCAAGACAGTTGAGAAAGCATGAGCAGAACTATCCTACCCATGACCTGGAATTGGCTGCCGTCGTGCACGCATTGAAGATTTGGAGGCACTACATGATCGGAAACAAGTGTCAGATCTTCACGGATCATAAGAGTCTGAAGTACATCTTCACGCAACAGGATCTTAACCTAAGACAGCGCAGATGGCTAGAACTAATCAAGGACTATGATTTGGATATCCAGTATCATGCTGGCAAGGCTAATATTGTGGCAGACGCCCTAAGCCGGAAAGGACAAGCTAATATGATGGTTGCTCGATTGATGCCTCAGGAATTATGTTGGGAGATGGCACATTTGAACTTGGGAATTGTCACACAAGCGGAAGCCATAACCATGGAGATGGAACCTACATTAGAACATGAGATCAGAAAAGGACAATTGACAGATGCTAAGATCAGAGAGATCAAGATTCAAATTGGTTTAGGCAAAACTAAGGATTTCACCGAAGATGAACAAGGAACTGTTTGGTTCAGAAAAAGGATCTGTGTACCTGAAATTGATCACCTTCGTGAACTTATTTTGAAAGAGGCACATGATTCCGCTTATTCCATTCATCCTGGAAGCACCAAAATGTATCAAGACTTGAAAGAAAGATACTGGTGGTATGGTTTGAAAAGAGACGTAGCAACTCACGTAGCTTTGTGTGATGTGTGCCAGAGAGTGAAGGCAGAACACCAGAGACCAGCAGGTTTACTCCAGCCATTGAAAGTACCCTAATGGAAATGGGAAGAGATTGGTATGGATTTCATTGTAGGGTTACCTCGTACTCATGACGGTTACGATTCGATATGGGTTATTGTGGACAGATTGACAAAAGTCGCACATTTCATCCCGGTCAAAATAACATACACTGGAGTCAAGTTAGCAGAACTATACATGTCACGAATTGTGTGTCTGCATGGTGTTCCAAAGAAGATAGTGTCTGATCGAGGTACTCAGTTCACGTCGCGTTTCTGGCAGAAATTACATGAATATATGGATACAAAGCTCAATTTCAGTTCCGCATATCATCCGCAAACAGATGGTCAGACTGAGCGAACCAATCAAGTATTAGAAGACATGTTGAGAGCATGTGCCCTCAAGCATGGAGGTAGTTGGGATAAAAGTTTGCCATATGCAGAATTCTCCTACAATAATAGTTATCAAGCAAGTCTCAAGATGGCCCCATTTGAAGCATTATATGGGAGAAAATGCAGGACACCATTTTATTGGAACCAGACAGGAGAAAGCCAAGTTTTTGGACCAGAGATTCTTCAAGAAGCGGATAGACAAGTCCAGATAATCCGGGATAATCTCAAGACTGCCCAGTCACGACAGAAAAGTTACGCTGATACACGAAGAAGGGAATTGACATTCGAAGTTGGAGATTTTGTGTATTTGAAGGTATCACCCATCAGAGGTTTACGTAGATTCAAAGTGAAAGGAAAGTTGTCACCACGTTATATTGGTCCTTTTCAGATCCTGGAAAGGAAAGGTGAAGTGGCATATCGATTGGAGTTACCGGCACAATTGTCAGATGTCCATGATGTGTTTCACGTATCACAGTTAAAGAAATGTTTGAGAGTGCCTGAGGAGCAGTTACCGTTGGAGGAACTTGATGTACAAGAAGATTTGTCTTATGCAGAGCATCCGGTTAGAATCTTGGAAACATCTCAGAGGGTTACTCGGAACAAGGTGATCAAAATGTGCAAAGTACAGTGGAGTCACCACTTAGAGGATAAGGCTACTTGGGAAAGAGAAGATGAACTGATTGCAGAATTCCCTCAACTGTTCCCTAGTCCTTCCGAATCTCGAGGACGAGATTCTCTTTAAGGGGGGTAGGTTTTGTAACACCCAAAAATATAGGAATCAAAAATTTTGAAAGTATTTTTATAAAAGTCACAGGATAAAATTTAGCATGCATCTTTATTTCTTTTTCTATTCTTTCTTTCAGCCCAACCCAATTCTTCTCTTCTCCTTCTTCTCTTTTTCCCGCGACCCAACTCAGCAGCCCAATCCGCTCACCCGACCCTTTCTTTCACTGACAGCTGGGACCCATCTGTCGGTGTCTTGTTTCTTCTTTCCTTTCTTCTTCCTCTGCTCCGCATTGCTCCCGCTGCTCTGTTTCCTTTCTCCGCCGTGACAGCAGGCGCGCCGCGCCATCGTCCGTCCTTTCCTCTTCCTTCTTCCTTCCTTACCCCGAGTCCGGATCGACTCCGCGCCGTCGCCCGCGTCTCTCTTTCCTTCCCCGCGATGCAGGCTTACCTTATTAGCCGCAGTTTCGCCCTTTCCTTTGCAAGAGCCGCCTCCTTCCTTATTTCCGGCCAATCCGCCCCTATAAAAATCCCGCCGGAGCCCCGCTTTGCACCTAGAGCCACCATCAACCCTTTACTTTACTCTACAGCGTCGCACGCTGCTGGAATTCGCACACCGGAGGAACGCCGCCGTCCCGTGTCGCCGCCTCTCCGTCGACTCGCCGTTCCGCAGTTTCTCCGCCGTCTTCAAGTATCGCCGGAGTTCCACGAGTTGGTGAGCATCAAGCCGCACCAGATTCCCCTCTCTCTCTTGCTTCGCCGCAAACCCGATTCCTCGCCGGAGATCTGTTTCCACCCGCCGCCGTGACCGCCGGTCTACAGCTGCCGCACAGCCATCCCGTGACCACCCTCACCTTCGCTGTACCGCCCACTCTCTCCCCGGCATGAACACAACCTGAACCGAGCCCCGGAACACCGAATTCGGTGAAGCTCCGACCGTCCGCCGCCGCACTCGATCGCCGCCGGCGCCCAGCAAAGCTCCGATTCGCGCGACCCTTACTCTGCCGATTCGCCCGACCTTCTCTTCACTCCGCCGATTCGCCCGACCTTTTCCTTACTCCGCCGATTTGCCCGACCCGCCGCTCGATTCTGATCCAACGGACCAGATTCATCCGACCCTAGCTGTTCCCAGAACTTTTGCAGAAAGAACCCTAGGTTTTCCAGGAATCAACCCGCAGTCCAGATCAGTAGAAAATAATTAGAGTTGAGCCCTTTCTTTTTCTATCCCGACCCCTGACTTTTCTAGAATTAGTACCCGCCGACCAGAACCTATAGTTTTGCGCCCCGACCCTCTGTATAAGGTTTAATTATGTTTTAGCCCCTAATTTCTTCAGATTTAGTTCCTGGAAGTTCAAACCTCTCGTAGTTAGGCCCCTAGGTCACTGTTTTAGCCATATCTTCATCGTTTCAACTCCGATTTCAGCGATTCTTGCGCCCATATGATCCTTGCATCATGAACTACAACTTTAGTATCTTTTTACTTTCTTTTTGTGCTGTTTGTTGTACTGTTTCTTATTTTTTTGTGTATGCTTGTTTGTGTGATCGCATAGACAACGTGATGTTCGAGCAAAATCAAGAGCAAGTTTACGAGGAAGAGAATCAGCAGCTGTTTGAAGAAGGCAAGTGGATTTCCCCCTGCATATTCTATTTGATCCCAACAGCAGCATGATAATTCACTTTACTTTACTGTTGCTTGCATAAACTTGATGGGTTACCTA
This sequence comes from Panicum miliaceum, assembly GCA_032594955.1. Classification (NCBI taxonomy): domain Eukaryota; kingdom Viridiplantae; phylum Streptophyta; class Magnoliopsida; order Poales; family Poaceae; genus Panicum; species Panicum miliaceum. Next base: position 44,035,666 of record CM064061.1, on the reverse strand, counting down.
TACTAAGGACTTACCTAGTCTTTTACCCCAAACCTTGAAACACCTGGGTTTACTATTTATGTTGGGTAAACAAGCTTAGTTGCAAACTTTGGGATTGGTATTGGTTTACTCTTATGTCAATGTTGATCACGTTTCATATTGTTGTTATATCGCGTAATCTCAAGATCAACTTTGTTTAATGGGAACATGGAGAACCACCCAAGAAAACAGTGCAACCACAAAGTCATATGGCTCTGACCTTAGCCAATTAATTAGATGTGTAGTTTGCTGGTGGCCTTACCGAAAGGGCAAGGAGGGGGTCGGTGATAGGGGTCATAGCCCGGTCCTCTTGGGGTAGCTGCCTTTGCTAAGGAGCTGACCATTAGGGAGGTTTATGGACCACACTGCTACTGAAACTCTAGCGGGCTGCCTAGCTCTCGACATGTTTTTGTAAAGGCTTCGTAGTGTACCCTCGCCACTCACCTCGGAAGTGTTTAAGGGCCTTGCAAACCCGGGCGACTCAGGGAAACACGATTTGTGGGTAAAGTGTACAACCTCTGCAGAGTGTAAAACTGTTATAACAGCCGTACTCACGGTTAAGAGTGGCTTGGACCCTCACATGATAATGAAACTTGAAGATTAATTAATCTGTGGTTCGTGGATTATGCTATTGTTACCGTTATGATTTTACTAAAGTGGGTTGGTATAAACGTAAACCTAGTTAATAGGTGCCTGTTAATAAATATTTGACCAACTAAAAGTGACCGCTGCTGAAAACCTTAGCCTATCCTTGATGGCCTTGCATATTCACCCCACTTGCTGAGTACCAACCATAAGAGTACTCACCCTTGCCCCCCTGCTGTTCAGAAGAGAACTTTGAAGAGGAGCACTTCGACGACTTCGAGGAGTTCTAGGTCCTGCGTTCACCAGTCATCGCCTGTGGAAGACGGAGTTGTTGCAGACTTCGTATAGGGTATAACGGTTAATCGTTTAAAGACATTTGTGTCTCTTTTACACAGAGTGTAATATTGTTAAATACTTTATTTAGTAACATTTTGAGCATTATCTTTGATATATTACACTTTCCGTCTACCATATGTGTGTGAACATGATCCTGGCGCACATATGAGATGCATCTGGTTCTTTCTAGAATCGGGTGTGACAATACCCGACCCCCAAAAACTAGCCGTTATGTGCTGAAAAAGCACTGGTCGGAACTTCCGACCCGGGGTCGGAAGGCTCAAGGGTGTATTCATGCGTGGAGAGTCAGCAACCAATGAATGAGGGGGTGAAGGGGTATATATACCCGACCCCCAAAAACTAGCTGTTATGTGCTGAAATAGCACTGGTCGGAACTTCCGACCCGGGGTCGGAACTTCCGACCCCAACATTATTTTTTGGCCGAGGACCCCTGGTCGGAAGTCCCCAGAGACTTCCGACCTGGGTCGGAACTTCCGACCCAGCTTTTTTGCTGGATTGAGATTTTCTCACAAGGAACTTGGGTCTCTCATTTGCTTTTGGCTTTTCTACTAAACACTTTAGCATCTCCAGAATATCTTTTCGCATCCCTCTTAATAGTACGGTGTTTCCTATACTCATATTCAAAATAGAAAATTAATAAAACACTTCTTTGAGCTCCAACACCGTCCATCAAGCAATTTGACGTCTTTTACGCGTATATTTCATTTCATTGCATCGTAACCTGTTCAAAACTCGATAAACTCATTAGCTCCTTAATTATGCATGTCATCAACACCAAAACCTACTTAGGGGGCCAAATGCACTTTCAATCTCCCCCTTTTTGGTGATTGATGACAACACAATCAAGGCTCACAAATAAAATCATAAATCAGTTTTGAACCAATCATATAGTTGAGCTCCCCCTTAATATGTGCATTTTCATAGATGAAATAAAAATGCTTCAAATGAAATTTGCACAAATTAAGAGAGCTCCCCCTATATCATTGAATCCGTGGGGTGGAAAGTGTGACAATAATCATCCGTGATGCATATGACATGATATATCACCATAACAAAGTCATGATCATCACAAGCATTTAAAGTTCTAAGATCGCACTAACATAACAAGCCATGAATAAGTCTTACAAATACAAAGTCTCACTTGGCACACCACACATAACACAAATACATAACGAATGTCTTACATGTCCACAAGCCATAAGAGTTCAAGGATCATAAGCTACCACAACGACAAGCTACGATAGATAGATAAGCAAAGCGTCCAAGACCTATGCCTATGGTGAGCTCACTCCCCCTTTGGTATCAAGAACCAAAAAGGAGAGGCCCTTCCATAGCCTTCACTCATCGTCCTCATCATCGTCGTCATCATCCTCCGGCTCGGTGTCGGTGTTGGCAGCGGGAACGTCCTCTTCTTCTTCTTCGATCGACTCCGCACGTTGACCAAAATCTTCTTCTTCAATCTCACCAAACTGAGATGCACCATAAGTCATGGATGGTTCCATCCGCTCCCAAGGGTTGTAGAAGACGGGAGGTGGAGGAAAATCCATAGGAGCACGGACCGAAGAATGTGGAATGTCGCTCTTGGCCATTATCTCCTTTTGCCTTGCCTCAATCTGAAGAAGTTGCTCATCAACATATTTCTTGTGGGCATGAATTTCTTCGGCATTGTGATGCCCCACATTGAAGCAAGCAAAGAGTCCCTTAGAAAGAAATCCAAGAATCCCCTTCTTCTTTGGTGCACGAGGTGGAGGTCCATGGGATGTAGAAGGACGGTGTGAAGATGAAGGACCATGTGAAGAAGAAGGACCACATGAACTAGATGGAGCTTGCGAACTGGATCTTCTAGGAGGGGCATGCTTGCCAATCTTCACAAGACGCTCAATTGTGCCCTTGCTTGGCATATAGAATGGATGACCCTTGTTGGTGAGGATGTTAACCCCGGTCACTTCTACAATCATAGCAAAGATATATGGTGAGTAGTTGCAGCTCTTCTTTGGAGTCACGGAGCACACAATGATCTCCTCCCAAATGAAATCAAAGACACTAAACTTAGCCTTTTCCAGAGCCATCCTATCAAGTAGGTTCTTTGACATATTTGAAATCTTGTCCGCATCTCCTCCCTTAGGACGACTGTGAGACGAAGAGATTATTGAGCATCTTGTAATACGGGGTGAAGCCATTAACAGTCCCAAGATTGACATCTCCATAAGCACTATCATACATGAATGCCATCTCTGCATCATCTAGCACATTTTCTTCACCATGAAGTTTGTCCTTCTCAAGATCTGCACTAGGAAACCCGAGAATACTAGCAAACTGCTCATATCCAACCTCTAAAGGCTTGCCTTTGGTCATCCAATGAAATGTCTTGGTTTGACGATCAACATAGAGAGTGGCATAGAATTGGGCAATTATTTCCTCATTCCAATCTTGGTTGAAAGACATGATAGAAGTAAGATTCATCCTTGCACAAGCATCTATGACAGGCTGAATAAATGGAAAATCAATATCCATAAGATGTTTCCAATCAATAGACTTCATTTCGCCGGTAGGGTGAGCCTTTGTCATGATAACACTTTCATACCAATCGGCTTGGAACCAAGTCCAAAATCTGGAATCTCCTTGCTGCTCTTTGGGATAACGAGATGGATCATCATACCTCAAGTTGTAGAAATTTTTCTTGCCCCTCATGTAGTTAACGGTGCAGTGACCATTGTAGGCTCCATCGGTATGAGTAATTGGCTTTGACATCCGAGTAATCATATTGTTCAAATACTCAAGGGACTCCGATTGATCACCCATGTGAGAACCCGAAGCGCAGCCACGCCTAGCGTGAGAACCACGGCTAGAACCTTGACCACGAATTGGCTTTCCATGACCTCGCGCACGCTCTGGCACCTTGGCAACTGCCTTTCTCTTGCGCTGAACAAAGGGTGCGGCATCGGCGGTGGCTTCGGAGTCGGATGAACGCTCCGGTGAGGACTCATTGTCGGATCCTTGTGTACCCCTCTTTCCACGAGCCATCTGATGAATATGCAAAGGATATATAAGGATGGATCGAAGAAACTGACTTAGGATTGGTGATAGGATAGCCTTATTGTGCCAAAACAAGCACTAGTCGGAAGTTCCAACCAGGGGTCGGAACTTCCGACCAACCCTGAATCAACACAATAAACCATGGAACTCAAGATTTAGCCTACCAAACTTAACCAAACTCTAGACATGTGTTCTACTGAGTATAGAGAAGCTATCCCCTAAAGGAATCCATCTAACTCTTGAGGCATTGAGAGATCGGGCAACGGAAGATTTGAATGCAATACCTTAAGCTTTTCCCGCGCGAATCGGAGGAGAGGAAGATGGAATTGGAAGTTCCGATGCTTGGGGAATCCAACGAGCTTCACGAAAACGAAATCCCACGGTCGATTTTGAAGTTCCCCTCAAGGGATTAAGAGGAGGAGGAGTAGCCGTCGGTGGGAAAAGAAAGAAAGGAGCTAGGGTTTGAGGGGGCTGCGAAGACGTATTTCTAGTTTCAGGCAGATTGTCGGAAGTTCCGATGGGGGGTCGGAACTTTCAATAAGAATTAAAGTCCAGGCCGAGAACCCTTTGTCGGAAGAAGCACGATACTTCCGATGCGTCGTCGGAACTTCCGACGACGCATCGGAAGTTCCGACACAAACAAACTTCCTCCCGAGGACCCTTTATCAAAAGGAGCAAGGGAGTTCCGATGATTGACGGAAGTTCCAACCTCGTGTCGGAAGTTCTGATGGCAGCTGATTTTCTCCAAAAAGATAGATTTTGATATAGAGTGAATTTGGAGATTTTGAGAGTATAGGCTTGTAGACATGCGACAACTTGATGCTTGATGATCAGCCACAAACAATCATTACATAACAATGATCACAAGCATCAAGTTTCGATCCAAGGATCAAAATCCAAATATTTTGAAGAATTCAACACAATAAAAATTCATTTTCCTATCTAGGCAACAATCAAGTATGTGCAACAAGTCAAGCTAAGTTACGAGAATCCAAGATATTTAGTTCACTCCTCAAAGCACAAAACCTTTGCTCATCTAGAGGCTTAGTGAAGATATCGGCAAGTTGCCGTTCGGTGCTCATATGACGTAAAGCAATATCTCCCTTAGCCTCATGATCCCGTAAGAAATGGTGTCTTATATCTATGTGCTTTGTTCGGGAGTGTTGCACTGAATTGTTTGCTAGCTTGATGACGCTCTCATTGTCACACAAGAGCAAAATCTTACTAAACTCACAACCGAAGTCACTGAAGGTTTGCTTCATCCATAAAATATGGGCACAACATGCACCCGCGACAACATATTCCGCTTCCGCGGTGGATAAAGCAACTAAATTCTGTTTCTTAGAACTCCAAGATACTAGGGACCGACCAAGAAATTGGTAAGTACCTGCCGTACTCTTTCTATCTACTTTGTAACTGGCATAATCCGAATCGGAATATCCAAGTAAATCGAAAGTGGAGCCTTTGGGATACCACAAGCCAAGGTTAGGAGTGTGTACTAAATATCTCAAAATTTCTCTGAACAGCGGTTAAGTGACATTCCTTGAGATTGGCTTGAAATCTTGCACACATGCGCACACTAAGCATAATATCGGGTCTAGATGCACAAAGATAAAGAAGAGAGCCAATCATGGAGCGATATACCTTTTGATCGACCGACTTCCCTTCTTCATTGAGATCAAGATGACCATTTAGTGCCATGGGTGTCTTGATGGGCTTGGCATCGGCCATGTCAAACTTCTTGAGCATATCCTTCACATACTTGGTTTGACATATGAAAGTCCCTTCCTTAATTTGCTTGACTTGAAACCGAAGGAAGAACTTCAATTCACCAATCATGGACATATCAAATCTCTTGGTCATGATCCTACTAAATTCCTCACAAAACTTTTGGTCAGTAGAACCAAATATAATGTCATCGACATATATTTGGCAAACAAAGATATCTTTATCGACTTTGTGAGTAAAGAGAGTAGAATTGGCTTTGCCCATTACAAACTCGTTCTTGAGAAGAAAATCCTTAAGGCATTCATACCATGCTCTAGGAGCTTGCTTAAGCCCATAGAGCGCCTTATGGAGCTTGTATATATGGTTTGGAAACTTTGGATCTTCAAAGCCCGGCGGTTGTTCAACATACACCAACTTGGATAGGGGCCCGTTCAAGAATGCACTTTTCACGTCCATTTGATAAAGGTTGAAATCATGGTGAGTAGCATAGGCTAATAAAATACAAATTGATTGAAGCCTAGCTACGGTTGCATAGGTTTCACCAAAATCCAAACCTTCAATTTGGGTGAAACCTTGTGCAACTAACCTTGCCTTGTTTCTTGTGACGACACCATTTTCATCTTGTTTGTTTCGAAAGACCCACTTGGTGCCAATCACATTTTGCTTCGGTCTTTCAACCAATTCCCAAATCTTATTTCTTGTGAAGTTGTTCAAATCTTCTTGCATGGCAATCACCGAATCCGGATCACCAAGTGCTTCATCTACCTTAAGAGGTTCCAATGAGGAAACAAATGAGTAATGTTCACAAAATGTTGCTAAATGTGAATGAGTGGTTACCCCTCTTTGAATACTCCCAAGAATGTTGTCAACGGGATGATCCCGTTGAACACTTTGATGAACTCTTGGATGAGGCACTTGTGATTGAGGTTGAATGGGTCCATCATCATCATCTTCTTATCGTGCATCAACTTGAGACTCTCCACCTTGTCCTCCCCCTTGATCAATGCCATGATCTTGATCAACACCATGATCTTGACTTTGATCTTGAGGTTGATGAGAACTTGGTGGTTCAACTCTTGTAGATGATGATGGATCATTGCTTCTTCGATCAACTGGTGTTTGTGCTTGATCTTGAGCTCACGAGGCCTCACTTCACCTAAGCCCATCCTCATGATTGATAGATTTGGTGGTTCCTCATCATCTACAAGGTTCTTATCAACTTGCTCCTTTTGAGAGCCATTAGATTCATCGAAAGTCACATCTACCGTGACGTCTACCGTGACGTCAACACAACCGGTGGTTTTGTTGAAGACACGATAGGCGTGTTCGTTAGTACCATAACCAAGTAGAAAGCCCTCATCTACCTTTAGCGCAAACTTTGAGCTTTTGGCTTTCTTGTTAAGTATGAAACACTTACAACCAAAAACTCTAAAGTAGTGCACCTTAGGCTTGTTACCAGTGATTATCTCGTAGGGTGCCTTGCCCAAATACTTGTAAATGTAGAGGCGGTTGATTGCATGGCAAGCGGTGTTGATTGCTTCGGCCTAAAGTTATCCGGGGTCTTGTACTCATCAAGCATGGTTCTTGTGGCTTCAATCAAAGTCCTATTCTTCCTCTCCACAATACCATTTTGTTGAGGAGTGTATGGAGCGGAGAATTCATGCTTGATTCCTTCTTCATAAAGAAAATCTTCAACATTTGTATTCTGAAATTTGGAACCATTGTCACTTCTTATATTCTTGATCTTCAACTCATATTCATTTTGAGCTCTTCTGATAAATTTCTTGATGATTCCTTGTGCTTCAATTTTATCTTGCAAAAAGAATACCCATGTGAAACGGGAAAAATCATCAACAATAACAAGACCATATTTGTTACCGCCAATGCTAACTTAGGCAATTGGTCCAAATAAATCCATGTGTAAAAGCTTCAAAGGTCTTGATGAAGTCATGATGTTCTTGGCGGGATGTGGAGCACCAACTTGCTTCCCAGCTTGACATGCGCTACACAACCTATCTTTCTCAAAAACAACATTGGTTGGTCCTAGGATGTGCCCGCCCTTTTGAAGTTTGGCCAAGTTCCTCATGCCAACATGGGCTAGTCGGCGATGCCAAAGCCAACCCAAATCGGATTTTGCCACTAAACAAGTCTCCGGCTCAATTTTCTCCTTAGAGAAATCAACAAGATAAATTTTGCCCTTCAATTGACCCGTAAAAGCAATAGAGGAATCCTCCCTTCTAGAGACGGTCACACCTTCGTTAGTAAAGAGACAATTGTAGCCCATCATACAAAGTTGTGAGACGGACAACAAATTTTATCTCAATTTTTCAACCCAATAAACATCATTGATTGAATTATTATGAGCAAGAGGAACTTTATCCAAACCGATCACTTCTCCTTGGCTATTGTCTCCAAAGACAATTGTTTCTTTAGGTATATCATTTGTCTCCAAGGAAGTGAACAAGTCCTTCTCCCCGGTCATATGATTTGAACATCCAATATCAAGCAACCATGCGGTGCCACCGGAGGAGTAAGCCCACAAAACAAGTTAAGCTTTGAATTTAGTTACCCACAAATATTTGGGTCCTTGAGGGTTAGACGGTAAACTTTTGAAACCCACACACTTCTTAGAATGGCTTTCTTTGTGTAGGCCCTAACATACTTGACCACAATTTTACCCTTGTGATCCATGGTAACCATGTAATCTGTAGTGTAGCTTGGTGATGGCTCACGCTTCACTACATTTGTCTTGATTGGTGCCTCAACCTTCTTCTTCGTTTGAGGAGGAGTGGTGGAGGTCACACCATGTGCTATGTTCATCAAGTTCTCAAGCTTTGTTCCCTTGGTGAACACAACACATTCCTTACCATTGATCATCCTTGTTTCATTTGTTTTGACACCATGATAGTGACCAAGCCCATCCTTTTTGTGGGAGCGTCTCCCTTCCTTGTACACAACCTTCGGCTCGGGCTTGAAATCACCATCATACCCATTTCTTACCAACTTGTTCAATCTATCAAGTTGAGCATCCTTTGCTTTGATGAGCTTCTCCAGCTTTGCCAAGTTAGTAACACAAGCTTGCACATCAATTTTGTAACATTTAGAGCAACCTTCACTTATGGAGGCATTGGAATCAAAGATTGCCTTAGAATCAGTTTTGGTGCTTTTCCAAAGAGCACTATAGTTAACTTCAAGGTCTTTGAATTTGACCGTTAAGCATGAAAGGCTCTCTTGAAGTTCACTATGTGTGTTCGTTAGAGAAGTTAGAGATTCATCTACCAAGGATTTCTCCTTTGATATCCTCTTGTTTGAATCATTGGCCAAAGACAAGTCAATAACAAATTTTTCAACCTTAACCTTTTCTTCGGCTAGAGATTTCTCTAAGGCAAGGTTTCTATCCTTTTCAAGGATGAGCAAGTCCTCTTGCCTATCGAGAGTCTCCTTCTTCTTTTCCAATTTTCCCATAAGCTTTTTAATTTCTTTAAAACCTTTCTTACCAAATTCTTTAATCATAAAAGCTCTATGATGTTCTTCCTCATTTTCCAAATCGTTTTGTGCAATATCAAATGTGGAAGGAGGTTGGAAAGAAGGTATGAGTGTTTCTTGTACCTTGGTACCTCTTGCCATAAGGCAATAGTGAGTGTCTTCCTCATCATCGAAGAGGTTCTTGAAGAGCTTCTTTGTGGACTTGGGCATGGCTAGAGTTGCCATTCCTTCATGATCAGAGTCTTCATGGCTTGACTCCCATTCTTGCCCAACATGAGCTTGACCTTGATATTTCTTTTTGTAGTCCTTGCTCTTCTCCTTGTACTTCTTTTCATCTTTGGCCTTATTCTTCAATTGTGGACAATCGGCAATGTAATGACCAACTTCCTTGAACTCATAGCATCTTCTTTGTTGTGGCCTTTTCGTTTCATCACCGTTTCTCTTGTAAGATTTCTTCTTCATGAAGTGCTTGAAGTTCCTCAAGACCAAAGCCATTTCTTCATCGGTTGACCCTTCATCACTTGAATCTTCTTTTGTTGACTTGGGGGCCTTGGAGCTTGACTCAACTTTGTTGCTAGTGGTAGCATTGAGTGCTACACTCTTGTTGATCTTGTGGGTCATGGATTTTGCCACATCCCTCTCTACCAACTCTTGATGAAGAATTTTACCAAGAAGTTAATTTGTTGTCTTGGTCTTGAATTTTGGGTCTTTTCTAATCATTGTTGCAAGAGTAGGGTTCCTTGGTGTGAAAGCCCTAAGCAACTTATTTGTCACTTTGTGATCTTCCCAATCTTCACAACCAAGAGCTCTAATGTCCGACACAAGAATTATGAGCCTATCGTACATTTGCCTCACGGTTTCATGAGCTTCTTTCAAGGTGTCCCATATCTTCTTGACCACTTGAACGTTGCGGACCTTGTTGAACTCTTGAGCACAAAGGGAACTTGTGATAACCCTCACGACTTGTGCATTGCAGAAGTAATCTTGAGCTTGTTCAGCCGTGGGTATTCCATTTGTGGGTGGAGTCACACCTACAACAACAACTTCCCAAATGGAAGGGTGAAGCGCATAGAGTTGCATTTGCATATCATAAGACCACTTGGGATAATCCGTTCCATCAAAGAATGGAGCTTTTCCCAATTGAACCGATTGAAATTGAAAATCGGGATATTGAGATTGAGGATAGTTAGGTGGTACTTGGTGCATCCCAAAGAAAGGATGCTTTTCCATCTCTTGCTTGATTCTTTTCTTCACCATCTTGTTCGCTTTCTTCTCAATTTTGGCTTTCATCTTCTCTTTTCTTCTTTTTCTTGCCTCTACGTCCTCCCCTTAAAGCTCATCACTTTCGCTAGTTTCTTCGCTTGAGGCGGAGTCATAGACGGAAGGAGCGTGGCTTCCATCCCCACGCGGTCTTGCGGTTCTGGTTGCGGAGCCTCCCGGAATATGATCGAATGGTATGCGACTGGTGGCATCCTTCGTGCGAGTGGCGCCTTCCCCATCTTGAGACATCATGAAATCCCTTAGCGGTTAAGCCTTCATCAAGAGATTAGGCTCTGATACTAATTGAAAGGATTTTGGTGATGCCTAGAGGGCGGGGGTGAATAGGCGAACCTGTAAATCCTGAAAAATTCTTCACAGAAAATTACCTATCGGAACTTCCGATCCCGTGTAGGAGTGTAAGAAATTCCAATGATTAAACAAGTTCTACACACAATTCAAAATTAAACTTGAAACTGGAGGAAGTGGCTGAATCTAAAGATGCATAGAAGTACTAGGAACCTTCTCCAAGTGGTCTTTGCAAGCACAACAGCACGAGTACGTAGATCGGGACAAAACAAGGTCTAGGTCAATAAGAGCAAGATATGAACACTTAAGAACAAGAGACACAAGATTTGTTCCCGAAGTTCACTCCCACAAAGGAAGTACGTCTCCGTCGAGGATCTCACCAAGAGCCGGGTCCTCTCTAACCCTTTCCTCACTCAATGAACCACAAAGGAGGATTGAGTCACTTACTATCAAAATCCACAAAGAATTGGGTAATACAAACTTCCCGGGGCGCTCACATAGGAGAGAGCGCTCCACGAGCGATGTCCAACCGTCTAGAAGCAAGCTTCAAGAGTAACAAACGCGAATTGATGCTTGGAGATGCTTCAAGTGCTCATGGGAAGGAGGTGGCTGCACTTTAGCTCAAGGAACTCAAGTCTCACACCTCAATCTTTCTCTCACCCAAGCCCAAGCTCAAATCTATGCAAGTATTGGCTCTTGGAGGGATTGGGGAAGTGTTTTGGAGGCTCAAGGGTGTGTTCATGCATGGAGAGTCAACAACCAATGAATGAGGGGGTGAAGGGGTATATATACCCGACCCCCCAAAACTAGCTGTTATGTGCTGAAAAAGCACTGGTCGGAACTTCCGACCCCAACATTAATTTTTGGCCGAGGACCCCTGGTCGGAAGTCCCCAGAGACTTCTGACCTCGGTCAGAACTTCCGACCCCATGTCGGAACTTCCGACCCAGCTGTTTTTGCTGGATTGAGATTTTCTCACAAGGAACTTGGGTCTCTCATTTGCTTTTGGCTTTTCTACTAAACACTTTAGCATCTCCAGAATATCTTTTCGCATCCCTCTTAATAGTACGGTGTTTCCTATACTCAAATTCAAAATAGAAAATTAATAAAATGCTTCTTTGAGCTCCAACACGTTCCATCAAGCAATTTGGCGTCTTTTTACGTGTATATTTCATTTCATTGCATCGTAACCTGTTCAAAACTCGATAAACTCATTAGCTCCTTAATTATGCATGTCATGAACACCAAAACCCACTTAGGGGGCCAAATGCACTTTCATATGCCCACCCTTATATAGTTTGGTGGGACAGGGTTACACGGAAGTCCTAGCCCCGTACAAGCTTAGGAGTCCTACCCGAGAACTTTTTGGGTAGTTACCTTCTGTACCGACTAGTTGTACTCATATCCGAGTACTTTACAATATGGATAAGGTATAGGACATGCCCCAACCCTTTCTCTAGAATGTTCTACGCCACGCGTGCTGTCCTGTTGCCCCAGGTCTGACAAGCCCCCGAGCTCTTCATAGCTGAGTACTGCAAGCTTCGAGTACTTCTGGAAGTCATCCTTCGGTTTCTGTTGAAACTTTGTCTTGAAGATATCTTTTGAGTACTTTCCTTGGCTGCTCGAGGCTGTTAGGTGCTCTAGCTCCGAGTACTTTCAAGCTTTTTATTTCTATGGGGTGCGATGCAAATCGCACTCCATATGGAGTAGCCCCCCAGCCTTAGGTTGAATCGAAGTATCAGGCTGAGGGTCCCACTAGTCTTGAATCTTCTTTCCTTATCTTCCAAATATTTTTGAAAAATAAACCATCGATGACACGTGTCCCTCACCCCCGAGCCTTGAATCCAAATCCCAAGGTTTGGAAAAATGATCCAAAACAACGTGGCATATTGAACAGTGTTATGTACAACATATGTGTAAAATCTGTGTGATCTGCCTTAATGGTTTATTATGGAAATCAATTGGTCCAAAATTCGAAAAACCTCTTTTTTCGGGATAAGATCCCTGAAAAAATGGTTAATCAAATAAACTCCGCAAAACTCTTCCCAGATAACCGCTCAAAACAAATCACACCTTTTTTAGGTGAAAAACCTCTTCGGCTTCCAAACAGTAAATCTGGGCCTACCCGCTGATTATTTAACCACGCGGTGACTAGGCTTTTTACCCTTTCACTCTCTGCCTTAGCCATTTCGCCTTCTCACCTTCCTGCGCCGCCACTCACTTTAGATCTAGGGTTTGAGAACTCCATTGAGCCCATCCTCCATCCTCAGCCAAATTAGTCGGAGAATCCATCCTTGCCATCAGTGAGTGCTCACACCACTCCTCTCGAAGCCCCCGAGCGCATCCGAGTGAATTGACTCGTGACGTTCAAGAAGATGGGGAACAAGCGGCAAGCGGCCAAGGGCAAGAAGGAGGAGTCGAGCACCAATGACTGGGAGAAAAGTAAGTGCACCCGCGAGAACCTCATCAATTTGGTTGCTCAGGGTCTTCTTCAAGGGGAGGAGATGGTTCAGTGGAAACCCTCCTTCCGCCAACCTTATCCTCAGGAGGATGTAGATCAAATCGTTATTTTCGAGCATTTTGTCGAAAGGGGACTGGCCCTCCCTGCTTCTGATTTCTTCCGCGGCCTTCTTTATCACTAGGGTATTCAGATCCATCATCTGAACCCTAATTCCATCGTCCACCTCTCCATCTTTGTTTATTTTTGCAAAGCTTTTCTTGGCATCGAGCCACATTTCAATCTTTTTCGTTATTGCTTTCATCTGCGCCAACAACCGTCTAAGGAGAGGCAGTACCTTGTTGGCGGGGCCGGGATTCAGTTCAGGGAAGGGAAGGGAAAGGAGAATATTCAGTACTCACTTCCCACAAACCACTCAGGCTGGAGGTCCTTATTGTTCTACATTGGAAATCATCAGCACGCACTGCCAGAGAGAACTCCAAGGAAGGCGGTGCGGAGGCCCGAGTGGAACAAGAAGTTAAATCCAAACCAAATGATGCAAGTCAATGAACTGCTCGAGCTGATTGGAGCGCAAAAGGAGTTGGGTGTGACCGGCGCTTCCGTTCTGGCCTCCATGTATAAAAGGCGTATCATGCCACTACAGAAGAGATGTCGCTAGGGATTTGAGTATTTAGGGAGTAACGATCCGTCTCGCCTTTCCACATAAATCCTTCCTCCACAAACGGCCATCTACCGTGTTCACCGGGTACTACTCGATGTGAACACGGTTCCTTATTGTCCGAAGCTTTTCAGCGCGGTGAATCCGCGGAAACCGGTGAGTAATCTATCTGTCGAGTACATACATTACTTGTAGATGTAAATTACTACTGGCTGCTAACTTATTTTTGTCAATTTCCGTAGGGACACACTAATCTGTACCGGTGTCCTGCTCCAAATCCCGATGTGCCTCGGGCAGATCACCTCAAGCCAAGTGCGTTGCAGAGGCCCAAGATCAGTCGTTTAGACCGCGACCCTTTAACTGATGAAGAAATGATGGATTCTAACGACAATTTTCCTCTGGCAGCTTTGTTGAAGAAGTCTTGTAAGGAGTCAACCAGCAGCATGGAGATTCCAAGCCATCTGACTAAGCAGCGAGGAGTCGTGAGGAAGCGCAAACTCTCCCTCACCGGCATGTCAGACGACAACCCAAGGTAAGCACTACCATCAAGTGCTTTTCCTTGTTGATTTTTGATGTTCATTGCTGAGTTTTCTTTGTTTTATCTTCAGTCCTCCTGCCTCCCCCCTGTCCAAACATTCCAAGAACGGGGGAAAGACAAGCTCTATCGGGGATGATGCCGCACTAGTAGTAGACGTGCAGCCTAGTGCGGCGGACCCTTCCGCTGTTGACGTCGCACCGAGCCCGAGCAACTCCATCCTCTCGAGCTCCTCGGAGGCTCAACCGAAGGAACCTGCTAGCGGCTCGCGGAAGGTGAGCACTCAAGAACCACAGCTGATTCAGCTCAAAAAGGTGGTGACCAAGAGATCTTTCATGTAAGTTTTGAGTACTTGAACCTGCACTTTTTGTAATTCATCTTGTCGAGTAGTTGATATGATTGTACTTTGTCCAGACCTTCCTCTACTCTGAGCTTGGGAGAGCTTGACGATGCCCCGGCTGCCCAAGCCCCTGAGTCTGGGAAGGACATGGATGTTGCAGCGTTGGAGACTGGCGTTGCTCCTCCTCCAGCCACCAACATCGAAGCGGAGAAAGAAACTAAGGCAGAGCAAGCGGAACTAGAACGGGTGGAGCTGGAGACTGTTGACACCATTTTTTGACACGTGCCAAACTTTTGGTCAAAAGGCTAATAGAAATTAGGCCAACGTTGGAGCAGAAGCAAAGAATGAAGCATGTTGGGCTCTTTGGGCCAGAAGGGGCGTCGTAGACGATAGAACATGGAAGGAGCTGGCAAAGCTATGTCAGCAAGTTATCCATTAGAATTTAGGAAAGTTTTGTTTTCTTTATTGTCAAGTAATGTGCGTCATAATCGACTAGGTTTTGTAGCTTAGGCTATAAATAGCTGCCCTCGGGCATGTATCAAACTATCCAATGATCAATACACAAACCCTTTTTTTTCCTTTTTTTGTTCTCTTTTTGGCGGCTTCGCCTTAGTTGCAGTAGTTTTTTCTTTTACGAGTTCTTTCCTGCACGTGGGGCTGCATCGACTTTGATCTCCGACTTGCTGGTAAGTTCCACGTCGAACGAGGCAGATAGGCTCAAGGTTGACGGAGCATCGCTTCTTCCTCTATTCTCTATTAGTTCAAGTTATCGAGCAGATTGGATCTAGGTCTGGTCTGTTCACCAAGTTATCGATATCAGTCTGTTCTTGTTAGATTAATCTGTTTAGTCTAGCTTGCTTCTTGCTGTTATCACCAGTTATCGGTATTTGCTAGATTTGACAGGATTAAATTCATTTGATCTTATTTTTATTTAGTTTTTACCACAATTTATCTAGCCTAGATCTAAATACCATCGGCCGATGTGCAACTTGTCTGTTGCTCATCGCCAGGCCGATCGGGTTCGGATCTAGGTTTTCCGGTAATTTAACGTTTTACTTGTCCCTTGTCAATTGTAGGTCAAATTGACTGGCATGCCCTGCACCACCACACAGCCGATTTGGACGCCGCGCAAGTGTGAAGCGAGAGGCTCCCGGGTCCTCGCGTGTGCCGGCGTTGAAGGCCGACCTACGGTTTTTTGCGTCAACACGCTTTTGGCACGCCCGGTGGGACACGACAACGACACCATGATGACCGGGCACAACGGGGCCAATGATGACGAGATCTCACATCCCACCATGGATGATCTCAATGAAGAACAAAAGCGGCTAGTCGAGCAAGCTATGAAGCAGTCTCGAGATGCCTTCCTCAGGTCGTTCACTTTGACCAGAATAGGGTAGGCAATAAAAAAGCAGCCGCTACCAGGGCCGAGGGGCATCTCCATCACTCAAGGCTCGGCTAAGTTCAAGGAGATGTTCAATCAGTCCATAAGCCACGCACTGATCAATCAGTCAGGGGTTCTGATCGAGACCATCAAGGACGCTGTCAAGAACGTCCTAGCAGAAGGCACTCGAGGGGGTAACACAGGACCATCATACTTCAACGAGGGATCATCGGTCGCTGCTGGTGTCACAATATCAGCATCAATGGCTGATGGTGCTCTGCCTAGCACAACAAGTGTGCCGATGGCTGGCGCTGGGACAAGCTCATTGCCTTATGTGTTGAGGCGCCAAGGAGCTTCGTCAGCACCTGCTTTATCGCCACTGACGACATCATTCGTAGAGGCGTGCTCAACACTCCAGCAGGGTTTGTACCTTCTACGTTGGGTATGCAATGGAGTTCTGGCCGTACATCTATCCACAGATGTTTGGACAAAGTAGCAACACGGTGAACTTCCCTACTACCACACTGCCGTTGGTGCCGTCTGCTCCGATAATTCAGCATCCATCGCAGACTCAGCCGGTACCAACTTAGACTGGGGGCATCACGTAGATGCATTGGCTTTTCAACCGATGGATGACACTGTGGGACAACCGACGAGTCCCCAAATCCAGAGGGCCTTTTAAGATGCAAACCTTCAGATGCCAAACCTCATGGTGCCGCAGCCTGAAGTTGATTGGGCCAGCAAGATAGCCGATGTGATGAAGAATTAGTTCGACTTGAAACCAAAGGAGCCTGCATTCATGTACAGGAAGCCTTACCCAGAAGCCTACAATCAGATTGCACTGCCTCATCGGTACAAAATGCCAGACTTCACCAAATTCTCTGGACAGTGCAACATGTCGACCGTTGAGCATGTCAGCAGATTCCTGGTACAGTGCAGGGAAGCTACAACGATAGATGCCTTGAAGATCCGCTTGTTCTCGCTATCTCTCTCCGGATCGGCCTTTGCCTGGTTTGCATCACTGCTAGCCAACTCTATAATCACTTGAGCTGATATCGAGAAACAGTTCCACAAGTACTTCTTCACAGGTGTAGAGATGAAGATCACCGACTTGACTGCGGTGCAACAGAGGAATAACGAGCCCGTCCTGGATTACATTTAGAGATTCAGGGACGTCAGAAGCTGTTGTTTCAACCTATCTCTTAGCGATTGCCAGTTAGCTGAATTGGCCTTTCAAGGACTCCTGCCATACATCAGGGAGAAGTTCTCATCCCAGGAGTTCGAGAGCCTGAGTCATCTAGCATCCATGCTTGCTAATGTTGATGTCAGAACCCATGACGCTGGGAAGAATGTGTTCCAGAAGAAGGTCAACTATATTGGGGATTCTTCTGAATCAGAAAGCGAGGCTGAAATCGGCGTTGCTGAATGGGTCAAGACCAAGAAGCCAATCTCATGCCCGTTCGCCAAGAAGGAAGCTGAAAGCTACGGGTTCGACATCACAAAGGCCGATAGGATCTTTGATCTACTACTGCAAGAGGGTCAACTCAAGTTGCCCTCCAACCATGTGATCCCATCGGCCAACAAAATAAAAGGACGCAGGTATTGTAAGGGGCATCACTCTGTCACTAATAATACTAACAATTGCAAGACATTCGGGAATGAGATCCAGACGGCCATTGAGCAAGGAAGAATGAAGTTCGATAGGCCGATGAAGATTGATGAACATCCCTTCCCAGCCAGCGCGGTGGATGTGGGAGCCTAGGAAGTCGACGAAAACACAAAGGTACCACCTTCTGATCATCCTGATCGTGATACCGAAAAACCAAAGACTTGTGTATCGGCCAACGGCAGGGGGAACCAAGGCCAACACGAACAAGGAGGGAGTTTCAGGAAACCACGTAGAGTTGTCACATCTCATATGCTCCTGAACAAATATCAGCGCCAGCAAGAAAGAGAAATACGCTGTCAGGAAGAGAAAGACAGGCGTGATGAAGAACACTGGCGGTGGCCGTTCTTTGCATTCTGCTGGAACGAGGGTTTGCCTTTGCCGTCGGCCGATGATTGTCCTGAATGCAATGGGACGCAGGAAGGCCGATGCAATTTCAAGAGGCAGCGCTACAAAGACAACCATCAATAGTCGACTCTCAGAGGCAAGCAACGTGTCTCTGTCCATGATCGGCTAGGTCCACGTGTTCCTTAGCAAGCGACAAATGAAGAACAAGCTGCAGCCCGTGTACCTAGTGAAGCACCTCTGGATTGGTCGCTTGAGCGTCATGATAGTTATAGGTATGATCTAGAGGAGTACCCGGATTGGTGCATCCTGGGGTTGACCCGTTCTCAGAAGAGGAGGGTTCAGAGGCTCTGTCACCAGGAACAAGAAGAAGCACGCACCTACGAGAAGAAGACGGTCAAATCACAAATATGGCGCGTGAAGACCGATGAAACTACCCTGTCAGCATCGGTCAATATGGTGTGTATGCAACCAACCGAGTGCAAAACACTGGTGCATGATGTTGGCAATGAAGCGGTAGTGAAGCATGTGCCGAATCCAGCCCAAGCATTATTCAAGAGACCATATGAGGAAGAACAAAAACATCTGAGGCCTTTGTATATGAAAGGGCATGTCGATGGTAGGCCAATGACTGGGATACTGATCGATGGAGGAGCCGCTGTTAATGTTATGCCCTATATTATTTTCCAACAGCTTGGGTATGATGAAGAGGATATGATGGAGACTGATATCATGCTCAAGAGCTACGAATGAACAACATCGCCTGCTTGGTGGGCAATCTCTGTCGATCTGATTATCGAAAGCAAGACTCTACCTACTGTTTTCTTCATCATGGATGGCAAGGGTGCATATAATCTGCTCTTGGGTAGGGATTGGATTGACGCTAATTGTTGTATCCCGTCCACATTACACCAGTGCCTTGTTCAGTGGTTAGATGATGGTTCAGTTGAAGTAGTGCATGCGGGCCCGTCTCTCAGCGTTGCCTGCGTTGATCCTCCAGTCTGGGGATTTGATGGCGTGGAATGCATGTCAGGGAAGTTTCAAAGAGAAGATTTCTTGAAGATGGAAGATTTTGGCCTTGATCCAGTTAAGGAGAATGGTCCATAAGTATCTACTCCGTGAAAGAATCTGAACGAACATCCCATCGGCTAAGGAGAAGCAACGCGAAGGTTTCTGGCCGATGAACTAGTCTTCTAAAAGCCGATCATGTTGATCAGGCTCGAATGGCCGATATGTATCGCCCTTAGTGCAAAAAGTACAAAATCGCAGCAATTATCAGATGAGGCACACATGAAGCAAAAGGAATTATGCGGAAAGGGAAAAGCAGAAGAGGTTCATGAAAATGGTGCATTATTACACATAATGATTTATTCATCATAAAAAACTGAGTTGATTACAGAATCTACACTAGTGCTTTCAGAGACAGTTGCAGCTGTGTGCTCAAGATCCTCCATGATGTCCACGAAATCGAGAAAATCTTCCCCTTCAGCATGGACAGGATCCAGATCTTGAACGTTATGGCCTAATTGGGTCTATACTGTGGCCAGAGCCGTAGCCGCCCTATCACAGATGTCGTTGCCGGCAATTTCTCGCACACGAACGGGAACATCTTGCAGACGATCTACAAGTAGGATGCCCCGGGCATTTACAAATTCAGTAGCCTGGTTCGCCGACAGCTGAAGGACCTGGAGTTGAGCTTCAAGGGCTAAAGGATTCTAGAGGTCAGAAAGGAAAGCATGGAAGAATGCATAGAAATAAAAGGGGGTGCATCTGGAAGGTGTACCTACTACCCTCGTGTCAGCTTCGACCAGCATGACCTGAGTTGTGGTGAGCCTTGCCTCTGCTGCTATCAGGGCAGCCATGGCTGTGTGTAGAGAGGACTCCAGCTCGGTCACCCGGGGGAGTGAGGAGTCACCGGAGCCGGAACCCGCGACTGGGGTAGGCCGTGATGATGTACCAGCGTGATACACACCATCGGCCATCGAGATGGCCCTATAGCAACGGGGGAAGAAAATTAGAACGAAAAGCCAGAAGAAGGAACACATTGCCAAAGAATCTTTACTTTTGTCGGTGCAGAGTGTTCGCAGGCGCTGAGTTGGCCTAGGAGACTCATCATCGGGACGCCTGTTATCAGCCATGGGAGACGTTGAAGCAAGAAGCGCAGCTGGGGATGAAAGC
This sequence comes from Panicum miliaceum, assembly GCA_032594955.1. Lineage (NCBI taxonomy): Eukaryota > Viridiplantae > Streptophyta > Magnoliopsida > Poales > Poaceae > Panicum > Panicum miliaceum. Next base: position 44,015,330 of record CM064061.1, on the reverse strand, counting down.
TGAGGAGAAAGAAGAGCAGAAGTGGGTTCATTCTTTGAGCTCTACTGTGCTCTTTGATTTATAAGAGAAGGGATAGAGGATTCCAGAGGCCGGATGGTTGCAGTTAAAGAGAAGCGGAGGAGTCGGAGGCGTGTTCCAGTTACCATCCCGGTAATCGAGGGGTCGTGGAGATACTTGACAAGATGGGGGTGGTTGATGGATGGCCGATCGTACCTTTCCCATAGAGAAGTAATGATGAGGATTGCCAAGAAGTCAAAGGTTATACAGTATGAGCTGTTTTACTCTTGCACCGATGAACTGTAGAAAAATTGAAATACTATACGGGAAATTGAAGAGCCGCAGTAAATCAAAAGGGGGTAGAGGAAAAGCTTTGACTGAAATTTCGGAACAAAGCATTTTTATTCCAAAATTGGGGGGCCTGTGTTGACACCGTTTTCTGACACGTGCCAACCTGTTGGTCATAAGGCCGATAGAAATTGGGCCGACGCTGGAGTGGAAGCAAAGAATGAAGCATGTTGGGCTGTTTGGGCTAGAAGGGGCGTCGTAGCTGATAGAATATGGAAGGAGCTGGCAAAGCTACGTCAGCATGTTATCTGTTAGAATTTAGGAAAGTTTTGTTTTCTTTATTGTCAAGTAATGTGCATCATAATCGACTAGGTTTGTAGCTTAGACTATAAATAGCTGCCCTCGGGCATGTATCAAACTATCCAATGATCAATACACAAACCCTTAGTTGCAGTAGATTTTTCTTTTACGAGTTCTTTTCTACACGTAGGGCTGCATCGACTTCGATCTCCGACTTGCTGGTATGTTCCACGTCGAACGAGGCAGATAGGGTCAAGGTTGACGGCGCATCGCTTCTTCCTCTATTCTGTATTAGTTCAAGTTATCGAGCAGATTGGATCTAGATCTGGTCTGTTCACAAAGTTATCAATATCAGCGTGTTCATGTTAGATTAATCTGTTTAGTCTAGCTTGCTTCTTGCTGTTATCACCAGTTATCGGTATTTGCTAGATTTGACGGGATTAGGTTCATTTGATCTTGTTTTTATTTAGCTGTTACCATAATTTATTCGGCCTAGATCAAAATACCATCGGCCGACGCGCAGCTTGTCAGTTGCTCATCGCCAGGCCGATCGGGTTCGGATCTAGGTGTTGTCTTCCGAGGCTTCGCTAATCCGCTTAGCGCTGCTTCACCTGCACAATCGGCCAGAGCTTTGGCCGATTGATCTACTGACGCATCGGACGATTGGCCGACGCACGTGGCGGAATGATTCGGAACACCAGCCGCGGGTACTGCTGACCCTAGCACTACGACCGCCGAGGCCGTGGGCACGAAAGGCTCTGGCGCAAGAGATGCTGGTACTGCGATACTTCAGAGCCCAGCGCCGATGCGGCGGAGAAAGAGGACTTGATCGTGACGCCATATGGTTGGCAGCACACGATCAAGCTTGACTTAATTGAAGATCCTTATCTGACGAAGGAGAAGAGGAAGCATCTCAAGAGCGTCTTCAAGGACTTATATGAGTTCACCACAGTAAGTATACATCTTCTTCGAGTAGTTTCTGCCTCCTCTGTTTTGGTATGATAAATACTGATTGCTACTTGTGTCTTTTAGAATCTGATGGACCGCTCCCAGGAGAAATCTGAAAAGCTTAAGTTTATTAAGGACGGCCATCGTTAGTTGCAAGCAAAGGACCATAGAATCTCCTAGGAAATTTACAAGAATGTTGAACTGCGAAACGAGCTTGAGAAGCTGAAGAGTGAGCGGACTCGGGAAACCTGGCTCCTCAAGAACGATATCTAGAATCTCGAGAAGGAGAAAGCCGAGCTCATTGAAAAGAATAATAAAATTGCCTAGGCTCACAAATGTAACTTGTCCCCTTGTCTTGTCGTCTTTGCTTGTGGTTGTTCAAGTAGTTTCTGAGACTTCTCGAATATTTCCTCTTGTCTCTTGCACGCAGAACTAAAATCTACTTTGCAAAAAACAGGGAACATGATAATAGATCTGAAGAATCTTGTTTACCATGGCGCAGATGATGTCGAGCATCTTTAGAAGATCCTCCAGGATACAGATGTCCAATTCCGTGATGCCATGCAGCAGATCTAAACTATGCTTGAGGAGAAGGATCTTATCCAAAAAGAACTCGAAGAGTTCAAAGCCGCTGCACAAGCTATTGTGGAGATGGTAGAGTTTCCGACGGAAGGTGATGCTGGTAAGCAAACATTGCTGGAGAAGCTTCGTGCAACTCCCCAGAAGGTCGCCAGCTACATCTCGGAGGCCACCAGGATATACATTGCTCAGGCGCTCGCATTGGTAAAGTCCTTCTGGCCCAAGGTGCAGCTCGAACCACTCGGCGAAGGCATGGTGGCGGACTGCTCTGTTGAGCAATTCACAAAGTACCGTGAAGAAGTGGAGCCCATTGCTGATAAGATAGCTGAGAGCCTGGAACAGGAGGGTTAGATGCAGCAAAAAACAGTGTGTCATGATGGACACTTATGCCATTTGTTAATATGTATGTAAATTTGCTTATTTGATCTTCTTCAGCGTATATCTTTGTGTGATGTTTGCTGGTACGATCGTAGGACTTAGAATAGTTGGAGACATTTGGGTTAAGCTACTCCAAGAGCATCAGCTTGGATGTAGTCGATAACTTGACGTTCCATAAAAGTGCTTGTAGAGAAAAAGGACTTAGCCTGGATTTACCCGATCAAGTTGTACGCTAGGCTGCCCTTTAGGCATAAAAGCCTGAACAGTTTTAGGTGTTAACGTCCTGCGTGTAGCAGGGAATAACCTGACCGTGTAATGGGTTTGGAGACCCCTTCGGTTGATGCCTTAACGCTCTCTATTGAGTAGTCGTAGCGATGACTGGAATTATAAGAGTACGAGGAGTACTCGAGTGCTTTGCCTTCAAGGTTGTACCGGACGCAAGTACTCGTGGCGGAGCCCCGAGTGTAAGCGATCTAAGTACAAGTACTCATGGCGAAGCCCCCGAGTATAAGTAGTTGAAAGAACATATAAACTCGTGGCGGAGCCCCCGAGTTTAACGTAAGCGAAAAATGTAAGAACTCGTGGCAGAGCCCCCAAGTTAAAACATGCACAAAGTAGTCGAATTATGGCAAAATCAACCCTTTATTTATAATTATGCTGACATGCAGCTGGCGAATTGTTTACAACTTCTACTAGGTGTAGAATTTTTGGAGATTCTCTATGTCCCAAGAGTTAGGAACTTCCTGGCCATCAGGGTACTGTAGGCGATATGACCCTGGTCTTGTAACTTCCGACACGATGAAGGGACCTGACGGAGGTAGACCCAGGTACCTCCCTGCCGAGTGGAGACAGCTACCTGGCCGAACGACTCCGCTTAAACGACCTGGCGTACAGGCACTCAGCTGGACAATGGGCAGGATCCTCTAGGGTTAGGATCTAGGTCAAACCGAATAAGCATGATCTTGTGTATCTTAACCGATCAGATTCCTTGTCACAAACTCGAGTAAATTTACCCCAACTTGTAACCCACGGCCACTCGGATATATAAGGGGGCCGTAGGGGGACCCATAGGCAATTCAACCCACCTTATTCAGCTCGTACTACAAACCCTAATAAAAACCCCAAACACAGGATGTAGGGTGTTATGCTTCTCGCGGCCCGAACCTGTCTGAAACCTCTGCATCTGTGTGTTACCATCAAGTTCACGGGCTCTCTCTGATCAACCCCGCCTACAAATCTACTGCTTGGGGATACCCTTGGTACACTTGCTGGAGTGCAAATCCGACAGTTGGGGCGCCAGGTAGGGCGATCTCCAGGGTGCTCTCGGCGAACTTGATGGCATCCAACTCCGGCGTCTTCTTCTCCGTGCAAGTGACGCTCCAGATCCAGGCCGCCGCCGGCCACTCCATCATCTTCGGAAGCTTTTTGGAGATGTCTGCTCCGTGGAGCTCATCGCCAAGCTCATCTGTCTCTAAGACAGAAAGCCTCTAGGGTTCCAGATCCAATCTGGCCCTCTCCAGCTCAGTGCTGCACCAGGTGGAGGACCTGTCCATCCAGGACGAGGCCCAAAACCCCTCACGGATGACCCGTCGCCGGCGCATCAACATCGACGATATCCTCGCGGGCTTGGACCGAGTTGATGCCTCCCTAGCCGAGTGCATCGTGCTTCGCTCCAGCTCTGCCGTCTATTCGGACCAGATCCAATCTTCGATGGAGAAGTTGCGTCTCTCCGAACTGAGTCAACCCAGCGTTGACCAGATCAGATCTACATGGTCCCAGGACCACAAGATGGCTACCAGGAGGTTCTTTTCACCCTACCACCCAACCCTGTGAGCTCTCCAAATCGGCGGGAGATCTCCGTCGTTTGCTCCGACGAAGCTTCTATCGAAGGAGAGGATGATGAGGACAAGCGTCAATGACTCCAATGCAACCAGAACCGCCAAACACGGCACACCAACGAGGCCGCCATCAACCATGCTGAAGAAGACCTCCGAGACGCCGAGGGTCGCAACCCACGGGTTCCACCCTGACGCGCGCCGGCGACCCCGCGGAACCTCGGCGACGACTTCATCCTCGAGTGCGATAGCCAGAACGTCTTCACCACCCCATCTGCCAACCTGGCCGCCGCATTCGTGGTACTGGAGACTCTACCCCATTCACCCGAGCTCGAACGAGCTCGGACTCGTTTGCATGTTGCTGCTGCTCAGGTCCAGCGCTTGAGGAACGACTACTCAGCTCTACGAGCCCAGTCTAGTAGTTCTCACCCCTCTACGGCCCGTCACCACGACGGCAACGAGGTCAACTAGCTAGATCTCCGCTCCAACCTTCGCAACAGCGACGTTCGACCCGTCATCAATGATCGACAACGCGAACGTGATGAGGCCGAGCGGGAGTGTCGCCGCCAGTACGATGAGGAGTATGGCCCACCCGTTACTAACCGGGGAGGTCGGGCTCACCACGGCAATGACGACCAGCGTCCACATCGACCCCAGCAGGCTCCGATCAACCTCGACAACGATGTCACCGGGGACATGGTGTGACACCTCAGGTGTTTATATTACTAAACAAGTCTCATTAGCATAGCAATATGCTTAACTAACTAAGAAAAATTTAAAGGAAATAAATTATGAGTTGGTTTTGCTTGGATTTGAAAGTATATGTATATGTGCATAAGTACATGTGCTTTAATCAAACAAATTAAATAACTTTCACATCAAAACAAATATGGCTATGAAATTGAATAGGCACACCATCAGTGACATGATAAACAAAAGTCTAGTTGAAGCCTAGGAGAGAATACAAATTTTTGCCCAGGAAATGACGTGCCCTTCGAATCAAGCTTTTTGAGTTTTCAAATTAACTTTCAAACTAGAACTCAAATGAACTTTGGGCTGAAACAAAACTTGTGCAACTTTTCATTTTGAACAACTTTCAGGTTCATAATTTTTGAGTTGCAACACAGAAAAGGGAGATAATTTTATTTTTACGACCAGACCGCTGAAGTTCTTCCAATTTTCGCTTTTCAGTCCCTCCCTCACCTCCCCTCTCCCCTGCTCTGCCCGACCGCTGTGCAGCTGTAACACCTCAGGTGTTTAATTTATGAAATAAGCCTCTTTAGCTTAACACGGTGCATAAATAATTAGGAGAAGTTCCAACGAAAAAAGTTTCTAAAATAACTTCTAAACTAGAACTCAAACAAACCTTAGCCTGAAACGAAACTTGTAGAACTTTTCATTTTGAACAACTTTCGTGTTGAAGGATTTTCGAGTTGCAACAAAAAATTTGAGAAACACTTGGATTTGCAAACCAGCCCCTGCCTTTTCTTCTATTTCGCTGCAGACCCTTCTTCTCCGCCTCGCCCGACCCTCGCGTCACCCGACCCTCGCGTCGCCCGACCCTCCGACGCGCAGCCGCTCGCCCGACCCTCGCGTCGCCCGACCCTTTTCGTTTCGCCCAACCCTTTCACTCGCCCGACCCTTCGCTTCGCCCGACCCTCAGCTTCGCTGCGGCCCTCGCTTCGCCCGACCCTCGCCGCCGTGCAGTCACCGCAGGCCACTTGGCCGGCGATGCCTGACAGCGCTAGGTGCCAAGCCAATGCCTGGCCGCGCCCGCACGCGCGCCCGCACGCCGCGTTCCTCCCCAGTCGCGCACGCCACGCGCGCGCCGGCGACCCGCGCCCCTGCTCGCCGCCTGCCGTGCCCAATGGACGAGCCGCGCCGTGCCGTGTCTCCGCCGCGTCCCGCCAGTAGCCGCACTTACCGCCCGGCAAGGCAGCTGCTGCAGCTCCTCGCCCAACCGCGCACCACGTGATCTCCTGCTCCACACGCCAAATCCTCAGCGCCCAGTCCCCTGCCCGCGCCTCCCGCACGCCGCACCGGCTCTGTTCGTCGCTCGCCGCGGCCAGTCACGCGTTTCCGTCGTGCCGCCCGCGCCCGCGTCTCACAGTCCATGCTCCGCCCTACTCCCGCCTCTCTGCTGCCTACGAAAGGCCGCACGGAGTTCCCCTCGCGCGCCCAGACGCAAGAACGCCGCTGCTGCCACCATTAACGCCGTCGTGCTCAGCTCTCCGACCACCCCTTGCCAGAGCTGAGTCTTCCACCACCACCACAGCACCCCACCGTAGCTCACTGCCCCACCCATCGTCGCCCAGAGCCGCCGAAGCACCGCCAGCGCCGCCCGCGCCGCCGCCGCTCCTTGCTGCTCCATGGGCAGCTCACGCCGAAGCTCCTCCGTCCCAGCCAAGCTTCAAAACAGGTTCCCCTCAACGCTGCGAAGCTCCTCGACCAACCCACGCTCTCCCCTTCTCGCTGGAGCACCGTCGCCGACGCTCCGCCCCGCCGCCACCTCTCTGCTCCGCGCCGTCGAGCCACCTCCGGCCACTCCCAACCCCGACCAAGGCCACCCCAAGGTAGCCCTCACCTCCCTGGATCTCCCCGACTCTTTTCCCCACGCCGCCGATGAGCCCCTCGCCGGAATCTGGCCGGCCACCATGCCAGCGCCGCCCACGGACCCAATTGCTTTGATTTAAATCTTTAAAAGAGTCTGCACGCAAGTTTCTAGGGGCCTATCTGTAAACCTGTGTTTAAACTTTGATTTCAGAAACAGTGAACTTGTAAAATTCATATAAAATCATAGAAAAATCGAAAAAATACAAACCCAACTGTTCGGGAATCTTTAGATGAAAATCTACAACTTTGGTTACATGCATTTCTTCAGTTTCGTGCTAAATATTGCTCTAAATTAAATGGAAGGTTTAATATACTTTAATTGTACCCCCTGTTGTAGACAAAGTCTAAACCTGAAAATTTAAAAGTAGATTGGTTGCTTGACTTGTAATCCAGTGTAAAAGTATTAGGACCAGAACCCGCCTCTAGCTAAACTTCTTAATAAAACTTGTTTGTGGTATGAAGAAATAAAACTAATTTGTAACTGCGGTTATGTTGTGATTCTTGTACTAAAACTTTTTCAGAACTGTTGCATTAAGGTCTAAATACCACAGAAAATGTTTAGAACCTTTATACTCTCTGTAACCTACTTATATATTTTTGTGGCAGGAAAAATTGCACTTATTCAAATAATTAGTTTCTCTGCTTGGAAAATGTTCAACTTTTTACTGTGGAACACTTTTGAGTATTTCTTGCTGTGTAAAAAGTTTTATATACAGAAACCTTGTAAAATATCCTGTAGAAATTAATCTTTATTAAACTAGGTGTATTTTGCCCTATTTATTATGCTTTGTATCTTGCACAGTAAAATCTGACAAATTTACAGTAACACACATATGGGTAGATTAATTCCCTGTAAAAGTTTTATTGTCAATACTTGAATGGTTTGTCCTGTATAAAAATATCAAGGTGCTAGCAGTGGTTACGTTTTGCATTTTTCATAATTAATCTGCTGCGTAAAAATATCTGAAATTTTTACAGTGCTTTTATCTCTGCGTAGTGTGCTCTAATTAAAAATTTCATCACCATAAGTTACCTAATCCATAAGTTGTGTTTAATCCATGTTGTGCTCAGGAAATTAAGTTTCCAATACATCACAACCCCTTTTGTTTAATGAAATTAATAGTTTACGTTATACTCTTTTAACAATTGCCCAAAGAAATCTCAACCATGTAACTTCACAACCAAATCGATGTCTTGTGAACTACAACTTTGACGTGAATGACAATAATCGTCATGTACCATCACTATAACTTATATTGGTGCATTCATATAGAATCGACGACTCTCGCCGACGGAACGTACGAGCTGGTGCCCACGTCCGAGAGTGAGCAGCGTGAAGCTCAAGTAAATCTAACTAAAGCTCTCGAAGACCCGAGCCCAAGTTCGGACGAGCCCCAAGCTAGCTTTTCCCAAGAAGGCAAGCCCCGGAGCATGAACCCTATTTTCTAAACTTATGCAACTTATTACTCTACTTTACTTTTGCATTAAGTTTGTAGGAGTTGAATGGAAACTTAGTTGCATGATCCTAGGTACCCATGCTCTGAACACTAGATGTAAGGTTCGATAGAATGCTATGCTAATAGGACTCGGTAAAAGTCGAGTGATTTCCTGTCACTCGCGAGAATATAGGAGTTGAATGTTTACTACATGCTGCAATCATAAGGTCGACGGATGGGGCTATGGTACGATGTTTATGTTGATGATTGAGGCCCCGTCTATTTAGTGAAAAATGCTAAGGCCGCAGTGTGTGGTAGTGGTGGTTAAGTCTTTGAACGTACTAACCACATGCCGAGAATATGGTAATCGGTAAGCTTAAGTACCTAATCGGACCGACAAGTGGACAGCATCCCACCATCTCAACTTCGATTCCATGCGCGCAGATGGTGGGTACAGAGCCGGGCTCTGTAGTCTCGGATGGTGGCCCTGATCCACAACCCAGGAAGAAAGGGGAAAATTTGCACGTGTGACTCTGGGAGTAACCACGTGACGTGTGTTTAGGTTTCCTTTGCAAGGTTAAGAAATTCGATTCGAATCGTCCGTTGCTCGCGGTTATTGAGACTGCTTGACCCTTTTACCACATAGAGTAAGAAGAGGAACAATGATGATGATTAATCTTGTTGGATGCAAAATAATTCTTCCACCAGGTATGATATTGGATAGTTGCTTACCTAGAATGGTTAAAGAAAGCTAGAACTTGGAGCTAAAATCTGAAAATAAGGACCTACTTATATATGCTTTTCGGCAAAACAAACCCCTCAATCCAAAAGCCTTGCATGTCTAGGAGTCGGCTAAGTATATTGCACTAGTCGGGTAAGCCAGCCTTGCTTGTGGCTTGTTTTCAGGTGAAACTTTCGAGGATATGATTGCTAGTTTGACTTGGCCTTGTACCTTTCCTCCTGGTTGGTCGGTGGAATGGGACACGCCCCCGGCTAACGGCGGTGATGCCGAGTGATGCCTCGTACGGGCTTCATCGAGACATCCTTTATCGTCGAGTAGTGTCGTTATCTTTTCCGCTGTTTGAACTCTGAAGAACTCATTTATTTTGAACTCTGAAGTACCTTGTTTTAAGAATTTGAACTCCTTTGTAATATTAATTAATGATGAACCCTGTGGTGTAAAATTGTGGAATGTTGTATACTCTGGGCTCACCTTCGTGTGAGTACATGTATGTGTGGTTTCGATCGGCAAAAACCGTGGTTGTATCGGGAGGTTACCCGACAGACCAGTGGATTATTCCGTTTGAAGTGCGAGTTAGCCCTGATTGCCCTTGTGGTGATGGTTAGCACGCTTGAGCCGGATTAATTCAGGTGGTTCTACCACAGCTGGTATCAGAGCCGAAATGCATACGCCAGAGAATGCAACAAGCCTTAAAAACTTGTTTTCCTAAAACTTGACCGCAAAAATGGTGTTTGGAAAATGCGTTGGTTCGTTTAGGATGGTGCCTAGTTCGTAAAGCCCTAAGGGATTATGGGAAAGTTACTAGGTGGCTATCTAACTTGTGAGTAGTATCAACTGACTTACAGCACATTACTTTCTGTCAAAACTTACTTTTATGCTCAATCGACCTTTAAATTCCGTAATAATGCACTCATCGCTAAGGTAAGAAGGTAAGAATCCTCAGCCAACTGAGAGAGCTTGGACTTCCTGTCGGTGATGCGAGCCGAACGCTACCCTCAAGCAGTGGCTTACTTGAGGTGCTGCCAATATACCAACTATTAGTTGATTATATTGGGAGTAGGAGGTTTGGCGCAGGGTATGGCGATCGCTGTTCATACCCCTATCTCAAGACGGTACCCCCGTGAATACGCTATCTTGATAGCGTATGTTAACGTCGTCTGTACGGCGGGAATAGTACGGATGCCGATTCTATAGTAAACGGTAATGAATACGGACGCTTTCATGAGTGCTGGCATGAAAGGTTCATTGGATATATATATATATATGCTATATCAAATTTCTGCAGGTACACTAACCGCGATTGCGATAAGTTTAAGAACGGTTAGAGTTTTCTCGACTAGCTATTATAGTGAGAGACGTATTGTGTATGCCACCGAAACTAACTTCGTAAGACCAAAGCTATTTGGAAATTATTTTATTTTGTGAGGACGAATAGGGCGTTCGTGCATCATGACGATATAAATCTGAAATTGAAAATGCGATGCGTGAGAGTGGTAAGGTTCATGCGCCCACACATTTGTCTTTGCATAATGATTATCTAGAAAATCTGTCACATTTCTGCCTTATCTGAAAAGATGAATTTATTAAGCTGAGAAAATGACCCTTTCTGAAAAAAAAACTCATGTTGAAAGTTCCGTTCCAAAATTTGTATTCTACCTCCTGTATAAATATAAAAAATTCTGGACTTATGGATAATGAGAAACAGCAAAGACCTTGAGATGTCAGTTTTCTATCCAAAATGAGCAGTTCAGCCACATAAATTTTTATGCCCCCTTACTACCATTTTCTATGAAAGTGTTCAACACAAAACTTGTTGTAAATTTACTCAGGAAGCTACTGTTAAAATTGGTAATTTTTGGCTGGATAGATTTTCCCTGGTGCATGAAACATTGGCCCACTGTTCACTGAAATTTCTGGGTAGACAGTAAAGTAAAACCTTAAGAGAAAGACCATCTTAGAGCCTTATCCAGCTCTGGAGTTGACTAGCAAAGTTGTTCACAAATACCTTAGGAATGATCTGGTAAAAGTTGAGAATTTTTGGACAAGAAATGTTGAAGTTATGGCTATTTTAGTGCACTGTCCAGAACCTGTTCGCTATACTATTCACAGTTTTTCGCTATCTCACTCCTTTTGATCTTTTGTTCAGATGGCCGAGCCTGTTGCCATGATGGTGGATGAGGATGGACACGTTCACTCGCAGTGTCTCCACTGGGAGGGTTTTCCTCTATCTTGTGGGATGTTCTGCGCACCGCGGGCTATCCAATTCCCCCACATTACACCGGACTGGAGTTTGCAGAGAACAGAGTGACCCAGTGCCGGGTGAACGTGACCATTTTTCCGCACCCGCTACACCTGTAGTGGCCCGCCTTGGAGATTGAGGCTGTTGGTCGCTGTTTGGCCGATACGTGGGAGCTTGCTGCCAGGAGGGCGCTCACCACTTTCTGTGCGCAGTGCCCCGAGGCTGTCACGCTCACTCCTATTGGGTTGTTTCCTGCTGCCCAGGACAACGAACCCTTTTGGCTCAACAGGGTGCAGCACTCGCAGTACTTGGTGGACTTTCATGCCCAGGAGTCCATCGAGACCTCCGTCCGGTTCATGAATACACTCCACCGACTTAAGACTCTCCAGAGTCAGGCGCTTGTGCAGCTCACTGATCTTGCACAGGCCTAACACATGATGGCAGATACCAGGGATGAGCAGATTACGGAACTCAGTGAGGAGCTCGAGGACAGAGACACGCGAATTGACCAACTTGAGGGCCAAGTTCAGGAGCATGACACTCTCATGGATGGAGAGATGACATGATAGCACACTTGGAGGAGCAGCTCCATGATCTGAACCTTGAGTTGGAGGATGCTAATGAGCACATTCAGTGGCACCATGATCAGAATGCCCCTCCCGACGTGGTGGCTATGGAGGAAGATGAGGAGGAGCCATAGGAGATTGATGGTGTTTCAGGAATGGACTTTGAGGGTGAGGCACCGCAGCCACCTCCGATGGGAGCTCACTCTCCTACTCACAGCGAGTCGTCCGTCAACGACCTCGATGACTTCTAGATGATGACCTAGGAGGACTTTTGCATATACTCCTCGTTAGTGTAGCCTAACTTTTGGCAAGTGTTGTAATAGGCTAACTAAGAGTTGAGTACCTCTTTTGTGATGAGTACAACTTGACCATTGGATACTCTAATCATGTAGGCCATGGCCATGTAAACTTGGTGGTTTGATTGTGACATTGGAAAGCAGTTGAATCTGCGATTGCAGAAACTTGTCGGAATTTTTACCCATATCTCTTTACGTTTCTGGTCTGAGTGTTGAATACCAAACTTGTCCTAAATTTTGTGATCTAGGTTCTCACAAAATTTCAACACTATTGGATCTTGCTAGTTTGAGTTATAGGCAAGATACTATAACTCGTTCTGCTGAAAAACAGCCAAACCAGCGAAGCAAAGAGTGAATCCTTTGCCCATCTTAGCAATCGATGTAGCATCTGGGCTGAATACCAAAGTTTGGTGCAAAAGTAGGCTTGAATGTTTGTCACACAAAAGGGTCGTATATGATATCAACACCGGGTGGTAAAATTGCTTCAAATCAAATGATAAGGCAAGTACCAATCAAGTTGGGTAGTAAAATCATCAACACGGACCTTGTTCTTTTACCCCTTGACGGCATGGACGTTATTTTGGGTATTAATTGGATGGCTATACACGGATTCACACTGGACCTTTCTTCCCGAGCTGTTGAAATAAATTCACCTAGTCACGGAGCCACTACCCTTTACCTACCATTCCGGGAGTGCACGAATTCTTGTGCTTTCGAGATGGAAGGAATCAAGCTAGAGGATATTCCAGTGGTAGGCGAGTATGCCGATGTTTTTCCGGATGACTTACCAGGAATGCCACCAGATAGGGAAATTGAGTTCGTTATTGAACTGCAACCAGGCACTGCACCTATCTTCAAAAGACCCTATAGGATGCCACTTAAGGAATTGGCCGAACTGAAAACACAACTACAAGAACTACTGGACAAAGGTTTCATTCGTCCATGCGATATTCCTAAGACCGCCTTTTCCACACGATATGGACTATATGAATTCTTGGTCATGTCCTTTGGTCTCACCAATGCCCCTGCCTACTTCATGTATCTCATGAATTCGGTATTCATGCCCGAGCTCGACAAATTCGTCGTAGTTTTCATTGACGACATCCTTATCTATTCCAAGAATGAGGAAGAGCACGCTAAGCACCTGCACATTGTTCTTCAGCGTCTCAGAGACCATCAGTTCTATGCTAAATTTTCTAAGTGCGAATTCTGGTTGGATAGTGTGAAGTTCTTGGGTCACACTATTTCCAGCGAAGGCATAACCGTTGACCCCAGCAAGGTACAAGAAGTGATGGATTGGAAAACCCCTACCTCTGTTCATCAGATTTGCAGTTTTCTTGGTTTAGCCGGTTACTACCGTCGCTTCATCCCGGATTTCTTTCGAATTGCTAAGCCCATGACCGAACTGTTAAAGAAGGAAGTAAAGTTTGTATGGGATAAGAAGTGTGAAGAAGCTTTCCACACTCTCACAGAACGTTTGACTACAGCCCCTGTGTTAGCTCAACCCGATAACACCAAGTCGTTCGATGTTTACTGTGACGCATCTGGCACTAGTCTTGGTTGTGTGCTTATGCAAGAAAATCGAGTTATCGCCTATGCTTCACGAGCCCTTCGGTCCCATGAGCAGAACTATCCAACCCATGATCTTGAATTAGCAGCAGTCATTCATGCTCTAAAAATATGGAGACATATCTCATGGGCACTCGTTGTAATATATACACCGATCACAAGAGTCTCAAATATATGTTCACCCAAGCCGATCTGAATATGAGACAAAGAAGATGGCTAGAATTAATCAAGGATTATGATCTCGAGGTGCACTATCACCCCGGCAAGGGTAATGTAGTAGCGGATGCACTCAGCCGTAAGGCCCATTACCATTGCCTATCAGTGGAAATCTATAATGAGACATTATGCTCGGAAATGAGGAAGCTTAATTTGGAAATGATTTCCCAAGGCACTCTGAATCACATCTCAGTCGAGCCCACTCTTCACGACCAGATGATCATGGCTCAACTACACGATGAAGGAGTTAAGATCATCAAACAAAAACTCTCTCTAGGAGAAGAGAAATACAAATATTTCTGCCAGGACCATAAGGGAGTTCTATGGTTCGAAAGTCGCATAGTCGTTCCAAAGAATCATGAGCTCCGTAAGCAAATTCTGTATGAGGCACACCTTTCCAAATTTTCTATTCACCCCGGCAGTAACAAAATGTATCAAGACCTTTGGCAAAATTTCTGGTGGAATAGAATGAAAAGAGAAATCGCTAAATATGTCTCAGAATGCGACGCCTGCCAGAGAGTAAAAGCCAGCCACTTGAAAGTAGCCGGTACACTTCAACCTTTACCTATACCCTCATGGAAATGGGAAGACATAAGTATGGATTTCATTGTTGGATTGCCAAGTACCGCACAGAAACATGATTCCATATGTGTTATCGTTGATAGGCTCACAAAGACGGCACATTTTCTTCCGGTACACACCACTTATACCGCCAAGAAATATGCTGAGATTTATCTCGATTGCATTGTTTGCCTACATGGAGTACCGAAGACTATTATTTCCGATCGTGGTGCGTTTTTGGGAATAATTGCAAGCTTTTCTTGGTACTAAATTGATTCGAAGCTCAGCCTATCATCCTCAAACTGACAGACAAACCGAAAGAGTAAACCAAATTCTCGAAGACATGCTTAGAGCTTGCGTCATTCACTATGACAAGAGTTGGGACAAATGCCTATCCTTAGCATAGTTCTCATATAACAATAGCTATCAAGCAAGTTTGAAAATGGCACCATTTGAGGCCTTATACGGACGAAGGTGTCGAACCCCTTTGAGTTTGTTACAGACCGGAGAACGCAAAATATTTGGACCAGACTTGGTAATCGAGGCCGAAGAAAAAGTGAGAGTAATACAAGAAAACCGTAGAGCCGCACAATCCAGGCAAAAGAGCTATTTCGACAGAAGGAGAAAGCCACTAAAATTTGAAGTTGGTGACCACATCTACCTTCGAGTTTCACCAACCAAGGGTGTACAACAATTCGGAGTCAAAGGAAAACTGTCTCCCCGTTATGTTGGTCCCTACGAAATCATTGAGAGCTGTGGACCCGTAGCCTATAGAATTTGACTGCCCCCTCAGCTTGCAGCCATCCATGATGTCTTTCACGTGTCTCAACTCAAGAAGTGTGTTCGAGTCCCTACCGAGGTTGTGGAACAACAAGAAATATTGGTAGAGCCCGACCTCTCGTATGTTGAGTATCCTATCAAAATCATGGATCAAAAAGAAAGAAGCACTAGAAGGAAAGTAATTAAAATGTATAAAATTCAATGGAATCATCACACTGAGGAACAAGCCACATGGGAAACTGAAAGCTATCTAAAACAAAATTTCTCTGGTTTTCTCAACTCTACAGAAGGTACACACATTATCCACACTAAGCTTATTGTCCGAATCTTGGGGCGAGATTCTTTTTAAGGGGGGAAGGCTGTAACACCTCAGGTGTTTAGATTACGAAATAAGCCTCATTAGTTTAACATGATGCATAAATAACTAAGAAAAGTTTAAAAGAAATTAATTATAAATTGGTTTTGCTTTGAATTGAAAATAGATGTGTATATGTGCATAACTACATGTACTTTAATCAAACAAATTAAATAACTCTCACCTCAACGCACTTGGCTGCGAAATTCAATAGGCACCCCATTGATGACAGGATAAACAAAAGTCTTGTTGAAGCCTAGGAGAGAATACAAATTTTTGCCCAGGAAATGACGTGCCCTCCGAATCATACTTCTTGAGTATTTAAAATAACTTCTAAACTAGAACTCAAATGAACTTTGGCCTGAAATGAAACTTGTAGAACTTTTCATTTTGAATGACTTTCGTGTTGAAGGATTTTCGAGTTGCAACACAAAAATTTGAGAAACACTTGGATTTGCAAACCAGCCCCTGCCTTTTCTTCTATTTCGCTGCAGACCCTTCTTCTCCGCCTCGCCCGATCCTCGCGTCGCCCGACCCTCGCGTCGCCCGACCCTCCGACGCGCAGCCGCTCGCCCGACCCTCGCGTCGCCCGACCCTTTTTGTTTCGCCCGACCCTCAGCTTTGCTGCGGCCCTCGCTTCGCCCGACCCTCGCCGCCGCGCAGTCACCGCAGGCCACTTGGCCGGCGATGCCTGACAGCGCTAGGTGCCAAGCCAATGCCTGGCCGCACCCGCACGCGCGCCCACACGCCCGCGCTGCCGCCGCTCCTTGCTTCTCCGTGGGCAGCCAACGCCAAAGCTCCTCCGTCCCAGCCAAGCTTCAAAACGGGTTCCCCTCGATGCCGCGAAGCTCCTTCAGAACTGTTGTTTTAAGGCCTAAATACCACAGAAAATGTTTAGAACCTTTATACTCTCTGTAACCTATTTATATAATTTTGTGGTAGGAAAAATTGCACTTATTCAAATAATTAGTTTCTGTGCTTGGAAAATGTTCAAATTTTTACTATGGAACACTTTGGAGTAACTCTTGCTGTGTAAAAAGTTTCATACACAGAAACCCTGTAAAACATCCTATAGAAATTAATCTTTATTAAACTAGGTGTATCTTGCCCTATTTATCATGCTTTGTATCTTGCACAGTAAAATCTGAAAATTTACAGTAATACACATATGGGTAGATTAATTCCCTGTAAAATTTTTAGTGTCAATACTTGAATGGTTTGTCCTGTATAAAAATATCTAGGTGCTAGCAGTGGTTGTGTTTTGCATTTTTCATAATTAATCTGCTGCGTAAAAATGTCTGAAATTTTAACGGTGCTTTGGTCTCTGCATAATGTGCTCTAATTAAAAATTTCATCACCAGAAGTTACCTAATCCAGAAGTTGTGTTTAATCCATGTTGTGCTCAGGAAATTAAGTTTCCAATACATCACAACCTCTTTTATTTAATGAAATTAATAGTTTAAGTTATACTCTTTTAACAATTGCCCACAAAAATCTCAACTCTGTAACTTCACAACCAAATCGATGTTTTGTGAACTACAACTTTGACGTGAATGAGAATAATCGTCATGTACCATCACTATAGCTTATATTGGTGCATTCATATAGAATCGACGACTCTCGCCGACGGAACGTACGAGCTGGTGCCTGCGTCCGAGATTGAGCAGCGTGAAGCTCAAGTAAATCTAACTGAAGCTCTCGAAGACCCGAGCCCAAGTTCGGACGAGCCCCAAGCTAGCATTTCCCAAGAAGGCAAGCCCCGGAGCATGAACCCTATTTTCTACATTTATGCAACTTATTACTCTACTTTACTTATGCATTAAGTTTGTAGGAGTTGAATGGAAACTTAGTTGCATGATCCTAGGTACCCATGCTCTGAACACTAGATGTAAGGTTCGATAGAATGCTATGCTAATAGGACTCGGTAAAAGTCGAGTGATTTCCTGTCACTCGCGAGAATATAGGAGTTGAATGTTTACTACATGCTGCAATCACAAGGTCGACGGACGAGGCTATGGTATGATGTTTATGTTGATGATTGAGGCTCCGTCTGTTTAGTGAAAAATGCTAAGGCCGCAGTGTGTGGTAGTGGTGGTTAAGTCTTTGAACGTAGTAACCACATGCCGAGAATATGGTAATCGGTAAGCTTAAATACCTAATCGGAACGGCAAGTGGACAGCATCGCACCATCTCAACTTCGGTTCCATGCGCGCACATGGTGGGTATAGAGTCGGGCTCTGTAGTCTCGGATGGTGGCCCTGATCCACAACCCAGGAAGAAAGGGTAAAAGTTGCACGTGTCAGTCTGGGAGTAACCACGTGACGTGTGTTTAGGTTTCCCTTGCAAGGTTAAGAAATTCGATTCGAATCGTCCGTTTCTCGCGGTTATTGAGACTGCTTGACCCTTTTACCACATAGAGTAAGAAGAGGAACAATGATGATGATTAATCTTGTTGGATGCAAAATAATTCTTCCACCAGGTATGATATTGGATAGTTGCTTACCTAGAATGGTTAAAGAAAGCTAGAACTTGGAGCTAAAATCTGAAAATAAGGACCTACTTATATATGCTTTTCGGCAAAACAAACCCCTCAATCCAAAAGCCTTGCATGTCTAGGAGTCGGCTAAGTATATTCCACTAGTCGGGTAAGTCTTGCTGAGTATTAGTATACTCAGCCTTGCTTGTGGCTTGTTTTCAGGTGAAACTTTTGAGGATATGATTGCTTGTTTGACTTGGCCTTGTACCCTTCCTCCTGGTTGGTCGGTGGAATGGGACACGCCCCCGGCTAACGGCGGTGATGCCGAGTGATGCCTCGTACGGGCTTCATCAAGACATCCTTTATCGTCGAGTAGTGTCGTTATCTTTTCCGCTGTTTGAACTCTGAAGAACTCATTTATTTTGAACTCTGAAGTACCTTGTTTTAAGAATTTGAACTCCTTTGTAATATTAATTAATGATGAACCCTGTGGTGTAAAATTGTGGAATGTTGTATACTCTGGGCTCACCTTTGTGTGAGTACATGTATGTGTGGTTTCGATCGGCAAAAACCGTGGTTGTATCGGGAGGTTACCCGACAGACCAGTGGATTATTCCGTTTGAAGTGCGAGTTAGCCCTGATTGTCCTTGCGGTGATGGTTAGCGCGCTTGAGCCGGATTAATTCAGGTGGTTCTGTCACAGCAGCGGCTGTCCGCCACCTGGCTAGCAATGCCCGACCGGCGCTAGGCGCCAAGCCAATGGTTGCCGCACCCCTACCGCACGCGAGCTCCCTCCCCCGCGCCGCGACCCTTCCCAGCCCGAGCGTGCCACGCGCGCGACGTCGTTGCCTGCCTCTACTCGCTGCCCGCCACGCCCAATGGCCAGGCCGCGCCGTGCCCAAGCCCCTGCCATGTCCCGCCAGTCACCGCGCTCGCCGCCCGAGCAGCCCGCTGCTGTAGCTGCTTGCCCAACCCACGCCCGCGTGATCTCACCCTCCCCCATGCCGAATCCCGCTCGCCGAACCCACTGGCCGCGCCCGCCGCACGCCACACCGGCACTCTGTTTGCCGCCCACCGTGGTCAGTGCCGTGCCACCCACGCCCGAGCCTCGCAGTCCAGCCCCGGCCTTCTCCCTCCCTCCTGTCCCTATAAAGGCCGCCCCGAGCCCTGCTCGCGCGACCAGCTCCCCAGAACGCCGCCGCCCACAGCCATTACTGCCGTCGTGCCAAGCTCGTCGTGGAGCTCACCTCCCCGGCCACCCATTGCCAGAGTTGAGCAGCGAAACACCACCACACTGCCCTACCGGAGCTCACTGCCCCGCCCATCGCCGCCCACCTCAGCCAGAGTGTGACATCCCGGCTCAGGACTTAATAGGATTAATAGGATACTCATACCAACAAGTTGCAACTTCTTTTCCGGAAGCCCAATTTCAAAGAACTTCAAAGTTAAGCGTGCTTGGCTTGGAGCAATTTGGGGATGGGTGACCAATCGGGAAATTCTTCCTGGGTGCGCACGAGTGAGGACAAAGTGTGCAGAAAAGACTTGTGTTGGTCTGTGAGGGCAGTCTATGTCCTAGGAAGCGGCCAGATGTAAGCGGGCCCGGCCTCGGGGAGGCGAGACATTGGCTCTGATACCAGCTGTGGCAGAACCACCTGAATTAATCCGGCTCAAGTGTATTAACCATCACCATTAAGGCAATCTCGGTTAACCTTACACTTTAAACGGAATAATCCACTGGTCCGTCGGGTATAACCGATACAACCACGGTAAAGCGGATCGAATGCCAATGCCATACATACAACGCTCATGCGACGATGAGCCCAGAGAATACCACATTCCAGCAAATATTACATCGTTAGCATAAGTAAATATTACAGACCAAGTTTTGAGTTTAGAAACCAAGTACTTCAGAGATCATAACTAATGAGTTCTTCAGAGTTTAAGTTGCAGCGGAAAATAAAACAACGAAAGCTACTCGACGATACAGGATGTCTCGATGAAGCCCGTACGAGACATCACTCGGCATTATCTCCGTTGGACGGGGGCGTATCCCATTCCACCGACCAACCAGGGGGAAGAGTGCAGGGCCAAGTCAAGCTAGCAATCATATCTTCGAAGGTCTCACCTGAAAACGAGCCACAAGCAAGGCTGAGTATACTAATACTCAGCAAGACTTACCCGTGTAGTGGAATCTACTCCACCGATTCTAGACATGCAAGGCTTTTTGGCTCAGGGGTTGGTTTTGCCGAAAAGCATCTACGAGTGGGTCCTTACTTTCAACTTTTAGCTCAAGATTCTAGTTCCATTAACCATTCTAGATAAGCAGCTATCCAATAGCATTCATGGTGAAGCATAAATTTTCATCCAACCAGTTCATTCATCATCATTGTTCCTCTTCTTACTCTGTGGGTAAAAGTGGTTAAGCAGTCTCAATAGCCGTGAGAAACGGACGATTCGAATCGAATTTCTTAACCTTGCAAGGGAAACCTAAACACACGTCACGTGGTTACTCACAGAGTCACACGTGCAACTTTTCCCCTTTCTTTCCGGGTTGTGGATCGAGGCTACCCTCCGAGAGTACACGAGTCCCACGCCACGGTTCGCCGCCAGGTCATGACCACTCGTGCACTCGCCATATAGTGGGACCGAAGTTCAAAGGGTAGGTTGCTGTCCACTTGCCGGGCTAATCAGGTACTTAAGCTTACCGATTACCATATTCTCGGCATGTGGTTAGTACGTTCAAAGACTTAACCACCACTACCACACACTGCGGCCTTAGCATTTTTCACTAGACAGACGGGCCTCAATTGTAACCATCGTTCCATAGCCCGTCCGTGTCCTTATGATTGCAGCGTGTAGTAAACATTCAACTCCTATTTTCTCGCGAGTGACAGGAAATCACTCGACTTTTACCGGAGTCCTATTAGCACAGCATTCTATCGATCCTTACGTCTAGTTTTCAAGCATGGGTTCCTAACATCATGCAACTAAGTTTTCATTCAACTCCTATAAACTTAATGCACAAGCAGAGAGTAATGAGTTGCATAATTTAGGAAAGAAATGGGTTATGCTCCGGGGCTTGCCTTCTTGCGAAAAGTTAGCTTGGGGCTCTTCCGAACTTGGGCTCGGGTCTTCAAGAGCTTCAGTTAGATTCGCCTGGGCTTCTCGCTGCTCACTCTCGGATGCGGGCACCAGCTCGTAAGTGCCGTCGGCGAGAGTCGTCGATTCTACATGAATGCACAAGTTTAAGTCGTGGTAATGGTAATCGACATGATTTACGTGTAATTACTACAGTGGATAGTTTCTGGTCATGAAATCTTGGATTTAGGCACATCGGGGAAAGATGTGCTTACTGCAAAATTTTCAGAAAATTTTATGTAACAGATTAATTATGAAAAATGTATTACATAGTTGCTGTTAGACTTTTGTTCTTTTTGTACAGGACAAATGGTGCAACAACTGAGTCTAAGATTTTTACAGGGCTTTCATTTAAGCATGCAGGAGCTACTGTAATTTTTGTAGGATTTATTATGCAGTATTCAGAGCATAGAAAATATGACATTACACACCTAGGTTATTCAAGGATTCATTTTTACAGGACACTACAGAAGGGTTTTTGTCCATGCAACTTTTTACACAGCAACCTCTACCACAGTGTATCTCTTAGTAAAAATTTGAGAATTTTCCAAGCTAAGATACCATTTCCTTGATTTAATGTAGGTTATTAGCACATAAATCAAATAATTAGGTTCCTGCGAGATAAAAAGTCTCCCAATTTTTCTCTGACATTTGGGTTCCAATATACTAGCAAAGAAAAAGTTTCATTAGGTGATTCATCACCTAACTGCAGGGATAAAATATTCTACTTAAACATAGTATGAAACTAAGTTTAATAAACAGTAAAGCTAGAGGTGGAATTTGGGCCCGATCTTTTTATACAGTCCTAAACATCAAGCAACTAACTTACTGTCCAAATTTTAGGGTCAGTACTGATTTACAACAATGGGTACAAAATAAGTCCATTAAAGCTTCCATTTAATGTAGAGCAAAATATGTTGAGATTCTGAGAAACCTTTTGTAACAAAAGTGGTAGAGTTTGTTCTAAGGATTCTAGAACAGTTGAGTTTACATTTTTCTGAATTTTCTACGAATTTATACGGATTTTACAAGTTCACTGAATTTGAATCTAGATTTGAAACTTTCTTTCACAACTAGGTCCTTGAATCTTACGTGCAGACCCTTCTAAAGATTTAAATTCTTGCAATTGGGTCCTCGGGCGGCTCGGGTACGGCGGCCGGCCGAAATTCCGGTGAGGGGCTCGTCGGCGGCGAGGGGTGAGCGTCGGGGAAGGTTCAGGGGTGCGAGGGCTACCTCGTGGGGGTGTTGTTCAGGTGGGGGACGGCCGGGAATGGCTCGCCGGCGTTGGAGCAGAGGCGGCGGCGGCGGTGGCGCACGTCGACGGCGGTGCTCCGGCGGGCTTGGGGCGGCCTGGTCCGGTCAGCGAGCTTCAGGGGCGCGTGGGGAAGCTGCTCAGGGGCTTGGCTTGGGCGGAGGAGGTCGGAGTCGAGGTGCCCACGGCGAGCAGGGGCGGCGGCGCCGGTGACAGCGCGGGCGGCGGCGCTCCGGCGGTCCTGGGCGGCGTTGGGTGGGTCGGCGAGCTTCAGTGGGGTGATGTAGTGGTGGCTGGAGGCTCAATTTGGGCAGGGGGCGGCTGCGGAGGGCTGTCCACGGGCGGGCGGCGCTCGGTGGCGGCAATGGCGGCGGCGAGGTGCTCTGGGCTGCGGTGGCTCGCGCGGGCGGCCGGGGCGGGGCTTTTATAGGGGCAGAGGGGATGTGGAGGCGCCTGGGCAACGTGCGGGGCGGAGGCACGGCACGGCGCGCACTGGCCACGGCGGGCGGCAGCAGAACGCCGGCGCGGCGTGCGGCGAGCGGGCGCGGGTGACTGGGCGGCCGGGATTTGGCGTGGCAGAGAGGGGATAGCGCAGCGCGCGGAGTGGGTAAGCAGCTGCTGCAGCGGCTCGGGCGGAGGGCAGGCGCAGCGACGGGCGGGGCGCGGGAGCCGGGGTGGCACGGCGGGGTGCGGCGGTTGGGCGCGACGGGCGGCGGGGCTGGGCGCGGCACGGCTCGCGCACACGCGGGCGCTCACTGGGCAGCGCGGCGTGGGGCGGGGGCAAAGCCGTGCGTGGGGGAGAGGCAAGGCGGCCACTGGCCTGGCGCCTCGCGCCGGTCAGGCGTCACCGGCCACCTGGCGCGCGGCGGTCGGGCGGGGAGGGGAGAGAAAGGGAGGGCGAGGGCCTGAATGCGAGAATTTAAAAAATCTCAGGGGGCTGGGTGCAAACAGGGTGTTTTCTCCTCTTTCCAATTTGAATTTCATAAACTTTTGAACATGAAAGTTGTTCAGAATAAAAAGTTCTACAAATTTGGTTTCAGGCAACATCTCATTTGGCTTATGGTTTGAAAGTTAACTTTAAAAGTTCAAAAGTATCCAAATGTGCCCAAATTAAATTTTAATTTCAACTTAATTCGTTCTAACCCTTTTCACCCTTTTATTAGTTGGTTAAGCATAGGGTTAGGCTACTGACATTGATTTTAGAAATGAAATTTTACCAGGGTTGTCACACAGAGCGCCGCCGGCGCTGCCTCCACCGCCGCCGCACCCCACCTCGCCGTGGATAGCCCAGCTCCGACCCTCCTCTGCCCTGGCCAAGCCTCGGAACGGGTTCCCCTCAACACCGCGAAGCTCACCGACCCACCCCCGCAGGCTCTAGCTCGCAGGAGCATCGTCGCTGACGCGCCGCCCCGCCGCCGCCCCCTGCTCCGCGCCGACGAGCCACCTCCGGCCATCCCCAACCCCGACCAAGGCCCCCACAAGGTAGCTCTTGCCTCCCTGGTTCTCCCCGACCCTTTTTTCCTCACCGCCGACGAGCCCCCTCGCCGGAATTTGGCCGGCCAACGCCGCCCCCGCCGCCAGGATCCAATTGCAACGATTGAAATCTTTAAAAGGGTCTGCACGCAAGTTTTCAGGGGCATATCTGCAAACCAGTGTTTTAACATTAGTTTCAAAAATAGCGAACTTTGAAAATGCTTTAAAAATCATAGAAAAATTAGAAAAATACAAACTCGACGGTTCTGTACTCCTTAGAAGAAGATCTACATCGTTTGTTACATGCATTTCTTCAGTTGCTTGCTATATTTTGTTCTATATTAAATGGAAGGTTTAATAGTTTTTAATTGTACCCACTATTGTAGACAAAGGCTGACCCTAAAAATTCGACAGTGGCTTAATTTCTTGATGTGTAAGCCAGTGTAAAAAGTTCAGGACCAGAACCCATCTCTAGCTAAACTTTTTGTTAGACTTTTTTTATGCCATGAAGGGATAGAACTAATTTTTCCTACTGTTCTATAGAGATTCATGTTATGAAACTTTTTCTGTGCTATTATAGTGATACCTAGATGGCACAGAAAAATTTAGGGACCTTTTACCTTTCTGTAACCTACTTATATAATTTTTGTGGTGGAAAAATGCATTAAATCAAAGTAATTAGTTTTTTACTATAGGATACTTTGGGTTAGAACATGCTGTATAAAAAGTTTGATACTCAGAAACCGTGTAAAACATCCCGTAGAAATTAATCCTTAAAGAAATAAGTGTAACTTGTCCTATTTATTATGCTCTGTATCATGCACAATAATATCTGAAAAATTTACAGGAACACACATATGGCTAGATTAACACCCTGTCCAATTTTTTAGCATCAATACTTATATAGTTTGTTCAGTATAGAAATAACTAGGTTATAGCAATGGCTATGTATTACATTTTTCAAAATTAATCTGCTACACAGAAATTTCTGAAATTTTTACAGTGCTACTGTCTCTGCATAATGTACTCTAAATAAAAATTTCATCACCAGAAGTTACCTAGTTCAGTAATTATGTTTAATCCATGTTTGTGCTTAGAAAATTAAATTTCCAATATAACACAACCCCTTCTTGTTTAATGAAGTTAAGTAGTTTAAGATGTACTCTATTAATGATTGCCCAAGAAATCTTAGCTAAGTAAGTTTACAACCAAATCTATGTTTTTGTGGACTTCAACTTTATCGTGAAGGAAATAAATGTCATATACCATCACTACAACTCATACTTGTGCATTCATATAGAATCGACTACTTTCGCTACGGAACGTACGAGCTGGTGGCCGAGTCCAAGAGTGAGCAGCATGAAGCTCAAGTGAATCTAACTGAAGTTTTCGAAGACCCGAACCAAAGTTCGGAAGAGCCCAAGGCTAGCTTTGCTCAAGAAGGCAAGCCCCGGAGTATGAACCCTATTTTTCTAAATCGTGCAACTTATTACTCTATTTTACTTGTGCATTAAGTTTATAGGAGTTGAATGAAAACTTAGTTGCATGATCCTAGGTACCCATGCTCTGAACACTAGATGTAAGTTTCGATAGAATGCTATGCTAATAGGACTCGGTAAAAGTCGAGTGATTTCCTATCACTCGCGAGAATATAGGAGTTGAATGTTTACTACATGCTGAAATCATAAGGTTGACAGATGGGGCTATGGTGCGATGTTCATGTTGGTGATTGAG
Source organism: Panicum miliaceum (assembly GCA_032594955.1). Taxonomy (NCBI): domain Eukaryota; kingdom Viridiplantae; phylum Streptophyta; class Magnoliopsida; order Poales; family Poaceae; genus Panicum; species Panicum miliaceum. The sequence goes on along the minus strand of CM064061.1, from coordinate 43,989,560 downwards.
GCCCCGTCTGTTTAGAGAAAAATGCTAAGGCTGCAGTGTGTGGTAGTGGTGGTTAAGTCTTTGAACGTACTAACCACATGCCGAGAATATGGTAATCGGTAAGCTTATGTAGTGGATTGAACCGAGGCCGGAATATACTCCCCACCGTCTTGAATTCGTTCACATCTAGCTAATGGCGGGTGCATGTGCCGCCATGGCCCGGCTAGGTCCGTGGTCCATGGGGACGTATAGCGAGGGCGGTGGGCCTGTTCCGTGAAGCGGGAATTGAAAGGAAAAGTTGCACGTATGACTCTGGGAGTAACCACGTGAAATGTGTTTAGGTCTATCTTGCAAGGTTAAGAAATTCGATTCGAATCGTCCGTTTCTCGCGGTACTGAGACTGCTTGACCCTTTTACCACATAGAGTAAGAAATGGAACAATGATGATGATTAATGTTGTTGGATGCAAATTAATTCTTTCACCATGTATGATATTGGATAGTTGCTTACCTAGAATGGTTAAAGAAAACTAGAATTTGGAGCTAAAATTTGAAAGTAAGGACCTATTTGTACATGCTTTTCGGCAAAACAAACCCCTCAAGCCAAAAGCCTTGCATGTCTAGGAGTCGGCTAAGTATATTCCACTAGTCGGGTAAGCCTTGCTGAGTATTAGTGTACTCAGCCTTGCTTGTGGCTTGTTTTTAGGTGATACTTTTGAGGACATGGTTGCTAGTTTGACTTGGCCGTGTACTCTTCCTCCTGGTTTGTCGGTGGAATGGGATGCGTCCCCGACCAATGATGATAATGCCGAGTGATGTCTCATACGAGCTTCATTGAGACATCATGTATCGTCGAGTAGTTTATCGTTGTTTTTCCACTGCAATGAACTCTGACGAACCCGTTTACTTTAAACTCTGAAGTACTCGTTTTACGAATTTCAACTTGGTCTGTAATAATAAGTTTATGTTGAAACCTGTGATGTAAAATTTGTGGAATGTTGTATTCTCTGGGCTCACCTTCGTGTGAGTACTTTGTATGTGTGGTTTCGATCGGCAAACCCGTGGTTGTATCGGGAGGTTACCCGATAGACCGATGGATTACTCCGTTTGAAGTGCGAGATAGCCCTGATTGCCCTCGTGGTGACGGTTAGCGCTCTTGAGCCGGATTAATTCAGGTGGTCTTCCACACATGGACGGGTTCTCTGCCTTCTCCAACTGATGGAGGTAGACCCAGGTACCTCCGTGCCGAGTAGAGATGACCACCCGGCCAAACGACTCCGCATAAACGACCCGGTGTACAGGTATTCGGCTGGACGGTGGGAAGGATCCCCTGGGGTCAGGTTCTAGGTCGGACTGGATAGGCATGATTTTGTAAATCTTAACCGATCGGATTCCTTGTAACAAACCCGAGTAGATTTACCCCAACTTGTAACCCATGGCTTCTCGGATATATAAGGGGGCCACGGGGGGACCCATAGGGAAATTCAGTTCAACTCAAGCCATCTCAGCTCATACTACAAACCCTAATACAAACCACCAAACACAGGATGTAGTGTGTTACACTCCATGCGGCCCGAACCTGTCTAATCCTCTGCTTCTTTGTGTTACCATCAAGTTCACGGGCTCTCTCCGATCCACCCCACCTACAAATCTACTGCTTGGGGCTACCCTTGGCAGACTTGCCGGAGTGGAAATCCGACAGTTGGCGCGCCAGGTAGGGGGATCTCCATGGTCCTCTTAGCGAACTTGATGGCATCAATTTCCAGCGTCTTCTTCTCCATGCAAGTGATGCTCCAGATCCAGGCCGCCGCCGGCCACTCCATCATCTTCGGGAGCTTCCCAGAGATGTCCGCTCCCAGGAGCTCATCACCAAGCTTGTCTGTCTCCGAGAGAGAAAGTCTTCAGGGTTCCAGATCCAATCTAACCCTCTCTAGGTCAGTGCTGCACCAGGTGGAGGGCCTGTCCATCCAGGACGAGGCCCAAAACCCCTTGCGGACGACCCGTCGCCCGCGCATCAACATCGACGACATCCTCGTGGGCTTGGACCGAGTCGACGCCTCCCTAGCCGAGTGCATCGGGCTCGCTGAGTCAGCACTCCGCCGTCCAAGCGACTCAGCCCCTCAGGCCCTGTTCGGGCTCCGCTCTAGCTCCCCTGTTTACTCCGACCAGATCTGATCTTCAATGGACAAGCTACGCCTTTCCGACCTGAGTGAACCCATTGTTGACCAGATCGGATCTAACGTGGTCCCAGGACCACAAGCCGGCTACTAGGAGGTCCTTTTCACCATCCCACCCAACCCTATGAGCTCGCCAGATCGGCGGGAGATCTCCGTCGTGTGGCAGAACCACCTGAATTAATCCGGCTCAAGCGCGCTAACCATCACCACAAGGTTAATCAGGGCTAACTCGCACTTCAAACGGAATAATCCACTGGTCTGTCGGGTAACCTCCCGATACAACCACGGTTTTTGCCGATCGAAACCACACATACATGTACTCACACGAAGGTGAGCCCAGAGTATACAACATTCCACAATTTTACACCACAGGGTTCATCATAAATTAATATTACAATGGAGTTCAAATTCTTAAATCAAGGTATTTCAGAGTTCTAAATAAATGAGTTCTTCAGAGTTCAAAGCAGCGGAAAAATATCGACAACTACTCGACGATAAAGGGTGTCTCGATGAAGCCCGTACGAGACATCACTCGGCATCATCACCGTTGGCCGGGGGCGTATCCCATTCCACCGACCAACCAGGAGGAAGAGTACATGGCCAAGTCAAACTAGCAACCATGTCCTCAAAAGTATCACCTGAAAACAAGCCACAAGCAAGGCTGAGTATACTAATACTCAGCAAGGCTTACCCGACTAGTGGAATATACTTAGCCGACTCCTAGACATGCAAGGCTTTTGGCTTGAGGGGTTTGTTTTGCCGAAAAGCATATACAAGTAGGTCCTTACTTTCAAATTTTAGCTCCAAATTCTAGTTTTCTTTAACCATTCTAGGTAAGCAACTATCCAATATCATACATGGTGAAAGAATTAATTTGCATCCAACAACATTAATCATCATCATTGTTCCATTTCTTACTCTATGTGGTAAAAGGGTCAAGCAGTCTCAATAACCGCGAGAAACGGACGATTCGAATCGAATTTCTTAACCTTGCAAGGGAAACCTAAACACACGTCACGTGGTTACTCCAAGTCACACGTGCAACTTTTCCCTTCAATTCCCGCTTCACAGAACAGGCCCACCGCCCTCGACTACACGTCCCCACAGACCACGGTACGTCGGGCTGTGGCGGCAAATGCACCCGGCATTAGCTAGATGTGAACGAATTCAAGACGGTGGGGAGTATATTCCGGCCTCGGTTCAATCTAGTACTTAAGCTTATCGATTACCATATTCTGGGCATGTGGTTAGTACGTTCAAAGACTTAACCACCACTACCACACACTGCGGCCTTAGCATTTTTCACTAAATAGACGGGGCCTCAATCATCAACATAAACATCGTACCCTAGCCCCGTCTGTCGACCTTATGATTGCAACATGTAGTAAACATTCAACTCCTATATTCTTGCGAGTGACAGGAAATCACTCGACTTTTACCGAGTCCTATAAGCATAGCATTCTATCGAACTTTGCATCTAGTGTTCAGAGCATGGGTACCTAGGATCATGCAACTAAGTTTCCATTCAACTCCTACAAACTTAATGCACAAGCTCTCGGTTCCAGCAACGAGTCTTCTCTCTGAGAATTAAGTAGAGTAATAAGTTGCATAAGTTTAGAAAATAGGGTTCATGCTCCGGGGCTTGCCTTCTTGGGAAAAGCTAGCTTGGGGCTCGTCCGAACTTGGGCTCAAGTCTTCGAGAGCTTCGGTTAGATTTACTTGAGCTTCACGCTGCTCACTCTCGGATGCGGGCACCAGCTCGTACGTTCCGTCGGCGAGAGTCGTCGATTCTATATGAATGCACCAATATAAGTTATAGTGATGGTAAATGATGATTATTTTTCCTTCATGATAAAGTTGTAGTTCACAAAGCATCAATTTGGTTGTGAAGTTACTTAGTTGAGATTTCCTTGGGCAATTGTTCTGGCATCTGGGCGCGCGATGGGGACTCCGTGCGGCCTTTTGTAGGCAGCAGAGAGGCGGGAGGAGGGGCGGGACTTAACTGTGAGACGCGGGTGTGGGCGACACGACGGAAACGCGGCAGGGGACTGGGCGCTGAGGATTTGGCGTGTGGAGCAGGAGATCACGCGGCGCGCGGTTGGGCGAGGAGGTGCAGCAGCTGCCTTGCCGGGCGGCGAGCGCGGCGACTGGCGGGACGCGGCGGAGACACGGCACAGCGCGGCTCGTCCATTGGGCACGGCGGGCGGCGAGCAGGGGCGTGGGTCGCCGACGCGCGCGTGGCATGCGCGGACTGGGGAGAACGCGGCGTGCGAGCGCGGCCAGGCATTGGCTTGGCGCCTAGCACGGTCAGGCATCGCCGACCAGGTGGCCTGCGGCGACTGCGCGGCGGTGAGGGTCGGGCGAAGCGAGGGCTGCAGCGAAGCTGAGGGTCGGGCGAAGCGAAGGGTCGGGCGAGTGAAAGGGTCGGGTGACGCGAGGGTCGGGCGAGCGGCTGCGCGTCGGTGGGTCGGGCGAGGCGGAGAAGAAGGGTCTACAGTGAAATAGAAGAAAAGGTAGGGGCTGGTTTTTAAATCCAAGTGTTTCTCAAATTTTTGTGTTGCAACTCGAAAATCCTTCAACATGAAAGTTGTTTGAAATGAAAAGTTCTACAAGTTTGGTTTTAGGCCAAAGTTTGTTTGAGTTCTAGTTTAGAAGTTATTTTAGAAACTTATTTTGTTGAAACTTCTCCTAATTATTTATGCACCATGTTAAGCTAAAGAGGCTTATTTCATAAATTATACACCTGAGGTGTTACACGTCGTCTTCTCTAACGAAGCTTCTATCGTAGGAGAAGATGACAAGGTTAAGCGTCAGCGAATCCAGCGCAACCAGAACCGCCAAACTTGACGCGTCAACGAAGCCACCATCAACCATGCCGAAGAAGATCTCCATGCCGTCGAGGGGTGCAACCCGCGAGTTCCACCCCGACGTACGCCGGTGACCCCACGCAACCTCGATGATGAGTTCGTCCTCGAGTGCGACGGCCAGAATGTCTTCACCACCCCATCTGCCAACCTGGCCGCCGCATTCAAGGTAGTGGAAACCTTACCCCACTCACCCGAGCTCGAACGAGCTCGGACCCGTTTGCATGTTGCTGCTGCTCAGGTCCAGCGCTTGAGGAAGGACTACTTGGCTCTACGAGTCCAATCCAGTAGCCCCTGCCACTCTACAGCCTGTCATAATGATGGCAATGAGGTCAACCAGCCGGACCTCCGTTCCAACCTCCGCGACGTCCGACCCGTCATCAATGATCGACACCGCGAATGTGATGAGACCGAACGGGAGTGCTGCCGCCAGTACGATGAGGAGTATGGCCCACTTGGTGCTAACTGGGGAGGTCGGACCCGCCATAACAACGACGGCCACCGCCACATCGACCCCAGCAGGCCTCGATCGACCTCGATGACGATGCCACCAGTGATCTGGACGGCTTCTCCGCCTTCTCCAACCGACTCTGCGGAGTCTCGTGGCCTTCTACGTTCAAGCCAGTCGGCATCGACAAGTTTGACGGTGCCTCCGACCCCAAGACATGGCTGCTCACCTACAACATCGTCGTCCGAGCGGCGAGTGGCAACAACGACATCATGGCGACCTACTTCCCAGTCATGATGTGTCGCCAGGCTCTCAACTGGCTCGAGGGACTTCATGCCGGCTCCATCAACAGCTGGTAGGACCTCTACAGCGCCTTCGTCAACCACTTCCAAGCTTCATGCCTGGGTCCCAAAACCAGATGGGATCTGGGCAGCATCACTCAGCAACCCAGCGAATCCCTGCGCGACTACATGTAACAACCCTGATAAATTACAATCCTAAAGCAATGTCATTAGCCCAACCCAATGCTTAACCAACTAATAAAAGGGTGAAAAGAATTAGAACAAGTTAAGTTGAAATTCAAATTTAAAATGGGCACATATGAATACCTTTGAATTTTTAAATTAACTTTCAAACCACAAGCCAAATGAAGTGTTGCCTGAAACCAAACTTGTAGAACTTTTTATTCTGAACAACTTTCATGTTCAAAAGTTTTTGAAATTCAAATTAGAAAGTGGAGAAAACGTCCTGTTTGCAACCAGCCCCCTAGAAATTTTCAAATTCTCGCATTTAGGCCCTTCGCCCCTCCTCTCTCTCCCCTCCCCGCCCGACAGCCCGGCCAGGTGGCCGGCGATGCCTGACCGGCGCAAGCCGCCAGGCCAGTGGCCGCCGGCCCTCGCCCCCAAGCCCGGCTTTGCCCCCCCCCCCCCACCGCCGCGCTGCCCAGTCCGCGCGCGCCGCGCTGCCCAGCCTCTGCTCGCCGCCCGTCGCGCCCAACGGCCGCGTCGCGCCGTGCTGCCCCGCCCGCCGTGACCCGCCCGTCGCTGCGCTTGCCTCCCACCCGAGCCGCTGCTGCAGCTGTCCCCCAACCCCGTGCCGCGATATCTCCACTCCCCCACGCAAATCTCCGGCGCCCAGTCGAGCGCTCCCGCCCGCCGCACGCCGCGCCGGTGTCCTGATGCCGCCCACCGTGGCCAGTGGCACGCCATCGCCGTGCCTCCACCCCTGCACGTCGCCCGACACCCCTACCTCCCTCCTGCCCCTATAAAAGCCGCCCCAGGCCGCCCGCGCGAGCTGCTAGTAACCAGAGCACACCGCCGCCGCCATTGTCGCCGCCGAGCTCCGCCCGCTCGTGGACAGCCCTCCACAGCTGCCTCCTGCCCAAATTGAAGTGCCAGCCACCACTACATCATCCCACCGGAGCTCACCGACCCGCTCAACGCCGCCCAGGACCGCCGGAGCACCGCCGCCCGCGCTGCTGCCGCCGCCGCCGCCCCTGGCCATCGCGGACAGCTCGACTCCGACCTCCTCCACCCAAGCCAAGCACCCGAGCAGCTTCCCCACGCGCCACTGAAGCTCCCCGTCCAGACCAGACCGCCCCAAGCCCGCCGGAGCACCACCGTCGACGCATACCGCCGGCGGCGCCGCCCCTGCTCCAACGCCGGCGAGCTACTCCCGGCCATCCCCCACCCGAACAAGACCCCCACGAGGTAGCCCTCGCACCCCTGATCCTTCCCCGGCCCTCACCCCTCGCCGCCGGCGAACCCCTCGCCGGAATTTTGGCCGGCCACCGTACCCGAGCCGCCCGAGGACCCAATTGCAGTAATTGAAATCTTTAGAAGGGTCTGCACGTAAGATTCAAGGACCCAGTTGTAAAAGAAAGTTTCAAGTCTAGATTCAAATTTAGTGAACTTGTAAAATTCGTATCAAATCTTGAAAATTCAGAAAAATACAAACTCAACTGTTCTGGAACCTTTAGGATAAACTCCACAACTTTTGTTACATGCATCTCCTCAGATTCTAGCTAATTTATGCTCTAAATTAAATAGGCTGTTTAATGACCTTTATTCACAACCATTGTTGTAGACAAGTGCTGGTCCTGAAAATTTTACAGTAGGAGCTTTACTTGTTATCTAAGCCATTGTAAAAAGATCAGGCCCAAATTCCATCTCTATCTACACTGTTTATTAAACTTAGTTTCATACCATGTTGGGATAGAATTAATTGTCCCTGCAGTTAGGTTATGATTCACCTAATGAAACTTTTTCTATAATGGTGTAATGGTACCTAGATGCCATAGAAAAATTTAGAGACTTTTTATCTCATAGGAACCTATTTATTTTATTTATGAGCTAATAACATACATTAAATCAAGAAAATAGTATCTTAGCTTGGAAAATTCTCATATTTTTTCTAGGACACACTCAGTGTTAGAAGGTGCTGTGTAAAACGTTTCATGGACAAAAACCCTGTGCAGGCTCCTGTAAAAATAAATTCTTGAATAACCTAGGTGTGTAATGTCATATTTACTATGCTCTGAAAACTGCATAATAAATCCTATAAATATTACAGTAGCTCCTGCATGATTAAATGAAAGCCCTGTAAAAATCTTAGACTCAGTTTTTGCACCATCTGTTCTGTACAAAAAGAACAAGAATCTAGCAGCCACCAAGTGTTATATTTTTCATAATTAATCTGCTGCATGAAAATATCTGAAAATTTTACAGTAAGCTTATCTTTCCCTGATGCGCCTAGATCCAAGGTTTCATGACCAGAAACTACTCGCGGTAGTAGTTACACTTAAATCATGTTTCCATGAGGAACATAAGTTCCCATGAACACCCACCCCACCTTGCTTAACGAAGTTACTTATTGTACCTTTCTACTCTATTAACAATTGCCCACAGAAATCTCTACTAAGTAACATCACAACCAATCGCTATTTTGTGAACTACAACTTTGACGTGAGTGAACATGATCGTCATATACCCTCACTATAACTTATATTGGTGCATTCATATAGAATCGACGACTCTCGCCGACGGAACGTACGAGCTGGTACCCGCGTCCGAGAGTCAGCCACGTGAAGCTCAAGTAAATCTAACTGAAGCTCTTGAAGACCCGAGCCCAAGTTCGGAAGAGCCCCAAGCTAACTGTTCACAAGAAGGCAAGCCCCGGAGCATGAACCCTATTTTCTAAACCTATGCAACTTATTACTCTACTTTACTTGTGCATTAAGTTTATAGGAGTTGGATGAAAACTTAGTTGCATGATCCTAGGTGCCCATGCTCTGAACACTAGATGCCAGGTTCGATAGAATGCTATGCTAATAGGACTCGGTAAAAGTCGAGTGATTTCCTGTCACTCGCGAGAAATTAGGAGTTGATTGTTTACTACATGCTGCAATCATAAGGACGACGGATGGGGCTATGGTACGATGTTTATGTTGATGATTGAGGCCCCGTCTGTTTAGTGAAAAATGCTAAAGCCGCAGTGTGTGGTAGTGGTGGTTAAGTCTTTGAACGTACTAACCACATGCCGAGAATATGGTAATCGGTAAGCTTAAGTACTGGATTGAACCGAGGCCGGAATATACTCCCCACTGTCTTGAATTCGTTCACATCTAGCTAATGGCGGGTGCATCGGCCGCCACAGCCCGACGTACCGTGGTCTGTGGGGACGTGTAGTCGAGGGCGGTGGGCCTGTTCCGTGAAGCGGGAATTGAAGGGAAAAGTTGCACGTGTGACTCTTGGAGTAACCATGTGACGTGTGTTTAGGTTTCCCTTGCAAGGTTAAGAAATTCGATTCAAATCGTCTGTTTCTCACGGCTATTGAGGCTGCTTAACCCCTTTTACCCACAGAGTAAGAAGAGGAACAATGATGATGAATAAACTTGTTGGATGAAATATAATTGCTTCACCATGAATGATATTGGATAGCTGCTTATCTAGAATGGTTAATGAAACTAGAATCTTGAGCTAAAAGTTGAAAGTAAGGACCCACTCGTATATGCTTTTCGGCAAAACAAACCCCTCAAGCCAAAAGCCTCGCATGTCTAGGAGTCGGCTAAGTATACCCCACTGGTCGGGTAAGCCTTGCTGAGTATTAGTATACTCAGCCTTGCTTGTGGCTTGTTTTCAGGTGAGACCTTCGAAGACATGATTGCTAGTTTGACTTGGCCTTGTACCCTCCCTCCTGGTTGGTCGGTGGAATGGGATACGCCCCCGGCCAATGGAGATAATGCCGAGTGATGTCTCGTACGGGCTTCACCGAGACATCCTGTATCGTCGAGTAGCTTTCGTTATCTTATTTCCGCTGCAACTTAAACTCTGAAGAACTTATTGGTTATGATCACTGAAGTACTTGGTTACTAAACTCAAACTTGGTTTGTAATATTCACTTATGATAATTTTTGTAATATCTGCTGGAATGTGGTATTCTCTGGGCTCATCTTCGCATGAGCATTTGTATGTATGGCTTTGATCCGCTTTACCGTGGTTGTATCGGGAGGTTACCCGACAGACCAATGGATTACTCCGTTTGAAGTGTAAGGTTAACCGAGATTGCCCTAATGGTGATGGTTAATACACTTGAGCCGGATTAATTCAGGTGGTTCTGCCACAGCTGGTATCAGAGCCGTAGCTGGTGCCACAGCTGGTAACAGCTGGCACCAGAGCCGAAATACATACGCCAGAGAATGCGACAAGCCTTAAACACTCGTTCTCCTAAAACTTGACCTCAGAAATTGTGTTGGAAAATGCGTTGGTTCGTTAAGGATGGTGCCTAGTTCGTAAAGCCCTAAGGGATTATGGGAAAGTTACTAGGTGGCTATCTAACTTATGAAATATTATCAACTGACTTCCAGCACATTACTTTCTGTCAAAACTTACTTTCATGCACAACCGACCTTAAATTCTGTAACGACGCACTCATCGCTAAGGTAAGAAGGTAAGAATTCTCAGCCAACTGAGAGAGCTTGGCCTTCCTGTCGGTGATGCGAACCGAACGCTGCCCTCAAGCAGTGGCTTACTTGAGGTGCTGCCAATATGCCAACTGTTAAGTTGAATATATTGGGAGTAGAAGGTTTGGCGCAGGGTATGGCGATCGCTGTTCATACCCCCGTCTCATGACGGTACCCCCGTGAATACGCTATCTCGATAGCGTATGTTAACATCGTCTGTACGGCGGAAATTGTACAGATATCGTTTCTATAAATAAACGGTAATGAATACGGACGCTTTCATGAGTGCTGGCATGAAAGGTTCATGAAATATATGTGCTCTATCAATCTTCTGCAGGTACACTAACCGCGATTACGATAAGTTAAAGAACGATTAGAAAATCTCGACTAGCTATTATAGTGAGAGGCGTATCATGTATGCCACCGCAACTATCTTTGTAAGACCAAAAGTTATTTGGCAATTATTTTATTTTGTGAGGACGAATAGGACGTGCATGCATCATGACCATATATATCTGAAATTGAAAATGTGATATGTGAGAGAGGTAAGGTTCTTGCGTATCTAAGCGTGATTTTGCATAAGGACTATCTAGCGAATCTGTCACAAATCTGCCATGACCGAGAAGAGAGATTTATTGATCAAAGAAAATGACCTTTTCTGGTAAAGTTCATGTTGAAAGAATTGTTCCAAATTTTGTGTTCTATCTCCTATTCAAAAATGAAAAATTCTGAACTCATGAATAGTAAGAAATAACAGAAACCATGGAATGTCAGAATTCTGTCCAGAATAAGCACTTCTGCCCCTTAAATTTTTAGGCCCCCTTCCTAAAGTTTTCTGCAAACGAGTACAACACAAAACTTGTTCCAAATTTACCCAGGTAGCTGCTGTTAAAATTTGGTAAATTTTGGCTGGGTAGATTTTCCCTGGTGCACAAAACTCTAGCCTTCTGTTCACTGAAAATTCTGGGTAGACAGAGAAGTAAGACCTTAAGGGAACAGCCATCTTAGAGCCTAATCCAGCCAAAGTGTGGAATAGAAAAGTGGTGCACAAATACCTCAGGAGTGTTCTGGTGAAATTTGAGAATTTTTGGATATGAACTGTGGAAGTTATGGTTATTTTTGCACTCTATACAGAATCTGTCCCTGTGCTTCTCACACTTTTTCTTGGCCTCACCCATTTGATCTTATGTTCAGATGGCCGAGCCTGCTGCCATGATGGTGGATGAGGATGGACGCGTTCACTTGCAGTGTCTCCACTGGGAGGGCTTTCCCCTTATTTTGTGGGACGTGTTGAGCACCGTGGGCTATCCAATTCCCCCACGTTACGCCGCACTGGAGTTTGCAGAGAATGGAGTCACCCAGTGCCGTGTCAACGTGACCATTTTTCCGCACCCGCTACACCCGGAGTGGCCCGCCTTGGAGATTGAGGCTGTTGGTCGCCGTTTGGCCGATACTTGGGAGCTTGCTGCCATGAGGGCGCTCACCACTTTCTGTGCGCAGTGCCCCGAGGCTGTCACGCTCGCTCCCATTGGTTTGTTTCATGCTGCCCAGGACAACGACCCCTTTTGGCTCAACAGGGTGCAGCATTCACAGTACCTGGTAGACTTTCACGCCCAGGAGACCATCCAGACCTCCGTACGATGCATGAATGCGCTGTACCGACTGTAGACTCTCCAGAGTCAGGCGCCTGTGCAGCTCACTGATCTTGCACAGGCCTACCACATGATGGCAGATACCAGGGATGAGCAGATTAAGGAGCTCAGTAAGGATCTTGAGGACAGAGATGCTCAGATTGACCAACTTGAGGGCCAAATTCAGGAGCAGGACACCCTCATGGGTGAGAGAAATGACATGATAGCGCACTTGGAGGAGCAGCTCCATGATCTGAACCTTGAGTTGGAGGATGCTAATGAGCACATTCAGTGGCACCATGATCAGAATGCCCCTCCTGGCGTGGTGGCTATGGAGGAAGATGAGGAGGAGCCACAGGAGATTGATGGTATTTCAGGAATGTACTTTGAGGGTGAGGCACTGCAGCCACCTCCGATGGGAGCTCACTCTCCTACTCACAGCGAGTCATCCGTCAACGACCTGGATGACTTCTAGATGGTGACCTAGAAGGACTTTTGCACATACTCCTCGATAGTGTATCCTAACTTTTGGCAAGTGTTGTAATAGGCTAACTAAGAGTTGAGTACCTCTTTTGTGGTGGGTACAACTTGACCATTGGCTACTCAAATCATGTAGGCCATGGCTAAAAACTTGGGTTGATTGTGATATCGGAAAGCAGTTGAATCTGTGATTGCAGAAACTTGTCGGAACTTTTACCCATTTCTCTCTACATTTCTGGGCTGAGTGTTGAATACCAAACTTGTCCTAAATTCTGTGATATAGGTTCTCACAAAATTTCAACCCTATTGGATCTTGCTAGTTTGAGTTATAGGCCAGATACTATAACTCGTTCTGCTGAAAAAACAGCCAACCAGCGAAGCAAAGAGTGAATCGTTTGACCATCTTAGCCATCGATTTAGCATCTTGGCTGAATACCAAAGTGGTACATCTCTAAATTCCCTATCCACTGCCAAAATATGAGAAACTTTGGATGAACCTACCAGGAGTTACAAAATTCTTATGGCAGACAGTTTTTATGCCCATGATTCCATCCATGACCTTTTGGAAGTCTACTATTCCGCGTTAGATCTTTTTGAGTCATGGAAGCAATATGGATCACGTTGCTAATGAAGAACATTCGCCTTTTCAGATGGTTGGAGCAACCCGTGGTAACCCGGATGGTTTTGGTGCTAGCGCAAGTGGATCACAACCACAGCCGCCGCCACCACCCAGTTTGGTTGAAGTAATGACCGCTCAAACCGAGTTGCTTCGTCAGCTGGTGCAAGGACAGCAACACCACCAGCGGGGTGGGCAAAATGTCCCCCACCCCCAAGCTGCAGGATATACGGATTTTCTGGGGACCCAGCCGCCCTTGTTCCATAAGACAGAGGAACCCTTGGACGCAGACGCATGGATTCGCACCATCGAATCCAAGTTCACACTACTTGTGGCACCATGCTCAGAGGCCAACAAGGCCCGCTTTGCCGCGCAGCAGCTTCGCGGTACAGCTCGTCTATGGTGGGACCACTATTTTGCTATGCTCCCCGCTGATCACATTATCACCTGGGATGAATTCAATACTGCGTTCCGGGCACACCATATCCCCGAAGGTCTCATGGAAAGAAAGCTAAATGAGTTTTTAGCTCTCACTCACGGTAACCGCACTGTACTTCAGTATGCTCAAGCCTTCAACAACCTGTGCAAATACGCGGGCTATCACGCAGACACAGATGCCAAGAAGCGTGATCGTTTCCGCCGAGGTCTGAGTACTAAACTCAAGGAACGACTGAATCTTGTCAAAGCCGATACATATAATGAGCTAGTCAACATGGCCATCACTCAAGAGGACTGTATTGAGGCTCATCATGCTGAAAAGAAGAGAAAGGCGCCAGCTGGACCCTCAGGTGCTCAGCCACCGAGGTATCGCTTGGTGCGAAATGCTGCGCCTACAGCTCCACCGAAGGCCCCTCAGCCAGGGCGTTGGATTATCAGGCCCCCACAGCAGCCAGGCATGGTACGACCCCCTATGCCTCAACAAACTGGACCCCGGCCCGCTACTCAGCAGTTTCTTCGACCGAGCATCACCAATCATTGTTTCAAGTGCGGGAGTTCCGGTCATTTCGCTCGCGAATGCCCTCAACCCAGGCTGCCAAATCAGGGCCAGGACTCTAACCAGAACAATAAGAACAAAGGCAAGAGACAGACCCTGCAGGTCAAACAAGGACGGATCAACTTCACCACCCTTGCAGAACTTCCTGAAGGAGCACCAGTGATGACGGGTACATTCTCTATCCATAACAAGCCTGCAGTCATATTGTTTGATTCTGGTGCATCACATAGTTTCATTAGTGCAAAGTTTGGTGCAAAAGTAGGCTTGAATGTTTGTCACACCAAAGGGTCGTATATGATATCAACACCGGGTGAAAAAATTGCTTCCAACCAAATAATAAGGCTGGTACCGATAAAATTGGGAAGTAAAGTCATCAAAATAGATCTCGTACTTTTACCCCTTGACTGCATGGATATTATTTTGGGAATGAACTGGATGCTATGCATGAAGTCACACTGGACCTTTCTTCCTGAGCCGTTGAGATAAATTCACCTAGTCACGGAGCCACTACCCTTTATCTACCGTTACGGGAGTGCACAAATTCTTGTGCTTTCGTGATGGAAGGGATCAACCTAGAGAATATTCCAGTGGTATGCGAGTATGCCGATGTCTTTCCTGACGACTTACCCGGAATGCCACCAGATAGGGACATTGAGTTCGTTATTGAACTACAGCCAGGCACTGCACCTATATCCAAAAGACCATATAGGATGCCCCCTAAAGAATTGGTAGAGCTGAAAATTCAACTCCAAGAACTACTGGACAAAGGTTTCATTCGCCCTAGCGCGTCACCTTGGGGATGTCCGACGCTTTTTGTAAAGAAAAAGGATGACAGTTTAAGACTATGTGTGGACTACCGACCTCTCAATGCGGTAACTGTTAAAAATAAATACCCACTTCCTCGTATCGATGTACTCTTCGATCAATTAGCTGGAGCCAGAGTCTTCTCAAAAATTGATCTTCGTTCGGGATATCATCAGATCAAGATTTGCCCGTGCGATATTCCTAAGACAGCCTTCTCCACATGATATGGACTATATGAATTCTTGGTCATGTCCTTCGGACTCACCAATGCCCCCGCCTACTTCATGTATCTCATGAATTCGGTATTCATGCCCGAACTTGACAAATTCGTCGTAGTGTTCATCGACGACATCCTTATCTATTCCAAGGATGAGGAAGAGCACGCTAAGCACCTGCACATTGTTCTTCAACGACTCACAGACCATCAGCTCTATGCTAAGTTTTCTAAGTGTGAATTCTGGTTGGATACTGTAAAGTTCTTGGGTCACACGATCTCCAGCGAAGGCATAGCTGTTGACCCCAGCAAGGTACAACAGGTGATGGATTGGAAACCCCCTACCTCTGTTCATCAGATTCGCAGTTTTCTCGGCTTAGCCGGATACTACCATCGCTTCATCCCGGATTTCTCTCGTATTGCTAAGCCCATGACTGAACTGTTAAAGAAGGAAGTAAAGTTTGTATGGAATGAGAAATGTGAAGAAGCCTTCCACACTCTCAGAGAGCATCTGACTACTGCACCTGTGTTAGCTCAACCCGATACTACCAAGTCGTTCGATGTGTATTGTGACGCATCGGGTACTGGTCTAGGATGTGTGCTTATGCAAGAGAATCGAGTGATTGCATATGCCTCATGAGCCCTTCGGCCCCACGAGCAGAATTATCCCACTCATGATCTTGAGCTTGCAGCTGTCGTTCACGCTCTGAAAATATGGAGGCACTATCTCATGGGTACACAGTGCAATATCTACACTGATCATAAGAGTCTCAAGTATATCTTCACACAAGCCGATCTGAATATGAGACAACGAAGATGCCTAGAATTAATCAAGGATTATGACCTTGAAGTGCACTATCACCCCGGCAAGGCTAATGTAGTCGCGGATGCACTAAGCCGCAAGTCCCATTGCCATTGCTTATCCATGGAATCCTACAATGAGACATTGTGTGCAGAAATGAGGAAGCTTAACATGGAAATGGTTTCCCAAGGCACTCTAAATCACATCTCAGTTGAACCCACTCTTCACGACCAAATCGTCATGGCACAACTACATGATGAAGGAATTAAGATCATCAAACAAAAACTCTCTCTAGGTGAGGAGAAGTATAAATGTTTCCGCCAGGACCATAAGGGAGTTCTATGGTTCGAAAGTCGTATAGTCGTTCCAAAGAATCATGAACTCCGCAAGCAAGTTCTCGATGAGGCACATCTTTCCAAATTCTCTATCCACCCCGGCAGTAGCAAAATGTATCAAGACCTAAGGCAAAACTTCTGGTGGACTAGAATGAAAAGAGAAATTGCTACGTATGTCTCAGAATGTGACATGTGCCAGAGAGTAAAAGCTAGCCACTTGAAGGTAGCCGGTACACTTCAACCGTTACCTATACCATCCTGGAAGTGGGAAGACATAAGTATGGACTTCATCGTTGGACTACCAAAAACTTCCCAGAAACATGATTCCATATGGGTTATCGTTGATAGACTCACAAAGACGGCACATTTTCTTCCGGTACACACCACCTATTCTGCCAAGAAATATGCCGAGATTTACCTCGATCGTATTGTTTGCCTACATGGAATACCTAAGACAATTATTTCTGATCGTGGTACTCAGTTTGTAGCACGCTTTTGGGAACAACTGCAAACGTCTCTTGGTACTAAACTGATTCGCAGCTCAGCATACCATCCTCAGACTGACAGACAAACGGAAAGAGTAAACCAAACTCTTGAAGACATGCTGAGAGCTTGCGTCATTCACCATGACAAGAATTGGGACAAATGCCTACCCCTAGCAGAGTTCTCGTACAACAATAGCTATCAAACGAGTTTGAAAATGGCACCATTTGAGGCCCTGTACGGACGAAGGTGTCGAACTCCTTTGAGCTGGTCACAAACCGGAGAACGTAAAATAATTGGACCCGACCTGGTAATCGAGGCAGAAGAGAAAGTAAAAGTAATACAAGCAAATCTTAAAGCCGCACAAGCCCGACAAAAGAGCTATTCTGACAAAAGGAGAAAGCCCCTAAAGTTCGAAGTTGGCGATCATGTCTATCTTCGAGTTTCACCAACCAAGGGAGTGCAAAGATTCGGAATCAAAGGCAAACTAGCTCCCCGTTATGTTGGTCCTTACGAAATCATTGAGAGCTGCGGACCCGTAGCCTACAAATTACGACTGCCCCCTCAGCTCACAGCCACCCATGATGTCTTCCACGTATCTCAACTCAAGAAGTGTATTCGAGGCCCTACCGAGATTGTGGAACAACAAGAAATATTGGTAGAACCCGACCTCTCGTATGTCGAACACCCGGTTAAAATTTTGGATCAAAAAGAAAGAGGGACCAGGAGGAAAGTGATTAAAATGTATAAAGTTCAATGGAACCATCGCACTGAAGAAGAAGCCACCTGGGAAACCGAGAGCTACCTAAACCAAAATTTCCCTGGTTTTCTTATCCCAACCACTGGTATGTGCACCCATGTCCACACTAAGAATTACCGAATCTCGGGGCGAGATTCTTGTTAAGGGGGGAAGGCTGTAACAACCCTGATAAATTACACTCCTAAAGCAATGTCATTAGCCCAACCCAATGCTTAACCAACTAATAAAAGGGTGAAAAGTAATAGAACAAGTTAAGTTGAAATTCAAATTTAAAGTGGGCACATATGAATACCTTTGAATTTTTAAATTAACTTTCAAACCACAAGCCAAATGAAGTGTTGCCTGAAACCAAACTTGTAGAACTTTTTATTCTGAACAACTTTCATGTTCAAAAGTTTTTGAAATTCAAATTAGAAAGTGGAGAAAACGTCCTGTTTGCAACCAGCCCCCTGGAAATTTTCAAATTCTCGCATTTAGGCCCTTCGCCCCTCCTCTCTCTCCCCTCCCCGCCCGACAGCCCGGCCAGGTGGCCGGCGATGCCTGACCGGCGCAAGCCGCCAGGCCAGTGGCCGCCGGCCCTCGCCCCCAAGCCCGGCTTTGCCCCCCCCACCGCCGCGCTGCCCAGTTCGCGCTCGCCGCGCGCGCCGCACTGCCCAGCCTCTGCTCGCCGCCCGTCGCGCCCAACGGCCGCGCCGCGCCGTTCTGCCCCGCCCGCCGCGACCCACCCGTCGCTGCGCTTGCCTTCTGCCCGAGCCGCTGCTGCAGCTGTCCCCCAACCCCGTGCCGCGATATCTCCACTCCCCCACGCAAATCTCCGGTGCCCAGTCGCGCGCTCCCGCCCGCCGCACGCCGCGCCGGTGTCCTAATGCCGCCCACCGTGGCCAGTGGCACGCCATCGCCGTGCCTCCACCCCTGCACGTCGCCCGGCACCCCTACCTCCCTCCTGCCCCTATAAAAGCCGCCCCAGGCCGCCCGCGCGAGCTGCCAGTAACCAGAGCACACCGCCGCCGCCATTGTCGCCGCCGAGCTCCGCCCGCTCGTGGACAGCCCTCCACAGCCGCCTCCTGCCCAAATTGAAGTGCCAGCCACCACTACATCATCCCACCGGAGCTCACCGACCCGCTCAACGCCGCCCAGGACCGCCGGAGCACCGCCGCCCGCGCAGCTGCCGCCGCCGCCGCCCCTGGCCATCACGGACAGCTCGACTCCGACCTCCTCCGCCCAAGCCAAGCACCCGAGCAGCTTCCCCACGCGCCACTGAAGCTCCCCGTCCAGACCAGACCGCCCCAAGCCCGCCGGAGCACCACCGTCGACGCATACCGCCGCCGCCGCCGCCCCTGCTCCAACGCCGGCGAGCTACTCCCGGCCGTAGCTCCTTCATGATTAAATGAAAGCCCTGTAAAAATCTTAGACTCAGTTTTTGCACCATCTGTTCTGTACAAAAAGAACAAGAATCTAGCAGCCACCATGTGTTATATTTTTCATAATTAATCTGCTGCATGAAAATATCTGAAATCTCAACTAAATAACAATTGCCCACAGAAATCTCAACTAAGTAACATCACAACCAATCGCTATTTTGTGAACTACAACTTTGACGTGAGTGAACATGATCGTCATATACCCTCACTATAACTTATATTGGTGCATTCATATAGAATCGACGACTCTCGCCGACGGAACGTACGAGCTGGTACCCGCGTCTGAGAGTGAGCCATGTGAAGCTCAAGTAAATCTAACTGAAGCTCTTGAAGACCCGAGCCCAAGTTCGGAAGAGCCCCAAGCTAACTATTCACAAGAAGGCAAGCCCCGGAGCATGAACCCTATTTTCTAAACCTATGCAACTTATTACTCTACTTTACTTGTGCATTAAATTTATAGGAGTTGGATGAAAACTTAGTTGCATGATCCTAGGTGCCCATGCTCTGAACACTAGATGCCAGGTTCGATAGAATGCTATGCTAATAGGACTCGGTAAAAGTTGAGTGATTTCCTGTCACTCGCGAGAAATTAGGAGTTGATTGTTTACTACATGCTGCAATCATAAAGACGACGGACGGAGCTATGGTACGATGTTTATGTTGATGATTGAGGCCTCGTCTGTTTAGTGAAAAATGCTAAGGCCGCAGTGTGTGGTAGTGGTGGTTAAGTCTTTTGAACGTACTAACCACATGCCGAGAATATGGTAATCGGTAAGCTTAAGTACTGGATTGAACCGAGGCCGGAATATACTCCCCACTGTCTTAAATTCGTTCACATCTAGCTAATGGCGGGTGCATCGGCCGCCAAAGCCCGACGTACCGTGGTCTGTGGGGACGTGTAGTCGAGGGCGGTGGGCCTGTTCCGTGAAGCGGGAATTGAAGGGAAAAGTTGCACGTGTGACTCTTGGAGTAACCACGTGATGTGTGTTTAGGTTTCCCTTGCAAGGTTAAGAAATTCGATTCGAATCGTCCGTTTCTCACGGCTATTGAGACTGCTTAACCCCTTTTACCCACAGAGTAAGAAGAGGAACAATGATGATGAATAAACTTGTTGGATGAAATATAATTGCTTCACCATGAATGATATTGGATAGCTGCTTATCTAGAATGGTTAATGAAACTAGAATCTTGAGCTAAAAGTTGAAAGTAAGGACCCACTCGTATATGCTTTTCGGCAAAACAAACCCCTCAAGCCAAAAGCCTCGCATGTCTAGGAGTCGGCTAAGTATACCCCACTGGTCGGGTAAGCCTTGCTGAGTATTAGTATACTCAGCCTTGCTTGTGGCTTGTTTTCAGGTGAGACCTTCGAAGACATGATTGCTAGTTTGACTTGGCCTTGTACCCTCCCTCCTGGTTGGTCGGTGGAATGGGATACGCCCCCGGCCAATGGAGATAATGCCGAGTGATGTCTCGTACGGGCTTCACCGAGACATCCAGTATCGTCGAGTAGCTTTCGTTATCTTATTTCCGCTGCAACTTAAACTCTGAAGAACTTATTGGTTATGATCACTGAAGTACTTGGTTACTAAACTCAAACTTGGTTTGTAATATTCACTTATGATAATTTTTGTAATATCTGCTGGAATGTGGTATTCTCTGGGCTCATCTTCGCATGAGCATTTGTATGTATGGCTTCGATCTGCTTTACCGTGGTTGTATCGCGAGGTTACCCGACAGACCAATGGATTACTCCGTTTGAAGTGTAAGGTTAACCGAGATTGCCCTAATGGTGATGGTTAATACACTTGAGCCGGATTAATTCAGGTGGTTCTGCCACACTACACCAAGAGGTACTTCACTGTTGGCATTTCTTATGCCCAATAGAATAAGGATTCTGCAAGCGCACAGAATACACCGCTGTAGCACTTCACCTTGGAGTATTCTAGGGTATCGAATTTCCACGGGGAAACGTTATGGTCTAAAGAGTATCGATTGAACTAATGGTAAACTTTACTGGGAATAATCACCAGCTAGATAACAGGGGTAAGCCAGATAAATGATAGGGTAAGTGGCCAGGCAAATGACCGAATGACACAAAGGAAACTCTACCTTAGAGCGGTAAGTAGCTGGGAGGACAACGAGCGAGAAAGACTCCTAAAACTCTTTTAAACCAACGAGTTAGCCTCTCTAACCTAAACCTGAACTGACCTAGTTATCGGGAGAACAGAGCTTGCTTCGGCGGCTGGGGCAGAAGGTGTCACACCCGATTCTAGAAAGAACCAGATGCATCTCATGTGTGCGCCAGGATCATGTTCACACACACATGATAGACGGACAAGTGTAATATGTCGAAGACAATGCTCGAAAAGTAACTAAATAAAGTATTTAACAATATTACACTCCGAATAAAAGAGACACAAAGGTCTTTAAATGATACACCAATATACCCTAAACGAAGTCTGCAACAACTCCGTCTTCCACAGGCGATGACTGGTGAACGCAATGCCTAGAACTCCTCGAAGTCGTCGAAGTTCTCCTCTTCAAAGTTCTCTTCTGAACAACAGTTGGGCAAGGGTGAGTACTCTTATGGTTGGTACTCAGCAAGTGGAGGAGAATATGCAAGGCCATCAAGGATAGGCTAAGGTTTACAGCAGCGAGCACTTTTAGTTGGTCAAGTATTTATTAGCAAGCACCTATTAACTAGGTTTAAGTTTATACCATCCCACTTTAGCAAAAACATAAGGGTACCAACAACATAAACATAAACCACGAACCACAAGTTAATTAATCTTCAAGTTTCATTATCATGTGATGGTCCAAGCCACTCTAAACCGTGAGTACGGTTGTTATAACAGTTTTACACTCTGCAGAGGTTGTACACTTTCCCCACAAATCGTGTTCCCCTGAATCGCCCGGGTTTGCAAGGCCCTTAAACACTTCCGAGGTGAGTGGCGAGGGAACACTATGAAGCCTTTACAAAGACATGTCGAGAGCTAGGCAGCCCGCTAGAGTTTCAGTAGCAGTGTGGTCTATAAACCTCCCTAATGGTCAGCTCCTTAGCAAAGGCAGCTACCCCAAGAGGACCGGGCTATGACCCCTATCGCTGACCACCTTCTTGCCCTTTCGGTAAGGCCACCAACTAACTACACATCTAATTAATTGGCTAAGGTCAGAGCCATATGAGTTTGTGGTGGCACTGTTCACTTGGGTGGTTCTCCATGTTCCCATTAATCAAAGTTGATCTTGAAATTACAAGGTATAACAACAATATGAAACGTGATCATAATTATCATAAGAGTAAACTAACACCTTTCTCAAAGTTTGCAACTAAGCGTGACTACCCAACATGAATAGTAAACCTCGGTGATTCAAGGGTTCAGGTAAAAGACTAGGTATGTCCTTAGCATAGGTGACCCATCAAGTTTATGCAAAGCAACATTAAGATAAAGTGAATTATCATGCTATTGTTGGGATAAAATAGAATATGCAGGGGAGGGAAGTCCACTTGCCTTCTTCAAATAGCTGCTGGTTCTCTTCCTCGTAAGCCTGCTCATGGTTTCGCTCGAACGTCACGTTGTCTACGCGATCACACAAACAAGCATACACAAACAATTAAGAAATAGTACAATAAATAGTACAAAGAGAGAGTAAAATGATAATAATATTGTAGTTCATGATGCAAGGATCGCGTGAGCGCAAGAATCGCTAAAATCGGAGTTGAAACGATGAAGATATGGCTAAAACAGTGATCCAGGGACCTATCTCTGAGAGTTTTGAACTTCCAGGGGCTAGATCTAAAGAAATCAGGGGTTAAAACATAATTAAACCTTAAATAGAGGGTCTGGGTGCAAAAGTGGAGGTACTGGATGGCGGGTACAAATTCTAGAAAGGTCAGGGGTCGGGACAGAAAAGAAAGGACTTAACTCTAATTATTTTTCTACTGATCTGGACTGCGGGTTGATTCCTGGAAAGCCTAGGGGCTTTTCTGCAAAGGTTCCGGGGACGGCTAGGGTTGGGCGAATCTGGTCCATTGGATCAGAATCGGGCAGCAGGGTAAGGGTCGGGCGAGGGCGGCGGCTCGTGCGCGGCTCAGATTTGTTCTGGCCGTTAGATCTAGATCGAGCGGCAGGACGAGGGTCGGGCGAATCGGACGCGGCTCTAGTCGACTCGGCAGAGTAAAGGGTTGGGCGAATCGCTCGGCGGCACTGGGCGCCGATGGCAAGCGAGGGTGGCGGCGGACGGCCGGAGCTCACCGAATTCGGTGCTCCGGGGCTCGGTTCAGGCCGGGGTTATGCCGGGGAGATAGAGGGTGGCACGGCGAAAGTGGTGGGGGTCACGGGACGGCCGTGCGGCAACCGTAGACCGGCGGCCACGGTGGCGGGTGGAGACAGAACTCTGGCGAGCAATTGGGGCCGCGACAGAGCGAGAGAGAGGGGGGAAATGGGGGTAGCTTTGTGCTCACCACCTCGCGGAACTCCGGCGAGGGTTGTAGGCGTTGGAGAAACAGCGGAACGGCGGGCCGACGGAGGGGTGCGACACGGGGTGGCGACTTTCCTTCGGTGAGCGATTTCCAGCGGCGCGCGACGGTGCGGAGTAGAAGAAGAGGTTGATGACGGCTCTGGGTCCAATGCGGGGCTCCGGCGTGGGTTTTATAGGGGAGGGGAGGAGGCGGAGCGGCCGGGGAAAGGAAGGCGGTGGCTCACGCGGCGGCCCGCGAAGGAAAGGGGCGGGTACCGCGGCCATTATAGCAGGCCAGCGTCGCGGGGAAGGAAGGAGGGGACGTGGGCGACAGGGCGCGGGGGTGAACTGGATTCGGGGTGAGGAAGAAAAGGAAAGGGGAGGGAGGCGCGGACGACGGGCGACGGCGACGGACGCGTCTGGTGTCGCGGCAGAAAGGAAAGAGAGAGGAGCGGGAGGAAGAAGAAAGGAAAGGAAGAGAGTGCTCCGACAGGTGGGTCCAGCGCGTCGGTGAGAGAGCGGTGAGGGAGCGTAAGTTGGTTTGGGCTGGCTGGTTGAGCCGCGAGGAGAGGAAAAGAAATAGAAAATGAGGAGAGAAGGATTTGGGCCGGGCTGAAAGAGAGTGAGAGAAGAGAGAGAGAGAGAGATGCATGCATAATTTTATTTTGTGGCTTTTATAAAAAAATGTTTTTAAAATTTTATTTCCTATATTTTTGGGTGTTACAGAAGGACTACAGACTAAGGGAGAAATGGAGAGTCCAACTCGGCCAACGATCTACTGCTTTGAAAACACCCGAACGTGGTGGACTATAAAGGACGGACATGGCTGTCACCACCTGCCACCTACCACAACGGTACCGTGGGGTGGAACACACTTTCTAGCTAACACTAAGCCAAACACCACGTTTGCGCTCGGTGTTAGGATTTCCCCTGTGGCCTACAAGAGAAACCCCCCTCAACCTAGGGAACTAACTCAGAGCCCCCTAGTCCGGAAGAGAAAACCCGCAAGATAACGTCCCGACAAACTATGATTCGAACAGAGTCTAAGCTAAAGGACGGAACTTCCGCACACAAGCAGAGCTTCGTAATAAATAAATAAAGGCGAAA
Source organism: Panicum miliaceum (assembly GCA_032594955.1). NCBI lineage: Eukaryota > Viridiplantae > Streptophyta > Magnoliopsida > Poales > Poaceae > Panicum > Panicum miliaceum. The sequence goes on along the minus strand of CM064061.1, from coordinate 43,965,028 downwards.
GATAAAGCTGACTCGATAAATAAAGATAAGTTAATATTTATAATGTCGAAGGAAGGATACAAGAGCTATACCAAACTTTCGAGGACGACTCCGGAATCCCAAGACAAGCTCGACTCGACTTTAACTCCTAGACTACTAAACCTAACGCTAGAACAGAATGTAGAGAGAATCCTTCTCAGTGTGTGTTTACAAGTGAGGATGGGAGGCCTATGTATACTAGTTGGAGGTCAGTAACTTGAAAGGTGCCTCAAGTTCACACAACCTTGGCAGGTGCGTAGCTTCCACGCGAAGATTGCAGATCAGCTGCTGCAGAGTGGGGCCGGCCAGCCTCCCCTAGGCTGGCTGGCCTGGGGATGGTGCCAAGTGGCGTGGCTCTTCGCCTGTGCGGTCTTGATCTTCTCTGGAGGTCGGTAGGGGTTGCTTTTGACTGAAGCGAGGCAGTTAGGTGCCCGCCGGCCTGGTCAAGGCCGGTCGGCTTGGTCCTGGTACCTCTCGTCCCTCCGTTTCACCACCTCAGAGATCTACGCTTGCATGTTGTCCAGCGTGGTGCCTCACACGGATTCATCCCGTGTTTTGCATGCAGGTGGGACCTTTAATCCGTGGTTGAGGCCTTTGTAACACCCAAAAATATAGGAGCTAAAATTTTTAAAAAAAGTATTTTTATAAAAATCATAAATTAAAATTTTGCATGCATCTTTATTTCTTTCTTCTCCTATTCTTTCCTTCAGCCAGCCCAATTTCTTCTCTTCTTCTTCTTTTTCTTTTCCCGCGGCCGACCCAGTGGCCGATTTCCTCACCCGACCCTTGCTTTCACCGACAGCTGGGACCCACCTGTCGGCGCCTTCTTCTTCTCTATTCTTTCCTTACCCAGAGTCCAGAACGATTCCGTGCCGTCGTTCGGATCCCGTTCTCTTTCTTTCTTCTTGTCCCGAGTCCTGATCGATTTCCGCAGCACCGCCTTCCTAATCTCGGCCGATCTGCCCCTATAAAATCCTGCCAAAGCCCCGCCTTGCAACCCACGCCAAACTCAAATCTTTTCCTCAACACAACATCATCGTACGCCGCTGGAAGTTGCACCTCGGAGGAACGCCGCCGACCCGTGTCGCCGATTCTCCGTCGACTCGCCGTTCCGCAGCTTCTCCGCCATCATCAACTCTCGCCAGAGCTCCGCAAGTTGGTGAGTATCAAGCCGCACTAGGTTCCCCTCTCTCTCTTGCTCCGCCGCCCACCAGATTTCTCGCCGGACCCCTGTTTCCGCCTGCCGCCGTGGCCGCCAGTTCACAGCCGCCGCACAGCTAACCCGTACCCACCCTCACCTTCACCGTACCGCCCACTCACTTCCCGTCGTGAATCTAGCTTGAATTGAGCCCCGGAACACCAGATTTGGTGAAGCTCCGGCCGTCCGCCGCCGCAATCACTCATCGCCGATGCCCAGTTAAAACTCCGCCTCGCCCGACCCTTTTCGTTCGATCGAGCCGATCCTTCCTTTGCCGCTCGATCTAGATCTAACGGTCAGAATCGATCTTCACTTTACCCGGCCGATTTACCCGACCTTTTCCTTACTCAGCCGATTCGCCCGACCCTTACTCAGCCGATTTGTTTGATTCGCCTCCGATTCTGATCCAACGGATTAGATTCACCCGATCCTAGCCGTTCCCAAAGCCTTTGCAGGAAGATCCCTAAGTTTTCCAGGAATCAACCCGCAGTCCAGATCAGTAGAAAATAATTAGAGCTGAGCCCTTTCTTTTTCTGTCCCGACCCCTGACTTTTCAAGAATTAGAACCCGCCGTCCAGAACCTATAGTTTTGTACCCCGACCCTCTGTTTAAGGTTTAATTATGTTTTAGCCCCTGAATTCTTCAGATCTAGCCTCGGGGGACTCAAAACTCTAGCAGTTAGGTCCCCAGATCACTGTTTTAGCCATATCATCATCGTTCCAACTCCGATTTCAGCGATTCTTGAGCCCACACGATCTTTGCATCATGAACTACAACTTTAGCATCTTTTCACTTTCTGTTTGTACTGTTTGTTGTATTGTTCCTTATTTGTTTGCGTATGCTTGTTTGTGTGATCGCGTAGACAACGTGACGTTCGAGCCAAATCAAGAGCAAGCTTACGAGGAAGAGAATCAGCAGTTGCTTGACGAAGGCAAGTGGATTTCCCCCTCTGCATATTCTGTTTGATCCCAACAACTGCATGAAAATACACTTTACTTTATTGTTGCTTGCATAAAATTGATGGGGTTACCTATGCTAAGGACATACCTAGTCTTTTACTGTGGCAGAACCACCTGAATTAATCCGGCTCAAGTGTATTAACCATCACCATTAAGGCAATCTCAGTTAATCTTACACTTCAAACGGAGTAATCCACTGGTCTGTTGGGTATAACCTCCCGATACAACCACGGTAGGGCGGATCGAATGCCGTACATACAAATGCTCATGTGACGATGAGCCCAGAGAATACCACATTCCAGCAAATATTACAACATTAACATAAGTAAATATTACAGACCAAGTTTTGAGTTTAGAAACCAAGTACTTCAATGATCATACTAAGAAGTTCTTCAGAGTTTAAGTTGCAGCGGAAAATAAAACAACGGAAGCTACTTCGACGATAAGGATGTCTCGATGAAGCCCGTACGAGACATCACTCGGCATTATCTCCGTTGGACGGGGGCGTATCCCATTCCACCGACCAACCAGGGGGAAGAGTGCAGGGCCAAGTCAAGCTAGCAATCATGTCTTCGAAGGTCTCACCTGAAAACGAGCCACAAGTAAGGCTGAGTATACTAATACTCAGCAAGACTTACCCGAGTAGTGGAATCTACTCCACCGACTCTAGATATGCAAGGCTTTTGGCTCAGGGGTTTGTTTTGCTGAAAAGCTTCTACAAGTGGGTCCTTACTTTCAACTTTTAGCTCAAGATTCTAGTTTCGTTAACCATTCTAGATAAGCAGCTATCTAAAAGCATACATGGTGAAGCATTAAATTTTCATCCAACCAGTTCATTCATCCTCATTGTTCCTCTTCTTACTCTGTGGGTAAAAATGGTTAAGCAGTCTCAATAGCCGTGAGAAACGGACGATTCGAATCGAATTTCTTAACCTTGCAAGGGAAACCCAAACACACGTCACGTGGTTACTCCCTAGAGTCACACGTGCAACTTTTCCCCTTTCTTTCCGGGTCGTGGATCGGGGCTACCCTCCGAGAGTACAAGAGCCCCACGCCACGGTTCGGCGCCGGGTCGTGACCACTCTCTGCCCTCGCCATATGCACATGGGACCGAAGTTCAAAGGGTAGGATGCCGTCCCCTTGCCGGGCCAATCAGGTACTTAAGCTTACCGATTCCCATAATCTCGGCATGTGTTTAGTACGTTCAAAGACTTAACCATCACTACCACACCCTGCGGCCTTAGCATTTTTCACTAGACAGACGGGCCTCAATCGTAACCATCGTTCCATAGCCCGTCCGTGTCCTTATGATTGCAGCGTGTAGTAAACATTCAACTCCTATTTTCTCGCGAGTGACAGGAAATCACTCGGCTTTTACCGGAGTCCTATTAGCACAGCATTCTATCGAACCTTACGTCTAGTTTTCAAGCATGGGTTCCTAACGTCATGCAACTAAGTTTTCATTCAACTCCTATAAACTTAATGCACAAGCAGAGAGTAATGAGTTGCATAATTTAGGGAAGAAATGGGTTATGCTCCGGGGCTTGCCTTCGCAGTTAGCTTGGGGCTCTTCCGAACTTGGGCTCGGGTCTTCAAGAGCTTCAGTTAGATTCACTTGAGCTTCACGCTGCTCACTTTCGGACGCGGGCACCAGCTCGTAAGTTCCGTCGGCGAGAGTCGTCGATTCTACATGAATGCAAAAGTTTAAGTCGTGGTAATGGTAATCGACATGATTTAATTGTAATTACTACAGTGGATAGTTTCTTGTCATGAAATTTTGGATTTCGGCACATCTGGGAAAGATGTGCTTACAGTAAATTTTTTAGACAATTTCATGTAACAGATTAATTATGAAAAATATATTACATAGTTGCTATTAGCCCTTTGTTATTTTTGTACAGAACAAATGGTGCAACATCTGAGTCTAAGATTTTTACAGAGCTTTCATTTGAGCATGCAGGAGCTACTGAAAGTTTTGTAGGATTTATTATGCAGTTTTCAGAGCATAGTAAATGTGACATTTCACACCTTTGTTATTCAATGATTTATTTTTACAGGACCCTACACAGGGTTTTTGTCCATGAAACTTTTTACACAGCAACCCCTACCACGGAGTATCTCCTAGTAAACATTTGAGAATTTTCCAAGCTAGGATACTATTTTCTTGATTTAAGGTATGTTATTAGCACATAAATTGAATAAATAGGTTCCTCTGAGATATAAAGTCTCCCAATTTTTTTCTGGTATCTAGGTGCTATTAAACTATCATAGAAAAAGTTTCATAAGGTGATTCATAACCTAACTGCAGGGATAAAAATATGTAGCCACTTAAGGTATGAAACTAAGTTTAATAAACAGTGCAGCTAGATGTGGAATTTGGGCCTGATCTTTCTACACAGTCCTAAACATCAAACAACTAGCTTACTGCCCAAAATTTAGGGTCAGTACTGATCTACAACAATGGGTACAAAATAAGTCCATTAAAGCTTCCATTTAATGTAGAGAAAAATATGTTGAGAACCTGAGAAACTTTTCGTAACAAAAATTGTAGCGTTTCTTCTAAGGATTCCAGAACAGTTGAGTTTGCATTTTTCTGAATTTTCTACAATTTTATACGAATTTTACAAGTTCACTGAATTTGAATCTAGATTTGAAACTTTCTTTTACAACTGGGTCCTTGAATCTTACGCGCAGACCCTTCTAAAGATTTAAATTCTTGCAATTGGGTCCTCGGGCGGCTCGGGTACGGCGGCCGGCTAAAATTCCGGCGAGGGGCTCGCCGGCGGCGAGGGGTGAGGGTCGGGGAAGGTTCAGGGGTGCGAGGGCTACCTCGTGGGGGTGTTGTTCAGGTGGGGGACGGCCGGGAATAGCTCGTCGGCGTTGGAGCAGAGGCGGCGGCGGTGGCGCGCGTCGACGGCGGTGCTCCGGCGGGCTTGGGGCGGCCTGGTCCGGTCAGCGAGCTTCAGTGGCACGTGGGGAAGCTGCTCAGGGGCTTGGCTTGGACGGAGGAGGTCGGGGTCGAGCTGCCCACGGCGAGCAGGGGCGGCGGCGGCGGCGGCAGCGCGGGCGGCGGCGCTCCGGTGGTTCTGGGCGGCGTTGGGCGGGTCGGCGAGCTTCGGTGTGGTGATGTAGTGGTGGCTGGCGCTTCAATTTGGGCAGGGGGGGCGGCGGCGGAGGGCTGTCCACGGGCGGGCGGCGCTCGGCGGCGGCGAGGTGTTCTGTTTGCGGTGGTTCGCGCGCGGGCGGCCGGGCGGGGCTTTTATAGGGGCAGGAGGGAGTGGAGGGGCCTGGGCGATGCGCGGGGCGGAGGCATGGCACGGCGTGCACTGGCCACGGCGGGCGGCAGCAGGGCGCCGGCGCGGCGTGCGGCGAGCGGGCGCGGGCGACTGGGCGGCCGGGATTTGGCATGGCAGAGAGGGGATAGCGTGGCACGCGGATTGGAGAAGGAGCTGCTGCAGCGGCTCGGGCGGAGGGCAGACGCAGCGACGGGCGGGGCGCGGGAGCCGGGGTGGCACGGCGGGGTGCGGCGGTTGGGCGCGGTGGGCGGCGAGGCTGGGCGCGGCAGCGGCGTGCGCACGCGCGGGCGCGCACTGGGCAGCGCGGCGTGGGGAGGGGGCAAAGCCGGGCGTGGGGGAGTGGCGCGGCGGCCACTGGCCTGGCGCCTCGCGCCGGTCCGGCGTCGCCGGCCACCTGGCGCGCGGTCGGGCGGGGAGGAGAGAGAGGGGGGGGGGGGAGCGAGGGGCCTGATTGCAAGAATTTGAAAAACTTCGGGGGCTGGGTGCAAACAGGGCGTTTTCTCCTCTTTCTAATTTGAATTTCAAAAACTTTTGAACATGAAAGTTGTTCAGAATAAAAAGTTCTACAAGTTTGGTTTCAGGCAACATCTCATTTAGCTTATGGTTTGAAAGTTAATTTAAAAATTCAAAAGTATCCAAATGTGTCCAAATTCAATTTGAATTTCAACTTAACTCGTTCTAATTCTTTTCACCCTTTTATTTAGTTGGTTAAGCATAGGGTTAGGCTACTGACCTTGATTTTAGAAATAAAATTTTACCAGGGTTGTCACAGCCTTCCCCCCTTAACAAGAATCTCGCCCCGAGATTCGGTAATTCTTAATGTGGGCGTGGGTGCACATACCAGTGGTTGAGATAAGAAACCCAGGGAAATTTTGGTTTAGGTAGCTCTCGGTTTCCCAGGTGGCTTCTTCTTCCGTGTGGTGATTCCATTGTACTTTATACATTCTAATCACTTTCCTCCTGGTCTCTCTTTCTTTTTGATCCAGAATTTTAACTGGGTGTTCGACATACGAGAGGTCGGGTTCCAACGATATTTCTTGTTGTTCCACAATCTCGGTAGGGACTCGAATACACTTCTTGAGTTGAGATACGTGGAAGACATCATGGGTGGCCGTGAGCTGAGGGGGCAGTCGTAATCTGTAGGCTACGGGTCCGCAGCTCTCAATGATTTCGTAAGGACCAACATAACGGGGAGCTTTGATTCCAAATCTTCGCACTCCCTTGGTTGGTGAAACTCGAAGATAGACATGATCGCCAACTTTGAATTTTAGGGGCTTCCTCCTTTTGTCAGAATAGCTCTTTTGTCGGGCTTGTGCGGCTTTAAGATTTGCTTGTATTACTTTTACTTTCTCCTCTGCCTCGATTACCAGGTCGGGTCCAATTATCTTACGTTCTCCGGTTTGTGACCAGCTCAAAGGAGTTCGACACCTTCGTCCGTACAGGGCCTCAAATGGTGCCATTTTTAAACTCGTTTGATAGCTGTTGTTGTACGAGAACTCTGCTAGGGGTAGGCATTTGTCCCAATTCTTGTCATAGTGAATGACGCAGGCTCTCAGCATGTCTTCAAGAATTTGGTTTACTCTTTCGGTTTGTCCGTCAGTCTGAGGATGGTATGCTGAGCTGCGAATCAGTTTAGTACCAAGAGACGTTTGTAGTTGTTCCCAAAAGCGTGCTACAAACTGAGGACCACGGTCGGAAATAATTGTCTTAGGTATTCCATGTAGGCAAACAATACGATCGAGGTAAATCTCGGCATATTTCTTGGTAGAATAGGTGGTGTGTACCGGAAGAAAATGTGCCGTCTTTGTGAGTCTATCCACGATAACCCATATGGAATCGTGTTTCTGGGAAGTGTTTGGTAGTCCAACGATGAAGTCCATACTTATGTCTTCCCATTTCCAGGATGGTATAGGTAACGGTTGTAGTGTACCGGCTACCTTCAAGTGGCTAGCTTTTACTCTCTGGCACGTGTCACATTTTGAGACATACGTAGCAATTTCTCTTTTCATTCTAGTCCACCAGAAGTTTTGCCTTAGGTCCTGATACATTTTGCTACTGCCGGGGTGGATAGAGAATTTGGAAAAGTGTGCCTCATCAAGAATTTGCTTGCGGAGTTCACGATCCTTCGGAACGACTATATGACTTTCGAACCATAGAACTCCCTTATGGTCGTGAAGAGTGGGCTCAACTGAGATGTGATCTAGAGTGCCTTGGGAAACCATTTCCATGTTAAGCTTTCTCATTTCTGCACACAATGTCTCATGGTAGGACTCCATGGATAAGCAATGGCAATGGGACTTGCGGCTTAGTGCATCTGCGACTACATTACCCTTGCCGGGGTGATAGTGCACTTCAAGGTCATAATCCTTGATTAATTCTAACCATCTTCGTTGTCTCATATTCAGATCGGCTTGTGTGAAGATATACTTGAGACTCTTATGATCCGTGTAGATATTGCACTGTGTTCCCATGAGATAGTGCCTCCATATTTTCAGAGCGTGAATGACAGCTGCAAGCTCAAGATCATGAGTGGGATAATTCTGTTCGTGGGGCCGAAGGGCTCGTCAGGCATATGCAATCACTCGATTCTCTTGCATAAGCACACATCCTAGACCAGTACCCGATGCGTCACAATACACATCAAACGACTTGGTACTATCGGGTTGAGCTAACACAGGTGCAGTAGTCAGATGCTCTCTGAGAGTGTGGAAAGCTTCTTCACATTTCTCATTCCATACAAACTTTACTTCCTTCTTTAACAGTTCAGTCATGGGCTTAGCAATTCGAGAGAAATCCGGGATGAAGCGGCGGTAGTAACCGGCTAAGCCGAGAAAACTGCGAATCTGATGAACGGAGGTAGGGGGTTTCCAATCCATCACCTCTTGTACCTTGCTGGGGTCAATAGCTATGCCTTCGCTGGAGATCGTGTGACCTAAGAACTTTACAGTATCCAACCAGAATTCACACTTCGAAAACTTAGCATAGAGCTGATGGTCTCTTAGACGCTGAAGAACAATGCGCAGGTGCTTAGCATGCTCTTCCTCATCCTTGGAATAGATAAGGATGTCGTCGATGAACACTACGACGAATTTGTCAAGTTCGGGCATGAATACCGAATTCATGAGATACATGAAGTAGGCAGGGGCATTGGTGAGTCCAAAGGACATGACCAAGAATTCATATAATCCATATCGTGTGGAGAAGGCAGTCTTAGGAATATCGCACGGGCGAATCTTGATTTGATGATATCCCGAACGAAGATCAATCTTTGAGAAGACTCTGGCTCCAGCTAATTGATCTAAGAGTACATCGATACGGGGAAGTGGGTATTTATTCTTAACAGTTACCGCATTGAGAGGTCGGTAGTCAACGCATAACCTCAAACTGTCATCCTTCTTCTTTACGAATAGGGCTGGACATCCCCAAGGTGACGCGCTAGGGCGAATGAAACCTTTGTCCAGTAGTTCTTGGAGTTGAATTTTTAGCTCTGCCAGCTCTTTAGGGGGCATCCTATATGGTCTTTTGGATATAGGTGCAGTGCCTGGTTGTAGTTCAATGATGAACTCAATATCACTATCCGGTGGCATTCCTGGTAAGTCATCCGGAAAGACATCGGCATACTCGTTTACCACAGGAATATCCTCTAGCTTAAGTCCTTCCATCTTGTAAGCACAGGAATTCGTACAATCTAGGAATGGTAGGTAAAGGGTAGTGGCTCCGTGACTAGGTGAATTTATCTCCACGGCTCAGGAAGAAAGGTCCAGTGTGACTCCATGCATAGTCATCCAGTTCATTCCCAAAATAATATTCATGCCGTCAAGAGGTAAAAGGACAAGGTCTGTGTCGATGGTTTTACTACCCAACTTGACTGGTACTTGTCTGACCATTTGGTTTGAAGCAATTTTACCACCCGGTGTTGATATCATATATGACCCTTTTGTGTGACAAACATCCAAGCCTACTTTTGCACCGAATTTTGCGCTCATAAAACTATGCGATGCACCAGAATCAAATAATATAACTGCAGGCTTGTTAAGGATAGAGAATGTACCCAACATCACTGGGGCTCCTTCAGGAAGCTCTGCAAGCGTGGTGAAGTTAATCCGTCCTTGCTTGACTTGCAGGGTCTGTCTCTTGCCCCTGTTCTTGGTGTTCGGGTTGGATCCTTGACCTTGGTTGGGCCGCCCAGACTAAGGGCATTCTCGTGCGAAGTGGTTGGAACTCCCGCATTTGAAACAGCGATTCGCGGGGCTAGGTCGAAGAGACTGTTGAAGAATGGGCCTCGGACCATTCTGTGAAGGCATCGGGGGTCGTACCATGCCTGGCTGCTGTGGGGGTCTGGCAATCCATCTCCCTGGCTGAGGGGCCCTAGGTGGAGCTGTGGGTGCAGCATTTTGCACGATGCGATACCTTGGTGGTTGGGCACTTGATGGTCCAGCGGGTGCCTTTCTCTTCTTCTCTGCCCGGTGTGCCATGATACAGTCTTCCTGGGTAATGGCCATATTGATCAATTCGTTGTAGGTGTCAGCCCTGGCTAGGTTCAGACGCTCCTTAAGCTTGGTATTCAGACCTCGGCGGAAACGATCACGCTTCTTGGCATCCGTATCAGCGTGATAGCCCGCATACTGGCATAAGTTGTTGAACGCCTGGGCGTACTGCAGCACGGTGCGGGTGCCCTGGGTGAGTGCCAGGAACTCGTTCAGCTTCCTCTCCATGAGACCCTCAGGAATATGATGTGCCCGGAATGCGGTCTTGAATTCATCCCAGGTGACCATGTGATCAGCGGGGAGCATAGCAAAATAGTGGTCCCACCACAGACGAGCGGTACCGCGAAGCTGTTGCGCGGCAAAACGAGCTTTGTTGGCCTCTGAGCATGGGGCCACAAGTAGCGTGAACTTGGATTCAATGGTGCGAATCCATGCATCGGCGTCCAGGGGTTCCTCGGTCTTATGGAACAAGGGCGGCTGGGTCCCCAGGAAATCCGTGTATCCTGCAGCTTGGGGTTGGTGAGCATTGTGCCCACCCCTCTGCTGGTGCTGCCCTTGCACGATCTGACGCAGCAGCTCGGTTTGAGCGGCCATCACTTCCACCAAACTGGGCGGGGGTGGTGGCGATTGTCGCGAGCGGCTGCCACCGGCACCAAAACCCTCGGGGTTGCCACGTGTTGATCCAACCATCTGAAACGTGAAAGGTTACCATTAGCAACGCGATCCATAATACTTCCTCGATTCATAAATGATCGGTGTAGTCAAGGACTTCCGAAATCACAGCTAGAAGTATGGACAGAATCTCTGTTTGCTACGAGAAAAATCATAGCTTGTTGTGGGTCCATCTAAAACATCTCATACTTTGGCAGTAGTCAGAGAATTTAGGAATGCACCACTTTGGTATTTAACTTCAGCGCTAGAACTATAGCTAAGGTGGTCGAAAGGCTCATCCTTTGCCTTACTGTCTTAGCTGTTTTTCAGCAGATTGATCGGTACTGTTTCGCCTATAACTTAAACTAGCGAGGTCCAATGATGCTGAATTTTTGTGAGAACCACGATCACAAAATTTAGCACAAGTTTGGTATTCAACACTCAGCCAAGAAATGCAAGGAGATATGGATAAAAATTCCGACAAGTCTCAGCGATTGTGGATTTCATCGTTTACCAACTTACAACGAAATCACCCAAGTTTATCGCCGTTCCTTACAAGTTGAGGGTATCCACATGGTTCAGGTGTACCCCTCACAAAAGAGTTACTCAACTCCTAGTTAGCCTATTACAGCACTTGCCAAAAGTTAGGCTACCCTATCGAGGAGTATGTGCAAAAGTCCTCCTAGGTCGTCATCTAGAAGTCATCCAAGTCGTTGACGGACGACTCGCTGTGAGCAGGAGAGTGAGCTCCCATCTGAGGTGCCTGTGGTACCTCACCCTCGAAATCCATACCGGAGATACCATCAATCTCCTGTGGCTCCTCCTCATCTTCCTCCATGTCCTCCTCATGGGGATGGTCATTCTGATCATGGTGCCACTGAATGTGCTCATTAGCATCCTCCAACTCAAGGCTCAGATCATGGAGCTGCTCCTCCAACTGTGCTATCGTGGCATCTCTCTCACCCATGAGAGTGTCCTGCTCCTGAATTTGGCCTTCAAGTTGGCCAATCTGAGCATCTCTGTCCTCAAGATCCTGACTGAGCTCCTTAATCTGCTCATCCCTGGTATCTGCCATCATGTGGTCGGCCTGAGCAAGATCAGTGAGCTGCTCAAGCGCCTGACTCTGGAGAGTCTGAAGTCGGTAGAGTGCACTCATGCACCGCATGGAGGTATGAATAGTTTCTTGGGTGTGAAAGTCTACCAAGTACTGTGCGTGCTGCACCCTGTTGAGCCAAAAGGGGTCGTTGTCCTGGGCAGCAGGAAACAAACCAATGGGAGTGAGTGTGACAACCTCGGGACGCTGCGCACAAAAAGTGGTGAGCGCCCTCATGGCTGCAAGCTCCCAAGTATCGGCCAAACGGCGACCAACAGCCTCAAGCTCCAAGGCGGGCCACTCCGGGTGTAGCGGGTGTGGAGAGACAGTTACGTTGACACGGCACTGGGTAACTCCATTCTCTACAAACTCCAGTCCGGCGTAACGTGGGGGAATTAGATAGCCCGCGGTACGCAGAACATCCCACAAAATAGAGGGGAAACCCTCCCAGTGGAGACACTGCGAGTGTACGCGTCCATCCTCATCCACCATCATAGCAACAGGCTTGGCCATCTGAACAAAAGATCAAATGGAGTGAGATAGCGAAGAACTGTGAACAGCACAAGGACTGATTCTGTATAGTGTGCAAAAATAACCATAACTTCCACAGTTCTAATCCAAAAATTCTCAAATTTCACCAGATCACTCCTAAGGTATTTGTGAACAACTTTTCTAGTCAACTCCAGAGCTAGATAGGTCTCTAAGATGGTCTTTCTTTTCAGGTTTTACCTCTCTGTCTACCCAGAATTTTCAGTGAACAGGGGGCTAGAGTTTCGTGCACCAGGGATAATCTACCCAGCCAAAATTTACCAAATTTTAACAGTTGCTTCCTGGGTAAATTTGGAACAGGTTTTGTGTTGTGCTCTTTTGCAGAAAACCGCAGGAAGGGGGCCTAAAATTTTAAGAGGCAGAAGTGCTTATTCTGGACAGAATTCTGACGTTCCAAGGTTTCTGTTATTTCTTATTATCCAGAAGTTCAGAATTTTTGATTTTTGAACAGAAGATAGAACAAAAAATTTGGAACAATTCTTTCAACATGAACTTTACCAGAACAGGTCATTTTCTTTGGTCAATAAATCGCTCTTTTCGGTCATGGCAGATTTCTGACAGATTCGCTAGATAGTCCTTATGCAAACCACGCTTAGATACGCAACAACCTTACCACTCTCATACAACGTATTTTCACTTTCCGATATATATGGTTATAATGCATGCACGTCCTATTCGTTCTCACAAAATAAAATAACTGCCAAATACTTTTGGTCTTACGAAGATAGTCTCGCTGGCATACACAATACGGCTCTCGCTATAATAGCTAGTCGAGTTTTTTTTTTCTAATCGTTCCTTAACTTATCGTAATCGCGGTTAGTGTACCTGCAGAAGATTGACAAAGCATATATATTTCATGAACCTTTCATGCCAGCACTCATGAAAGCGTCCGTATTCATTACCGTTTACTTATAGAAACGATATCTGTACAATTTCCGCTGTACAGACGACGTTAACATACGCTATCGAGATAGCGTATTCACGGGGGTACCGTCATGAGATGGGGGTATGAACAGTGATTGCCATACCCTGCGCCAAACCTTCTACTCCCAATATGTTCAACGAACAGTTGGCATATTGGCAGCACCTCAAGTAAGCCACTGCTTGAGGGCAGCGTTCGGTTCGCATCACCGACAGGAAGGCCAAGCTCCCTCAGTTGGTTGAGGATCCTTACCTTCTTACCTCAGCGATGAGTGCGTCGTTACAGAAATTAAGGTCGGTTGTGCATGAAAGTAAGTTTTGACAGAAAGTAATGTGCTGGAAGTCAGTCGATAATATTTCATAAGTTAGATAGCCACCTAGTACTTTCCCATAATCTCTTAGGGCTTTACGAACTAGGCACCATCCTTAACGTACCAACGTATTTCGCAACACATCCTTCTAGTCAAGTTTTATGAAAATAAGTTTTTAAGGCTTGTCGCATTCTCTGGCGTATGCATTTCGGCTCTGGCGCCAGCTGTTGCCAGCTGTGGCACCAGCTACGGCTCTGATACCAGCTGTGGCAGAACCACCTGAATTAATCCGGCTCAAGTGTATTAACCATCACCATTAAGGCAATCTCAGTTAACCTTACACTTCAAACGGAGTAATCCACTGGTCTGTCGGGTATAACCTCCCGATACAACCACGGTAGGGCGGATCGAATGCCGTACATACAAATGCTCATGTGACGATGAGCCCAGAGAATACCACATTCCAGCAAATATTACAACATTAACATAAGTAAATATTACAGACCAAGTTTTGAGTTTAGAAACCAAGTACTTCAATGATCATACTAAGAAGTTCTTCAGAGTTTAAGTTGCAGCGGAAAATAAAACAACGGAAGCTACTTCGACGATAAGGATGTCTCGATGAAGCCCGTACGAGACATCACTCGGCATTATCTCCGTTGGACGGGGGCGTATCCCATTCCACCGACCAACCAGGGGGAAGAGTGCAGGGCCAAGTCAAGCTAGCAATCATGTCTTCGAAGGTCTCACCTGAAAACGAGCCACAAGCAAGGCTGAGTATACTAATACTCAGCAAGACTTACCCGAGTAGTGGAATCTACTCCACCGACTCTAGATATGCAAGGCTTTTGGCTCAGGGGTTTGTTTTGCTGAAAAGATTCTACAAGTGGGTCCTTACTTTCAACTTTTAGCTCAAGATTCTAGTTTCGTTAACCATTCTAGATAAGCAGCTATCTAAAAGCATACATGGTGAAGCATTAAATTTTCATCCAACCAGTTCATTCATCCTCATTGTTCCTCTTCTTACTCTGTGGGTAAAAATGGTTAAGCAGTCTCAATAGCCGTGAGAAACGGACGATTCGAATCGAATTTCTTAACCTTGCAAGGGAAACCCAAACACACGTCACGTGGTTACTCCCTAGAGTCACATGTGCAACTTTTCCCCTTTCTTTCCGGGTCGTGGATCGGGGCTACCCTCCGAGAGTACAAGAGCCCCACGCCACGGTTCGGCGCCGGGTCGTGACCACTCTCTGCACTCGCCATATGCACATCGGACCGAAGTTCAAAGGGTAGGATGCCGTCCCCTTGCCGGGCCAATCAGGTACTTAAGCTTACCGATTCCCATAATCTCGGCATGTGTTTAGTACGTTCAAAGACTTAACCATCACTACCACACCCTGCGGCCTTAGCATTTTTCACTAGACAGACGGGCCTCAATCGTAACCATCGTTCCATAGCCCGTCCGTGTCCTTATGATTGCAGCATGTAGTAAACATTCAACTCCTATTTTCTCGCGAGTGACAGGAAATCACTCGGCTTTTACCGGAGTCCTATTAGCACAGCATTCTATCGAACCTTATGTCTAGTTTTCAAGCATGGGTTCCTAACGTCATGCAACTAAGTTTTCATTCAACTCCTATAAACTTAATGCACAAGCAGAGAGTAATGAGTTGCATAATTTAGGGAAGAAATGGGTTATGCTCCGGGGCTTGCCTTCGCAGTTAGCTTGGGGCTCTTCCGAACTTGGGCTCGGGTCTTCAAGAGCTTCAGTTAGATTCACTTGAGCTTCACGCTGCTCACTTTCGGACGCGGGCACCAGCTCGTAAGTTCCGTCGGCGAGAGTCGTCGATTCTACATGAATGCAAAAGTTTAAGTCGTGGTAATGGTAATCGACATGATTTAATTGTAATTACTACAGTGGATAGTTTCTGGTCATGAAATTTTGGATTTCGGCACATCTGGGAAAGATGTGCTTACAGTAAAATTTTTAGACAATTTCATGTAACAGATTAATTATGAAAAATATATTACATAGTTGCTATTAGCCCTTTGTTATTTTTGTACAGAACAAATGGTGCAACATCTGAGTCTAAGATTTTTACAGAGCTTTCATTTGAGCATGCAGGAGCTACTGAAATTTTTGTAGGATTTATTATGCAGTTTTCAGAGCATAGTAAATGTGACATTTCACACCTTTGTTATTCAATGATTTATTTTTACAGGACCCTACACAGGGTTTTTGTCCATGAAACTTTTTACACAGCAACCCCTACCACGGAGTATCTCCTAGTAAACATTTGAGAATTTTCCAAGCTAGGATACTATTTTCTTGATTTAAGGTATGTTATTAGCACATAAATTGAATAAATAGGTTCCTCTGAGATATAAAGTCTCCCAATTTTTCTCTGGCATCTAGGTGCTATTAAACTATCATAGAAAAAGTTTCATAAGGTGATTCATAACCTAACTGCGGGGATAAAAATATGTAGCCACTTAAGGTATGAAACTAAGTTTAATAAACAGTGCAGCTAGATGTGGAATTTGGGCCTGATCTTTCTACACAGTCCTAAACATCAAGCAACTAGCTTACTGCCCAAAATTTAGGGTCAGTACTGATCTACAACAATGGGTACAAAATAAGTCCATTAAAGCTTCCATTTAATGTAGAGAAAAATATGTTGAGAACCTGAGAAACTTTTCGTAACAAAAGTTGTAGCGTTTCTTCTAAGGATTCCAGAACAGTTGAGTTTGCATTTTTCTGAATTTTCTACGATTTTATACGAATTTTACAAGTTCACTGAATTTGAATCTAGATTTGAAACTTTCTTTTACAACTGGGTCCTTGAATCTTACGCGCAGACCCTATAAAGATTTAAATTCTTGCAATTGGGTCCTCGAGCGGCTCGGGTACGGTGGCCGGCCGAAATTCCGGCGAGGGGCTCGCCGGCGGCGAGGGGTGAGGGTCGGGGAAGGTTCAGGGGTGCGAGGGCTACCTCGTGGGGGTGTTGTTCAGGTGGGGGACGGCCGGGAATAGCTCGCCGGCGTTGGAGCAGAGGCGGCGGCGGCGGTGGCGCGCGTCGACGGCGGTGCTCCGGCGGGCTTGGGGCGGCCTGGTCCGGTCAGCGAGCTTCAGTGGCGCGTGGGGAAGCTGCTCAGGGGCTTGGCTTGGACGGAGGAGGTCGGGGTCGAGCTGCCCACGGCGAGCAGGGGCGGCGGCGGCGGCGGCAGCGCGGGCGGCGGCGCTCCGGTGGTTCTGGGCGGCGTTGGGCGGGTCGGCGAGCTTCGGTGTGGTGATGTAGTGGTGGCTGGCGCTTCAATTTGGGCAGGGGGGCGGCGGCGGAGGGCTGTCCACGGGCGGGTGGCGCTCGGCGGAGGCAATGGCGGCGGCGAGGCGTTCTGTTTGCGGTGGTTCGCGCGCGGGCGGCCGGGCGGGGCTTTTATAGGGGCAGGAAGGAGTGGAGGGGCCTGGGCGATGCGCGGGGCGGAGGCACGGCACGGCGTGCACTGGCCACGGCGGGCGGCAGCAGGGCGCCGGCGCGGCGTGCGGCGAGCGGGCGCGGGCGACTGGGCGGCCGGGATTTGGCGTGGCAGAGAGGGGATAGCATGGCGCGCGGATTGGAGAAGGAGCTGCTGCAGCGGCTCGGGCGGAGGGCAGACGCAGCGACGGGCGGGGCGCGGGAGCCGGGGTGGCACGGCGGGGTGTGGCGGTTGGGCGCGGTGGGCGGCGAGGCTGGGCGCGGCAGCGGCGTGCGCACGCGCGGGCGCGCACTGGGCAGCGCGACATGGGGAGGGGGCAAAGCCGGGCGTGGGGGAGTGGCGCGGCGGCCACTAGCCTGGCGCCTCGCGCCGGTCAGGCGTCGCCGGCCACCTGGCGCGCGGTCGGGCGGGGAGGAGAGAGAGGGGGGGGGGGGGAGCGAGGGGCCTGATTGCAAGAATTTGAAAAACTTCAGGGGGCTGGGTGCAAACAGGGCGTTTTCTTCTCTTTCTAATTTGAATTTCAAAAACTTTTGAACATGAAAGTTGTTCAGAATAAAAAGTTCTACAAGTTTGGTTTCAGACAACATCTCATTTGGCTTATGGTTTGAAAGTTAATTTAAAAATTCAAAAGTATCCAAATGTGTCCAAATTCAATTTGAATTTCAACTTAACTCGTTCTAATTCTTTTCACCCTTTTATTTAGTTGGTTAAGCATAGGGTTAGGCTAGTGACCTTGATTTTAGAAATGAAATTTTACCAGGGTTGTCACATTTACCCCAAACCTTGAAACACCTGGGTTTACTATTTTGTTGGGTAGTTACGCTTAGTTGCAAACTTTTGGATTGGTATTGGTTTGCTCTTTCGTTAATGTTGATCACGTTTCATATTGTGGTTTTATCGCGTAATATCAAGATCGACTTTGTTTAATGGGAACGTGGAGAACCACCCAAGTAAACAGTGCAACCACAAAGTCATATGGCTCTGACCTTAGCCAATTAATTAGATGTGTAGTTTGCTGGTGGCCTTACCGAAAGGGCAAGGAGGGGGTCGGTGATAGGGGTCATAGCCCGGTCCTCTTGGGGTAGCTGCCTTTGCTAAGGAGCTGACCATTAGGGAGGTTTATGGACCACGCCGCTACTGAAACTCTAGCGGGTTGCCTAGCTCTCGACATGTCTTTGTAAAGGCTGCGTAGTGTACCCTCGCCACTCACCTCGGAAGTGTTTAAGGGCCTTGCAAACCCGGGCGATTCAGGGAAACACGATTTGTGGGTAAAGTGTACAACCTCTGCAGAGTGTAAAACTGTTATAACAGCCGTACTCACGGTTAAGAGTGGCTTGGACCCTCACATGATAATGAAACTTGAAGATTAATTAAATCGTGGTTCGTGGTTTAATGTTATTGTTGATGGTACCGTTATGATTCTAATAAAGTGGGTTGGTATAAACTTAAACCTAGTTAATAGATGCTTGATAATAAATAATTGGCCAACTAAAAGCAACCGCCGCTGCAAACCTCAGCCTATCCTTGATAGCCTTGCATTTTCACCCCACTTGCTGAGTACCAACCATAAGAGTACTCACCCTTGCCCCCTGCTGTTCAGAAGAGAACTTTGAAGAGGAGATCTTCGACGACTTCGAGGAGTTCTAGGTCCTGCGTTCACCAGTCATCGCCTGTGGAAGACGGAGCTGTTGAAGACTTCGTATAGGGTATAACGGTTTATCGTTTAAAGACATTTGTGTCTCTTTTATACGGAGTGTAATATTGTTACATACTTTATTTAGTTACTTTTTGAGCATTGTCTTTGATATATTACACTTTCCGTCTACCATATGTGTGTGAACGAGATCCTGGCGCACATATGAGATGCATCTGGTTCTTTCTAGAATCGGGTGTGACAGAAGTGGTATCAGAGCTATGTTGACTGTAGGACGCTAGCCTAGATAGAAATGGTCGAAATTAAGGATTTATCTTCTAGAAAGCCATATCAGCATCAAAAATTCCGGTTTACTTTATATTTCTGCATAAAAACCTATGTTTACATAAAACTTTTATTATTTTCTTTCTTAAAGAAAAACATCCTGAATTTTACTCCCGCTCTGCTAGATGGTCAGAATTTACCAAACTGCTCGCAAGCGCACCGGAGGTCGCCAAGTTCGCATTGCCCCAGCTGAACCAACTTCTCCTACCCCAGTCCCAGCCCCTGTTGAAGAGGAGGAAGCTACGGAGGAAGAACCCGAGGAAGTCTATTATTTCGTGGATGGTGAAGATGGTCGCATCATGGCAATCGATGAAGAGGGAAACCAGTTCACACCACCGGCATCACCAGTCATTGAGAGATCGCCACCACCCCCAGTTGTCCCTGCTCCAGCCCCCTCCCCAGCACCGGTTGACGCTGAAGGAAGCCCGAGTAACTTCGAAGATATTAGAAGAGACGATGACGAGGACAACAACAACAACGATGAAGACAACGACGATCAGAGTGATGAAACTCCAGGGATGAGGCAACTCTGCTGTGTTCGCACCTCGGACAGAGAACCCGGCTACTTGTCTCTAGTGCTACAAGGTGTACTTCAAGAGTTGGGCAACCGCGTGAGACCTCACTACCACACGCACCACTACACCGACCCCGCGCTCGGCGACTACTACCTCTCTCGCGTCCACATCAGGATGGAAAGTGCCAGAGGCCTGAGGACTCTCACAGCACACGACTCCACCACACCCCACGCTACATATGACGCCGCCGTCAGCAGTGCCGCCAGGAGAGCTCTATGGTCCATCTGCCACACCTACCGTCAGGAGCTTCAGAACACGGAGTATCGCCACCTTCCTCGCCGCCTCAGTGGAACTGAAGAAACCATGATTACTCTAGGTGAAGATGACGAAGACCGCCTCAACACTCTTGCTCGAGTCACCGCCGCTCTCAACACCGAGCTGGAAAGCATCATCACTGAGCTGGATGATACTCAGGACAAGCTACTGGAGGCCCATGAAAAGATCCGCATGATGGAAGCTCGACTTGAGGGAATAGTGCTGCCACCCCCACAGATGGACGAACCCCATTTCCCCGCTTTGTCACCACCCCGCAAGAAGCTTCGTCGCGGCGAACCCGGCTCCATAACTCGCCCCGAGGAATAGGCACATAGGCTTTTAGGCTAGTATCTCCCTAAGTTCTCGTTAGAATCATTTTCACTTGAGAGGACGACGATGTAATGATGATTGCTTGAGAACAAATGTTTGCTTGAGTGCTATAAGAATTGCTTGATATAATATATCCATTAATATCAGTTGGAGTCTTATAAATCCATATTTTGATTTTATCTTCTGTCTACCTATATCTAGTACACCTGTCTTATCCTGGATTTATTCCCTAACGGTCAGATGGTGAACACCAGGACAGGTGGAGGACAGAATATCCCTAGCTCTAGGCGTGCTCGCATAGTCAACCGACAGAGTCAGTTGCCACCACAGCCCAACCCAACAATGGAGCAATTCTTGGCAGCGCAGATGCAGGTGTTGCAGAACCTCACTGCCACCATCCAGAACATGCAAGCTCAGCAGAATCAGCAAGCACCACAGCAAAACCCGCCACTAAGAGACAAACACAGAGAATTCATGAGCCACCACCCTCCTACCTTTTCTCACTCTGTGCACCCCTTGGACGCTGATGATTGGTTGAAGGTCATCACTAAGAAGCTGGACATCACGCAATGCAGTGATCGTGAGAGGGTCCTGTATGCTGCAGGACGTCTGGAAGGTGCAGCCGCTGATTGGTGGGATGCTTTCACTGCTGCCCACGCCAATGCCAACGCTATCACCTGGGAGGAGTTCAGAACCAACTTCCGCAGCCACCATATCCCAGCAGGACTAATGAAGCTCAAGCAGAAGGAGTTCCTGAACCTGAAGCAAGGTATTATGACTGTCAGTGAGTACCGGGACAAATTCACTCAGTTGTCTCGTTACGCGCCCCATGAGGTGGATAGTGACGCAAAGAGGCAGGAGCGCTTCTTGGAAGGTCTGATAGGGCCGCTCAACTATCAGCTGCATAGTCACCCTTTCCCAAACTTCCAAACTCTGCTAGACAAAGCCATTGGTCTGGAGAGCAAGCGCAAGGAGCTTGGAGAACACAAGCGAAAACTTCAGTCCCAAGGACAATCCAGCAGCAACACCCGACCCCGCTACAACACACCCCAAGGATATCAGTCACGCTTTGGAGGACAAGGTGGAGGATATCAGCAGAGTCGACAGAATCAACGAACTCCACAGCAGCCTCAACGTTACAACCAGCAAACTCAGCGCAACTCCAACCCGCAACCGTACCATCCAGGCTACGCCACAGGTGCACCAGTGCGGTCCAACACTCCAGTCACCCCGGTCCAACCTAACGGATGCTTCAAATGTGGAGAACTGGGTCATTACGCTAATAACTGCCCAAAGCGTAATGTGCAAACTCCTCAGAATCAGAGGAATAGTGGACAAAGGCAGACTCCTCAGCAGCAGCAGCCGCGCAACAGCAACCAGACACCACTGGGTAACAAAGGACAGCAGAACTGCGTGCGCGGAAAGGTAAATCATGTGGCTACAGAAACAGCTGAAGAGGCTCCCGACGTTGTGCTCGGTACGTTCCTTGTCAATTCTGAACCTGCATCAGTTTTATTTGATTCTGGAGCATCACATTCATTCATTACTGAGCAATTTGCTGCAAAACATAATTTACCAATGAGCCCTATGAAGCAAATATTACTAGTAAGCTCCCCGGGCAAGGAATTGAAAGCCAGCCACTTATGCCCAAGGGTCAGCATGAATATTACGGGGATAGAATTCCTAGCCAATCTAATAGTCCTAAAGACTAACGGCATCGATGTGATCCTCGGAATGGATTGGTTATCAGGATGTGATGGTGTTATTCAGTGTCGCAAGAGATCAGTGCTCTTGACCAATCCTCAAGGAGATAAAATAGAGTTTGTGGCATCAGCTTTGCCCAGTGCAGTTGGGGTAGTGAACCAAATGAAGGGAATGCCTCTGGAAGATATCAGAGTTATCAGTGAGTATCCCGACGTTTTCCCGGAAGATTTACCAGGTATGCCACCTGTTCGTGACATTGAGTTCAGTATTGATCTTTTACCTGGTACTGCACCTATCTCTAAAAGACCCTATAGAATGGATGTTAAGGATCTAAGTGAACTAAAGAAACAAATAGAAGAAATGTTAGCAAAAGGATTTATCCGTCCTAGCTCATCCCCGTGGGGAGCACCCGTGATCTTTGTCGATAAGAAAGATAGCAGCAGAAGGATGTGTGGTAGATTACAGGTCGCTGAACGATGTGACAATCAAGAATAAGTATCCACTGCCCAGGATTGAAGATTTGTTTGATCAGATGAGAGGTGCCAAGGTTTTCTCCAAGATTGATCTGAGATCAGGATATCATCAGCTAAGGATCCGACCGGAGGATATACCCAAGACAGCCTTCACTACCAGATATGGTCTGTACGAGTTTACTGTGATGTCGTTTGGATTGACCAACGCACCAGCATACTTCATGTACCTGATGAACAAGGTTTTCATGGAATACCTTGACAAGTTTGTGGTTGTGTTCATTGATGACATCTTGGTGTATTCACGGAACGAGGAAGAACATGAAGAGCACTTGAGGATAGTGTTACAGAAACTCCGAGGGAATCAGTTATATGCCAAGCTGAGTAAATGTGATTTTTGGTTGAGAGAAGTTTCTTTCCTTGGACATGTTATCACAGATGGAGGAATTGCAGTAGACCCAAGTAAAGTTGAAGATGTTCTGAATTGGAATCCACCAAAGACTGTGCCTGAAATCAGAAGTTTTCTCGGACTTGCAGGCTACTACCGCAGATTTATTAAGGGCTTCTCAAAGATCGTGAAACCTATGACTTCTTTGTTGGAGAAAGGGAGAGAATTTAATTGGGATGATACATGCCAGAAGTGTTTTGAAGAGCTGAAAGCAAGATTAACCACGGCCCGTGTGTTGATAATGCCAGATATCCACAAAGGGTTTGACGTGTATTGCGACGCTTCACGAATGGGTCTTGGATGTGTGGTAATGCAAGAAGGCAGAGTTGTGGCCTATGCTTCAAGACAGTTGAGAAAGCATGAGCAGAACTATCCTACCCATGACTTGGAATTGGCTGCCGTCGTGCACGCATTGAAGATTTGGAGGCACTACATGATCGGAAACAAGTGTCAAATCTTCACGGACCATAAGAGTCTGAAGTACATCTTCACGCAACAGGATCTTAACCTAAGACAGCGCAGATGGCTAGAACTAATCAAGGACTATGATTTGAATATTCAGTATCATCCTGGCAAGGCTAATGTTGTGGCAGACGCCCTAAGCCGGAAAGGACAAGCTAATATGATAGTTACTCAATTGATGCCTCAAGAATTATGTTGGGAGATGGCACGTTTCAACCTGGGAATTGTCACACAAGTGGAAACCATGACTATGGAGATGGAACCGACATTAGAACAAGAGATCAGAAAAGGACAGTTGACCAATGCTAAGATCAAAGAGATCAAGATTCAAATTGGTTTAGGCAAGACTAAGGATTTCACTGAAGATGAACAAGGAACGGTTTGGTTCAGAAAAAGGATCTGTGTGCCCGAAGTTGACCACCTTCGTGAGCTCATTTTGAAGGAAGCACATGATTCCGCTTACTCCATTCATCCTGGAAGTACCAAAATGTATCAAGACTTGAAAGAAAGGTACTGGTGGTATGGTCTGAAAAGAGACGTAGCAACTCACGTAGCTTTGTGTGATGTATGCCAGAGAGTGAAAGCAGAACACCAGAGACCAGCAGGTTTACTCCAGCCTTTGAAAGTACCTGAATGGAAATGGGAAGAGATTGGTATGGATTTCATTGTACGGTTACCTCGTACTCGTGATGGTTAGGACTCGATATGGGTTATTGTGGACAGATTGACAAAAGTCGCACATTTCATCCCAGTCAAAACAACCTACACTGGAGCCAAGTTAGCAGAACTGTACATGTCACGAATTGTGTGTCTGCACGGTGTTCCAAAGAAGATAGTGTCTGATCGAGGTACTCAGTTCACGTCGCGTTTCTGGCAGAAATTACATGAATCCATGGATACAAAGCTCAATTTCAGTTCTGCATATCATCCGCAAACAGACGGTCAGACTGAGCGAACGAATCAAGTATTGGAGGATATGTTGAGAGCATGTGCCCTCAAACATGGAGGTAGTTGGGATAAAAGTTTACCTTATGCAGAATTCTCCTACAATAACAGTTATCAAGCAAGCCTCAAGATGGCCCCATTTGAAGCATTGTATGGAAGGAAATGCAGGACACCATTGTATTGGAATCAGACAGGAGAAAGTCAAGTTTTTGGACCAGAGATTCTTCAAGAAGCAGATAGACAAGTCCAGATAATCCGAGATAATCTCAAGACTGCCCAGTCATGACAGAAAAGTTATGCCGATACACGAAGAAGGGAATTAACATTTGAAGTTGGAAATTTTGTGTATTTGAAGGTATCACCCATCAGAGGTTTACGTAGATTCAAGGTAAAAGGAAAGTTGTCACCACGTTACATTGGTCCTTTTCAGATTCTGGAAAGGAAAGGTGAAGTAGCATATCAATTGGAGTTACCGGCATGATTGTCAGATGTCCATGATGTGTTTCACGTATCACAGTTAAAGAAATGTTTGAGAGTGCCAGAGGAGCAAATACCGTTGGAGGAACTTGATGTGCAAGAAGATTTAACTTATGCAGAGCATCCGATTAGAATTTTGGAAACATCTTAGAGGGTTACACGGAACAAGGTAATCAAAATGTACAGAGTACAGTGGAGTCACCATTCAGAGGATGAGGCTACTTGGGAAAGAGAAGATGAACTGATTGCAGAATTCCCTCAGCTGTTCCCTAGTCCTTCCTAATCTCGAGGACAGGATTCTTTTAAGGGGGGTAGGTTTTGTAACACCCAAAAATATAGGAGCTAAAATTTTTTAAAAAAGTATTTTCATAAAAATCATAAATTAAAATTTTGCATGCATCTTTATTTCTTTCTTCTCCTATTCTTTCTTTCAGCCAGCCCAATTTCTTCTCTTCTTCTTCGTTTTCTTTTCCCGCGGCCGACCCAGTGGCCGATTTCCTCACCCGACCCTTGCTTTCACCGACAGCTGGGACCCACCTGTCGGCGCCTTCTTCTTCTCTCTTCTTTCCTTACCCAGAGTCCAGAACGATTCCGTGCCATCGTTCGGATCCCGTTCTCTTTCTTTCTTCTTGTCCCGAGTCCTGATCGATTTCCGCAGCACCGCCTTCCTAATCTCGGCCGATCTGCCCCTATAAAATCCTGCCAAAGCCCCGCCTTGCAACCCACGCCAAACTCAAATCTTTTCCTCAACACAACATCGTCGTACGCCGCTGCAAGTTGCACCTCGGAGGAACGCCGCCAACCCGTGTCGCCGATTCTCCGTCGACTCGCCGTTCCGCAGCTTCTCCGCCGTCATCAACTCTCGCCAAAGCTCCGCAAGTTGGTGAGTATCAAGCCGCACTAGGTTCCCCTCTCTCTCTTGCTCCGCCGCCCACCAGATTTCTCGCCAGACCCCTGTTTCCGCCTGCCGCCGTGGCCGCCAGTTCACAGCCGCCGCACAGCTAACCCGTACCCACCCTCACCTTCACCGTACCGCCCACTCACTTCCCATCGTGAATCTAGCTTGAATTGAGCCCCGGAACACCAGATTTGGTGAAGCTCCGGCCGTCCGCCGCCGCAATCACTCATCGCCGATGCCCAGTTAAAACTCCGCCTGCCCGACCCTTTTCGTTCGATCGAGCCGACCCTTCCTTTGCCGCTCGATCTAGATCTAACGGTCAGAATCGATCTTCACTTTACCCGGCCGATTTACCCGACCTTTTCCTTACTCAGCCGATTCGCCCGACCCTTACTCCGCCGATTCGTTTGATCCGCCGCCGATTCTGATCCAACGGATTAGATTCACCCGACCCTAGCCGTTCCCGAAGCCTTTGCAGAAAGATCCCTAGGTTTTCCAGGAATCAACCCGCAGTCCAGATCAGTAGAAAATAATTAGAGCTGAGCCCTTTCTTTTTCTGTCCCGACCCCTGACTTTTCCAGAATTAGAACCCGCCGTCCAGAACCTATAGTTTTGTACCCCGACCCTCTGTTTAAGGTTTAATTATGTTTTAGCCCCTGAATTCTTCAGATCTAGCCTCGGGGGACTCAAAACTCTAGCAGTTAGGTCCCTAGATCACTGTTTTAGCCATATCATCATCGTTCCAACTCCGATTTCAGCGATTCTTGAGCCCACACGATCTTTGCATCATGAACTACAACTTTAGCATCTTTTCACTTTCTGTTTGTACTGTTTGTTGTATTGTTCCTTATTTGTTTGCGTATGCTTGTTTGTGTGATCGCGTAGACAACGTGACGTTCGAGCCAAATCAAGAGCAAGCTTACGAGGAAGAGAATCAGCAGTTGCTTGACGAAGGCAAGTGGATTTCCCCCTCTGCATATTCTGTTTGATCCCAACAACTGCATGAAAATACACTTTACTTTATTGTTGCTTGCATAAAATTGATGGGGTTACCTATGCTAAGGACATACCTAGTCTTTTACTGTGGCAGAACCACCTGAATTAATCCGGCTCAAGTGTATTAACCATCACCATTATGGTAATTTTTGTAAAATCTGCTGGAATGTGGTATTCTCTGGGCTCATCTTCGCATGAGCATTTGTATGTATGGCTTCGATCCGCTCTATCGTGGTTGTATCGGGAGGTTACCCGACAGACCAATGGATTACTCCGTTTGAAGTGTAAGGTTAACCGAGATTGCCCTAATGGTGATGGTTAATACACTTGAGCCGGATTAATTCAGGTGGTTCTGCCATAGCTGGTATCAGAGCCGTAGCTGGTGCTACAGCTGGCACCAGAGCCAAAATGCATACGCCAGAGAATGCAACAAGCCTTAAAAACTTATTTTCATAAAACTTGACTAGAAGGATGTGTTGCGAAATACGTTGGTGCGTTAAGGATGGTGCCTAGTTCGTAAAACCCTAAGGGATTATGGGAAAGTTACTAGGTGGCTATCTAACTTCTATTTATTATCAACTGACTTCCAGCACATTACTTTCTGTCAAAACTTACTTTCATGCACAACCGACCTTAAATTCTGTAACGACGCACTCATCGCTAAGGTAAGAAGGTAAGAATCCTCAGCCAACTGAGAGAGTTTGGCCTTCCTGTCGGTGATGCGAACCGAACGCTGCCCTCAAGCAGTGGCTTACCTTAGGTGCTGCCAATATGCCAACGGTTAGTTGAATATATTGGGAGTAGAAGGTTTGGCGCAGGGTATGGCGATCGTTGTTCATACCCCCGTCTCATGACGGTACCCCCGTGAATACGCTATCTCGATAGCGTATGTTAACGTCGTCTGTACAGCGGAAATTGTACAGATATCGTTTCTATAAGTAAACGGTAATGAATACGGACGCTTTCATGAGTGCTGGCATGAAAGGTTCATGAAATATATGTGCTCTATCCATCTTCTGCAGGTACACTAACCGCGATTACGATAAGTTAAAGAACGGTTAGAAAATCTCGACTAGCTATTATAGTGAGAGGCGCATTGTGTATGCCACCGGAACTAACCTCGTAAGACCAAAGCTATTGGGCAATTATTTTATTTTGTGAGGACGAATAGGACGTGCATGCATCATGACCATTTATATCTAAAATTGAAAATGCATTGAATGAGAGTGGTAAGGTTCTTGCGTATCTAAGCGTGATTTTGCATAAGGACTATCTAGCGAATCTGTCACAAATCTGCCATGACCGAAAAGAGAGATTTATTGATCAGAGAAAATGACCTTTTCTGGTAAAGTTCATGTTGAAAGAATTGTTCCAAATCTTGTGTTCTACCTCCTGTCTAAATACGAAAAATTCTGAACTTATGGATAGTAAGAAATAACAGAAACCATGGAATGTCAGATTTCTGTCCAGAATAAGCACTTCTGCCCCTTAAATTTTTAGGCCCCCTTCCTACAGTTTTCTACAAAAGTGTACAACACAAAACTTGTTCCAAATTTACCCAGGTATCTGCTGTTAAAATTTGGTAACTTTTGGCCGGGTAGATTTTCCCTGATGCACGGTACACTTCAACCGTTACCTATACCATCCTGGAAGTGGGAAGACATAAGTATGGACTTCATCGTTGGACTACCAAACACTTCCCAGAAACATGATTCCATATGGGTTATCGTTGATAGACTCACAAAGACGGCACATTTCCTTCCAGTACACACCACCTATTCTGCCAAGAAATATGCCGAGATTTACCTCGATCGTATTGTTTGCCTACATGGAATACCTAAGACAATTATCTCTGATCGTGGTACTCAGTTTGTAGCACGCTTTTGGGAACAACTGCAAACGTCTCTTGGTACTAAACTGATTCGCAGCTCAGCATACCATCCTCAGACTAACGGACAAACGGAAAGAGTAAACCAAATTCTTGAAGACATGCTGAGAGCTTGCGTCATTCACTATGACAAGAATTGGGACAAATGTCTACCCCTAGCAGAGTTCTCATACAACAATAGCTATCAAACGAGTTTGAAAATGGCACCATTTGAGGCCCTGTACGGACGAAGGTGTCGAAATCCTTTGAGCTGGTCACAAACCGGAGAACGTAAAATCATTGGACCCGACCTGGTAATCGAGGCAGAGGAGAAAGTAAAAGTAATACAAGCAAATCTTAAAGCCGCACAAGCCCAGCAAAAGAGCTATTCCGACAAAAGGAGAAAGCCCCTAAAATTCGAAGTTGGCGATCATGTCTATCTTCGAGTTTCACCAACCAAGGGAGTGCAAAGATTCGGAATCAAAGGCAAACTAGCTCCCCGTTATGTTGGCCCTTACGAAATCATTGAAAGCTGCGGACCCGTAGCCTACAAATTACGACTGCCCCCTCAGCTCACGGCCACCCATGATGTCTTCCACGTATCTCAACTCAAGAAGTGTATTCGAGTCCCTACCGAGATTGTGGAACAACAAGAAATATTGGTAGAACCCGACCTCTCGTATGTCGAACACCCGGTTAAAACTTTGGATCGAAAAGAAAGAGGGACCAGGAGGAAAGTGATTAAAATGTATAAAGTTCAATGGAATCATCACACTGAAGAAGAAGCCACCTGGGAAACCGAGAGCTACCTAAACCAAAATTTCCCTGGTTTTCTTATCTCAACCACTGGTATGTGCACCCCTGTCCACACTAAGATTTACCGAATCTCGGGGCGAGATTCGTGTTAAAGGGGGAAGGCTGTAACAACCCTGATGAATTACATTTCTAAAGCAATGTCATTAGCCCAACCCTATGCTTAACCAACTAATAAAAGGGTGAAAAGAATTAGAACAAGTTAAGTTGAATTTCAAATTGAAATTGGGCTCATATGAATACCTTTGAATTTTTAAATTAACTTTCAAACCACAAGCCAAATGAGGTGTTGCCTGGAACCAAACTTGTAGAACTTTTTATTCTGAACAACTTTCATGTTCAAAAGTTTTTGAAATTCAAATTAGAAAGAGGAGAAAACTTCCTGTTTGCAACCAGCCCCTTGGAACTTTTCAAATCTCGCAAATAGGCCCTTCTTCCCCCTCCTCTCTCTCCCCTCCCGCCTGACACACCGGCCAGGTGGCCGGCAATGCCTGACCGGCGCAAGCCACCAGGCCAGTGGCCGCCGGCCTTCGCCCCCGAGCGCGGCTTTGCCCCCCCCCCCCCACCGCCGCGCTGTCCAGCCCCAGCTCGCCACGCGCGCCACGCCAGCCGCGCCTCTGCTCGCCGCCCGCCGCGCCCAACGGCCGCGCCACGCCGTGCCGCACCGCTCGCCGCGACCCGCTCGTCGCTGAGCTTGCCGCCCGCCCGAGCCGCTGCTGCAGCTGCCCTCCAACCCCGTGCCGCGCTATCTCCTCGCTCCCCACGCAAAATCCCCGGCGCCAGTCGCGCGCCTCCGCCCTCCGCACGCCGCGCCGGTGGACCGAGCCGCCCACCGCGGCCAACCCCGCGCCATTACCGTGCCTCCACCCCCGCGCGTCACCTGGCACTCCTCCCTCCCTCCTGTCCCTATAAAAGCCGCCCCAGGTCGCCCGCGCGAGCTACCAGTAACCAGAGAACACCCGCCGCCGCCATTGTCGCCGCCGAGCTCCACCCGCTCGTGGACAGCCTTCCACAGCCGCCCCCTGCCCAAATTGAAGTTCCAGCCACCACCACATCATCCCACCGGAGCTCACCGACCCGCTCAACGCCGCCCAGGACCGCCGGAGCACCGCCGCCCGCGTTGTCGCCGCCGCCGCCGCCCCTGGTCACCGCGGACAGCTCGACTCCGACCTCCTCCGCCAAGCCAAGTACCAGAGCAGCTTCCCCACGCGCCACTGAAGCTCCCCGTCCAGACCAGACCGCCCCAAGCCCGCCGGAGCACTGCCGTCGACGCGTACCGCCGCCGCCCCTGCTCTGCTCCAACGCCGACGAGCTACTCTCGGCCGTCCCCCACCCGACCAAGACCCCCACGAGGTAGCCCTCGCACCCCTGATCCTTCCCCGGCCCTCACCCCTCGCCGCCGGCGAACCCCTCGCCGGAACTTTGGCCGGCCACCGCACCCGAGCCGCCTAAGGACCCAATTGCATCGATTGAATTCTTTAGAAGGTTCGGCCCGTAAGATTTCAAGGACCCAGATGTAAGAGAAAGATTCAAACCTAGATTCAAAATCAGTGAACTTGTAAAATTCATATAAAATCGTAGAAAATTCAGAAAAATGCAAACTCAACTGCCCTGGAGACTTGAGGTTAAGCTTCACAACTTTTGTTACATGTATCACCTCAGATTCTAGCTAAATCATGCTTTAAATAAAATGGAAAGATTAATGGCTTTTATTCATAGACTTGTCTTGAGACAAGTGCTGGCCCTGAAAAATTTACAGTGAAGAAATTACCTGATGAATAGGCCACCCTAAAAAGATCAAGCTCAGAATCTACTTCTAGATATACTTCTTGCTAAGTTTAGTTTCATGCCATGATTGGCTAAATATTTTTATCTCTGTTATTAGATTGTGATTCACCTAATGAAACTTTTTCTATACTGGTGTAATAGTACCTAGATGCCATAGAAAAATTTAGAGACTTTTTATCTCACAGGAACCTATTTATTTGATTTATGTGCTAATAACATACATTAAATCAAGAAAATAGTATCTTAGATTGGAAAATCCTCATATTTTTACTAGAAGATACTCAGTGGTGGAGCATGCTGTGTAAAACGTTTCATGGACAAAAACCCTGTGTAGGATCCTGTAAAAATAAATCCTCGAATAACCTAGGTGTGTAATGTCATATTTACTATGCTCTGAAAACTGCATAATAAATCCTATAAAAATTACAGTAGCTCATGCATGATTAAATGAAAGCCCTGTAAAAATCTTAGTCTCAGTTTTTGCACCATTTGTTTTGTACAAAAAGAACAAGAATCAAGCAGCAACCATGAATTATATTTTTCATAATTAATCTGCTGCATGAAAATATCTGAAAATTTTACAGTAAGCTCATCTTTCCCTGATGTGCCTAGATCCAATGTTTCATGACCAGAAACTAATCACTGTAGTAGTTACACTTAAATCATGTTTCCACGAGGAACATAAGTTCCCATGAACACCCACCCCACCTTGCTTAACGAAGTTACCTATTGTACTATTCTACTCTATTAACGATTGCCCACGAATGATAAAGTAACTCCCTTCACAACAAACTCATGTTTTCCAGACTGCAACTTTATCGTGAAGGAAATCATGTCGTTTACCATCACCACTACTTACACTTGTGCATTCATATAGAAACGACGACTCTCGCCGACGAAACGTACGAGCTGGTGCCCGAGTCCGAGAGTGAGCAGCAAGAAGCTCAAGTAAATCTAACTGAAGCTCTTGAAGACCTGAGCCCAAGTTCGGAAGAGCCCCAAGCTAACTTTTCACAAGAAGGCAAGCCCCGGAGCATGAACCCTACTTTTCTAAACTTATGCAACTTATTACTCTACTTTACTTGTGCATTAAGTTTATAGGAGTTGGATGAAAACTTAGTTGCATGATCCTAGGTACCCATGCTCTGAACACTAGATGCCAGGTTCGATAGAATGCTATGCTAATAGGACTCGGTAAAAGTCGAGTGATTTCCTGTCACTCGCGAGAAGTTAGGAGTTGATTTTTTTTACTATATGCTGCAATCATAAGGTCGACGGACGGGGCTATGGTACGATGTTTATGCTGATGATTGAGGCCCCGTCTGTTTAGTGAAAAATGCTAAGGCCGCAGTGTGTGGTAGTGGTGGTTAAGTCTTTGAACGTACTAACCACATGCCGAGAATATGGTAATCGGTAAGCTTAAGTACTGGATTGAACCGAGGCCGGAATATACTCCCCACTGTCTTGAATTCGTTCACATCTAGCTAATGGCGGGTGCATCGGCCGCCACAGCCCGACGTACCGTGGTCTGTGGGGACGTGTAGTCGAGGGCGGTGGGCCTATTCCGTGAAGCGGGAATTGAAGGGAAAAGTTGCACGTGTGACTCTGGGAGTAACCACGTGACGTGTGTTTAGGTTTCCCTTGCAAGGTTAAGAAATTCGATTCGAATCGTCCGTTTCTCACGGCTATTGAGACTGCTTAATCCCTTTTACCACACAGAGTAAGAAGAGGAACAATGATGATGAATAAACTTGTTGGATGAAATTTAATGCTTCACCATGAATGATATTGGATAGCTGCTCATCTAGAATGGTTAATGGAACTAGAATCTGGAGCTAAAAGTTGAAAGTAAGGACCCACTCGTATATGATTTTTGGCAAAACAAACCCCTCAAGCCAAAAGCCTCGCATGTCTAGGAGTCGGCTAAGTATACCCCACTAGTCGGGTAAGCCTTGCTGAGTATTAGCATACTCAGCCTTGCTTGTGGCTCGTTTTCAGGTGAGTCTTTCGAGGACATGATTGCTAGTTTGACTTGGCCTTGCACCCTTCCTCCTGGTTGGTCGATGGAATGGGATACGCCCCCGGCCAATGGAGATAATGCCGAGTGATGTCTCGTACGGGCTTCATTGAGACATCCTTTATCGTCGAGTAGCTTTCGTTATCTTATTTCCGCTGCAACTTGAACTCTGAAGAACTTATTGGTTATGATCACTGAAGTACTTGGTTACTAAACTCAAACATGATTTGTAATATTCACTTATGGTAATTTTTGTAAAATCTGCTGGAATGTGGTATTCTTTGGGCTCATCTTCGCATGAGCATTTGTATGTATGGCTTCGATCCGCTCTACCGTGGTTGTATCGGGAGGTTACCCGACAGACCAATGGATTACTCCGTTTGAAGTGTAAGGTTAACCGAGATTGCCCTAATGGTGATGGTTAATACACTTGAGCCGGATTAATTCAGGTGGTTCTGCCACAGTATCCTCTGGGCTCACCTTCGTGTGAGTACATGTATGTGTGGTTTCGATCGGCAAAAACTGTGGTTGTATCGGGAGGTTACCTGATAGACCAGTGCATTATTCTGTTTGAAGTGCGAGTTGGCCTTGATTGCCCTTGTGGTGATGGTTACCGCGCTTGAGCCGGATTAATTCAGGTGGTTCTGCCACAGCCGGCCTAGGAGAGGCCGGTCGGCCTGGGATTTTCCCCAAATTGCCTCATATTTTGTACACCTGTTCCTGCATAAGCATCTCATCCAAAATTTGTGGAACATTATTAGTTTAACGAAAATATGTATGGAACATAATGCAAAACTCTAATTTATTCCCGAGATGTTGACGGACGATGGTCGAATAACGGCCGTCAACATTCCCCAACCGTAACATGATTACGGATGTTGATGACAGGGACGTCATCCACTACTTCCACCAAGGGCTACACAACATCGAGCTGTGGCGCAAGATGTTCGAGAGCAACCCTAAGACCATCTCTGAGATGATGGTCGTCATCAACAAGCATGCTGACATGGAGGATGCTAAGAAGGCGCACCGCCATCTCAAGGACCGGCGTCACTCTGATGACCGGCCCAAGCAGCGACATGACGATCGCCAACGACCTGACGGACAACCGCCTCGCCACAACTCCGGCAAGCACAACGACCGACCCGAGTCGTCCAAGCAGCAGGAGCGCAAGCGCGGCCCCAACAACACCATCGCACCTCCCTCAACCAGGAGGAGTTGGATCGACTCCTTGACGGATGGTGCCAATGGCACAAGGACTCCAACCACACGGCGCGCGAATGTCATGCACTCCGCAACAGTGTTGCCAGGACGAACCCAAGCGTCCCCACTATGACGATCGCGACAAACCCAGCAGCTCCAAAGCCCCCAGGGGTCAAGGACGCCGCAACGACTCGCCCAGGCGAGATCAGGACGACCAAGGCGACAAGTCCCCCGCGTACTTCCAGGAGGCAAGCCGGGCGGTAAACTTCATCTACAGCAGCTCTAGGGCCCCAAGGTGCCGGCGTCATCTCAAGCTTGATCAGCGCGAGGTCAACTCCGTGTTCCAGCACCCGGTTGAACCCCTACGCTGGTCCGAGGTGGCGATCACTTTCAATCGGCGTGACCACTGGATACACCTACCCAGCCCTAGCTCCTATCCACTCGTGGTCAACCCAGTGGTTAGTTAGGTGTGCCTCTCCAAGGTGCTCGTCGACGGAGGCAGCGTCCTCAATATCATCTTCTCCAAGACGCTGGAGAGCATGGGGTATGACATGACCTCCTTGGTTCCGACCCAGGAGGCCTTCTACGACATCATCCCCGGCTCGGCTCGACTCCGGTCGGCCAGGTTACTCTCCCAGTCACCTTCGGCACTCGGGAGAACTACAGGACGGAGTACATCCACTTCGAGGTGGCCTCCTTTGAGACATCGTACCACGCCATCCTGGGGAGGCCCGCCCTTGCCAAGTTCATGGCTATCCCACACCACACGTATCTTGTCCTCAAGAAGCCCGCTCCCAACGGCGTGCTCTCCATCTACGGCGACCTACAGACCTCCCACTCCTGTGGGACAGAGAACATCAATATCTCGGAAGCACTTGAGAGGACCAAGAATGCCGTCATGATTGCCGAGCTAGCAAAGGAGAAGCCTCCAGGGGACATCCCCATCGCTACAAATGACTCGGCCACCGAGTCACAGCTGCAGCCCAGCTGTGCAACGAAGACCATCCTCCTCAGGGAGAACGACCCGGACAAGACCGCCCTCATCGGAATGGTTGGCAAACCCAGTCCTTATAAAAAAAGCAAAATGGTGAATGGAGAATGTGTGTTGACTAGACGGACCTCAACAAGAATTGCCCTAAAGATACCTTCCCTCTTCCTCGCATCGACCAGGTCAACGACTCTACGGCCGGGTGCGTCCTCCTCTTGTTTCTTGACTGCTACTCCGGGTACCATTAGATCGCCCTCAAGGAGTCGGATCAAGAGAAGACCTCGTTCATTACACCCTTCGGGGCATACTGCTACAACATCATGACGTTCGGCCTCAAGAACGCGGGTCCTACGTACCAGAAAGCCATCCAGAGATGCCTCCAGGGGCAGATTGGCCATAACGTCGAAGCTTACGTCGACGACGTAGTCATCAAAACCAAGTCCTATGATCAGTTCATAGCAAATCTAGTTGTTGGCGCTAAAAATCGGCCAGGAATCGGCTGATGACCTTCAGCGTCGGACACACGACCCGGGAGAATCTGCTTACCTCCTATTCGGGTTATTGCCCTGGTGCGATTCGCGCGGCGTGCCAGTCAATCTGACCTGTTGATTGATAAGGAAATAAACATATTAAATTCCAGGCGCTCCGATCGGCTGAGGTTCCGATCTGTCCCAGAAGCGTATCGGCGAATCGGCCGATTTGCTATGAAGATGACCGGCTATGGATCAGTCGATGATCACGTAATAATTGCAAAGAAAACTGCTGGAGCAACTTAAACTATTATTATAGATGCAACACTTGAAATAGATCTAATCGGCTGTATAATGATGAACGAGGGAAAGCGATGATAAAGCCGATAGTTTCAATCTCAAGCTGGATAACTGGTGATACTACTAGAACAACAGGTAAAACCTTTAATTCTAGCAAATATCGATAACTGGTGAATAAATCCAAACGAAACCACGGCGATGTGCCCGAAGTTAAAGCTCAGATGTTATTCGATAAGCGGAACCTACCAATTGGCCGGAGATCGAGTCGATGCAGCCCTGCCAATCCGTACGAACTCGTGAAAGAAAAAGAAGTAATGGCGAAGTCGCCGACTTGAAAGTAAAGTGCGATGAAAAAGTAGATTGTTTTGTTGATTGATTGATTGATTCCTTCAAAACCCTGACGACTCCTATTTATACCCTAGGACTAGGACTCCTGATCGATTACGACTTGTTACAAACTTGATTTAAATAGAAAACTACTGTATCTATAATACTTTCCTAAAGGAAATGGGCTCCCGCAGAATCTTCTGCCGCCATCTCCTAGTCCAATCCGGACTCTTTTTATTGCTCCACGACCGAGTCGGCATCGTTCTTTCGACCAACGTTAGGCCACTTTTGACTGGGATCTTCAGTTAGGATTCCAATAGCTTCATCTCCCTAACTGCTGGCGCAGACTTCATCGCCCATCGGCCGATCCCCAACTGTAGCCTCAATCGGCCGATTCCCAACTGTAGTTCTCAAATCTGCCGCATCGGCCGGTCTCTTCTCTTCCTGACGCCGATTCAACACGTGTCAAAATCTAGCGTCAACACATGCCCCCCAGTTTTGGAGTAAAACATAATTTTTTACTTCAAAACTCTTTTCTTTAATCTTTCCTCCGAAACAAGCGCAGTAAAAATCTCCTTCCGTTTCGCGGTCTTCTACATGATGATTGCAATCTTCTCGAACCGGGCGCTTGAGACAACTGTTCCCCCGGAATTCGTGTAGACGGCACGGCAAAAATCCCACATTTACCCTTTCTCTATCAGATTGTCCTTAAGTACCGGCGTTCTCCACTGCTCCTTCTCCACGAGCCTAGTAATCTCCTCCCAGCGAACCACTGTTCATCTTCTTCCTGTGCCCTCTCGGTCTCCAACCGCATCCCTCGGCGATTTCTCTCGCGCCTGCAACCTGCTTCACCTCTCCAATGGCGGCGCCATCAGCAGCTTCACCAACCACGGAGGTTCCGCCGGTGACTTCCTTAGTGATGGCGGTCCCGTCGGTGGTCCCATCGGCGGCTCCATTGGCGACTCCATCGGCGACGATGAGTTTCATTCCGGAGGTAATCATCCGATACTTTCCTCTATTACTTTTTACTGCTCAAGTACTTTTAGATCCATTCTCAGTTTTCTCCTTTTCTCATCTTTTTAGGCATTTAGGCACCAGATTACTATTCCCCTTTCCGAAACCCCCGGTCTCATCTGCTTAGGTCCCATGGGGAATCCAGACCCAACTGATCTGATCAACATAGAAACCCATAGAATTCCTCTCAAGCAATCATCTATGGATTTGGGTGAGTGGGCAGGTGCTTTTAGATCTTGGCCGAATGAAACCCCTGGCTGGAAAGAATGGTACCACAGATTAGCCAAGTCCAAGAGAGTTCAGTGGGATGAGTTGAAAATCGGCCAGTGCATCGATCTCTCTCTGTCCCAAATGGAGAAAAATGAACCCTTAGTAATAGCGGCCTCTTATTTCTGGTCCGACGCGCTCAACGCATTTCTCTTAGAGCACGGACCCATGACTCCAACCCTGGCAGATGTTTTGATGTTGACCGGCCTTGATATCTCCTCCCCTAATACACCCTTTGATTATCTGATCAAACCAACCCATCGGCTAGAGACAAAAGGAATCGGCAGGTGGAAGGGGTATATCAGCAAGAATATGAGGACAGGGACGATTTCAGAGAGAGAACATACAGCATTCTTAATGATGTGCCTAGAGAAGCACTTCTTTTGTGGCAGAGCAGTTGGTCCTTCATCCAATACACAAGCTCTAGCAGAAGCTTTGTCACTAGGATCGGCCATCCCCCTTGGGAAACATCTGCTAGGATCGGCCTACCATATGATGCACCAAATCGGCGTCAAATTATCAAAAGGGGAGCCGATTGGTAATCTTGGTGGGCCTTGGTGGTTCATTACCCTCTGGCTCAACCTATATATGAGCAAAGTCTCCCATCAGCAAATAGAGACCAAAACATTTCCCAATATCGAGTCAGAGGAAAACCCCACCATACGACGACAATGTACTTCTTTTGGAGAAGCAGCATCGGCCTTCCCTGGTTGTCAGTTCACTACCACCCGAACGGCCGAATACTTCAGATGTTTCTACAACGGCTTTAGTGAAGAAACTATCAGCTGGTATCCATATCAGACAACAGGGCCGATTTTCGAGCTTCCGATCTGTTATGATTCATCATCCAATACTTTTGACGGTGATCTCATGGATATCCTGATCAAGCCAGGGATTTTACCGGCCAACTTCTTTTCTGGAAAAGATTTCCCCACCTACGAATTTTACAATCCATCAGTCGCAGCACAACAATTCGGCTTTGTTCAACTGCCGATTCAAGTCTACTTTGCCGGCCGTGCAAAATTTCGAGATGAACAGACCAAGAGCCTTGACTACAGTCGGCTGTGCGATTTAGTGCCAGACTCCAATACCATCGACCTAAACAACTGGATAGCTGTGGCAGAACCACCTGAATTAATCCGGTTCAAGCGCGCTATTCATCACCACAAGGGCAATCAGGGCTAACTCGCACTTCAAACGGAATAATCCAATGGTCTGTCGGGTAACCTCCCGATACAACCACGGTTGTTGCGGATCGAAGCCACACATACATGTACTCACACGAAGGTGAGCCCAGAGTATACAACATCACAATTCACGACTCCAGTTCATCATGAATTATTATTACAATGGAGTTCAAATTCGTAAAACAAGGTACTTCGGATTTTGAAATAAATGAGTTCTTCAGAGTTCAAGCAGCGGAAAAGATAACGACAACTACTCGACGATAAAGGATGTCTCGATGAAGCCCGTACGAGGCATCACTCGGCATTACCACCGTTGGCCGGGGGTGTATCCCATTCCACCGACCAACCAGGAGGAAGGGTACAAGGCCAAGTCAAACTAGTAATCAAATCCTTGAAGGTTTCACCTGAAAACAAGCCACAAGCAAGGCTGAGTATACTAATACTCAGCAAGGCTTACCCGACTAGTGGGGTATACTTAGCCGACTCCTAGGCATGCGAGGCTTTTGTCTTGAGGGGTTTGTTTTGCCGAAAAGCATATATCTAGTAGGTCCTTACTTTCAGAGTTTAGCTCCAAGTTCTAGCTTTCTTTAACCATTCTAGGTAAGCAACTATCCAGTATCATGCATGGTGGAGAATTATTTTTGCTTCCAACAAGATTAATCATTATCATTGTTCCTCTTCTTACTCTATGTGGTAAAAGGGTCAAGCAGTCTCATTAACCACGAGAAACGGACGATTCGAATCGAATTTCTTAACCTTGCAAGGGAAACCTAAACACACGTCACGTGGTTACTCCCAGAGTCATACGTGCAACTTTTCCCTTCAATTCCCGCTTCACGGAACAGGCCCACCGCCCTCGACTACACCTCCCCACAGACCATGGTACATCGGGCTGTGGCGGCCGATGCACCCGCCATTAGCTAGATGTGAACGAATTCAAGACAGTGGGGAGTATATTCCGGCCTCGGTTCAATCCAGTACTTAAGCTTACCAATTACCATATTCTCGGCATGTGGTTAGTACGTTCAGAGACTTAACCACCACTACCACAAACTGCGGCCTTAGCATTTTTCACTAAACAGACGGGGCCTCAATCATCAACATAAACATCGTACCATATCCCCGTCCGTCGACCTTATGATTGCAGCCTGTAGTAAACATTCAACTCCTGATTTCTCGCGAGTGACAGGAAATCACTCGACTTTTACCGAGTCCTATTAGCATAGCATTCTATCGAACCTTGCATCTAGTGTTCAGAGCATGGGTACCTAGGATCATGCAACTAAGTTTTCATCCAACTCCTATAAACTTAATGCACAAGTAAGGTAGAGTAATAAGTTGCATAAGTTTAGAAAAATAGGGTTCATGCTCCGGGGCTTGCCTTCTTGGGAAAAGCTAGCTTGGGCCTCTCCCGAACTTGGGCTCGGGTCTTCAAGAGCTTCAGTTAGATGTACTTGAGCTTCACGCTGCTCACTCTCGGACGCGGGCACCAGCTCGTACGTTCCGTCGGCGAGAGTCGTCGATTCTATATGAATGCACCAATATAAGTTATAGTGAGGGTATATGACGATTATTTTCATTCACGTTAAAGTTGTAGTTCACAAAACATCGATTTGGTTGTGAAGTTACTTAGTTGAGATTTCTGTGGGCAATTATTAAAAGTATAACTTAAACTATTAACTTTGTTAAACAAGAAGGGGTTGTGTTATAATAGAAACTGAATTTTTCAAGCACACATGGATTAATCACAACTTCTAGATTAGGTGAATTCTGGTGATGAAATTTTTATTTAGAGCACAATAAGCAGAGACAAAAGCACTGCAAAAATTTCAGACATTTTTACGCAGTAGATTAATTATGAAAAAGTAAAACACAACCACTGCTAGCACCTAGATATTTTTATACACAACAAACCATTCAAGTATTAAAGCTGAAACTTTTACAGGGTGTTAATCTATCCATAAGTGTGTTACTGTAAAATTTTCAGATTTAGACTTTGCCTACAACAGGGGGTATATTTAAAGTGTATTAAACCTTCCACTTAACTTATAGTAAGATTTAGTAAGAATCTGAAGAAATGCATGTAACAAAAGTTGTAGATTTTCATCTAAAGATTCCAAAGTAGTGGAGTTTGTATTTTTCCGACTTTTCTAAGATTTTATATGAATTTTACAAGTTTGCTGTGTTTGATTTTAAAGTTTGAACACAGGTTTACAGATATGCCCCTGGAAACTTGCGTACAGACTCTTTTAAAGATTTCAACCGAAGCAATTGGGTCCCTGGGCGGTGCTGGCATGGCGGCCGTCCAGATTCCGGCGAGGGGGCTCGTTGGTGGCGAGGGAAAAATGGTTGGGGAGATCCAGGGAGGTGAGACATACCTTGGTGGGGCCTTGGTCGGGGTTGGGAGTGGCCGAAGGTGGCTCGTCGGCGCGGAGCAGAGGGGCGGCGACGGGGCGGAACGTCGGCGGCGGTGCTCCGGCGAGAAGGGAACAACGTGGGCTGGTCGAGTAGCTTCGCGGCGCCGAGGGGAACCCATTTTGAAGCTTGTCTGGGACGGAGGAGCTTTGGTGTGGGCTGTCCACGGAGCAGCAAGGAGCGGCGGCGGCGCGGGCGGCGCTGGCGGTGCTCCGGTGGCTCTGAGCAACGATGGGTGGTGTAGTGAGCTGCGGTGGGGTGTTGTGGTGGTGGTGGAAGACTCAGCTTTGGCAAAGGGTGGCTGGAGAGGTGAGCTCCACGGTGAGCTGAGCACGACGGCGTTAATGGTGGCGGCGGTGGTGTTCTGGTGGTTGGGCGCGCGAGGGGGGGGGGGGGAACTCAGCTTTGCCTTTTGTAGGCAGTAGAGGGGTGGGAGGAGGGGCGGGACTAGACTGTGAGACGCGGGTGCGGGCGGCACGACGGGGGCGCGCGACTGGCCGCGGCGGGCGGTGAACAGAAGCCAGCGCGGCGTGCGGCAGGCTCGGGCAGGGGACTGGGTGCTGAGGATTTGGCGTGTGAAGCTAGAGATCACGCGGCGCGCGGGATGGGCGAAGAGGTGCAGCAGCTGCCTTGCCGGACGGTGAGCGCGGCGACTGGTGGAATGCTGCGGAGACACGGGCACGGCGCGGTTCGTCCATTGGGCACGGCGGGCGGCGAGCAGGGGCGCGGGTCGCCGGCGCGCGTGTGGCATGCGCGGACAGGGGAGGAATGCGGCGTGCGGACGCGGCCAGGCATTGGCTTGGCGCCTAGCGTGGTCAGGCATCGCCAGCCAAGTGGCCTACAGCGACTGCGCGGCGGCGTGGGTCGGGCGAAGCGAGGGGTCGGCGAGTGAAAGGGTCGGGTGAAACGGAAAGGGTCGAGCGAGTGAAAGGGTCGGGCGAATGGCTGCGCGTCGGAGGGTCGGGCGAGACGGAAGGGTCTGCAGCGAAATAGAAGAAAAGGCAGGGGCTGGTTCTCAAATCCAAGCATTTCTCAAATTTTTGTGTTGCAACCGAAAAATCCTTCAACGCGAAAGTTGTTCAAAATGGAAAGTTCTACAAGTTTTGCTTCAGGCCAAAGTTTATTTGAGGTCTAGTTTTTAGAAGTTATTCTAAAAACTTATTTAGTTGAAATTGCTCTTAATTATTTATGCACCGCTTTAAGGTAAAGAGGCTTATTTCGTAATTTAAACACCTGGGGTGTTACAGCCTTCCCCCCTTAAAAAGAATCTCGCCCCGAGATTCGGACAATAGGCTTAAGGTGGAGGGGGTGTGTACCTTCGGTGGAGTTTAGAAAACACGGGAAATTCTGCTTTAGAAAACTTTCAGTTTCCCATGTGCCTTCTTCCTCAGTGTGATGATTCCATTGAATTTTGTACATTTTAATCACTTTCTGTTGGCGCTAAAATCGACCGGATAGGAATCGGCCGATGGGTCTTCAGCATCGGACACACGACCCGGGAGAATCTGCTTAGCTCCTGTTCGGGTTATCGCCCTGGTGCGGTTCGCGTGGCGTGCCAGTCAATCTGACCTGTTGATTGACAAGGAAATAGAGTATTAAATTCCAGGCGCGTCGATCGGCTGGATTTCCGATCTGTCCTGAGGAGCGCGTCGGCGGCAAATCGGCCGATTTGCTGTGGAGATGATCGGCTATGGGTCAGCCGATGATCGTATAGTAATTGTAAAGAGAACTGCTGGAGCAATCTAAACAATTACTATAGAAGCAACACTTGAAACAGATCTAATCGGCTATATGGCGATGAATCGAAGGAGAACAATGACGAAGCCGATTACCCTGATCTCAAGCTGGATAACTGGTGATAATACTAGAATAACAGGTAAAACTTGCAATTCTAGTAAATATCGATAACTTGTGAATAAATCCAAACGAAACCACAGCGATGCGCCCGTAGTTAAAGCTCGGATATTACTCGATAAGCGGAACCTACCAATTGGCCGGAGATCAGGTTGATGCAGCCCTGCCAATCCGTACGAACTCGTGAAAGAAGAAAATATTGGCAAAGTCGCCGACTTGAAAAGTAAAGTACTGGTAAAAAGTAGAAGTGTTTTTGTTGATTGATGTTGGTTGTTTTTTGCAAAACCCTAGTGACTCCTATTTATACCCTGAAACTAGGACTCCTGGTCGATTACGACTTGTTACAACCTTATTTAAAACAGGAAAACTACTATATCTATAATAACTTTAAAAAGGAAACGGACTCCCGCAGAATCTTCCGCCGCCGTTTCCTAATCCAATCAGGGCCTCTTCAATTGCTTTCCGGCCGACTTAGCATGCCGTGTTGACCAGCTTTTGACTAGGATCTTCTGGAATAATCCTATCCTGTTGGCATAGGCTGCGCCACCAATCGGCCGATTTTCAACTGTTACCCCGATCGGCCGATTCCTTACTGTAGCTTTCAGATCCGCTTCATCGGCCAACCTTCTCCTCCTGACGCCGATTCAATACGTGTCAAAATCTGGCGTCAACACATGCCCCCCAGTTTCGGAGTAAAATATAACTTTTTCTTCAAAACTCTTTCTTCAATCCTTCTTTCTAAGCTTCCCCATTGTGACAGGAGTAAACCTCGGAATCAGTTGCGTTACCTTTTCCTCTGCATCTGATCCTTTCTCTAGAATCAGCTCTATGACTCAGACTTTGACCATCTCCCCTGGCAGCTTTTCATTTACTGATGCCTTTACTCCGACGGTACACGTCTTGCCAACCCTTTGTCTCTTCCTTTCTATAAATACGACTCTTCGTATTATTTCCAAAAATGCTCATCTGGCTCGTCTTCTTTTCCTTCTGAAACCCGCCCCTCGCCGTCTTTGGTCAAGCATTAAAATGTCTTCTCGATCCTCCTCTTCCGTTAACCAGGTATCAATTTTCTCTCCATCCCTTCCTGAGATATCTTACTTTGTTCCAACATATTTGTCTATTCCCTCTTTCAGCCGAACCGTCTCAGCCCTGATTTGGAAAGAGCGATCGAAATCATGCAT
Organism: Panicum miliaceum; assembly: GCA_032594955.1. Classification (NCBI taxonomy): domain Eukaryota; kingdom Viridiplantae; phylum Streptophyta; class Magnoliopsida; order Poales; family Poaceae; genus Panicum; species Panicum miliaceum. The sequence continues at coordinate 43,920,839 of CM064061.1, read as the reverse complement.
TCAGGCAAGCCATTGTCGCAAGCTGACATAGACCTGATAAAAGCTCATTCTGAAGAACTCAAAGATCATGTTCCTGCCAATGTCCGATCAATCTTGGACTATATGGATCTCGTCTGCTTTGAACAAATGCCATCTTCTGACGAGAGTTCTTCATCTTCGCACCGACTTGCTGAAGCTAAGACTGAAGCCACCATGAAAGATTTGGAAGAGGAGAAGGCCCGCCTGCTGAAAGAACTCTGCGACCAAGCCAAAACTGGAGCCACTGCAGAGGACTTGAAAGATGAAAGGCTTTCCCTCATGATAAGATTAGGTAGCGTCGAAAGAGAAATCCAATGCAGGCGTAACCAGTAGTGTTTTTCATTCTAAGGGAGACTTACACCATGTCGGCCATGCAATCTGTGATTTTCATTCGATGATGAATCCCAATGTTTTCTTCACCAGATGTGTAACCAGAAAACCGATGAGAAATCGGCCACGTTACCTTGATATATCTTGCTGTAAGTTATGCATCTACCCAAATGCTTGGATAGTACCTTTTCAAATATCGTCCATTCAGAGCTCTTGGGAATTCCTCCCCTTCTATTGTCTCCAGAATGTATGCATTTCCGGGAGCACATCGGCCGATTCTATACGGCCCTTCCCAAGTGGGTGACCGCTTACCGAATTTGGGATCCTTAGATCCTATCGGCACCACCAGCTTCCATACGAGATCTCCCTGAGAGAACTGTTTGACTTTGACCTTCTTGTCATACCATCTGGCCACCCTTTTCTTGTTCTCCTCTATGCTGATCAGAGCTCTTAACCGCAAACCCGCCGAATCGTCAAGTTCATCTTTCATGAGAAAGGAATAATCATCGGCCGTTAACTGATCCTGTAGCGATATGCGTCTTGACCCTGTTCTTATCTCCCATGGTAAGACCGCCTCATGGCCATAAACCAAACGATAAGGGGATATTTTAGTGGCCCCATGACAAGCCATCCTGTACGCCCATAAAGATTCAGCCAAAGACATATGCCACTTCTTGGGCTGCTCCTCTACCTTCCTCTTGATTAGCTTGATTATCCCCTTGTTAGAAGATTCTGCTTGGCCATTGGCTTGAGCATAGTACGGAGAAGAATTTAATAATTTAATTCCCATATCGGCGGCGAACTCTCCGAATTCTCCAGAAGTGAACATTGTCCCTTGATCAGTTGTGATGGTTTGAGGAATACCAAATCGATATATAATATGGCTTTTAACAAACTCAATCATATCGGCTGACGTCACGTTCCTCAAAGGAACTGCCTCCACCCATTTGGTAAAATAATCTATAGCCACCAATATGAACTTATGCCCTTTGCTAGATGGAGGATGAATCTTCCCGATGAGATCTATTCCCCAACCTCTGAACGGCCACGGCTTAATTATTGGATTCATAGCCGATGCTGGTGCGCGCTGCACATTACCAAACCTCTGACAGTCTTGGCATCCTCTGTAATACTTGAAACAATCTTCAAGGATGGTCGGCCAGTAATATCCATTGTTCCTGATCATCCACTTCATTTTGTGAGCCGATTGATGAGCTCCACACACGCCTTCATGGATTTCTCCCATTAGAATCTTTGCCTCTTCTGTTCCCAGGCATTTGAGAAGAACTCCATCAATCGTCCGAAAAAATAAGTCATCCTCAAGCAACACATACTTTGTAGCCTGAAAACGTGTTCGCCGATCCACCTTTTGGGATGGATTTTTCAAATAATCGGCGATCTCCTTCCGCTAGTCATCGGCCGCGAGTTCTAGCGTCATCGCTCCCTGAATCGGCCGATACCCAGAAGCATGTTGAGCCAGTCTGTTGGCTTCTTCATTATAATCTCTGGGGATGTGCTCAATTGTTGCAGATTTGAAGCCTTTCAAAAGTTGAAGACAATGTTCATAATAAATCCTCAAGATGTCGTCCTTGCATTCGGATCGTCCTGTTAACTGTTCCACAATGAGCATGGAGTCCCCAAAGATCTCGACTGCATCTGCCCTGACTTCCCTTAACAATTGGATGCCTTTCAGAACAGCTCGATACTCCGCCTGGTTGTTGGTTGCAGAAGCTTCTATCGGCAGAGAGAAATCATAAGTTGCCCCCCGAGGCGACACAAGAACGATGCCGATTCCTGATCCGACCCCACACGAAGAACCATCAAAATATAGAGTCCATGGAACTGGTTCAACGGTGGCAATTTCTGGTCCACAATGCTGAACTACGAAATCGGCCATCACTTGACCTTTGACGGCTTTGGCCGATTCGTACCTTTGATCGAATTCTGACAAAGCCAGGATCCATTTTCCAATCCGCCCCTTCAAAATCGGCAATGATAACATATACTTCACCACATCATCCTTGCATACGACTATGCATTCTGCCGATAGCAAATAGTGCCTGAGCTTAGTACATGAAAAGTACAAGCACAAGCATAATCGCTCCACCGAAGAATATCTTGTTTCGGCGTCTAAAAGTCTTCTGCTGACGTAGTACACCACTCGTTCTTTCCCTTCAAACTCCTGTACCAACGCCGATCCAATAGCCTGCTCGTCAGCCGATAAATATAACTTGAACGGCTTACCAGGCTGTGGCGGGGCTAACACCGGAGGTGAAACCAGATACTGCTTGATATCCTCCAGTGCCTTGCGTTGTTCTTCTCCCCATGTGAACTCTTGGTCGGGCTTTAATTTCAACAGAGGAGTAAAAGCCTGAATACGTCCCGATAGATTGGATATGAATCTTCTGATGAAATTGACCTTGCCGATGAGGGACTGCAGTTCAGTTTTATTTTGTGGGGCCGCTACTTTATTGATGGCGTCTATAGTCTTACAGCTGACTTCTATCCCACGCTCATGGACCATAAATCCCAAGAATTGTCCGGCCGATACACCAAACGCACACTTGTTTGGGTTCATCTTCAGCCCATGCTTCCTTGTGCACTCCAGCACTTCCTGTAAATCGGCCAGATGATCCTGGTGACCTTTTGACTTGACCACGACGTCATCTATATAAATTTCCACTGATGAACCAATGAGTTTGTGGAAGATGTAGTTCATGGCCCGTTGATATGTAGCGCCCGCGTTTTTCAAACCAAAAGTCATGACCACCCATTCAAATAAACCAAGATGGCCTGGGCACCTAAAAGCCGTTTTCGGAATATCTTCTTCGGCCATTAATATCTGATTGTATCCGGCATTCCCATCCATGAAACTTATGACTTTGTGGCCTGCGGCGGCATCCACCAAGATATCGGCCGTTGGCATCGGATAACCATCCATTGGCGTAGCCTGATTTAAGTTCCTGAAATCGATGCACACACGCAATTTTCCATTCTTCTTGTATACAGGCACAATGTTAGAAATCCATTCGGCGTAACGGCACTGCCGAATAAATCCTGCCTCAATCAACTTTGTGATCTCAGCCTTTATATCAGGTAGAATCTTGGGATTACACCGCCGTGCAGGTTGCTGATACGGCCGATATCTTGATTTTATAGGTAACCGGTGTTCAACAATAGACCGGTCTAGTCCTGGCATCTCGTAGTATTCCCAAGCAAAGCAATCCCTGAACTCTTTCAATAATTTTATCAATTTGCATTTGTACTCAGAATCCAAATTGGCACTAACGTACGTCGGCCTCGATTTGCTGCTATCTCCCAAATCTACCATCTCTAACAAATCGGCCGACGTGAACCCGTGCCCCAGCTTCCCATCTTCTCGGATGAGCTGATCCATTTGTTCTGAATCTTCGGAGCCGACTGCTTGGATCGGCTGTAGACCGAAAGCGGACACTCTCAGGAAGTCAGTGTCCCAAGTCCTGCCAGATATACATTTGACGTGTTCGCAGCTCCACTGTTGTGTGTCAGCCGCTGCAACGCTGTAAACAGAATCGGCAGCTACTATCTCTGTACTGTCGCCGACCCATTGCACAAGGCATTGATGCATAGTAGATGGGACACAGCAGTTTGCATGTATCCAGTGGCGACCAAGCAGCATATTATAGGACCCTTTGCCATTAATGACGAAGAAAGTAGTGGGGAGGGTCTTACTGCCGATGGTGAGGTCGACGCAGAATGCCCCGCGGGCAGGCGACACGTTGCCTTCGAAATCCTTCAGCATCATGTCCGTCTTGGTGAGGTCGTCATCGCCCTTGCCCAGCTTGCGGAACATGGCATACGGCATGATGTTGACTGCCGCGCCTCCATCTACCAGTAGTCTGGTGACGGGTCTTTCGTTGACATAGCCCTTGAGAAACAGCGCTTTGAGGTGCTGTCGTTTTTCTTCTTCTGGCTTCTCAAACATAGCCGTCATCGGCTCTAATACCAGTTGTGCCATTTGCTCTTCCTCTGTATTTGTCACTTTGTCCCGATCGCTTGGCGCCATGAACTCCATCGGCAGTATGAAAACCATATCGATCTCAGCCGCCGATTCTTGGCTGTTTGCTTCCTGATCATTCTTCTTTGGGCGCCAAATTCGAGACCTCACATTCCTTCTTTCTGGCACATGTCTTTGCTCTCCTTCTTGATGTTCTAACTGGCGTAGGCGTTGGATTCTCTGCTTTTGGGATCTGGATAGGCCATCGGGACACCACCTGGGGTTCACTAGTTTGGCCGATGGTTTAGCGTGTTCCTAATCTGGTTCCCTTCCTAGGGGATCTTCGTCTGACACCCTATCATCGGCCATCTCTTCGAGCCGATTGTGCGCGCTGATCCTGCCCCCCAGTCCATGTTGCTGGCCGATCTTGCTTTTTGACCTGCCATACCGGTCAACTCTGCCCCCCAGCCGATCATGCACCGAAACGCGCCGTTCTTCGCGCCGATTTCTGTTGATCGGCTCTAATCCTCTGTCCCTAGAGTGCGGCTTCGGTCGATCGTTGCGGTTTGATCCGTTGCACTCCGGACAGTTATCGGCAGATGGCAATCTGATATCGTTCTCCCAGCAGTGGATGAAGAAGGGACACTGCCAGTGATCTTCATGCCGGCGTATCATCTCTTCCTGGTGTTGCGCTTGTTCTTGCTGCCGATATTTACTGAGTAGAAATCGGGAGGTGACAGGCCTGTGTGGTCGTTCCGGCCCTCGCCTGTTCCTTCTGATTCCTTCCGTCGTGATCTACCTCTTGGGGTTGACGGCGCCACCTCTTCTCGCCGATTCTGACGTCAGCACCTTGGTTTGACTTGATTCTTCTCCAGCGTTGACCGTGTTGGCCGGGAAGGGATGCTGATCTATCTTCATCGGTATTGCCGATTTGATTGGAGTCTCAAATCTGAGCCGCCCCTGCTCAATGGCTGATTGTATCTGCTGACGGAAGACTTTGCATTCATTGGTGTCATGAGAGGTAGCGTTGTGCCACTTGCAGTACTTCATCTTCTTCAGCTGATCGGCCGTAGGGATGGTGTGATGTTGCGATAGCTTAATCTGTCCCTCCTGAAGCAGTAGATCAAAAATTTTATCGGCCTTGGACGTGTCAAAGCCGAATGTCTCTGGCTCCTTCTTGCCAAAGGGGCAGGATATTGGTTTTTTCCCTTTTACCCATTCCGCCAGGCCGATTTCCTCCTCCGCGTCAGATTCAGATCCCTCCAAGTACGCCACTTTCTTCTGGAAGCTCCTCCGCTGTTCAAACGGTCGGACCTCCTGCCCTGACAATCGGTGGACGATTTGACTCAGGCTCTCAAACTCTTGGGCGGCATATCTCTCTCTGATTTGCGGTAAGAGGCCCTGGAAAGCGATATCGGCCAACTGTGCATCGGTCAGAGCCAGGCTGTAGCAGTTGTTTTTGATCTCTCTGAACCTCTGTATATACCCTTTCACCGGCTCATCGTTCCTCTGCCTGAGGCTGGTTAGATCCAAAATCTTCATTTCGTGCACTCCTGCATAGAAGTACTTGTGGAATTGTTTCTCCAGATCGGCCCACGTGACGATAGAATTTGGCGGTAAAGTGGTGAACCACTGGAAGGCCGATCCGGATAGAGATGATGAAAATAACCGTACCCTCAGAGCGTCTTGTGTTCCACAGTGGATGTGTCATCCGTCCCTGAGAACTTGGTGAAATCAGGAACCTTGTAGCGGTGTGGGAACGGCAACGAGTCATAGGCCGATGGATACGGCGTCTTGTAAGTATAAGTTTGAGCTTTCGGCTTCAGTCCAAACTGATCTTGGATTACTTCTGCTATTCTTGCCGTCCAATCCACCTGCTGCTGATGAACAGTTGTTCGCGGCGCGGGCACGTGTTGAAGGGCTGGTTCAGCCAGGTGATGAACCGGCAAAGTTTGCTGAGCGGCCAATAACTGCTGGCGAAACGCGTCCGCACCCCCTTCGTACGTTGTTGCTGGCGCCGTGCCTCTGAATGCCTCCACAGTGCTTGCCCCCCTGCCGATTTCTGGTAAAATCGGCTGGTACTGAGAGACCACCGGCCGGGCGGCCGATTGGTACGGCACCTGAAACGGATAAGTGCCATGCCGGTTCGCTGGCTCGGGGAAATACGTCGTGGCTGATGCCCCCCAAGGCACTGAGCTCGTAGGCAGTGTTTGCACAGAAGCCATTTGAACGGGTTGAAGCGGCGCTCGCGATGGGAGACATGGTGCACCGCTGTATCTTGGAGACGCCGGAAGTGGTGGAGAGCTGTATCCTTCGCGCTGCGTTAATATCGGCTGAGAAGCCAATTGGGATGTGTACGGTAAGCTTCTGGCCGGAAAGGTAGTTGGAGGGGCATATGCCGGTCCCTAATAACCTTGAACGGCTCCGCTGGCAAGAGAGTTGATGACGGCGTTGTACACCGTGTTGCTCATCACCGAGGATTGATCAATGAACGCTTGATACACGAACTGTTGAATCATCTCTGACATCTTGCCCGAGTCTTCAGCAATGGTGATGTGGCGAGGTGCTGGAATAGGAGCTTTCTTAACTGCTTCCCCGCTTCTGGTACGACTGAACGATTGGAGGTACATCTTCTTGTAATCTTCCAGATGTTTGGCCAATTCCTCCCTCTGGTCGTCCTTGAGATCAGCTTCTGTGACCCCAATGATGTTGCTGTCAGAGATTTCTGCGTTGTTCGACATATCAGGTCTTGGATGGTCCCACCGGGCGTGCCAAAAGTGTGTTGGCGCTAAAATCGGCCGGATAGGAATCGGCCGATGGGTCTTCAGCGTCGGACACACGATCCGGGAGAATCTGCTTAGCTCCTGTTCGGGTTATCGCCCTGGTGCGGTTCGCGCGGCGTGCCAGTCAATCTGACCTGTTGATTGACAAGGAAATAGAGTATTAAATTCCAGGCGCGTCGATCGGCTGGATTTCCGATCTGTCCTGAGGAGCGCGTCGGCGGCAAATCGGCCGATTTGCTGTGGAGATGATCGGCTATGGGTCAGTCGATGATCGTATAGTAATTGTAAAGAGAACTGCTGGAGCAATCTAAACAATTACTATAGAAGCAACACTTGAAACAGATCTAATCGGCTATATGGCGATGAATCAAAGGAGAACAATGACGAAGCCGATTACCCTGATCTCAAGCTGGATAACTGGTGATAATACTAGAATAACAGGTAAAACTTGCAATTCTAGTAAATATCGATAACTTGTGAATAAATCCAAACGAAACCACAGCGATGCGCCCGTAGTTAAAGCTCGGATATTACTCGATAAGCGGAACCTACCAATTGGCCGGAGATCAGGTTGATGCAGCCCTGCAATCCGTACGAACTCGTGAAAGAAGAAAATATTGGCGAAGTCGCCGACTTGAAAAGTAAAGTACTGGTAAAAAGTAGAAGTGTTTCTGTTGATTGATGTTGGTTGTTTTTTGCAAAACCCTAGCGACTCCTATTTATACCCTGAAACTAGGACTCCTGGTCGATTACAACTTGTTACAACCTTATTTAAAACAGGAAAACTACTATATCTATAATAACTTTAAAAAGGAAACGGACTCCCGCAGAATCTTCCGCCGCCGTTTCCTAATCCAATCAGGGCCTCTTCAATTGCTTTCAGGCCGACTTAGCATGCCGTGTTGACCAGCTTTTGACTAGGATCTTCTGGAATAATCCTATCCTGTTGGCATAGGCTGCGCCACCAATCGGCCGATTTTCAACTGTTACCCCGATCGGCCGATTCCTTACTATAGCTTTCAGATCCGCTTCATCGGCCAACCTTCTCCTCCTGACGCCGATTCAATACGTGTCAAAATCTGGCGTCAACACTTTCCTCCTAGTGCTTTTTTCTTTTTGATCCATGATTTTGATAGGGTACTCAACGTATGAGAGGTCGGGCTCCACTAAGATCTCCTGTTGTTTAATAACCTCGGTAGGGACTCGAACACACTTCTTGAGTTGAGATACGTGAAAGACATCGTGGATGGCTGCAAGCTGAGGGGGCAGTCGACTTCTATAGGCTACGGGTCCACAGCGTTCGATGATTTCGTAGGGACCAACATAACGGGGGATAGTTTTCCTTTGACTCCGAATCGTTGGACACCCTTGGTTGGTGAAACTCGAAGGTAGACGTGGTCACCAACTTCGAATTTCAGTGGCTTTCTCCTTCTGTCGAAATAGCTCTTTTGTCTGGATTGTGCAGCTCTGAGTTTTTCTTGTATTACTTTCACTTTTTCTTCTGCCTCGATTACCAAGTCTGGTCCAAATATTTTGCGTTCTCCGGTCCGTGACCAACTCAAAGGGGTTCGACACCTTCGTCCGTATAAGGCCTCAAATGGTGCCATTTTCAAACTCACTTGATAGCTATTGTTATATGAGAACTTTGCTAGGGATAGGCATTTGTCCCAACTCTTGTCATAGTGAATGACGCAAGCTCTAAGCATGTCTTCAAGAATTTGGTTTACTCTTTCCGTTTGTCCGTCAGTTTGAGGATGATAAGCTGAGCTTCGAATCAATTTAGTACGAAGAGAAGCTTGCAATTGTTCCCAAAAACGTGCTATAAACTGAGTACCATGATCGGAAATAATAGTCCTCGGCACTCCATGTAGGCAAACAATGCGATCGAGATAAATCTCAGCATATTTCTTGGCGGTATAGGTGGTGTGTACCGGAAGAAAATGTGCCGTCTTTGTGAGCCTATCAACGATAACCCATATGGAATCGTGTTTCTGCGCGGTACTTGGCAATCCAACAATGAAATCCATACTTATGTCCTCCCATTTGCATGAGGGTATAGGCAACGGTTGAAGTGTACCGGCTACTTTCAAGTGGCTGGCTTTTACTCTCTGACATGTGTCGCATTCTGAGACATATTTAGCGATTTCTCTTTTCATCCTAGTCCACCAGAAATTTTGCCTAAGGTCTTCATACATTTTGTTACTGCCAGGGTGAATGGAAAATTTGGAAAGGTGTGCCTCATCCAGAATTTTCTTACGGAGTTCATGATTCTTCGGAACTACTATGCGACTTTCGAACCATAGAACTCCCTTATGGTCCCGGCGAAAACATCTGTATTTCTCTTCTCCTAGAGAGAGTTTTTGTTTGATGATCTTAACTCCTTCATTGTGCAGTTGTGCCGTGATGATCTGGTCGTGAAGAGTGGGCTCGGCTGAGATGTGATTCAGAGTGCCTTGGGAAATCATTTCCAAATTAAGCTTCCTTATTTCTGAACATAATGTCTCATTATAGTTTTGCAATGATAGGCAATGGCAATGGGCCTTGCGGCTGAGCGCATCCGCGACTACATTAGCCTTGCCGGGGTGGTAGTGCACCTCGAGATCATAATCCTTGATTAATTCTAGCCATCTCCTTTGCCTCATATTCAGATCGGCTTGGGTGAAGATATATTTGAGACTCTTGTGATCGGTGTAGATGTTACAACGAATGCCCATGAGATAATGTGGCAGAACCACCTGAATTAATCCGGCTCAAGTGTATTAACCATCACCATTAAGGCAATCTCGGTTAACCTTACACTTCAAACGGAGTAATCCACTGGTCTGTCGGGTATAACCTCCCGATACAACCATGGTAGAGCGGATCGAATGCCATACATACAAACGCTCATGCGACGATGAGCCCAGAGAATACCACATTCCAGCAAATATTACAACATTATCATACGTAAATATTACAGACCAAGTTTTGAGTTCAGAAACCAAGTACTTCAATGATCATACTAAGAAGTTCTTCAGAGTTTAAGTTGCAGCGGAAAAGAAAACAGCGGAAGCTACTCGACGATACGGGATGTCTCGATGAAGCCCGTACGAGACATCACTCGGCATTATCTCCGTTGGACGGGGGCGTATCACATTCCACCGACCAACCAGGGGGAAGAGTGCAGGGCCAAGTCAAGCTAGCAATCATATCTTCGAAGGTCTCACCTGAAAACGAGCCACAAGCAAGGCTGAGTATACTAATACTCAGCAAGACTTACCCGAGTAGTGGAATCTACTCCACCGACTCTAGACATGCAAGGCTTTTTGGCTCAGGGATTTGTTTTGCCGAAAAGCATCTACAAGTGGGTCCTTACTTTCAACTTTTAGCTCAAGATTCTAGTTTCATTAACCATTCTAGATAAGCAGCTATGCCATAGCATACATGGTGAAGCATTAAATTTTCATCCAACCAGTTCATTCATCCTCATTGTTCCTCTTCTTACTCTGTGGGTAAAAATGGTTAAGCAGTCTCAATAGCCGTGAGAAACGGACGATTCGAATCGAATTTCATAACCTTGCAAGGGAAACCCAAACACACGTCACGTGGTTACTCCCTAGAGTCACACGTGCAACTTTTCCCCTTTCTTTCCGGGTCGTGGATCGGGGCTACCCTCCGAGAGTACAAGAGCCCCACGCCACGGTTCGGCGCCGGGTCGTGACCACTCTCTGCACTCGCCATATGCACATGGGACCGAAGTTCAAAGGGTAGGATGTCGTCCCCTTGCCGGGCCAATCAGGTACTTAAGCTTACCGATTCCCATAATCTCGGCATGTGTTTAGTACGTTCAAAGACTTAACCATCACTACCACACCCTGCGGCCTTAGCATTTTTCACTAGACAGACGGGCCTCAATCGTAACCATCATTCCATAGCCCGTCCGTGTCCTTATGATTGCAGCGTGTAGTAAACATTCAACTCCTATTTTCTCGCGAGTGACAGGAAATCACTCGGCTTTTACCGGAGTCCTATTAGCACAGCATTCTATCGAACCTTACGTCTAGTTTTCAAGCATGGGTTCCTAACATCATGCAACTAAGTTTTCATTCAACTCCTATAAACTTAATGCACAAGCAGAGAGTAATGAGTTGCATAATTTAGGAAAGAAATGGGTTATGCTCCGGGGCTTGCCTTCGCAGTTAGCTTGGGGCTCTTCCGAACTTGGGCTCGGGTCTTCAAGAGCTTCAGTTAGATTCACTTGAGCTTCACGCTGCTCACTCTCGGACGCGGGCACCAGCTCGTAAGTTCTGTCGGCGAGAGTCGTCGATTCTACATGAATGCACAAGTTTAAGTCGTGGTAATGGTAATCGACATGATTTAAGTGTAATTACTACAGTGGATAGTTTCTGGTCATGAAATTTTGGATTTAGGCACATCAGGGAAAGATGTGCTTACTGTAAAATTTTCAGACAATTTTATGTAACAGATTAATTATGAAAAATATATTACATAGTTGCTGTTAGACTTTTGTTCTTTTTGTACAGGACAAATGGTGCAACAACTGAGTCTAAGATTATTACCGAGCTTTCATTTAAGCACGCGGGAGCTACTATAATTTTTGTAGGATTTATTATGCAGTATTCAGAGCATAGAAAATATGACATTACACACCTAGGTTATTCAAGGATTCATTTTTACAGGACCCTACACAGAGTTTTTGTCCATGGAACTTTTTACATAGCAACCTCTACCACAGTGTATCTCCTAGTAAAAATTTGAGAATTTTCCAAGCTAAGATACTATTTTCTTGATTTAATGTATGTTATTAGCACATAATTCAAATAATTAGGTTCCTGTGAGATATAAATTCTCCCAATTTTTCTCTGGCATCTATGTACCATTAGTCCAGTATAGAAAACGTTTCATTAGGTGATTCATAACCTAACTGCAGGGATAAAAATATGTAGCCACTTAAGGTATGAAACTAAGTTTAATAAACAGTGCAGCTAGAGGTGGAATTTGGGCCTGATCTTTTTACACAGTCCTAAACATCAAGCAACTAGCTTACTGCCCAAAATTTAGGGTCAGTACTGATCTACAACAATGGGTACAAAATAAGTCCATTAAAGCTTCCATTTAATGTAGAGCAAAATATGTTGAGAACCTGAGAAACTTTTCGTAACAAAAGTTGTAGAGTTTCTTCTAAGGATTCCAGAACAGTTGAGTTTGCATTTTTCTGATTTTTCTATGATTTTATACGAATTTTACAATTTCACTGAATTTGAATCTAGATTTGAAACTTTCTTTTACAACTGGGTCCTTGAATCTTACGTGCAGACCCTTCTAAAGATTTAAATTCTTGCAATTGGGTCCTCGGGCGGCTCGGGTACGGCGGCCGGCCGAAATTCCGGCGAGGGGCTCGCCGGCGGCGAGGGGTGAGGGTCGGGGAAGGTTCAGGGGTGCGAGGGCTACCTCGTGGGGGTGTTGTTCAGGTGGGGGACGGCCGGGAATAGCTCGCCGGCGTTGGAGCAGAGGCGGCGGCTGCGGTGGCGTGCGTCGACGGCGGTGCTCCGGTGGGCTTGGGGCGGCCTGGTCCGGTCAGCGAGCTTCAGTGGCGCGTGGGGAAGCTGCTCAGGGGCTTGGCTTGGACGGAGGAGGTCGGGGTCGAGCTGCCCACGGCGAGCAGGGGCGGCGGCGGCGGCGGCAGCGCGGGCGGCGGCGCTCCGGTGGTTCTGGGCGGGTCGGCGAGCTTCGGTGTGGTGATGTAGTGGTGGCTGGCGCTTCAATTTGGGCAGGGGGCGGCGGTGAAGGGCTGTCCACGGGCGGGCGGCGCTCGGCGGCGGCAATGGCAGCGGCGAGGCGTTCTGTTTGCGGTGGCTCGCGCGCGGGCGGCCGGGCGGGGCTTTTATAGGGGCAGGAGGGAGTGGAGGGGCCTGGGCGATGCGCGGGGCGGACGCACGGCACGGCGTGCACTGGCCACGGCGGGCGGCAGCAGGGCGCCGGCGCGGCGTGCGGCGAGCGGGCGCGGGCGACTGGGCGGCCGGGATTTGGCGTGGCAGAGAGGGGATAGCGTGGCGCGCGGATTGGAGAAGGAGCTGCTGCAGCGGCTCGGGCGGAGGGCAGACGCAGCGACGGGCGGGGCGCGGGAGCCGGGGTGGCACGGCGGGGTGCGGCGGTTGGGCGCGGTGGGCGGCGAGGCTGGGCGCGGCAGCGGCGTGCGCACGCGCGGGCGCGCACTGGGCAGCGCGGCGTGGGGAGGGGGCAAAGCCGGGCGTGGGGGAGTGGCGCGGCGGCCACTGGCCTGGCGCCTCGCGCCGGTCAAGCGTCGCCGGCCACCTGGCGCACGGTCGGGCGGGGAGGAGAGAGAGGGGGGGGGGGGAGCGAGGGGCCTGATTGCAAGAATTTGAAAAACTTCAGGGGGCTGGGTGCAAACAGGGCGTTTTCTCCTCTTTCTAATTTGAATTTCAAAAACTTTTGAACATGAAAGTTGTTCAGAATAAAAAGTTCTACAAGTTTGGTTTCAGGCAACATCTCATTTGGCTTATGGTTTGAAAGTTAATTTAAAAATTCAAAAGTATCCAAATGTGCCCAAATTCAATTTGAATTTCAGCTTAACTAGTTCTAATTCTTTTCACCCTTTCATTAGTTGGTTAAGCATAGGGTTAGGCTACTGACCTTGATTTTAGAAATGAAATTTTACCAGGGTTGTCACAGCCTTCCCCCCTTAACAAGAATCTCGCCCCGAGATTCGGTAATTCTTAGTGTGGGCGTGGGTGCACATACCAGTGGTTGAGATAAGAAACCCAGGGAAATTTTGGTTTAGGTAGCTCTCGGTTTCCCAGGTGGCTTCTTCTTCCGTGTGGTGATTCCATTGTACTTTATACATTCTAATCACTTTCCTCCTGGTCTCTCTTTCTTTTTGATCCAGAACTTTAACTGGGTGTTCGACATACGAGAGGTCGGGTTCCAACGATATTTCTTGTTGTTCCACAATCTCGGTAGGGACTCGAATACACTTCTTGAGTTGAGATACGTGGAAGAAATCATGGGTGGCCGTGAGCTGAGGGGGCAGTCGTAATTTGTAGGCTACGGGTCCGCAGCTCTCAATGATTTCGTAAGGACCAACATAACGGGGAGCTAGTTTGCCTTTGATTCCGAATCTTTGCACTCCTTTGGTTGGCGAAACTCGAAGATAGACATGATCGCCAACTTTGAAGTTTAGGGGCTTTCTCCTTTTGTCAGAATAGCTCTTTTGTCGGGCTTGTGCGGCTTTAAGATTTGCTTGTATTACTTTTACTTTCTCCTCTGCCTCGATTACCAGGTCGGGTCCAATTATCTTACGTTCTCCGGTTTGTGACCAGCTCAAAGGAGTTCGACACCTTCGTCCCTACAGGGCCTCAAATGGTGCCATTTTCAAACTCGTTTGATAGCTGTTGTTGTACGAGAACTCTGCTAGGGGTAGGCATTTGTCCCAATTCTTGTCATAGTGAATGACGCAGGCTCTCAGCATGTCTTCAAGAATTTGGTTTACTCTTTCCGTTTGTCCGTCAGTCTGAGGATGGTATGCTGAGCTGCGAATCAGTTTAGTACCAAGAGACGTTTGTAGTTGTTCCCAAAAGCGTGCTACAAACTGAGGACCACGGTCGGAAATAATTGTCTTAGGTATTCCATGTAGGCAAACAATACGATCGAGGTAAACCTCGGCATATTTCTTGGTAGAATAGGTGGTGTGTACCGGAAGAAAATGTGCCGTCTTTGTGAGTCTATCCACGATAACCCATATGGAATCATGTTTCTGGGAAGTGTTTGGTAGTCCAACGATGAAGTCCATACTTATGTCTTCCCATTTCCAGGATGGTATAGGTAACGGTTGTAGTGTACCGGCTACCTTCAAGTGGCTAGCTTTTACTCTCTGGCACGTGTCATATTTTGAGACATACGTAGCAATTTCTCTTTTCATTCTAGTCCACCAGAAGTTTTGCCTTAGGTCCTGATACATTTTGCTACTGCCGGGGTCGATAGAGAATTTGGAAAGGTGTGCCTCATCAAGAATTTGCTTGCGGAGTTCACGATTCTTCGGAACGACTATACGACTTTCGAACCATAGAACTCCCTTATGGTCCTGGCGGAAACATTTATACTTCTCCTCTCCTAGAGAGAGTTTTTGTTTGATGATCTTAATTCCTTCATCATGTAGTTGTGCCATGACGATTTGGTCGTGAAGAGTGGGCTCAACTGAGATGTGATTTAGAGTGCCTTGAGAAACCATTTCCATGTTAAGCTTCCTCATTTCTGCACACAAGGTCTCGTTGTAGGACTCCATGGATAAGCAATGGCAATGGGACTTGCGGCTTAGTGCATCCGCGACTACATTAGCCTTGTCGGGGTGATAGTGCACTTCAAGGTCATAATCCTTGATTAATTCTAGCCATCTCCGTTGTCTCATATTCAGATCGGCTTGTGTAAAGATATACTTGAGACTCTTATGATCCGTGTAGATATTGCACTGTGTACCCATGAGATAGTGCCTCCATATCTTCAGAGCGTGAATGACGGCTGCAAGCTCAAGATCATCAGTGGGATAATTCTGTTTGTGGGGCCGAAGGGCTCGTGAGGCATATGCAATCACTCGATTCTCTTGCATAAGCACACATCCTAGACCAGTACCTGATGCGTCACAATACACATCGAATGACTTGGTATTATCGGGTTGAGCTAACACAGGTGCAGTAGTCAGATGCTCTCTGAGAGTGTGGAAAGCTTCTTCACATTTCTCATTCCATACAAACTTTACTTCCTTCTTTAACAGTTCAGTAATGGGCTTAGCAATTCGAGAGAAATCCGGGATGAAGCGACGGTAGTAACCGGCTAGGCCAAGAAAACTACGAATCTGATGAACAGAGGTAGGGGGTTTCCAATCCATCACCTCTTGTACCTTGCTGGGGTCAACAGCTATGCCTTCGCTGGAGATCGTGTGACCTAAGAACTTTATAGTATCCAACCAGAATTCACACTTTGAAAACTTAGCATAGAGCTGATGGTCTCTTAGACGATGAAGAACAATGCGCAGGTGCTTAGCATGCTCTTCCTCATCCTTGGAATAGATAAGGATGTCGTCGATGAACACTACGACGAATTTGTCAAGTTCGGGCATGAATACCGAATTCATGAGATACATGAAGTAGGCAGGGGCATTGGTGAGTCCAAAGGACATGACCAAGAATTCATATAATCCATATCATGTGGAGAAGGCAGTCTCAGGAATATCGCACGGGCGAATCTTGATTTGATGATATCCCGAACGAAGATATCTTTGAGAAGACTCTGGCTCCAGCTAATTGATCGAAGAGTACATCGATACGGGGAAGTGGGTATTTATTTTTAACAGTTACCGCATTGAGAGGTCGGTAGTCAACGCATAACCTCAAACTGTCATCCTTCTTCTTTACGAATAGGGCTGGACATCCCCAAGGTGACGCGCTAGGGCGAATGAAACCTTTGTCCAGTAGTTCTTGGAGTTGAATTTTTAGCTCGGCCAATTCTTTAGGGGGCATCCTATATGGTCTCTTGGATATAGGTGCAGTGCCTGGTTGTAGTTCAATGATGAACTCAATATCCCTATCCGGTGGCATTCCTGGTAAGTCATCCGGAAAAACATCGGCATACTCGTTGACCACAGGAATATCCTCTAGCTTAAGTCCTTCCATCTTGTAAGCACAGGAATTCGTACAATCTAGGAATGGTAGGTAAAGGGTAGTGGCTCCGTGACTAGGTGAATTTATCTTAACGGCTCGGGAAGAAAGGTCCAGCGTGACTCCATGCATAGTCATCCAGTTCATTCCCAAAATAATATCCATGCCGTCAAGAGGTAAAAGAACAAGGTCTGTGTCGATGGTTTTACTACCCAACTTGACTGGTACTTGTCTGATCATTTGGTTTGAAGCAATTTTACCACCCGGTGTTGATATCATGTATGACCCTTTGGTGTGACAAACATTCAAGCCTACTTTTGCACCGAATTTTGCACTTATGAAACTATGCGATGCACCAGAATCAAATAATATAACTCCAGGCTTGTTAAGGATAGAGAATGTACCCGACATCACTAGGGCTCCTTCAGGAAGCTCTGCAAGCGTGGTGAAGTTAATCCGTCCTTGCTTGACTTGCAGGGTCTGTCTCTTGCCCCTGTTCTTGTTGTTCGGGTTGGATCCCTGACCTTGGTTGGGCGGTCCAGACTGAGGGCATTCTCGTGCGAAGTGGTTGGAACTCCCGCGTTTGAAACAGCGATTCGCGGGGCTAGGTCGAAGAGACTGTTGAAGAATGGGCCTCGGACCATTCTGTGAAGGCATCGGGGGTCGTACCATGCCTGGCTGCTGTGGGGGTCTGGCAATCCATCTCCCTGGCTGAGGGGCCCTAGGTGGAGCTGTGGGTGCGGCATTTTGCACGATGCGATACCTTGGTGGCTGAGCACTTGAAGGTCCAGCGGGTGCCTTTCTCTTCTTCTCTGCCCGGTGTGCCATGATACAGTCTTCCTGGGTAATGGCCATATTGACCAATTCGTTGTAGGTGTCAGCCCTGGCTAGGTTCCGACGTTCCTTGAGCTTGGTATTCAGACCTCGGCGGAAACGATCACGCTTCTTGGCATCCGTATCAGCGTGATAGCCCGCATACTGGCATAAGTTGTTGAACGCCTGGGCGTACTGCAGCGCGGTGCGGGTGCCCTGGGTGAGTGCCAGGAACTCGTTCAGCTTCCTCTCCATGAGACCCTCGGGAATATGATGTGCCCGGAATGCGGTCTTGAATTCATCCCAGGTGACCATGTGATCAGCGGGGAGCATAGCAAAATAGTGGTCCCACCACAGACGAGCGGTACCGCGAAGCTGTTGCGCGGCAAAACGAGCTTTGTTGGCCTCTGAGCATGGGTCCACAAGTAGCGTGAACTTGGATTCAATGGTGCGAATCCATGCATCTGCGTCCAGGGGTTCCTCGGTCTTATGGAACAAGGGCGGCTGGGTCCCCAGGAAATCCGTGTATCCTGCAGCTTGGGGTTGGTGAGCATTGTGCCCACCCCTCTGCTGGTGCTGTCCTTGCACGATCTGACGCAACAGCTCGGTTTGAGCGGCCATCACTTCCACCAAACTGGGCGGGGGTGGTGGCGATTGTCGCGAGCGGCTGCCACCGGCACCAAAACCCTCGGGGTTGCCACGTGTTGATCCAACCATCTGAAACGTGAAAGGTTACCATTAGCAACGCGATCCATAATACTTCCTCGATTCATAAATGATTGGTGTAGTCAAAGACTTCCGAAATCACAGCTAGAAGTATGGACAGAATCTCTGTTTGCTACGAGAAAAATCATAGCTTGCTGTGGGTCCATCTAAAACATCTCATACTTTGGCAGTAGTCAGAGAATTTAGGAATGCACCACTTTGGTATTTAACTTCGGCGCTAGAACTATAGCTAAGGTGGTCGAAAGGCTCGTCCTTTGCCTTACTGTCTTAGCTGTTTCTCAGCAGATTGATCGGTACTGTTTCGCCTATAACTTAAACTAGCGAGGTCCAATGATGCTGAATTTTTGTGAGAACCACGATCACAAAATTTAGCACAAGTTTGGTATTCAACACTCAGCCAAGAAATGCAAGGAGATATGGATAAAATTCCGACAAGTCTCAGCGATTGTGGATTTCATCGTTTACCAGCTTACAACGAAATCACCCAAGTTTATCGCCGTTCCTTACAAGCTGAGGGTATCCACATGGTTCAGGTGTACCCATCACAAAAGAGTTACTCAACTCCTAGTTAGCCTACTACAACACTTGCCAAAAGTTAGGCTACCCTATCGAGGAGTATGTGCAAAAGTCCTCCTAGGTCGTCATCTAGAAGTCATCCAAGTCGTTGACGGACGACTCGCTGTGAGCAGGAGAGTGAGCTCCCATCTGAGGTGCCTGTGGTACCTCACCCTCGAAATCCATACCGGAGATACCATCAATCTCCTGTGGCTCCTCCTCATCTTCCTCCATGTCCTCCTCATGGGGATGGTCATTCTGATCATGGTGCCACTGAATGTGTTCATTAGCATCTTCCAACTCAAGGCTTAGATCATGGAGCTGCTCCTCCAACTGTGCTATCGTGGCATCTCTCTCACCCATGAGAGTGTCCTGCTCCTGAATTTGGCCCTCAAGTTGGCCAATCTGAGCATCTCTGTCCTCAAGATCCTCACTGAGCTCCTTAATCTGCCCATCCCTGGTATCTGCCATCATGTGGTAGGCCTGACCGAGATCAGTGAGCTGCTCAAGCGCCTGACTCTGGAGAGTCTGAAGTCGGTAGAGTGCATTCATGCACCGCACGGAGGTATGGATAGTTTCCTGGGCATGAAAGTCTACCAAGTACTGTGCGTGCTGCACCCTGTTGAGCCAAAAGGGGTCGTTGTCCTGGGCAGCAGGAAACAAACCAATGGGAGTGAGTGTGACAACCTCGGGATGCTGCGCACAAAAAGTAGTGGGCGCCCTCATGGCTGCAAGCTCCCAAGTATCGGCCAAACGGCGACCAACAGCCTCAAGCTCCAAGGCGGGCCACTCCGGGTGTAGCGGGTGTGGAAAGACAGTCACGTTGACACGGCACTGGGTAACTCCATTTTCTGCAAACTCCAGTCCGGCGTAACGTGGGGGAATTAGATAGCCCGCGGTACGCAGAACATCCCACAAAATAGAGGGGAAGCCCTCCCAGTGGAGACACTGCGAGTGTACGCGTCCATCCTCATCCACCATCATAGCAACAGGCTCGGCCATCTGAACAAACGATCAAATGGAGTGAGATAGCGAAAAACTGTGAACAGCACAAGGACAGATTCTGTATAGTGTGCAAAAATAACCATAACTTCCACAGTTCTAATCCAAAAATTCTCAAATTTCACCAGATCACTCCTAAGATATTTGTGAACAACTTTGCTAGTCAACTCCAGAGCTAGCTAGGTCTCTAAGATGGTCTTTCTTTTCAGGTTTTACCCCTCTGTCTACCCAGAATTTTCAGTGAACAGAGGGCTAGAGTTTCGTGCACCAGGGAAAATCTACCCAGCCAAAATTTACCAAATTTTAACAGAAGCTTCCTGGGTAAATTTGGAACAGGTTTTGTGTTGTGCTCTTTTGCAGAAAACCGCAGGAAGGGGGCCTAAAATTTTAAGAGGCAGAAGTGCTTATTCTGGACAGAATTCTGACGTTCCAAGGTTTCTGTTATTTCTTATTATCCAGAAGTTCAGAATTTTTGATTTTTGAACAGAAGATAGAACACAAAATTTGGAACAATTCTTTCAACATGAACTTTACCAGAACAGGTCATTTTCTTTGGTCAATAAATCGCTCTTTTCGGTCATGGCAGATTTCTGACAGATTCGCTAGATAGTCCTTATGCAAACCACGCTTAGATACGCAAGAACCTTACCACTCTCATACAACGTATTTTCACTTTCCGATATATATGGTTATAATGCATGCACGTCCTATTCGTCCTCACAAAATAAAATAACTGCCAAATACTTTTGGTCTTACAAAGATAGTCTCGGTGGCATACACAATACGGCTCTCGCTATAATAGCTAGTCGAGTTTTTCTAATCGTTCCTTAACTTATCGTAATCACGGTTAGTGTACCTGCAGAAGATTGACAAAGCATATACATATATTTCAAGAACCTTTCATGCCAGCACTCATGAAAGCGTCCATATTCATTACCGTTTACTTATAGAAACGATATCTGTACAATTTCCGCCGTACAGACGACGTTAACATACGCTATCGAGATAGCGTATTCACGGGGGTACCGTCATGAGACGGGGGTATGAACAGCGATCGCCATACCCTGCGCCAAACCTTCTACTCCCAATATGTTCAACTAACAGTTGGCATATTGGCAGCACCTCAAGTAAGCCACTGCTTGAGGGCAGCGTTCGGTTCGCATCACCGACAGGAAGGCCAAGCTCTCTCAGTTGGCTGAGGATTCTTACCTTCTTACCTTAGCGATGAGTGCGTCGTTACGGAATTTAAGGTCGGTTGTGCATGAAAGTAAGTTTTGAAAGAAAGTAATGTGCTGGAAGTCAGTTGATAATATTTCATAAGTTAGGTAGCCACCTAGTAACTTTCCCATAATCCCTTAGGGCTTTACGAACTAGGCACCATCCTTAACGTACCAACGTATTTCGCAACACATCCTTCTAGTCAAGTTTTATGAAAATAAGTTTTTATGGCTTGTCGCATTCTCTGGCGTATGTATTTCGGCTCTGGCGCCAGCTGTTGCCAGCTGTGGCACCAGCTACGGCTCTGATACCAGCTGTGGCAGAACCACCTGAATTAATCCGGCTCAAATGCATTAACCATCACCATTAAGTCAATCTCGGTTAACCTTACACTTCAAACGGAGTAATCCACTGGTCTGTCGGGTATAACCTCCCGATACAACCACACTTCAAACGCTCATGCGACGATGAGCCCAGAGAATACCACATTCCAGCAAATATTACAACATTATCATGCGTAAATATTACAGACCAAGTTTTGAGTTCAGAAACCAAGTACTTCAATGATCATACTAAGAAGTTCTTCAGAGTTTAAGTTGCAGCGGAAAAGAAAACAGCGGAAGCTACTCGACGATACGGGATGTCTCGATGAAGCCCGTACGAGACATCACTCGGCATTATCTCCGTTGGACGGGGGCGTATCCCATTCCACCGACCAACCAGGGGGAAGAGTGCAGGGCCAAGTCAAGCTAGCAATCATATCTTCGAAGGTCTCACCTGAAAACGAGCCACAAGCAAGGCTGAGTATACTAATACTCAGCAAGACTTACCCGAGTAGTGGAATCTACTCCACCGACTCTAGACATGCAAGGCTTTTTGGCTCAGGGATTTGTTTTGCCGAAAAGCATCTACAAGTGGGTCCATACTTTCAACTTTTAGCTCAAGATTCTAGTTTCATTAACCATTCTAGATAAGCAGCTATCCAATAGCATACATGGTGAAGCATTAAATTTTCATCCAACCAGTTCATTCATCCTTATTGTTCCTCTTCTTACTCTGTGGGTAAAAATGGTTAAGCAGTCTCAATAGCCGTGAGAAACGGACGATTCGAATCGAATTTCTTAACCTTGCAAGGGAAACCCAAACACACGTCACGTGGTTACTCCCTAGAGTCACACGTGCAACTTTTCCCCTTTCTTTCCGGGTCGTGGATCGGGGCTACCCTCCGAGAGTACAAGAGCCCCACGCCACGGTTCGGCGCCGGGTCGTGACCACTCTCTGCACTCGCCATATGCACATGGGACCGAAGTTCAAAGGGTAGCATGTCGTCCCCTTGCCGGGCCAATCAGGTACTTAAGCTTACCGATTCCCATAATCTCGGCATGTGTTTAGTACGTTCAAAGACTTAACCATCACTACCACACCCTGCGGCCTTAGCATTTTTCACTAGACAGACGGGCCTCAATCGTATCCATCGTTCCATAGCCCGTCCGTGTCCTTATGATTGCAGCGTGTAGTAAACATTCAACTCCTATTTTCTCGCGAGTGACAGGAAATCACTCGGCTTTTACCGGAGTCCTATTAGCACAGCATTCTATCGAACCTTACGTCTAGTTTTCAAGCATGGGTTCCTAACATCATGCAACTAAGTTTTCATTCAACTCCTTTAAACTTAATGCACAAGCAGAGAGTAATGAGTTGCATAATTTAGGAAAGAAATGGGTTATGCTCCGGGGCTTGCCTTCGCAGTTAGCTTGGGGCTCTTCCGAACTTGGGCTCGGGTCTTCAAGAGCTTCAGTTAGATTCACTTGAGCTTCACGCTGCTCACTCTCGGACGCGGGCACCAGCTCGTAAGTTCTGTCGGCGAGAGTCGTCGATTCTACATGAATGCACAAGTTTAAGTCGTGGTAATGGTAATCGACATGATTTAAGTGTAATTACTACAGTGGATAGTTTCTGGTCATGAAATTTTGGATTTAGGCACATCAGGGAAAGATGTGCTTACTGTAAAATTTTCAGACAATTTTATGTAACAGATTAATTATGAAAAATATATTACATAGTTGCTGTTAGACTTTTGTTCTTTTTGTACAGGACAAATGGTGCAACAACTGAGTCTAAGATTATTACCGAGATTTCATTTAAGCACGCGGGAGCTACTGTAATTTTTGTAGGATTTATTATGCAGTATTCAGAGCATAGAAAATATGACATTACACACCTAGGTTATTCAAGGATTCATTTTTACAGGACCCTACACAGGGTTTTTGTCCATGGAACTTTTTACATGGCAACCACTACCACAGCGTATCTCCTAGTAAAAATTTGAGAATTTTCCAAGCTAAGATACTATTTTCTTGGTTTAATGTATGTTATTAGCACATAATTCAAATAATTAGGTTCCTGTGAGATATAAATTCTCCCAATTTTTCTCTGGCATCTATGTACCATTAGTCCAGTACAGAAAAAGTTTCATTAGCTGATTCATAACCTAACTGCAGGGATAAAAATATGTAGCCACTTAAGGTATGAAACTAAGTTTAATAAACAGTGCAGCTAGAGGTGGAATTTGGGCCTGATCTTTTTACACAGTCCTAAACATCAAGCAACTAGCTTACTGCCCAAAATTTAGGGTCAGTACTGATCTACAACAATGGGTACAAAATAAGTCCATTAAAGCTTCCATTTAATGTAGAGCAAAATATGTTGAGAACCTGAGAAACTTTTCATAACAAAAGTTTTAGAGTTTCTTCTAAGGATTCCAGAACAGTTGAGTTTGCATTTGTCTGATTTTTCTACGATTTTATACGAATTTTAAAAGTTCACTAAATTTGAATCTAGATTTGAAACTTTCTTTTACAACTGGGTCCTTGAATCTTACGTGCAGACCCTTCTAAAGATTTAAATTCTTGCAATTGGGTCCTCGGGCGGCTCGGGTACGGCGGCCGGCCGAAATTCCGGCGAGGGGCTCGCCGGCGGCGAGGGGTGAGGGTCGGGGAAGGTTCAGGGGTGCGAGGGCTACCTCGTGGGGGTGTTGTTCAGGTGGGGGACGGCCGGGAATAGCTCGCCGGCGTTGGAGCAGAGGCGGCGGCTGCGGTGGCGCGCGTCAACGGCGGTGCTCCGGCGGGCTTGGGGCGGCCTGGTCCGGTCAGCGAGCTTCAGTGGCGCGTGGGGAAGCTGCTCAGGGGCTTGGCTTGGACGGAGGAGGTCGGGGTCGAGCTGCCCACAGCGAGCAGGGGCGGCGGCGGCGGCGGCAGCGCGGGCGGCGGCGCTCCGGTGGTTCTAGGCGGCGTTGGGCGGGTCGGCGAGCTTCGGTGTGGTGATGTAGTGGTGGCTGCCGCTTCAATTTGGGTAGGGGGCGGCGGTGGAGGGTTGTCCACGGGCGGGCGGCGCTCGGCGGCGGCAATGGCGGCGGCGAGGCGTTCTGTTTGCGGTGGCTCGCGCGCGGGCGGCCGGGCGGGGCTTTTATAGGGGCAGGAGGGAGTGGAGGGGCCTGGGCGATGCGCGGGGCGGAGGCACGGCACGGCGTGCACTAGCCACGGCGGGCGGCAGCAGGGCGCCGGCGCGGCGTGCGGCGAGCGGGCGCGGGCGACTGGGCGGCCGGGATTTGGCGTGGCAGAGAGGGGATAGCGTGGCGCGCGGATTGGAGAAGGAGCTGCTGCAGCGTCTCGGGCGGAGGGCAGTCGCAGCGACGGGCGGGGCGCGGGAGCCGGGGTGGCACGGCGGGGTGCGGCGGTTGGGCGCGGTGGGCGGCGAGGCTGGGCGCGGCAGCGGCGTGCGCACGGGCGGGCGCGCACTGAGCAGCGCGGCGTGGGGAGGGGGCAAAGCCGGGCGTGGGGGAGTGGCGCGGCGGCCACTGGCCTGGCGCCTCGCGCCGGTCAGGCGTCGCCGGCCACCTGGCGCGCGGTCGGGCGGGGAGGAGAGAGAGGGGGGGGGGGAGCGAGGGGCCTGATTGCAAGAATTTGAAAAACTTCAGGGGGCTGGGTGCAAACAGGGCATTTTCTCCTCTTTCTAATTTGAATTTCAAAAACTTTTGAACATGAAAGTTGTTCAGAATAAAAAGTTCTACAAGTTTGGTTTCAGGAAACATCTCATTTGGCTTATGGTTTGAAAGTTAATTTAAAAATTCAAAAGTATCCAAATGTGCCCAAATTCAATTTTAATTTCAGCTTAACTCGTTCTAATTCTTTTCACCCTTTTATTAGTTGGTTAAGCATAGGGTTAGGCTACTGACCTTGATTTTAGAAATGAAATTTTACCAGGGTTGTCACAGATAATGTCTCCATATTTTTAGAGCATGAATGACTGCTGCTAACTCGAGATCATGGATCGGATAATTCTGCTCATGGGGCCGAAGGGCTCGTGAAGCATAGGCGATAACTTGATTCTCTTGCATGAGCACACAACCAAGACCAGTGCGAGATGCGTCGCAGTAAACATCGAATGGCTTGGTGTTATCGGGTTGAGCTAACACAGGGGCTGTAGTCAAGCGTTCTCTGAGAGTGTGGAAAGCTTCTTCACATTTCTCATCCCACACAAACTTTACTCCCTTTTCCAATAGTTCAGTCATAGGCTTAGCAATCCTGGAAAAATCCGGAATGAAACGGCGATAGTAGTCGGCTAAACCAAGAAAACTGCTAATCTGATGAACAGAGGTGGGAGGTTTCCAATCCATCACTTCTTATACCTTGCTGGGGTCAACGGCTATGCCTTTGCTGGAAATAGTGTGACCCAAGAAATTCACACTATCCAACCAGAATTCGCACTTAGAAAATTTAGCATAGAGCTGATGGTCTCTGAGACGCTGAAGAACAACGTGCAGGTGCTTAGCGTGCTCTTCCTCATTCTTGGAATAGATCAGGATGTCGTCAATGAAAACTATGACGAATTTGTCGAGTTCGGGCATGAATACCGAATTCATGAGATACATGAAGTAGGCAGGGGCATTGGTGAGTCCAAAGGACATGACCAAGAATTCATATAGTCCATATCGTGTGGAAAAGGCAGTCTTCGGAATATCGCATGGACGAATCTTTATCTGATGATATCCCGATCGAAGGTCAATCTTGGAGAAAACTCTAGCTCCAGATAATTGATCAAAGAGAACGTCGATGTGGGGAAGTGGGTATTTATTTTTAACAGTTACCGCATTGAGAGGTTGGTAGCCCACACATAATCTTAGACTGTCATCCTTTTTCTTCACAAAAAGGGCCGGACATCCCCAAGGTGATGCGCTAGGACGAATGAAGCCTTTGTCCAGTAGTTCTTGGAGTTGTGTTTTCAGTTCGGCCAATTCCTTAGGTGGCATCCTATATGGTCTTTTGGAGATAGGTGCAGTGCCTCGCTGCAGTTCAATAACGAACTCAATGTCCCTATCTGGTGGCATTCCGGGTAAGTCATCCGGGAAGACATCGGCATACTCGCATACCACTGGAATATTCTCTAGGTTGATCCCTTCCATCACGAAAGCACAAGAATTTGTGCACTCCCGTAACGGTAGGTAAAGGGTAGTGGCTCCGTGACTAGGTGAATTTATCTCAACGGCTCGGGAAGAAAGGTCCAGTGTGACTCCATGCATTGTCATCCAATTCATTCCCAAAATAATATCCATACCGTCAAGGGGTAAAAGAACAAGGTCTGTGTTGATGATTTTACTTCCCAATTTTATCGGTACCAGCCTTATTATTTGGTTGGAAGCAATTTTTCCACCCGGTGTTGATATCATATACAACCCTTTTGTGTGACAAACTTTCAAGCCTACTTTTGCACCAAACCTTGCACTAATGAAACTATGTGATGCACCAGAATCAAACAATATGACTGCAGGCTTGTTATGGATAGAGAATGTACCCGTCATCACTGGTGCTCCTTCAGGAAGTTTTGCAAGGGTGGTGAAGTTGATCCGTCCTTGTTTGACCTGAAGGGTCGGCCTCTTGCCTTTGTTCTTATTGTTCTGGTTAGAGTCCTGGCCCTGATTTGGCGGCCTGGGCTGAGGGCATTCGCGAGCAAATGACTGGAACTCCCGCACTTGAAACAACGATTGGTGATGCTCGGTCGAAGAAACTGCTGAGTAGCGGGCCGGGGTCCAGTTTGTTGAGGCATAGGGGGTCGTACAACACCTTGTTGCGGTGGGGCCTGATAATCCAATGCCCTGACTGAGGGGCTTTTGGTGGAGCTGTAGGCGCAGCATTTCGCACCAAGCGATACCTCGGTGGCTGAGCACCCGAGGGTCCAGCTGGCGCCTTCCTCTTCTTTTCAGCACGATGAGCCTCAATGCAGTCCTCTTGAGTGATGGCCATGTTGACTAGCTCATTATATGTATCGGCTTTGACAAGATTCAGTCTTTCCTTGAGTTTAGTACTCAGACCTCTGCGGAAACGATCACGCTTCTTGGCATCTGTGTCTGCGTGATAGCCCGCGTATTGGCACAGGTTGTTGAAGGCCTGAGCATACTGAAGTACAATGCGGTTACCCTGAGTGAGAGCTAAAAACTTCTGCTGATCGGCTCTGATCCTCTGTCCTTGGTGTGTGACCTTGGGCGATCATTGCAACTCAATCCGTTGCATTCAGGACAGTTATCGGCTGACGGCAGTCGGATGTCGTTCTCCCGGCAATGGATGAAGAACGGACAATGCCAGTGATCTTCGTGCCGGCGCATCATCTCGTCGTGGTATCTTGATCATTCCTGCTGTCGCCGATATTTGCTGAGCAAGAACTGGGAGGTGACGGGTCTGCGCGGTCGTTCTGGCCCCCTCCATTCGTTTTGATTTCAGCCGCCGTGACTTGCTTCTTGGGGTCTACAGCGCCGTTCCTTCTTGCCGATTCTGACATCAGCACCTTGGTTTGGAGTGGACTTTTCCCCGTGTCCACCATGTTGGCCGGGAAAGGGTGCTGGTCTATCTTCATCGGCTTTGCCGATTTAGCCGGGATTTCAAATTTGAGCCTCCCCTGCTCGATGGCGGATTGTATCTGCTGACGAAAGATTTTGCACTTATTTGTGTCATGAGATGTAACAACCCTGATAAATTATATTTCTAAAGCAATGTCATTAGCCCAACCCTATGCTTAACCAACTAATAAAAGGGTGAAAAGAATTAGAACAAGTTAAGTTGAAATTCAAATTGAAATTGGGCACATATGAATACTTTTGAATTTTTAAATTAACTTTCAAACCACAAGCCAAATGAGGTGTTGCCTGAAACCAAACATGTAGAACTTTTTATTCTGAACAACTTTCATGTTCAAAAGTTTTTGAAATTCAAATTAGAAAGTGGAGAAAACGTCCTGTTTGCAACTAGCCCCTGGAACTTTTCAAATTCTCGCAAAAAGGTCCTTCGCTCTCTCTCTCCCCTGTTTCACTCGCCGCCCAGCTCGCTCGACAGCCGCACGCCATGTCGCCGGTGATGCCTGCCACCCATGCCGCGCCAAGCCAATGGCCGTCGCTCCCCGCCGCAGCGGCTTTGCCCCCTCCCCCCACGCCATGCCTCTGCCCAATCCGAGCGCACCCAGCTTCGCGCGCCAAACCCCCGGCGCCCTGCAGCACCGCCCCCGCTCGCCCAACCGCGGCCGCGCCTTCTTCTCCCCCCCGCACGCCACAGGCATGACAGCCAGTTGTGCTTCTGCTCGCCGCCCAGTCGCTGGCCGCTGCCCAGGCACCCAACGGCGTGCCCCCGTCGTGCCGCCCGGCCGA
The DNA here is from genome assembly GCA_032594955.1 of Panicum miliaceum. Lineage (NCBI taxonomy): Eukaryota > Viridiplantae > Streptophyta > Magnoliopsida > Poales > Poaceae > Panicum > Panicum miliaceum. Next base: position 43,892,057 of record CM064061.1, on the reverse strand, counting down.
GCTCTGCCTGGACCTCTCCTCCCTCCTTCGTGTCTCTATAGAAGGCCACCCGCGCACTGGTGCTCGCACACAGGACAGCCCGCACCCATCACCATTGCCGCCGCTTGAAGCTCACCGCGGGACTCCTCACTCCGGCCCTCCTCCACCCAAACCAAACTCTGAAACGGATTCCCCTCGACGCACTGAAGCTTCCTAGCCCGAGCCCCGCCGCCCAGCTCGCCGGAGTTCGCCGGAATCCCGGCCGCACCTCGACGGAGCCGCTGCTCCATGCCGCGGCACCCCTTCCCGACCGCCCCAACTCGCACAAAACCCACCCAAAGGTAGCCCCAACCTCCTCTTGCTCCTCCCCCACCTTGCCCTCGCCGCCGGTGACCAAGCCCGCCGGAATTCGGCCGGATTTGATGTTCCCCGCCGTGAATCGCGACCAGGGACCACATTGCAATCGCCCAGATCTTCCCAGGGGGTTTTCTGCTAGTTTTCAGGGACCCCTCTGTAAAGAAAGTTTTAACCAAATCAGTGAGCTTGTAAAATTTGTATAAAATCATAGAAAAATCACAAAAATGCAAACTAAACTGTTCTGGAATCCTTAGAAGAAACTCTACAACTTTTGTTACGTAAAGTTTCTCAGATTCTCAATATATTTTGCTCTACATTAAATGGAAGTTTTAATGGACTTCTTTTGTACCCACTGTTCTAGATCAATGCTGACCCTAAATTTTGGGCAGTGAGTTAGTTGCTTGATGTTTAGGACTGTGTAAAAAGATCGGGACCAAAAGCCATCTCTAGCTATACTGTTTATTAAACTTAGTTTCATACCATGTTTGGATAGAATTAATTGTCCCTGCAGTTAGGTTATGAATCACCAAATGAAACTTTTTCTATACTGGTGTAATGGTACCTAGATGCCATAGAAAAATTCAGAGACTTTTTACCTCACCGGAACCTATTTATTTGATTTATGTGCTAATAACATACATTAAATCAAGAAAATAGTATCTTAGCTTGGAAAATTCTCATATTTTTACTAGAAGATACTCAGTGGTAGTGGTTGCTGTTTAAAAAGTTTCATGGACAAAAACCCTGTGTAGGATCCTGTAAAAATAAATCCTCGAATAACCTAGGTGTGTAATGTCATATTTACTATGCTCTGAAAACTGCATAATAAATCCTATAAAAATTACAGTAGCTCCTGTATGATTAAATGAAAGCCCTGTAAAAATCTTAGACTCGGTTTTTGCACCATCTGTTCTGTATAAAAAGAACAAGAATCTAGCAGCCACCATGTGTTTACCTTCACCACTACTTAAACTTGTGCATTCATATAGAATCGACGACCCTCGCCGACGGAACTTACGAGCTGGTGCCCGCGTCCGAGAGTGAGCAGCGAGAAGCCCAGGCAAATCTAACTGAAGCAGTTGAAGACCCGGGTCAACATTCAGACGATCCCCGGACTAACTGTTCACAAGAAGGCAAGCCCCGGAGCATGAACCCTATCTTCTAAACTTATGCAACTTATTACTCTACTTTACTTGTGCATTAAGTTTATAGGAGTTGAATGAAAACTTAGTTGCATGATCCTAGATACCCATGCTCTGAACACTAGATGCACGGTTCGATAGAATGCTATGCTAATAGGACTCGGTAAAAGTCGAGTGATTTCCTGTCACTCGCGAGAAATTAGGAGTTGATTGTTACTACATGCTGCAATCATAAGGTCGACGGACGGGGCTATGGTACGATGTTTATGCTGATGATTGAGGCCCCGTCTGTTTAGTGAAAAATGCTAAGGCCGCAGTGTGTGGTAGTGGTGGTTAAGTCTTTGAACGTACTAACCACATGCCGAGAATATGGTAATCGGTAAGCTTAAGTACTGGATTGAACCGAGGCCGGAATATACTCCCCATTGTCTTGAATTCGTTCACATCTAGCTAATGGCGGGTGCATCGGCCGCCATGGCCCGACGTACCGAGGTCTGTGGGGAGGTGTAGTCGAAGGCGGTGGGCCTGTTCCGTGAAGCGGGAATTGAAGGGAAAAGTTGCACGTGTGACTCTTGGAGTAACCACGTGACGTGTGTTTAGGTTTCCCTTGGAAGGTTAAGAAATTCGATTCGAATCGTCCGTTTCTCATGGCTATTGAGACTGCTTAATCACTTTTACCCACAGAGTAAGAAGAGGAACAATGATGATGAATAAACTTGTTGGATGAAATTTAATACTTCACCATGAATGATATTGGATAGTTGCTTACCTAGAATGGTTAAAGAAAGCTAGAACCTGGAGCTAAAATCTGAAAGTAAGGACCTACTATATATGCTTTTCAGAAAAACAAACCCCTCAAGCCAAAAGCCTCGCATGTCTAGGAGTCGGCTAAGTATACCCCACTAGTCGGGTAAGCCTTGCTGAGTATTAGTATACTCAGCCTTGCTTGTGGCTTGTTTTCAGGTGAGACCTTCGAAGATATGATTGCTAGTTTGACTTGGCCGTGTACTCTTCCCCCTGGTTGGTCGGTGGAATGGGATACGCCCCCGGCCAATGGAGATAATGCCGAGTGATGTCTCGTACGGGCTTCATCGAGACATCCTTATCGTCGAGTAGCTTCCGTTATTTTATTTCCGCTGCAACTTAAACTCTAAAGAACTTATTGGTTATGATCACTGAAGCACTTGGTTCTAAACTCAAACTTGGTTTGTAATATTCACTTATGATAATTTTGTAATATCTGCTGGAATGTGGTATTCTCTGGGCTCATCTTCGCATGAGCGTTTGTATGTATGGCTTCGATCCGCTCTACCGTGGTTGTATCGGGAGGTTACCCGACAGACCAGTGGATTATTCCGTTTGAAGTGTAAGGTTAACCAAGATTGCCCTAATGGTGATGATTAATACACTTGAGCCGGATTAATTCAGGTGGTTCTGCCACAGCTGGTATCAGAGCCATAGTTGGTGCCACAGCTGGTAACAGCTGGCACCAGAGCCGAAATGCATACGCTAGAGAATGCGACAAGCCTTAAAAAAACTCGTTTTCCTAAAACTTGACCACAAAAATTGTGTTGGAAAATGCGTTGGTTCGTTAAGGATGGTGTCTAGTTCGTAAAGCCCTAAGGGATTATGGGAAAGTTACTAGGTGGCTATCTAACTTCGATATCTTATCAACTGACTTCCAGCACATTACTTTCTGTCAAAACTTACTTTCATGCACAACCGACCTTAAAATTCTGTAACGACGCACTCATCGCTAAGGTAAGAAGGTAAGAATCCTCAGCCAACTGAGAGAGTTTGGCCTTCCTGTCGGTGATGCGAACCGAACGCTGCCCTCAAGCAGTGGCTTACTTGAGGTGCTGCCAATATGCCAACTGTTAGTTGAATGTATTGGGAGTAGAAGGTTTGGCGCAGGGTATGGCGATCGCTGTTCATACCCCCGTCTCATGACGGTACCCCCGTGAATAAGCTATCTCGATAGCGTATGTTAACGTCGTCTGTACGGCGGAAATTGTACAGATATCGTTTCTATAAGTAAACGGTAATGAATACGGACGCTTTCATGAGTGCTGGCATGAAAGGTTCATGAAATATTTGTGCTCTATCAATCTTCTGCAGGTACACTAACCGCGATTACGATAAGTTAAAGAACGGTTAGAAAATCTCGACTAACTATTATAGTGAGAGGCGTATCATGTATGCCACCGAGACTACCTTCGTAAGACCAAAAGTTATTTGGCAATTAGTTTTTTGTGAGGATGAATAGGACGTGCATGCATCATGACCATATATATCTGAAATTGAAAATGCGTTGTATGAGAGTGGTAAGGTTATTGCGTATCTAAGCATGATTTTGCATAAGGACTATCTAGCGAATCTGTCACAAATCTGCCATGACCAAAAAGAGAGATTTATTGATCAAAGAAAATGACCTTTTCTGGTAAAGTTCATGTTGAAAGAATTGTTCCAAATTTTGTGTTCTATCTCCTGTTCAAAAATGAAAAATTCTGAACTCATGGATAGTAAGAAATAACAGAAACCATGGAATGTCAGATTTCTATCCAGAATAAGCACTTCTGCCCCTTAAATTTTTAGGCCTCCTTCCTACAGTTTTCTGCAAAAGAGTACAACACAAAACTTGTTCCAAATTTACCCAGGCAGCTGCTGTTAAAATTTGGTAAATTTTGGCTGGGTAGATTTTTCCTGGTGCACGAAATATTGGCCCACTGATCACTGAAATTTCTGGGTAGACAGAGAAGTGAGACCTTAAGGGAACAGCCATCTTAGAGCCTAATCCAGCCAAAGCGTTGAATAGAAAAGTGGTGCACAAATACCTTAGGAGTGTTCTAGTGAAATTTGAGAATTTTTGGATATGAACTGCGGAAGTTATGGTTATTTTTGCACTCTATACAGAATCTGTCCCTGTGCCTTTCACACTTTTTCTTGGCCTCACCCATTTGATCTTTTGTTCAGATGGCCGAGACAGCTGCCATGATGGTGCATGAGGATGGACGCATTCACTCACAATGTCTCCACTGGGAGGGCTTTCCCTCTATTTTGTGGGATGTGTTGAGCACCGCGGGCTATCCAATTCCCCCACGTTACGCCGGACTGGAGTTTGCAGAGAATGGAGTTACCCAGTGCCGTGTCAACGTGACCATTTTTCCGCACCCGCTACACCCGGAGTGGCCCGCCTTGGAGATTGAGGCTGTCGGTCGCCGTTTGGCCGATACTTGGGAGCTTGCTGCCATGAGGGCGCTCACCACTTTCTGTGCGCAGTGCCCCGAGGCTGTCACGCTCACTCCCATTGGTTTGTTTCCTGCTGCCCAGGACAACGACCCCTTTTGGCTCAACAGGGTGCAGCATTCACAGTACCTGGTAGACTTTCACGCCCAGGAGACCATCCAGACCTCTGTACGATGCATGAATGCGCTGTACCGACTGCAGGCACTCCAGAGTCAGGCGCTTGTGCAGCTCACTGATCTTGCACAGGCCTACCACATGATGGCAGATACCAGGGATGAGCAGATTAAGGAGCTCAGTAAGGATCTTGAGGATAGAGATGCTCAGATTGGCCAACTTGAGGGCCAAATTCAGGAGTAGGACACCCTCATGGGTGAGAGAAATGACATGATAGCACACTTGGAGGAGCAGCTCCATGATCTGAACCTTGAGTTGGAGGATGCTAATGAGCACATTCAGTGGCACCATGATCAGAATGCCCCTCCTGGCGTGGTGGCTATGGAGGAAGATGAGGAGGAGCCACAGGAGATTGATGGTATTTCAGGAATGGACTTTGAGGGTGAGGCACTGCAGCGACCTCCGATGGGAGCTCACTCTCCTACTCACAGCGAGTCGTCCGTCAACGACCTGGATGACTTCTAGATGGTGACCTAGAAGGACTTTTGCATATACTCCTCGATAGCGTAGCCTAACTTTTGGCAAGTGTTGTAATAGGCTAACTAAGAGTTGAGTACCTCTTTTGTGGTGGGTACAACTTGACCATTGGCTACTCAAATCATGTAGGCCATGGCTAAAAACTTGGGTTGATTGTGATATCGGAAAGCAGTTGAATCTGTGATCGCAGAAGCTTGTCGGAATATTTACCCATGTCTCTCTACATTTCTGGGCTGAGTGTTGAATACCAAACTTGTCCTAAATTCTGTGATCTAAGTTCTCAAAAAATTTCAACCCTATTGGATCTTGCTAGTTTGAGTTATAGGCCAGATACTATAACTCGTTCTGCTGAAAAACAGCCAACCAGCGAAGCAAAGAGTGAATCGTTTGACCATCTTAGCCATCGATTTAGCATCTTGGCTGAATACCAAAGTGGTACATCTCTAAATTCCCTATCCACTGCCAAAATATGAGAAACTTTGGATGAACCTACCAGGAGTTACAAAATTCTTATGGCAGACAATTTTTATGCCCATGATTCCATCCATGACCTTTTGGAAGTTTACTGTTCCGCGTCAAATCTTTTGAATCATGGAAGCAATATGGATCACGTTGCTAATGAAGAACATTCGCCTTTTCAGATGGTTGGAGCAACCCGTGGTAACCCGGATGGTTTTGGTGCTAGCGCAAGTGGATCACAACCACTGCCGCCGCCACCACCCAGCCTGGTTGAAGTAATGGCCGCTCAAACCGAGTTGCTTCGCCAGCTCGTGCAAGGATAGCACCAGCAGCGGGGTGGGCACAATGCTCACCAACCCCAAGCCGCTGGTTACACGGATTTTCTGGGGACCCAGCCTCCCTTGTTCCATAAGACAGAGGAACCCTTGGATGCGGACGCATGGATTCGCACCATCAAATCCAAGTTCACACTACTTGTGGCCCCATGCTCAGAGGCCAACAAGGCCCGCTTTGCCGCGCAGCAGCTTCGCGGTACGGCTCGCCTATGGTGGGACCACTATTTGGCTATGCTCCCCGCTGATCACATTGTCACCTGGGATGAATTCAAGACTGCGTTTCGGGCACACCATATTCCCGAAGGTCTCATGGAAAGAAAGCTAAATGAGTTTTTAGTTCTCACTCAGGGTAACCGCACTGTACTTCAGTATGCTCAAGCCTTCAACAACCTGTGCCAATACGCGGGCTATCACGCAGACACAGATGCCAAGAAGCGTGATCGTTTCCGCCGAGGTCTGAGTACTAAACTCAAGGAACGACTGAATCTTGTCAAAGCCGATACATATAATGAGCTAGTCAACATGGCCATCACTCAAGAGGACTGTATTGAGGCTCATCGTGCTGAAAAGAAGAGAAAGGCGCCAGCTGGACCCGCGGGCGCTCAGCCACCGAGGTATCGCTTGGTGCGAAATGATGCGCCTACAGCTCCACCGAAGGCCCCTCAGCCAGGGCGTTGGATTATCAGGCCCCCGCAGCAGCCAGGCATGGTACGACCCCCGATGCCTCCACAGAATGGTCCGAGGCCCACTCTGCAACAGCCTCTTCGACCCAGCCCTGCGAATCGTTGTTTCAAATGCGGGAGTTCCGGTCATTTCGCTCGTGAATGCCCTCAACCCAGGCTGCCAAATCAGGGCCAGGACTCTAACCAGAACAATAAGAACAAAGGCAAGAAGCAGACCCTCCAGGTCAAACAAGGACGGATCAACTTCACCACCCTTGCAGAACTTCCTGAAGGAGCACCAGTGATGACGGGTACATTCTCCATCCATAACAAGCCTGCAATCATATTGTTTGATTCTGGTGCATCACATAGTTTCATAAGTGCAAAATTCGGTGCAAAAGTAGGCTTGGATGTTTGTCACACAAAAGGGTCATATATGATATCCACACCGGGTGGTAAAATTGCTTCGAACCAAATGATCACACAAGTACCAGTCAAGTTGGGTAGTAAAACCATCAACACAAACTTGGTTCTTTTACCCCTTGACGGCATGGATCTTATTTTGGGCATGAATTGGATGGTTTTGCACAAAGTCACACTAGACCCCTCGTACCGAGTTGTGGAAATAAATTCACCTAGTCACGGAGCCACCACCCTTTACCTACCATTCCTAGATTGCACGAATTCCTGTGCTTACAAGATGGAAGGACTTAAGCTAGAGGATATTCCTGTGGTAAACGAGTATGCCGACGTTTTTCCGGATGACTTACCAGGAATGCCACCGGATAGGGATATTGAGTTCATCATCGAACTGCAACCAGGCACTGCACCTATATCCAAAAGACCATATAGGATGCCCCCTAAAGAATTGGCAGAGCTGAAAATTCAACTCCAAGAACTGCTGGACAAAGGTTTCATTCGCCCTAGCGCGTCACCTTGAGGATGTCCAGCCCTATTCGTAAGGAAGAAGGATGACAGTTTGAGGTTATGCGTTGACTACCGGCCTCTCAACACAGTAACCATTAAAAATAAATACCCACTTCCTCGTATCGATGTACTCTTCGATCAATTAGCTGGAGCCAGAGGCTTCTCAAAAATTGATCTTCGTTCGGGATATCATCAGATCAAGATTCGCCCGTGCGATATTCCTAAGCCTGCCTTCTCCACACGATATGGACTATATGAATTCTTGGTCATGTCCTTTGGACTCACAAATGCCCCTGCCTACTTCATGTATCTCATGAATTCGGTATTCATGCCCGAACTTGACAAATTCATCGTAGTGTTCATCGACGACATCCTTATCTATTCCAAGGATGAGGAAGAACATGCCAAGCACCTCCGCATTGTTCTTCAGCGTCTAAGAGACCATCAGCTCTATGCTAAGTTTTCTAAGTGTGAATTCTGGTTGGATACTGTAAAGTTCTTGGGTCACACGATTTCCAGCGAAGGCATAGCTGTTGACCCCAGCAAGGTACAAGAGGTGATGGATTGGAAACCCCCTACCTCCGTTCATCAGATTCGCAGTTTTCTCGGCTTAGCCGGTTACTACCGTCGCTTCATCCCGGATTTCTCTCGAATTGCTAAGCCCATGACTGAACTGTTAAAGAAGGAAGTAAAGTTTGTATGGAATGAGAAATGTGAAGAAGCTTTCCACACTCTCAGAGAGCATCTGACTACTGCACCTGTGTTGGCTCAACCCGATAATACCAAGTCATTCGATGTGTATTGTGACGCATCGGGTACTGGTCTAGGATGTGTGCTTATGCAAGAGAATCGAGTGATTGCATATGCCTCACGAGCCATTCGGCCCCACGAGCAGAATTATCCCACTCATGATCTTGAGCTTGCAGCTGTCATTCACGCCCTGAAAATATGGAGGCACTATCTCATGGGTACACAGTGCAATATCTACACTGATCATAAGAGTCTCAAGTATATCTTCACGCAAGCCGATCTGAATATGAGATAACGAAGATGGTTAGAATTAATCAAGGATTATGACCTTGAAGTGCACTATCACCCCGGCAAGGCTAATGTAGTCGCGGATGCACTAAGCCGCAAGTCCCATTGCCATTGCTTATCCATGGAATCCTACAATGAGACATTGTGTGCGGAAATGAGGAAGCTTAACATGGAAATGGTTTCGCAAGGCACTCTAAATCACATCTCAGTTGAGCCCACTCTTCACGACCAAATCGTCATGGCACAACTACATGATGAAGGAATTAAGATCATCAAACAAAAACTCTCTCTAGGTGAGGAGAAGTATAAATGTTTCCGCCAGGACCATAAGGGAGTTCTATGGTTCGAAAGTCGTATAGTCGTTCCGAAGAATCGTGAACTCCGCAAGCAAATTCTCGATGAGGCACACCTTTCCAAATTCTCTATCCACCCCGGCAGTAGCAAAATGTATCAAGACCTAAGGCAAAACTTCTGGTGGACTAGAATGAAAAGGGAAATTGCTACGTATGTCTCAGAATGTGACACGTGCCAGAGAGTAAAAGCTAGCCACTTGAAGGTAGCCGGTACACTTCAACCGTTACCTATACCATCCTGGAAATGGGAAGACATAAGTATGGACTTCATCGTTGGACTACCAAACACTTCCCAGAAACATGATTCCATATGGGTTATCGTTGATAGACTCACAAAGACGGCACATTTTCTTCCGGTACACACCACCTATACCGCCAAGAAATATGCCGAGATTTACCTCGATCGTATTGTTTGCCTACATGGAATACCTAAGAAAATTATTTCTGATCGCGGTACTCAGTTTGTAGCACGCTTTTGGGAACAACTGCAAACGTCTCTTGGTACCAAACTGATTCGCAGCTCAGCATACCATCCTCAGACTGACGGACAAACGGAAAGAGTAAACCAAATTCTTGAGGACATGCGTAGAGCTTGCGTCATTCACTATGATAAGAACTGGGACAAATGTCTACCCCTAGCAGAGTTCTCGTACAACAATAGCTATCAAACAAGTTTGAAAATGGCACCATTTGAGGCCCTGTACGGACGAAGGTGTCGAACTCCTTTGAGCTGGTCACAAACCGGAGAACGTAAAATAATTGGACCCGACCTGGTAATCGAGGCAGAGGAGAAAGTAAAAGTAATACAAGAAAATCTTAAAGCCGCACAAGCCAGGCAAAAGAGCTATTCCGACAAAAGGAGAAAGCCCCTAAAATTCGAAGTTGGCAATCATGTCTTGAGTTTCACCAACCAAGGGAGTGCAAAGATTCGGAATCAAAGGCAAACTAGCTCCCCGTTATGTTGGTCCTTACAAAATCATTGAGAGCTGCGGACCCGTAGCCTACAAATTACGACTGCCCCCTCAGCTCACGGCCACCCATGATGTCTTCCACGTATCTCAACTCAAGAAGTGTATTCGAGTCCCTACCGAGATTGTGGAACAACAAGAAATATTGGTAGAACCCAACCTCTCGTATGTCGAACACCTAGTTAAAATTTTGGATCGAAAAGAAAGAGGGACCAGGAGGAAAGTGATTAAAATGTGTAAAGTTCAATGGAATCATCACACTGAAGACGAAGCCACCTGGGAAACCGAGAGCTACCTAAACCAAAATTTTCCTGGTTTTCTTACCTCAACCACTGGTATGTGCACCCCTGTCCACACTAAGATTTACCGAATCTCGGGGCGAGATTCTTGTTAAGGGGGGAAGGCTGTAACAACCCTGATAAATTACATTTCTAAAGCAATTTCATTAGCCCAACCCTATGCTTAACCAACTAATAAAAGGGTGAAAAGAATTAGAACAAGTTAAGTTGAAATTCAAATTGAAATTGGGCACATATGAATACTTTTGAATTTTTAAATTAACTTTCAAACCACAAGCCAAATGAGGTGTTGCCTGAAACCAAACTTGTAGAACTTTTTATTCTGAACAACTTTCATGTTCAAAATTTTTTGAAATTCAAATTAGAAAGTGGAGAAAACGTCCTGTTTGCAACCAGCCCCCTGGAACTTTTCAAATTCTCGCAAAAAGGTCCTTCGCTCTCTCTCTCTCTCTCCCCTGTTTCACTCGCCGCCCAGGTCGCCCGACAGCCGCACGCCACGTCGCCGGTGATGCCTGCCACCGCGCCAAGCCAATGGCCGTCGCTCCCCGCCGCAGCGGCTTTGCCCCCCCCCCCCCCACCCACGCCATGCCTCTGCCCAATCCGAGCGCACCCAGCTTCGCGCGTGTGGCAGAACCACCTGAATTAATCCGGCTCAAGTGTATTAACCATCACCATTAAGGCAATCTCGGTTAACCTTACACTTCAAACGGATTAATCCACTGGTCTGTCGGGTATAACCTCCCGATACAACCACGGTAGGGCGGATCGAATGCCATACATACAAATGCTCATGCGACGATGAGCCCAGAGAATACCACATTCCAGCAAATATTACAACATTAACATAAGTAAATATTACAGAACAAGTTTTGAGTTTAGAAACCAAATACTTCAATGATCATACTAAGACGTTCTTCAGAGTTTAAGTTGCAGCGGAAAATAAAACAACGAAAGCTACTCGACGATAAGGATGTCTCGATGAAGCCCGTACGAGACATCACTCGACATTATCTCCGTTGGACGGGGGCGTATCCCATTCCACCGACCAACCAGGGGGAAGAGTGCAGGGCCAAGTCAAGCTAGCAATCATGTCTTCGAAGGTCTCACCTGAAAACGAGCCACAAGCAAGGCTGAGTATACTAATACTCAGCAAGACTTACCCGAGTAGTGGAATCTACTCCACCGACTCTAGATATGCAAGGCTTTTGGCTCAGGGGTTTGTTTTGCCGAAAAGCTTCTACAAGTGGGTCCTTACTTTCAACTTTTAGCTCAAGATTCTAGTTTCGTTAACCATTCTAGATAAGCAGCTATCCAAAAGCATACATGGTGAAGCATTAAATTTTCATCCAACCAGTTCATTCGTCCTCATTGTTCCTCTTCTTACTCTGTGGGTAAAAATAGTTAAGCAGTCTCAATAGCCGTGAGAAACGGACGATTCGAATCGAATTTCTTAACCTTGCAAGGGAAACCCAAACACACGTCACGTGGTTACTCCCTAGAGTCACACGTGCAGCTTTTCCCCTTTCTTTCCGGGTCGTGGATCGGGGCTACCCTCCGAGAGTACAAGAGCCCCACGCCACGGTTCGGCGCCGGGTCGTGACCACTCTCTGCACTCGCCATATGCACATGGGACCGAAGTTCAAAGGGTAGGATGCCGTCCCCTTGCCGGGCCAATCAGGTACTTAAGCTTACCGATTCCCATAATCTCGGCATGTGTTTAGTACGTTCAAAGACTTAACCATCACTACCACACCCTGCGGCCTTAGCATTTTTCACTAGACAGACGGGCCTCAATCGTAACCATCGTTCCATAGCCCGTCCGTGTCCTTATGATTGCAGCGTGTAGTAAACATTCAACTCCTATTTTCTCGCGAGTGACAGGAAATCACTCGGCTTTTACCGGAGTCCTATTAGCACAGCATTCTATCGAACGTTACGTCTAGTTTTCAAGCATGGGTTCCTAACATTATGCAACTAAGTTTTCATTCAACTCCTATAAACTTAATGCACAAGCAGAGAGTAATGAGTTGCATAATTTAGGAAAGAAATGGGTTATGCTCCGGGGCTTGCCTTCGCAGTTAGCTTGGGGCTCTTCCGAACTTGGGCTCGGGTCTTCAAGAGCTTCAGTTAGATTCACTTGAGCTTCACGCTGCTCACTCTCGGACGCGGGCACCAGCTCGTAAGTTCCGTCGGCGAGAGTCGTCGATTCTACATGAATGCACAAGTTTAAGTCGTGGTAATGGTAATCGACATGATTTAAGTGTAATTACTACAGTGGATAGTTTCTGGTCATGAAATTTTGGATTTAGGGACATCAGGGAAGGATGTGCTTACTGTAAAATTTTCAGACAATTTTATGTAACAGATTAATTATGAAAAAAATATTACATAGTTGCTGTTAGACTTTTGTTCTTTTTGTACAGGACAAATTGTGCAACAACACAGAGCTTTCATTTGAGCATGCGGGAGCTACTGTAATTTTTGTAGGATTTATTATGCAGTATTCAGAGCATAGAAAATATGACATTACACACCTAGGTTATTCAAGGATTCATTTTTTACAGGACCCTACACAGGGTTTTTGTCCATGGAACTTTTTACATAGCAACCTCTACCATAGTGTATCTCCTAGTAAAAATTTGAGAATTTTCCAAGCTAAGATACGTTTTTTTGATTTAATGTATGTTATTAGCACATAATTCAAATAATTAGGTTCCTGTGAGATATAAATTCTCCCAATTTTACTCTGGCATCTATGTACCGTTACACCAGTACAGCAAAAGTTTCATTAGGTGATTCATAACCTAACTGCAGGGATAAAAATATGTAGCCACTTAAGGTATGAAACTAAGTTTAATAAACAGTGCAGCTAGAGGTGGAATTTGGGCCTGATCTTTTTACACAGTCCTAAACATCAAGCAACTAGCTTACTGCCCAAAATTTAGGGTCAGTACTGATCTACAACAATGGGTACAAAATAAGTCCATTAAAGCTTCCATTTAATGTAGAGCAAAATATGTTGAGAACCTGAGAAACTTTTCGTAACAAAAGTTGTAGAGTTTCTTCTATGGATTTCAGAACAGTTGAGTTTGCATTTTTCTAAATTTTCTACGATTTTATACGAATTTTACAAGTTCACTGAATTTGAATCTAGATTTGAAACTTTCTTTTACAACAAATGATCGGCCTACTTCATGTATTTCATGAATTCGCTATTCATGCCAAAGCTTGACAAGTTCGTCGAGGTTTTCCTTGACAACAACCTTATTTATTCCAAGAATGAGGAAGATTAGGCTAAGCACTTGCGCAATATTCTCTAGCGTCTTAGAGACCATCAACTCTACACTAAATTTTGCAAGTGCGAATTCTGGCTGGATGGTGTGAAATTTTTGGGCCACACTAACTCAAGCGAAGGTATAGTCATTGATCCTAGAAATGCACAACAGGTGATGGATTGGAAATCTCCCACCTCCATCCATCAGATTTCCAGTTTTCTTTGTTTAGTCGATTATTATCGCCACTTTATTCTGGACTTCTCCAGAATTGCTAAACCTAGGACCAAAATATTGAAGAAAGGAGTGGAGTTTTTGTGGGACAAGCAATGTGAAAAAGCTTTCCACACTTTAAGGGAACATTTGACTGAAGCCCCTATCTAAACTCAACTTGATAATACCAAGCCACTTGATGTTTACTATGACGCTTCTGGCACTGGATTGGACTGTGCACTTATGCAAGACAATCAGGTCATTGCCTATGCTTCCCGAGCATTTCGGCCCCATGATAAGAATTATCCAACACATGATCTTCAATGAGCAGCTATCATTCATTCTCTGAAGATATGGAGGCACTATCTCATGGGCACCCATTGCAACATCTATACCGACCATAAGAGTCTCAGATATATTTTCACCCAAGCTGATTTGAATTTGAGACAAAGACGATGGTTGGAATTAACCAAAGATTATGATCTTGAAGAGCACTACCATCCTGGCAAGGCTAATGTAGTTGCGGATGCACTCAGCCGCAAGTCTCATTGCCATTGTTTGACCGTAGAATTTTACAATGAAACATTATGACATGAAATAAGGAAAGTAAATTTGGACATGATTCCTCATGGTAGTTTGACTCGCATCTCTGTTGAACCAATCCTTCATGGCCGCATTATCATGGCACAATTACATGACGAAGGTGTGAAGATCATTAAAGAAAAACTCTCCCTAGGAGAGGAAAAGTACAAATATTTTTGTCAGGATCACAAGGGAGTTTTATGGTTCGAAAGTCACATTGTCATTCCGAAGAATTGTGAACTCAGAGAGCAAATTCTTGATGAAGCACATCTTTCCAAATTCTCTATTCACCTAGGCAGTAGCAAATATATCAGGACCTCAAACAAAATTTCTAGTGGACTAAAATGAAAAGGGAAATTGCCCAATATGTTGCAGAGTGTGACACTTGTCAGCGGGTGAAGGCTAGCCACTTAAAAGTAGCTGATACACTTCAACCTCTGCCAATACCATCATGTAAATGGGAAGACATCAGTATGGATGTCATTATTGGCTTACCAAACACATCTTAGAAGCACGTCTATCTGAGTAATCATTGATAGGCTCACCAAGCCAGCACATTTCATTCCAGTGCACACCACCTGTACTTTAAAGAAGTATGCCGAGATTTATCTTGATCGCATCATTTGCTTACAGGGAGTACCCAAGACGGTTATTTCAAATCATGGTGCTCAAATTGTTGCACATTTTTGGGAACACTCGCAAAATTCTCTCGATACAAAACTGATCCGAAGTTTAGCATATCATCTTCAAACCAATTGTCAGACTAAGAGAGTGAACCAAATTCGTGAAGACATGCTTAGAGCGTGTGTCATTCACTATGACAAGAATTGGGACAAATATTTATCCTTAGCAGAGTTCTCATATAACAATAGCTATCAAGCAAGTCTGAAAATGGCACTATTCAAAACATTGTATGGCCGAAGGTGTCGAACTCCTTTGAGTTGGTCATAAATTGGAGAGCGAAAGTATTCAGGCCAAACCTTATTATCGAGGCAGAAGAAAAAGTAAAGGTTATAAAGGAAAATCTTAGTGCAGCCCAGTCCAGGCAAAAGAGCTATTTTGACAAGAGGAGAAAACCCTTGAAATTCGAATTTGGTAATCATGTTTACCTTTGGATTTCGCCAACCAAGGGTGCACAATGATTTGGAGTGAAAGGAAAGTTAGCTCCCCGATATGTTGGACCTTATGAGGTCATCGAAACTTGTGGAACCATGGCCTATACAGTGCGACTTCCTTCGCAACTTGCAGCCATCCATGATGTTTTCCACGTTTCTTAACATAAGAAGTGTGGTAGAGTTCCTACCGAAGTTGTTACACAAACAAGTAATATGGTTAGAACCCGACCGCTCTTGTATTGGAATATCCTATCCGAACCCTTGACAAAAAGAAAGAGGCACAGAAGGAAAGAAGTTTAAATATACAAGAGTCAGTGGAATCATCATACTGAAGAGGAAGATACTTGAAGAAATTGAAAGCTACCAAAATCAAAACCTTTCCAGTTTCCAATATTCTACCGAAGATACACACCCTTTTCAGCACTTAGTTATTTATCCGAATCTCGGGACGAGATTGTTTTTAAGGGGGGAAGGCTGTGACACCCAAGGTGTCTAAATGGCTAAAACCAAATTATTAGCAGCACATCATGTCAAACTAACCAAGAAAATTTAAAAGAAATCATTTTATGTGGCTTTTATGCATATATGTATACATGTATATGTATATGCACATGAGTATATGCACATTAACAAGAAACTTTTTATAACTTTCAAACCATTGCAAATATGCATATGAAATTGAATAGGCACATCACTCTTGCCCTCAGAAACAAAAGTCCAGTTGAAACCTAGGAGAGAAAATGAAGTTTCACACATGAAATGATATGTCGTTTAAATCATGGTTTTTGAAACTTCAATATATCTTTGAAATCATAACTCAAATGAACTTAGGCTTGAAACAAAACTTGTAGGACTTTCATTCCGAGAAACTTTTGTATTCAAAGAATTCTGAGTCACTAAATAAAATTTGGAGAAAAACATAGTTTTAAGTTTCAGCCCCTGAGTTTCGTTGTATTTCTTCTCGAGATCCCTCAGCCTCATCTGCTCCCCTACCGCCAACAACAAGCAACCGCCGCCACCTGGCTAGGCCAGCTGGCCATCGCCCAGCTCCTCCCCTCCGTGGAAATCTCCTTGCCCCACCAAATCTTCCGGCTGTCCCCTCGCGAACTTGCCACTTGGCGCCCGGCGTCTTTCCGCTCGCCACGACGCACGGCCGGCTGTCACGGCTGCTCGTCGCGCCCCCGGTTTTGCCCTTCCTCACGCCTCCCTCGCGTAGGAACCACGCCAGAGCGACACCCGCCCCTCCCCTTGGCCTATAAAAGGCGGAGCCTGAGCTTCCTTGCGCACACAGACCGCCGACGGCCACCATTGCCGACCGTGCGCCATCCTCACGACGAACTCCCACCTCTGGCCCTCCTTCGCATGAGCTAACCCCCTGAACCGGTTCCCCTCCTCCCCCTGCACCTCCACGAGCTGCCATCCTGCCGCCCCGGCCCCCTAGCTCGCCGGAACGGACATCGCCATCGCCACCCGAGCCCCTGTACGCCGGCAACCGTCTTCCCGAACTCCTCCGGTCCTGATTCCTGTAGAAAACTAAACCCCGGTGAGCCCCTTGTGATTTTCCCCTAATCCCCCACCACCAGCGAGCCCTCCCTCGCCGGAATTTTGGCTGGAACAGTGCCTCCCCCACCATGGACTCCGCCAGGGACCCAATTGCGTTTTAGTTTTTGATTTTAGGGTCCTGAAGGTAAGAAACCGAGAACTGGTTTGTAAACATGATCTTAAGTTGTAGATCCAAACCAGTGAATTTGAAAAATCCATATAAAATATAAAATCACAGAAAAATCAGAAAAATACAAACTCAATTGTTCTGAAATCTATGGAACAAAATCGACAACTTTTGTTGCATGCACTTCTTCAGTTGCTCAATATAATGTGCTCTAGATTAATTGAAGGTTAAATAGCATTTAAATTATACTCAAAATTAAGGCCAGTGCTTAACTTGAAATTTGTATGGTAGTCTCTGTGCTAGTAATGTGGCTTCTCATAAAAGTTTCATGCACAGAAACCAACTACAACTAGATATTTTCAGTACATTTTGTTATATGCTAGATCTAGAAACTACATTTTGTTCTAGGTGTTGTACTGAAGAACATGAACTGAAATTTCTAGCAGTCTAGATGCTGTAGAAAAGGTTTGGAAAATTTTGCTTCATTAAATCATGATTAAATACATTAAAACTTGAGATAGAGGTTCATAAATGTACTTGTTGTTCTAGGACATCCATGTAGATGATTTTTGGAACTTGAGTTAGACTTTGCATGTTGATCTCTATGTAAAAGTTTCAAAGCCAAATCACACTCATAGTTATAGTTCTTGCTAAATCTTGTTCTAGGCTTGTTTATATAATTTTAATTGCTTCTGATGCTTAATGGCTAAGTAATCAACCAAATCTTAATAGTAGCTTTGTTTTGGTCCATATATGTCATGGAAAAAGATTAGAACTTGTTACTTCTGTATAACATGCTCATATAATTTAGTTAAGAAAAATGGCTTTAAATCCAAGTAACTAGTTGTGTTATAGAAAATTATGATATTTTTACCAGTAGGCACATTTGAGTAGGTGATACTATAGAAAAAGTTTGAGACTTGGAACATTAGTAAAACTGTCTATAGAAATAGATTTTTATAGATGTAGATTTGTTTTGAGTAATTTATTGTCTCCAGAACATGCATTGGAAAAATCTCAAAAATTTACAGTATGTTTAGTAGGACATTAGGAACACTCAGTAAAAAAAATTTGAAGTCCAGTACTTGTTTACTTTGCTCTGTATAAATAGTTCTTCTTTACTGCAGTAGCTGTTGGGAGTAATTTGTATGCTTAATCTACATATTGTTACTTGCTGAAATTTTCACAGTAGATCCGGAATAACATAAAGAATGTTCAATAAATATCTGAGCGCCTGTACTTGCATAGTTTGTTCTGCATAAATAGATCTTGATTTCTAGTAGTAACTATTTGCTATGTTTTTCATGAATAATCTGTTGGTTGAAAATGTGTAAAAATTTTACAGTGAGTTTGTCTCTAAGTAAAGTCCTTTATATAAAAATGTCAGCACCAGAAACTCACTTAAACAACAAATAAAAATAATCCAAGTTTATGCTTGTAAAATAAAAGTTTCACGAAAAGAAAACCCCCACCTACCTAATGAAGTTAATCAGTTTAAGATGAACTCTATTTATGATTGCCCAAGAAATCTTAACTAAAAAAATTCACAACAAAATCCATGTTTTGTTGGACTGCAACTTTATCGTGAAGAAAATAATGTCATATATCACTTCAATAATTCGAACCCTTTTGCATATCATATAGAATCGACTGCTTGCGCCGACGGAACGTACGAGTTGGTGCCCAAACCCGTGAAGGAGCAGCAAGGAGTTCAAGCTATTCTAACTGAAGTTGTGAAGGCCGGAACCAAAGTTCGGAAGAGCCCAAGGCTAACTTTGCCCAAGAAGGCAAGCCCCGAAGCATAACCCCTATTTCAAAGTTATTCAATGTTGCTATATTATTTATTTGTGCATTTAAGTCATAGGAGTTGAATGAAACCCTAGATGCATGATCCTAGGTACCCATGCTATGAATACTAGTTGAAAAGTACGATAGTTGCCATGCTAATAGGATTCGGTAAAAGTCGAGTGATTGCCTATCACTTGCGAGAAATAAGAGTTACTTGTTTACTTTATGTTGGAATCATAAGGTCGACGGACGGGGCTGTGTTACGATATTTCTGTTACTTCAAGGCCCCGTCGGTATAGCGAAAATGGCTAAGGTCGCAGTGTGTGGTAGTGGTGGTTAAGCGTTTGAACGTACTAACCACATGCCGAGAATATGGTAATCGGTAAGCTGAGTAACTGATTGGCCCGGCAAGTGGATGACATCCTCACCCTCCTTATCATACACGCACCGGGTGTAGAGCTAGGCTCTGTAGTCGAGGAAGGTGGCCCCGATCCACGACCCGGAAAGAAAGGCCAAAAGTTGCTTGGGGTGACCCTTCGGTGCTCCAGGCGTGTGTGTTAGGTCCTTGCAAGGTTAATAAACTCGATTTAAATCGTCTGTTTCTCGCGGTATATGAGACTGCTTAATACTTTTACCATATAGAGTAAAAAGTGGAATGTTGTAATCTCTGGACTCACCTTCGTGTGGGTTTGATGTATGTGTTGTTTCAATCGAAGTCCAAGTGGTTGCATCGGAATTTTACCCAACAGAAACTTAATGCATAAATACTTTAATGAAGAATATTGCATAATTTTAAAGTAGAGGTTATGCTCCGGGGCTTGCCTTCCTACTGCTCGATGTTAGTAACAAGGCCTTGGGCCCTTCCGACCTTGGGCCGGGTCTTCGGGCTGCTCTAACTGGTCCTCCCATCTTCTGGGTCTGCCCACTATTGTACCTTCACGTCCAATGGTTCGGCTCCAACAGCACGTCCTTCACGTGGTCCATCTATTGTACCTAAATGAGGTGCAACAATGCATATGTATGAATGCATGGAAGTGCAACACACAAAGCATTCATAAAATGACAACACACTAACATAAGCACCTAAAGCTATTTAACTTAATCATCACTCAAGCATAACATAGGAGACGGCAAGCACATCAAGCATGACATACAAGTTAACTTAAGTCAGGCCATTACAAGCATTCACCAATCAGGAGTTAGCCAAACCTGTCTAGTCAAACAAGAGTAAGCTAAAGTAATCAACCCACACATGCAGTTACTGGACAGCAGCACAGCAAGCACTTGTTTCAGTCATAAACAGAGATCCAAACATCCATCAAAGGTGATCCTAGACTTTTTGGAAAGCCTATAAAGTTACCAAAAACTTTCTTATTATCATCAAAGAATGATTCAAATCTTAAATGAGCCAAACAATGCCATCTTTCAAGTCAACTAGTAGAATAGGAGCAAAGCAACACAAAGCTTTTGTTATTTCCATAGCACGTAAACTATCAAGCCTAAAATCCTGAAAGTTTTACCAGTCATCAACCATCACATCAGTAACATGGAATAAAAATCTCACATTTATTTGAGCACTAAAACTGCAGTTATGAAAAATACAAGACTAGCATTAAAAACCTAACCTGCATAATTCTATTTTTACAGCAAAAACTTTCTACTACCACACATCATATTATGACTCCAGTGCATAGATCTACTTACAAGGATTCCAAAAAGTCCTCATTCGCTATTTACTATGAATTTTCAAAGTTTGTAGCCACTTTAAACTAATATTTAAACTAGAGCAAAAACTAATTAGAAATTAAATATGAGCATGTAAGGAAAGTTGTAGATCTTGTCACAAAGAACTCGAAACAATTGAGTTTGTATTTTTCTAATTTGTCTACGATTTTTAAATGAATTTACAAGTTTGCAGGTTTAACTCAAAAACTGGAACTTTGCTTTCACGAACAGGCCCTCGGGTTTTTCAGAAAAGACCCTAGAAAGAACTAGATTGAAGCAATCAGGTCCTTGGTCAGAGCAGCCATGATTGGGGGCCAAATCCGGCGAGGTGGTGGCCGGCCGGCAGCGAGCTCGGACAGCGGCTCGGCGTGGGGGTGTCGAGCAGCAATGGTGGCTGGTGGAGCTGCTCCTCTGCTCGGCTCGGTCTGGAGGTCGAAGAAGTGAGGTCCGAGCGTGCTTGCGAGAGGAAGAAGGGGATGGCGGCTTGGCGAGGATAAGGACGCGCCATGGATGGAGCAGCACGGCATGGGCAGCAGCGGCGTGGCAACCAGCCAGAGGACGGGCGGTGGAGTGCCATGCCGTGCTCTGTGCTGAGCACATGAGAAGGTACGGGGAGGAGGAAGGGGAGAATGACAAGTGGGGTCGGTGTACAGTGACCGCGAGAAAATATCTTCCAGAGTAAATCTACTCTAAAAATTCAAAATTAAACTTTTCATCTTCCAATTTCGATAGATTTTTGCAATTATAAGAAAATTTCAAAACCAAACCAAACCACAAACTTTCATTCTTTGAAAATTGAAACAAAATTTCTAACCATATTTAAACTCGTCGTTTCATGTGTTTGGACTGCGCTTGGACATTTGAAGTAGGAATTTGAATTGGCTTCACTTTGAAAATTTAGTAAAGAACCACAGGTGAGTTATTTGGCAATTCAAAACAATATTAACATGTGATGATAAATTTTGTTTAGTGTCTTTAGGTCTGCATAATTAGGACTAATGATTATGTTAAGTAAAGGATTAGACATAACTAAAAGTAATTAACACATGGGGTGTTACAGCAAAGCCTTGACATATTCCTCATCCGCTCCCAGCTTTGCGAAGCTTCCCTCTAGCAACTCATGTGCATACAAGCAAGAGGAATGCTCCTCTTCCATTATATGCCTTTGCTGCTGCACTCCAATTGGTACTTGCTTGCATTCACAAAAGGAGGTGTATTTCGCGCCTCCAATCCTAAAATCATCGTGCTAAACAGATCATGCCACCAAGGCCCATGGTTCCAACACACTATCCTTGTGTGTTACCTAGCCTTAATGATCACCTGAGTCGTCATGGTTTGAGCACCCTCCTCTGCTTCAACTCGCATCGAAATGGAGGAATCATCGACAACCATATGTGACCATGCTACAGGAACATCAAAACTTCCATCCATGTACTCTGGCGGTAAGAACGGTAAGAACACTCAAGAACATGCTAAGGTAACTCAATGTTCACCAATCCTTCACTCATGTCTATTAATTTTTCAAATTCATGCTTCGTTTGTCTACGTTCGTATGCTCTGGTTTGGACGTCTTTCAGTTGAATGCTTCCGTAGGCTCTTTTAAATTAAGCATGGTGCTTAGGTTAAAATTGCCTTCTTTAATCAAAATGAAACTTGGTGTTGAGTTTTGATTAATGAACCAACGATTTAACACTTTCATAGACATTGGATGCATATTCTTTTGCGGACTAACCCTTGTAGGAAATTCTCAAAATTGATGGGTAAGTCCTCAAGTTCATGCTGGAGATAGGCCAAGACCCGGAACACAGTTCCAAAAGAATTGCACAACATGCAAAGGAGGCACACTCTAACTTTCAAGGGAACGAAAAGAAAACAACCAACAAATAGTGTACAACAACTCCGACATTCGTACAATGCTCCTTTGTCCCATGGGGAGATGGATGCACGAGGAACCAAAGAAGAACAAATGCAAGGTTTTGCTTTATGTATATAAAGCTTAACTCTGGCATCTTTATTCAACGTTTGGTGAGTTCTGCCATGTAAACAAATCCCACACACTCATGCATCGTTTCTCCAACCTGCTAAGTTACCCATCATGCCTTGTTTGCCATGATAAAAAGAATAAATAAAAAATAATAAAAAATGAAAAAATGAAATAATAACAATGAATAATGGAAATAAAAAAACAATTTTAGGCATTTCAAATGCTTCGTGTACCTCGTTTCAATAAAAATATAGACTCCCCGGTGATTCAAAACCGGTAGATTCCTTGCTTGTTTCCACCTTTATTTCCGCTTTTTGAATAAAAACAGGTACAAAAATAAGTGTGGGGAGATCTCTCACGCTCACCATGTACAAACTCATTCGAGATTTCCCACCAACATCTTGCACAAACTAGACGATCTAGCACAAGGAGGAACTGGATGGATGGAATCCAGAGAGGGGTGGCCGAACCTCTGGTTCGACCAAACCAACTCTGACTCCCCTCAGCTTCCTCTTCAAATGATGGTTTGTGCAACACAACCCTCCAACTCCCTGTTTCTTGCGTTTAAACAAATTTCATGCTATTCTCTAAATTTAAACTCAAAGATCCTTGCTAATCACCTCATGATGAACATGGCTTTCCTATGGTTGGCTTGCATATGCTTTATTCCTCGCCAATACTCTTTTACTTGTAAACAATTTATCATAGGGAACGCATATCATCTAAGTGGTTGATGAATGAGATATGGTACGATGAAATGAACCTTGCTTCTTTTTGCAAAGTACTTGGGAGTTTTGCTTTGAAAAAAATCAAAATCCATAGATTGACTCCTCAATGATGTTAAACTCCTACCAAGGCCATATGTTGATATCATTGATTACCATATACTTATGCTACTAGTTTTTGCATTGAGGTGTGACACCGACAGCAAGCAACCGCCACCACCTGGCCAGGCCAGCTAGCCATCGCCCAACTCCTCCCCTCCCTGGAAATCTCCTGGCCCCACCAAATCTTCCTCCTGTCCCCTCGCGAACTTGCAACTTGGCACCCGGCGTCTTTTCGCTCGCCACGACGCACAGCCGGCTGTCACGGCTACTCATCGCGCCCCTGGTTTTGCCCTTCCCCACGCCTTCCTCGCGTAGGAACCACGCCAGAGCGACACCTGCCCCTCGCCTTGGCCTATAAAAGGCAGAGCCTGTTCTCCCTTGCACGCACAGACTACCGGCGGCCACCATTGCTGACCGTGCGCCATCCTCACGCTGAACTCCCACCTCCAGCCCTCCTCGGCACGAGCTAACCCCCTGAACCGGTTCCCCTCCTCCCACTGCACCTCCACGAGCTGCCGTCCCGCTGCCCCAGCCACCTAGCTCGCCGGAACAAACATCGCCATCACCGCCCGAGCCCCTGTACACCGGCGACCGTCTTCCCAAACTCCTCCGGTCCTGATTCCTGCAGAAAACTAAACCCCGATGAGCCCCTTGTGCTTTTCCCCTAATCCCCCACCACCAGCGAGCCCTCCCTCGC
The DNA here is from genome assembly GCA_032594955.1 of Panicum miliaceum. NCBI lineage: Eukaryota > Viridiplantae > Streptophyta > Magnoliopsida > Poales > Poaceae > Panicum > Panicum miliaceum. The sequence goes on along the minus strand of CM064061.1, from coordinate 43,867,769 downwards.
CGGAATTTTTGCTGGAACAGTGCCTCCCCCACCATGAACTCCGCCAGGGACCCAATTGTGTTTTAGTTTTCGATTTTAGGGTCCTGAATGTAAGAAACCGAGAACTGGTTTGTAAACATGAACTTAAGTTGTAGATCCAAACCAGTGAATTTGAAAAATCCATATAAAATATAAAATCACAGAAAAATCAGAAAAATACAAACTCAATTGTTTTGGAATCCATGGAACAAAATCGACAATTTTTGTTGCATGCACTTCTTTGGTTGCTCAATATAATGTGCTCTAGATTAAATGGAAGGTTAAATAGCATTTAAATTATACACACTGTTGTAGGCCAGTGCTGAACTTGAAATTTGTATGGTAGTCTCCATGCTAGTAATGTGGCTTCTCATAAAAGTTTCATGCAAAGAAACCAACTACAACAAGATGTTTTCAGTACATTTTGTTATATGCTAGATCTAGAAACTATATTTTGTTCTAGGTGTTGTACTGAAGAACATGAACTGAAATTTCTAGCAGTAACTTTGTATTTATGTCTAGATGCTGTAGAAAAGGTTTGGAACTTGAGTTAGTCTTTGCATGTTGATCTTTGTGTAAAAGTTTCAAAGCCAAATCACACTCATAGTTATAGTTCTTGCTAAATCTTGTTCTAGGCTTGTTATATAATTTTAATTGCTTCTGATGCTTAATGGCTAAGTAATCAACCAAATCTTAATAGTAGCTTTGTTTTGGTCCATATATGTCATGGAAAAAAGATTAGGACTTGTTACTTCTATGTAACATGCTCATATAATTTAGTTAAGAAAAATGGCTTTAAATCCATGTAACTAGTTTTGTTATAGAAAATTATGATATTTTTTCCAGTAGGCACATTTGAGTAGGTGATACTATAGAAAAAGTTTGAGACTTATAACATTAGTAAAACTGTCTGTAGAAATAGATTTTCATAGATGTAGATTTGTTTGGAGTAATTTATTGTCTCCAGAACATGCATAGGAAAAATCTGGAAAATTTAAAGTATGTTTACTAGGATATTAGAAACACTCAGTAAAAATTTGAAGTCCAGTACTTGTTTACTTTGCTCTGTATAAATAGTTCTTCTTTACTGCAGTAGCTGTTGGGAGTAATTTGTATGCTTAATATACATATTGTTACTTGCTGAAATTTTCACATTAGATCTAGAATAACAGAGAATGTTCAATAAATATACGAGCACCTGTACTTGCATAGTTTGTTCTGTATAAATGGATCTTGATTTCTAGTAGTAACTCTTTGCTATGTTTTTGATGAATAATCTGTTGGTTGAAAATGTCTAAAAATTTTATAGTGAGTTTGTCTCTAAGTCCTTTATGTAAAAATCTCAGCACCAGAAACTCACTTGAACAACAAAAAAAATAATCCAAGTTTATGCTTGTAAAATAAATCTTTCACAAAAAGAAAACCCCCACCTACCTAATGAAGTTAATCGGTTTAAGATGAACTCTATTAACGATTGCCCAAGAAATCTTAACTAAGAAACTTCACAACAAAATCCATATTTTGTTGGACTACAACATTATCATGAAGAAAATAATATCATATATCACTTCAATAATTCGAACCCTTTTGCATATCATATAGAATCGACTGCTTGCGCCGACGGAACATACGAGTTGGTGCCCAAACCCGTGGAGGAGCAGCAAGGAGTTCAAGCTATTCTAACTAAAGTTGTTGAAGGTCCGAACCAAAGTTTAGAAGAGCCCAAGGCTAACTTTGCCCAAGAAGGCAAGCCCTTGAGCAGAACCCCTATTTTAAATTTATTCAATTTTGCTATATTATTTATTTGTGCATTTAAGTCATAGGAGTTGGATGAAACCCTAGATGCATGATCCTAGGTACCCATGCTATGAATACTAGTTGAAAAGTACGATAGTTGCCATGCTAATAGGATTCGGTAAAAGTCGAGTGATTGCCTGTCACTCGCGAGAAATAGGAGTTACTTGTTTACTTTATGTCGGAATCATAAGGTCGATGGACGGGGCTGTGTTACGATATTCCTGTTACTTTGAGGCCCCATCGTTATAGCGAAAATGGCTAAGGTCGCGGTGTGTGGTAGTGGTGGTTAAGCGTTTGAATGTACTAACCATATGCCGAGAATATGGTAATCGGTAAGCTGAGTAACTGTTCGGCCCGGCAAGTGGACGGCATCCTCACCCTCCTTATCATACACACACCGGGTGCAGAGCTAGGCTCTATGGTCAAGGAAGCTGGCCTCGATCCACGACCCGGAAAGAAAGGCCAAAAGTTGCTTAGGGTGACCCTTCGGTGCTCCAGGCGTGTGTGTTAGGTTTGCCTTGCAAGGTTAATAAACTCGATTTGAATCGTCCGTTTCTTGTGGTATATGAGACTGCTTAATACTTTTACCACATAGAGTAACAAGTGGAATGTTGTAATCTCTGGACTCACCTTCATGTGGCTTTGATGTATGTATTGTTTCGATCGAAGTCCAAGTGGTTGCATCGTGATTTTACCCGACAGACTGTCTAGTTACTCCGTTTGAAGTGCGAGTTAGCCCTGATTACCCTAGTGGTGATGGTTAGCGCACTTGAGCCGGATTAATTCGGGCGGTTCTTCCACATGAGCTTTCTCAAACTGTTGTGACCCGTGTGAGAAACATTTTATACTCTCATGATCAAGATCACCTGCACTCCATTAATCTATATGCCGACTTCTACACTAGAAGTTGCGCTAAACATGACATCCATCCATCCAGCAATCCATTCCACAAATAAAACTCCACTTTGTTCTATGACCACTCTCTCTAAGACTTTGTTAAAAGGAGAACATGGGCTATGCAATAAATAAATAAATAAATAAGATGCATACCAAAAGAAGGTATGCCACATGCTCACAAGGCATGTCAAAAAAAGAGAGAAAAGATGCATACCCAAAGAAGGTATGCCACATGCCAACAAGGCATGTCAAAAAAAACAAACAGAATGATAGCTCATGTCTCAAAGAAAAAGAAAAAAATGAGAGAGGTTTTTCATACAAAGGAGTTCATCCACCATCCACCAAAAATATCCACACACTTGCACATCTTGATCAGATTGTATAATTCGGTTCTCCTTGGGTCCGACTTTTTGACTTTGCAACACATGCAAAACAAGTATGCCCCCTCTTTCATTTCCTACCCAAAGCTCCACAAAAAGCCTTTTTAGAGGTAGAATGAAAAAGAGGCAAACATATGCCTTGGTGAGGAGCCATACACAATGAGCGACTTGAGGGAATCATTCGAGGAGCAAGTCTATGTTTTTATTTTGAAAATATTTCAAAAATCCAAGTTATTCAACAGGAGAAGTAAAGGTAATTTAATTCTAAACTGTTCCATTTCTCAACCACCCAAGATGGCATGGTAGACACTTCATAATTCACAAGAAAAGGGTGAGGCTTGGAATAACGTATATGCTGGTATCATGCCATTTGAGGAGACATTTCCACCTTAGTCCTTCAAACTTTACTTGAGGACAAGCAAAGGGCTAAGTGTGGGGGTGTTGTTGATGGTGCTTAAGTCCTAAAATCAACCGTCAACTCCTGCATCTTTCTTATCAAAACAAACACTAAACTAGAGATAGGAGTTTAATACTAATCATTTCCATGAGTTTTGGTGAATTGTGATATGCAGGTGTAACACCTCAGGTGTTTAAATTATGAAATAAGCCTCATTAGCTTAACACGATGCATAAATAACTAAGAAAAGTTTAAAAGAAATGAATTATAAATTGGTTTTGCTTTGAATTGAAAATAGATGTGTATATGTGCATAACTACATGTACTTTAATCAAACAAATTAAATAACTCTCACCTCAATGCACTTGGCTGCAAAATTTAATAGGCACCCCATTGATGACAAGATAAACAAAAGTCTAGTTGAAGCCTAGGAGAGAATACAAATTTTTGCCCAAGAAATGACGTGCCCTCCGAATCATACTTTTTGAGTGTTTAAAATAACTTCTAAACTAGAACTCAAATGAACTTTGGCCTGAAACAAAACTTGTGTAACTTTTCATTTTGAACAACTTTCATGTTCAGAGATTTTTGAGTTACAACACGAAAATTTGAGAAACACTTGAATTTGCAAATTAGCCAAAGCCTGGCCGCGCCCCGCTTGCACGCGCTCCTCCCCACGCCACGCTCCTCCCCAGTACGCGCATGCCACGCGCACGCCGGCGGCGCGCGCCTCTGCTCGCCGCCCGCCGCGCCCAATGGACAAGCCGTGCCGTGCCCGTGTCCCTGCCGCGTCCCCGCCGTGTCCCGCCCGTCGTCGCGCTCGCCGCCCGACAAGCCAGCTGCTGCCGCTCCTCGCCCAACCCGCGCGCCGGGTGATCTCCCCCTCCCCCACGCCAAATCCTCGGTGCCCAATCCCCTACCCGCGCCCGCCGCACGCTGCGCCGGCTCTGCTCGCCGCCCACCGCGACCAGTAACACGCCCCCATCGTGCCGCCCCTCCCCAGCGTTGCTCGGTCCTCTCCCTCCCTCCTGCAGCCTATAAAAGGCGACACAAGGCCACTCGCGCGCGCCTCAACCCCCAGAACGCCGTGCACCTCCTGCCCGGGGAGTCCCATCCTCCAGCCTCCCACTGCCTAAACCCATCACCCAACAAGCTTGCCCTCCCTCCACTGAAGCTCACCGGCCTCTTCCCCGACCATCTCAACCGCCGGAGCACCGCCAGCGCCGCCCGCGCCACCGCCGCTCCCCTGCTGCTCCGTGGACAGCCCACTCCGAAGCTCCTCCGTCCAAGCCAAGCCTCGAAACGGTTTTCCCTCAACGCCGCGAAGCTCATCGACCAGCCCACACCCTTCCCTCCTCACCGGAGCACCATCACCGACGCTCCGCACCGCCGCCGCCCCTCTGCTCCGGGCCGACGAGCCACCTCCGGCCACCCCCAACGCCGACCAAGGCCACCCCAAGGTAGCTCTCACCTCACTGGATCTCCCCGACCCTTTTCCCCTCTCCGCCGACGAGCCCCCTCGCTGGAATCTGGCCAGCCGCCATGCCAGCACCGTCCAGGGACCCAATCGCAATGATTGAAATCTGTAAAAGAGTCTGCACGCAAGTTTCCAGGGGCATAACTGTAAACCTGTGTTTAAACTTTGATTTCAAAAACAGCGAACTTGTAAAATTTATATAAAATCATAGAAAAATCATAAAAATACAAACTCAACTGTTCTGGGATCGTTAGAAGAAAATCTACACCTTTTGTTACATGCATTTTCTCAGTTTCTCAATAAATCTTGCTCTAAATTCAATGGAATGTTTAATAAACTTTAATTGTACCCACTGTTGTAGACTAGTTCTGAATCTAATTTTTGGACAGCAGATTGGTTCCTTGATGTGTAGGCCAGTGTAAAAATATTAGGACCCGAATCCATCTCTAGCTAAACTTTTTGTTAAACTTTGTTTATGCCATGAAATAATAGAACTAATTTGTACCTGGTGGTATATTGTGTTTCATGTTGTGAAACTTTTCCAGAGCTGTTATAGTGATGCCTAAATACCCCAGAAAAAGTTTAGAACCTTTTTCCTTTCTGTAACCTATTTATATAATTTTGTGGTAGGAAAAATGCACTAATTCAAATAATTAGTTTATGTGCTTGGCAAATGTTTAACTTTTTACTATGGGACACTTTAGTGTAGTTTATGCTGTATAAAAGTTTCATACACAGAAACCCTGTACAACATCCTGTACAAATTAATCTTTATTAACCTAAGTGTATTTGTCCTATTTATTATGCTCTATATCATGCACAGTAAAATCTGAAAAATTTACAGTAACACATATATTGATAGATTAACACCCTGTAAAATTTCATCACCAGAAGTTACCTAGTCCAGAAGTTGTGTTTAATCCATGCCGTGCTTAGAAAAATTAGTCTCCAAAAGAACACAACCCCAACCCCCTTATTGTTTAATGGAGTTAATTAGTTTAAGTTATACTCTATTAACAATTTCCCAAAGAAATCTTAACTAAGTAACTTCACAACCAAATCTATGTTATTGTGGACTGCAACTTTATCGTGAAGGAAAAATAATCGTCATATACCATCACTGCAACTTACACTTGTGCATTCATATAGAATCGACTACTCTCGCCGACGGAACGTACGAGCTGGTGCCCGTGTCCCAGAGTGAGCAGCGTGAAGCTCAAGTGAATATAACTGAAGCTTTCGAAGATTCGAACCCAAGTTCGGACGAGCCCCAAACTAACTTTACCCAAGAAGGCAAGCCCCGGAGCATGAACCCTATTTTTCTAAATTATGCAATTTAATACTCTATTCTACTTGTGCATTAAGTTTATAGGAGTTGGATGAAAACTTAGTTGCATGATCCTAGGTACCCATGCTCTGAACACTAGATGTAAGGATCGATAGAATGCTATGCTAATAGGACTCGGTAAAAATCGAGTGATTTCTGGTCACTCGCGAGAATGTAGGAGTTGAATGTTTACTACATGCTGTAATCATAAGGTTGACGGACGGGGCTATGGTGCGATGTTCAAATTGATGATTGATGTCCCGTCTGTTTAGTGAAAAATGCTAAGGGCGCAGTGTGTGGTAGTGGTGGTTAAGTCTTTGAACGTACTAACCACATGCCGAGAATATGGTAATCGGTAAGCTTAAGTAACTAATCGGACCGGCAAGTGGACAGCATCCCACCCTCTCAACTTCGGTTCCATGCGCGCACATGGTGGGTGCAGAGCTAGGCTCTGTAGTCTCGGAGGGTGGCCCTGATCCACAACCCAGGAAGAAAGGGGAAAAGTTGCACGTGTGACTCTGTGAGTAACCACATGACGTGTGTTTAGGTTTCCCTTGCAAGGTTAAGAAATTCGACTCGAATCGTCCGTTTCTCGCGGTTATTGAGACTGCTTGACCCTTTTACCACATAGAGTAAGAAGAGGAACAATGATGATGATTAATCTTGTTGGATGCAAATTAATTCTTCCACCGTGTATGATATTGGATAGTTGCTTACCTAGAATGGTTAAAGAAAACTAGAACTTGGAGCTAAAACTTGAAAGTAAGGACCTACTCGTATATGCTTTTCGGCAAAACAAACCCCTCAAGCCAAAAGCCTTGCTTGTCTAGGAGTCGGCTAAGTATATACCAATAGTCAGGTAAGCCTTGCTGAGTATTAGTATACTCAGCCTTGCTTGTGGCTTGTTTTCAGGTGAAACTTTCGAGGACATGATCGCTAGTTTGACTTGGCCTTGTACCCTTCCTCCTGGTTGGTCGGTGGAATGGGATACGCCCCCGGCCAATGGTGATAATGCCGAGTGATGTCTCGTACGGGCTTCATCGAGATATCCTGTATCGTCGAGTAGTTGTCGTTATTTTTTCGCTGCTTTGAACTCTGAAGAACTCATTTATTTTAAACTCTGAAGTACCTTGTTTTACGAATTTGAACTCCGTGTAATAATAATTTGTGATGAACCTGTGTTGTAAAATTTGTGGAATGTTGTATCCTCTGGGCTCACCTTCGTGTGAGTACATGTATGTGTGGTTTCGATCGGCAAAAACCATGGTTGTATCGGGAGGTTACCCGACAGACCAATGGATTATTCCGTTTGAAGTGCGAGTTAGCCCTGATTGCCCTTGTGGTGATGGTTAGCGCGCTTGAGCCGGATCAATTCAGGTGGTTCTGCCACAGCTGGTACCAGATCCGAAATGCATACGCTAGAGAATGCAACAAGCCTTAAAAACTTGTTTTCCTAAAACTTGACCACAAAAATTGTGTTGGAAAATGCGTTGGTTCGTTAAGGATGGTGCCTAGTTCGTAAAGTCCTAAGGGATTATGGGAAGGTTACTAGGTGGCTATCTAACTTATGAATATTATCAACAGACTTCCAGCACATTACTTTCTGTCAAAACTTACTTTTATGCACAATCGACCTTAAATTCCGTAACGACACACTCATCGCTAAAGTAAGAAGGTAAGAATCCTCAGCCAACTGAGAGAGCTTGGCCTTCCTGTCGGTGATGCGAGCCGAACGCTGCCCTCAAGCAGTGGCTTACTTGAGGTGCTGCCAATATACCAACTATTAGTTGATTATATTGGGAGTAAAAGGTTTGGCGCAGGGTATGGAGATCGCTGTTCATACCCCCGTCTCAAGACGGTACCCCCGTGAATACGCTATCTCGATAGCGTATGTTAACATCGTTTGTAGGGCGGAAGTTGTGCGGATGTCGTTTCTATAGTGAACGGTAATGAATACGGACGCTTTCATGAGTGCTGGAATGAAAGGTTCATTGGATATATATATGCTCTATCAATCTTCTGCATGTACAAACTGCGATTACGATAAGTTTAAGAACGGTTAGAGTTTTCTCGACTAGCTATTATAGTGAGAGACGTATTGTGTATGCCACCGAAACTAACTTCGTAAGACCAAAGCTATTTGGCAATTATTTTATTTTGTGAGGACGAATAGGATGTGCATGCATGATGACTATATAAATCTGAAATTAAAAATGCAATGCGTGAGAGTGGTAAGATTCATGCGCCACACATTTGTCCTTGCATAAGGATTATCTAGCAAATCTGTCACATTTCTGTCTTATCGTAAAAGATGGATTTATTAAGCTTAGAAAATGACCCTCTCTGGAGAAGTTCATGTTGAAAGTTTTGCTCCGAAATTTGTATTCTACCTTCTGTCTAAATATGAAAAATTCTGAACATATGGATAATGAGAAACAACAAGATCTTGGGATGTCAGTTTTCTGTCCAAAATGAGCAGTTCTGCCACATAAATTTTTATGCCCTCTTAATACAGTTTTCGGCCAAAGTGCTCAACACAAAACTTGTTGTAAATTTACTTAGGTAGCTACTGTTAAAATTTGGTAATTTTTGGCTGGGTAGATTTCCCTTGGTGCACGAAATCTTAGCCCACTGTTCACTGAAAATTTCTGGGTAGACAGTAAGGTAAAACCTGAAGTGAAAGACCATCTTAGAGCCTTATCTAGCTCTGTAGTTGACTAGCAAAGTTGTTCACAAATACCTTAGGAATGTTCTGGTAAAATTTGAAAATTTTTGGACAAGAACTGTTGAAGTTATGGCTATTTTAGCACACTGTTCAGAACCTGATCACTATACTGTTCACAATTTTTGGCTATTTCACCCGTTTGATCTTTTGTTCAGATCGCCGAGCCTGTTGCCATGATGATGGATGAGGATGGACGCGTTCGCTCGCCGTATCTCCACTGGGAGGGCTTTCCCTCTATCTTGTGGGATGTTCTGCACTCCGCGGGCTATCCAATTCCCCCACGTTACACCGGACTGGAGTTTGCAGAGAATGGAGTTACCCAGTGCCGTGTCAACGTGACCGTCTTTCCGCACCCGCTACACCCGGAGTGGCCCGCCTTGGAGATTGAGGCTGTTGGTCGCCGTTTGGCCGATACTTGGGAGCTTGCTGCCATGAGGGCGCTCACCACTTTTTGTGCGCAGTGCCCGGAGGCTGTCACGCTTATTCCTATTGGTTTGTTTCCTGCTGTCCAGGACAATGACCCCTTTTGGCTCAACAGGGTGCAGCACTCACAGTATTTGGTGGACTTTCATGCCCAGGAGACCATCGAGACCTCCGTGCGGTGCATGAATGCACTCTACCGACTTCAGACTCTCCAGAGTCAGGCGCTTGTGCAGCTCACTGATCTTGCACAGGCCTACCACATGATGGCAGATACCAGGGATGAGCAGATTAAGGAACTCAGTGAGGAACTTGAGGATAGAGACACCCGGATTGGCCAACTTGAGGGCCAAGTTCAGGAGCACGACACCTCATGGGTGAGAGGGATGACATGATAGCACACTTGGAGGAGCAGCTCCAGGATATGAACCTTGAGTTGGAGGATGCTAATAAGCACATTCAGTGGCACCATGATCAGAATGCCCCTCCCGACGTGGTGGCTATGGAGGAAGATGAGGAGGAGCCACAGGAGATTGATGGTGTTTCAGGAATGGACTTTGAGGGTGAGGCACTGCAGCCACCTCCGATGGGAGCTCACTCTCCTACTCACAGCGAGTCGTTCGTCAACAACCTCGACGACTTCTAGCCGATGACCTAGGAGGACTTTTGCATATACTCCTCGATAGTGTAGCCTAACTTTGCCAAGTGTTGTAATAGGCTAACTAAGAGTTGAGTACCTCTTTTGTGATGAGTACAACTGGACCATTGGATACTCTAATCATGTAGGCCATGGCTATACAAACCTGGTGGTTTGATTGTGATATTGGAAAGCAGTTGAATCTGCGATTGCAGAAACTTGTCGGAATTTTTACCCATGCCTCTTTACATTTCTGGGCTTAGTGATGAATACCAAACTTGTCCTAAATTTTGTGATCTAGGTTCTCACAAAATTTCAACACTATTGATCTGGCTAGTTTGAGTTATAGGCAAGATACTATAACTCGTTCTGCTGAAAAACAGCCAAAGCAGCGAAACAAAGATCGTCCGACCATCTTAGCCATCGATTTAGCATCTTGGCTGAATACCAAAGATGTACATCCCTGAATTCCCTACCCACTGCCAAAATATGAGAAATTTTGGATGAACCTACCAGGAGTTATAAATTTCTTATGGCAGACAGTTTTATGCCCACAATTCTATCCATGATCTTTCGGAAGTCTACTTTTTCGCGTTAATCCTTTTGAATCATGGAAGCAATATGGATCACGTTGCTAATGATAAACTTTCACCTTTTCAGATGGTTGGAGCAACCCGTGGTAACCCGGATGGTTTTGGTGCTAGCGCAAGTGGATCACAACCACAGCCACCCCCACCACCCAGCTTGGTGGAAGTAATGGCCGCTCAAACCGAGTTGCTTCGTCAGCTCATGCAAGGACAGCACCAACAGCGGGGTGGACACAATGTTCACCAACCCCAAGTTGCCGGTTACACGAATTTCCTTTGGACCGAGCCTCCCTTGTTTCACAAGACGGAGGAACCCTTGGATGCGGACGCTTGGATTCGCACAATCGAGTCCAAGTTTTCTCTACTTGTGGCCCCATGTTCGATGCGAACAAGGCTCACTTTGCCGTGCAGCAGCTTTGCGGTACAGCTCGCCTTTGGTGGGACCACTATTTTGCTATGCTCCCCGCTGATCACGTTATCACCTGGGACGAATTCAAAACTGCATTCCGGACACACCATATCCCCGAAGCTAAATGAGTTTTTGGCTCTCACTCAGGGTACCCGCACGGTACTTCAGTATGCTCAGGCCTTCAACAACCTGTGCTAGTACGCGGGCTATCACGCAGACACGGATGCTAAGAAGCGTGATCGTTTCCATAGAGGTCTGAGTACTAAACTCAAAGAACGGCTGAATCTTGTCAAAGGCGATACATATAACGAGCTGGTCAATATGGCCATCACTCAAGAGGGTTGTATTGAGGCTCATCATGCTGAATAGGACGAATAGGACGTAAGACCAAAGCTATTTGGCAATTATTTTATTTTGTGAGCACGAATAGGACGTGCATGCATCATGACTATATAAATCTGAAATTGAAAATGTGATGCGTGAGAGTGGTAAGGTTCATGCGTGCACGAGATTATCTTTGCATAAGGATTATCTAGCAAATCTGTCACATTTCTGCCATATCTGAAAAGATGAATTTATTGAGCTTAGAAAATGATTCTTTCTGAAGAAACTCATGTTGAAAGTTTTGTTACAAAAATTTTATTCTACCTCCTGTCTAAATTTGAAAAATTCTGGACATATGGATAATGAGAAACAACAAAGACCTTGAGATGTCAGTTTTCTATCCAAAATAAGCACTTCTACCACATAAATTTTTATGCCCTCTTACTACAGTTTTCGGCAAAAGTGTCCAACACAAAACTCGTTGTAAATTTACTCAGGAAGCTAATGTTAAAATTTGGTAATTTTTGGCTAAGTAGATTTTCCCTAGTGCACGAAATCTTGGCCCACTGTTCACCGAAATTTCTAGGTAGACAGTAAAGTAAAACCTTAAGAGAAAGACCATCTTACAGCCTGATCTAGCTCTGGAGTTGACTAGGAAAATTGTTCGCTAATACCTTAGGAATGTTTTGGTGAAGTTTGAGAATTTATGGATTACTCAAATTGGAGTTATGGAGTTTTGAAGTTTCTTCCAGAAATATTCAACTTCCATCCTCTAGTTCATATCCAATGGCATGATCTTGTCAAAACTTTTACCCTTTGAAGATGATCCTTCTGAGCAGCAAGTTAAATACCAAGTTTTCAAGAATTTCATGTCCTGAAATCTCACAAAATTTGAGCACTATTGGACGTTGCTAGTTTGAGTTATAGGCAAGATAGTATAACTCGTTCTGCTGAAAAACAGCCGAGACAGAGAAGCAAAGAATGAATCTTTCGACCATCTTGGCCATCGATTTAGCATCTTAGTTGAATATTAAAGTTGTACATCTCTAAATTCCCTACCCACTGCCAAAATATGAGCTGTTTTGGATGAACCTATGGAGAGCTATGAGTTTTCTTGTAGCAAATAGTGTTCTGTCCATGATTCTATCCATGATCTTTCGGAAATCTACTCTTTTCCGCCCTAATCCTTTTAATCGTGGAAGCAATATGGATCACGTTGATAATGATAAACCTTCACATTTCAGATGGTTGGAGCAACCTGTGGTAACCCGGAAGGTTTCGGTGCTAGTGCTAGTGAATCACAACAGGAGCCACCGCCACCACCCAGTTTGGTGGAAGTAATGGCCGCTCAAACCGAGTTGCTTCGTCAGCTCGTGCAAGGACAGCACCAACAGCGGGGTGGACACAATGTTCACCAACCTCAAGTTTCCGATTACACGGATTTCCTTGGGACCTAGCCTCCCTTGTTTCACAAGACGGAGGAACCCTTAGATGCGGACGCTTGGATTCGCACAATCGAGTCCAAGTTTTCTCTACTCGTGGCCCATGTTCGGATGCAAACAAGGCTCGCTTTGCCGCGCAGAAGCTTTGCGGTACAGCTCGTCTTTGGTGGGACCACTACTTTGCTATGCTCCCTGTTGATCACGTTGTCACCTGGGACGAATTCAAAACTGCATTCCGGGCACACCATATCCCAGAAGGTCTTATAGAAACAAAGCTAAATGAGTTTTTGGCACTCACTCTGGGTACCCGAACTGTACTTCAGTATGCTCAGGCCTTCAACAATCTGTGCCAGTACGCGGGCTATCATGCAGACACGAATGCTAAGAAGCGTGATCATTTCCGCAGAGGTCTGAGTACCAAACTCATGGAACGGCTGAATCTTGTCAAAGCCGATACATATAATGAGCTGGTCAATATGGCCATCACTCAAGAGGATTGTATTGAGGCTCATCGTGCTGAAAAGAAGAGGAAGGCGCCAGCTGGACCCTCGGGTGCTCAGCCACCGAGGTATCGCTTGGTGCAAAATGCTGCACCTACAGCTCCGTAGAAGGCCTCTCAGCCAGGGCGTTGGATTGTCAGGCCCCCACAGTAGCAAGGCGTGGTACGACCCCTTGTTCCTCAACAAACTGGCACAAGGCCCGCTACTCAGCAGTTTCTTCGACCAAGCATCACCAATCGTTGTTTCAAGTGCGGGAGTTCCAGTCATTTTGCTCGAGAATGCCCTCAGCCTAGGCAGCCACATCAGGGCCAAGACTCTAACCAGAACATTAAGAACAAAGGCAAGAGGCAGACCCTTCAGGTCAAACAAGGACGGATCAATTTCACCACTCTTGCAAAACTTCCCGAAGGAGCACCAGTGATGATGGGTACATTCTCTATCCAAAACAAGCCTGCAGTTATATTGTTTGATTCTGGTGCATCACATAGTTTCATTAGTGCAAAGTTTGGTGCAAACGTAGGCTTGGATGTTTGTCACACAAAAGGGTCATATATGATATCAACACCGGGTGGTAAAATTGCTTCAAATCAAATGATAAGGCAAGTACCAATCAAGTTGGGTAGTAAAACCATCAACACGGACCTTGTTCTTTTCCCCCTTGACGGCATGGAAGTTATTTTGGGTATGAATTGGATGGCTCTACACGGAGTCACACTGGACCTTTCTTCCCGAGCTATTGAAATAAATTCACCTAGTCATGGAGCCACTACCCTTTACCTACCGTTTCGGGAGTGCACGAATTCTTGTGCTTTCGTGATGGAAGGAATCAAACTAGAAGATATTCCAGTGGTATGCGAGTATGCCGATGTTTTCCCGGATGACTTACCAGGAATGCCACCAGATAGGGATATTGAGTTCGTTATTGAACTGCAACCAGGCACTGCACCTATCTCCAAAAGACCCTATAGAATGCCACCTAAGGAATTGGCCGAACTGAAAACACAACTCCAAGAACTACTGGACAAAAGCTTCATTCATCCTAGCGCATCACCTTGGGGATGTCCAGCCCTTTTTGTAAAGAAAAAGGATGATAGTTTAAGATTATGTGTGGACTACCGACCTCTCAATGCGGTGACCGTTAAGAATAAATACCCACTTCCCCGCATCGACGTTCTCTTTGATCAATTATCTGGAGCTAGAGTTTTCTCAAAGATTGATCTTCGATCTGGATATCATCAGATAAAGATTCATCCATGCGATATTCCTAAGACCGCCTTTTCCACACGATATGGACTATATGAATTCTTGGTCTTGTCCTTTGGTCTCACCAATGCCCCTGCCTATTTCATGTATCTCATGAATTCGGTATTCATGCCCGAGCTCGACAAATTCGTCGTAGTTTTCATTGACGACATCCTTATCTATTCCAAGAATGAGGAAGAGCATGCTAAGCACCTGCACATTGTTCTTCGGCGTCTCAGAGATCATCAGCTCTATGCTTAATTTTCTAAGTGCGAATTTTGGTTGGATAGTGTGAAATTCTTGGGTCACACTATTTCCAGCGAAGGCATAGCGAAGTGATGGATTGGAAACCTCCTACCTCTGTTCATCAGATTCTCAGTTTTCTTGGTTTAGCCGGTTACTATCGCCGTTTCATTCCGGATTTCTCCAGGATTGCTAAGCCTATGACTAAACTATTAAAAAAGGGAGTAAAGTTTGTGTGAGATGAGAAATGTGAAGAAGCTTTCCACACTCTTAGAGAACATTTGACTACAGCCCCTGTGTTAGCTCAACTCGATAACACCAAGCCGTTCGATGTTTACTGTGACGCATCTGGCACCGGTCTTGGTTGTGTGCTTATGCAAGAAAATCGAGTTATCACCTATGCTTCACGAGCCCTTCGGCCCCATCAGCAGAATTATCCGACCCATGATCTCGAGTTAGCAGCAATCATTCATGCTCTAAAAATATGGAGACATTATCTCATGGGCACTCATTGTAATGTTTACACCGATCACAAGAGTCTCAAATATATCTTCACCCAAGCCGATCTGAATATGAGACAAAGAAGATGGCTAGAATTAATCAAGGATTATGATCTAGAGGTGCCCTATCACCCCGGCAAGGCTAATGTAGTCGCGGATGCACTAAGTCGTAAGGCCCATTGCCATTGCCTATCAGTGGAATTGTATAATGAGACATTATGTTCAGAAATGAGGAAGCTTAGTTTGGAAATGATTTCCCAAGGCACCTTGCATCACATCTCCGTTGAGCCCACTCTTCACGGCCAGATCATCATGGCACAACTACATGATGAAGGAGTTAAGATCATCAAACAAAAACTCTCTCTAGGTGAAGAGAAATACAAATATTTCCACCAAGACCATAAGGGAGTTCTATGGTTCGAAAGTCACATCGTCGTTCCAAAGAATCATGAGCTCTGTAAGAAAATTCTTGATGAGGCACACCTTTCCAAATTTTCTATTCACCCCGGCAGTAACAAAATGTATCAAGACCTTAGGCAAAATTTCTGGTGGACTAGAATGAAAAGAGAAATGGCTAAATATGTCTCAGAATGTGACACATGCCAGAGAGTGAAAGCCATCCACTTGAAAGTAGCCGGTACACTTCAACCTTTGCCTATACCCTCATGGAAATGGGAAGACATAAGTATGGATTTCATTGTTGGATTGCCAAGTACCACACAGAAACATGATTCCATATGGGTTATCGTTGATAGACTCACAAAGACGGCACATTTTCTTTCGGTGCACACCACCTATACTGCCAAGAAATATGCCGAGATTTATCTTGACCGCATTGTTTGCCTACATGGAGTACCGAAGACTATTATTTCCGATCGTGGTACTCAGTTTGTAGCGCGCTTTTGGGAACAATTGCAAGCATCTCTTGGTACTAAATTGATTTGAAGCGTAGCCTATCATCCTCAGACTGACGGACAAACTAAAAGAGTGAACCAAATTCTTGAAGACATGCTTACAGCTTGCGTCATTCACTATGACAAGAATTGGGACAAATGCCTATCCCTAGCAGAGTTCTCATACAACAATAGCTACCAAGGGAGTTTGAAAATGGCACCATTTCAGGCCTTATATGGACGAAGGTGTCGAACCCCTTTGAGTTGGTCACAGACCAGAGAACGCAAAATATTTGGACCAGACTTGGTAATCGAGGCCGAAGAAAAAGTGAGAGTAATACAAGAAAACCTTAGAGCCGCACAATCCAGGCAAAAGAGCTATTTCGACAGAAGGAGAAAGCCACTAAAATTTGAAGTTGGTGACCACATCTACCTTCGAGTTTCACCAACCAAGGGTGTACAACGATTCGGAGTCAAAGGAAAACTATCTCCCCGTTATGTTGGTCCCTACGAAATCATTGAGAGCTGTGGACCCGTAGCCTATAGAATTTGACTGCCCCCTCAGCTTGCAGCCATCCATGATGTCTTTCATGTGTCTCAACTCAAGAAGTGTGTTCGAGTCCCTACCGAGGTTGTGGAACAACAAGAAATATTGGTAGAGCCCGACCTCTCGTATGTTGAGTATCCTATCAAAATCATGGATCAAAAAGAAAGAAGCACTAGAAGGAAAGTAATTAAAATGTATAAAATTCAATGGAATCATCACACTGAGGAACAAGCCACATGGGAAACTGAAAGCTATATAAAACAAAATTTCTCTGGTTTTCTCAACTCTACAGAAGGTACACACATTATCCACACTAAGCTTATTGTCCGAATCTTGGGGCGAGATTCTTTTTAAGGGGGGAAGGCTGTAACACCTCAGGTGTTTAGATTACGAAATAAGCCTCATTAGCTTAACATGATGCATAAATAACTAAGAAAAGTTTAAAACAAATTAATTATAAATTGGTTTTGCTTTGAATTGAAAATAGATGTGTATATGTGCATAACTACATGTACTTTAATCAAACAGATTAAATAACTCTCACCTCAACGCACTTGGCTGCGAAATTCAATAGGCACCCCATTGATGACAGGATAAACAAAAGTCTTGTTGAAGCCTAGGAGAGAATACAAATTTTTGCTCAGGAAATGACGTGCCCTCCGAATCATACTTCTTGAGTGTTTAAAATAACTTCTAAACTAGAACTCAAATGAACTTTGGCCTGAAACAAAACTTGTGTAACTTTTCATTTTGAACAACTTTCATGTTCAGAGATTTTCGAGTTACAACACGAAAATTTGAGAAACACTTGAATTTGCAAACCAGCCCCTGCCTTTTCTTCTATTTTCACTGTAGACCCTTCTTTCTCCGCCCCGCCCGACCCTCCGACGCGCCGTCGCTGCAGACCCTTCCTTCTCCGTTTCGCCAGACCCTCCGACACGCAGCCGCTTCGCCCGACTCTACGCTTCGCCCGACCCTCCGCCCGCTGCGCAGTCGCCGCTAGCCACTTGGCCGGCGATGCCTGACCGGCGCTAGGCGCCAAGCCAATGCGTGGCCGCGCCCCGCTCGCACGCGCTCCTCCCCACGCCATGCTCCTCCCCAGTCCACGCATGCCACACGCACGCCGGTGATGCGCGCCTCTGCTCGCCGCCCGCCGCGCTGTGCCCGTGTCCCCGCCGCTTCCCGCCAGTCGCCGCACTCGCCGCCCGACAAGCCAGCTGCTGCCGCTCCTCGCCCAACCCACGCGCCGCTTGATCTCCCCCTCCCCAACGCCAAATCCCCGGTGCCCAATCCTGTAACACCCAAAAATATAGGAGCTAAAATTTTTAAAAGTATTTTCATAAAAATCATAAGATAAAATTGTGCATGCATCTTTATTTCTTTTCTTCTCCTATTCTTTCTTTCAGCCAGCCCAATTTCTTTTCCTCTACTTCTTTTCTTTTCTCGTGGCTCAACTCAGCGGCCGATTCGCTCACCGACCTTTTCTTCCACCGACAACAGGGACCCACCTGTCGGCACCTTCTTCTTCTTTCTTCTTTCCCTACCCAGAGTCCGGAACGACTCCGTGCTGTCGTTCGCGCCCTTCTTTCTTTCTTCGTACCCCGAGTCCTGATCGACTCCGCGATGCCGCCTTCCTAATCCCGGCCAATCCGCCCCTATAAAATCCCGCTGAAACCCCGCTTTGCAACCAGAGCCAAGCTCAAATCTTTTCCCTACACAACATCGTCGCACGCCGCTGGAAGTTGCACATCGGAGGAACGCCGCCGTCCTGTGTCGCCGCCACTCCGCCGATTCGCCAACCCGCTGCTTCCCCGTCGTCTTCAACTCTCGCCAGAGCTTCGCAAGTTGGTGAGCACCAAGCCGCACTAGATTCCCCTCTCTCTTTTGCTCCGCCGCAAATCAGATTCCTCGCCGGACCCCTGTTTCCGCCCGCCGCCGTGGCCGCCAGTTTACAGCCGCCGCACAGCCAACCCGTACCCACCCTCACCTTCGCCGTACCGCACACTCACTTCCCGTCAGAGATCCAGCTTGAATTGAGTCCCGGAACACCGGAATCGGTGAAGCTCCGGCCGTCCGCCGCCGCAATCGCTCACCGCCGATGCCCAGTTAAACTCCGCTTCGCCCGACCCTTTTCGTCCCATCGAGCCGACCCTTCCTCTGCCGCTCGATCTAGATCTAACGGCCAGAAGCGATCTTCACTTTACCCGGCCGATTTACCCGACCTTTTCCTTACTCCGCCGATTCGCCCGACCCTTACTCCGCCGATTCGTCCGATCCGCCGCCGATTCTGATCCAACGGACCAGACTCACCCGACCCTAGCCGTTCCCGAAACTTTTGCAGGAAGATCCCTAGGTTTTCCATGAGTCAACCCGCAGTCCAGATCAGTAGAAAATAATTAGAGTAGAGCCCTTTCTTTTTCTGTCCCGACTCCTGACCTTTCTAGAATTAATACCCGCCGTCCAGGACCTATAGTTTTGCACCCCGACCCTCCGTTTAAGGTTTAATTATATTTTAGCCCCTGGAAGTCCAGTTTCGTCGCAGATAAGTCCCTGGAGCCTTGTTTTAGCCCTACCTTCGTCATTTTAGCTCTTTTCCAACTCGTTCTCTTTGCGTTAAGTCTTCTAAAGCCTAAGCTACCGTTTAGCCGTGTAGTTGTGCCTCAGTTCCTGTTTTTAAATTAAAAATAGATTTAACTTGATTAAAGTTCTCTCACTTAGTTTTCTAATTAAAATCCACCTAGGTCTTTACCTCCGGTTTTTCATAACTAATGTCAATTCAATTAATACCAACTCAAATGTGTTCCAAATATGATTTGTTTAGTTGAACACCAAATATAAAGTTATGCGTTTAGATGCTCTCACAAGTTTTCTTTCTAATTAATTGTTAATTAGTGTAATTTGTACGTAGACAATCACAAATAAAATATGACTAAGTTCTACCCCGTTTTTATAAATAAAAATATAATATTAGTTAATTATAATCAAGGATATTTTTTTACATTTGTTTTCCAAATAAAATAAATAAAGCTCATAGTTCTTTTGTTTCTTTTATAGTACCAATCTCCGATAACTGTGCCTTTTCAACCCTAGCTCCGATTTCCGCGTTTCTTGCGCTCTCATAACTGTAGCAGCGAGCCCTATCCTTTAGCACGCTCTTTTAAAAGCTTTTGTTTTGTGATTGGTGTATTGTTCTTAGCTGTACTTGTTTGTTATTTTGTATGTTTGTGCTAGTTGTTTGCTTCGAGTAGAATGATCGCTGACGAAGCTTGAAGAACAAGGTTTCCAAGTAAGCAAGAGCTGAAGAGCAGTAAGAGTAGCTTTTCGTTGGAAAAAGGCAAGTGACCCTAACCATCCTCCTATCTGTGCTTATTTACAAGAATACCATGTGTTAAATTGGAACATGGAGAACCACCCAGGAAAACAGTACAACCACGAGGACCATATGGCTCTGGTCTTGGCTAATTAATTAGAGACTCTAGTTCGAAGCGGTCTTACCGAAAGGGCAAGGAGGGGGTCGGTGATAGGGGTCATAGCCCGGTCCTCTTGGGGTAGCAGCCTTCGCTAAGGTGCTGACCATTAGGGAGGTTTATGGACCACGCCGCTACCGAAACTCTAGCGGACTACTTCTTATTAGGGAAACTTTGTAAAGGCCTCGTAGCGTCCCTATGCAATCACACCTTGGAAGTGTGGTATTGTGCCTAGCTAGCACAGCATGGTTGGGTCCAAAGTTCTTTTGAACTTTTACGCGACTTGTGGTGAAAGTGTACAACCTCTGCAGAGTGTAAAACTGTTATAACAGCCGTGCTCACGGTTAAGAGTGGCCTGGACCCTCACATTATTAATAAACTTAAAGATGCATATAAATCGTTACTCTGGTTATTTCTTGTGGCCTTGCTGAGTACCAACCATAAGTGTACTCACCCTTGCCAACTGCTGCTCAGAAGAAAAAAAAGTGTGAAGTCTACTAAAGATGATGAAGAGTTCTAGGCGTACGCAACCCCCAGTCGTCTGCCTATGAAGTTTGGAGCCTTCGTTTCAATGATAAGCGCATATCTCCGATAGTCTTGTAAGTCTTTATTTATATTTCTTTACATGATACTGTTGCTGTTATTCACTAATGATGTCACTATATGTATGGAACTTGATCCTGGCATACATATAGTCATGCATTCGGTTTTATCCTTAAACCGGGTGTGACAAATCCCCTGCCTGCGCCCGCCGCATGTTACGTCGGCTCTGCTCGCCGCCCACCGCGACCAGTAACGCGCCCCCGTTCTGCCGCCCCTCCCCAGCGTTGCCCGGTCCTCTCCCTCCCTCCTACAGCCTATAAAAGGTGACACAAGGCCACTCGCGCGCGCCTCAACCCCCAGAACACCGCCACCGCGCGCGCCTCAACCCCCAGAACACCGCCACCGCCCCAGAAAACCTGTGTTTAAACTTTGAATTAAAAATAGCGAACTTGTAAAATACATATAAAATCATAGAAAAATCAGAAAAATACAAACTCAACTGTTCTGGGATCGTTAGAAGAAAATCTATAACTTTTGTTACATCCATTTTCTCAGTTTCTCAATATATCTTGCTCTAAATTAAATGGAATGTTTAATAGACTTTAATTGTACCCACTGTTGTAGACCAGTTCTGAACCTGTTTTTTGGATAGCAGATTGGTTCCTTGATGTATAGGCCAGTTTAAAAATATTAGGACCCAAACCCATCTCTAGCTAAACTTTTTATTAAACTTTGTTTATGCCATGAAATAATAGAACTAATTTGTACCTGGTGGTATATTGTGTTTCATGTTGTGAAACTTTTCCAGAGCTGTTATAGTGATGCCTAAATACCCCAGAAAAAGTTTAGAACCTTTTTCCTTTCTGTAACCTATTTATATAATTTTGTTGTATAAAAAATGCACTAATTCAAATAATTAGTTTCTGTGCTTGGAAAATGTTCAACTTTTTACTGTGGGACACATTAGTGTAGTTTATGCTGTATAAGAAGTTTCATACATAGCAACCCTGTAAAATATCCTATACAAATTAATCTTTATAAACCTAAGTGTATCTTGTCCTATTTATTATGCTCTGTGTCATGCACAGTAAAATCTGAAAAATCTACAGTAACACATATATGGATAGATTAACCCCCTGTAAAATTTTAGCATCAATAATTGCATGGTTTGTTCTGTATAAAAATAACTAGCATCTAGCAGTGGCTGTGTAATATTGTTTTCATAATTATTCTGCTTCATGAAAATGTCTGAAACTTTTACAGTGCATTTGTCTCTGCATAATGTACTCTAAATAAAACTTTTATCACCAGAAGTTACCTAGTCCAGAAGTTGTGTTTCATCCATGTCGTGCTTAGAAAAATAAGTCTCCAAAGGAACACAACCCCAACCCCCTTCTTGTTTAATGAAGTTAATTAGTTTAAGTTATACTCTATTAACAGTTGCCCAAAGAAATCTTAACTAAGTAACTTCACAACCAAATCTATGTTATTATGGACTGCAACTTTATCGTGAAGGAAAAATAATCGTCATATACCATCACTGCAACTTACACTTGTGCATTCATATAGAATCGACTACTCTCGCCGACGGAACATACGAGCTGGTGCCCGCGTCCGAGAGTGAGCAGCTTGAAGCTCAAGTGAATCTAACTGAAGCTTTCGGAGACCCGAACCCAAGTTCGAACGAGCCCCAAACTAACTTTACCCAAGAAGGCCAGCCCCGGAGCATGAACCCTATTTTTCTAAATTATGCAACTTAATACTCTATTCTACTTGTGCATTAAGTTTATAGGAGTTGGATGAAAACTTAGTTGCATGATCCTAGGTACCCATGCTCTGAACACTAGATGTAAGGATCAATAGAATGCTATGCTAATAGGACTCGGTAAAAGTCGAGTGATTTCTTGTCACTCGCGAGAATATAGGAGTTGAATGTTTACTACATGCTGCAATCATAAGGTCGACGGACGGGGCTATGGTGCGATGTTCAAATTGATGATTGATGTCTCGTCTGTTTAGTGAAAAATGCTAAGGCCGCCGTGTGTGGTAGTGGTGGTTAAGTCTTTGAACGTACTAACCACATGCCAAGAATATGGTAATCGGTAAGCTTAAGTACCTAATCGGACCGGCAAGTGGACAGCATCCCACCCTCTCAACTTCGGTTGCATGCGCGCACATGGTGGGTGCAGAGCTAGGCTGTGTAGTCTTGGAGGGTGGCCCTGATCCACAACCCAGGAAGAAAGGGGAAAAGTTGCACGTGTGACTCTGTGAGTAACCACGTGACATGTGTTTAGGTTTCCCTTGCAAGGTTAAGAAATTCGATTCGAATCGTTCGTTTCTCGCAGTTATTGAGACTACTTGACCCTTTTACCACATAGAGTAAGAAGAGGAACAATGATGATGATTAATCTTGTTGGATGCAAATTAATTCTTCCACCATGTATGATATTGGATAATTGCTTACCTAGAATGGTTAAAGAAAACTAGAACTTGAAGCTAAAACTTGAAAGTAAGGACCTACTCGTATATGCTTTTCGGCAAAACAAACCCCTCAAGCCAAAAGCCTTGCATGTCTAGGAGTCGGCTAAGTATATACCAATAGTTGGGTAAGCCTTGCTGAGTATTAGTATACTCAGCCTTGCTTGTGGCTTTTCAGGTAATACTTCCGAGGATATGATCGCTAGTTTGACTTGGCCGTGTACCCTTCGTCCTGGTTGGTCGGTGAAATGGGATACGCCCCCGGCCAACAATGATAACGCCGAGTGATGTCTCGTACGGGCTTCATCGAGACATCGTGTATCGTCGAGTAGTTTATCGTTATTTTTCCGCTACATTGAACTCTGAAGAATTCAATTACTTTGAACTCTGAAGTACCTTGTTTTACAAATTTCGAACTCAGTTGTAATAATAATTTATGATGAACCCTGTGATGCAAAATCTGTGGAATGTTGTATCCTCTGGGCTCACCTTCGTGTGAGTACTTGTATGTGTGGTTTCGATCGGCAAAAACCATGGTTGTATCGGGAGGTTACCCAACAGACCAATGGATTATTCCATTTGAAGTGCGAGTTAGCCATGATTGCCCTTGTGGTGATGGTTAGCGCACTTGAGCCAGATTAATTCAGGTGGTTCTGCCACAGCAGGCACCCACAACCGAAATGCGAAAGAAAACACAAGTGAACATAGGGAAAATACACAAAAGATCATACTCTATGTTACACTTACAAGAAGGGTCCACAGCAAATCAGCCCAAGAGGCCAAGAAACACACCTCCGAGGCCAGGGCCCACCGGCCAGCCAGCCAGAGGAAGGAGCACCCGAGGGAGTGCCACCAGGGGTCGGCCGAACCTGGACAGCCTCGCATCCAGATACACTTCGAGGAGGAGTATCCCCTAAGCAATCTCAAGGCTGTGGCTAAGGTTTCCATAGAGAAGGAAGGAATATTTCTAGCATCTCCACTCCCCCAAGGCACCTCCACCACTATAAAAGGGGGCCAGGGGGCCTCCACCCCCCTCATTCCACACAACACATTTGGGAGGAGAAGAAGTAGAGGGACTCCACTACTTGTATCATTAGGATAGGGAGTGTGCAAGGAGGAAGTGCAGGAGAAGAGCCGGACTTGTCGGCCTCTCTCTTCGGCCTTGTACCTCGACAGATACGATCCATTTGAGTAAGTATCCGGGTTTGTTCTATAGGTAAGCTCTTGGTAAGATTATTCTTATTTTGTTATTCATTTACGGGATTATCGTACGTTCTTGTAACAGATGCTCTGGTAGAGGGTCCCTGATAAAGACGGGTAACCCTCATCGACGCTGGAGTAGTAAACGATAAGCATAGACGTGGTGTCTAGCCTCTAGTTTACCTTTGTTTGCTTCGAACTCAGCTGGTATTGTAGGGTAGACGGGAGGTGGTGACAGCCCTATCCGTTCGCTACGAAGATGCTTCGTAGTTAGTGTACTCCCCCCCGCTTGGGTTTGGAGTAGAGCTAATAGCCGGAGGGCCTTGGCAACCCAAGGTTAGACTGGTGCCCAAAGTAAACATTTAGCAAACCAAGTTTATCCTTCGTAGAATCCTTGCCTTTACATAATACACACTACCCAGGCCATTCTACCTCTTTCATCTCCAAGGGCATAACTAGTTAGAAGACTGTTACACCTCCGTTCCCTGAGAAAATACGATACCCTGAATACTCTCCGGGTTAAGTGCTACAACGGTATCTTCCGTGCGCTTGTGGATTTATCTGTGAACGTTAAGAAATACCAATAGGAAGCTAGTGGCCGACGAGCACTTCTGCAAGTTCGTCGAGGTAATCAAGAAGTTATATGTCAATATACCTCTTCTTGATGCTATGCAGGTGCCCACGTACGCTAAGTACATTAAGGATATTCTTGGAAACAAGAAAACGCTACCGACCACTGAGGTAGTACAGCTCACACAGGAGTGTAGCATAGCTATACTCGATCCTCTCCCGAAAAAGAAGAAAGACCCAGGATGCCCCACAACTACATGCTCTATTGGGACTCAACACTTCAAGCACGCTCTTTGCGATCTGGGAGCAAGTGTCAGCATCATGCCAAAGGTAGTTTATAACAAACTTAACCATCATGCGCTTGCTCCTACTGCCATGTGTTTGCAGCTAGCGGACCAATCAGTTCGCTACCTCGAGGGGGTTGCCAAAAATATTCCGGTGAGAATCCGGAAGTTTTTCGTGCACGTGGACTTCGTCATCCTTGATATGGAGGTTGACACCAGGACACCTCTCATCTTGGGGAGGCCATTCTTGAGCACAGCAAATGCACATATTGATGTGGGAGATGGAGAAGTTCAGCTCAACGTCAATGGGTAGAAGGAGAAATTTGCCTTCCGACCGAAGGTAGAGCAATGCTCGCAAGTCAAAGCAATTAACTGGAAGAATTCTTCCGAGAAGAAGCTTGAAAAGAAGCCCGAGAAAAGATCCGAGAAGAAGAAGCCGGAGAAACTAGAAATCCTTTCCATCAGCGCCCTCGTCGAATTTATAGAAACTCTACGAATTCTAGAGGAGATTAAGGTGCATAACCGAAGGAATGCGACGCGAAGGATCCAATGTAAGAAATTTTTGGAAAGTGGGGAGAAATGACTACACCCACCAAGAAGGAATGGCGTAAGAAAGTATCATCACCATCAGGAACTCCAGCAGGTGACGACAAATGAACACAAGGTATAAAGAGTCCCGCTCCGGACTCAAAACCCAAGCTCTCGCCACGAGGTAACATGGTAGTTATCCATTTGGTGCATTTGCATATAGGATAGTTTATTTCCTTTGCATTTCAATTTGAGCATGGCATATTTAAATTTTTCAAAAAAAGCATCTTTATTTTTTGAACTTCATTTTCATTTTTCACTGCAAAAAAATTTTGGTCAAGATGCAGGCCGGCCGGCCCCACCTGTTATCTTCTGGCTGAGGTGCAGCTCAAGGAGAACGAACTAACGTGAAGGGACAGAAATCATGGTGTATTGCACCCATTTTCGTGCATGTGGAGGACCAATTAACCACATCATGGATGATCGGCCTCCTTTGCACCGAAAACGTCCCATCGCGCAGGAATTCTACTCAAAGGAAACTACAGTGATGGAGCATTATGAGGAGCAAGAAATTTTTATTTCATTTAGAATAACTCCAACAAGGCTCAGATAAAATTGCATGAACATAACAAATGGGCATTTCGCCAAAATACTCACGGTGCACCTTGAAAGGTGATGTGTGCCTGTTTTGTATGTTGTGCAATTTTTGGTGAAGTGTGTTCCGGGCCTTGGTTTACCTCCAGTATGAATTTAGCTTGAGGACTTCACCCATCTATTTGAAATCTTTCCTGCAGGGGTTAGTCCACAAAAGGATATGCATCCAAAATCTATAATAGTATTAACTCATCGGTTCATTAATCAAAACTCAACACCAAGTTTCATTTTGATCAAGGAAGGCAATCTTAACCTAAGCACGATGCTTAATTTAAAAGAGCCTATGGATGCATCTAGCTAGAAAACATCCAAACCAGAGCATACAAACATAAACGATGGAAGCAAGAACTTTAAAGATCAAGCTAAGTTCATAAAGAGATAGAAATGAGTGAAGGATTGGTGAACATTGATTTACCTTGGCATGTACCCGAGTGTTCTTACCAATCTTACAGCCAACGTACATGGATGGAAGTTTTGAAATTGCTGTAGCGGCAGCATGGTCACATATGGTTGTCGATGATTCCTCCATTTCGATGCAAGTTGAAGAAAAGGAAGGTGTTCAGACCATGATGACTCAGGTGATCATTAAGGCTAGGTCACACACACGGCTAGTGTGTTGGAACAATAGGCCTTAGTGGCTTGTCCTACTAGCACAATGCTGTGGAATTGGAGGCATAAGAAACGTCTCCTCTCACTTGTGTGAAGGAAGAGGTGCAGTCCTCTAGCTTTATGCACGCAGGAGCTGCTGGAGCGAAGCTATGCAAAGCTGGGAGTGGATGGAAACTACGCCAAGGCTTTGCGAGCGAGAGCAAGGCTAGGTGGAGCTATGCTGTGAAATGATTTCTATCAAGCTGCAAATGCCATTTCTCAGAGGCCCTCTTAATGTGGCGGCCTTTGATCATGTGGATCGTGCTAGCTTGCTCTCTTTCTCTCCTTTTTTTTTCTTCTTTTCGTCTTTTTTTTCTTCTCTTCATTTTTTTCATCTTCTACTTCTCTTTTTTCTCTCCCTTTTTTCAGCCTCTCACTCTCTCATTCTTTTTTTCTCTATTTTTTTACTCCCTCTCTCTTTTTTTTGTTTTCCTCTTTTTTTTCTTTGGCAAGATAATGATAGCACGTACCTTCGTACGGATGGATCTTGTTGCGAGGTGCTCACCAACCTCCCCCACACTTGAACTTTTGTGTCCCACGACACCAAAAATCAAGTGTGCGATGTCGGTGTCTCCTTCAGAGTGTGTTCCATCACCAAGTGTGTAGTTAGTGCAGCTCTTATGTTCTTAGGCATCACATGACTCTCGTTCTTCTAATCCCAACCTGAAATGGTTAGTGACCAAGAATACCCGAAGGTGCATACTATCCTAGAAACAAGTTCATGCATTTATTGAATAAAGAGGTACTTTATTGGAGAGGGGAAAGAAAGTCCGGGCCATCTCCCGGAAGTGCTTCATTTATGGTCACAAGCTCGACCATGGGGGTTCTATCCTGCAGCTATCAATGTAGTTCCCGACTTCACCACCATTTGTTGATTTATCATCATCGTCAAGCTGCATGGTTAGTGCAACAGTGCATCCACGGAATTTGCAATGTTTATGATAAACAAAAACATCTACAACCTCTAAGCATTTTTCTAGAGAAGATCAGAAGGTGGTTGTGATTTTTGTGGAAGCACGTGGTACTAAGCGAGACGGACTCTGGAGACTCCTTATGCGAGCATGATTCTTGTGAAAAAATGAAAGAGGATCGTTCATTCTCGTTTGTGGAATTCTCATCCTCCGGAGTCAAAGTATCAGGAAGGTCCATGGCACAAAAGTTCTCCTCAGGAGATTCATCATGAAAGATTGGACCAGAGAGACAACACTTAAACTCGAGTGAGGGTGATGATGGATGTTTCATTTCATATGCATTAAAAGCAGGCCTAGGTGAAATGAACGAGGATACCAACTTCACCTCCTCGAGCAGGTCATGGTCGGGATGATGCTTTGCCACTGGAATTTCTGGGCAAAAGATAGGAGTGGCAAAAGCAGTCTTTCCAAATTCATTATAGGGGCTCCCTTGTGATGAATTTTCTTGAAGAAGATTTTCTAAAGGGAAGCCTATGAGGAGATCGAAATCAAGGATGAGAAAGATGTGAAAGTCTAGCTGCACCTTGATATTATCTATCTTGATCGGCACTACCCGTGCGATCCCCCGACATTCAAAGATAAGTCCTAAGGGACTTTTGAAGAGTCTATCGGTTGGGACTAGAGGCATGCTTCCTATGAACGTGTCCGTGAGGAATTCGGACACGATGCAGGCCTTGGCAGCGGGATCGTTAAGGGATGGTCGTGGAAGGTGAGCTAATTCGGATTGCTTTAGAAGAACGCCTCACTTCCTCCGACCATTCCTCCTTCATGGCCTTTTTGAGATGAGCTTTGTTGGGAAAAGAAGGATTCGCCGTATGTGGCAGAACCACCTGAATTAATCCGGCTCAAGCGCGCTAACCATCACCACAAGGGCAATCCGGGCTAACTCACACTTCAAACGGAATAATCCATTGGTCTGTCGGGTAACCTCCCGATACAACCACGATTTTTGCCGATCGAAACCACACATACATGTACTCACACGAAGGTGAGCCCACAGTATACAACATTCCACAAATTTTACACCATAGGGTTCATCATAAATTAATATTACAATGGAGTTCAAATTCGTAAACAAGGTGCTTCAGAGTTCAAAATAAATGAGTTCTTCAGAGTTCAAAGAAGCGAAAAAAATAACGACAACTACTCGACGATACGGGATGTCTCGATGAAACCCGTACGAGGCATCACTCGGCATTATCACCATTGGCCGGGGGCGTATCCCATTCCACCGACCAACCAGGAGGAAGGGTACAAGGCCAAGTCAAACTAGCGATCATGTCCTCGAAAGTTTCACCTGAAAACAAGCCACAAGCAAGGCTGAGTATACTAATACTCAGCAAGGCTTACCCGCCTAGTGGAATATACTTAGCCGACTCCTAGACATGCAAGGCTTTTGGCTTGAGGGGTTTGTTTTGCCGAAAAGCATATATAAGTAGGTCCTTACTTTCAGATTTTAGCTCCAAGTTCTAGCTTTCTTTAACCATTCTAGGTAAGCAACTATCCAATATCATACATGGTGGAAGAATTATTTTGCATCCAACAAGATTAATCATCATCACTGTTCCTCTTCTTACTCTATGTGGTAAAAGGGTCAAGCAGTCTCAATAACCGCGAGAAACAGACGATTCGAATCGAATTTCTTAACCTTGCAAGGGAAACCTAAACACACGTCACGTGGTTACTCACAGAGTCACACGTGCAACTTTTCCCTTCAATTCCCGCTTCACGGAACAGGCCCACCGCCCTCGACTACACATCCCCACAGACCACGGTACGTCGGGCCGTGGCGGCAAATGCACCCGCCATTAGCTAGATGTGAACGAATTCAAGACGGTGGGGAGTATATTCCGGCCTCAGTTCAATCCAGTACTTAAGCTTACCGATTACCATATTGTCGGCATGTGGTTAGTACGTTCGAAGATTTAACCACCACTACCACACACAGCGGCCTTAGCATTTTTCACTAAACAGATGGGGCCTCAATCATCAACATAAACATCGTACCATAACCCCGTCCGTCGACCTTATGATTGCAGCATGTAGTAAACATTCAACTCCTATATTCTCGCGAGTGACAGGAAATCACTCGACTTTTACCGAGTCCTATTAGCATAGCATTCTATCAAACCTTACATCTAGTGTTCAGAGCAGGGGTATCTAGGATCATGCGACTAAGTTTTCATTCAACTCCTATGAACTTAATGCACAAATAAGTAGAGTAATAAATTGCATAAGTCTAGGAAAAATAGGGTTCATGCTCCGGGGCTTGCCTTCTTGGGTAAAGCTAGCTTGGGGCTCGTCCGAACTTGAGCTCGGATCTTCGAGAGCTTCAGTTAGATTTACTTGAGCTTCACGCTGCTCACTCTCGGACGCGGGCACCAGCTCGTACATTCTGTCGGCGAGAGTAGTCGATTCTATATGAATGCACAAGTGTAAGTCATAGTGATGGTTTATGACGATTATTTTCCTTCACGATAAAGTTGCAGTCCACAAAGTATCGATTTGGTTGTGAATTTACTTAGTTAAGATTTTTTTGGCAATTGTTAATAGAGTATCACTTAAACTATTAACTTCATTAAACAAGAAGGGGCTGTGTTATATAGGAAACTTAATTTTCTAAGCACAACATGGATTAAACATAACTTCTGTACTATGTAACTTCTGGTGATGACATTTTTATTTAGAGCACATTATGCCGAGACAAAAGCATTGTAAAAATTTCAGACATTTTCACAAAGCAGAATAATTACGAAAAATATAATACACAACCACTGCTAGAACTTAGTTATTTTTATAAAGGACAAATCATCCAAGTATTGACACCAAAATTTTTGCAGGTGATTAATCTATCCATATATGTGTTACTGTAAATTTTTCAGATTTTACTGTGCAAAATACAAAGCATAATAAATAGGGCAAGATACACCTAGTTTAATAAAGATTAATTTCTACAGAATGTTCTACAGGGTTTCTGTGTAAGAAACTTTTTGCACAGCAAGAGTTACTCTAAGGTGTTCTACAGTGAAAAGTTGAACATTTTCCAAGCTCAGAAACTAATTATTTGAATTAGTGCATTTCTCCTACCACAAAATTATATAATTAGGTTATAGGAAGGAAAAAGGTTCTGAACATTTTCTGTGGTACTTAGGCATTAATACAACAGTTCTAGAAAAGTTTCACCACATGAATCACAACATAATAGCAGTTACAAATTAGTTTTATTACTTCATGCCATAAACAAGTTTTATTAAGAAGTTTAGGTAGAGATGGGTTCTAGCCCTAATATTTTTACACTGGCCTACAAATCAAGCAACTAATCTACTATTAATTTTTTAGGTTTAGACTTTGTCTACAACAGGGGGTACATTTAAAGTCTATTAAACGTTCCATTTAAATTATAGCAATATTTAGCAAGCAACTGAAGAAAAGCATGTAACAAAAGTTGTAGATTTTCATCTAAAGATTCCAAAACAGTTGAGTTTGTATTTTTCCGATTTGTCTACAATTTTATACGATTTTTACAAATTTGCTATTTTTGAAATCAAAGTTTAAACATAGGTTTACAGATATGCCCCTGTAAACTTGCGTGCAGACTCTTTTACAGATTTCAATCATTGCAATGTGGTCCCTATGCGGCGCTAGCATGGAGGCCAGCCAGATTCCGGCGAGGGGGCTCGTCGGCGGCGAGGGAAAAAGGGTCGGGGAGATCCAGGGAGGTGAGAGCTACCTCGGGATGGCCTTGGTCGGGGTTGGTGGTGGCCGGAGGTGGCTCGTCGGCGCGGAGCAGAGGGGCGGCGGCGGGGCGGAACGTCGGCGACGGTGTTCAGGCGAGAAGGGGAGAGCGTGGGCTGGTCGATGAGCTTCGCGGCATGAAGGGGAACCCTTTTCAAGCTTGGCTGGGACGGAGGAGCTTCGACGTGGGCCGTCCACGGAGCAGAAAGGAGCGGCGGCGACGTGGGCGGCGCTGGCGGTGCTCCGGCGGTTCTGGGCGACGATGGGTGGGCAGTGAGGTGCGGTGGGGTGCTGCGGTGGTGGTGGGAGACTCAGCTCTGGCAAGGGGTGGCCGGGGTGGTGAGGTGAGCTCCACGGTGAGCTGGGCACGATGGCGGTAATGGTGCCGGCGGCGGCGTTCTGGTGTCTGGGCGCGCGAGGGGGACTCAGTGCGGCCTTTTGTAGGCAGCAGAGAGGCGGGAGGAGGGGCGGAACTGGACTGCGAGGCGTGGGCGCGGGCGGCACGATGGGGGCGCGTGACTGGTCGCGGCGGGCGGCGAACAGAGCCGGCGCGGCGTCCGACGGGAGCGGGCAGGGGATTGGGTGCTGAGGATTTGGCGTGTGGAGCTGGAGATCACGCGACGCGTGGATCGGGCGACGAGCTGCAGCAGCTGTCTTGCCGGGCTGCGAGCGCGGTGACTGGCGGGACGCGGTGGAGACACGGGCACGAAGCGACTTGCCCATTGGGCGCGGCGGGCGGCGAGCAGGGGCGCGCGTCGCTGGCGCGCGCGTGGCGTGCGCGGACTGGGGAGAAACGCGGCGCGCGGGCGCGCGTGCTGGCGCGGCCAGGCATTGGCGTGGCGCCTAGCGCTGTCAGGCATCGCCGGCCAAGTGGCCTGCGGCGACTGCGCGGCGGGCGAGGGTCGGGCGAAGCGAGGGTCGGGCGAACGAAAGGGTCGGGCGAATGCAAGGGTCGGGCGAAGGAAAAGGGTCAGGCGACACGAAAGGGTCGGGCAACGCGAGGGTCGGGCGAGCGGCTGCGCGTCGGAGGGTCGGGCGAGGCGGAGAAGAAGGGTCTGCACCGAAATAGAAAAAAAGGCAGGGGCTGGTTTGCAAATCCAAGTGTTTCTCAAATTTTTGTGTTGCAACTCAAAAATCCTTCAACATGAAAGTTGTTCAAAATGAAAAGTTACACAAGTTTTGTTTCAGGCCAAAGTTTATTTGGGTTCTAGTTTAGAAGTTATTTTAAAAACTCATTTTGTTGAAACTTCTCTTAATTATTTATGCACCGTGTTAAGCTAAAGAGGCTTATTTCGTAATTTAAACACCTGAGGTGTTACACCGTAGTTCTCTCACAGAGGAGATTCAATTTGTTTGTAAGGTTTTCATAAGGGTCATCCTTGAATAGGAAAGAGAACTTCGAAGGTTGAATTTCTTCTTCCTTCGATGTTCGTGGTTCGGGAGAGGGCTCAACAGACAAATCTTTGGATGTGGAAGGTAAAGTGTTGGATTCAGCTACTAGAAAAGACGATCTAGTGAGGGCCCCTGATAAAGCCGGGATGCTCTAGTGAGGGCCCCTCATAAAGCCGGGATAACCCTGCGCATCGCTAGAGTAGTAGTCAAAGGCGTAGACGTGGTGTTTAGGCCCTAGATTACCTTTGTTTGCTGTGAGCCTAGCTGGCATTGTGAGGTAGATGGCAGGTGGTGACAACCCTGTCCGTCCGCTACGAAGCTGCTTCGTGGTTAGTGTAGTCCTCCCCACCTGGGTTTGGAGTAGAGCTAATAGCTGGAGGGTCCTGGCAGACCAGGATTACACCAGTGCCTGAAGTGAGCGAAGAGTATCGTAAGTATACCTTTCCTTGACTCTTTTACCTCTGGATAACCACACTACCCTTAAGCCATTCTACCTCTTCCTTTTCCTTGGGTAAACTAGCTAGGAGACCTTTACCCATCCATTCCCTGTGAAATTACGATACCCTGAATACTCTCCGGGTGAAGTGCTACAGCGGTATCTTCCATGTGCTTGCGGATTTATCTGTGATCGTTAACAAATACCAACACTGGGCCGGCAACATCGAGCTCCACCCAGGCAGGCATGAGTGAACGCTCGTTGCCAAAAGAGCCTAAAGCCGCGAGTACTGCCACGCCCACCATGGTCGAAGATGCGCCCGCACTGGGCGGAGGAAAGGATCTCAAGCCCCAGACGAATCCAGAGGTGGAGTCGGGTACCCAGGTGTTGACGCTTGATACGGACCACTTTTGAGCGTCAATTTGATCAGAAAATTGGGATGACTAGCATACTTAACTAGCATATTTATCTAGAATAATGTCGTTTCCACATTCCCCTTGGAGAAATCGCAATGCAAGTGTAAACAAGCACTTCAATCCAAGGCAAATGGTGTCAACCAATCAGAGCACGCCGATCAGCCTCCCATGGATCAAAGGGCCCACGAAGAGGTGCCACCGCCTTAGGACAGCGCCCCACTCACACACAGGAGCAGTGTGGACCCACATGACAGCCACCTAGAAGAACCTGGGCTTGACCTGCGCCAAGCCCAGGTCGGCCGACGCATGTAGGTCGGCCAACCCACCAGGGACGAAACGACTTACCTCCCTTGATGTGGCACCTCCCCATTGGTCCTCCATGTCAGTTCCAGGTGCTAGGGGGTGAATTGGCGCCGTGAAACTGCTGCACACCCTCCTCACTCACCCCTATAAATATGAGGGGGGTGCTACTAAAGAGACACACCTCAAGTTGAAGCTCATTCTCAAGTTTCTGTCTTTGCTTAGTCTTTAGGACAGTGGAGTCTAGGTGAAGTAGCTCTTCTTTGGTTCCTGAGTCTTCTTAGGAGTATTCGGTATGGGTTTTACCCTTCCTCTCCTTTTTAATATTCGGAATTCTCTAGTCGAGTTATCTCCTAGTATAAAGTACTCTTATAGTATATGTTCTGTTTATTCAGATATTTCTATGCTTAGCTTACATCTAGGACCTGTATCTTGCATGATTAGACGTGGTAGTATATCTAGGCTAAGGCAACCATTCTAGTATTCGTACGTTTGCTCGAGTGTGGTGTCTGTCCATCCGAAGGGTGGGGGCTCCGCGCGGGGCATTAGAGTATCGCTCATTAGCGTATACGTGGTGTCTGGGCTAATTAGTGTTGCTGGATGTGGCTCTATACCATGGTTAGTTGAGGTAGGCGGCAGGTGGTGACAGCCCTGTCCATCCAGCGTAACCCTCCCTGTTCGTGTAGTAGCTGTAGGAGGTGCATAAAATAGCCGTGAGGGTCTAGTGGCCACCTTGCCATATCCTGTGTAGTCTCCCGATGATGCCTAGAAGCCTAGTACCTGTCTGTATTCATGTGTATGTATGTGTGTTCCTAGTATAGATTGTATGCTTAGCCAAGAGCGCATAAGTCCTTAGATTAGCTTTCTTCTTCCTGTCTCCCTTCCTGTAAGCTTTGCATAGAGTAGAACTTGAGCAACTTGTGTGTCACACTACCTCTTTACCAATTATTATCTTACCCCTGTCTATTCAATAGAATATCCATGCTAGAATCAATCAACACACTAATCCATTCCAATAACCGCCGCCTTCCCTACGGAAATATAAATACGACCCCGTACTCACGGGTAAAATGCTACGACGGTATTCCATGCGCTTGTGGATCCTTCTATATTGTAAGAAATACCCCACAACATTTCTGGCGCCGTTGCTGGGAATCACCTATCCTAGTGATGACGCTACGAAATGTCAACAAGCATTTTTGGCTCCGCTTCCGGGGAAGGCACTGGTTAAAGGAATAGACCAAGTGGTTGATAAAATTCTAAAATGGTATTCAATTGTCTAAACAGGCTAACTTCGCTTTGTCTTCTCTCTTTCGTGTGAAGATAGGGTAGTGTATGACTGGTTTCGACCTGCCGCAAAATTTCGTTCAAAATCCAGAGTCACTCTTGAGACGAGGTCGACCTCGCGTCGTTCCTCCTCAGATTACTCTCTCGACATGTGAAACAGTCACTATCGCGCCGTCAACTTCCAAGATTATGGCTCAGAAGACACTCCGTGATTACTTAGCTCCGTCGGCCGATAATGTCCCAATCGGGCCAAATGTCAGTGCTGAAGCTGAGAATTTTGAGATCAAGACGGGTCTAATCACGATGGTGCAGGCCAGCCCATTATGTGGCAAGGCCAATGAGGATGCCAATGCACATCTCCACAGTTCCTGGATCTGTGCAGCACTTTTGTCATTAAGGGAGTCACAAAGGATGCAATCCGACTCTGTTTGTTTCCATTTTCTCTTCTAGGAAAGGCGAAGCAGTGGTTCTACACCAACAGAAGTGCAGTCACTACTTGGGATGAGTGCGCCAAGGCATTCCTCACAAAATTCTTCCCGTTGGGTAAAACCAACGATCTTCGGGGAAGGATTTCCAGTTTTCAGCAGGCGTCAAATGAGTCAATAACTGAAGCTTGGGAACGGCTTCAGGAGTAAATCCTAGCATGTCCTCACCATGGGATGGACGCTTGGCTCATTCTTCAGAATTTCTACAACGGGCTGACTCCAACAGCCCGTGATCACGTCGACGCTGCTGCAGGTGGTGCTTTCTTCTCGCTAACCATTGACAGGGCTAAAACCTTGATCGAGAAGATGGTGTCCAACCAAGGGTGGAACGACGAACGTCTCCAACCTCGCCAGCGGCGCATGCACTCCGTCAAGGAGACGGACATGATCGCCGCTAAGCTCAACCTCCTCATCAAGAAGATTGATGAACGCCCCCAAGAAAAGACTCAAAGTCATGTACTTCAAGCCTTAGATTCTCGCATGACTTGTGAGGTCTATGGGAATGTCAGACACTCGGGCAATGACTTCCCTGGAACCCATGAAGATGTCATGTACATGAACAACAACAATGGGTTTCGTCCACAAGGAGGTCAGGGGTAGAGCCAGTCGCGCCCCCACTATCAAGGAGGTAATGGGAATTCAAATTCCTTTAATTCTAACCAACCTTCCTTGAGGGATCTTGTCTTAAGCCAAGCGAAGACCAACGAAGCAATCCAAAAGAACCTTGCTGGCAACGACAAGACCTTGGAGACTATCCAAACGAAGATGGATGGCATCTCCTTAACACTCAAAAACCAGCTGAGCTTCACCAAGATGATTGAAACTCAACTCGCTCAGCTGGCCGCCCTGTTCCTTCTGTAGAAACAGGGAAGATTCCGGGGCAACCCGACACTCCCCTGGAGACCGTAAATGCAACCACGAAATGGGTAAGCCATCGCGTGCTAAATTCTTTACTAACTATGAAGAAAGACTTGAACGCCCTCGGAAGAGTTCTTGGGGCGATCTAGTGGTGACTATAAAGGAGGATCCCAGAACCCCGATGATCAACTGCTTAATATACGACTGTTATTATGAGAACGCCCTTTGCGACCTTGGGGCAAGTGGCAACATCATGCCCAAGGTAACCTTCGAAGAACTAGCCTATCCTGCTCTTTCCCATACTTGCATGTGCGTGCAGCTGGCCGACTCCATGATACGATATCCCGAGGGAATCGTGAAGAATCTCTTGGTGCGAGTCCAAAATTCATTTATCCTCGCAGACTTTGTAATCCTTGACATGGAGGGTGATTTGGGAATCTCGCTCATCCTTGGGCGACCATTCCTAAGAGACGCAAAGGCCAAAATAGATGTAGGGACCGGAAGAATTAGTTTCCGGATTGGGAAGAGGACCATGAAGTTCAGGTTCCGCAATAGACATGAATAGGTATATCTGCTTCATGAGGATAGCATAGAACAAGGGCTGGGGACAGAACCGGAATGGTTCGAAGACTAGGAAATACAGAGGCTCACACCCAAGGATCCAACTCCCACACTACTGGCAACACCAAAGAAGAAAATAAAGAAGGTGTGGAGGAAGAAAAAGGCCTCATCGTCAATGACATCCTTTCCAGGTATGGACGATTCGACCTCAAGATAAACAGGTATGGAGACGGTCCTGCTCATCAGACCTTAAACCAAGAGCTAGCTTGGAAGAGTCCTTCCAAAAAGTGAACTGTATCCTTTACTGCTTTCGATAAAATTATAAAAACTCTAAAAATCAAACAAATATTTCCTGTTTTAATTTCCCTTATCATATGCTTGATAAGGATGTTCAGTCTTCCTAAGTTGAAAGGATGAATAATTGTTATGCTCTTACTTATTTGTCCTGCTTAGTCCTAAAGCATGATGTTTCCTAAAGTTTGAGTTTGGTGGCTGTTTAAACCTTTGTGCCATGAACCCGATCATCTCGTAGGTTGCACAGGCTCTATCCAAGTCTAAGTTGTTGTGAGTTTAGATATGGAAGATGGAGCTTTATAATCCTGTCCTAAGTGAAGCATGATATCTAGAGCATTTTTTTTCCAAAATTTAAAAAGGGAAAGACATGTTCCTCAAAGATGTTCCAAGTCCTACCAAAGCCATATGTCATTTTACATTGAAAAAAACCCCTACACATATGTTGCTTGCTATTTCATTGAGCTTTGTCAAATTGATGTGACCCTTGTGAGATGCTTTTCATATCCTCTTGATCAAGATCACGCACACGTTACACCCATTGTGACATTCCTACACATGGAATTAGCAAATCCATCCATCCACCAAATAAATGCTCCATGAAGCTTGTGATCTCTCCTCCTGATTATCCCTGGAAAAAAAAGAATTAGGCTTGGTCATCCCCGAAGAAAAAAAAGAGAAAAAGAGAAAAGATGGCATGCCAAAGAAGCATGGCCCAAAAAAAAGAGAAAGAAAGAAAGAATAAGAAAAGGGGATAGCCATGTTTAAAAGAAAAATACAAAAATAAAATAAAGAGGAGAGAGATCACAAACCAAATAAAGGAGTAATCGTACCTCTCATCCATCTATGCACATGCACCTCTTGATCATGGGATATGACTTGTTTCCTCCATGGACCCACTCTTTGTCTGGGCAATATATGAAATGCAGGAATGCTTCATCCATTCCGTACCTTGAGCTCCACAAAAAGCTTTAGTTATGAGAAAGGAGAAGTGCTTTGGTAAGGATTCATACACCATTGAGCGACCAGAGTGAATCAATCGAGGAACTTAGTCTTGTTTAAAAATTTCCAAAAAGAAAACCTCCAGATGGATTGCTGAACAAAGGTAAGGTAAGTACTGCTCTATCAACCGTTCTAACTTTCAACAGCTCAAGACGAGGAGAAGCTCATAAGCCCCATAGGTGATGAAGGTAACAAGGGCTAGGTATTCACGCCGACATCACTCATCCTCAAGGAGATCATCTATGCCTTAGGCTTGACATGATGGCAGGTAATGAGTCTAACAATTTTCTGATCAACATCCTGATTTGTCCTGTTTTGCTCGGGACGAGCAAAGGACAGCTTGGAGGTTCTTGTTGATGCTTGATACGGACCACTTTTGAGCGTCAATTTGATCAGAAAATTGGGATGACTAGCATACTTTACTTGCATATTTATCTAGAATAATGTCGTTTCCACATTCCCCTTGGAGAATTCGCAATGCAGGGAAATAGAGCAGAAATCAAGTGTAAACAAGCACTTCAATCTAAGGCAAATGGCGTCGACCAATCAGAGCGCGCCGTTCTGCCTCCCATTGATCAAAGGGCCCACAAAGAGGTGCAGCCGCCTTAGGACAGCTCGCACTCACGCACAGGAGCAGTGTGGACCCACATGACAGCCACCCAGAAGAACCTGGGCTCGACCTGGACCAAGCCCAGGTCGGCCGACCCACCAGGGAGGAACCGACTTACCTCCCTTGACATGGCGCCTCCCCATTGGTCCTCCATGTCGGTTCCAGGTGCTAGGGGGTGAATTGGCGCCGTGAAGCTGCTGCACACCCTCCTCACTCACATATGTTGCTTGCTATTTCATTGAGCTTTGTCAAATTGATGTGACCCTTGTGAGATGCTTTTCATATCCTCTCTATCAAGATCACGCACACGTTACACCCATTGTGACATTCCTACACATGGAATTAGCAAATCCATCCATCCACCAAATAAATGCTCCATGAAGCTTGTGATCTCTCCTTCTGATTATCCCTGGAAAAAAAAGAATTAGGCTTGTTCATCCCCGAAGAAAAAAAAGAGAAAAAGAGAAAAGATGGCATGCCAAAGAAGCATGACCCAAAAAAAAAGAGCAAGAAAGAAAGAATAAGAAAAAGGGGATAGCCATGTTTAAAAGAAAAATACAAAAGTAAAATAAAGAGGAGAGAGATCACAAACCAAAAAAAGGAGTAATCGTACCTCTCATCCATCCATGCACATGCACCTCTTGATCATGGGATATGACTTGTTTCCTCCATGGACCCACTCTTTGTCTGGGCAATATATGAAATGCAGGAATGCTTCATCCATTCCGTACCTTGAGCTCCACAAAAAGCTTTAGTTATGAGAAAGGAGAAGTGCTTTGGTAAGGATTCATACACCATTGAGCAACCAGAGTGAATCAATCGAGGAACTTAGTCTTGTTTAAAAATTTCCAAAAAGAAAACCTCCAGATGGATTGCTGAACAAAGGGTGGGGGCTCCGCGCGGGGCATTAGAGTATCGCTCATTAGCGTAGACATGGTGTTTGGGCTAATCAATGTTGCTGGATGCGGCTCTATACCATGGTTAGTTGAGGGAGGCGACAGGTGGTGATAGCCCTGTCCGTCCAGCGTAACCCTCCACGTTCGTGTAGTAGCTGTAGGAGGTGCAGAAAATAGCCGTGAGGGTCTAGTGGCCACCTTGCCATATCCTGTGCGGTCTCCCGATGATGCCTAGAAGCGTAGTACCTGTCTGTATTCATGTGTATGTATGTGTGTTCCTAGTATAGATTGTATGCTTAGACAAGAGTGCATAAGTCCTTAGATTAGATTTCTTCTTCCTGTCTCCCTTCCTATAAGCTTTGCATAGAGTAAAACTTGAGCAACTTGTGTGTCACACTATCTCTTTACCAATTATTATCTTACCCCTGTTTATTCAATAGAATATCCATGCTAGAATCAGTCAACACACTAATCCATTCCAATAACCGCCGCCTTCCATGCGGAAATATAAATACGACCCCGTACTCACGGGTAAAATGCTAAGACGGTATTTCGTGCGCTTGCAGATCCTTCAGTAACGTAAGAAATACCCCACAACATTTCTGGCGCCATTGGAAGCTCCTTGAAATTATCTTTCCATACATATAAAGAACGTCCAAAACGGACTCCATATGTAGCCTAGGCGTCATTTTTGGTGCGTGTTGCTCCTGGACTCCGAGGTGGACTCGAACTTGAGTTGTTTTGGGCCTCCACCTTGGGGACTCAAATTGAATTAGCCTCGGGCCTCTTTCTTGACTTGGAAACTCTTGCTGGACTCCTTTTCCCCCACTCTATGTACCATTCATGGACTTATGCTTGGGTGTCATGTCCTCATCATCCTCCCCTTCTTGATGAAAAGCCGTCCTCGGCGTCGATTGTGCTCGAAACTGATCCTGCACGACACAAAGGAAAACGGGGTTGCGAAAACAAAGGCAACCAAAATAATTATGTGGAGGGATGTGACCATGTTTTTGATGTTCAAGTGTGTCATCATGCACAACATATTCAGCAAGCATGGCAGCTTTTTGGGCAGAATACACACGATGTTTGTCAACACTATCCTGCAAAAGATTAGTACCAACAAACACAGGAAGCAACCAGCAATGCTCCACTTCTTGGAAGACAAAATTATTAGAGGAACATGTGAATATGGTTGCATGATGGTTGCCCTATAATCGATCACAATCTTGCACAACAAAAGGAGAACTCATATTGCTACGAATATAGACTCTACATATCCAATATTGTCCTTTGTTGTCATATTTACCAATAACATGATATGTGTGTTTAGCAAACCAAGGCAAATCAGCATATTGAAAAAGTCTCTCTTCCAAACAATCTAGATTACACAAATCATCAAATTCAATGTAACCCAAAGTATGTCAAGAAGATAACAGTTCTAGCTCATCATTTGCACTAGCAACATGCATAACTTGTTTAATTTCAGCACAAGGGATTGGTTCCAAAACATGTAAATCTGGAGCATTATCAAAAAATTCATCTTTAACACAAGGAACATCAATCAAATCATCATGTGACAAAGATAAATCAAGGGAGGGTTCCACTAACAATTGCTCTATGATAGAATGGTTTGTAGAAAAATTCAGCACATTAAGACAATTCTCACCATCCGTGAGTGTAGCACCATGAGCATTACCTATGTTCACAATAGGAGTAATAAGTGCATTGTGAAGTGATGGTTCTGAATTTGCACATGAGGTTGTGAGCTCCTCATTATCGTCCAAGTCATCGTTTCGCTTATGTACATTATCCTGCAAAGCGTTAGGTATAGCAAGAGATACAACTATAGACTCTTATTCTAAATGACGCACCTCATCATATGAATTCAAAGTAGGAGGTGGATTAACAAAAGTTCTCGCATAAGAATTTTCATATCATTCCAAGTTTGAGGTTTATCTAAAGGACTTAAAGACTCCCACCAAGATAAAGCAGAATGTCGCAAAACACTAGCTGCATTTCTTACCTTCCTCCTTGGACACATAAAGCGAGTAGCAAATATGTTATCTATGGCAATTTCCCACTCAAAGTACTCATCAGCACCTATACCATCATAAATCGGAGGATACAAACAACCTGTCATTGTTAGAAGACAGCAAAAGACAACACAAAAGTATTATCCCTATCAACTATCAATAATCAACTACTAGGTGGTGGTGATAGTGGAAAGCAATATCACAAGCAGTTTACCAATATCTTGCAAGTGTTCTTGCCAAAGCCAAACAGGGCGGCACAATCTGTTGTCAAGCTCGGGTGTAACAGTTGCAAGGTGAACCTATGCTGATAGAAGTATATGTGGAGTTTTGGGTAGGCACAATATGGTAGCAAGAAAAATCAAAAATTCAATTCAGAATTGCAAGATTGAAAAATAGTCCCAAGCTAGTCTATGTCGCCGGCCTAAACTTGTCCTGGATCTAGTTCAAGCAAGCAACAATACAACTCACCACAAGAATACAAAAGGATGCAAGCACTTCTGAATTTTTCTCTTCTTTGCCTTTTCTTTCTTTCTTTTTTTGGTGTGGCTTTTTCTTTTCTCTCTCTTTTTTTCTGCACCTTTGCCTTTTTCTTTGTCTTATCTTTCTATCATTCAACGTAGCTGATTTTTTTTCTTGACACAAAAGCAACTAGTACAGCAAGGAGCAAGGAACAGATGAGAACACTTATCCTTAACAAATTAGCATAAAGACCAACTCAAGCAAGACTTGGTACTAAAGACAAGAACAAAACCTAGACACGACAAACACAATGACACAACGACGGACTAAAATTAAGAAAAGCAAACTGAATTGAAAAATTCTGGGGCACAAAGGGGTTATATGACAGCGGAATTATTTTTTTTGTAGGGCTTTTGTAGACTCTAGGTAATGAAAAAGAGATGAATCTAAAGGGCACACGATAATATACCTCACGGTTAACCTGAATCCTGATACCACTTGATGTAGCACTGGCCCGATCTTCCGATGGGTATTGGTAGATTCGATTGGTGGAGACTCGACGTTGGCGATCCGGGCTTCTAATC
Source organism: Panicum miliaceum (assembly GCA_032594955.1). Lineage (NCBI taxonomy): Eukaryota > Viridiplantae > Streptophyta > Magnoliopsida > Poales > Poaceae > Panicum > Panicum miliaceum. The sequence goes on along the minus strand of CM064061.1, from coordinate 43,824,319 downwards.
AGACACAGTTCAAAGTCCGGCAACCATTACACCGCTGCTCCTTGGTTATCAACCAAGCACAACTTGATTGACCTCGCCGAGAAGGTTTTTGCTGCAAGCGAATCGAAGAACACAAGCAAGAAAGGATAAACATGCAATCTGAAATTGCAGATGTATATGAAGCAAAGATGAATATGTGTTTCAAGCTCTGAACACAAAAGGACTAATTGCCACAGTGGTTTAGAACAAGAACAGGGGCCTTGGATCAAAGTATAAGGACTTGTCGCCACAGATACAACGATGCAATCTGAGTTTCACACTAGAAAACAAGAACTAAACAAAACTCAAACCATAATGTGGTGGCGCCTACTGATTATATGAGGGTTCGGGCGTGCACAACCCCCCTAGCCACATCCATAATGGACCCCTACACGATACACGGGCCAACAGCCCAAAAGATGGAGTTGTAGCACCGTGACAGATTCTAGACATCCTATTGTTTTGACGATTCCCGTCGACTCCTGATGAATTTGGGCCTGAAATTGGTGCCATTGGAAGCTCCTTGAAATTATATTTTCATCCATATAAAGAAAGTCCAAAATTGTCTCTATATGTAGCCTGGGCATCATTTTTGGTGCGTGCTGCTCCTGGACTTCGAGGTGGACTCGAACTTGAGTTGTTTTGGGCTTCCACCTTGGGGACTCGAATTGAATTAGCCTCGGGCCTCCTTCTTGACTTGGAAACTCTTGCTGGATTCCTTTCCCCCACTCCATGCACCTTTCATGGACTTATGCATGGGTGTCATGTGCTCATCAAGGCACTCACTTGCTTAGGGCGAGGTACGCAACTCTTGACACCTCACAAACTTCTTACTTGTAAAGGCTGATATGAGGAGCTCGGGTAGGATTTTATGGCACATTCTGTATCTCCTCTGTTGCGAGTTCAAATATTTCATCTCAGAGAAACCATGTGCCCTGAGAAACTCAGCCACGTGCATGTGTCAACTGATTGTCCTTTAGTGGTGAGTGCTCGAGCGTCACCCATCTCCCTTTTTTTCACTCGAGTCGGATGGCTTTCCTGGCTCAGTTTCTTTTCTTTCAGGGGGATGGCGAGCTGCTTGAGATCACACTCTTTTTGTACTTCCAGACTTTGAACGTGTACGTGAGTGACTACGAGCATTAGTGTGCACAACAGTTCTTATGAGGCGAAAAGATTTGATCAAGCTCAAGGGTACAGAAAGGCTATATGGGGCTCAAAAGATTTTGTCAAACTTATGTGGCTTTGGATGGGAATTGATAAGGCCAAGAGTTGCCTCTTTGTTCTGATGAACTCTCCAAGACTTTGAACTCAAAAAATCAGCGTTTGCAAATCGTTATATCAAGGAAATCAATAAGCAGAGGATCAGACAATCCTAATCACTTAGTTCCAAGGGTTAGAGTACTTTGCAAACAAAATAAAATTCAATCATTCTTTGATTTCCATGCAAGGAATTCATCTCTTCCTGTTTGGTTTGAATAATTTTTAATTTGTTTAGCAAGAATACAAATTTGAACCAAAGGCAGCAAGAATACAAATCAATAAGCAGGAAGGATTGCAAACCATCGTGGCGAGGAGGTGCCACGCTGGCGGTTGCCAGGTGGGACCGGCCAGCCTGCCTCTGTGGCCCCTGCCCGAGGGGCAGCTCCCACAGGGTCAGGCTCGGTCTCAACATGACAGTGCATCGTGCCTTTTGCACTGTTGTTGTACTTACAGGCCGGCCTGGTTCAAGCCTCCCGGCTCAAGTTCGGGTCGAAACGTGCTCATTTTCACGTAGTAGGTTTGTGACACTCTGGAACTTGCGAATCTTGCTGCACTTCGACAAATTGTTAATCCAGGGGTGTGTGGTTGACACACAAGTGTGTATCAACCCCACGGGACAATCATGATTCAATGTTAATTCCTTTTATTCAACTCAAAATTGGGTGCTGCAGGGAAATACAAATGATTGAAATAAAGATTGAAAGGGAAATATATGGCAGCACCAAGAACCTAATCTAAAACTCTAATCTAGCCTATCCTCAGGTCTGGGACCACGTAGAGGTCCTCGTGCCCGATAGCCTTCGCAAGGCGTTTGATCTTGGAGCTCAACGCCTTGCGAATGACATCGACCTTGTCATCAAGATCCATACGCTCGATCTCGGACTCGGCCACACACTCATCCATGTTGTTTAATTTAATCTTGAGCGCGTCGAGCTGCTCCCGTAGCTCCTTCACCTCATCCAGCTCCTCGGGATCCTCCTCCTCCTCATCGCTGCTATAAGCATGGATTTCCGGGAGCCACAGATTAGGGGCGGTGATCGAAAGCGTCTCACTGATCTAGTGCTAGATTCAGTGGATTCTCTCTCGCCACGGTCCAATGGTGGTGAATGGACCATCCCGATCCCCACCTGCCCACGCACACGAAAGTGTGGAGGGCTTGGGCTGGCCGAAGTGTAGTCCGGCGAGCGTGGCTCAACCACCTGCAGCGCTGCGACACGAGCTACACCCCCTCCCGTAGACGACAGGACTATTGACATTTCCTAGCATCACGAATAAATCCGCAAGCGCATGGATGATGTTGTAGCTTTCACCCAGGAGTATTCCAAGGGTATCATATCCACTGAGGAACGTGTGTATATTTTCTAAGGTTTAGGTTCGTCCAAGAACACCGCACCAGTTAGAGGCAAGGGTCAGAGAGGATTCCTAAGGCTAAGAATCAAAGGTAAGAAGAACTATCCTAGCTACTTGCTTTGGGCTACTAGCTTCCCACATAACAAGACTAGCGAGCTCTAGTAATACGGCACTGGGATATACCCGAACGGGGAGGGTTACGCTGGATAGACAGGGTTGTCACCGCCTGCTACCTACCTCATCTAACCATGGGATATATCATAACCAACAGGTAAAGACTGATCTAGACACCACGTCTACACCATTCCTTACTAACTCTAGAATCGTACTTATCCTAGAGGCATCCACTACACTAGTGAACTATTGATCCGGCAAACAACTAGGAGGGACTAGCTCTACGCTTAACTAAGAAACTAAAGCACAAAGGAAGTTACGAACACTTACTATGATTGATAAGCATCCGTCGAGGTACAAGGTGGAGAAGAGCGCCGGTGGGCCCACTGGCTCCTCTCCGATTTCCCCCTCACTCTCTCCCTAATTCCTAAGCACTACGTAGGCAGCACTACACCTCTAAAGAGGAGCCCCAAACTCCAAAAGTGAGAGAGGAGGTGAAGGTGAGTTGTGTCTCATTTAGTAGCCCCTCCCCATGTATTTATAGTGGTGAAACAGGGTGCTCTCGGCTGGCAATTGAGGGGACTCACACAGAACCGACATTGGGAAGCAATCAGGAGGCGCCACGTGGAAGCTGGTAGGTCGGTTTGCACTTGCTGGGTCGACAGACCTAGGTGGGTCGGCCAACCTAGGCCTGGCCCAAAGCGGGTCCAACTTCGCCTGGGTGACTGGTAAGTGGGTCCTAAGGTTCCTAGTTGATGAGTTGGCGTGGCCCTATGTCATTTGCATGCTTTGGTGGGCCCTTTGATCCGTGTGACTCCGAACGATGCGTTCTGATTGGTCGGAGTGGTGTTGCTTTGGATTGAGGGTATGTTGCTTTGCTCTTGAGGTGCGTTTCTTGATTTGCTTGAGTTGCATACACATATCCACCCACACATATGGAATTTGGTAATTGAACACCTACTCCCTATTGGTCAGCACGCTCCGATATATTGGCTTCCTGTGGCATTAATCCTAGAGCTTGTTTTACCTGCATTTCTTGCCCAAATCCCTACATTGCAAAATCTCCAAGGGAAATGTGGAAACGATATTATTTGGGTTAGATATGCAGGTTAAGTGTGTGTGTCATCCCCATTTCCAGGTCAAATTGACGCTTAAAATTGGTCCGTAGCGAGCGTCAACAAGACCCCCACACTTCCTCTTTGCTCGTTGTCGAGCAAAGCTTAGGACTAAGATGGAACACCACTTCCTTTTGCTTTGATACCTGCATATAGATTATTCCAAACTTCACCCTTACCTGTGAATCTTGATGTGTCTACCATAGAAGTTTGGGAAGTTGAAGAGTGGAAGTATTGACTTGAGTCTCCTCCACTTCTCTGCTATATGACTAGGGTTTTGAAAGATTTTTGAAAAGACCAACCATAGCTTTACTCATCCGTGGGATCTCTCATTTCACTAAGTGTGTTTATATCCTCACCAAAGCATTTCATCTTTTCAACCTACTTCTAAAGATAGCTTATGTGGAGCTCATGGTAGGAAGTTTGAATCATGCACTTGTTTCCCATATATTGCAAAATCAAAGATTGGATCCATGGAGATGACACATCATACAAGCAGTTCAAGATTGTGCAAGTGTATGGATAGTGAATGATGAAAAATAAAAGACTCCTTTTTATGAAACTCTCTCTCCTTTATTTGGAAAACTTGAGGACATGGCTATATGACTATTTTTTTCTTGGACCTTCACGTGTCCTTTTTTTTCAACACTTGGACCTTCATGTGTCCAGATTTTTTTTTATTTTTTTTATTTTTTTTCATATAGCCCATGCCTCTTTCAAGGAGTAATGGAGAGAGAGATCATTACACATGGAGTTTTTATTTTGTGGATGGATGGAATGGAGTGGCTAACTTCCAGTGTAAAAGTTTAGCATGTGGAGTGTACGTGGTCTTGATCAAGCAAGTATAAAAGATATCTCACTAGGGTCACAAAATTTGATGAAGCTCAATGCAACAAAAAGGCACATAAGTATAAGGTTTCATTCATGAAGATCGACATATGGCTTTGGTAGGAAAAACACAGGGAGTTTGTAAAGATATGGAGGGGTTTTCTTTTTTTTAAATAAAATTCCCAGACATAAAAGCAGAGAGAGCAAGGATTCGTTCATCAAACCATATCTCACTTTTCAACAACTTAAAAATTATGGGTTCCCTAAGATATGATTCACAAGTTCAAGTTTAGGAAGGAATAAAATATATACTAGCCAATCAAACTTGAAGCAAGTGACCAGCGAGCACCATTGAGTTTAATTTTAGTGGTTAGCAATGAATTTTATTTGCACTCATGGATCAGGGATATTTGAGGGGTAGAGTGCACAAACTGTCACGATGGGTTCTAAACTTTTTGCATCCTGGTACTTTCGGTCTTGTGCATCTGTCTGTGGGAGATCTCAAATGTATATTCGTCAAAACTCCGCAAGATCTCCCCCGCACTTGTTCTTGTACCTGGTGCTTATTCAAAAACAAAAATGGTGGAAACAAAAAATGGCTCTACCGGTTTAAGAACTAGGGAGCCGTAACATTTATTTGGAACTAAACTTCAATCTCACCATCAGACTTAAGCAAGGGCGAATTGACGTTGCATCAACATGAGCAAAGGAGGATGTACTCACGGTGGAACTTGAGGGGTGATATGTACCTCCTTCCTCTGTTGCGCAACATGAATTCGATGCCTTGGCTTTCCTTTCCATTTGAATTCAGCTCAATGACTCACCCATTTGGATTTCAACATTTTCCTACAAGGGTTAGTCCACATATACAACTGATATCCATCAAGGTATTAACTCTAGGAACATCAATCAAACTTGACACCACGCCTAGTTTGATTGAAGGAGACCTTTCAACCTAAGCACCATGCTTAAATTAAAAGGCCTATGAATGTGTTGTGCACCACACAATCAAACCAGAGCATACAAGAATAGATAAAGGAAGCATGAAAGCATGATCAAGCTTTATTCAAAGAGAGAAAAGCATGAGCTTGAAACTGGTGATCCTCGGGCTACCTCCCGGAAGGGCTTTGTTTAAAGTGAAAAGCAGGACATACTTGGAGGTGCTTACCATGACGTTTTGTTGATGAAGACCTCAGAATTGATGCCATGGTAACTCCTCTCTCTTTTTTTTCTTTTTTTCTTTATGGAGCAAGATGCGAGAACGAACACCATCTCCAAACCAAGATAAGAGTTGACATGAAAGGAACTTACTTGGGATCTCACATACCTCCCCCACACTTGAAGTTTGCATTGCTGGGCAACACAACTCAAGTGTGTGGAGTTTGAGCTTCCCTTCATAATCATTCCCCCACCAAGAATCACCATGGTGTTTGTAACATCCCGAGATTTTCTCCCAGAATGTTAATGGGAAAAAATGAGTAATTTCAAAAACTTTTTGCATGATTATGGGTATAGCTAGTATAACCTAAGGTTAATGCTTGACCCCTCTAAAATCCTAGAGAAATTAAAACTAAATTGACCATAAGGACTCTAAGGTTAGTGTGAACCAATTGGAACTTGATTGGAATTCTTCATCTCTTTGTTTAAACAATTGTTTGAATTTTTTTCTTTTGTGTGAATTAAAAATTTGAGTGTGGAATTGAAATTGAGTGTGCCCTCGATTTGAATTCACCTACTAACCTAACTCAACTAATCACCTTCTGGGCCTTACCTAAAACCCTAACTTTCGACCCAAGACCCAAAACCAAACCCTAATGTAACCAGGCCCTGACCTACCCTAACCCAGATTCAGCTTGAACCAAATCCCAAAGCCCGGCCTGCACCCCAGCCTGATCCACCGCCTCGGCCTGCTAGCCAGTCCGGCCCACACCCCCGCGCGCAGTCAACCCAGTTGGCCCGCCAAGCCGCTTGCTAAGGACCCAAGGACCAGCCCGTAACAACCCAGACACGCCACCGCCAAGCGGGACCCACGAGCCGGCCGCACAGCACCTCCCCGCCCTTATCCCTATCAGTCGCCTGGGGCAACTGACGGGTGGGTCCCACCCATCAACTTTCCCCAACATCCTGACCCGCACCGCTCCTCGCGCTGCGCTGCCTCGCCTCTGCTTTTCGCCGCGCCCCGCGCCACGTTAGCCGCTCCTCCTACGTCACCGCACTGCCAAGTCCTCGCACCACAACGCCACAACGCAACCGCCGTCTACCCTTGTCGGCCATCCAGCCGGCAGCTCTGCACCCGATTCACCCCGCGCCCCCGCGAACCCTAGCCGCAACGACGGGCATCCGCGCCACGCGTCCGTGGCACGGTCACCGAAGATCCCCGCCATCCCCAGCCTCGCCGAACCCTAGCACACCACTACTTAAGCCCCAGCCGCCGCTCCCGCAAACCCTAACCCTAGGAATTGTCCCCTTTCCGCCGCCGCCGCTGTTTGTGAGGGGGAGAGGAGAAGAGGAGGGGAGGCTCAGATGCAGGGACCCCACCGGGGGCTCGACGCCACGCCAAGGAGAAGGAGGACCGGGAGATGAAGGAGGACCACCCCGGACTCGCGCTGCCGCTGGACGCCGTCAAGCTGGGGACGGAGCCACCGCACCGCGCCGCCACTACTGCAAGTCGCCACGGCCACGACGTATCACTGCCTCGACTGCGCGACCTCGAGCCTGGCAGGTGAGCCCAAACAACACCGCCTCTCACCGTCCCACCTGTGCTACCGGCGAGCTACGACCGCCGATGAGTCTTCTTGTAGAGTCAACCCTAGGGCCACCCGTTCCCATCATCTTGTGCAGGAGCCCGTCGCGTCGCGCGTACGCCCGCTGACCGTCGTCGCCTTAGCTGTTCACCCCGAGCCTTGCCGCCATGTGGTGTCGCGGGCCCGAAACGCCGGCCACCCGGGCACGGCATGGCCACGCCGTGGCCCTAAGGAGCTAGAATGCCCGTGCGCATGCATGATCTCGCCCTGCACCCCTAGCCCCGAGACACACCCCGCCACCCAGCCTGCTGCCTCGCCGCCACCCGCCAAACCCGCGCGTGTGCACGACCCCGCCTCGCCATCCTGCCCAAGCCCGCGACGCGCCCATGGGTGGCCATGGAGTCACGCGCGGCGTTCCTGCTGTCCTGACCGCCGTACTCGCCGCCGCGCTAGAACACAGCCTCGCCGCCGCACTAGAACGTTGCCTCACCGGATGCCTCACGGACGGCCCTGCTCGCTGCGCCGCCGGACACCACAACCCCGTCACGGTTGTGGTGACCGTGCACTAGGACATGCCCACACCGCGATGTCATGGCAAGGTACCCGCGGGTGCCACTACGGCATATTGCCGAGCACCTCACGAGTGCTTGGGGCACATTGACACACACACACACACCTCTCTAACTGGACACATGCATGCACGCACGATAGGCCAGCCGCACCGGATCTGGCTGCCACACCAGATCCGGGGTTGCCGCTGACCAGCGGGCCCCACGGAGCAGTGAGGAGGGAGAGAGGGGTGAAAGAGAGGCTGACCGGTGGGGCCAAGGTGCCAGTAAGGGGAGGGGGAGGAGCAGAGCGAGCCGACAAGGTGGACCCGCGCTGTTAGCGACAAGAAGGAGTGGCCAGCCGCTGTTAGGCGGGACCCAGACGCCAAGGGAAGGAGGAGTCGCCGACTGGTGGGGCTGAGCGGCCAGCAAGAGAAGGAGAGAGGGCGGGAGAGAGAGTTAGAGAAGGAGAGAAAGGGCCAGGCCAGGCTGGAGCAAGAGGAGAGCCGCATGTGGGCCTTGGACCACGAGCACACCCGAGCCAGCCCACGGAGATGCCCCGCTTTACCTGAGCCGGCCTGCAAGTCGCAGGCTGAGCTGAGCGCTTTTGCCGCCAGCCGTCCCGAGCCGAGTTAACGGGCCACGCTGAGTCAGCCCGAAAACTTCCAGCCCAAGACTCCCTGTGTGCTTTTCCTTTTCTGTTTAACCTGACTCGAGGATCCCACATGTCAGCCTTTGGCTGAGGCTGACTGGTGGGCCCACTGACCAGAGCCCCGTTGACCCTTTGACTATTGACCGGTCAACGCTGATGTCAGCAGTGCCCACTGCTGACGTCAGCTGGCCTCACCCGGGATGATGATGTCATGCTGATATCAGCATGACGTCAGCTGACGTCAGCATGACACGTGTCATCCCTGTATGTTTTTCCTTTTTTTGATAATCATTTATAAATTCTGGAAGATGATTTAAACTCTGAAAAATCATATTAAATGAACCGGACCTCCGAAAATTATGAAACTAATTTCATAACTCATCTAAAATCATGAATTACCCGTTAGAAATTGTTTTTGCTATGTTTTGGATCCTTCTGAGCAGTTTTGTGCACTTTGCACTTTAGTCCCTGAGCTTTTGTGTAATTATGATTAGGTCCCTGCGAGAGAGAAGGACTGACGTACCAGATGACCTGAAGCCCTAGAGGACTTCGTGGATGCCCAGAAGCCAGGAGGACTACCCCGACAACCATCAGGTTCACGCCCATCTATGACTTGATACCCATTAGGCATTTATGCTAGTTTTTGTCATTGCTTCTGAGTGTGTGAATTTGTATTAAACCGGCATAGCATACTTGATATCCAGATTCCTTGCAATCCCATATATTCCATTGAATGAAATAAACAATGCTTTGGCTACTTGTGTATGAGCATGTGTGGGACTTGTGATATAGTCTTGGCGTGTGTGGAGATTCTTTTGAGGAGTTGGGGGATAGGAACCTAGCTTGGGCGAGATAAACTTAACTTGATCTTCTGATCAAGGGCTTGGGGTGTGCGTTGGGCACATCGTATGGAGTGCCTGTGGCGGGCACATGTCTTGGATGGACAAGTTAGTCCTTTGTGGACGTGGGGTCCTATGTGGACATCGGAGGAGTGGATGGGCTATACCTGTGATGGGTGCCTTTGACGGACTAATGCGATGGATACGTCTTGGTGGGAGGATCTTGCCTCGGCAATTAAGGCCTAAGTTAGTGCACCTGGAGATGGAACTTTGTCAAACGTGCACACCACTTACCTGTTATGAGGGCAGGTCCGGTCCGAGCTAGTGACGCGCGGCACCATGCCTATAGGAGGATAGAGAATCAGTGTAAGGGAGGAGGTGCTGATCTCACGTCCCCCGAATTGCAGGGTCTTGCGAGACCTGGTGTAGAAGGCATCACAGTCCCGGGGCACCCTCTTGTGGGAGGGAGCATCCCAAACTCGGGAAGGCGGGATGGGGGCCGTTGCAGCTAGTTTCGTTGACCATGGTTTCATACGTTAGTGCGCTGATCCCTCGCTGGCTGCGACTCGAGTGGGTCTAGGTGTACAACCCTTGCAGGGTGAAAACTATACGTATAGCCGCGTACTCGGTCATGTACAACTCTTGATCCGGCTTCACTTTCATAGTTAGTGTTACTTGTTTTCTACCACCCTCTAGTCTTGATTTCCTGCCTGGGCAGTTGAGGTGCAAGGAGAGGGAGTTCTCGCACCGACTTGGTGGGTTGGGAGTTGTGACTACCTCGGGAACCTGGTGTGCCAAGATGGCCTGAGTCGGAGGTGTGAGTATCTCGGGAACCTGGAGAGCCAGGATGGCCTGATATGAGGTGTGTTGGATGATTCTTTATATACTTTTGCTTGCTGCTTGCATAGGAAACCCTCAGCCTTATCCTTGACTTGTTTAAATACCTTATGCATTCCACTTAAAGCTTGCATTCGGATGGTGACGTGAACCTATCCCACTCCTTGGGGATAGTTGGTAGATGCAGGATACGAATCTGAGACTCGTGCTAGATAAAGAGGTGCACTAAGGATGGTTCATGCTACGCTCAAGTCGTGCCTGTGGAGAAATGGAGATCCTCAAAGAAGAAGGATGGCCCTGAAGATTAGTTTACGATTCTGCTTTATGTTTTCACCTTTTAGCCAACCCGCGCGCCACGTGATCTCCTGCTCCACACGCCAAATCCTCATCACCCAGTCCCCTGCCTGCGCCTGCCGCACGCCGCGCCGGCTCTGTTCGCCGCCCGCCGCGGCCAGTCACGCGTTTCCGTCGTGTCACCCGCACCCGCGTCTCACAGTCCATGTTCCGCCCTACTCCCGCCTCTCTGCTGCCTACAAAAGGCCGCACGGAGTCCCCCCTCGCGCGCCCAGATGCCAGAACACCACCGCCGCCACCATTAACGCCGTCGTGCTCAGCTCACCGTGGAGCTCACCTCTCCGGCCACCCCGTTGCCAGAGCTGAGTCTTCAACCACCATCACAGCACCCCACCGCAGCTCACTGCCCCACCCATCGTCGTGCAGAGCTGCCGGAGCACCGCCAGCGCCGCCCGCGCCGCCGCCGCTCCTTGCTGCTCCGTGGGCAGCCCACGCCGAAGCTCCTCCGTCCCAGCCAAGCTTCGAAACGGGTTCCCCTCGATGCCGCGAAGCTCCTCGACCAGCACACGCTCTCCCCTTCTCGTCGAAGCACCATCGCCGATGCTCCGCCCCGCCGCCGCCCCTCTGCTCCGCGCCGACGAGCCACCTCCGGCCACTCCCAACCCCGACCAAGGCCACCCCAAGGTAGCCCTCACCTCCCTGGATCTCCTCGACCCTTTTCCCCTCGCCGCTGATGAGCCCCCTCGCCGGAATCTGGCCGGCCGCCATGCCAGCGCCGCCCAGGGACCCAATTGCTTTGATTGAAATCTTTAAAAGAGTCTGCACGTAAGTTTCCAGGGGCATATCTGTAAACCTATGTTTAAACTTTGATTTCAAAAACAGCAAACTTGCAAAATTCATATAAAATCATATAAAAATTTAAAAAATACAAAGTCAACTGTTTGGGAATCATTAGATGAAAATCTACAACTTTTGTAGCATGCATTTCTTCAGTTTCTTGCTAAATCTTGCTCTAAATTAAATGGAAGGTTTAATAGACTTTAATTGTACCCCCTGTTGTAGACAAAGTCTGAACCTGAAAATTTAACAGTAGATTGGTTGCTTGATTTTTAATCCAGTGTAAAAATATTAGGACCAGAGCCCACATCTAGCTAAACTTCTTAATAAAACTTGTTTGTGGCATGAAGAAATAAAACTAATTTGTAGCTGCGGTTATGTTGTGATTCTTGTAGTAAAATTTTTTCAGAACTATTGTTTTAAGGGCTAAATAACACAAAAAATGTTTACAACCTTTATACTCTTTGTAACCTATTTATATAATTTTGTGGTAGGAAAAATTGCACTTATTCAAATAATTAGTTTTTGTGCTTGAAAAATGTTCAACTTTTTACTGTGGAACACATTGGAGTAACTCTTGCTGTGTAAAAAGTTTCATACACAGAAACCCTGTAAAACATCCTGTAGAAATTAATCTTTATTAAACAAAGTGTATCTTGCCTATTTATTATGCTTTGTATCTTGTACAGTAAAATCTAAAAAATTTACAGTAACATACATATGGGTAGATTAATTTCTTGTAAAATTTTTAGTGTCAATACTTGAATGGTTTGTCCTGTATAAAAATATCTAGGTGCTAGCAGTGGTTGTGTTTTACATTTTTGATAATTAATCTGCTACGTAAAAATGTCTGAAATTTTTATAGTGCTTTTATCTCTGCATATTGTGCTCTAAATAAAAATTTTATCACTAGAAGTTACCTAATCCAGAAGTTGTGTTTAATCCATGTTGTGCTTAGGAAATTAAGTTTCCAATATATCACAACCCCCTTTTGTTTAATGAAGTTAATAGTTTAAGTTATACTCTTTTAACAATTGCCCACTGAAATCTCAACTAAGTAACTTCACAACCAAATCGATGTTTTCTGAATTGCACTTTGTTGTGAAAGGAAATAATCGTCATATATCGTCACTATAACTTATATTTGTGCATTCATATAGAATCGACGACTCTCGCCGACGGAACGTACGAGCTGGTGCTCGCGTCCGAGAGTGAGCAACGTGAAGCTCAAGTAAATCTAACTGAAGCTCTTGAAGACCCGAGCCCAAGTTCGGACGAGCCCCAAGCTTGCGTTTCCCAAGAAGGCAAGCCCCGGCATGAACCCTATTTTTCTAAACTTATGCAACTTGTTACTCTACTTTACTTGTGCATTAAGTTTGTAGGAGTTGAATGGAAACTTAGTTGCATGATCCTAGGTACCCATGCTCTGAACACTAGATGTAAGGTTCGATAGAATGCTATGCTAATAGGACTCGGTAAAAGTCGGGTGATTTCCTGTCACTCGCGAGAATATAGTAGTTGAATGTTTACTACATGCTGCAATCATAAGGTCGACGGACGGGGCTATGGTACGATGTTTATGTTGAAGATTGAGGCCCCGTCTGTTTAGTGAAAAATGCTAAGGCCGCAGTGTGTGGTAGTGGTGGTTAAGTCTTTGAACGTAGTAACCACATGCCGAGAATATGGTAATCGGTAAGCTTAAGTACTGGATTGAACCGAGGCCAGAATATGCTCCCCACCACCTTGAATTCGTTCACATCTAGCTAATGGCGGGTGCATTTGCCGCCATGGCCCGACGTACCGTGGTCTGTGGGGACGTGTAGTCGAGGGCGGTGGGCCTGTTCCGTGAAGCGGGAATTGAAGGGAAAAGTTGCACGTGTGACTCTGTGAGTAACCACGTGACGTGTGTTTAGGTTTCCCTTGCAAGGTTAAGAAATTCAATTCGAATCGTCTGTTTCTCGTGGTTATTGAGACTGCTTGACCCTTTTACCACATAGAGTAAGAAGAGGAACAATGATGATGATTAATCTTGTTGGATGCAAAATAATTCTTCCACCATGTATGATATTGGATAGTTGCTTACCTAGAATGGTTAAAGAAAGCTAGAACTTGGAGCTAAAATCTGAAAGTAAGGATCTACTTATATATGCTTTTCGGCAAAACAAACCCCTCAAGCCAAAAGCCTTGCATGTCTAGGAGTCGGCTAAGTATATTCCACTAGTCGGGTAAGCCTTGCTGAGTATTAGTATACTCAGCCTTGCTTGTGGCTTATTTTCAGGTGAAACTTTCGAGGATATGTTTGCTAGTTTGACTTGGCCTTGTACCCTTCCTCCTGGTTGGTCGGTGGAATGGGATACACCCCCGGCTAACGGCGGTGATGCCGAGTGATGTCTCGTACGGGCTTCATCGAGACATCCTTTATCGTCGAGTAGTTGTCGTTATCTTTTCCGCTGTTTGAACTCTGAAGAACTCATTTATTTTGAACTCTGAAGTACCTTGTTTTAAGAATGTGAACTCCATTGTAATATTAATTTATGATGAACCCTGTGGTGTAAAATTGTGGAATGTTGTATACTCTGGCTCACCTTCGTGTGAGTACATGTATGTGTGGTTTCGATCGGCAAAAACCGTGGTTGTATCGGGAGGTTACCCGACAGACCAATGGATTATTCCGTTTGAAGTGCGAGTTAGCCCGGATTGCCCTTGTGGTGGTGGTTAGCGTGCTTGAGCCGGATTAATTCAGGTGGTTCTGCCACAGCTGGTATCAGAGCCGAAATGCATACGCCAGAGAATGCAACAAGCCTTAAAAACTTGTTTTCCTAAAACTTGAACACAAAAATTTTGTTTGGAAAATGCGTTGGTTCGTTAAGGATGGTGCCTAGTTCGTAAAGCCTTAAGGATAGTTCTATCTTACCTTTGATTCTTAGCCTTAGGAATCCTCTCTGACCCTTGCCTCTAATTGGTGCGGTGTCCTTGGACGAACCTAAACCTTAGAGAATATACACACATTCCTCAGTGGATACGATACCCTTGGAATACTCCTGGGTGAAAGCTACAACATCATCCGTGCGCTTGCGGATTTATTCGTGACACTAGTCAACAAGCTTTCTGGCGCCGTTGCTGGGGAACAGTTGCTATATTTTCTTCGGACCTAGTTCGCCCTCGTACCTTTTTCAATTCTTTGATTCTACCTTTACCCCAACTACCCATGGAGAAGCTATCCCTTGAACAGTTCTCTCTCCCAAAGGGTGAGTTCTATAAGCACTTACCAGCTTTATGACCAACCCCTTCATCTGTCTATGGACTCCATCCTAGGATTATATCCGTGTTTCGGAATCAACCCTTCTCTAGAGCAATCAATGAAGATCCCGACGATCATCTGCAAAAGTTTGAGGAACTGTGCTCATGCTTGGACATCCCAGGTATGACACAGGAAACATTGCAGTGGAAGTTGTTTCCTCTCTCTCTCATAGGGAAGGCGGAGCAATGGTACACCCGCACGATAGGGAGTACGACTAGTAATTGGGGAGAATTTAGAGTTGACTTTTGTTACTCGTTCTCCCTTACGGAATGCATAGAATCCCTACCATTTGACATCCTCAGCTTCAAGAAATTGGAGGAGTAGATAGGTGCAGCGTGGGCTAGATTCTCATGCCTTTTGGCATCTAGCCCAGACTTGTCTATACCCGAAGATGTATCATCAGACATCTTTTGCTCGGGTTTAGGTAAGAAATCTGCCCTTGATTTCGACATCGCCACTGGAGGTTCGTTTATGCACAAAGCTTTGACAGAAGGAATAGAGACTCTAGACCTCTTAGAAGACTCATCTTTCCCTAGCGATCATAACGAACCCCGTCGAGAGGAATCCGAGCCAAGCCATGAGAGTCTCTCAACAGCGAATTCCGAGCTTTCATCTCCCACATCCCAAGATTCATATGTTGAGCCCTCTCCCGAAGCAGGAACATCAAAGGGAGAAGAAATTCAACCTTCAATGTTCTCTTCTCAATTCGAGGATGGTCCATCTGAAAACAATAAGAACACCTCGAATCTCTTAAGGGAGGAGCCCTTTTCTGTCCATACGGATCGATATCAAAATCCCTTGATAGAACCTTCCCTCAAGCCTACGGTACCTCCTTTACCTCTCGATTCTCTAAACAAAGCAAATCTCATGGAGGTCACGAAGGAGAAATCGTTGGGTGATGTGAGACACTTTTCCGAAGCAATTTGGATTAGTTCACCCTCCACGATCACCCCCTGCTCTATAAGGGGAATTACTGTAGAAGCCCACCTTAAACCCCTTATGGAGGTTAATATCATGCCATGGCACTTGGAGTACACACTTTTGGGCGATGCTACACTAAAACCATCCGACAAGCTCATCAAGAGTTGTCCCTTTGGACACATCCTTGAATGTCGGGGGGTCGCGAGTGCTGTGATGCTCTCAATAGACAAGATCGAGGTCAACCTGGACTTTCATATCTTCGATATCCTTGATCTTGATCTTATCCTAGGCTACCCTCTAGAAAAACTTCTGGATACACCTCACGGGAGCCTAGATGAAAAGCTTAGGGAACTCGCTTCTGCTATCACTACCTTCTATTTAGAAAATCCTATGGCAAAGCCATTTCCCAATCGAGACACACTCGAGAAGATGATGCACACATCTTCGTTCATATCATCTGAACCTATTCTCTTTGAAGTTGCAAAATTTGCCACTACCAAAGAATACATTTTGGAAGAAATTCTTCACTTTTGTGAAGATGGACGATCATCATCACTCTCGGTCGAGTTTGAGCCTCTTTCCAATGGCCCGGAGTACGTTGTTCTCGACCACACTCGAGATTCAACTACAAGCTCTCATGATGAATCTCTTGAGATGGAGAATCCATGGGTCATGGAATTTTGTGAGGCGCCGACTCTGGAGCCCGAAAAGAAGGATTCCATTGATGAGCATGCTTCATTCCCTGAGCACACACGAGGACTACAACCACCTTGAGGTCCACTTTTGCAAAATCTTCAGAAGGTTGGTTGTAGATGCATATGTTTATCATAAACATTGCATATTTTGTGCAATGCTCTGTGACACTAATCTTGCAGCTAAAGCTTCATGAAACATCAACAATCAGTGGTGAGAGGGGAACGACATCACCAATGATAGCTGCAAGAGGAAGTTCCCATGGTCGAGCTTCTGACCATAAACAAAGCACTGCCGGGAGATAACCCGGATTATCATTTTATTTCCCTTCAATAAAAAGCAAGAGCAGGTTCTAGGATATAGTTTCCTTTCGGGTATTCTTTGTCGCTAATCATTTCAGGTGGAGATCAAAGAGAACGACGGATAGGCGACACCTATGAACATGAGAGCTACACCAACTACAATACTGAAACGAACCGAGTTTTTGAACTGAAAACCCGACTCCCTGTATCATCATGTGTGGCAGATCCACCTGAATTAATCCGGCTCAAGCGCGCTAACCATCACCACAAGGGCAGTCAGGGCTAACTCGCACTTCAAACGGAATAATCCACTGGTCTGTCGGGTAACCTCCCGATGCAACCACGGTTTTTGCCGATCGAAACCACACATACACACGAAGGTGAGCCCAGAGTATACAACATTCCACAATTTTACACCACAGGGTTCATCATAAATTAATATTACAATGGAGTTCACATTCTTAAAATAAGGTACTTCAGAGTTCAAAATAAATGAGTTCTTCAGAGTTCAAACAGCGGAAAATATAATGACAACTACTCGACGATAAAGGATGTCTCGATGAAGCCCGTACGAGACATCACTCGGCATCACCGCTGTTAGCCGGGGGCGTATCCCATTCCACCGACCAACCAGGAGGAAGGGTACAAGGCCAAGTCAAACTAGCAATCATATCCTCGAAAGTTTCACCTGAAAACAAGCCACAAGCAAGGCTGAGTATACTAATACTCAGCAAGGCTTACCCGACTAGTGGAATATACTTAGCCGACTCCTAGACATGCAAGGCTTTTGGCTTGAGGGGTTTGTTTTGCCGAAAAGCATATATAAGTAGGTCCTTACTTTCAGATTTTAGCTCCAAGTGCCCCGAGGCTGTCACGCTCACTCCTATTTGTTTGTTTCCTGCTGCCCAGGACAACGACCCCTTTTGGCTCAACAGAGTGCAGCACTCACAGTACTTGGTGGACTTTCATGCCCACGAGACCATCGAGACCTCCGTGTGGTGCATGAATGCACTCTACCAACTTCAGACTCTCCAGAGTCAGGCGCTTGTGCAGCTCACTGATCTTGCACAGGCCTACCACATGATGGCAGATACCAGGGATGAGCAGATTAAGGAACTCAGTGAGGAGCTCGAGGACAGAGACGCGCGGATTGGCCAACTTGAGGGCCAAGTTCAGGAGCATGACACTCTCATGGGTGAGAGAGATGACATGATAGCACACTTGGAGGAGCAGCTCCATGATCTGAACCTTGAGTTGGAGGATGCTAATGAGCACATCCAGTGGCACCATGATCAGAATGCCCCTCCCGATGTGGTGGCCTAACTTTTGGCAGGTGTTGTAATAGGCTAACTAAGAGTTGAGTACCTCTTTTGCGATGAGTACAACTTGACCATTGGATACTCTAATCATGTAGGCCATGGCTATATAAACTTGGTGGTTTGATTGAGATATTGGAAAGCAGTTGAATCTGCGATTGCAGAAACTTGTCGGAATTTTTACCCATGTCTCTTTACATTTCTGGGCTGAGTGTTGAATACCAAACTTGTCCTAAATTTTGTGATCTAGGTTCTCACAAAATTTCAACCCTATTGGATCTTCCTAGTTTGAGTTATAGGCAAAATACTATAACTCGTTCTGCTGAAAAACAGCCAAACCAGCGAAGCAAAGAGTGAATCGTTTAACCATCTTAGCAATCAATTTAGCATCTTGGCTGAATACCAAAGTTGTACATCTCTAAATTCCCTACCCACTGCCAAAATATGAGAAATTTTTGATGAACCTACCAGGAGTTATAAATTTCTTATGACAGACAGTTTTATGCCCACGATTCTATCCATGATCTTTCGGAAGTCTACTTTTCCGCGTTAATCCTTTTGAATCATGGGAGCCATATGGATCACGTTGCTAATGATAAACATTCACCTTTTCAGATGGTTGGAGCAACCCGTGGTAACCCGGATGGTTTCGGTGCTAGCGCAAGTGGATCACAACCACAGCCGCCACCACCACCCAGCTTGGTGGAAGTTATGGCCGCTCAAACCGAGTTGCTTCGTCAGCTCGTGCAAGGACAGCACCAACAGCGGGGTGGACACAATGTTCACCAACCTCAAGCTGCCGGTTACACGGATTTCCTTGGGACCCGGCCTCCCTTGTTTCACAAGACGGAGGAACCCTTGGATGCGGACGCTTGGATTCGCACAATCGAGTCCAAGTTTTCTCTACTTGTGGCCCCATGTTCGGATGCAAACAAGGCTCGCTTTGCCGCGCAGCAGCTTCGCGGTACAGCTCGTCTTTAGTGGGACCACTATTTTGCTATGCTCCCCGCTGATCACGTTGTCACCTGGGACGAATTCAAAACTGCGTTCTGGGCACACCATATCCCCGAAGGTCTTGTGGAAAGAAAGCTAAATGAGTTTTTGGCTCTCACTCAGGGTACCCGCATTGTACTTCAGTATGCTCAGGCCTTCAACAACTTGTGCCAGTACACGGGTTATCACGCAGACATGGATGCTAAGAAGTGTGATCGTTTCCGCAAAGGTCTGAGTACTAAACTCAAGGAACGGCTGAATCTTGTCAAAGCCGATACATATAATGAGCTGGTCAATATGGCCATCACTCAAGAGGATTGAATTGAGGCTCATCGTGCTGAAAAGAAGAGGAAGGCGCTAGCTGGACCCTTGGGTGCTCAGCCACCGAGGTATCGCTTGGTGCGAAATGCTGCGCCTACAGCTCCACAGAAGGCCCCTCAGCCAGGGCGATGGATTATCAGGCCCCCACAGCAGAAAGGTGTTGCACGACCCCCTATGACTCAACAAACTGGACCCCGGCCCGCTACTCAGCAGTTTCTTCGACCGAGCGTCACCAGTCGTTGTTTCAAGTGCGGGAGTTCCAGTCATTTCGCTCGCGAATGCCCTCAGCCCAGGCAGCCAAATCAGGGCCAAGACTCTAACCAGAACAATAGAAACAAAGGCAAGAGGCAGACCCTTCAGGTCAAAC
This sequence comes from Panicum miliaceum, assembly GCA_032594955.1. Classification (NCBI taxonomy): domain Eukaryota; kingdom Viridiplantae; phylum Streptophyta; class Magnoliopsida; order Poales; family Poaceae; genus Panicum; species Panicum miliaceum. Next base: position 43,804,669 of record CM064061.1, on the reverse strand, counting down.
AAGGACGGGTCAATTTCACCACCCTTGCAGAACTTCCTGAAGGAGCACCAGTGATGACGGGTACATTCTCTATCCATAACAAGCCTGCAGTTATATTGTTTGATTCTGGTGCATCACATGGTTTCATTAGTGCAAAGTTTGGTGCAAAAGTAGGCTTGAATGTTTGTCACACAAAAGGGTCGTATATGATATCAACACCAGGTGGAAAAATTGCTTCCAACCAAATAATAAGGCTGGTACCGGTAAAGTTGGGTAGTAAAATCATCAACGCGGACCTTGTTCTTTTACCCCTTGAAGGCATGGATATTATTTTGGGAATGAATTGGATGACCATGCATGGAGTCATACTGGACCTTTCTTCCCAGGCTGTTGAAATAAATTCACCTAGTCATGGAACCACTACCCTTTACCTACCTTTCTGGGAGTGCACGAATTCTTGTGCTTTCATGATGGAAGGAATCAAGCTAGATGATATTCCAGTGGTATGCGAGTATGCCGATGTTTTTCCGGATGACTTACCAGGAATGCCACCAGATAGGGATATTGAGTTCGTTATTGAACTGCAGCCAGGCACTGCACCTATCTCCAAAAGACCCTATAGGATGCCACCTAAGGAATTGGCCGAACCAAAAACACAACTCCAAGAACTACTGGACAAAGGTTTCATTCGCCCTAGCGCATCACCTTGGGGATGTCCAGCCCTTTTTGTAAAGAAAAAGGATGATAGTTTAAGATTATGTGTGGACTACCGACCTCTCAATGCGGTAACCGTTAAGAATAAATACCCACTTCCCCGCATTGACGTTCTCTTTGATCAATTATCTGGAGCTAGAGTTTTCTCGAAGATTGATCTTCGCTCTGGATATCATCAGATCAAGATTCGTCCATGCGATATTCCTAAGACCGCCTTTTCCACACGGTATGGACTATATGAATTCTTGGTCATGTCCTTTGGTCTCACCAATGCCCCTGCCTACTTCATGTATCTCATGAATTCGGTATTCATGCCCGAGCTCGACAAATTCGTCGTAGTTTTCATTGACGACATCCTTATCTATTCCAAGAATGAGGAAGAGCACGCTAAGCACCTGCACATTGTTCTTCAGCGTCTCAGAGACCATCAGCTCTATGCTAAATTTTCTAAGTGCGAATTCTGGTTGGATAGTGTGAAATTCTTGGGTCACACTATTTCCAGCGAAGGCATAGCCGTTGACCCCAGCAAGGTACAAGAAGTGATGGATTGGAAACCTCCTACCTCTGTTCATCAGATTCGCAGTTTTCTTGGCTTAGCCGGTTACTATCGCCGCTTCATTCCGGATTTCTCCAGGATCGCTAAGCCTATGACTGAATTATTGAAAAAGGGAGTAAAGTTTGTATGGGATAAGAAGTTTGAAGAAGCTTTCCACACTCTCAGAGAACGTTTGACTACAGCCCCTATGTTAGCTCAACCCGATAACACCAAGCCATTCGATGTTTATTGTGACGCCTCTGGCACTGGTCTTGGTTGTGTGCTTATGTAAGAAAATCGAGTTATCGCCTATGCTTCACGAGCCCTTCGGCCCCATGAGAAGAATTATCCGACCCATGATCTTGAATTAGCAGCAGTCATTCATGCAAAAATATGGAGACATTATCTCATGGGCACTCGTTGTAATATCTACACCGATCACAAGAGTCTCAAATATATCTTCACCAAAGCCGATCTGAATATGAGACAAAGAAGATGGCTAGAATTAATCAAGGATTATGATCTCGAGGTGCACTATCACCCCGGCAAGGCCAATGTAGTCGCGGATGCACTCAGCCGCGAAGGCCCATTGCCATTGCCTATCAGTGGAAATCTATAATGAGACATTATGTTCGGAAATGAGGAAGCTTAGTTTGGAAATGATTTCCCAAGGCACTCTGAATCACATCTCAGTCGAGCCCACTCTTCATGACCAGATCATCATGGCACAACTACACGATGAAGGAGTTAAGATCATCAAATAAAAGCTCTCTCTCGGAGAAGAGAAATACAAATGTTTCCGCCAGGACCATAAGGGAGTTCTATGGTTCGAAAGTCGCATAGTCATTCCAAAGAATCATGAGCTCCATAAGCAAATTCTGGATGAGGCACAACTTTCCAAATTTTCTATTCACCCCGGCAGTAACAAAATGTATCAAGACCTTAGGCAAAATTTCTGGTGGACTAGAATGAAAAGAGAAATCGCTAAATATGTCTCAGAATGCGACACCTGCCAGAGAGTGAAAGCCAGCCACTTGAAAGTAGCCGGTACACTTCAACCTTTTCCTATACCCTCATGGAAATGGGAGGACATAAGTATGGATTTCATTGTTGGATTGCCAAGTACAGCATAGAAACACGATTCCATATGGGTTATCGTTGATAGACTCACAAAGACGGCACATTTTCTTCCGGTACACACCACCTATACTGCCAAGAAGTATGCCGAGATTTATCTCGATCGCATTGTTTGCCTACATAGAGTACCGAAGACTATCATTTCCGATCGTGGTACTCAGTTTGTAGCGCGCTTTTGGGAACAATTGCAAGCTTCTCTTGGTATTAAATTGATTCGAAGCTCAGCCTATCATCCTCAAACTGACGGACAAACTGAAAGAGTAAACCAAATTCTGGAAGACATGCTTAGAGCTTGCGTCATTCACTATGACAAGAGTTGGGACAAATGCCTATCCCTAGCAGAGTTCTCATATAACAATAGCTATCAAGCAGGTTTGAAAATGGCACCATTTGAGGCCTTATACGGACGAAGGTGTCAAACCCCTTTGAGTTGGTCACAGACCGGAGAACGCAAAATATTTGGACCAGACTTGGTAATCGAGGCAGAAGAAAAAGTGAGAGTAATACAAGAAAGGCTAATCCCTGCCTGCGAAATGAAGAACACAAGCAATAACTTGAAAGAGTGCAGCTCTCAATAGGAAGTGACAAACTGCAGATGAATGATTAAGCACACGAGTTGGGGTTTCACAAACCGATGAACGGCGACTGTTCGAAGATAGATTAATCTAAAGCAAAACCCAACCATAACTTGGGTGGCGGCGACTGAGTTATAGGGTTTAGGGGCGTGGACAACCCCCTCGACGTGCTCCTAATGGGCTCAACGACGATACAAGGCCCAAAGGCCGAAATACAGCGACGCAGCGCTGGCGCAGATTCTGGACGTCATCTTCTTTCGATGATTTCCGTTGACTCAGGAATCTTTTGGACACAGGACTGGTTCCATTAGAAGGTCTATGAAATTATCTTTCCAACCATAGGTGGATCATCGAAATCGGACTCCGTATGTGGCCTGGGCGTCCAATCTAAAGCAGACTATTCCTGGACTCCGAGGTGGACTCGAAATCGACTTGGCTTGGGCCTCCACCTCGACTTGGCCTCCTTTGCTGGCCCTCCACGCCTCCATACTCCTCTGCACGCATATCCTGGTCCTCTCCTTGGTTCCTAATCAAAATACAATCATTAGGTAGCAATCTATTCTCCAAATCATAAGATAAAGTGCTTAGGAACGAGCTCACCTCTAAATTCAATTGTTGCGCGCAAGCTCTAGTGATTGGACCTTGAATGTCCAGTGGAGGAGTGTTGTATGCATCCGAAGGAGTGATGTCCTCATCAGAGATCGTGACATGGTTGATAACCAGAGGAGTTGCGGTGCTAAGATTGCAGGGATTCGGGTCTTTGGATCTGAAGCCGGATCGGTGTGTCGTGCTCCGACCAAAACGAGAGTTATCCGTCACCTGAAGGAAGATCGGGCACCCTAGTTCACATCATTATCTCCCGCTTTGAATTGCTTGAATTTGATATGGTTGTCATGCCATCTTTTTGTTCGTTCCTTGTACAACTTGGAGCTGTGGTAGGCCTTCTCCCTCCATTCGTCCAATTCAACTAATTGGATTTGTCGTTTCACTCCAGCTGATTGGAGGTCCATGTTCCACTTCTTGATTGCCCAATGGGACTTGAATTCAAGCTCAACTGGCAGATGACAAGTCTTGCAATAAACCAATTGGTATGGTGTCATACCTATCGGGATCTTGAAAGCTGTTCTATAAGCCCAAAGTGCCTCGGGTAATTTGCTTCTCCATCCCTTCCCCATAGCGTTTACTGTCTTCTGCAGAATGTTCTTGATCTGTTTGTTCGATGTTTCTACTTGATAGCTTGTCTGGGGGTGATATGGAGTATGCAATCCGGTGGTCTACTCCCAACTTGCTGAGACACTTCCTGAATGTCTTATCAATGAAGTGTGAGCCACCATCACTGATCATGACTCTCGGAACTCTAAAGTGAGGAAATATAATTTCCTGGAACATCTTCTTTGAGTTCTTTGAGTTGGCCACAACGCAGGGAAGTGCTTCAACCCATTTGGACACATAGTCCACAACCACAAAGATGTATTCGTATTGCTCTGATATCGGGAAAGGACCCATGAAGTCAATTCGCCAGACATCGAATATCTCCACTTGAAGGTTGCTCTTCAGTGGCATAGCATCTCGGGAGTTGATGTTCCCATGCTTCTGACATCTTGGGCATTGCCGCACAAACTCTTTTGTCTCTCCATACATGGTTGGTCAAAAGAATCCACTCTGCCAAACCTTAGCATGGGACCAGAATGCTCCATAATGCCCTCCATAAACTGAGGAGTGGCAACGCTCGAGAATCTTGCGGGTCTCACAAAGTGGGATGCAGCAGTGGAATAGACCATCAGCACAGACCTTGAAGAGATAGGGATCATCTCATAGGTGATACTTGCTGAGGTGGACCAGTCTTTTTCTGTCTTCTCTTGGGGGTATATATCCAGCCACCATGAAATTCACTAGGTTGGCATACCATGGGCTGGATGTAGAGACCTTCAGAAGAGTGTCATCTCTCAAATAATCATCGATCGGCAGGTCCGATCCCTTGAATTGCATTCTTGAGAGATGATCTGCCACACAATTGTGTGCTCCTTTCTTATCTCTGATTTCCAGGTCAAATTCTTGTAGGAGGAGAATCCAACGGATGAGTCGTGGCTTTGCATCCTTCTTGGTGAGTAGGTACTTCAGTGCAGCATGATCTGCATATACTATCACCTTAGCACCAACCAAGTAGGATCTGAACTTTTCAATGGCGAACATCACCGCTAGAAGTTCCTTCTCCGTTGTTGCTTAGTTCAGTTGAGGTCCGGTCAATGTCTTTCTTGCATAAGATATAGCATAATGTTGTTTATCCTTGCATTGACCGAGCACTGCGCCGACGGCGTAGTCACTTGCATTGCACATGATCTCGAATGGAAGACTCCAATTTGGCGGTTGTATGATGAGTGCAGACACCAGTGCCTTTTTGAGGTATAGAAGGCCACGAGGCAGTCTTCATCGAAGTTGAATGGGGTCTCCTTGGCTAGGAGACTTGTCAGAGGCCTGGCAATATGGAAGAAATCCTTGCTGAACCTCCTATAGAATCTAGCATGACCTAGAAAACTTCGAACTCCCTTGACATTTGTCGGGGGTGGTAACTGCTCCATAACTTCAATCTTGGCTCGATCCACTTCTATCCCTTTTTCTGAAACTTTATGTCCAAGGACAATTCCTTCTCTAACCACGAAATGGCACTTCTCCCAATTGAGTACTAAGTGCGTTTCTTGGCACCTCTTGATAACTTTATCCAAATTCTCAAGGCAATCTTCGAAGCTCTTGCCATAGATTGAGAAATAATCCATGAAGACTTCCATGATGTTCTCAATTAGATCAGAGAATATCACCATCATACACCGTTGGAATGAAGCAGGTGCGTTGCAGAGACCAAACGACATTCGCCTATACGCGAACGTGCCGTAGGGACAGGTGAAGGTAGTCTTACTCTGGTCATCAGGGTGAATAGGAATCTGATGATATCCAGAATATCCGTCGAGGTACCAGAAGAATGAGTGCTTGGCCAGCCGTTCGAGCATTTCGTCGATGAAGGGAAGGGGGAAGTGATCCTTCCGGGTAGCCTTGTTCAGCATTCGGTAATCAATGCACATCCTCAATCCAATAACTGTCCGTTGAGGTATGAGCTCATTTCTCTCATTCCGGACTACTGTCATGCCCCCCTTCTTTGGGACTACTTGAACTGGACTGACCCACTCACTATCTTGCATGGGGTAGATGATGCTCGCGTGCAGTAGCTTCAGAACCCCTTTCTTGACTACCTCCCTCATCGTATCATTCAATCGTTCTGATGTTCTCTAGACGTCTATGGTCCGGTTGCATAGGGATGTGATGGGTGCATAAGTTGGTGCTGATCTCCTTCAAGTCTTGCAGAGAGTACCCATGACAGATCTTTACTTCTCCAAGACTGTTAAGAGCTGTCGAGTTTCACTCTCTGTCAGCTTATCACTGATGACAACTGGTGCGGCTCAATTGTTGTGGAGGAATGCATACTTTAACCCAGAAGGCAGCGGCTTCAACTCTTGTAGTGGAGGTTGCGGTTTCTCCTCTACATCAAGCTTACTCTGTCCGTTTGGTTCTATTTCCTGGGTAAAGTATATGACATCATCTTCAATAGTGGCTAAGTGATCCCTTCTTGGATGATCTTCACTGATTCCTCCACGGGGTCTTTCTCCGGCCTAGCTTCGGCAAATGTGTTGCATGAAGGAACTAGGCTGACTGGGATGATATCTTTGCCAACCTTAACCTCGAGCATTGCTCGGTCTCTGTTTGGGTTGACAAGTGGCTCTATTGGCTGTCCAATCAAGACGAACTCTTCACCTTCTAGGATATCAAAGATATGGAAGTCCAGGTACACCTTGTTGATCCCCATGCGAACAGGAATAACTCCGTGGATGCCTCGGCTTCGTCATCTCCGCCGACTAAAGATGTTTGTCAGTAATGGACAGCCGATGAAAATAATTTTCGCAGCCGATGAAAATATCTTAATCAGTCTCGTGTTCTTTTGTTGATAGCCTTGCGAATCAACGGGAGAAACAAAGCAAAAGCCAATTGCAGAATATTTATTGAAGTAGCAGCGTTGTATTTTGGTGGTGCCTGCACACGGTCAGCTTTCTGGAAAAATATACGAAGGGAGAGAGCATATATGTCAAAATCGAAGGCCGGCCGATATAATCGGCATGTTGATCCCGCCTAGTTCGTTCCGCCTGGCTGATGTGCTGTGCTCGGTGTCAGCACCGTACTGTCCATTCTATTCATGCTCATCGAGGTGCTGAGAAACCATGGAGCGCCTACTTGACTTCAAGGCTACAGTCATTATCCGTGGAGACACTGTGGTAAAAAAGCCAGTCAGACATATCTATTGGTTACAATCAAAAGAAGGCCGGATGGCAGTAATCTTCTCCAAGATTAGCAATTATTAAAATATTCAGAAAGCTTGCATGCGGAGGGGCAAGGATATATCGGCTACTTGTGTGGTTCAACAGATTGTTTTCATCATGGAAAAATTATAGCCGATGGAGCATGTGTCTAAAGAAGGCGTCGGCCGATAATCATCCGGGCAAAATACAAAAGCCGATGAACTGTGTATAAAAAGTATCGGCTGCTATTAAATGTGTCTACCGTATAGAGAGCAAAGAGCATCGGCATTGAGACTAATTATCTGACGCAATATTTGGCTGATGGTACTATTTTACTACCAGGAGAAAAAACAGCCGATATGTCTGAAATTAGTTCTATCGGCTAGGTGACGTCGGTACCCTCAAGGCTAGAACCAAACATTCAGGGGTTTAGGCCAATTAAATTTAAATTGCATAGAGAAGGTAGTTGGCTGATACTTCACCAAATAAAGTGCTATGGCGGATGCACTTACCTGGGTAGCAGATGGAGTTGACGTTATCAAATTCTGGATGCTTCAAATATTTACGTTAGTCATATGAAGTTGGTGACCGATGATATGGTTGATCCTGCCAAACACACCTTACCTCAGCTAGCGCGTCAAGCTCGGCAATCAGCGCATCGCCGTCCACATTGTCCACGCTCATGATTGCCGAGATGCTGAAGGAGACCGTAGAGTACCTGAATGACGTCAGCCGCAGCGGCGCCCATGGGCACATGACGGTGTAGCTGAGACAAGAAGCTCAGCCCAGGAAGCATATGCATCGGCAAAGGATGCCATTCTCATTTTCAGCATGGCCGATGGACTCAATGGCTGGTATTTATGTGTCAGCCCACTCATGATCTGGCCGTTAATCCACTTCAGGTGCTTACGCGAGAAAGCCAGGGGTCCTTCTAGTACTATGTGGCATGCCATGGCTTTGGACATCACATTCACCCCGACTTTCGGGTCGTAAGGAATTTCTCGTTGGACAGCGTCCCCAATAGCGCAGAGGAGGACTCTAAAATCTTTGTAGAGTCATATAACACTGCTACTTGATTCGGCTTCCTCTGTCCATTCCTTGCTCATGACCGCAGTAAGGCCCTCAATTTGTGGGGTGGCTTCTGGAATGAATGTCTCAGATCCTGAGCACTTACACCTGTGTTCTTTGGGCAACTTTATTGAATTGCCCAACTCCATATACTATTCTTCTATGAAGAGACCAGGGACAAACATAGGCATATCTTCGATGAGAGGCTCTGAATCGAAGGTCTTGGGTGGTTCGGTAACTTCCTCTATATAAGGTGGAGGTGGATAGGATGCAGCTGAAATGTGGTGTATCTGCTGCTTCTCTCTGGGCTGATCACTTGTACTGAGTACTGTTAAGGACTCTTTCCAGAATTTTCTTTGCCTCAGACACTATCTTGTACATGATCGACCCCTCGGAGGCGCTGTCCAAAAACTGAGCACTCTCCGGCTTTAACCCTCGAACGAAGTGTTGCATAAGCATTTCCTCTGGAACTTGTGTGGTGGACCAGAGGTGGCTAAATGCAAGAATCTTGCCCAGGCTACTCCAAGTGACTCATCGCCTTGTTGGAACGACAAAAGTTGGAGGTAATGCGATATCACTTTGGAGACAGGATAGAAGAACATACTAAACTCGTCCTTCAATGCAATCCAATCTCCTCCGACTCTCCCTGCCCTCCGGTGGTACCAACTCTTGGCTGCTCCCGTCAGAGAGAACGGAAATAGCTTCCACCGTAGTGTGTGTTGAGACATACCGGGTATGATGAGGAGAGAACAATTCTCCTCAAAATCCTGCAGGTGAGCATAGGGACACTCATCCTTTCTACCAGAGAAGGACTGAGCTCGAACCATGGCTATGAAACTGGAACGGAACTCGTAGCCATCAGTTAATATGGGGTGGCAAGATGGTGGCGGTTCCGAGTACTCGCGGTACGGACCTGCCGGATAACTAGAAGTGAACTCCATGGGGTAGATGGTATGGGCGGAAAGGTGTACAACTGAAAGCTTGTTGGCACTCCTTAGCCTTTACGAACTAATCTGCAAACGCATGGATACCGATGTAGCTTTCACCAGGGAGTTTACGTAGGATATAGAATCCAAGGAAGGGCAGACGCAACCAATCCTAGAACTATTCAACCGGACCCACCTAGAGAGAGGAGGTAAGAGGGTAGAGGGCTTAACTTCAGTTAGCCAACTCGTTACCCAGATAACTAGAAGCTATACTAACTTGATCTGCTTCGACGGCTGGGGCGGAAGGACCACAGACTAAGGGAGAAATGGGGGGTCCAACTCGGCCAACGATCTACTGCTATGAAAACACCCGAACATGGTGGACTACAAGGGAAAGACAGGGTTGTCACCACCTGCCGCCTACCACATCAGTTCCATGGGGTGGAACACAACCCAAGATAACTATCAAGCCTAAGCACCACGCTTCAACTATCCAGTTACTGTCTTCCGCCTCACGTTAAGGCAAGAAGAAACCCCAAATGGCCAGACTTGTTGAGCCACGCAAATCAAAGAAGTAAACTAACTAGATACTGAAAGTAAAGAGATTAACTAGCAAGACACTGAAGATAAACATGGAATTTACTTTGATAATATTCCCCTAAGGTGGATACAAAGTGGAGAAGCACCAAGAAAACCCCGGCTCCTTTCCTAGCTCGGCTCTTGCACAAGCTCTCACCTCACACTCTCCCTATTCTACACTTGAAATGAAGCTACTAAGAATCTCACTTCTCTCTTGGATGGTGTGTCTTACAAATGAGAAATGGATCTCTATTTATAGCAGCTAGAGGTTGGTAACCGGTGAAAGGCGTCAAGACCACACGACCTTGGCGGTTATCATAGCTTCCACGGAAAGTTGAGCTCTAGAGGGTGACAAGTGGGGCCGGCCGGCCTCCCCTATGCTGGCCGGCCTAGGGATGGTGCCACTTGGCACCGCCTTTCATGTGGACGTCCCTAATCACTTCCTGAGGTCGGTAACAGTTGCTTTTTAGTTAAGCAACATTTAGGACATGCATGTGGGCCCCTTGATCCGTGTGTGAAGCCTTTCGTCTCCTCGGATCAAACCGACTTGAAGTGCACGATCCCTGATCCTCCTGGGTGTGTTTCTTGACTCTTGGATCAGTGACGTGGCTAGAGGGGGCAGATCCTGAGAATTCTCCCAATTCATCCCAATTTCGCACACTAAGTTCCTAAAATGATAAATGCAACAAAACTTGTGGAAATTGTTAGTGTGATTAGTTTTAACTCAGTTTTGTCTTGTAAACCATGAAAACTGGAGAAATGTTGGCGGTAAAAATCATTGAAATCGACCGCCAACATTGGTGCAGCGTATCCTCGATGTTGTTGGCCTAAACTCGCAGCTCGCCTAGGTGCTGGGTGATGGAGCCGAAGTCACGGCTAGAGGCCGTTCGTTGTGCAAGGTTCGGGATCCCGCTGAAGCTGGAGCTGGTGGACCGGCGGCTTGGAGCCTGTCGTGCCCATTCATCGGTCCTTGCACTGTGCCAGGCCGAACCACCCGCTTCATGGTGATACGAAGGTTGAGGCTGTTGTGGTGGTGGTGCTTGCTCGGTTCCTCTTCTTGACCTGTTTCGCGTCATCCTGCCAGGCAAACCAGAAACACTATGTCTATGTGCCGCCACTTCTGGGATGAGAGGGGCGGTTAGTGACTGGCAGTTATACAAATGATACCCCGCGTTTGGCAATGGGATTTCATTTGCATAGCCCAAGGAGAAGAAAATCAAAGAGTCATTCGGACCTTTCTTGAGTGTGTGCCCAGAAATCAAATAAGCTTCATCGATAAGAGTACGGGGATCCTCAATGAAAGGAATGACAATCCCATCTAAGAACCCGAGACTCGAAGTGATGGGTGTAATCAAAGAAGTACACTCAACAAGACCCGCCATCTTGAAATTCAAAAGCCATTGCGAATTCATTGCCTTTATGGGGGAGACATTGATCTTGTTGACGATGGCGTATAATATCATGAACTCATTATTGCACACGGTTCGAACATCATCTCTTGGAAAGAGAGTGATGGCTAACCATTTGTGCATCAACCGAAGATTTGAATTTTGAATGTTGTTGCACCGAGCTGCAAACTTGCCATGGACAACTTGACCCCAAATCAAACCCCAAAAATCATGACGATTAAAACCGCGGCAAGCTTTTTCAAGACAAACCGGCAAGCGTTTGTTAAAACCGAGGTGGCGACTCAAATCCTTCCAAGTGATGTAATAATCATGCCCAAAAATTTGAAATGAAACACCGTCATCCACCTCTCGAAGAGTGCAAAGAAACTGGATGGTGAGGAGACGAGAACCATTCTTGTGGCAGAACCACCTGAATTAATCCGGCTCAAGTGCGCTAACCGTCACCACGAGGGCAATCAGGGCTATCTCGCACTTCAAACGGAGCAATCCATCATTCTGTCGGGTAACCTCCCGATACAACCACGGGTTTGCCGATCGAAACCACACATACAAAGTACTCACACGAAGGTGAGCCCAGAGAATACAACATTCCACAAATTTTACATCACAGGGTTCAACATAAAATATTATTACAGACCAAGTTCGAATTCGTAAAACAAGTACTTCAGAGTTTAAAAGTAAACGGGTTCTTTAGAGTTCATTGCAGCGGAAAAACAGCGTTAAACTACTTGACGATACATGATGTCTCGATGAAGCCCGTACAAGATATCACTCGGCATTATCATCATTGGCCGGGGACGCATCCCATTCCACCGACCAACCAGGAGGAAAAGTACACAGCCAAGTCGAACTAGAACCATGTCCTCAAAAGTATCACCTGAAAACAAGCCACAAGCAAGGCTGAGTATACTAATACTCAGCAAGGCTTACCCGACTAGTGGAATATACTTAGCCGACTCCTAGACATGCAAGGCTTTTGGCTTGAGGGGTTTGTTTTGCCGAAAAGCATATACAAGTAGGTCCTTACTTTCAAATTTTAGCTCTAGATTCTAGTTTTCTTTAACCATTCTAGGTAAGCAACTATCCAATATCATACATGGTGAAAGAATTAATTTGCATCCAACAAGATTAATCAGCATCATTGTTCCATTTCTTACTCTATGGGGTAAAAGGGTCAAGCAGTCTCAATAACCACGAGAAACGGACGATTCGAATCGAATTTCTTAACCTTGTAAGGCAGACCTAAACACACGTCACGTGGTTACTCCTAGAGTCACACGTGCAACTTTTCCATTCAATTCCCGCTTAACGGAACAGGCCCGCCGCCCTCGACTACACGTCCCCACAGACCACGGTACGTCGGGCCGTGGCGGCAAATGCACCCGCCATTAGCTAGATGTGAATGAATTCAAGACGGTGGGGAGTATATTCCGGCCTCAGTTCAATCCGGTACTTAAGCTTACTGATTACCATATTCTCGGCATGTGGTTAGTACGTTCGAAGACTTAACCACCACTACCACACACTGCGGCCTTAGCATTTTTCACTAAACAGACCTTATGATTGCAGCATGTAGTAAACATTCAACTCCTATATTCTCGTGAGTGACAGGAAATCACTCGACTTTTACCGGAGTCCTATTAGCATAGCATTCTATCGAACCTTACATCTAGTGTTCAGAGCATGGGTATCAAGGATCATGCAACTAAGTTTTCATTCAGCTCCTATAAACTTAATGCACAAGTAAAATAGAGTAATAGGGTTCATGCTCCGGGGCTTGCCTTCTTGAGCAAAGCTAGCCTTGGGCTCTTCCGAACTTTGGTTCGGGTCTTCGAAAACTTCAGTTAGATTCACTTGAGCTTTACGCTGCTCACTCTCGGACTCAGGCACCAGCTCGTACGTTCCGTCAGCGAGAGTAGTCGATTCTATATGAATGCACAAGTATGAGTTGTAGTGATGGTATATGACATTTATTTTCTTCACGATAAAGTTGCAGTACACAAAAACGTCAATTTGGTTGTGAAGTTACTTAGTTAAGATTTCTTGGGCAATCATTAATAGAGTACATCTTAAACTACTTAACTTCATTAAACAAGAAGGGGTTGTGTTATATCAGAAACTTAATTTTCTAAGCACAAACATGGATTAAACACAATTACTGAACTAGGTAACTTCTGGTGATGAAACTTTTATTCAGATTACATTATGCAGAGGCAACAGTACTGTAAAAATTTCAAAAATTTCTGTGTAGCAGATTAATTTTGAAAAATGTACTACTCAACCATTTCTATAACCTAGTTATTTGTATACTGAACAAAGTATACAAGTATTGATGCTAAAAGTTTGACAGCGTGTTAATCTAGCCATATGTGTGCTCCTGTAAATTTTTTAGATTTTATTGTGCATGATACAGAGCATAATAAATAGGACAAGTTACACCTATTTTTGTAAGGATTAATTTCTACAGGATGTTTTACAGGGTTTCTGTGGCAGAACCACCTGAATTAATCCGGCTCAAGTGTATTAACCATCACCATTAAGGCAATCTCGGTTAACCTTACACTTCAAACGGAGTAATCCACTGGTCTGTCAGGTATAACCTCCCGATACAACCACGGTAGAGCGGATCGAATGCCATACATACAAAAGCTCATGCGATGATGAGCCCAGAGAATACCACATTCCAGCAAATATTACAAATCTACCATAAGTAAATATTACAGACCAAGTTTTGAGTTTAGAAACCAAGTACTTCAATGATCATAACTAAGAAGTTTTTCAGAGTTTAAGTTGCAGTGGAAAATAAACAACGAAAGCTACTCGACGATACAGGATGTCTCGATGAAGCCCGTACGAGACATCACTCGGCATCATCACCGTTGGACGGGGGCATATCCCATTCCACCGACCAACCAGGGGAAAGAATGCAGGGCCAAGTCAAGCTAGCAATCATATCTTCAAAAGTCTCACCTGAAAACGAGCCACAAGCAAGGCTGAGTATACTAATACTCAGCAAGGCTTACCCGACTAGTGGGGTATACTTAGCCGACTCCTAGACATGCGAGGCTTTTGGCTTGAGGGGTTTGTTTTGCCAAAAAGCATATATAGTAGGTCCTTACTTTCAGATTTTAGCTCCAAGTTGTAGCTTTCTTTAACCATTCTAGGTAAGCAACTATCCACTATCATACATGGTGAAGCATTAAATTTCATCCAACAAGTTTATTCATCATCATTGTTCCTCTTCTTACTCTGTGGGTAAAAGTGGTTAAGCAGTCTCAATAGCCGTGAGAAACGGACGATTCGAATCGAATTTCTTAACCTTGCAAGGGAAACCTAAACACACGTCACGTGGTTACTCCAAGAGTCACACGTGCAACTTTTCCCTTCAATTCCCGCTTCACGGAACAGGCCCACCGCCCTCGACTACACCTCCCCACAGACCACGGTACGTCGGGCTGTGGCGGCCGATGCACCCGCCATTAGCTAGATGTGAATGAATTCAAGACAGTGGGGAGTATATTCGGCCTCGGTTCAATCCAGTACTTAAGCTTACCGATTACCATATTCTCGGCATGTGGTTAGTACGTTCAAAGACTTAACCACCACTACCACACACTGCGGCCTTAGCATTTTTCACTAAACAGACGGGGCCTCAATCATCAACATCATACCATAGCCCCGTCCGTCGTCCTTATGATTGCAGCATGTAGTAACAATCAACTCCTAATTTCTCGCGAGTGACAGGAAATCACTCGACTTTTACCGAGTCCTATTAGCATAGCATTCTATCGAACCTGGCATCTAGTGTTCAGAGCATGGGTACCTAGGATCATGCAACTAAGTTTTCATCCAGCTCCTATAAACTTAATGCACAAGTAAAGTAGAGTAATAAGTTGCATAAGTTTAGAAAAAAGGGGTCATGCTCCGGGGCTTGCCTTCTTGTGAACAGTTAGCTTGGGGCTCTTCCGAACTTGGGCTCGGGTCTTCAAGAGCTTCAGTTAGATTTACTTGAGCTTCACGCTGCTCACTCTCGGACGCGCGTACCAGCTCGTACGTTCCGTCGGCGAGAGTCGTCGATCCTATATGAATGCAGGAGCGTAAGTTGTGGTGATAGTTAACTGACATTATTTCCTTCACGATAAAGTTGCAGTTCATAGGGCATAAGTTTTGCTGTGAAGTTATTTACTTTAACATTTCCGGGGCGATCGTTAATAGAGTTTATCTTAATCTATTTAACATTTTCTAAGCGCTTTACTAATTATTTTGGATTAGTGAAGTTTTCCTACCACAAATTCATATGAACAGGTTACATATAGTAAAAATGTTTCTAAATTTTTCTTTGGCCTCTAGGTATTACTACAACAACACAGAAAAAGTTTCATGACATTAAACATCACAGAACAGCAGGAAAAATTAGTTCTATCACTTTATGGCATAAAACAAGGTTGGACAAAAGGTCTATCTAGAGATGGCTTTTGGTCCTGATCTTTTTACACAGTCCTAAACATCAAGCAACTAACTCACTGCCTGAAATTTAGGGTCAGCATTGATCTACAACAGTGGGTACAAAAGAAGTCCATTAAACCTTCCATTTAACCTAGAGCAAAATATATTTAGAATCTGAGAAACTTTATGTAACAAAAGTTGTAGAGTTTCTTCTAAGGATTCCAGAACAGTTGAGTTTGCATTTTTCTGAATTTTCTACGATTTTATACGAATTTTACAAGTTCACTGATTTGGTTAAAACTTTCTTTACAGAGGGGTCCCTGAAAACTAGCAGAAAACCCCCTAGAAAGATTTGGGCGTTTGCAATGTGGTCCCTGGTCACGATTCACGGCGGGGGAACATCTGTCCGGCTGAATTCCGGCGAGCTGGGTCGCCGGCGGCGAGGGCAAGGTGGGGGAGCACGGAGAGGGAACCAGGGCGCACCTATTGGTGGTCTTGGAGTGGCTCGGGGTGGCTGGTGGCGGACTGGCCGCGGAGAGCAGGGGGCGGCGGCGGTGGGGCGGCGCGGACGGCGGCGCTCCGGCGATGAGGGCGGCGGGGCTCGGGCTGGGAAGCTTCAGCGCATTGAGGAGGATCCGTTTCAGCGCTTGTCTCGGGTCGAGGAGGGGTAGAGGAGGGAGTTCCACGGCGGCGGCGTGGGGCGGAGCTCGGCTCTGCTCTGCTCTGGCGGGGAAGAAGAAAGGAGAGGAGGGAGGGGCACTGCACCGGGCTTTATAGCCGGTGGAGCTCATGGGGACGGGCTTGGCACGGCCGGGGCGCTGGGGGGAGGGGGCGGCGAGGCTGGGCGCCATTGGTGCGGGGCGGCGGTGACCAGAGGCGCGCCATGCGTGGCATGCGTGTGCTGGGCGCGCACCAGGGCGCGACGTCGCATGCGGGCGACGCGGCGTGCTACTGGCGAGCTGGGGGCACAACGGGGCACGCCGTTGGGTGGCGGGGCGGCGGCCAGCGACTGGGCGGCGGTGCGGTGCTGCAGGGCGCCGGGTTGGGCAGGGGCTTGCCGTGCGGGAGGGGGAAGAAAGGCGCGGCTGTGGTTGGGCGAGCGGGGGCGGGCAGCAGGTAGGGCGCCGGGGGTTGGCTCGGCGCCTGGTGCCGCGCAGGCGTCGAGGGCCAGGTGGCCGGCGGCGGTCGGGCGAGCTGGGCGGTGCAGCAGAGGAGGGAGAGGTGAGGGAGGGACCTAAGTGCGAAAATTCAAAAATTTCCAGGGGCTGGTTGCAAACAGGACGTTTTCTCCACTTTCTAATTCGAATTTCAAAATCTTTTGAATATGAAAGTTGTTCAGAATAAAAAGTTCTACAAGTTTCGTTTCAGGCCAAAGTTCATTTGAGCTTTAGTTCCAAAGTTATTTTAAAAACTTAAAGAAAACTCTATTCGGAGGGCGCGTCATTTTATTTCAAAATTTTATTTTCTTCCCTAGGCTTCAACTAAACTTTTATTGGTCATGCTAATACTGGTGTGGTCATTTAATTTCATAGCCATATTTGCTTTGATGTGAAAGTTATCCAATTTGTTTCACTAAAGTACATGCATTTATGCACATACAAACTTTTAAAGGTAAAAGCAAAACCAAACTTAATCCATTCCTTTTATTTTCTTGGTTAGCGATGCATTTTATTACGCCAGTAAGACTTGTTTAATAATTAAAACACCTGAGGTGTTACAGTTTCTGAGTATAAAACTTTTTATACAGCATGTTCTATACCATAGTATCCTATAGTAAAAATATGAATATTTTCTAAGAAAAGAAACTAATTACTTTGATTTAATGTATTTCTCCACTACAAAAAATATATAAGTGGTTACAGAAAGTTAAAAAGTCCCAAACTGTTGCTGTGGCATCTAGATATCAATATAACAGCGCAGGAAAAGTTTCATAACATGAATCACTATAGAACAGCAGGAAAATTATTTGTATGTCTTCATACCATAGAACAAGGTTTAACAAAACGTTCAGCTAGAGGCAGGTTCTGGTCCTGAACGTTTTACACTGGCCTACACAACAAGCAACTAATCCACTATCCAAAAATCAGATGCAGCACTGGTCTACAACAGTGGATTAATTTAAATGCTATTTAACATTCCATTTAATATAGAACAAAATATAGCAAGCTACTGAAGGAATGCATGTAACAAAAGTTGTAGATTTTCTTTTAGGGATTCCAGAACAGTTGAGTTTGTATTTTTCCGAGTTTTCTATGATTTTATATGAATTTTACAAGTTCAGTATTTTTGAATCTAAAGTCAAAACACTGGTTTGCAGATATGCCCCTGGAAACATGCGTGCAGACCCTTTTAAAGATTTCAATCAAAGCAATTGGGTCCTTGGCGGCGGCTGGCATGGCGGCCGGCCAAATTCCGGTGAGGGGGCTCGTCGGCGGCAAGGGAAAAAGGGTCGGGGAGAACCGGGGAGGCAAGAGCTACCTTGTGGGGGCCTGAGGGGGTGGGTCGGTGAGCTTCGTGGCATCGAGGGAAACTCGTTCCGAGGCTTGGCTAGGGCGGAGGAGGGTCGGAGCTGGGCTGTCCACGGTGAGGTGGGGTGCAGCGGCGGTGGAGGCAGCGCCGGCGGCGCTCTGGCTGAGGTAGGCGGCGATGGGCGGGGCAGTGAGCTCTGGTGGGGCGGTGTGGTGGTGTTTGGATGCTCAGCTCTAGCAATGGGTGGCCGGGGAGGTGAGCTCCACGGCGAGCTTGGCATGGCGGCGGCAATGGCAGTGGGCGGCGGCGTTCTAGGGAGCTGGTCATGCGAGCAGGGCTCGGGGCGGCCTTTATAGGGACAGGAGGGAGGGAGAAGGCCGGGGCTGGACAGCGAGGCTCGAGCGCGGGTGGCACACCATTGGCCGCGGTGGGCGGCAAGCAGAGTGCCTGCATGGTGTGCGGCGGGCGCGGCCAGTGGGTTGGGCGAGCGGGATTCAGCGTGGGGGAGGGGGAGATCACGCAGGCGTGGGTCGGGCAAGCAGCTGCAGTAGCGGGCTGGTCAGGCGGCGAGCACGGCAACTGGCGGGACGCGGCAGGGGCTCGGGCACGGCGCGGCCTAGCCATTGGGCGCGGCGGGCGGCGAGCAGAGGCGGGCGACGACGTCGCGCGCGTGGCACGCTCGGGCTGGGCAGGGTCGCGGCGCGGGGAGGGAGCTGGCGTGCGGCAGGGGTGCGGCAGCCATGGGCTTGGCACCTAGCACCGGTCAGGCATCACCGGCCATGTGGCGGACGACCGCTGCGCGGCGGTCGGGCAGGGGAGAGGGGAGGTGAGGGAGGGACTGAAAAGAGAAAATTGGAAGAACTCCAGGGGTCTGGTCGTAAAAATAAAATTATCTCCCTTTTCTGTGTTGCAACTCAAAAATCTATGAACATAAAAGTTGTTCAAAATGAAAAGTTGCACAAGTTTGGTTTCAGGCCAAAGTTCATTTGAGTTCTAGTTTGAAAGTTAATTTGAAAACTCAAAAAGCTTGATTCGGAGGGCACGTCATTTCCTGAGAAAAAATTTGTATTCTCTCCTAGGCTTCAACTAGACTTTTGTTTATCATGTCACTGATGGTGTGCCTATTCAATTTCATAGCCATATTTGCTTTGATGTGAAAGTTATTTAATTTGTTTGATTAAAGTACATGTACTTATGCACATATACACATACTTTCAAACCCAAGGAAAACCAGCTCATAATTTATTTCCTTTAAATTTTTCTTAGTTAGTTAAGCATATTGTAATGCTAATGAGACTTGTTTAGTAATTTAAACACCTGGGGTGTTACAATTGTCCTCAACGGGTACAAAACCATTCCATCCAATCGCATGCCAAACATTAGCAAAGTCTACGTCCATACCTATTTTGGCGAGGTCTGGGTCAAAAGATAGGTGTGGCCGAAGCTTTGATTCTTGGGGATGGCGTAGGCTTGACGTTCGCGGTCGTCTCACAAGTCGAGGTAGGGTGCATCATCATCATCCATCTCCATGTCCTCGGCTTGCGGTTCGGCTTGCGCTTCTTGTTGTTGTTCTTGTTCTCCTTCTTCGTAGTCCATCATGCTTGGGCTTGGCGCAGGTTCAGGAGTGCGGTTGGAGCTTGAGCCACCCCAAGAATGGGATGAGCTTCCTCTCGTCACCTTCTTCAATGCACCGGAAACCTTTCGCCTAATGCCCTCCATGCTTGAACAAGAACAACAAGAGCAACTCAAGTCGGGTTACGTTAGTGAAATGAAACGAAAGTACGTACCCAAAATTGTTCCTCCAAGTATGTGGGCTTTTTTGCAGAAAGGAAATGAGAGAAAGAAGATTCTTGCACTTGAACTTGAGCACAAAATCGAATGAAACTCGAGAGCAAATGTTTGAGAGAGTGAGAGGGAGTGAAGAAATGAAGTGTGAGTGAAACACACCCCTCTTCGGCCTCTATTTATAGAGCAATGGCCGAGAGCAAGCAAGCAACGGGCAACAAGTAATGGCTAGTGACCGTTGTAGGTGGTGGGGCCCACAAGCTGTTGCTCCTCGGTCAGGCGACCCGTGGGGTCGGCCGACCCCACAGTGGCCCCACCTCTGCTACCTTTTCTCGTGTGCTTCCCAACGGCTATATGGAAGATAGCTGTGGGATGTTTGGCCACAATTTGCCTCGAAAAGATGTTCAAAATTATTTTTCAAAATATTTTAATGCTCAGAAATATTTTTAGGTTTTTGTAAAAAGACAGAAAAGGATAGAAAAATTCCAGCATGCAAGGAAAATTTGAGGAATTAAATATGCAGTGAGAAAAATTCGAATAAAGTGAAAAGGCAAATTTTGGAAATTCAAATATGAGATAAATAGCATTTTGCCTTTTGGCAAGGGCTCGTCGTTTAAAGTCCGACAGGCAAGACTTTTCTCTGTCGTCACTTACCACTTGTCGCCTTGTCTTGGAGAAGTAGACAAAGACGAGCTTTCCACTTTTCGCCACGCCTTCTTAGGTTTCTTTCCTCTTGGCTGTGCCGGCAGCGGAGTTTCGGGTTCGGGAAGTGGTTCTCCTCAGATAGCACTCCCATCGTACCCTTGGTGGATTGCGAATCGCTACTCTTTCCTATATAAGAATTTGAAAAATATGTTGTCGCTTCCGATGCGGAACTGGATTTCTCCGGTCCATACATCAATCTTTGCTCTAGCGTCCCTTAGGAAGGGTCGTCCAAGAATGAGGTCTATGCTCAGATTGCCCTTGATGTCAAGGACAACAAAGTCGGCTAAGACGAAGGAGTTCTTGACCTGTACGAGCATGTTTTCGACTATCCCTTCAGGATATTGCAATTGTTCGAAGATTACCTTGGGCATAAGTATTACGCTTGCCCCCAAGATCGTAGAGGGCCTGTTTGGAGAAATAATCGTAAATGGAATAGCTGATCATGGGCACCCCTGGATCTCCATGCAGTTTCGCTGTCAGCCCTCCCCATGCGTTCATCCTGGGTCGCGTGATTTTTCCTGCACGGTTAGTGTGTGGTGCCCTCCGGAATGAGGTCCCCCATCCTGTGGACACCATGCTAACATTTTCAACGGGAGCCTCGGGTTGCCCGGGATCTTCCCATTTTCAATAGTAGGAACAGCAACAGCTATTTGGGATAACTGAGATTCGATCATTTTGTTGAAACTAAATTTTATTGAAACTTAACTAATTTTTAAGAGCAGAAGAAAGAGTTTCAACTTTTATATTTATGCTCTCAAGAATTTTATCGTTGGCAACAAGCTTTTTAGTTATTAATTCATTTATTTTAACTTGGCCGAGAACGAGATCTTTGATGGAGGGTTGGTTCGAATTGAAATTCGAATTGTAGTTTGAGTTGTAGTTATTACCTCCTCCTTGGTATGGTGGGCATGCTTGGCCCCACCCTTGGCCTGCTTGCGGACGGTACCCGCTGCTGTTGTTGTTGTTGATGTAGGCAGCATCTTCACAGGTCTCGGGGCAATCGTTGCCCGAGTGTCCACCATTGCCACAGACCTCGCACATAGGGTGCGAGTCTACGGCTTGAGCGTAGTTGTTCATACGCTCTTTGTATTGCGCTCATTCATCTAGGCGCTTCAATAGGAGGTCCATCTTTGCGGCGAGCATATCCGTTTCGTTGACGGTGTGCATTCCGCCATGGGTTTAGGGTTGGGAATGCTCCTCGTTCAAACCCTAGTTGGAGACCATCTTTTCTATCAAGGCATAGCCTTGGTTATCGTGAGGTCCAGAAAGGCTCCTCCAGCAGCAGCGTCAAGGTGGCCTCTTAATGTCATCATTAGCCCGTTGTAGAAACTTTGGAGCATGAGCCACTCGTCCATCCCATGATGAGGACAGGCGAGTATGTACTCTTGGAGTCTCTCCCAAGCTTTTGGGATGGATTCCATCCCTGTCTGTTGGAAATTTGAAATTTTCCCGCACAGGGCATTTGTTTTGCCCTACGGGAAGAACATAGCGAGGAATGCCGTGGAACATTTGTCCCACGTGCTGACGGCTTCTGCATTTTGGTAAAACCATTGTTTCGCCTTCCCCAAAAGGGAGAAGGGAAACAGGCGGAGCCTTTTGTCGTCAGCAGCAATGCTCCGTATAGTTACAGTTTTGCAAAGCTCCAGAAAACTCTGGAAGTGGGTGTTGGTATCCTCGTTAGGCTTTCCACAAAACAGTCTAGCCTGCACCATGTTGATGAGGCTGGACTTCAGCTCGAAATTCACGTCCCCAACATCAACGTTGGGTCCAGTCGCCCCGTTGGCGGCAGAGGGGGCGGAAAAGTCACGGAGGTTCTTTTCAGCCATGGGTTCAGTTATTGTTGATGGTGCTTGAGGAAGGACTGGTTCGCTTGTCGACAAGACGATCTGAGGAGGGACGACGCAAGGTTGGACCCTTCTCAAAAGCTTCTCGGGATTTTCAACGAAATTTTTTGGCAAGGAGAAACCAGTCATACACTACCCTGTTTCATCCAAGCAGGAGAAAACAAAAGCAACATTAGCCTGTATAAGCTACAGATATAGAGCTTAGACATGACATCATGATCATGTATTAGTAAATCTTTTAATCAATGCCACTCCCCAGCAACGGCGCCAGAAATGCTCGTTGGCATCCCTTAGCATCACCACTAGGAACAAGGTTGTTAATCCAATCCCTAGCAACGGCGCCGAGGAAACGCCATGTGGTATGTCTTAACGATTATAGAATGAATCTGCAAGCGCACGGATATACCGCTGTAGCATTTCACCCGGTAAGTATTCGGGTATCGTTATTTATATTTTCCCAAAGGAGGGCATGATGTAAAAGAGTTTACTTGGTAC
The DNA here is from genome assembly GCA_032594955.1 of Panicum miliaceum. NCBI lineage: Eukaryota > Viridiplantae > Streptophyta > Magnoliopsida > Poales > Poaceae > Panicum > Panicum miliaceum. Next base: position 43,781,660 of record CM064061.1, on the reverse strand, counting down.
ATAATCGAGATGACATGAATAAGATATAGACTATAACAATACAGGGGTAAGTTATGATAAAGATATGAATGAGGGTAATGCGACACACACAACCTGGCCAACTCAGATAAAGAATAAACGAATAAACCTAAGGTTAGTAGGAGCATAGGCACAAAATAGAGTCCTAATAGAATCTATTCAGGCAAGCAAAGGTTATGCAACATACACATGGTTAGGACTACAGGTGCCGGGAAATTAGGGATACCAGAGAGAATGTCCCATCTTGGAAAACATCCGGGCCGTTACATCTTTCAGAACTCCTACACCGTACCCGAATGTCGGGGAGTACACTAACCACGAAGCAGCTTAGTAGCGGACGGACAGGGCTGTCACCACCTGCCGTCTACCCCAGTCACACCATGCAGCACGGTCATATTCGAAGGGTCCCGCATACCCGAGCACCACGCTCGTGTATGAGGTCAGTACCCTAGCGCCCCCGGGTCTCCCACCCTTCGGATGGATGAGTAATACGCTTAGGCAAGCCCTAAGGCACGATGAACCGATATCCTTACCTAGATCATCTAGCCTAATCATATATAAAGCATAACTAGTGTAGCAACAAGCCATGATGTGATTAACTAGCAAGGCAGCATAACAATGCAAAGCATGATATACTACTAAGATAGCAAAACAACTAAGGCTCAGCTCTACATTAAGAATAGAGTACCGACTATTCGAATACAAAGCCATTACCAAGGCTGAGGACTGCTCTCCAGCCCTGAGGATGACTTGCTTCGCTAAGAGAGAAATACTAGCCTAGCTCCACTACCCTAAGGAGTACAAGTCTCAAGTGTGAGGGAGGGAGAGAGGCTCAAGTGTGTTGTCTGTGGAATGAGGGGGTGAGGACCTCCTTTTATAGTCTCCAAGGTCAGTTCCCGCCATCCTTGAATATGGAAACATTATCATCGAGGATTAGGTGACTTGGCGGCGACTCCTCCTCAAAATGCATCTGGACGGGAGGCAGTCCAGGGTCCGCTGACCCTCAGGTGGCGCCTCCCTGGCTCTGCCTTCCCCTGTGTCTCTGTCAGGTGGGCCTGGTCTTATCCTTTGGGTGTTGGTGCCTTGGCATGCCCGTTTGCTCTGCCAAATGGGCCCTCTTTGTAAGTGTGTTGCAGCGAGTGATCTTCTGTCTATGTTTTGCTGCGTATCCTTCGTGTTTCCTTCTTATTTTATACTTGTATTTTTGGAAAGGTCGGATAGACAATACATCTGTGGAACTCGGTTAGTGATACAATTATATGAGTAAGTGTTGGCGCTAAAAATCGGCCAGGAATCGGCCGATGACCTTCAGCGTCGGACACACGACCCAGGAGAATCTGCTTAGCTCCTTTTCGGGTTATTGCCCTGGTACGGTACGCGGCGTGCCAGTCAGTCTAACCTATTGATTGACAAGGAAATAAGAGTATTAAATTCCAGGCGTCCTGATCGGCTGAGGTTCCAATCTGTCCCGAAAAGCGTATCGGCGAATCGGCCGATTTGCTATGAAGATGACAGGATATGGATCAGCTGATAATCACGTAATAATTGCAAAGAAAACTGCTGGAGCAACTTAGACACTTATTATAGATGCAACACTTGAAATAGATTTAATTGGCTGTATAACAATGAACGAGGAAGAGCGATGATAAAGCCGATAGTTTCAATCTCAAGCTGGATAACTGGTGATAATACTAGACCAACAGGTAAAACCTATAATTCTAGTAAATATCGATAACTGGTGAATAAATCCAAACGAAACCACGGCGATGCGCCCGAAGTTAAAGCTCAGATGTTATTCGATAAGCGGAACCTACCAATTGGCCGGAGATCGAGACGATGCAGCCCTGCCAATCCGTACGAACTCGTGAAAGAAGAAAAAGTATTGGCGAAGTCGCCGACTTGAAAGTAAAGTGCGATGAAAAAGTAGATTGTTTTGTTGATTGATTGATGTATTGATATAAAACCCTGACAGCTCCTATTTATACCCCAGGACTAAGACTCCTGGTCGATTACGATCTGTTACAAACTTGATTTAAATAGAAAACTACTATATCTATAATATTTTCTTAAAGGAAACGGGCTTCCGCAGAATCTTCTGCCGCCATCTCCTAGTCTAATCTGGACTCTTTCCATTGCTTCACGACCGAGTCAGCATCATTCTTCGACCAATCATTAGGTCCCCTTTGACTGGGATCCTCTGTTGGGATCCAATTAGCTTCATCCCCCTATCTGTTGGCGCAAGCTGCATCGCCAATCGGCCGATTCCTAACTGTAGCCTCAATCGGCCGATTCCTACCTGTAGCCTTTAAATCTGCCGCATCGGCCACTCTCTTCCTTTCCTGACACCGATTCAACACGTGTCAAAATCTGGCGTCAACAGTAAGAGATATAGTTTTCCTATGTTTGTGAGTATAGTTGACGATCGGATTTTGCACTTAATGACCGTCAACAAGTCCTAGCGTAGAGTTACCCTGAAAGTAATGTTTCAGTTGGTAAGCTTAGTGCTAGACAGTACTTTGTACAGAGTTGTGTTCGTAGAACCTCTGTTTGCAGGTGTGCGAACCTCTTCGACTTTTACCTTGGAGACCATAGACTCGTAGCTTAAGTAAGCTGTATGGAAAGGTAGTCGGGCAAGATGCTTAACGCGTATAAGGAGGTAGCCTAGAAGGCTTTTATTTAATAATCATGACGGAAGGTACTCGTGGTGCAGGCCCGAGTGTTTTCTGAAGATTATAGTTAATTAGCGTATTTGTGTAACTCGTGGTGACAGCCCCCGAGTATACTCAATATTGCTAAGAGAAAATAATGACACAGTAGTCATTTGGGGAACCGAAACAACCGTGTATTATTATACTACGCTGCACTGTAGCTGACAGGTTTTGTACAAATTTTGAAGCATAGAAACAACGTAGGTGCTCGATGTTCCAAGAATTCGGAACTTCTAGGCCGTCAGGGTACTATAGTCGATAGGACCCTGGCCTTGTGACCTTTGTGACGATGAAGGGTCTTTCCCATCTAGAGTTGAGCTTATGAAACCTAGTCTCGTCTTGAATGTGGTGTAGGACTAGATCACCAACATTGAAGTCTTGGACGTTGTTGGTATTTCTTAACGATTACAGATAAATCCGCAAGCGCCCGGAAGATACTGTTGTAGCACTTCACCCGGAGAGTATTCAGGGTATCGTAATTTCACAGGAAACGGATGTGTAACGGTCTTCTAGCTAGTTTACCTAAGGAAAAGAAAGAGGTAGAATGGATTAAGGGTAGTGTAGTTATCCAAAGGTAAAGGAGTCAAGGAAAGTGTTGACGCCAGATTTTGACACGTGTTGAATCGGCGTCAGGAGGAGAAGATTGGCCGATGCGGCAGATCTGAAAGCTACAGAGATGAATCGGCCGATTGAAGTAACAGTTGGAAATTGGCCGATTGGTGGCACAGCCTATGCCAGAAGGATGGGATTATTCCAGAGGATCCTGGTCAAAAGCTGGTCAAAGGGAGCACGCTAAGTCGGTCGAGGAGCAATTGAAGGAAATCTTGATTGGATTAGGGAACGGCGGCGGAAGATTCTGCGGGAGTCCGTTTCCTTTTTAAGGTCCGTATAGATATAGTAATTTAAATAAGGTTGTAACAAGTCGTGATCGACCAGGAGTCCTAGCTTTAGGGTATAAATAGGAGTCGTTAGGGTCTTGAAAAACATCAATCAATCAATACATCAATCAACAACAGTACTTCTACTTTTCCAGCAATTTACTTTCAAGTCGGCGACTTCACCAATATTTTCTTCTTCCACGAGTTCGTACGGATTGGCAGGGCTGCATCAACTTGATCTCCGGCCAATTGGTAGGTTCCGCTTACCGAGTAATATCCGAGCTTTAACTACGGGCGCATCGCTGTGGTTTCGTTTGGATTTATTCACCAGTTATCGATATTTACTAGAATTGCAAGTTTTACCTGTTATTCTAGTATTATCACTAGTTATCCAGCTTGAGATCAGGGTAATTGGCTTCGTCATTGTTCTCCTTCGATTTATCATCTCACAGCCGATTAGATCTATTTCAAGTGTTGCTTCTGTAGTAATTGTTTAGATCGCTCCAGCAGTTTTCTTTACGATTACTAGACGATCATCGGCTGATCCATAGCCGATCATCTCTACAGCAAATCGGCCGATTCGCCGCCGACGCGCTCCTCAGGACAGATCGGAACTCCAGCCGATCGACGCGCCTGGAAATTAATACTCTATTTCCTTGTCAATCAACAGGTCAGATTGACTGGCACGCCGTGCGAACGGCACCAGGGCGATAACCCGAACAGGAGCTAAGCAGATTCTCCCGGGTCGTGTGTCCGACGCTGAAGACCCATCGGCCGATTCCTATCCGGCCGATTTTAGCGCCAACACACTTTTGGCACGCCCGGTGGGACCGTCCAAGATCTGATATGTCGAAAAACGCAGAAATCTCTGACAGCAACATCATTGAGGTCACAGAAGCTGATCTCAAGGACGACCAGAGGGAAGAATTGGCCAAACATCTGGAAGATTACAAGAAGATGTACCTCCAGTCGTTCAGTCGTACCAGAAGCGGGGAGGCAGTCAAGAAGGCTCCTATTCTAGCACCTCGCCACATCACCATTGCTGAAGACTCGGGCAAGATGTCAGAGATGATTCAACAGTCCGTGTATCAAGCATTCATCGACCAATCCTCGGTGATGAGCAACACGGTGTATAACGCCGTCGTCAACTCTCTGGCCAGCGGAGCCGTCCAAGGCTATCAGGGACCGGTATATGCCCCCCCAACTACTCTGCCAGCCAGGAGCCTACCATACACATCCCAATCGGCTCCTCGGCCGATATTGACGCAACGCGAGGGGTACAGCGGTGCACCATGTCTCCCATCACAGACACCGCTTCAACCCGTTCAGATTGCTTCTGTGCAGTCACTGCCTACAAGCTCAGCACCTTGGGGGAACATCAACGACAGTGTATTTTCCCGAGCCAGCGAACGGGTATGGAGGTTATTCAACCCAGGCGCCATGCCAATCGGCCGCCCGGCCGACGGTTCCCCAGTATCAGCCGATCTTATCAGAAATCGGCAGGGGGGCACATACTGTAGAAGCATTCAGAGGCACGGCGCCAGCAGTGACGTACGAAGGGGGTGTGGACTCGTTTCGCCATCAACTATCGGCCGCTCAGCAAAATTCGCCGATTCATCACCCGGCCGTACCAGCCCTTCAGCACATGCCCGCACCGCGAACAGCTGTTCATCAGCAGCAGGTAGACTGGACAGCAAGAATAGCAGAAGTGATCCAGGATCAGTTTGGATTGAAGCCGAAAGTTCAAACTTATACTTACAAGACGCCGTACCCATCAGCCTATGACTCGCTGCCGTTCCCACACCGCTACAAAGTTCCTGATTTCACCAAGTTCTCAGGGACGGACGACACATCCACCGTGGAGCATATCAACCGATTCATCATCCAGTGCGGAGAAGCTGCCACGCAAGATGCTCTGAGGGTGCGTTTATTTTCATCATCTCTGTCCGGATCGGCCTTCCAGTGGTTCACCACTTTACCGCCAAATTCTATCGTCACTTGGGCCGATCTGGAGAAATAATTCCACAAGTACTTCTATGCAGGAGTACACAAGATGAAGATCTCGGATTTGACCAGCCTCAGGCAGAGAAGCGATGAACCAGTGACGGGGTATATACAGAGGTTCAGAGAAATCAGGAACAAATGCTACAGTCTGGCTCTGACCGATGCACAGTTGGCCGATATCGCTTTCCAAGGCCTCTTGCCATAAATCAAAGAGAGATATGCTGCCCAAGAGTTTGAAAGCCTGAGCCAAATCGTCCACCGATTATCAGGGCAAGAGGTCCGACCATTTGAACAGCGGAGGAACATCCAAAAGAAGGTGGCATACTTGGAGGGATCTGAATCCGATGCAGAAGAAGAAATCGGCCTGGCAGAATGGGTAAAAGGGAAAAAACCGATATCTTGCCCCTTTGGCAGGAAGGAGCCAGAGACATTCAGCTTCGACCCGTCAAAAGCCGATAAAATTTTTGATCTACTGCTTCAGGAAGGGCAGATTCAGCTGTCTCAACATCACACCATCCCCACGGCCGATCAACTCAAGAAGATGAAATACTGCAAGTGGCACAACGCTACTTCTCATGACACAAATGAATGTAAAGTCTTCCGCCAGCAGATACAATCGGCCATTGAACAGGGGCGGCTTAAATTTGAAACACCAACCAAATCGGCAAAGCCAATGAAGATAGATCAGCATCCCTTCCCGGCCAACACGGTTAACGCTGGAGGAGACTCAAGCCAAACCAAGGTGCTGACGTCAGAATCGGCGAGAAGAGGCGGCGTTGTCGACCCCAGGAGGCAGATCACGACGGAAGAAATCAGAAGGAACAGGCGAGGGCCAGAACGACCACGCAGGCCCGTCACCTCCCAATTCTTACTCAGTAAATATCGGCAGCAGCAAGAACAAGCACAATACCAGGAAGAGATGATACGTCGGCATGAAGATCACTGGCAATGTCCGTTCTTCATCCACTGCTGGGAGAACGATATCAGGTTGTCGTCTGCCGATAACTGTCCGGAGTGTAACGGATTAAGCCGCAGCGATCGCCCGAGGCCACACTCTAGGGACAGAGGGTCAGAGCCGATCAGTAGAAATCGGCGCGAGGAACGGCGCATTTTGGTGCATGATCGGCTGGGGGGCAGAGTTGACCAGTACAACAGGTCAAAAAGCAAGATCGGCCAGCGAAATGGACTGGGGGGCAGGATCAGCGCGCACGATCGGCTGGAAGAGATGGCCGATGATAGGGTATCAGATGAAGATCCCCTAGGGAGGGAACCAGATTGGGAACACGCCAGATCATCGGCCAAACTAGTAAATCCCAGGTGGTGTCCCGATGGCCTATCCAGATCCCAGAAGTGAAGGATCCAACGCCTACGCCAGTGGGAGCATGAAGAAGAAGAACAAAGACATGTGCCAGAGAGAAGGAATGTTAAATCTCGAGTTTGGCGCCCAAAGAAAAACGATCAGGAAACAAACAACCAAGAATCGGCAGCCAAAATTGATATGGTATTCATACTGCCGATGGAGTTCATGGCGCCCAACGATCGAGATAAAGTAACACGAACAGAAGAAGAACAAATGGCACAACTGGTATTAGAGCCGATGACGGCTACGTTTGAGAAACCAGAAGAAGAAAAACGGCAGCATCTCAAAGCGCTGTTTCTCAAGGGCTATGTCAACGGGAGACCCGTCACCAAATTACTGGTAGATGGAGGCGCGACAGTTAACATCATGCCGTATGCCATGTTCCGCAACCTGGGCAAGGGCGATGATGACCTCACCAAGACGGACATGATGCTGAAGGATTTCGAAGGCAACGTGTCACCTGCCCGCGGAGCGCTCTGCGTCGACCTCACCATCGGCAGTAAGACCCTCCCTACCACTTTCTTCGTTATTAATGGCAAGGGGTCCTATAATATGCTGCTTGGTCGCGACTGGATACACGCAAATTGTTGTGTCCCATCTACAATGCATCAATGCCTTGTGCAATGGGTCGGCGACAGTACAGAGATAGTCGCTGCCGATTCCGTCTACAGCATTGCAGCGGCCGACACGCAACAGTGGAGCTGCGAGCACGTCAAGTGTATATCTGGCAGGACTTGGGACACTGACTTCCTGAAAGTGTCCGATTTCGGTCTACAGCCGATCCAAGCAGTCGGCTCTGAAGATTCAGAATAAATGGATCAGCTCGTCCGAGAAGATGGGAAGCTTGGGCATGGGTTTACGTCGGCCGATTTATTAGAGATGGTAGATTTGGGAGATAGCAGCAAATCAAGGCCGACATACATTAGTGCCAATTTGGATTCTGAGTACAAATGTAAATTGATAAGTTTATTAAAAGAGTTCAAGGATTGCTTTGCTTGGGAATACCATGAGATGCCAGGACTGGACCGGTCTATTGTTGAACACCGGTTTCCTATAAAATCAGGATATCGGCCATATCAGCAACCTGCACGACGGTGTAACCCCAAGATTCTACCTGACATAAAGGCCGAGATTACAAAGTTAATTGAGGCAGGATTTATTCGGCAGTGCCGCTACGCCGAATGGATTTCTAACATTGTGCCTGTATACAAAAAGAATGGAAAATTGCGTGTGTGCATCGATTTCAGGAACTTAAATCAGGCTACGCCGATGGATGGATATCCGATGCCAACGGCCGATATCTTGGTGGATGCTGCCGCAGGCCACAAAGTCATAAGCTTCATGGATGGGAATGCCGGGTACAATCAGATATTAATGGCCGAGGAAGATATTTCGAAAACGGCTTTTAGGTGCCCAGGCCATCTTGGTTTATTTGAATGGGTGGTTATGACTTTCGACTTGAAGAACGCCGACGTTACATATCAACGGGCCATGAACTACATCTTCCACAAGCTCATTGGTTCATCGGTGGAAATTTATATAGATGACGTCGTGGTCAAGTCAAAAGGTCACCAAGATCATCTGGCCGATTTACAGGAAGTGCTGGAGTGCACAAGGAAACATGGGCTGAAGATGAACCCAAACAAGTGTGCATTTGGTGTATCGGCCGGACAATTCTTAGGATTTATGGTCCATGAGCGCGGGATAGAAGTTAACCGCAAGACCATAGACGCCATCAACAAAGTGGTGGCCCCACAAAATAAAACTGAACTGCAGTCCCTCATCGGCAAGGTCAATTTCATCAGAAGATTCATATCCAATCTATCAGGACGTATTCAGGCTTTTACCCCTCTGTTGAAATTAAAGCCCGACCAGGAATTCATATGGGGAGAAGGACAGCGCAAGGCACTGGAGAATATCAAGCAGTATCTGGTTTCACCTCCGGTGTTAGCCCCGCCACAGCCTGGTAAGCTGTTCAAGTTATATTTATCGGCTGATGAACAGGCTATTGGATCGGCGTTGGTACAGGAGTTTGAGGGGAAAGAACGAGTGGTATACTACGTCAGCAGAAGACTTTTAGACGCCGAAACAAGATATTCCTCGGTGGAGCGATTATGCTTGTGCTTGTACTTTTCATGTACTAAGCTCAGGCACTATTTGCTATCGGCAGAATGCATAGTCGTGTGCAAGGATGATGTGGTGAAGTATATGCTATCATTGCCGATTTTGAAAGGGCGAATTGGAAAATGGATCCTGGCTTTGTCAGAATTCGATCTAAGGTACGAATCGGCCAAAGCCGTCAAAGGTCAAGTGATGGCCGATTTCGTAGTTCAACATTGTGGACCAGAAATTGCCACCGTTGAACCAGTTCCATGGACTCTATATTTTGATGGTTCTTCGTGTGGGGTCGGATCAGGAATCGGCATTGTTCTTGTGTCGCCTCGGGGGGCAACTTATGATTTCTCTCTGCCGATAGAAGCCTCTGCAACTAATAACCAGGCGGAATATCGAGCTGTTCTGAAAGGCATCCAATTATTAAGGGAAGTCAGAGCTGATGCAGTCGAAATCTTTGGGGACTCCATGCTCATTGTGGATCAGTTACGGGATGATCTGAGTGCAAGGATGACATCTTGAGGATTTATTATGAGGATTGTCTTCAACTTTTGAAAGAATTCAAATCTGCAATAATTGAGCATATCCCCAGGAATTATAATGAAGAAGCCAACAGACTGGCTCAACATGCTTCTGGGTATCGGCCGATTCAGGGAGCGATGACGCTAGAACTCGCGGCCGATGACTGGCGAAAGGAGATCGCCGATTACTTGAAAAATCCATCCCAAAAGGTGGATCGGCGAACACGTTTTCAGGCTACAAAGTATGTGTTGCTTGAGGATGATTTATTTTATCGGACGATTGATGGAGTCCTTCTCAAATGCCTGGGAACAGAAGAGGCAAAGGTTCTGATGGGAGAAATCCATGAAGGCGTGTGTGGAGCTCATCAATCGGCTCATAAAATGAAATGGATGATCAGGAACAATGGATATTATTGGCCGACCATTCTTGAAGATTGTTTCAGGTACTACAAAGGATGCCAAGACTGTCAGAGGTTTGGCAATGTGCAGCGCGCACCAGCATCGGCTATGAATCCGATAATTAAGCCGTGGCCGTTCAGAGGTTGGGGAATAGATCTCATCGGACAGATTCATCCTCCATCTAGCAAAGGGCATAAGTTCATATTGGTGGCTACAGATTATTTTACTAAGTGGGTGGAGGCAGTTCCTTTAAGGAACGTGACATCGGCCGATATGATTGAATTTGTTAAAAGCCATATTATATATCGATTTGGCATTCCTCAAACCATCACAACTGATCAAGGGACAATGTGCACTTCTGGAGAATTCGGAGAGTTTGCCGCCGATATGGGGATTAAATTGTTAAATTTTTCTCCATACTATGCTGAAGCCAATGGCCAAACAGAGTCGTCTAACAAGGGGATAATCAAGCTAATCAAGAGGAAGATAGAAGAGCAACCCAAGAAGTGGCATATGTCTTTGGCTGAATCTTTATGGGCATACAGGATGGCTTGTCATGGGGCCACTAAAATATCCCCTTATCATTTGGTTTATGGTCATGAAGCGGTCTTGCCATGGGAGATAAGGACAGGGTCAAGACGTATATCGTTACAGGATCAGTTAACGGCCGATGACTATTCCTTTCTCATGAAAAACGAACTTGACGATTCGGCGGGTTTACGGTTAAGAGCCCTGATTAGTGTAGAAGAAAACAAGAAAAGGGTGGCCAGATGGTATGACAAAAAGGTCAAGGTTAAGCAGTTCTCTCAAGGAGATTTGGTATGGAAGTTGGTGCTGCCGATAGGGTCTAAAGATCCCAAATTCGGTAAATGGTCACCCACTTGGGAAGGGCCGTATAGAATCGGCCGATGTGCCCCTGAAATGCATACATTCTAGAGACAATAGAAGGGGAGGAATTCCCAAGAGCTTTAAACGGGCGATATCTGAAGAGGTACTATCCAAGCATTTGGGTAGATACATAGCTTGCAGCAAAATATGTCAAGATAACATGGCCGATTTCTCATCGGTTTCTGGCTACGCATCTGGTGAAAGAAACATTGGGATTCATTATTGAATGGAAATTACAGATTACATGGCCGACATGGTATAAGTCGCCCTTAGAATAAAAATACTGGTGTGTCTACTGATTACGCCTACGCTGGATTTCTCTCTCGATGCGACCCAGTTTTATCATAAGGGTGAGCCTTTTCTCTTTCAAGTCCTCTGCAGTGGCTCAAGTTTCAGCTTGGTTGCAGAGTTCTTTCAGCAGGCGGGTCTTCTCCTCTTCCAGATCTTCCATGGCGACTTCAGTTTTAGCTTTACAAGGAAGTGAAGAACTTTTTTCGGAAGATGGTCGCTTGTGGACCAAAAGATGAGCACTTATGAGGTCCGAATATTCCTGGACAGCGGCAGGGACATGATCTCTGAGTTCCTCAGCATGAGTTCTTATCAGATTTCTGTCTGCCTGTGATAATGGCTCTTCTGAATGCATGATTTCTATCGCTCGTTCTAGATCAGAGCTGAGACGGTTTGGCTAAACAGAGATAAAGGGGGTTACCCAATATCGGAGCGATTGAAATGCTTAAGAAAAAGGTAGAGAGGGAGTTCATACCTGGTTGACAGAGGAAGAGGATGAAGAGGACGAACAAGACATCTTGCCGTTCAGTTGGGACAGAAAAGAGATAAGTGATGCGTGTGCCTCTAGAGATGGTGAACGGTCTGCGTATAAATGAAGAGGAGGTAGATGGATGGTGAGACACGTCCTATCGGAGTAAATCCATACATAAATGCAAGGCAGACTGAAGGAGCAGGTCAAAACCAAATCGGCGCAGTGACATTAAAGGAGCAATAATGTTTAACATATTTTTTACAACCCAAGGAAAGCATCTATGGCTACAATCGCTCGTCGTCTAATTTGATCGGCCGATTCTACTATTCTCTGATCATTGTCGGCCGATCCTGATACTTCTGACACGCGGCGACGGAGCCTTATTGTTTCACGGGCCAGATGTTGTCTTTCTTGCTTCAGCTCGCCGATGATGGTTGGGAGTTCTTGGAGCTTTTTCTCTTCAGCGGCTATCTCTTTGGTTATCTGTTCCATCTCCTTGGCTAGTTCTGCTCTCCTCCATTTCAGCCGATCTATTGCGCCGATGATGTCCGGACGGCAGTTCTCGAGGAAATTGATCCTGTGGTGTACTTCCTGGGTCCGGTGCTTGTACGAGTCGACCTCCTCCTGAGTTTTGGCCATCTGAGCACGATCGGCCATACGTTGCAGCGCCCTGGAAACCGGAATCTGCATGCCCTCTATATAGGCAGCATATCCCAAGTCTTCCGACACTTCATCCGGGATATGATCTTTGACCTCATTGAAAAGTCGTCGGATCGGCGATGCATCTTCCACCAATCGGCCGATGTCACCTTGGAGGAGAGTACGAATGCTTTCGAGCTTGGAGCGGACATCGTCGGAGGTAGAGCTCGATGGAACTGCGTGTGAGGCGATTTCTTCTTCATCGGCCAAGGAGACAGCAAAGGAAAAGATGCTATTGTTGGGGGTATCTTGCTCCTGTAAGGGAACAAAGTAAAGGGTAAGCAAGCGGTGAAAGGAAATCGGCCGATTCTGATGGTAAGATTGTTACCTCTTTGAAACGAATCTCTCTTGCCTGCGCCGGTGGAAGTGTTTCCCTTGTTTCAGGGACTGGTGCACTTGGTTCGCCGGAAGAAGAAGATTCGATCGTTATCAGTGCTCCGCTTGGGCCAGCTTCCTGAGAAAGACATAAATTCCCGTAAAGCTACTATGATAAAATGAAATGAGATGGTAATGGAAATTTGCCATGCCTCTGTGGGTCTCCCGGCCGATGCCTGTTGTGGAGTTATAATCGGCGCACCCAAGTCGACCTGCATCAAAATTGGTTAAGTTTTCTGAATATTAGGGATGCAGGGTAAGAGATCGTGTACCTCGGCAACAGGAGCTGCTGTAATCTCAGTCCCAACTTGAGACGTGGCCGATAGTTGCGGAGACTGCGGTGGGACAACTTGTGCAGCCTGGCAAAGGAATAGAATTGATGTCAGTAGAGGATTTGGAGAATATATGAGATAAATAAGATTACCTGAATAGCTTCTACTAATAGTGATGCTGCAGCGGCCCCGGCTTCGGCGGTGACTTGGGGATCGGCCGTCTCGACAACTGGTAGGGGTAAAGGACCTGAGGCCTCGGCGAGTGTCACCTCTACTTGATCGGCCGATCCAACACGGGGAGTCTCGGCCGATACTACTGCCATCTGGCTAGCCGATCCGATGCGGGAGATTTCAGCCGATGCTATTGTCGCCTGATCGGCCGATCCAACGCGAGCTCGCACCCGACGGCTGGTTATTTTTGATGTTGGCCTTTTGGGTGCTCGTCTTGATCGGCCGGCGGAGATATCTCTGACAGATGGAGCATGGAAGCCGATGAGTGGATACGGCGTATATTGGTGATGGCTGTCAATCGGCTGGCCGCTTCGGCTCCGCATCGGGGGAACATGGCTTTCAGACTGAAGGGATAAACATGAGTTAACAACAAGATGATGATGCGACATTGGAATCGGCTAAGGAAAAAAAGGACATACCGCTGCATTTGGGTCGATGTTCTCTGGGTCCAGAATGTTGCAGTAAGATGATGGAGATTTACAGAAAAGATGCTGCTTCCATTCTGCCCACCATAATTTATACTGTTGGGTGGCGAAAGAGGCAACTGACCAGCTGTTCAAGTCAATAGTGCTAGAGTCGGGTACTAGATCCCACAACCGGCTGTAGTCAAGACTTGAAGTTAATCCATCTCTGAATTTTGCCTGGCCGGCGAAATAGACTCGAATCGGCAGTTGGCCAAAACCCAGTTGCCTTGCCGCAGCCGATGGACAGTAGAACTCATAGTTGGGTGAGTCCTTTCCTGAGAAGAAGTTGGCCGGCAGAATTCCCGGCTTGATCAAGACGTCCATTAATTCTCTGTCAAATGTATGAGTGGAGAAATCAAAGCATACGGGCAATTCGAAAATCGGCTCTGCGGTCTGATATGGATGCCAGATGATCATCTCTTCACTAAGGCCATTGTAGAAACATCTGAAATATTCAGCTGTGCGCGTGGCAGTGAATTGGCAGCCGGGAAAGGCCGATACCGCTTCTCCAACAGATCTGCAGCGGCGACGGACCGATGGATTCTCCTCTGACTCGATGTTGGGAAAGGTCTTTGTCTCTATCCGCTGCTGAGAGACCTTGCTCATGTGTAAATTGAGCCAGAGGGTGATGAACCACCAAAGACCGCCTGGGTTCCCTATTGGCTCCCCCTTCGACAACTTGACGTCGATTTGGTGCATCAGATGGTACGCCGATCCCAACAAATGTTTACCGAGGGGGATGGCCGATCCTTGTGCAAGAGCCTCTGCCAAAGCTTGAGTGTTGGAAGAGGGGCCGACCGCTCTGCCACAGAAGAAATGTTTCTCCAGCCACATCATCAAGAAGGCAGTGTGCTCCCTCTGTGAGACTGTCCCTGTCTTCATGTTTTTACTGATGTATCCTTTCCACCCGCCGATTCCTTTGGTCTCCAGCCGATGAGATGGCTTGAACAGATAATTGAAAGGGGTATCGGCGGAGGAAACATCTAGGCCGGTCAGCAGCAGGACATCCGCCAAGGTTGGGGTCATGGGTCTGGTCCGAAAAGGAATGCGTTAAGTGCATCGGACCAGAAGTAAGAGGCTGCCATGACCAAAGGTTCGTTCCTTTCCATCTGAGACAGGGATAAGTCTATGCACTGGCCGATTTTGAGTTCTTCCCATTGAACCTTCCAAGACCCGGCTACCCTCTGGTACCATTCTCTCCACCCGGGTGTTTCATTCGGCCAGGATCTGAAAGTGCCTACCCAATGATTTAAATCCATGGATGACTGCTTAAAGGGCATCCTATGAGTTTCTAAACCGATCAGATCCGTCGCATCAGGGCTCCCCATAGGACCCAGACAGATAAGGTCAGGGGATTCTGAGAGAGGAATGGTGATTCGGTGCCTAAGTGCCTAAAAAGGGAAAAAAGGGAAGAAACTAAGAAGGGGTCCAGAAAATACTGAAGCAGTAGAAAGGCAAAAAGGGAAAAATTTCGAGCATTTACCTCTGGGATGGAAGCCATCGTCGCCGATGACGCCGCTGGAGAAGCTGCCGATTGGGCCGCCGCCGCCAAAGGAGTAGCCGATGGAGCCTCTGTAGATGGGGTGGTCGCCGATGGAGACGCCATTGGGGCTTGGAGCAGGCCGCGGATGAGATCGCCGGAAAAAGGGGAGCACTTGGAAATCGAAGGAGCTTGGAGGAAGACGAACAGTGATGCGACGGAGAGAATGCTAGATTCGTGGAGAAGGAGAGGCGGAGAAAGCCAGTACTTAAGAGAGATCAGGGGAGCAAGGGCAAAGATGGTATTTTTACCGCGCCGTCTACATGAGTTCCAGGGGAGCGGTCGTTTCGCGCGCCCGGTTCGAGGAAATTGCAATCATTGTGCCGCGGAACGGAAGGAGATTTTTACTGCGTCCATTTCGGAGGAGAAGATTAAAGAAAAGAGTTTCGAAGGAAAAGTTATATTTTACTCCGAAACTGGGGGGCATGTGTTGACGCCAGATTTTGACACGTGTTGAATCGGCGTCAGGAGGAGAAGATTGGCCGATGCGGCAGATCTGAAAGCTACAGAGAGGAATCGGCCGATTGAAGTAACAGTTGGAAATCGGCCGATTGGTGGCACAGCCTATGCCAGCAGGATGGGATTATTCCAGAGGATCTTGGTCAAAAGCTGGTCAAAGGGAGCACGCTAAGTCGGTCGAGGAGCAATTGAAGGAAAACTTGATTGGATTAGGGAACGGCGGCGGAAGATTCTGTGGGAGTCCGTTTCCTTTTTAAGGTCCGTATAGATATAGTAATTTAAATAAGGTTGTAACAAGTCGTGATCGACCAGGAGTCCTAGCTTTAGGGTATAAATAGGAGTCATCAGGGTCTTGAAAAACATCAATCAATCAATACATCAATCAACAACAGTACTTCTACTTTTCCAGCAATTTACTTTCAAGTCGGCGACTTCGCCAATATTTTCTTCTTCCAAGAGTTCGTACGGATTGGCAGGGCTGCATCAACTTGATCTCCGGCCAATTGGTAGGTTCCGCTTACCGAGTAATATCCGAGCTTTAACTACGGGCGCATCGCTGTGGTTTTGTTTGGATTTATTCACCAGTTATCGATATTTACTAGAATTGCAAGTTTTACCTGTTATTCTAGTATTATCACCAGTTATCCAGCTTGAGATCAGGGTAATCGGCTTCGTCATTGTTCTCCTTCGATTTATCATCTCACAGCCGATTAGATCTATTTCAAGTGTTGCTTCTGTAGTAATTGTTTAGATCGCTCCAGCAGTTTTCTTTACGATTACTAGACGATCATCGACTGATCCATAGCCGATCATCTCTACAGCAAATCGGCCGATTCGCCGCCGACGCGCTCCTCAGGACAGATCGGAACTCCAGCCGATCGACTTAATACTCTATTTCCTTGTCAATCAACAGGTCAGATTGACTGGCACGCCGCGCGAACTGCACCAGGGCGATAACCCGAACAGGAGCTAAGCAAATTCTCCCGGGTCGTGTGTCCGACGCTGAAGACCCATCGGCCGATCTGAAGTTTTCTGTTTCTCCCGGACATCTTGTTGTCCATGTTCCATTGCCGGTGGCCCAGTGGGCTCTGTGCTCCAGTTCTACTGGCAGGTGGCATGTTTTTTCGTAAACAAGCTGATATGGTGACATGCCAATTGGGGTTTTGTAGCCTGTTCTTATGCCCAGAGTGCATCAGGCAACCTGTTTTTCTAGCCCTTTCGCATCTCATTGACGGTCTTCTGCAGAATGTTTTTGATTTGTTTGTTCGAAGTTTCTGCTTGACCACTAATTTGAGGATGGTAGGGTGTAGCAATGTTGTGCTTGGTGCCAAGTTCTTTGAGGAAGCTTCGGAAGGTCTTATCGATGAAGTGGGACCCTCCGTCACTTATGACCATTCTTGGTGTCCCAAAACGTGGAAAGATGACTTCATGGAACATCTTTCTGGCATGCTTAGCGTCTGCAACTCTGCATGAGAGTGCTTCCACCCATTTGGAGACGTAGTCAACAGCGACCAAGATGTACTCACAATCATGAGACTTTTGAAATGGCCCCATGTAGTCGATGCCCCAAACGTCAAAAAGTTTGACTTGGAGGTTGTACGTGAGGGGCATCGCATTGCGAGCAGTGATCCCTCCTTGCATCTGGCACTTTCAACATCTTCGAATGAATTCTCGGGCATCTTCATACATTGTTGGCTAGAAGAAACCACTTTGCCAGGCCTTTGCTTCAGTTCGAAATACGCCAAAGTGTCCTCCATTTGCTGAGGTATGGCATTTCTCTATAATTTGTAGTCCTTCTGTCGCTGGTACGCATCTTCTCAACAACCCATCTGTACATACTCTGTATAGATATGGGTCATCCCAGAGATGACTTCTGCTCTCGTAGTTCAGCTTCTTTTTGTTCTCCTCAGGTGGTACGTAACCTGAAACCATAAAGTTAACAATATTTGCATACCATGGGGTTGAGTCTGTCACCTTGAGAAGCATTTCATCATGCAAGAAGTCGTTGATCGGTGGATCCTGCATGTTAGTGACCTACATACGAGATAGGTGGTCTACAACAGTATTTTCTACTCCCTTTTTATCTTTTATTTCAAGGTCAAATTCTTGGAGTAGGAGGATCCATCTGATCAGTCGTGGCTTAGCATCCTTTTTGGTGAGCAAGTATTTTAAAGCTGCATGGTCAGTATACACAATAACTTTTGCTCCAACCAAATATGACCTAAATTTATCGATAGCAAAAACAACAGCTAGAAGCTCTTTTTCAATGGTTGCATAATTTAGTTGAGCTCCAGTCAAAGTTTTGCTAGCATAGGCAATTGCATGATGCTTTTTATCTTTGGTTTGGCCAAGTACCACCCCAACAGCATAATCACTAGCATCACACATGATTTCAAAAGGTAGACTCCAATTGGGTGGTTGAATAATTGGAGCTGAGATGAGTGCATGTTTCAGAATATGAAATGCTTTTAAACACTCATCGGTGAATTCAAAAGGCACATCCTTAGCCAGAAGGTTTGTAAGGGGCCTAGTGATCTGCGAAAAGTCCTTAATGAACCGACGGTAGAACCCCGCATGGCCCAAAAAGCTACGGATGCCCTTGATGTTAACGGGAGGCGGAAGTTGTTCTATGACTTCAATCTTAGCCTTGTCCACCTCAATACCTCTTTCAGACACCAAGTGCCCAAGTACGATGCCCTCGCGGACCATGAAGTGGCATTTTTCCCAGTTTAAAACTAGGTCCTTCTCTTGGCATCTCCGCAAAACCTTGTCTAGATTCTCTAGGCAATGATCAAAGGTTTTTCCATAGACGGAGAAGTCGTCCATGAAAACTTCATGATTTCCTCGATCATGTCCAAAAATATAGACATCATGCATCGTTGAAAAGATGCAAGAGCATTACACAACCCGAACGACATTCTACGATAAGCATAAGTTCCATACGGGCATTTTAAACGTGGTTTTGCCTTGATCATCGGGGTGAATGGGAATCTGATGATAACCTGAATACCCGTCAAGGAAACAGAAGAAAGAGTGCTTCGCTAACCGTTCTAACATTTCATCAATGAAGGGCAGCGGGAAGTGATCTTTCTTTGATGCCGAGTTGAGTTTCCGATAATCGATACACATTCTCCACCCGATGAGGGTTCGTTGGGGTATAAGTTCGTTTTTACTATTCTCAACGACCGTCATGCCTCCCTTCTTTGGAACAACCTGAATGGGGCTCACCCACTCACTATGGGAAACGGGATAGATGACCCGGCGTGCAAGAGCTTAAGGAACTCTTTCTTAATGACTTCTCTCATCGTATTGTTTAACCTATGCTGAGGTTCCCTAGAAGGAGTACTGGCTGGATCTATAGGGATACGATGAGTACAGAGGGTAGGACTGATTCCTTTGAGATCCTGGAGTGAATACCAGAAAACAGGCCTATGTTTTTCTAGAACGGTTGTGAGCTTGGCTGTCTCTTCGTCAGAAAGTTTATCACTAATGATGACGGGAGTTTCTATGTCTCCATTCAGGAAAACATAATGAAGGCCAGAAGGAAGGGGTTTTAATTCGATGGGTGGACGTGTTGGCTATTCATGGGTAGGTAGCTCAAGAGTTTCTTCCGAATCATCTTCCTAATGATAAAGGATTCAACAACTTTTTCTAGAGATGGTTCGGAACACTCCGGGAAAATAGCTAACAAGTCTTCTATGATTTCTTCTTGGGGCATGGATTCAGCTAAGGAGTTCTTCAACCGATTGATTTGTAAGGAAAAAGCTTTTCCACCAAGCTTTATGTCAAAGGTTCCTAAAGATGAAATGTTTAGGAAGAGCCTTTCTACGGGATGCCCTATCGACACATCGAAGTCATTTACTTCAAAGATGTGGAAGTCTAGGGTGATCTCGACGTCGTTGTACCAAACTGGTACGTCATGGATAATCCCGATTCCTTCTATGATGGAACGAGATCCAGTCCTGAGGGTTCTAGTGGTAGGAAGCAAGGGATACTCGCTTAGGTGAGTAAGTGCGAAGGATGCAGAAATAATGTTTGCTCTTACCATGGGGTTATAAAGGGCTGAGACCGATGTTTCTTGAACACAGCAGGGAATGGTCGAGGAGGGAGGTTGAATTTGAATGGTTTCAGAGGAGAGTTCTCCCTCTTGGATCCATTGGCTGCTCATAACAGCAGCCAGCCCCTTGACATTCTCTCTAAGGGAAGCCTTATCTAGAGGATCGGATGGCTCTTATGGCACTGGCGGTCTCCTCTCATGTGGGTACAAAGAGGTGTTTCCAAAATCTTGGAAAAGATCATCCTCGATGTTCAAAAGGGAACTCTAGAGGTTGAGTTTCTTCTTCCTCTATTGTTCCTGGTTCGGGGGAAGGAACGGTGGTTGGTTGAGGACAAGATGGTTGCAAAGGTACAGAATCAACCAATAAAACCTCTGTTTCTTTTGACAGCTCTTCAGCTGAGTAAGGTTCGGTGAATGAGGTGTTTTCTAGGATACGATCTAACAGGACTTCTCCTTCGGCCGTGGTTTTATGCGAAAAGGATCCTCCAGCGGAGATGTCAAGTTGTAGGGCAGATTCCTTGCTAAGCCCTAACCAAAAGTGTTGAAGCAACACGTGGTTGGGTATAGACAAGTCTGGGCCAGAATGGGTTAACTGTGAGAACCTGGCCCAGGCTGCACCTAAGGTTTCCTTCTCATCCTGATGAAAGTCGAGGATTTCTTTTCGTAGGGAAGCAATGCGAGAAATAGGGAAGAACGTAAGACAGAACCTGTCTCTTAATCATCCCATTCTCCGTTTACATTTCCTACGTTATGGGCGTACCATTGCTTCGCTCTCTCAGCAAGGGACAAAGGAAACAACTTGCACCGAAGTGTTTCTTGTGCCATGCCTGAAATGGTCAGGCACGAGCACAATTTCTTGAACTCTCGTAGGTGGTGGTAGGGATTTTCATTGTCATATCTAGAGAAGGGTTGTTCCGGAACCATGGCAATGAAACCATGACAGAGTTCATAGCCTGAAGCTGTGATGGGCTTGGATGATTGAGGTCACTCTAAGAACTCGCCCTTGGGAGCAGAAAGGTTTTGAATAGATGTGTGATCCATGATAAAAAGAAAAGATAAAAGAAAGCATAGAAGAAAGGGTACACGGGCAAACTAGGCTCGAAGATAACTACAGCAACCTGTTGGCGCTAAAAATCGGCCGATGACCTTAAGCGTCGGACACATGACCCGGGAGAATCTGCTTAGCTCCTGTTCGGGTTATTGCCCTGGTGCGGTTCGCGCGGCGTGCCAGTCAATCTGACCTGTTGATTGACAAGGAAATAAATGTATTAAATTCCAGAAGTGTATCGGCGAATCGGCTGATTTGCTATGAAGATGACCGGCTATGGATTAGCCGATGATCACGTAATAATTGCAAAGAAAACTGCTGGAGCAACTTAAACAATTATTACAGATGCAACACTTGAAATAGATCTAATCGGCTGTATAATGATGAACGAGGGAAAGCGATGATAAAGCCGATAGTTTCAATCTCAAGCTGGATAACTGGTGATACTACTAGAACAACAGGTAAAACCTTTAATTCTAGCAAATATCGATAACTGGTGAATAAATCCAAACGAAACCACGGCGATGCGCCCGAAGTTAAAGCTCAGATGTTATCCGATAAGCAGAACCTACCAATTGGGCCGGAGATCGAGTCGATGCAGCCCTGCCAATCCGTACGAACTCATGAAAGAAAAAGAAGTAGTGGCGAAGTCACCGACTTGAAAGTAAAGTGTGATGAAAAAGTAGATTGTTTTGTTGATTGATTGATTGATTCCTTCAAAACCCTGACGACTCCTATTTATACCCTAGGACTAGCACTCCTGATCGATTACGACTTGTTACAAACTTGATTTAAATAGAAAACTACTATATCTATAATACTTTCCTAAAGGAAACGGGCTCCCGCAGAATCTTCTGCCGCCATCTCCTAGTCCAATCCGGACTCTTTTCATTGCTCCACGACCGAGTCGGCATCGTTCTTTCGACCAACGTCCGGCCACTTTTGACTGGGATCTTCTGTTAGGATTCCAATAGCTTCATCTCCCTAACTGCTGGCGCAGACTTCATCGCCCGTCGGCCGATCCCCAAGTGTAGCCTCAATCGGCCGATTCCCAACTGTAGTTCTCAAATCTGCCGCGTCGGCCGGTCTCTTCTCTTCTTGACGCCGATTCAACACGTGTCAAAATCTGGCGTCAACACATGCCCCCCAGTTTTGGACTAAAACTTAATTTTTTACTTCGAAACTCTTTTCTTTAATCTTTCCTCCGAAACAAGCGCAGTAAAAATCTCCTTTCGTTTCGCGGTCTTCTACATGATGATTGCAATCTTCTCGAACCGGGCGCTTGAGACAACTGTTCCCCCAGAATTCGTGTAGACGGCGCGGCAAAAATCCTGCCTTTACCCTTTCTCTCTCGGATTGTCCTTAAGTACCGGCGTTCTCCACTGCTCCTTCTCCACGAGCCTAGTAATCTCCTCCCAGCGAACCACTGTTCATCTTTGTAACACCCAAAAATATAGGAATCAAAATTCTAAAAGTATTTTTTATAAAAGTCATAAAATAAAATTTTGCATGCATCTTTATTTCTTTTCTTCTTCTATTCTTTCTTTCAGCCCAGCCCAATTCTTCTCTTCTCCTTCTTCTCTTCTTCCCGCGGCCCAACTCAGACAGCCCAATCTGCCTTACTTACCCTCACCTCTCTTTCACCGACAGGTGGGCCCCATCTGTCGGCGTCTTCTTTCTTCTTTCCTTTCTTCTTCCTCTGCTCCGCATCGCTCCCGCTCCTCTGTTTCCTTTCTCCGCCGCGACAGCAGGCGCGCCGCGCCGTCGTTCGCGCCCCTTCTCCTTCCTTCTTCCTTCCTTACCCCGAGTCCGGATCGACTCCACGCCGACGCCCGCGTTTCTCTTTCCTTCCCGCGATGCACGCTTACCTTACTAGTCGCAGTTCCGCCCTTTCCTTCGCAAGAGCCGCCGCCTTCCTTATTCCCGGCCAATTCGCCCCTATAAAACCCCGCCGGAACCCCGCTTTGCACCCAGAGCCATCTTCAATCTCTTCTGCTACTCCACACCGTCGCACGCCGCTGGAAGTCGCACACCGGAGGAACGCCGCCGCTCGTGTCGCCGCCTCTCCGTCGACTCGCCGTTCCGCAGCTTCTCCGCCGTCTTCAACTCTCGCCAGAGCTCCGCGAGTTGGTGAGCATCAAGCCGCACCAGATTCCCCTCTCTCCCTTGCTCTGCCGCAAACCTCTAGTTTTGCACTCCGACCTTCTGTTTAAGGCTTAATTATGTTTTAGCCCCTAATTTCTTCAGATTTAGCCCCTGGAAGTTCAAAACTCTCGCAGTTAGGTCCCTAGATCACTGTTTTAGCCATATCTTTATCGTTTCAACTCCGATTTCAGCGATTCTTGCGCTCACGCGATCCTTGCATCATGAACTACAACTTTAGTATCTTTTTACTTTCTGTTTGTATTGTTTGTTGTTTTGTTCCTTATTTGTTTGTGTATACTTGTTTGTGTGATCGCGTAGACAACGTGACGTTCGAGCCAAACCAAGAGCAAGCTTACGAGGAAGAGAACCAGCAGCTATTTGAAGAAGGCAAGTGGATTCCCCCCCCCCCTGCATATTCTATTTGATCCCAACAATAGCATGATAATTCACTTTACTTTACTGTTGCTTGCATAAACTCTATGGGTTACCTATACTAAGGACTTACCTAGTCTTTTACCCCAAACCTTGAAACACCTGGGTCTACTATTCATGATGGGTAGTTACGCTTAGATGCAAACTTTGGGATTGGTATTGGTTTACTCTTTTAACAATGTTGGTCACGTTTCATATTGTTGCTATACCGCGTTAATTTCAAGATCAACTTTGTTTAATGGGAACATGGAGAACCACCCAAGAAAACAGTGCAACCACAAAGTCATATGGCTCTGACCTTAGCCAATTAATTGGATGTGTAGTTTGCTGGTAGCCTTACCGAAAGGGTAAGGAGGGGGTTGGTGATAGGGGTCATAGCCCGGTCCTCTTGGGGTAGCTTCCTTTACTAAGGAGTTGACCATTAGGGAGGTTTATGGACCACACCGCTACTGAAACTCTAGCAGGCTGCTTAGCTCTCAACATGTCTTTGTAAAGGCTTCGTAGTGTACCCTCGCCACTCACCTCGGAAGTGTTTAAGGGCCTTGCAAACCCGGGCGACTCAGGGAAACACGATTTTTGGGTAATGTGTACAACCTCTGCAGAGTGTAAAACTGTTATAACAGCCGTACTCACGGTTAAGAGTCGCTTGGACCCTCACATGATAATGAAACTTGAAGATTAATTAATTTGTGGTTCGTGGTTTATGTTATTGTTGATGGTACCGTTATGTTTTTACTAAAGTGGGTTGGTATAAACTTAAACTTAGTTAATAGGTGCTTGTTAATAAATATTTGACCAACTAAAAGTGACCGCTGCTGCAAACCTTAGCCTATCCTTGATGGCCTTGCATTTTCACCCCACTTGCTGAGAACCAACCATAAGAGTACTCACCCTTGCCCCCCCTGCTATTCAGAAGAGAACTTTGAAGAGGAGCACTTCGACGACTTCGAGGAGTTCTAGGTCCTGCGTTCACCAGTCATCGCCTGTGGAAGATGGAGTTGTTGCAGACTTCGTATAGGGTATAACGGTTTATCGTTTAAAGACATTTGTGTCTCTTTTATACGGAGTGTAATATTGTTAAATACTTTATTTAGTTACTTTTGAGCATTGTCTTTGATATATTACACTTTCCGTCTGCCATATGTGTGTGAACATGATCCTGGAGCACATATGAGATGCATCTGGTTCTTTCTAGAATCGGGTGTGACAATCTTCTTCCTGCGCCCTCTCGGTCTCCAACCGCATCCCTCGGCGATTTCTCTCGCGCATACAACCTGCTTCACCTCTCCAATGGTGGCGCCATCAGCAACTTCACCAACCATGGAGGTTCCGCCGGTGACTTCCTTGGTGATGGCGGTCCCGTCGGTGGTCCCATTTGCGGCTCCATTGGCGACTCCATCGGCGATGATGAGTTTTATTCCAGAGGTTGGCGCTAAAATCGGCCAGGTAGGAATCGGCCGATGGGTCTTCAGCGTCGGACACACGACCCGGGAGAATCTGCTTAGCTCCTGTTCGGGTTATCGCCCTGGTGCGGTTCGCGCGGCGTGCCAGTCAATCTGACCTGTTGATTGACAAGGAAATAGAATATTAAACTCCAGGCACGTCGATCGGCTGGATTTCCGATCTGTCCTGAGGAGCGCGTCGGCGGTAAATCGGCCGATTTGCTGTAGAGATGATCGGCTATGGGTCAGCCGATGATCGTATAGTAATTATAAAGAGGACTGCTGGAGCAATCTAAACAATTACTATAGAAGCAAGACTTGAAACAGATCTAATCGGCTATATGGCGATGAATCGAGGGAGAATAATGACGAAGCCGATTACCCTGATCTCAAGCTGGATAACTGGTGATAATACTAGAATAACAGGTAAAACTTCCAATTCCAGTAAATATCGATAACTTGTGAATAAATCCAAACGAAACCACAGCGATGCGCCCGTAGTTGAAGCTCGGATATTACTCGATAAGCGGAACCTACCAATTGGCCGGAGATCAGGTTGATGCAGCCCTGCCAATCCGTACGAACTCGTAGAAGAAGAAAATATTGGCGAAGTCGCCGACTTGAAAAGTAAAGTACTGGTAAAAAGTAGAAGTGTTTTGTTGATTGATTTGATTGTTTCTTGCAAAACCCTAGCGACTCCTATTTATACCCTGAAACTAGGACTCCTGGTCGATTACGACTTGTTACAACCTTATTTAAAACAGGAAAACTACTATATCTATAATAACTTAAAAAAGGAAACGGACTCCCGCAGAATCTTCCGCCGCCGCTTCCTTATCCAGTCAGAACCTCTTCAATTGCTTTTCGGCCGTCTTAGCATACCTCGTTGACCAGCTTTTAACCAGGATCTTCTGGAATAATCCTATCCTGTCGGTGTGGGCTGCGCCACCAATCGGCCGATTTTCAACTGATACCCCGATCGGCCGATTCCTTACTGTAGCTCCCAGATCTGCCGCATCGGCCAATCTTCTTCTCCTGACGCCGATTCAAGACGTGTCAAAATCCGGCGTCAACAGTAATCATCCGATATTTTCCTCTTTTACTTTTTACTCCTCAAGTACTTTTAGATCCATTCTCAGTTTTCTCCTTTTCTCCTCTTTTTAGGCATTTAGGCACCAGATTACTATTCCCCTTTCCAAAACCACCGGTCTCATCTGCTTAGGTCCCATGGGGAATCCAGACCCAACTAATCTGATAAACTTAGAAACCCATAAAATTCCTCTCAAGCAATCATCTATGGATTTGGGTTAGTGGGCAGGTGCTTTTAGATCTTGGCCGAATGAAACCCCTGGTTGGGAAGAATTGTACCATAGATAAGCCAAGTCCAAGAGAGTTCAGTGGGATGAGTTGAAAATCGGCCAGTGCATCGATATCTCTCTGTCCCAAATGGAGAAAAATGAACCCTTCGTAATAGCGGCCTCTTATTTCTGGTCCGACGGGCTCAACGCGTTTCGCTTTGGGCACGGACCCATGACTCCAACCCTGGCTGATGTTCTGATGTTGACCGGCCTTGATATCTCCTCCCCTGATACACCCTTTGATTATCTGATCAAACCAACCCATCGGCTAGAGACAAAAGGAATCGGCGGGTGGAAGGGGTATATCAGCAATAATATGAGGATAGGGACGATTTCAGGGAGAGAACATACAGCATTCTTAATGATGTGGCTAGAGAAGCACTTCTTCTGTGGCAGAGCAGTTGGTAACTCGTGTAGACGGTGTGGTAAGAATACCATCTTTGCCCTTACCCCCTTATCTTAAGTACTAGTTTTCTCCACCTCTTTTCCTCCACGAATCTAGCATCCTTTCCGCCGCATTACTGTTCATCTTCCCCCAAGTTCTTTTGATTTCCAAGCGCTTCCCCTTCTCCGGCGACCTCGTCCGCAGCTTGCTCCGACCCCAATGGCGTCTCCGTCAGCGACCACCCCATCTACAGAGGCTCCATCGGCTGCTCCTTTGGCGGCGGCGGCCCAATCGGCGGCTTCTCCAGCAGCGTCATCGGTGACGATGGCCTCCATCCCAGAGGTGAATGTCCGAGAAATCCTTTCCTTTTCGCCTTGCTGCTTCAGTATTTTCCGGTCCCTTTCTTAGTTTCTCCCCTTTTTTCCTTTCTTTTTAGGCCCTTAGGCACAGGATCACCATTCCTCTCTCAGAGTCTCCTGACCTCATCTGTCTAGGCCCTATGGGGAGTCCTGATCCAACGGATCTAATCAGTTTAGAAACTCACAGAATCCCCTTTAAGCAGTCACCCATGGATTTAGATCACTGGGTAGGCGCATTCAGATCCTGGCCGAACGAAACACCCGGGTGGAGAGAGTGGTACCAGAGGGTAGCCGGGTCTTGGAAAGTCCAATGGGAAGAACTTAAAATCGGCCAGTGCATAGATTTGTCCCTGTCTCAGATGGAGAAGAACGAACCTTTGGTTATGGCAGCCTCTTACTTCTGGTCCGATGCACTTAACGCATTTCTTTTTGGACACGGACCCATGACCCCGACCTTGGCCGATGTCTTGCTGCTGACCGGCCTAGATGTTTCCTCCGCCGATACCCCCTTTAATTACCTGTTCAAGCCATCTCATCGGCTAGACACCAAAGGAATCGACGGGTGGAAAGGATACATCAGTAAGAACATGAAGACAGGAACAGTCTCATAGAGAGAGCACACCGCCTTCTTGATGATGTGGCTGGAGAAACACCTCTTCTGTGGCAGAGCGGTCGGTCCCTCTTCAACCACTCAAGCTCTGGCAGAGTCCCTTGCACAAGGATCAGCCGTCCCCCGGGGTAAACATTTGCTGGGATCGGCATACCATATGATGCATCAAATTGGCGCCAAGCTGTCGAAAGGAGAGCCGATAGGGAATCCAGGCGGTCCCTGGTGGTTCATCACCCTCTGGCTCAATCTACACATGAGCAAGGTCTCTCAGCAGAGGATAGAGACAAAGACCTTTCCCAACATTGAGTCAGAGGAGAATCCATCGGTCCGTCGCCGCTGCAGATCTGTCGGAGAGGCGGCATCGGCCTTTCCTGGCTGCCAGTTCACCGCTACCCGGGTAGCTGAATATTTCAGATGCTTCTATAATGGACTTAGCGAGGAGATGATCACCTGGTATCCATATCAAACCGCGGAGCCGATTTTTGAATTGCCTATATGCTTCGACTTCTCCACCCACACATTTGACAGAGAGTTGATGGATGTCTTGATTAAGCCGGGAATTCTGCCGGCTAACTTCTTCTCGGGGAAGGACTCACCCACATATGAGTTCTACTGCCCGTCAGCTGCAGCAAGGCAACTAGGTTTTGGCCAATTGCCGATACGAGTCTATTTCGCCGGCCAAGCAAAATTCAGAGACGGATTAACCTCTAGTCTCGACTACAGCCGATTGTGCGATTTAGTACCTGACTCCAGCACCATTGACTTGAACGGCTGGTCAGTTGCCTCTTTCGCCACCCAACAGTACAAATTATGGTGGGCAGAATGGAAGCAGCATCTTTTCTGTAAATCCCCATCAATTTACTGCAACATCCTGGACCCAGAGAACATCGACCCAAATGCCGCGGTATGTCCTTTTCTTTTCAGCTGATTTCAATGTTGCACTATCATCTTGCTGTTAACTTATGTTTACCTCTTCAGTTTGAAAGCCATGCTCCCCCAACACGGAGCCGAAGCGGCCGGCCGATTGATAGCCATCATCAATACACAGTGCAGCCACTCATCGGCTTCCATGCTCCATCTATCAGAGATATCTCCACCGGCCGATCAAGACGAGCGCCCAAGAGACCAACACCAAAGATATCCAGCCGTCGGATGCGGGCTCGCATTGAATCGGCCGGTCAGACAACAATAGCATCGGCTGAAGTCTCTCGTATCGGATCGGCTAGCCAGATGGCAGCAGCATCGGCCGAGACCCCCCGTGTTGGATCGGCTGATCAGATGGGAGTGATGCGCGCCGAGACCCCAGATCCTTCACCTCCATCAGTCGTCGAGACGGCCGATCCCCAAGTCGCCGCCGAAGCCGGGGCTGCTGCAGCATCACTCTTAGTAGAAGCTGTCCAGGTAACTTTATTTATCTCATGTATTCCCCAAAACCCTTCTGCTGACATCAATTTCATCCCTTTACCAGGCTGCACGAGTTGTCCCACCACAATCTCCACGGCTGTCGGCCACGTCTCAAGTAGGGACTGAAACTATAGCAGCTCCTGTTGCCGAGGTAAATGATCTCTTACCCTGCATCCTTAATATTTAGGAAACTTAACCAATTCTGATGCAGGTTGATTTGGGTACGCCGATTGTAACTCCACAGCTGGAATCGGCCGGAGAACCCGTAGAGGCATGTCAAATTCCCACTACCATCTTATCTCATTTTCCCATAGTATCCTCACGAGCATTTATATCTTTCTCAGGAAGCTGGCCCAAGCGGAGCACCAATAATGATCGAATCTTCTTCTTCTGGTGAACCCAGTGCACCAATCCCTGAAACAAGGGAAATACTTCCACCGGCGCAGGCAAGAGAGATTCGTTTCAAAGAGGTAACAATCTTACCATCAGAATCGGCCGATTTCCTTTCACTACTTGCTTACCCTTTGCTTCGTTCCCTTACAGGAGCAAGATTCTCCCAACAATAGTATCTTTTCTTTCGCTGTCTCCTTGGCCGATGAAGAGGAAACTGCCTCACATGTGATTCCACCGAGTTCTGCCTTCGACGATGTCCGCTCTAAGCTCGAGAGCATCCGTACTCTCCTCCAAGGTGACATCGGCCGACTGGTGAAAGATGCATCGCCGATCCGTCAACTTTTCAATGAGGCTGTAGATCACATCCCAGAAGAAGTGTCGGAAGACTTGGGGTATGCTGCCTATATAGAGGGCATGCGGATTCCGGTCTCGCGGGCGCTGCGACGTATGGCCGATCATGCTCAGATGGCCAAAACTCAGGAGGAGGTTGACTCGTACAAGCACCAGGCCCAGGAAGTACATCACAAAATAAAATTCCTCGAGAACTGCCGTCCGGACATCGTTGGCACAATAGATCGGCTGAAACGGAGGAGAGCAGAACTAGCCAAGGAGATGGAACAGATAACCAAAGAGATAGCCGCTGAAGAGAAAAAGCTCCAAGAACTCCCAACCATGATCAGCGAGCTGAAGCAAAAAAGACAACATCTGGCCCGTGAAGCAATAAGACTCCGTCGCCGCGTGTCAGAAGTGTCAGGATCGGCCGAAAGTGATCAGAGGATAGTAGAATCGGCCGATCAAATTAGACGACGAGCGATTGCAGCCATAGATACTTTCCTTGGGCTGTAATCAATATGTTAAACATTATTGTTCCTTGATGCCAAAGCGCCGATCTGGTTTTGAACTGCTTCATGTAATCCGTAATTTCCACTTAATAATGAATCCCAATATCTCCTTTTGTGCTCAGAATCCCAATCGGTACCAACGTGCGTCGGCCTTGATCTGATACTATTTCTCGAATTTTCCATCTCTAATGAATTGGCCGACGTGAACCCATGCCTCAGCTTCTCATCCTTTCGAACGAGCTGAATCTTCAGAGCCGACTGCTTGGATCGGCTGTAGACCGAAATCGGACACTTTCAGGAAGTCAGTGTCCCAAGTCCTGCCAGATATACATTTGACGTGTTTGCAGCTCCACTGTTGTGTGTCGGCCGCTGCAACACTGTAAACAGAATCGGCAGCTACTATCTCTGTACTGTCGCCGACCCATTGCACAAGGCATTGATGCACAAGCCATCGGGACACCACCTGGGATTCACTGGTTTGGCCGATGATCTGGCGTGTTCCCAGTCTGGTTCCCTACCTAGGGGGTCTTCGTCTGACACCCTATCATCGGCCATCTCTTCCAGCCGATTGTGTACTCTGATCCTGCCCCCCAGTCCATCTTGCTGGCCGATCTTGGTTTTTGACCTGCCGTACTGATCAACTCTGCCCCCCAGCCGATCATGCACCGAAACGCGCCGTTCTTCGCGCCGATTTCTGTTGATCGGCTCTGATCCTCTGTCCCTAGAGTGTGGCTTCGGGCGATCGTTGCGGTTTGATCCGTTGCACTCCGGACAGTTATCGGCAGAGGGCAGTCTGATATCGTTCTCCCAGCAGTGGATGAAGAAGGGACACTGCCAGTGATCTTCACGCCGGTGTATCATCTCTTCTTGGTGTTGTGCTTGTTCTTGCCGACGCTGATATTTACTTAGTAGAAATCGGGAGGTGACAGGCCTGTGTGGTCATTCTGGTCCTCGCCCGTTCCTTCTGAATTCTTCCGTCGTGATCTGCCTCTTGGGACCGACGACGCCACCTCTTCTCGCCGATTCTGACGTCAGCACCTTGGTTTGACTTGATTCTTCTCCAGCGTTAACCGTGTTGGCTGGGAAGGGATGCTGATCTATCTTCATCGACATTGCCGATTTGGTTGGAGTCTCAAACTTGAGCCGCCCTTGTTCAAAGGCCGATTGTATCTGCTGACGGAAGACTTTACATTCATTGGTGTCATGAGAAGTAGCGTTGTGCCACTTGCAGTATTTCATCTTCTTCAGCTGATCGGCCATAGGGATGGTGTGATGTTGCGACAGCTTAATCTGTTCCTCCTGAAGCAGTAGATCAAAAATTTTGTCGGCCTTGGACGTATCAAAGCCGAATGTCTCTGGCTCCTTCTTGCCAAAGGGGTAGGATATTGGTTTTTTCCCTTTTACCCATTCCGCCAGGCCGATTTCTTCCTCTGTGTCAGATTCAGATCCCTCCAAGTACGCCACCTTCTTCTGGAAGCTCCTCCGCTGTTCAAACGGTCGGACCTCCTGCCCTGACAGTCGGTGGACGATTTGACTCAGGCTCTCAAACTCTTGGGCAGCATATCTCTCTCTGATTTGCGGTAAGAGGCCCTGGAAAGCGATATCGGCCAACTGTGCATCGGTCAGAGCCAGGCTGTAGCACTTGTTTTTGATCTCTCTGAACCTCTGTATATACCCTGTCACCGGCTCATCGTTCCTCTGCCTGAGGCTGGTTAGATCCGAAATCTTCATCTCGTGTACTCCTGCATAGAAGTACTTGTGGAATTGTCTTTCCAGATCGGCCCACGTGACGATAGAATTTGGCGGTAAAGTGGTGAACCACTGGAAGGCCGATCCGGATAGAGATGAAGAAAATAACCGTACCCTCAGAGCGTCTTGCGTGGCAGCTTCTCCGCACTGGATGATGAATCTGTTGATGTGCTCCACAGTGGATGTGTTATCCGTCCCTAAGAACTTGGTGAAATCAGGAACCTTGTAGCGGTGCGGGAACGGCAAAGAGTCATAGGCTGATGGATACGGCGTCTTGTAAGTATAAGTTTGAACTTTCGGCTTCAGCCCAAACTGATCTTGGATTACTTCTGCTATTCTTGCCGTCCAATCCACCTGCTGCTGATGAACAGTTGTTCGCGGCGCGAGCACGTGTTGAAGGGCTGGTTCGGCCAGGTGATGAATCGGCGAAGTTTGCTGAGCGGCCGATAACTGCTGGCGAAACGCGTCCGCACCCCCTTCGTACGTCGTTGCTGGCACCGTGCCTCTGAATGCCTCCACAGTGCTTGCCCCCCTGCCGATTTCTGGTAAAATCGGCTGGTACCGAGAGACCACCGGCCGGGCGGCCGATTGGTACGGCACCTAAAACAGATAAGTGCCATGCCGGTTCGCTGGCTCGGGGAAATACGTCGTGGCTGATGCCCCCCAAGGCACTGAGCTCGTAGGCAGTGTTTGCACAGAAGCCATTTGAACGGGTTGAAGCGGCGCTCGCGATGGGAGACATGGTGCACCGCTGTATCTTGGAGGCGCCGGAAGTGGTGGAGAGCTGTATCCTTCGCGCTGCGTCAATATCGGCTGAGAAGCCGATTGGGATGTGTACGGTAAGCTTCTGGCCGGCAAGGTAGTTGGAGGGGCATATGCCGGTCCCTGATAACCTTGAACGGCTCCGCTGGCCAGAGAGTTGACGACGGCGTTGTACACCGTGTTGCTCATCACCGAGGATTGGTCAATGAACGCTTGATACACGGACTGTTGAATCATCTCTGACATCTTGCCCGAGCCTTCAGCAATGGTGGTGTGGCGAGGTGCTGGAATAGGAGCTTTCTTAACTGCTTCCCCGCTTCTGGTACGAATGAACGACTGGAGGTATATCTTCTTGTAATCTTCTAGATGTTTGGCCAATTCCTCCCTCTGGTCGTCCTTGAGATCAGCTTCTGTGACCCCAATGATGTTGCTGTCAGAGATTTCTGCGTTGTTCGACATATCAAGTCTTGGATTGTCCCACCGGGCGTGCAAAAAGTGTGTTGGCGCTAAAATCGGCCGGGTAGGAATCGGCCGATGGGTCTTCAGCGTCGGACACACGACCCGGGAGAATCTGCTTAGCTCCTGTTCGGGTTATCGCCCTGGTGCGGTTCGCGCGGCGTGCCAGTCAATCTGACCTGTTGATTGACAAGGAAATAGAATATTAAACTCCAGGCACGTCGATCGGCTGGATTTCCGATCTGTCCTGAGGAGCGCGTCGGCGGTAAATCGGCCGATTTGCTGTAGAGATGATCGGCTATGGGTCAGCCGATGATCGTATAGTAATTATAAAGAGGACTGCTGGAGCAATCTAAACAATTACTATAGAAGCAACACTTGAAACAGATCTAATCGGCTATATGGCGATGAATCGAGGGAGAATAATGACGAAGCCGATTACCCTGATCTCAAGCTGGATAACTGGTGATAATACTAGAATAACAGGTAAAACTTTCAATTCCAGTAAATATCGATAACTTGTGAATAAATCCAAACGAAACCACAGCGATGCGCCCGTAGTTGAAGCTCGGATATTACTCGATAAGCGGAACCTACCAATTGGCCGGAGATCAGGTTGATGCAGCCCTGCCAATCCGTACGAACTCGTAGAAGAAGAAAATATTGGCGAAGTCGCCGACTTGAAAAGTAAAGTACTGGTAAAAAGTAGAAGTGTTTTGTTGATTGATTTGATTGTTTCTTGCAAAACCCTAGCGACTCCTATTTATACCCTGAAACTAGGACTCCTGGTCGATTACGACTTGTTACAACCTTATTTAAAACAGGAAAACTACTATATCTATAATAACTTAAAAAAGGAAATGGACTCCCGCAGAATCTTCCGCCGCCGCTTCCTTATCCAGTCAGAACCTCTTCAATTGCTTTTCGGCCGTCTTAGCATACCTCGTTGACCAGCTTTTGACCAGGATCTTCTGGAATAATCCTATCCTGTCGGTGTGGGCTGCGCCACCAATCGGCCGATTTTCAACTGATACCCCGATCGGCCGATTCCTTACTGTAGCTCCCAGATCTGCCGCATCGGCCAATCTTCTTCTCCTGACGCCGATTCAAGACGTGTCAAAATCCGGCGTCAACAGTAATCATCCGATATTTTCCTCTTTTACTTTTTACTCCTCAAGTACTTTTAGATCCATTCTCAGTTTTCTCCTTTTCTCCTCTTTTTAGGCATTTAGGCACCAGATTACTATTCCCCTTTCCAAAACCACCGGTCTCATCTGCTTAGGTCCCATGGGGAATCCAGACCCAACTAATCTGATAAACTTAGAAACCCATAAAATTCCTCTCAAGCAATCATCTATGGATTTGGGTTAGTGGGCAGGTGCTTTTAGATCTTGGCCGAATGAAACCCCTGGTTGGGAAGAATTGTACCATAGATAAGCCAAGTCCAAGAGAGTTCAGTGGGATGAGTTGAAAATCGGCCAGTGCATCGATATCTCTCTGTCCCAAATGGAGAAAAATGAACCCTTCGTAATAGCGGCCTCTTATTTCTGGTCCGTCGGGCTCAACGCGTTTCGCTTTGGGCACGGACCCATGACTCCAACCCTGGCTGATGTTCTGATGTTGACCGGCCTTGATATCTCCTCCCCTGATACACCCTTTGATTATCTGATCAAACCAACCCATCGGCTAGAGACAAAAGGAATCGGCGGGTGGAAGGGGTATATCAGCAATAATATGAGGATAGGGACGATTTCAGGGAGAGAACATACAGCATTCTTAATGATGTGGCTAGAGAAGCACTTCTTCTGTGGCAGAGCAGTTGGTCCTTCATCCAAATCACAAGCTCTGGCAGAAGCTCTGTCACTAGGATCGGCCATCCCCCTTGGGAAACATCTGCTAGGATCGGCCTACCATATGATGCACCAAATCGGCGTCAAATTATCAAAAGGGGAGCCGATTGGTAATCCTGGTGGGCCTTGGTGGTTCATTACCCTCTGGCTCAACCTATACATGAGCAAGGTCTCCCAGCAGCAAATAGAGACCAAAACATTTCCCAATATCGAGTCAGAGGAAAACACCACCATACGACGACGGTGTACTTCTTTTGGAGAAGCAGCATCGGCCTTCCCTGGTTGTCAGTTCACTGCCACCCGAACGGCCGAATACTTCAGATGTTTCTACAACGGCTTCAGTGAAGAAACTATCTGCTGGTATCCATATCAGACAACAGGGCCGATTTTCGAGCTTCCAATCTGTTATGATTCATCATCCAATACTTTTGACGGTGATCTCATGGATATCCTGATCAAGCCAGGGATTTTACTGGCCAACTTCTTTTCTGGAAAAGATTTCCCCACCTATGAATTTTACAATCCATCAGTCGCAGCACGGCAATTCGGCTTTGGTCAACTGCCGATTCAAGTCTACTTTGCCGGCCGTGCAAAATTTCGAGATGAACTGACCAAGAGCCTTGACTACAGTCGGCTGTGCGATTTAGTGCTAGACTCCAATACCATCGACCTAAACAACTGGATAGTGGCCCCCTTTACCGTCCAACAATTCAAACTGTGGTGGGCAGAATGGAAGCAGTACCTCTTCTGTTCGTCTCCATCAACATATTGTAAAAGTTTGGACCCAGACAACATCAATCCAAGTGCAGCGGTATTACATTTCTTCCAGCCGTTTTCAATATTGTCCCTTTCCATGCTACAATCTCGCCGCTAACTTGTATTTCTCTTTTCAGTCTGAAAGTCAAATTCCTCTGACGCGGAGCCGAAGTGGTAGGCCGATAGAGAGCAATCGCCCATACACACCATTTCCACTTATTGGCCATCACGCTCCGACCATTAAAGACATCACCAGCGGCCGATGGAAGCAAACGCCGAAAAGGCCTACCTTAAAGAAGACAAGCCGCCGAGTACGTGCCCACATAGGACCAACCGATCAATCGGCGGCGGCATCGGCTGAAACCCCAACTGCGCCAGCTTGCCGATTGCCGAGGAGGTCAACCCCCAGACTGCCACAGAAGTTGGAGCGGCCGCTGCATCACTGCTGGTGGAAGTTTTTCAGGTAACTCCGCATACTTCGCATGCTTTTAAGTACTCTATCCATATTAACCTCTCCCTTCTACCAGGCTGCACGAATTGACCCAGCATCATCTCCGCAGCAATCGGCTACGTCCCTAGCCGAAACGCCAGCGACTCTCCTCACCGAGGTAGAGAGTTTCTTAACTCAATCTCTTGATATTCAAAAGAAACTAACCGATCTTGATGCAGGCCAATCTGAGTGCGTCGATTGTACCACCCCAACAAACATCGGCCGGAAGACTCACAGAGGTATGGCAGGTATATCATATCATCAGACTTAATCATTCGCAGTATACTTCATAAAATTTGTTTCCCATACCTTTTCAGGAAGCTGGCCCGAGCAGGGCACTGATAGTCGTCGAGTCTTCCTCTTCTGATGAGCTGATCGCACCGGTTCCTGAGACGAGGGTCGCACTCCCGCCGACACAAGCAAGAGAAATCCGCTTCAAAGAGGTAAGAAACTTATCACCCAAATCAGCCGATTCCCCTTTACTGTCTGCTAATCCTTGTCTTTATTCTTTTGCAGGAACAAGATACTGCTAATAACAGTCTTTTCTCTTTCGCGGTTCCCCTGTCTAACGATGAAGAGGTTGCTTCACACCACATCACATCAAGCTCAATTCCTGATGACGTCTGTGCCAAGCTCGAAAGTATGCGAACCCTCCTTCAAGACTATATCGGCCGATTAGTGGGAGATGCCTCATCAATTCGGCGACTTCTCAATGACATCAGAGGCCGAATTCCAGAGGAAGCGACAGAGACTCTGGAACCTGCTGCATACAAAGAGTCGATACAGACTTCAGTGTTCAGGGCCTTGCGTCATGTGGCCGATCGTGCCAAGCTAGCGAAGACCCGGGAGGAAGCCGATTCTTACAAACACCGAGCCCAAGAAGTGCATCAACGGATCAATCTCCTTGAGAACTCCCGTCCAGATATCGTCGGCACCATAGATCACCTCAAACGGAGGAGGGCAGAGGTAGCCAAAGAGATGGAGCAGGTAACCAAGGACATAGCTGCTGAAGAAAAGAGACTTCAAGACCTTCCATCTGTCATCGCCGAGCTGAAGCAAGAAAGACATAACCTGGCCCGTGAAGCAATAAAACTTCATCGTCATATGCCAGAAATTCCCGGATCGGCCGATGATGACCAAAGAGTATTAGACTCGGCCGATCAGATTAGGCAACGAGCGATTGCGACCATTGATGCCCTCCTAAGGTGAGTTGTAATGAATCTTGTAAACATTTAATGCTCTCTTAATGTTGACGCGCCGATTCGAACTTGGACCGTCTCCTTTGGCAGCTTTGCATTTATGAATGCCTTTACTCTGATGGGACGCATCCTACTATCTCTTTACCCCCTTCCTTCTATAAGTACGAGATCCCACATCATTCCTAGAGGCGTCTGTATTACCCATCTTCTCCCCCTCCAATAATTCGATCTTTATCCTCCCAGGCTGGACATCAAGATATCTTCTTCATCTTCCTCCTTCTCTGTCAACCAGGTACGAACCCTCTTCTATTTCCTCTCTTGACATCTCAATCCCTCCGATACTGGGCAGTTGTTTGCTTCTTCTTAGCCAAAACGCCTTAGTCCCAGTCTGGAATGAGCGATTGAAGTTATGCATTTAGACGAACCACTGTCGCAGGCGGACATAGATCTGATAAGAGCTCACTCTGAAGAACTCAAAGGTCATGTTCCTGCCGACGTCCAGAAAATCTGGGACCATATAAATGCTAACTGCTCCAAACGACTGCCAACTGAAAGGAGTCATCCACTCCCTCGCTCAGTTGCCCTTGAAGACGCCATGGCAGGAACATCCAAACCACCTCTTGACAGGAGCCATCCACTTCCTCATCACGTCGAAGCTGAAGCCGCCATGGAAGATCTGGAGGAGAAGAGCATCCGCCTTCTGATAAAATTAGGCCGGATCGAGAGAGAGTTCAAGAAAAATCGTGATCAATAGATATGGTGGTACTTTTTACTCTAAGGGCGACTTGTACTATGTCGGCCATGTACTCTACTGTTTTCATCGAATAATGAATCAGTCAGACCAAATCAAAATGTTTTCTCCTTAAGGTGATGTCACTTTTACATCGGCTATATAGGCAAAAGCCGATAGGAGTCGGCCATGTTGTCTTGATGCATCTTACCGCAAGTTATGCACCTACCCATATGCTTGGATAGTAACTCTTCAGATATCTTCCATTTAAGGCTCTTGCGAATTCTTTCCCTTCGATAGTTTCTAGTATATATGCATTTCCCAGAGCACATCGGCCGATTCTATACGGCCCTTCCCAAGTGGGCGACCATTTACCGAATTTGGGATCTTTAGACCCTATCGGCAGCACCAACTTCCATACGAGATCTCCTTGGGAGAATTGTTTAACCTTGACCTTCTTGTCATACCACCTGGCCACTCTTTTCTTATTTTCTTTGATACTAATCAGGGCTCTCAATCGCTGACCCGCCGAATCATCGAGCTATCCCTTCATGAGGAAGGAATAGCCATCAGCCGTTAACTGATCTTGAAGCGATATGCGTCTTGACCCCAAGACTGCCTCATGACCATATACCAACTGATAAGGAGATATCTTAGTGGCCCCGTGGCAAGCCATCCTATAAGCCCATAGAGATTCGGCCAAAGACATATGCCACTTCTTGGGTTGTTCCTCTATCTTCCTCTTGATCAACTTGATTATCCCCTTATTGGACGATTCGGCCTGACCATTGGCTTGAGCATAGTACGGAGAAGAATTCAACAATTTAATCCCCATATCGGCGGTGAATTCTCCAAACTCTCCTGAGGTGAACATCATCCCCTGATCAGTTGTGATAGTTTGAGGAATACCGAACTGATAAACAATGTGGTTCTCGACGAAATCTATCATATCGGCCGATGTCACGGTCTTCAACGGAACTGCCTCCACCCACTTGGTAAAATAATCATTGGCTACCAATATAAACTTGTGCCCTTTGCTTGATGGAGGGTGAATCTGTCCGATGAGATCTATTCCCCAACCTCTAAACGGCCATGGCTTGATTACCGGGTTCATAGCCGAAGCCGATGCGCGCTGCACATTGCTGAACTTCTAACAATCTTGGCAACCTTTATAATACTTGAAACAATCTTCAAGAATCGTCGGCCAATAATACCCATTGTTTCTGATCATCCACTTCATCTTATAAGCTGATTGATGGGCTCCGCATACACCTTCATGGATTTCCCCCATCAGGACCTTTGCTTCTTCCGTTCCCAGGCATTTGAGAAGAACCCCATCAATCATCCGGTAAAACAAATCGTCTTCAAGTAACACATATTTTGTAGCCTGGAAACGCACTCGCCGATCCACCTTCTGGGATGGACCCTTTAAGTAATCGGCAATCTCCTTTCGCCAATCATCGGCAGCGAGCTCCAAAATCATAGCTCCTTGAATCGGCCGATATCCGGATGCGTGTTGGGCCAGCCTATTGGCCTCTTCATTGTAATTTCTAGGGATGTGCTCAATTATTGCAGACTTCAATTCCTTTAACAGCTGGAGGCAATCTTCATAGTAAATTATTAAGATATCATCTTTGCATTCAGATCTCCCCGTTAATTGATCTACGATGAGCATGGAATCCCCAAAAATCTCGACTGCATCAGCTTTGACTTCTCTCAACAATTGGATACCTTTTAGAACGGCTTGGTATTCCGCCTGGTTGTTGGTTGCGGATGCTTCTATCGGTAGAGAGAAATCATAGCTTGCCCCCCGAGGCGATACAAGCACAATGCCGATTCCCGATCCGGCTCCACACGAAGAACCATCGAAATACAGAGTCCATGGAACCGGTTCAACGACAGCAATTTCCGGTCCACAATGTTGAGTCACGAAATCGGCCATGACCTGACCCTTGACAGCCTTAGCCGATTCGTACCTTAAGTCGAACTCTGACAGAGCCAGGATCCATTTTCCAATCCTTCCTTTCAAAATTGGCAGTGATAGCATATATTTCACCACATCATCCTTGCATACGACTATGCACTCTACCGATAACAAATAGTGCCTGAGCTTGGTACACGAGAAATATAGACACAGGCACAACCGTTCCACCGGAGAATATCTTGTTTCGGCGTCCAGGAGTCTTCTGCTGACATAATTTGCCACCCGTTCTTTCCCTTCAAACTCCTGTACCAACGCCGATCCAATAGCTTGTTCATCAGCCGATAAGTATAATTTGAATGGCTTACCGGGCTGTGGCGGGACTAACACCGGAGGTGAAATCAGATATTGCTTGATATCTTCTAACGCTCTGTGTTGTTCCTCTCCCCACACGAATTCCTGGTCGGGCTTCAATTTCAGCAAAGGAGTGAAAGCTTGAATACGCCCAGACAAGTTGGATATGAATCTTCTAATAAAATTGACCTTTCCGATGAGGGATTGCAGCTCAATTTTATTCTGTGGGGCTACAACTTTGTTAATGGCGTCTATGGTCTTCCGGTTAACCTCTATCCCGCGCTCATGAACCATGAATCCTAAGAATTGCCCGGCCGATACGCCGAATGCACACTTGTTCGGGTTCATTTTCAACTCATGCTTCCTTGTGCACTCCAGTACTTCTTGTAAATCGGCCAGATGTTCCTGATGACCTTTCAACTTAACCACAACATCGTCGATGTAAATTTCCACCGATACACCAATGAGCTTGTGAAAGATATAATTCATGGCCCGCTGATATGTAGCACCGGCGTTCTTTAACCCAAAGGTCATTACAACCCACTCGAATAAACCGAGGTGGCCCGGTCACCTGAAAGTCGTCTTCAAAATATCTTCTTCAGCCATTAATATTTGATTGTACCCAGCATTACCATCCATGAAACTGATGACTTTATGTCCTGCGGCAGCATCTATCAAGACATCGGCCGTCGGCATCGGATATCCGTCCATTGGTGTAGCCTGATTTAGGTTCCTGAAGTCGATGCATACGCGCAATTTTCCATTCTTCTTATATGCGGGTACAATATTAGAAATCCATTCGGCATAACGGCACTGCCGAATAAATCCTGCTTCAATCAATCTTGTGATCTCGGCCTTTATATCAGGTAGAATTTTGGGGTTGCACCATCGTGCAGGCTGCTGATATGGCCAATATCCTAATTTTATAGGCAACCAGTATTCAACAATAGACCGGTCTAGACCAGGCATCTCGTGGTATTCCCAAGCAAAGCAATCTTTGAATTCTTTTAATAAATTTGTCAATTTACACTTGTATTCGGGGTCCAAGCTAGCATTAATATACGTCGGCCTTGGCTTGCTACCATCTCCTAAATCCACCATCTCCAATGAATCGGCCGACGTGAATCCATGCCCAAGCTTCCTATCTTCTCGGACGAACTGATCCATCTATTCTGAATCTTCAGAGCTGACTGCTTGGATCGGCTGTAGACCAAAATCGGACACTTTCAGGAAATCAGTGTCCCAAGTTCTGCCAGATATGCACTTGACGTGTTCACAGCTCCATTGTTGCGTGTCGGCCGCCGCAACACTGTAGGTGGAATCGGTGGTGACTATCTCTGTACTGTCGCTGACCCATTGTACAAGGTATTGGTGCATTGTAGACGGGACACAGCAATTCGCGTCTATCCAATCGCGGCTGAGCAACATGTTGTAGGACCCCTTACCATTAATAATAAAGAAGGTAGTGGGAAGGGTCTTACTACCGATGGTGAGGTAGACGCAGAGCGCTTCGCGGGCGGGAGACACGTTTCCTTCGAAGTCTTTGAGCATCATGTCCGTCTTGGTCAGGTCTTCATCACTTTTGCCTAACTTCCGGAACATGGCATATGGCATGATATTGACTGCGGCGCCTCCATCGACTAGTAGCCTGGTAACGGGTCGTCCGTTAATATGCCCTTTGAGAAATAGTGCCTTGAGATGTTGCCGTTTTTCATCTTCCGGTTTCTCAAAAGTGGCTGTCATCGGCTCCAAGACTAACTGCGTC
The DNA here is from genome assembly GCA_032594955.1 of Panicum miliaceum. NCBI lineage: Eukaryota > Viridiplantae > Streptophyta > Magnoliopsida > Poales > Poaceae > Panicum > Panicum miliaceum. The sequence goes on along the minus strand of CM064061.1, from coordinate 43,739,465 downwards.
ATCTGCTCTTCCATCCTTGTCGCTTTATCTCGATCGGCAGGCGCCATGAACTCCATCGGCAATATGAACACCATGTTGACATCAGCTGCCAATTCTTTATTGTCGCCTTCCTTGTTATTTTTCTTGGGGCACCAGCCCGAGACCTGACGTTTTTCTTATCCAGCACCTGCCTCTGCTCTTCCACTTGTTGTTCCCATTGGCGTAGGTGTTGGATTCTCCATTTCTGAGAATTAGACAATCCATCAGGGCACCACCTGGGGTTTACTGGTCTGGCCGATGGTTTGGCGTGCTCCCAGTCTGGTTCCCTTCCTAGGGGGTTTTCATCCGACACCCTAGCATCAGCCATTTCTTCCAGCCGATCGCGTACGCTGGTTCTGCCCCCCAGTCGCTCCTGCTGGTTAATCTTGCCTTTCGACCGGTGATACCGGTCAACTCTGCCCCCCAGCCGATCATGCACAGAAAGGCGCCGTCCTTCTTGTTCGCGCCAATTTCTGCTAATCGGCTCTGATCCCCTGTCTCTGGAGCGCGATCTTTTGTACAGGTGATCATTGTGACTTGATCCGCTTCACTCAAGACAGTCATCGGCTGATGGCAATCTGAGGTCGTTTTCCCAGCAATGGATGAAGAACGGACATCGCCAATGATCCTCGTGTCGGCGTATCATCTCATCGTGGTATCTCGACCGTTCCTGCTGCCGCCGATATTTGCTGAGTAAGAATTGGGAAGTGACGGGTCTACGCGATCGTTCTGATCCTTCGCCCTCATCTTCGGCCCGTCTTTTCCCCTTGACATCGTCCACCGTAATTTGCTTCCTGAGATCCATGGTGCCGCTCCTTCTAGCCGATTCCGACGTTAGCACCTTGGTTTGAAGTGAGTTTCTTCCCGTGTCAACCATGTTGGCCGGGAAAGGATGCTGGTCAATCTTTATCGGCTTTGCCGGCTTTGCCGGGATTTCGAACTTGAGTCTTCCTTGCTCAATGGCCGACTGTATCTGCTGACGGAAGATCTTGCACTCAGTTGTGTCGTGAGATGTAGCGTTGTGCCATTTGCAGTACTTCATCTTTTTGAGCTGATCGGCCGAAGGAATGGTATGGTATGGTGAGAGCTTGATCTGCCCTTCCTAGAGTAGTAAGTCGAAAATCTTATCGGCCTTTGATGTGTCAAAGCCGAACGCTTCTGGTTCTTTCTTTCCAAAAGGGCACGATATTGGCTTCTTCCCTTTGACCCATTCTGCTAGGCCGATTTCTTCCTCTTCCTCCAATTCAGACCTGATGAGGACATCACTCCTACGGATATACACGAGGCTTCTTCGCTGGACATCCAAACCATTCAAGGTCCAATCACAAGAGCTCGCGCGCGACAATTAAATTTAGAGGTGAGCTCGCTCCTAAGCGTTTCTCTTAATAGTTTCGAGAATAGTTTGCTACCTAATGTTTATATTGTGATTAGAAACCAAGGAGAAGATAAGATGACACATGGAGAGGAGCATGGAGTCGTGGAGGGACAGCAAGGGACGTCCAAGCTACGTGGAGGCCCAATACAACTCAACTTCGAGTCCACCTCGGAGTCCAGGAGCAGTTTGACTTAAATTGGACGCCCAGGCCGCATCCGAAGTCCGATTTCGACAATCTACATATGGGTGGAAAGACAATTTGATAGAGCTTCCAATGGCGTTGGTTTGAGGCCCAAATTAATTATGAGTCGTCGGGAATAGTCCGAGGAAGTTGGCGTCCAGAATCTGTCCCGGTGCTGCGTCACCGTATTTTGGCCTTTGGGCCGTGTATCGTCGTCGAGTCCTTTAGGGTTGCGTCCAGGTACTTGGACACGACCCTAAACCCTATATATCAGTAGCCGCCGCCCTCGTTAGGATTCGGGTTTTACTTAGATTATTCTGTCAAGAACAGTTTCGCCGTACTCGGCTTGTGAGACCCCAACTCGTGAGCTAATCATCCATCTGCAATTGGTTTGCAATCTTCCTTGTTCTTGCTTGTGTTCTTCGATTCGCAGGCAGGGATTAGCCTTCTTGGCGAGGTCGACCGTGTATTCGCCGGTCGATAACCTGAGGAGACGTGGTGCTACGATTGCGGGGTTTCGGGACGTGTTGCCGGAAGCCGGATCGATTCGTGTCGCGACTCCACCAAATCGAGAGTTATCAGAACCTTTCAGAAGATCGGGAACCCTCGTTCACATTAAGTGGTATTCAGAGACAGGTTTACCGTCAGGTTCGCTCTTACCTTTGTTTTCACCTTTGTCCTATAGTCCACAGAACAGCCGCAAAACAAAAAAATTTGTAGTTAGGTTTTTCCCGTCCTAGACCGTGTTTAGCCTTTTGCATAATTCTCTTTCAGAGTTCGCAGTGTTGAGTTTGTGTCCTATACTCGTCTTTTTGTGCTGGTTGAGTCCGTGTCTTTGGTTCGGTTTTGTGCATCCACTTTCCCCGGCTAACATCCCACAAAAAGTTTCCCACCGATTCGCATCCGTTCCACCAACGCCATCACAAAAACCTAATTCGGAGGGTCCTCCTTAAAATGGGCATAACTTTCGGCTCGGACCTCCGATTGAGGTGTTCTTTTTTTTCCTGGAAAGATCTCGAAATTTTGCACATACGATTCACCGGCTTTGCCGGTCATGAAAAATTCAAAAAACTCAAAAAAAATTCAGAAGATCCTTGATTCGAGCTCTGAAGTTCCATCTACAGTTTTTGGGAACAATCGTGATTTTCTCCAGATCACGTCTTACCTCTGATTGAGTTGATCCTTTGTGGTGTACCTATTTTTGTGCCCCTGGTTGTGAAAAAAATAGAAGAAAAATAAAAGGAAAAAAAAAAAAATTGATTTCTACTAGTGCTAAAAGACAAAACAGGGAAGCACATAGAGAGGGTACAATTGCTGTTTTATGTGCTGTGGCTGGTTCATTGCTGATTTTCTCTCATTGCTGATCATCCTTTTCATCTTACCTCCTTGTTTGTTGGCACTACTGACTAAGGACTCGGTTAGACCAGCACCTAAGGACAAGTACCTTTGGACATTTATTCAGCATCGCTATCTGCTAGTGAATTGTGTTCCACTTACATATTTTTGGCCTTCCTAGAACTCCACATACTCCTTCTGTGCAGCACCGGTTCTTAACCCTTGCAATCGTGGCCTACGCCTTCCAGGTATCCTTTGCCTTGCTGGTAAGAACTTTGTAAGAGCTTGGTAAGGTGTTTCCTTTGCTGTGTAGATTGAATTGAGAGGCACCACCACACCTGCGTAGGAGATTTTTAGGGATAACCTTCACTGTTTGTTTGTTCCTGTGTCTACAATGGCAGGCAACGATGGAGACACTCCCAAGGACTTAAACGAGTGTGTTAGCCAAGCTCAGCTGCATGCTTTCATGGAGGACACACGAAACGAGATACGCGAGGCAGTTACCAGGGCCGTCACCGAGAACATCAACGAACTCTGACTTGCTGACCTCGTTGGGGAGTTGAACGGACGGATAGCCACGCTAACTAACAGAGTTGCTGCGTTGGAAAACCGTCCACCACCTCAGCCAGCCGATCCTCAAGACGTGGTGTATGACGTCCATGGCAACATTGACGAGGCAGCTACACGAGAGGCCCGCATACGAGCGCGTGTTCGCGTGAACAACGCAGGAGGTAACTGTGCCCCCGCTGATCCTTATGCTAAGGTTAAATTTACTATACCGTCTTTTCCTGGACATTATGATGCTGAGGGATATCTTGATTGGGAGATGACGGTTGACCAAAAATTTAGTGCCCACCTAGTGCCTGAGCAACATAGAGTTCGACAAGCCACTAGTGAATTTAAAGATTTTGCTATCATTTGGTGGACTGGTTTAGTTGCTTCAGGTCTTGCACCTACTACTTGGGAACACCTCAAGGTTGCTATGCGTCATAGGTTTGTTCCTCCTTCTTATCATAGAGAACTGCGTGCCAGTTTGATGCGTTTAGATCAGGGTACTAAATCTGTGCAGGACTACTATGGTGAGCTTCAGAAGGGTTTGATGCGTTGCGGGATAGTTGAGGGACCCGAGGATGCTCTCGTTCGTTTTTATTCGGGTCTGAGACGCGAGATTCAGGACATAGTTGATTATAAGGATTTCACTACTATCAACCAGTTGTTCCAGATTGCTATGCTTGCAGAGAAGGAATTGCAGGGTCGTCAGCTACAGGACAGGACCAGCGCCCGGACGTCCTTTGCCTCACGCACACCGGCGCTTTCAGGGGTGCCCAAGCCTTCGAGTTTTCGAGCACCTCCACCAGCGGGCAAGAAAACAACGACGAGTGGTGTTTCGACTACACCAAACAAATCTTCTTCACGTGCTGCAGATTCAGGTAACAATGTTGTGCAGGCCCCGGCTCAGAGTTCTTCATCCGCTGCATCGACGGGACGCACCTCCGGCATTCAATGCTATCGCTGCCATGGGATTGGACACGTGAAGAAGGATTGCCCAAGTCAGCGGGCATATTTGGCGACAGAAGATGGAGGTTACATCAGCACCTCCGACATAGAAGATGATGATGAAGCGGTCGCTGCTGAGGACGTCGACAACCTGGTCATTCATGGTGGACAGACTTCGGGCTTCTTGAACATTATTGTTCAGCGTGTACTCAGCACGCAAATATAGCAGCCTGAGAGGTTGCAGCGACACAATTTGTTCCAGACCTTTTTCGTCATCAAGCAGCGACGTGCTCATGTGATTATTGATGGAGGAAGCTGCAACAACTTGGTGAGTTCAGATCTGCTCAAGAAGCTTGGCTTGACCACACGACCACATCCACATCCATACTATGTTCAGTGGTTAAATGACTCCGGTAAAGCTAAGGTAACACAAACTTGCAGAGTTTCTTTTTCCATTGGTGCATATGCTGATTTTGCTGATTGCGATGTGGTACCTATGCAAGCTTGTTCACTTTTGTTGGGTCGTCCATGGGAACATGATAATGATGCTACACACCATGGTAGAAGTAATAATTATACCTTCATGCATAAAGGGAAGAAAATTACTTTGGTTCCTTTGACACCTGCTGAAATTGCACAAGCCGATCAAGAAAGAGCTGCTAGTTTGAGTAATGATAAATCTGAAAATCAGCAAGTTGCTAATTCTATGTTCCCACCTAAAAAGGAGAAACACACTCATAAATCTGAGGCCGAGGGAATTAAATTAGGGGGTCAAGTTATGCTCGCAACAAAATGTGACCTCGCTGAAATTTCTGATGATGATATTTGCTATGCCTTGTTTTGCAAACGAACCTTATTTTCACTTCATGATATTGCTAGCTCTTTGCCTCCTGTGGTTACTAACATTTTGCAGGAGTACGCGGACGTTTTTCCAGCTGAGATACCTCCGGGGCTGCCACCTTTGAGAGGAATAGAACATCAAATTGATTTGATCCCCGGCGCCGCTCTGCCAAACCGTGCTGCCTATAGAACCAACCCCAAGGAGACTAAAGAAATTCAGCGATAAGTCCAAGACCTTGTGGACCGTGGGTATGTACGTGAGAGCCTTAGTCCTTGTGCTGTTCCTGTGCTTTTGGTTCCTAAGAAAGATGGTTCGTGGCGTATGTGTGTTGATTGTAGAGCCATTAATAATATTACTATTCGATATCGTCATCCTATTCCTAGGTTAGACGACATGCTTGATGAGTTGTGTGGTTCTATAATTTTCACAAAGATTGATTTGCGTAGTGGTTACCACCAAATAAGAATGAAGCTTGGAGATGAATGGAAAACTGCTTTTAAAACTAAATTTGGGTTGTATGAGTGGTTAGTGATGCCTTTTGGTTTAACCAATGCACCTAGTACCTTCATGCGCTTGATGAATGAGGTTTTGAGGGCTTTTATTGGTCGATTTGTGGTGGTTTACTTTGATGACATATTGATTTACAGCAAGTCTTTGGATGAACATATGGATCACTTACGTGCTGTTTTTGATGCGTTGAGAGTAGCGCAATTGTTTGCTAACCTTGAGAAGTGCACCTTTTGCACCGATCGAGTTTCTTTCCTTGGCTATGTTGTTACTCCACAGGGCATTGAGGTGGATGAGACAAAAATTGAAGCCATTGAGAGTTGGCCGTTGCCCCAAAACATCACACAGGTGAGGAGTTTTCTTGGTCTTGCAGGTTTCTACCACCGCTTCATCAAAGATTTCAGCACCATTGCTGCACCGCTGCATGAGTTGACGAGGAAGGGTGTGGTGTTTCGTTGGGGAAAAGCACAAGATGAGTCATTTGTCACTTTGAAGGACAAGCTTACGCATGCGCCGTTGCTGCAACTTCCGCATTTTGGTAAGACTTTCGAACTCGCTTGTGATGCTAGTGGAGTTGGTATTGGTGGTGTTTTGATGTAGGATGGTAAACCCGTTGCATACTTTAGCGAAAAAATAAATGGCCCTGTTCTGAATTATTCTACATATGATAAAGAATTGTATGCTCTTGTACGTTCTTTAGAGACGTGGCGTCATTATTTGTGGCCTAAAGAATTTGTTATACACTCTGATCATGAAGCGCTTAAGTATCTTCGTTCTCAAAATAATCTGAACCGTAGACATGCTAAATGGGTTGAGTTCATTGAATCTTTTCCTTACATTATTAAGCATAAGAAAGGGAAGGATAATGTGATTGCTGATGCTTTGTCTAGACGATATACCTTACTGTCCCAACTTGATTGTCGGATTTTTGGGCTTGAATCAATTAAAGAACAATATGCGCTTGATCCTTATTTTACAGAAGTGTTGCTTAATTGTAAAGAGGGACGTACATGCAACAAGTTTGTGGTCAATGATGGATTTGTGTTTAGAGCTAACCGCCGGTGCATTCCAGTTGGTTCCGTTCGTCTTTTGTTGATACAGGAAGCACATGGAGCAGGTTTGATGGGACATTTTGGCGCAAAGAAGATGGAGGATGTTTTGACCACACATTTCTTTTGGCCAAAGATGAGGACCGACGTTGAGAGGTTCGTTGCTCGCTGCACTACATGTCAGAAAGCTAAGTCTCGTTTGAATCCACATGGTTTGTACATGCCTCTTCCTGTTCCTTCTATTCCTTGGGCCGATATTTCTATGGACTTTGTTTTGGGATTGCCTAGGACTAAGAGGGGGATGGATAGCATTTTTGTTGTGGTGGATCGATTTTCTAAGATGGCTCATTTTATACCATGTCATAAAAGTGATGATGCTGTTCATATTGCTAACCTCTTTTTCCACGAGATTGTACGCTTGCATGGTATGCCTTCTACTATTGTTTCAGATCGTGATGCGAAATTTTTGAGTCACTTTTGGCGTACTTTGTGGTACAAGTTGGGGACAAAATTATTATTTTCTACCACTTGTCATCCACAAACTGATGGACAAACAGAGGTGGTGAACCGTACCTTGGGCACCATGTTGAGGACTGTTTTGAAGAAAAATTTGAAGATGTGGGAAGAATTCTTGCCTCACGTGGAGTTTGCATACAATCGGGCAACACATTCTACCACAAAGGTAAGTCCTTTTCAGGTAGTGTATGATTTCAACCCCCGTGCTCCTATTGATATCTTACCTTTACCTACTACTGAGAGAATTCATAGTGATGCTAAGAAACGTGCTGAATTTATATTGAAAATGCATGAAACAACTAAGCACAACATTGAAAAGATGACTGAAAAATATAGAGTTGCTGGTAGCAAAGGTAAAAGAGAGTTAAAACTTGAACAAGGTGATCTAGTGTGGTTACATTTGAGAAAAGAACGTTTTCCAGAATTGAGGAAGTCCAAGTTAATGCCTAGAGCTGATGGTCCTTTCAAAATAATTAAGAAAATTAATGATAATGCATACAAACTTGAATTGCCTCCTGAGTTCGGGGTTAGTCCCACCTTTAACATTTCAGATTTGAAGCCTTACTTGGGAGAAGATGATGCGCTTGAGTCGAGGACGACTCAAATTCAAGAGGGGGAGGATGATGAGGACATCACTCCTACAGATATACACGAGGCTTCTTCGCTGGACATCCAAACCATTCAAGGTCCAATCACAAGAGCTCGCGCGCGATAATTAAATTTAGAGGTGAGCTCGCTCCTAAGTGTTTCTCTTAATAGTTTCGAGAATAGTTTGCTACCTAATGTTTATATTGTGATTAGAAACCAAGGAGAAGATAAGATGACACATGGAGAGGAGCATGGAGTCGTGGAGGGACAGCAAGGGACGTCCAAGCTACGTGGAGGCCCAATACAACTCAACTTCGAGTCCACCTCGGAGTCCAGGAGCAGTTTGACTTAAATTGGACGCCCAGGCCGCATCCGAAGTCCGATTTCGACAATCTACATATGGGTGGAAAGACAATTTGATAGAGCTTCCAATGGCGTTGGTTTGAGGCCCAAATTCATTATGAGTCGTCGGGAATCGTCCGAGGAAGTTGGCGTCCAGAATCTGTCCCGGTGCTGCGTCACCGTATTTTGGCCTTTGGGCCGTGTATCGTCGTCGAGTCCTTTAGGGTTGCGTCCAGGTACTTGGACACGACCCTAAACCCTATATATCAGTAGCCGCCGCCCTCGTTAGGATTCGGGTTTTACTTAGATTATTCTGTCAAGAACAGTTTCACCGTACTCGGCTTGTGAGACCCCAACTCGTGAGCTAATCATCCATCTGCAATTGGTTTGCAATCTTCCTTGTTCTTGCTTGTGTTCTTCGATTCGCAGGCAGGGATTAGCCTTCTTGGCGAGGTCGACCGTGTATTCGCCGGTCGATAACCTGAGGAGACGTGGTGCTACGATTGCGGGGTTTCGGGACGTGTTGCCGGAAGCCGGATCGATTCGTGTCGCGACTCCACCAAATCGAGAGTTATCAGAACCTTTCGGAAGATCGGGAACCCTCGTTCACATTAAGATCCTTCCAAATATGCCACCTTTTTCTGGAAATTCCTCCGTTGCTGAAACGGACGCACTTCCTGACCGGCCAATCGGTGAACGATCTGACTTAAGCTTTCAAATTCTTGTGAGGCGTACCTCTCCTTGATATGTGGCAGGAAGCCTTGGAAAGCAATATCGGCCAACTGGGCATCGGTCAGAGCTAGGGTATAGCATTTGTTTCTGACCTCTCTGAACCTCTGTATGTACCTAGTTACTGGTTCGTTGCTCCTCTGCCTGAGGCTGGTCAAGTCTAAAAGCTTCATCTCATGTACTCCCGCGTAGAAGTACTTGTGGAATTGTTTTTCTAGATCGGCCCAAGTAACGATGGAATTGGGTGGTAAGGTAGTGAACCACTGGAAGGCCGATCCAGACAGAGACGATGAGAACAGACGCACCCTCAGAGCATCTTGCGTGGCAGCTTCCCCGCATTGGATGATAAATCTGTTAACGTGCTCCACGGTAGAGGTGTCGTCCAGCCCCGAAAACTTGGTAAAGTTAGGAACTTTGTACCGGTGGGGAAACAGCAACAGGTCGTAGGTCGATGGGTATGGCGTCTTGTACGTATAAGTCTGCACTTTCGGCTTCAACCCGAATTGGTCCTGAATTACTTCCGCTATTCTTGCCGTCCAATCCACTTGCTGTTGATGAATAGCTGTTCGGGGTGCCGGTATATGTTGGTGGATTGGCGGCGGTACGGCCGGGTGATGGGTCGAAACGTGTGGCGGATTCTGTTGCATTACGGCCGTCTGAGCAGTTGACAATTGATGGTGAAGCGAATCCGCCGCCCCATCGTACATCGTCATCAGCGCCGTCCTTCTGAGTGCTTCTACAGCGCCTGCCCCCCTGCCGATTTCTGACGTGGTTGATTGATACTGAGGGACCGTCAGCCGAATGGCCGATTGGAACGGAGCCTGGATTGGATAGCTCCCATGTCCGGTTGATTGATCGGGCAAAGCTGCCGTTGCTGATGCCCCCCAAGGCACTGAGTTTGAGGGCAACGATTGCATAGAAGCAATCTGGACAGGCTGAAGCGGCGCTTGCGATCGAAAACATGGTGCACCGTTATACCCTGGAGGCATTGAAGGCAATGAAGTGTTGTATCCTTCATGTTGCGTCGACGTCGGCTGAGGAGCCGAGTGGGACGTGCCTGGTAAACTTCTGGCTGGAGGTACAATAGGTGGGGCGTATGCTGGCCCCTGATATCCCTGAGCTGCTTCGCTGACCAGAGAACTGATGACGGCGTTATACACCGTGTTGGTCATTACTGAGGATTGGTCGATGAAAGCCTGATAGACGGACTGTTGAATCATATCGGACATCTTGCCCGAATCCTCAGCGATGGTGATATAGCGGGGGACTGGAAGAGGAGCTTTCTTGATTGCCTCCCCGCTTCTGGTACGACTGAAAGATTGCAGATACATCCTTTTGTAATCCTCTAGATGTTTAGCCAATTCCTCTTTCTGGTTGTCCTTGAGATCTGCTTCCGTGACCTTAATAATGTTATCCTCAGAAACTTCGGTGGTCTTTGACATGTTGGATCTTGAGACGGTCCCACCGGGCGTGCCAAAAGTGTGTTGGCGCTAAAAATCGTCCAGGAATCGGCCGATGACCTTCAGCGTCAGACACATGACCCGGGAAAATCTGCTTAGCTACTGTTCGGGTTATTGCCCTGGTGCGGTTCGCGCGGCGTGCCAGTCAATCTGACCTGTTGATTGATAAGGAAATAAACGTATTAAATTCCAGGCGCTCCGATCGGCTGAGGTTCCGATCTGTCCCAGAAGCGTATCGGCGAATCGGCCGATTTGCTATGAAGAGGACCGGCTATGGATCAGCCGATGATCACGTAATAATTGCAAAGAAAACTATGGTAGCAACTTAAACAATTATTACAGATGCAACACTTGAAATAGATCTAATCGGCTGTATAATGATGAACGAGGGAAAGCGATGATAAAGCCGATAGTTTCAATCTCAAGCCGGATAACTGGTGATACTACTAGAACAACAGATAAAACCTTTAATTCTAGCAAATATCGATAACTGGTGAATAAATCCAAACGAAACCACGGCGATGCGCCCAAAGATAAAGCTTAGATGTTATTCGATAGGCGGAACCTACCAATTGGCCGGAGATCGAGTCGATGTAGCCCTGCCAATCCGTACAAACTCGTGAAAGAAAAAGAAGTAATGGCGAAGTCTCCGACTTGAAAGTAAAGTGCGATGAAAAAGTAGATTATTTTGTTGATTGATTGATTGATTCCTTCAAAACCCTAACAACTCCTATTTATACCCTAGGACTAGGACTCCTGATCGATTATGACTTGTTACAAACTTGATTTAAATAGAAAACTACTATATCTATAATACTTTCCTAAAGGAAACGGGCTCCCGCAGAATCTTCTGCCGCCATCTCCTAGTCCAATTCGGACTCTTTTCATTGCTCCACGACCGAGTCGGCATCGTTCTTTCGACAAACGTTAGGCCACTTTTGACTGGGATCTTCTGTTAGGATTCCAATAGCTTCATCTCCCTAACTGCTGGCGCCGACTTCATCGCCCATCGGCCGATCCCCAACTGTAGCCTCAATCGGCTGATTCCCAACTGTAGTTCTCAAATCTGCCGCATCGGCCGGTCTCTTCTCTTCCTGACGCCGATTCAACACGTGTCAAAATCTGGCGTCAACATAACCGTTCCCCGGCAACGGCGCTAGAAATGCTTGTTGGTATTTCTTAACGATCACAGATAAATCCGCAAGCGCGCGGAAGGTACCGTTGTAGCACTTCACCCAGAGAGTATTCACGGTATCGTAATTTCACAGGGAACGGATGTGTAAAGGTCTGCTGACTACTTTACCGATGGAAAAGGAAGAGGTAGAATTGATTAAGGGTAGTGTGATTACGATATTGTTCGCTTACTTCAGGCACCGGTCGGACCCTGGTCTGCCAGGACCCTCCGAAACAGCTCTACTCCGAGCCCGGACGTGGGGGACTTCACTAACCATGAAGCAGCTTCGTAGTGGACGAACAGGGCTGTCACCACCTGCGGTCTACCCCTGCTATACCGTGGGACTCACAGCAAACAAAGGTAATCTAGGGCCTAAACACCACGTTTATGCCTTCGACTACTACTCTAGCGAAGCGCAGGATTTACCTAATCAAGCAGGGACCCTCACTAGAGCACCCGCTACAAGAACAGACGATGATCCCACTATGAACAATAACGAAAGGATAACTTAACCAAGATCTTACCAGAAAATGAACTCAGATACTTACTCAACTCGATCATATCCGTAGAGGTACAAGGACGAAGAGTAGCTGACAAGTCCGGCTCTTCTCCTCACTTCGTCCTCACACACTCCCTACTCTAAGATACAATTTGGTAGGACCTCTACAACTTCTTCTCCACAGGTGTGTTATTTTTAGAGGGTGAGGGAGGCTCCCGCCATCTCCTTGTATAGAAACACTTGCAACCGACCTTATGAGGATCAAAGGAATCTTCCCACCAAGACGCACCTAGACGGCTTCCAGGGGGGTGCGGCCGACCCCCTCCTGCCGCCTCTGGCCACCGCCTTTGGCTGGGGCTCTGGCAGGTGGGCCTATGCTTGATCCTTTGGGTGCTTGCTGCCTTTATACATCGGTTGGGCTATCATGTAGGCCTCGCTTGTAACTGTGATGAAGAAGGTTTGTCTTTTATGTACTCTTTTATGTATATTTTATACTTTTCTCCTTGTCTTTCATTCATGGGTTCCTGCATATCACAATTCACCAAAACTTGTGGAATATTTTAGGATAAAGTCCTATATCTAAGTTTGGTGATTAGTTTGATAAGAATGTTTGCAGGAGTTGACGGTAAATTACGGGCTTAAGCACCGTCAAGAGACGTTGCGGTCATGATACCGTCGAACGCCTTGTAGGTATCGGGCTAATCAAAGCAGGGTGTTGCATCTGACTTCTGTTGGCATTTCTTAGCGTCACCACTAGGAACGGTTAAGTCCCCAGCAGCGGCACTAGGAAACGCCGTGTGTTATGTCTTAACGATTAAAGAAAAAGATCCACAAGCGCACAGATATACCGTTGTAGAATTTCACCCGGTGAGTATTCGGGTATCGTTATTTATATTTTCCCAAAGGAGTCCATGATTGTAAAGAGTTTACTTGGTACAAGAGCAAGACGATATGAATAAGCCATAGACTATAGCATAAACAGGGGTAAGTCATGATAAAAGATATGAATAGGGGTAATGTGACACACACATGGGCCAAACTCAGGATAAAGAATGAACGAATAAACCTAAGGTTAGTGGGAGCATAGGCATAAAAGGGGGTCCTATTGGCATCAATTCATACGAGCAAAGGTTACACACTAAACATGCTTAGAACTACAGGTGTCGGGAAAATAGGGACGACAGGGAGAATGTCCCGTCCCGGAGTTGTTCATGTAGGCTACATCTTCACGAGTCTCTGGGCAGTCATTCCCCGAGTGTCCACCATTGCCACAAACTTCGCATGTGGGCTGCGAGTCCAGGGCTTGAGCGTAGTTGTTCATACGCTCCTTGAATTGTGCCCTTTCATCGAGGCGCTTCAGTAGGAGGTCCATTTAGGTGGAGAGCGTGTCAACTTCTTTTACCGTGTGCATTCCGCCTTTACTTCTGGGCTGGGAACGCTCCTCATTCCAGCCCTGATTGGAGACCATCTTCTCGACTAGTGCATTGGCTATGGTGATGGTGAGGTCGAGGAAAGTTCCTCCAGCAGCGGCATCTATGTAGGCTCTTGAAGTTGGAGTCAGCCCATTGTAGAAGCTTTGGAGCACGAGCCACTCGTCCATCCCATGATGAGGATAGGCGAGTATGTATTCTTGCAATCTCTCCCAAGCTTCAGGGATTGACTCCATCCCCGTCTGCTAGAAACTAGATATCTTTCCGCGTAAGGCATTGGTTTTGCCTAGCGGAAAGAACCTGGCGAGGAATGTCGTGGAACACTTGTCCCACGTACTGACGGCTTCTTTGTTCTTGTAAAACCATTGTTTCGCCTTCCCTAGCATGGAGAAGGGAAACAAACGGAGCATGATAGCGTCAGTCTCAACGCCATGTATAGTAATGGTCTCACATAACTCCAGGAAGTTCTGGAGGTGGACGTTGGCATCCTCGTTAGGCTTGCCATAGAACGGGCTAGCTTGCACCATGTTTATGAGGCTGGACTTGAGCTCGAAGTTCATGTCCCCAACATTAACACTGGGTCCAGTCGCCACATTGGCGGCGTAGGGGATGGAGAAATCACGAAGAGTCTTCTCATCCATGGGTTCAGTTGAAATTGTTGGTGCTGGAAGGACTGGTTTGCTTGCCGAAAGAATGACTTGAGGAGGGATGATGCGAGGTCAGACCCTTCTCACGAGCTTCTCGGGATCTTCAACGAAATTTGTTGGCAAGGAGGAATCAGTCATACACTACCCTGTTTTCATCCAATTCAGGAGAAAACAAAAAGCAACATTAGCATGAATAAGCTATAGCTATTTCTTAGACACATTGCCATGATCATGTACAAGTAAATCTTTTTAATAAATGCCACTCCCCGGCAACGGCGCCAGAAATGCTTGTTGGCATTTCTTAGCATGACCACTAGGAACGGTTAAGTCCCCAGCAGCGGCACTAGGAAATGCCGTGTGGTATGTCATAAAGATTACATAAAAAGATCTGCAAGCGCATCGATATACCGTTGTAGCATTTCACTCAGTGAGTATTCGGGTATCATTATTTATATTTTCCCAAAGGAGGGCATGATTGTAAAGAGTTTACATGGTATAAGAGCAAGACGATATGAATAAGCCATAGACTATAGCATAAACAGGGGTAAGTCATGATAAAAGATATGAATAGGGGTAATGTGACACACACATGGGCCAAACTCAGGATAAAGAATGAACAAATAAACCTAAGGTCAGTGAGAGCATAGGCATACAAGGGGGTCATATTGGCATCTATTCATACGAGCAAAGGTTACACACTAAACATGCTTAGAACTACAGGTGCCGGGAAAATAGAAACAACAGGGAGAATGTCCCATCCTGGAGTACATCCAGGACGTTACATCTTTGCATGAACTCCTACCCCGAACCCGAACGTGGGGAACTTCACTAACCATGACGGAACGTCATGGCGGACCAATGGAGCTGTCACCTTCTGGGGCCTACCCCTGCAATACCGTGGAGCACGAGCATATCCGAAGGATCCCGCATACCCGAGCACCACGCCCGTGTATGAGGTCACTACCTTAGTGTCCCCGGGCCTCCCACCCTTCGGATGGACAAGTAAAACACTAAGGCAAGCCTGAAGGCACGATGAACCATTATCCTTACCCAAATCATCCGGCCTAAGGATATAGAGAGTATAACTGATGAAGCAACAAGGTAAGGCATGACATATTACCAAGATAGCATAACAGGCATAAGCATGATAGACTATCAAGATAATATAACAACCAAAGCTCAGGTCTATAATATGAATAAGATACCGACAAGTTGAATACAAAGCCATACCAAGGACCGAGGATTGCTCTCCGTCCTGAGGACGACTGGATTCGCTAAGAGAGGTTCGAGCCTAGCTCCACTACCCTAAGGATTACAAGTCACAAGAATGTAGAGAGGGAGAGAGTGGCTCCAAATGTGGTGTGTGTTGAATAAGAGGGGAGAGGCTCATTTTATAGCTCTTGAGGTTGGTTCCCACCATCACTTCGTATGGAGACATTTGTAAGCGACCTCTAGAGGATCAGGGTGATCTTCCCGCCAAAGCGCACCTAGACGGGAGGCAGGCCGGGTGCGGCCGCACCTGGGGTGCGGCCGACCCACCGCCTCTCGCTACCGCCTTCGCGTGGGACGCTGGTAAGTGGCCCTAGACCTTATCATTTGATGTTTGCCACCTTGTTAGATCGGTTTGGTCTGACTTGTGGGCCCTTCTTGTAAGTGTGTCGTAGCGGATGATCTTCTGTGCATGTGTAGCTGCGTATTCGTCGTGTTTTCTTCTTATTGCAAACTTGTATCCCTAAAACAGGTAGATAAGCAAAACAAATGTGGAGCTCGGTTAGTGATACAAATATGTGAGTAAGAGGCATGGTTTTCCTTTTCTTGTGAATATTGTTGATGGTCGGATTTGGTATTTAAGGACCGTCAACAACTTCTTCAGCGCAGTCGAGTTCCAGATGCCTAGCCTCGTTAGCTTCTCCTTCCTCATACATCTTGAGTTTGGGTGATTCCCACATGATATATGCAGGGAGGATCGCTTCTGACCTGTACGAAGCCCCTAGATGACTGTGGGTAACTTGTGGATCCACTTGCCTCCCTTTTTGCTATTCTCGTCATAGAGTCTTTTCTTGAGTCTATCGAGTATCTGGCCGTTAGCGCGCTCCACCTGGCCGTTGGCCCGTGAATGAGCCACCGAAACGTACTTGACCTCGATGCCACTTCGTTCGCAGAATTCCCAGAACTCATGTGATGTGAAGTTGGATCCTAGATCAGTGATGATTGTATGAGGGAAACCAAAGCGATGGAGTATGTCACAGATGAATGTGACTACTCTATCGGCCATTAGTGTTGTGATTGGCTTGTACTCGATCCACTTTGTGAACTTATTGATTGCCACCAACACGTGGGTAAAACTTCCTGGCGCTATTGTCAGTGGACCGATCATGTTGAGGCCCCAACAGGCGAACGACCAAGAAGGTGGTATGGTGATCAGCTTGTGGGGTGGGACATGAACTTGTTTACCGAAGAATTGGCAGTTGGTGCATCGGCGAATGATATCTTCGGCATCTGCCAAAGCCGTAGGCCAATAGAATCTGAACCTGAAAGCCTTCTCGACTACTGTACGGGAGGCTACATGATTGCCACACGCACCCTCATGAATTTACTCCAGGATTTCCCGCCCGTCTGCAGTAGTCACGCACTTCATGGGTACCCCTATTGCTGATGCACGCTTGTAGAGCTTATCTCCCACTAGAATGTAACCCTTGCTTCGCCTGACTAGTCAGATAGCTTCGGCGCTCTTAGGGTCGACGTTGGGGGGTAGCTTCTTGTCTTTGATCAAGTCGATGAACTGGGGACGCCAGTCCACATCAATCATCAGGACCTCTCGACTAGGTTCCACAGGGCCCTAGTCGATGGTACCTGGCTCTATTTTGGGAATAGAAGGATAGTGGAGCTCGTGAACGAAAACTCTAGCCAGAACTTTGGCTCGTTCGGAGCCCAGTTTTGAGAGTACATCTGCCCCAACGTTGTTGTCGCGGAGCACATGACGAATCTCGAGCCCCGAGAACTTGTTCTCGAATTTGCGAATTCCATGACATATGCGTCCATGGTCTCCTTGTTGGTGTCCCACTCTTTGTTGACTTGTTGAACCACCAGCATGGAGTCATCGTAGACGAGTAATCGCTTGATGCCAAGGGAGACAGCCAGGCGTAGCCCGTGCAGTAGTGCCTCATACTCAGCATCGTTGTTGGAAACCTTAAATAGTATCTGAAATACATATTTAAGTTGCTCGCCAGCTGGATTGATGAAAAGGACTCCTGCGCCACCGTCTTCGAGCTTGAGGGACCTGTCGAAGTACATGACCCAATGCTCTATCTGGTTAGCTGGAGTTGGTACTTGGTTTTCTTGCCACTTTGCCAAAAAATTGACTAGAGCTTGCGACTTGATGGCGGTGCGTGGCTTGAAATCGATGCTAAGAGCCCCTAGTTCCACTGCCGACTTAGATATGCGTCCAATGGCATCCCAATTGTGGAGTATATCCGCCAATGGAAAGTCAGTGGCAACTGAGATCTTGTACTCATCGAAGTAATGACGGAGCTTTCTGGAGGTGATGAGTATAGCATAGAGAAGTTTCTGAATTGATGGGTAATGAATCTTTGATTCAGAAAGGACTTCGCTAACGAAATACATTGGCCGCTGCACGCCAAATGCATGGCCTTCCTCGTTGCGCTCGACAACTATAGCGGTGCTGACTACGTGAATAGTTGCAGCTATGTAGAGTAGCAGGTTCTCGCCTAGGTTTGGAGCTGTGAGGATGAGGGGCGATTGGAGGTGATGCTTGAGGTCCTCCAATGCCTGCGTCACTTCCTCGGTCCAAACGAAGTTGTCCTGCCATTTCAGAAGCTTGAAGAAGGGTAGGCCCCGTTCTCCAAGTTGAGAGATGAATCTGTTTAATGTCGCCATGCAGCCGGTGAGCTTCCGCACATCTTTGATCTTCTGTGGAGCCCCCATGCTTGTTATGGCGATGATCTTTTTAGGATTAGATACAATTCCTTGATGATTAACGATGAAACAAAGGAGTTTTCCCCGAGGTACGCCGAAGACGCACTTAGTCGGGTTGAGCTTCCACTGAAATTTTTGCAGACTGTTGAAGGTTTCCTCGAGATTAGAGATGAACTCGTCGGGATTTCGGGTCTTGATGACCACGTCATCCACGTAAGCCTCAACGTTGCGATGTAGCTGGTCGGCGAGCTGTAGCTGTATGGCTTAATGGTATGTCGAACCCGCGTTCTTCAGCCCAAATGACATAGTCGTGTATGAGTAGGCACTGAACGGGGTAATGAACGTTGTTTTGATCTGGTCCTCTTCCTTAAGAGCAATCTGATGGTAACCCGAGTAGCAATCAAGGAAGGAGAGCAGGACGCAGCCGGCGGTGGAGTCGATAACCTGATCGATGTGTGGGAGTGCGAAAGGATCTTTCGGGCAGTGCTTATTGAGATCAGTATAATCAACACGCATCCTACATTCATTATTATTCTTTTTGAGAACAACTACAGGGTTGGCTAGCCACTTTCGGTGGTACACCTCTTTGATGAACCCAGCCGCGAGTAGTTTAGCTAGCTCTTTCTTGATGGCCTGCCTCTTTTCTAGAGAGAAACGACGTAGTCGTTGCTTCCTCGGAGTGACCTTGGGATCTACTTTTAGTGCATGCTCGATCAACTCTTTGGGCACACCTGGCATATCCACTGGTTTCCATGCGAAAATATCTCGGTACTCCCTAAGAAAGTTGACGAGCGTGAGTTCCTTTTTGCTGTCCAGGTGCCCACCGATCACGGCGGTCTTGGATGAGTTGCCCTCCTAGAGCTGGATGGCCTTGATGCTGATGTTGGAGTTTGGCATCACCCTCGACTGGCTTGGTCTCTTGTTTGCCACCTCCAGCTCTATTTTGGAGAGTTGTTGCATGGCCGCGAGTACTTCGGATGAAGGCTCGGGCACACGTGCTGAGGCAGCGTACTTGATCGCCTCCTGGTTGCAGTCGTATGACTTCTCAATGTCACCTTAGAGGGAAAGTACACCTGAGTTACCTGGCATCTTAAGGACCAGGTAAATGTAGTGGGGTACCACCATGAACTTGGTTAGAGCTGGCCTGCCAAGGATAGCATGCTACGAAGATTCAATGTTTGTGACTTCAAATTTTATGTACTCCGTACGGTAGTTGTCCATCGTCCCAAAGGTAATTGGCAGTGTACCGAGCCGATCAGTGTAGCCGCGTTACCCGGGACGATCCCATAGAACGGAGCCTTGCTGGGAGTAAGCCTCTTGCCTATGTCCAGCCTCATCTTCTTCAGAGTACTCGGGAAGAGCAGGTTTAAGCCGCTACCTTCATCGATGAGTACTCGTGTCAGTGTAGAGCCCGCCACCACAACGTCCAGAACGAGCAGAAGTTTTCCCGGCTTGGAGAAGCTGGTCCACTGATCCTCTCAAGAGAAAGAGATCGGGACCTCGTTGTGTCTCAGGGGACGTGGCACGGCTGGCTCGACTGATAAGATCTCGCGCCGAAATAGCTTTTGCGCGCATTTGGTGAGGATACCGTCATCGCCTCCGAAGATGACGTTGACAGTATTAGTCGGGTGCTGAAAACCCGAAGGGCCCGACTTGTCGTTGCCCTCGTCCTCCTTGTCTTTGTCCTTCTCTTTGTCATTGATAGGTGGTGCGTTGAGACTCTTGCGGAGGACGGTGCACTGGAACATTGTGTGCTTGGCCTTTGTGTGCATCGGGCATTGCTTGTGGAGGATCTTCTCATACTGATCCTGGAGCATGCCCGACTTCTTGCTGCGAGGATTGCGCTCGATGTTGGCCACATGATCCTCGGGTTTCCGCTTACGGGCGACACCTGAGTTGTTGTACTGGCCCTTATCGGAGCAGTTGTTGTTGTTGCCCTTGTCGTTCTTGCGCTTGGGGAAGCGCTCGTTCTCCTCATCTTCTTGATTCGCCCATCGCTGCATCATGTCGCGAAGCTCGAGTATGGTAGTCAGGAGGTTTCTCCCGAACTCGCGGTACGTTTGCTTCATGGCCAAGCCATTGTGGAAGTAGCGGATGACCTCCTCATCGGCGATGTTGGCGATGGTGGCGCGGGTGTCGAAGAAGCGGTATGTATATGACCTCAAGGTCTCGTTCTCCTCCTATTTGACCTGCAACAAGTCATGTCGAGTACCTGCTGGGATCATGGATCCTTTGAAGTTGTCGATGAAGACCTGCTTCAGTGTCTCCCAGGAGTCAATGGAGTTTGGTCGGAGAGTCTCCAACCATGTAAGTGGCACGGTTTCCAGGGCCATCGGGAAGTAGAGGGCTTTAGTTGAGTTAGAACCCCCAGACACTTCAATGGCCACGGAGTAGCATCATAGCCACTGCCGCAGATCCTGTTTCCCATCATATTTTGGGATGTTTGTGGGCTTGAAGTCCTTCAGGATCTCTGTAACACCTTAGGTGTTTAAATTACGAAATAAGCCTCTTTAGCTTATCATGGTGCATAAATAATTAAGAGAAGTTTCAACGAAATGAGTTTTGAAAATAACTTCTAAACTAGAACTCAAATGAACTTTGGCCTGAAACAAAACTTGTGTAACTTTTCATTTTGAACAACTTTCGTGTTGAAGGATTTTCGAGTTGCAACAAAAAAATTTGAGAAACACTTGGTTTTGCAAACCAGTCCCTGCCTTTTCTTCTATTTCGCTGCTGACCCTTCTTCTCCGCCTCGCCCGACCCTCCGACGCGCAGCCGCTCGCCCGACCCTCGCATCGCCCGACCCTTTCGTTTTGCCCGACCCTTTCACTCGCCCGACCCTACATTCGCCCGACCCTCGGCTTCGCAGCGGTCCTCGCTTCGCCCGACCCTCGCCCGCCGCGCAGTTGCCGCAGGCCACTTGGCCGGCGATGCCTGACAGCGCTAGGCGCCAAGCCAATGCCTGGCCGCACCCGCACGCGCGCCCGCACGCCGCGTTCCTCCCCAGTCCGCACACGCCACGCGCGCGCCGGCGACGCGCGCCCCTGCTCGCCGCCCGCTGCGCCCAATGGGCAAGTCGCGCCGTGCCCGTATCTCCACCGCGTCCCGCCACTCACCGCGCTCGCCACCCGGCAAGACAGCTGCTGCAGCTCGTCGCCCAACCCGCGCGCCGCGTGATCTCCTGCTCCACACGCAAAATCCTCAGTGCCCAGTCCCCTGCCCGCGCCTGCCGCACGCCGCGCCGGTTCTGTTCGCCGCCCGCCGCGGCCAATCACGCGCTTCCGTCGTGCCGCCCACGCCCGCATCTCATAGTCCAAGTTCCGCCCTACTCCCGCCTCTCTATTGCCTACAAAAGGTCGTACTGAGTCCCCCTCGCGCGCCCAAAAACCAGAACGCCGCCGCCGCCACCATTACCGTCGTCGTGCCCAGCTCACCGTGGAGCTCACCTCTCCGGCCACCCCTTGCCAGAGCTGAGTCTCCCACCACCACCACAGCACCCCACCGCAGCTCACTGCCCCACCCATCGTCGCCCAGAACCGCTGGAGCACCGCCAGCGCTGCCCGCGCCGCCGCCGCTCCTTGCTGCTCCGTGGACGGCCCACGCCAAAGCTCCTCCATCCCAGCCAAGCTTCGAAACGGGTTCCTCTCGACGCCACGAAGCTCATCGGCCAGCCCACGCTCTCCCCTCCTCGCCGGAGCATCGTCGCCGACGCTCCGCCCCGCAGCCGCCCCTCTGCTCCGCGCCGACGAGCCACCTCCGGTCACCCCCAACCCCGACCAAGCCCACCCCGAGATAGCTCTCACCTCCCATGATCTCCCCGACCCTTTTCCCCTCGCCGCTGACGAGCCCCCTCACCGGAATCTGGCCGGCCGCCGAGCCAGCGCTGCCTAGGGACCCAATTGCATCGATTGAAATCTTTAAAAGAGTCTGCATGCAAGTTTCCAGGGGCATATCTATAAACCTGTGTTTAAACTTTGAATTCAAAAACAGCGAACTTGTAAAATTCATGTAAAATCATAGAAAAATCGGAAAAATACAAACTCAAATGTTCTGGAATCTTTAGATAAAAATCTACAACTTTTGTTACATGCAATTCCTCAGTTGCTTGCTAAATCTTACTATAGATTAAATGAAAGATTTAATTGACTTTAATTGTACCCATTGTTGTAGGCAAAGTCTAAACCTGAAAATTTAACAGTAGTTTGGTTGCTTGTTTGGTAGGCCAGTGTAAAAATATTAGGGCCAGAACCCATCTGTAGCTAAACTTCTTAATAAAACTTGTTTATGACATGAAGTAATAAAACTAATTTGTAACTACTGTTATGTTGTGATTCATGTGGTGAAACATTTTTAGAACTGTTGTATTAATGCCTAAATACCATAGAAAAAGTTTAGAACCTTTTTCCTTTCTGTAACCTAATTATATAATTTTGTGGTTGGAAAATTGCACTAATTCAAATAATTAGTTTCTGTGCTTGGAAAATGTTCAACTTTTCGCTGAAGAACATTTTAGAGTAGCTCTTGCTGTATAAAAAGTCTCATACACAAAAACCTTGTGAAACATCCTGTAGAAATTAATCTTTATTAAAGTAAGTGTTTTTGTCCTATTTTTTATGCTTTGTATTTTGCATAGTAAAATCTGAAAAATTTACAGTAACACACATATGGATAGATTATTTCCCTTTAAAATTTTTGGTGTCAATACTTGAGTGGTTTGTTCTATATAAAAATAATTAGGTTCTAGCAGTGGATGTGTATTACATTTTTTATAATTATTCTGCTGTGTGGAAATGTCTAAAATTTTTGCAGTGCTTTTGTCTCTGCGTAACGAGATCTAAATAAAAATTTCATCACCAGAAGTTATCTAATCTAGAAGTTGTGTTTAATCCATGTTGTGCTTAGAAAATTAAGTTTCCCATATAACACAACCCCTTCTTGTTTAATGAAGTTAATAGTTAAGTTATACTCTATTAACAATCGCCCAAAGATATCTTAACTAAGTAACTTCCCAACAAAATCGATGTTTCGTGGATTGCAACTTTATCATGAAGAAAAATAATCGTTATATATCATCTCTATAACTTACACTTGTGCATTCATATAGAATCAACTACTCTCGTCGACGGAACGTACGAGCTGGTGCCCGCGTCCGAGAATGAGCAGCGTGAAGCTCAAGTAAATCTAACTGACGCTCTCGAAGACCCGAGCCCGAGTTCGGACGAGCCCCAAGCTAGCTTTTCCCAAGAAGGCAAGCCCCGGAGCATGAACCCTATTTTCTAAACTTATGCAACTTATTACTCTACTTTACTTGTGCATTAAGATTGTAGGAGTTGAATGGAAACTTAGTTGCATGATCTGAGGTATCCATTCTCCGAACACTAGATGTAAGGCTCGATAGAATGCTATGCCAATAGGACTCGGTAAAAGTCGAGTGATTTCCTGTCACTCGCGAGAATTTAGGAGTTGAATGTTTACTACATGCTGCAATCATAAGGTCGACGGACGGGGCTATGGTACGATGTTTATGTTGATAATTGAGGCCCCGTCTGTTTAGTGAAAAATGCTAAGGCCGCAGTGTGTGGTAGTGGTGGTTAAGTCTTTGAACGTACTAACCACATGCCGAGAATATGGTAATCGGTAAGCTTAAGTACCTAATCGGACCGGCAAGTGGACAACATCCCACCATCTCAACTTCGGTTCCATGCGCGCACATGGTGGGCACAGAGCTTGGCTCTGTTTTCTCGGATGGTGGCCCTGATCCACAATCCAGGATAAAAGGGGAAAAGTTGCACGTGTGACTCGGTGAGTAACCACGTGACATGTGTTTAGGTTTCCCTTGCAAGGTTAAGAAATTCGATTCGAATCGTCCGTTTCTCGCGGTTATTGAGACTGCTTGACCCTTTTACAACATAGAGTAAGAAGAGGAACAATGCTGATGATTAATCTTGTTGGATGCAAAAATAATTCTTTCACCATGTATGATATTGGATAGTTGCTTACCTAGAATGGTTAAAGAAAGCTAGAACTTGGAGCTAAAATCTGAAAGTAAGGACCTACTTATATATGCTTTTCGGCAAAACAATCCCCTCAAGCCAAAAGCCTTGCATGTCTAGGAGTCGGCTAAGTATATTCCACTAGTCGGGTAAGCCTTGCTGAGTATTAGTATACTCAGCCTTGCTTGCGGCTTGTTTTCAGGTGAAACTTTCGAGGATATGATCGCTAGTTTGACTTGGTCTTGTACCCTTCCTCCTGGTTGGTTGGTGGAATGGGATACGCCCCCGGCCAACGGTGATGATGCCGAGTGATGTCTCGTACGGGCTTCATCGAGACATCCTGTATCGTCGAGTAGTTGTTGTTATCTTTTCCGCTGCTTTGAACTCTGAAGAACTCATTTAATTTGAACTCTGAAGCACCTTGTTTTACAAATGTGAACTCCGTTGTAATAATAATTTGTGATGAACCCTGGGGTGTAAAATTTGTGGAATGTTGTATACTCTAGGCTCACCTTCGTGTGAGTACATGTATGTGTGGTTTTGATCGGCAAAAACCGTGGTTGTATCGGGAGGTTACCCGACAGACCAATGGATTATTCCGTTTGAAGTGCGAGTTAGCCCGGATTGCCCTTGTGGTGATGGTTAGCGCGCTTGAGCCGGATTAATTCAGGTGGTTCTGCCACAATCTCGCGACTGGTGATATTTTGAGTGAAAACCGGGAAGTGATCACTGTCCTCGTGTGCGGCGTCCGTAAGCTGCTCACGTTGCCAATTAGTGATGACGGTGCACGCATCGTGGTTGCTGTTGATGTGCTTCCTCAAGTCGCCGGGAGTTGGAGGTAACTGGATACCCTGGTGGCCTTGGCCTCCCGCAGGTTGTCCTCCACCTCTGGGTCTTGGACCCTGCTGATGATGCTGCACCTCCTGCTCGGCTTGTCGGTTGTTACGGGGGTTGGGGCGACCGCGAGCAGTACGACTAGCCTAGGGTAAAGAGCTGCTGTGGCATTTCGACCTGGAACGTGTATGCTGGACAGATTTTAGCGGGTCCATCTTGTCCAGTTGGACTGCGGCTTGCCTGACAAGCCGCATGATCCGTTGAGTTGCATCCGTTTGTGGGATTTGTTGCAGGAGCAGGGACGCTTCGTAGATGCTACCCATGGGGGCGAAAAATTCTTCGTCAGCCGTTTCTTCGAACTCCACGTGTAGGTTTCTTCGCCACTGTGGATTGCGAGTGCGCTCCTGGGCGTTGCGCCTCTGCTTTGTCCTCCTGGCGTTCTTACACTTCCATGTCCGCTTTTGCTCCTTGGTCTCATCCTGGGGAGCGTCCGCGGTATGTTGGTTGACGGAGATTTCATCTTCGAGTTCATTGTCGAACTCGATGCACGGCTCATCGTCTCCGAGGTCATGAATTGAGGCCATGTAGACTTCGCGTTCTGGCGAGTGGTCGCCAGAGTAGTCCGTGATGATGACAGTCGATGTGGTAGTCCTGGATGTTTCTTCCTGGATAGGAAAAGGAGGTCTGCCCTTTTGAAAAGGCAATTCCTGGATGGTAGCTACCAGAATGGGCGTAATCATCGAGTAGTTTGGAGGGCTCCATGCCCTTCCAATACACGAATCTGACCTGTGTGGTGGTCGTGATGCTCAAACCCAGATGACTAACCGCGGATGAGTTGGGCTGGTCATCTGAATCAGAGTAGGCGTCGAAAATGGGAGCCTCCCGGCAAGCGGTGGCATCCTCGTCTCCGATCTTGAGTAGGAGATCTAAATCCTCCTCCAAGTCGGAGAGGGACTTAGATCGTAGGGCCTCCGCATAGGTGGAAGCCGCATTGCGTATTCTGAAACAGAATTGGGTACGCCATCCCTCAGATCGGGTCGAACCCGAGTTGGGAAGCCGTGTTGGAGTACGAGTCAAAAACGCATCGGGGATGGAGTTCTCCTTGATCTCCGTGGCAAGATACGACTGCATCTCGTCGAGACAGTCGATGAACTCATCGAGTCCGCTCGAACGGCTCGATGCTTCTGGCTCCATGGTGTCGGCCAGGTGGCTATCGAAGCCACCCGAGCCATTGGCAATGCAGATCCAGGAGCCGAAGATGAAAGTTGTGCCCTTGACGAGCATGGCGCTGGTGAAGTTGATCGATGCCATCAAATTCTCCGGTGGATGCTCGATGGACACCACTACCTGGCGCACGAGCTATCAGTGTTTTACAGCCAAGCCCACCGAGGGATACCTCCAAGCTAGTAGGTTGTAGGTAGGGTGCCGCCGAGATCAGGAACTCGAAGGTGCAAGGAACACAAAGGTTTAGACAGGTTCGGGCCGCCGGGAGCGTAATACCCTACATACTGTGTTGGTTTGTATTGCCTTAGAGGTTATGATATGTTTTGGAGGGGTCCCTGCCCGCCCTTATATAGTCTAGGGGGACAGGTTTACATGGAAATCCTAGTCGAGGACGGCCTGAGGAGTCCTACCCGAGTACTACTCGGGTAGTTTCCTTACGTCCGACTAGTCCTAGCCCTACACGACTAGTTACAATAAGGATAAGGTATGGCCCATACGCCATCCCCTACTACAAGAATATGTACGCTAAGTGTGCAGTCCCGCTGCCCCAAGTCTGACAAGCGTCCTCCAAGGACAATATGTCGGTTGACTCAAGTCACCGGGATACTGACTCCCAGGAGGACACGACCCTTGCAGTGCCTAGGAGTCGAGTTCATACTCGTATCTGTGTTCTCCCATCGGTCGATCAGATCGTGCCACGGAACGACAACGAACGGGAGGCATTGGAGCTGCTGAAGAACCAAACGTACCACCATGCCAGGATCTTCGAACCCCTCTTTTTCATAAAGACCGGTTTGAAGGCGGACATGACCCGTGCATTCACCTACGCAGGGTGGTACAACTTTGCCGAAATGACGGAACCAGGTTCAAAATTTCTCACCATGGAATTCCTCATGACTCTCAGTTTCGAAGAAATCGGTAACATGACTGAAATTTCCTTTCGTTTCTTCGATGAACAAAATAAGTTAACGGCGAAAGAACTTAGTGTTGCTTTAGGCTTTGATAAAAACTGCCTGCTTGATCCAAGTGCCTTAACTAAAAGTCATAAATATGATCGAACCATGTGGTGGAATGAAATCTCTAAGGAACCTGTGAATAGCAAGAATAGCAAAGTTTCTATCCATAACCCTACTCTCAGGATGCTAGCAAAGTCGATTTGCATGGTTGTACACCCGCGCTCCGACCTAAACCTTTGCAGTCTCCCCGAGCTGCAGTATCTCTTTGCCATGGCAAAGAAGATAAAACTTTCCCCAGTCATGAGCATGCTTGCTCACTGGCAGAAGATGATCGCTGGCAGAAATCTCATTGACATAACCACTTTGGTTACGCACATTGTTGCGCATGTCAAGGCACTGGACAATGCCCAGGTCACTTACTGGCCATGAGAGGATGATTACCAGCTCAAGGTGGGTCTGGAACATTTTGTGCGGGATCATATGATGCGCAAGGGGCCAGGTAACTCGCTTTTTATGACTTAACCCGGGTACGATAGAGAGGTTGAGCTCCCATGCCCGAGACTCTCTCTCAACTCGGTGAAAAGTTTTCTCTTGCAGATGCAGAAAAAGGAGCCAGCTCGTCACAGCGTTGCCGGCCCGACAACTCGGCGGCAAACGCGATCGAGCACTTAGCAGCAAGAACAAGCAAGGCCCTCACAACAAGCCAGAACCTCCCACATGAGCTTTGAAGAAGCATATGAGCATTACACTCAGGGAGGTACGAGCACAGGTGGAGGAACATCAGAGTATGGTGCAGGCCAGGAACCCTACATGGTGGAAGAATTAATTTGCATCCAACAAGATTAATCATCATCATTGTTCCTCTTCTTACTCTATGTGGTAAAAGGGTCAAGCAGTCTCAATAACCGCGAGAAACAGACGATTCGAATCAAATTTCTTAATCTTGCAAGGGAAACCTAAACACACGTCACGTGGTTACTCCTAGAGTCACACGTGCAACTTTTCCCTTCAATTCCCGCTTCACGGAACAGGCCCACCACCCTCGATTACACGTCCCCATGGACCTGGCCATGGCGGCACATGCACCCGCCATTAGCTAGATGTGAAGGAATTCAAGACGGTGGGGAGTATATTCCGGCCTCGGTTCAATCCGGTACTTAAGCTTACCGATTACCATATTCTCGGCATGTGGTTAGTACGTTCAAAGACTTAACCACCACTACCACACACTGCGGCCTTAGCATTTTTCACTAAACAGATGGGACCTCAATCATCAACATAAATATCGTACCATAGCCCCATCCGTCGACCTTATGATTGCAGCATGTAGTAAACATTCAACTCTTATATTCTCGCGAGTGACAGGAAATCACTCGACTTTTACCGGAGTCCTATTAGCATAGCATTCTATCGAACCTTACATCTAGTGTTCAGAGCATGGGTACCTAGGATCATGCAACTAAGTTTTCATCCAACTCCTATAAACTTAATGCACAAGTAAAATAGAGTAATAAGTTGCATAAGTTTAGAAAAATAGGGTTCATGCTCCGGGGCTTGCCTTCTTGGGTAAAGTTAGCTTAGGGCTCGTCCGAACTTGGGCTCGGGTATTTGAAAGCTTCAGTTACATTCACTTGAGCTTCACGCTGCTCACTCTCGGACTCGGGCACCAGATCGTACGTTCCGTCGGCGAGAGTAGCCGATTCTATATGAATGCACAAGTGTAAGTTGCAGTGATGGTATATGACGATTATTTTCCTTCACGATAAAGTTGCAGTCCACACAAACATAGATTTGGTTGTGAAGTTATTTAGTTAAGATTTCTTGGGCAATCGTTAATAGAGTATAACTTAAACTAATTAACTCCATTAAACAAGAAGGGGGTTGGGGGTTATGTTCTTTTGAAAACTAATTTTTCTAAGCACAACATGGATTAAACACAGCTTCTGGACTAGGTAACTTCTGGTGATAAAATTTTTATTTAGAGTACAATATGCAGAGGCAACAGCACTGTAAAACTTTCAGACATTTTTAGGTAGCAGAATAATTATGAAAAATGTATTACACAGCCACTGCTAGAACCTTGTTATTTTAATACAAAACAAACCATTCATGTATTGATGCTAAAACTTTTACAGGATGTTAATCTATCCATATATGTGTTACTGTAAATGTATCAGATTTTATTGTGCATGATACAGAGCATAATAAATAGGACAAGATACACCTATTTCTTTAAAGATTAATTTCTACAGGATGTTTTACAGGGTTTCTAAGTATGAAACTTTTAATACAGCATGAGCTACTCTAAAGTGTCCTACAGTAAAAAGTTGAACATTTTCCAAGCAAAGAAACTAATTATTTGAATTAGTGCATTTTTCCTACCACAAAACTATATAAATAGGTTACAGAGAGGAAAAAGGTTCTAAACTTTTTCTGTGGTATTTAGGCATCAATATAACAACTCTGGAAAAGTTTCACAACATGAATCGTAATATAACAGCAGTTACAAATTAGTTTTATCATTTCATGGCATAAACAAGGATTAACAAAAACTTTAGCTTTCTGGTCCTAATATATTTACACTGGCCTACACATCAAGCAACCAATCTACTATCCAAAAATCAGGTTCAGAACTGGTCTACAATAGTGGGTATCATTAAAGTCTATTAAAACTTCCATTTAATTTAGAGCAAGTTATAGCAAACATCTGAAGAAATGCATGTAATAAAAGTTGTAGATTTTCTTCTAAAGATTCCAGAACAGTTGAGTTTGTATTTTTCCGATTTTTCTACGATTTTATATGAATTTTACAAGTTCGCTGTTTTCGAAATGAAAGTTTAAACACAGGTTTACAGATATGCCCCTGGAAACTTGCGTGCAGACCCTTTTAAAGATTTTAATCGTTGCAATTGGGTCCCTTGGCGGTGCTGGCACGGTGGTCGGCCAAATTCCGGCGAGGGGGCTCGTCGGCGGCGAGGGGAAAAGAGTCGGGGAGATCCAGGGAGGTGAGAGCTACCTTGGGGTGGCCTTGGTCGGGGTTGGGGGTGGTCGGAAAGGGCTCGTCGGCATGGAACAAGGGGTGGCGGCGGTGTGGAGCGTCGGCAACGGTGCTCCGGCTGGGTTGGGACAGCGCTGGCGGGTCGGGAAGCTCCGATGGGGTGATGTAGTCCCGTTCCAGGCCTCGGTTCAGGCAGAGGAGGGCCGGAGGTGGGGTGTCCACGGCGGTCAGGGGCGGCGGCGGTGGAGGCGGTGCTGGCAGCGCTCCGGCGGGTCTAGGCAGTGATGGGCGGGGCGGTGAGCTGTAGTGGGGTGCTGTAGTGGTGGTTGGAGACTCAGCTCTGGCAATGGGTGGCCGGAGAGGTGAGCTGGGCACGACGGCGGTAAAGGCGGCGGCGGCGTTCTGGTGTCTCGGCGCGCGAGGGGGCTCAGTGCGGCCTTTTGTAGGCAGCAGAGAGGCGGGAGGAGGGGCGGGCTGGATTGCGAGGCTCGGGTGCGGACGGCACGACGGGGCCGTGCCATTGGGCGTCGGGGCGGCGGCCAGAGTCTCGGCGCGGTGAGCGGCGGGCGGGAGCAGGGGATTGGGCGTGCTGCAGTAGAGCGGCTTGTCGGGCGGCGAGGACGGGGAGTAGCAGGACAGAGTGGAGGCTCGGGCATGGCGTGGCTCGTCCATTGGGCGCGGCGTGCGGTGGTCGGGCGGCGGCGTCGCGTGCGGCCAGCGGTGCGTCGTGGTTGGCGGCCTGAGATCCTGGCGTGGGGAGGGAGGGATTGCGCGGCACGTGATTGGGCGCGGCAGGGCTGGGTCGGGGGAGTGGGGAGGACGGCCGGCGACTGGCTTGCCGTGGCGCGGGCGGCAAGCATCGCCGGCCAGATGGCCAGCGGTGAGTGGCGGCGGGCGTCGGGCGAAACAGAGGTGAGGGGAGCCACTGGAAGTGAAAATAGAAGAAAAGGCAGGGGCTGGTTTGCAAAGTCAAGTGTTTCTCAAATTTTTGTGTTGCAACTCAAAAATCTCTGAACATGAAAGTTGTTCAAAATGAAAAGTTACACAAGTTTTGTTGCAGGCCAAAGTTCATTTGAGTTCTAGTTTAGAAGTTATTTCAAAAACTCAAAAAGTATGATTCGGAGGGCACGTCATTTCCTGGGCAAAAATTTGCATTCTCTCCTAGGCTTCAACTAGACTTTTGTTTATCATGTCAATAACAATGTGCCTATTCAATTTTGTAGCCATGTTTGCATCGATGTGAAAGTTATTTAATTTTTTTGATTAAAGTACATGTACTTATGCAAATATACACAACTATTTTCAATTCAAAGCAAAACCAATTTATAATTCATTTCTTTTAAACTTTTCTTAGTTATTTATGCATCGTGTTAAGCTAATGAGGCTTATTTCATAATTTAAACACCAGAGGTGTTACAACCTCCCCCCTTAAAAAGAATCTCGCCCCGAGATTCGGACAATAAGCTTAGTGTGGACAATGTGTGTACCTTCGGTAGAGTTGAGAAAACCCGGGAAATTTTGGTTTAGATAGCTTTTAGTTTCCCATGTGGCTTCTTCCTTAGTGTGATGATTCCATTGAATTTTTTACATTTTAACCACTTTCCTTCTAGTGCTTCTTTCTTTTTGATCCATGATTTTGATAGGATACTCAACATATGAGAGGTCGGGCTCTACCACTACTTCTTGCTATTTAATAACCTCGGTAGGGACTCGAACACACTTCTTGAGCTGAGACACATGAAAGACATCATGGATGGCTACAAGCTGAGGGGGCAGTCGTATTCTATAGGCTACGGGTCCACAGCTCTCGATGATTTCGTAGGGACCAACATAACGGAGAGCTAATTTTCCTTTGACTCTGAATCATTGTACAGCCTTGGTTGGTGAAACTCGAAGGTAGACGTGGTCACCAACTTCAAATTTTAGTGACTTTCTCCTTCTGTCGAAACAACTCTTTTGCCTGCATTGTGCGGCTCTAAGGTTTTCTTGTATTACTCTCACTTTTTCTTCTGCATCGATTACCAAGTCGGGTCCAAATATTTTGCGTTCTCCGGTCTGTGACCAACTCAAAGGGGTTCGACACCTTCGTCCGTATAAGACCTCAAATGGTGCCATTTTCAAACTCGCTTGATAGCTAATGTTATATGAGAACTCTGCTAGGGATAAGCATTTGTCCCAATTCTTGCCATAGTGAATGACGCAAGCTCTAAGCATGTCTTCAAGAATTTGGTTCACTCTTTCAGTTTGTCCGTCAGTTTGAGGATGATAGGCTGAGCTTCGAGTCAATTTAGTATCAAGAGATGCTTGCAATTGTTCCCAAAAATGCGCTACAAACTGAGTACCATGATCGGAAATAATAGTCTTTGGTACTCCATCAAGGCAAACGATACGATTGAGATAAATCTCGGCATGTTTCTTGGCAGTATAGGTGGTGTGTACCGGAAGAAAATGTGCCGTCTTTGTGAGCCTATCAACGATAACCCATATGGAATCATGTCTCTGTGCGGTACTTGGCAATCCAACAATGAAATCCATACTTATATCTTCCCATTTCCATGAGGGTATAGGCAAAGGTTGAAGTGTGCCGGCTACTTTCAAGTGGCTGGCTGTTACTCTCTGACATGTGTCGCATTCTGAGACATATTTAGCGATTTCTCTTTTCATTCTAGTCCACCAGAAGTTTTGCCTAAGATCTTGATACATTTTGCTACTGCCGGGGTGAATAGAAAATTTGGAAAGGTGTGCCTCATCAAGAATTTGCTTACGGAGTTCATGATTCTTTGGAATGATGATGCGACTTTCGAACCATAGAACTCCCTTATTGATGAGGACATCACTCCTACGGATATACACGAGGCTTCTTCGCTGGACATCCAAACCATTCAAGGTCCAATCACAAGAGGTGAGCTCGCTCCTAAGTGTTTCTCTTAATAGTTTCGAGAATAGTTTGCTACCTAATGTTTATATTGTGATTAGAAACCAAGGAGAAGATAAGATGACACATGGAGAGGAGCATGGAGTCGTGGAGGGACAGCAAGGGACGTCCAAGCTACGTGGAGGCCCAATACAACTCAACTTCGAGTCCACCTCGGAGTCCAGGAGCAGTTTGACTTGAATTGGACGCCCAGGCCGCATCCAAAGTCTGATTTCGACAATCTACATATGGGTGGAAAGACAATTTGATAGATCTTCCAATGGAGTTGGTTTGAGGCCCAAATTCATTATGAGTCGTCGGGAATCGTCCGAGGAAGTTGGCGTCCAGAATCTGTCCCGGTGCTGCGTCACCGTATTTTGGCCTTTGGGCCGTGTATCGTCGTCGAGTCCTTTAGGGTTGCGTCCAGGTACTTGGACACGACCCTAAACCCTATATATCAGTAGCTGCCGCCCTCGTTAGGATTCGGGTTTTACTTAGATTATTCTGTCAAGAACAGTTTCGCCGTACTCGGCTTGTGAGACCCCAACTCGTGAGCTAATCATCCATCTGCAATTGGTTTGCAATCTTCCTTGTTCTTGCTTGTGTTCTTCGATTCGCAGGAAGGGATTAGCCTTCTTGGTGAGGTCAACCGTGTATTCGCCGGTCGATAACCTGAGGAGACGTGGTGCTACGATTGCGGGGTTTTGAGACGTGTTGCCGGAAGCCGGATCGATTCGTGTCGCGACTCCACCAAATCGAGAGTTATCAGAACCTTTCGGAAGATCGGGAACCCTCGTTCACATTAAGTGGTATTCAGAGACAGGTTTACCGTCAGGTTCGCTCTTACCTTTGTTTTCGCCTTTGTCCTATAGTCCACAGAACAGCCGCAAAACAAAAAAATTTGTAGTTAGGTTTTTCCCGTCCTAGACCGTGTTTAGCCTTTTGCATAAATCTCTTTCAGAGTCCGCAGTGTTGAGTTTGTGTCCTATACTCGTCTTTTTGTGCTGGTTGAGTCTGTGTCTTTGGTTCGGTTTTGTGCATCCACTTTCCCCGGCTAACATCCCACAAAAATTTTCCCACCGATTCGCATCCGTTTCACCAACGCCATCACAAAAACCTAATTCGGAGGGTCCTCCTTAAAACGAGCATAACTTTCGGCTCGGACCTCCGATTGAGGTGTTCTTTTTTTTCCCGGAAAGATCTCGAAATTTTGCACATACGATTCACTGGCTTTGCCGGTCACGAAAAATTCAAAAAACTCAAAAAAATTCAGAAGGTCCTTGATTCGAGCTCTGAAGTTCCATCTACAGTTTTTGGGAACAATCGTGATTTTCTCCAGATCACGTCTTACCTCTGATTGAGTTGATCCTTTGTGGTGTACCTATTTGTGTGCCCCTGGTTGTGAAAAAAATAGAAGAAAAATAAAAGAAAAAAAACAAAAAATTGATTTCTACTAGTGCTAAAAGACAAAACAGGGAAGCACATAGAGAGGGTACAATTGCTGTTTTATATGCTTGGCTGGTTCATTGCTGATTTTCTCTCATTGCTGATCATCCTTTTCATCTTACCTCCTTGTTTGTTGGCACTACTGACTAAGGACTCGGTTAGACCAGCACCTAAGGACAAGTACCTTTGGACATTTATTCAGCATTGCTATCTGCTAGTGAATTGTGTTCCACTTACATATTTTTGGCCTTCCTAGAACTCCACATACTACTTCTGTGCAGCACCGGTTCTTAACCCTTGCAATCGTGGCCTACGCCTTCCAGGTATCCTTTGCCTTGCTGGTAAGAACTTTGTAAGAGCTTGGTAAGGTGTTTCCTTTGCTGTGTAGATTGAATTGAGAGGCACCACCACACCTGCGTAGGAGATTTTTAGGGATAACCTTCACTGTTTATTTGTTCCTGTGTCTACAATGGCAGGCAACGATGGAGACACTCCCAAGGACTTAAACGAGTGTGTTAGCCAAGCTCAGCTGCATGCTTTCATGGAGGACACACGAAATGAGATACGCGAGGCAGTTACCAGGGCCGTAACCGAGAACATCAACGAACTCCGACTTGCTGACCTCGTTGGGGAGTTGAACGGACGGATAGCCACGCTAACTAACAGAGTTGCTGCGTTGGAAAACCGTCCACCACCTCAGCCAGCCGATCCTCAAGACGTGGTGTATGACGTCCATGGCAACATTGATGAGGCAGCTACACGAGAGGCCCGCATACGAGCGCGTGTTCACGTGAACAACGCAGGAGGTAACCGTGCCCCCGCTGATCCTTATGCTAAGGTTAAATTTACTATACCGTCTTTTCCTGGACATTATGATGCTGAGGGATATCTTGATTGGGAGATGACGGTTGACCAAAAATTTAGTGCCCACCTAGTGTCTGAGCAACATAGAGTTCGACAAGCCACTAGTGAATTTAAAGATTTTGCTATCATTTGGTGGACTGGTTTAGTTGCTTCAGGTCTTGCACCTACTACTTGGGAACACCTCAAGGTTGCTATGCGTGATAGGTTTGTTCCTCCTTCTTATCATAGAGAACTGCATGCCAGTTTGATGCGTTTAGATCAGGGTACTAAATCTGTGCAGGACTACTATGGTGAGCTTCAGAAGGGTTTGATGCGTTGCGGGATAGCTGAGGGACCCAAGGATGCTCTCGTTCGTTTTTATTCGGGTCTGAGACGCGAGATTCAGGACATAGTTGATTATAAGGATTTCACTACTATCAACCAGTTGTTCCAGTTTGCTATGCTTGCAGAGAAGGAATTGCAGGGTCGTCAGCTACAGGACAGGGATTGGACACGTGAAGAAGGATTGCCCAAGTCAGCGGGCATATTTGGCGACAGAAGATGGAGGTTACATCAGCACCTCCGACATAGAAGATGATGATGAAGCGGTCGCTGCTGACGACGTCGACAACCTGGTCATTCATGGTGGACAGACTGCGGGCTTCTTGAACATTATTGTTCAGCATGTACTCAGCACGCAAATACAGCAGCCTGAGAGGTTGCAGCGACACAATTTGTTCCAGACCTTTTTCGTCATCAAGCAGCGACGTGCTCGTGTGATTATTGTTGGAGGAAGCTGCAACAACTTGGTGAGTTCAGATCTGGTCAAGAAGCTTGGCTTGACCACACGACCACATCCACATCCATACTATGTTCAGTGGTTAAATGACTCCGGTAAAGCTAAGGTAACACAAACTTGCAGAGTTTCTTTTTCCATTGGTGCATATGCTGATTTTGCTGATTGCGATGTGGTACCTATGCAAGCTTGTTCACTTTTGTTGGGTCGTCCATGGGAACATGATAATGATGCTACACACCATGGTAGAAGTAATAATTATACCTTCATGCATAAAGGGAAGAAAATTACTTTGGTTCCTTTGACACCTGCTGAAATTGCACAAGCCGATCAAGAAAGAGCTGCTAGTTTGAGTAATGATAAATCTGAAAATCAGCAAGTTGCTAATTCTATGTTCCCACCTAAAAAGGAGAAACACACTCATAAATCTGAGGCCGAGGAAATTAAATTAGGGGGTCAAGTTATGCTTGCAACAAAATGTGACCTCGCTGAAATTTCTGATGATGATATTTGCTATGCCTTGTTTTGCAAACGAACCTTATTTTCACTTCATGATATTTCTAGCTCTTTGCCTCCTGTGGTTACTAACATTTTGCAGGAGTACGCGGATGTTTTTCCAGCTGAGATACCTCCAGGGCTGCCACCGTTGAGAGGAATAGAACATCAAATTGATTTGATCCCCGGCGCCGCTCTGCCAAACCGTGCTGCCTATAGAACCAACCCCGAGGAGACTAAAGAAATTCAGCGACAAGTCCAAGACCTTGTGGACCGTGGGTATGTACGTGAGAGCCTTAGTCCTTGTGCTGTTCCTGTGCTTTTGGTTCCTAAGAAAGATGGTTCGTGGCGTATGTGTGTTGATTGTAGAGCCATTAATAATATTACTATTCGATATCGTCATCCTATTCCTAGGTTGGACGACATGCTTGATGAGTTGTGTGGTTCTATAATTTTCACAAAGATTGATTTGCGTAGTGGTTACCACCAAATAAGAATGAAGCTTGGAGATGAATGGAAAACTGCTTTTAAAACTAAATTTGGGTTGTATGAGTGGTTAGTGATGCCTTTTGGTTTAACCAATGCACCTAATACCTTCATGCGCTTGATGAATGAGGTTTTTGTGGCAGAACCACCTGAATTAATCCGGCTCAAGTGTATTAACCATCACCATTAAGGCCATCTCGGTTAACCTTACACTTCAAACGGAGTAATCCACTGGTCTGTCGGGTATAACCTCCCGATACAACCACGGTAGAGCGGATCGAATGCCATACATACAAACGCTCATGCGACGATGAGCCCAGAGAATACCACATTCCAGCAAATATTACAACATTATCATAAGTAAATATTACAGACCAAGTTTTGAGTTTAGAAACCAAGTACTTCAATGATCATACTAAGAAGATCTTCAGAGTTTAATTTGCAACGGAAATTAAAACAACGAAAGCTACTCGACGATACAGGATGTCTCGGTGAAGCCCGTACGAGACATCACTCGGCATTATCTCCATTGGACGGGGGCGTATCCCATTCCACCGACCAACCAGGGGGAAGAGTGCAGGGCCAAGTCAAGCTAGCAATCATATCTTCGAAGGTCTCACCTGAAAACGAGCCACAAGCAAGGCTGAGTATACTAATACTCAGCAAGACTTACCCGCGTAGTGGAATCTACTCCACCGACTCTAGACATGCAAGGCTTTTTGGCTCAGGGGTTTGTTTTGCCGAAAAAGCATCTACGAGTGGGTCCTTACTTTCAACTTTTAGCTCAAGATTCTAGTTTCATTAACCATTCTAGATAAGCAGCTATCCAAAATCATTCATGGTGAAGCATTAAATTTCATCCAACAAATTTATTCATCATCATTGTTCCTCTTCTTACTCTGTGGGTAAAGGGGGTTAAGCAGTCTCAATAGCCGTGAGAAACGGACGATTCGAATCGAATTTCTTAACCTTGCAAGGGAAACCTAAACACACGTCACGTGGTTACTCACAAAGTCACACGTGCAACTTTTCCCCTTTCTTTCCGGGTCGGGGATCGGGGCTACCCTCCAAGAGTACACGAGCCCCACGCCACGGTTCGCCGCCGGGTCATGACCACTCGTGCACTCGCCATATAGTGGGACCGAAGTTCAAAGGGTAGGATGCCGTCCCCTTGCCGGGCCAATCAGGTACTTAAGCTTACCGATTCCCATAATCTCGGCATGTGTTTAGTACGTTCAAAGATTTAACCATCACTACCACACATTGCGGCCTTAGCATTTTTCACTAGACAGACGGGCCTCAATCGTAAACATCGTACCATAGCCCGTCCATTGTCCTTATGATTGCAGCGTGTAGTAAACATTCAACTCCTATTTTCTCGCGAGTGACAGGAAATCACTCGGCTTTTACCGGAGTCCTATTAGCACAGCATCCTATCGAACCTTACATCTAGTTTTCAAGCATGGGTTCCTAACATCATGCAACTAAGTTTTCATTCAACTCCTATAAACTTAATGCACAAGTAAAAGAGTAGTGAGTTGCATAATTTAGGAAAAGAAATGGGTTATGCTCCAGGGCTTGCCTTCTTGTGAATAGTTAGTCCGGGGATCGTCTGAATGTTGACCCGGGTCTCAACTGCTTCAGTTAGATTTGCCTAGGCTTCTCGCTGCTCACTCTCGGACTCGGGCACCAACTCGCACGTCCCGTCGGAGAGAGTAGTCGTTTCTACATGAATGCACAAGTTTGAGCAGTGGTGATGGTAAACGACACGATTTCCTTCACGATAAAGTTGCAGTTCATAAGATATAAGTTTTGCTGTGAAGTTATTTACTTTAACATTTCCTGGGCAATCGTTAATAGAGTTTATCTTAATCTATTTAACTTCATTAAAGGAGAAGGGGTTGTGTTATATTGAAAACTTAGTTTTTCTTTTAAACACAAACATGAGTTGAACACAATTACTAATCTAGTTTGCTTCTGGTAATACAATTTTTATTCAAATTACATTATGCAGAGATAAGATCGCTGTAAAAGTTTCAGACATTTTTGTGTAGCATGTTAAATATGAAAAATGTAATACACAGCCACTGCTAGCATCTATTTATTTTTATACAGAACAAACCATGCAAGTATTGATGCTAAAAATTTTACAGGGTGTTGCTATAACCATATTTGTGTTACTGTAAATTTTTCAGATTTTATTGTACATGATATAGAGCATAATAAATGGGACAAGCTACACTCATGTTATTAAAGATTATTTTCTACAGGATGTTATACAAGGTTTCTAGGTATGAAACTTTTTGTACAGCTTGAGCTACTCTAATTTGTTTTACAGTAAAAATATGAACATTTTCTAAGAGCTTTACTAATTATTTTGAATTAGTGAAGTTTTCCTACCACAAATTCATATGAACAGGTTACATATAGTAAAAATGTTTCTAAATTTTTCTATGGCCTCTAGGTAATACTACAACAACACAGAAAAAGTTTCGTGACATTAAACATCACAGAACAGCAGTAAAAATTAGTTCTATCACTTTATGGCATAAAACAAGGTGTGACAAAAGGTGCATCTAGAGATGGCTTTTGGTCCTGATCTTTTTACACAGTCCTAAACATCAAGCAACTAACTCACTGCCCAAAATTTGGGGTCAGCATTGATCTACAACAGTGGGTACAAAAGAAGTCCATTAAACCTTCCATTTAATCTAGAGCAAAATATGTTGAGAATCTGAGAAACTTTTCGTAACAAAAGTTGTCGAGTTTCTTCTAAGGATTCCAGAACAGTTGAGTTTGCATTTTTCTGAATTTTCTACGATTTTATACGAATTTTACAAGTTCACTGATTTGGTTAAAACTTTCTTTACAGAGGGGTCCCTGAAAACTAGCAGAAAACCCCCTAGGAAGATTTGGGCGTTTGCAATGTAGTCCCTGGTCGCGATTCACGGCGGGGATCATCCTGTCCGGCCGAATTCCGGCGAGCTCAGTCGCCGGCGGCGAGGGCAAGGTGGGGGAGCACGGAGAGGGAACCAGGGCGCACCTATTGGTGGTCTTGGAGTGGCTCGGGGTGGCTGGTGGCGGGCTGGCCGCGGAGAGCAGGGGCGGCGGCGGTGGGGCGGCGCGGACGGCGGCGCTCCGGCGATGAGGGCGGCGGGGCTCGGGCTGGGAAGCTTCAGCGCATTGAGGAGGACCCGTTTCAGCGCTTGTCTCGGGTGGAGGTGGGCCGGAGCAAGGGGCCCCGCGCGCGAGGTCGGGGCACCGGCGGCAATGGAGCTCTGCTCTGCTCTGGCGGGGAAGAAGAAAGGAGAGGAGGGAGGGCGCTGTGCCAGGCTTTATAGCCGGTGGAGCTCACGGGGGCGGGCTTGGCACGGCCGGGCGCTGGGTGGAGGGGGCGGCGAGGCTGGGCGCCATTGGGTGCGGCCGGCGGTGACCAGCGGCCAGAGGCGCGCCATGCGCGTGGCGTGCGTGCGCTGGGCGCGCTCCGGGGCGCGGCGTCGCATGCGGACGACGCGGGCGTGCTACTGGCGAGCTGGGGCGGCACGACGGGGGCACGCCGTTGGGTGGCGGGGCGGCGGCCAACGACTGGGCGGCGGGGCGGTGCTGCAGGACGCCGGGTTGGGCAGAGGCACGGCGTGGGGGGGGGGGGGGGAGAAGAAGGCGCGGCCGCGGTTGGGCGAGCGGGGGCGGTGCAGCAGGGCGCCGGGGGTTGGCTCGGCGCCTGGTGCCGCGCAGGCGTCGAGGGCCAGGTGGCCGGCGGCGGTCGGGCGAGGGAACGGTGCAGCAGAGGATGGGCAAGGGCCTAAGTGCGAAAATTCAAAAAATTTCAGGGGGCTGGTTGCAAACAGGACGTTTTCTCCACTTTCTAATTTGAATTTCTAAATCTTTTGAACATGAAAGTTGTTCAGAATAAAAAGTTCTACAAGTTTCGTTTCAGGCCAAAGTTCATTTGAGCTTTAGTTCCAAAGTTATTTTAAAAACTTAAAGAAAACTCTATTCGGAGGGCGCGTCATTTTATTTCAAAATTTCATTTTCTTCCCTAGGCTTCAACTAAACTTTTATTTGTCATGCTAAATACTGGTGTGCTCATTTAATTTCATAGCCATATTTTCTTTGATGTGAAAGTTATCCAATTTGTTTCATTAAAGTACATGCATTTATGCACATACAAACTTTTAAAGGTAAAAGCAAAACCAAACTTAATCCATTCCTTTTATTTTCTTAGTTAGTGATGCATTTTATTATGCTAACAAGACTTGTTTAACAATTAAAACACCTGAGGTGTTACAGCCTTCCCCCCTTAAAAAGAATCTCGCCCCGAGATTCGGACAATAAGCTTAGTGTGGGCAGTGTGTGTACATACCCGTGGTTGAGATAAGAAAACCAGGGAAATTTTGGTTTAGGTAGCTCTCGGTTTTCCAGGTGGCTTCTTCTTCAGTGTGATGATTCCATTGAACTTTATACATTTTAATCACTTTCCTCCTGGTCTCTGTTTCTTTTCGATCCAAAATTTTAACCGGGTGTTCGACATACGAGAGGTCGGGTTCTAACAATATTTCTTGTTGTTCCACAATCTCGGTAGGGACTCGAATACACTTCTTGAGTTGAGATACGTGGAAGACATCATGGGTGGCCGTGAGCTGAGGGGGCAGTCGTAATTTGTAGGCTACGGGTCCGCAGCTCTCAATGATTTCGTAAGGACCAACATAACGGGGAGCTAGTTTGCCTTTGATTCCGAATCTTTGCACTCCCTTGGTTGGTGAAACTCGAAGATAGACATTATCGCCAACTTCGAACTTTAGGGGCTTTCTCCTTTTGTCAGAATAGCTCTTTTATCGGGCTTGTGCGGCTTTAAGATTTGCTTGTATTACTTTTACTTTCTCCTCTGCCTCGATTACCAGGTCGGGTCCAATTATTTTACGTTCTCCGGTTTGTGACTAGCTCAAAGGAGTTCGACACCTTCGTCCGTACAGGGCCTCAAATGGTGCCATTTTCAAACTCGTTTGATAGCTATTGTTGTACGAGAACTCTGCTAGGGCTAGGCATTTGTCCCAATTCTTGTCATAGTGAATGACGCAAGCTCTCAGCATGTCTTCAAGAATTTGGTTTACTCTTTCCGTTTGTCCATCAGTCTGAGGATGGTATGCTGAGCTGCGAATCAGTTTAGTACCAAGAGACGTTTGCAGTTGTTCCCAAAAGCGTGCTACAAACTGAGGACCACGATCAGAAATAATTGTCTTAGGTATTCCATGTAGGCAAACAATACGATCGAGGTAAATCTCGGCATATTTCTTGGCGGTATAGGTGGTGTGTACCGGAAGAAAATGTGCCGTCTTTGTGAGTCTATCAACGATAACCCATATGGAATCATGTTTCTGGGAAGTGTTTGGTAGTCCAACGATGAAGTCCATACTTATGTCTTCCCATTTCCAGGATGGTATAGGTAACGGTTGAAGTGTACCGGCTACCTTCAAGTGGCTAGCTTTTACTCTCTGGCACGTGTCACATTCCGAGACATACGTAGCAATTTCTCTTTTCATTCTAGTCCACCAGAAGTTTTGCCTTAGGTCCTGATACATTTTGCTACTGCCGGGGTGGATAGAGAATTTGGAAAGGTGTGCCTCATCGAGAATTTGCTTGCGGAGTTCACGATTCTTCGGAAAGACCATACGACTTTCGAACCATAGAACTCCCTTATGGTCCTGGCGGAAACATTTATACTTCTCCTCACCTAGAGAGAGTTTTTGTTTGATGATCTTAATTCCTTCATCATGTAGTTGTGCCATGACGATTTGGTCGTGAAGAGTGGGCTCAACTGAGATGTGATCTAGAGTGCCTTGGGAAACCATTTCCATGTTAAGCTTCCTCATTTCGGCACACAATGTCTCATGGTAGGACTCCATGGATAAGCAATGGCAATGGGACTTGCGGCTTAGTGCATCCACGACCACGTTAGCCTTGCCGGGGTGATAGTGCACTTCAAGGTCATAATCCTTGATTAATTCTAACCATCTTCGTTGTCTCATATTCAGATCGGCTTGTGTGAAGATATACTTGAGACTCTTATGATCCGTGTAGATATTGCACTGTGTACCCATGAGATAATGCCTCCATATTTTCAGAGCGTGAATGACAGCTGCAAGCTCAAGATCATGAGTGGGATAATTCTGCTCGTGGGGCCAAAGGGCTCGTGAGGCATATGCAATCACTCGATTCTCTTGCATAAGCACACATCCTAGACCAGTACCCGATGCGTCACAATACACATCGAACGATTTGGTATTATCGGGTTGAGCTAACACGGGTGCAGTAGTCAGATGCTCTCTGAGAGTGTGGAAAGCTTCTTCACATTTCTCATTCCATACAAACTTTACTTCCTTCTTTAACAGTTCCGTCATGGGTTTAGCAATTCGAGAGAAATCCGGGATGAAGCGACGGTAGTAACCGGCTAAGCCGAGATAACTGCGAATCTGATGAACAGAGGTAGGGGAATTCCAATCCATCACCTCTTGTACCTTGCTGGGGTCAACAGCTATGCCTTCGCTGGAGATCGTGTGACCCAAGAACTTTACAGTATCCTACCAAAATTCACACTTAGAAAACTTAGCATAGAGCTGATGGTCTCTTAGACGCTGAAGAACAGTGTGCAGGTGCTTAGCATGCTCTTCCTCATCATTGGAATAGATAAGGATGTCGTCGATGAACACTACGACGAATTTGTCCAGTTCGGGCATGAATACCGAATTCATGAGATACATGAAATAGGCAGGGGCGTTTGTGAGTCCAAAGGACATGACCAAGAATTCATATAGTCCATATCGTGTGGAGAAGGCAGTCTTAGGAATATCGCACGGGCGAATCTTGATCTGATGATATCCCGAACGAAGATCAATCTTTGAGAAGACTCTGGCTCTAGCTAATTGATCGAAGAGTACATCGATACGAGGAAGTGGGTATTTATTTTTAACAGTTACCGCATTGAGAGGCGGTAGTCCACACATAATCTTAAACTGTCATCCTTCTTCTTTACAAAAAGGGCCGGACATCCCCAAGGTGACGCGCTAGGGCGAATGAAACCTTTGTCCAGTAGTTCTTGGAGTTGAATTTTCAGCTCTGCCAACTCTTTAGGGGGCATCCTATATGGTCTTTTGGATATAGGTGCAGTGCTTGGTTGTAGTTCAATGATGAACTCAATGTCCCTATCTGGTGGCATTCCTGGTAAGTCATCCGGAAAAACGTCGGCATACTCGTTTACCACAGGAATATCCTCTAGCTTAAGTCCTTCCATCTTGTAAGCACAGGAATTCGTGCAATCTAGGAATGGTAGGTAAAGGGTGGTGGCTCCGTGACTAGGTGAATTTATTTCCACAACTCGGGACGAGGGGTCTAGTGTGACTTTGTGCAAAACCATCCAATTCATGCCCAAAATAAGATCCATGCCGTCAAGAGGTAAAAGAACAAGGTCTGTGTCGATGGTTTTACTACCCAACTTGACTGGTACTTGTCTGATCATTTGGTTTGAAGCAATTTT
This sequence comes from Panicum miliaceum, assembly GCA_032594955.1. Classification (NCBI taxonomy): domain Eukaryota; kingdom Viridiplantae; phylum Streptophyta; class Magnoliopsida; order Poales; family Poaceae; genus Panicum; species Panicum miliaceum. Next base: position 43,694,825 of record CM064061.1, on the reverse strand, counting down.
ACCACCCGGTGTTGATATCATATATGACCCTTTTGTGTGACAAACATTCAAGCCTACTTTTGCACCGAATTTTGCACTTATGAAACTATGCGATGCACCGGAATTAAATAATATAACTGCAGGCTTGTTATTAAATAGAGGATGTGCGTGTTATTAAGGGTGCACCTTTAGGGAGCGCTTCAAGCTGATCAATCTGTCCTTTGCTCTTGTTCCTCTGTCTTTTACGCTTGTTCTGATGGGTTTGGCTAGAACCTTGGCCCTGCTTTGGCTTCCTAGGCTGAGGGCATTCTCGAGCAAAATGGTTAGCACTGCTACTATTGAAGCAACGGTTTTTGTCACTTGGACGACCGGGTTGTTTGTTACCTGAAGATATCGCTACTGGCATACCTAATGAACCTCCCTTGGGTGTGGTGCATTTTGCAGGGTCTATCTTTTCCGGAACAGGTGAGCGAGTTTGTGTTTGAAGGACTGTGCCGGCGTCAGTAGTTTTGCTAACTTGACGTCGGCCCCGTGGGATGAATTCTGTGCAGGTAATTTCCCATCCAGTCAAGTCTATGCTGCATGGGTCACGCTTGAGAGTCCGACACTTTACTTGGTGATCCTTAAGTTTCATCGGAAGTTGTGATGGGGGCAATAGGGAGTCTGGGTAAACGTCTCTTGTGTCCAGCAGCTTGTTATTGAGCTCTGGATAGCCAGCAACCTGAGGATGGTGGACATTGCACCCATCCCCTTGATGGTGTTGTTGTTGCAGGCATTGAAAAATCGCTTCCTACCCCTTGACAAGCTGACGAAGCAACTCGGTTTGAACGGCCATTACTTCCACCAAACTGGGTGGTGGTGGCGGCTGTGGTTGTGATCCACTTGCGCTAGCACCAAAACCATCCGGGTTACCACGGGTTGCTCCAACCATCTGAAAAGGCGAATGTTCTTCATTAGCAACGTGATCCATATTGCTTTCATGACTCAAAAAGATCGAACGCGGAATAGTAGACTTCCAAAAGGTCATGGATGGAATCATGGGCATAAAAACTGTCTGCCATAAGAATTTTGTAACTCCTGGTAGGTTCATCCAAAGTTTCTCATATTTTGGCAGTGGATAGGGAGTTTAAAGATGTACCACTTTGGTATTCAGCCAAGATGCTAAATCGATGGCTAGGATGGTCAAACGGTTCACTCTTTGCTTCCCTGTTTTGGCTGTTTTTCAGCAGAACGAGTTATAGTATCTGGCCTATAACTCAAACTAGCAAGATCCAATAGGGTTGAAATTTTGTGAGATCCAAGATCACAGAATTCCTGACAGGTTTGGTATTCAACTCACGGCTCAGAAATGTAAGGAGACATGGATAAAATTCCCGACAAGTTTCAGCGATTGTGGATTTCATCGTTTTACCAACTTACAACGAAATCACCCAAGTTTATCGCCGTTCCTTACATGCTGAGGGTATCCACATGGTTCAGGTGTACCCATCACAAAAGAGTTACTCAACTCCTAGTTAGCCTATTACAACACTTGCCAAAAGTCAGGCTACCCTATCGAGGAGTATGTGCAAAGGTCCTTCTAGGTCATCATCTAGAAGTCATCCAAGTCGTTGACGGACGACTCGCTGTGAGCAGGAGAGTGAGCTCCTAAGTATCGGCCAAACGGCGACCAACAGCCTCGATCTCCAAGGCGGGCCACTCCGGGTGTAGCGGGTGCCGAAAAATGGTCACGTTGACACGGCACTGGGTAACTCCATTCTCTGCAAACTCCAGTCCGGCGTAACGTGGGGGAATTAGATAGCCCACGGTGCTCAACACGTTCCACAAAATAGAGGGAAAGCCCTCCCAGTGGAGACACTGTGAGTGAACGCGTCCATCCTCATCCACCATCATGGCAGCTGTCTCGGCCATCTGAACGAAAGATCAAATGGATGAGGCCGAGAAAAAGTGTGAAAAGCACAGGGACAGATTCCGTATAGAGTGCAAAAATAACCATAACTTCCACAGTTCTCATCCAAAAATTCTCAAATTTCACCAGATCACTCCTAAGGTATTTGTGAACAACTTTGCTAGTCAACTCCAGAGCTAGATAGGTCTCTAAGATGGTCTTTCTTTCCAGGTTTTACCTCTCTGTCTACCCAGAAATTTTCAGTGAACAGGGAGCTAGAGTTTCGTGTACCAGGGAAAGTCTACCCAGCCAACATTTACCAAATTTTAACAGCAGCTACCTGGGTAAATTTGGAACAGGTTTTGTGTTGTACTCTTTTGCAGAAAACAACAGGAAGGGGGCCTAAAAATTTAAGAGGCAGAAGTGCTTTTTCTGGACAGAAATCTGACGTTCCAAGGTTTCTGTTATTTCTCGTTATCCATAAGTTCAGAATTTTTCATTTTTGAACAGGAGATAGAAAACAAAATTTGGAACAATTCTTTCAACATGAACTTTACCAGTAAAGGTCATTTTCTTTAATCAATAAATCTCTCTTTTTGGTCATGGCAGATTTGTGACAGATTCGCTAGATAGTCCTTATGCAAACCACGCTTAGATACGCAAGAACCTTACCACTCTCATACAACGCATTTTCAATTTCAGATATATATGGTCATGATGCATGCACGTCCTATTCGTCCTCACAAAATAAAATAACGGCCAAATACTTTTGGTCTTACGAAGATAGTCTCGGTGGCATACACAATACGGCTCTCGCTATAATAGCTAGTCGAGTCTTTCTAATCGTTCCTTAACTTATCGTAATCGCGGTTAGTGTACCTGCAAAAGATTGACAAAGCATATATATTTCATGAACCTTTCATTCCAGCACTCATGAAAGCGTCCGTATTCATTACCGTTTACTTATAGAAACGATATCTGTACAATTTCCGTCGTACAGACGACGTTAACATACGCTATCGAGATAGCGTATTCACGGGGGTACCGTCATGAGACGGGGGTATGAACAGCGATCGCCATACCCTGCGCCAAACCTTCTACTCCCAATATATTCAACTAACAGTTGGCATATTGGCAGCACCTCAAGTAATCCACTGCTTGAGGGCAGCGTTCGGTTCGCATCACCGACAGGAAGGCCAAGCTCTCTCAGTTGGCTGAGGATCCTTACCTTCTTACCTTAGCGATGAGTGCGTCGTTACAGAAATTAAGGTCGGTTGTGCATGAAAGTAAGTTTTGACAGAAAGTAATGTGCTGGAAGTCAGTTGATAATATATATAGAAGTTAGATAGCCACCTAGTAACTTTCCCATAATCCCTTAGGGCTTTACGAATTAGGCACCATCCTTAACGCATCAACGTATTTCGCAACACATCCTTCTAGTCAAATTTTTAGGAAAAAGAGTTTTTAAGGCTTGTCGCATTCTCTGGCGTATGTATTTTGGCTCTGGTGTTAGCTGTTGCCAGCTGTGGCACCAGCTACGGCTCTGATACCAGCTGTGGCAGAACCACCTGAATTAATCCGGCTCAAGTGTATTAACCATCACCATTAAGGCCATCTCGGTTAACCTTACACTTCAAACGGAGTAATCCACTGGTCTGTCGGGTATAACCTCCCGATACAACCACGGTAGAGCGGATCGAATGCCATACATACAAACGCTCATGCGACGATGAGCCCAGAGAATACCACATTCCAGCAAATATTACAACATTATCATAAGTAAATATTACAGACCAAGTTTTGAGTTTAGAAACCAAGTACTTCAATGATCATACTAAGAAGTTCTTCAGAGTTTAAGTTGCAGCGGAAATTAAAACAACGAAAGCTACTCGACGATACAGGATGTCTCGGTGAAGCCCGTACGAGACATCACTCGGCATTATCTCCATTGGACGGGGGCGTATCCCATTTCACCGACCAACCAGGGGGAAGAGTGCAGGGCCAAGTCAAGCTAGCAATCATATCTTCGAAGGTCTCACCTGAAAACGAGCCACAAGCAAGGCTGAGTATACTAATACTCAGCAAGACTTACCCGCGTAGTGGAATCTACTCCACCGACTCTAGACATGCAAGGCTTTTTGGCTCAGGGGTTTGTTTTGCCGAACAAGCATCTACAAGTGGGTCCTTACTTTCAACTTTTAGCTCAAGATTTTAGTTTCATTAACCATTCTAGATAAGCAGCTATCCAAAATCATTCATGGTGAAGCATTAAATTTCATCCAACAAATTTATTCATCATCATTGTTCCTCTTCTTACTCTGTGGGTAAAGGGGGTTAAGCAGTCTCAATAGCCGTGAGAAACGGACGATTCGAATCGAATTTCTTAACCTTGCAAGGGAAACCTAAACACACGTCACGTGGTTACTCACAAAGTCACACGTGCAACTTTTCCCCTTTCTTTCCGGGTCGGGGATCGGGGCTACCCTCCGAGAGTACACGAGCCCCACGCCACGGTTCGCCGCCGGGTCATGACCACTCGTGCACTCGCCATATAGTGGGACCGAAGTTCAAAGGGTAGGATGCCGTCCCCTTGCCGGGCCAATCAGGTACTTAAGCTTACCGATTCCCATAATCTCGGCATGTGTTTAGTACGTTCAAAGACTTAACCATCACTACCACACACTGCGGCCTTAGCATTTTTCACTAGACAGACGGGCCTCAATCGTAAACATCGTACCATAGCCCGTCCGTTGTCCTTATGATTGCAGCGTGTAGTAAACATTCAACTCCTATTTTCTCGCGAGTGACAGGAAATCACTCGGCTTTTACCGGAGTCCTATTTATTTTTATACAGAACAAACCATGCAAGTATTGATGCTAAAAATTTTACAGGGTGTTGCTATAACCATATTTGTGTTACTGTAAATTTTTCAGATTTTATTGTACATGATATAGAGCATAATAAATGGGACAAGCTACACTTATGTTATTAAAGATTATTTTCTACAGGATGTTATACAAGGTTTCTAGGTATGAAACTTTTTGTACAGCTTGAGCTACTCTAATGTGTTTCACACTAAAAATATGAACATTTTCTAAGCGCTTTACTAATTATTTTGAATTAGTGAAGTTTTCCTACCACAAATTCATATGAACAGGTTACATATAGTAAAAATGTTTCTAAATTTTTCTATGGCCTCTAGGTAATACTACAACAACTCAGAAAAAGTTTCATGACATTAAACATCACAGAACAGCAGGAAAAATTAGTTCTATCACTTTATGGCATAAAACAAGGTTGGACAAAAGGTGCATCTAGAGATGGCTTTTGGTCCTGATCTTTTTACACAGTCCTAAACATCAAGCAACTAACTCACTGCCTAAAATTTGGGGTCAGCATTGATCTACAACAGTGGGTACAAAAGAAGACCATTAAACCTTCCATTTAATCTAGAGCAAAATATGTTGAGAATCTGAGAAACTTTTTGTAACAAAAGTTGTTGCGTTTCTTCTAAGGATTCCAGAACAGTTGAGTTTGCATTTTTATGAATTTTCTACGATTTTATACGAATTTTACAAGTTCACTAATTTGGTTAAAACTTTCTTTACAGAGGGGTCCCTGAAAACTAGCAGAAAACCCCCTAGGAAGATTTGGGCGTTTGCAATGTAGTCCCTGGTCGCGATTCACGGCGGGGATCATCCTGTCCGGCCGAATTCCGGCGAGCTCAGTCGCCGGCGGCGAGGGCAAGGTGGGGGAGCACGTAGAGGGAACCAGGGCGCACATATTGGTGGTCTTGGAGTGGCTCGGGGTGGCTGGTGGCGGGCTGGCCGCGGAGAGCAGGGGCGGCGGCGGTGGGGCGGCGCGGACGGCGGTGCTCCGGCGATGAGGGCGGCGGGGCTCGGGCTGGGAAGCTTCAGCGCATTGAGGAAGACCCGTTTCAGCGCTTGTCTCGGGCGGAGGTGGGCCGGAGCAAGGGGCCCCGCGGCGAGGTGGGGGCACCAGCGGCAATGGAGCTCTGCTCTGCTCTGGCGGGGAAGAAGAAAGGAGAGGAGGGAGGGCGCTGTGCCGGGCTTTATAGCCGGTGGAGCTCACGGGGGCGGGCTTGGCACGGCCGGGCGCTGGGTGGAGGGGGCGGCTAGGCTGGGCGCCATTGGGTGCGGCCGGCGGTGACCAGCGGCTAGAGGCGCGCCATGCGCGTGGCGTGCGTGCGCTGGGCGCGCTCCGGGGCGCGGCGTCGCGTGCGGACGACGCGGGCGTGCTACTGGCGAGCTGGGGCGGCACGACGGGGGCACGCCGTTGGGTGGTGGGGCGGCGGCCAACGACTGGGCGGCGGGGCGGTGCTGCAGGACACCGGGTTGGGCAGAGGCACGGCGTGGGGGGGGAGAAGAAGGCGCGGCCGCGGTTGGGCGAGCGGGGGCGGTGCAGCAGGGCGCCGGGGGTTGGCTCGGCGCCTGGTGCCGCGCAGGCGTCGAGGGCCAGGTGGCCGGCGGCGGTCGGGCGAGGGAACGGTGCAGCAGAGGATGGGCAAGGGCCTAAGTGCGAAAATTCGAAAATTTCCAGGGGGCTGGTTGCAAACAGGACGTTTTCTCCACTTTCTAATTTGAATTTCAAAATCTTTTGAACATGAAAGTTGTTCAGAATAAAAAGTTCTACAAGTTTTGTTTCAGGCCAAAGTTTATTTGAGCTTTAGTTCCAAAGTTATTTTAAAAACTTAAAGAAAACTCTATTCGGAGGGCGCGTCATTTTATTTCAAAATTTCATTTTCTTCCCTAGGCTTCAACTAAACTTTTATTTGTCATGCTAAATACTGGTGTGCTCATTTAATTTCATAGCCATATTTGCTTTGATGTGAAAGTTATCCAATTTGTTTCATTAAAGTACATGCATTTATGCACATACAAACTTTTAAAGGTAAAAGCAAAACCAAACTTAATCCATTCCTTTTATTTTCTTAGTTAGTGATGCATTTTATTATGCTAACAAGGCTTGTTTAACAATTGAAACACCTGAGGTGTTACAGTTTTCGTGACCGGCAAAGCTGGTGAATCGTATGTGCAAAATTTCAAGATCTTTCTGGGAAAAAAAAGAACACCTCAATCGGAGGTCCGAGCCGAAAGTTATGCCCGTTTTAAGGAGGACCCTCCAAATTAGGTTTTTGTGATGGCGTTGGTGAAACGGATGCGAATCGGTGGGAAACTTTTTGTGGGATGTTAGCCGGGGAAAGTGGATGCACAAAACCGAACCAAAGACACGGACTCAACCAGCACAAAAAGATGAGTATAGGACACAAACTCAACACTGCGGACTCTGAAATTTTCTAAGCTTATGGTCCTGGTGGAAACATTTGTATTTCTCTTCTCCTAGAGAGAGTTTTTGTTTGATGATCTTAACTCCTTCATCGTGTAGTTGTGCCATGATGATTAGGCCGTAAAGAGTGGGCTCAATTGATATGTGATTCAGAGTGCCTTGGGAAATCATTTCCAAACTATGCTTCCTCATTTCTGAACATAATGTCTCACTATAGATTTCCACTGATAGGCAATGGCAATGGGCCTTACGGCTTAGTGCATCCGCGACTACATTAGCCTTCCCGGGGTGATAGTGCACGTAGAGATCATAATCCTTGATTAATTCTAGCCATCTTCTATGTCTCATATTCAGATCGGCTTGGGTGAAGATATATTTGAGACTCTTGTGATCGGTGTAGATATTACAATGAGTGCCCATGAGATAATGTCTCCATATTTTTAGAGCATGAATGACTGCTGCTAACTCGAAATCATGGGTCGGATAATTCTGCTCATGGGGTCGAAGGGCTCGTGAAGCATAGGCGATAACTCGATTTTTTTGCATGAGCACACAACCAAGACCAGTGCTAGATGCGTCACAGTAAACATCGAATGGCTTGGTGTTATCGGGTTGAGCTAACACAGGGGCCGTAGTCAAACGTTCTCTGAGAGTGTGGAAAGCTTCTTCACATTTCTCATCCCACACAAACTTTACTCCCTTTTTCAATAGTTCCATCATAGGCTTAGCAATCCTGGAGAAATCCGGAATGAAACGGCGATTGTAACCGGCTAAACCAAGAAAACTACGAATCTGGTGCACAGAGGTAGGGGGTTTCCAATCCATCACTTCTTGTACCTTGCTGGGGTCAACGGCTATGCCTTTGCTGGAAATAGTGTGACCCAAGAATTTCACGCTATCCAACCAGAATTCGCACTTAGAAAATTTAGCATAGAGCTGATGGTCTCTGAGACGCTGAAGAACAATGTGCAGGTGCTGAGCATGCTCTTCCTCATTCTTGGAATAGATAAGGATGCCGTCAATCAAAACTATGACGAATTTGTCGAGCTCGGGCATGAATACCGAATTCATGAGATACATGAAGTAGGCAGGGGCATTGGTGAGACCAAAGGACATGACCAAGAATTCATATAGTCCATATCGTGTGGAAAAGGCGGTCTTAGGAATATCACATGGACGAATCTTTATCTGATGATATCCAGATTGAAGATCAATCTTTGAGAAAACTCTTGCTCCAGAGAATTGATCAAAGAGAACGTCGATGTGGGGAAGTGGATATTTATTCTTAACGGTCACCGCATTGAGAGGTCGGTAGTCCACACATAATCTTAAACTGTTATCCTTTTTCTTTACAAAAAGGGCTGGACATCCCCAAGGTGATGCGCTAGGACGAATGAAGCCTTTGTCCAGTAGTCCTTGGAGTTGTGTTTTCAGTTCGGCCAATTCCTTAGGTGGCATCCTATAGGGTCTTTTGGAGATAGGTGCAGTGCCAGGTTGCAGTTCAATAACGAACTCAATATCCCTATCTGGTGGCATTCCTGGAAAATCATCCGGAAAAACATCGGCATACTCGCATACCACTGGAATATCCTCTAGGTTGATCCCTTCCATCACGAAAGCACAAGAATTCGTGCACTCCCAGAACGGTAGGTAAAGGGTAGTGGTTCCGTGACTAGGTGAATTTATTTCAACAGCTCGGGAAGAAAGGTCCAGTATGATTCCGTGCATAGTCATCCAATTCATTCCCAAAATAATATTCATGCCTTCAAGGGGTAAGAGAACAAGGTCCGTGTTGATGATTTTACTACCCAATTTTATCGGTACCAGCCTTATTATTTGGTTGGAAGCAATTGTTCCACCCGGTATTGATATCATATATGACCCTTTTGTGTGACAAACATCCAAGCCTACTTTTGCACCAAACTTTGCACTAATGAAACTATGTGATGCACCAGAATCAAACAATATAACTGCAGGCTTGTTATGGATAGAGAATGTACCCGTTATTACTGGTGCTCCTTCAGGAAGTTCTGCAAGAGTGGTGAAATTGATCTGTCCTTGTTTAACCTGAATGGTCTGCCTCTTGCCTTTGTTCTTATTGTTCTGGTTAGAGCCTTGGCCCTGAATTGGCTGCCTAGGCCGAGGGCATTCTCGGGCAAAATGACTGGAACTTCCACAATTGAAACAATGATTAGCGATGTTTGGATGAAGGAATTGCTGAGTAGCGGGCCTTGGTCCAGTTTGCTGAGACACACAGGGTCGTACAACACCTTGTTGCTGCGGGGGCCTGACAATCCAACGTCCTGGCTGAGGGGCCTTCTGTGGAGCTGTAGACGCAGCATTTTGCACTAAGCAATACCTCGGTGGCTGAGCTCCCGAGGGTCCAGTTGGCGCCTTTCTCTTCTTCTCAGCACGGTGAGCCACAATACAATCCTCTTGGGTAATTGCCATGTTTACCAGCTCATTATACGTATCGGCCTTGACAAGGTTCAGTCGCTCCTTGAGTTTGGTACTCAATCCTCTGCGGAAACGATCCCGCTTCTTAGAATCCGTGTCTGCGTGATAGCCTGCGTACTGGCACAGGTTGTTGAAGGCTTGAGCATACTGAAGTACAGTGCGGGTACCCTGAGTGAGAGCCAGAAACTCATTTAGCTTTCTTTCCATAAGACCTTCTAGGATATGGTGTGCTCGGAACGCAGTTTTGAATTCGTCCCAAGTGACGATGTGATCAGCCGGGAGCATAGCAAAGTAATTGTCCCACCAAAGACGAGTTGTACCGCAAAGCTGTTGTGCAGCAAAGCGAGCCTTGTTTGCATCCGAACATGGGGCCACGAGTAGAGAAAATTTGGACTCGATTGTGCGAATCCAAGCGTCCGCATCCAAGGGTTCCTCCATTTTGTGAAACAAGGGAGGCTGGGTCCCAAGGAAATCCGTATAACCGGCAGCTTGAAGTTGGTGAACATTGTGTTCACCCCGCTGTTGGTGCTGTCCTTGCACGAGCTGACGAAGCAACTTGGTTTGAGCGGCCATTACTTCCACCAAACTGGGTGGTGGTGGTGGCTATTCTTGGGATCCACTAGCACTAGCACCAAAACCTTCCGGGTTACCACGGGTTGCTCCAACCATCTAAAATGTGAATGTTTATCATTAGCAACGTGATCCATATTGCTTCCATGATTCAAAAGGATTAGCGCGGAAAAGTAGACTTCCGAAAGATCATGGATAGAATGGTGGACAGAATACTGTCTGCCATAAGAAACTTATAACTCCTGGTAGGTTCATCCAACATTGCTCATATTTTGGCAGTGGGTAGGGAATTTAGAGATGTACAACTTTGGTATTCAGCTTAGATGCTAAATCGATGGCCAAGATGGTCGAAAGATTCACTCTTTGCTTCGCTGGTTCGGCTGTTTTTCAGCAGAATGAGTTATAGTATCTTGCCTATAACTGAAACTAGAAAGATCCAATAGTGCTGAAATTTTGTGGGACCCTAGATCACAAAATTTAGGACAAGTTTGGTATTCAACACTCAGCCCAGAAATGTAAGGAGATATGGGTAAAAAATCCAACAAGTTTCTGCAATCGCAGATTCATCTGCTTTCCAATATCACAATCAAACCACCAAGTTTTTAGCCATGGCCTACATGATTAAAGTATCCAATGGTCAAGTTGTACCCATCACAAAAGAGGTACTCAACTCTTAGTTAGCCTATTACAACACTTGCCAAAAGTTAGGCTACACTATCGAGGAGTATATGCAAAAGTCCTCCTAGGTCATCGTCTAGAAGTCATCAAGGTTGTTGACGGACGACTCGCTACGAGTAGGAGAGTGAGCTCCCATCAGAGGTGGCTGAGGTGACTCACCCTCAAAGTCCATACCTGAAACACCGTCAATCTCCTATGGCTCCTCATCATCTACCTCCATAGCCACCACGTTGGGAGGGGCATTCTGATCATGGTGCCACTGAATGTGCTCATTAGCATCCTCCAACTCAAGGTTCAGATCATGGAGTTGCTCCTCCAAGTGCGCTATCATGTCATCTCTCTCACCCATGAGAGTGTCGTGCTCCTGAACTTGGCCCTCAAGTTGGCCAATCCGAGTGTCTTTGTCCTCAAGTTCCTCACTGAGCTCCTTAATCTGCTCATCCCTGGTATCTGCCATCATGTGGTAGGCCTGTGCAAGATCAGCGAGCTGCACAAGCGCCTGACTCTGGAGAGTCTGAAGTCGGTACAGTGCATTCATGCACCGCACGGAGGTCTCGATGGTCTCCTAGGCGTGAAAGTCTACCAAGTACTGTGAGTGCTGAATCCTGTTGAGCCAAAAGGGGTCATTGTCCTGGGAGCAGGAAACAAACCAATAGGAGTGAGCGTGACGGCCTCGGGGCACTGCGCACAGAAAGTGGTGAGCGCCCTCATTGCAGCAAGCTCCCAAGTATCGGCCAAACGGTGACCAACAGCCTCAATCACCAAGTCGGGCCACTCCGGGTGTAGTGGGTGCGGAAAGATGGTCACGTTAACACGGCACTGGGTAACTCCATTCTCCGCAAACTCTAGTCCTGCGTAACGTGGGGGAATTGGATAGCCCGCGGTGCTCAGAACAACCCACAAGATAGAGGGAAAGCCCTCCCAGTGGAGACACTGCGCGTGAACGCGTCCATCCTCATCCACCATCATGGCAACAAGCTCGGTCATCTGAACAAAAGATCAAATGGGTGAGATAACGAAAAACTGTGAACAGCATAGCGAACAGGTTCTGGATAGTGCACTAAAATAGCCATAACTTCAATAGTTCTTGTCCAAAAATTAGTAACTTTTACCAGAACATTCCTAAGGTATTTGTGAACAACTTTTCTAGTCACCTCCAGAGCTAGATCAGGCTCTAAGATGGTCTTTCTCTTAAGGTTTTACTTTACTGTCTACCCAAAAATTTCAGTGGACAGTGAGCCTATATTTCGTGCACTAAGAAAAATCTATCCAGCCAAAAATTACCAATTTTTTTAACAGTAGCTGCCTGAGTAAATTTATAACAAGTTTTGTGTTGAACACTTTTGCAGAAAACTGTAGAAAGGGGGCATAAAAATTTATGTGGCATAAGTGCTTATTCTGGACAGAAAACTGACATCTCATGGTCTTTATTGTTTCTCATTATCCATATGTCCAGAATTTTTCATATTTAGACAGGAGGTAGGATACAATTTTTGGAACAAAACTTTCAACATGAGTTTCTTCAGAAAGGATCATTTTCTAAGCTTAATAAATCCATTATTTTAGATAAGGCAGAAATATGACAGATTTGCTAGATAATCCTTATGCAAAGACAATCTCGTGCACGCATGAACCTTACCACTCTCAGCATCCCATTTTTAATTTCAGATTTATGTAGTCATGATGCATGCACGTCCTACTCGTCCTCACAAAATAAAATAATTGCCAAATAGCTTTGGTCTTATGAAGTTAGTTTCGGTGGCATACACAATACGTCTCTCACTATAATAGCTAGTCGAGGATTCTCTAACCGTTCTTTAACTTATCGTAATCGCGGGTAGTGTACCTGCAGAAGATTGATATAGCATATATATCCATTGAACCTTTCATGCCAGCACTCATGAAAGCGTCTGTATTCATTATCGTTCACTATAGAAACGGCATTCGTACAATTCCCGCCGTACAGACGACGTTAACATACGCTATCAAGATAGCGTATTCGCGGGGCTACCGTCTTGAGACGGGGTTATGAACAGCGATCGCCATACCCTGCGCCAAACCTTCTACTCCCAATATAATCAATTAATAGTTGGTATATTGGTAGCACCTCAAGGAAGCCACTGCTTGAGGGCAGCGTTCGGCTCGCATCACCGACAGGAAGGCCAAGCTCTCTCAGTTGGCTGAGGATTCTTACCTTCTTACCTTAGCGATGAGTGCGTCGTTACAGAATTTAAGGGTCGGTTCTGCATAAAAATAAGTTTTGACAGAAAGTAATGTGCTGGAAGTCAGTTGATAGTATTCATAAGTTAAATAACCACCTAGTAACTTTCCCATAATCCCTTAGGGCTTTACGAACTAGGTACCATCCTTAACGAACCAACGCATTTTGCAAACGCATTTTTCTTGGTCAAGTTTTATGAAAACAAGTTTTTAAGGCTTGTTGCATTCTCTGGCGTATGCATTTCGACTCTGGTATCAGCTGTGGCAAAACCACCAGAATTAATCCGGCTCAAGCGTGCTAACCACCAGAAACAAGTTTTTGGCTTGAGGGTTTGTTTTGCCGAAAAGCATATACAAGTAGGTCCTTACTTTCAAATATCAGCTCCAAGTTCTAGTTTTCTTTAACCATTCTAGGTAAGCAATTATCCAATATCATATATCATACATGGTGGAAGAATTAATTTGCATCCAACAAGATTAATCATCATCATTGTTCCTCTTCTTACTCTATGTGGTAAAAGGGTCAAGCAGTCTCAATAGACGCAAGAAACGGACGATTCGAATCGAATTTCTTAACCTTGCAAGGGAAACCTAAACACACGTCACGTGGTTACTCCTAGAGTCACACGTGCAACTTTTCCCTTCAATTCCCGCTTCACGGAAAAGGCCCACCGCCCTCGACTATACGCCCCCATGGACTCGGCCATGGCGGCACATGCACCCGCCATTAGCTAGATGTGAACGAATTCAAGACGGTGGGGAGTATATTCCGGCCTCAGTTCAATCCGGTATTTAAGCTTACCGATTACCATATTCTTGGCATGTGGTTAGTACGTTCAAAGACTTAACAACCACTACCACACACTGCGGCCTTACCATTTTTCACTAAACAAACGGGACCTCAATCATCAACATAAACATCGTACCATAGCCCCGTCCGTCGACCTTATGATTGCAGCATGTAGTAAACATTCAACTCCTATATTCTCGCGAGTGACAGGAAATCACTCGACTTTTACCGGAGTCTTATTAGCATAGCATTCTATTGAACCTTACATCTAGTGTTCAGAGCATGGGTACCTAGGATCATGCAACTAAGTTTTCATCCAACTCCTATAAACTTAATGCACAAGTAAAATAGAGTAATAAGTTGCATAAGTTTAGAAAAATAGGGTTCATGCTCCGGGGCTTGCCTTCTTGGGTAAAGTTAGCTTCGGGCTCGTCCGAACTTGGGCTCGGGTCTTCGAAAGCTTCAGTTAGATTCACTTGAGCTTCACGATGCTCACCCTCGAACTCGGGCACCAGCTCGTACGTTCCATTGGCGAGAGTAGTCGATTCTATATCAATGCACAAGTGTAAGTTGTAGTGATGGTATATGACGATTATTTTCCTTCACGATAAAGTTGCAGTCCACACAAACATAGATTTGGTTGTGAAGTTACTTAGTTAAGATTTCTTGGGCAATCGTTAATAGAGTATAACTTAAACTAATTAATTCCATTAAACAAGAAGGGGGTTGGGGGTTGTGTTCTTTTGGAAACTAATTTTTCTAAGCACAACATGGATTAAACACATCTTCTGGACTAGGTAACTTCTGGTGATAAAATTTTTATTTAGAGTATAATATGCAGAGGCAACAGCACTGTAAAATTTTCAGACATTTTTAGGCAGCAGAATAATTATGAAAAATGTATTACACAGCCACTGCTAGAACATAGTTATTTTTATATAGAACAAACCATTCATGTATTGATACTAAAACTTTTACAGGGTGTTAACCCATCCATATATGTGTTACTATAAAATTTTCAGATTTTATTGTGCATGATACAGAGTATAATAAATAGGACAAGATACACCTATTTCTTTAAGGATTAATTTCTACAGGATGAAACTTTTAATACAGCATGAGCTACTCTAAAGTGTCCTACAGTAAAAAGTTGAACATTTTCCAAGCACAGAAACTAATTATTTGAATTAGTACATTTTTTCTACCACAAAACTATATAAATAGGTTACAGAGAGGAAAAAGGTTCTAAACTTTTTCAGTGGTATTTAGGCATCAATATAATAGCTCTGGAAAAGTTTCACAATATGAATCATAATATAACAACAGTTACAAATTAGTTTTATCATTTCATGGCATAAATAAGGTTTAACAAAAACTTTAGCTTTCTGGTCCTAATGTTTTTACACTGGCCTACACATCAAGCAACCAATCTACTATCCGAAAATCAGGTTCAGAACTGGTCTACAACAGTGGGTACAATTAAAGTCTATTAAAATTTCCATTTAATTTAGAGCAAGTAATAGCAAACATCTGAAGAAATGGATGTAACAAACTTTGTAGATTTTCTTCTAAAGATTCCAGAACAGTTGAGTTTGTATTTTTCTGATTTTTCTATAATTTCATATGAATTTTAATGATATGCCCCTGGAAAGTTGCGTGCAGACCCTTTTAAAGATTTTAATCGTTGCAATTGGGTCCCTGGGCAGCGCTGGCACGGCGGCCGGCTAAATTCCGGCGAGGGGGCTCGTCGGCGGCGAGGGGAAAAGGGTCGGGGAGATTCAGGGACGTGAGAGCTACCTTGGGGTGGCCTTGGTCGGGGTTGGGGGTGGCCGGAAAGGGCTCGTCGGCGAGGAACAGGGGGCGGCGGCGGTGTGGAGCGACGACGACGGTGCTCCAGCGGGGTTGGGGCAGCGCTGGTGGGTCGGGAAGCTCCGGTGGGGTGATGTAGTCCCGTTCCGGGCCTCGGTTCGGGCGGAGGAGGGCCGGAGGTGGGGTGTCCACGGCGGTCAGGGGCGGCGGCAATGGAGGCGGCGCTGGCAGCGCTCCGGCGGGTCTGGGCGGTGACGGGCGGGGCGGTGAGCTGCGGTGGGGTGCTGTGGTGGTGGTTGGAGACTCAGCTCTGGCAATCAGTGGCCGGAGAGGTGAGCTCCACGGTGAGCTGGGAACGACGGCGGTAATGGCGGCAGCGGCGGCATTCTGGTGTCTGGGCGCGCGAGGGGGCTTAGTGCGGCCTTTTGTAGGCAGCAGAGAGGCGGGAGGAGGGGCGGGGCTGGACGACTCGGGCACGGGCGGCACGACGGGGGCGTGCCATTGGGCGTCGGGGCGGCAGCCAGAGGCTCGGCGCGGTGAGCGGGGGCGGGAGCAGGGGATTGGGCGTGCTGCGGCACAACGGCTTGTCGGGCGGCGAGTGCGGGGAGTGGCGGGATAGAGCGGAGGCTCGGGCAGGGCGCGGCTCGTCCATTGGGCGCGGCGTGCGGTGGTCGGGCGGCGGCGTCGCGTGCGGCCAGCGGCGCGTCGTGGTTGGCGGCCTGAGATCCTAGCGTGCGGAGGGAGGGATTGCGCGGCACGTGATTGGGCGCAGCAGGGCTGAGTCGGAGGAGTGGGGAGGACGGCCGGCGACTGGCTTGTCGCTACGCGGGCGGCAGGCATCACCGGCCAGGTGGCCAGCAGTGACTGGCGGCGGGCATCGAGCGAAACAGAGGAGAGGGGAGGGACTGGAAGTGAAAATAGAAGAAAAGGTAGGGGCTAGTTTGCAAAGTCAAGTATTTCTCAAATTTTTGTGTTGCAACTCAAAAATCTCTGAACATGAAAGTTGTTCAAAATCAAAAGTTACACAAGTTTTGTTTCAGGTCAAAGTTCATTTGAGTTCTAGTTTAGAAGTTATTTTAAAAACTCAAAAAGTATGATTTAGAGGGCATGTCATTTCCTAGGCAAAAATTTGCATTCTTTCCTAGGCTTCAACTAGACTTTTATTTATCATGTCAATAACGATGTGCCTATTCAATTTTGTAGCCATGTTTGCATCGATGTGAAAGTTATTTAATTTGTTTGTTTAAAGTACATGTACTTATGCACATATACACAACTATTTTCAATTCAAAGCAAAACCAATTTATAATTCATTTCTTTTAAACTTTTCTTAGTTTTGTATGCATCATGTTAAGCTAATGAGGCTTATTTCATAATTTAAACACCTGAGGTGTTACACCGAGCTTCTGGGCGAATGCAGCCGCGGCATTCATGAGACCAAATGGCTATGCGGCTCGCGGCATAGCCGGTGGTGTCAGAGGCGTCCCACCGGAAAGTTGGCGGGCGACGTTGTTCAGCGAGAACAGGATCAGGTCCACGCCGCCCACGGAAGGGTTGGGACCGAGCAGGAGCTCGATGCGGCGGGCCAGAGCCTCAGGATTGAGTTCGGCCAACAGGTTGGCGAGGAAGCCGGCCTCCTCGGGTCGTGCTGGGATAGCCATGTCCTCTTGAGGATGTAGCGTGCCGAGGCGGTGGAATGGCGCGACGGGCGGTGGCGTCCACAGCCCGGTGCACGGTGGAGCGGGGAACTCCAGGGAGCCAAAGCGGAGCGGGCCGCTCGCGCTCTTGGCCCCAGAGACGCTGGTGGAGAAAGCCATCCGATAGTCGGAGCAAAGGACGCACGACGTCCTCCCCACAGACGGCTCCAAACTGTCAGTTCCGGAAATGGGCGATAGCTAAACTACTCGAAGCGAGTGTTGTGCATCGTGATCGGATTTGGCCTAGCACACAATGACTACGTCCAATCGGAGGTCAGTCGGATGTATTGCTCGAGCCCAAGTGCTCGTATGAGTTGCGGAGTACATGTTTTTGAGTGCTAGAAAACTAGGAGATTGGAGATGAATTCTAGTGGAGGAGGCCCTCCCTTTTATAGTACAAGGGGGCCCTTTTTACAGTAGATGTCCTGGGGAAGAAGATTTGAAGGGAATATCCCCGACTCTGGTCAGTCTTCGAGTCCACCCCTGCCGTCAGTCGGAGGCGTCCTTTGTTGATCGTGAGGACCTAAAATCCTGGAGGGGCGTCTTGTCTTGCTCCTGTATGCCGAGCCTGGTCAACTGTGAATCACGGGAGAGTATGGCCGGGGCGGTACGGTCGTCCCATCGGTGCGGCTGTTTACACGCCCCGCTACATTCCTCATGAAGATTGCATGGTGGTCAAGCCTCGATGATGGGCGATTTGGTCATCAGAAGGATGGGTCAGCCGCACAGTGGAGGCCTGCAGCAGCGGCAGAAGCATAGTGCCCCACTGTGCGCGTACGGTTCTAGGGAAGCGGGTGGCACTTGGTACGGCTAGGTTTGACCTTGCCCGGGTTGTGCTTATCCGTTCCTTTGCCTTGACGGGACTCTTCTTCAGGTGTCGTCTTGAAGCTTCCCTGGTCGGTCGGGAGTCGAGAGGCAGGAGGAGAGGTGATGCCTGTAGTCCTCGTTGAGCCCGGGCCAGCGCACTCGGAGTCGGTACGGCAAGGCTGTAGGAATCGCCTCGGCAAAACTCCCAGTCGGGACTCATGGGCCAAAGCAGCCCATGAGCATTGTTTTTCGAAAATGTGGGTGCAGAGACCCTTCTGGCCTTAGCCTGCGGGGCGGGCCCACTGGTGACCCTGGTTCCTGGAACCCATCACTAAGGTAAATATGCAGGTGAGGTATGCTAGTTCTCCTAATTTTTTTATAAAATTGACGCTAAAAAATGGTCCGTAGCGAGCGTCAACGATGCGTTTGGAGGAGAGCCGCCGGAGGGGCTGTGCGCTGCTGAATGCCGCCGCCTGTACGTCGCGAATAGCAGGCAGGGGAAATGATCGGGAGGGGAACAAATGTGTGAATGCGTGTCAATCTGAAGAGACACAGGGGGGCAAAATCGTCATTTCAGGTGCCTTTAAAATTTAATTGAATATAAATATGGACTGTGGTGTCCAAGAACAAACTGTCAGGTTTGAGGAGTGTGTTCCGGCCAAACCGTTTTTTCTTAATGGGCTGCAGAAAAAGCACCGATTGAACGGTGTCAAGGGGCTAATTTTGCATCCTCTCTACTCTAATCGAGATGTAAGCGGCAGCTTCCCCATCTCCAAATTAGAGCTACCAGCCGCTCATCCTTGCTCTACTTCCATGCCACCAGTACTAGTGGGCGGCTGTCCGTTGCACGGTGCCGAGCTGCTCTAGCATGAGTAGCACGCAGCCGCTTGGGGATGAGGGTGGCCAGCCGCGGTGAGCTCTGGCGCGTGCGGACATGCAAGCCGGTGGCGAACGCAGGAGGCAGCGGCGGTGAGCAGACTGGCGTCCGCGGGGATGAGGGGCCCCAGCGGCGGTGTTGCGGTGGTCGTCGACGCCGTGCTGTAGAAGGCTTTTGGGGAAGAAAGGATAGTTGGTGGTTGAAGGAGAAGCTGACTTGTATGACCCACATGTCAGCGAGTGGAGAAAGAAGTAGCAGAGGTGGTTTGGTCCATACGGGAGATGCGTATGTGTACAGTGATCTAACAGTGGGAAGATGTAAAAAATAGCAAGAGTCGGGTAGGTGAAGAATTATAATGGTAAGTTTAAAAATAGATGAATTGTAATGGTAGATTTTATAACTTCAAACATTGTGAGGTATTAATTATTTTTTTCATATTCGGTGCAATATATAAGGAAAGATGTTGTTTGATATGAATTAGAGTAGAGATTATGGAGCTACCTTTCATATTCCTCCACCTCTCACTTTGTGACTTATAGTTCTTAGGCTAGTGGAGCTAGGTAAGTGTAAGTTTTTCTTGGAGTCTTAGCAACCTTCGGTCTTGGGTATGGCTTTATATTTGACTTATCAGTATTCTATTCATAACACAGAGTTTAGTCATAGTTGTTATACTATCTTGATAATTTATCATATCATGCCTTTCTTTATCACAAGTTATCCAATATATGTGGGTAGACCAGGAGCACATGCTTTTTATCTTTTTTTTCTTGGACACGTGGGCTCGGTTGTCAGTCTTAACTGTTGGTATTTTGGGGATCGCACTGATATTTCCCCGCCTCCTGGAAGCTTCTGTTTCCACACCTTTTCCTCTCCACCCATTTCGACTTAACAAGGTGAGGCGATTGTAGGATTTCCTCTTGATCTCTTCCTTTGCTTCTATTTCCTCTGATCGATTCTATTGCTTCCATTCCCCTCCTATTCCATCTCTATTTGGATGTGTTTTTGATGTGAGATAAGTTTGATTTCATGTTTTGTTTCAGTTTTTTTCCAGTTAAATCGACACTAATAATGCAGTGCATCGATTTGGGTTTACCTCAATTTGTAGTAGATGTGATTGATTTGAGGCCTTATTTGCTGTAGTATATTTTTATGGTCAATTTGGTGTCTAAATTTTGGGGATTTTCGGGCGAATTTTGGGTTTGTGTGTGCGTGATTTTGTGCTGAGATGTTCTAGCCTTCCTGTATTGCTCTCATTTCATCATTTAATTTGGTTAGTGATTTCTATCGATGTTCATGTAGAAATGAATTTTCTCTCTCATGTATCTCTGCAAATAGGTTTTGATTGTAATCAGTATGCATTTGTGGTTTGAGTTTTGTGATATTTTTCCTCCCATGTATTGATAAGTAGCACGATATCTGCCATCTTAGAATATTTTCCCCTTGTATTATGGTCATCTTATGGTCTGGAAGCTACTGTTGAAGTATGCACTGTGAGGATAGGATATGCAATTGTTACAACTAGATGTAGTTGATTGCCCACTTAGTCTGCTGCCCCCATTTACTCATTGGGTCACTTTTGTTTCTAAATTTTGTTGAAAAATTCAACGTACCACTAATCCTTTGCAGATCTCTGAAACAGGGTACTGTAAGGTTTTTTTGCCATGGTAAAGTGCTCCCGTTTTATACTAAGCTTTTTTAGATATTAATTTTGGTTGTTTATACAAATACGATTAAAGATATGCAACGTTAACAATCCATTTCATTGGTTCATACCTGTTTAGGATCCGTCGCTCTTTTTGTACCCATTTTGAATTGGCTAAGCTAGTCTGAATAACCATACTATTTCTGGAAGTCATGACAATTATCAATTCAGTAGTAGCTGGGCCGAGTTATTAGGTTTGTGTTGGCAGATTTCTTTTTATTTCTGCTTTGTTTATTGAAAAATAGTGAAGTATTTCTTAATCTGATCCTAACTTTTTTTGTCTGCTTTAGTGGCACATAGATCTGATTGCTTTTTTATTTGTACTTGATGCTTTGTTTTAGTCAATCAGAACGTATTTTTTTGTTAAATTCATCTAGCTGATTGGTTGGATTGACACTGCAGTATAGGGTATGATCTTTGTTGTTAGAAGATAGGGTGATTCACAAAACATCCTGAGTATAGTTATGCTATATGCTAGATTATTTTGTTTTACACTGAGCTGAACTTATTTCAGTAGCTCATACCAAACAAAGTGTGGAGGGATAGAGGGGTTGGTGTGATTGCATCTGCTGATCATATTGCTGAAATTTGTCACATAGCTGGCTGCTATTATATATAATTCTATTCATATATTCTTTTTGTCATGTTGTCTTTGCTCATCAGTTTTCTGTTACTATTTTTTCTAGTTCAGTATTTGCCTTGTCCTGGTCAAAAACTTGTTTCCCAGAATTACTCATATATTTTCTTATATAAATGTTCAAGCACACGTCTAAGTAACTCATCTCATCTGTATTGTTGCCTAGTGGTATTTGTGTGAATAATCCTTGTGCACGTTTGGAATCTGTTTATAATAAATGCCTATGAAATTACATGAACAACATACCTAGATTACAAGACGTTATGCACCGTCAGCTTTTAATGTACAAACTGTCATTTTAGTATGAGAATGCTGTCAACTTACCTGCATGAATTATCATTTATGATTTCTTCCTATAGGCCTTGTGTTTTGCTTACTGAATATATTCTAAAACTGAATCTTGTACTCTGAATATTTACTCCTCAACATGTTGTGCTTACTGAGTATGTACTATCTTTCTTTTTCATGTTTTGAGTCTAAATTAGTTTCCTATGACAAATTGTGTTTGCACATCTCCCATTTCAGTACTCATTATTAGTTTCTAGTTCTTGCTTCTAATATTTATCCTATTCTTATGTTATATCATCAAATTATTTATTTTAGATTGCAAGGAAGAGGTCCAAGGATTTTATAGACCTTGATAGCACCCAGGAATCTGATGGTGTTTACATTGAAGATAAAATATAGTTTTTGTGACAGTTCATTTCTTCTAAATTTCCCTTGTTTACTGTACTGTTGCTTCTAAAGGAGCGGGGTGTAATTGCAATTTTCTTTAGTTTGACTTCTGCATATGTGGGATTACATTGGTTTCCGCCAATTTCTGTCACTTTGTAATGCATAGAAAAATTATGAGGTACTTTGTTTCTTTGATGTTGTGATATTTTTGGCTTTTGAATTTTTGAGGTTCCACTGGCTTCCCTTCATTTGTGCAGTTTTTGGAAACCATAGAAATTATCTGACATTCTTGACATGTTTGATTTCTTTCCTTTTTTTTTTTAAATTTTGGCTTTTGGGGGGGGGGGGGGGGGGGGGGGGGGATTCAGCTAGTTTACTCCAAATTCTGTAGCTTATTCTATAAAATAAACTTTGAAAATCGTTCTTTGACATTTTGACATCGTTTTTTATACTTTGCATATGTTTAGTTGTATTTTGAATTTTTAGCAGTGAAACCTCTGAATTTATTAAATTACTGGTTCTTTTTCCTTGCAGTTTATAGTTCTTACTTGACTAGTTTACACCATATCATGTGTTGTCATATATTCTACTTTATGTTGTAATTGGTTTATGATATAATTGTTTTCTTATTTTTCTCTTCTTATATGTATATTAGTATTAGCGTTAGATTTTGATCTAGTGGATATAGATTTGGGTGATGAAGTCCTCTGTTTCACTCAAATTTTAAGGAGGCTAAGTTTGGGTGATTGAGAGTCAAAATCAGCTGAGTGATGTTATGCCCCCAAATCACCTAAGTAAGACAGACAGATGCAGACGAAAAAATAATTGCATAGCAGATTTAGGATCCGTGAATTTTTTATGGTAAAAACCCATCAAAAAGTCAGATCCAAATTACAAGATTTTGCACCGGAGGGCACTATTTCTTTCCAGTCTCTATTCCTTTTTAGAAGAGAGAAAACGAGCCGACACTGAATATGAACGTGCGTTTTGACATCCAATTCGCATGCCCTTCGAAATATGATCTTCCGCGCACGAATTCTATCGATTCAAGAGATTTTATCTCCTTTTCTCTATTTCTGTGATTTTCCTTTTGTTTTTCGTTTTACAGGCTACCTGAAAAGATAACGTTACCCCTCACCTTATCCTTTTACCACTGATTGGATCTGGGCTCGTCTTTTACCACTGATTGGGTCTGGGCTCGTCTCTCCCGTGCGCTCGGAGAAATTTGGATTTTTGCCATCGTAAACGATGGGTTTCGCATAATATGGGTTTCGCAAATATGGGTTTCGCAAAATCACCATCCAAATCGTTGTCAACTTGATTTCTCTACCATTTTGCCTCTTTTTATTGTTTTTAATATCTTTTTGGGTATTTCAGGTCTGTGAAGTGACCAAAGTGCCCTTGCCTCCCAACAAATCACTTCAGGCCATGGAACCCATCGTCGCCGCGGCCGGACTGGGCGTATTGGCACCAGCGCCCACTGGCGTTTCTCCTCACACGCCGGCCGTCGCCCGCTGCCATCTCTGCATGCACGACCCTCCGCCGCTGCCACTCACCTCTCCACACACCGCCAGGCCAAGGGGGGGCGGGGGGCGGTCAAGGTGGAGCCGCCTTCGCCGAGGAACACCTGCCAAAGCCGCCCCACCCCGAGGACCAACTGCCAGAGCCGCGCCGCCCCGAGGACCACCTGCCAACGCCGCCGCCGGGACAGCATCACAACAGGGCATTCAGTTTCGTCAGTAAACTTGTGTAGTGTGAAAATGTGCGGCTGCAGAGAAGCCAAGCGAATGTATGGCCAATGTAATATTCAGGATTGATTATAATGTGGTGTTGGCAATGTAAAGCACCTATCAAAATCATTCTGATGTCAAAAGAATTAGTTGTTAAGGATTCTTTTGATGTCACTGTAACCTGTCAAAGGAATTAGTTCTAGTATATGGGCAATGTACTAAGGATTGATGACATTCACTTGGTTGCAAATATTAAGCACTTGTCAAAAGAATTCTGCTGCTACATGTAAACTTTAACTGTCTGTGACAGTAAGATTATGGATGCAGTACAGAGTGGAATGCAATTGAGGTCATGCTGATTTTTTGTCTGGACAACATGGTGTGATGGAGACATTTAAACTGAATTTATACTAAGTCATAGCTCACAAAATAAATGCTGAGATCATATCATGAGTTTATATCCTCAGTACAGTTCAAAAAATAAATGAGATCACAGCCTGACTAAAATGAATTCACACTCTTGAGTTCACACAAAAGAAAATGACTTGTGAGTCCACATCTCACATAATCATAACATTATTATAGATCCAGCTACATCACATAAATCATTTATTCTACTTGTAGCTTCCTCTTGGAAGTCAGCTTCTTTGCTGGAACTGTAGAAGGCCTTTTCTTTGGAGTAAGCTTTTTTGCTGGAGCTGCAGTGGCCATCACCTCTGCAGTATTTGTGGTCGTTTGGGAAGAACTGGCCACTCCCATTAAGAAAGCAACGCGAGTGCACATATAAATGTTATCACATTTAGATGGATATTTTTTCCTCATATATATATTGCTGAACATAAAGCTATTATTCTTTTTCATTGCAGCTTACCTTCTAGTGAGCATGCTTGGACTATCCTGTATTATTTGTTCTCTAGTTGGCCTCGGTGGGGTGCTAGGTTGACCTGGCCTAGCTTTTGTAGTATTTTTTTCTAGGCTTCCTCTTCCTGCAATTTAACCAAAAGAATAATTTGTTCCGTTAGATGATCATTTAAGCTTTGAATGAGAAAAAACAACACACTTGCCTTTTTTTTGTTCCATTGAGTGGGCACTTGTAACTAGCTTGTCTGTGACCCTTTCCACCACATTTGACACAGGTCATTGGGCCTCTAATCATTTTCTTCCCATTAGCATTGGTGGGAGCAGTACTGACTTCACTGGCACCATTACTTGCACCTTTCTTCTTGTGCCCACCTTCAAGACATCCTTTGATCCTCAGTTTCCTTTGTCTTCCAGCATTTCTTTTAGCAAGGGGTGCACCTACAACAAATGGCAGCTGTACTTGTGGCCACTGGGATTTGTCTGTCATTGGCTCAATTTCTCTCCCATAAGCAGCCTTGAATCTGTCCACTGAGTAGTAATCATGCACAAACTGTTCTAGGTCTGCTCTTGTGGCAGAACCACCTGAATTAATCCGGCTCAAGTGTATTAACCATCACCATTAAGGCATCCTCGGTTAACCTTACACTTCAAACGGAGTAATCCACTGGTCTGTCGGGTATAACCTCCCGATACAACCACGGTGAACGGATCGAGCGCCGTACATACAAATGCTCATGCGACGATGAGCCCAGAGAATACCACATTCCAGCAAATATTACATCATTAGCATAAGTAAATATTACAGACCTAATTCTGAGTTTAGAAAACAAGTACTTCAATTAACATAGATAAGATCTTCAGAGTTAAATGGCAGCGGAAATAAACAACGGAAACTACTCGACGATACAGGATGTCTCGATGAAGCCCGTACGAGACATCACTCGGCCTCATCTCCGTTGGACGGGGGCGCATCCCATTCCACCGACCAACCAGGGGGAAGAGTGCAGGGCCAAGTCAAGCTAGCAGTCATATCTTCAAAGGGTTCACCTGAAATCGAGTCACAAGCAAGACTAAGTATACTAATACTCAGCAAGACTTACCCGTGTAGTGGAAACTACTCCACCGACTCTAGACATGCCAGGCTTTTTGGCTCAGGGGTTTGTTTTGCCGAAAAGCATCTACAAGTGGGTCCTTACTTTCAACTTTTAGCTCAAGATTCTAGTTTCGTTAGCCAGTCTAGGTAAGCAGCTATCTAATGCATACATGGTGAAGCATTAAGTTTTCCATCCAACCAGTTCATTCATCATCATTGTTCCTCTTCTTACTCTGTGGGTAAAAATGGTTAAGCAGTCTCAATAGCCGTGAGAAACGGACGATTCGAATCGAATTTCTTAACCTTGCAAGGGAAACCCAAACACACGTCACGTGGTTACTCCCTAGAGTCACACGTGCAACTTTTCCCCTTTCTTTCCGGGTCGTGGATCGGGGCTACCCTCCGAGAGTACAAGAGCCCCACGCCACGGTTCGGCGCCGGGTCACCACTCTCTGCACTCGCCATATGCACATGGGACCGAAGTTCAAAGGGTAGGATGCCGTCCCCTTGCCGGGCCAATCAGGTACTTAAGCTTACCGATTCCCATAATCTCGGCATGTGTTTAGTACGTTCAAGACTTAACCATCACTACCACACCCTGCGGCCTTAGCATTTTTCACTAGACAGACGGGCCTCAATCGTAACCATCGTTACATAACCCGTCCGTGTCCTTATGATTGCAGTGTGTAGTAGTCATTCAACTCCTATTTTCTCGCGAGTGACAGGAAATCACTCGACTTTTACCGGAGTCCTATTAGCACAGCATTCTATCGAACCTTACATCTAGTTTTCAAGCAAGGGTTCCTGACATCATGCAACTAAGTTTTCATCCAACTCCTATAAACTTAATGCACAAGCAAAGAGTAATGACTTGCATAATTTCGGAAAGAATGGGTTATGCTCCGGGGCTTGCCTTCGCAGTTCGCTTGGGGATCTTCCGAACTTGGGCTCGGGTCTTCAAGAGCTTCAGTTAGATTTGCTTGAGCTTCACGCTGCTCACTCTCGGGCGCGGGCACCAGCTCGTAGGTTCCGTCGGCGAGAGTCGTCGATTCTACATGAGTGCACAAGTTTAAGGCGTGGAAATAGCACTTGGTTACGATTTGAGAGTCATTACTATAAGGGATAGTTTCTGGTTATGAAATTTTGGATTTTGGCACATCAAGGAAAGATGTGCTTACTGTAAAATTTTTAGCCAATTTTATGTAACAGATTAATTCTGAAAAATAGATTTCATTGTTGCTGTTAGATACTTGTTCTTTTTGTACAGATCAATTGGTGCAACAATTGTGGCTAATATTTTTACAGGGCTCTCACTTGAGCATGCAGAAGCTACTGTAATTTTTGTAGGATTTATCATGCAGTATTTAGATCATAGAAAATAGGACATTCTACACCTAGGCTTTTTAAAGATTCATTTTTACAGGACCCTACACAGGGTTTTTGTCCATGAAACTTTTTACACAGCAACCTCTACCACAGTGTAACTCCCAGTAGTAAATTGGGGATTTTCCAAACTAAGGTACTATTTTCTTGATTTAATGTATGATATTAACACATAAATCAAATAAATAGGTTACTGTGAGATAAAAAGTCTCCTAATTTTTCTCTGGCTTCTAGTTACCAATAGATTAGCATAGGAAAAATTTCAATGGGTGACTCACCACCTAACTACAGGGATAAAACATTCCATTTACACATGAATTAAAACTAAGTTTAACAAACAGCAGAGCTAGAGATGGAATTTGGGTCTGATCTTTTTACACAGTCCTAATCATCCAGCAACTAATTCACTGCCCAAAATTCAGGGTCAGCATTGTTCTAGAACAGTGGGTATAAAATTTGTCCATTAAAGCTTCTATTTAATGTAGAGCAAAATATTTTGAGATTCTGAGAAAATTTGTGTAACAAAAGTGGTAGAGTTTGTTCTGAGGATTCTAGAACAGTTGAGTTTGCATTTTTCTGAATTTTCTTTGATTTTATACGAATTTTACAAGTTCACTGAATTTGAATCTAGGTTTGAAATTTTCTTTTACAACTAGGTCCTTGAATCTTGCGCTCAGACCCTTCTAAAGATTTAAATCCTTGCAATTGGGTCCTCGGCGGCTCGGGTGCGGCGGCCGGCCGAAATTCCGGCGAGGGGGCTCGCCGGCGGCGAGGGGCGAGGGTCGGGGAAGGTTCAGGGGTGCGAGGGCTACCTTGTGGGGGTGTTGTTCAGGTGGGGGACGGCCGGGAAGGGCTCGCCGGCGTTGGAGCAGAGGCGGCGGCGGCGCGGCTCGCGTCGACGGCGGTGCTCCGGCGGGCTTGGGGCGGCGTGGTCCGGCCAGTGAGCTTCAGTGGCGCGTGGGGAAGCTACTCCAGGGCTCGGCTTGGACGGAGGGGGTCGGAGTCGTGCTGCCCACGGCGAGCAGGGGCGGCGGCGGCGACGGCAGCGCGGGCGGCGGAGCTCCGGTGGCTCTGGGTGGCGTTGGGCGGGTCGGCGAGCTGCGGTGAGGTGATGTAGTGGTGGCTGGGTGCTCAGTTTGGGCAGTGGGCGGCTGTGGAGGGCTGCCCACGGGCGGGTGGTGCTCGGCGGCGGCGATGGCGCGGCGAGGTGTTCTGGTGGCCGGGGGCTCGCGCGGGCGGTCGGGGCGGGGCTTTTATAGGGACAGGAGGGGCCTGGTTAGCGTGCGGGGCGGAGCACGGCAGCGGCGGGCACTGGCTGCGGCGGGCGGCGGCAGAACGCCGGCGCGGCGTGCGGCGAGCGGGCACGGGTGACTGGGCGGCCGCGATTGTGGCGTGGGCGCGAGGAGATAGTGCCGGGCGCGGAGTGGGGAAGCAGCAGCGGCAGCGGCTCGGGCGGAGGGCGGGCGCGACGACTGGTGGGGCGCGGGGGCCGGGGCGGCACGGCGGAGCGCGGAGACTGGCCGGGCGGGCGGCGGCCTGGGCGCGGCAGCGCACGCGCGGGCGGTGACTGGCCGCGCGGCGTCGGGGCGGGGCAAAGCCGGCCGTGGCGGGGTGGTGCGGCGGCCACTGGCCTGGCGCTCCGCGCCGGTCAGGCGACGCCGGCCACCTGGCGCGCGGCGGGCGGGCGAGCGCGCGCGGCGCTGCAGAGCAGAGGGGAGACGCCAGGGACCGAAATGCAAAAATTCAAAAAAGTTCAGGGGGCTGGGTGCAAACAGGGCGTTTTCTCCTCTTTCTGATTTGAATTTCAAAAACTTTTGAACACGAAAGTTGTTCAAAATAAAAAGTTCTACAACTTTGGTTTCAGGCAAAATTTCATTTGGCTTATGGTTTTAAAGTTATTTTAAAAGTTTCAATTGTGTCCAAATGTGCCCAAATTAAATTACTTTTACTTTTACTTTCTCCTCTGCCTCGATTACCAGGTCGGGTCCAATTATTTTACGTTCTCCGGTTTGTGACCAGCTCAAAGGGGTTCGACACCTTCGTCCGTACAGGGCCTCAAATGGTGCCATTTTCAAACTCGTTTGGTAGCTGTTGTTGTACGAGAACTCTGCCAGGGGTAAGCATTTATCCCAATTCTTGTCATAATGAATGACACAAGCTCTCAGCATGTCCTCAAGAATTTGGTTTACTCTTTCCGTTTGTCCATCGGTCTGGGGATGGTATGTTGAGCTGCGAATCAGCTTAGTGCCAAGAGACGTTTGCAGTTGTTCCCAAAAGCGTGCTACAAACTGGGGACCACGATCGGAAATGATTGTCTTAGGTATTCCATGCAGGCAAACAATACGATCGAGGTAAATATCGGCATATTTCTTTGTAGAATAGGTGGTGTGCACCGGAAGAAAATGTGCCGTCTTCGTGAGTCTATCAACGATAACCCATATGGAATCATGTCTCTGGGACGTGTTTGGTAGTCCAACGATGAAGTCCATACTTATGTCTTCCCATTTCCATGATGGTATAGGTAGCGGTTGTAGTGTACCGGCTACCTTCAAGTGGCTAGCTTTTACTCTCTGGCACGTGTCACATTCCGAGACATACGTAGCAATTTCTCTTTTCATTCTAGTCCACCAGAAGTTTTGCCTTAGGTCCTGATACATTTTGCTACTGCCGGGGTGGATAGAGAATTTGGAGAGGTGTGCCTCATCAAGAATTTGCTTGCGGCGTTCACGATTCTTCGGAACGACTATACGACTTTCGAACCATAGAACTCCCTTATGGTCCTGGCGGAAACACTTATACTTCTCCTCACCTAGAGAGAGTTTTTGTTTGATGATCTTGATTCCTTCATCATGTAGTTGTGCCATGACGATTAGGTCGTGAAGAGTGGGCTCAACTGAGATGTGATTTAGAGTGCCTTGGGAAACCATTTCCAAGTTAAGCTTCCTCATGTCTGCACATAATGTCTCATGGTAGGATTCTATAGATAAGCAATGGCAATGGGACTTGCGGCTTAGTGCATCCGCGACTACATTAGCCTTGCCGGGGTGATAGTGCACTTCAAGGTCATAATCCTTGATTAGTTCTAGCCATCTCCGTTGTCTCATATTCAGATCGGCTTGTGTGAAGATATACTTGAGACTCTTATGATCCGTGTAGATATTGCACTGTGTACCCATGAGATAGTGCCTCCATATCTTCAGAGCGTGAATGACGGCTGCGAGCTCAAGGTCATGCGTGGGATAATTCTGTTCGTGGGGCCGAAGGGCTCGTGAGGCATATGCAATCACTCGATTCTCTTGCATAAGCACACATCCTAGACCAGTTCCTGATGCGTCACAATACACATCGAATGGCTTGGTATTATCGGGTTGAGCTAACACAGGTGCAGTAGTCAGATGCTCTCTGAGAGTGTGGAAGGCTTCCTCACACTTCTCATCCCATACAAATTTTACTTCCTTCTTCAATAGTTCCGTCATGGGCTTAGTAATTCGAGAGAAATCCGGGATGAAGCGACGGTAGTAACCGGCTAAACCGAGAAAACTGCGAATCTGATGAACAGAGGTAGGGGTTTTCCAATCCATCACCTCTTGTACCTTGCTGGGGTCAACAGCTCTGCCTTCGCTGGAGATCGTGTGACCTAAGAACTTTACAGTATCCAACCAGAATTCACACTTAGAAAACTTAGCATAGAGCTGATGGTCTCTGAGTCGCTGAAGAACAATGCGAAGGTGCTTGGCATGCTCTTCCTCATCCTTTGAATAGATAAGAATGTCGTCGATGAACACTACGACGAATTTGTCCAGTTCGGGCATGAATACCGAATTCATGAGATACATGAAGTAGGCAGGGGCATTGGTGAGTCCAAAGGACATGACCAAGAATTCATATAGTCCATATCGTGTGGAGAAGGCAGTCTTAGGAATATCGCACGGGCGAATCTTGATCTGATGATATCCCGAACGAAGATCAATCTTGGAGAAGACTCTGGCTCCAGCTAATTGATCGAAGAGTACATCGATGCGAGGAAGTGGGTATTTATTTTTAACTGTTACCGCATTGAGAGGTCGGTAGTCCACACATAATCTCAAACTGTCATCCTTCTTCTTTACGAATAGGGCTGGACATCCCCAAGGTGACGCGCTAGGGCGAATGAAACCTTTGTCCAGTAGTTCTTGGAGTTGAATTTTCAACTCTGCCAATTCTTTAGGGGGCATCCTATACGGTCTTTTGGATATAGGTGCAGTGCCTGGTTGTAGTTCAATAACGAACTCAATATCCCTATCCGGTGGCATTCCTGGTAAGTCATCCGGGAAAACATCGGCATACTCGTTCACCACAAGAATCTTATCTAGCTTAAGTCCTTCCATCTTATACGCACAGGAATTCGTGCAATCTATGAATGGTAGGTAAAGGGTAGTGGCTCCGTGACTAGGTGAATTTATCGCAACGGCTCGGGAAGAAAGGTCCAGTGTGACTCCATGCATAGCCATCCAGTTCATTCCCAAAATAATGTCCATGCCGTCAAGGGGTAAAAGGACAAGGTCCGTGTCGATGGTTTTACTACCCAACTTGACTGGTACTTGTCTGACCATTTGGTTTGAAGCAATTTTACCACCCGGTGTTGATATCATATATGACCCTTTTGTGTGACGAACATCCAAGCCTACTTTTGCACCGAATTTTGCACTTATGAAACTATGCGATGCACCAGAATCAAATAATATAACGGCAGGCTTCTTATGGATAGAGAATGTACCCGACATCACTGGGGCTCCTTCAGGAAGCTCTGCAAGCGTGGTGAAGTTAATCCGTCCTTGCTTGACTTGCAGGGTCTGTCTCTTGCCCCTGTTCTTGGCGTTCGGGTTGGATCCTTGACCTTGGTTGGGCTGTCCAGGCTGAGGACATTCGCGTGCGAAGTGGCTGGAACTCCCGCATTTGAAACAGCGATTCGCGGGGCTAGGTCGAAGAGACTGCTGAAGAATGGGCCTCGGACCATTCTGTGGAGGCATCGGGGGTCGTACCATGCCTGGCTGCTGTGGGGGTCTGGCAATCCATCTACCTGGCTGCGGGGCCTTTGGTGGAGCTGTAGGTGCGGGATTTTGCACGATGCGATACCTTGGTGGTTGGGCACTTGATGGTCCTGCGGGCGCCTTTCTCTTCTTCTCTGCCCGGTGTGCCATGATACAGTCCTCCTGGGTTATGGCCATATTGACCAACTCGTTGTAGGTGTCAGCCCTGGCTAGGTTCAGACGTTCCTTGAGCTTGGTACTCAGACCTCGGCGGAAACGATCACGCTTCTTGGCATCCGTATCAGCGTGATAGCCCGCATACTGGCATAGGTTGTTGAACGCTTGGGCGTACTGCAGCACGGTGCGGGTGCCCTGGGTGAGTGCCAGGAACTCATTCAACTTCCTTTCCATGAGACCCTCGGGGATATGATGTGCCCAGAACGCGGTCTTGAATTCATTCCAGTCGACCACATGGTCAGCCGGGAGCATCGCAAAATAGTGGTCCCACCACAGACGAGCGGTACCGCGAAGCTGTTGCGCGGCAAAACGAGCTTTGTTGGCTTCTGAGCATGGGGCCACAAGTAGTGTGAACTTGGATTCTATGGTGCGAATCCATGCATCTGCGTCCAGGGGTTCCTCGGTCTTATGGAACAAGGGAGGCTGGGTCCCTAGGAAATCCGTGTATCCTGCAGCTTGTGGTTGGTGAGCATTGTGCCCACCCCTCTGCTGGTGTTGCCCTTGCACAATCTGACGTAACAGCTCGGTTTGAGCGGCCATCACTTCCACCAAACTGGGCGGGGGTGGTGGCGATTGTCGCGAGCGGCTGCCACCGGCACCAAAACCCTCGGGGTTGCCACGTGTTGATCCAACCATCTGAAACGTGAAAGGTTACCATTAGCAACGCGATCCATATTACTTCCTTGATTCATAAATAATTGGTGTAGTCATAGACTTCCGAAGTCTGAGCTAGAAGTATGGACAGAATCTCTGCTTGCTACGAGAAAAATCATAGCCTGCTGTGGGTCCATCCAAAACATCTCAACATTGGCAGTAGTCAGAGAATTTAGGAATGCACCACTTTGGCATTTAACTTCGGTGCTAGAACTATGGCTAAGGTGGTCGAAAAGCTCTTCCTTTGCCTTGCTGTCTTAGCTGTTTTTCAGCAGATTGATCGGTACTATTTCGCCTATATCTTAAACTAGCGAGGTCCAATGAAGCTGAATTTTTGTGAGAACCTAGATCACAAAATTTAGCACAAGTCTGGTATTCAACACTCAGCCAAGAAATGCAAGGAGACATGGGTAAAAATTCCGACAAGTCTCAGCGATTGTGGATTCCATCGTTTACAAACTTACAACGAAATCACCAAGTTTATCGCCGTTCCTTACATGCTGAGGGTATCCACATGGTTCAGGTGTACCCAACACAAAAGAGTTACTCAACTCCTAGTTAGCCTATTACAACACTTGCCAAAAGTTAGGCTACCCTATCGAGGAGTATGTGCAAAAGTCCTCCTAGGTCGTCCTCTAGAAATCGTCCAAGTCGTTGACGGACGACTCGCTGTGAGCAGGAGAGTGGGCTCCCATCCGAGGTGCCTGTGGTACCTCACCCTCGAAATCCATACCTGAGATACCATCAATCTCCTGTGGCTCCTCCTCATCCTCCTCCATGTCGTCCTCATGGGGATGGTCATTCTGATCATGATGCCACTGAATGTGCTCATTAGCGTCCTCCAACTCAAGGTTCAGATCATGGAGCTGCTCCTCCAACTGTGCTATCGTGGTATCTCTCTCATCCATGAGAGTGTCCTGCTCCTGGATTTGGCCCTCAAGTTGGCCAATCTGAGCATCTCTGTCCTCAAGATCCTGACTGAGCTCCTTGATCTGCTCATCCCTGGTATCTGCCATCATATGGTAGGCCTGAGCAAGATCGGTGAGCTGCTCGAGTGCCTGACTCTGGAGAGTCTGAAGCCGGTAGAGTGCACTCATGCACCGCACGGAGGTATGGATAGTCTCCTGGGCATGGAAGTCTACCAAATACTGTGCGTGCTGCACCCTGTTGAGCCAAAAAGGGGTCGTTGTCCTGGGCAGCAGGAAACAATCCAATGGGAGTGAGTGTGACAACCTCGGGACGTTGCGCACAAAATGTGGTGAGCGCCCTCATGGCTGCAAGCTCCCAAGTATCGGCCAAACGGCGACCAACAGCCTCAAGCTCTAAGGCGGGCCACTCCGGGTGTAGCGGGTGCGAAAAGATAGTCACATTGACACGGCACTGGGTAACTCCATTTTCTGCAAACTCCAGTCCGGCGTAACGTGGGGGAATTAGATAGCCCACGGTACGCAGAACATCCCACAAAATAGAGGGAAAGCCCTCCCAGTGGAGACACTGCGAGTGCACGCGTCCATCCTCATTCACCTTCATCTCAACAGGCTCGGCCATCTGAACAAAAGATCAAATGGAGTGAGATAGCGAGAAACTGTGAGCAGCACAAGGACAGATTCTGTATAGTGTGCAAAAATAATCATAACTCCCACAGTTCTCATCCAAAAATTCTCAAATTTCACCAGATCACTCCTAAGGTATTTGTGAACAACTTTTCTAGTCAACCCCAGAGCTAATTGGGTCTCTAAGATGGTCTTTCTTTTCAGGTTCTACCTTACTGTCTACCCATAATTTTCAGTGAACAGAGGGCTAGAGTTTCGTACACCAGGGAAAACCTACCCAGCCAAAATTTACCAAATTTTAACAGCAGCTTTCTGGGTAAATTTGGAACAAGTTTCGTGTTGTGCTCTTTTGCAGAAAACCGCAGGAAGGGGGCCTAGAAATTTAAGAGGCAGAAGTGCTTATTCCGGACAGAATTCTGACATTTCAAGGTTTCTGTTATTTCTTATTATCCATAAGTTCAGAATTTTTCATTTTTGAACAGGAGATAGAACACAAAATTTGGAACAATTCTTTCAACATGAACTTCTCCAGAAAAGGTCATTTTCTTGGGTCAATAAATCGTTCCTTTTGGTGACGGCAGATTTCGGACAGTTTCGCTAGATAGTCCTTATGCAAACCATGGTTTAGATACGCAAGAACCTTACCACTCTCATACATCGCATTTTTGATTTCAGATACATATGTTCATGATGTATGCACGTCCTATTCGTCCTCACAAAATAAAATAATCGCCAAATAGCTTTGGTCTTACGAAGATAGTTTCGGTGGCTTACACAATACGGCTCTCGCTATAATAGCTAGTCGAGTCTTTCTAATCGTTCCTTAACTTATCGTAATCGCGGTTAGTGTACCTGCAGAAGATCGACAAGCATATATATATCATGAACCTTTCATGCCAGCACTCATGAAAGCGTCCGTAATCATTACCGTTTACTTATAGAAACGATATCTGTACAATTTCCGCCGTACAGACGACGTTAACATACGCTATTGAGATAGCGTATTCACGGGGGTACCGTCATGAGACGGGGGTATGAACAGCGATCGCCATACCCTGCGCCGAACCTTCTACTCCCAATATGTTCAACTAACAGTTGGCATATTGGCAGCACCTCAAGTAAGCCACTGCTTGAGGGCAGCGTTCGGTTCGCATCACCGACAGGAAGGCCAAGCTCTCTCAGTTGGCTGAGGATCCTTACCTTCTTACCTTAGCGACGAGTGCGTCGTTACAGAATTTAAGGTCGGTTGTGCATGAAAGTAAGTTTTGACAGAAAGTAATGTGCTGGAAGTCAGTTGATAATATATATAGAAGTTAGATAGCCACCTAGTAACTTTCCCATAATCCCTTAGGGCTTTACGAACTAGGCACCATCCTTAACGTACCAACGCATTTCGCAACACAACCTTCTAGTCAAGTTTTAGTAAAATGAGTTTTTAAGGCTTGTAGCATTCTCTGGCGTATGTATTTCGGCTCTGGTGTCCGCTGTTGCCAGCTGTGGCACCAGCTACGGCTCTGATACCAGCTGTGGCAGAACCACCTGAATTAATCCGGCTCAAGTGTATTAACCATCACCATTAAGGCATCCTCGGTTAACCTTACACTTCAAACGGAGTAATCCACTGGTCTGTCGGGTATAACCTCCCGATACAACCACGGTGAACGGATCGAGCGCCGTACATACAAATGCTCATGCGACGATGAGCCCAGAGAATACCACATTCCAGCAAATATTACATCATTAGCATAAGTAAATATTACAGACCTAATTCTGAGTTTAGAAAACAAGTACTTCAATTAACATAGATAAGATCTTCAGAGTTAAATGGCAGCGGAAATAAACAACGGAAACTACTCGACGATACAGGATGTCTCGATGAAGCCCGTACGAGACATCACTCGGCCTCATCTCCGTTGGACGGGGGCGCATCCCATTCCACCGACCAACCAGGGGGAAGAGTGCAGGGCCAAGTCAAGCTAGCAGTCATATCTTCAAAGGGTTCACCTGAAATCGAGTCACAAGCAAGACTGAGTATACTAATACTCAGCAAGACTTACCCGTGTAGTGGAAACTACTCCACCGACTCTAGACATGCCAGGCTTTTTGGCTCAGGGGTTTGTTTTGCCGAAAAGCATCTACAAGTGGGTCCTTACTTTCAACTTTTAGCTCAAGATTCTAGTTTCGTTAGCCAGTCTAGGTAAGCAGCTATCTAATGCATACATGGTGAAGCATTAAGTTTTCCATCCAACCAGTTCATTCATCATCATTGTTCCTCTTCTTACTCTGTGGGTAAAAATGGTTAAGCAGTCTCAATAGCCGTGAGAAACGGACGATTCGAATCGAATTTCTTAACCTTGCAAGGGAAACCCAAACACACGTCACGTGGTTACTCCCTAGAGTCACACGTGCAACTTTTCCCCTTTCTTTCCGGGTCGTGGATCGGGGCTACCCTCCGAGAGTACAAGAGCCCCACGCCACGGTTCGGCGCCGGGTCACCACTCTCTGCACTCGCCATATGCACATGGGACCGAAGTTCAAAGGGTAGGATGCCGTCCCCTTGCCGGGCCAATCAGGTACTTAAGCTTACCGATTCCCATAATCTCGGCATGTGTTTAGTACGTTCAAGACTTAACCATCACTACCACACCCTGCGGCCTTAGCATTTTTCACTAGACAGACGGGCCTCAATCGTAACCATCGTTACATAACCCGTCCGTGTCCTTATGATTGCAGTGTGTAGTAGTCATTCAACTCCTATTTTCTCGCGAGTGACAGGAAATCACTCGACTTTTACCGGAGTCCTATTAGCACAGCATTCTATCGAACCTTACATCTAGTTTTCAAGCAAGGGTTCCTGACATCATGCAACTAAGTTTTCATCCAACTCCTATAAACTTAATGCACAAGCAAAGAGTAATGACTTGCATAATTTCGGAAAGAATGGGTTATGCTCCGGGGCTTGCCTTCGCAGTTCGCTTGGGGATCTTCCGAACTTGGGCTCGGGTCTTCAAGAGCTTCAGTTAGATTTGCTTGAGCTTCACGCTGCTCACTCTCGGGCGCGGGCACCAGCTCGTAGGTTCCGTCGGCGAGAGTCGTCGATTCTACATGAGTGCACAAGTTTAAGGCGTGGAAATAGCACTTGGTTACGATTTGAGAGTCATTACTACAAGGGATAGTTTCTGGTTATGAAATTTTGGATTTTGGCACATCAAGGAAGGATGTGCTTACTGTAAAATTTTCAGCCAATTTTATGTAACAGATTAATTCTGAAAAATAGATTTCATTGTTGCTGTTAGATACTTGTTCTTTTTGTACAGATCAATTGGTGCAACAATTGTGGCTAATATTTTTACAGGGCTCTCACTTGAGCATGCAGAAGCTACTGTAATTTTTGTAGGATTTATCATGCAGTATTTAGATCATAGAAAATAGGACATTCTACACCTAGGCTTTTTAAAGATTCATTTTTACAGGACCCTACACAGGGTTTTTGTCCATGAAACTTTTTACACAGCAACCTCTACCACAGTGTAACTCCCAGTAGTAAATTGGGGATTTTCCAAACTAAGGTACTATTTTCTTGATTTAATGTATGATATTAACACATAAATCAAATAAATAGGTTACTGTGAGATAAAAAGTCTCCTAATTTTTCTCTGGCTTCTAGTTACCAATAGATTAGCATAGGAAAAATTTCAATGGGTGACTCACCACCTAACTACAGGGATAAAACATTCCATTTACACATGAATTAAAACTAAGTTTAACAAACAGCAGAGCTAGAGATGGAATTTGGGTCTGATCTTTTTACACAGTCCTAATCATCCAGCAACTAATTCACTGCCCAAAATTCAGGGTCAGCATTGTTCTAGAACAGTGGGTATAAAATTTGTCCATTAAAGCTTCTATTTAATGTAGAGCAAAATATTTTGAGATTCTGAGAAAATTTGTGTAACAAAAGTGGTAGAGTTTGTTCTGAGGATTCTAGAACAGTTGAGTTTGCATTTTTCTGAATTTTCTACGATTTTATACGAATTTTACAAGTTCACTGAATTTGAATCTAGGTTTGAAATTTTCTTTTACAACTAGGTCCTTGAATCTTGCGCTCAGACCCTTCTAAAGATTTAAATCCTTGCAATTGGGTCCTCGGCGGCTCGGGTGCGGCGGCCGGCCGAAATTCCGGCGAGGGGGCTCGCCGGCGGCGAGGGGCGAGGGTCGGGGAAGGTTCAGGGGTGCGAGGGCTACCTTGTGGGGGTGTTGTTCAGGTGGGGGACGGCCGGGAAGGGCTCGCCGGCGTTGGAGCAGAGGCGGCGGCGGCGCGGCTCGCGTCGACGGCGGTGCTCCGGCGGGCTTGGGGCGGCGTGGTCCGGCCAGTGAGCTTCAGTGGCGCGTGGGGAAGCTACTCCAGGGCTCGGCTTGGACGGAGGGGGTCGGAGTCGTGCTGCCCACGGCGAGCAGGGGCGGCGGCGGCGACGGCAGCGCGGGCGGCGGAGCTCCGGTGGCTCTGGGTGGCGTTGGGCGGGTCGGCGAGCTGCGGTGAGGTGATGTAGTGGTGGCTGGGTGCTCAGTTTGGGCAGTGGGCGGCTGTGGAGGGCTGCCCACGGGCGGGTGGTGCTCGGCGGCGGCGATGGCGCGGCGAGGTGTTCTGGTGGCCGGGGGCTCGCGCGGGCGGTCGGGGCGGGGCTTTTATAGGGACAGGAGGGGCCTGGTTAGCGTGCGGGGCGGAGCACGGCAGCGGCGGGCACTGGCTGCGGCGGGCGGCGGCAGAACGCCGGCGCGGCGTGCGGCGAGCGGGCACGGGTGACTGGGCGGCCGCGATTGTGGCGTGGGCGCGAGGAGATAGTGCCGGGCGCGGAGTGGGGAAGCAGCAGCGGCAGCGGCTCGGGCGGAGGGCGGGCGCGACGACTGGTGGGGCGCGGGGGCCGGGGCGGCACGGCGGAGCGCGGAGACTGGCCGGGCGGGCGGCGGCCTGGGCGCGGCAGCGCACGCGCGGGCGGTGACTGGCCGCGCGGCGTCGGGGCGGGGCAAAGCCGGCCGTGGCGGGGTGGTGCGGCGGCCACTGGCCTGGCGCTCCGCGCCGGTCAGGCGACGCCGGCCACCTGGCGCGCGGCGGGCGGGCGAGCGCGCGCGGCGCTGCAGAGCAGAGGGGAGACGCCAGGGACCGAAATGCAAAAATTCGAAAAAGTTCAGGGGGCTGGGTGCAAACAGGGCGTTTTCTCCTCTTTCTGATTTGAATTTCAAAAACTTTTGAACACGAAAGTTGTTCAAAATAAAAAGTTCTACAACTTTGGTTTCAGGCAAAATTTCATTTGGCTTATGGTTTTAAAGTTATTTTAAAAGTTTCAATTGTGTCCAAATGTGCCCAAATTAAATTTGAATTCTAACAGAACCCTTTTTAAATTCTTTCCACCCTCTCATTAGTGGGTTTAAAACATAGAGTTAGGCTAATGACATTTGATTTTGAAATTTTAATTACCAGGGTTGTCACAGCTCTCTTTGTTTGTGATGTTACGAAGGCCAAGACATGTTGACATGGCTTACCGGTGTGCTGCCATTCAAGACAAGTGCAAGTCTTTTGATTAAGCTTCACGATATGCCTTTCACAATTATTGCTGTTGTCCCAAATCTCTGCACTCCAATCAGCAGATTCAACTACTTTCAAGTGCCCCAATCCTCTAGTATTTGCCTTCAGTTGTACCATTATACCTGGTAGTATCCTTCCAGCTGGGAGTCTTTCTCCAATCTTTCTTCTCTTCCTCCACAAACCCATGATCATCTCTCTAACCTTATCAACTAGCTCAGCAACAGGTAAGTCCTTAATGTCTCGGATCCAATTATTAAAAACCTCTGCCACATTATTAGTGATGTAGTCACACTTGATTTCAGGATTGAAGACACACCTCATCCACTTGAGATTGTGGTACTGCCTTAGCCAATCCCATACTGCATTTGATTCTTTAAAAATGGCCGTCATATGTTCAGTGAACACCTCTTCCCGATAGGCTCTTGCTGCAGGATACATCTTTCCAAACCCCTGAAACCTCTTCACAAAATTCATCATAAGATGGAAAAAACATTCCCTTTGATCAACATTAGGAAAGACATTCTTCACTGCATTCTCTAAACCTTTGCAAGCATCTGTGCACACTGCAAGAAGTGGAGGGTCTCCTATTGCCTTCTTGAGCTGATTCATAAACCAAGTCCAATTATCTTCTGTCTCGGAAGCTATGAAACCATAAGCTAGTGGATACATCCAATTGTGACCATCAACCGCTGTAGCTGAGGCTAAATGGCCATTCCATCTACCATTCAATGCGGTAGAATCTATACCCAGATATGGCCTACATCCTTCCAAATAACCATCAATGCATGGTTTAAGTGCACAAAAAAACGATGAAAATACACATTACCATCTATTTCCGGAACTTCAATCTCCACAACACTTCCAGGTGACCTCTTTAGTACCTCAGCCTTCCATCTGTATAGCATCTCAAAACTATCTTCCCATTTTCCATAAACCTCGGCGAGAGCTTTTTCTCTCCCCCTCCAAACCGTATCATATGAAATTGTAACAGAATATTGATCCTCCAACTTTTTCTGTATTTTTTTAGCACCAATGTTGGGATCATTTCTAACGATACTCACCGCCTTGCTAGCTACCCACTTCTGAGATGGTGTTATGGTCTTCACCCTGCTGCTTGATATACAATCATGTCGATCAACTAAAAGTCTCACCTGCAAAAACAAATCAAGACATCGTAGTAAGGGTATACACATACAAATATTTAGTGCATACAAAAAAAACAGAAATTTAAAAATTACCTTTATAGTTTTCTCATCACCCTGCAGTCTGCCAACAATCCTCCAAGGATAATCTTCACTAGACTTGCAGAACCCTCTAAACCTCTCCTTATCTGACTTCTCTGTGCCTAGCTCAAACTCCTCATTGATGGCAAATTGTCTCACAGCCAACCTGAATTCATCCATTGTTGGGTACATAGTGCCAAGGTCCATTTTTGGGTGGTCCTTATCATATGTAATTACTACCTCATCTGGTATGGCATCACTAACTGGAATGCCAGCACCTTCAGTATCACCCCCTGCTCAACCATCCTAGGAGGTTCAACCATCATTGTTCTCTCATCCTCACTCCTCAAACCCAAAATATCATATAGTTGATCCTCACTAATCACTTCAATTCTACCTTCCTCATCATGTGCCTCTACAATTTGTATGTTATCCCAATCCACTAGTGGGATATGTGAAGAATCCTCAGCCAACAGCAATGGAGTATCAGTACTGCTCCCCATTGTGACCTCCGAATCATGCCTACACAAAACACAAATTAGATTCATTGATAAGTGGTAATTGGCAGTTCGAACCACAAATACAATAACATGTACAAGTAAAAATTAGATTCATTGATAAGTGGTAATTGGCAGTTCGAACCACAAATACAATAACATGTACAAGTAAAAGTAATGCAAGGTCTACAGTTCTGATAGCTTGGTTCGTCGATCAAAGCATCTCAAAATCAAAAGCTCCTGCCATACTGTTTGTATAAAGATGGGGAGACAAGAGATGGAGGAAAGAGAAGGTTTGCTTCCGCACCTAGACATTGCCGGAGGAGAGAATGTTCCAGGCGGACGGCGCCCCGGCGGCGATCAGCGGACGGTGGCCCCCTTTACAGTACAGTAGAAATCGACGGAGGACGGCGCCGTGGTGCAGTGGAGACCGGTGGAGGACAAATGCGCAGCAGCGACGGAGGAGGGCGCCTCTATTTATCGCTTTATGCGATTTCCCGAGATTCAATCACAGAACGATTTCTGATTTCGCTAATCGCCGGCAGGCGCGCGCAAACGCGCGGGACGTTGGCGGAAGTGGAAGCTAACGGGCTGGAATTGTAGGCCCATTAAGACCCCACCCCCCAAAGTTGACAGGCCGAAACTATTATCCAACGGCATTCCCTTTCCTTTTCAGAAGTTTCAGAATGTTCCAACATTTGAAAATATTCCGATGATAAAAAAATTTCAGAATGTTCCGATGAACAAAAAATTTCAGAAATGTTCCGACATTTCAGAATGTTCCAACTTTCCTGAAAATATTTCAGAATGTTACAATATTTTAGAATGTTCCGATGAAAAAAAAATCAGAATGTTCCAATGAACAAAAAATTTCAGAAATGTTCCGACATTTCAGAATGTTCCAACTTTCCTGAAAACATTTCAGAATGTTACAACATTTCAGAATATTCCGATGAACAAAAAATTTCAGAATTTTCCGACATTTCAGAATGTTCCGATGAACAAAAACTTTTAGAAATGTCCCGACATAACTTCCTCTGCCAATTGGTTAGCGCGAGTCCATGTTGACCTCCTCTGCTATTTTTTGAGTCATGGTGACCTCCTCTGCTGCTGACGATGAGTCAGAGGCCACCAAAATCCAATTTCAGCACCGCTATCATTTCAGAGTGTTTGAAACATTTTTAAATGTTCCAAAATAATTCAAAAAGTTCTGCATCATTCGGAAATGTTTGAAACTATTCAGAATGTTCCCAAAAAATATTCAAACTATCATGAAACATTTTATGCAAAATGTAAAACCCTAAACCCTAAGCATTGTACACTACTACAAAATATACCAAAGATCCACCTCAAAAGCATTGGGAGGAAGATGACCTGGTACTTTTGAGATGGATGGAAAAGATCCTGGACCTTTAGTTACCGGGTGGTAACATCAACCGGTACCTAAGGCTAGACAAAGGTACCGGGTGAAAGCATCACTCGGTACTAAAGAGGAGCCTTAGGTACCGGTTCTTTTACCCGGTGATGAAGGTCGAGACTTTTAGTCTCGGCTTCGCAGTACCGGTTGGAAAACCAGTACCTAGGACCCTCATCACCCGGTGCTATAACTTTTTTCTAGTAGTGGTAAAATGAGGAACATTTACAAATGTTTATAACATTATGGAACGTTTATAATGGACTTATAATGAACCATTTTGAAGAAATTTCAATTCCATAAAGCAACAAAGTGGACATTCATTCTCAATCCATAAATAGTAGGATATGAGAAAGTGAGTCAGACAAAATTTTATATGGAACAACTTTTCATTTTTGAAACGCACGAACAGTCAATCGTAGTGCATAGTTTCAGATGAGCATCGATGCAAACAAGGGGACTGAGTTTTAACGCATGCTAGTTCTTTAGTGATGAAAATAAAAAAACAATAGATGGAAACGGTAAATGCATATATTTTCTAATTAGAGGCAAGGAACATGTTCGATGGTTTACATACTGCACATTAAACAAGGCTAGCCAACTGTGCTTAGGAACAAACGAATAATGAATGGAAGGCAAAAGCCTAACCAAAATACTGAACTGAACTCGTATGTCTACTAGAAGAAGGAAACAAATAAGAGTAAATAAATCATAGCTGCGAATTTGTATAATGACCTGGTTGAATATGGGCTGCTCTCCGTAATGGGCTTTGGAAAGTAAAAAAGGAACTACAGCACAACGCGTGGAAGGCTTCAGCGATACTACGTCACGCAGACGCGCGCGCGATGAATAGAATCGGCGACGGAGGATGCCTTAGTGTGATCGGCGGAGATGATGATGGTGCGAGCAATCCTGGCCGCCGGCGGCGCGCGTTGCCAAGATGGAAACTGCTTGTTTCCTGTAATCGAGCCCATATTCTTGTAGGCAGGTATACTTCCAAATTCTAAAGGGCACTTTGGTCACTTTACAGACCTGGAAACCCCAAAAAGATATTAAAAATAATAAAAAGAGGCAAAATGGTAGAGAAATCAAGTAGGCAACGATTTGGATGGTGATTTTGCGAAACCCATGTTTGCGATGACGATTATGCGAAGCCCTTCGTTTGCGATGGCAAAAACCCAAATTTCTCCGTGCGCTCGTCTCTCCCTCTTACCTTATCCATTCGTCTCTCGTCTCTCGTCTCTTCCCTACCTCTCGCTCTCTTCCCGTCGCCACCGGCCGGAAGCCCCGCCGTCGCTGCCCCTCCGCTCCCGCCGCCGTCAAGGATGACCTGGGTGCCCGCCGTGTCCGCGAGCAACGTCTGGCGTCTGCGCCCACTGCAGGTCCACGCCGCCGCCCCGTGTGGCGCGCCTAAGCCGGCGTACTCGGTGGCGCCCGGTGCGACGGCATGATCGCGTGTGCCGGGCAGCACTCGCCACTGGCCGGCGTGGACTGCGGGCGTGACGACGAGACCGAGCTTGCCCTCTCCCTCTTGTCATGACGCATTCATTGCTAATTTTTTTTGAACGTGCATGGAGAGCAAGAGCAGACTGAGCATAATCAGGTTTAATCTACCAAAGGAAAGATCATACCATGT
The DNA here is from genome assembly GCA_032594955.1 of Panicum miliaceum. Lineage (NCBI taxonomy): Eukaryota > Viridiplantae > Streptophyta > Magnoliopsida > Poales > Poaceae > Panicum > Panicum miliaceum. The sequence continues at coordinate 43,649,857 of CM064061.1, read as the reverse complement.
CCTCTCATAAATTGGAGAGAACTGCAACGTGTCACATCAAATCAGCACATCACAACAAATTCTTTCTGCAAAACAGATCCATCTGCACCCGGCGGTGACGTTGACCATGGCGCGCGCGCCGTCGAACTCGGAGCCGATGAGCCTGGCGGCATAGCCGTGCATGACAAGGCAGCACAGCATCCTGCTGGTCCGCGGGAGGGCAACTGCTAGTGTTAACCAAGTCCCGCTGCCACCGCTGCTTGGCGCACTGCCACTGCTGGAGGTCGTCCCTGACCGTGACCGCGACGGGAGCGGAGGGGCAGTGACTGCGGCGAGCCGGCGACAGGAAGAGAGCGAGAGGCATGGGAGGAACAAGAGATAAGGTGAGGGGCAAAACGGTAAGTTCACATGTGCTGTAGAATGAAAAAAAAAGAAAATCTTAAAATTAAGAAAAGGAGAAGAAATCCTACGAATCGAAATAATTCGCGGATGTCGAAATAATTCGCGGATGGAGGATCACGAATTGATGTAAAAAATAGTGAGGTACGCGAATTCAATGTAAAATATCCAAATCTGTTGTTAGTTCCTGGGAGACCGTGTCGGTGGGGGACCGAACCGAGCCTGAGCTACGCACCATGTTCCACTTCTAAACACAGAATCTCGCAAGGCTTAACCCGGAAGCCTAAAAACAACCAAAACCACCCACCAAAAGGCCAAGTCGTATTCGGCTTTCACACGAGACGGAGCGAGAAGGATTGAGATGGCGGCGATGCGATCTGGTGTGGCGATGCTCGGCCGCCGTCTTTGCGGTTCCTCTGGATCCTCGGCAGCCGCTTCTATGGGCGGAAGAGGGTGGGAGATCCACCAAGGTTTCCGCCCCGCGGTAACGCCGCCGCCGCCGCTCCGCCCGGCCGTCCGGAACCTTGAGGTCAGGAGACATCATATCTCAAGTGTATAGTTTTGGTGGAATAAAGCTTCGATCCTTGCATATGTTGACAGAATCCATTTATAAACCGTGTGAAACCCTAAACATCCATGCGCAGATCTACCCTCAAATCATATCAGTAATCTCGCTCTGCTTATGCAAACAATCCCTCCGTTCCTTTGCGCAATTAATTTTTTAACCTGGAATTTTTGCTCTTTTGGGTGTTCGGATAGGGAAAAATCCCTTCTTGTTCAATTTTTTTCTACCTAGTTGGAAGGTATAGGGATGTAACCACCAATTTTTTTAGTCCTCGAACAATGGCAGGCTGTCCAGCCCTTATGCAAGGACAATTGCACTGGATTTTATTGCTATGGTTGTGATGTTCCAATCTGACAACTTTAGTTAGTGCAAATGTTCATCTGATGTTTGATGAGTTTCATCCAGGTAATCGGAATTCGATTACATATTGATATGGTATTTGTATTGGTTGCCACGAACAGCTCTGTGGTGATATTTTCTATCCTTGATGATCGTATATTGGATCGAGCCTCCACCGGTGTGGTATTTTAGGCTTTAGTGGAGTGGGTTGTGTTGGCACTTGTCTTGAGAGCTAGCCTCAGTTTGTCAGTTACATAGCTCTCAAATTAACTTCTACTTGGCATGATAATCAAGTCCAAATTTTGAACAACTGAGATGAAGCATCGGACCAATGATCACCCATGACTTCTGTGTACCACTAGTGCCACAAAGGCCTTTGGTGGTCTTATTGGCGCATACCACGGTGGGGTCTTCGACTGGGGTGAAGTCGTAACAAGGTAGCCGTAGGGGAACCTGTGGCTGGATTGAATCCTTCGCGATGGAAATGCCCTCGCCTACTTGACTAAACTAAGGACCTCAACGGAAGCTTATGTAGATCGACTGAAGCTTTACATGCTTTCCCAAAACACAAGCTTCACAAGGAGACTAACTTAGATTAGGAACATGACCTAAAACACCACTCTGAACAAGACTAGTAAGACGTGAACCACATAGGTGGCCCAAGCGTCGATGCCAAGTTTCAAAACTACTAGTGGAGGAAGTCTCATTTTTAAACCATTCTTCCTGCTGTTTTGTGCCCTGAGGACTACATCTAGTTGCAAACTGTGTTTTTGCTGAAGTTATTGTTGGTGCACCCTTAACTTTGTTGCCCTTATGCATCCGCTGTCGACATTTTTGACACTTGATACACCTTCTTGTGACAATTCCACCAATAGGATTGGGAATTGCGTTGTCTTTGTCATTTGAAGTAGTAGCAGCCACTATGTGGTGGCCCTAATATTGTTGTTTCAGGTTTTTCTATTTTCTATTTGATTCGGTTATCCACCTTATGACTTGATGAGGACAACATACCATTTTCCCAATTTATCTCAATGGATTGTCTTCATTCTTACAAAGTTTAACAATCTTTTAGATTGTAGAGGTGATAAATCTTTATCACAAATAACTCAAGTTGGTGTTTTCTTAACTTTGTGGCCCTTTTGCATCCACTGTATGTCGACAGTTTCGACACTTGATACACATGCTTGTGACAATCCCACCACTAGGAACTGGAATTGTGTTGTCTGTGTCATTTTAAGTAATAGCAGTAACTACGTTGTAGCCCTAATATTGTTGTTTCAAATTTTTCTGTTTTCAGTTTCATTTGCTTATCCATTTCATGGGTCGGGGACAACGCATCTTTTATCCCATTTTATCTCAGATGGATTGTCTTGACTTGTTACAAAGTACATAATCATGTAGGTTGTAGAGGTGAAATATTTATACCACGAATAACTCAAGGTTGTACTATGATACGAGTTAATTTTAATTAGCCATCGATCACCATCTCTACATGCACAATTGTATTGAAATGGATGCGCATGTTCTGGTTGATGTTCTATCATTTGTTTTATACTTGGATTAGTCTTTTAAACTTTTATTAATCAGAGTGCATGCTGCAGAGCTGGTGTCGCTTCTCTACTAAGGGTCGGGAGCCTGCTGACAAAGCTGGGAGTGTTCTGCGTTTGTGGTGGCAACAGTAAGTGGACAAGAATGCGATGCAATGTCTCTGCTTATTATTCAATCAAATCCTTTGCCATTGATGACAAATCCCACATACAATATATAACCTTAGTATGTTGATATACTTGTTATGGAAACAACCTTAGAAAATTGCTAAGAAATTGTATTTTTTAATTATTTCTGATCAAACATTCATGTTTGCACTTAAAAAGGAGTGTGCACACATTTGAAAACAAATGGAGTTACTACAATGCAGATTTTAGGGGGCTGTTGGTTATGGCACTACCGTTCATAATATTTGTCAGAACTGCCAGCAATTTTTTTCACCACGCAGGAGAGCTGCGCATCTTTATATTATATAGAGAGAAAAGAAAGGGGTAAAGAGCCCAGCACAAAGCAACCCCACAAGGAGGTTGGTAGGCTGCACAACATTGCATCAGAGACAGATCACTTATTAATGACGCACAAAAACGACCTATTGAGAGGCCTTAGACAAGATCCTCTGCATGATCCGGACCTCTACACAACCCATAACCATGTGCTGGAGCTTTTGTAGCTCCAGCCCTACACCAAAGTCTTGCCTCCTCCCTAAAGAAATTTAAGGCAGTCGGCAAGGAAGGAGAGGCACCATAGAAAACACATTTGTTCATGTGATTTCAAAAAGTCTAGCGCCTAGGATCATAACAGAATTAAACCCTTGTCTTCAAGTTTTCTCTATCTTACGTCTAGTTTTTCTCCACCATTTGACAAAGCTTTGTTCATTACGTCTTGGCACAACCACAGTGCGTCCCATTCCTTGGGAGGCTAGCAGATTAAAACAGAACTGCCGAGCAAAAACACAAGTAGTGAGGATATGTTCCACTATATCCTCTTGATCACATAACACGCACTGCTCCGGGTAAGGAAGTCCCCTTTTTGCTAGGTGATCAGTCCAGCATTTTCTGTATAGCTAGCCAAAAGCACTGCCAGGTGCTGACTAAGGAGTACAAAATTGTATATATTAATAAATATTTGAAGAGAAATAATGTCCGAGGGATAGAAATCACTGCTTGAAAGTTGTTGACGCCAGATTTTGACACGTGTTGAATCGGCGTCAGGAGGAGAGGTTGGCCGATGCGGCAGATCTAAAGGCTATAGTAAAGAATCGGCCGATTGAGGTAACAGTTGAAAATCGGCCGATTGGTGATACAGCTTGCGCCAACAGATTGGAGCCACAACAGAGGATCCTGGTCAAAAGTGACCTGATGTTGGTCAACAGAGCGATGCTGATTCGGTAAAAAAGCAATGGGAAAAGTCCTGATTGGATTAGGAGACGGCGGCAGAAGATTCTGCGGGAGTCCATTTCCTTTTTAAAGATATTTTAGATATAGTAGTTTTCCTGTTTGAAATAAGGTTGGAACAAGTCGTAATCGACCAAGAGTCCTGGTTTTAGGGTATAAATAGGAGTCGCTAGGGCTTTGCAGGATATCACACATCAATCAACAAAAACACTTCTACTTTTTCCAGCACTTTACTTTCAAGTCGGCGACTTCGCCAATACTTTTTCTTCTTTCACGAGTTCGTACGGATTGGCAGGGCTGCATCAACTTGATCTCCGGCCAATTGGTAGGTTCCGTTTATCGAGTAACATCCGAGCTTTAACTACGGGCTCATCGCTGTGGTTTCGTTTGGATTTATTCACCAGTTATCGATATTTACTAGAATTATAGGTTTTACCTGTTGTTCTAGTATTATCACCAGTTATCCAGCTTCAAATTGGAGTTATCGGCTTTATCATCGCTTTTCCTCGATTTATCGTAATACAGCCGATTAGATCTATTTCAAGTGTTGCATCTGTAATAATTGTTTAAGTCGCTCCAGTAGTCTTCTTTGCAATTATTACGCGATTATCGGCTGATCCATAGTCGATCATCTTCATAGCAAATCGGCCGATTCGCCGACACGCTCTTAGGGACAGATCGGAACCCCAGCCGATCGGAGCGCCCTGAATTTAATATTCTTATTTCCTTGTCAATCAACAGGTCAGATTGACTGGCACGCCGCGCGAACCACACCAGGGCGAATAACTCGAATAGGAGCTAAGTAGATTCTCCCGGGTCGTGTGTCCGACGCTGAAGACCATCGGCCGATTCCTGGCCGATTTTAGCGCCAACACACTTTTGGCACGCCTAGTGGGACGAACTTCAAGATCCGACATGTCGAAGAACGCAGAGGTTTCCGAAAGCAACATCATTGAGATCACAGAAGCGGATCTCAAGGACGACCAGAAGGAAGAATTGGCTAAACATCTAGAAGATTACAAGAAGATGTATCTACAGTTGTTCAGTCGTACCAGAAGCAGGGAGGCTGTCAAGAAAGCTCCTCTTCCAGTTCCCCGCCATATCACCATTGCTGAGGATTCGGGCAAGATGTCCGATATGATCCAACAGTCCGTCTACCAGGCATTCATCGACCAATCCTCGGTGATGACCAACACGGTGTACAACGCCGTCATCAGCTCTCTGGCCAGCAGAGCAGTTCAAGGCTATCAGGGGCCAGCGTATGCCCCGCCGATTGCACTTCCAGCCAGAAGCTTACCAGCCGCGTCCCAATCGGCTCCTCAGCCGACATCGACGCAACGCGAAGGCTACAACGCTTCATTGCCTCCAGCGTCTCCAAGGTATGGCGGTACACCATGCTTCCCATCGCAAGCACCGCTTCAGCCAGTCCAGATTGCTTCTGTGCAATTGTTGCCCACAAACTCAGTACCCTGGGGGGCATCGGCGACAACAGTTTTTCCTGATCTATCAACCGGACATGGGAGCTATCCAATCCAGGCGCCGTTCCAATCGGCTGTCCGACCGACGGTCCCTCAGTATCAACCAGTCTCGTCAGAAATCGGCAGGGGGTAGGCGCTGTAGAGGCACTCAGAAGCACGACACCGATAACGATGTACGACGGGGCGGCGGATTCGCTTCGCCATCAACTGTCAACTGCTCAGACGGCCATGACGCAACAGAATACGCCGCATGCTTCGATCCATCACCCGGCAGTACCACCGCCAGTCCTACAACATATGCAGGCACCTCGAACGACGGTTCATCAGCAACAGGTGGATTGGACGGCAAGAATAGTGGAGGTAATTCAAGATCAATTCAGCTTGAAGCCGAAAGTGCAGACTTACACATACAAGACGCCATACCCATCGGCCTATGACTTGCTGCCGTTTCCACACCGCTACAAGGTGCCCGATTTCACCAAGTTTTCGGGGCTGGACGACACATCCACCGTGGAGCACATTAACAGATTCATCATCTAGTGCCGGGAAGCCGCCACACAAGATGCTCTGAGGGTGCGTCTATTTTCATCGTCTCTGTCTGGATCGGCCTTCCAGTGGTTCACCACTTTGCCACCAAATTCTATTGTTACTTGGGCCGATCTGGAGAAGCAGTTCCATAAGTACTTTTACGCAGGAGTACATGAGATGAAGCTCTCAGATTTGACCAGCCTCAGGCAGAGGAGTGATGAACCAGTAACTGGATATATACAGAGGATCAGAGAAATCAGGAATAAATGCTACAGTCTGGCTCTGATCGATGCACAGTTGGCCGATATCGCTTTCCAAGGCCTCCTGCCACAAATCAAGGAAAGGTATGCTTCGCAAGAATTGGAAAGCCTAAGCCAGATCGTTCACCGATTGGCAGGACAGGAAGTCCGTCCGTTTGAGCAGCGGAGGAATTTCCAGAAGAAGGTGGCATACCTAGAAGGGTCTGAATCTGATGGGGAGGAGGAAATCGGCCTGGCAGAGTGGGTGAAAGGCAAAAAGCCAATATCGTGCCCTTTCGGAAACAAAGAACCAGAGACATTCGGCTTTGACACATCAAAAGCTGATAAGATTTTCGACTTATTACTCCAGGAAGGGCAGATCAAGCTATCTCAGTATCATACCATCCCTTCGGCTGATCAGCTCAAGAAGATGAAGTACTGCAAGTGGCACAACACCACGTCTCATGACACGAACGAATGCAAGATTTTTCGTCAGCAGATACAATCGGCCATCGAGCAGGGGAGGCTCAAGTTTGAAACCCGGCTAAACCAGCAAAACCGATGAAGATAGACCAGCATCCTTTCCCGGCTAACATGGTTGACACGGGGAGAAATTCACTTCAATCCAAGGTGCTGACGTCAGAATCGGCAAGAAGGAGCGGCGCCATTGATCCCAGGAAGCAGGTCACGGCGGATGAGGTCAAAGGGAAAAGGCGGGCTGAAGATAAGAGCGAAGGATCAGAACCATCGCGCAGACCCGTCACATCCCGATTCTTGCTCAGCAAATATCAGCGGCAGCAGGAACGGTCAAGATATCACGATGAAATGATACGCCGACACGAGGATCATTGGCAATGTCCGTTCTTCATCCATTACTGGGAGAATGACATCCAATTACCGTCAGCCGATAACTGTCCTGAGTGCAACGAATTAAGCTGCGACGATCGCCCGTTCAAAAGATCACGCTCCAAAGACAGAGGATTAGAGCCGATCAGCAGAAATCGGCGCGAACAAGAAGGACGGCGCCTTTCAGTGCATGATCGGCTGGGGGGCAGAGTTGACCGGTATCACCGGTCGAAAGGCAGAATCAACCAACAGGATCGACTGGGGGGCAGAATCAGCGTACACGATCGGCTGGAAGAAATGGCTCATGACAGGGTGTCAGATGAAAACCCCCTAGGAAGGGAACTAGATTGGGAGCACGCCAGAACATCGGCCAAATCAGTAAACCCCAGGTGGTGCCGGGTCCTACAACATGCTGCTCGGTCGCGACTGGATACATGCAAACTGCTGTGTCCCATCTACAATGCACCAATGCCTCGTGCAATGGGTCGGCGACAGTACAGAGATAGTCACCGCCGATTCCGCCTACAGTGTCGCAGCGGCCGACACGCAACAATGGAGCTGTGAACACGTCAGGTGTATATCTGGCAGGACTTGGGACACTGATTTTCTGAAAGTGTCCGATTTCGGTCTACAGCCGATTCAAGCAGTCGGCTCTGAAAACTTAGAATAGATGGATCAGTTCATCCGAGAAGATGAAAAGCTTGGGCATGGGTTTACATTGGCCGATTCATTAGAGATGGTGGATTTGGGAGATGGTAGCAAGCCAAGGCCGACGTATATTAGTGCTAGCTTGGATCCTTGATACAAGTGTAAATTGATAAGTTTGTTAAAAGAATTCAAGGATTGCTTTGCTTGGGAATACCATGAGATGCCTAGTCTAGACCGGTCCATTGTTGAACACCGGTTACCTATAAAACCAGGATATCGGCCATATCAGCAGCCTACACGACGATGCAATCCCAAAATTCTACCTGATATAAAGGCCGAGATCACAAGATTGATTGAAGCAGGATTTATTCGGGGATCAGTTAACGGGGCGATCTGAGTACAAAGATGATATCTTGAGGATTTATTATGAAGATTGCCTTCAGCTTTTAAAGGAATTCAAGTCTGCAATAATTGAGCATATCCCCAGAAATTATAATGAAGAGGCCAACAGGCTGGCCCAACATGCGTCCGGATATCGGCCGATTCAGGGAGCTATGATTTTGGAGCTCATGGCCGATGACTGGCGAAGGAAAATTGGCGATTACTTGAAGGACCCCTCCCGGAAAGTGGATCGGCGAATACGTTTTCAAGCCACAAAATATGTGTTACTTGAAGATGATTTATTTTACCGGACAGTTGATGGAGTTCTTCTCAAGTGCCTGGGACCAGAAGAAGCAAAGGTCCTGATGGGAGAAATCCATGAAGGCGTATGTGGAGCCCATCAATCGGCTCACAAAATGAAATGAATGATCAGAAACAATGGGTATTACTGGCCAACGATTCTTGAGGATTGTTTCAAATATTATAAAGGGTACCAAGACTGTTAGAAGTTTGGCAATGTACAGCGCGCGCCAGCATCAGCTATGAATCCAGTAATCAAGCCGTGACCATTCAGAGGTTGGGGAATAGATCTCATCGGACAGATTCACCCTCCATCGAGTAAAGGGCATAAGTTCATATTAGTGGCCACCGATTATTTTACTAAGTGGGTGGAGGCAGTTTCTTTAAGGAACGTGACATCGGCCGATATGATTGAGTTCGTTAAGAACCATATTGTCTATCGATTCGGTATTCCCCAGACTATCACAACTGATCAGGGAACAATGTTCACCTCTGGAGAATTCGGAGAATTCGCCGCCGATATGGGGATTAAATTATTAAATTCTTCTCCATACTATGCTCAAGCCAATGGCCAGGCCGAATCGTCCAATAAGGGGATAATCAAGTTGATCAAGAGGAAGATAGAGGAACAACCCAAAAAGTGGCACATGTCTTTGGCTGAATCTCTATGGGCTTATAGTATGGCTTGCCACGGAGCCACTAAGATATCTCCGTATCAGCTGGTTTATGGTCACGAGGCAGTCCTGCCTTGGGATTTAAGGATGGGGTCAAGGCGTATACCGCTTCAAGATCAGTTGACGGCCGATGACTATTCCTTCCTCATGAAGGATGAGCTCGATGACTCGGCAGGTCAGCGGTTGAGGGCCCTGATTAGCATAGAAGAAAACAAGAAAAGGGTGGCCAGATGGTATGATAAAAAGGTCAAAGTTAAACAATTCTCCCAGGGAGATTTGGTATGGAAGTTGGTGCTGCCGATAGGGTCTAAGGATCCCAAATTCGGTATATGGTCACCCACTTGGGAAGGGCCGTACAGAATCGGCCGATGTGCCCCTGGAAATGCATATATTCTTGAAACTATTGAAGGGGAAGAATTCCCAAGAGCTTTAAATGGACGATATCTGAAGAGGTACTATCCAAGCATTTGGGTAGATGCATAACTTGCAGTAAGATATATCAAGACAACATGGCTGATCCCTATCGGCGTTTGTCCACACAGCCGATGTGGGAATGACATCGCCTTAAGAAAGAAACATTGTGATTCGGTTTGACCAGCTCATTATTCGATGAAAACAACAGAGTACATGGCCGACATGATACAAGTCGCCCTTAGAATAAAAATACCGATATATCTATTGATTACGCTTGCTCTGGATTTCTCTCTCGATCCGGCCCAGTTCTATCAGAGGGCGGGTCCTATTCTCCTTCGGATTCTCCACGGTGGCTCCAGTCTCAACTTGATGGCATAGTTCTATCAGGAGGCGGGTCTTCTTCTCCTCCAGATTCTCCATGGCGGCTTCAGTCTCGATTTGATGAGGGAGTGGAGGACTCTTTTCAGATGGTAGTCTCTTATGGACCAGGCAGTGAGCGTCTATAAGGTCCCAATACTTCTGGACAGCAGCAGGAACATGATCTTTAGGTTCTTTAGAATGAGCTCTTATCAGATCTATGTCTGCCTGCGACAGTGGTTCGTCTGAATGCATGACTTCGATCGCTCGTTCCAGACTGGGGCTGAGACATTTTGACTAAGCAGAGATGAAAAGCTACCCAGCATCAGAGCGATTGAGATGTCTAGGGGAGAAGCAGAGGAGAGTTTGTACCTGATTAACAGAGGAAGAAGAGGAAGAAGACATCTTGCTGTTCGGTTTGGGAGAATAAAGATCAAGTTGTTGGAGGGAGAGAAGATGGGTAATGCATATACTTCTGGAGACGGTGTGGGATCTCGTACTTATAAAGAGAAGGGAGTAAAAAGATAGCGGGACACGTCCTATCGGAGTAAAAGTATTCATAAATGCAAAGCTGTCAAAAGAAGTGGTCCAAGACCAAATCGGCGCATCAACATTAAAGGAGTATTAAATGTTTACATGATCCTTTACGACCCAAGGAGGGTATCTATAGTAGCAATAGCTCGTCGCCTAATCTGATCGGCCGAGTCTAATACTCTTTGGTCGTCGTCGGTCGATCCAGGTATTTCCGGCATACGGCGATGAAGTCTTATTGCTTCACAGGCCAAGTTCTGTCTTTCTTGTTTCAGCCCGGCGATGACGGATGGGAGCTCTTGAAGCTTCTTTTCTTCAGCAGCTATGTCTTTGGTTACTTGCTCCATCTCTTTGGCTAGCTCTGCTCTCCTCCGTTTGAGGCGATCTATTGTGCCAACGATATCCGGGCGGGCACTCTCGAGGAAGTTGATCCGTTGGTGTACTTCTTGAGCTCGGTGCTTGTAAGAATCAGCTTCCTGCCGGGTCTTTGCTAGCTGGGCACGATCGGCCATGTGACGCAGGGCCTTGGACACCGGAATTTGCATCCACTCTATGAACGCAGCAGGGTGCAGATTTTCTGTCGCTTCTTCCGGGATTCGGCCCTTGATGTCACTGAAAAGCCGCCGAATCGGCGAGGCATCTTCTACCAATCGGCTGATATCATCTTGGAGGAGGACCCGCATACTCTCGAGCTGGGCGCGGACATCGTCAGGAATTAAACTCGACGGAACTTGGCGCGAAGCGACTTCTTCATCATCAGGCAAAGAAACCGCGAAGGAGAAAAGGCTATTATTCGGGGTATCTTGTTCCTGCAAAAGAATAAAAACAAAGATCAGTAAGCAGTAAAGGGGGATCGGCCGATTCCGGTGATAAGTTTTGTTACCTCCTTAAAACGGATCTCTCTTGCTGGCGCCGATGTGAGTGTTTCCCTCGTATCGGGAACTGGTATAATCGGCTCGTCAGTGGAAGAGGACTCGACCACTATCAACGCTCTGCTTGGGCCAACTTCCTGAAAAGGTATGGGAAATAGATTCTATAAGTGTATTGTGGATAATTGAATAGGATGATGTGAGATATTTGCCATACCTCTGTTGGTCTTTCGGCCGATGTTTGTTGTGGGGATACAGTCGACGCTGGTGTTTGGTGAAGAAATACAGTCGACGCACCCAGATCGGCATGCATCAAAGTCTGTGAGTTTCTTGAATGTAAAGAGGTCGAGTTAAGAGATTATCTACTTCGATGAGAAGGGTCGCTGGAGTTTCGGCTTCCGCTTGGGATGTGGCCGATTGCTGTGGGCACTGCACTGGAGCGGCCTGTGCAGCCTGACAAAAAGAAAAAGTTAGTATTAGTGGAGCACTTAAAGATATATGAAGTGAGCAAGATTACCTGAACAGCTTCTACTAGCAGTGATGCCGCAGCTGCTCCGACTTCTGCGGTGACTTGAGGATCGGCCATCTCGGTAGTCGGCAAGGATAGAGGAGTTGGAGTTTCAGCCGATACTACCGCCGATTGGTCAGTCGGTCCGGTGCGGGCACGCACGACGGCTTGTTGTCTTCAAGGTTGGCCTTTTCGGTGTTCGTTTCAATCGGCCAGTAGCGATGTCCTTGATGGTTGGAGCGTGAAAGCCGATGAGTGGATATGGTGTATATGGATGATTGTTCTCTATCGGCCTGCCGCTTCGGCTCCGCATCGGAGGGACTTGGCTTTCAGACTAAGAAGATAAATATAAGTTAACGGTAAGATGGTAGTATGGAAAGAGACAACATTGAAATCGGCTGGGAGAAAGGACATACCGCTGCACTTGGGTCGATGTTTTCTGGGTCCAGAATGTTGCAATATGTTGATGGGGATTTGCAGAAGAGGTATTGCTTCCATTCTGCCCACCATAGTTCAAATTGCTGAACGGCAAAAGGGGCTACTGTCCAATTGTTCAGATCAATGGTGCTACAATCTGGCACTAAGTTGCACAGCCGATTGTAGTCAAGACTCTTGGTCAGTTCATCTCTGAATTTTGCTTGACCGGTAAAGTAGACCCAAATCGGCAGTTGACCAAAGCCCAGTTGCCTTGCTGCAGCCGATGGATTATAGAACTCATATGTGGGAGAGTCCTTTCCAGAGAAGAAGTTGGCCGGCAAAATCCCTGGCTTAATCAGGGTATCCATAAGTTCCCTATCAAAAGTATGAGTGGACGAGTCGTAGCAGACGGGAAGTTCGAAAATCGGCTCTACTGTCCGATATGGATACCAACTGACAGTCTCTTCACTGAAGCCGTTGTAGAAGCATCTGAAGTATTCGGCCGTTCGGGAAGCAGTGAATTGACAGCCAGGGAAGGCCGATGCCGCTTCTCCAAAAGATCTGCAGCGTCGTCGGACAGTTGGGTTTTCCTCTGACTCAATGTTGGGGAAAGTTTTGGTCTCTATTCGTTGCTGAGAGACCTTGCTCATATATAGGTTGAGCCAGAGAGTGATGAACCACCAGGGACCGCCAGGGTTCCCAATCGGCTCCCCTTTTGACAGCCTAGTGCCGATTTGGTGCATCATGTGGTAGGCCGATCCCAACAGATGCTTTCCAAGGGGAACGACCGATCCTAGTGACAGAGCTTCTGCCAAGGCTTGGGTGTTAGAAGAAGGGCCAACTGCTCTGCCACAGAAAAAATGTTTCTCCAGCCACATCATCAGGAACGCAGTATGCTCTCTCTCTGAAACTGTCCCAGTCCTCATATTTTTGCTGATGTACCCCTTCCATCCGCCGATTCCTTTGGCTTCTAGCCGATGTGATGGCTTAATCAGATAGTCAAAGGGGATATCAGAGGAGGAGATGTCAAGACCGGTCAACAACAGGACATCGGCCAAAGTTGGAGTCATGGGTCCATATCCAAAAAGGAACGCATTGAGTGCGTCGGACCAGAAGTAAGAAGCTGCTATGACCAAGGGCCGATTTTCAGTTCATCCCACTGAACTTTCCTAGACTTGGCTACTCTATGGTACCATTCTCTCCAGCCAGGGGTCTCATTCGGCCAGGACCTAAAGGCACCTGCCCACTGATCTAAATCCATGGGCGATTGCTTGAACGGGACTCTGTGAGTCTCTAGGTTGATCAGGTCAGTTGGATCGGGATTCCCCATGTGGCCTAAGCAGATAAGATCGGAGGATTCTGAAAGGGGAATGGTAATCTGGTGCCTAAATGTCTAAAAAGAAGGAAAAAGAAAAAACTGAGAATGGGAGCAAGAAATACTTGAACAGTAGAAGAGCAAAAGAGGAAAATTTCGGATAATTACCTCCGGAATGAAGCTCATCGTCGCCGACGGAGCCGTCAGTTGAGCCGCCGATGGGGCCGCCGCCGCTGAGGGGGTTGCCGACAGAGCCTCCGTGGCTGGGGAGGTTGCTGATGGTGACGCTATTGGGAAGTTGGAGCAGGTCGCAAGCGAGATTGCCGGAGGGGGCGGTTGGAGATTGAGAGGGCTCGGGAGGAAGATGAACAGTGGTTCGCTAGAGGAAAATACTAGGCTCGTGGAGAAAAGTAGGCGGAGAATGCCAGTACTTAAGGATAATCCGAGGGAGAAAGGGTAAAGGCGGGATTTTTTACCGCGCCGTCTACACGAATTCCAGGGGAGTAGTCGTCTCACGTGCTCAGTCCGAGAAAATTGCAATCATTATGAAGAAGACTGTGAAATGGAAGGAGATTTTTACTGCGCCCGTTTCGGAGAAAAAGATTAAAGAAAAGAGTTTCGAAGTAAAAATTATGTTTTACTCCGAAACTGGGGGGCATGTGTTGATGCCAGATTTTGACACATGTTGAATCAGCGTCAGGAGGAGAGGTTGGCCGATGCGGCAGATCTAAAATGCTACAGTAAAGAATCGGCCGATTGAGGTAACAGTTGGAAATCGACCGATTGGTGATACAGCTTGCGCCAACAGATTGGAGCCACAACAGAGGATCCCGGTCAAAAGTGGCCTGATGTTGGTCAACAGAGCGATGCTGATTCGGTCAAGAAGCAATGGGAAATGTCCTGATTGGATTAGGAGACGGCGGCGGAAGATTCTGCGGGAGTCGGTTTCCTTTTTAAGGATATTTTAGATATAGCAGTTTTCCTATTTGAAATAAGGTTGTAACAAGTCGTAATCGACCAGGAGTCCTGGTTTTAGTGTATAAATAGGAGTCGCTAGGGCTTTGCAGGATATCAACACATCAATCAACAAAAACACTTCTACTTTTTCCAGCACTTTACTTTCAAGTCGGCGACTTCGCCAATACTTTTTCTTCTTCACGAGTTCGTACGGATTGGCAGGGCTGCATCAACTTGATCTCCGGCCAATTGGTAGGTACCGCTTATCGAGTAACATCCGAGCTTTAACTACGGGCGCATCGTTGTGGTTTCGTTTGGATTTATTCACCAGTTATCGATATTTACTAGAATTATAGGTTTTACCTGTTGTTCTAGTATTATCACTAGTTATCCAGCTTGAAATTGGAGTTATCGACTTTATCATCGCTTTTCCTCGATTTATCGTCATATAGCCGATTAGATCTATTTCATGTGTTGCATTTGTAATAATTATTTAAGTCGTTCCAGTAGTCTTCTTTGCAATTATTACGCGATTATCGGCTGATCCATAGCCGATCATCTTCATAGCAAATCGGCCGATTCGCCGACACGCTCTTAGGGACAGATCGGAACCCCAGCCGATCGGAGCACCCTGAATTTAATACTCTTATTTTCTTGTCAATCAACAGGTTAGATTGACTGGCACGCCGCGAACCGCACCAGGGCAAATAACCCGAACATGAGCTAAGCAGATTCTCCCGGGTCGTGTGTCCGATGCTGAAGACCATCAGCCGATTCCTGGCCGATTTTAGCGCCAACAGAAGTACTCTGTGGAACAATCATAATTTCATTTTCAAGGCAGTGTTTAGTATTTGACTGTACTATCTTTTTGAATTATTTTTATATGTGCAATTCATTTACCACAAAACTCATCAGGAACCTCCTCTCTCATCTGACAGGTCTAGGAACCGTGTGGAAAATGCTGATGTAGCACAGAGAGCCAAGTCTGCCTTTGTGTTTAGACTGGTTGCTTTAGGGACATCGACGTGCTATGTGGTGAAGTCGATGAGGGACCTCCACCACTGACCATGATGATGGAGACTGGATCATGAAGTGGCCGAGTTTGATTTCATTTCCATGGTTAACTGGCTGGTGCTATTTATCCATGTAGTTCCTTTTGTGATGTAGTACATGTTTAATTAAATGCCAAAAGTCTTAAGCTATGTGTCATCAACCCATAAATGTATGTCCTGTTGAGCTGTGGCTTTCTCGTTAATGATTATGGTCAGTTGTGCCACCCATAGCTGTACCTTCAGTGTATGTTGAAGGTGAACCTTTGTGTTACTGTAATGGGGGTAATTACCTTGTTTCTTTATGTCTTTTGAGCCAAAAGTCGAACTTGTGAATTTCGAACGATGCTACGAGGGGCAGAGTAGCGCTGGAGACTGGAGATGCTCATTAACGTTTTTCCTTTTTCTCTTACTGAACAATCTCTGCGGACAATACCATCGACCATAGTGCATGTGAGCATGTACTGTTCTAGCGGTCCTTTACATGGCAGTCTACTTTTGATTGTCAAATCATGCATAAACGTATCCAAATCAATCACCAAACCTAGTGGTAGGGGTTATTCTCTAACTATTTTCACAAGTGTTGGTGAGAATTTGTATGCAGATGTGTCTAGGAAGAAAAGAAGAAAAAAAACACAATCAAATTCAAGCAAACACATTTCCGAGCAATTCTTCATTTATAGGGTTAGAGATAGAGATAAGAGATTTATAACCTTGTTGACGTCGGCTTTGGCATACATAACCGACCTCAGGGCGTCACTAGGGAGCTTCACATGGCTGCTGGGAAGCGGAGCCAGAGTCGGTTTAGGCGACATGTAACCAACCTCAGGGCGTCACTATGGAGCTTTACGTGTCTGCTGGGAACGAGTGGAGCCAAAACCAGTCCCGGTGACACCTAGTTCGGCCAAACCACCACTGGCGCCTTTTCCATCACCCTTTAGCTAGATGAGCCCTCATGACGGTTACGAGTGTCTCATGCAGGATTAAGGCGCGGGTTGGGTCTATCGATTCGCGTACTTACCTCCCCTATAAGGCTATGTTCGTTAGGCAAGGGTTTAATCCCCAAGAGGATTTAATCCAGGGAGCGATTGGGTGGATCCCTTCCATACCACCCAACCCCTGTGGGGGTTAAATCCCGTGACCCCTCCCTTGGTTTGTTGCGTTCGGTTTTATCTTGATCGGGGATATTTTCAGCCCTTCTTGTTTACACCACAGTCACTATGCTAATCAGTTATTGTTTGACCCTGATGCAAGTCCAGTCGTTCAGACTCACAATTGCAAGCTAAATAAAAAAAACTGGTAAACAGCAAAGTGACGTCCTGAACTAGATCCAATGACAGTGATGCGCCCGGAAGTCGGAATCTGGGACACCCGGTGATGAAGACTGCGACGAACTGGAGATCGAGACGATGCAGCCTAGCTTGTCGAACAACTCATGGAGAAGCTACATTACTCCTACTCCTAGGACAAAAAGGTAGAGATACTTGAGAAAGTAAATGTGTTTGATTGATCGAGAGATGCCTTCATAGTGGACGGGGTACATATTTATAGCCTAAACAATATAGCCAGTCACGGCACATCAAACTTGCTAAAAATCTAAACTAATATTAAGATACATGGACTCTAGTTTCCCTTTTGTAGAATCCTTGCTAATGAAGCTTCTCTCTCCTTTGAACATGCTTCGGCCAAGGCAATTAGATTAGGAAATATTTATTTTTCCCAACAGGCCGAACATCAACACATAGCTGCATCTGCTCTTCCTGTCTTTCAAGGATACGTGCACCCTTATTTCTTTTTGCATGTATTACCATATATGGATTTCTTTATTCTGATCTTCTTCATTTCACGCATGTGCCTTTTTTCCCTTACGTTAGCTTTGCTTTCCTTAATCACCCTGTGCACCAATAAACTCTCCAATGACTCCATCGGGAAATCCACTGCATATAGCTGGCTAGAATAATTATCATGTCAAATCTGGGTGTCAACACAGCCCCCCAGTTTCGGAGTATGAAGACTTCGTGCTTCGAAATTTTGTAAATCCAATGCCTCAATCTGCTTGACCATTTCATGAACTCAAGACCTTGACCTCTCCGATACCGCTCTTTCACAGCCGATATCTCTCTTCCACAATAGCTGATAGATGAAGATCATAGCGAACTGGAGACAGATCGCGGCAAACTTTTCTGGTATAACCTCTTCATAGCCAATGTTTCCCTTGAAGTTTCCTCGGACGAACCATCGGCTTGCCTGATTTTCCTTCTCGTCTCCCGGTTAGCATGTGTACCAACATGCACAGCTTCAAGAATCCTTGCTTGCATGTTGAGACTAGCTGTGCATATAATTGGCTCCAGCAATTTGCGTGATGGGGACGCCCGCCCGTATCCGCCGCCGGCCTCGTGGCATCAAACCTTCACGATCGGCTTAAAACTTCATGCTCCGATGCGGCTAGCGACATTGACAAACGGGTAACTTCTCAAGCAAATTGTGTGCAGGTACGTTTCTCCACGGCGTAGTTAACCCTGACCCATCGGCCATCAGCGGGCCAATGTAATCATTTAGGATGAGCCGATGGATGAAGACTCCTCCAAATGTAAATTAGCCGATTACCTCCTTTATTGAATCATTTGGCAAGTGTCGTGACTGGATCAGTAGAATCATAGTAGTTGCATCGGCCTTTCAAACCGCCGCTGACCGCCTGTCCTGCTTGCTGCCAGAACGCCGTCGCCGTTGATTGGACTTCCTTCTCCTGGCCACGGATCACCACCGGGACTACCGCACACATCTACCACCAGTAAGCCGTCATTCACTGCAATCACCAAGTTGAGATGCAAGTGCGTGACTGCATGGAATCTGCTCCGATCCATCATATTCATCTGGACACGTTCAGGGCTTCAACTGAACAGCTAACAAATGCACGGCTGCACACTTCCAATCCTTCACATCGCTCAGCACTTGCCTGATGCATCTTCAGTTATGCCAGCCATGGGCTCCAGGCATACGCCATCTAGCAAGCCTGCGGCAGCGGCAGCCCGTGGCAAAGCTGACCGGATAGCTTGCGGGCGACGGTGGCCAGTGGCACAGCCTGCAGTGGCTCCTTCCAGGAGGACGGAGGACGCCTGAAGATAGTAGGAGAGCAGGGCAGTGGCAGTGGGGGAAGCCTCGTTTGGGTCTCAGTACCAGTAGCCGATGGGTGCATCTGTCTTTCCTTCCGTGATCCTTAATACAGCCTCCATGGATCAATGATGTACCAAAGGCTTTTGGATTTCCTGGCGCACCGGGCTCTTCCTAAATATATATGTTCATGCCTTCGCCAATCAGCCACACAAGAACACAGATATCAGTCGGGTGCATCTCCACGCGTACACCACGGACTTGGGTGGATCGATATCGGCTCCTACGCAGCTCAACGTCCATATGCGATGTGCCAAGGAACTGATGATAGCCGATAAAATCCCAGCAGCCGATAGATATATACTGATGTTCGAAAGTTGGCCTTCAGTCGCCATTAAATTTTATAAAGAGCCCGATGAACTCCAGAGACAAGCCGGAACGATCAATAAATTAAATATGTGTCATGACCGCTTCATCAGCTTCACTCATCGTCACCCGATGAAGTGATTACCACATAAAGGCCCCATCGGCTTGATGCCTCAATCTTCTTACTGTAAGTCCGATGAGTATCTTTATGCCTTCACTTGAAATTCTCTTCTATCTTTTGAAATCGGCTGTCGACCATGGAGCCCAAAAGAATGTGTCACTAGTACAAAACATGAAATTAATGGCGGTTCTAAAATAATTTTTGCCGTCGGTTTTAGCTTTTTAACTGTAAAAATGTTTTGTACCGTTGATTCCAAACATAACCCGCCGGTAAAAAAGTTAATAATTTTTACTGGAGGTTTGTAACGAGCACCGCCACTATAAATATAATCTTTCGGTAGGTTCTACCTATCAACCGTCGGTAAAAAAATATTAATAACTTTTACTGGAGGTTCGTAACGAGCACCGCCGCTATAAATATAATCTTTACCCCAAGTTTATTGTGATAACCGCCGATAATAACCACTACCGGAAGCCTCGATTGGAAGCGCCCGCAGCCCCGCACCAAATCGCCCAGCCAAAAAAAAATCAAAGGGAACCTGTACTCCCTCAAGCCTTATCCTCTCTGTTCCACCCGTGCTCCACAAACCTAGGCTGCCACCGCGGCCATCGCCGCTGCCACCGTCGAATCCCTAGCCTCTGCGTATATCTCCTGATTTCTCCTTCTAGCAAATGAAGTTGCGTGTAAGATTAAATTAATGATTCTCCTTGCACCCGTCTTGCGCCTTGTGACTGTCCTACATTCCTTTGATATCCGATCCTGCGCATGCACGTGATTTACTTTACCAAACAAAGGAGCCATCGGTCTACTTCCTTAAATAGTCATCGACTCCACTAAGAAATAGCTATCGGCTGAGTAAACAACCAATCGGCCGATGCAATAATATGGGATGTACTTCAACAGCAAACCCATCGGCTCATGGTGTGCCCATGTTTGCTTACAAGCCGATGGCCAAACAGGATGGCCGATAAATTAATTTTCTGGCTACCTGTGTATTACAGAGCCGATATCTTCTAGAGCGCATGTGCATCCATAAGCTGATACCCCAACAAGATGTCGTAGAGAATTTTAATATCGCTTGGAAAGGGATCAACTCTAGCCGATGTATTTGTAGAACTCACACCAACCAATGTTGCGTCCATCGGCTTTGTGCAGTACTCAGATAGTATATAAACTGAGCTCCCTTCGAGGGATACTGAGTTGCTTGATACATTAATCTGTAACTAGCTGAATTTTCTATTGGCTTAGCAATGCTATGATAAGTTCATTACTTCTAAATTGACCGCCGACGCCTCCGGATGCATATTTAGAATTGGCCATCTGAAGACAATTAACATGGACACCAGCTCCTTTCTCTTGCTATCGGCCATCAGTCCTCTGCGTGTGACTATCGTGCCACGCATGCTTCATGTACTGAGCCATCAACTGCCAATAGGGTCCTTATCGGCTCTTCAACTGCCTCCCTGAGAACCGTCCTCTAGATTTTATGCATACGTCAGTCTGGGTGATGCCAACGGTGCATACGATCAGCTCTCTCCAAACCATCTTCTTTTCTATTTGGGACTTTAGGCACAGGGACTACACCACTATCGGCATCCTCTGACGTTTCTGTGACTGCGAACAGAACGGACGGCAGGTGCCGATGCCGAGCATGATGCGCCATCTGAGGTAGAACGGCAGGCGGGCGAAGACATACACATACTTGGCGGTGCGGCCGAGGAGGATACCGATGCTCGATGATGACCTCTAAGAAGAAAGTGCCGTAGTAGCACGATGATGCAGGGGATGCCTTGGGGGTGACGATCATTAGCCTGTAGCCCACGCTGACATTACTGCAAGTGCCACCCACCAGGCCGATTCTTCTCTTTTAAGTCGATGATTTAAACTTCTGACTATTCAATGCTCCGATCCAAAATAAGCTGATAACTCCCTTGGACCTTATATAGTCGAATAAAGTAACTCCATCGGCTGAATAAAATGTCTCCACTGATTTGCTGACAAGCACATACCGGCCTGCTAGTAGACTGTCTACGAGTCTTTGATGCCTGCCTATCAGCTGCCAGTTAGCTTCACGGAGCTGCGGACAGGTCCTTCACTTGGAGAGCCAATATGTGACTGGCTGCTAATCACTTCATGATCACGTCTGAGCTCTTCCCGGCCACATCTGCTGCAAGCTTGTTGACCATTGAATGTCCGATATACTCGTTTCCTCTATGTGCCGATATTGTATCAGCTATACAATCTGGCGATACGCATGTATATGACATGTCGAGCATTGATCCTGCTGATGATTTGATCAAATAAATAAATCTGCATTCAATAAATTTCCTCTTTCATCGTCACGTGCCGGCCTCTTTCATAATTAACTTGGCACAAATTCATCCGGATACCATGTAGCCGATAGACATATCTCATCGGCTTTAAATGTTAATATTGTAATCTGATCTGTTGAGACAAGTTTGACAATTACTTCTTTCGAGCACCACCTGGCGTGCCAAAAATGTGTTGACGTAAAATTCTGGCAACGACGGACCCTGCTTTGACCAACACAAGGATCTGGGAGATCTGCTTAACTCCAGTGCAGAATCCAAATCGGCGCGCGCGGCGTGCCAGTCAGTTTGACCAGTTAACTGACAAGGTGAAGATAATCCACTTGAAATCAGAGGCAATCAGCCAATCAGGCCGATACGATCCTGGTACCAATAGAGATAATGATATGGCAAAATAAAGCATGACAAATAAATGATCGGCCATGAGGCCGATTACAACATCCTGATGAGCATGAACGGCTCATCGACTGTCCAGACCAGATCTGCACGATTGATGATAATAAAGTATGAAAGCTATCAGCTAGAAAGCCGATAGGAAATAGAGCGCCGTTGAGCCTTTGCTTCACTGTGATCCGGACGGGGAGGGTTATGCTGGACGGACAAGGATGTCACCACCTGCCGTATACCTCATCAAACGATGGGGTAGAGCCGCATCCGGTAACACTAGTTAACCCAGATACCACATCTATGTTAAAGAGCGATACTCTAGTATCCCGTGCGGAACTCCCACACCCTTCGGGTGGATAGACATCATACTAGAGCAAACGTAAAAATACTGGAAACGATGTCGTGGCCTAGACGTGTTACCATGTCTAATCATGCAAGGCATAAGGTACAAATATAAACTAAGCATAACATACATGTCTGACATCACATAATATGAACTATGCGAATATGTAAAGCTAGAAGATAACTCTATTAACGAATTCCAAATATTACAATGAAAAGGAAGAGTAAAACCCATACCCAATACTCCTAGGCAACCTCGGGAACCAGAAGAAGAGTTACTTCACCTAAACTCCACTATCCTAAGGACTAATGCGAGAGAGCAACTTTAGGTGTGTCTTCTTTAGTAGCACCCCCCTCATATTTATAGGGGTGAATGAGGGGGTGTACGGCCAGGAACTCAGCTGCTAGCACCTGGAAGGGGTGCAATGAGGAGTCGCCACGTGGAGCAGGTAAGGCGGTGGACCTGAACCCGGTTCGCCGAACCACCCGGTTCGGCCGAACACAGGTTGGCTCCAACCGGGCCCATTCTTCTCTGAGTCACTATCAGGTGGGCCCTCAGGTCAGTGGTGCACGTCTTGGCACTATCCTAAGTTGGTTGCATATTTTGGTGGGGCCATTGATTCATGAGAGGCGTAATGGAGCATTCTGATTGGTCGATGAATTTTGCCATGGATTCAAGGGTGTGTTTTTCCTCTATTTCTGCTCAGTTCCCTACATAGCTCTATTTTCCAAGGGACATGTGGAAATGAATTATTCTGAGGTAAATATGCAAGTGAGTTATGCTAGTTCTCCCAATTTTCTGATCAAAATTTAAGCTCAAAAATGGTCCGTAGCTAGCGTCAACAAGATCCCCCAAACTGTCCTTGTTGATCAAAAAATTATTAGTACACGTTACCTGTCATCGTGCTATGTCTTGAGGCTTAGATGATCTCCTTGAGGTTGAATATGATTGGCATGAGTACCTTGCCCTTGTTACCTTAATCATCTATCGGGCTTTTTAGCATTCTCCTTGTCTCAAGCTGTTGAGAGTTAGAATGGACGATAGAGCAATACATTCCTTATCTTTGTTTAACAATCTATCTGGAGGTTTTCTTTTGAATTTTGCAAAACAAGACTAAGTTCCTCAAATGAATCTCTTAGATTGCACAATGGTGTATAAATACCAGGGCATTTCCTCCCTTCTCATAACAAAAAGCTTTTGTAGGGCTCAAGGTATGGAATGGATGAAGCATACCTGCATTTCATATATTGCCAAGACAAATAGTGGATCTATGGAGAAACTAGTCATAAACCAAGATCAAGATGTGCGCGTGTGTGGATGGATGGAGGTATGATTACTCCCTTTTGTGTGATC
Organism: Panicum miliaceum; assembly: GCA_032594955.1. Lineage (NCBI taxonomy): Eukaryota > Viridiplantae > Streptophyta > Magnoliopsida > Poales > Poaceae > Panicum > Panicum miliaceum. The sequence goes on along the minus strand of CM064061.1, from coordinate 43,626,111 downwards.
CCTCTCTCCTTTATTTCAATTCTATATTTTTTTGGACATGGCTATTGTTGATATTTCCTAGCGTCACGAAAATATATCCGCAAGCGCATGGATACCGTTGTAGCTTTCACCCAGGAGTATTCCAAAGGTATCGTATCCACTAAGGAACATGTGTATATTTTCTAAGGTTCAGATTCGTCCAAGGACACCGCACCAATTAGAGGCAAGGGGTAGAGAGGATTCCTAAGGCTAAGAATCAAAGGTAAGATAGAACTATCCTAGTTGCTCGCGTCGGGCTACTGGCTTCTCACAGAATAAAACTGGTGAGCTCCAGTAATACATCACTGGGATATACCCGAACGGGGAGGGTTTCGCTGGATAGACATGGCTGTCACCACCTGCTACTTACCTCATCTACCATGGGATATACCACAACTAACAGGTAAGATCTGATCTAGACACCACGTCTATATCGCCTTTACTAACTCTGGAATCGTACTTTTTCTAGAGGCATCCACTACACTAGTGAACTATTGATCCGACAAACAACTAGGGGGAGCTATATCTAACTTAACTAAGAAACTAAAGCATAAAAAAAATCATGAACATACTATGATTGATAAGCATCCGTCGAGGTACAAGATGGAGAAGAGCGCCGGTGGGCCCACCGGTGCCTCCCCAACTCCCCCTCACTCTGTCCCTATTTCCTAAGCACTACCTAGGCAGCACTACACCACTAAAGGGGAGATCCAAACTCCAAAGTGAGAGAGGATGGAGAGGTGAGTTGTGTCTACTTTAGAAGCCCCTCCCCTCATATTTTTCGGGGTGAATGAGGGGTGCTACAGCCGGGAAAATAGGTGTGCACAGGCAGAACAGACAATGGGAAGGCTTCAGGAGGCGCCACGTGGAAGCTGTAAGGCGGTGGCGCCAAGACTAGTTCGGCCGAACCAGGATAACCGCCTTTGTCATCCCCCTTTGGCACGGACACTTGTAAGTGGGCCCTTATGATGGTTCCAGGTGAGTCACGTTGAATTATGTAGGTTTGGTGCTGTATGTGGGCCCATGGATCAGCGTGCTTGCGCCTGATTAGCCGGAGAGGTGTTCCCTTGGATTGAAGTGTGTTGCCTTGCTCTTGAGGTGTGTTTCCTCCTTTGCTTTAGCTGCATACACATATTCACCAACACATGTGGAGTTTGATAATTAAACACCCGCTCTTTGTTGGTCGGCGCGCTCCGATCAGTCGGCATTTTGTGGCTTGGATCCTGGAGCTTGGTTTACCTTCATTTCTTGCCCAAATCCCTACATTGCAAAATCTCCAAGGGAAATGTGGAAATGATATTATTCGGGTTAAATATGCAGGTTAAGTATGCCAGTCATCCCAAATTTTGGGTCAAATTGACGCTCAAAATTGGTCCGTAGCGAGCGTCAATAGCTATCCCCCTTCTTCTTCCTTGGGGTAACCATATCTCTCTGTTGACGCCAGATTTTGACACGTGTTGAATCGGCGTCAGGAGGAGAAGATTGGCCGATGCAGCAGATCTGAAAGCTACAGTGAGGAATCGGCCGATTGAGGTAACAGTTGAAAATCGGCCGATTGGTGGCGCAGCCTATGCCAACAGGATGGGATTATTCCAGAAGATCCTGGTCAAAATATGGTCAATAGGGCACGTCAAATCGGTCAAGGAGCAATTGAAGAGAATCCTGATTGGATCAGGGGACGGCGGCGGAAGATTCTGCGGGAGTCCGTTTCCTTTAAAAGTTCTTATAGATATAGTAGTTTTCCTGTTTTAAATAAGGTTGTAACAAGTCGTAATCGACCAGGAGTCCTAGTTTCAGGGTATAAATAGGAGTCGCTAGGGCTTTGCAAAAATATCAATACATCAATCAACAAAACACTTCTACTTTTTACTAGTACTTTACTTTCAAGTCGGCGACTTCGCCAATATTTTCTTCTTCCACGAGTTCGTACGGATTGGCAGGGCTGCATCAACTTGATCTCCGGCTAATTGGTAGGTTCCGCTTACCGAGTAATATCCGAGCTTTAACTACGGGCGCATCGCTGTGGTTTCGTTTGGATTTATTCACCAGTTATCGATATTTACTAGAATTGCAAGTTTTACCTGTTATTCTAGTATTATCACCAGTTATCCAGCTTGAGATCAGAGTAATCGGCTTCGTCATTGTTCTCCTTCGATTTATCATCATACAGCCGATTAGATCTATTTCATGTGTTGCTTCTATAGTAATTGTTTAGATTGCTCTAGCAGTTTTTCTTTATAATTACTATACGATCATCGGCTGACCCATAGCCGATCATCTCTACAGCAAATCGGCCGATTCGCTGCCGACGCGCTCCTCAGGACAGATCGGAATCCCAGCCGATCGACGCGCCTGGAATTTAATACTCTATTTCCTTGTCAATCAACAGGTCAGATTGACTGGCACGCCGCGCGAACTGCACCAGGGCGATAACCCGAACAGGAGCTAAGCAGATTCTCCCGGGTCGTGTGTCTGACGCTGAAGACCCATCGGCCGATTCCTATCCGGCCGATTTTAGCGCCAACACACTTTTGGCACGCCCGGTGGGACTATCCAAGATCTGATATGTCGAACAACGCAGAAATCTCTGACAGCAACATCATTGGGGTCACAGAAGCTGATCTCAAGGACGACCAGAGGGAGGAATTGGCCAAACATCTGGAAGATTACAAGAGGATGTACCTCCAGTCGTTCAGTCGTACCAGAAGCGGGGAAGCGGTCAAGAAGGCTCCTATCCCAGCGCCTCACCACATCACCATTGCTGAAGACTCGGGCAAGATGTCAGAGATGATTCAACAGTCCGTGTATCTAGCATTCATCGACCAATCCTCGGTGATGAGCAATACGGTGTATAACGCCGTCGTCAACTCTCTGGCCAGCGGAGCCGTTCAAGGCTATCAGGGACCGGCATATGCCCCTCCAACTACTCTGCCAGCCAGAAGCTTACCGTACACATCCCAATCGGCTTCTCAGCCGATATTGACGCAGCGCGAGGGATACAGCTCTCCACCACTTCCGGCGTCTCCAAGATACAGCGGTGCACCATGTCTCCCATCGCGAGCGCCGCTTCAACCCGTTCAGATGGCTTCTGTGCAAACACTACCTACGAGCTCAGTGCCTTGGGGGGCGTCAGCCACGGCGTATTTCCCCGAGCCAGCGAACGGGCATGGCACTTATCCGTTTCAGGTGCCATACCAATCGGCCGCCCGGCCGACGGTCTCCCAGTACCAGCCGATCTTACCAGAAATTGGCAGGGGGGCAAGCACTGTAGAAGTATTCAGAGGCATGGTGCCAGCAACGACGTACGAAGGGGGTGCGGACTCGTTTCGCCATCAGCTATCGGCTGCTCAGCAAAATTCGCCGATTCATCACCCAGCCGTACCAGCCCTTCAGCATATGCCCGTGCCGCGAACAACTGTTCATCAGCAGCAGGTGGACTGGATGGCAAGAATAGCAGAAGTAATCCAGGATCAGTTTGGACTGAAGCCGAAAGTTCAGACTTATACTTACAAGACGCCGTATCCGCCGGCCTATGACTCGTTGCCGTTCCCACACCGCTACAAAGTTCCTGATTTCACCAAGTTCTCAGGGACGGACGACACATCCACGGTGGAGCACATCAACAGATTCATCATCCAGTGCGGAGAAGCTGCCACGCAAGATGCTCTGAGGGTGCGTTTATTTTCATCATCTCTGTCCGGATCGGCCTTCCAGTGGTTCACCACTTTACCGCCAAATTCTATCGTCACTTGGGCCGATCTGGAGAAACAATTCCACAAGTACTTCTATGCAGGAGTACACGAGATGAAGATCTCGGATTTGACCAGCCTCAGGCAGAGGAGCGATGAACCAGTGACAGGGTATATATAGAGGTTCAGAGAAATCAAGAACAAATGCTACAGTCTGGCTCTGACCGATGCACAGTTGGCCAATATCGCTTTCCAAGGCCTCTTACCACAAATCAAAGAGAGATATGCTGCCCAAGAGTTTGAAAGCCTGAGTCAAATCGTCCACCGATTGTCAGGGCAGGAGGTCCGACCGTTTGAACAACGGAGGAGCTTCCAGAAGAAGGTAGCATACTTGGAGGGATCTGAATCCGATGCGGAGGAAGAGATCGACCTGGCGGAATGGGTAAAAGGGAAAAAACCGATATCCTGCCCCTTTGGCAAGAAGGAGCCAGAGACATTCGGCTTTGACACGTCAAAGGCCGATAAAATTTTTGATCTACTATTTCAGGAGGGGCAGATTAAGCTGTCTCAACATCACACCATCCCTACGGCCGATTAACTTAAGAAGATGAAATACTGCAAGTGGCACAACGCTACTTCTCATGACACAAATGAGTGTAAAGTCTTCCGCCAGCAGATACAATCGGCCGTCGAGCAGGGGCGGCTTAAGTTCGAAACTCCAAACAAATCGGCAATGCCGATGAAGATAGATCAGCATCCCTTCCCGGCCAACACGGTTAACGCTGAAGGAACCTCAAGTCAAACCAAGGTGCTGACGTCAGGATCGGCGAGAAGAGGCGGCGCTGTCGACCCCAGGAGGCAGATCTCGACGGAGGAAATCAGAAGAAGTAGGCGAGGGCCAGAACGACCACGCAGGCCTGTCACCTCCCGATTCTTACTGAGTAAATATCGGCAGCAGCAAGAACAAGCACAATACCAGGGAGAGATGATACGTCGGCATGAAGATCACTGGCAATGTCCGTTCTTCATCCACTGCTGGGAGAACGATATCAGGTTGCCATCTGCCGATAACTGTCCGGAGTGTAACGGATCAAGCCGCAACGATCGCCCGAGGCCACACTCTAGGGACAGAGGATCAGAGCCGATCAACAGAAATCAGCATGAAGAACGGCGCGTTTCGGTACATGATCGGCTAGGGGGCAGAGTTGACCAGTACAGCAGGTCAAAAAGCAAGATCGGCCAGCAAGATGGACTGGGGGGCAGGATCAATGCACACGATCGACTGGAAGAGATGGCCGATGATAGGGTGTCAGACGAAGATCCCCTAGGGAGGGAACCAGAGTGGGAACACGCCAAATCATCGGCCAAACCAGTGAATCCCAGGTGGTGTCCTGATGGCCTATCCAGATCCCAGAAGCGAAGGATCCAACGCCTACGCCAGTGGGAACATCAAGAAGAAGAACAAAGACAGGTGCCAGAGAGAAGGAATGTGAAATCTCGAATTTGGCGCCCAAAGAAGAACGATCAGAAAGCAAACAACCAAGAATCGGCAGCCGAAATTGATATGGTATTCATACTGCCGATGGAGTTCATGGCGCCAAGCGATCGGGATAAAGTGACAAAAACAAAAGAAGAGCAAATGGCACAACTGGTATTAGAGCCGATGATGGCTACGTTTGAGAAACGAGAAGAGGAAAAACGACAGCATCTTAAGGCGCTGTTTCTCAAAGGGTATGTCAACAAAAGACCCGTCACCAGATTACTGGTAGATGGAGGCGCGGCAGTCAACATCATGCCGTATGCCATGTTCCGCAAGCTGGACAAGGGCGACGACGACCTCACCAAGACGGACATGATGCTGAAGGATTTCGAAGGCAACGTGTCTCCCGCCCGCGGAGCATTCTGCGTCGACCTCACCATCGGCAGTAAGACCCTCCCTACTACTTTCTTCGTCATTAATGGCAAGGGGTCCTATAATATGCTACTTGGTCGCGACTGGATACACGCAAATTGCTGTGTCCCATCTACTATGCATCAATGCCTTGTGCAATGGGTCGGCGACAGTACAGAGATAGTCGCTGCCGATTCCGTCTACAGCGTTGCAGCGGCCGACACGCAACAGTGGAGCTGCGAGCACGTCAAGTGTATATCTGGCAGGACTTGGGACACTGACTTCCTGAAAGTGTCCGATTTCGGTCTACAGCCGATCCAAGCAGTCGGCTCTGAAGATTCAGAATAAATGGATCAGCTCGTTCGAGAAGATGAGAAGTTGGGGCATGGGTTCACGTCGGCCAATTTATTAGAAATGGTAGATTTGGGAGATAGCAGCAAATCAAGGCCGACGTGCATTAGTGCCAATTTGGATTCTGAGTACAAATGCAAAATATGTCAAGTTAACATGGCCGATTTCTCATCGGTTTTCTGGCTACACATCTGGTGAAAGAAATATTGGGATTCATTATTGAGTGGAAATTACGGATTACATGGCCGACATGGTATAAGTCGTCGTTCAGTTGGGACAATAAAAGAAGAAGAAGAGATAAATGATGCGTACGTAAATGCGAGGCAGACCGAGAAAGCAGTTCAAAACCAAATCGGCGCAGTGGCATTAAAGGAGCAATACTGTTTAACATATTTTTTTACAGCCCAAGGAAAGCATCTATGGCTACAATCGCTCGTCGTCTAATTTGATCGGCCGATTCTACTATTCTCTGATCATTTTCGGCCAATCCTGGTACTTCTGACACGCGGCGACGGAGCCTTATTGTTTCACGGGCCAGACGTTGTCTTTCCTGCTTCAGCTCGCTAATCATGGTTGGGAGTTCTTGGAGCTTTTTCTCTTCAGCGGCTATCTCTTTGGTTATCTGTTCCATCTCCTTGGCTAGTTCTGCTCTCGTCCGTTTCAGCCGATCTATTGCGCCGACGATGTCCGGACGGCAGTTCTCGAGGAAGTTGATTCTATGATGTACTTCCTGAGTCTGATGCTTGTGCAAGTCAACCTCCTCCTGAGTTTTGGCCGTCTGAGCACGATCGGCCATACGTTGTAGCGCCCTGGAAACCGGAATCTGCATACCCTCTATGTAGGCGGCATACCCCAAGTTTCCCGACACTTCATCCGGGATGTGATATTTGACCTCATTGAAAAGTCGTCGGATCGGTGATGCATCTTCCACCAATCGGCCGATGTCACCTTGGAGGAGATTACGAATGCTTTCGAGCTTAGAGCGGACATCGTCAGAGGTAGAGCTCGATGGAACTGCATGTGAAGCGATTTCTTCTTCATCGGCCAAGGAGACAGCAAAGGAAAAAATGCTATTGTTGGGGGTATCTTGCTCCTGTAAGGGAACAAAGCAAAGGGTAAGCAAGCGGTGAAAGGAAATCGGCCGATTCTGATGGTAAGATTGTTACCTCTTTGAAACGAATCTCTCTTGCCTGCGCCGGTGGAAGTATTTCCCTTGTTTCAGGGACTGGTGCACTGGGTTCGCCAGAAGAAGAAGATTCGATCATTATCGGTGCTCCGCTTGGGCCAGCTTCCTGAGAAAGACATAAATTCCAGTGAAAATACTATAGGAAAATGAAATGAGATGGTAATGGAAATTTGCCATGCCTCTGTGGGTCTCCCGGCCGATTCCTGCTGTGGAGTTACAATCGGCGTACCCAAGTCGACCTGCATCAAAATTGGTTAAGTTTCCTGAATATTAAGGATGCAGGGTAAGAGATCATGTACCTCAGCAACAGGAGCTGCTGTAATCTCAGTCCCTACTTGAGACGTGGCCGATAGTTGCGGGGACTGTGGTGGGACAACTTGTGCAGCCTAGCAAAGGAATGGAATTGATGTCAGTAGAAGATTTGGGGAATATATGAGATAAATAAGGTTACCTGGACAGCTTCTACTAAGAGCGATGCTGCAGCAGCCCCGGCTTCGGCGGTGACTTGGGGATCGGCCGTCTCGACAACTGGTAGGGGTGAAGGACCTGAGGTCTCGGCGAGTATCACTTCTACCTGATCGGCCGATCCAACACGGGGAGTCTCGGCCGATACTGCTGCCATCTGGCTAGCCGATCCGATATGGGAGACTTCAGCCGATGCTATTGTCGCCTGATCGGCCGATCCAATACGAGCTCGCATCCGACGGCTGGATATCTTTGGTGTTGGTCTTTTGGGTGCTCGTCTCGATCGGCCGGTGGAGATATCTCTGATAGATGGAGCATGGAAGCCGATGAGTGGGTACGCTGTATATTGGTGATGGCTATCGATCGGCCGGCCGCTTCGGCTCCGCATCGGGGGAACATGGCTTTCAGACTGAAGAGGTAAACATGAGTTAACAGCGAGATGATAATGCAGCATTGAAATCGGCTAAGGTGAAAAGGACATACCGCAACATTTGGGTCGATGTTCTCTGGGTCCAGAATGTTGCAGTAAGTTGATGGGGATTTACAGAAAAGATGCTGCTTCCATTCTGCCCACCATAATTTATACTGTTGGGTGGCGAAAGAGGCAACTGACCAGCCGTTCAAGTCAATGGTGCTGGAATCGGGTACTAAATCGCACAATCGGCTGTAGTCAAGACTGGAAGTTAGTCCGTCTCTGAATTTTGCTTGGCCGGCGAAATAGACTCGAATCGGCAATTGGCCAAAACCTAATTGCCTTGCTGCAGCCGACGGGCAGTAGAACTCATAAGTGGGTGAGTCCTTTCCTGAGAAGAAGTTAGCTGGCAGAATTCCGGGCTTAATCAAGACGTCCATTAATTCTCTGTCAAATGTATGGGTGGAGAAATCGAAGCATACAGGCAATTCGAAAATCGGCTCTGCGGTCTGATATGGATACCAGATGATCATCTCCTCACTAAGTCCATTATAGAAACATCTGAAATATTCAGCTACGCGGGTAGCGGTGAACTGGCAGCCAGGAAAGGCCGATACCGCTTCTCCAACAGATCTACAGCGGTGACGGACCGATGGATTCTCCTCCGACTCGATGTTGGGAAAGGTCTTTGTCTCTATCCTCTGCTGAGAGACCTTGCTCATGTGTAGATTGAGCCAGAGGGTGATGAACCACCAAGGACCGCCTGGATTCCCTATCGGCTCTCCTTTCGATAGCTTGACGCCGATTTGATGCATCAGATGGTATGCCGATCCCAGCAAATGTTTACCGAGGGGGATGGCCGATCCTTGTGCAAGAGACTCTGCCAAAGCTTGAGTGTTGGAAGAGGGGCCAACCGCTCTGCCACAGAAGAAGTGTTTCTCCAGCCACATCATCAAGAAGGCGGTGTGCTCCCTCTGTGAGACTGTCCCTGTCTTCATGTTTTTACTGATGTATCCTTTCCACCCGCCGATTCCTTTGGTCTCCAGCCGATGAGATGGCTTGAACAGATAATTGAAGGGGGTATCGGCGGAGGAAACATCTAGGCTGGTCAGCAGCAGGACATCGGCCAAGGTCGGGGTCATGGGTCCGTGTCCAAAAAGGAATGCGTTAAGTGCATCGGACCAGAAGTAAGAGGCTGCCATAACCAAAGGTTCGTTCTTTTCCATCTGAGACAGGGATAAGTCTATGCACTGGCCGATTTTAAGTTCTTCCCATTGGACTTTCCAAGACCCGGCTACCCTCTGGTACCATTCTCTCCACCCGGGTGTTTCATTCGGCCAGGATCTGAATGCGCCTACCCAGTGATCTAAATCCATGGGTGACTGCTTAAAGGGGATCCTATGAGTTTCTAAACTGATTAGATCCGTTGGATCAGGGCTGTGGCAGAACCACCTGAATTAATCCGGCTCAAGTGTATTTAACCATCACCATTAAGGCATCCTCGGTTAACCTTACACTTCAAACGGAGTAATCCACTGGTCTGTCGGGTATAACCTCCCGATACAACCACGGTGAACGGATCGAGCGCCGTACATACAAATGCTCATGCGACGATGAGCCCAGAGAATACCACATTCCAGCAAATATTACATCATTAGCATAAGTAAATATTACAGACCTAATTCTGAGTTTAGAAAACAAGTACTTCAATTAACATAGATAAGTTCTTCAGAGTTAAATTGCAGCGGAAATAAACAACGGAAACTACTCGACGATACAGGATGTCTCGATGAAGCCCGTACGAGACATCACTCGGCCTCATCTCCGTTGGACGGGGACGCATCCCATTCCACCGACCAACCAGGGGGAAGAGTGTAGGGCCAAGTCAAGCTAGCAATCATGTCTTCAAAGGGTTCACCTGAAAACGAGTCACAAGCAAGGCTGAGTATACTAATACTCAGCAAGACTTACCCGTGTAGTGGGAACTACTCCACCGACTCTAGATATGCAAGGCTTTTTGGCTCAGGGGTTTGTTTTGCCGAAAAGTATCTACAAGTGGGTCCTTACTTTCAACTTTTAGCTCAAGATTCTAGTTTCGTTAGCCAGTCTAGGTAAGCAGCTATTTAAAGCATACATGGTGAAGCAGTAAACTTTCCATCCAACCAGTTCATTCATCATCATTGTTCCTCTTCTTACTCTGTGGGTAAAAATGGTTAAGCAGTCCCAATAGCCGTGAGAAACGGACGATTCGAATCGAATTTCTTAACCTTGCAAGGGAGACCCAAACACACGTCACGTGGTTACTCCCTAGAGTCACACGTGCAACTTTTCCCCTTTCTTTCCGGGTCGTGGATCGGGGCTACCCTCCGAGAGTACAAGAGCTCCACGCCACGGTTCGGCGCCGGGTCGTGACCACTCTCTGCACTCGCCATATGCACATGGGACCGAAGTTCAAAGGGTAGGATGCCGTCCCCTTGCCGGGCCAATCAGGTACTTAAGCTTACCGATTCCCATAATCTCGGCATGTGTTTAGTACGTTCAAAGACTTAACCATCACTACCACACCCTGCGGCCTTAGCATTTTTCACTAGACAGACGGGCCTCAAGCGTAACCATCGTTACATAACCCGTCCGTGTCCTTATGATTGCAGCGTGTAGTAGTCATTCAACTCCTATTTTCTCGCGAGTGACAGGAAATCACTCGACTTTTACCGGAGTCCTATTAGCACAGCATTCTATCGAACCTTACATCTAGTTTTCACGCAAGGGTTCCTGACATCATGCAACTAAGTTTTCATCCAACTCCTATAAACTTAATGCACAAGCAAAGAGTAATGCGTTGCATAATTTCGAAAAGAATGGGTTATGCTCCGGGGCTTGCCTTCGCAGTTCGCTTGGGGATCTTCCGAACTTGGGCTCGGGTCTTCAGAAGCTTCAGTTAGATTTGCTTGGGCTTCGCGCTGTTCACTCTCGGACGCGGGCACCAGCTCGTAGGTTCCGTCGGCGAGAGTCGTCGATTCTACATGAGTGCACAGTTTAAGTCGTGGAAATAGCACTTGATTACGATTTGAGAGTAATTACTACAAGGGATAGTTTCTGGTCATGAAATTTTGGATTTAGACACCTCAAGGAAAGATGTGCTTACTGTAAAATTTTCAGCCAATTTTATGTAACAGATTAATTCTGAAAAATAGATTTCATTGTTGCTGTTAGATACTTGTTCTTTTTGTACAGATCAATTGGTGCAACAATTGTGGCTAAGATTTTTACAGAGCTCTCACTTGAGCATGCAGAAGCTACTGTAATTTTTGTAGGATTTATCATGCAGTAATTAGATCATAGAAAATATAACATTCTATACCTAGGCTTTTCAAAGATTCATTTTTACAGGGCCCTACATAGGGTTTTTGTCCATGAAACTTTTTACCCAGCAACTTCTACCAAAGTGTAACTCCCAGTAATAATCTGGGGATTTTCCAAGCTAAGATACTATTTTCTTGATTTAACGTAGGTTATTAGCACATAAATCAAATAAATAGGTTACTGTGAGATAAAAAGTCTCCTAATTTTTCTCTGGCTTCTAGTTACCAATACATTAGCATAGGAAAAATTTCAAGGGGTGGCTCACCACCTAACTACAGGGATAAAACATTCCATTTACACATGAATTAAAACTAAGTTTAACAAACAGCAGAGCTAGAGATGGAATTTGTGCCTGATCTTTTTACACAGTCCTAATCATCCAGCAACTAGTTCACTGCCCAAAATTCAGGGTCAGTATTGTTCTAGAACAGTGGGTATGAAATATGTCCAATAAAGCTTCTATTTAATGTAGAGCAAAATATTTTGGGATTCTGAGAAAATTTTTGTAACAAAAGTGGTAGAGTTTGTTCTGAGGATTCCAGAACAGTTGAGTTTGCATTTTTCTGAATTTTCTACGATTTTATACGAATTTTACAAGTTCACTGAATTTGAATCTAGGTTTGAAATTTTCTTTTACAACTAGGTCCTTGAATCTTACGCTCAGACCCTTCTAAAGATTTAAATCCTTGCAATTGGGTCCTCGGCGGCTCGGGTGCGGCGGCCGGCCGAAATTCCGGCGAGGGGGCTCGCCGGCGGCGAGGGGCGGGGGTCGGGGAAGGTTCAGGGGTGCGAGGGCTACCTTGTGGGGGTGTTGTCCAGGTGGGGGACGGCCGGGAAAGGCTCGCCGGCGTTGGAGCAGAGGCGGCGGCGGCGCGGCTCGCGTCGACGGCGGTGCTCCGGCGGGCTTGGGGCGGCGTGGTCCGATCGGTGAGCTTCAGTGGCGTGTGGGGAAGCTACTCCGGGGCTTGGCTTGGACGGAGGGGGTCGGGGTCGTGCTGTCCACGGCGAGCAGGGGCGGCGGCGGCGACGGCAGCGCGGGCGGCGGTGCTCCGGTGGCTCTGGGTGGCGTTGGGCGGGTCGGCGAGCTGCGGTGGGGTGATGTAGTGGTGGCTGGGTGCTCGGTTTGGGCAGTGGGCGGCTGTGGAGGGCTGCCCACGGGCGGGTGGTGCTCGGCGGCGGCGATGGCGCGGCGAGGCGTTCTGGTGGCGGGGCTTCGCGCGGGCGGTCGGGGTGGCGTTTTTGTAGGGACAGGAGGGGGCGTGGGGATGCCTGGGTGACGCGCGGGGCGGGGCGCGGCAGCGGCGTGCACTGGGCGCGGCGGGCGGCGGCAGAACGCCGGCGCGGCGTGCGGCGAGCGGGCGCGGTGACTGGGCGGCCGCGATTGTGGCGTGGGCGCGGTGAGATAGTGCCGGGCGCGGAGTGGGGAAGCAGCAGCGGCAGCGGCTCGGGCGGAGGGCTGGCGCGGCGACTGGTGGGGCGCGGGGGCCGGGGCGGCACGGCGGAGCGCGGGTACTGGCCGGGCGGGCGGCGGCCGGGGCGCGGCAGCACGCGCGCGCGGGGACTGGGCGGCGCGGCGTCGGGGCGGGGGAAAGCCGGCCGTGGCGGGGTGGCGCGGCGGCCACTGGCCTGGCGCTCCGCGCCGGTCAGGCGACGCCGGCCACCTGGCGCGCGGCGGGCGGGCGCGCGCGCGCGCGGCGCGGCAGAGCAGAGGGGGGGGGGGGATGCCAGGGACCGAAATGCAAAAATTTGAAAAAGTTCAGGGGGCTGGGTGCAAACAGGGCGTTTTCTCCTCTTTCTGATTTGAATTTCAAAAACTTTTGAACACGAAAGTTGTTCAAAATAAAAAGTTCTACAACTTTGGTTTCAGGCGAAACTTCATTTGGCTTATGGTTTTAAAGTTATTTTAAAAGTTTCAAATGTGCCCAAATGTGCCCAAATTTAATTTGAATTCCAACTGAACCCGTTTTAAATTCTTTCCACCCTCTCATTAGTTGGTTTAACACATAGAGTTAGGCTAATGACATTGATTTCGGAATTTTAATTACCAGGGTTGTCACAGCCTTCCCCCCTTAACAAGAATCTCGCCCCGAGATTCGGTAATTCTTAGTGTGGGCGTGGGTGCACAGACCAGTGGTTGAGACCAGAAACCCAGGGAAATGTTGGTTCAGGTAGCTTTCCGTTTCCCAGGTGGCTTCTTCTTCCGTGTGGCGATTCCATTGTATTTTATACATTCTAATCACTTTCCTCCTGGTCTCTCTTTCCTTTTGATCCAGAATCTTAATTGGGTGTTCGACATACGAGAGATCGGGTTCCAACGATATTTCTTGTTGTTCCACAACCTCGGTAGGGACTCGAATACACTTCTTGAGTTGAGATACGTGGAAGACATCATGGGTGGCCGTGAGCTGAGGGGGTAGTCGTAATTTGTAGGCTACGGGTCCGCAGCTCTCCATGATTTCGTAAGGACCAATATAACGGGGAGCTAGTTTGCCTTTGATCCCAAATCTTCGCACTCCTTTGGTTGGTGAAACTTGAAGATAGACATGATCGCCAACTTCGAACTTTAGGGGCTTTCTCCTTTTGTCAGAATAGCTCTTTTGTCGGGCTTGTGCGGCTTTAAGATTTGCTTGTATTACTTTTACTTTCTCCTCTGCCTCGATTACCAGGTCGGGTCCAATTATTTTACGTTCTCCGGGTTGTGACCAGCTCAAAGGGGTTCGACACCTTCGTCCGTACAGGGCCTCAAATGGTGCCATTTTCAAACTCGTTTGGTAGCTGTTGTTGTATGAGAACTCTGCCAGGGGTAGGCATTTGTCCCAATTCTTGTCATAATGAATGACACAAGCTCTCAGCATGTCTTCAAGAATTTGGTTTACTCTTTCTGTTTGTCCATCGGTCTGAGGATGGTATGCTGAGCTGCGAATCAGCTTAGTGCCAAGAGACGTTTGCAGTTGTTCCCAAAAGCGTGCTACAAACTGGGGACCACGATCGGAAATAATTGTCTTAGGTATTCCATGCAGGCAAACAATACGATCGAGGTAAATCTCGGCATATTTCTTGGTAGAATAGGTGGTGTGCACCGGAAGAAAATGTGCCGTCTTCGTGAGTCTATCAACGATAACCCATATGGAATCATGTTTCTGGGAAGTGTTTGGTAATCCCACGATGAAGTCCATACTTATGTCTTCCCATTTCCATGATGGTATTGGTAACGGTTGAAGTGTACCGGCCACCTTTAAGTGGCTAGCTTTTACTCTCTGGCACGTGTCACATTCCGAGACATACGTAGCAATTTCCCTTTTCATTCTAGTCCACCAGAAGTTTTGCCTTAGGTCCTGATACATTTTGCTACTGCCGGGGTGGATAGAGAATTTGGAGAGGTGTGCCTCATCAAGAATTTGCTTGCGGAGTTCACGATCCTTCGGAACGACTATACGACTTTCGAACCATAGAACTCCCTTAGGGTCCTGGCGGAAACATTTGTACTTCTCCTCACCTAGAGAGAGTTTTTGTTTGATGATCTTGATTCCTTCATCATGTAGTTGTGCCATGACGATTTGGTCGTGAAGAGTGGGCTCAACTGAGATGTGATTTAGAGTGCCTTGGGAAACCATTTCCAAGTTAAGCTTCCTCATGTCTGCACATAATGTCTCATGGTAGGACTCCATGGATAAGCAATGGCAATGGGACTTGCGGCTTAGTGCATCCGCGACTACATTAGCCTTACCGGGGTGATAGTGCACTTCAAGGTCATAATCTTTGATTAATTCTAGCCATCTTCGTTGTCTCATATTCAGATCGGCTTGTGTGAAGATGTACTTGAGACTCTTATGATCCGTGTAGATATTGCACTGTGTACCCATGAGATAGTGCCTCCATATCTTCAGAGCGTGAATGACGGCTGCGAGCTCAAGGTCATGCGTGGGATAATTCTGTTCGTGGGGCCGAAGGGCTCGTGAGGCATATGCAATCACTCGATTCTCTTGCATAAGCACACATCCTAGACCAGTACCTGATGCGTCACAATACACATCGAATGACTTGGTATTATCGGGTTGAGCTAACACAGGTGCCGTAGTCAGATGCTCTCTGAGAGTGTGGAAGGCTTCCTCACACTTCTCATTCCATACAAACTTTACTTCCTTCTTCAATAGTTCCGTCATGGGCTTAGCGATTCGAGAGAAATCCGGGATGAAGCGACGGTAGTAACCGGCTAAGCCGAGAAAACTGCGAATCTGATGAACAGAGGTAGGGGGTTTCCAATCCATCACCTCTTGTACCTTGCTGGGGTCAACAGCTATGCCTTCGCTGGAGATCGTGTGACCTAAGAACTTTACAGTATCCAACCAGAATTCACACTTAGAAAACTTAGCATAGAGCTGATGGTTTCTGAGTCGCTGAAGAACAATGCGAAGGTGCTTGGCATGCTCTTCCTCATCCTTGGAATAGATAAGAATGTCGTCGATGAACACTACGACGAATTTGTCAAGTTCGGGCATGAATACCGAATTCATGAGATACATGAAGTAGGCAGGGGCATTGGTGAGTCCAAAGGACATGACCAAAAACTCATATAGTCCATATCGTGTGGAGAAGGCAGTCTTAGGGACATCGCACGGGCGAATCTTGATCTGATGATATCCCGAACGAAGATCAATCTTTGAGAAGACTCGGGCTCCAGCTAATTGATCGAAGAGTACATCGATGCGAGGAAGGGGGCATTTATTTTTAACAGTTACCACATTGAGAGGTCGGTAGTCCACACATAATCTTAAACTGTCATCCTTCTTCTTTACGAATAGGGCTGGACATCCCCAAGGTGACGCGCTAGGGCGAATAAAACCTTTGTCCAGTAGTTCTTGGAGTTGAATTTTCAGCTCGGCCAATTCCTTAGGGGGCATCCTATATGGTCTTTTGGATATAGGGGCAGTGCCTGGTTGTAGTTCAATAACGAACTCAATATCCCTCTCCGGTGGCATTCCTGGTAAGTCATCCGGGAAAACATCGGCATACTCGTTCACCACAAGAATCTCATCTAGCTTAAGTCCTTCCATCTTATAAGCACAGGAATTCGTGCAATCTATGAATGGTAGGTAAAGGGTAGTGGCTCCGTGACTAGATGAATTTATCTCAACGGCTCGGGAAGAAAGGTCCAGTGTGACTCCATGCATAGCCATCCAGTTCATTCCCAAAATAATGTCCATGCCGTCAAGGGGTAAAAGGACAAGGTCCGTGTCGATGGTTTTACTACCCAATTTGACTGGTACTTGTCTGACCATTTGGTTTGAAGCAATTTTACCACCCGGTGTTGATATCATATATGACCCTTTTGTGTGACAAATATCCAAGCCTACTTTTGCACCGAATTTTGCACTTATGAAACTATGCGATGCACCAGAATCAAATAATATAACAGCAGGCTTGTTATGGATAGAGAATGTACCCGACATTACTGGGGCTCCTTCTGGAAGTTCTGCAAGCGTGGTGAAGTTAATCCGTCCTTGCTTGACTTGCAGGGTTTGTCTCTTGCCCCTGTTCTTAGCGTTCGGGTTGGATCCTTGACCTTGGTTGGGCTGTCCAGGCTGAGGGCATTCGCGTGCGAAGTGGCTGGAACTCCCGCATTTGAAACAGCGATTTGCGGGGCTAGGTCGAAGAGGCTGCTGAAGAATGGGCCTCGGACCATTCTGTGGAGGCATCGGGGGTCGTACCATGCCTGGCTGCTGTGGGGGTCTGGCAATCCATCTACCTGGCTGCGGGGCCCTCGGTGGAGCTGTAGGTGCGGTATTTTGCACGATGCGATACCTTGGTGGTTGGGCACTTGATGGCCCTGCGGGTGCCTTTCTCTTCTTCTCTGCCCGGTGTGCCATGATACAGTCCTCCTGGGTAATGGCCATATTGACCAACTCATTGTAGGTGTCAGCCCTGGCTAGGTTCAGACGTTCCTTGAGCTTGGTATTCAGACCTCGGCGGAAACGATCACGCTTCTTGGCATCCGTATCAGCGTGATAGCCTGCATATTGGCATAGGTTGTTGAACGCCTGGGCGTACTGCAACACGGTGCGGGTGCCTTGGGTGAGTGCCAGGAACTCATTCAACTTTCTCTCCATGAGACCCTCGGGGATATGATGTGCCCGGAACGCGGTCTTGAATTCATTCCAGTCGACCACATGGTCAGCCGGGAGCATCGCAAAATAGTGGTCCCACCACAGTCGAGCGGTACCGCGAAGCTGTTGCGCGGCAAAACGGGCCTTGTTGGCCTCTGAGCATGGGGCCACAAGTAGTGTGAACTTGGATTCTATGGTGCGAATCCATGCATCTGCGTCCAGGGGTTCCTCGGTCTTATGGAACAAGGGAGGCTGGGTCCCCAGGAAATCCGTGTATCCTGCAGCCTGTGGTTGGTGAGCATTGTGCCCACCTCTCTGCTGGTGTTGCCCTTGCACAATCTGACGCAGCAGCTCGGTTTGAGCGGCCATCACTTCCACCAAACTGGGCGGGGGTGGTGGCGATTGTCGCGAGCGGCTGCCACCGGCACCAAAACCCTCGGGGTTGCCACGTGTTGATCCAACCATCTGAAACGTGAAAGGTTACCATTAGCAACGCGATCCATATTACTTCCTTGATTCATAAATAATTGGTGTAGTCATAGACTTCCGAAGTCTGAGCTAGAAGTATGGACAGAATCTCTGTTTGCTACGAGAAAAATCATAGCCTGCTGTGGGTCCATCCAAAACATCTCAAACATTTGTGGTAGTCAGAGAATTTAGGACTGCCCCACTTTGGTATTTACTTCGGTGCTAGAACTATGGCTAAGGTGGTCGAAAAGCTCTTCCTTTGCCTTGCTGTCTTAGCTGTTTTTCAGCAGATTGATCGGTACTGTTTCGCCTATATCTTAAACTAGCGAGGTCCAATGAAGCTGAATTTTTGTGAGAACCTAGATCACAAAATTTAGCACAAGTCTGGTATTCAACACTCAGCCAAGAAATGCAAGGGGACATGGGTAAAAATTCCGACAAGTCTCAGCGATTGTGGATTCCATCGTTTACCAACTTACAACGAAATCACCAAGTTTATCGCCGTTCCTTACATGTTGTGGGTATCCACATGGTTCAGATATACCCAACACAAAAGAGTTACTCAACTCCTAGTTAGCCTATTACAACACTTGCCAAAAGTTAGGCTTCCCTATCGAGGAGTATGTGCAAAAGTCCTCCTAGGTCGTCCTCTAGAAATCATCCAAGTCGTTGACAGACGACTCGCTGTGAGCCGGAGAGTGGGCTCCCATCTGAGGTGCCTGTGGTACCTCACCCTCGAAATCCATACCTGAGATACCATCAATCTCCTGTGGCTCCTCCTCATCCTCCTCCATGTCGTCCTCATGGAGATGGTCATTCTGATCATGATGCCACTGAATATGCTCATTAGCATCCTCCAACTCAAGGTTCAGATCATGGAGCTGCTCCTCCAACTGTGCTATCGTGGTATCTCTCTCACCCATGAGAGTGTCCTGCTCCTGGATTTGGCCCTCAAGTTGGCCAATCTGAGCATCTCTGTCCTCAAGATCCTGACTGAGCTCCTTTATCTGCTCATCCCTGGTATCTGCCATCATATGGTAGGCCTGAGCAAGATCAGTGAGCTGCTCGAGTGCCTGACTCTGGAGAGTCTGAAGCCGGTAGAGTGCACTCATGCACCGCACGGAGGTATGGATAGTCTCCTGGGCATGGAAGTCTACCAAATACTGTGCGTGCTGCACCCTGTTGAGCCAAAAGGGGTCGTTGTCCTGGGCAGCAGGAAACAATCCAATGGGAGTGAGTGTGACAACCTCGGGACGCTGCGCACAAAATGTGGTGAGCGCCCTCATGGCTGCAAGCTCCCAAGTATCGGCCAAACGGCGACCAACAGCCTCAAGCTCCAAGGCGGGCCACTCCGGGTGTAGCGGGTGCGGAAAGATAGTCACGTTGACACGGCACTGGGTCACTCCATTTTCTGCAAACTCCAGTCCGGCGTAACGTGGGGGAATTAGATAGCCCGCGGTACGCAGAACATCCCACAAAATAGAGGGAAAGCCCTCCCAGTGGAGGCACTGCGAGTGCACGCGTCCATCCTCATTCACCATCATCTCAACAGGCTCGGCCATCTGAACAAAAGATCAAATGGAGTGAGATAGCGAAAACTGTGAGCAGCACAAGGACAGATTCTGTATAGTGTGCAAAAATAATCATAACTCCCACAGTTCTCGTCCAAAAATTCTCAATTTTCACCAGGTCACTCCTAAGGTATTTGTGAACAACTTTTCTAGTCAACTCCAGAGCTAATTGGGTCTCTAAGATGGTCTTTCTTTTCAGGTTTTACCTTACTGTCTACCCAGAATTTTCAGTGAACAGAAGGCTAGAGTTTCGTGCACCAGGGAAAATCTACCCAGCCAAAATTCACCAAATTTTAACAGCAGCTTCTGGGATAAATTTGGAACAAGTTTCGTGTTGTGCTCTTTTGCAGAAAACCACAGGAAGGGGGCCTAAAAATTTAAGAGGCAGAAGTGCTTATTCTGGACAGAAATCTGACGCTCCAAGGTTTCTGTTATTTCTTATTATCCATAAGTTCAGAATTTTTCATTTTTGAACAGAAGATAGGGCACAAGATTTGGAACAATTTCTTCAACATGAACTTTATCAGAAATGGTCGTTTTCTTTGGTCAATAATTCGCTCTTTTCGGTCGTGGCAGATTTGGGACAGTTTCTCTAGATAATCCTTATGCAACCATGCTTAGATACGCAAGAACCTTTCCACTCTCACACAACGCATTTTTGATTTCAGATACACATGTTTATGATGTATGCACGTCCTATTCGTCCTCACAAATAAAACAATTGCCAAATAGCTTTGGTCTTACGATGATAGTTTCGGTGGCTTACACAATACGGCTCTCCTATAATAGCTAGTCGAGTCTTTCTACTCGTTCCTTAACTTATCGTAATCGCGGTTAGTGTACCTGCAGAAAATCGACAAGCATATACATTTCGTGAACCTTTCATGCCAGCACTCATGAAAGCGTCCGTATTCATTACCGTTTACTTATAGAAACGATATCTGTACAATTTCCGCCGTACAGACGACGTTAACAGACGCTATCGAGGTAGCGTATTCACGGGGGTACCGTCATGAGACGGGGGTATGAACAGCGATCGCCATACCCTGCGCCGAACCTTCTACTCCCAATATGTTCAACTAACAGTTGGCATATTGGCAGCACCTCAAGTAAGCCACTGCTTGAGGGCAGCGTTCGGTTCGCATCACCGACAGGAAGGCCAAGCTCCCTCAGTTGGCTGAGGATCCTTACCTTCTTACCTTAGCGACGAGTGCGTCGTTACAGAATTTAAAGTCGGTTGTGCATTAAAGTAAGTTTTGACAGAAAGTAATGTGCTGGAAGTCAGTTGATAATATATATAGAAGTTAGATAGCCACCTAGTAACTTTCCCATAAACCCTTAGGGCTTTACGAACTAGGCACCATCCTTAACGTACCAACGCATTTCGCAACACAACCGTCTAGTCAAGTTTTAGTAAAATGAGTTTTTAAGGCTTGTAGCATTCTCTGGCGTATGTATTTCGGCTCTGGTGTCTGCTGTTGCCAGCTGTGGCACCAGCTACGGCTCTGATACCAGCTGTGGCAGAACCACCTGAATTAATCCGGCTCAAGTGTATTTAACCATCACCATTAAGGCATCCTCGGTTAACCTTACACTTCAAACGGAGTAATCCACTGGTCTGTCGGGTATAACCTCCCGATACAACCACGGTGAACGGATCGAGCGCCGTACATACAAATGCTCATGCGACGATGAGCCCAGAGAATACCACATTCCAGCAAATATTACATCATTAGCATAAGTAAATATTACAGACCTAATTCTGAGTTTAGAAAACAAGTACTTCAATTAACATAGATAAGTTCTTCAGAGTTAAATTGCAGCGGAAATAAACAACGGAAACTACTCGACGATACAGGATGTCTCGATGAAGCCCGTACGAGACATCACTCGGCCTCATCTCCGTTGGACGGGGACGCATCCCATTCCACCGACCAACCAGGGGGAAGAGTGTAGGGCCAAGTCAAGCTAGCAATCATGTCTTCAAAGGGTTCACCTGAAAACGAGTCACAAGCAAGGCTGAGTATACTAATACTCAGCAAGACTTACCCGTGTAGTGGGAACTACTCCACCGACTCTAGATATGCAAGGCTTTTTGGCTCAGGGGTTTGTTTTGCCGAAAAGTATCTACAAGTGGGTCCTTACTTTCAACTTTTAGCTCAAGATTCTAGTTTCGTTAGCCAGTCTAGGTAAGCAGCTATTTAAAGCATACATGGTGAAGCAGTAAACTTTCCATCCAACCAGTTCATTCATCATCATTGTTCCTCTTCTTACTCTGTGGGTAAAAATGGTTAAGCAGTCCCAATAGCCGTGAGAAACGGACGATTCGAATCGAATTTCTTAACCTTGCAAGGGAGACCCAAACACACGTCACGTGGTTACTCCCTAGAGTCACACGTGCAACTTTTCCCCTTTCTTTCCGGGTCGTGGATCGGGGCTACCCTCCGAGAGTACAAGAGCTCCACGCCACGGTTCGGCGCCGGGTCGTGACCACTCTCTGCACTCGCCATATGCACATGGGACCGAAGTTCAAAGGGTAGGATGCCGTCCCCTTGCCGGGCCAATCAGGTACTTAAGCTTACCGATTCCCATAATCTCGGCATGTGTTTAGTACGTTCAAAGACTTAACCATCACTACCACACCCTGCGGCCTTAGCATTTTTCACTAGACAGACGGGCCTCAAGCGTAACCATCGTTACATAACCCGTCCGTGTCCTTATGATTGCAGCGTGTAGTAGTCATTCAACTCCTATTTTCTCGCGAGTGACAGGAAATCACTCGACTTTTACCGGAGTCCTATTAGCACAGCATTCTATCGAACCTTACATCTAGTTTTCACGCAAGGGTTCCTGACATCATGCAACTAAGTTTTCATCCAACTCCTATAAACTTAATGCACAAGCAAAGAGTAATGCGTTGCATAATTTCGAAAAGAATGGGTTATGCTCCGGGGCTTGCCTTCGCAGTTCGCTTGGGGATCTTCCGAACTTGGGCTCGGGTCTTCAGAAGCTTCAGTTAGATTTGCTTGGGCTTCGCGCTGTTCACTCTCGGACGCGGGCACCAGCTCGTAGGTTCCGTCGGCGAGAGTCGTCGATTCTACATGAGTGCACAGTTTAAGTCGTGGAAATAGCACTTGATTACGATTTGAGAGTAATTACTACAAGGGATAGTTTCTGGTCATGAAATTTTGGATTTAGACACCTCAAGGAAAGATGTGCTTACTGTAAAATTTTCAGCCAATTTTATGTAACAGATTAATTCTGAAAAATAGATTTCATTGTTGCTGTTAGATACTTGTTCTTTTTGTACAGATCAATTGGTGCAACAATTGTGGCTAAGATTTTTACAGAGCTCTCACTTGAGCATGCAGAAGCTACTGTAATTTTTGTAGGATTTATCATGCAGTAATTAGATCATAGAAAATATAACATTCTATACCTAGGCTTTTCAAAGATTCATTTTTACAGGGCCCTACATAGGGTTTTTGTCCATGAAACTTTTTACCCAGCAACTTCTACCAAAGTGTAACTCCCAGTAATAATCTGGGGATTTTCCAAGCTAAGATACTATTTTCTTGATTTAACGTAGGTTATTAGCACATAAATCAAATAAATAGGTTACTGTGAGATAAAAAGTCTCCTAATTTTTCTCTGGCTTCTAGTTACCAATACATTAGCATAGGAAAAATTTCAAGGGGTGGCTCACCACCTAACTACAGGGATAAAACATTCCATTTACACATGAATTAAAACTAAGTTTAACAAACAGCAGAGCTAGAGATGGAATTTGTGCCTGATCTTTTTACACAGTCCTAATCATCCAGCAACTAGTTCACTGCCCAAAATTCAGGGTCAGTATTGTTCTAGAACAGTGGGTATGAAATATGTCCAATAAAGCTTCTATTTAATGTAGAGCAAAATATTTTGGGATTCTGAGAAAATTTTTGTAACAAAAGTGGTAGAGTTTGTTCTGTGGATTCCAGAACAGTTGAGTTTGCATTTTTCTGAATTTTCTACGATTTTATACGAATTTTACAAGTTCACTGAATTTGAATCTAGGTTTGAAATTTTCTTTTACAACTAGGTCCTTGAATCTTACGCTCAGACCCTTCTAAAGATTTAAATCCTTGCAATTGGGTCCTCGGCGGCTCGGGTGCGGCGGCCGGCCGAAATTCCGGCGAGGGGGCTCGCCGGCGGCGAGGGGCGGGGGTCGGGGAAGGTTCAGGGGTGCGAGGGCTACCTTGTGGGGGTGTTGTCCAGGTGGGGGACGGCCGGGAAAGGCTCGCCGGCGTTGGAGCAGAGGCGGCGGCGGCGCGGCTCGCGTCGACGGCGGTGCTCCGGCGGGCTTGGGGCGGCGTGGTCCGATCGGTGAGCTTCAGTGGCGTGTGGGGAAGCTACTCCGGGGCTTGGCTTGGACGGAGGGGGTCGGGGTCGTGCTGTCCACGGCGAGCAGGGGCGGCGGCGGCGACGGCAGCGCGGGCGGCGGTGCTCCGGTGGCTCTGGGTGGCGTTGGGCGGGTCGGCGAGCTGCGGTGGGGTGATGTAGTGGTGGCTGGGTGCTCGGTTTGGGCAGTGGGCGGCTGTGGAGGGCTGCCCACGGGCGGGTGGTGCTCGGCGGCGGCGATGGCGCGGCGAGGCGTTCTGGTGGCGGGGCTTCGCGCGGGCGGTCGGGGTGGCGTTTTTGTAGGGACAGGAGGGGGCGTGGGGATGCCTGGGTGACGCGCGGGGCGGGGCGCGGCAGCGGCGTGCACTGGGCGCGGCGGGCGGCGGCAGAACGCCGGCGCGGCGTGCGGCGAGCGGGCGCGGTGACTGGGCGGCCGCGATTGTGGCGTGGGCGCGGTGAGATAGTGCCGGGCGCGGAGTGGGGAAGCAGCAGCGGCAGCGGCTCGGGCGGAGGGCTGGCGCGGCGACTGGTGGGGCGCGGGGGCCGGGGCGGCACGGCGGAGCGCGGGTACTGGCCGGGCGGGCGGCGGCCGGGGCGCGGCAGCACGCGCGCGCGGGGACTGGGCGGCGCGGCGTCGGGGCGGGGGAAAGCCGGCCGTGGCGGGGTGGCGCGGCGGCCACTGGCCTGGCGCTCCGCGCCGGTCAGGCGACGCCGGCCACCTGGCGCGCGGCGGGCGGGCGCGCGCGCGCGCGGCGCGGCAGAGCAGAGGGGGGGGGGGGATGCCAGGGACCGAAATGCAAAAATTTGAAAAAGTTCAGGGGGCTGGGTGCAAACAGGGCGTTTTCTCCTCTTTCTGATTTGAATTTCAAAAACTTTTGAACACGAAAGTTGTTCAAAATAAAAAGTTCTACAACTTTGGTTTCAGGCGAAACTTCATTTGGCTTATGGTTTTAAAGTTATTTTAAAAGTTTCAAATGTGCCCAAATGTGCCCAAATTTAATTTGAATTCCAACTGAACCCGTTTTAAATTCTTTCCACCCTCTCATTAGTTGGTTTAACACATAGAGTTAGGCTAATGACATTGATTTCGGAATTTTAATTACCAGGGTTGTCACAAGGGCTCCCCATAGGGCCTAGACAGATGAGGTCAGGAGACTCTGAGAGAGGAATGGTGATCCTGTGCCTAAGGGCCTAAAAAGAAAGGGGAAAAAGGGAAGAAACTAAGAAAGGGACTGGAAAATACTGAAGCAGTAGAAAGGCGAAAAGGAAAAAAATTTCGGGCATTTACCTCTGGGATGGAAGCCATCATCGCCGATGACGCCGCTGGGGAAGCCGCCGATTGGGCCGCCGCCGCCAAAGGAGCAGCCGATGGAGCCTCTGTAGATGGGGTGGTCGCCGATGGAGATGCCATTGGGGGTCGGCGCAGGCTGCGGATGAGATCGCCGGAGAAAGGGGAGCGCTTGGAAATCGAAGGAACTTGGAGGAAGATGAGCAGTGATGCGACAGAGAGGATGCTAGATTCATGGAGGAGGAGAGGCGGAGAAAACCAGTACTTAAGAGAGATAAGGGGGGGCAAGGGCAAATATGGTATTTTTACCGCGCCGTCTACACGAGTTCCAGGGGAGCGGTCGTTTCACGCGCCCGGTTCAAGGAAATTGCAATCATTGTGCCGCGGAATGGAAGGAGATTTTTACTGCACCCGTTTCGAAGGAGAGGGTTAAAGAAAAGAGTTTCGAAGGAAAAGTTATATTTTACTCCGAAACTGGGGGGCATGTGTTGACGCCAGATTTTGACACGTGTTGAATCGGCGTCAGGAGGAGAAGATTGGCCGATGCAGCAGATCTGAAAGCTACAATGAGGAATCGGCCGATTGAGGTAACAGTTGAAAATCGGCCGATTGGTGGCGCAGCCTATGCCAACAGGATGGGATTATTCCAGAAGATCCTGGTCAAAATATGGTCAATAGGGCACGTCAAATCGGTCAAGGAGCAATTGAAGAGAATCCTGATTGGATCAGGGGACGGCGGCGGAAGATTCTGCGGGAGTCCGTTTCCTTTAAAAGTTCTTATAGATATAGTAGTTTTCCTGTTTTAAATAAGGTTGTAACAAGTCGTAATCGACCAGGAGTCCTAGTTTCAGGGTATAAATAGGAGTCGCTAGGGCTTTGCAAAAATATCAATACATCAATCAACAAAACACTTCTACTTTTTACTAGTACTTTACTTTCAAGTCGGCGACTTCGCCAATATTTTCTTCTTCCACGAGTTCGTACGGATTGGCAGGGCTGCATCAACTTGATCTCCGGCTAATTGGTAGGTTCCGCTTACCGAGTAATATCCGAGCTTTAACTACGGGCGCATCGCTGTGGTTTCGTTTGGATTTATTCACCAGTTATCGATATTTACTAGAATTGCAAGTTTTACCTGTTATTCTAGTATTATCACCAGTTATCCAGCTTGAGATCAGAGTAATCGGCTTCGTCATTGTTCTCCTTCGATTTATCATCATACAGCCGATTAGATCTATTTCATGTGTTGCTTCTATAGTAATTGTTTAGATTGCTCTAGCAGTTTTTCTTTATAATTACTATACGATCATCGGCTGACCCATAGCCGATCATCTCTACAGCAAATCGGCCGATTCGCTGCCGACGCGCTCCTCAGGACAGATCGGAATCCCAGCCGATCGACGCGCCTGGAATTTAATACTCTATTTCCTTGTCAATCAACAGGTCAGATTGACTGGCACGCCGCGCGAACTGCACCAGGGCGATAACCCGAACAGGAGCTAAGCAGATTCTCCCGGGTCGTGTGTCTGACGCTGAAGACCCATCGACCGATTCCTATCCGGCCGATTTTAGCGCCAACACTCTCTTTTTTTCAGGGGTACATGGAGAGAGATCACAAAACACATGGAGTATTTATTTGGTGGATGGATGGATATGCTTATTCCCGGTATAGGAATTTCGCAATGAATGTGGGCACTAGGGTCACAACAATTTGGTAAAGATCAATGAAATAGCATGCAACATATGTGTAGAATTTTCAAATTTATAGCATATGGCTCTGGTAGGACTTGCAACATCATTGAGGAACTTGTATTTCACTTTTATTTTGAAAACAAAAACTCCAGATATCATGCTTACTCAAGAAGAGATTGTAACGCTCTACTTTCCATGTCTATACTCACAACAACCTAGACTTGGATGAAGCATGTGCAACCCATGAGATTTTTAGGTTCATGGCAAAGGTTTAAACAGCCAGCAAACTCAAACTCAAGGAAACATTATGCTTTAAGACTAAGCAAGACAGACGAGCAAGAGCATAACAATTATTCATGCTTTCAACTTCGGAAAGCTAAACATTCTTACCATGCATATGGAAAGGGAAATTTAAGCAGAAAATGTTTTTGTAGGTTTTATGATTTTTAACTTTTTATTGAAAGCTGTAAAGATACAATTCACTTGGTGGAGAAACTCCCCCAAGCTAGCTTTTGGTTTATGGTCCGATGAGCAGGACCCTCTCCATACCTATTTAGGTCGAGGTCCAGTCGTCATTACCTGGAGAGGAGGTCGAGGATGATGACGTCTTCTTTTTTCGCCACACCTTCTTGTTCTTTTTCTTTGTTGTTGTAGATGGTGTGGGCACTAGATCCTCGAATAGGGGCCATGGTTCTGCCTACAACACATTTCCTTCATGGTCTTGATGAATCAGATACATATGTTCTTCCTTAGTTTGGAACCTGAACATCATCTTCTTGCCCATCATGCGAAGGTGAATCTTTCCCGTCCTGACATTTATCATGGCATGGGCATCTCTTAGGAATGGTTGCCCGAGGATGAGTGAGATTCCCAAGTCAACCTCCATGTCAAGAACCACGAAGTCCGCAAGGATAAAGGAATCCTTGACTTGTACTAGGAGATTCTTCACTATTCCCTCGAGGTACCGGATTGTCGAGTCAACAAGATGCGCACATATGCAGGTTGTGGAAAGAACAGGATATCCAAGATTCTCGAATGTTACCTTGGGCATAATGTTGACACTTGCTCCAAGGTCGCAAAGGGCTTGCTTGTAGTGATAGTCATAGATTGAACAACTGATCACTAGATACCCTAGATCCACCACTCTTGATGCTATCAGCTCGCCCCTTCAAGCTCTTCTTGGACATGCTAACCTTTCTGCATAATTAGTGAAGGGTATACCTCGTGATGGCCTACCCCAATTAGTGGTCACCGCATTCACACTTTCCAGGGAGGCTTCGGGTTGCCTTGGGATCTTTCCTGTTTCAGTAGAAGGAACAGTAGTAGCCAGCTGAGCTAACTGAGTTTCAAACATTTTGTTAAAGCTCAGCTGGTTGTTGATTACAGAGGAGATGCCATCCATCTTTGTTTGAATGGTCTCCAGGATCTTGTCGTTGGCCGCAAGCTTCTTTGGAATGGACTCATTGGTCTTTACTTGGCCTAGGACAAGATCCCTCAAGGAAGGTCGGTTAGGATTAAAAGAATTTTAATTACCATTACCTCCTTAGTAGTAGGGGCGCGACTGATTCCACCCCTGACCTCCTTGTGGACGAAACCTGTTGTTGTTCATGTACATGACATCTTCATGGGTTTTGGGGCAGTCCTTTCCCGAATGTCCGGTGTTCCCACAGATCCCGGAATGTTCCTGCGCTGGAACCTTATCTTGGGAACGTTCTTCCATCTTCTTGAGGAGGAGGTTCAGCTTAGCGGCGATCATGTCCATCTCCTTGATGTAGTGCATGGCCCGCTGGCATGGTTGGAGATGTTCATCATTCCAATCGTGGTTGGACACCATCTTCTCGATCAAAGTTTTGGCCCTATCAATGGTTAGTGAGAAGAAAGCACCACCAGCAGCAGCATCGATATGATCACGGGCTGTTGGGGTCAGCCCAGTGTAGAAGTTCTATAGAATGAACCAATCATCCATTTCTTGGTGACGACACGACAGGATGTAGTCCCGAAGCCGTTCCCATGTTTCAGTTGTTGACACATTTGACGCATGCTGGAATCCCAAAATTCTTCCTCGAAGGGCATTGGTTTTGCCCCATGGGGAAGAATTTGGCGAGGAATGCCTTGGTACAATTGTCTCAGGCGTCCACTACACTTCTATTAGCAAAAAACCACTGTTTTGCCTTCCCTAGAAGAAAAAATGAAAACAGTCGGAGCCTGATGGCATTCTGAGTGACTCCTTTGATAACAAAACTACTACAGAGTTTCACGAACAGTTGGAGATTGCGCTGGCATCCTCATTGGCCTTCCCACAGAATGGGCTGGCCTGCACCATCGTAATGAGACTCATATTGATCTAGAAATTTTGAGCTCCAGTGTTGACAGATGGCCCAACTTGGACATTGGCAGCAGAGGGGGCACCGAATTTATGGAGTGTCTTCTGGGCCATGGCGTTGGAAGTTGATGGAACAAAAATGACTGTATCAGGTGTGGAGAGTGATATTTGAGGAGACACGACAAAAGGTCGAGATCTTCTCAAAAGTGACTCTGGATCCTGAGTGAAATTATGCAGCAGATCGAAACCAGTCATACACTACCCTGCCTTCAGATAATGGAGAAAACAAAGCCAAGTTAGCCTATTTAAACAATGAACACCAATTTAGGATTTGACCAGCAACTTTATCTATTCATTTAACCAGTGCCTTCCCCGGCAACGATGCCAAAAATGCTTGTTGACGTTTGATAGCGTCATCACTAGGATAGACTTTCCATAGAAATGGTGCTGCAAACACCATGTGGTATTTCTTACGTTATAGATGAATCCGCAAGCGCACAGAATACCACTCTAGCATTTTACCCGTGAGTAACCTCGGGTGTTGTATTTATATTTCCATAGGGATGGCAGGAGTTATTGGAATAGGTAAGTTAAAGATAAAATCTAGCTTGGATGTTCCATTGTATAAACAGGGGTAAGATAATATATAGTAGAGAGGTAGTGTGACACACAAGCTACTCAAGCTCAAACTACCTATGGTCTTATGTACTCCTATCTAAACATACAATCTATACTATACACTCATACACATACACATGACTAGGATCGGGCTCTAGGCTCCCGGGAGAATCGCACAAGACTAGCAGAGGAGCCACCAGTCCACTCAGCTACTTTAATGACTGTTGACAGCTCATAAGTCTGAAATTTATGCTGTCAACTCCTACAATAACACATAAGAATGATCATCAATAGTAGTGGTAGGAGTTATCACTAACCAAGTTCCACATGTATTGTTCAATAAGCCATTTCAGGAACACATGTCGGTAAACGAAAGGAAACACGAAGAATACGCAGCACACAATGCATAGAAGATCCCATCCTGCGTCTCCCTTACAAGAAGGGCCCACATGGCAGTCAAAGTCTCCTCAACTAACCCCGAGCACCCAGGGAATATTCTAAGGATAAACTCACCAGATACCAGGCAAAAGGGCACTGAGGGAGGCCTTACCTGGGAGTCGAGCGACCCTGGGGGTCGGCCGACCCCGGGAAGTCTCAACCCGGGCCCAGCTTCGGAGGGAAGGTGTCCAGCGTACCCCCCAAGGCAGTGATAAGGTTTCCTTGTATAATTCCACCAGAAATCGACCTTGGAAGGCTATAAAAGGAGGAGGACACCCCCCCTCATTCCACACACCACCACCAAGCCCTCCAACATCTCCACTTGAAGATGTAGTACTCCACTCCATGGTGAAGCTCTTCCTAGGCTAGTCCTTACAATAGGGAGAGGAGAGAGACAGGGAGTAGCTCGGAGGAGTGCTTAGTTCCTCAGCACTCTGCTCCAGATATGTACCTCTACGGATGCTCGCTTCCTCTTTATTGAGTAGTAAGTATTCGTGATTCCTTCTGGTATAGTTCTTTTGTATAAGTGAGATTAGTTCTCTTACTCGCGGGTTCGTGGCTCCGTATTTATACGGAGTGCTGTAGTTTGCTACAGGATGTCAAATGTAGTTAGACTGCAGTAGTGACCAGTAGCGCAGACGTGGTGTCTGGGCTAAGGGTTATCCTTCATTTGCCTTATATCCCATGGATTGTTAGAGGTAGGCCGTAGGTGGTGACAGCCCTGTTGGTCCTTTGTAATCCTCCATGTTCGGATAGCGTAGAGCCGTTGGCCGGAGTCTCCTGACCATTTCAAGGGTAAGCCGGTGCCTGAAGCGAGTCTTACCCATGAGATTGACCTTTAACTTATCTAAGTGCTATCCTTAGGAATCCTCTCTACCCTTCGCCTACATTATC
Organism: Panicum miliaceum; assembly: GCA_032594955.1. Taxonomy (NCBI): domain Eukaryota; kingdom Viridiplantae; phylum Streptophyta; class Magnoliopsida; order Poales; family Poaceae; genus Panicum; species Panicum miliaceum. The sequence goes on along the minus strand of CM064061.1, from coordinate 43,594,957 downwards.
TGGTTGCTTGTCCTTGGATAACTAGAGTCGTAGGTATACACACCCGTTCCCTTAGATTCGATACCCTTGGAATACTCTTCTCTAAGGGGAAAGCTACAACGGTATTCCGTGCGCTTGCAGAGTCACTTTTGCATACGTTAAAATACCCAACAAGCTCTCCGGCGCCGTTGCCGGGGAACGATTGATGTTTATCTACGAACCTAGTTGTCCTCGTATCTTTTGCTTTTCTTTATCTCTACCTTTACCCCTGGTATCCATGGAAGGTTATCCTCGTACAAACCTTTCGACTCTATCTTTTGCTTTTCTTTATCTCTACCTTTACCCCCACTACCCAAGAAAGGTTTTCCTCATACACACCTTTCTACCCTTTGGGGTGAGTCTTTAGAGCCATGCTTTCTAGGACCCCTCTTTTCCTCACCCGGCTATGAGATTCACCCTTACGCCATACCAATCGAATCGAGTGAAACGAACTCACACCCTCACCCTTGATTATCGATCGATGCCAATAAAATCAAGTGATTCAAAACTCACATCTTATTCCTTGATTTTGATTGATGCCCAATAGAAGTTATGTTCTCCCTTCATTTCAAATAAACTTCTATTGGAAGCTTAGGATGGTTTGCTTTGCCACTAGAATCTCCATAGAAATGCGAAGCTCTCCTACCTAAGTAGGGGATGAGTTGAAAGAAACTCATTTCCCTCGTGATCTGAACTCGGAATCGCTCATATGGCCCACAGAGTTGCACATCCTCTTTCATTATGAGGCCAGGAACGTTCTTGAGTTGTTATTTTCAGAGTTCAAACCACTCTTTCCATGAGCTTGAAGTTTCATTCTGATTCTTCACAAAAGTCTTGCTCACCCTTGATTTCTCCGAGATCTTTTCATCCTTTGTGCCAAGGCACTACGAGTCTTATGATCATCTTAGGGAGTCCTCCCGATGCTCTTTAGATGGTTGTAGTTTGGTTCTGCTTTATAATAATATCTATGCAGGGCTCGTTGTTGCATTTGTGCACTAACCAGCCAAGCCATTATTTGATCTACTTCAAATGGCGAGCAAGGTGGACGTATACGTGGTTGAGCTAGGGATTGCCATGAAATGCCCACAATCATAAGCTTCCTTTGATTCAAATGAACCATTTTATAAGGAAAGAAGCCTCATTTTTTTCAGTTCAATAAAATTAGACTCACCGGTCATCTAACCTGGTAGAGTCCTTGTGTCACTTCCTTGTCTTTTGGAAGAAGCACCCAGGTACAAGATAAGTGTGGGGGAGATCCTCTCTAAAGCTGAAACTATGCACAGGCACCCACAAGGAGAACACACCACGCTGCACCAGCACGTATGTGAAAGGAGAGCCATAGCCCGGGTCTACAGGGGTTTGGGTGAACTCATGGTTCGACGAACCCATGGGGTGGCCCACACAGGCCCATCTTCATCCACAACATCGGTTTGTGTCTCTAAACCCCCTAATCTTCTTGATTTTCATGACTTTTGATGAATTTTAAATCTGATCCTTTAAATCAAACTCAAATAAAATGAATCAACATGCCCCACATGCTCTACATACTTTCTATGGTTGGCTTGCATATGTTCTATTCCATGCTTATCATCTTGATGCTTGTGAACAAATATCTTTAGGACAACATGATCATCTAAGTAGTTGATGTATGCGATATGGTTCAATGATCCGATCTTCACTCTTAATGCTTAAGTGCTTGGGAAAATTTATTTGAAAAAACTAAAAAAAAGCCTTTGCAAGCTCCTTTTTGATTTGCCAAAGTCCTACCAAAGCCATATGATAAGTCACCTTGAAGACCTTATACTTTTGCTGCTTGTCTTTATGTTGAGCTTTGTCAAATTGTTCTGACCCTTGGAAGAATTCTTTTCATGCTTTCATGATCAAGATTCATGTGCACACCATATACCCCCTTGCTATGCTTCTACAAGAAGTTAGCATTGTACCATCCATTTATATCCCACAAAATAAAGGCTCCACAATATGTGTTGGTCTCTCTCACCATCTATTGTTATAAAAGAGACATGAGCTATCAAGAAAAAAATGGACACATGAAGGTCCAAGCAGTAAAAAAAAATGGACACATGAAGGTCCAAGCATTCAAAAAAAAGAAGAGGTTGGACATATGAAAGTCCAAGAAAAAAAAGAGAAAAAAGAAAGATTGCCATGTTCTCAAAATAATTTACAAGGGGAGAGAGATCATACACAAGGAGTTTCGACCCACCATTTACCATCCACTATATCCATACACATGCACATCTTGATCTGATTGTATGACTAGTTTTCCTCCTTGGATCCGGTTTTTGACTTTGCAATAAATGTGATGCAAGTATGCCTTATCCTTCCTACCTACCTTGAGCTCCACATATAGCCACCATTAGAAGTAGGATGAAGAAAAGGGCAAGTCAAATGCCTTGGTGAGGAAATATACACTTTGAGCGATCTGAGAGATTCAAATGAGGAGCTAAGCAAGGTTTGTTTTAAAAACTCATTGAAAAATCCCAAGCTACTTGACATAAGAAGTTGAGGTGACTTGATTCAAAATCGTTCCATTCCTCAACTACCCAAGATGGCATGATAGACACCTCAAAGTTCACAAGTGCAAGATGAGGTATGGAATATCTCTTATGCTCGCTTCATACCTTTGGAAGTTATGTTTCACCTTAGTCTTTTCTCCTTCACTCGAGGACGAGCAAAGGCTAAGTGTGGGGGTGTTGTTGACAGCTCTTAAGTCTGAAATTTGTGCCGTCAACTCCTACAATAACACATAAGAATGATCATCAATAGTAGTGGTAGGAGTTATCACTAACCTAGTTCCACATGTATTGTTCAATAAGCCATTTCAGGAACACATGTTGGTAAACGAAAGGAAACACGAAGAATACGCAGCACACAATGCATAGAAGATCCCATCCTGCGTCTCACTTACAAGAAGGGCCCACATGGCAGTCAAAGTCTGCTCAACTAACCCCGAGCACCTAGGGAATATTCTAAGGATAAACTCACCAGATACCAGGCAAAAGGGCACTGAGGGAGGCCTTACCTGTGGTTCGGGTGACCCCGGGGGTCGGCCGACCCCGGGAAGGCTCCACCCGGGCCCAGCTTCGGCGGGAAGGTGTCCAGCGTACCCCCCAAGGCAGTTGATAAGGTTTCCTTGTATAATTCCACTAGAAACCAACCTTGGAAGGCTATAAAAGGAGGAGGACACCCCCCTCATTCCACACACCACCACAAAGCCCTCCAACATCTCCACTTCAAGATGTTGTACTGCACTCCATGGCAAAGCTCTTCCTAGGCTAGTCCTTAGAATAGGGAGAGGAGAGAGAGAGGAATTAGCTCGGAGGAGTGCTGAGTTCTTCAGCACTCTGCTCCAGATATGTACCTCTACGGATGCTGGCTTCCTCTTATTTGAGCAGTATGTATTTGTGATTCCTTTTGGTATAGTTCTTTTGTATAAATGAGATCAGTTCTCTTACTCGCGGGTTCGTGGCTCCGTATTTATACGGAGTGCTGTAGTTTGCTAAGGGTTATCCTTCGTTTCCCTTATATCCCACGGATTGTTAGAGGTAGGCCGCAGGTGGTGACAACCCTTTTGGTCCTTTGTAATCCTCCACGTTCGGATATAGCGTAGAGCCGTTGGCCGGAGTCTCCTGACCATTTCAGGGGTAAGCCGGTTCCCGAAGCGAGTCTTACCCGAGAGATCGACCTTTAACTTATCTAAGTGCTATCCTTAGGAATCCTCTCTACCCTTCGCCTACCATTTCTGGTTGGTTGTCCTTGGATAACTAGAGTCTTAGGTATACACACCCGTTCTCTTGGATTCGATACCCTTGGAATACTCTTCTCTAAGGGAAAGCTACAATGGTATTCCGTACGCTTGCTTTCGCATACATTAAAATACCCAACATGGACCTCCTACAACTACTACCCGAACGGGGAGGGTTACGCTGGAGGGACAGGGCTATCACCACATGCCGCCTACCTCATCAAACCATGTGGTAGAGCCGCATCCGGCAACACTAATTAACCCAGACACCACATCTACGTTAAAGAGCGATACTATAGTATCTCGCACAGAGCGCCCACCCTCCGGATGGCCAGACATCATACTAGAGCAAACGTGAGAATACCAAAACCGATGTCGTGGCCTAGATGTGTTACCATGTCTAATCATGCAAGGCATAAGGTACAAATATATTGGGATGTAAACGGATTGGATACGGACCAATATCAACGATATTGTATTTGTTTTCCTATTTTCTATCGAATTTGGATTCGAACACGGATAGACTCGGATACATATACGAATGCGAATTGCTTCGGTTATAAATACAAATTGATATGTCTCGAATACGGAGCGAACCAGATGTGGTTACTATGAGATACGGATATTTCTTCAGATATAGAGTAAATGTAATATTTATTTATATCACACATGTTGTAACATCGAACACCCTACGCGTCCAAATTTTAACTAGATTATGCTTAAGAAAACAAATTAGCGAACAATTGCATGACATTTCTAACTTATTACGTAGATGAGATAGATTCGATTTTCATGACATTCTAACTTGCAATATAGCTTAGATTGATAACTTATTACATTGATGATGCTTCATAAGCACTCGAATCAATTCATCTGTTGAAGGAAGCCACATTCAAATTAAAATCGTGTTTGATTAACCAAATAAATAAAAGATGATATGCCATTTTGGGCACTAAATTACACTATATTAACATTCTAAATTATTACATGCATAAATATGTAAAAGAGATAAATTATTGCTAGAGTCCCAACTAATATACAATATTCAGTTTAAGAAAAGATGGAAGAAGTCTATTTATTATTGTTGAAGTATTGGCAGAGTTTGAGTTTAATTCTCGAACTAGGAATCAATAAGATTTAACTCCAATATAATACCAATAGATAGATTATAGTTTTAGAAAAATTTTGGTACTAATTTTATATTTTTTTATTAGAAATGAATTCGTTATAAATTTTTAGAGATTAAATTAGATTTTTATTAATGTATATATTTGGAATAATACAACTATCAACCAACCAATAGATAAATTATATTTTTAGAAAAAGTTTGGTGCTAATTTCATATTTTTTAGACTAGAAATAAATTAGTTATAAATTTTAAGAGATTAAATCTATTTTTATTAATGTTTATATTTGGAATAATATTACTATTCGAATTAAGTATCCGAGTTGACTACCCGGATTATACGACTAGATATCCGATATCCGCCGGATATTATTTATATTGTATCCGAATCCATTATCCGATTTAAGTATCCGATATCCGAAACAGTAACCAGATATCCGAAAAAACTATCCGAATTGATATCCAACCCTCTCGGTCGGACGGTCGGCTAGGAAATATCCGTAGCATTTACATCCCTACAAATATAAACTAAGCATAACATACATGTCTGACATCACAGAATATGAACTATGCAAATATGTAAAGCTAGAAGATAACTCTGTTAAGGAATACCGAATACTCCTAGGCAACCTCGGGAACCCGAAGAAGAGCTACTTAACCTAAACTCCACTATCCTAAGGACTAATGCAAGAGAGAAACTTGAGAGAGAGCAACTTGTGGTGTGTCTTCTTTAGTAGCACCCCCCTCATATTTATAGGGGTGAATGAGGGGGTGTACGGCCGGGAACTCAGCTGCTCAAAAAAAATATGTTAAACCTAGAACCGACCTTTGGTGCAATGAGGAGTCGACACGTGGAGCAGGTAAGGCGGTGGAGCTGAACCCAATTCGGCCGAACGACCTGGTTCGACCGAACCCGGTCTGGCTCCAACCGGGCCCATTCTTCTCTGAGTCAATGCCAGGTGGGCCCTCAGGTTAGTGGTGTACGGCTTGGCGCTGTCCTAAGTCGGTTGCATGTCCTGGTGTTGACGGTCCTTAAGTGTGAAATCTGACTGTCTATTAGCATTTCTTATGCCCAATAGAATATATATTCCTCAGGCGCACAGAATACACCGTTGTAGCACTTGACCTTGAAGCACTATGGTCTTAAAGAGTATCGAATGAATGAATGATAAGTTTTACTGAAGATGATCACCAACTAACTTAGTCGGGGTAAGCCGGTTATGGTATGATAAGATAAATGGCCAGACAATGAACGAGTGACACAGGAGACTCTAGACCTTAGAGCGGTAAAGCAGCTAGGAGGACAACGAGGCGAGAAAGACTCCTAAAAAACTTCTAGATTGATGAGCTAGCCTCTCTAGACTAAACCATTCCTTAAACTAGCTATCGGGAACCTAGAGCTTACTTCGGCGGCTAGCAAGGAAGGACCTCGGAAAGAGATGAGAGGGGGGTGGGGAGGGTCCAACGGCACCAACAATCTACGGCATTTCTTAACGTCATCACTAGGAACGGGGGGGGGGGGGGGGGTAGGCCCATCCCAAGCAACGGTGCTAGGAAATGCCAGGTGTTATGTCTTCACGATTACAGAAAGAATCCGCAAGCGCACGGATATACCGTTGTAGTATTTCACCCAGAGAGTATTTAGGTATTGTTATTTATATTTTCCCAAAGGAGGGCATGATGTAAAAGAGTTTACTTGGTACATAATCAAGACTATGTGAATAAACCATAGACTATAGTAAGTACAGGGGTAAGCATGATAAATGATATGGATAAGGGTAATGTGACACACACACTTGGGCCAAACTCAAGATAAAGAATGAACGAATAAACCTAAGGTTAGTGGGAGCATAGGCATACAACAAGGTCCTAATAGCATCTATTCATAGAAGCAAGGGTTACACACGATACGTGCTTAGAACTACAAGTGCCGGGAAAATAGGGACATAAGGGAGAATGTCCCGTCCCGGAGTACATCCAGGACGTTACATCTTTGCATGAACTCCTACACCGAACCCAAACATGGGGGACGTCACTAACCACACCAATAACGCTATGGCGGACCAAAAGGGTTGTCACCTCCTGCGGTCTACCCCTACAATACCATGGAGCACGGTCATATCCGAAGGATCCCGCATACCCGAGCACCACGCCCGTGCATGAGGTCACTACCCTAGCGTCCCCGGGTCTCCCACCCTTCGGATGGACAAGTAAAATGCTAAGGTAAGCCCGAAGGCACGACGAACCGATATCCTTACCCAGATCATCTGGCGTAAGCATATAAAGAGTATAACTAATGAAGCAACAAGCCAAAGTATGAGATACTATCAAGATAGCATAGCATGCAAGAGCAAGATAGACTATCAAGATAATATAACAACTAAAGCTCAGCTCTGTATTATGAATAGAGTACTGACAAGTCGAATACAAAGCCACACCCAAGGTCGAGGATTGCTCACTAATCAAGTGGATGATTGGATTCACTAAGAGAGCACTAGCCTAGCTCCACTACCCTAAGGATTTCAAGTCACTAGAATGTGAGAGGGAGAGAGTGGCTCCAAATGTTGGTGTGTGTTGAATGAGGGGTGAGGGCCTCCTTTTATAGCTTGTATTGTCGGTTCCCGCCATCTCCTTAGATGGAAACCTTGGTAACCGATGTAGGGATGGTAGTGGCAACCTTCCTTCCAAAGCTGAGGGGGCCGGGAACCAGTCTAGGTTCGGCCGCACCCTGGGTGCGGCCGACCCCTGGGTGGCCCCTCTCAGCACTGCCTTCATGTGGGAGACTGGCAGGTGGGTCCATATCTTGATTCTTGTGTGTTTCCTTCTTTGTATGTCGGTTTGACCTGCTGTATGGGCCCTTCTTGTAAGTGTGATGCAGCAAACGATCTTCTGTACATTGCACGCTGCGTATTCTTCGTGTTTTCTTCTTATTGCAGACTTGTATCCCTGAAATAGGTAGATAAGCAAAACAACTATGGAACTAGGTTAGTGATACAAATATGTGAGTAAGAGGCATGATTTTCCTTTATTTGTGAGTATCGTTCACGGTCTGATTCTGCACTTAAGGACCCTCAACAACACCCCCAAGCTAGCCTTTTGCTCGTCCCTGAGCAAAACAAGGCTCTATGTTGTTGATCAGGAGTTGCTTCAATGTTGCATTTCCAACCTATACTTTTGGCACAACAGAGTGTTCTTGATTTCAAATAAGTTGGCATTTGTTCTTACCTCTTACCTTACTCTTGTGGGGCTTGTAGCTTTACCTCATCTTTGGCAGTTGAGAGTCAGAACGGTTTGGTAGAGTGCTAATATCTCTTACTCCTTTGCTCAATCGTCAATCCGGAGGTTTTTTTATAAAGGTTTCCAGAAGAAATTCAAAGTTCATCAAATGATCTCTCGAATCGCTTGCCTTTCTTCCTCAACTTGCCTCTAAAAGTTTGATTTGAGTGGAGCTGTAGGTATAGAGGATTCGAAGGCACACTTGTTTCTCATATTTTGCAAAGTCAAAGACCGGCTCCAAAGGAGAGACAAGTCATAAACCTTGATCAAGATGTGCACATGTGTGGATATTTTTGGTGGATGGTGGACGAATTCCTTTTTGTGAACCATCTCTCTTATCTTTTTTTTGGACACGGGCTATCTTTCTTCTTTTTTTTGACATACCTTATAAGCATGTGCTGTGGCTATTGACGCTTGCTAGGACCACTTTTCAACCATCAAAACCTGCGTAAAAGCAACATTTATCCAAAGATCAACACTAGAATAGGGCTTTATCTAACGAATTCCACGAGTGCTGGTCGATTTATGTATGCAGGCAATTACAGGGAAAAATTGCAGGAAGTGAGCGACTAAGATTCAAGGCGTAATTCCAGAATGCACAAACTGGCAAGGCAAGATCAAAAGATGCCAAACAAGACAAGGAACCAACCTCAATCAAGGCCCACTCACCTACCATAGCCCCTAGGGCCCACTTACAGACCACGTGGCAAAAGAAGGAGCTGGACTGGGCTAAGCCTGGTTCGGCCGACCTACCCAGGTCGGCCGACTCAAGGAGGAGGCCACCAACCTTCTCCTTCAATGTGGCGCCTCCTGATTGGTTTCTTAAGTCGGTTTGGGCAGGCCTCAGCGCATTGCATGGCAGAAGCACCCCTCACACACCCCTATAAATATAAGGAGGGGTGCTTCTAAAGAGGACACACCTTCACATCCCTCTCAACTACCTCTTGGAGTTTCTCTTGTGTACATGATATCTAGGCTCATCTCTAGAGGTGATTAGAGTTAGGGAGAGAGTGGGGAGGAGTTTGGGGAAGTGCCGGATTTGTCGGCACTCTTCTCCAGCTTACACCTCGATGGATGCTTGTGTTGGCGTTTCTTATGCCCAATAGAATAAGGATTCCGCAAGCGCAAAGAATACAACGTTGTAGCACTTCACCTTGGAGTATTACAGGGTATCGAATTTCCACGGGGAAGCGTTATTGTCTAAAGAGTATCAATTGAACGAATGGTAAACTTTACTAGGAATAATCACCAGCTAGATAATGGGGGTAAGCCAGATAAATGAGAGGATAAATGGCCAGGCAAATGACCGAGTGGCACACAGGAAACTCTACCTTAGAGCGGTAAGTAGCTGGGCGGACAACGAGCGAGAAAGACTCCTAAAACACTTCTAAACCAACGAGCTAGCCTCTCTAACCTAAACATGAACTAATCTAGTTGTCGGGAGAATAGAACTTGCTTCGGCGGTTGGGGCGGAAGGACTACAAACTGAGGGAGAAATGGGGAGTCCAACTCGACCAACGATCTACTGCTATGAAAACACCCAAACGTGGTGGACTACAAAGGATGGACAGGGCTGTCACCACCTGCCGCCTACCATAGCGGTACCGTGGGGTGGAACACACTTTCTAGCTAACACTAAGCCAAACACCACATTTGTACTTGGTGTTAGGATTTCCCCTGTGGCTTACAAGAGAAACCCCCCTCAACCTAGGGAACTAACTCAGAGCTCCCTCGTCCGGGCGAGAAAACCCGCAAGATAAGGTCCCAACAAACTAAGACTAGAACAACGCCTAAGCTAAAGGATAGAACTTCCACACACAAGCAAGAGCTTGGAAATAAATAAATAAAAGTGGAAGGTAAAAGCTAACTCAATAAATAAAGAAGATAACTTCATATTGATAATGTCAAAGGAAGGATACAAGAGCTTATACCAGACTTCCGAGGATGACACCGGAATCCCGAGATAAGCTCGACTCGACTCTAACTCCCAGACTACTAAACCTAACTCTAGAACTGAAGTGAAGAGAGAATCCTTCTGAGTGTGTGTCTTACAAGTGAGGATGAGGGGTCTATTTATAGCTAGTTACGGTCGGTAACCGGTGAAGAGCGTCAAGATTACGTGACCTTGGCAGGTGCGTAACTTCCACGCGAAGTTTGACCTCAAGTGGCTGTAGAGTGGGGCCGGCCGGCCTCCCCTAGGTTGGCCGGCCTAGGGATGTTGCCACGTGGCGTGGCCTTTCTCCTGTGTGATCTTGATCGCCTCTGGAGGTCGGTGGTAGTTGCGTTGACCGAGGCGCGACAGTTAGAGGCTGGCCGGCCTAGTCAAAGTCGGCCAGCTTGGTCCAGCACCTCTCGTCCCTCCGTTGCACCACCTTGAAGATCAACGCTTGCATGTTGTCCAGAGTGGTGCCTCTCGTGGATTCATCCCTTGTTTTGCATGCAAGTGGGGCCTTGAATTCCTGGGTCGAGCCATTCGGGTCCTTTTATTGAACCGTCTTTGAATGCACGATCCAGGATCATCTTGAGTATGTTTCTTGACCCCTAGACTAGTGTCGTGGCAATTCGAGGTGGGGCCAGGCCGGCTGGCCTGGTGTAGGCCGGTCGGCCTGGGATATTCCCCGTTTCGGCACTATTTTGGCACACCTGCTCCTGCATAGACAACTCATCCAAAACTTGTGGAACTTTATTAGTTTAAATAAAATAAGTATGAAACATGGTGCAAAAGCTCTGAATTATTCCCGAGATGTTGACGGACGATGGTCGGATAACGGCCATCAACACACCCCCAAGCTTAAACTCTTGCTTATCCTCGAGCAAGGCTTAATACTTAGGCTCGGCGGATCGGGAGTTGCATCAATGTCCATCCCCTACCGGTACCTTGTGCATAGCAAATTACTCATATTCGTATGTACCTGAGGATGTTGATCGTACCTTGGTTTGGAGTGTGGGGCTTATTCACAATTCTTCCCTCTCCTTGAGCGGTTGAGAAACCGAACAGTTCCACCAGATTTCTTCTGCTACGTGTTCAGGTTCCTTCTCGGAATTTTGATAATTTTTCAAAAGAATGGTTTTGAGTTTTCCCCAGTGGTACTCTCAAGGTCGCTCAAGGTGCATAGTCCTCACCATGGTCGAAACTTGACCATTTTCTTCCTACTTCTAAGGCTGATATGTGGAGCTTAAGGGTAGGAGTGTCGCATACCTTGATTACCTTTGTTGCCGAGCCGAAGAGTGGTTCGAAGGAGGTAGGTACCCGATCAAATTCCAATCTTATGGAATATGTAATTTTCAGGGGAAAGGGAGAGAATGGACTCACACTTGGAATATTTTGGTCCTTCATTTGCACTCCTAAACTCTTTTGATTTTTGGAGAGTATGGGTTCTATCTCTTCTTTTCTTTTCTTTTTTCGTGTCATTTTTTTCTCTTTTTTTCAAGATAGCCCATACTCTCATGATGAAGCTGGATACATGAGCGGAGTGACAACATGCATAGACCTTTTATGGATGGGTTCACAGTGGAGATTTTGGGCTGAGGTATGGATGTAGTATCTGGCAAAGGTGTATGTCGATACCCGAAGTAGGTGATCAACAGGCCAGATATTTTTGAGGCTAGCAAACAATGGGTACGCAAAGGAGAAAGATCGGTAGATGACAGGTACCATTCCTCGGACGGACTCACTGTTCGACAAAGCTCAAAGCAACTCAAGATAGCATATGTGGCTTTAAAATGGCAATGAACATTTTGCGGTCTGGATAGGACATTTAAACCAAAGGGAAACTCTTTACCGTGTTTTATTTTCAAAGGAATTCCGAGAGGTTCCCTACTAGAGCATGCGGTTTCATTCCAGTTTTACTATCTCAAATTTTCTCAACAACTTAGGCGTGGAAATCATGTTCATGCTCCCACAAATCCAACACAAAGTTTACCAGCAAGATCAAGCACTGAGCGAGTAACAAGCTATAAACGAGGCACTTGCAGAACATGAAAAGAGCAACTATTCATCATTTCCGAAGGTAGAGTTTGCACGGATTTCCACACATATAAGTTGGGAGTTCATTTTATTTATTACTAACCCTTTTTTTTAGCATGGCGACTTAGAATGGAAAGGGTAGGTTGGACGACTTACCTGGATACTCCCCCAAGCTTCGATGGAGCACAGTCCTGGGTGCTCCCCCAAGCTTCAATGAAGCTCAGTTCTGCTGGCTTGGGTCCTGTGGTGGCTGCTGGTAGGGGTACGGATATGGATAGTATGGCGGCGGGTACGGATGGTACTGCTGTGGACGTGGTTGCTGCTGAGGATCGTGCTGCTGCTGAGGATCTGGCTGTTGTTGCTAAGGATACAGATGGAATGGTGGTGGATATGGGCAGTGCTGTGTGGTGGATGTTGAGGTTGCTGCGGTGGATGCAACTGTGGGCCAAGGCCTAAATGGGTGAAGGATGCTGGTGGTGTCATGGAGTAGAGAGGTGTTCATACTCCAGTTCTGCTGGGTGAGCTCGGTGTTGTGCGCAAGGTCGATGCCGAGCTAGTCCTGCTACTGCCCCATGGTGTTGACCCGAGTTGTGAGATCATTGATCCCACGCATGATCGGGTTCTCAAACCCGTAGCGTGCTGAGCTTGATGGACCAACCTGCAGACCATAAGAATCCTGCATACCTGGGGGGTAGTAGGGTTCTTGTCCTGCACCTTGTTCGGATGATCCCCAAGCAGTGCTCGTACCTCCCTGAGCATAGTACTCATATGTTTCTTCGAAGCTCATGTTGGAGGTTCCAGCATGGTGGGATGGCCCTACTTGCTCTTGCTGCCGAGTGCTCGATCGTGTCTGTCGCCGAGTTGTTGTACTGGTCATGCTGTGACGAGCTGGCTCCTTTTTCTGCATCTGCAAGAGGTAACATTTCACCGAGTAGAGAGAGAATCTCGGGCATGGAAGCTCACAAGGCATGTTAAAACAATGAGAGAAAGAAGGGATAGCCCATGCTAAAAAAATGGAGAGATGGTTCATACAAAGGAGTTCATCCACCATCCACCAAAAATATCCACACACATGCACATCTTGATCAAGGTTTATGACTTGTCTCACCTTTGGATCCGGTTTTCTACTTTGCAATACATGAGAAACAAGTGTGGCTTCATATCCTCTATACCTACAGCTCCACAAATTTTGACCTTCAAAGTTAGGGTGAGGAAGAAAGGCAAAATAAAAAGCCTTGGTGAGGAATCATACACAAAAGAGTGATCCAAGAGATCATTTGAGGAACTTTGAAAATTTTTTTGAAAAACTTTACAAAAACCCTTCGGATTGACAGTTGAACAAGGGAGTAAGAGATATTAGCACTCTACAAAACCATTCTGACTCTCAACCGCCAAAGATGAGGAGAAGCTACAAGCCCCATAGGAGTAAGGTAAGAGGTAAGACCAAGGCCAACTTATTCAAAATCATGGTAAGAACACTTAGTTGTGTCTAAGGTATAGGTTGGAAATGCAACATTGAAGCAACTCCTGATCAACAACAAAAAGCCTTGTTTTGCTCAGGGACAAGCAAAAGGCTAGCTTGGGGGTGTTGTTGACGGTCCTTAAGTGCCTAATCCGACCATCAATGATACTCACGAACAAAGGAAAACCATACCTCTTACTCACATATTTGTATCACTAACCTAGCTCCACAGTTGTTTTGGAAGATTTATCATTTCAGGGATGCAAGTCCAAAATAAGAAGAAAACACGAAAAACACGCAGCAATACATGCACAGAAGATCATCCGCTGCGACACACTTACAAGAAGGGCCCACTTACCAGACCAAACCGACGTCAAATGGGGGCAAACACCCAAGGGATAAGACGTAGGCCTACCTACCAGTGACACAACCAAAGGCGGTGGCGAGAGGCGGCACAGGGGGGTCGGCCGACCCCAGGGTGCGGCCGCACCCTCCCTGAAGCCCGTCTAGGTGCACTTTAGCAGGAAGGCAAATATGATCCTCCAAAGGTCGGTTATCAACGTTTCCATACATAGAGAAGGTGGGAACCGACCTCAAGAGCTATAAAAGGAGGCCCTCACAACACATTCCACACACCAACACTTGGAGAAATTCTCTCTACTCTCACTTGTGACTTGTAATCCTAGGGTAGTGGAGCTAGGCTAGAATCTCTCTTAGCGAATCCAGTCGTCCTCAGGATCGGATAGCAATCCTCAGTCCTTGGTATGGCTTTGTATTTGACTTGTTAGTATCTTATTAATATTATAGAGCTGAACTTTGGTTGTTATGTTATCTTGATAATCTATCATGCTCATGCCTGTTATGCTATCTTGGTAATATGGCATGCCTTAGCTTATTGCTTCATCAGTTATACTCTCTATATGCTTAGGCCAGATGATCTGGGCAAGGATAATGGTTCATCGTGCCTTCGGGCTTGCCTTAGTGTTTTACTTGTCCATCCGAAGGGTGGGAGACCCGGGGACACTAAGGTAGTGACCTCATACACGGGCGTAGTGCTCGGGTATGCGGGATCCTTCGGATATGCCCGTGCTCCACGGTATTGCAGGGGTAGGCCGCAGAAGGTGACAGCTCTGTTGGTCCGCATGACGTTCCCTCATGGTTAGTGAAGTCCCCCACATTCGTGTTCGAGGTAGGAGTTCTGAAAGATGTAACATCCTGGATGTACTCCGGGATGGGACATTCTCCCTGTTGTCCCTATTTTCCCGGAACCTGCAGTTCTAAGCATGTTAGAGTGTAACCTTTGCTTGTATGAATAGATGCTAATAGGACCCCCTTGTACGCCTTTGCTCCCACTAACCCGTAGGTTTATTCGTTTATTCTTTATCGTTAGTTTGGCCCAACGTGTGTGTGTCACATTACCCCTATTCATATCTTTTATTATGACTTACCCTTGTTTATGCTATAGTCTATGACTTATTCATATCATCTTGCTCTTGTACCAAGTAAACTCTTTACAATCATGCCCTCCTTTGGGAAAATATAAATAACGATACCCGAATACTCACTGGGTGAAATGCTATAGCGGTATATCCGTGCGCTTGCAGATCCTTTTCTGTAATCGTTAAGACATACCACTTGGCGTTTCTTGGTGCCACTGCTAGGGATGGGATTAACACCCCCGTTCCTAGTGGTGACGTTAAGAAATGCCAACAGCTACAAGTTGCAGGTGAGCCGAAGAACCCGGCTTGCCTCCGGACTCTCACCTCACACTCTCCCCATTCTACTCTAAGGATGAACAACTCTTGCTTGAGACTCTTCTTCTCTCCAAATGGTGTGTGTTACAAGTGAGAGGGGAGGTCTCTATTTATAGCCCTCCAAGGTGGGTTGCTTAGCTTCTAAGCAAGGCTAAGGTTGCTTAGCTTGTAAGCAAGGCTAAGGTAGCTTAGCTTGTAAGCGGGGATTCCTCATCCTCCATGCAGGTAAGGCGGTTATGTAACTTCTAGGTGAAGGAAGGACACATGGCGTTGCAGGGCCAGGCCGGCCGGCCACTCCTAGGCCGGCCGGCCTAGGATTCCTGCCAATCGCCACCATCTTTCGTGTGGACACTCCTGATTGCTCCTGGAGGTCGGTGACAATTGGATTTCAGTTGTTTGTCCGAGTCTTGCATGCAGGTGGGCCCTTGGATCCATGTGTGAGGCCTTTCGGGTCATTGGATCAAACCGACATAAAAGGCACGATCCATGATCAAGGACTTGTGTTTCTCTGCATGCTGGTGAAAGTGGAGCCTGAAAGGCTTCAGTGCCAGGCCGGCCGACCTGGGATTTCTCCCAAATCGGCCCAAATTTCTATAGTGAGGTCCTGCAGTCACATATGCACCAAAACTAATGGAATTTCATTAGTTTAATAAATTTGGTTTCGTGTAGGCCTTGTAACCATGATTTCTGGAGAAATGTTGGTGGTCAAAATCATCGGAAATCGACCGCCAACATGCCCCCACACCTGGACTTTGCTCGTCCCGAGCAAAGGGTAAACTTAGATCCAGAGGATCAGGCAAAAGTCCAGGGTGGTGAGATCAAAATATGCATAAGATTTATTTCCAAGCTTTCTTCATACCTTGGATTCCTGGTGGCCAACACCATCACCTTTGAGTATTGATCCCCAGAACAACTTGATGGTGACCATGCTTCATTTCCTTTTCTCAGTACTTGGAGTTTTTGTGGGGGTTTTCAAAACAGGGGGCATACTCTCATTTCTCTCAACTTACTCTCGGTCTCTCATTTTGTGTTTGATCCTCACTCAGGATTTTCAAGAAACCTCTCCTACCTCTAGATTGGCCGTTGTGTAGCTCATGGTAGGGATGGAATTGAATATCTTCCTCATTTATTTTGCAAGATCAAAAGTCTTGCCTTTGAGAGATCATGTCATATTTAGAACTTTTTCAAGTGCAAGTGTGTGTGACGGATGGATGTCCTTGAGTGGTGTTTGATCTCGGCTTCTCCATTTTTCCCCTGAACCTCTTTTTTTTGCTCGAGTAGGATTGATTCCTCACTCCTAATTTTTTTTTCTCTTCTTTCAGGGGGATGGAGAGCTTATGATTAACCACTTGATGGACCTTATTGATGAACGTGTGTGGTGGTTGACCAAAGTACTAGATGATCATGACATTTCTCAAAAGGCACAAATATTTGATCAAGCTCAAAATGTTCAAAGATAGCTATGTGGGGTTCAAATCTAAACATTGTATGGCTCTGGATAGAACTTTGGCAAAATGAGAGCGAATGAGAGTTGCCTCACATTATTATTTTTAAAATAAATCTCCAAGACTTTGAATAAGAAAAGAGCATGTCTCTCATTTCATCATATCATGGGAGCCAATAAACAAAGGTTCCGGTGATCCTAACATGTAAGTTCCAAAGGCAACAAGTACTTGTAGAACAAATAAAGCTTAAGCACCTTTGAAAACTCATGTAAGAATTCATCTCTTCCAAGGATTTCATTCAAGTTTTGGTTTCAATTAGTTAGGCATGAATTTGAATAAAAATCGAGAAAGGAAACTAGGGTCGCAAACCTCCGTGACGAGTTGTAGTGCAGCAGGTTTCTCGTCCGATCGTGCTCGGTTTCGTCCAAGGGTTCATCTCGGTGATGCTCATATTGTTCCTCTGTGCACTTGGTGAGGGATTAGAACAAGGGGCCGGTTGGCACACAAGTGTGCACCAACCAACAAGCAAAGCCTGGAGCAATTTTGTTGTTTTTTTAAATTTTATTTATTTCTTTTTTTTTCAAACTCAATTAGGCGCTGTTGAAAACAAAGTTTTGGGAAAAATAAATTTGAGGAAATAAATTTACACCTAATACTAGACTATCCTAGATAACGACACGGTTAAGGTCCGGCCATGACCAAAGACTGAGGGGTTAAAGCGCCACGACCAAACAACAGAAAGCGGGAATTAAAGAATGGTACCTTATCTCCCTCTTTGAAGTGCTTGGCCTTGATCCACTTATATTGCCATCTTTTTATTTGCTCGTTGTAGGCCTTTTCCCTCCATTTGTCCAATTCAGCCAGTTGGATTTGTCATTTAGCTTTAGCTGATTGGAGATCCATAATTCATCTCTTGATCGCTCAGTGGGATTTCACCTAAGTTCAACCAGCATCTAGCAAGTTGTTCGATAAGTCCATAGTGCCTCGGTAATTTTCTCTTCCATCTCTTCCCCATGGCCTTAACTATCTTCTGCAGAGTGTTCTTGATTTGTCTTTTGGATGTTTCTGCTTGGCCATTCGTCTGGGGTGGTTTGGAGTAGCAACCCGATGATCTACTCCTGTTTCGCTGCAACACTTCCTGAAGGTTTGATGAAGTGTGAGCCTTCATCACCTATTCGACTCTTGGAAGTCCAAAGCTAGGAAATGTGATTTCCTAAAATTCTTGGTTGAATTCTTCGAGTCGGCCGCAACACAGGAAGTGCTTAATCCCATTTGGACACATAGTCCTCTCCAAGATGTACTGACATAGGGAAAAGACCCGCGAAGTCGATCCCCCATACGTCGAATATATCCATCTGAAGGTCCCTTCTTCAGTGGCATAGCAACATGGGTATTGATATTCCCATGTTTCTGACATCTTGGGACCCGCATAAATTCCTCAACGTCTCCACACATGGTTAACCAAGAGCTCATTCTGCCAAACCATAGCATGGGCACGGACTACTCCGTAGTCTCCTTCATATGGCGAGGAGTCGTAACACTCAAGAATCATACGGGTCTCACATACTGGGATGCAACAGTGGAGTAAACCAGTAGCACTGACTTTTGAGTGATAGGGTTCATCCCAAAGGTGAAACCTGCTGAGGTGAATCTTCTCCCATAGGTATATATCCAGTCGCAATAATGTTTGTTGATGGTCATTAAATGCAAAATCCGACCGTCAACTATACTCACAAGCAAAGGAAAACTATATCTCTTACTTGCATAATAGTATCACTAACCTAGTTCCACAGATGCATTGTCTATCTAACCTTTGCAAGGGTACAAGACTGAAATAAGAAGAGAACGAGAAGAATACGCAGCGAAACATACACAGAAAATCACTCGCTACAACATACTTACAAAGAGGGCCCACTTGGCAGAGCAAACGGGAATCCCAATTCACTAGCACCCAAGGGATAAGATCAGGCCCACCTGCCAGTGACTCAGGGGAAGGCAGAGCCGGGGAGGCGCCACCTGGGGGTCGGCCGACCCTGGACTACTTCCTGTCCAGGTGCACTTTGAGGAAGAGTCGCCTCCAAGTCTCCTGATTCCAGAAGATAATGTTTCCATACTAAAGGATGGCAGGAACCGACCTTGGAGACTATAAAACGAGACCCTCACCCCCTCATTCTGCACACAACACACTTGAGCCTCTCTCCCTCTCTCACACTTGAGATTTGTACTCCTTAGGGTAGTGGAGCTAGGCTAGTACTTCTCTCTCAGCGAAGCAAGTCGTCCTCAGGGCCGGAGAGCAGTCCTCGGCCTTGGTAATGGCTTTGTATTCGAATAGTCAATACTCTATTTTTAATGCAGAGCTGAGCCTTGGTTGTTTTGCTATCTTAATAGTACATCGTGCTTTGCATTGTTATGTTGCTTTGCTAGTTAATCGTATCATGGCTTGGTGCTACACTAGTTATGCTTTATATATGATTAGGCCAGATGATCTGGGTAAGGATATCGGTTCGTTGTGCCTTCGGGCTTGCCTTAGCATCTTACTCGTCCATCCGAAGGGTGGGAGACCCGGGGGCGCTGGGGTAGTGACTTCATACACGAGCGTGGTGCTCGGGTATGCGGGATCCTTCGAATATGACCGTGCTCCATGGTGTGATTGGGGTAAACAACAGGTGGTGACAGCCCTGTCCGTCCGCTACGAAGCTGCTTCGTGGTTAGTGTACTCCCCGAGATTCGGGTACGGTGTAGGAGTTCTGAAAGATGTAACGGTCCGGATGTTCTCCGAGATGGGACATTCTCCCTGGTATCCCTAATTTCCCGGCACCTGTAGTCCTAACCATATGTTTGTTGCATGACCCTTGCTTGCTTGAATAGATACTATTAGGACTCTCTTGTATTCCTATGCTCCCACTAACTCGTAGGTTTATTGGTTTATTCTTTACCTGAGTTTGGCCAGGTTGCGTGTGTCACATTACCCTCATTCATATCTTTATCATAACTTACCCCTGTATTGTTATAGTCTATACCTTATCCATGCCATCTTGATTATTACCAAGTAAACTCTTTTACATCATGCCCTCCTTTGGGAAAATATAAATAACGATACCCGAATACTCTCCGGGTGAAATGCTATAATGGTATATCCCTACGCTTGCGGATTCATTCTGTAATCGTTAAGACATACCTCATGGCGTTTCCTTGGCGCCGCTGCTAGGGATGGGACTAACACCCTCGTTCCTAGTGGTGATGCTAAGAAATGCCAACAATGTTCACAAGGTTTGCATACCATGGACTGGATGTAGTGACCTTCAAGAGAGTATCATCTCTCAAGTAATCATTGTCTGGAGGTCCGACCCCGTGAATCCTCTAGAGATGATCTGCCACACAATTATTTGCTTCCTTCTTGTCGCTAATTTCCAATTCAGACACTTGAAGGAGCGGAATCCAACTGATGAGTCGTGGCTTAGCATCCTCCTTGGTTAGTTGGTACTTCAGTGTAGCATGATCCGTGTATACTATCACTTTAGCACCGACCAAGATGGGTATGAACTTGTCAATGGTGAATACCACTGGCAGAAGTTCCTCCTCCGTTGTTGCTGAACTCTGGTCAATGCCTTACTTGCATGGCATACTGCTTCTTATCCTTGCATTGAACCAGCACTGTACCGACGACGTGATCACTTGCATCGCACCTGATCTCAAATGGATGGTTCCAATCGGGAGGCCTGAAAGTGCATCTAGGCACTAATCTAATTTTGGTGGTTAGTGATAATTACAATTTAGAGGATATGATGCTTTGAATGAGATATGTGCAGGAATAAAATGAAAATGAAGCAAGAAAGATGAAAGGATGGTCCTCAATTATTCTATGTATGGTGAAAGAGTTGATGAAGTATTTAAATTCATTTTTGGTTTGAATTTGAGTATAGGAATCACCGTACTATGAACTTAGATGACAAAGACAAAAAGTCATGTACACAAACCCCAGAAAATTTCCTTTGTTACTGCCTCTGTCGGAAGTTCCGACAGCTTTGTCGGAACTTCCTACACCGGTCAGAAGTTCCGACCGGATATTCCCACTGACTCGAGTTAAGTTTCGACGGATTTACATGTTCCGACATCTCCGTCGGAAGTTCCGACCCCTGTTATCCGTGACCTTATCTGAGTGATCCAAACCTGGGGATGTGACCGGAAGATCCGACCATGAGTCGGAAGATCCGAGTCTGGACACAGTCGGAAGATCCGACCCCACGTCGGAAGATCCGACAGATGCCACTAGAAACAACCAACGGCTCTATTTTGGGGGTGGAGTATTTATACCCCCTCACCCCCTCCATTCATTGTGGCCAACCTAACTCGACCAGCACACCTCCAAGAGCATTCACTTCACTCTCCCAAACCCATCTAGAGCTCATCCTTGCATTGATTGACCTTGGGCTTGGGTGTGAGAAGCATCTAAGGTGTGTGACTTGAGGCTTTGAGTTGGTTTCTCCCTTATTCATCTCGAGAAGCACTTGAAGCAAGTTTGATTGATCGATTCGCGTTTATTACTCTTGGAGCTTGGTTCCTAGACGGTTAGGCGTCACTGGGGAGCTCTCAATCTTTGTGATTGTCCCCCGAAAGTTTGTATCACCCTTCTCTTTATGAGAACAATAGTAAGTGACTCAATCCTCCTTTGTGGTTGATTGAGGGAGGCAAGAGGTTAGTGAAAACCCAGCTCTTTGTGAGCTCCTCAACGGAGACGTAGCTCCTTAGTGGAGTGAACTTCGGTAACAAATCCTGTGTCTCATTTACTTATTGTTGTTCATATTGTTCTTGAGCTACATTTGACCCGATCTATGTGTTTGTAAGTTTCCGCTGCTAAAGATCACTTCTTGAAGTCTCAAGGCACTTATTGTAAGCTTCCTATTCAAGTGGATTCTTCATAAACTTGTCTTAGTTTAAATTTTGAGTTTAAGTTCTTGAGGGGTCGGAAGTTCCTACCCTCCGTCGGAAGTTCCTACCCAGTATCAGAACATCCTTCGGAAGTTCCGATACTGTGTCGGAAGTTCCGACAGTTTTAACAGTTTTTCATGAAGAACTTGCAGAATTTTTAACAGGGCCTATTCACCCCCCCCCCCCTTTAGGCCTAGTGTCGGTCCTTTCAAGGCTGTATGATGGGCGATAATACTCTTTGTCCGAGGACAATACCTTCTCCGACCATGAACTGACACTTTCTTCCAATAAGTGTGTCTTCTTGGCATCTCTTGAAAACTTGTCCAAAAGTTCTTGCCATAGACTCAGAAACAATCCATGAATACCTCCATGATGTCCTCGATTAGTCGGAGAAGATCACCATCATACAACCTTTTGAAGTGAAGCAGGTTTGTTGCAAGGACCAACGACATCCGCCTGTAGGAAAAATGTGTCGTAGGGACATGTGAAGGTAGTCAAACTCTGGTCATCCGGATGAATAGTAATTTTGTGATATACAGAGTATCCGTTGAGGTCGCAGAAGAATGAGCGCTCGATACCCATTCAAGTATCTTTGGAGCAACTTGAATTAGGCTAATTCACTCACTGTCTTGCACGGGGTAGATGACGCCCATGTGCACTAGCTTAACTACCTTCCTCATCGCATCACTTAGCCATCTCTGGTGCTCTCAGGGCGGCTTATGGTCCGGTTCCATAGGATGTGATGGATGCACTAGTTGGGGCTGATCCCCTTCAAGTCCTGCAGAGAATACCCAATGACGGACCGGTACTTCTCGAGTACTGCAGTGAATCGCCAAGTCTCACTCTCTGTCAGTTTATCACTGATGAAGACTGGCGGGCTTCAGTGTTGTGGAGGATGGCACACTTCAACCCAAGTGGCAGCGGTTTCGGCTTAGGAAGAGGATGTTGTGGTTTCTCCTTTCCATTGAGCTTGAAGTAGCCGTCCGGATCAGTTTCCTAGGTAAAGTTGAATGGCATCTTCTTCAATATTGGGTTGAGGTTTCCCTTCTTGAATGATACTCATTTCTTCCTCCACTGGGTCTTGCTCTGGTCTAGCTTCTGTAATTAACTTGGCAAACAAGGATTCTATCTTTGCCAACCTTACCCTCGAGGCTTGCTCGGTCTCTTTTCGGGTTGGCAAGTAGCTCTATTGGTTGTCTGATCAAGACGAATCTTTCACCTTCAGGGATATCAAAGATGTGAAGATCCAAGAATACCTTGTTACGTCTATTGATGCTTGATACGGACCACTTTTGAGCGTCAATTTGATCAGAAAATTGGGATGACTAGCATACTTAACTTGCACATCTATCTAGAATAAAATCATTTCCACATTACCCTTGGAGAATTCGCAATGCAGGGAAATTGAGCAGAAATCAAGTGTAAACAAGCACTTCAATCCAAGGCAAATGGCGTCGACCAATCAGAGCACGCCGTTCAGCCTCCCATGGATCAAAGGGCCCACAAACAGGTGCAACCGCCTTACGACAGCGCCCACTCACGCACAGGAGCAGTGTGGACCCACATGACCGCCACCCAGAAGAACCTCGGCTCGACCTGGGCCAAGCCCAGGTCGGCCAACCCACCAGGGACGAACCGACTTACCTCCCTTGATGTGGCGCCTCCCCATTGGTCCTCCATGTCGGTTCCAGGTGCTAGGGGTGAATTGGCGCCGTGAAGTTGTTACACACCCTCCTCACTCACCCCTATAAATATGAGGGGGGGTGCTACTAAGAGACACACCTCAAGTTGAAGCTCATTCTCAAGCTTCTCTCTTTGCTTAGTCTTTAGGATAGTGGAGTCTAGGTGAAGTAGCTCTTCTTCGGTTCCCGAGTCTTCTTAGGAGTATTCGGTATGGGTTTACTCTTCCTCTCCTTTGTAATATTTGGAATTCTCTAGTCGAGTTATCTCCTGTGGCATTTGGCAAGGTTGAGAAGCCAATCAGTTGTTGCATTGTCGATGGGAACAGCTCTGTTGAGCCTTCAAATAAAGCGTCCCATGCGATCTCTCAACCAAGGTTGAAGCGCCAAAATTTGGTGGCGGCAAGTTGAGTAGCACATTGATCTGTCATCCAGTAGTCATCCATACTTCTAGAAGTCACAAGTTTGCTGAAGAAGCTTTGGTACATAGATTAGATAGTCCTCTGTATCAAGTTAGAATTGCTAAGCAATGTGTCGATTGAGCAATTTGGTCTGGTTACCCACGGTGAAAATTTGCATGTGAAATGCCAATCTGACTGAAAAATGCCCGTGCTATATTATTGCGTCAACTCACCACTCAGTAAGTATTTTGATCAATCAACTTATTCAGAGCAATTATTGGAACTACAGTGATCACCATTGAAAAAAATTCTGAAGTATTCAGAAATAGTGCATCACTTAGGCGATCAAATGAGCAGAAAAGCTTAGTTTCTCCAGAGCTTTTCTTCATACTTGAGAGCATTGATGCCTTATTCCTCATTAGTTATACATGTCTACATTGTACTTGAGAGCATTGATGCCTTCTTTGTCCTCGTCCTGTCTCCTAGACGATTTTTTTTCCTCTTCAGCTCTTTTTGAACCCACCTTAATGCAATTTGGTGGCCAGAACATAGCCTTCGTCACCAATCCTTGCCTTATTGTAAATGTAAAATTAACAAGAAAAAAAGAAGGATATTTGCAAGCTTATGCATTTTCTGCACTTGAAGCGCATCGGTTCTAATGAGAAATTGAGAATGTCCAGAAGTGAGGACAATCCTGAAACATACTGCCATTTCAACATGCGGTGACCACGAGCCTCCACATCTTGAGAGTTGAGACCATATAACAAGGCAACTGCTCAGTTTAACACTGAAATACCACCTTGAAGAGCATCAGACACCTTCAGGTAACAGTAACAGCAACAGGTTAACTACGAGCAACTGATTCAGAGGGGGGATAAAAAAACATCTAAATACACACAGCTTGTCATGTCATACGTGCAAAATATATGCCGTACACGGAAGCATCATCATGACAGCTAAGACAATACTGGAAGAATTATATTTACAGCAGTGAACAACTCGTTGATGCTCCAGTCTCTTAATCTGGTCTCTTGTGATTCATATTACTAATCAGTGGCTATGGCTTAATTTTATCTTTCTTTCGTCACATTTCAGTCCCTTCACTACCGGTCTCTTGCTGTTGCGATTTTTTCCTTCGTAATATTGCAGTCCCTTATACTCCCTTATACTCCCGCCATTATGCAATGTTTATCCATAACACACAATGTGCACTAACCAATTACTTCTTTTGACAAACAGCACCAATTACTTCTTTTGACAGGCATTAACCAAGTACTAGTTTTGAGAAAATCAATATAAAACGACCACCCATCCTATTATATAACATACTACAACCACTTCTTTTATTTCAATGCCTTTAATTAGAAAATACTACATTAACTATACTTTTGATACCATCAATTGATGAAAATTATGGAAACTATTTCCCTGAGACCATGAACAAACATAGTATAACCGAGTACTATGTATGGTGAACTTGTTAATGGAGAAAAATCCATAATAAAAAAATCGTTACGAACTACTTCTGAAATAAAGTCGAAGGATGTCAAAAACCAGTACTAAATTACAACTACTTCATTTAAGAACAGGATGCATAAAAAAACAATCGCCCATTGCAAACATGTTTAGGGTGGCACTCCAATGACCGTACTAATACAACCCTGTCCCTAGGGATGAAAGCGGATCGGATCGGAGCGGATAATACATGTTTCGTATTCTCATCCATATTTTTTTATCGGATGCGAAGCGGAGCGGATATTACACGGATACAGTTACGCGGATATTACACGGATATTACACGGATATCGGATGCGGTGCGGAGTCGGGTCGGTGTCGGACCGAATACGGATTAATATGGTCGGATAATATATGTTTATGTGTGATTTTTTACGTTGATTAATAATTCGTAAACCAAAACTATAAAGCAGCAAAACATCATGAAATAAAATATTCACCTTTATAGTTCAGGACACAAAGTTGATGGTGACACTTCAAACTTGATATCATTACAGGGTTCTCAGTTTACAATTAGGTGTATAAAGCAAACATGTAAAATAAAATAAAAATATTATCGATCAACCGTTAAGATTTACCAATGCATGTGCACATAATATAAATACTTGTTGGGCTACAAAAATATTATGTGTGTATTTGAACTGCGCTTAATTTGTACAAAGTGTTAGCCTGCTGGACTCACGAAAATAGTCGAATATCCTATTATAAACCTCGAATTATTCGCGTTCAATTATCGGATAATCCATATCCTCCGAATTTTGTTAATACCATATCCTACTCCGCATCTGCATACAATCGAATTCGGATTATCCATATGCACGTGGATATTAAAAAACCTTCTCCACATCCACAAAATTCGGATTCGGATCGGATGCGAAAATTATCCGCTCCACTTTCATCCCTACCTATCCCTATATAACATTGTAGGGATGGATGACTTTCCATCAGTCTCCTTCGCCACCTTCAAAACAACAATTCAACTCAGCCATCTTAGTTCCCAACATCTCAAGAAAATACAACATGCACAGGGCAGTTCAAGCACCATATTTCACACATCTACAGAAGCTATCCTACAACTTTGAGTGCACACTAGTCAGTGCTGTCCATATGGCAGAGTCCTAAATGACACCCATAACAAACAACAATGCCAGACTAAAACCTACGCAACAAGTCCAGCAAAAGATGTTACATAATAACACATTCAGATCCATCATTTGGATTTTGATCCATCAGCACCTTTACGGTTACCATCGTACGCAGAGACGAAGAAGGTGCTCTGATTCTTCTGAAGAAACCTGACAGCAAATCAGTCAAATTGTTTAGTCAAGCAAACAAGTTGGCAGTTTAGCAACATAGAAGCATAATACTCAAAGAAGATAGCATACTTGAGAATGTCCAGCAATTTCTGCTGTAGTTTGTTCAGTGCATCTTCTTCCATATTGACAAAAGCAAGCAACTCCGGCAATTTCACTGCAAAGTGGTGCAAGCAAAGAATTCAAACTACTTATTTATTATGTAGACAAGGGCATGCCTGATGACAGACTTGGCATGCTCGGACGAAACCAACTATATTAACCAAGCGATATCAATTATACTTAGCCATATATTAGTAAAATGGTGCACAAATAAACAAATAAATTCGTCACTTTTATATGGACCTTTGACCTTTCTGCTCAAATTTTAAACCTTGCAAGATGATTGCCATATCAACATAGAACATTCATATAAACCACCCCATCTGTACCAAAAAAATAAAGGACTGCTACATCATTCATCTAGAGGAAAGGGTTGTGATCTATGCAAAGTTGGAAACCCAATCACACATTATCAATCGCACCTATCAAGTCAGACAACCTTCAGTTTCAAAGTTCAAACATATAAGGAGTACAAGAGATCCAAAAAGTTCAGAAAGGCCGAAAGGGTGATGCCATGATGGTCTACCACTCTGTAAAATTTCAAGTACTTAATTTCCGTAGTAACAAAGTAATTTGTAGTACTTAATTTCAGTAGTAATGAAGTAGTTTTTTAGGCAAAGACTTGATTTTTGAAATTCTTATTTGTTTTTTGTTACTTTGCAGGAGAATTTTATCTTTTGCCTCTTCCAGTGCAGATCAAGTTTTTAAACCAGGAATTTGGAGGATAGCAAACCACTATTTCCTCCTTTTCTCCAAACTTTTTTTCAGTGTCCTCTCAAATAATTTCTATACTTCCTCCTGTAAATTTTGCAGGAGGCCCACTGTTACCATTACAGATTTAGCAAGAAAATTTTAACCAAGTTACAAACCAACTGTATCTATCTTCCTCTCCCAAATCACTTTATCTTCAGCTGTTGACATCACCAAACAGCCCTCAGAACGGTGTACATCTTGTAATGATGAAAAGACAGTAACACCTATGACCTATCTACCATGAAGATGATGAATTGCCTTCAGTGCAAATTCAAAAAGACTTACGACTTAAGAGGGTGTGCAATGGCTGGAAAGTAAACAATAACAAGGAATACCAGTGGCCATAGCACCAGTATGTGGGAAACAAGGCATGGGAATAGAAACATTGCAGTACCCGCAGCCATGATATAATCAGTTGGAAAGTTTCATTCTTATCTCTAAGACAGAAAGGTTGTAAAAAGCCCAATTCAGATTCCTATTTTACCACTAGCATATGAGACAAAATGAGATGAATAAATGCCTTTGTGGCAAATCAATATAACCTCTGCGAGAGCATATCAAACTGAAACAGAAGGAAATGATCAAAGGATAAACCAGAAATATAACACAATCTCATGAAATTGGCAGTTGGACATACCAAAAAGACGCAATAGATGCTCAGCTCCATATACAGTTGAGGGTGAGACGTCACCTTGAACTTCTTCAACATACTGATCTCGCTCTTTCTTATACAAAAGCATTGCGGGCAATGCTTTATCAAAGTAGCAGCGTAATCCTTTCAAAATCTCAGCATAGGAGTCGTTTATCCTTCAACACAAAAGATAGTAAAGCTATAATAACTATAGAAGGGGAAAACAATGCTTGGTAATGACAACCAACCAAAATGAAATAAAAGAGCTAAAAAAATTAGATGAATGACAAGTTACTTTGACCAGGATAAAATGGAACTACAAAAAAATGCGGCATAATAATAGAGTTTGCATAACTGCAGTGTATCAATATGAATAATCGAACTGTTATTTCATCAGCTGAAGCTGTCAGCAAATTTCACCACATTGATGTAATTGAGAGAAGTATAACATTAATATTGTCAATATGAATATGTGAATGCCATTTCAATACTACATATTACATTTGTTTCGGTTGCATGATAAAATTGATGAGACGATGATAATGTATGTCCAACATAACAATAAACCTATTGCAAAACTAATCAAAAAAATTGCCTAAATAGTAAAGGAATTTGCAGGGTTAGAAGCCAGCTTTATACCATCAACATCCTGATGGGAACAACCCTTGCTGCTTGGCACAAGAAGTTACATTATAAAATTGTACCATAAAAGGGAGCTCATCGTTCAGGTAATGCACAAGACCATGAGTGACAAGAAAAAAGAAGTATGCATAACAAATAAGAATCATGTCAGCATAGTATACTCACTTGCTATCCTTCTTTGCCCGGTGCTCCAAATATTTCGTTAGAATTTCATCAACAGTAGGAGAACGTGGTAGTTTTACAAGCTACAGGCCAAGGAAATCTCACTGTAGTTCAGGATGAATAGCAGTGCAAAGCAAATATTGCTATCCATTTCAAAGAAAAAAGGGGCTATCATCAGGCGTTCAGATCAATTCATCACTAAGGTTAACTTGGTTATCTCAGCTGATATTCATATTTCCCCTATTTATCAGTGATTCAGTGGGTCTGGAAAATAAATGCAAGCTCAAACGTTACAATTTTCTATGGATCCTATGGCATGGACAAATCAGCTCTTGATGTTTAATGTGTGTTTGTTGCAATGTGCAAGTAATGTAGGACTGGTGGCATTTCTTATTTGACTGCTAGTTCAGCAAGTGTTTGTAATATTTAAAATGCTACAGATATATTTTTTTTTTTGCTAAGATTCAAGCTGGAGCAAAAAGGCCTTTTTCAATGAGCTCACTTTGGGCTGCTGGAATTCCAAGCCAATTAACACAAAGTATCACACTATATAGTTTACGAAACACTAAAGTGTACATTTAGAGACACTAATAAAAGGCGACACAGGTGGATAAGTAAATACCTTACCCATCTGTGTGACATGCTCCCAATCATCCACAAGTTGCTTCTTCAGTGTCAAAGGAAACTGTGACACTAGGAGACTCTCTGATGATCTTCTTTCCTTTTCCTGAATCATCAGAGATGATAAATTCATATGTTACAAGACTAGCAGTGAATCAGTGATTTGCCACAATCTGTCAACTTACCAGAGAAAGACATCTTAAACAAAAAATTTATCAGTTGCTGGTGCTATGGGTGGGTGTGGGAAACAGATTCATTGTGGTGGTCAGACGAATACAAGATCGCCCCCATTTGACATAAACAAGTATCCAACATTTCCAATGCTTTTGTTTTCAGAAATTAATTTCTGTTGAATTTCAGGGTTCTTTAAGTCGGAAAATTGAATTTCAGGGTTTGAATTGACTTAAAACGCATATCATTAACTCGTACCAAGGACATAGCCAGTTCAAAAATGAAAGTTATAATCAAGGGGAAAAATTCCAAACCAATACACATAATTTCCTTACATTTTTGTGCATGAAAATACAAATTATGGGCTCTCCACGCCAAGAAAATGAACCAACATTTCATTTGGTAAATTGCAATAAATGACAAAGTGACAGATGCAATTGAATGACACCAAACAATAGAAACAAAGTAATAAATGTATTTAGTAATTAGCAACAGGCTGAAAGGGAAAAATCACTTGCTTAACAATACTATCTGAAAATGCATAGTGTAGTATCATATTGGATAAAAATAATGAGAAGAAAATGAATTTCATGGAAAGTAGCACATCGTGAAACAGAAGGTTAAGGAATTATGGTCACCTCAGTCCCAGGCTGACTCTTGCGTTTCTTCCCCTTGGCTGAAATTCGAGAATGATAAAGATTTAAATTAGACAAATATAATACATTATGCAAATGGGAAAGCTGGAAAAGCTGGAAAAGAGTAACAAACAACAAAAAATTACTAAAAATACTCACCAAGACTCTTCGTGTCGTCTTTATCAGCTTTTGCTTCTGCTGAGCAATGATCATAGTCAAGTAAGACATTTCAAGAACAAAGCATGATTACAAGCTTGTAAAAACGAGAAAACATGAACAGGAAGCTTCCAAGTTCTGATAAGAATTAATAGAACTTCATAATTGTCAAATATCAAAGGTCATTCACATCCTATCACAAAATTATTCCAGTAATGGATGATAACTAAAAATTATCTTCACAAAATAACCCCCCAGCATGCAATTGCAGTTAGATCTGTCAACGTTAAATGATCAAAATGTTCAGCTGTAGCTACAACATCACGATGCCTTGCCATTCTTGTTTCAACTCTAAACTCCCACAGATAGCAAGCAACTGAGGATAATAATTTGGCAGAACTATTAACACAACAAGAACTCTAACAGGAGTTTAATCCACATTTATCCACATACTAGAGAAAGATTTGTTTTAATAGATAATGTAAGCAATCAGTTCAGCATACAGTGTATCATGGATAGGACAAGAATCTATCAACCACAGGCCATCAGTTCGTAAAGGAACATGGGAAGGGGAGAGCAAGCTAACCATTGGAGCCTTTCAGTTTATGCTGTGTCGACCGTCCAGACTTGATTGATTTGTCAACAACCTGGTTCTTTTCAAGCTCTTGTTGTTTGCGGATATTTTCCTCCGTCAATTTCAATAAGCGGTCATTTGGGACCCATTCATCCCAGCTATATATACATTGCAAATTGAATATGTTAAGAAGAATGTGTGCTTGGTGAATTAAAAATTAAAACAGCAGGGAAGGGCAACTAATTAAGTTTGATGACAACAAAAAAAAGCATTTGACGGAGCTCATCACTCATGGATAAGAAACACTATCAAAATATGGTTAACCTAAAAATGCAATGCAGTTGTTCACTTAAACAGCAGCCAGCACTAAAACTTGAACCACCTAGGCACCAATGACATATTTGCAAAGTTAATTCTTTAAGCCACTCAAACAATGTGTCAATTCATCAGCATAATCTTGAGCCCAAGAAATAATTAGTTTTACCATGGTTTGGTTTAATTAGGGACCCAAATAAATAGAATGTATAAGCCTACATTTTTATACACATCTGTGAAACAGTTCGACTATATTTCACAAATCACAATCTAACAGAACGCACAGCCCACAAACACCGAGCTGGCCAACTCCCAAACTGAGTCATCCAAAGAGCATATTCTATATGTAAAAGCTACCTTCATACCAAAAATCCCCCGCTATAGGGAGCAGGGGGCATAGAAGCTGAAAATCAATGAGCCATGAAAGAAAAAATAATGCAACAACGGAACTGTTAGTCATTAGGAACATAGAATCCATGTTACTTGGAATGTGGCTGCATGTGCTTTTGTTATAAAAGCTCCTACCTGCATTGATCCTTCCCTTGGGAAATGCTTACATGCTTCTCCTAAAGAACATATATTTTTTGTTGATTTTTGGGGGCTCAGTATTAATTTAGACATTCTAGAAATTCAGGAATGCAGCTTATTTCCAACATCAATTCCCTGGTGTGCCTACATACATTATTTTCATTTTGTGCTATTGGCTTGAATCATGGGCTTTATTGCAGAAAAAAAAACAAGTTAAAAGAAGGTTGCGTGAAGGAGCTCAGGGATCAAAGAAGCTGGCTCAGGAGCTGTTCAGCAGATTCCATGGTTGGGCATCTCTGTAGGAGAATTGGCTTTTAGAGAGTTTGAATGTGTTTCTTCAGTTTCTGGTAGCATAGTGTTGGTTTGATTAAGTTTGGTTTTATATTTTGGTAAGGGAGAGCATGCTTTGTTCAGTTGTTGTAATATAGACAATGACCATCTAGCATCCCATCCACTCATGGAGTACAGGAACTTACTTCTTATTCCAGCCCTACAAGAGATGACCGAGAATTAGAGAAATTTTCAGGTACATGCTAGTTCATATGTGAGTAAGAAACACCCTAGCAGCCAATGTACAAAGAAAGCATGAGAAAACAATGCCTTTAAGCATGCTTACAAATGGAGTGACTTAGACTTACCAGGTAATGGACGAAGTAGCGCCATTCATCGTCCAGATTTTCGATTCTTTGAACCTTGAGAAATTGGAAGAGAGAAAAAATATTCCGTTAGCAGTGAATTGAAGAAGCAAAGGAAGCAGAGACGGGGAATGATAAAGCCTGAACCCTAGCAGCTAGCGCAATGTATGCAGGCAGAAGAGAATCGATTCAACCGATGAGGCCGGATGGTACCCTAACCCTAACAGGGCATCCAGGATTCAGGAAGCACAGCACGGCACAGCGCAGGCGGAACTAGCGACTGTATCTAGGATCCAGGAAGCGGTCGCCGTCAACAGGGCCAGGAAGGGAATGGGAAGCGACGGCGAACCTTGGCCTCGTAGAGGAGGGGGCCGTGGTAGGCGAGGACCCTGTCGCCCTCCTTGAAGGATGGCTCCGCCGAGTCCTTGCCTTTGCCCTTGTCCTCCTTGTCGCTGCCGCCGCCGCTCGTGTTGGTGTTGGAGGAGCTCCCCATGGATTCGGTTCGCCTCTCGCCGGAGGGGAGGGGAGTGGGGGCGGAGCGGATGGGGAGGAGACAGGGGTCGGCCGGACAGGAGGGAGACGAGACGAGGGAGGAGTCGAGGAGCAACCGCGCGATGGTAACAATTTCGGGCCCATGGGCCGTCTTTCTTTGCAGTGGACTCTGTGGGCCCAAATGCAGCTGCCTGCCCGCGATCCTGTGAAATTTTAATTTAATTGGGGAAACTTGCAATAAACACCCCCGGCATTTTATACCGCTCCCCCTGCAACTAAAGTTTTTTTTTTCAATTTTCCCTTTTAGTTAGTATTAACATGCATGTAAAGAGACGTGTGCATTTGGAAATACAAATTTTCCCTGGATAATAATAAACGCTGTCATTCACTACGGCTTACCGTTGCAAAACAAGATTGAGTACAAAAAATCAAAAAAAGGTTGAAAATAATACTCCTTTCATTATAAAATATAAGAGTTTTTAGTTTTGTTCTAAGTTAAACGTATCTAATTTTGACAAAGTTTAAAAAATGCTCCAGTATCTACGACATCAAATTTAGTTTACTTAAATCCACCATGTAATATGTTTGATATTGTATTTATTTGTTTTCAGTAAAATTGGTCAAAGTTATAGAAGTTTGACTTAGGACAAACTAAAGATGTATATGGATACTAGTTTTGTCTTAATACTGAAGAGCATCAGGCTTTGTTAATTGACCACATTAGCGTCATTTGTTTTTGTCGGTGTTGTGAATTGGGAGACAATGTATCAATGTACAATTGTACAGCGCAGTACTGAATGAATCATATCATTCTTCACTCTGTATCATCATTCTGGTCACTTGGTCAGTTCATAGGCTGGTCAGTCCATGTCATCAAACTGCAGTGAGAAAATCAAATTGCAGCAATGGATCAGGAAATTTAATTCGTTCTACCGAGTCTTGCTCCATGACAAAATTATAAAGATTTTAACATCAGAATTGTTTGCTTCCTGAGAACTATTGCGCAATACAAAGTTTTCAAACATACCGATTTCTTATTGTCTTTCAGCTAGAGCCCGGCCCAGCCTCCTAATCTAAGCAGCTGCATGGAGGCACACATATTTGGTCTTGTTCAGGAACATAAGAACAAATACCCTGGCACCAGCGATTTCTTGATCTTTCTCAACACCCCGGCAGCCTCCTTAATGTTTGGCTTGCTAGAATGTTAGTCTGCTGCCGTTGATGGACGCTACTGAACGTGTCTCCGTGTGTCTACCTGCGTACTGATTGTATACACGACATTTAATCAGTAATACATTATCTGAAAAATACATTCAGTAACGGCAAAAACTTCTGGCAAGGGGAATCATTGCTGATCGAACTGCAGAAGATTGAAGATACATTTTTGTTCAGTGAATGCTACTTCCATCCATCTTACTAGTATCTTACGCCAAACTTCAGATAACAATGTCAGCCTTGGCTAAACGAATAGGTAACTGTCACTCATGCACTGGGAAAGCACGGAGACATACAGTATATTTGTAACAACCTGCTCAAGCATGAGAATCAACAAGTACACAAACAGTTAGTTGACTGTGAACTAAAGTACGAATTCGATGATTTGTGTTCCGAACAACTGAATGAACTTTCATTTCGTTTTTTTTCTTTTTTTGCGTGTATTCATTTGCTTACCGCGGATACTAGCTAGTTGTACGACTAGTATGTTAGAAATTCCTGCATCAGAGATACCGCGGATAATCTCCGGTTGGTAATGGTAAAATGTCATCTGGGCTCATCTGGTCTAAGGCTGCGTTTGAATCACCTAGGACTAAAGTTTAGTCCAGACTAAATTTTAGTCCATGTTTGTTTGAATCTATGGACTAAACTTTAGGTAGGAAAGCATTTGAAACACATATATAAATGCGTGTAAAATTAAATTTTAGTCCAAATTAGGTGGGTTCTATAGACTAATGTACTAAGTTTTAGTTAGGGTGAAACTAAACTTTAGTCTAGAGTTTGGTCCACCTGTTTAGATCACCTAATGGGCATACTATGTCAGACGTCATGAGGCAAAAATCCACATGGAGTTTGTAGAACCAATCTTAATGATGCTTCTCATGAGCTACTTTTGCGGTTTTGCCTCGCTATCCTTCTCCTTCACATGGAGTTTTTTTTGTTTCTGCTAATTCTCCTTCACATGTATCAGCTCGCGAAGGGTTTTCTGGTCGGTGGCGGCCGTTGCGCTTTTTCCGGGCGAGCCGTTGCAGTGCAGACAATCGGAATTGTTTCAGCGACGGTCTCGGAGTTCGGAAACCTGGGACGACTCTTAC
Organism: Panicum miliaceum; assembly: GCA_032594955.1. Classification (NCBI taxonomy): domain Eukaryota; kingdom Viridiplantae; phylum Streptophyta; class Magnoliopsida; order Poales; family Poaceae; genus Panicum; species Panicum miliaceum. The sequence continues at coordinate 43,559,583 of CM064061.1, read as the reverse complement.
ACGAACCGCATGGCAGTGGCAGGGCATCCGGCATCGTCGCCATTATATAAGAGAAGAGAACCCACACTAAGTAATCAATGCTTTCCCTTCCTGTTGAGATCAAGCGCAGCCACTCTCGATCGCTACAACAGATTGATCCCTCTCTCCCCGGCCTCCGACGATCTCTCTCGCTCCGATCCAAGAACAAGCAGACCATGTCGACCAAGGGCGCCAAGGCCCTCGGGCTCCCGCCCGGCCTTAACTTCTGCCCCGACGACGATGAGCTCGTCGAGTTCTTCCTCCTGCCGACCGTCCGCGGCGAGCCGGCCTGGTTCCCCGGCGTCGTCGTCATCGACGACGACAGCGCCGCCAACACGCTGCCCTGGAAGCTCCTGGAGCGCCACGGCCTGGCCGGCGACGACGAGGCCTACTTCTTCGTGCGCACCAAGGAAGCCGCCCGGCAGGATCGCCACTGCGCCGACGGCGCGAGGTGGGTGTCGCAGAGGCCCGTGTTCGGCGCCTCGTGCATCGGCGGCGAGACGGTCGAGTGGAGGAGGATCAACCTGAACCTGCAAATGGGCCGCGGCAAGAGCGGCGGCGGCAGCGGCAGCACGGGGTGGGTCATGCACGAGTACACCCTCACCGAGCCGGCGTGCCCGTCCCTCAAGATATGCCACGTCTCCTTCTCCGGCCATGGCAAGGATCGCAAGCGCGTTCCCGACGAGAAGTACTCCTCGGACTGCCGCCAGACCGCCGAACCAGCATCTAAGCGCGCTCGCGTCGATGCCGCCAACAGTGGTTCATCGACTTGTGTCTACGGATCCACAGCGCCCACGATCGATCAAGGCTATGGCGCGGACGCTTCCGCCGGAGACGTCTTCCTGCAACAAACCGGTGAACCATGGTGCTACTCTGGCGTTTTCAGCGTGCCCGACGGCCACAACGACTACCCGGCCGGTGACCCCAGCGTGGTGCATGCTTCTGCTGGCCAGCAAGAACACTCGCCGCCACCTTTTATGATTGGAATCCAAAGCATCTCAGCGACGGATCAGCAGCAGCAGCTCCTGCCGGACGACAACAACGCCGCCAACGACAGCAGTTCAGCGACTACTTGTGCTTATGATTATGAACCGGTGCAAGCTACCGACGAGGAAATCATGGACTGGGGTAGTAGTTTCCTAGCCGACGATGCAGAGCCAATAGCAGAGCAGCAGGAGACCGACGAGCACGCCTTGACGCCGCAGTTGATGATCCAGGAAACCGTCGCCGCCGGAGCAGCAGAAAGCTCCGATGGCATCTCACAGACCAATCAACAGCAGCAGCTTTCCAGTGATCAAGACCCCAGCGTGGCTTATGCTTCGGCGAGCCAGCAAGAAGACTCGCCGCCTTTTCCAATCGACCAAGGCATCTCAGCGACGGCCAACAGCAGTTCAGCGAGTTGTGCTTATGATTATGAACCGATGCAAGCTACCGATGAGGAAATCTTGGAGTGGGGTAGTTTGCTGGCCGACGATGCAGAGCCAACAGCAGAGCAGCAGAAGACCGACGAGCACGCCATGACGCCGCAGTTGATGATCCAGGAATCCGCCGCCGGAGCAGCAGGAGCAGCAGAAAGCTATGTCATCTCACCGACCAGTCAGCAGCAGCTTGACTCAGTGCCCTTCATGGAGGTCGAGGAACGACAAGAGATTCAAGAGGATCAGCTTCAGCTGGTGCAGAGCTCTACCACCGCCCCTTTCGCAGAATCAGCCGGTGCAGAGCTCTACCTGGAGCAAGGAGTGCCAACGATAGAGCAGCATCTGCCGGCCGAGTACCAGAATGGAGGAGACGACCGGCAGGAGCAGCGGGAGTTTTGGATGTCCATAGGGGTTGATATCGAGAACATGGTCTTCTGAGCCGGGATGTACATACATACATCTCTAATATAAAGTTCTAAACTCGGTCATTCTTTAAGTTCCTCGAGTGATCCTTTGGACCAAATTGCTAATGTTGTAAAGCGTATGTGCTATCTTTCCATACTGCGTGCGAAGATATAAGTACCTGTCTGTGAACTAAGGTGCTATTCTTGTAATCATTGTCTGTAAAAAATGGTTTGTTTGTTCTTGTACTTGTGATAAATATGCATCCTTGACGTGTGTGCATTTTTCTCTTGATTCTTTATTTGAAGAACAAATATCTCATGAGTATTGGAAGCAATTTGTATCAAGCAATTATTTTATTTTTTTCTTAATGAGGACAAAAGATTTCTGTTTGTGTGTATCATTTGGATGGTTTCAAAAGAAAACGAGTTCAATTTCTAAAATAAAGATATATAGTTGATCATTTTGTTACAGGAAGCATGCTATGACTAACCCCTACAAATTAATTTTCAGAAAATTAAAAAAATTAAAAAAATCAAAAACAGCAAAATAAAAAAGAATAATATATATTGCAGCCAACTAGCACTACTACATAACCTCAAATAGATCCACCCCCACTACTAGAAAACGGGCCAAAGATCCAGAGCATAGGTACCAGCTGCTGTTGCAGCGAATAGAGGCGGGATATTTGGTACCGGGTCGTGGCACAACCCGGTGCCTATGCTCCAGCAAAGGCACCGGTTTAAGCCACGACCCGGTACCAAAACTTCGCGACACTTCTAGTGCCGGGTAAGAAGTGTCGGGTCGTGGCATGACCCGGTGCCTATGTAGCAGCCATAAGCACCGGCTCGTGCCACGACCCGGCACTTGGTGAGCCCAGCGGCATTAGCACCGGGTCATGGCACGACCAGGTGCCTATGTGTTGGCCATAAGCACCGGGTCGACCCCCCCTCCCCGAGTTGCCATGAACGCAACACTGTTCATGGCAGCCGTGTGAGGGGAGGGAAGGGGAATTTTTGCAGTTTTTTCACCTCAAGATCAGTTATAATTTTGTTATACGCTTGCTAATTATTTTTTGTAGTTTTACTTTGCAAGTAATTTAGATGTAGTTAGCCAATGAATCTTACTTTGCAAATAATGTAATTTAGATGTAGTTAGATATATTTAGCTTCTATTTAGAATAATTCGATTTACTTTTGCAATCAATTATTTATTTGCAAGTAATTTAGATGTAGTTAGCCAATGAGTTTACTTTGCAAACAATGTAATTTAGATGTAGTTAGCCAATGAGTTTACTTTGCAAACAATGTAATTTAGAAATAGCTTGAGTTCGTTGAATTTATTGATGAGCAATTAATATTTTAGAATATTAATTGCTATCTATTTAGATATATTTAGCTATCTATTTAGAATAATTCAATTTACTTTTGCATTCAATTATTTATTTAGAAATGGCTTGAGTTCGTTGAATTTATTGATGAGCAATTAATATTTTATCCTTAGAAATGACACTGCAACATGATGCATTAGAGCGTCGTGCGTCCGCTCGAGAATCAGTACGCAATAATTTGAAGCGCACTGGACATTCCCTTGAGTTCCGCCCTGAAGAGCGTCTTGAACTTGTTAGCGGTCGTATTCGTCGTTGGATTAAGAAAGCATTTGATTTCCTCGCGCAATGTAATGCAAGGCGCAAATTTGAGTGTGAAATCGACGTCGAGTTGCATGGTACGGATGATGATCGTGAGTTGATGGCTCGACATAATGCAAGGTGTGAAGTGTTGGGTATGGTAGAAATTGACCATTCAGTGTCGAGAGTTCGCGAGGCAGTTCGTGAGGCATCGGTCAATAGGTCCCTTCAGTATTTTGTATTAACATGTAGTTTATTTGGTATTTTAGACCTTTTTATTAGTCATGTTGTGTAATGGATAATTAGACCTTTTTATTAATCATGTTGTGTAATGGATAGTTAGACCTTTTTATTAATCATGTTGTGTAATGGATAATTAGACTTTTTATTAATCATGTTGTGTAATGGATGATTAGACCTTTTTATTAATCATGTTTCCAGATGAGTCGTCAATGGATGTACAACGCCGACCGGCGTTCAATGGAGTTTATTAATGGCGTGCACGAATTCATCGAGGCGGCCAAGAAACACAAGCATGACGGTTTCTTTCGTTGTCCATGCAAAATCTGTAAAAACGAGAAGGATTACTCGTCAACAGGAACCATTCATAGTCACTTGTTCAAAAGCGGTTTCATGCCCAACTACATTGTTTGGACCGAGCATGGAGAGAGAGGGATTATGATGCAGGATGGAGAAGAAGAGGAGAGCATTCCTGATTTTGGGGATGATTATGGTGCTTTTTTTTGAAGATACCGCAATGGGTGAGACTGAAGAAGATGTTGGAGCACAGGCTCCAGAAGATGATCTTGGTCAGATGTTGCGCGAAGTGGAGGAAGTCTGTGAAACTGAAAAGGAATCCAGAGATTTGCAACGTATGATTGAGGACCACAAAACATTATTGTACCCAGATTGCAAGCAAGGCCACAAAAGGTTGGGTACCACATTAGAATTCTTGCTATGGAAGGCATCAAATGGTTTATCTGACAAGGGTTTCGAGGATTTGCTGAGACTTATAAAAAACCTACTTCCTGAGGGTAACACATTGCCTGAAACAATGTACGAGGCAAGAAAGGTTGTTTATCCTCTAGGATTGGAAGTACAAAAGATACATGCATGTCCTAATGACTGCGTCCTCTATCGTGGTGAGCAGTATGAAAATTTAGATGCCTATCCGGTATGCAAGCATGTCGTTATAAGATCCCTCGAGATGATCCAGGCGACGTTGAGGGGGTGCGTACCAAGAAGAGAGTGCCTGCCAAGGTGATGTGGTATTTTCCTATAATACCACGTTTGAAATGTCTATTCATGAACAAAACCAATGCAAAGTTGATGCGATGGCACAAAGAAACGAGAAAGCAAGATAATATGTTGCGACACCCTGCTGATGGATCCCAGTGGAGGAAGGTGGATAGAACATTCCCAACTTTTGCAAATGATGAAAGAAACGTGAGATTTGGCTTAAGTACGGATGGCATGAATCCTTTCGGTGAACAGAGCAGTGGCCATAGTACATGGCCTGTGACACTTTGTATATACAATCTTCCTCCTTGGCTGTGTATGAAGCGGAAGTTCATTATGATGCCGGTGCTTATACCCAGACCGAAGCAACCTGGTAACGATATTGATGTGTACCAGACCTGGTTGACGATCTTATTTTGCTGTGGAAAGAGGAGGGGTTCGTGTGTGGGATGCGCATGCAGAGGAGCATTTTAACCTGCGTGCATTGCTTTCAATGATTGGCCTGGACTTAGCAACCTGTCCGGACACTCCAATAAGGGTTATAGTGCATGCACCCATTGTTTATATGAAACCGACAGCATGTATCTGAAGCACTGTAGGAAGATTGTATACATGGGCCACCATCGATTTCTTCCTGTCAAGCATCCATTAAGAAAGAAGCATGCTCATTATGGTGGAAAGGCGGATCATCGTACGAAGCCTAGGCATATTTGTGGGAAAATGGTATTTGAAATGGTCAAAGATATAAAAGTAGTCTTCGAAAAGGGTCCTGGTAGCAAAGCAGTGCCCAGTGTTGAAGGACGTGCACCTATGTGGAAGAAAAAGAGTATATTTTGGGATTTACCTTATTGGGAAGTCTTAGAGGTCCGCCACACAATTGACGTGATGCACCTCACAAAGAATCTTTGTGTGAACCTGCTAGGCTTCCTTGGTGTGTATGGCAAGCCGAAAGATACACTGGAAGCGCGGCAAGACCTGCAACGTATGAAACAGAGAGCCGCCCTACATCAGGAGAAAAGGGATAAAGGACGCCATTACCTAGGTCCTGCCTACTACACTCTAAGCAAGAGAGAGAAGGAAAGTATGTTTTAATGTTTGAACAGTATCAAGGTCCCGTCACGCTATTCTTCGAATATAAAGAGGCTACTAAATATGAAAGAGAAGAAATTCACACACGTAAAGTCCCATGACTGTCATGTCCTGATGACGCAATTACTTCCAGTTGCATTGAGAGGTATTCTACCAGATAATGTTCGAGCAACAATCATAAAGCTATGTGCATTCCTCAACACAATTTCACAGAAAGCAATTGATCCAACGAGTCTACTGAAGCTATAGGACGATGTTGTCCAAAGTATTGTTAGCCTTGAGATGACATTTCCTCCATCATTTTTTAATATTATGACGCATCTCCTGGTTCACCTTGTCAAAGAGATCGGTATTCTTGGGCCTATCTTCCTCCATAATATGTTTTCTTTTGTGCGATTCTTTGCAGTCCTAAAGAAATACGTTCATAACCGTGCTCGTCCAGAAGGAAGCATTGCCAAGGGTTATGCGACAGAGGAGGTCATTGAGTTTTGTGTTGACTATGTGGATGAGCTTTGCCCGATTGGAGTTCCAATATCACGGCATGAGGGGAGGCTGATTGGGAAGGCCACACTAGGAAAGAAATCAATAAATGCCAATGATCACGCTTCGTTGAGCAAAGCACATTTCATGGTTCTGCAACAGTCAGCCTTGGTGGCTCTGTACATCGATGAGCACAAGCAGCTCGTACGAAATAAGTACCCTTGGAAGTCTGAAACCTGGATCACAAAGAATCACATCGAAACTTTTCCCACCTGGTTGTGCTCAGAACTTATGGCTAACGAGAATATTCATGAACAACTTGCCTGGTTGGCCAGGGGTCCTTCCAATACAATCATGACATACCAAGGATATGAAATTAATGGATACACATTTTACACAAGATCCAATGACAAAAAGAGTACCAATCAAAATAGTGGTGTTCGTATAGATGCCATAGATACTAATGGCTAAAGCAACTCATATTTTGGTTACATTGAGGAGATCTGGGAACTAGACTATGGGCCTTTGAAGATTCCTCTTTTTCGTTGCCAATGGGTGAAGCTAACTGGAAAAGGCATTGATATTGACGACTACGGAATGATAACTGTAGACTTGAAAGAGCTTAGCTATCGAAACCGTTCGTCCTAGCCAAAGATGTCACTCAAGTTTTCTATGTGAAGGACATGTCTACCAAACCAAAGAAGGACGACGAGGCAAAGCGTCACATAGTTCTTGTAGGTAAAAGAAAAATTGTGGGAGTCGACGATGTTATTGATGAAGAAGAATACAATAAGGATGAAGACATGACTCCATTCGCAGTGGATGTTGACACAAGTATCCTTTTAGCCCAGGAGGATGCTCCCTACGTACGACATGATCATAATGAAGGGATCATTGTAAAGAAAACTATCGTTAATATTCCATTAGATGTTTAGTATTCTCTTAACATATTTTGACTTATCATCTCAAGTATCCATGTAATATTTTGACTCATCATTTCTAGTATTTGTAACATAAACTCTCCCTCTCTCACTCCGTCTCTCTCTCTATCTATCTCTAACACACACACTCAAGGTTAATCATCATTTATATTTGTATTATTTTGAATAATTTTTAGTCATCTATTAATTTTTTGACTGACACACACTCACTCACTCGGTCACACACACACACAAGGTTAATCATCATTTATATTTGTATTATTTTGAATAATTTTTAGTCATCATATAATTTTTTGACTAACACTCTCTCTCTCTCACACAGACACTCACACTCTCTCTCTCACACACACACACGGTTAATCATCATTTATATTAGTATTATTTTGAATAATTTTTAGTCATCATATAATTTTTTGACTAACACACACACACACTCTCTCTCTCTCACACACACACACACTCACTCACACTCTCTCACGCACGCACAATGACTCACACATAAAAAATGCAATATTTACATATATTTTGTTGAATTTTTGCACCCATATATAATTTTCTAGGGAACTAAAAGACTTTCAGAAAGCAAAAACTAAACAAAACAAAAAAGACAGAAAAATGAAACGGCGGGAAATGAATTCCCTATATGCCTTTAGGTACCGGGTTGAAACAATGACCCGGTACCTAAAGGGGGGAATTCGTTTCCCGCCCGTTGGCGCGCCTTAGGTACCGGGTGTAAAGATCACCCGGTACCTAAGGCTCCACCAAAGGTACCGGGTGAGGGTTCCACCCGGTACCTAAAGCTTCCTTAGGTACCGGTTATGCTTTTCAACCGGTACCTAAGGGCCCTGTTATATAAGTCCCTGCCCCTTCCTTCTTCTCCTCCGTCCTTCTTCGAGCACCCAGATGCCCGACGCCACCGCCACCGTGCCCTCGCCTCAACCGTGCACCACCACCTCCACCGTGCGCCACCGCCTCGACGCGACGCGCCGTGCCACCGTACGCGTGCATCCCCACGCCGACCGGAGCTCACCTCCACCGCCACCGCCGCCTCCTCAATTGAGGCCGCCACCACGGTGCCCCGCCTCCCCGGCCTCCCTCCTCTTCAATTGAGCATGGCACCATCTTCTCCTCCCTGCGGTGAAGCTCGCCGGCCCGGCCTTGCCCCTCCTCCCTTGCCGGAGTGCCGCCATCGCGGCACAGCACTGGCCGTCGCCCTCGCTCACCGTGGCCGGCCCTACCCCGACCACCTCCGGCCCCATCTCCGGTACCAAATTGGTCGCAGGTGATCCCCTCTTGCTCCCCCACCACTTTCCCCTCACCGCCGGCGAGCTTCCTCGCCGGATTTTGGTCGGCAACCATGGTTGCCCCGCCAAGGACTCAACTGCGAGCCTAAACATGTTTCTAGGGACATATATGCAAGAACTAGGGACCTATATGAAAGAACCAGGGATCTATCTGCAAAGCCAAATCAGTGAACTTGTAAAATACATATAAAATCACAGAAAAATTGCAAAAATGCAAACTAAAATGTTTTGGAATCTTTCCAACTAGATCTACCATTTTTCTTACATGCCAATGTTATGTTTCTTCATATCTTGATCTCTAGAATAAAAACTAGTTTGATTAGCACTTAGGTGTATTTTAGTGAATTGTTAAATTAGTTTAATTTGGTCTAGTTTAACTTATTCTACTTTAGCAACTAGTTTAATTTCATGTATATGCACTATAATGATGTGTAATTTGAAAGTATATATAATATTGTTTATGGAAATTACATGCGTCATTTTGTAGATTTATTAATTGTTGTTTATGGAAATTACATGCATCATTTCATGTAAATGTACTTAGACACGCACACACACGCGCACACACTTAGACACACACACACACACACAACACACACACACACACGCTTAGACACACACACACACACATTTAGACACACACACACATGTACATACACTTACAATCACACACACACACACTTGCTAATTTCTTTATCTTTGATGTCTAAGGGTGTCAGTTTAGATGGACGGCAGTGGAGAAGAAGCAGAACAGATCCTTATGGATGTAATCAACGAAGGTAGTAGGGCCGTCTATGAGCATTATGGTGAAGAAGATACGAGGACTGCTAATTCTTTTTTGAACGTGTCCGGAGATGGCAATGCAGAAGAACAAGTTGATGACTTTAGGCCGATGCATGTGCAGCTCGTTCGTAGCGATAATCCTATCGAGGTACCTATCTTATGCATATATGCTTACGGAATCTTGAATTACAATATTGTATTAGTATTAGTTTTGTTAATAATATATCTTTTTTCAGGACTCGTCCAATTCGAAAAAGAGCTCATCGAAAGGGAAACGACGGCAGACCAAGAAGATGGAGGGAAGATAGGTCGTCACACAAGTGGACGTAGAGGGCTGCCCATGTGCTCCTGAGGAGGCCAGTGCAAAATTTACAACCCAGTGTGGTGTTGTTGTTTGGGCACATGTGCCGATCACCATAAGACTCTGGAAAACGAAGAATCCAGACGAAGAACGCTACGCCGTGCCTCCACACCAAAAGGAGATGTTGTGGAGAGAACTCAAGGATATGTTCACTCTTCCTGAAGGAGTAGATGAAGAACTTCTAAAGAAATGTGCCTTGAAAAAAGATGGCCCTTGTATTTGCAACATTTAAGAAGAAATTATTTGGAAACTACGTCAAGAAGGACAAGGAACTGGATTGGGACAGTTTCCCCCAGGTCAAACCTTACTGGGAGGAGTTCAAGCAATAAAAGTTGTTCGAGGAAGCTCGAGAGGCATCCGAAAAGAACGCGGTCAATGCAGCACAAAAGAAATACAACCACCACCTCGGGCCGGCTGGATATAAGAAGGCAATTCGGAAATGGCAGAAGATGGAGCAGGACCTCATGGATAGAGGTATCCGGCAGGCGACTTCGGACTGGCCAGAAAGATCAAAGCAATGGATGTTTGCTAATGGTGTCACGCTTAACCAAGAGGATGGTTCTTTGGTCATGCCCCCTGTAATGGAAGAAGTGGACCGGAATTTAGTCGTAGCAATACAAGAGGCCAGAGAAGGAACATTGCAGCCTCATAGGGAGAACGATGAGCTGACTAGGGCCTTACAGAACCCCAAACACCCAGGACGAGCATGCGGCATCGGCGTGGTCCCTTGGAAAGTTGCTTGGGCCGGAGATAGCACTTACAAGACTCATAGCAAAAGCAAGGCAGAACAGGAGGACAAATTCTGTGCCTTACAAGATGAGATGAATAGAAAAGTGCAAGACCTACAACATGAAATGGACGCACGGGTCCAACAAGCAGTGGCACAAGCTCTCAGCCAGCAGCAGAGCACTGGGGTGCACCAGAAAGTTGTGATTAGCTCGACCTCTCAGCGACATAGCAGCTGTGCATCCACGGCGGCCCCTGGTGATGAACCCACAGATAACGTGCCAGTGTTCGACACACAAAGATACCTAGTGGATGATATCACAATGCAGACAGCATGTGAGCTACATGTGAGAGTTAAAAATATCACCGCTCTGGTAGCCTACGGGTCGGCCTTACCGGTGATTCCTGGTGGAGCAATTCATGGTATGCCGGTACCCCCAGGCTACTCCGTTGTCACCGTGGAGCAGATCGTCGATGCTGGAGAAAATGAAAAACTCGAGCTCGACTTTGTTGGATGGGATGGAGAATGGACGTTGGGAGAGGCACTCCACGATTGCATTCTATGGCACAAAGCCGACATCAAACTTATTGGGAATACATGTACAGCGGCTCCCCAAGATCCTCCTTCTCCGCCAGGCCCGGATAATAATGATGATGACAGGGACTTTGGTGGTCCTTCGTCTACGCCACCACGGGCGCCCTCACCACCATCTCCTCCAGCACAAGCCAAAGGAAAAAACAAGACCTCATCCCTCCCACCACGGGCTGCAAACCCGAGCCCCAGGAAGCGAAAGGTTGTCGTAAATAAAATAGGGCCTAACAAGAAATTGGAGTACGAGTTGCCCGGCGATGAACTGGATGAGCATGTGCGTGAACGATTGGACGAACATTTCAAACCTAAACCGAAAGAGAAGAGTGTGCGTGTTGATCCTGCAACGGTAGAAAAGGTCTACAACAGCTTGAGAGACATCCCTGAGAGACCAGTAAAACTACCCTCGGACTACGACCGCACGCTGATAAAGGCTCACCGGAGAATGAGGCAAAGTGGCAAGGGCGTTCCTCAGCTAGGAACACAACAGAAGGAAATTGAGCCCCTCCGGGTGACGACGGAGCAAGAGCAAACCGCCGCAGAGTTTTTGAAAGAAGTGGGTTTGACCCTTGAGCAGGCAACCAGAGAAGATGAGGATATCCTAATCGCCGAAGTTGCCGCACATCCATACGAGCATGGAAACCCTTCGTCACTGATGAGGAGTTCCTCAACCTACCCACGCAGATGCGCACATTCCATAACCTGTACATGGAACGTTCGAAGGACGACCAACACAAGTTTGGAGTTAAGTATCATAATCATGATTTCTACTATGGGACCGATGACTTCTGGGTCGAGTTTGAAGATGTGCATGCAATATACCGTCGAGACGCCCTCGACATCTCTCTTGTAACTTGCTGGATTCTGTAAGTATCGAGCAATCTCTACATTCATATGTTGATATTAATCAACACTCTATTCTTTGTGACATCTCTCTAATTTAATTATATTGTATCGTGTAGAATGGAGCTTCAAAGGTGCCGAAAAGAAGGATGGGATCATCAGTTGGGTTTCATGAATCCCATGCTTATCAATCAGAAAAATTTAAAGGAAAACTATCAGGAAACATGTAGAAACATGTACCAAGCCCTGATGGAACAACATTACAAATCCTATATATTCATACCCTACAACTATGGGTAAGTTTTGATTGACTAGTAACTCTTTTATATTTACTTTAATGATGTATATATTTATATATATATGCATGTTTATCTTTATGTGCAGCTTCCATTGGATTTTGCTCTCACTCTGCCTGGAGACTAGTAGAGTAATGGTGTTCGACTCCATGAGATACCCTAGGGACAACATCGAACACTTTTTAGAACCATTGAACAGGCAAGTTTATTTTATTTACACAAAACACAACTATTTTTGGATCGAATATTTACCTTTCATTCTTATGCGCAGGGTGTGGAAAGCTTTTGTGAGAAAGCAACCTGGCGATTTTAAGAATCAATTGGATGTTAGAATGGACTTCCCGGTATGTGGGTCCGCTACTCTTTGCATATCTCGATCATTTACTATTATGTATATGCATACAATTATAACTCATTTGTTTCTTTTTTAGTGTTCGAGACAAAAAGCAGAAAATAATTGGTGCGGGTACTACGTATGTGATTACATGCACACCCTAACCCATTTTGGGAGAGCTACACCGGAGGACATAAGAGTACATGCACAAACCACTGATAAATATGTTTCTAGTTATGCTTACGCGAATAATTGATATATTGAGCTTTATTTTTATATGAAATTATAAATTACACAAGTAAGGGATGAAGTTCTCCAAGTGGATAAGATCGTGGCCGTGTCGGAGCAGCTCATAGGATTCATTTTGAGGGAGATCCTGGATCCTAAAGGCGAGTTCTACCACAATGGCCATTCGGTCCGTAGAGAACCCGAATCGACGTCGTGATACAAATGATTTCTAGTCCTTGTAATCGTGACATTTGTATATTTGTAATTATTATTATGTCAAAATACTTAATTACATGATTTGCAGTGACACTTACTTATTTTCATACATTATTTTAATTCGAACGTGACTAATGATCGTATAGTAGTGTATAGCTCGGGTACGCATACCAATTCTGCATGCATAAATAATAATAAACAATAGAAATAAAATAGGATTTGAAAAACAGGGGGGAAAACTTTTTGGTACCGGTTGGAAAGACCAACCGGTACCTAAGGGGTTGCCAGCTTGCGTCAGCATAGCAGCCCTTGTGGTATCGGTTGGTCTTTCCAACCGATACCAAAGGTGGCCTTAGGCACCGGTTCAAATGCCCGGTGTAGAAAGCCGAGACTTTTAGTCTCGGTTTCCTAGTACCGGGTGGCAAACCGGTGCCTAAGGTCTTTACCACCCGGTACTATAAAGCTTCTTTTCTAGTAGTGCCCTTTAGTCCCAGCCAGGGTTGGGCCCTAGACTAATGGAGGCATTAGTCCCGGATCCAACGGCTAGGGACGGGGGAGCAGGCAGGAGCCTTTTGTCCCGGTTGGAGCCACCAACCGGGACAAAGGTCCATCATTAGTCCCGGTTGGTGGCTCCAACCGGGACTAATGATGGACCTTTAGTCCCGGTTGGTCCAACCGGGGCAAATGGCATGTGACACAATTAGTCCCGGTTGCTGGCTCAAACCGGGACTAAAGGGTGGCCTTTAGTCCCGGATGAAGCCTCCCGCTCGGGCCATTCTTTCCTTTCATGTTCTTCCTCTCGGCTCTCGGGTGAGGGGAGTCCATGCCTATTTTCTCCAAGATTTGTGAAGCATTTTGATTTTTCCTCCATCCAAATGTGAGAAACTTCATCCTCTCAACTTCCATTGCTAGTGGAGCTCATTTCCTGGCTTAGAAATAGAGATATTTGAGGTTATTTAGATAGAGAAAAATGTTGGAGTTTTTTCGATTCATACATCATTTGAGCTCAAATTTCAATAAGGTTTGCATGTGTAGATGTGTTTTACTTGTATTAGTTGATCAAAATGAGTATATTGAGTTGACTGTTATTTTTTTAATGGATTTGAATATGGATATTGTGCAAAATAAATATGGATATGAAAATGAGTATAGTAGAATTTTTTGTCTTTGGAATGAAAGTATGTATATATGTGGATTTTTTTGAATGTGAATTTTCAAATTGAATAATTATTGCAAATGGAAGAAACCATGTATACTTGGTATTTATTTTGTATTATGAAGGAATTATTTTGATACTCTAATGATGTACTTATTTAGGCTCTCATTGAAACCATCGTGGACTTAAAAAAAATCTTTATTTCAGATATGTATCTGTCATTGACCTTTACCACGCGGTGTTGGTACTGCCATTTGGGGCCAACATTGTTGTCCGTGATACGGTGCGGTATAGGGACGTGATGAAGGAGTGTGGTCTTGGTCTCAATGAAGAAATCCTCCCCTTTTGTACAAGGTAAGGATGCGACCATTAGGACCAAGGACGTACTCCTTCATCACATTCTTAGACCGTACTGTGTGGTGGATATTAATGTTGGCTTTGAATGATAGTGTCATGACCGCGGGATCAATGTTAACAACATATACATATTCTAAACAAAGATTGTTTTTCCTTTTCGATGGTTTTTGTATAAAGAGCTTGAATAAATGTTTTGAACCATGATTGCATCCCATATGGCATGAGACGACGAGTGTTCTCCTCAAAACTGAAGAGTGTCAAAATAATTAGAGTTCAGATTTAACTATTTTTTTGCAAGTGCAGATGTGATTTATTTGCATTAGTTAATCAAAATGAGTGTATTAGTTAATCAAAACGAGTATATTGAGTAGAATTTATTTTTGAATGGGAGTATATATATAGAGAGAGTGAAACACTATTTTTATTTTTAGAATGAAAATATGTATATTTGTGGATATGAATGTGAAATGTGAATGTTTGAATGTGAATTTGACCAATTCATATAGTTCAGAAATAAATAATGTTTAATCCGTAGAAATTGCTTTGCAACATGATGGGTTGGAGCGTCATGCATCTGCTCGTGCATCGGTAAGCAATCATTTGAAGCGCACCGGTCATAACCTTGAGTTCCACCTTGAAGAGCGCCTTGGACTTGTTAGTGGTCATATTCGACGTTGGATTAAGAAAGCATTTCATTGCCCCACGTTTGGAAATGCAAGTCGCAAATTTGAGCGTGAATTTGATATCGAGTTGCATGGTACGGATGATGATCGCGAGTGGATGGCTCTATATAATGCAAGGCGCGAAGCGTCGGGGATGGTAGAAATTGACCGTTCGGTGGTGAGAGTTCGCGCGGCGATTCAAGAGGCATCAGTCAATAGGGCTCATGAGTAGTTTGTATTTGCATGCAGATTAATCAGGACTTTGACCTTTTAATTAATCATGTTGTGTAATGGATCATGTAGTCCTTTTAATCAATCATGTTGTGTAATAGGTCATGTAATCCTTTTAATTAATCATGTTCTGTAATGGGTCATGTAGTCCTTATAATTAATCATGGTGTATGATGGATAGTTGGACCTTTTAATTCTAGACTTCTCAATTTATTTTTCATATTGTATCATGTAATGTATCAATTTCAACTCTAAATTTGAGAATTTTAGTTGTGAAATTAGTTTTTGGAAATCAATGCGGATGATTGGGCAATGGATGTATGCTGACCGATGTTCCAAGGAGTTCATTGATGGTCTACATTATTTTTTGGGTGTGGGCAAACAAGCAGAATGGTTTCATGTGCTGCATTTGCAAAGTTTGCCGGAACAAAAAGGATTACTCCTCTTAAAGGACCCTTCACAGCCATATCTTTGCTCATGGTTTCATGCCCAATTACATTTTTTGGATCAGTCACGGAGAAAGAGGGGTTATAATGGAGGACAATGAAGAAGAAGTTTGTGACCGCAACTTTCCTGGCCCCGTTGGATTCGATGCCTTCGATGATGATACTACAATAGAAGAGCCAGAACGAGAGGCGTTAGATCATGATCCCACCATCGATCTTTGGCAGGCTTTGCGCGATGCTTGTGAAGATTGTGGAAGTGAGATGGAGAGGATGAAGTTCCAGTAAATGTTAAAGGACCACTGCAAGTTGTTGTACCAGGTTGCGATGATGGCTTGAAGAAGCTTGGCAGCACTCTGGAGTTGCTACAATCGAAGGCAACACATGGTGTATCTGACAAGGGATTTGGTGAATTACTGATTTTTTTTTGAAAAATGCTTCCTAAGGATAACAACTTGCCTACCACAACATACGAAGCAAAACAACTTGTTTGCCCTGTAGGTTTAGAGGTACAGAAGATACATGCATGTCCTAATGACTGCATCCTCTACCGCGTTGATGAGTACGAGAATTTGGATGCTTGCCCCGGATGTAGTGCATTGAGGTATAAGATAAGGAGAGATGACCCTAGAGAAGTGGAGGGGGAGCGTCGTAGTAGGAAGAGAGTTCCTGCCAAGGTCATGTGGTACTCTCTGATAATACCATGTTTGAAGCGTTTGTTTAGGAACAAAGATCATGCTAAGTTGATGCGATGGCACAAAGAAGAACGTAAGCAAGACAATATGTTGAGACACCCAGCTGATGGCTCCTGGTGGAGAAAAATAGATAGAACTTACCCAGACTTTGCACAGGATGCGAGAAACATAAGGTTTGCTTTGAGTACGGATGTATGAATTCTTTTGGTGAAATGAGCAGTAGCCACAACACTTGGCCCGTGACTCTATGTATGTACAATCTTCCCCCTAAAAAAACCTAGGAATGATTTATATGTGTACTTAAAGCCATTGGTTGAAGAACTGTTATTGCTGTGACACGATGAAGATGTACGGATGTGGGATGAATACCGACAGGAGAACTTTAACCTACGAGCCTTGGCCCTCGTGCATCGGCAGCGAGACATGATCGAGTGGAGGAGAATTAACCTGAACCTGCAAATGGGCCGCGACAAGAGCAGCGACGGCGGCGGTAGCACGGGGTGGGTCATGCACGAGTACACCCTCACCGAGCCGGCGTGCCCGTCCCACAAGATCTGCCACGTCTCCTTCTCTGGCCATGGCAAGGATCGCAAGTGCGTTCCCGACGAGGAGTACTCCTCCGACTACTGCCAGGCCGCCGAACCCGCATCTAAGCGCGCTCACGTCGACGCCGCCAATAGTGGTTCATTGACTTGTGTCTACGGATCCACAGCACCCACGATCAATCAAGGCTATGGCGCGGACGCTTCCGCCGGAGACGTCTTCCTGCAACAAACCGGTGAACCATGTTCCTACTCTAGCGTTTTCAGTGTTCCCGATGCCCACAGGCCACAACGATTGCTAGGGAGGTAGTCCTAGCGTGGCGCATGCTTCTGCTGGCCATCAAGAACATTCGTTGTCACCTTTCCTGATTGGAATCCAAAGCATCTCAGCGACGGATCAGCAGTAGCAGCTCCTGCCGGACGACAACAACGCCGCCAACGACAGCAGTTCAGCGACTACTTGTGCTTATGATTTTGAACCGGTGCAAGCTAACGACGAGGAAATCATGGACTGGGGTAGTGGTTTCCTAGCCGATGATGCAGAGCCAACAGCAGAGCAGCAGGAGACTGACGAGCATGCCATGACGCCGCAGTTGATGATCCAGGAAACTATCGCCGCTGGAGCAGCAGAAAGCTCTGATGGCCTCTCAGCGACTTTTGATTATGATTCGGTGCAAGCCACCGATGAGGAAATCTTGGAGTGGGGTAGTAGTTTTCTAGCCGACGATGCAGAGCCAACAGCAGAGTAGCAGGAGACCGATGAACACGCCATGACGCCGCAGTTGATGATGCAGGAAACTATCGCCGCCGGAGCAGCAGAAAGCTCTGATGGCATCTGTTGGATTAATTGGGCCGGGGCCTATTAACTCAATTAATCAGATAGTTCCAAGGCCCATAGAAAATGGTGGTAATTACACTAGTGGTTAAACCACCTTGGAAGTTGAAAGGGTCCCAAACTAGCTTATAAGGTGGAGTTTATTCACACCTGGTAAGAAGGATAAGAAGGGATAACAGGGTGCCACACACAAGCGCGCGCGCCTCGCCTCGCCGAGCCGTGGCGTGGCGTGGCGTGCCGTGTCGTGCCGAGCTGAGCGCGACGTGTGGCTGGGCTTGGGCGTGTTTTGCTGTTTCAATCTCTGTTGATGACTAGTAACTGATGAATGGTGATAAGTGACTAGTAACATATGGTTAATGGCTGACCACAAATGACTAGTAACTGATGAATGTAATTGCTGCGGTTACTAGTAACTGAAGGTTTGATGGCTGTTATTGCTGGACACCCAAAAGTCTCCAGTGGCTATATACATGGCTTGCCCTCTCCTCTTTCACGTGCGTGAACCAGAACACAAACTCCACTGCTATTGCTGTCTACTGCATCCTCGTCCCAGAAGCCTAGGCGCACAGGCTTACTGGAAGAGTAGGCCTCCGAAACTCCATCCTCTTCGAGACTCTGCATTGAGTAGAGGCGATTAAGTTTTTGGGGAGCGCATCGCGCGACTGCTCGCTGTTGTGAACGACTCCTTCCCGGTGGCGCATCTGCACTACGAACACCTGCACAACATCAACTTTTGATCGGCTACATCGAACAGGCCCGATCAGAATGTTGACTGATCAGGGTAACAGCGCATCCGGTGCCTTCGGCACTGACCCCGCTACTGGGTACACCCTAAACCTGTTCATGTTTGTTGTTTTCATTACAAGCACGATTGATCATAGTCCTATTCCAGTATTGGTTTTTGTCATGATTTATATGTTATTTCGGTTTAATTTATACCTAAAAGATCCCTGATTCCAACAATCCAAAAACTTGATAGGGATTTTCCGGTAGCTGGTTTTGCTACGCAACTTAAACCAAATGCTTTTGATGGAACAAATTACAAGAGATGGGTTGGCAGGCTTGAGCTATGGCTCACAGCTATGAACATTTGGTTCATTACCCATGAGCGCTCTGTTGCACCGCATACAGTCGAGGAGGACAATGCGTACATGGCCGCTGACAACTTGTTCAAAGAGGCTGTGATCAGTGTTTTTGGAGAGAACTTGATCGATTCATACATGCAGTATCCCTCTGGCAAGGAAGTGTGGGATGCACTCCAGGCAAACTTCGGGGTATCCGATGCGGGCAGCAAGTTGTATATTATGGAGCAGTTCTACGACTACAAGATGGTAGATGACCGTTCTGTCGTTGAACAAGCCCATGAATTACACGCGCTTGCAAAGGACCTTGTGAATGTCAAGTGTGAACTGCCGAATAAGTTCGTGGCCGGCGGTATCATTGCCAAGCTGCCTGCTTCGTGGAGGAACTTTGCTACTACTCTGAAACATAAGAGGCAGGAATTCACTGAGCCGGTCTTATCAGCACTCTTGATGTTGAGTCGAAGGCGAGAGCAAAGGATACTCGTGCACGTGGTAATGAGGGGGGTTCTAGCGCCCATGTGGTGCAGAAAAAGAACTTTCATTCCCATAAGAAAAAGGGCAAAGGGAAGGCTGAGTTTCAATAGAAGATTACTCACAACTTCAAAAAGAAGAAGACCAAGGGGAAGTGCTTTGTGTGTGGTGGTTCTGACCATTGGGCCAGGGACTGCAAGGATCGCAAGGACAAGCAGCAGCACGGGCAGAAGAAGTCTGCTAATGTTGTTATTGGCGATGCTGAGATGGGAACATCAGGGTATGGTAATCATGCTATTGTTCTTTCAGTTTGTCATTTACCAAATTGGTGGATTGACACCGGTGCTAATATATATGTGTGTGCTGATTACTCTTTGTTTTCTTCTTACCAGGTCACAGGGACTGGATCCATGTTGATGGGGAACGGTTCGAATGCGGTTGTTCGTGGTGTCGGTACGGTCGATCTGAAGTTTACTTCGGAAAATACCGTGCGGCTGAAGAACGTGCAGCATGTCCCCTCAATAAATAAAAATCATGTTAGCGGATCTCTCCTTTGTAAGGATGGTTTTAAGTTGATGTTTGAGTTGAACAAATGTGTTGTTTCAAAATTTGGATCCTTTGCTGTTAAAGGATATGACTGTGATGGTTTATTCCGCTTATCATTATCAGACTCTTGTAATAAAGTAGTGAATCATGTGTGTAATGATGACGCATCTAACGTTTGGCATTCACGGCTTTGTCATGTGAATTTTGGTTGTATGTTGCGGCTTGCTAGTTTGAGTATAATTCCAAAATTTACTTTGGTCAACAATTCTAAATGTCAAGTATGTGTGCAATCTAAGCAACCGCGCAAGCCTCACAAGGCTGCAGAGGCGAGAAACTTGGCACCTTTAGAACGTGTTCATTCTTATTTGTGCGAAATGAATGGGGTGTTAACTAAAGGAGGGAAGAAATATTTCATGACTTTGATAGATGATTCAACTAAATATTGCTATGTGTATTTACTTAAATCCAAAGATGAGGCGTTTCATTTCTTCAAGATCTATAAAGCCGAAGTTGAAAATCAACTTGAGAGGAAAATAAAACGTGTTAGATCGGATCGAGGTGGAGAGTATTTTTCAAATGAGTTCAATTTGTTTTGTGAGGAGCATGGCATAATTCATGAGAGAACACCACCCTATTCATCCGAGTCAAATGGAGTGGCTGAAAGAAAAACCGCACTCTAACAGAGATGGTTAACGCCATGTTAGAAACAGCTGGACTTCCTTGGGAATGGTGGGGTGAAGCCATGTTGACTGCTTGTCACACTCTTAACAGAGTTCCTATGAAAAACAAAGAGACGACACCATTGGAGGAATGGGAAAATAAAAGATTAATGCTCTCATACTTGCGTACTTGGGGCTGCTTATTAAATGTTAATGTACCAATCGTTAAGAAACGCATGCTCGGACCGAAAACAGTTGATTGTGTATTCCTAGGCTATGCTTTCCACGGTGTTGGATATAGATTCTTGATAATTAAATCTGGAGTACCTGACATGCATGTTCGTACAATCATGGAGTCAAGAGATGTTATGTTCTTTGAAAATGTTTTTCCAATGAAATAGACACCTAGCAGTTCTAGTCATGAATCTGATAAGAGCCCTGAAAATAATGATGAAATGGTACATTTTGAACAACCGCTTGAGGAAAACAATGAGAAGGATGATAATGAAGTGACTCGAAAGAGCAAGAGACAGAGGACTGCAAAGTCTTTGGCGATAACTTCATTATGTACCTTGTAGATGACACTCCAAGAACCATTGCTGAGGCTTATGGATAATCTGATGCTGACTATTGGAAGGAAGCAATCAAAAGTGAGATGGATTCCATAATGTCTAATGGGACTTGGGAGGTGGTCGACCGTCCATATGGGTGCAAACCTGTAGGATGCAAGTGAGTTTTCAAGAAGAAGCTTAGGCCAGATGGTACTATTGAGAAGTACAAGGCAAGGCTTGTGGCTAAGTGTTATACCCAGAAAGAAGGCGAAGATTTCATTGACACTTATTCACCTGTTGCCAGACTGACCACCATTCGTGTACTACTATCTTTGGCTGCCTCACATGGTCTTCTCGTTCATCAGATGGACGTTAAGACGTCTTTCCTTAATGGAGAGTTGGATGAAGAAATTTATATGGATCAGCCTGATGGATATGTAGTAGAAGGTCAGGAAGGAAAAGTGTGTAAGCTGTTAAAATCTTTGTATGGCCTGAAACAAGCGCCTAAGCAATGGCATGAGAAATTTGATGAGACTCTCACGTCGGTAGGCTTTATTGTGAACGAGGCCAATAAGTGTGTGTACTATCGCTTTGGTGGGGGACAAGGAGTGATCATGTGCTTGTATGTTGATGACATATTGATCTTTGGGACTAACCTTAATGTGATTGAGGAAGTCAAGAGCTTTCTGTCTCAAAGTTTTGAGATGAAAGATATGGGAGTGGCTGATGTAATTCTGAATATTAAGATGCTGAGAGAAGGCAATGGTGGGGTTACACTTGTGCAGTCCCACTATGTGGAAAAGATTTTGAGTCACTTTGGATATAGTGACCGCAAATCTGCTCCTACGCCTTATGATCCTAGTGTGATGTTGCGAAAGAATCAAAGAATCACAAGAGATCAATTGAGATATTCTCAAATCATTGGCTCACTAATGTATTTAGCTAGCGCCACGAGACCTGATATTTCGTTTGCTATGAGCAAACTCAGCAGGTTTGTCTCAAATCCTGGACATGAACATTGGAAGACTCTCGAGAGAGTGATGCGCTATCTAAAGGGCACTTTGAGCTATGGAATTCACTACGCTGGGTATCCTAAGGTACTTGAGGTCTATAGTGATTCAAACTGGATATCTGACGCTGATGAAATAAAAGCCACAAGTGGATATGTGTTCACACTTGGAGGAGGCGCTGTTTCCTGGAAGTCTTGCAAGCAGACTATCTTAACGAGGTCAACAATGGAAGCAGAACTCACAGCATTGGACACCACCACAATTGAGGCTGAGTGGCTTCGTGAGCTGTTAATGGATTTGCTAGTGGTTGAGAAACCATTACCAGCTATCTTAATGAACTGTGATAATCAGCCTGTGATTGTCAAGGTGAACAGTTCTAAAGATAACATGAAGTCATCAAGGCATGTGAAAAGACGGTTGAAGTATGTCAGATAAATAAGAAACTCCGGAGTAATAGCGTTGGACTACGTTCAAACGGCTAAAAATCTGGCAGATCCATTCACTAAAGGTCTTTCACGGAATGTGATTGATGAGGCATTGAGGGAGATGGGATTGAGACCCACTTGAGAGTTATGTCATGGTGGTAACCTGTTCTATTTGATCATAGATCCCGTGAAGTAGGATGGCGAAACACACTATTGATTAACTGAGAAGGAGAGTATTTTTATACAGACCCACTCCATTGAAGATGCACTCTCTCCTTTCTGCATGGCAGGCTGGTTAATACCTTAATGTGATCTAAGTGGCTTATTTTAAGCAAAGATGTCATCCTACAGAGACATCTTTTGAGGAACACACCTATATGAGTTTGACTGCTAGTCACAGTATATGAGATTGGGTAATCTCTAGAGACTCATGAAAGGCATAGGAGTACGACTTATATGCTCCAATCAGAGGGGATGCATTCGGAGCCTTGTATCGGTAATGGGCTTAAGTGAAACTTGTTCGCACAAAGCTGTCAATTCAAGGCATAGTTCATTGTCCAGTTGTGGACAAGCATAACTTACGTTCTAGGTGGATGTTCAACCTTAAGCAGGTCTTCACCAAAACACCGGTATATCAAAATAATAGTGGAAATGAGGATTTCTAATCTATGCCTTGGAATTTGGTGGGGATTGTTGGATTAATTGGGCCAGGGCCTATTAACTCAATTAATCAGATAATTCCAAGGCCCATAGAAAATGGTGGTAATTACACTAGTGATTAAACCACCTTGTAAGTTGAAAGGGTCCCTAACCAGCTTATAAGGTGGAGTTTATTCACACCTGGTAAGAAGGATAAGAAGGGATAATAGGGTGCCACACACACGCGTGCGCTCGCTCGCCTCGCCGAGCCGAGTCGTGGCGTGCCGTGCCGTGCCAAGCCGTGCCGAGCCGAGTGCAACATGTGGGCTAGGCTTGGGCGTGTTTTGCCATTTTCAATCTCTATTGATGACTAGTAAGTGATGAATGGTGATAAGTGACTAGTAATAGATGGTTAATGGCTGGCCACAAATGACTAGTAACTGATGAATGTAATCGCTGCGGTTACTGGCAACTAAAGGTTTGATGGCTGTTATTGCTGGACACCCAAAAGTCTCCCAGTGGCTATATACATGGCTTGCCCTCTGCTCTTTCACGTGCGTGAACCAGAACACAAACTCCACTGCTATTGCTGTCTACTGCATCCTCGTTCCAGAAGCCTGGGCGCACAGGCTTACTGGAAGAGCATGCCTCTGAAACTCCGTCCTCTTCGAGACTCTGCACCAAGTGGAGGGCGATCAAGTTTTTGGGGAGCGCATCGCGTGACTGCTCGCTGCTGTGAACGACTCCTTCCGGCGGCGCATCTGCACTGTGAACACCTGCACGGCATCAACTTTTGATCGGCTACATCAAACAGGTCCGATCGGAATGTCGACTGATCAGGGTAACAGCGCATCCGGTGCCTTCGGCACTGGCCCTGCTACTGGTTGGCTCATGTTTGTTGTTTTCATTACAAGCATGATTGATCATAGTCCTATTCCAGTATTGACCAGAGCTCTACCTGGAGCAAGGAGTGCCAACGATAGAGCAGCATCTGCCGGCCGAGTACCAGAATGGAGGAGACGACCAGCAGGAGCGGCGGGAGTTTTGGAAATCCATAGGGGTTGATATAGAGAACATCGTCTGCTGAGCCGTTTTGTTCGGTCATCTCATCTGGTCCGGGATGTACATACATACAACATCTCTAATATAAATCTCTAAACTTTGTCATTCTTTAATTTCCTCGAGTGATCCTTTCAACCAAAGTACTAATGTTGTAAATTATGTGCTCATTATCATTATCAGTAAAAGCACCTGTGTGCGAACCAAGGTGATACTCATCACTCTTGTATTGTTGTCAGTAAAAAAAGGATCGGTTCATGCTTGTACTTGTGAACAATAAGAATGCTTGATATGCAAAATTACTCAATTCTAGCTTCTATGATTCTATCCATCTTAAAAACAAAATTATATTCTTTTCATTGATTGGCCATGATTTTGGCTTGGCAAAACTTAGCATCCATTATCCAACCAATCAGCCTTGGATTGACAGTCTTTTGTCAGCTCTAAAATTGCTAGATAAGTATTACCTCTACTACATTGTCATATTGCAGCATTTTCAGAATTTAAAATGTGATCGTTGTGAATATGCTGCCTTAACAATTTCTTTTTGGTTATCTCCTATCATTTGGACCTTATCTTTATTTGAACTCTTCCTCTTCTTTATTTGAAATCATTCACATTGCTGGTTTAGATGGAAAAAACTCGTGGTCCACATGTTCAACATGAGGTCAACATGTTCCAACCGCTAACCTCACAACAGTGTTCACCTAAACGCTAAACGGTAGTCGTTCGGTCACCCCTCGAGTAGCGAGCTGTGGCAGAACCACCTAAATTAATCCGGCTCAAGTGCGTTAACCATCACCACGAGGGAAATCAGGGCTAACTCGCACTTCAAACGGAGTAATCCATTGGTCTGTCGGGTAACCTCCCGATACAACCACGGGTTTGCTGATCGAAACAACACATACAAGGTACTCACACGAAGGTGAGCCCAGAGAATACAACATTCCACAATTTTACATCACAAGTTTCAACATAAATTTATTATTATAGACCAAGTTGAAATTCGTAAAATGAGTACTTCAGAATTTAAAGTAAACGGGTTCTTCAGAGTTCATTGCAGCGGAAAAACAACGATAAACTACTCGACGATACATGATGTCTCGATGAAGCCCGTACAAGACATCACTCGGCATTATCATCATTGGCCGAGGACACATCCCATTCCACCGACAAACCAGGAGGAAGAGTACTTGGCCAAGTCAAACTAGCAACCATGTCCTCAAAAGTATCACCTGAAAACAAGCCACAAGCAAGGCTGAGTATACTAATACTCAGCAAGGCTTACCCGACTAGGGGATTATACTTAGCCGGCTCCTAGACATGCAAGGCTTTTTGGCTTGAGGGGTTTGTTTTGCCGAAAAGCATATACAAGTAGGTCCTTACTTTCAAATTTTAGCTCCAGATTCTAGTTTTCTTTAACCATTCTTGATAAGAAACTATCCAATATCATACATGGTGAAAGAATTAATTTGTATCCAACAAGATTAATCATCATAATTGTTCCATTTCTTACTCTATGTGGTAAAAGGGTCAAGCAGTCTCAATAACTGCGAGAAACGGACGATTCGAATCGAATTTCTTAACCTTGCAAGGCAGACCTAAACACACGTCACGTGGTTACTCCCGGAGTCACACGTGCAACTTTTCCCTTCAATTCCCGCTTCACGGAACAGGCCCACCGCCCTCGACTACACGTCCCCATGGACCACGGACCCGGCCGGGCCATGGCGGCACATGCACCCGCCATTGGCTAGATGTGAACGAATTCAAGATGGTGGGGAGTATATTCCGGCCTCGGTTCAATTCAGTACGTAAGCTTACCGATTACCATATTCTCGGCATGTGGTTAGTACGCTCAAAGACTTAACCACCACTACCACACACTGCGGCCTTAGCATTTTTCACTAAATAGACGGGGCCTCAATCATCAACACAAACATCATACCATAGCCCCGTCCGTCGACCTTATGATTGCAGCATGTAGTAAACATTCAACTCCTATATTCTCGCGAGTGACAGGAAATCACTCGACTTTTACCCGAGTCCTATTAGCATAGCATTCTATCGAACCTTATATCTAGTGTTCAGATCATAGGAACCTAAGATCATGCAACTAAGTTTTCATTCAACTCCTATAAACTTAATGCACAAGCAATATAGAGTAATAAGTTGCATAATTTACAAAAAAATAGGGTTCATGCTCCGAGGCTTGCCTTTCTGAGCAAAGCTAGCCTGGGGCTCGTCCGAAAGCGGGTTCGGGTCTTCGAGAACTTCAGTTAGATTCACTTGAACTTCACGTTGCTCACTCTCGGACTCAGGCATCAGCTCGTACATTCCGTCGGCGAGAGTAGTCGATTCTATATGAATGCAGAAGTATGAGTTGTAGTGATGGTATATGACATTTATTTTCCTTCACGATAAAGTTGTAGTCCACAAAACATAAATTTGGTTGTAAAGTTACTTAGTCAAGATTTCTTGGGCAATCGTTAATAGAGTATAACTTAAACTAATTAACTCCATTAAACAAGAAAGGGGGGGTTGTGTTCTTTTGGAAACTAAATTTTCTAAGCACAACATGGATTAAACACAACTTCTGGACTGGGTAACTTCTGGTGATGAGATTTTTATTTAGATTACATTATGCAGAGGCAACAACACTGTAAAAATTTTAAAAATTTCTGTGTAGCAGATTAATTTTGAAAAAAGTAATACACAGCCACTACTAGAACCTAGTTATTTTTATACAGAATGAACTATGCAAGTATTAATGATAAAACTTTTATAAGGTGTTAATCTATCCATATATGTGTTACTGTAAAATTTTCAGATTTTATTGTGCATGATACAGAGCATAATAAATAGGACAAGATACACCTAGTTTAATAAAGATTAATTTCTACAGAATGTTATACAGGGTTTCTGAGTATGAAACTTTTTATACAGATGTCCTAACACAAAGTATCCTATAGTAAAAATATAAACATTTTTCAAGCATAAAAACTAATTACTTTGATTTAATGCATTTTTCCACCACAAAATTACATAAGTGGTTAAAGAAAGGTAAAAATTTCCTAAATATTTTTATGGGATCTAGGCATCAATATAACAGCATAGAAAAAGTTTCATAGCATGAATTGCAATAAAACAGTAGGAAAAATTAGTTCTATACCTTCATGGCATAAAACAAAGTCTAAAAAAAAGTTTAGGTAGCAATGGGTCCTGGTCCCGAACATTTTACAGTGGCCTACACATCAAGAAACTAAGCCATTGTCCAAAAATCAGATTCAGCACTGGTCTACAACAGTGGGCACAATTAAATGCTATTAAATATTCCATTTAATGTAGAACAAAATATAGCAAGCATCTGAAGAAATGCATATAACAAAAGTTGTAGACTTTCTTCTAAAGATTCCAGAACTGTTGAGTTTGTATTTTTCTGATTTTTCTTTAATTTTATATGAATTTTACAATTTCGCTGTTTTTGAAACTAAAGTTAAAACACTGGTTTGCAGATATGCCCTTGGAAACTTTCGCGCAGACCCTTTTAAAGATTTCAATCCTTGCAATTTGGTCCCTAGGTGGCGCTGGCATGGCGGCCGGCCAAAATTCCGGCAAGGGGGCTCGTCGGCGGCGAGGGTAAAAGGGTCGGGGAGTACCAGGAAGGCCAGGGATACCTTGTGGGGGCCTTGGTCGGGGTTGGGGATGGCTGGAGGTGGCTCGTCGGCGCAGAGCAGGGGAGCGGCGGTGGTGCTGTGCGTCGATGACGGTGCTCCGGCAAGCTAGAGCCTGCGGGGGCGGGTCGGTGAGCTTCGCGGCGTCGAGGGGAACCCATTCCGAGGCTTGGCTAGGGTGGAGGAGGGTCAGAGGCGGTGTGCCTACGACGGACAGGGGCGGCGGGGGTGGTTGAGGCAGCGCTGGCGGCGCTCTGGGTGAGGTGGGCGGCGATGGGCGGGGCAGTGAGCTCCGGTGGGGCGGTGTGGTGGCTGTTGGAGGCTCAGCTCTGGCAATGGGTGGCCGGAGAGGTGAGCTCCATGGCGAGTTTGGCACGGCGGCAGCAATGGCAGCGGCGGGGAGCTTCTGGTGAGTCTGGGCGCGCGCGAGCGGCTTCGTGCTGCCTTTTATAGGCGGCAGGAGGGAGGGAGAGGGTCAGGGCTGGACTGCGAAGTTCGGGCGCGGGTGGCACGACATTGGCCGTGGTGGGCGGCAAGCAGAGTGCCGGCGTGGCGTGCTGCGGGCGCGGCCAGTGGGTTGGGCGAGCGGGATTCGGCGTGGTGCAGGGGGAGATCACGCGGCGCGCGGGTTGGGCAAGCAGCTGCAGCAGCGGGCTTGTCGGGCGGCGAGCGCGGGGACTGGCGGGGCGCGGCGCGCGGTACTGGCCGCCCTGGGCGGCGAGCAGGGGCGCCTTGCCGGCGTGCTCGTGGCAACAGCGGGCTGGGCAAGCTTGCGGCGTGGGGAGGGAGGCATGCGGCCGGGGCGCGGGTCAACGGGCTTGGCCCTGGTTGGCTTGTCGCGGCGTGGGCTACAGTGTGTGTACAGTGTGTGTACCTTTGGTAGAGTTGAGAAAACCGGGAAAATTTTGGTTTAGATAGCTGTTGACGCCGAATTTTGACACGTGTTGAATCGGCGTCAGGAAAGGAAGAGACTGGCCGATGCGGCAGATTTAAAGGCTACAGTTGGGAATCGGCCGATGGAGGCTACAGTTAGGGATCGACCGATTGGCGATGCAGCTTGCGCCAACAGATAAGGGATGAAGCCAATGGAATCCCAGTCAAAGATGACCTGACGTTAGTCAAAGAATGACGCTGACTCGGTCGTGAAGCAATGGAAAGAGTCCGGATTGGACTAGGAAAATATTATAGATATAGTAGTTTTCTATTTAAATCAAGTTTGTAACGGATCGTAATAGATCAGGAATCTTAGTCCTAGGATATAAATAGGAGCAGTCAGAGTTTTGTAGAGGATATACATCAATCAACAAAAACAATCTACTTTTTCATCATACTTTACTTTCAGGTCGGCGACTTCGCCAATACTTCTTTTTCTTTCACGAGTTCGTACGGATTGGCAGGGCTGCATCGACACGATCTCCGGCCAATTGGTAGGTTCTGCTTATCGAATAACATCTAAGCTTTAACTTTGGGCGCATCGCCGTTGTTTCGTTTAGATTTATTCACTAGTTATCGATATTTACCAGAATTATAGGTTTTACCTATTAGTTTTATCACCAGTTATCCAGCTTGAGATTGAACTATCGGCTTTATCATTACTTTCCCTTGTTCTTTATAATACAGCCGATTAGATCTATTGCAAGTGTTGCATCCATAGCGTTTGTTTAAGTTACTCCAGTAGTTTTCTTTGCAATCGTCACGTGATTATTGGCTAATCTATAGCCGATCATCTTCATAGCAAATCAGCCGATTCGCTGATACGCTTTTCAGGACATATCGGAACTTTAGCCGATCGGAACCCCGGAAGTTAATACCTTTATTTCCTTGTCAATCAACAGGTCAGATTGACTGGCACGCCGCGCGAACCGCACCAGGGCAATCACCCGAACAGGACTTAAGCAGATTCTCCCGGGTAGTGTGTCCGACGCTGAAGATCATTGGCCGATTCCCGACCGATTTTTAGCGGCAACACACTTTTGGCACGCCCGG
The DNA here is from genome assembly GCA_032594955.1 of Panicum miliaceum. NCBI lineage: Eukaryota > Viridiplantae > Streptophyta > Magnoliopsida > Poales > Poaceae > Panicum > Panicum miliaceum. Next base: position 43,529,666 of record CM064061.1, on the reverse strand, counting down.
TGGGACACCCTCAATATCCATCATGTCAAAGACCACGGAAATCTCTGAGAACAACATCATTGAGGTTACGGAAGCGGATCTCAAGGACGACCAGAAAGAAGAATTAGCAAGACACCTAGAAGATTACAAAAGGGTGTATCTACAATCTTTCAGTCGTACCAGAAGCGGGGAGACCATCAAGAAAGCTCCTCTTCAAGTTCCCCGCCACATCACCATCGCTGAGGATTCGGGCAAGATGTCCGATATGATCCAACAGTCCGTCTATCAGGCTTTCATCGACCAATCCTCAGTAATGACCAGCACGGTGTATAACGCCGTCATCAGTTCTCTGGTCAGCGGAGTAGCTCAGGGATATCAGGGGCCAGCATACGCCCCACCTATTGTAGTTCCAGCCAGAAGCTTACCAGGCACGTCTCACTCGGCTCCCCAGCCGATATCGACGCAACATGAAGGATACAACACTTCGTTGCCTTCAATGCCTCCAGGATATAACGGTGCACCATGTTTTCGATCGCAAGCACTGCTTCAGCCTGTCCAGATTGCTTCCATGCAATCGTTGCCCTCAAACTCAGTACCTTGGGGGGCACCAGCAACGACGGCTTTTCCTGATCAATCAACCGGACATGGGAGCCCTCCGATCCAGGCACCGTTCCATTCGGCCGTCCGGCCGACGGTCCCTCAGTATCAACCGACCACGTCAGAAATTGGCAGGGGGGCAGATGCTGCGGAAACATTCAGAAGCACGGCACCAATGATGCCGTACGATGGGGTGGCAGATTCGCTGCGCCACCAGCTGTCAACGGCTCAAACAGCCACGATGCAGCGGAATCCGCCACACGCTTTGATCCATCACCCGGCCGTCCCGCCGCCGATTAACCAACGTGTGCCGACGCCCCGACCAGTTGTTCATCAGCAGCGGGTGCGTCTGTTCTCGTCATCTCTATCTGGGTCAGCCTTCCAGTGGTTCACTACCCTACCACCCAACTCCATCATTACTTGGGCCGATCTAGAAAAGCAATTCCATAAATACTTCTACGCAGGGGTCCACGAGATGAAGCTTTCAGATCTGACCAGCCTTAGGCAAAGGAGCGACGAACCAGTAACTAGCTACATACATAGGTTCAGAGAGGTCAGAAACAAATGCTATACCCTGGCCCTGACCAACGCTCAGTTGGCCTACATCGCCTTCCAGGGCCTCCTGCCACATATCAAGGAGAGGTACGCCTCACAAGAGTTTGAAAGCTTAAGTTAGATCGTTCACCGATTGGCCGGTCAAGAAGTACGTCCGTTTGATCAACGAAGGAATTTCCAGAAAAAGGTGGCATATTTGGAAGGGTCTGAATCTGAGGAAGAAGAAGAAATCGGCCTAGCAGAATGGGTCAAAGGGAAGAAGCCGATATCGTGCCCTTTCGGCAAGAAAGAACCAGAGGCGTTCGGTTTTGACACGTCAAAGGCTGATAAAATCTTCGACTTACTTCTCCAAGAGGGGCAGATCAAGCTCTCACCTTACCACACCATTCCCTCGGCCGATCAGCTCAAAAAGATGAAGTATTGCAAATGGCACAATGCTACATCTCATGACACAAATGAGTGCAAGATCTTCCGTCAGCAGATACAGTCGGCCATTGAGCAAGGAAGACTCAAGTTCGAAATCCCGGCAAAGCCGGCAAAGCCGATAAAGATTGACCAGCATCCTTTCCCGGCCAACATGGTTGACACGGGAAGAAACTCACTTCAAACCAAGGTGCTAACGTCGGAATCGGCTAGAAGGAGCGGCACCATGGATCTCAGGAAGCAAATTACGGTGGACGATGTCAAGGGGAAAAGATGGGCCGAAGATGAGGGCGAAGGATCAGAACGATCGCGTAGACCCGTCACTTCCCAATTCTTACTCAGCAAATATCAGCGGTAGCAGGAAAGGTCGAGACACCATGATGAGATGATACGCCGACACGAAGATCATTGACGATATCCGTTCTTCATCCATTGCTGGGAAAATGACCTCAGATTGCCATCAACCGATAATTGCCCTGAGTGCAGCGGATCAAGTCGCAATGATCACCCGCTCAAAAGATCGCTCTCCAGAGACAGAGGATCAGAGCCGATCAGCAGAAACTGGCGCGAACAAGAGGGTCGGCGCCTTTCAGTGCATGATCGGCTGGGGGGCAGAGTTGACCGGTATGACCGGTCGAAGGGCAGGATCAACCAGCAGAAGCGACTGGGGGGCAAAACCAGCGTACACGATCGGCTAGAAGAAATGGCTGATGCTAGGGTGTCAGATGAGAAGCCCCTAGGAAGGGAACTAGACTGGGAGCACGCCAAACCACCGGCCAAACCAGTGAACCCCAGGTGGTGCCCTGATGGACTGTCCAAATCTCAAAAACGAAGGATCCAACGTCTGCGCCAATGGGAACAACAAGAGGAAGAGCAGAGGCAGGTGCTGGATAAGAAAAACGACAGGTCTCGGGTCTGGCGCCCCAAGAGAAACAATAATAAGGAGGACGACAATCAAGAATCGGCAGCTGATTTCAACATGGTGTTCATATTGCCGATGGAGTTCATGGCGCCCGCCGATCGAGATAAAGCGACAAGGATGGAGGAGCAGATGACGCAGTTGGTTTTGGAGCCGATGACAGCCACTTTTGAGAAACCGGAAGACGAAAAACGGCAACATCTCAAGGTTCTATTTCTCAAAGGACACGTTAACGGATGACCCGTTACCAAGCTACTAGTCGACGGAGGCGCTGCAGTCAATATCATGCCATATGCCATGTTCCATAAGTTAGGCAAAAGCGATGAAGACCTGACCAAGACGGACATGATGCTCAAAGACTTCGAAGGCAACGTGTCTCCCGCCCACGGAGCGCTCTGCGTCGACCTCACCATCGGCAATAAGACCCTTCCCACTACCTTCTTTATTATTAATGATAAGGGGTCCTACAACATGTTGCTCGGTCGCGATTGGATACACTCGAATTGCTGCGTCCCGTCTACAATGTACCAATGCCTCGTACAGTGGGTCGGCGATAGTACAGAGATAGTCACCGCCGATTCCACATACAGTGTTGCGGCGGCCGATACGCAACAGTGGAGCTGCGAACACGTCAAGTGTATATCTGGTAGAACTTGGGACACTGATTTCCTGAAAGTGTCCGATTTTGGTCTACAGCTGATCCAAGCAGTCGGCTCTGAAGATTCAGATTAGATGGATCAGTTCGTCCGAGAAGACGGGAAGCTTGGGCATGGATTTACCTCGGCCGATTCATTGGAGATGGTGGATTTAGGAGATGGTAGCAAGCCAAGGCAGACGTATATTAGTGTTAGCCTGGATCCCGATTACAAATGTAGATTGATAAGTTTATTAAAAGAATTCAAAGATTGCTTTGCTTGGTAATACCATGAGATGCCTGGCCTAGACCGATCCATTGTCGAACACCGGTTGCCTATAAAACCAGGATATCGGCCATATCAGCAGCCTGCACGATAGTGCAACCCTAAAATTCTACCTCATATAAAGGCCGAGATCACAAGATTGATTGAAGCAAGATTTATTCGGTAGTGCCGTTATGCCGAATGGATTTCTAATATTGTACCCATATATAAGAAAAACGGAAAGTTGCGCGTATGCATCGACTTCAGGAACCTAAATCAGGCTACACCAATGGACGGGTATCCGATACCGACAGCCGATGTCTTGATAGATGCTGCCGCAGGACATAAAGTCATCAGTTTCATGGATGGTAATGCTGGGTACAATCAAATATTAATGGCCGAATAAGATATTTCAAAGATGATATCTTAAGGATTTACTATGAAGATTGCCTCCAGCTGTTAAAGGAATTCAAGTCTGCGGTGATTGAGCACACTCCCAGAAATTACAATGAAGAGGCCAATAGACTTTCCCAACACGCGTCCGGGTATCGGCCGATTCAAGGGGCCATGATTCTGGAACTTGCGGCCGACGATTGGCGAAAGGAGATTGCCGATTACTTGAAAGATCCATCCCAGAAGGTGGATCGGCGAGTGCGTTTTCAGGCCACGAAATATGTGTTACTCGAAGACGATTTGTTTTACCGGACGATTGATGGGGTTCTTCTCAAATGCTTGGGAATGGAAGAAGCAAAGGTCCTGATGGGGGAAATCCACGAAGGCATATGCGGAGCCCATCAATCGGCTCACAAGATGAAGTGGATGATCAGAAACAATGGGTATTATTGGCCGATGATTCTCGAAGATTGTTTAAAATATTATAAAGGTTGTCAAGGCTGTCAGAAGTTTGGCAATGTGCAGCGCGCGCCAGCTTCGGCTATGAATCCGGTAATCAAGCCATGGCCGTTTAGAGGTTGGGGAATAGATCTCATCGGACAGATTCACCCTCCATCAAGCAGAGGGCACAAGTTTATATTAGTAGCCACTGAATATTTTACCAAATGGGTGGAGGCATTTCCGTTGAAGACCGTGACATCGGCCGATATGATCGATTTCGTTAAGAACCACATTGTTTATCGGTTCAGTATCCCTCAAACTATCACAACAGATCAAGGAACGATGTTCACCTCAGGGGAGTTCGAAGAATTCGCCGCCGATATGGGGATTAAATTGTTGAATTGTTCTCCGTACTATGATCAAGCCAACGGCCAGGCCGAATCATCCAATAAGGGGATAATGAAGTTGATCAAGAGGAAGATAGAGGAATAACCCAAGAAGTGGCACATGTCTTTGGCTGAATCTCTATGGGCTTATAGGATGGCTTGCCACGGGGCCACTAAGATATCTCCTTATCAGTTGGTATATGGTCACGAGGCAGTCTTGCCTTGGGAATTAAGGATGGGGTCAAGGCGCACATCACTTCAAGATCAGTTGACGGCTGATGACTATTCCTTCCTCATGAAGGAAGAGCTCGATGATTCGGCGGGTCAGCGATTGAGGGCCCTGATTAGCATCAAAGAAAACAAGAAAAGGGTGGCCAGGTGGTATGACAAGAAGGTCAAAGTTAAACAATTCTCCCAAGGAGATTTGGTATGGAAGTTGGTGCTGCCGATAGGGTCTAAGGATCCCAAATTCGGTAAATGGTCGCCCACTTGGGAGGGGCCGTATAAAATCGGCCGATGTGCTCCGGGAAATGCATATATACTAGAAACTATCGAAGGGGAAGAATTCACAAGAGCCTTAAACGGGAGATATCTGAAGAGATACTATCCAAGTATATGGGTGGGTGCATAACTTGCGATAGGGTGCATCAAGACAACGTGGCCAACTCCCATTGGCTCCTATCTATATAGCCGATGTAAAAATGACATTGCCTCAAGGAGGAAACATTTTGATTTAGTCTAACCGATTCATTATTCGGTGAAAACAGCAGAGTACATGGCCGACATGGTACAAGTCGCCCTTAGAATAAAAGTATCAATATATCTATTGATCACGCTTTTTCTTAATCTCTCTCTCAGTCCGGCCTAATTTTATCAAAAGGCGGATGCTCTTTTCCTCCAGATCCTCCATGGTGGCTTCAGCCTCGACTTGACGAGGGAGTGGATGGCTCCTGTCGAGAGGTGGTTGGGATGTCCCCGCCGCAGCATCTTCAAGGGCAATTGAGCGAGGGAGTGGATGACTCCTTTCAGTTGGCGGTCGCCTGGAGCAGTTAGCGTCTATATGGTCCCAGACTTTCTAGACGTCAGCAGGAACATGACCTTTGAGTTCTTCGAAATGAGCTTTTATCAGATCTATGTCCGCCTGCGACAATGGTTCGTCTGAATGCATAACTTCAATCGCTCGTTCCAGACTGGGACTAAGGCTTTTCGGCTAAAGAAAGAGCAAACAACTACCCAGTGTCAGAGCGATTGAAATGTCAAGGAAGGAAATAGAAGAGGGTTCGTACCTGGTTGACAGAGAAGGAAGAAGACGAAGAAGACATCTTGATGTCTAGCCTGGGAGGACAGAGATCAAATTGTTGGAGGGGAAGAAGATGGGTAATACGGACGCCTTCGGAAACGATATGGGATCTCATACTTATAGAAGGAAGAGGGTGAAGAGATGGTAGGATGCGTCCCATCGGAGTAAAAGTGTTAATAAATGAAAAGCTGCCAAAGAGGACGGTCCAAGTTTGAATCTGCGTGTCAACAGTGAGAGGGCATTCAATGTTTACAGGATTTTTTACAGTTCACCCAAGGAGGGCATCAATAGCCGCAATCTCTGGTTGCCTAATTTGATCGGCCGAGTCTACAATTCTTTGGTCGTCATTAGCCGATCCGGGGACTTCTGGCATATGATGATGGATTTTTATTGCTTCACGGGCTAGGTTATGTCTTTCCTGCTTCAGTTCGGCGATGACAGATGGGAGGTCTTGGAGTCTTTTTTCTTCAGCAGTTATGGCCTTAGTCAGCTGCTCCATCTCTTTGGCTAGCTCTGCCCTTCGCGGTTTAAGGTGATCTATGGCACCGACGATATCTGGACGAGAATTCTCAAGGAAGTTGATTCGCTGATGCACCTCTTGGGCTCGATGTTTGTAGGAGTCTTCTTCCTCGCGTGCTTTCGCTAGCTTGGCGCGATCGGCCATATGGCGCAAGGCCCTGAACACTGAAGTCTGCATTGACTCTATATATGCAGCAGGATTCAAAGCCTCTGTAGCTTCTTCTGGAATTCGGCCTCTGATTTCATTAAGAAGTTGCCGAATCGACGAGGCATCTCCCACTAATCGGCCGATATCATCTTGGAGGAGGGTCCGTATACTCTCGAGCTTGGCACGGATGTCATCAGGGATTGAGCTCGGTGTGACTTGGTGTGAAGCGACCTCTTCATCGTCAGAAAGGGGAACCATGAAAGAAAAAAGACTGTTATTGGGAGTGTCCTGCTCCTGCGAAAGAATAAAAGAAGTAAAAATATGGATTAGCAGGCAGTAAGGGGGAATCGGCCGATTTGGGTGATAAGTTTCCTACCTCTTTGAAACGGATTTCTCTTGCTTGTGCCGGCGGAAGTGCCATCCTCGTCTCGGGAACCGGCGCGATCAGCTCGTCAGAAGAAGAAGACTCGATGACTATCAGTGCCCTGCTCGGGCCAGCCTCCTGAAAAGGTATGGGAAGCAGATTTTATAAGTATACTGCAAATAATTAAGTCTGATGATATATGATACCTGCCATACCTCTGTGAGTCTTCCGGCCGATATTTGTTGGGGAGGTACAATCGATGCACCCAGATTGGCCTGCATCAAAAATCGGTTAGTTTTTTGTTGATTATCAAGAAATTGAGTTAAGAAACTCTCTACCTCGGTGAGGGAAATCGCTGGCGTTTCGGCTTCCGCCTGGGATGTAGCCGATTGCTGCGGAGACTGGCCTGGGGTGATTTGCACAGCCTGGCAGAAAGAAGAGGTTAATATTGATATAATACTTAGAAGTATGTGAAGTGTGCGGAATTACCTGAATAGCTTCTACCAGCAATGATGCAGCAGCCGCTCCAACTTCTGTAACAGTCTGGAGATCGACCTCCTCAGCAATCGGCAAAGTTGGTGCAGTTGAAGGTTCAGCCGATGCCGCCGCCGATTGATCAGCCGGTTCTATACGGGCACGCACTCGGCGGCTCATCTTCTTTAAAGTGGGCCTCTTCGGTGTTTGCTTCCATCGGCCGCTGGTGATGTCTTTGATGGTCGGGGCGTGATGGCCGATGAGTGGGAATGGTGTGTATGGGCGGTTGCTCTCTATCGGCCTACCACTTCGGCTCCGCATCGGGGGAAGTTGATTTTCGGACTAAAAAGGGAAATAAGAGTTAGCGGCAAATTTATAACATGAAAAGGGATAATGTTGAAATCGGCTGGGAGAAGGGCAATACCGCTGCGTTTGAGTCGATGTTGTTGGGATCCAGATTATTACAATATGTTGAAGGAGACGAACAGAAGAGATGTTGCTTCCATTCTGCCCACCATAATTTGAATTGTTGGACGGCAAAGGGAGCCACTATCCAGTTTTTTAGATCAATGGTACTGGAGTCTGGCACTAGATTGCACAGCCGACTGTAGTCGAGGCTCTTGGTGAGTTCATCTCGGAATTTCGCATGGCCGGCAAAATAAACTTGAATCGGCAGCTGACCAAGGCCGAATTGTCGTGCTGCAACTGATGGGTTGTAAAATTCAAAAGTTGGAAAATCTTTCCCAGAGAAGAAATTTGCCGGTAAAATCCCTAGCTTCATCAAAATGTTCATGAGATCATCATCAAAAGAGTTGGACGATGAATCATAGCAGACGGGAAGCTCAAAAAGCGGCTCTGTCATCATGTATGGGTACCAACTGGTGGTTTCTTCGTTGAAGCCGTTGTAAAAACATCTGAAATACTCGGCTGTTCGGGTAGCAGTGAATTGGAAACCAGGAAAAACTGATGCCGCTTCGCCGAAAGAAATGCACCGTCGTCGTATGGTGGGGTTCTCCTCTGACTCAATGTTGGGGAATGTTTTGGTCTCTATCTGCTGCTGGGAAACCTTACTCATGTACAAGTTAAGCCAGAGGGTGATGAACTACCAAGGGCCACCAGGGTTACCAATCGGCTCTCCTTTTGATAATTTGACGCCGATTTGGTGCATCATGTGGTAGGCCGATCCTAACAGATGCTTCCTAAGGGGGATGGCGGACCCTATTGACAGGGCTTCTGCTAGAGCTTGTGTATTGGAGGAAGGACCGACCGCTCTGCCACAGAAGAAGTGCTTCTAGCCACATCATCAAGAACGTTGTATGTTCTCTCTCCGAAATCGTCCCGGTCCTCATGTTTCTGTTGATGTACCCTTTCCACCCGCCAATTCCTTTCGTCTCTAGCCGATGGGTTGGTTTGGTCAGATAATCAAAGGGTGTATCAGGGGAGGAAATATCAAGGTCGGTCAGCATCAGGACATCGGCCAGAGTTGGAGTCATGGGTCCGCGCCCAAAGAGAAACGCGTTGAGCGCGTCGGAGCAAAAATAGGAGGCCGCCATTACCAGGGGCTCATTTTTCTCCATCTGGGACAAAGATAGATTGATGCACTGGCTGATTTTTAATTCATCCCACTGAACTCTCTTAGAATTGGCTAATCTTTGGCACCACTCTTTCTAGCCGGGGGTTTCATTCGGCCAAGATCTAAAAGCGCCTGACCATTGACCCAGATCCATAGGTGACTGCTTGAAAGGGATTCTATGGGTTTCTAAGTTGATTAAATCAGTCGGGTCTGGATTCCCCATAGGGCCTAAGCAGATGAGACCAGGAGCATCGGAAAGGGGAATAGTAATTTGTTGTCTAAATGCCTAAAAAAGGGGAAAAAGGAAGAACTGAGAATAGATCTAAAAGGTGCCTGAGCGGTAAAAAGTAAAAAAGGAGAGTTTTGGATGTTTACCTCCAGGATGAAGCTCATCGTCGCCGATGGAGTCGCTGATGGAACCGCCGTCGCCGACGGAGTCGCTGGCGGAGCCTCCATGGTTGGTGGAGTTGCTGATGGCGCCGCCATTGGAGGGATGAAGCAGATCGTAGACGAGAGAAAGATCGCCGGCGAATGCTGTTGGAAACCGAGAGGGCGTTGGGAGAAGGTGGAAAGTGATTCGCTGGGGAGGAGATTACTAAGCTCGTGGAGAAGAAGCGGCGGAGAACACCGGTAATTAAAGACAGTCCGAGAGAGAAAGAGTAAAGGCGGGATTTTTGCCGCGCCGTCTACACGAATTCCAGGGGAACAGTTGTCTCAAGCGCCCGGTTCGAGAAGATTGCAATCATCATGTAGAAGACCGCGAAATGGAGGGAGATTTTTGCTGCGATTGTTTTGGAGGAGAGATTAAAAAACAATTTCGAAGTAAAAGTCATGTTTTACTCCGAAACTGGGGGGCATGTGTTGACGCCGGATTTTGACACGTGTTGAATCGGCGTCAGGAAAGGAAGAGACTGGCCGATGCAGCAGATTTAAAGGCTACAGTTGGGAATCGGCCGATTGAGGCTACAGTTAGGGAAGAGACTGGCCGATTGGCGATGCAGCTTGTGCCAACAGATAAGAGATGAAGCCAATAGAATCCCAACAGAGGATCCCAGTCAAAGATGACCTGACGTTAGTGAAAGAATGACGCTGACTCGGTCGTGAAGCAATGGAAAGAGTCCGGATTGGACTAGGAGATGGCAGGAGAAGATTGTGCGGGAGCCCGTTTCCTTTAGAAAAAATATTATAGATATAGTAGTTTTCTATTTAAATCAAGTTTGTAATGGATCGTAATAGATCAGGAATCTTAGTCCTAGGATATAAATAGGAGCAGTCAGAGTTTTGTAGAGGATATACATCAATCAACAAAAACAATCTACTTTTTCATCGTACATTACTTTCAAGTCGGCGACTTCGCCAATACTTCTTTTTCTTTCACGAGTTCGTACGGATTGGCAGGGCTGCATCGACACGATCTCCGGCCAATTGGTAGGTTTCGCTTATCAAATAACATCTAAGCTTTAACTTCGGGCGCATCGCCGTTGTTTCGTTTAGATTTATTCACTAGTTATCGATATTTACCAGAATTATAGGTTTTACCTATTGTTCTAGTTTTATCACCAGTTATCCAGCTTGAGATCGAACTATCAGCTTTATCATTACTTTCCCTTCATTATCATACAGCCGATTAGATCTATTTCAAGTGTTGTATCCGTAGCAATTGTTTAAGTTACTCCAGTAGTTTTCTTTGCAATCGTCACGTGATTATCGGCTAATCTATAGCCGATCATCGTCATAGCAAATCGGCCGATTCGCTGATACGCTTTTTGGGACAGATCGGAACTTTAGCCGATCGGAACCCCAAAATTTAATACGTTTATTTCCTTGTCAATCAACAGGTCAGATTGACTGGCACGCCGCGCGAACCGCACCAGGGCAATCACCCGAACAGGAGTTAAGCAGATTCTCCCGGGTCGTGTGTCCGACGCTGAAGATCATTGGCCGATTCCTGACCGATTTTTAGCGCCAACAATAGCTTTCAGTTTCCCATGTGGCTTCTTCCTCAGTGTGATGATTCCATTGAATTTTATACATTTTAATCACTTTACTTCTAGTGCTTCTTTCTTTTTGATCCATGATTTTGATAGGGTACTCAACATACGAGAGGTTGGGCTCTACCAATATTTCTTGTTGTTCAACAACCTCGGTAGGAACTCGAACACACTTCTTGAGTTGAGATACGTGAAAGACATCATGGATGGCTGCAAGCTGAGGGGACAGTCGTACTCTATAGGCTACGGGTCCACAACTCTCGATGATTTTATAGGGACCAACATATCGGGGAGCTAATTTTCCTCTGACTCCGAATCGTTGTACACCCTTGGTTGGTGAAACTCGAAGGTAGACGTGGTCACCAACTTCAAATCTCAGAGGCTTTCTTCTTCCGTCGAAATAGCTCTTCTGCCTGGATTGTGCGGCTCTAAGATTTTCTTGTATTACTCTCACTTTTTCTTCTGCCTCGATTACCAAGTCTGGTCCAAATATTTTGTGTTCTCCGGTTTGTGACCAGCTCAAAGGAGTTCGACACCTTCGTCCATACAAAGCCTCAAATGGTGCCATTTTCAAACTCGTTTGATAGCTATTGTTATATGAGAACTCTGCTAGGAAGAGGCATTTGTCCCAATTCTTGTCATAGTGAATGACGCAAGCTCTAAGCATGTCTTTCAGTTTGTCCGTCAGTTTGAGGATGATAGGCGGAGCTTCGAATCAATTTAGTACCAAGAGATGCTTGCAATTGTTCCCAAAAGCGTGCTACAAACTGAGTACCACGATCAGAAATAATTGTCTTCGGTACTCCATGTAGGCAAACAATGCGGTCGAGATAAATCTCGGCATATTTCTTGGCAGTATAGTTGGTGTGCACCGGAAGAAAATATGCCGTCTTTGTGAGCATATCAACGATAACCCATATGGAATCATGTTTCTGTGCGGTACTCGGCAATCCAACAATGAAATCCATACTTATGTCTTCCCATTTTCAGGAGGGTATAGGCAAAGGTTGAAGTGTACCGGCTACTTTTAAGTGGCTAGCTTTTACTCTCTGGCATGTGTCACATTCTGAGACATATTTAGCAATTTCCCATTTCATTCTAGTCCACCAGAAGTTTTGCCTAAGATCTTGATACATTTTGCTACTGCCGGGGTGAATAGAAAATTTGGAAAGATGTGCCTCATCAAGAATTTGTCTGCAGAGCTCATGATTCTTCGGAACGACTATGCGACTTTTGAACCATAGAACTCCCTTTTTCAATAGTTCAGTCATAGGCTTAGCAATTCTGGAGAAATCCAGAATGAAGTGGCGATAGTAACCGGCTAAACCAAGAAAACTGCGAATCTGATGAACAGAGGTAGGAGGCTTCCAATCCATCACCTCTTGTACCTTGCTGGGGGTCAACAACTATGCCTTTGCTGGAAATTGTGTGACCCAAGAATTTCACACTATCCAAACAGAATTCGCACTTAGAAAATTTAGCATAGAGGTGGTGGTCCCTGAGACGCTGAAGAACAATGTGCAAGTGCTTAGCATGCTCTTCCTCATTCTTGGAATAAATAAGGATGTCGTCAACAAAAACCACGATGAACTTGTCGAGCTCGGGCATGAATACCGAATTCATGAGATACATGAAGTAGGCAGGAGCATTTGTGAGACCAAAAGGCATGACCAAAAATTCATATAGCCCATATCGTGTGGAAAAGGCAGTCTTAGGAATATCGCATGGACGAATCTTTATCTGATGATATCCAGAACGAAGATCAATCTTTGAGAAAACCCTAGCTCCAGATAATTGATCGAAGAGAAACATCAATGCGGGGAAGTGGGTATTTATTTTTAATGGTCACCGCATTGAGAGGTCGGTAGTCAACACATAACCTTAAACTGTCATCCTTTTTCTTTACAAATAGGGCTGGACAACCCCATGGTGATGCGCTAGGGCGAATGAAGCCTTTGTCCAGTAGTCCTTGGAGTTATGTTTTTAGTTCGGCCAATTCCTTAGGTGGCATCCTATAGGGTCTTTTGGAGATAGGTGCAGTGCCTGGTTGTAGTTCAATAACAAACTCAATATCCCTATCTGGTGGCATTCCTGGCAAATCGTCCGGAAAAACATCGGCATACTCGCATACCACTAGAATATCCTCTAGTTCGATTCCTTCCACCACGAAAGCACAAGAATTGGTGCACTTTCGGAATGGTAGGTAAAGGGTAGTGGCTCCGTGACTAGGTGAATTTATTTCAACAGCTCGGGAAGAAAGGTCCAGTATGACTCCGTGCATAGCCATCCAATTCATACCCAAAATAATATCCATGCCTTCAATGGGTAAGAGAATAAGGTCCGTGTTGATGATTTTACTACCCAATTTAATTAGTACCAGTCTTATTATTTGCAACATGATCCATTTTGCTTACACGATTCAAAAGGGATGGCGCAGGAAATGTAGAATCTCAAAAGATCATGGGTTGAATCGTGGTTAGAAAACTGTCTGCCAAAACAAACTTATAACTCCTGGTAGGTTCATCCAAAATAGCTCATATTTTGGCAGTGGGTAGAAAATTTAGAGATGTACAACTTTGGTATTCAATTCAGACACTAAATCGATGGCCAAGACGGTCGAAAGATTCACTCTTTGTTTCGCTGGTTTGGCTATTTTTCAGCAGAACGAGTTATAGTATCTTGCCTATAACTCAAACTAGCAAGATCCAATAGTACTGAATTTTGTGAGAACCCAGATTACAAAATTTAGGACAAGTTTGGTATTCAACACTCAGCCCAAAAATGTAAGGAGACATGGGTAAGAATTCCGACAAATTTCTGCAATCGCAGATTCAACTGCTTTCCAACATCATAATCAAACCAACAAGTTTTTAGCCATGGCCTACATGATTAGAGTGTCCAATAGTCGAGATGAACTTGTCTCAAAAGAGGTACTCAATTCTCAGTTAGCCTATTACAACACTTGCCAAAAGTTAGGCTACACTATCGAGGAGTTTATGCAAAAGTCCTTCTAGGTCATCAACTAGAAATCGTCGAGGTCGTTGACGGATGACTCATTGCTAGCAGGAGAGTGAGCTCCCATCGGAGGTGGCTGCAGTGCTTCACCCTCAAAGTCTATGCCTGAATCACCGTCAATCTCCTGTGGCTCCTCAACATCTTCCTCCATAGCCACCACATCGGGAGGGGCATTCAGATCATGGTGCCACTGAATGTGCTCATTAGCATCCTCCAACTCAAGGTTCAGATCATGGAGCTGCTCCTCTAAGTGTGCTATCATATCATCTCTCTCACCCATGAGTTGGCCAATCCGGGTGTATCTGACCTCAAGTTCCTCACTGAGCTCCTGAATCTGCTCATCTCTGTTGTTTGACATCATGTGGTAGGCCTGTGCAAGGTCGGCGAGCTGCACAAGCGCCTGACTCTGGAGGTCCTGAAGTCGGCACAGTGCATTCATGCACCGCACAGAGGTCTCGATGGTCTCCTGGGCATGAAAGTCTACCAAGTACTGTGAGTGTTGTACCCTGTTGAGCAAAAAGGGGTCGTTGTCCTGGGCAGCAGGAAACAAACCAATAGGAGTGAGCGTGATGACCTCAGGGCACTGCGCACAGAAAGTGGTGAGTGCCCTCATGGCAGCAAGCTCCCAAGTATCGGCCAAACGGTGACCAATAACCTCAATCTCCAAGGCGGGCCACGCCGGGTGTAGTGGGTGCGGAAAGATGGTCATGTTAACACGGCACTGGGTAACTCCATTCTCTGCAAACTCCAATCCCGCATAACATGGGGGAATTGGATAGCCCGCGGTGCTCAGAACATCCCACAAGATAGAAAGAAAGCCCTCCCAATGGAGACACTGCGAGTGAACGCGTCCATCCTCATCCACCATCATGGCAACAGGCTCGGTCATCTGAACAAAAGATCGAATGGGTGAGGTAGTGAAAAACTGTGAACAACATAGTGGACAGATTCTGGATAGTGCGCTAAAATAGCCATAGCTTCAACAGTTCTTGTCCAAAAATTCTCAAATATTTCCAAAACATTCCTAAGATACTTGTGCACAACTTTGCTAGTCAACTCCAGAGCTAAATCAGGCTCTAAGATGGTTTTTCTATTAAGGTTTTACGTTACTGTCTACCTAGAAAATTCTGTGAATAGTGAGCCAATGTTTCGTGCACCAGGGAAAATCTACCTAGCCAAAAATTACCACATTTTAACAGTAGGTGCCTCAGTAAATTTACAACGAGTTTTGTGTTGGACACTTTTGCAGAAAACTGTAGTAAGCGGGCATAAAAATTTATGTGGCAGAAGTGCTCATTTTAGACAGAAAACTGACATATCAAGATTTCTGTTGTTTCTCACTATCTATATGTTCAGAATTTTTCATATTTAAACAGGAGGTGGAATACAATTTCTGGAACAAAACTTTCAACATGAGCTTCTTCAGAAGGGATCATTTTCTATGCTCAACAATTCCATCTTTCCAGACACGACAGGAAGAGACAGATTGCTAGATAATCCTTACGTAAGACAATCTTGTGCACGCATGAACCTTACCACTCTCAATCACGCATTTTCAATTTTAGATTTATATGGTCATGATGCATGCACGTCCTATTCGTCCTCACAAAATAAAATAATTGCCAAATAGCTTTGGTCTTACGGAATTAGTTTCGGTGGCATACATAATACGTCTCTCACTATAATAGCTAGTCGAAAATTCTCTAACCGTTCTTTAACTTATCGTAATCGCGGTTAGTGTACCTGTAGAAGATAGAGCATATATATATATACACACACACACACATATATATATATATCCATTGAACCTTTCATGCCAGCACTCATGAAAGCATCCGCATTCATTACCGTTCACTGTAGAAACGGCATCCGTACAATTCCCGCCGTACAGATGATGTTAACATACGCTATCGAGATAGCGTATTCACAGGGGGACCGTCTTGAGACGGGGGCATGAATAGCGATCGCCATACCCTACGCCAAACCTTGTACTCCCAATATAATCAACTAATAGTTGGTATATTGGCAGCACCTCAAGTAAGCCACTGCTTGAGGGCAGCGTTCGGCTCGCATCACCGACAGGAAGGCCAAGCTCTCTCAGTTGGCTGAGGATTCTTAACTTCTTACCTTAGCGATGAGTGCGTCATTACAGAATTTAAGGGTCGGTTGTGCATAAAAGTAATGTGCTGGAAGTCAGTTGATAATATACATAAGTTAGATAGCCACCTAGTAACTTTTCCGTAATCCCCTAGGGCTTTACGAACTAGGTACCATCCTTAACGAACCAACGCATTTTGCAAACACGATTTTTGTAGTCACATTTTACAAAATAAGTTTTTAAGGTTTGTCGCATTCTCTGGTGTATGCATTTCGGCTCTGAAACCAGCTGTGGCAGAACCACCTGAATTAATCCGGCTCAAGTGCATTAACCATCATCACGAGGGCAATCAGGGCTAACTCACACTTCAAACGGAGTAATCCATTGGTCTGTCGGGTAACCTCCCGATACAACCACGGGTTTGCCGATCGAAAAACCACATACAAGGTACTCACACGAAGGTGAGCCCAGAGAATACAACATTCCACAATTTTACATCACAGGTTTCAACATAAATTTATTATTACAGACCAAGTTGAAATTCGTAAAATGAGTACTTCAGAGTTTAATGTAAATGGGTTCTTCAGAGTTCATTGCAGCGGAAAAACAACGATAAACTACTCGACGATACATGATGTCTCGATGAAGCCCGTACGAGACATCACTCGGCATTATCATCATTGGCCGGGGACACATCCCATTCCACCGACCAACCAGGAGGAAGAGTACATGGCCAAGTCAAACTAGCAACCATGTCCTCAAAAGTATCACCTGAAAACAAGCCACAAGCAAGGCTGAGTATACTAATACTCAGCAAGGCTTACCCGACTAGGGGATTATACTTAGCCGGCTCCTAGACATGCAAGGCTTTTTGGCTTGAGGGGTTTGTTTTGCCGAAAAGCATATACAAGTAGGTCCTTACTTTCAAATTTTAGCTCCAGATTCTAGTTTTCTTAAACCATTCTAGGTAAGCAACTATCCAATATCATACATGGTGAAAGAATTAATTTGCATCCAACAAGATTAATCATCACCACTGTTCCATTTCTTACTCTATGTGGTAAAAGGGTCAAGCAGTCTCAATAACCGCGAGAAACGGACGATTCGAATCGAATTTCTTAACCTTGCAAGGCAGACCTAAACACACGTCACGTGGTTACTCCTGGAGTCACATGTGCAACTTTTCCCTTCAATTCCCGCTTCACGGAACAGGCCCACCGCCCTCGACTACACGTCCCCATGGACCACGGACCCGGCCGGGCCATGGCGGCACATGCACCCGCCATTAGCTAGATGTGAACGAATTCAAGATGGTAGGGAGTATATTCCGGCCTCGGTTCAATCCAGTACGTAAGCTTACCGATTACCATATTCTCGGCATGTGGTTAGTACATTCAAAGACTTAACCACCACTACCACACACTGCGGCCCTAGCATTTTTCACTAAACAGAAGGGGCCTCAATCATCAACACGAACATCGTACCATAGCTCCGTCCGTCGACCTTATGATTGCAGCATGTAGTAAACATTCAACTCCTATATTCTCGCGAGTGACAGGAAATCACTCGACTTTTACCGGAGTCCTATTAGCATAGCATTCTATCGAACCTTATATCTAGTGTTCAGATCATAGGAACCTAAGATCATGCAACTAAGTTTTCATTCAACACCTATAAACTTAATGCACAAGCAATATAGAGTAATAAGTTGCATAATTTAGAAAAAAATATGGTTCATGCTCCGGGGCTTGCCTTTCTGAGCAAAGCTAGCCTAGGGCTCGTCCGAAAGCGGGTTCGGGTCTTCGAGAACTTCAGTTAGATTCACTTGAGCTTCACGCTGCTCACTCTCGGACTCAGGCATCAGCTCGTACGTTCCGTCGGCGAGAGTAGTCGATTCTATATGAATGCACAAGTATGAGTTGTAGTGATGGTATATGATATTTATTTTCCTTCACGATAAAGTTGCAGTCCACAAAACATAAATTTGGTTGTAAAGTTACTTAGTTAAGATTTCTTGGGCAATCGTTAATAGAGTATAACTTAAACTAATTAACTCCATTGAACAAGAAAGGGGGGTTTGTGTTCTTTTGGAAACTAAATTTTCTAAACACAACATGGATTAAACACAACTTCTGGACTAGGTAACTTCTGGTGATGAGATTTTTATTTAGAGTACATTATGCAAAGGCAACAGCACTGTAAAAATTTCAAAAATTTCTGTGTAGCAGATTAATTTTGAAAAATGTAATCCACAGCCACTACTAGAACCTAGTTATTTTTATACAGAACGAACCATGCAAGTATTAATGATAAAACTTTTATAGGGTGTTAATCTATCCATATATGTGTTACTGTAAAATTTTCAGATTTTATTGTGCATGATACAGAGCGTAATAAATAGGATAAGATACACCTACTTCAATAAAGAATAATTTCTACAGAATGTTATACAGGGCTTCTGAGTATGAAACTTTTTATACAGATGTCCTAACAGAAAGTATCCTATAGTAAAAATATAAACATTTTTCAAGCATAAAAACTAATTACTTTGATTTAATGCATTTTTCCACCACAAAAATTACATAAGTGGTTAAAGAAAGGTAAAAAGTTCCTAAATATTTTTGTGGGATCTAGGCATCAATATAACAGCACAGAAAAAGTTTCATAACATGAATTGCTATAGAACAGTAGGAAAAATTAGTTCTATCCCTTCATGGTATAAAACAAAGTCTAACAAAAAGTTTAGCTAGAGATGGGTTCTGGTCCTGAGCATTTTACACTGGCCTACACATCAAGAAACTAAGCCATTGTCCAAAAATCAGATTCAGCACTGGTCTACAACAGTGGGCACAATTAAACGCTATTAAATATTCCATTTAATGTAGAATAAAATATAGCAAGCATCTGAAGAAATGCATATAACAAAAGTTGTAGACTTTCTTCTAAAGATTCCAGAACAATTGAGTTTGTATTTTTTTCGATTTTTCTTTGATTTTATATGAATTTTACAAGTTCGCTATTTTTGAAACTAAAGTTAAAACACTGGTTTGCAGATATGCCCCTGGAAACTTTCGTGCAGACCCTTTTAAAGATTTCAATCGTTGCAATGTGGTCCCTGGGCGGCGCTAGCATGGCGGCCAGCCAAAATTCCGGCGAGGGGGCTCGTCGGCGGCGAGGGTAAAAGGGTCGGGTAGTACCAGGGAGGCAAGGGATACCTTGTGGGGGCCTTGGTCGGGGTTGGGGATGGCCGGAGGTGGCTCGTCGGCGTGGAGCAGGGGAGCGGCGGTGGTGTTGTGCGTCGGCGACGGTGCTCCGGCAAGCTAGAGCCTGCGGGGGCGGGTCGGTCAGCTTCGCGGCGTCGAGGGGAACCCGTTCCGAGGCTTGGCTAGGGTGGAGGAGGGTCGGAGGCGGTGTGCCTACGATGGACAGGGGCGGCGGCGGTGGTTGAGGCAGCGCCGGCGGCGCTCTGGCTGAGGTGACGGTTGGAGGCTCAGCTCTGGCAATGGGTGGCCGGAGAGGTGAGCTCCACGGCGAGTTTGGCACGGCGGCGGCAATGGCAGCGGCGGGAAGCTTCTGGTGAGTCTGGGCACGCGCGAGCGGCTTCGTGCTGCCTTTTATAGGCGGCGGGAGGGAGGGAGAGGGTCGGGGCTGGACTGCGAGGTTCGGGCGCGGGTGGCACGGCATTGGCCGCGGTGGGCGGCAAGCAGAGTGCCGGCGTGGCGTGCGGCGGCGCGGCCAGTGGGTTGGGCGAGCGGGATTCGGCGTGGGGGAGGGGGAGATCACGCGGCGCGCGTTGGGCAAGCAGCTGCAGCAGCGGGCTTGTCAGGCGGCGAGCGCGGGGACTGGCGGGGCGCGGCGCGCGGTACTGGCCGCCCTGGGCGGCGAGCAGGGGCGCCTTGCCGGCGTGCGCGTGGCAACAGCGGGCTGGGCAGGCTTGTGGCGTGGGGAGGGAGGCATGCGGCCGGGGCACGGGTCAGCGGGCTTGGCCCTGGTTGGCTTGTCGCGGCGCGGGCTGCAAGCATCGCCGGCGACGTGGCGGCCGGCTCTGCTGGCTGTCGGGGCAGAGCAGGGAAGGGAGGGACTGAAAGGGAAAATAGAAGAAAATTGAGGGGCTGAACTGTAAAACCATGTTTTTCTCCTATTTTTGTGTTGCAACTCAAAAATCTCTGAACATGAAAGTTGTTCAAAATAAAAAGTTGCACAAGTTTAATTCCGGGCTAAAGTTCATTTGAGTTCAAGTTTGAAAGTTAATTTGAAAACTCAAAAAGCTTGATTCGGAGGGCACGTCATTTTCTGGGCAAAAATTTGTATTCTCTCCTAGGCTTCAACTAGACTTTTGTTTATCATGACACTGATGGTGTGCCTATTCAATTTCGTAGCCATATTTGCTGTGATGTGAAAGTTATTTAATTTGTTTGATTAAAGTACATGTACTTATGCACATATACACATACTTTCAAATCCAAACAAAACCAACTCATAATTTATTTTCTTTAAATTTTTCTTAGTTAGTTAAGCATATTATTATGCTAATGAGATTTGTTTAATAATTTAAACACCTGAGGTGTCACACGAGTAGGCCGTGTACACGGCCTACATGATTTGTATGGCAGAAGTAAAATTCATATATTTATGCAAATAAAATTCGAACTAATATTTTATCAATCAAACATTATAAATTACCAAGCTTAACTGTTAAATAGATAAAATATGTAATCATATGCTTCTTATCAATTGATCATTCTTATGCTACGTGACAAATCACAATTTACAAAGAACAAATATCATACTGTTTAAAAAAGAAGGCATAGTTAATACTTCTCTATAGCCTAAACGTTATTTTAAATGTCCTACGCGTCGTGTAAATCTGTGTAGTTGTTATTTTTTTACACCGTGTAGCCCTATTTTTATCATATAAACGGCTGGACCGTGTAATTACCGTTTAGGCCTTAAACTGCATGTAGCTTGTCGAGTAGCGTGTAGACGGCGGGCCGTTTACGGCAACATTTCCTCACAGTGACGTCCTTTCTGTAGCCATCACTGTATTATTGCTGGAAGTGCTACACTGCTAATGTTCAATGATTTGCATTCATGCTCGAATCTGACAAGTACTATGTACATATTTTACTGCGATTTCTTGATTAGTCAATTTTTTTTAATGCAAAGAGAGACCGAAATACACTTAAAAAGTCAAGATATAATCCAAGCCATAATACTGTGTATACCCCAAAAGGATGCACGGTCCTGATCGAACCTTCCAATACATAGTTCCAGAAGCACAAGCACAAGCTCTCCGCATCAGCTGATACACCTCGATATGACCTCACATGAGCAAGAAAACTTAAACGACATTAAAAATGGTATTCACGTTTATTCTAGTACACCTCAACTTCCTACATTGCTTTCAAATCAAGCTCACGTGCTCTAGCTGAAACATGAATAAGAAAGCACATCATAATGTACTTTGTACAGCAGAACTAGGAAACGCCAATAAGCACATTAGAGTAAAGAAATGCAGTTAATCTGATTACTGCACATAATCAATAGATTTCGCAGGTCAAGGTTGCAGTCTTGTGTCTGAAATAATGTATCATACAAATGGAATGGACCACATGAATAAACTGAAAGAATAGAAGACCATAGCTAAGTTTCTAAGAACATCTTCCTTTTCCAGCAGTGTATAGCTATTAGTACCGATATTTACTGTGCTGCAAGTTCAGCTCGGGCTGCCACCATTGGCTGATGCCATGAGCGTATTTGAAGTCAGGTGAGGGGCTAACGTTGACTATCAAGTCAGCAGATGGGAGAAGGTGCAGTGGTTCTGATTCCCACCCTAATGCCTTGAAGAACAGATCTCCGATGGAATTCTGGGTCGCAAGCTTCTCAATAAAACCAGCACCGAGATCCTCCATGTTCTTCCGGTGTTGGAAGTACCCGATGTACTCTGAACAGATGTGGTCTCCTGGGTTAATGTATAGGTACGGCGTCCATGATGACAGAATGCTGAAAGATTCTTCAGCAACAGATCTCTGACTGTTCCCCTCGGTTTTACCTTTCATTGCAATAGTTAATCCAGCGGTAATTACACTTCTTGCAATGCGGAAACCGTGCTTTACCCTTTCATCTCTGATCCTTTCGATTGGAGCAGCGACAAAGGGTGGATTGAAGAGAAAGCTTTCCAAAAGCAAACCCTTCTTAACCATGTTTCTTCCAGTAAGGATAGCCATACCTGCACCCAATGAGTGCCCTGCTAGCCAAATTGTGGATCCGGGAAAAACAGAGGCAACGTTTTGAACAGCTTGCATTGCAATGGTAAATCTTGAGGTCCTATGGAGACCATTTTGTACAAGGTGGAGGTCAAGGGAAAGATCCCTAGAGATGGTATCCCTTTCTGTTATGGTGCCTCTGAAAGCAATGACAAATCTTGGAGCATTCACAGCAGAAGCTTCTTCACTTGAAGGAGGATTGAATTCAAATATTGCACCAAATATGGACATATCAGCATCATCAATGAGCTTGCGAATCAGCTCAAAATGGAAGAATTCCCACCAAGGAGGAGCCAGGGCTTCAACAGATTGGCGATTTAGTTGTCGGTCTCTCTCCAACACATATACAGCCTGAACTAAGCTTGCAGCCACAGATCTCCGATTATGCTCGCAGTTCCTTTGGACAATTGATAATGAGAAAAAGTTAATTCCCCATGTCAATAAATTGTGAAAACTGTACAAGCAAAAGAATCACATGACCGCACTTATACGAATGATCAAATATATCAAACTTCTGATAATTAAGGATTTAGCCTATGGTGATGAGAGTTCAAACTGAGGATGCAGAAATATAGCCGAGCACGGTCCATGACACAGACTAGAATCTTTGCATTTTGCAGACATAAACCTTAAGGTCATCCACCTAAATTGGTTCCTAGTATATTTCAATTGATGTACTGTGCCTTTCTGAAAATGTGAACAAGATGGAAACTGCTAAATGCAATCTAAGCTAGCAATGACTCTTTAACAATGTCGATAATACAACAAATGAGCTACGGTGCTGAGGAATTTAGAAGTATTTCTATTCAGTTTTTAGCACTACATAGTACAAATGCAATACATAGTTACATACTGATGCATTCACATCGCTTCTTTTCACTCTAGCTAAATCCTTTCTGTTATACACAAACTTCTAATACTATTTCCTTATTTACAAATGATTCAAATACACAGCAGCATATACAAATGATGTTACTTGGAATTGTATGAAATTGAAAAAAAAACATTAGCTCCAGAGGGAAGTCTGTATTGCAGGTGATAATGGCTTATTGTTAATGCATAAACATTCAAAGAGATACAACTCAACTCGTAGCGGTCACACTATGAAGAGTAACTAGGGAATTGTGTGGTCAACCAGGCACATAGATTGAGCAAAAGGTATACCCTATAGCCCATCAGTTTTGCAGTATAAGTTGCAATAAGTACTACTTTCCTGTATTGAGATAACAAGAAGAACCTAATTTTGGATGCTGCTAAAGCACGAACCATATAATTTTCTTATATGGGGGCTGTTTTTGCCTTTACATACTAATACAAAATTAGTTCCCACTAAGAACATCAATGAGGATCAGGACTGAACTTGGATGGAGAGGACAATCCAAAGGTAATACATACTATTGACCAGTCAGTAATTGCCGATTGTGATTTTTTTTTACAGCCATGGGAACTCCCCTGCGCCACCATTTTATTAAAGGCTCCCCAAACAGTTTTTGAGGTCCGAAACATTACAAGTTCATTCTGGCAATTGCAGGTAGCAATGCACAGGTCCAAATGTAGTACCTGAGACACATATGGACAAAAATAAACATGGCAATGCAGCTTGCAGAGTTGCAGAATCAAAAAGGAAAGTGATGTGAAAACCAAATAAAGACAAACAATTTGAGCTCCCCTTAAAACTGAACCTCAGCTAGATAACTGACATATAAGAATCAAGCACTAAGATCATCTCACATATTATTGTTGCCAGTTGTGAATGTTTCTGGTAAAGATTAAAAAAAGTAATGTCATTAGACAGATTTAACCTCAGTAGACAATGAGAGGTTCAGTATGCCTTAAACCAATTACAGTTAGACAATAATGCTCATAATGGGAGTGAGGTGGAGTAGGTGGGAATGGTTAGCAAGAGTTAAGGGTCATAATTATTTTCCAAGTCCGACATGACAGTGGTCAATAAGGGCAGACAGTGGCTCTAGCAGCTACATGACAATGATGCCACACCATGAATTAATTAGTGACTTAGTGTTAAAAGCAAACCACAAGCCCCATGTTGTAAGAAAGCAGAAGAATCATGCCTGCTATACAAAAAATAACGACACACCTATTTCTTTTAGTGCTTCTTTTTCTTCATCAATCATGACTATATACGTGTGGTTCATTAGAATGGATTAACTGTCTAGCTAAAATCAACAGAAGTGACCTATAGTGAAGCACCTTTTCATTTAAATGTAGCATTTCCTGCAAATCTAACCCTTTGATGACCCACAAACATTATGCAAAACGTCATGTAAAATCGATGAAGATGAGAGAAGGAGAAAAAGCTATTAACTACATACCAATCAACGGATTTCAGGTATGTCGGCCCTGAGATGTCAAACACATCTCTTTCGACAGCCATTGCGCTACAAAAATCTGCTCTTCAGTTGAACAGTTGTGCCACTGGAGAAAGACATAACACTGGAACAAGTAGGGGGGGAATCAGCATATAAAATATGATACTCGTGGCAGTAATAGATAGGAGCAGGACTGGAAAAATAAAGAAAGTCAAACTTAAGTCCCTATCTAGCATTCGATAAGCTAAGTGTCAATGACAAACGAAAGCAATGGTATGCTTAATTGGTGTCCCAGCGTTTCAGTGCCAACCAATCGGGTAAGAGGACGATAAACGAGAGCAAAAAGAAAAGACAGGGCATTTATCTGAAGTGAAAGACGGTTCATTAGCAGGAGCGGAGGAGGGTTCAAATTTGGGGAAAATAAACCGCTGAAATTAGTAGATTACCAGTTACCACCCCCACCACGCATGCAGCGAGTAAATCCGCGACAAGCTAAACGTACAGGAGCAATCCCCACTCGAAAAAGAATGATTTTGATTCGACGGCTCACGGGGGAGAAACAACCAACGACGCGACCCTGCGGCGAAACGAACAGCCCGTGCAAGAAAAGCCAGGACAGCCTTACCGGAAGACGAAGAAACCGCCTCCACGCCGATCCCCGCTCGGGGGAAGAGGACGCCCGCACGCGCGCCCGCTCGCCGACGCGGGAAGGAATGGAGAGAGGTGCGGCTGCAGCGGGAGCAGGCGAGGATGGCTGGATCTGGAGTTCTGGACGGAGGCGCGTGCTCGGCGCGGAGGCGGCCGGGCGGAGCACAGATTGGGGGGAAATGGAGCGACGGCGAGCGGCCTTTGGATCCGACTATACGAGTCGGTGGTGGTTGCCGGTTCGGAACTTCTCTGGGACCTACGGACCGCACGGACCCGCAAATTGGCAAATTGCCAACGCCAACGCCAACGGTTAAGCTTTATTTTTTCCCTTTTTTATAGAATTTTACTCCTGAAAAAAAACATTCATACAAATTTATTTCAATTTTTCCATGCAAAATTTCTGAAAATCTTCTCTATGCACATAGCCAAATCTTTTTCCCAGATACATATAGAAATGATTGCAAAAACCTTATAAAAAGATATTTGCAAAAACTTTTAGAAAACTATTATAAATTTTTTCAGAAAATGCTTAAAAGTTAAAATGATTTTTTGAAACCTTCCACAGACAAGATTTGCAAAGGCAGCTTTTAAAAAACCGAGAAAAATCCATCAAATATTTAATAAACAATTAAAGATATTTCATCTTCAACTGTATGAGCAACCCTTAGAGCGTTATCAAATCCTTAAGTCAGACATGTGATTTCGTGATATAGTGATGCCTCCTTAGCGGCAAATAATTTAATGCGTCTATGGAGAACAGTGGCATCGATAAAGGTGTAGAGGGAGGGAGAGATGCACAAAATGGTCACCGTTTTGAGCCGCTGATAAGCTGTCGGGCTATACCTTTGACTCTTTAGAAGTGATTTTAAGACGAGAGATACGAGAGAAAAGAAGTATAGAAGTGGTCACGGTTTCCGAGGTTTTATTGTTGAGAAAATTTTCTATTTGACACTCGTAAAGTTGAGAATTATTTATTTGATACTGAAAATTTTCAAGTTCGGTTGAATTTTTTTCCCATTTGATACTTTCATCCATTCCGTCACTTAACTAATGTAAACAGTAACATGTGGACTGCCCCTTCTTTTTCCTAGATTAAAATAACTATCAAATCACCCCTTAAATTCATAAAACTTTTTGTAGGGTTACAATGAGGTCTCGTTTGATTTTTTAAGTAGTTGTCACATTGAATATTCGGATATCAGTTCGAATGTTTGGATGTCAATTTAATATAAAAATAATTGCATAAGTTGCAATTAAGGCTCTAGACGAATCTATTAAGTATAAGCAATGTATAATTAGCGGATGGTTACTGTAGCAGTTAGTGGTCAAATTATAGACTAATTAGGCTTAATAGATTCGTCTCGTGATTAAGTCACGACTTATTAAATTAGTTTTATAATAAGTCTATGTTTAGTGCTCCTAATTGGTGTTTAAACATGCGATGTGACGAGACTTATGACTTAAACTGAAAAAAGCAAACGAGGCCTGAATGTAGATGAATCTATTTTGAATGAAAACACATATGTAAAATTTTAAATACTAAAATGAAAATTCATCAAAGTAGGTAACTTTTGAAGATTATTTGAATTTTTAGTGCACAATATACTTTCCAACAATTATGCAAAAATAGATAATATTCCTACATTTGGATGAAAGTATTTATTAAATTATATTGCATGATAATTACAAAGAAATTTTGAACTTCTTTGAGAGAAAAACAAAAGTTATTTCACAAAAATAAATTTTGAAATAAATTCAAGATTCTTTAAATAACTTATAGATGAAGATAATTTTATGAATTATTTCATATCACGATAGGATTATCAAGTATATTTTCATAATTCTTGAAAAGTAATGATGTGTCCTAAAAATTTATATAAGCTTCAAAAATAACTTATTTTGGTGAATTTAAATTTCAAGATTTTAAATGCTACATGTGTGTTTATATGCAAAATGGATTCATCTCCATTTATTATTACAAAAAGTTTAATAAATTTTGAAGGTGATTTAACAGATGTTTTAGCCTAGTAAAGAGAGGGGAGAGTCGACATATTACTGTTCACGACGGAATGGACAGAAGTGTCAAATAGGGAACGAAAGTTCAACTGAAAGTTGAAAATTTTTAGTGTCAAATAAATAATTCTCAACTTTACCGTCAAATAGAGAATTTTCTCTTTATCATTCGAGCCTGTAGGGAGAAGGTTGGCACAAAGTTGATCGTGGATAAGGGAATGTCCCATCTTTCCTCATTTGTTTAGCCTTTTTGTGTTAAGTTAGTATTACTGTGTTATGATCAGATGTCTAATCCCGATATGTAAAATATAAGACCGCTCAAGTTTAAGTGATTTTTCTATCTTTTGCTTCTTAATCTTTTAAACAATTTAAAAAATATAATTTAAGGTGCAAAGAACCATGTAAGAATAGAAATAGAAAATTAGCTACAATTCCGTTTGGATGAACCCATCCTTTCTTATTCATATGGAGTGAATGAAAAATGAATATATTTTCGCAAGGTTTCAAGTATCCATTTCGTCCCATAGATTCAAAATCCATATTTCTCTCTCTCTCTCTCTCTGTTTTTTTTTTTTCAAAATCCACATTCTTGCCTGAAGGTTCCTTCCTCGCTGCGCTGCTCCCGTTTGGAATTCCAACCAATCCGTGCTCCTCCACTCCATTGTGCGCCGCGCTGCACTTCGTGGCCGCAATGGTACGGTAGCTGAGCTCGGGAGCACGACGTCCACCCCGGCGGCCGCATTCTGCAGACATGATCCCGTTAGTGCTCGGCGACAACTTCTCCTCGGCTCACTACTAAAAAAAAATTAAAAACAATTTGTAGCAACACCCTAAAATTTTTTTAGGGGCAAATCAAAATATCAACCATCCTTACGAATGGGCAGCGGTACCGTAGCAACCGAGCCTAATAATATCTATAAAAATCTAGGCACCTTCTTTCTCCTCCCGACCCCCATTGTTTGCTCGAGAGAGGAGCTCCCCCAACATCCCAAAAAAAAGAAAAAATGGGGGGGAGATTTTCAACTTGATTTCCTTCGAGTTGGGGGCTCTAGGAGGTAGGTTAACGCTATTTTATTATCATTTCTAAGCTCTTTTGTTATATTAGTGGCTCAAATGGACCTCTTTTTTGCCTCTAACTAGATCTAGATCTCCATGGTGTGGATTAGCCATTTGAGATACCATTTGGCTCAATCTTTTGGATGAAGTTGTGCTATTTTAGTAGGAGAACAAGATTATGTACTTATTTAGACTAGATCCATAATTTTTAGCATCATTCTTAAGTAAATCATGCCCTAGATCTATGGAGGAGAGAGAAGAAGATTTGTTTTTTTCTTTTTTTTTTGAAAGATGCATGTTAGATATTTTTTTCCCAACATTTTGTTGTAAAATGATATGTTGAATTTTCTTTTGTTTTTATTTAGTACAAGTTAAATTGACTTTTTTCCACACCAATGCATATATAGAAGTATATATTTATATCAATTTAGGGTTCCATTTCTTCACACACATGCATGTTAGATTTTTCCCCCCAAAATTCAGTGGTATAATAATATGTTCGGTTTTGATTTTTTTATTTAGTACTAGTTAAAATAACTTTTTCCCCAATATGGTTGGTTCTAATTTGAGTTAATCCATTTAAATTATTTGTTGCTGTTCAGAGATGGATAGAACATGGATGTACAATGCAAAAAGGACGGACGCCTATTTCCGTGGAGAGCTCAATAAATTCATTCAAATTGCGAAGAAGCATGCAAGAAATGACAAGACACGGTTGATGTATTGCCCATGCAATGCCTGCAAGAATTTGAGAGTATTCAGAGACCCAACTACAATCAGATCGCATATGATGGTGAGTGGTTTTGTTACGAACTACATGATCTGGAAGAAACATGGCGAGACGGATGCTCCCTCTCCGATGAATAATCCACTGGATGACATCATAGAAGACGAGGAGTTTCACAGAATGTTTCATTCTGATTATGATGGTGTCGGCGATGATGATGGGGTTGCTGATGATGGTAGGATTGGTGGATTCCAAGATGATGATGTCGATGGTCCCATCGATGGTGATAGTAGTGGCGATGAACTTGACGATGGTGATTTTCTCAGTCAGTTGTTGCGCCACACCAAAGCGGAGCTATTGGTTGGTAGTGCTAGGGGGTTAGCAAACTTCGAGACGGTGAGAAAATCAGCAGAGGAAAATATATATGAGCGATCGAAGGGATGCCCGAAATACTGGACCGTGCTTCATTTCATACTTGAGCTGTTGACTCTGAAGGCTAAGCATGGTTGGTCAGGTGGTAGTTTTAACGACCTACTGCGTATCTTGGCTTGGTTGCTTCCAAAGCCAAATAAAGTGCTAGCAAACACATACCGAGCAAAGAAGCTTGTCAGCCCATTCACAATGGTTGTTGAAAGAATTCATGCATATCCAAATCATTGTAGTTTGTATCATGGGGATACTTTCAAAGACTTGGATAAATGCTCTGTATGTTCTGCAAGTCGGTAGAAAAACAATGCGAGTTACTCTGGTGGCGACAATGAAGGTCCATCCGGACAGAATAAAAGGAAGGGTAAGGGTGTTGCCTCTGTTGAACAAGATGACATCGCTACTTTAAGCATTTCGGAGAAGCAGAGCAGAATTCCTGCCATGGTTATGTGGTACCTCCCAGTTTCCGATCGTTTGAGGCGATTGTTCTCGAACCTAAAGGATGTTGAAATGATGCAATGGTGGGACTCAGATAAGCGCAAGAAGGGTGACGGAAAGCTCTGACATCCAGCTGATGCTCGGCAGTGGAAGAAATTCGATGAGAAGTACTATCTGGAATTTGGAAAGGATCCGAGGAATGTTCGGTTCGCATTGAGTACGGATGGAATGAATCCATTTGGTGAAAGAAGCAGCTCCCACAGCACATGGCCAGTGATATTGATGATGTACAACCTGCCTACATGGCTGTGCCAGAAGAGAAAGTATCTTTTACTATCCGTCCTAATACAGGGCCCCAAGCATCCTGGCATCGATATAGATATTTTTCTCACTACTAGATTTTTACCCTATTGCCACGAGACGCAATACAACAACACGGAATATGTTGCAATAGGTAGGTGTTATTGCCACTATTTCAAAATACGGTGCAATATGTGGACAATATTGCCACGAATATCTTGAGTTGCTATAATCTTGGTTTCCGTTGCATTAACTATGTGTTATTGCCACTATTTGGGATATGGTTGCAATATGTCGACAATATTACCACAACTATCTTGTGTGGCGATAATATTGAATTTCGTTGTAATAATCACAACTTTCGTTGCAATAATGTTTATAATTGCAACATTTTCTAGCTATTGCAACACTTTTTTGTGCATAGAGAGAGTGTAAAATAAAATTACTAGTAAAAATACAACAAATGTGCCTCTAGTGTAGTGGTAAAGGGTCTGTTGTGTGTTTAATAGGTCTTAGGTTCGATTCTCATGGGTAGCAATTTTTTACGTTTTGGATTTCTGATTATTATTTTATCATGAAAATATTTGGTTGCAAAAATAACTTTATTGCCACAACATTTGTTGTTGCAACCACGATATCGGAAGTTGCAACAACTCTCAAATGCAATGCTTCATTGCATGGCAATTACAAGTATTGCAACATGACAAAAAAAATGTTGCAATGCAGCTATTGCCTCATAAGTAATTGCAACAGCTCGCAACAAAATTTCCGTTATTGCAATTTGCACCTATTGCAACTATATTAGGCATATTGCCACGTTTTTGCACCGTTGTCATAGGCCTAAAATCTCGTAGTGTCTTGAGCCTCTGATGCAGGAGATGGAAATTTTATGGAAGGAAGGTATCAATATCTTTGATGGTTTTACACGACAGCCCTTTAACCTTAGAGCCATTATATTCGTCACCATCCATGATTACCAGACATTGTTTGTCCTATCAGGACAGATCAAAGGTAGGACGAGATGCACGATGTGCGTGGATGACACCGTATCATCTTTCCTGGAAGGATCTCGAAAGGTAGTTTACCTTGGGTACATACGCTTCTTGATGGAAAGACATAGGTACCGAAGTAAGAAGTTCTATATTTTCTTTTGATGACAGACCTGAATTATATTCTGCTCCAGTAAAACAAGACGGGCACTATGTTTTCGAGATGGTACGGTGCATCCAGGTCACTTATGGGAAGAAGAAGAAAGATGGGAAGAAGAGAAAGAGAGATAAGGCACCTATCGATGGCATACCATTCAAGAAACAATCCATCTTCTACAAATACTTGTCGTATTGGGCGGATCTTGAGATCCGCCATGCAATCGATGGTATGCACCTGAAGGAGAATGTGTTTGGTAACACAATCGGGCTCCTACTGGAGACATCAGCCAAGACAAAGGATACCTTGAAGTTGCGCCAGGACTTGGTAGAAATGAAGATAAGACAAGATCTTCACCCTGTTGATAAAGGGAATGGCAGATATGAACTTCCCCCGGCTAGCTACAACTTGAAACATGATGAGAAGAATGCAATGTGCGAGAGCTTGAGAGGGATCAGAGTCCCAAGTCGTTTCACGTCTAACATAAGGAAACTAGTCTCGATGAAAGATCTCTCACTATGCGGCTATAACTGTCATGATTATCATGTGTTGCTAACGGTGTTCCTCCCGATTGCAATCAGAGCGATCAAACCAGTATATATAACGATGGTAATCACTCAGTTGTGTTACTTCTTCAATAGGATTTCACAAAAGGTGATCGACAAAGATGAGTTGCTGGATCTCCAAGAATTCACTGGGGAGACTATGGCGTAGCTCGAGATGTGCTTCCCTCCGGGATTTTTTGATACAACAGAACACCTAATGATTCATATGGTGGATCATATACGGGCACTTGGTCCACTTTACCTACATGAAATGTGGACGTATGAGCATTTCATGTCCATTCTCAACCGATACGTACTGAATCGTGCTCATCCTGAGGGGTCCATGATAGAGGGATACAGTACTGAGGAAGTCATCGAGTCTTGCCTAAGTTACCTAAAGGATAATGTGTCCCTTGGTTTGCCTATTCCACGCTATTTTGGGGAGGTTGCAAGGTGTGGGCACATTTGGACGAAAACCTTCATCGACAAGGATTTCAAAGGTGTGCAACAGGCACATTTTAGCATAATGCAGCATCTCACGATAATGACACATTTAGTCAATGAACACTTGAGCATGATTCGTGCAGGAAGTAATGACTGCTCTAATGATTGGATCATGAGAGAGAACAAGCGTCGACTGACTGCATGGTTGAAGGACCTGGATCTACCAGATGGGGAGATTGTGGATGAGCAAATAATCAAAAGTTTGGCAGCTAGCCCATCTAGCCAGGTCACATCATGGTAAGGGTATGATATTAACGGATATCTATTCTATATAGCCGCAAAGGACAAGAAGACCGTATCTCAGAATAGTGGTTTTCGTATTGAGGCCTTGGATGAGAGAACAGGGAAAAGTACAACATATTTTGGTGTCATAGATGATATATGGGAAGTGCAATATGGGTCCAATATACAAATCCCAATTTTTCAGTGTCGTTGGGTCAAACAACGCAAAGGTGTTGAGGTGGATGGCTATGGGCTCACGATTGTTGATCTCAACAATGTTGGTTACAAAGGTGACCCATGGGTACTTGCCTCACAGGTCGCACAGGTACTGTATGTAGCTGATCCCGCAAAGAAGATGAAACACGTTGTCGTCCCTGGAAAATAAGATATCATAGGAGTTGATGGTGTTGAAGACGTGGAAGGATATAATCAGTACGATGAAATGAATCTCACAGACCTGCCACTGAAGATGAGGATTTTAGAAGCAAGCATAAGAAAAGATGACAAGACATGGGCACGTAAGGATGGACAATCGAGAATTGTTACCACTTAAATATATGCAGCTAATATCTCATGCATTCATGTATCTTGAATCAATTATAAATATGAGACCTATTATTGTGCTAAAGTGTTTGTATTTTATCATGCCTTACTATAATGACACTTGGACTTATCGTGGTTTCAATACTTTTATTCATTATTTATACTGCAATGTGATTTTGATATTTTTCTTATGGTTTAGATATCACAATATGCTTATGGTAAAAATTTCAGGTTGTTTTGATGTGTTTTATTTGAGGGAAAACCGATCCCTCCCCTATATGCATGCGTACAAGTGGAGCAACTGTTGAAATCAAGCTATGAGGATAATGAGATAGACATCACCACTGCAGATGGAAAGAGTTGCCTTGGAGAATGTGTCGACAGAACCATTCTATGGCATAAATGAGATATCTTACTGGTTGGTCAGCTACCTTTGGCTGCTCCGGACTTTATCTCGCCAGTATGACAACAACAAGAGCAGGGGGCAGCACCAGAGCATTCACTAGCGGCCCTACCGTCACCTCAGACAGAGCCACGAGATGCATCACCAGTACCACGAGATGCGTCACCAGCGGCTGCAGTCTCACGAGAGCCATCACCTCAGTCAGGACCATCACCAGCGACCCCGGTATCACGAGAGCCATCACCAACGGCCTCGCGATCACCACCACCACAACAGCCATCCCCACAGGCCCCGGTATCACCACCACCACGAGAGCCATCCCCACAGGCCCTAGTATCACCACCACCACGAGAGCCATCCCCACAGGCCCTAGTATCACCACCACCGGTCCGATCACGAGAGTGTACTCCACCGGCCCCGGCTCCGCTGGCCCAATCACTGGTGTTGCCTCGAGTGTTGCGGTCTTACCAAAAGGACAAAGAAGGATCAGAAATTGTGAATAGATGGCACGTCACAAACAAGAAGTCTGATGAAAAGGCTAAGAAGGCTATGTCAAAGGATAATCCAGCAGATTCTAGTGCCAGCAGACGGTCGGGCTTTTCTACGCCCCGCACTGACACTGACTTCAAAAAGGTCATTGCGGTTGATGACCTTCCACACTTAGACGATGCTCCTTTAAAGTTTGAGTACGGAATAGACTTGCTACCAGACTGGGAGCTAAGGGAATGTCCACCTTTTATGCAGAAGTTTCATAGTTGGTAGGGCATGTAGACTTGGGCTCAACTCTATAAGTGCTCCTCACCATCCAGATGTATTCGGACTTAAGGGGGACCAATATCACGTTCGATTTTGCAGACATCCAACACATGTTTCGCCTCAAAGAACTTGGTGTTGAAATGTTTCAACTTTGGTGCATGTAAGTGCCTCATCGATAATTAATTTGATTTATATTACGGCGTAAAGTTCTGTACATGCATAAATATTTAATTATCATACATTATATTCTACAGGATGCAAACTCAGGAGGCTATTATTTTAAAGAAAAAGGTTTGGTACCTTGATCCAGTAGTGATTTGCGAGTCTAGGAACGCCGGGCCAAAATGGATGAAGGATGACGATGACTTCCTAAAAAATTTTGCAAAGCGCAAGGAAAAAACAAAAGGAACAAAAAAAATTTCACGAAGAGACCATAAAAAAGGTTGCGGCCTACATATCACTTATGATGACAAAATGGGAAGAGATGGATTGCATATATGCGCCGTACCACATCCAGTAAGTCTAATATCAATCATTTGATATAATAAACCATTGCTCTGATTCAAGCGTACAAATCGTATATAATATTTTTTTTGTAGGAATCACTGGATTGCGTTCGTACTTCATCCAAAGCTTGGAAAAATTCTCGTATTGGACTCCTTGGATTGGCCAAAGAAGAGATATGAAGAATTCACAGATATCCTACGACTGTGAGTGAATTTCTTATCTTCCTTATGTACATCATGCTAATTTCTCCTATCCACAGAAGTATACATATATAAATTATTAACTTACTATTTCTTTCTATTTAAAATAGGGCTTACCGGTACTACAGTCATAAAGGAGGAGCTCATCCCGCCGACCAAACAGAGAAAATGACTATGCGCACAAACTTTCCGTGCCACAAGCAACCTTTCGGTTCCATGTATTGTGGCTACTACATGTGCGAGCATATGCGGGTGCAAGGGAGATACACTACTGATCCCGAACGTGTAAGGGCCTACTGTTTATTAGGGATATAGATGCATATATGTATATTATCTTTTACTGTAACTGACACTTGCTTAATTTTTCTATGGCATCAATAATTGTAGATTCACCCGCCAAAGCACGATCATATGCTCCACGAGAAACAACTTCTAGATGTAGTCGACGATTTGTGCCGTTTCATTCTGCATGAAGTGGTCAATATGAGGGGCAAATTCTTTCACGAAGCACATGAATTAGCAATGGATGATAAATACATTGGACTTCGTGAGTGGCACAATCAAGAGCATCGTGCTGCCTCTAGTAGCGTTCATAGGGAATAGGGGAAAACGTATTCAATGTGCACTTTAATGATGTACTCTAATGATGTATTATTTTCATATAATTTAATTTTGTATGCATAAGTATTTTATCAAATTTATTCCACGTCTCGATCGCGAAATAGCTTAATAGATCAAAATTGGCGGGAATCCAAATCCAAATCTAAATTTTTAAAAAATAGCGGGAAACAGAACCGGATATTTCAAATTCAAATCGGTGAATTTTTTGGCGGGCTGGGAATCCATTTTCAGGGGCGGGCCAAGCCCTCACCCACCCCTGGAAAACGATTTGTAGGGGCGGGTGGGGGGTGACCCGCCCCTACAAATTATTTTCTAGGGGCGGGTGAGGGCCTGGACCGCCCTTGAAAATGAGTTTTTAGGGGCGGATGGGGGTACCCGCCCCTACAAACATCAATTTTTAGCAGCGAAAGCTAGGGACGGGTGACGCACCCGCCCCTACAAATATGTTTTTACCCGCCCCTACAAATCATTTTCGTAGCAGTGGCTTCCCCATCTGTCTCGTGGGCGCTGTCCTCGGCTTTCTGCGGACACGGTCCCGTTAGTGCTCCGGCTCCGGGCACGCGTTCGATCCAGAGTCCAGACTTCCTCCGCGGTCATCCCTTGCCCCACCTCCAAGGCTTCAAGACGATGCCCGGTCCATCCGTATTTCAGCTAAAACAAAGCTATGTGAATTGCCACTGTCGATCTATCTCGTAACATGCTGCTTGATGACGACATGATCTGTATGGTGGGCACCGTCAGCATCATTCTTGTGTTGGATTTGATACCTCGAATGTCTTCGCAATTGAGCTCTCAAACCGGCGGCATTTGGAGATGGTGAGATCACGCTGTCGCGCCAATGATTCCAAGATGGATCTCGTTCATGTGAAAGAGCTCCGACTTTGAATCTGGGTCCACAGGCCGGTGAGGCAATGGCAGCAAAGGGGTACTGGTTGCTGTTTGATGCCATCTGCTCAGGCGATGTATATGCATGCTAATCTGAATTTGGATACAGTGCTGACTGCTGAGTTTGTGTTCCTAATGATGGGTAAAAATGTAGTCTACATTGATGATTGGAACCTGGTGCTGCACAAGGTGTATCAAGGCAGATGAAAAGTTTTCACAGGAACACCAGATCAATGCATTAATAATGTTCTAGCTTCCCATCTTCCTGGTGCCAGAAGTTTGTCTTTAGGATACCTGTATACTATTGTAGTTGAAGTTCGGCATTATGCTAAGCTCTTGTATAACTAACTGTATTGTGACGTCTTCATTTCCTTGTGGTTATATATCTAGTTAAGAATTGCAGTTTATCTTAACACACCATCAGAATCAATAAGTTGTGGAAGGAAATTTGGCATGGTTGAGCCAGCGATTGGTACATTGCAAATTTTAGTAATTCATTATCCATTGAAATGCTTGGTTCAGTTGTGGTGTAGTACTTGTTCTTTTGACCATTTTATTATATACTAGTTAAGCAACAATTCCTCTTTTGTAATATGTGAAGTAATAAAGTTCCTTTGCTGTTATCTTAGTAGAAGTTTAATTAAGTTGCACCGATAGATGCTGGTAAGAGAAATAGGAATCACAATAAAAGGGTATTCCCAGTGCAGAGAGCTCCCGCTCTGTGCAATTCAGCACCATCTTCAGATGAAACTTCTGAATTTAGCTGCTGTAACATAAATGATAAAATTTTGGAACAATAAAGATCAGAGATCTTGGTACTTATATATGTTTCAGGTAATGCAGGTTGTTCTTCCTGAAAAGTAGATGGTGCTGAATTGCACAATATATACATGGAAATGATATGAACACTAAAACAATGTTCATATCTGTCGCCTCTTAGGTTTTGATCAACCTGTGCTAAATTCTGTTTCTTTCCTATTTTGCAGTTGTTCTTGACAAACCTATAAGCTACAGTTTGGTTGATGCATATAGTTTATCCAAGAAGATAAGCTAGTGGAGGGTACTCCAAAGAAAAACTAAAGGTTATCAAATCGATTCATTCTCAAGGCATAAGTTTCGGGTAGGAGCTGATCTGACACCTACATGGCGTCCCACCAAGTCAGTAACCGGGTTGTCAGTAACCGGGTTATTTTTTGTGGTCTGCAGAGTAAAGGTTGCAAGATGCAGATGTGGATTACATGCAATTCGGTGATGATTAAATCACAAGATTATACGCAAGACGTTTATTGCAAGCTCCAAGAAACAGCCGAGACACTTGCAAACTGGAAATTCCAGCATAAGAGAATTGAACATTTAGATAGGTTCAATTATTCATAGATAGGGCTACAAAATGGGTGGTACTCTACATCAGTGGATTACAGTTACTGCAGAAAAAAAAATACAGTTACTGCAGGAAAAAAAATCATGAGGAACAAGCAGCCCAAGTTGCTACAGACTGCTATAGCTGCTGACATCCCAAGAAACCAACTCCTAGCTGCAAAAATCGGTGCTGCCGTTTCCAGGTACAGCTGCTCCATCCTTGTGCTGCAAAAATCTCCGAACATCTGCCAGTTCATGAGCAGAAACTACCCTCCTAGCAAATAATGCAGTAGGCTCCCCAGGGATCGACGCCGAGCGCTCCGGCGACCATGTCTGGCACCGTGTAGTTGCTCTGGACATCAGCCATAAACGAACTCCAGAATTCCTGCTGGTCTTTGTGGTCTCCTGCCATGTCGCTGATGCCTGGGACGACGCTGTTGCTCTCGACCCCGTTCGAGCTCCAGAACTCCTGCTCAGCACAGTTACTGCTTTGAACATCGACCCCTCTCGAGCTCCAGAACTCCAGCTCTCCTGCAGAAAGCTGCTCCGCCATGCCAGATTGTTGGACAATCAGCTGTGGCATCATGACCTGCACCTCCTCCTCCTGTGTACTCGGCACCTGCTGCTCCAACTCTTGGTACTGCTCTGCATTGGCTGACGCTGCGGAGGGGAAGCCCAGGAAATCGCTGCTGCCAAGGAGAGGACTCCGAGGGAAGATGTCGTCGTCGGTCAGGACAAGCTGCGAGCGTTCTTCATCTGCAGAAGCGTGCACCACCGCGCCGGAGTCAGGATCGAGCATCCCCTCAGAAGAACGGCCACCGGTCGCCGCAGCGTCGACGCGCGCGCGCCGGGACGCGTGCTCACCCGGGCAGTCTTCTTGGCCATCCGGCACGCGCTTCCGCTTCCTGCCGTGGCCGGTGAAGGCGATGTGGCAGATCTTGACGGGCGACGGGCATGGCGGCGCGGCGATGTTGTACTCGTGCATCACCCACCCCACGCTGCCGCCGCTCTTGCCCTTGCCCATGTGCAGGCTGAGGTTGCTCCTGCGGCAGAGGATCCTCTCGCCGCCGACGCGCAGGCCCTTGTCGACGCTGCTCTGCATCTTCCACGCCCCGGCGCCGCCGTCGCATGCGCGGTCCTGGCGGGCGCCGGGCTTCCTGGCCTCGCCGGTGCGCGCGACGAAGTAGGCCTCGTCCTCGCTCCCCAGGCCGTGGCGCTCGAAGAGGTCCCAGGGCAGCGAGCTCCCCGCCGCGTCGTCCTCGATGATGACGCCGGGAAATGGATCCTGGCTGCGGGCGCGCGGGAGGAGGTAGAACTCGATGAGCTCGCGCTGCGTAGGCCGGAACCTGAAGGTGGGCGGGACCCCATCCGGGTTCTCGGCCACCGCCGCAGCCATCGGTGAAGACTGAAGAGGGAGGGTACGGGAAGGAGAGCGCGTGTGCGAGAGGTGGGGTGGGTGGGGGGCTTTTATTGGGACGGAAGGGCGCGAGCGGAGCGGACCGCGAGGATAGGGTTTCCGACCATCGGGTTCGGTCGGATTCGCTCCATTTTCCGGTCGGACAGTCGGATTGATGAGTGCTTTTTTTTTTTTGCAAAATTGGCCGGCGGACGTTCAAAGCTGGTTTTTGCAGCATTCTACTTAAAAAGTGATATCTTTACTGGAGGACACTAAACAACAAGAATTCGATTTTAGTAAGAAGCTACAAGAATTTACATTCTTATATCCTTGCCTCTCATTACCTGCACTGCACCCGACCGGGGCGCCGTCGTCCGCTCTGTCTTCTCCGACGGTCCGACCGCGGCATACGGGGAGCGCCGGCCAAGCCGCAAGCTCGCTCGTATGGTGCTGCATAGGGAGCGCCGGACAGCTTGGCCCGTCTGTTCCTCTGCAGGAAAAGAAGAAATAAAACTCACATCTCAAAATTAAATTTTTTGAGGTGTGACATGTGGCGCGGAAGGGAGGCGGCGCCGCCGGCAGGGGCGAAGCTGCCCTTTGCCGTTAGGGTCGCCGGACCCGACCACATCTGTCAAATCAAATGAAAAATATTATTCAACACTGTTCATATATATTTAATCCCAGTATTTAACGGAGCCGACCCCGGCGATGTCGTGTTCTGGCTTCGCCCCTGACCGTCGGGATAGCGCGCCTGGCAAGGCTGCGGGTCGGGGAGGGCTGCACGTGGGAGGAAAGCAACGCGCCGCTGTTGGTTCACGAGGTCGCGAGGGGGGTTCGTGCCGCCGCTAGTTCGTGAGAAGAAAGAGGGTGGTGTGAGATGGAGGAATGGGTGTGCGGGAGAGGATAAAGCAGCAGGGCAAGATCATCATTTGGTTTGGCTCTCCAATTAAATAGAATAAAATAGTGGGTCTGATGTCTCCCATCAAACATACATGAACTTTTAGTATCTTTAAGCAAAGATAACTTTTTCTAGTGGTGTCTAGGTGCAAATTTATCAATTTAAGGTAAAATAAACATTTTAGTCCCTCAATTTTATGATAAATGCAAAAAGTTCCTTTTACTCTTAGCTCCTTCTTCCCCTCCTCAATTTCTACTATCTGTGACACTATTCGCTTAACTTTTTATAATATTTTATACGGTGGTACGTAGTTATGCAACAAGTAGCTTTAATTTTACTTTCAATACGTTCACAATACAATACGATACATTGATAAATAAAATTTTGTATTTTAAATTAAACACATGATTCGCTTGCATTGGCCAAATACTCTTTTTAGTATAATAAATTGTTCGGAATTTAGAAGGGAACGAGCTAAGAGCAAAAATGACTTTTTTTCATAAATCTCATGTTATTGTTGAGTATATATTAGCACTAGGATGAGTTTAACTCAAAAATGAAAGTTGATGGACTATATTAGCCGATCTGTAAGTTGAGAAACGAACTTAACCCTCTAATCAAAGTTGATGCACCAAATTTCCTATTTTACTAATTTTTTAACTACATGGAGGAATACATAATGCTCTCCGCTCTAAGAAGAGAGTCATGCGCATCTATTATATTAATAAGAAATATTAAAAGAAGCCACCATATCCGTAGAGAGTGCCCAAAACCTTCCACATTGATCTAAAAAAGGTTTACACCATTTAATTTTATAAAGATCTAACGGTCTAAACTAACTCAAGAATCCATATAAAATATAATTAATAAATAGCTAATTTCCTAAATAAAGAATTAAGAAAATTAGGACATGACCAAATAGTGAATGCCGAATACGATTTGTAAATAGATAAATTTAGAATTAGAAAAATAAGAAAATTAGGGCTTAATCAAAGAGTCCATGTCGAATACGGTTAGTAAATAGCTAAATTAGAGATTATAAAAATAAAAAAAATTAACACTTAATAAAAAAAAGATACTATTAGTAAATAGCTATATTTATACTAAAAAACATAAAAATTTAGCAGTTGACCAAAGAATCCATATCAATACGACTAATATATCAATACAAAATAAATAAATTAATTAAAAATTATAAAATAGAAATGATTGTTGTTGATCCGAATAGCATTAAGAAAAAATTAGAACGAAAAATTAAGCAAATCAATAGTACAGATCAAATACTAAAAATTTGAGGCAAGAAAGAAATTACAAGTTCATAAAGATTTCATGTCAAATATAATTAAATAGCTAAATCTAGAATTAAAAATTGAGAAAATTAGTAGATAATTTTATATAAGTTTTGGAAAAGTAGCTAAATAAAGTATGGATCAAATATAATTAATAAATAACTAAATTTGGATAAAATAATAAAAATATATATTTTTATTTCTATTGAGTTCGGAAGCAAATAACATATGTAAGTTTATTTAAGCAAATACATTTATTTTTATAATAATATAATAGTTTAGATTAATCAAAGGGTTTGTTGAATATGATTAATATATATTTTAAACTGAAATTAAAATAATAAAAGAATTGTACTAATCTACTTGAATTAGGAAGGAAATAAAAATATAAAATTACATGTAAATAATAGAAAAATAAATAACTCATTTATATTGAAAATAATGAGAAATGATATTTCAGTTATAATTGATATTTTAAAGCAAATTACTTAAATAAAGAGCCTAGATTCCTAAATTTTTCATGCTATTGCCACTATTGCTACAATTTCTTTGCTACTTTTATAACGAGTTAACCATTACCTCAGCTTGCTTAACCAATTGTCCAACTTTATAGAGTGCAACTTCGTTACGGTAATTGCCACCTTCTAACATTCAGTTTTTCTTCAGTATTAGTTTGGAAAATATTAGAAAGATATTCTGTTTCGGTCGAGTTACTGATAAATAAATAAGTAGTAAATGATAAAAATCAGTTATCGAAAGCTAAGTAGTGGATTGACTATGACATTCCTTAAATCTTGACATACCCTTCATCATATTATCAATATCTCAAACACCAGTACATTTGAGGATACCACAAGTAACCCTGAGATTATTATTAGCGTGTGTTTGCTGGTACTTCTCCAATAGCTTCTCCAACAACTTTTGGTAAAGTTCTACCAAATATGTAAAATAAAACCGCTTCACCCAAGAAGCCCACATGAAATCACAGAACGGCTTACAATAGAGAGGACAAGAAAAAAATGACTTCACCGACTTCTACCTCCTTAAATCTAAGGTGTTCTCAGAATTACCATGTTACTATTAAGAAGTTCAGTTGGTAAATGTTTTTTTAATGGTTTCAGCTCCAGCAAAAATGTGGTTTCGCCTTTGAAACTAAAACTAAAGCAATTTTAGAAGGTGATGAAGCCCAACCAAACATGTCACTAGTATGTAATTTAGCCATTTAGGGATCGTGTAACAACCCAGAAAAAATCATTGGAAGATATGGAAAAGCACAATTCAATAGCACTAGTTTATAGAGAACATTTTTGAGTAAAAAAAAACACTATGTCAGAACACTTCATTATAGATGCGTCAGGAACCTAATCACAGACGCAGAGATCACACGTATATGAGTTCACGTATGTGATTACAACACATAAGAGATGGCGGATTTCCACGTTTGTGATATCACTGCTAGAAAATAGGCCAAATATCCAGGCCATAGGTACCAGCTGACAGCTATGGCCTGAACCGAACAGAAGATAGAAATTTGGTACCGGGTCGTGGCATGACCCGGTGCCTATGCTCCAGCAAAGGCACCAGTTTATGCCACGACCCGGTGCCTAAGGCTTCGCGTCATGGCACGACCCGGTGCCTATGCAGCGGCCGTAAGCACCGGCTCGTGCCACGACCCGACACTTCATGAGCCCAACGACATTGGCACCGGGTCAAGCCACGAACCGGTGCCTATGTGGTGGCCATAAGCACCGGGTTGTGCCGCGACCCGGTACTAATGCCGTTGCCTATATATACCGACCCCCCTTCCCGAGCTGCCATAAACGCATCACTGTTCATGACAGCCGTGTGAGGGGAGGGGAAGGGAATTTTTGCAGTTTTTTTCACCTCAAGGTTAGTTATAATTTTGTTATACACTTGCTAATTAATTTTTGTAGTTTTACTTTGCAAGTAATTTAGATGTAGTTAGATATATTTAGCTATCTATTTAGAATAATTCAATTTACTTTTGCATTCAATTATTTATTTAGAAATGACTTGAGTTCATTGAATTTACTGAAGAGCAATTAATATTTTATCCATAGAAATGGCACTGCAACATGATGCATTAGAGCGCCGTGCGTCCGCTCGAGCATCGGTACGCAATCATTTGAAGCGCACTGGACATTCCCTTGAGTTCCGCCTTGAAGAGCGTCTTGGACTTGTTAGCGGTCGTATTCATCGTTGGATTAAGAAATAATTT
This sequence comes from Panicum miliaceum, assembly GCA_032594955.1. Classification (NCBI taxonomy): domain Eukaryota; kingdom Viridiplantae; phylum Streptophyta; class Magnoliopsida; order Poales; family Poaceae; genus Panicum; species Panicum miliaceum. The sequence continues at coordinate 43,485,875 of CM064061.1, read as the reverse complement.
GATTGCCTCGCGCAATGTAATGCAAGGCGCAAATTTGAGTGTGAAATTGGCGTCGCGTTGCATGGTACGGATGATGATCGCGAGTTGATGGCTCGACATAATGCAAGGCGTGAAGTGTCGGGGATGGTAGAAATTGACCATTCAGTGTCGAGAGTTCGCGAGGCGGTTCGTGAGGCATCGGTCAATAGGTCTCTTGAGTAGTTTGTATTAGCATGTAGTTTATTTGTATTAATCATGTTGAGTAATGGATAATTAGATCTTTTTATTAATCATGTTGTGTAATGGATAATTAGATATTTTTTGTAATCATGTTGTGTAATGGATAATTAGACATTTTTATTAATCATGTTTCCAGATGAGTCGTCAATGGATGTATAACGCCGACCGACGTTCAATGGAGTTTATTAATGGCGTGCACGAATTCATCGAGGCGGCCAAGAAACACAAGCATGACGGTTTCTTTCGTTGTCCATGCAAAATCTGTAAAAACGAGATGTGCACATTCCATAACCTATACATATAACGTTCGAATGCCGGCCAGCACAAGTTTGGAGTTAAGTATCGTAATCATGATTTCTACCATGGGGCCGACAACTTCTAGGTCGATTTTGAAGATGTGCATGCAATATACCGTCGAGACACCCTCAACCTCTCTATCGTGACTTGCTGGATTCTGTAAGTATCGAGCAATCTCTACATTCATATGTTGATATTAATCAACACTCTATTCTTTGTGACATCTCTCTAATTTAATTATATTGTATCGTGTAGAATGGAGCTTCAAAGGTGCCGAAAAGAAGAATGGGATCATCAGTTGGGTTTCATGAATCCCATGCTTATCAATCAGAAAAATTTACAGGACAAGTACCAGGAAACATGTACCAAGCCCTGATGGAACAACATTACAAATCCTATATATTCATACCCTACAACTATGGGTAAGTTCTGATCGACTAGTAACTCTTTTATATTTACTTTAATGATGTATATATTTATATATATATGCATGTTTATCTATATGTGCAGTTTCCATTGGATTTTGCTCTCACTCTGCTTGAAGAGTAGAGTAATAGTGTTTGACTCCATGAGATACCCTAGAGACAACATCGAACACTTTTTAGAACCATTGAACATGCAAGTTTATTTATTTACACAAAACACGACTATTTTTGAATCGAATATTTACCTTTCATTCTTATGCGCAGGGTGTGGAAAGCTTTTGTGAAAAAGCAACCTGGTGATTTTAAGAATCAATTGGATGTTAGAATGGACTTCCCGGTATGTGGGTCCGCTACTCTTTGCATATCTCGATCATTTACTATTATGTATATGCATACAATTATAACTCATTTGTTTCTTTTTTAGTGTTCGAGACAAAAAGGAGGAAATAATTGGTGCGGGTACTACGTATGTGATTACATGCACACCCTAACCCATTTTGGGAGAGCTACGCCGGAGGACGTAAGAGTACATGCACAAACCACTGATAAATATGTTTCTAGTTATGCTGACATGAATAATTGATATATAGAGCTTTATTTTTATATAAAATGACAGATGACACAAATAAAGGATGAAGTTCTCCAAGTGGATAAGATCGTGGCCGTGTCGGAGCAGCTCATAGGATTCATTTTGAGGGAGATCCTGGATCCTAAAGGCTAGTTCTACCACGATGGCCATTCGGTCCGTAGAGAACCCGAATCGACGTTGTGATACAAATGATTTCTAGTGCTTGTAGTAATCGTGATATTTGTATATTTGTAAATATTATTATATCAAAATAACTTAATTACATAATTTGCAGTGACACTTAGTTATTTTCGTACATGATTTTAACTCGAACGCGACTAATGATCGTATAGTAGTTGTCGGTACTTTTACCGTTAGCCTACCTAGGGATACCTTAAGGTAGGTGATTATTGGTGAGGAATCGCCGGATCTGGAACTTGAAGATAAACGCGAGGACACAAGACACGGATTTAGACAGGTTTGGGTTGCCAGAATAGCGTAATACCCTACGTCCTGTTGGGGTGTCGTATATTGCGCCCTACGCTTGGGTGTTGAGTTGCCTGTTGGCTGCTCTGTTCTGCCTATCTAGGTACCCCTGCCCTCCTTTATATATCCCAGGGGGTGGGGTTACTAGTTGGATTACATGGTATGAGTCCTAGTAGGATTACATGGTAGAGTCCTAGTAGGAGACGACTTCTTTTCCCCCGCGGGTAGCTTCCTTGCGGTACCCAGGGGATCTATCCCTGACAAGCCCCCGAGCTCTTCATAGCCGAGTACTGCAGGTATTTCGAGTACTTCTGAAGTAGCCTTCGGCTTCTTCTGAAGCTCCGTCTTGAAGGCACTCTTCGAGTACTTCCTTGGCTGCCTCGAGGCTGTGAGGTGCTCATGCCTCGAGTACTTTTGAATCTTCTTTTATATGGGGTGTGATGAATAATCGCACTCCATATGGAGTAGCCCTCGAGCCTTAGGTTGAATCGAATAATCAGGCTGAGGGTCAATAAAATCTTGAATCTTCATTTTGAAAAAACATCAACCATTAGGTGCAGCTTGTCAGCCCCCAAGCCTTGAGATGATTTGAATAATCAATTCAAGGGTCTTTAGCGGTCTTAATCTTCAAGTAGTTCATCATCCGAGTAGTTTTGCAGCCTCCAGCCCCCGAGCTTATGAGCTAGATGAGCTGTAGGAGCAACGTCGAGTAGTAATCCGCCTAGCCCCCGAGCCGGGAGGCACGCTAAGCAGTCTGGCGAGTTGTTGCCGAAGCTTGATCTGAAAAAGACAATGCATACATTATGTAGCATAATGTGAAGATACCGAGTCTTACTCAGTAATAATATGAAAATACCAAAATTTATTCGATATAAAATGAAGCTGTCGTGTCGAGCTCTTGTTTAGGCCATGTAAATCTCTCGAATAGTCTGCCTGTTACCTTTAAGCACCTGGTCCTGTTTTAGCCGTTGCTCATAGCGTGTATGAGATCTTTGTCTCGTGTACGCATAAAGGCATTAGGCGTGACAGATGAGCCGAGGTTTCACGGATTAAGGCATGTGCTACCTAAGTAGATTAGCGACCGCTTAAGAGAAGACAACGAGCAGAAAAAAGTAGTCGTCATGCGACATAGAGGATGCGCGTTGCGCAAAAAGTAGTCGGCGATGTGTAGCTCTGGAGGGTTTCGTGCCCATCGAGAGACGTACGTAGAAAAGTAGTCGGCAAGAGCGCGTGTTGTAGCGCGAAGATCTATACTTCCATAGGGTGTAGCCACTTGAAGCGTCCAACACTCAGAACACAACTTTGTGGCGTAGCCTCCGCAGTCGGTGTGCTAAGACTGTGGCAAAACCGCCAGCACTCGGTGCATTAAGTCTGTGGTAGAGCCTCCAGTACTCGGTGCACCAAAGCTGTGGTTGTCGGTCTAACATCACAAGAGTAGTCGATCACGGCGTAGCCCCCGAGGGTGATTCCCGTCGAGAGGCGTACCCAAAAAAGTAGTCGATCTTGTGGAGAACGAGCCGAAAAAAGGTAGAAGTCACTTAGCTTGATTCGTGGGCGATTGCCGATGAAGCCGTAGCACTCGTCGATGGAACCGCGGCGATTTGTTGATGAAGCCGACTAGCCAGAGTCGATTCCGACTAGTTCTTGATGTCGCGAGGCCCGCTCTCGACTAGTTTTGTAGTCGAGACGAGTAGTCGAAGTAGTCGTCGGCGGGTCGCCGAATATCGTTGTGAAGTTGAAGTAGACGTCGGCGGGTCGCCGAACGTCCTCGCGAAGTCGAAATAGTAGCAGCATGTCGATGTTGCTGGTAGCCCTCATGTGCGTGTAGCAGGATTGATGCCCAATTTGTCTTTGCACGGAAGTAGTCACTGGTTGCCTTGGGAATCATGACGTGTGAATTATGGCCTGATCTCCCATCTCAAATCAATTTTGCCTCTACCTTGATGCAACTAGTACACATGTCGACTTCTACTCGGATTCTAAGATTCGAGCCATCAAGCCGATACGAACTCTTTGAAAAGATCTCCTTGCTGCTATTATGTCTTACGGCAGCAAGCTCTGCTCTCCGCCTCCTGTCTTTTTTTTTATTGTTTCCGGCCAGGGCCGAGCTGATAAGACCCAAGGCGAGCGCCCTAGTTGCATGCACTATTATTTGTTGGATCCGCCTCGGTCTTGATGCGAGAACGGTTGACCCGAGCAGTGCCGCCGTGACCGCGCTCTCCACTCCGGATTCCAAATCGATGACTGTGTTTTGGAGTACTGATCCGCTGCGAATTGCACCGAACAGAAGAATACGGAGTTGATTCTGTCTTGAATTTTGACGTGGAAACCCGACGATTTGCTGACTAGCCGTCACCTGGAAACAACCACGCCGCGCCACATGTAGATTAATTTGGAGATGCAGTCCTTCAAGCTCCCCCAACGATCGCGACGATCGGCCCATGGTGGGCGCCAGCTGTCGGAACTTTTACCGTCAGCCTACCTAGAGATACCCTAAGGTAGGTGATTATTGGTGAGGGATCGCGGTATCTGGAACTTGAAGGTAAACGCGAGAACACAAGACACGGATTTAGACAGGTTCGGGCCGCCAGAATAACGTAATACCCTACGTCCTGTTGGGGTGTCGTATATTGCGCACCGCGCTTGGATATTGAGTTGCCTGTTGGCTGCTCTGTTCTGCCTATCTAGGTACCCCTATCCTCCTTTATATATCCCAGGGGGTGGGGTTCCTAGTAGGATTACATGGTATGAGTCCTAATAGGATTACAGGGTAGAGTTCTATTAGGAGTCCAACTTCTTTTCCCCCGCGGGTAGCTTTCTTGCGGTACCCAGGGGATCTATCTCTGACAGTAGTGTATAGCTCGGGTATGCATACCAATTTTGCATACATAAATAATAATAAATAATAGAAATAAAATAGGATTTGAAAAACAGGGGGAAAACATTTTGGTACCGATTGGAAACTCCAACCGGTACCTAAGGGCCTGCCAGCTTGCGTCATCATGGCAACCCTTATGGTATCGGTTGGTCTTTCCAACCGGTACCAAAGGTGGCCTTAGGCACCGATTCAAATGCCCGTGTAGAAAGCCGAGACTTTTAGTCTCGGTTTGCTAGTATCGGGTGGCAAATCGGTACCTAAGGGCCTTACCACCCGGTACTATAAGCCTCTTTTCTAGTAGTGTATACCCACTTTAGAGACGCGGAAATGCTTGTCTGTGAAGTTCAAAATTAGAGACGTGGCCCACTAAAATGCGTTTGTGATGTTGAACATCAGAGACGCGACTGTTAGAAAATACATTTGTGATGATGAATTGAAAAACAAAAAAGGGAAAACAGGACTTTGAATAGATTTTATATACTCCCTCCATCTACTTTTATAAGGTGCACACGCATATCAAGAATCAAACTTTGCAATTTTTGACCAACAATTTGACTATTAATTTTTTATTTTTAGAATGTAAATTTTATATGATTGGATTCGTAATCAAATATACTTTACCATGATTATAAATTTATAATCATAAGTGGTATAATATATGATAAATGAATGGTCAAAGTATTATTTGGAAGACCGTGCCATGTTATACTATGCCTGGGAGTACATCACAAATACATAGGTTCTATCCATATATACATTGCAGATACACATACTCAATTTGTTGAAGTCATACATATCAACTATATCTAAAGTCACCGCAATTATCTAATCTGCAGCCTTATTTCCAGCTAGAGACTTGTGCTTAAATTAATATTGATGAACTTTAAATGAGCTTCAATGATTATTGAACTGGTACGGCAAAGAATAATCATTTTTTGGATGATTTGTTAGCTGCAACTGCAAAGACATGAAATATCCTAACCTATAAGACCACAAAGGAGAAATATAAATCCGAACATTCAGTGTTATATTCATGTGTTACTGACTGCATAAAAAATTAATGAGGTGATAACTGAGCTATATATTCATGTGTTTGATCAAAATTAACTGCAGTTGTGGAATATTCAGACAGTTATGCGAGCCAACCTTCTCTGAGCAAACATCGTCTTGGAAGGAACCATTTTAGGTACAATCCTCACGGGAAAGGGAAAACTTACCTTAGAACAAAACAGCAAATCGAATCCATAATCTACATCCAAATTTCTCGAGGGCAGCCAATAGATAGGCTAATAATAGTAATTTAGTTATTAGCTCTGGATAAGCTAATAACAGTAATTTAACTAGAATCATATTAGGTAATCTCATTACATAAACCGCTCATGCCCTTCCATCCTATTAAATGCCCCCACTACACTCCTTTGTCTCGGACACACGCTCTCCTACCTGTCCCATTCCTCTTCACTGATGGTGGCAGCCGTGGCCTATATCCTGAGTGGGGTCCCACCCACCTTCAAGTTCTCTCTCAGACACATGCTCTCCTCCGATCCTTGTCCCATTACTCTTCACTGATTGTGGCAGCGGTGGCCGAGATTCCGAGTGCGGTCCCACCCACCTTCGGGTTCTGAATATTAAATTTAATTTCCATCTTATATATGATTCCTCATTCGCAAGGGTTTCTCTAATAGCAACTGTGTGTAATTTATTGTCTGATGTAGTCACATGAATCAAGCTGAGCTCATAAACATTCACTAATTGATCTACATTTTTCTTGCATAACCAGTGTTTCCCATATAAATTCTTGTGGAGCAACGTTAAGATCGAAGATATTCATCTCCACGATTGTGCAAAAGAAAGAGAAACCACAATTACAAAAACTTATTATAGATTGCCTAATTCAGTTAGTTTGTTTATCTACAGAATAGAAATGGTGTTTCTCTACACGTAGTTACTACTTACAAAAGTTACCTTATACTTATGTATGCTATTTTTGTATTTCTTCAATCAAACTAACTAGCAAAATCATGAAAGGGCTTTCCGACTATCACTATTATTTCCCATCTATTTTATCAGGTGAAGATTTCAACTGAGGCCTATGAGGGAAAAATAGCTTTTAAAGTAAACTTTTGTTTTTTCAGATGCAAACATATCATGCAAAGTTAATAATCAGGTGGTTTACTGAGAATACACGTGTACATAATGGTTGACAACTTCTATCTATATGATATGCAATATTTATCTTGATGAACTAGCTAGTTAATTTTCATGAATTCTGTTGAATTTGTAAGAAGCTTTATGTGTTGGTTCAAAAGGATTACATGCTTCCATAGGGCTGATGCTTGGATCCTAATGATATTCACTACTACAAAAATGATTTGCAGCAACACCCCAAATTTTTTTTGAGGTGCGGACCAAATGTCACCCGTTCTTAGAAATGGGCCGCGGGTGCTGCAGCAGACGAGCCGTCCCTAAAAATCCATTTATAGGTGCGGCTCACCCCATCAGCCTATAAATGGATTTTTAGGGGCGCGTGCCCGCCCCTACAAATGTATTTAAAATTTATTCTAAAAATTTATTTATTCCAAATAACATAGCAAAACACCTCAAAATAATGTGAAATTTATACCATAAGCATACAATGACCTGTAGAACAAGGATAAAGTACAAAAAATACAATTCAACACGTTTAGTGTATAATAGTGTGGAAAATACAAAGTTAGACTTGAGTTGTATGAGATAGTAGTGTGACTTAGGTACACATTAAGGTTTCAACAATTTTATTCGTTATTTAAACTGCAATGTGATTTTGATATTTTTATTATGTTCTACATATCACAATATGCTTATGGTAAAAATTTCAAGTTGTTTTGATATATTTTACTATTTTTTATAAATTAAATGAACTTTCAGATTAAATTGGAAAAATATTTGTAGGGGCGGGTGGGGCCGTCGCCCGCCCCTACAAATCTATGTTTAGGGGCAGATGGGGGTATCGCACGCCCCTACAAATGGATTTAAAATTTATTCTAAAAATTCATTTATTCCAAATAACACAGCAAAACACCTCAAAATAATGTGAAATTTATACCATAAGCATACAATAACCTGTAGAACAAGGATAAAGTACAAAAAACACAATTCAACACGTTTAGTGTATAATAGCATGGAAAACACAAAGTTAGGCTTGAGTTGTATGAAATAGTAGTGTGACTTAGGTACACATTAAGGTTTCAACAATTTTATTCATTATTTAAACAACAATGTGGTTTTAATATTTTTCTCCTCACCGCGCGCCACCGCTCGTCGTCGTCCTCCTCCCTCACGTGCCGCCGCCGCCTCCTCTCCCTCGCGTGCCAGCTTCGCTCCTCCTCCTCCCCCCCTGGCGCCGCTACTCCTCATCTCCTCCGGCCATTCTCCGCCTCACGCGACCCCTCCAACGGCTCGCCCTCAGCCTCGCGAAAGCTCACCGGCCCCTCCATCGCCACCCTCCCCCGCTGGCCTCACCGGAACGACGCCAACCGCAGCCGCCTCCCCGTGCTCCGCGCCGGTGAGCCGTCTCTGGCCGTCCCGCGCCTCCCCAGGTCCCTTTCGCTCCCCTCTTGCTCCTCCCCTTCTCCTCCCTCGCTGCCGGTGAAGTCCCTCGCCATAATCGAGGTCAGACCCGCCGGCCGGCCGCCACAGATCTGATCGCTTTTCTTCACTCGATTTCAGGGTCCCCAATGAAAAATGCGAGGACCTATTTGTAATACTATAGTTTAACTTTTGGTTTCACAATCAATGAACTTTAAAAATCGATATCATATCATATAAAAATCCTAAAATTTCAAATTAAAATTCTCTGGATCCTTAGGATTAGATCTACAACTTTCATTAAGGACCATGGCTAGTTTCTTAGTAGACTTTGTTATAGAATAAAATATAATTTTATTAGCACTTAATTAGATCTCATGTTGTAGTTAGGCACTGATAGTGATTTTTGGATGGTAGCTTAGTAACTTGGAGTAGAGCTCAGTCTAAAAATTTCAGGGCCAGAAGATGTACCTAGCTATAGCTTTTATTTGTTCTTGTTCTATGCCATATTTAATTCAATCTAATTGTTGCATTTCATATTCAAAATAACTGTATCTCATGTAGATATGGGCACATAGAGACTTATTGTAAATTAGTGTATATGTTTCGTGGTGGTCCCGGTCGTGGAAGCAACCGTGGATGCGGCCCCATGGGCGGTGACGATGACCCAGTGGCTCAAACTTCAGGATTGCGCTTTCACGGCCCCATTGATTTGCCATTTGGCGATCGATCGCGCGGAGCAATTCCCAACGTTGTAAGATTCACTTATTCTTTTAATATATGTTTTACTACACATGAATAGTTTCTAAATTTTATCACATGCAATGCAGCATATCAACCTAATTAGATGGATTGAAGATGTCGTCCAGGGGTTAGGTGGTACTGCATTTATGTCGCGATGCGATGTTGTTAGGCTACCTCATTTCAAACAAGTCAATATTTCTTTTGAAGTACCTCACTCTACATCCGGGTGGATCAATGATTTCAATTGCCGGAATGGGTGGAGCGTCACCAATATGGACAACTTATGAGAGGCTAGCCGCCGAGGCTTGCCTACGGCAGCTTGAGCCTCATGGGTACTTCATCCCGGACTTGTCATATTTTCAAATTCAACAACTCGAGTCGGAAGAAAGTACTGTCATTCAGACTGCTGAGAGGCTCTGTATGCTTAATCACCAAAATTGGGTATGAAAATATTCTTTTTTGTCATTATAACTTCAGCTACGTTACTTGTTTCAACTTCCATAACATTATTATCACCTTGTAGGAACTCCCCTATGGTAGTACATTTGCAGCAGTGAGCTTTAGAGCGATTCTGGATCAAGTCGTAGAAAAGTTGGATTTAACTTACATGTGTGGAGAGGCTTTTTTGGACCAGGGGTTTAAAGTTCCAAGAAAAACTCACCTTCTAAAGGACAAATTGGCTCAACACTCCATTGTTCGACATTTATAGTACTGAATGTCATTTGAACTGGGCTGCGAAGGAGAATGCATTCATCCGTGCTCTAGTTTATTTTGATGAAGTTCTAGGCTGGATGATTGGAGACCTTAACTACATTGCATATCTACAGAAGCGTACCGGAGGCCGAACTTAAGTATTGATCGTTGCAAGAATTTCAGAAAAATTAACGGAATGATGTATATAAGTGGCATGGATGGTTCCTTACTCTTCTCGTTGATTGCATCTTCATTGTTATTTGAGGGTTGGATCTCAATAAAATAATTTATTAAGAATCACTAAAATTGGCGGGAACTGATTTTCAGAGGCGCGGCATGTCCTAACCCGCCCCTGGAAATCAATCTTCAGGGGCGGGTCAGGGCCTCACCCGGCCTTGAAAATCGATTTTCAGGGGCGGGTGAGGGGGTGAACCGCCCCTACAAATCGTTTTCCATGGGAGGGTCATGGGCTCACCCGCCCCTAGAAATGAGTTTTTAGGGGCAGTTGCGGTACCCGCCCCTACAAACATCGAATTTTAGCAGCGAAAACTAGAGGCGGGTGATGCACCCGTCCCTACAAATGTGTTTTTATCCGCCCCTACAAACCGTTTTCGTAGTAGTGATTCTCCATTCCGTTACTCTCTTGTTTGATCTCCTTTTCATAGATTTATGGTTGGATGTTAAATTGTGTCGCTAGCTTATCTAGGCAATATTTTTAGTTATCTAGGTCTGTTTTATGGCCGTGCTTTTACTTTTCTTCAAGTCTTCCCATGATTTTTAGAAAATGGGTGGAAGGGCACCAGATTGGACTCTCGCCGTGCGCTGCGTGGGGGGCGCTCATGAAGCTACTAAGAATTCACGTCCCTTTTTTTTAGGTAAACTAGCTATAGAAATGGTACAGAGGAGAAAATGCAAGCAACTGCAATTCCTATAATTCAGGTTCTTTTTGGAGAGAATTAAATATGCCTAAACCTGATATTACTTGAATAGGCATGAATTGAACTAATGGCCTTTGTAATAACACATGTGCCTATTAGTGTATCTTCCTAGTTCCTAATGAGTGGTCATCCTCACATTTGTTTACGACTAACTCTTTAATGCCTTAGGCCTTAGCGGCACTAATATGTCTGTGATTGGGGGATAAATGTGTTAGGATTAACTAGAATTAATTAATTAATGATCAATAGACACCTTTCCTAATAGACACCCTTTCATAGATAGGCACCTTTTGGACTTGTCTCTCCGGCAAGTAACTGCCTTTTGGGCTGTAATATATATGTAAGCATTTGTACAGTACAAAATCAATCATCAGTTCACTTTCACTTTTCACTTCTAACACGTTATCAGCACTTTCCCTCTCCATCGAGCATGAAAAACGATGGCAAGAACAGAGGCAATTTTCTGCCTCATCCAACGCTCGCACAAGCCGATAATCCTTGTTCTACTTTGCTGCCGGCATGTGCAGCAAAAAGATGTGAAAGTCTTCATCACATTCGAGAACAGGGGCACCATCTTCGTCTTCAAACCATGAACTGCATCGACTGGAACGGCGAAGGGGATCCGCCGAGCGTCGGAGGCGTCTGTCTGACGCGCACCTGGAGCAAATAGTTGCCCTGTCCTCCAAGCATCCGCAGGATGACCAAGATGCAAATCAGAACAAAGGGGAAAATGATGAATTATGGCAAATCGGCCTCCAATTGGTGCCCATATGTATTTACCTTTTTTTATGCGTTCGTCATGGAAGAGGGCACTACCGTTCTTCAATTTTGCACCAACCTCTCGGTTTGTGTGCTTCCCAAATTGTTTTGTCGCCATGACGGTGGGACAAACCGCTTGCATTTGGGACGGCGGCAACGGCACTCGCCCGTTCGCGTGCCCAATGGCAGCGGCTGCATACTGCTCGGGACGAAAGCGCCGCTTGCAGCACTCCACGCAGCGGCGGTTGCCAGCACCCTTGCGGCAGCGGCAGAGGGTCGAAAATGGAGAATTTTGGCCCGCAGCGTAGATTACCATTTATATCTTTTAATTTAATTCTGATTTCTGCAGTACTTTACAGTTTAGCCCTCATGTTTTTTCTATTATTTCGTACTGCAAGATCATAGAAAATCTATGAGTCTAGGTATTTTTAGTTGTGACTCATTATTATTGTACATATGTGTTTGTACTCAGGTTTGGTCATTTCCATATCACTTAAATTACTATATTACCTTACAAATTTTTTATTCTAACCCATTGGAAATGCTTCATTCAATGCAATTCATTTATTCTCTATTTTGGAATAATTTGTTCCATATTCTTCGATGTTGGTCATACATGAGGAGTATTTTCATACTCCCACGGAATCTACACTATGTTTCTACATAGTAATTATTTCCATGTGAGATTCTAACTTAGAATTTGGACAAAGGTCTGCACCATTTCTGGTGACTACGAAAGAGTTTAATTTTCAGATTGGTCATACACAAGGTGATATTTCTATATCACTGTGGGATTTTATCCTTAACGTGCCTATCCAATTTGAACTTTGAATTAGTGTGGGCCTATATCGTATTAGAGATTACCTTGATTCATTTTAAAATTGGTCATACACAAGGTAGTATTCCTATACTACTGCGGGATCTACACTATGTTATACATAGTGACTATCCTCAACGTGCATATCCAATATATCTTGAACTTTGAATTATATTCTGATGGCTGCATTAATAATTATTTCAATTATGTTGAGAATTTATTGCTGGAATTCAAGTTTATTGAATTCACATTGAGAATTATTGCTGAAATTCAAGTTTATTGAATTCGCATTGAGAACTATTGCTGGAATTCAAGTTTATTGAATTCACATTGAGAATTTATTGTTGGAATTCAAGTTTATTGAATTCGCATACAAGAAGCATTGTCTATTGCCCAATTATTCATATTTGTCATCCATTTTTGTGGGTGAAATTGTTGCTAAAGACTTTGAGGTTCTCACTCTTTACGGACACAATTTCTCTTAATGGGCTATGGACATAAAAGTGAGTCTATCGACCCATGGATTTTTCTTGGGTTTTTGGCAGCACCCGTTGCGGGAGCTTGGCCTATACCAGATACTGTCAAGTTTGGGACCTTACAGATGTTAAGGAACCATATCCACCCAGACTTCACGTCTGAGAAAGTGTTGAGGAAGATCCACAAAAGTTGTGGGATTTTCTGGGATAATATTATGAACAACAAAAGACATCTATATTTTCTGAGGCTTCCTACGAGTGGAACCAATTACACGTTCAGGATTTCAAATCCGTGGGTGCGTGTAATCATGTTGTTCATAAAATTAGCTAGAATCTCAGGTTCTTTGACAAGGAGCCCTCTGATACGTATCTAAATGAGAAGTCATTGTTTATAATGCTTCAATCAGAGAGACTCATCACTCAATAGTACCGTGAGAAGGGTTTCACACTCTATGCTAAATTGATTTGGACATTTCGTCAAATAGAGACCATGAGTTCATTGTGTGGAACTCTCAGTTGTGCCCATCTGGTACCGCTCCTCTGATTGAAATGCATGTCATTCAAAAGACTGAGAGGGATGGTTCTAGCAACCACCCTAGAAACTCATCTGGTTGTAAGCGGAAGAAAAACCGCAAGCCTCATATAGACTTCAACAAGGGAAAGATACTTCTAAGCCCAAACATGATAGCCACAAGACTTATTTCAAGTGTGGTTATTGCAATCATGTGGCTAAGAAATATAAGATCCCTAAATATTTGGTGGAACTGTATATGATATCTATGGGATATGGAAAGAACGCTAAAGGAAGGAAGTATAGAGTATACTTCATCTCCAAAGTGCATGAGGATGGTACTTCGGACTTTGTTCCTGATGGAACGAGACCAAGTGATACCAAGACTCTGCAACAGGGGGAGAATCCTTCAAGCAATGACAACATGGACGTGGACGATGAGTCCAACGACATGTTTGGAGACCTTAACAAGGCTCTGTATATTATCATCTAGATAATTTTTATTTGCAATGATTGAAATACAAGACATGATGTTGTCCTTACTCTATTTGTACTGAGCACTATGTTTACAATAATAATATCAATGATATGTGTTCTATGTATTTGCATGAATTTCATGTTAAATTTTGCAATATCATAGACTACTATAGGATCCGATGGAGGAAGAGATATGCCTCATGAATATTGTACTTAGGGAAATAAAATATTTCCAGGCTCTTTGGAGAGAGAAGGAAATATTTTTAAAGATTGGTGGACACTATGCTATGATATTTGGTTCTGGATGAACCACTATCATACTCCCTATGGGAACGTAGTAACCATCGAGGAAGCATTATTGCATACCAATGAGACTTGTACCCTCCTAAGTTACAAAGATATCCGTTGAAATGGCATTCATGTTGATACACATGAGTTAAATAGGAAATGATTTCCTATTTTAACAAAGGCAACAGATTTGGCAATGAAATACTTGAAGAGTGTTTTCTCTCCCATCTGGATTGTAGTACACATACATTCAACCTGTAATACATGTTGCGTACAGAATAGTTCTCTCCTGATGGAATCAATTCTGTTGATCACAAAATAAATTCCTCAAATCTTTGTATTTGATGTGCATCATGTGCACAAGAGGGAATTAATTTAAGGAATCTGTTACCTTAAATTTTGAATATGAGCATACAAATTTCTTGATAACATTCAAGAATTTTTATGTTGCTCTATTCGACCATCATGTGGATCAACTAGGTACGTGGAGAAGCATGTTAATGCATAATATAGTTCCATTCTGTATCTCTTGGGGTGATACAATTTTTGGCAAACTCGTTGCTCAAATTATTCATTTGGAGCAAATGATCCTGGACGCGGGATCACATCCATGCATATGGAATTGTTTGGCCTTTTGGGGAACTATATTATTAAGTACCCTATATCCATGATGATTTATGATGATTTAGTTGCATCTCTGATCAAGAGAATGCAACTATTTTACGTGATCAAGGTAGAATTGAGTTTGCCAACGTTTGTTGGTGAATATGGAATGTGGATGTACACACCACATTCATTTCAAATTCATTAAACTGCAATCATACGGCTCCCCCCGTTTGCAGCGAGTACATGGATATTTGATGATCAAATATTTCTCACTTACAAGGTCAGATATGTCTTGCACATACTGATATCACCACCTTAGCATACACTTATGGGCACGGGAATCCTGGAGGTTGAAGTATACGTCATTCGTTACGTACCTCGGTTTATCCAAATGGGATTTTATTCGTAGCCCGTATGCTGATTATTTATGAGGAGAATTCCAGGTATTAGGGGGAGATTTATACCACACAAAATGCCAGGAATTAGGAGTGAATGTCATATGTTGATATTCTGCCCTCATTTTTATCCATGTATAAGAAGAATCTGAACTACTGGTTTAGAATCTTATAAATTTGCAATGTTTTGCAAATAATCTGCCGAATGCATTTACTCATGGTGTCATCTATTTATCATTTTTATTGTGCCAGAAAGAGTGGAGGTACCATTTGAAAACCACTCAACTCCCAATAAGAGGGGGAGAAGTATGGTCACAAGAGAGATAGCTTTTTACAAGCTTTCAAGTTGGTTGACACCTCAGGGATATTTACTATCCAAGGCCTATGGATGTGCATCATCCTAAAGATCAACATAAGTGTGCACATATTCAGGCGCTGAGTCATTGGAACACCCTAACTATGTCATTGTGGGAAGTGGCATGGAGTTCAAGGGTTAAAATTTTTATAAGGAATATTGGTTACGTTGAACCAATTATACAAAGTCTATAATGTCGACATTTCTCTATTTTTGATTGCCTTATACCTACTGGATCCAGACCAAAAGTCCTAGGCAAGAGTGTTTTTGGCACTCACTTTGGGTCAAATAAAAGGTGGCAATTGAGGAGAATCGCTCTCGCTAAATGATGTTTAAGTAATATGTTACTCTTTCATAATGCTTTCTTTGGAGAAGTATGGTGGTGAGATAGCAAGAGCTTGTAGCATATGGGTCGCAGACAGACCTTGCTGGCATACTCTTGGTATGTCTGAAAATTATGTTCCTACATTCGATCAATGGCAGATCTTTGAAATTTGATGGATTCAGATACGCAAGTCAATGGACTTCGTGTTAGGAATCAAAATCGCAACATATTTTGTGTACAACTCAAGTAAATGCATGACTTGGAAACTTCAGTGTTTGTGGTACACTAATTGGGTGAGTTCTTTCCTCAGAAAGTTTACTCCAAACAATGATGGTTGCATAGGTGTGTTCGTATTAAATCCTAAATGGATTTTATCATTCCCGACCACACAGTTGATCATGCAATCATCTTATGACAGATTACGAGATGAAGATTTGGGTAAAACCAAATCATGCTTAAGTCTATAACTTAAGCATGTCCATCAGTCTACCAATATATGATGATATTGGAAGATCATATCCATTAACTCTTATGGTCGTTTAATCCCTAAACATGGATTATTGTCATTTTGACCCTGGGATTGGATCTAGTACCAATAAAGTGCTCGTGTATCTTGCAAGTTGCAACAGATCTGATATTGCATTTGCAGATATATGATAGCTTAAATAGCGCTACTCCAGTAAGGCCCTTTTGGCGGGAGTTAGAAGATATCAATGTATATCTATATGGTACTAAAGATTTTTTATCATTAGATGAGTTGAACATGACCATAGAGGGATATGAAGATATTGCTCAACTAATCCCCGTTAATGATTGCCTTCTGCAGAAACTTACTCCATTACTTGATGATTTCCATGAAATGATTATTTCTGTTATTTGTTTACATGCACAAGCATTGCCTCAAATCAGTATGGAAAAAGAAGCAAGGAGAGGCAAGTTGGTTATTGTTTGTCCCGTTCCTAGGAATCAAAATGGTAAGCTATCATTGAGCAAGTACTCCATATGATTAGGCCAGCTGAGATGATGTTAATTTCAACCACTTCTAGGAAATATTAGTACTGCTTCTAAATAATTGTTTGTACTCCATACATTTTCTCTTGTCATTAACAACCAGATTGGTCAAATTACTAGTAAGTAATGAAATTTGACTTCCTTAGGTGCTACTGTTCTTTGGTCATAAATGAACAGCACAAGGCTACTCATTTTATATAGACTGTATGTAATGGATTATTAGTTCTTGTAGAAATCTCAGCCTTTTGATTTTTTCTAATTTCTGCAAATTTCCGCTTCAGATTTTTTTGTTTGAATTTGGAGTGTTTAGACATCATATTTTTCAGTGTAACGGGAACGGGGGTCCCCTCTCCACTCGACAAAACTAAGGGTTGACAGGCCAGCAGGCCCACCTGAGGCGCCAAAGCCCGGCCCAGCATGTCGGCCTCTAGAAGGTGCTGGGCTGGAGGAGGGATTCGGGCGACCCCGCCCGCTAGGGTGGTTCCTTAGTCGAGATGGAATTACCCCTGGCAAGGAGGTCTACTGCACCGACCCTCGGCAGACGCAGGGTCCACCACGACGCGTCTTCCCCGTAAAGCATTTACGGAGAGGCGTGCGATCAGATGACGCACCGACCGGAGCAAGGGGAGCCCTCTCCCACGGTCACGTCTTGTCAACCCGGCAGAGGACGGTGCGGGCAGGGCCCATCGACTGAGCCCCCCGTCGCATCAAGTAAATCGTGAAGAAGACCCCGGGGTCCTTAGAACCCCGGGGCGGCTCGGGGATGCGCTTCGAGGTCCCCGTGGGCCCCTCAAGCATCCTAGGCGTCGGTCAGGCGGTCCTGGGGTGCCCTAGGCAGACCCCGGGACCCAACCAGACGGGCCCCACTGGATAGGGGTGAATCAGAAGGGCAGCACCACTTGCGAGGGACGCCCTACCCCTCAGCGCCGCGTTCACACTCAAAGGCGGTAAGCCTAAGGACGGTAAAAATCTCTCCCTGGGCACAGGGGAGGGTTATAAATAGGATATAAGGGCAGCATGTAAAGGGGAGACTCAAGTCCCACAACACAATCACCTTGAGCTCACTTGAGCAGAGAATAAGAACACCACACACACACAGGACGTAGGGTATTACGCTCCCGAGCGGCCCGAACCTGTCTAAATTCTTTGTCACACAGTTGGAATTTCACTGCATGTTACACCCCTAGCCGAATCTGGGTTCCCATGAATCCTTGCTCGCGGTTCTCACCCACCGTCAGCTGGCGCGCCAGGTAGGGGGTGTTGGCATGTGAAATCTTCATTCTCGACGAAGAACCTCCGATTGAAGCAATGGCGAATCGCTCCGACCGTTCTTACGGCAAGAGTGGAGACGAGCACGCCCCCCTTCGGGGGCTGTCATCGGCAAACGCCGGTGCGGGGAGGCCAGTTTCACCGCCTCCCGCGCTCGGTGGGCGCCTGCCGATGTTGTTCGCTATGGCGCCACCCCGTCTCGACGCTCCTAGATCCGCATCTGGGGGTACTGCATCGGCCAACGTCTGGTACGCCCAACTCCGGGCAGAAGCCCGATGGCGGGCAGTTCGGCAAGCATCCCAGGCGCCTGCTAGGACTAACCATGGCGGCGTTCCTCCAGGGGAAGCACTCATAGCGGCCCGGGTGCTCCTGCGCCACCCCCCGGTACGAGCCAAACCCGGCACGAGCCGAACCCGGCACCGTCGAGGAGCGGTGGCTTGATGAGCTAGCCAGCCTTGTGGGGAAGGCGTGCCTCAAACCGAGGGCTCAGGGCTCTCGAATGGCGGCCGGGGGCTCCTCCTGAGGAGGTCCCTGGCGACCGCCGCGGCCACCCGCTCCGGCAGGATTAGCCACCAACAGGACACGCGACCTGCGCTCCCGACTTGAGGAAATCAGGGCTAGTGAAGATGCCCGAACCACCCTCGAGCAAGCATGAGAGTGCCACCGAGAGGTCAGGGAGGAGCACGCTTCCTCTGGCTCCCTCATCCGCGACAGCCGCGGGCGGGGAGGTTCGGTGGACAATGACATCAGGCCCTATGAGGCCGGGTGCCGGGCTTTCATCGCCGACTTGCGTCGGGTCAATTGGCCCACCAAGTTCTGGCCGATCTCCCCGAGAAGTACGATGGCACAATCGACCCTGAGGAGTTCTTCCAGATCTACACCACAGCCATTCAGGCCGCGACGTGGGCACCCCAGGTCATGGCCAACTACTTTCATGTAGCCCTTAAGGGCACAACAAGGTCCTAGCTGATGAACCTCCCCCAGGAATCAGTCAGTTCCTGGGGAGATTTGTGCGAACAGTTCATCACCAACTTCTCCGGCCTGTTCAATCGACCGAGGACTAGAGGTGACCTGCTCGCCGTCAAGCAGCGCAAAGGTGAAGTGCTGCAGCAATACATCCAGCATTTTAGCCAAGTGCGCAATACCATCCCGCGCATCATGCCCTCAGCCGTCATCATGGCGTTCACTGAGGGCATGACCAACAAGCGCCTGGTGAGCAAGCTCGAGACGTGTAACTTCAAAACTGCCTGCGAGATGTTCGCTCTGGCGGACAAATGAGCTTGGGAGGCCGAGGCGTAGCACTGCTCTAAGCAGCGTGGCATCCCGGAAGAACCTGCCTCGCAAGAGCACACTCGGCCCAACCGGCCCGACAACAAGAGGAACAAGCGGAAGGCCGCCGCCGTCTTGGCGGCGGAGGTCCACAACAAGCAACACCCCGGCAGTGCACCTGGAGGAGGCGATCCCAAGCCTGGTGGGGTTTTCCAAAAACTGGCCCCGGCAAAACCGGGGGCTGGCAAGTGGTGTGAGATCCACCAGACCAACCGGCACGACGTCACTGAGTGCCGGTTGGTCAAGGGACTCGCCGAGAACCACCAAAAGGAGCACGACGACCGCCGTCCCCACAGCGATGGCGGGAACGCTCCCGGAGAGAGACATAGTTGCAAATCATTGTGGGAAGATAGGGTAATGATCCACTCGAGAAGTTCGGTCCCAAGTGGATCCAACAACTACCACAGGTTGTTCGGGGCTTACGCACCCAAAAGAGTCGGGCCACCAGCTACTCTCCCTTCTTCCTAGTGTATGGCTCGGAGGCTGTCCTCCCGAGTGACATAACCTTTGGTGCCCCGCGCATCCAAAACTATGAGGAAGGCAAAACAAAAATGACTCGGCACCACGGCATCGACCTAGTCGAGGAACATCGCATCTCAGCTGCCTTCCAGCACGCATGTTATGAACAGTAGCTCAGGCGCTACCACGACCGAAACGAGATTTCAACATAGGTGACATGGTATTGCGTCGCATCCATTCTACTACTGGCGCACACAAGTTGTCTTCCCCATGGGAAGGTCCCTTCATCATCAGCGCAGTCGTCGCCCCTAGCACCTATCGCCTGAAGAGAGAAGATGGCACATACGTAGGCAATCCATGGAACATCGAACACCTTCGGTGCTTCTACCCTTGAGAGGAGCAGCTATGTACCCCAACCTTTCTAAATAATAATAAGAGCATTTCATCGCTTTTTTGTCTTTCTATATACTACTGGAGCAAAGTAATGACTTGCAGCTATGTCTCTCTCCAGGAGCGTCCCGACAGTGACTATTGGAGCAAAGTAATGACCCCGGGCAAAGTAAACCAAGCCCAAGAGAGATGCGACCCCGAGGGTGAAAGCCCAGACCTCGGGGAGCGAGAGAGACCCGGGGACAAAGCCTCAGACCCCGGGAAGCCAGACGCTCAGCAGGATACGGAGGGGCAGCTCGTTCCCGATCTCGGGACCACCCCGGACAGACACGCAAGGCCACCCCGCCGTACTTCGTAAGCGAAGTGTTCTAAGGTGCGAAGGAGAGCTACCCGCAGGTGCAGAAGATGTTGTACGATGTCCTCATGGCGTCCCACAAATTGCCACACTACTTCCAAGCGCATCAGGTTACCATGGTCACATCGTACCCCTTAGCTCACATCCTCTGGAATCGAGAGGCGACGGGACGCACGGTAAAATGGGCAATTGAACTGGCGGAATTCGGCCTCCAGTTCGTGCCCTGGCATGCAATCAAAAGCTAAGCGCCCGTCGACTTTGTCGCCGATTGGATGCCAGTCCCCGACATCGAGCGACCGGAGGTAACTGCCACCCCGACGCTCGACGACGACAAGCCTTGGACTTTGGAGTACTGGACCATGAATTTCGACGGTTCACTCACTCTCCAGGGGACCGGCACCGGGGTGGTCCTCACCGCCCCGGACGGTACTCTTAAGTACGCCGTTCAGCTTGGCTTCCGAGCCACGAACAACATGGCGGAATATGAGGGTCTCCTGGCCGGGCTCCGAGCAGCTGCCAGACTGGGACTACGCTGCTTTTTTGTAAAACAGGACTCCCAGCTCTTTGTAAACAAAGTCTCCAAGGAATACCAGTGCACCGACCCTCAGATGGACGCCTACGTGGCCGAGGTGCGACGAATGGAACGACATTTCGACGGACTAGAGCTACGATACGTTCCTCGAAAGAAGAATACTGAGGCCGATGAGCTATCCCGCCTCGCGTCCTCATGAGCTCCATTGCACGCCGGGGTGTTCGAAGAAAGGCTATGCCAACCTATCCTCACGGCCGCCGACCGTGCCGAAGGGGGAACCCCGTCTTCGAGCGGGGGGAACCAGGCCCAGCCACCCATCGAGCTAACCCTGCTCTTGTCCAATTCTCAGCGACCCTCATGGATGGACGACACCTGCGGCTTCCTGAAATAAAATATGCTTCCCGAGGATGGTGCCGCTGCGGAACGGATCGCACGACAGTCCAAGCGCTACGTCACGGTAGATGGGGATCTATATCGGCGTGGAACAGAAGGGGTCCTTTTGCGGTGCATCACTCGGAAGGCGGCGAATTACTCGCTGACATCCACGAGGGTGAGTGTGGAAGTCACTCGGCTTCCCGCATGATGGTCGGTAAAGCCTTTCGACAAGGTTTTTACTGGCCGACAGCTCTCCAGGATGCAGCCGAACTGGCTCAGCGATGCAGGGCGTGTCAATTCCACGCAAAGTAGTCTCACCAGCCAGCACAGGCACTCCATACCATTCCCCTATCATGGTCGTTCGCAGTCTAGGGTTCAACATTTTGGGACCTTTCCCAAAAGCCGTCAGAGGTTACGAATGGTTGTACGTGGCGATCGACAAGTTCAACAAATGGCCGGAGGTCTCTGCGGTCGTAAAGGCCAAAAGACTTCAGCTCTCAAGTTCATCAAGGACCTGGTAGCCTAGTTCGGGGTCCCCAATCGCATCATCACCGATAACAGGACCCAGTTCACGAGCAACCTCTTCGGGGATTATTGCGACGACATGGGCATCAAGCTGTGTTTTGCATCCGTTGCTCACCCACGAAGCAACAAAAAGGCAGAAAGAGCAAACGCAAAAGTCGTAAAAGGGTTAATAACCAAAACCTACAATGAACTCAAGAAGCACGACACCAGATGGATAGATTAGCTACCAGCTGTAGTCTGGTCAAGCCGCACCACTCCCAGCCAAGCGACAAGTGAAACACCTTTCTTCCTAGTCTACGGTGCTGAAACTATCCTCCCAGCCGAGGTGACGTTAGGGAGCCCGCATGTACGGGCCTACAATGAAGAGGATCAAGATTGCCTACAGCAGCAAGACGTCCTCTACCTCGAGGAGGTTCGGTGTAGAGTGGAACTCTGGGCTGCTCGCTATCAACAAGCCCTCCGCCATTATCACCAGCGCCACGTACAACCAAGAACCATCCAAGTCGGAGACCTGGTCCTCCGCCGGTTCCAGTCATACGAAGGGAAGAACAAGCTCTCCCCCATGTGGGAAGGCCCCTTTCGCGTCACGGTAGAACGCCGGCCCTGGGTGTTCAGGCTCACCGACAAGGACGAGATGCAGGTACCCAACATGGGGAACATCGAGCATCTCCATAAGTTTTATCCGTAGATAAGGGGGTCCTAGTGTCCCGGCATGAAGGCCAAGTACTTCGTGGACCTACTTCCACACAGTACTTGGCCGGGGGCTCCCACCTATGTACAATCACCCTCCATTTTCAATAATTCAGTATGAGCAGTTTTACTTGAATTTTGAAAGTTTTTCCTGCTTAGATAGGGAGTCCTAGTGCTCCGGCATGAGGGCCAAGCACCCCGCGCACCGGTTTTCCGCACGGTACTTGGCCGGGGGCTCCCACACATATAGCTACCCTTTGCTTCAGTACATTCAGCACTTTTTTATGAATTCTGAAACTTTTTCTTGCGAAAGTTTTGCCTCTCTAATGGATGCTTGGCATGTGTTACGAAAGAGCGAACTTGCCTAAACAGTGGTCTGTTGGCTGGGGGCTAAACAAGCTCTTCCCGGACAACTCTGACTCCCTGATTGGTCTCCGGACCCCGGGATCAGTTGCCCTCCGGGAACCCTACACGCTCACCACCACACGCTCATCTTGGCAAAGGGCCTCGATTAGTGCGCGGCGGCCCATCCCGGGATGAAAGTCTGAGCACGAACAGAACTAAGAAATATGCTTTCCACACACAAAAAGACCACCTTCTGGCCGGGGCCCCGGCATCCCGGGATCCCATAAAAAGGAAACTTTATATATTTCTTGGTACAAGTACACAAATACAGGCAAGAAGTACGCCATCCATGGCTGCTAGGCGGCTGTGGCAAGGATACATGAAGCTGCCGTGAGGAATCCCCTGAGTACAAACGGGGAAGAAGGCAAAGATCGACCCAGTGGGTTGCAGGGAGCCAACACCTGCAACCATGACTGGACCAAGCATACCTCCACGCTCCCACAGGGGGGTTCCACGCCACGGTTAAGGCAGGCGGTGGCGTCTCCACCAACTCCGGCGGTGCTTCCGCGTCACGTACACGGCCTACAAGCGAAGCACCAAGGAAGCGGCCCCGGCTGGCCCTATTCAGGTGGATCAGCAGCTGGAACCCCCGCGCGCGCCAATCGTGAGAAAGGGAAGGGGGTAGGCGAGATCGCTCTGCAGCTCGGGATGCGTGGGGTGGAGAAAAAGCTAGGAAGCTTCG
The DNA here is from genome assembly GCA_032594955.1 of Panicum miliaceum. NCBI lineage: Eukaryota > Viridiplantae > Streptophyta > Magnoliopsida > Poales > Poaceae > Panicum > Panicum miliaceum. The sequence continues at coordinate 43,462,029 of CM064061.1, read as the reverse complement.
CCTTCCAACAGCTTAGACCACCACGACTTACCAGAGAACCAGTGCGCTCTCGTCGCGGCCGTGTTCGTGCTGTCGGAACTCGATCCGACAACCTCAACACCGGCCAGAGGAGCATGACGCCACCCACGCTTTGCAAGCAGCCCCAGAAGAAGCAACTGCTGGCACTGGGGGGATGAAAAGGGCTACAAGCTCCCGACCCGGCAATAGCAGTAGTAACATCCAGAGATATCATGGCCCAGGCCACCCTGGGATGTTATAGCTCGTCAGCGATGGCAAAGGCCGCTGGCCTGGGCATGACCACTGCTCCACCAACCGAACCAGCAGAGCAGCAGAACCACCAAAAGGTCAGAGGCAGTCCCAACAGCAACCACAGCATGCCCGTCAGGGGTCCCTAGGATGAAGAACCCCCGGGCAGTTGTTGTGGACTTCACGTGAAACAAGCCCCCTTCAACCCCTCTCAACTACGTTTGGGAGAGAGGGAGAAGGAAGGAAGGGGGAGTTCCCCGGGATGACGCCGAGCACGCCAAAGAGTCGCCTCCTCAACGCTCCAATCACGCCGCGGCTCCCAAGGGCTGCGACCCATCTTACACCCGACTCAGCTACGCTGGGAAGGAGGACAGCCGGCCATGCCAGAACTCCTTGGATGCTCTGCAAGCCACAGAGCACCCCTGAAGAGGGAAGCCCCAAGGGGTGAGTCCCCCGGATCCGCTGGGAACTAGAGAAGACCAAAAAGACTCATGGCTTGATGGGAAGAAGAAGCCATGGCCGCCTTGCCTTTTATAGGCCGGCCGGCTGGGCGGAGGATGGGTAAAGATTCCAGATGGACCGCAGAAGCTCCTGTCGGTCCGAAGGCGGATTCCTCATCCCTCATTCTCATCCACGCGCGGGCCCACTCACCGCGGTAGACGGTCGTGGCGGGCGTCAAGGCGGTCCGCGACACCACGTGGCTACCTCAATAGGACCAGGGGCGCGGCATGGGAACCACGCTGCCGAGAGCACCTGACCAAGGCCAGAGACTGGGTTGGCATGTTGCCCAACTTGCTGCTGGCTCCCTCTGAGCAGCCCTGCAAAGCTGCCCCGGTGGGACACGCTGATGGGACAACAGCGGCAATGGCCACGGACAGGACACGACCGCGAACAAGAAAACGCGCAAAGAATACAAGTGCAAGTGGGAACTTACCAATCCCCTAGGAGGTCCAGTACACAACGCATGGTGGCACCGACCAAATACTAGACAACGAAAACACAAAAAGCAGAGGACGGCCCTACCAGCCAGCGCTGGAGAAAGCGTCCGGCTCGCCCGCCGCAGGCGAGTCGAGGGTGCTGTCGTTGTTGGCGTTTCATAGCGTCATCACTAGGATAGGTGATCCCTAGCAACGGCGCCAGAAATGCCGTGGGGTATTTCTTACGTTACAGAAGGATCCACAAGCGCACGGAATACCGTCGTAGCATTTTACCCGTGAGTATGGGGTCGATTTATATTTCCGCAGGGAAGGCGGCAGTTATTGGAATGGATTAGTGTGTTATTGATTCTAGCATGGATATTCTATTGAATAAATAGGGGTAAGATAATAATTGGTAAGAGGTAGTGTGACACACAAGTTGCTCAAGTTCTACCCTATGCAAAGCTTACAGGAAGGAAGACAGGAAGAAGAAAGCTAATCTAAGGACTTATGTACTCTTGGCTAAGCATACAGTCTATACTAGGAACGCACATACATACACATGAATACAGACGGGTACTAGGCTTCTAGGCATCATCGGGAGACCGCACAGGATATGGCAAGGTGGCCACTAGACCCTCATGGCTATTTTATGCACCTCCTAGAGCTACTACACGAATGGGGAGAATTAGGCTGGACGGACATGGCTGTCACCACCTGCCACCTACCTTAACTAACCATGGTATAGAGCCGCATCTAGCAACACTGATTAACCCAGACACCATGTCTATGCTATTGAGGGATACTCTAGTGCCCCGCGCGGAGCCCCCAACCTTCGGATGGACAGACATCACACTAGAGCAAACATACGAATACTGGAACCGATGCCTTAGCCTAGGTATACTACCACGTCTAATCATGCAAGATACAGGTCCTAGATATAAGTTAAGCATAGCATACACATCTGAATAAACAGGAAAGATACTATAAGAGTACATTATCCTAGGAGATAACTTAACTAGAGAATTTCAAATATTACAAAGGAGAGGAAGAGTAAAACCCATACCAAATACTCCTATGAAGACTCGGGAACCGAAGAAGAGCTACTTCACCTAGGCTCCACTATCCGAAAGACTAAGCAAAGAGAGAAACTTGAGAATGACCTTCAACTTGAGGTGTGTCTCTTTGAAAGGATATTGGTGATGCCTAGAGGGGGGGTGAATAGGCGAACCTGTAAATCCTGAAAAATTCTTCATAGAAAATTACCTGTCGGAACTTCTTATCCCGTGTAGGAAGTTCCGATAACGGAACTTCCGACCCAGTGTAGGAAATTCCGACAATTAAACAAGTTCTATACGAAATTCAAAAATAGACTTGAAACTGGAAAAAGTGGCTGAATCAAAAGTTGCGTAGAAGTACTAGGAACCTTCTCCAAGTGGTCTTTGCAAGCACAACAACACGAGAACGTAGATCGGGACAAAACAAGGTCTAGGTCAACAAGAACAAGATATGAACACTAAGAACAAGAGATACAAGATTTGTTCCCGAAGTTCACTCCCACAAAGGAGGCTATGTCTCCGTTGAGGAGCTAACAAACAGCCGGGTCTTGTCTAACTCTTTCCTCACTCAATCAACCACCAAGGAGGATTGAGTCACTTACTATCAAAATACACAAAGGATAGGGTAATACAAACTTCCCGTAGGGCTCACACACAAGAGGGCGCTCCACGGGCGACGCCGAACCATCTAGAAGCAAGCTTCAAGAGTAACAAATGCGAATCGATGCTTGGAGATGCTTCAAGTGCTCAAGGGAAGGTGGTGGCTGCACTCTAGCTCATGAAACTCAAGTCTCACACCTCAATCTTTCTCTCACCCAAGCCCTAGCTCAAATCTATGTAAGGATTGGCTCTTGGAGGGATTGGGGAAGAGTTTTGGAGGCTCAAAGGTGTGTTCTTGCGAAGGGAGTCAGCAGCAAATGAATGTGGGGGTGAAGGGGTATATATACCCGACCCCAAAAACTAGCCGTTATGTGCTGAAAATGCACTGGTCGGAACTTCCGACCCCGGGTCGGAACTTCCAACCCTTACATTATTTTTGGCCGAGGAACCCTGGTTGGAAGTTCCCAGAGACTTCCGACTCCTGGTTGGAACTTCCGACCCAGCTGTTTTTTTGCTGGATTGAGTTTTTCTAACAAGGAATTAGGTCTCTCATTTGCTTTTGGCTTTTCTACTAAACACTTTAGCATCTCCAGAACATCTTTTCGCATCCCTCTTAATAGTACGATGTTTCCTACACTCAAATTCAAAATAGAAAATTAATAAAACCTCTTATTTGAGTTCCAACACCATCCATTAAGCAATTTGGCATCTTTGTACGCGTATTTTTCATTTCATTGCATCATAACCAGTTCAAAACTCGATAAACTCATTAGCCCCTTAATTATGCATGTCATCAACACCAAAACCCACTTAGGGGGCCAAATGCACTTTCAATCTCCCCCTTTTTGGTGATTGATAACAGCACAATTAAGGCTTCGCAAATAAAATCATATATCAGTTTTGAACCAATCATATAGTTGAGCTCCCCCTTAATATGTGCATTTTTCATAAAGAAATAAAAAACGGCCTCAAATGCCATTTGCACAAATTAAGAGAGCTCCCCCTATATCATTGAATCCGTGGGGTGCAAAGTGTGACAATAATCATCTGTGATGCATATGACAAGCTATATCACAACAACAAAGTGGAAATAAACATTACACCAACTCATGATCATCACACAAGCATTAAGTTCTAGAACCACACTAGCATAAGAGTCATGCATAAGTCTTACAAACTCAAAGTCTCACTTGGCACACCACATATAACACAAATACATAAATAGATGTCTTACATGTCCACAAGCCATAAGAGTTCAAAGATCACAAGCTACGACGATGACAAGCTACGATAGATAGATAGATAAAACAAAGCGCCCAAGGCCTATGGTGAGCTCACTCCCCCTTTGGCGTCAAGCACCAAAAAGGAGGGGGCCTTCCATAGCATTCACTCGTCGAACTCATCATCGTCGTTGTCGTCCTCCGGCTCGGTCTTGGTGTCGGCAGCGGGAACGTCGTCTTCTTCTTCTCCTTCGCTCGACTCCTCACGCCCACCAAAATCTTGTTCTTCAATTTCACCAAACTGAGATGCACCAAAAGTCATGGATGGTTCCATCCCCTCCCAAGGGTTGTAGAAGATGGGAGGAGGAGGAAAATCCATAGGAGCCCGGACTAGAGAATGTGGAATGTCGCTCTTGGCCATTATCTCCTTTTGCCTTGCCTCAATCTTAAGAAGTTGCTCGTCAACATATTTCTTGTGGGCATGAATTTCTTCAGCATTGTGATGCCCCACATTGAAGAAAGCAAAGAGTCCCTTAGAAAGAAATCCAAGAATCCCCTTCTTCTTTGGTGCACGAGGTGGAGGACCATGGGATGTGGAAGGACAGCGTGAAGAGGAAGGACCATGTGAAGAAGAAGGACCACGTGAACTAGATGGAGCTTGAGAACTGGGTCCTTGAGATCTTCTAGGAGGGGCATGCTTGCCAATCTTCACAAGTCTTTCAATTGTACCCTTGCTTGGCCTATAAGTTTGATGACCCTTATTGGTAAGAATGTCAACCCCGGTCACTTCCACAATCATAGCAAAGATATAAGGTGAATAGTTGCAGCTCTTCTTTGGTGTCACAGAGCACACGATGATCTCCTCCCAAATGAAATCAAAGACACTAAACTCAACCTTTCCCGGAGCCATCCTAGCAAGCAAATTTCTTGACATATTTGAAATCTTATCCGCATCTCCTCCCTTTGGGCTAACTGTGAGACGGAAGAGATTGTTAAGCATCTTGTAGTAGGGGGGTCAAGCCATTAACAGTTCCAAGCTTGACATCACCATAAGCACTGTCATACATGAATGCCATCTCTTCATCATCTAGCACATTTGCTTCTCCATGAAGCTTATCCTTCTCAAAATCTGCACTAGAAAACCCAAGAATACTAGCAAACCGTGCATATCCCACCTCCAAAGGCTAGCCTTCGGTCATCCAATGAAATGTCTTGGTTTCACGATCAACATAGAGAGTGGCATAGAATTGGGTGATTATCTCCTCATTCCAATCACGAGTGTAAGACATAATAGATGTAAGGTTCATCCTAGCACAAGCATCAATGACGGGCGGAATGAAAGGCAAGTCTATGTCCATGAGATGATTCCAATCAATAGCCTTCATCTCTCTAGTAGGATGAGCCTTTGTCATGATAACGGTTTAATACCAATCTGCTTGAAACCAAGTCCAAAACCTAGAATGCCCTTGCTGCTCCTTGGGATAACGAGATGGATCATCATACCTCAAGTTGTAGAAGTTGTGCTTGCCCCTCATGTAGTTGACTGTGTGATGACCATTGTAGGCTCCATCGGTAAGAGTACTTGGCTTTGACATCCGAGTAATCATATTGCTTAAATACTCAAGGGACACCGATTGATCACCCATGCGAGAACTCGAAGCGGAGCCGGGCCTAGCGTGAGAACCACGGCTAGAACCTGACCCCGAATTAGCTTTCCACGATCTCGCGCACGCTCTGGCACCTTGGCAACTGCCTTTCTCTTGCGCTGAACAACGGGTGTGGCATCGGCGGTGGCTTCAGAGTCGGATGAACGCTCCGGTGAGGACTTATTGTCGGATCCTTGTTGTGTACCTTTATTTCCATGAGCCATCTGATGAATATGCAAAGGATATATAAGGATGGATCGAAGAAATTGGATTAAGATTGGTGAAAGAATAGGCTCATTGTGCCAAAATAGGCAGTGGTCCGAAGTTCCGACCTAACCCGAGTTTGCACAATAATCCATGGAATCGAAGATTTAGCCCACCAAACTTAACCAGACTCTAGACAAGTGTTCTACTGAGTATAGAGAAGCTATCCCTAAAGGAATCCATCTAACTCTTGAGGCATTGAGAGATCGGGCAACGAAAGTTTTGAATGCAATACCTTGAGCTTTTCCCGCGCGAATCAAAGGAGAGGAAGATGGAATCAGAAGTTCCGATGCTTGGGGAATCCAACAGGCTTCACGGAAACGAAATCCCACAGTCGATTTTGAAGTTCCCCTCAAGGGATTGAGAGGAGAGAGGTGGAGGCGCTAGTGGCAAAGAAAGAAAGAGAAGTTAGGGTTTGAGGGGCTATGAACGGGTATATATAGTTCCAGGCAGATTGTCGGAAGTTCCGATGGGAGATCGGAACTTCCGATAAGAATTAAAGTCCAGACCGAGAACCCTTTAACGAAAGAGGTAAGATACTTCTGACGCTTGTCGGAAGTTCCGACGAAATAATGATTTCCACCCGAGGACCCTTTGTCGGAAGGAGCAGGAGAGTTCCGACGATTGACGGAAGTTCCGACCTCGTGTCGGAAGTTCCGATGGCAGCTGATTTTCTCCAAAAAAGATAGATTTTGATATAGGATTGATTTAGAGATATTAAGAGAATTAACTAGTAGACATGCGACAACTTGACACTTGATGATCAGGCACAAACAACATTACATAACAATGATCACAAGTATCAAGTTTCAATCCAAGGATCAAAATCCAAATATTTTGAAGAACTCAACACAATAAAATTCATTTTTCCTATCTAGGCAACAATCAAGTATGTGCAACAAGTGAAGCCAAGTTACGAGAATCCAAGATATTTAGCTCACTCCTCAAAGCACAAAACCTTTGCTCATCTAGTGGCTTAGTGAAGATATCGGTGCTCACATGACGTAAAGCAATATCTCCCTTAGCATCATGATCCTGTAAGAAATGATGTCTTATATCTATGTACTTTGTTCGAGAGTGTTGCACCGGATTGTTTGCTAGCTTGATGGCACTCTCATTGTCACACAAGTGCAGAATCTTACTAAACTCACAACCGAAGTCACTCAAGGTTTGCTTCATCCATAAAAGTTGGGCACAACATGCACCCACAGCAACATACTCCGCTTCCGCGGTGGATAAAGCAACCGAATTATGTTTCTAAGAACTCCAAGATACTAGGGACTGACCAAGGAATTGGCAAGTACCCGTCGTACTCTTTCGATCTACTTTGCAACTAGCATAATCCGAATCGGAATAGCCAAGTAAATCAAAAGTGGAGCCTTTGGGATACCACAAGCCAAGGTTAGGAGTGTGTACTAAATATCTCAAAATTCTCTTAACAGCGGTTAAGTGACATTCCTTGGCATTGGCTTGAAATCTTGCACACATGCACACACTAAGCATAATATCGGGTCTAGATGCACAAAGATAAAGATCGAGATACCTTTTGATCGACCGACTTCCCTTCTTCATTGAGATCGAGATGACCATTTAATGCCATGGGTGTCTTGATGGGCTTGGCATCGGCCATGTCAAACTTCTTGAGCATATCCTTCACATACTTGGTTTGACATATGAAAGTCCCTTCCTTCATTTGCTTGACTTGAAATCCAAGGAAGAACTTCAATTCACCCATCATAGACATCTCAAATCTCTTGGTCATGATCCTACTAAATTCCTGACAAAAATTTTGGTCAGTGGAACCAAATATAATGTCATCGACATATATTTGGCAAACAAAAATATCTTTATCAACTTTGTGAGTAAAGAGAGTAGAATCGGCTTTGCCCACTACAAAGTCGTTCTTGAGAAGAAAATCCTTAAGGCATTCATACCATGCTCTAGGTGCTTGTTTAAGCCCATAGAGCGCCTTATGGAGCTTGTACACATGGTTTGGAAACTATGGATCTTCAAAGCCCGATGGTTGTTCAATATACACCAACTCGGATAGGGGGCCGTTCAAGAATGCACTTTTCACGTCCATTTGATAAAGCTTGAAATCATGATGAGTAGCATAGGCTAATAAAATATGAATTGACTTAAGCCTAGCTACGGGTGCATAGGTTTCACCAAAATCCAAACCTTCAATTTGGGTGAAACCTTGTGCAACTAACCTTGCCTTGTTTCTTGTGACGACATCATTTTCATCTTGTTTGTTTCGAAAGACCCACTTGGTGCCAATCACATTTTGCTTTGGTCTTTCAACCAATTCCCAAACCTCATTTCTTGTGAAGTTGTTCAACTCTTCTTGCATGGCAATCACCCAATCCGGATCACCATGTGCTTCATCTACCTTGAGAGGTTCCAAAGAGGAAACAAATGAGTAATGTTCACAAAATGTTGCTAAAAGTGAACGAGTGGTTACCCCTCTTTGAATACTCCCAAGAATGTTGTCAACGGGATGATCTCGTTGAACGCTTTGATGAAATCTTGGATGAGGCATTTGTGATTGAGGTTGAATGGGTCCATCATCATCATCTTCTTGTCGTGCATCAACTTGAGCCTCTCCACCTTGTCCTCCCCCTTGACCAATGCCATGATCTTGATCGTCACCATGATCTTGACTTTGATCTTGAGGTTGATAAGAACTTGGTGGTTCAACTCTTGTAGATGATGATGGATCATTGCTTCTTTGATCATCCAGTGTTTGTGCTTGATCTTGAGCTTCACGAGGCCTTACTTCACCTAAGCCCATCCTCATGATTGATAGACTTGGTGGCTCCTCATCATCTATAAGGTTCTTATCAACTTGCTCCTTTTGAGAGCCATTAGATTCATCAAAAGTCACATCTATCGTGACATCAACACAACCGGTGGTTTTGTTGAAGACACGATAGGCGTGTTCGTTAGTACCATAACCAAGTAGAAAACCCTCATCTACCTTTGGTGCAAACTTTGAGCTTTTTGTTTTCTTGCTAAGTATGAAACACCTACAACCAAAAACTCTAAAGTAGTGCACCTTAGGCTTGTTACCGGTGATTATCTCGTAGGGTGTCTTGCCCAAATACTTGTGAATGTAGAGGCGGTTGATTGCATGGAAAGCGGTGTTGATAGCTTCGGCCCAAAAGATATCCGGAGTCTTATCAAGCATGGTTCCTGCGGCTTCAATCAAAGTCCTATTCTTTCTCTCCATAATACCATTTTGTCGAGGAGTGTATGGAGCGGAGAATTCATGCTTGATCCCTTCTTCATCAAGAAAATATTCAATGTTGGTATTCCGAAATTCGGAACCATTGTCGCTTCTTATGTTCTTGATCTTCAACTCATATTCATTTTGAGCTATTCTAATGAATTTCTTTATGATTCTTTGTGCTTCACTTTTATCTTGCAAAAAGAATACCCAAGTGAAACGGGAAAAATCATCAACAATAACAAGACCATATTTGTTACCGCCAATGCTAATGTAGGCAATTGGTCCAAATAAATCCATGTTAGAAGCTTCAAAGGTCTTGATGAAGTCATGATGTTCTTGGCGGGATGTGGAGCGCCAACTTGCTTTCCGGTTTGACATGCGCTACACAAACTATCTTTCTCAAAAACAACATTGGTTAGTCATAGGATGTGCCCGCCCTTTTGAATTTTGGCCAAGTTCCTCATGCCGACATGGGCTAGTCGGCGATGCCAAAACCAACCCAAATCGGATTTTGCCACTAAACAAGTCTTGGGATCAATTTTCTCCTTAGAGAAATCAACAAGATAAATTTTGCCCTTCAATTGACCCGTAAAATCAATAGAGGAATCCTCCCTTCTAGTGACGGTCACACCCTCATTAGTAAAGAGACAATTGTAGCCCATCATACAAAGTTGTGAGACGAACACTGAATTGTATCCCAATTTTTCAACCCAATAAACATCATTAATTGAATTATTATGAGCAAGAGCAATTTTACCCAAACCGATCACTTCTCCTTGGCTATTGTCTCCAAAGACAATAGTTTCTTTAGGTATATCATTTGTCTCCAAGGAAGTGAACAAGTCCTTCTCTCCGGTCATATGATTTGAACATCCACTATCAAGCAACCATGCGGTGCCACCAGAGGAGTAAGCCTACAAAACAAGTTAACCTTTGAATTTAGGTACCCAAAAAGATTTGGGTCCTTGAAGGTTAGACGAGTAAACTTTTGGAACCCACACACTCCTTAGAATACCTTTCTTTGTGTAGGCCCCAACATACTTGACCACAATTTTACCATTGTGATCCATGGTAACCATGTAATCCGTAGTGTAACTTGGTGATGGCTCATGCTTCACTACATTTGTCTTGATTGGTGCCTCAACCTTCTTCTTTGTTTGAGTAGGAATGGTGGAGGTCACACCATGTGCTATGTTCATCAAGTTCTCAAGCTTTGATCCCTTGGTGAACACAACACATTCCTTACAATTGATCATCCTTATTTCATTTGCTTTGACACCATGATAGTGACCAAGCCCATACTTTTTGTGGGAGCGTCTCCCTTCCTTGTACACAACCTTTGGCTCAGGCTTAAAATCACCATCATACCCATTTCTTACCAATTTGTTCAATCTATCAAGTTGAGCATCTTTTGCCTTGATGAGCTTCTCTAGCTTTGCCAAGTTAGTAACACAAGCTTGCACACCAATTTTATAGCATTTGGAGCAACCTTCACTTGTGGAGACATTAGAATCAAAGATTGCCTTGGACTCGGTCTTGGTGCTTTTCCAAAGAGCACTATAGTTAACTTCAAGGTCTTTGTATTTGACCGTCAAGCATGAGAAGCTATCTTGAAGTTCACTATGTGTGTTCTTTAGAGAAGCTAAAGATTCATCTACCAAGGATTTCTCCTTAGATATCCTCTTGTTTGAATCATTTGCCAAAGACAAGTCAATAGCCAACTTATCAACCTTAACCTTTTCTTCGGCTAGAGATTTCTCTAAGGCAAGGTTTCTCTCCTTTTCAAGGATTAGCAAGTCCTCTTGCCTATTGAGAGTCTCTTTCTTCTTTTCTAATTTCTCCATAAGCTTTTTAATTTCTTTAAATTCTTTCTTTCCAAATTCTTTAATCATAAAAGCTCTATGTTGTTCTTCCTCATCTTCCAAATCATTTTGTGCATCATCAAATGTGGAAGGAGGTTGGAAAGGAGGTATGAGTGTTTCTTGTACCTTGGTACCTCTTGCCATAAGGCAAAAGTGAGTATCATCCTCATCATCGGAGAAGTTCTTGAAGAGCTTCCTTGTGGGCTTGGGTATGGCTAGAGTTGCCATTTCTTCATGATCGGAGTCTTCATGGATTGACTCCCATTCTTGCCCAACATGATCTTGACCTTTATATTTCTTTTTGTAGTCCTTGCTCTTTTCCTTGTACTTCTTTTCTTCTTTGGCCTTTTTCTTCAATTGTGGACAATCGGCAATGTAATGGCCAACTTCCTTGCACTCATAGCATCTTCTTTGTTGTAGCCTTTTATTATCATCACCGTTTCTCTTATAAGATTTCTTCTTCATGAAGTTCTTGAAATTCCTCAACACCAATGCCATTTCTTCATCGGTTGACCCTTCATCACTTGAATCTTCTTTTGTTGACTTGGGGGCTTTGGAGCTTGACTCAACCTTGTTGCTAGTGGTAGCATTGAGTGCTACACTCTTGTTGATCTTGTGGCTCATGGATTTAGCCACATCCATCTCTACCAATTCTTGATGAAGAACTTCACTAAGAAGTTGATTTGGTGTCTTGGTCTTGAATTTTGGGTCTCTTCTAATCATTTTTGCAAGAATAGGGTTCCTTGGTGTGAAAGCTCTAAGCAACTTCTTTGTGATCTTCCCAATCTTCACAACCAAGAGCTCTAATGTCTGACACAAGAATCATGAGCCTATCGTACATTTGTCTCACGGTTTCATCATCATTCATGACAAAACACTCTAGCTCTCCTTGTATCAAGTCATCTTGCCTTCTCTAACCTCATCGGTCACCTCATGTGCTTCTTTCAAAGTGTCCCATATCTTCTTGGCCACTTGAACGTTGTGGACCTTGTTGAACACTTGAGCACAAAGGGAACTTGTGATAACCCTCACGGCTTGCGCATTGCGGAAGTAATCTTGAGCTTGTTCGCCGTGGGGATCCCATTTGGGGGTGGAGTCACACCTACAACAACAACTTCCCAAATGGAAGGGTGAAGCGCATAGAGGTGCATTTGCATATCATAAGACCACTTGGGATAGTTCGTTCCATCAAAGAACAGGGCTTTTCCCAATTGGACCGATTGAAATTGAGAAGCGGGATATTGAGATTGAGGATAGTTAGGTGGTACTTGGTGCATCCCAAAGAAAGGATGCTTCTCCATCTCTTGCTTGATCATTTTCTTTACCATCCTCTCCTCCTTCTTCTCAATCTTAGCTTTCATCTTCTGTTTATTTCTTTTTCTTGCCTCTACGTCCTCCCCTTCAAGTTCATCACTTTCGCTTGTTTCTTCGCTTAAAGCGGAGTCGTAGATGGAAGGAGCGCGGCTTCCATTCCCACGCGGTCTTGCGGTTCCAGTTTCGGAGCCTCCCGGAATACGATCCAACGGTATGCGACCGGTGGCGTCTTCCGTGCGAGTGGCGCCATCCCCATCTTGAGACATCGCATCCCTCTTAATAGTACGGTGTTTCCTACACTCAAATTCAAAATAGAAAATTAATAAAACTTCTTTTTTGAGTTCCAACACTGTCCATTAAGCAATTTGGCATCATTGTACGTGTATTTTTCATTTCATTGCATCATTACCTGTTCAAAACTCGATAAACTCATTAGCTCCTTAATTATGCATATCATCAACACCAAAACCCACTTAGGGGGCCAAATGCACTTTCACTCTTAGTAGCACCCCCCCTATAATTATAGGGGTGGGTGAGGGGGGTGTGCAGCTGCTTCTTGGCGCCCCTTCACCCCCTGGCACCTGAAACAAACATGGAGGACCAATGGGAGAGCTCCACGTGGAAGGAGAAAGTCGGTGGGTCCTGGCCTGGTTTGGCCGAACCAGGTTGGGCGCCCATCGCCTCCAGCTTCGTCTTTGGCGCTAACACGTGGGCCCTGGTCACTCTTGTGGGTGAGTCGAGTCTGTCCTAAGTCGGTTGTGCCTGTTTGAGGGCCCTTTGATCCATGGGAGGCTGAATGGTGCACTCTGATTGGTCGACGCCATTTGCCTTGGATTGAAGTGCTTATTTACACTTGATTTCTGCTCTATTTCCTTGCATTGTGAATTCTCCAAGGGGAATGTGGAAAATGACATTATTCTAGATAAATATGCAAGTTAATTATGCTAGTCATCCCAATTTTCTGATCAAATTAACGCTCAAAATAGATCCATATCGAGCGTCAACCAGAACCCCCAAGTTGTCCTTTGCTTGTCCCGAGCAAATTAGGACAAATTAGGATGTTGTTCAGAAAATTGTTAGACTCATTACCTGCTGTCGTGTTAAGTCTGAGGCATAGATGATTTCCTTGAGGATGAGTAATGTTGGCATGAGTACCTGGCCCTTGTTACCTTCATCATCTATGGGGCTTATGAGCTTCTCCTCGTCTTGAGCTGTTGGAAGTTAGAACAGTTGATAGAGCAATACCTACCTTACCTTTGTTCAGCAATCCATCTGGAGATTTTCTTTTTGGAAATATTAAAACAAGACTAAGTTCCTCGAATGATTCACACGGATCGCTCAATGGTGTATGAATCCTTACCAAGGCACTTCACCTTTCCCATAACGAAAGCTTTTGTGGAGCTCAGGGTACGAAATGGATGAAGCGTACCTGCATTTCATATATTGCCGAGACAAAGAGCGGATCCATGGAGAAAACAAGTCATATCCTAAGATCAAGAGGTGCATGTGTGTGGATGGATGAGAGGTATGATTACTCCTTTTTTTGGTTTGTGATCTCTCTCCTCCTTATTTTATTTTTGTATTTTTCTTTAGACATGGCTATCCCCTTTCTTATTCTTTCTTTCTTCTTTTTTCTTTGGGCCATGCTTCTTTAGCATGCCATCTTTTCTCCTTTCTTTTTCTTTTTTTTGGGGGGATGACCAAGCCTAATCTTTTTCATGGATAACATGAGGAGAGACCATAAACTTCATGGAGCATTTATTTGGTAGATGGATGGATTTGCTAATTCCCAGTGTAGGAATATCGCAATAGGTGTAGCGTGTGTGTGATCTTGATCAAGCGGATATGAAAAGCATCTCACTAGGGTCACAATAATTTGACAAAGCTCAATGAAATAGAAAGCAGCATATGTATAGGGTTTTTCAATGTAAATAACATATGGCTTTGGTAGGACTTGGAACATCATTGGGGAACTTGTCTTTCCCTTTTTTAATTTTTGAAAACAAACCAAATATCATACTTCACTCAGGACAAGATCATAAAGCTCCATCTTCCATATCTAAACTCACAACAACCTAGACTTGGATGAAGTCTATGCAACCCACGAGATGTTCGGGTTCATGGCACAAAGGTTTAAACAGCCAGCAAACTCAAACTTAGGAAACATCATGCTTTAGGACTAAGCAAGACAGACAAGCAAGAGCATAACAATTATTCATCCTTTCAACTTAGGAAGACTAAACATTCTTACCATGCATATGGATAAAGGAAATTAAAGCAAGAAATATTTGTTTGGTTTTTAGAGTTTTTATAATTTTATTGAAAGCAGTAAAGGATACAGTTCACTTGGTGGAAGAACTCCCCCAAGCTAGCTCTTGGTTTAAGGTCCGATGAGCAGGACCCTCTCCATACCTATTTAACTCGAGGTCGAGTCGTCCATACCTGGAGAGGATGTAGAGGATGATGACATCTTCTTCTTTCTCCACACCCTCTTTGTTTTTTTCTTTAGTGTTGCCAGTGGTGTGGGAGTTGGATCGTCGGGTGTGAGACTGTGTATTTCCCAGTCTTCAAACCATTCTGGTTCTGTCCCCAGCCCTTGTTCTATGCTATCCTCATAAAGCAGATATACCTGTTCGCGTCTGTTGCGGAACCTGAACTTCATAGTCCTCTTCCCAATCCGGAAACTAATTCGTCCGGTCCCTACATCTATTCTGGCCTTGGCGTCTCTTAGGAATGGTCGCCCAAGGATGAGCGAGATTCCCAAATCACCCTCCATGTCAATGACTACGAAGTCCGCGAGGATAAAAGAATTCTGGACTCGCACCAGGAGATTCTTCACGATTCCCTCGGGATATCGTATCGTGGAGTCGGCCAGCTGCACGCACATGCAAGTAGGGGAATGAGAAGGATAGGCTAGTTCTTCGAAGGTTACCTTGGGCATGATGTTGACACTTTCCCCAAGGTCGCAAAGGGCGTTCTCAAATAACAGTCATATATTGAGCAGTTGATCATCAGGGTCCCGGGATCCTCCTTTATAGTCACTGCTAGATCGCCCCAAGAACTCTTCCGAGGGCGTTCGAGTCTTTCTGCATAGTTAGTAAAGAATTTACCACGTGATGGCTTACCTCATTTCGTGGTTATTGCGTTAACGCTCTCCAGGGGAGCCTCGGGTTGCCCCGAAATCTTCCCTATCTCTGTAGAAGGAACAGCGGCGGCCAGCTGAGCTAGTTCTGTTTCAATCATCTTGTTGAAGCTCAGTTGGTTCTTGAGTGTTGAGGAGATGTCATCCATCTTCGTTTGGATAGTCTCCAAGGTCTTGTCGTTGCCAGCAAGCTTCTTCTGGATTGCTTCGTTGGTCTTTGCTTGGCTCAAAACAAGATCCCTCAAGGAAGGTTGGTTAGGATTAAACGAATTTAAATTCCCATTAACTCCGTGATAGTGGGGGCGCGACTGTCTCCACCCCTGACCTCCTTGTGGACGAAACCCATTGTTGTTGTTCATGTACATGACATCTTCATGGGTTTCAGGGCAGTCGTTGTCCGAGTGTCCGACGTTCCCACAGACCTCGCAAGTAATGCGAGAATCTAAGGCTTGAAGTACCTGACTTTGAGCCTTTTCTTGGGGGTGTTCATCAATCTTCTTGATGAGGAGGTCGAGCTTAGTGGCGATCATGTCCGTCTCCTTGACGAAGTGCATGCCCCGCTGGCGAGGTTGGAGACATTCGTCGTTCCACCCTTGGATGGACACCATCTTCTCGATCAAGGTTTTAGCCATGTCAATGGTTAGCAAGAAGAAAGCACTAGCTGCAGCAGTGTCGATGTGATCACGGGTTGTTGGAGTCAGCCCGTTGTAGAAGTTCTGAAGAATGAGCTAAGCATCCATCCCATGGTGAGGACACGCTAGGCTGTACTCCTGAAGCCGCTCCCAAGATTCAGTGATTGACTCATTTGACGCCTGCTGAAAACTGAAAATCCTTCCCCGAAGAGCGTTGGTTTTACCCAACGCGAAGAATTTTGCGAGGAATGCCTTAGCGCACTCATCCCAAGTAGTGACTGCACTTCTGTTGGTGTAGAACCACTGCTTCGCCTTTCCCAAAAGAGAGAATGGAAACAGACGGAGTCGGATTGCATCCTTTGTGACTCCCTTAATGACAAAAGTGCTGCACAATTCTAGGAACTGTTGGAGATGTGCATTGGCATCCTCATTGGCCTTGCCACAGAATGGGCTGGCCTGCACCATCGTGATTAGACCCGTCTTGATCTCGAAATTTTCAGCTTCAGCACCAACATTTGGCCCGATTGGGACATTGTCAGCCGACGGAGCTGAGTAAGCACGGAGAGTCTTCTGAGCCATAATCCTGGAAGTTAATGGCGCGATAGTGACTGTTACCCCTATCGAGAGAGTAATCTGAGGAGGAACAACGTGAGGTCGAACTCGTCTCAAGATTGACTCCGGATTCTGAACAAAATTTTACGGCAGGTCGAAACCAGTCATACACTACCCTGTCTTCACACAAAAAGAGAGAAGACAAAGCCAAGTTAGCCTGTTTAGACAATTGAACACCATTTTAGAATTTTATCAACCACTTGTTCTATTCCTTTAACCAGTGCCTTCCTCAGCAACGGCGCTAAAAATGCTTGTTGGCGTTTCATAGCATCATCACTAGGATAGGTGATCCCTAGCAACGGCGCCAGAAATGTCGTGGGGTATTTCTTACGTTACAGAAGGATCCGTAAGCGCACGGAATACCATCGTAGCATTTTACTCATAAGTACGGGGTCATATTTATATTTCCGCAGGGAAGGCGGTGGTTATTGGAATGGATTAGTGTGTTGATTGATTCTAGCATGGATATTCTATTGAATAAATAGGGGTAAGATAATAATAGGTAAGAGGTAGTGTGATACACAAGTTGCTCAAGTTCTACTCTATGCAAAGCTTACAGGAAGACAGACAGGAAGAAGAAAGCTAATCTAAGGACTTATGTACTCTTGGCTAAGCATACAGTCTATACTAGGAACGCACATACATACACATGAATACAGACGGGTACTAGGCTTCTAGGCATCACCGGGAGACCGCACAAGATATGTCTAGGTGGCCATTGGTTCCTCACGGCTATTTTATGCACCTCCTACAGCTACTACACGAATAGGGAGGGTTACGCTGGACGGACAGGGCTGTCACCACCTGCCGCCTACCTCAACTAACCATTATAGAGCCGCATCCAGCAACACTGATTAACCCAGACACCACGTCTACGCTAATGAGCGATACTCTAGTGCCCCGCGCAGAGCTCCCACCCTTTGGACGGACAGACATCACACTAGAGCAAACATACGAATACTGGAACCGATGCCTTAGCCTAGGTATACTACCACATCTAATCATGCAAGATACAGGTCCTAGATGTAAGCTAAGCTAGCATACACATTTGAATAAACAGAAAAAATACTATAAGAGTACATTATACTAGGAGATAACTCAACTAGAGAATTCCGAATATTACAAAGGAGAGGAAGAGTAAAACCCATACCGAATACTCCTATGAAGATCCGGGAACCGAAGAAGAGCTACTTCACCTAGACTCCACTATCCTAAAGACTAAGCAAAGAGAGAAACTTGAGAATGAGCTTCAACTTGAGGTGTGTCTCTTAGTAGCACCCCCTATTATATTTATAGGGGTGAGTGAGGGGGGTGTGCAGCAGCCTCTCAGCGCCCCTTCACCCCCTGGCAGCTGAAACCGACATGGAAGACCAATGGGAGAGCTCCACGTGGAAAGAGAAAGTCGGTGGGGCCTGGCCTGGTTCGGCCAAACCAGGTTGGGCACCCACTGCCTCCAGCTTCCTCTGTGGCGCTAACACGTGGGCCTTGGTCACTCTTGTGGGTGAGTCGAGTCTGTCCTAAGTCGGTTGTGCCTGTTTGTGGGCCCTTTGATCCATGGGAGGCTGAATGGTGCGCTCTGATTGATCGACGCCATTTGCCTTGGATTGAAGTTCTTGTTTACACTTGATTTCTGCTCTATTTCCCTGCATTGCGAATTCTCCAAGGGGAATGTGGAAACGACATTATTCTAGATAAATATGCAAGTTAAGTATGCTAGTCATCCCAATTTTCTGATCAAATTGACGCTCAAAATAGGTCCATATCGAGCGTCAACAGTCGTCGCCTTCCTGGTCCGAGGGCGGGTCCACAAACCCCGCGATGGAAAACATGCCCACCACGTCCGCCACCAGGTACCAAACGGTGTCACGGGCTGCCTCCTCGTCGCCGAGGATGATACCCTCCCGGATCCACGCTAGGGGCGTATTCGGGGCACAGCTCCACAGGTTCACCAAGGCGAAGTCCACCACGTTGGTCGCCAATTCCCGGGAGCTCTCCTCGATGGACTCATGGATGTAGGCTTCCAACGACTCCAGGCGCTCAGCTAAGAGAGAAAACCAAGGCGCCAGGCATAGTGGGTGATCCCCCTCGCCCTCCCCGAGGGGAGGAAAGTCCAAGACACCAAGGCCGGCGGACTCCCAGGCACGCTGGCAGCGTCGCAGCCTCGTCCGGAACATGTGGTAGGCATTGCGTTGTAGAACCCTAAGGGTTGCCGCGTCTGAGGCACCTGCTTCCTCCCGTGTCTCGCGCGGTAGGGATTCCAGGGGGCGGCACGGCCAGCGCCTCCTCGGTACGGGCCTCCGCCATCTTCGACCGTGCCTCCGCCTCTGACGCTCGCACCTCCGCTGCATCTGCGCGATCGGAGGCAGCCTGGAGCTGGGCGGCGAGGACATCCCGCACGCTCTGAAGCTCGGCCGCGTGGCTGATACGGGCATTATGGATTTTGGTGGCGGCGTCCAAGCGGGCGGCGTTGACCTGCTCGGTCGCCTCCCGTTGCGCTACCATCCCATGCTCTTGAGTGGCCGTAGCAGCATCCTCTCACCGCCAGAGGTCTTCCTCGCGACAATTGAGAGCTGCGCGCCGCTCGTCGGGCGCCACCACCTGCTGCCAGACCGCTTGCTCTGCCTCATCCAGTCAGGCCTTGCATTGCTGGACTCGGGCCTAGGCCTCACGCAGCCGCTCCGACCATGCCTCAAGTTCCTGGTAGCCGGCGGTGAGGGAACTCAACACGAATTCGGCGCAGCGCTCCTGCGCCGCCAAGCACTCCTCCCACCATGCAAGGTCCGACGCCAACAACTGAAGCTGCACCTCTTGCCAGCGAAGGCCCTCCTCCAAGGCCCGCAACGCTTGTAGCCGAGGCGGCTCATTGGTGGGAGTGGGGCAAACAAGAATCGCCATCGACGCCTCCATTGCAGCCTACACCCAAGCCTGGGGAACCACGGTTGGAGGACCAGCCGCGGTCACGGCCCATGTGGAGGGGGCTGAAGCTAGCTTCAGGGGCCGCCGTCATCGGTGCCACCGCCGGTGCGATTGGGGTCGCAAGCGCAACCCCCGCTGGGGCCACATCTACCCCACCTGTTGGGGCCGTCGCTGCGACCGAGGGCTCCCTCACGCCTCCATTGACGCTCATTTGCCCCGCTCCCAACGCGCCACCCTGCAGTTGAATGCACTCCTGAAAACTGGGGGGGCCGAAACCACTGCCGCCAGAGGGGCCATTCCCGACGACAAAGCCCCGAAGTTGAATGCACTCCTGATGACCAGAAGGAACTCGCACGTTAGCATCAGAGCGCGGGGGTAAAAGGGGGGAAGTGGGGTGGGGAGCATGGACCTGAATCCCGGAGCTCTCAGCCGCCATTGGAGCCTGGTGCGCTTCGGCAACGAAGGGCGACCAGGTGACGACCCTCCGGCCATCGCGCTTCAGCACCCCTGGCCGCTGTCCCCGGGGGGCGGATGCGGCGACATCGGAGGTGAAGACAAGGGAGATGACAGAAGGTCCACCACCAGAGAAGCAGGGTGGGGCGCTTACCACCATGGTCGGTCGTGTCCCCAGGAACGTAGCCCGCTCCGTGTTCCTCAGGGGCAACAGCCGCCTCGGGCGCCGTGGCACCACCGGCACCGGCGACGCCACTGGAATGTGCCAGGAGAGCTGCTTCCAAGCCGGCAGATCCCGTGTTGCCGCCTGCAGATACCACCGGTGCGGCCTCCCCATGACCGGGGGCTCCCCCACCAATAAGCTGTGCATTTTCGGTGGCGAGCCCATGGGCATTGGCTCGAGGCATCCCGGCAAGGACGGCCAGGCGCGCCTCATCCTCACACGGAGGTCGAATACCTTCCGGAAGGAGGACGACTACGAGGTCACCCTCATCAGTTGCCAACTTTATCAGATGGGACAACATGGCCTCATCATGATTGGACCCTGCACTGCGCGTGATGCGTACGCCGTCGTCGTCATCGGTGTAGAACCACGCCGGATAACGGCGTGCCTGAAGTGGGTCGAGGCGTCGGCGAAGAAAATCGAGTGCCACCATCACCCACGATAAGGTGGCCAGCTGTACGAGGCCGAACCAGTCCAGCATAGGGTTCCACCCTCCGCTCAGCACCGGCCTGTCACTCCACCTCGAGCTATGCACCGACGGCCCGCCGGGGAGGCGGAGGAGGGGGGAGTCCTGGCTAGTCTCCACGTACAACCATTGCCGCTCCTAGTTCTCCCACTTCTCCTTCACAGAGAAATGAATGAACCCCTCACAGCACTCCAGGCGCATCCGGAAGAAGCATCCGCCCACCGTACGGTGCTGGGCCACCGCGCCTGGGCTCGGAGACGCCGATGACAACCGACAGAGGGAGAAGAAATAGTGGAAAAGATCTACCGAGGGCAACACTCCCACGAACATGAAAACCGCCAAGGTCATGACCGAGTTGGGGGAAAGATGCACCAGATGCACCGCATACTCCTCCAACACCGAGATGAGGAACAACAAGAAGGGCGGTACCAGGCCTAAGACCAGGAATAGGAGGAAGAAGACGATCACCCGGGCTCCCCGCGGATCCGAGTAGTCCAACCCAGCATGGAGAACCGCAAAGGGGGTCACGAGCCCCCTCGCATGTGCCACCCCAGCCTCATCAACCGAGGAAGGGCTGAAGTCCAACATGCGGCGGCCGCGGCCCCGGCCGCGCGAGCGTGCCATGGTCGCAGGCCCGGGCGCACGGCGAATTGAAGAAGACGGAAGGAGAGGAGCTTGTTGGCAAAAAGGTGAGTAGGCGGTGCATCTGGCGGAGTTCCCCCCTCTCTCTAGGTCTAAGGCCTAACGAGGGACCAGGGGACGTGGCGCTCCGACGCCACGGGAATCCCGCGAGGCGAGGATGGCGTCCCCATTCGAAGAGGCGGGTCCGACCACCCCGAAAGTTGTGCGGTGTAAGGGGACGTGGCAACGACTATTGACTTGTGGCCCCACACCCGAACCGCCGGCCCGGATTCGAGCATGGGGCCGGGGGCTACTGTCAGCGTAACGGGAATGGGGGTCTCCTCTCCACTCGACAAAACTAAGGGTTGACAGGCTAGCAGGCCCACCTGGGGCGCCAAAGCTCAGCCCAGCACGACAGTCTCTAGAAGGTGCTAGGATCGAAGAGGGATTTGGGCGACCCCGCCCGCCAGAGTGGTTCCTTAGTCGACAAGGAATTACCCCTGGCAAGGAGTTTTACTGCACCGACCCTCGGCAGACGCGGGGTCCACCGCGGCGCGGCTTCCCCATAAAGCAGCATGATTACGGAGAGGCATGCGATCAGACGATGCACTGACTAGAGCAAGGGGAGCCCTCTCCCACGGTCACGTCTTGTCAACCCAGCGGAGGACGGTACGGGCGGGGCCCATTGACTTTGCCCCCCATCGCGTCAAGTAAATCGCAGAGAAGACCCCGGGGCGGCTCGGGGACGCGCTTCGAGGTCCCCGTGGGCCCATCAAGCATCCCGGGCGTCGGCCGGGCGGTCCCGGGGTGCCCTGGGCAGACCCCGGGAACCGAACAGACGGGCCCCACAGGATAGGGGTGCGTCCATAGGGTGGCGCCCTCCCCCTCGGCGCCGCGTTCACACTCAAAGGCGGTAAGCCTAAGGACGGTAAAAATCTCCCCCTGGGCCCAGGGGAGGGGTTATAAATAGGACATAAGTGCAGCATGTACTGGGGAGACTCAAGTCCCACAACACAATCAGCTTGAACTCACTTGAGCAGAGAATAAGAACACCACACACACACAGGACGTAGGGTATTATGCTCCCGAGCGGCCCGATCCTATCTAAATCCTTTATCATATGCTTGAAATTTCACTGCGTGTTACACGCCCTGGCCGAATCTCTAAACGTGGGGCTCCCACGAATCCCTGCTCGCGGTTCTCACCCACCGTCAATATTATTTGCGGTGCTTATGGTTCTTACCATCTCTCTCTTTGATTGGTCCTCACTTCATTCAGACTCTAGATCAACCACGTTGGAAAAGACGGAAAAGACGTAGGTCTACCATTTGGAGTCGATCGAGAAGAATTTTTATCACAATCAATTACAAAAATAGAAAAATTACATCAATCTGTACTATTTTTTTTATCACAAAGACTACATATTTTGGATTTCAGATACTTTGCACCATTATCCTTGCAAGGCTACCTTTTAAGGTGCCTTCATAGATCTCATTTGTCAAATGTATAAATTTAATAGTCTCAATAGATGAATAATTAGTTGAGCCATAATAATTGTATTAAATTATTTAATTGATAGCTCGAATGTTTCTTATGGCTCAAAAGGAATAATAACAGGTTGCAAACAGTTTGATTTTTTTTGATAAATAATTTGATCTATTTACATTAAAGAAATAGATAGGGTATTTGATACCTTTGGACTGAAACTTTAGGGGGAAATTCCCTATAGAGCACTGGAAAAAAACCTGCTACCCTATATAGCACTGGAAAAGTTTGCCACCCCTATTCGATAACTAAAATTTTCTTTTATTCCTTCCTTGGCACTTCCATGAGATCTGCTGTTAAGTGTAACCTAAAAAAACTCTTTTGCCCCTCATCTCATGAAGCAGCCACATATTTGCACTTCCATCAGATTTATTGCTTATTTATTTTTCCTTAGTGAACATGAACAATCCATAAATATTAAATAGAAATAAAAAAATTGATCCTCTCATTCATACGGTTCAAAATCCAGCATGAACATTGCACAAATTAAAGGTTCACAATAAGCTGATAATTTCAAAGAGTACATTAGGTTCACATGAGCAATTCAAACCTACAGAAGGGCATACGATTCACATCCATACCTTACAATCAAGTTCACAGATACACACAACTAAGTCAACATACAATAGGTTCACATACACCACACATTTGATTCGAAAGAAAGGAATATGCAAATTATAAGCTAAGCCTTCTTTTACTTCTTGCGCTCATTGCAGAACTAGCCGGGTCTGCACATATTTTGCTTCTTGCGCACATTGCTGGACTATCAAATGATTGCACCAGATTCTTTCCTTATTTTTTAGCTGGTTGCTTCCTTTTTCTTTTGGTCTTTGCCTTCACAGGTGCAATTGTTTGCTGAGATGTTTGCTCACTACATACAGGAATGTGCTCAAGCTAATTTGAGCCACACCTTGACCTACAAACATGCAGCATTGACTTTAGCAAAATAATATTCAGAAATAACACTAGTGTGACGCTAAAAATTCAGAAATAAAAACAACTGGACATTACCTTTTGGAACCTCTAGTGCTGAGTTGGCTATTTTTCCCTTTCTCACAATTGTTGTAACACCCTGCTCCAAAATCTGCTTACGGCTCAGCTCCTCATGTGGAGCGAGCCCGCATACGCATAGCATCTCTCTTACACTTTCGGCCTCGCTTCGTGTAAAAGGGTCAACCCGGAGGTACTATGTTTGCAACAACCAGGATTATAAGCTAGCCCTCGCCCCCCTAAACTTCTAAGGTGGTACTAAGCCACCACACTACAACCACAATTGGGCCACATGGGCCATACTACTAAGGGATATTGGGCTGGGGTATTACATTCACCCCACCTTAAGGGCTGACGCCCTTGGCAGCTCACCACATACGTAGCAGACTCCCAGAACCACCCCTGGTACACAGCCGTGCCGCAGGCCTAGCCACACGCACACACGCACATGTAGCGAGGTTTCATGCTCTGATACCATCTGTAACATCCTGCTCCAAAATCTGCTTACGGCCTAGCTCCTCACGTGGAGCGAGCCCGCATAGACATAGCACCTCTCTTACACTTTCGGCCTCGCTTTGTGTAAAAGGGTCAACTTGGAGGTGCTATGTTTGGAACAATCAGGATTATAAGCTAACCCTCACCCCCTAAACTTCCAAGGTGGTACTAAGCCACCACACTACAACCACAATTGGGCCATATAGGCCATACTACTAAGGGATATTGAGCTGGGGTATTACAGTTGCAGATTCCAAGCTTTTCTACAATGAAAAGGTACTTATATTAATTCATGGCAGGTTATCATATAAGCATGAGCATAAGTGTTCATCCGTACTAACCTAGGTGGAAAAGACATAGATGGTGCTGATACTTCATCACCCTCAAAAGGCACAATGCTTGTCTGAGATGATTTGATTGTCTTTCTCTTCTTTTTTGGTGTCCCTCTCACAACCATTAGGGTTGCAATGTCCTCAGGGTTACCCTTCTTGCACTTGTGCCAGTGATGGCCATAATTTTTTTACAAATAGGGCCTGCATCCCCCCACGGCCTGCCCACCACCGCTACTGTAGCCGCCACCCGTGGCCTACCCACAGCTGCAGCCGTGGGTCCCCATGCCGCCGACCGGCAAAATGGGTTGCCCCACGCACCCAGAGGAAGCCTGTGCATGCGGCAGGCCTACCTCCTGCGTTGTAGATCTAGGGTTGGGAGAGGAGCAGCAAGAGGGAGGGGAAGAAGTTCACGAGAGGGAGCGAAGGGTCACGGGGGTCTAAGGGAGGATGGGGTCAGGGGGGTTCTGAAGGGAGGGGTACTTTCGTCTAAAATCAAATTGCAATGTGACCACCAATACCTCTTTAATGGAATATTCTAACGGATGTAAAGGAAGTGTTAGAAAGAGAACAAGATAAAAATTTTGATGTCAATGAAGGGCGGTAAATTTTTCTAGTGATATATAGGGAACCTGGTTTTTTTTTAGTACTATATAGAGAATTTTCTCAAATTTAGTCTTGGCAATGGAACCTAAGGTTTCTAAATATTCAACCAACAAAAGATAGTATATAGGGTTTCCATATTTTTTGGCCATTCTATAAAAGATCTATACAAGGAAAAATCATCATTTTGTTTTAGAGCACCTCCACCACATGACACCCCACCCAAAATCCAATGGATCCGGATCCTCTGCAGACATGTACAGTAAGGTGTATTAAGAGGCATTTGCACTATTGGATCCATCTTGAACGGCCTGGAACCTACAGTGCCGGTGAACAGTAAAAATAGTATAATGTTTTAAAAGACAGTCTATTTTTGGGTGATTCAGCTGTCAAGTCAACATATTGGGCTCCATTTGTTAGCAATCTTATTATTCCTCGTCTTCCCTCCTCTCCTCCAAACGGCCTGTTTGGTTGCTGGCCATAGCCAGCCACGCCGCAGGTGCGGCGCCGCCTAACTTGAGGCGCCGAAAGCGACGACACGCTTTGGCGAGAATTCTATACTGGCTCTGCCTTGCCGTTTCATAGGAAACTAACGTTTATTAACCAACCAAACACAGATCAAGATTTTTTGTGGCTCGCCTCAACTGCGGCGTGGCTGGTTGTGGCCAGCAACCAAGCACGCCCTCTTCCCTGAGTCCTCGGCAACAGCAATGGGCTTTCTGTTCACAGCGTCAGCCAACGCAGAGCAGTACCAAGAGTAGGAGCAGCAGGTGCCGAGTACACGGCGGCAGCAGCAGGTCCTGATGCCACAGTTGAGGCTGACCGCACTGGGTGCGGTAAAAGAAACTGGGCACTATACTCCAGTAAGCTATAGCGTAAAAATATGCTGCAGCGGGTACGCGATAGGCGTACTGGATCTTTGCGGACGAGGCGCCGTCCGCCAAATCGAGCGGAGGTAACGGCCTCCGCTACCCCGCCACTGTGGCGTGGGCCCCGTGCCCCCAACAGCCTCGCGCCAGGAGAGAGGAGGGAGGGCTCGACCGCCCCATCTCGCCGCAGTCGTGCCGCTCCGCCTCACCTCGCCACGCCGGTGACCTCGCGCCGTGTGCCCCGCCGCCGCCACCGCAAATCCAGTGCCTCAGCTCCTCGCGCCGGGGGCAGGGCGGCCGCACGGAGCTCCACCGTGGAGGGAGGAGGGGCGGGCGGAGGGAGGAGGAGCGGGCGGATGGCTGGCCGCCGCAGCTCCTCCATGCCCTGCGCAGGCCTCCGCTACCGCCGCCATGGGAGGGGGCGGGAGGAGGGAGGAGGAGGGGTCGGAGGGCCGGCGGCCGCAGCTCCGCCGTGCCCTGCGCGGATCCGGCCGCCATGGCCGCCGAGCAGACCTCCGCTAGCCGTGAGGGAGGGACCTGCGAGGAAGGCGGAGGAAGGGAGGAGAGGAGAGGGAGGAGGGGCGCCGGCGAGGGAGGAGGCCGCGCGCCGGCCGAGCTCGAGGCCGCGCCGCCGGCTGCGCCGCCGCGAGGGAGGGCGCCGGGGAGCTGCTCGCCGCGAGGGAGGGAAGGCGTCGGGGACCTGCTCGCCTTGAGGGAGGGAGGGCGCCGTGGCCCCGAGCTGCTCGCCGCGCGTGGCCGCCCGCGCTCCGGGAGGGAGGAGGCCGGGGGCTCGCCGGCGGTGCAGCGGAGGGAGCGAGGGAGGAGGGGAGAGAGAGAGAGAGAGAGAGGGAGGGGGAGGCCGATGGGAAGGGGGGGTATGGATAAGAGAGGAGGGGAAAAAAAAAGAAAAAATCTGACGCGTGGACTCCACTAGGACGGGATATAGAGGAGAGAATTTCGACGATCAGGGTAGAATATTTTTTTTAGGAATTGATTTAAAGTATGACGAGTGCGGACAGTCTGATGGACCCAACAATCTAGCATGTGCAAGATAGCTGGAGTACGTGAGCACCATGGCCGATGTTCAAAGCAGTAACTATGCTTATCAGGAGTTCTGGAGCTCAAACGGAATCGAGAGCAACAGCGTGGTGCCGCGCATCAGCGGCATGGCAGGAGACCATCAAAACCAGCAGGACTTCTGAAGCTTGTTTAGGACAAATATATTGGAGCCGTCTAATAGACGATCTCATGCAATGACACGTCATCTTAAGATGACTAAACAGACTAGGTTGTCGTCTTCGTTGTCTCGTAGTAGTACCATATCCCTTTATTTGTATAATTAAAAAGAAAATATTGTGAGTAGTATGATAACAACTCGTACAATGGTGAATAAACGGTCTAATAGTCCTTAATTTTAGCATATGAGGCGGTTGCGTCGCGAAACAACCGTCTCGTTCTCTCTCATCCACATCATCAAAAATCCTATGTGGATCTACATAAGACAACCTATAAAACCACTGACGTGTAGCAGTACTTGGGCTACTTGGGCTGACCGGCTGATATCCATAGCAACTGCAATGCCAGACATGGCTGCCGGAGCGGCCTGGTGGCGTTCACTCGGGAGGCTACTGCATCACCTGCTAGAAGGGTCGTTTCTGCTCAAGAACTGGCGGTTGTTCGGAGATTTTTGCAGCACAAGGATGGAGCAGCTGCGGCAGCACCGATTTTTGCAGATAGGTGTTGGTTCCTTGGGATGTCAGCAGCTATAGCATTCTGCAGCAACTTGGGCTGCTTGATCCACATGGTTCTCTGAAGTAACTGTAAAAGCCACTGATGCAGAGTTGCACTCATTTTGTAGCCCTACCTAAGAATTGAATCTATCCATATGTCCAATTCTTTTATGCTGGAAACTCCAGTTTGCAATTGTTTCTGCTGTTTCTAGGAATCTTACAATAAACGTGTTGCATTGCAGAAGAGCAGGTGTCCGAAGCAGGGCAGCATGCTCCATTCGCTAAAGCTTTGCTCCAGTCCTTACTAGGACAAAGAATCATGTACAGTACCTATACGATCTACAGAGATATATGTAACCGCTGAGATAGCTGTAGGAATCATGTACAGCTTATCTACAGCCCAAATACTACTCCAGTCTCTCTAGTGATGAATAAAGAGACTAATCCGCTGCTTCAATCATCACAAAATTGCGTATAACCCTATATCTGAATCTGACAACCCTCAGTCTTAAGCCTGTAGACCACCAAAATAGCCTAGTTACTGATTTGTGTGGGGAACCACACAGCCGTTGTATCAGCCCTAGCAGTGGAAAAGGCAGCTTCTATCTGAAAGTGATGCCTTGAGAATGAATCGATGCGATAATGCTACTTTTTCTTCGAAATTTTTGGGTTCTTGCACATGCGGATGCTTGAAGGAGTAACCTCCACTAGCTCATCTTCTTGGATAAACTCTATGCAGTCATCCAAACTGTAGCTTAAAGGTTCATCAAGTACCACTGCAAAATAGAAAACACAGAGAATTAAGCGTACTTTGATCAAAAGCTAAGAGTCAATAACTACGAATATTAGTGGAGTAATGTTAGCATTTCCAAGTATATTTTGGGCATTTCAGCACTTGCTTCTTCTCAGGAAGAACCACCTACACTGTCTTCAATACATGACTATATTCTAGTATCTCTGCTCTTTTTTTTTCCAAGATTTTATCATTTATGTCACAGCAGCTATTGGACCGTTTTATAAGAAGAGACAACTCACAGCACATAAATTTGTTACATAAAGGTGGCAGGTCTGATAGAAATAAAAAAAATGGAAATCATCCAACTGCTGAGTGCTAAGTAAAAAAGAAAGTTTTACCTGTAGTTTCCTTGTTGGAACGAACATTCGTAGCAGCTTTTTTCTTGCAAACATTAATTGCTAAATCACCAGGTCGCTGATGGATACCGACAATTTGACCTTTGTAAACATCCTGCCCAGGTTGGACAAACAAGAGACCTCTTTCTTGTGCATTAAGAAGTGCGTAAGAAGTAGTGCTTCCATCTTCAAATGCAACCTAAATCATTTTATCCAAGTTAGATGCTAGGAAAAATTTAAGGATAAGCTTCATTGCTTTGAAATTTATTCATACCAAGGATCCCTGATCACGTGAGCTAAGATCTCCAGCCCATGAGCCATAGCTGTCAAAAATTGTGTTAAGT
Organism: Panicum miliaceum; assembly: GCA_032594955.1. Taxonomy (NCBI): domain Eukaryota; kingdom Viridiplantae; phylum Streptophyta; class Magnoliopsida; order Poales; family Poaceae; genus Panicum; species Panicum miliaceum. Next base: position 43,432,569 of record CM064061.1, on the reverse strand, counting down.
ATAGCTCTGCCACGAGAAGCTGTAAGAATTGCATTCCGAAGTCCAATGAGGCCTCTGGTAGGAATCTTGTATTTCAGCAATGTTGTTCCCTCCGGCCTACCATTCAAAACAATTATCAGTAAGGCAGTAAGTCAATATGACGAAGGACCAGTACGCAATAGCCTGGGGCATAATATAATTAATACAAGACAGATCGATAATTAACTATATAGATTCCCTCTTTCATTCAGAGACCAGGCTTTTAATCAATTAGAACAATTCACGTGATGCATGATTTCTACGCTAGATAAGATAAATTATCCATAATTAAGGACTGATACAGCAATAAAGTGAAGTTGCAACTCACAACTAAAGTTGTGAAAACTGACCATGGAAGAACACACAGCAAATTGATCAGTTTGTTGGATTTCATCAGTTTGGATAGGTTTGCAACGATGTTGGAGATTTTCTTTTTTTCCAAATAAAAATTGTTCCAAATATACATAATAGATAATGATACTAAGAGTATACAATTAAGTTTACTTTTAGTCCCAAGTATACTTTTAGTCCCATACTGCATACACTTACATTGGTGCACAGAGTATGAAACTTATGCTTAGACCCTTATTTAGTACTCCGTTTTAGTTTACAGGGTGTACTTTTCTTTGACTCAGGGACCAACGAGGTAGCTAATGTGACCAAATTGCCCCCATAAATTCTTAAGAAATGCATGCAGATCGGTTCTCTTGTTTCTCAGCATGCAGTCACGCAGATTGCAGATATTAATGAGTCCATGGCACAGGCGCCTCTCAGTTACCCGCTGGATACTGCTAGTGCACGCATCCAGATTACCAATTGCTGCAATTGCCTTGCATATGCATGGAGTTAGTAGGACTACCGACACCCATTTGTGCTTTGCAAACTGAAAACGCCTAGTAAAAATGAACAGCTAACAGAAAAAAAGGACACCCTGAATACTAGTAGTTACAGAAATACTATGTTAAAAATAACAGATAATAGGTTATTCGAGGATGAAAGTGTGGGACTGGAGCACTGGACTCCAAGGTCGTTCTAAGAAACCAGTTGAATTCTGATGAATCATAACAATGATGGCCACAGTTATTATCGCTTTCTATTTTCTATATCCAAATATTATACAGATTATAACCAAGCATTTCACCAAAGATCTGATGATAATGAAAGTATGGCACGAACCCGCTAGCTTCCATGTTAACCATTTGTCCACGCCTTTTCCCCAAAAGCTCAACAACTGAACCCATGTACTCCTCTGGAACCTCAACAGCAGCTATCTGGAGTACAGTAATGTGAACATATTAGTTAGATGGAAACTGAGGACAAATGAGTTACATAAATAAGAAAGTAATAAAAGAGGAGGTTTGTTGCCAATAGATCAGAAAAAGATATGTATTACAACTCTATTATATATTTATACAATAAAGTATACACTTACCTCATAAGGCTCTAGTAGTTTTCCATCCACTGTCTTCTTTATGACCTTTGGAGGTCCAATCATAAATTCATATCCTTCTCTCCGCCTACAAAGTTCACAATGGTCTTAAGACAACCAGAACTCACTGAATTGCTAATAGTAACAAACTTAAGTTCTTACATATTTTCTATCAATATTGTGAGATGCAGTGTGCCTCTTCCACTAACAAGGAATGTATCAGCAGTCTCCCCATCTTCTACTTTCATAGCCAAATTCCTTTCAAGCTCACGATATAACCTGTCACGGAGGTTTCGGCTAGTAACATATTTCCCCTGTCATAAAGAGAATGAGAAGAAGCAAATATGTCAGTATTCCAGAGAGAGAATAAATCCAACTATTCTTCTATTATATTAAACATGGCATCGTATATTGCACAAATCATGTGATGACACTATCATGGAGGGCAATCATTTACGTAATTCATTAGATATAGATGACATTTAATTTAACAGCGCGCACCATGTTATTATTTTCTTAATTACATGTTAACAAAAATTATTAAATCATAACAATGTCAAAGTACTTTGACTTTTTATAATATACCAATAACATTTTCATGTAAAAGCTTAAAAAATCTTCTACATATAGTAGTGGTTTTTAGAAAGTTGATAGTGTGAATTTAGAACAACGAATGCAGGAGATCAGATTGAGTAGTCAAGATCAATTTTATGGATTCTCTTTAACACAGAATAGCATGCTGGAAGTTAGAGACAAATATTTTATGTTAGCGTGGACGATAGCTATACCTCCCGTCCAACAAAAGGTGATGTATTGATGGAGAAAGACATTCTGACTGTTGGCTCCTCCACTTTGATAGTGGGCAGTGGTGTCCCTGTAATTTTATCAGCTATAGTTTCCCCAATCTGGATAGTTCAAAGCATACAATCATGTTATGGATAAAAATAAACTGAAAGAATTGAATACAAGATGAACAGACACCTACCATGATATCATTCATTCCACATACAGCACAAATGTCACCAGCACTAACAGATTCAACTGGAACACGGCTGAAGTTTTGATAAACAAAAAGCCCACTCACTTTACCAACCCTGCAAGCATCATCTGGTGTACAAACCTGCAAATATCTTAATCAGTAGAAGCTTGACTGCAATTAGCCAATAACAGCTGAAGAAAATTTCTACTTTTATTCCACAGAAGACTTAATAAGATTTTGAACCAATAATGAAATAAAAAACTTGACCAGCCAAACAGGAATTAGCAGGCACTGTAAACACAATAATTTCTGACCATATCATTAATGTTTGCTAACATGCATGTTGGAGTGGCAATAAGAAAATGGGATGCACCAAATGAGCTTCTAAAGTGTATGATAGAGAGATATGGACTATGGAGTCTGCTCAGGCCTCAACTAATCCCAGCAGTTTTTTTAATCTTATATGTTTGCTTTACTAACTGACTTCCTCAAAAATTGGAGATGGGACAGTAAGGCAGTAGCGTGGAGAATCGTCATCTCACACCTCTCGTCTCACCCCCATGGCGAACGAGCCCAGAATCGTCGTCTCCCCCGAATCTCCATCCACCCCGTCAGCCATTCACGCTCCCCAGCCCCAGATCTCGACAGATCAACCCCCGACCTCCCTCCCCAACCCAGTTTTGATCCCTCTCTCGCCTGATTCACCCCCCAAGCAGCTTCATGCCCCCCCAGCAACTCCACCTCGCCCCCGCCTAGCTCCCTCCCCGTCGCAGTCCTCTAGCTCCAAATCCCTGAACCCACACGCCCCTCCTTTCGCCCCTTCGCCCGGATCTGGTCCCTCCCGCCCCCATGGCGGCTCCCCCGAAGGCCTTTGCTTCAGTGCTCCATCCGACTCCGAGGAAGAAGAAGAGCAGCTGCTCTGGTCCACTCCGCGCCCCTCCGCGAAGGGCAAGGAGGTGGCCGTCGAAGCCCATCCGCAGGGGAGGCAATCACGCCCCGCTCCCCTCGGTCGTTGTCGCCTCCTTCCGCAATGCCGTCTACCCGGCCCCTACGGCCGTTGCCTGCTCCCCGCGCCATCGGGCCTCCCCGGCGCACGCACCACCCTCGCCCTGGCTGCTAGATCCAGGCGCTGGCGCCAGACCTGCCGCTGCCGCGGCCCAGGCCCCGCGGGGCTCGCCATTTCCTCGCCGCTAGGCTCCCGGTCGGCGGCGGGCGAACAGACGCCCTCGCAGCCACCCTCGCCCGTAGCTGGTCGTCAGCCTACCCCTCAGGCGACAGGATGTCCAGCCTCCGCCAGCCGCCGATCGTCGCGTCCCCATGCACCAGCGCCTCGGGCCACGGCTTCCTCGTCGCCGACGCACCTCCCATCCTGACGCGGATGGCTGGCAGACGATACAGCCCTGGCAGGCGGCCGCGACTGTGGCAAGCCAGGCTGGGCCCATCCAAGCCAAGCCGCCCCGACGCCACCTGCCGGCGAAGCTCATGGATCGATGCTTCAACTGTCTCTCCTACAACCATATGGTTGCCGACTGCAAGCTTCCTACTCGATGCTTGCGCTGTCGTGGTTTTGGGCACTTGGCCAAGAACTGCAAGAGGCCGCGGCTGCTCAGGGATGGCCGTGGTGGCGGCCCACAGCCGCGTCGCTCCGTCAGGACCAGGAGGGACTCCCATAGCCCCTCCACTCCGCGTAGCCCCTCCACTCCGCCCACCAGACGTGTCCCTTGGGTTCGCCGTTGTGGCAGCCCCCACGGCGGCGGCGCCACCGGCATCAAATGCGCCCCTGAGCTGGAGGCCTTCATCCATTGGACGGACCGCGCAGTTGTTGCTGATCGCTTTGCATGTGACCCAATGCTAATCGAGGTTTCGTGCCGAGAAACTTGCCACCCACGAGGATTCTCCGCTCCAGCCTCACCATCTTTGTTCGGGGGGACCAACCCGACCTCGATTGATCCACCTTCCACACCTACTGGAGGCGCTGTAGCTGCGGTGGCACCGGTTCTCACTGTGGGGGACCTCTGCAACCCCGCGACGGTCGAACCACCGGCGCTCCCTTGCCTCAGCACTCCCGTGGCTGCTTGCTGCGCAGTCAGCGAGGCAAGCCCCGTCACTCAGGATCGCCTCGACGCTTTCATCGGCGAAATCCAAATGTGCATCCCCACGCCGTTGTTGGCACAACTGCCTAAGCCTAAGACCAACGCTGATCCTAGACCTGCTACTAGGGCTAGCGCAAGGATCGCGAAGAGCAAGCTAGCCAGGGTGCCTATTTCAAAACGCGGCGAGATCCTCCTCATGCAGCGACTTGACCTTGCGGCGGACGATTCCAGCAGCATCTTCAGGGCTAGCCTCACCTGCAGCCATGCTGCGAAGATCCAAGGCGCGTTCCCTGCGAGGAAGCTTGCTTCTAGCCGGAGCGGGGCTTCGGTGACTACCACTTAGGTGGTTTCACTACCCTACGGCTGTAGGCGTCCGAGTGTTTGCGGTTGACGCCCAACTTCTCGGTTGTCCGTTATTTGTGTAATCACCTTACTTGCTTACGGCCTTGCTACGTTTTGCTCTCCTGTAATTCGTAGCGGCCATCTGGGCGCTCATTGCGCGTTGTACTAAAACTTACTTCTTAATACAAAGATATGCAGCTCTCCTGCGTATTCGAGAAAAATAAATTGGAGATGGATAAAAAGGCAGCGAGCCCAAATAGAGGCATATCCTATGTACTCATAAAAATGCTCTACATTTTATATCCTTGTAATGAAACGTATCGGCTTCAAGGCAGCAACCTGACAATACTTTGCACAACATATATGTGGTGAGAACCATGTATCACCTCATTATAAATGGATATTTTTCTGTTTCAAGCACAAATTTCAATCTTTCCATGGGTTGAGCCTGTCTATGATGCTACCACGTTTCTACATATAATTTTCTCACTGGAATATTCATGTTTACATTGCCATGCAGAAACATGCACAAGAAGAGCTGATTCATACCTTGACTTCCATGCCACGCTGAAGTTCTCCTGCATGCAACCGTCCAATTGCTATTCTTCCTTTGTGCTCATCATATTCAGTATTAGATACCTTGATAATGGTCAGCAATTAGAATTAACAAAGACACGGAGGCAACAGAGAATTTGGCACTGAAGATAAATGGGGAAGCCAGAAAGCATTCTGAGAAGCCACAAAGCTAGCTCAGCAGAAATTTGTTCACGATAAAATAATTGGAGCTTTACAAAGCATGAAGCCTGATAGAAGCAACAAAATAGATAAGATATTCATATACTATGTGTTTGGTGAGTTTCTGTGTTCAAATTAGCAGGGACACTCTTGTAGCAGAAATACAAGTAAGTGTTTATGTGATATCAATATGGAAGAAAGTAACTGTGAATATGAACCAATATGCAGTATTAGCTGTCCATGACTAACAAACTTTTCTTGATTGTGAATGTCATCAGAAATAATTCATTTCCAGCAATGTTTAAAGTGCGCGTGCAATTTTCAGTTCGGTAATGAACCACTATGCACCTGATAACTCCTTTATTTTAAGTAGTTAGCAATAATAGCTACGCATGCATTTGGTAGGTTATTCCAAGGGACACCTGCGTGTACAGCTGTATGTGTATTTCGTACTCCAGTGCATGCTGAGAAATTAGAGGCCCAAGCACTGTGAAGCGTGCATGCTTATGCAATAAATAAAGCTGATTTCGTCACTGTTGGTACCTTGTAGGTCCTTAGGGCAAAATTAAGCATGACTTCTAACATAGGAGGGAGGAAGTAAATATTTAAGCATCTATATAGTTTCACCACAAATGACTGTACACTATTAACAAACACAACAGAAAAGAAACTATAGTTCTACGGTTTAGGAGGCACTATTTGTGAAATAAACTGATAATTGCTAATAATGGAAAACTATTTCAGAGAAGCTACTAAGAAAACATCACCAAGACCGATACACATACGCGACACCCATGAAAATGAGAGGTGTCAACTTTGAACAATAGCGAGCACCATCAATGCAAATCAGAAACAGAAAATAATGTACCACAAACAAGGAAAGAAACACCAAAGTTTAGAACTCACAAGCATTTGCAGGGCACCATCTTTCTCAATGCGCGGCTCTGGGATGCATCTAAGAATAGCCTCAAAAAGCGGTCCTAGGTCATCGGCCAAATTTTCTGGAGATAGCCCAGCCTTTCCTTTAATTCCACTTGCATAGACTGTTTGGAAATCACACTGGCATATTGAAACAAAACATGAACATGAGGGCTAGGATATGACGTGTGTTGATAAAATAAAAACAAACTAAAATAACAAAGAGCATAGGTTTAACTACTTTACCTGTTCATCAGTTGCATTTAACTCGATAAATAGTTCAAATGTTGAATTCACCACAAACTCAGGACGAGCAGTTGGTCTGTCAATCTTGTTTACAACTACAACAACAGCATGTCCAAATTCTAGAGCTTTCTTCAGAACAAACCTTGTCTGTGGCATAGGCCCCTCTACAGAATCAACCTATACAGCATACATGCTTTAATTAATCAGATGATATTGCACTTGCTTCCTCAATGTATATTTCTACACTGCTCAGAAAATCAATTTGATAGGGACTTGGGTAACTAACATGTAGCAGAAAATGAACATATATACATGTCGAGATTACAATTTTTCATTGAATATATGCATAAGTCATGTCAAAATGCGGCAGCATCACAATGACTGTCTGGGAAAACTAACTGCAGTAATACACATTAGAAGTCAAAAAGTGTGTCACACCCAAAAATAACTACTGCAAAAAAACAGAAAGATGTCATCATTTGCAAAATGAAACAAAGATGAGTAGTAGCTAGTACCACTAGGAGAACTCCTTCCACCATGTTGAGAACACGCTCAACCTCCCCACCGAAATCTGAATGTCCAGGAGTATCAATTATATTGATTTTAGTACCCTTATAGGTTATTGACGTATTCTTGCTCAATATTGTGATTCCTCTTTCTCTCTCAAGATCATTGGAATCCATAATTCTTTCTTGCACAACTTGATTATCTCGGAAAACCTGCATAAGGTAAGCAGTTAAGGCAATCGAACAAGCAGATCCATTTGTAGTAAATGCACTACTTATTTTTGGTACACATGGCGATGGAATGGTAATTCAATGGATAAAGTTCTGCAAATGGTTTCTAATTTATCTCATCACAGTAGTTATAAAACCCTGCAATACTGTTTAGTTCAACATTTATTCATAGAGAAGGGTTCCAGACTGAAGAAAGAGACACTATTTTATCAAACAAAGGATCCAGGTTTTTCACTAAACCAACTTAACTGATTGAATAAAACCAAACAATAGGTTTCTTGTGGGATGGGTTTGAATCAGTTTCTAGACCACTTATGGACCTCTACAAGTTGCACATCCAACCACAATCAATCTGTGGATTTTGCAGGGTTGTAACAGTTGACATTTTTTTAGTAAAATATATGAATGGTCATTATACTTGTCGATGTGTTTCAGTCATTGTGACTGAATGGCACAGAGATCCACTTTGCTGGAAATCTCTCTTAAACAGAATCGCAAACGTAAAGAATGCATTACTAGAATGTACCTTGGCTTGCCTTAACATTGAATCCACCAAAGTTGTCTTCCCATGATCAACATGAGCAACAATTGCTATATTCCTCACATCTCTTCTAGTTGCTTGACTACTCTTCCCTGCTGAATAAAGCAGTGAAGCATGCACATAAAATTGGCATGGTTTCAACAGAGCATAAGGAAAGTCGACATACATAGAAAACAAAATGGCACGGAGGAAATTTTGGGAATCATCATGCGGTCATTCCAGTGTTACAAAGCCAAGCTAGTATGGAAATGACAACGAATTTGAATTCCCACAAGGAAGGTGAAGAATATGATCTGAAAATGCACATGTATTTCACATGAACTGCTACTTCAGCAAAAATCAATGGTGGAGCCGATAATAATGACCAGCAATCATTAAATTTCATCAAAGTGGCCTATCTAATTCTAGAAATGGGCCAAAATCTATTAGTAGATCACAGATAGAGCCACCAAGTTACACATGAGAAGCCCCACCCAGGTCGTTAACATACTGATCACTCAAATGGACTCAGGAGTCAGGACCTCCCTGCGCCAAATTACTAAGCAGAATGCAAAACATTAATCAACGGCGCTAAATACTAATCCTGCTCCCCAAGTAGGAACCTCAGCGCCGTTCACTGATCGATTAAAATAACAAACTCCCAACGCCGTCCGGGAATTTGAGAAGTTATTAGCGAGCGAGTTCGACTACCGGAGGGAGCCGGGGAGCCGGCGACTTCCTTGACCTCCTGCTCGAGCGAGGCGGAGGTCCTGAGGGAGCGGGGCCTCCGGCGTCGGAGCGAGCGGGGCACCCGCAGCGCGCAGGGTCCGGAGGCGGCGAGGTGGGCGGAGCTGGCCGGCGGCGGCGCGGCGCGGCGGGCGGAGGGGACGCCCCGCAGAGTGAGGGTCTGCATCTGCATGGCGGCGGGGGGTGGTAGCGGGAGGGGTGGTGCCGCGGCGGGTGGCTGCGGATGGGGTTGGGGTGTTTTGTAAGGACGGGCGGGCAGCGGGAGGCTCGGGAGTGGCGGTGGAGCCCCGGCGGATAACGGCCACCACCCGGGTGGGTGTGCCGCTGCCAAGGAAGCCACGCCGGCCGCCGGCTCCGGCCGCAGTTGGAAAATTAAAGTGGGAGGAAAATCACCTTGTTTTTTTTCGCTTTTTCTCCTTTTACAGTAGCAGTATATGCCACGTTGACGTGGTGTTCCTTTGTTCGCTCAATTTTTCTTTTGAAAATGGAAAATTGGTGGTAAGGGAACGAGTACCAGAGGAGACCTGAACTGGAACTGCCTTGTTAAAGGAATACTATCCTGAAAAGTTTTAGAATTAAACTCTGACGACTTTTGAGTTTACAAGTTCTGTGGAAACACCTCTACTTTTCTTAAATAATTGAAAATTTGGCTAAAACCTTTGTACGCGAATCCTTGTCACTTCACACTTTCCAACACATATTTTCTCGTGCTTTTCCGAAAATGCTCCTAGCTTTTTCTTCTTTTTACCTTGTTATCGCTATATCATATGGCAGATGATGAAACATACGAACATAAACCCTACATAAAAATAATCAAAACTAATAAATCCATGAACCATCAGTCCATCACCATGAACAGGCGTGTTGTGTTCACTTGGGTGTGTTTTCATTTTTTCCGAGTCTAATGACACACAACTTGATCTCCTGAATATTTAAGAAAAAGAAAACTATCACCATTATGATGCTAATTCACAAATCATAAGAAAATGTTATTGCCTGCAACAACGAATCGGTGCTGTTATTTTTTTCATTCTAGCTGAAGTAGCATCCATAATAGGATAAAAATGATCCCCATAGAATTGGAAATAAAAAATAGTTGTAGAAATCTATTAAATGGAAGTATAAAACTATGGGAGTACGAATCTAAGTGAAGGATCTCAAAAATTATTTTCTCTTCATTTTTGCCGAATTCCTTCCAATGCAAAGAATAATCCAAAAAAACTAATTATATTAATTAACAGGTGTCCTATAAAGACTACCATTCTAATGTATATAGCCCCTAAAACAGTGAAATAAAATCAGCACCTAAAGCCTGCAATGGAGACAATTGAACATAGGGAACGAAAAAATAGGAAAAACCAAGATTTAAATTGTGCCCTGAGCATGTATAAATATAAGAGAAGCAGAAAAAAAACCTTTCATAAAAAACCTTGATTGTATATGCGGCACGAATCCAGCAACAACGTAAATGTAATAGCACGACTGCAGCCAAAATCAGCAAATCTAGTGCATTCTAATTATATTATATTAACATGTGAGCTATAAAGACTATCATCCTAATCTATAACCCCTAAAACAGTGAAACATAATCAGCACCTAAATCCTGCAATCACTATCTAAGAAAAGCCCTATAGTGACTGTCGGTGTTTTACCGGCAAGCCCACTAAGGGATACTACTGAGGTGGTAGGTTGTAGGTAGGGTGTCACCGAGATCAGGAACTCGATGGTGCAAGGAACACAAGGGTTTAGATAGGTTCGGGCCGCAGTATGCGTAATACCCTACGTCCTGTTGGATTGTATTACCTTGAAGGTTATGAGATATGTTTTGGAGGGGTCCCTGCCCCCCCTTATATATCCCGGGGGGCAGGGTTACATGGAAATCCTGGTCTGGTACGAGCTTAGGAGTCCTAACCGAGTATTCTCGGGTAGTTTCCTTCTGTACCAACTAGTTGTACTAGCTTACGAGTACTTTACATATGGATAAGGTATGTGACACGCCCCACCCCTTACTCTAGAATGTTCTACGCCACGCGTGCAGTCCCGTTGCCCCGGGTCAGACAAGCCCCCGAGCTCTTCATAGCCGAGTACTGTAGGCTTCGAGTACTTCTGGAAGTCACCCTTCGGTTTCTGCTGAAACTCCGTCTTGAAGATGTTTTTCGAGTACTTTTGTTGGCTGCTCGAGGCTGTGAGGTGCTCTAGCCCCGAGTGCTTTCAAGTCTCCTTTCTATAGGGTGCGATGCAAATCGCACTCCATATGGAGTAGCCCCCGAGCCTTAGGTTGAATCGAAGAATCAGGCTGAGGGTCTTATTAGTCTTGAATCTTCATCTTATCTTCCAAATATTTTTGAAAAATAAGCCATCGATAACACGTGTCCCGCAGCCGCCGAGCCTTGAATCCAAATCCCGAGGTTTGGAAAAAAGGATCCAAAAGAACGTGGCATACTGAACAGTGTTATGTAAAAAATTTGTGTAAAAATAATGTATTGTAGTACTAGTGTGACCTGCCTCGATGGTATTTTCTAGAAATCAATTGGTTCAAAATTCGAAAAAACCCCTTTTTCGGGAGTCTATCCCTGAAAAAATGGTTAATCAAATAAAATCCCCAAAACTCTTCCCAGAATGACCGCTCAGAAATAAATCACACTTTTTTAGGGGAGATAACTCTTCGGCTTCCAAACAGTAGATCTAGGCCGCCCGCTGGCTATTTAACCGCGCGGTGACTCTAGGGTTTTTACCCCTTCAGTCTCTGCCTTAGCCATTTCGTCGTCTCGCCCTCCTGCGCCGCCAGTCATTTAGATCTAGGTTTAGCGCATCTCCTCAAGGTCGCCTTCCGTCCACATCCAAACTAGTCAGAGATCCCACCTTGTTCACTCGTGAGTGTGTGCGCCCCCCTCTCTTGAAGCCCTCGAGCGCATGCGCACGAAGCGACTCGTGACATTCAAGATGGGGAACAAGAGGCAGGCGAACAAGGGGAAGAAAGACGACTCTCCAACTGGCGATTGGGAAAGAAGTAAGTGTACCCGAGCCAATCTCCTTAATCTTGTTGCTCAGGGCCTTCTTCAATCGGAGGAAATGGTTCAGTGGAAACCTTTCTTCAATACAGTCCACAAGAAGATGTAGATCAGACTATTCTTTTCGAACATTTCGTTGAAAGGGGATTGGCCCTCCCCCCTCTGATTTCTTTCGTGGCCTGCTTTATCACTGGGGTATTCAGGTCCATCACTTGAACCCCAACTCCATTGTCCATCTCTCCATTTTCATTCATTTTTGTGAAGCTTTTCTGGGCATCGAGCCCCACTTCGATCTCTTCTGCTATTTCTTCCACCTCCGTCAACAACCTTCTGAGGACAGGCAATATCTAGTTGGTGGATGCGGCATCCAGTTCAAGCAGGGGAAGGGGAAGGAGTACATCTATTACTCGCTTCCCACAAACCACTCGGGCTGGAGGTCTCTTTGGTTCTACATCGGCAACAACGCACCCGCACTGCCCGAGAGAACCCCAGGGAAGGCAGTGTGGAGGCCCGAGTGGAATGAGAAGCTGAACCCCAACCAAATGCTGCAAGTAACCAAATTGCTCGAGCTGATCAAAGAGCATAAGGATGCTGGTGTGACCGGGGCATGCGTTCTCCCCACCATGTATAAAAGGCGCATTATGCCACTGCAGAAGAGGTGTCGTTTCGGATTCGAGTACTTAGGAAGTAGCGATCCGTCTCGGCTTACTGCATACATCCTCCCCTCACAGACGGCCTTTACCCATGTCCGCCGAGTACTACTCGATGCGGACACGGTTCCATATGTCCCGAAGCTGTTCAGCGCGATTAATCCACCAAAGCCGGTGAGTAGGCCTGTCTTCGAGTACTTGTTGTACTTTGTAGATGTAAATGCTTACTGACTGTTGGTCTTGTGTTGTATTGTTCTGTAGGGATATGTGGACTTATATCGCTGTCCTGCCCCAAATCCTGATGTGCCTCGAGCTGATCACCTTAGGCTGAGTGCATTTCAAGTGCTCAAGACCCATCATTATGACCCTGATGCAGTAACTGATGAAGATCTGATAGATTCTGACGATGGTATTCCTCTGGCAGACCTGCTGAAGAAATCGGGGAAGGAGTCCTCGAGTAGTCTAGGGATGCCAGGCCACCCAACCAAGCCACGAGGAGCGGTGCGGAAGCGCAAGTTGGTACTTGGCGGGAATTCGGACGAGAACCCCAGGTAAGCTCTGTTCTCGAGTACCTCCCTTGTCGATTTTTTAGCGTTTTTGTTGATATTCCTTCTCTTTGGTCGTCAGTCCTCCCGCCTCCCCTCTGTCCAAGCATCCCCAAGATTGGAGGAAGTCAGGCCTTTCTAGGGATGATGCCGCACTGGAACCCGAAGTCCAGCCTAGTGCGGCAGACCCTTCAGCTGTTGACATTTCGCCGAGCCCAAGTGGTTCTATCCCGGCGACCACCTCGCAAGTTCCACCAAAGGAGCCTGCTGGCGGTTCGGGGAAGGGAACTACTCGAGGGCCATGGCCGGCAGGTCTCAAGAAGATGGTGACCAAGAGGTCCTCCACGTAAGTCTCGAGTACCTGACTATCTCTTTTTGTAATTCATCTTGTCGAGTAGTTGACATGTGCCTTCTTTTCACAACCCTTCCTCTATTCTGGACTTGGGGGACCCTGAATAAGTCCCAGCTACCCAAGCCCCCGAGCAAGGGAAGAGTGCGGATGTTGCAGCGTTTGATGCAGGTGCACCTCCTCCCCCTCCTCCGTCTCCTCCGACCACCAATGTCGAGGTGGAGAAAGAACTAGAGTCGGCTGGAGCTGATGCAGAGCGAGTGGAGATGGAGCCACCGGCGTCTGATCTCCTTGAAGGTGAGCCCATCGTGCCTCCTCGCCCCCCCAGTACCGTTCTGCCTGAGGTGACGCTCGTAACCGTGGGAGGAGTGGCAGGTGAGCTGCCCAAGGAGTCAGGTGCACAGGATGCGAGTGCTGCGGGCGCTACACACCCTAGCACCGACATCGCCCAGACCACGAGCCCAACAGGCCCTGGTGCTGGGGATGTAGGCGCCGCGAGTACATCAGAGCCCAGCACGGAAGCGGCAGATGATTTGATCGAGGACCCCGATCTCTCCAAAGAGAAGAGGGATCATGTCCTTAACGTCTTCAAGGACTTGTACGAGTTCACCACAGTGAGTATCCACCTTCTTCGAGTAGTTCTCTTTTCCTCTGTTTTTGTCTGATAGATACTGACTGATGTTGTATGTTGTAGAATCTGATAGACCGGTCCCAGGAAAAATCAAATAAGCTTAAGCTCCTCCAAGATGGCCACCTCCAACTGCAAGAGAAGGACCGCAAGATCTCCGAGGAAGTTCGCAAGAACTCGGAGCTGCAGAAGAAACTCAAGCGGCTGGAGGATGATCGGGCTCAGGAAGCTTCATAAGAATACCTTTGAAAATCTTAAAAAGGAGAAGACCCAGCTCATCGAGAAGAACAAGAAGGCGGCTAAAGCCCACAAAGGTAACTCGCTGCTCTGCTTGTTGTCCTTTTGTTGCTATGCTGTTCGAGTAGTTGCTGAGAGCTTTCCTCGAATACTTCTTCTTTTCTCTTGCGCGTAGAACTGAAATCCACATTGCAAAAGAAAGAAAATTTAATTATGGATCTGAAGAATCTTGTTTACCGTGGCACAGATGACGTTGAGCGCCTGGAGAGGATCCTGAAGGACGCGGATGTCTAGTATAAGGAGGCCTTGCAGCAGATCAAAAATATGCACGCTGACAAGCAGCAGATGGAGAAAGAACTCGAAGACTTCAAGTCTGCTGCTCAAGCGGTCGTGGAAATGGTGGACTTTTCCGCCGATGGTGAAGCTGGAGAGCAATCCTTGCTGGAGAAGCTTCAAGCGACTCCCAGAAGGTTGTCGGCTACATCGCGGAGGCCACCAGAACATATATCTCGCAGGCGCTCGCTCTGGTGAAATCATACTGGCCCAAGGCGAAGCTGGAACCGCTCGCCGAAGGCATGGCGGCCGATTGCTCGGTGGAGCAATTCACAAAATTTCATGAAGAAGTCGAGCTTATTGCCGACAAGATCGCCGAAAGCCTGGAGCAAGATGGTTAGACATAGCAGGAACAATGCTATAAAACATTTGTGCTACTTGTTTCATATGTATATAATTCTGCCTAGTTGATCTTTCCATCAGCTCAAATCTTGTTTGATGCGTGCTGATGTGATCGTATGACTTAGGAATTTTGGAGACGTTTGGGTTAAAACTACTCCAAGAGCATCGGCTTGGATGTAGTTAGTAACTTGACGTTCCATGAAGGTGCTCGTGGGGCAAAGGACTTAGCTTGGATTCGATCAACCGGAATGCAAAGCTAGCCTGTAGGCTCAGTAGCCCGAGTGGTTTTAGTTGTCGTCTTGCGTGTTAGCAAGGTATGACTTAACCATGCAGTGGGCTTGGTGACCCCTTCGGCGGGTGCCTTAACGCTCTCTGTCGAGTAGTCGTAGCAGCGGCCCGAAAGGAGGGAGTACGTGAAGTACTCGAGTATGTTGCCTCATGGGCAGTATCTTAGACGCAAGTACTCGTGGTGAAGCCCCCGAGCATAAGCGAGCTAAGTATAAGTACTCGTGGTGGAGCCCCCGAGTATAAGTAGTCGAATCAACACTTGTACTCGTGGCGAAGCCCCCGAGTATAAGTAGTCGAGTCAACCTTTGTACTCATAGCGGAGCCCCCGAGTTTGACATAGGCCAAAAAATGTAAGAACTCGTGGCGAAGCCCCCGAGCTAAAACATTTATGAAAAGTAGTCGAATTACGGCAAAATCAACTCTTTATTTATAATAATGTTGACATGCAGCTGGCGAATTGTTTACAATTTCTACTAGGCGTAGAATTTTCGGAGATGTTCTATGTTCCAGGAGTTAGGAACTTCCTGGCCATCAGGGTACTGCAGGCGATACGACCCTGGTCTTGTAACTGCTGTCATGATGAGTGGACCCTCCCACCGGGAATTGAGCTTGTGTAAGCCGGTCTCATCCTAGATGCGGCGGAGGACCAAATCACCAACGTTGAACGACCGCTCGCGTACATTGCGATCGTGGTAACGACGGATGCCCTGCAGATAGCAGGCTTACTGGACTAGGGCGCTGCATCTGGCTTCATCGAGTGAATCCAGTTCCAGCTGCCTAGCTTTGTCTGCTTCTCCTTCGTCATACATCTCGACTCTGGGAGAGAGCCACATGATGTCTGCAGGGAGTATAGCTTCTGACTTGTAAACGAGGAAAAATGGGGTATGTCCTGTGGCTTTCGACGGCTGAGTTCGAAGCCCCTAGACGACATGAGGTAGTTCATATATCCACTTGCCACCCTTCTTGGTGTTCTCCTCGTAGAGTCTCTTCTTTAGGCCGTCTAGAATCAAGCCGTTTGCTTTCTCGACTTGTCCATTGGCCCTTGGATGCGCGACTGACACATACTTCACTTCAATCGCGTTGTTTTCACAGAATTCCCAGAACTAATTTGCAGTGAAGTTGGTACCCAGGTCTGTGATGATGGTGTTGGGATAGCCAAAGCGATACATGATGTCCGAGATGAAGTCGACCGCCCTGTCAGGAGTGAGCTTGGTGATCGGCTTGTACTCGATCCACTTGGTAAACTTGTCGATGGCCACCAACATGTGTGTGAAACTTCCCGGAGCGGTAGTCAGGGGTCCAATCATGTCGAGGCTGCAGCACGCAAAGGGCCAGGAGGGCGGTATGGTGATGAGGTTGTGCGCCGGGACGTGTGACTGCTTGCCAAAGAACTAACACTTCTGGCACTTCCGTACAAGGTCCTCGGCGTCGGAAACTGCTGTTGGCCACCGGTAGCCTTCCCTGTAAGCCTTCCAGACTAGTGTCTTGGACGCTGCATGATTCCCGCAAGTACCTTCATGTATCTCGAGTAGTATGTTGTGGCCCCAGCCCCTCGGGACACACTTCATGTGTACTCTGGTGCTAGCTCCGCGCTTGTAGAGCTTATCTCCCACGATGACAAGGCCCTTGCTGCACGTCATGATGCGGATCGCTTCTGGGCTCTTCTTGGTCACCCCAGGAGGTAGCTTCTTCCCCTTGATGAAGTCGATGAAAGTCCCTCGCCAGTCGACCTCCGTCATCATGACCTCCCGACTGGGATCCAAGGGTCCCGAGCCGGTGGTTCCCTGACTCGTGGTCTTGAATGACGGTTCTTTGAGTTCCTGAATGAATACTCCGGCTGGGACTTGGGCTCGAGTAGATCCAAGCTTCGAGAGTACATATGCTCCAACGTTGCTGTCCCGGACGACATGGTGAATTTCCAGGCTGACAAATTTGTTCTCCAGCTTGTGCACTTCCATGACGTACGCGTCCATCTACACCTTTGTGTAGTCCCACTCTTTATTGACTTGTTGCACGACCAGCAGAGAGTCGCCGTACACGAGTAGTCGCTTGATGCCCAGGGAGGCTGCCAGGCGGAGCCTGTGTAGTAGTGCTTCGTACTCGGCCTCGTTGTTGGACACCTTCCAAAGGATTTGCAAGACATACTTGAGTTGTTCACCCTTCGGAGAGATGAAAAGTACTCCTGCACTGCCGCCCTCGAGCTTGAGCGAACCATCGAAGTACATCGTCCAATGCTCTGGTCGACTAGCTGGTGTTGGCACTTGATTTTCTCACCACTCGGCCATGAAATCAACCAATGCTTGGGATTTGATGGCTGTTCTTGGCTTGAAGTTGATGGAGAGAGCTCCCAATTCTACTGCCCACTTGGATATGCGCCCAGTGGCATCCCGGTTGTGGAGTATATCCGCCAACGGGAAATTAGTAACAACTGAGATCTTGTACTCGTCGAAGTAGTGGCGGAGCTTCCTAGATGTGATGAGTATTGCGTAGAGTAGTTTCTGAACTGGAGGGTAACGAACCTTCAATTAAGAGAGTACTTCGCTGACGAAATAAACTGGCCTCTGCACTCCAAATTCATGGCCTTCCTCATTGCGCTCCACCATGATTGCTATGCTGATCACGTGAGTAGTTGCTGCGATGTACATCAGCAAGTTCTCGCCTGGATGTGTTGCTGTGAGTATGGGAGGCAATTGTAGGTGTAGCTTAAGGTCATGCAATGCCTGCTCAGCTTCCTCCATCTGGTGAAACTTGTCCTTCTACTTCAAGAGCTTGAAGAAGGGAAGGCCCCGTTCTCCAAGTCATGAGATGAATCTGGTCAAAGCCGCCATGCGCCCTGTTAGCTTCTGCACGTCCTTGATCGTTGCTGGAGCTTTCATGTCGGTGATGGCTGTGATCTTCTCTAGGTTAGCTTCGATCCCCCTATGACTGATGATGAACCCGTGTAGTTTCCCTAACGGTACGCCGAAGACGCACTTAGTCGGGTTGAGCTTCCATTGGAATTTCCAGAGGCTGTTGAACGTTTCCTCCAGGTCCGCGATGAGGTCCTCGGGAATTATGGTCTTAACGACCAAGTCATCCACATAGGCCTCGACATTGCGGTGTAGTTGGTCTGCGAAACACATTTGGATTACCCGCTGGTACGTAGCATAAGTCCCAAAGGGCGTGACAAAGGTGGTGTTGATTTGATCTTCTTCCTTGAGGGTGATTTGATGGTATCCCGAGTAGCAGTCAAGGAAGCAGAGTAGTATGCAGACGGCGGTGGAGTCGATTACTTGATTGATGCGCGGTAGCCCAAAGTGATCCTTCGGACAGTGCTTGTTGAGATCGGTATAATCAACACACATTCTCCATTCATTATTATTCTTGTTTTTTACAAGGATAGGGTTGGCAGCCCACTCTGGGTGGTACACCTTTTTGATGAAACCAGCCGCGAGTAGTTTAGCCAACTCCTTTTTGATTGCTTCTCTCTTATCTTGAGTGAATCTACGAAGATGCTGCTTCTTAGGGGTAGCATCGGGATCTACTTTTAAATAATGTTCGATCAGGTCCTTGGGCACCCCTGTTATATCCGCTGGTTTCCACACGAATATGTCTCGGTTAGCCCTAAGAAAACTAATAAGCGCGCTTTCGTATTTCGGGTCGAGTTGTGACACGATCAGAGCTGTCTTGGACGAGTCTCCCTCCTGGAGCTGGATGGTCTTTAGCACGAGTTCGCCAGCGGGCTGTACCTTCGAGTGGTTAGCCATCTTCTAGGGAACCTCCAGGTCCACTTCGGAGAGCTTCTGCGCAACCGCGAGTACTTCTCCTGAAGTATCTGGTACACGCGTAGTCGAGGCGTACTCGATAGCCTTCTGGTCGCAGTCGTAGGACTTCTCCAGATCGCCGCGGAAGATGAGAACACCGTTCTTTCCGGGCATCTTCAGGAGTAAGTACACGTAGTGTGGTACGGCCATGAACTTGGCCATTGCCGGTCTGCCCAGTATGGCAATGTACGAAGTTTCAAAGTTGGCCACTTCGAACTTGATGTACTCGGTGCGGTAGTTTTCCCTCGTCCCGAAGGTGACGGGAAGAAATACCATGCCAAGTGGCGTTGCTGCGTTCCCTGATACGATACCGTAGAAGGGAACCTTGCTGGGAGTGAGCTTGTCGAAGAAATTCGCCCCCATCTTCCTCAAAGTACTCACGAAGATGATGTTGAGGCCACTGCCCCCGTTGATGAGTACCTTCGCGAGCCTGACGTCCGTGACCACAGGGTCTAGAACTAGCGGGAGCTTGCCTAGCTCAGAAAAGTTCGTCCACTGATCAGCTCTGGAGAACGAGATGGGGACCTCCGACCACCAGAGAGGTCATGGTTCCCCAGCCTCGATGGACATGATCTCGCGGCGATGCAGCTTCTGAGTCCTTTTGGAGATAAACCCTGATTTGCCACCAAAGATGACGTTGACCACCTTGGATACGTCCGGGAAATCCCCAGCATCAGTCTTGTTCTCCGGGTCCTCGTCGTCCTTGTCCTTCTTCTTCTTGTTGTTGTCCTTGTACAAGGGCGGGGCATTGAGGGACCTCCGGAGCTAATAGCACTCGAAAGCAGCGTGCTTTGAGTGTGGGTGCCAAGGGCACTGCTTCTACAGGAGTTTATCGAACTCCTCCTGTAGGTTGTTTTTGTTATTCTTCTTGCCTCGCGGTGCGTGATTGATAGCCACGATGAGATCATCTGGCTTGCACTTTCGGGAGGATCCCGAGTAGTCCCGCTGGCCTCTGTTGTCGTTGCGGTGGTCGTTGTTTCGCTTCGAGTAGTCGTTGCCGTGCTTCGAGAACCGGTTGCGCTCCTGCTCCTCCTGGTCTGCCCAGGTCTGCATCATCTCGCGGAGGGCAGCAACGGTCTTGGGACGGTTGCAGCCAAAGTCGCGGAACAGAGGCTGGTCGGTGAGGCCGTTGTGGAAGCAGTCGATGACGTTGCTGTCAGAGATGTTGGCGATCATGGCTCGGGTGTCGAAGAAGCGACGCATGTACGAGCGTATGAGCTCGTTCCTCTCTTGCTTGCACTGGAACAGGTCATGCCGAGTACCTGCCCGTGCAATCGCCCCCTGTAAGTTGTCGATGAAGATGTCGTGCAGTTGCTCCCAGGAGTCGATGGAGTTCTTGTTGAGGCTCTCCAAACATGTGAGTGGGGCGGCCTCCAAGACCATCGGGAAGTAGATGACCTTGGTGGTGTTGTTGCCGCCTGCAACCTCAATGGCTGTCGAGTAGATGCGTACCCATTGTTTAGGAGATTGCTTACCATCATACTTGGTGATGCCGATCGGTTTGAATCCCTCCGGGTACTTGTAGTTGTCGAAATGGGAGGAGAAGGCGGGTAATCGATCATTGTCATCCCATGCAGCGTTCCCCTCAGCTCCGGCACATTCCGTCCTCCGGTTGTCGATGATGCCGCGGGCGTCGATCCCGGCCTTGATCTTGTCGCGAAGGTCGCTCGTTGAAGGGTTCTCGAGCTTAGAGCTGTTGTAGTTGCCAACGGATGCTTGGGGAGCTTGGCAGCTTCTTTGCGGAGCGACAGGGTGGCTGCCTGTTGACGTTTCCTAGTGTCACGAAAATAAATCCGCAAGCGCACGGATGACGTTGTAGCTTTCACCCAGGAGTATTCCAAGGGTATCATATCCACTCAGGATTGTGTGTACTTTCTCTACGGTTCAGGATCGTCCAAAGGACACCACACCCGCTAGAGGTGAAGGTAGAGAGGGTTCCTAAGGCTAGGTTTTAGAGATAAGATAGAACTGTCCTAATTGCTTGCTTCGGGCTACTAGCTTCCCACAGAACAAAGACTAGTGAGCTCTAGTAATACAACACTGGGATATACCTGAACGGGAAGGGTTACGCTGGATAGGCATGGTTGTCACCACCTGCTACCTACCTCATCTAACCATGGGATATACCACAACCAACAGGTCAGTCTAGTCTAGACACCACGCCTACACTATCTTTACTACTCTAGCCTATGGCCTTAGACTAAAGCATCCACTAGAAACTAGTGAACTACTGATCCAGCTAAGCAATCAAAGAGCTAGAACTATAACTTAACTAAGAAACTAGGCACATAAGAAAGTACGAACACTCACTTTGATTGAAAAGCATTCAATGAGGTACACGTTGGAAAAGAGTGCCGACAAACCCGACACTTCCCCAAGCTCCTCCCCACTCTCTCCCTAGCTCTAATCACCTCTAGAAATGAGCCTAGAGCTCATGAACACAAGGAGGAACTCCAAAGAGGAGTTGAGAGGGATGTCAAAGTGTGTCTATATTAGAAGCACCCCCTTATATTTATAAGGGTGAGTGAGAGGTGTTCCTGCCGTGCAACAAGCTGAAGCCTGCCCAAACTGCCTTAAGCAACCAATGAGGAAGCGCCACGTCGAAGAAGTAAGTCGGTTCTCTCCTTCCTGGGTCGGCTGACCTAGGTAGGTCGGCCGAACCAGGTTCGGCCCGGCCCAGCTTCTTCCTTTGCCACGTGGTCCGTAGGTGGGTCCTATGGTCCTTGGCAGGTGAGTGGGCCCTGGTTGAGGCTGGTTCTTTGCCTTGTTGGCCTCTTTTGCCTCTTGCCTTGCCCGTTTATGCATTCTGGAATTACGCCTTGGATCTTAGTTGGTCATTTCCTGTGATTTTATTCCGTAATCGCCTGCATACAGAGATCGACCAACACTAGTGGAATTTGTCAAATAAAGCCCTATTCTAGTGTTGATCCTTGGATAATTGTCGCTTTTATGCAGGTTTTGACGGTCGAAAAGTGGTCTAAATTGAGCGTCAACAAGATCCCCCACACTTGGCCCTTTGCTCATCCTCGAGTGAAGGCGACAGAACCAAGGCGGAACGGCTGCTCTGGTAAGGTTCCTGCATAAAAGTTATTCTAAACCCTTACCTTCGCTCACGAACCTTGAGGTGTCTACCAATATGCTATAGGCAGTTGAAGGATGGAATAGTGATGACTTAGGTATCCTCTTCCGCTCACCTGCTGACCTTGGGAGGTTTTTGAAAGATTTTGAAAAGAAAATACTCCATGGTCTTACCTTCGGGCAACACTCTCAGTCACTCATTTATTCTATTTAGCTCAGAACTGTAACCTTCTCTCCTTTTGTGTGAATGCTGAAGTGGAGCTCAGTAGGAGGTGTGTGAAGACGCTCTTGAAGGTACATCTGTTGCATTATCAAAGATTGGATCCACGAAGACTTTGTACCATTTACCTATTTGGTCAAGAGAGTGCATGTGTGGCGGATGTGAACTCTTTCGGCATTGATATTTTCTCTCTTCTTTTCCCCTCTCCCTTCTTTTGGGTCATGCTTCTTTGGCATGCCATCTTTTATTTTTTTCTCATCCTCATTCTCTCTCTCTCTCTTTTTTTCCAGGGGAGACATTTGGAGAGCGATCATATACCTTCTGAGGACACTTTATTGATGGAATTGAATGATAATTCGTGCACGTGCCTTTCAACCAAACACATAAAGGAACAGATCTCGCTTGGGTCACTACATTTGATAAAGCTCAATGTAACAAAAAGGCGCTTTTGTGTGGATTTTTCACAATGTAGAGTAACTACATAAGGCTGTGGTAGGTAGAAGGATAAATAGACCATTTGATAGTTTTGTTTTTAGTAAAAAGGAAAATTCCCAAGTTCAACAAGATAAATAGAGAAACTTTTATCAAAAACCATATCTCATCAATCAACAACTTTAGCATTATGGGTTCCCTAACCAGTGGTTCGCAAACTCAAGCATGGTAAAGAATAAAATTTATGCATGAATCACCCAGCGGCACGGCAGATTCTCATGAGTTAAACCGTTTTAGATTAGGAAGTTTTAATAGCATGTTTAATACTCAGAGAACAGGGAGAAAACCAGTGGGGACGTGCAAACAGTGAGCAAGAACGAGACTGTATTGAATATTCACTTGTGTCCGAGTCTGTCCAGCGGTGCACGTGAGTCGTGGGGGTGTGTACTGGATGTAGCGAGGATCTCCCCCACACTTGTTTTCGAACCTGTCTTTATTCAATCAAAGCAAAAAGTAAAATGCAAAGGGGCTCTTCCGGCATTAACACCGGGGAGCCAAAGTTTGAATTATTCAAATAAAATGGGGGTGCTTACAATGAAAACAAAAATGATGTAAATCAAACTAATCGAAGGAAATAAACCTGATCCTAGCGCCCGATTATCCTAAACTAAGCTAAGGAAGATCCTCGGATGAGCTACCATCCAAGTTGCTTCCGTCCCCTAGAGCCTCAGCCAGCCAATCTATGCCGCTGCTCAAGCTGCTATGAAACAATCGGAGGTCCTTATAGACTCCGACCACTGTTGCCTTCTGATTTTTCAATCCCTGGCGCAACTTCTTATGTTCCAGCTGTAGACCCTTCATTAGGAAGACAAGTTCCTCCTTTGACCATGGCTGCGGGGAATCAACCGGCTTCTTCATGTTGTCTGCCTCCCTAGCTGGTGGTCGCACACCAAAGATCTTGAGGCGTGGCTGCAGCAGTGGCTCATCTGGGGATATCTTCTCCCGCCTGTAGTCATGACTTATGACATCCCCATCCTTATTGAGCAATTACCCCACATACCGCTCGTCTGGCTTTAGTCTTGGCCCCGGAGCATCTTTGTCCTGGAACAGCATGACCTTAACGGTCTCAATTACTTCCTTTGAGCGCTGTTTACATGACTTCTAGCCCCGAGCCTCCTCTGGTTGTGCCGCACTCTGCGAGGACTCCTGCACTGAGGAACGGGGGGCTGAGCGGCTCCTACCCCGGTTCGGCCGACCTGGGCCTGGTGCCTCTCGGCCTCCCACTGCACGCAGCAGCGGGTATCTTCGCCAGGGGCACCACTTCAGTATAATTGATCTTCACTTCCACTATATCGACAAGGGTTGAGGTCTTGGAATTATTCATCGCGGTTGGTGTTGCCATCAGCTGATTGATGGCGGCAGAGTTGACGAACGCGACGACCTTCTTGTTGGCCATGGGTGGCTTCACGTAGTATAGATGGGTTTGGAGGTGGAGAGATGAAGGGTAGATGGAAAAAGATTGAGAGGAGGAAGAAAGGCTTTCAATGAGGAAGAAAAAGGGAAGAAACCCTATTTTCTGCCGTCGAAAAGACCCGAGGTGACCAGGATTTGGGCTAGAATGCGATGGTGGCCTGGCTTGCCGAAGGTGGGCTGCTGAGGCTTCCACACTGGTTCGGCCGACCTGGGCTTGGCCTAGCTGGCCTCCTTCCTCTTCTGGTTAGCGGTGGGGAGAGTTTAGGGAATCTATACAAGTGGCTTACCCTAGGATATGGCCTATAAAGCCTTTAATAAGACATATGGTCGTGTTGAACGAGTTCAACCACGTCTATATCCTCATCTATAGCTATATTATGATCTAGAAATAATTTCAGACGATGGCCATTTACCTTGTGGATGTTACTTTCATCATCTTGGATCGTTATGGCTCCATGCGTTGATGTGTCGATGATGAGGTAAGGTCCCGTCCACTTGCTTCTTAATTTCCTGTGACCGAAGAGTTTCACCTTGGAGTTGAAAAGTAATACCTTATCTCCGGGTGTGATAGCCTTTTATCATGCCATCTTTTGGTTCTTTCTTTATATAGCGTGGCACTGGGATAGGCTTTGTCTCTCCACTCCTCCAATTCTGATATCTGCCTCTTCCTGTGCTCTCCAGCTAGGTCCAAATCCATGTTCCATCTTCAGATAGCCCAATGTGCTCTATGCTCCAATTCAACGGGCAGATGACATGTCTTCCCATAGACAAGTTGATAGGGTGACATACCAATGGGAGTCTTGTAAGCTGTGCGATATGCCCATAGTGCATCCGCTAGGTTAGGCTTCCATTGTTTTCCCATCTCATTGACGGTCTTTTGCAAAATATTCTTGATTTGCTTGTTTGATGTTTCTTCTTGACCACTTGTTTGAGGGTGATACGGGGTTGCGATGTTATGCTTTTTCCCGAGTTCCTTGAGGAAACTTCGGAAGGCCGCATCAATGAAATGCGATCCTCCGTCACTGATCACCATCTGAGGTGTCATAAACCTTGGAAAGATTACCTTTTGAAACATTTTTCGGGCATGCTTTGCATCGGCACCCTTGCATGACATTGCTTCTACCCACTTGGAGACATAATCCACAACGACCAAGATATACTCGCAGTTATAGGACTTTGGGAAAGGTCCCATATAGTCGATGCCCCATACATCAAAAAGTTCCACTTGAAGGTTGTATGTGAGAGGCATGGCATTGCGAGCTGAGACTCCTTAGTGTTTTTATCAACTGGGCCACCTTCGAACGAAGTCCTTGGTGTCTTCATACATTGTTGGCCAATAAAAACCATTCTGCCATATTTTCGCTTGAGTGTGAAACACACCATAGTGCCCTCTATATGGCGCTGCATGGCATTTCTCAATAATCTGAATTCCTTCTGCTGTGGGGACACATCCTCAGAGCAATCCGTCTGCACAGACTCTGTAGAGCTATGGCTCATCCCATAGGTGTCATCTGCTCTTGATCACTAGCTTCTTCTTGTTTTCCCCAGGTGGGACATACCCTGAAACCATAAAATTGACAATGTTTGCATACCAGGGGTTCGAAGCTGTTACCTTGAGTAGCATGTCGTCCCAGAGAAAATCATTTATCGGCAGTTCCTACGTGTTAGTGATATTCATACGCGACAAATGATCTACCACTGAGTTTTCTACTCCCTTTTTATCTCTAATTTCTAAATCAAATTCCTAGAGTAGAAGGATCCATCTTATGAGCCTTGGCTTTGCATATTTCTTAGTGAGAAGGTACTATAGAGCTGCATGGTCAGTGTACACAATAACCTTTGCACCCACTAAGTAAGATCTAAACTTGTCTATAGCAAAGACAACTTTCAGGAGATCCTTCTCAGTTGTGGCATAATTAAGCTGAGCTCCTGTTAGTGTCTTGCTCGCATAAGTGATTGCGTGATGCTTCTTGTCCTTAGTTTGTCCAAGTACGACCCCCACCGCATAGTTGCTAGCATCACACATGATCTCGAAGGAAAGCTTCCAATCCCGGGGTTGAATGATTGGAGCTGAGATGAGTGCCTTTTTGATTGTGTGAAAGGCTGTTAGGCACTCATCATCGAATTGGAAAGGGGAGTCCTTAGCTAATAGGTTTGTGAGGGGTCTAGCGATATGAGAAAAGTTAGCTATAAAGCACCGGTAGAACCTTGCATGACCTAAGAAGCTCCGAATTCCTTTCACATTGGTGGGAGGCGGAAGTCGTTCCATGACTTCGATTTTCGCCTTGTCCACCTCGATTCCTCTCTCGGAGATGAGATGTCAAAGAACAATGCCCTCACAGACCATGAAGTGGCACTTCTCCCAATTTAGCACCAGGTCCTTCTCTTGGCATCTCTGCAAGACTCTATCCAAATTCTTGAGGCAGTGATCGAAGGTTTTACCATAAACCGAGAAGTCGTCCATGAAGACTTCCATAATTTCTTCGATCATGTCCGAGAAGATGGACGTCATGCACCTCTGGAACGATGCGAGTGCATTACACAACCCAAATGGCATTCGTCGGTATGCATAAGGTCTATAGGGGCATGTGAACGTGGTCTTTCTTTGGTCATCGGGATGGATTGGGATTTGATGGAAACCGGAATAGCCATCAACGAAACAGAAGTAGGACTGCTTCGCTAACCTTTCGATCATCTCATCGATAAAGGGAAGCGGGAAGTGATCCTTCTTTCTTGCCTTGTTGAGCTTCTGTAGTCAGTGCACATTCTCCATCCCGTGACAGTTCATTGTGGGATCAGCTCGTTCTTGCTGTTCTCCACGACCGTCATACCTCCCTTTTTAGGCACGACCTGTATTGGGCTCACCCACTCACTATACGGGACTGGATAGATAATTTCGTCGTGTAGGAGTTTCAGGACCTCTTTCTTCACTACCTCACGCATCTTATTGTTCAACCTGCGTTGAGGCTCCCTGGAGGGTGCCATAGCGGGATCTATGGGAATGCGATTAGTGCAAAGAGTGGGGCTAATGCCCTTGAGGTCTTGGATGGCGTAACCAAGAACGGCTCGATGCTTTTCTAAAACAGCGATGAGTTTTGAGGTCTCCTGCTCTGAGAGTTTATCACTGATGATCACGGGAGCTTCTATGTCGCTATTAAGAAAGGTGTATCGAAGGCCAGAAGGTAATGGTTTAAGCTCAACTAGAGGTCGGGCTGGGACTTCGAACTCCTTAAATTCTAAGACTTCATTAGAATCTTCCTCTTCTTGGATGAACTCTTCAGCTTCCTTTTCAAGGGCCATTTCTGACGAGTTTAGAGGGTCAGTGTCCACCACCTCCTCAATTGGTTCAACTATGGGGGAATCCTCTGCCACTAAGTTTACTGATCGAGTGATAGGAACAGAGAGAGTTTCTTTCCCCAGTTTGATGTTAAGGGTTCCTGAGTTCGACACATCCGTGAAAAGTTTCACGATCGGATGGCCGATGAGAATGTTGAAGTTAGAAACTTCGAACACATGGAAATCTAGTTTCATCTTAACATCATTGTGTCGTACTGACACCTTCTGGAGCACCCCGTGGCTTCCTATAAGGGAACCTGAAGACCCCCTAAGGGTCCTGTCCGTTAGGATTAGAGCCTCGCCTCCTAAGAAGGCGTGCGCGAATTTGCAAGACATGATGTTTGCCCCAACGGCGGGGTCATAGAGAGCGTCCACGTCCTAATCCTTTATGCAGCAGTGGATAAGAGAAGAAGTGTTGATAATTTGAATGGGAGATAAGCTCCATTCTCCTTCCATTGACCATTCGTTGCTCATTACGACTGTCAACTCCTTAATGGTCCCTAAAAGGTATCTCTTTTCATATGGTTCTAAGGGAGTGACAGGGACTGGTGGTCGCTTTTGGCAGAGGTACTTCGAGGTGTTGCCTAGATCTTCAAAGAGATCCTCCTCGAATCCATGCTAAAATTCTGAAGGTAGAGGATCCTCTACCTCGGATGTTTCGGATTCTGGTTCAGGAAGAGGTACGAGAGTCGAATCTAAGGGTTGGAGTTCTACGGCCTTGGATTCGGCTGCCTTTGGTTCCTCTCGTGGTACCTCTCACTCTACTTGAGGAGGCTCCTGGTAGGAGACGTAGGAAGTCTCTCCAAAATTTTGTTGAGGATTTCCCTTCCTTTGGCTGAGTTCTTATGAAAGAACGATCCTCCGGCTGCGTTATCGAGGTACTGTGCATCGTTCTTGTTCAGTCCCGCATATAGATGTTGGAGTAACAAAAAGTCAGGTAAGGACAAGTCGTTACCAGATTCAACTAGAAGGGAAAATCTGGCCCACGCTGGACCAAGGGATTCCTTCTCATTCTGACGGAAGGCCAGAATTTCTGCTCGTAAGGCACATACGTGAGCGATCGGAAAGTATCTAAGACAGAATCGGTCTCGCAACTCCTTGCAATCGCCGTGCGCAGATCTTACGTTAGACGTGTACCATTGCTTCGCCTCTTCTATGAGAGAGAAGGGAAACAATTTCCACTTCAGAGTTTCATGTGTCATGCCTGAGATTTTTAGACACGAGCACACTTGCTCGAATTCTCGCAGATGATGATAGGGATTTTCACCCCATCCTGAGAAGGTACTCTCCTGAACTTTGCTTAAGAACTCGGAGGGAATTTCGTAACCGGATGAAAGAATTGGATCGGATGAAGAGGCTGGTTCGCAAAATTCGCTCTTGGGTGCGGAGAGCTAAAACATGGATAGCTGCTCCATGGGTAGTGGGGGTAGAGATAGAACCAAAGAAAAGAAAAGGATACGAGGGCGAACTAGGTTCAACGAGTAGGTAGCAAACGTTCCCCGGCAACGGCGCCAGAAAGCGTGTTGACGTTTTCTAGCGTCACGAAAATAAATCCGCAAGCGCACGGATGACGTTGTACCATTCACCCAGGAGTATTCCAAGGGTATCGTATCCACTGAGTAACGTGTGTACTTTCTCTACGGTTCAGGTTCGTCCAAGGACACCACACCCGCCAGAGGTGAAGGTAGAGAGGGTTCCTAAGGCTGGGTTTTAGAGATAAGATAGAACTGTCCTAATTGCTTGCTTCGGGCTACTAGCTTCCCACAGAACAAAGAGTGCCGACAAACCCGGCACTTCCCCAAGCTCCTCCCCACTCTATCCCTAGCTCTAATCACCTCTAGAAATGAGCCTAGAGCTCACGAACACAAGGAGGAACTCCAAAGAGGAGTTGAGAGGGATGTGAAGGTGTGTCTCTATTAGAAGCACCCCCCTATATTTATAGGGGTGAGTGAGAGGTGTTCCTGCCGTGCAACAAGCTGAAGCCTGCTCAAACCGCCTTAAGCTACCAATGAGGAAGCGCCACGTTGAAGTGGTAAGTCGGTTCTCTCCTTCCTGGGTCGGCCGACCTGGGTTCGGCCTGGATTAGCTTCTTCCTTTGCCACGTGGTCCGTAGGTGGGTCCTACAGTCCTTGGCAAGTGAGTGGGCCCTGGTTGAGGCTGGTTCTTTGCCTTGTTGGCCTCTTTTGCCTCTTGCCTTGCCCGTTTGCGCATTCTGGAATTACGCCTTGGATCTTAGTTGCTCATTTCCTATGATTTTATACCGTAATCGCC
This sequence comes from Panicum miliaceum, assembly GCA_032594955.1. NCBI lineage: Eukaryota > Viridiplantae > Streptophyta > Magnoliopsida > Poales > Poaceae > Panicum > Panicum miliaceum. The sequence continues at coordinate 43,402,809 of CM064061.1, read as the reverse complement.
TGCATACAGAGATCGCCTGCATACCCTATTATAGTATTGATCCCTGGATAACTGTCGCTCTTATGCAGGTTTTGACGGTCGAAAAGTGGTCTAAATCGAGCGTCAACACTGCCCTATGGAACAACGGGGCGGCTTCCCTGCGGGAGTATCAGGGCGACTGCCCTGTTGGTTATCTTGGCGTCTGGGGTGGCCCCTAGGCGTTCTGCTGGCTTGGCTCTTACCATGAACTCTGCCTGCAGGTTGCGTTGGGCATGGTTGCGGCGTGCGTTTGCGTCCCTTCTGCGCTTGGAACGCTTCCTGTTGCGTAGCGGGCGAGCGGCCCGCTCTTCCTCAGTCTTGTTGGCGTGACCCACCATGGCTTCATCCTCCGAGATTTGCTCTGGCATTTCATTGCGGTGCCTGTCGCTGTACTCGTCGGATTCCGCCATGAAGACACGACGGTGGATGGATGGATCTTCGGTGCTGTAGTCTATGATTATAGTTCCGCTGGGGGTGCACTCACCGAGTAGTCTGCCCTCTTGGAAAGGCAGGGAGTCAAGGTGAGCGACCAGTCTTTTGTCGTCTCTGAGTAGTTCGGAGGCTTTCATGCCCTTCCAGTACACGAAGCGACCCTCCGGGGTGGAGGTTATGACCAATCCCTGGCCACCAGAGTAGGGTTCGGCTTTGGGATCGGAGTCCGAGTCGTAGTCGTCGAAGATAGGGGACTCCCGACATGTGGTGGCGTCCTTCTCCCCGAGCTCGAGTAGTTCGTCCAGATCCTTCTCCAATGCAGAGTAGAATTCGGACTCTATGGCCTCCTGGTAAATAGTGGCCGCATTACGTAGACCGAAAAGGAATCGGTCACGCTATCCCCCAAATGGAGTCGAGTCCGATCCGCGGAAGCCTGGTGCAGCATGAGTTGGAGTCGCGTCGAAAATGGACAGGTTCTCGATCTCCCTAGTGAGGTCATGTAGCAGGATCTCGCCGAGATCGTCAACGAACTCGTCGAGAGCGCTGCTGGAGGTTGCCGAACATGCCTCCGGCTTGTTGTCGACAAGGTGCCGACGAAAGTCGCCTGTGCCATTAGAGACACAGACCCAGGAGCCGAAGACGAAAGTTGTGCCCTCAGGGAGCACGGCGCTGGTGAAGTTGAACGTTGCCATCGAATTCTCCAGGGGATCTTCGATGAACACCACTACCTGGCGCGCCAGTTGTCGGTGTTTTACCGGCAAGCCCACCGACGGATACCCCCGAGGTGGTAGGTTGTAGGTAGGGTGTCGCCGAGATCAGGAACTCGATGGTGCAAGGAACACAAGGGTTTAGACAGGCTCGGCCGCAGTATGCGTAATACCCTATGTCCTATTGGATTGTATTGCCTTGGAGGTTATGAGATATGTTTTGGAGGGGTCCCTGCCCGCCCTTATATATCCCGAGGGCGCAGGGTTACATGGAAATCCTAGTCTGGTACGATCTTAGGAGTCCTAACCGAGTACTCTCGGGTAGTTTCCTTTTGTACCGACTAGTTGTACTAGCTTACGAGTACTTTACATATGGATAAGGTATGAGACACGTTCCACCCCTTACTCTAGAATGTTCTACGCCATGCGTGCAGTCCCGTTGCCCCGGGTCTGACAGTGACGGGCATCATATCCCTAATGTGAGCCCGTCACTTCTACTGCGTCACTGTTTTGAACAGAAAGGCGATGGGTATCTGCCCGTTACCTATGTGACGTAATAGGTGACGGACTTCACTAGAGAACCGTTATCTTTCTTGGTGACCAGCCCCCCTATGAAGTCTATGCCCGTCACCTTTGTCCAATACAGGTGATGGGCCTAACACAACGTCCGTCACCTATGATTCGAGAATAAGTGACGGGCATAGAACAACACTTGTCACTTGGAATTTTTAAAGGTGACGGGTTGTGCTTTCAGGTGCCATCACCTGGTGTATATTAAAGGTGACCGACTTTGGTTGTTGCTCGTCACCTTTGATACTAGACCCCAGTAGGATCATTTTGGCTTCCGGCTGCATCCTGGAGCACAGGTAGGATTTGGCAGTCATCTTGATCCTGCAAACACACAGAATAGAGACTATATACTGCATATTCAAATCACCATTCATATATCACACAGGTTACATCAGAAACAACCACCAAGTGTGAAAAACTATTGCATCTTTCCACAACAAACTGTTCAATAATCACATGAATCCAACAGTCAGTCACAAGTTCAACATGAATCCAACATTCAATGAAAGATATCAGTTCAGCAACGACAGTGGAAGTCATTTTTGTCGCTTATAACGTCTACTAGCAAGAAGGAGGCAACCTTTTTTCTAATGGCCAGGAGCTGCTGCTTCTCCAATTACTTGTCCTTGTCATCCCGCATGTCCTAGCAAGAAGTAGAGGGAGTCAAATGATGAGTGTATGTATTTATATGTATATATATATATATATATATATAATATTACATTTGACTAAGGCTTACTTTTGCTCCTTTTAGATTTTTGAAAGTTGCAGTAAGCCGGATCATGTGGTATGCAACATAGAACCCGCATTCATTTCCAGATCCTTGTTGCATGCACGACACAAGATGATATGCTGTTAGGTCAAATATATTTGGTGAAATCATAAAAAGATAGAATGCGGGCGGTCAGAGATATACCGAAAAATTGGTCACGTGTGTCAATTTGGTTTTTTGAAGATGGTGGTCGGCTCGAAAGGAGGAGAAACCACTGCATTAGTCGTTATGGATATCGTTAGCTGCAAAATATGTGACGGGTCGTAAATGAGAAAATTGCAAATGTGGTAACTCAGAGATATACCTATCGGTAACTGCCTTGATGCTGGTGTAGTCTCGCTATCCCAAACTGCCATCGTCGTTGCGTGGTCTGTTAGAGTCCAAGTACCACACTATTTCCCACTTCGGATAGATGATGACTAGGAAGTAGTGGGAGCCTATGTGGTGTGCAGCAAGCACATAACCGGTGTCAGACTTCAAGACCTTTGAGATGGTAGACTGTATGTGGTATGGCTCCTGAGCGATGACGGTGGCAGAGAACTGCTGGGGGTCAATGAACGCAACACCGAGCTGACGTTCCTTTGATTCTTTGTTCAATTGCCTACATACAAATATATTAGTTTTTTAGGTAGCTTATGAAGTAATATAAGAATGACTGTGAACAATCATTTGTACTATATGTGTATATATATATATATATATATATATATCACAGTGCCAAGCAATAGATGAGTGAGATGTCCAAGGCATCGAGGTTGAAGAGGTCGTAGAGATCAGACCATGCAACAGAGAAATAACCAGGCCCACTGTGCAAGTCCCGGGCCTTGAATTCACCCACGATTGACGGATTCTCTTTGTGCATGGCATGGGTAATGTAGTGGTTGTGGAGTCCCCTGGTATTCACCCCTGCACTAGCCAGCTCCTCCGTTGTCATCATTGGCTCGCCCATTACAAACTTGGGGCGAGCAGCCGTCCATGCACTCTTTGCTGGTTCGTTGGGTGCCGCCTTACCCTTTGCTTCCGTTGCTTTTTTTGCTACTACTGCATTACCCCTTCCCTTTTTCTTTTGGGTGGTCGTTCGTCCCTTTTTCTTTAGGGGGCTGCCTGCGGCGACAACTTTCACAGGTTCAGGCGTTTGGTCCTTTGTTGCCTGATCAATCTTCTGGGACCGTGGTTGCGGCGTCTGTACCATAGGAGGAAGTGGACTAGGAGTTGGGGTGCGTGTGCGCTTTTGTGCACCAGTAGTAGATGAGGACCGACCAAGGGGCAGGATGACAATACCACTTTTCTTCCATTGGATCGGCAAGGTATGGGCATCCCCCAAAGTAAAAATCTTGGCATTTGGCACCGGGATGTCGAGAGGGTAGCCTTCTGCGTTTTCATGGACGTGATCAACCTTCACCACGACATACCCATCCGGCACCGGCACCGTGTGGCAGACCTTCTCCTCGGGTAGCACGACCGCCTGTGCTAGCTCCATCAACAATGTTGCAAAACTTCCAGTTACAAGGTTGCAGGCGGTTGGACCATTTAGTTAGTTGAATGTGTTGGGCTCATCATGACTAGGACCAACCATTTGTTGGGGGATGGCATGCTACGTCCACTGGGGGAAGGGGGGCTATGTTGGCCTGCTGGTGCTACTAGGGGCTACTCCACCTCCTTAGAGGCGCAGGTGCTCTTGCCAATGGACGCGCCTAATGCTGCGTCAATGTCAATTCCCGCTGCCCTGAGCTTCCCAAATATTTCATCTATTATCTCTTTTTTCAATCGGTCTGAATCTATAGATGTCCTTTTCTTCTTCTTCTTCCTCCACAAGCCTTCATTATCTTTGCTGTAGCCTTCCTTCCAGCCCTTCAAACTGGAGACTCCACGCACACGACCTCGGTGCTCTGGTGTATCAATGGCAGTGGAGAGGATGTCATGTTCTCTTACACCGATATCTTGATCCTTCAGCTCAATCACCCGGTCGGCCAGCCTCTTGCTATTGGCACTACTCCAGGTGATTTCCCCAGTGGATGGTGTCGGATCAGCCCTGGCCCTTAAATATGGTGATGAGTGTCCAGGAAACTGTCTCCAAGGGTTCTCTGTCCCCGCCTCCTCCATTGCCGTGTCCTCTTTGGGCCACTTCCTTTTCTCCTTCCCAGCATAGCCCTTTGGACCTAGGCGATGGTTGTCCATGATCCTACCACGAAGGTTCTTGAACTGCTCACTCTTCTCTAAGAACTGCTCAGAGGTGGTAGTCTCGACGAATGTCTCCCAGTCTCGATGATCCAAGTGCTTGTGCACCTCGAAGGGCTCTGTACCATTGTTGACAAAATTTCGTACCAGACTAGACTTGAAGTGCCTGTGGAGCATGGTGATTGACTTCAATGCCGCCCCTCTAACATGATTCATCTGTGCCTCGGATGTGCCCTCAGGAAACTCCAAGTATTCCTTCATGATCTGGAACAAGCCCTATCGCGTGGGCTGGTCCACATCCTAAAATTTGACATTCATTCCAACCCTTTGCCGAGCGATTAATCCACAGATCAGTTGCCACCATTTCAGACCACTATCATTTGTTGGGAACCCTTCACCGTCGATGCCCTCGACTTTTACAACATCATTTGGCCACTTTGTCTGTGTTTTTGGCTTCCTACGTTGGGACGTGCTACGTGCAGCTATCTATCCAGACGGTTGTCCACTGTGCGCAGGCTCTTGGTCATGTTGTGCACTTGAAGTGTTAGAGGGTCCAGTTTGAGACATGGCTGCTTCCAGTGATCCTGCAAAATAGGAAGCAGTACATGACATGGCATAGGAAAAATGATAACAAATATTGAGCATCAGAAGCAAATAAAACCATGTATATGGGTCTCAAAGTTTTATACAGAGTTCATGATGTCAAAATAAGCCTAAGTTCCAAAAATCGGGTGCAACATTACTCTTGAACATGTGCTACATTTTTGAGCCATTTATTTTGTAACACCCAAAAATATAGGAGTTAAATTTTCTAAAATTATTTTCATAAAAATCATAAGTTAAAATTGTGCATGCATCTTTATTTCATTTCTTCTCCTATTCTTTCTTTCAGCCAGCCCAATTCCTTTTCCTCCTCTTCTTTTCTTTTCCCGCGGCCCACTCAGTGGCCGATTCCCTCACCCGACTCTTTCTTCCACCGACAGCTAGGACCCACCTGTCGGCGCCTTCTTCTTCTTTCTTCTTTCCTTACCCAGAGTCCGGATCGATTCCGCACCGTCGCTCGCGCCCTTTCTTTCTTCCTTACCCCGAGTCCTGATCGACTCCGCAGTGATGAGGACATCACTCCTACGGATATACACGAGGCTTCTTCGCTGGACATCCAAACCATTCAAGGTCCAATCACAAGAGCTCGCGCGCGACAATTAAATTTAGAGGTGAGCTCGCTCCTAAGTGTTTCACTTAATAGTTTCGAGAATAGTTTGCTACCTAATGTTTATATTGTGATTAGAAACCAAGGAGAAGATAAGATGACACATGGAGAGGAGCATGGAGTCGTGGAGGGACAGCAAGGGACGTCCAAGCTACGTGGAGGCCCAATACAACTCAACTTCGAGTCCACCTCGGAGTCCAGGAGCAGTTTGACTTGAATTGGACGCCCAGGCCGCATCCGAAGTCCGATTTCGACAATCTACATATGGGTGGAAAGAAAATTTGATAGAGCTTCCAATGGCGTTGGTTTGAGGCCCAAATTCATTATGAGTCGTCGAGAATCGTCCGAGGAAGTTGGCGTCCAGAATCTGTCCCGGTGCTGCATCACCGTATTTTGGCCTTTGGGCGTGTATCGTCATCGAGTCCTTTAGGGTTGCGTCCAGGTACTTGACCACGAACCTAAACCCTATATATCAGTAGCCGCCACCCTCGTTAGGATTCGGGTTTTACTTAGATTATTCTGTCAAGAACAGTTTCGCCGTACTCGGCTTGTGAGACCCCAACTCGTGAGCTAATCATCCATCTGCAATTGGTTTGCAATCTTCCTTGTTCTTGCTTGTGTTCTTCGATTCGCAGGCAGGGATTAGCCTTCTTGGCGAGGTCGACCGTGTATTCGCCGGTCGATAACCTGAGGAGACGTGGTGCTACGATTGCGGGGTTTCGGGATGTGTTGCCGGAAGCTGGATCGATTCGTGTCGCGACTCCACCAAATCGAGAGTTATCAGAACCTTTCGGAAGATCGAGAACCCTCGTTCACATTAAGTGGTATTCAGAGACAGGTTTACCGTCAGGTTCGCTCTTACCTTTGTTTTCGCCTTTGTCCTATAGTCCACAGAACAGCCGCAAAACAAAAAAAAATTTGTAGTTAGGTTTTTCCCGTCCTAGACCGTGTTTAGCCTTTTGCATAATTCTCTTTCATAGACCGCAGTGTTGAGTTTGTGTCCTATACTCGTCTTTTTGTGCTGGTTGAGTCCATGTCTTTGGTTCGGTTTTGTGCATCCACTTTCCCCGGCTAACATCCCACAAAAAGTTTCCCACCGATTCGCATCCGTTTCACCAACGCCATCACAAAAACCTAATTCGGAGGGTCCTCCTTAAAACGGGCATAACTTTCAGCTCGGACCTCCGATTGAGGTGTTCTTTTTTTTCCCGGAAAGATCTCGAAATTTTGCACATATGATTCACCTGCTTCGCCGGTCACGAAAAATTCAAAAAACTCAAAAAAAATTCAGAAGGTCCTTGATTCGAGCTCTGAAGTTCCATCTATAGTTTTTGGGAACAATCGTGATTTTCTCCAGATCACGTCTTACCTCTGAATGAGTTGATCCTTTGTGGTGTACCTATTTTTGTGCCCCTGGTTGTGAAAAAAATAGAAGCAAAATAAAAGCAAAAAAACAAAAAATTGATTTCTACTAGTGCTAAAAGATAAAACAGGGAAGCACATAGAGAGGGTACAATTGCTGTTTTATGTGCTGTGGCTGGTTCATTGCTGATTTTCTCTCATTGCTGATCATCCTTTTCATCTTACCTCCTTGTTTGTTGGCACTACTGACTAAGGACTCGGTTAGACCAGCACCTAAGGACAAATACCTTTGGACATTTATTCAGCATTGCTATCTGCTAGTGAATTGTGTTCCACTTACATATTTTTGGCCTTCCTAGAACTCCACGTATTACTTCTGTGCAGCACCGGTTCTTAACCCTTGCAATCGTGGCCTACGCCTTCCAGGTATCCTTTGCCTTGCTGCTAAGAACTTTGTAAGAGCTTGGTAAGGTGTTTCCTTTGCTGTGTAGATTGAATTGAGAGGCACCACCACACCTGCGTAGGAGATTTTTAGGGATAACCTTCACTGTTTGTTTGTTCCTGTGTCTACAATGGCAGGCAACGATGGAGACACTCCCAAGGACTTAAACGAGTGTGTTAGCCAAGCTCAGCTGCATGCTTTCATGGAGGACACACGAAACGAGATACGCGAGGCAGTTACCAGGGCCGTCACCGAGAACATCAACGAACTCCGACTTGCTGACCTCGTTGGGGAGTTGAACGGACGGATAGCCACGCTAACTAACAGAGTTGCTGCGTTGGAAAACCGTCCACCACCTCAGCCAGCCAATCCTCAAGATGTGGTGTATGACGTCCATGGCAACATTGACGAGGCAGCTACACGAGAGGCCCGCATACGAGCGCGTGTTCGCGTGAACAACGCAGGAGGTAACCGTGCCCCCGCTGATCCTTATGCTAAGGTTAAATTTACTATACCGTATTTTCCTGGACATTATGATGCTGAGGGATATCTTGATTGGGAGATGACGGTTGACAAAAAATTTAGTGCCCACCTAGTGCCTGAGCAACATAGAGTTCGACAAGCCACTAGTGAATTTAAAGATTTTGTTATCATTTGGTGGACTGGTTTAGTTGCTTCAGGTCTTGCACCTACTACTTGGGAACACCTCAAGGTTGCTATGCGTGATAGGTTTGTTCCTCCTTCTTATCATAGAGAACTGCGTGCCAGTTTGATGCGTTTAGATCAGGGTACTAAATCTGTGCAGGACTACTATGGTGAGCTTCAGAAGGGTTTGATGCGTTGCGGGATAGTTGAGGGACGTGAGGATGCTCTCGTTCGTTTTTATTCGGGTCTGAGACGCGAGATTCAGGACATAGTTGATTATAAGGATTTCACTACTATCAACCAGTTGTTCCAGTTTGCTATGCTTGCAGAGAAGGAATTGCAGGGTCGTCAGCTACAGGACAGGACCAGCGCCCGGACGTCCTTTGCCTCACGCACACCGGCGCTTTCAGGGGTGCCCAAGCCTTCGAGTTTTCGAGCACCTCCACCAGCGGGCAAGAAAACAACGACGAGTGGTGTTTCAACTACACCAAACAAATCTTCTTCACGTGCTGCAGATTCAGGTAACAATGTTGTGCCGGCCCCGGCTCAGAGTTCTTCATCCGCTGCATCGACGGGACGCACCTCCGGCATTCAATGCTATCGCTGCCATGGGATTGGACACGTGAAGAAGGATTGCCCAAGTCAGCGGGCATATTTGGCGACAGAAGATGGAGGTTACATCAGCACCTCCGACATAGAAGATGATGATGAAGCGGTCGCTGCTGAGGACGTCGACAACCTGGTCATTCATGGTGGACAGACTGCGGGCTTCTTGAACATTATTGTTCAGCGTGTACTCAGCACGCAAATACAGCAGCCTGAGAGGTTGCAGCGACACAATTTGTTCCAGACCTTTTTTGTCATCAAGCAGCGACGTGCTCGTGTGATTATTGATGGAGGAAGCTGCAACAACTTGGTGAGTTCAGATCTGGTCAAGAAGCTTGGCTTGACCACACGACCACATCCACATCCATACTATGTTCAGTGGTTAAATGACTCCGGTAAAGCTAAGGTAACACAAACTTGCAGAGTTTCTTTTTCCATTGGTGCATATGCTGATTTTGCTGATTGCGATGTGGTACCTATGCAAGCTTGTTCACTTTTGTTGGGTCGTCCATGGGAACATGATAATGATGCTACACACCATGGTAGAAGTAATAATTATACCTTCGTGCATAAAGGGAAGAAAATTACTTTGGTTCCTTTGACACCTGCTGAAATTGCACAAGCCGATCAAGAAAGAGCTGCTAGTTTGAGTAATGATAAATCTGAAAATCAGCAAGTTGCTAATTCTATGTTCCCACCTAAAAAGGAGAAACACACTCATAAATCTGAGGCCGAGGGAATTAAATTAGGGGGTCAAGTTATGCTCGCAACAAAATGTGACCTCGCTGAAATTTCTGATGATGATATTTGCTATGCCTTGTTTTGCAAACGAACCTTATTTTCACTTCATGATATTGCTAGCTCTTTGCCTCCTGTGGTTACTAACATTTTGCAGGAGTACGCGGACGTTTTTCCAGCTGAGATACCTCCGGGGCTGCCAGCTTTGAGAGGAATAGAACATCAAATTGATTTGATCCCCGGCGCCGCTCTGCCAAACCGTGCTGCCTATAGAACCAACCCCGAGGAGACTAAAGAAATTCAGCGACAAGTCCAAGACCTTGTGGACCGTGGGTATGTACGTGAGAGCCTTAGTCCTTGTGCTGTTCCTGTGCTTTTGGTTCCTAAGAAAGATGGTTCGTGGCGTATGTGTGTTGATTGTAGAGCCATTAATAATATTACTATTCGATATCGTCATCCTATTCCTAGGTTGGACGACATGCTTGATGAGTTGTGTGGTTCTATAATTTTCACAAAGATTGATTTGCGTAGTGGTTACCACCAAATAAGAATGAAGCTTGGAGATGAATGGAAAACTGCTTTTAAAACTAAATTTGGGTTGTATGAGTGGTTAGTGATGCCTTTTGGTTTAACCAATGCACCTAGTACCTTCATGCGCTTGATGAATGAGGTTTTGAGGGCTTTTATTGGTCGATTTGTGGTGGTTTACTTTGATGACATATTGATTTACAGCAAGTCTTTGGATGAACATATGGATCACTTACGTGTTGTTTTTGATGCGTTGAGAGTAGCGCAATTGTTTGCTAACCTTGAGAAGTGCACCTTTTGCACCGATCGAGTTTCTTTCCTTGGCTATGTTGTTACTCCACAGGGCATTGAGGTGGATGAGACGAAAATTGAAGCCATTGAGAGTTGGCCGTTGCCCCAAAACATCACACAGGTGAGGAGTTTTCTTGGTCTTGCAGGTTTCTACCGCCGCTTCGTCAAAGATTTCAGCACCATTGCTGCACCGCTGCATGAGTTGACGAGGAAGGGTGTGGTGTTTCATTGGGGAAAAGCACAAGAGGAGTCATTTGTCACTTTGAAGGACAAGCTTACGCATGCGCCGTTGCTGCAACTTCCGCATTTTGGTAAGACTTTCGAACTCGCTTGTGATGCTAGTGGAGTTGGTATTGGTGGTGTTTTGATGCAGGATGGTAAACCCGTTGCATACTTTAGCGAAAAAATAAATGGCCCTGTTCTGAATTATTCTATGTATGATAAAGAATTGTATGCTCTTGTACGTTCTTTAGAGACGTGGCGTCATTATTTGTGGCCTAAAGAATTTGTTATACACTCTGATCATGAAGCGCTTAAGTATCTTCGTTCTCAAAATAATCTGAACCGTAGACATGCTAAATGGGTTGAGTTCATTGAATCTTTTCCTTACATTATTAAGCATAAGGAAGGGAAGGATAATGTGATTGCTGATGCTTTGTCTAGACGATATACCTTACTGTCCCAACTTGATTGTCGGATTTTTGGGCTTGAATCAATTAAAGAACAATATGCGCTTGATCCTTATTTTACAGAAGTGTTGCTTAATTGTAAAGAGGGACGTACATGGAACAAGTTTGTGGTCAATGATGGATTTGTGTTTAGAGCTAACCGCCTGTGCATTCCAGTTGGTTCCGTTCGTCTTTTGTTGATGCAGGAAGCACATGGAGGAGGTTTGATGGGACATTTTGGCGCAAAGAAGACGGAGGATGTTTTGACCACACATTTCTTTTGGCCAAAGATGAGGACTGACGTTGAGAGGTTCGTTGCTCGCTGCACTACATGTCAGAAAGCTAAGTCTCGTTTGAATCCACATGGTTTGTACATGCCTCTTCCTGTTCCTTCTATTCCTTGGGCCGATATTTCTATGGACTTTGTTTTGGGATTGCCTAGGACTAAGAGGGGGATGGATAGCATTTTTGTTGTGGTGGATCGATTTTCTAAGATGGCTCATTTTATACCATGTCATAAAAGTGATGATGCTGTTCATATTGCTAACCTCTTTTTCCCACGAGATTGTACGCTTGCATGGTATGCCTTCTACTATTGTTTCAGATCGTGATGCGAAATTTTTGAGTCACTTTTGGCGTACTTTGTGGTACAAGTTGGGGACAAAATTATTATTTTCTACCACTTGTCATCCACAAACTGATGGACAAATAGAGGTGGTGAACCGTACCTTGGGCACCATGTTGAGGACTGTTTTGAAGAAGAATTTGAAGATGTGGGAAGAATGCTTGCCTCACGTGGAGTTTGCATACAATCGGGCAGCACATTCTACCACAAAGGTAAGTCCTTTTCAGGTAGTGTATGGTTTCAACCCCCGTGCTCCTATTGATATCTTACCTTTACCTACTACTGAGAGAATTCATAGTGATGCTAAGAAACATGCTGAATTTATATTGAAAATGCATGAAACAACTAAGCACAACATTGAAAAGATGACTGAAAAATATAGAGTTGCTGGTAGCAAAGGTAAAAGAGAGTTAAACCTTGAACAAGGTGATCTAGTGTGGTTACATTTGAGAAAAGAACGTTTTCCAGAATTGAGGAAGTCCAAGTTAATGCCTAGAGCTGATGGTCCTTTCAAAATAATTAAGAAAATTAATGATAATGCATACAAACTTGAGTTGCCTCCCGAGTTCGGGGTTACTCCCACCTTTAACATTTCAGATTTGAAGCCTTACTTGGGAGAAGATGATGCGCTTGAGTCGAGGACGACTCAAATTCAAGAGGGGGAGGATGATGAGGACATCACTCCTACGGATATACACGAGGCTTCTTCGCTGGACATCCAAACCATTCAAGGTCCAATCACAAGAGCTCGCGCGCGACAATTAAATTTAGAGGTGAGCTCGCTCCTAAGTGTTTCTCTTAATAGTTTCGAGAATAGTTTGCTACCTAATGTTTATATTGTGATTAGAAACCAAGGAGAAGATAAGATGACACATGGAGAGGAGCATGGAGTCGTGGAGGGACAGCAAGGGACGTCCAAGCTACGTGGAGGCCCAATACAACTCAACTTCGAGTCCACCTCGGAGTCCAGGAGCAGTTTGACTTGAATTGGACGCCCAAGCCGCATCCGAAGTCCGATTTCGACAATCTACATATGGGTGGAAAGACAATTTGATAGAGCTTCCAATGGCGTTGGTTTGAGGCCCAAATTCATTATGAGTCGTCGGGAATCGTCCGAGGAAGTTGGCGTCCAGAATCTGTCCCGGTGCTGCGTCACCGTATTTTGGCCTTTGGGCGTGTATCGTCGTCGAGTCCTTTAGGGTTGCGTCCAGGTACTTGGACACGACCCTAAACCCTATATATCAGTAGCCGCCGCCCTCGTTAGGATTCGGGTTTTACTTAGATTATTCTGTCAAGAACAGTTTCGCCGTACTCGGCTTGTGAGACCCCAACTCGTGAGCTAATCATCCATCTGCAATTGGTTTGCAATCTTCCTTGTTCTTGCTTGTGTTCTTCGATTCGCAGGCAGGGATTAGCCTTCTTGGCGAGGTCGACCGTGTATTCGCCGGTCGATAACCTGAGGAGACGTGGTGCTACGATTGCGGGGTTTCGGGATGTGTTGCCGGAAGCTGGATCGATTCGTGTCGCGACTCCACCAAATCGAGAGTTATCAGAACCTTTCGGAAGATCGAGAACCCTCGTTCACATTAAGTGGTATTCAGAGACAGGTTTACCGTCAGGTTCGCTCTTACCTTTGTTTTCGCCTTTGTCCTATAGTCCACAGAACAGCCGCAAAACAAAAAAAATTTGTAGTTAGGTTTTTCCCGTCCTAGACCGTGTTTAGCCTTTTGCATAATTCTCTTTCATAGACCGCAGTGTTGAGTTTGTGTCCTATACTCGTCTTTTTGTGCTGGTTGAGTCCATGTCTTTGGTTCGGTTTTGTGCATCCACTTTCCCCGGCTAACATCCCACAAAAAGTTTCCCACCGATTCGCATCCGTTTCACCAACGCCATCACAAAAACCTAATTCGGAGGGTCCTCCTTAAAACGGGCATAACTTTCAGCTCGGACCTCCGATTGAGGTGTTCTTTTTTTTCCCGGAAAGATCTCGAAATTTTGCACATATGATTCACCTGCTTCGCCGGTCACGAAAAATTCAAAAAACTCAAAAAAAATTCAGAAGGTCCTTGATTCGAGCTCTGAAGTTCCATCTATAGTTTTTGGGAACAATCGTGATTTTCTCCAGATCACGTCTTACCTCTGAATGAGTTGATCCTTTGTGGTGTACCTATTTTTGTGCCCCTGGTTGTGAAAAAAATAGAAGCAAAATAAAAGCAAAAAAACAAAAAATTGATTTCTACTAGTGCTAAAAGATAAAACAGGGAAGCACATAGAGAGGGTACAATTGCTGTTTTATGTGCTGTGGCTGGTTCATTGCTGATTTTCTCTCATTGCTGATCATCCTTTTCATCTTACCTCCTTGTTTGTTGGCACTACTGACTAAGGACTCGGTTAGACCAGCACCTAAGGACAAATACCTTTGGACATTTATTCAGCATTGCTATCTGCTAGTGAATTGTGTTCCACTTACATATTTTTGGCCTTCCTAGAACTCCACGTATTACTTCTGTGCAGCACCGGTTCTTAACCCTTGCAATCGTGGCCTACGCCTTCCAGGTATCCTTTGCCTTGCTGCTAAGAACTTTGTAAGAGCTTGGTAAGGTGTTTCCTTTGCTGTGTAGATTGAATTGAGAGGCACCACCACACCTGCGTAGGAGATTTTTAGGGATAACCTTCACTGTTTGTTTGTTCCTGTGTCTACAATGGCAGGCAACGATGGAGACACTCCCAAGGACTTAAACGAGTGTGTTAGCCAAGCTCAGCTGCATGCTTTCATGGAGGACACACGAAACGAGATACGCGAGGCAGTTACCAGGGCCGTCACCGAGAACATCAACGAACTCCGACTTGCTGACCTCGTTGGGGAGTTGAACGGACGGATAGCCACGCTAACTAACAGAGTTGCTGCGTTGGAAAACCGTCCACCACCTCAGCCAGCCAATCCTCAAGATGTGGTGTATGACGTCCATGGCAACATTGACGAGGCAGCTACACGAGAGGCCCGCATACGAGCGCGTGTTCGCGTGAACAACGCAGGAGGTAACCGTGCCCCCGCTGATCCTTATGCTAAGGTTAAATTTACTATACCGTATTTTCCTGGACATTATGATGCTGAGGGATATCTTGATTGGGAGATGACGGTTGACAAAAAATTTAGTGCCCACCTAGTGCCTGAGCAACATAGAGTTCGACAAGCCACTAGTGAATTTAAAGATTTTGTTATCATTTGGTGGACTGGTTTAGTTGCTTCAGGTCTTGCACCTACTACTTGGGAACACCTCAAGGTTGCTATGCGTGATAGGTTTGTTCCTCCTTCTTATCATAGAGAACTGCGTGCCAGTTTGATGCGTTTAGATCAGGGTACTAAATCTGTGCAGGACTACTATGGTGAGCTTCAGAAGGGTTTGATGCGTTGCGGGATAGTTGAGGGACGTGAGGATGCTCTCGTTCGTTTTTATTCGGGTCTGAGACGCGAGATTCAGGACATAGTTGATTATAAGGATTTCACTACTATCAACCAGTTGTTCCAGTTTGCTATGCTTGCAGAGAAGGAATTGCAGGGTCGTCAGCTACAGGACAGGACCAGCGCCCGGACGTCCTTTGCCTCACGCACACCGGCGCTTTCAGGGGTGCCCAAGCCTTCGAGTTTTCGAGCACCTCCACCAGCGGGCAAGAAAACAACGACGAGTGGTGTTTCAACTACACCAAACAAATCTTCTTCACGTGCTGCAGATTCAGGTAACAATGTTGTGCCGGCCCCGGCTCAGAGTTCTTCATCCGCTGCATCGACGGGATGCACCTCCGGCATTCAATGCTATCGCTGCCATGGGATTGGACACGTGAAGAAGGATTGCCCAAGTCAGCGGGCATATTTGGCGACAGAAGATGGAGGTTACATCAGCACCTCCGACATAGAAGATGATGATGAAGCGGTCGCTGCTGAGGACGTCGACAACCTGGTCATTCATGGTGGACAGACTGCGGGCTTCTTGAACATTATTGTTCAGCGTGTACTCAGCACGCAAATACAGCAGCCTGAGAGGTTGCAGCGACACAATTTGTTCCAGACCTTTTTTGTCATCAAGCAGCGACGTGCTCGTGTGATTATTGATGGAGGAAGCTGCAACAACTTGGTGAGTTCAGATCTGGTCAAGAAGCTTGGCTTGACCACACGACCACATCCACATCCATACTATGTTCAGTGGTTAAATGACTCCGGTAAAGCTAAGGTAACACAAACTTGCAGAGTTTCTTTTTCCATTGGTGCATATGCTGATTTTGCTGATTGCGATGTGGTACCTATGCAAGCTTGTTCACTTTTGTTGGGTCGTCCATGGGAACATGATAATGATGCTACACACCATGGTAGAAGTAATAATTATACCTTCGTGCATAAAGGGAAGAAAATTACTTTGGTTCCTTTGACACCTGCTGAAATTGCACAAGCCGATCAAGAAAGAGCTGCTAGTTTGAGTAATGATAAATCTGAAAATCAGCAAGTTGCTAATTCTATGTTCCCACCTAAAAAGGAGAAACACACTCATAAATCTGAGGCCGAGGGAATTAAATTAGGGGGTCAAGTTATGCTCGCAACAAAATGTGACCTCGCTGAAATTTCTGATGATGATATTTGCTATGCCTTGTTTTGCAAACGAACCTTATTTTCACTTCATGATATTGCTAGCTCTTTGCCTCCTGTGGTTACTAACATTTTGCAGGAGTACGCGGACGTTTTTCCAGCTGAGATACCTCCGGGGCTGCCAGCTTTGAGAGGAATAGAACATCAAATTGATTTGATCCCCGGCGCCGCTCTGCCAAACCGTGCTGCCTATAGAACCAACCCCGAGGAGACTAAAGAAATTCAGCGACAAGTCCAAGACCTTGTGGACCGTGGGTATGTACGTGAGAGCCTTAGTCCTTGTGCTGTTCCTGTGCTTTTGGTTCCTAAGAAAGATGGTTCGTGGCGTATGTGTGTTGATTGTAGAGCCATTAATAATATTACTATTCGATATCGTCATCCTATTCCTAGGTTGGACGACATGCTTGATGAGTTGTGTGGTTCTATAATTTTCACAAAGATTGATTTGCGTAGTGGTTACCACCAAATAAGAATGAAGCTTGGAGATGAATGGAAAACTGCTTTTAAAACTAAATTTGGGTTGTATGAGTGGTTAGTGATGCCTTTTGGTTTAACCAATGCACCTAGTACCTTCATGCGCTTGATGAATGAGGTTTTGAGGGCTTTTATTGGTCGATTTGTGGTGGTTTACTTTGATGACATATTGATTTACAGCAAGTCTTTGGATGAACATATGGATCACTTACGTGTTGTTTTTGATGCGTTGAGAGTAGCGCAATTGTTTGCTAACCTTGAGAAGTGCACCTTTTGCACCGATCGAGTTTCTTTCCTTGGCTATGTTGTTACTCCACAGGGCATTGAGGTGGATGAGACGAAAATTGAAGCC
Organism: Panicum miliaceum; assembly: GCA_032594955.1. Taxonomy (NCBI): domain Eukaryota; kingdom Viridiplantae; phylum Streptophyta; class Magnoliopsida; order Poales; family Poaceae; genus Panicum; species Panicum miliaceum. The sequence goes on along the minus strand of CM064061.1, from coordinate 43,385,552 downwards.
ATTGAGAGTTGGCCGTTGCCCCAAAACATCACACAGGTGAGGAGTTTTCTTGGTCTTGCAGGTTTCTACCGCCGCTTCGTCAAAGATTTCAGCACCATTGCTGCACCGCTGCATGAGTTGACGAGGAAGGGTGTGGTGTTTCATTGGGGAAAAGCACAAGAGGAGTCATTTGTCACTTTGAAGGACAAGCTTACGCATGCGCCGTTGCTGCAACTTCCGCATTTTGGTAAGACTTTCGAACTCGCTTGTGATGCTAGTGGAGTTGGTATTGGTGGTGTTTTGATGCAGGATGGTAAACCCGTTGCATACTTTAGCGAAAAAATAAATGGCCCTGTTCTGAATTATTCTATGTATGATAAAGAATTGTATGCTCTTGTACGTTCTTTAGAGACGTGGCGTCATTATTTGTGGCCTAAAGAATTTGTTATACACTCTGATCATGAAGCGCTTAAGTATCTTCGTTCTCAAAATAATCTGAACCGTAGACATGCTAAATGGGTTGAGTTCATTGAATCTTTTCCTTACATTATTAAGCATAAGGAAGGGAAGGATAATGTGATTGCTGATGCTTTGTCTAGACGATATACCTTACTGTCCCAACTTGATTGTCGGATTTTTGGGCTTGAATCAATTAAAGAACAATATGCGCTTGATCCTTATTTTACAGAAGTGTTGCTTAATTGTAAAGAGGGACGTACATGGAACAAGTTTGTGGTCAATGATGGATTTGTGTTTAGAGCTAACCGCCTGTGCATTCCAGTTGGTTCCGTTCGTCTTTTGTTGATGCAGGAAGCACATGGAGGAGGTTTGATGGGACATTTTGGCGCAAAGAAGACGGAGGATGTTTTGACCACACATTTCTTTTGGCCAAAGATGAGGACTGACGTTGAGAGGTTCGTTGCTCGCTGCACTACATGTCAGAAAGCTAAGTCTCGTTTGAATCCACATGGTTTGTACATGCCTCTTCCTGTTCCTTCTATTCCTTGGGCCGATATTTCTATGGACTTTGTTTTGGGATTGCCTAGGACTAAGAGGGGGATGGATAGCATTTTTGTTGTGGTGGATCGATTTTCTAAGATGGCTCATTTTATACCATGTCATAAAAGTGATGATGCTGTTCATATTGCTAACCTCTTTTCCCACGAGATTGTACGCTTGCATGGTATGCCTTCTACTATTGTTTCAGATCGTGATGCGAAATTTTTGAGTCACTTTTGGCGTACTTTGTGGTACAAGTTGGGGACAAAATTATTATTTTCTACCACTTGTCATCCACAAACTGATGGACAAATAGAGGTGGTGAACCGTACCTTGGGCACCATGTTGAGGACTGTTTTGAAGAAGAATTTGAAGATGTGGGAAGAATGCTTGCCTCACGTGGAGTTTGCATACAATCGGGCAGCACATTCTACCACAAAGGTAAGTCCTTTTCAGGTAGTGTATGGTTTCAACCCCCGTGCTCCTATTGATATCTTACCTTTACCTACTACTGAGAGAATTCATAGTGATGCTAAGAAACATGCTGAATTTATATTGAAAATGCATGAAACAACTAAGCACAACATTGAAAAGATGACTGAAAAATATAGAGTTGCTGGTAGCAAAGGTAAAAGAGAGTTAAACCTTGAACAAGGTGATCTAGTGTGGTTACATTTGAGAAAAGAACGTTTTCCAGAATTGAGGAAGTCCAAGTTAATGCCTAGAGCTGATGGTCCTTTCAAAATAATTAAGAAAATTAATGATAATGCATACAAACTTGAGTTGCCTCCCGAGTTCGGGGTTACTCCCACCTTTAACATTTCAGATTTGAAGCCTTACTTGGGAGAAGATGATGCGCTTGAGTCGAGGACGACTCAAATTCAAGAGGGGGAGGATGATGAGGACATCACTCCTACGGATATACACGAGGCTTCTTCGCTGGACATCCAAACCATTCAAGGTCCAATCACAAGAGCTCGCGCGCGACAATTAAATTTAGAGGTGAGCTCGCTCCTAAGTGTTTCTCTTAATAGTTTCGAGAATAGTTTGCTACCTAATGTTTATATTGTGATTAGAAACCAAGGAGAAGATAAGATGACACATGGAGAGGAGCATGGAGTCGTGGAGGGACAGCAAGGGACGTCCAAGCTACGTGGAGGCCCAATACAACTCAACTTCGAGTCCACCTCGGAGTCCAGGAGCAGTTTGACTTGAATTGGACGCCCAAGCCGCATCCGAAGTCCGATTTCGACAATCTACATATGGGTGGAAAGACAATTTGATAGAGCTTCCAATGGCGTTGGTTTGAGGCCCAAATTCATTATGAGTCGTCGGGAATCGTCCGAGGAAGTTGGCGTCCAGAATCTGTCCCGGTGCTGCGTCACCGTATTTTGGCCTTTGGGCGTGTATCGTCGTCGAGTCCTTTAGGGTTGCGTCCAGGTACTTGGACACGACCCTAAACCCTATATATCAGTAGCCGCCGCCCTCGTTAGGATTCGGGTTTTACTTAGATTATTCTGTCAAGAACAGTTTCGCCGTACTCGGCTTGTGAGACCCCAACTCGTGAGCTAATCATCCATCTGCAATTGGTTTGCAATCTTCCTTGTTCTTGCTTGTGTTCTTCGATTCGCAGGCAGGGATTAGCCTTCTTGGCGAGGTCGACCGTGTATTCGCCGGTCGATAACCTGAGGAGACGTGGTGCTACGATTGCGGGGTTTCGGGATGTGTTGCCGGAAGCTGGATCGATTCGTGTCGCGACTCCACCAAATCGAGAGTTATCAGAACCTTTCGGAAGATCGAGAACCCTCGTTCACATTAAGTGGTATTCAGAGACAGGTTTACCGTCAGGTTCGCTCTTACCTTTGTTTTCGCCTTTGTCCTATAGTCCACAGAACAGCCGCAAAACAAAAAAAATTTGTAGTTAGGTTTTTCCCGTCCTAGACCGTGTTTAGCCTTTTGCATAATTCTCTTTCATAGACCGCAGTGTTGAGTTTGTGTCCTATACTCGTCTTTTTGTGCTGGTTGAGTCCATGTCTTTGGTTCGGTTTTGTGCATCCACTTTCCCCGGCTAACATCCCACAAAAAGTTTCCCACCGATTCGCATCCGTTTCACCAACGCCATCACAAAAACCTAATTCGGAGGGTCCTCCTTAAAACGGGCATAACTTTCAGCTCGGACCTCCGATTGAGGTGTTCTTTTTTTTCCCGGAAAGATCTCGAAATTTTGCACATATGATTCACCTGCTTCGCCGGTCACGAAAAATTCAAAAAACTCAAAAAAAATTCAGAAGGTCCTTGATTCGAGCTCTGAAGTTCCATCTATAGTTTTTGGGAACAATCGTGATTTTCTCCAGATCACGTCTTACCTCTGAATGAGTTGATCCTTTGTGGTGTACCTATTTTTGTGCCCCTGGTTGTGAAAAAAATAGAAGCAAAATAAAAGCAAAAAAACAAAAAATTGATTTCTACTAGTGCTAAAAGATAAAACAGGGAAGCACATAGAGAGGGTACAATTGCTGTTTTATGTGCTGTGGCTGGTTCATTGCTGATTTTCTCTCATTGCTGATCATCCTTTTCATCTTACCTCCTTGTTTGTTGGCACTACTGACTAAGGACTCGGTTAGACCAGCACCTAAGGACAAATACCTTTGGACATTTATTCAGCATTGCTATCTGCTAGTGAATTGTGTTCCACTTACATATTTTTGGCCTTCCTAGAACTCCACGTATTACTTCTGTGCAGCACCGGTTCTTAACCCTTGCAATCGTGGCCTACGCCTTCCAGGTATCCTTTGCCTTGCTGCTAAGAACTTTGTAAGAGCTTGGTAAGGTGTTTCCTTTGCTGTGTAGATTGAATTGAGAGGCACCACCACACCTGCGTAGGAGATTTTTAGGGATAACCTTCACTGTTTGTTTGTTCCTGTGTCTACAATGGCAGGCAACGATGGAGACACTCCCAAGGACTTAAACGAGTGTGTTAGCCAAGCTCAGCTGCATGCTTTCATGGAGGACACACGAAACGAGATACGCGAGGCAGTTACCAGGGCCGTCACCGAGAACATCAACGAACTCCGACTTGCTGACCTCGTTGGGGAGTTGAACGGACGGATAGCCACGCTAACTAACAGAGTTGCTGCGTTGGAAAACCGTCCACCACCTCAGCCAGCCAATCCTCAAGATGTGGTGTATGACGTCCATGGCAACATTGACGAGGCAGCTACACGAGAGGCCCGCATACGAGCGCGTGTTCGCGTGAACAACGCAGGAGGTAACCGTGCCCCCGCTGATCCTTATGCTAAGGTTAAATTTACTATACCGTATTTTCCTGGACATTATGATGCTGAGGGATATCTTGATTGGGAGATGACGGTTGACAAAAAATTTAGTGCCCACCTAGTGCCTGAGCAACATAGAGTTCGACAAGCCACTAGTGAATTTAAAGATTTTGTTATCATTTGGTGGACTGGTTTAGTTGCTTCAGGTCTTGCACCTACTACTTGGGAACACCTCAAGGTTGCTATGCGTGATAGGTTTGTTCCTCCTTCTTATCATAGAGAACTGCGTGCCAGTTTGATGCGTTTAGATCAGGGTACTAAATCTGTGCAGGACTACTATGGTGAGCTTCAGAAGGGTTTGATGCGTTGCGGGATAGTTGAGGGACGTGAGGATGCTCTCGTTCGTTTTTATTCGGGTCTGAGACGCGAGATTCAGGACATAGTTGATTATAAGGATTTCACTACTATCAACCAGTTGTTCCAGTTTGCTATGCTTGCAGAGAAGGAATTGCAGGGTCGTCAGCTACAGGACAGGACCAGCGCCCGGACGTCCTTTGCCTCACGCACACCGGCGCTTTCAGGGGTGCCCAAGCCTTCGAGTTTTCGAGCACCTCCACCAGCGGGCAAGAAAACAACGACGAGTGGTGTTTCAACTACACCAAACAAATCTTCTTCACGTGCTGCAGATTCAGGTAACAATGTTGTGCCGGCCCCGGCTCAGAGTTCTTCATCCGCTGCATCGACGGGACGCACCTCCGGCATTCAATGCTATCGCTGCCATGGGATTGGACACGTGAAGAAGGATTGCCCAAGTCAGCGGGCATATTTGGCGACAGAAGATGGAGGTTACATCAGCACCTCCGACATAGAAGATGATGATGAAGCGGTCGCTGCTGAGGACGTCGACAACCTGGTCATTCATGGTGGACAGACTGCGGGCTTCTTGAACATTATTGTTCAGCGTGTACTCAGCACGCAAATACAGCAGCCTGAGAGGTTGCAGCGACACAATTTGTTCCAGACCTTTTTTGTCATCAAGCAGCGACGTGCTCGTGTGATTATTGATGGAGGAAGCTGCAACAACTTGGTGAGTTCAGATCTGGTCAAGAAGCTTGGCTTGACCACACGACCACATCCACATCCATACTATGTTCAGTGGTTAAATGACTCCGGTAAAGCTAAGGTAACACAAACTTGCAGAGTTTCTTTTTCCATTGGTGCATATGCTGATTTTGCTGATTGCGATGTGGTACCTATGCAAGCTTGTTCACTTTTGTTGGGTCGTCCATGGGAACATGATAATGATGCTACACACCATGGTAGAAGTAATAATTATACCTTCGTGCATAAAGGGAAGAAAATTACTTTGGTTCCTTTGACACCTGCTGAAATTGCACAAGCCGATCAAGAAAGAGCTGCTAGTTTGAGTAATGATAAATCTGAAAATCAGCAAGTTGCTAATTCTATGTTCCCACCTAAAAAGGAGAAACACACTCATAAATCTGAGGCCGAGGGAATTAAATTAGGGGGTCAAGTTATGCTCGCAACAAAATGTGACCTCGCTGAAATTTCTGATGATGATATTTGCTATGCCTTGTTTTGCAAACGAACCTTATTTTCACTTCATGATATTGCTAGCTCTTTGCCTCCTGTGGTTACTAACATTTTGCAGGAGTACGCGGACGTTTTTCCAGCTGAGATACCTCCGGGGCTGCCAGCTTTGAGAGGAATAGAACATCAAATTGATTTGATCCCCGGCGCCGCTCTGCCAAACCGTGCTGCCTATAGAACCAACCCCGAGGAGACTAAAGAAATTCAGCGACAAGTCCAAGACCTTGTGGACCGTGGGTATGTACGTGAGAGCCTTAGTCCTTGTGCTGTTCCTGTGCTTTTGGTTCCTAAGAAAGATGGTTCGTGGCGTATGTGTGTTGATTGTAGAGCCATTAATAATATTACTATTCGATATCGTCATCCTATTCCTAGGTTGGACGACATGCTTGATGAGTTGTGTGGTTCTATAATTTTCACAAAGATTGATTTGCGTAGTGGTTACCACCAAATAAGAATGAAGCTTGGAGATGAATGGAAAACTGCTTTTAAAACTAAATTTGGGTTGTATGAGTGGTTAGTGATGCCTTTTGGTTTAACCAATGCACCTAGTACCTTCATGCGCTTGATGAATGAGGTTTTGAGGGCTTTTATTGGTCGATTTGTGGTGGTTTACTTTGATGACATATTGATTTACAGCAAGTCTTTGGATGAACATATGGATCACTTACGTGTTGTTTTTGATGCGTTGAGAGTAGCGCAATTGTTTGCTAACCTTGAGAAGTGCACCTTTTGCACCGATCGAGTTTCTTTCCTTGGCTATGTTGTTACTCCACAGGGCATTGAGGTGGATGAGACGAAAATTGAAGCCATTGAGAGTTGGCCGTTGCCCCAAAACATCACACAGGTGAGGAGTTTTCTTGGTCTTGCAGGTTTCTACCGCCGCTTCGTCAAAGATTTCAGCACCATTGCTGCACCGCTGCATGAGTTGACGAGGAAGGGTGTGGTGTTTCATTGGGGAAAAGCACAAGAGGAGTCATTTGTCACTTTGAAGGACAAGCTTACGCATGCGCCGTTGCTGCAACTTCCGCATTTTGGTAAGACTTTCGAACTCGCTTGTGATGCTAGTGGAGTTGGTATTGGTGGTGTTTTGATGCAGGATGGTAAACCCGTTGCATACTTTAGCGAAAAAATAAATGGCCCTGTTCTGAATTATTCTATGTATGATAAAGAATTGTATGCTCTTGTACGTTCTTTAGAGACGTGGCGTCATTATTTGTGGCCTAAAGAATTTGTTATACACTCTGATCATGAAGCGCTTAAGTATCTTCGTTCTCAAAATAATCTGAACCGTAGACATGCTAAATGGGTTGAGTTCATTGAATCTTTTCCTTACATTATTAAGCATAAGGAAGGGAAGGATAATGTGATTGCTGATGCTTTGTCTAGACGATATACCTTACTGTCCCAACTTGATTGTCGGATTTTTGGGCTTGAATCAATTAAAGAACAATATGCGCTTGATCCTTATTTTACAGAAGTGTTGCTTAATTGTAAAGAGGGACGTACATGGAACAAGTTTGTGGTCAATGATGGATTTGTGTTTAGAGCTAACCGCCTGTGCATTCCAGTTGGTTCCGTTCGTCTTTTGTTGATGCAGGAAGCACATGGAGGAGGTTTGATGGGACATTTTGGCGCAAAGAAGACGGAGGATGTTTTGACCACACATTTCTTTTGGCCAAAGATGAGGACTGACGTTGAGAGGTTCGTTGCTCGCTGCACTACATGTCAGAAAGCTAAGTCTCGTTTGAATCCACATGGTTTGTACATGCCTCTTCCTGTTCCTTCTATTCCTTGGGCCGATATTTCTATGGACTTTGTTTTGGGATTGCCTAGGACTAAGAGGGGGATGGATAGCATTTTTGTTGTGGTGGATCGATTTTCTAAGATGGCTCATTTTATACCATGTCATAAAAGTGATGATGCTGTTCATATTGCTAACCTCTTTTCCCACGAGATTGTACGCTTGCATGGTATGCCTTCTACTATTGTTTCAGATCGTGATGCGAAATTTTTGAGTCACTTTTGGCGTACTTTGTGGTACAAGTTGGGGACAAAATTATTATTTTCTACCACTTGTCATCCACAAACTGATGGACAAATAGAGGTGGTGAACCGTACCTTGGGCACCATGTTGAGGACTGTTTTGAAGAAGAATTTGAAGATGTGGGAAGAATGCTTGCCTCACGTGGAGTTTGCATACAATCGGGCAGCACATTCTACCACAAAGGTAAGTCCTTTTCAGGTAGTGTATGGTTTCAACCCCCGTGCTCCTATTGATATCTTACCTTTACCTACTACTGAGAGAATTCATAGTGATGCTAAGAAACATGCTGAATTTATATTGAAAATGCATGAAACAACTAAGCACAACATTGAAAAGATGACTGAAAAATATAGAGTTGCTGGTAGCAAAGGTAAAAGAGAGTTAAACCTTGAACAAGGTGATCTAGTGTGGTTACATTTGAGAAAAGAACGTTTTCCAGAATTGAGGAAGTCCAAGTTAATGCCTAGAGCTGATGGTCCTTTCAAAATAATTAAGAAAATTAATGATAATGCATACAAACTTGAGTTGCCTCCCGAGTTCGGGGTTACTCCCACCTTTAACATTTCAGATTTGAAGCCTTACTTGGGAGAAGATGATGCGCTTGAGTCGAGGACGACTCAAATTCAAGAGGGGGAGGATGATGAGGACATCACTCCTACGGATATACACGAGGCTTCTTCGCTGGACATCCAAACCATTCAAGGTCCAATCACAAGAGCTCGCGCGCGACAATTAAATTTAGAGGTGAGCTCGCTCCTAAGTGTTTCTCTTAATAGTTTCGAGAATAGTTTGCTACCTAATGTTTATATTGTGATTAGAAACCAAGGAGAAGATAAGATGACACATGGAGAGGAGCATGGAGTCGTGGAGGGACAGCAAGGGACGTCCAAGCTACGTGGAGGCCCAATACAACTCAACTTCGAGTCCACCTCGGAGTCCAGGAGCAGTTTGACTTGAATTGGACGCCCAAGCCGCATCCGAAGTCCGATTTCGACAATCTACATATGGGTGGAAAGACAATTTGATAGAGCTTCCAATGGCGTTGGTTTGAGGCCCAAATTCATTATGAGTCGTCGGGAATCGTCCGAGGAAGTTGGCGTCCAGAATCTGTCCCGGTGCTGCGTCACCGTATTTTGGCCTTTGGGCGTGTATCGTCGTCGAGTCCTTTAGGGTTGCGTCCAGGTACTTGGACACGACCCTAAACCCTATATATCAGTAGCCGCCGCCCTCGTTAGGATTCGGGTTTTACTTAGATTATTCTGTCAAGAACAGTTTCGCCGTACTCGGCTTGTGAGACCCCAACTCGTGAGCTAATCATCCATCTGCAATTGGTTTGCAATCTTCCTTGTTCTTGCTTGTGTTCTTCGATTCGCAGGCAGGGATTAGCCTTCTTGGCGAGGTCGACCGTGTATTCGCCGGTCGATAACCTGAGGAGACGTGGTGCTACGATTGCGGGGTTTCGGGACGTGTTGCCGGAAGCCGGATCGATTCGTGTCGCGACTCCACCAAATCGAGAGTTATTAGAACCTTTCGGAAGATCGGGAACCCTCGTTCACATTACGCAGCACCGTCTTCCTACTTCCGGCCGATCCGCCCCTATAAAATCCCGCCGAAGCCCTGCTTTGCAACCAGAGCCAAGCTCAAATCTTTTCCTCTACACAACATTGTCGCACGCCACTGGAAGTTGCACATCGGAGGAACGCCGCCGACCCGTGTCGCCGATTCTCCGTCGACTCGCTGATCTGCAGTTTCTCCGCCGTCATCAACTCTCGCCAGAGCTCCACGAGTTGGTGAGCATCAAGCCGCACCAGATTCCCCTCTCTCTCTTTTGCTCCGCCGCCGCCCACACACTTTACTTTATTGTTGCTTGCATAAACTTGATGGGTTACTTTAGTTCATGAAACAGGGGCGGCGGCGGACGGCCGGAGCTTCACCGAATCCGGTGTTCCGGGGCTCAATTCAAGCTGGGTTCATGCCGGGAAGTAAGTGGGCGGTACGACGAAGGTGAGGGTGGTCACGGGTTGGCTGTGCGGCGGCTGTAAGCTGGCGGCCATGACGGCGGGCGGAAACAGGGGTCCGGCGAGGAATCTGGTTTGCGGCGGAGCAAAAGAGAGAGAGGGGAATCTGGTGCGGCTTGATGCTCACCAACTCGTGGAGCTCTAGCGAGAGTTGATGACGGCGGAGAAACTGCAGATCAGCGAGTCGATGGAGAATCGGCGACACGGGTCGGCGGTGTTCCTCCGATGTGCAACTTCCAGCGGCGTGCGACAATGTTGTGTAGAGGAAAAGATTTGAGCTTGGCTCTGGTTGCAAAGCGGGGCTTCGGCGGGATTTTATAGGGGCGGATCGGCCGGAAGTAGGAAGACGGTGCTGCAGAGTCGATCAGGACTCGGGGTAAGGAAGAAAGAAAGGGCGCGAGCGACGGCGCGGAATCGATCCGGACTCTGGGTAAGGAAAGAAGAAAGAAGAAGAAGGCGCCGATAGGTGGGTCCTAGCTGTCGGTGGAAGAAAGAGTCGGGTGAGGGAATCGGCCACTGAGTGGGCCGCGGAAAAAGAAAAGAAGAAGAGGAAAAGGAATTGGGCTGGCTGAAAGAAAGAATAGGAGAAGAAATGAAATAAAGATGCATGCACAATTTTAACTTATGATTTTTATGAAAATACTTTTAGAAAATTTAACTCCTATATTTTTGGGTGTTACATATTCTAACCTTTATCTTAGATTAAAATAGAATGAGAATCTGAGTATGTGAATGTAACAAAAGTTGTCGATCTTGTTCCAAGGAGTCCAGAACAGTTTTGTTTGTATTTGTATGATTTTTGTTTGATTTTATATGGAGGACAACATCAATGAGGAGAGAAAGAAGAAGAGGGGGCTCGCAGGAGGCGAGGGTTAGGTGGAGTAGAGGCTAGTGTCAGTATTTTACCGGCAAGCCTACCTAGGGATACTCTAAGGTAGTAGACTTGTGGTCAGGGTGTCGCTGAGATTAGGAACTCGATGGTGAATGGAACACAAGGGTTTAGACAGGTTTGGGCCGCAGTATGCGTAATACCCTACATCCTGTATGGTTTGTATTGCCTTGAAGGTTAGGAGATGATTTGGAGGGGGTCCCTGTCCGCTCTTATATATCCCAGGGGGACAGGGTTACATGGAAGTCCTAGATTCATACAAGATTAGGAGTCCTACCCGAGTACTTTCGGGTAGTTTCCTTCTGTACCGTCTACTTGTACTCGTATCCAAGTACTTTACAGTATGGATAAGGTATGGGACATGCCCCACCCCTTACTCTAGAATGTTCTACGCCACGTGTGCAGTCCCGTAGCCCTGGGTCTGATAAGCCCCCGAGCTCTTCATAGGCGAGTAATGCAGGCTTCGAGTACTTCTTGAAGTCATCCTTCGATTTCTTCTGAAACTCCATCTTGAAGGTGTCTTTCGAGTACTTTCCTTGGCTGCTCGTGGCTGTGAGGTGCTCTAGCCCCGAGTACTTCCAAGTCGTTTGTTTCTATGGGGTGAGATGGAAATCGCACTCCATATAGAGTAGCCCCCGAGACTTAGGTTGAATCGTAGAGGCTGAGGGTCCCACTAGTCTTGAATCTTCTTTCCTTATCTTCCAAATATTTTTGAAAAATAGGCCATCGATGACACGTGTCCCGCAGCCCCGAGCCTTGAATTCAAATCCCAAGATTTGGAAAAAGTATCCAAAACAACGTGGCATACTAAACAGTGTTATGTACAAAATTTGTGTAAATTGTGCAATCTGTTTTGATGGTGTATTTCTGAAATTAATTGGTTCAAAATTTGAAAAACCCCATTTACGGGATAAGGTCCCTAAAAATATGGTTAATCAAATAAACTCCCCAAAATTCTTTCCAAATAACCGCTCAAAACAAATCACATTTTTAGGAAAAAACTCTTCTGCTTCCAAACAGTAGATCTGGCCATACCCGCTGGTTATTTACCGCGCGGTGACTCTAGGGTTTTTACCCTTTCACTCTCTGCCTTAGCCATTTCGCCTTCTCACACTCCTGCGCCGCCAGTCATTTTAGATCTAGGGTTTGAGAGCCCTATTGAGCCCGCCCTCCATCCATGGCCAAACTAGTCGTAGAATTCACCCTTGTCATCAGTGAGCACTCGTGCCCCTCTCCTGAAGCCCCCGAGCATATGCGAGTGAAGCGGCTCGTGATATTCAAGAAGATGGGCAACAAGAGCAGACGACCAAGGGGAAGAAGGAGGAGTCGAGCACCGGCGACTGGGAGAGAAGTAAGTGCACCCGCGAGAACCTCATTAATTTGGTTGCACAAGGCCTTCTTCAGGGGGAGGAGATGGTTCAGTGGAAACCCTCCTTCTACCAACTTGCTCCTCAGGAAGATGTAGATCAAATAGTGATTTTCGAACACTTTATCGAAAGGGGATTGGCCCTCCCCGCCTCTGACTTTTTTTGCGGCCTTCTCTTCTACTGGGTATTCAGATCCACCATATGAACCCTAATTCCGTCATCCATCTTTCCATTTTCGTCCATCTTTGTGAAGCTTTTCTTGGCTTCGAGCCATATTTCGATCTCTTCCGATACTTCTTCCATCTGCACCAACAACCATCGGAGGACAAGCAGTATCTTGTTGGTGGAGCCGGGATCCAGTTCAAACAAGGCAAGGGAAAGGAGTACATCCAGTACACACTTCCCACAAACCACTCGGGCTGGAGGTCCTTATGGTTTTACATCAGGAATCATCAGCCCGCACTGCTAAAGAGGACTTCAGGGAAGGCAGTGTGGAGATCCGAGTGGAACGAGAAGTTGAATGAGCACCAGATGACGCAAGTCAATGACCTGCTAGATCTGATTAGAGCGCTGAAGGAGATGGGCATAACTGGTGCGTCCGTCCTGGCCTCCATGTACAAACGACGCATCATGCCACTGTAGAAGAGGTGTCGATTTAAATTTAGATTCAAGTACCTAGGTAGTAACGATCCATCTCGCATTTCCATAGAAATCCTTCCTCTTGAGACGGCTATTGATCGTGTTCGCCGAGTACTACTCGATGTGAACACGGTTCCTTATGTCCCAAAGCTCTTCAGCGCGGGGAATCCGCCGAAACCGGTATGAGTAACATACTTATCGAGTTCTTAGAGTACTTTGTAGATGCAAATTGTTTCTGACTGCTATCTTTTCTTTGTTATTCTATAGGGGCACACTGATTTGTACCGGCGTCCTGCCCCAAATCTTGGCGTACCTCAGCCGGATCAACTTAGGCCAAGTGTGTTCCAGAGGCCCAAGATCAGTCAACTAGACCGTGACCCTTTAACTGATGAGGAAATGATGGATTCTGACAATGATCTTCCTCTGGCAGCTTTCTTGAAGAAATCTGGCAAGGAGTCGACCAGTAGCATGGAGATGCCAAGCCGCGGGGAGCCATAAGGAAGCGCAGGCTCTTCCTCGCCAGCTTGTCAGACGACGATCCAAGGTGAGCACTATTCTTCGAGTACTTTCGTTGCTGATTTTGGAGTTCTCTGTTGAATTTTTCTTGTTCTGTCCTCAGCCCTCTGTCCTCCCCCCCCCCCCCCCCCCCCGCATCCAAACGGTCCAAGGACGGGGGAAAGATGGGCTTTGCCAGGGATGATGTCACACCAGTATTCGACGTACAGTCTGGTGCGACGGACCCTTCAGCTGTAGACGTTACGCCCAGCCCGAGCACCCCTATCCTGCCAAGCGCCTCGAAGGCTCCTTCGAAGGAACCTGCTGGTGACTCAGGGAAATTGAGTACTCGAGGGCCTCGGCTTATCCAGCTAAAGAAGGTGGTGACCAAGAGGTCCTCCAAGTAAGTTTCGAGTACTTGTACTTGTAATTTTTTGCAATTTCCGTGGTCCATTAACTGATGTAATCATTTGTTATCCAGGCCTTCCTCTACTCTGGGCTTAGACGAGCCTGGCGATGACTCGGCTGTCCAAGCCCCCGAGCATGGATCAAGTTCGGATGTTGCAGCGTTGGGAACGGGTGCCCCTCCTCCTCCTCCTCCTGCCACTAGCATCGATACGGAGAAAGAAACCATGCTGGAGCAGGTTGAACCGGAGCGGGTAGAAGTGGAGCCCCCTGCACCCGAACTACCCAAAGGTGAGCCCATCATGCCTCCTCCATCACCCAACACCAATTTGCCCGAAGCTAGGCTAATGACTGCGCGTGAAGTGGCAGGCGAGCCACCCAGGGAATCCGACGCAGAGGATGCAGGTGCCACGGGTAATTCGGGCCCTGGCGCCGACAAAGCTAAGGCCGCGGGCACATTAGGCCCTAGCGCGGGAGATGCCGGCACGGCGGGTACGTCGGAACCTAGCGTGGATGCTGCAGAGAAGGATGACCTGCTGGTGACGCCTTACGGATGGCAGCATGCAATCAAGCTTGATCTGATTGAAGATCCCATGCTGACCAAGGAGAAGAGGAAACACCTGGCGGGCATCTTTAAGGACTTGTACGAATTCACCACTGTAAGTGTCCATCTTCCTCGAGTAGTTGATCATATCCTCTGTTTTTGTATAATCACTACTGACTCTGAAGATTCCATTGTTGCAGACTTTGATGGACCAGTCCGAGGAGAAGTCCGAGAAACTCAAGTTCATTAAGGACGGCCATCGCAAGTTGGCGGAGAAAACTGAGCGCATCAATGAAGAAATCCGGAAGAGGATTGATCTGTGCAACAAGCTTGAGTAATTGAATAAAGGGCGCACTCAGGAAACTTATCTTCTCAAGAACGACATCAAGAATCTGGAGAAGGAGAAAGTCGTGCTGCTCGAGAAGAACAAGAAGATCTCCAAAGCCCACAAAGGTAATTTGTCACTCTGTCTTGTTGTCTTTGATTGACGATTGTTCGAGTAGTTTTTGAAACTTCTCGAGTACTTCCTCTTGTCTTGTGCGCTCAGAACTCAAATCCACTTTGCAAAAGAAAGAGAATATGATTATAGATCTGAAGAACCTTGTTTACCGTGGCGCAGATGGTGTCGAGCGTCTCGAGAAGATCCTCCACGACACGGATGTCCAATTCCACGATGCCATGTAGCAAATCAAGTCCATGCTTGTGGACAAGGATCGTATGCAGAAAGAACTCGAAGAATTCAAGGCTGCTGCTCAGATTGTTGTGGAGATGGTGGAATTTCCAACTGAGGGCGAAGCTGGTGAACAGTCATTGCTGGAGAAGCTTCAAGCAACTCCCCAGAAGGTCGCTAGCTACATCTCGGTGGCCACCAGGACATACATTGCTCAGGCGGTCGCTTTGGTGAAGTCTTTCTGGCCCAAGGCGCAGCTTGAACCACTCGGTGAAGGCATGGCGGTCGACTGCTCTGTTGAGAAATTCACGAAGTACCATGAAGAAGTCAAGCCCATTGCTGACAAGATAGCTGAGAGCATGGAGCAAGAGAATTAGGGGCAAAAAAACAATGTGTTATGAGAAACACTTATGCCGCTTGTTAATATGTATATAAATCTGCCTGTTGATCGTCTTCAACATATATCTTTGTATGATATTAGCTGGTATGATTGTAGGACTTAGAGTAATTGGAGACGTTTGGGTTAAGGTACTCCAAGAGCATCGGCTTGGATGTAGTCAATAACTTGATGTTCCGTAAGAGCGCTCGTAGAGCGAAAGGACTTAGCCTGGATTTACCCGATCAAGCGGTACGCTAGGCTAGCCTTTAGGCTTAGAAGCCTGAACGGATTAGTTGTCAACGTCCTGCATATAGCGGGGAATAACTTAACAGTGTGATGAGCTTGGTGACCCCTTCGGCTCATGCCTTAATGCTCTCTGTCGAGTAGTCGTAGCAGTGGCCGGAATTATAGGAGTACGAGAAGTACTCGAGTGCATTTCCTCATGGGCAATACTAGTCACAAGTACTCATGGCGGAGCCCCCGAGTATAGACGAGCTAAGTATAAGTACTCGTGGGGAAGCCCCCGAGTAAAAGTAGTCGAAAAGAACGTAAAAAGCTCGTGACAAAGCCCCCGAGTTTAACGTAGGCGAAGAATGTAAGAACTCGTGGCAGAGCCCCCGAGTTAGAACATACATAAAGTGGTCAATATACGGTGAAATCAACTCTTTATTCATAAATACTGACATGCAGCTGGTGAATTTTTTTACAACTTCTACTAAGCGTAGAATTTCCGGAGATGCTTTATATTCTAGGAGTTAGAAACTTCCTGGCCATCAGGATACTACAGGCCATATGACCCTAGTCTTGTAACTTCCAACACGATGAAAGGACCTTCCCACCGAGAATTAAGCTTGTGAAGCCCAGTTTCGTCCTGGATACGGCGAAGGAACAAATCACCAATGCTGAAAGACCGCTCCCGCATGTTGCGTCGTGGTAGCGTCGAATTCCCTGTAGATAGCGGGCTGACTGAATGAGGGCACTACATCCGGCTTCATCGACAGAGTCTAGCTCCAGTTGCCTAGCTTCGTCCGCCTCCCCTTCGTCGTACATCTCGACTCTGGGAAAGAACCACATGATGTCTACTAGGAGTATAGCTTCTAACCCGTAGATAAGAAAGAAGGGAGTATGTCCTATGGCTTTTGATGGTTGAGTTCGAAGCCCCCAGACGACATGAGGCAATTCATATATCCATTTGCCATCCTTTTTGTTGTTCTCATCATAGAGTTTCTTCTTTAGGCCATCCAGAATCAAGCCGTTTGCCCTCTCGACTTGTCCATTGGCCCTTGGGTGTGCCACTGACATGTACTTCACTTCTGTTGCATTATTTTTATAGAATTCCCAAAACTGATTTGCAGTGAAATTTCAGCCCAGATCTGTGATTATGGTGTTGGGGAAACCAAAATGATACATGATGTCCGAGATAAAGTCGACTGCCCTGTTTGGAGTGAGCTTGGTAATCGGCTTGTACTCGATCCACTTGGTAAACTTGTCAATGGCCACCAACACATGTGTAAAGCTTCCTGGAGTTGTAGTCAGAGGCCCGATAATGTTGAGGCTCTAGCATGCGAAGGGCCAGGAGGGCGGTATGGTGATGAGGTTGTGCGCCGGGACATGAGACTGCTTGCCGAAGAATTGACACTTCTGGCATTTACGTACAAGATCTTCGGTGTCGAAAACTACCGTTGGCCACCAAAAACCTGCCCTGTAAGCCTTCCCGACTAGTGTCTTGGATGCTGCGTGATTGCCACAGGTTCCCTCATGTATTTCGAGTAGAATGTTGCGGCCCCAAGCACTCGGGACACACTTCATGAGTACTCCAGAGCTTGCTCCAAGCTTGTAGAGCTTGTCCCCGACGATGACAAGCCCTTTGCTGCGCCGCATGATGCATATTGCTTTTTGACTCTTCTTTGTCAACCCAGGGGGTAGTTTCTTTTCCTTGATGAAATTGATGTAGGTCCCCCGCCAGTTGACCTCTGCCACCATGACTCCCGACTGGAATCTGAGGGTCCCGACCCGGTGGTTACCTGAGGCGTTGTCTTTGTAACACCCAAAAATATAGGAAATAAAATTTTAAAAATATTTTATAAAAGCCACAAAATAAAATTATGCATGCATCTCTCTCTCTTTCTCTTCTCCCACTCTCTTTCAGCTCAGCCCAGAATCCCTCCTCTTTTCTTTCAGCCCGGCCCAAACCTCTCTCTCTTCTCCTTTTCCTTTTTTTCTCTCCCCGCGGCCCAAAACCGCATAGCCGGCCCAGCCCGCAATGCTCTCCCTCTCTCACCACCAGCTGGGTCACACTTGTCAGTCTCTCCCCCCACCTTCCTTTCTTTCTCCTCCCGCTCTTCTCTTTCCTTTCCTGCCGCGACGCCAATCCCGCCCGCGCCATCGCCGTCGCCATCACCCATCGCCCGCGTCTCCGCCCCCTTCCTTTCCATGATGCCCGCCTGCCATAATGCCGTGGCACGCGCTTCCCCGGGCAACCAGCCCCCATTTCGCCGCGAAAGTCACGGTCGCTATCCCCGGCCGCCGCGAGAGCCACCGCCTCCCGTCCCCCAGTCGCTCCGCCCCGCTCCCTCGCCCTATAAAACTCGAGCTCGAGCGCCAGCGCTCCCCTTCCACTCCGGTTTCACCGCATGACCGACTACCCCACCGCTCTGCGCCGCCATTTTTATGGAGCCCGAGCCCGTCGTCGCCGCTTCGTCGTCGACCCGCCGTCTCGCCACCTCTCCATCGACTGCGACCGTCGCCGGAGCCCCGCCTTGGACTCAGCGCTGTCGTCGTCCACTCCTTCCCCTCCGTGCCGTCGCTCCACGCCGGCAATTCCTCGTCGGAGCGAACATCTCCGCCCGTGCCGCACCTCATCGTCGACCCGCCATTTCGCCTCGACTTCGCCTTCTTCAACCCTCGCAAGACTCTCGCGAGGAAGTAAGCACCACGCTGCTCCCGTTTTCCCCCTCCCTCTCGCTCTTTTGGCCCCGCGATTGCTCACCGGAGCTCTGTCTCCGCCCGCCACCGTGGTCCGCTGATCTACGGCCGCCGCACGGCCATCCCGTGACCCCCACTACCTTCACCGTGCCGCCCTCTCCCTCCCCGGCCTAATCCCGGCCTGAACCGAGCCCCGGAGCACCGGATTCGGTGAGCTCCGGCGATCCTTCGCCACCCTCGCTCATCACCGGCGCCTAGAGCCGCCTGCCTAGCCGACCAAGCCGCCCCAACTACCCCCTGTCGCCCGATCTAGATCCAAGGGCCAGATCGGATCTGAGCCGCGCCCGAGCTGCCAAGCCAAGCCTGAGCCGAGCCGCACAGCCACAGCCGTCAGATCATGATCCAACGGATCAGATCCACCTGACCCGAGCCAAACCCTAGCCGTCGCCAACTCTTTTGCAGAAAAGCCCCTAGGTTATCCAGAAATCAACCCGCGGTCCAGTCCTGTTTAAAAGGAACTAGAATCAGGTCCTTTCTTTTCTGTTTAGGCCCCTGACTTTTCTAGAATTAGAACCCGCCATCCAGGACCTCTAGTTTTGCACCCAGGTCCCTCTGTTTAAGGTTTAATTATGTTTTAGCCCCTAGTTTCTTTAAATCTAGCCCCTAGAAGTTCAAAACTCTCACAGATAGGACCCTATACTACTGTTTTAGCCATATCTTCATCGTTTCAACTCCGATTTCAACAATTCTTGCGCTCATGCAATCCTTGCATCATGAACTACAACTTTATCATATTTATATTCTCTATTTGTACTGTTTCTTATTTGTTTGTGTATGCTTGTTTGTGTGATCGTGTAGACGACGTGACGTACGAACAAAACCAAGAGCAAGCTTACGAGGAAGAGAACCAGCAGCTATTTGAAGAAGGCAAGTGGACTTCCCTCCCCTGAATATTCTATTTTATCCGAACAATAGCATGATAATTCACTTTATATTAATGTTGCTTTGCATAAACTTGATGGGTCACCTACGCTAAGGACATACCTAGTCTTTCACCCAAAGCCTTAAAACACCGGGGTTTACTATTCATGTTGGGTAGTCATGCTTAGTTGCAAACTTTGGGATTGGTGTTGGTTTACTCTTATGATAATGTTGATCACGTTTCATAATGTTGTTATACCTCGTTAATTCAAGATCAACTTTGTTTAATGGGAACATGGAGAACCACCCAAGTGAACAGTGCAACCACAAAGTCACATGGCTCTGACCTTAGCCAATTAGTTAGATGTGTAGTTAGCTGGTGGCCTTACCGAAAGGGCAAGGAGGGGGTTAGTGATAGGGATCATACCTCGGTCCCCTTGGGGTAGCGGCATTTGCTAAGGAGCTGACCATTAGGGAGGTTTATGGACCACAAGGCTACAGAAACTCTACCGGGCTGCCTAGCTCTCGACATGTCTTTGTAAAGGCTTCGTAGTGTACCCTCGCCACTCACCTTGGAAGTGTTTAAGGGCCTTGCAAACCCGGGCGACTCAGGGGAACATGATTTGTGGGGAAAGTGTACAACCTCTGCAGAGTGTAAAACTGTTATAACAGCCGTGCTCACGGTTAAGAGTGGCTTGGACCCTCACATGATAATGAAACTTGAAGATTAATTAAATTTTGGTTCTTGGTTTATGTTTATGTTGTTGGTACCTTGATGTTTGTGTTTGAGGGATGGTATAAACTTAAATCTAGTTAATAGGTGTGTTGACGCTAGATTTTGACACGTGTTGAATCGGCGTCAGGAGAAGAAGATTGGCCGATGCGGTAGATCTTAAGGCTACAGTAAGGAATCGGCCGATTGAGGTAACAGTTGGAAATCGGCCGATTGGTGATACAGCTTGCGGCTACTTCCGAGGGTCCCGGTCAAAAGTTGGTCAACAGGGTGACGCTAAGTCGGTCAGGAAGCAATTGGAAAAGTCCTGATTGGATTAGGAGACGGCGGCGGAAGATTCTGCGGGAGTCCGTTTCCCTTTTTAAAGATATTATAGATATAGTAGTTTTCCTATTTTAAATAAGATTGTAACAAGTCATGATCGACCGGGAGTCCTAGTTGTAGGGTATAAATAGGAGTCGTCACAGCTTTGCAAAAAATCAACACATCAATCAACAAAACACTTTTACTTTTTCCTAGTACTTTACTTCCAAGTCGGCGACTTCACCAATACTTTTTCTTCTTTCACGAGTTCGTGCGGATTGGCAGGGCTGCATCAACTTGACCTCCGGCCAATTGGTAGGTTCCGCTTACCGAGTAACATCCGAGCTTTAACCACGGGCGCATCGCTGTGGTTTCATTTGGATTTATTCACCAGTTATCGATATTTACTAGAATTGCAAGTTTTACCTGTTGTTCTAGTATTATCACCAGTTATCCAGCTTGAAATTAGAACTATCGGCTCTATCATCGCTTTTTCTCGTCATCGTCATATAGCTGATTAGATCTATTTCAAGTGTTGCATCTGTAATAATTGATCAGATCGCTCCAGCAGTTTTCTTTACAATCATTACATGATTATCGGCTGATCCATAGCCGATCATCTTCACAGCAAATTGGCCGATTCGCCGACGTGCTCTTCAAGACAGATCGGAACTCCAGCCGATCGGAGCGCCTGGAATTTAATACGCTTATTTCCTTGTCAATCAACAGGTCAGATTGACATGCACGCCGCGCGAACCGCACCAGGGCGATAACCCGAACAGGAGCTAAGCAGATTCTCCCGGGTCGTGTGTCCGACGCTGAAGACCATCGGCCGATTCCTATCTGGTTGATTTTAGCGCCAACACACTTTTGGCACGCCCAGTGGGACCACTTCAAGATCTCAAGATCTGATATGTCGAAGAACGCAGAAATTTCCGACAGCAACATCATTGAGGTCACAGAAGCAGATCTCAAGGACAACCAGAGAGAAGAATTAGCTAAACATCTGGAAGATTATAAGAAGATGTATCTGCAGTTGTTCAGTCATACCAGAAGCGGGGAGGCTGTCAAGAAAGCTCCTATTCCAGTTCCCCGCCACATCACCATTGCTGAGGACTCGGGCAAGATGTCCGATATGATCCAACAGTCCGTCTACCAGGCGTTCATCGACCAATCCTCGGTGATGACCAACACGGTGTACAACGCCATCATCAGCTCTCTGGCCAGCGGAGCAGTTCAAGGCTATTAGGGACCGGCGTATGCCCCGCCGATCGCACTCCCAGCCAGAAGCTTACCAGGCACGTCCCAATCGGCTCCCGGGCCGATGCTGACGCAATGCGAGGGATACAACACTCCATTGCCTCCAGCGTCTCCAAGATATAGCGGTGCACCATGTTTCCCATCACAGGCACCGCTTCAAACCGTCCAGATTGCTTCCGTGCAATCGCTACCCACGAGCTCAGTACCCTGGGGGGCATCAGTAACGACAGCTTTCCCCGATCCATCAACCGGGCAGGGGAGCTATCCAATCCAGGCGCCGTTCCAATCGGCCATCCGGCCAACGATCCCTCAGTATCAATCAGTCTCATCAGAGATCGGCAGGGGGGCAAGCGCTGTAGAAGCACACAGAAGCACGGCGTCGATGATGACGTACGACGGGGTGGCAGATTCACTTCGCCATCAACTATCACCTGCTTAGCAAAATTCGCCGCATGCTTCGGTTCATCACTCAGCTGTACCACCACCAGCCCTTCAACATATGCCGGCACCGCGAACGGTCGTTCATCAGCAGCAGGTGGACTGGACGGTAAGAATAGCAGAGGTGATTAAGGACCAGTTTGGGTTGAAGCTAAAAGTACAGACTTACATGTACAAGACGCCATACCCATCGGCCTATGGCTTGTTGCCGTTTCCACACCGTTACAAGGTGCCTGATTTCACCAAGTTTTCAGGTCTGGACGATACATCCACTGTAGAGCACATCAACAGATTCATCATCCAGTGCGGAGAAGCCGCCACGCAAGATGCTCTGAGGGTGCGTCTGTTTTCATCATCCCTGTCTGGATCAGCCTTCCAATGGTTCACCAGTTTGCCGCCAAATTCTATTGTTACTTGGGCTGATTTGGAGAAGCAGTTCCATAAGTACTTCTATGCAGGAGTACATGAGATGAAGTTCTCAGATTTGACCAGCCTCTGGCAGAGGAACGATGAACCAGTAACGGGATATATACAGAGGTTCAGAGAAGTTAGGAATAAATGCTACAGTCTTGCTCTGATCGATGCACAGTTGGCCGATATAGCTTTCCAGGGCCTCCTACCGCAAATTAAGGAAAGGTATGCCTCGCAAGAGTTTGAAAGCCTAAGCCAGATTGTTCACCGATTGGCAGGACAGGAAGTTCGTCCGTTTGAGCAGGGGAGGAATTTTCAGAAGAAGGTGGCATACTTAGAAGGATCTGAATCTGACAGAGAAGAGGAAATCGGCCTGGCAGAGTGGGTGAAAGGCAAAAAACCAATATCATGCCCTTTCGGAAAGAAAGAGCCAGAGACATTCGGCTTTGACACATCAAAAGCCGATATGATTTTCGATTTATTACTCCAGGAAGGGCAGATTAAGTTATCTCAGTATCACACCATCCCTACGGCCGATCAGCTCAAGAAGATGAAGTACTGCAAGTGGCACAACACCACGTCTGATGATACGAATGAATGCAAAGTCTTTCGTCAGCAGATACAATCGACCAACGAGCAGGGGAGGCTCAAATTTGAAACCCCGGCTAAATCGGCAAAGCCGATGAAGATAGACCAGCACCCTTTCCCGACTAACATGGTTGACACGGGGAGAAATTCACTTCAAACCAAGGTGCTGACATCAGAATCGGCAAGAAGGAGCGGCGCCGTTAATCCCAGGAGGCAGGTCACAGCGGATGAGGTCAAAGGGAAAAGGTGGGCTGAAGACAAGAGCAAAGGATCAGAACCATCGCACAGACCCGTCACATCCCGATTCTTGCTCAGCAAATATCGGTGGCAACAGGAATGGTCGAGATATCACGACGAAATGATGCGTCGGCACGAGGATCACTGGCAATGTCCGTTCTTCAGCCACTGCTGGGAAAACGACATTCGTTTGCCATCAGCGGATAACTGTCCTGAGTGCAACGGCTTAAGTTGCAACGATCGCCCGCTTAAAAGATCACGCTCTAGGGACAGAGGATCAGAGCCGATCAGCAGAAATCGGCGCGAACAAGAGGGACAACGCATTTCAGTGCATGATCGGCTGGGGGGCAGAATTGACCAGCATCACCGGTCAAAAGGCAGGATCAACCAACAGGATGGACTGGGGGGCAGGATCAGCGTGCATGATCGGCTGGAAGAGATGGCTAATGACAGGGTGTCAGACGAAGACCCCCTAGGAAGGGAACTAGATTGGAAACACGCCAGATCATCGGCCAAACTAGTAAACCCCAGGTGGTGTCCCGATGGCCTATCCAGGTCCCAGAAACGGAGGATCCAACGCCTGCGCCAGTGGGAGCAACAAGAAGAAGAGCAGAAGCAGGCGCTGGAGAAAAGAAACGTTAAGTCTCAGGTATGGCACCCCAAGAAAAATAACAGCCAAGGAGCAAACAATCAGGAATCGGCAGCCGACATCAGCATGGTGTTCATATTGCCGATGGAATTCATGGCGCCTGACGATCGAGACAAAGCGACAAGAATGGAAGAGCAAATGGCGCAACTGGTGTTAGAGCCGATGACGGCTACTTTTGAGAAACCAAAAGAAGAAAAACGGCAACATCTTAAAGCGTTGTTTCTCAAAGGCTATGTTAACGGACAACCCGTCACCAGATTACTAGTAGATGGAGGCGTCGCAGTCAACATCATGCCGTATGCCATGTTCCGCAAGCTAGGCAAGAGCGATGAAGATCTCACCAAGACAGACATGATGCTAAAGGATTTCGAAGGCAACGTGTCCCCCGCCCGTGGAGCGCTCTGCGTCGACCTCACCATCGGCAGTAAGACCCTTCCTACCACCTTTTTCGTTATTAATGGTAAGGGATCCTACAACATGCTGCTCGGTCGTGACTGGATACATGCAAACTGCTGTGTCCCATCTACAATGCATCAATGCCTCGTGCAATGGGTCGGTGACAGTACGGAGATAATCACCGCCGATTCCGCCTACAGCGTCGCAGCGGCCGATACGCAACAATGGAGCTGCGAGCACGTCAGGTGTATATCTGGCAGGACTTGGGACACTGACTTCCTGAAGGTGTCCGATTTCGGTCTACAGCCGATCCAAGCAATCGGCTCTGAAGATTCAGAATAGATGGATCAGCTCGTCCGAGAAGACGAAGAAGACATCTTGCTGTTTGGTTTGGGGGGATAAAAATCTAGTGTTGGAGAGAGAGAAGATGGGTAATGCGTATGCCTCTGGGGACGCTGAAGGATCTACTTATAAAGAAAAAGGAAGGTAGATAGATGGTGAGACACGTCCTATCGGAGTAAAAACTTTCATAAATGCAAATCTGCCCAAGGAAGTGGTCCAGAGTCAAATCGGCGCAGTAACATTAAAGGAGCATTAAAAGTTTACAGTATTCTTTACAGCCCGAGGAAAGCATCTATGGCCGCGATAGCTCGTTGCCTAATCTGATCGGCCGAGTCTAGTACTCTCTGGTCATCATCGGCCGATCCTGGAACTTCTGACATATGGCGACGAAGCCTTATTGCTTCACGAGCCAAGTGTTGCCTTTCTTGCTTCAGCCCAGTGATGATGGATGGGAGTTCTTGAAGTTTCTTTTCTTCAGCAGCTATCTCTTTGGTTATCTGCTCCATCTCCTTGGCTAGCTCTGCTCTCCTCCGTTTGAGCCGATCTATCGTACCGACGACTCGGGCGACACCTCTCGAGGAAATTGATCCCTTGATGTACCTCTTGAGCCTGGTGCTTGTACGAGTCGGCCTCTTCCCGGGTTTTTGCCAGCTGGGCGCGATCGGCCATATGGTGCAGGGCCCTGGAAACCGGAGTCTGCATATGTTCTATATATGCAGCACGCTCCAAGCTTTCTGTTGTTTCTTCCGGAATTCGACCCTTGATATCGTTGAAAAGTTGTCGAATCGGCGAAGCATCTTCTACCAATCGGCCAATATCGTCTAGGAGGAGAATCTGCATGCTTTCGAGCTTGGCGCAGACATCATCGGAAGCAGAGCTCGACGGAATCGGGTGGGAAGCGATTTCCTCATCATCAGGCAAAGAGACGGCAAAGGAGAAAATGCTGTTGTTCGGGGTGTCTTGCTCCTGTGGGGAAATAAAGAGAAGGGTTAGCAAGCAGTAAAGGGGAATCGGCCGATTCCAATGGTAAGTTTGTTACCTCCTTAAAACGAATTTCTCTTGCTTGCGCCGGTGGGAGCGCCTCCCTCGTCTCAGGGGCTGGTACAATTGGCTCGTCAGAGGAAGAAGATTCAACAACTATCAATGCTCCGCTCGGACCAACTTCCTGAAAAGGCATGGAAAACAGATCCTGTGAGTATACTATGGGTAATTGAAATAAGATGATATGAGATCTTCCGGGTCGTGTGTCCGACGCTGAAGACCATCGGCCGATTTCTATCTGGCTGATTTTAGCGCCAACAAGGTGCTTGCTAATAAAAACTTGACCATTTTCTAAAAGTGCTCGCTGCTGTAAACCTTAGCCTATCCTTGATAGCCTTGCATATTCTTCCTCACTTGCTGAGTACTAACCATAAGAGTACTCATCCTTGCCCAACTGCTGTTCAGAAGAGAACTTTGAAGAGGAGGACTTCGACGACTTCGAGGAGTTCTAGGCTTGCGTTCACCAGTCATCACCTGTGGAAGACGGAGTTGTTGCAGACTTCATTTAGGGTATATCGGTGGAACGTTTAAAGACCCTTGTGTCTCTTCTATTCGGAGTGTAATAATATTAAATACTTTATTTTTTTACTTTTCGAGCATTGTCTTTGATATATTACACTTGTCCGTCTATCATGTGTGTGTGAACATGATCCTGGCGCACACATGAGATGCATCTGGTTCTTTCTAGAATCGGGTGTGACAGTCTTGATCGACGATTCCTTGAGTTCTTGGGCAAAGACTCCCGCTGGGACTTGGGCTCGAGTGGATCCAAGCTTGGAGAGTACGTCTGCTCCAACATTGTTGTCCCGGACGACGTGATGAATTTCCAGGACAGCAAACTTGTTCTCCAGCTTGCGCACTTCCATGACGTATGCGTCCATCTCCTCCTTTGTGCAGTCCCGCTCCATGTTCACTTGCTGCACGGCTAGTAGAGAATCGCCATACACAAGTAGTCGTTTGATGCCTAGGGAGACTGCTAGGCGGAGCCCGTGTAGTAGCGCTTCGTACTCGGCCTCATTGTTGGACACCTTCCAAAGGATTTGCTGGACATACTTGAGTTGTTCACCCTTTGGAGACGTGAAAAGTACACCTGCCCCGCCGCCTTTGAGCATGAGTGATCCATCGATGTACATCGTCCAGTGCTCTGGCCGGATGGTTGGAGTTGGCACTTCATTTTCCCGCCATTCAGCCATGAAATCAACCAGTGCTTGGGATTTAATGGCTGTCCTTGGCTTGAAGTCGATAGAGAGAGCCCCCAGTTCTACTGCCCACTTGGATATACGACCTTCGACTCAGAGAGTACTTCACTAATGAAATAGACTGGCCTCTGCACACCAAATGCATGGCCTTCCTCGTTGCGCTCCACCATGATTGTTGTGCTGATCACGTGAGTAGTTGCAGCGATATACATCAGCAAGTTCTCGCCTAGATGTGATGCTGTGAGTATGGGAGGCAACTGTAGGTGTAGCTTAAGGTCCTGCAATGCCTGCTCAGCTTCCTCCGTCTGGTGAAACTTGTCCTTCTGCTTCAAGAGCTTGAAGAAGGGAAGGCCCCGTTAGCTTCTGCACCTCCTTGATCATTGCTGGAGCCTTCATGTCGGTGATGGCTGTGATCTTCTCTAGGTTAGCTTCAATCCCCCTATGACTGATGATGAAACCGAGTAGTTTCCCTAATGGTACGCCGAAGACGCACTTAGTCGGGTTGAGCTTCCATTGGAACTTCCGAAAGTTGTTGAATGTTTCTGTTGGCGCTAAAATCGGCCAAGGAATCGGCCGATGGTCTTCAGCGTCGGACACACGACCCGGGAGAATCTGCTTAGCTCCTGTTCGGGTTATTTGCCCTGGTGCGGTTCGCACGGCGTGCCAGTCAATCTGACCTGTTGATTGATAAGGAAATAAAAGTATTAAATTCCAGGCGCTCCGATCGGCTGGAGTTCCGATCTGTCCTGAAGAGCGTGTCGGCGAATCGGCCGATTTGCTATGAAGATGATCGGCTATGGATCAGCCGATAATCATGTAGTAATTGCAAAGAAGACTGCTGGAGCGATCTAAACAATTACTACAGATGCAACACTTGAAATAGATCTAATCGGCTGTATGACATTAAATTGAGGAAAAGCGATGATAAAGCCGATAACTCCGATTTCAAGCTGGATAACTGGTGATAATACTAGAACAACAGGTAAAACCTATAATTCTAGTAAATATCGTTAACTGGTGAATAAATCCAAACGAAACTACAGCGATGCGCCCGTAGTTAAAGCTCGGATGTTACTCGATAAGCGGAACCTACCAATTGGCTGGAGATCAAGTTGATGCAGCCCTGCCAATCCGTACGAACTCGTGAAAGAAGAAAAAATATTGGCGAAGTCGCCGACTTGAAAGTAAAGTGCTGGGAACAAGTAGAAGTATTTTTGTTTATTGATGTGTTCATATTCTACACAGCCCTGGCGACTCCTATTTATACCCTAAAACCAGGACTCCTGCTCGATTACGACTTATCACAATCTTATTTCAAACAGGAAAACTACTATATCTATAATATCTTTAAAAAGGAAACGGACTCCCGCAGAATCTTCCATCGCCGTCTCCTAATCCAATCAGGACTTTTCCAATTGCTTCTTGACCGAATTAGCATCGCTTTGTTGACAAACATTAGGCCACTTTTGACCGGGATCCTCTGTTGTGGCCCCAATCTGTTGGCGCAAGCTGTATCACCAATCGGCCAATTTCCGACTGTTACCTCAATCGGCCGATTCTTTACTGTAGCCTTTAGATCTGCCGTATCGGCCAACCTCTCCTCCAGACGCCGATTCAACATGTGTCAAAATCTGGCGTCAACACATGCCCCCCAGTTTCGGTGTAAAACATAATTTTTACTTCGGAACTCTTTTCTTTAATCTTTTTCTCCGAAATGGGCGCAGTAAAAATCTCCTTCCATCTCACGGTCTTCTGTATAATGATTGCAATTTCCTCGGACCAAGCGCGTGAAACAACCGCTCCCTTGGAACTCGTTTAGACGGCGCGGCAAAAATACCGCCTTTACCCTTGCTCTCCCGGATTATCCTTAAGTACTGGCATTCTCCGCCTACTTTTCCCCACGAACCTAGCATTTTCTTCCAGCGAACCACTGTTCATCTTCCTCCCGAGCCCTCTCGATCTCCAACCGCTCCCTCCGGCAATCTTCATCCCGGAGGTAATCACTTGAAATTTTCCCCTTTTGCTTTTCTACTGCTCCAGCATTTTCTGGATCCATTCTCAGTTTTTTCCTCTTTTTCCTCCTTTTTAGGCATTTAGGCACCAGATTACCATCCCTCTTTCAGAATCCCCCGATCTTATCTGCTTAGGCCCCATGGGGAATCCCGATCCAACTGACCTGATCAACCTAGAGACCCACAGAGTCCCGTTCAAGCAATTGCCTATGAATTTAGATCAGTGGGCAGGTGCCTTTAGGTCCTGGCCGAATGAGACCCCTGGCTGGAGAGAATGGTACCAAAGAATAGCCAGGTCTAGGAGAGTTCAGTGGGTTGAACTAAAAATCGGCCAATGCATAGACCTCTCTTTGTCCCAGATGGAGAAAAATGAGCCCTTAGTCATAGCAGCTTCTTACTTCTGGTCCGACGCACTCAATGCGTTCCTTTTTGGACATGGACCCATGACTCCAACTTTGGCTGATGTCCTGTTGTTGACCGGCCTTGACATCTCCTCTTCTGATACCCCTTTTGACTATCTGATTAAGCCATCACATCGGCTGGAAACCAAAGGAATCGGCGGATGGAAGGGGTATATCAACAGAAACATGAAGACTGGGACAGTTTCAGAGAGATAGCATACTGCGTTCTTGATGATGTGGCTGGAAAAATATTTTTTCTGTGGCAGAGCAGTTGGCCCTTATTCTAACACCCAAGCCCTGGCAGAAGCTCTGTCACTAGGATCGGCCGTTCCCCTTGGAAAACATCTTTTGGGATTGGCCTACCACATGATGCACCAAATCGGCACTAAGCTGTCAAAAGGGGAGCCGATTGGGAACCCTGGTGGTCCTTGGTGGTTCATTACTCTCTGGCTCAACCTATATATGAGCAAGGTCTCCCAGCAACGAATAGAGACCAAAATTTTTCCCAACATTGAGTCAGAGGAAAACCCAACCGTCCGACGACGCTGCAGATCCTTTGGAGAGGCGGCATCGGCCTTCCCTGGCTGTCAATTCACTGCTGCCCATACGGCTGAATACTTCAGATGCTTCTACAATGGCCTCAGTGAAGAGACTGTCAGTTGGCATCCATATCGGGCAGTAGAGCCAATTTTTGAACTTCCCATCAGCTACGACTTCTTCACTCATACTTTTGATAGGGAACTTATGGATATCCTGATTAAGCCAGGGATTTTGCCAGCCAACTTCTTCTCTGGAAAGGATTCTCCCACATATGAGTTCTATAATCCATCGGCTGCAGCAAGGCAACTGGGCTTCGGTCAACTGCCGATTTGGGTTTACTTTGCCGATCAAGCAAAATTCAGAGATGAACTGACCAAGAGTCTTGACTACAATCGGCTGCGCAACTTAGTGCCAGATTCTAGCACCGTTGACCTGAACAATTGGACAGTAGCCTCTTTTGCTATTCAGCAATTCAAACTATGGTGAGCAGAATGGAAGCAATACCTCTTTTGCAAATCCCCATCAACATATTGCAACATTCTGGACCCAGAAAACATCAACCCAACTGCAGCGGTATGTCCTTTCTCCCAGCCGATTTCAATGCTGTCTCTTTCCATACTATCATCTTACCGTTAACTTATATTTATCTTCTTAGTCTGAAAGCCAAGTCCCTCCGATGTGGAGCCGAAGCGGCAGGCCGATAGAGAACAATCATCCATATACGCCATATCCACTCATCGGCTTTCACGCTCCAACCATCAAGGACATTGCCACTGGTCGATTGAAACGAATACCGAAAAGGCCAACCTTGAAGACAACAAGCCGTCGAGTGCGTGCCCGCATCGGATCGACTGCCCAAACGGCGGTAGTATCAGCCGAAACTCCAATTCCTCCATCTTTGCCAACTACCGAGATGGCCGATCCTCAAGTCACCGCAGAAGTCGGAGCAGCTGCGGCATCATTGCTAGTGGAAGCTGTTCAGGTAATCTTGCTTATTTCATATATCTTTTAAGTGCTCCACTAACACTAACTTTTTCTTTCTGCCAGGCTACACAAGCTGTTCCAATGCAGTCCCCACAGCAATCGGCCACATCCCAAGCGGAAGCCGAAGCTCCAGCAACTCTTCCCATCGGGGTAGATAATCTTTTACCTCAATTTCTCGATATTCAGAGGACTTAACTGATCATGATGCAAGCCGATTTGGGTATGCTAACTGTAGCCCCACAACAAACATCGGCCGGAAGATCAACAGAGGCATGGCAAATATCTCATATCATCTTATTTCAATTACCCATAGTATACTCACAGGATCTGTTTTCCATACCTTTTCAGGAAGCTGGTCCAAGCAGAGCATTAATAGTTGTTGAGTCCTCTTCCTCTGACGAGCCGATTGTACCAGCCCCTGAGACGAGGGAGGCGCTCCCATCGGCGCAAGCAAGAGAGATCCGCTTCAAGGAGGTAATAAACTTATCCCCGGAATCGGCCGATCTCCTTTACTGCTTACTGATATTCGTCCTTACTCTTTTGCAGGAACAGGATACCCCGAATAATAGCCTTTTCTGACGATGTACCATCAAGATTGATTTCTGACGATGTCCGTGCCAAGCTCGAGAGTATGCGGGTCCTCCTTCAAGATGATATCGGCCGATTGGTAGAAGATGCCTCACCGATTCGACAGCTTTTCAGTGACATCAAGGGACGAATCCCGGAAGAAGCGATAGAAACTCTGCACCCTGCTGCGTTCATAGAGTGGATGCAGATTCCGGTGTCCAGGGCTCTGCGTCACATGGCCGATCGTGCCCAACTAGCAAAGACCCAGGAGGAAGCTGATTCTTACAAGCACCGAGCTCAAGAAGTACACCAACGGATCAACTTCCTCGAGAGTGCCCGCCCGGATATCGTTGGCACAATAGATCGCCTTAAACGGAGGAGAGCAGAGCTGGCCAAAGAGATGGAGCAAGTAACCAAGGACATAGCTGCTGAAGAAAAGAAGCTTCAAGAGCTCCCATCCGTCATCGTCGGGCTGAAACAAGAAAGACAGAGCTTGGCCTGTGAAGCGATAAGACTTCATTGCCGTATGCCAGAAATACCTGGATCGGCCGACGACGACCAAAGAATAGTAGACTCGGCCGATCAGATTAGGCGACGAGCGATTGCTACTATAGATACCCTCCTTGGGTCGTAAAGGACCATGTAAACATTTAATACTCCTTTAATGTTACTGCGCTGATTTGATCTTGGACCACTTCTTTTGCCAGCTTTGCATTTATGAATGCTTTTACTCTGATGGGACGTGTCTCACCATCTATCTACCTTCCTTTTCTTTATAAGTAGATCCTTCACCGTCTCCAGAGGCATATGCATTACCCATCTTCTCTCCCTCCAACAAGTGGATCTTTATCCTCCCAAACCGAACAGCAAGATGTCTTCCTCGTCTTCTTCCTCATACAAATTCCTGATCGGGCTTTAATTTCAACAAAGGAGTAAAAGCTCGAATACGCCCCGACAGGTTGGATATGAATCTTCTAATAAAATTGACCTTGCCGATGAGGGACTGTAGCTCAGTTTTACTCTGTGGGGCCACAACTTTGTTGATGGCGTCTATGGTCTTCCGATTGACCTCTATCCCGCGCTCATGAACCATGAATCCTAAGAATTGCCCGGCCGATACACCAAATGCACACTTGTTCGGGTTCATCTTCAACCCATGCTTCTTGGTGACCTTTTGACTTGACCACGACGTCATCTATATAAATTTCCACTGATGTACCAATAAGCTTGTGGAAGATATAGTTCATGGCCCGCTGATATGTAGCACCGGCGTTCTTTAACCCAAAGGTCATTACAACCATTTCGAATAAACCAAGATGACCTGGACACCTGAAAGCCGTTTTCAAGATATCTTCTTCGGCCATTAATATCTGATTGTACCCGGCATTACCATCCATGAAACTGATGGCTTTGTGTCCTGCGGCAGCATCTATCAAGATATCGGCCGTTGGCATCGGATATCCATCCATTGGTGTGGCCTCATTTAAGTTCCTGAAATCGATGCACACACGGAACTTTCCATTCTTTTTATACACGGGCACAATATTAGAAATCCATTCGGCGTAGCGGCACTGCCGAATAAATCTTGCTTCAATTAACTTTGTGATCTCGGCCTTTATATCAAGTAGAATCTTGGGGTTGCACCGTCGTGCAGGTTGCTGATATGGCCGATATCCTGATTTTATAGGTAACCGGTGTTCAACAGTGGACCGGTCTAGACCTGGCATCTCATGGTATTCCCAAGCAAAGCAATCCTTGAACTCTTTTAATAAACTTGTCGATTTACACTTATACCCAGGATCCAAGTTAGCACTAATATACGTCGGCCTTGATTTGCTATTATCTCCCAAATCCACTATCTCCAATGAATCGGCCGATGTAAACCCATGCCCAAGCTTCCCGTCTTCTCGGACGAGCTGATCCATCTATTGCCGACTGCATGGATCGGCTGTAGACCGAAATCGGACACCTTCAAGAAGTCAGTGTCCCAAGTCCTGCCAGATATACACCTGACGTGCTCGCAGCTCCATTGTTGCGTATCGGCCGCTGCGACGCTATAGGCGGAATCGGCTGTGACTATCTCCGTACTGTCGCCGACCCATTGCATGAGGCATTGATGCATTGTAGATGGGACACAGCAGTTTGCATGTATTCAGTCGCGACCGAGCAGCATGTTGTAGGATCCCTTACTATTAATAACGAAAAAGGTAGTAGGAAGGGTCTTACTGCCGATGGTGAGGTCGACGCAGAGCGCTCCACGGGCGGGAGACACGTTGCCTTCGAAATCCTTTAGCACCATGTCCATCTTGGTCAGATCTTCATCGCTCTTGCCTAGCTTGCGGAACATGGCATACGGCATGATGTTGACTGCGGCGCCTCCATCTACTAGTAGTCTAGTGACGGGTTGTCCGTTAACGTAGTCTTCGAGAAACAGCGCCTTAAGATGTTGCCGTTTTTCTTCTTCTGGTTTCTCAAAAGTAGCCATCATTGGCTCTAACATCAGTTGCGCCATTTGCTCTTCCACTCTTGTCGCTTTGTCTCGATCGTCGGGCGCCATGAATTCCATCGGCAATATGAACACCATGTTGATGTCGGCTGCCGATTCTTGATTGTCTGCTTCCTGGCTGTTGTTTTTCTTGGGGCGCCAAACCCGAGACTTAACGTTTCTCTTTTCCGGCACCTGCCTCTGTTCTTCTTCTTGTTGCTCCCACTGGTGCAGGCGTTGGATCCTCCGCTTCTGGGATCTGGATATGCCATCGGGACACCACCTGGGGTTTACTGGTTTGGCCGATGATCTGGCGTGTTCCCAATCTGGTTCCCTTCCTAGGGGGTTTTCGTCTGACACCCTGTCATCAGCCATCTCTTCCAGCCGATCGTGCACACTGATTCTGCCCCCCAGTCCATCCTGTTGGTTGATCCTGCCTTTTAACCGGTGATGCTGGTCAACTTTGTCCCCCAGCCGATCATGAACTGAAAGGCGCCATCCCTCTTGTTCGCGCCGATTTCTGCTGATCGGCTCCGATCCTCTGTCTCTGGAGCGTGATCCCTTGGACGGGCGATCGTCGCAACTTAATCCGTTGCATTCAGGACAGTTATCGGCTGACGGTAATCGGATGTCGTTCTCCCAGCAATGGATGAAGAACGGACATTGCCAGTGATCCTCGTGCCGGCGTATCATCTCGTCGTGGTATCTCGATTGTTCCTGCTGCCGCCGATATTTGCTGAGCAAGGACTGGGAGGTGACGGGTCTGCACGATCGTTTTGGCCCCCGCCTATTCCTTTTGATTTTAGCCGTCGTGACTTGTCTCCTGGGGTCTACGGCGCCGCTCCTTCTTGCCGATTCTGACGTCAGCACCTTGGTTTGCAGTGTGTCAACTACGTTAGCCGGGAAAAGATGCTGGTCTATCTTCATCGGTTTTGCCGGTTTAGCCGGGATTTCGAACTTGAGCCTTCCCTGCTCGATGGCCGATTGTATCTGTTGACGAAAGATTTTGCATTCATTCGTATCATGAGACGTGGCGTTGTGCCACTTGCAGTACTTCATCTTCTTAAGCTGATCGGCCGAAGGGATGGTATGATACTGAGATAGCTTGATCTGCCCTTCCTGTAGTAATAAGTCGAAAATCTTATCGGCTTTTGATGTGTCAAAGCCGAATGTCTCTGGCTCTTTCTTTCCGAAAGGGCATGATATTGGCTTTTTGCCTTTCACCCACTCTGCTAGGCCGATTTCCTCCTCCCCATCAGATTCAGACCCTTCTAGGTATGCCACCTTCTTCTGGAAATTCCTCCGCTGCTCAAACGGACGGACTTCCTATCCTGCCAATCGGTCAACGATCTGGCTTAGGCTTTCAAATTCTTGCGAAGCATACCTTTCCTGATTTGTGGCAGGAGGCCTTGGAAAGCAATATCGGCCAACTGGGCATCGGTCAGAGCCAGATTGTAGCATTTGTTCCTGACTTCTCTGAACCTCTGTATATATCTAGTTACTGGTTCATCGCTCCTCTGCCTGAGGCTGGTCAAATCTGAGAGCTTCATCTCATGTACTCCTGCGTAGAAGTACTTGTGGAACTGCTTCTCCAAATCGGCCCAAGTAACAATAGAATTCGGTGGCAAAGTAGTGAACCACTGGAAGGCCGATCCAGATAGAGATTATGAAAACAGACGCACCCTCAGAGCATCTTGCGTGGCGGCTTCTCCACACTGGATGATGAATCTGTTAAGGTGCTCCACGGTGGATGTGTCGTCCAGCCCCGAAAACTTGGTGAAATCGGGCACCTTGTAGCGGTGTGGAAACGGCAGCGAGTCATAGGCCGATGGGTATGGCGTCTTGTATGTGTAAGTTTGCACTTTCGGCTTCAACCCAAACTGGTCCTGAATTACCTCTGCTATTCTTGCCGTCCAGTCCACCTGCTGCTGATGAACGGCCGTTCGAGGTGCCGGCATATGTTGAAGGACCGGTGGTGGTACGGCTGGGTGATGAATCGAAGCATGCGGTGCATTTTGTTGCGTCATGGCCGTCTGAGCAGTTGACAGGTGATGGCGAAGTGAATCCACCGTCCCGTCGTACATCATCATTGGCGCCGTGCTTCTGAGAGGCTCTACAACACCTACCCCCTGGCGATCTCTGATGAGACTGGTTGATACTGAGGGACTGTCGGCCGGATGGCCGATTGGAACGGTGCCTGGATTGGATAGCTCCCATGCCCGGTTGATGGATCGGGAAAAGCCGTTGTTACCGATGCCCCTCAGGGTACTGAGCTCGTGGGCAGCGATTGCACAGAAGCAATCTGGACGGGTTGAAGCGGTGCCTGCGATGGGAAACATGGTGCACCGCTATATCTTGGAGACGCTGGAGGCAACGGAGTGTTGTATCCCTCGCGTTGCGTCAACATCGGCTGAGGAGCCGATTGGGGCGTGCCTGGTAAGCTTCTGGCTGGAAGTGCAATCGGCGGGGCATACGCCGGCCCCTGATAGCCTTGAACTGCTCTGCTGGCCAGAGAGCTGATGACGGCGTTGTACACCGTGTTGGTCATCACCGAGGATTGGTCGATGAACGCCTGGTAGACGGACTGTTGGATCATATCGGACATCTTGCCCGAATCCTCAGCAATGGTGATATGGCGGGGAACTGGAATAGGAGCTTTCTTGACAGCCTCCCCGCTTCTTGTACGACTGAACGACTGCAGATACATCTTCTTGTAATCTTCTAGATGTTTAGCTAATTCTTCCCTCTCGTCGTCCTTGAGATCTGCTTCTGTGATCTCAATGATATTGTTTTCGGAAACTTCCGCGTTCTTCGACATGTTGGATCTTGAAGTGGTCCCACCGGGCGTGCCAAAAGTGTGTTGGCGCTAAAATCGGCCAAGGAATCGGCCGATGGTCTTCAGCGTTGGACACACGACCCGGGAGAATCTGCTTAGCTCCTGTTCGGGTTATTTGCCCTGGTGCGGTTCGCGCGGCGTGCCAGTCAATCTGACCTGTTGATTGACAAGGAAATAAAAGTATTAAATTCCAGGCGCTCCGATCGGCTGGAGTTCCGATCTGTCTTGAAGAGCGCGTCGGCGAATCGGCCGATTTGCTATGAAGATGATCGGATATGGATCAGCCGATAATCACGTAGTAATTGCAAAGAAGACTGCTGGAGCGATCTAAACAATTACTACAGATGCAACAATTGAAATAGATCTAATCGGCTGTATGACAATAAATTGAGGAAAAGCGATGATAAAGCCGATAACTCCGATTTCAAGCTGGATAACTGGTGATAATACTAGAACAATAGGTAAAACCTATAATTCTAGTAAATATCGATAACTGGTGAATAAATCCAAACGAAACCATAGCGATGCGCCCGTAGTTAAAGCTCGGATGTTACTCGATAAGCGGAACCTACCAATTTGCCGGAGATCAAGTTGATGCAGCCCTGCCAATCCGTACGAACTCGTGAAAGAAGAAAAAGTATTGGCGAAGTCGCCGACTTGAAAGTAAAGTGCTGGGAAAAAGTAGAAGTATCTTTGTTGATTGATGTGTTCATATTCTACAAAGCCCTGGCGACTCCTATTTATACCCTAAAACCAGGACTCCTGGTCGATTACGACTTGTCACAATCTTATTTCAAACAGGAAAACTACTATATCTATAATATCTTTAAAAAGGAAACGGACTCCCGCAGAATCTTCCGCCGCCGTCTCCTAATCCAATCAGGACTTTTCCAATTGCTTCTTGACCGAATTAGCATCGCTCTGTTGACCAATATTAGGCTACTTTTGACCGGGATCCTCTGTTGTGGCCCCAATCTGTTGGCGCAAGCTGTATCACCAATCGGCCGATTTCCACCTGTTACCTTAATCGGCTGATTCTTTACTGTAGCCTTTAGATCTGCCATATCGGCCAACTTCTCCTCCTGACGCCAATTCAACACGTGTCAAAATCTGGCGTCAACAGTTTCCTCTAGGTCTGCAATTAGGTCCTCGGAAATTCTGGTCTTAACGATCACTTCATCCACATAGGCTTCCACATTGTGGTGCAACTGGTTTGCAAAACACATTTGGATCGCCCGCTGGTACGTAGCCTCCGCGTTCTTCAGCCCAAAGGACATAGTCTTGTAGGCATACATCCCAAAGGGCGTGATGAAAGTGGTCTTGATTTGGTCTTCTTCCTTGAGGACAATCTGATGGTAGCCCGAGTAGCAGTCAAGGAAGCAAAGGAGTACACAGCCGGCGATAGATTCGATTACTTGGTAAATTCGCTGTAGCCCAAAGTGGTCCTTCGGGTAGTGCTTGTTGAGATCGGTATAATCAACACACATTCTCCATTCATTATTATTCTTCTATTTTAGAAGTACAGGGTTGGCAACCCACTCTGGGTGGTACACCTCTTTGACAAAACCAGCCGCGAGTAGTTTGGCCAACTCCTTTTTGATTGCTTCCCTCTTATCTTCAGCGAATCTACAAAGACGCTACTTCTTAGGGGTAGCATTAGGATCTACTTTCAAAGAATGCTCGATCAGTTCCTTGGGCACCCTTGGCATATCCACTGGTTTCCACGTGAATATGTCCTCGTTGGCCCAAAGAAAACTGATGAGCGCACTTTCCTATTTAGGGTCGAGTTGTGACCCGATCAGGGCTGTCTTGGACGAATCTCCTTCCTGTAGCTGGATGGTCTTCAGGGCGAGTTCTCAAGTGGGCTACAGCTTCAAGTGGTTCACCTTCTTCGTAGGAATTTCCAGCCCTGCCTCGGAGAGCAATTGCGCAACCGCGAGTACTTCTCCTGAAGTATTTGGTACACGCATAGTCGAGGCGTACTCGATGCCTTCTGGTCGCAGTTGTAGGACTTCTCCAGGTCACCACGGAAGGTGAGAACCCCACTCTTTCCTGGCATCTTCAAGAACAAGTAGACGTAGTGTGGTACGACCATGAACTTG
Organism: Panicum miliaceum; assembly: GCA_032594955.1. Classification (NCBI taxonomy): domain Eukaryota; kingdom Viridiplantae; phylum Streptophyta; class Magnoliopsida; order Poales; family Poaceae; genus Panicum; species Panicum miliaceum. The sequence goes on along the minus strand of CM064061.1, from coordinate 43,346,868 downwards.
GCCAGTGCGGGTCTGCCCAGAATGGCATGGTATGACGATTCAAAGTCAGCTACTTTGAACTTAACGTACTCGGTGCGGTAGTTTTCCATCATCCTGAAGGTAACAGGGAGCACCACCGTGCCAAGCGGCATAGCTGCATTCCCAGGTATGATGCCGTAGAAGGGTACTTTGCTGCGGGTGAGCATGTCGATGAAGTTCGGCCCCATCTTCCTCAAAGTACATGCAAACAAGAGGTTGAGGCTGCTGCCCCTATCAATGAGTACTTTGGTGAGCCTGACATCCGCAATCACTGGGTCCAGGATGAGTGGGAGTTTGCCTAGCTCAGAAAAGCTTGTCCACTGATCAGCCCTGGAAAACGAGATGGGGACCTCCGACCACCGAAGGGGTCGTGGTACCGCCGGCTCGACGGACATGATCTCACGACGGTTAAGCTTCTTAGTCCACTTGGAGGCAAATCCCGACTCGCCACCAAAGAAAACATTGACGACCTTGGACACATCCGGGAACTCAACGACGTCTGTCTTGTTCTCCGGATCTTCATCATCCTTATCCTTCTTCTTCTTCTTCTTATCGCCCTTCTCCAAGGGCGGAGCATTGAGAAACTTCCGGAGCTGATAGCACTTGAAAGCCGCATGCTTTGAGTGTGGGTGCCACGGGCATTGCTTCTGCATGAGCTTATCGAACTCCTCTTGCAGATTGGATGACTTCTTGCCACGCGGGGCATGATTGATAGCCGCAACGAGATTGTCTTGCTTGCGCTTTCGGGAGGATCCCGAGTGGTCCCGCCGGCTTCTGCCGTTGCGGTGATCGTTGCTCCGCTTGTTGTAGTCATTGCCACGCTTCGAGAACCGATCGCGTTCCTACTCTTCTTGGTCCGCCCAGGTCTGCATCATGTCGCGGAGGGCAGCAACAGTCTTGGGGCAGTTACGGCCGAAGTCGTGGAACAGAGCCTGGTCGGTGAGGCCGTTGTGGAAGCAGTCGATGACTTTGCTCTCCGAGATGTTGGCAATCGTAGCTCGGGTGTCGAAGAAACGGCGAGTGTACGAGCGCATGAGCTCGTTCCTTTCTTGTTTGCACTGGGATAGGTTGTTGCGAGTACCTGCCCTTGCACTCGCCCCCTGGAAGTTGTCGATGAAGACGTTCCGCAATTGCTCCCTGGAGTTGATGGAGTTCTTCGTGAGGCTCTCCAGCCATGTGAGTGGGGCGGTCTCCAGGGCCATCGGGAAGTAGACGACTTTGGTGGTGTTGGTGTCTCCTATGACTTCAATGGTGGTGGAGTAGCATCGGACCCACTGCTGAGGAGATTGCTTACCGTCGTACTTAGTGATGCCGACCGGTTTGAATCCCTCCGGGTACTTGTAGTTGTCGAAGCAAGGAGAAAACGTGGGGAAGTGATCGTTGTCGTCCCGTGCGGTGTTTCCCTCTGCTCCGGCGCACTCCCTCCTCCGGTTCTCGATGATGGAGCGAGCGTCACGCCTGACGTTGATTTTGTCGCGGAGGTCGCCCATTGGCAGCTTCTCGAGTTCTGAGCGGCGGTAGTTTCCAATGGACACTTCTGGATGAGCCTGGGGTCCATGGGTTGCCGGGCGGCTTCCTTGCGGACCGGCTCCGCGGCTACCGTGTTGGTTGTTGGAGGGAGCAGCTTGTCGCCTGGGATGACCCCCGAGTGTTCTGCTGGATTGGCTTTCGCCTTCACCCTCGCGTCTTCCACGCGAAACTGAGGGCAGCGGGTTTTGCTAGTTGGTCTTGAGTAACGCCTGCTGCACCATGCGGAAGGCGGTCTGGACTACTGGGTTGGGGTTGCCGGCGAGTACCGCCGTTATACCGACGATGTTAGCGACAGGAGTGTTGAACCCAGCGTCCAGCGCCTCTGCGAACTCAGCATCAAGGTCGCATTGTATGCGTGCACACCGCTCATTGGCATCCCTTCTGCGCTTGGCGCGCTTTCTGTTGTGCAGCATGCGAGCCTCACGAGCCTCAGGGGTCTCATTGGCAGCATCTGCGGTGTTGTCATCATCGGAGATCTGCTCGGGCCTCTTGTTGCGGTGCCTGCTACTGATGTTGTCAGATTCCGCCATAAAGATGTGGCAGTGTGAGGAGAGGTCGTCGGAGCTGTAGTCAACGAGTACAGTTCCGCCAGGGGTGGTTTCACCGAGTGGTCTGCCCTCTTGAAAAGGCAGGGAATCAAGGTGAGCGACTATCTTGCGTCGTCTCCGAGTAGTTCGGAGGGTTTCATGCCCTTCCAGTACACGAAAGTGACCCTCCGGTGTGGATGTTATAACCAAGCCCTGGCCACCCAAGTAGGGTTCGGCCTCGGGATCGGAGTCCAAGTTGTAGTCGTCGAAGATAGGGGCCTCCCGACATGTGGTTGCGTCCTTCTCCCCGAGCTTGAGTAGTTCGTCCAAATCCTTCTCCAATGCGGAGTAGAATTACGACTATGTGGCCTCCTGGTAAACAGTGGCCCCGTTGGGAAACCGAACGGGAACCGGTCACGTTCTCCCCCAGATGGAGTTGAGTCCGATCTGGGAAGCTTGAAGCAGCACGAGTCGGAGTTGCGTTGAAAACGGACAACTTCTCGATCTCCCTAGCAAGGTCAGGGAGCAGCATCTCGCCGAGATTGTCGACAAACTCGTCGAGATCGCTACTTGATGTTGCTGCAGATGCCTCCGGCTTGTTGTCGATGAGGTGCCGCGGAAGTCGCCTATGCCATCAGAGACATAGACCCAAGAGCTGAAGACGAAGGTTGCGCCCGCAGGGGGCACGACGCTAGTGAAGCTGAAAGTTGCCATCGAATTCGCTGGTGAATCTTCGATGAGCACCCCTACCTGGCGCACCAGCTATCAGTATTTTACCGGCAAGCCTACCTAGGGATACCCTAAGGTAGTAGAATTGTGGTCAGGGTGTCGCCGAGATCAGGAACTCAATGGTGAAAGGAACACAAGGGCTTAGACAGGATCAGGCCGCAGTATGCGTAATACCCTATGTCCTGTATGGTTTGTATTGCCTTGAAGGTTATGAGATGATTTGAAGGGGGTCCCTATCCGCCCTTATACATCCCGGGGGGGATTGAGTTACATGGAAGTCCTAGTCTCGTACAAGCTTAGGAGTCCTACCCGAGTAATTTCGGGTAGTTTTCTTCTGTACCGTCTAGTTGTACTTGTATCCGAGTACTTTGCAATATAGATAAGGTATGGGACATGCCCCACCCCTTACTCTAGAATGTTATATGCCACGTGTGCAGTCCCGTAGCCTTGGGTCTGACATCTAGAGGGGTCCGATGCACACCTGCGGAGGGTCTTGGTGGAGGCGGCGGTGTTGGAGCTCGGCTCCGATGAGGTGACGGTGGGTTGGATCTGGGGTAGGGGTGCTCGGTGCAGCGGAGAGTTGGCGCCGGCGTGGTGAAGTCCGGTGGCGGCGGGCGTCCCCTCCTTCTCTTCCTCTGCTTCTCCTCCTCGGCTCCTTCTCTCTCCCTCTCAGTGCAGCGGTGGCGAAGAGGGGAGCGGTAGCGCGGTGGCAAAGAGGGGAGCGACAACGGCGGTGGAGGCGGGTACCTAGTGTTTGAAATGGGAAATGAAGATGACTAAGTGCCGAGAGAGATCTATTCTAGTTACAAATGGAGAAAATGTCTATAGGTGATGCGCAACACATATCGCTCGTCACCTGAGACAGTATAGGTGACGGGCAACACATGTCGCATGTCACCTGTGATGCATTATAGGTGATGGGCAACACATGTCGCCCGTCACCTTTGATAATTGTTATGTGGTCTAGATCCCTGCAATTCCAGACTGCAATTTAGGCATTTGCATATATACAACAATTAATGTCCATTACACTAAAAATATATTACATCAAAATTCAAGGTTTGGCCCTCACTTCAAATTAAATGTACATCCAATTAGGGACATCAAATTTCAAACAACAATTAATGTATGGTCATTTAGCTAGGTTTCTTTACATCCACGTCCACGTCCACGGCCAAACTTTAACCTCACGCGGATTTTTTCGTTATGGTCAGTGCGTAGGTACGAAGTCTTGTCTTTGGCAGTTAGGTGGGGAAGTTCACAACTTGCAAAAGGAGGGATTTCATCAAACTGATTAAACTCTTCCTCATCCACTGCATTTTGCACCCCAACAATCGTTCTCTTGCCAGGAAGGACAATATGCCGTGTTGTCCTCACTGTATCAGACACATAAAACACTTGTCGCACATCTTTTACCAGAACAAAGTGTTTTGTTTTGTACCCAACGTTGCGAAGATCAACACTGACAAGCCCATTCTTGTCACGTGTTACTCCCTGTGACCCTTGAACCCATCGACATTTGAATAGGGAAACCTTGAATCCCAGGTAGTTCAGCTCCCAAATCTCCTCTATTTGACCATAGTATGGGGCCTTTTGCATGTTGTTATCATAAGCATCAATGCGGACCCCACTGTTCTGGTAGATACTTTTCTTGTCCTGCTCTACTGTGTAAAATGTGTATGCATTGATATCATAAGCCTGTTATGTCATCATAGTGAATATAGGGCCTACAGCTAGTTTCTTAATGTCAGTAGTTGATACATCGCTTGCTGTCACACGGTCTTTGAACCAATTGTTGAACTCTTTCATGTGCTTCTTGGCAACCCAACCATCACCTCTCTCAGGATTTTGCTGCACTAGAAGCTGTTTGTGCTCGAGTACATATGGCTCCACCACCTCCATATGTTCTAGGACAAGAAAATGGACTTGATCGTACGATTTTCAATTCGGATTAGTAGTCTTCTTCCCCAGAGTCCCAACCCTAGCTAACCTCCCTTCGTGTCTTGAATGAGGCACTCCAATTGGGTTATCTGGATCCAAGTAACCCATCGACCACTCGACAGCCTCCTCGGTCCCGTATCAGCTGATGATGTTTCCCTCCGGATACGTACGACTATTTACGAATGACTTCAGGATACCCATGAATCTCTCATAAGGAAACATTTGGTGGAGGTAAGAGGGGCCAAGGTAGTGTATCTCCTTTACAAGGTGAATTGTGAGGTGAACCATAATATCAAAAAATGTCAGAGGGAAGAAGGCCTCCATTAGACAAAGTGTCTTCTGTAACCGTCTCTCTAGAGTTGGTAGCGATTCATCATCAATGACCTTTTGCTCTATGGCATTGAAGAAGAAGCAGAGGCTCATGACTGTCTCACGAACCTTCACAGGGAGCACATTCCTCATTGCTATAGACACTAATGACGTCATAAGCACGTGACAGTCATGAGACTTCATCATGGCGAAATTGAGCTTTAGTTCTTTCATTTTGACAAGCCTAGCACAATTGGACCCGTATCGTAAGGGAAATTTTACGCTATGCAAAAATTCACATAATTCTTTTTTCTCCTTTATGGATATTGTGGTGGCAGCTACAGGAAGGTGTTTTTCATTTTCCGCTTCTTCAACATAAAGCTCAAGACGAATGCCCATCTCTTCCAGATCAGCTCTGGCGTTCTCGTGGTCCTTTCGTTTACCCATCGTGTCCATGAATGTGCTGACAAGGCTCTCACATATCTTTTTCTTTAAATGCATGGTATCAATTGAATGTTGAACTGCTAAGATGCTCCAATACTCTAACTCCCATAGTATGGATTTCTTATTCCAGATCCCTTCGTCATCTTCATGAACTCCACGTTTTCGCTTGCCGAGAACTGGAGTGATATCCTTAACTTGACTGTACACATCACTCCCTGAGAAATGTGGTGGAGGAGTTCGTGACTCCCTTGTACCATCAAACTGTCTATCCATGCTTCGGTACGGGTGATTGCTCGGCAGCCATCGCCTGTGGCCCATATATGCAAATTTGTTCGAGTTCCTCAGCCACAATGAACATGTCTCTGACAAGCAGTGGGAGCAACCTTGACCCTTCCTTTTGCTCTGCCCGGACAAATTACGATGAGTCGGATTATCACTGATGGTAGTCATCAACATAGCATGCAAAGTGAAGCGGTCATTGACAATAGCATCCCTAACGGACACACCTTTCCAAAGGAGCTGAAGATCATCTATGAGGGGCCGGAGGAACACATTAATTCTATCACCGGGTTATTTCGGTCCAGAGACCAATGTTGACAACATGATATACTTGCATTTATTGCAAAGCCATGGTGGCAGATTCATGATTGACAATAGAACAGGCCACGTGCTATGTGAGGTACTCATGTTTCCATACGGATTCATTCCATCTGTGCTCAGAGCAAACTTGATATTTCTGGGACCATCCCCGAACCAGCCATAGGTGTTATCAATATGTCTCCATTGAGCACAATCTGCAGGGTGACGTATCATTCTGTCTTTATTACGACCCTCCTCGTGCCAACGCAACAACTTTACCTCCTTCTTGTTTGCGAACATCCGCTACAGTCTGGTAATTAGAGGAAAGCACCATGCAACTTTCCTAGGAGTCCCCTTCTTCCTCTCCTCATTGATTTTGTCCTCTCCACCATCACCACGATCCTTTCGACGCTTGTACCTCAATGTTCCACATTTAGGGCAACAGTCCAGATCTTCATTCTCTCCACGAAACAGGACACAATTGTGATAGCATGCATGAATTTTTTCAATTTTCAATCCCAAGGGACACACAATCTGCTTGGCCTCGTACACAGTATCCGGGAGCAAGTTTCCCTCTGACAGCATATCCTTGAGGAGAAGAAGCAATGCTTTGAAACTCTTGTCCATCCAACCATGAGCAGCCTTTAGTTGCAGAAGCTTCAGGTCCCCGGTTACCCGCGAGTACTTCTCATAATGGGGATAAAGAGCTCTTTTGGAATCTTTAACAAATTGCCTGTATTTACGTAGCTCAGCTTCCGTCATCTCATCTTCTTCTCCCCTTACATCACGGATCATGTCTTCAACATTGTCGACTAAGGCATCAAACTGGTCATCATTGCACTCCAAAATGCACTCCTCATTGATGTCACCATAAGCTTGACCGTTGCCTTCTTCCCCATCATGATCACCGTCCTGCCTTTCCCTGCGGTTGGGCCCTTCTTCATGATCGGCGACCCATTCCCCCCTTTCGTTAGGCCCTTCCTCTCCGTGCTTATTCCAACAAGTGTAATTTGGTAGAAATCCACGAACAATCAAGTGTGCATATACTACTTCAAAGTCAGAGTATTTCTTATCATTTCTGCAATCGAGGCACGGACAATAGATTGTTGTTTTAGACCTTGCTTCCATGTCGGCCCTCGCAATCTCCATGAAAGACTTCAACCCTCTCAAGTACTGTGGACAACAATGGCTAGGAAGGTCCATCCAACTTTTATTCTCCATCTACATCGGCAAGAACACAACAATTTTCAATAATTAATTGAAGAGGAGGGGGAGGAGAGGGAATGGGGGGAGAAAAGACAAGGGAGAGGGGAACAATTTGGAGCTCTAACCTTGCACGACCTCAAAGTCGCCCAAAATGGCCGCCGCCGCCTGCAGCCGCTGCCTACAAGCAACTGCCTACCCTAGCGGTGGCTGCCAGAGGGAAATAGTAGGTCATGCTCAAAGGTGATGCCCATCAATTAGACGTGTCACCTGTGTACTCTACAAGGTGATGGGCTTCATGAAAGGCCGTCACCGGTACCTACGAGGTCATGGCCCGTCACCTATGACATGATTATAGGTGACGGGCTCCAAATAACGCCCGTCACCTGTAATATTGGTGACGGGCATTATGAGCCACGTCACGTTTGCTCGGTCAAAGGTGACGGGCCACTTTTTGAAGGGGGCCCTAGGAGAATAAAAAGGTGACACACCAAATCTGTGCGCGTTACTTTTCATATACAGATGATGCGCAACAACCACTCATCACCTTTATGCGCATCACTATAGGGCGGTTCTTACATAGTGAATGATAACGATTGAACATGGGGAACGGAAAAATAGGAAAAACCAAGATGTAAATTGTACCCTGAGCATATATAGATAAGAGAAAAAGAAAAGAAACCTTGATTGTATGCAGTAGGAATTCCAGCAGCAGAAATGAAAAGCAAACTACACCAGACAAAGCCTCCTGAGCAGCCAAAATCAGCAAACCTAGTGCATTATTCTTCCTCTTGGCTGCATTGTAATCAAGTCCAATCCTAATCTCTTATTTCTGCTGCTGACAGAAGAGGCGCTGATTATAGGGAACAAGACAATGATGCACTTATCAGCCCACACCTCTCCAATAGTAGTTGCGCGAGCATGAGTGCTATCACCACTTAGTGGCCGCATGATGTAGAGCTGAAGAGAGAAAACCTGCGGTGTCTGGATTGCATGCAGGAACAATAAGAAAATGGAGTGTGGATTGCATTGTGGGAGAAAGAAAATCTAAAGAGACCAATGACTCCACATGCCACAGGGCTGATCAAGAGGCACCGACGACGATGTGTTACCAAAGAAATAATTAGCAACAACACAACTAATATTATGTTGTTTAGAAGTTACAATCCGGGGCTGATGGATGAAAGGAAGAAAATGGCCCATGCATGAAACTCCAGATTAGTGCAATAATGTCGGGGGTGATTGGTTCCCTGCATCGCCAACCAGGCCCGGCGGATGCAGCGAAACCTTGATTGGTTTCCTGGAGGAGGTACTTGGCCTGGCTCCGCTGGTGCAAAAGCAGCGCTACAGCATGGCTCCCGGGATATAGAAAATTTTCTCGTTTCTTCCGAGCCTGGTTGATGCGGTGCGAGGTGAGCGCTCGGTAAGCGCGTAGACAGGGCAAAAAGCAGTTGGGTGCGCTAGCTATGCAGGTAACCAAACAAATTCAATAGCTGGCCTGGCTGCGAGAGAACAAAAACCAAATAAAGGGCCTCTGCACACCTCGAAAGCCTGGTCGGCTGGGGGCCTGTATGGCTGGTACGAGTCAGGCTGCAGCGGCAAGGAAACCAATTAGACCCATCGAGAGTGGATGCAATATGCCCTCCTAAATTAATCCTTTGAGTGGTTTAGTATGACTTTGCATTTAGTAATACATGCTCCCAAGGAACCTTTTTATTGGATATGTAAAAGCTTCCTCTATATTTTTGAAGAACTCCAGATCAAGTAATATGAGCTCTTGATATTAGCTCCAAGTTTTATATGTTTCTTTCAGAGTTGTGATGTATATATCTTCTATCTTTTGGTCTCTTTTTTCTCTTGTGCACCCTAACAAATTAACCATCTATAACTTAAATTTCAAAGGCTTCCATATGAAACATCCAATGCATGTTATTAGAAATATTTGTTTCCTAGCTAGGCCCTGCCAGCCAGTATTTTTCTCGAATATGCAGGAGAGTTGCGTATCATTACATTAAAAAAGAAGTAGAGAGGATAAAATAGCCATACAAACACAAACACACACCCTGGGTTCAAAAGATAGACGCGCCCGTACCAAACATGAGTCGATCCCAACTACCACTGCCACCCCACGCTGCTAACCACCAGGTCAAGCACTGACCAGACTAGACAATCCTTTGGCGCCTGCTAGCATCCAGAGATCAGCCTCATTCTATGTTAGGAGAAGGGCCTGATCAATCCTCGGCGAGGCGCCATTGAACACTATATCATTCCTCAATTTCCAAAGGACCCAATCTCCTAGGACAACCAGTGAATTAAAACCTCATTGGGTTTCCTTGTTGAGGGTGTCTCCGGCTTGCTGCCACCACTCAAATTGGGTGCCAGGTCAGGAAGGACGAATCGGCGCAGCAGCTGTTGCCAAAACTGCCTGGAGAAGATGCAGGTACACAACAAATGGTGGATCGTCTCCTCCTTCTGGTCGCAAAAGGGGCAACGGTCAGGATGAGGAAGGCCGTGTCTAGAGAGCTTGTCCGTAGTCCAGTAGCGATTATGCGCGATGAACCAGAGAAAGAATTTGCACTTCCTGGGGGGCCAAGACTTCGAGATCAGCTTGCTCGGTTCAAAGAGGGTTGCTCCATAGAAGAGAGCCTCATAAGCTGATTTTGTAGAAAATTGGCAAGAGGCCTCAAACTTCCACTTATGTTCATCCTCTAGTTCAGGCTGAAGCACTATCTCCCGCAGCAGATTCCAAATATCCAGGAATTCAGCTAATACCACCATGGAATACTGACCCTGAATATCCTACAGCCAAGCATTTTCAGGGCCTGCTTCCTGAACTGTGCGTCTATTAACCCGTCTCTTTGGCACACAAGCGAACAAGTGGGGTACTAGAAACTCGATGGAGCATCCATTCAGCCATCTACCTGTCTAGAATTTAGCGTTTGCCCCATTACCAACCATCGTGGTCACAGCTGCAGCAAAAAGGGACTGAGCACAACCATATGAATTGTAACTGGAAGTGAAGCCCATGGTTTCCGATGATCTGTTTTGTTAAACCACAGCCAACGAGCTCTAAGTTCCCAAACAAAACGCTGCAGATCCAGTATACCCAAGCCTCCCAATTCCTTAGGTCGTTTGACTTTGGTCCATGCAATCAAACAATGCCCACCATTGGCCTCCTTCCTGCCTCTCCACAGAAAATTACGATGAGTTTTGTCGATTTCAAACACCAAGGTGGGAGTTCTAGAGCAGTGGCCGAATACACTAATGTAGAGGTGAGCACCGACTATACATAGATAGCTCAACCAGCCCTGTTTAAAAGCTCTACCTTCCATCCTGGCAAACGATCAACAATTTTTTCTATCAAAGGCAGTAATTGAGATTTCATTAATTTCTTGATAGAGAGGGGAAGTTCGAGATACTTGCAAGGGAAATTTTGAACACCACAAGGGAGAATTGTCTGGACCACCGCCATATCCTGCTCTGAGCACTGAATTAGAGAGACACTATTTTTCTGAATGTTAGTTTTGAGCCGTGAGGCTGTGCCAAATAACTGAAGGAGATCAACTACCAGCTGCAGCTCTGTGGCAATCGGGTGAAGGAACAAGACAACGTCATCAGCATACAGGGAGACCTGGTGATTGATCCTTCTGCTTCGAGAGAGAGGTTGCAGCAGCCCCTCATTACTAGCCTTCTGGAATAATAAGCTATTCAGAACATCCATCACTAGTATAAAGAGCATGGGGGATAAGGGATCCCCCTGCCTAAGACCTCGTTGATGGTAGAGAACCTCCCCTGAAACTCCATTTAGCTGTATTCTAGTTGAAGAAGAACCGAGCAGCCCGCTGATCAGGTTGCGGCATTCAGGTCCAAGACACTAAGTCGAACACCTTAGAAATATCCAGTTTCAAAAGAATACGAGGAGCTTGCTGAGTTTCATTAGAAATATCAGGTTGGTGTAAGAATTTTGCTGTTTGTTGTACTAAGATAAAATTATCATGAATGCACCAACCTTTCACAAATGCGCTCTGATTCGGGGACACTAGCTTGCTGAGTTTCCCGGCCAATCGGTTGGCCAACGGTTTTGTAATAACCAGCTTGACAAAGCTATGAATGCGACTCACTACTAAAAAAATCATTTTCACCATCGCCATTTTCACCGCCGGCCTATGGTGAAAATTATTTTTTTCACCGTCGGTCATAACCACGGGCCGATGGTGAAAATTGTCTCCTACCCGACGCCACCACGTTTTCTCACTATTTTTGCAACCATTTTTACAAAGTAAATCTAAAGTACTTTTGATAATAGAACTCGTGGAACTCATTTATTTTGTAGTTACAACTCTATCCACTATGAGTTACAAACATGGATTAGTCAAATATCCATAGTGCCCACAACCAAAGTCAAGCAACTGGTCGGCACATTGGAAAATTCCACCACGACCTAGCATTCTGTAATTGGGTGTTCCTTGGAGTTGCAGCTAGGTTGTTGCCAAGTAATATTCTGAGTTAACAGAAATATTTCTCATATTTTACTCATATACTCCATAATCATATTTGTCTATTATTGCTCGTATTTGTATATTATAACTCATTCGAACACATACTCCTATTTAGCATAGTGATATTTTGGATAAGCGTACCATCACCCGTATAGTACTGTCACTAACCAACATCAATATACGTGGAACACAGTTTGCATCAATCCATAAGATAAAACGCAAGCACTAGTGGTGATCATTGCTTAGCTTTGTCGCATAACATTTATCCTGGAGTATGATATTTTTTCTCAGTATTCGATTTTTACACATGTGACATGTCTAGAGGCTCAGTGTAACACTGCTAAAGTTTTGCCGTGTGCCGTGGCCAGAGCACACGGCAAACTATGAATCTTTGCCGTGTGGCTCGCTGTCACGGCACACAGTAAAGTGCCGTCACTGTCGACTGGCCATTAGGCATACTTTTTTTGCCGTGGGCCAATGAGGCACACGGCAAAGTCTTCGCTGTGTGTTCGAAAAAGGGTCCATGGCAAACTCGACCGATGTTTGCCGTGTGCCCTTTGCCGTATGTTGTACATGGTAAAGCTTTTTCTATGTGCATTATAGGTTTTACCGTGTGCCCTTGGCACACGGCAAATAGGCTGAATCCCGTAGTGATGTCATTATCATACTTAATTAGGTTGTTAGTAATACAAGTTAAGCATTTGAACTAAACTCCAAATGGTTTCGCAAGTACGTCTGGGTGACTGGGTGTGCAGTTGTGCACCAAGATGCCATCTCGTCCAGGTTGGCCTGTCGCAGCTACTGTTTAACAACGCACACGCCCTGCTCTCCACCGGGTCTTCTATACAGCCGGCGGTGAAAATATAGCTAGGATATTTTCGTGCTCGCGCGCCACCAACGCCCGCACCGAGAACCCGACGCGCGGCCGCCCCCCGCCGCCGGCCTGCTGCCCTATCGCGCGGCCACCCCGACACGCCGCTTCTCAGACGACCGTGCACCATTTCCCCCCGATGCGCGGCACCCGTGCCGCAGCCTTCTGTCCCGAAGCGCAGTGGCCCAACCGCGCTGGTGCACTGACGTGCGGCCGCCTCGCGCCGCCGGTTTGCTGCCCCTACACACTGCTTGGCCTGCCCCGACGCCGACCCCGACGTTCCTGGTGCAGGAGGAGTTCTTCACCACCATGCCAGGTATTTGAGAAATTAGTACATTCACTTTGATATTCTTCTTCTGTCTATATATAAGCATCAGATAATGCCACATTTACATGAACTTGAATGGTGGAATGTTGCATCCGAAAAATGTTGTCTATAGCATAGAAATTGAGATAAGTTAACCATGATATTTGTGTTGTCCTACTTGATTTGCTCTCAGCATAATTGAGATATGTCTAAGCTGCATTCGGGCCTAGGGTCTAAGGAGCCAAGATGTCACTGTATGAAAGTTTGTGTGAGGCTTCTACATGTTTAAAAGGAGAAGTATGATGTTCTAAGGTATACAAGTCTTGTGCTGTTTGTAGTCATACTTCTTTTTTTTTCTTTTGTACTTTATTATATTTCTATGCTTTTGAAATATTTTACATGTCTTTATTTGGTAGCTTATGCAAGTCTCCAAGGACAACTTGTTGGATGTGGCACTCTTATTGGTGTATGTGCTTGCATTGTCCAAATATTTTGCAATAGAAATGATGTTGATTTGGCATCCATGTAAACCAAAATTGATAGTTAGATGTCTCCCAAAGTTCTCATGGTATTTTTTAATTTTTCTATGAAATTGTCGGTGAACCAGCACTGCAATGGAGAGGCAGGGCCAAAGCAAGGGAAAGGGGAAGGAGATACTTGTTAGTGATGGCAGTGGTGGTTCCTCCAGTGGAGCAGGCGACATCATGATTAGTAGAACAGGTGAGCCTCTGTCTTCCAGTGAGCAATAAGGTTCTATTTGTATGAGAAACAATCATTTCTGGTGAATGATATAGCGGCTTACATTACTGATAAATGGTATATATGGTTCCAGCACTGAATTTTCTATCATCACTGATGAATCATATTACTGCCAGATATGCATATTATTTCTGGTGAATGATATGGTTTCAACACTATTTAAATTTCTATCATTACTGATGCATGCATAGTACTGCTAGCTATGTATATAATATTTTTTCTTCTGAATTTCTCAAGCTTATTCTAGTTACTGGTGAATGATATAGACAGATGCTCAGATTTTTTGTCGGCTATGCATATGTATTGGTGAGCCAGCACTGTTTGAATGATGACCAGTGGATGTTACTGCTAGCTATTGTCTGAATTTTTCAAGCATACGCATATTATAGTGGTGTCTAAATATATTTCTTTATTTTGAATTGTGTAGGAGCTTGGATAAAGCTACAAGGGCCTAGTGAGTACAGTCAATCAAGCAAGCTTTTAGAGAACTTGGGTATTCATTTAGCCGGCTGAAGCCAAACTAACACCAACACTTTCAATGTACATGTTACTGCTGGTTATTGTTATCCTTAGCTTCTGTGAGAGAACTAGATAGCTGAATAATGAACTAGACAATTTAATATGCTATCAACTGATTGTAATGACAGCTCTATAATTTTGGTCTAATACATATATTGGTATGCTGTGTGATGATTTTTATTTGTTATCCACATATGTTTGGATGAAATCCCATATTTTCCGTCATATGCTGAAAATATTGCCCTGGCAATGGTATATCACTGCCGGCCTGTAACAATTATCACCGCCGGCCCATAGCTAGGCGGTGATACCTCATTTTCACCGTCAGTTTTAAAACCGGCGGTAAAAACGGGTATTATCACCGCTGAGTTGTCACCACCAACACGTAAACGGGTGGTGATGAGGGGTTTAGGGCCCGCGGTGAAAATAAATCTGTAGTAGTGATTGATAGGTTGAAAATCCTTCACTTCTATTGCATCATTTTTTTCTGGGTAAGAAGGTTAAAAGGGCTGAGTTGAGAAGTTGCAAGTTTCTAAAATTTCCTCGCCGTACTACCGCTAAAGCGGCCATGAAGTCACCTTTTATGGTGGACCAACACATTTTGTAAAAACGGCCTATGAAAACATCGGGCCCTGGCGCCTTATTTGATGGTAAATGCTTGATTGTGTCCCACACCTCAGCCTCTTTGAAAGGAAGCTCAAGGTCAGCAAGAATGTCCCCATGTTGGCTCAACCCTAGTTCATCCAAGTTAATGGTGATGTCCCGCTGTCCACTAGTGCCCAACAATTGATCATAAAAATCAAAGATTGCAGCTGCTTTGTCATCATGATTAGTCAAAATCTGCTCTTCTGAAATAATTTTTGCAATGAAAATTTTCCTCTTTCTGCGGCGAGAATGAGAGTGAAAGAGTGTAGTGTTTGCATCGCCGTGATCAGCCAGTCAATCCTCGATCTGACCCGGGCAATTGTTCTTTGTAAGGAGCTAAGGGCTAGTGAGTGCTTCTTCAGAGAATGCAGCAACCATAGCTCTCTGTCTGCGAGTTGTCTGCTATCTTGACCAATCTCTAATTGATGGATAATCTCTTTGTCGAGGGCAAGCTGATTCCTGATGTGACCAACCCGTTTCTGGCTCCAGCTTTGAAGTGCTCGGGTGAGAGCTTTAAACTTCAATGACAACGTTTCAAGAGGGCAGAATCTTATCTCTATAGAATGCCAGGCCTGTGCAACATCCTGAAATCCCTCCAACTAGGGCCAGAAAGATTCGAAATGGAAGCGAGCCTTCCCCGGCACAAGGTCACTCAACCCCAAAATGAGAGGACAGTGATGATCAGAGTCCATGGTGGCAGCGCTCTGCAGTAAACAATTCGGGAAAAAAGCCTCCCACTCAGTAGTGAAGAAAACCCTATCCAATCTGCTAACAGTCAGTGAAGCACCACCACCACTCCAAGTAAATTTGCGACCAGTAAGGGGCTGCTGCTTAAGCACCAGATCATCCAAAGTGCGACAAAAACGACCCATCATGGTGTTTGCATTGAATGTAGTTTGCAAAATTCGTCCAATATTTTACTGTTCACACATTTGGGATATCAAAGCTACTGATGATGCTCAAAGATATCAAGGCTTGACCGACAAGAGATCTTATATTTTAGATCGGAGGAGGTAACATTAATTGGGTGCAAGAGGAAGCCAAAATCAGGAAAAGTCATATAACATGATTTCATGATCTGATGCATCATTCTTTCTTTAACCCAATGTAATAATCATTTCAAAAATATTGAATAGTGCACTTCACAAGGGTAATGCTACGCCTATTACCAATAAAACGCTGCATATTTCAAATATGTTTCCACACAAAGCTAATGTTCTCAAGTAACAAATATCGACCAGGGAAATTAATAGCAGCCCGCTTCCAGGAAATCCACATTGAACAACCCACTTGTGAGAAGGATGCACCAAAAACATACTCCTCGATACCACATATATAATGATGCAATGAACACATCAATACTAGCGAGTATTAATTGTAAGTACTAAAACACATATATATTCGTAAAAAGAATACATTGAAACTAAAAGCATCCACAAAATACGATCAAAGCTTGATATAGTCCCCGTTTGGGAGGGCTCCGCGTGAGGGTGGAGCCGGAGCCGGAGCACGTGGAGCTGCGTTTTGTGGCTCCACCGGCTCCACCGGAACACCGTGCAAAAGGGCTCCGGCTCTCCCATCCGGGGCAGCAGGAGCCGTTCCACATTTTGGCCGTTTGGTGCGGCTCCGGCCGGAGCTGCCGGTGGAGCCGGTGCTGAAGCAGCACCAAACGGGCCCATAGAGTGATTACTTCTTGCATTCATCAATGGGTAGAAATGGAACACCCAATCTATGAAGTTTTTAGCAAAGGTAACCAAGAAAAAAATTATTAATTGAAAACGTGAGAAGTAGCATAACACCTTAGATGCATATGTATATGTTGACCACATAAAGACACGTAGGATTAAAATTAAAGAAGAGAAATATTAGACACATACTTGTGCTACTATAGATGAGCCAAACCGAACACAAACCGCAGGTGACCTCCCCGTCAATTCCTAAAAACAAGTCCAATTCACACAAAAATCAAACCACTTGCTCCTTTCAACAATACAAAACAGATCCAAGAGGAAGAACCGCAAAAGATCAAGAATACATCACTAATTTTCTAAAAATTTCAGATAGAACACACTTGGTCAAGAACCAAATTGGGAGAAACTTCAAAATCGTGAGACTTGAGTGATTAGGGAATGCTACGGAATCACCATCAGCATGATCACAGATGTTCTACCACTGATTCCCCGAGAAAGCTGACTCAGATAGTACTCCAATCTGCAGAAACCAAAAACACATACACAACGATCATGAAGTTAACCAGGAAAAACTAAACAGATCATGAAATCGAACTCAGCAGAAAACAAGAACATATACACAAGATCTAATCGGTTAGTATCGAAGGCATGAGACAAAATCAAAGAAACCCTAGAATTGCTGCACCTGACTGAGCTCGGAATGGGGGAACACCAAATAAAGTCGAAGCAGAAGCGCCAATGAAGATCGACGCAATAGTATTAGCGCAATACCAAAAAATACAAACAGTGCAGACTGACAAGGCAACCCCACATGCAGCAGGTTGGACAAAAATACATCGATGGGTAAACAGAAGGATCAGTTCAAGCGCACAGAAGACATCAGACAGCCATCAAAATCAAGTGATAGAAAAACTCAAATCACCCAAGTGAGCTATATATTTCCCTTTTTGCCACAAAGATCAGACTTTTTTGGAGACTTTGAACAAATGCTGACTCTGCTTTTCATCCCCATATATAGCGAAAATTCAGAAAGATTCAGTCATGCACTCCACAAGAGAAAAGCTATTTGCGAGTCACCAATACAACACATATTCTATATATGCCACACTACACAAAAATTTTATACTGAAATAATCAGGGACATCCAAAAAAGATTTGGAGCAGCACACACATTCAAGCAAAGCATGTTGCCCACTTGCGAATGAGGTTGCAAGCACATGCACCAAAGCAAGAAGCTGCCAAGCCAAAGGGGATGATACATACATGTCCAAATGTATAGGATGCTAAGCAAACACGGGAAAGAGACACCAAATTACCATGACATTCTCGTCAAAGAAAATAAACGTTACTTTACAGTCACTTGAGCAGAGCATTTGATCATTGAATATCATTCCTTCATATATCCTAGTATCTGATAGACACAGAGGCCGTTCCTCCATCATGAAAGGAAAGAGGTCACATACATACAAAAATGATTACGAATCATTCTTCAGTGATTTCAGACGTCTGCAGAACCTTCACTCCAATCCCCTTGGCATACAGTAAGAAGAGACAAGACTAATGACTTTATTTCAACAGTACTGGTGATGGGAACAACTGTTGTCAAGAGTTTTAATTGTCATATACCATGGAATGTAGATAAGGATGTAAGTGGGTACCCAATAGTATTTTTTGGGTCAGCTAATTAATTACGATGGCATGCCACTCTAGTTCATTTCAACTCCTAATTATTTACACATAATGTCATTCTAATTTATTTTATCAATTTTTTAGGTCGATTCAGTGACCCAAAATATATATAACTTGCATCCCCTAAATGTAGATCATTAATACATGTTTATTGTTTGTCACAGGACTGTGATCCGAATGACAAGGCAACTGGTGGAACGCTGTTTCAATGGATGTAAAAATATCATATCAACGCAGAAGTTAGTATTTCTAGATCTAAGGAAATATAATACGGAAGTTAGTTTTTTATTTCTTTTTTCCTTCTCTTTTTGTGAAAATTACTGGCAGGTGATCTTACATTAATTTTCATCAAGAAAAGTATGTAAGAAACCTTTGCAACAGCACCAGCTGCTCGCATGAAAGATGTGCATATACTAGAATCTACACTTGAGCCATAGAAAAAAGAATCTACACTTGCAATAAAAAAAGTAGGATTATCTAGAGCACTACAGAGGTGTGCATAGAGTAGTCATAGTTTTACCATCGTAAAAGCAGTGCAAAGGCCGCCTCATCAGCATGATTTTGAACTGATCCATCATACTTTTGAACCCATGTAATAATAAGCATTTAAATAAATAGATTTTCTATGAAAATATAACATTTCAAAGAAAAACGAAACACATTAACTATGAAAGTACTTTTCATCCTACATCATCAGGCATATCTCGTTAATCCACACTACATGGTTTCTCATAACTGATGTAAACAAAATATCAAAGCTTGAGCGATGAGGAATTCTAGGAAGATGAGGCACAACAAATCAGTCTAAGGAATGGGCATGATATTTATGATATAATGCATCATATCTTTTTTATCATCCAATGTACTAAAGATTTGATTCAAATAACCAATACAACATTGCAAATTTCAATTATGAATCCACAACGCAGATATTCTCAAATAACAAAATCCAGGGGAAATTTAATTATAACAGCACGCATCAGGCAATATCCAGGTTGAGCAACCCACCTATGAGGGATGCACCAAAGCAAGCAAGAATACCCCTCAAGCTAATTAAAAGAGCTGACACATACATGTTCAACAGAGAAATAAGCAAAATAAAAATAAAAGTTGCCAAGAGAAACCGAACCATCACATGTTCTCAACAAAAAAGAAGAAATAACTGAATTCAGTTGAGTAGCATGTGAACACCATTTGTAAATCACCATCGTCATCACCCCCTTTGGTTCAATGCTGGGAAGACTGGAGGCCATGGCATCATGAAGGCAGATATCCCACACAGCCGACGACCATCGTCATCTTGCTCCGATTGCAGCACCTTCTCGACCTTCTTCTTCTTGACATCCAATAAGAACACGGGCCCAAGTTTTTCCACTGTCAGGAACACAAAGCCTGCGTCATCCCCAACTTCATGAATCTCTACACTGGCCATAACCCAAAAATAGCTGCGACTGGCCAAGTTAGTATCATTTTCATTCCGGGAAAGAATAGTATCCCAGATTTTCATGGCAACAAGGTCACCAAACAGCTTAGGGAGATAAACAGTTTCCACCCTTGCCCAGATGCCTGCTGCGTCTCCGTCCATCCTCCGGAACCAAACATGAAGCTCCACGCCCTTGGCATGGACGAGGTAGATCCCGGAATCCCCAGCCCTTGCCAGGGTGTGGTCCAGGATGTCGATGTCTACTATCCCCAGACAGGACACAGTCACGCCATCGGGGAAACTCACGACGACGGAGAAGGTCGCCGTGGCCAGATCGAAGACGATGATGCAACCGAGCACGGTGGTCATGCAGAGCCACCTGCCCCCCACCAGCAGGCTGCAGGGTTCTCTGCTGAACACCACCGGCACAGGGAGCTCCAATGGAGGGGAGACATGGGTGGTCCATTCTCTAGTTTGCCGCCGGACATACACCACCTGCTGGGCAAATTTCTCCATGGTAGAATCGAACCTGGAGGGCATCATGATCGTCCCGCCAAATGCGGACAGGGCGACGGCGTCGCGGGGATCGCCGGCGCCGGGAAATGGGAGGAGCCCAACCTGCACGAAGGGGACGCCGTGCTTGATGAGTTCGCGGTCCCTGCGGGGAGGGAACGACGACGGCCGCCGAATAGCTCTGGCCACGGCCACCGACGTCGACCGCAACGGGCTGCGCACGGAGTATTTCTTGCCGTGGTGACCCGCGTGCTTGACGAGCACGCGGCCGTTGCGGCAGCCTAGGACGAGATCTGTGGGTGCGCCGCCGTTCAATGCGGCCCCGACGAGGCGCGCGCCGCCGTCGAGCTCCGGCGGGTGAGGTAGCGGCACAAAGCGCACGACGTCAAGCTGGGGTTGGGGCGCCGCCGGCGGCCAAATAATAATGGGGCCGAGTCCGAACGTCGCGAAGAAGCCCAGGAGGGCGGGCGGGCAGCGCGCGCGGAACCGGCGGAGGAACGCCGGGTCCGCGGCGGCGCCGAACCAGCGCGTGGAGACGAGCGCGGCGCGGATGAGATCCTTTGGAGAGTCGAGGAAGAGGAGGATCTCGCGGAGGAGGTCGACGTTGCTGAACACGGCAGCGACCGCGTCCGCGGCGTCCGCCTCCGTCGGCGGCGGCGCTGGCGGCTGCGCCAGGAGTGCCCGCTGCCGCTTGGCTACCGTTTCCATTTTGCGATTAGGGTTTGGGAATTCGGAGCGGAGAGAGCGCTGGTGGAGAAAAGGGCAGGAAAGAAAACGCGGAGTCCGCGTGAACTGGTAACTGCTGCTGAGGACGGGACGGTGGACATGGTCTTGGTGAGCCCGCTGTAATTTCCCGTTGCCGACTAGTGGCTTCCTGGGTGGGGTGCGCTCGGTCTTCATGGGCCACCTAGACTAGAGTACGTTGACCGGAGTGTATTTCCGAAAGGACCGTATGCGGCTAGGGTTGTCTGATTTGCTATGATGATGAGATATGCGCGCATTTACATTTTTCTCCTAGTTGATGCAATATTTCAAATATATATTTAAATGATATGTTTTTATATCAATATTCTCTAGAGCATCTCGAGGAATATAGTTCCATACATAAGGGCTCATATCTAGAAGATTAATGACCTAGGGTTTCCTTATTTTCCGAGATCTTATCTTTTACATTCAACTCTAACTCTAGCAAAAATCTCTAATTCGCAACCTCTACATTTTATTATGATAGTTGGGACCTACATGTAAGTGTCTTATATCTCCTTTTCCTTTTGTGACGTGGAGCTCGTTTGTCGGGAACATCTCTCTTCCTACTTTCTCTATTCTCTCTATCCTTTCAGCCGCGAGCTCTACGGAAGTCAGGTGACCATCCTCCTTGGCAAACCCGAATACCTAATCACAAGGATCCTCCGGAAATTTTTACTCGCGGTTTTCGTACTTGATGGGTGAGGGTATGATTATTAAATTTTGTCCAAAAGGGTATGGGCTGCTATGAAAACAATTTTTAGGAGCGGTTGAAAACACATTTTTTAGGGGCGGGTGCGACACCCGTCCCTGCTTCTCGCAGTCAAAAATAGCTATTTGCATGGGTGGGTAATGCGCAATCCATTTCTAGGGGCGGGTCATGCTCTAACCCGGCCCTGGAAATCAAATTCTAGAGGTGGGTGAGCCCATGACCCACCCCTAGAAATGCTATTTCCAGTGGCGGGTTAGCGCATGACCCGCCTCTAGAAATTGATTTTCATGCATGACACGCCAATAGAAATTGGTTTCCATGGGCGGATTAGGGCATGCCCCGCCCTGAAAATCCCCCCGCCAAATATTTGCATGGTTTGATTTTGAATTTTCGGGATCTCTTTCCTGCCAGTTTTATATATTTTGTTTTCCACCAATTGGACCTAACTAGTTAGTGCGTGATTGAATATCATAGTGATCGACATAGAATATATTTCATAAATATAAATAATTAAATATACAAAATTAAATTGTATATACAAAATTAAAGTGTTGCGATCTGATTCATGTTTTTCTCCTCTTTCCCAACACTACTTGAGAAGGCACAGTGCTACTGCTGCTCCCACTTACGAAGACCATTGTATTTGAGGTCTGTTGCTAATTCGTGATCTTGTTAAAAAATATGCCCCTTGGGTGGGTCACTTGATGCTTAATGAAATAGCATAAATTGGCGACTACTTTTAGAAGTTCTCTCTCATGGAGAGGCCTATCAGCCATTCTTAGATGAATCTGCAATTAGTGAATCCATTGGAAAATTATGCAAGTGATGTTAGATAGACGTAAAAATATAACGTACACATATACATATATCCCTAATTAAAAGTAGTTCCTTACACGTTCAGGATCAGTTGTGTATCTCCCTTGCACCCTAAGATGCTCGCATATGTAATACTCGCAGTATACGAAACCGACAGGTTGCTTGTGGCATGAGAAGTTTGTGCGTATAGACATTTGTTTATTTTTCTCGGGCCAATGAGCACCTCCTTGTCTAATTTAGTGCTCCTAAGCCCTATTTTAAAAAGAAAGAAATGAGAAGTTATTTTGTAATTGTATACTTTTATGGAAAAATTAGTATGATGTACGTGTGGAAGACAAGAAGTTCGCTAACATGTTGACGATGAATAAGAATTTCTTGTATCTACACTTTAGCAAATCCCCCGATTCCAATACGAGGACTCTTCCAAGTTTTGGATGTAGCATAAAAGCAATCCAATAATTTCTGCAAAAATATTATATACAATTTTTAGCCATGGATCTGAGCAGGTGTATATTGTAACAAAAGATTGAAATTAGACTTACCCGATGTTGTATGGCGCATATATGGTATCGGCATCATCTTGCCATTGTAGCATCATCATCGCTATGTAGACCGCAACCATCTACATGATCTCTTTATGATGGTATTTTTATTTGTCAACTATCCCCTTGGGCGTTGCACACTTCTGGAATGCCTCATTGTTTCTGCCCACTTACTTGGCCCCGCGTGCCTGGTCTCGCAATTAGCTAAAGGATCCAGATACCTGACCCTTTCACCTAAAATAATGGCATCATTTGCTTGCATCTTGCATAATAGAATGTATGACAATTAATTAGATATGCATATATAGTAACTAATGCATGAGGATACAATATATTAGTATCCGTGAGGCACTTACATGCACTAGAGTTTATCTATGTCAATACCTTGAAGTCCGAACACTTGAGGATGGTACAGAGTGCATAGGCTACGGAGCTCAAGTCTACAAGCCCTCAAGTACCAACTATGCATCCTTTGCATTTCACTAGGAACCATTTCGATTGCCTAGTCGGGCAGAAATGGTTTTCCATACTCAAATCTTTTAGGACAATCTGGTAAATCTGGAACTAAATTGACCCCTACTTCCTGATTGAGGTCCGTGTCAGTGCGGGTCAAGAAAAATCCCGGTCATCTTATGGAACTAGAAATTTAATCATCCTCTATCTTCGCCTTTGACTTGTCCCTTGATTTAGCCATTAACTCAGCCTTCTTGTTTGCGGCATGCCATATATCTGTAATTTCTTAGCCGTCCTTCTGGTTCCCGTAAGCACATATCACTCGATGCATCAAATACGGCGGCGGTTGTTGTTGTTGTCGTGCCGGCGAAGCCGTTGGCGAAGCCGGTGGAGTATGCTCTCGTGACCGGGCAACCAGAGCTGGTGGTAATGGCTCTCGTGATGGTGGAGCCAGTGATGATAGCAGGGCTGGTGGTGTTGGCTCTTGTAATGGTGGAGCCGGCGGTGATGGTGGAGCCGGTGGTGATAGCAGAGCCGGTGGTGATGGTTCTCATGAGGTTAGAGCCGGTAGAGAATGTTGTTGTGCTGCTCTCTGTTGATGTTGTGATGGTGCCGGAGAGGTACGATCCGGAGCAGCCAAAGTTTGTGGCCTAACGAGTACGATATCTCGTTTGTGCCACAGAATAGTACTGCCGACACATTCTCCAAGGTAATTCTTCCCGTCTGCAGTGGGGGTGTCTATCTCGTTATCCTCATAGCTTGATTTCAATAGTTGCTCCACTTGTATGCATGCATACAGGGGCAGGAGCGGTTTTCCCTCAAATAAACTGCCAACCGAATCCCACCAGGGCTTTGGCGTCTTCTTTTGTCTTCCCAGCTCTGCCGATTGGATAAAGCAACAAGCTGGGAGTACTACTTGTTATGCCATCTACCATGTATGTATGTGCTGTGGTAGAGGCAACACTGCTCTGAGCACAGACGTAGCTGCTTGGCCCAATACCTGAGGGGGCATCATCACCATCTGTTGTTGCTTGACCCCTAGCGACTGGTTCATCCATAGTACCTCGGATCACTGCTGCTCCGCAATTGTTGCATAGGAAAAGTCCTTAAACTTGTTTTGTAGTTGTTGACGCCAGATTTTGACACATGTTGAATCGGCGTCAGGAAGAGAAGAGGCCGGCCGATGCGGCAGATTTGAAGGCTATAGTTGGGAATCGGCCGATTGAGGCTACAGTTGGGGATCGGCCGATAGGCGATGCAGTCTGCGCCAGCAGTTAGGGAGATGAAGTCATTGGAATCCCAACAGAGGATCCCAGTCAAAAGTGGCCTGACATTGGTCGAAAGAACGATGCCGACTCGGTCGTGAAGCGATGGAAAGAGTCCAGATTGGACAAGGAGATGGCGGCAGAAGATTCTGCGGGAGCCCGTTTCCTTTAGAAAAATATTGTAGATATAGTAGTTTTCTATTTAAATTAAGTTTGTAACAAATCGTAATCGATCAGGAGTCCTAGTCCTAGGGTATAAATAGGAGTCGTCAGGGTTTTGTAGGATATACATCAATCAATCAACAAAACAATCTACTTTTTCATCGTACTTTACTTTCAAGTCGGCGACTTCGCCATTACTTCTTTTTTCTTTCACAAGTTCGTACGGATTGGCAGGGCTGCATCAACACGATCTCTGGCCAATTGGTACGTTCCGCTTATCGAATAATATCTAAGCTTTAACTTCGGGCGCATCGCCGTTGTTTCGTTTAGATTTTTTCACCAGTTATCGATGTTTACCAGAATTATAGGTTTTACCTACTGTTCTAGTTTTATCACCTGTTATCCAGCTTGAGATTGAAACTATCGGCTTTATCATCGCTTTCCCTCGTTCATTATCATACAGCCAATCAGATCTATTTCAAGTGTTGCATCTGTAATAGTTGTTTAAGTTGCTCCAGCAGTTTTCTTTGCAATTATTACGTGATTATCGGCTGATCCATAGCCGGTCATCTTCATAGCAAATCGGCCGATTCGTCGATACGCTTTTCGGGACAGATCGGAACTTCAGCCGATCGGAACGCCCGGAATTTATACTTATATTTCCTTGTCAATCAACAGGTCAGATTGACGAGCACGCCGCGCGAACCGCACCAGGGCAATAACCCGAACAGGAGCTAAGCAGATTCTCTTGGGTCGTGTATCCGACGTTGAAGGTCATCGGCCGATTCCTGGCCGATTTTTTGCACCAACACACTTTTGGCACGCCCAGTGGGACGACCTCAAGATCCAATATGTCAAAGACCACCAAAGTTTCCGAGAACAACATCATTGAGGTCACGGAAGCAGATCTCAAGGACGACCAGAAAGAGGAGCTAGCAAAACATCTAGAGGACTACAAACGGATGTATCTGCAATCTTTCAGTCGTACCAGAAGCAGGGAAGCAATCAAGAAAGCTCCTTTTCCAGTCCCCCGCCATATCACCATCGCTGAGGATTCGGGCAAGATGTCCGATATGATTCAACAATCCGTCTATCAGGCTTTCATCGACCAATCCTCAGTAATGACCAACACGGTGTATAACGCCGTCATCAGTTCTCTGGTCAGCGAAGCAACTGAGGGATATCAGGGGCCAGCATACGCCCCACCTATTGTATCTCCAGCCAGAAGCTTACCAGGCACGTCCCACTCGGCTCCTCAGCCGATGTCGACGCAGCATGAAGGATACAACACTTCGTTGCCTTCAATGCCTCCAGGGTATAACGGTGCACCATGTTCTCGATCACAAGCGCCGCTTCAGCCTGTCCAGATTGCTTCTGTGCAATCGCTGCCCTCAAACTCAGCGCCTTGGGGGGCACCAGCAACGGCAGCTTTTCCCGATCAATCAACCGAACATGGGAGCTATCCGACGGTCCCTCAGTATCAACCAACCACGTCAGAAATCGGCAGGGGGGCAGATGCTGTAGAAGCACTCAGAAGCACGGCGCCGATGATGATGTACGATGGGGCGGCGGATTCACTTTGCCATCAACTGTCAACTGCTCAGACAGCCACAACGCAACAGAATCCGCCACACGTTTCGACCCATCACCCGGCCGTATCGCCGCCGATCCACCAACATATGCCGGCACCCCGAACAGCTGTTCATCAGCAGCAAGTGGATTGGACGGCAAGAATAGCGGAGGTAATTCAGGACCAATTCGGGTTGAAGCCGAAAGTGCAAACTTATACGTACAAGACGCCATACCCATCGGCCTACGACATACTGTCGTTTCCCCACCGGTACAAAGTTCCTGACTTTACCAAGTTTTCGGGGCTGGACGACACCTCTACCGTGGAGCACATTAACAGATTCATCATCCAGTGCGGGGAAGCCGCCACACAAGATACTCTGAGGGTGCGCCTGTTCTCATCGTCTCTGTCTGGATTGGCCTACCAGTGGTTCACTACTTTACCACCCAATTCCATTGTTACTTGGGCCGATCTAGAAAAGAAATTCCATAAGTACTTCTACGCGGGAGTACACGAGATGAAGCTTTCAGATTTGACCAGCATCAGGCAGAGGAGCGACGAACCAGTAACTGGATGCATACAGAGGTTCAAAGAGGTCAAAAACAAATACTATACCCTGGCTCTGATCGATGCCCAGTTGGCCGATATCGCTTTCCAAGACCTCCTGCCACATATCAAGGAGAGGTACGCCTCACAAGAATTTGAGAGCTTAAGTCAGATCGTGCACCGATTGGCCGGTCAGGAAATACGTCCGTTTGAGCAGCGGAGGAATTTCTAGAAAAAGGTAGCATATTTAGAAGGATCTGAATCCAAGGAAGAGGAAGAAATCAGCCTAGCAGAATGGGTCAAAGGGAAGAAGCCAATATCGTGCCCTTTTGGAAAGAAAGAACCAGAAGCGTTCGGCTTTGACATGTCAAAGGCCGATAAAATTTTCGACTTACTGCTCCAGGAAGGGCAGATCAAGCTCTCACCATACCATACCATTCCTTCGGCCGATCAGCTCAAAAAGATGAAGTATTGCAAATGGCACAACGCTACATCTCATGACACAAATGAGTGCAAGATCTTCCGTCAGCAGATACAGTCGGCCATCAAACAAGGCAGACTCAAGTTTGAAATCCCGGCAAAGCCGGCAAAGCCGATGAAGATTGATCAGCATCCTTTCCCGGCTAATATGGTTGACACGGGAAGAAACTCACTTCAAACCAAAGTGCTGACGTCGGAATCGGCTAGAAGAAGAGGCGCCGTGGATCCCAGGAAGCAAGTCACGGTGGACGATGTCAAAGGGAAAAGGCGGGCTGAAGACGAGGGCGAAGGATCAGAACGATCATGTAAACCCGTCACTTCCCAATTCTTACTCAACAAATATCATCGGCAGCAGGAACGGTCGAGGCACCACGAGGAGATGATACGCCGACACGAGGATCATTGGCGATGTCCGTTCTTCATCCATTGCTGGGAAAATTACCTCAGATTGCCATCAGCCGATAATTTCCCTGAATGCAGTGGATCCAGTCGCAACGATCGCCCGTTCAAAAGATCGCGCTCCAGAGAAAGAGGATCAGAGCCGATCAGCAGAAACTGGTGCGAACAAGAAGGTCGGCGCCTTTCAGTGCATGATCAGCTGGGGGGCAGAGTTGACCGGTATGACCGGTCGAAGGGCAGGATCAGCCAGCAGAAGCGACTGGAGGGCAGAACCAGCGTACACGATCGGCTAGAAGAAATGGCTGACGCTATGGTATCTGATGAAAACCCTCTAGGAAGGGAACCAGACTGGGAGCGCACCAAACCGTTGGCCAAACCAGTAAACCCCAGGTGGTGCCCTGATGGACTGTCTAAATCTCAAAAACGAAGGATCCAACGCCAGCGCCAATGGCAACAACAAGAGAAAGAGCAGAGGCAGGCGCTGGATAAGAAGAAGGACAGGTCTCGGGTCTGGCGCCCCAAGAGAAACAACAATAAGGAGGGCGACAATCAAGAATCGGCAGCTGATGTCAACATGGTGTTCATATTGCCGATGGAGTTCATGGCGCCCGCTGATCGAGATAAAGCGACAAGGATGGAAGAGCAGATGGCGCAGTTATTGTTGGAGCCGATGACAGCCACCTTTGAGAAACCGGAAGATGAAAAATGACAACATCTCAAGGCACTATTTCTCAAAGGACACGTTAACGGACGACCCATTACCAGGCTGCTAGTGGACGGAGGCGCCGCGGTCAATATCATGCCATATGCCATGTTCCGAAAGTTAGGCAAAAGTGATGAAGACCTGACCAAGACGGACATGATGCTCAAGAACTTCGAAGGCAACGTGTCTCCCGCCCGCGGAGCACTGTGCGTCGACCTCACCATCAGTAGTAAGATCCTTCCCACTACCTTCTTTATTATTAATGGTAAGGGGTCCTACAACATGTTGCTCGGTCGCGATTGGATACATGCGAATTGCTGCGTCCCGTCTACATTGCACCAATGTCTTGTACAGTGGGTCGGCGACAGTACAGAGATAGTCACCGCCGATTCCACCTACAGTGTTGCGGCGGCCGACACGCAATAATGGAGCTGTGAGCACGTCAAGTGTATATCTGGCAGAACTTGGGACACTGATTTCCTGAAAGTGTCCGATTTCGGTCTACAACCGATCCAAGCAGTCGGCTCTGAAGATTCAGAGTAAATGGATCAGTTCGTCCGAGAAGACGGGAAGCTTGGGCATGGATTCACGTCGGCCGATTCATTGGAGATGGTGGATTTAGGAGATGGTAGCAAGCCAAGGCCGACGTATATTAGTGCTGCTTGGATCCTGGATACAAGTGTAAATTGACAAAGTTATTAAAAGAATTCAAAGATTGCTTTGCTTGGGAATACCATGAGATGCCTGGTCTAGACCGGTCCATTGTTGAACATCGGTTGCCTATAAAATCAGGATATCGGCCATATCAGCAGCCTGCACGACGGTGCAACCCCAAAATTCTACCTAATATAAAGGCCGAGATCACAATATTGATTGAAGCAGGATTTATTCGGCAGTGCTGTTACGCCGAATGGATTTCTAATATTGTACCCGTATATAAGAAGAACGGAAAGTTGCGCGTATGCATCGACTTCAGGAATCTAAATCAGGCTACACCAATGGACGGATATCTGATGCCTACGGCTGATGTCTTGATAGATGCTGCCGCAGGACATAAAGTCATTAGTTTCATGGATGGTAATGCTGGGTACAATCAAATATTAATGGCTGAAGAAGATATTTCGAAGACGGCTTTCAGGTGTCCCAGCCACCTCGGGTTGTAATGACCTTTGGGTTAAAGAACGCCGGTGCTACATATCAGCGGGCTATGAATTATATCTTTCACAAGTTTATTGGTGTATTGGTGGAAATTTACATCGACGATGTTGTGGTCAAGTCAAAATGGCATCAGGAACATCTGGCCGATTTACAAGAAGTATTGGAGTGCACAAGGAAGCACGGGTTGAAAATGAACCCGAACAAGTGTGCATTCGGCGCATCGGCTGGGCAATTCTTAGGATTCATGGTCCATGAGCGCGGGATAGAGGTTAACCGGAAGACCATAGACACCATCAACAAAGTTGTAGCCCCACAGAATAAAACTGAGCTGCAATCCCTCATCGATAAGGTCAATTTTATTAGAAGATTCATATCTAACTTGTCAGGGCGTATTCAAGCCTTCACTCCTTTGTTGAAATTGAAGCCCGATCAGGAATTCGTGTGGGGAGAAGAACAACGCAAAGCATTAGAAGATATCAAGCAATATCTAATTTCACCACCGATGTTAGTCCTGCCACAGCCCGGTAAGCCGTTCAAATTATATTTATCGGCTGACGAACAAGCTATCGGATCGGCGCTGGTACAGGAGTTCGAAGGAAAAGAACTGGTGGTATATTATGTCAGCAGAAGACTCCTGAGCGCCGAAACAAGATATTCCCTGGTGGAACGGTTGTGCCTGTGTCTATACTTCTTGTGTACCAAGCTCAGGCACTATTTGTTATCGGCAGAGTGCATAGTAGTATGCAAGGATGATGTGGTAAAATATATGCTATCACTCCATTTTTGAAAGGATGGATTGGAAAGTGGATCCTGGCTCTGTCAGAGTTTGACTTAAGGTACGAGTCGGCCAAGGCTGTCAAGGGTCAAGTCATGGCCAATTTCGTGGCTCAACATTGCGGACCCGAAATTACTATCGTTGAGCCGGTCCCATGGACTCTATACTTCGATGGTTCTTCATGCGAACCGGATTGGGAATCGGCATTGTTCTTGTATCGTCTCGGGGGGCAAGCTATGATTTCTCTCTGCCGATAGAAGCATCCGCAACCAACAACCAGGCGGAATACCTAGCCGTCCTAAAAGGGATCCAATTGTTAAG
This sequence comes from Panicum miliaceum, assembly GCA_032594955.1. NCBI lineage: Eukaryota > Viridiplantae > Streptophyta > Magnoliopsida > Poales > Poaceae > Panicum > Panicum miliaceum. The sequence continues at coordinate 43,316,026 of CM064061.1, read as the reverse complement.
GGAAGGCAAAGCTGATGCAGTTGAGATTTTTGGGGATTCCATGCTCATCGTAGATCAATTAACGGGGAAATCTGAATGCAAAGATGACATCCTAAGAATTTACTATGAAGATTGCCTCCAGCTGTTAAAAGAATTCAAGTCTGCAATAATCGAGCACATTCCCAGAAATTACAATGAAGAGGCCAATAGGCTCGCCCAACACGCGTCCGGATATCGGCCGATTCAAGGGGCCATGATTCTGGAGCTTGCGGCCAATGATTGGTGAAAGGAGATTGCCGATTACTTGAAGGATCCGTCTCAGAAGGTGGATCGGCGAGTGCGTTTTCAGGCCACGAAATATGTGTTACTTGAAGATGATTTTTTTTACCGGACGATTGATGGAGTTCTTCTCAAATGCCTGGGAACGGAAGAAGCAAAGGTTCTGATGGGGGAAATCCATGAAGGTGTATGCGGAGCCTATCAATCGGCGCACAAGATGAAGTGGATGATCAGAAACAATGGGTATTATTGGCCGACGATTCTCGAAGATTGTTTCAAATATTATAAAGGCTGCCAAGACTGTTAGAAGTTTGTGTTGACGCCAGATTTTCACACGTGTTAGATCGGCGTCAGGAGAAGAAGATTGGCCGATGCGGCAGATCTGAAGGCTACAGTAAGGAATCGGCCGATTGAGGTAACAGTGGGAAATTGGCCGATTGGTGATACGGCTTGCGCCAACAGGACGGGGCTACTTCGGAGGGTCCCGGTCGAAGGTTGGTCAACGCTAAGTCGGTCAGGAAGCAATTGAAAAAGTCCTGATTGGATTAGGAGACGGCGGCGGAAGATTCTGCGGGAGTCTATTTCCTTTAAAAGATATTATAGATATAATAGTTTTCCATTTTTTAAATAAGGTTGTAACAAGTCGTAATCGATTAGGAGTCCTAGTCTTAGGGTATAAATAGGAGTCGTCAGGGTCTTGCAATCATGAACACATCAATCAACAACAATACTTCTACTTTTTCCAGCAATTTACTTTCAAGTCGGCGACTTCGCCAATACTTTTCTTCTTTCACGAGTTCGTACGGATTGGTAGGGCTGCATCAACTTGATCTCCGGCCAATTGGTAGGTTCCGCTTATCGAGTAATATCCGAGCTTTAACTACGGGCGCATCGCTGTGGTTTCGTTTGGATTTATTCACCAGTTATCGATATTTACTAGAATTGCAAGTTTTACCTGTTGTTCTAGTATTATCACCAGTTATCCAGCTTGAGATCAGAGTAATCGGCTTCGTCATCGGTCTTCTTTGATTTATCATCTTACAGCTGATTAGATCTATTTCAAGTGTTGCCTCTGTAGTAATTGTTTAGATCGCTCCAGCAGTCTTCTTTACAATTATTACGCGATTATCGGCTGACCCGTAGCCGATCATCTTTACAGCAAATCGGCCGATTCGCCGACGCGCTCCTTAGGACAGATCGGAACTCCAGCCGACCGGAGCACCTGGAATTTAATACTCTTATTTCCTTGTCAATCAACAGGTCAGATTGACTGGCACGCCGCGCGAACCGTACAAGGGCGATAACCCGAATAGGAGCTAAGCAGATTCTCCCGGGTCGTGTGTCCGACGCTGAAGACCATCGGTCGATTCCTGTCTGACCGATTTTAGCGCCAACACACTTTTGGCACGCCCGGTGGGACCAATTCAAGATCTGACATGTCGAAGAACGCAGAAATCTCCGATAGCAACATCATTGACGTCACAGAAGCGGATCTCATGGACGACCAGAGGGAAGAATTAGCCAAACATTTGGAAGAATACAAGAAGATGTATCTGCAGTCGTTCGGTCGTACCAGAAGCGGCGAAGCTGTCAAGAAAGCTCCTATCCCAGTTCCTCGCCACATCACCATTGCTGAGGACTCGGGCAAGATGTCCGATATGATTCAACAGTCCGTCTACCAGGCGTTCATCGATTAGTCCTCTATGATGACCAACACGGTGTACAACGCCGTCATCAGCTCTCTGGCCAGCGGAGTGGTTCAAGGTTATCAGGGGCCAGCGTATACCCCACCAATGACGCTGCCAGCCAGGAGCTTACCAGGCGTGTCCCAATCGGCTGCTCAGCCGATATTAACGCAACGCGAGGGGTACAACACTCCGTTGCCTCCAGCGTCTCCAAGATACAGCGGTGCACCATGTTTCCCATCACAGACACCGCTTCAACCTGTCCAGATTGCTTCTGTGCAATCGCTGCCCACAAGCTCAGTACCCTGGGGGACGTCGGCGACAATGGTTTTTCCTGAGCCAACAATCGGATATAAGAGCTATCCAATCCAAGCGCCGCACCAATCGGCCGTCCGGCCGACGGTCCCTCAGTATCAGCCAACCTTATCAGAAATCGGGAGGGGGGCAGGCGCTGAAGAATCACTCAGAAGCACGGCGCCGATGAGGATGTACAACGGGGCGGCGGATTCACTTCGCCATCAACTGTCAGCTGATCAGCAAAATTCGCCGCATGCTTCGATTCATCACCCAGCTGTACCACCATCAACCCTTCAACATGTGCCAGCACCGCGAACGGTCGTTCATCAGCAGCAGGTGGACTGGACGGCAAGAATAGCAGAGGTGATTCAGGACCAGTTTGGGTTGAAGCCGAAAGTGCAGACCTACACATACAAGACGTCGTACCCATCGGCCTATGACTTGCTGCCGTTCCCACACCGCTACAAGGTACCCGATTTCACCAAGTTTTCGGGGCTGGACGACACATCCACCGTTGAGCACGTCAACAGATTCATCATCCAGTGCGGAGAATCCGCCACGCAAGATGCTCTGAGGGTGCGGCTATTTTCATCGTCTCTCTCCGGATCAGCCTTCCAGTGGTTTACCACTTTGCCGCCAAATTCTATTGTTACTTGGGCCGATCTCGAGAAACAGTTCCACAAATACTTCTACGCAGGAGTACATGAGATGAAGCTCTCAGATCTGACCAGCCTCAGGCAAAGGAGCGATGAACCAGTAACTGGATATATACAGAGGTTCAGAGAAGTCAAGAACAAATGCTACAGTCTGGCTTTGACCGATGCACAGCTGGCCGATATCGCTTTCCAAGGCCTCCTGCCACAAATCAAGGAAAGGTATGCTTCGCAAGAGTTCGAAAGCCTAAGTCAGATCGTTCACCGATTGGCAGGACATGAAGTCCGTCCGTTTGAACAGCGGAGGAATTTCCAGAAGAAAGTGGCATACCTAGAAGGGTCTGAATCCGATGGGGAGGAGGAAATCGGCCTGGCAGAATGGGTGAAAGGGAAAAAAACCGATATCATGCCCTTTCGGAAAGAAAGAGCCAGAGACATTCGGCTTTGACACATCAAAAGCCAATAAAATTTTTGATTTATTGCTCCAGGAGGGACAGATTAAGCTATCTCAACATCACACTATCCCTTCGGCCGATCAACTCAAGAAGATGAAATACTGCAAGTGGCACAACGCCACGTCTCATGATCCGAATGAATGCAAAGTCTTCCGTCAGCAGATACAATCGGCCATCGAACAGGGGAGGCTTAAATTTGTGTGACAACCCTGGTAAAATTTCATTTCTAAAATCAAGGTCAGTAGCCTAACCCTATTCTTAACCAACTAATAAAAGGGTGAAAAGAATTAGAACGAGTTAAGCTGAAATTCAAATTGAATTTGGGCACATTTGGATACTTTTGAATTTTTAAATTAACTTTCAAACCATAAGCCAAATGAGATGTTGCCTGAAACCAAACTTGTAGAACTTTTTATTCTGAACAACTTTCATGTTCAAAAGTTTTTGAAATTCAAATTAGAAAGAGGAGAAAACACCCTGTTTGCACCCAGCCCCCTGAAGTTTTTCAAATTCTTGCAATCAGACCCCTCGCTCCCCCCCCCCCCCTCTCTCTCCTCCCCGCCCGACCACGCGCCAGGTGGCCGGCGACGCCTGACCGGCGCGAGGCGCCAGGCCAGTGGCCGCCGCGCCACTCCCCCACGCCCGGCTTTGCCCCCTCCCCACGCCGCGCTGCCCAGTGCGCGCCCGCGCGTGCGCACGCCGCTGCCGCGCCCAGCCTCGCCGCCCACCGCGCCCAACCGCCGCACCCCGCCGTGCCACCCCGGCTCCCGCGCCCCGCCCGTCGCTGCGTCTGCCCTCCGCCCGAGCCGCTGCAGCAGCTCCTTCTCCAATCCGCGCGCCACGCTATCCCCTCTCTGCCACGCCAAATCCCGGCCGCCCAGTCGCCCGCGCCCGCTCGCCGCACACCGCGCCGGCGCCCTGCTCCGCCCGCCGTGGTCAGTGCACGCCGTGCCGTGCCTCCGCCCCGCGCATCGCCCAGGCCCCTCCACTCCCTCCTGCCCCTATAAAAGCCCCGCCCGGCCGCCCGCGCGCGACCCACCGCAAACAGAACGCCTCGGTTGCCGCCATTGCCGCCGCCGAGCGCCGCCCGCCCGCGGACAGCCCTCCACCGCCGCCCCCTGCCCAAATTGAAGCGCCAGCCACCACTACATCACCACACCGAAGCTCGCCGACCCGCCCAACGCCGCCCAGAACCACCGGAGCGCCGCCGCCCGCGCCGCCGCCGCCGCCCCTGCTTGCCGTGGGCAGCTCGACCCCGACCTCCTCCGTCCAAGCCAAGCCCCTGAGCAGCTTCCCCACGCGCCACTGAAGCTCGCTGACCGGACCAGGCCGCCCCAAGCCCGCCGAAGCACCGCCGTCGACGCGCGCCACCGCCGCCGCCGCCTCTGCTCCAACGCCGGCGAGCTATTCCCGGCCGTCCCCCACCTGAACAACACCCCCACGAGGTAGCCCTCGCACCCCTGAACCTTCCCCGACCCTCACCCCTCGCCGCCGGCGAGCCCCTCGCCGGAATTTCGGCCGGCCGGCGTACCCGAGCCGCCCGAGGACCCAATTGCAAGAATTTAAATCTTTAGAAGGGTCTGCGCGTAAGATTCAAGGACCCAGTTGTAAAAGAAAGTTTCAAATCTAGATTCAAATTCAGTGAACTTGTAAAATCCGTATAAATTGGTAGAAAATTCAGAAAAATGCAAAATCAACTGTTCTGGAATCCGTAGAATAAACTCTACAACTTTTGTTACAAAAAGGTTCTCAGATTCTCAACATATTTTGCTCTACATTAAATGGAAGCTTTAATGGACTTATTTTGTACCCACTGTTGTAAATCAGTACTGACCCTAAATTTTAGGCAGTAAGCTAGTTGCTTGATGTTTAGGACTGTGTAAACAGATCAGGCCCAAATTCCATCTCTAGCAGCACTGATTATTAAACTTATGTTTCATACCATGTTTGGCTAGATATTTTTATCCCCACAGTTAGGTTATGAATCACCTAATGAACCTTTTTCTATGATAGTGTAATGGCACCTAGATTCCAGAGAAAAATTGGGAGACTTTTATATCACAGGAACCTATTTATTTGATTTATGTGCTAATAACATACCTTAAATCAAGAAAATAGTATCTTAGCTTGGAAAATTCTCAAATTGTTACTAGGAGATACACTGCGGTAGAGATTGCTGTGTAAAAAGTTTCATGGACAAAAACCCTGTGGATGATCCTGTAAAAATAAATCCTTGAATAACCTAGGTGTGTAATGTCATATTTTCTATGCTCTGAATACTGCATAATAAATCCTACAAAATTTACAGAAGCTCCTGCATGCTCAAATGAAAGCTCTGTAAAAATCTTAGACTCATTTGTTGCACCATTTGTCCTGTACAAAAAGAACAAAAGTCTAACAGCAACTATGTAATATATTTTTCGTAATTAAGATGTTACATAAAATTGTCTGAAAATTTTACATTAAGCACATCTTTCCCCGATGTGCCGAAATCCAAAATTTCATGACCAGAAACTATCCACTGTAGTAATTACAATTAAATCATGTCGATTACCATTAACACGACTTAAACTTGTGCATTCATGTAGAATCGACGACTCTCGCCGACGGAACTTACGAGCTGGTGCCCGCGTCCGAAAGTGAGCAGCGTGAAGCTCAAGTGAATCTAACTGAAGCTCTTGAAGACCCGAGCCCAAGTTCGGAAGAGCCCCGAGCTAACTGCGAAGGCAAGCCCCGGAGCATAACCCATTTTTTTTCCTAAATTATGCAACTCATTACTCTCTGCTTGTGCATTAAGTTTATAGGAGTTGAATGAAAACTTAGTTGCATGATGTTAGGAACCCATGCTTGAAAACTAGACGTAAGGTTCGATAGAATGCTGTGCTAATAGGACTCCGGTAAAAGCCGAGTGATTTCCTGTCACTCGCAAGAAAATAGGAGTTGAATGTTTACTACACGCTGCAATCATAAGGACACGGACGGGCTATGGAACGATGGTTACGATTGAGGCCCATCTGTCTAGTGAAAAATGCTAAGGCCGCAGGGTGTGCTAGTGATGGTTAAGTCTTTGAACGTACTAAACACATGCCGAGATTATGGGAATCGGTAAGCTTAAGTACCTGATTGGCCCGGCAAGGGGACGACATCCTACCCTTTGAACTTCGGTCCCATGTGCATATGGCGAGTGCAGAGAGTGGTCACGACCCGGCGCCGAACCGTGGCGTGGGGCTCCTGTACTCTCGGAGGGTAGCCCCGATCCACGACCCGGAAAGAAAGGGGAAAAGTTGCACGTGTGACTCTAGGGAGTAACCACGTGACGTGTGTTTGGGTTTCCCTTGCAAGGTTAAGAAATTCGATTCGAATCGTCCGTTTCTCACGGCTATTGAGACTGCTTAACCATTTTTACCCACAGAGTAAGAAGAGGAACAATGAGGATGAATGAACTGGTTGGATAAAAATTTAATGCTTCACCATGTATGCTTTTAGATAGCTGCTTATCTAGAATGGTTAACGAAACTAGAATCTTGAGCTAAAAATTGAAAGTAAGGACCCACTTGTAGAAGCTTTTCGGCAAAACAAACCCCTGAGCCAAAAGCCTTGCATATCTAGAGTCGGTGGAGTAGATTCCACTACTCGGGTAAGTCTTGCTGAGTATTAGTATACTCAGCCTTGCTTGTGGCTCGTTTTCAGGTGAGACCTTCGAAGACTTGATTGCTAGCTTGACTTGGCCCTGCACTCTTCCCCCTGGTTGGTCGGTGGAATGGGATACGCCCCCGTCCAACGGAGATAATGTCGAGTGATGTCTCGTACGGGCTTCATCGAGACATCCTTATCGTCGAGTAGCTTTCGTTGTTTTATTTTCCGCTGCAACTTAAACTCTGAAGAATGTCTTAGTATGATCATTGAAGTATTTGGTTTCTAAACTCAAAACTTGGTCTGTAATATTTACTTATGCTAATGTTGTAATATTTGCTGGAATGTGGTATTCTCTGGGCTCATCGTTGCATGAGCATTTGTATGTATGGCATTCGATCCGCCCTACCGTGGTTGTATCGGGAGTTTATACCCGACAGACCAGTGGATTACTCCGTTTGAAGTGTAAGGTTAACCGAGATTGCCTTAATGGTGATGGTTAATACACTTGAGCTGGATTAATTCAGGTGGTTCTGCCACAGCTGGTATCAGAGCCGTAGCTGGTACCACAGCTGGCAACAGCTGGCGCCAGAGCCAAAATACATACGCCAGAGAATGCGACAAGCCTTAAAAACTTGATTTACTAAAACTTGACTAGAAGGATGTGTTGCGAAATACGTTGGTACGTTAAGGATGGTGCCTAGTTCGTAAAGCCCTAAGGGATTATGGGAAAGTTTACTTAGTGGCTATCTAACTTCTATATATATTATCAACTGACTTCCAGCACATTACTTTCTGTCAAAACTTACTTTCATGCACAACCGACCTTAATTTCTATAACGACGCACTCATCGCTGAGGTAAGAAGGTAAGGATCCTCAGCCAACTGAGGGAGCTTGGCCTTCCTGTCGGTGATGCGAACCGAACGCTGCCCTCAAGCAGTGGCTTACTTGAGGTGCTGCCAATATGCCAACTGTTCGTTGAACATATTGGGAGTAGAAGGTTTGGCGCAGGGTATGGCGATCGCTGTTCATACCCCCGTCTCATGACGGTACCCCCGTGAATACGCTATCTCGATAGCGTATGTTAACGTCGTCTGTACGGCGGAAATTGTACAGATATCGTTTCTATAAGTAAACGGTAATGAATACGGACGCTTTCATGAGTGCTGGCATGAAAGGTTCATGAAATATATATGCTTTGTCAATCTTCTGCAGGTACACTAACCGCGTTTACGATAAGATAAAAAACGGTTAGAAAAACTCGACTAGCTATTATAGTGAGAGCCGTATCATGTATGCCACCGAGACTATCTTCGTTAGACCAAAAGTATTTGGCAGTTATTTTATTTTGTGAGGACGAATAGGACGTGCATGCATTATAACCATATATATCGGAAAGTGAAAATACGTTGTATGAGAGTGGTAAGGTTCTTGCGTATCTAAGCGTGGTTTGCATAAGGACTATCTAGCGAATCTGTCAGAAATCTGCCATGACCGAAAAGAGCGATTTATTGACCAAAGAAAATGACCTGTTCTGGTAAAGTTCATGTTGAAAGAATTGTTCCAAATTTTGTGTTCTATCTTCTGTTCAAAAATCAAAAGTTCTGAACTTCTGGATAATAAGAAATAACAGAAACCTTGGAACGTCAGAATTCTGTCCAGAATAAGCACTTCTGCCTCTTAAAATTTTAGGCCCCCTTCCTGCGGTTTTCTGCAAAAGAGCACAACACAAAACCTGTTCCAAATTTACCCAGGAAGCTTCTGTTAAAATTTGGTAAATTTTGGCTGGGTAGATTTTCCCTGGTACACGAAACTCTAGCCCTCTGTTCACTGAAAATTCTGGGTAGACAGAGAGGTAAAACCTGAAAAGAAAGACCATCTTAGAGACCTATCTAGCTCTGGAGTTGACTAGCAAAGTTGTTCACAAATACCTTAGGAGTGATCTGGTGAAATTTGAGAATTTTTGGATTAGAACTGTGGAAGTTATGGTTATTTTTGCACACTATACAGAATCTGTCCTTGTGCTGTTCACAGTTTTTCGCTACCTCACTCCATTTGATCGTTTGTTCAGATGGCCGAGCCTGTTGCTATGATGGTGGATGAGGATGGACGCGTACACTCGCAATGTCTCCACTGGGAGGGCTTCCCCTCTATTTTGTGGGATGTTCTGCGTACCGCGGGCTATCTAATTCCCCCACGTTACGCCGGACTGGAGTTTGCAGAGAATGGAGTTACCCAGTGCCGTGTCAACGTAACTGTCTCTCCACACCCGCTACACCCGGAGTGGCCCGCCTTGAAGCTTGAGGCTGTTGGTTGCCGTTTGGCCGATACTTGGGAGCTTGCAGCCATGAGGGCGCTCACCACTTTTTGTGCGCAGCGTCCCGAGGTTGTCACACTCACTCCCATTGGTTTGTTTCCTGCTGCCCAGGACAACGACCCCTTTTGGCACAACAGGGTGCAGCACGCACAGTACTTGGTAGACTTTCACGCCCAAGAAACTATTCATACCTCCGTGCGGTGCATGAGTGCACTCTACCGACTTCAGACTCTCCAGAGTCAGGCGCTTGAGCAGCTCACTGATCTTGCTCAGGCCTACCACATGATGGCAGATACCAGGGATGAGCAGATTAAGGAGCTCAGTCAGGATCTTGAGGACAGAGATGCTCAGATTGGCCAACTTGAAGGCCAAATTCAGGAGCAGGACACTCTCATGGGTGAGAGAGATGCCACGATAGCACAGTTGGAGGATCAGCTCCATGATCTGAGCCTTGAGTTGGAGGATGCTAATGAGCACATTCAGTGGCACCATGATCAGAATGACCATCCCCATGAGGAGGACATGGAGGAAGATGAGGAGGAGCCACAGGAGATTGATGGTATTTCCGGTATGGATTTCGAGGGTGAGGTACCACAGGCACCTCAGATGGGAGCTCACTCTCCTGCTCACAGCGAGTCGTCCGTCAACGACTTGGATGACTTCTAGATGACGACCTAGGAGGACTTTTGCACATACTCCTCGATAGGGTAGCCTAACTTTTGGCAAGTGCTGTAATAGGCTAACTAGGAGTTGAGTAACTCTTTTGTGATGGGTACACCTGAACCATGTGGATACCCTCAACTTGTAAGGAACGGCGATAAACTTGGGTGATTTCGTTGTAAGTTGGTAAACGATGAAATCCACAATCGCTGAGACTTGTCGGAATTTTTATCCATGTCTCCATGCATTTCTTGGCTGAGTGTTGAATACCAAACTTGTGCTAAATTTTGTGATCGTGGTTCTCACAAAAATTCAGCATCATTGGACCTCGGTAGTTTAAGTTATAGGCGAAACAGTACCGATCAATCTGCTGAGAAACAGCTATGACAGTAAGGCAAAGGACGAGCCTTTCGACCACCTTAGCTATTGTTCTAGCGCCGAAGTTAAATACCAAAGTGGTGCATTCCTAAATTCTCTGACTACTGCCAAAGTATGAGATGTTTTAGATGGACCCACAGCAAGCTATGATTTTTCTCGTAGCAAACAGAGATTCTGTCCATACTTCTAGCTGTGATTTCGGAAGTCTTTGACTACACCAATCATTTATGAATCAAGGAAGTATTATGGATCGCGTTGCTAATGGTAACCTTTCACGTGTCAGATGGTTGGATCAACACGTGGCAACCCCGAGGGTTTTGGTGCCGGTGGCAGCCGCTCGCGACAATCGCCACCACCCCCGCCCAGTTTGGTGGAAGTGATGGCCGCTCAAACCGAGCTGCTGCGTCAGATCGTGCAAGGACAGCACCAGCAGAGGGGTGGGCACAATGCTCACCAACCCCAAGCTGCAGGATACACGGATTTCCTGGGGACCCAGCCGCCCTTGTTCCATAAGACCGAGGAACCCCTGGACGCAGATGCATGGATTCGCACCATTGAATCCAAGTTCACGCTACTTGTGGCCCCATGCTTACAAGCCAACAAAGCTCGTTTTGCCGCGCAACAGCTTCGCGGTACCGCTCGTCTGTGGTGGGACCACTATTCTGCGATGCTCCCGGCTGACCATGTGGTCGACTGGGATGAGTTCAAGACCGCATTCCGGGCACATCATATCCCCGAGGGTCTCATCGAGAGGAAGCTGAACGAGTTCCTGGCACTCACCCAGGGCACCCGCACCGTGCTGCAGTACGCCCAGGCGTTCAACAACTTATGCCAGTATGCGGGCTATCACGCTGATACGGATGCCAAGAAGCGTGATCATTTCCGTCGAGGTCGGAATACCAAACTCAAGGAGCATCTGAACCTAGCCAGGGCTGACACCTACAACGAACTGGTCAATATGGCCATTACCCAGGAAGACTGTATAATGGCACACCGGGCAGAGAAGAAGAGAAAGGCACCCGCTGGACCATCAAGTGCCCAACCACCAAGGTATCACATCGTGCAAAATGCCGCACCCACAGCTCCACCTAGGGCCCCTCAGCCAGGGAGATGGATTGCCAGACCCCCACAGCAGCCAGGCATGGTACGACCCCCGATGCCTCCACAGAACGGTCCGAGGCCCACTCTGCAACAATCTCTTCGACCCAACCCCGCGAATCGATGTTTCAAATGCGGGAGTTCCAACCACTTCGCACGAGAATGCCCTCAGTCTGGACCGCCCAACCAAGGTCAGGGATCCAACCCGAACAACAAGAACAGGGGCAAGAGACAGACCCTGCAAGTCAAGCAAGGACGGATTAACTTCACCACACATGCAGAGCTTCCTGAAGGAGCCCCAGTGATGTCGGGTACATTCTCTATCCTTAACAAGCCTGCAGTTATATTATTTGATTCTGGTGCATCGCATAGTTTCATGAGCGCAAAATTCGGTGCAAAAGTAGGCTTGGATGTTTGTCACACAAAAGGGTCATATATGATATCAACACCGGGTGGTAAAATTGCTTCAAACCAAATGGTCAGACAAGTACCAGTCAAGTTGGGTAGTAAAACCATCGACACAGACCTTGTCCTTTTACCTCTTGACGACATGGATATTATTTTGGGAATGAACTGGATGACTATGCATGGAGTCACACTGGACCTTTCTTCCCGAGCCGTTGAGATAAATTCACCTAGTCACGGAGCCACTACCCTTTACCTACCATTCCTAGATTGTACGAATTCCTGTGCTTACAAGATGGAAGGACTTAAGCTAGAGGATATTCCTGTGGTAAACGAGTATGCCGACGTTTTTCCGGATGACTTACCAGGAATGCCACAGGATAGGGATATTGAGTTCATCATTGAACTACAACCAGGCACTGCACCTATATCCAAAAGACCATATAGGATGCCCCCTAAAGAGCTGGCAGAGCTAAAAATTCAACTCCAAGAACTACTGGACAAAGGTTTTCATTCACCCTAGCGCGTGACCTTGGGGATGTCCAGCCCTATTCGTAAGGAAGAAGGATGACAGTTTGAGGTTATGCGTTGACTACCGACCTCTCAATGCGGTAACTGTTAAGAATAAATACCCACTTCCCCGTATCGATGTACTCTTCGATCAATTAGCTGGAGCCAGAGTCTTCTCAAAGATTGATCTTCGTTCGGGATATCATCAAATCAAGATTCGCCCGTGCGATATTCCTAAGACTGCCTTCTCCACACGATATGGATTATATGAATTCTTGGTCATGTCCTTTGGACTCACCAATGCCCCTGCCTACTTCATGTATCTCATGAATTCGGTATTCATGCCCGAACTTGACAAATTCGTCGTAGTGTTCATCGATGACATCCTTATCTATTCCAAGGATGAGGAAGAGCATGCTAAGCACCTGCGCATTGTTCTTCAGCGTCTAAGAGACCATCAGCTCTATGCTAAGTTTTCAAAGTGTGAATTCTGGTTGGATACTGTAAAGTTCTTAGGTCACACGATCTCCAGCGAAGGCATAGCTGTTGACCCCAGCAAGGTACAAGAGGTGATGGATTGGAAACCCCCTACCTCTGTTCATCAGATTCGTAGTTTTCTCGGCCTAGCCAGTTACTACCGTCGCTTCATCCCGGATTTCTCTCGAATTGCTAAGCCCATGACTGAACTGTTAAAGAAGGAAGTAATGTTTGTATGGAATGAGAAATGTGAAGAAGCTTTCCACACTCTCAGAGAGCATCTGACTACTGCACCTGTGTTAGCTCAACCCGATAATACCAAGTCATTCGATGTGTATTGTGACGCATCAGGTACTGGTCTAGGATGTGTGCTTATGCAAGAGAATCGAGTGATTGCATATGCCTCACGAGCCCTTCGGCCCCACGAACAGAATTATCCCACTCATGATCTTGAGCTTGCAGCCGTCATTCACGCTCTGAAAATATGGAGGCACTATCTCATGGGTGCACAGTGCAATATCTACACGGATCATAAGAGTCTCAAGTATATCTTCACACAAGCCGATCTGAATATGAGACAACGAAGATGGTTAGAACTAATCAAGGATTATGACCTTGAAGTGCACTATCACCCCGGTAAGGCTAATGTAGTCGCAGATGCACTAAGCCGCAAGTCCCATTGCCATTGCTTATCCATGGAGTCCTACCATGAGACATTGTGTGCAGAAATGAGGAAGCTTAACATGGAAATGGTTTCCCAAGGCACTCTAGATCACATCTCAGTTGAGCCCACTCTTCACGACCAAATCGTCATGGCACAACTACATGATGAAGGGATTATGATCATCAAACAAAAACTCTCTCTAGGAGAGGAGAAGTATAAATGTTTCCGCCAGGACCATAAGGGAGTTCTATGGTTCGAAAGTCGTATAGTCATTCCGAAGAATCGTGGACTCCGCAAGCAAATTCTTGATGAGGCACACCTTTCCAAATTCTCTATCCACCCCGGCAGTAGCAAAATGTATCAAGACCTAAGGCAAAACTTCTGGTGGACTAGAATGAAAAGAGAAATTGCTACGTATGTCTCGGAATGTGACACGTGCCAGAGAGTAAAAGCTAGCCACTTGAAGGTAGCCGGTACACTTCAACCGTTACCTATACCATCATGGAAATGGGAAGACATAAGTATGGACTTCATCGTTGGACTACCAAACACTTCCCAGAAACATGATTCCATATGGGTTATCGTTGATAGACTCACAAAGACGGCACATTTTCTTCCGGTACACACCACCTACTCTACCAAGAAATATGCCGAGATTTACCTCGATCGTATTGTTTGCCTACATGGAATACCTAAGACAATTATTTCCGATCGTGGTCCTCAGTTTGTAGCACGCTTTTGGGAACAACTACAAACGTCTCTCGGTACCAAACTGATTCGCAGCTCAGCTTACCATCCTCAGACCGATGGACAAACGGAAAGAGTAAACCAAATTCTTGAAGACATGCTGAGAGCTTGTGTCATTCATTATGACAAGAATTGGGACAAATGCCTACCCCTGGCAGAGTTCTCGTACAACAACAGCTATCAAACGAGTTTGAAAATGGCACCATTTGAGGCCCTGTACGGACGAAGGTGTCGAACTCCTTTAAGCTGGTCACAAACCGGAGAACGTAAAATAATTGGACCCGACCTGGTAATCGAGGCAGAGGAGAAAGTAAAAGTAATACAAGCAAATCTTAAAGCCGCACAAGCCCGACAAAAGAGCTATTCTGACAAAAGGAGAAAGCCCCTAAAGTTCGAAGTTGGCGATCATGTCTATCTTCGAGTTTCACCAACCAAGGGAGTGCAAAGATTCGGAATCAAAGGCAAACTAGCTCCCCGTTATGTTGGTCCTTACGAAATCATTGAGAGCTGCGGACCCGTAGCCTACAAATTACGACTGCCCCCTCAGCTCACAGCCACCCATGATGTCTTCCACGTATCTCAACTCAAGAAGTGTATTCGAGGCCCTACCGAGATTGTGGAACAACAAGAAATATTGGTAGAACCCGACCTCTCGTATGTCGAACACCCGGTTAAAATTTTGGATCAAAAAGAAAGAGGGACCAGGAGGAAAGTGATTAAAATGTATAAAGTTCAATGGAACCATCGCACTGAAGAAGAAGCCACCTGGGAAACCGAGAGCTACCTAAACCAAAATTTCCCTGGTTTTCTTATCCCAACCACTGGTATGTGCACCCATGTCCACACTAAGAATTACCGAATCTCGGGGCGAGATTCTTGTTAAGGGGGGAAGGCTGTAACAACCCTGATAAATTACACTCCTAAAGCAATGTCATTAGCCCAACCCAATGCTTAACCAACTAATAAAAGGGTGAAAAGTATTAGAACAAGTTAAGTTGAAATTCAAATTTAAAGTGGGCACATATGAATACCTTTGAATTTTTAAATTAACTTTCAAACCACAAGCCAAATGAAGTGTTGCCTGAAACCAAACTTGTAGAACTTTTTATTCTGAACAACTTTCATGTTCAAAAGTTTTTGAAATTCAAATTAGAAAGTGGAGAAAACGTCCTGTTTGCAACCAGCCCCCTGGAAATTTTCAAATTCTCGCATTTAGGCCCTTCGCCCCTCCTCTCTCTCCCCTCCCCGCCCGACAGCCCGGCCAGGTGGCCGGCGATGCCTGACCGGCGCAAGCCGCCAGGCCAGTGGCCGCCGGCCCTCGCCCCCAAGCCCGGCTTTGCCCCCCCCACCGCCGCGCTGCCCAGTTCGCGCTCGCCGCGCGCGCCGCACTGCCCAGCCTCTGCTCGCCGCCCGTCGCGCCCAACGGCCGCGCCGCGCCGTTCTGCCCCGCCCGCCGCGACCCACCCGTCGCTGCGCTTGCCTTCTGCCCGAGCCGCTGCTGCAGCTGTCCCTGCTCGCCGTGGGCAGCTCGACCCCGACCTCCTCCGTCCAAGCCAAGCCCCTGAGCAGCTTCCCCACGCACCACTGAAGCTCGCTGACCGGACCAGGCCGCCCCAACCCCGCCGGAGCACCGCCGTCGACGCGCGCCACCGCCGCCGCCGCCTCTGCTCCAACGCCGGCGAGCTATTCCCGGTCGTCCCCCACCTGAACAACACCCCCACGTGGTAGCCCTCGCACCCCTGAACCTTCCCCGACCCTCACCCCTCGCCGCCGGCGAGCCCCTCGCCGGAATTTCAGCCGGCCGGCGTACCCGAGCCGCCCGAGGACCCAATTGCAAGAATTTAAATCTTTAGAAGGGTCTGCGCGTAAGATTCAAGGACCCAGTTGTAAAAGAAAGTTTCAAATCTAGATTCAAATTCAGTGAACTTGTAAAATCCGTATAAATTCGTCGAAAATTCAGAAAAATGCAAAATCAACTGTTCTGGAATCCTTGGAATAAACTCTACAACTTTTGTTACAAAAAGTTTCTCAGATTCTCAACATATTTAGCTCTACATTAAATGGAAGCTTTAATGGACTTATTTTGTACCCACTGTTGTAAATCAGTACTGACCCTAAATTTTGGGCAGTAAGCTAGTTGCTTGATGTTTAAGACTGTGTAAAAAGATCAGGCCCAAATTCCATCTCTAGCAGCACCGATTATTAAACTTATGTTTCATACCATGTTTGGTTAGATATTTTTATCCCCGCAGTTAGGTTATGAATCACCTAATGAAACTTTTTCTATGATAGTGTAATAGCACCTAGATGCCAGAGAAAAATTGGGAGACTTTTATCTCACAGGAACCTATTTATTTGATTTATGTGCTAATAACATACCTTAAATCAAGAAAATAGTATCTTAGCTTGGAAAATTCTCAAATGTTTACTAGAAGATACACTGCGGTAGCGGTAGCTGTGTAAAAAGTTTCATGGACAAAAACCCTGTGGATGATCCTGTAAAAATAAATCCTTGAATAACCTAGGTGTGTAATATCATATTTTCTATGCTCTGAATACTGCATAATAAATCCTACAAAAATTACAGTAGCTCCTGCATGCTCAAATGAAAGCTCTGTAAAAATATTAGACTCATTTGTTGCACCATTTGTCCTGTACAAAAAGAACAAAAGTCTAACAGCAACTATGTAATATATTTTTCATAATTAATCTGTTACATAAAATTGTCTGAAAATTTTACAGTAAGCACATCTTTCCCCGATGTGCCGAAATCCAAAATTTCATGACCAGAAACTATCCACTGTAGTAATTACAATTAAATCTTGTCGATTACCATTACCACGACTTAAACTTGTGCATTCATGTAGAATCGACGACTCTCGCCGACGGAACTTACGAGCTGGTGCCCGCGTCCGAAAGTGAGCAGCGTGAAGCTCAAGTGAATCTAACTGAAGCTCTTAAAGACCCGAGCCCAAGTTCGGAAGAGCCCCGAGCTAACTGCGAAGGCAAGCCCCGGAGCATAACCCATTTTTTTTCCTAAATTATGCAACTCATTACTCTCTGCTTGTGCGTTAAGTTTATAGGAGTTGAATGAAAACTTAGTTGCATGATGTTAGGAACCCATGCTTGAAAACTAGACGTAAGGTTCGATAGAATGCTGTGCTAATAGGACTCCGGTAAAAGCCGAGTGATTTCCTGTCACTCGCAAGAAAATAGGAGTTGAATGTTTACTACACGCTGCAATCATAAGGACACGGACGGGCTATGGAACGATGGTTACGATTGAGGCCCGTCTGTCTAGTGAAAAATGCTAAGGCCGCAGGGTGTGGTAGTGATGGTTAAGTCTTTGAACGTACTAAACACATGCCGAGATTATGGGAATCGGTAAGCTTAAGTACCTGATTGGCCCGGCAAGGGGACGACATCCTACCCTTTGAACTTCGGTGCCATGTGCATATGGCGAGTGCAGAGAGTGGTCACGACCCGGCGCCGAACCGTGGCGTGGGGCTCCTGTACTCTCGGAGGGTAGCCCCGATCCACGACCCGGAAAGAAAGGGGAAAAGTTGCACGTGTGACTCTAGGGAGTAACCACGTGACGTGTGTTTGGGTTTCCCTTGCAAGGTTAAGAAATTCGATTCGAATCGTCCGTTTCTCACGGCTATTGAGACTGCTTAACCATTTTTACCCACAGAGTAAGAAGAGGAACAATGAGGATGAATGCACTGGTTGGATAAAAATTTAATGCTTCACCATGTATGCTTTTAGATAGCTGCTTATCTAGAATGGTTAACGAAACTAGAATCTTGAACTAAAAGTTGAAAGTAAGGACCCACTTGTAGAAGCTTTTCGGCAAAACAAACCCCTGAGCCAAAAGCCTTGCATATCTAGAGTCGGTGGAGTAGATTCCACTACTCGGGTAAGTCTTGCTGAGTATTAGTATACTCAGCCTTGCTTGTGGCTCGTTTTCAGGTGAGACCTTCGAAGACTTGATTGCTAGCTTGACTTGGCCCTGCACTCTTCCCCCTGGTTGGTCGGTGGAATGGGATACGCCCCCGTCCAACGGAGATAATGTCGAGTGATGTCTCGTACGGGCTTCATCGAGACATCCTTATCGTCGAGTAGCTTTCGTTGTTTTATTTTCCGCTGCAACTTAAACTCTGAAGAACGTCTTAGTATGATCATTGAAGTATTTGGTTTCTAAACTCAAAACTTGGTCTGTAATATTTACTTATGTTAATGTTGTAATATTTGCTGGAATGTGGTATTCTCTGGGCTCATCGTCGCATGAGCATTTGTATGTATGGCATTCGATCCGCCCTACCGTGGTTGTATCAGGAGGTTATACCCGACAGACCAGTGGATTACTCCATTTGAAGTGTAAGGTTAACCGAGATTGCCTTAATGGTGATGGTTAATACACTTGAGCCGGATTAATTCAGGTGGTTCTGCCACAATTTGAAACCCCAGCTAAATCGGCAAAGCCGATGAAGATAGATCAGCATCTCTTCCCGGCCAACATGGTTGACACTGAAGGAAATTCACGCCAAACCAAGGTGCTGACGTCAGAATCGGCAAGAAGGGGCGGCGCCGTCGATCCCAGGAGGCAGATCACGACGGAAGAAATCAAAAGGAACAGGCAGGGGCCAGAACGACCACGCAAACCCGTCACCTCCCAGTTCTTGCTCAGCAAATATCGGCAGCATCAAGAACAATCAAGATACCACGAAGAGATGATACGCCGGCACGAAGATCACTGGCAATGTCCGTTCTTCATCCATTGCTGGGAGAACGACATCAGATTGCCGTCTGCCGATAACTGTCCGGAGTGTAATGGATTGAGTTGCAACGATCGCCCGAGGCCACACTCTAGGGACAGAGGATCAGAGCCGATCAGCAGAAATCGTCGCAGACGAGAGGAACAACGCGTTTCAGTGCATGATCGGCTGGGGGGCAGAGTTGACCAGTACCACCGGTCAAAAGGTAGGATCAACCAACAAGATGGACTGGGGGGCAGAACCAGCGTGCACGATCGGCTGGAAGAGATGGCTGATAATGGGGTGTCAGGTGAAAATCCCCTAGGAAGAGAACCAGATTGGGAACACGCCAGATCATCAGCCAAACCAATAAATCCCAGGTGGTGTCCCGATGGCCTATCCAGATCCCAGAAACAGAGGATCCAACGCCTACGCCAGTGGGAGCATCAAGAAGAAGAGCAGAGGCAGGTGCCAAAGAAAAGAAATGTTAAGTCTCGGGTGTGGCACCCAAAGAAAAACGATCAGGAAGCAAACAATCAAGAATCGGCAGCCGAAATCAATGTGGTGTTCATACTGCCGATGGAATTCATGGCGCCTGACGATCGAGACAAAGCAACAAGAATGGAAGAACAAATGGCACAACTGGTGTTAGAGCCGATGACGGCTACTTTTGAGAAACCAGAAGAAGAAAAACTGCAACATCTTAAAGCGCTGTTTCTCAAAGGCTATGTTAACGGACGACCCGTCATCAGATTACTAGTAGATGGAGGTGCCGCAGTTAACATCATGCCGTATGCCATGTTCCGCAAACTACGCAAGGGCGATGAAGACCTCACCAAGACGGACATGATGCTGAAGGATTTCCAAGGCAACGTGTCTCCCGCCCATGGAGCGCTCTGCGTCGACCTCACCATCGGCAGTAAGACCCTTCCTACCACTTTTTTCGTTATTAATGGCAAGGGATCCTACAACATGCTGCTTGGTCGCGACTGGATACATGCAAACTGCTGTGTCCCATCTACAATGCATCAATGCCTCGTGCAATGGGTCGGCGACAGCACAGAGATAGTCACTGCCGATTCCGCCTACAACGTTGCAGCGGCCTACATGCAACAGTGGAGCTGCGAGCACGTCAAATGTATATCTGGCAGGACTTGGGACACTGACTTCCTGAAAGTGTCCGATTTCGGTCTACAGCCCATCCAAGCAGTCGGCTCTGAAGATTCAAAATAGATGGATCAGCTCGTCCGAGAAGACGGGAAGCTTGGGCATGGATTTACGTCGGCCGATTTATTGGAGATGGTAGATTTGGGAGATAGCAGCAAATCAAGACCGACGTATATTAGTGCTAATTTGGATCCTGAGTATAAGTGTAAACTGATAAATTTATTAAAAGAATTCAAGGATTGCTTTGCTTGGGAATATCATGAGATGCCAGGTCTAGACCGGTCCATTGTTGAACACCGGTTACCTATAAAATCAGGATATCGGCCATATCAGCAACCTGCACGACGGTGCAACCCTAAGATTCTACCTGATATAAAGGCCGAAATTACAAAGTTAATTGAAGCAGGATTTATTCGGCAGTGCCGCTACGCCGAATGGATTTCTAATATCGTGCCCGTATACAAAAAGAATGGAAAGTTGCGCGTGTGCATCGATTTTAGGAACTTAAATCAGGCTACGCCAATGGATGGATATCCGATGCCAACGGCCGACATCTTGACAGATGCTGCCGCAGGACACAAAGTCATAAGTTTCATGGATGGGAATGCGGGGTACAATCAGATATTAATGGCCGAAGAAGATATCTCGAAAACAGCTTTCAGGTGTCCAGGTCATCTTGGTTTATTCGAATGGGTTGTTATGACTTTTGGGTTGAAGAACGCCGGTGCTACGTATCAGCGGGCCATGAATTACATCTTCCACAAGCTCATTGGTACATCGGTGGAAATTTATATAGATGACGTCGTGGTCAAGTCAAAAAGTCACCAAGAACATCTGACCGATTTACAAGAAGTACTGGAGTGCACAAGAAAGCATGGGTTGAAGATGAACCCAAACAAGTGTGCATTTGGTGTATCGGCTGGGCAATTCTTAGGGTTCATGGTTCATGAGCGCGGGATAGAAGTCAACCGCAAGACTATAGACGCCATCAACAAAGTTGTGGCCCCATAAAATAAAACTGAGCTACAGCCCCTCATCGGCAAGGTCAATTTTATCAGAAGATTCATATCCAACCTGTCAGGACGTATTCAGGCTTTTACTCCTCTGTTGAAATTAAAGCCCGACCAGGAATTCATATGGGGAGAAGACCAATGCAAAGCACTGAAAGATATCAAGCAATATCTAGTTTCACCTCCGGTGTTGGTTCCACCACAGCCTGGTAAGCCGTTCAAATTATATTTATCGGCTGATGAACAGGCTATTCGATCGGCGTTGGTACAAGAGTTTGAAGGGAAAGAACGAATGGTATATTACATCAGCAGAAGACTCCTAGAAGCCGAAACAAGATATTCCCGGTGGAGCGGCTGTGCTTATGTTTATACTTCTCGTGTACCAAGCTCAGGCACTATCTGCTATCGGCAGAATGCATAGTTGTATGCAAGGATGATGTGGTGAAGTATATGCTATCATTGCCGATTTTGAAAGGACGGATTGGGAAATGGATCCTGGCTCTGTCAGAATTCGACTTAAGGTACAAATCGGCCAAAGCTATCAAAGGTCAAGTAATGGCCGATTTCGTAGCTCAGCATTGTGGACCAGAAAATGCCGCCGTTGAACCAGTTCCATGGACTCTGTATTTTGATGGTTCTTCGTGTGGGGTCGGATCAGGAATCGGCATTGTTCTTGTGTCGCCTCGGGGGGCAAGTTATAATTTCTCTCTGCCGATAGAAACTTCTGCAACTAATAATCAGGCGGAATATCGAGCCGTTCTGAAAGGCATACAATTATTAAAGGAAGTCAAAGCTGATGCAGTCGAAATTTTTGGAGATTCCATGCTCATTGTGGATCAATTAACGGGGCGATCTGAGTGCAAGGATGATATCTTGAGGATTTATTATGAAGATTGCCTTCAGCTTTTAGAAGAGTTCAAGTCTGCGGTAATTGAGCATATCCCCAGAAATTATAATGAAGAGGCCAACAGGCTGGCCCAACATGCCTCCGGGTATCGGCCGATTCAGGGAGCGATGATGCTAGAGCTCGCGGCCGATGACTGGCGAAAGGAAATCACCAATTACTTGAAAGATCCATCCCAAAAAGTGGATCGGCGAACACGTTTTCAAGCTACAAAATATGTGTTGCTTGAGGATGATTTATTTTATCGGACGATTGATGGAGTTCTTCTCAGATGCCTGGGAACAGAAGAGGCAAAGGTTCTGATGGGAGAAATCCATGAGGGCGTGTGCGGAGCCCATCAATCGGCTCACAAAATGAAATGGATGATCCGGAACAATGGGTATTATTGGCCAACTATTCTTGAAGATTGTTTCAAGTATTACAAAGGATGCCAAGACTGTCAGAAGTTTGGCAATGTACAGCGCGCGCCAGCATCGGCTATGAATCCAATAATTAAGCCATGGCCGTTCAGAGGTTGGGGAATAGATCTCATCGGACAGATTCATCCTCCATCAAGCAAATGGCATAAGTTCATATTGGTAGCCACAGATTAATTTACTAAGTGGGTGGAGGCAGTTCCTTTAAGGAACGTGACATCGGCCGATATGATTGAATTTGTTAAAAGCCATATTATCTATCGATTCGGTATTCCGCAAACCATCACAACTGACCAAGGAACAATGTTTACTTCTGGAGAATTCGGAGAGTTTGCCGCCGATATGGGGATTAAATTATTAAATTCTTCTCCATATTATGCTCAAGCCAATGGCCAAGCAGAATCGTCCAATAAAGGGATAATCAAACTAATCAAGATAATATGGCCGATTTTTCATCGGTTTTCGTCTACACATCTGATGAAGAAAAACATGGGGATTCATTTTGACTAGTTCATTATTGGATGAAAATGACAGAATACATGGCCGACATGGTACAAGTGGCCCTTAGAATAAAATTACCGATAAGTCTACTGATTACGCCTACGCTGGATTTCTCTCTCAATGCGACCCAGTTCTATCATAAGGCTGAGCCTTTTCTCCTTCGGGTCCTCTGCAGTGGCTGCAATTTCAGCTTGGTTGCAAAGTTCTATCAGGAGGCGGGTCTTCTTCTCCTCCAGATCCTCCATGGCAACTTCGGTCTTAACTTTACAAGGAAGTGGGGGATTTTTTTCAGAAGATGGTCGCTTACGGACAAAAAAGTGAGCATCTATAAGGTCCCAACATTCTTGGACAACAGCGGGGACATGATCTCTGAGTTCCTCAGCATGAGCTCTTATCAGATCTTTGTCTGCCTGTGATAGTGGTTCTTTTGAATGCATGATTTCAATCGCTCGTTCTAGACCAGGGCTGAGACGTTTTGGCTAAACAGAGATAAAAGGGGTTACCCAACATCAGAGCAATTGAGATGCTTAGGGGAAAGGCAGAGGAGAGTTCATACCTGGTTGACAGAGGAAGAAGATGAAGAGGACGAAGAAGACATCTTGCCGTTCAGTTTGGGACAGTAAAGAGGGAAAGAGAAGATAAGTAATGCGTATGCCTCTGGAGATGGTAAAGAGTCTACTTATGAAGGAAAGAGAGGTAAATGGATGGTGAGACACGTCCTATTGGAGTAAACGCATACATAAATGCAAAGCTGACTAAAGAAACAGTTTAAGACCAAATCGGCGCAGTAACATTGAAGGAGCAATAAATGTTTACAGTATTCTTTACAACCCAAGAAAAGCATCTATGGCTACAATAGCTTGTCGTCTAATTTGATCGGCCGAGTCTAGTACTCTCTGGTCATCATCGGTCGATCCTGGAACTTCTGACACACGGCGACGAAGCCTTATCATTTCACGGGCCAAGTGCTGTCTCTCTTGCTTCAGCTCACTGATGATGGATGGGAGTTCTTGAAGTTTCTTTTCTTCAGCGGCTATCTCTTTGGTTATCTGCTCCATCTCCTTGGCCAGCTCTGCTCTTCTCCGTTTGAGCCGATCTATCGCACCGACAATGTCCGGATGACAACTTTCAAGGAAGTTGATCTTGTGGTGTACCTCCTGAGTCCGGTGCTTGTATGAATCGACCTCTTCCCGAGTTTTTGCCATCTGGGCACGATCGGCCATGTGGCGCAGCGCCCTGGAAACCGGAATATGCATATGCTCTATATAGGCAGCATGCGCCAAGTTTTCTGATACTTCTTCCGGGATTCGACCCTTGATCTCTTTGAAAAGTCGTCGAATCAGCGAAGCATCTTCTACCAATCGGCTGATGTCGTCTTGAAGGAAAGTACGCATGCTTTCGAGCTTGGCGCGGACATCATCGGAGGAAGAGCTCAACGAAATTGGGTGTGAAGCAATTTCCTCGTCATCAGGCAAGGAGACGGCAAAGGAGAAGATGCTGTTGTTAGGGGTGTCTTGCTCCTATGAAGAAATAAAGAAAAGGGTAGGCAAGCAGTAAAAAGGAATCGGCCGATTCTAATGATAAGTTTGTTACCTCCTTAAAACGAATTTCTCTTGCCTGCACCGGTGGAAGCGTCTCCCTTGTCTCAGGGGCTGGTGCAGTTGGCTCATCGGAAGAAGAGGATTCAATGATTATCAGTGCTCCGCTTGGACCAGCTTCCTGAAAAAGACATAAAAGAAGATCCTGTGAGTATGCTAGGGGAAATTGAAATAAGATGGTGTGAGAAATCTGTCATGCCTCTGTTGATCTTCCGGCCGATGTTTGTTGTGGGGTTATAGTCAGCATACCCAAATCGGCCTGCATCAAGATCGGTTAAGTTCTCTGAAAATTAATGTGACAGCCCTAAAAAATTTCATTTCTAAAATCAATGTCAGTAGCCTAACCCTATGCTTAACCAACTAATAAAAGGGTGAAAAGAATTAGGACGAGAGAAGTTGGAATTCAAATTTAAATTGGGCACATTTGGACACCTTTGAACTTTTAAATTTAACTTTCAAACCATAAGCCAAATGAGATGTTGCCTGAAACAAAATTTGTAGAACTTTTTATTCTGAACAACTTTCATGTTAAAGAGTTTTTGAAATTCAAATTAGAAAGAGGAGAAAACGCCCTGTTTGCGCCCAGCACCCTGAAGTTTTTCAAATTTTTGCATTCAGGCCCCTCGCCCCCCCCCCCCCTCTCTCCCCTCCCCGCCCGACCGCCGCGCGCCAGGTGGCCGGCGACGCCTGACCGGCGCGAGGCGCCAGGCCAGTGGCCGCCGTGCCACTCCCCCACGCCCGGCTTTGCCCCCTCCCCACGCCGCGCTGCCCAGTACCCGCCCGCGCGTGCGCACGCCGCTGCCGCGTCCCGCCTCGCCGCCCGCCGCGCCCAACCACCGCGACCCGCCGTGCCGCCCCGACTCCCGCGCCATGCCCGTCGCTGCGCCTGCCCTCCGCCCGAGCCGCTGCAGCAGCTGCTCCACCACTCCGCGCGCCACACTATCCCCTCGCGCCCACGCCAAATCTCCGGCCGCCAGTCACCCGCGCCCGCTCGCCGCACGCCGCGCTGGCGTTCTGCTGCCGCCCGCCGTGGCCAGTGCGCGCCGTGTCGTGCCTCCGCCCCGCGCGTTGCCTAGGCCCCTCCACACTCCCTCCTGCCCTATAAAAACCGCGCCCCGGCCGCCCGCGCGAGCCACGCACCCAGAACGCCCTCGCCGTCGCCATTGCCGCCGCCGAGCGCCGCCCGCCCGTGGACAGCCCTCCACCGCCGCCCACCGCCCAAATTGAGCCTCCAGCCACCACTACATCACCCCACTGAAGCTCGCCGACCCACCCAACGCCGCCCAGGACCACCGGAGCGCCGCCGCCCGCACGGTCGCCGCCGCCGCCGCCCCTGCTCACCGTGGACAGCTCGACCCCGACCTCCTCCGTCCAAGCCAAGCCCCTGAGCAGCTTCCCCATGCGCCACTGAAGCTCGCTGACCGGACCAGGCCGCCCCAAGCCCGCCGGAGCACCACCGTGGACGCGCGCCACCGCCGCCGCCGCCTCTGCCCCAACGCCGGCGAGCCCTTCCCGGCCGTTTCCCACGTGAACAACACCCCCACGAGGTAGCCCTCGCACCCCTGAACCTTCCCCGACCCTCACCCCTCGCCGCCGGCGAGCCCCTCGCCGGAATTTCGGCCGGCCGCCGTACCCGAGCCGCTCGAGGACCCAGTTGCAAGAATTTAAATCTTTAGAAGGGTCTGCGCGTAAGATTCAAGGACCTAGTTGTAAAAGAAAGTTTCAAATCTAGATTCAAATTCAGTGAACTTGTAAAATCCGTATAAATTCGTAGAAAATTCAGAAAAATGCAAACTCAACTGTTCTGGAATCCTTAGAACAAACTCTACCACTTTTGTTACAAAAAGTTTCTCAGAATCTCAACATATTTTGCTCTACATTAAATGGAATCTTTAATGGACTTATTTTGTACCCACTGTTGTAGATCAATTCTGACCCTAAACATTGGGCAGTGAGTTAGTTGTTTGATGTTTAGGACTGTGTAAAAAGACCAGGCCCAAATTGCATCTCTAGCTGCACTGTTTGTTAAACTTAGTTTCATACCCTAAGTGGCTACATATTTTTACCCCTGCAGTTAGGTTATGAATCAATAATGAAACTTTTTCTGTACTGGTGTAATGGTACATAGATGCCAGAGAAAAACTGGGAGAATTTATATCTCACGGGAACCTAATTAGTTGAATTATGTGCTAATAACATACATTAAATCAAGGAAATAGTATCTTAGCTTGGAAAATTCTCAAAGTTTTTCTACGAGATACACTGTGGTAGAGGTTGCTGTGTAAAAAGTTGCATGGACAAAAACCCTCTGTAGTGTCCTGTAAAAATGAATCCTTGAATAACCTAGGTGTGTAATGTCATATTTTCTATGCTCTGAATACTGCATAATAAATCCTACAAAAATTGCAGTAGCTCCTGCATGCTTAAATGAAAGCTCTGTAAAAATCTTAGACTCAGTTGTTGCACCATTTGTCCTGTACAAAAAGAACAAAAGTCTAACAGCAACTATGTAATATATTTTTCATAATTAATCTGCTACATGAAATTGTCTGAAACATTTACAGTAAGCACATATTTCCCTGATGTGCCTAAATCCAAAGTTTCATGACCAGAAACTATCCACTATAGTAATTACACTTAAATCATGTCAATTACCATTACCACGACTTAAACTTGTGCATTCATGTAGAATCGACGACTCTCGCCGACGGAACTTACGAGCTGGTGCCCGCGTCTGAGAGTGAGCAGCGTGAAGCTCAAGTGAACTTAACTGAAGCTCTTGAAGACCCGAGCCCAAGTTCGGAAGAGCCCCAAGCTAACTGCGAAGGCAAGCCCCGGAGCATAACCCATTTTTTTTCCTAAATTATGCAACTCATTACTCTCTGCTTGTGCGTTAAGTTTATAGGAGTTGAATGAAAACTTAGTTGCATGATGTTAGGAACCCCTGCTTGAAAACTAGATGTAAGATTTGATAGAATGCTGTGCTAATAGGACTCCGGTAAAAGCCGAGTGATTTCCTGTCACTCGCGAGAAAATAGGAGTTGAATGTCTACTACACGCTGCAATCATAAGGACACGGACGGGCTATGGAACGATGGTTACGATTGAGGCCCGTCTGTCTAGTGAAAAATGCTAAGGCCGCAGGGTGTGGTAGTGATGGTTAAGTCTTTGAACGTACTAAACACATGCCGAGATTATGGGAATCGGTAAGCTTAAGTACCTGATTGGCCTGGCAAGGGGACGGCATCCTACCCTTTGAACTTCGGTCCCATGTGCATATGGCGAGTGCAGAGAGTGGTCACGACCCGACGCCGAACCGTGGCATGGGGCTCTTGTACTCTCGGAGGGTAGCCCCGATCCACGACCCGGAAAGAAAGGGGAAAAGTTGCACGTGTGACTCTAGGGAGTCACCATGTATGCTTTTAGATAGCTGCTTATCTAGAAGGGTTAACGAAACTAGAATCTTGAGCTAAAAGTTGAAAGTAAGGACCCACTTGTAGAAGCTTTTTCGGCAAAACAAACCCCTGAGCCAAAAGCCTTGCATATCTAGAGTCGGTGGAGTAGATTCCACTACTCGGGTAAGTCTTGCTGAGTATTAGTATACTCAGCCTTGCTTGTGGCTCGTTTTCAGGTGAGACCTTCGAAGATATGATTGCTAGCTTGACTTGGCCCTGCACTCTTCCCCGTGGTTGGTCGGTGGAATGGGATACGCCCCCGTCCAACGGAGATAATACCAAGTGATGTCTCGTACGGGCTTCATCGAGACATCCTGTATCGTCGAGTAGCTTTCGTTGTTTGTATTTTCCGCTGCAACTTAAACTCTGAAGAACTTCTTAGTATGATCATTGAAGTACTTGGTTTCTAAACTTAAAACTTGGTCTGTAATATTGACTTATGCTAATGTTGTAATATTTGCTGGAATGTGGTATTCTCTGGGCTCATCGTCGCATGAGCGTTTGTATGTATGGCATCCGATCCGCTCTACCGTGGTTGTATCGGGAGGTTATACTCGACAGACCAGTGGATTACTCCGTTTGAAGTGTAAGGTTAACCAAGATTGCCTTAATGGTGGTGGTTAATACACTTGAGCCGGATTAATTCAGGTGGTTCTGCCACAGCTGGTATCAGAGCCGTAGCTGGTACCACAGCTGGCAACAGCTGGCGCCAGAGCCAAAATACATACGCCAGAGAATGCGACAAGCCTTAAAAACTCAATTTACTAAAACTTGACTAGAAGGATGTGTTGCGAAATACGTTGGTACGTTAAGGATGGTGCCTAGTTCGTAAAGCCCTAAGGGATTATGGGAAAGTTTACTAGGTGGCTATCTAACTTCTATATATATTATCAACTGACTTCCAGCACATTACTTTCTGTCAAAACTTACTTTCATGCACAACCGACCTTAATTTCTGTAACGACGCGCTCATCGCTAAGGTAAGAAGGTAAGGATCCTCAGCCAACTGAGAGAGCTTGGCCTTCCTGTCGGTGATGCGAACCGAACGCTGCCCTCAAGCAGTGGCTTACTTGAGGTGCTGCCAATATGCCAACTGTTAGTTGAACATATTGGGAGTAGAAGGTTTGGCGCAGGGTATGGCGATCGCTGATCATACCCCCGTCTCATGACGGTACCCCCGTGAATACGCTATCTCGATAGCGTATGTTAACGTCGTCTGTACGGCGGAAATTGTACAGATATCGTTTCTATAAGTAAACGGTAATGAATACGGACGCTTTCATGAGTGCTGGCATGAAAGGTTCATGAAATGTATATGCCTTGTCAATCTTCTGCAGGTACACTAACCGCGATTACGATAAGTTAAGGAACGATTAGAAAGACTCGACTAGCTATTATAGCGAGAGCCGTATTGTGTATGCCACCGAGACTATCTTCGTAAGACCAAAAGTATTTGGCAGTTATTTTATTTTGTGAGGACAAATAGGACGTGCATGAATTATAACCATATATATCGGAAAGTGAAAATACGTTGTATGAGAGTGGTAAGGTCCTCGCGTATCTAAGCATGGTTTGCATAAGGATTATCTAGAGAATCTGTCCCAAATCTGCCATGACCGAAAAGAGCGAATTATTGACCAAAGAAAATGACCTTTTCTGGTAAAGTTCATGTTGAAAGGATTGTTCCAAATTTTGTGTTCTATTCCCTGTTCAAAAATCAAAAATTCTGAACTTATGGATAGTAAGAAATAACAGAAACCTTGGAATGTCAGAAATCTGTCCCGAATAAGCACTTCTGCCCCTTAAATTTTTAGGCCCCCCTTCCTACCGTTTTCTGCAAAAGAGTACAACACAAAACTTGGTAAATTTACCCAGGTAGCTGCTGTTAAAATTTGGTAAATTTTGGCTGGGTAGATTTTCCCTGGTGCACGAAACTCTAGCCCTCTGTTCACTGAAAATTCTGGGTAGACAGAGAGGTAAAACCTGAAAAGAAAGACCATCTTAGAGACCTATCTAGCTCTGGAGTTGACTAGCAAAGTTGTTCACAAATACCTTAGGAGTGATCTGGTGAAATTTGAAAATTTTTGGATTAGAACTGTGGAAGTTATGGTTATTTTTGCACACTATACAGAATCTGTCCTTGTGCTGTTCACAGTTTTTCGCTATCTCACTCCATTTGATCTTTTGTTCAGATGGCCGAGTCTGTTGCTATGATGATGGATGAGGATGGACGTGTACACTCGCAGTGTCTCCACTGGGAGGGCTTTCCCTCTATTATGTGGGATGTTCTGCGTACCGCGGGCTATCTAATTCCCCCACGTTACGCCGGACTGGAGTTTGCAGAGAATGGAGTTACCCAGTGCCGTGTCAACGTGACTATCTTTCCGCACCCATTACACCCGGAGTGGCCCGCCTTGGAGCTTGAGGCTGTTGGTCGCCGTTTGGCCGATACTTGGGAGCTTGCAGCCATGAGGGCGCTCACCACTTTTTGTGCGCAGCGTCCCGAGGTTGTCACACTCGCTCCCATTGGATTGTTTCCTGCTGCCCAGGACAACGACCCCTTTTGGCTCAACAGGGTGCAGCACGCACAGTACTTGGTAGACTTTCATGCCCAGGAAACTGTTCATACTTCCGTGCGGTGCATGAGTGCACTTTACCAGCTTCAGACTCTCTAGAGTCAGGCGCTTGAGCAGCTCACTGATCTTGCTCAGGCCTACCACATGATGGCAGATACCAGGGATGAGCAGATTAAGGAGCTCAGTCAGGATCTTGAGGACAGAGATGCTCAGATTGGCCAACTTGAGGGCCAAATTCAGGAGCAGGACACTCTCATGGGTGAGAGAGATGCCACGATAGCACGGTTGGAGGAACAGCTCCATGATCTGAGCCTTGAGTTGGAGGATGCTAATGAGCACATTCAGTGGCACCATGACCAGAATGACCATCCCCATGAGGAGGACATGGAGGAAGATGAGGAGGAGCCACAGGAGATTGATGGTTTCTCCGGCATGGATTTCGAGGGTGAGGTACCATAGGCACCTCAGATGGGAGCTCACTCTCCTGCTCACAGCGAGTCGTCCGTCAACGACTTGGATGACTTCTAGATGACGACCTAGGAGGACTTTTGCACATACTCCTCGATAGGGTAGCCTAACTTTTGGCAAGTGTTGTAATAGGCTAACTAAGAGTTGAGTAACTCTTTTGTAATGGGTACACCTGAACCATGTGGATACCCTCAGCATGTAAGGAACGGCGATAAACTTGGGTGATTCGTTGTAAGTTGGTAAACGATGAAATCCACAATCGCTGAGACTTGTCGGAATTTTTATCCATGTCTCCTTGCATTTCTTGGCTGAGTGTTGAATACCAAACTTGTGCTAAATTTTGTGATCGTGGTTCTCACAAAAATTCAGCATCATTGGACCTCGCTAGTTTAAGTTATAGGCGAAACAGTACCGATCAATCTGCTGAAAAACAGCTAAGACAGTAAGGCAAAGGACGAGCCTTTCGACCACCTTAGCTATAGTTCTAGCGCCGAAGTTAAATACCAAAGTGGTGCATTACTAAATTCTCTGACTACTGCCAAAGTTTGAGATGTTTTGGATGGACCCACAGCAAGCTATGATTTTTCTCGTAGCAAACAGAGATTCTGTCCATACTTCTAGCTGTGATTTCAGAAGCCTATGACTACACCAATCATTTATGAATCAAGGAAGTAATATGGATCGCGTTACTAATGGTAACCTTTCACGTTTCAGATGGTTGGATCAACACGTGGCAACCCCGATGGTTTTGGTGCCGGTGGCAGCCGACCGCGACAATCGCCACCACCCCCGCCCAGTTTGGTGGAAGTGATGGCCGCTCAAACCGAGCTGTTGCGTCAGATCGTGCAAGGACAGCACCAGCAGAGGGGTGGGCACAATGCTCACCAACCCCAAGCTGCAGGATACACGGATTTCCTGGGGACCCAGCCGCCCTTGTTCGATAAGACCGAGGAACCCCTGGACGCAGATGCATGGATTCGCACCATTGAATCCAAGTTCACGCTACTTGTGGCCCCATGCTCAGAGGCCAACAAAGCTCATTTTGCCGCGCAACAGCTTCGCGGTACCGCTCGACTGTGGTGGGACCACTATTCTGCGATGCTCCCGGCTGACCATGTGGTCGACTGGGATGAGTTCAAGACCGCATTCCAGGCACATCATATCCCCGAGGGTCTCATGGAGAGGAAGTTGAACGAGTTCCTGGCACTCACCCAGGGCACCCGCACCGTACTGCAGTACGCCCAGGCGTTCAACAACCTATGCCAGTATGCGGGCTATCACGCTGATATGGATGCCAAGAAGCGTGATCGTTTCCGCCGAGGTCTGAACACCAAGCTTAAGGAACGTCTGAACCTAGCCAGGGCTGACACCTACAACGAATTGGTCAATATGGCCATTACCTAGGAAGACTGTATCATGGCACACCGGGCAGAGAAGAAGAGAAAGGCACCCGCTGGACCATCAAGTGCTCAACCACCAAGGTATCGCATCGTACAAAATGCCGCGCCCACCGCTCCACCAAGGGCCCCTCAGCCAGGGAGATGGATTGCCAGACCCCCACAGCCGCCAGGCATGGTATGACCCCCGATGCCTCCACAGAACGGTCCGAGGCCCATTCTTCAATAGTCTCTTCGACCCAGCCCCGCGAACCGTTGCTTCAAATGCGGGAGTTCTAACCACTTTGCACGAGAATGCCCTCAGTCTGGGCAGCCCAACCAAGGTCAAGGATCCAACCCGAACAACAAGAACAGGGGCAAGAGACAAACCCTGCAAGTCAAGCAAGGACGGATTAACTTCACCACGCTTGCAGAGCTTCCAGAAGGAGCCCCAGTGATGTCGGGTACATTCTCTATCCATAACAAGCCTGCAGTTATATTATTTGATTCTGGTGCATCGCATAGTTTCATAAGTGCAAAATTCGGTGCAAAAGTAGGCTTGGATGTTTGTCACACCAAAGGGTCATATATGATATCAACACCGGGTGGTAAAATTGCTTCAAACCAAATGGTCAGACAAGTACCAGTCAAATTGGGTAGTAAAACCATCGACACAGACCTTATCCTTTTACGTCTTGACGGCATGGACATTATTTTGGGAATGAACTGGATGACTATGCATGGAGTCACACTGTACCTTTCTTCCCGAGCCGTTGAGATAAATTCACCTAGTCACGGAGCCACCACCCTTTACCTACCATTCCTAGATTGCATAAATTCCTGTGCTTACAAGGTGGAAGGACTTAAGCTAGAAGATATTCCTGTCGTCAACGAGTATGCCGATGTCTTTCCGGATGACTTACCAGGAATGCCACCGGATAGGGATATTGAGTTCATCATTGAACTACAACCAGGCACTGCACCTATATCCAAAAGACCATATAGGATGCCCCCTAAAGAGTTGGCAGAGCTAAAAATTCAACTCCAAGAACTACTGGACAAAGGTTTCATTCGCCCTAGCGCGTCACCTTGGGGATGTCCAGCCCTATTCGTAAAGAAGAAGGATGACAGTTTAAGGTTCTGTGTTGACTACCGACCTCTCAATGCGGTAACTGTTAAAAATAAATACCCACTTCCCCGTATCGATGTACTCTTCGATCAATTAGCTGGAGCCAGAGTCTTCTCAAAGATTGATCTTCGTTCGGGATATCATCAAATCAAGATTCGCCCGTGCGATATTCCTAAGACTGCCTTCTCCACACGATATGGACTATATGAGTTTTTGGTCATGTCCTTTGGACTCACCAACGCCCCTGCCTATTTCATGTATCTCATGAATTCGGTATTCATGCCCGAACTGGACAAATTCATCGTAGTGTTCATCGACGACATCCTTATCTATTCCAAGGATGAGGAAGAGCATGCAAAGCACCTGCACATTGTTCTTCAACGTCTAAGAGACCATCAGCTCTATGCTAAGTTTTCTAAGTGTGAATTCTAGTTGGATACTGTAAATTTCTTAGGTCACACGATCTCCAGCGAAGGCATAGCTGTTGACCCCAGCAAGGTACAAGAGGTGATGGATTGGAAACCCCCTACCTCTGTTCATCAGATTCGCAGTTTTCTCGGCTTAGCCGGTTACTACCGCCGCTTCATCCCGGATTTCTCTCGAATTGCTAAGCCCATGACTGAACTGTTAAAGAAGGAAGTAAGGTTTGTATGGAATGAGAAATATGAAGAAGCTTTCCACACTCTCAGAGAGCATCTGACTACTGCACCTGTGTTAGCTCAACCCGATAATACCAAGTCGTTTGATGTGTATTGTGACGCATCGGGTACTGGTCTAGGATGTGTGCTTATGCAAGAGAATCGAGTGATTGCATATGCCTCACGAGCCCTTCGGCCCCACGAGCAGAATTATCCCACTCACGATCTTGAGCTTGCAGCTGTCATTCACGCTCTGAAAATATGGAGGCATTATCTCATGGGTACACAGTGCAATATCTACACGGATCATAAGAGTCTCAAGTATATCTTCACACAAGCCGATTTGAATATGAGACAACGGAGATGGCTAGAATTAATCAAGGATTATGACCTTGAAGTGCACTATCACCTCGGCAAGGCTAACGTAGTCGCGGACGCACTAAGCCGCAAGTCCCATTGCCATTGCTTATCCATGGAGTCCTACCATGAGACATTGTGTGCAGAAATGAGGAAGCTTAACATGGAAATGGTTTCCCAAGGCACTCTAGATCACATCTCAGTTGAGCCCACTCTTCACGACCAAATCGTCATGGCACAACTACATGATAAAGGAATTAAGATCATCAAACAAAAACTCTCTCTAGGTGAGGAGAAGTACAAATGTTTCCGCCAGGACCATAAGGGAGTTCTATGGTTCGAAAGTCGTATAGTCGTTCCGAAGAATCGTGGACTCCGCAAGCAAATTCTTGATGAGGCACACCTTTCCAAATTCTCTATCCACCCCGGCAGTAGCAAAATGTATCAAGACCTAAGGCAAAACTTCTGGTGGACTA
Organism: Panicum miliaceum; assembly: GCA_032594955.1. Lineage (NCBI taxonomy): Eukaryota > Viridiplantae > Streptophyta > Magnoliopsida > Poales > Poaceae > Panicum > Panicum miliaceum. The sequence continues at coordinate 43,280,963 of CM064061.1, read as the reverse complement.
GAATGAAAAGAGAAATTGCTACGTATGTCTCGGAATGTGACACGTGCCAGAGGGTAAAAGCTAGCCACTTGAAGCTAGCCGGTACACTACAACCGTTACCTATACCATCCTGCAAATGGGAAGACATAAGTATGGACTTCATCGTTGGACTACCAAACACTTCCCAGACATATGATTCCATATGGGTTATCGTTGATAGACTCACAAAGACGGCACATTTTCTTCCGGTACCCACCACCTACTCTACCAAGAAATATGCCGAGATTTACCTCGATCGTATTGTTTGCCTACATGGAATACCTAAGACAATTATTTCCGATCGTGGTCCTCAGTTTGTAGCACGCTTTTGGGAACAACTGCAAACGTCTCTTGGCACTAAACTGATTCGCAGCTCAGCATACCATCCTCAGACTGACGGACAAACGGAAAGAGTAAACCAAATTCTTGAAGACATGCTGAGAGCTTGCGTCATTCACTATGACAAGAATTGGGACAAATGCCTACCCCTAGCAGAGTTCTCGTACAACGACAGCTATCAAACGAGTTTGAAAATGGCACCATTTGAGGCCCTGTACGGATGAAGGAGTCGAACTCCTTTGAGCTGGTCACAAACCGGAGAACGTAAAATAATTGGAACCGACCTGGTAATCGAGGCAGAGGAGAAAGTAAAAGTAATACAAGCAAATCTTAAAGCCGCACAAGCCCGACAAAAGAGCTATACTGACAAAAGGAGAAAGCCCCTAAAGTTCAAAGTTGGCGATCATGTCTATCTTCGAGTTTCGCCAACCAACGGAGTGCAAAGATTCGGAATCAAAGGCAAACTAGCTCCCCGTTACGTTGGTCCTTACGAAATCATTGAGAGTTGCGAACCCGTAGCCTACAAATTACGACTGCCCCCTCAGCTCACGGCCACCCATGATGTCTTGCACGTATCTCAACTCAAGAAGTGTATTCGAGTCCCTACCGAGATTGTGGAACAACAAGAAATATCGTTGGAACCTGACCTCTCGTATGTCGAACACCTAGTTAAGATTTTGGATCAAAAAGAGAGAGAGACCAGGAGGAAAGTGATTAGAATGTATAAAGTACAATGGAATCACCACACGGAAGAAGAAGCCACCTGGGAAACCGAGAGCTACCTAAACCAACATTTCCCTGGGTTTCTTATCTCAACCACTGGTATGTGCACCCATGCCCACACTAAAAATTACCGAATCTCGGGGCGAGATTCTTGTTAAGGGGGGAAGGCTGTGACAGCCCTGAAAAATTTCATTTCTAAAATCAATGTCAGTAGCCTAACCCTATGCTTAACCAACTAATAAAAGGGTGAAAAGAATTAGGACGAGAGAAGTTGGAATTCAAATTTAAATTGGGCACATTTGGACACCTTCGAACTTTTAAATTTAACTTTCAAACCATAAGCCAAATGAGATGTTGCCTGAAACCAAATTTGTAGAACTTTTTATTCTGCACAACTTTTGTGTTAAAGAGTTTTTGAAATTCAAATTAGAAAGAGGAGAAAACGCCCTGTTTGCGCCCAGCCCCTGAAGTTTTTCAAATTTTTGCATTCAGGCCCCTCGCCCCCCCCCCCCCCCCCTCTCTCCCCTCCACGCCCGACCGCCGCGCGCCAGGTGGCCGGCGACGCCTGACCGGCGCGAGGCGCCAGGCCAGTGGCCGCCGCGCCACTCCCCCACGCCCGGCTTTGCCCCATCCCCACGCCGCGCTGCCCAGTACCCGCCCGCGCGTGCGCACGCCGCTGCCGCGTCCCGCCTCGCCGCCCACCGCGCCCAACCACCGCGACCCGCCGTGCCGCCCCGGCTCCCGCGCCCCGCCCGTCGCTGCGCCTGCCCTCCGCCCGAGCCGCTGCAGCAGCTGCTCCACCACTCCGCGCGCCACACTATCCCCTCGCGCCCACGCCAAATCTCCGGCCGCAAGTCACCCGCGCCCGCTCGCCGCACGCCGCGCCGGCGTTCTGCTGCCGCCCGCGTGGCCAGTGCGCGCCGTGCCGTGCCTCCGCCCCGCGCATTGCCCAGGCCCCTTCACACCCCCTCCTGCCCCTATAAAAGCCGCGCCCCGGCCGCCCGCGCAAGCCACGCACCCAGAACGCCCTCGCCGTCGCCATTGCCGCCGCCGAGCGCCGCCCGCCCGTGGACAGCCCTCCACCGCCGCCCACCGCCCAAATTGAGCCTCCAGCCACCACTACATCACCCCACTGAAAGCTCGCCGACCCACCCAACGCCGCCAAGGACCACCGGAGCGCCGCCGCCCGCACGGTCGCCGCCGCCGCCGCCCCTGCTCGCCGTGGACAGCTCGACCCCGACCTCCTCCGTCCAAGCCAAGCCCCTGAGCAGCTTCCCCACGCGCCACTGAAGCTCGCTGACCGGACCAGGCCGCCCCAAGCCCGCCGGAGCACCGCCGTCGATGCGCGCCACCGCCGCCGCTGCCTCTGCCCCAACGCCGGCGAGCCCTTCCCGGCCGTTCCCCACGTGAACAACACCCCCACGAGGTAGCCCTCGCACCCCTGAACCTTCCCCGACCCTCACCCCTCGCCGCCGGCGAGCCCCTCGCCGGAATTTCGGCCGGCCGCCGTACCCGAGCCGCCCGAGGACCCAATTGCAAGAATTTAAATCTTTAGAAGGGTCTGCGCGTAAGATTCAAGGACCTAGTTGTAAAAGAAAGTTTCAAATCTAGATTCAAATTCAGTGAACTTGTAAAATCCGTATAAATTCGTTGAAAATTCAGAAAAATGCAAACTCAACTGTTCTGGAATCCTTAGAATAAACTCTACCACTTTTGTTACAAAAAGTTTCTCAGAATCTCAACATATTTTGCTCTACATTAAATGGAATCTTTAATGGACTTATTTTATACCCACTGTTGTAGATCAATTCTGACCCTAAAAATTGGGCAGTGAGTTAGTTGTTTGATGTTTAGGACTGTGTAAAAAGACCAGGCCCAAATTCCATCTCTAGCTGCACTGTTTGTTAAACTTAGTTTCATACCCTAAGTGGCTACATATTTTTACCCCTGCAGTTAGGTTATGAATCACCTAATGAAACTTTTTCTGTACTGGTTTAATGGTACATAGATGCCAGAGAAAAACTGGGAGAATTTATATCTCACGGGAACCTAATTAGTTGAATTATGTGCTAATAACATACATTAAATCAAGGAAATAGTATCTTAGCTTGGAAAATTCTCAAAGTTTTACTACGAGATAAACTTGCTGTGTAAAAAGTTGCATGGACAAAAATCCTCTGTAGTGTCCTGTAAAAATGAATCCTTGAATAACCTAGGTGTGTAATGTCATATTTTCTATGCTCTGAATACTGCATAATAAATCCTACAAAAATTACAGTAGCTCCTGCATGCTTAAATGAAAGCTCTGTAAAAATCTTAGACTCAGTTGTTGCACCATTTGTCCTGTACAAAAAGAACAATTGTCTAACAGCAACTATGTAATATATTTTTCATAATTAATCTGCTACATGAAATTGTCTGAAAATTTTACAGTAAGCACATATTTCCCTGATGTGCCTAAATCCAAAGTTTCATGACCAGAAACTATCCACTATAGTAATTACACTTAAATCATGTCGATTACCATTACCACGACTTAAACTTGTGCATTCATGTAGAATCGACGACTCTCGCCGACGGAACTTACGAGCTGGTGCCCGCGTCCGAGGGTGAGCAGTGTGAAGCTCAAGTGAACTTAACTGAAGCTCTTGAAGACCCGAGCCCAAGTTCGGAAGAGCCCCAAGCTAACTGCGAAGGCAAGCCCCGGAGCATAACCTATTTCTTTCCTAATTATGCAACTCATTACTCTTTGCTTGTGCATTAAGTTTATAGGAGTTGAATGAAAACTTAGTTGCATGATGTTAGGAACCCCTGCTTGAAAACTAGATGTAAGGTTCGATAGAATGCTGTGCTAATAGGACTCCGGTAAAAGCCGAGTGATTTCCTGTCACTCGCGAGAAAATAGGAGTTGAATGTCTACTACACGCTGCAATCATAAGGACACGGACGGGCTATGGAACGATGGTTACAATTGAGGCCCGTCTGTCTAGTGAAAAATGCTAAGGCCGCAGGGTGTGGTAGTGATGGTTAAGTCTTTGAACGTACTAAACACATGCCGAGATTATGGGAATCGGTAAGCTTAAGTACCTGATTGGCCCGGCAAGGGGACGACATCCTACCCTTTGAACTTCGGTCCCATGTGCATATGGCGAGTGCAGAGAGTGGTCACGACCTGGCGCCGAACCGTGGCGTGGGGCTCTTGTACTCTCGGAGGGTAGCCCCGATCCACGACCCGGAAAGAAAGGGGAAAAGTTGCACGTGTGACTCTAGGGAGTAACCACGTGACGTGTGTTTGGGTTTCCCTTGCAAGGTTAAGAAATTCGATTCGAATCGTCCGTTTCTCACGGCTATTGAGACTGCTTAACCATTTTTACCCACAGAGTAAGAAGAGGAACAATGAGGATGAATGAACTGGTTGGATGAAAATTTAATGCTTCACCATGTATGCTTTTAGATAGCTGCTTATCTAGAAGGGTTAACGAAACTAGAATCTTGAGCTAAAAGTTGAAAGTAAGGACCCACTTGTAGAAGCTTTTTCGGCAAAACAAACCCCTGAGCCAAAAGCCTTGCATATCTAGAGTCGGTGGAGTAGATTCCACTACTCGGGTAAGTCTTGCTGAGTATTAGTATACTCAGCCTTGCTTGTGGCTCGTTTTCAGGTGAGACCTTCGAAGATATGATTGCTAGCTTGACTTGGCCCTGCACTCTTCCCCCTGGTTGGTCGGTGGAATGGGATACGCCCCCGTCCAACGGAGATAATACCAAGTGATCATTCAAGTACGGGCTTCATCGAGACATCCTGTATCGTCGAGTAGCTTTCGTTGTTTATATTTTCCGCTGCAACTTAAACTCTGAAGAACTTCTTAGTATGATCATTGAAGTACTTGGTTTCTAAACTCAAAACTTGGTCTGTAATATTGACTTATGCTAATGTTGTAATATTTGCTGGAATGTGGTATTCTCTGGGCTCATCGTCGCATGAGCGTTTGTATGTATGGCATCCGATCCGCTCTACCGTGGTTGTATCGGGAGGTTATACCCGACAGACCAGTGGATTACTCCGTTTGAAGTGTAAGGTTAACCAAGATTGCCTTAATGGTGGTGGTTAATACACTTGAGTCGGATTAATTCAGGTGGTTCTGCCACAATTAAGAGATCAAGGTAAGAGATCATTTACCTCGACGAGAGGAGCTGCTGGAGTTTCGGCTTCCACTTGGGACGTAGCCGATTGCTGCGGAGACTGCGGTGGAATAGCTTGTGCAGCCTAGCAGAGGAAGAGAGTTAATGTCAGTGGAAGATTTGAAGAATATATGAGATAAGTAAGATTACCTGAACAGCTTCTACTAATAGCGATGCTGCAGCCGCCCCGACTTCGGCGGTGACTTGAGGATCGGCTATCTCGACAACCGGCAAAGGTAAAGGGATTGGAGTCTCGGCCGATGCCACCACCATCTGGTCGGCCGATCCGATACGGGGAGTCTCAGCCGATGCCACTGCCATCTGGTTGGCCGATCCGATACAGGGAGTCTCAGCCGATGTTATCACCGTCTGATCGACCGATCCGATTCGGGCTCGCACTCGACAGCTGGTTATCTTCGAGGTTGGCCTTTTCGGTGCTCGTTTCGATCGGCCAGTAGAGAGATCCTTGATAGTTGGAGCATGGAATCCGATAAGTGGATATGGCGTGTATTGATGGTGACTATCTATCGGCCTGCCGCTTCGGCTCCGCATCGGAGGGGCCTGGCTTTCAGACTGAGAAGATGAACGTGAGTTAATAACAAGATGAAAATATGGAAAGAAATAGTATTGGAATCGGCTGGGAGAAAGGGCATACCGCTGCATTTGGGTCAATATTTTCTGGATCCAGAATGTTGCAATAAATCGATGGAGATTTGCAGAAAAGGTATTGCTTCCATTCTGCCCACCATAATTTAAATTGCTGGGTGGCAAAAAGGGCAACTGACCAATTATTCAGATCAATAGTACTGGAATCTGGTACTAGATCGCACAGCCGACTGTAGTCAAGACTTGAAGTCAACCCATCTCTGAATTTCGCTTGACCGGCAAAGTAGACTCGAATCGGCAGTTGGCCAAAACCCAGTTGCCTTGCTGCGGCCGATGGATTGTAGAACTCATAGGTGGGAGAGTCCTTTCCTGAGAAGAAATTGGCTGGCAGAATCCCTGGCTTGATTAAGACATCCATAAGTTCCCTGTCAAAAGTATGGGTGGAGAAGTCGTAGCTTATGGGTAATTCGAAAATCGGCTCCACTGCTTGATATGGATGCCAGCTGACGGTCTCTTCACTAAGGCCATTATAAAAGCATCTGAAGTACTCAGCTGTGCGGGTAACAGTAAACTAGCAGCCGGGGAAGGCCGATGCCGCTTCTCCAAAAGATCTGCAGCGTCGTCGGACGGATGGATTCTCCTCTGACTCAATGTTAGGGAAAGTTTTGGTCTCTATCCGTTGCTGAGAGACCTTGCTCATGTGTAAATTGAGCCAGAGGGTGATGAACCACCAGGGACCGCTAGGGTTCCCAATCGGCTCCCCCTTTGACAGCTTGGTGCCGATTTGGTGCATCAGGTAATAGGCCGATCCCAGCAGATGTTTTCCAAGGGGGATGGCCGATCCTTGTGACAAAGCCTCCGCTAAAGCTTGGGTGTTTGAAGAGGGTCCAACTGCTCTGCCACAGAAAAAGTGCTTTTCTAGCCACATCATCAGAAAAGTAGTATGCTCCCTCTCTGAAACTGTCCCGGTCTTCATATTTTTGCTAATATACCCTTTCCACCCGCCGATTCCTTTGGTCTCTAGCCGATGTGATGGTTTGAACAGATAGTTGAAAGGGGTATCGGCGGAGGAGACATCGAGGCCAGTCAACAACAGAACATCGGCCAGAGTCGGGGTCATGGGTCCATGTCCGAAAAGGAATGCATTGAGTGCATCAGACCAAAAATAAGAAGCTGCCATGACCAGAGGTTCATTTCTTTCCATCTGAGACAAAGATAGGTCTATGCACTGGCCGATTTTTTGTTCCTCCCACTGAACCTTCCTAGATCTGGCCATTCTCTGGTACCATTCTCTCCAGCCGGGGGTTTCATTTGGCCAGGATCTAAAGGTACCTACCCACTGATCTAGGTCCATGGGCGAATTCTTGAATGGGATTCTGTGAGTCTCTAAACTGATTAGGTCAGTTGGATCGGGGTTTCCCATAGGGCCTAAGCAGATAAGGTCAGCGGATTCTGAGAGGGGGATGGTGATTCGGTGCCTAAGTGCCTAAAAAAGGAGAAAAGGGGAAGAAACTGAGAAAAAATCCGGAAAGTACTAAAGCAGAAGAAAAGCAAAAGGGGAAAAATTTCAAGCATTTACCTCTGGGATGGAAATCATCGTCGCCGATGGGACTGCCAGGGGAGCCGCCGATTGGGCCACCGCCGCTGAAGGGGTTGCCGATAGAGCTTCCGTGGATGGAGCGGTCGCCGATGGTGATGCCATTGGAGGGTTGGAGCAGGTCGCGGATGAGATCGCCGGAAGGGGGGAAGCGCTTGGAGATCAAAGAGAACTTGGAGGAAGACGAACAGTGGTTCGCTGGAAGAGAATGCTAGATTTGTGGGGAAGAGTAGGCGGAGAGGGTCAATACTTAAGAAAAATCGGGAGAGCAAGGACAAAGATGGTATTCTTACCGCGCCGTCTACACGAATTCCAGGGGAGCAGTCGTTTCGCGCGCTCGGTCCGAGGAAATTGCAACCATCGTGCCACGGAACGGAAGGAGATTTTTACTGCGCCTGTTTCGGAGGAAAGGGTTAAAAAAAGAGTTTCGAAGAAAAAGTTATGTTTTACTCCAAAACTGGGGGGCATGTGTTGACGCCAGATTTTGACACGTGTTAAATCGGCGTCGGGAAAAGATGGTCGGCCGATGCGGCAGATCTAAAGGCTACAGTAAGGAATCGGCCGATTGAGGTAACAGTTGAAAATTGGCCGATTGGTGATACAGCTTGCGCCAACAGGATGGGACTATTTTAGAGGGTCCTGGTCAAAAGTTGGTCAACAGGGCAATGCTAAGTCGGTCAAGGAACAATTGAAAAGAATCCTATTTGGATTAGGGGACGGCGGCGGAAGATTCTGCAGGAATCCGTTTCCTTTAAAAGTTATTATAGATATAGTAGTTTTCCTGTTTTTTTTAAATAAGGTTGTAGCAAGTCGTGATCGACCAGGAGTCCTAGTTTTAGGGTATAAATAGGAGTTGTTAGGGTCTTGCAAAAGGACATCATTCAACAACAATACTTCTACTTTTTCAGCAATTTACTTTCAAGTCGGCGACTTCGCTAATACTTTTCTTCTTTCACGAGTTCGTACGGATTGGCAGGGCTGCATCAACTTGATCTCCGGCCAATTGGTAGGTTCCGCTTATCGAGTAATATCCGAGCTTTAACTACGGGCGCATCGCTGTGGTTTCGTTTGGATTTATTCACCAGTTATCAATATTTACTAGAATTGCAAGTTTTACCTATTATTCTAGTATGATCACCAGTTATCCAGCTTGAGATCAGAGTAATCGGCTTCGTCATCGTTCTTCTTCGATTTATCATCTCACAGCCGATTAGATCTATTTCAAGTGTTGCATCTGTACTAATTGTTTAGATCGCTCTAGCAGTCTTCTTTACAATTATTACGCGATCATCGGCTGATCTATAGCCGATCATCTTTACAGCAAATCGGCCGATTCGCCGCCGACGCGTTCTTCAGGACAGATCGGAACTCCAGCCGATCGGAGCGCCTGGAATTTAATACTTTATTTCCTTGTCAATCAACAGGTCAGATTGACTGGCACGCCGCGCAAACTGTACCAGGGCGATAACCCGAACAGGAGCTAAGCAGATTCTCCCAGGTCGTGTGTTCGACGCTGAAGACCATCGGCCGATTCCTATCCGGCCGATTTTAGTGCCAATAATATTTATTCTCATTGTCCCTAATTTCACCTATACCACCCAACCAGATGGCGAGTCCCAACGGAAATCATGAAGAAAGAGCTGATGAAGGTGACCTCAACATTCAACCTGTAGCCTCATCATTTGAGCACAGGATGCTAGAGTATATGGCAGCACAAACTCAAAGTCTACAAGCAATGGCTCAAACCATGATCAATATCCATCAACATATTACATAGCAAGCCTGAGCTCCTATGAACCACAACTCCCTTAGCAGTGATAACCATCAGATTTCACCAATTCTGTCACCGTTTGATAAAAGGAAGCTATTAGCCATGCAGGCTCAAGTCTTACGAGGAAGGATGCAGCCCAATACATCATCCCCTCATAACATGAAGTTGACCAAACCAGACATTCCTACCGGACCAGTGAAGAGGCAAGTCGCTAAATCATGGAACCGTCAAAGGAATAAGAAAAGTCATGGAACGCTAGAGCTAGAAATTGAGAGACAATATAAAGATATCAAGACCCCAGGAACATGTCAATGTTGTGAGCATTATGGTCAGCCATGTCTTCAAGAAGATGCTAGCCTAATGACAGCTGAAGCCAGACAATGTTACTATTTAGATATTAATAAGGATTTATCTACCCAAGAGACTTTCCAAGACGGAGTTACCCAATATCAAGATGGTAATCAGACTATGAACCTTGAGGATTGGAGTATTTCTTTCAAGGAATTTCAGCCTAGTAGAATCAAGCAACGCAAGTAACAAGCAAGCGAAGAAAACCAAGAGAAGATGGAGTTACCAGAACCATTGGTACATAGCAGTACTCAACCCTGTTCCAACCAACTACAACCTAAAGTTGTTCAACTTCTGCATGACAACTCTATCAAGAAGAATCCTGATGCCCAGATTGCTTCACGAAGAGCTATGGTGGAGCAGAAAGGAAGCCCGAATGGATATGTTAAAGGAGCGTGCTTCAAATGTGGTGAAGAAGGTCACTATGTTAATAAATGTCCAACAAAGTGTAAGGTGACTAGATCGTGTGATGCTGGATTATATTGCCTCAAGTGTGATGAAGACGGACATCTTGCCAGTTGGTTTGCAAAAGACAATGATAATCAACCCCTGGACCAAAGTCCTAATGGCCCTGCACTCAGTCAAATGTCATCAGTTTGCCTCCTTAGCAGTATAGATGATCAGGATACCTCAGCTGGACAAGAATGCCATCTATCCCCAATGCCCATTTCTCATACCACCTCGAGTCGCCAAGATACCAAAGCAAGTAAAAGTTAGGCTGAGAAGAATTGAGGATATCTCTGAAGGAGACAGTCAAGCCAAGGAAAAGCGATCATGGAATCAATCCAGCTCTATTCAAATCATTTTATCAATATATGAAGAAGGTTCTTCAAAAGATGGGCCAACGAAGCTAAGGAAGGAATGGATAGTTAAAAGTGGAATTAGACTAAGTATCCAAGAAGTGTTTCATGTGGTAGTGGAGCATTAACAAATGTGATCGAGGAGCTATTGTAAGAATGAACAATGTGGAAGAAAGTTGGATGCCACTCACCTAAACCTTTGTCTCTTGCTAGCCTTTGCGAATCTCGGGACGAGATTCCTTTTAAGGGGGGTAGTTTTGTCACACCCTGAAATTGTTGAATTTCAGGACGTGATTAGAAAAAAAAATATAATAATAATAATAAAGCAATGATTTTCTCATAATTATATAAAAATTTCAACATTTATTTTCTTTACAGAGAATTTAGTATAGGAAAAAAATAAATAATTGTCTTTCAAAATTAAATAAAATGGTTTTATATTTGTTGCATTCATGTCGTTGCATTGGTTTTTGTTTGTTTGCGTATTTGAGTTTGCAAAATAAAAATACCCAAAAACTACCCTAAAATCTTTTTCTCTCTCTTCCCTATCTCTTTTGGCTCATCCCATCTTTCTCTCTCTCTTTCCCTTCTTCCAGCCCGGCCCAAAACCTCTCCCTCTCCTCTCTTTCTTTTCTCTCCCCGCGGCCCAAACAGCCCAGCCGGCCCAAAACCTCTTCCTCTCCTCTCTTTCTTTTCTCTCCCCATGGCCCAAACAGCCCAGCCGGCCCCATCCGTCCCTCTCTCCCTGTGGCAGAACCACCTGAATTAATCCGGTTCAAGCGCGCTATTCATCACCACAAGGGCAATCAGGGCTAACTCGCACTTCAAACGGAATAATCCACTGGTCTGTCGGGTAACCTCCCGATACAACCATGGTTGTTGTGGATCGAAGCCACACATACATGTACTCACACGAAGGTGAGCCCAGAGTATACAACATTCCACAATTCACGACTCCAGTTCATCATGAATTATTATTACAATGGAGTTCAAATTCGTAAAACAAGGTACTTCGGATTTTGAAATAAATGAGTTCTTCATAGTTCAAGCAGCGGAAATTATAACGACAACTACTCGACGATAAAGGATGTCTCGATGAAGCCCGTACGAGGCATCACTCGGCATTACCACCGTTGGCCGGGGGCGTATCCCATTCCACCGACCAACCAGGAGGAAGGGTACAAGGCCAAGTCAAACTAGCAATCAAATCCTCAAAGGTTTCACCTGAAAACAAGCCACAAGCAAGGCTGAGTATACTAATAATCAGCAAGGCTTACCCGACTAGTGGGTTATACTTAGCCGACTCCTAGGCATGCGAGTATTTTGGCTTGAGGGGTTTGTTTTGCCGAAAAGTATATATCTAGTAGGTCCTTACTTTCAGATTTTAGCTCCAAGTTCTAGCTTTCTTTAACCATTCTAGGTAAGCAACTATCCAATATCATGCATGGTGGAGAATTATTTTTGCATCCAACAAGATTAATCATTATCATTGTTCCTCTTCTTACTCTATGTGGTAAAAGGGTCAAGCAGTCTCATTGACCGCGAGAAACGGACAATTCGAATCGAATTTCTTAACCTTGCAAGGGAAACCTAAACACACGTCACGTGGTTACTCCCAGAGTCACACGTGCAACTTTTCCCTTCAATTCCCGCTTCACGGAACAGGCCCACCGCCCTCAACTACACCTCCCCACAGACCACGGTACGTCGGGCTGTGGCGGCCGATGCACCCTAATGTGAACGAGGGTTCCCGATCTTCCGAAAGGTTCTGATAACTCTCGATTTGGTGGAGTCGCGACACGAATCGATCCGGCTTCCGGCAACACGTCCCGAAACCCCGCAATCGTAGCACCACGTCTCCTCAGGTTATCGACCGGCGAATACACGGTCAACCTCGCCAAGAAGGCTAATCCCTGCCTGCGAATCGAAGAACACAAGCAAGAACAAGGAAGATTGCAAACCAATTGCAGATGGATGATTAGCTCACGAGTTGGGGTCTCACAAGCCAAGTACGGCGAAACTGTTCTTGACAGAATAATCTAAGTAAAACCCGAATCCTAACGAGGGTGGCGGCTACTGATATATAGGGTTTAGGGTCGTGTCCAATTACCTGGACGCAACCCTAAAGGACTCGACGACGATACACGGCCCAAAGGCCAAAATACGGTGACGCAGCACCGGGACAGATTCTGGACGCCAACTTCCTCGGATGATTCCCGACGACTCATAATGAATTTGGGCCTCAAACCAACGCCATTGGAAGCTCTATCAAATTGTCTTTCCACCCATATGTAGATTGTCGAAATCGGACTTCGGATGCGGCCTGGGCGTCCAATTCAAGTCAAACTGCTCCTGGACTCCGAGGTGGACTCGAAGTTGAGTTGTATTGGGCCTCCACGTAGCTTGGACGTCCCTTGCTGTCCCTCCACGACTCCATGCTCCTCTCCATGTGTCATCTTATCTTCTCCTTGGTTTCTAATCACAATATAAACATTAGGTAGCAAACTATTCTCGAAACTATTAAGAGAAACACTTAGGAGCGAGCTCACCTCTAAATTTAATTGTCGCGCGCGAGCTCTTGTGATTGGACCTTGAATGGTTTGGATGTCCAGCGAAGAAGCCTCGTGTATATCCGTAGGAGTGATGTCCTCATCATCCTCCCCCTCTTGAATTTGAGTCGTCCTCGACTCAAGCGCATCATCTTCTCCCAAGTAAGGCTTCAAATCTGAAATGTTAAAGGTGGGACTAACCCCGAACTCGGGAGGCAACTCAAGTTTGTATGCATTATCATTAATTTTCTTAATTATTTTGAAAGGACCATCAGCTCTAGGCATTAACTTGGACTTCCTCAATTCTGGAAAACGTTCTTTTCTCAAATGTAACCACACTAGATCACCTTGTTCAAGTTTTAACTCTCTTTTACCTTTGCTACCAGCAACTCTATATTTTTCAGTCATCTTTTCAATGTTGTGCTTAGTTGTTTCATGCATTTTCAATATAAATTCAGCACGTTTCTTAGCATCACTATGAATTCTCTCAGTAGTAGGTAAAGGTAAGATATCAATAGGAGCACGGGGGTTGAAACCATACACTACCTGAAAAGGACTTACCTTTGTGGTAGAATGTGTTGCCCGATTGTATGCAAACTCCACGTGAGGCAAGCATTCTTCCCACATCTTCAAATTCTTCTTCAAAACAGTCCTCAACATGGTGCCCAAGGTACGGTTCACCACCTCTGTTTGTCCATCAGTTTGTGGATGACAAGTGGTAGAAAATAATAATTTTGTCCCCAACTTGTACCACAAAGTACGCCAAAAGTGACTCAAAAATTTCGCATCACGATCTGAAACAATAGTAGAAGGCATACCATGCAAGCGTACAATCTCGTGGAAAAAGAGGTTAGCAATATGAACAGCATCATCACTTTTATGACATGGTATAAAATGAGCCATCTTAGAAAATCGATCCACCACAACAAAAATGCTATCCATCCCCCTCTTAGTCCTAGGCAATCCCAAAACAAAGTCCATAGAAATATCGGCCCAAGGAATAGAAGGAACAGGAAGAGGCATGTACAAACCATGTGGATTCAAACGAGACTTAGCTTTCTGACATGTAGTGCAGCGAGCAACGAACCTCTCAACGTCGGTCCTCATCTTTGGCCAAAAGAAATGTGTGGTCAAAACATCCTCCGTCTTCTTTGCGCCAAAATGTCCCATAAAACCTCCTCCATGTGCTTCCTGTATCAACAAAAGACGAACGGAACCAACTGGAATGCACAGGCGGTTAGCTCTAAACACAAATCCATCATTGACCACAAACTTGTTCCATGTACGTCCCTCTTTACAATTAAGCAACACTTCTGTAAAATAAGGATCAAGCGCATATTGTTCTTTAATTGATTCAAGCCCAAAAATCCGACAATCAAGTTGGGACAGTAAGGTATATCGTCTAGACAAAGCATCAGCAATCACATTATCCTTCCCTTTCTTATGCTTAATAATGTAAGGAAAAGATTCAATGAACTCAACCCATTTAGCATGTCTACGGTTCAGATTATTTTGAGAACGAAGATACTTAAGCGCTTCATGATCAGAGTGTATAACAAATTCTTTAGGCCACAAATAATGACGCCACGTCTCTAAAGAACGTACAAGAGCATACAATTCTTTATCATACGTAGAATAATTCAGAACAGGGCCATTTATTTTTTCGCTAAAGTATGCAACGGGTTTACCATCCTGCATCAAAACACCACCAATACCAACTCCACTAGCATCACAAGCGAGTTCGAAAGTCTTACCAAAATGCGGAAGTTGCAGCAACGGCGCATGCGTAAGCTTGTCCTTCAAAGTGACAAATGACTCCTCTTGTGCTTTTCCCCAATGAAACACCACACCCTTCCTCGTCAACTCATGCAGCGGTGCAGCAATGGTGCTGAAATCTTTGACGAAGCGGCGGTAGAAACCTGCAAGACCAAGAAAACTCCTCACCTGTGTGATGTTTTGGGGCAACGGCCAACTCTCAATGGCTTCAATTTTCGTCTCATCCACCTCAATGCCCTGTGGAGTAACAACATAGCCAAGGAAAGAAACTCGATCGGTGCAAAAGGTGCACTTCTCAAGGTTAGCAAACAATTGCGCTACTCTCAACGCATCAAAAACAGCACGTAAGTGATCCATATGTTCATCCAAAGACTTGCTGTAAATCAATATGTCATCAAAGTAAACCACCACAAATCGACCAATAAAAGCCCTCAAAACCTCATTCATCAAGCGCATGAAGGTACTAGGTGCATTGGTTAAACCAAAAGGCCTCACTAACCACTCATACAACCCAAATTTAGTTTTAAAAGCAGTTTTCCATTCATCTCCAAGCTTCATTCTTATTTGGTGGTAACCACTACGCAAATCAATCTTTGTGAAAATTATAGAACCACACAACTCATCAAGCATGCCGTCCAACCTAGGAATAGGATGACGATATCGAATAGTAATATTATTAATGGCTCTACAATCAACACACATACGCCACGAACCATCTTTTTTAGGAACCAAAAGCACAGGAACAGCACAAGGACTAAGGCTCTCACGTACATACCCACGGTCCACAAGGTCTTGGACTTGTCGCTGAATTTCTTTAGTCTCCTCGGGGTTGGTTCTATAGGCAGCACGGTTTGGCAGAGCGGCGCCGGGGATCAAATCAATTTGATGTTCTATTCCTCTCAAAGGTGGCAGCCCCGGAGGTATCTCAGCTGGAAAAACGTCCGCGTACTCCTGCAAAATGTTAGTAACCACAGGAGGCAAAGAGCTAGCAATATCATGAAGTGAAAATAAGGTTCGTTTGCAAAACAAGGCATAGCAAATATCATCATCAGAAATTTCAGCGAGGTCACATTTTGTTGCGAGCATAACTTGACCCCCTAATTTAATTCCCTCGGCCTCAGATTTATGAGTGTGTTTCTCCTTTTTAGGTGGGAACATAGAATTAGCAACTTGCTGATTTTCAGATTTATCATTACTCAAACTAGCTGCTCTTTCTTGATCGGCTTGTGCAATTTCAGCAGGTGTCAAAGGAACCAAAGTAATTTTCTTCCCTTTATGCATGAAGGTATAATTATTACTTCTACCATGGTGTGTAGCATCATTATCATGTTCCCATGGACGACCCAACAAAAGTGAACAAGCTTGCATAGGTACCACATCGCAATCAGCAAAATCAGCATATGCACCAATGGAAAAAGAAACTCTGCAAGTTTGTGTTACCTTAGCTTTACCGGAGTCATTTAACCACTGAACATAGTATGGATGTGGATGTGGTCGTGTGGTCAAGCCAAGCTTCTTGACCAGATCTGAACTCACCAAGTTGTTGCAGCTTCCTCCATCAATAATCACACGAGCACGTCGCTGCTTGATGACGAAAAAGGTCTGGAACAAATTGTGTCGCTGCAACCTCTCAGGCTGCTGTATTTGCGTGCTGAGTACACGCTGAACAATAATGTTCAAGAAGCCCGCAGTC
Source organism: Panicum miliaceum (assembly GCA_032594955.1). NCBI lineage: Eukaryota > Viridiplantae > Streptophyta > Magnoliopsida > Poales > Poaceae > Panicum > Panicum miliaceum. The sequence continues at coordinate 43,264,564 of CM064061.1, read as the reverse complement.
TGTCCACCATGAATGACCAGGTTGTCGACGTCCTCAGCAGCGACCGCTTCATCATCATCTTCTATGTCGGAGGTGCTGATGTAACCTCCATCTTCTGGCACCAAATATGCCCACTGACTTGGGCAATCCTTCTTCACGTGTCCAATCCCATGGCAGCGATAGCATTGAATGCCGGAGGTGCGTCCCGTCGATGCAGCGGATGAAGAACTCTGAGCCGGGGCCTGCACAACATTGTTACCTGAATCTGCAGCACGTGAAGAAGATTTGTTTGGTGTAGTCGAAACACCACTCGTCGTTGTTTTCTTGCCCGCTGGTGGAGGTGCTCGAAAACTCGAAGGCTTGGGCACCCCTGAAAGCGCCGGTGTGCGTGAGGCAAAGGACGTCCGGGCGCTGGTCCTGTCCTGTAGCTGACGACCCTGCAATTCCTTCTCTGCAAGCATAGCAAACTGGAACAACTGGTTGATAGTAGTGAAATCCTTATAATCAACTATGTCCTGAATCTCGCGTTTCAGACCCGAATAAAAACGAACGAGAGCATCCTTGGGTCCCTCAACTATCCCGCAACGCATCAAACCCTTCTGAAGCTCACCATAGTAGTCCTGCACAGATTTAGTACCCTGATCTAAATGCATCAAACTGGCACGCAGTTCTCTATGATAAGAAGGAGGAACAAACCTATCATGCATAGCAACCTTGAGGTGTTCCCAAGTAGTAGGTGCAAGACCTGAAGCAACTAAACCAGTCCACCAAATGATAGCAAAATCTTTAAATTCAATAGTGGCTTGTCGAACTCTATGTTGCTCAGGCACTAGGTGGGCACTAAATTTTTGGTCAACCGTCATCTCCCAATCAAGATATCCCTCAGCATCATAATGTCCAGGAAAAGACGGTATAGTAAATTTAACCTTAGCATAAGGATCAGCGGGGGCACGGTTACCTCCTGCGTTGTTCATGCGAACACGCGCTCGTATGCGGGCCTCTCATGTAGCTGCCTCGTCAATGTTGCCATGGACGTCATACACCACGTCTTGAGTATCGGCTGGCTGAGGTGGTGGACGGTTTTCCAACGCAGCAACTCTGTTAGTTAGCGTGGCTATCCGTCCGTTCAACTCCCCAACGAGGTTAGCAAGTCGGAGTTCGTTGATGTTCTCGGTGACGGCCCTGGTAACTGCCTCGCGTATCTCGTTTCGTGTGTCCTCCATGAAAGCATGCAGCTGAGCTTGGCTAACACACTCGTTTAAGTCCTTGGGAGTGTCTCCATCGTTGCCTGCCATTGTAGACACAGGAACAAACAAACAGTGAAGGTTATGCCTAAAAATCTCCTACGCAGGTGTGGTGGTGCCTCTCAATTCAATCTACACAGCAAAGGAAACACCTTACCAAGCTCTTACAAAGTTCTTACCAGCAAGGCAAAGGATACCTGGAAGGCGTAGGCCACGATTGCAAGGGTTAAGAACTGGTGCTGCACAGAAGTAGTATGTGGAGTTCTAGGAAGGCCAAAAATATGTAAGTGGAACACAATTCACTAGCAGATAGCAATGCTGAATAAATGTCCAAAGGTACTTGTCCTTAGGTGCTGGTCTAACCGAGTCCTTAGTCAGTAGTGCCAACAAACAAGGAGGTAAGATGAAAAGGATGATCAGCAATGAGAGAAAATCAGCAATGAACCAGCCACAGCACATAAAACAGCAATTGTACCCTCTCTATGTGCTTCCCTGTTTTGTCTTTTAGCACTAGTAGAAATCAATTTTTTGTTTTTTTGCTTTTATTTTTCTTCTATTTTTTCACAACCAGGGGCACAAAAATAGGTACACCACAAAGGATCAACTCAATCAAAGGTAAGACGTGATCTGGAGAAAATCACGATTGTTCCCAAAAACTGTAGATGGAACTTCAGAGCTCGAATCAAGGACCTTCTGAATTTTTTTTGAGTTTTTTGAATTTTTCATGACCGGCGAAGCCGGTGAATTGTATGTGCAAAATTTCGAGATCTTTCCGGGGAAAAAAAGAACACCTCAATCGGAGGTCCGAGCCAAAAGTTATGCCCGTTTTAAGGAGGACCCTCCGAATTAGGTTTTTGTGATGGCGTTGGTGAAACGGATGCGAATCGGTGGGAAACTTTTTGTGGGATGTTAGCCGGGGAAAGTGGATGCACAAAACCGAACCAAAGACATGGACTCAACCAGCACAAAAAGACGAGTATAGGACACAAACTCAACACTGCGGACTCTGAAAGAGAATTATGCAAAAGGCTAAACACGGTCTAGGACGGGAAAAACCTAACTACAAATTTTTTGTGTTGCGGCTGTTCTGTGGACTATAGGACAAAGGCGAAAACAAAGGTAAGAGCGAACCTGACGGTAAACCTGTCTCTGAATACCACTTAATGTGAACGAGGGTTCCCGATCTTCCGAAAGGTTCTGATAACTCTCGATTTGGTGGAGTCGCGACACGAATCGATCCGGCTTCCGGCAACACGTCCCGAAACCCCGCAATCGTAGCACCACGTCTCCTCAGGTTATCGACCGGCGAATACACGGTCGACCTCGCCAAGAAGGCTAATCCCTGCCTGCGAATCGAAGAACACAAGCAAGAACAAGGAAGATTGCAAACCAATTGCAGATGGATGATTAGCTCACGAGTTGGGGTCTCACAAGCCGAGTACGGCGAAACTGTTCTTGACAGAATAATCTAAGTAAAACCCGAATCCTAACGAGGGTGGCGGCTACTGATATATAGGGTTTAGGGTCGTGTCCAAGTACCTGGACGCAACCCTAAAGGACTCGACGACGATACACGGCCCAAAGGCCAAAATACGGTGACGCAGCACCTGGACAGATTCTGGACGCCAACTTCCTCGGACGATTCCCGACGACTCATAATGAATTTGGGCCTCAAACCAACGCCATTGGAAGCTCTATCAAATTGTCTTTCCACCCATATGTAGATTGTCGAAATCGTACTTCGGATGCGGCCTGGACGTCCAATTCAAGTCAAACTGCTCCTGGACTCCGAGGTGGACTCGAAGTTGAGTTGTATTGGGCCTCCACGTAGCTTGGACGTCCCTTGCTGTCCCTCCACGACTCCATGCTCCTCTCCATGTGTCATCTTATCTTCTCCTTGGTTTCTAATCACAATATAAACATTAGGTAGCAAACTATTCTCGAAACTATTAAGAGAAACACTTAGGAGCGAGCTCACCTCTAAATTTAATTGTCGCGCGCGAGCTCTTGTGATTGGACCTTGAATGGTTTGGATGTCCAGCGAAGAAGCCTCGTGTATATCCGTAGGAGTGATGTCCTCATCACACCCGCCATTAGCTAGATGTGAACGAATTCAAGAAAGTGGGGAGTATATTCCGGCCTCGGTTCAATCCAGTACTTAAGCTTACCGATTACCATATTCTCGGCATGTGGTTAGTACGTTCAAAGACTTAACCACCACTACCACACACTGCGGCCTTAGCATTTTTCACTAAATAGACGGGGCCTCAATCATCAACATAAACATCGTACCATAGCCACGTCCGTCGACCTTATGGTTGCAGCATGTAGTAAACATTCAACTCCTGATTTCTCGCGAGTGACAGGAAATCACTCGACTTTTACCGAGTCCTATTAGCATAGCATTCTATCGAACCTTGCATCTAGTGTTCAGAGCATGGGTACCTAGGATCATGCAACTAAGTTTTCATCCAACTCCTATAAACTTAATGCACAAGTAAAGTAGAGTAATAAGTTGCATAAGTTTAGAAAAATTAGGGTTCATGCTCCGGGGCATGCCTTCTTGGGAAAAGCTAGCTTGGGGCTCTCCCGAACTTGGGCTCGGGTCTTCGAGAGCTTCATTTAGATGTACTTGAGCTTCACACTGCTCACTCTCGGACGAGGGCACCAGCTCATACGTTCCATCGGCGAGAGTCGTCGATTCTATATGAATGCACCATTATAAGTTATAGTGAGGGTACATGACGATTATTTTCATTCACGTCAAAGTTGTAGTTCGCAAAACATCGATTTGGTTGTGAAGTTACTTAGTTGAGATTTCTGTGGGCAATTATTAAAAAGTATAACTTAAACTATTAACTTTATTAAACAAGAAGGGGTTGTGTTATAATAGAAACTGAATTTTCCAAGCTTACATGGATTAATCACAACTTCTGGATTAGGTGAATTCTGGTGATGAAATTTTTATTTAGAGCACAATAAGCAGAGAAAAACGCACTGCAAAAATTTCAGACATTTTTACGCAGCAGATTAATTATGAAAAAGTAAAACACAACCACTGCTAGCACCTAGATATTTTTATACAGAACAAACCATTCAAGTATTGAAGCTAAAACTTTTACAGGGTCTTAATCTATCCATAAGTGTGTTACTGTAAAATTTTCAGATTTAGACTTTGCCTACAACAGGGGGTATATTTAAAGTCTATTAAACCTTCCACTTAACTTATAGTAAGATTTAGTAAGAAACTGAAGAAATGCATGTAACAAAAGTTGTAGATTTTCATCTAAAGATTCCAGAACAGTGGAGTTTGTATTTTTCCGGCTTTTCTACGATTTTATATGAATTTTACAAGTTCGCTGTGTTTGATTTTAAAGTTTGAACACAGGTTTACAGATATGCCCCTGGAAACTTGCGTACAGGCTCTTTTAAAGATTTCAACCAAAGCAATTGGGTCCCTGGGCGGCGCTGGCATGGCGGCCGTCCAGATTCCGACGAGGGGGCTCGTTGGCGGCGAGGGAAAAATGGTTGGGGAGATCTAGGGAGGTGAGAGCTACCTTGGGGGGGCCTTGGTTGGGGTTGGGAGTGGCCGAAGGTGGCTCGTCGGCGCGGAGCAGAGGGGCGGCGACGGGGCGGAACGTCGGCGGCGGTGCTCCAGCGAGAAGGGAACAACGTGGGCTGGTCGAGTAGCTTCACGGCACCGAGGGGAACCCGTTTCGAAGCTTGTCTGGGACGGAGGAGCTTTGGTATGGTCTGTCCATAGAGCAACAAGGAGCAGCGGCGGCGCGGGCGGCGCTGGCGGTGCTCCGGTGGCTCTGAGCAACGATGGGTGGTGCAGTGAGCTGCGGTGGGGTGTTGTGGTGGTGGTGGAAGACTCAGCTTTGGCAAAGGGTGGCCGGAGAGGTGAGCTCCACGGTGAGCTGAGCACGACGGCGTTAATGGTGGCGGCGGCGGCGTTCTGGTGGTTGGGCGCGCGAGGGGGGGGGGGGGGAACTCAGCTTGGCCTTTTGTAGGCAGCAGAGGGGCGGGAGGAGGGGCGGGACTTGACTGTGAGACGCGGGTGCGGGCGGCACGATGGGGGCGCGCGACTGGCCGCGGCGGGCGGTGAACACAAGCCAGCGCGGCGTGCGGTAGGCGCGGGCAGGGGACTGGGCGCTGAGGATTTGGCGTGTGAAGCTAGAGATCACGTGGCGCGCGGGTTGCGCGAAGAGGTGCAGCAGCTACCTTGCCGGGCGGCGAGCGCGGCGACTGGCGCAATGCTGCGGAGACACGGGCACGGCAGGCGGCGAGCAGGGGCGCGGGTCGCCGGCGCGCGCGTGGCGTGCGCGGACTGGGGAGGAACACGGCGTGCGGGCGCGGCCAGGCATTGGCTTGGCGCCTAGCGCGGTCAGGCATCGCCGGCCAAATGGCCTACAGCGACTGCGCGACAGCGTGGGTCGGGCGAAGCGAGGGGTCGGCGAGTGAAAGGGTCGGGCGAAACGGAAAGGGTCGGGCGAGTGAAAGGGTCGGGCGAACGGCTGCGCGTCGGAGGGTCGGGCGAGACGGAAGGGTCTGCAGCGAAATAGAAGAAAAGGCAGGGGCTGGTTCGCAAATCCAAGCGTTTCTCAAATTTTTGTGTTGCAACCGAAAAATCCTTCAACGCGAAAGTTGTTCAAAATGGAAAGTTCTACAAGTTTTGCTTCAGGCCAAAGTTTATTTGAGGTCTAGTTTTTAGAAGTTATTCTAAAAACTTATTTAGTTGAAATTTCTCTTAATTATTTATGCACCGCTTTAAGGTAAAGAGGCTTATTTCGCAATTTAAACACCTGGGGTGTTACACTCCCTCCCCCTCCCCTCTCACCATTGCTCAACCTTCTCTCTCACCGACACGCCGGGTCCACCCGTCAGCGCCATCTTCTTCCTCCCGCTCCCACCTTCCTTCTTGCGTCGCCGGCGCCTTCCTTTCTCCCCCCCAGACCTCGCCGCGAATCTTGCCGCCCGCGCCCGCCCCACCTTTCTTTTCTTCTTCCTCTCGCTCCTCTCTCTTTCCTTTCCGCCGCGACACCAGATGCGTCCGTCGCCGTCGCCCATCGTCCGCGCCTCCCTCCCCTTTACTTTTCTTCTTCACCCCGAATCCTGTTCGCCCCCACGCCGTCGCCTGCGTCTCCTCCTTCCTTCCCTGCGATGCTGGCCTGCCATAATGCCGTGGCACGCGTTTCCCCGGGCGACCCGCCCCTTTCCTTCACGGGCGACCGCAGCAATTCCGCCGCGTCAATCCCGGCCGCCGCGTGAGCCGCCGCCTTCCTTTCCCCGGCCGCTCCGCCTCCTCTCCTCCCCTATAAAACCAGTGCCTGAACCCCTGTCCCTCTTCTTCCACCCCGCACCGTCACCGGCCTCGTCTTCCCTTCCGCGCCAACGCACCATGCCGCCAAACCGCTCGCCGGAGCGAATATCTCCGCCCGTGCCGCACCTCGTCATCGACCCGCCGTTTCGCCTCGACTCCACCGTCTTCAACCCCCGCAAGACTCTAGCGAGGAAGTAAGCACCACACCGCTCCCGTTTTTCCCCTCCCTCTTGCTCTCTTGCCCCGGCAATTGCTCGCTGGAGCTCTGTCTCCACCCGCCGCCGTGGTGAGCATGCTTCCGGCTGCCACACAGCCGTCCCGAGCCCCTAGGAGAGTTCCCCGTCGCCCACTCTCGCTCCTCGGCTCTTTCCCGAGCCAATCCGTGCCCCGGAGCACCGATTCCGGTGTACACCAACGAGGCACCACCGCGCCTGCTCGCCGCTGGCGTCTACCGCCGCCCAGCGCTGCCTGCTGATTCGCCCGACCCTTACTCCGCCGATTTGCCCGACCCTTACTCTACCGAGTCGACCCGATTCGCCCGACCCACAACCTGCCACTCGATCCAAATCCAACGGACCAGAATGCCCGACCCTTACTCTGAAGAGACGCGTCCAATTCGCCCGACCCACACCCTGCCGCCCGATCTAGATCTAACGGCCAGAACAGATCTGAGCCGCGCCCGAGCCGCCGCCCTCGCCCGACCCTTACCCTGCCGTCGGATCGTGATCCAACGGATCAGATCCACCCGACGGAGCCAAACCTAGACGTCCCCGGAACCTTTGCAGAAAAGCCCCTAGGTTTTCCAGAAATCAACCCACAGTCCAGATCAGTAGAAAAATAATTAGAGTTGAGCCCTTTCTTTTCTGTCCCGACCCCTAACCTTTCTAGAATTAGTACCCACCGTCCAGGACCTATAGTTTTGCACCCCGACCCTCTGTTTAAGGTTTAATTATGTTTTAGCCCCTGATTTCTTTAATTTAGCCCCTGGAAGTTCAGTTTCTTCATAGATAAATCCCTGGAGCCTTGTTTTAGCCCTATCTTCGTCGTTTTAGCTCCGTTTCGACTCATTCTTGTTGCGTTAAGTCTTCTAAAACCCTAAGCTACCATTTAGTCGTGTCGTTGTGCCTTAGTTCCTATCTTTTAATTAAAAATAGATTTAATTTAATTAAAGTTCTCTCACCTAGTTTTTCTAATTAAAATCTACCTAGGTCTTTACCTCCGGTTTTCATAACTAATGTCAATTCAATTAATACCAACTCAAATGTGTTCTAAATATAATTTGTTTAGTTGAACACCAAATATAAAGTTATGCGTTTAGATGCTCTCACAAGTTTTCTTTCTAATTAATTGTTAATTAGTGTAATTTGTACATAGACAATCATAAATAAAATATGACTAAGTTCTACTCCGCTTTTATAAATAAAAGTATAATAAAAGTTAATTATAATCAGGGATATTTTGTCTTGAATATCTTTTACATTTGTTTTTCAATTAAAATAAATAAAACTCATAGTTCTTTTGTTTCTTTTATAATACCAATTTTCCGATAGCTGTGTCTTTTCAACCCTAGCTCCGTTTTCCGTGTCTCTTGTGCTCTTGTAACCGTAGCAGCGAGCCTTATCCTTTAACACGCTATTGGCGCAAAAATCAGCCAGGAATCGGCCGATGGTCTTCAGCGTCGAACACACGACCCGGGAGAATCTGCTTAGCTCCTGTTCGGGTTATAGCCCTTGTACGGTTCGCGCGGCGTGCCAGTCAATCTGACCTGTTGATTGACAAGGAAAATAAGAGTATTAAATTCCGGGCATCCCGATCGGCTGGGGTTCCAATCTGTCCCTAGGAGCGCGTCGGCGAATCGGCCGATTTGCTATGAAGATGACCGGCTATGGATCAGCCGATAATCACGTAATAATTGCAAAGAAAACTGCTGGAGCGACTTAAACAATTATTAAAGATGCAACACTTGAAATAGATCTAATCGGCTATATGACGATGAACAAGGAAACGCGATGATAAAGCCGATAATTCCAATCTCAAGCTGGATAACTGGTGATAATACTAGAACAACAGGTAAAACTTGTAATTCTAGTAAATATCGATAACTAGTGAATAAATCTAGATGAAACCACAGCGATGTGCCCGAGGTTAAAGCTCAGATTTTATTCGATAAGCGGAACCTACCAATTGGCCGGAGATCAAGTTGATGCAGCCCTGCCAATCCGTACGAACTCGTGAAAGAAGAAAAAGTATTGGCGAAGTCGCCGATGTGAAAGTAAAGTACTAGGAAAAAGTAGAAGTGTTTTGTTGATTGATGTATTGATATCTTACAAAGCCCTGGCGACTCCTATTTATACCCTAAAACCAGGACTCCTGGTCGATTACGACTTGTTACAATCTTATTAAAAACTGCTATATCTATAATATTCTTATAAAGGAAACGGACTCCCGCAGAATCTTCTACCGCCGTCTCTTAATCCAATCAGGACTCTTTTCTTTTGCCTCTTGACCGAATCAGCATTATTCCGTTGACCAACATTAGGCCACTTTTAACCAGGATCCTCTGTTGTGGTCCCAATCTCGTTGGCGCAAGTCGCATCGCCAATCGGCCGATTCCCAACTGTAACCTCAATAGGCCAATTCTTTAGTGTAGCCTTTAGATCTGCTGCATCGGCCAATCTCTTCTCCTGACACCAATTCAACACGTGTCAAAATCTGGCGTCAACACATGCCCCCCACTTTCGGAGTAAAACATAATTTTTACTTCGAAACTCTTTTCTTTAATCTTTCTCTCCGAAACGGGCGTAGTAAAAATCTCCTTCCATTTCGCGGTCTTGTGGATAATGATTGCAATTTCCTCGAACCGGGCGCTCGAGACAACTGTTCCCCTGGAATTTGTGTAGACGACGCGGCAAAAATCCCGTCTTTACCCTTTCTCTCTTGGATTATCCTTAAGTACTGGCATTCTCCGCCCACTTTTCTTCACGAGCCTAGTATTTTCCTCCAGCGAACCAATGTTCATCTTCTTCCCGAGCCTTCCCGATCTCCAACCGCTCCCTCCGGCGATCTCGCTTGCGACCTGCTCCAACCTCCCAATGGTGGCACCATCAGCAACCTCTCCAACCAGGGAGGCTCTATCGGCAACCCCCTCACTGACGGCGGCCCCATCGGCGACTCAACTGGTGGCTCCATCGGCGACGATGAGCTTCATCCCGGAGGTAATGATCCAAAATTTTCCCCTTTTGCTCTTCTACTGTTCAAGTATTTTCTAGACCCATTCTCAGTTTTCCCCCTTTTCCTTCTTTTTAGGCATTTAGGCACCAGATCACTATTCCACTTTCCGAATCCTCCGAACTCATCTGCTTAGGCCCCATGGGGAATCCCGATCCAACTGACTTGATCAACCTAGAGACTCACAGAATTCCGTTCAAGCAATCGCCCATGGATTTAGGTCAATGGGCTGGTGCCTTTAGGTCTTAGCCGAATGAGACCCCTGGCTGGAGAGAATGGTACCATAGAGTAGCCAGGTCTAGGAGAGTTCAGTGGGATGAACTAAAAATCGGCCAATGCATAGACCTCTCTCTGTCCCAGATGGAGAAAAACGAGCCCTTGGTAATAACAGCTTCTTACTTCTGGTCCGACGCACTCAATGCGTTCCTTTTTGGTCACGGAGCCATGACTCCAACTTTGGCCGATGTCCTGTTGTTGACCGGCCTTGATATCTCCTCTTCTGACACCCCCTTTGATTATCTGATCAAACCATCTCATCGGCTAGAAGCCAAAGGAATCAGCGGATGGAAGGGGTATATCAGCAAGAATATGAGGATTGGGACAGTTTCAGAGAGAGAACATACGGCGTTCCTAATGATGTGGCTGGAGAAACACTTTTTCTGTGGCAGAGCAGTTGGCCCTTCTTTTAATACCCAAGCCCTGGCAGAAGCTCTGTCACTAGGATCGGCCGTCCCCCTTGGGAAGCATCTGTTGGGATCGGCCTACCACATGATGCACCAAATCGGCACTAGACTGTCAAAAGGGGAGCCGATCGGCAATCCTGGTGGTCCCTGGTGGTTTATCACACTCTGGCTCAACCTATATGAGCAAGGTCTCCTAGCAACAAATAGAGAGCAAGACTTTTCCCAACATTGAGTTAGAGGAAAACCCCACCATCCGACGACGCTGTACATCTTTCAGAGAAGCGGCATCGGCCTTCCCTGGCTGTCAATTCACTGCTACTCGAACAGCCGAATACTTCAGATGCTTCTACAACGGCTTTAGTGAAGAGACTGTCAGTTGGTATCCATATCAGACAGTAGGGCCGATTTTCGAGCTTCCTATCTGCTACGACTCGTCCACTCACACTTTTGATAGTGAACTTATGGATACCCTGATCAAGCCAGGGATTTTACCGGCCAACTTCTTCTCTGGAAAGGATTCTCCCACATATGAGTTTTATAATCCATCGGTCGCAACAAGGCAACTGGGCTTTGGTCAACTGCCGATTCAGGTCTACTTTGCCGGGAAAGCAAAATTCAGAGATGAACTGACCAAGAGCCTTGACTACAATCGGTTGTGCAACTTAGTGCCAGACTCCAGCACTATCAACCTGAACAACTGAATGGTGGCCCCTTTTGCCGTTCAACAATTCAAACTGTGGTGGGCAGAATGGAAGCAACACCTCTTCTGTTTATCTCCATCAACATATTGCAACAGTTTGGATCCAGAGAACATTGATTCAAGTGCAGCGGTATGATCTTTCTTCTAGCCGATTTCAATATTGTCTCTTTCCATCCTACAATCTTACCGTTAACTTGTGTTTATTTCTTCAGTCTGAAAGCCAAGTTCCTCCGACGCGGAGCCGAAGCGGTAGGCCGATGGAGAGCGATCGTCCATATACACCATATCCTCTTATCGGCTATCATGCTCCAAGCATCAAGGACATCACTAGCGGCCGATGGAAACAAGCGTCGAGAAAGCCAACTTTGAAGACAACAAGTCGTCAAGTGCGAGCCCGCATAGGACCAACTGACCAATCGACGGTAGTATTGGCTGAAACTCCAATTCTCCCAGCCTTGCTGACTACCGAGATGGCCGATCCTCAAATCACCGCAGAAGTCGGAGCGGCTGCGGCATCACTGCTAGTGGAAGCTGTCCAGGTAATCTCGCACACTTCATATATCTTTAAGTGCTCTACCAATACTAACTTTTTCTTTCTGCCAGGCTGCACAGCCCGCTCCAGTACAATCTCCACAACAATCGGCCACATCCCAAGCGGAAGCCGAAGCACCAGCGACCCTCCTCATCGAGGTAGATAATCTCTTAACTCAATTTTTTAACTTTCAGAAAACTAACTGACTCTGATACAGACCGATCTGGGTGTGTTAATTGTACTCCCTCAACGAACATCGGCCGAAAGACCAACAGAAGTATGGCAAATATCTCATATCATCCTATTCAATTATCGTAGTATACTCACAGAATCTATTTGTCATACCTTTCCAGGAAGCTGGCCCAAGCAGAGCATTAATAGTGGTCGAGTCCTCTTCTTCTGACGAGCTGATCGTACCGGTCCCTGAGACGAGGGAGGCACTCCCATCGGCGCAAGCAAGAGAGATCCGCTTCAAGGAGGTAATAAACTTAACACCAGAATTGGCCGATTCCCTTTTATTGCTTGCTAATCCTTCTCTTTATTCTTCCGCAGGAACAAGACACTCCCAACAATAGCCTTTTCTCCTTTGCGGTCTCCTTGCCCGACGATGAAGAAGTCGCTTCACGCCAAGTTCCATCGGGCTCGATTTCTGATGATGTCCGCGCCAAGCTCGAGAGCATGCGAACTCTCCTCCAAGATGATATCGGCCGATTAGTGGGAGATGCCTCACCGATTCGGCGGCTTCTCAATGACATCAGAGGCCGAATTCCGGAGGAAATAACAGAAACTTTGGAACCTGCTGCATATATAGAATCGATACAGACCTCAGTTTTCAGGGCCCTGTGTCATATGGCCGATCGTGCCCAGCTAGCAAAGACCCGGGAGGAAGCCGATTCCTACAAGCACCGAGCCCAAGAGGTACACCAACGGATCAACTTCCTCGAGAGCTCTCGCCCGGATATCGTCGGCACGATAGATCGCCTTAAACGGAGAAGAGCAGAGCTAGCCAAAGAGATGGAGCAAGTAACCAAAGACATAGCTGCTGAAGAAAAGAAGCTTCAAGAACTCCCATCCGTCATCACCGAGCTGAAACAAGAAAGACAGAACCTGGCGTGTGAAGCGATAAGACTTCGTCGCCATATGCCAGAAATTCCCGGATCGGCTGACAACGACCAAAGAGTATTAGACTTGGCCGATCAGATTAGGCAACGAGCTATCGCGGCCATAGATGCCCTCCTTGGGTTGTAAAGAATGTTGTAAACATTTAATGCTCCTTTAATGTTAATCCGCCGATTTGGTCTTGGACCACTTCTTTTGACAGCTTTGCATTTATGAATGCTTTTACTCTGATAGGACGTGTCCCACCATCTATTTACCTCTTTATCTCTATAAGTATGAGATCCCACACCTTCTTCAGAGGCATATACGTTACCCATCTTCTCCTCCTCCAATAACTGGATCTTTATCCTCCCAAACTGGACATCAAAATGTCTTTTTCGTCTTCTTCCTCCTCTGTCAACCAGGTACGAACCCTCTTCTATTTCTCCCCTTGACATCCCAATCGCTCTGATGCTGGGTAGCTTTTTATCTCTCTTTAGCCAAAACATCTCAGTCCCAGCCTGGAACTAGCGATTGAGGTTATGCATTCAGACGAACCACTGTCGCAGGCAGACATAGATCTGATAAGAGCTCACTCTGAAGAACTTAAAGGTCACATTCCTGCTGATGTCCAGAAGTATTGGGACCGTATAAACGCTCACTGCTCCAAGCGATTGCCAACTGAAAAGAGCACTCCACTCCCTTATCAAGTTGAGACTGAAGCCACCATGGAGAATCTGAAGGAAAAGAAGACCCGCCTTCTGATAGAACTGAGCCATCAAGTTGAGACTGAAGCCACCATGGAGAATATGAAGGAGAAGAAGACCCGCCTTCTGATAGAACTGGGCCGGATCGAGAGAGAAATCAAGAGCAAGCGTAATCAATAGATATATCGGTATTTTTTATTCTAAGGGCGACTTGTACTATGTCGGCCATGTACTCTGTTGTTTTCATTGAATAACGAATTGGTCAGACCGAATCACAATGTTTCCTTCTTAAGGCGATGTCATTTCCACATCGGCTATGTAGACAAAAGCCGATAGGGGTCGGCCACGCCATCTTGATGTATCTCTCTGCAAGTTATGCATCTACCCAAATGCTCGGATAGTAGCTCTTCAGATATCTTCCATTTAAAGCTCTTGGGAATTCTTCGCCTTCGATAGTTTCCAGAATATATGCATTTCCCGGGGTACATCGGCCGATTCTATACGGCCCTTCCCAAGTGGGCGACCATTTACCGAATTTGGGATCCTTAGACCCTATCGGCAGCACCAACTTCCATACCAAATCTCCTTGGGAGAATTGTTTAACCTTGACCTTTTTGTCATACCATCTGGCCACCCTTTTCTTGTTTTCTTCGATGCTAATCAAGGCCCTCAACCGCTGACCTGCCAAGTCATTGAGCTCATCCTTCATGAGGAAGGAATAGTCGTCGGCCGTCAACTGATCTTGAAGCAATATACGCCTTGATCCCATCCTTAATTCCCAAGGCAAGACTGCCTCGTGACCATATACCAGCTGATAAGGAGATATCTTAGTGGCTCCGTGGCAAGCCATCCTATAAGCCCATAGAGATTCAGCCAAAGACATGTGCCACTTTTTGGGTTGTTCCTCTATCTTCCTCTTGATCAACTTGATTATCCCCTTATTGGACGATTCGGCCTGGCCATTGGCTTCAGCATAGTACGGAGAAGAATTTAATAATTTAATCCCCATATCGGCGGCGAATTCTCCAAATTGTCCAGAGGTGAACATTGTTCATTGATCAGTTGTGATAGTCTGAGGAATACCGAATCGATAAACAATATGGTTCTTAACAAACTCAATCATATCGGCCGATGTCACGTTCCTTAAAGGAACTGCCTCCACCCACTTAGTAAAATAATCGGTGGCCACCAATATAAACTTATGCCCTTTACTTGATGGAGGGTGAATCTGTCCGATGAGATCTATTCCCCAACCTCTGAATGGCCACGAGTTGATTACTGGATTCATAGCCGAAGCTGGCGCGCGCTGCACATTGCCAAACTTCTGACAGTCTTGGCATCCTTTATAATATTTGAAACAATCCTCAAGAATCGTTGGCCAGTAATACCCATTGTTTCTGATCATCCACTTCATCTTGTGAGCCGATTGGTGGGCTCCACATACGCCTTCATGGATTTCCCCCATCAGGACTTTTGCTTCTTCTGTTCCCAAGCATTTGAGCAGAACACCATCAATCGTCCGGTAAAATAAATCATCTTCAAGTAACACATATCTTATGGCCTGGAAACGCACTCGCCGATCCATTTTCTGGGACGGGTCCCTCAAGTAATCGGCAATCTCCTTTCGCCAATCATCAGCCGCGAGCTCCAAAATCATAGCTTCTTGGATCGGCCGATATCCGGATGCATGCTGGGCCAACCTGTTAGCCTCCTCATTATAATTTCTGGGGATGTGCTCAATTATTGCAGACTTGAATTCCTTTAACAGCTGGAGGCAATCTTCATAATAAATCCTCAATATATCATCTTTGCATTCTGATTTCCCCGTTAACTGATCTACGATGAGCATGGAATCTCCAAAAATTTCGACCGCATCAGCTTTGACTTCCCTTAATAATTGGATACCTTTTAGGACGGCTCGATATTCCGCCTGGTTATTGGTTGCGGATGCCTCTATCGGCAGAGAGAAATCATAACTTGCCCCCCGAAGCGATACCAGAACGATGCCGATTCCTGATCCGGCCCCACACGAAGAGCCATCGAAGTACAGAGTCCATGGAACCGGTTCAACGACAGCAACTTCCGGTCCACAATGTTGGGCTACAAAATCGGCCATGACTTGACCCTTGACAGCTTTGGCCCATTCGTACCTTAAGTCAAATTCTGACAGAGCCAGGATCCATTTTCCAATCCGTCTTTTCAAAATTGGAAGTGACAGCATATATCTCACCACATCATCTTTGCATACCACTATGCACTCTGCCAATAATAAATAGTGCCTGAGCTTGGTACACGAGAAGTATAAACACAGGCACAGCCGTTCCACCGGGGAATATCTTGTTTCGGCGTCCAGGAGTCTTCTGCTGACATAATATACCACTTGTTCTTTCCCTTTGAACTCCTGTACCAACGCCGATCCAATAGCTTGTTCATCAGCCGATAAGTATAATTTGAACGGCTTACCAGGCTGTGGTGGGACTAACACCGGAGGTGAAATCAGATATTGCTTAATATCTTCTAACGCTCTACGTTGTTCTTCTCCCCACACGAATTCCTGGTCGGGCTTCAATTTCAACAAAGGAGTAAAAGCTCGAATACGCCCGGACAGGTTGGATATGAATCTTCTGATAAAATTGACCTTGCTGATGAGGGATTGCAGCTTAGTTTTATTCTGAGGGGCCACAACTTTGTTGATGGCGTCTATGGTCTTCCGGTTAACCTCTATCTCGCGCTCATGGACCATGAATCCTAAAAATTGCCCTGCCGATACACCAAATGCACACTTGTTCGGTTTCATTTTCAACCCATGCTTCCTTGTGCACTCCAGTACTTCTTGTAAATCGGCCAGATGTTCCTGATGACCTTTTGACTTGACCACAACATCATCTATTCCACCGATGTACCAATGAGCTTATGAAAGATATAGTTCATTGCCCACTGATACGTAGCACCGGCGTTCTTTAACCCAAAGGTCATTACAACCCACACGAATAGACCAAGGTGACCTGGACACCTGAAACCTGTTTTCGAGATATCTTCTTCGGCCATTAATATCCGATTGTACCCGGCATTACCATCCATGAAACTGATGACTTTGTGTCCTGCGGCAGCATCTATCAAGACATCGGCTGTCGGCATTGGATATCCGTCCATTGGTGTAGCCTGATTCAGGTTCCTGAAGTCGATGCATACGCATAGTTTTCCATTTTTCTTATACACGGGCATAATATTAGAAATCCATTCGGTGTAACGGCACTGCCGAATAAATCCTGCTTAAATCAACTTTGTGATCTCGGCCTTTATATCAGGTAGAATTTTGGGGTTGCACCGTCGTGCGGGTTGCTGATATGGCCGATATCTTGATTTTATAGGTAACCGGTGTTCAACAATGGACCGGTCTAGACCTGGCATCTCATGGTATTCCCAAGCAAAGCAATCCTTGAATTCTTTCAATAAACTTATCAATTTACACTTATATCCAGGATCCAAGTTAGCACTAATATACGTCGGCCTTGGTTTGCTACCATCTCCCAAATCCACCATCTCTAATGAATCGGCCGACGTAAACCCATGCCCAAGCTTTCCGTCTTCTCGGACGAACTGGTCCATCTATTCTGAATCTTCAGAGCCGACTGCTTGGATCGGCTGTAGACCAAAATCGGACACCTTCAGGAAATCAGTGTCCCAAGTCCTGCCGGATATACACCTCACAGCTCCATTGTTGCGTGTCGGCTGCTGCGACGCTGTAGGCGGAATCGGCGATGACTATCTCTGTACTGTCGCCGACCCATTGCACGAGGCACTGGTGCATTGTAGATGGGACACAACAATTCGCATGTATCCAGTCGCGACTGAGCAACATGTTGTAGGAACCCTTACCATTAATAACGAAAAAGGTAGTAGGAAGGGTCTTACTGCCGATGGTGAGGTCGACGCAGAGCGCTCCACGGGCGGGAGACACGTTGCCCTCGATGTCCTTGAGCATCATGTCCGTCTTGGTCAGGTCTTCATTGCTTTTGCCTAACTTGCGGAACATGGCATACGGCATGATGTTGACTGCGGCGCCTCCATCCACTAGCAGCCTGGTAACGGGTCGTCCGTTAACGTACCCTTTGAGAAATAATGCCTTGAGATGTTGCCGTTTTTCGTCTTCTGGTTTCTCAAAGGTGGCCGTCATCGGCTCTAACACTAGTTGCGCCATTTGCTCTTCCACCCCTGCCGCCTTGTCTCGATCGGCAGGTGCCATGAACTCCATCGGCAATATGAACACCATGTTGACATCGGCTGCCGATTCTTGACTGTCCGCTTCCTTGTTGTTGTTTTTCTTGGGGCGCTAGACCCGAGACTTGACATTTCTCTTTTCTAGCGCCTGCCTCTGCTCTTCTTCTTGTTGCTCCCATTGGCGCAGGCGTTGGATTCTCCGCTTCTGTGATTTAGACAATCCATCAGGGCACCACCTGGGGTTTACTGGTTTGGTCGATGATTTGGCACGCTCCCAATCTGATTCCCTCCCTAGGGGGTTTTCATCCGACACCCTGTCATCAGCCATCTCTTCCAGGCGATCGTGTACGCTGATTCTGCCCCTCAGTCGATCCTGTTGGTTGATCCTGCCTTTTGACCGGTAATACCGGTCAACTCTGCCCCCCAGCCGATGCTGCACTGAAAGGCGCTGTGCTTCTTGTTCGCGCCGATTTCTGTTGATCGGGTCTGATTCTCTGTCTCTGGAGCATGATCTTTTGAACGGGCGATCGTTACGGCTTAATCCGTTGCACTCAGGACAGTTATCGGCTGATGGCAATCGGAGGTCGTTTTCCCAGCAGTGGATGAAGAACAGACATTGCCAATGGTCCTCGTGTCGGCGTATCATATCTTCGTGGTATCTTGACTGTTCCTGCTGTCGCCGATATTTTCTGAGCAAGAATTGGAAAGTGATGGGTCTATGGGATCGTCCCGATCCTTCGCCCTTGTCTTCAGCCCGCCTTTTCCCTTTGACTTCATCCACCATGACCTGTTTCCTGGGATCTACGGTGCCGCTTCTTCTTGCCGATTCTGACGTCAGCACCTTGGTTTGAAGTGAGTTCCTTCCCGTGTCAACCATGTTGGCTGGGAAAGGATGCTGGTCAATGTTCATCGGCTTCGCCGGCTTTGCCGGGGTTTCAAAGTTGAGTCTTCCCTGCTCGATGGCCGACTGAATCTGCTGACGGAATATCTTGCATTCATTCGTGTCATGAGACGTGGCGTTGTGCCACTTGCAGTATTTCATCTTCTTGAGCTGATCGGCCGAAGGAATGGTATGGTATTGTGATAGCTTGATCTGCCCTTCCTGAAGTAGTAAGTCAAAAATCTTATCGGCCTTTGTCGTATCAAAGCCGAATGTCTCTGGTTCTTTCTTTCCGAAAGGGCACGATATTGGCTTCTTGCCTTTCACCCATTCTGCTAGGCCGATTTCCTCCTCCCCCTCCGATTCAGGCCCTTCTAGGTATGCCACCTTCTTCTGGAAATTCCTCCGCTGCTCAAACGAACGGACTTCCTGTCCTGCTAATCGGTGAACGATCTGGCTTAGGCTTTCAAATTCTTGCGAAGCATACCTTTCCTTGATTTGTGGCAGGAGGCCCTTGAAAGCAATATCGGCCAACTGGGCATCGGTCAGAGCCAGACTGTAGCATTTGTTCCTGATTTCTCTGAACCTCTTTATGTATCCAGTTACAGGTTCATCGCTCCTCTGCCTGAGGCTGGTCAAATCTGAGAGTTTCATCTCATGTACCCCCGCGTAGAAGTACTTATGGAACTGCTTTTCTAGATCGGCCCAAGTAACAATGGAATTGGGTGGTAAAGTGGTGAACCACTGGAAGGCCGATCCAGACAGAGACGATGAAAACAGGCGCACCCTCAGAGCATCTTGCGTGGCGGCTTCTCCGCACTGGATCATGAATCTGTTAATATGCTCCACGGTAGATGTGTCGTCCAGCCCCGAAAACTTGATAAAATCAGGAACCTTGTATTGGTGAGGGAACGGTAGCAGGTCGTAGGCTGATGGGTATGGCGTCTTGTATGTATAACTCTGCACTTTCGGCTTCAACCCAAACTAGTCCTGAATTACCTCTGCTATTCTTGCCGTCCAGTCCACCTGCTGCTGATGAACGGCCGTTCGAGGTGCCGGCATATGTTGGAGGATTGGTGGTGGTGCGGTCGGGTGATGGATCGAAGCATGCGGCGAATTCTGTTGTGTTATGGCCGTCTGAGCAGCTGACAGTTGATGGCGAAGCGAATCCGCTGACCCGTCGTACATTGTTATTGGTGCCGTGCTTCAGAGTACCTCTACAGCGCCTGCCCCCCTGCCGATTTCTAACGGGGCTGATTGATACTGAGGGACCTTCGGCCGGACGGCCGAGTGGAACGGCGCCTGAATCGGATAGCTCTCATGCCCGGTTGATGGATCGGGGAAAGCCGTCGTTGCCGATGCCCCCCAGGGTACTGAGTTTGTGGGCAGCGATTGCACAGAAGCAATCTGGACAGGCTGAAGCGGTGCCTGTGATGGGAAACATGGTGCACCGCTATACCTTGGAGACGCTGGAGGCAACGGAGTGTTGTATCCCTCGCGTTGCGTCGACATCGGCTGAGGAGCCGAGTGGGACGTGACTGGTGAGCTTCTGGCTGGACGTGCAATAGGTGGGGCATACGCTGGCCCCTGATATCCTTGAGCTGCTCCGCTGACCAGAGAGCTGATGATGGCGTTATACACCGTGTTGGTCATCACCGAGGATTGGTCGATGAAAGCCTGATAGACGGACTGTTGGATAATATCAGACATCTTGCCCGAGTCCTCAGCGATGGTCATGTGGCGGGGAACAGGAAGAGGAGCCTTCTTGACTTCTTCCCCGCTTCTGGTACGACTGAACAACTGCAGATACATCTTTTTGTAATCTTCCAGATGTTTAGCCAATTCTTTCTTTTGGTCATCCTTGAGATCCGCTTCTGTGACCTCGATGATATTGCTTTCGAAAACTTCTGCGTTCTTTGACATATTGGGTCTTGATGTTGATCCCACCGAGCGTGCCAAAAGTGTGTTGGCGCTAAAATCGGCCAGGAATCGGCCGATGGTCTTCAGCTTCGGACACACGACCCAGGAGAATCTGCTTAGCTCCTGTTCGGGTTATAGCCCTGGTGCGGTTTGCGCGGCGTGCCAGTCAATCTGACCTGTTGATTGACAAGGAAAATAAGAGTATTAAATTCCGGGCGTCCCGATCGACTGGGGTTCCGATCTGTCCCTGGGAGCGCGTCGGCGAATCGGCCGATTTGCTATGAAGATGACCGGCTATGGATCAGCCGATAATCACGTAATAATTGCAAAGAAAACTGCTGGAGCGACTTAAACAATTATTACAGATGCAACACTTGAAAGAGATCTAATCGGCTATATGACGATGAACGAGGAAACGCGATGATAAAGTCGATAATTCCAATCTCAAGCTGGATAACTGGTGATAATACTAGAACAACAGGTAAAACTTGTAATTCTAGTAAATATCGATAACTAGTGAATAAATCCAAACGAAACCACAGCGATGCGCCCGAGGTTAAAATTCAGATTTTATTCGATAAGCGGAACCTACCAATTGGCCGGAGATCAAGTTCATGCAGCCCTGCCAATCCGTACGAACTCGTGAAAGAAGAAAAAGTATTGGCGAAGTCGTCGATTTGAAAGTAAAGTACTAGGAAAAAGTAGAAGTGTTTTGTTGATTGATGTATTGATATCTTACAAATCCCTAGCGACTCCTATTTATACCTTAAAACCAGGACTCCTGGTCGATTACGACTTGTTACAATCTTATTAAAAACTGCTATATCTATAATATTCTTATAAAGGAAACGGACTCCCGCAGAATCTTCTGCCGCCGTCTCTTAATCCAATCAGGACTCTTTTCTTTTGCCTCTTGACCGAATCAGCATTATTCCGTTGATCAACATTAGGCCACTTTTAACTGGGATCCTCTGTTGTGGTCCCAATCTCGTTGGCGCAAGTTGCATCGCCAATCGGCCGATTCCCAACTGTAACCTCAATCGGCCGATTCTTTACTGTAGCCTTTAGATCTGCTGCATCGGCCAATCTCTTCTCTTGACACCGATTCAACACGTGTCAAAATCTGACGTCAACACACACTCTTTTAAAAGCTTTTGTTTTGTGATTGGTGTATTGTTCTTAGCTGTACTTGTTTGTTGTTTTGTATGTTTGTGCTCGATGTTTGCTTCGAGTAGAATGATCGTTGTTGAAGCTTGAAGATCAAGGTTTCCATGTAAGCAAGAGCTGAAGAGCAGTAAGAGTAGATTTTCGTTGGAAAAAGGCAAGTGACCCTAACCATCCTCCTATCTATGCTTATTTACAAGAATACCATGTATTAATTGAACGTGGAGAACCACCCAGGAAAACAGTACAACCACGAGGACTATATGGCTCTGGTCTTGGCTAAATAATTAGAGACTCTAGTTTGAAGCAGTCTTACCGAAAGGGCAAGGAGGGGGTCGGTGATAGGGGTCATAGCCCGGTCCTCTTGGGGTAGCAGCCTTCGCTAAGGTGCTGACCATTAGGGAGATATATGGACCACACTGCTACCGAAACTCTAGCGGACTACTTCTTATTAGGGAATCTTTGTGAAGGCCTCGTAGCGTCCCTATGCAATCACACCTCGGAAGTGTGGTATTGTGCCTAGCTAGCACAGCATGGTTGGGTCCAAAGTTCTTTTCAACTTTTACGCGACTTGTGGAGAAAGTGTACAACCTCTGCAGAGTGTCTAAAACTGATATATCAGCCGTGCTCACGGTGAAGAGCGGCCTGGACCCTCACATGATTAATAAACTTAAAGATGGATTTAAATCATTACTCTTGTTATTTCTTGTGGCCTTGCTGAGTACCAACCATAAGTTTACTCACCCTTGCTAACTGCTGATCAGAAGAAAAAGGTGTGAAGTCTACTGAAGATGATGAAGAGTTCTAGGCGTACGCAACCCCCAGTCGTTTGCTTGTGAAGTTTGGAGCCTTTATTTCCATGTTAAGCGCATATCTCTGATAGTCCTGTAAGTCCTTATTTATGTTTCTTTACGTGATACTATTGTTGTTATTCACTGATGATGTCACTATATGTATGGAACTTGATCCTGGCATACATATAGTTATGCATTCGGTTTTGTCCTTAAACCGAGTGTGACAGGCGGTTGTGTTAAGTTGCACGCCTCGGATAATTCATTAACCGAGGCGGTCGGCCTAATACAACCACCTCGGTTATTGATGATTAACCGAGGCAGTTATGTAACGTTGCCCACCTCGGTTAACCTATTAACCGAGGTGATTGTACGGCCGGCGGCCCGACAACAATTAACCGAGGCGGGCCACAGGCCTGCCCGCCTCCGTGGCCTTTTAAAAGGTCACGGTTAATGGAATTCTGTAGTAGTGTTTGCTATATTTAGTTAATTTATTTTAATAAAAGGAACTTTTGGGGATAAGTCAAATTTGAACTACAAGTGATTTGAATAATAGAATAAAATAAATGGAAAAATGAATGAAAAAATGAATGGGATAAGTCTTCCCTTTGCCTAGTGCTTTTGCCATTACACTCGGCAAAGGCTCGACCTTTGTCGTGTGCTTCTCCGTCACGACACTCGGCAAAGACGCCGTCACCATCTCCTCGCCGTCAACGTAGCTTTTTTTTTGCCGACAGCAGACTCGACACTCGGCAACGTCTTTGCCGAGTGCCCGACAAAAGACACTCGGCAAAGAGTTGTTTGCCGTCAAAATCGAGGCCGAGTGAGCTTTGCAGAGGGTGGCACTCGACAAAGCTTTTGCCGAGTGTAGCTTTGCCGAGTACTAGTGGCATTCGGCAAATTTACTGTTTCCCGTAATACATTTGGGTAATCAAGGAAAATCGGATCGGGTAATTCGGGTAACAAAAAATTCGTGTAATGAAAACTGCTACCTGAAACTCACCCGAAAATTCAGGTTCAGGTATCGGGTAATCCCGTTTACCCGATGTTGTCACGGGGGGCAAGAGCGGCTGGTCGGACTGGGAACCTGGGACGCTGCCAGCGAGGCGAGGGTCGAGGAGCGCCGGTGTGCTGCGCTGCCGCCACTACAAGAAATCCTTTGATAGGTGACTTTTTTTTATGTCACAGAAACTAAAATTTTGTCATATTTTGCATTTTGTGACGCTACCATGACGAAAATCCTTTCATCACCTATCACGCGTAGCAAAAGATGTTCTATGATGAAACCGTATTTTTTCGTCATAGAATTTATGACGATCCTTTTATCATCACTAATTTATGATGCTCGTCTTTCATCACAATCGAACCCAATAAACGTCACAAAAACCTGGTCATGCATGACTAAACAGGTGCCACGTAGGACAGAAAAATATCACAAAATTTCATCACCGTGTGGTGTGGCAATGATTAAGATCCTATGTGGTAAACCCATTTGTGACGATTTGATTTGTCATAAATGATTTAGTAACCCATCAAGGCTCACATGATAAATTGGCCCAACTCATCATGGGCCAAGCCCATGTCAGATCAGTTTTTAGGCCCATCATACTTTTGTTTCAAGTCCTTTTCAAATGCAGCCCATTTAAGTCATAATTTGGCCCAACTTTTATACAATCCAGTTATGTTTGAGCCAAACACATTTTAAATAATCCATGTAAGCCACACATTTGGCCCATTGAACAGCCCATATAAGGCAAAGTACAATAAAAGGAATCTAAAATTCAAAAATGTTAACATTCTTGACCAAATATCAGGTAGCAAAATACATTATCAACATAGAGTAGCAACATTAATCTGCAATATGACCAGAACAGTTATGAATCGACCTAAAGCTTGCTTTGGCTTGTTTGTCGCTTTACCGCTTTGTTCGTCGCCTCATGCAGTAACTCGACAGTTACCTCCACTGCAGCCTATATGCCCATCTTGCTGCTCAATCTGAAACATCATAAAAGATTCGATTAATAATGCAAATAAAATTTTGATTAATTAGTAATCATTCATGCGTAGCAAGTGTACATAGAAAAATTAATATCTGACACTATTAACAAAAGGTCATTGCCATAGCGAATGGGCGCTTGATAAAAAAAAACTTCTCTAATGACTGTAAGAACAACAACATCACCAATTAGAAATGATCAGAGTAGACATTGCGGAATTAGTAAGAAAAGCAAGCTGCATCATGAAACATTTGATTCACATATAAATGAGTCCAACCCAAGATATTCACATTGAAAAATCTATGATTCAAGCATGCTACAGATAGAGTATCTAGATTCTACTGTTCATCTCCTTTCCAAAGATCAAGCGAATAACAGATCATGAACCAGCTGTAATACTAATTAAGTACTTGTGCGAACAGAAGACTGAAGCAGCCTAGAGCGGTCTGTGTGTTAGTCAAGCAGTAGCTGTTGATAGCTTGCACTGAACTGAAAACCAAATTGCTTGCAGCCTACCACAGCCTAAGGAACAAACATAGAGACTTAGTTTTGACAGGTACAGGAACAAAGTACTATTTGCTAAGCAGCTAGACAACATGATGGCCTCGAATTTGAAACGGTATTATGTACCTCATATCACAGCTAACAAAGCAGCTAGTGCAAAGGCTGGCATATATGAATTTCTACAAAGTAAAGAAGCACTGCCATTTTACAGTGCAAAAAATGCCTTTCAACAAGTCCTATCAATCAACCCTTTTGAACTGGCTTAAGAAATGTGTTGCCAGAACAATTTCTAGAGCCATGAGTAGTTCTGGAACATATTCCTGAATTTTCACCTAGCAACGAAACACATGTAAACAGGAACATCCTACTAATCTCAACAAACATGTGATAAAGCCCTCTTTGTGTTCATGTTTCAAGTTTCCTCAACACTGTAAAAAAGCCTTGATTTCATAGTCTTAGGTTTCAGATAAACGAAAATATAAAAAGCTAATGCAAATATTGCAGCTAAAGAAAAATCCCCCAAACATTTCACCAAATTCCCCCAAATTGACATCTGCAACTCGAATCTACTCTACTGGTGCTCCCCACATCTACACCAGTCTATGAATGGGAATGGACCAAGGCACATGAATATAGATACCTGCTGTTTGAGTTTTGCTTGGCCCTTGCTTCCGACCAGGAAACATCTTGGTGTTGATCTTGGTCAGCACCTGTAGATAAAAGGAGTCAGCAACGGAGGTAGAAGCCGACCGAGGGCGTCATAAATTTAGAGGCGAAGGGAATTGGGGAGCGAGGTGGAAGTTGGCCAAGGGCGTCGCGGATTCGGGGCGGAGGGCTTCGAGGACCCGGTGTTGGCGCCTTTTTGGAGCCAACACACGAACGCATTTGAGCGTGCGGGGCATGGAGGGGCTCCTTGCAGCTCCTCTGCATGCGCCGGTCAGACCGGTATTGCAAGCCGGTCGGACCGGTTTTGCCAGGGATCCCGGCGAGAGAAGCCAACGAACGCTCGTCCGGGAGGGACCCCGTCGGGGCAGGCGCACCTTGGGTTGCTCTAGGCTTGGCAGGCCAGCTAGGGCGCCCTCTCATGCCATCAAGACAGGAGAAGAACAGCACATGGGATTGGAAAAGTAGGTTAACGAGAAAGAAGGTAAAGACGATAAAAAGATAAATGTATTTGATAGATTCAATTGGGTTGGATCCCTCAATCGACCATGGCCCTTCTTATTTATATGGAGGGGAGGTCTTGCCCCATTGGGAGTTGAAATCCTAATAAATCTCATGCTAAAATACAACCAAACTCGGATTACACAGCCCAAAACCGGTCTGACCGGATTGAGAAACCAGTTTGACCGGTCTGCCCAGGGTGTAGATCTTCCTGAAGCTATATCTCCCTCACCCGGACTCCAAATTAGACGTTCCACATATGAATCTTGATCTACTAGACAAGGGCTATACAATGGAGAAGTCTAATTTATATTTTGAGGACATTAACCAAACCGGTATGACCGGTTTGTACAACCGGTCTGACCTATGTCGCCTGGCTATGCCAATTTTGGTTGTCAACATATGCCCCGTGTTTTTTGGTAAAGCTTGCGCACCAGAAAAAATCTGTAGGTCTAAAATTGTCTAAGCACGATGGTGAACAATACATCAGCCATATGTTGCTTCTCTATAATCGTTATGCATACTAATGTAACCGAAATAAGATCTTATCAAGTATAAACGTATAAATATATATGAAGCAAATATTTCGGCTGCTGAACATTTAAATATATTTACCAACAGAAACCTTGATGCGGCCGTGGTGGCCGATCATATAAATCTTGGCTCCTTTGTGAAGCATAAGTAGGATGTTGATATTCATAACATGGTAACCAAGGATTATACCAAAACCATGGACTATAATTGGGTATACCTGAATATGAAGTCCATGGCACATGCATCGATGGAATAAATGATGAAGACCAATGCGATCACCATTGATGCCTTTTTGCCCTTGGTGATGAGGGATTCCTACTTTGATTAATTCCTAACCGATTGTTTTTATTTTGCTCGGCTATTTTGTGATATTTATGTAGCAATTCAGCAAAGCTTGGCTTCTTCTTCATCCCTTTGCTTCTTGGCGTGACACTTTGAGCTTTACAAGAATTTCTAGCAAGACCGGTCAGACCGGTTTGGCCACCGGTTAGACCGGTCCCCTCAGAACCAGTCACTTTGAGATCATCTTGCCCCCCAGCCGAACTTAATTGTTGTTCAGCTATATTATTTGAAACACACTCATCATTGGGGACAATTTGATCAACAGAAATAGCCGATGATTTTTCAATATTTGGCTTTCCTATGTCTAGTGTCAAATCTGAATTTTTATTCAATCTACCATCCCTTTTGACACGATAGACTTGCTTGATCACCTTACGCTTATTCTTGTTTATAGACCAATTCTTTTGATCGAAACGGTCATTGTGCATGGGTGGTGGCTCATTAATTACCGGCTCCCTATAGGTGATATAATCTGGACACAAATAACTAGGAGGAGACGGCATGCACAAATTATAAGACCATGGAGGATAAGAATAAGATATGCAAGAATCAGACCCCCACGACACATGCATAGGTGATTCATATGATGGAAACGGCATTGACATATGAGGATTGCTCCATTGCCGATTCTGATTATGGAACTTCTATTTTGGAGCAGATTTTGAGTGCTTGGAAGTTTTAGGCCGAACATCCTTGACGTTGTTTTGGTTTTGGGACTTAGCCGGAAGCTTCTCAAGAACATGCTTCGGCTTTCCCTTTTGATGCTTGCTGTGACCTTTGGCTTGAACGGTTTTCCAAAAACCAATCTTAGGTTTCTTTGGCTTTAACATCTTAGGTTTAGATTTATTTTCACATCAGATGTCTAAGCCAATATTTGACTTTTTAGAGTTAGAATCGGATGCTCCAGTTTTCAAGACCGTTTTTTCTGATTCTGACCTATTTCAACTTAATCAGTCATGAACAAGACACGAATCTTTGAGTTGTTGCCCCCCCCCCCCCTATAGAAGCACTTGACATGCCTTCTATATTTTCACTAGATAGATTTGGATCAATAATTTCGGCTTGAGACGGCCGAATTGGATCTTTGCTTTCATGGGCAACAACACAAGTAGATATCATATCATTGCAAGGATCGAAAATAACTCCATCATGAACGGAATCTAGAAGTATCCTTTTTATTGATAAAATAGTTCACCAAGTCGGATAGAAGATCAGATAAAGTACGTTAGGATTTCATCTCTTTTAATACGTAAATGGTGGATGGTGGCTGTCACTCCTTTATCTGGATGACACCTTGTCTGGTGTTACGGAACAAGATAGAAGCAATCTTTCATCCACCGGATCGAATTCTCGCCAATACTCCTCGAGTAGTTCTTTGCGTGATATCATACTGCTAGGGTTTGACGGATCGGCCATGATAGCCAGATTCTCGTCCCCAGCGGAGTCGCCAAAATATGCTGGCGCCTTTTTGGGGCCAACACACGAACACACTCGAGCGTGTGGGGCGCGGAGGGGCTCCTTGCAGCTCCTCTACGCGTCGGTCAGACTGGTATTGCATGCCGGTCAGACCGGTTTCGGCGGGGATCCCGAAGCCAATGAACACCCGCCCGGGAGGGACCCCGTCAGGGTAGGCGCACATTGGGTTGCCCTAGGCTCGGCAGGCCAGCTAGGGCACCCTCTCATGCCATCGAGATAGGAGAAGAACAGCACATGGGATTGAAAAAGTAGGGTAGCGAGAAAGAAGGTAAAGACGACAAAAAGAAAAATGTATTTGATAGATTCGATTGGGTTGGATCCCTCA
The DNA here is from genome assembly GCA_032594955.1 of Panicum miliaceum. NCBI lineage: Eukaryota > Viridiplantae > Streptophyta > Magnoliopsida > Poales > Poaceae > Panicum > Panicum miliaceum. The sequence continues at coordinate 43,235,752 of CM064061.1, read as the reverse complement.
ATCGGCCGTGGCCCGGGAGGGGAGGTCTTGCCCCATTGGGCGTTGAAACCCTAATAAATCTCATGCTAAAATACAACTCCAACTCGGATTACACAACCCAAAACCGGTCTGACCGAATTGGAAAATCGGTCTGACCGGTCTGCCCACGGTGTAGATCTTCTCGAAGCCATATCTCCCTCACCCGAACTCCAAATTGGACGTTCCATGTATGAATCTTGATCTACTTGACGAGGGCTATCCAATGGTGAAGTCCAATTTACATTTTGAGGACATTAACCAAACCGATCTGACCGGCTTGTACGACCACTCTGACCTGTGTCGCCTGGCTATGCCAATTTTAGTTGTCAACACCCGCCAGCGGAGGGCGTCACGGATTCGGCGGAGGAGGGCATCGAGGACTCGGCGGCGGAGAGGAAGGGTGGGGCCCTCGCCGCTTCGCACGGATGGCTGAGCTCCACCCGGGCTGCTGCTCCGCACGGGCGGCGCGCAGCTGGTCTACCCTGCATGCTAGCGGCGGCAGCGGAGGGGACGGAAGGGTGTAGACTGGAAGGGGAAATGATTTGGATGGCTAGGGTTCAGGGAAGTCTGTGTATCGTTAAATCACTGATGGTTCTTTTACCTATTTACCCCTTATAATAAGGAGCTAGGCATATAGGATATACTTGACAGAAACGTCATTTCCTGTATAAAAATTTTGGTGCGTGGTGGCATGGCGCGGTGAAGGAAATCGCAGATGCTTTTGGGCTTTTGGCGCTGTAGCCCCAAATGTTGCCCATCCACCACAAAATATATTTTATCTTACATAAAAATATAAATAATAGTGAAGACTGAAGAGGTTCAAACTTTGACATAAAATTATACATGATTATGTGTATAAGATGGGTACTTATCTAAGATTGATCTTCTAAGATTGATCTTCATAATTCAAGTCGATCTGATTTCTTGATGAATTAGTTGTTACGAAAATGCCTATAATGTCCGATACCGCGTAAAAAATTACTTATAAACTGGGAAGACGCTTGCACGCACAAGTCACAACTCACACGATTTTTCGCATGTGTGATGCTTAGGGTTTGAACTCAAAATCTCTCAAGTTACGTGTAGCTTCCTTACCTTCTCACCTACATAACAAATTTTCCTTTGGAGCATATGCTTTTTTAAGTTTTGTGGTGGATGGAAGATCTTTTTTTCTAGTAGTGAATATAAACAGGTGACAATTTTAAAATAATCATGTCAATACTATTGGATCCATCCTCTCGCAACATTCCTAGAAACAATATGTATAGTTTGTGTGCACACAAGTTCTTTTTTCATGAACGTACCTGAGCATGTATTTCATTGAAAGGAAAGCAATACGACCGATACAAACCTTAATAGGCAGAGGCTATTAAGGCGGTTACAAACCACCACCAAACAAGTGGCAAGCGACTCTAACACTAAAACAAGAGCAGCAAGAACAGCGGGGGAGGAAACTCACACGAACCCACGAACCTAGACATGACCAAGCAACTTGTTGACGCCAGATTTTGACACGTATTGAATCGGCGTCAGGAGGAGAAGGTTGGCCGATGAAGCGGATCTGAAAGCTACAGTAAGGAATCGGCCGATCGGGGTAACAGTTGAAAATCGGCCGATTGGTGGCGCAGCCTATGCCAACAGGATAGGATTATTCCAGAAGATCCTAGTCAAAAGCTGGTCAACACGGCATGCTAAGTCGGCCGGAAAGCAATTGAAGAGGCCCTGATTGGATTAGGAAACGGCGGCGGAAGATTCTGCGGGAGTCCGTTTCCTTTTTAAAGTTATTATAGATATAGTAGTTTTCCTGTTTTAAATAAGGTTGTAACAAGTCATAATCGACCAGGAGTCCTAGTTTCAGGGTATAAATAGGAGTCGCTAGGGTTTTGCAAAAGACAACCAACATCAATCAACAAAAACACTTCTACTTTTTACCAGTACTTTACTTTTCAAGTCGGCGACTTCGCCAATATTTTCTTCTTTCACGAGTTCGTACGGATTGGCAGGGCTGCATCAACCTGATCTCCGGCCAATTGGTAGGTTCCGCTTATCGAGTAATATCCGAGCTTTAACTACGGGCGCATCGCTGTGGTTTCGTTTGGATTTATTCACAAGTTATCGATATTTACTAGAATTGCAAGTTTTACCTGTTATTCTAGTATTATCACCAGTTATCCAGCTTGAGATCAGGGTAATCGGCTTCGTCATTGTTCTCCTTCGATTCATCGCCATATAGCCGATTAGATCTGTTTCAAGTGTTGCTTCTATAGTAATTGTTTAGATTGCTCCAGCAGTTCTCTTTACAATTACTATACGATCATCGGCTGACCCATAGCCGATCATCTCTACAGCAAATCGGCCGATTTGCCGCCGACGCGCTCCTCAGGACAGATCGGAAATCCAGCCGATCGACGCGCCTGGAATTTAATACTCTATTTCCTTGTCAATCAACAGGTCAGATTGACTGGCACGCCGCGCGAACCGCACCAGGGCGATAACCCGAATAGGAGCTAAGCAGATTCTCCCGGGTCGTGTGTCCGACGCTGATGACCCATCGGTCGATTCCTATCCGGCCGATTTTAGCGCCAACACACTTTTGGCACGCCCGGTGGGACCATCCAAGACCTGATATGTCGAACAACGCAGAAATCTCTGACAGCAACATCATTGGTGTCACAGAAGCTGATCTCAAGGATGACCAGAGGGAGAAATTGGCCAAACATCTGGAAGATTACAAGAAGATGTACCTCCAATCGTTCAGTCGTACCAGAAGCGGGGAAGCAGTTAAGAAAGCTCCTATTCCAGCACCTCGCCACATCACCATTGCTGAAGACTCGGGCAAGATGTCAGAGATGATTCAACAGTCCGTGTATCAAGCGTTCATTGACCAATCCTCGGTGATGAGCAACACGGTGTACAACACCGTCGTCAACTCTCTGGCCAGCGGAGCCGTTCAAGGTTATCAGGGACCAGCATATGCCCCTCCAACTACCTTGCCGGCCAGAAGCTTACCATACACATCCCAATCGGCTTCTCAGCCGATATTGACGCAGCGCGAAGGATACAGCTCTCCACCACTTCCGGCGTCTCCAAGATACAGCGGTGCACCATGTCTCCCATCGTGAGCGCCGCTTCAACCCGTTCAAATGGCTTCTGTGCAAACACTGCCTACGAGCTCAGTGCCTTGGGGGGCATCAGCCACGACGTATTTCCCCGAGCCAGCGAACCGGCATGGCACTTATCCGTTTCAGGTGCCGTACCAATCGGCCGCCCGGCCGGTGGTCTCTCAGTACCAGCCGATTTTACCAGAAATCGGCAGGGGGGCAAGCACTGTAGAGGCATTTAGAGGCACGGTGCCAGCAACGACGTACGAAGGGGGTGCGGACGCGTTTCGCCAGCAGTTATCGGCCGCTCAGCAAACTTCGCCGATTCATCACCTGGCCGAACCAGCCCTTCAACACGTGCCCGCGCCGCGAACAACTGTTCATCAGCAGCAGGTGGATTGGACGGTAAGAATAGCAGAAGTAATTCAAGATCAGTTTGGGCTGAAGCCGAAAGTTCAAACTTATACTTACAAGACCCCGTATCCATCGGCCTATGACTCGTTGCCGTTCCCACACCGCTACAAGGTTCCTGATTTCACCAAGTTCTCAGGGACGGATGACACATCCACTGTGGAACACATCAATAGATTCATCATCCAGTGCGGTGAAGCTGCCACACAAGACGCTCTGAGGGTACAGTTATTTTCATCATCTCTATCCGGATTGGCCTTCCAGTGGTTCACCACTTTACCGCCAAATTCTATCGTCACGTGGGCCGATCTGGAGAAACAATTCCACAAGTACTTCTATGCAGGGGTACACGAGATGAAGATTTCGGATCTAACCAGCCTCATGCAGAGGAGCGATGAGCCGGTGACAGGGTATATACAGAGGTTCAGAGAGATCAAAAACAAGTGCTACAGCCTGGCTCTGACCGATGCACAGTTGGCCGATATCGCTTTCCAGGGCCTCTTACCGCAAATCAGAGAGAGATATGCTGCCCAAGAGTTTGAGAGCCTGAGTCAAATCGTCCACCGATTGTCAGGACAGGAGATCCGACCGCTTGAACAGCGGAGGAGCTTCCAGAAGAAGGTGGCGTACTTGGAGGGATCTGAATCTGACGTGGAGGAAGAAATCGGCCTGGCGGAATGGGTAAAAGGGAAAAAACCAATATCCTGCCCCTTTGGTAAGAAGGAGCCAGAGACATTCGGCTTTGACACGTCCAAGGCCGATAAAATTTTTGATCTACTGCTTCAGGAGGGACAGATTAAGCTGTCGCAACATCACACCATCCCTACGGCCGATCAGCTGAAGAAGATGAAGTACTGCAAGTGGCACAACGCTACCTCTCATGACACCAATGAATGTAAAGTCTTCCGTCAGCAGATACAATCGGCCATTGAGCAGGGGCGGCTCAGATTTGAGACTCCAATCAAATCGGCAATACCGATGAAGATAGATCAGCATCCCTTCCCGGCCAACACGGTCAACACTGGAGAAGAATCAAGTCAAACCAAGGTGCTGACGTCAGAATCGGCGAGAAGAGATGGCGCCGTCGACCCCAAGAGGCAGATCACGACGGAAGGAATCAGAAGGAACAGGCGAGGGCCAGAACGACCACACAGGCCTGTCACCTCCCGATTTCTACTCAGTAAATATCGGCAGCAAGAACAAGCGCAACACCAGGAAGAGATGATACGCCGGCGTGAAGATCACTGGCAGTGTCCCTTCTTCATCCACTGCTCGGAGAACGATATCAGATTGCCATCTGCCGATAACTGTCCGGAGTGCAACGGATCAAACCGCAACGATCGACCGAAGCCGCACTCTAGGGACAGAGGATTAGAGCCGATCAACAGAAATCGGAGCGAAGAACGGCGCGTTTCGGTGCATGATCGGCTGGGGGGCAGAGTTGACCGGTATGGCAGGTCAAAAAGCAAGATCGGCCAGCAAGATGGACTGGGGGGCAGGATCAGCGCGCACGATCGGCTGGAAGAGATGGCCGATGATAGGGTGTCAGACGAAGATCCCCTAGGAAGGGAATCAGATTGGGAACACGCTAAACCATCGGCCAAACCAGTGAACCCCAGGTGGTGTCCCGATTGCCTATCCAGATCCCAAAAGCGGAGAATCCAACGCCTACGCCAATTAGAACATCAAGAAGAAGAGCAAAGACATGTGCCAGAAAGAAGGAATGTGAGGTCTCGAGTTTGGCGCCCAAAGAAGAATGATCAGGAAGCAAACAGCCAAGAATCGGCGGCTGAGATCGATATGGTTTTCATACTGCCGATGGAGTTCATGGCGCCAAGCGATCGGGACAAAGTGACAAATACAGAGGAAGAGCAAATGGCACAACTGGTATTAGAGCCGATGACGGCTATGTTTGAGAAGCCAGAAGAAGAAAAACGACAGCACCTCAAAGCGCTGTTTCTCAAGGGCTATGTCAACGGAAGACCCGTCACCAGACTACTGGTAGATGGAGGCGCGGCAGTCAACATCATGCCGTATGCCATGTTCCGCAAGCTAGGCAAGGGCGATGACGACCTCACCAAGACGGACATGATGCTGAAGGATTTCGAAGGCAACGTGTCGCCTGCCCGCGGGGCATTCTGCGTCGACCTCACCATCGGCAGTAAGACCCTCCCCACTACTTTCTTCGTCATTAATGGCAAAGGGTCCTATAATATGCTGCTTGGTCGCGACTGGATACATGCAAATTGTTGTGTCCCCTCTACAATGCATCAATGCCTTGTGCAATGGATTGGCGACAGTACAGAGATAGTCGCAGCCGATTCTGTCTACAGCGTTGCAGCGGCCGAATCACAACAGTGGAGTTGCGAGCACGTCAAGTGTATATCTGGCAGGACTTGGGACACTGACTTCCTGAGAGTGTCCGATTTCGGTCTACAGCCGATCCAAGCAGTCGGCTCCGAAGATTCAGAATAAATGGATCAGCTCATCCGAGAAGATGGGAAGCTGGGGCACGGGTTCACGTCGGCCGATTTGTTAGAGATGGTAGATTTGGGAGATAGCAGCAAATCGAGGCCGACGTACGTTAGTGCCAATTTGGATTCTGAGTACAAATGCAAATTGATAAAATTATTGAAAGAGTTCAGGGATTGCTTTGCTTGGGAATACCACGAGATGCCAGGACTAGACCGGTCTATTGTTGAACACCGGTTACCTATAAAATCAGGATATCGGCCGTATCAGCAACCTGCACGGCGGTGTAATCCCAAGATTCTACCTGATATAAAGGCTGAGATCACAAAGTTGATTGAGGCAGGATTTATTCGGCAGTGCCGTTACGCCGAATGGATTTCTAACATTGTGCCTGTATACAAGAAGAATGGAAAATTGCGTGTGTGCATCGATTTCAGGAACTTAAATCAGGCTACGCCAATGGATGGTTATCCGATGCCAACGGCCGATATCTTGGTGGATGCTGCCGCAGGCCACAAAGTCATAAGTTTCATGGAAGGGAATGCCGGATACAATCAGATATTAATGGCCGAAGAAGATATTTCGAAAATGGCTTTTAGGTGCCCAGGCCATCTTGGTTTATTTGAATGGGTGGTCATGACTTTTGGCTTGAAAAATGCCGGCGCTACATATCAACGGGCCATGAACTACATCTTCCACAAACTCATTGGTTCATCAGTGGGAATTTATATAGATGACGTCGTGGTCAAGTCAAAAGGTCACCGGGATCATCTGGCCGATTTACAGGAAGTGCTGGAGTGCACAAGGAAGCATGGGCTGAAGATGAACCCAAACAAGTGTGCGTTTGGTGTATCGGCCGGACAATTCTTGGGATTTATGGTCCATGAGCGTGGGATAGAAGTCAGCTGCAAGACTATAGATGCCATCAATAAAGTAGTGGCCCCACAAAATAAAACTGAACTGCAGTCCCTCATCGGCAAGGTCAATTTCATCAGAAGATTCATATCCAATCTATCGGGACGTATTCAGGCTTTTACTCCTCTGTTGAAATTAAAGCCCGACCAAGAGTTCACATGGGGAGAAGAACAACGCAAGGCACTGGAGGATATCAAGCAGTATCTGGTTTCACCTCCGGTGTTAGCCCCGCCACAGCCTGGTAAGCCGTTCAAGTTATATTTATCGGCTGACGAGCAGGCTATTGGATCGGCGTTGGTACAGGAGTTTGAAGGGAAAGAACGAGTGGTGTACTACGTCAGCAGAAGACTTTTAGACGCCGAAACAAGATATTCTTCGGTGGAGCGATTATGCTTGTGCTTGTACTTTTCATGTACCAAGCTCAGGCACTATTTGCTATCGGCAGAATGCATAGTCGTGTGCAAGAATGATGTGGTGAAGTATATGCTATCATTGCCGATTTTGAAGGGGCGGATTGGAAAATGGATCCTGGCTTTGTCAGAATTCGATCTAAGGTACGAATCGGCCAAAGCCATCAAAGGTCAAGTGATGGCCGATTTCGTAGTTCAGCATTGTGGACCAGAAATTGCCACCGTTGAACCAGTTCCATGGACTCTATATTTTGATGGTTCTTCGTGTGGGGTCGGATCAGGAATCGGCATCGTTCTTGTGTCGCCTCAGGGGCCAACTTATGATTTCTCTCTGCCGATAGAAGCTTCTGCAACCAACAACCAGGCGGAGTATCGAGCTATTCTGAAAGGCATCCAATTATTAAGGGAGGTCAGAGCTGATGCAGTTGAGATCTTTGGGGACTCCATGCTCATTGTGGATCAGTTAACAGGACGATCTGAGTGCAAGGACGACATCTTGAGGATTTATCATGAGGATTGTCTTCAACTTTTGAAAGGATTCAAATCTGCAATAATTGAGCATATCCCCAGAGATTATAATGAAGAAGCCAACAGACTGGCTCAACATGCTTCTGGGTATCGGCCGATTCAGGGAGCGATGACGCTAGAACTCGCGGCCGATGACTGGCGGAAGGAGATCGCCGATTACTTGAAAAATCCATCCCAAAAGGAGGATCGGCGAACACGTTTTCAGGCTACAAAGTATGTGTTGCTTGAGGATGACTTATTTTTTCGGACGATTGATGGAGTTCTTCTCAAATGCCTGGGAACAGAAGAAGCAAAGGTCCTAATGGGCGAAATCCATGAAGGCGTGTGTGGAGCTCATCAATCGGCCCATAAAATGAAGTGGATGATCAGGAATAATGGATATTACTGGCCGGCCATCTTGGAAGATTGTTTCAAGTATTACAAAGGATGCCAAGACTGTCAGAGGTTTGGCGATGTGCAGCGCGCACCAGCATCGGCTATGAATCCGATAATTAAGCCGTGGCCGTTCAGAGGTTGGGGAATAGATCTCATCGGACAGATTCATCCTCCATCTAGTAGAGGGCATAAGTTCATATTGGTGGCTACAGATTATTTTACCAAATGGGTGGAGGCAGTTCCTTTGAGGAACGTGACGTCAGCCGATATGATTGAGTTTGTTAAAAGCCATATTATATATCGATTTGGTATTCCTCAAACCATCACAACTGATCAAGGGACAATGTTCACTTCTGGAGAATTCGGAGAGTTCGCCGCCGATATGGGAATTAAATTATTAAATTCTTCTCCGTACTATGCTCAAGCCAATGGCCAAGCAGAATCGTCTAACAAGGGGATAATCAAGCTAATCAAGAGGAAGGTAGAGGAGCAGCCCAAGAAGTGGCATATGTCTTTGGCTGAATCTTTATGGGCGTACAGGATGGCTTGTCATGGGGCCACTAAAATATCCCCTTATCGTTTGGTTTATGGCCATGAGGCGGTCTTACCATGGGAGATAAGAACAGGGTCAAGACGCATATCGCTACAGGATCAGTTAACAGCCGATGATTATTCCTTTCTCATGAAAGATGAACTTGACGATTCGGCGGGTTTGCGGTTAAGAGCTCTGATCAGCATAGAGGAGAACAAGAAAAGGGTGGCCAGATGGTATGACAAGAAGGTCAAAGTCAAACAGTTCTCTCAGGGAGATCTGGTATGGAAGCTGGTGCTGCCGATAGGAACTAAGGATCCCAAATTCGGTAAGTGGTCACCCACTTGGGAAGGGCCGTATAGAATCGGCCGATGTGCTCCCGGAAATGCATACATTCTGGAGACAATAGAAGGGGAGGAATTCCCAAGAGCTCTGAATGGACGGTATTTGAAAAGGTACTATCCAAGCATTTGGGTAGATGCATAACTTACAGCAAGATATATCAAGGTAACGTGGCCGATTTCTCATCAGTTTTCTGGTTACACATCTGGTGAAGAAAACATTGGGATTCATCATCGAATGGAAATCACAGATTGCATGGCCGACATGGTGTAAGTCGCCCTTAGAATGAAAAACACTACTGGTTACGCCTGCGTTGGATTTCTCTTTCGACGCTACCTAATCTTATCATGAGGGAAAGCCTTTCATCTTTCAAGTCCTCTGCAGTGGCTCCAGTTTTGGCTTGGTCGCAGAGTTCTTTCAGCAGGCGGGCCTTCTCCTCTTCCAAATCTTTCATGGTGGCTTCAGTCTTAGCTTCAGCAAGTCGGTGCGAAGATGAAGAACTCTCGTCAGAAGATGGCATTTGTTCAAAGCAGACGAGATCCATATAGTCCAAGATTGATCGGACATTGGCAGGAACATGATCTTTGAGTTCTTCAGAATGAGCTTTTATCAGGTCTATGTCAGCTTGCGACAATGGCTTGCCTGAATGCATGATTTCGATCGCTCTTTCCAAATCAGGGCTGAGACGGTTCGGCTGAAAGAGGGAATAGACAAATATGTTGGAACAAAGTAAGATATCTCAAGAAGGGATGGAGAGAAAATTGATACCTGGTTAACGGAAGAGGAGGATCGAGAAGACATTTTAATGCTTGACCAAAGACGGCGAGGGGCGGGTTTCAGAAGGAAAAGAAGACGAGCCAGATGAGAATTTTTGGAAATAATACGAAGAGTCGTATTTATAGAAAGGAAGAGACAAAGGGTTGGCAAGACGTGTACCGTCGGAGTAAAGGCATCAGTAAATGAAAAGCTGCCAGGGGAGATGGTCAAAGTCTGAGTCTACACGCCAACATAATGTTTATCCTGTTACTAGATTCCATGTCATAGAGCTGATTCTAGAGAAAGGATTAGATGCAGAGGAAAAGGTAACGCAACTGATTCCGAGGTTTACACCTGTCACAATGGGGAAGCTTAGAAAGAAGGATTGAAGAAAGAGTTTCGAAGAAAAGGTTATATTTTACTCCGAAACTGGGGGGCATGTGTTGACGCCAGATTTTGACACGTATTGAATCGGCGTCAGGAGGAGAAGGTTGGCCGATGAAGCGGATCTGAAAGCTACAGTAAGGAATCGGCCGATCGGGGTAACAGTTGAAAATCGGCCGATTGGTGGCGCAGCCTATGCCAACAGGATAGGATTATTCCAGAAGATCCTAGTCAACAGCTGGTGAACACGGCATGCTAAGTCGGCCGGAAAGCAATTGAAGAGGCCCTGATTGGATTAGGAAACGGCGGCGGAAGATTCTGCGGGAGTCCGTTTCCTTTTTAAAGTTATTATAGATATAGTAGTTTTCCTATTTTAAATAAGGTTGTAACAAGTCGTAATCGACCAGGAGTCCTAGTTTCAGGGTATAAATAGGAGTCGCTAGGGTTTTGCAAAAGACAACCAACATCAATCAACAAAAACACTTCTACTTTTTACCAGTACTTTACTTTTCAAGTCGGCGACTTCGCCAATATTTTCTTCTTTCACGAGTTCGTACGGATTGGCAGGGCTGCATCAACCTGATCTCCGGCCAATTGGTAGGTTCCGCTTATCGAGTAATATCCGAGCTTTAACTACGGGCGCATCGCTGTGGTTTCGTTTGGATTTATTCACAAGTTATCGATATTTACTAAAATTGCAAGTTTTACCTGTTATTCTACTATTATCACCAGTTATCCAGCTTGAGATCAGGGTAATCGGCTTCGTCATTGTTCTCCTTCGATTCATCGCCATATAGCCGATTAGATCTGTTTCAAGTGTTGCTTCTATAGTAATTGTTTAGATTGCTCCAGCAGTTCTCTTTACAATTACTATACGATCATCGGCTGACCCATAGCCGATCATCTCTACAGCAAATCGGCCGATTTGCCGCCGACGCGCTCCTCAGGACAGATCGGAAATCCAGCCGATCGACGCGCCTGGAATTTAATACTCTATTTCCTTGTCAATCAACAGGTCAGATTGACTGGCACGCCGCGCGAACCGCACCAGGGCGATAACCCGAACAGGAGCTAAGCAAATTCTCCCGGGTCGTGTGTCCGACGCTGAAGACCCATCGGCCGATTCCTATCCGGCCGATTTTAGCGCCAACACAACTGAACCTGCTAAAAGTTACACCAACGTCAAGATTGCAGAAGGTCTCCAAACTCGAAGGTGCCAAAGCATCCACCCGACCAACGAACCAGGGCGGCAAAGCATCCGCCCGAAGCGATCAACAACTAGCACGACGACGGCGGCCAAGCATCCGCCAGCTAATAGGGGCGGCAAAGCATCCACTTGTGAAGAGGGGCGGCAAAGCATCCGCCATACGACACCCTGTGGAACGAGATAAGGAGAAGGCAGGTACAGAAGCAGAAACTCTCCGAGGAGAGCAGGTGACCACCATCAAAACCACACGAAGGAGGACCGGAGTTCGACAACGATTCCATCAGCAACCGGCAGAGCTTTCGAAAATGACGCCTCAAAGGAGGAAGCGACGCCACTAGCGTCACCGTCGTTCGACCACGAGGTCAAGGCTTTCTCCTGGAGAGCACACCAGTGAGGAGGAGAGTGGAAAAAATGACGCCTTCAAGAAGGTAAACGGCGCCCCGAGGGCGTCACCATCATTGGTCCACAAGCAGATCCTAGGCTTTCGCCTTCATCCCACTCCCTCCAGAGCTGCAGAAATCGCCAGAGCGCCATGGCAACAACCCGCACACCCGGACGAGGGATGCGCGGAAACAGCCACCTGAGGAGGCCGCAGGGTGCCCCAGCCAGCACTGCACGAGCACACCCGCCAGGAGGCGACGGAAGGCGGTTGCCAGGAGGCGGCGGCGCACCACACCAGGCAGGGTGGAGGGCGGTGCGGCACCCCCGAGGACACCAACGGGCCGGCCACCGCCGCCAAAGGCCACTGGGGCGAGCCCCAGCGATGCCTATGCCAGAGTAGGGAGGCCGCAGCGGGTCCCGGTGAGTCGGCCACCAATGGCTCCGACGAGCCGGCCACCAGCAGCCACACACGGTGACCAGCGGGCCCCGGCAAGTCGGCCACCAACAGCGGCAGCGAGAGCCGGCGAAGGAAGGCCGCCCCCCTCCACTCCGGATGAAGCAGCGAAGATCCGCGAAGGGGACGCCAGATCCAACGCCCAGCGGTCGGTGGCCGGCGGCAGCGCACGGAGGTTCGTGAGGACGGGGGCGGGGGGGGGGGGGGGGGGGTGTGGGGGATGAAGTGGGGAGGGAAGAGGGGGAGGCAAGCCGGGCCGACTTCGGCACCGCTGCCGGCCGCCGCCGCCGCCCGTCCGATCGCCGGTGGCGGCGGTGGTCACCCGAGGCAACCTAGGGGACGGAGGTAGGGTGGAGCGCGGAGTCGCCCCCCGAGCCACCAAAGGAGGGCAACGCGGGGGTCGGGCAAGTTCTTTTCCTTCCCGCCCTGCGGACCATAAGTTTGGATAACATGATCATTCTATATATGCATATAACCTAAGTGCACATAAGTTTTGTACAGTTTGTGTGTATACAAGTTTGCAAGTTTGGACTATCGATCTTCCTTCATGCTTGACACAATTTGTCTCCTCGGTGTAATTTGTGCACAGAAGGTGGAATAAATATGTTCATCATGTATATCTATATTATAAAGATGGAGAACAATTGAAAACATTTTTCATCTGGATCGGACCCGCCGTACCCCTCATGCTGGACCCACGTGTCGGGATCGAGGGAGGTGGGAGGAAGAGTAGACCTGTAGAAACTGCGAGTTAGAGAATGTTTGTGCCAAAACGTTAATTTTTTTTCTCAATGTTTGTGCCAAAACGTTAATTTTTTTCTCACCGTTTGTCCGGTTTACCCGCCCGCGGTACCCACTCCTTTTTTTTAGCTAGACGCCGGTGGTGGACGCGGACTCCGCGCGCGTGGTGGGGAAGGGAGGGGGTGTGCGCCCCGAGGACGACGCCGCCGGCGTCCGGCGGCGGCCGCGAACTTCACGCGCGCGTCGAGGGGAGGAGGTGCTACACTGCGGGACAAGATGTCGGCGGCAGGCGTGGATTCCACGCGTGCATTGAGGGGACGGGGTGCGGGGGACGAGACGCCGGCGGCGGCCACGAACTCCGCGTGTGCGTCGAGGGGGAGGAGGTGCTTTGCCGACGCCGGTGACGGCCGCGAACTTCGCGCGCGAGTTGAGGGGAGGAGGCGCTGCGCTGCGAGGACGGGGCAGTGTTGGCGGCGGCGGCCGTGAGCTCCGCGCATGCGCGACGGGAAGGGGCGCCGTGCTAGCGGCGGTGCTTGCATCAGCGACAAGATCGGCCCTGAAAAAGTCGATGGCCGAGAGGCAGGAAGCGGCGGGTGGAGCAACAGGCCCATCTCGAGCAATAACATCTTCAGGTACGGGAGCGCAATGCAAGGAACCTAGCGCGGCGACGATGGCGAGGAGCATGACCGCGTCGACCACGGCCATCGTGGTGCTGTCGCAGGAGCCGCCGGTGTGGGGCGCGCTCGGCGACATCACCTGGACCTGCAATGCAGCGGCCTCGTGCAATTGCAATCCAATCCGTGCAGTTGCAATTCATTTTATTTCTTTTTAAGTGAGAGGGGGAGTGGATCCAATGAGAATCACTTGATTTGCCCATGTAGAATCACACGAATTGCATTGATTTGGCCTGGCCTGACAGCAAGACACGGCGTGGGCATAGACGATGGCCCAAGGCCTTGTGACAGCAACGCGCCCAACTGGAGCAGCTTGCTGGTTGCTGCTGTTGTGCTTGGTCGGCCGGCGGAGGAAGAAGTTAACCAGGGGTACAAACATTGTGTGCTCAGGGACAGGGAGGGTGCTGGGCAACCGGCCACACCCGTGAGGATTTTTTCTTTTCGCCATGTTTGCTTTGGGTGAGGAAGAACAACACAGAGAAAGGAGACATAGGAGAAGGCAGGGGCATAATCGTTTTTCGCATCATGCCTCCACGAAAGCAATCCTCCGTGTCAGTAAAAATGGCAAAAATAAACATAGCTTTCTCTCTCCAGTAGTGAAAATATAGGTGTCATTATAAAACTAGCATTTGAAGAGGTGTCACTGGTAACGGTACCAAAAAATTAAATATCCAGGGATTGGAGGGGATGACAATTCAGCTCAATACAGAGCGGGATTCCTCGGAATCGCTAGAGGATGGTCGACGGTACCTCGAACTGCTTGGTATTGAACTCAGTTTCTAATACCAATTCCCTAACTAACCAAACAGATATTAGATACATTCAATATCAATTCCAGTTTCTAAGTTTGAATGTCTACATCCAAACGGGTGTTAGTTATTTCTTAGATAATTGCTAGATATGCTGACATATCTAGGAGGAGAAGAGTCATGATCTTTCTCAAGACACTGATCTTGATGACATAATGCAACCACTCAAAAAGTTATTTGATGGCAAAGGTTGCTTGAGTCTGAGCTCACTCTGCACACATGCTTGCAGTTTTAATGGAAAACATGCTGGTATTTTCAGCCTTACCGGCTCCTAACCTTGTTCTGCTAAAATGTGTTGCTTGAGATAATGATATTCCAGTTAATAGCATAACATGTCAACAGATATGCTACACAAGATATCAGAAAAGGATATATGTTAGTGATGCAGACAACATTTAAAGTCTACATGGTGTTTTGCCTACATGGTGGGCAGACAACATTTAAAGTCTCAGATGTTGCTAGCTTACTTCTTATGTTTGTTTAATATATTTTTGAAATAGTAATTTTCTTGTTTAATAAGTTTTTAAAATTACGTGCGTGTCGCACGTACATTTTACTATGCACCTGAAATGAAAGTATAATAGTCTTGGGTTATAGTATATGCATTCAATTTGTTTTGTTCTCACGGTATTCTTTTTGTCAGTTATCTGATTGGCACAATGATTGACTTGAATGGTGCCTTTACTAGCTACATTAAGTGTTTTTAATATAGGAATGACAAGTATAATCGATCCTAAGTTTTTACTAGTGTATATGAAAAGCGATAGATTATATTATGCAGCCATGTTATACAATTGAGCTCTGCTGGTCCGGTGGTTGATGCTCTTATCGCTGATCAACGGATCACCAGTTCGAGGTCTGCGCCCCTCTCATTTTCATTTTAATTATATTTTGCTGGTCGGCGCTGGCTGCTGCGGCCTGGGCTGTGGCCACTTTGCTACGGGCTCTGCTTCGGGCTGGGCTGCGGCGGTGGCCTGGGCTGTGGCCCATTCTGCTGCTGGGCGCTGGCTGGATTGCTCCTGCTACGGGCTGGCCTAGCCCAATGGTAGATAGCCTTGTTGTTGTCCGTAAGGCACTTGTTCAGAGTCTCACTTCCCCTATATTCTTGCATTTTGTTTTTTACAAAATATATCAATTATAATTCAACATTGTCATAAACTTGTGATGTTAAGTGGTCAGCCTTTACGACGAATCAATATTCATCACGATATAGCATTAGACTAGTCTATGACATTTTCTAGTTGATCTTAGTGACGAACACCTCCTTTTTGTCACTAAACCAAAGTGCTAAGTATAGGACGTCACAAAACAGATTGCAATAATGTCAAAAAGCTTTGATGTCACGAGGTATTCGTCACAAAAAGCGTTGATTGAGAATTATGCCTCCTTGCTGCGCTAGGCGAGGAGCCGAGGGACGCTGGCACTTTGCGCTGCCGCCTGCCATGCTTGGCAAGCTGGTGAGGAGCCAAGGCGTGAGGCCGCGAGGGGCGCAGCCACGCTAGGCAAAGGCAGCGAGGGGCGCGGCCAGCCTGCCGCACCGGTGCCAGCCGCGTAGGCGCCACTGCTCTAGGACAGGGCGACAACGGGCGCTGGATGAGTGGCCATCGGTCGACGACGTGTGTGGTGCTGGGTCATGCGCGTGGGGGGCTGGGGTGTGTGATACAGATGGGAGGTCTCGGGTCAGGCTGTGCGGGTGGCTGTGTTGGGCTGTTGAATATAGGATTTTTCGAGTTATGGGCTGGCCGGCTGAGCCTAGGAATTTGGATGGGCCTTTAACCTTGGGCCTCTTGAGAAATTTTGGGTATTTTGGGTTTTTGGGTACCGGGAGTATAGACCCGAATTTTCCGAACTAAATTCGGGTTTCTCGGTGACAGACCCGAGAGAGCGATCCTGTATTTTAGGTTTGGATATTTTGGGAGCGGGTTCAAGTGTTTCAGGTTCGGGAATTTCTGCCTAGACCTTAAACTAATGTTTATTTTGACACAAAGAAGGAGAAATTCGATAATGCTCGGGTCTTTATAAAAATCTCCAGAGGCACTTTTCCAATAACCCCCTCGTGGCCCCTAACCCTAACTTTTGGCTATTTTGCAAATAGGCCTCTCTAGTTCTCTAAAAATTTCAACTAAACCTAGCTCTTCTCGACGGTACGGTACCCACGTTCATATATTTTTCACGTAGGACCTCGAACTAATGTTTTTTACGACACAAAGGAGAAATTCGATAATGCTTGGGTCTTTACAAAAATCCCCTAGGCACTTTTCCAATAACCCCGTCGCAGCCCTGAACCCTAACATTGGATATTTTGCAAATAGACCCTCCAATTTTCTAAAAATTACAACTAAACCTAGCTCATCCCGACGGTACAATACGCACGTTCATATATTTTTCACGTAGGACCTCGAACTAATGTTTATCTCGACACAAAGAAGGAGAAATTCGATAATGCTCTGATCTTTAGAAAATCCCCCAGGCTCTTTTCATATAACCCCCTCGCGGCCCTCAGCCCTAACCTTTGGCTATTTTGCAAATTGGCTCTCTAGTTTTCTAAAAATTTAAACTAAACCTAGCTCATCCCGATAGTATAGTAGCCACGTTCATATATTTTTCACGTAGGACCTCGAACTATGTTTATTTTGACACAAAAAAGAAGAAATTTGATAATGCTTGGGTCTTTAAAAAATCCGCACCCCGAGGCACCTTTCCAATAACCCCTCTCGTGCCCCCCCAACCCTAACCCTTGTCAGTCGCGGAGGAAGCGGTAGCTGCTGCGGTGCGCGAGGAGGCAGCGGCCTGGCAGGCGACGGCGGCCCGGCCCGCTGCAGGGCGCCAAATGTTCTAGTGTTCTTCATATTTCCTTCTATCCATGTACTCTTAGGTAATGTTTGGGTTGATTGGATGACAAGAATTGCAAATGGTGTTTGGTTGAAGAGCAACTGGATCGGTTCCCCGAGAAGAATATATACCTTTACATACTAGGATGAGCCTGTCCTGAAAAAACAGCCGGACAAGCTCGTCCCACTTGGACAACGCTCACATCGTCGCCCTCTCGCGCAAACACGCACGCATGTAGCAGCTGCAAACATGGGCGGCTGAGCATGCGCTGGTGGAGGCGTGGACGTGGGCTGCTTGAACGGGCAAGCTGAGGCACGGCCGCACGGGGCTTGAGGAAGCGAGGAGAGGACCCGGCGGAGGCGCGGCATGCCGGCATCTCCATAGCTTGATTCGTGAGCAGCGGGTGACTGCAAAGAGCGGCCGGATTTGTGAGCTGTTGGCCGGAATCGCAAGCTGCTGGATGGAATCGCGAACTCCTGGTCGAAATCACCAGCTCGTGGATGGATTTGGCATATGGGACGGAGGATAGCCGTGAACAAAGTTTTATTTGGATTGATTGAAGTTGCATGTTTTTTCCTTAGATTTTTTGTGTGATTTCGATTGATTGGAATTGCCCCTCGTAGAAGGTTACGCCGGATCAACTTCTGCTTGGGCTGCAAGCTGCGGCGGTCGGGCAGAGGACCACCCGTGGTGCGCGCCACTGTAGGTCAACTTCGGCGAGGCACGTCCTGGAGCTCCGGGATGACAATTGCCGGCGGGGAAACCAGTTGGAGGGCAGACGGCGATGCGAATCTGGCCATGAGGGAGAATAAGAGGTAGGGAGGGGGCTGGCTGATGGCCGAAGGCCCGGTGTTGCAGGCGCAGGCATGCGGGAAGCAGGCGGAGGCGGCGTCCGGGAGTGGCATGTGGAAGGAAGAAGAGGAACTGTTGCATAGTTGTCCTTCTGGTTCTCGTCAAAGAGGCTGAGGCAGCCATGGTCAGGCAGCGTGATATGGGCCCACATGTCAATGTCTAATTATGAACCAAAAGTCAAAGTACCACTGAAATGGTCCGCTCTTTAAAAATATATATAAAGAAAGATAAAGATAAAGATTTGGTCAGTCTTCCTTAAATGCACCATATGCTGTCCTAGAGCATCTCCAGCACTACCCTAATAATCTTTTCGCGATAAGATTTTAGTGGATATATCCCAATATAACATTTTGGGTGTGTGCTTTTACGGTTTCTCAATATTTTACCGAGGGGTGTGATTTCATAATTCTCCAATGAACCTAGCCTAATATCTCATTTGAGGTTGAGGGTGAGGGTGAGGGTGGGTGGGGCATGTTCTCTCTCTCCTCTCGTAAGGGTGGCCAATCAAGAGAACATCGGACTCCCTTCCTAGCAGATCCTCCATGAAGCCCCTCTACCTTCTGTCAATTCTAGCATCCTCCAAATTTATTTATGGATTTTGATCCTCTCGAAGTTGATTTTGACCCTCCCATTCCATCTCACTCAAAGGAAATTCCGGCTGCGATATGGATCCCGCGGCAGCACCTCCTAAAAGTTGGTGTAGCTCGGGCTCGGGCGCACTAGGTGAGGAACTCAAATGAAGAGAGGGAAACTTGCGGGTGGAGTAGATTGGGCGAAGATGGTGCCCGGCAATGAGGCAGTAGCAAGAGGCCATGCGATAGCATCGGAGGAGACTAACTCATGGAAAAAGTAGCGAGAGGCCAATGTCATATTTGGGGAGGGGTATACGACCATAATAGAGGGGAGTTTTGTTTCAAAAAAAATAATAGCGGGGACTTGGGGAAATTTATTGGGATCAACCAAAATATTTTGGGCAAGGGAGAACTGTAGGAACACTAGGGACCAATTAGAGATGTTCTTTGGGCAGTTACAATGGTGAAAGTTAACCCATCAATAGCACCAGTCTGGTCATTGAAACAAGGCAATCATATAATGAGCTGTCTATTAGGTGTCTTTTCACGATATCTTGCTAGTCAAAGGGGCCCACGACAGACTCCCATTTTGTGTTCGGCCGGGGAAATGGCTTCTAGGCGCGCGTAATCCAAACACAGAGAGCAGATGAGGGTTTATGCAGGTTCGAGTTGCATAGAAGCGTAATACCCTATGTCCTGTTGGGATTGGTGATTGCAGCTGATGGTCCAAGCTCAGAGAAGCTTGGCAATGGCGGAATACAAATATCGTTCTCTCTGCTAGCTCTCTCTCTCTCCCTAAAGTGTCTAACCCTTACACCAGCCTCAAGCCTCAGCTTATATACTCGCATGATCATCACACTTAGCCTAGGTTTTGGACAAGCAGGTTAGATAAGGTGGATGTAACTGTAACTGCTCTATGATGACATCCACCTCATTCAGGTCCCATAAGCCTCTCCCATGCCGGTAGTGGGGAATGGTTGAGTTTGTACCAAGGCTTCGCTTCAGCCGGGGACGCGTCCTTCATCCACATGTACCCAGTCCACCCGAAATAGTGCATGACCTGTCCATCCTAGGTGAAGTCCCACATGCTAGAGACCATGGCTGGATGGGCACCGGTCACGGGCTTGACCGCTTAATCCTTGTCGGACAAGAAAACAACCAACGCCTCCTGTCATGCCTATGGTGGCCGATATGACCGGGCGGCCTATTCCGTGTGGGAAAGCCCAACGATGACGTTTGCCCAATATGAGGCAAGTGGGTTCACTGGGTCAATGCCTCCGCGCTTGGCATTGAAGGAAGTTTCCAATACCAATTACAAGAACATCCAAATAGCTGATATTAGGTATACTCAATACCAATTTCAAATTCTACCCTTCAATATGTACATCCAAACACAACCTTAGTAATTTGTAGAATTTTAATATATCGATAGAAACATTACAAAATATATCAGCTTGCAAGGCCACTATATGTTGGTGAAGATGGTGCTCTTGGCTTGATGCCATTGAGAAGTTCATGGGCTATCACCTTGTTGAGGACTTGATTTGGAGTCAAGATTTTGAGTTCTTTCTCATAGAGAATAGAGGTTACCAAATCATAGTTCAGCCTTCCAAGGGAGTGAAGAATCTTGTGAATGAGTTTCGTATCTTGAATTTTCTTGACACCTATGGAATTTATCACATTCACAAGAACATTCAAAATTGTGAGTATATGGCTTTGGCATCTTCATGATCAAATTGCTTAAATATATTAAGCTTACCAATGAGAATATGACATCTTTCATTTGCCACATCCTTTGTGCTACCATTGTTCTCATTGATAGTCTTCCATAGCTCTTTAGTATTTTTCATGCAAACACATGATTAAACACATTTTTACAAAGAAAGGGCAAGATTAAATTTTTAGCAATAACATCATATTGTCTCTCTTGGTGATTATCATGCCTCATGCCATCAGTCACTACTCTCCAAACATTCAAACATTTAGACCCCTTGCTTAGAGATATGCTTCAATAAGGACATTCCATAGTTGGAAACCTGTTTCGTCGAACCTGGAGCCATTCCTAAGGGATCCATCCCTTCCTCGACAAGCTAACTCATTGGGCGGTGAAGCCTAATCATTCCAATGAGCCGGTCTTACATTTTGCTAATGGAATTGGTGATTCTTTGTGAAAGAAGCTCCGACTCTGATACCATTTGAAAGGAATTGTGCTCGTAGCCTAAGAGGGAGAGGGGGTGAATTAGACAAACTTAAAACCTAAACCTACGACTTCCATTAAATTGCACAAAGCATACACTAAATCATGCTATCTAGATGTTCAACTAGGTTTAACTAGTGTGTTTCAACCCACCCAAATAAGAGTTTTGCAATCTAGAGCCAATCCTTGCAAGATAATACTCTAAGGATGTAAAGCACACAAGTTGCAATTATGAAAGGCGGAAATGTAGAGGAGTGGGTTAGACAGATGCAAACTCAGCATGATTGTTTTATCTCGGGGTATCGGTAGGCAATTACCACTCCTAGTCCACATTGAAGCTCCACCAAGGATATGCTCCTAGTCATCAAGTCTCTCCAAGTCAAGATATTGGTCTCACCATTAAAGCTCATGCACAAGCCGGATGAGTAGCACGCCACTAAGACAAGGCTCACCACTTCCTTGCACCTGTCACCTTGGCGGCATCTTCACTGTGGATCTTCTCCACCAAGGAAGGGTTCTCCCCATCCCCTGAATAAGGTCATCATCGCTGCTCCACACCAAGTTGGAGGATCGATCACTTGGTTCACTCAAAAACAAATCACAAGGCACCTGCACCTTTCTCTCTCACTCTCTCTTGGTCTAACCTAGCACTAGCACTCACTAAGCATGTGCTAAAGCCTTTGGATAGAATCACGTAGCACTATGGTGGCTTGGATGTCTTCTACAATGTGTATAAGCTTCCTCTAGACTCCAGCAACCTCAAATGAGTGAGTAGAAGGGGTATAAATTTCCTAGTATGGTGAGTATAATATCATTTGGTACCCCTTTTTGAGCCACATAGCCATTGGCCACTCTTTCCCCAAAGCCACTTTTGCTTGCGTCATTGCTCCGACGCTTCATCTAACGTCTGTCAATTCATCTGGAACTAAAAGGTTTTCACCCGAAACCTTCTGTCGCTTGACATGCTTTTTGTATAATCAAATGATGCTGTGACGATTGCTTCTTTCCATAGTAGTTCATCCAGTACTTAGTCCGGTACTATGTCAGTTCATTCGACACTATGAAGTTTCTTTGTTTTCTCCTCAGCATTGATCCGACCTGTGTATTTTACACAATGTCAGTTCATCCGACGACCCGTTCTATGCTGAACTCGTCCAATTCAAAGATTCTTTGAGTTCTTTTTCCGTTTCTTGCTTTGCTAGGGACTTGTACTTTATCCATGATACCGAAGAGCATTCACTTGACAAACTTTGTTAGTTCCAAAGATTATGTTATCAATCAATCACCAAAATCATAATAATGGTCTAATGAGGCCATTTTCCTTACACACGAGCTGGGCTAGCCCACCATGGCCCAAAGTACTTGTGTTCTTGCTCAAGACAGGAAAAGTGTTATGCATAAAGAGTGTTGCCTCTTGTTCCTTCATCTTGGAGAGGAGAGGTTTTATATCCATGAGTGGCAAGTAGGTACAATGCTCCTTCCTAGTTACAAAATATAAGGGCATTTATAGGTGGTTTATTAGGTGCAACGTTATAATGGGCCCATGTAGGGAGAAAATGAACTATTTCCTAACCTGACATTAAGGTGACACCTAGAGCGGGTCTGGCATGGCTCCAACTTCAAAAAATTCGTAAAAGTCTTGGAGCTGCTCATACCCAGTTCTAGAAATTCTTGGAGCTAGAGCTGTAAATAAATCAAGGGTATTTGCTGAATCATTATACTTTTATTTTAAATTTAAATAAAAATATGAAATATTTTAATATGTTTTACAAACTTTAGCTCCAACCTGGATCTTGGAGCTAGAGCCATGCCAAATAGACCTTTAGCTACGATCTTTATTAACCTCCATGCATGTTGAAACATCTCATGTGTACTCATGGATATGACAAGCACATATCTCCATGATGTCGAGGTCTAGTATTCTAGTAGGCAGATCCTCCACCAAGGGGTGTCAATAGGAGGCCGAGTCCTATAAACCTTTTCCCAAGATAACCGGAGGAAAGGTAGGAGATTTTTTTTCGAGAAACACAGTACAGACTCGGGCGCTCACAACACGGAGGCACACTCATCTCTATGAATACATGCACGCAATCGTACCCCTATAAGCACCTCCGAGAGACCGAGTCGGCAAATCCTCGAGATTGACGAAGTCACCACAGGCGCCTCGCTGTCGATGGGAATGTCGCCTACCATTGAAAGCACAACGCCGATAAATCCTAGAAAATTCGCTCCCACAGGGAGTCGAACCCAAGACCTCAGGTGCTACTGAGGCTCATGTAACCACTAGGCTACAAGCCCTTTCGCAAAGGCAGGGGATCCTTGAGACCTTCGGCTTAGGATGAAAACGGTAAGGATATTGTACGTCTGCCCGTCTGTTTGACCGAAGTGGTGTAGAGACTAATATAAATGGAATAAATTATATATGTATATCTGTACTGTATCTATATCTAAATCCTCAAGCGCGATATATGATATTTGAATATGATGGATATCAATATCCGACACATTTAATTTGACGCTATTCGTATCAAATCCTAATGAGAGAAAAATAATGAGTAAAATGCACCAGAGGTCCATCAACTTGTAAGGGTATGTCATTTAGGTCCACAAACTCCAAAAGTGCATTTTTAGGTCCATCAACTTGTAATTTGTGTCACTTAGGTCCATAAACTTTGAAAATATAGGTCCACGAACTCTGAAAGTGCATTTCTAGGTCCATAAACTTGTAATTTGTGTCACTTAGGTCCATAAACTTTGAAAGTGCATTTTTAGATCCATGAACTTCATCCATGAGCAGTCATGTGGCTACAGATGCGCTCACAAAGGTCATCCCGATATCGTTGTCCATGAATATCTTTCAGCCCCTCACCGAGAACCACTCTGGGTTAACCCAAATCTAACGTTGTCACAAGATTTTTCACCACAACACCTGGCGCCACCATAACTGGCCACCTGCGCCACAGAGGATATAATGTCTCCTAACACGGTACACATGTTGTTGAGTCCCTCTATGACATACTCCACCTTTCCCTAGCCATCACCCTCTCATCTCTGACCATATTATGAGGTCATATCTAGATCTAAGCTCCATAACTCACCAATAGCATTTTGTAAACCCCCATTAATCCTAATACATGTCAATAACCTCCAAGATAAGTTTTTCATCCCTCCTCTCTCCTCTTCCTGTGCACTTGATTCGAAATCGGGGCTCAAATTTGACCCTTCTCACGAAACTCCAGCAGCGTGCGGGCACCGTGTAGCTTCATGTTGGTGCGGTATCAGTGCATGAAGGCTAGGTGGAGGGGTATAGGGACCTAAGTGATGCAAATTACAAGTTTATGGACCTAGAAATGGACTTTTAGAGTTTATGGACCTAAGTGACACAAATTACAAATTTATGGACCTAGAAATGCATGTACACATATACTGTAGTGTTTGTTCCGATGCCCGCGACTGTTCCTCGCCCCCTCCCCCTTGGGGGCGGTCCAGAAAATCCACCGAGAAATCAAAACAACCCAGTCCTAGAAACCAGAATCCAACAGAAAACCAGCCCCGATACCTTTTGCATCTGTCCTAACCAAGAAAAAACCCAAAACCATGTCCAATTCCGAATCAGGATTGAGGCAGCTACCCAAAACACAAAGAACCTAATCGCCCACCTACAGATCCTGAAACAAAGATTAGTCAGTCTGAAGAGCATGTCAGCCTGCATCATAGGTGATGTCTACAAGGTACCACCTGATCCGGGTCCTGCGATTCAAGTAGAGCAAAGCACTAACGTCGTGATTAATAGAGCTCATCAAAGGAGGGAAGAATCTATGTATGAGATGCCATGCCACGGACTGGAGTTTCAGACATTCATAAGCACTAGTTCGAGGTATGAAGAGGCCACATTCAGGATCCAAGGAGATTTGTTACGAGCATTCAAAATGAGTAATTTGGGATATGAAGAGGCCAGTTATTTGATCCAGGAAAGATCCTTAAAAGGAGTAGTACGTGGTCTGCAACTTCTACCTTTGATAGTACATCAAACAAACCACCACCATAGCCTGCATCCAAGGTGTTTGCTGTATTGCCTAAAGGCAGCAAATGGAAGCCAAACCATGCCACCCCTCACAGCGGCTGAGAAGATTTCCCATCAGGGAGATGTTGGGAAGTGCCAGATAGGGGGATCCCACATGCGTGCTGGGAAGGAGATGGTAGGAGCTAGCAAAGTTGGAAGGAAGTGCGTTCTGGTCGTTGACATGTCCGGAGCGCGTGAGGCGCAGCGACCCCATTTTCTAGCAGTCAAACTTTCCCTGTCCGTGCTGTTGGTGAACTCAAAGCAGTTAATCGACCACATGAAGAGGGTATGGAAAATCCGAGGTAACATGGAAGCTAGCCCGCTGGGGTCAGCAGTGGGCTGGAAATTCATCCTTAAATTTTTGGAGGAAGGCGACTGGAACCATGCCATCATCGCAAGCCCGTGGCAGTACAAGAGTGATGCTTTCCTGGTGCTTGTAAGCTACAGGCCTCACCCTATATATGTAATGTCTGCTACAAATAATGAATTAAAGGAGAGTTGCAGTTCTGTTTATACTGATGCTTGCTCACAGTACAAGTCCTCTTCTTTGTTTTTGTACAGTTCGTTTCTTTTCAGTTCAGAACATTGGTTTTTGGATAGTTCCTTCGTGGAGCACGCAAACAAACATGAGGCCCAGATCACCAGAAGGAGGGTACATCTGACAGGGGTTTTCTTCTATGTGATAGTTGAGGCTGTTGATCACATACACTTGATGGGTGCTCATGGCGAGCCCCGTCAGGAGACATGAATGCTCTAGCTTGGAACTGCCGGGGGGTGGGGAACTCCCGGACAGTTCATGATCTGACCGCCTTGGTGCGGTTGCATAACCCCAAGTTGGTTTTCTTATCGGAGACTAGACAATGTGAGCAAAGAATGAAGAATTTAAGGTGGAGACTTGGCTTGAAAGGATGTCTAGCTGTGGGGAGTGATGGCAGCAGTGGTGGTATTGCTCTTTTTTGGGACGAGTCTATCTCGGTAAAGCTAATTGGCATGTGCAATCATCTAATTGATGTCACAGTGCAGGAAACGCCCTCCAGTCCTACGTGGCGAATGACTTTTGTTTATGGAGAACCTCGGGTGGAGAATAGGCATCTTATGTGGCAGCTTCTGCAACGTATAAAACCTAATTCCCGTGACCCGTGGGTTGTGATGGGTGATTTTAATGAAGCTATCTGGCAGTTTGAGCACTTCTCAACAACAAGAAGAGGAGAAAGGCAGTTGGAGGAGTTTCGCAATGCTCTGGACTTTTGTGGCTTGAAGGACCTCGGTTTCTCGGGTTTACTCTGGACCTATGATAATAATAGAGGTGGCAACAGGAATGTGAAGGTGCGGTTGGATAGGGCAGTGGCCGATTCAGCATGGTCATTGTTGTTTGACCAAGCCGAGGTGAAGCATCTTGTCTCTCCCTGTTCAGATCATTGTCCGGTGTTACTACAGTTATACAAGGAGAAACAAGTGAAAGGAAAATACAAAATTGCCCGTTATGAAATAATGTGGGAACGGGAGGAGTCGCTGGGATCAGAAATCGAATCAGCCTGGGTGGAAGCAGGACCTAAACCTTGCTTGGGCACTGTCTCTAAGGCCCTTAACAAGGTCATGTGCTCATTGAAAAATTGGAGTAGAGAGAATTTTGGGTCGGTAAGGAAGGAGCTGGAGGACCTGCGCAAGAAGCTAGAAGAGCAGCCGGGAACTGGTAATGGGGAGGAACTCAGACAAACAAGAGATCGCATGAATGAGTTACTTTATAGGGAGGAGATGATGTGGTTGCAAAGATCAAGAATTACATGGCTGCGAGAAGGCGACCGGAACACTAAATTTTTTCACCAGAAGGCCCAATGGCGATCTAGGAAAAATAAGATAAAAAGATTGAAGAAGGCTGATGGTTAATGGTGTGAAGATATTGAAGGCTTGGGCGAGATGACACGCCTTCTCTTCCAAAATCTGTTCACTAGAGATGATTGTGTTAACCCTGATGCTCTAATGGCACTAGTGGAGGAACGTGTAACTAGTGATATGAATGACCAGCTGTGCAAGGAATTTTCTGAGGAAGAGATTGGAGATGCTTTATTTCAGATCGGTCTTTTGAAAGCTCCGGGGCCAGATGGATTCCCAGCCCGCTTCTTCCAGCGAAATTGTGGTGTTATGAAGGATGAAGTAGTCCATGCTGTCCAGGAATTTTTCAGAACAGGTACGATGCCAGAGGGGGTAAATGAAACTTCTATTGTCTTAATACCGAAAGTTGCACATCCAGAAAAACTATTGGATTTCAGGCCGATCAGCTTATGTAACGTAATTTATAAGATAGTCTCAAAGTGTTTGGTGAACAGATTACGGCCTCTTCTTCATGAGATTATTGCACCAAATCAGAGCACATTTGTTCCAGGTCGAATGATCATGGATAATGCAATCATCGCCTTTGAATGTTTGCATGCAATCCAGCAAGGAGTTTCTGAACGGAATAATTTCTGTGCGTATAAGTTGGATCTCTCGAAAGCGTATGATCGGGTGGATTGGCCTTTTCTGGAGAAAGTTATGTTGAGACTGGGCTTTCATTGTTCTTGGATGTGATGGGTGATGAGCTGCGTCACCACTGTTCGTTACTCGGTCTGTCTCAATGGGGTTCCTTTGGAATCCTTCCAACCTACCCGTGGTTTACGCCATGGTGATCCGTTATCGCCATATCTATTTCTTTATGTGGCTGATGCTATGTCTCTGTTGCTGCAAAAGGCTGTTCAGGATGGTTCTCTGAAGGAGCTGAAGATTTCTAGGCATGCTCCCGGAATTTCACATCTTTTGTTTGCCGACGATGCATTACTATTTTTCCAAGCAAGTGCAGAGCAGGCAGCAAGAGTAAAAATGTTGCTGGCAAAGTTTGAGGAGGGTACTGGACAACAGCTTAGCCCAGACAAGTGCTCACTGCTTACTCGGGAGAGCGTTGATGCACAGCTGAGGGAGATCAGATCTACACTGGGAGTTCAGAAGGTGGAGTTCGAGGCAAAGTACCTGGGTTTGCCTACACTTGATGGCCGTTTGAAGAATGAACGTTTTCAGCCATTACAAGAACATTTTGGGAAGAGGATGGCTATGTGGATTGAGAAGCACTTGTCGGCAGCGGCGAAAGAGGTCCTCATCAAGTCGGTAGCCCAAGCTATACCGACATACACGAGGAGCGTGTTTCACCTATCAGCCTCTTTCTGTGAAGAGCTAGCTCGTGGGGTTCGAAATTACTGGTGGGGAGCTAATGAGTCTATTCGCAAGACGTACTGGCTAGCATGGGAGAAGTTCACAAGAAGTAAAAGTAGAGGAGGCCTGGGCTTTAGAGATTTTCAGTTATTCAACCAGGCTCTTCTTGCTCGTCAAGCTTGGAGGTTAATTGAGTTCCCTGATAGTTTGTGTGCCAGGCTACTGAAAGCAAAGTATTTCCCTAATGGTGACCAGCTCGACACTGCTTTTCCATCGCAAACTTCTCCTGTATGGAAAGCTATCGTGCATGGACTGGGTCTCTTGAAGAAGGGGGTTGTTTGGAGAGTTGCAAATGGAGCTAGTATTAAGATATGGTGCCACAACTGGATACCGAGAGGTTGGTCACTGAAACCTACTCGGAGCAAACGACCGTGCAGGCTCAAATGGGTGTCGCAGCTGATCAATGAAAGTACAAAAGAATGGGATGTACAGATCCTAAAACGATACTTCTATGAGCATGACATTGAGGAGATTCTGAAGATTAAGATCCCAAGAAGAGTCGACTCAGATTTTGTGGGCTGGCACTATGAGAAATCTGGCTGTTTCTCTGTACGAAGTGCATACAAGCTTGGAGTTGATATCCGAGACCTGGGAAAAGGTATGCAGAGCTCGAGTATGATCCATTACACAACATGATAAATTATAAGAACTTGATAAATTATACAGGTCACCTGATCCATTATACAACATGACAAATTATAAGAACTACATGATCCATTACACGACATGCATGATTAACATGATTACCCAAAAGGACTGCCTGGAAATACAAACTACTAATGAGACCTAACCGATGCCTCGTGAATCGCCGCATAAACTCTCGCTACGGAACGGTCAATTTCTGGCATCCCCGACGATTCGCGCCTTGCATTATGTCGAGCCATCAACTCGCGGTCATCATCCGTACCATGCAACTTGACATCAAATTCACGCTCAAATTTGCCAAGTGCGAGGAAATGGAATGCTTTCTTAATCCAATGATGAATACGACCACTAACAAGTCCAAGGCGCTCTTCAGGGCGGAACTCAAGGGAATGACCGGCGCGCTTCAAATTATTGCGTACCGATGCACGAGCAGATGCCCGGCGCTCCAACCCTGCATGTTGCAAAGTCATTTCTATGGATTAAACATTAACATTCCATTTGATGTCTAATACCAAGTACACAGATTCATATCCATTCAAAAATAAACATTCAACTCAATATACCCATTTTCATCAACTAATACAAGTAAATCACATCTACACATGCAAATAAAAAAGTTATTTCTAAAATCTAATTATTTTGATACTCTATAGTTTGAGGCGAACACTCGTCGTCCCATGTCATATGGGATGCAATAATATGGTTCAGAACATTTATTCAGGCCCTTTATGCAAAAACCATCGAAAAGAAGAAAAAAATCCTTATTTAGGATATGCATATGTCATCAAGCTGGACCCTGCGGTGATGACACTATCATTCAGGGCCAACATAGATATCCACGACACAGTGCGGTATAGGGACGTGACGAAAGAGTACGGCCTTGCTCCTAATAAAGAAGTCCACAGCTCAAAAGTTGAGGATTTCTTCATTGGGACCAAGACCGTACTCCTTCATCACGTCCCTATACCGCACCGCATCACGGATATTGATGTTGGCCCCGAATGGCTGTATCAACACCGCAGGATCAAGGTTAACAACATATACATATCCGAACCAAAGATTTTTTTAACTTCGTGATGGTTTCATGGGAGCCTAAATAAATACATCATTAGAGTATCAAAATATAAATACAGTCAACTCAATATACTCATTTTCATCAACTAATACAAGTAAACCACATTATTTACCATTTCAAAAGGCATCAGAACTGGGAGAGATATGTTTGCATTATGACAATCCATGAAGACCTCACCCTCGAAAGGCATAAGCTACTGTATACTTGCCATGAACACCTCAGCCTCGCTGTGTGGCATGTGCTTCATGCATTTTGAGGCAGAAGTGTTCATGTGCAAGTATATAGTAGCTCATGTGCAACAATCTGCTTTAATTAATTTGGATGTGCATGTGTATCGATCTCTCAATCTATCCTGGTGAACACTCTCCCATAGCATCATTTGCCAACAAATATCATTTTTTTAACTTCACGATGGTTTCAAACATTCACATTTCACTAATAAAAGTATCTAGCTAGATCTGTCTAGAAGCAATATGAAATACTGACAGCAGTGGAGAGGAATGGCGGGCGGGCACCTGGTGGCATGATGAGGAGGCGCGACGGCGTGCCCCGCACTCCTCCTTGCCTGCGGGTGGCGGCTCGGCGCCGGCGGGTGGGCACCTGGTGGCACGATGAGGAGGCGCGACGGCGTGTTCCGCTCCCCTCCTTGCTTGCGGGCGGCGGCTCGGCGCCGGCGGGCGGGCACCTGGTGGTGCGACGGCGTGCCCCACTCTCCTCCTTGCCTGCGGGCGGCGGCTCGGCGCCGGCGGGCGGGCACCTGGTGGCGCGATGAGGAGGTGCGACGGCGTGCCCAGCTCCCCTCCTTGTCTGTGGGCGGGCACCTGGTGCCGAGCTCTCCTTCTTGCTTGGCAGTGTGCACTAACCTTGGGTTTCAAACGGATAAGGTAAGGAACTAAGTCAAACAGGTGGCTTTAAATGGGAGAAAAGAGAAATAGGTGACCGGCAACACGTGTGGCCCGTCACCTATTTCATGAATACAGGTGACGGACATCGTATGATGCCCGGGCAATATATGTTGCCGGTCACCTATGTCACATTCAAACACGCGGCTACTGGGAATGGCAACCGAATCTCTGTGCACGCGCGCGCGCCATCTTGGCAACCGCGCGCACCCATTCGGCAACCGCTCGCCGCGCCACATTCAATTGCTGGGAATCGCAACCGCCACGCTACCCTCTCTATGCACGAATGCACGCGAGCCCGTTTCGCTTCCCCTCGGCAACCGCGCACGCCCGTTTCGCTTCCCACGATATCTAGCCGTCGACATTATATATACTGCGAGGTCGGCTGCTCTCCGAAAAACCCAATTCTCGCTCTCTCCTCACACCCTAGTTCTACAATGGCGGGTTCCGGCTCAAGCTCCAGGCGCCGCCGCTACGTGCTGGTGGACTCGTCGTCGTTGTCGCCGTCACCCCCTCGCCGCCGTTGCCAGAGCTGGTCGTCACCTCCTGCTGCTGTGGCTCCGGCCCCTGCTCCTGCGCCGGCCCCTACGCCGGCTCCTGCACTGGCCCCTGCTCCTGCGCCGGCCCCTGCTACGGCTCCGGCCCCTGCTCCGGCGCCTAGCGATCCGGAGTTCGATCCGGAGCACCCCTTCGGCTACGGCGATGCTTGGGCGGTCGGCATCATGGGGGATTCGTTGAACGAATACCTCGTCCGCCTTGGGAAGCTGACGGTGCAGCCGCCCCTGGTGGAGAACGTCACCGGCTTCGTCTATGCCATCTTCAAGGTGGCGGAAGTTATCAAGGGCCTGCCATGAACTATGTATAACGTAGTTTGTATGTAGGTCCTTTGTATATATATTGCAATATATATGAACTTCCGCCTCGCTCGTTATATATCTCGCATTGTTACTCGCATTGTTATATGAACTTCCGGCTCATTATATATCTCGTTATATGAACTGGAGCGAATGTGACGAACTATATATCTCGAAATAATCCCTTCAATTTGTTAGATAGGGCATACACATAGGTGACGAACTATAGACGTAATGCATCACCTTTCAAGGACCATAGATTAAGCGCATCAGAGGACAAGGTGACGCGCTAAGTAAAGGCCGTCACATTTACTTGAGGGGTACCCACGAGGGCACGGCCCGTCAACTATATCGTGACTACGGGGGGGGGGGGGGGGGGGGGACGGGTGCTAAGTAAAGCCTGTCACCTGTAATATAGGTAACAGGCTTCATGAACCGCGTCACTTTTGCACGTTCATAGGTGACGGGCCACTTTTTGCCGGGGGTCTAGGAGAATAGAAAGGTGACGCACCTCATCTATGCCCGTCACTTTTCGAATACTGGTGACGCGCAACAACGACTCGTCACCTTTATGCACGTCACTGTAGGGCGGTTCTTACATAGTGTATGAGGCTTGGGTGGAAGAAGCTGTGGGCTCTGCCCGTCCCACAGAAGGTTAAAGTGTTTGCTTGGAAGCTGATTCACAATGGTCTGGCCACCCAGGCAAATAAGAAAGCACGGGGGATGGAGAACCTGAGCACTTGTCTTTTCTGTGGTGATGATCGAGAGGATAGTTACCATGTGGTCATGCAATGCCCTCATGCAGGTATCCTCCGTGCAGCTATGAGGCTAAAGTGGTGCCTCCCAGATGAGCGAGAACTGAAGTTCACCGGTCCAGAATGGCTACTTGGAGTTGTGGCTACATATCCCGTGGAGCAGGTTGCTTGCCTCCTTTTAATCTTCTGGAGAGCCTGGTTCATACGCAATGAGCTCACACATTCAAATTGGAAACTGTCACTTGAAGGGTCTATATCCTTCCTGGAAAACTACTGAGAGACAATGTGCGGCATCCGACGACAGGGTCCTCCTGGTGATGAAGGGAAGAAGCCAATTAAACTTGTTCCGCGACCTACTGAGACGACGGGGAGCAGGGTGCCTTTGAGATGGACAGCCCCTGGTGAGGGGTGGATTAAAATAAATGCTGATGGTGCTTTCAAGAAGAATTGTGATGCTAGCGTGGGCGTGGTGATCCGAGATGATGCTGGTAAAGTGCTGCTATCAGCTTGGCGTGTGGTGGCCAATGCTTCGAATGCAGAGGAGGTAGAGATCATGGCCTGCAGGGAAGGATTGGTCCTCGCTGTGGAGTGGACGCCGCGCCGGGCAATTCTAGATTCGGACTGCTCGTTGGCGATTAAGTATCTGTCCAAGTTGGATGAGCAAAGAACACCTTCGACCTTCGTCATCAAAGAAGCCAAGTATCTGGCGAGAAACTACCCGAGACAGTGTTTAAACTTGTAAAGAGAGAGCAGAACACTGTAGCACATGAATTAGCACAGCTTGCTAATAGGTTGTTCTATAGTGCTGTGTGGCGCAACCGCTGCCAAGTTTGTGTTGAGCCTCTAATCGCTCAAGACTGTAACCCCTTTTTGAGTAATTAATAAAGTTCTCTCTTTACCCGTAGAAAAAAATGGATCCAGAAATGCAATTTCAAAGTTGATGGACCTAAGTGACACCCTCTTACAAGTTGATGGATCTCTGATGGACCTCTGGTGCATTTTAAGGTAACCGATGAAAGAGAGTGGTGAGCCTTGACTTAGTGGCAAGTCACTCATCCAGCTTGGCGTGAGTCTTAAAGGCGAAACTAAAACCTATCATTTGCCTACTATCAATACCACGCGGGATAAAATCATCGTGCTGAGTTTGCATCTCTAGACCACTTCTTTATATTTCCGCATTTCATGCTTGCAAATTGTGTGTCTTTATTTTCTTAGAGTAGTATCTTGTTAGAATTGGCTCTAGGTTGCAAAACTTTTGTTGGCATAGGCAAGGGAAGGGCGGGTTCAAATGAAGTTAGGGACCGAAGTATGACTTAAAAATAGGACAACCATAGGAGTTTATTTATTTACATAAAACTAATCGACGTCGCTAATGCTTCCAAATCAGTCCACCGAGTGTATATGGATCACCGTATAAGGTCGTTCGTGACAACTTGATGCATCCATTTGCACTTTTACTAACTTTTTAGATTAAATTGATATAAATGTTATAATTTGTTGTATGGTGAATGGATTTTTAGTCGGATTAAATACACATGTAGGGAAACTAAGCACGCTCAATGGATATGGATCTAAACATAGTTGGCGTGGCAGGAGCAGCCGCAGGCGCAGGTGTCGTCACCTGCACGGGCCCGCGGGATATGCCCGTGTGGGTGGCCACCGCCCACAGCACGGTGATGAATTCCATGCCCTGCGCGAGCGCCTCCTTGTGCGCCTTGACGTGGGCGTCGCTGCCCGTCGGCGCCGCGCACACCACCACCTCCGTCCACACGTCGGCCACCAGCTTCCACACTCGCTCACGCGCGGCGTCGTCAGCTGCGCCCTCGTGCTGCTCGATCAGAGCCTTCCCCAGCCTCGCGCCCCTGCGTAACGCCGTCGTCCCAGCATCCTCTGGCACCGGTGCCGGCGTCCGTCGCGCGATCTCCATGAGCTTGTCGCACCGGGCGTCCTTTCGGGACAGGTAGTACCCCCAGCAGCCCATTTCCTTCTTCAGCTCCTCGTTGGTCTCCTTGTACACGCGCTCCGTCCCGTCCTTGTCATCTGGGAGGAGCTCCGGGTGGAAGGCTACCGGGTACGCGCAGTACCTTGACAGCGCCGTGGCTACCTTGCGGCTGTGCGGTTCCGTCCCCTGCAGCTGCTCCTTCCGCGGGTGCCTCGCCTCCAGCAGCGCGGTGGCGATGTGCCAGGTGATGATGGCCTCGGCGATGCCGCCGCCGCACGCCCAGGAAAGGTGGTCCGACAGCTGGTTGGAGTGTAGCGCGAGCGTGCCGTTGCTGCGAGGAATGACACGGTCGGTGTTGTTGGCTAGGCGCTCCATGATGCTCTTCTTGGCTTCCTCGGGCACCGCCACGGTCGGCAGCCAGGACGACGGCCACCGCCTGAACCACAGCACGGAGAACTGCTTGAAGCAGATGTTGGGGTAGCTCAGCTTTCTCCTCACCCACAGGATGCAGCGGATGGCCCGTCTCGTCAGCGGGCTCTCGCGCCACCGGTGGTTCCTGGTGTAGCTGCAGAGCAGGGAGACCAGGAACCAGTTGGAGAGCAGAAACACTATGAACTCCCAGACTTGCTCGTAGACGAAAGAGAGGAAGAGCAGGATGGTGATGCATATGTCGACGGTGGAGTAGAGGGCCATGGGTGCGCGTGTTTGCCTGATCGTAAGCATGATGCAAATGGCGATCCTCACTATGCCGACGGCTGTGACGTAGTTGTCGTCGTTGAAGCTGTCGAAGGCATAGCGCACGTCTCCGTTGCTGCACAGGATGATGGTGAGGATGCAAAGGGCCCAAACCACCATGGGGAACAGGATGTAGTTCACCAGGAAGAAGAAGGGGCTGGCGAGCACGACGGGGTGGACGGAGTGGTAATACTCGCACAGGAACTGGACCTCGTCGTTGAAGACTTGGAACAGGGCGGCGGCTGTGGCGGCATCAGAGCCCCCGGCATCCTCATCACGCAGCAGGCCTTTGAAGATGAGGTCATGGCAGTTGC
This sequence comes from Panicum miliaceum, assembly GCA_032594955.1. Classification (NCBI taxonomy): domain Eukaryota; kingdom Viridiplantae; phylum Streptophyta; class Magnoliopsida; order Poales; family Poaceae; genus Panicum; species Panicum miliaceum. Next base: position 43,200,261 of record CM064061.1, on the reverse strand, counting down.
GGGCTTCCTCGTCGGTGATGGGGAAGTCCTCCAGCCTGCAGCGCAGCAGCTTGTAGAGCGCGAAGGAGAGGCACAGCCTCCTTAGCGAGGGACCCTCCTTCTCCCGGAGCAGGCCGTCGGTCTGGGCGAGCTTCCAGATCTCGCCGACCGTGACGGCTGTGGTCTCGCCTTTCCTGATCGCCTCCGGGAAGACGTAGCCGTCCGGGCCGGCCTTCTTCTCCAGGTCCTCTTCCCCCATCACGATGTAGTCGCACTGCTTCAGCAGCTCCCTCCCACTGAGCTGCTCAGCGTCGCCGTCTTGTGGCAGCAGCATCTGGTGGGCCATGTAGGAGGCAAGAAGCTGAGGGTTCCTGCCATAGGCGAAGGAACGCTTTGCCAGCTCCATTGTAACGAACCTCTGGACCAGCTTGCCAGCAGCAAGGACCCACAGGGTGGCATAGAGCGCTTTCTTGCCGGCGCTTCTAAGGTTGAAGAAGATGAGGTAGCCTAGCCAGGCTATCCTTGCGGCGCGTTCGATGGTTTCCGAGTATGCCTGCATGCTTATCGCCTCCACTTTCTTGCGGAGGAGCTCCACGAGGAGCATCCACATGAGGATCGTCCGGGCTCGTTGCGGGAGCTCTGTCACCTCACCGGTGGCGGCACCTTCGATCTTGGCCTCGGAGAAGAGGTAGGACATGACGGGCAGGAAGAGGGAGAGCGACGCGGAGAGGAAGACGCGGATGGTCGGGTTGAGAATGGCGCTCACTTGGGTGAAGCGGCTGTAGAGGTTGAGATTGAAGAAGATGGCGGCGAGGATGAACATGATGGCGGAGGTGGTCACTATGGTGGTCTCGTTCCTCTTGTCAGTGTAGGAGGAGGTGAGGTTGTACACAGACAGATAGAGTGTACGGTTGCACCATTCGAGGCTCTGGGCGACGCCGACGGGGTTGCTGCTGCTGGAATTCATCTTCGGATGCCTAGCTGTTGTACTTTGCATCCACAGTGCTAGCTAGAGCTAGTTGTTGTATATATGCATGTATATATAGCTGGTTGATCCGCGTGAATGGATCGCGGCGATATATATAAAATTTGCAGGAAGCACTGATAGTTAAGCAATGTACTCTTCTAAATCTTCCATTTCCTCTATTTATTTAGTTAGCAGAACACCAATAAACAAAGCATCCACTTGTATTCATAAGTTACTATACCGTTGCTATATCGATCACTCCTAGCAACACTTACAAAAACATTACCTAGCATATGTACTATAAAAGTGACCTGCTATTTTTATTTATAAATTAGACACTGCTAGCGCATTACCTAGAAACTAACCCAAATCACTACTACAGAACCTCAAATATATCCACCACCTTTAGCCCCGGTTAGGTTGGGACCGGGACCAATAGAGGTATTGTCACACCCGATTCTAGAAAGAACCAGATGCATCTCATATGTGCGCCAGGATCTCGTTCACACACATATGGTAGACGGAAAGTGTAATATATCAAAGACAATGCTCAAAAAGTAACTAAATAAAGTATGTAATAATATTACACTCCGTATAAAAGAGACACAAATGTCTTTAAATGATAAACCGTTATACCCTATACGAAGTCTTCAACAACTCCGTCTTCCACAGGCGATGACTGGTGAACGCAGGACCTAGAACTCCTCGAAGTCGTCGAAGATCTCCTCTTCAAAGTTCTCTTCTGAACAGCAGGGGCAAGGGTGAGTACTCTTATGGTTGGTACTCAGCAAGTGGGGTGAAAATGCAAGGCCATCAAGGCTAGGCTAAGGTTTGCAGCAGCGGTTGCTTTTAGTTGGTCAAATATTTATTATCAAGCATATATTAACTAGGTTTAAGTTTATACCAACCCACTTTAGCAAAATCATAACGGTACCATCAACCATAACATAAACCACGATCCACAGTTTAATTAATCTTCAAGTTTAAATTATCATGTGAGGGTCCAAGCCACTCTTAACCGTGAGTACGGCTGTTATAACAGTTTTACACTCTGCAGAGGTTGTACACTTTACCCACAAATCGTGTTTCCCTGAATCGCCCGGGTTTGCAAGGCCCTTAAACACTTCCGAGGTGAGTGGCGAGGGTACACTACGAAGCCTATACAAAGATATGTCGAGAGCTAAGCAGCCCGCTAGAGTTTCAGTAGCGGCGTGGTCCATAAACCTCCCTAATGGTCAGCTCCTTAGCAAAGGCAGCTACCCCAAGAGGACCGGGCTATGACCCCTATCACCGACCCCCTCCTTGCCCTTTCGGTAAGGCCACCAGCAAACTACACATCTAATTAATTAGCTAAGGTCAGAGCCATATGACTTTGTGGTTGCATTGTTTACTTGGGTGGTTCTCCATGTTCCCATTAAACAAAGTCGATCTTGATATTACGCGATAAAACCACAATATGAAACGTGATCAACATTAACGAAAGAGCAAACCAATACCAATCCTAAAGTTTGCAACTAAGCGTAACTACCCAACAAAATAGTAAACCCAGGTGTTTCAAGGTTTGGGGTAAAAGACTAGGTATGTCCTTAGCATAGGTAATCCCATCAATTTTATGCAAGCAACAATAAAGTAAAGTGTATTTTCATGCAGTTGTTGGGATCAAATAGAATATGCAGAGGGGGAAATCCACTTGCCTTCGTCAAGAAACTGCTGATTCTCTTCCTCGTAAGCTTGCTCTTGATTTGGCTCGAACGTCACGTTGTCTACGCGATCACACAAACAAGCATACGCAAACAAATAAGGAACCATACAACAAACAGTACAAACAGAAAGTGAAAAGATGCTAAAGTTGTAGTTCATGATGCAAAGATCGTGTGGGCTCAAGAATCGCTGAAATCGGAGTTGGAGCGTTGAAGATATGGTTAAAACAGTGATCTGGGGACCTAACTGCTAGAGATTTAAGTCTCCCGAGGCTAGGTCTGAAGAATTCAGGGGTTAGAACATAATTAAACCTTAAACAGATGGTCGGGGTGCAAAAACTATAGGTTCTGGACGGCGGGTTCTAATTCTAGAAAAGTCAGGGGTCGGGATAGAAAAAAGAAAGGGCTCAGCTCTAATTATTTTCTACTGATCTGGACTGCGGGTTGATTCCTGGAAAACCTAGGGATCTTTCTGCTAAAGTTCTAGGAACAGCTAGGATCGGGTGAATCTAATCCGTTGGATCAGAATCGGCGGCGGATCAAACGAATCAGCGGAGTAAGGGTCGGGCGAATCGGCGGTATGAAGAGTGGGTCGGATAAATCGGCTGAGTAAGGAAAAGGTCGGGTAAATCGGCCGTGTAAAGTGAAGATCACTTCTGGCCGTTAGATCTAGATCAAGCGGCAGAGGAAGGGTCGGCTCGATGGGATGAAAAGGGTCGGGCGAGGCGGAGTTTTAACTGGGCATCGGCGATGAGTGATTGCGGCGGTGGACGACCGGAGCTTCACCAAATCTGGTGTTCCGGGGCTCAATTCAAGCTGGGTTCATGACGGGAAGTGAGTGGGCGATATGGCGAAGGTGAGGGTGGGTACGGGTTGGCTGTGCGGCGGCTTTAAACTGGCGGCCACGGCGGCGGGCGAAAACAGGGGTCCGGCGAGAAATCTGGTGGGCGGCGGAGCAAGAGAGAGAGGGGAACCTAGTGCGGCTTGATACTCACCAACTTGTGGAGCTCTGGCGAGAGTTGATGACGGCGGAGAAGCTGCGGAACAGCGAATCGACGAAAAATCGGCGACTCAGGACGGCGGCGTTCCTCCAATGTAGAACTTCCAGCAGCGCGCGGCAATGTTGTGTAGAGGAAAAGATTGGAGCTTGGTTCTGGTTGCAAAGCGGGGCTTTGGCAGGATTTTATAGGGGCAGATCGGCCGAGATTAGGAAGGTGGTGCTGCGGAATCGATCAGGACTCGGGTAAGAAGAAAGAAAGAGAACGGGACACGAACGACAGCACGAAATCGTTCTGGACTCTGGGTAAGAAAAGAAGAGAGAAGAAGAAGGCGCCGACAGGTGGGTCCCAGCTGTCGGTGAAAGCAAAGGGCGGGTGAGGAAATCGGCCACGGAGTTGGCCGCGGGAAAAGAAAAAAAAAAGAAGAGGAGAAGAAATTGGGCTGGCTGAAAGAAAGAATAGGAGAAGAAAGAAATAAAGATGCATGCACAATTTTAATTTATGATTTTTATGAAAATACCTTTTTAAAAATTTTAGCTCCTATATTTTGGGTGTTACAAAACCTACCCCCCTTAAAGAGAATCTCGTCCTCGAGATTAGGAAGGACTAGGGAACAGCTGAGGGAATTCTGCAATCAGTTCATCTTCTCTTTCCCAAGTAGCCTCATCCTCTGAATGGTGACTCCACTGTACTCTGCACATTTTGATCACCTTGTTCCGTGTAACCCTCTGAGATGTTTCCAAAATTCTTATCGGATGCTCTGTATAAGTTAAATCTTCTTGTACATCAAGTTCCTCCAACGGTAATTGATCCTCTGGCACTCTCAAACATTTCTTTAACTGTGATATGTGAAACACATCATGGACATCTGACAGTCGTGCCGGTAACTCCAATTGATATGCCACTTCACCTTTCCTTTCCAGGATCTGAAAAGGACCAATATAACGTGGTGACAACTTTGATGGGTGATACCTTCAAATACACAAAATCTCCAACTTTAAATGTCAATTCCCTTCTTCGTGTATCAGCATAACTTTTCTGTCGTGACTGGGCAGTCTTGAGATTATCTCGGATTATCTGGACTTGTCTATCTGCTTCTTGAAGAATCTCTGGTCCAAAAACTTGACTCTCTCCGGTCTGATTCCAATACAATGGTGTCCTGCATTTCCTTCCATACAATGCTTCAAATGGGGCCATCTTGAGGCTTGCTTGATAACTGTTATTGTAGGAGAATTCTGCATAAGGTAAACTTTTATCCCAACTACCTCCATGTTTGAGGGCACATGCTCTCAACATATCCTCCAATACTTGATTCGTTCGCTCAGTCTGACCGTCTGTTTGCGGATGATATGCAGAACTGAAATTGAGCTTTGTATCCATGGATTCATGTAATTTCTGCCAGAAACGCGACGTGAACTGAGTACCTCGATCAGACACTATCTTCTTTGGAACACCGTGCAGACACACAATTCGTGACATGTACAGTTCTGCTAACTTGGCTCCAGTGTAGGTTGTTTTGACTGGGATGAAATGTGCGACTTTTGTCAATCTGTCCACAATAACCCATATTGAGTCATAACCATCACGAGTACAAGGTAACCCTACAATGAAATCCATACCAATCTCTTCCCATTTCCATTCAGGTACTTTCAAAGGCTGGAGTAAACCTGCTGGTCTCTGGTGTTCTGCTTTCACTCTCTGGCATACATCACACAAAGCTACGTGAGTTGCTACGTCTCTTTTCAGACCATACCACCAGTACCTTCCTTTCAAGTCTTGATACATTTTGGTACTTCCAGGGTGAATGGAATAAGCGGAATCATGTGCTTCCTTCAGAATGAGTTCACGAAGATGATCAATTTCAGGTACACAGATCCTTTTTCTGAACCAAACAGTTCCTTGTTCATCTTCGGTGAAATCCTTAGTCTTGCCTAATCCAATTTGAATCTTGATCTCTTTGATCTTAGCATGTGTCAACTGTCCTTTTCTGATCTCTTGTTCTAATGTCGGTTCTATCTCCATAATCATGGCTTCTGCTTGAGTGACAATTCCCAAATTTAAACGTGCCATCTCCCAACATAATTCTTGAGGCATCAATCGAGCAATCATCGTATTGGCTTGTCCTTTCCGGCTTAGGGCGTCTGCCACAACATTAGCCTTGCCAGGATGATACTGAATATTCAAATCATAGTCCTTGGTTAGTTCTAGCCATTTGCGCTGTCTTAGGTTAAGATCCTGTTGCGTGAAGATGTACTTCGGACTCTTATGGTCCGTGAAGATCTGACACTTGTTTCCGATCATGTAGTGCCTCCAAATCTTCAATGCGTGCACGACGGCAGCTAATTCCAAGTCATGGGTAGGATAGTTCTGCTCATGCTTTCTCAGCTGTCTTGAAGCATATGCCACAACTTTGCCTTCTTGCATTAACACACATCCAAGACCCATTCGTGAAGCGTCGCAATACACGTCAAACCCTTTGTGGATATCTGGCATTATCAACACAGGGGCAGTGGTCAATCTTGTCTTCAGATCTTCAAAACACTTCTGGCATGTAGCATCCCACTTAAACTCTTTTCCTTTCTCCAACAGAGAAGTCATAGGTTTCACAATCTTCGAGAATCCTTTAATAAATCTGCGGTAGTAGCCTGCGAGTCCGAGAAAACTCCTGATTTCAGGCACAGTCTTCGGTGGATTCCAATTCAGAACATCTTGAACTTTACTTGGGTCTACTGCAATTCCTCCATCGGTGATAACATGTCCAAGGAAAGAAACTTCTCTCAACCAAAAATCACATTTACTCAACTTGGCATATAACTGATTCTCTCGGAGTTTCTGTAACACTATCCTCAAGTGCTCTTCATGTTCTTCCTCGTTCTGCGAATACACCAAGATGTCATCAATGAACACAACCACAAACTTGTCAAGGTATTCCATGAAAACCTTGTTCATCAGGTACATGAAGTATGCTGGTGCGTTGGTCAATCCAAACGACATCACAGTAAACTCGTACAGACCATATCTGGTAGTGAAGGCTGTCTTGGGTATATCCTCCGGTCGGATCCTTAGCTGATGATATCCTGATCTCAGATCAATCTTGGAGAAAACCTTGGCACCCCTCATCTGATCAAACAAATCTTCAATCCTGGGCAGTGGATACTTATTCTTGATTGTCACATCGTTCAGCGACCTGTAATCTACACACATCCTTCTGCTGCCATCTTTCTTATCAACAAAGATCACGGGTGCTCCCCACGGGGATGAGCTAGGACGAATAAATCCTTTTGCTAACATTTCTTATATTTGTTTCTTTAGTTCACTTAGATCCTTAACATCCATTCTATAGGGTCTTTTAGAGATGGGTGCAGTACCAGGTAAAAGATCAATACTGAACTCAATGTCACGAACAGGTGGCATACCTGGTAAATCTTCCGGGAAAACGTCGGGATACTCACTGATAACTCTGATATCTTCCAGTGGTATTCCCTTCATTTGGTTCACTGTCCCAACTGCACTGGCAAAACTGATGCCACAAACTCTATTTTATCTCCTTGAGGACTGGTCAAGAGCACTGATCTCTTGCGACACTGAATAACACCATCACATCCTGATAACCAATCCATTCCGAGGATCACATCGATGTCGTTAGTCTTTAGGACTATTAGATTGGCTAGGAATTCTATCCCCATAATATTCATGCTGACCCTTGGGCATAAGTGGCTGGCTTTCAATTCCTTGCCCGGGGAGCTTACTAGTAATATTTGCTTCATAGGGCTCATTGGTAAATTATGTTTTGCAGCAAATTGCTCAGTAATGAATGAATGTGATGCTCCAGAATCAAATAAAACTGATGCAGGTTCAGAATTGATAAGGAACGTACCGAGCACAACGTCGGGAGCCTCTTCAGCTGTTTCTGTAGCCACATGATTTACCTTTCCGCGCACGCAGTTCTGCTGTCCTTTGTTACCCAGTGGTGTCTGGTTGCTGTTGCGCGGCTGCTGCTGCTGAGGAGTCTGCCTTTGTCCACTATTCCTCTGATTCTGAGGAGTTTGCACATTACGCTTTGGGCAGTTATTAGCGTAATGACCCAGTTCTCCACATTTGAAGCATCTGTTAGGTTGGACCGGGGTGACTGGAGTGTTGGACCGCACTGGTGCACCTGTGGCGTAGCCTGGATGGTACGGTTGCGGGTTGGAGTTGCGCTGAGTCTGCTGGTTGTAACGTTGAGGCTGCTGTGGAGTTCGTTGATTCTGTTGACTCTGCTGATATCCTCCACCTTGTCCTCCAAAGCGTGACTGATATCCTTGGGGTGTGTTGTAGCGGGGTCGGGTGTTGCTGCTGGATTGTCCTTGGGACTGAAGCTTTCGCTTGTGTTCTCCAAGCTCCTTGCGCTTGCTCTCCAGACCAATAGCTTTGTCTAGCAGAGTTTGGAAGTTTGGGAAAGTGTGACTATGCAGGTGATAGTTGAGCGGCCCTATCAGACCTTCCAAGAAGCGCTCCTGCCTCTTTGCGTCACTATCCACCTCATGGGGCGCGTAACGAGACAACTGAGTGAATTTGTCCCGGTACTCACTGACAGTCATAGTACCTTGCTTCAGGTTCAGGAACTCCTTCTGCTTGAGCTTCATTAGTCCTGCTGGGATATGGTGGCTGCGGAAGTTGGTTCTGAACTCCTCCCAGGTGATAGCGTTGGCATTGGCGTGGGCAGCAGTGAAAGCAACCCACCAATCAGCGGCTGCACCTTCCAGACGTCCTGCGGCATACAGGACCCTTTCACGGTCACTACATTGTGTGATGTCCAGCTTCTTAGTGATGACCTTCAACCAATCATCAACGTCCAAGGGGTCCACAGAGTGAGAAATGGTAGGAGGGTGGTGGCTCATGAATTCTCTGTGTTTGTCTCTTGGCGGCGGGTTTTGCTGCGGTGCTTGCTGATTCTGCTGAGCTTGTATGTTCTGGATGGTGGCAGTGAGGTTCTGCAACACCTGCATCTGTGCTGCCAAGAATTGCTCCATTGTTGGACTGGGCGGTGGTGGCAACTGACTCTGTCGGTTGACTACGCGAGCACGCCTAGAGCTAGGGTTATTCTGTCCTCCACCTGTCCTGGTGTTCACCATCTGACCGTTAGGGAATAAACCCAGGATAAGACAGGTGTACTAGATATAGGTAGACAGAAGATAATATCAAAATATGGATTTATAAGACTCCAACTGATATTAATGGATATATTATATCAAGCAATTCTTATAGCACTCAAGCAAACATTTGTTCTCAAGCAATCATCATTACATCGTCGTCCTCTCAAGTGAAAATGATTCTAACGAGAACTTAGGGAGATACTAGCCTAAAAGCCTATGTGCCTATTCCTCGGGGCGAGTTATGGAGCCGGGTTCGCCGCGACGAAGCTTCTTGCGGGGTGGTGACAAAGCGGGGAAATGGGGTTCGTCCATCTGTGGGGGTGGCGGCACTCTTCCCTCAAGTCGAGCTTCCATCATGCGGATCTTTTCATGGGCCTCCAGTAGCTTGTCCTGAGTATCGTCCAGCTCAGTGATGATGCTTTCCAGCTCGGTGTTGAGAGCGGTGGTGACTCGAGCAAGAGTGTTGAGGCGGTCTTCGTCATCTTCACCTAGAGTAATCATGGTTTCTTCAGTTCCACTGAGGCGGCGAGGAAGGTGGCGATACTCCATGTTCTGAAGCTCCTGACGGTAGGTGTGGCAGATGGACCATAGAGCTCTCCTGGCGGCACTGCTGACGGCGGCGTCATATGTAGCGTGGGGTGTGGTGGAGTCGTGTGCTGTGAGAGTCCTCAGGCCTCTGGCACTTTCCATCCTGATGTGGACGCGAGAGAGGTAGTAGTCGCCGAGCGCGGGGTCGGTGTAGTGGTGTGTGTGGTAGTGAGGTCTCACGCGGTTGCCCAACTCTTGAAGTACACCTTGTAGCACTAGAGACAAGTAGCCGGGTTCTCTGTCCGAGGTGCGAACACAGCAGAGTTGCCTCATCCCTGGAGTTTCATCACTCTGATCGTCGTTGTCTTCATCGTTGTTGTTGTTGTCCTCGTCATCGTCTCTTCTAATATCTTCGAAGTTACTCGGGCTTCCTTCAGCGTCAACCGGTGCTGGGGAGGGGGCTGGAGCAGGGACAACTGGGGGTGGTGGCGATCTCTCAATGACTGCTGATGCCGGTGGTGTGAACTGGTTTCCCTCTTCATCGATTGCCATGATGCGACCATCTTCACCATCCATGAAATAATAGACTTCCTCGTGTTCTTCCTCCGTAGCTTCCTCCTCTTCAACAGGGGCTGGGACTGGGGTAGGAGAAGTTGGTTCAGCTGGGGCAATGCGAACTTGGCGACCTCCGGTGCGCTTGCGAGCAATTTTGTGGCAGAACCACCTTAATTAATCCGGCTCAAGTGTATTAACCATCACCATTAAGGCAATCTCGGTTAACCTTACACTTCAAACGGAGTAATCCACTGGTCTGTCGGGTATAACCTCCTGATACAACCACGGTAGGGCGGATCGAATGCCATACATACAAACGCTCACGCGACGATGAGCCCCAGAGAATACCACATTCCAGCAAATATTACATCATTAGCATAAGTAAATATTACAGACCAGGGTTTGAGTTTAGAAACCAAGTACTTCAGAGATCATAACTAATAAGTTCTTTTGAGTTGCAGCGGAAAATAAAACAGCGAAAGCTACTTCGACGATAAGGATGTCTCGATGAAGCCCGTACGAGACATCACTCGGCATTATCTCCGTTGGACGGGGGCGTATCCCATTCCACCGTCCAACCAGGAGGAAGAGTGCAGGGCCAAGTCAAACTAGCAATCATATCTTCAAAGGTCTCACCTGAAAACGAGCCACAAGCAAGGCTGAGTATACTAATACTCAGCAAGACTTACCCGAGTAGTGGAATCTACTCCACCGACTCTAGATATGCAAGGCTTTTGGCTCAGGGGTTTGTTTTGCCGAAAAGCTTCTACAAGTGGGTCCTTACTTTCAACTTTTAGCTCAAGATTCTAGTTTCGTTAACCATTCTAGATAAGCAGCTATCCAAAAACATACATGGTGAAGCATTAAGTTTTCATCCAACCAGTTCATTCATCCTCATTGTTCCTCTTCTTACTCTGTGGGTAAAAATGGTTAAGCAGTCTCAATAGCCGTGAGAAACGGACGATTCGAATCGAATTTCTTAACCTTGCAAGGGAAACCTAAACACACGTCACGTGGTTACTCCCTAGAGTCACACGTGCAACTTTTCCCCTTTCTTTCCGGGTCGTGGATCGGGGCTACCCTCCGAGAGTACAAGAACCCCACGCCACGGTTCGGCGCCGGGTCGTGACCACTCTCTGCACTCGCCATATGCACATGGGACCGAAGTTCAAAGAGTAGGATGCCGTCCCCTTGCCGGGCCAATCAGGTACTTAAGCTTACCGATTCCCATAATCTCGGCATGTGTTTAGTACGTTCAAAGACTTAACCATCACTACCACACCCTGCGGCCTTAGTATTTTTCACTAGACAGACGGGCCTCAATCGTAACCATCGTTCCATAGCCCGTCCGTGTCCTTATGATTGCAGCGTGTAGTAGACATTCAACTCCTATTTTCTCGCGAGTGACAGGAAATTACTCGACTTTTACCGGAGTCCTATTAGCACAGCATTCTATCGAACCTTACGTCTAGTTTTCAAGCAAGGGTTCCTAACATCATGCAACTAAGTTTTCATTCAACTCCTATAAACTTAATGCACAGGCAAGGAGTAATGAGTTGCATAATTTAGGAAAGAGATGGGTTATGCTCCGGGGCTTGCCTTCGCAGTTAGCTTGGGGCTCTTCCGAATTTGGGCTCGGGTCTTCAAGAGCTTCAGTTAGATTCACTTGAGCTTCACGCTGCTCACTCTCGGACGCGGGCACCAGCTCGTAAGTTCCGTCGGCGAGAGTCGTCGATTCTACATGAATGCACAAGTTTAAGTCGTGGTAATGGTAATCGACAAGATTTAAGTGTAATTAATATAGTGGATAGTTTCTGGTCATGAAACTTTGGATTTAGGCACATCAGGGAATGATGTGCTTACTGTAAAATTTTCAGCCAATTTTATGTAACAGATTAATTATGAAAAATATATTACACAGTTGCTGTTAGATCCTTGTTCTTTTTGTACAGAACAATTGGTGCAACAAATGAGTCTAAGATTTTTACAGAGCTTTCACTTAAGCATGCAGAAGCTACTGTAGTTTTTGTAGGATTTATTATGCAGTATCCAGAGCATAGAAAATATGACATTACACACCTAGGTTATTCAAGGATTCATTTTTACAGGACGCTACAGAGGGTTTTTGTCCATGCAACTTTTTACACAGTAACCGTTACCACAGTGTATCTCCTAGTAAAAATTTGAGAATTTTCCAAGCTAAGATACTATTTTCTTGATTTAATGTATATTATTAGCACATAAATCAAATAAGTAGGTTACTTTGAGATAAAAAGTCTCCCAATTTTTCTCTGGCTTCTAGGTACCAATACACTAGCATAGAAAAAGTTTCATTGGGTGATTCATCATCTAACTGCAGGGATAAAATATATCTAGCCACTTAAGGTATGAAACTAAGTTTAACAAACAGTGTAGTTAGAGGTGGAATTTGGGCCTGATCTTTTTACACAGTCCTAAACATCAAGCAACTAACTTACTGCCCAAAATTTAGGGTCAGCATTGTTCTACAACAGTGGGTACAAAATAAGTCCATTAAAGCTTCCATTTAATGTAGAGCAAAATATGTTGAGATTCTGAGAAACCTTTTGTAACAAAAGGGGTAGAGTTTGTTTTAAGGATTCCAGAATAGTTGAGTTTGCATTTTTTCTGAACTTTCTAAGATTTTATACGAATTTTACAAGTTCACTGAATTTGAATCTAGATCTGAAACTTTCTTTTACAACTAGGTCCTTGAATCTTACGCGCAGACCCTTCTAAAGATTTAAATTCTTGCAATTGGGTCCTCGGGCGGCTCGGGTACGACGGCCGGCCGAAATTCCGGCGAGGGGCTCGCCGGCGGTGAGGGGTGAGGGTCGGGGAAGGTTCAGGGGTGCGAGGGCTACCTTGTGGGGGTGTTGTTCAGGTGGGGGACGGCCGGGAAGGGCTCGCCGGCGTTGGAGCAGAGGCGGCGGCGGCGCGGCACGCGTCGACGGTGGTGCTCCGGCGGGCTTGGGGTGGCCTGGTCCGGTCAGCTAGCTTCAGTGGCGCGTGGGGAAGCTGCTCAGGGGCTTGGCTTGGACGGAGGAGGTCGGGGTCGAGCTGTCCACGGCGAGCAGGGGCTGCGGCGGCGCGGGCGGCGGCGCTCCGGTGGTTCTGGGCGGCGTTGGGCGGGTCGGCGAGCTTCAGGGGGATGATGTAGTGGTGGCTGGAGGCTCAATTTGGCGGTGGGCGGCGGTGGAGAGCTGTCCACGGGCGGGCGGCGCTCGGCGGCAGCAATGGCGACGGCGAGGCGTTCTGTTTGCGGTGGCTCGCGCGCGGGCGGCCGGGCGGGGCTTTTATAGGGGCAGGAGGGGGTGTGGAGGGCCTGGGCGATGCGCGGGGCGGAGGCACGGCACGGCGCGGCACTGGGCACGGCGGGCGGCAGCAGAACGCCGGCGCGGCATGCGGCGGGCAGACGCGGGCGACTGGGCGGCCGGGATTTGGCGTGGGCGCGGGAGATAGTGTGACGCGCGGAGTGGTGGAGCAGCTGCTACAGCGGCTCGGGCGGAGGGCAGGCGCAGCGACGGGCGGGGCGCGGGAGCCGGGGCGGCACGGCGGGGTGCGGTGGTTGGGCGCGGCGGGCGGCGAGGCGGAACGCGGCAGCGGCGTGCGCACGCGCGGGCGGCTACTGGGCAGCGCGGCGTGGGGAGGGGGCAAAGCCGGCCGTGGCGGAGTGGCGCGGCGGCCACTGGCCTGGCGCCTCACGCCGGTCAGGCGTCGCCGGCCACCTGGCGGGCTGTCGGGCGGGGAGGGGAGAGAGAGGGAGGGGCGAGGGCCTGAATGCAAGAATTTCAAAAGTTTCAGGGGGCTGGGTGCAAACAGGGCTTTTTCTCCTCTTTCTAATTCGAATTTCAAAAACTTTTGAACATGAAAGTTGTTCAGAATAAAAAGTTCTACAAGTTTGGTTTCAGGCAACATCTCATTTGGCTTATGGTTTGAAAGTTAATTTAAAAATTCAAAAGTATACAAATGTGCCCAATTTAAATTTGAATTTCAACTTAACTCGTTATAATTCTTTTCACCCTTTTATTAGTTAGTCAAGCATAGGGTTAGGCTAATGACATTGATTTTAGAAATGTAATTTACCAGGGTTGTCACAGCCTTCCCCCCTTAACAAGAATCTCGCCCCGAGATTCGTTAAATCTTAGTGTGGACATGGGTGCACATACCAGTGGTTGAGATAAGAAACCCAGGGAAATGTTGGTTTAGGTAGCTCTCAGTTTCCCAGGTGGCTTCTTCTTCCGTGTGGTGATTCCATTGTACTTTATACATTCTAATCACTTTCCTCCTGGTCTCTCTCTCTTTTTGATCCAAAACCTTAACTGGGTGTTCGACATATGAGAGGTCGGGTTCCAACGATATTTCTTGTTGTTCCACAATCTCGGTAGGGACTCGAATACACTTCTTGAGTTGAGATACGTGGAAGACATCATGGGTGGCCGTGAGCTGAGGGGGCAGTCGTAATCTGTAGGCTACGGGTCCGCAGCTCTCAATGATTTCGTAAGGACCAACATAACGGGGAGCTAGTTTGCCTTTGATTCCAAATCTTCGCACTCCCTTGGTTGGTGAAACTCGAAGATAGACATGATCGCCAACTTCGAATTTTAGGGGCTTCCTCCTTTTGTCAGAATAGCTCTTTTGTCGGGCTTGTGCGGCTTTAAGATTTGCTTGTATTACTTTTACTTTCTCCTCTGCCTCGATTACCAGGTCGGGTCCAATTATTTTTCGTTCTCCGGTTTGTGACCAGCTCAAAGGAGTCCGACACCTTCGTCCGTACAGGGCCTCAAATGGTGCCATTTTCAAACTCGTTTGATAGCTGTTGTTGTACGAGAACTCTGCTAGGGGTAGGCATTTGTCCCAATCCTTGTCATAATGAATGACACAGGCTCTCAGCATGTCTTCAAGAATTTGGTTTACTCTTTCCGTTTGTCCGTCAGTCTGAGGATGGTATGCTGAGCTGCGAATCAGTTTAGTGCCAAGAGACATTTGCAGTTGTTCCCAAAAGCGTGCTACAAACTGAGGACCACGATCGGAAATAATTATCTTAGGTATTCCATGTAGGCAAACAATACGATCGAGGTAAATCTCGGCATATTTCTTGGTAGAATAGGTGGTGTGCACCGGAAGAAAGTGTGCCGTCTTTGTGAGTCTATCCACGATAACCCATATGGAGTCATGTCTCTGGGAAGTGTTTGGTAGTCCAACGATGAAGTCCATACTTATGTCTTCCCACTTCCAGGATGGTATAGGTAACGGTTGAAGTGTACCGGCTATCTTCAAGTGGCTAGCTTTTACTCTCTGGCACGTGTCACATTCTGAGACATACGTAGCAATTTCTCTTTTCATTCTAGTCCACCAGAAGTTTTGCCTTAGGTCTTGATACATTTTGCTACTGCCGGGGTGGATAGAGAATTTGGAAAGGTGTGCCTCATCAAGAATTTGCTTGCGGAGTTCACGATTCTTCGGAACGACTATACGACTTTCGAACCATAGAACTCCCTTATGGTCCTGGCGGAAACATTTATACTTCTCCTCACCTAGAGAGAGTTTTTGTTTGATGATCTTAATTCCTTCATCATGTAGTTGTGCCATGACGATTTGGTCGTGAAGAGTGGGCTCAACTGAGATGTGATCTAGCGTGCCTTGGGAAACCATTTCCATGTTAAGCTTCCTCATCTCTGCACACAATGTCTCATGGTAGGATTCCATGGATAAGCAATGGCAATGGGACTTGCGGCTCAGTGCATCCGCGACTACATTAGCCTTGCCGGGGTGATAGTGCACTTCAAGGTCATAATCCTTGATTAATTCTAGCCATCTCCGTTGTCTCATATTCAGATCGGCTTGTGTGAAGATATACTTGAGACTCTTATGATCCGTGTAGATATTGCATTGTGTACCCATGAGATAGTGCCTCCATATTTTCAGAGCGTGAATGACAGCTGCAAGCTCAAGATCATGAGTGGGATAATTCTGTTCGTGGGGCCGAAGGGCTCGTGAGGCATATGCAATCACTCGATTCTCTTGCATAAGCACACATCCTACACCAGTACCTGATGCGTCACAATACACATCAAACGACTTGGTATTATCGGGTTGAGCTAACACAGGTGCAGTAGTCAGATGCTCTCTGAGAGTGTGGAAAGCTTCTTCACATTTCTCATTCCATACAAACTTTACTTCCTTCTTTAACAGTTCAGTCATGGGCTTAGCAATTCGAGAGAAATCCGGGATGAAGCGACGGTAGTAACCGGCTAAGCCGAGGAAACTGCGAATCTGATGAACGGAGGTAGGGGGTTTCCAATCCATCACCTCTTGTACCTTGCTGGGGTCAACAGCTATGCCTTCGCTGGAGATCGTGTGACCTAAGAACTTTACGGTATCCAACCAAAACTCACACTTAGAAAACTTAGCATAGAGTTGATGGTCTCTGAGTCGCTGAAGAACAATATGAAGGTGCTTGGCATGCTCTCCCTCATCCTTGGAATAGATAAGGATGTCATCGATGAACACTACGACGAATTTGTCCAGTTCGGGCATGAATACCGAATTCATGAGATACATGAAATAGGCAGGGGCGTTGGTGAGTCCAAAGGACATGACCAAAAACTCATATAGTCCATATCGTGTGGAGAAGGCAGTCTTAGGAATATCGCACGGGCGAATCTTGATTTGGTGATATCCCGAACGAATCAATCTTTGAAAAGACTCTGGCTCCAGCTAATTGATCGAAGAGTACATCGATACAGGGAAGTGGGTATTTATTTTTAACAGTTACCGCATTGAGAGGTCGGTAGTCAACACATAACCTCAAACTGTCATCCTTCTTCTTTACGAATAGGGCTGGACATCCCCAAGGTGACGCGCTAGGGCGAATGAAACCTTTGTCCAGTAGTTCTTGGAGTTGAATTTTCAGTTCTGCCAATTCTTTAGGGGGCATCCTATATGGTCTTTTGGATATAGGTGCAGTGCCTGGTTGAAGTTCAATGATGAACTCAATGTCCCTATCCGGTGTCATTCCTGGTAAGTCATCCGGAAAAACGTCGGCATACTCGTTTACCACAGGAATATCATCTAGCTTAAGTCCTTCCATCTTGTAAGCACAGCAATTCGTGCAATCTAGGAATGGTAGGTAAAGGGTAGTGGCTCCGTGACTAGGTGAATTTATCTCAACGGCTCGGGAAGAAAGGTCCAGTGTGACTCCATGCATAGTCATCCAGTTCATTCCCAAAATAATGTCCATGCCGTCAAGAGGTAAAAGGACAAGGTCTGTGTCGATGGTTTTACTACCCAATTTGACTGGTACTTGTCTGACCATTTGGTTTGAAGCAATTTTACCACCCGGTGTTGATATCATATATGACCCTTTGGTGTGACAAACATCCAAGCCTACTTTTGCACCGAATTTTGTACTTATGAAACTATGCGATGCACCAGAATCAAATAATATAACTGCAGGCTTGTTATGGATAGAGAATGTACCCGACATCACTGGGGCTCCTTCAGGAAGCTCTGCAAGCGTGGTGAAGTTAATCCGTCCTTGCTTGACTTGCAGGGTCTGTCTCTTGCCCCTGTTCTTGGTGTTCGGGTTGGATCCTTGACCTTGGTTGGGCTGCCCAGACTGAGGGCATTCTCGTGCGAAGTGGTTGGAACTCCCGCATTTGAAACAACGATTCGCGGGGCTAGGTCAAAGAGACTGCTGAAGAATGGGCCTCGGACCATTCTGTGGAGGCATCGGGGGTCGTACCATGCCTGGCTGCTGTGGGGGTCTGGCAATCCATCTCCCTGGTTGAGGGGCCCTAGGTGGAGCTGTGGGTGCGGCATTTTGCACGATGCGATACCTTGGTGGTTGGGCACTTGATGGTCCAGCGGGTGCCTTTCTCTTCTTCTCTGTCCGGTGTGCCATGATACAGTCTTCCTGGGTAATGGCCATATTGACCAACTCGTTGTAGGTGTCAGCCCTGGCTAGGTTCAGACGTTCCTTGAGCTTGGTGTTCAGACCTCGGCGGAAACGGTCACGCTTCTTGGCATCCGTATCAGCGTGATAGCCCGCATACTGGCATAGGTTGTTGAACGCCTGGGCGTACTGCAGCACGGTGCGGGTGCCCTGGGTGAGTGCCAGGAATTCATTCAACTTCCTCTCCAGGAGACCCTCGGGGATATGATGTGCCCGGAATGCGGTCTTGAATTCATCCCAGGTGACAATGTGATCAGCGGGGAGCATAGCAAAATAGTGGTCCACCACAGTCGAGCGGTACCGCGAAGCTGTTGCGCGGCAAAACGAGCTTTGTTGGCTTCTGAGCATGGGGCCACAAGTAATGTGAACTTGGATTCGATGGTGCGAATCCATGCATCTGCGTCCAGGGGTTCCTCGGTCTTTTGGAACAAGGGCGGCTGGGTCCCTAGGAAATCCGTGTATCCTGCAGCTTGGGGTTGGTGAGCATTGTGTCCACCCCTCTGCTGGTGCTGTCCTTGCACGATCTGACGCAGCAGTTCGGTTTGAGCGGCCATCACTTCCACCAAACTGGGCGGGGGTGGTGGCGATTGTCGCGAGCGGCTGCCACCGGCACCAAAACCCTCGGGGTTGCCACGTGTTGATCAAACCATCTGAAACGTGAAAGGTTACCATTAGCAACGCGATCCATATTACTTCCTCGATTCATAACTGATTGGTGTAGTCAAAGACTTCCGAAATCACAGCTAGAAGTATGGACAGAATCTCAGTTTGCTACGAGAAAAATCATAGCTTGCTGTGGGTCCATCTAAAACATCTCATACTTTGGCAGTAGTCAGAGAATTTAGGAATGCACCACTTTGGTATTTAACTTCGGCGCTAGAACTATAGCTAAGGTGGTCGAAAGGGTCGTCCTTTGCCTTACTGTCTTAGCTGTTTTTCAGCAGATTGATCGGTACTGTTTCGCCTATAACTTAAACTAGCGAGGTCCAATGATGCTGAATTTTTGTGAGAACCACGATCACAAAATTTAGCACAAGTTTGGTATTCAACACTCAGCCAAGAAATGCAAGGAGACATGGATAAAAGTTCCGACAAGTCTCAGCGATTGCGGATTTCATCGTTTACCAACTTACAACGAAATCACCCAAGTTTTATCGTCGTTCCTTACAAGTTGAGGGTATCCACATGGTTCAGGTGTACCCAACACAAAAGAGTTACTCAACTCCTAGCTAGCCTATTACAACACTTGCCAAAAGTTAGGCTACCCTATCGAGGAGTATGTGCAAAAGTCCTCCTAGGTCGTCCTCTAGAAATCATCCAAGTCGTTGACGGACGACTCGCTGTGAGCAGGAGAGTGAGCTCCCATCTGAGGTGCCCGTGGTACCTCACCCTCGAAATCCATACCGGAGATACCATCAATCTCCTGTGGCTCCTCCTCATCTTCCTCCATGTCCTCCTCATGGGGATGGTCATTCTGATCATGGTGCCACTGAATGTGCTCATTAGCATCCTCCAACTCAAGGCTTAGATCATGGAGCTGCTCCTCCAACTGTGCTATCGTGGCATCTCTCTCACCCATGAGAGCGTCCTGCTCCTGAATTTGGCCTTCAAGTTGGCCAATCTGAGCATCTCTGTCCTCAAGATCCTGACTGAGCTCCTTAATCTGCTCATCCCTGGTATCTGCCATCATGTGGTAGGCCTGAGCAATATCAGTGAGCTGCTCAAGCGCCTGACTCTGGAGAGTCTGAAGTCGGCAGAGTGCACTCATGCACTGCACGGAGGTATGGATAGTTTCCTGGACGTGAAAGTCTACCAAGTACTGTGCGTGCTGCACCCTGTTGAGCCAAAAGGGGTCGTTGTCCTGTGCAGCAGGAAACAAGCCAATGGGAGCGAGTGTGACAACCTCGGGACGCTGCGCACAAAAAGTGGTGAGCGCCCTCATGGCTGCAAGCTCCTAAGTATCGGCCAAACGGCGACCAACAGCCTCAAGCTCCAAGGCGGGCCACTCTGGGTGTAGCGGGTGCGGAAAAACGGTCACGTTGACACGGCACTGGGTAACTCCATTTTCCGCAAACTCCAGTCCGGCGTAACGTGGGGGAATTAGATAGCCCGCGGTACGCAGAACATCCCACAAAATAGAGGGAAAGCCCTCCCAGTGGAGACACTGTGAGTGGACGCGTCCATCCTCATCCACCATCATAGCAACAGGCTCGGCCATCTGAACAAAAGATCAAATGGAGTGAGATAGTGAAAAACGGTGAACAGCACAGGGACAGATTCTGTATAGTGTGCAAAAACAACCATAACTTCCACAGTTCTCGTCCAAAAATTCTCAAATTTCACCAGATCACTCCTAAGGTATTTGTGAACAACTTTGCTAGTCAACTCCAGAGCTAGATAGGTCTCTAAGATGGTCTTTCTTTTCAGGTTTTACCTTACTGTCTACCCAGAATTTTCAGTGAACAGAGGGCTAGAGTTTCGTGCACCAGGGAAAATCTACCTAGCCAAAATTTACCAAATTTTAACAGCAGCTACCTGGGTAAATTTGGGACAAGTTTTGTGTTGTACTCTTTGGTAGAAAACCGCATTAAGGGGGCCTAAAAATTTAAGGGGCAGAAGTGCTCATTCTGGACAGAAATCTGACATCCCATGGTTTCTGTTGTTTGCTATTACCCATAAGTTCAGAATTTTTGATTTTTGAACAGGGGATAGAACACGAAATTTGGAACAATTCTTTCAACATGAACTTTACCAGAAAAGGTCATTTTCTTTGATCAATAAATCTCTCTTTTCGGTCATGGCAGATTTGCGACAGATTCGCTAGATAGTCCTTACGAAAAATCTCGCTTAGATACGCAAGAACCTTACCGCTCTCATACAACGCATTTTCAATTTCAGATATATATGTTCATGATGCATGCACGTCCTATTCGTCCTCATAAAATAAAATAATCGCCAATACTTTTGGTCTTACGAAGATAGTCTCGGTGGCATACACAATACGGCTCTCGCTATAATAGCTAGTCGAGTCTTTCTAATCGTTCCTTAACTTATCGTAATCGCGGTTAGTGTACCTGCAGAATATTGACAAAGCATATATATTTCATGAACCTTTCATGCCAGCACTCATGAAAGCGTCCGTATTCATTACCGTTTACTTATAGAAACGATATCTGTACAATTTCCGCCGTACAGACGACGTTAACATACGCTATCGAGATAGCGTATTCATGGGGGGTACCGTCATGAGACGGGGGTATGAACAGCGATCGCCATACCCTGCGCCAAACCTTCTACTCCCAATATGTTCAACGAACAGTTGGCATATTGGCAGCACCTCAAGTAAGCCACTGCTTGAGGGCAGCGTTCGGTTCGCATCACCGACAGGAAGGCCAAGCTCCCTCAGTTGGCTGAGGATCCTTACCTTCTTACCTCAGCGATGAGTGCGTCGTTACAAAATTTAAGGTTGGTTGTGCATGAAAGTAAGTTTTGACAGAAAGTAATGTGCTGGAAGTCAGTTGATAATATTTCATAAGCCAGATAGCCACCTAGTAACTTTCCCATAATCCCTTAGGGCTTTACGAACTAGGCACCATCCTTAACGTACCAACGCATTTCGCAACACACCTTCTAGTCAAGCTTTATGAAAATAAGTTTTTACGGTTTGTCGCATTCTCTGGCGTATGCATTTCGGCTCTGGAGCCAGCAGTTGCCAGCTGTGGCACCAGCTACGGCTCTGATACCAGCTGTGGCAGAACCACCTGAATTAATCCGGCTCAAGTGTATTAACCATCACCATTAAGGCAATCTCGGTTAACCTTACACTTCAAACGGAGTAATCCACTGGTCTGTCGGGTATAACCTCCCGATACAACCACGGTAGGGCGGATCGAATGCCATACATACAAACGCTCACGCGACGATGAGCCCCAGAGAATACCACATTCCAGCAAATATTACATCATTAGCATAAGTAAATATTACAGACCAGGGTTTGAGTTTAGAAACCAAGTACTTCAGAGATCATAACTAATAAGTTCTTTTGAGTTGCAGCGGAAAATAAAACAGCAAAAGCTACTTCGACGATAAGGATGTCTCGATGAAGCCCGTACGAGACATCACTCGGCATTATCTCCGTTGGACGGGGGCGTATCCCATTCCACCGTCCAACCAGGAGGAAGAGTGCAGGGCCAAGTCAAACTAGCAATCATATCTTCAAAGGTCTCACCTGAAAACGAGCCACAAGCAAGGCTGAGTATACTAATACTCAGCAAGACTTACCCGAGTAGTGGAATCTACTCCACCGACTCTAGATATGCAAGGCTTTTGGCTCAGGGGTTTGTTTTGCCGAAAAGCTTCTACAAGTGGGTCCTTACTTTCAACTTTTAGCTCAAGATTCTAGTTTCGTTAACCATTCTAGATAAGCAGCTATCCAAAAACATACATGGTGAAGCATTAAGTTTTCATCCAACCAGTTCATTCATCCTCATTGTTCCTCTTCTTACTCTGTGGGTAAAAATGGTTAAGCAGTCTCAATAGCCGTGAGAAACGGACGATTCGAATCGAATTTCTTAACCTTGCAAGGGAAACCTAAACACACGTCACGTGGTTACTCCCTAGAGTCACACGTGCAACTTTTCCCCTTTCTTTCCGGGTCGTGGATCGGGGCTACCCTCCGAGAGTACAAGAGCCCCACGCCACGGTTCGGCGCCGGGTCGTGACCACTCTCTGCACTCGCCATATGCACATGGGACCGAAGTTCAAAGAGTAGGATGCCGTCCCCTTGCCGGGCCAATCAGGTACTTAAGCTTACCGATTCCCATAATCTCGGCATGTGTTTAGTACGTTCAAAGACTTAACCATCACTACCACACCCTGCGGCCTTAGTATTTTTCACTAGACAGACGGGCCTCAATCGTAACCATCGTTCCATAGCCCGTCCGTGTCCTTATGATTGCAGCGTGTAGTAGACATTCAACTCCTATTTTCTCGCGAGTGACAGGAAATCACTCGACTTTTACCGGAGTCCTATTAGCACAGCATTCTATCGAACCTTACATCTAGTTTTCAAGCAAGGGTTTCTAACATCATGCAACTAAGTTTTCATTCAACTCCTATAAACTTAATGCACAGGCAAGGAGTAATGAGTTGCATAATTTAGGAAAGAGATGGGTTATGCTCCGGGGCTTGCCTTCGCAGTTGGCTTGGGGCTCTTCTGAATTTGGGCTCGGGTCTTCAAGAGCTTCAGTTAGATTCACTTGAGCTTCACGCTGCTCACTCTCGGACGCGGGCACCAGCTCGTAAGTTACGTCGGCGAGAGTCGTCGATTCTACATGAATGCACAAGTTTAAGTCGTGGTAATGGTAATCGACATGATTTAAGTGTAATTACTATAGTGGATAGTTTCTGGTCATGAAACTTTGGATTTAGGCACATCAGGGAATGATGTGCTTACTGTAAAATTTTCAGCCAATTTTATGTAACAGATTAATTATGAAAAATATATTACATAGTTGCTGTTAGATCCTTGTTCTTTTTGTACAGAACAATTGGTGCAACAAATGAGTCTAAGATTTTTACAGAGCTTTCACTTAAGCATGCAGAAGCTACTGTAGTTTTTGTAGGATTTATTATGCAGTATCAAGAGCATAGAAAATATGATATTACACACCTAGGTTATTCAAGGATTCATTTTTATAGGACGCTACAGAGGTTTTTTGTCCATGCAACTTTTTACACAGCAACCTCTACCACAGTGTATGCCCTAGTAAAAGTTGGAGAATTTTCCAAGCTAAGATACTATTTTCTTGATTTAATGTATGTTATTAGCACATAAATCAAATAAGTAGGTTACTTTGAGATAAAAAGTCTCCCAATTTTTCTCTGGCTTCTAGGTACCAATAAACTGGAATAGAAAAAGTTTCATTGGGTGATTCATCACCTAACTGCAGGGATAAAATATATCTAGCCACTTAAGGAATTTGGGCCTGATCCTTTTACACAGTCCTAAACATCAAGCAACTAACTTACTGCCCAAAATTTAGGGTCAGCATTGTTCTACAACAGTGGGTACAAAATAAGTCCATTAAAGCTTCCATTTAATGTAGAGCAAAATATGTTGAGATTCTGAGAAACTTTTTGTAACAAAAGGGGTAGAGTTTGTTCTACCGATTCCAGAACAGTTGAGTTTGCATTTTTCTGAATTTTCTGTGATTTTATACGAATTTTACAAGTTCACTGAATTTGAATCTAGATCTGAAACTTTCTTTTACAACTAGGTCCTTGAATCTTACGCGCAGACCCTTCTAAAGATTTAAATTCTTGCAATTGGGTCCTCGGGCGGCTCGGGTACGCCGGCCGGCCGAAATTCCGGCGAGGGGCTCGCCGGCGGTGAGGGGTGAGGGTCGGGGAAGGTTCAGGGGTGCGAGGGCTACCTTGTGGGGGTGTTGTTCAGGTGGGGGACGGCCGGGAAGGGCTCGCCGGCGTTGGAGCAGAGGCGGCGGCGGCGCGGCACGCGTCGACGGCGGTGCTCCGGCGGGCTTGGGGTGGCCTGGTCCGGTCAGCTAGCTTCAGTGGCGCGTGGGGAAGCTGCTCAGGGGCTTGGCTTGGACGGAGGAGGTCGGGGTCGAGCTGTCCACGGCGAGCAGGGGCGGCGGCGGCGGCGGCGGCGGCAGCGCGGGCGGCGGCGCTCCGGTGGTTCTGGGCGGCGTTGGGCGGGTCGGCGAGCTTCAGGGGGATGATGTAGTGGTGGCTGGAGGCTCAATTTGGGCGGTGGGCGGCGGTGGAGAGCTGTCCACGAGCGGGCGGCGCTCGGCGGCGGCAATGGCGACGGCGAGGCGTTCTGTTTGCGGTGGCTCGCGCGCGCGCGGGCGGCCGGGCGGGGCTTTTATAGGGGCAGGAGGGGGTGTGGAGGGCCTGGGCGATGCGCGGGGCGGAGGCACGGCACAGCGCGGCACTCGGCACGGCGGGCGGCAGCAGAACGCCGGCGCGGCATGCGGCGGGCGGACGCGGGCGACTGGGCGGCCGGGATTTGGCGTGGGCACGGGAGATAGTGTGGCGCGCGGAGTGGTGGAGCAGCTGCTGCAGCGGCTCGGGCGGAGGGCAGGCGCAGCGACGGGCGGGGCGCGGGAGCTGGGGCGGCACGGCAGGGTGCGGTGGTTGGGCGCGGCGGGCGGCGAGGCGGAATGCGGCAGCGGCGTGCGCACGCGCGGGCGGCTACTGGGCAGCGCGGCGTGGGGAGGGGGCAAAGCCGGCCGTGGCGGAGTGGCGCGGCGGCCACTGGCCTGGCGCCTCGCGCCGGTCAGGCGTCGCCGGCCACCTGGCGGGCTGTCGGGCGGGGAGGGGAGAGAGAGGGAGGGGCGAGGGCCTGAATGCAAGAATTTGAAAAGTTTCAGGGGGCTGGGTGCAAACAGGGCTTTTTCTCCTCTTTTTAATTCGAATTTCAAAAACTTTTTAACATGAAAGTTGTTCAGAATAAAAAGTTCTACAAGTTTGGTTTCAGGCAACATCTCATTTGGCTTATGGTTTGAAAGTTAATTTAAAAATTCAAAAGTATACAAATGTGCCCAATTTAAATTTGAATTTCAACTTAACTCGTTCTAATTCTTTTCACCCTTTTATTAGTTAGTCAAGCATAGGGTTAGGCTAATGACATTGATTTTAGAAATGTAATTTAGCAGGGTTGTCACAAGTTTGGTAAATTCTGACCATCTGGCAGAGCGGGAGTAAAATTCAGGATGTTTTTCTTTAAGAAAGAAAATAATAGAAGTTTTATGTAAACATAGGTTTTTATGCGGAAATATAAAGTAAACCGGAATTTTTGATGCTGATATGGCTTTCTAGAAGATAAATCCTTAATTTCGACCATTTCTATCTAGGCTAGCGTCCTACAGTCAATCTGGCTCTGATACCACTTCTGTCACACCCGATTCTAGAAAGAACCAGATGCATCTCATATGTGCGCCAGGATCTCGTTCACACACATATGGTAGACGGAAAGTGTAATATATCAAAGACAATGCTCAAAAAGTAACTAAATAAAGTATGTAATAATATTACACTCCGTATAAAAGAGACACAAATGTCTTTAAACGATAAACGTTATACCCTATACGAAGTCTTCAACAACTCCGTCTTCCACAGGCGATGACTGGTGAACGCAGGACCTAGAACTCCTCGAAGTCGTCGAAGATCTCCTCTTCAAAGTTCTCTTCTGAACAGCAGGGGCAAGGGTGAGTACTCTTATGGTTGGTACTCAGCAAGTGGGGTGAAAATGCAAGGCCATCAAGGCTAGGCTAAGGTTTGCAGCAGCGGTTGCTTTTAGTTGGTCAAATATTTATTATCAAGCATCTATTAACTAGGTTTAAGTTTATACCAACCCACTTTAGCAAAATCATAACGGTACCATCAACCATAACATAAACCACGATCCACAGTTTAATTAATCTTCAAGTGTAAATTATCATGTGAGGGTCCAAGCCACTCTTAACCGTGAGTACGGCTGTTATAACAGTTTTACACTCTGCAGAGGTTGTACACTTTACCCACAAATCGTGTTTCCCTGAATCGCCCGGGTTTGCAAGGCCCTTAAACACTTCTGAGGTGAGTGGCGAGGGTACACTACGAAGCCTTTACAAAGACATGTCGAGAGCTAAGCAGCCCGCTAGAGTTTCAGTAGCGGCGTGGTCCATAAACCTCCCTAATGGTCAGCTCCTTAGCAAAGGCAGCTACCCCAAGAGGACCGGGCTATGACCCCTATCACCGACCCCCTCCTTGCCCTTTCGGTAAGGCCACCAGCAAACTACACATCTAATTAATTAGCTAAGGTCAGAGCCATATGACTTTGTGGTTGCACTGTTTACTTGGGTGGTTCTCCATGTTCCCATTAAACAAAGTCGATCTTGATATTACGCGATAAAACCACAATATGAAACGTGATCAACATTAACGAAAGAGCAAACCAATACCAATCCCAAAGTTTGCAACTAAGCGTAACTACCCAACAAAATAGTAAACCCAGGTGTTTCAAGGTTTGGGGTAAAAGACTAGGTATGTCCTTAGCATAGGTAATCCCATCAATTTTATGCAAGCAACAATAAAGTAAAGTGTATTTTCATGCAGTTGTTGGGATCAAATAGAATATGCAGAGGGGGAAATCCACTTGCCTTCGTCAAGCAACTGCTGATTCTCTTCCTCGTAAGCTTGCTCTTGATTTGGCTCGAACGTCACGTTGTCTACGCGATCACACAAACAAGCATATGCAAACAAATAAGGAACCATACAACAAACAGTACAAACAGAAAGTGAAAAGATGCTAAAGTTGTAGTTCATGATGCAAAGATCGTGTGGGCTCAAGAATCGCTGAAATCGGAGTTGGAGCGTTGAAGATATGGTTAAAACAGTGATCTGGGGACCTAACTGCTAGAGTTTTAAGTCTCCCGAGGCTAGGTCTGAAGAATTCAGGGGTTAGAACATAATTAAACCTTAAACAGAGGGTCGGGGTGCAAAAACTATAGGTTCTGGACGGCGGGTTCTAATTCTAGAAAAGTCAGGGGTCGGGATAGAAAAAAGAAAGGGCTCAGCTCTAATTATTTTCTACTGATCTGGACTGCGGGTTGATTCCTGGAAAACCTAGGGATTTTTCTGCTAAAGTTCTGGGAACAGCTAGGATCGGGTGAATCTAATCCGTTGGATCAGAATCGGCGGCGGATCAAACGAATCGGCGGAGTAAGGGTCGGGCGAATCGGCGGTATGAAGAGTGGGTCGGATAAATCGGCTGAGTAAGGAAAAGGTCGGGTAAATCGGCCGTGTAAAGTGAAGATCACTTCTGGCCGTTAGATCTAGATCAAGCGGCAGAGGAAGGGTCGGCTCGATGGGACGAAAAGGGTCGGGCGAGGCGGAGTTTTAACTGGGCATCGGCGATGAGTGATTGCGGCGGTGGACGACCGGAGCTTCACCAAATCTGGTGTTCCGGGGCTCAATTCAAGCTGGGTTCATGACGGGAAGTGAGTGGGAGATATGGCGAAGGTGAGGGTGGGTACGGGTTGGCTGTGCGGCGGCTGTAAACTGGCGGCCACGGCGGCGGGCGAAAACAGGGGTCCGGCGAGAAATCTGGTGGGCGGCGGAGCAAGAGAGAGAGGGGAACCTAGTGCGGCTTGATACTCACCAACTTGCGGAGCTCTGGCGAGAGTTGATGACGGCGGAGAAGCTGCGGAACAGCGAATCGACGAAAAATCGGCGACTCAGGACGGCGGCGTTCCTCCAATGTAGAACTTCCAGCGGCGCGCGACAATGTTGTGTAGAGGAAAAGATTGGAGCTTGGTTCTGGTTGCAAAGCTAGGTTTTGGCAGGATTTTATAGGGGCAGATCGGCCGAGATTAGGAAGGTGGTGCTGCGGAATCGATCAGGACTCGGGTAAGAAGAAAGAAAGAGAACGGGACACGAACGACAGCACGGAATCGTTCTGGACTCTGGGTAAGAAAAGAAGAGAGAAGAAGAAGGCGCCGACAGGTGGGTCCCAGCTGTCGGTGAAAGCAAAGGGCGGGTGAGGAAATCGGCCACGGAGTTGGCCGCGGGAAAAGAAAAAAAAAAGAAGAGGAGAAGAAATTGGGCCGGCTGAAAGAAAGAATAGGAGAAGAAAGAAATAAAGATGCATGCACAATTTTAATTTATGATTTTTATGAAAATACCTTTTTAAAAATTTTAGCTCCTATATTTTGGGTGTTACAGGTATTAGTCCCAGGTCCAACGGCTATGGGGTGGGAGGGGCTCTTTAGTTCCGGTTGGAGTCACCAACCGGGACTATTTTAGTCCCGGTTATTGACTCCAACCGGGACAAATCTTTAGTCTCGGTTGGTAACACCAACCTGGACTAAAGAGTTCTCCGCGGGTTAGTTCAAAAGAAAGGGATTCCATGCACGGTGTAGGTGGGGTGTTTAGAAAGTTATACGGCAGGCAAGAGGTCTCGGGTTCGAATCCCGCGGGGTGCAAAATTTTTTATCTTCTGTGACTCTTTAGTCCCGGTTGTAGGAACCACGACTAAAGGTTGGGACCTTTAAAGAGGGTTTCCCAACCGGGACAAATCAAGAGTTCTGTAGTAGTGAATAAAATACTCATATACCTAATTCTCGGCTAACCGTACCATCTATCTCTATCATTATAGAAAAACATAGCATATGTACTAGAAAGAACGATATAACTTGCACATTATATGTCTTTGAGACTTCAGAGCTGCAGCGCAAGTAATCATAAATTGGTTACTATACAGCACAACGAGGTCAGAGTGACAAAAATATTGCAGAATAAATGCATAATCCACAAACTATAGGTAGTGGAGTTGCAATTAGTGTTCTCCACAAACAATTTGGTTCGGTGTTTTCTGTTAAAAAATGCCCAAACCTGACACTAAATGCCAGATAGTCAATTGCCCTTCATCTAAGTTTAGACCGTTTAATTAGATGACCGGCTAGATGCATTTAGGCTAATACTGGTTGCAGCCTATGTTATTGAAATGGATCGAAGTATCGAACACTCATCAATAGAACATAAGAATTGGGCATGTGGAACTTGATTCATGTGTTGTACCCATTATAAAGAGTAAAATGCATTAGCGGCCCTTGAACTTGGTAGCAAGTGTCAGCTAACTACATTATCTAGGCCTAGGCTACAACACGTGTCCAAACCCCCGCCAGCGCGGCCCCGCTTGCCTCCATGGCATGCCACGCTGGACCCCACCATGTCTGTTTTGCACATAACCCCTTCTCTTCTCTCCGCCCCTTTCTTCTCCCCCAGTCGGTCCAATCCATCCTTTGTTCCTCACCGCTAGATGCCGCCGTGGCTGGAACCCTAGCCCCTCCGATTGGCCATTGGCACCTGCTTCGTCGGCCTACCCTAGGTGGCGAGGTTGGAGAGTTTGATTTGGCAGTCCCAAATCGCTTAGAGGCTAGCACATCCATGGATGGGAGCTCGGATTCGTCGAATCCCAGCTCGCGGAAGGGAAGGGCCAACCTTCCTCTGATTACTTGCACGGATTGCAAGTCGAGGATGGTTAGGGTACTCAAGGCAACGACGGAAGCAAACTACGGCTGCTACTTCTACATCTGCTCTAGTCGCAAGGTTAGTTGATTAGTGTAGTTCTTGTCCTTCTCTTGCTCTCTTTTTTGCTTCATTTTTTGCAACTTTTGACAGAAAGATGGGAGTGGATGCCCTTTTTGGTACTAGGAGGATGAATACGAGGATTTTTTGATAGACAAAGGATATCTTCCAGCTTCTTACCAACTTGTGTTCAAGAAGGTCACCCCCAAGGTTGCAGTGGAGGAATCAAAGGGAAGACATTTTGCAGAACAAGTTGTTGATGACAGGATGGATACTTTGATAGCTTATGTTAGGAACATTGCTTTACTGCTGAAATGCTTGGTAGCTATGTGTGTACTTTGTTTGGTGGCCAATATGTATGTAATCCTTAGGTTAGGTTGAATGCATGTCCTTAGGATGTCTGTACTTTGATGAATGAATCAGAATGATGTCTGCACTTTGATGAATGAATGAAAATGATGTCTAAACTTTGATGGATGACTCAATAAAGCAGTGACAGTATTTGTGACATTTTTGGCCAAAATTATGACAGCCATAGCATCTTCATTG
Source organism: Panicum miliaceum (assembly GCA_032594955.1). Classification (NCBI taxonomy): domain Eukaryota; kingdom Viridiplantae; phylum Streptophyta; class Magnoliopsida; order Poales; family Poaceae; genus Panicum; species Panicum miliaceum. The sequence continues at coordinate 43,169,782 of CM064061.1, read as the reverse complement.
AAACAGGCAAATGTCTAGCATGTTCAGATAAAATACTGAGAGAATATAGCATCCAACATTGTTTTGTTGCTACCTATTACAGGCAAATGTTTTTAACAGCCATAGCATATCCAGCCAAAATACTGAGAGAGTAGCAACCAATATAGTTTTGTTGCTACCTATTACATAGGACAGCCTGAGAGCCTGACAGACATACCATCCAACATTCAAGCCATTTGCATCCAACATCCTCCGGCTTATATACAAGTGACTGTATTCTAGTCATTAACAAAAGGGCCAAAAGACAAAAGACATATCACTGTTCCACTTCAAGCTACTTTGCAGGTTTTGCTTTCTTCTGTGCTTCTTCTCCAGTCTTCTTCTTGGCAGGTTTTGTTTTCTTCTAGGCTTCTTCTCCAGTCTTCTTCTTAGCAGATGCAGCCTTTCTCTTGCTTGCAGTGGCCCTCCCTTCCTTTGTTGCAGTGGTCAGTGGTTGAGGTGTTTCAATTGGTCTGTTTGAGTTAATGAAAGCAGAATCTGGTAGTGGACATGGCAGCTGAGGGTAACTTGTTGATCTTGCTCCCTGGTGAAGGCAACATGACATAGTTAGTAACAAATAGTTATTAAGATTGAATAAAACTTACTAGAATACAAATTGGTTGCAAGTCAGTAACAAATTACTTGTTCCATCATCTTCATAAGCATAGTGGAGCTAAGCTCTGATTCGGAGTAAGGTGGTGCAGTACCATCTTGTGGAAGTTGTGAGAAACTAGGTTCAGGAGCTCCCTGAGAGAACCACTGTGAACTTGGGAGATCATCATACACTGGTGGTACCATTTGTGGTTCATTGTCATTGTTTGCTGCTCCAGGGTCATTCTGTTGCTCCTCTTCAACATAATCTTCAGGCCTGATGCAATTCTTTTTTAAGAAACACCCCTTTGAGTTGTGATTCTCCCTTTTGCAGTAGCTGCACTTGATGATCAACCCATGCCTTGTCAATTTTTGTCCATGCTTCCCCTGGATCTCAGTTGGTTGCTTCCTTAGGCATCTCTTAGGTCTCCCTACTTTCTTCTCATAAACAGGGGCTTTCACTTCAGGGCCATCTACATGTTCCCATGTGTTCTTATCCTTGCATGGCATGATGTTTTTTTCATAGGCCTTGTTGAAAGCTTGCACTGTGTAACACTCATGCACCATACTCTCAGCTAGAATCCTCTCATGCCTTAAGCATGAGATTGCATGCTGACAAGGGATACCTGTCAGATTCCACTTCTTGCATTCGCATTGTTTGGTGTTGACGTTGACTATGTACTGATGATCCCTCTCAAGAACCTGGAACACTCCCTGACCAGCTGGAAGAGCATAACACACATTTGCAAACTCTGCATTCTTGGCTACTTTTTTCCTTATCTTTGGACAAATGTCTCCTACAAACGGGCCAGACAACTCCTGTTGTTTGTTGTAATACCTAGTCATAAGTTGTTGTTTAATCCTCTCAAACATACTAAGTATGGGCATCTCCCTTGCTTCCAAAATATACTTGTTGAAGACTTCACAGTTATTGTTGAGCAATATGTCAGACTTGGAAAATTCAGAAAAGAATGCCCTCACCCATGTGTTTCGTGGCATTCTCTGCAGCCATTCATATGCATCTGCATCTAATTCCTTCATCTTACTCATATGGTACTCCCACTTGGTGATTGTACTAGCTCTGGCACAAGTCCATAATTGGTTTTTCAGAATCTCTCCTTTGAACCCTGCATCCTTGAAGTTTGAGTACAAATGTCTGACACATAATCTATGCTCTGACTCAGGAAAAACCTCCTCAACAGCTGGAATTAGGCCCTGAAAATTTGGTGCAAGTTGGTGACATAGACATAGACTTAGATGCAAGTTGGGGACATAGAATTAGATGCAAGTTGGGGACACAAATGAAGCATACTTTTTGCTTGTCAGTCATTAGTCCAGGGATATGTGTTGACAATGCCCAGATCTTGCTTCAATGTCTCCAAAAACCACTTCCAAGTTGCTTTTGACTCCACCTCAACTACAGCTAGAGAACTTGGATAAATGTAATCATTGGGATCAATACCAACTGCAGTTAGGATCTGACCACCAAACTTTGTCTTGATGTGGCAGCCATCAAGACATATTATGGGTCTACAGCCAGCTAGGAAACCTCTCTTGGAAGGGTCCAATGACATGTAACAGGTAGCAAAATGACCTCTCTCATGGTTTAAAAAAAATGAGCTCCCTGGATTGCTTCTCCTGAGCTCATGACCATAGTCCCATAGCTGGTTGTACTGCTTTTCTTCATCACCATATATCTTCTTCATTGCTATCCTTCTAGCTCTTGCAAACTTGGATCTTGATGGAGTTAAATTCCATTCTTTCTGAATTGTCCTTGCAAAATTGGTGATGCTCATCTTATCATCAGCTCTAAATGACTCCATGTATTTGTCAGCTAACCAATTAGCAGTACACTTCTTCAAGACCCACTCCTTCTGGCAGTTGTGAGATGCACAATATGTCTTCACTATAATTGCCTTGACTCTATTGTCATATGAAGCATAAAGGGCCCAAGGACAGCCATCTGCACAGTGAGCTCTAAGCATCATCTTCTCATTCCTTCGCAGTTTGATGTCTACCCTGTTCCTTAGACTGTACTCTATAATAGCTTCTCTCAATTTCTCCATGGATTCAAAAACCATTCCTATCTTGAACACTAGGTTCCCCATGGCTTCAGGTCTGAAAGAGTTGAACTTGGCATTAAATTGGGCCTCCCTGTCATCATCTGGTAGCACCAAATCCTCATCCTCATCACTTGACAATTCTGTTGTCACAAAACCTTCCTCCCCTCTCAGCCTACTTCCCTTGGCCTTCTTTGAAGACTTCTTGCTCATCCCCTCATCCAAAACATCATCATCTACAAGATCAGCAAATAGATCATCATCTCCATCATCTACTTCATTATCACTATCTCAGAAATCTGAATCTTCACTATCTTCATTAGTACCACTGCCAACTTCAACTGGTTCACTCCTTTGCTGACCATGATCATTGTGTGGCAAATTTCTGTAGAAGTCAGGTAGTTTCTCACCAGGTTTTTTCCCAATGTGGTGCACCTTTACAGGGCTAAGAACCTTTGGAAGTTGAACAACTGGGTTCAATGCAACATCATCCCATTGGGCACTCAAGATTGCATCTTCATGATCAGAATATACACTATCAGGTTCTTAATCCTATCAACAATTGAACACATTGCATTGGTGTCTAAATCACCAGCTATGATCCTTAAGCCATCAGCTAATTCCATCCCTGGTAACAACCAAAAACACTTCAAATCTTGCACCTTTGAATACCCCAGCTGTTCAAGCATATCTTCTAGCCATACTTTCGACCAAGTATCAACTTCACAGTGATCAAACCAATCCACCTTCTCATCCATGTATGTCCTCAGCTGCCCGAACCCAACAAAGAAACCACCATGATGAATCTCCACTATGAACTCCTCTGAATTAGGACCTACGGTGACCGGAAAATCAAACAGAAGTCCTAGAATTAGGCCAGAATCAACCACATACAAAACCCCACCAAAACCCCAACAAAAACCCAACTAATCCACAACTAAACCCTAACCCATATTGATAATACCCAAAATTGGCCAACAGCGAACCCTAAGTGCGAATCTTTTGATGGCAAATAGCACAAAATCCACCACAGGATCACCAATTACACGAGATTGAGGTGTGTTAACTCACCGTACGTAGGCGCAGGATCAGCCTTCTTCTGCAATCTCGGCACCATCGTCGACCACCACGGCGGAGAATGACTCCGCTATCGTCGCGACTGCCTGTGTCGGGGACACCCCCTCCGTCTCGATTGCCGCGGCGGACACCCCCTTCACCTCGATTGCCCGCGGCGGCGAGAGGAGAAGACGAGGAGACCGAGGGGGATGGAAGTGGAGGCGAAAGGAGAAGTTGACGACAGCTGGAGAGAAGAGAGGGGGTTATGTGCAAAACCGACGCAGCGGGGTCTAGCGTGGCATGCCACGGAGGCGAGCGGGGCCGCGCTGGGCGGGGGGGGGGGGGGGGGGGGGGTTTGGACGCGTGTCACAGCCTAGCCCTAGATACTGTAGTTAGATGGTCATGTTTCAAGTTTAAGGACCGGGATGAGACCTGCTGCCAAGTTCAAGGGCCGCTGATGCATTTTACTCCATTATAAATGTACGTATATTCCCTCCATTCAGGAGTACAAGACACATTTTTGACTTGGTGTTCTAAGTTAAACTTGAACACCAGAATATTTATTGTGAAATACCAATGCGTAGTGTGAAACCATTTTGAAATATGAACCTATGTTTATACTTTTTATATACTAGTGTATATATAATGTTTATTGGTTGAAGTTTACAATGTTAATTATTTTTAAAAAAAATATCTGTATTTTGCATTGGCTAACTGTTAGTAAAAAAAACCACCCCGCATTTCCGAATGAGGCGCCAATGATATAGAGGGAGCAGTACATAAGCCAACCAAAATATCTGCTACTATAATCTAATCTAACTAGTGTAGTATGTGTAAGACTAAGTGCGTGCCGGAGCCAAACTTGCACAGTCGAGTTCCCAAATGGACGCTGTGAATCTTTTGTGTGTGCTGGGGAATTATACACCAGTACATCCTTTGGGCTAATATTGTCTCTAATAATCATTAGAGACGTTTACCATTTACCTTAACTACGTGTAACTATAATTGATGAGCAACGTAGTCATTACTCATGTATATGAGTTACTACTGTTGCGTGTACACAAGTCTAAACGAACTGATGACATTTGTTGGTGATCTGAGGAGGAAATGCCATCATCGGTGATTCTTTCAGGTACTTACTTTAGCGAAAGAGGCTGACGACTGTCATATTAACATCATGATCTGATAGTCCATGGAAAGACGTGCTCTTCTTTACCAAAGCGCCAAAGACCCTTGCTTCCGAATATGTTTTTCATCATCACGACCTATAGTGCTCATTTGATCTTTTCTCTTTATCTTTTCCACGTTTCATACCCTTTTGACCCAAAAAATGGCCCCACATTCCCGCCAACAACCCTTGGGAGGTCTCCCGGCCATAGTGTACATCAAGTACTTCTATTCCTATTCACTTAATTTTGGAGATACACACAATAATCATCAAAACATAAATACAGAAAAATGCAAGTACCCATGTTATTGAGTGGGTGACTCAAATGTAGGTAAGTAGGTTCCACCCATGTCTCGGAGTTGCAACTGCAAGAGTGGGTGCATTTTGAACTTAGATTGCACCTTGAAATAAGTGGCTTATATTGAAAGTAAATTTAAGATTCGAGTACAATGGACAGGATATTCACAGAACTAAAATGAAATCATGTAGCTACTCTATTGCAGCTAAAAGCTCAAAGGAGATTTACACCATATATATCAGAGTTCAGGGCGTCACTTGGTGTGAAGAAAGAGCTTATCCACGTCTTTGCCTGATCCACCAGCTTTGACACCATTGCCCCAGTCATCTGCCTTCAGCAACAGGCACCACTTCCAGTAGGTTGCGAGGGAATATGTTCTAGATTGCCATCTTTGCGGGTGGTACAACGAAGAAACACACTAAGATGTTTTTGATATTTGATCTTCCCAGCGAGCCATCGCCCTTGAAATCCTGACCAGTAGGTCAGGTACCCATCCCAGCCGAATACATCTCTAAAATAGCACCAGGTGATTAAATCTAGCAAGAGAACATCTAAAGATAATGTGATGAACATTATTCTCAGGTGTTCCATAGAGACAGCAGAGTGGACTACCTTGCCACTCACTTATCTTGAGGGATGTAGCTGTCTGTACATGCTATTAGCGACCTGCCAAAGAAGGATCTTATTTAATGGAAGTTTAGATTTCCACGCTATAAGGAACATGGCCCCATTAGGTCATAATTATGATTTTGATAATTGTGTGACAACATAATCAATGAGACTAACAAGTTTATAAGATCAAGTTCATAGGATTTTTAGGTCTCATGGATATAGTCCAAACAATCTCCAAGATACACTAATCGCAGTAAAACCGCAGAGATAGAATATATTTGAGGGGTCCAAACAATCGCAACGATGATTTGGACAAGGTTCAGCTAGGAATAGGAGACCGGTTGAACCGACGCCTGTTGTTTGTACAGGTCGGTGCATTGGCGGTGCATTGAAGATCAAAGTTAGTAGCACCGGTTGAACCGATGCTACATGAAGAGAAGCATCAGTGCATTGAGCTGATGGCGTGGCAATCATGTGGAGAAGTGTTAGAAGCACCGGTTGAACCCATGGTGCAAAGAGAAGCATCGGTGCATACGTACGTACATTCCCAGTACCGCTGCAGAAGGGTTGGAAGCCAGGTCTTAAGGACCGGTTGAACCGACGGACCTAGCAGAGGCGTTGATGCATTGGTGCTACTATTACTTAGTACCAATGTTGGAGTTGCGGCAGAGGAACCTTCAGGACCGGTTGAACCGACGGTCAGAAAGAAGGCGTCGGTCTATGCGTTGGTGCAATGACGTCAGCACCAGAGAGACGTTGGGTGTTCAACGGCTAGGAGGCATGTATAAAGATACCAGTTGAACTGACGCAGTCGGTCGGTTAAGCCGACGCTTACGTACTCTTCTAGGTAAAAGTATGTAACGGCTAGTTGAGTTTCTCAAGCCTATATAAGGCCTCACCCCGGGTCATTTAAGGTTGCTGGAGTCTTGAGGAACCCAATACACACTGGAGAACACCTCCAAGCCACCTAAGAGCATATTGATCACATCCTAAGGTTAAGCACAAGACTTGTGAGAGTTAGTGCTAGGATTAGCTCTTGAGAAAGAGAGAGAGCAAGATGTTGTGCCTTGTGTGCTGGTTCTAGAAGTGAACCACAAGTTGTATCTCAGTGTGCCGGCCCCTTAGAGCTTCGGTGGCTCGCCGGCAAGTCTTCGATCCTCCGGCTTGGTGTGGAGTGGCGACGACGACTTTGTGCAGGGGACGTGGAGACCCCCATCCTTCATCGACAAGCTCCTTAGTGGAAAGCGGGATCAAGGTGACCATGGTCACTTGACGTAGCCTTGGTGGTGAGTCAAGAAGAGTTCCAAAAGAGGCTTGGTTGCTGGGAAGCAATACTCTTTGTGAGTGTTTCAACAATGTGGAGTAGGAGTGGCTTTGTGCCTAACCAAACCACGGGATAAATCTTCATGTCGAGAGTTTACATTCCTTCATCCCCTCTTTTAAGGTTCCGCATTTCATATTGCAATCTTGAGTATCTTTACGTTCTTAGTGTAGTATCTTGTTAGGATTGGCTATAGGTTGCAAAACTCTTTTCAGATGAGGGTTTCACACTAGAAGAACCATAGTTGCACATCTAGATAGCATGTTCTAGTTTAAGTTTTGTGCAAACTAGTTAAACCATAGGTTTAGGTTTTAAGGTTGCCTAATTCACCTCCTCCGCCTCTTAGGCTACGAGCACCGATTCTTTTCACACACACCATGATATTTACTGATACTCACGCCCCTATGACTGTGATTAACTGAAAATGTATGAAGTGCTGCACATTGACACAAAGAGTCTATAAATCGGCAAGCGTTGCGTATCGCACAAATTATAGTAGCCGACAAAAAAAATATGCAACAAGCCCACACGTCATCTCCTCTCAGGGGCGATTTGGGCGGTGCCCCATCCTCCCCCACCGCCAGCCCTCCTCCTGGCCTCCTCTCCACCTCGCCGCCGCCGGAGCAGAGCACTGGAAGCCTGTGTACCTGCTAGGAAGGTGGTGGCGGGACTTCTCCCGTGGCTCGGGCTGCTTCCGCCCTGGTTAGCGACGCGCCGGTGTAAGGCATGGTGGCAACGGTGGCCCGGGATCCTGGGGACCGGACCCGGTGCCCCTGGGCCGGATCTACGCGGTGCAGTTGCCAGTGGCGCCTGCGTGGCAGGGCTGGCTAGGGGCCACGGTGGTGGCGCAGAGTGATGACTGACGAGGTGGCTTGGCGGCTGCAAGAGTGGCGCGGCGAGCCCACTCTAGTGCGGCAAGCGGAGTTGAGGCGTCGGCCACTGCAGGCCGTGACGACCTGGCGGCGAGTGGGTGCCGGCACGGTGAGCCTACAATGGCTGCTGAGGTGTCCTAGCGGCTACGGGCGTGGCGCGGCGAGCGGTGAGGCGTCGACCACTGTGGGGCACGGCGACCTGGCGGCGAGAGTGGGGTAGCGGACTGCGGCGCCGGCGTCCCAGCGTGCAGAGCTTGTGGCGTGGCAACTCCGAGGTTGGCAGCACATCGGGGCAGCGAGCATGATGTGCGCGCGTGCAGTGGCATCGGATAAGGACGAATGGCGGCGCGGTGCGAGGAGGCGCGGCAGCGGCGCCGCCCCCTTGGGCCTCCATGGCGGTGGTCCTAGGAGTGCCGGGTTGTGTGCTATGCAGTGTCTAGGGATTGGATGCTCTAGGCGAAAGCCTCTGCCGGTGATCTTGCTACTGGTGATGACGGCGACGCCCTAGGGTGTCGTTCTCCCAGTTGGGGCGTCATGTTGGAGCTCCATCCCCGTTGCACGGGGTTCTCTGGATGAAAATCCTATCCAGTCATCTGTGGACGAGTGACAACAGCGCCATTGGTGTCGTTCCCTCCTTCAAGGCATTGTCTCTAGAGATCCAACTCGGCTTGTGGCATTGCTGGTGACAACGTTGGTCATGGGAGGCTCCGATTAGTGCCAGTGGTCCCGTCGCGATGGGCCAGCGCCACGACAAGGTGGCTTGTGCAGGATGGCCAGCTTGACGGGTGTTGCTGAGCTCGCGTGGTGGTGATCGCTTTTCTAGTTGTGGCCAGAGGTTATCACATTGTTGTCGGGTTTGTTGCTTGCAGCAGACCGCGGCGGCTGGCATTGCTTGGCTCTTGTCAGTTTGGCATGGGACTACGTTGGAGGACGACACTTGTAGCAACGACACCTTGGGATGACTAGGATTGCAGCGGACTACGGCGGGTGGCTCAGCATTGCTGGGCTACTCCGATGTGGTACAATGTCGGAAGACGACACAAACGACTTCTTTGGCTACTGTCTCCGCGGCGAAGGCTATGCGCACGGGTGGAGCAACGAGGTGAAGTCGGCCTGCAGCGACGGTATGGTGCTTCGATGGGGACCTTAGGAAGCGGGGCAACTTTGCCCTCAATTCTGATGGCGACAATAGAAACAGATACGCGACTTGCAGTATTGTGGCAGACGTGGCGTGGCCCCCGCGTGCCGTGTTTTTTTCTTCGATGCGACGAGAGCGAGGTGGAGTCAAACGGCAAGCTTGGCGAGGCCCCCATGCGTTTGTTCTTTCGTGGTGGCGACTGCGAGACAGCCTGCGAGAGGTCTGGATCTAGTGATTTCACTCTATCAGGTGGAGTGTGGTGTTGCAGCGGCACTACGGCGAAGGGTCCCGCATGGCGGTTACCTTCTTGGAGTGGTGCGGTCTGTTTCCCTCCGTCCCTGTTGGCGCGAGGTCACGCACGAAGGTTTCGGCGACTACGTGAGATTGAGATTGTTCGTGGGCGCCATGTTAAGATTTTCAGTCCAGCTGCCATGTCGAGTGGAGTTGTTTTACCCGTGTTGATGTCCCAATCCAACCGGGCGAGTTTAAGTTGTTTTTCTTTTTTTTCTTTTTTTTCCTACCTATGGTCTCGTAGGACTGTAGTCATATATTTTTCTGCTATGTCAATAGAAACTCGCAATGTCTTGTGCGATTCGTTCAAAAAAAATCGGCAAGTGTACAGCACATACAGGTTCATAAGCAGTGTAATAGGACGCTCGCTGACCGGGCACAATAGCTAAACGTGTTTATACAATAGTAACAAATCTGTAGAGAGATTTAGTGGAGAATGTCTAGGACTTGTCCAATGCCCCCATTCCACTTCATCAGGCAAGTAGTCCAGATCCATCTGAACCTGCTATAACCTTTCTGACAATTGCTCGTAATTTGGTGTAACAATATAGGCAGTAGCAATACAGAGATAACAATACAATGCAGTGATCATCGAATCGACAGGGACAAAGAGAGATGAACAGCGCAGCTGTTGATAGTGCTAATTGCTAGTAACTACGGCTATCTAGTACATTGCACATTCGACGGGAAAATCAGAGGCATTATGACGAGAGAGGAAATTCACGTGCCAGCAGGTCGCCGAGATTGTGTACGGCCTCGTCGGGACGGCATGCCCGATCCTGAAGCGCACCCTGGCGACCACCACCACCTTGCAGTCGCTGTCGTTGCCTGACTTGGTCGAGTTGTCGGTAGTCAGGTCGTATTGCCTGTAGTCGACCAAGACGCTGAAGCTGGCCGCGCTCCGCGGGCCCTGCCGCGCCTCGGTCCTGTTGACCTCGGCCAGGAACGACGTCGTCGGGTCTGTCCATATCTCGGCGCTCATGAAGTCATACATCACCTCCGGGCGCCGGCTGGTGTTGTTGGCCGTGATGGTGAGGTTGTAGGCGTGGGAGGGAAAGGATAGTGTCGCGTTTGCGATGGAGAAGGAGAGGTGCCCTGGGGCGAGGCTAATGGATATCGCAGCGACAATGGCGATGGCAACTAGCGCGCACCCCACAGCTGCGAGGATGAAGTGCCTCACTCTCCATCTGCTATCAGAGGGGGGAGGAATAGTCTCCGTCGCCATCAGATCATATACCGGATTCGGGGCAACTATAACTACCTCAATAGGTAGGAGGAGTACTATATATATATATTTATATATCTGTCTCCAGACAGTAAGAACGCATGAGTTTCTGCAACTTTCCAAGGCATGACTACCGGGGAATTTATAGAAAGACCTTTAGCTACTTCAAATACTAGATCTAATTGTAAATAATGTAAATCCAGGTAGCCTCACTACGGGAAATAGTCAATTTGCCGAGTGCCATTGGCACTCGGCAAACCCACAAAAATACTCGACAAAGGTTATTTGTTATATTTAGTACCATGTACAGTGAGCAGAAAAAATCTGGAGGGCAAAAGTGAGGAATTTTTTTAATTTGCCAAGTGCCAAAAAAACACTCAGCAAAATTATAGTTTTGCCGAGTGCCGGTTCAAACCACTCGGCAAGTGTCTCTAACGAACACTCGGCAAAGTTCTAATGGCCGGCCAAGTGCATGACGGCGGTCGCATGTGGCGGTCACGTGGTGGTAGTTTACCGTGTGTTTTTTATTTGCCGAGTGCCGCGCTGCCTGCACTTGGCAAATCGTGGTTTTTGCCGAGTGGTTTTCTTTTGCCGAGTGTTTCCCTTGTGGCATTCGATAAAGAGGTTGTTTGCTGAGTGTCCGATGGAATGCACTTGGAAAAGCGGAAGGCACTCGGCAACCATCGGATTTCTGGTAGTGTCTTGGAAATAAAGTGAAAACAAAAGGTGCCTATATAGGGTTAGAATGTAATTAATTAAAGGCAACTGCAGGTTGTATCTATAAAATGTGGAAACATAAATGAGTGGACTAGGGATGATGCAAATTGGACACAACAATTTATCACGTGGGGGCTAGCCAACAATGGTTCAAATCTCGTGTGCACACATTTAAACCATCTCATATGGCTAGAGTTTAGGGTTTAGAATTTTATTTTTAAATAGTATCGGTTGATATCTTTTCTCAGTCCATTTTAGAGCACCACCACTACGGGAAACTAAAGGTATGCCGAGTGCCCGAAACACTCCGCAAAAGCCGAAAAATACTCGGCAAACAGCACACGGTAACAAGGACTCGGGAAAGAGCTCTTGCCGAGTATTTTCATTCGCGCACTCGGCAAAGTTTTTGTTTTGTGTCAAAACTAGCACTCGGCAAACATTTTCTGAAAACAAAAAAAAAATCCGTCGGCCCCACCAGTCTGCCGCCGCTGCCGCCACCAGCTCGCCGCCGTCGCCGGAGCCGCCGCCGCGCTGCTGCTGGGGAGCGGGCCCAAGGTGGCCGGCGGTGTGGAGAGGGGCGGCGCGCGCTGGCCGTGCCGCACGGCGTGCTCCGCCCCGCGGGGCCTCGGCCAGCCCCCGCTCGACCGCGTCGCTGCCGCTCGCCGACCGGGCTCCATGCAGGCCGGCCGAGCCGGCTCCACGCCCGCCACGCCGCCCGCCGCCGCTGTTCTCATCGGCCAGCCCCCGCTCGGCTGCGTCACTGCCGCTCGCCGACCGGGCTCCACGCAGGACGGCCGAGCTGGCTCCGCGCCCGCTACGCCGCCTGCCGCCGCTGTTCTCATCGGCCAGCCCCTGGTCGATCGCGTCGACGCCGCTCGCCGGCCGGCCTCCGCGCCCGCCGCGCCTCCCGCCACCGCTGGAGCCTGCCCGGAGATGCCGGCGCCGCCGGCCACCAGCCATGCCACCCGCGCCGGCCAGGGGGCACGGCCGCCGCCGCCGCCCTCGCCCTCAAGCGTCGCTGTGGAGGAGGCCGAGGAGAGGGATAGAGAGGGGGGACAGAGAGAATATGAGAGAGATGAGAGAGAGGAGGCTGGCAACTTTGAGGGAGAGAGAGGGGATGGATCCGGCTCACAATGTTTGGACCAATGGGAGAGCTCCATTTGGAAGCCTTGGATCAATGACATGGCAAGTGTGTTTCTTTAATTGTGTTCCAATGCATTTTAATACAGTCAAATGAGCTCAAATAAAAAAGTTGTAAACTACAAAGTTTTACATCTCGTCGAGCTCTGCAACTATGATATAGAAATTTTAAAAATTTTAATTTTGGAATTGGAAAGCTTATAATGATATTTTGAAGTATAAAATAATGTCAAATAAAAAGGTGTACAACTATAAAGTCTTAAATCTTGTCGAGCTCTACAACTTTGGTATAGAACTTATTTACATCCGACGTCATTTGAATGTTTTGAAATTTATATTTTCAAATTAGATAACTTATAATGATATTTTAAACAATCTCAAATGTAAAAGTTGAAAACCACAAAGTTTTATATTTTGTCGAGTTGTACAACTTTGGTATAAATTTTTTTTCCATATGAGATCATATAAAAAAGTTTGTATTCAAAAAATATATTCACTAACTCTCTCACATACAATCACACATATACTTTTTATCAAAGCCTCCACGCGTGATACCATCACATCATGACAAATGTCATGATTTTCAGACTTCATTTGTTTTTTTAGAATTTAAAAATCATTCGTACATACGTTAGTAGTCATATTTTTTGAACAAAATGTTCGAAATTTCTTTCCATTTTACGGGGAAGACCTCAAACTGGGCTAAATAACATGAATATAATTTTTTTAAACGTTATGTTCTATTATTTGAATCACTTGCAGTTCAAATTTGACTTGATTCAAAAATTGCTTAAAATGTAAATAATTAATTAAATATAGAAAATAAATATAAAAATGTACCAAATTTTAACATGGAGTAACACATGTTGTATGTGGAGAGTAGAAAAAGTTTTGAGGTTGGAAGTGGAAAAAAACTTAATTCTTTGCCGAGTGTAAAAAAGAATACTCGGCAAACTCTCATCTTTGCCGAGTACCGAAAACAAAACACTCGGCAAAGAGCTCTTTGCTGAGTGTAAAAAAAAGACTCGGCAAACTCTCATCTTTGCTGAGTGCCAAAAATAATACACTCGGCAAAGAGCTTTTTGCTGAGTGTATTTATTTTGCCGAGTATTTTTCTATGACACTCGGTAAAGATTTTGTTTGCCAAATGCCCAAAAAAATACACTCGGCAAACATAGAATTTCCCGTACACCAAGGATACTTCTCTGTAAAATCTATAGTTTGGGCATAATTTCCTGCTCCGAACAAGGGTCTTGATGATCTACACTCTATGAAAGCTCGTGAGGAGCTCAACATGTTCATAAAGCAATCCATCAAATTCGATAATTGTGCATTCTATCCCATAAAAATCTGAAGAGACTGTCTAATTCAATTCAAACTTTGTCGTGGTTTTTATGCTTCATTAGTATTTTATACTTGGAACGTATAATACCCTATCAAAGTTTATACTTGAATATATTAGTTCCAATAATTATATTATCACCCATCATCGAAATCACAAATAGTAACTTAAACGAGAATTTTTATGATGCACAATATAACCGTATACTACTGTCTAAAAAGAACTCGTAGGTAAACATCGGGTGATTGAGATTTATTTACACCACTGAAACATTTCTTAGTAGTATAAGGTAGTATAGCTAGGGGATGGGGGATTAAATTGCAAAAATAATTCTCCTCAATTTATATTAAGCTACTAATGATAATTTTACCCCTTGTAATAGACGGTTGGATCTTCTCTATACTACATACTACCAAGCGGTAGTATTGTGCACCGCAAAAGAGGCTAACTCAAACGGGCCATTTTCGCTACATATAGAGAGATATCAGAGCTATGATTGGAGGGTTCAAGAAGTAGAATGGGCAGGTAGCTAGAGATGCCGGAAAAAAGAGGTAGGAGCGGAGGAGGCGGAAAGAAGAAGATAGGAGCGGCCAATACAAATAGAGGATGCGTGCGCTGCCCTGCATATTTACATAGCTAATGAGCTAGTAGCTAGAGGCAACGAGGGTCGAGCGTCGTCTACCTAGCTGTAGCAGAATATACATATGCGCGCATGGCAGTCCGCGACGGCGGCAAGCGCACAAGGTTCGCGTGCCTGGAAACTGCGCGCTGTATGGTGGCCATAACGGTGAGTGCGATCACCGTCGCCGTGGTGGTGATGGTGACCATCGCCGCCCTTCGCCCGGCGGACTCCTTCAGCCTCTCCGTCGTCAACGGCATGGACTCAAGCATTAAGTGGTTGTCGAAGGTGAACTCGTCATCGTCGTCGAGTGATGCTGATGCTGCCACGAACACGACGATGCAGCGGGTAGCAGAGAAAGTGAACCTTACGTTTGCTCTGCTAGCCTACAACCCCAGCGGGCGTAAGGACATCCGCTTGGCAACATCACCGTCCGCGTCACCGATATGCCCTACTTCCCCAGCTTCGCCAAGATGAGGGACATCGCAGCGTTCCCTGTGCCCGCGCAGTTCACCCTGAAGCGGCAAGGTGCGCACAAGCTGTGGAGCAAGTTCTCCCTCAGCGACGCTAGGACGCTGTCCTACGTCGCGAACGCGTACGGGGCCGAGGTCACCTTCAAGGCGATGGTGCTGGTGAAGGCCTCCATCGGCTCCGGCACCGGCTGCCCTCCAAAATTTTTCTACTCTCCACATACTGTAGATGTTACTCCATATTTAAATTTGCTACATTTTTCGATCCGTTTGCTATTATTAGTTAATTTATATCGTTCCTAGGAATTTTTATAGAAAAGTTAAATTTGAAGTGCAAGTGAGTCAAATAATGGAATATAATTCAAGAAAAAATCATATTCATGTTATTGAATTCAATTTGACACCTTATCCAGGAAATAAAAGGAAATTTTGAACATCTTATTCATGAAACATGACCACGAACGTGTGGTGGAATTATTTTTAAATTCTATAAAAAGCAAACAAAGTCTGAAAATCATGAAATTTGTCATGATATCATGATACCATACGTGGAGGCTGTGGTAAAAAATTGAGAAGGTTATGCATAAGTTGTCACGTACGTTGTTTACAAAATAAAGCATCTCCGAAGAAGATCCATAGAGTTGAGAAGAATTTGTTAAGATTCGTAGTCAAAGTGATGATGGAATTGGAGTTCAATTTCATAACTTTTTCTATAGGCAATAGACATCATAAAATGTTTCATGTGAAACTTTGGTTATTTTTCGGATCCGTTTGATAATTTTAATTTTTTTTAATTATAGAAGTTTAATTAATATAAATTGAAATTGAGCTATAACTACATGAAATAATGGAATATTTTTCGTTGCAGCATGGAATATGAACTGTTAACCGAATTTGACAAGATATTTTCAAAGTACATTCGAACAAATATTTTCAAAACACGTTATGCTAAAAGAATGAATTGATATAACTTGAATTTGTGGTATATAACTGCATGAAACAATGGTTTTTTTTCATAGAAGCATCAAATATGAATTGTTGAGTGAATGTGCTAAGGTATTTTCAAAGGATATGCAAAAACATTTAGGAAAACATGTTATGGGAATATGAAGGGGAGGAAAATTAAAAAGAAGCTTTGCCGAGTGCCTACATCTTTGTCGAGGGCCGTATCCCAGGCACTCGGCAAACTTTAACTTTGCCGAGTGCCAGATCTCGGGCACTCGGCAAACTTCAACTTTGCCGAGTGCCGGATCACGCGGGCACTCGACAAAGTGCATTCCCAGCACTTAGCCCCGAGCTGCCCCCCCCCCCCCCCCACACATACACACGCACACACACGCCGCTGCCGTCGCCACCTCCACGCCGGACCCCACTGGCGCCATTCCCTCCTTCGCCGCCGGCCCTCGTTCGCACGGGTCTCGGCCTCCGCCCGCCGACGCCGACACCGCCGGGCCCCTCCAACGCGCCGGCCACCGTCCCGTCCCTGCCTCGGGCCGCCGCTGCGCCCGTCCCCCGCCGCCGGGGCCCCCCCCGCTCCGCCATGTCACCGCTGCACCGGGCCCTCCTGCACCGCTGCACCGGGCCATGCCGCCGCGGCCCCTCCACCTCCCTGCGCCGCCAGCGATTTGAAAAAGTATGCCCCCTGTCAGAATTTTCTTGTAATTCCAATGATTATATTCAATGATTTTTGTTTTGCTAATCAAACTTTTGATTGGGTATGTTAGGCGTATCTTAGATCCCTTCGACCACCACGACGACCAGTACCACGAGATGTAGCCCGATCTCGACTAGAACCGCGAGTCCACACCACGCCGGCCACGCCTACACCGCCGACCCATGGTAAGCACCGACGCCGTCGCCTGCCTCGCACCTCGTTTAGGCATATCATGTTTGTAGATCACGTAACCTAGTTAGGCGTTTCCAGTTCGAAAGAGATACGGTTGGAAATATGCAGATCTTTGCATATGTATAACCATATCTGTTTCTAATTGTCTACATTTTTTGGACAACCTAGGATGCGTAGATGGGGTTAGTTTCCATGGTCTTCTCCGATCCGCGATAGAATTTCTGCAGCACCTCCTTGTTGTTCTCTGGATACACAATCTTCCTGCCAAGACGTGTATTTGGAGAACAACGGGGAGGTGCTGCCGAAATTCTATCTCGGATAGGAGTAGAGCATGGAAACGAACCTCATCTACGCATCCTCAGGTGGGATTAGGACCTATCTTCATTGTGTAGATGCAAATAATTTTTATATTACTCGCTGATATGTTAGAGGATGGATGACCGTGAGTGGATGTACACGGCCGCTCAAGTCAGGGTTTGTTGACCGATGAATGGATTGAGAAGATCGATGCTTTCTTGGAACTAGCATTTGGCAAGGTTAAAGGAGCGAGTGCCACTTGGTGTTCGTCCAGTAGATGTGGAAACATGCGTCGACACACAAAGGTGGTCATGGGTAAACATCTTTGCAAGAATGGATTTATGGCAGACTATACCAGGTGGATCTACTGTGGTGAAGCCGATCGTATGAGAAAAGAGGTTGTGAGATAACACATCGAGGATTATGATGCTGATGCCGGTGTAGGAGACATGTTAAATGACTATCATGAAGCACACTTCGATGAAGGACGTAGGGAGGAGGAGTCAGAGGCATCTGCAAAGGCGTATTATTGTCATATATGTGATACCTATGATTCTTATTTGAGTGGGGTACCATATACGTGACGAAACAATAAAAAACTGAAAAAAATAGGGTGGTTTGCCATGTGTAACACTCGGCAAAAAGGTCCTTTGCCGAGTGTTTTTACCATAGAACTCGGCAAAGTGACTGTTTCTGTGCACTCTGGGAAGGGTCTTTGTCGAGTGTAACCACGGACACTCGACAAAGGTTTCATGTTTGCCGAGTGCCCTGTATAGAACTCTCGGCAAAGCGTTCGTGTTTGCTGAGTGTCCTGACGTGGACACTCGGCAAAGAGTTCGTGTTTGCCGAGCATCTCACCGCCGTGGCACTCGGCAAACTTGTCGTCACCGTTTCCTCGCCGTGATCATAACTTTTTTTTTTTGCCGAGAGTTGTCTCGACACTCGGCAAAATTTGCCGGTACTAAAGGGCTCCCGGGCACTGTAGCCCTGGTCCGGTACTAAATGTGTCCCTTAGTACCGGCTGAAAGACAACCGATACTAATGGCCACAGACGAATGCTTTGTTTTCTGATAGTAGCACGGCAAAGTCTTTACCGTGTACAAAAGGGGTTTTGCCGTGTGACTGTGGCACACGGCAAAGGTACGGCAAAGTACCTGAATCCCGTAGTGGTAGGGTGAGTAGAAGGAACTCATGATGTAATGACTCTTGAGTACTAATTCTTAACAAAGCGCATTGTTCCAAAGGCACTCGTCGTCGGTTCAGTAGAAATCAAGGCACGTGCATGCATGCATGATGTTTGCCTGCTGCAGCTTTGGTCTCCGTTCGGTTGGTGGACGACATTCCCATGCACATTGAGTTACTTCGTTGAATTGCTCTTTCTTTGCTGCATGCGGGAGTGTGATGATCGATCTTGGCATCTCGAGAAGTTGCCCAAGACAGATCCATCATCTTGACTCGATGATGAACAAAACCAACTTCATGATGATGAGTCCATCATCTCGGGAAAATCAAGTACTTCAGATTATTATAGACTCTAATTATAACCGGGAATTCCCGAACTAGATCAGAGCATAAAATAAGGGAAAAGCTCGGCACTCCATGTAATCTTGGCACTTTATGCAAACCATCGATCTCTTCTACAGCATCCAGGAAAGCTTTGCGTGGGAAACATTCAATTAGGGCCCAGTTCATCATCATTCGCTTTGCGTGCTTTCATAGGTCGGTACTATGTAGTACGTACTAGCATTTTTAATTCTTTTGAGATAGTAGCACTCATTATTGCCAAAATTCTTTTGAGGACAATTGCACCAAAACTCTTTACTACTTTGGGTACCACGTTCGACTTGTATAACTTCTAGGTACCAATTTAAAGTATCCCCATAGATGTACCCTCGGCATTCGCCTCCACCTTTAATTTTGCTAAAGAAACACATTGTGTCATCAAGCAAAAGGACGTCATGGCATGATGCACATGCTGTAGCGTGAAAAAAAGGGAGTTCAGAGACAAAGAGTAATTGTAAAATACAGAAGATTATTTGATAGCGTGGCCAGAAGATATGTAACACGTTGACTGTCGTTCAAATTACAAAAATTATTGACCCCACAGCTATTCTCCGGTCTTGCCTTAACTCCAGGGTGGCAAAATAAAGAGGGAATGAGTATATCCTTGTGACATTGGGAACCGGATTCCATTTGCTAAATGGAAGAAGAGGTTATTAGATTAATTCCTCTGAAAAGAAGAGCTAGGGACAAACAAAGGTTAATTGATCAAAAGAAAAAGTGACCAACGGATAAAACTGGACCTGAAAGCGTGATCAAATGATGCAACGCACAGATGGTTGGTTAGTTTCTAGGCTCTCAACTCATGTGGGCAGCTAGTTATGAACAGGGTGCATATGCACATATAAATACCAAAAAGGCCAAACAGGAGTAGCTTGCTCACTAGTTCCGGGCATCATGAAACATTGCACAAAGATCAGCTTCTATAGTGCAAGCAAGCAATTGCTGCTGGCCTAAAGCCAACAAATGGCACAATAACTTGCATGCTGCTCATACTTGTCTCTGGAAACTTTTTTGTTAACTCTTACAATATCCACAACTGTTATGTCTCCGTTGCTTTCTTAGCTTGATGGCCTAGGTCCCGATGAATTGCTAATGCACGAATAGATTTATTTCATTTACTCTCCGGAGTATTACATGATACAATTCCTTTATGAAAAGGAAAAAGGAAAAGCCGAATAGAGAAAACAAAGAAGGTATAGCAGGCATGCAGCCAACTGGACTAGTGCTTACTCTCTGCTTTATCCCACAATTCCCATCTCACTACCCCAACACATCACAGATAAGCACCTGGATCCCAGGTTCGGAGAGGGCAAACAGAAAGAAAAGAAAAAAGAGAGTTCGATAGATTATTTGAATATTTGTTTGGGGCAGTGTAAATCACGGCAATAAGAAGAAAGAGAGATTCGGTCCAGGTGATAGTATAATCATCACGTGTTGCCCTTTGGCTTTTCCCAAATTCCAGGAATTATAATAAAATTCCTTTTATGAAAGGAAAAACAAAGAATCTGGATCCCACAACTCCTATCTTAGGCCAGCTCCAGTGTGTGAAGAAAGCGAACCGTGGCTCAAAAAAATCAAACAGAATACGCTGTGACGGTCGACCTTTGGAAGTCAGAACAAAATTCAACCTTCAAACAACAGTCGAACCGAGCCGATTAAAAAACTCAGCGAAACACATCTCTGCAAATGCATACAGGAGAGCCAAGCGGCCGGGCAACAGGATTGGCAGGTAGATAAATACACGGGTCCCACGAATCGATGCGCACGCTGGAGCTATCGAATCAAAGTTTGGTTCGTCTGCCGTGGCTGCATCGGTCGGATTGAGGACTGGAGCTGCCCTTACACTACTCCGATCCAGAACACATTAAAGACACCTGGATCGCAGGCCCGATCAAAAAGGAAAAGGAAAAGAAAAAGAAAAGAAAGAAATAAAGTTCGATAGAATTGAATGATGGTTGCTTCAGGCAGTGCAAATCGTGGTAATAGGAAGAAAGGAAGATTCAGTCAAGGTACGTACTTACAGTATAATCACGTGTTGCACTTGGCTCCGAATTCCATGAATTATAATAAAATTCCTTCTGCGAAAGGAAAAAAAAGAAAAAAGGGACAGCACGACCTTGCGAGTTTCTACTTAATCTGCTTTATCACCTCTATCTCTACCTAGGCTTGTTCTTCGATAGAGTCTGATCAAAAGGCATCTACTGTAGTTAGACAGCATCTGTTTATCAGATTTTGAAATATCATAAAAATATAGCAAAATAAACAACTTGTATAATGGATTATTGTCTTTACACTTTATTAAGCTATGCCTCGGTAGTTCGGTGCCATGGTTAAATAGAGAAGACGCAGACAACGGTTGAGGTTGTTGTCTATAAGCCATCGAATCATATCCTAGATGTTGTATTTCAGTACGTCACAGTCATCTGAGATGCGTTTAGACGTGTCTCCTATGATAAATCAGAGACGTGCCTGTTCATCAGGGTCTCCAATGTACGTGCCCCCGCTAGCTGTACACAAAATGTGTGATGGAGCTTCTTGTTGGTGTCGTTGGCTAACTGTTATTGCACCTTCAATCGAAGCTGTTCGTTCTTATAGAACACGCATCTTCTCTTCCTGTTCAGCCTTCCTTCTGCATCGGCTTTGATAAATCTCGATATTTCCACTGAAGCCATGCTTCCATGCAACTACTGATGAGGACATCACTCCTACGAATATACACGAGGCTTCTTCGCTGGACATCCAAACCAATCAAGGTCCAATCACAAGAGCTCGCGCGCGACAATTAAATTTAGAGGTGAGCTCGCTCCTAAGTGTTTCTCTTAATAGTTTCGAGAATAGTTTGCTACCTAATGTTTATATTGTGATTAGAAACCAAGGAGAAGATAAGATGACACATGGAGAGGAGCATGGAGTCGTGGAGGGACAGCAAGGGACGTCCAAGCTACGTGGAGGCCCAATACAACTCAACTTCGAGTCCACCTCGGAGTCCAGGAGCAGTTTGACTTGAATTGGACGCCCAGGCCGCATCCGAAGTCCGATTTCGACAATCTACATATGGATGGAAAGACAATTTGATAGAGCTTCCAATGGCGTTGGTTTGAGGCCCAAATTTATTATGAGTCGTCGGGAATCGTCCGAGGAAGTTGGCGTCCAGAATCTTTCCCGGTGCTGCGTCACCGTATTTTGGCCTTTGGGCGTGTATCGTCGTCGAGTCCTTTAGGGTTGCGTCCAGGTACTTGGACACGACCCTAAACCCTATATATCAGTAGCTGCCGCCCTCGTTAGGATTCGGATTTTACTTAGATTATTCTGTCAAGAACAGTTTCGCCGTACTCGGCTTGTGAGACCCCAACTCGTGAGCTAATCATCCATCTGCAATTGGTTTGCAATCTTCCTTGTTCTTGCTTGTGTTCTTCGATTCGCAGGTAGGGATTAGCCTTCTTGGCGAGGTCGACCGTGTATTCGCCGGTCGATAACCTGAGGAGACGTGGTGCTACGATTGCGGGGTTTCGGGACGTGTTGCCGGAAGCCGGATCGATTCGTGTCGCGACTCCACCAAATTGAGAGTTATCAGAACCTTTCGGAAGATCGGGAACCCTCGTTCACATTAAGTGGTATTCAGAGACAGGTTTACCGTCAGGTTCGCTCTTACCTTTGTTTTCGCCTTTGTCCTATAGTCCACAGAACAGCCGCAAAACAAAAAAAATTTTGTAGTTAGGTTTTTCCCGTCCTAGACCGTGTTTAGCCTTTTGTATAATTCTCTTTCAGAGTCCGCAGTGTTGAGTTTGTGTCCTATACTCGTCTTTTTGTGCTGGTTGAGTCCGTGTCTTTGGTTCGGTTTTGTGCATCCACTTTCCCCGGCTAACATCCCATAAAAAGTTTCCCACCGATTCGCATCCGTTTCACCAACGCCATCACAAAAACCTAATTCGGAGGGTCCTCCTTAAAACGGGCATAACTTTCGGCTCGGACCTCCGATTGAGGTGTTCTTTTTTTTTCGGGAAAGATCTCGAAATTTTGCACATATGATTCACCGGCTTCGCCGGTCACAAAAAATTCAAAAAACTCAAAAAAAATTCAGAAGGTCCTTGATTCGAGCTCTGAAGTTCCATCTACAGTTTTTGGGAACAATCGTGATTTTCTCCAGATCACATCTTACCTCTGATTGAGTTGATCCTTTGTGGTGTACCTATTTTTGTGCCCCTGGTTGCGAAAAAAATAGAAGAAAAATAAAAGCAAAAAAACAAAAAATTGATTTCTACTAGTGCTAAAAGACAAAACAGGGAAGCACATAGAGAGGGTACAATTGCTGTTTTATGTGCTTGGCTGGTTCATTGCTGATTTTCTCTCATTGCTGATCATCCTTTTCATCTTACCTCCTTGTTTGTTGGCACTACTGACTAAGGACTCGGTTAGACCAGCACCTAAGGACAAGTACCTTTGGACATTTATTCAGCATTGCTATCTGCTAGTGAATTGTGTTCCACTTACATATTTTTGGCCTTCCTAGAACTCCACATACTACTTCTGTGCAGCACCGGTTCTTAACCCTTGCAATCGTGGCCTACGCCTTCCAGGTATCCTTTGCCTTGCTGGTAAGAACTTTGTAAGAGCTTGGTAAGGTGTTTCCTTTGCTGTGTAGATTGAATTGAGAGGCACCACCACACCTGCGTAGGAGATTTTTAGGGATAACCTTCACTGTTTGTTTGTTCCTGTGTCTACAATTGCAGGCAACGATGGAGACACTCCCAAGGACTTAAACGAGTGTGTTAGCCAAGCTCAGCTGCATGCTTTCATGGAGGACACACGAAACGAGATACGCGAGGCAGTTACCAGGGCCGTCACCGAGAACATCAACGAACTCCGACTTGCTGACCTCGTTGGGGAGTTGAACGGACGGATAGCCACGCTAACTAACAGAGTTGCTGCGTTGGAAAACCGTCCACCACCTCAGCCAACCGATCCTCAAGACGTGGTGTATGACGTCCATGGCAACATTGACGAGGCAGCTACACGAGAGGCCCGCATACGAGCGCGTGTTCGCGTGAACAACGCAGGAGGTAACCGTGCCCCCGCTGATCCTTATGCTAAGGTTAAATTTACTATACCGTCTTTTCCTGGACATTATGATGCTGAGGGATATCTTGATTGGGAGATGACGATTGACCAAAAATTTAGTGCCCACCTAGTGCCTGAGCAACATAGAGTTCGACAAGCCACTAGTGAATTTAAAGATTTTGCTATCATTTGGTGGACTGGTTTAGTTGCTTCAGGTCTTGCACCTACTACTTGGGAACACCTCAAGGTTGCTATGCGTGATAGGTTTGTTCCTCCTTCTTATCATAGAGAACTTCGTGCCAGTTTGATGCGTTTAGATCAGGGTACTAAATCTGTGCAGGACTACTATGGTGAGCTTCAGAAGGGTTTGATGCGTTGCGGGATAGTTGAGGGACCCGAGGATGCTCTCGTTCGTTTTTATTCGGGTCTGAGACGCGAGATTCAGGACATAGTTGATTATAAGGATTTCACTACTATCAACCAGTTGTTCCAGTTTGCTATGCTTGCAGAGAAGGAATTGCAGGGTCATCAGCTACAGGACAGGACCAGCGCCCGGACGTCCTTTGCCTCACGCACACCGGCGCTTTCAGGGGTGCCCAAGCCTTCGAGTTTTCGAGCACCTCCACCAGCGAGCAAGAAAACAACGACAAGTGGTGTTTCGACTACACCAAACAAATCTTCTTCACGTGCTGCAGATTCAGGTAACAATGTTGTGCAGGCCCCGGCTCAGAGTTCTTCATCCGCTGCATCGACGGGACGCACCTCCGGCATTCAATGCTATCGCTGCCATGGGATTGGACACGTGAAGAAGGATTGCCCAAGTCAGCGGGCATATTTGGCGACAGAAGATGGAGGTTACATCAGCACCTCCGACATAGAAGATGATGATGAAGCGGTCGCTGCTGAGGACGTCGACAACCTGGTCATTCATGGTGGACAGACTGCGGGCTTCTTGAACATTATTGTTCAGCGTGTACTCAGCACGCAAATACAGCAGCCTGAGAGGTTGCAGCGACACAATTTGTTCCAGACCTTTTTCGTCATCAAGCAGCGACGTGCTCGTGTGATTATTGATGGAGGAAGCTGCAACAACTTGGTGAGTTCAGATCTGGTCAAGAAGCTTGGCTTGACCACACGACCACATCCACATCCATACTATGTTCAGTGGTTAAATGACTCCGGTAAAGCTAAGGTAACATAAACTTGCAGAGTTTCTTTTTCCATTGGTGCATATGCTGATTTTGCTGATTGCGATGTGGTACCTATGCAAGCTTGTTCACTTTTGTTGGGTCATCCATGGGAACATGATAATGATGCTACACACCATGGTAGAAGTAATAATTATACCTTCGTGCATAAAGGGAAGAAAATTACTTTGGTTCCTTTGACACCTGCTGAAATTGCACAAGCCGATCAAGAAAGAGCTGCTAGTTTGAGTAATGATAAATCTGAAAATCAGCAAGTTGCAAATTCTATGTTCCCACCTAAAAAGGAGAAACACACTCATAAATCTGAGGCCGAGGGAATTAAATTAGGGGGTCAAGTTATGCTCGCAACAAAATGTGACCTCGCTGAAATTTCTGATGATGATATTTGCTATGCCTTGTTTTGCAAACGAACCTTATTTTCACTTCATGATATTGCTAGCTCTTTGCCTCCTGTGGTTACTAACATTTTGCAGGAGTACGCGAACGTTTTTCCAGCTGAGATACCTCCGGGGCTGCCACCTTTGAGAGGAATAGAACATCAAATTGATTTGATCCCCGGCGCCGCTCTGCCAAACTGTGCTGCCTATAGAACCAACCCCGAGGAGACTAAAGAAATTCAGCGACAAGTCCAAGACCTTGTGGACCGTGGGTATGTACGTGAGAGCCTTAGTCCTTGTGCTGTTCCTGTGCTTTTGGTTCCTAAGAAAGATGGTTCGTGGCGTATGTGTGTTGATTGTAGAGCCATTAATAATATTACTATTCGATATCGTCATCCTATTCCTAGGTTGGATGACATGCTTGATGAGTTGTGTGGTTCTATAATTTTCACAAAGATTGATTTGCGTAGTGGTTACCACCAAATAAGAATGAAGCTTGGAGATGAATGGAAAACTGCTTTTAAAACTAAATTTGGGTTGTATGAGTGGTTAGTGATGCCTTTTGGTTTAACCAATGCACCTAGTACCTTCATGCGCTTGATGAATGAGGTTTTGAGGGCTTTTATTGGTCGATTTGTGGTGGTTTACTTTGATGACATATTGATTTACAGCAAGTCTTTGGATGAACATATGGATCACTTACGTGCTGTTTTTGATGCGTTGAGAGTAGCGCAATTGTTTGCTAACCTTAAGAAGTGCACCTTTTGCACCGATCGAGTTTCTTTCCTTGGCTATGTTGTTACTCCACAAGGCATTGAGGTGGATGAGATGAAAATTGAAGCCATTGAGAGTTGGCCGTTGCCCCAAAACATCACACAGGTGAGGAGTTTTCTTGGTCTTGCAGGTTTCTACCGCCGCTTCGTCAAAGATTTCAGCACCATTGCTGCACCGCTGCATGAGTTGACGAGGAAGGGTGTGGTGTTTCGTTGGGGAAAAGCACAAGAGGAGTCATTTGTCACTTTGAAGGACAAGCTTACGCATGCGCCGTTGCTGCAACTTCCGCATTTTGGTAAGACTTTCGAACTCGCTTGTGATGCTAGTGGAGTTGGTATTGGTGGTGTTTTGATGCAGGATGGTAAACCCGTTGCATACTTTAGCGAAAAAATAAATGGCCCTGTTCTGAATTATTCTACGTATGATAAAGAATTGTATGCTCTTGTACGTTCTTTAGAGACGTGGCGTCATTATTTGTGGCCTAAAGAATTTGTTATACACTCTGATCATGAAGCGCTTAAGTATCTTCGTTCTCAAAATAATCTAAACCGTAGACATGCTAAATGGGTTGAGTTCATTGAATCTTTTCCTTACATTATTAAGTATAAGAAAGGGAAGGATAATGTGATTGCTGATGCTTTGTCTAGACGATATACCTTACTGTCCCAACTTGATTGTCGGATTTTTGGGCTTGAATCAATTAAAGAACAATATGCGCTTGATCCTTATTTTACAGAAGTGTTGCTTAATTGTAAAGAGGGACGTACATGGAACAAGTTTGTGGTCAATGATGGATTTGTGTTTAGAGCTAACCGCCTGTGCATTCCAGTTGGTTCCGTTCATCTTTTGTTGATACAGGAAGCACATGGAGGAGGTTTGATGGGACATTTTGGCGCAAAGAAGACAGAGGATGTTTTGACCACACATTTCTTTTGGCCAAAGATGAGGACCGACGTTGAGAGGTTCGTTGCTCGCTGCACTACATGTCAGAAAGCTAAGTCTCGTTTGAATCCACATGGTTTGTACATGCCTCTTCCTGTTCCTTCTATTCCTTGGGTCGATATTTCTATGGACTTTATTTTGGGATTGCCTAGGACTAAGAGGGGGATGGATAGCATTTTTGTTGTGGTGGATCGATTTTCTAAGATGGCTCATTTTATACCATGTCATAAAAGTGATGATGCTGTTCATATTGCTAACCTCTTTTTCCACGAGATTGTACGCTTGCATGGTATGCCTTCTACTATTGTTTCAGATCGTGATGCGAAATTTTTGAGTCACTTTTGGCGTACTTTGTGGTACAAGTTGGGGACAAAATTATTATTTTCTACCACTTGTCATCCACAAACTGATGGACAAACAGAGGTGGTGAACCGTACCTTGGGCACCATGTTGAGGACTGTTTTGAAGAAGAATTTGAAGATGTGGGAAGAATGCTTGCCTCACGTGGAGTTTGCATACAATCGGGCAACACATTCTACCACAAAGGTAAGTCCTTTTCAGGTAGTGTATGGTTTCAACCCCCGTGCTCCTATTGATATCTTACCTTTACCTACTACTGAGAGAATTCATAGTGATGCTAAGAAACATGCTGAATTTATATTGAAAATGCATGAAACAACTAAGCACAACATTGAAAAGATGACTGAAAAATATAGAGTTGCTGGTAGCAAAGGTAAAAGAGAGTTAAACCTTGAACAAGGTGATCTAGTGTGGTTACATTTGAGAAAAGAACGTTTTCCAGAATTGAGGAAGTCCAAGTTAATGCCTAGAGCTGATGGTCCTTTCAAAATAATTAAGAAAATTAATGATAATGCATACAAACTTGAGTTGCCTCCCGAGTTCGGGGTTACTCCCACCTTTAACATTTCAGATTTGAAGCCTTACTTGGGAGAAGATGATGCGCTTGAGTCGAGGACAACTCAAATTCAAGAGGGGGAGGATGATGAGGACATCACTCCTACGGATATACACGAGGCTTCTTCGCTGGACATCCAAACCATTCAAGGTCCAATCACAAGAGCTCGCGCGCGACAATTAAATTTAGAGGTGAGCTCGCTCCTAAGTGTTTCTCTTAATAGTTTCGAGAATAGTTTGCTACCTAATGTTTATATTGTGATTAGAAACCAAGGAGAAGATAAGATGACACATGGAGAGGAGCATGGAGTCGTGGAGGGACAGCAAGGGACGTCCAAGCTACGTGGAGGCCCAATACAACTCAACTTCGAGTCCACCTCGAAGTCCAGGAGCAGTTTGACTTGAATTGGACGCCCAGGCCGCATCCAAAGTCCGATTTCGACAATCTACATATGGATGGAAAGACAATTTGATAGAGCTTCCAATGGCGTTGGTTTGAGGCCCAAATTCATTATGAGTCGTCGGGAATCGTCCGAGGAAGTTGGCGTCCAGAATCTGTCCCGGTGCTGCGTCACCGTATTTTGGCCTTTGGGCCGTGTATCATCGTCGAGTCCTTTAAGGTTGCATCCAGGTACTTGGACACGACCCTAAACCCTATATATCAGTAGCCGCCGCCCTCGTTAGGATTCGGGTTTTACTTAGATTATTCTGTCAAGAACAGTTTCGCCGTACTCGGCTTGTGAGACCCCAACTCGTGAGCTAATCATCCATCTGCAATTGGTTTGCAATCTTCCTTGTTCTTGCTTGTGTTCTTCGATTCGCAGGCAGGGATTAGCCTTCTTGGCGAGGTCGACCGTGTATTCGCCAGTCGATAACCTGAGGAGACGTGGTGCTACGATTGCGGGGTTTCGGGACGTGTTGCCGGAAGCCGGATCGATTCGTGTCGCGACTCCACCAAATCGAGAGTTATCAGAACCTTTCGGAAGATCGGGAATCCTCATTCACATTAACTACGCTCATGCCTGGACTCATCTTGTGTGTTCTGGTGTACCAAGAGCGTATGTCAGCTTGTCTTTCTCTATGTCAGGCTTCAAAGTGCCTTTGGCAACGACCTTTAGTGCATCATCAAACTTGTCAGCCGCTTCTCTTATTTGATCACTAGTCACAAACGATCCATCTTCCATGTTCAGTGTGCCTCCATGAGCATAAAAGCAATACGTTGCTCGCAATGGCCAGTTGAAAGTCATCGGTATAATTCCTCTTGCAATCAGGTTTTCTTCCATCTTCTGCCATTTTGGAATCACTGACGCATAAGCTCCTTGCCCAAGATGACGAAAGTTGTCTCCATGACCCATTTCTTCAAGACTTCTTCTTTGTCACCTGGAAAACCGAAGTCTTGTTTCATCTCTCTCCATAACATTTTCTTCTCCGTGTCAGGATGACATCTGCATCATTATCAGTGGCTTTCCTTTTCTTCCATAGCTTGTAGCTAATAGTGATGTTAACATAATATCCACATTGATTGACCAATGT
Organism: Panicum miliaceum; assembly: GCA_032594955.1. NCBI lineage: Eukaryota > Viridiplantae > Streptophyta > Magnoliopsida > Poales > Poaceae > Panicum > Panicum miliaceum. The sequence continues at coordinate 43,140,331 of CM064061.1, read as the reverse complement.
CGTTTTAACACCCTTGGGAACCTTTGGTTCACCATCTGGGTGCACTAAGGTGATGCTGGTACGACCCTCCATCTTTTGCTTTGAGCCTCGTTTCCATTTTGGCTTCCTCAATCCAGATGCCTAGAAAAATATCTATTAATACATGTTGTACATACGTAGAGAATTCATATCATGTTTATATATGCACGAATTCCATATACCTAGGCACCAATGTCTTCCTCTGCAATTTCTGGCTCCTCAGCATGGCCATCACCAGTATCGTTGAGATATTAGCTGCCATCATATCCTCAGGTGCATCATCTTCGAGGTACGACGGTTGGTCTGGGTACCTTCCACGAATTATATTGTACTGGGTCTCATTTCGATTCTTATGCGAACTAAATATATTTCACACTGCATATATTTTATATCACATATAATCATATAGTTTTTAAATACATGCAGTTGTACATCACATAGTTTACATCACATGAAAATCTTTAAATTATCCATATTTTATAGGACTATAATAACAATAATGTAATTAATCAAGTCATATTTTCCATATGCAATGTTTACAATTTCATATAATGCTTACAATGTTTACAATTTTCTACAATAAATACATGAAGTTGTACATCACATATATTCGTATAATTTCTAGATATAATCAATAAATGTTCTACAATTCTTCTTCACTTAATAAATTTTTTTATAAATTTTCAACAAATTTTCTACAATTTTCTAAAATGTCTACAAATTTTCTACAATGTTTACAATTTTCTATAATAAATACATGATGTTGTGCATCACATAATTTACATCACATATATTCATAAAATTTCTACATATCATCAATAAACTTTTTATAATTTTCTCTATTCTCTACAAATTTTCTACAATGTTTACTATTTTCTATTATTCCCTATATATTTTCACCATTTTCTACAATTTACTACCATACTTACAAAAACAAAACTAGAAAATAAAATAAAAAAGCTTACGTCAGCACGACGCGCAGGGGGGCCGAGGCAGGCGGGCGGGCGTGCTGGCGGCACTAGAGCGTGGCGAGGGGCGGCGGCGGGCGAGGAGGTCGCAGCGCAGCGGCTAGGGAGGAGGTCGTGGTGAGGCAGACGATGCTGATGGGCGGCACGGTGGCCGAGGAGGAGGTCACCTCGGTGTGGCGGAGGGCTAGGACCGAGGTCACGGCGCGTGGCGTGGTCAGCGCTGAGGCGGAGCAATGACTTGTGGAGGCTCGGCGGGCGGGACGCGGAGCAACGGCATAGACAGTGCGTGGCGGGCGGGATGCGGACCGACGGCATGGATGGCGGGAGGCGGACCGACGACGTTGAGGTGCGGCGGGCGGGAGGCGGAGCGGCGACTCGAGATCGACGATGCTAAATGCTAGGGCTTATATAGGTTGGTGTGTTTAGTACCGGGCATGTGCCATTTTAGTACTAAATAGTGCAAGCGCCAATTTATTACCGAGCAAAGCCTCGGCCCTATACTAAGGTGGACAGTTTAGTACCGAACAAACATACGGCCCGGTACTAAACTGCCTCCACATGCGGGAAATATTGGTGGAGGCAATTTAGTACTGGGTGCGTACTAAACAACCTCCAACCTATTTATTTTATATTCTCTTTTATAAGTATTTTAAATATATTTTGTGTGTAATAAATTAAATAAAGGCGCAAAAAATGCAAAATATAACATTTGAACATGCAAAATTATAGTATTATACTTTACATCACTTTATCATATGAAATATAGTTTATGCAGTTAATTCGACATATTGCGTCCAAATTGTCCGAATAATATCGTTATTCGAGAGATACCACAACATACATTACATCAATCACTCAATTACATGAAGTGATTATAAACCATAATGGTTACATAAAACTACTCATTATTATTTAATGGAACATTGATAATCTTCTTTTTGACGAACGTTCCTTGGTTGTGATCGCAGCGTAAGTTGTTAGACCCGGGGTAGCGGGACTGCACACTTGGCGTACATATTCTTGTAGTAGGGGATGGCGCATGGGCCATACCTTATCCTCGTTGTAACTAGTCGTATAGAACTAGGACTAGTCGGATGTAAGGAAACTACCCGATTCGTACTCGGGTTGGACTCCTTAGGCCGTCCCGACTAAGACTTCCATGTAACCCATTCCCCCCAGACTATATAAGGGCGGGCAGGGACCCCTCCAAAGCAATCTCATAACCTCTAAGGCAATACAAAACACACAGGACGTAGGGTATTACGCTCTCGGCGGCCCGAACCTATCTAAACTTTGTGTTCCTTGCACCTTCGAGTTCTTGATCTCGGCAACACCCTACCTACAACCTACCACCTCGGGGGTATCCCTCGGTGGGCTTGGCGGCAAAATACCGTCAGCTGGCGCGCTAGGTAGGGGTGTTCATCGAGCATCCACCAGAGAACTTGATGGTATCTTCTAACGTCACCAGCACCGTGCTCGACAAGGGCACAACTTTCATCTTCGGCTCCTGGATCTGCATCGCCAACGGCTCGGGTGGTTTCAACAGCCACCTGGCCAACCCCACAGAGCCCGAAGCATCGAGCTGCTCGAGTGGACTCGACAAGTTCATCGATAGCCTCGACGAGATGCATCCGCCTCTCACCGCCGAGACCGAGGAGAACTCCGTCACCGACGCGTTTTTGACTCATGTCCCGACACGACTTTCCGACTCGGATCCGATCCGATCTGGGGAAGAGTGTACTCGATTCTGCTTCAGATTATGCAATGCGGCTTCCTCCTACAAGGAGGTCCTTTGGTCTAAGTCCCTCTCCGACTTGGAGGTGGATTTAGACCTTCTACTCAAGCTCGGGGAGGAGGACGCCACCGCAAGCCGGGAGGCTCCCGTTTTTGACGCCTACTCGGATTCAGATGACGAGCCCGACTCCTCTGCGGTCAGTCATCTGGGTCTGACAATTACAACTACCGAGTAGGGCAGATTCGTGTACTGGAAAGGCATGGAGCCCTCCGAACTACTCGATGATGACGCCCGCTTGGTAACCACCATCCAACAACTGCCTTTTTAAAAGGGCAGACCTCTCGCTCCTATCCAGGAAGAGACCACCAGGGCATCTACTTCAACTGTCCTGGCCACCGACTACTCAGGCGACTACTCGCCGGAGCGTGAAGTCTACAAGGCCTCCATCCACGAGGTTGACGACGACGAGCCGGGTATCGAGTTCGATAATGAACTCGAAGACGAGGCCTCAGGTGACAAGAACACAACCGACGCTCCCCAAGACGAAGATGAGGAGCAGAGGCGACGCCGCCGCCTGAGAAACTCCAAGTGGAACAAGCGTAGGCGCAACGCTCAGGAACGCGCCTGCAACCCGCAATGGCGAAGGGACCTGCGACGGGACTTTGATGTTGTGGCAGACGAAGAATTCGTTACCCCATGGGTAACATCTACGAAGCTTCTCTGCTCCTACAGCAAATCCCGCAAATGGACAAAACTCAGCGGATCATGCGACTTGTCAAGCAAGCCGCAGTTCAACTTGATAAGATGAACTGAAATCTGTCCAGCACTCACGTTCCAGGTCGGAACGACACGACAGCTCTGTCCCCCATGGCAGTCGCGCCATCGGAGTTCAACCCAACCCCCACAACAATCTGCAAGCCGAGCAGGAGGTTCAGCAACACGGCCCCAGGCCCAGGGGTGGGGGGCAACCCGCGGGAGGCCAAGGCCACCAGGGTAACTAGCTTCTTCCACCTCCCGGTGACCTGAGGCAGCATATCAACAGCAACCGTGATGTGCGCACCATCATCACCAACAGGCAGCATGATCAGTTGGAGAACGGCGCTCGCAACGACAGTGATCGTTTTCCGGCTTTCACCGAAAACATCACCAACCGCGAGATCCCAAGGGACTTCAAGCCCAACAACATCCCAAAGTATGATGGGAAACAAGATGCGCGGCAGTGGCTGCGATGCTACTTTGTGGCCATCAAAGTGTGCAGGGGCTCCAACTCGACTAAAGCCCTCTACTTCTTGATGGCCCTGGAAACTGCACCACTCACATGGTTGGAAACCCTCCGACCGAACTCCATCGACTCCTGGGAGGCCCTAAGGCAGGTCTTCATCGACAACTTCCAGGGCTCCATGATCCCGGCAGGTACTTGCCACGACTTGTTGCAGATCAAGCAGGAGGAGAACGAGACCCTGAGGTCGTACACGCGTCGCTTCTTCGACACCCTCGCCACCATCGCCAACATCGCCGACGAGGAGGTCATTCGCTGCTTTCGCAACGAACTGGCCACAAAGCAGACGTACCGCGAGTTTGGGAGAAACCTCCCAACTACCGTACTCGAGCTCCTTGACATGATGCAGCAATGGGCGGACCAAGAAGACGAGGAGAATGAACGCTTCCCCAAGCGCAAGAATGACAAAGGCAACAACAACAATCGCTCCGAAAAGGGCCAGTACAATAACTCGGGCGCCGCCCGCAAGCAGAAGCCGGAGGAACAAGTGGTCAATTTCGAGCGCAACCCTCGCAGCAAGAAGTTGGGCAAGCTTTAGGAACAGTATGAGAAGATCCTCCACAAGCAGCGCCCGATGCACCTGAAGGCCAAGCACACCATGTTCCAGTGCACCGTCCTCCGCAAGAGCCTCAACGCACCACCTCCTCCCGATGATGAGGAGAAGGACAAGGACAAGGCGGACGAGGGCAACGACAAGTCAGGGCCTCCGGGTTTCCAGCATCCGACTAATACCGTCAACGTCATCTTCGGAGGCGATGATGGTATTCTCACCAAACGCGCGTAGAAACTTTTTCGGCGCAAGATCGTGTCAGTTGAGCCAGCAGTGCCACATCCTTTGAGACACAGCGAGGTCCCGATCTCTTTCTCCCGAGAGGATCAGTGGACCGGCTTCTCCAAGCCGGGAAAACTTTCGCTTGTACTGGATCCAGTAGTCGCGGGCTCATCAACAGGGGAAGCGGGTTGAACCTGCTCTTCCGAGTACTCTAAAGAAAATGAGGCTGGACATCGGCAAGATGCTCACCCCCAGCAAGGCCCTATTTTACGGGATTGTTCCGGGTAACACGCTACACCAATCGATTCAGTTACACTGCCAATTACCTTCAGGACAGATGACAACTTCCGTACGGAGTACATCAAATTCGAAGTCGCAAACTTTGAATCTTCATACCACTCCATCCTTGGCAGGCCCGCCTTGGCCAAGTTCATGGCGGTACCCCATTACATTTACTTGGTTTTGAAAATGCCAGGTACCAATGGCGTATTATCTCTCCGCGGCGACATCGAGAAGTCCTACAATTGCAACCAGGAGGCGATCAAGTACGCTGCATCAACACGCGTGCCAGAACCTTCTTCGGAAGTACTCACGGCCGCCCAGCAACACTCTGAGACAGAGCTGGAGGTGGCGAACAAGAGGCGATCAAGTACGCTGCATCAACACGCGTGCCAGAACCTTCTTCGGAAGTACTCACGGCCGCCCAGCAACTCTCTGAGACAGAGCTGGAGGTGGCGAACAAGAGGCGATCAAGTACGCTGCATCAACACGCGTGCCAGAACCTTCTTCGGAAGTACTCACGGCCGCCCAGCAACTCTCTGAGACAGAGCTGGAGGTGGCGAACAAGAGGCCAAGCCAGTCAGGGGTCAAGCCGAACCCCGACGTCGGCATCAAGACCATCCAGCTCCAGGAGGGTGATTCATCCAAGACCGCACTGATCGGCGGAAATCTGGATAGCAAATAGAAACTCGCGCTCGTCAACTTCCTTAGGGCCAACCGAGACATTTTTGCTTGGAAACCAGCAGACATGTCAGGTGTGCCCAAGGAGTTGATCGAGCATGCCCTAAAAGTTGATCCCAAGGCCACTCCGAGGAAGCAACGACTACGTCGTTTCTCTCCAGAAAAGAGGCAGGCCATTAAAAAAGAGCTAGCTAAACTACTCGCGGCTGGTTTCATCAAAGAGTTGTACCCCCCAGAGTGGCTAGCCAACCCTCTACTTGTTCTGAAAAAGAATAATAATGAATGGAGGATGTGTGTTGACTATACCGATCTCAATAGGCACTGTCCGAAAGATCCTTTCGCGCTCCCTCGCATCGATCAGGTTATCAACTCCACCGCTGGCTGCGTTCTGCTCTCTTTCCTTGATTGCTACTTGGGTTATCACCAGATTTTCCTCAAGGAAGAAGACCAGATTAAAACCGCCTTCATCACCCCGTTTGGTGCCTACGCATACACGACTATGTCGTTTGGGCTAAAGAATGCGGGTGCGACTTATCAGCGAGCCATCCAGCTATGCCTCCCTGATCAACTACATCGCAACGTTGAAGCCTACGTGGATGACGTGGTTGTCAAAACTAGAAATCCCGATGAGTTCATCTCTGATCTCAAAGAAACCTTCAACAGTATGCGAAGATTTTAGTGGAAGCTCAACCCGACTAAGTGCGTCTTTGGCATACCACAAGGGAAACTCCTCGGTTTCATTTGTTAGTCACCGAGGCATTGTTAGTCACCGAGGCATTATAAGCATGGGGGCTCCACAAAAGATCAAAGACGTGCAGAAGCTAACAGGCTGTATGGCGGCATTAAACAGATTCATCTCCCGACTTGGAGAACGGGGTCTACCCTTCTTCAAGCTCCTCAAGTGGCAGGACAACTTCATTTAGACCGAGTAGGCGGCGCAGGCATTGGAGGACCTCAAGGTACACCTCCAATCGCCCGCCATCCTCACGGCTCCGAACCCAGGCGAGAACCTGCTACTCTACGTCGCTGCGACTACTCACGTAGTCAACACGGCTATTGTGGTGGAGCGAAACGAGGAGAGCCATGCCTTTGGTGTGCAATGGCCAGTGTACTTCGTTAGCGAAGTCCTTGAGTCGAAGGTTCGTTACCCTTTGATTCAGAAACTTCTCTACGCAATACTTATCACCTCGAGAAAGCTTCGCTACTACTTCGACGAATACAAGATCACATTTGTCACTGACTTCCTGTTGGCGGACATACTCCACAACCGGGACACTACTGGACGTATATCTAGGTGGGCATTGGAACTGGGGGCTCTTAGTATCGACTTCAAGCCACGCACTGCCATCAAGTCGCAAGCTTTAGTTGATTTCCTGGCAGAGTGGCAAGAAAACCAAATTCCAACTCTAGCTAACCAGCCAGAGAATTGGGTCATGTACTTTGACGGTTCACTCAAGCTCGAAGGCGGTGGCGCGGGAGTACTGTTCATCAGCCCTACTGGCGAGCAACTTAAATATGTATTCCAAATACTATTTAAGGTCTCCAACAACGAGGCCAAGTACGAGGCACTACTACACGAGTTATGTCTGGCTGTCTCCCTCGGCATCAAGCGACTACTTGTCTTCGGTGATTCTTTACTGGTGTTTCAACAATGCAACAAGGAGTGGGACACCAACAAAGAGACCATGGATGCGTACGCCATGGAAATCCGCAAGCTCGAGAACAAGTTCTCAGGGCTCGAGATTCGTCATGTGCTCCGCGACAATAACGTTGGGGCGGACGTACTCTCAAAACTAGGCTCTGAACGAGCCAAAGTCCCAGCTGGAGTCTTCGTTCATGACCTCCATCACCCCTCTATTCCGAGAATAGAGCCAGGCACCATCGACCAAGGCCCCGTCGAGTCTAGTCGAGAGGTCCTGATGATTGACGTGGACAGGCACTCCTAGTTCATCGACTTGATCAAAGAAAAGAAGCTACCTCCCAACCTTGACCCCAAGAGTGCCGAGGCTATCCGACTAGTTAGGCGCAGCAAGGGTTATGTCCTAGTGGGAGAAAAGCTATACAAGCGTGGTTCAGTATCAGGGGTACTCATGAAATGCGTAACTACCGCAGAAGGGCGAGAAATCCTGGAGGAAATCCATGAAGGCGCGTGTGGCAATCATGCAGCTTCCCGGTCATTAGTCGGGAAGTCCTTCAGGTCTGGGTTCTACTGGCCTACGGCTTTGGCAGATGGCAAAAATCTCGTTTGCCGATGCACCAACTGTCAATTCTTTGGTAAACAAGCTCATGTCCCTGCTCACAAGGTGATCGCCATACCGCCATCCTAGCTGTTTGGCTGTTGGGGACTTGACATGATCGGTCCACTAACAACAGCACGAGGAAGCTTTACCCACGTACTGGTGGCCATCGACAAGTTCACCAAGTGGATCGAGTACAAGCCTATCACAACCTTGACGGCCGACAGAGTAGTCACCTTCATCTATGACATACTTCACCGTTTTGGTTTCCCTCACACGATCATAACCGATTTGGGATCCAACTTGACTTCACATGAGTTCTGGGAGTTCTGCGAACGAAGCGGCATTGAGGTCAAGCACATCTCAGTAGCCCACCCAAGGGCCAATGGCCAGGTGGAGCGTGCCAACGGCATGATCCTCGACGGGCTCAAGAAAAGACTCTACGATGAGAACAACAAAAAGGGAGGCAAGTGGATTGACGAACTACCCACAGTTGTCTGGGGGCTTCGTACTCAACCGAGTAAAGCCACAAGATAGTCACCTTTCTTTCTTGTCTACAGGTCAGAGGCTATCCTCCCAGCAGATATCATATGGAATTCTCCCAGATTGGAGATGTATGAGTAAGGCGAAGCTGACGAAGCAAGGCATTTGGACTCAACTGCGCTGAAGAGGTCAGATGCAATGCCTTACTACGATCAGCAAGATATCTATAAGGCGTTCGACGGTATCATGACTGTAATGTCCAAGAAAGATCCTTCAATGTTGGGGACCTGGTCTTACGCCACATCCAAGATGAGACTGGACTTCACAAGCTCAACTCTAAATGGGAAAGACCCCTCATCGTCATGAAGGTAACCAGCCTAGGGTCGTATCTGTAACACCTCAGGTGTTTAATTTATGAAATAAGCCTCTTTAGCTTAACACGGTGCATAAATAATTAGGAAAAGTTTCAACGAAATAAGTTTATAAAATAACTTCTAAACTAGAACTCAAACAAACTTTGGACTGAAACGAAACTTGTAGAACTTTTCATTTCGAACAACTTTCGTGTTGAAGGATTTTCGAGTTGCAACACAAAAATTTGAGAAACACTTGGATTTGGAAACCAGCCCTTGCCTTTTCTTCTATTTCGCTGCAGACCCTTCTTCTCCGCCTCGCCCGACCCTCACGTCGCCCGACCCTTTTCGTTTCGCCTGACCCTTTCACTCGCCCGACCCTTCGCTTCGCCCGACCCTCAGCTTCGCTGCGGCCCTCGCTTCGCCACTTGGCTGGCGATGCCTGACAGCGCTAGGTGCCAAACCAATGCCTGGCTGCGCCCGCACGCCGCGTCCCTCCCCAGTCCGTGCACGCCACGCGCGCGCCGGTGACCCGCGTCCCTGCTCGCCGCCCGCCGTGCCCAATGGACGAGCCGCGCAGTGCCGTGTCTCCGCCGCGTCCCGCCAGTCGCCGTGCTCGCCGCCCAGCAAGGCAGCTGCTGCAGCTCCTCGCCCAACCGCGCGCCGCGTGATCTCCTGCTCAACACGCCAAATCTTCAACGCCCAGTCCCCTGCCCGCGCCTGCCGCACGCCGCGCCGGCTCTATTCACCGCCTGTCGCGGCCAGTCATGCGTTTCCGTCGTGCCGCCTGCGCCCGCGTCTCACAGTCCACGTTCCGCCCTACTCCCGCCTCTCTGCTGCCTACAAAAGGCCGCACAGAGTCCCCCTCACGCGCCCAGACGCCAGAACGCCGCCGCCGCCACCATTAATGCCGTCATGCTCAGCTCACCGTGGAGCTCACCTCTCCGGCCACCCCTTGCCAGAGCTAAGTCTTCCACTACCACCACAGCACCCCACCGCAGCTCACTGCCCTACCCATCGTCGTCCAGAGCCGCCGGAGCACCGCCAGCGCCGCCCGCGCCGCCGCCGCTCCTTGCTGCTCCATGGGCAGCCCACGCCGAAGCTCCTCCATCCCACCCAAGCTTCAAAACGGGTTCTCCTCGACGCCGCGAAGCTCCTCGACCAGCCCACGCTCTCCACTTCTCGCCGGAGCACCGTAGCCGACGCTCCACCCCGCCGCCGCCCCTCTGCTCCGCGCCGACGAGCCAGCTCCGGCCACTCCCAACCCCGACGAAGGCCACCCCAAGGTAGCCCTCACCTCCCTGGATCTCCCCGACCCTTTTTCCCTCGCCGCTGACGAGCCCCCTCGCCGGAATCTAGCCGGCCGCCATGCCAGCGCTGCCCAGGGAACACATTGCTTTGATTGAAATCTTTAAAAGAGTCTGCACGCAAGTTTCCAGGGGCATATCTGCAAACCTATGTTTAAACTTTGATTTCAAAAACAGCAAACTTGTAAAATTCGTATAAAATCGTAGAAAAATCGAAAAAACATAAACTCAACTGTTCTGGAATATTTAGATGAAATCTACAACTTTTGTTACATGCATTTCTTCAGTTTCTTGCTAAATCTTGCTCTAAATTAAATGGAAGGTTTAAGATACTTTAATTGTACCCCCTGTTGTAGACAAAGTCTAAACCTAAAAATTTAACAATAGATTGGTTGCTTGATTTGTAATCCAGTGTAAAAATATTAGGACCAGAACTCACCTCTAGCTAAACTTCTTAATAAAACTTGTTTGTGGCATGAAAAAATAAAACTAATTTTTAACTGTGGTTATGTTGTGATTCTTGTAGTAAAACTTTTTCATAACTGTTGTTTTAAGGCCTAAATACCACAAAAAATATTTAGAACCTCTATAGTCTCTGTAACCTATTTATATAATTTTGTGGTAGGAAAAATTTGCACTTATTCAAATAATTAGTTTGTGTGCTTGGAAAATGTTCAACTTTTTAATGTGGAACACTTTGGAGTAACTCTTGCTGTGTAAAAAGTTTCATGCACAGAAACCTTGTAAAACATCCTGTAGAAATTAATCTTTATTAAACTAGGTGTATCTTGCCCTATTTATTATGGTTTGTATCTTGTACAGTAAAATCTGAAAGATTTATAGTAACACACATATGGGTAGATTAATTCCCTGTAAAATTTTTGTGTCAATACTTGAATGGTTTGTCCTGTATAAAAATATCTAGTTGCTAGCAGTGGTTGTGTTTTGCATTTTTAATAATTAATCTGCTGCGTAAAAATGTCTAAAATTTTTACAGTGCTTTTGTCTCTGCATAATGTGCTCTAAATAAAAATTTCATCACCAAAAGTTACCTAATCCAGAAGTTGTGTTTAATCCATGTTGTGCTTAGGAAATTAAGTTTCCAATATATCACAACCCCTTTTGTTTAATGAAATTAATAGTTTAAGTTATACTCTTTTAACAATTGCCCACAAAAATCTCAACTAAGTAACTTCACAACCAAATCGATGTTTTGCGAACTAAAACCTTGACGTGAATGAAAATAATCGTCATATACCATCACTATAACTTATATTGGTGCATTCATATAGAATCGACGACTCTCGCCGACGGAACGTTTGACTGTTCCTGCAGTCGCCGATATTTGCTGAGCAAGAATTGGGAAGTGATGGGTCTATGGGATCGTTCTGATCCTTCGCCCTTGTCTTCAGCCCGCCTTTTCCCTTTGACTTCATCCACCATGACCTGCTTCCTGGGATCTACGGCGCCGCTTCTTCTTGCCGATTCCGATGTCAGCACCTTGGTTTGAGTTGAGTTTCTTCCCGTGTCAACCATGTTGGCTGGGAAAGGATGCAGGTCAATCTTCATCGGCTTCGCAGGCTTTGCCGGAGTTTGAAACTTGAGTCTTCCCTGCTCGATGGCCGACTGTATCTGCTGACGGAAGATCTTGCATTCATTCGTGTCATGAGATGTGGTGTTGTGCCACTTGCAGTATTTCATCTTCTTGAGCTGATCAGCTGAAGGAATGGTATGATATGGTGATAACTTGATCTGCCCTTCCTGAAGTAGTAAGTCGAAAATCTTATCAGCCTTTGTGGTATCAAAGCCGAATGTCTCTGGTTCCTTCTTTCCGAAAGGGCATGATATTGCCTTTTTGCCTTTTACCCATTCTGCTAGGCCGATTTATTCCTCTCCCTCCGATTCAGATCCTTCCAGATACGTCACCTTCTTCTGGAAATTCCTTCGCTGCTCAAACGGACGGACTTCCTGACCTGCCAATCGGTGAACGATCTGGCTTAGGCTTTCAAATTCCTGTGAGGCATACCTTTCCTTGATTTGTGGCAAGAGGCCTTGGAAAGCGATATCGGCCAACTGGGCGTCGGTCAGAGCCAGGCTGTAGCATTTATTCCTGATTTCTCTGAACCTCTGTATGTATCCAGTTACTGGTTCATCGCTCCTCTGCCTGAGGCTGGTCAAATCTGAGAGCTTCATCTCATGTACTCCTGCGTAGAAGTACTTATGGAACTGCTTTTCTAGATCAGCCCAAGTAACAATGGAGTTAGGTGGTAGAGTGGTGAACCATTGGAAGGCCGATCCAGACAGAGACGATGAAAACAGACGCACCCTCAGAGCATCTTGCGTGGCGGCTTCTCCGCACTGGATGATGAATCTGTTAATGTGCTCTACGGTAGATGTGTCGTCCAGCCCCGAGAACTTGGTGAAATTAGGAACCTTGTACCGGTGGAGAAACGGCAGCAGGTCGTAGGCCGATGGGTATGGCGTCTTGTATGTATAAGTCTGCACTTTCGGCTTCAACCCAAACTGGTCCTGAATTACCTCTGCTATTCTTGCCGTCCAGTCCACCTGCTGCTGATGAACGGCCGTTCGAGGTGCCGGCATGTGTTGGAGGATTGGCGGCAGTGCGGCCGGGTGATGGATCGAAGCATGCGGCGAATTCTGTTGTGCTATGCCCGTCTCAGCAGTTGACAGTTGATGGCGAAGCGAATCCGCCGCCCCGTCGTACATTGTCATTGGTGCCGTGCTTCGGAGTGCCTCTACAGCGCCTGCCCCCCTGCCGATTTCTGATGGGGCTGGTTGATACTGAGGGACCGTCGGCCGGACGGCCGAGTGGAACGGTGCCTGAATCGGAACGCTCCCATGCCCGGTTGATTGATCGGAAAAGCCTTCGTTGCTGATGCCCCCTAGGGTACTGAGTTTGTGGGCAGCGATTGCGCAGAAGCCATCTGGATGGGCTGAAGCGGTGCCTGTGATGGGAAACATGGTGCACCGCTATACCTTGGAGACGCTGGAGGCAACGGAGTGTTGTATCCCTCGCGTTGCATCGACATCGGCTTAGGAGCCGAGTGGGACGTGACTGGTGGACTTCTGGCTGGAGGTGCAATAGGTGGGGCATACGCTGGCCCCTGATATCCTTGAGCTGCTCCGCTGACCAGAGAGCTGATGACGGCGTTATACACCGTGTTGGTCATCACCGAGGATTGCTCGATGAAAGCCTGATAGACGGACTGTTGGATCATATCGGACATCTTGCCCGAATCCTCAGCGATGGTGATGTGGCGGGGAACAGGAAGAGGAGCTTTCTTGACTGCCTCCCCGCTTCTGGTACGACTGAACGACTACAGATACATCTTTTTGTAATCTTCTAGATGTTTAGCCAATTCTTCCTTCTGGTCGTCCTTGAGATCCGCTTCTGTGACCTCAATGATATTGCTCTCGGAAACTTCTGCGTTCTTTGACATATTGGGTCTTGAGGTCCCACCAGGCGTGCCAAAAGTGTGTTGGCGCTAAAATCGGCCAGGAATCAGCCGATGGTCTTCAGCGTCGGACACACGACCCGGAAGAATCTGCTTAGCTCCTGTTCGGGTTATTGCCCTGGTGCGGTTCGCGCGGCGTGCCAGTCAATCTGACCTGTTGATTGACAAGGAAATAAGAGTATTAAATTCAGGGTGTTCCGATCGGCTGGGGTTCCGATCTGTCCCTGAGAGCGCGTCGACGAATCGGCCGATTTGCTATGAAGATGACCGGCTATGGATAAGCCGATAAACACATAATAATTGCAAAGAAAACTGCTGGAGCGACTTAAACAATTATTACAGATGCAACACTTGAAATAGATCTACTCGGCTATACGACGATGAACGAGGAAGAGCGATGATAAAGCCGATAACTCCAATCTCAAGCTGGATAACTGGTGATAATACTAGAACAACAGGTAAAACCTATAATTCTAGTAAATATTGATAACTGGTGAATAAATCCAAAGGAAACCACAGCGATGCGCCCGTAGTTAAAGCTCAGATGTTACTCGATAAGCGGAACCTACCAATTGGCTGGAGATCAAGTTGATGCAGCCCTGCCAATCCGTACGAACTCGTGAAAGAAGAAAAAGTATTGGCGAAGTCGCCGACTTGAAAGTAAAGTACTAGGAAAAGGTAGATGTGTTTTGTTGATTGATTGTTGAATTTTTTTTTCACGAAGCCCTGACGACTCCTATTTATACCTAAAACCAGGACTCCTGGTCGATTAAGACTTGTTACAATCTTATTAAAAACTGCTATATCTATAATATTTTTATAAAGGAAACGGACTCCGGCAGAATCTTCTGCCGCCGTCTCTTAATCCAATCAGGACTCTTTTCTTTTGCCTCTTGACCGAATCAGCATTATTCCGTTGACCAACATTAGGCCACTTTTAACCGGGATCCTCTGTTGTGATTCCAATCTTGTTGGCGCAAGTTGCATCGCCAATCGGCCGATTCCCAACTGTAACCTCAATCGGCCGATTCTTTACTGTAGCCTTTAGATCTGCTGCATTGGCCAATCTCTTCTCCTGACGCCGATTCAACACGTTTTAAAATCTGGCGTCAACACAAGGTTAAGAAATTCGATTCGAATCGTCCGTTTCTCGCGGTTATTGAGACTGCTTGACCCTTTTACCACATAGAGTAAGAAGAGGAACAATGATGATGATTAATCTTGTTGGATGCAAAATAATTCTTCCACCATGTATGATATTGGATAGTTGCTTACCTAGAATGGTTAAAGAAAGGAGCTAAAATTTGAAAGTAAGAACTTATATATGCTTTTCGGCAAAACAAACCCCTCAAGCCAAAAGCCTTGCATGTCTAGGAGTCGGCTAAGTATATTCCACTAGTCGGGTAAGCCTTGCTGAGTGTTAGTATACTCAGCCTTGCTTGTGGCTTGTTTTCAGGTGAAACTTTCGAGGATATGATTGCTAGTTTGACTTGGCCTTGTACCCTTCCTCCTGGTTGGTCGGTGGAATGGGATATGCCCCCGGCCAATGGTAATAATGCCAAGTGATGTCTCGTACGGGCTTCACCGAGACATCATATATCGTCGAGTAGTTGTCGTACTTATTTCCGCTGCATTGAACTCTGAAGAACTCTAATATTTTGAACTCTGAAGTACCTTGTTTTACGAATTTGAACTCCGTTGTAATAATAATTTGTGATGAAACCTGTGGTGTAAAATTTGTGGATTGTTGTAACCTCTGGGCTCACCTTCGTGTGAGTACATGTATGTGTGGTTTCGATCGGCAAAAACCATGGATGTATCGGGAGGTTACCCGACAGACCAGTGGATTACTCCGTTTGAAGTGCGAGTTAGCCCTGATTGCCCTTGTGGTGACGGTTAGCGCGCTTGAGCCGGATTAATTCAGGTGGTTCTGCCACAGCTGGTACCAGAGCCGAAATGCATACGCTAGAGAATGCAACAAGCCTTAAAAACTTGTTTTCCTAAAACTTGACCACAAAAATTGTGTTTGGAAAATGCGTTGGTTCGTTAAGGATGGTGCCTAGTTCGTAAAGCCCTAAGGATTATGGGAAAGTTACTATGTGGCTATCTAACTTATGAATATTATCAACTGACTTCCAGCACATTACTTTCTGCCAAAACTTTTATGCACAACCGACCCTTAAATTCTGTAACGACGCACTCATCGCCAAGGTAACAAGGTAAGAATCCTCAGCCAACTGAGAGAGCTTGGCCATCCTGTCGGTGATGCGAGCCGAACGCTGCCCTCAAGCAGTGGCTTACTTGAGGTGCTATCAATATACCAACTATTAGTTGATTATATTGGGAGTAGATGGTTTGACGCAGGGTATGGCGATCGCTGTTCATACCCCTATCTCAAGACGGTACCCCCCGTGAATACACTATCTTGATAGCGTATGTAAACGTCGTCTGTACGGCGGGAATTATACGGATGCCATTTCTATAGTGAACGGTAATGAATACGGACGCTTTCATGAGTGCTGGCATGAAAGGTTCAATGGATATATATATATATGCTCTATCAATCTTCTGCAGGTACACTAACCGTGATTACGATAAGTTTAAGAACGGTTAGAGTTTTCTCGACTAGCTATTATAGTGAGAGACGTATTGTGTATGCCACCGAAACTAACTTCGTAAGACCAAAGCTATTTGGCAATTATTTTATTTTGTGAGGACGTGCATGCATCATGACTATATAAATCTGAAATTGAAAATGCGATGCGTGACAGTGGTAAGGTTCACGCGCCCACACGATTGTCTTTGCATAAGGATTATCTTGCAAATCTGTCACATTCTGCCTTATCTGAAAAGTTGAATTTATTAAGATTAGAAAATGACCCCTTCTGGAGAAGTTCATGTTGACAGTTTTGCTCCAAAATTTGTATCCTACCTCCTGTCTAAATATGACAAATTCTGGATATATGGATAATGAGAAACAACAAAGACCTTGAGATGTCAGTTTTCTGTCCAAAACGAGCAGTTCTGCCACATAAATTTTTATGCCCCCTTGCTACAGTTTTCTGCAAAAGTGTTCAACACAAAAATTGTTGTAAATTTAATCATACAGCTACTGTTAAAATTTGGAAATTTTTTCTAGGTAGATTTTCCCTGGTGCACGAAATTTTGCCCAACTGTTCACTGAAATTTCTGGGTGGACAGTAAAGTAAAACCTGAAGGGAAAGACCATCTTAGAGACTTATCTAGCTTTGGAGTTGAGTAGCAAAGTTGTTCACAAATACCTTAGGAATGTTCTGGTAAAAGTTGAGAATTTTTGGACAAGGACTGTTGAATTTATGGCTATTTTAGTGCACTATTTAGAACCTGTTCACCGTGTTGTTAACGGTTTTTCGCTATCTCACCCATTTGATCTTTTGTTCAGATGGTCGAGCCTGTTGCCATGATGGTGGATGAGGATGGACGCGTTCACTCGTAGTGTCTCCACTGGGAGGGCTTTCCCTCTATCTTGTGAGATGTTCTGCGCACCGCGGGCTATCCAATTCCCCCATGTTACACCGGACTGGAGTTTGCAGAGAATGGAGTTACCCAGTGTCGTGTCAACGTGACCATCTTTCTGCACCCGCTACACCCGGAGTGGCCCGCCTTGGAGATTGAGGCTGTTTGTCGCCGTCTGGCCGATACTTGGGAGCTTGCTGCCATGAGGGCGCTCACCACTTTTTGTGCGCAGTGCCCCGAGGCTCTCACGCTTATTCCTATTGTTTTGTTTCCTGCTACCCAGGACAATGACCCCTTTTGGCTCAACAGGGTGCAGCACTCACAGTACTTGGTGGACTTTCATGCTCAGGAGACCATCGAGACCTCCGTGCGGTGCATGAATGCACTCTACCGACTTCAGACTCTCCAGAGTCAGGCGCTTGTGCAGCTCACTGATCATGCACAGGCCTACCACATGATGGCAGATACCAGGGATGAGCAGATTAAGGAGCTCAGTGAGGAACTTGAGGACAGAGACACCCGGATAGGCCAACTTGAGGGCCAAGTTCAGGAGCACGACACCCTCATGGGTGAGAGAGACGACATGATAGCGCACTTGGAGGAGCAGCTCCATGATCTGAACCTTGAGTTGGAGGATGCTAATGAGCACATCCAGTGGCACCATGATCAGAATGCCCCTCCCGACGTGGTGGCTATGGAGGAAGATGAGGAGGAGCCACAGGAGATTGATGGTGTCTCGGGTATGGACTTTGAGGGTGAGGCACTGCAGCCACCTCCGATGGGAGCTCACTCTCCTACTCACAGCGAATCGTCCGTCAACGACATCGACGACATCTAGACGATGACCTAGGAGGACTTTTGCATATACTCCTCGATAGTGTAGCCTAACTTTTGGCAAGTGTTGTAATAGGCTAACGAAGAGTTGAGTACCTCTTTTGTGATGGGTACAACTTGACCATTGGATACACAAATCATGTAGGCCATGACTAAAAACTTGGTGGTTTGATTGTGATATTGGAAAGCAGTTGAATCTGCGATTGCAGAAACTTGTCGGAATTTTTACCCATGCCTCCTTACATTTCTGGACTAAGTGTTGAATACCAAACTTGTCCTAAATTTTGTGATCTAGGTTCCCATAAAATTTCGGCACTATTGGATCTTTCTAGTTTGAGTTATAGGCAAGATACTATAACTCATTCTGCTGAAAAACAGCCAAACCAGCGACGCAAAGAGTGAATCTTTCGACCATCTTGGCCGTCGATTTAGCGTCTAGGCTGAATACCGAAGTTGTACATCTCTAAATTCACCTAGTCACGGAACCACTACCCTTTACCTACCGTTCCGGGAGTGCACAAATTCTTGTGCTTTCGTGATGGAAGCAATCAAACTAGAAGATATTCCAGTGGTATCCAAGTATGCCGATGTTTTTCCGGATGATTTGCCAGGAATGCCGCCAAATAGGGATATTGAGTTCGTTATTGAACTGCAGCCAGGCACTGCACCATCTCCAAAAGACCCTATAGGATGCCACCTAAGGAATTGGCCGAACTGAAAACACAACTCCAAGAACTACTGGACAAAGGCTTCATTCATCCTAGCGCATCACCTTGGGGATGTCTAGCCCTTTTTGTCAAGAAAAAGGATGACAGTTTAAGATTATGTGTGGACTACCAACCTCTCAATGCGGTAACCGTTAAGAATAAATACCCACTTCCCCGCATCGACTTTCTCTTTGATCAATTATCTGGAGCTAGAGTTTTCTCAAAGATTGATCTTCGATCTGGATATCACCAGATAAAGATTCGTCCATGCGATATTCCTAAGACCGCCTTTTCCACAAGATATGGACTATATGAATTCTTGGTCATGTCCTTTGGTCTCACCAATGCCCCTGCCTACTTCATGTATCTCATGAATTCGGTATTCATGCCCGAGCTCGACAAATTCGTTGTAGTTTTCATTGACGACATCCTTATCTATTCCAAGAATGAGGAAGAGCATGCTAAACACCTGCACATTGTTCTTCAGCGTCTCAAAGACCAACAGCTCTATGCTAAATTTTCTAAGTGCGAATTCTGGTTGGATAGTGTGAAGTTCTTGGGTCACACTATTTCCAGCGAAGGCATAGCCGTTGACCCCAGCAAGGTACAAGAAGTGATGGATTGGAAACCTCCTACCTCTGTTCATTAGATTCGCAGTTTTCTTGGTTTAACCGGTTACTATCGCCGTTTCATTCCGGATTTCTCCAGGATTGCCAAGCCTATGACCAAACTATTGAAAAAGGGAGTAAAGTTTGTATGGGATGAGAAGTGCGAAGAAGCTTTCCATGGGCACTCATTGTAAAAATATGGAGATATTATCTCATGGGCACTAATTGTAATATCTACACCGATCACAAGAGTCTCAAATATATCTTCTCCCAAGCCGATCTGAATATGAGACAAAGAAGATGGCTAGAATTAATCAAGGATTATGATCTCGAGGTGCACTATCACCCCGGCAAGGCCAATGTAGTCGCGGATGTACTCAGCCGTAAGGCCTATTGCCATTGCCTATCAGTGGAAATCTATAATCATACATTATGTTCGGAAATGAGAAAGCTTAGTTTGGAAATGATTTCCCAAGGCACTCTCAATCACATCTCAGTCGAGCCCACTCTTCACGACCAGATCATCATGGCACAACTGCACGATGAAGGAGTTAAGATCATCAAACAGAAACTCTCTCTAGGAGAAGAGAAATACAAATGTTTCCGCCAGGACCATAAGGGAGTTCTATGGTTCAAAAGTCGCATAGTCGTTCCGAAGAATCATGAGCTCCGTAAGCAAATTCTGGATAAGGCACACCTTTCCAAATTTTCCATTCACCCCGGCAGTAACAAAATGTATCAAGACCTTAGGCAAAATTTCTGGTGGACTAGGATGAAAAGAGAAATCACTAAATATGTCTCAGAATGCGACACCTGCCAGAGAGTAAAAGCCAGCCACTTGAAAGTAGCCGGTACACTTCAACCTTTGCCTATACCCTCATGAAAATGGGAGGACATAAGTATGGATTTCATTGTTGGATTGCCAAGTACCGCACAGAAACATGATTCCATAAGGGTTATCGTTGATAGGCTCACAAAGACGGCACATTTTCTTCCAGTACACACCACCTATACCGCCAAGAAATATGCTGAGATTTATCTCGATCGCATTGTTTGCCTACATGGAGTACCGAAGACTATTATTTCTGATCGTGGTACTCAGTATGTAGCGCGCTTTTAGGAACAATTGCAAGCTTCTCTCGGTACTAAATTGATTCGAAGCTCAGCCTATCATCCTCAAACTGACGGACAAACTGAAAGAATGAACCAAATTCTCGAAGACATGCTTAGAGCTTGCGGCATTCACTATGGCAAGAACTGGGACAAATGCCTATCCCTAGCAGAGTTCTCATATAACAATAGCTATCAAGCGAGTTTGAAAATAGCACCGTCTGAGGCCTTATACGGACGAAGGTGTCGAACCCCTTTGAGTTGGTCACAGACCGGAGAACGCAAAATATTTGGACAAGACTTGGTAATCGAGGCAGAAGACAAAGTGAGAGTAATACAAGAAAACCTTAGAGCCGCACAATCCAGACAAAAAAAGCTATTTCGACAGAAGGAGAAAGCCACTAAAATTTGAAGTTGGTGACCACGTCTACCTTCGAGTTTCACCAACCAAGGGTGTACAACGATTCGGAGTCAAAGGAAAACTATCTCCCCGTTATGTTGGTCCCTACGAAATCATCAAGAGCTGTGGACCAGTAGCCTATAGAATTCGACCGCCCCCTCAGCTTGCAGCCATCCATGATGTCTTTCACGTATCTCAACTCAAGAAGTGTGTCCGAGTCCCTACCGAGGTTGTCGAACAACAGGAAATCTTAGTAGAGCCCGACCTCTCATATGTCGAGTATCCTATCAAAATCATGGACCAAAAAGAAACAAGCACTAGGAGGAAAGTGATTAAAATGTACAAAATTCAATGGAATCATCACACTGAGGAAGAAGCCACATGGGAAACTGAAAGTTTTCTAAAACAAAATTTCCCGGATTTTCTCAACTCCACCGAAGGTACACACCCTATCCACCCTAAGCCTATTGTCCGAATCTCGGGGCGAGATTCTTTTTAAGGGGGGAAGGCTGTAACACCTCAGGTGTTTAAATTACGAAATAAGCCTCTTTAGCTTAACACGGTGCATAAATAATTAAGAGAAGTTTCAACGAAATGAGTTTTTAAAATAACTTCTAAACTAGAACCCAAATGAACTTTGGCCTGAAACAAAACTTGTGTAACTTTTCATTTTGAACAACTTTCATGTTGAAGGATTTTCGAGTTGCAACACAAAAATTTGAGAAACACTTGGATTTGCAAACCAGTCCCTGCCTTTTCTTCTAGTTTGACTTGGCCTTGTACCCTTCCTCCTAGCCAAAGTCAAACAAACTTTGGCTTGAAACGAAACTTGTAGAACTTTTCATTTTGAACAACTTTCGTGTTCAGAGATTTTTGAGTTACAACACAAAAATTTGAGAAACACTTGAAATTGCAAACCAGTCCCTGCTTTTTCTTCTATTTCCATTGCAGACCCTTCTTCTCCGGCTCGCCCGACCCTCCGACACGCAGCCGCTCGCCCGGCCCTCGCGTCGCCCGACCCTTTCGCTCGCCCGACCCTCCGACACGCAGCCGCTCGCCCGGCCCTCGCGTCGCCCGACCCTTTCGCTCGCCCGACCCTCGCGTCGCCCAACCCTTTCCCTCACCCGACCCTTTCACTCGCCCGACCCTTTCACTCGCCCGACCCTCCGTTTCGCCTGACCCTTTCACTCGCCCGACCCTCGGCTTCGCGCGACCCTTTCGTTTCGCCCTACCCTTGGCTCCGCCCGACCCTCCGCCGCCGCGCAGTCGCCGCAGGCCATTTGGCCGGCGATGCCTGATAGCGCTAGGCACCAAGCCAATGCCTGGCCGCGCCCGCACGCCACGCTCCTCCCCTGCTCGCCGCCCGTCGCGACCAGCAACGCACCCTCGTCGTGCCGCCCGCGCCCGCGCCTCGCAGTCCAAGTCCCGCCCCTCCTCCCGCCTCTCTGCTGCCTAAAAAAGGCCGCACTGAGCGCCCTCGCGTGCCCAGACACCAGAACGCCGCCGCCGCCGCCACCATTACCGCCGTCGTGCCCAGCTCACCGTGGAGCTCACCTCTCCGGCCACCCCTTGCCAGAGCTGAGTCTCCCACCACCACCACAGCACCCCACCGCAGCTCACTACCCCACCCATCATCGTCCAGAACCACCGGAGCACCGCCAGCGCCGCCCGCGCCGCCGCCGCTCCTTACTGCTCCGTGGACAGCCCACGCCGAAGCTCCTCCATCCCAGACAAGCCTCAAAACAGGTTCCCCTCGACGCCGCGAAGCTCCTCAACCAGCCCACGCTCTCCCCTTCTCGCCGGAGCCCGTCGCCGACACTCCGCCCCGCCGCCACCCCTCTGCTCCGCGCCGACGAGCCACCTCCGGCCACCCCCAACCCCGACCAAGGCCATCCCAAGGTAGCTCTCACCTCCCTGGATCTCCCTGACCCTTTTCCCCTCGCCGACGACGAGCCCCCTCACCGGAATCCGGCCGGCCGCCATGCCAGCGCCGCCTAGGGACCCAATTGCATCGATTGCAATCTTTAAAAGAGTCTGCACGCAAGTTTCCAGGGACCCCTCTGTAAAAGAAAGTTTAAACTTTGAATTCAAAAACAGCGAACTTGTAAAATTCATATAAAATTGGAGAAAAATCGGAAAAATACAAACTCAACTGTTCTGGAATCTTCAGAGGAAAATCTACAACTTTTGTTACATGCGTTTTCTCAGTTGCTTGCTAAATCTTGATATAAATTAAGTGGAAAGTTTAATAGACTTTAATTGTACCCACTGTTGTAGACAAAGTCTAAACCTGAAAATTTAACAATAGATTAGTTGCTTGATCTGTAGGCCAGTGTAAAACTATTAGGGCCAGAACCCATTTCTAGCTAAACTTCTTAATAAAACTTGTTTATGGCATGAAGTAATAAAACTAATTTGTAACTGCTGTTATGTTGTGATTCGTGTGGTGAAACTTGTTCAGAACTGTTGTATTAAGGCCCAAATACCACAAAAAAAGTTTAGAACCTTTTCCTTTCTGTAACCTAATTATATAATTTTATGGTAGAAAAAATGCACTAATTCAAATAATTAGTTTCTATGCTTGGAAAATGTTCAACTTCTTACTGTAGCACACCTTAGAGTAGCTCTTGCTGTATAAAAAGTTTCATACTCAGAAAACCTGTAAAACATCCTGTAGAAATTAATCTTTTTTAAAGTAGGTGTATCTTGTCCTATTTATTATGCTTTGTATCTTGCACAGAAAAATATGAAAAATTTACAGTAACACACATATGGATAGATTAATTCCCTGTAAGATGTTTGGTGTCAATACCCGAATGGTTTGTTCTATATAAAAATAACTAGGTTCTAGCATTGGTTGTGTTTTACCTTTTTCATGATTTTTTTGCTGCGTGAAAATGTCTAAAATTTTTTGCAGTGCTTTTGTCTCTCCATAATGTGCTCTAAATAAAAATTTCATCACTAGAAGTTACCTAATCCGGAAGTTGTGTTTAATCCATGTTGTGCTTAGAAAATTAAGTTTCCAATATAACACAACCCCCTTCTTGTCTAATGAGGTTAGTAGTTTAAGTTATACTCTATTAACAATTGCCCAAAGAAATCTTAACTAAGTAACTTCACAACCAAATCGATGTTTTGTGAACTGCAACTTTATCGTGAAGGAAAATAATCATCATTACCATCACTATAACTTACACTTGTGCATTCATATAGAATCGACTACTCTTGCCGACGGAACGTACGAGCTGGTGCCCGCGTCCGAGAGTGAGCAGCGTGAAGCTCAAGTAAATCTAACTGAAGCTCTCGAAGACCCGAGCCCAAGTTCGGAGGAGCCCCAAGCTAGCTTTTCCCAAGAAGGCAAGCCCCGGAGCATGATCCCTATTGTTCTAAACTTATGCAACTTATTACTCTACTTTACTTGTGCATTAAGATTGTAGGAGTTGAATGGAAACTTAGTTGCATGATTCTAGGTACCCATGCTCTGAACACTAGATGTAAGGCTCGATAGAATGCTATGCTAATAGGACTCGGTAAAAGTCGAGTGATTTCATGTCACTCGCGAGAATTTAGGAGTTG
Source organism: Panicum miliaceum (assembly GCA_032594955.1). Classification (NCBI taxonomy): domain Eukaryota; kingdom Viridiplantae; phylum Streptophyta; class Magnoliopsida; order Poales; family Poaceae; genus Panicum; species Panicum miliaceum. The sequence continues at coordinate 43,116,013 of CM064061.1, read as the reverse complement.
AATGTTTACTACATGCTGCAATCATAAGGTCGACGGACGGGGATATGGTACGATCTTTATGTTGATGATTGAGGCCCCGTCTGTTTAGTGAAAAATGCTAAGGCCGCAGTGTGTGGTAGTGGTGGTTAAGTCTTTGAACCTACTAACCATATGCCGAGAATAAGGTAATCGGTAAGCTTAAGTACCTAATCGGACCGGCAAGTGGACAGCATCCCACCATCTCAATTTCGGTTCTATGTGCGCACATGGTGGGTGCAGAGCTTGGCTCTGTAGTCTCGGATGGTGGCCCTGATCCACAACCCAGGAAGAAAGGGGAAAAGTTGCACGTGTGACTCTGGGAGTAACCACGTGACGTGTGTTTAGGTTTCCCTTGCAAGGTTAAGAAATTCGATTCGAATCGTCCGTTTCTCGCGGTTATTGAGACTGTTTGACCCTTTTACCACATAGAGTAAGAAGAGGAACAATGATGATGATTAATCTTTTTGGATGCAAAATAATTTTTTCACCATGTATGATATTGTATAGTTGCTTACCTAGAATGGTTAAAGAAAGCTAGAACTTGGAGCTAAAATTTGAAAATAAGGACCTACTTATATATGCTTTTCGGCAAAACAAACCCCTCAAGCCAAAAGCCTTGTATGTCTAGGAGTCGGCTAAGTATATTCCACTAGTCGGGTAAGCCTTCCTGAGTATTAGTATACTCAGCCTTGCTTGTGGCTTGTTTTCAGGTGAAACTTTCGAGGATATGATTGCTAGGTTGACTTGGCCTTGTACCCTTCCTCCTGGTTGGTCGGTGGAATGGGGTACGCCCCCGCTAACGGTGATAATGCCGAGTGATGTCTCGTATGGGCTTCATCGAGACATCCTGTATCGTCGAGTAGTTGTCGTACTTATTTTCGCTGCATTGAACTTTGAAGAACTCTACTATTTTGAACTCTGAAGTACCTTGTTTTACGAATTTGAGCTCCGTTGTAATAATAATTTGTGATGAAACCTGTGGTGTAAAATTTGTGGATTGTTGTAACCTCTGGGCTCACCTTCGTGTGAGTACATGTATGTGTGGTTTCGATCGGCAAAAGCCGTGGTTGTATCGGGAGGTTACCCGACAGACTAGTAGATTACTCCGTTTGAAGTATGAGTTAGCCCTGATTGCCCTTGTGGTGACGGTTAGCGCGCTTGAGCCGGATTAATTCAGGTGGTTCTGGCACACCTTCCCCATGGCATTTACGGTCTTTTGCAAAATATTCTTGATTTGCTTGTTCGATGTTTCTGCTTGACCTCTTGTTTAGGGAGTGTACGGAGTTGCAATCTGGTGGTCTACTCCCAACACGCTGAGACACTTCCTGCATGTCTTATCAATGAAGTGTGAGCCTCCAATATTGACCACAACTTTGGAAACTCCTAAGCGAGGAAATATAACTTCTTGAAACATCTTCTTCGAGTTCTTCGATTCGGCCGCAACAAAGGGAAGTGCTTCAACCCATTCGGACACATAGTCCACTGCCACCAAGATATATTCACACTGCTTTGATATTGGGAAAGGACCCATGAAGTCTATTCCCCAAACGTCGAACATTTTCACTTGAAGGTTACTCTTCAGTGGCATAGCATCTCAGGAGTTGATGTTCCCGTGCTTCTGACATCTTGGGCATTGCCGCATAAACTCTTTTACATCTCCATACATGGTTGGCCAGAAGAATCTACTCTGCCAAACCTTGGCATGGGTCCGGAATGCTCCATACTGCCCTCCATATGGTGAGGAGTGGCATCGCTCGAGAATCTTGCGGGTCTCACATAGTGGGATGCAGCTGCGGAGTAAACAATCAGCACAGACCTTGAAGAGATAAGGGTCATCCGATATGTGAAATATGCTGAGGTGAATCAACTTTTTCTTGTCTTCACCTAGCCACCATGAAGTTCACTAGGTTGGCATAACATGGACTGGATGTAGTGACCTTCAAGAGAGTGTCATCTCCCAAGTAATCATCGATCGATAGATCTGGTCCCTTGAATTACATTCTTGAGAGATGATCAGTCACACAGTTATCTTCTTCTTTCTTATCTCTTATTTCCAGATCAAATTCTTGGAGGAGTAGGATCCAATGGATGAGTTGTGGCTTGGCATCCTTCTTGGTTAAGAGGTACTTCAGTGCAGCATGATCTGTGTATACTATCACCTTGGCACCAACCAGGTAGGATCTAAACTTGTCAATGGCGAATACCACCGCCAGAAGTTCCTTCTCCATTGTTGCATAGTTTAGCTGAGGTACAGTCAGTGTCTTGCTTGCATAAGATATGGCATAATGTTGTTTATCCTTTCACTGACCCAGCACTGCGCCTGTAACATCCCAAATTTTTTCGGAATGTTAATAAGTCGAAAAATGTGAATTTTCAAAAACTTTTTGTGTGAACATGATAATAGCTAGAAAAATATAAGGTTGATCTCTCTTTCTCCCTAAATTCCTAGTAAATAAAATATTTAATTGAATTAAGGAAATAAATGCTAGTGTGAACATTTGTGGATTCATTTGAATTTTATCGAACCTTGTTTAATTGAATTCGGATTGGGTTTATTGGTTTTCTTTGTGTGATTCTGTGTGGAAATTAAATTTGAATTGAGCCATTCAAATTTAATTTTAATAGCTAACTACTCTAACTTGGACTTTGACCTGCCTTGACCAAACCAACCTACACACGTGGGATCTAGCCTACCTTAAACCTCTAACCCCAAGTCTAATCACGTTTAGCAATCCAAATCTGCATGTGTGACCCATGTGTAGCCCAGCTGCCAGATCAACATGTGGCCTATCTCCTTTCTTTTCTCTTGATCCATCGAGCCCAGCATATCCATCTCTATCTCTGTTGCATGCTGCTGTTCACGTGAAACTAACCAGACCTCTAACCAGCCTGCTAATCTTAACCCTCGTAGCTCCCCAGCTCAGGCGAGCACGTTAGGCCCTGAGCTTCTCCTCCACTTTAATTCTTTTTCCTTGCGTGAAGCACAAGTGCTCAACGACGAGCAAGCAAACAGACCGGCCTTCTTTGCTGCCTCTACATGCAAAGCCCAATCCGTTTTCTACCTCCACGAGCACGTAAAGCCCAGCAACAGCAGCCTGCTCTGTCACCGCTCTTGCATGGCCTTGTTGACCACACGACGATGCTGCCTGCCTCCCTACGAAGCCCACAGGAAGCTTCCTGCCTCTCATCGCAAGCTGCGCAGCGCCCAAGCAATCCCCTGCTCGCCTCCGCCTCTCGCCTGCTTGCTTTTTGCCTCCGCGCGCTAAACGACGAGCTGCAGCAACGGCCGCAGCAGCCGCACCGACGACAGCGACGAGCGCAAGGCCTCTGTCTAGCCGACGCTGACTGGTGGGGTAGCAACAACCCTGCGTCCTTACCACGCAGCTCTCTCTCGTCGCTCTCTGCTTTTCCCATCGCACGCGAGCCCACGGAAGCGGCACCACCGCGACCCAACCGCGCCGCGCACCTGCCCACGCACTCAGACCTCCCGCTCGCCGATGCGTGCCGCGTGGCCGGCAGCACGCGGACCGAGGATCACCGCCGTCCACTTGAGCTGCCCCTGCCGAACCCTAGTCACGGGCTATAAAATCCTCCACGGCCGCATCCCCTCACCAGGGCCTTGCCCTTTCCCAGACCACGCCGCCACAACGAAGAAGAAAGAAGCAAGCAGAAGGGGGAGACGAGGAGGGAGCCGAGGAGAGAAGGGAGCCGGACGAGTGGTGGAGCAGCAGCAGGACGTCGTCGCCGCCGTGCCAAGACGAGGAAGGCCCAGAGCCAAGGAGAAGGGCAAGGAGGAGAAGGGAACAACGTGTCGCCGCCGGTATTGGATTGATCTCTAACCCCTAAGGCCTTTGGGCCTTGGGCCCTTGATCCGCGGCCTGATCGGGGGCGCCCAACCCAACTACTGTTGGTGGGCCCCCATCGCTAGCGCCACAATAAATAGAAAGGTGGGGGCTGGGGGGCACGCACGTCGAGATTCACCGTGATCCGAATCCCCACCTACACTCTAACCCTAGACCGATCTAGAGGGGCGGCGTTGCGGCGGCGGGAAGCGCCACCGGCACTGCACGGCACCGACCGACGCTGCCCTAGCGCGGATCTGCACCAACCCCGGCACTGCGCGTCGCTGCCTAGCGCAGACCACACCGACGAACGAGGGATGGCGTCGTCGGCGGATCAAGGTATACTAGTGTCTCTCTCTGTCAATCTCGTCTAGCACGCACACGCACACAAGTGATTGTTGCTAGAACTAGACCAAGACGACGATCCGAGTTGATGCTACTACTAGAGATCTCAGATTAAGACCTAACAATGGTATCAGAGCCATTCTAGTTTAGTGGTTTAACTCGGAAGAGATAGAAAAGGGTTAAAAGATCGAGAAAATAGAAGAATCAAAAAAGAAATTCAAAGAAAAATAAGAAAAGAGGCTCGAAACCCTAACAATAACCCTAGATCTATCCGGCTTCCAACTTACCTGGCCCTTCTTGCTTTCTTCTCTTCTCCTTCTCTTCCCTCCGCTGCTTCCCTTCTTTCCCGTACCCCAGAGATCCCCTCGACGGAGCCGCGTGCAAGACGCACGCGACTCCGGCGAGGAGGCCCATAGGGCATAGATCCGCTTTGTGTGGACGCACACCGAGCCGAAATCGAGAGAAAACAAAGGATTAAGGGGTACTGGAAGCAGATCCGGCCATGGCACAACCGCCGGCGTCGAGGACGAACAAAGAGAAAAGCGAGAGGGAGAGGGCGAGGGAAAGTCGACAGAGAGAAGGAGAGGGAGAGGAAAAGATGGAGCTAGCTCAGGCTCGCCGGCAGATGGCCGACGGCCGGGCCGTGCGCCGCGCCGAAGCTCAAGCCGGTGACGACGGCGACGGTCAGAGCCAGAGGAGGAGGCGTGGGGGAGAGAGCGGGGGAGAGAGAGAGAGAGCGAGAGAGAATGAAATGTTCTAGGGTTTCCGAGGGCGTCGCCGGCCGCGAGCCTTTTATACCGGCCGAAACGCGCACTCAGCCGTCGGATCGAGACGAACGGCTGAGATCGCGGCGGGTGGGCCGAATTGGCGGCCCAGGCCCAAGTTGCGGCCTGCGGTGCCGAGGCCGCATAGTAACGGGCCGATTTCACGAGTGGACCGGGCCGCGGAGGCGGTTTTGGGCTGCACAGTGTTGGGCTGCACAGTGCTAAGATTTTCGGCCCGTTTCGCAGATGAACAGTAAAATTTGATCTTTTTTTATTCTGTTTTGAAGCAAATTTGAATGATTTTGCACAAAATTTGATCTCTTTTCATTTTGAACCAAAGGGATAAATGTTTAGAGAATAGAAATACAGATTTACACAGATCTTGCTTCAAAATAGAATTTATTTTATTCATGTTTCCGCTGCACAGATAAGTATTTCGACTCGAATTTAAATTTGAACCAAAAGGATAATTTAAATTTCAAGTCACAGATTATTTTCAGATTAAATTGTAATGTTTTTATTTCCTGACCAAAATTGATAATAACAATATTATGATTTCACAGATTAATTTTTCAGATTAAATTGTAATGTTGTTATTTTCTGACCAAAGTTGATAATAACAATATTATGATTCCACAAATTAATTTTTTAGATTAAATTGTAATGTTGTTATTTTCTGTCCAAAGTTGATAATAACGATATTAGGATTTTCATGCATTTATCATTATTGTTATAATATTCTCACTTGAGCTAACCTATTTCAACTGATTTTCCTATGATGGTTTCCATGAAGGATATTCCAATTTTGAGAGGAGACAACTACAATGAGTGGTATAAGAAGTTGGATCTCTTCTTTACCATGGCGGAGCTAGACTGGGTTCTTTCTGCACTGGTTCCAGTAGAGCTTGAGAGGCCGGTCAGAGGGGATGATGTCACATATGCTTCTTGGAAGCAAACAGAGCTCACCTATAAGGCGAGCAAACAGAGGTATGACGATGATCATGCCAAATGGCACCCTGCCAATAAGAAATGTTTGGCAGTGGTGAAGAACACAATAGAGCCTGCCATTCTGGGGGCAATCACAGATTTTCCCACTGTCGTTGATTACCTTGAGAAGATAAGGAGTCAGTACACTGGCTCCTCAAAGACTTATGCTACCCAGTTGATCAAACAACTGGTTACAGAAAGGTACTTGGGAGGTGGGATAAGAGAACACATTCATCGCTTGGTTCACATAAACAACAAGCTTAAACCGATGGATATGGAGTTCAAACAAGAACACATAGTTCATTTGGTCTTTGCTTCGTTGCCGAAGGAGTTTGACAACTTTGTTGTCAATTACAACATGAACCCCGAGAAATGGGATATAGAGAAGACCATAGCGATGTGTGTTCAATAGGAAGAAAGAATAAAGACAGCACATGGTGGTTCTATCAACTATGTGAACAAGAAAAGAAATGATAATAAAGACATTCCCTCCTCTTCCAAGGGAAAAGGACCCCAGATGCCCTAGCAGCACAGCCAGCATAGGCCCAAGTTTGGGCATACTATAGTAGAGAAGGATCAGTGCCTCTACTGCAAACAGAAGGGACATTACAAGTCAAATTGTCCCGACTACTTAAAGATGATCATGGAGAAACGAGGCGAGAATATTATCTCATTTGTAAATGAATCCTTGTATACAAATTATTCGAAATCTACTTGGTGGATTGACTCAGGAGCAACAATTCATGTTGCAAATTCTTTACAGGGATTCCGTTCAACGAGAACTACAGGAAGAAATGAAAGCAGAATTAAAGTCGCGAACGGAGTCGAGGCAGATGTTGAGGCGATGGGAGACCTCCTCTTAGAGCTCGACACTGGCTTTAGTTTATTACTTAGAGATGTATTTTATGTTCCCGTGATACAGAGAAACTTAATAAGTGTGTCTTGTCTAGATGACAATGGATTTGAATGTCGTTTTGGAAACGGCATGTGTGTAATAGAGTTTAATGATACAGTTGCTACCATTGCTTTCAGAAGAAATGATCTTTATTTGTTATCGCTACGTGAAAGTGTGAATTCTGTATGTGATATGAATGCGACTGCATCTCCAACCATAGATAATAACAGAAAACGAAAGAGAACTCAAGACACGTCGTCAAAATTATGGCACTGTCGTTTAGGCCATATTTCGAGGGGGAGAATAGAAAGGCTGGTTAAGAATGAGATTCTACCTCCTCTTGAGTTCTCAGACTCAAACCAATGCATTGATTGCATAAAAGGAAAATATGTAAAGATAACAAAGAAAAATGCTGAGCATAGCGCAGGTGTTTTAGAATTAATTCACACAGATATCTGCGGTCCGTTCTCAGTTAAAAGCATAGATGGTTATGACTCCTTCATAACGTTCACAGATGATTATTCCCGTTATTGATATATTTATCCAATAAAAGAAAATCAGAAGCGTTGGATAAATTTAAAGAATTCAAGGCTGAAGTTGAGAATCAGCATAATTTAAAGATAAAAGTTGTCCGTTCTGACCATGGAGGGGAATACTACGGTCGGCATACCCCATACGGACAGGTTCCAGAACCTTTTGCGAGGTTCCTCACAGAACAAGGAATAGTTGCCCAGTACTCTATGCCGGGCGATCCTCAGCAGAACGGAGTAGCTGAAAGACGGAATCGTACCCTGATGGATATGGTACGAAGCATGATCAGCTATTCTACGCTACCAGTGAGTTTATGGATGGAGGCGTTGAAAACCGCTGTCTATATTCTCAATAGAGTACCCAGTAAAGCGGTGCCTAAAACACTGTATGAACTATGGACAGGAAGGATACCCTCACTAAATCACCTACGGGTGTGGGGGAGTCCTGCTGAGGCAAAGATATTTAACCCGAACATTGGAAAATTGGATCCCAAGACAATGAGCTGCCATTTTATTGGTTATCCAGAGAAATCAAAGGGATATCATTTCTACTGTTCAGACAGATTTACAAAGTTCGTAGAAACGAGACATGCTATCTTCCTTGAAGAAGAGATGATTCGGGGAAGTACAACAGTTCGAAAAATTGTTCTTGAGAAGAAGCGGGTGTGCGCACCTACTCCAATGATTCAGGAACCATTTTTCTCACTGCCTACTGAGACTGCGCCAGCAGTACGAGTTACTGCAATGCCAGTTCCCGAGGTGATCCCTTCTGTGGCGACACAGAGTGAAAATGTGGAACCTGTCCTTCAGGATCCTATAGATAATAACATTGCCACAGATCAGGGGGAGCCATCACAGGCTCCAGCAGAGAATGTTCGAATAGAAGAGGCTCCTAGGAGATCTCAAAGAGAAAGAAGATCGGCCATTCCCGATGATTATGAAGTGTATAACACAGAAGAGTTTCGAATGGAAGATGACCCCATCTCATTCGAAGAAGCCATGAGAAGCAGACATTCATCCAAGTGGTTTGAAGCCATGGAAGATGAAATGAAATCGATGAGTACCAACCGAGTTTGGGACCTAGAAGAAATTCCTAAAGGAGCCAAAACAGTAGGCTACAAATGGGTCTACAAGACAAAATGTGACTCCAAAGGGAATATAGAGAGATACAAGGCTCATCTTGTGCCAAAAGGATTTACACAGAAGGAAGGAATAGATTACAATGAGATCTTTTCTCCAGTCTCATGTAAAGACTCTTTTAGAATCATTATGGCCTTGGTCGCACATTTCGATCTAGAATTGCACCAAATGGATGTAAAGACGGCATTCCTAAATGGGGATCTCAAAGAAAGAGTTTACATGGCACAACCCAAAGGTTTTGTCGTGAAAGGAAAACAAAACATGGGATGTCACTTAAAGAAATCCATTTATGGATTAAAGCAAGCTTCAAGACAATGGTATTTGAAGTTTAATGAGACGATAAAGAGGTTTGGGTTTGCGAGTAGCGATGTCAGTCTGCTATTAGAAACAAAAGAATTCTTGTCATCGAATTTTGACATGAAAGATCTTGGTGAAGCCTCATTTGTGCTAGGTATTGAGATTCACCGAGATAGAAGAAATGGGGTACTAGGTTTGTCACAAGAGACATACCTACAAAAGATTCTAGAAAAGTACAGTATGCATGCGAGTAAGCCTACTCCTGCTCCGATAGTCAAGGGTGACAGATATGGAGACTTTCAGAATCCCAGAAACAAATATGAAAAAGAACAGATGAAAATTGTTCCGTATGCTTTGGCAGTCGGAAGTTTACATTATGCTTAAGTGTGCACACGCCCTGACTTAGCCTTTGTCACTAATGTGCTTGGCAGATTTCAGAAAGATCCAGGTCTAGAACACTGGAAACTTGTAAAGAAAGCCTTGCGATATGTGAAAGGCACAAAAGGCCTCATGCTAACATACAGAAGAACCGACTCATTAGAGATTAAAGGATACGCCGATTCAGACTTTGCGGGAGATGAAGATGACAGAAAATCCACGACATGTTACATCTTCACTCTTGCAGGGGGAGCTATATTGTGGAAAAGCTCAAAACAATCGGTCACAGCAACATCGACGATGTATGCTGAGTTCATAGCATGCTATGAGGCCTCCGGGCAGGTAGAATGGTTAAAGAAATTTATACCTGGCTTAAGAGTGGTGGACAATATAGAAAGACCACTAAAGATGTACTGCGATAACCAGCCAGCAGTGTTTTATACTCATAACAACAAGAAGAGCACGGCTACCAAGTCGATACAGATAAGATTTTATTCAATAAAAGACAGAATCCAGGATCACACTATAAGTCTCGAGCATATAAGAATAAAAGATATGCTTGCGGATCCGCTAACGAAAGGCCTACCACCCAGCGTGTTCATGGAACACGTAGCCGGCATGGGAATGAGGTACAGCCTATGATCTCTGGATAATAGAGGCCCAAAAGGATTATAGAATCTATTTCTGAACAGAGGCGTGTATTGTGGCTAGTGATTCTATCGGCAATTGCGCGTGATGATGAGATATGCCCTATACATAAATCTGTGATGAGATAAGGAAAATAGAAAAGTAAAAGGAAAAAGATAATGTGAGATCAAGGGGGAGATTGTTGGATTGATCTCTAACCCCTAAGGCCCAAAGGCCTTGGGCCCTTGATCCGCGCCCTGATCGGGGGCGCTCAACCCAACTACTGTTGGTGGGCCCTCGTCGCCAGCGCCACAATAAATTGAAAGGTGGGGGCCGGGGGGCACGCACGTCGAGATTCACCGTGACCCGAATCCCCACCTACACTCTAACCCTAGACCGATCTAGAGGGGCGGCGCTGCGGCGGCGGGAAGCGCCACCGGCACTGCACGGCACCGACCGACGCTGCCCTAGCGCGGATCTGCACCAACCCCGGCACTGCGCGTCGCTGCCTAGCGCAGACCACACCGACGAACGAGGGATGGCGTCGTCGGCGGATCAAGGTATACTAGTGTCTCTCTCTGTCAATCTCGTCTAGCACACACACGCACACACGCACACCAGTGATTGTTGCTAGAACTAGACCAAAACGACGATCCAAGTTGATGCTACTACTAGAGATCCCAGATTAAGACCTAACAGCCGGAACATCCACGTCACGCCGACGCCCATGTTCGACTACGCCGGCGACCCGGTTCAGCCTGCACGGCCCCGACCCGACACAGCCGCACCTCGCCACCGCACCACCTCCTTCGTCCCCGAACGCGACCGGTAGGTGCCTTCGTCCTGTCCTTGTCGCCGTTCTTGCTGCCGGCGAGATGCCCCGCGTCGCCGACGAACCATCCAGTAGCAAGACCCTAGGCCCCCGTTATCCCTTGCTCGGCCTTCGTGCCGCATTCTTCTGCAGGAGCCTCGCTGTCGCCTCGCGTTCCCATTGCAGCCCGACGCTGCCGCGGCCTGTTACGCCGGAGCACCGCGAGCGTCATGGCCGTGAAGCAGCCTCGGCTCCGCCGAGTGCCCGCGCACACGAACACCGCGTTCCACCCTGTGCGGCCATTCGTTTCGCCGCCTTGGACCAAAGCCCCCTCTTATTGTCTGTACTGTCGGCCGTTAAGGCCGTAGGGGAGACCTCAGCAACGCCGCCCTTGGACGCCTACAACCTGCTCGATGTTTTGTTTCAACAACGGCCACCGTCGTCCTAGCTGCCCGGCCGTGGCTAAGCGCTACCTTGGATCCGCGCGCCACTAGCCGCGCGACCACATGGCCGTGGACGCGAGTCCGGCGCGGTCTTGTCGTTCTCAACCACGTACCACGGACACGCCTGCACCTGCCTCACCTCGGGCCAGCCGCGAAGTCCTGCAAGCCCGACCTCTTCACAAACACCTTGTGAGCAATCCTATGATGGCCACGTCGACAAAACGCGAAGCAGCTATGGAGGAGCACACCGGACGACGATCCTGGCTACGCCTGTGAGGTGTTCGATCCGAGGACTAACTGTGTCCTTTTCCTCTCAGCACCGACCCCTTCAACTCCGGCCACTGTTTTGCATTCTCGGTGGGCCACTACGTTTCCTTGACCATCTCCCATGTTGATCCGAGCGTTCATGCTAATGCTGGCCAAGTCAAGCATGTTTGCCCAGCTCCTTGCCGCACAGACGACATGGACGAGTTTGATTTCCTGCCGTGTGTGTGTGCGTACTGCTGACTGCCCTCTTGATGCTCTAAGTGTTTGCTTGCCCGGCCTTCGACGCGGGTGTTTTCCGTTTGCAGATCATGGCCGTGCTCTAGCTTTGTCTTGCGCCTCGTCGCACACGTACGTCACACCACCCAAGGCCGAGCCTTTGGCTCATGCTCAGCCCTGACCTCCTCGCCGCCGCTCGCTTTGGCCTCACCGCCGTTCGGCATTGAGCCCAACCGCTCCGCCCTTACCGCCCTAGCCTCGCCACTCCCTCGCCGTGCCCGCACCGTGCGCGGCGGGGGCAACCGCTGCTGCGACCACGCGCGCACGTGGCCGCTGGTCCCTTTCGTGCTTTTTGTCAAACACCTTGGGCACACCCGAATGCACACACCCTGGTGCACACACGCCCGCACACACCCGCCTGCTCGCACCGGATCCGGCACTGCCGCACCGGATCCGGCGTGTCGCCGACACCCAGGCCCCGCTCGTCAGGGACGAGCGGCACCACTGACCCTAGGGCCCTAGAGGCCAGTGAGAGGAGGGAGGAAAAGAAGGGAACCAGGCGGGCCAATCGGACTGAACCCCGTCACACGCCCGAGCTGGCCTATTACGGCCCAAGCCAAGCCATTAGCCGTCGAACCGAGGCGGCATGTTTGATTAGAGCTCAGCCAGCCCACGTGGCCAAGCCGGCCTGACAGCCTGAGCCGCATCCGAGCCGACCTACGAGCCGTCCGCTCAAACCGAGACCCAAGCCAACCCAGTAAACAAGCCGGTCTGCGAGCCGTAGGCCGAGCTGAGCCATCAGCCAGCTTGCTGGGCCGGACTAAGCCGCCTATACACTTTCGGCCCACAAGCCAGAGCTGCAGACCTTTTTCTTTTACCCAGACTGACCCGTATGCCCCGCTTGTCAGCCATGCGCTGTGGCTGACTGGTGGGCCCCGTTTGACCTGACGACCGCCGACCGTTGACTGGTCATCATTGACCAGTCGACGATGATGTCAGCATGGGCCATGCTGACGTCAGCCGTCCGACCCTACTGCCGAGGTCGTGCTGACATCAGTAGGACACGTGGCTCACCCAAGGGCCGCCACGTGGCCGACTGGGTGATTTTCTTTTTTGATAATGTTTTATCTATTTTGGAAAATAATTTAAATTTAGAAAATTCATAACTATTTAATCGGTCCTTCGAAAATTATGAAACCAGTTTCATAATCTTTCTAAAATCATGCTCTACCCATTAGAGTAGGTTTTGTTATGATTTGGATCTTATTTGAGCAACTTTGTGCATTTTGCACTTTGGTCCCTGCGCTTATTAGTATTTACGAATAGGCCCCTGCAAGGAGGGGAGGACTGATGTACCGGACGACCATAAGACTCCGGAGGACTTCTCAGGCAACCAGGAGCTAGAAGGACTACCCCGATAGCCTAAAGAATTAGAAGAACTACGGAGAACCATTAGGTTCACTCCCATCTATGAATTGAATACATATTAGGCATTGCTTGCTAGATACGCTATTGCTCCTTGATGTGTTACCTTGGAATGAACCTGCATAGCCTATTTTTATATCTAGATCCCTTGTACTCTCATGATACCTTGATTGAATATACATGAGAAGCTTTGGCTACTATTGTATGTGTATGTGTGGGATATGGTGGTATAGTCTTGGCGTGAGTGGGGATACTCTTTTGAGGAGCTGGTGAATAGGAATCTAGTTGGGGTGAGTTAAACCTAACCTGATCTTCGGATCAGGGGCTTGGGATGTGCATTGGGCTCATCCTACGAAGTACCTGTGGCGGGTACATGTCCTTCGGGACGGTTGGTCCTTCGGGACGTTTTAGAGGAGTTGGGAGCTATACCTGTAATGGGTGCCGTGGACGGAATGTTGCACCGGATTCGTCGTTGTGGAAATCACTCGCATCAGCACTTAAGGCCTCAGTTAGTGGACCTGGAGATGAAACTATGTTAAGCATGCACGCCACTTACCCCTGTATGGGTGGGGGTTCCAACCATTCCTAGCTGTGCGATACCAGGATTGTAGGAGTAGTGTTTGTGATAGGAGAGGGTCTAGGTGCACACGCCCATGAGGTATTCGGGGTGTGCCGGACCCGATCGTATTCCTCGACACTAGTCTTCGAGACTCTTGAAACCAGTTGGCCAGGTTAGAGATTCACTGCCCCGGGTCATTCGTTGCGTCGAATGTACCTAACCCCGGGAAAGCAGGATGGTACCACATTAGTTAGAGAGTCATGGTTGTGGATTGTGTCTCGGTCGGTTGATCCCCGGCTTGCAGCCCGAGTGGGTACATGTGCACAACCCCTGCAGGGTGAAAACTATACATATAGTTGCGTCCTCGGTCATGAACGACTCTTGATCCGGCTTCGCTTTCATAGATTAGTGTTACTTGTTTTCTACCTCCCTCTAGTGATGATATTCCTGCCTGGGGGCAGTTGAGGTGCGAGGAGAGGGAGTTCTCGCATCGACTTGGGTGGTTGTGGAAGGTGTGAGTAACCCGGGAGCCTGGGGTGCCAGGATGGCCCGTGGTAAGGTGTTGGATGATGATATAACTTGCTTGCTGCTTGCATAGGAAAACCTTAGCCTATCCTTGGCAACTCTTTATACCACTTGCACTCCACTTAAAGCTTGCATACGGATGGTGACGTGAACCTATCCCACTCCTTGGGGATAGTTGGTAGATGCAGGATTCGACCCGAAGTGCAACCCCGATATTGAAGGATGAATTAAGGACGGTTTGTGCTACGCTCAAGTGTGCCTGTGGAGGAGGAACATCAAGAAGAAGGACGCCCAGAAGCTTAGCTACCGCTTTCATTTTCTGTTTGACCTTGTTAGCCCAAGGGGCTTGTACCGAAAGCCTCGTATCACAATCCTTTGGATTATGTAATATTTAAACCCATGTAATGATTTATCAAGCTGTATGACTATGATATGTAATTGAAATGAGTTCTGTATGTGATAGCTACTGATCCAAGGACTATCACGACGATACAGAGAGTCGGGTTCTCGTTTTGAAAACCCGGTTCATTTCAGTGCCGATGGCGTAGTCACTTGCATCGCACATGATCTCCAATGGAAGATTCCAATCTGGTGGTTGTATGACGGGTGCGGACACCAGTGCCTTCTTGAGGGTGTAGAAGGCTATGAGGCAGTTTTCATCGATGTTAAATTGGGTTTCCTTGGCAAGAAGACTTGTCAAGGGTCTGGCTATATGAGAGAAATCCTTGATGAATCTCCTATAAAAGCTAGCATGCCACAGAAAACTCCGAACTCCTATGACATTAGTCGGGGGTGGCAACTGCTCAATAATCTCGATCTCTGTCTGATCCACTTCTATCCCTTTTTCTGACACCTTGTGTCCAAGAACAATCCCCTCTCTGACCATGAAGTGGCACTTCTCCCATTTTAATGACTAAGTGCATTTCTTGGCATCTCTTGATAACTTTGTCCAAATTCTCAAGGCACTCCTCAAAGTTCTTGCCATAGACCGAGAAGTCATCCATGAAAACTTCCATGATGTTTTCGATTAGGTCAGAGAAGATTTTCATCATACACCTTTGAAATAAAGTAGGTGCATTGCAAAGACCAAATGACATTCACCTGTAGGCGAACGTGCCATAGGGACAGGTGAAGGTAGTCCAACTCTGGTCAGCCACATGAATAGGAATTTGGTGATAACCAGAGTATCCATCAAGGTAGCAGAAGAATGGGTGCTTTGCCAACCGTTCAAGCATCTCATCAATGAATGGGAGAGGAAAGTGATCTTTTCGGGTAGCTTGAGCATCCGGTATTTGACACACATCCGCCATCCAGTAACTGTCCTCTAAGGTATGAGCTCATTTCTCTCATTCTGGATAACTGTCATGCCCCCTTTCTTTGGGACTACTTGAACTGGGCTGACCCACTCACTGTCTTGCAGATGCCCGCGTGCAATAGCTTCAGAACCTCTTTCTTGACAATCTCCCTCATCGCATCATTAAGCCGCCGCTAATGTTCTCTAGACGGCTTATGGTCCGGTTCCATAGGAATGCGATGGGTACATAAGTTAGGGCTAATCCCCTTCAAGTCTTGCAGAGAATATGTTGACGGTCCTTAAGTGTCATATCTAACCGACAACTCCTGCAGAGAATAGTGCCAAACAAAACACCAAACTAGATATAGGAATTTATCTCTAACCATTTCCACAAGTTTTGGTAAATCACTGTTTCCAGGAGACCGTGATTGCATACGAAGGAAAACCGTGCTCAAACAAAGGTAAACGTACACTTCAAAGAATTGTATGAGAGCACGAGAATTGGAGGGCCCACATCCCGAAGCAAATCAGCCCAATTTCAAGAGAAATCATAGTGCCGACCAAATCAGGGCAGACACAAGGATCCAAGGCCCAAATGACATACCAAACCAACAAAACTTCAGGGGAACACAAAGGATCAACACCAGGGCCCACCTATCAGTTGTCCACAGGAAGCAAGGCCCGAAGGGGTACCAGTTGGAGTTGGCGGACCCCCTAGGTCGCCCGACCCCCTACTGGGCCCAAACATGCCTATCTTTCACATGCAGATTCCCACCATGATGCCTACGCCAGCCCCGGATGGTACCACCTCGGAAGTTCACCCAAGGATCCACCCTTGGAGGGATATATAAGGAGGAGGGGAGCCCCCATTCAACACACACCACAAGAGGAGAAGAGAAGAGCTCCACTCCAAGGCAAAGCCCTACCTCCGTAGTGCTTAGAAATGGGGAGAGAGTGAGGGGTAGTTCGGAGGGGCGCTGGCCTGTCGGCATTCTTCTCCAATTTGTACCTCGACGGATGCTTCTTTCTTAAGTAAGTGTTCATGATCTTCTATGGTGGTGAGTCTCTTGGTTACGTATGTTTTATTCTTTACTTGCTTGCGGGTTCATCGTTCGTCTTCGGACGTTTGCTTCTAGCCTAAGGAGTTGAGTCTTTAGACAGAGTCTGGCTGGGGTTAGAAGTAGTGATCGATAGCGTAGACGTGATGTCTAGGCTTGAAGTCGCCTTTGTTTGCTACCCTTCCCTACGGTCTAAGAGGTAGGCGGCAGGTGGTGGTAGCCCTATCCGTCCTTCGTATCCCTCCACGATCAGGTTGGGCGTAGAGCTAATAGTTGGATACTCTTGGCAGACAAGGAGTAAGCCGGTGCCCGAAGTAAGCTACTAGATGTTGAACCTTTCTTTACCAGAACTATAAAGTCATAGGAATCCTCTCTATCCTCGCCTACTTACCTCTTGTTTGTCCTTGGACGAACCAGTTAGAAGGCTAGTACCTCCGTTCCTCATGAAAATACAATACCCTTGAATACTCACAAGTGAAGTGCTACAGCGGTATCTTCGTGCTCTTGCGGATTATTCTGTGAACGTTAAGAAATATGAAAAAGCATTTTTGGCGCTGTTGCTGGGGACTAACAATCCTGGTGACGACGTTAAGAAATGTCAACAGAATACCAAATGATGGATCGGTACTTCTCCAAGACTGCAATGAGCTGCCGAGACTCACTCTCTATAAGCTTATCACTGATGACGACTGGCGTACTTCTATTGTTGTGGAGGAATGCGTACTTCAAACCAAAAGCCAGCGGCTTCAACTCAGGAAGAGGAGGTTGCGATTTCTCTTCTTCCTCAAGTTTACTCTAGTCGTCCAGATCTATTTCCTGGGTGAAGTGAATGACATCTTCTTCAATAATGGGCTGAGTTGTCCCTTCTTGAATGATGTTCACTGATTCCTCCATTGGGTCTTCCTCTGGCCTAGCTTCTGCAATAGTGTTTCATGAACGCACTTGGCTGATCGGGATTCTATCTTTGCCAACCTTAACCTCGAGGCTTGCTCGATCTCTGTTTGGTTGACAAGTGGCTCTATTGGCTGCCCAATCAAGATGAACTCTTCACCTTCAGGGACATTGAAGATGTGGAAATCCAAGAATACCTTATTACGTCCCATCTTCATAGGCGTAACTTGAAGGATTCCTGTGCTCTCCACTATCTAGACGTCGATCCACTTCAGGTGCTTACACGAGAAGGTTAGGGGTCCTTCAGGTGAAATGTGATTTGCCATGGTTTTGGACATCACATTCGCCCCAACCTTTGGGGCATAAAGAACTTCTCTTGGTGCAGCGTCCCTAATAGCGCAGAGGAGTATTCTGAAATCATGGTAGATCTGAATGATGCTGCCGTTTGATTCCACTTCCTCTGTCCATTCCTTACTCATAACCACAGTAAGGCCCTCAATCTGTGATGTGGCTTCAGGAATGAACGCCTCAGACCTTGAGCATACGCACTTATGCTCCTTGCGCAAGTTTGATACGTTGCTGAGTTCCATGTACTTTTTTTCTGTGAAGAGATCAAGGATGAACATAGTCATATCTTCAATGAGTGGCTCTTGATCTGGGGACTTGGGTGCTTCGGTGATTTCCTCTATGTATAGTGGAGGTGGAGAGAATGCAGCTGATATGATGTGAACTTGTTGCTTCTCTTTGTGCTGATCAGTTGATTTGGGTGGATCGTCAAAGACTCCTGCGTACAGAGTGCTGTCAAGGACCTTCCCCAGAATAGTCTTCAACCACTGTCTTGTACATGACTGATCCCTCGAAGGTGACATTCATGAAATGTGCACTCTACGGATTCAACCCTTCAATGATGTGTTGCATAAGCATCTCTTCTGAAATACTATGAGGTGGACCAGAAGTTGCCATATGCATGAATCTTGCCCAAGCTGTTCCAAGTGACTCGTCGCCTTGCTTGAATGTCAGCAGTTGAATGCGATGTTGTACCACTTTGGCAACAGGGAAGAAGAATAAGCAGAACTCATCCTTCAGTGTAACCCAATCTCATCAAACTCTCCCTGCCTTACAGTTGTACCAAATCTTTGTTGATCCCGTCAAAGAGAATGGAAATAGTTTCCACTATAGTGTATTTTGATTCATACCAGGTATGGTGAGGAGAGAGCAATTCTCCTCGAATTCTTGCAGGTGAGCATAGGGGCATTCGTCCTTTCTACCAGAAAAGGACTAAGCGCGAACCATGGCTATGAGATGGGACAGATCTCATAGCCATTAGATAAGATGGGGTGGCAAGATGGTGGCGGTTCCATGTACTCACGGGATGGAACTGCCGGATAACTATGAGTGTAATCCATGTGGTGTGTGGTAAGGGTACGGAAGGAGTATAGCTGAAAAGCTCTGAAACTAGTGTTGCTACCGTTCCCCAGCAATAATGCCAGAAAGCTTGTTGGCGCTCCTTAGCCTATACGAACTAATCCGCAAGCGTACGAATACTGATGTAGCTTTCACCAGGGAGTTTACCTGGGATATCGATTCGAAGGAACGTCAAGCGCAAACAGACCTAGAACTATTCAACCGGACCCACTAGAGGAGAAGAGGTAAGAGGGTAGAGGGCTTAACTTTAGTTAGCTAACTCATTACCCGGATAACTACCTATTCGCTAACTTGATCTACTTTGGTGGCTGGTGAGGAAGGACTTCATAAAGGGATGAGAGGGGAGTCCAACGGCACCAACAATCTACAGCTATGAAAACACCCGAATGTGGTGGATTCCAAGGGACGGACAAGGCTGTCACCACCTACCGCCTACCACACTATTCCGTGGTGTGGAACACAACCCAAGATAACTATCAAGCCTAAGCACCATGCCTAAACTATCAAGCTACTGACTTTCGTCTCACATTAAGGCAAGAAGAAACCCCAAATGGCCAGAACTTGCTGAACTACGCAGACAAGGGATCCCGCAGATCAATGAAAGTAAATAAACTAATTACTGAATGTAAAGAGAAATACTTGCGAGATACTGAAGATACATGAGGAACTTATTTTGATAATATTCCTCCGAGGTGGCTACAGAGTTGGAGTAGGACTAAGGTAACCTGGCTCCTCTCTTGCTTGGATGTTGCTCAAGCTCTCACCGCACCCTCTCCCTATTCTACACTATGGTAGAGTGACTAAGAATCCCAACTTCTCTCTCAAGGATGGTGTGTTTTACAAGTGAGGTAAGAGGTCCTACTTATACTAGCTAGAGGTCGGTACTTGAACAAATGCTTTAACTGCACGCAGCCTTGACGGTTGGAGTAACTTCCACTCAAAGTCGAGCTCGAGGGGCTGCCAGGTGGTGCCCGCCGGCCTTCCCTAGGCCAGCCGACCTAGGGGTGGTGCCATCAGGCACCGCCTTTCTCCTGATCGGTCTGGATTGCCTCCTGAGCTCGGTAGTTGCTGCGTTTCAGTTAAGCAACCGTTTCTTGCATGCAAGTGGGCCCTTCGATCCATGTGTGAAGCCTTTCGGATCCTTGAATCAAACCAACATCAAATGCACGATTCTTGATCAAGGTACTTGTGTTTCTTTACTTCTGGATTTAGGAAGTGGCAAAATGGCCCACTGCTAGGCCGGTCGGCCTTGGGTAGGCCGGCTGGCCTAGGATTTCTCCCAATTTGGCCAGTTTTTGTACCACTAGTTCCTAAAATCATATAGAAACTAAAACTAGTGGAACTTGTTAGGATAAATATCTTAAGCTTGATCTTGTCCTTATGAGCATGAAATCCGGAGGAATGTTGGCGGTAAAAGTCATTGAAATTGACCGCCAACACTTGACATGTCCTTCATATAGAACACCTGTATCACATCCTTGGCAAGGACAAATGGTTCGTCTTTATATCCAATCTTTTTCAAGCCCACTATTGTCATCCCATACCGGTCTATCGTTACACCTCCTCTAGCTCGATTCACCCATTGGCAGCTAAACAATGGAATCTTCAAAGGTCCATAGTCTAGTTCCCTTATCTCCTCTATAAAACCATAGTAGCCGTGCTTTTTTCCATCATTGCCTATTTCATCTATAAGCACACCACTATTTTGGTTTGTGCTCTTTTCGTCTTGGGATCTCGTGTAAAACGTATACCCATTTATCCCGTAGCCTTGGTATTGCATGATTATGATTGATGGTCTCCTAGTCAGTCATTAAAGTTGTTCATCAATCGTGTCATCACCCATAAATTTTCATCTAAGACAAACAACAAAGGTATCAATGTGATGACGTGTAATCTAGGTCTCAGACTTTCCCGGGTTTTTAGACTGTACAGTGTTCATGTGCTCCTCCATATATGGAGCCACCAAGGATGAATTTTGTAGAACCGTAAAGTTTATTTTTCCGATTTCATTGCCATGGATGTTCATATTAGATCTCTTCCCTAGTATGCCCATTCCCTTCATTCTCCCCTCATGGCGTGACATGGGGACCCCGATCGGACTAAGATCATCAATAAAGTCAACACAAAACTCAATGACCTCCTCTATTCCATAGCCCTTAGCGATGCATCCTTCTGGGCGAGAATGATTGCGAACACACTTCTTTAGGACTGCCGTGAACCTCTCGAAAGGGAACATATTGTGTAGGAATATAGGGCCTAGAATGGTTATCTCTTTCACAATGTGAACTGGGAGGTGTGTCATAATATTAAAGAATGTGTTGGCGCTAAAATCGGCCAGACAGGAATCGGCCGATGGTCTTCAGCGTCGGACACACGACCCGGGAGAATCTGCTTAGCTCCCGTTCGGGTTATCGCCCTGGTGCGGTTCGCGCGGCGTGCCAGTCAATCTGACCTGTTGATTGACAAAGAAATAAGAGTATTAAATTCCAGGCGCTCCGATCGGCTGGAGTTCCGATCTGTCCTGAAGAGCGCGTCGGCGAATCGGCCGATTTGCTGTAAAGATGATCGGCTATGGATCAGCCGATAATCACGAAATAATTGTAAAGAAGACTGCTGGAGCGATCTAAAGAATTATTACAGAGGCAACACTTGAAGTAGATTTAATCGGCTGTAAGGTGACAAATCAAAGAAGAATGATGACGAAGCTGATTACTTTGATCTCAAGCTGGATAACTGGTGATAATACTAGAACAACAGGTAAAACTTGCAATTCTAGTAAATATCGATAACTGGTGAATAAATCCAAACGAAACCACAGCGATGCGCCCGTAGTTAAAGCTCGGATATTACTCGATAAGCGGAACCTACCAACTGGCCGGAGATCAAGTTGATGCAGCCCTGCCAATCCGTACGAACTCGTGAAAGAAGAAAAAGCGTTGGCAAAGTCGCCGACTTGAAAGTAAATTGCTGGAAAAAGTAGAAGTATTGTTGTTGATTGATGTGTTCTTTTTTGCAAAGCCCTGATGACTCCTATTTATACCCTAAAACTAGGACTTCTGGTCGATTACGACTTGTTACAACCTTATTTAAAACAGGAAAACTACTATATCTATAATACCTTTAAAAAGGAAACGGACTCCCGCAGAATCTTCCGTCGCCGTCTCCTAATCTAATCAGGACTTTTCCAATTGCTTCTTGACCGACTTAGCGTCGTTCTATTGACCACCTTTTTGACCGGGACCTTCTGAAGTAACCCCAACCTGTTGGCGCAAGCTGTATCACCAATCGGCCGATTTCCAACTGTTACCTCAATCGGCCGATCCCTTACTGTAGCCTCCAGATCTGCCGCATCGGCCAATCTTCCTCTCCTGACGCCGATTCAACACGTGTCAAAATCTAGCGTCAACACATGCCCCCCAGTTTCGGAGTAAAACATAACTTTTTCTTCGAAACTCTTTCTTTAATCTTTTTCTCCGAAACGGGCGCAGTAAAAATCTCCTTCCATTCCGCGGTCTTCCGCACAATGATTGCAATTTCCTCGGACCGAGCGCGCGAAACAACCGCTCCCCTGGAATTCGTGTAGACGACGCCGGCAAGAATACCATCTTTACCCCTGTTCTCCCGGTTTTTCCTTAAGTATTGGCATTCTCCGCCTACTCTTCCCCACAACTCTAGCATTTCCTTCCAGCGAACCACTGTTCGTCTTCCTCCGAGCCCTCTCGATCTCCAACCGCCCCCTCCGGCAACCTCACTCGCGACCTGCTCCAACCTCCCAATGGCGTCACCATCGGTGACCGCTCCAACCACGGAGGCTCTATTGGCGATCCCTTCAGCGGCGGCGGCCCAATCGGCGGCTCCACTGGCAGCCCCATCGGCAACGATGATCTTCATCCCAGAGGTAAATACTTGAAATTTTCCCCTTTTGCTTTTCTACTACTCCAGTATTTTCCGGATCCTTTCTCAGTTTTCCCCTTTTCTTCCTTTTTTAGGCACTTAGGCACCAGATCACCATCCCTCTTTCAGAATCCCCTGATCTTATCTGCTTAGGCCCCATGGGGAACCCCGATCCAACTGACCTGATCAATCTAGAGACTCACAGAGTCCCATTCAAGCAATCACCCATGGACCTAGATCAGTGGGTAGGTACCTTTAGATCCTGGCGAAATGAGACCCCCGGCTGGAGAGAATGGTACCAAAGAATAGCCAGGTCTAGGAGGGTTCAGTGGGATGAATAAAAAATCGGCCAATGCATAGACCTCTCTCTGTCCCAGATGGAGAAAAATGAACCTCTGGTCATAGCAGCTTCTTACTTTTGGTCCGACGCACTCAATGCGTTTCTTTTTGGACATGGACCCATGACCCCAACTTTGGCCGATGTCCTGCTGTTGACCGGCCTTGACATCTCCTCCGCCGATGTCCCTTTTAACTATCTGATTAAGCCATCACATCGGCTGGAAACCAAAGGAATCGGCGGATGGAAGGGGTACATCAGCAAAAACATGAAGACCGGGACAGTTTCAGAGAGAGAGCATACTGCATTCCTGATGATGTGGCTGGAAAAGCACTTTTTCTGTGGCAGAGCAGTTGGACCCTCTTCTAACACCCAGGCTTTAGCGGAAGCTTTGTCACAAGGATCGGCCATCCCTCTTGGAAAACATCTGCTGGGATCAGCCTACCACCTGATGCACCAAATGGGCACTAAGCTGTCAAAGGGGGAGCCAATTGGGAACCCTGGCGGACCCTGGTGGTTCATCACCCTCTGGCTCAATTTATATATGAGCAAGGTCTCTCAGCAACGGATAGAGACCAAAACTTTCCCCAATATCGAGTCAGAGGAGAATCCAACTGTCCGACGATGCTGCAGATCCATTGGAGAGGCGGCATCGGCCTTCCCTGGCTGTCAGTTTACAGCTACCCGTACAGCTGAATATTTCAGATGCCTCTATAATGGCCTTAGTGAAGAAACTGTCAGCTGGCATCCGTATCAGGCAGTAGAGCCGATTTTTGAACTACCCATCAGCTACGACTTCTCCACTCATACTTTTGACAGGGAGCTTATGGATATTTTGGTCAAGCCAGGGATTCTGCCAGCCAATTTCTTCTCCGGAAAGGACTCTCCCAGATATGAGTTCTACAATCCATCGGCTACAGCAAGGCAACTGGGCTTTGGCCAACTGCCGATTCGGGTCTACTTCGCCGGTCAAGCAAAATTCAGAGATGGACTGACTACAAGTCTTGACTACAATCGGCTGTGCGATCTAGTGCCAGATTCTAGCACTATTGACCTGAACAACTGGTCAGTGGCCCCTTTTGCCACTCAGCAATTTAAATTATGGTGGGCAGAATGGAAGCAATACCTTTTCTGCAAATCTCCATCAACTTATTGCAACATTCTGGACCCAGAAAACATCGACCCAAATGCAGCGGTATGTCTTTTCTCCCAGCCGATTTCAATGCTATCTCTCTCCATACTTTCAACTTGTCATTAACTCACATTTATCTTCTTAGTCTGAAAGCCAGGTCCCTCCGATGCGGAGCCGAAGCGGCAGGCCGATAGATAATCACCATCCATATACACCATATCCACTTATCGGCTTCCACGCTCCAACCATCAAGGACATTTCCACTGGCCGATCGAAACGGGCACCGAAAAGGCCAACCTCAAAGATAACAAGCCGTCGAGTGCGAGCCCGCATCGGATCGGCCGACCAAACAGCGGTAGCATCGGCCAAGACTCCGATTCCTTTATCCTTGCCAGCTACTGAGATAGCCGATCCTCAAGTCACCGCCAAAGTCGGGGCAGCTGCGGCATCACTACTAGTAGAAGCTGTTAAGGTGATCTTGCTTATTTCATATATTGTTTAGTGCTTCACTAACACTAACTCTTTCTCGCTGCCAGGCTGCACAAGCTTTTCCACCGCAGTCTCCATAGCAATCGGCCACAACCCCAGCGGAAGCTGAAGTTCCAGCAGCTCCTCCTGTCGAGGTAGATAATCCCTTACCTCAATTCCTTGATATCCAGAGGATTTAACTGATCCTGATGCAGGCCGATTTGGGTATGCCGACTGTAACCCCACAACAAACATCGGCCGGAAGATCAACAGAGGCATGGCAACTATTTCATACCATCTTATTTCAGTTATCCATAGTATACTCACAAAATCTGTTTTCCATGCCTTTTCAGGAAGCTGGTCCAAGCAGAGCATTAATAGTTGTTGAATCTTCTTTTTCTGATGAGCCAATTGTACCAGCCCCTGAGACGAGGGAGACGCTTCCACCGGCGCAAGCAAGAGAAATTCGTTTTAAGGAGGTAACAAACTTACCATTGGAATCGGCCGATTCCCCTTTACTGCTTGCTAACCCTTCTCTTTATTTCCCCACAGGAGCAAGACACCCCGAACAACAGCATTTTCTCCTTTGCCGTCTCCTTGCTTGATGATGAGGAAATCGCTTCACACCCGATTTCGTCGAGCTCTTCTTCCGATGAGGTCCGCGCCAAGCTTGAAAGCATGCGTATTCTCCTTCAAGATGACATCGGCCGATTGGTAGAAGACGCTTCGCCGATTCGACGACTTTTCAACGATATCAAGGGTCGAATCCCGGAAGAAACAACAGAAAGCTTGGAGCGTGCTGCTTATATAGAACATATGCAGACTCCGGTTTCCAGGGCCCTGCGCCATATGGCCAATCGCGCCCAGCTGGCCAAAACCCGGGAAGAGGCCGATTCATACAAGCACCGGGCTCAAGAGGTACATCAAAAGATCAACTTCCTCGAAAGCTGTCGCCCGGATGTCGTCGGCACGATAGATCGGCTCAAACGGAGAAGAGCAGAGGTGGCCAAGGAGATGGAGCAGATAACCAAAGAGATAGCCGCTGAAGAAAAGAAGCTTCAGAACTTCCATCCATCATCAGTGAGCTGAAGCAAGAAAGGCAACACTTGGCCCGTGAAACGATAAGGCTTCGTCGCCATATGTCAGAAGTTCCAGGATCGGCCGATGATGACCAGAGAGTACTAGATTCGGCCGATCAAATTAGGCAACAAGCTATCGCGGCCATAGATGCTTTTCTTGGGCTGTAAAGAATACTGTAAACATTTATTGCTTCTTTAATGCTACTGCGCCGATTTGCTCCTTTAATGTTACTGCGCCGACTTGATCTTGAACCGTTTCTTTTGCCAGCTTTGCATTTATGTATGCTTTTACTCTGATAGGACGTGTCTCACCATCCATCTACCTCTCTTTCCTTTATAAGTAGACCCTTCACCGTTTCCAGAGGCATACGCATTACTTATCTTCTCTCTCTCTCCAACACCAGATCTTTATCCTCCCTAACCAAACAGCAAGATGTCCTCTTCGTTTTCTTCATCTTCTTCCTCTGTCAACCAGGTATGAACTCTCTTCTGCCTTTCCCCTAGACAACTCAATCGCTCTGATGTTGGGTAGTCTTTTCGTCTCTGTTTAGCCAAAACGTCTAAGCCCTGGTCTGGAACGAGCGATCGAAATCATGCATTCAGACGAACCACTGTCATAGGCAGACAAAGATCTGATAAGAGCTCGTGCTGAGGAACTCAGAGATCATGTTCCCGCTGTTGTCCAGGAGTATTGGGACCTTATAGATGCTCACTGCTTGGTCCGTAAGCGACCACCTTCTGAAAAGAGTCCTCCACTCCCTCATCAAGTCAAGACTGAAGCTACCATGGAGAGTTTGGAGGAGAAGAAGACCCGCCTCCTGATAGAACTTTGCAATCAAGCTGAGACTGGAGCCACCGTAGAGAATCCGAAGGAGAATAGGATCCGTCTTATGATAGAACTGGGTCGCGTCGAGAGAGAAATCCAGAGCAGGCGTAATCAATCGATGCATCGGTATTTTTATTCTAAGGGCGACTTGTACCATGTCGGCCATGTACTCTGTCATTTTCATCCAATAGTGAACTAGTCGAAATGAATCCCAATGTTTCTTTCTTCAGGCGATGTCATCTCTGCATCAGATATGCAGACGAAAGCCGATGGAAAATCGGCCATATTGTCTTGATATATCTTACCGCAAGTTATGCATCTATCCAAATGCTTGGATAGTATCTCTTCAGGTATCGTCCGTTTAAAGCTCTTGGGAACTCTTCCCCTTCAATGGTTTCTAGAATATATGCATTTCCAGGGGCACATCGGCCGATTCTGTACGGCCCTTCCCAAGTGGGTGACCATTTACCGAATTTGGGATCTTTAGATCCTATCGGCAGCACCAACTTCCACACCAAATCTCCCTGAGAGAATTGTTTAACTTTGACCTTTTCGTCATACCATCTGGCCACCCTTTTCTTGTTCTCTTCTATACCAATCAGGGCTCTCAACCGTAAACCTGCCGAATAATCAAGTTCATCCTTCATGAGGAAGGAATAGTCATCGGCCGTCAACTGATCTTGAAACGATATACGTCTTGACCCCGTCCTTAACTCCCAAGGCAAGACTGCCTCATGACCATAAACCAGCTGATAAGGAGATATCTTAGTGGCTCCATGACAAGCCATCCTATAAGCCCATAAAGATTCAGCCAAAGACATATGCCACTTTTTGGGTTGCTCTTCTATCTTCCTCTTGATTAGCTTGATTATCCCTTTATTGGACGATTCTGCTTGGCCATTGGCTTGAGTATAATATGGAGAAGAATTTAATAATTTAATCTCCATATCAGCGGCAAACTCTCCGAACTCTCCAGAAGTAAACATTGTCCCTTGGTCAGTCGTGATGGTTTGAGGAATACCAAATCGATAGATAATATGGCTTTTAACTAATTCAATCATATTGGCCGATGTCATGTTCCTTAAAGGAACTGCCTCCACCCACTTAGTAAAATAATCTGTGGCCACCAATATGAACTTATGCCCTTTGCTTGATGGAGGATGAATCTGTCCGATGAGATCTATTCCCCAACCTCTGAACAGCCACGGCTTAATTACTGGATTCATAGCCGATGCTGGCGCGCGCTGTACATTGCCAAACCTCTGACAGTCTTGGCATCCTTTGTAATATTTGAAACAATCCTCAAGAATAGTCGGCCAGTAATACCCATTGTTTCGGATCATCCACTTCATTTTGTGAGCCGATTGATGGGCTCCACATACGCCTTCATGGATTTCTCCCATCAGAACCTTTGCCTCTTCTGTTCCCAGGCACTTGAGAAGAACTCCATCAATCGTCCGGTAAAATAAATCATCCTCAAGCAACACATATTTTGTAGCTTGAAAACGTATTCGCCGATCCACTTTTCGGGATGGATCTTTCAAGTAATCGGCGATTTCCTTTCGCCAGTCATCGGCCGCGAGCTCTAGCATCATCGCTCCCTGAATCGGCCGATTCCCGGAGGCATGTTGGGCCAGCCTGTTGGCCTCTTCATTATAATTTCTGGGGATATGCTCAATTATTGCAGACTTGAACTCTTTTAAAAGCTGAAGGCAATCTTCATAATAAATCCTCAAGATATCGTCCTTGCACTCAGATCGCCCCGTTAATTGATCCACAATGAGTATGGAATCTCCAAAAATTTCGACTGCATCAGCTTTGACTTCCCTTAATAATTGGATGCCCTTCAGAACGGCTCGATATTCCGCCTGATTATTGGTTGCGGAAGCTTCTATCGGCAGAGAGAAATCATAACTTGCCCCCCGAGGTGACACAAGAACAATGCCGATTCCTGATCCGGCCACACACGAAGAACCATCAAAATACAGAGTCCATGGAACCGTTTCAACCACGGCAATCTCCGGTCCACAATGCTGAGCTACGAAATCGGCCATGACTTGACCTTTGACAGCTTTGGCCGATTCGTACCTTAAATCGAATTCTGACAGAGCCAGGATCCATTTTCCAATCCGTCCTTTCAAAATTGGCAAAGATAGCATATACTTTACCACATCATCCTTGCATATAACTATGCATTCTGCCGATAACAAATAATGCCTGAGCTTGGTACACGAGAAATATAAACACAAGCACAGCCGCTCCACCGGGGAATATCTTGTTTCAGCGTCCAGGAGTCTTCTGCTGACATAATATACCACCCATTCTTTTTCTTCGAACTCCTGTACCAACGCCGATCCAATTGCCTGTTCATCAGCCGATAAATATAATTTGAACAGCTTACCAGGCTGTGGCGGGACTAACACCGGAGGTGAAACCAGATATTGCTTAATATCTTCCAATGCTCTGCGTTGTTCTTCTCCCCATATAAATTCTTGACCGGGCTTTAATTTCAACAGAGGAGTAAAAGCTCGGATTCGCCCTAACAGGTTGGATATGAACCTTCTGATAAAATTGACCTTGCCGATGAGGGACTGTAGTTCAGTTTTATTCTGTGAGGCCACAACTTTGTTGATGGCGTCTATGGTCTTCCGATTAACATCTATCCCGCGCTCATGAACCATGAATCCTAAGAATTGTCCGGCCGATACACCAAATGCACACTTGTTCGGGTTCATCTTCAGCCCATGCTTCCTTGTGCACTCCAGTACTTCTTGTAAATCGGCCAGATGTTCTTGGTGACCTTTTGACTTGACCACGACGTCATCTATATATATTTCCACCGATGTACCAATAAGCTTGTGGAAGATATAGTTCATGGCCCGCTGATATGTAGCACCGGCGTTTTTTAACCCAAAGGTCATCACAACCCATTCGAATAAACCAAGATGACCTGGACACCTGAAAGCCATTTTCGAGATATCTTCTTCGGCCATTAATATTTGATTGTACCCTGCATTACCATCCATGAAACTGATGACTTTGTGTCCTGCAGCAGCATCTATCAAGATATCAGCCGTTGGCATCGGATATCCATCCATTGGTGTGGCCTGATTTAAGTTCCTGAAATCGATGCATACACGCAACTTTCCATTCTTTTTATACATGGGCACAATATTAGAAATCCATTCGGCGTAGCGGCACTGCCGAATAAATCCTGCTTCAATTAACTTTGTGATCTCGGCCTTTATATCAGGTAGAATCTTGGGGTTGCACCGTCGTGCAGGTTGCTGATATGGCCGATATCCTGATTTAATAGGTAACCGATGTTCAACAATGGACCGGTCTAAACCTGGCATCTCATGATATTCCCAAGCAAAGCAATCCTTGAATTCTTTTAATAAACTTGTCAATTTACACTTATACTCAGGATCCAAATTAGCGCTAATATACGGCGGCCTTGATTTGCTGCTATCTCCCAAATCCACCATCTCCAATGAGTCGGCCGACGTAAATCCATGCCCAAGCTTCCCGTCTTCTCGGACGAGCTGATCCATCTATTTTGAATCTTAAGAGCCGACTGCTTGGATCGGCTATAGACCAAAATCGGACACCTTCAGGAAGTCAGTGTCCCAAGTCCTGCCAGATATACACCTGATGTGTTCGCAGCTCCATTGTTGCGCATCGGCCGCTGCAACACTGTAGGCAGAATCGGCGGTGACTATCTCCGTACTGTCGCCGACCCATTGCACGAGGCATTCATGCATTGTAGACGAGACACAACAGTTTGCATGTATCCAGTCGCGACCGAGCGGCATGTTGTAGGATCCCTTACCCTTAATAACGAAAAAGGTAGTAGGAAGGGTCTTACTGCCGATGGTGAGGTCGACGCAGAGCGCTCCACGAGCGGGAGACACGTTACCTTCGAAATCCTTTAGCATCATGTCCGTCTTGGTGAGATCTTCATCATTCTTGCCTAGCTTGTGGAACATGGCGTACGGCATGATGTTGACTGCGGCGCCTCCATCTACTAGCAGTCTGGTGACGGGTCGCCCGTCAACGTAGCCTTTGAGAAACAGCGCCTTAAGATGTTGTCGTTTTTCTTCTTCTGGTTTCTCAAAAGTAGCCGTCATCGGGTCTAACACCAGTTGCGCCATTTGCTCTTCCATCCTCGTCGATTTATCTCGATCGTCAGGCGCCATGAATTCCATCGGCAATATGAACACCATGTTAATATCGGCTGCCGATTCTTGATTATCTGCTTCCTGGCTGCTGTTTTTCTTGGGGCGCCAAACTCGAGATTTAACGTTTCTTTTCTCCGGCACCTGCCTCTGTTCTTCTTCTTGTTGTTCCCACTGGCGCAGGCGTTGGATCCTCCATTTCTGGGATCTGGATAGGCCATCGGGACACCACCTGGGGTTTACTGGTTTGGCCGATGATCTGGCGTGTTCCCAATCTGGTTCCCTCCCTAGGGGATTTTTGTCTGACACCCTATCATCAGCCATCTCTTCCAGCCGATCGTGCACACTGATTCTGCCCCCCAGTCCATCTTGTTGGTTGATCCTACCTTTTGACCGGTGATGCTGGTCAACTCTGCCCCCAGCCGATCATGCACTGAAATGCGTTGTCCCTCTTGTTCGCGCCGATTTCTACTGATCGGCTCTAATCCTCTGTCCGTAGAGCGTGACCTCGGGCGATTGTTGCTACTCAATCTGTTGCACTCAGGACAGTTATCGGCTGATGGCAATCGGATGTCGTTCTCCCAGCAATGGATGAAGAATGGGCATTGCCAGTGATCCTCATGCCGGCGTATCATCTCATCGTGGTATCTTGATTATTCCTGCTGCCGCCGATATTTGCTGAGCAAAAACTGGGAGGTGACTGGTCTGTGCGGTCGTTCTGGCCTCCGCCTGTTCCTTTTGATTTCGTCTGCTGTAATCTGCCTCCTGGGATCAACGACGCCGCCCCTTCTTGCCAATTCTGACGTCAGCACCTTGGTTTGAAGTGAATTTCTCCCCGTGTCAACCATGTTAGCCGGGAAGGGATGCTGATCTATCTTCATCGGCTTCGCCGATTTAGTCGGGACTTCAAACTTGAGCCTTCCCTGTTCGATGGCCGATTGTATCTGCTGGCGAAAGATTTTGCATTCATTTGTGTCATGAGACGTGGCGTTGTGCCACTTGCAGTACTTCATCTTCTTGAGCTGATCGGCCGAAGGGATGGTATGGTATTGAGATAGCTTAATTTGCCCTTCCTGGAGTAATAAATCGAAAATCTTATCGGCTTTTGATGTATCGAAGCCGAATGTTTCTGGCTCTTTCTTTCCGAAAGGGCATGATATTGGTTTTTTGCCTTTCACCCACTCTGCCAGGCCGATTTCCTCCTCCCCATCAGATTCAGACCCTTCTAAGTATGCCACCTTCTTCTGGAAATTCCTCCGCTGCTCACACGGACGGATTTCCTGCCCTGCCAATCGATGCACGATCTGGCTTAGGCTTTCAAATTCTTGTGAAGCATACCTTTCCTTGATTTGTGGTAGGAGGCCTTGGAAAGCGATATCGGCCAACTGTGCATCGGTCAGAGCCAGACTGTAGCATTTGTTTCTAACTCCTCTGAACCTCTGTATATATCCAGTTACTGGTTCATCGCTCCTCTGCCTGAGGCTGGTCAAATCTGAGAGTTTCATCTCATGTACCCCTGCATAGAAGTACTTGTGGAACTGCTTTTCTAGATCGGCCCACGTAACAATAGAATTTGGTGGCAAAGTGGTGAACCACTGGAAGGCCGATCCGGACAGAGACGATGAAAATAGACGCACCCTCAGAGCATCTTGCGTGGCAGCCTCTCCGCACTGGATGATGAATCTTTTGATGTGCTCTACGGTGGATGTGTCGTCTGACCCCGAAAACTTGGTGAAATCGGGTACTTTGTAGCGGTGTGGGAATGGCAGCAAGTCATAGGCCGATGGGTATGGCGTCTTGTATGTGTAAGTCTGCACTTTTGGCTTCAACCCAAACTGGTCCTGGATTACCTCTGCTATTCTTGCCGTCCAATCCACCTGCTGTTGATGAACGACCGTTCGCGGTGCCGGCATATGTTGAAGGTCTAGTGGTGGTACAGCTGAGTGATGAACCGAAGCATGCGGCGAATTTCGCTGAGCAGCTGACAGTTGATGGTGAAGTGAATCCGCCGCCCCATCGTACGTCATCATCGGCGCCGTGCTTCTCTGTGCCTCTGCAACGCCTGCCCCCCTGCCGATTTCTGATGAGATTGGCTGATACTGAGGAATTATCGGCCGGACGGCTGATTGGGGCGGCGCCTGGATTGGATAGCTCCCATACCCGGTTGTTAGCTTGGAAAAAACCGTTGTCGCCGATGTCCCCTAGGGTATTGAGCTTGTAGGCAGCGATTGCACAGAAGCAATCTGGACGGGTTGAAGCGGCGTCTGTGATGGGAAACATGGTACACCACTGTATCTTGGAGATGCTGGGGGCAACGGAGTGTTGTACCCTTCGCGTTGCGTCAATATCGGCTGAGGAGCCGATTGGGATGTGCCTGGCAAGCTTCTGACTGGCAGCGTGATCGGCGGGGCATACGCCGGCCCCTGATAGCCTTGAACTGCTCCGCTTGCCAGAGAGCTGATGACGACATTGTATACCGTATTAGTCATCACCGAAGACTAGTCAATGAACGCCTGGTAGATGGACTGTTGGATCATATCGGACATCTTGCCCGAGTCCTCAGCAATGGTGATGTGGCGGGGAACTGGAATAGGAGCTTTCTTGACCGCCTCCCCGCTTCCGGTACGACTGAATGACTGAAGGTACGCCTTCTTGTAATCTTCTAGATATTTGGCTAATTCTTCCCTCTGGTCGTCCTTGAGATCTGCTTCTGTGACCTCAATGATGTTGCAGTCGGAAATTTCTGCGTTCTTCGACATATCAGATCTTGGAGTTGTCCCACCGGGCGTGCCAAAAGTGTGTTGGCGCTAAAATCGGCCAGACAGGAATCGGCCGATGGTCTTCAGCGTCGGACACACGACCCGGGAGAATCTGCTTAGCTCCTGTTCGGGTTATCGCCCTGGTGCGGTTTGCGCGGCGTGCCAGTCAATCTGACCTGTTGATTGACAAGGAAATAAAAGTATTAAATTCCAGGCGCTCCGATCGGCTGGAGTTCCGATCTGTCGTGAAGAGCGCGTCGGCGAATCGGCCGATTTGCTGTAAAGATGATCGGCTATGGATCAGCCGATAATCACGTAATAATTGTAAAGAACACTGTTGGAGCGATCTAAACAATTATTATAGAGGCAACACTTGAAATAGATCTAATCAGCTGTAAGGTGACAAATCAAAGAAGAATGATGACGAAGCCGATTACTTTGATCTCAAGCTGGATAACTAGTGATAATACTAGAACAACAGGTAAAACTTGCAATTCTAGTAAATATCGATAACTGGTGAATAAATCCAAACGAAACCACAGCGATGCGCCCGTCGTTAAAGCTCGGATATTACTCGATAAGCGGAACCTACCAACTGGCCGGAGATCAAGTTGATGCAGCCCTGCCAATCCGTACGAACTCGTGAAAGAAGAAAAAGCGTTGGCGAAGTCGCGACTTGAAAGTAAATTGCTGAAAAAAGTAGAAGTATTGTTGTTGATTGATGTGTTCTTTTTTGCAAAGCCCTGACGACTCCTATTTATACCCTAAAACTAGGACTCCTGGTCGATTACGACTTGTTACAACCTTATTTAAAACAGGAAAACTACTATATCTATAATACCTTTAAAAAGGAAACAGACTCCCGCAGAATCTTCCGCCGCCGTCTCCTAATCTAATTAGGACTTTTCCAATTGCTTCTTGACCGACTTAGTGTCGTTCTGTTGACCACCTTTTTTGACCGGGACCTTCTGAAGTAACCCCAACCTGTTGGCGCAAGCTGTATCACCAATCGGCCGATTTCCAACTGTTATCTCAATCGGCCGATCCCTTACTGTAGCCTCCAGATCTGCCGCATCGGCCAATCTTCCTCTCCTGATGCCGATTCAACACGTGTCAAAATCTGGCGTCAACAGAATGAAAATGGAAACATCATCTTGAAGCTAACAAGACATTAGACCACGTCATTATGTAGCTTTATTAGATTTTTTTGGATCAATTGTCTTCTACAAAATTTCATTGAGGAAGGCACATAGCTTCACGATTGCCAATCTTACATTCTCCGGTAGATACCCCTCAGTGCAAGCAGAAGCAATTGTGTTATTAGGATGAGGCAGTCATGAGATTTAAGGTTTGTGAATTTCTTCTCTTTCATATTTATTCTTCCCCGTATATTTGAGGAGTACCCAGATGGGACCTTTATACTGTTCAAGCAATCAAACATACTTTCCCTCTCCTCTTTGCTGAGAGTGTAGCTAGTAGGACGCAAGTTGTGTTGTCCATTGTCTCTTTTTAGGATGTAGGTGTTCTCATTGTTTCATTTCTTTCAGGTCACGCCTTGCTTTCATTGTATCTTTTGCCTGCCCATACGTACCCAGGAAACCTAGCAGGTTCACGCAAAGATTCTTTGTCAGATGCATCACATCAATTGCGTTGCGGACCTCCAAGACTTCCCAATAAGGTAGATCCCACAATATAGACTTCTTCCAAATTGGTGCATATTCATTTTTGTCATTCGGAACTTGTTGGCTGCCACGACCCTTTTCAAACACTACATGCACATCCTTTATCATCGAGAAAACATGCTTTTCGTTACGGAACATAGGCTTAGCACAAGTTTTGGTTTCCCCTTATTAAAATGTTTACATTTTTCTCT
The DNA here is from genome assembly GCA_032594955.1 of Panicum miliaceum. Taxonomy (NCBI): domain Eukaryota; kingdom Viridiplantae; phylum Streptophyta; class Magnoliopsida; order Poales; family Poaceae; genus Panicum; species Panicum miliaceum. The sequence goes on along the minus strand of CM064061.1, from coordinate 43,080,730 downwards.
TAAGGGGTGTTTGAGGGGAAGAAATCGACGATGGCCCATATACACGACCTTCCAATAATTTTTCAAATTAAAGTTGTCAGTTTCAAGTAGACAGTGGGTGAAGGCCTGGTATCCCTTGTTCCACTATCCTGACAGTTTGCTAAATGCAGGCCAATCATTGATGATTATGAAAAGCAATGCTCGGAGGTTGAAAGTATCCTATTTGTACTTATCCCACAGACGTACACCTTCTTCCTTCCACAATGGTAAAACTTCATCAACCAACGGTCTCAGGTGCATGTCAATGTCGTTGCCTGGTTGTTTTGTGCCATGGATAAGCATCGGTATCAGTGTCCTTATCAAAATCTGGGAATTCTCCTTAAACATTTCTCCACTGGGACCCATCTGTGGGGTGTCTCAGTATCTGATCTTGCTTACACTCTTCTTTGTGCCACTGCATCAACTTAGCATTTGCCTTGTTCTTGAACAAGCGCTTCAAATGTGGTATTATAAGGAAATACCACATAACCTTAGCGGGAATTCTTTTCTTGGTTGGCTCCCTGTCAAAATTACCAGTATCATTTTGTCTGATCTTATATTGCTTTGCGCCGCAAACAGGACAAATATCAAGTTTCTCATATTCATCACCACGGTAGAGGATACGGTCATTAGGACATGCGTGAATCTTCTGTGCTTCCAATCCAAGAGGTCAAACAACCATTTTTGCTTCGTATGTTGTCGAGGGCAGTTCGTTACCCTCAGGAAGCATGCTCTTTATGTTTCCCAGTAGCTTCTCAAATCCCTTATCCGTAACACCATTTGTTGCCTTCCACTGCAGCAATTCCAGTGTGCTACCCAACTTTTGGGGAGCGTTTGGTTGGAGAGCGCGGGAGGATGGAACGGCTCCATTCTAAATTTGAGGAATGGAATGGCTCTATCTATGTGTTTGGTTCGAGGAACAGAATGGCTCCATTTTCTGTTTGGTTGGACGGATGAGGATCAACCGGTTCTTATTCTGTTAACCCCGTTTTGTGCGGCCCACCTATCATACGCTATCTTTTCCCGCCCATTCCCTTCTTGAGAGCTACTGCTCGCCATCGTCGCTTCCTCGAGGCCGGCGGCCCAGCGCGGCCTGGCCTGATGAGCGGCGGCGCAGCCAAATGATGGCCGGCGCGGCCTGGCTCGTGGAGCAGCGTCGCGGCTGGGCCTGACGAGCGGCAGCGCGGCCTGGCCCGATGAGCGGAGGAGCGGCACCACCTGCCGGGGGCCGGCGCGTCCTGGCCTGACGAGCGGCAGCATAGCCTGCAGAGGGCCGGTGCGGCCTGGCTCACAGAGCGGCGGCACAGCCTAGCCCGACGAGCGGTGGCGCAGCCGGGCCCGACAAGCGGCCGGGCCTGACGAGCGATGGCGCGGCCTGGCCCGACTAGCGGAGGGGCAGCACCGCCTGCCGAGCGCCAGCGCAGCCAGCCGAGGGGTGGCGCGGCTCGATGAGTGGCGGCTGAATTCGCGCAGCTGAGGATCGGATTGGGCGCGGCCCGACGAGCTGAGGGGAGGTGCGGTCCGATGAGCCGCTACGATGCGCAAAGGCGGTGGCACCCGGCGAGCAGCGGCGATGACGCGAGGACGGCACCAGCGAGCACGAGATGGAACTCACGCCGCCCGATGGGAGTGAGCTCGTCCGCCCGTTTTTCCCGAGCGGGCTCATCCCAGAATCTGTGGGAACATTCCGCTCTGGAGCTGCTCCATCCTATCCGCTCTTGAACCAAACATGGGATGGAATGGCTCCGTCCTAGTCCACTCTTGAACCAAACAGACGCTTGGTGCCCCTGTTTGCAATCTGGACACAACATCTTCTCAAACTACTTTGACTCCTTCACAGTTTCACTGTCTTTCTGTGCATCTAGCAACACCTGGCCTAGTTCATCATGTGCTTGCTCTTCTACGCCATTTTCTTCAGCCTTGTCCATGGGATCATCATCAAAGGCACCCGCTTCATATAAGTGAGCCCTATTTGAATGTTGCTGTCATCATCATCGTCATCTTCTTCATCATCTTCCATCAGAACTCCAATTTCACCATGCTTGGTCCATGTTGGCGTTTCGTAGCGTCATCACTAGGATAAGTGTTCCTAGCAACGGCGCCAGAATTGCCATGTGGTATTTCTTACATTACAAAAGGGTCCGCAAGTGCACGGAATACCGCTGTAGCATTTGACCCAGGAGTACGGGGTCGTATTTATATTTCCGCAGGGAAGACGGCGGTTATTGAAATAGATAAGTTGATTGAATAGCTCTATCATGGATATTCATTTGCATAAACAGGGGTAAGATAATACATGGATAAGAGGTAGTGTGACACACAAGTTACTCAAGCTCTCGCTCTATGCTAAATCTACAGGAAGGGAGAAAGGAAGAAGAAAGCTATCTAAGGACTTATGTACTCCTAGCTAAGCATACAGTTATACTATACACTCATAAACATACACATGATTAGGATCGGGCTCTAGGCCCCCAGGCACTACCGGGAGACCGCACAAGAAATGGTAAGGAGGTCACTAGTTCTTCACTGCTATTTTATGCACCTCCTACAACTACTATATGAACGGGGAGGGTTACGATGGACGGATGTCACACCCGATTCTAGAAAGAACCAGATGCATCTCATATGTGCGCCAGGATCATGTTCACACACATATGGTAGACGGAAAGTGTAATATATCAAAGACAATGCTCAAAAAGTAACTAAATAAAGTATTTAACAATATTACACTCCGTGTAAAAGAGACACAAATGTCTTTAAACGATTAACCGTTATACCCTATACGAAGTCTTCAACAACTCCGTCTTCCACAGGCGATGACTGGTGAACGCAGGACCTAGAACTCCTCGAAGTCGTCGAAGTGCTCCTCTTCAAAGTTCTCTTCTGAACAACAGGGGGGGCAAGGGTGAGTACTCTTATGGTTGGTACTCAGCAAGTGGGGTGAAAATGCAAGGCCATCAAGGATAGGCTAGGGTTTGCAGCAGCGGTTGCTTTTAGTTGGTCAATTATTTATTAACAAACACCTATTATCTAGGTTTAAGTTTATACCAACCCACTTTAGCAAAAACATAACGGTACCATCAACAACTACATAGTCCACGAACCACAAATTAATTAATCTTCCAGTTTCATTATCATGTGAGGGTCCAAGCCACTCTTAACCGTGAGTACGGCTGTTATAACAGTTTTACACTCTGCAGAGGTTGTACACTTTACCCACAAATCGTGTTTCCCTGAGTCGCCCGGGTTTGCAAAGCCCTTAAACACTTCCGAGGTGAGTGGCGAGGGTACACTACGAAGCCTTTACAAAGACATGTCGAGAGCTAGGCAGCCCGCTAGAGTTTCAGTAGCGGTGTGGTCCATAAACCTCCCTAATGGTCAGCTCCTTAGCCAAGGCAGCTACCCCAAGAGGACCGGGCTATGACCCCTATCACCGACCCCCTCCTTGCCCTTTCGGTAAGGCCACCAGCAAACTACACATCTAATTAATTGGCTAAGGTTAGAGCCATGTGACTTTGTGGTTGCACCGTTCACTTGGGTGGTTCTCCATGTTCCCATTAAACAAAGTTGATCTTGAGATTACGCGATACAACCACAATATGAAACGTGATCAACATTGACATAAGAGTAAACCAATACCAATCCCAAAGTTTGCAACTAAGCGTAACTACCCATCATGAATAGTAAACCCAGGTGTTTCAAGGTTTGGAGTAAAAGACTAGGTATGTCCTTAGTATAGGTAACCCATCAAGTTTATGCAAGCAACATTGAAGTAAAGTGAATTATCATGCTGTTGTTGGGATCAAATAGAATATGCAGAGGGGGAAATCCACTTGCCTTCTTCAAATAGCTGTTCGTTCTCTTCCTCGTAAGCTTGCTCTTGGTTTGGCTCGAACGTCACGTTGTCTACGCGATCACAGAAACAAGCATACACAAACAAATAAGAAACAATACAACAAACAATACAAACAGAAAGTAAAAAGATACTAAAGTTGTAGTTCATGATGCAAGGATCGCATGGGTGCAAGAATCGTTGAAATCAGAGTTGAAATGATGAAGATATGGCTAAAACAGTGATTCAGGGACCTAACTGCGAGAGTTTTGAACTTCCAGGGGCTAAATCTAAAGAAATTGGGGCTAAAACATAACTAAACCTTAAACAGAGGGTCGGGGTGCAAAACTAGAGGTTCTGGACGGCGGATACTAATTCTAGAAAAGTTAGGGGTCGGAATAGAAAAAGAAAGGACTCAACTCTAATTATTCTTCTACTGATCTGGACTGCGGGTTGATTCCTGGAAACCTAGGGGTCTTTCTGCAAAAGTTCCGAGGACGGCTAAGGTCGGGTGAATCTGGTCCGTTGGATCAGAATCGAGCGGCGGGTCGGGCGAATAGGCGGAGTAAGGGTCGGGCGAATCGGCGGTGTGAAGAGAGGTTTGGGTAAATCGGCAGTGTAAAGTGAAGGTCGGGCAAATCGGCGGAGTCAAGAGAGGGTCGGGCGAATCGGAGCTTTGCTGGGCGTTGGCGGCGAGCGAGTGCGGCGGCGGACAGCTGGAGCTTCACCGAATCCGGTGTTCCGGGGCTCGATTCAAGCAGGGTTTATGCCGGGGAGTGAGTGGGCGACACGGCGAAGGTGAGGGTGATCACGGGATGGCTGTGCAGCGGCTGTAAACTGGCGGTCACGCCGGTGGGCGGAAACAGATCTTCGGCGAGGAATCGGGTTTGCGGCGGAGCAAGGGAGAGAGGGGAATCTGGTGCGGCTTGATGCTCACCAACTCGCGGAGCTCTGGCGAGAGTTGATGACGGCGGAGAAGCTGCGAAACGACGCGTCGACGGAGAGTCGGCGACACGGGACGGCGGCGATCCTCCTGTGTGCGACTTCTAGCGGCGTGCGATGATGTTGAGTAGAGGAAAAGGTTTGAGGATGGCTCTGGTTGCAAAGCGGGGCTCCGGCGGGGTTTTATAGGGGCGGATTGGCCGGGAATAAGGAAGGCGGCGGCTCTTGCAAAGGAAAGGGCGGAACTGCGGCTAGTAAGGTAAGCCTGCATCTCGGGGAAAGAAAGAGAGACGCGGACGACAGCGCGGAGTCGATCCAGACTCGGGGTAAGGAAGGAAGAAGGAAGGAGTAGGGGCGCGAACGACGGCGCGGCGGAGAAAGGAAACAGAGGAGCAGGAGCAATGCGGAGCAGAGGAAGAAGAAAGGAAAGAAGAAAGAAGACACCGACAGATGGGTCCCAGCTGTCAGTGAAAGAAAGGGTCGGGTGAGCGGATCGGGCCGCTGAGTTGGGCCGCGGAAAAAGAAAAGAAGGAGAAGAGAAGAATTGGGCTGGCTAAAAGAAAGAATAGAAGAAGGAAAGAAATAAAGATGCATGCACAATTTTATCTTGTGACTTTTATAAAAATACTTTTAGAATTTTGATTCCTATATTTTTGGGTGTTAGAACGGACCGGGCTGTCAACACTTGCTGCCTACCTCATCTAACCATGATATAGGGCCGCATCCATTAACACTAATTAACCCAGACACCATGTCTACGCTAATGGGCGATACTCTAGTGTTCCACGCGGGTAGAACACTAGAGCAAACATACGAATACTGGAACCGGTGCCGTAGCCTAGATGTTTTACCATGTCTAATCATGCAAGATATAAGGCATAGATATAAACTAAGCATGGCATACAAGTCTGAACACGCAGAACATACACTATACGAATACACTAAGCTAGAAGATAACTCTATTAAGGAATTCCGAATATTCCAAAGGAGAGGAAGAGTAAAACCCATACCGAACACTCCTAGGCAACCTCGGGAACCGAAGAAGAGCTGCTTCACCTAAACTTCATGATCCTAAAGACCTAGCAAGAGGGAAACTTGAGAGAAAGCAACTTGAGGTGTGTCTTCATATGTAGCACCCCCCCCACCTTGTATTTATAGAGGTGTGTGAGGAGCTCCATGGCCAGGACTTCATCTGCTAGCACTTGGAACCGCCATTGGGAGCCAATGAGGAGCCTCCACATGCAACAGGTAAGTTGGTGGCACCTGGTCTGGTTCGGCCAAAACAGCCTGGCCACCAACCAGGTTGACACATGGGCCCTGGTCACTACTGTGCGTGAGTTGGGTCTGTCCTAAGTTGGTTGCATATCCTGGTGGGCCCATTGATCCATGTGAGGTTGAACGGAGCGTTCTGATTGGTTGGTGGAATTTGCCTTGGATTCAAGGGTGTGTTTTCCCTCCATTTTCTGCTCAATTTCCTGCTTTGCAAAATCTCAAAGGAAAATGTGGAAATGACATTATTCTGGGTAAATATGCAAGTTAAGTATGCTAATCATCCTAATTTTCTGGTCAAATTGACGCTCAAAATTGGTCTGTAGCGAGCGTCAATAGTCCAAAGAGTATAGTTATCCATGAAACCCATTTCAATAAGGTGGATGTGTAGAGTAGCTTCTTCTAGAGAATTCTGTGTTATTTCTGCAAATGTGGCATGGACAACACATGAAACCTTTCGATGACCTGTGGGCCTCGGTCGCATCGAGAAAAGACTTTAGGCCATTAATCCACGGTATGGTGCACCGGTTGCCGTACATCCATTGTCGGCCCATCCTCAATCATTTTCATTGAGGAACACTTCGGATGAGCAATTTAAATCAATAGGATAGAGCTTCACAATTTTTTATTAAGGAACTATAATCAAAGATGCACATCTTCCTTAATATGACAAAATGTATTACTATTATGAAGGACAACCTCTAAATAAATGCATTCATTAGAATATGCTCATATTCTATCATTCTTTAAAAAAAATAAAAATATCTAAATATAGGGCATAAAAATTTTACACATAAAAAATGCAACAAAATATTATCATAATGAAGTAGGAAATTACAATCTATCCAATAAAGTTTATCTACACTACATGTATAAATATAAAATCTCTCCATTCTTCCCCATTATCCCTCATTCTAAAAATCACATAAAAATAGCAAACTAACCATAAATAAAGGTTGAAATGTAGGATGTGGCAATCTATCAAAAATATCCTCTAATACATGTGTAGATAAAAAATCTCTCCATTCTCCCTCATTCCAAAAATCATAAATTTCTCTAGCTACAAAGCATAACTAAAAAAAACTAACCATGAATCAAGAGAGGGTAGAGTTGCTAACCTTTAGAACACTTGGATGAGTGAAATCTCTAAGAAAAATGGAGAAATCAGGCGGCACCTCCCCTATGGTGCCATGGATGAACATGGGAGACGATGAAGGAAGCAATGAGCTGCTCGGGATCAGGGAGGAAGAAGATGGCCGTTTTAATGTGTCGGGCTATATACCGGCTGAAACCTCCAGCCGGTCCTAGCTGTAATGTGTGATCGTTTGATGCTAAATATCTAAAGAGAAATCTTTTGATGGTAAATAGCTAAAGATTGGTTCTTTTAATGGTACGGATCCAATTTTTCCTTGAGATAGCAATAGATATCCCTAAGAGCAACATCATCAGATTTGAAAATTATTGGATGGAACATGAGAACTTTCTACAAATTGTATCACATGGCTGGTCACTACCTACTGTTCAGACTGATGCAGCAAATTATAATGGCTAAGTTCAAAAACCTGAGAAGAGTATTAAAGGCCTGGCAGAGACACATCTCCAGTCTGTCTGCTAACATAGAGAATGTCAAACTCATTCTTACCTTGATGGAACTTCAAGAGGAACACAGAGACCTCCTTAGAAGAATAGAACTTTAAAGACATCCTGAGTGTCAAACTGGTTTCTTTGTTACATCAACAGAAGATTTATTGGAAGCAAAGAGGTACTATCAAATGGGTGAAATTTGGAGATGTTGGGACTAAATTATTTTATGCAAATGCAACTCTCAGGCATAGAAGGAAATTAATCACTTATTTGAAAGATAATGCTGACATTGAAATCTACAACCATGAAGCAAAAGCAGAAATGTTGTGGACAACATATAAAGACAGGCTTGGTTCCACCAACCCTGTCCAAATGCCAGATCATTTGGAGGAACTGATCAATTTTTCAGCAAACCTGGATCTGTTAGATACTCCCTTCACTCATGAGGAAATAGACAGTGTGGTTAAAAATTTACCAGCAGACAAATCACCAGGGCCAGATGGATTCAACACTGACTTTATTAAGAAATATTGGCCAATCATAAAGACAGATTTCTATGCCCGCTATGAAGATTTTCACAAAGGAGAAGTCTGCCTCCAAAGCATCAATGGTTCCCACATCACTTTGTTACCTAAAATAGAAACTCTTGTCAATATAGGTGATTATAGGCCAATATCCCTTTTGAATTGTTCCATGAAACTGATTGCTAAACTCCTGGCAAACAGGTTACAACGAGTGATCATGCAACTGGTACACAAAAACCAGCATGGTTTCATTAAAACAAGGACCATCCAAGACTGTCTAGCATGGTCTTTTGAATATCTCCACCTTTGCCACAAATCCAGGAAAGAAATTATTATCCTAAAATTGGATTTCGAGAAAGCTTTTGATAGAATGGAGCACATAGCAATGCTAGAACTTATGAAAGCTATAGGTTTCAATTCCACTTGGTTAAGTTGGATGCAAAATTTTTTTGCATCTGGAACATCTTCAATACCCCTTAATGGAGTACCTAGCAAAACTTTTCACTGCAGAAGAGGGGTTAGGCAAGGGGATCCCCTATCTCCTCTCCATTTTATCTTGGCAGCAGACCTACTTCAATCTCATGTCAACAAATCTGTGGAGGAAGGATTACTTAATCTGCCAATTCCATGCACATCAGACAGAAACTTTCCAATCATCCAGTATGTTGATGATACTTTGATAATCATGGAAGATCACCATAGACAACTGCAAGTTTTGAAGGACATTCTGGCCTCTTTTACAGCACCTACAGGTCTAAAGGTAAATTTTCATAAATCAATGATGGTACCCGTTAATTTACAAGAACAAACTTTGGAGGCTTTAGCAGAAAGTTTCGATTGTGCTAAAGCAACTCTCCCTTTCACCTATCTAGGACTGCACCTGGGAACAACTAAACCGAAAGTAGAGGATTTCCTACCTTTAGTCTCCAAATGTGAGAGACGTTTACAAGCCACATTAATGTCTCTGTCTCAAGCAAGGAGCTTACGGATGACAAATGCAATCGAGCATAGCCTTTAGTCTTCATATGGGAACTTATCTCTTACCCAAGACAGAAATCGAGCAGATTGATAAATATAGAAAGCATTGCCTCTGAAGGGGTTCATCAATCAATACAAAAGGACCACCCAAGGCAGCTTGGCATCTGGTTTGCTTGCCCAAGGAGGAAGGTGTCGGTGTTTTACTGCCAAGCCCACCGAGGGATACCCCCGAGGTAGTAGGTTGTAGGTAGGGTGTCGCCGAGATCAGGAACTCGAAGGTGCAAAGTTTAGACAGGTTCGGGCCGCTGAGAGCGTAATACCCTACGTCCTGTGTGGTTTGTATTGCCTTAGAGGTTATGCGTATGCACGATGTGCTTTGGAGGGGTCCCTATCCGCCCTTATATAGTCTGGGGGGACAGAGTTACATGGAAGTCCTAGTCGGGGACGGCCTAAGGAGTCCTACCCGAGTATATTGACGGGTAGTTTCCTTACGTCCGACTAGTTCTAGTTCTATGCGACTAGTTACAATGAGGATAAGGTATGGCCCATGCGTCATCCCCTATTACAAGAATGCGCAATCCCCTACTAAAAGAATATGTACGCCAAGCGTGCAGTCCCGTTGCCCCGGGTCTGACAGAAGGTGGGTTATGTGTTCCAAGTCTGATAACTCACAATGAAGCTTTACTGCTGAAAAATCTACACAAATTCTTCAACAAGGTTGACACTCCTTGTGTCCAACTGATCTGGGAAAAACATTATGGCAATGATAAACTTCCAAGTCACATAAAAATGGGTTCCTTCTAGTGGAGAGATAATCTAAACTCCTTGATGCCTTCAAAGGCATGGCTATGGTGAATATTCAAAATGGGTCAACCTGCTTGTTCTGGTTAGAGGGGGCGGGGGGGGGGGGGGGGGGGGCGGCGCAAGTTCAACACATTCACATCTAGAGCTCTTCTGTGTTGTGAGAAACAAGCTTTTGTCTTTCCAGGCAGTTTCACAAACAGCCTCTTCCATTTACCCCTTTCAGAAGATGCTTTTGGTCAAATGGAAATGTTGCATCAGATCTTTGTTAACCAACATATGTCAGACTCAGAGGACAGCTGGCAATATATTTGGGGCAATAATCAGTTTTCATCAAAAAAAAGGTTACCTACACCTCACTGGTCATGCACAAATTCCACTAGTTTTCAATTGGTTATGGAGATCTAATTGTCAAAACAAACACAAGATTTTTTTCTGGCTCTTGCTTAAAGATTGTCTAAGCACCAGAAACATTCTTCGAAGAAAAACAATGTTCTTGATTCCTATGATTGTGTCCTCTGCAACTGTGAAGTGGAGGAGACCATGGAACATTTATTCTTCAGTTGTCATTTTGCCGCTGCCTGTTGGGATCTCTTAAATCTGCAAATCCCACTACAGACTCCAGTTTTTGAGATTTTCATCAGCCTCAAGGCACAGTTACATGCACCGATCTTTATGGACTTGATCATTCTGTTATGCTGGGCAATTTGGACATGTAGGAATGATGTTATTTTCCAACAACGCCCTGTGTCTCTCGCATTTGAGAAGGCTACTTCCAAGAAAGAGCTCATGCAGCTTATGTATCGTGTGAAGACGAAGTTTAAAGAATGTTTAGAAGCAGCGTGGATAAATGTCTTTGGATAATCCTTTTGTTCAGTTTAATTTTCTTTCTTTCTTTCTTTGTTTCTTGATCCTTTGTGTAAAGATTGTTTCCCTTTTCTTTATTTAATATATAATTAGTAGGGGATACCCATCCCCTCCTATTGCTTCAAAAAGAAATATGGTGCTGCGGAGTAGCTGCTTAGCGTGTGTGTGTGGATGGCTACATCCTAGCTACTGCACTGGGGTGTACTCGTTACTGGTTAGGCTGCCGGGAGAAATGAACCAAGTTTTCGGGGGCTAGACGTTGAAAGCAAATGGGCACCAAATGTAACAAAAAAAAATGAACTGCCAAATAAAAATCCCTACAGGCCGGCCCATCAAAGCCGTTCCCCAGCGCGCTCAGGATCATGGCGGACTCTCTGGCCCACGCATAATAAATTGGCCCGGCGACCACACCTAACCAAATATTGCATCCTTCTTTCCAACAACAGCGGCACGAATCTTGAATGGATAACAGCCACAGAAATCCGAGTGAAAGAGGGCATAAAACACCCAAGAGGTATATAGATTTTTTTACTCGCAAACCTAGGCTGACCCATACATCATTACTGCTTCTAGTTTACATCACGCCTAGTAAGCCCACATTTACAAGCCCAAACCTCACAGATCAGATTTTGGATTCTCCTAGTTAGGCTATCAATGACCAGGCTCCTACAAGTAGGGATGTAAATTGTACGGATATTTCCCAACTGACCGTCCGATCGAGAGGGTCAGATATCAATTTGGATAGTTTTTTCGCATACCCGGGTACTGTTTCGGATATCGAATCGAATATCGGATACTTAAATCCGATATTGGATTCGGATACAATATAACCAATATCCCGCGGATATCGGATATCCAGTCGGATAATCCGAATAGTCAAATCGAATACTAAATTCGGATAGTTGTATTATTTCAAATATATACATTAATAAAAATAGATTTAATCTCTAAAAAATTAAAACTAATTCATTTATAATTAGAAAAATATAAAATTAGCACCATAATTTTTCTAAAAATATAATCTATCTATTGGTCAGTTGATAGCTGTATTATTCCAAATATATAAATTAATAAAATCTGATTTAATCTCTAAAAATTTATAACTAATTTATTTCTAATAAAAAATATAAAATTAGTACCAAAATTTTTCTAAAACTATAATCTATCTATTGGTATTATATTGGAGTTAAATCTTATTGATTCTCAGTTTGAGAATTAAACTCGAACTCTGCCAATAATTCGACAATATAATAAATAGACTTCTTCCATCTTTTTTTTAAAAAAATTGAATATTGTATATTAGTTGGGACTCTAGCAATAATGTATCTGATTTTACATATTTATGCATGTAATAATTTAGAATGTTAATATTGTGTAATTTAGTGCCCAAAATGGTATATCATCTTTTGTTCATTTGGTTAATCAAACACGATTTTAGTTTTAATGTGGTTTCCTTGAACAGATGAATTGATTCGAGTGCTTATGAAGCATCATCAATGTAATAAGTTATAATATTGTTAATTAAGTGTCACCAATCTAAGCTATATTGCAAATTAGAATATCATGTAGTCGAATCTATCTCATCTATGTAATAAGTTAGAAATGTCATGCAATTGTTTGCTAATTTGTTTCGTTAAGCATAATCTACTTAAAATTTGGACGCGTAGGGTGTTCGATGTCACAACATGTGTGATATAAATAAATGTTACATTTACTCGATATCCGAAAAAATATCTGTATCTGATAGTAACCGCATCCGGTTCGCTCCGTATTCGAGACATATCTATTCATATTCATTACCGAAACAACCCGCATTCGTATATGTATCCGAGTCTATCTGTGTTCGCATCCGAATCCGATAGAAAATATGAAAGCAAATACAATATCAGTGATATCCATCTGTATCCAATCCGTTTTCATCCCTACCTACAAGGACAAGAATCCTATACATCTTCCGGAAGGAAAATACTATAACCGCACATGCCGCCCGACCCTCTGTATAGCCTGATTGGGCGCTAGCAATGGAAATGGTAAGGATATTTTCTATCCGACTAAAAGGGGCCGGATATTAATTCGGATATTATTTTTGGATGTCCAGATATTTTCTCGGATATCGGATACAGAATCGGATCATTTATTCGGATATCGGATTTAGATATAAGAAGAGTCATATCCGTCGGATATCGGATAAATGGTTGGATAATCCGGAAAGTCAAGTTGGATACTAGATTCGAATAGTTGTATTGTACCAAATATATATTCATTAACAAAAATATAGTTTAATACCTAAAAAATGATAACTAATTCATTTCAAATAGAAGAAATAAAAATTTAGCACCAAAATTATTTTAGAAAGATAATCTACCTATTGGCACTATATTTGGAGTTGGATCTGATTTATTTCTAGTCTAGTTCGAGGACTAAACTCAAACTCTAGCAATAATTTGATGGTAAAAAATAGACTTGTTCCATTTTAATAAAAGTTCAAAAATATTTTTCAGATTAGTAAGTGAAGTGAGTTGCAAGTTTTTTTCTAAATTATTTTTTCTATCTAATCTATTATTTTGATCCATCATTTTCAATTAAACGTTCTTTAACATGATTGATTTTATTTGGTGCATACATCTTAACTTTTGATTCAAGTATTATAGAATCAAAGATATCTTAGACATTTTTAAAGTAGTAATTTATTTATATCATAAGCTAGAATGTTGTGGGATGGAATACCCAAAAAAAACTTAGTTGGCTTTGTCTATCAGTGTATTGCTATTTTCTATATGATTTCACTCAGTAGTGGTATGTCATCTATAATTTAAATTTTTCAGCACAAACTATTTAGAGTTTGCGTTCTTGGAGTAGATAAAATAATTACAATAAGTATGATATATATATATATATATATGGTTATTGCTTTTACTCCATATCCAAAGAAATATTCATGACCGACATTGTCTGCATCCATCTCATACCGTATTCAATATGAGTCTATTCATATTCAAACCCGAGATAATCCGTACTTGTATCTATATTCGATAGGTATATGAGTCTGACCCAAAAGGAAATATGAAAATAAATATGATAAGTGAAATCCATCCGTATATGATCCATTTACATGCCTAGATGATGCGTGTCCAAGTCTAGCGGAGATACAGTTGGTTGTATACGGGCCAGGAGAAGTCACGCACGTGGGGTGGGTTCACAGAGTTTTGAACCAAATTGTATGTTCTATTTAAATAATCATTATTCTCTTATAGTGGAGATTTGTGGCACGTGTTTAAAAAAAATTATTTAAAATAAATTGGATTACATCATACGACTACTGAAAATTAACCTTATTTATTAATAATGTATTCCTTTGATGTAAGTCTACGTATAAACCACAAATACCATTACACGTGGGCACGACCATCGGCCCGACAATATAGGAAACATAAATATATTTCTCAATACTTGTGTTCCTTATGGTGTGGACAACAGCACTACATATAATCAGGAGAATGGTCTGACTGAATGTTCGATCTGTGTGGGATCCAGTACAGGTTAGAAACACACATTGACACTACAAAAAATAGAGAAAGAAACTGAATAGCTCCAAAAGTTTATTAGATTTGTGTACATTTAGTACAAATATCTTGTGATTCCTCCAAACAAAAGTACAGCTTCTTTGCAAATGTACTAATAATATCCAGAACAAACTACTAAAGTTCAAAGTGACATAGTGTCCCTCCAAATTCCATTCATCAACAGAATTATATGATATTGTGCTTTGTCAGCAACAACTTGCCATTATGAATCTAGTTTTGCTATCCTCAGAAATTTCTTCTCTATCTCCATTTAAAATATTGTGGGGACACAACAATCTGGAGCAGATGAAAGAACCAAGACAAATAAACTAATGGAGCACGGCTATACCATAGTCGCCAGCAGCAATATTTTTTCCTTCAACTAATGGTGTTTGTATTGACCCCGCAATTGGCCTCTTACGTCTAAGACCACTCCCGCGGTTGATAAATTTGTCACATCTTCAAGTGGAACATGATTGCCATTAGGATCAAAGGTATTTATCACTAAAGAAAAAAGTTGAATATTGATTATCATAAGCTGCGGGACGTCACTGAAATAGTGAACTACAAATAATTGCTCAAAGAAATTTTAGCAGATGGAACGAAAAAATCATATTCAAACAACATAGGAACATGTATTGAGCAGTGCACCCACATAAGCGTAAATGGACCAGGTGCGCATGCACGTGTTTTTTTTTGTCGTGCTGAATAATGTGAAGTCATTTAACTTTCAGAAAGTCAATTAGTTAGCAACCTACCATGTCTAGAAATGGGTCATATAGGGTGAACACAAGCAGGGATAAGACCGAGGTCTTCTCCACATGTCAAAATATCTAACGAGCTCAACAGATTAAGAAGACTCTTTAGTGCATTTTGATACCAAAAATATTTCACGAGTTCACATGTCAAAAAAAATTCAACAGATTAAAAATATAGTCTATATTTTGATACCAAAATATAGGGAAAAATAGTCATAGTACAATATTTGAGGACCAGCCCCACCTCGCCAGCGAGGACCGCCGTCTCCTACCCCTTCCCTCCCCCACCCCCTCTCCCTCCACTAGATGCCCCTGCTGCTGGCACCACCAAACCGCCATCCTCTACAACACATCCGGCGGCACATCGCCACCCACAACCCGCAACCACCGCCAGGCCAGTGCCCCCCCCCCCCCCGAGCATTCTTTTAGATCCGTGTTAGACCCGGGGCAGCGGGACTGCACACTTGGCGTACATATTCTTGTAATAGGGGATGGCGCATGGGCCATACCTTATCCTCATTGTAACTAGTCGTATAGAGCTAAAACTAGTCGGACATAAGGAAACTACTCGACAAAGTACTCGAGTAGGACTCATCAGGCCGTCTTCAACTAGGACTTCCATGTAACCCTGTCCCCCAGACTATATAAGGGCGGGTAGGGACCCCTCCAAAATATCTCTGTTGACGCCAGATTTTGACACGTCTTGAATCGGCGTCAGGAGAAGAAGATTGGCCGATGCGGCAGATCTGAGAGCTACAGTAAGGAATCGGCCGATTGGTGGCGCAGCCCATACCGGCAGGATAGGATTATTCCAGAAGATCTTGGTCAAAAGCTGGTCAACAAGGTATGCTAAGACGGTCGGAAAGCAATTGAAGAGGTCCTGACTGGATTAGGAAACGGCGGCGAAAGATTCTGCGGGAGTCCGTTTCCTTTTTTAAGTTATTATAGTTATAGTAGTTTTCCTGTTTTAAATAAGGTTGTAACAAGTCGTAATCGACCAGGAGTCCTAGTTTCAGGGTATAAATAGGAGTCGCTAGGGCTTTGCGAAAAAAATCAAATCAATCAACAAAACACTTCTAGTTTTTACCAGTACTTTACTTTCAAGTCGGCGACTTCGCCAATATTTTCTTCTTCTACGAGTTCGTACGGATTGGCAGGGCTGCATCAACCTGATCTCCGGCCAATTGGTAGGTTCCGCTTATCGAGTAATATCCGAGCTTTAACTACGGGCGCATCGCTGTGGTTTCGTTTGGATTTATTCACAAGTTATCGATATTTACTAGAATTGCAAGTTTTACCTGTTATTCTAGTATTATCACCAGTTATCCAGCTTGAGATCAGAATAATCGGCTTCGTCATTGTTCTCCTTCGATTCATCGCCATACAGCCGATTAGATCTGTTCCAAGTGTTGCTTCTATAGTAATTGTTTAGATCGCTCTAGCAGTCTTCTTTACAATTACTATACGATCATCGGCTGACCTATAGCCGATCATCTCTACAGCAAATCGGCCGATTTGCCGCCGACGCGCTCCTCAGGACAGATCGGAAATCCAGCCGATCGACGCGCCTGGAATTTAATACTCTATTTCCTTGTCAATCAACAGGTTAGATTGACTGGCACGCTGCGCGAACCGCACCAGGGCGATAACCCGAACAGGAGCTAAGCAGAGCCGTTCAAGGTTATCAGGGACCGGCATATGCCCCTCCCACTACTCTGCCGGCCAGAAGCTTACCGTACACATCCCAATCGGCTTCTCGGCCGATATTGACGCAGCGCAAGGGATACAGCTCTCCACCACTTCCGGCGTCTCCAAGATACAGCGGTGCACCTTATCTCCCATCGCGAGCGCCGCTTCAACCCGTTCAAATGGCTTCTGTGCAAACACTGCCTACGAGCTCAGTGCCTTGGGGGGCATCAGCCACGCCGTATTTTCCCGAGCCAGCGAACGGGCATGGCACTTATCCGTTCCAGGTGCCGTACCAATCGGCCGCCCGGCCGACGGTCTCCCAGTACCAGCCGATTTTACCAGAAATCGGCAGGGGGGCAAGCACTGTGGAAGCATTCAGAGGCACGATGCCAGCAACGACGTACGAAGGGGGTGCGGACGCGTTTCGCCAGCAGTTATCGGCCGCTCAGCAAACTTCGCCGATTCATCACCTGGCCGAACCAGCCCTTCAACACGTGCCCGCGCCGCGAACAACTGTTCATCAGCAGCAGGTGGACTGGACGGCAAAAATAGCAGAAGTAATCCAAGATCAGTTTGGACTGAAGCCGAAAGTTCAAACTTATACTTATAAAACGCCGTATCCATCGGCCTATGACGCGTTGCCGTTCCCGCACCGTTACAAGGTTCCTGATTTCACCAAGTTCTCAGGGACGGATGACACATCCACTGTGGAGCACATCAACAGATTCATCATCCAATGCGGAGAAGCCGCCACGCAAGACGCTCTGAGGGTACGGTTATTTTCATCATCTCTATCCGGATCGGCCTTCCAGTGGTTCACCACTTTACCGCCAAATTCTATCGTCACGTGGGCCGATCTGGAGAAACAATTCCACAAGTACTTCTATGCAGGAGTACACGAGATGAAGATTTCGGATTTAACCAGCCTCAGGCAGAGGAACGATGAACCGGTGACAGGGTACATTCAGAGGTTCAGGGAAATCAAGAACAAGTGCTACAGTCTGGCTCTGACCGATGCACAGTTGGCCGATATCGCTTTCCAGGGCCTCTTACCGCAAATCAGAGAAAGATATGCTGCCCAAGAGTTTGAGAGCCTGAGTCAGATCGTCCACCGATTATCAGGGCAGGAGGTCCGACCATTCGAACAGCGGAGGAGCTTCAAAAAGAAGGTGGCATACTTGGAAGGATCTGAATCCGATGCAGAAGAAGAAATCGGCCTGGCAGAGTGGGTGCAAGGGAAGAAACCAATATCCTGCCCCTTTGGCAAGAAGGAGCCAGAGACATTCGGCTTTGACACGTCAAAGGCCGATAAAATTTTTGATCTACTGCTTCAGGAGGGACAGA
The DNA here is from genome assembly GCA_032594955.1 of Panicum miliaceum. Classification (NCBI taxonomy): domain Eukaryota; kingdom Viridiplantae; phylum Streptophyta; class Magnoliopsida; order Poales; family Poaceae; genus Panicum; species Panicum miliaceum. The sequence goes on along the minus strand of CM064061.1, from coordinate 43,062,561 downwards.
TTAAGCTGTCACAACATCACACCATTCCTACGGCCGATCAATTTAAGAAGATGAAGTACTGCAAGTGGCACAACGCTACCTCTCATGACACCAATGAATGTAAAGTCTTCCGCCAGCAGGTACAATCGGCCATTGAACAGGGACGGCTCAAGTTTGAAACTCCAAGCCAATCAGCAAAGCCGATGAAGATAGATCAACATCCCTTCCCGGCCAACACGGTCAACGCTGAAGGAGACTCAAGTCAAACCAAGGTGCTGACGTCAGAATCGGCGAGAAGAGGTGGCGCTGTCGACCCCAGGAGACAGATCTCAACGGAGGAAATCAGAAGAAATAGGCGAGGACCAGAATGACCACACAGGCCTGTCACCTCCCGGTTCTTACTGAGTAAAAATCGGCGGCAGCAAGAACAAGCACAACACTAGGAAGAGATGATACGCCGGCATGAAGATCACTGGCAGTGTCCCTTCTTCATCCACTGCTGGGAGAACGATATCAGATTGCCATCTGCCGATAACTGTTCGGAGTGCAACGGATCAAACCGCAACGATCGCCCGAAGCCACACTCTAGGGACAGAGGATCAGAGCCGATCAACAGAAATCGGCGCGAAGAACGGCGCGTTTCGGTGCATGATCGGCTGGGGGGCAGAGTTGACCAGTACGGCAGGTCAAAAATCAAGATCGGCCAGCAAGATGGACTGGGGGGCAGGATCAGCGCACGCGATCGGCTGGAAGAGATAGCCGATGATAGGGTGTCAGACGAAGACCCCCTAGGTAGCGAACCAGATTGGGAACACGCCAGATCAGCGGCCAAACCAGCGAATCCCAGGTGGTGTCCTGATGGCCTATCCAGATCCCAAAAACAAAGGATCCAACGCCTACGCCAGTTTGAGCATCAAGAAGAAGAACAAAGACACGTGCCGGAAAGAAGGAATGTTAAATCTCGGGTTTGGCGCCCAAAGAAAAGCAATCAAGAAACGGATAACCAAGAATCGGCAGCCGAGATTGATATGGTTTCCATACTGCCGATGGAGTTCATGGCGCCAAGCGATCGGGACAAAGTGACAAAAACAGAGGAAGAGCAAATGGCACAACTGGTATTAGAGCCGATGACGGCTACGTTTGAGAAACCAGAAGAGGAAAAACGACAGCATCTTAAGGCGCTGTTTCTCAAAGGGTATGTCAACGGAAGACCCGTCACCAAATTACTGGTAGATGGAGGCGCGGCAGTCAACATCATGCCGTATGCCATGTTCCGCAAGCTGGGCAAGGGCGACGACGACCTCACCAAGACGGACATGATGCTGAAAGATTTCGAAGGCAACATGTCACCCGCCCGTGGAGCATTCTGCGTCGACCTCACCATCGGCAGTAAGACCCTCCCTACTACTTTCTTCGTCATTAATGGCAAAGGGTCCTATAATATGCTGCTTGGTCGCGACTGGATACATGCAAACTGTTGTGTCCCATCTACTATGCATCAATGCCTTGTACAATGGGTCGGCGACAGTACAGAGATAGTCGCTGCCGATTCTATCTACAGCGTTGCAGCGGCCGACACACAACAGTGGAGCTGCGAGCACGTCAAGTGTATATCTGGCAGGACTTGGGACACTGACTTCCTGAAAGTGTCCGATTTCGGTCTACAGCCGATCCAAGCAGACGGCTATGAAGATTCAGCTCGTTCGAAAGGATGAGAAGCTGGGGCATGGGTTCACGTCGGCCGATTCATTAGAGATGGGAGATTTAAGAGATAGCAGCAAATCAAGGCCGACGTACGTTGGTGCCGATTTGGATTCTGAGTACAAAAAGAAAATATGTCAAGTTAACATGACCGATTTCTCATCGGTTTTCTGGCCACACATCTGGTGAAAGAAATATTGGGATTCATTATTAAGTGGAAATTACGGATTACATGAAGCAGTTCAAAACCGAATCGGCGCAGTGGCATCAAAGGAACAATAATGTTTAACATATTGTTTACAGCCCAAGGAAAGCATCTATGGCTACAATCGCTCGTCGTCTAATTTGATCGGCCGATTCTACTATCCTCTGATCATTTTCAGCCGATCCTGGTACTTCTGACGCGCGGCGACGGAGTCTTATTGTTTCGCGGGCCAGATGTTGTCTTTTTTGCTTCAGCTCGCTGATCATGGTTGGGAGTTCTTGGAGCTTTTTCTCCTCAGCGGCTATCTCTTTGGTTATCTGTTCCATCTCCTTGGCTAGTTCTGCTCTCCTCCGTTTCAGCCGATCTATTGTGCCAACGATGTCCGGACGGCAGTTCTCGAGGAAGTTGATTTTGTGATGTACTTCCTGGGTCTGGTGCTTGTACGAGTCAACCTCCTCCTGAATTTTGGCCATCTGAGCGCGATCGGCCATACGTTGCAGCGCCCGCGAGACCGGAATCCGCATGCCCTCTATATAGGCAGCATACCCCAAGTCTTCCGACACTTCATCCGGGATGTGATCTACGACCTCATTGAAAAGTTGTCGGATCGGCGATGCATCTTCCACCAGTCGGCCGATGTCACCTTGGAGGAGGGTACGGATGTTTTCGAGCTTAGAGCGGACATCGTCGGAGGCGGAGCTCGGTGGAGCCGCGTGTGAGGCGATTTCTTCTTCATCGGCCAAGGAGACAGCGAAAGAAAAGATACTGTTGTTGGGAGAATCTTGCTCCTGTAAGGGAACGAAGCAAAGGATAAGTAAGTAGTGAAAGGAAATTGGCCGATTCTGATGGTAAGACTATTACCTCTTTGAAACGAATCTCTCTTGCCTGCGCCGGTGGAAGTATTTCCCTTGTTTCAGGGATTGGTGCACTAGGTTCACCAGAAGAAGAAGATTCGATCATTATTGGCGCTCCGCTTGGGCCAGCTTCCTGAGAAAGGTATAAATGCTCGTGGGAATATTATGGGAAAATGAAATAAGATGGTAATGGGAATTTGCCATGCCTCTGCGGGTTCTCCGGCCGATTCCTGCTGTGGAGTTGCAATCGGTGTACCCAAGTTGACCTGCATCAAAATTGGTTAAGTTTCCTGAATGTTAAGGATACAGGGTAAGAGATCATATACCTCGGCAACAGGAGCTGCTGTAGTCTCAGTCCCTACTTGAGACGCGGCCGACAGTCATGGAGATTGTGGTGGGATAACCTGTGCAGCCTGGCAAAGGGATGAAATTGATGGCAGCAGAAGATTTGGGGAATACATGAGATAATTAAAGTTACCTGGACAGCTTCTACTAAGAGCGATGCTGCAGCGGCCCCGGCTTCGGCAGTGACTTGGGGATCGGCTGTCTCGACAGCTGGTAAGGGTGAAGGACCTGAGGTCTCGGCGAGTATCATTTCCACCTGATCGGCCGATCCAACACGGGGAGTCTCGGCCGATGCTGCTGCCGTCTGGCTAGCCGATCCGATACGGGAGACTTCAGCCGATGCTATTGTCGTCTGATCGGCCGATTCAATGCGAGCCCGCATCCGACGGCTGGATATCTTCGGTGTTGGTCTTTTGGGCGCTCGTCTTGATCGGCCGGTGGAGATATCTCTGATAGATGGAGCATGGAAGCCGATGAGTGGCTGCACTGTGTATTGATGATGGCTATTGATCGGCCGGCCGCTTCGGCTCCGTGTTGGGGGAGCATGGCTTTCAGACTGAAGAGGTAAACATAAGTTAACAGCAAGATGATAGCGCAACATTGAAATCGGCTGAGAAGAAAAGGACATACCGCAACATTTGGGTCGATGTTCTCTGGGTCCAGAATGTTGCAGTAAATTGATGGGGATTTATAGAAAAGATGCTGCTTCCATTCTGCCCACCATAATTTGTACTGTTGGGTGGCGAAAGAGGCAACTGACCAGCCGTTCAAGTCAATGGTGCTGGAGTCAGGTACTAAATCGCACAATCGGCTGTAGTCCAGACTAGAGATTAATCCGTCTCTGAATTTTGCTTGGCTGGCGAAATAAACTCGAATCGGCAATTGGCCAAAACCTAATTGCCTTGCTGCAGCCGACGGGCAATAGAACTCATAAGTGGGTGCGTCCTTTCCTGAGAAGAAGTTAGCCGGCAGAATTCCCGGTTTAATCAAGACATCCATCAATTCTCTGTCAAATGTGTGGGTGGAGAAGTCGAAGCATACAGGCAATTCAAAAATTGGCTCCGCGGTTTGATATGGATACCAGGTGATCATCTCCTCGCTAAGTCCATTATAGAAGCATCTGAAGTATTCAGCTACGCGGGTAGCGGTGAACTGGCAGCCAGGAAAGGCCGATACCTCTTCTCCAACAGATCTGCAGCGGCGACGGACCGACGGACCTTGCTCATATGTAGGTTGAGCCAGAGGGTAATGAACCACCAAGGACCGCCTGGATTCCCTATCGGCTCTCCTTTCGACAGCTTGACGCCGATTTGATGCATCATATGGTATGCTGATCCCAGCAAATGTTTACCGAGGGGGACGGCCGATCCTTGTGCAAGAGACTCTGCCAAAGCTTGAGTGTTGGAAGAGGGACCGACCGCTCTGCCACAGAAGAAGTGTTTCTCCAGCCACATCATCAAGAAGGCGGTGTGCTCCCTCTGTGAGACTGTTCCTGTCTTCATGTTTTTACTGATGTATCCTTTCCACCTGCCAATTCCTTTGGTGTCTAGCCGATGAGATGGCTTGAACAGATAATTGAAGGGGGTATCGGCGGAGGAGACATCCAGGCCGGTCAGCAGCAGGACATCGGCCAAGGTCGGGGTCATGGGTCCGTGTCCAAAAAGAAATGCGTTAAGTGCATCGGACCAGAAGTAAGAGGCTGCCATAACCAAAGGTTCGTTCTTTTCCATCTGAGACAGGGACAAATCTATGCACTGGCCGATTTTAAGTTCTTCCCATTAGACTTTCCAAGACCCGGCTACCCTCTGGTACCACTCTCTCCACCCGGGTGTTTCGTTCGGCCAGGATCTGAATGTGCCTACCCAGTGATCTAAATCCATGGGTGACTGCTTAAAGGGGATTCTGTGAGTTTCTAAACTGATTAGATCCGTTGGATCAGGACTCCCCATAGGGCCTAGACAGATGAGGTCAGGAGACTCTGAGAGAGGAATGGTGATCCTGTGCCTAAGGGCCTAAAAAGAAAGGGAAAAAGGAAGAAACTAAGAAAGGGACCGGAAAAATACTGAAGCAGCAAGGCGAAAAGGAAAAGATTTTTTGGACATTTACGCCTGGGATGGAAGCCATCGTCGCCGATGACGCTGCTGGAGAAGCCGCCGATTGGGCCGCCGCCGCCAAAGGAGCAGCCGATGGAGCCTCTGTAGATGGGGTGGTCGCCGACGGAGACGCCATTGGGGGACGAAGCAGGCTGCGGATGAGGTCGCCGGAGAAGGGGGAGCGCTTGGAAATCGAAAGAACTTGGAGGAAGATGAACAGTAATGCGGCAGAAAGGATGCTGGATTTGTGGAGGAGGAGAGGCGGAGAAAACCAGTACTTAAGAGAGATAAGGGGGGTAAGGGCAAAGATGGTATTTTTACCGCACCGTCTACACGAGTTCCAGGGGAGCGGTCGTTTCGCGCGCTCGGATCGAAGAAACTGCAATCATTGTGCCGCGGAATGGAAGGAGATTTTTACTGCGCCCGTTTCAGAGAAGAGGGATAAAGAAAGGAGTTTCGAAGGAAAAGTTATATTTTACTCCGAAACTGGGGGGCATGTGTTGACGCCAGATTTTGACACGTCTTGAATCGGCGTCAGGAGAAGAAGATTGGCCGATGCGGCAGATCTGAGAGCTACAGTAAGGAATCGGCCGATAGAGGTAACAGTTGAAAATCGGCCGATTGGTGGCGCAGCCCATACCGGCAGGATAGGATTATTCCAGAAGATCTTGGTCAAAAGCTGGTCAACAAGGTATGCTAAGACGGCCGGAAAGCAATTGAAGAGGTCCTGACTGGATTAGGAAACGGCGGCGAAAGATTCTGCGGGAGTCCGTTTCCTTTTTTAAGTTATTATAGTTATAGTAGTTTTCCTATTTTAAATAAGGTTGTAACAAGTCGTAATCGACCAGGAGTCCTAGTTTCAGGGTATAAATAGGAGTCGCTAGGGCTTTGCGAAAAAAATCAAATCAATCAACAAAACACTTCTACTTTTTACCAGTACTTTACTTTCAAGTCGGCGACTTCGCCAATATTTTCTTCTTCTACGAGTTCGTACGGATTGGCAGGGCTGCATCAACCTGATCTCCGGCCAATTGGTAGGTTCCGCTTATCGAGTAATATCCGAGCTTTAACTACGGGCGCATCGCTGTGGTTTCGTTTGGATTTATTCACAAGTTATCGATATTTACTAGAATTGCAAGTTTTACCTGTTATTCTAGTATTATCACCAGTTATCCAGCTTGAGATCAGAATAATCGGCTTCGTCATTGTTCTCCTTCGATTCATCGCCATACAGCCGATTAGATCTGTTCCAAGTGTTGCTTCTATAGTAATTGTTTAGATCGCTCTAGCAGTCTTCTTTACAATTACTATACGATCATCGGCTGACCTATAGCCGATCATCTCTACAGCAAATCGGCGGATTTGCCACCGACGCGCTCCTAGGACGGATCGGAAATCCAGCCGATCGACGCGCCTGGAATTGAATACTCTATTTCCTTGTCAATCAACAGGTCAGATTGACTGGCACGCCGCGCGAACCGCACCAGGGCGATACCCGAACAGGAGCTAAGCAGATTCTCCCGGGTTGTGTGTCCGACGCTGAAGACCCATCGGTCGATTCCTATCCGGCCGATTTTAGCGCCAACAATCTCATAACCTCTAAGGCAATACAAACCACACAGGACATAGGGTATTACGCTCTCGGTGGCCCGAACCTGTCTAAACTTTGTGTTCTTTCCACCTTTGAGTTCCTGATCTCGGCGATACCCTACCTACAACCTACCACCTCGGGGGTATCCCTCGGTGGGCTTGGCGGTAAAACACCGACAGCTGGCACGCCAGGTAGGGGTGTTCATCGAGCATCCACCGGAGAACTTGATGGCATCATTCAACTTCACCAGCGTCATGCTCGACAAGGGCACAACTTTCATCTTCGGCTCCTGGATCTGCATCGCCAATGGCTTAGGCGCATCGAGTTGTTCAAGCGAACTCGATGAGTTCATCGACAGCCTCAACGAGATGCATCCGCCTCTCACCCCGCGGACTGAGGAGAATTCCGTCACCCACGCGTTTTCAATTCATGTCCCCACATGACTCTCCAGCTCGGATCCAATCCAATCTGGGGAAGAGCGTACCCGATTCTACTTCGGACTATGCAACGCGGCTTCCACATACGGGGAGGCCGTACGATCTAAATCCCTCTCTGACTTGGAAGCGGATTTGGATCTCCTACTCAAGCTCGGAGACGAGGATGCCACCGCTAGCCGGGATGCTCCCGTTTTCGACACCTACTCAGATTCATATGACGACCCCGACTCCTTTGTGGTTAGTCATGTGGGTTTGAGCATTACGACTACTGCGCATGGCAGGTTCGTGTATTGGAAGGGCATGGAGCCCTCCGAACTACTCGATTATGATGATCACCTAGTAGCCACAATCCAGAAACTGCCCTCTCAAAAGGACAGACCTCTCTCTCCTATCCAGGAAGAGACATCCAGGACTACCACATCGATTGTCCTGGCCACCGACTACTCTGGTGACTACTCGCCAGAGCGTGAAGTCTACATGGCTTCAGTCCACGACCTCGGAGACGACAAGCCGGGCATCGAGTTCGACAACGAACTCGAAGACGAGATCTCCGCCAACCAAGATACCACCGACGCTCCCCAGGACGAGACCGAAGAGCAAAGGGGACACGGAAGTGAAAGAACGCCAGGAGGGCCAAGCGTAGGCGCAATGCTCAGGAACGCGCTCGCAACCCGCATTGGCGAAGAAACATGCATGGGGAATTTGAAGCAGCGGCTGACGAAGAATTTGTCACCCCCATGGGTAACATCTATGAAGCTTCCCTGCTCCTGCAACAAATCCCACAAACGGACGCAACCCAACGGATCATGCGACTTGTCAAGCAAGCCGCAGTCTAGCTGGACAAGATGGACCCGCTGAAGTCTGTCCAGCACACACGTTCCAGGTCGGAACATCACGGCAGCTCTATGCCCCAGGCTAGTCGTACTGCTGGGAGTCATCCCAATCCCCGCAACAACCGACAAGCCGAGCAGGAGGTGCACCAGCAGCAGCAAGGCCCAAGGCCCAGAGGTGGAGAACAACCCGCGGGAGGCCAAGGCCACCAGGGTAACCAGCTACCTCCACCTCCCGGCGACTTGAGGCAGCACATCAGTAGCAACTGTGACGCATGCACCGTCATCACCAATCGACAACGTGAGCGGCTTGAAAACGCTGCTCGTGAAGACAGTGATCGCTTCCCAGCTTTCACTGAAAACATCACTAGTCGCGAGATCCCAAAGGACTTCAATCCCACAAACATCCCAAAATATGACGGGAAACAGGATCCGCGGCAGTGGCTGTGATGCTACTCCGTGTCCATTGAAGTGTGTGGGGGCTCTAACTCAACTAAAGCCCTCTACTTTCCAATGGCTCTGGAAACCGCACCACTTACATGGCTGGAAACCCTCCGGCCAAACTCCATTGACTCCTAGGAAGCCCTGAAGTAGGTCTTCGTCGACAACTTCCAAGGCTCCATGATCCCAGCAGGTACTCGCCATGACTTGTCGCAGGTCAAGCAGGAGGAGAAAGAGACCCTGAGGTCGTACACGTGCCACTTCTTTGACACCTGCACCACCATCACCAACATCACCAACGAAGAGGTCATCCGCTGCTTCCACAACGGCCTGGCCACAAAGAAAACGTACAGGGAGTTCGGGAGAAACCTCCCGACTACCGTACTCGAGCTCCGTGACATGATGTAGCGATGGGCAGGTCAATAAGACAAACAGAACGAATGCTTCCCCAAGCGCAACAGTGACAAGGGCAACCACAACAACCGCTCCGACAAGGGCTAGTACAACAACTCAGGTGCCGCCCGCAAAGCGAAAGCCTGAGGACCAAGTGGCCAACATCGAGCGCAACCCTCGCAGCAAGAAGTCGGGCAAGCTTCAGGATCAGTACGAGAAGATCCTCCACAATTAATGCCCGATGCACCCGAAGGCCAAGCACACAATGTTCTAGTGCATCGTCCTCCGCAAAAGTCTCAGCACTCTTTCGCCGCCTGACAACGAGGAGAAAGACAAGGACAAGGGGGACGAATGCAACGATAAGACGGGGCCTCCGGGTTTTCAACACCCGACTAATACTGTCAATGTCATCTTCGGAGGCGATGACGGCATCCTCACCAAGCGCATAGAAGCTGTTTCGGCGCGAGATCATGTCAGTCAAGCCAGCCATGTCGTGTCCTCTAAGACACAGCGAGGTCCCGATCTCTTTCTCCAGAGAGGATCCGTGGACCAGCATCTCCGAGCCGGGAAAACTTCCGCTCGTACTGGACCCGGTAGTCGCGGGCCCTACCCTGACCCAAGTACTCATCAACGGGGGGAGCGGGTTAAACCTGCTCTTCCCGAGTACTCTAAAGAAAATGAGGCTGGACATCGGCAAGATTCTCACCCCAAGCAAGGCTCCGTTCTACGGGATCGTCCCGGGTAACGCGGCTACACCGATCGGCTCAGTCACACTGCCAGTTACTTTCGGGGCAGCGGACAATTTCCGTACAGAGTACAAAAAGTTCAAAGTCGCGAAGTTCGAATCTTCGTACCATGCCATCCTTGGTAGGCCAGCCCTGGCCAAGTTCATGGCGCTACCCCATTACATCTACTTTGTCCTTAAAATGCCAGGTAACAATGGTGTACTCTCCCTCCGCGGCGACATCGAGAAGTCCTACGACGGCGACCAGGAGGCGATCAAGTATGCTGCATCAGCGCGCATGCCAGAGCCTTCATCCGGAGTACTTGCAGCCACGCAACAACTCTCCGAGACTGAGCTGGAGCTAGCAAACAAGAGGCCAAGCCAGTCGAGAGTGAAGCCAAACTCCGACGTTGGCATCAAGACCATCCAGCTCCACGAGGGTGGCTCTTCCAAGACCGCTCTGATCGGCGGGCACCTGGACAGCAAATAGGAACTCACGCTCGTCAACTTACTTAGGGCCAACCAAGACATTTTCGCCTGGAAACCAGCCGATATGCCAGGTGTACCCAAGGAGTAGATCGAGCATGCTCAGAAAGTTGATTCCAAAGCCACTCCAAGGAAGCAACGACTACGTCGTTTCTCTCCAGAAAAGAGGCAGGCCATCAAAAAAGAGCTAGCTAAACTACTCGCGGCTGGTTTCATCAAAGAGGTGTACCACCCAGAGTGGCTAGCCAACCCTGTACTTGTTCTCAAAAAGAATAATAATGAATGGAGAGTGTGTGTCGATTATACCGATCTCAATAGGCACTGCCCGAAAGACCCTTTCGCGCTCTCACGTATCGATCAGGTTATCGACTCCACCACCGGCTGCATCCTGCTCTCCTTCCTTGATTGCTACTCGGGTTATCACCAGATTTCCCTCAAGGAAAAAGACCAGATCAAGACTGCGTTTATCACCCCATTCAGTGCCTACGCATACATGACTATGTCGTTTGGGCTAAAGAATGCGGGTGCAACTTACCAGCGGGCCATACAGCTATGCCTCGCTGATCAGCTACATCACAATGTTGAAGCCTACGTGGATGACGTGGTCATCAAGACCCGAAATCCCAACGATTTCATCTCTGATTTCGAGGAAACCTTCAACAGTCTGCGAAAATTTCAGTGCAAGCTCAACCCGACTAAGTGCGTCTTTGGCGTACCTCAAGGGAAGCTCCTTGGTTTCATCGCCAGTCACTGAGGAATTGAGGCTAACCCTGAAAAAATAACCGCTATCACAAGCATGGGGGCTCCACAGAAGATCAAAGACGTCCAGAAGCTCACCGGTTGCATGGCGGCATTAAAAGAATTCATCTCTCGACTTGGGGAACGGGGTCTACCCTTCTTCAAGCTCCTCAAGCGGCAGGATAATTTTATTTGGACCGAGGGTGCGGTGCAGGTGTTGGAGGATCTCAAGGCTCATCTCCAATCGCCCCCCATCCTCACGGCTCCGAACCAAGGCGAGAACCTGCTACTTTACATCGCTGCGACTACTCACGTAGTTAGCACGACCATCGTGGTGGAACGGAATGAGGAGAGCCATGCATTCGGCGTGCAGCGGCCAGTGTATTTCATTAGCGAAGTCCTTTCTGAGTCAAAATTTTGTTACCCTTCGATTCAGAAACTTCTCTACGCAATACTCATCACCTCCAGAAAGTTTCACCACTACTTCGATGAGTACAATATCTCAGTTGTCACTGACTTCCCATTTGCGGATATACTCCACATTCGGGACGCCAGGACGTATCTCCAAGTGGGCAGTAGAACTGGGGGCTCCCAATATCGACTTCAAGCCACACACCGCCATCAAGTCGCAAGCCCTAGTCGATTTTTTGGCAGAGTGGCAAAAAAATCAAGTACCAACTCCAGCTAACCAGCCAAAGCACTGGGTCATGTACTTCGATGGATCGCTCAAGCTCGAAGGCGGTGGCGCAGGAGTACTATTCATCAGTCCAACTGGCGAGCAACTTAATACGTATTCCAGATACTATTTAAGGTCTCCAATAATGAAGCCGAGTAGGAGGCACTACTGCATGGGCTACGCCTGGCTGTCTCCCTTGGCATCAAGCGCCTACTCATTTTCGATGACTCTTTGCTGGTGGTCCAACAATGCAACAAGGAGTGGGACACCAACAAGAAAACCATGGACGCGCATGTCGCAGAAATTCGCAAACTCGAGAATAAGTTCTTAGGCCTAGAGCTTCGTCATGTGCTTCATGATAACAACTTCAGAGCCGATGTACTCTCGAAGCTAGGCTCTGAACAAGCCAAAGTTACGGCTGGGGTTTTCGTTCACGAACTCCACCACCCCTCTATTCCTAGAATAGAGCCAGGCACCATCGACCAGGCCCCGTGGAGCCTAGTCGAGAGGTCCTGATGCCTGATGTGGACTGGTGTTCCCAGTTCATCGACTTGATCAAGGAAAAGAAGCTACCCCCAACATCAACCCTAAGAGTGCCGAGGCTATACGACTAGTCAGGTGAAGCAAGGGTTACGTTCTGGTGGGAGATAAGCTCTACAAGCGTGGATCAGCATCAGGGGTACTCATGAAGTGCGTGACTACTGCAGAAGGGCAGGAAATCCTGAAAGAAATTCATGAGGGCGCGTGCGGCAATCATGCAGCCTCCCGCACACTAGTCGGGAAGGCTTTCAGGTCCGGGTTCTATTGGCCTACGGCTCTGGAAAATGCCGAAGATATCGTTCACTGATGTACCAACTGCCAATTCTTCGGTAAACAAGCGCATGTCCTTGCCCACAAGCTGATCACCATACCACCTTTTTGGTCGTTCGCTTGTTGGGGCCTCGACATGATCGGTCCATTGACAACAGCGCCAGGAAGTTTTACTCATGTGTTGGTGGCAATCGACAAGTTCACAAAGTGGATCGAGTACAAGCCAATCACAACACTGACGGCGGATAGAGTAGTCACTTTCATCTATGACATTCTCCACCATTTTGGTTTCCGTCATACAATCATCACTGATCTGGCATCCAATTTCACATCACACGAGTTCTGCGAGTTCTGCGAATAAAGTGGCATTGAGGTCAAGTACGTTTCGGTGGCTCACCCAAGGGCCAACGGCCAGGAGGAGCACGCTAACGGCTTAATACTCGATGGACTCAACAAAAAACTCTACGATGAGAACAGCAAAAAGGGAGGCAAGTGGATCCATAAGTTACCTACAGTCGTCTGGGGGCTTCGTACTCAACCGAGTAAAGCCACAATATAGTTGTTGGCACTCCTTAGCCTTTACGAACTAATCCGCAAGCGCACGGATACCAATGTAGCTTTCACCAGGGAGTTTACCTGGGATATCAAATCCAAGGAACGGCAGACGCAACCAATCCTAGAACTGTTCAACCGGACCCACCTAAAGAGAGGAGGTAAGAGGGTTAAGGGCTTAACTTTAGTTAGCCAACTTGTTACCCAGATAACTAGTAGCTATACTAATTTGATCTGCTCCGGCGGCTGGGGCCGAAGGACTATAGACTGAGGGAGAAATGGGGAGTCCAACTCGGCCAACGATCTACTGCTATGAAAACACCCGAACGTGGTGGACTACAAAGGACGGACAGGGTTGTCACCACCTGTCGCCTACCACATCAGTTCCGTGGGGTGGAACACAACCCAAGATAACTATCAAGCCTAAGCACCACGCTTCAACTATCCAGTTACTAACTTCCACCTCACGTTAAGGCAAGAAGAAACCCCAAATGGCCAGGCTTGCTGAACCACGTAGACAAGGGATCTCGCAGATCAAAGAAGTAAACTAACTAGGTACTGAAAGTAAAGAGAAAAACTAGCGAGACACTGAACATAAAAGACGAACTTACTTTGATAATATTCCCCTGAGGTGGATACAAAGTGGAGAAGGACTAAGAAAACCCCGGCTCATTTCCTTGCTCGGCTCTTGCACAAGCTCTCACCTCACACTCTCCCTATTCTACACTCGAACTGAAGCTACTAAGAATCTCACTTCTCTCTTGGATCGTGTGTGTTACAAATGAGAAATGGAGCTCTATTTGTAGAAGCTAGAGATAGGTAACCAGTGAAAGGCGTCAAGACAACGCGTCCTTGGCGGTTATCGTAGCTTCCACGCGAAGATGAGCTTCAGAGGGTGACAAGTGGGGCCGGCCGGCCTCCCCTAGGCTGGCCGGTGTGGGGATGGTGCCACTTGGCACCGCCTTTCACGTGGACATCCCTGATCGCTCCCTGAGGTCGGTAACAGTTGCTTTTTAGTTAAGCAATGGTTCAGGACATGCATGTGGGCCCTTTGATCCATGTGTGAAGCCTTTCGGATCCTTGGATCAAACTGACACCAAATGCATGATCCTTGATCCTCCTAGGTGTGTTTCCTTGCTTCTGGATCAGTGACGTGGCCAGATGGGGCAGTGCCAGGCCAGCCGGCCTAGGGTAGGCCGACCGGCTTGAGATTTCTCTCATTTCGGCCCAATTTCGCACACTAAGTTCCTGAAATGTTAAATGCAACAAAACTTGTGGAACTTGTTAGTGTGTTTAGTTTTAACTCAGACTTGTCATGGAAACCATGAAAACCGGAGAAATGTTGGCGGTAAAAATCATTGAAATCGACCGCCAACAACAGTCACCTTTTTTCTCGTCTATGGGTCAGAAGCAATTCTTCCAGCCGATATTACGTGGGAGTCACCCAGACTGGAGATGTATGAAGAAGGAGAAGCTGACGAGGTAAGACATCTGGAACTCGACTGCACCGAAGAAAACAGATGCAACGCTTTGCTTCGATCAGCTCGATACCTACAAGGCGTTCAACGGTACCATGACCGCAACGTCCAGGAAAGATCCTTCAACGTTGGAGATTTGGTCCTATGCCGCATCTAAGACGAGACTGGGCTCCATAAGCTCGACCGTAGATGAGAAGGACCCTTCATCGTCACGAAGGTCACAAGGCTAGGGTCGTATCGACTACATTACTCTGACGGCCAAGAAGTTCCAAATTCCTGGAACATCGAGCACCTATGACATTTCTATGCTTAAGAAACTTGTACAAAACCTGTCAGCTGTAGCGCAGCACAGTTTAATAATGCATGGTTGTTTCGGTTCCCCAAACGACTACTATCTACCTGTTTCCTTAGCAACATTGAGTAAACTCAGAGGCTATCGCCATGAGTTGTATCAATACGCTAAGTTACTTTTGATCTTCGGTAAGCACTCAAGGGCTACGCCATGAGTACTTTCCATCATGATTAACCAAAAAAGCCTCCAGGGCTACTTTTCTGAACGCATTAAGCGTCCATCCCGACTACCTCCCAACACAGCTTAGCCAAGCTATGGGGCCAGGTCTTATAGGATAAAGTCGAAGAGGTTCCTACACCTACAAATAGAGGTTCTATGAACATAACTCTGTATAATAGTATCGTCTAAATCACAGTTTACCAACTGAAACACTGCTTTCAGGGTAACTCTACACTAGAACTAACGTACTAAATGCCTCAACTAATTATGTTTTGTTGGCGCTAAAATTGGCCAGATCGGAATCGGCCGATGGTTTTCAGCGTCGGACACACGACCCGGGAGAATCTGCTTAGCTCCTGTTCGGGTTATTGCCCTGGTACGGTTCACGCGGCGTGCTAGTCAATCTGACATGTTGATTGACAAGGAAATAAAGTATTAAATTCCAGGCGCTCCGATCGGCTGGAGTTCTGATCTATCCTGAGGAGCGCATCGGCGGCGAATCGGCCGATTTGCTGTAGAGAAGATCGGCTATGGATCAACCGATAATCATGTAATAATTGTAAAGAAAACTGCTGGAGCAATCTAAACAATTACTACAGAGGCAACACTTGAGATAGATCCAATCGGCTGTAAGATGATAAATCGAAGAAGAATGATAACGAAGCCAATTACTCTGATTTCAAGCTGGATAACTGGTGATAATACTAGAATAACAGATAAAACTTGCGATTCTAGTAAATATCAATAACTGGTGAATAAATCCAAATGAAACCACAGCGATGCGCCGTAGTTAAAGCTCGGATATTACTCGATAAGCGAAACCTACCAATTGGCCGGAGATCAAGTTGATGCAGCCCTGCCAACCCGTACGAACTCGTGAAAGAAGAAAAGTATTGGCGAAGTCCCGACTTTAAAGTAAATTGTTGAAAAAGTAGAAGTATTGTTGTTGATTGATGTGATTGTCCTTTGCAAGACCCTGACGACTCCTATTTATACCCTAAAACTAGGACTCCTAGTCGATCACGACTTGTTACAACCTTATTTAAAAAACAGGAAAACTACTATCTCTATAAGAACTTTTAAAGGAAACGGACTCCCGCAGAATCTTCCGCCGCCGTTCCCTAATCCAATTAGGGTTCCCTTCAATTGCTCCTTGACCGACTTAGCGTTGCCCTGTTGCCCAACTTTTGACCAGGACCCTCCGAAATAGTCCCATCCTGTTGGCGCAAGCTGTATCACCAATCGGCCGATTTTCAACTGTTACCTCAATCGGCCGATTCCTTACTGTAGCCTTCAGATCTGCCGCATCGGCCAATCTTCTCCTCCTGACGCCGATTCAACACGTGTCAAAATCTGGCGTCAACACATGCCCCCCAGTTTCGGAGTAAAACATAACTTTTTCTTCGAAACTCTTTCTTTAATCCTTTCCTCCGAAAAGGGCGCAGTAAAAATCTCCTTCCGTTCCGTGGCACAATGATTGCAATTTCCTCGGACCGAGCGCACGAAACGACTGCTCCCCTGGAATTCGTGTAGACGGCACAGTAAAAATACCATCTTTGCCCTCGCTCTCCCGATTTTTCTTAAGTACTGGCCTTCTCCGCCTACTCTTCCCCACAAATCTAGCATTCTCTTCCAACGAACCACTGTTCATCTTCCTCCAAGCTCTCTTGATCTCCAAGCGCTTCCCCCTTCCCGGCGATCTCATCTGCGACCTGCTCCAACCCTCCAATGGCGTCACCATCGGCGACAGCTCCATCCATGGACGCTCCATCGGCAACTCCTTCAGCGGCGGCGGCCCAATCGGCGCCTTCCCTAGCGGTTCCATCGGCGACGATGATTTCCATCACAGAGGTAAATGCTCGAAATTTTTCCTGTTCGCTTTTGTTGGCGCTAAAATCGGCCGGATAGGAATCGGCCGATGGGTCTTCAGCGTCGGACACACGACCCGGGTGAATCTGCTTAGCTCCTGTTCGGGTTATCGCCCTGGTGCGGTTCGCGCGGCGTGCCAGTCAATCTGACCTGTTGATTGACAAGGAAATAGAGTATTAAATTCCAGGCGCGTCGATCGGCTGGATTTCCGATCTGTCCTGAGGAGCGCGTCGGCGGCAAATCGGCCGATTTGCTGTAGAGATGATCGGCTATGGGTCAGTCGATAATCGTATAGTAATTGTAAAGAAGACTGCTAGAGCGATCTAAACAATCACTATAGAAGCAACACTTGAAATAGATCTAATCGGCTATATGGCGATGAATCGAAGGAGAACAATGACGAAGCCGATTACTCTGATTACAAGCTAGATAACTGGTGATAATACTAGAATAACAGGTAAAACTTGCAATTCTAGTAAATATCGATAACTTGTGAGTAAATCCAAACGAAACCACAGCGATGCGCCCGTAGTTAAAGCTCGGATATTACTCGATAAGCGGAACCTACCAATTGGCCGGAGATCAGGTTGATGCAGCCCTGCCAATCCGTACGAACTCGTCGAAGAAGAAAATATTGGCGAAGTCGCCGACTTGAAAGTAAAGTACTGGTAAAAAGTAGAAGTGTTTTGTTGATTGATTTGATCCTTTCTTTTGCAAAGCCCTAGCGACTCCTATTTATACCCTGAAACTAGGACTCCTGGTCGATTACGACTTGTTACAACCTTATTTAAAACAGGAAAACTACTATATCTATAATAACTTTAAAAAGGAAACGGACTCCCGCAGAATCTTTCGCCGCCGTTTCCTAATCCAGTCAGGACCTCTTCAATTGCTTTCCGGCCGTCTTAGCATACCTTGTTGACCAGCTTTTGACCAGGATCTTCTGGAATAATCCTATCCTGTCGGTATGGGCTGCGCCACCAATCGGCCGATTTTCAACTGTTACCTCGATCGGCCGATTCCTTACTGTAGCTTTCAGATCTGCTTCATCGGCCAACCTTCTCCTCCTGACGCCGATTCAATACATGTCAAAATCTGGCGTCAACACAAGCCCCCCAGTTTCGGAGTAAAATATAACTTTTCCTTCGAAACTCTTTTCTTTAACCCTCTTCTCCGAAACGGGCGCAGTAAAAATCTCCTTCCGTTCCGCGGCACAATGATTGCAATTTCCTCGAACCGAGCGCGCGAAACGACCGCTCCCCTGGAACTCGTGTAGATGGTGCGGTAAAAATACCATCTTTGCCCTTGCCCCCTTTATCTTTCTTAAGTACTGGTTTTCTCCGCCTCTCCTCCTCCACGAATCCAGCATCCTTTCTGCCGCATTACTGTTCATCTTCCTCCAAGTTCTTTCGATCTCCAAGCGTTCCCCCCTCTCCGGCGACCTCATCCGTAGCCTGCTCCGACCCCCAATGGCGTCTCCGTCGGTGACCGGCCCTTCTACAGAGGCTCCATCGGCTGCTCCTTTGGCGGCGGCGGCCCAATCGGCGGCTTCTCCAGCAGTGTCGTCGGCGACGATGGCTTCCATTCCAGAGGTAAATGCCCGAAATTTTTTTTTCCTTTTTGCCTTGCTGTTTCAGTATTTTCCGATCCCTTTCTTAGTTTCTTCCCTTTTCTCTCTTTCTTTTTAGGCCCTTAGGCACAGGATCACCATTCCTCTCTCAGAGTCTCCTGACCTCATCTGTTTAGGCCCTATGGGGAATCCTGATCCAACGGATCTAATCAGTTTAGAAACTCACAGAATCCCCTTTAAGCAGTCCCCCATGGATTTAGATCACTGGGTAGGCGCATTCAGATCCTGGCCGAACGAAACACCCGGGTGGAGAGAATGGTACCAGAGGGTAGCCGGGTCTTGGAAAGTCCAGTGGGAAGAACTTAAAATCGGCCAGTGCATAGATTTGTCCCTGTCTCAGATGGAAAAGAACGAACCTTTGGTTATGGCAGCCTCTTACTTCTGGTCCGATGCACTTAACGCATTCCTTTTTGGACACGGACCCATGACCCCGACCTTGGCCGATGTCCTGCTGCTGACCGGCCTAGATGTTTCCTCCGCCGATACCCCCTTCAATTATCTTTTCAAGCCATCTCATCGGCTAGACACCAAAGGAATCGGCGGGTGGAAAGGATACATCAGCAAAAACATGAAGACAGGAACAGTCTCATAGAGGGAGCACACCGTCTTCTTGATGATGTGGCTGGAGAAGCACTTCTTCTGTGGCAGAGCGGTCGGTCCCTCTTCCAACACTCAAGCTCTGGCAGAGTCCCTTGCACAAGGATCGGCCGTCCCCCTGGGTAAACATTTGCTGGGATCGGCATACCATATGATGCAACAAATCAGCGCCAAGCTGTCGAAAGGAGAGCCGATAGGGAATCCAGGCGGTCCTTGGTGGTTCATCACCCTCTGGCTCAATCTACACATGAGCAAGGTCTCTCAGCAGAGGAGACAAAGACTTTTCCCAACATTGAGTCAGAGGAGAATCCATCGGTCCGACGCCGCTGCAGATCTGTTGGAGAGGCGGCATCGGCCTTTCCTGGCTGCCAGTTCACCGCTACCCGTGTAGCTGAATATTTCAGATGCTTCTATAATGGACTTAGCGAGGAGATGATCATCTGGTACCCATATCAACTTGCGGAGCCGATTTTTTAATTGCCTTTATGCTTCGACTTCTCCACCCACACATTTGACAGAGAATTGATGGATGTTTTGATTAAGCCGGGAATTCTGCCGGCTAACTTCTTCTCAGGAAAGGACTCACCCACTTATGAGTTCTATTGCCCGTCGGCTGCAGCAAGGCAATTAGGTTTTGGCCAATTGCTGATTCGAGTTTATTTCGCCGGCCAAGCAAAATTCAGAGACGGATTAACCTCTAGTCTCGACTACAGCCGATTGTGCGATTTAGTACCTGACTCCAGCACCATTGACTTGAACGGCTGGTCAGTTGCCTCTTTCGCCACCCAACAGTACAAATTATGGTGGGCAGAATGGAAGAAGCATCTTTTCTGTAAATCCCCATCAATTTACTGCAACATTCTGGACCCAGAGAACATCGACCCAAATGCTGCGGTATGTCCTTTTCTTCTTAGCCGATTTCAATGTTGCATTATCATCTCGCTGTTAACTTATATTTACCTCTTCAATCTGAAAGCCATGCCCCCCCAGTGCGGAGTCGAAGCGGCCGGCCGATCGATAGCCATCATCAATACACAGTGTACCCACTCATCGGCTTCCATGCTCCATCTATCAGAGATATCTCCACCGGCCGATCAAGACGAGCGCCCAAAAGACCAACACCGAAGATATCCAGCCGCCGGATGCGGGCTCGCATTGAATCGGCCAATCAGACGACAATAGCATCGGCTGAATCTCCCGTATCGGATCGGCTAGCCAGATGGCAGCAGCATCGGCCGAGACTCCCCGTGTTGGATCGGCCGATCAGGTGGAAATGATACTTGCCGAGACCTCAGGTCCTTCACCCTTACCAGCTGTCGAGATAGCCAATCCCCAAGTCACCGCCGAAGCCGGGGCCGCTGCAGCATCGCTCTTAGTAGAAGCTGTCCAGGTAACTTTATTTATCTCATGTATTCCCCAAATCTTCTGCTAACATCAATTTCATCCCTTTACCAGGCTGCACAAGTTGTCCCACCGCAATCTCCACGACTGTCGGCCACGTCTCAAGTAGGGATTGCGACTACAGCAGCTCGTGTTGCCGAGGTAAATGATCTCTTACTCTGCATCATTAATATTCAGGAAACTTAACCAATTCTGATGCAGGTCGACTTGGGTACGCCGATTGTAACTCCACAGCAGGAATCGGCCGGAGAACCCGCAGAGGTATGGCAAATTCCCACTACCATCTTATTTCATTTTCCCATAGTATTCTCACGAGCATTTTATACCTTTCTCAGGAAGCTGGCCCAAGCGGAGCACCAATAATGATCGAATCTTCTTCTTCTGGTGAACCTAGTGCACCAATCCCTGAAACAAGGGAAATACTTCCGCCGGCGCAGGCAAGAGAGATTCGTTTCAAAGAGGTAACAATCTTACCACCATAATCGGCCGATTTCCTTTCACTACTTACTTATCCTTTGCTTCGTCCCCTTACAGGAGCAAGATTCTCCCAACAATAGTATCTTTTCTTTCGCTGTCTCCTTGGCCGATGAAGAAGAAACCGCCTCACACGCGGCTCCACCGAGCTCTGCCTCCGACGATGTCCGCTCTAAGCTTGAAAGCATCCGTACCCTCCTCCAAGGTGACATCGGCCGACTGGTGAAAGATGCATCGCCGATCCGACAACTTTTCAATGAGGTCGCAGATCACATCCCGGATGAAGTGTCGGAAGACTTGGGGTATGCCGCCTATATAGAGGGCATGCGGATTCCGGTCTCGCGGGCGCTGCAACGTATAGCCGATCGCGCTCAGATGGCCAAAACTCAGGAGGAGGTTGACTCGTACAAGCACCAGGCCCAGGAAGTACATCACAAAATCAACTTCCTCGAGAACTGCCGTCCGGACATCGTCGGCACAATAGATCGGCTGAAACGGAGGAGAGCAGAACTAGCCAAGGAGATGGAACAGATAACCAAAGAGATAGCCGCTGAGGAGAAAAAGCTCCAAGAACTCCCAACCATGATCAGCGAGCTGAAGCAAAAAAGACAACATCTAGCCCGTGAAACAATAAGACTCCATCGCCGCGTGTCAGAAGTGCCAGGATCGGCCGAAAGTGATCAGAGGATAGTAGAATCGGCCGATCAAATTAGACGATGAGCGATTGTAGCCATAGATACTTTCCTTGGGCTGTAAACAATATGTTAAACATTATTGTTCCCTTAATGCCACTGCGCCGATTTGGTTTTGAACTGCTTCATGTAATCCGTAATCTCCACTTAACGATGAATCCCAATACTTCTTTCACCAGATGGGTAGCCAGAAAACCGATGAGAAATCGGTCATGTTAACTTGACATATTTTCTTTTTGTACCCAGAATCCAAATCGGCACCAACGTACGTCGGCCTTGATTTGCTGCTATCTCTCAAATCTCCCATCTCTAATGAATCGGCCGACGTGAATCCATGTCCCAGCTTCTCATCCTTTCGAACGAGCTGAATCTTCAGAGCCGACTGCTTGGATCGGCTGTAGACCGAAATCGGACACTTTCAGGAAGTCAGTGTCCCATGTCCTGCCAGATATACACTTGACGTGTTCGCAGCTCCACTGTTGTGTGTCGGCCGCCGCAACGCTGTAGACGGAATCGGCAGCGACTATCTCTGTACTGTCGCCGACCCATTGCACAAGGCATTGATGCATAGTAGATGGGACACAGCAGTTTGCATGTATCCAGTCGCGACCAAGCAGCATATTATAGGACCCTTTGCCATTAATGACGAAGAAAGTAGTGGGGAGGGTCTTACTGCCGATGGTGAGGTCGACGCAGAATGCTCCGCGGGCGGGTGATACGTTGCCTTCGAAATCTTTCAGCATCATGTCCGTCTTGGTGAGGTCGTCGTCGCCCTTGCCCAGCTTGCGGAACATGGCATACGGCATGATGTTGACTGCCGCGCCTCCATCTACCAGTAATTTGGTGACGGGTCTTCCGTTGACATACCCTTTGAGAAACAGCGCCTTAAGATGCTGTCGTTTTTCCTCTTCTGGTTTCTCAAACGTAGCCGTCATCGGCTCTAATACCATTTGTGCCATTTGCTCTTCCTCTGTTTTTGTCATCGGCGTTGGAATCTTCGCTTTTGGGATCTGGATAGGCCGTCAGGACACCACCTGGGATTCACTAGTTTGGCCGATGGTTTAGCGTGTTCCCAATCTGGTTCCCTTCCTATGGGATCTTCGTCTGACACCCTATCATCGGCCATCTCTTCCAGCCGATCGTGCGCGCTGATCCTGCCCCCCAATCCATCTTGCTGGCCGATCTTGCTTTTTGACCTGCCGTACTAGTCAACTCTGCCCCCCAGCCGATCATGCACCGAAACGCGCCGTTCTTCGCGCCGATTTCTATTGATCGGCTCTGATCCTCTGTCCCTAGAGTGTGGCTTCGGGCGATCGTTGCGGTTTGATCCGTTGCACTCCGGACAGTTATCGGCAGATGGCAATCTGATATCGTTCTCCCAGCAGTGGATGAAGAACGGACATTGCCAGTGATCTTCACGCCGGCGTATCATCTCTTCCTGGTGCTGTGTTTGTTCTAGCTGCCGCCGATATTTACTTAGTAGAGATCGGGAGGTGACAGGCCTGTGTGGTCATTCTGGCCCTCGCCTGTTCCTTCTGATTTCTTTCGCCGTGATCTGCCTCCTGGAGTCAACAGCGCCGCCTCTTCTCGCCGATTCTGTCGTCAGCACCTTGGTTTGACTTGATTCTTCTCCAGCGTTGACCGTGTTGGCCGGGAAGGGATGCTGATCTATCTTCATCGGCATTGCCGATTTGGTTGGAGTCTCAAATCTGAGCCGCCCCTGTTCAATGGCCGATTATATCTGCTGACGGAAGACTTTACATTCATTGGTGTCATGAGAGGTAGCGTTGTGCCACTTGCAGTACTTCATCTTCTTAAGTTGATCGGCCGTAGGGATGGTGTGATGTTGCGACAGCTTAATCTGTCCCTCCTGAAGTAGTAGATCAAAAATTTTATCGGCCTTTGACGTGTCGAAGCCGAATGTCTCTGGCTCCTTCTTGCCAAAGGGGCAGGATATCGGTTTTTTCCCTTTTACCCATTCTGCCAGGCCGATTTCTTCCTCTGCGTCAGATTCAGATCCCTCCAAGTATGCCACCTTCTTCTGGAAGCTCTTCCGCTGTTCAAACGGTCGGACCTCCTGTCCTGACATCCGGTGGACGATTTGACTCAGACTCTCAAACTCGTGGGCAGCATATCTCTCTCTGATTTGCGGTAAGAGGCCCTGGAAAGCGATATCGGCCAACTGTGCATCGGTCAGAGCCAGACTATAGCACTTGTTCTTGATTTCCCTGAACCTCTGAATGTACCCTGTCACCGGTTCATCGCTCCTCTGCCTGAGGCTGGTTAAATCTGAAATCTTCATCTTGTGTACTCCTTCATAGAAGTACTTGTGGAATTGTTTCTCCAGATCGGCCCAAGTGACGATAGAATTTGGTGGTAAAGTGGTGAACCACTGGAAGGCCGATCCGGACAGAGATGATGAAAATAAACGCACCCTCAGAGCATCTTGCGTGGCAGCTTCTCCGCACTGGATGATGAATCTGTTGATGTGCTCCACCGTGGATGTGTCGTCCGTCCCTGAGAACTTGGTGAAATTAGGAACTTTGTAGCGGTGTGGGAACGGCAACGAGTCATAGGCCGATGGATACGGCATTTTGTAAGTATAAGTTTGAACTTTCGGCTTCAGCCCAAACTGATCTTGGATTACTTCTGCTATCTTTGCCGTCCAGTCCACCTGCTGCTGATGAACGGTTGTTCGAGGCGCGGGCATATGCTGAAGGGCTGGTTCGGCCAGGTGATGAATCGGCGAAGTTTGCTGAGCGGCCGATAACTGCTGGCGAAACGCGTCCGCACCCCCTTCGTACGTCGTTGCTGGCACCGTGCCTCTGAATGCTTCCACAGTGCTTGCCCCCCTGCCGATTTCTGGTAAAATCGGCTGGTACTGGGAGACCGTCGGCCGGGCGGCCGATTGGTACGGCACCTGAAACGGATAAGTGCCATGCCCGTTCACTAGCTCGGGGAAATACGCCGTGGCTGATGCCCCCCAAGGCACTGAGCTCGTAGGTAGTGCTTGCACAGAAGCCATTTGAACGGGTTGAAGCGGCACTCGCGATGGGAGATAAGGTGCACCGCTGTATCTTGGAGACGCCGGAAGTGGTGGAGAGCTGTATCCCTCGCGCTGCGTCAATATCGGCTGAGAAGCCGATTGGGATGTGTACGGTAAGCTTCTGGCCGGCAGGGTAGTTGGAGGGGCATATGCCGGTCCCTGATAACCTTGAACGGCTCCGCTGGCCAGAGATTTGATGACGGCGTTGTACACCGTGTTGCTCATCACCGAGGATTGGTCAATGAATGCTTGATACACGGACTGTTGAATCATCTCTGACATCTTGCCCGAGTCTTCAGCAATGGTGATGTGGCACTAATGTACGTCGGCCTCGATTTGCTGCTATCCCCCAAATCTACCATCTCTAATAAATCGGCCGACGTGAATGTGTGCCCCAGCTTCCCATCTTCTCGGACGAGCTGATCCATTTATTCTGAATCTTCGGAGCCGACTGCTTGGATCGGCTGTTGACCAAAATCGGACACTCTCAGGAAATCAGTGTCCCAAGTCCTGCCAGATATACACTTGATGTGCTCGCAGCTCCACTGTTGTGTGTCGGCCGCTGCAACGCTGTAGACAGAATCGGCAGCGACTATCTCTGTACTGTCGCCGACCCATTGCACAAGGCATTGATGCATAGTAGATGGGACACAGCAGTTTGCATGTATCCAGTTGCGACCAAGCAGCATATTATAGGACCCTTTGCCATTAATGACGAAGAAAGTAGTAGAGAGGGTCTTACTGCCGATGGTGAGGTCGACGCAGAATGCCCCGCGGGCGGGTGACACGTTGCCTTCGAAGTCCTTCAGCATCATGTCCGTCTTGGTGAGGTCGTCATCGCCCTTGCCCAGCTTGCGGAACATGGCATACGGCATGATGTTGACTGCCGCGCCTCCATCTACCAGTAATCTGGTGACGGGTCTTCCGTTGACATAACCCTTGAGAAACAGCGCTTTGAGATGCTGCCGTTTTTCTTCTTCTGGTTTCTCAAATGTAGCCGTCATCGGCTCTAATACCAGTTGTGCCATTTGCTCTTCCTCTGTTCTTGTCACTTTGTCCCGATCGCTTGGCGCCATGAATTCCATCGGCAGTATGAAAACATTTTAATCTCGGCTGCCGATTCTTGGTTATCCGTTTCTTGATCGGTTTTCTTTGGGCGCCAAACTCGAGATTTAACATTTCTTCTTTCCGGCACGTGTCTTTGCTCTTCTTCTTGATGCTCAAACTGGCGTAGGCGTTGGATCCTTCGCTTTTGGGATCTGGATAGGCCATCAGGACACCACCTGGGATTCGCTGGTTTGGCCGATGATCTGGCGTGTTCCCAATCTGGTTCCCTACCTAGGGGATCTTCGTCTGACACCCTACCATCAGCCATTTCTTCCAGCCGATCGTGTGCGCTAATCCTGCCCCCCAGTCCATCTTGCTGGCCGATCTTGCTTTTTGACCTGTTGCGCTGGTCAACTTTGCCCCCCAGCCGATCATGCACCGAAACGCGCCGTTCTTCGCGCCGATTTCTGTTTATCGGCTCTGATCCTTTGTCCCTAGAGTGTAGCCTCGGGCGATCGTTGCGGTTTGATCCGTTGCACTCCGGACAGTTATCGGCAGATGGCAATCTGATATCGTTCTCCCAGCAGTGGATGAAGAAGGGACATTGCCAGTGATCTTCACGCCGGCGTATCATCTCTTCCTGGTGCTGTGTTTGTTCTAGCTGCCGCCGATATTTACTTAGTAGAGATCGGGAGGTGACAGGCCTGTGTGGTCGTTCTGGCCCTCGCCTGTTCCTTCTGATTTCTTTCGCCGTGATCTGCCTCCTGGAGTCAACAGCGCCGCCTCTTCTCGCCGATTCTGTCGTCAGCACCTTGGTTTGACTTGATTCTTCTCCAGCGTTGACCGTGTTGGCCGGGAAGGGATGCTGATCTATCTTCATCGGCATTGCCGATTTGGTTGGAGTCTCAAATCTGAGCCGCCCCTGTTCAATGGCCGATTATATCTGCTGACGGAAGACTTTACATTCATTGGTGTCATGAGAGGTAGCGTTGTGCCACTTGCAGTACTTCATCTTCTTAAGTTGATCGGCCGTAGGGATGGTGTGATGTTGCGACAGCTTAATCTGTCCCTCCTGAAGTAGTAGATCAAAAATTTTATCGGCCTTTGACGTGTCGAAGCCGAATGTCTCTGGCTCCTTCTTGCCAAAGGGGCAGGATATCGGTTTTTTCCCTTTTACCCATTCTGCCAGGCTGATTTCTTCCTCTGCGTCAGATTCAGATCCCTCCAAGTATGCCACCTTCTTCTGGAAGCTCTTCCGCTGTTCAAACGGTCGGACCTCCTGTCCTGACATCCGGTGGACGATTTGACTCAGACTCTCAAACTCGTGGGCAGCATATCTCTCTCTGATTTGCGGTAAGAGGCCCTGGAAAGCGATATCGGCCAACTGTGCATCGGTCAGAGCCAGACTATAGCACTTGTTCTTGATTTCCCTGAACCTCTGAATGTACCCTGTCACCGGTTCATCGCTCCTCTGCCTGAGGCTGGTTAAATCTGAAATCTTCATCTTGTGTACTCCTTCATAGAAGTACTTGTGGAATTGTTTCTCCAGATCGGCCCAAGTGACGATAGAATTTGGTGGTAAAGTGGTGAACCACTGGAAGGCCGATCCGGACAGAGATGATGAAAATAAACGCACCCTCAGAGCATCTTGCGTGGCAGCTTCTCCGCACTGGATGATGAATCTGTTGATGTGCTCCACCGTGGATGTGTCGTCCGTCCCTGAGAACTTGGTGAAATCAGGAACTTTGTAGCGGTGTGGGAACGGCAACGAGTCATAGGCCGATGGATACGGCGTTTTGTAAGTATAAGTTTGAACTTTCGGCTTCAGTCCAAACTGATCTTGGATTACTTCTGCTATCTTTGCCGTCCAGTCCACCTGCTGCTGATGAACGGTTGTTCGAGGCGCGGGCATATGCTGAAGGGCTGGTTCGGCCAGGTGATGAATCGGCGAAGTTTGCTGAGCGGCCGATAACTGCTGGCGAAACGCGTCCGCACCCCCTTCGTACGTCGTTGCTGGCACCGTGCCTCTGAATGCTTCCACAGTGCTTGCCCCCCTGCCGATTTCTGGTAAAATCGGCTGGTACTGGGAGACCGTCGGCCGGGCGGCCGATTGGTACGGCACCTGAAACGGATAAGTGCCATGCCCGTTCACTGGCTCGGGGAAATACGCCGTGGCTGAAGCCCCCCAAGGCACTGAGCTCGTAGGTAGTGCTTGCACAGAAGCCATTTGAACGGGTTGAAGCGGCACTCGCGATGGGAGATAAGGTGCACCGCTGTATCTTGGAGACGCCGGAAGTGGTGGAGAGCTGTATCCCTCGCGCTGCGTCAATATCGGCTGAGAAGCCGATTGGGATGTGTACGGTAAGCCGATGATCGTATAGTAATTGTAAAGAAGACTGCTAGAGCGATCTAAACAATTACTATAGAAGCAACACTTGGAACAGATCTAATCGGCTGTATGGCGATGAATCGAAGGAGAACAATGACGAAGCCGATTACTCTGATCTCAAGCTGGATAATTGGTGATAATACTAGAATAACAGGTAAAACTTGCAATTCTAGTAAATATCGATAACTTGTGAATAAATCCAAACGAAACCACAGCGATGCACCCGTAGTTAAAGCTCGGATGTTACTCGATAAGCGGAACCTACCAATTGGCCGGAGATTAGGTTGATGCAGCCCTGCCAATCCGTACGAACTCGTGGAAGAAGAAAATATTGGCGAAGTCGCCGACTTGAAAGTAAAGTACTGGTAAAAAGTAGAAGTGTTTTGTTGATTGATTTGATTATCTTTCACGAAACCCTAGCGACTCCTATTTATACCCTGAAACTAGGACTCCTGGTCGATTACGACTTGTTACATCCTTATTAAAAACAGGAAAACTACTATATCTATAATAACTTTAAAAAAGGAAACGGACTCCCGCAGAATCTTCCGCCGCCGTTTCCTGATCCAATCAGGACCCCTTCAATTGCTTTCCGACCGACTTAGCATGCCTTGTTGACCATCTTTTGACCAGGATCTTCTGGAATAATCCCATCCTGTTGGCATAGGCTGCGCCACCAATCGGCCGATTTTCAACTGTTACCTCTATCGGCCGATTCCTTACTGTAGCTCTCAGATCTGCCGCATCAGCCAATCTTCTTCTCCTTCCGCCGATTCAAGACGTGTCAAAATCTGGCGTCAACAGCACCGAATTACCATTCCACTCTCAGAATCCCCTGACCTCATCTGTTTGGGCCCTATGGGGAACCCCGATCCAACGGACCTGATTAGCCTAGAAACTCATAGAATCCCTTTTAAGCAATCATCCATGGACTTAGATCACTGGGTAGGCACTTTTAGATCCTGGCCAAACGAAACCCTCGGGTGGAGAGAATGGTACCAGAGGGTGGCCAGATCTTGGAAGGTTCAGTGGGAGGAACAAAAAATCGGCCAGTGCATAGACTTATCTCTGTCTCAGATGGAAAGAAACGAACCTCTGGTCATGGCAGCCTCTTATTTTTGGTCTGATGCACTTAATGCATTCCTTTTCAGACATGGACCTATGACCCCGACCCTGGCCGATGTTCTGCTGTTGACCGGCCTTGATGTCTCCTCCGCCGATACCCCTTTCAATTATCTGTTCAAATCATCACATCGGCTAGAGACGAAAGGAATCGGCGGGTGGAAAGGGTATATTAGCAAAAATATGAAGACCGGGACAGTCTCACAGAGGGAGCATACTGCCTTTTTGATGATGTGGCTAGAAAAGCATTTCTTCTGTGGCAGAGCAGTTGGACCCTCTTCAAACACCCAAGCTTTAGCAGAGGCCTTGTCACAAGGATCGGCCATCCCCCTTGGAAAACATTTGCTGGGGTCAGCCTATTACCTGATGCACCAAATCGGCACCAAGCTATCGAAGGGGGAGCCGATCGGGAACCCTGGCGGTCCCTGGTGGTTTATCACCCTCTGGCTCAATTTATACATGAGCAAGGTCTCTCAGCAACGGATAGAGACCAAAACTTTTCCTAACATTGAGTCAAAGGAGAATCCATCTGTCCGACGTCGCTGCAGATCTTTTGGAGAAGCGGCGTCGGCCTTCCCCGGCTGCCAGTTTACTACTACCCGCACAGCTGAGTACTTCAGATGTTTTTATAATGGCCTTAGTGAAGAGACCATCAGCTGGCATCCATATCAAGCAGTGGAGCCGATTTTTGAATTACCCATAAGCTATGACTTCTCCACCCATACTTTTGACAGGGAGCTTATGGATGTCTTGATCAAGCCGGAGATTCTGCCAGCCAATTTCTTCTCAGGAAAGGACTCTCCCACCTACGAGTTCTACAATCCATCGGTTGCGGCAAGGCAACTAGGTTTTGGCCAACTGCCGATTCGGGTCTACTTCGCCGGTCAAGCGAAATTCAGAGATGAACTGACCTCAAGTCTTGATTACAGCCGGCTGTGCGACCTAGTACCCGATTCCAGTACTATTGACCTGAATAATTGGTCAGTTGCTTCTTTCGCCACCCAGCAATTCAAATTAATGGTGGGCAGAATGGAAGCAACATCTTTTCTGCAAATCTCCATCGTCTTACAGCAACATTCTGGACCCAGAGAACATTGATCCAAATGCGACGGTATGTCCTTTTTCTCAGCCGATTCCAATGCTATTTCTTTCCATATTGTCATCTTGTTATTAACTCACGTTCATCTTCTCAGTCTGAAAACCATGTCCCTCCGATGCGGAGCCGAAGCGGCCGGCCGATAGATAGTCATCATCAATACACACTGTATCCACTTATCGGCTTCCATGCTCCAACCATCAAGGATATCTCTACTGGCCGATCGAAGCGAGCACCGAAAAGGCCAACATCGAAGATAACCAGCCGTTGAGTGCGAGCTCGCATCAGATCGGCCGATCAGATGGCAATAGCATCGGCTGAGGTTCCTCGTATCGGATCGGCCAACCAGATGGGAGTGGCATCGGCCGAGATTCCCCGTATCGGATCGGCCGACCAAATGGCGGTGACACCGGCCGAGACTCCAATCCCTTTACCTTTGCCGGTTGTCGAGATGGCCGATCCCCAAGTCTTCAAATCTTCTACTGACATTAACTCTCTTCCTCTACCAGGCTACACAAGCTATTCCACCGCAATCTCCGCAGCAATCGGCTACATCCCAAGTGGGAGCCGAAACTCCAGCAGCTCCTATCATTGAGGTAAATGATCTCTTACCTTGATCTCTTAATGTTCAGAAAACTTAACCGATCTTGATGCAGGCCGATTTGGGTATGATAACTACAACCCCACAACAGACATCGGCCGGGAGATCCACAGAGTCATGGCAAATTTTTCACACCATCTTATCTCAATTTCCCATAGCATACTCACAGGATCTTCTTTTATATCCTTTTCAGGAAGCTGGTCCAAGCGGAGCACTAATAATCGTTGAATCTTCTTCTTCCGACGAGCCAACTGCACCAGCCCCTGAGACAAGGGAAACGCTTCCACAGGCGCAGGTAAGAGAAATTCGCTTTAAGGAGGTAACAAACTTACCATTAGAATCGGCCGATTTCCTTTTACTGCTTGCCTACCCTTTACTTTATTTCTTCACAGGAGCAAGATACCCCTAACAACAGCATCTTCTCCTTTGCCGTCTCCTTGCCCGATGACGAGGAAATTGCTTCACATCCAATTCCATCGAGCTCCACCTCCGATAATGTCCGCGCCAAGCTCGAAAGCATGCGCACTCTCCTTCAAGACGACATCAGCCGATTGGTAGAAGATGCTTCGCCGATTCGACGACTTTTCAACGAGATCAAAGGTCGAATCCCGGAAGAAGTATCAGAAAACTTAGCGCATGCTACCTACATAGAGCATATGCATATTCTGGTTTCCAGGGCGCTGCGCCATATGGCCGATCGTGCTCAGATGGCAAAAACTCAGGAGGAGGTTGATTCATACAAGCACCGGACTCAGGAGGTACACCACAGGATCAACTTCCTCGAAAGCTGCCGTCCGGACATTGTCGGTGCGATAGATCGGCTGAAACGGAGAAGAGCAGAGCTGGCCAAGGAGATGGAACAGATAACCAAAGAGATAGCCGCTGAAGAAAAGAAACTCCAAGAACTCCCATCCATCATCAGTGAGCTGAAGCAAGAAAGACAGCATCTGGCCCGTGAAACGATAAGGCTTCGTCGCCGTGTGTCAGAAGTCCCAGGATCGGCCGATGACGACCAGAGAGTACTAGATTCGGCCGATCAAATTAGACGACAAGCCATTGTAGCCATAGATGCTTTTCTTGAGTTGTAAAGAACACTGTAACATTTATTGCTCCTTCAATATTACTGCGCCGATTTGGTTTTGAACTGTTTCTTCAGTCAGCTTTGCATTTATGTATGTATTTACTCCGATAGGACGTGTCTCACCATCCATCTACCTCTCCTTCCTTTATAAGTAGACCGTTCACCATCTCTAGAGGCATACACATCACTTACCTTCTCTTTCCCTCTTTACAGTCCCAAACTGAACGGCAAGATGTCTTCTTCGTCCTCTTCATCTTCTTCCTCTGTCAACCAGGTATGAACTTCTCTTTTGCCTTTCCCCTAAATAACTCAATCGTTCTGATGTTGGGCAATCCCTTTTATCTCTGTTCAGCCAAAACGTCTCAGCCCTGGTCTAGAACGAGCGATTGAAATCATGCATTCAGAAGAGCCACTATCACAGGCAGACACAGATCTGATAAGAGCTCATGCTGAGGAACTCAGAGATCATGTCCCTGCTGTTGTCCAAGAATACTGGGACCTTATAGACGCCCACTTTTTGGTCCGTAAGCGACCATCTTCTGAAAAAAATCCTCTACTTCCTTGTAAAGCTAAGACCGAAGTTGCCATGGAGGATCTGGAGGAGAAGAAAACCCGCCTACTGACAGAACTTTGCAACCAAGCTGAAACTGGAGCCACTGCAGAGGACCCGAAGGAGAAAAGGCTCAGCCTTATGATAGAACTGGGTCGCATCGAGAGAGAAATCCAGCGTAGACGTAGTCAGTAGACATATCGGTATTTTTCTTCTAAAGGCGACTTGTACCATGTCGGCCATGTACTCTGTCATTTTCATCCAATAATGAATCCCAATGTTTTTCTTCATCAGATGTGTAAACGAAAACCGATGAGAAATCGGCCATATTATCTTGATATATTTTATTGCAAGTTATGCATCTACCCAAATGCTCGGATAGTACCTCTTCAGATATCGTCCGTTTAAAGCTCTTCGGAATTCCTCCCCTTCAACTGTCTCCAGAATATATGCATTCCCAGGGGCACATCGGCCGATTCTGTACGGCCCTTCCCAAGTGGGTGACCATTTACCGAATTTGGGATCTTTGGATCCTATCGGCAGCACCAACTTCCACACCAAATCTCCTTGAGAGAATTGTTTAACTTTGACCTTTCTATCATACCATCTGGCCACCATTTCTTGTTTTCTTCTATACTAATCAGGGCTCTCAACCGTAAACTTGCCGAATCATCAAGTTCGTCTTTCATGAGAGAGGAATAGTCATCGGCCGTTAACTGATCTTGTAACGATATACGTCTTGACCCTGTCCTTATCTCCCACGGCAAGACCGCCTCATGACCATAAACCAACTGATAAGGGGATATCTTAGTGGCTCCATGACAAGCCATCCTATATGCCCATAAAGATTCAGCCAAAGACATATGTCACTTCTTGGGTTGCTCTTCTATCTTCCTCTTGATTAGTTTGATTATCCCTTTATTGGATGATTCTGCTTGGCCATTGGCTTGAGCATAATACGAAGAAGAATTTAATAACTTAATCCCCATATCGGCGGCAAACTCTCCGAACTTTCCAGAAGTAAACATTGTCCCTTGGTCAGTCGTGATGGTTTGAGGAATACCAAATCGATAGATAATATGGCTTTTAACAAATTCAATCATATTGGCCGATGTCACGTTCCTTAAAGGAACTGCCTCCACCCACTTAGTAAAATAATCTGTGGCCACCAATATGAACTTATGCCCTTTGCTTGATGGAGGATGAATCTGTCCGATGAGATCTATTCCCCAACCTCTGAACGGCTACGGCTTAATTATTGGATTCACAGCCGATGCTGGCGCGCGCTGTACATTGCCAAACTTCTGACAGTCTTGGCATCCTTTGTAGTACTTGAAACAATCTTCAAGGATAGTCGGCCAATAATACCCATTGTTCCGGATCATCCATTTCATTTTGTGAGCCGATTGATGAGCTCCACATACGCCTTCATGGATCTCTCCCATCAAAACCTTTGCCTCTTCTGTTCCCAGGCACTTGAGGAGAACTCCATCAATCGTCCGATAAAACAAATCATCCTCAAGCAACACATATTTTGTAGCCTGAAAACGCGTTCGCCGATCCACTTTCTGGGATGGATCTTTCAAGTAATCGGCGATTTCCTTTCGCCAGTCATCGGCCGCGAGCTCTAGCATCATCGCTCCCTGAATCGGCCCATACCCGGAGGCATGTTGGGCCAGCCTGTTGGCCTCTTCATTATAATTTCTGGGGATATGCTCAATTATTGCAGACTTGAATTCCTTTAAAAGCTGAAGGCAATCTTCATAGTAAATCCTCAAGATATCATCCTTGCACTCAGATCGCCCCGTTAATTGATCCACAATGAGCATGGAATCTCCAAAAATTTCAACTGCATCAGCTTTGACTTCCTTTAATAATTGTATGCCTTTCAGAACGGCTCGATATTCCGCCTGATTATTAGTTGCGGAAGCTTCTATCGGCAGAGAGAAATTATAACTTGCCCCCCGAGGCGATACAAGAATAATGCCAATTCCTGATCCGACCCCACACGAAGAACCATCAAATATAGAGTCCATGGAACTGGTTCAACGGCGGCAATCTCTAGTCCACAATGCTGAGCTACGAAATCAGCCATTACTTGACCTTTCACGGCTTTGGCTGATTCGTACCTTAAGTCGAATTCTGACAGAGCCAGGATCCATTTTCCAATCCGTCCTTTCAAAATCGGCAATGATAGCATATACTTCACCACATCATCTTTGCATACGACTATGCATTCTGCCGATAATAAATAGTGCCTGAGCTTGGTACACGAGAAGTATAAACACAAGCATAGCCGCTCCACCGGGGAATATCTTGTTTCGGCATCTAAGAGTCTTCTGCTGACGTAATATACCACTCGTTCTTTCCCCTCAAACTCCTGTACCAACGTCGATCCAATAGCCTGTTCATCAGCCGATAAATATCATTTGAACGGCTTACCAGCCTGTGGTGGGACCAATACTGGAGGTGAAACTAGATATTGCTTGATATTTTCCAATGCCTTGCGTTGTTCTTCTCCCCATATGAATTCCTGGTCGGGCTTTAATTTCAACAGAGGGGTAAAAGCCTGAATACGTCCTGACAGGTTGGATATGAATCTTCTGATAAAATTGACCTTGCCGATGAGGGACTGTAGCTCGGTTTTATTTTGTGGGGCCACAATTTTGTTGATGGCGTCTATGGTCTTGCGGTTGACTTCTATCCTGCGCTCATGAACCATGAATCCTAAGAATTGCCCAGCCGATACACCAAATGCACACTTGTTTGGGTTCATCTTCAACCCATGCTTCCTTGTGCACTCCAGTACTTCTTGTAAATCGGCCAGATGTTCCTGGTGACCTTTTGACTTGACCACGACGTCATCTATGTAAATTTCCACCGATGTACCAATGAGCTTGTGGAAGATGTAATTCATGGCCCGCTGATACGTAGCACCGGCGTTCTTTAACCCAAAAGTCATAACAACCCATTCAAATAAACCAAGATGACCTGGACACCTGAAAGCCGTTTTCGAGATATCTTCTTCGGCCATTAATATCTGATTGTACCCTGCATTCCCATCCATGAAACTTATGACTCTGTGTCCTGCGGCAGCATCTATCAAGATATCGGCCGTTGGCATTGGATATCCATCCATTGGTGTAGCCTGATTTAAGTTCCTGAAATCGATGCACACGCGCAACTTTCCATTCTTTTTGTATACGGGTACAATATTAGAAATCCATTCGGCGTAGCGGCACTGCCGAATAAATCCTGCTTCAATTAACTTTGTAATTTCGGCCTTTATATCAGGTAGAATCTTGGGGTTACACCGTCGTGCAGGTTGCTGATATGGCCGATATCCTGATTTTATAGGTAACCGGTGTTCAACAATGCACCAGTCTAGACCTGCCATCTCATGATATTCCCAAGCAAAGCAATCCTTGAACTCTTTTAATAAATTTATCAGTTTATACTTATACTCAGGATCCAATTAGCACTAATATACGTCGGCCTTGATTTGCTGCTATCTCCCAAATCTACCACCTCCAATAAATCGGCCGACGTAAACCCATGCCCAAGCTTCCCGTCTTCTCGGACGAGCTGATCCATTTATTCTGAATCTTCAGAGCCGACTGCTTGGATCGGCTGCAGACTGAAATCGAACACTTTCAGGAAGTCAGTGTCCCAAGTCCTGCCAGATATACATTTGACGTGCTCGCAGCTCCACTGTTGCGTGTCGGCCGCTACAACGCTGTAGGCGGAATCTGCAGTGACTATCTCTGTGCAGTCGCCGACCCATTGCACGAGGCATTGATGCATTGTAGATGGGACACAGCAGTTTGCATGTATCCAGTCGCGGCCAAGCAGCATGTTGTAGGACCCCTTGCCATTAATAACGAAAAAATTGGTAGGAAGAGTCTTACTGCCGATGGTGAGGTCGACGCAGAGCGCTCCACGGGCGGGAGACACGTTGCCTTCGAAATCCTTCAACATCATGTCCGTCTTGGTGAGGTCTTCTTCGCCCTTGCCTAGCTTGCGGAACATGGCATACGGCATGATGTTAACTGCGGTGCCTCCATCTACTAGTAATCTGGTGACGGGTCTTCCGTCAACATAGCCTTTGAGAAACAGCGCTTTAAGATGCTGCCGTTTTTCTTCTTCTGGTTTCTCAAACGTAGCCGTCATCGGCTCTAACACCAGTTGTGCCATTTGTTCTTCCTCCGTTCTTGTTGCTTTGTCTCGATCGTTAGGCGCCATGAATTCCATCGGCAGTATGAATACCATATTGATTTCGGCTGCCGATTCTTGGTTGTTTGCTCCCTGATCATTTTTCTTTGGGCGCCACACCCGAGACTTAACATTTCTTTTCTCTAGCACCTGCCTCTGCTCTTCTTCTTGATGCTCCCACTGGCGTAAGTGTTGGATCCTCCGTTTCTGGGATCTGGATAGGCCATTGGGACACCACCTGGGATTTACTAGTTTGGCCGATGATCTGGCGTGTTCTCAATCTGGTTCTCTTCCTAGGGGATTTTCATCCGACACCCTGTCATCGGCCATCTCTTCCAGCCGATCGTGCACGCTGATCCTGCCCCCCAGTCCATCCTGTTGGTCGATCTTGCCTTTTGACCGGTGGTACTAGTCAACTCTGCCCCCCCCCCAGCCGATCATGCACCGAAACGCGCTCTTCCTCTCGTCCGCGCCGATTTCTGTTGATCAGCTCTGATCCTCTGTCCCTAGAGTGTGGCTTCGGGCGATCATTGCAGCTCAATCCGTTACACTCCGGACAATTATCGGCAGACGGCAATCTAATGTCGTTCTCCCAGCAATGGATGAAGAACGGACATTGCCAGTGATCTTCATGCCGGCGTATCATCTTTTCGTGGTATCTTGATTGTTCTTGCTGCTGCCGATATTTACTGAGTAAGAACTGGGATGTGACGGGCTTGCATGGTCGTTCTGGCCCCCGCCTGTTCCTTTTGATTTCTTCCGTCGTGATCTGCCTCCAGGGATCGACGGCACCGCCCCTTCTTGCCGATTCTGACGTCAACACCTTGGTTTGGCGTGAATTTCCTCCAGTGTCAACCATGTTGGCCGGGAAGGGATGCTGATCTATCTTCATCGGCTTCGCCGATTTTGCTGGGGTTTCAAATTTAAGCCTCCCCTGTTCGATGGCCGATTGTATCTGCTGATGGAAGACTTTGCATTCATTCGTATCATGAGACGTGGCGTTGTGCCACTTGCAGTATTTTATCTTCTTGAGTTGATCGGCCGAAGGGATAGTGTGATGTTGGGATAGCTTGATCTGTCCCTCCTGGAGCAATAAATCGAAAATTTTATCGGCCTTTGATGTGTCAAAGCCGAATGTCTCTGGCTCTTTCTTTCCGAAAGGGCATGCTATCGGTTTTTTCCCTTTCACCCATTCTGCCAGGCCGATTTCCTCCTCCCCATCGGATTCAGACCCTTCTAGGTATGCCACCTTCTTTTGGAAATTCCTCCGCTGTTCAAACGGACGGACTTCCTGTCCTGACAATCAGTGGACGATCTGGCTCAGGCTTTCAAACTCTTGCGCAGCATATCTTTCTTTGATTTGTGGCAGGAGGCCTTGGAAAGCGATATCGGCCAACTGTGCATCGGTCAGAGCCAGACTGTAGCATTTGTTCCTGACTTCTCTGAACCTCTGTATATATCCCATTACCGGTTCATCGCTCCTCTTCCTGAGACTGGTCAAATCCGAGAGTTTCATCTCGTGTACTCCTGCGTAGAAATACTTGTGGAACTATTTCTCCAGATCGGCCCAAGTAACAATAGAATTTGGTGGCAGTGTGGTGAACCACTGGAAGGCCGATCCGGATAGAGATGATGAAAACAAACGCACCCTCAGAGCATCTTGTGTGGCAGCCTTCCCGCACTGGATAATGAATCGGTTGATGTGCTCTACAGTGGATGTATCGTCCGTTCCCGAAAAATTGGTGAAATCGGGAACTTTGTAGCGGTGTGGGAACGGCAGCAAGTCATAGGCCGATGGGTATGGCGTCTTGTAGGTGTAAGTTTGCACCTTTGGCTTCAATCCAAACTGGTCCTGGATGACTTCTGCTATTCTTGCCGTCCAGTCCACCTGCTGCTGATGAACAACTGTTCGCGGCGCGGGTGTGTGCTGAAGAGCTGGCATGGCTGGGTGATGAATCGGCGAATTCTGCTGAGCAGCCGATAGTTGATGGCGAAGTGAATCCGCCCCCCCCCCCCCCATCGTATGTCATCATTGGCGCCGTGCCTCTGAATGCTTCTACAACGTTTGCCCCCCTGCCGATTTCTGATGAGATCGGCTGATACTGAGGGACCGTCGGTCGGACGGCCGATTGGTGTGGCACCTGGATTGGATAACTCCCGTATCCGTTCGTTGGCTCGGGAAAAAACGCTGTCGCCGA
The DNA here is from genome assembly GCA_032594955.1 of Panicum miliaceum. NCBI lineage: Eukaryota > Viridiplantae > Streptophyta > Magnoliopsida > Poales > Poaceae > Panicum > Panicum miliaceum. The sequence continues at coordinate 43,023,712 of CM064061.1, read as the reverse complement.
TGTTCCCCAAGGTACTGAGCTTGTGGGCAGCGATTGCACAGAAGCAATCTGGATGGGTTGAAGCGGTGTCTGTGATGGGAGACATGGTGCACCACTGTATCTTGGAGACGCTGGAGGCAACAGAGTGTTGTACACTTCGCGTTGCGTCAATATCGGCTGAGGAGCCGATTGGGACGTGTATGGTAAGCTTCTGGCTGGCAGCGTGGTTGGCGGGGCATACGCTGGTCCCTGATAGCCTTGGACTGCTCCGCTGGCCAGAGAACTAACGACGGCATTATACACCGTGTTGGTCATCACCGAGGATTGATCAATGAATGCCTGGTAGACGGACTGTTGGATCATATCGGACATCTTGCCCGAGTCCTCGGCAATGGTGATGTGGCGGGGAACTGGAATAGGAGCCTTCTTGACAGCCTCCCCGCTTCTGGTACGACTGAACGACTGAAGGTACATCTTCTTGTAATCTTCTAGATGTTTAGCTAATTCTTCCCTTTGGTCGTCCTTGAGATCCACTTCTGTGACTTCGATGATGTTGCTATCGGAGATCTCTGCGTTCTTCGACATATCAGATCTTGGATTTGTCCCACCGGGCGTGCCAAAAGTGTGTTGGCGCTAAAATCGGCCAGATCAGAATCGGCCGATGGTCTTCAGCGTCGGAGACACGACCCGGGAGAATCTGCTTAGCTCCTGTTCAGGTTATCGCCCTGGTACGGTTCGCGCGGCGTGCCAGTCAATCTGACCTGTTGATTGACAAGGAAATAAAGTATTAAATTCCAGGCGCTCCGATCGGCTGGAGTTCCGATCTGTCCTGAGGAGCGCGTCGGCGGCGAATCGGCCGATTTGCTGTAGAGATGATCGGCTATGGATCAGCCGATAATCGTGTAATAATTGTAAAGAAAACTGCTGGAGCAATCTAAACAATTACTACAGAGGCAACACTTGAGATAGATCCAATCGGCTGTAAGATGATAAATCGAAGAAGAACGATAACGAAGCCGATTACTCTGATTTCAAGCTGGATAACTGGTGATAATACTAGAATAACAGGTAAAACTTGCGATTCTAGTAAATATCGATAACTGGTGAATAAATCCAAACGAAACCACAGCGATGCGCCCGTAGTTAAAGCTCGGATATTACTCGATAAGCAGAACCTACCAATTGGCCGGAGATCAAGTTGATGCAGCCCTGCCAACCCGTACGAACTCGTGAAAGAAGAAAAGTATTGGCGAAGTCGCCGACTTGAAAGTAAATTGTTGAAAAAGTAGAAGTATTGTTGTTGATTGATGTGATTGTCCTTTGCAAGACCCTGACGACTCCTATTTATACCCTAAAACTAGGACTCCTGGTCGATCACGACTTGTTACAACCTTATTTAAAAAACAGGAAAACTATTATCTCTATAAGAACTTTTAAAGGAAATGGACTCCCGCAGAATCTTCCGCCGCCGTTCCCTAATCCAATCAGGGTTCCCTTCAATTGCTCCTTGACCGACTTAGCGTTGCCCTGTTGACCAACTTTTGACCAGGACCCTCCGAAATAGTCCCATCCTGTTGGCGCAAGCTGTATCACCAATCGGCCAATTTTCAACTGTTACCTCAATCGGCCGATTCCTTACTGTAGCCTTCAGATCTGCCGCATCGGCCAATCTTCTCCTCCTGACGCCGATTCAACACGTGTCAAAATCTGGCGTCAACACGTTTCAGCACGCTACTCTACGAGTCGGCATAGCGAACAAACAATCAGACGAAGCACCAATATATTACATAAATGACTGTTGTTTTCTTACAAAACAGACACAGTTCTAAAAGATCAGAAAAGCGGAAGATCATCAACAATCTGATGAGCAATGTCTTGTACCTCATTGCGGTACTCGGCGAACTGCTCCTCGGTGCACTCTCCGAAGATGCCTTCTGCATGGGCGAAAGTCCATGCCCGGGAAGTACGACTTCACCACTGCCAGCGCATGAGTTAGTACGACCTTGGCGGTGCCAGATGCATACTCTGCGATGCTCGTGGGAGCATCAACAAGGCCCTGCACCAATGAGCGGCCATCCAGTGTCGGGTCAACAAGCTCGCACAGCTGGTACGCAGCGGTCCCGAGTTGATCCAGTTCCTTCTGCTGACGCTCCTTGTCACGGTCCAGCGACTGGATCATTTGCATATTCTACACAAGCTGCTTGTCGGCGTCCTTCAGCTGGTGGGTCACAGTCTTGTGCTCCTCGTTCAGGTCCGAGTACTTGAGCTGGAGCTCTTCTAGAGCTTTCTTTAACTGCTCCTTCTCCTCTCTAAGTTCGTATATGTCACACTTCCAGTCAGTTAAAGCTCTTTCAATATGAGCATACTCTGGGAAAAATACACATATGCAAACTCAGAAGAAAGGCAGACAGACAACACTACTCGGGCATAAGGAGAAGATTACTTTCTCTCTTTCTAGGCGGTCAAATCTTTGACCTTCCTGATTTCCAGATCATGCTTCCTTTGCATGTCGATCATCGCGTCCTGGTGCGAAGTCTTCAAGGCTGCGAGTTCTTCCTGGAGCTTGGCACTCTTGGCTTTCTCGGCCTCCATGTCATCCTCTGCCTTGTGGGTGCGCAGCAGCACATCACCGATTTGATGCAGCAGTGCCGACTTCTCCCAGGAACGCCCAATGAGGCTCTACACAAAGGCAGCCAACAAGTCAGTATACCTCTACAACAGGATATAAAACCTAGAGGACTACTCGACTACATACCTTGGTATAATCTGTGAAGTGGCGGCTCAGCTCGAGCATGAGCGAGACCGTCTCCGGCTCCAGCAGTGGGTCCTCGAAGAGCTCAACGTGTGGACGCGGGATTTCTCCCTCCCGCTGCTCGGGTACTCGGGAATCCTCCGGGACCTCCCCCTGCTGCTGCGCCCGAGAACCTTCCGGGGCCTCCTGCTGGCCCAGAGTACTCGTTACTATCTACTGGATAGTCCGAGTATCTCCCTCAAGGGCCAGCCCAGGAGTAGTCTTGGGGACTTGGGTCTCCGACTCCACCTCCGGATTCGTCGGGGGCTCAAGATCTTTTTCTCCGCTCGCCGCCGGCATATCCTCGATGACCGGAGGAACGGCGGTACTCGCGGCCTCAGGCTCCTTAGGCAACGTGCCTTCACCTGTCCCATCCTGGGCGGAGCTTGAGGCAGCGAATCCAGGAATCTTTGACTTCCTACAAAGCTATGTTAGTATCCGAAGCTAACACAAAAATTCAACAACAAATGAATTCTGGTTACCAACCTGGTGGATTTCCTGAGGGGGAGTACTGTGGGTACCACCAGTCCTCGCGGTGCGGTCTTATTCCTGGAGCGGGGGGAGGCCGGCTTGATAGTCGCGGGCGGCGACTGCCCCGGTGCTGGACTCCTCTCCCCAGTCTCTCCGACTACCCCTTGACTCGGGGGCTCGAGGTTCTCCTCAGTCCCACTACATGATTAAGTAACTAAGTACTCGTGGATATTCGGCAAGATCAAGCAGCTAAGGAGTATAGACTACTTATGCTGCCTGGCGACTGGTTGTTGTGTCTATAGCTGCAGCGGCCCTCCTCTTGCGTGTCGCCACTCATTGCAGGCACAGCGGGTCAGCTGCAGCGTCTTCCGCGGCCTTCTTGGCAGGCGGGTTTTGGGCTGGCTCTTCAAAGATTGGCTCAGGCGGGTCAAACCTGAACTGCTCCAAGTCGGCCTACATTCAAGAAAAAGCTATCAATAACTATCAAATCAAGATGACTACACCTAGAAAGTACTAGAGTAACTACTTACCGAGTCCGGTGAGTTGCCCGCGCCGAAGAGCCTTGGAATGTAGGGCTCCAAGTTTACCCCCGTGAACAGGCGGGTAACCCGGCGCATGATCTCCTCAATGGATGGCACATCCCTGGCCATCCGTGATGGGTCCTGAAGCCCTTGGTACTCAAAACCAAGGTGTACGCGTTGCTGGAGGGGCTGGATGCGCCACTCGATAAACGAGTACACCACAGACTCCCTAGTAACGCCCTTGTCCTTTAGGGCCATGATCTGCTTCATCAACTCGGGGATATCACGGCGTTCCTCCTGTTGACGCCGGATTTTGACACGTCTTGAATCGGCGTCAGGAGAAGAAGATTGGCCGATGCGGCAGATCTGGGAACTACAGTAAGGAATCGGCCAATTGGGGTAACAGTTGAAAATCGGCCGATTGGTGGCGCCGCCTATGCCAACAGGATAGGATTATTCCAGAAGATCCTAGTCAAAAGCTGGTCAACGCGGCATGCTAAGTCGGCCGGAAAGCAATTGAAGAGGTCCTGATTGGATTAGGAAGCGGCGGCGGAAGATTCTGCGGGAGTCCGTTCCCTTTTTAAAGTTATTATAGATATAGTAGTTTTCCTGTTTTAAATAAGGTTGTAACAAGTCGTAATCGACCAGGAGTCCTAGTTTCAGGGTATAAATAGGAGTCGCTAGGGTTTTGCAAAAGACAACCAACATCAATCAACAAAATACTTCTACTTTTTACCAGTACTTTACCTTTCAAGTCGGCGACTTCGCCAATATTTTCTTCTTTCACGAGTTCGTACGGATTGGCAGGGCTGCATCAACCTGATCTCCGGCCAATTGGTAGGTTCCGATTAACGAGTAATATCCGAGCTTTAACTACGGGCGCATCGCTGTGGCTTCGTTTGGATTTATTCACAAGTTATCGATATTTACTAGAATTGCAAGTTTTACCTGTTATTCTAGTATTATCACCAGTTATCCAGCTTGAGATCAGGGTAATCGGCTTCGTCATTGTTCTCCTTCGATTCATCGCCATATAACCGATTAGATCTGTTTCAAGTGTTACTTCTATAGTAATTGTTTAGATTGTTCCAGCAGTTTTTACAATTACCATACGATCATCGGCTGACTCATAGCCGATCATCTCTACAGCAAATCGGCCGATTTACCGCCGACGCGCTCCTCAGGACAGATCGGAAATCCAGCCGATCGACGCGCCTGGAATTTAATACTCTATTTCCTTGTCAATCAACAGGTCAGATTGACTGGCACGCCGCGCGAACCGCACCAGGGCGATAACCCAAACAGGAGCTAAGCAGATTCTCCCGGGTCGTGTGTCCGACGCTGAAGACCCATCGGCCGATTCCTACCCGGCCGATTTTAGCGCCAACACACTTTTGGCACGCCCAGTGGGACCATCCAAGACCTGATATGTCGAACAACGCGGAAATCTCTGACAGCAACATCATTGGGGTTACAGAAGCTGATCTCAAGGACGACCAGAGGGAGGAATTGGCCAAACATCTAGAAGATTACAAGAAGATATACCTCCAGTCGTTCAGTCGTACCAGAAGCGGGGAAGCAGTTAGGAAGGCCCCTATTCCAGCACCTCGCCACATCACCATTGCTGAAGACTCGGGCAAGATGTCGGAGATGATTCAACAGTCCGTGTATCAAGCATTCATTGATCAATCCTCGGTGATGAGCAACACGGTGTACAACGCCGTCGTCAACTCTCTGGCTAGCGGAGCCGTTCAAGGTTATCAGGGACCGGCATATGCCCCTCCAACCACCCTGCCGGCCAGAAGTTTACCATACACATCCCAATCGGCTTCTCAGCCGATATTGACGCAGCGCGAGGGGTACAGCTCTCCACCACTTCCGGCGTCTCCAAGATACAGCGGTGCACCATGTCTCCCGTCGCGAGCGCCGCTTCTCCAGATGGCTTCGGTGCAAACACTGCCTACAAGCTCAGTGCCTTGGGGGGCATCAGCCACGACGTATTTCCCCGAGCCAGCGGACGGGCATCGCACTTACCCGTTCCAGGTGCCGTACCAATCGGCCGCCCGGCCAACGGTCTCCCAGTACCAGCCGATTTTACCAGAAATCGGCAGGGGGGCATCAGCCATGACGCATTTACCCGAGCCAGCGAACGGGCATGGCACTTATCCGTTTCAGGTGCCGTACCAATCGGCCGCCCGGCCGACGGTCTCCCAGTACCAGCCGATTTTACCGGAAGTCGGCAGGGGGTCAAGCACTGTGGAGGCATTCAGAGCTGCGGCGCCAGCAGCAACGTACGAAGGGGGTGTGGACGCGTTTCGCTAGCAGTTATCGGCCGTTCAGCAAACTTCGCCGATTCATCACCTGGCTGAACCAGCCCTTCAACACGTGCCCGCACCGCGAACAACTGTTCATCAGCAGCAGGTGGATTGGACGGCAAGAATAGCAGAAGTAATTCAAGATCAGTTTGGGCTGAAGCCGAAAGTTCAAACTTATACTTACAAGACGCCGTATCCATCGGCCTATGACTCATTGCCGTTCCCACACCGCTACAAGGTTCCTGATTTCACCAAGTTCTCAGGGACGGATGACACATCCACTGTGGAACACATCAACAGATTCATCATCCAGTGCGGTGAAGCTGCCACGCAAGACGCTCTGAGGGTACGGTTATTTTCATCATCTCTATCCGGATCGGCCTTCCAGTGGTTCACCACTTTACCGCCAAATTCTATCGTCACGTGGGCCGATCTGGAGAAACAATTCCACAAGTACTTCTATGCGGGAGTACATGAGATGAAGCTTTCGGATCTAACCAGCCTCAGGCAGAGGAACGATGAGCCGGTGACAGGGTATATACAGAGATTCAGAGAGATCAAAAACAAGTGCTACAGCCTGGCCCTGACCGATGCACAGTTGGTCGACATCGCTTTCCAGGGCCTCTTACCGCAAATCAGAGAAAGATATGCCGCCCAAGAGTTTGAGAGCCTGAGTCAAATCGTCCACCGATTGTCAGGGCAAGAGATCCGACCGTTTGAACAGCGGAGGAGCTTTCAGAAGAAGGTGGCGTATTTGGAGGGATCTGAATCCGACGTAGAGGAAGAAATCGGCCTGGCGGAATGGGTAAAAGGGAAAAAACCAATATCCTGCCCCTTTGGCAAGAAGGAGCCAGAGACATTCGGCTTTGACACGTCAAAAGCCGATAAAATTTTTGATCTACTGCTTCAGGAGGGACAGATCAAGCTGTCGCAACATCACACCATCCCTACGGCCGATCAGCTGAAGAAGATGAAATACTGCAAGTGGCACAACGCTACTTCTCATGACACCAATGAATGTAAAGTCTTCCGCCAGCAGATACAATCGGCCATTGAACAAGGGCGGCTCAAGTTTGAGACTCCAACCAAACCGGCAATGCCGATGAAGATAGATCAGCATCCCTTCCCGGCCAACACGGTCAACGCTGGAGAAGAATCAAGTCAAACCAGGGTGCTGACGTCAGAATCGGCGAGACAAGACGGCATTGTCAATCCCGGAAGGCAAATCACGACGGAAGAAATCAGAAGGAACAGGCGAGGACCAGAACGACCACACAAGCCTGTCACCTCCTGATTTCTACTCAGTAAATATCGGCGGCAGCAAGAACAAGCACAACACCAAGAAGAGATGATACGCCGGCGTGAAGATCACTGGCAGTGTCCCTTCTTCATCCACTGCTGGGAGAACGATATCAGACTGCCCTCTGCCGATAACTGTCCGGAGTGCAACGGATCAAACCGCAACGATCGCCCGAAGCCACACTCTAGGGACAGAGGATCAGAGCCGATCAACAGAAATCGGCGCGAAGAACGGCGCGTTTCGGTGCATGATCGGCTGGGGGGCAGAGTTGACCAGTACGGCAGGTCAAAAACCAAGATCGGCCAGCAAGATGGACTGGGGGGCAGGATCAGCGCGCACGATCGGCTGGAAGAGGTGGCCGATGATAGGGTATCAGACGAAGATCCCCTAGGGAAGGAACCAAAGTGGGAACACGCCAGATCATCGGCCAAACCAGTGAATCCCAGGTGGTGTCCTGCCGGCCTATCCAGATCCCAAAAGCGGAGAATCCAACGCCTACGCCAGTTAGAACATCAAGAAGGAGAACAAAGACATGTGCCAGAAAGAAGGAATGTGAAATCTCGAATTTGGCGCCCAAAGAAAAATGATCAGGAAGCAAACAGCCAAGAATCGGCGGCCGAAATCGATATGGTTTTCATACTGCCGATGGAGTTCATGGCGCCAAACGATCGGGACAAAGTGACAAATACAGAGGAAGAGCAAATGGCACAACTGGTATTAGAGCCGATGACGGCTATGTTTGAGAAGCCAGAAGAAGAAAAACGACAGCACCTCAAAGCGCTGTTTCTCAAGGGCTATGTCAACGGAAGACCCGTCACCAGACTACTGGTAGATGGAGGCGCGGCAGTCAACATCATGCCGTATGCCATGTTCCGCAAGCTGGGCAAGGGCGATGACGACCTCACCAAGACGGACATGATGCTGAAGGACTTCGAAGGCAACGTGTCGCCTGCCCGCGGGGCATTCTGCGTTGACCTCACCATCGGCAGTAAGACCCTCCCCACTACTTTCTTCGTCATTAATCGCAAAGGGTCCCATAATATGCTGCTCGGTCGCGACTGGATACATGCAAACTGTTGTGTCCCATCTACCATGCATCAATGCCTTGTGCAATGGGTCGGCGACAGTACAGAGATAGTAGCTGCCGATTCTGTTTACAGCGTTGCAGCGGCCGACACACAACAGTGGAGCTGCGAACACGTAAAATGTATATCTGGCAGGACTTGGGACACTGACTTCCTGAAAGTGTCCGATTTCGGTCTACAGCCGATCCAAGCAGTCGGCTCTGAGGATTCAGCTCGTTCGAAAGAATGAGAAGCTGAGGCATGGGTTCACGTCGGCCAATTTATTAGAAATGGGAAATTTAAGAGATAGCATCAGATCAAGGCCGACGTACGTTGGTACCGATGGGGATTCTGAGCACAAAAAGAAAATGTGTCGAGTTAACATGACCGATTTCTCATCGGTTTTCTGGCTACACGTCCGGTGAAAGAGATATTGGGATTCATTGTTAGGTGGAAAGCACAGATTACAGGAAGCAGTTCAAAATCAAATCGGCGCGGTGGCATTAAGGGACAACAATGTTTAACATATTACAGCCCAAGGAAAGTATCTATGGCAACAATCGCTCGTCGTCTGATTTGATCGGCCGATTCTAATATCCTCTGATCACTTTCGGCCGATCCTGACACTTCTGACACGCGGCGATGGAGTCTTATTGCTTCACGGGCCAGATGTTATCTTTTTTGCTTCAGCTCGCTGATCATGGTTGGGAGTTCTTGGAGCTTTTTCTCTTCAGCAGCTATCTCTTTGGTTATCTGTTCCATCTCCTTGGCTAGTTCTGCTCTCCTCCGTTTCAGCTGATCTATTGTGCCAACAATGTCCGGACGGCAGTTCTCGAGGAAGTTGATTTTGTGATGTACTTCCTGGGCCTGGTGTTTGTACGAGTCAACCTCCTCCTGAGTTTTGGCCATCTGAGCGTGATCGGCCATACGTCGCAGCGCCCGCGAGACCGGAATCCGCATGCCCTCTATATAGGCAGCGTACCCCAAGTCTTCCGACACTTCTTCCGGAATGTGATCTACGACCTCATTGAAAAGTTGTCGGATCGGTGATGCATCCTTCACCAGTCGGCCGATGTCACCTTGGAGGAGAGTACGGATGCTCTCGAGCTTAGAGCGGACATCGTCGGAGGCAGAACTCGGTGGAACCACATGTGAGGCAGTTTCTTCTTCGCCGGCCAAGGAGACAGCGAAAGAAAAGATACTATTGTTAGGAGAATCTTGCTCCTGTAAAGGAACGAAGCAAAGGGTAAGCAGGTAGTGAGAGGAAATCGGCCGATTCTGATGGTAAAATTGTTACCTCTTTGAAACGAATCTCTCTTGCCTGCGCCGGTGGAAGTATTTCCCTTGTTTTAGGGATTGGTGCACTGGGTTCACCAGAAGAAGAAGATTCGATCATTATTGGTGCTCCGCTTGGGCCAGCTTCCTGAGAAAGATATAAATGCTCGTGAAGGTACTATGGAAAATAAGATAAGATGGTAATGGGAATTTGACATGCCTCTGCGGGTTCTCCGGCCGATTCCAGCTGTGGAGTTACAATCGGCGTACCCGAGTCAACCTGCATCAGAATTGGTTAAGTTTCCTGAATATTGAGGATGCAGAGTAAGAGATCATTTACCTCGACAACAGGAGCTGCTTGAGACGTGGCCGACAGCCGTGGAGATTGTGGTGGGACAACTCGTGCCGCCTGGTAGAGGGATGAAATTGATGTTAGCAGAAGGTTTTTGGGGAATACATGAGATAAATAAAGTTACCTGGACAGCTTCTACTAAGAGCGATGCTGCAGCAGCCCCGGCTTCGGCGGCGACTTGAGGATCGGCCGTCTCGACCACTGATGGAGGTGAAGGGTCTGGGGTCTCGGCGCGCATCACTCCCATCTGATCAGCCGATCCAACACGGGGAGTCTCGGCCGATGCTGCTGCCATCTGGCTAGCCGATCCGATACGAGAGACTTCAGCCGATGCTATTGTTGTCTGACCGGCCGATTCAATGCGAGCCCGCATCCGACGGCTGGATATCTTTGGTGTCGGTCTCTTGGGCGCTCGTTTTGATCGGCCGGTGGAGATATCTCTGATAGATGGAGCATGGAAGCCGATGAGTGGCTGCACTGTGTATCGATGATGGCTATCAATCGGCCGGCCGCTTCGGCTCCGTGTTGGGGGAGCATGGCTTTCAGACTGAAGAGGTAAACATAAGTTAACAGCAAGATGATAGCGCAACATTGAAATCGGCTGAGAAGAAAAGGACATACCGCAACATTTGGGTCGATGTTCTCTGGGTCCAGAATGTTGCAGTAAATTGATGGGGATTTACAGAAAAGATGCTGCTTCCATTCTGCCCACCATAATTTGTACTGTTGGGTGGCGAAAGAGGCAACTGACCAGCCGTTCAAGTCAATGGTGCTGGAGTCAGGTACTAAATCGCACAATCGGCTGTAGTCGAGACTAGAGGTTAATCCGTCTCTGAATTTTGCTTGGCCGGCGAAATAGACTCGGATCGGCAATTGGCCGAAACCTAGTTGCCTTGCTGCGGCTGACGGGCAGTAGAACTCATAAGTGGGTGAGTCCTTCCCCGAGAAGAAGTTAGCCGGCAGAATTCCCGGCTTAATCAGGACATCCATCAACTCTCTGTCAAATGTGTGGGTGGAGAAGTCGAAGCATATAGGCAATTCAAAAATCGGCTCCGCGGTTTGATATGGATACCAGGTGATCATCTCCTCGCTAAGTCCATTATAGAAGCATCTGAAATATTCGGCTACCCGGGTAGCGGTGAACTGGCAGCCAGGAAAGGCCGATGCCGCCTCTCCGACAGATCTGCAGCGGCGACGGACCGATGGGTTCTCCTCCGACTCAATGTTGGGAAAGGTCTTTGTCTCTATCCTCTGCTGAGAGACCTTGCTCATGTGTAGATTGAGCCAGAGGGTGATGAACCACCAAGGACCACCTGGATTCCCTATCGGCTCTCCTTTCGACAGCTTGACGCCGATTTGATGCATCATATGATATGCCGATCCCAGCAAATGTTTACCGAGGGGAACGGCCGATCCTTGTGCGAGAGATTCTGCCAAAGCTTGAGTGTTGGAAGAGGGGCCGACCGCTCTGCCACAGAAGAGATGTTTCTCCAGCCACATCATCAGGAAGGCGGTGTGCTCTCTCTGTGAGACTGTCCCTGTCTTCATGTTCTTACTGATGTATCCTTTCCACCCGCCGATTCCTTTGGTATCTAGCCTATGAGATGGCTTGAACAGGTAGTTGAAAGGGGTATCGGCGGAGGAAACATCTAGGCCGGTCTGCAGCAAGACATCGGCCAAGGTCGGGGTCATGGGTCCGTGTCCAAAAAGAAATGCGTTGAGCGCATCGGACCAGAAGTAAGAGGCTGCCATAACCAAAGGTTCGTTCTTTTCCATCTGAGACAGGGACAAATCTATGCACTGGCCGATTTTAAGTTCTTCCCATTGGACTTTCCAAGACCCGGCTACCCTCTGGTACCACTCTCTCCACCCGGGTGTTTCGTTCGGCCAGGATCTGAATGCGCCTACCCAGTGATCTAAATCCATAGGTGACTGCTTGAAGGGGATTCTGTGAGTTTCTAAGCTAATTAGATCCGTTGGATCAGGACTCCCCATAGGGCCTAGGCAGATGAGGTCAGGAGACTCTGAGAGGGGGATGGTGATCCTGTGCCTAAGGGCCTAAAAAAGAAAGGGAAAAAGGGAAGGAACTAAGAAAGGGACCGGAAAATACTGAAGCAGCAAGGCGAAAAGGAAAAGATTTTTCAGACATTTACCTCTGGGATGGAAGCCATCGTCGCTGATGACGCTGCTGGAGAAGCCGCCGATTGGGCCGCCGCCGCCAAAGGGGCAGCCGATGAAGCCTCTGTAGATGGAGTGGTCGCTGACGGAGACGCCATTGGGGTCGGAGCAAGCTGCGGACGAGGTCGCCGGAGAAGGGGAAGTGCTTGGAAATCGAAAGAACTTGGGGGAAGATGAACAATAATGCGGCAGAAAGGATGCTGGATTCGTGGAGGAGAAAAGGTGGAGAAAACCAGTACTTAAGATAAGGGGGTAAGGGCAAAGATGGTATTCTTACCGCACCGTCTACACGAGTTCCAGGGGAGCGGTCGTTTCGCGTGCTCGGATCGAGGAAATTGCAATCATTGTGCCATGGAACGGAAGGAGACTTTTACTGCACCCGTTTCGGAAAAAAGGATTAAAGAGGGAGTTTCGAAGAAAAGTTATATTTTACTCCAAAACTGGGGGGCATGTGTTGACGCCGGATTTTGACACGTCTTGAATCGGCGTCAGGAGAAGAAGATTGGCCGATGCGGCAGATCTGGGAACTACAGTAAGGAATCGGCCGATCGGGGTAACAGTTGAAAATCGGCCGATTGGTGGCGCCGCCTAAGCCAACAGGATAGGATTATTCCAGAAGATCCTAGTCAAAAGCTGGTCAACGCGGCATGCTAAGTCGGCCGGAAAGCAATTGAAGAGGTCCTGATTGGATTAGGAAGCGGCGGCGGAAGATTCTGCGGGAGTCCGTTCCCTTTTTAAAGTTATTATAGATATAGTAGTTTTCCTGTTTTAAATAAGGTTGTAACAAGTCGTAATCGACCAGGAGTCCTAGTTTCAGGGTATAAATAGGAGTCACTAGGGTTTTGCAAAAGACAACCAACATCAATCAACAAAATACTTCTACTTTTTACCAGTACTTTACCTTTCAAGTCGGCGACTTCGCCAATATTTTCTTCTTTCACGAGTTCGTACGGATTGGCAGGGCTGGATCAACCTGATCTCCGGCCAATTGGTAGGTTCCGATTATCGAGTAATATCCGAGCTTTAACTACGGGCGCATCGCTGTGGTTTCGTTTGGATTTATTCACAAGTTATCGATATTTACTAGAATTGCAAGTTTTACCTGTTATTCTAGTATTATCACCAGTTATCCAGCTTGAGATCAGGGTAATCGGCTTCGTCATTGTTCTCCTTCGATTCATCGCCATATAGCCGATTAGATCTGTTTCAAGTGTTGCTTCTATAATAATTGTTTAGATTGTTCCAGCAGTTTTTACAATTACCATACGATCATCGGCTGACTCATAGCCGATCATCTCTACAGCAAATCGGCCGATTTACCGCCGACGCGCTCCTCAGGACAGATCGGAAATCCAGCCGATCGACGCGCCTGGAATTTAATACTCTATTTCCTTGTCAATCAACAGGTCAGATTGACTGGCACGCCGCGCGAACCGCACCAGGGCGATAACCCGAACAGGAGCTAAGCAGATTCTCCCGGGTCGTGTGTCCGACGCTGAAGACCCATCGGCCGATTCCTACCCGGCCGATTTTAGCGCCAACACCTCCTCTGTCAGATTCTTCAGCCAACATTCTTGGCGCCGGGGCGGGTAGTTTTCCCGTCCGGGTAGGCTAGGCTGATGGTTCCCGATGTAGAACCATTGTGCGTGCCACCCGGACAAGCTACTCGGGGTCGTGTACTCAAGGTACAGCACCTTGTCGCGCAGCTGCACCCTGGCACCCTCGACTAGCGCTGGGTTGTCCTCGTTCGGTTGGGGTTTTAGGCGGAAGAGGTGGCAAAACAAATTAAAATGCAGGCAAATTCCTAGGAATGCCTTGCAAAGATGCACAAAAAGAGAAATGTGCAAAATAGAATTTGGAGGAAGGTGATAATGCTTGATTTTATAAAAACCAAGAAGACCACGGAAGAAATCCGAAGAAGGTAGAGCAAGGCCGCGGTCGGTAGAAGGGGCGAACATCATGGTCTCACCCGTCATCTCCCATGGCGACGAGTCGGATCCCACGGTCCGCCACTGCACAATTCCTTCCTCCTGGAGCACCCGCTCGGCGACGAGCCGGAGCAGATCCCTCTCCTGGATGGCGGAGGACCTCCACTCGCCTTCCGCCACGGACTTGGCGACCTTGGCCAGCGGCGGTGACTCATCTCCGCCCTCATTCCCCCTCTTCTTCCCGTGACCGGCGCAGACTTCCTCGACATCGTGGGGCGAAATGTCACTCAGAGCTTCGTGCGCATGCCCTAGGGAATTCACGCAGGTGCGCGTGGAAATGTGGAGTGAAGATTTCGGCTACTCTTGGCTTGGGATTTTAGCGGCGAGGCGGTCGATTTGAGCGCGGCGGCAGTGACTAGGGTTCTTGGATGCAGATATGTTTTTACTGAGTGAAAATGGATACGGGTGAAAACCCTAAGGGGTACCGCGGGGTTATTTATAACCAGCGGCTTCCCATTTTTCCATTGGAAGTCGAAGAGACTTTCTCGGGATAACAATTCGATTTTGAGCGGTTTTTACGGGTTTTGTGCAATGGATATTGGAAAGTAGCCGTTTTCTCGGGGATTGATTTCCGAGAATTCGGACCTTTCAACTTCAAGAGCAAATTAACCCTAAAAATTATCAATTTGAGTTCAAAAACATAACCCATGCCATGACTCTTGATCCTTTTTTCCAAACCATGGAATTTGGATTAAAGGCTCGGGGGCTGCGGGATACGTGTCATCAACGGCTTATTTTTCAAAAATTCTTGGAAGATACAAACGGAAGATTAAAGACTAATTTGATCCTCAGCCTAATTCTTCGATTCAACCTAAGGCTCGGGGGCTACTCCATATGGAGTGCGAGTTCATCGCACCCCATATAAAAGAAGACTTGAAAACCACTTGGGGCTTGAGCACCTCACAGCTTCGATGCAGTCAAGGAAGTACTCGGAAGACACCTTCTCAAGAGGACTCAGCAGGGACCTAAAGACACCTTCCAGAAGTACTCGGAAGCCTGCAGTACTCGGCTACGAAGAGCTCGGGGGCTTGTCAGACCCGGGGCAGCGGGACTGCACACGGGGCATACATATTCTTGTAATAGGGGATGGCGCATGGGTCATACCTTATCCTCATTGTAACTAGTCGTATAGAGCTAGAACTAGTCTGATGTAAGGAAACTACCCGACAACGTACTCGGGTAGGACTCCTCAGGCCGTCCTCGACTAGGACTTCCATGTAAGCCTGTCCCCCAGACTATATAAGGGCGGGTAGGAACCTCTCCAAAACATCTCATAACCTCTAAGGCAATACAAATCACACAGGACGTAGGGTATTACGCTCTCGGCAGCCCGAACCTATCTAAATTTTGTGTTCCTTGCACCTTCGAGTCCTAATCTCGGCGACACCCTACCTACAACCTACCACCTCGGGGGTATCCCTCGGTGGTCTTGGCGGTAAAACACCGACAATCCGGCAACCACCAATCTCCTCCTCTAACCTAAAACCGCAAAACCCTTACCCGAATGAACCTTGGCTGAGAAGATGAGATGCCCGCGGGAGGAGGAGGTCGCCGGAGAAGAAGGTGCTCGCCCAGCCTAGAGTTACTTCCTTCTCGTATTTTATCTTTTCCTTGTGTGTGTTCATAAAAGTAACAAGAGGGCTCTCCAGATACCCCAAAATCAAGAGGGCTCTGTGTAGTTTTTAGGTTAAATTTATCAAATACAATGAAATTCATATCATTTCAATTCATAGGCATTAGTGATAACCAAAGTTAAGGAGCGGAACAGTGAATTTTTATATGCAATTAAGCAACTCTCTTCATCTCTTAACATTTTCCAAAAGGTTCCTTCAGCATGTATCTCTCTAGGCCAGTAAGCCTATTTACTGCTCAAAATACCCAAACTGTAAAATGAAAATCAGTACATCCGACACACCCTTTCCTTAGAGCCAACATTTCCACTAAGCACTTCAAGAACCAAAAGACGATAAATATTAATCTAATATAAAATTGATTGGAAGCCTCCAGTAAAAAAACACACCGCTTGTAATATGAGAGAAGGCAACACCGGACATTCATAGTAGAATAGGCATGTGGAATCCTGAGAGCATTGCATTCTGCTTGTGGAAAAAAAATCAAGTATTCACCCATGTATCAAAGAACAATTATTACCTATTGAAAATAATGCTAGCAATGTCATTGGTTAGGACACAAAAATGTAACCATGTCCTAGGTATATAAAAGCATCCATACTCAATAGAAAATTGCCAATTGCAAACAGCTAAAATAGTCAATGGATGGTACCAATAAAACACAGATGATTGGCTAATGGGCAAGGAACTCCACTTTTCCAATAGGATAAAAAAGTTAAATTCCAATTGCAAGATTCCTGTAACCAAAAGCTATTAACATGAATATTTCCAGCTCACGCATATTCTATCTACAGAAGTTGGACATGTGAAAAAAAAAAAGACTGTTGTAACACAGGCCTGGCTTGAATGGAATTTCAACTTGCTTTGGTGCACTGTTCTCCCAATCAATGATTTTCTCGACATCCTTTCCAGTGGCAATAGCCTCAAATTTTTCTATCGCAGTTTCTGATTATCACCTTGAGAAGAATCCTTATAGAGTAGCGGTGCCGATCTGACATGAGGAACCAAATACATGGGTCATCAGCTCAACAGTATTTTCAAAAAACTCAGCCAAGAAAGAAGATAAAAATTACAAGCCAAACAATATAATAGTACATTCTACGGATAAATTAGTATCATCATCCCAGACAATTTGCAGATCAAGTCTATAGGAGACCCATTTTAATAGGCAAACAAATGAAATAGTTGCGGAAGAGTAATCTGAATTCAACAAATCATAAATAACAGGCGCAGCGAGTTAAAATAAACATAGAAATCTAAATAACAGAGAAAGAATCTAATATACTAGCATGCTTGCCCAATTTTCCCTTATCCTTTGTCGTTTAATTTCCCTCGGAACAATATTTCCTTCAGCGGAACCACCTTAAATTGCAGATACAAGATTTAATGACAGAAGCTACAGCTACGAGAATAACAAAACTAAGGGATGCATTATAATGCAGAAACCACAACTTCCATATGCATGCAGCATTACAGCAAACTGTTTTACCCGACGGTTCTACTGGTGATCATCTATTTGATTATCTTTTCCATCTTTGTGTCGATAATCTTTCTTCCAAGAAGGGATTGTATTAGCTCAGCCATCAGTGGTGGGTTAGAATCAAGTGCCACGTCGAAGCCAAATAGGGGTGACATTTCTATTTCTTTTTGGTAATTAATTTTTTATTGATTTACAGTAATTAATTAATTACTTACTGTAACTAATAAACTGGAAAATAAATTTTGTCAATGTCCAAGAAATTATAGGTTCTTACAGAATCTTTTAAAAGCTTCATTTTGTGATTTAGTAGTGCAAGTAGCAATAGAAATGTGGACAACAGACATCCCAACAGCTCTGGAGACAATATTGATTTATTTAACACTAGTACTGCACTCCTTATCAAATGTTTTAACAATGCTCCACATGGTGACAATGCACTAAGGAGGTTCTATACTATGAGTATCTCAGGTTCATTATTTTACATTAGCAATGCCATTATATATAAGTAATAAATAATGCAACTACTCAGATCCGTAGTTGCATAAACTAATACTACATTGATTAGTACACAATAAGTAATTCAATATTTGCATGGTGTAGAGACTGAACAGAGGCTGTGCAAATACTTAATTGACAAGAGCTAGAAAGCTAGAAAGACTGATGACACTAAAAAATAATGCTATAGACTGATGACCCTCTAATTTATTCAGCAGTAACCTTGCGAGAAATTATATAAACCATTTGTGTTGACCCTCTAATTTATTGGACTCGTGTATTTCCTACCGATTGATGATGCATCATCAATGAACTTTTGACAGATGAGCTAAGAAGAAGACTACCATGCTTACAATTTTGGATATCAGAATCATAACTTGCTGGTCGTTTATTACTACGTTTGCATGTGTTCATCATATCTCCAATTGGGTTACGACCATCCATTTTCTTGTTCTCATGAGACGGTGAATTCACATGTAAATTTAAAACCAAAACAAGCTTCTGATTGACCAGGGTTCCAAGTATCTTCGTACCTTCACGGAGCTGGAGTGCTGCCCGTCCGGTGCTTCACGGAGGTGATTGGCCGGGGTGATGGACCAGAACTGGTCGGCGGGGGTGTGACCGACAAGAGGAGATCGGCTATAGGGGCGCTCGGTCGTAGGAGCTCTGTCGGAAGCGATCGGCCGGAGGAGATCAGCTGGAGGTGCTCGGCAGCATGCGATCGACAAGAGGTAAACAGCGGGGTGCGATCTGCAGGAGGAGAACGGGACCTGCAGGCTGTCATCACCACGCCATGCTGCTCGCAGGGCATCCTCGCCGTCAGGGGCACAAGGCCGTCCTCGCCGTGCTGCTGGAGGGGATCCTCGCCTTCTGGGGGCAGCAGGCCGTCCTTGCCGTGCCGCCGAGTACCTGCAGGCCGTCATCACCACGCCGTGCTACTCGAGGGGATCCTCGCTGTCAGGGGTCAGCAGGTCGTCCTCACCGTTGTGCCAACTGCCGAGGACCCGCTGGTCATCATCACTGCGGAATGCTGCTCGAGGAGGGTTCTCGCCATCAGGGGGCAGTAGCCCGTCCTCGCGGTGCTGCTGACGACCTGCTGGGCTGAAGGAGCTTTGCCAGGGGTGCTCAGTCTGATGTCATCCAGCAATTTGGAATTGTGCATATGGAAAGCTAGCAAGGGTGAGGTAACGCTGACAGCAATTTGGAATATTCAATATGGAAAGCCAATCACGGTCCATCAATTTGGAAAGACATGCACGTTTAAGATGGAAAGACAACAATTAGTGCCTGGATTTTTTTGTACCATCCCCACGGCCCAACAATTTGATATGCACATTTAAGATGGAAAGATAACCATCAGTGCCTAGACTTTTTGTGCCATGCAAATGGAAAGACAATCACGGTCCAGCAATTCGGTTTGAGCTCAATATGGTAAATAATATGCAGGTACAAGAAGTGGGTAGACAAAAGTGCTTGGTGTAAAAAGATTTAGAATTTTGGTGGAAATATTTTCCTTTTATCAATTCTTGGGTCTACACCCTCTTTCGTCAAATCTTTGGGCTGGCAAGTGAGACCTCTGTGAGGAGTACCATGGGCCTAATCTCGGCGAGAAATGGTTTCAATTCTTTCAACTTTTTAGTATAGATTTGGTATCCATTTTCAGTTTCGTTTGTACTATTGTCTTCCTTCCAATGTGATATACAAAACAAGACACATACTATATATATGTTTAGAAGTCTTATTATATGGTATAGTAATTTATTTTTAATGGTGGTGGTTGGCTTTCATCACCGCCTGTTGAATTCAAACTGGTGGTGATAGGCTTTGATTGCCGGCTCGTAAGTAGGTGGTCGTAGTAGCCGTTGGAACCAGCGGTGGAAGCTATGATCACCTCCGGTTTATTTGAACTACAAACTGGCGGTGAAAGTTGAAACAGTCATCACCGCCAGTTTTGAAACTGAACTAGTGCCAATGGTATCGGTCATTACTGTTGGTTTAGATCACAAACCCACGGTGAAGATTAGAGTTTCACCGCGGGTTCATAAACTGGCAGCGATGACCTATCCATCACTGTCGATCCTGATCCAACACTCTCCGGAACCGGCAGTGAAGGGGTTTTAGAATCCGTGGTGTAGTGCCATACTCTCTAGGGTGATGTTGTCTCCTGTCTGGGATCATATCCTTCATGTTTGAGATCTCCACACCCTTTCTGGTAGCACTTGGGCACTCGTAGCACTTGGGCACTAACATATCTGTTCTGGACTCCTAATCTTGCTCTCAAAGATGAAGTAATCAGAGACATTATATCTCCACTCTCCTTATATATAATGGTATATTAAATATTGGATATACCCTGACATATTGACTAGTAATCTTTGCATAATATCTTCAAATACCATATCCCACATATATTTGGGCCCTTTGTGTATATGCCCCATATTCCTATATTAACTTGTCACTTGTTTAGACTCAAGTGTTATATGTGCCAATATTATAAATAAAAATGAAAACAAAAGAGCAGCTACTAGCTAGTCGGACTGGTTGATGAATTAGTTTAGCATTCGCCCTAATCTTGAGGGATATATTTATGCCGCGTCCAGATTTTGACAGGTGACTCAAGGTCTTGACCAAAGGCTTGATGACAACGGTCATTTAATTTGTTCCCTCCCTGCTCCGCTGGTCCAAAAACGGCTGGTTCACGGCCCCATTCTACGCCACACATTTTCTTTCTCCTGTTTAGCGCTTGCAAGGGTTGCAGACTGCAGCCATCTTGTTGAGCGTATATCCAACTATTATTAATTACCAAGTCGCATGTTCCATGTCGTTACCAAAGTCGTCATCTTGGGCCCTCAGTCTTTGTCCAGTCTTCACACGCCGTCGAAATCGCCGTTCAGTTAGTTAGGTTTATTTCTATTATCCTGTCTACTCGTTTTGTGTCTTGCACTAGCATTGTTGGTTTGTGTCTTTCGGCTCTAGGTTTTTTAACTGAGAGAAGCCTAGGGACATAAGATAATAATACGGTCCATAGGGCAATATATATGTCACCATACTCTAATAATGTTGGTCACAGTCTTACAGTCCTCGACGTCGTCACGCTATACAACCCCACTGCAAGGTTACCCCCACCATTACACGCGCGCGGTGTGTTTAGCCAGATCCGGACAACAACATCATAAAGGAAGAGAGAGCACGCCGCTGAGTGGCAGTAGTGCTTATCCATGCACATTGTTATGGAGAGCTCCTCTACATCAGTCTCCGAGCCACGGGATCCGGTTGGATACTTGGATGGTGCCACCATGCATATATAGAGTGGTTACTAGCTAGGGAGAGGACAGCAGGCATATGCAGCTGGTTGCACATGAGGGGCGAACAGGGATTTGCCGATGCTATGTGAGGAGGAGAGCGCAATGGTTACCCTTGCGAGCGATCGAGGAGAAAGTGGTGACCATTCTATTTGGAGCCATGGTCAGCTCACTTATCACACTAATGGGCTCGGAGCCTCCCACCACAAGATTAGTATGGATAAACTTATTCCTTTAATCATATATATTAGTATGGGTAATGACCTAATTTTCCTAGTCCCTTCTAATACTACAAATATGAATTAGATATATGTGATTTGGAAGTATTCAAACAAAGTTCGAGAGAGCGTGGCATTGGGTGCAATGGCAGCTGAACGAGGGCAGGTGGGGTGGCGAGTGAGATGGTTTGACGCTGGAGGGAGATCTAGAGAGAGGGCAGTGGTGGAAAAGGTAGGTTTTAAGGTGGGAAAAGGACCCATTCAAATTGATTGAAGAAATACTGATGGTAGGACCCTTGGTAGCATTGGACAGTCAACAATCTGGTACCCTGGACAGCTGAAGAATTGACCTCTAATGCTATCTCTATTCAAGGTAGATGTGACCTGTATGCACGGCTGGACCATTGCAGTTAGCTGCTTCTCTATCTCCCACGACTCCACCATATCCTTGTTTTCTTCTTTCATTCGCTTCCTTTATTCTGCTTTTCCCTTCCTGTTGCCTGGCTCTCTTAGCAACGTTGTCTTCATTACCTACCTGCTGGCTATTGTTGTGCTGTCTGGTGTTACTGTCGATTTGAGCAATGGTGACGAGCTGTGGACAAATTTCCTCCCCTGTGCTTGTGCTCCTCGCCTTTTTGTTCCTGCAGGGAGCTCCGTCGCGGGCAGTTGATGATACCATCGCCCACGGCCAGCCGCTGTACGGTGGCCAGAGTCTGGTGTCCAAGCGTGGCAAGTTCGAGCTCGGCTTTTTCCAGCCAGGTGTGTCCACCTAGTACCGTCTTAATTTATTTCCTGCACATTTTGATGACTTTCTTCTTTTTAAGCTTCCCTTTAATTTATCTGAAAATCTGTTCGGTATGAAGTTGAGAAATCTGAAATCATGCACTCTGTCAGCACGCGAATAGGCTCTCCCGAGTTTATTTGCTATTCAAATCTCAAAAAGGATTCTATAAAGTGAGCAAATGTGATGCACATGAACAATAGATAAAATAAAAACTAAGAACAGTTTTTCGTGAATTGCCAATAGTGAATGAGTGTTTTTAATCCTTTAGGGCATGTTCGGTTTGATGGGAAATGAAGGAGGTTAGAAGGAACTAAATCCCCAACAGGTTAAAATCCTCCTCAACCCCTCGAGGCCTACAGAAGTTGAGCATAGGAAACAGAGGTGGGGCCATCTAGTCATTACTAAGCTATAAACACCAGCCACTTATGAGCCCGCGTACCTGCGACTTGGTCGAGCTCGAGGCTGATGGCGTGGACCCGCTCAAGCTTTGATGATTGACATCTTTATTGCTTTCTCCAATCATGAATATAAATATTTTTTCTTGTTCTTCTCAGAAGATTGGAAATAATTTTCTGTCAGATGTTTCACTTTGAATGTTAAAGAATAAAAAGTTCAAAAGATTGGAAATGCAAGATTGATGTTAGTAGAATAATCATGTTTGTTTTGACCATTGTCAGACATAGAAAAGGGCCGGAACCAGTGGGCTTTTGCATTTACCTTTTTGTCGTCCTTGCTTGTTGGCCTGTTGTGAAATGGGCTGATGCCAGCCTTTCTTGACCGATGTCAGCAGGGAGACCCGCACCTATGTTTTTTATATATTTTTTAATTAAACCAGGTTCATTTTTAATTCCCTTCCACCAAGAGTTGAATATAGATCTGTTCAATGTTATTCAGCCTTTCTTGTGCACAACATTGATCATGGGGATAGTAGGCACCACATGGGCTGGATCCGGGTTGTAGCACCTCCAGCCGGCACAATAGATGCATGAGTGAGCCCCGCAACAATCATATATTGCAAAGTCATGTTCCAAGCCAACAAATATAATCACGAGCCGGAGCAAAAACAATTAATCAATGAAAACAGTACATATAAGAAAACTCCTAAAACAAAATAAAAGAAAAATTTTTAAAACGAAATGAAAACCAGTACATATAAGAAAATTTCTAAAATGAAATGGAAGAGCATACTTTTGAAAGCTTAAGCCCGTGATTTTGAATTAAATTTATCAAACTTTTTACTTCACAAGTATTAGAACTTAAAATGATCAATTGTCCTAGGATCTTGTCTAGCCTAATCACATAAACACCTAATTGACTTATTGAGAAACACTGGCCTCTTAATTGAAGATGCCACTACAGCATTGTTGTCCCATACTTACTCGGCGTAATAGGTGCTCTATCAATGCATCTAGACATAGCGTTTATTTAGGTGCATAGCTAATGTTATGTATCTAGATTTGCTAAAACAATCTATAATTTGGAAGAGTAACAAGGAATAAGCACACAACTATGAATGGTCCTTAAAACTTTGTACCCGTCAGCTTCAAACTCAATCCGTCAGACTTCAACTTTGAAATATTGTGCGACTTTGAACGCTGATTCATATATTAATGTTCTCTCCAATAATGCGGATTTCTTGGAAATGCAACAGACAACTCCTCCCAACAGTGGTACGTGGGCATTCGATACAACCAAATCTCGGCGCACGACATCGTGTGGGTTGCAAACAGAGAGGCCCCAATCACCGACCTCGAGTCTTCACAGCTTTCCATATCAAGGGACGGCAACTTGGTCCTTCTCGACCATCGCAACTCCCCAATCTGGTCAACAAACGTCACCAACATCGCCTCCTCCGCCGTCCCGACGGTCGGCGTCATCCTCGACACCGGCAACCTTGTCCTGGCAGAAGCTTCCAACACCTCCGTCGTGCTGTGGCAGAGCTTCGACCACTTGACCGACACCTGGCTCCCCGGCGGGAAGCTCGGCCGCAACAAGCTCACCGGCGAGGTGGACCGCCTGGTCGCGTGGAGAGGCTACAAGGACCCGTCGCCGAGCATGTTCTCCCTGGAGCTTGACCCGCGTGGTACAAGCCAGTACCTGCTTAACTGGAACAGCAGCAAGCAGTACTGGACCAGCGGCAACTGGAGCGCCGCCGATCACATCTTCACCGACGTGCGGGAGATGACGGCCGCTGACCCCTCCCACGGGTTCCCCTACACCTTCGGCTACGTCGACGCCGGGAACGAGAGCTACTTCGTTTACCACGTCGAGGACGACGCCGTGGTGGCGCACTTCCGGATGGACGTGGCGGGGCAGGTCAAGTTCCTCATGTGGGTGGAGGGCGCCGGCGAGTGGCAGCAGTTCTGGTCGCAGCCCAAGGAGCACTGCGAAGTCTACGCGCTGTGCGGGCCGTCCGGCGTGTGCACCGAGAACGCCCTGCCGTCCTGCAGCTGCCCCCGGAGCTTCAGCCGACGGCGGCCGCTCGAGTGGGCGCAGGGCGACTACACGTCGGGCTGCGCCAGGGACGCCGGCCTGCGATGCGGCGCTCGGGACGTGGACGGTGGCGAGGACAGGTTCTACGCCATGGCCAACGTGGGACTGCCGAGCGACGCGCAGAGCGTGGTGGCTGCGAGCGCCGGCGACTGCGAGCGCCGGCGACTGCGAGCGCGCGTGCATCGGCAGCTTCTCCTGCACGGCGTACTCTTACAACGGGAGCTGCTCGGTGTGGCACGGAGACCTCATCAACCTCCGGGACACGAGCGGCATCGGCACGGCCACCGGAGGCGGCGGCACCATCGCGATCCGTTTGGCCGCGTCCGAGTTCTCTAGCGCCGGCGACCGTAGCCGGAGGCTAGTCGTCGGACTCGTCGTCGCGGGGTTTGTCGCTGCAGCTACCATCATTGCTGTTGTTTCGATCGTCGTCATCCGGAGAAGAAGCCGGAGGGCGTTCAAGGCGTCGAGGAGGGTGGCCGAAGGATCCTTGGTGGCGTTCACGTACCGTGACCTGCAACTCGCGACCAAGAACTTCTCGGAGAAGCTCGGCGCCGGCGCCTTCGGCTCGGTGTTCAAAGGGTCGCTGGCCGACGACGCAGCTCAGGCGGTCGCTGTGAAGAAGCTCGAGGGCCGTCTCCAGGGGGAGAAGCAGTTCCGCGCGGAGGTGAGTACGATCGGCACGGTCCAGCACGTCAACCTCATCAGGCTGCTCGGCTTCTGCTCCGAGGGCACGAGGAGGCTGCTCGTCTACGAGCACATGCCCAACGGCTCTCTGGACAGGCACCTGTTCGGGGCCACCAGCAGCCACCTGAGCTGGGAGGCACGGTACCAGGTGGCCCTGGGGATCGCGAGAGGGCTCGACTACCTGCACGGGAAATGCAGGGACTGCATCATCCACTGCGACGTCAAGCCCGAGAACATCCTCCTCGACGACGCGCTCGCGCCCAAGGTCGCCGACTTCGGGCTCGCCAAGCTCATGGGCCGCGACTCCAGCCGCGTGCTCACCACCATGAGGGGCACGGTCAGGTACCTCGCGCCGGAGTGGGTCGCCGGCACGGCCGTCACGGCCAAGGCCGACGTGTTCAGCTACGGCATGGTGCTGTTCGAGGTCGTGTCGGGCCGGAGGAACGCGAGGCAGCGGCCGGACGGCACGGTGGACTTCTTCCCGGCCGCGGGCCTGCTCGTCGGTGGGGGTGATCTGATGGGCGCGGTGGACGGCCGGATCCGCGGCGACGCCGACATGGCCGAGGTGGAGAGGGCGTGCAAGATCGCGTGCTGGTGCGTCCAGGATGACGAGAGGGCGAGGCCGAGCATGGGGACGGTGGTGCAGGTACTTGAGGGGCTGCTGGAGGTCAGCGTCCCGCCGATCCCGACGTCGTTCAAAATGCTCGCCAATCCGTCCACGAAATACGTTGACTTCTTTACATATTTGCCGTCAGCCTAACTGCCTGAGATTTGTTCGATTATACTGCAATGGTGAACCTATGCATTTGCATGAACAAGTTATTGAAATAAGTTACGCTACAAGTTTGTGTTTATTTATAATAAATTTGAGAATATATATCTTTGTACTGTAATTTAAGCCTAGCAATTTATGACTCCAATGCTCGGTTCTCATGGTCTTTTCTGGATGCTTGGTCGCCCTCGTTTTGTTTGTCTTGTTTAGCGGATGTTTGGCCGCCGACTGTCGTGCGGAATATTTTATTACTTTTGGGTTTTGGGTAGATGCTTTGCCACTGGTCGTTTTATAAGCTCTTTAGATAACTGTGGTCATGATGCCTCTTTTTGCAGGATTAGATATTTTGGTCGTTTCAGTTAGGTTTGTTAGGCTAGAAGGGCTTCTTTTCTTTTCTCTTTTGTTGCTTTAGTTCGTTCTCGGTCGTTACCATTTGCATGATGGTTTTGTAACTATTCACTACGAGGATTCTCTCATAGTTACATCGCTTTAGTTCTTTTTTTTTAATAAAATACGTGTCCAGCTACGTTCAGGAAAAAAAAGACAATCCAATGCTTATAAATATGACATTCAGGTGTGTTAAAAAAGATTTAGCCAACAAATCATGTGACAAATGAATCGCGAAACTCTTGTAAAAATATGAACATAATAATAGCAAGACTCGACGATGATAATAGTATCAAAAGCTTAAGTTCATCGCGTTTGAAGAACTGACGAAAGACAGCCAAATGGATTTGCTGTTTTAGTGTACCTCACTAGGAATACATATAATGTGGATTCAGGACACTCAACTAGCAAGCCAAGCACAAGATACAAATGGAGCGAGATCATCACTTTTGATGACATCCTAAAAGTACACAAAATCAACATGCGACGAATCAGTGTGACGCGAGCTGGTCTTCCGGCCGGCGCTCTTGGGCGTGGGCGCCGCCCGCGACGTCGCTTGTGAACTGGGAGCAGTGGTCGACGGCGGCGTCGGGGATGTAAGGCGGCTGGGCGCTCCTGACGAGCGCCCAGTTGACGCCGTCGAAGAAGGGGTGCTGCTTCACCTCGGCCGCGCCGCGCCGGTACGCGAGCCGGTTCTGCGGCTCCTTGGCCAGCAGGCCGCGGATGAGGTCCCTGGCCGCGGCGCTGACCGCCGGCGCGTCGGGGAACCGCAGCGGCTGCGCGACGACGTTGAAGAGCGTGGCGCGGTGCGGTCGCCGGAGCCCTTGAACGGCGTGGCGCCGTGCAGGAGCTCGTACAGGAAGACGCCGAAGGTCCACCAGTCGACGGCGCTGCCGTGGCCCTCGCCGCGGATGATCTCCGGCGCCAGGTACTCGTGCGTGCCCACGAACGACATCGACCGCGCGCCCGTCGGCTCGGCCGTGAACTCCAGCGACGTCGGCGGCAGCGGCTTCTTCTTCCCGCCGCCGCCGCTGCTGACCACCAGCGGCTCGTCCAGCTTGGCCTTGTCCTTGTCCCCCTTGCTCTTCTTCTTCTTGCTCTTCTTGGTCGGGAGGATGCGCGGGAGCATGCAGACGTGGGCGAGGCCGCCGCCGGTGCCGACACGGCCGGACGGGGAGCGGACGAGCGCCGGGCTGACGGAGCACCGCAGGGTGAGGTCAAAGTCGGAGAGCATGATGTGGCCTTCCTCCCTGACCAGCACGTTCTCCGGTTTCAGGTCCCGGTACACCACGCCGAGCATGTGCAAGTACTCCAGCGCAAGCAACACTTCGGACGCGTAGAACCTGCACCAAATTTTATATTTGTTTCAAAAATGTTGATAAAATTCATCAAAATTTTATCTCTTTCCGAAGATTTAGTTGTTTAAAAATGTGTAAAAATCCATCAAATTTCATTAAAATTACCTGGCCGCGTCCTCTGTGAATCTCTTGTTGGGCTGCTTCTGCCTGAGCGAGTGGAGGTTGCCGCCGCAGCAGTACTCCATGAGGAGGCAGCAGAACTTGTCGGTCTCGAAGTGGGAGTAGAGCGTGGGGAGGAAGGGGTGGTCGAGCAGGCCGAGGATCTCGCGCTCCGTCTGCGCGCGGGCCAGCTTGTTCCGGCCGGCGAGGGAGCTCTTGTCCATGACCTTCATGGCGAAGAGCGCGCCGCGGCCGGCACCTGCGCGGAGCTCGACGAGGTACACGCTGCCGATGTCGCCGTAGCCGAGGCGCCGGAGGAGGCGGAAGTGGCCCAGGCTCAGCGGCGGCTCCGCGGCCCGGACGGCCTCCCACCGCCCGTCCCCGCCGCCGGTGTGCCGCCGCGCGGGCACCGTCGTCGTCGCCACGGCCGGCGCCGCGGCGGCGTCCTCGTCGTGGCTCGCCGCGGCCGACGACGACGAGGAGTTCGACGCTGCGGTCGTCGTCGTGGTGGTGGAAGAAGAGCCGCCGGCCGCCGTGGCGTCGTGGGCGTCCGCGTAGATCGGGTTGAGGCTCTTCCGGAACCCCGACGGCGGCTCGCGCCGGGGAGAGTGGAGCTCCCGCTCGGCGGCCAGCGGCATCCTCGGGCTCGGCAGCGTGGTCGGGTACGCGGCGGCGGCGTCGAGGCTCCCGATCCTGACGTCCTCCATGATGTTGCCTCTGATGGTGGCAGTAGTCATGGCCTCATCCTCATCGTACACTATGATCACAAGCAACATCGTTCAGAAAATACACGCCGATCGTCATCTGGGCTATGATGTTGTTGAATACACGTTGCTCAAACATCCTCTGTTTCCTAACAACTCCCTCAGGATCGGTCACCAACAAAGTAACAACATGATCGCATTGGGTTGACATCATTAAAGCAGGTAGATGCAGGCATCACACGCTGAAGAAAAAGATTGAAGCGATAGAACAAGTGAACAACGCGGATGTGCATACCGGCGTCAGGCAGGCGATCGAGCGTCAGAAATTCACTCGCCGCGCCGCGCAGGAACGAAGGCAGGGTGCACACAGGTCTTCGGGGAAGCCTCAGCTCTGGCTCTCAAGTTAAGGACGAGAGGAACAATCTGGCGTTCGTGGCAGCCACGCAGCGAGACGCCCATCCGAGACGGGACTGACGGGACGACGTGCAGTGGGGTGAGGTGAGGTGAGCCGTTGGTTGGTCGTGCCGGGATGGACATGGGACTTGGGAGGAGGATCGGAGGAATGTCAACCGGCTGCCGGTCGCTGCTTGGTCGCTGGTTATCTTCTAGCTCCATACGATGATCTCGATAGGCTTGAGTAGTGCTTGACGACATGAGACATGGAAGGTTCCTGGGCACCTGCCGCCGGCCGTCTAGCGCCATTGACGCTGCTTTTCCATCGGTAGTTGCTTGATATCAGATTCGGCACGGCATACATAACAGAATAAATATTATCTCGGCGTTTTTAAGCTAATTGTGGATACTATGATATTATGAAATGGAAAATCTAATTTTCACTCTCCAACTAGCATGATAATGAGGTTTTTAACCGTAAATCCCAAAACCATCTAACTGTTAAAACTAGGCAAATTTGATCCCAAGGGTGGATTCAATGGTAGTTTTTCATTTTGTGAAAATTTTAAAATTCTAGTTTAATTTAAAAATTCATATATAATTCATTTAAAATATGGAAAATATGATATTGGTACAAATTTTTTTTATAAAATGTAACATATCTTGTGATTCTCTACTTTAAGTTATTTGAATATTATTTATTGAAAAATAATAGGTGTCATTATAAGAAAAAACACTACAAATAGAAAGAAATTGGATTCAAATAACTAACAAGTAGAGTATCTGTTGTTACATTTCAGAAAAAAAAGTACTACTTTTGAATTTTGATACTATTTAAATTTAAAATAAAATTTTTATTCAAATTGGAATTTTGAAATTTTCATAAAATAAAAAATCAAATTGAAACCATCCGAGGGGTCAAAATTATCCAGTTTCGGTCCCGGTGTCTAATTTTATAATTATGGGTTATAAATTAGATTTTTGTGGTAGTTGGAAGGTGTAATCTGGATTTTTTTTCTCTTATGAAAGTATAGTATAAGACGATGGAGACATGTAAAACTAAGTTAAAAAAGGATCACGAATGGGAGGCTCTATAACTCCATAAACGCTACATCTTTAGTGATGCCGTCTGTCCCGAAAAAAATTCAGTCTGAACCCCCACCCTCCCATTTTCTATTTTTGCATGCATGCAAAATTAATTGCCAAGTGAAGCAAAGGACGGCATGGGAAAACCAAGTGATGAAGGGCACTAGCATCTTTTCCATTGACTCATGATTTGTGTGAGAAATCTCAAGATTGCTTGTATTCTTTCTGGAAAGGAGGGAGTAGTATTTCAAAACTATAAGAATTGTGGTACCCGAACACATCATAGCTTGTAAAAAATATATATTATAAAAGCATATTATTTTCCTAAAATTTAAAGAACATCTTGTATCCAAACCATTTATTTTATCTTAGGCTTACTAGCAAACATGTTCGTGCACTAAAATAGGAAGAAGAATCCTCGCACACCCCTAGTATAATAAACATGACCCCAAACTAGGGCGATAAATGGATTTATGACATGCGTCAATTTTCCCGTCAATTATCCCCAAAACGAGCTTCAGATTTGTGTGCAAACCAGGCTCATTAAATTTAAGAAATAATCATCAAAATAGTAGTCAGAAAATTGCCTTTGCTCTTGTGCAGCGAGTTCCTACAATTAACAAATACATGTATCATGCCATTCGTGGCCAAATGTTTTGTTTCTCCACGATTTCAACATAGATACTAGGTTGGTTTCTTCATTAAGCCATTGCTTCTATTCAACTAAAACTTGTTTACTCAGCAGAAATGCATTGCATTTCTGCCCATTAGCTGGCTCACAACCGTCACTTGCGAGGTGAGTCGATCAATTCGTTGCCCATCATAATTCCATCTTTTCAAATTCACGAGGTAGTACCTTTTTTACGGACAGTTCACTAGGTACTGGATCGACCCAGATTTGGGCCCAATCTGACCCGAGCTGCCCAGCACAAGCTTGCATACATTCGTCCAATTTTGCTCTTTTAAATGGGCCTTCGTCCAAACTGCTGTGTTCCTGAATTTTGTTGTCTGATCTTAACTGATCTTGGGCTAATCAATCTGGGAGAAAAGGCGTTGCAACGGCCAGCCGCTGGTTCTGCGGCCCAATCATGCATGCATTCACTCCACCCACAGTCCGCAGTCCCCGCAGGCCACATATGGGCTCAAAGTGCACAGCTGGTCAAAAAATGAAGTCGAATTCAACCCACAAGAGGAAAAACAACGCGTAAAATTGTGGGAGATGCACGGCATACCTTAGATAAGGAAGCGGGTAAAACTCCGTGAAGGATGATTTAAAGTTTTTACGGATACTTTATTTATTTATTTGTGCCGTATAATATACAATTGGATTTCGGACTATATATAAACGCTGCTGGCGTGACCGAGAGAGCTCATGTAAAGCAAATCTGTCTCATATAACATTTTTTACGCCGGTCAGAATTCTCCATAATGTTTTATTCAAAGAAACCTTCAGAATGTCCTTTGCCTACATGAATGTACTGGTAGGGTATAAAATGCGATAGCACTGGGAGAACATTCCTCGCAAAAAAAAAAGGACATTGGGAGAGCTCTCCATAATATTTATCCTCCAGCTCGATCCGAAGTCTTACATCCCCTTCTCCAAAATTCGTTGCTGCCCATTTAGCTGGCTCACGACCGTCACTCGAGAGGGGAGTCGATTAATTGGTTGCGCTGTAGGTTCTTGATTACAAGAGGTCTGGGGTTTGATTTTTCTAAGATTTAACGGCGTTGTGCTTTCAGTGGTAGGCGACATTCCCGTCAACAACGAGGCACACGTGGTGACTTTGTCAATCTCGAGGATTTGCCGGTTCAGTTTCTTGAAGGTGCTCATAAAGATAGGATTGTATGTATTCATAGGGGTGAGTGTGCGTGCATATTGTGAGCGTCTGTGTTTGTACTCTGTTTCTTAAAAAAATTATTGCCCATCATAATTCCATACTTTTCAAATTCACAAGGTACTGGATCGAACCAAAAGGTTTGGGCCAATCTGAGCTTACCTCACTACTACAAAAAATAATTTACTGCGACCTTTTTAAAATACCTCCGAGACGGGCAGCAACTTCAAACGTCTCGGTTAATGGTATCGATTAACCGAGGTGGTAATTTTTTATTAATCGAGACGGTTAAAAAACAGCCTTGCAAAATCGGTTAACCGAGACGGGCACCCTATAGGGTCCGTCTCGGAAAATATCGAAGCCCAAAGAGACCCAAAAGACCCATTACCACGGTTCCATATACATACATACATACATACATATATATATATATATATATATATATATATATATCCAAGTTGGGATTTCACTAGGGTTCAATTTTTTCCCAACTCCCACTCCCACCTGCCAGGGACTCCCTCTCCTCTCCCTCCCTCTCTCCTCCCTCCTTCCTAGTGCTCCCTCGACGACGGTGGCTCCCTCTCCCTCCCTCTCCTCTTCTCGACGGCGGCGGCGGCGGGCACGAGCTGCGGCGGTGGTGTAACACCTCAGGTGTTTAAATTACGAAATAAGCCTCATTATCTTAACACGATGCATAAATAACTAAGAAAAGTTTAAAAGAAATGAATTATAAATTGGTTTTACTTTGAATTGAAAATAGATATGTATATGTGCATAAATACATGTACTTTAATCAAACAAATTAAATAACTCTCACCGCAAAGCACTTATGGCTGCGAAATTTAATAGGCACACCATTGAGGACAGGATAAACAAAAGTCTAGTTGAAGCCTAGGAGAGAATAAGAATTTTTGCCAAGGAAATGACGTGCCCTCCGAATCATACTTTTTGAGTTTTTAAAATAACTTCTAAACTAGAACTCAAATGAACTTTGACCTAAACAAAACTTGTGTAACTTTTCATTTTGAACAACTTTCATGTTCAGAGATTTTTGAGTTGCAACAAAAAAATTTGAGAAACACTTGAAATTGCAAACCAGCCCCTGCCTTTTCTTCTATTTCCACCTTCAGTCCCTCCCTTCTCTCCTCTGCTTCGCCCGACGCCCGCCGCCAGTCGCCGCTGGCCACCTGGCCGGCGATGCCTGTCGCCCACGCCACGACAAACCAGTCGCCGGCCGTCCTCCCCACTCCCCCGACCAAGCCCTGCCGCGCCCAATCATGTGTCGCGCAATCTCTCCCTCCCCAAGCCAGGATCTCCGGCCGCCAACCGCGACGCGCCGCTGGCCGCACGCGACTCCGCCGCCCGGCCACCACACGCCGTGCCCAATGGCGAGCCCCCGCCGTGCCCGAGCCTCCGCTCTATCCCGCCAATCCCCGCGCTCGCCGCCCGACAAGCCGCTGTGCTGCAGCACGCCCAATCCCCTGCTCCCGCCCGCCGCTCGCCGAGCCGAGCCTCTAGCCGCCGCCCTGACGCCCAATGGCACGCCCCCATCGTGCCGCCCGCGCCCGAGCCTCGCAGTCCAGCCCCGCCCCTCCTCCCGCCCCTCTGCTGCCTAAAAAAGGTTGCACTGAGCCTCCTCGCGCGCCCAGACACCAAAATGTCGCCGCTGCCACCATTACTGCCGTCGTGCCCAGCTCACCGTGGAGCTCACCTCTCCGGCCACCCATTGCCAGAGCTGAGTCTCCAACCACCACCACACCGCCCCACCGCAGCTCACTGCCCCGCCCATCACCGCCGAGACCCGCCGAAGCGCCACCATCGCCGCCTCCACCGCCGCCGCCCCTGACCGCCGTGGACACCCCACCTCCGGCCCTCCTCCGCTCGAACCAAGGCTCGGAACGGGACTACATCACCCCACCGGAGCTTCCCGACCCGCCAGCGCTGCCCCAACCCCGCCGGAGCACAGTCGCCGACGCGCCGCACCGTCGTCGGCCCCTGTTCACGCCGACGAGCCCTTTCCGGCCACCCCCAACCCCGACCAAGGACACCACAAGGTAGCTCTCACCTCCCTGGATCTCCCCGACCCTTTTTCCCTCGCCGCCGATAAGCCCCCTCGCTGGAATTTGGCCGGCCGCCGTGCCAGCGCCACCCAAGGACCCAATTGCAATGATTGAAATCTTTAAAAGGGTCTGCACGCAAGTTTCCAGGGGTATATCTGTAAACCTGTGTTTAAACTTTGAATTCAAAAACAGCAAACTTGTAAAATTCATATAAAATCGTAGAAAAATCGGAAAAATACAAACTCAACTGTTCTGGAATCTCTAGAAGAAAATCTACAACTTTTGTTACATGCTTTTCTTCAGTTGCGTGCTAAATCTTGCTCTAAATTAAATGGAAGTTTTAATAGCTTTTAAATGAACCCACTGTTGTAGACCAGTTCTGAATCTGATTTTTGGAAAGTAAATTGGTTGCTTGATTTGTAGGCTAGTTTAAAAATATTAGGACCAGAACCCATCTCTAGCTAAACTTTTGGTTAAACTTATTTTATGCCATAGAGAGATTAATCAAATTATTCCTGCTGTTATATTGTGATTCATGTTGTGAAACTTTTCCAGAGCTGTTATAGTGATGCCTAAATACTACAGAAAAAGTTTAGAACCTTTTTCCTTTCTGTAACCTATTTATATAATTTTATGGTAAGAAAAATTCACTAATTCAAATAATTAGTTTCTCTGCTTGGAAAATGTTCAACTTTTTACTGTGGGACACTATAGAGTAGCTCATGCTGCATAAAAAGTTTCATACTCAGAAACCCTGTAAAACATTCTGTAAAAATTAATCCTTAAAGAAATAGGTGTATCTTGTCCTATTTATTATGCTCTGTATCTTGCACAATAAAATCTGAAAAAATTTACAGTAATACATATATGGATATATTAACACCTTGTAAAAGCTTTAGCATCAAAACATGTATGGTTCGTTCTGTATAAAAATAACTAGGTTCTAGCAGTGGCTGTGTATTACATTTTTCAAAATTATTTATGCTGAATAAAAATGTCTTAAATTTTTACAGTAGTCTTATCTCTGCATATTGTACTCTGAATAAAAATTTCATTACCAGAAGTTATCTAGATCAGTGTTTGTGCTTAATCCATGGTTATACTGCGAAAATTAAAATTTTAATACAACACAACCCCTTCTGCAAAAGATTGCCCAAGAAATTGCAACTAAGTAACTTTACAACAAAACCTATATTTTATGGACTACAACTTTATTGTGAAGAAAATAAATATCATGTATCATCACTACAACTTACACTTGTGCATTCATATAGAATCGACTACTCTCGCCGACGGAACGTACGAGCTGGTGCCCGGGTCTGAGAGTGAGCAGCGTGAAGCTCAAGTGAATCTAACTGAAGCTTTCGAACATCCGAACCCATGTTCGGACGAGACCCAAACTAACTTTACCCAAGAAGGCAAGCCCCGAAGCATGAACCCTATTTTTCTAAAATTATGCAACTTATTACTCTATTTTACTTGTGCATTAAGTTTGTAGGAGTTGAATGAAAACTTAGTTGCATGATCGTAGGTACCCATGCTCTGAACACTAGATGTAAGGTTTGATAGAATGCTATGCTAATAGGACTCCGATAAAAGTCGAGTGATTTCCTGTCACTCGCGAGAATATAGGAGTTGAATGTTTACTGCATGCTGCAATCATAAGGTCGACGGATGGGGCTATGGTGCGATATTTATGTTGATGATTGGGGCCCCATCTGTTTAGAGAAAAATGCTAAGGCCGCAGTGTGTGGTAGTGATGGTTATGTCTTTGAACGTACTAACCACATGCCGAGAATATGGTAATCGGTAAGCTTAAGTACTAGATTGAACCGAGGGAAATATACTCCCCACAGTCTTGAATTCGTTCACATCTAGCTAATGGCGGGTGCATGTGCCGCCATGGCCTGGCCGGGTCCGTGGTCCATGGGGACATGTAGTCGAGGGCGGTGGGCCTGTTCCGTGAAGCGGAAATTAAAGGGAAAAGTTGCACATGTGACTCTGGGAGTAACCACGTGATGTGTGTTTAGGTTTCCCTTGCAAGGTTAAGAAATTCGATTCGAATCGTCCATTTCTCGCGGTTATTGAGACTGCTTGACCCTTTTACCACATAGAGTAAGAAGAGGAACAATGATGATGATTAATCTTGTTGGATGCAAATTAATTCTACCACCATGTATGATATTGGATAGTTGCTTATCTAGAATGGTTAAAGAAAACTAGAACTTGGAGCTAAAATTGGAAAGTAAGGACCTACTTGTATATACTTTTCGGCTAAACAAACCCCAAAAGCCAAAAGCATTGCTTGTCTAGGAGTCGGCTAAGTATATCCCACTAGTTGGGTAAACCTTGCTGAGTATGAGTATACTCAGCCTTGCTTGTGGCTTGTTTTCAGGTGATACTTTTGAGGATATGATCGCTTGTTTGACTTGGCCGTGTACCCTTCCTCCTGGTTGGTCGGTGGAATGGGATACGCCCCCGGCCAACGATGATAATGTCGAGTGATGTCTCGTATGGGCTTCATCGAGACATCATGTATCATCGAGTAGTTTATCGTTGTTTTTCCGCTGCCATGAACTCTGAAGAACTCGTTATAATTTCTGAAGTACCTTGTTTTATGAATTCGAACTCAGTTGTAATAATAATTTATGTTGAACTCGATGATGTCAAATTTATGGAATGTTGTATCCTCTAGGCTCACCTTCGTGTGAGTACTTGTATGTGTGGTTTTGATCGGCAAAAACCGTGGTTGTATCGGGAGGTTACCCGACAGACCAATGGATTATTCCGTTTGAAGTGTGAGTTAGCCCTGATTGCCCTCGTGGTGATGGTTAGCGCGCTTGAGCCAGATTAATTCAGGTGGTTCTGCCACAGGTGGCGCGGCGGCTGCGGGCCCGGCAGCGCTCGGCTAGGCGGCTGGGCGGCGCCTGCGCGGATCCACGGCGGCGACCAGGGCGGCACGCGGCCGGGCCAGCGCGGCGGCGGCGGCTAGGGCGGCGCACGGCCGGGCCGACGAGGATCCGCGGCTGTGGCGGCCTGCAGGGCGGCACGGCGGTGGGCGGCGCGGTGGGGCGGCGATGGGCTTGGCAGCCTCATGGGTGGGCTTGTCGGGCTGGATTTAACTTTTTTTATTTTTTTTATTTTATTAACTGAGGCGGGCAGCAAACCGCCTCGGTAACGGTAAATGGCTCATTTACCGTGACCCTACGTCCGAGGCGGTTGCGAAAAATATCTCGGTTAATGTTTTTTGTAGTGGTGCCTGTCCAGCACAGCATGGGCCACGTTCTGTGATGCCGGCGGAATTTGAATACCGCAAACCTTCGTTTCCGTCCCATACTCCCATATTGCGGTTTGAAGTGGGCCTTCGTTCAAACTGCTGGAAGAGAGCTGTTCCTGAAATTTGTTTTCTGATTTTTACTGATCTTGGGCTAATCAATCTGGGAGAAAAGGTATTGCATCCACTCCACCTACAGTCCACGGTCCCCGCATCTGGGCTCAAAGTGCACAGCTGGTGAAAAAAATGAAGTCGAATTCAACCCACAAGAGTAAAAACAACGCGTATAATTGTGGGAGATGCTCGGCGTACTTAGATAAGGTAGCGGGTACTCAGTGAAGAATGATTCCAAGACTCTCTAAATTCTTCTTAATTGCTAGTTTTAGAGATTTCAATTAAAAAGTTACCTTCCAACAGCTTTTAGCCACTCTCTATTCCGGATTTCTCGCTAGTCAAATATAGAAAAGAGAATAGTTTTCCGGAGTGCACACAAGATATAGAAAAACTGTTGGAAAACGGAAAGATATAGAAAATAATTTTTATGCAAATGACCCTCTAAATGATGATTTAGAGAGTGAGATTTAGAGAGACTCTTGGAGATGCTCTAAAGCTTTTACGGATACTTTATTTATTTATTTGTGCCGTGTAATATACAATCGGATTTCGGACTATATATAAACGCTTCTGGCGTGACCGAGAGAGCTCATGTAAAGCAAATCTGTCTCATATAACATTTTTTACACCGGTCAGAAAATCGATTGTTGATTCTCCATAATGTTTTATTCAAAGAAACCTTCAGAATGTCCTTTGCCTACATGAATGTACTGGTGGGGTATAAAATGCGATAGCAATGGGAGAGCATTCCTCGCAAAAAAAAAAGGACATTGGGAGAGCAGAGTGCGCCGCCGGCGTATGTAGACTGTAGAGTACAGAACCAAATCTCTACCCCCAGACCAAGCATGGAATATTCGCAGCATGGCTTGCGGAGTCCAGCAGGCTAACGACCTAACGAGCATCGGTCTCGGTCAAGGCAAGCAAGGGCAAGCCTGTGAATGTGCCAAAGACAGAGGAGCAAGGTTGGGCTTGCTCATAGTCATAGCTGGCTCAGTGGCTCTCCTGCGTGCATGCAGAATAATCCAATTATCCGAGCCTAATCAGATGACAACTGTTGTCTGTACGGGGAGTTAATAACATCATTGGCAATGCACCAACCAGCCAAAATATATACAATAGTGGCCAGTGGGAGAAGATAGAGAGAGACAGAGAGCGCAAAGTGGAGGCTGGACTAGGACTAATGATGCCGATGATGACGATGATGATGCGCTAAGCCGCTAATCCACACATTATTAGTAGTATATAAGCTAACGACTCATGATTAGCTAGCTTGTGCATTGGTAACCACCGTCTAATACAGCTAGCTAGTATGCCACTCTTCCAAGCAGTGATGCATTGTTATTCTTCGTGATCGTGCCAACTAATGCATGTTACCGTTGGTTTGTTATTCTTCGTGATCGTGCCAACTAGTGCATGTTACCGTTGGTTGTACATCCTGACCGGACCGATGGCAAGGCATCATGCATGCGAATAAGGTCAAGTATATTGCTACACGTTAGCGATTTTATAGGTTGTCTCATGCAGATTCATATAAGATTTTTTATGATGTGGAGGAGAGAGAACGAGGCGGTTGTTTCGCGAAGCAACGCCTCATGAGCTAAAATTAAGAATTATGAGACCGCTTACTCACCATTTAATATTACCTTTTTAATTCCACAAATAAAGGGATATGGTACTACTATGAGATAACGAAGACGACAACCTATTGTAGAGGTTGTCTGTTTAGTCGTCTCAAGATGACGTGTCATTGCATGAGACCGACTATTAGACGACTCCAATATACTTGCGTTGGTTAGCAAGCTTGGCCAAGTAGCGGATCTCTCTCTCACTACTACAAAAAAGCATGAACCGCAATCTTTTAAAATCAGCTCGGAGGTGGCCGGGCCGGCGGCCTGCCTCGGTTAACCGTTGCTGGGCCGCCAGCCATACAACCGCCTCGGTTAATCCATTATCCGAGGCGGCAACGTTACACAACCGCCTCAGTTAATGTTCATTAACCGAGACGGTTTCGTTAAGCAGACCGCCTCGGTTAATACATTATTCCAGGCGGGCAACTTAAAATAACCGCCTCGGTTAATGAAGATTAATTGAGACGGTTTCTTTTAAAGTGTCCGCCTCGGTTAAGTTCCCTATATATAACAGTCCAACCCCCTTCTTGTTCCCGCGGCTCCTCCATTTTTTCGTGTTTTGAGCTCAAATAATGAAAATTGGCCATTTTAGAAGGGGGGAGGTTTTGCCCTTAGATTTTGTGAAGGGGGCACCGCAAGAGGATTCTTTTAAAGCTTCAAATCTTCCGCCACGGTTAAGGCCACCATTAGCCGTGACCCTATCTCCGAGATGGTTGGGCTGCCCGCCTCGGTTAAGCCTCTTTGCCCCGCCTCGGTTAAGCCTCTTTGCCCGCCTCGAATAAGTCTTCTGTAGCAGTGTCTCTCATTCTTCTCGTAGAGAGATGCTAAGATTAAAACCAGTAATAATTTACAGAGAGTTGTGTATCTCTCATGGATAAACAAAGCACAAAGAAGAAACACGAACGATATTTCCCTTTAAGGCAACCGCTGCAGGCTTTTCAAAGCCTTCTGCACTAGAACCTGCATTTTTTGCCTCTCCTTTCTTTCTGCCTTTCTGGTAACGAAGTAACGAACACATCCGGCTGGATCCGGACCGCGGCGGCGGCGGCGTCTCCCCGGCCTCCCCTCTCTCTCCCGGATGCGGCGGCGCCTCCCTCGGCCCCTGGCTGCTCTGCCCTCCCCCCTTGGTGCTCCGAGCTCCGGGCTCTGAGCTCTGGTGGCGGCCGGATCCGCCGCCCCCGGAGGCCATGGCCGCCGACGTCGCCCCCCGCGGAGAAGCAGGTCCGCAGGAACGAGCTACCCCGCGTCGGTCCGACCCTCCCTCCCCTTCCTCTCTCTCGATCTCCGCCGGGCGAAGGGAGCAGCTGCGGCTGGCGGGCCTCCTCGCGACGGAGGACGTCGGGCCCCCTCGTTGCCTCCCTCGCCGGCGAGCTGCGGGCCCCGGGCCGC
Organism: Panicum miliaceum; assembly: GCA_032594955.1. Lineage (NCBI taxonomy): Eukaryota > Viridiplantae > Streptophyta > Magnoliopsida > Poales > Poaceae > Panicum > Panicum miliaceum. Next base: position 42,983,292 of record CM064061.1, on the reverse strand, counting down.
GCCGCCCCTCCATTGCTCCGCCGGCGCATCGAGCAGCGGGGCCGCGTCTCTCCCTCCTCGTCCCGGCGTTGAGCCGGCGCTCCCCGACGGCCTCGGCGAGGCGGCCTGCGCGCGGGCGGATCGAGGCGGTGGCGGCCTCGGCGCGGCGGGAGGACCACGGCCCCATCCTCCTCCTCCAGATGCAGTGTCCGGCGGCGCTCGTCTTGCCCCAGGGTGGTTGGGATGGCGTGCCGGTGCGCGGGCCCCGCGCCACGTCGGTGGTAGCGGAGGACCGCTACCTCCGCTCAATTTGGCGGACCGTTCTTCGTCCGCAACGATAGCGGACGGGGTAGCATCCCAGCTGCGGGCGTTTTTACGCTAAAGTGCTCCTGCAGGATCGTTTACAGGACGCCGCTGCGCACAGCCTCGCAAAGGGCAACAATAATGCCATGCGTCTCTCGGGCAACAAGATGCATGAACATGTGTAGCTAGCCAGCCCGATCAATACCGGTTCAGATCAGAGAACCAGCTGGGAGTCCCATTGAACAGCCTGATCGATCCATGCACGAAAGCGGGGGGAGGGGACACGGCAGCTGCGCGCCACGCTGGCGGCGCCAGCGAGGCCACGTGGTCGGCGGTCTCTGCCCTCCCCCACCGGCCGGTCCGCACGACCGTTGCCGCCTCTACCTGACGACCCCGCGCTCCGTCCGGCACCGCGCCCCCGGCCCGTCCGCCGTCGCCGCCGCGTGGGTCTAAAGTAGGTGGGGCCCAGCGGTCCGTTCCCTGTGGATCGACACCACACCAGCTCGCCGTTAGTTCTTCAAAAAAACAAGAATAAACCCAGCTCGCCGTTGCAGGCGGCTCGCGCGTATCCCGCGTAAATCTTGGGGACACCGTGGCGTGGGGTCCGGCTCCCTCCGGGACCTACCAACGGGCGACTGGCAGCGCGGCGCCAGCGGAGCGGTGCCTGCCCACTGGACCACGGCGCTGCCCCTGGGTTTCCTCCTATTCACGCCCCTGCCACCGTCGAGCGTCCGCTGAGCTCTGCAATGTGCACGCAGAGTCGTTTCGTCGTAACGTTTCCTAACAGTCAGCCAGGTTGCCATTTGGATAGCCGTCATTTGCGTCTTCTACCCTAGCTATCATCCATGGACAATTTGGTAATCTCAGGCGCCCTAAGAATTCCTCATCATGACACGGCAATCACGCTAACCCCTGCTCCGCTGGCCGTGTCGTCGTTCCGCCCCCGCCCAATAATTAGGCGCGCGCGGGCAGTGGCATTCCCGCAAATCCATCGCAACGCCGGAGCTCTTGTGGCGGCGGCGAGCCCTATAAACCGGGGGCGGCGTACCCTGGCCGCCATTAACACTGCCACAGCAGCCGCGTCCACCCCACGTATGATCTGTAGCCACTCATAGACGCCAGCTGCTAGCCTGTGCTGCTTCTGCTCCCTGCCGTAGCTGTCGTGTCCTTTCCTCTGCCTGATTGCCTCTCGCAAGTCTGAGACGCCAGCCATGGATATCTGGAAGTCCAAGGTGCTGCCCAAGATCAAGCTCGTCTTCGCCAAGTCCGGCGGCAAGAAGGCCGCCGCCGCCGCCGAGCTCGTCAAGTCCTTCGACGAGTCCAAGGTCAGTCGTCCTCGATTTTTGTCGTCTTCGCCCCTATCATTCCTGTCGCACACCTGCCTGCAACGCGAGGTGGATGGATGCATGATGACATTGTTTGTGGCTACCTGTGCAGGAGGGGATCAATGGCGAGTTCGAGGAGAAGAAGGTGGATCTCCAGCCTAAGGTCGTCGAGATCTACGAGTCTGTTCCTGCCCCGCTCAAGGTGCATATACTCATCATGTTGTATCTTCAAAATAATTTGATCTTTTTTCCCCCGTGAAATTTATCATACGAATCTGAGGGACTGGAACTTCCTTTGTAATCTGTATGTATGTGTCGGAACAATCACAGGTTCTGATCAAGGAGAGGAGCAAGGTGTCCGGGATCAAGAAGAACTCGGCCGCCATCACCAAGTTCTTCGAGGATCTGGCCAAGATCGGTGAGTAGTAGTAGGCTAGCCAGCCATACAGCCACGACAACATGTCACATCAATGAACTGTTAGTTGCATGATACAACTGCACTATACTGAATTATTACTGATGAGCTGCTGCTGCTGCATGCGCCTGATGATGATCAGAGTTCCCTGGCGCCAAGCAAGTGAGCGAGGGCATCTCCAAGGTCGGCCCGGCCCTGCTGTCCGGCCCCATCTTCGCCACGTTCGAGAAGGTCTCCTCCCTGCTCCCTGTCGCCGTCGAGGAGGCGCCCAAGGAGGCCGCGGCCGCCGAGGACGCAGCCGACAAGAAGGACGCCGCCGCCGCCGCCGCTGTCGAGGAGAAGAAAGAGGAAGCGCCGGCCGGTGAGAAGAAGGAAGAGGCTCCTGCAGCCGCGGAGGAGAAGAAAGAAGAGGCCGCTCCTGCAGCCGCCGAGGAGACCGCCGGGGCTGCGCCCCCTTCTGCCGATGCAGCTGCCGCAGAGCCCGCTGCGGCTTTGGCGCCGGCCGAGGTAGCGGTTGAAGCCGTGGCCCCAGCCGAGCCGGCGGCGAAGGCCGAGGAGGAGACGCCAAAGGCCTAGCCTAGCTAGGGTTCAGGTTCATCTTGCAGCCCCACAGCTAGGTAGAGAGATCCTGCCCCGCGTACAACCATGCTCTGTCATCACCATTCGTTGTTCTTGCATATATGCACAATGTTTTTGTTGCTCTATCATCACCGGTTAGACATGTGTGTATATGTAAGCCTATAAATTTTTGCATGTACTTATTATTCATTATTTGCAGTGTGAGGACATGTATATCATTCGCAGTTTTGGTTCAATTCAATCGTTAATTATTCTTTGTTGTATCTCGATCGATCAATAGACCAGGTAATTTCAGCAACATTTATTCATGAACCGGCAGTTGCTTCAATCCCATACATCAAACCATTAGTGCTATGTCTGTAAATTATTTTGAGATAAATGCAGAACAGTTTTTTAGTGAATGCAACTAATATTAGTTCAGAAGAAAGCTTTTTCTTTGAAACTTAAACTTCAGAAGTAATTTGAAGTACCTTTTCTGTATGTAATTAACTTGTATGTAATGGGCTTACGAGTTACGAGCAGCCGTGCCTCTGCCATGGGAGTGGGGCCAGGTGCTCCGTGTGGTGTTGTTTTCGGGCCCTAACTGGTTTGTGCTCTTTCTTCAAAGAAAAAACTGGTCTGTGCTCTTCCGAGGTACTGGGCCCCCGCGTGCCAGTTTTGGCTAGGCCCACTGCTGCAGTGCGTCTGCATGTGGTGGCGCCGCATTGGATTCCTTTTCACCAGCCATGCAACGCATGGATCTCGCTGTCCGGCCCAAAGTCGGAAGCGAAAACGTACCAAAAGAAAGTTTTTTGAAAAGAAGGCAGAGAACAGATGGGATCTGCGAACTGGTGGGCCCGATCACTGCACGTACGGTGACGTCACGCTCGTGCTTCGTCTTGGTCGATTTCGTTGCTGCGATACCAGCATGCATGCATGGCCGTCTTGCTTGACCGGACGGCCTCTTGGCCAGCTCGGCTCGATCGGCTGGCCGCTGGCCACCGCCGTTTGGATCGACGGCCGGCCGGTGGGGTGGGCAGGGCACGCAACGCATACATCATCAGCGACAGTTCGCAACGGTCTCCATGACCTGCAGCCCGCAGGACGTCTCGTCCGGCCACAGCTGGTTAGTTTGACCAACATCGACCACTGGGAGCTCGTCGCGGACCACGTCCGGGCCACCCCTCCGTCCGTCCTAAGCGCCACGAAGTCCAAGAAAAGCAGTCGGAGGCGCATCCACCTTGTTGGTATGGACATAAGCTTCCTTAGAGTTACCTACTACTATTACAGTAGTAAGGAATTTAATTTAGCTACTAAGAGCGTCTCCAAAAAAACCTCCATAAAACAAGCTGACTAGCTAAAAATAGAAAAATTAGAATAAGAAATGGATCGAACGAATAATCATTAAGTCCTCCTCTTTCCGGATAAGTCTACCTCAGTATTCAGCCCCCTCCGCTCGCCATCCCCTCGTCCCGCGCGCTTCATCCTCCTTCCACGTGCCCTACTCGTCCTCCCGCGCGCCAGGTCCTCCTCCCGCGGGTCCACCTCATCCTCCCGCGCGGCACTGGGGGGGGGGGGGGGGGGGGGGAGTTACGGTGGCAGATCCACGAGGAGCACAGCTGAGCGTCCCCGCCCATCTCCCCTACCGAGGCGCTCAACCACCACACCTGCATCAGCCGCTGGCATCGCGCCGCCGTCCCCCGCCCGCCATTAGCGCCGCCGCCACTGCCCTCTGTCGAGCTCCTCCCTCCGCCCTGTTCCGGCCTTCACCGACCCTCCGCCACCTTCCCTACCTTTCACTAGACCTCCCCGTCCTGAGCTCGACCCCCTAGCACCGCCGGACCGCCATTGCACCACCACCCGCACCGTCATCGGCCACTGCTCTCACCTCCGGCCATCTCCGCCCCAAGCAACGCCTCCCCAAGGTTGCTCTCACCTCCCTTCTATTCCCCCACCCCTCCCTCACCGACGGTCGGCATCCCCTCGCCCGAATTTCGGCCGGCCACCGCCGCACCCATGGCCAAGGGCCACATTGCGAGGATTTTAATATTTCCACGAGCCTGCAGGCAAAACCTAGGGGTCTGGTTGTAAAACTTGACCTCTGATTGACCGATGTTGTTGGTCCAGGGCCCACGCATGTGAGTAGGGTAGAAAGGGGGTGAGTAACAAAAGTTCCGACGTGGATGTGACTGAGTATGAAGAGTCTAAGATTTGGAGAAGATGTTGGTTCCCACACCTTTTAGGAAGATTTTTATTTTTTCACCTAGTCTTTTACTCCTTCGTTTAGCTAGAATTTTTACCTAGTCTGTTTTTTTAAATAAATCAACGCATGCAATTCAGATTGTATGTGGCTATGCGCCTTTGAGTCTATAGGCGCCAAAACCTCACACGCGCACACACCACATGCATGCCCATGCGTGCTTTTGAAAAAGGAAAAAACTTACAAAAAGAGATATTAAAGTTGTGGAGGCAACTTTGACAGGCTTAATCTAAAATGAAAATAACTGGAAAATGTAAAAAAAACAAATTGGATACCTATTCAAAATGTTAGAGATTGTAGTAGGGGGATTCCGTAAACCTTAAACGGCCCAATGGATGCACGGCCCAATACCAGTACCAGCCCAACCCAAGCCCAAAAGAAACAGACAAAAGAAACGACCAGCTCGCCGGCCGGTCGGCATGGCGCAGTCGCGCAGATGGGCGAACGCGGCGGGCGACCGAGCGCGAGAGGGCGAGCCCTCCTCGCGTCTCTGGAAGCTTCCCTCAAGTTGCAGCCTCCCTCGCATCCGGCTCCATTAAAACCCGCTCCAAAACCCTAGCCGCCTCCTCCTTAAGCAGCAGCAGAAGGCCACCCCGCCCGCGCCGTACCCGCGTTCCCCATCGATCCACAGCCCAGATGGCCATGCACCGCGCCGCCACGCTCGCCATCCGCCGCCTCGCCGCCACCGCGGCGGCGGCGGCGGCCTCCCCGAGCCCGGCGCTCGTCCTCGCTCCTCTCCGGCAGCCGGCGGCGGCGGCCGCCACCAGCTCCAGATTTCTCCTCCATCCCACTAACACGATGGCCGGGGCGGCGGCGGCTCTGTGCGCCCGGCGCGGTTACGCGGCACGCGGCGGCGCGGGCCGGAAGGCGGCCAGGGCGGTGAGCGAGAGCGAGGAGGATGAAGATGAGGAATTCGAGGCCGTGGGCAACGACGGGGAGTTCGAAGGCGACTTTGACGACGACGATCTTGACGAATTCGACGACGATGATGAGGACGACGACGACGACTACGACGCCGAGCCCAAGCGCGGGAGGCGCTAAGCGGCGGCGAAGCTCGGCTCGGTGCTCTGCCTGTTGTGCTTGTTTGGTTTCTTTGCTGATGAGATAGAGAAGGAAAAAAAACACAAGAAAAGAATAAGTTTAGAAGTCATCGCTTCGAAAATGTTTAGAGGTCAATGGATCGATCGATCGGCCTTGATGCGCTTGTTGTAATCTTATTTCTTGATTAGATTAAACAGTTTTGGTCACTTTTGTCACATTGGATTGGAAACCTCTATCGCGTCCAAGAACACGAACTCAAATCTTTGGGAGTTCGGTACTTGTTATCCCTCCCCAAAAAGAAACTTGGAGTGCTGTACTTCGTGATTGTTGCTTAACCTTGTGGTAATCCCTTATAAAAAGAGAGAACCTTGTGGTAATCCGCATCGTGCTTGCAGCTTGGCTCGGTGATCTGCGCAGAAGTACAGAGTTCAGGGGAGGGCTTCAGGTAGTCACGTTCGTGTCAGGCTCAACGATGCGCACAAGTTCAAAGTTTAGAATTAGGCGCCACAAGCCATCACCTGCGGAAGCTTCAGTTCAATGCGCTGACTTCCCCGCCGTCTTCAGTTAACTAAAAAAGCCAGTGTTTTTATAAGAGTTTTATGAACATTAAATTTTGCCAATATGGCAGTATTATTACGAGGAAAGAGAAGAGAGAGTTTCACGGTGTCGGTGTATCGAATCACCGGCTAGTAGATTTGTATGCGTGTCACGGTGCGGATGGTAATGCAAGGGAAGACACGAGATTTATACTGATTCGGGCTGAATGTCCCTACGTCGCGATTCGTGTTCTTGCACTCGGTTCATAGTAGGGGTTACAAACAGATGAGAGAGGAAGACGGTGTGGCAGAACCACCTGAATTGATCCGGCTCAAGCGCGCTAACCATCACCACAAGGACAATCAGGGCTAACTCGCACTTCAAACGGAATAATCCATTGGTCTGTCGGGTAACCTCCCGATACAACCACGGTTTTTGCCGATCGAAACCACACATACATGTACTCACACGAAGGTGAGCCCAGAGGATACAACATTCCACAAATTTTACAACAGAGGTTCATCACAAATTATTATTACACGGAGTTCAAATTCGTAAAATAAGGAACTTCAGAGTTTAAAATAAATGAGTTCTTCAGAGTTCAAAGCAGCGGAAAAATAACGACAACTACTCGACGATACAAGATGTCTCGATGAAGCTCGTACGAGACATCACTCGGCATCATCACCGTTGGCCGGGGGTGTATCCCATTCCACCGACGAACCAGGAGGAAGGGTACAAGGCCAAGTCAAACTAGCAACCATATCCTCGAAAGTTTCACCTAAAAATAAGCCACAAGCAAGGCTGAGTATACTAATACTCAGCAAGGCTTACCCGACTAGTGGAATATACTTAGCCGACTCCTAGTCATGCAAGGCTTTTGGCTTGAGGGGTTTGTTTTTGCTGAAAAGAATGTATAAGTAGGTCCTTACTTTCAGATTTTAGCTCTCAGTTCTATCTTTCTTTATCCATTCTAGGTAAGCAACTATCCAATATCACACATGGTGGAAGAATTAATTTTTCATCCAACAAGTTTAATCATCATCATTGTTCCTCTTCTTACTCTATGTGGTAAAAGGGTCAAGCAGTCTCAATAACCACGAGAAACGGACGATTCGAATCGAATTTCTTAACCTTGCAAGGGCAACCTAAACACACGTCACGTGGTTACTCCCAGAATCACACGTGCAACTTTTCCCCTTTCTTCCTGGGTTGTGGATCAGGGCCACCATCCGAGACTATAGAGCCCGGCTCTGTACCCACCATGTGCGCGCATAGAACCGAAGTTGAGATGGTGGGATGCTGTCCACTTGCCGGTTCGATTAGGTACTTAAACTTACCGATTACCATATTCTCGGCATGTGGTTAGTACGTTCAAAGACATAACCACCACTACCACACACTGCGGCCTTAGCATTTTTCACTAAACAGACGGGGCCTCAATCATCAACATAAACATCGTACCATAGCCCCGTCCGTCGACCTTATGATTGCAACATATAGCAAACATTCAACTCCTATATTCTCGCGAGTGACAGGAAATCACTCGACTTTTACCGGAGTCCTATTAGCATAGCATTCTATCGAACCTTATATCTAGTGTTATATCTAGTGTTCAGAGCATGGGTACCTAGGATCATGCGACTAAGTTTTCAATCAACTCCTACAACTTAATGCACAAGTAAAGTAGAGTAATAAGTTGCATAAGTTTAGAAAATAGGGTTTATGCTCCGGGGCTTGCCTTTTTGGGAAAAGCTAGCTTGGGGCTCGTCCGAACTTGGGCTCGGGTCTTCGCGAGCTTCAGTTAGATTTATTTGAGCTTCACGCTGCTCACTCTCGGACGCGGGCACCAGCTCGTACGTTCCGTCGGTGAGAGTCGTCGATTCTATATGAATGCACAAGTGTAAGTTATAGTGATGGTAATGACGATTATTTTCCTTCACGATAAAGTTACGGTTCACAAACATCAATTTGGTTGTGAAGTTACTTAGTTAAGATTTTCTCAGGCAATTGTTAATAGAGTATAACTTAACTATTAACTTCATTAAATAAGAAGGGGTTGTGTTATATTGGAACTTAATTTTCTAACCACAACATGGTTTAAACACAACTTCTGGATTAGGTAACTTCTGGTGATGAAATTTTTATTTAGACCACATTATGCAGAGACAAAAGCACTGTAAAAATTCTAGATATTTTCACGCAGCAAATTAATTATGAAAAATGCATTACACAGCCACTGCTAGGACCTAGTTATTTTTATACCGAACAACCCATTCGGGTATTGACACCAAACATTTTATAGAGAATTAATATATCCATAAGTGTGTTGCTGTAAATTTTTCAGATTTTACTGTGCAAGATACAAAGCATAATAATTAGGACAAGATACACCTAGTTTAATAAAATTAATTTCTACAGGATGTTTTACAGGGTTTCCATGCATGAAACTTTATATACAGCAAGAGATACTCTAAAATATCGTTCAGTAAAAAGTTGAACATTTTCCAGGCACACAAACTAATTATTTGAATTAGTGCAATTTTTCCTACCACAAAATTATATAAATAGGTTACAGAGAGTAAAAAGGTTCTAAACATTTTCTGTGGTACTTAGGCATTAATACAACAGTTCTGGGAAAGTTTCACTACATGAATCACAATATAACAGCAGTTACAAATTAGTTTTTTTATTTCATGTCACAAACAAGTTTTATTAAGAAGTTTAGCTAGATATGAGTTCTGGCACTAATATTTTTACAATGGCCTACAAATCAAGCAACCAATCTACTGTTAAATTTTCAGGTTTAGACTTTGTCTACAACAGTGGGTACAATTAAAGTCTATTAAACCTTCCATTTAATTTATAGCAAGATTTAGCAAGCAACTGAAGAATTGCATGTAACAAAAGTTGTAGATGTTTATCTAGAGATTCCAGAACAGTTGAGTTTGTATTTTTTCGAATTTTCTATGATTTTACATGAATTTTACAATTTTGCTGTTTTTGAATTCAAAGTTTAAACACAGGTTTACAGATATGCCCCTGGAAACTTGCATGCAGACTCTTTTAAAGATTTCAATCGTTGCAATGTGGTCCCTTGGCGACGTTGGCATGGCGGCCGGTCAGATTCTGGCGATGGGGCTCGTCGGCGGCGAGGGGAAAAGGGTCGGGGAGATCCAGGGAGGTGAGAGCTACCTCGGGATGGCCTTGGTCGGGGTTGGGGGTGGCTGGAGGTGGCTCGTCGGCGCGGAGCAGAGAGGCGGCGGCGGGGCGGAGCGTCGGCGACGGTGCTCCGGCGAGGAGGGGAGAGCGTGGGCTGGTCGATGAGCTTCGCGGCGTCGATGGAGTTGGGGACCCCGAACCGATGAACGATATCCTGGAAGAAGGCTACGGCTTGGGTCGATTTGATGGTACTGATTGGCCGAGCCTCGATCCACTTGGTGAACTTGTCAACGGCGATAAGGAGGTGCGATAAGCCCCCGGGTGCCCTCTTGAGAGGGCCTACCAGGTCGAGTCCCCAGACCGTGAAAGGCCACGTGACGGGGATAGTCTGTAGCGCTTGAGCCGGCAAATGAGTTTGCCGAGCATAGTACTGGCACCATTCGCAGGTGCGTACGATTTGCTCGGCGTCGGCTACCGCCGTGGGCCAGTAAAACGCCTGCCGGAAGGCATTCCTGACCAGGGTCCTAAGAGCAGCGTGGTGTCCACACACGCCACCATGGATGTCGATCAGCAGCTGCCTCCCCTACCGATCGGAATGCACCGCTGCAAGATCCTCGTGTGACTTCGCTTTTAGAGTACTCCGTCAACGAGAACGAAGCACTTGGCGCGGCGAGCGAGCCGTCGGGCCTCCGTCTTGTCGGCAGGGAGTACTCCATCGCTAACCAATCAACAAAAAGCTTTCGCCAATCCTCTGCGGGGTCGGGGACAACGCTTGCCCCCTCATCGATCTCTATGACTTCAGGGTCGGAGGGCAGACGGGTCGGCGACCGAGCCCCCGAGCCTGTCGCGGTTGCGTCGGGGTCGGCCGCTGCGGGGGTTTGCGATCGAGCCCCCGTGTCAGCCGTCGGTGCAGCAAGCCCAGCCCGCTCTGTCTCGACGTCACGGATCGAAGGTTTGTGTTGGTTGCTGGCAAAGATCCCATGGGGTACGGGTTGCCGTTGTGATGCCATTTTGGCCAACGTGTCCGCCGCCTCGTTCAGCCTCCGGGGGATGTGAGTGAGCTCGAGTCGAGTGAGCTCGAGCCCGTCGAACTTGTCATCCAGCTCGCGCACCGCTTGGTAGTACGCGGCCATCTTAGGACTGATGCAACTCGACTCCTTCATCACCTGGTCGACGATGAGGCGAGAGTCACCCTTTGATTTCTAGGCGACGGACGCCTAACTCGATGGCGATACAGAGCCCGTTGATGAGAGCATCATACTCCGCCACGTTGTTAGACGCGGGGAAGTGCACGCGGATGACGTATCGTATGCGCACGCCGAGGGGGGACATGAAAACAATGTCGAGACCGGCGCCTTCCTTCACCAACGAGCCATCGAAGAACATTGTCCAGTACTCCCCATCGACGGGAGCCGACGGGAGCTGCGTCTCCGTCCACTCGGCAACGAAGTCCGCTAGCGCTTTGCGACTTGATTGCGGTGCACGGCGTGTAAGTGATCCCCTGACCCATGAGCTCGAGGGCTCACTTTACTATTCTCCCCATCGCATCAGGGTTTCGCACAACCTCGCCGAGAGGGAAGGACATAACTACTGTCATGGGGTGAGATTCAAGGTAGTGACGCAACTTCCTCTTGTCGATGAGCACTGCATACAAAAGCTTCTAGATCTAGGGGTAGTGCGTCTTGGTGTTGGCCAAGATTTCGCTGACGAAATAAATGGGGGCGCTGGACCTTGAGGGCGTGGCCCTCTTCCTCTCTTTCTACGACCAATGCGGCGCTGACCACCTGGGTGGTCCCTGCGATGTAGAGTAAGAGGGGTTCACCAACGGTCGGGGGGGGCAAGCAACGATACCCGGGTCAGGAGCGCCTTGAGCCTGTCAAGAGCCTCCTGAGCCTCGGCAGTCCAGGTGAAGCGCTCGCCCTTTCGCAAGAATTTATAGAGAGGTAGGCCCCGCTCCCCGAGTCGGGAGATAAAGCGGCTGAGTGCTGCGCGGCATCCTATAACCCGCTGAACCCCCTTGACATTTTGGATCGCTCCCATCTTCACGATGGCCTCGATCTTTTTGGGATTCGCCTCAATCCCTCGCTGGGAGACGATGAACCCCAGAAGCATACCTCGCAGAACCCCAAAAATGCATTTCTCGAGGTTGAGCCTAACGCCGGTAGGAAAGCGGTTTGCCAATGCTGAAGCCGCAGCCCCGTCCGTTGGGGGTGGAACAAGGGGTTCACCCCCAAGAAGCTGCGATGTCACGTTGACGCAGGAGAAGATGACGTCGTTCAAATCCTCCTGGGTTGGTTGTGGGCCCAAGAAGGCGTGAAGTTGGCGGCCCAACCTGGCGGCATCGAAGCCGGGTGGCGAAGGGCCTTCGACAGCGCTACGCCCAGCGGCGCCAGATTTGGCAACGCCGGACGCCTCGATGCATGCCGCCGGGGGATCCAGACGCAGCCTGAGGAGTGCCTCCGCGGCTTACTCAAGGACGCGAGCGCGCTGGGGAGCAACTGGGAAGCCAATCGGCTCTAGCTACCCGTCGATGGTGATGATGAAGTCCAGGGTCCCGAAACGAACGCGCGTCCCTAGAGCCCACACTCCTGGAATGTTGGCCATCCGCAACCTGATGGTGATGCGCAAGGCCCCTACCTGGCGCGCCAACTGTCGGTGTATCGAATCACCGGCTAGTAGATTTGTATGCGCATCACGGCCCGGGTTGTAATGCAAGGGAAGACACGAGATTTATACTGGCTCGGGCTGAATGTCCCTACGTCCAGTTCGAGCGTTTCGTGTTCTTGCACTCAGTTCGTAGTAGGGGTTACAAACATGCGAGAGAGGGAGACGGGCTCGTAAGTCTCTGTGTTCGTGCGTGGGTGAATGTGTGTGTGGATGTGTCGTCCAATCGTCCCCCTGCTCGGGCCCCTTTCCGCCCCTTTGATCCTTCAAGGAGGGAAAGGGGTCAGTTACAAAATGAGAGAGAGAGAGAGATGATAAGTCGGGAGGCTAAATGTTCTCGACTCCCCGTCGTCGTGGCGTGGGGCCCTTGACTCCGACGGGTGATATCCGTCCTCTGTTCCTCATCCTGTGCGGAGCGTGGAGCGCTCCCCATGCTGTCCTGTGTGGGGTGACATCATCGTCGGGGAACGTACGTCGATCCTAGCGCACATCCGTCCTTGGTCCTTTGGTTGCTATGGTCGTTGTACCCTCTGGCGCTGCTCACAGGAGGAGTGGTTGGAGGGCCTTTCCCTATGCCGCGGCTGCCGGAGTGGCACTGTTCAGAGCACGTCTCGAACTGTAGCTTTGCCTCGTTCTGCACCCTGATGCAACCATTCGTACCATCCCTTTGACTGGGAGATGGCTCCCTCAGGGTAGGTTTGCAGTCTCGTCGGAGTACGGACGATTCGAGGCGCGGGCGAGGTCCCGACTCCCTCCGCAGAGGGTCGGGCGAGACGGAGTCTCCTGACCCCCTCCGCGGAGGGTCGGGCGGGGCGGAGTCCCCCGACCCCCTCCGCAAAGTGTCGGGTGAAACGGAGCCCCCTGACCCCCTCCGGGGAGGGTCGGGCGAGGTGGATTTTCCTCAGCGGGATGCACTCGTGGGTCAGCCCCCACCCCTAAACCGTTGGGCCGTTTTGTCGATGGTTCGTTGGCCGCCCGTGGGCCGTTCACGGACCGCTCTAGTATTCTCCGATGGGTGAGGTTTTCGATCCCGAGGTCTAAGAGCATCCGTTCTATGCTCCCCCAACACATGGGATGTGAGAGGAGTTTTATCCCCAAGATACTCCCTGGCTCGGTTTCCAGCGCTTGGTAACTGTGCAAAGTTTCATACATTGAGACTGGCCTTACAGCTCTGCACTGCAAGATGGATTTCCAGCGCTTCCACAGTTTCATTTCATGGCAGTCTGTTTTTTAATGGATTAGCTACCACTGGAAAGTGAGAAGTGTCTCGAACACTGAGAGTTCTGTCTTTGGCCATAAAATTTTTTTCTACTTGTCAAAACATGAAAGTATCCCAACATAGAAAAAGAGAAACAAATTTGGGGAAAAACATGACTATTTTGACATTTTTTTTCTCTTGGAGGCCTGTAGTGGTGACGCTCGCCTGGTCGGTGCTGATCCGCGTGAGAAGTTAAGGGTGTGATTGGTTGTGAAGCCTTGAAGGAGCATAGCATGGGTCGCATCAGTCAGCCAGGCTCCCCAAGCCAGGTTCGACATATGCAAAGAGGTATTGTTTGGTTTGCCTGCATGCTCGGAGACAGGACATGCAAGGATGGTGTTTGGTTGCCTGATTTTCAGCTACTGCTAGTTCATCTTACCTGCCCGCATGCTCACAGATGCATCGCGCCAGCCAGGCCCGCTGGAAACGGTCGATTCCCACGTTTCTCCATAGCCTGGCTGCGAGATCGATTCTGCATGCGAAGGGCCTGGCTCCATGGTGCAGGGAATCAATCAGGCCCATACTGGGCTACTAAGGGGTTGGTTGGTTGGATGAGGCTCGGCTGTAGTTGGCTAATGGGCCGGCCCGGCATGGCACTGCCCGGGCCTGACTTGGGCCCGGCACGATTAGGCCTGGCACGATTGGCCTGATTAGCTTCTCGTGCCATGTCGGGCCGGCCCATGTGCCGATACCTCGGCCCAGGTACAGCGCCGCGGAGTTTTAACCGTGCCGTGCTGGCCTGATTGACCCATGAAGCCTGAAGGCCCGACGACGACATGGGCAGGGGAGAAGGAGACGACGCTGCTCGCCGAACGGGACGAGGCCGCCGTGGTGTGCAGGGCGGCGTCGCCCGCTGCTCGCCAGACGGGACGATGCGGCCGCGGCGTGCAGGGTGGCGCCGGCCGTCGCGCAGCCGTGGCATGGAGGGGCGGCGTCGGCCGCTGCTCGCCGGACGGGATGAGGCGGCCGCGGCGTGCAGGGCGGCGCCGGCTGTGACACCTCAGGTGTTTAATTTGCTAAACAAATCTCATTAGCATAACAATATGCATAAATAACTAAGAAAAGTTTAGAAGAAATGTATTATAATTTGGTTTTGCATTTATTTTGAAACTATGTGTATATGTGCATGAGTACATGTACTTTAAACAGACAAATTAAATAACTTTCACATCGATGCAAATATGACTACGAAATTGAATAGGCACATCATCAGTGACATGATAAACAAAAGTCTAGTTGAAGCCTAGGGGAGAATATGAAATTTTTGCCCATGAAATGACATGTCATCCGAATCAAGCATTTTGAGTTTTTAAAATAACTTCTGAACTATAACTCGAATGAACTTTGGCCTGAAACGAAACTTGTGTAACTTTTCATTTTGAACAACTTTAGTGTTCAGAAAATTTTGAGTTGCAACATAGAAATGTGAGAAAATATCACTTTTACGACCAGACCCCTAAATTTCTTCAAATTCTCGCAATTCAGTCCGTCCCTCACTTCCCTCCCCTGCTCTGCCTGACCGCCGCGCAGACGCCGCTGGCCACCTGGTCGGCGATGCCTGACCGGCGCTAGGAGCCAAGCCAATGGTTGGCCACGCCCCTGCCGCACGCCTCCCACCCCCACGCCGTGGGCCTGCCCAGCACGCGCTGGCCACGCGCACGCCGGTGAGACGCGCCTTTGCTCGCCGCCCAGGGCAGCCAGTGCCGTGCGCCATGCCCAGCCAGCCCGCGCGCTCACCGCCCGACAAGCCAGCTGCTGCAGCTGCTCATCCAACCCGCGCCCACGCGATCCCCCCTTCCCCACGCCAAATCCCCGGCGCCCAACCCCGTGCCGCGCCGCTGGCACGCGACGCCGCGGCCTGCGCACCACCCACGGTGGCCAATGCCGCGCACCCATGCTGACCGCGCCATGCCCGAGCCACCGCCCGCCTTGCCGGCGCATCCACTCCCTCCTCTCCCCGCTGTGCCCCTATAAAGGCCACCCGGGTCCCGCTCGCGCGCGCCCAGACCACAAGAACGCCGCCGCCCACTACCATTGCCGCCGCCGTTAGAAGCTCGCCGTGGAACCCCATCCTCCAGATCTCCTCCGCCCGAGCCCAGCCCCGGAACGGGTTCCCCTTGACGCCGCGAAGCTCACCGGCCAGCCCCCGCCAGCTCTCGTCCGCCGGAGCGCCGCCCCCCCCCCCCCCCCCCCCCCCCCCCCGCCTACTGCTCCGTGGGAGACCCACCTCCGGCCGTCCCCGACCCCAACCAAGGCCACCACGAGGTAGCTCTCGCCTCCCTGGTACTCCCCTGACCCTTTCCCCTCGCTGCCGGCGAGCCTCCTCACCGGAATTTGGCCGGCCGCCATGCCAGCCCCGCCAGGGACCCAATTGCAGTGATTTCAATCTTTCTAAGGGTCTGCACGCAAGTTTCCAGGGGCATATCTGCAAACCAGTGTTTTGACCCTAGATTCAAAAACAACGAATTTTGAAATTACTTTAGAAATTATAGAAAAATTGGAAAAATACAAACTCAACTGTTCTGTAGTCCTTAGAAGAAGATCTACAACTTTTGTTACATGCGTTTCTTCAGTTGCTTACTATATTTTGCTCTAGATTAAATGGAAGGTTTAATCACTTTTAAATGTACCCACTGTTGCTACCAATGCTGAAACTGATTTTTCAGCAGTAGGTTAGTTTCTTGATGTGTAGGCTAGTGTAAAATGTTTAGGGCCAGAACTCATCTCTAGCTAAACTTTTTGTTAGACTTTGTTTTATTCCATGAAGGGATAGAACTAATTTTTCCTACTGTTCTATGGTGATTCATGTTATGAAACTTTTTTTGTGCTGTTATACTGATACCTAGATACCACAGAAAATGTTATGGACTTTTTACCTTTCGGTAACCTACTTATATAATTTTGTGGTGGAAAAATGTATTAAATCAAAATAATTAGTTTTTGTGCTTGGAAAATGTTCATCGTTTTACTTTGGAACACATTTGATTAGATCATGCTGTATAAAAAGTTTGATGCACAGAAACTCTGTAGAACATCCTGTAGAAATTGATCTTTATTAAAGTAGGTGTATCTTGTCTTATTTATTATGCTTTGTATCATGCACATTAAAAACTGAAAAATTTACAGTGCCACATATATGGATATATTAACACCCTATAAAAGTTTTAGCACCAGTACTTGTATGGGTTGATCTGTATAAAAATAACTAGGTTCTAGCAGTGGCTGTGTATTACATTTTTCATGATTATTCTGCTACATAAAAATATTTGAAATTTTTACAGTGCTTTTGCCTCTGCATGTTGTGCTCTGCATAAAATTTTTATAACCAGAAGTTATCTAGATCAGTAGTTGTGTTTAATCCATGCTTGTGCTTAGAAAATAAAGTTTCCAATATAACACAACCTCTTCTTGTTGAATGAAGTTAAGTAGTTTAAGATGTACTCTATTAATGATTGCCCAAGAAATTTTAACTAAGTAACTTTACAACCAAATCTATATTTTTATGGACTGCAACTTTATCGTGAAGAAAATAAATGTCATGTACCATCACTACAACTCATACTTATGCATTCATATAGAATCGACTACTCTCGCTGACAGAACGTACGAGCTGGTGCCCGAGTCCGAGAGTGAGCAGCGTGAAGCTCAAGGGAATCTAACTTAAGTTTTTGAAGACCCGAACCAGAGTTCGGAAGAGCCCAAGGCTAGCTTTGCTCAAGAAGGCAAGCCCCGGAGCATGAACCCTATTTTTCAAATTATGCAACTTATTACTCTATATTGCTTGTGCATTAAGTTTATAGGAGTTGAATGAAAACTTAGTTGCATGATCTTAGGTTCCTATGATCTGAACACTAGATATAAGGTTCGATAGAATGCTATGCTAATAGGACTCTGGTAAAAGTCAAGTGATTTCCTATCACTCGCGAGAATATAGGAGTTGAATATTTACTACATGCTGCAATCATAAGGTCGACAGATGGGGCTATGGTGCGATGTTCATATTGATGATTGAGGCCCCGTTTGTTTAGTGTAAAATGCTAAGGCCGCAGTGTGTGGTAGTGGTGGTTAAGCATTTGAATGTACTAACCACATGCCGAGAATATGGTAATTGGTAAGCTTAAGTACCTAATTAGACCGGCAAGTGGACAGCACCCTCACTCTCCTAACTTTGGTTCCATGCGCGCACATGGTGGGTGCAGAGCTAGGCTCTGTAGTCTCGGATGGTGGCCCTGATCCACAACCCGGGAAGAAAGGGGAAAGGTTGCACGTGTGACTCTGGGAGTAACCATGTGACATGTGTTTAGGTCTGCCTTGCAAGGTTAAGAAATTCGATTCGAATCGCCCGTTTCTCGCGGTATTGAGACTGCTTGACCCTTTTACCACATAGAGTAAGAAATGGAACAATGATGATGATTGATCTTGTTGGATGCAAATTAATTCTTTCACCATGCATGATATTGGATAGTTGCTTACCTAGAATGGTTAAGAAAACTAGAACCTGGAGCTAAAATGTGAAAATAAGGACCTACTTGTATATGCTTTTCGGCAAAACAAACCCCTCAAAGCCAAAAGCCTTGCATGTCTAGGAGTCGGCTAAGTATATTCCACTAGTCGGGTAAGCCTTACTGAGTATTAGTATACTCAGCCTTGCTTGTGGTTTGTTTTCAGGTGATACTTTTGAGGACATGGTTGCTAGTTTGACTTGGTCATGTACTTTTCCTCCTGGTTGGTCGGTGGATTGGGGTGCGTCCCCGGCCAATGATGATAATGCCGAGTGATGTCTTGTACGGGCTTCATCGAGACATCATGTATCAACGAGTAGTTTATCGTTGTTTTTTCCGCTGCATTGAAAGTATTCTGTTTTACGAATTCGAACTTGGTCTGTAATAATAAATTTATGTTGAACTCTGTGATGTAAAATTTGTGGAATGTTGTATTCTCTGGGCTCACCTTCTTGTGAGTACTTTGTATGTGTGGTTTCGATCGGCAAACCCGTGGTTGTATCGGGAGGTTACCCGACAGACCTATGGATTACTCCGTTTGAAGTGCGAGTTAGCCCGAATTGCCCTCGTGGTGATGGTTAGCGCACTTGAGCCGGATTAATTCAGGTGGTTTTGCCACACCGGCCGTCGTACGGCCGCGAGGGGACGGGACGAGGCGGCCGCGGCGTGGAGGGGCGGTGCCGCCCGCCGCGCGGCGCGAGGGGACGGGACGAGGTCGCCGGCATGGAGGGACGGCGACGGCCGCAGCGTGGAGGGGCGGTGCCGGCTGGCGCGTGGAGCAGGGGGGCGGCGGGGTGCGGCCGGCCGTCGCGCGACGCACCGGAGAAGGAGGCATGGCGTGAGGAGGGTGGAGTGGGGGGGCGGGCTGCAAAGACGCCTGGGACATGGAGAGGGAGAGGTAGCACTGTAGTAGCTAGGGTTTGGAGGGATTAAAGTTTATATATGTGGGCTGGTGGTGTTTTGTATTTGGGCCAGTTGTTAATCGGGCCGGCCTGCCGTGCCTGGTTTGACCCGATTTTATTCGTGCCGGGCCGGGCCGGCCCATGTGCCAAGGCATCGGCCCAGGCACGGCACGAGACCCGTGCCGGGCCAGCCCGAGCCCAATTAACCTCGTGTCGTGCCGGGCCAAAATATCGTGTTGTGGGCCGGCCCGTGGGCCTCAGGCCAGATGGCCAGCTATAGGCTCGGCCAGGCTCACGATATGCAGCATCTTTCACTTTATAGCGTATTTGGTTTGCTGCACCAATCTTCTCAGCCAGGCCAGCACGGACCTCAAAGCACCTTGAGCCAGGCTGCAGAGAAACGGGCCAGGCCAGTGCGGGACTCAAAGTACTACTTATCTGTGGGCCAATCTTCACCCTTCACTCTTTACACATGCAGCATCTTTGGTTCTGCAGGTGTTTGGTTCTATGCATGGCTGGAACATGGCTCAACTAAGAGCAAGGCTAATGATATAGCCTGCTGCTGACTGTAAGAGCTTTTAAAACACACTTCTTAGCCTACTCATATAATGGTTAGCCCTTCACCATTAAATGTATGGCCCACTTATCTCTCTCGTAAAGTTTCTTGGTTCTTGTGTCGAAGTTGGCTGCAAACTTACATCTCACCTCTCCTCTCTCTCCTCTTCTCTCGCTAATACTATTGAGGGTGCCCTTATATTTGGTTAATATGATTATATACAGAATATATTTGTATATTATTATTAGCCATATGAGGGAGATACTTATGTACTATATTTCTACTATAGAGGAGACATAGCTTGGTAGTGTATAGAATCATTTTACATCTCTCACTCTATGAATTTAGGATAGGCTTATATCTAAACTTTGTACCACGTTCCAAAGTTTAGATGCAGATTGGGTCGCGAAAATTTAAAGGGAGTACAGGGAGTTTTTTAGCCACGCCTAGGGTACGGCCATAGTGGCCCTAGGGCCTAGGCCCAAATCCACCTATGAACTTGGCCATTTTCTGCTTCGGGTGCTTGCTTCTTCTCTATCACAGGAGTCACGAGTTCCCACACCTCAACAAATGTTACGAGCTCCGCACAGGTTACCCAAGGTTAGTACATTCCGTGCATATTTTAAAGGGTGTTTAAACCCAAGTGCGAATATCCAAAAGTGCTAAACTTTAATACTAGTTTATTCAAATTGGAGTGTTAATAAGGTGGTTAAACTTTAGCAATGACTTAAATTTTTTTTAATAAGAATATAAGTGCTAATAGATGCTAAGATTTAGCACTCCACTTTACTCCATCCAAACAGACTTTTATTCTCCCAACTCTTTCTTAGTCTACTCTAAACTTTTTTCTTTATCTCATCTCGAACAAATTTACTTTTATTCCTTATTCTGAGCACTGCTCATGCCCAAGAGATTGTCGCATCCGATTATTGTCCTCAGTACTACACACCCTCCAACTATCATTCTTTTTTTCTTTTTTTGTCAAGCTATCCTAAAACATTCAGAGCCTCAAAAAAAGTTCTATCTGAATCAAAAGGGGAAAAAGGACCCTATCCCTTGTGTTGTCTCCCTCATGGGGCGAGCCGAGGGTGACCGTCCCAGCCACCAGACCTCGCTCCTCCCGGCGGACCATGCGCAACCGCCGCTGTTGCTGCCGTCTGTTGGCAGTGGCGGTCACAGCGACGGCGGCTAGCAGGTGGTGTCAAGTGGCTACCCTTGCAAGCCCGCTCCTCACCTCTCACTCTCCCCGTAGCCCCCACCCCGTCCTCCAAGATCCCTTCGATCTCTCTCTTTCCTGGCTAATCCAGATGTGCGGTGGGCATCCTCCAATATCTCTTCGATCTCTCTCTTTGGTAGGCATCCTCCAAGATTCCATTGATCTCTCTCTTTCCTGGCTAATCTCTCTCTTTCCACGGTGGCTGGATCTGTTGCTGGTTCAGCGTGGAGTCCTGCAGCGCCGGACCTACCGGCAGCAGGCTACTCGAGTCCACGGGCTGGCGCCAAGCTGCTGGGGTCCACAACGCCGTTCGCGCACGGCATCCCTGCGCCTAGATCTGCATGGGATTGGCCTATGGCGGCGCTCCAACAGCTCCTAGTCTGGGCGCCTCTTCTCACAGGCCCGACCCCTCTAGTGTTCGACGGCGGGATGCGTACAATTGCCTACCTTGTTAGTGGGTGCTGGCGATGCCTTTACCCGTGGTTGGTTGCTGCACTATGTGCTGCTAGTATGAGCAGCACCTGGCTACCAGCAATGCAGCACGACCTTTCCTCGGTCGTGGACCTGAGGGCTCCGGGCTGCCCATGGTAGGATGCGGCCTGCTGTTGGTGTCGTGCGATGGCGCAAAGGCTTGTGGCATGTGGATCAGGAGAGTTGTTGGTGAAAGCCATACCCGACTCTCTGGGTCTGACAATGACGACGTCTTTTGACACGCGCTCACCTTCTTGAAAGCGTCATGGTGCTCTTTCCCGCAAGAACTACGGGTGAACACCCTGCTTCGGTTCTACCGGGCAGACAGCAACGATATCTTCAATGTCCCACCCTACTTGTAGGCACTGTCATAGGAGGTCTCCGCTGCCGGCTGCTGGTATTTGGTGTATCTCCTCCTAACTCTTTATTGGTGAGGCACTGCTAGTGCTGACATTGGCTACCATCGAGGCTCGATGCTTTTGTTTTGCTTCTTTGCTGATGCTTGATTAACTACATGTTTATACTGTATTCTGTAATAAGTGAAAGACAAAAGCAGCAGGCTTAGAATTTGCAGTGAATAAAGCAAGGCAAGCAGTGCCAGATGATGATAAAATAGCTGCACATCCTTCTTTTGAAAGTGACCAAACGAGACTTTGGAGCATAGTATCATATGCCTTATTTTTTTAAGTTAGGATCTCCTTCTCATTCCAAAGTATGGTTGGTGTATACTCAGCCTTTCCCACTGTAGTTTGGAGCTCACCCTTTATTTACGCCGACCCAATATGCTTCGTCGGCATTCTCCTTGGTGGTGCTAGTAAATTAAATGTTGGATGGTGTTTCCACCGTTTCTGTCATTCATCTTCAGGTTTTCCTTCACTTGGACGGCGTTGGGTGGCTATATGTGGAGTCCGGATTTGTTGTAGGTGATACCATCAGCTTCAAGGAAGTGCGTCCTATCCGGCTGGATGGTCCCTCAGATGGAGGGTGGCAGCGGAGCAGTGTAGCTACGAGAAACGGTGCGGGTGCATTGGGCACCAGTGTAACCGGTGAGTATGTTGTTTGAAGATGGTCTAATCGATGATTGGTGGTCGTTTTCACTTTGTGCGATGTTTTTTCTGATTTGTTAGTGATTTCCTGTTATATTTCGTTTGTACCGTGGTGTTTGTGCTCTCATCTCCCTCCTACTGTATCCTTAGGGTTCTACCTTAATTATATATTGACGTTTCGTGCCCTCCATTTTCCAATTTATCAATATTAATGATAAATTATTCAGGTTGAGACGCCTCCATGACCTTAGAAGAAAAACATTGAGAGCCTCCAGCAAACGTTGCATCTGGCCACAACTTACGAGACTCACCGAACCACTCGCTACGCAGGACGACGACGAGCACTTCATTCTCTCGTGTGGTTCACAGATCACACGTGGAGATGTGCTGGAGGCTCGTCATCGAGAATTTATTTTTGAGGATAAAATCCTCCATTCCCTGACTTTTCTTACGTGGGCGTCAGAGGATCTGGTTGCGCTACGTGTCTTCCTCTCCGCTGCGCAATTTCCAGAGAAAAAGGAAAAAGGTTCGCCGCAACAGTTTCCCAACCCCGCTTGATACTATTCCCCGACCAAGAGTCAAATTCCACGCCTCCCCCTCGCTGGCAGCCCGCTCCGCCTCCCGGCCGCAAACCATGGCGACGGCCTCGGCGCTGCAGCCTGATCTCCACCTCCTCCTCCTCGCCGGCGCCGCCGGCCGCCACCGGACCCTGCTCCGCGCCCTCCCGCCACGCGCGCCCCTCGTGCGGCGGGGCCGGCGGCCAGGTCGGGGCCGCGGCCGCGCGGTGAGGGTGGTGTCGTCCGGCGACGGCGCGGGCTTGGGAGGCTTCGCGAGCGCCGTGGAGGTGGACGCGCGGCCGGTCCTGGGGCCGGTGGGGGTGGAGGAGCAGGGAGCGTGGGGAGGCGGGGAGGGGGATGCCGAGGAGGCGGCGGCCGGGGTGGCGTTGGGGCCGAGGTGGCCGTCGTGGGAGGGGTTGCCCGAGCGGTACAAGCTGATCGGCGCCACCTCCCTCGCCTTCGCTATCTGCAACATGGACAAGGTGCAAGACTGCGACTGCGATTACCCCCATTCTGTTTCCGCTTGATTTGGATTTGGATTTTGACGGTGTTGTGGTGCACATGGGCATACGACCGGCCAATTACGCTACTGTGAAATGAGCCCGAGATGATATTGCGCATTGTTTTGCTCATATGCAAGTGATGCTCATGGAGAATTTGGGTTGTGAATTGAGTTGTGCAACGGTAGTACCTCTTCTAAAAATATGCACACATTTAAAAAAAATCAAAGATGCAGGATGAATGGTCCGTCCTTTAATTTTTCGAGAGGAGCTTTTGCTAATCACAAGTATTCCAGTTTTTCAGGTTAACTTGAGTGTTGCAATCATTCCAATGGCACATCAGTATGGTTGGAACTCATCAACTGCTGGCTTAGTTCAGTCCTCATTCTTTTGGGGTTTTGCATTGAGTCAACTACCAGGAGGGTGGCTGGCAAAACAGTTTGGCGGAAGGTTAGTTGTTGGGGTGTAACAAAAGCTTCTTGAATTTTACCGTAGGCCAATTGCAAAACAACACTAATACAAAGTTCTTAATGCTATTTCACGATTCATGGGCTTATAATTGCAAAACTACACTATGGAATACAAAGTGCTTTATTCAGGACATATTTATCTGTTTTAACCCTTTCAAGATTTTAAATACTTCATATTACCATTATGACTAGAATTTTCAGTTGAATTATAGCCACAAGAATTTAAATTCAAAAGAATAGGAGATTAGTTGTTGAAAATTAGAAGATCAATTTTGAAACTTCTAACTTCATAAACCTGATTAAAAACTCCTAACTTCGTGACCCTGATTCATCACTCTTGCATATCTCAATGGTCTTCCTGTAGTTGGATCTCATGTCCTTTCTCATTATCTTATTTTACCTTACAGCATATAATGTCTATTTATCTGTTGCATATAATGCTTTATAGAGTCTTTATTTATATATATCTTTATCTTAAGCGCACAAATCCTTATGAAACTATTCTTTGATATGATAGAGTGGGGGTTGTGTTGAGTAGCATAGTCGACAGTTTTGTGGATTTTGGAGCACAGGCAGTCCCCATATTTGTAACTAGGATTTAGGAGAAACCAAGTTATGTGTGAAGAACCCAATTTAATGCACATGTGTGTGTCTGCGCGCGTATATTATTTAACAAAGTAATTTTCTAGAAGTGTCAGGAATCATACAATTGGCACTAAAAAGTGAGATCCAAATTTAAATGCATTTCTCCTGTTGCAGCCTTGCAGGTGTGTTAATTGGCAAACAAAAAAAAGCCTACCACTTCTATTTTATTTGCATCTTATTCTTTGTTGTCTGTGTTGCTATGCTAGGTGGGCATTGGAGAAGGTGTGTCACCATCATCTGCTGCAGATTTAATTGCTAGGCAAGATTCTCCTTAGAATCAGTTATACCAATTTCATATGCTACTTTGGTTCCTTGTCATTTCATATATTTAGTGGACTTTCCTTGTGAACTTATAACTGTTTGCATCAAACTCATTTTCTAGATAACGGTGACTCTTTTGGTTATAAAAGTTCAAGAACTATGTAGGAAGCTACTATATGGTCATTTTTAATCCCTCTTTTAATCATTGGAAGATGAATTCTTCCACAGCTACTTGTGCAGAATCACAGGTGGTGGCTATATTTGTAAAAAACTTCCAGCAAATGCTATTATTATACACAATTTTCATACAACATACATTGTAGCATTTTGCAATGATAGGGTTAGAACTTCTGACTATCATTGGCATCCACATGCAGGTACATTCCCTTGGAAGAACGATCAAGAGCAGTTTCTGTTGTTTATGATGGTTCAAGCTTTGGCAGTGTTTTAGGGTATGTTTTCTCAAGTATTTCTATAGGTACATATGCTCATGTTCATTTTTGCTACATTTCACATGCTAAATGTAGAACTCGAAATAAACTGGAATTTCCATCTACTTTCATCTCTAAACAGCTATTTGCATCTTTCCTGAGATACTACTCCTGATCTCAGATATAAGTCCATTTAGGATTATCAGTCAAACCTTTCTAGCTTTGACCATGATTTAACAAATTAGATTTTATATGAGAGAGACAGAGAGGATAAGATTGATACTACTAGATTCTACATGAAAAATGTCTTGTAATATATAACTATTCCCAAACAAATATTTCGTTTCTATAAACCATTTTTTCCTTCTTACTATAATGATACACAGCTCTCCTTGCGTGTTTGAAAAAAACTGTTATGCTTATCCATGCCAATCATTTGATCTCCCTGCCAACCCAACCCATCCACACACCACTACCACCAATCATGTAAGTAAAGGTTTAAATGGTATTCTGCTGTAGCCTGTAGGTGCTGGAAACATAGAAGAATGCAGCATTAGAAATACTTAGAAATTTGAAATACTAGTCCGATTTGGTATTGGTGCCCAATTCAATTCCGTAGCTCAATATCTACATCCAAACGGAGCCTAAATGTTTTTCTTGTGAACTGCTTTCAACTCTTCTATTGGTTTCATGTTTTCACCATTCAATATG
Source organism: Panicum miliaceum (assembly GCA_032594955.1). Lineage (NCBI taxonomy): Eukaryota > Viridiplantae > Streptophyta > Magnoliopsida > Poales > Poaceae > Panicum > Panicum miliaceum. The sequence continues at coordinate 42,957,522 of CM064061.1, read as the reverse complement.
GATTAGTTACTTTTGCTATCCAAATTTCTAAGCATGATGCTCGACTTGATTGTCTTATTTGTCATCTTAAATTTTGATAGCACCCAAGATTACATTAATAGCCAGATGCAACTTATTTCTTATATATCAGAGGAATATTGTCTCACATTTTGTCTGTGCGACCATGCAGCTTGAAGTTATAGCGACAATGTTGCTATGAAGATAACTTTTTGCACATTCTATTATATTACAGACTTCTGTTTGCCCCTCCCATCATTCAGAACCTTGGATGGGAGTCCTCCTTTTACATACTTGGCCTTCTCGGGATTGTTTGGTAAGCAGATATTTCTAATAAGTAAATAGTAGACAATTACTTCTAGCATGGCTTTATTTTCTGTTTTATCCTCAGGTGTCTAGGGTTTGAATCTCTTAAAGAACAACAGTTAGGTGACAATGAAGGCACACTAAGTAAGTTGTGAGCACCATGATGTAACTATGGCTATTAATTCTATTGGTTCCTTCTCTGTGATTTTGAAGATTATTAAAGCCAACTAGGGCATGAAGATTTAGGCGGGGAGTCATGGAATAACCTTCATATATTCGTTCACATGTGAATAGTTGTTTTTTTTCATGGGAATGTACCATTTAACTAGTGCATACCATTCTATTCTTGTAAAGACATTAGACAGCTTGTTAGAACATCAAAATAACATGAATCTTTCTCAGAAAGAAACAGCCAGTAGTTGTCCTTATAATCACTATCTAACAACTTTTGTTGACAGAACCAAAATGATAAGGTTTATGTGGATAAGGATCAAGGACACAATTTATTGTAAATTTAACCTTTTGTTATTTTTTCGTACGAAGCAAATAGGATTCAGAGTTTAAAACTATACTGTTGGTTTATTGCATGAAGAACTACCTCCTCAAAGCTCCATGTGTCAAGTTGATTTTATGCACTAACCATGATGGTTCAGATGAGTATACCTAGTCTAGTTTATGGTACATTTGTCCCTTCCTTTAAAAATTATTTATAGTGAGTATGCAATATCCTTAGTATTGAATAATCATTGAGCTAAATTGTGTCTAGCTTGCTTGTTTGGAACTTCTTTTTTCCACCTAACTCCTTAGCTCAGATAATTCATTAAAACAACCCATACATTTCCTGTACTATGCAGATTTGGGTCCAAGTTCTTCTGGATCTGATGGCCTTATCTCATCAGCTGTTTCTTCAAAATCATCAAACTTGTCATTGGAAGATACACAAAATTCACTAAAGGTTTTCTTCTAAATACAGAGATCGTAAAAGAAAAGTTTTATCAGGTTGTCATACTGGTGAAACTTGAAATGTTTTGAGTTTTAGATCAAGGAAGAACAACCAATATTATCTAATGTACAGTTTGTGTTGTTCACAAAATACATGCAGTAAATACTAACTAGTGCCATTTTGATTTGTTTGAATGGATTTCATCATTTATATGAATCACTTTGTTTACATATCATTCTTGGTCATCTTACATGCAAGACATGTTAGATTCTTCATAATTAGTCAACACAAACATACTGTGCTTTCAATGGATAACTTCGACTACATGCTGTTTCACTCTATAAATTATGTGATGCAATGCAAACCATCTTAGGAAATTGGGCCGCTTGCGCACAATTTTCTATTGGTTGTTTTATAGTATGTGCCATGGAGAGCATTTTTATAGGATGTGCCATGGAGAGCATTTTTCCTACATCCCTAGATAACATGGCCATTGCTTGTTTTATAGGATGTGCCATGGAGAGCATTTTTCAAAAGCAAGGCAGTGTGGGCAATGATATATGCGCATTTTTGTGGAAGCTGGGGGCATTATACATGCTTGTCTTGGCTACCAACATTCTTTAGGTTTGACACCTTGCATTTCTTTCTCAAGTTATCTTATATACTTTATGCATCATTTTAGATAAACTGTAATTTTTTTCAGAGAATAGTTTGGAGAACAAGTGTCTTGTAGTATCCAGACTTTTGTAGTACTATGAATTTTCAACTCTGAAGTGCCAATTTCCATTTGTCATCTTTTAATTGTACTAATCTCTTATTTCAAGGATTTCTTGCACCCGCATACATATTCTAAATGCTTGTTTCAGTTTTGTGAAAGTGGATTGTCTCCAGTTCGGATAGGATCAAACAAAAATAAGTACTTACAATTATTGAACTCAAGTACTATGATGAGCAATGCCCTGTTAATGTTTTTCTAATATTCGATAGTATGTTCTAACTTCTAGAAATCTAGGAAGTGTTGATGCCAATTTAATGTGCTGATGTCTCTTCATTACATTACGTCAAACATATGTAGCAATCACTTCTCATGATTTCCCCCCAACTTTTTTCTTACAGTGAAGAGCTGAACCTGAGCTTGACAGAAGCAGCATGGGTATGTAGATGCTTCCTTTCTTAAGTTATATTAAGACCATTCTACTGAAATTCCCAAATCTCTCCTCACTAGTTGATCTCGGTCTGCCTTTATTTTGCATTGATGCCTACCTTTTACCCCATCCCCATGTAGATATTTTGAATTTACATTTTTTTCTGTAGGTGTCAGTCCTTCCTCCTTTGTGTTCAATGGTCGTTACATCTATTGTAGCACCTTTTGCTGACAACTTGATATCAAATGGAGTTGACACCACAAAGGTAATTCATTCTTTGATCAGCCTTCCCTTTATGAGGTGGATGTGTTGTGCGTGCCATCGCTGCATAGATTATGGGGTTGTTGTGTAAGTGCCAGAGAAGGTAGTTGGAGACTTGGGGTATAGGAAATAAAACTAGAGGGGCTGGCAATGCCAGATGGAAGGAAGTAGGGTAGTCTCTTCCTTGCTTCATTGAATCTGACACTGCCCCTCTATCAGAGATATCCTTAACACACCGTATTGGACCTGGACTGCTAGTAGTATAGTAGATACTCAAACGCAATACTATGGGCACGATTCTTACGGTCCCTGCTGCTTGAAGGTAACGCCGCAACACAGCTACTCCCTGGACTCTTAAGCTGCCACATTGGATGTAAACCCTGGCAATTGTCAGGAGTGAATATAATATAACGCTCTGTTGTAACTCAATGGTATTTTCAATCAGCTTGTAATATAAACATCTATTATAGGACAACTGAAAAAATTAGTCTGTTTTAATTTCTGCAGGTACGGAAAATATGTCAAACAATTTCCTTTGTGTCACCCGCAGTCTTCTTGATGCTTTCCTCTGTGGATCTTGGAGTACCTCCCTGGGGAATAGTTGCTTTTCTTACAACTGGCCTGGCACTCTCCAACTTCGCATTGTCAGGTCATGGTGTTAAGCTTACCATCACAATTCCCATTTTCATCATGGTTCCAAGGTCCGAACCTAATATTTTTGTTGATAAACAGGGCTTTATTGCACCCATCAAGATATCTCTCGTGAATATGCTAGCATTCTCCTGGTAAGGCATTATGGTCCTGCCTTCTTGAATTCTCCTCATTTATCTTCTGTAAAATAAATAGGAAACATACATTCTTCCAGCTTGGGGTCTGTTTGGATCCACCAGCTAATCGGTAGGTACCTAATTTTAGCTGGGGGTGGATCCAAACGGAACTAGCTAATGCCCAGCTATTATCCTTCTACCTACTTGGATAGTAACTATCCAGTTAGCTGGTCCAACCCAGCTAATTTCAGCTAGCCAACTGATGGATTAGCTGAGTGGATCCAAACAGGCCCTTGGTTTGTAGAAAGATTACTGATGGACAATTCACGGTGGATGCTGGTTGCATTTATGTTACCCTGCACTCTTTAGGTTCTGTCATGAGTGGAAGTTGTTGATTTTTTGCCTCTGCACTCCAGGGAATCACAACCACCGCAGGCTCTGTGCCTGGAATTGTTGGCATTTCACTGACAGGCTATCTTCTGGATTCAACTCATTCTTGGAGTGTATGGCATCAATCAATTCTTGTAAACTATATTTTCTCTTATGAATCATCTTCTAATCCCCATAGTCGTATAATTTTGTCTGCAGATATCACTCTTTGCACCTGCTATATTCTTCTACTTAACCGGTACTGCGGTATGGTTAGCGTTTGCCAGCAGTGAGCCCCAGGACTTTGGCAAGTCTGAACGGGAGTCATGACGTATGGTTTCTCCTTCTGCACAGAAGGGCTCATTTCGAAAGGAAATTTAATCTCCTCTTAGGCACAAATATGGGGCTCTTAGGCACTGGACAGATGTATATTGTGTTCCTTTGTTGTCAGTTGTCAGATAGGAGAAGACCAGTGCATAAGTAAACACATGTAGTCTGTAAATTGCAACTTTAAATACGTTTGGGCATTCAGTGACATGTATATAGGACTTTTTATGTTCAATTTTCACATTCTGAGACTTCATTAGTAGGGGAGGGATATCTTTGTTATGGAGACTTGTAAATTTGTTGTAACATCCTGTTGCAAAACATTGTAAATATGTAGGACATCATTGCGTCCTTACATCGAGCAGGGAATCCTCAATTTGTTCAGTACTCGCTACGGTCATTTTTACATGCGCTGTGGGTTTTTGGATTTGTTCAGAAAAAACATCCGTTTCATGTATCGGAACTGTTCTCCCTGAGCCGCGTGAGTGATGAAGGCAGAATAATGGGTGTATCGACTCACTAGACCTGGCAGATGGGGAGAATATTGGAGACATCCCAGGGTGTCCACTAGTGATGTGAATCAGTGAATGACGAAAACATCCTTACTCTGTTACTCATATTTTATCTTTGGAGATTAAGGAAGGAGCATGTTTGCGTGGATATATATAGGAAAAATTCATTTGAAGATTATCACTGCATTTGATCACTGATTTCTTTTATTAAACTACAAAGCATTAAATCCTACTGTTTGAACTTTGAAACTACGGCAATTCTCTGCCATCCTGCAAACAGATCAGAATCCAGTTTTTAGTTATGCTCTTTTCCTCAATGTGCTTCGGGAGAACTAAAACAAGTTGGTATTTCTCATCCCGAGACTCTGCACTATTACTTCTCAGGGGGTGTTGCTTCAAACGATGCGTATTTTTATGTGCTTATTGCACTATTCCCTCGTGTCTTGTTGACATATATCGTGTGCAGTGGCGGATCCACGAATTCAGGTTAGGAGGGGCTTATTTCCTCTTCTTCCTCCTCCCTCCTCTTGTTTTCTTCCTCCTCCTCTTTTTCTTCTTCCATGGCTAAAGAATGTTGAGGGGGCTTTGGGGGGCTCTATGGGATCCATGGGGGTAGGGGGGCTCCAGCCCCCCCTGCCCCCACGCTTGATCCGCCCCTGATCGTGTGCTGTAGAGTTTGGAGGCAGGGCACTCTATGAGTATCTTAATTTTTTATTTGACCACTTCGGGGTTATATGATGTTGCAATTGTGTTCGAATTGACTGCCCTGGCAGCTTTATATTCACAACAATTGTAATCCGTCCGTTCCAAAATGTAGGTCGTTTTAGCAAATCTAGATACATAATTTTTGCTGTTCATCTAGATAAACATTGAGTAGCTATCATGCAACTCATGTTTCTTTCAACATGTTATATTAACTATTTCGGATTTGTGCCTGCGCTTTGCTCAGAGCACAACAGCTACAGGTTCATTCAGTTAACACTGAACAGTTCATTAATTTGCTGTAAGATGGATAGAAACTAGCATTGACTGAACAAAATTATCTTGTTGAAAAGCTTGTCTGTTCTTACTCACTGCAGACTGCTCGGACAAGCTTCCTGTAACAAAGTGATCAACTATATATCTTTATTTTAGAAATTGAACTCGTTTTCTTTTGAAACCATCCAAATGATACACACGTACAGAAATCTTTTGTCCTCATATTAAGAAGAAAAAGTAAAACAGTTGCTTGATACAAATTGCTTCCAATACTCCAGAGATATTTCTTCTTCAAACAAAGAACCAACAGAAAAATGCACACATTGCATATTTTTCACAAGTACAAGAAGAAACAAACCATTTTTTACGGACAATGATTACAAGAATAGCACCTTAGTTCACAGACAGGTACTTATAGCTTCGCACGCAGCATGGAAAGATAGCACATACGCTTTACAACATTAGCACTTTGGTTCAAAGGATCACTCGTGGAAATTAAAGAATGAGTTTAGAGCTTTATATTAGAGATGTATGTATGTATGTACATCCCGGACCAGATGAGATGACCGAACAAAACGGCTCAGAAGACGATGTTCTCGATATCAACCCCTATGGACCTCCAAAACAACCGCTGCTCCTGCCGGTCGTCTCCTCCGTTCTGGTACTCGGTCGGCAGATGCTGCTCTATCGTTGGCACTCCTTGCTCCAGGTAGGGCTCTGCACCGGCTGATTCTGCGAAAGGGAAGAAGGTCCCGGTGGTAGAGCTCTGCACCAGCTGCATGGCGTGCTCGTCGGTCTGCTCTGCTATTGGCTCTGCATCGTCGGCCAGCAAACTACCCCACTCTAAGATTTCCTCATCGGTGGCTTGCACCGGTTCATAATCATCATAGCTTTCTGCTGCTCCGGCGGCGACGGTTTCCTGGATCATCAACTGCGTCGTCTTGGCGTCCTCGTCGGTCATCTGCTGCTCTGCTGTTGGCTCTGCATCGTCGGCTAGGAAACTACTACCCCAGTCCATGATTTCCTCGTCGGTAGCTTGGCACCGGTTCATAATCATAAGCACAAGTAGTAGTCGCTGAATTGCTGTCGTTGGCGGCGTTGTTGTCGTCCGGCAGGAGCTGCTGCTGCTGATCCGTCGCTGAGATGCCTTGGTCGATCAGAAAAGGTGACGACGAGTATTCTTGCTGGCCAGCAGAAGCATGCACCACGCTGGGGTCACCGGCCGGGAAGTCGTTGCGGCCGTCGGGCACGCTGAAAACGCCAGAGTAGGACCATGGTTCACCGGTTTGTTGCAGGAAGACGTCTCCGGCGGAACCACTGTTGGCATCGGCGTCGACGCGAGCGCGCTTAGATGCGGGTTCGGCGGTCTGGCAGCAGTCGGAGCACTGCACGTCGGGGACGCGCTTGCGGTCCTTGCCATGGCCGGAGAAGGAGACGTGGCAGATCTTGAGGGACGGGCACGCCGGCTCGGTGAGGGTGTACTCGTGCATGACCCACCCCGTGCTGCCGCCGCCGCCGCCGGTCTTGCCGCGGCCCATTTGCAGGTTCAGGTTGATCCTCCTCCACTCGACCGTCTCGCCGCCGATGCACGAGGCGCCGAACACGGGCCTCTGCGACACCCACCTCGCGCCGCCGGCGCAGTAGCGATCCTGCCGGGCGGCGTCCTTGGTGCGCACGAAGAAGTAGGCCTCGTCGCCGCCGGCCAGGCCGTGGCGCTCCAGGAGCTTCCAGGGCAGCGTGTTGGCGGCGCTGTCGTCGTCGATGACGACGACGCCGGGGAACCAGGCCGGCTCGCCGCGGACGGTCGGCAGGAGGAAGAACTCGACGAGCTCGTCGTCGTCGGGGCAGAAGTTAAGGCCGGGCGGGAGCCCGAGGGCCTTGGCGGCCATGGTCGACATGGTCTGCTTGTTCAAGGATTGGAGCGAGAGAGATCGTCGGAGGGGAGAGGGGAATCAATCTGTTGTAGCGACCGAGAGTGGCTGCGCTTGATCTCGAACGATCGAAAGGGAAAGCATTGATTACTTAGTGTGGGTTCTCTTCTCTTATATAATGGCGACGATGCCGGATGCCTGCCATGCGGTTCGTGTAAGAGTGGTCCCAGGTTTCCGAACTCCGAGACCGTCGCTGAAACAATTCCGGATGCTGGAAACTTGGCACCGACGTTAGTTTCCGATTGTCAGCAGCTTCTCGCCCGGGAAAAGCGCAACGGCAGTTCAAGCAGATCGATGTGGGAAACAACAAAGGTTCTCATGTGCTCTAGTGTCATGACTAAGCCAACGGATGGGCCTTGTATGTTGGGCTGAGTGTGTGTTGTGGGCCTGGCCCGCGTGAACTGGCTCTGCGAGCTGTACGTGAGCTGGATTGGGGAGAGTCAAATACTCCGCCACCGCTCTGTAATCGTTGTGGATTTTGTATCAAACCTATTCCCGAACTCGAACCAGACCTTGTCCCACGGAACTCAGCCGTGTTCTTCCCAAATTTCCCCCAAATCCCCAGCTATCCTGATCCCAATCCCCTTCTGTAGTATCCTGGACATGACAATTGGTATCTAGAGCCTCTTCCCCAATCCTACCAGAATTTTTTTCCCACCACATTCATCGGCTCCTGTCGGTCTGGCGCCGCGGAAGCCTTCCAAGTTCGAGGCCCAGATGGCGGAATCGATGGACGCGCTGACGACCAAGCTCGACAGATTTGATGCGATTATGCAGAAGATCCTCGACAAGGTTACGGGTTTGGAGGCGTGGAAGACGACGGCCGACGCGTCCATGGACGCGCTGAACTCCAAGGCAGATGCGCAGGCAGCGCGTCTTTGTCTCCTCGAGGTTGCTCCCCCACCGGCGCAGCAGGCGCACGCGGCGGCGCCTCTTCACCCTCCACCATCACCCCCGGCGTGGGTGAATCCTTTCGACCTCAACCTGGGTCCTGGACAAGCGGCGCGCCCATCTGCATTGGCTTTCGAGCGGCCCCGCGGGCACCACCTTGATTCGAGTCACCGGGATGTGGGCGGTGGGATCCTTGGATCTCATCCGCCGCACCCGGTCACGGGTACGTCAAATCCCCATTCCCATCAAACTCGTGAGTTTCTTCCTGAGCAGGAGCAGAGTGTGCCGCATTCCAACCCCAAGCCTAAGAGTTTGCCAAGTTTGATGGCCAGAATCCCAGAGTGTGGAAGGATCGTTGTGAGCTCTATTTTGAGGTTTATGGCGTGAGCGAGGCCCTGAAACCCCATTTTGCAGCACTCAATTTTGAGGGACTGCTCAAGCCTGGCTCCATGCGTTAGAACTGCGTGGCCGTATTGCTAGTTGGGAAGCCTTGCACACCGCAGTTTGTGAACATTTTGACAAAGACCAGTACCAGTTGCTTTTGCGCCAACTTGACAATCTGCGTCAGACTGGATCTGTCGCTGATTACATCACAACTTTTGAGCGGCTAACCCATAGTGTTTTGATTTACAACCCGGGGTTTGATGATGTTTACCTTGTCACTAGATTCTTGAGTGGTTTAAGTGATGAAATTGGTGCACTTATCGCTTTACATCGACCATCTTCTGTCGATACTGCTGCTGCCCTTGCATGTTGCAGGAGGAGGAGTTGGAGTCTCGTAAAAGGTCGCCCTCATGGCGATCTGATTCAAGAGATTCTTCCAAGATGGTACTCAAGGGTTTTTCTGGTAAATCTCAATTCAGGAAGGAAGACCAGAAGAAATCTGATAGACCAGCTTCTGATTCTAAGTTGGCTTCCCTGATGGCTTTCAGAAAGGCTAATGGGCTCTGTTATACTTGTGGGGAAAAGTGGACTGGTCGAGCTCACAAATGCCCAGACCAAGTTCCTCTGCATATTGTTCAAGAGGTGTTTGAAGCTTTTCAGTTGGACCACAGCTCAGATTCTGATTCCACTGATGCTGACCCCGATGCCGCCGAGGACTGTGTGATGTCTGTGCAACATGCAGCTATTGAGTAGCCTCAGAAGAGAAGGAAGACTATGCGATTCAGATGATCAGTGGGCAAGAGGGAATTACTGATTCTGTTAGACTCTGGGAGTGCAGGCACCTTTATCAGTGAAGATGTAGTGCATCAATTTCCATCTCTGCTCAAGACATGTGAGCCCTTACAGTTCTCCACTGCTGATGGATCGCTTATGATTTCAGATAAGTACATTGAGCAGTTTCAGTGGTTTATTCAGGGCCAGTCTTTCACTTATGATGCCAGAGTGCTTCCACTGAAGTGTTTTGATATGATTATGGGGGCTGACTGGTTAGAAGATCATAGTCCCACTTGGATTCATTGGAAAAAGAAGCAACACTGCAGGGCAAAAGAGTGTTGCTCCAAGGCATCAGTGACAATCTGACTTCCTGTACACCTGTTAGTGGTGGCAAATTGGTCTCATGAGGAGGAAAGCTGTCTCTCTTATTGTGCAGTTGAGGAAAATTCCTGATTCAAGGGGCTGCAGTGTACTCCATTCAGTTACACCTTCTGACCCAAGTGAACATAATGCTATTCCCACCCAGATTCAGGCATTGCTTACTCAGTTTGGCCACCTCTTCCAGGACCCTACTGGTTTACCTCCACAGAGAGATGATGATCACCACATACCCTTGCTAGCTGGCTCCCAGCCTGTTAATATCAGGCCCTATAGATACTCTCCTCAACAGAAGACTGAAATTGAGAAACAAATAAGAGAAATGCTCCAATCTGGTGTCATTCAACACAGCTCTAGTCCCTTTGCTTCTCCTGTTCTATTGGTTAAAAACAAGGATGGATCATGGAGGTTTTTTGTGGACTATAGGCATTTAAATGTCATCACTATTAACAACAAACACCCTCTTCCTATTGTGGATGAATTGTTGGATGAGTTAGCAGGAGTAAAATGGTTTACCAAGCTGGATTTCAGATCTGGTTATCATCAGATTAGAGTGGCTACAGGAGATGAGTACAAATCTGCTTTCGAAACTCAAAGTGGGCTCTATGAATTTAAGGTGATGCCATTTGGATTGACTAATGCCCCTGCTTCGTTCCAAAGTATCATGAACAAGATTTTTGCTCCTCTTCTGAGACAGTGTGTTTTGGTATTTATGGATGACATTCTGATCTATAGTCCATCACTAGAGGCTCACGTATCTCACCTGCAGCAAGTGTTTCAAATCCTACACCAACATCACTTTTTGGTCAAACCCTCCAAGTGTGTTTTTGCTCAACAGCAATTGGAATATTTGGGGCATCTCATCACAGCACAGGGAGTTTCCACTGAACCATCCAAAGTAACTGCAGTTCTCAACTGGCCAACACCTGTGAATCTAAAACACTTAAGAGGTTTTCTTGGCCTTACAGGATATTACAGGAGATTTATCAGACACTATGGCATGCTCAGTAAACCACTAACATTATTACTCAAGAAATGAGTGGCTTTTCTAGTCTGTACAAACTACAAACACGGCCAACCCTGATTTTTTGTTGGCCCGGTGCGGAACAAAAAATGGAGGCCCATATTCACCATAAAAATACAAGATAATATTGCAAATACTCATTGTCATTAACGAATCTCACACTAATAAGTTTAAAATACAAAAGAGAAATGTCTATAGATCATTTAAAATAATTTCTTCTATCAGTTCTAGATGCAAAATTAGTGATGATAGTGTCAATATCAATCTCATCCAGCAGCCTCTTCTCAATGCACAAAGTAGGCAGTAGCCAAACCATTTAGCCTTTCTTGAGACATCACTGACCTCAAATAGTTTCTCTATCAGGCCTATTCTATATATGTAAACCTGCAACTAGACTTTGTTAGCACTTGTAACTTGACAGACCTGTTAGCATAGAAATTTTTGGAGGCCCCCAATTTTTGGACGCCTGGTGCGGTCGCCACGTCCGCACTGGCCCAGGGCCGGCCCTGACTACGAACACTTACGGTTTCAATTGCATTGCTACATGCTTTCCTTCAATTGCTGTATACGATCAGTTCAACAAATTATTGTTAATTTGGTTCGGATCCCTGCCTATGCTGCGCCTCCAGTTTTAATGTAAACTGTACTTCAATCAGTTGCTGTATACGATCATGTACAACTGTGCTTCAAATCTTCAATGTTAGGTGCAACTATACGTACACTGTAAACAAAGGGTCATCAAATGGACTTCTTAAAATTATGATTAGCACTAGTACAAAAGCGGCCAAATTGGCTTTGTGCTGGCGGGCCTGGTGCCCGCCCTCAAATGTTTGATTGCTGCTGGCAATTCCGACTGTTAGTACAGATGAACCTATGTTGGCGGGGGCGTACATTTGTGGCGGCGCTTACAGAGTGTCAGCACAAATAGCTCAATGTCCGCCAGAACAAATCATCACTGTCCGCGCTAGGTTTGAATTCTTAAATGTCCCGCCAAATTTTAAATTTAAATTTCCCGCCAATTTTCAAATTTAAATTTCCCGCCAATTTTATCAAATTTGTTTCGGCTTTTGCAAATACAGTTGCTGTAGTTATTTTCATATTTACATAATTAGTTAGTTTATATTATATATTAATACATAATTAATATAATATATTAATATATATATACATACATGCATATAGAAAAATATATTACACAAGTGATAAGATGTATTCATGACGTTACAATGTAGCATATACAATATGGTCGGTTCACCTAGCCCTATCTATATCCAGTTGCGAAGATCACGACACTTGTCTTTAGCCAACTCGTTGTCATCATCATTATAGTACGACCCTCTCTCATGATAGACCTCGTGGTGGATGAACTGCACATGTCGGCACAAATGTCATCAGTATCGGATTTGTCTACAGCAAAGTTCGTAGGTGGAATCTTCAGCAACTGCAACAAAAAAAATGAAATGAGAATAGAAGGTATTAATATTAATTAGATTTCATGGATATAGATATGAAAAATGAAGAATATGAACATAAACATAGGTATAGTAATAACTTACGTCTTCGGGGTTTGTTGGGTAGCGGCTGTTCTTCCTTAGGAATTCGCACACATAGTATCCACAAAGCACAATGTACTTAGGTTGTTTGTGACACTACATAAAATAAAATGTAAGTATTGTCATGTGTAATAAATTAGCTATTAGTAACATAGTGAAAAGTAAACGTATGGAAATAGGCACTAACCCATTTGTGATATATTATTCTCAAATGCTGAGGTGCTCCTTCCAGATGTGGGCCCCCGTTAAGCATGCTAAACCGGTAAGCGCTGTTCAAAGCACGTATAAAAAGTTTATTTAAATTTTTATGTGTGTTTTCTATTAAAAATCATATAAAGCCATCATGTGACTTTCTTGTGTAGGATTTCAATGAACTCCGCATATTTCTCATGTGGGTAGTCGGCTGAGTCCAAGACTACCGCAATGCCCCTCTTCAGTTGGATTATGATTAAGATCCAGTGGTCGCTGCAAATCATGAACGTATATGATTCATACTATATATAGCTAGGGAGTATATAATATATAGTCTGTATAGGTCTTAAAATAACTTACTCAAATCCATAGGGACACCTGATGTAATTTTTATTCTTCCATTTCGTAATGGTCCGTGAAATATAGATGGCCACCGTATTCTTTCGTCTATTGTGCATTCCTCTTTTGATACTTTCTTTTTCCTCTTCAGTTGTTGCGGCCTCAATGTTATCTCTATCGTCTTTAGTAAGCCTAAAGCAGTGTTCGGACTGGGCGATGATCTGAGCATTTCCCAACGTCCTTCGAGTAGTTCCCATTCATGAAGGAAAGTCTTGCCGTGTTCAAATTCGGCCGGACAATCATTTGTAGCCTAAAAATTTGATGACCTCTCTGGAATGTTTTCAATGTTGCTAGCTTTCGTCGACGCCTGCGGATTGAACTCCTCTTCGTTGCTCCTAAGAATTGGTCAACTTTTGCTGATGGCTCCTTTTCATATGATTGAATCAAACGGGGCACACATGTTCGTACACCCACTACTGCCAGTTTGGATGTACTTTGTTTTGGAGGTGAAGGGGCTTTTTCTGACCTATTGGGTGATGAACTTATTGGCTATAACGGTGACGAAGGCGGTGAATCAGCAAACTCTAACGTTTCTTGTGCAAGCAGGTCATTAAATCAATCATCATCCATCGTCCTACCTTCATTTTGGTCTTGCTGCGGCTCTTCTATCACTGGAGGTAATGATCTTGTAGATGGGCTATTAGATTGATGACTTTGCGGTGGAACAGTGAGGATGATGTCTCGTCGATGCCATAGGATGAACTGGTTGACCACATCTCCCAGAAACTGAATCTCACTTGTGGGGATGTCTAACTCGTCATTCAAGTGATTATCTAGTACCGTTACCACTTGTACCTTGGCATATTCAGGCAGAATTGATGTACAATGCAACATGCGGCCTGGTATTGCAATCCCAGTTGCAACATCACGAAACTTGTTGTGGTTCCTCCCGTATGTCTCGACAAGCCTGCAAGGTGTATCCACCTGGATGTCATCAACGGGGAACTTCTTCGTTGCCGTGGAGCTAACACTGCTTGGAATATGTACTGTTCCGGACTCCAATGCGCGTGCTACGCTACCGCTTTGTGTGATTTACAATAGTTCAACAAAAGATTGCATGACAATTTCCTTAACATTTGCTTCCGTTAGCAGAGCCTGCTTATAACGGTCACACTTCGTGTAGCTTCTTATGTCCTTCTCAAAGCCTTTAGTCCATCCAATTGTTGAAGACAGCCCACGTACACGGCCAGTGTGCTCCGGTGTACCAATCGTTGCGGTAAGCTAGTTCTTCTCTCAACCGGGCTTGAAAAGACCAAGCTTTTGCTGCTCGGCAATTTGTTGAAGCCTGTTGTAAATCTCAGTGGTTGTTGGATTTCTGAATGTAACCCTCTCGGGTGTTTGGATAGGTTGTCGAGCTAGGGCTCAGTTTCTGCTACGCTCGTCCAAGCCCTCCAATGTGTTTGGTAACCAACAATCCTCCTTTCTTCTTCTTCCTTCCTCCATTTAGGGATCTTTGGTGCGTATCCACTGGATCCCAGGTGATGCGGATTCTTAGCATTTTCCAAAGCCTTCTCTACCATTTGTGCACTAAAAGCTTTGGGCTCCGCACTATTCTTTTGTTCCACAAATGCATTCCAAACGTCAGCGGGAATCCTTCCATAATGTACCCTTGCATCCTTCCCCTTGTGGACATAGTCTGTATTCAGAACTCAGAACAGACCTCCAAGTATGGAAGCATTTTGCTAGGAGGCTCATTGCATATTTTCTGGCCATGTTGGCTTGCCCTTCGGGGAATTGGAAGCTTTCTTGCACCTTAGCCCACAAAACTTCCTTCCTGGTTTGCGGCACCAACTTCCAATTGTCCATGGTTATGATGTCATGCAGGGTATCCCGGACAATGGCTCCAAGTGTGTTTCGATATTTTGCATATGTCCCCACAAGACGATGGGCTCCCCTTTCAGATCAAGCTCTTCGATTACATGAGTGCCTTTAGGAATTTGGTTCCAGCTTCACTAACCGCGCTCCGTTTTGCCTGGCTACTCATAGAGGCCGTTGTTGTAGAAGGTTGTGGTGTAGAGGCACCTGCTTGCTCTTCATTGCTACCGGATGGACGACGTCGCCGTTTGCAGTGCACTAGCGATTGTTGTTGCTCATCCCGGAGATAGAACAAACATATAATCTTCCATGTACCTTATGAGACAACTACAACTACAACAACTATATTTTACCTCAGGGACCGGTTCGTATTCGGGGTCGTCTTCTTCTTGCCTCACATGCGGCGGTCAGGAACTTTGGTCACCCTCGATCGGGGTCTCGCAGTAGTCATATGGATCTCGTCCGCTGTCCTCGGACGATTCCGAGGATGCAGATGATGATTTGCATTCGACCTCTGCATCTTCTACGTTTTTGTTGTTCGCCATTGCTATTAAGTAAAAATCCAAGAGAATAAAATTTCTATATTCCTATATTTGATTCAACTCCGAAACTTCAATATAGCTAAAATTTCTATATTCTGGTATTCTATATTGCTAATAAAATCTCTATATTACTATATTTTTCAATTTATATATATCCCTAAAATTTAAGTAAAAAATTCCTATATATATTGCAAACTTGAAATAGAATAATACAAAATCGTGTAATTACAATATAGACATAAGTCATAAAAAGTTCCTACAATTTGCAAATAAGACATACAAAATCCTATAATTGCAATGTTGGGTTAACAAAATCACCATATTCCTATAATTGTCGCAAAGAATTCCAAAATTCCTAATACAAAATTTTGAATTTAATTAAACAACAAAGGAAACTTGCCCGATGGCGAAAGGTGGCGGGGCGGCGGCGGTTGAGGAGACGACAAGACGACAGGGCAGGGCCGGCACGTGGAGGCGTCTCCTCGGGCCGCGGCGCGTGGCGTCTCCTCTGGGGCGGTGTAGGGAGGCGGCTCAACTAGGGCGCGTGGACGTCCCCGGAATGCACGTCGCGGGGGCGGCGTGTGGAGGCGGCTCCTCGGGCCGCGGCGGGCGTATTACATATGAATTTGTGCATGCGGGTGTATTAAGTTGCCCGCTAGTACAATGACTTTTTCCATTTTTTTGAGATATGTAGTATATGAGTCAAAAGTTTAGCACAATTTTTTTTTCATGACTAGAAACATTTTCTAAAAGTAGGTCAATGTATTAGTGTGTTGTATAGAATTATACGTAATTTTTGAGATGCATCTATTGTTCTCTAGAGATTAATTTATTTTCTCGTTAATATTGATTTGCAGTGATATTTGTGCTATATGTGCCTCAAGATATAGAGAGAAAAGATATAAAATCATATTTGCATTACTTAGCTCCAATTAAGTTTCTGTACGGAAAATGGACGAAAATGTTAGGGTCAATCTTAATGTAAAAGCAAGTTAGTCTTTACGAGATAATGGAAATAATAAAAATAAATCATGTCATTTATGAAAAAGGCTCAAACTTTGCATGGGTAACTTTAATAGGTCAATGATCAAACAAAAAAATATTCAGTTCATTTTGAATTAGTTAATGCGCACATGTTTACAAAAAGCTAACATCTCTAAAGGAGTTTCATAAACCATAAGGAAAGATTTGAGATTTACGGTCCATCTCTTGTGTTCTACTCAAAAAGCACTTGAACCTATTATTAACAACTAATATAGCAAATAAGTGTGTTGTATTTGGAAAATCAATTTTTTTGGAACTGATTTACTATTTTGTAAGAATTAAATGATTTTCCATTGTGTTTTCGGAAAATCATTTGTATTGGCGGGTTATAACAAAATCTGTCACAACAAATGGATCATGTCTGATCAAATAGAGGAACAATTTGAGGCTTGACGGACTTACTTCGATGGCGTAGTGGTGAAGTGGTTTGTTTCTGATGCCCCCATGATCTCACCATATTTTCGTTTTTATTCGTGCAGACGGGCGTGTTAGGTTTGTGCCGGTGGATTTGTTAAGCACCCGCCAGCACAAATAACACCCCTTTAAAGCCATCACCAGGACTAAAGTTTTTTAATTTATGCCGGCGGATTTCTTAAGCACCCGCCAGCACAAATAACACCTCTTTAAAGCCATCACCAGGACAAAAGTTTTCTAAGTCCCGGCTTTTTCATCTCCTAAGACACCGGCAGGCTGTCTGATTTTTGCGCCGCCGCCGCTCTCCACGCTGGCTCGCCGCCCCCACCCTCATTGACGCCGCTGCCGCCACCCACGCACGCACTCTACCACCGCCGCCGTTGCCGCGACATCGACAATCTCTTGCCGCTAGTCACCACTCCCGCTGCGCCACCTCATCGTCCTTCGCTCGCCAAGCCACCACAAAGGGCCGATCGTGCGCTGCTGTACCGCCGGAGTCAGCACTCGCGCCGGAGGTGAACGCTGCCGCCTCTTTGTCTTATTTTTTTCCTTTTTCAATTCCTATAAATATTCTTAATTATTCATATAGTGCTTACAATAGCAAATAGAAAATGCTGAGAAACCGTCAAAGGACGATTGTGAACCGTGGAGGCCGCGCTCCCAGTATGCCTCCAACGGCCCGAGTGCGCACACCGCCACAACCAAACAATCCTGGTCTATGGGTCACTGACCCCGCCGAAATCCCAGAGGCAATACTCGATCAAAGGGATTGCCAGACCAAGGTATGATAGTCAAATTTCACAGTACGTGCCTTTTGAAGTCCTCTAGATAATATCATGCTGGCTACTTTGCACCCTTTTTAAGTCATGTCTTGTTGCAGCACATTGATGCTGTCGAGTGGCTCATAGTTATTGTACTCTCAATGAATGACTGGCTCTCGTCCTATGGTAGTAAGACACCAAACTTCTGCCACACACGCGTCGTATGCAATCTCATTCAACATCGATGAAGGAGCCGTAACGGACCCAAATAGAGGAGAAAGGGTTTGTATCCATGTTCAGTCCGACCCCTTCCCCAGGACTATGTTAATTTTCGCTCGGCAAGTTGTGAGGAAGGCACTGAAAGAAGTGGAGCGGTACATGCGTCATAGGTTCCCAGACTACAACTACTTCAAGGTGAAAACACTTGAGGTCAATGAGCCAGATGTGAGGCAGATGCCAAAAACCCTTTTGCCGACACATCAATCATGGAATCTATGGAACCTTAACACTTATTGATCTATATTTCATTTATTTTTTTTACTTGCATATTTGACATGTGTTTCTATCATTTGGAGGTAGGACGTGTTTTGCAAGGGCAACTTGCACATGGGTCCTAGCCTTGGAGAAGTGTTACGTCAGATCCTATCGCAGTTGGGATGGGCATACGAGGAGTCAGGCGCGTATCGAGTACAAGGTGATTTTCAAGCCTACGTCCTTTTAACTTCAAACGATAAGATGATGAAAATACATGGGGAGGCATTAGACAATCGCTACAAGGCTACAGATAGTGTATTAATATATGCACTGGATCACGTTGATAGGTTCTTTGGAGTTAACATCAACATCATCTATTGGAACCACTATATGCTCCAATTAGTGGTGCCTCCGCCGCAGCGCCACCGCTTCCCGCCGCTCGGCCGCAGCGCAACGGGTTCCCGCAGCTCTGGTGCAGTGCCACGACATCTTCTCACCTCGATGCCACCGCCGCTCGGCTTGCCATTGCGCCTTCCTCGCTCCGCCCCTTCCCCACGCCTCTGCTGCCTAACGCCCGCCACCGCACCGCGGCCACGGACGCTGACGACGTGGATCTGTCGACCTTTTCTTCCACCTCGAGTTCGTCGACGTCATTTGAGTTTCAAGGTGAGGTAAACATGGCGATCACCATAGCCAACACATCCGCGGCGCCGAGCAGCTCCTAGTTCATGCCTCTATCCTCACTGCCCCAAGCCGTCATGTCGAACCAAGATTATTTGTCTGAGGAGCAGGGAAGGGAACATTTTCTACAAGTCCCCAACCACTATAAAGTGAGTATTTGATGCATTAAGATTATATTTTGCTAGCTTGCTTAACTTGCTTATTGGTCTAAGCTTGTTTGTCTTGCCTGTTAAGTTAAATTCTACTTAATCAGTGTTTCATTTTAGTCTTAGCTTGCTTGTTTAGTTAGATTTTCATCTTCACTTATTTTGCTAGTTAATTAATGTTATATTTTCATCTTAGCTTGTTTGTTTAGTTAGATTTGTTTGTTTAGTTAGATTCTAGTTAATTAATTCTAGTTTTCGTACTTCAGCATATTCTTAGATATTTGCCAAATTTTTGTAGGATGATCCGACATCCTGTCCGTCGTACTGGTGGTGTGAAAATGTCTATCTGAAGTGGTTGGCAGAACATCATCCACAGTTATTGCTTAGTCGTGGTGGATCTAGTGTCACTGCATGTAGTGTAGTTGATGCTCAGACTACAACAGCGGCACCAGCGGCAACAGGACTGGTTCGACCATGTGTTGCTCAGGCTCAACCAATGGTTCAACCAGCTACCAGTAGTATGAGCAGCCACTTTCAAGACCTGAAGATGCAATTTTGCGATGTGAAGATAGAGATGTATAATATGAAGATGCAGCATGGAGAAATATCTTGAACTATTGCCGACTAAAAGCATGACTTGAACAGGAATAATGGAGTTGGATTTGGCACCATTGTAGTTGGTTTGGGTCTACTTGCAGGTACGATGGCCTACCTATTTTCTTGTGGTCTCTTAGGGGTTACACGTATGTAGCTGGCACTACTAGAAAATATGCCAAAGATCCACCTGAAAAGTACCGGGAGAAAGATGACCCGGTACTAATTCTAGCATTAGTACCGGATCATCTTTCTCCCGGTACTTTTGGTGTAGATGGAAAAGGTCCTGGACCCTTAGGTACCGTTGGTAACATCACCTGGTACCTAAGGCTAGACAAAGGTACCGGGTGGTAACACCACCCGGTACTAAAGGTTCCACCCACATTAGTACCGGGTGGTGTTACCACCCGGTACCTTTGTCTAGCCTTAGGTACCGGTTTGTGTTACCAACCGGTACCTAAGGGTCATTCCATACGTTACTTCAAAAGGAAAGCTTCTCCCTCTCAACCATAAGTGTTGTGTAGGTGAGATGGTAAGAGAGGTTCGCGCGAAGCAAGAGGTCGCGTGAATAAATCGCGTGACTTGATACCGGGTGGAAGCATCACCCGGTACTAAAGAGTAGCCTTAGGCACCGGTTCTTTTACCCGGTGACGAAGGTGGAGACTTTTAGTCTCGGTTTCGCAATACCGGTTGGAAAACCGGTGCCTACGGCCCTCATCACCCGGTACTATAAGGCCTTTTTGTAGTAGTGTGGATTGCACCAATGTTTAGGCTTGTTTTGTTTCCTTTTAATTGTGAGATTTAGAACTTGGACCATTATATTTATCTATGTGACGGATGAGTATAATTGTATTGACAGACTATGTGTTTGATTTATGTTTGATGAATTTGAACTATATGTGGTACGTGACCATAGTTTTCAATATGTTTTCTGCTTGAAATTTATGCAATTTATGTAGCTGATGCAATGTTTGATGAACTTGGATATCCTTCTAAATTTCACATGCAACTCATTTGTGCTGGCGGGCCACCTAAGCATCCGCCATTGAAAATTGGAACTATTTACCCTGGCGGTTGCTTAGGTCGCCCGCTAGCGCAAATGCATTACTACAGGTGGTTCGTAAGCGGCTACCCCATATGAGCATTAGTGCTTGCAGCGTCCAGTACCAACCGCCAGCATCCAAAATGTGAGGTGTAGATCGAGAAAACAAATAAATTAACCCTGCGGCAAGCCGAAAATGGTCTCCCAGGTCATTTTTTGCCGACGTAGCACACATAAACACAACATATCAGTTCCACACGTCATCAGTTTTTTTGCCACGTCATCTAAATTGAGATTATCTCTCTCCGATGCCCGGCTGCCCCCTCTCCACGCGATGACTATATACGCATAGCGCGCTCTGCAAATTGACGATACATTGCTTAAAGTGTTTTCACAATGACAATTCGGCCTGTTGTGGCCCGCTTCCGGCATCATCTACTTGCACTCGCCACCGCTTTGTCCTCCACCTTGCCGGTGCTTCTTCCTCCGCCTCGCCGCCACGCAAGGATTAGGGTTCTAGGGGTTTCAGGATTAGGGGTTTCAGGATTGGGTGTGCTGGGGATGTCGTGAGATCGATCCCGGCTAGAGGGAGGATCTTGGGTGGAGGGTAGCCAGTGGTGGTGATGGGTTGTGGGTAGGGTGGCAAGGCAGCGGGGCGCCGCCGGCTGCGGGTGGTGGGAGATGTCTGGTGGGCGGCGGAGGAGGCGGGGGTGTCATGATGTGCTTCCTGGCGGACCAGAGGCAGGAGGGAAGCGGATTCGGCGGCGGGAGCCGCCGCAGACGGTGGAGGACGGCGGCGGGATCCGTCATAGATGGGGGAGGACGGCATCCCTGGGGTTGTACATAGGACGACACGCGGTTGCGAACTCAAGCTCAGGTGCGGGTGAGACAGAGGAAGAAGGTTACGTGTGGCTGGGCAGGGTCGTGTTGAGCTAACGGTTCGGTGGGCCGCTGTGGGTGATGTTTCGTTCCTACAATAATGCAATAATGCGATATTTCAACGCTTTATTTATTCCTTTCTTCAATACTTATGTCAGTATGTAATAATTTAAGCATTATTCCTTTCTTCAATACTTATATCAGTATGTAACAATTAAATTCGATATTAATGTGGCACTATTTCTCTTATTCACTACATGTTGCTATCCTGACGCACGTACCGTTTACAATTCGATTAAGGAGGCAACTATGGAGAGAGCACTCTCCCTTTAGTCATCCAGCGAGAGGCCCCCTCCCCTTATCCATTCGACCCCGCCCCTCCTCTGGTGAAAAAAAATCAGTCGTCTTCCTCCGCTCGCCCGACCCATCCTGCGCGCCGCCGTCCGCTGCCCTGCCCCGTTCCGCCCTCTGCCTCCCTCTGCTCCCGCCGCCGACCTCCCTCTCGCCGGCGTCTAAGGACCGCCCAGCTCCAACCCCTCTCTCCCCCTCCCCTCCCCCCTCCTCTACTTCTCGAGGCCCCCATGCTTCCCTGCCTCCTCCGATATCCCTTCCAGCTCTGGCGGTGCCGCCGCCCCTGCCGGATCTGCCGCCACCACCTCCACCGACACTCCTATGCCCCCACCGCCGGCCCTGTCCAACCGGCCTCTTCCACCACCCGGCTGGCGGCGCCATCGCAGCCGGCCTCACCACCCTCGATCAATCCACCACCGGCTGGCAGCCTCCCTAGCCATCCCTCTAAACCGGTCGGCTATATAATCCCCCAAACCCAGAAACCCTAACCCGGTAACCCTAACCAGAATCGCTCCTTCGCCCCCGCCGATCTCACCGCCGCCCGCGGCCAGCGGCGATCGGCCGCCTTATGCTCTGCCCACCTCCCGCCGGAGTTAGAAGAGATCGCCGGAGTTACTTCCTCTGATTTGTTACTTTTCTTTTCTTTTTTTTTCCTTTTCTGTCTCCTTCCCCTTTCTCGGATTGCCAAATCGGGAGGGATCTCACGATATGCTAAAACGAGAGCCCTCTCGATGTAGAATATAGGTTCGGTTATTTATCCTTTAAAATCGGCTAAGACTAGTGCTGGCGTACTGCCATACAGATCCATTCGATCAATTTATTTATGTCGACGACCTAGCTCAGCATTTATCACATGAATGACCCTTGTACTTCTTTCCGACAATGATGGTCCAAGAGATGAAAAATTAATCAATGCTAAGAGTTTATACTCTCTCTTATATATGGAGATATGAGAGACACAAGGCAGAGAGAGATGCCATTAGACAAGGGGAGATATCTTGATATATACAGTAGCTTATAATATAAATTAGGTGAATACCAATAAAACTCATCTTAGCGAGTGTATGATGATGGTGTGTGAATGTTAGGTATCAGGAATACAAAACACCCTTAAGAAGTACACGCTACTCGGAAGAGATGGCGCAGCAGCACATAGATGCTCTGCAGCACATCCTAGCTTCGTGACAGAGAACTAGCAAGTACTCATTGTTATAAGGCAAACTCTAAGTTGGGGACTTCGCATGCGGTCAGTTGATATGGATGCTACATGATGATATGTGCAGCCCAACGTAGCTACCATTTGAGTGATCAGCCGATTTTGCTAACCATTTTGCAACAGCCAATGAGTTATATTGTATTGAAGTTAACAAATACTATGAACTTTCCGTAAGTTTATTTCCTTTGTTGTTTGTTTGAAAAATTATGAATGTGAATAGTATTTGTGCACATCCAAGTCACCCATTTATCAAGTAAATAAACCATGCATAGTTATGCAAATATTTATGGACTTCTACTAATCTAATTGTGCCCTGCATTTAATGCTGTACAGGAATTACCCCAGATGTCAAGTTTCCCTTGGATAACAACATTGTTTCAATATGAGTTATAGTACTGCAAGACAGAAACAGCTGAGTCCTCAAAACCAACCACAAGTTTTCCACTACCTTACCACATCCTATTTATTTTCTCTTCCACTCAGATATATACTGCACAACGTTATACCATACTATATGCTCTATACAATTCATTCATTGTGGCCTTCACAAAATTTGGCGCGGAAGCATTATTTATTGGGGCTAGCTAGCTGAATCCTGATAAAAAAACTAGGGATCATCATTCCCCATATACGTCGTCTGATAAAGAGAACACATGGTTTTTACACACGTACTATCGGATCTTGCTTTTGCTGTTCGATGGTTCTCAGTAGCTTTTATGTGTTCCTGCAGCGGAAAGATGAGTGAGGAAGGAATATGTGTGCATCAAGGTATCATTTTCTCTCAGTTTATGCACACAATAGGAATGGCGGGTATCAGGATGCCATCGTTCACATATAAAGCACCTGCAGCTGTGGCAGGCCCACCAAAAAAACTAATAAGCACAGTGGCATGTGTTGAGTTGTGATCCAAATTCATCTACACACGTATAAAGGCCGACTTCGGACGTAGTGAAGCGGAGGCCCATCGCCGGAGTGGATCGTATGCCTTTTAGGGTTTCTCCTTTATATATACTTCTTGTAAGCCGCCGGTCGGGATAAGAGAGTTAGATCGATTATTCCCGGCGTTGTAACCGCACTCGATATAGTGAAGTTCTTGCTGGCTGGCGCCCGTGGATTTTTCCCTTCTGCTTTGGAAGGGTTTTCCACGTTAAATCCTCGTGTCCTCTGGTTTGATCTGTGTTTTCTTTGTCGTTTATTTGTCATCGGTTTATAACAAGTGGTACCAGAGCTGGTTTTCAGATTAGGGTTCCACGATGGCATCGATGAAGTATGATCTATAGCCCCTGGATTACAAGACGAGGTTCTCGCTGTGGCAAGTGAAGATGTGGGCTGTTCTGATGCAAACTTAGGATCTTGATGAGGCGTGGAATGCTTCGGGAAGAAGAAGAAGGATGAGTGGACCGCTAAGGAAAAGCGGAAGGATCGTAAGGTTCTCTCGCTAATTCAGCTTCATCTTTCTAATGATATCTTGCAAGAAGTGCTGCAGGAGAAAACTGCTGCAGAACTTTGGCTCAAACTGGAATCGATCTGCATGTCCAAAGATCTATTCAGTAAGATGCATATGAAGATAAAGTTGTTGTCGCACAAGTTGCAGGAGGGTGGTTCAGTGCTGAACCACATATCGGTCTTCAAGGAGATCGTTTCCAACCTAGGGTCGATGGAGGTGCAGTTTGATGATGAGGATTTAGGTCTTCTTTTGTTGTGCTCTCTGCCCAGTTCTTATGCAAATTTTCGTGACACCATACTTTTAAGCCGTGATGAACTAATCCTTTTGGAAGTTTATGAGGCACTCCAGTCCAGGGAGAAGATGAAAGGCATGTTGCAGTCTGATGCTTCGTCGTCCAAGGGCGAAGCTTTACATGTCTGAGGTAGAACTAAGAAGAAGACCTACAATGATGATCGTGAGAGGAGCCAAGATGGTAGAGGTCGTTCGAAGTCTAGACCCAAGAAGTTCTGCAAGTATCGTAAGAAGAAATCTCACTTCATAGAAGAATGTTGGAAGCTGCAGAACAAGAAGAAGAGGCACGGTACATACCAACCGAAAAATAAATCCGATGGTAAGGCATCTGTCGCCTCCAGTGGTGGAAACTCTGATTCAGGAGATTGCCTTGTTGTTTTTTCTGGTTGTGTTGCTGGTAGTGATGAATGGATACTTGATTCCGCGTGTTCGTTTCATATCTGCATTAACAGAGATTGGTTGAGTTCCTATAAGTCTGTGCAGAGTGGAGATGTTGTCCGTATGGGAGATGATAACCCGTGTCAGATCATGGGCATAGGCTCCGTTCAGATCAAGATGCATGATGGCATGATACGCACACTGACAGATGTGAGACACATACCAGGGATGGTCAGAAATCTCATCTCGCTGAGCACTCTTGATGCAGAGGGATATAAATACTCCAGTTCAGGTGGAGTTCTAAAGGTATCGAAAGGTTCTCTTGCTTATATGATTGGTGATCTCAATTCTGCAAAGTTATATGTCCTTAGAGGTAGTACTCTACGTGGTTCTGTTACCGCTGCTGCTGCTGTTAATAATGAACCTAATAAGACTAACCTGTGGCATATGTGTCTAGGACATATGAGTGAACTTGGCATGGCAGAATTGATGAAGAGAAACCTTCTTGATGGTTGCACTCAAAGTAACATGAAGTTCTGTGAGCATTGTGTTTTTAGGAAGCACAAAAGGGTGAAGTTCAATACCTCTGTTCATCGCACCAAAGGTACACTTGATTATGTACATGCTGATTTATGGGGTCCTTCTCGTAAGCCTTCTTATGGTGGTGCTCGTTACATGCTTACCATCATTGATGATTACTCTAGAAAAGTGTGGCCCTATTTTCTGAAAAATAAAGATGATACCTTTGCTGCTTTCAAAGAGTGGAAAGTTATGATAGAAAGGCTAACTGAAAGGAAGGTAAAAGTGTTTCGTACTAATAATGGTGGAGAGTTCTATTCGGATGCTTTTGATGATTATTGCAGGAAGGAAGGCATTGTCAGGCATCACACCATCCCGTACACTCCTCAGCAGAATGGTGTCGCTGAGTGCATGAACAGAACCATCATCTCAAAGGCTCATTGTATGTTGTCCAACGCCAAGATGAACAAGCATTTTTGGGCAGAGGCCGTGAACACTGCATGCTACTTGATCAACAGGTCGCCTTCTATTCCACTTGATAAGAAAACTTCCATTGAGGTATGGTCCGGCACACCTGCTGATTATTCACAGTTGAGAGTTTTTGGCTGCACTGCTTATGCTCATGTTGATAATGGAAAATTAGAGCCTAGAACTATTAAGTGTCTGTTTTTTGGTTACGGTTCGGGGGTAAAAGGATATAAACTATGGAATCCAGAAACTGAAAGGACTTTCATGAGCAGAAATGTTGTTTTTATTGAATCTGTGATGTTTAATGACAGTTTGAGCATAGATGTTAATTCAGATGATTCTGATGGGGAGCAGCAACATATCAGCATGGAGGTGGAGCTCGAGGATGATCAACAAACTGAAGTAGTTGATAATAATATTTCTGATACTGTTCAACACTCACCTCCTGTTTTGCAGCCAGAAGATCAACCTATTGCACTTCGCAGAGCAAAGAGAACTTGTGGACCTCCAGCCCGTTTAATTGAGGAATGTAATTTGGTTCACTATGCTTTGAGTTGTGCAGAACAGGTGGAGAACAATCATGACCCGGCCACATATTCTGAAGCTATTGATTTAGGTGATCGCGAGAAGTGGATCTCAGCTATGCAGGAGGAGATGCAGTCTCTCGAGAAGAATGGCACATGGGAGATTGTGTGATTACCTAAACAGAAGAAGGTTGTCCGTTGCAAATGGATCTTCAAGAGAAAGGAGGGTTTATCTCCTAGTGAGCCTCCACGGTTTAAGGCAAGGTTAGTTGAAAAGGGTTTCAGTCAGATTTCAGGTGTTGATTATAATAATGTGTTCTCTCCAGTTGTGAAGCATAGTTCAATTCGTACATTCTTCAGTATTGTTGCTATGCATGATCTTGAGCTTGAGTAGTTAGATGTGAAGACTGCATTGTTGCATGGAGAGCTAGAGGAAGAAATATACATGGACCAGCCAGAGGGGTTCATAGTGCCTGGTAAGGAGGATCATGTTT
Organism: Panicum miliaceum; assembly: GCA_032594955.1. Taxonomy (NCBI): domain Eukaryota; kingdom Viridiplantae; phylum Streptophyta; class Magnoliopsida; order Poales; family Poaceae; genus Panicum; species Panicum miliaceum. The sequence continues at coordinate 42,930,311 of CM064061.1, read as the reverse complement.
GCAAATTGAAAAGATCCTTATATGGTTTGAAACGGTCTCCTCGTCAGTGGTATAAAAGGTTTGATTCATTTATGTTGTCACATGGCTTTAAGAGATTTGATTATGATAGCTATGTATACATCAAGTTTGTTAATGGGTCACCTATATACCTACTGTTATATGTTGATGACATGCTGATTGCTGCCAAGAGCAGGGAAGAAATCACTACATTGAAAAAATTGTTGAATAGTGAGTTCGACATGAAGGACCTTGGTGCTGCTAAGAAGATCCTAGGTATGGAGATTACTAGAGACAGAAAATATGGTTTATTGTTTCTTAGTCAGGAAAATTACATTAAGAAGGTTCTTCAACATTTCAACATGCATGATGCAAAGCCTGTTAGTACTCCTATTGCACCTCACTTTAAATTATCAGCTTCACAGTGTGCTAGTACAGATGAGGATGTTGAATACATGTCAAGAGTTCCGTATTCTAGTGCTATTGGTTCTTTGATGTATGCTATGGTTTGCTCTCGCTCAGATTTATCCTATGCTATGAGTTTGGTTAGTAGATACATGGCTAATCCTGGTAAAGAACACTGGAAGGCTATTCAGTGGATTTTCAGGTACCTCAAAGGCACAGCAGATGCTTGTTTGAAGTTTGGAAGGACAGATAAGAGACTCATTGGCTATGTTGATTCAGATTATGCTGCTGATTTGGATAAGCCAAGGTCACTCATAGGTTATGTGTTTACTGTTGGCGGTTGTGCTGTGAGTTGGAAGGCTACATTGCAGCCTGTTATTGCCTTGTCTACCACTGAAGCAGAATACATGGATATTGCTGAAGCTTGTAAGGTGTCTGTTTGGCTGAGAGGATTGTTTGCTGAGCTTTGTGGTGATGATTCTTGCATCAACTTATTCTGTGACAGTCAAAGTGCCATATATCTTACTAAAGATCAGATGTTCCATGAGAGGACAAAGCATATTGATATCAAGTACCATTATGTGCGTGATGTGATCGCACAAGGTAAGCTAAAGGTATGCAAGATAAGCACTCATGATAATCCTGCTGATATGATGACAAAGCCAGTTCCTGTTGCTAAGTTTGAGCTCTACTCAAGCTTAGTTGGTATAATTGCTTAGCCCAAGAGGCTATTTGGCGCGAAAGTATTTTCTTTGTTGTGTTCAGGGTGAAGGTTTGATTCATGCTGCAAGAAGGAATTTGTCTCAAGGTGGAGTTTGTTGAGTTGTGATCTAAATTCATCTACACACGTATAAAGGCCGACTTCGGACGTAGCGAAGCGGAGGCCCGTCGCCGGAGTGGATCGTATGCCTTTTAGGGTTTCTCCTTTATATATACTTCTTGTAAGCTGCCGATCGGGATAAGAGAGTTAGATTGATTATCCCGGCGTTGTAACCTCACTCGATATAGTGAAGTTCTTGCTGGCTGGCGCCCGTGGTCTTTTTCCTTCTGCTTCGGAAGGGTTTTCCACGTTAAATCCTCGTGTCCTCTGATTTGATCTGTGTTTTCTTCATCGTTTATTTGTCATCGGTTTATAACAGCATGTTCAGAAAGGTGAGGCAGGGGAGAGGGACGGGCTTTTCTGGTGTCCGAAGAATGATTCTATCCACCGTTATCACCTTAACCTTGATCTTCTCGCTCAGTACTTGCGATGTTGATGAGATGTTTCCTGTGCTTGCTAGTAAACGGATTCTGCTATCCAGCTAACCATCAGATGCCTCATGTGTAAATTTTTATTAAAAAACTAGTGCTAACTAACATTTACTCTGTTTGATTACCACTGAAGTCCATTATCTTTTTAGAAGCTCTTTAGTAGGCTTTTTGTTCATGGATTGGGATTGCTATGGACTGTCTGATGCTAAATAAGAACATAATACAATTAAGAAGGGTTGATAGTAACGGAACAAATTAAAGAGGGGAAATTGTGAACCAACAATAGTCTTAAAGAGACGATAGAATTGGAACTGATTTATAAGACATGATAGTAGTGGAACACTGGAACTGACTTATAAGAGATGATAGAGTGAGTCAGTTCCACTATATACTATCATAGTATCATCTCTTTGACTGACTCACTTAGTTGAATATACTGAATTTTTTGAAAGTACATAACAACTAGGGACTACACGGATGGGACGTGGCTATGCACTTTTAGTGAAGGGAGATGAGCAAGTGACGAGGCACTACCATCTGAGCACCGAAGCTCTGCAAGAATATTTGCCTTAAGGGCAAGCCAGCAAATGAGAATTGCTGAAGATTTTTTTTAGCGAATCTAGCAGGATAACAAATGTAGAAAATGTAAGCATGAGCAAATATATATTGATACAAGGCACAAGTTCCTGACAAATATCTTTAGTCATCCAAAAAATAATTATTAACTGAGAGTTGAAAATAGTTGCATCCAGCTGCCATATATATAAATAAGAACCTGTCTATCTCATATACCAAAGGGGCAAAGAGAGTGCAAGGAGTGCCAGTTGGTGTGGTAGAAAGGAGAAGGGCTGTTGACATGTAGCAACCTGGTGGATGAGCCAGAAATAGATGATCTTAGTGAATATGGGAAGAGTAGGTATCAGGATGCCAATTCTACCAATAGTAATATGCTTTCACGTGGTGACATCCAATACGAGGAATTTAAGTTGGGCTGGATTGTGAAGAAAGAAATATGCTACAAGAAGGTTGCAGGACGGAGGGGTATGCTTCCATGAACGCGCATACCAGATGTGGTCGAAACAGCGAGCGGTGCTCCCGTCCGACCCAACGGCGGCGAGGTTTTGGGCGAGCGGCGGCGGTGTGTGTGGGAGGAGGAGAGCCGAGACGAGGAGGGAGGTGAAGGTGTGGGTGGGGCCAGGGGTGAACCGCTGGCCCGCTTTGGTGAGAGATGGAGCCCAGCCCAGTTCTAATCAGGCCTTCATGTTCATTCAGCACGGAACAAACTCGTGTATATTTTTTGCCGCGATGGAAGCCCAACATGTTGATGGTATACTAACACCCTCAGTAATCATCTCTGACTGATAACATAATCAAATAACGTGTTCTTACAAGTTTATTTACAAAACAATCTGTAAAGACGTTTTGATCTCTGCCACGTATTGGGAAAACAACTTCTGTTTCTTCTGAAAATAAAAATACTCATTGTTTTATAGAAAGGGAAAAAATTAAGCTTGAACAAACACATGGATACATAATGACAGTCATCAGCTATCGAAATATAAAATCATTGTATCATGATGAGAAGTTTTTTTTCATATTTTCCTACCGCAAGCACCACCACTTGGTCTCACTTCACAAAGCAATTAAAGGAGGTGTTTCAAAGGACCGGTAATATTTTTAATTTGTAAAAAGCATCCCCTTGATAACTTTATCATGCCGAATATTGATGTGCATTCACTCTCAAAAACAGATGTTGTTAGCTGGTTCATAACCACAGGGGTGAGCGTGATACATCTATTGCTCTGAATATCAATAATGGTCGACACAGATGAAAATTGATCAAGTGCAGTAGTAGGTACAGTATCTCCACTCCTCTTGGACCACGCTTTATCCAGCAGATATAATATATATAGTATATACATAGGAGAGCCTAGTTAGTATCTCATTTCTGAGAGACGGGAGTGCAATGAGCAGTGGAAGTAGAGATCGAAGAGAAGAGTTCTGTTGGTACACCTATACAGTCATGTGGCAATGGTAGGCATTGGGAAGCCCAAGCGCGCCTGGGTATACTGAAACTGTCAATGCAGTATGCACTGAATACTCCGTGCTTTCAGCTTGCATAACCCCGTCTCCTCATTCCTCGCCACCGGCTCCGTCGGGACAGCCAGCAGAAGGACTCTCCCTGCAATGTGCATGGTGGCATTGAGGAGAATCAAGTGTTATGTAAGAACTGAATAGAAAGAATGCAGACAACTCAAGTTGTATTGATCAGGGCTTACGCCTCTTATACATGTACATCACGACAGTCAGATAACTAACAATAGCTACACTTAAGGAGAGCCAAGGAACGTGCTAACTAAGTATAGTACAGGTCGCTAACACCTCCCCGCAGTATGAGCGTCGTTGCCGGCGACGCACAAACTGGTTCGGAACTCCTTGAAGATTGCCGTCGGTAGACCTTTAGTCATGACGTCGGCGTACTGCTGTGCTGTTGGTACATGTAGAACTTTGCATTGTCCGACTGCGACCTTCTCGCGGACGAAGTGCACATCAAGCTCAATGTGTTTTGTGCGTTTGTGGTGCACTGGATTGGAGCTCATGTAGCAGGCGGAGACATTGTCGCAGAAGATGATGGTGGCCTTCGTGAGGGGACTATCCAGTTCGCCTAGCAGTTGCCGGAGCCAAGTGCACTCGACTACGGCGTTGGCGACGCCTCGGTATTCAGCTTCGGTGCTTGAACGAGAGACCGTCGTCTGCCTTTTTGATGACCACGAGATCATGGCGTCACCCATGAACACACAGAAGCCTGAAGTAGATCGTCTTGTGTCCGGGCACCCGGCCCAGTCTGCATCGGAGTAGGCGACGAGAACGTTGTGGTCGGAGCGCCGCAGATGTAGACCAAGTGCTGTGGTACCACGGACATAGCGAAGTATTCGCTTCACGAGAGCTTGATGCGCCGTTGTTGGAGCGTGCATGAATAGACAAGCCTGCTGCACAGCATACTGCAAGTCTGGCCGTGTCATCGTTAGGTATTGAAGAGCAATGACCAGACTGCGGTAGTTCGAGGCATCCGCTGTGTTCAGCGGCGAGCCGGAGTCGCTGGAGAGCTTGCCGTTGGTGTCAATCGGCGTGTCGCAGGGGCGGCATTCAGTCATGCCAGCTCGTTCAAGGAGGTCGATGGCGTACTGTTGCTGTTGAAGGAAGAAGCCATCGCCGGTGCGCTGAACCTGGATGCCGAGGAAGTAGTGGACCGGGCCCATGTCCTTGAGGGCGAACTCGGCGTTGATGGTGCTGATGACGCGGCGCAAGATGTCGTTAGACGATGCAGTGAGCACGATGTCGTCGACGTAGAGAAGAAGATACACGGACTCCTTGCCGCGCCGAACGACGAAGAGTGAGCTGTCGGATCGAGTGGGCTTAAATCCCATCATGCCAAGGAACGTGGCGAGCCGCATGTACCACGCCCTGGGCGCCTGCTTCAAGCCATAGAGGCTCTTGGAGAGGCGGCACACCGATGTTGGAGCTGATGAGTCGACGAAGCCGGTGGGCTAGCGAGCATAGACCTATTCGTCGAGGACGCCATGAAGGAAGGCGTTGTTGACGTCAAGTTGATGTACAGGCCAGCGGCGTTGAGCAGCCAGCGTGAGCACCGTGCGCACCGTTGCCGGTTTCACGACGGGACAGTATGTCTCGCCATAATCAACTCCGACGCGCTGGGTGAACCCGCGCACCACCCATCGCGCCTTGTACCGATCAAAGCTGCCATCTTCCTTGAACTTGTGGCGGAAGATCCATTTGCCGCTGATGACATGTGCACTAGGAGGTCGCTGAACGAGCTCCCATGTTTTGTTGGCGAGTAGAGCGTCGAACTCGGACTGCATTGCCTGTCGCCAGTTGGGGTCTTGGAGTGCCTGATTGACTATCCGTGGGATTGGCGATGTAGTCGTGGCTGCAGTAGTCGTCGTGGTTGCAGCGCCGGCGTAGCGTGGGTTCGGCTTGAATGTCCCCACGCGCGCCCTGGTCACCATCGGGTGCGATGCACGGGTGTCCGCGAGTGTGGGCGCGGCTGGTGCTGCGGATGTCGATGCTAGCGTGATCGGCGGGGAGTGAGATCCGCATCGTGTGGCCGTTGGAGACGTGGGTGCTGACGAAGTCGTGGCATGCGGAGAGCCACAGGTGGCGTCCGGTCTGCGTGGCGTGCCCGGTTCTGGGTGGGCACGCGGTGATCGCGGAGACGATGGATTCGGGATCTGCGGCGGCGGGACCACGTCATCAGAGAGATCCGGTCGCCACGGATCGTAGGCGCAGGTTGTTGGGTACGACGTCGCGGGCCCTGAGCGGTAGGGAAACACGGCCTCGTCGAAGTGAACGTGGCGCGATGTCAGGACTTTCCGCATCATCAGGTTGTAGCATCGATAGCCATGATGATCCTGCGAATAACCAATGAAAACACAAGCCACTGAATATGGTGAAAGCTTGTTAGGGCTGGTGGATTCAGTGTTTGGGTAGCACAGACACCCGAAGACGCGAAGGGATGCATAGTCGGGGTCGGTGTTGAAGAGCAGGGAGAAAGGGGTGGCCATAGAGCGAGGCTTGCAGGGTTTGCGGTTCAGAAGGAAAGTAGATGTCTGAAGCGCTTCAACCCAGAATAGCGGTGGCATCGCGGCATGAAGGAGGAGTGCACGAACACCGTCATTCAGAGTGCGTAGGATGCGCTCAGCTTTTCCATTCTGTTGGGAAGTATATGGGCAAGAAAGACGTAGAAGAATGCCATTGTCGGAGTAGAATTTGCGCAGAACTGAGTTATCAAACTCACGACCATTGTCGGTCTGGAATGCGCGAATGGGACGGGCGAACTGTGTGCGAACGTAAGCATGGAATGACATGATCTTTGCTGCGACTTCAGACTTTTTGCGCAAAGGAAATGTCCAGACAAAATGCGTGAAGTCATCCAGGAGCACAAGGTAATAGTGATAGCCAGTGAAACTGGAAACGGGTGACGTCCAGATGTCACAATGAATTAATTCAAAAGCTTCAGTAGTTTTGTGCTGAGAAGGAGCAAATGGTAAGCGCACAGGTTTGCCAATGCGGCAAGCATGACAGGTGTGTGACAATTCCTTATTACAAGTGAATTCAAAAGTTTGAAGAAGGCGACGGAATGACTCCTTGCCGGGATGACCGAGCCGCTGATGCCAAAGATCTGCAGAAACGGTGGCGAGGCAGTGTGTGGAGGTGGAGGATGGCGTTGGGCGGAGTGGGTAGAGATCACCGGCGCTATCACTGTGGAGAAGGACCGCCTTGGTGTCGCGATCCTTGATAGAGAAACCACAATTGTCAAATTCAATTGTAATGGGATTGTCACGAGTAAGAGCACGAACTGAAATGAGGTTTGTAATGAGTGATGGAGAGACAAGAACATCGTGCAGGGAGAGCGGATATGAGTGAGTAGGAATAGAAGATGAACCAGTGTGTGTAATGGGTAAGGAGGTGCCATTACCAACAATGATTCGGGTGGAGGACGAGTTAGGAAGGAGAGAGGAGATGTTACCGGAGCCTTGCGACATATGGGATGAGGCGCCAGTGTCGAGGAACCAATCTCCTGCAGACTGGGGCTGCTGGAGCGATATGTTGTTCAGTGTGGCGAGCAGCTGCGGGTCCAGCTGGGAAGACGCACCGGCGACATGGGCCTGCGGAGCTGCAGAGGAAGGGTACGTGCCGAGGACGCCAGGCGTGGGCGAAGGATCGTTCGGCGAGGATGTGAATGGCCAAGCCTGCACCATACCCGTCCATGGGTTCAGTGTGGGCCAGAAGCTTGGTGGGGGCACCGTGGTGGATGCAGGGCCCTTCTTCTTCTTCTTTTTGTTGGAGAAGGAGTTCGACGGAGGACGTCCGCCGTTGGAGGATGCATGCGTTGTCGCGGGCGGATTGGCCGGTGCGCCGTTGGCCGGGGCGCCATGTGGTGTATGAACACCCGGCACGGCGTTGGCGACGAAGGCCGCCGCGGACTGAAGATGAGCGGTCGACGGTGTCGCGGTGGGTGCCGTGGACGATGACGTGCCGGCGTTCGCGGTGTGAACGACAAGCGCCGCCGCAGCCTGCAACTTCTCCGACTCGTTGATGCGATGCTCCTCAAGCTGCAGCATGGACCGCGTCTTGAGGAATGACGGTAGACGGCGGCGAAGTGTGATGTGGGGGATCGCATGGTGGAGACGAGGGTTGAGGCCACGGATGATGTTGTAGATGAGATCTTTGTTGTTCACCGGGGCCCCGAGACCGGCGAGGCGATCGGCCATGACCTTCATGCGAGAGCAGTAGTCGAGGACGTTAAGATCACCTTGGTAGAAGTTGCGGAACTCGGCGTCGAGGTAGACGGCGTGAGTGTCCTTGTTGTCGCGGAAGAGGTTGCGGACGCCGCACCATATGGAGTAGGCGGTGTCGGTGTCTTCCGAGACCATGGAGAGAAGCTCGGGGGAGATGCGGTTGTAGAACCACGAGACGATGGCGCAGTCATTCTGCACCCAGTCGCTGTCGCCCTTGGCGGTGGAGCCGTCGACGTGGTCGCGGAGTCCGAACTGGCCAAAGATGGCGGAGAAGGAGTGCGCCCAGGCGACGTAGTTCGCGTCGTTGAAGTCGAGGACGATCGGCACGCGGTTGAGGATGTTGATGCCGTGGACGACGGCCGGTGTGGCAGGTTCGGTTTGGACGCGGAGTGTGTGGGGAAGGCCAGACTCAGCGTCGGAGTTGTCGGAGGCTGACGAGGATGAACTCATGGCGTCGGGTTGGGAAGTTGAGGCAGCGGAGAGTTAGGATCGTGGAACGGCTGATACCATGTAAGAACTGAATAAAAAGAATGCAGACAACTCAAGTTGTATTGATCAGGGCTTACACCTCTTATACATGTACATCACGGCAGTCAGATAACTAATAATAGCTACACTTAAGGAGAGCCAAGGAACGTGTTAACTAAGTATAGTACAGGTCGCTAACATGTTAGATTAGGTTTCTCCACAGCAAAAACTGCAGCGGAGCAAGCATGTCCTGCTTGGCGGAGAAGAAAGGACATAACCCAACCATAATCTCTACAGTTTGACAATTTGTCATCAATAGAAAGACTTTGCTTCCTTATTAATTTTCTATGATTCAACTTCTAAGCCAAGTCTTGGGCCTAAAATAGTCGAGGAGATAAGTAAGGCGCAATGCATTTTGTGATGTTTGGGTCTAAAAACGAAAATCTTTACGGGAACATGCATATATTGTTGAGAATATAAGCAATCGCACTATTAAATTCCGAACTAATTTAAACATGACGAGAATAAACCCTAGCATGCAAATCTCTAGCATATAAAGCAGTACGAACAACATAACCATGATCTCTGAAAATATGATTAAGAACTGGAGCAGGAGATGTCGGGAAGCGGAACGGCGCAGTCGGGATGAAGACGGTTCTGCGGACGGAGTGCAGCAGACGACGTAGTAGACGACGGCACGCCGCAACTCCTGACTTGGACGATGGACGAGCCCTGGTGAAGATCTTGAGCAGTCGCGCGGAGCGCTTCCCAAAAACGTTATTCGCCCTCTTCCGGTGCAGGATCCCAAAGACGAAGGATTCGGGAATACCTGCTCTCCTGTTCGCTGGTGCACGCCGGTGCTCGCGATCGAGAAGGCTACGGTGGTGGCGCAGCAGCGAGAAGAAAGGCGAAAACCCTCGATTTTGATGTGTTTCTGGTGGACGCCGATGGTCATATATATATATATAGGGAAGCCGCCTTTAAGATTTATTGGAATTTCTGAATTTGTAAATGGGCTAAGTCCACTAAAATTCTAGCATATATAGCTGGCTAGCAGAAAATCGATGCTCTTCCAAATTTGGCCAAGGTTGTTCATTTCGTTTTCAAGTTTTTCAGTCACAGTCAAAACACACAGAAATTCGCGAATTTCAGGAAATTTGTTCCAAATTTCGGTCAACATTTATTATCTAACTAGAATTTTTTTGACTCGATCTAACTTGAAAATTTAAATGTTTTAACCTTTTATTTCGTATATCTATACAAGAAGTAGTCACATACTCACATCATATAGTTTTTATCGCAGTGATTATCCCATCCTACGGCCGTCAGCCTCTGTTCGAAGCTCAAAGGTGCCCCTTTAATTATTCTTTTTTCCAACGGTTGTTTGGGCCCACCTGACAGTGAGCAAAAAATAGCATCGTTAACAGGAGTTGAACCGTGACCTGTTGAGCGCAATAAAGATGGCCTACTACTGTGCTAAGTGTTCGTATTTTTGTGAAATTTTTATTTTTGCTCGCCGGTGAGAAGCACATATTTCGTGAAATTTTGACAAAATTTGGTCGAAATTTTGAACCCTGCATTTGGTTCATATCTGAAAAGGTTCAAAATTTCGGCATGGGTCGCCGCCTGGATCATGCCGGGAGCGCGGGACACGACACCCAACAGTGCTGACAGCATGCCGCTGCTCAGTTGCTAGAGCTAGCAATTCAAGGACGGGGGTCGTGGCCTGAATTCTTCGAGCATTCGTTCGTGGTGGGCTGAGCAGATAGTCTGCACAGTTAATTATCAGTGGAGATGGGCAGGCAGATAGTCAGCAGATTTGTGGGCTGGGCCGGTCTTGAACACAAGAATTTCAGAGCAAACAAAAAAAAACTAGTGAAAGTTTGCTCGCGTCATCACAGCATAGCCAAAACGTTTTCCGTACAGCGTGATGCATGTGAAGGAAATCTCGTCACCCCGTCTGCTTTCCGCACATACCTCCTTGCAGGTAAGATTTCTTCCTTCTTCATGTAGGGACTATGGTTGTACTACGTTAAGTATTTTCCCTTTACCCTTCATGAGGCGCCGGACACGTTATGATGGTGCCAAGAGTTTACAAATTTGCTCTAGTGTTTAGCTCTCTAAAAGTTCCAAGATGAGTCCCACTAGCACATAAAAATATTCATTGAACGTTAGCTTTCTGTACCAACATTTACTGTCTTCCCCAGCTCGATGCTGATATGCAGCTCATGCCCTTCACCATAAGGTGAAACAAGTTTTAAATCCTTAGCTTCTGATGCTTAGTTTTGCACCCGGTTCCAACTTATCACCCTTCTCTAGTGTATCACACCTCTCTCGTCCTTTTCTCTCTCCTCTTAGCACCACCAAAAATCACACACCGCAAGCAGCTGAAGCGCATCTGCCCCATCCTTTTCTCTCTCCTCAGAGCTCGTGGTGCATCCTGCAGTTGGATCATCATTGACAGCTGTATAGTCGAAGTTCACTGCAAGCAGTAGGCTTGCTGGAAGCAGGGATTGTTCAGTGCATACTGTGTCGAGAGCAGCGATTGTTTTGTGGGTGCTTGGGCTTCCCAATGCCTACCATTGCCACACGACTCTCGGTCTATCCATAGATCTCTTCTCTTCTCTACTTCCATTTCTCGCTGAACTTCCTTTCTCTCAAAAATGAGATACAATAAATATAAATAGGCTCTTCGTTGTATACATATAGCTGCAGCTGTTCTGCTGCTGGATGGACCATTGATGTTCGCAGGAGATAGATGTACCAGTCACCCATGTGGTTATGACTCAGCTACCAATAGCAAGTTCTGAGAGTCAATAATGCATAAATGTTTGATCCGAAGCTAGGTTGGCATGACCAAAAACTTCAAGGGGATCCTTCTATAATTTCTATAGGTCCTTTGAAACATCTCCTTAAATTTCTACCTGAACTGAAACCAGGTGATTGTGGGAGAACAAAGCATTTTTATCATCACACATTTTTCGCAGATAATTGTATTTTTCGACAATATGTGTCTGTCGTCATGTATCTATGTTTCGGCTCAAACTTCTTTCTTTACCTTTCTCAAAAGAACTAACAAATATGTTGTTTATTCTTCAAAAGAAGTTGCATCAGAAGATGTTGAGCAAATATTACTATTGCTGGCAACAATGTTGAGCAGTTCGGGCGGGTTGCTGACTTGCCCTTAGATCAGTACTTTTACAATCGTGCTTATATGTAGAGAACGCCTGCATTTTTTTTGTTCAATGGCTTGATCATCCTATTTCGTTTGAGAAAGATTGTCTCATAATTTGATCAATCAAGTCAAAATCCACGAAATGATCAAGTTAATTAGGCACTTCTATCGATCGAGGAAAAAAAATATTGTTTAGCTTGGTGATGAGGAGATTATACAACACAACAGAGATTATCAAACATGCTTTTATATTGTTTGGGAAATAATAGTAAGAACATGTCATGCATGGATGATGCACTTGGAGAAGTACTGTAGTGCATAGGATATGGTTGTTGGTCATGGTGTAGTCGGCTGAGTTAGTACATTTGTGCGCTGGTCCCCCATAGGAATTTCAGAGCAAACAATCCACAAACTAGTGAAGAAGGTGGCTCTCTTGGCTTGATGCCGTTGCGAAGCTCATGGGCGATCACCTTGTTGAGGACTTGATTTGGGGTGAGTGTTGAGAGCTCTTTCTCATAGATGATTGAAGTTACCAAATCATAGTTCGGCCTACGGAGAGAGTGAAGGATCTTGCGAGAGAGCTCCGTATCTTCAATTTTCTTGACATCTAAGGAGTTGATCTCATTCATAGGAACACTCAAACGTGAGTACATGGATGATGCATCTTCATGATTTAATTGCTTAAAGCTATTAAGCTTATCAATGAGAACATGATATCTTTCATTGACAACATCCTTTGTGCCCTCATGGTTCTCATGGATAGACTTCCATAGCTCAAAGGAATTTTCACAAGCAAAAACTCTATTGAAAACATCATCACTAAGGGAAGACAAGATTATGCTTTTTGCAATCACATCATATTATTTTTCTTGACTACCCTTATTTTTCATGCCCTCACTCACAACTCTCCAAACATTTAAGTCCCATACTTGGAGATAGGCTTGCATTAAAACTTTCCATTTTTGGAAGCCCGTGCCATCGAATCGTGGAGCCGGTCCTAGGGTATCCATCCCTTGCCCCTACGAGCTAACTCACTAGGCGGTGAAGCCTAACCGTTCCAATGAGCCGGTTTTCAAAATTTACCAACAAAATTGGCGTTTCTTTGTGAAAGAAGTGAGCCCCGACTCTGATACCACTCTGTAAGAAAATCGGTGCTCGTAACCTAAGAGGAGGAGGGGGTGAATTAGGCAAATTTAAAACCTTAACCTACGGCTCAAACTAGTTTGCACAAAAACATAAGCTAGATCATGCTATCTAGATGTACAACTACGGTTCTTCGAGTGTGAAACTCCCATCCCAAAGAGTTTTGCAACCTATAGTCAATCCTATCAAGATGCTACTCTATGAAAGTAAAGGCACACAAAGATTGCAAGTAATAAATACGGAAGCTTAAGAGAGGGGATGAGAGGAAGCAACCTCTTGACGTGAGGATTTATCCCGTGGTTCTGTTAGGCACAAAGTCACTCCTACATCCACGTTGTTGAAGCACTCACAAAGAGTATTGCTTTCCGGCAACCAAGTCTCTTCCGGGACTCTTCTTGACTCGCCAACAAGGCTATGTCAAGTCACCACGGTCACCTTGATCCCGCTTTCCACTAAGGAGCTTCTCCACCAAGGAAGGGGGTCTCCATGTCCCCTGCACAAAGCCGTCGTCGCTGCTCCACACCAAGCTGGAGGCTCGAAGACTTGCCGGCGAGCCACTAAAGTTCCAAGGGGCCGGCACACTGAGATACACTTGTGGTTCACTTCTAGAACCTGCACACAAGGTTCACACCTTGCTTCTCTCACTCTTACAAAAGCTAATCCTAGCACTAAGACTCACAAAGCTTGTGCTAACCTAAGGATGTGATCAATATGCTCTTGGGTGGCTTGGAGGTATTCTTCAATATGTCTAGGGTTTCTCCCGAGCTCCAGCAACCCCAAATGACTCGGGGTGAGGCCTTATATAGGCTTGCAACTCTCAACTAGCCGTTACATGCTTTCTACCAGAAAAGCACGTAGACGTCTGTTAAACTAGTCTCCTGCGTCGGTTTAACTGGTCTCTCTAACCATGCATGCCGACCGTTGAATTCCCAACGTCCCTTTGCCACTGACATCATTGCATCGACGCTTACACCGACGCCTTCTTTAGCACCGTCGGTTCAACCGGTCCTGAAGAACTTGCTTCGCCAGCTTCTCCAAAACTCTCTGAAGCAGGGATTGTTCAGTGCATACTGTGTCGAGAGCAGCGATTGTTTTGTGGGTGCTTGGGCTTCCCAATGCCTACCATTGCCACACGACTCTCGGTCTATCCATAGATCTCTTCTCTTCTCTACTTCCATTTCTCGCTGAACTTCCTTTCTCTCAAAAATGAGATACAATATATATAAATAGGCTCTTCGTTGTATACATATAGCTGCAGCTGTTCTGCTGCTGGATGGACCATTGATGTTCGCAGGGTACCAGTCGCCCATTTGTGGTTATGACTTAGCTAACAACAGGTAGTTCTGAGAGTCAATAGTGCATAAATGTTTGATCCGAAGCTAGGTTGGCATGACCAAAAACTTCAAGGGCATGCTTCTATAATTTCTATAGGTCCTCTGAAACGTCTCCTTAAATTTCTCCCTGAACTGAAACCAGGTGATTGTGGGAGAACAAAGCATTTTTAATTATCATCACACATTTTTCGCAGATAATTGTATTTTTCGACAACATGTGTCCGTCATCATGTATCTATGTTTCTACTGAAACTTGTTTTTTTACCTTTCCCAAAACAACTAACAAATATGTTGTTTATTCTTCAAAAGAAGTTGCATCGTCAGAAGATGTTCAGCAAATAGTACTATTGCTGGCAACAATGTTGAGCAGTTCGGGTGGGTGTTGTTGAATTGCCCTTAGATCAATACTTTTACAATCGTCCTTATGTGTAGAGAACGCCTGCATTTTTTTTGTTGAATGGCTTGATCATCCTATTTCGTTTGAGAAAGATTATCTCATACTCTGATCGTCAATCAAGTCAAAGTCCATGAACAGATCAAGTCAATTAGGCACTTCTATCAATTGAGGAGAAAAAATTTATTGTTTAGCTTGGCGACGAGGAGATTATACAGCATAGCAGGGATTATCAAACATGCTTCTATATTGTTTGGGAAATAATAGTAAGAACACGTCATGCATGGTTGCTGGACTTGGAGAAGTACTGTAGTGCCTAGGATATGGTTGTTGGTGATGGTGCAGTCGGCTGAGTCCGTGCCTCCATCCTGTGTAAATGTAGGGTGCCTAGCTAATAATGCAGGTGGCCGTTGAGGACTGTTGGGGCTGCAGAGTCAGTTTGGAACAAGTCTCGTATGCATGTAGTTGATCTGCCTACGCGCCCATGACGCCCTTGCCTGGATGCAAGCAGTCGTCGGCAGGCTGCAGCCTAGAAACCACGGACTGCCTAGATACTAGATGAGAAATTGTTACAGGCTGCAAAAATCGAGCATTTCGTCCATGGGCACAAAGTAACTGCTGTTGAAACTGATTACCACAAGCGTTACCTTAAGAGGACCTCTTGTGGTAATCCTATATTTATAGGTGGATCCTTATGTGAACCACTTGTGAAAATAGGTATATTCACAACTGCAGATTACCAGAGTTCTCGCTTGTACTCATCCCACACCTTGCAGCCACTTATACAAGGTTACCAGAGTTGTTGCAATGGGACTGGGTAGAAAGAAAGTAGAAAGACGAGCGACCTAGATGCACGGTTACATACATGTTGCAGTTGGTCAAACAATTGGACCGCTACTACATGCCAGCAGATTTGCAGTAAGCAAAGTTTGTGATATGCACGCGTTTCGAGCTCCCATCAGGAGACTTACCAATAAGCCCCACATAAAGGTTTTCCGCTCTAGAAGGTACAATGACGTAGCAGGTAAGTGAACTCCCAATGCCCCTCAACCCCTCATTCCAAAAGCCATACTGAGTGGGCTGCTTGTTGCTGCAGGGCAACTTTTAAAGAGATAGACTGGGAGGCCATGCGGAGAAATGCTTAGCTACTACTCTCATTATATATCATCATGTCTATGTGGGCTGCTGGGCAGCTTTTAAAGAGACAGACCAAGGGAACACACTGAATACGCATGCATGCATATATTTGCTTATAAATTCGTATCTTACTATTTATGTTTTACTATCATGTAGAGAAACTTTAGACTAACAAAAGTGCAGACACAGTTCCTCCATGCGTGACGAGCTTAAAATGTCCGTAGTCTTAATTAGGTCCAAAATACCAGCAGTTTTTTTTTGAAAAGGGAAATTCTTATGTGAACAGCTTGTGAAAATCGTTTTCCACATGCGCTTTACGTAAGTTAGAGCAATGATGATGCATGTAGAAGTTTATGGGCATTAATCATAAGTAATTGCGCGTGCTTTGTAATTTACCCTAGAACGTGATTTATATTCTAGTTTCTTCAAATTTAAATACATCCTAAAGATATATCCGAACAACATTTAACCACAGATTTCAAAGAAAACATAATTCCAACCAAAATAATTTTTACACTATAGTTCTATCATATTTATTTCATTAAAATTACAGTAAACACGAGCACAAGTATTTATGTTTCTGCCACTCATAATTACTAAAACTAAGTTCTCTTGTCCCATTGACAAAGTGAAGTATCCTTTTTGAGTTGCAAAAAAAATCTAGGAATGGGATACTCTTACTCCAAAGAGCTAAATCCGCCAACAAACAATTTCACTCATAGCCTACGCCACAACAACACAACGTCCTAACTGAAAATATCAATCGACAGAGATGTAAAGAAACCTCTGCCAGCATGCTCCAGAAACCAGGAGTTTCCAAACTCATCAGCGGCTCGAGGACATCTGGTGGCAATAACTTCTTTAGGCGGTCCACATAGTGTTGAATTGTGTCCTCGTTGAGCTTCCCATCATCCCCAAGAAAGCCCAAATCTTTTAACACCCTAGGAGCAATGCGGTTACTTCGATGAAGCGACGATCGATCATAGGACTTGCAATCGTACTGGGAAATCAACTTCTGTTTCTTTTTAGAGAGGGAAAAGCAAGAGGCTTGAACAAACACATAGATACATGATGGAAAACAGAAACTATCGGAAAATGGAATTATTGTACCATGATGAAAAAGGTTTTATTTTTCCCACGACTTGATTCCAAATCTCTACATTTTCCGAATTTCTCATAAATAAGACGGCAGTATGCATGCACCGAGAGCAACATGTCCTTCTCATACCTACCATTGCTAGGGAAGCAAATCCTCTTACGCGAGTCCTTTTGCCTCACTGACGTGTGGATCCGCATCCACACATCAATGACTAGGAAGCACATCGGAAAAGCCTCAGCTCATTGCTAGACGATGCTAGGTTTATCGACAGATCACTTCTCTTCTCTACTTCCATAATCTCTACATTTTCTGAATTTCTCATAAATAAAATAAAAAATCTTTCTTTCCTCAACTTTCTACGATTCAACTTTCAAGCCAAGGAAATCTGTGAACTTCTGGTTTGGGTGGGTGGGTGGGGGGGGGGGGGGGGGGGGGCAACTAGTTTACTCCAAATTCTGTAGCTTATTCTACAAAATCAAATTTGGAAATCGTTCTTTGACGTTTTGACATCGTTTTTGATACTTTGCATATGTTTAGTTGTATTTTGAATTTTTAGCAGTGAAACCTCTGAATTTATTAAATTACTAGTTCTTTTTCCTTGCAGTTTATAGTTCTTACCTGACAAGTTTACGCCATATCATGTGTTGTCATATATTCTACTTCATGTTGTAATTCGTTTATGATATAATTGTTTTTCTTATTTTTCTCTTCTTATATGTATACTAGTGTAATTGCCCGTGCTAACGCTACGGGACAATTAGTAATACAATTCAAACAAACAAAAAAGCAATTTACCGCAGAATACTCACTGCTAAAAAACTTCACATTCGTCCACGGCCCTTAGTACCGGCTGCCGGTACTAAGGGACACATTTAGTACTGGGACAGTGCTACAGTGCCCCTGGGAGCCCTTTAGTACAGGTTCCAGCCGGTACTAAACTGCTCCATCGACATCGGGGGGCAACGATTACATTCCTCTGGCGACACTTTAGCACCGGCTGGAGCCTCCAGCTGGTACTAAATGGAGTCGATGAGTCTTAGTACCGGCTGGTGGTACTAAATGGAGAAGGTACTAAATGGTGAGAGCTAGTACCGGATGGAGCCTCCAGCCGGTACTAACTTAGGCTCCTCAATATATCAGCCACCTTTCTTCCTCCCCGAGCCCAAGGCATTCATTTCACCCGAGCTCGGGCTCTCTTCTTCCCCATAGCGTTCTAGACATTTGCTGCCCATTTTAGTCAAGTTTTTAGGGGATTTCACTCATCCATGTGCTCAAAAGGTTAGCAACTTCATCCTCTCTTCTTTGGTGGTCTTTATGCTTCGTTTCATACTTTCTACTTAGAGAAATTTGTGTTGATTAGAAGAGTAAGAATGATCACAATTTTCTTGATATTTTCACGTTTATTTGGGATATATAGCTAGAAATGATGACTAGAATTTGAATGTGGTTAGTTTGAACGTGGGAAACGTGTAGAGTAATTTTTTCAATTTATTTCAAGTGACATATATGTATGTATATATTTTCTTAGCAATATTATTTTTATTTAATTTCAAGTGAAACGTGTATAGCAATTATTGTTATGATTTGAAGCTAGTGATTGTGAAATAGCAAATTTTTTGAAGTGAAAAATATATATACTTGGTATTTATTTTGTATTAAGAAGGAATTATTTTGACACTCTAATGATGTATTTATTCAGGCTCCAATTGAAACCATCGCGAAGTTAAAAAAATCTTTGTTTCGAATATGTATATGTCGTCATTCTTGATCACGCGGTGTTAATACTGACATTCGGGGCCAATATCGATGTCTGCGATACCGTGCGGTGCATGGACGTGATGAAGGGGTACGGTCTTGGTCCCAATGTAGAAATCCTCACCTTTTAGCGAGGTGAGGATGACACCATTAGGACCAAGACCATATTCCTTCATCACATCCTTATACCGCACGGTGTCGCGGATATCGATGTTGGCCCCGAATGATAGTGTCAACACGCTGGATCAAGGTTGACGACATACATATATCCTAAACAAAGATTTTTTTCTCTTTTCGATGGCTTTTGCATAAGGAGCCTGAATAAATGTTCTGAACCAGGATTGCATCCCACATATGGTGTTGGATGATGAGTGTTCACAAACTGAAGAGTGTCAAAATAATTAGGGTTTAAAAATAATGATTTTCTTGATATTTTCACTTTTTTGAGATATATAGCTAGAAGCAATGACTAAAAGAAATTTTTTATGCTATGAAGCTTGTGAAATTTATAATTAGTGAATGTGAATCCAAAGACTTTATCATGTTATTTTTTTTATTTTATCCGTAGAAATAACTTTGCAACAGGATGTATTGGAGCGTCGTGCTTTTGCTCGGGTATAGGTACGCAACCATTTGAGCCGCACCCGCAATTCACTTGAGTTCCGTCCTGAAGAACATCCTGGACTTGTTAGCGGTCGTATTCGTCATTGGATTAAGAAAGCATTTGATTGTCTCACACTATGTAATGCAAGACGCAAATTTGAGCATGAATTTAATGTCGACTTGCATGGTACGAATGATGATCGTGAGTTGATGGCTCGACGTAATGCTAGGCGCGAAGCGTCAGGGATGACAGAAATTGACCATTCGGTGTCAAGAGTGCGCGAGGCAGTTTACAAGGCATTGGTCAATAAGTTTCATGAGTAGCTTGTATTAGCGTTGTTGGTTATTTTTGTTTTTATATATTTTGAGTAATCATGTTGCGTAATGGATGATGTGTACTAATAATGTAGACCTTTTTAATTAGTCATGGTGTCATGTTGTGTAATGGATAATGTAATGATAAGTAAATCTCTTAATTTTTCTTAATTATTCATATTATTTGTATTTGTTTAATTTGAATGTAATTTAATTATGTAATTTAATTTGAATGTATTTGTAATATGATTTTATCATATTAATAAAGATGTGCGACCTTGATTATAGATTATTATTAAAGAATTGTGAAACCCTATCACATTAAACTAAATCGCTCATCTATAGTGTCCCTAAATGGAAAAATATGATTGCAGATGGAGCGACAATGGATGTATAGCGACCGGTGCACCGTGGCGTGGATTAATGGCCTAAAGTCTTTTCTCGATGCGGCTGAGGCTCACAGGTCATCGAAAGGTTTCATGTCTTGTCCATGCCGCTTTTGCAGAAATAACAAGAAATTTTCTAAAAGAAACACTCTACACGCCATCTTTACGAAAGGGGTTTCATGGATAACTATACTCTTTGGACCAAGCACTGTGAACCTGGAGTTCTGATGGAAGACGATGAAGATAATGATGATGATAAAAATATTCTGGACCTGGCTCACTTATATGAAGCGGATGCTTTTAATGATGAACCAATGGACGAGGCTGAAGAGCATGCCGCAGAAGAGATACCACATGATGATCTAGGACAGGTTTTGCTAGATGCACAGAAATATAGTGAAACTGTGAAGGAGTCAAAGAAGTTTGATAAGATGTTAGAGGATCACAAAAATTTATTGTATCCAGATTGCAAATAAGGGCACAAGAAGTTGGGTAGCACACTGGAATTGCTGCAGTGGAAGGCAACAAATGGTATTACCGATAAGGGCTTTGAGGAGCTACTGGGAATCGTAAAGAACATGCTTCCCGAGGGTAGGCAACGAATTGCCCTCGTCAACGTAAGAAGCAAAAAATGTTGTTTGCCCTCTTGGATTGGATGTACAGAAGATTCACGCATATCCAAATGACTGTATCCTCTATCGCGATGAATGTGAGAATCTGGATGCTTGTCCTATTTGCGACGCAAAGCCGTATAAGATTAGGCAAAATGATACTGATGATGGCGGTAAAAAAATTCCCGCTAAAGTTATGTGGTATTTTCCTATAATACCACGTTTGAAGCGCTTGTTTAGAAATAAGTCACACGCTAAGTTGATGCGGTGGCACCAAGAAGACCGCAAGCAGGATTAGATGCTGAGACACCCCGCAGATGGGTCCCAGTGGAGAAATGTGAACAGAAAATTCCCATTGTTTGACAAGGACGCAAGGAATATAAGGTTTGGTTTGAGTATGGATGGAATGAATTCATTCGGCGAGTGGGGGAGCAGTCACAGTACATGGCCTGTGACTCTATGTATGTACAATCTTCCTTCTTGGTTATGCATGAAGTTGAAGTACATCATGATGCATGTGCTTATCCAAGGCCCTGTCAACGACATTGACGTGTACCTTCGACCGTTGATTGATGAGTTACATTGACGTGTACCTTCAACACCAGCGGCTCAAATGGACCACGGCATGGATCCGCCGTCACCAGCCAGTCGAAGTCAAAAGGAACCTAGCACAAGTCCATCGCCTCCTAAGGTCAAGAAGAATGCAGAAAAGGCTTGGGTCCCGCCATCGCCACTTCCTAAGATGAAGAAGACCCAACCTAAGAAAAAGGAGAAGCCTCTACCCGAGAAGTTACCATACAATATGACTCAAGAGGAACTAGACGCTAGCGTGAAAAAACATGTTAAAGAACAACTCGCGCCAAAGAAGCCTGAGCCGAAACAACCGGTCGATCCAGCCGAGAAAAAGCACTTCATAGCCATGTGCCAACCAAGGCAGGAAGAAAGACTACCGGACTACGAATGCTTGATCACAAAGTTTTATGAGAAGAAGAGCAACCAAGTTCCCCAGCTCGGAGAACAGCTCGGACCAATCAATACCTCCACTTGTAGTTCTTTCAAAGGAGAATGAAGCTACGACTGAGTTTGTGGTGGAATCGAGTTTCACAAAAGCCCAACTCCTAGGGCAGGCTGATATTCCAAAGCACCAAGGATCAGAAAGAAAACAATTTCAAATGGGTGAACCTCTTATGTGGATGGAGTTGATCGAGATCCTACCAACGAGGACGCGAGAGTTGCATAGATGGTACATGAAGGAATCTAGAGATGGAACCATAATGTTCGCAGCTCGAATTAAAAATAACTATTTCCATCGGGGGCCCGATGACGTATGGATCGAGTTTGAGAGTCTTTGGTTTCTATACCATCAAGACGCTCTAGACAAGTCCCACCTTAGTGTATTTTGTATGTAAATATCTCCTCTCATTTCTATATTGTAGCTCAACTGGTTCTGGACTTTCTCATCCCCTCTTTTATTTTGTTTCATGTATAGGTCGAAGGTGCAAGAATGCCTGAGAAGGGGTTACTACAACGTAGGCTTCATGGACCCGGATGTTATACACGAGAAAGCGTACGCAAATGGCCAAATAGGACCATAAAAAATATATTCATGGCCTTGGATGGGTATAGTACTTGTGAATTCATTCTGTTGCCGTACAACTTCGAGTAAGCACTTCAACTATATATCGTTTCCATGCCTTCCATTTGATAATATGTATATCGGACATTTCATATGTATGTGTCTCAACAGCTTTCACTGATCTTGCTATGTATCGAGATTGATAAATGCTGGGTGGTGGTATTTGACTCTAAGAAAACATCAACGGCTAAATATCAAGACCTCATAAATCTCCTCCAAATAGCAAGGGCTCACTTCCTAAAAAAAGCACATAGGAATATCAGATAACCTGCATGAACTTTATTTCAAAACAGACTATCCGGTATGAATACAACTCTCGCACATCTATTTCCATTTCTTTAATCACCATTAATATTTAATAACCCTTTGTGTGTATATATATATAGTGTATGAGACAGGCGCCCGGAAATAACTTATGTGGGTACTATGTTTGTGAGTTCATCCGCAACTTTTGCGGCCCGAAGAAAATAACGCGAAGAGCATTTGAAATAAGTAAAAAATTAAGAAGGATTCCTTTCTTTTAATTCCGTACAAGTATTGATTTAAATAAATAATGTTTATGCGTGACAGATCTTCAGAATGAAAGAGGACCTCATCGAACTGGAAAGAGTTAGGGCCGTTCAAGAAGAAATATGTGGATTCTTACTTGATGATGTCATAAATCCTAAAGAAGAATTTTATGCGGATCATAGGATAAGCGTGGCTAGTTTAGATCCAAACACAGAAGAAGATGACAATGATGGTTGAAAACTTGTGTGCATATTCTTGTATCATAAAATTATATATCAATTGTGTGTGTATATAATATATATATATATATATATTATATAGCTACATACGTCTTTATGCTATATATGCTATATAGATACCAATACAAGTATAAATACGAATGCTAGCTACACACAAATGGGCTATATATACGAATACGAATATGAATTTGAATTAAAATAAAAAAATAAATTCAAAAGCAAACAAATAAAAAAATAAGTTAGTACCAGCTGGTACCGATACTAACTGCTCCATTTAGTACCGGGCGTAGTGCCCGGTACTAAAATGCTGGCGGGTTAGTACAGCCTGGCCTGTACTATGCGGGAACCCCCGGTTAGTACCGGTTTCCCGCCCAGTACGTACTTGAGATTCTCCAGCAGTAACTTAGTTTCAAAAGATCTATATCCATTATTACTACGTGAACACACAAGTACAATGAACAACATTTTCTTTGCCAAAGAGAGCTTCATTAATTTGTAATTACAGATACCATTACAGAACAAGATCTTGACGCAAAACTTGGAAACAATACCCAAGTACAATGAACAAGATCTATAATCAATATCCCATCCCTAGCTATGCATGTTTCGATAAAATCTACAAAACCTAATAGAATCTCCCAGTTCTAGTACAGGAGTATTATAAAAATTAAACAACCAGCAAATAAATTATCTCATTGCCGCAGCTAGCATGCATTCAGTTCACAAAACAGAATCACGAGGAAATTCTCTCTGGTCTGCTTCTAGTTAGAATGGTATACCTACAACTAAAAATTTAGCTGCTAAAGCTAACCAGTCCTATTCTCTAAACAATGGAGTGGGCTGAAATCAATTGCTACTATTCATTGCAGCCATTCCACAAAATAACATGTCCTATTCTCTGAAATCCAATACAACCCTACGAATGGAACAATATAAATTTGATCACAATTGAAAGCAGTACTGTAGGTTTTCGTCCATTCAATGTGAACCTACTGGAACACACATGAACTCGCTAGGCAAACAAAATCAAATTCGATAGCAGAAAATTAAGCTACAGATCCCTGAAATCCGACAACAGTTTAAACTCTACGGTTGTCGGCAAAGATTCAGTGCTGAAGAATTAATATCCTGAAAACATAAGTTAACCTGTATTCCAGCTGCATTAGCAATTTAGCATGGTCTCCATCTTTTGATGGAGATCCTTGTCCACAAAGTGCCTGCATATGGCTTATCCTATCCCCTGTTGTACACATGGAATGTAGCTAATACATCCTAGGTATATACAATTTAGCTCTTGTTGACGCAAAAAACGGGTAATCGGCCTTAAGCGTTGGCACACGCGAGAATCTGGGAGATTCTGCTTCGCTCCAGTGTAGAGTCCAATTCATCTGCGTGGTGGTGCAGGGCGTGGCAGTCAATTTGACCTACAATTGACAAAGAAAAGGAAAAGGTTAAATTACCAGAACGTATCGGCTAGTATTACGAATTGTTCCGCCAAGGGCATCGGCCAAGAATCCGATACAACAACATATCAATCGGCCTGAGCTCTAGTCCATTGTACAGATAAGGCAACACCAAACGGGTTAGCGAGGCTTTGGTAGACATCACCTAGATCCGAACCCGATCGGCCTAACGATGTGCAACAGGCAAGCTGTGCGTTAGCCGATGGTATTTAGATCTAGGCTGGATAAATTATGGTAAAAACTAAATAAAAAATCAAGATTAAACGAATCTAACCCTGTCAAATCTAGCAAATACCGATAACTGATGATAACAGAGATCCAATCTGCTCGATAACTTGAACTAATACACGATAGAGGAAGAAGCGATGTGCCGTAAACCTTGAGCCTATCTGCCTTGTTCGACACGGAACTTATCATCAAATCGGATATCGAAGTCGATGTAGCCCCACGTGCAGGAAATATCTCGTAAAAAGAAAATCTACTGCAACTAAGGCGAAGCCGCCAAAAAGAGAAAAAGTGAAAAAAGGGTTTGTGTATTGATCATTGAATGATTTTGGTGCATGCCCGAGGGCAGCTATTTATAGCCTAAGCTACAAACCCTAGTCGATTATGACTTACAAATTACTTGACGACAAAGACAATAAATTTTCCTAAGCAAAATCTAAAAGATAACTTGCTGATGTAGCTTTGCCAGCTCTTCCTGCAGTTCCATCGGCTGCGACACCCTTTTTCTAGCCCAAAGGCCCAATATGCTTCATTCCTTATCTCTGATTGGCGTCGGCCCATTTATCATGCGCTGCTTGCCCAACGGTTTGACACGTGTCTAAAATGGCGTCAACACATGCCCTCCAGCTTCAGAGTAAAATATAAATTTTGCTCTGAAGCTCTTCCAATCTCTCCTCCGCGTGAATTCTGATCCCACACGGCCGATTCCTCGCATCCTGCGCCAGCGGCGAGTACAAAACTCCTTTTTGCCCCTGTTCCAACTCGTCCTCACCACTAATCCATGCCGAGATGATTCGTCTTCTGTCCTTTCGCTTGTAAAACATTTCCAGTTGACCCCCTTGACTTGAGGCACTCCATCTTCTCTGAGTCAACCCGTCTCCTCTTCTTGGACCATAAATAGCACCCATCGGCATAGCCAACTCACAAGACTCCATCGGCTTCATCTTCCTACTCTAGCTAGAAAACCCTAGCCTTCCTCTCCACCAACAATGGCTAAAAATAAGCGCGCAGGCAAAGATCCTTCTGATCAACCTCCAGCTCTCCGCCGTCATGGGTAGCGAATCTATTGTACTTGTGCCTTCCTATAGTTTGGTCAGATCTAAGTCTGCTTCTATTTTCCTTTCGGAGACGATGAAGCTTCCAGCACATCACGCTCTCCTCCTTCTTCGCCGTTGAATCCTTTCGACGATCTTGATGAGGGAACCCGCAATCTCACCCGGGATCTCCTCCGAGAGAAGGATGAGGCGCGCAACAATTATTCAAAAGAAACCAAGAAAACCGGCCAATTGGAAGCCCAATTGGCGATTGCTGAGGACATGGCGTTGACTGCACGCGCCCAACTTGTCGCCGCTAATTCCAGTGTAGCAGGTTAGCTTCTCTCCTAGAATCCTTCTGTGTGACGCCAGATTTTGACACGTATTGAATCGGCGTCAGGAGGAGAAGGTTGGCCGATGAAGCGGATCTGAAAGCTACAGTAAGGAATCGGCCGATCGGGGTAACAGTTGAAAATCGGCCGATTGGTGGCGCAGCCTATGCCAACAAGATAGGATTATTCCAGAAGATCCTAGTCAAAAGCTGGTCAACACAGCATGCCAAGTCGGCCGGAAAGCAATTGAAGAGGTCCTGATTGGATTGGGAAACGGCGGCGGAAGATTCTGCGGGAGTCCGTTTCCTTTTTAAAGTTATTATAGATATAGTAGTTTTCCTGTTTTAAATAAGGTTGTAACAAGTCGTAATCGACCAGGAGTCCTAGTTTCAGGGTATAAATAGGAGTCGCTAGGGTTTTGCAAAACAACCAACATCAATCAACAAAATACTTCTACTTTTTACCAGTACTTTACTTTTCAAGTCGGCGACTTCGCCAATATCTTCTTCTTTCACGAGTTCGTACGGATTGGCAGGACTGCATCAACCTGATCTCCGGCCAATTGGTAGGTTCCGCTTATTGAGTGATATCCGAGCTTTAACTACGGGCGCATCGCTGTGGTTTCATTTGGATTTATTCACAAGTTATCGATATTTACTAGAATTGCAAGCTTTACCTGTTATTCTAGTATTATCACCAGTTATCCAGCTTGAGATCAGGGTAATCGGCTTCGTCATCGTTCTCCTTCGATTCATCGCCATACGGCCGATTAGATCTGTTTCAAGTGTTGCTTCTATAGTAATTGTTTAGATTGCTCCAGCCGTTCTCTTTACAATTACTATACGATCATCGGCTGACTCATAGCCGATCATCTCTACAGCAAATCGGCCGATTTACCGCCGACGCGCTCCTCAGGACAGATCGGAAATCCAGCCGATCGATGCGCCTGGAATTTAATACTCTATTTCCTTGTCAATCAACAGGTCAGATTGACTGGCACGCCGCGCGAACCGCACCAGGGCGATAACCCGAACAGGAGCTAAGCAGATTCTCCCGGGTCGTGTGTCCGACGCTGAAGACCCATCGGCCGATTCCTATCCGGCCGATTTTAGCGCCAACACCTTCTCTTGAGAAACTTTGATTTTTCCTCATCTCTTTTTGCATCTTTTCTTCAGCTCTGGAATCACAGATTCAAGCCCTCCTTGGCGCAACGGCCACTGCCACGGAAGCAGTGAATGGTCGGGTGGTACTGTCGTTGCCCGCCTGCAAGACGTCCCCAATCGAGTCCAGGAGGTTGCTGGCCATGGAGTCCACCGTGGCGCTGCAGTTGCTCTTGCCGTGGTGCAGACCCTGTCCGGGAACGATCTTCGGGCCCTGCACCCAATCTTCCCAAAAGGCGAGGCATGAGAAGAATTCGAAGAACTCGCTAAAGACCTCGGCGTAGTTGCTTCTGGCATTAGCGAGGAGATTAGTTTGGGTGTTGTGATCAGCAATGTCTTCGCCGATGAATAAATGTAGTAGCCCGATCTACAGATCGGCTTTTTGTAAATACATTTTCCAAGTGAATGAACGTGCCTTCTTTTGCTTGTACCCGACTTCCCAATAAGTTTGGGTTCTCGCCCTTGTCAATTCGCAATTAACTGAACTTGATTGACCAACATTTTACCCAATCAAAACAGTCTCCAGCTAACTGAGATAAATATGACTTTGAAAGCAAGAATCTTAGGCCTCTCATGATTATGAACTGGCTGAAAATAAGGCGTAGCTGAAATCCCGAATCAACTTTCCTGTAGATAAAAGCCTTTCCCTGATTTCAAAACCGTGATGCGACTCAGGCTTCAATAGCTAGCCCTTCAATTTGTGATGCCCAAAAGATCAAACATAAATTTCCATAAAGGACACATCAAAGTCAATTGGCCACGATAACTTCCAAATACAACTGATAAAGAATCATCGGCTTTGAGCTAATTTTCTCAACAACCAAAGACAATACTTAGTTGTATATATTTTTTGCACTAAGGGTGATACATGTTGTATGGGCCATTTGAGCCTGATCATCTACGTTTGGCTTTTACAAGATAATTCCATCGGCTAGAGGTTTATTGCATTGTTTCTTCTTGGCCGATGGGAGACTTGTTTAAATCTCTTCACGGAGTAGAGTCTTCGAAGTCATCATCTTGAGCTGGATTGAGCCCGAAATCATCCATCTTCAAGAAATCGCCTTTCCAAATTTTGCTTGATATGCACTCCACGCCATTGAAACCCCAAACTGGAGGATCGACCGATGTAATGCTGAGTGATGAATCCACGGGTACCACTTCAACCGAATCATTCTCCAGCCACTAAATAAGGCATTGATGCATTGTAGACGGAATGCAACAATTAGCATGGATCCAATCCCGTCCTAAGATCAGATTGTATGACCCTTTTTCATCCATGACAAAGAAAGTAGTAGGTAAAGTTTTGCTCCCGATTGCCAGCTCGACGGTGATTGCCCCCCGGGCAGGCGAGGTCTTTCCTTCATAGCTCTTGAGAACCATATCGGTTCCCATCATGTCTTCTTCGCCGAACCCAAGCTTCCGGAGAACAATGTATGGCATGACATTGACAGCGGCCCCTCCATCAACCAACATCTTAGTAATCGGCCTGCCGCCAACATGTCCCTTCGCGTATAAAGGCCTTAGATGCCTTCGCTCCTTTTCCTCTATCTTTTCAAACGGGGCCTAAACTGAATCAAGTGAAAGCTCTGCCACTGCCACCTCATCATCGTCATTGGCTGGTGCTTTGAACTCCATGGGCAACATAAAAACCATATTGACCGATGCTGACGGGGTAGTTTCATCGGTCTTCACGCGCCATACTTGCGATTTGACTGCCTTGTTCTCATAGGCGCGCTCTTGTTCCTGCTCCCTCTGACGGAGCCTCTGAACCCACCTCTTCTAAGATCGGGTCAAACCCTGAATACACCAATCCGGGCACTCCTCTGGATCATACCTGTAGCTGTCGTGACGTTCAGCCGACCGATCCAAACGTGCTTCATTAGGTACACGATCCGCAGCTTGCTCTTCAATCATGGCATGCTCAGGGTCACGCAGACCTAGCCGATTGTTGGCATCTCCTAGCGTCATCACTAGGATAGGTGTTTCCCAACAATGGCGCCAGAAATGCCATGGGGTATTTCTTACATTACAGAAGGATCCGCAAGCGCACGCAATACCGTTGTAGCATTTTACCCGTGAGTACGGGGTCGTATTTGTATTTCCGCAAGGAAGGCGCCGGTTATTGGAATAGATTTTTGTGTTGATTGGTTCTAGCATAGATATTCTATCGAATAAACAGGGGTAGGATAATATATGGTAGAGAGGTAGTGTGACACACAAGTTACTCAAGTTCTAACACTATGCAAAGTTTACGGGAAGGGATAAAGGAAGAAGAAAGCTAATCTAAGCACTTATGTACTCCTAACTAAGCATACAGTCTATACTAGGCACTCACATATATACACATGGTTAGTAACGGGCTCTAGGCTCCCAGGCATCACTGGGAGACTGCACAGGGTATGGCTAGGTGGCCACTGGATCCTCACGGCTATTTTATGCACCTCCTACAGCTGCTACACGAACGGGGAGGGTTACGCTGGACGGACATGGTTGTCACCACCTGCCACCTACCTCATCTAACCATGGTATAGAGCAGCATCCAGCAACACTGATTAGCCCAGACACCACGTCTACACTAATAAGAGATACTCTAATGCCCCGCGCAGAGCCCCCACCCTTGGGATGGACAGACATCACACTAGAGCAAACATGCGAATACTGGAACCATGCTGTAGACTAGATGTCTTACCATGTCTAATCATGCAAGATACAAAACCTAGATATAAACTAAGCATAGCATACACATCTGAATACACAGAACATATACTATACGAGTACACTATACTAGAAGATAACTCTATTAAGAAATTCTGAATATTACAAAGGAGAGGAAGAGTAAAACCCACACCGAATACTCCTAGGCAAGACTCAGGAACCGAAGAAGAGCTACTTCACCTAAACTCCACTATCCTAAAGACTAAGCAAGAGAGAAACTTGAGAGAGGCTTCAACTTGTGGTGTGTCTCTTATTGTAGCACCCCCTCATATTTATAGTAGTGAGTGAGGGGGGTGTGCAGCTGCTTCTCGGCGTCCATTTGCCCGAAGCCTTGTCATATTGACCTAAGGGACCAATAAGGTGCTGCCACGTTGAAGGAGATAAGTCGTATCCTCTTGGCTGGGTTGGCCGACCTACATGGGTCGGCCGACCTGGGCTTGGCTCGGCCTAGGTCCAACTTCCTCTGGGTGGTTGCCCTATGGGCCCTGGTTGCTCCTGTGCGTGAGTGGGGTCTGTCCAAGGTCGGTTGCAAGCTTTGGTGGGCCCTTCAATCCATGGGAGTCCAAGTGGCGCACTCTGATTGGTCGACATCACTTGCCTTGGATTGAGGTGCTTGTTTAACACTTGAATTCTGCTCAATTTCCCTACATTGCAAATTCTCCAAGGGGAATGTGGAAACGACATTATTCTAGATAAATATGCAAGTTAAGTATGCTAGGCATCCCAATTTTCTGATCAAATTGACACTCGAAATTGGTCGTAGCGAGTGCCAATAAGAACCCCCAAGCTGTCCTTTGCTCGACCTGAGGAAAATAGGACAAATCAGAATGTTGATCAGAAAATTATTAGATTCATTAACTACTGTCGTGTAAAGTCTGAGGCATAGAGGAGCTCCTTGGGAATGAGTGATGTTGGCATGAGTACCTGACCCTTGTTACCTTCACCATCTATGGGGCTTCTGAGTTTCTCCTCATCTTGAGCTGTTGAGAGTTAGAACAGTCGATAGAGCAATACTTACCTTCCCTTTATTCAACAATCCATCTGGATGTTTTCTTTTTGGAAATATTAAAACAAGACTAAGTTCCTCGAATGATTCACTCAGGTCGCTCAATGGTGTATGAATCCTTACCAAGATACTTCTCCTTTCTCATAACGAAAGCTTTTGTGGAGCTCAAGGTATGGAATGGATGAAGCATACCTGCATTTCATATATTGCCAAGACAAAGAGTGGATCCATAGAGAAAACAAGTCATATCCCATGATCAAGCCTAATTCTTTTTCAGGGATAACATGAGGAGAGACCACAGATTTCATAAATCATTATTTGGTGGGTGGATGGATTTGTTAATTCCCAGTGTAGGAATGTCGCAGTGTATCATTTAAATCATAAAACCTGAGGAGTAGTCATACACATGTCTAAAGAAAAAATACAAAAATAAAATAAAGAGGAGAGAGATCACAAACCAAAAAGGAGCAATCATACCTCTCATCCATCCACACAAATGCACCTCTTGATCATGGGATATGACTTGTTTTCTCTATGGATCCACTCTTTGTCTTGGCAATATATGAAATGCAGGTATGCTTCATCCATTCCATAGCTTGAGCTCCACAATAGCTTTCGTTATGAGAAAGGAGAAGTGCCTTGGTAAGGATTCATAGACCATTGAGCGACCTGAGTGAATCATTCGAGCAACTTAGTCTTGTTTTAATATTTCCAAAAAAGAAAATATCTAGATGGATTGTTGAACAAAGGGAAGGTAAGTACTGCTCTATCGACTGTTCTAACTCTCAACAGCTCAAGACGAGGAGAAGCTCATAAGCCCCATAGATGATGAAGGTAACAAGGGCCAGGTACTCATGCCAACATTACTCATTCTCAAGGTGATCATCTATGCCTCAGACTTGAGATGACAGCAGGTAATGAGTCTAAAAATTTTCTTATCAACATCCTGATTTGTCCTGTTTTGCTCGGGACGAGCAAAGGAGAGATTGGGGGTTCTTATTGACGCTCACTACGGACCAATTTGGAGCGTCAATTTGATCAGAAAATTGGAATGACTAGCATACTTAACTTGCATATTTATCTAGAATAATATCGTTTCCACATTCCCCTTGGAGAATTTGCAATACAGGAAAATTGAGCAGAAATCAAGTGTAAACAAGCACATCAATCCAAGGCAAATGGCGTCGACTAATCAAAGCGCGCCGTTCAGCCTCCCAAGGATCAAACGGCCCACAAACAGGCACAACCGACCTAGGACAGACTCGACTCACCCACAGGAGTGACCAAGGCCCACGTGTGAGCACCACAGAAGAAGCTGGAGGCGGTGGGCACCTAACCTTGTTCGGCCGAACCAGGTGGGTCGGCTAAACCAGGCCGGGCCCCACCAACCTTCCTCTTCCATGTGGAGCTCTCCCATTGGCCCTCCATGTCGGTTCATGGTGCTAGGGGGCGAAGGGGCGCCGAGAAGCTGTTGCACACCCCCCTCTCTCACCTCTATAAATATGAGGGGGTGCTACTAAATGAGACACCACAAGTTGAAGCCTCTCTAAAGTTCCTCTCTTGCTTAGTCTTTAGGATAGTGGAGTTTAGGTGAAGTAGCTCTTCTTCGGTTCCCGAGTCTTGCCTAGGAGTGTTCGGTATGGGTTTTACTCTTCCTCTCCTTTGTAATCTTCGGAATTCCTTAATAGAGTTATCTTCTAGTTTAGTGTACTCATATAGTATATGTTCTGTGTATTCAGATGTGTATGCTATGGTTATTTTATATCTAGGTCTTATATCTTGCACGATTAGACGTGGTAAGACATCTAGGCTACGGTATTGGTTCCAATATTCGCATGTTTTCTCTAGTGTAATGGCTGTCCATCCGAAAGGTGGGGGCTCCGCGCGGGGCATTAGAATATCGATTATTAGTGGAGACATGGTGTTTGGGCTAATCAGTGTTGCTGGATGCGGCTTTATACCATGATTAGATGAGGTAGACGGCAGGTGATGACAGCCCTGTCCTAAGATTAGCTTTCTTCTTCCTTTCTCCCTTCCTGTAAGCTTTGCATAGAGTAGAACTTGAGTAAATTGTGTGTCACACTACCTTTCTACCATATATTATGTTACCCCTGTTTATTCAATAGAATATCATGCTAGAACTAATCAACATAATAATCTATTCCAATAACCGCCGCCTTCCCTGCGGAAATATAAATACGACCCCGTACTCACAGGGAAAATGCTACAACGGTATTCCGTGCGCTTGCGGATCCTTCTGTAACGTAAGAAATACCCAACAAGCATTTCTAGCGCTGTTGCTGGGGAATGGATTTTATGTCCACACCCAGTGACTGCGTTATAAAATGCCAACAAACATCATTGAGGAACTTGTCTTTCCCTTTTTGAATTTTTGAAAACAAAATACTTCTGATATCATGCTTCACTTAGGACAAGATTATAAAGCTCCATCTTTCATATCTAAACTCACAACAACCTAGACTTGGATAAAGCATGTGCAACCCACGAGATGTTCGGGTTCATGGCACAAAGGTTTGAACAACAAGCAAACTCAAACTTAGGAAACATCATGCTTTAGGACTTAAGCAAGACATACAAGCAAGAGCATAACAATTATTCATCCTTTCAACTTAGGAAGACTGAACATTCTTACCATGCATATGGATAAGGGAAATTAAAGCAGGAAATATTTATTTGGTTTTTAAGTTTTTTTAATCTTTATTGAAAGCAGTAAAGGATACAGTTCAGTTGGTGGAGTGACTCCCCCAAGCTAGCTCTTGGTTTAAGGTCCGATGAGCAGGACCCTCTCCATACCTGTTTAACTCAAGGTCGAATCGTCCATACCTGGAGAGGACGTTGAGGACGATGACGTCTTCTTCTTTCTCCACACCTTATTGGTTTTCTTCTTCATTGATGTCTGTGGTGTGGGGGTTGGATCCTTGTTCTTTGGAGCAGGGGTGCCATTGTTCGGCCCCCTCTTGTGTGTCCTCCGTTGCTTTCCCTTGTTGAATTTCTTCACAAGGATGGCGGGATTATCCTTCCTCGAAGGTGTTACTTAGACTTCGATGATCCTTCCGGGATTTGGTTCATACTTGATTCTGGTCATCGAGCATTGCTCCCATCTTGGGTGGAAATCAAATCTTTCTTCTTTGTCGTTGATGTTGAGTCGGATTTCTCCAGCTCCAACATCGATATGAGCTTCTGTCGTGCTGAGAAACGGCCGGCTGAGAATAAGTGTTGTTTCCTTCTGATCATCCATGTCCATCACCATGAAGTCAATGGGGATGAAGCAGTCCCGTACTCTTAATGGAATATCTTCTACGATTCCTTTTGGGTAACGGACGGATGAATCAGCTAGTTGCTGTTGCATTGGTGTCGGAGTCAAGCTTGGGGAATCCAGTTGGTCGAACACCGTCTTAGGCATGACACTGACGCTGGCACCCAAGTCACAAAGAGCCTTGTCAAAGTTTTGTTCTCCTATTGAACAGCTGATTGCGGGATATCCCGGATCCTTTTTCTTCTCAGGAAGCTGTGAGAGTATAGCTGCACTGCATGCTTCAGAGAGCTTGACCACTTCAGTAGTGGGTAGCGGCCTGTTGTTGGAGAGTATGTCCTTGAGGTAGCGAGCATAAGGTGGTACTCTCATGGCTTCCAACAGAGGCACATTAATGTTAACCCGCTGGATCATGTCCATAAAGTGGTTGAATTGCTCATCCGTGCCTAGCTTCCTGATCTTGGTGGGGAACGGCAACAATTGGGTGTCGTAGAATTCGTGAGGAGCCATTTTCCCTTCATGCACCTTGTCGGTGTCGCCGCTGCTATGGCGTTCTTCGGTCGCCTTGTCTTCCTTTTCCCTGCTGACATGGTTAGGATTAGGGGGATCACGAGTGGTTTTACCTCCTCTCGTGGTCACTACGTGGATATTCTCCTTATTCCCTTCGGGGTACCCTGGACCCTTCCCTAACTCAGCAGGAGGAATGGCAGCGGCCAGCTGTGCTAATTGAGTTTCAAGCATCTTGTTGAAGCTCGACTGGTTGTTAAGTGTTGAGGAGAGGCCATCCATCTTCACTTGGATAGTCTCCAAGGTCTTGTCGTTAGCAGCAAGCTTCTTTTGAGTTGCTTCGTTGGTCTTTGCTTGGCTTAAGACAAGATCCTTCAAGGAAGGTTGGTTAGGATTAAATGAATTTGAATTACCAGTACCTCCTTGGTAGTAGGGGCATGATCGGTTCTACCCCTGACCTCCTTGTGGATGAAACCCGTTGTTGTTGTTCATAAACATGACATCTTCCTTTGTTTTGGGGCAGTCGTTCCCCAAATGTCCGATGTTCCCACAGACCTAGCAAGTCATACGAGAATCTAAGGCTTGATGTACCTGAGTTGGAGCCTTTTCTTCGTGGCGTTCATCAATCTTCTTGATGAGGAGGTCCAGCTTAGTGGTGATCACATCCGTCTCCTTGATGGATTGCATGCCCCGCTGGCGAGGTTGGAGACGTTTGTCATTCCAACCTTGGTTGGACACCATCTTCTCGATCAAGGTTTTGGCCCTGTCAATGGTTAGCTAGAAGAAAGCACCACCTGCAGCAGTGTCTATATGATCACGGGTAGTTGGAGTCAGCCCATTGTAGAAGTTCTATAGAATGAGCCAAGCATCCATCCCATGGTGAGGACATGCTAGGATGTACTCCTAAAGCCGCTCCCAAGCTTCAATTATTGACTCATTTGACGCCTGCTGAAAACTGGAAATCCTTCCCCTATTATGTCTTTTCCCTCCAAGAAGAGCATGTTGTGGTGCAGTTTTTGGTCCACTTGATTCTCTTCTATGCTAGGGCAACTTTAGTGTAGTTCATATCTCAAGAGGTGCAAGAGAGAACACTTCATCATATTTCTCTCTATGATCCTCTTTGTTTCAACTTCTTGGCAACCATTAGTTTTTAGGATCTCAAAAATCAAATACCCTCAAAAGTAGAAGCGCCCTCTGTCATGAATTTTCTAGCTTCTAGATTTTGGGGGCATTTGGCTTTTGGAGATGCCGAAAGACAAGGGTTCAAAAGCCTTCCAAATCCTTGGGACGCGCCCTCGGGCCATCCCGGGGTCTTCTCCAGACCCCGGGGTCTTCCCGGTGGTTCAACCGATATGACGGGGACTCAAGCGGTGGGCCCCGCCTGCATCGTCCTCTGCCGGTTTGACAAGACGTGACCCGAGGGAGGGGGCTCCCCCTGCTCCAGTCAGGGCGCCGTCTGATCGCACGCCTCTCCGTAATCATGTTGTTTTATGGGAAAGCCGCGCCGTGGTGGACCCCGCCCTGCTCTGTGCCGGTGCGGTAAGAATCTCCCGCCAAAGGTAATTCCTTATAGGCTAAGGAACTGCCCTGGCCGGCGTGTCCGCCCGTGCCTTTACCCAGCTCGGCCTCCCCTGGAGGCCGCCGTGTCGAGGCGGGCCTTGTCGCCCGTGGTGGGCCTGCCGGCCCATTAACCTTTCATTTGTCAGGTGGGGTAGGGACCCGTCCCTACGACACCGACAATCACCATTTGGTTTAACGGCCACCTTCGCACCTTGCTGAGGTAGTCTCAATTTTATTTGAGACTCTTGCTTCCTTCCTCTTTTTTGGGTGGCTCTACTTGGGGAGGAGCAGCACAAGTGGTCCTTTGGGAGTCATTACTAGTGCTTGTTGTACCATGAGAAGCACTCCTTTGTGGGGCACGTCTGTCAGCGGCACGGTTGTTGCGTGCATGATGAATGCTACGAGCCATCTGCATAAGTTGAACAAGTCAGATCTAACTGGAGCAGGCAACAATATAACAAAAACAGTGCAGCAGGCAACAATATAATAAAAACAGGAGCTAACTGGCAAAATAAATATATAAAACAAGTGCAGATTTAATAACAAAACAATATCACAAGTCTGATTCTGACAATTTGGATCACAGATTAATATGAAAACAAATATCAGAATCTAGACATATAGATAACATTACAACAGATTGCATTTTGTAGGACAACTAAGATTTATGACTACAAATTCTGAAATCATTTGGACCATAAGTCTCTTCTTCCTCTTCATCCATTGGTTCATCCTCTTTAGCTGTTGTTTCTCCATCTTCTAGGACACCTTCTTCATCATATTCCTCATCCTCAGTAGCTCGTTTCTCCATTGCCTCCAAGTCTTTCGGGACAGTAATCTTATCCAAGCCCAATGAGGCCATAGATTCCAAGCATCCCCCAAATCAATAACAAAGGTTCCATCCAATCCATTCTCTTGATAGACATCATGTATTTCTCCTTTTAGAACCACGATCTCATTATTGCTGCCATTTACAGGAACAGATCCATGTGGAGCAACCTTGTACACAACCCACCATGGAGATAGATCCTTATTCTTACATGGGTAAGACAAATAGTAAACTTGGGTAACTTGATTGGCCATCACAAATGGATCAAAATTGGATAATCTTGATGAATGCTTAATCTCTACCAAGCCTAGATCTTCAGTACACCTCAATTCATTGGATGTTGGATCAAACCAGCGGCAATAAAATAAAACTAACTCTAGTTTCATACTGTCTTCCCATTCAATTTTTATAATATCTTCAATGACACCATAATAATCAAGAGCATTGCCAATTTCATCATAAGAAGTGACACAAACACCACTATTGATGGTTGTTAACCCTGGTCTTCCACTCTCATATTTCTCTGAACGGAATCTATATCCATTGACATCATAACACCCATAGAAGCCTCGAGTGCAGAAACCATAAGAAATTTGGTACAGAACAATGTGTATGCTAGCTCATTTCATGCACTGAAAAAAAAAGAATTTCTATGTTAAGGTTTAAATTTTTCTTAGTTCAGTATACACATACTTCAAAGTGGATGAGAACATTACTTGCTTTTTGAACCATTCAAAAAAATTTGGCACAAATTTTATGCCACGGCCATTTTTCCAACCGTTTAGCCTTAAATCACGGAGTTGTTGTTCCGTAGGATCAATCCGGCTCTTCCACTGCTCTTTATCAAATTGTCTACATGAACAAACTTATTGTTACCCCTATAGGTAAAAATACTAAAGTGACATTAACATGTTCATGTTATTACGTGAAGAAATCATCCATCTCAGGTATGTTTGTCAATATGTACAGGAAAGCAACCTTGTACTCCTGATTTGAGAGCTCATGGATACCTCTAGGGCTGATGCATCGACCTGGGCACTTAAAAATATCAAGGTCAACTGGACCTTGAAATGTAGATGCATCATCATCATATCGAGGCATCTTGTTTTTAATAGAAGGAGCTTTGGATCTAAAATATAGACAGAGATTATTTGTAGTCTCATGCCTCAACTATGCCAGCCTCAACACGTGCCTTATTTCTTACTTTCTTCTTCAGTTTTTGGATACACCTACGAAATTAGAGCAGCAACTATATTACAAACAACTAACTGGTTGACAACATGCATTAGACATTAATGATATATAACATATGTTCAGATTTACCTCTCATATGGATAAGTCCAACGGGCTAGGACAGGACCTCCTAATCGTGCCTCATATGGTAGATGTATGATTAGATGTTGCATAACATTAAAGAAACAAGGAGGAAATATCTTCTCTAATTTGCAAAGAAGCACTACAACATTGTCTTCTAGAGAGCGAACAACATCTTTGCTGAGCTCTTTGGCACACAATTGGCGGTAAAAGAAACTCAACTCAGCCAAACAACGCCATATATTATCTGGTACAAACCCACGGAATGCAACAGGTGCAACCATTCAATAAAGATGTGGTAGTCATGACTTTTTAGGCCAAAAATCTTCCTTTGCAGCGTGTTAACACCATGCCTTAAATTGGCTGCATATGCATCAGGAAACTTCAATTCTTGGAACCATTTAAGGATGGTTGCCTTGTCATTTTTTTGAATGCAGAATGGAGCTCTTGGTCTGTCCCACTTGCCACCATTCTTTTGCAGCAAATGGAGTGAAGGACGGTTATAAATCATAGCTAAATCTAGCCGAGCTTTTACAATATCTTTGGTCTTATCAGTGTCAAAACATGTGTTCCACACTGCTTCACCCATGTTCTTTTCATTGTGCATCAAATCAATATTGTGTGGCAGCAGCAACTTATGGAAATATGGAAGTTCCCTAAAGCAAAGAACATGGGTCCAATTGTGCAATCTACCAAAGCTTTGTGTGTCATCTATAAATCTGTTCAGATTGGCTTGGACTTCCTCCCCTGTTAAACGCCTAGGTGGCTCATCAAATACCTTTGTGTTCTTACGAAATGCATTAGCTTGTCTTCTAAATGCATGATCTAAAGGTAGGAAGCGCCTATGACAATCAAACCAGCAAGCCTTATGACCATTACGGAGTTGGAATCCTTGGCAGCCATATCCACATGGGCATGCCAATCTACCATGGGTGCTCCAACCAGCAAAGTCTCCATATGCCATGAAGTCATATACTGACCAAAGGTAGATTGTCCTCATGTTAAACTTACGTTTGCACGAAGCATCATATGTTTTGACCCCATTCCACAATTCTTTAAATTCATCAACTAACGGTTGCATTAGGATGTTCAGCTTTTTACCAGGATGCTCAGGACCAGGAACAACAAGGGATAGGAAAATATACCCACAGGGAAATCTCAGTTTCCAGTAGTGGAATACCAATCCTATACCTCCCCTTTGATGGCTCACTGCCTATCGTGGTCACATACATCGTGCCATCAACGTTCGAACTGTAGACATACCGATTTATCAAGTTGTTGGACCAATCTGTACCCATTTACCAAGTTGGCGCACCAAACTGAGCAATTTATTTTAAATTGTTGGATCAATCTATACCCACTTGCTAAGTTGTTGTATGGTGGATTGGTGGGTGTGCAATTTACTCTAATTTCAAAGACAAAGACTTAGAGGATATATATACTGCCACCGATACCTACGCCTGTACGCATTACATTTACATAAAAGTTTGGCTCTTACCTTTCACCATCATCTAGTGCAACTTGAGAGTAATAAAAATAAACCTTAAGACCACAATACCCTTAGGCACAGTTCCTCCATGCAAAAGCTCCAGGGGTGGAGCGAGCCGGCGGGCCAGCAGGGTTCCAACTCCAGCTACCTCGTGGCTCCAATAGTGATAGCAAGGGCAATTGTTATAAGCACTATATGTTTAACATTTTGCCTGAAACAAACTCTCAGATCCTAAACACTGCCCAGACTAAATTTACCCTATAACCTCGGCACCAGCCCACCACATCAACAGTGATTCTCCTGATGTCTTTGTAGTAAACGCCTTTGGTACAAGTCTAGTGGAAGAGCAGAGATTCTCATTTCTGGGCAAGTCTGATGGGACTTATGGAAGTCAAAAGGGAGTTCCATAGATTTGAAACCTTTATCATCAAAAACGGGTCGCAAGTAAGATTTGGGAGGACATTTGGCTAGGTAATAGACCTATACGTCAACAATATCCTCAACTTTACAACATTGTTAGGAAAAAACAGGATTTGGTGGCTGAGGTGCTTAGTACACCGAATCTCAATCTATCCTGACGCAGAGATCTAATAGGTAGCAAGTTAGCGACGTGGAACAATCTGGTTTCACATCTTGCAGCGGTTGCCCTTAGTCACGAGGAGGATGAGTTCAAATGTAATCTAGACTCGACGGGTGTTGTTCTGTAAAATTATATTATTAGGGTCTAATCAATCAGAATGTCTGTAATGTAAACAAAAGACTTTGGAAGTTGAAAACCCCACTCAAAATTAAAATCTTTCTTTGGTACCTTAGGCGTGGTGTTATTCTCACAAAGGATAATCTTGCAAAAAGAAACTGGCAAGGTAATCAGTAGTGTTGTTTTTGTCATGAAAATGAAACGATACAATCTATTTTTTGACTGCCGTTTTACGCGGATGGCTTGGGCTACAATGTATGCAGCATAGGGCCCTACCCAAACCTCGCAACATATCAAATATCTTTGAGAGCTGGCTTAATGAAATACTAAAAGATTTCAAACTTCTAGTCCTTATAGGGGCGGCAGTCTTGTGTTGGTCTGTCTGACTCTGCAGAAACGCTATTATTTTTTAGAATAAATATTCTTATTTTTGTAGATTATCTACTCGACTACGCACTGGCTTCGCACATGGGCTATCCTTCAACGGCCAACTTCCCAGGAGGTGCTTGTTGCGGAATCTCATTTCTTGGAGCAGTTGGCCAGGGATTTTTTACCCAGGCACATTGTCACACCCGGTTCTAGAAAGAACCAGATGCATCTCATGTGTGCGCCAGGATCATGTTCACACACACATGATAGACGGACAAGTGTAATATATCAAAGACAATGCTCGAGTATTAAATAAAATAAAGTATTTAACATTATTACACTTCCGAATAAAAGAGACACAAAGGTCTTTAAACATTTCACCGATATACCCTATACGAAGTCTGCAATAACTCCGTCTTCCACAGGCGATGACTGGTGAACGCAAGCCTATAACTCCTTGAAGTCGTCGAGGAACTCCTCTTCAAAGTTCTCTTCTGAACAGCAGTGGGCAAGGGTGAGTACACTTATGGTTGGTACTCAGCAAGTGGGGGAGAATATGCAAGGCCATCAAGGATAGGCTAAGGGTTCCAGCAGTTAGCACTTTTAGTTGGTCAAATTTTATTAGCAAGCATCTATTATCTAGATTCAAGTTTATACCATCCCAATTAAGCAAAAGTGTAAAGGTATCATCAACACAAACATAAACCGAGTATCACAAATTAATTAATCTTCAAGTTCAATTATCATGTGAGGGTCCAAGCCACTCTTAACCGTGAGCACGACTGTTATAATAGTTTCACACTCTGTAGAGATTGTACACTTTACCCACAAATCGTGTTCCTCTGAGTCGCCCGGGTTCGCAAGGCCCAGTGGCGAGAGGTACACTACGAAGCCTTTACAAAGACATGTCGAGAGCTAGACAACCCGCTAGAGTTTCAGTAGCAGTGTGGTCCATAAACCTACCTAATGGTCAGCTCCTTAGCAAAGGCCGCTACCCCAAGAGGACCGGGCTATGACCCAATCACCGACCCCCTCCTTGCCCTTTCGGTAAGGTCATCAGCAAACTCCACATCTAATTAATCAGCTAAGGTCAGAACCATGTGATTTTGTGGTTGCACTGTTTTCTTGGGTGGTTCTTCATGTTCCCGTTAAACCAAGGTATTCTTGCGTTAACGAAGTATAGCAACAGAAGGGAACATGAACATTTGTTTCAAAGGAGTAACCGAACCAATTCCAAAATTTGCAACTAAGCGTGACTACCTAGCTTAAATAATAAACCCAGTGATTCAAGAATTTGGGTAAAAGACTAGGTATGTCCTTAGCAT
Source organism: Panicum miliaceum (assembly GCA_032594955.1). Taxonomy (NCBI): domain Eukaryota; kingdom Viridiplantae; phylum Streptophyta; class Magnoliopsida; order Poales; family Poaceae; genus Panicum; species Panicum miliaceum. The sequence goes on along the minus strand of CM064061.1, from coordinate 42,888,234 downwards.
CGGTAACCCATCAAGTTTATGCAAAGCAACATTAAAGTAATGTGTATTATCATGCTATTGTTGGGATAAAGTAGAACATGCAGGGGGAAAATCCACTTGCCTTGTTCAAACAGCTGCTGATCCTCTTCCTCGTAAGCTTGATCTTGGCCTTGCTCGAATGTTACGTCATGTACACGATCACACAAGCAAGCATACACAAACAAATAAGAAACAATACAATGAACAGTACAAGCAGAGAATAAAATAATGATAATGTTGTAGTTCATGATGCAAGGATCGCGTGAGCGTAAGAATCGCTGAAATCGGAGTTGAAACGATGAAGTTATGGCTAAAACAGTGATCCAGGGACCTAACTGCGAGAGTTTTGAACTACCAGGGCTAAACTTGAAGAAACCAGGGGCTAAAAAGTAATTAAACCTTAGACAGAAGGGTCTGAGTGCAAAACTAAAGGTTCTGGACTGCGGGTTCTAATTCTAGAAAGGTCAGGGGTCTAAATAGAAAAGAAAAGGGCTCAACTCTAATTACTTTTTTACTGATCTAGACTACGGGTTGATTCTAGAAGAACTTAGGGGCTTATTTGCAAAAGTTGCAGGGTCGGCTAGGGTTTGACTCTATCGTGCGGATCTGATCCGTTGGATCGTGATCCGACGGCAGTGTGAGGGTCTTGCGGTTCATGTCTGATCCGGCCCTTGGATCGGGATCGAGTGGCGGTGCGAGGGTCGGCGGTTGTACGTGAGTGCAGGGTCGGGCGAAGCGGACTTGTCTGACCCTATGGACTCGGATCTAGGGTCGGGTGAATAAGGGTCGGATCTGCTAGGGTCGGCAATGTAAGGGTCGGACGAAGCGTCGGCAATGTAAGGGTCGGGCGAGTCGGAACGAGACTTGGCGGAGCAGGGTCGGGTGAGTCGGAACAAGGGTCGGGCGAGATGTTGGTTGAGTGGGGTCGGGACAGAGAGAGAGAGAGAGAGAAACGAGGCTGGGGGCGCTCACCACGTGTCGGAGATCCTCGAAGATGGCGGAGTGAAGCGGATCGACGATCCGAAGGCGAGGCGAGGGTCGGGGCAGCGATGAGTCGACAGAGGGGTCGGAGGTTGATGAAGGGCGGCAGGGTCGGAGCGGCGACGGGTCGACGGAGGAGCGGCAGCGACGGCTCGGGCTCAGGGAACGGTGATGCGGCGCGTGAGTTTGGGCGTAGCGTGGGACGAGGGGGAGGGAGAGCAGGGGCTTGGGTTTGATAGGGCGAGGGGAGGAGTGGGGCATCGGGAAAATGGAAGGTGCGGTCGATGCGGTGGCAGAGAGGCGGCCGGGATTGATACGGTCTTCTGCGGGGGAAAGGGCGGATCTCCCGGGGCATGCCTCGCGGAGCCATTAAGGCGGGCGAGCGACGCGGAAGGAAGGGGGCGCGGGTGACTGGCGGCGTTGGGCGCGGCAGCAGAAAAAGGAAGGAGAAGGGGGAAAGAAGGAAAGAAAGGGGCGGTATCCCGGGCGCGCAGCTCGGGGAAGGAAGGCGGAGGGGGAAGGGGCAGCCGCGGAAGGGAAGGAAAGAGGAGGGAGATGCGGGCGCGGGCGCGGGTCGGATTCGGGGTGAGGGAGAAAGGAAAGAGGAGAGAGATGCGGGAGGAAGAAGAGAGGAAAGAGGGGAGCAGGGGAGGAAGAAGGCGCTGACAGGTGGACCCGGGGCATCGGTGGGAGAGAGAGTGAGGTGAGGGAGAGGAAGAGATAGCTGCGGGCTGGGCCGGCCAGGTGGGTTGGGCCGCGGGGAGAAAGAGAGAAGGGAGGGGGGAGAGAGAGTGTTGGGCCGGGCTGGGAGAGAGGAGAAGAAGAGAAAGAGAGAGGAAAAGAGATGCAATGCAATATATTTTTATTTTGTCTCTTTTATTTCATTATTCTTGAAAATTTTTAATCCCTTGTATTTTCGGGTGTTACACACATAGATGGTGGTCTAGTCTTTAGATCGAAAATCATTAGTGTGTCAGGCTCTTTATCACACTCTTTCGGGTTGTGTGCCGTTCTAACAAAGGCCGGGAAAATTTTTAAGGCGTTGTATGTATCGCCTTGATGTAACCTCTTGAAACAAATAAAATTTTCCTTTTCCAACAAAAAGTAAATCTGGACTCCAACTCAAGATTTGTTTCTTTTGTCAAGGCTTAATCAAAGGCTGTCGGAGACACACCTCAACCCGCGTTGTTATAGCAACCAGGATCCAAATCAATCAGAAAGGAAGAAAAATATAGCATATCATCATAAAACATGCATCAAATAACTTTTGTGACACTAGACCTTTTGATAGCATAAAGGCATACGTATGCTTCACAGATTCCACATCCAGTTTAGCCAGAACGAGGAACAATAATGAACAATCGTTGTTGATTCTTTCCTCATGTCGTCTATTCCTGTGGGTTACTACAGATTTTTGTATGGCCCGTCTACTCTCATTTCCTCTGTTTAGCTGTTCGCCACCTATTTGGCGTTCTATCCGACAGCTTTTATGTAAGGAGTACTGAAACAGGCGTGCGGTGGATGGAACAATAAAAGCTTGCTGCTTGCGCGTGAATCAAAGTTCACCCATTGTAGTTTTGTTTAAGCATTCAATCTGCTTAGTTTCATTTTAGGACCGTGAATGTATATGACTAAGGCCAGTCTCAATGGAGATTTCATGGAGAGTTTCATGGCATTAAATATCATCAATTTTGCTGACATGGAAGGAGGAAGTTTCATAAGATGTGAGGGGAGTTTCATCACCATGAAACTATACCTAGTTCTCAGTCTAGGTAACTGTACCATGAAACTGTGCACTGAGACTGGCCTAACGTTTTATATATGAAATAAAAAGAAATTTGCAAAATATTTGTTGCACAGATGATTTCCTTAATTACTATTGTACACATTTACTACGGCAACATATCACCTCGAATTAAAATATTTACATGTGATGGGTTACCTATAACCAGGACTTTTGTGGTGGACAATACTATTACCCAAGAAAAATTCAACCGTTTCAGTCACACCTCTCCAACATGAACTGAATAGTGCACCTAGACAGGTTTCTTAATAACTAACCGCCGTGTTATGGAAGAATCAAAGTGGCAGAGTAGTCAGATGGAACCGGGCTGGATCGATGTTTTTGGCTTCTTGAACAAAGTTTTGCCAGGAATGAGTTGTTTTGCAGTAGTTTAACATGAAGAAACTGTGTATAGATAGATCTTTTGCCAACTGCCTATGTGGTTGAGTTTATTGGCAATACAAAGCTTGACCGGATGGATGAATGCCCAAATTCTTAATGCCTGATGGTAATCAATAAGGGGCACACGTCACGTCAAGTAGTATGATTATCCCGTATAGTACTGGGTGGTTAAGTTTTATTGTTGATCAGGCAGAAGGAACAGGGCATACTGTCCCAAAGATTAGCAGTGTTTTTTGCCAAAGGTAATGGCCATAAAGTACCTGGATGAGAGTGAGCAGGTAAACCATTCTCAATGCCGCTCATTCCGAAATCAGTCATTTCTGTCATGCACAAGGAATCTATGCTTTGTGGAGGAGAGCTTTAAGTAGCACTCGCACTACTGCATAACAAGTAAGGTTCGGTCCTTGTGCAGCAGGGTAATTCAAAGAGAAGGGACATGTGGTTATACTGACACGTACTCATGTACGAATATTTAAAATTTGGATATGCTTTTTTCCCTTTTATCATCTACAGTTTGGAGTACGTAGCAATAGTGAATCTTGTGGCAATAATACCCATAGCAAGTTAGCCACGGTTAAGCAACACTTGAGTACGTCCACGACGAGAAAATTACGCGAACTGTACAGCGCACGGCAATTAAATAATTGATTGAAGTCGAATTGTCGAAGCGACGATCCCAAGAACTGAGGTGGTTGCTCGCTGCTGGAACAATCATTTTGCATGCAAACATACCATCAAATTATAAAGTAAACATTACACCAATGTTTCAGATCGTAGAATCGTATCTAGTCGTAAGGGTACCGATAAGATAATTAGTCGTTGATCATCCCGATTAGTCGATCCTAATTGTAGTCTAGCCATCTCTATATTTCAGGACCGATATACTAGTCGACCTGTATATTCCTGGACGCAAAAGAAAAATAAAGACAACATTTTTCTGAAATTGAACATGAATGTTTGACAGCAAGTTAATGCAACTAAACTATGCATCACTTCATCTATATTCTGTAGCAACTAGCAAGTTGGAATATCTTTCTTTTTCTTGGGACCTAATGTGTACCTTCCAGTAATCTGCGCCTCGATCTAGATTTCCAGGGAAGGTCTTAGGTTTGTAGCACATCAGAGTCAAGCGTTCTCTGGTTCGCACTGTTTTGTTTTTATTTTAATTTGTTGAAGTTTGGACTGAAAATGATTATTCTTTCTTGTTTGAAGGCTTAAAGCAGTCTGTAAGAAGACCTTAATTAAACCTAGATAATTTAGATATTCTTGCACTATGTCCAAAGTTGTCACCGTGTTTCAAGTTCAAACTGAGGGCCCAATCAGCGAGAAGGGGAGAAATGAGATCACTGCACCACCATCAATTAATCAATAAACCTCTTTGATGCTTGTGAACTAGATCTAGATCTGATGGTAATAACACAGGCACAGCACAGCATAACTCAGGGTATGGCTGTGAAAGATCATAGCTGAAAACCTGTGCAAGTGCTGCATAGGCCTTGCAGATCCCTGGACAATATTTTTAGCCGGAACAACGCAACACGAGCAAGTTTGTGTTTCTTTCCTCCTGTCTCCGATTACCATGAGTGTAATGCTTGATGGAAGATCCCTCATCAACAACTTTAATGCTTGATGGCAACTGGATGGTTTACGCTAGTCAAAGCGGCACGTACGTCTGATGAGTGTCGTCTTCTTGAGGCCGGCGGACTTCAAACCATAAGGGTAGTAACAGTAACTACTAGCCCCTAGTAGGTAGTTCACTGAACATCTTGATCAGATGGCAGCAGGAACAGGGTGACTGCTGATACAAATAATTACCAGAGTTTTTGCAGGAACAGGATCAGTGGGCCCTGGATTTTTTTAAAAAATAGTGAAAACAGTTAATAATAAAATATTTACAGGAAATGGGAAAAAAACCCCGACACTAACTAGATCTCCAAAACTTGTTAATCCGTGCATGCATGTCACGTAAATCAAGCGAATAAGCCCCTCGTATCCGTGCAATCTCTTCTTTCATCACAAATGTGCCACGGACGTTTGCCACATGATTACAGGAGTTACAAGTTTGCTTTTGTTCATAGTAAACAAATCAATAGACAATCCCTACTACACAAAATAATTTACCGCGATCTTTTCTAAACACCTCCGAGACGGGTAGAAATTTCAACCGCCTCTGTTAATACCGGACATTAATCGAGGCGGTTATTTTTTATTAATCGAGGCGGTTAAAAGAACCGCCTCGCAAAACAGATTAACCGAGGCGGTCACCATTAAAATGACCGCCTCGGTTAATAGTCCTATTTTCGAAGGCGGGCCCTTTATAAAGGTCTGCCTCGGTTAATAGATAAGCCCAGATGAGGCCCATATGAGCCCAGTTACTTAGAAGGAGTATATAAACAAGCGAAACCATAACTCTCCCTCCCCTCACTCCCTCTCCAAGCGGCACCTCGCCCTCCCTCCCTCTCCCAGCCGCACTCTCCTCTCTCTCTCTGCCAGCGCCGCCTGTAACAACCCTGATAAATTACATTTCTAAAGCAATGTCATTAGCCCAACCCTATGCTTAACCAACTAATAAAAGGGTGAAAAGAATTAGAACAAGTTAAGTTGAAATTCAAATTGAAATTGGGCACATATGAATACTTTTGAATTTTTAAATTAACTTTCAAACCACAAGTCAAATGAGCTTGCCGCCCGCCGCGACCCGCCCGTCGCTGAGCTTGCCGCCCGCCCGAGCCGCTGCTGCAGCTGTCCCCCAATCCCGTGCCGCGCTATCTCCTCGCTCCCCCACGCAAAATCCCCGGCGCCCAGTCACGCGCCTCCGCCCTCCGCACGCCGCGCCGGTGAACCGAGCTGCCCACCGCGGCCAACCCCACGCCATTACCGTGCCTCCACCCCCGCGCGTCGCCCGGCACCCCTACCTCCCTCCTGCCCCTATAAAAGCCGCCCCAGGCCGCCCGCGCGAGCTGCCAGCAACCAGAACACCCGCCGCCGCCATTGTCGCCGCCGAGCTCCACCCGCTCGTGGACAGCCCTCTACAGCCATCCACTGCCCAAATTGAAGTTCCAGCCACCACCACATCATCCCACCGGAGCTCACCGACCCCTCAACGCCGCCCAGGACCACCGGAGCGCCGCCGCCCGCGCTGCCGCCGCCGCCGCCGCCCCTGGTCACCGCGGACAGCTCGACTCCGACCCCCTCCGCCCAAGCCAAGCACCGGAGTAGCTTCCCCATGCGCCACTGAAGCTCCCCGTCCAGACCAGACCGCCCCAAGCCCGCCGGAGCACCGCCGTCGACGCGTACCGCCGCCGCCGCCCCTGCTCCAATGCTGACGAGCTACTCCCGGCCGTCCCCCACCCGACCAAGACCCCCACGAGGTAGCCCTCGCACCCCTGATCCTTCCCCGGCCCTCACCCCTCGCCGCCGGCGAGCCCCTCGCCGGAATTTTGGCCGGCCACCGTACCCGAGCCGCCTAAGGACCCAATTGCAGTAATTGAAATCTTTAGAAGGGTCTGCACGTAAGATTCCAAGGACCCAGATGTAAGAGAAAGATTCAAACTTAGATTCAAAATCAGTGAACTTGTAAAATTCGTATAAAATCGTAGAAAATTCAGACAAATGCAAACTCAACTGTTCTGGAGACTTTAGGATAAACTCCACAACTTTTGTTACATGCATCTCCTCAGATTCTAGCTAATTTATGCTCTAAATTAAATAGGCTGTTTAATGACCTTTATTCACAACCATTGTTGTAGACAAGTACTGGTCCTGAAAATTTTACAATAGGAGATTTACTTGTTATATAAGCCAATGTAAAAAGATCAGGCCAAAATTCTCTATCTACACTGTTTATTAAACTTAGTTTCATACCATGTTTGGATAGAATTAATTGTCCCTGCAGTTAGGTTACGAATAACCTAATGAAACTTTTTTTATACTGGTGTAATGGTACCTAGATGCCACAGAAAAATTTAGAGACTTTTTATCTAACAGCAACCTATTTATTTGATTTATGTGCTAATAACATACATTAAATCAAGAAAATAGTATCTTAGCTTGGAAAATTCTCATATTTTTACTAGACGATACTCAGTGATAGAGGATGTTGTGTAAAAAGTTTCATGGACAAAAACCTTGTGTAGGATCCTGTAAAAATAAATCCTTGAATAACCTAGGTGTGTAATGTCATATTTACTATGCTCTGAAAACTGCATAATAAATCCTATACAAATTACAGTAGCTCCTGCATGATTAAGTGAAAGCCCTGTAAAAATCTTAGTCTCAGTTTTTGCACCATTTGTTCTGTACAAAAAGAACAAGAATATAGCAGCAACCATGTATTATATTTTTCATAATTAATCTGCTTCATGAAAATATCCGAAAATTTTACAGTAAGCTTACCTTTCCCTGATGTGCCTAGATCCAAGGTTTCATGACCAGAAACTACTCCCTGTAGTAGTTGCACTTAAATCATGTTTCCATGAGGAACATAAGTTCCCATGAACACCCACCCCACCTTGCTTAACGAAGTTACTTATTGTACTATTCTACTCTAATAAAGATTGCCCACGAATGATAAAGTAACTCACTTCACAACAAAACTCATGTTTTACAGACTGCAACTTTATCGTGAAGGAAATCATGTCGTTTACCATCACCACTACTAAACTTGTGCATTCATGTAGAAACGACTACTCTCGCCGATGGGACTTACGAGCTGGTGCCCGAGTCCGAGAGTGAGCAGCGAGAAGCCCAGGAAAATTTAACTGAAGCAGTTGAAGACCCGGGTCAACGTTCAGACGATCCCCGGACTAACTTTGCACAAGAAGGCAAGCCCCGGAGCATAACCCATTTCCTTTCCTAAATTATGCAACTCACTGCTCTTTTGGTTGTGCATTAAGTTTATAGGAGTTGGATGAAAACTTAGTTGCATGATGTTAGGAACCCATGCTTGAAAACTAGATGTAAGGTTCGATAGAATGCTGTGCTAATAGGACTCCGGTAAAAGCCGAGTGATTTCCTGTCACTCGCGAGAAAATAGGAGTTGAATGTTTACTACACGCTGCAATCATAAGGACAACGGACGGGCTATGGTATGATGTTTACGATTGAGGCCCGTCTGTTTAGTGAAAAATGCTAAGGTCGCAGTGTGTGGTAGTGGTGGTTAAGTCTTTGAACGTACTAACCACATGCCGAGAATATGGTAATCGGTAAGCTTAAGTACCTGATTGGCCCGGCAAGTGGATGACAACCTACCCTTTGAACTTCGGTCCCATGTGCATATGGCGAGTGCACGAGTGGTCACGACCCGGCGCCGAACCGTGGCGTGGGGCTCTTGTACTCTCGGAGGGTAGCTCCAATCCATGTGCAGATGGCGAGTGCACGAGTGGTCACGACCCGGCGCCGAACCGTGGCGTGGGGCTCTTGTACTCTCGGAGGGTAGCTCCGATCCACAACCCGGAAAGAAAGGGGAAAAGTTGCACGTGTGACTCTGGGAGTAACCACGTGACGTGTGTTTAGGTTTCCCCTTGCAAGGTTAAGAAATTCGATTCGAATCGTCCGTTTCTCATGGCTATTGAGACTGCTTAATCCCTTTTACCACACAGAGTAAGAAGAGGAACAATGATGATGAATAAACTTGTTGGATGAAATTTAATGCTTCACCATGAATGATATTGGATAGCTGCTTATCTAGAATGGTTAATGAAACTAGAATCTTGAGCTAAAAGTTGAAAGTAAGGACCCACTCGTATATGCTTTTCGGCAAAACAAACCCCTGAGCCAAAAAGCCTTGCATGTCTAGAGTCGGTGGAGTAGATTCCACTACACGGGTAAGACTTGCTGAGTATTAGTATACTCAGCCTTGCTTGTGGCTCGTTTTCAGGTGAGACCTTCGAAGATACAATTGCTAGCTTGACCTGGCCGTGTACTCTTCCCCCTGGTTGGTCGGTGGAATGGGATACGCCCCCGGCCAATGGAGATAATGCCGAGTGATGTCTCGTACGGGCTTCACCGAGACATCCTGTATCATCGAGTAGTTTTCGTTATTTTATTTCCGTTGCAACTTAAACTCTGGAGAACTTATTGGTTATGATCACTGAAGTACTTGATTACTAAACTCAAACATGGTTTGTAATATTCACTTATGATAATTTTGTAATATCTGCTGGAATGTGGTATTCTCTAGGCTCATCTTCGCATGAGCATTTGTATGTATGGCTTCGATCCGCTCTACCGTGGTTGTATCGGGAGGTTACCCGACAGACCAATGGATTACTCCGTTTGAAGTGTAAGGTTAACCGAGATTGCCCTAATGGTGATGGTTAATACACTTGAGCCGGATTAATTCAGGTGGTTCTGCCACACCGCCCTCCTCCCCTGCCGGCACCGCCCGCCTCCCCTCGCTCCAGTCGCAGCGTGAGGCCCAACCGGCCAGCGCATCCGGATCCGGCCGCCCTCCTCTCCTGCCGGCACCGCCCGCCTCCCCTCGCTCCAGTCGTCGCGCGGGGCTCGGCCAGCCGGTGCGTCCGGATCCGGCCGCCCTCCTCCCCTAGGGGCGCGGATCCAGTACGTGAGGGCGAGGCCGAGGCGGCTGCTCACGGACGTGGTGGAGGCAGCGAGGTCAAGGTGGTGGCCTTCCCCTTCTTCCCCACGGACGGCGCACCTCCACCGGCGTCCTCCACCACCTCCAGATCCGGCGGTCCTGCGAGTCACCGGCGGATGGGCTCACCGGCGAGAGGCTGCGCTGGCAGCACGTGGATGGGCTCGCCGAACTTATCCATGGATTTTTTTCTTTTTTCTGTTTTTTTATTTACCGAGGCGGGCACCAAACCGCCTCGGAAAATAGGTGATTTACTATGACCTTGGTTCCAAGGCGGTTGGGGTTGCCCTCCTCGGAAAATCCTTTCTAACTGCCTCTGTTAAGCATATTGTAGTAGTGCATAAGACACGTTAGCATACAAACATGTGTCACGTTTCTCTACAACTAAAAAGACTAAAACTAAGATAATTATTTGGTGCAGCAAATTTGCCTCCCCTCCACGAGTCCACCTCCCTCCGCTTGTCTGCCCCGCGAGTCTGCCTTCCGCGTCTCACCCTCGCTCCGCCCCGCCCCCCCCCCCCCGGCGCAGCCCTGCCGCCCAACGCCCGCCCTGCCGCGACGCCCTCCCTCTCGCTCCCCCTCGCATCGCCCTCCCCTCTCGCTCCCCGTCGAGCCCCGGAATCCCTCGCCATCGCCCAGTCGCGGCGACGCATGTGCCCCACTGCGCCGCGGACCTCCTCCGCTCGACGACCCCCCCTCTTCCTCCGCCGCCTCCATCCGCGCCGCAGCACCAGCGCCGACACCAACGCCTCCACTCGGGCAGAGTATGATCTGGGCGAAGCGCAACCGCTCGCGAACCTCCACCGCTCGACGAGCCACCTCCTCTTCCTGCGCAGCCTTCATCCGCGGCGCGGAGTGACCCGTGGACCCCCCCTCCCCCCTCCGTTGCCGCCGGTGAGTTGCGGACGCCGCCTCCAGGACGCCGGATATCGAGCTGCGTGATGCGAGCGGCCGCTCGCGGAACTCCTACGCTCGACCGACCCCCTCCCTCCGCCGCCGCCGGTGAGTCACGGGCGCCGCCTCCAGGCCGCCGGAGACTGAGCTGCGTGCACATCGGTGGCTGGTAGAGTCCGATCTGCGTGGAGGCGTGGCCACTCGACCTACCCCCTCCGCGGCTGCCGCCAGTGAGTCAAATGTCCGATCTGCGTGGGGCTGATTTCCCTTTGTATTTGGTGTGATGTCGTTGGCTACGCAATACTCCTGGCAATGCTGCAATGTTTATAGTACGTTTTTATTTTCAGATAATTGTGTTGATCTTTTGTGGTGAAGAACTTGATTTACATTCTTGCTTTGCTAAACACTTAGAATGCTATTGATATAATGTTCTTGTTGCTTTTGGAACTGAAATTTTCCACAGACTGCTCAGCCATTCTAAATTTAGAATTTAATGATACACTGTTCATTCGTTGCATGCTCTTTTTTTTGGGGTAAATGTAGTATGTGTCGAGGGGAAATATTAACGATTCCTCAAACCCCCGAACCCAGGACGCAAGTACCCGTCGACTCGGCGCAGGCAGGGAGCCCTCCGCTCCGCCTCGCCCGATCCACGGACCTAAGGGTCGGGCGCGTCCGGTCTCTCGCCACAAATCTCTGCCTCGCCCGACCACAGGCTTGAGGGTTGGGCGAGTCCAACCTCTCGCCATAAATCTCCGCCTCGCCCGACCACAGGCTTGAGGGTCGGGCGAGTCCGACCTCTCGCCATAAATCTCCGCCTCGCCCGACCTCGGCGCGGAAGGTCGGGCTCAACCGGGTCCACAAACCAGGAGCCGCCTCGGGCGCAAACCAACGGATACAAGCGTGGGCCTCGGGAGCTCCCAACAACACCACCAACTCTGCCAACCCTGCCAACAATACGGTAAGGCTCTGACGTGCAGGAAGGCGTCAGCGACCCTCGATGTAACGCACCATGGCGCTCAGGCGAAGTACTGTGGTGGCAAGGCATACGATACGTCAAAGCTGCCCAAGTGGACGCCGTTCAGTCTTGCATTCCGCCCGACGTCAGGACGTGACAACTCATTTCCCAGTCAAGCGCACGCGGCTACAGGAAGCCACCAACTACCGTAACGTACGCATCACTGACGGGAAGACATCATTGCCCCACATGGCTATAGTAGATGGACAACGTCCGGTCGTGTCCGTCGTACCTCCTCTCCCGTCCGACACCATGGCAACTACAGTGTCATCCTTGTCCTATAAAAGGAGACCGAGGGTTCCCGAGAGGGGGGGAGGCGAGGAGAGACCAGCGAATACTTCCCTTCACGAAAAAAACCTTAGCACACAGCAAGAGACTTGGGCCAGTTTCCCTCTCTCGAACCATCTGTAACCCCCTACTACAGATCCAGCGCGAGCAACACGAGCAGCTCCTCATACTGGACGTAGGGACTTTCATGCCCGAACCAGTCTAAGTCCCGTGTCCACTCGTGCCACCATCCTAAGTCTTACGCGCATAAAAGAAATTACTTGTCGTAAGCTAGCCCACCAAATTTAGCAGCGACAGTTGGCGCGCCAGGTAGGGGACCTTTGCGCGTACGTCTTCGACTGAGGATGGCCAACCACGACGCCAGCTTCACTCCGGGCTCCCTCATCCGCTTTGGGAGTCTGGATTTCCTCGCGACGGGAGAGGGCATCGAACTGATCCCCCTCCTAAACTCCATCGTTTCCGGCCGCGCCGCCGGAACAGAGATGAGCCGCCAGGCGCGAGCTGGGAGAACTCCCTCGCGGGAGTGGCTCCGCGGCCCACGCAACGACACGGCATCCCGCGGACGATTCCTGGCGCGATCTATGATTGTGCCGCCCGCGGACATCGAGTCCGTGGGCGTAGCGGGAACGACGTCCGACATGGGCTCCGACAACGGGAGTCATCACCCCTCGCGTGAGTGCTTCTTGGTCGACGTGCACTCCGAGGGGTCAAACGGCGATGACGGCATCGATGGGAAGCAACGCACTCCCCCACAGCACGCAGCAGCAACAACCGGGGCCCTCGCCAGGATCCCGGAGCGCCCGCGAGCACCGAGGGACGGCACGGTGCCCAGTTTGAGGGTTGAGCGTCGCCGCAATGAGAGCGGCGCCCGACAACGGGCGCGTGACGTTCAGCAATGCATATGCGAAGATGACGACCGCCCTCAAGTCTTTGCGCGCGCTAGCCAGAACATCGCCGCCGCGGCGGCCTTGCTGCGATGACTCCCCGAACCGGCGACCCCCGCGGAACGTCAGGCACACCAGGAGGTGCGCAACTTGCTGGAGTGCGCCGCCGTCCAGCAGGCAGAAAGCTCCGCGTCCGGGCGACGCGGGCACAATGCCAGCAGGGTGACGCCCGCCTCGCTCCCCGAGAGGCGCGGGGAGTCAGTCCACCAGCGCATTGGGCCCGCCCGTGACGCGCGCGACACCTTGAACGCGCGAAGACGTTCCCGCGTTGACGAGGAGGATGGAAAGGGCCGCGGCTACCATGTCCACCGAGGCGGTCGTTACGACAGCGAAGAAGACCGCAGCCGGAGTCCCGATCCGGCGGGGCCCAGAGCCTTCTCCGCATGTATCCTGAACGCAACATTCCCAGCGCGCTTCAGGCAGCCTACCAACATGGCCAAATACTCTGGGGAGACGAACCCCGGGCTTTGGCTCAGCGATTACCGGCTTGCCTGTCAGGCCGGAGGCGCGGATGATGATCTATTCATCATCCGCAATCTCCCGTTGTTTCTAGCCGACTCAGCTCGAGCTTGGCTGGAGCATCTTCCCCCGGGTCGGATCCGTAACTGGAACGACCTAAGGGAAACATTCGTGGGGAATTTCCAGGGTACGTACCAACGTCTTGGGAACCTGTGGGACCTCCGGAGCTGCCGTCAAGGGTCGGATGAATCCCTGCGAGACTACATCCGGCGGTTCTCCAGGAAGCGCAGCGAGCTCTCCGACGTCGCGAATGCCGACGTTATCGGTGCGTTCCTGGCAGGAACGTCCTGCCGGCCTCTAGTCCATGAACTGGGACGCAGGGGGCCACGGACCACTGAGGAACTCCTCAACATCGCCACCAGCTTTGCCTCAGGCGAAGAGGCCGTTGGAGCAATTTTCGATCGCTCCAAAGGTAAAGCGAAGCGGGAGGAGGATGCCGACGAAGGCCCCTCCAACCAGCGACAGAAGAAGAAGAACAAGCAACATCGCGACGCTCCTCTTGTGGCTGTTGCTGAGCGCAAACAGGGACAACCGCCCCCTGAGGGCACCCCTGGCTTCTTCGATAAACTGCTCGAGGGACCGTGCCCGAACCACGAGTTCCCTGTCAAGCATGCCTACAAAGACTGCCACCTCATGAAGAGGTACTTTGTAGGAAATCCCGTGAAAGGCGACCGAAGGCGGAAGCCTGAAGAGGAAAAGAAAGACGGCGGGGAGAAGGAGGACGGCTTCCCCAAAGTGGATGGTTGCTTCATGATCTTCAGCGGGTCGGCGGCATACGAGTCCAGGCGCCGCCGGAAGATGGAGCACCGCGAAGTCTACGCTATCGAGCCTGCTACCCCAATTTTCCTTGACTGGTCAAGGTCCGCGATTACTTTTGACCAGTCCGACCACCCGGAGCGCGTCTTGCAGCCAGGACGCTACCCGCTCGTCGTCGACCCCATCATCGGCACAAAGCGCCTCACCAAGGTGCTCATGGATGGAGGCAGCGGGCTCAACATCCTCTATGTCAAGACCCTCGACGCCATGGGGATTGACTGCTCCCGCCTCCGTCCCAGTGAGGCGCCCTTCCATGGCGTCGTGCGAGGTAAGCGTGCTATGCCCCTTGGGCAAGTCGACTTGCCCGTCACCTTCGGGACCCCCTCCAACTACAGGAAGGAAGTCCTCACCTTCGAGGTGGTAGGTTTCCGTGGGACTTACCACGCCATCTTGGGACGGCCATGTTATGCGAAGTTCATGGCCATCCCCAACTATACATACCTCAAGCTCAAGATGCCAGGTCCCAATGGCATCATCACTGTTGGAACGTCTTTCAGGAAGGCGTACGAGTGTGATGTAGAATGCTGTGAGTACGCCGCAGCCATCACTTGCGCGGAGGATCTAGTGGTTCGACCCGCGGAGGGCACCGAAGGCCCACCCGACTCCAAGAAGTCCGCCACCTCTTTCAAGGCCGCTGAGGGTGTCAAGGAAATCCTCCTCGACCCCAGCAGCGCTGACGGCAAGACCGTGCGGGTAGGCGCGGCCCTGTCTCCCAAATAGTAAAGCACGCTCGTCGAATTCCTCCGCGCGAACAGCGATGTTTTCGCGTGGAAGCCCTCGGACATGCCAGGCATCTCGAGGGAAGTCGCCGAGCATTCCTTGAACATCAGGGCCAGCTCCAAGCCATTAAGGCAAGGCCTGCGACACTTTGACGAGGAAAGGTGCAAGGCCATCGGCGAGGAGCTCCAGAAGCTTTTGACGGCCGAATTTATCAAGGAAGTGTACCACCCCGAGTGGTTAGCCAACCCTGTTCTTTTACCAAAAAAGAATGGGAAATGGAGAATGTGTGTTGACTACACGAGTCTCAACAAGGCATGCCCAAAGGACCCTTTTCCTTTGCCGCGCATAGACCAGATAGTCGACTCCATCGCGGGGTGCGAAACCCTTAGCTTCCTTGATGCGTATTCCGGCTACCATCAGATCGCGATGAAAGAATCCGACCAGCTCGCGACTTCTTTCATCACCCCTTTCGGACATTATTGCTACGTCAAAATGCCTTTCGGTCTGAAGAACGCGGGGGCTACATTCCAACGATGTATGCTCAAATTCTTCGGGATCTCATCGGGCGAACCGTCGAGGCCTACGTGGACGACATCGTAGTCAAGTCCAGGAAAGGTGACCAGCTCATCCCCGACCTTGAATTAGCCTTCACAAGGCTGAGAAACAAGCGCATCAAGCTTAATCCCGAGAAATGTGTTTTCGGGGTCCCAAGAGGTATTCTGCTGGGCTTCATCGTCTCCGTACGCGGCATCGAGGCCAATCCGGAGAAGATAGCAGCCATCAACGACATGGGGCTTGGCGTCCCTGAGCTGCTTTATCTCGCACCTCGGAGAATGAGGACTTCCCCTTTACCGACTTCTCAGAAAGACCGGCCACTTCGAGTGGACGGCCGAGGCCCAGGAGGCGTTGGATCGGCTCAAACACCTCCTGACGAAAGCCCCGATCCTAGTCCCACCCATCAACGGGGAGCCACTCCTGCTCTACATCGCAGCAACCACCCAGGTGGTTAGCGCAGTCCTAGTGGTAGAGCGGGAGGAAGAGGGACACACCTTCAAGGTACAACGACCCGTGTACTTCGTCAGCGAGATCTTGTCCGAGTCCAAGACCCGTTATCCTCAGATCCAGAAGCTCGTTTACGTAGTACTCATTACAAGGAGGAAGTTGCGCCACTACTTCACCTCCTATCCGGTGACAGTCGTCTCGTCATTTCCCCTTGGAGAAGTGATCCAGAATCAAGACGCTACGGGGCGGATTGCGAAGTGGGCACTCGAGCTTATGGACCAAGGCATCACCTACGTTCCTCGGACGGCCATCAAATCTCAGGTACTCGCCGACTTTGTCGCAGAATGGATAGAGATCCAGACGCCGGCAACACCAGAGAAGCTGGAATATTGGACGATGTACTTCGATGGGTCGCTAATGAAGGCCCCCGCTGGAGCCGGTCTGGTCTTCATCTCTACCCTTGGCGTACGCATGATGTACATGATTCGTTTCCATTTTCCTGCATCCAATAATGTCACGGAGTACGAGGCCCTTCTCAATGGGCTTCGCATCGCTATCGAGCTGGGCATCCGGCGATTGGACGTCCGAGGCGACTCCTAGTTGGTCGTCGAACAAGTCATGAAGGAATGGAGTTGCCACGACCCCAGAATGGCAGCATACCGCGATGAAGTCCGCAAGCTCGAGGGCAAGTTCGATGGCCTAGAGCTGACCCACGTCGCAAGGCGCTTCAACGAGGCGGCTGATGAGCTGGCAAAGGCGGCATCCGGCCGAAAGCCCGTCCCCGACGGCATTTTCATCAGCGACCAGCACTAGCCCTTGGTCCGTGAGAAACAGCCGGAGACGGTCGGACATGCTCCACCTGTCCCAAGCTTGGGAGCCGACCCGAGGAGGGTCAGCGACGCACTACCCGCCCTCGGCATGGAGGCCGGTTTTTCTAACCCCGAGGTCATGGAGGTCGACACGGACCCCATGAAGGGAACTACCCCGCCCGAGTGGAGACCCCCGTACCTCGATTACCTCGTCCACGAGTCGCTCCCAGCTGACAAAATGGAAGAATGAAGGATTGCGCGCCGGGCCAAGTCTTTCGTCGTCGTTGACCAAGACCTCTACAGGCGGAGCCATACCGGCATCCTACAGCGTTGCATCCCGGTTGAACAGGGAAGAGCACTAGTGCAGGACATCCACGCCGGAGCTTGTGGACACCACGCCGCACCAAGAACCCTCGTCGGGAACGCCTTCCGGCAGGGCTTCTACTGGCCAACAGCGGTGGCCGACGCCACTCACGTGGTACGCACCTACGAAGGGTGCCAATTCTTCGCACGACAAACTCATCTGCCCGCCCAAGCACTCCAGACTATCCCTATTACGTGGCCCTTCGCGGTCTAGGGTCTGGACCTGGTCGAGCCCTTCAAAAAGGCGCCCGGGGGCTTCACCCACCTGCTTGTCGCCGTCGACAAGTTCTCAAAGTGGATCGAAGCACAGCCGATTGCCCAGATCAAGTCTGAGCAAGCGGTACGATTCTTCACCAGCATCGTCCATCGCTTCAGGGTTCCAAACTCCATCATCATGGACAACGGCACGCAATTCACCAGGAAAAAATTCCTCAGCTTCTGCGATGACCACCACATACGAGTGGACTGGGCAGCAGTGGCACATCCCCGCACGAACGGACAAGTTGAGCGGGCCAATGGCATGATACTCCAGGGTCTCAAGCCGAGGATTTTCGACCGACTCAACAAATTCGGCAGCCGATGGGTCACGGAGCTCCCAACGGTCCTATGGAGCCTGAGGACAACCCCCAGCAGAGCGACGGGTTTCACCCCGTTTTTTATGGTTTATGGATCCGAAGCAGTCCTACCCACCGACATAGAGTACGGATCGCCAAGGGTCAGGGCGTACGATAAGCGAGAAAATTAGGCGTCGCTCGAAGACGCACAAGACCAGCTCGAAGAGGCGCGCGATGTGGCCCTGCTGCACTCGGCGAAGTACCAACAGGCCTTGCGGCGCTACCACAACCATAAGGTAAAGGGGCGAGTTTTCAACGTCGGCGACCTAGTACTACGACTCATCCAAGACAACAGAGGGCGCCACAAGTTGACCCCGCCGTGGGAAGGACCATTCATCATCGCCCAATTGCTGCGGCCAGGCACGTACAAGTTGGCGACCCCCAACGGGAAAGTCCTCACCAACGCCTGGAACATAGAACAGATAAGGCGTTTTTAACCTTAACTCCTGATTCCAGGTTTCAAGTTATACATATTCTTTGTTGTCTTGGTATGTTGGGAGAGCAACGAGTTTTGGGTGTTTTTCGCTAAAGTGTCGCCTTAAGCTCAGGGCTATCCGACCCTGACTCCACCCCAGGGTCGCATATCCCTCGGGGGCTGATGAGGGCTCTTGCCTAGGTCACTTACGATTCCCCAAAATACCGCTCTCCCTAGTGATGTGAACCCACTAGGGTTTGTTCCCGATCTCTGATGTGAACCCACTAGGGTTTGTTCCCGATCTTTCGATGAGAGATGGGGGATAACTTGCTTGGGGATGGAGACGACGTTCATGGCCCGACTACAGCCTTTCAAGGACGCTGCGCCTTAGCAACCGATACACCACCTCCAATGGCTGCCGCGATCTTGTGGAGCGCGACACCCGGCCACTAGGGCACCTGTCCTCCAAGCAATCGAAGAACCAACAAGAACAAGTAGAACAAGCAACTCAATTGCAAATATGGAGACAATAACCAATATGAAATCAATAAGGTGGGGTTCCGAATCGAGTAGAATGGATGGTCTAGTCGACACATGCGTCTACAAGGAAGTAGCAATGGCTAAACTTTCAACAAAACAAAAACCCAATCTGTTCATGGCGGCTCTGTGGCAGAACCACCTGAATTAATCCGGCTCAAGTGTGTTAACCATCACCATTAGGGCAATCTCGGTTAACCTTACACTTCAAACGGAGTAATCCATTGGTCTGTCGGGTAACCTCCCGATACAACCACGGTAGATCGGATCGAAGCCATACATACAAATGCTCATGCGAAGATGAGCCCAGAGAATACCACATTCCAGCAGATATTATGAAAATTATCATAAGTGAATATTACAAACCAAGTTTGGGTTTAGTAACCAAGTACTTCAGTGATCATAACCAATATGTTCTTCAGAGTTTAAGTTGCAGCGGAAATAAAATAACGACAACTACTCGACGATAAAGGATGTCTCGATGAATCCCGTACGAGACATCACTCGGCATTATCTCCATTGGCCAGGGGCGTATCCCATTCCACCGACCAACCAGGGGGAAGAGTACACGGCCAGGTCAAGCTAGCAATCATATCTTCGAAGGTCTCACCTGAAAACGAGCCACAAGCAAGGCTGAGTATGCTAATACTCAGCAAGACTTACCCGTGTAGTGGAATCTACTCCACCGACTCTAGACATGCAAGGCTTTTTGGCTCAAGGGTTTGTTTTGCCGAAAAGCATCTACGAGTGGGTCCTTACTTTCAACTTTTAGCTCAAGATTCTAGTTTCATTAACCATTCTAGATAAGCAGCTATCCAATATTATTCATGGTGAAGAATTAAATTTCATCCAACAAGTTTATTCATCATCATTGTTCCTCTTCTTACTCTGTGGGTAAAAGGGGTTAAGCAGTCTCAATAGCCGTGAGAAACGGACGATTCGAATCGAATTTCTTAACCTTGCAAGCGAAACCTAAACACACGACACGTGGTTACTCCTAGAGTCACACGTGCAACTTTTCCCCTTTCTTTCCGGGTCGTGGATCGGGGCTACCCTCCGAGAGTACACGAGCCCCACGCCACGGTTCGACGCCGGGTCGTGACCACTCGTGCACTCGCCATATAGTGGGACCGAAGTTCAAAGGGTAGGATGCCGTCCACTTGCCGGGCCAATCAGGTACTTAAGCTTACCGATTACCATATTCTCGGCATGTGGTTAGTACGTTCAAAGACTTAACCACCACTACCACACACTGCGGCCTTAGCATTTTTCACTAAACAGACGGGCCTCAATCGTAAACATCGTACCATAGCCCGTCCGTTGTCCTTATGATTGCAGGGTGTAGTAAACATTCAACTCCTAATTTCTCGCGAGTGACAGGAAATCACTCGGCTTTTACCGGAGTCCTATTAGCACAGCATTCTATCGAACCTTACATCAAATTTTCAAGCATGGGTTCCTACATCATGCAACTAAGTTTTCATTCAACTCCTATAAACTTAATGCACAAGCAAAAGAGTAGTGAGTTGCATAATTTAGGAAAGGAAATGGGTTATGCTCCGGGGCTTGCCTTCTTGTGCAAAGTTAGTCCGGGGATCGTCTGAACGTTGACCCGGGTCTTCAACTGCTTCAGTTAAATTTGCCTGGGCTTCTCGCTGCTCACTCTCGGACTCGGGCACCAGCTCGTAAGTCCCGTCGGCGAGAGTAGTCGTTTCTACATGAATGCACAAGTTTAAGTAGTGGTGATGGTAAACGACATGATTTCCTTCACGATAAAGTTGCAGTCTGTAAAACATGAGTTTTGTTGTGAAGTGAGTTACTTTATCATTCGTGGGAAATCGTTAATAGAGTAGAATAGTACAATGAGTAACTTCGTTAAGCAAGGTGGGGTGGGTGTTCATGGGAACTTATGTTCCTCATGTAAACATGATTTAAGTGTAACTACTACAGCGAGTAGTTTCTAGTCATGAAACCTTGGATCTAGGCACCTCAGGGAAAGATATGCTTACTGTAAAATTTTCAGATATTTTCATGCAGCAGATTAATTATGACAAATATAATACATGGTTGCTGCTAGATTCTTGTTCTTTTTGTACAGAGCAAAAGGTGCAAAAACTGAGACTAAGATTTTTACAGGGCTTTCATTTAATCAAGCAGGAGCTACTGTAATTTTTATAGGATTTATTATGCAGTTTTCAGAGCATAGTAAATATGACATTACACACCTAGGTTATTTAAGGATTTATTTTTACAGGATCCTGTACAGGGTTTTTGTCCATGAAACTTTTTACACAGCATCCACTACCACTGAGTATCTCCTAGTAAAAATACGAGAATTTTCCAAGCTAAGGTACTATTTTCTTGATTTAATGTATGTTATTAGCACCTAAATCAAATAAATAGGTTCCTCTAAGGTAAAAAGTCTCTAAATTTTTCTATGGTATTTAGGTACCAGTACACTAGTATGAAAAAAGTTTCATTAGGTGATTCATAACTTAACTGCAGGGATAATTATATCTATCCAAACATGGTATGAAACTAAGTGTAATAAACAGTATAGATAGAGATGGAGTTTGGGTCTGATCTTTTTACAATGGCTTACACAACAAAAAAATCTCCTACTATAAAATTTTCAGGGCCAGCACTTGTCTACAACAATGGTTGTGAATAAAGGTCATTAAACAGCCTATTTAATTTAGAGCATAAATTAGCTAGAATCTGAGGAGATGCATGTAACAAAAGTTGTGGAGTTTATCCTAAAGGTTCCAGAACAGTTGAGTTTGCATTTTTCTGAATTTTCTACGATTTTATACGAATTTTACAAGTTCACTGATTTTGAATCTAGGTTTGAATCTTTCTTTTACAACTGGGTTCTTGAATCTTACGTGCAGAACCTTCTAAAGATTTCAATTACTGCAATTGGGTCCTTGGGCGGCTCGGGTATGGTGGCCGGCCAAAATTCCGGCGAGGGGCTCGCCGGCGGCGAGGGGTGAGGGCCGGGGAAGGATCAGGGGTGCGAGGGCTACCTCGTGGGGGTCTTGGTCGGGGTGGAGAACGGCCGGGAGTAGCTCGCCGGCGTTGGAGCAGGGGCGGCGGCGGCGGCGGTACGTGTCGACGGCGGTGCTCCGGCGGGCTTGGGGCGGTCTGGTCTGGACGGGGAGCTTCAGTGGCGCGTGGGGAAGCTGCTCCGGTGCTTGGCTTGGGCGGAGGGGGTCGGGGTTGAGCTGTTCGCGGTGACCAGAGGCGGCGGCGGCGGCGACAGTGCGGGCGGCGGTGCTCCGGCGGTCCTGGGCGGCGTTGAGCGGGTCGGTGAGCTCCGGTGGGATGATGTAGTGGTGGCTGGCACTTCAATTTGGGTAGGAGACGGCTGTGGAAGGTTGTCCACGAGCGGGTGGAGCTCGGCGGCGACAATGGCGGTGGCGGGCGTTCTCTGGCTGCTGGTGGCTCGCGCGGGCGGCCTGGGGCGACTTTTATAGGGGCAGGAGGGAGGTAGGGGTGCCGGGCGACGCGCGGGGGTGGAGGCACGGCAATGGCGCGGGGTTGGCCGCGGTGGGCGGCTCGGTTCACCGGCGCGGCGTGCGGAGGGCGGAGCGCGTGACCGGCGGCCAAGGATTTTTGCGTGGCGAGGTAGAGATAGCGCGGCACGGGGATGGGAGGACAGCTGCAGCAGCGGCTCGGGTGGGCGGCAAGCTCAGCGACGGGCAGGTCGCGGCGGACGATGCGGCACGGCGCGGCGCGGCCGTTGGGCGCGGCGGGCGGCGAGCAGAGGCGGGGCTGGCGTGGCGCGCGCGGCGAGCGCGGACTGGGCAGCGCGGCGGTGGGGGGGGGGCAAAGCCGGGCTTGGGGGCGAGGGCCGGCGGCCACTGGCCTGGCGGCTTGCGCCGGTCAGGCATCGCCGGCCACCTGGCCGGGCTATCGGGCGGGGAGGGGAGAGAGAGGAGGGGCGAAGGGCCTAATTGCGAGAATTTGAAAATTTCCAGGGGGCTGGTTGGAAACAGGACGTTTTCTCCACTTTCTAATTCGAATTTCAAAAACTTTTGAACATGAAAGTTGTTCAGAACAAAAAGTTCTACAAGTTTGGTTTCAGGCAACACCTCATTTGGCTTGTGGTTTGAAAGTTAATTTAAAAATTCAAAGGTATTCATATGTGCCAAATTTTCAATTTGAATTTCAACTTAACTTGTTCTAATTCTTTTCACCCTTTTATTAGTTGGTTAAGCATAGGGTTGGGCTAATGACATTGCTTTAGAAATGTAATTTATCAGGGTTGTTACAGCCTTCCCCCCTTAACAAGAATCTCGCCCCGAGATTCGGTACATCTTAGTGTGGACATGGGTGCACATACCAGTGGTTGAGATAAGAAAACCAGGGAAATTTTGGTTTAGGTAGCTCTCGGTTTCCCTGGTGGCTTCTTCTTCAGTGTGATGATTTCATTGAACTTTATACATTTTAATCACTTTCCTCCTGGTCCCTCTTTCTTTTCGATCCAAAATTTTAACCGGGTGTTCGACATACGAGAGGTCGGGTTCCACCAATATTTCTCGTTGTTCCACAATCTCGGTAGGAACTCGAATACACTTCTTGAGTTGAGATACGTGGAAGACATCATGGGTGGCCGTGAGCTGAGGGGGCAGTCGTAATTTGTAGGCTGCGGGTCCGCAGCTCTCAATGATTTCGTAAGGACCAACATAACGGGGAGCTAGTTTGCCTTTGATTCCGAATCTTTGCACTCCCTTGGTTGGTGAAACTCGAAGATAGACATGATCGCCAACTTCAAATTTTAGGGGCTTTCTTCTTTTGTCGGAATAGCTCTTTTGCCGGGTTTGTGCGGCTTTAAGATTTGCTTGTATTACTTTTACTTTCTCCTCTGCCTCGATTACCAGGTCGGGTCCAATTATTTTACGTTCTCCGGTTTGTGACCAGCTCAAAGGAGTTCGACACCTTCGTCCGTACAGGGCCTCAAATGGTGCCATTTTCAAACTCGTTTGATAGCTATTGTTGTACGAGAACTCTGCTAGCGGTAGACATTTGTCCCAATTCTTGTCATAGTGAATGACGCAAGCTCTTAGCATGTCTTCAAGAATTTGGTTTACTCTTTCCGTTTGTCCGTCAGTCTGAGGATGGTATGCTGAGCTGCGAATCAGTTTAGTACCAAGAGACGTTTGCAGTTGTTCCCAAAAGCGTGCTACAAACTGAGTACCACGATCAGAAATAATTGTCTTAGGTATTCCATGTAGGCAAACAATACGATTGAGGTAAATCTCGGCATATTTCTTGGCAGAATAGGTGGTGTGTACCGGAAGGAAATGTGCCATCTTTGTGAGTCTATCAACGATAACCCATATGGAATCATGTTTCTGGGAAGTGTTTGGTAGTCCAACGATGAAGTCCATACTTATGTCTTCCCATTTCCAGGATGGTATAGGTAACGGTTGAAGTGTACCGGCTACTTTCAAGTGGCTAGCTTTTACTCTCTGGCACGTGTCACATTCTGAGACATACGTAGCAATTTCTCTTTTCATTCTAGTCCACCAGAAGTTTTGCCTTAGGTCTTGATACATTTTGCTATTGCCGGGGTGGATAGAGAATTTGGAAAGATGTGCCTCATCGAGAATTTGCTTGCGGAGTTCATGATTCTTCGGAACGACTATACGACTTTCGAACCATAGAACTCCCTTATGGTCCTGGCGGAAACATTTATACTTCTCCTCACCTAGAGAGAGTTTTTGTTTGATGATCTTAATTCCTTCATCATGTAGTTGTGCCATGACGATTTGGTCGTGAAGAGTGGGCTCAACTGAGATGTGATTTACGGTGCCTTGGGAAACCATTTCCATGTTAAGCTTCCTCATTTCTGCACACAATGTCTCATTGTAGGATTCCATGGATAAGCAATGGCAATGGGACTTGCGGCTTAGTGCATCCGCGACTACATTAGCCTTGCCAGGGTGATAGTGCACTTCAAGGTCATAATCCTTGATTAATTCTAGACATCTTCGTTGTCTCATATTCAGATCGGCTTGTGTGAAGATATACTTGAGACTCTTATGATCAGTGTAGATATTGCACTGTGTACCCATGAGATAGTGCCTCCATATTTTCAGAGCGTGAATGACAGCTGCAAGCTCAAGATCATGAGTGGGATAATTCTGCTCGTGGGGCTGAAGGGCTCGTGAGGCATATGCAATCACTCGATTCTCTTGCATAAGCACACATCCTAGACCAGTACCCGATGTGTCACAATACACATCGAACGACTTGGTATTATCGGGTTGAGCTAACACAGGTGCAGTAGTCAGATGCTCTCTGAGAGTGTGGAAAGCTTCTTCACATTTCTCATTCCATACAAACTTTACTTCCTTCTTTAACAGTTCAGTCATGGGCTTAGCAAATCGTGCGAAGGTGCTTGGCATGTTCTTCCTCATCCTTGGAATAGATAAGGATGTCGTCGATGAACACTACGACGAATTTGTCAAGTTCGGGCATGAATACCGAATTCATGAGATACATGAAGTAGGCAGGGGCATTTGTGAGTCCAAAGGACATGACCAAGAATTCATATAGTCCATATCGTGTGGAGAAGGCAGTCTTAGGAATATCGCACGGGCTAATCTTGATCTGATGATATCCCGAACGAAGATCAATTTTTGAGAAGACTCTGGCTCCAGCTAATTGATCGAAGAGTACATCGATACGAGGAAGTGGGTATTTATTCTTAATGGTTACTGTGTTGAGAGGACGGTAGTCAACGCATAACCTCAAACTGTCATCCTTCTTCTTTATGAATAGGGCTGGACATCCCCAAGGTGACGCGCTAGGGCGAATGAAACCTTTGTCCAGTTGTTCTTGGAGTTGAATTTTCAGCTCTGCCAATTCTTTAGGGGGCATCCTATATGGTCTTTTGGATATAGGTGCAGTGCCTGGTTGCAGTTCGATGATGAACTCAATATCCCTATCCGGTGGCATTCCTGGCAAGTCATCCGGAAAAACGTCGGCATACTCGTTTACCACCGGAATATCCTCTAGCTTAAGTCCTTCCATTACGAAAGCACAAGAATTTGTGCACTCCCGTAATGGTAGGTAAAGGGTAGTGGCTCCGTGACTAGGTGAATTTATCTCAATGGCTCGGGAAGAAAGGTCCAGTGTGACTCCATGCATAGTCATCCAGTTCATTCCCAAAATAATATCCATGCTGTCAAGGGGTAAAAGAACAAGGTCTGTGTTGATGACTTTACTTCCCAATTTTATCGGTACCAGCCTTATTATTTGGTTGGAAGCAATTTTTTTTTCCACCCGGTGTTGAGATCATATACGACCCTTTTGTGTGACAAACATTCAAGCCTACTTTTGCACCAAACCTTGCACGAATGAAACTATGTGATGCACCAGAATCAAACAATATATCTGCAGGCTTGTTGTTAAATAGAGGATGTGCGTGTCATTAAGGGTGCACCTTTAGGGAGCGCTTCAAGCTGATCAATCTGTCCTTTGCTCTTGTTCCTCTGTCTTTTACGCTTGTTCTGATGGGTTTGGCTAGAACCTTGGCCCTGATTTGGCTGCCTAGGCTGAGGGCATTCTCGAGCAAAATAGTTAGCACTGCTACAAATGAAGCAACGGTTTTTGTCACTTGGACGACCGGGTTGTTTGTTATCTGAAGATATCGCTACTGGCATACCTAATGAACCTCCCTTGGGTGTGGTGCATTTGGCATGGTCTATCTTTTCCGGAACAGGTGAGCGAGTTTGTGTTCGAAGGACTGTACCGGCATCAGTAGTTTTGCTAACTTGACGTCGGCCTCGTGGGATGAATTCTGTGCAGGTAATTTCCCATCCAGCCAAGTCTATGCCGCATGGGTCATACTTGAGAGTCCGACACTTTACTTGGTGATCCTTAAGTTTCATCGGAAGTTGTGATGGGGGCAATAAGGAGTCTGAGTAAACATCTCTTGTGTCCATCATCTTGTTATTGAGCTCTGGATAGCCAGCAACCTGAGGATGGTGGACATTGCACCCATCCCCTTGATGGTGTTGTTGCTGCAGGCGTTGAAAAATCGCTTCCTGCCCCTTGACAAGCTGATGAAGCAACTCGGTTTGAGCGGCCATAACTTCCACTAAACTAGGTGGTGGCTGTGGTTGGGATCCACCAGCACTAGCATCGTAACCATCCGGGTTTCCACGGGTTGCTCCAACCATCTGAAAAGGCGAATGTTCTTCATTAGCAATGTGATCCATATTGCTTCCATGACTCAAAAAGATCTAACGCGGAATAGTAGACTTCCGAAAGGTCATGGATGGAATCATGGGCATAAAAACTGTCTGCCATAAGAATTTTATAACTCCTGGTAGGTTCATCCAAAGTTTCTCATCTTTTGGCAGTGGATAGTGAATTTAGAGATGTACCACTTTGGTATTCAGCCAAGATGATAAATCGATGGCTAGGATGGTCAAACGATTCACTCTTTGCTTCGATGGTTTGACTGTTTTTCAGTAGAACGAGTTATAGTATCTTGCCTATAACTCAAACTTAGCAAGATCCAATAGTGTTGAAATTTTGTGAGAACCTAGATCACAAAATTTAGGACAAGTTTGGTATTCAACACTCAGCCCAGAAATGTAGAGAGACATGGTAAAAATTCCGACAAGTTTCTGCAATCGCAGATTCGACTGCTTTCCAATATCACAATCAAACCAAGTTTTTAGCCATGGCCTACATGATTAGAGTATCCAATGGTCAAGTTGTAAACGTCACAAAAGAGGTGCTCAACTCTTAGTTAGCCTATTACAACACTTGCCAAAAGTTAGGCTACACTATCGAGGAGTATATGCAAAAGTCCTCCTAGGTCATCGGCTAGAAATCGTCGAGGTTGTTGACGGACGACTCGCTGTGAGCAGGAGAGTGAGCTTCCATCGGAAGTGGCTGTGGTACCTCACCCTCGAAGTCCATTCCTGAGGCACTGTCAACCTCCTGTGGCTCCTCCTCATCTTCCTCCATAGCCACCACGCCAGGAGGGGCATTCTGATCATGGTGCCACTGAATGTGCTCATTAGCATCCTCCAACTCAAGGCTCAGATCATGGAGCTGCTCCTCCAAGTGTACTATCATGTCATCTCTCTCACCCATGAGAGTGTCGTGTTCCTGAATTTGGCCCTCAAGTTGGCCAATCCGAGCATCTCTGTCCTCAAGATCCTTACTGAGCTGGTTAATCTGCTCATCCCTGGTATCTGCCATCATGTGGTAGGCCTGTGCAAGATCAGTGAGCTGCACAAGCGCCTGACTCTGGAGTGTCTGAAGTCGGTAGAGTGCATTCATGCACCGCACGGAGGTATCGATGGTCTCCTGGGCATGAAAGTCCACCAAGTACTGTGACTGCTACACCCTGTCAAGCCAAAAAGGGTCGTTGTCCTGGGCAGCAGGAAACAAACCAATGGGAGCGAGTGTGACAACCTCGGGACGCTGCGCACAAAAAGTGGTGAGCACCCTCATGGCTGCAAGCTCCCAAGTGTCGGCCAACCTGCGACCAACAGCCTCAATCTCCAAGGCGAGCCACTCCGAGTGTAGCGGGTGCGGAAAAATGGTCACGTTGACACGGCACTGGGTAACTCCATTCTCTGCAAACTCCAGTCCGGCGTAACGTGGGGGAATTGAATAGCCCACGGTGCTCAACACGTCCCACAAAATAGAGGGAAAGCCCTCCCAGTGGAGACACTGCGAGTGAACGCGTCCATCCTCATCCACCATCATGGCAATAGGCTCGGCCATCTGAACAAAAGATCAAATGGGTGAGGCCAAGAAAAAGTGTGAAAAGCACAGGGATAGATTCTGTATAGTGTGCAAAAATAACCATAACTTCCACAGTTTTCATCCAAAAATTCTCAAATTTCACCAGAACACTCCTAAGATATTTGTGCACCACTTTGCTAGTCAACACTTTGGCTGGATTAGGCTCTAAGATGGCTGTTCCCTTAAGGTCTCACTTCTCTGTCTACCCAGAATTTTCAGTGAACAAAGGGATAGAGTTTCGTGCATCAGGGAAAATCTACCCGGCCAAAATTTACCAAATTTTAACAGCAGCTACCTGGGTAAATTTGGAACAAGTTTTGTGTTGTACTCTTTTGCAGAAAACTGTAGTAAGGGGGCCTAAAAAATTAAGTGGCTGAACTGCTCATTTTTGGACAGAAACTAACACACCAAGGTCTTTGTTGTTTCCCATTACCCATATGTCCAGAATTTTTCGTATTTAGAAAGGAGGTAGAATACGGATTTTGGCAACAAAGCTTTCAACCTGAGTTTCTTCAGAAAGGGTCATTTTCTCAGATCAATAAATCTCTCTTTTCGGTCATGGCAGATTTGTGACAGATTTGCTAGATAGTCCTTATGCAAAATCACGCTTAGATACGCAAGAACCTTACCACTCTCATTCAACGCATTTTCAATTTCAGATATATATGGTCATGATGCATGCACGTCCTATTCGTCCTCACAAAATAAAATAATTGCCAAATAACTTTTGGTCTTACGAAGATAGTTTCGGTGGCATACATGATACGCCTCTCACTATAATAGCTAGTCGAGATTTTCTAACTGTTCTTTAACTTATCGTAATCGCGGTTAGTGTACCTGCAGAAGATTGATAGAGCACATATATTTCATGAACCTTTCATGCCAGCACTCATGAAAGCGTCCGTATTCATTACCGTTTACTTATAGAAACGATATCTATACAATTTCCGCCGTACAGACGACGTTAACATACGCTATCGAGATAGCGTATTCACGGGGGTACCGTCATGAGACGGGGGTATGAACAGCGATCGCCATACCCTGCGCCAAACCTTCTACTCCCAATATATTCAACTAACAGTTGGCATATTGGCAGCACCTCAAGTAAGCCACTGCTTGAGGGCAGCGTTCGGTTCGCATCACCGACAGGAAGCCCAAGCTCTCTCAGTTGGCTGAGGATTCTTACCTTCTTACCTTAGCGATGAGTGCGTCGTTACAGAATTTAAGGTCGGTTGTGCATAAAAGTAAGTTTTGACAGAAAGTAATGTGCTGGAAGTCAATTGATAATATATAGAGGTTAGATAGCCACCTAGTAACTTTCCCATAATCCCTTAGGGCTTTACGAACTATGCACCATCCTTAGCGCACCAACGTATTCCGCAACACATCCTTCTAGTCAAGTTTTAGTAAAACGAGTTTTTAAGGCTTGTCGCATTCTCTGGCGTATGCATTTCGGCTCTGGTGCCAGCTGTTACCAGCTGTGGCACCAGCTACGGCTCTGATACCAGCTGTGGCAGAACCACCTGAATTAATCCGGCTCAAGTGTGTTAACCATCACCATTAGGGCAATCTCGGTTAACCTTACACTTCAAACGGAGTAATCCATTGGTCTGTCGGGTAACCTCCCGATACAACCACGGTAGAGCGGATCGAAGCCATACATACAAATGCTCATGCGAAGATGAGCCCAGAGAATACCACATTCCAACAGATATTATGAAAATTATCATAAGTGAATATTACAAACCAAGTTTGGGTTTAGTAACCAAGTACTTCAGTGATCATAACCAATATGTTCTTCAGAGTTTAAGTTGCAGCGGAAATAAAATAACGACAACTACTCGACGATAAAGGATGTCTCGATGAAGCCCGTACGAGACATCACTCGGCATTATCTCCATTGGCCGGGGGCGTATCCCATTCCACCGACCAACCAGGGGGAAGAGTACACGGCCAGGTCAAGCTAGCAATCATATCTTCGAAGGTCTCACCTGAAAACGAGCCACAAGCAAGGCTGAGTATGCTAATACTCAGCAAGACTTACCCGTGTAGTGGAATCTACTCCACCGACTCTAGACATGCAAGGCTTTTTGGCTCAGGGGTTTGTTTTGCTGAAAAGCATCTACGAGTGGGTCCTTACTTTCAACTTTTAGCTCAAGATTCTAGTTTCATTAACCATTCTAGATAAGCAGCTATCCAATATTATTCATGGTGAAGAATTAAATTTCATCCAACAAGTTTATCCATCATCATTGTTCCTCTTCTTACTTTGTGGGTAAAAGGGGTTAAGCAGTCTCAATAGCCGTGAGAAACGGACGATTCGAATCGAATTTCTTAACCTTGCAAGGGAAACCTAAACACACGACACGTGGTTACTCCTAGAGTCACACGTGCAACTTTTCCCCTTTCTTTCCGGGTCGTGGATCGGGGCTACCCTCCGAGAGTACACGAGCCCCACGCCACGGTTCGACGCCGGGTCGTGACCACTCGTGCACTCGCCATATAGTGGGACCGAAGTTCAAAGGGTAGGATGCCGTCCACTTGCCGGGCCAATCAGGTACTTAAGCTTACCGATTACCATATTCTCGGCATGTGGTTAGTACGTTCAAAGACTTAACCACCACTACCACACACTGCGGCCTTAGCATTTTTCACTAAACAGACGGGCCTCAATCGTAAACATCGTACCATAGCCCGTCCGTTGTCCTTATGATTGCAGGGTGTAGTAAACATTCAACTCCTAATTTCTCGCGAGTGACAGGAAATCACTCGGCTTTTACCGGATTCCTATTAGCACAGCATTCTATCGAACCTTACATCAAATTTTCAAGCATGGGTTCCTACATCATGCAACTAAGTTTTCATTCAACTCCTATAAACTTAATGCACAAGCAAAAGAGTAGTGAGTTGCATAATTTAGGAAAGGAAATGGGTTATGCTCCGGGGCTTGCCTTCTTGTGCAAAGTTAGTCCGGGGATCGTCTGAACGTTGACCCGGGTCTTCAACTGCTTCAGTTAAATTTGCCTGGGCTTCTCGCTGCTCACTCTCGGACTCGGGCACCAGCTCGTAAGTCCCGTCGGCGAGAGTAGTCGTTTCTACATGAATGCACAAGTTTAAGTAGTGGTGATGGTAAACGACATGATTTCCTTCACGATAAAGTTGCAGTCTGTAAAACATGAGTTTTGTTGTGAAGTGAGTTACTTTATCATTCGTGGGCAATCGTTAATAGAGTAGAATAGTACAATGAGTAACTTCGTTAAGCAAGGTGGGGTGGGTGTTCATGGGAACTTATGTTCCTCATGTAAACATGATTTAAGTGTAACTACTATAGCGAGTAGTTTCTGGTCATGAAACCTTGGATCTAGGCACATCAGGGAAAGATATTCTTACTGTAAAATTTTCAGATATTTTCATGCAGCAGATTAATTATGACAAATATAATACATGGTTGCTGCTAGATTCTTGTTCTTTTTGTAAAGAGCAAAAGGTGCAAAAAATGAGACTAAGATTTTTACAGGGCCTTCACTTAATCAAGCAGGAGCTACTGTAATTTTTATAGGATTTATTATGCAGTTTTCAGAGCATAGTAAATATGACATTACACACCTAGGTTATTTAAGGATTTATTTTTACAGGATCCTGTACAGGGTTTTTGTCCATGAAACTTTTTACGCAGCATCCACTACCACTGAGTATCTCCTAGTAAAAATATGAGAATTTTCCAAGCTAAGGTACTATTTTCTTGATTTAATGTATGTTATTAGCACCTAAATCAAATAAATAGGTTCCTCTGAGGTAAAAAGTCTCTAAATTTTTCTATGGTATTTAGGTACCAGTACACCAGTATGGAAAAAGTTTCATTAGGTGATTCATAACCTACCTGCAGCGATAATTAATTCTATCCAAACATGGTATGAAACTAAGTGTAATAAACAGTGTAGATAGATATGGAATTTGGGCCTGATCTTTTTACAATGGCTTACACAACAAAAAAATCTCCTACTGTAAAATTTTCAGGGCCAGCACTTGTTTACAACAATGGTTGTGAATAAAGGTCATTAAATAGCCTATTTAATTTAGAGCATAAATTAGCTAGAATCTGAGGAGATGCATGTAACAAAAGTTGTGGAGTTTATCCTAAAGGTTCCAGAACAGTTGAGTTTGTATTTTTCTGAATTTTCTACGATTTTATACGAATTTTACAAGTTCACTGATTTTGAATCTAGGTTTGAATCTTTCTTTTACAACTGGGTTCTTGAATCTTACGTGCAGAACCTTCTAAAGATTTCAATTACTGCAATTGGGTCCTTGGCGGCTCGGGTACAGTGGCCGGCCAAAATTCCGGCGAGGGGTGAGGGCCGGGGAAGGATCAGGGGTGCGAGGGCTACCTCGTGGGGGTCTTGGTCAGGGTGGAGAACGGCCGGGAGTAGCTCGCCGGCGTTGGAGCAGGGGCGGCGCCGGCGGCGGTACGTGTCGACGGCGGTGCTCCGGCGGGCTTGGGGCGGTCTGGTCTGGACGGGGAGCTTCAGTGGCGCGTGGGGAAGCTGCTCCGGTGCTTGGCTTGGGTGGAGGGGGTCGGGGTTGAGCTGTCCGCGGTGACCAGAGGCGGCGGCGGCGGCGACAGCGCGGGCGGCGGTGCTCCGGCGGTCCTGGGCGGCGTTGAGCGGGTCGGTGAGCTCCGGTGGGATGATGTAGTGGTAGCTGGCACTTCAATTTGGGCAGGAGGCGGCTGTGGAAGGCTGTCCACGAGCGGGTGGAGCTCGGCGGTGACAATGGCGGTGGCGGGCGTTCTCTGGCTGCTGGTGGCTCGCGCGGGCGGCCTGGGGTGACTTTTATAGGGGCAGGAGGGAGGTAGGGGTGCCGGGCGACGCGCGGGGGTGGAGGCACGGCAATGGCGCGGGGTTGGCCGCGGTGGGCGGCTCGGTTCACCGGCGCGGCGTGCGGAGGGCGGAGCGCGTGACCGGCGGCCAAGGATTTTTGCGTGGCGAGGTAGAGATAGCGCGGCACGGGGATTGGAGGACAGCTGCAGCAGCGGCTCGGGCGGGCGGCAAGCTCAGCGACGGGCAGGTCACGGCGGACGGTGCGGCACGGCGCGGCGCGACTGTTGGGCGCGGCGGGCGGCGAGCAAAGGCGGGGCTGGCGTGGCGCGCGCGGCGAGCGCGGACTGGGCAGCGCGGCGGTGGGGGGGGCAAAGCCGGGCTTGGGGGCGAGGGCCAGCGGCCACTGGCCTGGCGGCTTGCGCCGGTCAGGCATCGCCGGCCACCTAGCCGGGCTGTCGGGCGGGGAGGGGAGAGAGAGGAGGCGCGAAGGGCCTAATTGCGAGAATTTGAAAATTTCTAGGGGGCTGGTTGCAAACAGGATGTTTTCTCCACTTTCTAATTTGAATTTTAAAAACTTTTGAACATGAAAGTTGTTCAGAACAAAAAGTTCTACAAGTTTGGTTTCAGGCAACACCTCATTTGGCTTGTGGTTTGAAAGTTAATTTAAAAATTCAAAGGTATTCATATGTGCGAAATTTTCAATTTGAATTTCAACTTAACTTGTTAGTCTAATTCTTTTCACCCTTTTATTAGTTGGTTAAGCATAGGGTTGGGCTAATGACATTGCTTTAGAAATATAATTTATCAGGGTTGTTACAGGCTCTAACCCTTATTAATACCTAGGAGGACGACCAAGAGGGTGTTTGAGTCGCACTCCAAACCTAGGACGCATCCCTAATGGACCCGACTTGATACAAAGCCCATTGGGCCAAATTAAGATGTCGCAGCACCTTTAGACAGAAAACCAGTCGGTAGTATTTTGGTCATTGCGGACTAATCAGGAGGGATATGGACTTGAGTCCGGATACATATGAAACTAGACTTCATAAGCTTTCCACGAAGTACTTGAACGCCCCAATCCGAGTCCGTATGCGACCGTGGTGTCCGTCACAAGTTGGTGCTGTTCTGCAGTCCGAATCCAGCCTCCAAAACGTGTTGGACATGGACTCTTTCTTTCCTTGCACCAAAAGTGACGTGGTGGCCTGATGGAGAACATTGGGGAGACTTAGGCTTGGTCCCCAATCAACTTCTTTGGTCCTCCATACCTTCCATGTGTGTTTATTACATGTGGGTGTATCCATTCTGGTGATGTCCACATCATTCTCCCCTTCTTGGCTGCAAGTCGTCCTTGACTTGCTCCAACGGCATTCAAAGGTGCTTGCTCTGATGTTGGAACATGGAGCGACGACTATGCTGCATGGGCACAACAAACAATTCTCCCGTTCTTCGGGCTGATCCTGTTGCATAAGAGAAAAACTAGAAGAACTTTGCAAGATATTATTAGTGTTAATGCAGCCCCCTATTTGCTCATGGTATTGTAGCCCAAAAGGATATTTCAGATTAGAACAGATATACACTTTATGCACCAAATATTCTCCTTTGATGTCATTTTTTCCTATTGCATGAAGCGAACAATTATTTAAACTTGGCAAATTAGAATCTAATTGAAACTTCTCTTTTAGACAATTTAGATTACACAGAATATTAAATTCAATATAACCCAAAGTATTTAAAGAAGACAACAATTTCGGTTCATCTTGTACACAAGTAATAGGATGAGAAGGATTATATTCAGCACATTCATATGGTTCCACACCAAAAGTATCACACTTATTCATTAATTCTGGTATATGAGTAAAAGAAATATTAGCACACAAGTCCTCTTTATCATAAGAAACAACAAGTAATTCATCTTGTGAAAAAGTTGAATCAGCAGCAGGTTCCACTATTCGTTGCTCTTTGTTAGCATGTAGAGTGGATAAAGTTTGGACACTATGAGTCACATCATTCTTGCAAGTATTCACAAATGAAAGAATTTCTTTTTCAGCATGGAGAGCAAGACAAAACAATTGACCGATATAGCAATAGGACTTGCCAATTAACAAGTTTCGAATTTCAGAATTGAGCCCTCTCATGAACCTATTCATAACATCTTCCATGCATTCATCCAATCCACCAAACATGATACAAATTTTAAAATCATGGTAGTATTGTTTCACAGTCCTACTACCCTGTTTCAATTTCTCTAGTTTGGTAAGCAAATGATCAACATAATATGCAGGAATACAGGCATCTCTAAAATGTATTTTGAATTCTTTCCAAGTTTGCGAAATAATGTTATTCCTACAAATATATTTCCATTCTAGCAAAGCATTTTCTGTTAAAAGATTAGAGGCAATATAAATCATTTGTTTCTCCGACAGGTCATGCTCATCAAATTCATTATCTACTTTTAGCTCCCAATCAATGTAAGCTTTAGGATCAAACTCACCAGGATATAAAGGCAAGCATTGAATAATGTCCAGAATATTTTGTTGTTGTTTGCTCCGCTCAAAAATCACTGTATCACCTGCCATGATCAGTAGAAAACAAGAACACAAAAATAATATGTATCCTCCTGTCAACTACTAGAATGTGTCGGTTGTAATTTTCTCAAACTCAACTTGTTTAATACGAGCTCTTACCAGTTCTTACCAAGAAAAACAGGATGAGTCGGAAACCAACAAGTCAAGCACCTTGAAAGAAGTGTATCGGTGCCTTAGCAACAGAAAACTGTCAAGCTGTAGTCGAGTATGTGGAGCTGTAGGTGGGCTGAAGCAAGGAAGTACTAGCACCACATTAGTCACAAAAGCAAGCTGAATAATTGTTCAACGGTGGTACTGTGCTGGTTCAAGCCTAGACCGTACTAGAGGCGCGAACCTGGACACAAATGAAGTCACAAAGCACCAACCGAAACAGCAGGAACACAAAAGATGGATCAGCCCCTTTCTTCTTTTTCTTTTCTTTTCTTTTCTTTTCTATTTTTTTTTCACTTTGTCTTCTTTTTTTTTTTTGTAGAGGACTAAAATCCTTTGTTTGACAAACAACGCAACAGGATTACTGCATATAGCTACTACAAACTCAGATTGACGAAACTTGTTTCACGCAGCCACACGCACAAATCTCCAAGTCGATTCTGAAGCACTCAGATGGAGTTTGTGACCCAGGTCAGATCCGTTGGAAAGATCACGAGTTACTCTTTCCAGATTGTACTAAAACTCGCAAATCGGAGACCGGACACAGAAACAATGAAAGTTTTCTTCCACTGATGAATTGAAACTCCGAGACAAAAAGAGGTGACAAGAACTCGAAACTCTAAAGGACTAAACTAAGACCAGCAACGTGACGCAACCGATGCAACCGAAAACTCAACAAGCCCTAACTAAGTAGTACTAGCAAAGGCTCAAAGGGTTTATAGGATTGCAGGCAAACTAATCTACCTTTTTTTTGGTTTTTCTGGACTATAGGAAATTAAAAATAGCAAAGATAAGTCTCCCACCGATAAACCTTGCTCTGATTACCAACTGATGTGAACCCATTAGGTTTTGTTCCCGATCTTTCGATGAGAGATGGGGCATAACTCGATTGGGAATGGAGACGACGTTCACGGCCTGACTACAGCCTTCCAAGGACGCTGCGCCTTAGCAACCGATACACCACCTCCAATGGCTGCCGCGATCTTGTGGAGCGCGACACCCGGCCACTAGGGCACCTGTCCTGCAAGCAATCGAAGAACCAGCAAGAACAAGTAGAACAAACAACTCAATTGCAAATATGGAGACAATAACCAATCTGAAATCAATAAGGTGGGGTTCCGAATCGAGTAGAACGGATGGTAGCAATGGCTAAACTTTCAACAAAACAAAAACCCAATCTGTTCATGGCGGCTCTAACCCTTATTGATACCTAGGAGGAGGACCAAGAGGGTGTTTGAGTCGCACTCCAAACCTAGGACGCGTCCCTAATGGATCCAACTTGATACAAAGCCCATTGGGCCAAATTAAGATGTCGCAGCACCTTTAGATAGAAAACCAGTCGGTAGTATTTTGGTAATTGCGGACGAATCAGGAGGGATATGGACTTTAGTCCGGATCCATATGAAACTAGACTTCATAAGATTTCCATGAAGTACTTGAACGCCCCAATCCGTGTCCGTATGCGACCGTGATGTCCGTCACAAGTTGGTGCTGTTCTGCAGTCCGAATCCAGCCTCCAAAACGTGTTGGACATGGACTCTTTCTTTCCTTGCACCAAAAGTGACGTGGTGGCCTGATGGAGAACTTTGGGGAGACTTAGGCTTGGTCCCCAATCAACTTCTTTGGTCCTCCATACCTTCCATGTGTGTTTATTACATGTGGGTGTATCCATTCTGGTGATGTCCACATCACCCAGATCAACCTTTCTTTCTTAAACGTTCGAGCATGAAAATGGAAGGACTGCGCGAGCGACACTCGGGCAGGGGCCGGTCGGACTGCGAAAAAACCTAAGCCCCAGCGGCTACGGCGACTTCGCTCATCGGCTCCTCCTGACGTGCCCGCCCGCTGAAACTAATCAGTCGTTTCTATACGCTCAATGTGTTATACGGATAGAAGGATACATAAAATTGAACATAACAGAAAGAGATTGAAAAGATTTCATCAAATTCATTCATTTGGAAGTTATACAAAAGACTAATTACATGTGCCGCCGCCGGGGGTTTTTGGTGGGAGGGCTTTGTCTTCTAGGAGTACAGCTAAGGCCTCTGCTGGGCCGAGCACCGACGCATCGATCTCGTCCAACTCGGCCTCAGTATACCCCGAAGCATACCCCCCACTCATCCCGGCAAAGTTAATACCGGAATAGTGGGAGCCGAAGACCCCCAAGGCACGCCTCACACCGACTCGGAGCGCCTCCTGCGCAAGCCCGCGCGCCCGACGGTACGCCCCGACGAGACGAGCAGCCAATGAGCTTGTCCCTTCTGCTTGGGCGATGACGAGGTCATCGCAAACGACGCGGACGGCATCTCGTAGACTTGAGTGCTCGGCCTGCTCCGCGTCGTTGGCCTCCTTCAGCCGGGTCAGGTTGTCCCGCAGCACACGCTCCCGGTCAAGCCCCTGGGACACGGCGGCATGCAGCCCCTGCACTTGTGCGCGGAGTTGACTGACCTCCGCCCCAAGGTCGG
Source organism: Panicum miliaceum (assembly GCA_032594955.1). NCBI lineage: Eukaryota > Viridiplantae > Streptophyta > Magnoliopsida > Poales > Poaceae > Panicum > Panicum miliaceum. The sequence goes on along the minus strand of CM064061.1, from coordinate 42,849,716 downwards.
CCGCCATCTTCTCAGCTTCGACCTTCCGGGCTTCCTCGAGGTCGCGCTCCTGGCAAGCCCTCCACCGCTTGTGACGGATGCGTTCGACGGTGGTCAGAAGATTCTCGTGATCCCTCTTCAACCGCGCGAGCTCCTCGGCGTCGCGGCGGGCCCTCTCGGCAGCAGCCCGGAATTCCTCGGCGTCGAGGCGGGCCTTCTCGACAGAAGCCTGGAACTTCTCCTCAGCTCGCCGCACGGCCTCCTGCGCCTCCTGCTCGCGCGCGTGCAGGTTGGCGATGACCTGCTGGGCGGCGGCAAGCTGGGAGGACAGCTCCCCGGTTCGCCGCCTCTCCGCGGCGAGGCAGTCCCAGAGCCCCCGCTCACTGCGGAGGAACTCGGACTTCCCCCAGCTGCGCTCCCGGAGGGCCTGCAGAATAAGGCACCGTCAGGTGACCACCGGAGAAAGGGGGACGGAGAAACAGAGAAAAAATCAACAAGGAGAAGACACCATACCTGGCCACCCGGAATGACCACGTCGTCCAGTTGCCCCAGCGCAGACGACAGGGCAGCGCGAACGTTGGCGAGGCCACCCTGTACCGCCTGCCACTCGCTCCACTCCCCGGCGTCGTCCAGCACGAAGGGTGGCCCCTGCGGGTCCTCGCGAGGCCTCCAGCGCAGGGTCGGTCCACCCCAGGCGTCGGGGTCGGAGGCGACCGAGGCGACGGCTTGGGAAGACGTCCCGACCGTCGCTGCCGTCTCGGTCCTCGTAGTAGCCGCCGCGGCCACCGGAGCCTCGACCGCCGCAGCCATCGGGCCAGGCGCCCCTATCTCCACCGCCGCCACCGTCGCGGCCGCTGAAGGAGCCGCCTCCATTGCAGCCGCGGGCGTAGGTTCCAGCACCTGCGCCGTCGCCGCCACCTCCGTTGCCACCAGCAGGGCAGATGCTGGCGCCTCCTCCGCTGGCTCTTCCCCCGCGTCGTCGAGGATGATTACCTCGTTGGGGGGAGGAGCCGCTGGGGCGACGCCTTGCCCCACCGGGCCGCTCGTCGGGGTAGGGGGCTTGAAAGGAACCAGCTCCTGCCCCGCGCCCATCGGCGGCACCCCTCCTCCCGGCGCCTTCGTAGAGGGCGTTTCCGCAGGAGGACCCGAGGCCTCTCCAGTGGCGCCGCTACTCGATGCCAGCGGTGTTGTGGCTCGCCCTACGGAGGCGGCCGACAGACGAAGCGCCTTCCTCGGCGCCAGTGGCGGGACGGAAGCCCAAGGCACGGCGCTGCAAAACAACAATCACCCCGTCAGAAGCGGCGCAAAGGCAGAAGGGAATTTAGGTGCGTGAAGATTTCTTGACTTACCTCCTCGCAACACGAGGCCGACGAGCGTGCTTCGCCTCCGAACTGGGCACCGACCCCGGGGCGTCTGGCAGCGGCCGCTTGACACCGCGCTACTCCTCGGGCGGCGCAAGCTGGGAGTCACGGGTCGGTACCGCCGCCTCCCCGGGTGTGGCTCCCGCTGCCTCCGTCGCCTCCCCGGGGGCGGCGCTGGTCGTCTCCGCCGCCTTCTCGGGACCAACCCCCGCCGTCTCCTCGGGAACGGCCTCAGATCTCCGAGGAAGTGGACCCTGGGCCACTGGTGCGCTCGCTCCGCCCCCCGCGACCGACTGGGGGGCTGATCCCGGATCACGAGCGCTCCCGAGCGGGGGGTCACCAGGCGTTTCTCCTCTTCCTCCTCCTCCTCCTCGGACTCCTCGTCCTCATCGTCATCGTCGTCCATCACGACCGCGCCACGCCGCCGCCTCTGGAGCTCCTTGGCGGCCTTCTTCTTCCTCCTTGCCATTTCCTTGTCTTTCCGCTTCTTCTGTTTCTCAGCAAGGAGGCGGTTTTGAAGATGACGCTCGGCGTACTCTGGAACCGGCGGGCGCGAGCCGACGACTTGATTCAGATTGCCCTGGGAGTCGCAACGGACCTATGTCAGATAGCAAACCAAAAAGTACAGAAAGAAGGACGAGAAGAAAGACTCTCACCAATTCGATGAAGTCCTCATCGGGGTGCATCGGAGGATGGTCGGGCACCGGGTAGACGACGTCCCGGTCGTCCAGCGCCTCCCGGACACGTTGCTCGACCTCGGCGTCAGCAAGCGCGCCCGCCGCAAGGACAGTGCCCTCCGTTGACGCCCCGGGGACCATGTCACCGAGCGAACGGGCCCGGAGCATCAGCGGCGCCACCCTCCGGGCGTGATACGCCCCGATGACGCTGGCCCCGGTCAGGCCGTTGTTCTTCAGGCGGTTGATCGCTTGAAGTAGGTCGGAGATCCGACCCTTCTCCTTGTCAACCGGGTCGTACGACCACAGCTCCGGCGCCGATTCGATGACGCGGCCGGTGAACTCCGGCAGGGGGGACTCGGAGTAGTTCTTCACGTAGAACCACTGCTGATGCCACCCCTTGTGAGACGCCAAGAGCTTCATCGCCATATACTCCTAGGCGCGGTGTTGATGAAGGTGGATGCCGGTGCAGACAATCGGCACGGGGATCGTCCTCGAAGTCGTCCCCCTCCTCTCGGTCTTCTGATGAAGGCTGACCGCGAAGAAGTATTTCCATAGGGAGAAATTGGGTTCAATCCCTAGGAAACCTTCACACAGCGCGACGAATGCCGCGATGTGTTGGACCCCGTTGGGGTTGAGATGTTGCAGCTCCAGCCCGTAGTAGTGGAGGAGCCCGCGGAAGAAGCGGCTTGGAGGCGACGCGAACCCCCTCTCGTGGAAGTGCGCGAAGGAGACAACGTAGCCGTCCTTCGGCTGCGGCGCATCTTCTCTCCTAGGAAATCGCCATTCGCCCCTCTCGGTCCTCTGGCAGAGCAGACCCTTCTTGATGAGGCCCTCGGCGAGAGCTGCTGAAGCTTGAACGCGTCCAAGACTCCATTGCTGAGTTGGGTGGTGCGTGGGAGTTTTGGCGGCGGGGGCAAGAAGGTTGCAGTGCTTAGCGGAGGAAGACGAAAGGGAGGCAAGAAGGCAAAGGGCTTAAGATGTGAGCAGGCGGAACCAACAAGACGGGCCCCCGCGTCTGATAGAGAGGCACGCAGAAGCGGAAGAGGCAACCCCGTCGCAACTAGCGCGCCGCCAGGTACGCCCCATCACCTCCGCTTTTTAGGGAACCGTGCGCCCATCCCACCAAAGGGAGCGTCTCTCTCTCTCTCTCTCTCTCTCTCTCTCTCTCTCTCTCTTTTCGCTCTCTCCCGCGCCTCGACAGGTCTGGCGCACCCCGCTGTTTCGCCTCCCTTGGAATATACACGACTGACGTCCTCCGCACCAGGCCCAAGGCCCATCATAAGGTAAAGAAGGGATACGGAGCTGAAAACGCTCCTACGGCCCATTACGGTCCAGGGGTTCGAAGGCTGGCCCACTACGGGTTCGACGGCCGCCCCAGGACAACCACGAACAAGGGGTGAGAAGGGACGGGTCCGCTAGCGACCATCACCCAGGCGAGCGAAAGCCCAGGGCGACCCGACCTCACGTTCAAGTCTGGACTGGAATAAAGTTTATGGTTTTTCCCCGAAGAAAGGCAACGAGCCCTCGGGTCCTATCGAACGGACTCGGGAACTATATGAACTGACCAGTCGGAATCTGGGGTACGCCACCAGCTTGGCCCAAGCCCCCCCCCCCCCCCCCCCCACCGAACGGGGACCGGGACTCCACTCGAACTTACCCGTTGGCAGCTCAACGAGCACCACGGAACATCCAACGAGGATAACGTGGCACAGCTCAGCCCCTCCGTCCCAGCGAACGGACACTTGAGGGGAAACGATCGAAAAGCCGACCTAGTCTCCCGACCGGTTCCTCTGCAACGCGTGGGGGCTCGGGGGCTAGGGTCGCAACTAGCGGCCACACGTGTGGTCATGTTGGACCAGGAGTAATTGGCATGCAGCAGGGGCTTGTCCCGCATCTGACCAAACCCAAAACTCCTTGCCCAACCAAATTCCCCGGCGGAACCGATCAAAAAGAGCGTTTCTCTTCCTGATCCGGTGCAGGCTGCAGGACGAGCGGGCACCCTCGAGTAGACGAACGAGGACAGCCTCCGGAGGAGCATCCATTGCTTCACCAAAGGCTCGGGGGCTACTGTCGAGGGGAAATATTAACGATTCCTCATACCCCCGAACCCAGGACGCAAGTACCCGGGTCCCCCAGTGGTCACAACAAACTTTATCGACTCGGCGCAGGCAGGGAGCCCTCCGCTCCGCCTCGCCCGATCCACGGACCTAAGGGTCGGGCACGTCCGGCATCCAGCCACGGGACTCTGCCTCGCCCGACTATAGACCTAAAGGTCGGGCGCGTCCGGTCTCTCGCCACAAATCTCCGCCTCGCCCGACCACAGGCTTGAGGGTCGGGCGAGTCCGACCTCTCGCCATAAATCTCCACCTCGCCCGACCACAGGCTTGAGGGTCGGGCGAGTCCGACCTCTCGCCATAAATCTCCCCCTCGCCCGACCCCGGCGCAGAAGGTCGGGCTCAACCGGGTCAACAAACCAGGAGCCGCCTCGGGCGCAAACCAACGGATACAAGCGTGGGCCCCGGGAGCTCCCAACAACTCCACCAACTCTGCCAACCCTGCCAGCAATACGGTAAGGCTCTGACGTGCAGGAAGGCATCAGCGACCCTCGATGTAACGCACCATGGCGCTCAGGCGAAGTACTGTGGTGGCAAGGCACACAATACATCAAAGCTGCCCAAGTGGACGTCGTTCGGTCTTGCATTCCGCCCGGCGTCAGGACGTGACAACTTGTTTCCCGGTCAAGCGCACGCGGCTACAGGAAGCCACCAACTACCGTAACGTACGCATCGCTGACGGGAAGACATCATTGCCCCGCATGGCTACAGTAGATGGACAACGTCCGGTCGTGTCCGTCGTACCTCCTCTCCCGTCCGACACCATGGCAACTACGGTGTCATCCTTATCCTATAAAAGGAGACCGAGGGTGCCCAAGAGGGGGGGGAGGCGAGGAGAGACCAGCGAATACTTCCCTTCACGAAAAAAACCTTAGCACACAGCAAGAGACTTGGGCCAGTTTCCCTCTCTCGAACCATCTGTAACCCCCTACTACAGATCCAGCGCGAGCAACACGAGCAGCTCCTCACACTGGAAGTAGGGACTTTCGTGCCCGAACCAGTCTAAATCCCGTGTCCACTCGTGCCACCATCGTAAGTCTTACGCGCATAAAAGAAATTACTTATCGTAAGCTAGCCCACCAAATTTAGCAGCGACAGTATGCATACTGCAGCAAGTTTCTAATCCACAACTCAGCTACACAAAAGTAGTGTGGCTTACTGTTTGTTGTCGTTCGCACAACAGGTAAGCAACTTGATGTTTGGTGAAGCCGAGGAAGACAGCATGGTGAAGACGGCGAAGAAGATCCCCACGAAGAAGTTCAGCAACCTGACTGGCAACGGCATCTTCAAGGGGGATGCCGTCCCCGGGATGGCGGAGAAGCACCTGAGCACGGCGAAGTTGAAGGAGATGACCGGCAGCGACATCTTCGCGGACGGGAAGGCCCCCTCCCAGGACTACCTGGGTGGGATCCGCAACCTGGACGTGCTGCCAGAGAAGCCCAACGCCAACGAGCCTCAATGATAACTTAAGGTGTGTTTCAGATTTAAATATGTTTGCCGATTTGGGAATAATTTACTCATTGTGGTTGTGATCTTCTAAATTTGGGCATGGAGATAATAATCATGTCCCTTGATTAATGATGATGAATCGAAGCATAGATGGTAGTTTTCTCATATTGGATTTTTGTTGTAGCATGGTGGGACCTTCTCCCAGCAGCCTTGTCCAGTCCTCACTGACGGGGGCACTGGAGTCATCGATTTTCAGGTGTCAGTGTGTCACCCTGCTACAATTCACTGCAATAAGGGAACTGGAGATTGTGCAGAATGGATATCCGATTCTCTGATGAGAAGTTCTGCCGTGGGAGGTCTTCCTCATCAAGGACTAAATTCCTGTTAGGCCTGTATTTGTTGGTATTGGTGGTCTCCCTATAACTGTAGTAGTTGATTGCCTATCCTTGTATACCAGAAAACTTCAGCAATTCTTGGTTTTCTTTAAGGTTATGTCGCGGAATTTACTTACAGTTTTATGACTTTATCCAAGATCTCTGACCGAACTTGTCCTGGTATTATTTTCAGGTTCGATTTGGCTCTTGTACTGAATGGACGGAAGGAGAAGTTTGCATCTGGTTTGCTGAAATAGTTCCTGGCGACTGGCGTACCTAAAGGCCACACCGTTCCACTTATGATTTTCGTTTGTTTTTTCAGCTTGAATTTGGTATTCAATTTAGTGTCCAATTTAATTGTGCTCATTGTAATAGCCCTTCCAATGCTCATCCAACCTCCTTTCCTTGTGGATTAGTTGACTTGAACTTGGTTGCACAGGAAAGTTTAAAAATGAAATTAGTTGTAGCCATGATTGTGGTAGCTCAAGGCCTTGGATTAAAATTGCACTCTTGCAAATTGGTAACCATATTAGTTGCAACTAAATTTGCATTTATTTCTTTATGCCCTCTATTAATTCAGATTTAAATTCATTAGGCCTTGCCATTCTCTAATTTTATCTGCAAGGGTGAATCACTGTGGGTATCGTTGATGCTCAAATTTTGGAATGGGCCTGAAGAAGTGTGCGCAATACCAAATAAGGAATAATTTCAAGTGAAGGTCTGGATTTTGCATTTCTGGGCATCAAGTTTATGTCCAATATCATGTATTATCTACCTCATATTAATTATACTTTTTAATTACTCTTTATCGTGTCATGAGATACCTGGAGTGTTTACTATTAAGATTCTTGAACCCATGCTTTTCCTTGTCACTGAATTTTCTCAATTACTGGATTATACTTTTTAATTACTCTTTCTGTAGCTTGTAGAAGGCCGTGCAAATAAATTTGATGTATTCTTTCTGAGAAAAACCGATTGCATTAACTCAGTACACAACAGAAGTACGATGGTAAATTGTCATGCAGTGAATTCTGAAGATGAAGTAGACATGGATATAACTAGAAGAATATATATGAAGGATCCTGCAATAATCTATTTAATTTTTTTCCTGACGATTTCCTAATGTTAGGGCTAGAGGGTTGAACAAGTGTTACTCTACATTAGGATAAATAAACTGATGTGCCTATTCGATGTGGTATGATCTTTTGATAGTTGTGTGAAGCTGTGCAGAGTGTTCAATTTTGCAGCACATATGAGAAAACAACACTAGAACTGATATCAAAGTTGGTTTCCAGTTCCTAGCTCTGACTATTTGGTGACTTGTGGTTCAGGTCGCAACCAGCTTAAATTAATCACACAATCATTTCTAGGTCAACTTTCATGATATTTTTGTTGAATGCAAAGGGTTCACGGTGCAGTGGCAACTGCCACCGGCTGGGGACAGGGTTCAATCCCTGGGTGCTGCACAATTTGTGGAAAATAAAAAAATCCTCTCGCCAGTCTCATGTGCCAAAGCACTGGTCAAGACACGGCCCAGGTCTGCCTGAGGAACGTGTATGGCCCAGGCAGGAGTCTCACGGGTTACCTTTCCCAGTGTCAGGGTGGGGCCGGGTTCGGGGATTTTCTTGACCAGCGTGAGAAGGCCTTCTTCTAACATGAAATGCCCGGGGGGCGGCTTGCCCCTCGCAGGTCGAGTTTTTTTTATATTTTTGTTGAATATATCCTCCTAAACCAATCAGGACCATGATCTTTTGTATGAAGTCCTCTCCTTGAAGTAAATTGCAAAACTATATTATTGTTAGTTTGTTTAGTTTCTTTTCCTCCATTCAAGGTTGTTGTCTCTCCTATTTCCTTTGAGGACACTAAGCCTGCAAGTAGGACTTTCCAATTTTTCCTATTAATTATGATTGGTTGCTAATAACCTTCTTTCTCTACAGTGCTCAAAATTATTCTATCTTGCTGGGTATAGTCCAAGTAATTTGTTAAAATTCTTATTTTTATCGATGCGTAATTTGGATGCGTAATTTGGATCCGTGAACTATTGGTATTTGTTTATAGTTCGTTTCATTAGTTGGTTGTCCTTAGTTCATGAACAATCCTCTTGCCATTGCACTATTAGGCCCTTCCTTTCATGCATCTGTACAAAGCTTTCAAGGTTACATTCTTGATATAATATAAATGCATCTGTATGTTCTCCTAAATAGACCTGCCTTTCTTATATAATACAAGTGGTTCTTGCAGATTCATGCTAATTTTCAAGTTTTCATATGTTGTCAAGTAAAGGTTGAATATTCTTACATTCACAAGGCATACCTAAATGGATTGGTTCAGCTTGTTGGTTTCATAAGTTGTGAGTTGTGACAACTATGACGAGGCAATATTGGTGCTCCTAATATATGAGCTGCCTAGCCAACCCTGATCTTGCTGGTATGCCGTGTCACTACGAGAGTAGAGCACAGAGAGCCATGGAGGGCATTGCCTGAGCTCACTGATACGGTGGTGTTCAAGGATTGCCTATAAAATATGACCGTTGATGCTAGGATGATTGAAATATTGTGTCATATCGGTATATTTTTCAATCTTTAAAACTGAACAATTGATCATTAGTTCTTAAAGACTATTGTTTAAGAAGTGCATTGCTATTGTGTTTGTCTTTCTGTTGATACTCGGTCTATAATCATGATAAGTGCAGTTGATGTTACATTTTAAATCAGCTGTTTGAATGACCTCACACCAAGTAAAAAGCACATTCTTCGAAATATATTCATTTTCATGACATCATGAGATTTGATATTTGTTTTGCCCGTAGCAACGCACGGACACCTACCTAGTCAAAAAAAATTACAAGAAAGATTCATGATGAGATCGTCTATGCATGTTAGTTACTATATCGCGTTAAGAAAACGATGCACTAAATACTCAACAATTAGATTGGGATCAAGAAAGAATCACATCGTGATCAAATTGCATGTTACATGTCTAAATGTCACATTAAAAAACTATACAGGTTGAGATCCATCAAGCAGGTAGAAATCCTCAGATCGATCACGGCTGTTCATGCATGTTTTCCTAGGAAGAAACGTTACGCCATCCATCACGCTTTTGCATGAACGTTCCAAAAAAAATGTTACATCATCCACACGCATATGCATGCACCGTGCACGTTCCTTCAAAAAAAAAATCGTTACACTTTGGATCCATCCTCCGTGTAGCATGCATGTTAGATATAACTAAAATATGTGATAAAAATCATCCTGATCGACGGTTCACAGCCATCGACGGTCTACAGCCATTTCGAAGTACCTTGGTAGTGAACGGTCCACTAATAGTAAGTGGAAAAAATGATACAGGGGTTGAGACTGTCAGTAGAAAAAAAATACAGATTGCGGAGTGGAATTGTTTGATGTTTCAGATGATTTCATCTACTCGGTCGTTGGAGCTCCATGACCCTCTGCTGGTTGAACTGATAATCATCTATAAGCTGAGTCCGTAACAATTTATAATTAGCGGAAATGGATCTGGGCACATATATTAGTTTTTAGAAACATTGATAGGGAGTACCATGGAGTACAGATTGTAGACAGATGGATGAAAGTAGTACAAGACTTCACTCCAGTTAACATCTTCGTGCTACTACCTTTATTTACGCAGACCAATGTACGCCATATATATTTTCATTTTCAAAAAAAATGTAGACCAATGTGTACGTGTAGAGAAACTCACAACCTTTGTCCATTGTTAAGATTACTTATTAATCAGCTTTCAAAAAAAAATTAGTCAGCTCCAAAAATAAAGAGCTTGCAACCATTGGCTATAAAATGGTGTGTGGGCACCTTACATTTGGAATATAAGAGGAAACAAAAGAAGAGAAGAGAAGAGGTATTAGTTAGACCAATCAAGTATACTAATTGGCAGCTTGTGCTGCGGTATGGTGGTGATGGATTCCTTCCATTCCATCTTTGCTAGTGAATTTCTTTTTCAAAAATCTTTGCTAGTGAATGAGAAGTGAAGACCGGTGGGAATGGTGGGCATTGGGATAACAAAAACGCATTTCATTATGAGGGCAACCTTACAACATCCATAACATATACCAGCAAATTGGGATAACAAAAACGCATTTCATTATGAGGGCAACCTTACAACATCCATAACATATACCAGCAAATTGGGAGTTTGGTAGAACCCCTTCATTCCAAATTATAGATTATTTTGAATTTTCTAGAGATATATAGTTTTTTTTCTATGTATCTAAATATTACATATATCTAGGTGCATAGCAAATTTTAGAGATTTTTGCGTTTTTCCTTCTATTTTGAAGAGAAATGGTGATTTTGCTCCTATTTTTCAGCTATGTGATTTTACCTCTCTTACCCCTGTTCCGTGAAAACCAGTTAACGGTATTAAAATTGTTATTAAAAGACTAATTTGCCCATACGGATTTGCCTACTTGGTGATTTTACTCTTGTTTCGAAAAGAAGAACTGGATAATATTTTAACAGGTTTTGTCAAGCATTCAAACCAGATTTTATCAAGCAAATTTAAACCAGATTTCTAAAACTTTGAAACATGAGCGAAATTTGAGACAGCCGGGGAAGACACTGCGCGTAGCGGAGGCCGCCGCGCCGGGTCGGCGCCTGCGCCTGGGCATCAGTGTTCCTCCGTAGGAATTGAGCATGTGAGGCCGCGGCCCGCAGGAGACCAGGAGTTGAGATGCGCCAGCTTTGATTCGTTATTCTAGCGTGAATCTGTTGTCTGAGATGAAAGCACCCAATGACCCAAGGAGTCACTGCATCGTTATCTGCTAGCTTCCAATTAAGATGCTGATTCATGTGGATTTGCGCGAGTAGATCTCACGCACGGAGCAGGGAGCACGGGCACAAGGAGGCCGTGGAGTGCCTCGCTCGTGGAGCCAGCGGTGGACGTACGCATACACGGGGCCGCGGCGGGGGTGATCTCCGGGCGTGCAACCTTGATGACCCAAAAATCCTGTTCCTTGCCGTGCCGTCGGCTGCGGCTTCTTCCTCAACGCGTAGTCGAGTCATGGAGAAGAGAAGAACGGGGCTCCAGCTTCAATCCGACGTCTCCAGGGAGCTGAAGCGCTGCTCGCGGCGAGGGCGACGTCTCCCGCAGCTGCCTGCTGGCCGCGCGCCTGCTGGACCTTCCTGCTCCCGCCGTCGCCGCCGCCGCTAGGGTGAACAAGCAACGGGCAGGAGTCGTGAGATTTGAGGATGAAAAGAAAGGAGAGAGCTTTCGGATAAGACGGGTACCAGAGTCTTTTCTCCTTGCTCCGAATATTTTTCCAATCTATTTTATTTTTTTCTCTAACTAACGGAGTTAAAATCAGAGGTAAAGAGGGCCTCGCAAAATATATTAACCGAGGCAGGCAATGTAACCCATCCGCCTCGATAAATTATGCCCAGCCCGCTAGCCCATTAATCCCAGTTGCGAGGACACATATATAAGTACTTCCTTCCCAGAAACCCTAGCAGGCGGCGGCCGTCACCAGCCGTCCCCGCACCCTCGCCTCGCCGGCCTTCTCGTGCTCTCGTCGGCCAGTCGTCTCCTGGCTGCTCCTCGCGCCGCCGGCCTCCTCGCGCAGTCATGCCTGCTCCGGCGTGCTCTCCTCCTGGTGGCGGGGCCTTTAGGAGCAGCGCTGGCAGGAGCCGTCCTTGCTGTGCGTCCACCGTCGCGGCGGGGCAGGCGGCGCGGGTGGAGCGGTTCGGGCCCATCGACCGCCGCGGGAGGCGCCGGATGGACTGCTTGTCGCTCGAATTTCCACGGGGGCCAGCTCACGCAGCTGCACCTCAGGCGCTGCCTCGACTACACGGCAGCGTGCGAGGTCGAGTACCTGCAACTCCGCCTCGACGACGCCGCTGGGAGGGGGTCGCGCGGGGGTGGGGCCACCCGTGGCCAAGGCATGCTCCGCCTGCTCGCGCGCCTGTCCATGCGGGGCCTCAACCTCACGGCGGCGGGACGTGGCGGCAGGAGGACGGATCCGGCAGCGGCGCGGCGGGGGAGGCTGGATCCGGCGGTGGTGCGGCCAGGGAGGCCGGATCCGGCGGCGGCACGGTGATGGGTTTGGTGGGCCGGTGGATGGGCTCGCCGAGCTTTTTCTTTTTTTTATTTGATTTACCGAGGCGGGCAGCAAACCGCCTCGAAAAAAGTCATTTAGCGTGATCTTTGATCCGAGGCGGTTGCGAAAAATGCCTCGGTTAATCATTTTTGCCCGTCTCGTAAAGATTATTGTAGTAGTGTCTCACTCTCTACTTTTTATTTAAGACTATTCATGGCTATCGTGCCTCATGCATGGCACTCCAATAGTGGCGCAACCGGCCTATGGGCTGGATGTTACGTCATATCAAAACGGATGTTACGTCATATCAAAACAAAACGGGCATCATATTTTAAAGGTATCACGAGTTTCTTTAAATGATTAGTACGATCCGGTTCTTCAAATGACACCTTCCTTACACTATATTATAAGTTCTAGCCCCTAATATTGAATTTGAAAGTGTAAGAAGATCTAATCATGCACTACCTAACCCGACAAACCCAACCCAATCCAAAAAAAATCTCAACCCAAACCGACTCAATGAGTGCATTGGGTGGGCTCATGATACCAAAATTGTTGGCCCCACTATGTTTATTGGATTGGGCTCGGGCTCATAGCCTCAGCATGAACCATGAGAAAAATCTGAAACATATCATGGGTTTGACCTAAGCAATCGTCAAGCCAGGTGCAAGCCTGCTTTTTAGCCCATTGGCCGGCACATCAGGTCGGGCTTGGGATGGTAGAAAAAAATCGGTTTTTTTAGCGACCTGAACCGTCCAATGATATGATCTAGGTGTAACCTGTGATCTCATTAATATGTTGAAATTGATGGAGACCTGAGTATATATATGAGTATATATATGCGTGTGGAATTACCTTAAGGAGAGCGAGTCCTCGTGTGTTGACATATATTGTGTAGGAGTTGCCTTACACCGTTTGATGTGCTCCACGGTAGCTTTTTAACAAATTTGCACCCACCGCATGAAAGGAATGGATATAGACAGGGCTAGTGTAATAGGTATCAGGATATCATCATACAATTGAAATATTTTTTTAGAAATACAGTACGGACGCAGACGCTCACAATACGTATGCACACTCACCCCCATGAATACACGCACGTAACTCTACCCCTATGAGTATCTCCGAGAGATTAAGCCGGCAAATCCTCGAGATTGACGAAGTCACCACAGGTGCCTCGCTGTCGACGAGAACGTCGCCTACCACTGAAAGCACAACGCCGTTAAATCGTAGAAAATTCGCTCCCACGGGGAGTCGAACCTAGGACCTCAGGTGCTACTGAGCCTCTCGTAACCACTAGGCTACAGGCCCTTCAATTGAAATATGGGTGTCACCGTATAAACCAATGCTAACCAATGCTCATTGCTCAATCCAGACGCCACGCAAGAACCCTTCCAGTTACCTCAGATTGCCGCCGCCGTCTCCGTCCGACTCCACCAATCAGAATCACTGCCTCCCTACGGGACACGCCAGCACGCCCTGCCCTGTCTCCAAGTAGTAGTCAATCCTGCACTTGTTCTTCAAGTCTGCATCTCAGGACTCAGGTGACTGTAATGTAGTGTGTAGATTGGCTTAATTGCTTAGCTTCACCAGAAATTGGTGTGTGATTCCTTATTTCAATGGTTAGGGATTTGCTTAGCTAGTCTGCATCTCATGTCAGGAACAATTTAGAGGATGAAACAGTGGTAAAGAGCATTCTAAATCTCTAATTGCTGAATTATGCTCCCATCTAAGAGAAAACGAATGCCATGGAATGCTACTGCTGCATCTCATGTCAGGAACAATTTAGAGGATGAAACAGTGGTAAAGAGCATTCTAAATCTCTGATTGCTGAATTATGCTCCCATCTAAGAGAAAACAAATGCCATGGAATGCTACTGCTGCAGACATGCAGGCATGGCACTGGCTTGCTATTCAGAGTACTATTTGCTAAAGAGCATTAATATGGAGAGATGCAGGCAAGGCATTGGCTTGTTAGCATGTCACTGATATATTTCTGCTAGAGGACTTACTGTACAATATCAGCTAATATATTTATGTTATTTTCTAGTAGTTGCTAAATTTTTCAATTGTTCATGTTTTTCCACATGAAGCAGCAACCAGAGGTGATTGTTGTCTTTATTCATGGCAACTGCACCATCATCTGAGGCTGCCCAAGGAGAGCAGGTTTCTCACAAAGCAGGACTTTATTGTTCATAAAAATTGATGAAATGGCTTGAAAGCTACAGAATTTCATTCACATTGCAGACATGCAATTCTGATGAAAACTTCTGTTTTTGAACTTTTCCAGATTTGAAGAAACAAGATGCTTGGAGGGACAAAATATTTTGTAGTTTTTTCTTAGCAGCAGCTTACCATGATTAGTGTAATCTATCCTTATTTGATTATCCTTGATGTAATCTATCCTAGTTTGGTTATCAGGTTATCCATAGTGCCTTCTTGCTTACTGGGTGTATCAGAAGAGAATGTAAGGTGGTCGAAGCTAGCAGTTTTTGGGAGGAGCTAATAGTTCTTATTTATGCTTGTTGATGTGATCTAATCCTAATCTGATTGATGATAGAACGACACAGTTGTTCTAATTATTAATGCCCTTCTTTAACTTTTGCTTTCATTCACCATTTTATAATGTTTTTCAGCAAATATAGTCTGCTTATTGGTTGATTAATGGACTAGTACTGGGCAAGCAAGCTAGCTAGCTGCCCGTCCAAAGCCCACAAACAGCTTTGTTGCCCGCGTGTTAAACCTTGTGGGTAGCCTCAAACAGGCAAAAAATGTTAGCGACGCGCTCTGCGGGTTTGCGGCCGGCAGCAACCCGCCCCGCCTGCAGCCTGACAGTTACCCAATCACCTACCTGTCTCCACTACTGCGATAGTGTCAATGAGGACATGAAGAAAAAGAAACACAAAATGGGATGGGCAGCAATGACAAGATATAACTTTACCAGTAATAATGGTGTTACCCTTGCCATGTTTGTTTGCACAAATATTATCACAGTAACACATATACCCCAGGGAGTTGACTCTCCTGCATCTTAGTTACAGTACAATGGCAGCTTTAGTCCTTAAAAAAGCGGACTTTAATCTCATTTTCCAGATCGATGGATCACTGAACGCAAAGCCCGCTTGATGTCTCCAGGGGAATACAACAGATTGCACTACTAGGGTGTGCACAAATTCAGAAGGAGCAAACTATATGCTGACTTGCCAACAGTTGATAGCTGCAGATGAATGTTAAATGAAGTACATGGTGCGCAAACAACGTAAGCTCCGATATAAAGGGCGTACCCAGTGCATAGAGCTCCCGCTCTGTGCGGGGTCTGAGGAAGGGGTGTCAGTGGCAAGCCTTACCCTCGCATTGCAATGCGAGAAGACTGCGACTCGAACCCGGGACCTTCCGGTGGTAAGACTTTACCGCTTGCACCAGGCCCGCCCTTCAACGTAAGCTCCGATATGTCGAACAAAAAATAATTACAGTTA
Source organism: Panicum miliaceum (assembly GCA_032594955.1). NCBI lineage: Eukaryota > Viridiplantae > Streptophyta > Magnoliopsida > Poales > Poaceae > Panicum > Panicum miliaceum. Next base: position 42,834,213 of record CM064061.1, on the reverse strand, counting down.
CCTCATCTATACTGCAATTTATCCAACCAATTTCATCCACATTCATGCTGTGGCTCACCAAGTTTGTCTGAATAATCTTATAAACATATCTATCTAATATGTACTCTACAGATAAGAACAGTTACATACACGGGTTGCATTGCATTTACACCCATCCATTATCACAGATTGTCATCTACCTGCAGATAGCTCTATTGCTTCCTGATTGTAAACAGAGTCCTCTCCCCAGTCAAACCTCCGCTGCATCCGCTCATACTCCTGCCTCCTTGTCACCTCCACCTGCTGCCACTCCTCCCACCGCTCAGCCAAGCCCTCACCTTCCAGCATCCTAACCACTTCTGACATGGATGGCCGGTCCTCCGGTGACGCCTGTGTGCACAGCAGTGCTATCTGTATAATCATCTCAAGCTCCTCACTGTCATAATTCTGATTCAGGTTGCCATCCACAATTGAGTCTAGCTGCCCTTCTCTCTGTAGCTTCTTTACCTGCATTTAGTTACAGGCACATCGTAGCATACAAAGGAATCAGGTTGCATCATGGTTGCAGACATAAAAATTTTAGTACCCAAAGTGGCAAGGGAAAAGCTATCTAATTTTCGGAAAATAAAACAAGACTTACATGATCGAGCAATAGCACATCGTCTTCGTCTTCTAACCGTGAGAAGTCAATGGCACGCTGACCAGTCACAAGTTCAAGAAGCATGATCCCATAGCCAAAAACATCAGTTCGCTCAGACGACTTCCCTGTGGACAGGTACTCAGGTGCTATGTGACCCATAGTTCCACGAACTTGTGTTGTCACAGATGTCTTCTGCACATCTACTAGCTTTGCCAGGCCAAAATCACCAACAACAGGCTCAAAATCCTCATCAAGTAATACATTTGCAGCTTTTACATCACGGTGTATGATCTTGGGGTTGCAGTGTTCATGCAGATACTCCAGTCCACGAGCCGTGCCTATAGCCACCCGTTTCCTTGCAGGCCAGTCTAGGATGGGTTCTCCAGGCTTAAACTCTGGAATACATTTAGAACATTGGAAACACATGACATGGGACCAGCAATAAATATTGAACAGAAAAAAAGGCTGAACAAGTTAATATTTTTTTGAACGATGGGAAAATTTGTTATATATTAATATAACAAAAATGTGAAGTTCTACCTGTACATAAAACAAAGGGAAATAATAGAGAAAATTCCTTGTATGTAATAGTGGTGGTACATCTTAGCAAACTACATAGAGTAGGAGGGTTGCACAGACAAGTACAAAAATTAATACCTCTTAAGCGGTAGGCAACACTCAAATTCTGCATAAATGGATAGACCAGCAGGCGCTCTGTTTGTGTCGTGCAGAAGCCAATCAACCTTAGGAGATTCCGGTGAACTGCAACACTAATCAGCTCAACCTCACGCAAGAAGGCAGCCTCCCCACCAGGACTCTCATAATCAGTCAATCGTTTTACAGCAATCTTAGTGGCATCTGGAAGAACTCCCTTGTAGACTTTACCGAAACCTCCCTGTCCAAGAACATTTCTTTCATTGAAATTATCAGTCGCAATCTGTAGCTCTCTCCATGCAAGTCTTTTGAGCTGGCCAAAAGCAATTCGTCGATCATCCTCGCCTGCAGATTATGAATTGTGATATAACTTAGGTCAATGCATAAAGTTCCAATGCAAACACAAGCCCAACTAATGCGCTGGTTCATGTATTCTGATTAGGAATCATTTATTTCAATAACTAAAAGTCTGAAACATAAGACCTGATGTATATTAATAATAATGTATCAACGGGGTACGTTTACTTGCTTGTTGTTTGGCAGCTCTAAAATTTATAAATTGTTTAGAGATAACAGTATTTCTAAGCCATTAGTAAAACTGTTGACTACTGTGGAAGACCAAAAACAACACATCAAGTAGGCATGGAACCTGCTACATCCACAAAAACTTCCCGCAGATGGCTTTTCCTCCTTGCGTTACAGATTAGAAACAGAACTCCAACAATAAGAAGCCCTATTACTCCACCAACTGTTCCAAGTATTAAGCCAATTTTTGAGCTATGCGATCCACCTGAGATGATAATTATAGAATAATTAGGAAAATCTCATGATATATAAGGCAACCATCTATCTTACAGACAAGTTACTATGCATTGGTAATTTCAAAAATACAGTAGTCAGAATACAGCTTACTCTGATAGGATATGCTGGATGCACAAGAATGGGGGAAGTTGGGTCCGCAATTTAAATGATTACCAGAAAAGCTGCTCACGGAAAAATGGAATTTTATCACCCCACAGATAATCAAGAAAAAAATCCAAAAGAATAACAAAAAGTAATATTTTGAGCAAATTTGGCATACTTGTAACGTGCTACTTGAAACAGTGAACCAGGTATCTGACCGGATAAGTTATTGTATGCCAGACGGCTGCCATTAAAACATAATTTTCTCAACACATGATAAGCACAGTTAAATGAACTTGCGTTATCAGAAACCTGAAAGGGTATAATATTCGTGAAAAGGGGATAGTCTTACATGTCTGTCAAGCTTGAAATGTTTGCTACGCTATCAGGAATTGGCCCATCAAAATTATTTTGACTCAGTATCCTGGTTACGAGGAAGAAAGGGAGAAAACATGAAAATGTCACATCATAATAAATATATTTATAGGAAGGGAACAACGATTTAAAATACTTACAATAGCTGTAGCTTAGAAAGATTGCCAAGAGAAGATGGTATTTCTCCAACTAAAAGGTTATCTTCTAAATCTAAGCTTGTCAAACTAGAAAGATTACCAAACTCCTCAGGTATGATACCAGTAATCCTGTTACCAGCTAGTGACCTGCAAGATCATATGCTACATAGTTTCATAGTAGTCGGAGAGAACGATCAGAAAATCAAATTGCACCAAGCTTGAACAATAGTTCATGTACAACACACATCTACAGGTAATAGCAGAGCTTAAACCAATTCCTCTGAACTACAATGCATTCATCCTAGTTTACTTTCATTGACGGCTAGCCACTTTGAACTTGTTACACTAAAGATCAGTTTCGCTGAAGACATGAAGAAAAGCTAGACATGTCTATCCACAGAAGCAACTTTGAATAATTAGGTTGAATAGAGGAACTGATTCATAGACTGGCCAAGGATTCTGGGTTGAGTCAACATAACTTTATTGCATGTACTCAATATATAAATTTCTATTTTGAAAAATATAAAGAATTGAAAAAAAGGAATTCACTATTTCTAATAATTCAACAAATGTAAATGAAGTGTCAGCCATTTCCATGTTTAGAAAAGTGATTATGTCAAAATTATTATTTAATCTACCAAATAAGAGATTCTACTCACAGGACACTCAAATACTGGAGTTCTCCAATTTTTGGTGACAAAACACCAGTGAATCCTCGTGCAGCCAATGTTCTAGGAGATAGCATCAAGATGAGTCAGAAAAGCAACAGGATCAGAGAGGGGAACATAAGCGCTCCAACAACATCAGAATATAATGAAAGCAAACAAAGAAGGGCACAAGGGATACAGCTTACACTTGAACCACATTGTTGTTATTGTCACAAATCACAGAATTCCATGTACAAGGGTTAACTTGATTTTGGTTCCAATCAGAAAGTTGGCCACCGGTAACATTCAGTTTTTGTTTCATATCATATAAAGCGTCCCCTGCCAAACGTCAGTTATTCAGTTTTAAAAAGGCGAGCATTAACAACCAGAGATCCAATTAAAGCTTAGCCTACATTAAATGCCTACATCACCCCAAAGGATCTAAAATCATTTGGTTTCTCCATAACCGCCAACTAACTTATATGTCCATCCAAAGCTTAAATTATGAGGAACACAGTTTCCACTTTCCTCTAGTGAACAGATTGAAAATGAAGACAGATGCATGTTGTATTATCTACTGAGAGAATTACATCAACACTTGTACCCACATGCAAGGTTTCTCTCAGTCACAGGTCCGAAGACATTATATCCAACACAGCATATACTAGTGTGTTATGTGAAGATTACCAATACCATATAGACAGTTATGTTACTTACATTGGTATGTTTGTTCAGGTAACATTAATGAGCATGTTGGCGTGCTTTTTATTAAATAATGGTACATGTACACCCATATTAAATGCTATGTTGAACTGGTTACTGGCAGTTGCAGAAATATGTGGTATCATTATTAGTATCAAGTAACTAAGGTTGAGCTAAACTATGTTTCCCTGATCTCACTTGCAAATTGCAATGCCAATAAGGAAAAAATGTAACCGCTGTCCTGAAAATCAGGCACCTGGCGACAGCCTCCCGCCAAGTACCAAATTGCTAAATTGACTGCCTAGCATCAATGGAGCCTGCCTAACTGCTACCGAGTAGGTGCTAGGCGTCACCCCACGTCCCCACCCGCCAACCAGAACCACTGCCTAGCCCTTTTCTAGAACTTGGTATAACTCAGCAACAGACTAAGGATACAACTGAATTCCCATTTGTTTCGCTAACGTCTCCAACAAACGCATTCATGCGGAAGCACGGAAGCAAGCGACGGCGGCCGAGAGCGTCACCTTGCAGGAGGGATATGGCGGGGCCAATCTTGGGCGGGGCGGTAGTATACCTTGGCGATCGGATGCAGAGAAGCAAGGCAGAGATGCCACCAGGATCAGCACAGCGAATCCCAGCTTTCTCATCGCGCCGAGACCCTACTCCGGCTGGATCCCCACTCCAATCCACACCAGCGGCCCGGCACCAGTGGATAGGGGGGGGCCCCCGTGCTCGGAGGCGCGGTCAGGCGGAGAGGACGCAGGCTGCCGGCGAAGCGAGGCGGAAGGCCGGATTGCGGAGGAGGCGGCAGCTGCGGCGGACTCGAGGATTTGGGTGGGCTGATTCGGGATGAGCAGCAGGTAGGAGGAAAGTGTGAGCGCGGAGCAAGAACCTCGAGCACTTCTCTTTTCCTTTTTGTTCTTTGGCTATTTTCTTTTCGGGATTTGGATTATTCGGATTCGTTGGTGGGCCGTGCGCCTGGCCGTGCGAATGGCCGACTCGGGCCCGTGAGCGCAGCTTCTATCGGGAGCCGGAGCCCGGGGCAGCTTTTGGGCTGCAGGCACGTAGCCTCCAATTTGTGCTCTGTTGGATAATGATAGAACACTTTGAAAAGCACATCTTGACCCAAAGTTGAGGTGGAATGCAACGATACTATAACAAAACAAAAGAAAACGGAATTTATTTTAGTGTTTCTCAAAAAAAAAGGAATTTTTTTATTTTTTATCAATAGTGTTTTTATTAATTTTTTATGCTCTGATGAAGGACTGCAATGTAGAACAGAGTACTTCCATTTCATGCTTTGATCATTCATTTATCTTATAGTATAATATAATATCCATGCAACATAATTATGACCACAAAATATGGATATTCATAAACTGATTTTTTAACATAATAACAATGTTTGAGTTTTCAATGCATGTGCTCCTTACAAAAAAGTAACAGAGGGAGTATGTGCCAAGCATCTGCATATTCTAGTGCCCATTACATGCAAAGGTAACCTTGTGCTGGAGTAATAAAATTAGCAACGTACAAATTTCTATTCTTCATGCTGTATAATGTGTCATGTGGGTTCTGGTTTGCAAAAAAAGACATAGTAAACTATTGATATAAACATCAATCTCGATATTTGCTAGTAACAAGAGATGATGTATTCTAAAGCACTACCTTCACCCTCTGCTCTAAGTTAGCCCGTTTGTAAGGTTGAAACATCAGGTTTTGATACTGTTCCTAAGGGGATGCGTGCCTGTGATGCATGCATAATATAAGGACTATAAATTCGATGAACCATACAATAATTAGTTTGGTTGAATCAAAATGATCTTAGCAAGATGGATGCAAGGAAAAGTCAAAAAGACAATCACAATTCTAACTAAGTAACCAGCCAGCTTTTGATAAGATCTACCTGCGTGTTCTAGACACCATGTAAAAGTTGTTTTTCAGAATTGAAGCATAATATGACCCTATTTTTTGTTTGTGCCTGTAATTTTTTTAAAGTCAGTCTAGTTCAGTCCCCTTGTTGTTTCTGCTGCCATTGAACATGATGGCTGAGATGTGAGGCTGGCACGGAGCGTTAGGGAAGAAAAGGAATAAAGGGTACTTATAAAGCCTTAGTTTCTACTGATTTCTCTAATGTACCAAAAAAATATGTATATATATGTAGTGAATTCAAGATGGGCAGTAAGGCATGTAATTACAGATTATGTATGTAGCTTTGCTTAAGTTTAGAATCTTAAACTCCAATTTGTGATACAGTTGACTGACAACTGCCCGATGAAAATAATCAAGTTGATGCCATTAAATAATGTTTTTGTATTTATCACATGATAATGTCTCAGTTGGCATACTGATGACTTGATCAATGAAGAAGTACGGTATGAACAGATATGTAATAAGTACAATTCTAATACACGTGAGTTCTATGAGTACATTCATCTGCCTTCTATAAAATGCCCTCTGCTTATTGCAAGCTAAGGATTGCAAGCTATTAAGAAGAACCACCAGTTAGCTACAGTTGATAAGTATAAATAGAGCTTGTACCCTATAGTTTATATTACTCTTCTCTATCTGCTTTGTTATGGGTGCGTACCAGGCAAAAGAAGTTAGGTTACATAGAGCTTGTCATGGGTGCTTGCAGATTCAAATGGAGCCAATGCATTCACTGTTGCTACAACAATGAAGCATATGGCTACTATGGCTAATATAGGTATATGAGGTATCAGGATTATAATTTAGACGAGATCTTTTCCTCCGAGAGTTTAAAAGGGCTGATTGGGAATAACTCTGAAGGTGATGCCTTTGAGTTGGTGAAATATCTCCAAAAGATATTCAAATTGTATGTTTCTGATGGGATCGATGTAAACTTATCATGTCCTTGCTGTACAGGATTCTCTTATCTTGTAGTTCAATCTAATATACTGAAAGTATTATATTCGTGCCATTCACTTTGAAAAAATGAGTGAAAATTGATGATATGAACCCAAAGGACATGCAAATAAATACATATGCCCAATGCAACATATGTAGCAAGCTGTTTGTTTCTATTATCTATGGAACCATTTGACAAGTACTTCCCTTAGGTACAAATTACTTAATGGTTACAACAAGAATACAATCAGCAATGGCACTGAGATAGAGCAATTGTATAATGTTAAGTTTCTGGACTATCCAAAGGTGGCAGTACTCTTTCATGGACAAAATGAGGTAATATTTTGATTATTGGGTTCATCATTAAATAGTAGGGTTCTGAATTGAATCCTGAGCTACAATTGACTATACTAGAAGATAAGAACATTCAATAAAATAACTGCTCCATTGAAATGTGCATGTTGACGCTATCAGTCATTAAGAATAAACAAAAGAAAGAAATTTTGCAATGCGTCACATTTTAATAATAGTCTGTCAGTTCTCAAAAATATAATCACTCTGTTCGGCTTGTCTACTTTCGGCTTCTTTCGACTTATTCTCTCTCACAGAATACTATTGAACCTGCCGAAATTTACCTGCCAAACACTACGAATAATGTTTCGTTTGATATACTGATGGTTTAATGAAGCAGTACAATGCAGAACAGATAGTGGGTAGAAGTGTTTACTCTTTTCCTCGCCATGGCCAGTACAAAATGCCAGCCATAAGATTGCTTCACTACATCCATACATCCATCTTCCTGATATAAGATGCCCTCTGCTTTGCGAGCTGAGGGTTTGTGGACTATTAAGAAGGACTAGGTACTAGCAGAGCAGGTAGTCTATACTGCTCTTTTCCTACCTGTTTAGAGCCTTAGAGTAACGTGCCTTCTAAGGGGGAAAGGTATGTTACAATAGAATTGTATCTACCTGAAAATTGAAATAAGCCACCTAGTGCGTGCATTGACAAACACTGCAACGAGGCATGTGTGAGGCGTGTGAGGTATCAGGATTGTAAATTAGGGGAGACCTGATCCTCCTTCCATGGTATAGAAGTGGTGAACTCAGAGAATGCTTGAGCACGGTGCATTTATTCGTTTTTACCATTGGATGTTGGCAGAAGGCTCCCATAGCTTTCTCAAACATGCAGTTTGTCTAGACATATAACTCACATAAAGGTACTCCTCGCTTTTGTAAGTGAAGTCGTTTGTTTAATATTGAATCGAGAGTAGAGCTCGCGCATTTAACTTTGAAAAAAAGATGTTAAAATGGAGGATATGGACCCAAAGGGGAGACACCAGAGAACCAAATAACTCTGAGGCTCTAATAACGATCTAAATTATTTACTGTGTTCCACATGAACACAACTGCTACATATATACCTTTGACAAATATCCTCTATAGGTACATATTAAGAAAAATAATTAGAAAACTCAAATGGTAAGAACTAAGAACTACGTTTGATGTCAGACTACTATTATGGTTCTCATGCATTACGTCCGAATATTTTTACTATGTATAACAGTAGCTCATAGATGCGGCAATGAATCAGAACGCAACCATGAAACTGGAGGACAGTTTACATCCAAAGATGCATCAACCAGGAACTGGTGTAAATGGCACGCCTTTGGTGTGTAAAATATAAAAAACAAACCAAGTAATTGGTTAATAATTTTTGGCCAAAGGAAATGAACCTATGTTTCCTTTTTTTATTAGGATTCACAAACTAATTAACTATGTACTCTGTAAATTTGAACAAGTGTGTACTTTAGCATGGTTCAACCATTCCCAAGATTTTTAACTCCAATTTGTGATATCACTACTAAAAAAGCATTTGTACTGATGGTCAAGACATATTGTGCTGGTGGTTTTGACAACTACCAGCAATTTTGTGCTAGCACAAATCAACATTTGTGCTGATGGGTGCATGACCGCCAACACAAATACATTTGTGTTGACATTCGTCTTAAGCACCCGCGCAGCACAAATCAATTGCAATAATCTTAAAGCCTTAAAATGCAAAACTAAAATGAAAAATATTTTTGCATTTTAGTAGGTATCTACACCCAACCGCCCATCATTTGATGCAAGTACCATATTTTTTCGAGCACTGTACCTGCTGCGTGTACGTGGTTTGAACCCCTTCGCGCGTCCTTTCATACCACCTCACCTATGCATTGCATCTTATCTTTCCAAGATATGCTACTCTTTTGATATCAGTTTCCCGAACCTTATATTGTGTGTTTGACACTCTAAATGATATCAAATAAAACAATTGTCAACTATAAAATTTTAGATCTCATCGAGCACTACAACTTTGGCGTAAAGTTCATTTTCATAGCACTCAATGGGCTAGCGTGGCCCCTATTTCGCTTTACCAACCACAGGGAAACTCCGAATACAGGCTGTCATCCTTTGTGCAAACAGACTGATTGGGTGCTAAGATCCAAAGTCGAGAGGGAAACAACCCAAATTGTACACTAAGGCCCCTAAGCAATCACTTAGTGGAAAAGGAAGTGATCGAGCGATGACAACCAGGAGGAGGGCTTGGAAGCAGCCATCCTTTGAACAAAGCGTAATAGCTCACTGGACTACTAAATGTGCTTCTTTGTGAATTTGATACTAGGTAGTTCTCCCCCTCGGCAGGCAAGTAACCTTTGCGACCTACATCTCTGCAGGGTATGAACCCCCGGATCTAGGTCATCTGTGAGGTGATGGCGGGGAACTCCAACAGGTTTTGGTTTCCTCCTCACTGATTGATGGAGCCCAAGACTGCTTGATGACTTTCGGTGTGCAGGGTCAGCTTGAGCCGAGGTCGTCTCGTAACAGTTTGTTCATTTCCTTGCTATATACGGCTTTGGTCCTCCTGGGAATTGGTCTGCTGCTCTTATCTAGAGGGCCTCATTATATGGTAGCTACCATGACGTACCACATCCTGTCCTTGTGCTAGAGCAACAAATAATGTTAGCTACATGTACCATGAATTCATGCATTCACACCGTCCTATAAATTAAATAGCAAGCTCTTGCCTTTTCCAAAAAAAAACAAAGGTTGGATATATGTCAACAAACTGAAGACGTTTTAGAGAGTGGAGATAGAACAATGGACAGAGAGAGAGAGAGAGTTAGTCCACAATACGATACATATTCTCCTCCGTCTTCTTTTAATATGTGCCACTTCTAAGCGACGAAAAGAGAGAAAAAAGGAATGGTACTACATTTGTGCCAATGCTCACACTATTAGAAAGTTCAAATCAATTTCGATTAGCCCGCTATCACTTCTTAGGCAACAGTGGTTCCTATCAGTCCATGCGAATGCGAGGTGTCAGGATCAGAAACTCAACGAGAAGTCGATCCCTCTCCGTGTGGAATGTTGAGAAGGCATGCGACCGCGCGCATGTGTGAGGCGAGGACAGCAAGCTGCGCCTGTGCGAAGCCGAAGTGAGCTAGGGAGCTTGGATGCATCGCACCCACGCACGTCACGGCTATGGGCTTGGTCAGCAGGGGCCGGGCGGTGAGAGTGTCGTCTAACAACAGTATCACGCCAACTAGGACTACTACAGCGGCCCAACATCAAGCAGAATCATCAAGCCCTAGGTTCACTTGCATTCTTCAGTCCTAGGAGATGCTGACCTCAAAGTGGTATCGGTCATTTCTTACAGTCCCATTCGAACATCCCAGTGGCCATTTCTAATTAGAATTGTAAGACAATGCATCTTAACTCTAATTTTTGTACTTATGATCTGCAGTGGAAAAAAAATTCTTTTATTTTTCCTTTGCTAGTCCGTGGAACTCGAGTACTACGTATTCAACATCTTACAAGCTTCATTCATACTACCTCACATAATTGCCTGAAGAGGAATTTCCAAACCATCCTTTAGCTAAATTGTTTCATAGCTTACATAAATCTGATAGAAATTATTTACATAAAAGATCTCTCTTACTTCTCTAATGAGTAATAAATGAAGAAGAGAATGAGCTTTGATTACACAAAGTGTGTGCGTATTCACATTTCTTTTCGTGTAACCAACTGCGTTGACTTGTGACTTCATCAGGTTCGTTACCCATGCTGCTTATTCCAAACCTGGTAATTGGACCTAAAACCCCTAACAGTAAATCGAAATGGATCTGCCCAACATTGTGAAACTGCTTCCGATCTTTACAATCAATGCATAGACTATACACGTAGCAATTATGTTGTAGATTATTTATGTTGTATGCCTTGACGGCCTTCACAAAAGAGTCAATACCGTCGATAAATTGCAAATATTTAGCCGGCGTACCGTAAATTATCCATCCTTGATCCATTTATGAACAACTGAACACGAAGGAAATTCAATATAATGGATGATGTCCCTAAATGATGACCTTCAATTTAGTAATAACTTCCTCTAAAAGTTTTTAAATTTTAATTGAAATAAAAATGTCCTCCGTATATCTATGTCATTCAATTCCATGAATAATGTCCTCTAAACTATGATCTTCACTTTAATCATAACATCCTCTAATAATTTTGAATTTCAATTTAAATAAATGTTTCCTAAAAATAGGTGGCACTCTATTCCATGAATAGTGTCCTCTTGAAATATATGGCTTCAATTTAGTGAAGATATCCTCTAAAAAATAATTTAGGATTCATGAACAATTTAGTGAGAAATGACCCTCCAAGTGAAGAATGAGGCTCTATATCACATTCAACCAAATTTTGGAAATGATCTAACCAAACAAATAAGCTAGCATTTATAAGAGTAGCTAGATACAAAACCTTGAAGCAAGTGAGTGATGTATAACGACCTTCAAAATTATATTTTTATTGTATATGATTTTGGTTTGTTAGCCATATGAAACATGCATCTATCAGGTTTGATATTGTTTCTAAGGAGTTGTGCATGTGATCCATAATAAGAACTATAAGTTTGATGATTATATTGTAATTAGTTTAGTTCACTCAAAATGATCTGAGCAAGATGGATGCAAGGAAAAGTAAAAAAGGGCAATCACAATGCTAGCTCACCATGTAACCAGCCAGCTTGACAATTCTACCTGCTTGGTCTAGACAGCATGTAAAAGTTGTTTTTAGAATTGAAGCATAACATGATCTATTGATTGTTTGTGGCTGTTCTTTTTTTAAAGTTAAAGCCTAGCTAGCTAGTTCGGTGATGGTTCCCTCTTTTTAATCCTTAGCCTGAAAAGATTCCTCTAAAGTACCAATCAATATGTACATGTATGTAATGAATTCAAGGTGAGCAATATAATAAGGGATGTAATTACAAGATTATATATAGATTTTCTTAAATTTAGGATCTTGAACAAGATGTGGCTGTGGTCAAATCTTTGCCTACACAACAAAAATGTTTTGAGTGGAAACTATCGACCATAAAGAAGAAACAACAAAATTAATAGAATCTAGCTTTCAAGTTAATATATTTAATTTATTAAGGTAGAAAAGTTTTTATTTATTTTACAGCTATATATATATGGCTTTGGTCCACGTCACTACAGGACTGTCGTGTGCCACAGGCACACAACAAAGCCCCTCTCGCACACGGCAAGACTTTGCCGTGCGCGGCCGACGACAAAGCCCCGACGACAGCCAGCCCCGACGGCAAAGCCAACTTTGCCGTGGTCTTTTATCGGGCACACGGCAAACAAAAAAGTAACAGACGGCGCCAGGGCGGTTAATGGTGGATGGAGGCGGCTTTGCCGTGTGCCCTCCCAACCAGCACACGGTAAATATTCGAACTTTGCCATGTGCTGGCTTTCTGGTACGCGGCAAAGAATAGCCACTTTGCCGTGAGCCTTCTCCTCCAGCACACGGCACAAATTCTTACTTTGATGTGCGCTGGCTTTCTGGCACACGGCAAAGATACCAACTTTGCCGTGTGCTGGGGGGGAAAGGCACATGGCAAAGAATGGTCATTTTGCCGTGTGCCGACCTTTAGCACACGGCAAAGAATGATCCAGAATGGTCAGAAATGGCCACTTTGCCGTGTGCCTTCGTCATTGCACACGACAAAGTGGCCAAACATTTTCTGTTTCTTTATTTTTTCGCGTATAATGATCCCCTCTCGAACAAACATCACAAATATAATGGTACATCACAACAAGCATCACATGCGCTAGATATTATACATGAAACCACAAGTTCACAACAAACATCCAGTTATCCATAAGTTAACAAGTACCACAAGTTCATAGTAAGTTCAGAACAAGAAACACAACGTCACTGAGGTGGGTTGAACAGCGGTGGGCCGAACGGCGGTGGGCCGCCAGGTGGTAACAACTGCTGTGCCGGGAACATCGGTGAGATGTCCGGGGACGCCTCTGGTGTATTCGATGCCGCAGTCAATTGATTCTGCAGAAAGGAGAATATATTGCATGTGAGATAAGAATCAAGTTCTTTTAAGTTATAACCTTCAATATTTCATCGAAGTGTCTAAGTGACTGTAAGTTTCTACGTTCTCTAAGTCTCTAATACTTGAAATGAATGTACAAGGTTGTCAAGTGGCTCGCATAAGGAGTGCCAGGATCCAGAGGCAGAGGTAACATCATTGGTGGCAGTGGAGGTTGACCCATCTGAACAGAAAGGTCTCGAACATAACTAAACAGGTTGGTCATCTCGGCCTGCTGCCTCGCCTCCCACTCATCTCATTGCCTCCTCTCTTCGGCCAGCTTTGCCTCGTATGTCGCCGCTTGCAGCGCCAGCTGGGCCTACAATTTTTAATCCCAATGTTACAATGGAAAGCAAATATATGTAGAAATTGAATGAATGATGAATAAATCAAAAATAACATGAAGTTCCTGCACTTGTTGCTGTGCCGCGGATAGTTGTGGGCGTATGGCCGGGCTACTGCTAGTGCTCCTTGCTCGAACCTGGGCGAGAGTGGGAGTACTGGCCGTGTCTAGAGTGTCATCGCCTATCTAGTATTGGCCATGCTTCTTGCCTTATCCAACCCTCATGATGATCTCGCCATCAAGAGGGTGGGCGCTCGGATCCCACTCTGGCCCATGGACCTACCTTCTCGCCTCTGTGTATGCATTGATGTGGGTGTAGACGGAGGGGTTGCTGTACGCCGAGAGCGGGTCGTCCGGGTTGTAGGTGACCTCAGACGCCTTGCCCTCATGGGCCAAAGCCCATCCCACAAACTCGGGGCATTCAACGCCTCCATGTGCCTGGGACTGCCAAAAAACAACAAGTTAATTACAAATTATGCAGAAATAAGTGTTAGAATAAAGAAATGATCTGCATACCCATCTAGCCTTGTACTCCTCGTTGCTAAGGCTACCTTGATGGTGTGCTGGACCTGGCATCAGCAAACGCCGCTCTCGGCCAGCGTTGTGCTTCTCCTCCCACTCGGGTGTGAACCACTTGTCCACTATACGTTCCCAGCACTGGAAATCATTACGGCACCACCACGCAGGCACCTACACGTGATCAAGTGACCGACATGTAAGAAGATCAAATTAAGCGATGTGTTTAATCTGAGAACAAATCTAAATTTAGCTGCAAGTATTGCTCCTAAGTCAGCTTCAAATCTCTTGCCTCTTTCTTTTTTATCTTCTGGTGAAGGAACATAGCGCCATAGTTTATGACACACTTGACTTGCGCCTCATAATGCATGTCCTTCACCAGCTTAACGCATCGATTGTGAGCCACAATCTTTGCCGCCTCCTCGTGCTCGGGCTCACACCTGTAGAAATTCTGCATATAAACATGAAGTATCCAATCATTATTAGAAATATGTCCAATGAATGCGATGTATTGAGCAGTGTAGTGCGAGGAAGACTTACCCATAGCTCTACCACCATCCGCTCTGCCTTGTTGGCGAAGCACCTATCTCACTGATCGAGTTGATCGAGGGCGGCGCAGTAGTGCTCCCACGTCCAGGTCGGCTTGTACCTCCCATCAATGTGGACCTAGCCTGGAAAGTGCTCCCTGCACAAAAGACCCAGGATGCCGTTGACCTTGCGTTTGTGAACACCTGGGGTCCCTACTTTCCAACTCCCGTTAAAAGTGATTAAGATAAAATATTAGTTTCTATTGTGATTTTCATGTTATGGAATGAAAAAGTAGTGATAACATATAAAATTACTTACATGGGCACACAGGGTCGAATCACCGGGCGTCCGGCAAGAGGTATCGGCCTGTCCGGGAGTTGCGAGGGACCTCGCAACCAGATAGCGGCCGGTGTACCCCCAGTCGTATCCTCCTCCTCCTCCTCCTGCTGTTGCTGCTGTTGCTGTTGCTGCTCCTCCTCCTCCTCCTCCTCCTCCTCCTCGTGCTCTTCCTCCACCTCCTCCGACTCCTAAGGCGAAGGCGGCTGTATAGACTGAGTCGGTCGAGCCTTGCCACCCTTCCCTCCACGCTTGGGGCCACCCTTCCCTCGACTCTTGCCTCAGGTACTCCTAGCGACGGACCCCCCAGCTTCATCAAAACTTGGCATCATTCTTCTAAAAGTAGACGCGCATTTTCGCGCTAATCCGCTGCCCACCATCTTTCTTCAATCACCTGCAATTAAAAACAGTAAACCAATCAGCACGTATAAACAAAACATAATTAGAAATAGAAGCAAAATAAACAAGACATGATTAGAAATAATAATTCAATTAGTACAGATCATACATGTATTAGAAATAATCCTCTTGATCGGGATTAGCTGGATCATAAGTCTCATCATCACTATCACGCATGTCAAGATCAAAATCAGGCATGTGCTCCAACAGAGGAATGTCATCTTCTTCAAGACCTAATTGTAATTTTTCAAGGAATGGTAAGTCCTTCGTATTATGAACCTCATCTCCAATGTCCTCGTCATCAACCGTTTCATCATCCACATCATCAACCGTTTCATCATCGTCTACTTCCATTCCGATCGCTCCGGTTAAGTCTATCTCAAAACACCCTTGTAGCCCATCTTCTTGAAAGAACTCTCCATCATATGTGACTGAGTCTATATTGTAATCTTCATTGTTTGGGAGAGGTAGTTTACCATGTGGCGATATCTTGTACACAACGTCCCAACCCTTAATACGATCGTCGGTTTTGCACGGGTATGAGAGATAATAAACTTGTGTGGCTTGTTGAGCCACAATATAGACATCGTCTCCTGAATAGACGGATGGCTGACAAATTTCAACTAGTCCAAGATTAGGGGTCCGTCGCACTTCGTTAGGATCAAACCAATGGCATTTGAATATGACAGGCTTAAGAGGTTTGCAACCATGAAACGTGAGTTCGTATATTTCTTCAATTATTCCATAATACTCGGCCCCATCTTGGGATGTCGTACATACTCCAGAATTTGTGGTTCTCCGATTGGGCCGACTCTGATCGTGGCTTTTGGTGTGAAAGCGATATCCATTCATGTCATAGCCGGAGTATGACATGACCCTATAGCCACATCCATTGGCAATCTATCTCAACTCGGGACTCATGGACACATCATTTAGGCCCTGCAAGTAGAAGGATGATAGTTCATTATATTATTCGCACGTACGAGGAACTTGAAGTGTCAAACAAAAAGTACGAGCTCCAGAATGAAAGTACCTTTTGTTTGAACCGAGAAATGAAATCGGGCAATCCACGTCCCGCACCCTTGTTAAGAAGGTTATCGACTTGCTGAGGGATCGGTGCCCTATTTCCCCGCCAGAATTGTTGGGTAAATTCTCTGTACCAATGAAAAGAAGATCGAGGGGGGTTACATGCAGAATAGTGACCATATGCTAGAAATAATCGAGAACTAGTTTGTTGAGAACTGAATGTACGGCTCTACTTCGGAAAGGTTGGTCAACACATACATCATGATAGTGTGGAACTTTGCATGTTGCAAGTTCTTAGGAGTCACAACACTTCAACTACCGAGTCGGCGTCCGAAGAGGCTGAGGTTCGATTCATTTTCATTGGCACTGTAACGAGGGGGTGGATTATGCACGTTAAGAAGGGTGTCAGCATAGTATTTTGTTGTGAAGTTTGACACCTCTTCAGTACAGTGTGCCTCTGCCATGGAAGGTTCGATTTTGCACTTGTTCTTACATTTGGTTGGAAGAACCTTTTGTTGTCTCTAAATTGAATAGGACCAACGACCATGCACAGGCCCCCCATTCGTGCCTCATACAGGAGGTGGACAATCATATGCTGCATCGGATTGAAAAAGTCGGGTGTAAAGATCTTCTCCAACTTACAAAGCAACACAGGAGCCAATTTCTCCATTTCTGCAACCACAGTCTGAGATAACTCCTTAGCACAAAGAATGCGGAAGAAATTGCTTAACTCTGCCAGCACTAGCCACACATCGTCAGGGAGATAGCCTCGAACCATCACCGGAAGAAACCGCTCAATCCATATGTGGTAGTCATGACTCTTGAGCCCATTGATTCGCATAGTATCTAAGTTCACCCCACTCCTCAGATTCACTACTTACCCATCGGGGAACATTAAAGTTTGGAACCATTGTAGTACTTCCCTCCTTTTGTTCCTCTTTAGGATGAAATCGGCTGGCGGTTTTTTCCATCTCGTGCCTTTAGGAGGCAGAATGTCGAACTTTGGTCTATTGCATAACCTAGCCTGATCCACTGTAGCCTTAATGTTGTCCTTTGTCTTATCAGGAATGTCCATGACTGTACCCCAGGTTGCGTCGGCGATATTCTTTTTAGTGTGCATCATATCAATATTATGTGGAAGAAGAATGTCATCCATGTAGGGGAGCCTCCACAAGCTCGCCTTCTGAGTCCAAGCATATTCCTCACCATATACCGCAAAACCAACACCTTCTTTATTTGGTTCGAGCGCGTCTAACTGCTCACGAATCGCAGCACCTGTTAACATCTGTGATGGGGGGGTCTTCAACCACGACACCTTTTGTAAAGTTCTTTATGTCTCGTCTGAAGGGATGGTCAATAGGGAGAAATTGTCGGTGTTTGTCGAATGAACAATACTTGCCACCCTTCGTCAACCAGAAGAACTTGACACCTGACTTGCATACCGGGCATGGGAACTTCCCGTGAACACACCAGCCGCTAAGTAGCCCATATGCCGGATTGTCATGCAGGGAGTACATGTACCACACTCGCATTTTGAAGTTTGCCTTTGTAGCTCGGTCGTATGTCCATACCCCTTCATTCCATGCAAGGAGCAATTCATCAATCAGAGGCTCCATGTACACACTCATATTATCCCCCGGGTATCCAGGAATAATCAACGACAAGAATATGTTCTGTCGTTGAAAGATGACGCCGGGAGGGAGATTGAGGGGGATAACGAACATGGGCCAACAAGTGTATGGGGCAGACGACATTCCATAAGGATTGAACCCATCTGTCGCCAGCGCAACACGTACATTACGAGCCTCCTCAGCTTCCTCAGGATGCTGCCTGTTAAAATATCTCCATGCTTCAGCATCGGCTGGATGTACCATATTCTCAGGACGGTATCATTTGGCTTCTTTGTGCCATGTCATCTGTTTCACGGATTCCTCGGTCATGTAAAGCCATTGGATCCTTGGTATGAATGGAAGGTACCATAGGATTTTCATGGCAGTTTTGAGTTGCATCTTTTGACCATCACCAGAGTCTACCTTCAGGTACCTAGAGGACTCACATTTAGGACAGTACTTTGTATCCGCATGTTCTTTCCTAAACAAGATGCATCCCTTCGGACAAGTATATATCTGCTCGTATGGCATCTTAAGTGCACGAAGGAGTTTTTGTGCCTCATACATGTTGCGTGGTAGATTGTGACCACCTGGAAGCAGGCTACGAAAAACTGTCAACATATTATCAAAGCCTTCTCGACTGATGCCAAGCTGAGACTTTAGGGCCATTATGCATCCGATGGCATCCAGTTGAGAAACACCGTTATGCTTGTGCAATGGTTACTGTGCCGATGACAACATATCCTAATAGGCATCCGATGGCATCCGATGGCATCTATGTTGTCTATTGCCTGTAAAAAAGTTTAGAAGTCAAACTCAAATTTGAACGTTATTGCGCCAGGAAACCTAACCACATCTTTCTCTTCTATATGGATCTTCTTCGGGTAAGCTTCAGTTTACAAGCATTACGTGACAAAACGTGCGAAACCTTATCAAATTTTTATCACAGACTTCACATATGATAGCATGAGATATTGACAAATCTCATAATTTTCAGACTTTGTTTAAATTTTATACTATTCGGCTCCACGTTCGTGGTAATATTTCGTGAACACGATTTTTGAATTTTTTTTTCAACTACTGGATAAAGCCTTAAACTGGACTCATTATCATGAATATAATTTTTTTCACCCACTTTATTCTATTATTTCATGCACTTGCAGTTCAAATTTCATTTATACAAAAGAAATCCAATGAATGCAATAAATTTGTTAAATATAGTAAACAGTTAGGGAAATGTACCAAATTGGAACATGGAGTACAAAGCAATGTATGTGGAATGGGAAAAAAGTTTGGAGGGCAAAATTTGTTTTTTTTTTGTTTCTTTGCCGCGTGCTTAACATTGGCACACAGCAAAGCCACACTAAACACTACTTTGTCGTGTGCTGCTCGGAGGCACACGGCAAACGTCAGTCTTTGCCATGTGCCGGTGTTAGGGACACAACAAAGACTAACAGCCGGCCCTCCTCCTATCAGCCGTCGACCGGTCCGAGCACGTGTTTAATGATTACCGTATGTTGGGGACCAGGCACACGATAAATTTATTGTTTGTCGTGTGTTGGTTAGTAGGCACATGACAAACATCTTTTTTGCCGTGTGTGTGCCATGCAGCACCATGCAAAGTGGATGTTTGTCGTGTGCTTCCTTTTTGCCGTGTATTTTTGGTTTAGCACACAGCACAAAGGTTCTTTGCCGTGTGCCCGATATTTTGCACACGGTAAAGTTTCGGGCACACGGCAAACTATCACTTTCCCATAGTGTGGGTCCGAATCAATCGACGAAATAGAATTTAGCTTTCAAGTTTTTTGTTTATATTCTAGTTATTTTCGCATTATAACGTAGCTACCATGATGTACCACATCCTGTGTCCTTTTTGCCAGAGCAACAGATGTCCTATATAAAATAGGTAGCTTTTGCTTCTGATAAGCCAAATATGAATAGCAACTAACTTCAGGGCGAAAAATAGCAGAATAATACTACATTTCTGATGATGCCACCATTATTTGAGCCTCAAATCAATTTCATGTAGGGCTATCACATCTTAGGCAGCACTAGTGGTTCCCCATCGGCCAGCCATCCATGCGAATGCGAGGTTCTAGGATTAGAAATTCAACTGCAGAAGAAGTCCCTCGGCACGCCCGGTGTGGAGCAAGGAAAGCAAGCCGCGCCTCCGCGACACCGGAGGCGAGAGGCACAGGTGCGGGAGCCTACATATGCACATGCCAGCTCGCGCCTTCACGGTGTGTGCGCCCGGCTGGACTGATCAAAGGTAACTGTGAAGTGACATGGTGGCGCCGGTGGTGAGGTGACGGCGGTGAGAGGCCGGTGCCAGCATCAGACAGTACACGCACACCAACCAGGCCTACTTGAGAGTGGTAACAAATTAACGCCCAGCAGAACCAGCGGTTCCTTTGAGTCCTTGACCACCAGTCAGTCTTGTTCCAACCTCGGCCCTCTTGTAGGAGGCCGGGCTCCCAACCTAGAGGTATGGGCTAGTGAGTTTCCTAGTTTGTATTATCTCTATTTTATTCAAAATCCGAAATCCCAGGGATATAGGAGATAGTGAAGCCAGACGGTGTTGGCTCAATATTAGGAGTCGGTTAGCACGCATTTGAAATTCAACAAGGTTCATTCCAGCGCCGTTGCGATTCCACGATCCCCGGTGGCCACCGCGTGCTATGGTGACTGCAGGAGAGCTCATCGACAACCGCATCAGCAGCCTCCCCGATGGCATCCTCGACAACTTCATCTCCCTTGTTGAAAGGATCGTGGACCAAGAAGGGAGGGTTGAATTGGGACTTTTTCAAAATCTATTGAGTCCTTAGCCTACAACTAATGTTGCTCAAACCTAGAGTTCAAAACCTATCTTCCAGAGCACACTAAGATAAGCAAACTAGGTAGACAAACACACTAGCATGATCATAATTTCTAGCAAAGATTCACACTAACAAGAATATATCCTAGTCAAGAGAGCACATTAGCATATGACCATTCTTATCAAATAAACAAGAAAACTAGCAGGGATTGCAATAAGAACAACAAGATGAATGCTTGAATGTAAAGAAGGGACACAAGACAAGCCAATTTTTTCCCGTGGTATCGAGGAGTTGACGCTCCCCCCAATTCCCGTGGTATGGCTCCCTTACATCACCAAGAACGCAAGTGCTTCACTAAGAATGGTCCTTCTCTATCTCCGAAATGACGAGCTTCACACCGTGTACAATCTTCTCTTCTTGGGGCTCCCACAAACTCCAAGAGCTCACCAAGAGCAACCGATCACCAAGACCGTCTAGGTGCCGTCAAACACCAAAAGTAACAAGCTTCAAGACTTCACTTGACCTAACACTAAGTTGGCCCTAAGCTCAAGCACACTTGGTACTCAAGAATGGATGTTTCTTTGTGTTTGGATCAATTTGCAAGCTCAATCTCTTCTTCTCATGGCTTCAAGTGTTTCTCTTCTGCTCTAGAGTGGCCTCAGGTATTCATGGTGTCAAAGGCAGTCCAAATGATCTGAGAAAGAGTATATATAGGCTAGAGCACAAGAGGTAGCCGTTACTTGTACTTTCCTAAAAAAGTAAATAGCGTCGATTTAACCGAGACCAATCGGTTCAACAGACTCCTCTAAGTCCAAATAGTAGCCATTACTGTTCTGACACTGTACTATTGGCTGACATCATTTAACCGACTAATGCACCGACGCCTTTGTTGATACTGTCGGTTTAACCGACCTATTGAAGTCAATTCTAACTTGATCAATTGATTTGGAGTTGATCTTTTCTTCGAGTTTCATCTGCTTCCAAGTGTTGCTCTGGCTTCTTTGAGCTGTCTATGACTTAGCTTGAGCAAGTGTGCATATTTTCTAGACCAACTCTCATTAGGTCAAGTTACTAACTTGAGAACCCCCCTTAATAGTACGGTCTACTACTAAAAGCTATAAAACCTGATCTAAATCAAGAGTCCTTCATCTCCTTGTGACACTTGACACTAGAAAGGTCCTTAATCTTCTTGTTTGAATACTTGACATGCATTTCATTGAGAATTGAGGAGTCGCCTTTCATATTTCATATGTGACATATCTATAAATTGATAATTCCTTCAAAACACACGTTAGTCACATATGGTTGTCATTAATCACCGAAACTTACCATATGCATCTATCGGCCTAGATGTGCTTCAATCTCCCCCTTTTTGGTGATTGATGACAACACAAAGTAGAGATAGCAATAATATGAAATTGAAAGCGCTAGACAACAACACATGCAAGAGGATAAGCAACAAACTGAACAAGCATGCTTTACTGAAAAGAAATCCATATGTAGGGACAAGTCAACACAAGATCATACACAAGAGCCAAATGACATGTCCATACAACAAAAGCCATGAAGATCCTAATCACGCCACAAACCACCCAGCTCCCCCTATCTCTACTCCCCCTATCTATCTCCCCCTCTGGCAACAAAGCACCAAAAAGGAAGGCGAAAGCTAGTCCTGGGCTGGAGAGGAAGGAGAAGCAGCCATCTTGGGTGCAGAGATGAAGCGGTCGACGTCATCATCGTCGAAAGAGGCGCTCTCGGAGAGAGTGGGCTCGACGTGAGTAGTCACCGAAGCAGCTGAAGGAGAAGGAGCTGAAGAAGTAGGTGGCTCGGTAGCGACACTCGGGGACTCTGTCACTGTAGCAAGAGACGCTGCTAGAGAGGTGACGATGACGGAGTCGGTCGAGGTAGGACGAACGACCTCTGGACGGATCGGCTGAACTAAAGGTGGCATCGTGTCAAAGCTGAGATACATGACGGGCAAGAACTGAACAAATGAAGCAGACAACCGTGACTGATTTGTGCCCTGCTGAAGCTGCTCGAGGAACTGCTGCTGCTCAAGAAACTGTGCACGCTGCTGCTCGGTCATCAGACCTTGCTGTGGTACTGGAGACGCAAACACCCCTGTCTGCAGAAGAGGTGACATCAGAAACGATGCCAGGGGTATCTGGATGTACCCGCCAGTTGGAGGAGGGCTCGCTGGATCATATCGGAGTTGTTGAGTGGTCGGAAGCTGAGGCTCAGGCAGTCCCATATGATGGTACACGCTCCCAAAACAGTCGGAGAAGAAGGTAAACATCTGCTGCTGCTGGATGAGCTGCTACCTTATAACCTCCTGCTGCAGCCTCATCTCCTGAAAGATCAAGTCCTATCTCTTGGCCTGGTGAGCCATCTGTGCCTGCATATGTCCCTGTTGCTGTGTCAACGTCTGTAAGATATGAGCAAGTGTATTAGGAGCGGTAACCTCGGAGACAGTGACAACAGGAGGAGCTGGAGGAGAAGTGGCATGGGCTAGTGTAGCAGCTGACGGTCCGGCCTCATCGTTGTGAGCAGCTCGAGGAGCGGGAAAGGTGGGAATGTAGTCCTCGTCATCCTTTGAGTCCTCCGAGTCAGTGGCAAGGTAAGCAGGTAGACGTGCCTCCACTGCTGCAAGTGCCTCGGCCTCCTGAACTAAAGGATCCGCTGCTGCCTCTGCTCGCTACTCTAGAATCTCCTAAGCCCTGCGCTCACCTCTCGGGCCACGACGCTTGTCGTCAGGAGCAGTAGGACGGTAGGTCTTGAACTGAGACCTAGAAAGCTTCAGCTCAGGCATATGCTCGTTCTAGCGCAAAGTGGCAAGCAGGTAACTGATCCAGTTGAACGGCTGCTGGCGATGCACTGTCATCCTGTCCATGATCGCATCCTCAATCTCACAAATAAATAGAGCAACAATATCAAAATCACGGCCTGTGAGGATGTAGATCAGAAGCCACTGCTGTAAGGCTGTGAGTCCGTCGTTGTAGCCCTGCCTGAACAACAGACTCCTCCTCAAAGCAAATTGAATCGTGCTGGCAACTGCAGTGAGCCTATCAGGAGTCCGAGGGGTGCCCGGTAAGAATGGCTGCACAAACAACACACTGACCTCCTCGTGTCTGGTGGAAAGACTGAGTCGTGAGCATGACGAGGAGGCTGAGCGTCACCATAGGCTAGCTGGTGAAGCGAGACTGGGTCAGGTAAGATCTGAAGCCCCAAGTGTCTGGCCAAGCTAACTCTGCCAATCCTGAACTGACCTCCCTCAAACATGAAATGAATGTAGTTCCGTTCACCCTCAATGAACACTGTAGCGTAGAAGATCTGAGTCCACTCTCGGACATACCGAGCTCTATCACTGAGTAGTGGAACCAGTCCAGGGTACCTCTCAAAGAAAGGAAGAATTTGGACTCCACCGGCTGCCACTCGAAGAGAACCCTAGCTAAGAAGGTAGTGCTCACTGAACTTCACACTAGTGCGAAGGTAGGACTGGTAGAAGCTCTCTTGAAGTGCTGTCCAAAAGCGAGGGTCAACTTTGTCCTCCCTGCGACAGGGCCACCAGACGTCCTCGTGGACGCTGGAAGTCCACGAAGGTCCCTCAGCAACACTGGTGTCACCGCTGCCTCTGTGCCTCGGAGTATGTGTGCCTCGGTGTCAGAGTCGTCAGAGCTGCTAGACTGCTGCTGCTCAGGATGGCTTCCTGGCCTCTGACTGCCCCTACCTCAGGTCCGTGCACCAGACCGAGGAGGAGGTGGTGGAGCTACTGCAGCTATAGCCTGCGTACACCCTAAGCGTCATAGTGGAGTGGTGCCCTAAGCGGCAACTGACGCTGAACCTGTGGCTGCCCCTGCTGCTACTGTCTGCCAGTGACTCACGAATCCAAAGAGGATGTTGCGGCTGCCCCTGTGTCTGGCACTGCATGAACTCGGTCCAACTCGCGTTCCTCGTGAGTCCTCTTCTGCTTTGGTGGAACAACCTCCTTGTCCTTGCCCTTTTTGTCTCAACCCATCTGTTATTGAGTAAAGGTGGAAGATAATAGAAAGATTAGGGTTATATAACAGTACTAGATTCATAACTAGAGATGAGAACAATCCTACGCAAAGCAAGGATTTGATCGAGCCTAAATGTGCAACTCTAGTGGATGTACTGCAAATCTGACACACTGTGTTGAATGGATCATGATGAAGTATATGTGTGACCAGTGAGAGAAATGCAAGTGTGCGAGCCAATAGAAAGAGGAACCAATGTTTGTGTGGCTGACAAAGTGCTAGGATATGAGTATGAGTCATAAGGTGCTAAAGAACTCAAACATATGTGGTACAAGACATGGAACAAAGCACTGATCACATGATGAGCAGAATTCAGGACATACCACGACAGATCAGGAGAAGAGACCTGTCAGACCCGGGGCAGCGGGACTGCTCACTTTGTGTACATATACATGTAGTATGGGATGGCACATGGGCCATACCTTATCCTCATTGTAACTAGTCGTGTAGCACTAGGACTAGTCGGACGTAAGGAAACTACCCGAGCCGTACTCGGGTAGGACTCCTCAGGCCGTCCCGACTAGAACTTCCATGTAACCCTGTCCCCCAGACTATATAAGGGCGGGCAGGGACCCCTCCAAAGCATAACCAACAATCTCATGACCTCTAAGGCAATACAAACCACATAGGACGTAGGGTATTACGCTCTCGGCGACCCGAACCTGTCTAAACTTTGTGTCCCTTGCACCTTTGAGTTCCTGATCTCGACGACACCCTACCTACAACTTACCACCTCGGGGGTATCCCTCGGTGGGCTTGGCGGTAAAACACCGACAGCTGGCGCGCTAGGTAGGGGTGTTCATCGAGCATCCACTGGAGAACTTCATGGCATCCACCAACGTCACTAGCGCCGTGCTCAATAATGGCACAACTTTCATCTTCTGTTCGTGGATCTGCATCGCCAACGGTTCGAGTGGTTTTGACAGCCACCTAGCCAATTCCACGGTGCCCGAAGCTTCGAACTGCTCGAGCGGACTCGACGAGTTCATCAACAACCTCAACGAGATGCATCCGCTTCTCACCAGCGAGACTGAGGAGAATTCTGTCACCGACTCATTTTCGACTCATGTCCCAACACGACTCTTTGGGTCAGGCTCAAGCCGATCTGGGGGGAGCGTACCCGATTCCACTTCGGATTACGCAATGCGGCTTCTTCTTACGAGGAGGCCCTACGGTCTAAGTCCCTCTCCGACCTGGAAGCAGACTTAGATCTCCTACTCAAGCTCGGAGACGAGGATGCCACCTACTCGGATTCGATGTCGAGCCCGACTCCTCTACGGTCAGTCATCTGGGTCTGACCATTACAACTGCTGAGCAGGGCAGATTCATATATTGGAAGGGCATGGAGCCCTCCGAACTACTCAACGATGATGCCTGCTTAGTAGCCACCATCCAGCAGCTGCCTTTTCAAGAGGGCAGACCTCTCGCTCCTATCCAGGAGGAGACTACCAGGACGACCACCACGACGGTCCTTGCCACCGAATATTCAGGTGACTACACGCCAGAGCGTGAAGTCTACATGGCTTCCATCCATGAGGTCGACGACGAAGAGCCTGGCATCGAGTTCGACAATGAACTCGAGGACACGATCTCCGGTGACGAGTTCACCGCTGACGCCCCTCAAGGTGAAGACGAAGAGCAAAAGTGACTCCATCGCCTGAGGAAATCTAAACGCAACAAACGCAGGCGCAATGCTCAAGAGCGCGCCCGCAACCCCCATTGGCAAAGGGACCTGCGACGGGATTTCGATGCTGCTGCAGAAGACGAATTTATTACCCCCATGGGCAACATCTACGAAGCTTCACTACTCCTGCAGCGGATCCCAAAAAGAGACGAAACTCAGCGGATCATGCGACTTGTTAAGCAAGCCGCAGTCCAACTTGACAAGATGAATCCGCTGCAGTCTATCCAACGTACTCACTCCAGATCGGAATGACACGACAGCTCTGCTCCCCAGGGTAGTCGTGCCATCGCAGGACACCCCAACCCCCGCAACAACCAACAAGTTGAGCAGGAGGCTCAACAAAACTGCTCCAGGCCCAGGGGTAGAGGACAACCCGTGGGAGGCCAAGGCCACCAGGGCAACCAGCTTCCACCACCCCCCGGCGACCTGAGGTAGCACATCAACAGCAACCGCGACGCGCGTACCATTATCTCCGACAAGCAGCGCGAGCGGTTGGAAAACGACCTTCGCGATGATAGTGATCGCTTCCTAGCTTTTACTGAAAACCTCACCAACCGCGAGATTCCAAGGGACTTCAAGCCCACAAACATCCCGAAGTATGACGGGAAGCAGGATCCGTGGCAAAGGCTACGATGCTACTCTATGGCCATCGAAGTGTGCGGGGGCTCTAACTCGACTATAGCCCTCTACTTCCCTATTGCCCTGGAGACTGCACCGCTCACATGGATGGAAACCCTCCGATCGAACTCCATCGACTCCTGGGAAGCCCTGAAGCAGGTTTTCGTCGACAACTTCCAAGGCTCCATGATCCCGGCACGTACCCGCCATGACTTGTCGCAGGTCAAACAGGAGGAGAACAAGAGCCTAAGGTCGTACACGCGTCGCTTCTTCGACACCCGCGCCACCATTGCCAACATCGCCGACGAAGAAGTCATCCGCTGCTTCCGCAACGGGTTGGCCGCGAAGCAAACGTACCGCGAGTTCGGGAGAAACCTCCCGGTTACCATACTCGAGCTCCGTGACATGATGCAGCGATGGGCGGATCAAGAAGACGAGGAGAACGAACGCTTCCCCAAGCGCAAGACCGACAAGGGCAACGGCAACAACCGTCCCGACAAAGGCCAGTACAGTAACTCGGGCGCCGCCCGTAAGCGGACGCCGGAGGAGCAAGTGGCCAGCGTCGAGACCAGTCGCCGCAACAAGAAGTCGGGCAAGCTGTAGGAGCAATACGAGAAAATTCTTCACAAGCAATGCCCGATACACCCGAAGGCCAAGCATACCATGTTCTAGTGTACCGTCCTCCGCAAGAGCCTCAATGCACCACTCCCCGATGACGAGGAAAAGGACAAGGACAAGGCGGACGATGGCAACGACAATTCAGGGCCTTCAGGTTTCCAACACCCGACTAATACCGTCAACGTCATCTTCGGAGGCGACGATGGTATTCTCACCAAACGCGTGCAGAAACTCTTTCAGCATGAAGTCATGTCAGTTGAGCCAGCAATGCCACGTCCTTTGAGACACAGCAAGGTCCCGATCTTTTTCTCCAGAAAGGATCAGTGGACCAGCTTCTCCGAGCCGGGAAAACTCCCGCTCGTACTGGACCTGGTAGTCACGGGCTCTACACTGACCCGGGTACTCATCGACGGGGGGAGCGGTTTGAACCTGCTCTTCCCGAGTACTCTGAAGAAAATGAGGTTGGACATCGGCAAGATGCTCACCCCAAGCAAGGCTCCGTTTTACGGGATTGTTCCGGGTAACGCGGCTACACCGATCGGCTCGGTCACCCTACAAGTTACTTTCGGGACAGCTGACAACTTCCGAACGGAGTACATCAAATTTGAAGTCACGAACTTCGAATCATCATACCACACCATCCTCGGCAGGCCCGCCTTGGCCAAGTTCATGGCGGTACCCCA
Source organism: Panicum miliaceum (assembly GCA_032594955.1). Taxonomy (NCBI): domain Eukaryota; kingdom Viridiplantae; phylum Streptophyta; class Magnoliopsida; order Poales; family Poaceae; genus Panicum; species Panicum miliaceum. Next base: position 42,805,647 of record CM064061.1, on the reverse strand, counting down.
TTACATCTGCTTGGTTTTGAAAATGCCAGGTACCAACGATGTGCTATCTCTCTGCGGCGACGTCGAGAAGTCCTATGACTGCGACCAGGAGGCGATCAAGTACGCTGCATCAGCTCGTGTGCCAGAGCCTTCTTTGGAAGTACTCGCGGTCGTGCAACAACTCTTCGAGATATAGCTGGAGGTGGCAAACAAGAGGTCAAATCCGTCGATGGTCAAGCCGATCTCCAACGTTGGCATCAAGACCATCCAGCTCTGGGAGGGTGATTCATCCAAGACCGCTCTGATCGGCGGGAACCTGAACAACAAATAGGAACTCGCGCTCGTCAACTTTCTTCGGGCTAACCGAGACATCTTCGCCTGGAAACCAGCGGACATGCCAGGTGTGCCCAAGGAGTTGATCGAGCATGCCCTAAAAGTTGATCCCAAAGCCACTCCGAGGAAGCAACGACTACGTCGTTTCTCTCCAGAAAAGAGGCAGGCTATCAAAAAAGAGCTAACTAAACTACTCGCGGCTGGATTAATCAAAGAGGTGTACCACCCAGAGTGGCTAGCCTACCCTGTACTTGTTCTCAAAAAGAATAATAATGAATGGAGGATGTGTGTTGACTATACCGATCTCAATAGGCACTGCCCGAAAGATCCTTTCGCGCTACCCCGTATTGATCAGGTCATCGACTCCACCGTTGGCTGCGTTCTGCTCTCCTTCCTTGATTGCTACTCGGGTTATCATCAGATTTCCCACAAGGAAGAAGACCAAATCAAAACTACCTTCATCACCCCGTTTGGTGCCTACGCATACACGACTATATCGTTCGGGCTAAAGAACTTTGGTGCGACCTATCAGCGGGCCATCCAGTTATGCCTTGCTGATCTACTACACTGCAACGTTGAAGCATACGTGGATGACATGGTTGTTAAAACCAGAAATCCCGACGAGTTCATCTCTGATCTCGATAAAACTTTAAATAACCGGCGAAGATTTCAGTGGAATCTACCCCCAACTAAGTGCGTCTTCGGCGTACCACAAGGGAAACTCCTCGGTTTCATCGTCAGTTACCGAGGCATTGAGGCTAACCCTAAGAAGATAACCGCCATTACAAGCATGGGGGCCCCACAGAAGATTAAAGATGTGCAGAAGCTCACAGGCTGTATGGCGGCGTTAAACAGATTCATCTCCCGGCTCGAAGAACGGGGTCTACTCTTCTTCAAGCTCCTCAAGCTGCAGGACAACTTCGTTTGGACCAAGGAGGTGGCTCAGGCATTGGAGGATCTCAAGGACCACCTTCAATCGCCCCCCATCCTTACGACTCCGAACCTAGGCGAAAACCTGCTACCTACGCCACTCACGCAGTCAACACGCCTATTGTGGTGGAGCGATCTGAGGAAGGCCATGCCTTTGGTGTGCAGCGGCCAGTATATTTTGTTAGCAAAGTCCTTTCTGAGTCAAAGGACCATTATCCTTCGTTCCAGAAACTTCTCTACGCTATACTCATTACCTCGAGAAAGCTTCACCACTACTTCGACGAGTACAAGATCACAGTTGTCACTGATTTCCCGTTGGCAGATATACTCCACAACCGGGATGCCAATGGACGTATCTCCAAGTGGGCAGTGGAACTGGGGGCTCTCAATATCGACTTCAAGCCACGCACGGCCATCAAGTCACAAGCCCTAGTCGACTTCTTGGCAGAGTGGCAAGAAAACCAAATACCAACTCCAGCTAACCAGCCAGAACATTGGGTCATGTACTTTGATGGTTCACTCAAGCTCGAAGGCGGTGGCGCTGGAGTACTCTTCATCAGCCCGACTGGTGAGCAACTTAAATATGTATTCCAAATACTATTTAAGGTCTCCAACAACGAGGCCGAGTACGAGGCATTATTGCATGGGCTACGCTTGGCTGTATCTCTTGGCATCAAACGACTACTCATCTTTGACGACTCGCTGTTAGTGGTCTGATAATGCAACAAGGAGTGGGACACCAACAAAGAAACCATGGACGCGTATGTTGCGGAAATCCGCAAGCTCGAGAACAAGTTCTCAGGGCTCGAGATTCGTCATGTGCTCCGCGACAACAACGTTGGGGCAGACATACTCTCAAAGCTTGGCTCCGAGTGAGCCAAAGTACCGGCTGGAGTCTTCGTTCATGAATGTGGCAGAACCACCTGAATTAATTCGGCTCAAGTGTATTACCCATCACCATTAGGGCAATCTCGGTTAACCTTACACTTCAAACGGAATAATCCACTGGTCTGTCGGGTAACCTCCCGATACAACCACGGTAAAGCGGATCGAAGCCATACATACAAACGCTCATGCGAAGATGAGCCCAGAGAATACCACATTCCAGCAAATATTACAAAATTATCATAGGTGAATATTACAAACCAAGTTTGAGTTTAGTAACCAAGTACTTCAGTGATCATATCCAATAAGTTCTTCAGAGTTTAAGTTGCAGCGGAAATAAAATAACGAAAGCTACTCGACGATACAGGATGTCTCGGTGAAGCCCGTATGAGACATCACTCGGCATTATCTCCATTGGTCGGGGGCGTATCCCATTCCACCGACCAACCAGGGGGAAGAGTACACGGCCAAGTCAAACTAGCAATCATATCTTCGAAGGTCTCACCTGAAAACGAGCCACAAGCAAGGCTGAGTATACTAATACTCAGCAAGACTTACCCGTGTAGTGGAATCTACTCCACCGACTCTAGACATGCAAGGCTTTTTGGCTCAGGGGTTTATTTTGCCGAAAAGCATCTACGAGTGGGTCCTTACTTTCAACTTTTAGCTCAAGATTCTCGTTTCATTAACCATTCTAGATAAGCAGCTATCCAATATCATTCATGGTGAAGCATTAAATTTCATCCAACAAGTTTATTCATCATCATTGTTCCTCTTCTTACTCTGTGTGGTAAAAGGGATTAAGCAGTCTCAATAGCCGTGAGAAACGGACAATTCGAATCGAATTTCTTAACCTTGCAAGGGAAACCTAAACACACGTCACGTGGTTACTCCCAGAGTCACACGTGCAACTTTTCCCCTTTCTTTCCGGGTTGTGGATCGGAGCTACCCTCCGAGAGTACAAGAGCCCCACGCCACGGTTCGACGCCGGGTCGTGACCACTCGTGCACTCGCCATATGCACATGGGACCGAAGTTCAAAGGGTAGGTTGTCGTCCACTTGCCAGGCCAATCAGGTACTTAACCTTACCGATTACCATATTCTCGGCATGTGGTTAGTACGTTCAAAGACTTAATCACCACTACCACACACTGCGGCCTTAGCATTTTTCACTAAACAGACGGGCCTCAATCGTAAACATTGTACCATAGCCCATCCGTTGTCCTTATGATTGCAGCGTGTAGTAAACATTCAACTCCTATTTTCTCGCGAGTGACAGGAAATCACTCGGCTTTTACCGGAGTCCTATTAGCACAGCATTCTATCGAACCTTACATCTAGTTTTCAAGCATGGGTTCCTAACATCATGCAACTAAGTTTTCATTCAACTCCTATAAACTTAATGCACAAGCAAAAGAGTAGTGAGTTGCATAATTTAGGAAAGGAAATGGGTTATACTCCGGGGCTTGCCTTCTTGTGCAAAGTTAGTCCGGGGATCGTCTGAACGTTGACCCGGGTCTTCAACTGCTTCAGTTAAATTTGCCTGGGCTTCTCGCTGCTCACTCTCGGACTCGGGCACCAGCTCGTAAGTTCCTTCGGCGAGAGTAGTCGTTTCTATATGAATGCACAAGTGTAAGTAGTGGTGATAGTAAATGACATGATTTCCTTCACGATAAAGTTGCAGTTTGTAAAACATGAGTTTTGTTGTGAAGTGAGTTACTTTATCATTCGTAGGCAATCGTTAATAGAGTAGAATAGTGCAATAAGTAACTTCGTTAAGCAAGGTGGGGTGGGTGTTCATGGGAACTTATGTTCCTCATGGAAACAAGATTTAAGTGTAACTACCACAGCGAGTAGTTTCTGGTCATGAAACCTAGGATCTAGGCACATCAGGGAAAGATAAGTTTACTGTAAAATTTTCAGATATTTTCATGCAGCAGATTAATTGTGAAAATTATAATACACGGTTGCTGCTAGATTATTGTTCTTTTTGTACAGAGCAAAAGGTGAAAAAACTGAGACAAATATTTTTACAGGGCTTTCCTTTAATCATGCAGGAGCTACTGTAATTTTTGTAGGATTTATTATGCAGTTTTCAGAGCATAGTAAATATGACATTACACACCTAGGTTATTCAAGGATTTATTTTTACAGGAGCCTGCACAGGGTTTTTGTCCATGAAACTTTTTTTACACAGCATCTTCTACCACTGAGTATCTCCTAGTAAAAATAGGAGAATTTTCCAAGCTAAGATACTATTTTCTTGATTTAATGTATGTTATTAGCACCTAAACCAAATAAATAGGTTCCTGTGAGGTAAAAAGTCTCTAAATTTTTCTACGGCATCTAGGTACCATTACACCAGTATAGAAAAAGTTTCATTAGGTGATTCATAACCTAACTGCAGGGACAATTAATTCTATCCAAACAAGGTATGAAACTAAGTTTAATAAACGGTGTAGATAGAGATGGAATTTGGGCCTGATCTTTTTACAATGGCTTATATAACAAGTAAATCTCCTACTGTAAAATTTTCAGGATCAGCACTTGTCTACAACAATGGTTGTGAATAAAGGTCATTAAACAGCCTATTTAATTTAGAGCATAAATTAGCTAGAATCTGAGGAGATTCATGTAACAAAAGTTGTGGAGTTTATCCTAAAGGTTCCAGAACAGTTGAGTTTGCATTTTTCTGAATTTTCTACGATTTTATACGAATTTTACAAGTTCACTGATTTTGAATCTAGGTTTGAATCTTTCTCTTACATCTAGGTCCTTGGAATCTTACGTGCAGACCCTTCTAAAGATTTCAATTACTGCAATTGGGTCCTTGGGCGGCTCGGGTACGGTGGCCGGCCAAAATTCCGGCGAGGGGTGAGGGCCGGGGAAGGATCAGGGGTGCGAGGGCTACCTCGTGGGGGTCTTGGTCGGGTGGGGGACGGCCGGGAGTAGCTCGCCGGCGTTGGAGCAGGGGCGGCGTCGGTGGCGGTGCTCCGGCGGGCTTGGGGCGGTCTGGTCTGGACGGGGAGCTTCAGTGGCGCGTGGGGAAGCTGCTCCGGTACTTGGCTTGGGCGGAGGGGGTCGGGGTCGCGCTGTCCGCGGTGGCCAGGGACGGCGGCGGCGGTGACAGCGCGGGCGGCGGTGCTCCGGCGGTCCTGGGCGGCGTTGAGCGGGTCGGTGAGCTCCGGTGGGTTGATGTGGTGGTGGCTGGAACTTCAATTTGGGCAGTGGATGGCTGTAGAGGGCTGTCCACGAGCGGGTGGAGCTCGGCGGCGACAATGGCGGCGGCGGGCGTTCTCTGGTGGCTGGTAGCTCGCGCGGGCGGCCTGGGGCGCCTTTTATATGGGCAGGAGGGAGGGAGGGGTGCCGGGCGACGCGCGTGGGTGATGGCACGGCAATGGCGTGCCACTGGCCACGGTGGGCGGCGTCTGGACACCGGCGCGGCGTGCAGAGGGCGGAGCGCGCGACTGGGCGCCGGAGATTTGCGTGGGGGAGCGAGGAGATAAGGCGGCACGGGGGTTGGAGGACAGCTGCGGCAGCGGCTCGGGCGGGCGGCGAGCTCAGCGATGGGCGGGTCGAGGTGGGCGGTGCGGCGCGGCGCGGCGCGGCCGTTGGGCGCGGCGGGCGGCGAGCAGAGGCTGGGCAGCGCGGCGCGCGCGGCGAGCGCGGACTGGGCAGCGCGGCGGTGGGGGGGGCAAAGCCGGGCGTGGGGGTGAGGGCCGGCAGCCACTGGCCTGGCGGCTTGCGCCGGTCAGGCATCGCCGGCCACCTGGCCGGGATGTCGGGCGGGGAGGGGAGAGAGAGAGGAGTAAGGGCCTATTTGCGAGAATTTGAAAAGTTCCAAGGGGCTGGTTGCAAACAGGATGTTTTCTCCACTTTCTAATTTGAATTTCAAAAACTTTTGAACATGAAAGTTGTTCAGAATAAAAAGTTCCACAAGTTTGGTTTCAGGCAACACCTCATTTGGCTTGTGGTTTGAAAGTTAATTTAAAAAAAATTCAAAGGTATTCATATGTGCCCAATTTAAATTTTAATTTCAACTTAACTTGTTCTAATTCTTTTCACCCTTTTATTTGTTGGTTAAGCATAGGGTTGGGCTAATGACATTGCTTTAGAAATATAATTTATCAGGGTTGTTACAATGAACTCCACCACCACTCCATTCCAAGTGTAGAGCGAGGAACCATCGACGAAGGCCCTGTGGATCCTGGTCGAGAGGTCCTCATGATCGTGGAGGATTGGCGTACACAGTTCATCGACTTGATTAAAGAAAAGAAGCTACCTCCCAACCTTGATCCCAAGAGTGCCGAGGCTATCCGACTAGTCAAGCGTGGCAAGGGTTATGTCCTGGTCGGAGATAAGCTCTACAAGCGCGGATCAGTGTCAGGAGTACTCATGAAGTGTGTAACTACCGAAGTAGGGCGGGAAATCCTGGAGGAAATCCATGAGGGCGCGTGCGGCAATCATGCGGCTTCCCAAACTCTAGTTGGGAAGGCCTTCAGGTCTGGGTTCTATTGGCCTACGGCTTTGGCAGACGCCAAAAATCTCGTTCGCCGATGCACCAACTGCCAATTCTTTGGCAAACAAGCTCATGTCCCTGCTCACAAGCTGATCACCATTCCACCATCGTGGCCGTTTGGATGTTGGGGCCTCGACATGATTGGTCCATTGACAACCGCACGAGGAAGCTTTACCCACGTATCGGTGGCCATCGACAATTTCACCAAGTGGATCGAGTACAAGCCCATAACAACCTTGATGGCCGATAGAGTTGTCACCTTCATCTGTGACATACTCCACCATTTTTGTTTCCCTCATACGATAATCACCGACCTGGGATCCAACTTTACATCACACGAGTTCTAGGAGTTCTGCGAACGAAGCGGCATCGAGGTCAAGTATGTCTCAGTGGCTCACCCGAGGGCCAATGGCCAGGTGGAGCGCGCCAACGGCATGATCCTCGACGGGCTCAAGAAAAGACTCTATGATGAGAACAACAAAAAGGGAGGCAAGTGGATTGACGAATTACCCACAGTTGTCTGGGGGCTTTGTACTCAACCGAGTAAAGCCACAGAACAGTCACCTTTCTTTCTCGTCTACGGGTCAGAAGCTATTCTCCCAGCAGATATTATGTGGAATTCCCCCAAGTTAGAGATATACAAGGAAGGCGAAGCTGATGAGGCAAGACACTTCGAACTTGACTGCGCTGAAGAGGTCAGATGCAATGCTTTGTTTCAATCAGCAAGATATCTACAAGGCGTTCGACGGTATCATGACTGCAACGTCCAAGAAAGATCCTTCAACATTGGGGACCTGGTCTTACGCCGCATCCAAGATGAGACAGGGCTTCACAAGCTCAACACTAGATGGGAAGGACCCCTCATCGTCATGATGGTAACCAGCACAGGGTCGTATCGACTACAATACCCTGACGGCCTGGAGGTTCCAAATTCTTGGAACATCGAGCACCTACGCCATTTTTATGCTTAAGAAATTTATACAAACCCCGTTAGCTACAGCGCAGCTTAGTATATAAATTCATGGTTATTTCGGTTCCCCAAATGACTACTGTGTTTTTATTCTTTTAAGCAACATTGAGTACACTCGGGGGCTGTCGCCACGAGTTATCTCAATATGCTACTATTGACTAATCCTTGGAATACTCGGGGGCTAGCGCCACGAGTACTCTCCATCACGATTACAGTCTATTACCTGCCTCTCAGGCTAACCCGTTCAAACGAGTTATGGAACTTATTTCCGACCACCTTCCTCTACGGCTTATTCAAGCTAAGGGGCAAGGTCTCTTAAGGTAAAGTCGAAGGGGTCATCACACCTACACATAGAGGTTCTATGAACTCAACTCTGTATAAAAGTACAAGTCTAGTACATAGTTCACCAGCTAAAGCGATGCCATCAGGGTAACTATACACTGGCATTAACGTACTAAGTTGCTTAATGATTACGTTTCATACACGCCACTTCATAAGTCGAGCGTAGCAAACAAACAATCAAACAAGCATAAATATATTACACGAGCAAACTGTTGTTTTCAGCAAAACATACACAGTTCATTACAAAGCTCAAAATAGTGGGAGGTCATCAACTATCTGATGGGCAACATCTTGCACCTCAGCCCGGTACTCATTGAATCGCTCCTCGGTACACTCCCCGGAGACACCCTCAGCGAAAGGACTGACGTCCATACTCGGGTAGTATGACTTCGTCACAGCTAAAGTGTGGGTTAAGACCAGCTTGGCGGTGCCGGATGCATAGCCTGCGATCCTTACTGGAGCATCCACAAGGCGCTGTACCAACGAGCGACCACTTGGTGTCAGGTCGACAACCTCACACAACTGATAAGCAGCCGTTGCGAGTTCTTCCATCTCCTTCTCATGGCACTGTTTATCCCGAGCCATGGACTGGATTCTCATCAGGTCCGCTGCGAGTTGCTTGTCAGCATCCTTCAGCTGGCGAGTCACAGTCTTGTGCTCCTCGTCCAGATCCGAGTACTTCAGTTGAGGCTCTTCCAGGGCCTTCTTCAGCTGCTCCTTTTCTTTTGTAAGTTCGTATATATCACACTTCCAGTCAGTTAGCGCTCTTTCAATATGAGCATACACTGGGACAAGCATACATATATACACCTCAGAAGAAAGATAGAGGCATAATACCACTCGGGTCGGGGGAAAAGACTACTTACTCTCCTTCTGGGCGGTCAAGTCCTTCACTTTCTTGAGGGCCAGATCATGCTTTCGTTGCTGATCAATCATGGCGTCCCGGTGCGCGGTCTTTAGGGCGGCCAGCTCTTGCTCGAGCCTTGCGTTCTTGTCCTTTTCGACCATCAAGTTGTCCTCGGCTTCATGGGTACGCGGAAGCACGTCCCCAATCCTGGACAGCAAGATTGATTTCTGCCTCGAATGCTTGACAAGGTCCTGCATGGAACAAGTCGGTACACTTCTATGACAACAACGTCAAAGGAGGTACTCAACTACATACTTTTGTGTAATCAGTAATGCAGCGACCAAGCTCCATCATGAGCGTCACGGTCTCCGGCTTCACAAGGGGGTCCTCCAGGATCTCATCACGAGACAGCGAGATTTCCTCCTCTTGCTGCTCAGGTACTCGGGAGTCTTCTGGGACCTCCTCTTGACGCTGAGCTTGGGAACCCTCCGGGACCTCGTGCTGGCCTGGAGTACTCATGATCGCCAGCTTGCCGACTTGAGAACTATCTTCAGTATTCGCCCCGAGAATATTCCCTGGGGCTTCCTTTTCTGGTTGCGGCCCCGCATCTGCCTGGGGCTCAAGATCTCTTCCTCCAGTACTCGTCGGCACGTCCTTATCGACGGACGGCTCGGCGGTGCTCGCGGCGACAGGCTCCTTCGGCTGCAAGCTCGCGCTCGTGCTTGCCTGGATTGTACTAGAGGAAGCCGCGGCGGGAGTCTCCGACTTCCTGCAAAGATGTGTTAGTACTCAACAATAACACCAAATTACATATAAAAAAAGAAGAACATCCTGGTTGCTAACCTTGGCGGCTTCCTGAGGGGGAGTGCCGTGGGCACGATCAGCCCTGGTGGCGCGGTCTTGTTACTCCTCCGGGTTGAGAGTCGCGGACCAGTCGCGGGCGATGTCTGCCCCGACATCGGATTCCTCTCCCCGGCCAAATCAACTACCCCTTGCCTTGGGAGCTCGAGTTTCTCCTCAGTGTCACTAAAGGGACAAATCAGCCAAGAACTCCCGGAACAAAGGCGAAATCAAAAAAGTCAGAATAGAAGGCTACTTACATCGCTTCGCGACTGCTTGGTGTTGTCGCTGCTGCAGCAACGCTCCACTTGCGAGTTGCTACCCGCTTCGGGCGCGGTGTCTTAGGCCGGCTCCTCGAAGACGGGTTCAGGCAGGTTAGACTTGAACCGCTCCAAGTCGCCCTACAGACAAAAACAAGTCAGCAAATGACTACTCAGCTCAAGAATACAGCAAAGGTACTTGGGTTAGTGCTTACCGGGTTTGGCGAGTAATATGCTCCGAAGAGCCTCAGCACGTACGGCTCCGAGGTCACCCCCGTGAACAGACGGGTGACCCGGTGCATGACATCCTCGGCGGAAGGCACATCCGGCGCCATTCGTGACGGGTCCTGAGTACCCTTGTACTCAAAACCAAGGTGGACGCGCTGCTGGAGAGGATGGATGCGACGCCGATGAACGAGTATGCCACACACTCTCCAGTGACGCCCTGATCCTTGAGGTGCTGGATCTGCTTCATCAACTCGGGGATGTCGCAGGATTCCTCCTCCGTTGGCTTCTTCAGCCAACACTCCTGGCGCTGCGGCGGGGCATTATCCCGTCCGGAGAGGCTAGGCTTGTGGTTCCCGATGTAGAACCACTGAGCGTGCCACCCGGACAGGCTACTTGGGGTTGAGAACTTGAGGTACAGCGCCTTATCACGCAGTTATACCCCGGCTCCCCCGACTAGTGCGGGGTTGTCCTCATCTGGCTTGGGCTTGAGGCGAAAGAGATGACGGAAAAGATAAATAGGCCGGCGAATTCCTAGGAATGCCTCGCAAAGATGCACAAAAATAGAAATGTGCAGAATCAAGTTGGGGGGAAGATGGTAATGCTTGATTTTGTAAAATCCAAGTAGACCGCAGAAGAACTCAGAAGACGGAAGGGCAAGGCCGCGATCGGCAGAAGGGGCGAACATTATGGTCTCACCCGTGATCTCCCAAGGCGATGAATCGGTGCCGGCGACCTGCCACTCGACGACGCCCTCCTCTTGAAAGACCCGCTCGGCTACGAGTCGGAGCAGATCCCTCTCATTGATTGTGGAGGCCCTCCACGATGACCCCTCGACCGTCATCCTGGCGACCTTCACCGACAGCGGCGATGATCCACCTTCTCCATCAACTACCCGTTTCTTCCCGCAACCGGTGGCTTGCTTTCTTGGCGCCATGGGTCAAAATGTCACCGGGATCTTTGTGCGCATGCCACAAAGAACTCACACAGGTGTGGGTGAACCCGGGAATCGAGGATTCGAGCTGTTCTAGGCTTGGATTGAGGTGGAGAAGTGCTCGGATTTGGGGCGGAGGCGGCTAGGGTTCTTGGCTAAAGTAGATCTATTTTTACCGCAGTGAAAACAGAGTAGGGTGAAAACCCTAAAGGGTACCGCGGGGTTATTTATAACCAGCAGTTCCCCATTTTTCCTTTTGAAGCCGAAGAGTTTTTCTTGGGATAATGATTCGATTAAGAGGATTTTACGGGTTCTGTGCAACGGATAACGGAGACTAGCCGTTTTCTCTGGGATAGGCTCCCAAGAGTTCGGACCATTCCACTTCCAGTGCAATTTAACCCTAAAATTTAGCACAATTGAATTCAAAAACCTAAATTCCATGCCACGATTCTTTAGATCCTTTTCTCCAAAACTAGGGAATTTGGATTAAAGGCTCGAGGGCTGCGGGGTACGTGTCATCGATGGCTTATTTTTCAAAAATTCTTGGAAGATACAGACCAAAGATTCAAGAATAATTTGACCCTCAGCCTGATTCTTCGATTCAACCTAAGGCTCGGGGGCTACTCCATATGGAGTGCGAGTTCATCGCACCCCATATAAAAGAAGATTTGAAGACTACTCGGGGCTTGAGCACCTCACAGCCTCGATGCAGCCAAGGAAGTACTCTGAAGACACCATCTCAAGGGGACTTAGCAGGGACCTGAAGACACCTTCCAGAAGTACTCGGAAGCCTACAGTACTCGGCTGCGAAGAGCTCGGGGGCTTGTCAGACCCGGGGCAGCGGGACTGCTCACTTGGCGTACATATACATGTAGTATGGGATGGCACATGGGCCATACCTTATCCTCATTGTAACTAGTCGTGTAGCACTAGGACTGGTCGGACGTAAGGAAACTACCCGAGCCATACTCGGATAGGACTCCTCAGGCCGTCTCGACTAGGACTTCCATGTAACCCTGTACCCCCAGACTATATAAGGGCGGGCAGGGACCCCTCCAAAGCATAACCAACAATCTCATAACCTCTAAGGAAATACAAACCACACAGGACGTAGGGTATTACGCTCTCGGCGGCCCGAACCTATCTAACTTTGTGTCCCTTGCTCCTTCAAGTTCCTGATCTTGACGACACCCTACCTACAACTTACCACCTCGGGGGTATCCCTCGGTGGGTTTGGCGGTAAAACACCAACAAGATCGAGGAAAAACTGGTTCGTGCAAAACATCGAGCACCTTGGGTGCGCACTGTGCAAGGTGGAGAGGGGAGCTCGGACCAGCGTGGCTGCAGTGGTGGCGCGCGAGGTAATGCGCGGGCGGCGGCGTACGGGCGGTGGCGCAGTAGCACGGCGGCATGGCGCGGCGGCGCTGCAGTGGTGGCGCTAGGGTTTGCTGCGGCGGCGTGGGCGCGAGCGGCGGCGTGCTGGGCAGTGGCACGCGGTAACGCTGCTGAGGAGCGGCGCAGGAGTGCGGCGGCGGAGCAATGGCGTGGGCGCGGTGGTGGTGTACGGGCGGCGGCGCTCCGGAGCAGGAAGGAGCAGCGCGGCAGTTCGAATGGGGAGGATAAGACTGACGTGGCAGGTCCACGTGGGAGATAAAAGAGAGAACAGACAGTGCGGGCCCACAAACCCTAGACACGTCGAAAGAAACGACATCATTGACATAGATCGTTGGTGTAACGGTCGGTTCAATTTTGACCAGATTTGGGGATTTTGAAACGAGTCAACTGATTGGCGACCGGTTGATCCGACGAGTCGATTTTTGAGCGGGTCGGTCTAAAGAGAATTCCTACGGCTGAACTCAGATTCTGCAGGACTGGTTGAACCGACGGGGCTTAGAATCAAGGCGTCGGTTTAACTAGTTGAAGCAAGTTTAACATGCTGAACTACTTACTCTACTTCTGATCCAAATTTCAAAGAACCAAAGGCATAAACACTCAATTTGGACCATTTTCGAGCGACAGCCTCACCCTTCAAACACCCATAAGATATAGTTGCTCAAAAGCTTTTAATAAACATAGGCAATTAAGATCCAAGCGAGGGAAACACAAGATCCTTCTCGAAGTGTGATTTTCTCCCTTGTATGCTACTAACGCGATGCAATGCTATGCAAGATGGAAATTAAATATGAATGCAAGTCATATGACAAGCAAGATGCATTGCATAAATTAAATCTATCTTGTCAAGTTTGAGCCCTTGTCAAGCTTATTCATGATGAACCCAACAACATGCCATGAGCAAAACAAGGTACCACCGGCTCATTCAAGACCCATGTTCATCACTATCTTGACAAAGTTAGACAAGCTCCTAGCACATGTACATATGAAATGTAACTACATGACAAGGCAATTACATGATGTTAGAAGCATCTAAAATGTTAAGCTCACTTCGCAACCTACAAAAGGTGCTCTCATCTAGAGGTTTGTGAAGATATCCACCAAATTATCTTCGGAACGAACACCACAAACTGATATATCGTTCTTTGCCACATGATCTCTTAGAAAGTGATGGCGAATATCTATATGCTTCATGCGAGAGTGTTGAACCAGGTTATTAGCAAGTTTCACGACACTCTTGTTATCACAAAGGAGTGGGATCTTATCTAGTTTCACACCATAGTCCAAGAGGCTTTGCTTCATATAGAGGATTTGAGCAAAACAAGCCCCGGTGGCAATGTATTCCGCCTCCGCGGTTGACAAGGCCACGAAATTTTGTTTCTTTGAGGACCAAGAGACCAAGGAACGCCCTAGCAAGTGGCACCCACCCGATGTACTCTTACGATCAACACGACATCCGACAAAGTCCGAATCCGAGTATCCCAAGAGTGTAAAGTTAGCACCTTTGGGGTACCACAAGCCTATGCTAGGTGTATGTTTGAGGTATCTAAGGATCCTTTTCATGACACTAAGGTGGGACTCCTTAGGATTAGCTTGAAATCGAGCACACATACATACACTAAACATGATATCGGGCCTAGATGTGGTTCAAAAGTTATGCATTGGAAAAGAAGGGAGCACATACCGTAAGAACAAGAAGGTAAAGAAGTGACCCAATCATAGAACGATAAAGCTTTTGGTATACCGGTTTACCTCCCTCATCAAGGTCGAGATGTCCATTGGTTGGCATTGGAGTCGTGATCGGTTTGCAATCATCCATCTTGAATTTCTTGAGAATATCTTTAGTGTATTTTTCTTGATGGATGAATGTCCCTTCCTTCAATTGCTTGACATGAAAACAAAGAATGAAGTTGAGCTCACCGATCATGGACATCTCGAATTCCTTAGCCATCATTTCTCCAAATTCCTTGCATAAAGTTGGGTTAGTTGAACCAAATATGATATCATCAACATAAATTTGACAAATGAAAAGCTCGTCGTTGATGATTCTTGCGAACAAGGTAGTATCCACCCTCAAGTAGGAAGTCACGAAGGCATTCATACCAAGCCCGAGGTGCTTGCTTGAGCCCGTAGAGCGCCTTGTTCAACCTATAAACATGATTAGGATATTTAGGGTCTTCAAACCCGGGAGGTTGTTCAACAAACACCAATTCATTAATGAAGCCATTTAAGAAAGCACTCTTCACATTCATTTTATAAAGTTTCATATTGTGATGTGAAGCATACACTAAAAGGATACGGATGGCTTCAAGTCTTGCGATGGGTGCAAAGGTTTCACCAAAATCCAACCCTTCAACTTGTGTGAAGCCCTTAGCCACAAGTCTTGCCTTGTTGCGAACCACCACACCATGTTCATCTTGCTTGCTGCGGAAGACCCACTTGGTGCCAATGATGTTCTTGTCTTGAGGACGTTCTTCAAGAACCCAAACTTCATTGCGGGTGAAGTTGTTGAGTTCTTCTTGCATGGCCATCACCCAATCTGGGTCCTCAAGAGCTTCATCTACATGTGTAGGTTCCAAGCAAGAAACAAACGAGTAATGTTCACAAAAAGAGGCATATTGACGTCTATGAGTTCTTATACCACCGGAGGGGTCTCCCATGACCAAATCAATAGGATGATTCCGGGTTGTTCTTGTTTGCCTTTCTTGTGATAGAGGTGATGTAGCTTATGGTGGATCAACATCTTCGGCTTGAGCTTGAATTTGTTCAAATGTGATGTGGGTGTCATGAAATGAAAGTTATTCTTCGTCTTGGCCAGCTTCAGGAGGATGTGAAGCACCATCTTCTTCATCGGATGACTCATATTGTACATGAGAAGTTGTTGGAGTAGGCTCTTCAACCTTGGAGTCATCCTTGGAAGGGGCTTCAACTTGTGTAGATGGAACTTGAATTTCTTCATCCTCCTCCTTTGGTTCCACTTGCCCGATGGCCATATTCTTCATGACATTCTGAAGTAGTTCATCACCTACATCATCACAAGTGAAACTCTCCTTTTGGGAGCCATTAGTTTCATCTAACTCCATGTCACATGTTTCTTCAACAGCGCGAGTAGCATTGTTGAATACTCTATATGCCTTGGAGTTAGATGAGTAACCAACAAAAATACCAACATCACAACGACTTTCAAACTTCCCTAGGTGCATCCTTTTCTTGAAAATGTAGCACTTGCAACCGAAGAACCAAAAGTAAGAGATGTTGGGCTTCCTCCCAATGAGAAGCTCGTAGGGCGTCTTCTTCAAGAAGCGGTGCAGATACACCCGGTTGGATGCATGGCATGCGGTGTTGATGGCTTCCGCCCAAAACCTTTGAGATGTGCCATAATCATCCAACATGGCTCTTGCAAGGGTGATCAAGGTCTTGTTCTTCCTCTCCACCACTCCATTTTGTTGAGGAGTGTATGTTGATGAAAACTCATGCATGATGCCGAATTCGTCGCAAAACTCTTCAGCTTGTGTATTCTTGAACTCGGTTCCATTGTCACTCCGGACCTTCACTATGCTTGACCCAAATTGATTTTGAGCTTGCTTGGTGAAGGTCTTGAAGGTCCCCATCGTCTCTCCTTTGTCCTTCAAAAAGAATGTCAAAGCATATCTAGAATAATCATCGACAATGACGAGACAATAGAGATTACCGCCAAGACTCTTGTAGGTGGTTGGCCTGAAGAGATCCATGCGGAGAAGTTCCAATGGTATTGATGTTGACAAGTAGGCCTTCATGGGATGTGAAGTTGCAAATTGCTTCCCGGCTTGGCAAGCACTACAAAGTTTATCCTTCTCAAACTTCACATCCTTCACACCAACCACCATTCCTCGTTTGAATGCCTTCTTGACTTGGCTCATTCCAATATGAGCAATGCGGCGATGCCAAAGCCAACCCAAGGACGTCTTGGTGAAGAGGCATGTTGACAAGCTTGCATCTTGAGATGAGAAGTCAACAATATAGATGTTACCATGTCGAAACCCATTGAAAATGAGGCTCTTGTCTTCCTTGCTTGTCACAACAACATCACAATAGCTAAAGGTGCATATTAGTCCCAAATCACAAAGTTGTGCAATTGAAAGCAAATTAAAACTCACAGACTCTACAAGAAAGACATTAGAAATAGAGAGATCCTTGGTTATTGCTACCTTACCCAAACCTACCACTTTTCCTTTTGAGTTATCACCAAAGGTGACATGTTCATGATCGCCCACATCTTCATCTAGTGAGGTGAACATCTTTACATAGCCGGTCATATGTTGTGTACATCCGCTATCAAGCACCCAATGCTTTCCACCGGCTTTGTAGTTCACCTACACACAAATGAATCATTTTTGAGGTTTGGGAACCCAAGCAAGTTTGGGTCCTTTGACATGAGTTATTAAGACTTTAGGAACCCATATTTGGCGTGGAAGCTTTCCCTTCTCTTGAGAGCCAATGAACTTCACCTTCACCTTGCCATCTTTGAGTTTGCTCAATAAAAAGTGATGATCATTGAATTGAGATTTATAGTTAGGTGGCAAGGTAGGGAGAGGGCGAGTAGAAATAGGACACTGCCTTGTGTGATGCCCTGTGATTTGGCAATGTTGGCGAAAGGAGCCCACTTCCTTGTTGAAGCATTCTTTGAGCTGCGATGACTTGGGATAATTTTTCGGCGGCTTAGGAAAGGAGCCAAGTCCATTTGTCCCAAAATGCCTTGCATTGTGAAAGAGAATCTCCTTGTGCAAGCATTCTCCTTTTGTCACCGAGAACACACATTTTCTCATGCTCTCAAGCTCCTCTTCTAGTTGCTTCTCCCTATCATGGTTAGTCTAGGAAGAACAAGGGGAAACTTGATGACAAGTAGTTGAATGAGATGATTCCTCAAGATCTTCACAAGAAGTAGATGCATTGACTTTGATAATTTTTGTCTTTGATATTTCTAGATCATCATTAATGGTATCATTAGCAAATTCAAGTTCTTGATACTTTGAGTTTAAGTTTGCATAATCAAGCTTAAGTTTCTTATTGCAAGAATCAAGAGACTTATTGAGTACAACTACTTCATCATGCTTAACAAGAAAATCATTGTACTTAGCATGTAACTTGTCATGATCCTCTCTAAGTTGCTTACTAGACACAATACATGTTTCATGATTTTTAACTACCTCATTGTGTCTAACAAGAAACTCTTCATGTGAGGCCTTAAGCTTGATATGATCACACTCAAGAGACTTGAACTTAGACTTATACTTCTTGATCACACCTTGATAATCCTCTAGAATCGATCTCAACTAATTAGGAGATAAATCATTGTCACTTTCATCATCACTAGAGGAAGAGCCTTCATCATCACTCACCTTGGAGCTACCTTTTGCCATGAAACACATGGGCGGTGGAGGTAGAGGTGGTTCATCATCCTTGATGGCGATTCACACAATCTTCTTCTTGGTTTCATCATCACTTGATTCATCACTTGAGGTTTCTCCATCGATTACCCACTCACCAAGAAAAGCCTTGATTTGTTCTTTTCTCTTGAAGGACTTCTTCTTCTTGTAATCTCCTTTTTCATGGTCCTTCTTGTGCTTGTGTTGATTGCCCTCATCTTCATGCTTATTATTTAGCTTTGACGGCTCGGGGCAATCAGAGGAGAGATGACCATACTTGCCATAATTGTAGAACTTCTTCCTGACATCTTCCTTGTTCCTCCGAGTACGGAACTTGTTTTTCTTTGGATCATAGTTGTACCCTTTCTTGTTCAACCTTGACATCGTTTTGGAGGTCTTCCTCATGAGGAGAGCTAACTCCATATCTTCATCTCCCTCATCATCACTTGAGCCATTGCTAGCTTCATCTTCACTTGTGCTTGGTGAAGGAGCCTTGCACTTGTTCTTCTTCTTTGACTTGTGGTCACTTTTGGCTTTGAGTGCAAGATCTTTCTTGGCTTGTGAGGGCTCAAGTTCACCCATGAGGAACATTTCATGTGATCGGATCTTCCCAACCACATCGGCCACTTCAAGCGTGTTAAGATCCTTCTCATAGAGAAGAGATATGACGATGTTGTACTTGGGCTTGATGAGTGAATGAAGAATCTTCCGGATGATGTCACTGTCGGTCATAAGAGAAATTTCAAGTGCATTAGTGTCCTCAATAAGCACATTCAATCTACAGTACATTTGCTCAACAAGCTCATTAGGAAGCATTTTGAAATCATTTAGCTTGTCCTTAAGCACTTGATATTTTTCTTCATGGAGCTTTTTGGACCCAACGTAAATTTTTTCAAGCTCGCTCCACACCTCATGAGCCGTGGTCTTGCTACGCATACGAGCAAAGACCTCTTCACTAATGGCCTCAAACAAAGCATTCCTAGCTCTAGGGTTCCACTTAGTTTGATCTTCGCTAGGCACGGTTGGCATAGCTTTGTCGATGACCTCCCAAGCATGAGGGGATTGGGCCTCAAGGTAACTCGCCATGCGAGCTTTCCAATAGCCATAGTTTCTCCCATCGAACTTGGGTGGTCCACTGCCCGAAGGGGCCATTCTCTAGGGTTTTAAGCCTTTAAAAGAGAGTTTATGCTTTAATACCAATTGAAAGGATCGTGGCCCAAGAAGAGGGGTTGAATTGGGACTTTTTTGAAATCTATTGAGTCCTTAGCCTACAACTAGTGCTGCCCAAACCTAGAGTTTAAAACCTATCATCTATAGCACACTAAGATAAGCAAACTAGGTAGGCAAACACATAGCATGATCATGATTTCTAGGAAAGATTCACACTAACAAGAATATATCCTAGTCAAGAGAGCACACTAGCATATGACAATTCTTATCAAACAAACAAGCAATCTAGCAGGGATTGCAATAAGAACAACAAGATGAATGCTTGAATGTAAAGAATGGATACGAGACAACCCAATTTTTTTCCGTCGTATCGAGGAGTTGACGCTCCCCCCTAATCCACGTTGGAGCACCCATAAAGGGTATGGCTCTCTTGCATCACCAAGAATGCAAGTGCTTCACTAAGAATGCTCCTTCTCCATCTCCGGAACGGCGAGCTTCACACCATGTACAATCTTCTCTTCTTGGGGCTCCCACAAACTCCAAGAGCTCACCAAGAGCAACCGATCACCAAGACCGTCTAGGTGCCGTCAAACACCAAAAGTAACAAGCTCTCAAGACTTCACTTGACCTAACACTAAGTTGGCCCTAAGCTCAAGCACACTTGCTACTCAAGAATGGATGTTTCTTTGTGTTTGGATCAATTTGCAAGCTCAAACTCTTCTTCTCATGACTTCAAGTGTTTCTCTTCTGCTCTGGAGTGGCCTCAGGTATTCAAGGTGTCAAAGGCAGTCCAAATGACTCGGGGGAAGAGTATATATAGGCTAGAGCACAAGAGGTAGCCGTTACTTGTACTTTCCTGAAAAAGTACATAGCGTCGGTTTAACCGACACCATGCGTCAGTTCAACCGACCCCTCTAAGTCCAAATAGTAGTTGTTACTTTTCGGACACTGTACTATTGGCTGACATCATTTAACCGACTAATGCACCGATGCCTTTGTTGATATTGTCGGTTTAACCGACCTGTTGAACTCAATTCTGACTTGATCAATTGATTTGGAGTTGATCTTTTCTTCAAGTTTCATCTGCTTCCAAGTGTTGCTCTGGCTTCTTTGAGCTGTCTATGACTTAGCTTGAGCAAGTGTGCATATTTTCTAGGCCAACTCTCATTAGGTCAATTACTAACTTAAGAACCCCCCTTAATAGTACGGTCAACTACTAAAAGCTATAAAACCTGATCTAAATCAAGTGTCCTTCATCTCCTTGTGACACTTGACACTAGAAAGGTCCTTAATCTTCTTGTTCGAGTACTTTGACACGCATTTCATTGAGAATTGAGGAGTCCCCTTTCATATTTCATATCTGACATATCTATAAATCGATAATTCCTTCAAAACACACGTTAGTCACATACGATTGTCATTAATCACTGAAACTTACCATAAGCATCTATCGGCCTAGATGCGCTTCACTTCTCCCCACCAAGGACGGCGGCCGCATGCGGATCCTCTCCTCCTGGTGGCGCGACCTGTCATATAAACTCTGTTGTCCTGAATGGGAGGTAATGATCTATCCATTTCTTATTTAAGACTTGAGTAAAAAATAAAGTAATGGAACATAATGAACATTGCATTTCTTGGCACACCAACTCCTGGTCTGGTAGTTGTCCTAGCCTCTTAATTCATAGAAATATATGAAGTTTGTTTGTGGTAAATATATGGCTGCTGTCTATTTTTATTGGAACACTTTATTCCATTGTTTTGGCTGAGTGGTACACTGTTTGCACTGGCCTAGGCAGGTGAGTGTATCCTGATGTACCTGGGCCCCTTCAGCTAGTTATTATCCCAAGTTTTATTCAACTAGCTATCATGTACAATTTATGTGAACGATTCTGTGTGTGCGTAACTGCGTATGCCTATGCAACAAGAAGGGCCTAAGTTTGTATATTAGATTGGCGATTTCAGTAGCTCTTTGGATTATTGCTCCCTGTTTTGGATAGAAATTCAGTGAGTAGAAATTATTGCTCCATGTTTGATTCTCCTTGATACTGTTGGCTAATTATTTATTGTTCAGGTTGCATTGCCTAAGGAAAATGTATTGAGATGAGTTTGAAGCAGACCTTAGATCCTAGTTTGCTGGGTTTTTGATTGGGGTTTTGAAGGATGCACATCCTTTAAGCAACTGTTACAGTGGATATAGTTGCAATGGACTATATCATTTGTTTCACATTTGGACAATATCTACTGCTTGATAGAATTGATTGGTAGTAGTAAAGGTGATGTCATTTCAGTTTACATTATCTTGTTGATGTGATTCAACTTGCTACACTATAGAAGTATAGATTACCATTGCTGCTCTTCAGCTCACACAAGGTACTGATGCTTGGTAGATAGTGTTAATTGTAGCGTTAAATTGCAGTTAATGATCCTGGATGAACTGTCAGGTCTGGTCATTACTCAATGGTCTGCCTTATTGCAATCAACCATATATGCTTGAATTATTGCAGGTGGAGAGCTCCAAACAGAGCATCACCAAGTGCGAGGACAAGCAGCAGCCTCTTATTATGTACAATGCATGTTTTCTGAATCAACCATATATGCATAGTACGTACTGGGCAGTGTTTGTGAGTTCTTGAATTTCTTCCTTTGTTATTTGAAAATAAACAAACATCTCTGCTTTTCTGGTACAGTCTCAAGCTTTTGTAACAACACTTATGATGCATTTCAGTGGATTTGCCTTTAAGTGTGGCTTCTCTACCTTTTCTAAGACCAGTGTGGCCCTGTACTTGTTGTTTGTCTTTGAATCCAAATTGTTCAAAGTGGCACAATTTGAGTATACAGACCCCAGTAGTTCGTATTCCAAAGATCTGACCAGGTGTTTGTTGGTTCCTATACAGTTGTTCAATATATGTATACATGATGTTGGTCTGTGTTTTTTTTAGCGAACGTGTCTGGGCACGTATTTCATTAAGAGGTTGAGAGGAAACAGTTATTTATAAATACAGGAGAGGCTAGACAGAGGTCAAGGCCTGCCAGGAAAAGCAGAACACGCAAGGGTTTACAGTACAATTGATGCGCGGCCAGGGATGCGACCCAAAGCTATGGCGAGTGCCTCTACTTGCTGGTAACCTGCCTGGATCCAGGAGATGGCCTCGTTGGCAATGAAAGAAAGGAGCTGATATATGTGCAGATCTTGTACAGTGTTCAAAGCCCCTCTTATTGCGTTCAATCCATAGTATCCATGAGATGAGAATGACAATGGAGTCAAAACAACTACAATCAGCTTTTGTTAGCCTTTTCCAAACTGATGACCACCAATAAGCAAAGCTGTAGGAATGTCTTCCAGGGTTCAGGGCCTGCCAGTGCAACGGGAGAAGCACTTTATACCAAATTTCCCTTGCAAAATAACAGCCAACAAGTAGATGGGTGATGGTTTCTGATTCCTGACAACAAAACGCACAATTTTATCATCATCCTGAAGGTTATGCCGTCTTCTTCTTGCTGCCATCCAGCAGCAATCATGTAGCATCAACCAGCCAAAAAAATTGCATTTGGCAGGAGCATGTCCCACAAATCAATAGAAATGGAAGCCTGAAACAAAGCCATCACATTACTTTCATGTTTATCAGGCAGCTGCGACCAGGACGATGAGTCATCAGTTCTTTTCAGCCAGAGCCGCCACATTGCAGGGCGTAACCAAACAACTGCAGGTTCAAGAAACTCAATCCACCAAGCTCCAGTTGTCTGCAGACCTTTGATCATGCAAGCAAACAATGACCTCCCCCAACTGTGTCAGTTCCCTTCCACAAGAAAGCCCTTCGTTTCTTGGCAGTGCATTTAATAATCGCCCAAGCAGAGATATCTACTACCTGCAGGTTCAAGAAACTCAATCCACCAAGCTCCAGTTGTCTGCAGACCTTTGATCATGCAAGCAAACAATGACCTCCCCCAACTGTGTCAGTTCCCTTCCACAAGAAAGCCCTTCGTTTCTTGGCAGTGCATTTAATAATCGCCCAAGCAGAGATATCTACTACCATAGCCGTGTGTATAGGAATAGCAGACATTTTTTATTTGATTATCACCACTCTGCCAGCTTTTTTCCAGAGAAAAGGTTCCCCTGCTTTATTTCTAGAGAAACAAAGCATAGTTTTTTTTGAAGGAATTTACATTTTTATTAAACCATGGACACAGTGATACCACTGGTCACGAGGTCCTCCATGCCACGAGAGAGTGGTACCATGAGGACACTTACAACCGAGCGCTGCCACAGCATGCGCAACCCTATTACAATCTCTAGGGCAATAAGCCACAGAAAACGAAGTAAAAGACATATTCATCAAGTTCTTAACTTCATACACAATACTACCAGTTGGCGCAAGGGCGAAGGAATTTGATTCCATGGCTAGCTTCACGAGCAGGGAGTCTGTTTCAATGATCACTCTGCTGACCCCCATCTCCCCTGCCTTCCTGACTCCTTCCAGGCACGCCAACATTTCTGCATGAAGAGCATCCAAGAGATGCGAACAACTTCCCGCACCGGCTGTAATCACCTGGCCTGCATCATCTCGGATAACAAAGCCCCATCCTCCTTCTGACGTTTCCCTCCTGAAAGCACCATCACAATTAATCTTGAGCACATCCACTCCCGGCCTCTCCCATTTCTTTCTGACCCTCTGAACAGGGGCTGTCCCCGAGCTTCCTATTGCCAGAAAATCTTCAGAGTTCTTTCTGACAATGTACGCCATCTTAGATGCATCCATTTTCTGTTCCCCCTCTCGCACTCGGTTCCTCTCCAACCACCAGTGCCACATCAAAGTAATAACTTGCATACTTTTCTCCTCCCTCAGTTCTAGCACATGTTTTACTGCCTCACGTGCTGACAGTGTTTTGCACAGCATCTCCAAGCCCAACAAACGCCATACTGGACGGACCATCTTGCAGCTGAAAAATAGATGCCCGCCCACCTCATTCAGCCTGTTGCATAACACACACCTTGTGTCAATCTCCATCCCCCTTCTCTCCAGATTCATTCTTACAGCTAGTGTATCATGGGCTAATCTCCAGAGGAAGTGTTTCACTTTTCCAGGGCATTTCAAACTCCATAAGCCTTTCCAGTGTTCATCCTTTAACATTGTCCCACCTGACCACGATTGGCAACCCCTCCGGCTCCCCCTTTGGTCATGAAAACCCTAAACCTTCTGAACTTTGTATGCAGATCGTACCGAGAACAGACCCCTTGCATCATAGTGCCAAGCCACCACGTTGTCCAAATCCGTGTGCACCGGTATCGACAGTATAGCGTTTGCATCAACCGGTGAGAAGGTTTGCAGGACTAATTGTTCATCCCACTGCCCCGATACGGGATCTATCAGTTCCTCGACTCGGCTAATCAGATTGCTTCCTTTCGGTGTTATAGGCCTCCTTGACCATTCCCTAGGAATCCATGGGTCCCGCCAGATATTAACATCCCTTCCATTTCCTATCCTCCATATCAATCCATTTTTTAGCACCTGAACTCCCTTCATAATGCTTCGCCAAGTATATGATGCTCCACTACACCCACTGGCAGTCAGAACATTGCCTGATGGGAAGTATTTTGCCTTTAGAACCTGTGCACATAGGGAATCTGGATTCTGCAGCAGCCTCCACCCCTGCTTGGCAAGCATTGCCAAATTGAAAGTATGAAGGTCCCTAAAACCGAGCCTCCCTTCTTTCTTTGGCCGAGTCAGAGTTTCCCACTTAATCCAGTGTAATTTGTTCTCCTTCTCCTGGTTACTCCACCAGTACCTACAGATCATGGTGCTTATCTGGTCGCACATATCCTTTGTGATGTCAAAGCAGCCCATTGCAAAAGTAGGGATAGCTTTGGCTACAGCTTTTATAAGGACTTCTTTACCAGCTCTTGACAATAGTTTTTCTTTCCAGCCTTGAATTCTTTGCCAAATTCTATCTTTCAGATATGCAAAAACTGAACTTTTCTTTTTGCCCACAAAAACAGGCAAACCAAGATACCTTTCATTCATTGTTTCCTTGGGGATCTCCAGCACCAGCATCACCTCCCCCTTTTTAACATCTGCTGTGTTCGAACTGAACATCACTGCAGATTTATCCTTGTTTATCATCTGCCCCGAGCACTCCTCATGTAAACACAAAATTCGTTGTAGCTGCTGTGCATCGCTTTGCTCTGCGCGGAACAAAATCAGTGAATCATCCGCGAATAACAAATGTGACACACTGGGAGCGCTTGGGCAGACACGAACCCCCTTCAAACTGCCATCCACTTCTGCCTGCTGCAATAACGCCGAGAAACCTTCAGCACAAATGAGGAACAAATACGGCGAGAGGGGGTCTCCCTGCCGTAAACCTCTCTCCGGCACAAAAGAATCCGTTAGCTCTCCATTCACCCTGACCCTATATGTCACCGTTGAAATGCATTTCATTACTAGAGCAATCCACCTGTCATGGAAACCAAGCTTCACCATCATCTGCTGCAGAAAATGCCATTCAACTCGGTCATAAGCCTTACTCATATCTAATTTCACTGCTGCATATCCCTCCTTCCCCGTTCTCTTGTTCTTCATATAATGTGTCAATTCATACGCAATCAAGATGTTGTCTGAAATGAGCCGGCCTGGCACAAATGCACTTTGTGATGGAGAAATGATATCCGGAAGAATTATCTTCAGTCTATTAGCCAATACCTTTGACACAATTTTATACACAACATTGTAGAGACTTATCGGCCGCAGGTCCTTTAACTTGTCTGGATTTTTTACCTTTGGGATCAGCACAACTGTTGTCTCATTCCACCCCTCCGGAATCAGGCCACCATTCAGCACATCCAGAACTTCTTGGGTTACTTTCTCCCCTACTACATCCCAGAATTGTTTGTAGAAAGCCGACGGCATACCATCAGGCCCTGGTGCTTTCAAGTCACCAATTGCATTAAGGGCCGACTGTTGGATTGATCTCTAACCTAAGGCCCAAAGGCCTTAGCCTTGATCCGCGCCCTGATCGGGGGCGCCCAACCCAACTTCTGGTTGGTGGGCCCCCGTCGCCAGTGCCACATAAATAGAAGGTGGGGGCCGGGGGGCACGCACGCCAAGGATCGCCGTGCCCTGACTCCCCACCTACATCTAAACCCTAACCCGATCCCGAGGGGTGGTGCTGCGGCGGCGGGAAGCTCCACCGGCTGCACTGCATCGACCACCGCCGCCCAGAGCGGATCTGCCCCGACCGCTGCACTGCGCGACGCTGCCTAAGAGCAGACGCCACCAACAAACGTGATGGCGTCGTCTTCCTCAGAGCAAGGTATACTATCCTATATCCCTCTCGGTTTGATCTTATACCCGCGCACGCACACGTGCACATCTGTTTGATCCTAGAACTAGAACCAGAGATAGAACCCCGAGTCGATCCCGCACCTAGCGACCCGTTTAAGAGCCTAACAATGGTATCAGAGCCTATCTAAGTTGTGTTTTTGACTCGGTAGAAGAAGGAAAAGGGGAAGGGATCGAGCAAATAGAGCAAGAAGACGCAAATCGAACGAAGAAATCGAACAGAGCTCGGAAAACCCTAACCCTAACCCTAGATCTGAAACACCCGACATACCTGGCCCTTCTCCTCTGCTCCTTCTTGCTGTTCTTCACTTTTCCTTCTCTTCCCTCCGCCGTTTCCCTCTTTTCCCGTACCCCAGAGATCCCCTCGACAGAGCCGCGCGCGAGACGCACGCGACTCCGGCGAGGAGGCCCATAGGGCACAGTTTTTGCTTTGTGTGGACGCACACCGAGCCAAGAAATCAAAGAGAATGGGTACTGGAGAAGGAGATCCGGCCATGGCACGACCGCCGGTGTCGAGGACGAACGCGGCGGCGCAGCCTCTGGCCGGAACAGAAAAGTTAAGAGAGAGGGCGAGGGAACTAGAGGGAGAGAGGGAGAAGGAGAGGAGGCAAGGTAGATCCGGCCTGCCAGCAGGTGGCCGGCGGCCATGCCGTCCGCCGCGCCGGAGATCAAGCCAGCGACGGCGGTGACGGCCAGAGCACAGGGGAGAGGAGATGCGAGAGAGAAAGCAGGCGAGTGAGCGGGCGAGCGAGAAATGGTCTAGGGTTTCCGCGAGCGTCGCCCGGCCACGAGGTTTTTATACCTCCCGAAACGCGCGCTCAGCCGTCCGATCGGGATGAACGGCTGAGATCGCGCGTGGGAGGGCGGCCGGCGCGCATGCGCGGGTGGGCCGGTTTCGCGGCCTAGGCCCAGGTTGCGGCCCGTTAGCCGCGGGCCGCACAGTAGCAGGCCGTTTTCTTGAGTGGGCCGGGCCGCGGAGGCGGTTTTCGGGCTGCACAGTAATGGGCTGCACAGTAATGGGCTGCACAGTATTGGGCTGCACAGTAATAGATTTTCGGCCTATTTTTTCGCAGATGAACAGTAACATTTGACTTTTTTCCATTCTGTTTTGAAGCGAATTTGAATATTTTTGCACAGAATTTGATCTCTTTTCATTTTGAACCAAAGGGATAAATGTTTAGAGAATAGATATACATAATTTCACAGATCTTGCTTCGAAATAGAATTATTTTATTCATGTTTCCGCTGCATAGATAATTGTTTTGACTTGAATTTAAATTTGAACCAAAGGGATAATTTAAATTTTGAGTCACAGATAATTTCAGATTAATTGTAGTATTGTTATTTTCTGACAAAAGTTGATGATAACAATATTATGATTCCACAGATTATCATTTTCAGATTAAATTGTAATGTTGTTATTTTCTGACCAAAGTTGATAATGACAACATTATGATTTCCATGCATTCGTAATTATTGTTATATTGTTCTCACTTGAGCTAACCTGTTTCAGCTGGTTTTCCTATGATGGTTTCCATCAAGGATATTCCGATTCTGAAAGGCGACAATTATAATGAATGGTATAAGAAGTGGGATCTCTTCTTTACCATGGCTGAGCTAGATTGGGTCCTTACTGCACCGGTTCCAGTTGAACCTGAGAGACCGGTCAGAGGGGAAGATGTTAAAGATGCTTCTTGGAAGCAAACAGAGCTCGCCTACAAGGCGAGCAAACAGAGGTATGACGCTGATCATGCCAAGTGGCTACCTGCCAACAAGAAATATTTGGCAGTGGTCAAAAATACTATAGAGCCCGCCATTCTGGGGGCAATCACAGATCTTCCCACTGTCGTTGAGTACCTCGACAAGATAAGGAGTCAGTACACTGGCTCCTCAAAGACTTATGCTACCCAGTTGATCAAACAACTGGTTACAGAGAGGTACTTGGGAGGTGGGATAAGAGAGCACATCCATCGCTTGGTGAACATCAACAAAAAGCTTAAGCCAATGGATATGGAGTTCAAATTAGAACACATAGTTCATTTGGTTTTTGCTTCGTTGCCAAAAGAGTTTGACAACTTTGTTGTCAATTACAACATGAACCCTGAAAAATGGGATATTGAAAAGACCATAGCGATGTGTGTTCAAGAAGAAGAGAGAATAAAGAATGCACATGGTGGATCTATAAGAATAAAGAATGCACATGGTGGATCTATAAACTATGTGAACAAGAAAAGATACAATAAAGATATTCCCTCTTCATCCAAAGGAAAGGGACCCCAGTTGGCTCAGCCGCAGCACAGGCCCAAGTTTGGGCAACCTTTAGTGGAGAAGGATCAGTGTCTTCACTGTAAACAGAAGAGACACTACAAGACAAACTGTCCCGATTACCTAAAGATGATCATGGAGAAACGAGGTGAGAACATTATCTCATTTGTAGATGAATCCTTGTATAAAGATTATTCGAAATCTACTTGGTGGATTGATTCAGGAGCAACAATTCATGTTGCAAACAATTTACAGGGATTCCGTTCAACGAGAACTACGGAAAGAGGAGAAAACAGAATTAAAGTCGCAAATGGAGTCGAGGCAGATGTTGAGGCGGTTGGAGACCTCCTTTTAGAGCTCGACACAGGCTTTAATTTATTACTTAAAGATGTATTTTATGTTCCCGTAATTCAGAGAAACTTGATAAGTGTATCTCGTCTTGATGACGATGGATTTGCATGTCGTTTTGGAGACGGCATGTGTGTAATAGAATTTGATGATACAGTTGCTTCGATTGCATTTAGAAGAAATGACCTTTATTTATTATCGCTACGTGAAAGTGTGAATTCCGTATGTGATGTGAATGCGACTGTGTCTGAAACCACAGATAATAACAGAAAACGAAAGAGAACTCAAGACACGTCGTCGAAATTATGGCACTGTCATTTAGGCCATATTTCGAGGGGGAGAATAGAAATGCTGGTTAAGAATGAAATTCTACCTCCTCTTGGGTTCTCAGACTCAGACAAATGCATTGATTGCATTAAAGGAAAATATGTAAAGATAACAAAGAAAAATGCTGAGCATAGCGCAGGTATTTTAGAATTAATTCACACAGATATCTGCGGTCCGTTCTCAGTTAAAAGCATAGATGGTTATGACTCTTTCATAACGTTCACAGATGATTATTCCCGCTATGGATATATTTATCCAATAAAAGAGAAATCAGAGGCATTAGATAAATTTAAAGAATTCAAGGCTGAAGTTGAAAATCAGCACAATTTAAAGATTAAAATTGTCCGTTCTGACCGTGGAGGGGAATACTACGGTCGGCATACCCCATACGGACAGGTTCCAGGACCTTTTGCGAGGTCCCTAACAGAATAAGGAATAGTTGCCCAGTACTCTATGCCGGGCGATCCTCAACAGAACGGAGTAGCTGAAAGACGGAATCGTACCCTGATGGATATGGTACGAAGCATGATCGGCTATTCTACGCTACCAGTGAGTTTATGGATGGAGGCGTTGAAAACCGCTGTCTATATTCTCAACAGAGTACCCAGTAAAGCGGTGCCTAAAACACCGTATGAACTGTGGACAGGAAGGATACCCTCACTGAATCACCTACGGGTAATTGGATCCCAAGACAGTGAGTTGTCATTTTATTGGTTATCCAGACAGATCAAAAGGATATCGTTTCTACTGTCCAGACAGATTTACAAAGTTCGTAGAAACGAGACATGCTACCTTCCTAGAAGAAGAGATGATTCGGGGAAACACAGCAGTTCGAAAGATTGTTCTTGAGGAGAAGCGGGTTTGCGCACCCACTCCAATGATTCAGGAACCGTTTTTCTCACTGCCTGCTGAGACTGCATCGGCGGTACAAGTTATTGCGATGCCAGTTCCTGAATTGATCCCTTCTGTGGCGACGCAGAATGAAAATGTGGAACCTGTCCTTCAGGATCCTATAGATAATAACATTGCCACAGATCAGGGGGAGCCATCACAGGCTCCAACAAAGAATATCCGAATAGAAGAGGCTCCTAGCAGATCTCAAAGAGAAAGAAGATCAGCTATTCCTGCTGATTATGAAGTGTATAACACAGAAGAGTTTCGAATGTTAGATGATCCTATCTCATTCGAAGAAGCCATGAGAAGCAGACATTCATCAAAATGGTTTGAAGCCATGGAAGATGAAATGAAATCGATGAGGACCGACCGAGTTTGGGACCTAGAAGAAATTCCTGAAGGAGCCAAAACAGTGGGCTGTAAATGGGTCTACAAAACAAAATGTGACTCCAAAGGGAATATAGAAAGATACAAGGCTCGTCTTGTGGCAAAAGGATTTACACAGAAGGAAGGAATAGATTATAATGAGACCTTTTCCCCGGTCTCATGTAAAGATTCTTTCAGAATAATTGTGGCCTTGATTGCACATTTCGATCTAAAATTGCACCAAATGGATGTAAAGACGGCATTCCTAAACGGGGATCTCGAAGAAAGAGTTTACATGGCACAACCTAAAGGTTTTGTCGTAAAAGGAAAAGAAAATATGGGATGTCATTTAAAGAAATCCATTTATGGATTAAAGCAGGCTTCAAGACAGTGGTACTTGAAGTTTAACGAGACTATAAAGAAGTTTGGGTTCACAGAGAATGTTGAGGATAATTGCATTTATGCAAAATTCAAGAAAGGGAAATATATTTTCCTGGTACTGTATGTGGATGACATTCTACTAGCGAGTAGTGATGTCAGTCTACTATTAGAAACAAAAGAATTCTTGTCATCGAATTTTGACATGAAAGACCTTGGTGAAGTCTCATTTGTGCTAGGGGTTGAGATTCACCGAGATAGAAGAAATGGGGTGCTAGGTCTGTCACAAGAGGCATACCTACAAAAGACTCTAGAAAAATATAGTATGCATACGAGTAAACCTACTACTGTTCCGATAGTCAAGGGTGACAGATATGGAGACTTTCAGAGTCCCAGAAATAAATATGAAAAAGAACAGATGAAAACTGTTCCGTATGCCTCGGCAGTCGGAAGTTTACAGTATGCTCAAGTGTGCACACGCCCTGACTTAGCCTTTGTAACTAATGTGCTTGGCAGATTTCAAAAAGATCCAGGTCTAGAGCACTGGAAACTTGTAAAGAAAGCCTTGCGATATGTGAAAGGCACAAAAAGCCTCATGCTAACAAACAGAAGAAGCGATTCTTTAGAGATTAAAGGATACGCAGATTCAGACTTTGCGGGAGATGAAGATGATAGAAAATCCACGACGGGTTACATCTTCACTCTCGCAGGGGGAGCTATTTCATGGAAAAGCTCTAAACAATCGGTCACAGTAACATCGACGATGTATGCTGAGTTTATAGCATGCTACGAGGCCTCCGGGCAGGTAGAATGGTTAAAGAAGTTTATACCTGGCTTAAGAGTGGTGGATAGTATAGAAAGACCACTAAAGATGTACTGCGATAACCAGCCACCAGTGTTTTATGCTCACAACAACAAGAAGAGCACGGCTACAAAGTCGATACAGATAATATTTTATTCGATAAAAGCTAGAATCCAGGATCACACCATAAGTCTCGAGCATATAAGAACAAAAGATATGCTTGCGGATCCGCTAACGAAAGGCCTACCACCCAGCGTGTTCATGGAACACGTAGCCGGCATGGGAATGAGGTACAGCCTATGATCTCTGGATAATAGAGGCCCAAAAGGAATACAGAATCTATTTCTGAACAGAGGCGTGTATTGTGGCTATTGATTCTATCGACAGTTGTGCGTGACGATGAGATATGCCCTATACATAAATCTGTGATGAGATAAGGAAAATAGAAAAGTGAAAGAGATAGATAATATGAGATCAAGGGGGAGATTGTTGGATTGATCTCTAACCTAAGGCCCAAAGGCTTTAGCCTTGATCCGCGCCCTGATCGGGGGCGCCCAACCCAACTTCGTGTTGGTGGGCCCCCGTCGCCAGCGCCACATAAATAGAAGGTGGGGGCCGGGGGGCACGCACGCCAAGGATCGCCGTGCCCCGACTCCCCACCTACATCTAAACCCAAACCCGATCCCGAGGGGTGGTGCTGCGGCGGCGGGAAGCTCCACCGGCTGCACTGCATCGACCACCGCCGCCCAGAGCGGATCTGCCCCGACCGCTGCACTGCGCGATGCTGCCTAAGAGCAGACGCCACCAACGAACGTGATGGCATCGTCTTCCTCAGAGCAAGGTATACTATCCTATATCCCTCTCGGTTTGATCTTATACACGCGCACGCACATGTGCACATCTGTTTGATCCTAGAACTAGAACCAGAGATAGAACCCCGAGTCGATCCCGCACCTAGCGACCCGTTTAAGAGCCTAACACCGACTTCACCTCCTCCGCCGAAAAATCCTTCACTAGAATATCATTCTTGGCAGCCGTGACTTTGCGCTGAACGGTGTCAATCAATTCATGCGGGTCATTAACACCATTTGACCTGAAAAGATTACAAAAATAGTTAGCAATAAACCTCCTTTTCTCCTCCTCCTCCTCCACCCATCCACCATCCTCCTTCCTCAACCGCCCAGTTCTGTTACTCCTCTCAGAGCACACCATGTGGAAAAACGCTGTATTAGGGTCCCCTTGCTCCAACCATCTCACATGTGCCCTCTGCCGCCAGTAAACATCTATTTGTTCCTGCACTTTCTCCAATTTATGCTTGATAATCATTTCCTTAGCCACCTGATCACTCGAGATACTTCTTTTTCTGCATCTTTCCAACTCCACCTTCACCTTCTTGGCTCTTTTCTCCAAATCTCCTAGCACATTCATGCTCCAATCCATCAGCCCACCCGCCACAACTTTTATTGCTTCCTGGACAGTGGAAGAACCATCCCTTAACGCCTCCTTCCAAGCCTCGGTCACGACCTCCGTGCACTTGTCCTCCTGAAGCCAGCTTGCTTCAAACCGAAAGGATTGCCCAGTTCAGTTTCCACGCTGCAAATCTGGTGGTCGATCGGTCACAATAATCAGAGGACGATGATCAGAATGGCGGGAATCGCCATGAATCACTCGTGCTGTCGGGAAGTGCCTTCTCCACAGGTCACTAGCCACCGCCCTATCCAGCCTCTCCCGGATATAATCCTCAGCTATATGATTATGGTTCCACCATGTAAATATATCCCCTTCAAAACCCATATCATGTAACTGACAGTCCTCCAAAACTTCCCGAAACCGGTCCATATGCGCTTGACTGCACATTCTGCCCCCCTCCTTCTCATGGGCTGCCAAAATTTCATTAAAATCCCCTGCGCATAACCATGGTTTTGCTGGTGTCTCCTTAAGATCATGTAGATCATTCCAAAGTTCCTTACAAGGTTTAGAGCGTAAATCAGGGCGCGCCCGACTCAAAGCCTACAAGTTCTTTGACAAGGTTCGCTAACAGAACACCACTACCAGTTCCAACGGCAAGGATCCTTCTACATCAATCCCATCGGATCAGACAACCAGCAACGAAGCAATTTGAGCATCTTTTGGGAGCTATGCCATGATGATCTCAAAGATACCACCTATGCCTATACCAGTGTAATTCTCACTAAGGATAATCTTGCGAAATGAAACTGGCAAGGCAATCAACAGTGTTGTTTATGTCACAAAAATGAAACAATTCAACATTTAAATTTTGATTGTCAGTTCACACGGATAGCTTGGGTTACGGTGTACGCAACATGGAGCATATCCAAACCTTGCAGTATTTTAGATATGTTTGGCTCCTGGCTGATTGGAATACCAAAAAATTACAAGCCTCTAGTCCTTGTAGGACCGGCAGCCTTATGTTGGTTTGTCTGACTCTGCAGAAATATTGTTGTATTTGAAAACAAATAATCTTCTTTTTTGCAGGTTATTTACACGACTACGCACTGGCTGCGTACATGGGCTATCCTTCAACAGTCTACTCCTAGAAAGTGATTGTTACGGCTTCTCGACTCTTGGAGCAGGTGGTCAAGGATATTTTTACCCAGACACATAGGTGGCGGTCTAGTCTTAGGATAGTCATTAGCTTATCCCTCTATGTTCCAAACTCATTGAGGCTATGTGCCACTTGGCAGAGCCGGGAAAGTTAAGTCGTTGTATCACCTTAATATAACTTTTTGAAATCAATAAAATTTCCCTTGTACAAAATAAAAAATGCCTATACCAGTGCTGGAGGGGGAGAAAGAGATTGCTTCATGCTCAAGTAAGCCATTTCAGGATCAGACCCTACCTATAAACCCTTTTAAACTCTCGGATGGAGGGAGAATCGTCTAAAATACAATCCTGATTCAGGATGGCAACGGGGCAGGGTGGGGCCGGGGAGGCCCCGCCCCGATCCCCGATCTCTCGTCCCGGCCCCAGCCCTGAAACATCAATCGGGCCCGTCCCCGGCCCTGTCAGATCCCCGAACCCCGTCTGGGACCTGTGAGGATTAACTTACAGCATTCCATTTCATCAGTATACACAAATACAGATCGAGCAAATCGGAACAGAACAAGCAAATCCAACAGAGAAGTTCAGAATGAGTGAACACAAGTACACCAAGCAGCCTCCACCAGGCAGCAGCATGCCAGCACAAGTAGTACTCGCACGAGTACACAACAAATTACACTAAGCTAGACCCAATCGAGTAGCAGGGGAAGACATCAAGAGAATCAATAGCACCGAGCACACAGAACTGCTAACGGCAGCAGATCATGGATGGGACAAAGCAGACTGCGGCGTCGATGGCTTTGCCCTTTCTGCCCGGCGGCAGCTCCTCCGCGTGGATGGAGACGGAGAGCACCTCCTCCGTGTGGGTAGAGACAGAGCGATGCAGCGAGCGTCCGACCCCCGCGTTACGCTTGCCGCTCTTAGCCTCGCGCCCACACTGAGCGAGGGAGTTGGGTGGTGGCGGCGGCCGCCTGCCTGCGGCTGGAGCTGGAGGGATAAGCTAGGGTAACTCTGGAAGGGTAAGATTTATATACTTATGTTGGGATATTGGGCTGTTGGGCCGGTATTTTAGATGGGCCACGAGTATTTTCGGGGCCCCGTGACGTCCCCGCGGGGTGAAAATAATCCTCATCCCCGCCCCGTTTTGTTTTGGGGCCCCACCCCGCTTCCCCCGCTTGGGGAATTTTAGCCCCGTCCCCATTCATATCGGGTCGGGTCTCTACGGGGATCCATCCCCACGGGGAAAATTGCCATCTTGAATCCTGATGCCTCATGTTCCTATATTAGCCATAATAGCTATATGCTTCATTGTTGTAGTAAACAGTGAATGCACTAGTTGGCTCAATTTGATTGTGCAAGAACCCACAAGATGTTATATGTAACCTAACTTCTTTTTTCCTTACAAGCCTTACTTGCTCAAAGCAGATAGATCGAGAAGTGTAATATAGAGTATATATGTGATACATGCTCTATTCATATTCTCAACTATAGATAACGAGTGGTCCTACTAAATATAATCCATATCTTGCAAAGGAGAGGCCATTTATAGAAGGTAGATATATGAACTCATGTATTAGAATTCTACCTACTACTACGTAGCTGTTTTATTATACTGTGTTGCTTCATTGATCAAGCCATCAATAGACCAATGGAGACATTATCTTGGGTAAAGTACAAAAAGTTTATTTAATAAATAAATTTCGTTGTTCTTCCTTCTTAGTGGCATCAATGACAGCGGAAAGCTTTGTGCAAATTATGCAATGATCTTCATTAGCCAGATCAGCACATACTTGAAGTACAAAGGCTCTAAAAACAAGGCAACTATCATGGTGATTTCACCGGGTTGACGCAAAAATGTGCCGTCATATGAGCACATCATGTTACCTTGCGGTGCCTCTACGAAAACTAGACCCTCCAGTGAACATTACCCGGGAGTCCGGGACAGACAACTCCATCGGCAAAGTGCACCTTGGTTGTGCTAGTGATTGCCAATCCATGAAGAACACCTGTAGTCATTAACAAATCCATAGAAGAACAACACATGCGATTGGAAAAGTAGGAAGAGTAGATAAGGTTAACAATAAAATTGTTTGTTAGATTTGATTGGATACCGTCAATCAGCCTCAAGGAAGTCTCTCTCAAATGTGAGTCAAACCCCTTACAAAGTTGTGCACTTTCAATTCTTGGTTCGGACTCGCCAAAAACAGAACATTTGGTTTTAGAAACTGTCCCTTTGGTATAAGGAAACCGGATCCTACCATATGAAATTGGATTTTTAGGTTTTGAACCTGTGAGCACATTCTGTTCACCGTAACTTTTGAATTCGAACTCTAAGTCAGCGGTGCACGGCAGCAGCTACCTGTTCAGCATGCCAACCAGAGCATGAATTATCCCTTTATTCCAGTAGGGAAACCGTTTATTCTTTTCATTGCCATGGCCAATACCAACTAATTCTAGCTAGCCATATGATTGCTTAATTAGTACATCCATCTGCCTGATATAAGATGTCCTCTGCTTTGCCTGCCGAGGGTTGTGGACTATTGAGAAGGACCTTGCCTCTAGCTACTAGCAGAGCGGGGAGTCTTTAACTCTACATTGTTCTTTCCTATCTACTTAGATTAATGTGCAGCTAAGGGGGAAGTTCTGTAGCACTAGCCTTGTGTCTGCCTGAACATCGAAACAAGGCCGCATTCAGAATCACTTCAACCAGCCATATGGTTCCTCGAGGAATGTGAAGTATCAGGATTACAAATTAGAGGACAGCGGATCCTCTTTCCACGTGGGGGAAGTGCTGAGCTCGGAGAATGCTTGAACAAGGTGCAATTGCTCTTTCGGCATCAGGGATGGCATCATTCGGAGGGGTGCGGCGGAGTGGATTCGAACTTCTAGTAAGGTCATTTGTTTGTTCGCCGTACCATTGTTGGATGTTTCTTAGTATTGAATTGAAGGTAGAGCTCCTGTCTTCCACTTTGAAACAAAATAAAATTAAAATAGAGGATTTGGACAATATGTGGAAGCAAATACACTAGACGAACATAAGTGCAGTAGGTTGTTTGTTTCTCTCAGTGGAATCATTTGGGTGGGAGTACCTGTTAGACATACAGGACCTCTAGGTGCAGAAACAGTGGGTGTTCTAGCCATTTCCTCATGAATAAAACAGGGTTTACATCTAGTGAGAGAGACAGAGAGACAGAAAGGGGGAAGGGAGTGCACAGACCGCCCGAGGAGGAGCCCGACGCTTCGGCGTTGTTGGCCATCTCGTTGGTTAAGTCGAGCCGGAGTCATGAACGAGGTGACGTGGTGCAGGGGCGCCGGCGTGGTGAGGAATCAGTGGCCGGAGTCGTGGACGAAGGTCGTAGCGGCAGCCTGGCGCAGGGGCGGCGAGCTTCCCGTCGCTTCAGCGCCTCCCGGATCGGATTGGGCTAGGGTTTGTTGGTGGTTTAGGGGGCACGGCGTATCTCGGCGTGCGTACCCCTGCGGCCCCCACCTCTATTTATATGGCGCTGCGCGACGGGGGCCCACAACCATCGGTTGGTTGGCGCCCCCGAGCAGGGCGCGTCAAGGGACTCCGACTCGGTCGTTGGACCGAGCCCGAGATCAGTCTAACATTCTCCCTCTTGATCTCATCTTACTTACTTACTTCTCTATTCCATTTCATCACAGATCAGTGTATAGGACATGCCTCGTCACAACGGTTAGTACCATTGGATTAACAGCCACGATACACCTTTCTGTTCTGAAACAGCTTCTCAACTAGGCCCTTATTATCCAGGAATAATAGGCTTTCCCTTAAACCCATGCCGGCTAAGTGTTCTCTGAACAATTGGGTGGTAAGCCTTTTGTGAACGGATCCGCTAACATTTTCTTTGTGCTCATATACTCAAGACTAATGGTATGATCCTGGATTTGCTTTTTCACAACATAAAACTTGATGTTAATGTGTTTGGCAGCACCACTTGACTTGTTGTTGTGAGCATAAAACATTGCGGGTTCATTGTCGCAGTACATCTTGAGTGGTTTTTCTATGTTGTCGACCACTCTCAACCCGGATACAAATTTCTTTAGCCATTTAACCTGCCCCGAGGCCTCATAACATGCTACAAACTCTGTATACATCATAGATGACGCAGTAACTGACTGTTTGGAGCTTTTTCACGATATAGCTCCACCTGTGAGAGTGAATACATAACCTGACGTGGATTTTCTATCATCTATATCTCCCAAAAAGTCCGAGTCTGAATAACCCTCTATCTCTAGGGAATGAGATCTTCTGTACGTTAACATGAGGCCTTTCGTACCCTACACATACTGCAAGGCTTTCTTAACCATTTTTCAGTGCTCTATCCCTGGATTACTTTGAAATCTGCCAAGTACCCCGGTAACAAATGCTAAGTCAGGGCGTGTACATACTTGAGCATATTGTA
The DNA here is from genome assembly GCA_032594955.1 of Panicum miliaceum. Classification (NCBI taxonomy): domain Eukaryota; kingdom Viridiplantae; phylum Streptophyta; class Magnoliopsida; order Poales; family Poaceae; genus Panicum; species Panicum miliaceum. Next base: position 42,766,913 of record CM064061.1, on the reverse strand, counting down.
AGCTTCCGACAGCTAAAGCGTATGGTACCGCTTTCATTTGATCTATCTCATACTTGTTCTTGGGACACTGAAATTTCCCAAAACTATCGCCCTTGACTATAGGAGCAGGTGTTGGCTTACTCGCATGCATACCGTACTTCTTTAGTACCCTTTTCTAGGTATGTCTCTTGTGATAATCCTAATACCCCTTTCTTCTATCTGGGTGAATCTCAATTCCCAGAACAAATGAGGTTTCACCAAGATCTTTCATATCGAATTTTGAGGACAAGAATTTCTTCGTCTCCAGCAGCAGATTAATATCACTGCTAGCAAGCAGAATATCATCCACATACAGGATAAGGAAAATAAATTTCTCATTCTTAAACTTTGCATAAATGCAATTGTCCTCCTCATTTTCTTTAAACCTAAACTTTATTACTATCTCATCAAACTTTAAGTACCACTATCTAGAGGCTTATTTTACTCCATAAATGGATTTCCTCAGGTGGCATCCCATATGTTCTTTTTTTCCACGACAAAACCTTTGGGTTGAGCCATGTACACATTTTCACACAAATCCCCGTTAAGTAATGTCATCTTTACATCCATCTGATGTAACTCTAAATCATAGTGTGCCACTAACACCATTATGATTCTAAAAGAATCCTTTCATGAGACCGGAGAAAATGTCTCATTATAATCTATCCCTTCTCTGCGTAAAGCCCTTCGCCACAAGTCGCGCTTTATATCTCTCTACATTCCCTTTGGAGTCACATTTCGTCTTGTAGACCCATTTGCAGCCTACTATTTTGGCTCCTTTAGGAATTTCTTCTGACTCCCAAACTTTATTGGTACTCATTGATTTCATCTCATCTTGCATAGCTTCAAGCCACTTTGATGATTGAGCGCTTCTCATGGCTTCTACAAATGTGGTAGGATCACCTTCCATTTGAACTTCTTCGCTAACATAGACTTCGTAGTCACTAGAGATAGCTGTTTTTCTTGTTCTTTGTGACCTCCTAGGGCCTTCATTAACTGGCACTTCTTCTACTTGAGGCTGTTGTTGCTCCCCCTCATGTGCGGCAATTGGTTCTATAGGATCCTGAAGGACAGGTTCCTCATTCTGACTTATTTCCACAACTGGGAACTAACAACAGGCGCTGGCACTACAGTGTCCTGCACTGTTGGTGCAGCAACAACCGGTAAGACGAAGAACGGTTCCTGAATCATCGGAGTGGGCACAAAGACCCGCTTCTCCTCAAGATCAATTTTCCGAGCTACCATGCTCCCCCTGATCATATCGTCCTCCAAGAAGACAGCGTGCCTTGTTTCTACGAACTTTGTATGTCTGTCAGGATAATATAAGAGATGACCTTTTGACTTATCTGGATAGCCAATAAAATGACAACTAACTGTCTTGGGATCTAGTTTCCCAATGTTTGGGTTAAACACTTTTGCCTCAGCTGGACAACCCCACACATGTAAATAATTTAATGTTGATTTTCTTCCTGTCCATAACTCATACGGTGTTTTGGGTACCGACTTACTTGGTACATGATTAAGAATATGAATAGCGGTTTTTAATACCTCCATCCACAAATTAATCGGTAATGTGGAGTAATTCATCATACTTATCACCATATCCATTAAGGTACGGTTACGTCTCTCAGCTACTCCATTCTGCTGAGGCTCGCCCGGTGTAGAATATTGGGCGACTATGTCATTTTCCTGTAAAAACCTTGCAAAAGGTCCAGGAACTTGTCCATATGGGGTATGTCGACCGTAGTAGTCCCCCCACGGTCGGATCTCACTATCTTAATCTTTAAGTTGAGCTGATTTTCTACTTCAGCCTTGAATATCTTGAATTTATCCAATACTTCTGATCGTTCTTTAACTGGATAAATGTAGCCATAACGCGAATAATCATCTGTAAATGTTATGAATGAATCATAACCATCCACAGTCTTTACGGGGAATGGTCCACAAATATCTATGTGTATGATTTCCAAAACCGTTGCACTTCGTTTGGCTGCTTTCTTAATCTGTTTAACATACTTTCCTTTAATACAATCGATGCAATATTCTATGTCTGTAAAATCTAGAGGATGCAGAATTTCCTCTTTGATTAATCGTTCAATTCTCCCCCTCGAAATATGGCCTAAACGACAGTGCCATAATTTCGCTGATATTTCATTATCGCATCGCTTACGCTTGTTTTGTACATTCATAGTCGAGGAAGACTCATTCTTTTCTTCATTGCATACAACATTCACATTCTCATGCATAGATAACATATAAAGCTTGTCTTGCAGGAACGCAAGACCAACACACTTATCATTAAACTTAATCAAATATTGTTCTTTGCCAAAATGGCAATCAAATCCATCATTCACTAAGCATGAAACTAAAATCAAATTTTTACTCAAAGAGGGTACATAGAGAACATTCTGTAAATGAAGTATGAAGCTATTATTCAATTCTAATGGGAGTTCTCCAATCGCTTCAACTTCAGCTTTGACGCCGTTGGCGACTCTAAGCGTTCTTTCTCCTCTTTTGCAGGGTTCTCCTCGTACCGAATCCCTGTAAAGAATTTGCAATATGAACAGTTGCACCTGAGTCAATCCACCAAGTAGATTTATCATAACATAAATACAAGGATTCATCTACAAATGTAATAAGGTCCTCACCCTTTTTGTTCACATGTTTCATAAACTCCAAACAGTCAGACTGTCGATGTCCTTTCTTCTTGCACCACTTGCACTGGTCCTTGGCCACTGGCTCTTCATTGAACTGTTTGGGATGGTGAACTTGTTGTGGGGCCTTTGCTTGTGACTTAGAAGAAAAGCTTCTATCCCACTGAGGTTTTCCTTGTGGTTTAGCATTGTTGTCATTGTAGCTCCTCCTCTTGCTTTGCTTCACATAGTGAACAGAATCACCATGTGAGCTCTTCAGCCTCTCTTCTTCTTGCACACACATAGCAATGAGCTTCTCAATATCCCACTTTTCTGGTTGGAGGTTGTAATTAACCTCAAACGAATCATACTCCTTAGACAAGGAAGCAAAAACCAAATGAACTAAGACCGTTGGGAGCTCCATGTTCATAGGCCTAAGCTTGGATGCCATGTTGCTCATCCTCAGTATATGCTCTCTTATCCCTCCGTCACTGTATTTCTTAGTAACTAACCTTTTTATAAGAGTACTTGTATAAGCTTTTGAAGAGTCAGCGAACTGACTCTCCACCTTCCTGAGATAATCAATGGCGGTGGTACTTTCTGGGATTGCTCCCCTTATGGCCTCTACAATGGAGCTTAATCAACATCAAGCACTTGCGGTTGGACTGATCCCACTTTGCTTTTTCAAGACCATATTTCATTACCAACGATGCATTGTCACGCTGTCGTGTGGCCCATGCAGCGTCGGCCTAAGTATCTCCCCTCACCAAGGCCACAGGTTTAGTGGGACATGGTGAGGTCAATTCTAGACCAATCTCTACCAACGCAAGTGCCATCTCAAGCTTCTCCTTTCATGAGCCATAGTTTCCTCCATTGAGGGGCTCAATGGACGAGATAAATGCCATTGGGTTGTAGATCAAAATAAAAAATCAGAAAAGGTTGAGAACATTTAATAATAATACTTGCATGCTTTAATTTAACGTTGGTCAAAATTAAAACATACAAGATACTACTGCATTAATTTTACATCACCGTTGGGCAGAAATAGAAATAATGCATGAAAAACTCATGAAATAAAATTATAATACTGCTATCATCAACTTTGGTCAGAAAATAATAATATCATAATTAACTTGAAAATAATAACTACTCTTCCAATTAAAATATCCCGTTGGTTCCAATTTAATTAGAAGATAAAACATGAACATTCTAGCAGCGAAAACGTAAGTAAAATCTATTTCAGAAGCTCTTCCAGAAACTTATCTACTCTCTAAATAATTGTCACGTTGGTGCAAATTAATTAGAGATGAAAACTAATCAAAACAACAAGGAAAAAGCCTCTGAAAATAATGAAAACTAATTCTTTTTTCCTTATGTACTTGCAGCCTGGCCGAGAGAAACGGCCCACGGCTCATCTTGCGCAGTCCCAGGCCACAACCTGGGCCTGGGCCGGGATTCCCCTTCCCCGCCTGGGCTGAAAGCAGCCCGTTGGCTGCCGGTCACTCCTCATCCGGCCTTCTCGCTGGGTCAAAACCCAGCTCGCCGGCCGCTCCCCCCTGAACCCTAGCTTCGTTGCCCCCCCCCCGCTTTTTCCCATCCCGACGGGGGCCGAGGAGAGCGGTGGCCGCCACTAGGAAGGTGGCGGCGCCGCCGCGGGCCCCCTCGCCGGCGTGCGCGCCCACCGGAGCGTGAGCGCGTCGCCGTCAAGGGGCCGCGCGTTGGCGCCCTGAGCCCGAGCTCGTGCGCGCGGCGACGAGCGGTGGCTCGGTCTTCTTCCCGCGCGCCGGTGGAGCACCGGCGGGTGGTAGTCTTCCCGCACGCCAGCCATGGCCAGCGGCGGTGATGCCGCGGGGAAGCCGAGGTAAGCCCCGGCCGGCTAGGGTTATGGTTTGACTTTTGGTTCGATTTTCATTTTCTTCTTTCGATTCAAAACCGAAATCATCTCCTTCTACATTTCTTTTCTATCCCAAACTGAATCTACACACTAGATCTAGGCGATTGATACCATTGTTATACATACATGACCTCTAGGTGCAGAAACAGTGGGTGTTCTAGCCGCTTCCTCATGAATAAAACAGGGTTTACATCTAGTGAGAGAGAGAGACAGAGAGACAGAGAGGGGGAAGGGAGTGCACAGACCGCCCGAGGAGGAGCCCAACGCTTCGGCGTTGTTGGCCATCTCGTCGGTGAAGTCGAGCCGGAGTCGTGGACGAGGTGACGCGGTGCAGGGGCGCCGACGTGGTGAGGAATCAGCGGCCGGAGTCGTGGACGAAGGTTGTGGCGGCGGCGTGGCGCAGGGGCGGCGAGCTTCCCGTTGCTTCAGCGCCTCCCGGATCGGATCGGGCTAGGGTTTGTTGGTGGGTTTGCAGACCGGGGCCTACAACCATCGGTTGGTTGGCGCCCCCCATCAGGGCGCGTCAAGGGACTCCGACTCGGTCGTTGGACCGAGCCTGAGATCAATCTAAGCTGGGAGGCTCTTATAAAAAATTACTTGATTGTTGGACATGAACACAATTTCTACACAACTTTGACCATTACATTTTATAGGTATATAATTAAGATGATCGAACTACTTTTGATGTCAGGCTACTAATAGAACTATTTTTGTCCAAATATTTGATATATATGTTAGCATGTATCTGAATTGAAAAGAGATATCCAAAACCAAGTCTATTTGTTTGCTGTCAGTGTCATATATAGCCAAAATCAAGATGGAGACAGAAAGAACATATACGATAAAATAAGATCGGCCTTGGCATTTGGCAACAAAAGTGATCAACCTACATACAAGAATAAAATGTAGCAGATATCTCCTCACACAGCAATGTATATATAAATAATCAAGGAAAATTGTATTTTATAAGAAAATTTGCAATTCAAAATTTTATAATGATTTAGAAGTTCTAATAATATACTTTTTATTGATTTAATAATGGCTGCACGAAGCAATATAATGTAGAATGGATAGTTGGTCGAAGAATTTAATTCATTTTTTACAGACCATGGACCATGCCAATAAATTCTAACTGCATGATTACATCGACCTGCATGTTAAAATGGCCCCTTCTTTGCAAGCTAGGGATTGTAGACAATTTAGAAGGACCTCGATCTATATCCAGAGTTGAAGGGGTATGAGCAGAGCAGCTAAACTATAACACACTTGTCTATTTGCTTTGAGTGTGATATTCAAGGGGGGGAAAGGTTCTGTTACATTGATCTTGTGTGTGCCTGGACATTCAAATAGAGGCAACTGGTGCATTCACTGTTGTTACAACAATCACCCATATCGCTACTATAGCCCGCCATATAGGCATCTGAGGTATCAGGATTATACTTTATACGACGGAGCTTGGTCCCAGAGCTAAAGCAGGTTGATCCTGATGAATGTAATTCAGAGATGTCTCGTCCTGATTCAACGGCAGGATAGTGCTTTTGAATTGATGGCACAACACCCACAATATGCTCGGCTTGTCTATTTGTTGGTAGTCTATAAGGGGATCTTCCAGTCATGTAATTGCTCAAAGGAATTCTCCCTCCTCAGCACCTAGCAGCTAAAGTTTGGAATTAGCTTTGTTTGTTTCTATACACTGAGGCGGTGGAACTGCTGTCTTTTGCTTTGAAAGAAAATGGAGGTAAAAATGAAATATGGAAATGTTTGACTGGTTCTGCCTCTCGTCAAATTATTATTCTACTAGGGAAAGAACATAATTGTGAATAATACACATATTTGACAGATATGAGAAGCTACAAAACGCCAAGATGGTAAGAAGTACTTTGATGGGAAACTACTAACATGATTCTCACACGACAGCTTAATTGGAATGCTTTGGTATGTGCAAATTAAACATCCTGTTCAATATGTATAGAAAAAAGCTAGAAGAATGGTAATGGAATAGAACACCCCTTCCTCATTTTTACTCATTGGGACATGGGACCACCGTACCACCCGGAAAACAGCAATGTAAAAGACTAGTTTTAAAATTTAAGTAGTTTGACTGCAAGCATTGGATGACCACATGTCCGCATCCATTTATTTGGACTGGCAAGCAGCAGTATTTGGACCGATTGCAGAGCTTCGGTTCAGTGGGACATCAAGTCTCAATTTATCGAAGGTGCATGGCTTCATCGTTACTTCCTCCATCATGAATTATAGATTATTTTAGCTTTTCTAAATATATAGTTTTTTATTATTCATCTAAATATTCATTATTTCTGGTTACATATATAGTAAAAATTATATATGTAGAAAAGCTAAAATGATCTACCGATTAGATGTAGAACGGAGAGAGAGTATATAGCGAACTGCCAACGGTAATGCTACGGATAGATGTCTGTCCAATGGTCGGACACTCAACATATTATAAGAGAAGTACAGATATTGCAATTATTATTTTTTTATATTTCGTAGTGGACGTTGCACGAAACATGGTGTCAATGTCGCGGTGGGAATTTCTATCCTCGAATTGGATGTTAGAATTATTTGTATACCTATTTTTCTGATGTTGCATGGGTTGATTTCTGATGTTGCAACTATTATTTATTAATGTTGCGACGGACCGTCCGATGAAAATTTTCTAATCGGACGTCCGGATGCTTAGTAGTGCCGAACCACCAAAATACACCATGCACTCCAGAGCACACTTGGCTTCTCACCAGCGGTTGTTCGCGCACGAATTGTCAAGAATCAATCTGATAAAAAAATGCATCTCCTAAAGTTGATTAGTAGAAACAGGGCATCTAATTCCTATACAACTAATAAGTTGATTTTTTGGATTATCATTAGCCAAAATTGAAAAATAACAGGTTTTCTTTGCGACATTGTTTCGCTTGACACGTCATCACAAGCCAAGTCTACGTTATGAGCCTGACTGCCTCTGCTGTCCGCGTTGGTGAGCCTGGTGTGGCGGCCTGGCCTGCAAATCTGCGATCACCTTTGCGGACGCCACGGGTGCGGCGTGGCCAGAGGCCCGAACTTGGCCCCCAAGGCATCGCAGCAGCGACCAAGCCGATTCCACCTCCCGCGCCTCCCGTCACCTCTCGCAGATAAAAACCCGCGGCGCCGCCGGCGATCCCAGTTGCCAAACGAATTCTCCTCCCGAGAATTGATCCGGGGCTAGAGCAGACTGCATAGGACGGGGGTACGGCCGCCTGATCCTTCGCACGGGCCGGCTGATTTGAGGGAGAGCAGCAGGATGTCGGGGCGGCTGAGCCGGATCGCGGTGGTGGTGGAGGATCGGTGCCGGACCAACAAGTACAGCCAGGAGTGCCGCAGGCGCTGCCCCGTCAACGCGACCGGTACGAAAGCTTGACGGTGGTGGAATTTCCAGTTCTATTTTGATTGCACCGCCGCTTTCTGCTCCCGGCGGTGGCTGGCTGGGATTAGCATTTGGTTGGGCGATTACATGATTAAGGACAGGTTTGGAAGATTAATTAGGAACCTTAATTTGATTTAGAAATGTGATTATATTGGTAGTGCTCTGCCTTTGTCTCCCTTCAGTTGTTGGACCCGAACAATAGCTAATAATAATCAGGTCTCTGCAAAGGGGCTTTAGCCCGGTTGGTAGGATGTCCGGTAGGGAACCTTCAGGTCGGGAGTTCGACTCCCGCTTTGCAAAAAAAAAAAAATCCCGGCTGTTGGGACGGTCTTTCCCCCATAGGTCAAGTTTTTTTTAATCAGGTCTCTAATCGATGGGCTGTCAACTGATGCGTACTAAATTCAAAGCACAAGCTTGGTTTCGTTTGAGCAAATAATCTAGGGAAGAAGCAAAGGGCAAACTGAAAGTTTTGTTGGGGGTAGGAAGATGATTAAATGAAAAGGAAAAGAGATTGAACCCATGATTGAGCCAAATGAAATAAGGGCATAAAGGATATTTGGTACTTATGACTCAGCAGAATACGTATAGGGTGATGTGCCATGCTTACGTAGACACTCAGCTAGGACAAGAGAAGAGATTGAACCTAAAAGCAGAAGTTAGAGGGCTAAATTGATCCAACTAAAAGTTAAGGGATGAACTTGACTCTCGGTGGATAGTTGAGGGACAAAATTATTGACTATTTTACCAAAAAAGAATCTAGTAACTCCGATCATTCAGGGTCTTTCCTGCACAGTTGCTTACCCACAAAGTTCAAACAGTTAGGATCTTTCCACATTTGCTTACCCACGAAGTTCAGACATGGTCTTTCCTGCACAGTTGCTTACTAACCATGAAGTTCAAATTAGCCCTTTCCATAACTGCAAACCACATCAATTATACAAGAATTAAATGGTATACTCTCTCTCTCTCTCCATTTCCTAAAAGTTCAATTCAAAATTTCCTAAAATCTTAAAAATCTCGGCCAATTTTCGGTCGACCAGTTCTACCAGCTCATCCAGGTATTTTTTTTCTTTTTTTAAAAAAAGGTAGGCTGAACCGTGTACTGAACGTCTGAACCAGAAGTGCACCATATGAATGACATCCAAAAAATTGAATGGTGGTTCATTGGTCATCAAATAGCTCTATTTATGTGCCATGCAATTTTTGTTGAAAATTAATTATGTCGATGCAAAATGGTAAAATTTCTCTTAGTTGAAACAAACATTGCCATTCCCGCATTCAATCTAAAGAGTCCAAAATACTATCTTGAAGGCTTTATGGAGATTCTTCTAAGGCGATGGAACCTAACCCATGACTCTTTATACGAGGAAGGATATATATAGGTCAACAGGACCTTGGCCACTAAATTAGCTCTACATTGGGTTCACCAATCAAACTCTGACTACAATTATCCGAATAGCCATGGTTGGAAAATTCCCAAAAAGAAATGAAGACACATAACCCTGATATTAGAGGCATGCTGTCACATGGAACATGGGACGGTGCCACATTCCCATGTCTCGGGAACATCGTTCCGGGGACGGGAATGCGGGAATATTTTTTATCGCTAATTGTAAAAATATTTTGACCTGTGTCCTTGTTCCTCATTCCATTGACCTAGGAATTTTGTGACTCGTGCAAGCATATAACATGATTATGTAATATCTACTCTAAGGTAAAGGGAAAAACTTTTAGAACATATGTAGGGTAGGGTATGAACAAATAGGGGGAAAAACTTTTAGAACATATGTATTCATAGCAAACTGAGCAATAGCTCAGTGGTGTGCCTGGTTGTGGTCGTGCCCACCGACTAGGCTTCGAACCCTGGTATTGCACCCAAAAAACCCCCTCGTTGTGCTCGCTGGCTTATGGCTGTGGTGTGTCCCCGGCCCATGCTACGGTGCAGTGCGCCAGCCTAGGTAACGGTATACGCCGGCCAAGTTCGATTTGGCCCATATGGGCATGGGCCAGGGTTCCGGTGGTTTTCTCAGCCGGGGTCATACGGGCCCTTCTTAATTGCAATGCCGTGGGGTGGTTCTTCCCCCAGCGATTGAGTTTTTTTCTATGTATTCATATCACAGGTTTCATATGTTTAATTTTGACTCACAAACAACAACAACAACAACAACATAGCCTTTTATCCCAAGCAAGTTGGGGTAGGCTAGAGATGAAACCCATAAAAAAAACAAAGATCACGGATCTTCAGGTACGTGGATGGCGAGTCTTCAAGCGCTTCTATCCAAAGCTACCTCTTTGGAGATATTCCACTACGTAAGGTCTCTCTTCACCGACTCGTCCCAAGTCAGTTTAGGTCTACCTCTACCTCTCTTTACATTTTCGGCCTGCTTTAGAATCCCACTACGCACCGGCGCCTCAGGGGATTTCCGTTGGACATGTCCAAACCATCTCAATCGATGTTGGGTAAGTTTCTCCTCAATTGGTGCCACCCCGACTCTATCCCGAATAACTTCGTTCCGAACTCTATCCCTTCGTGTGTGCTCGCAAAACCACCGCAACATCCGCATCTCTACTACACTCAGTTGTTGAACATGTCGTCTTTTGACTCAATGAATCTTTTTAGTACGCGTTTAGCTTTATTGGAAGCTCGATCTGTTTAATTTACTGAGTGATCGTCGGGAATTTCATATTGCTCTTGTTTATCTTATGACCTTATTTGTGATTCATTGTCCACATTGGTAGGGCGTCAGTGCATACAAGTTACGCCATCATCAAAAGTCTCCTTAATTTCTGAGGATCTGTGCGGTGGATGTGGTATTTGTGTGAAGGTTAACTCTTTCACCACTGCAGATTATCTTACGATATTGACTCAAGCTAGTTCTTAACGTAACTCCTTCTTGCAGGTATGTCCATTTAATGCTATTCAAATTATAAACCTGCCAAGGGAACTTGACAAGGAGACAACACATCGCTATGGACCAAATTCATTCAAACTTCACCGGTAAAAGATTGTTCCATCTCTGTGTTACTCAATCATATCCTTGTTTTCTAAGTCATATAATTAAGCCTTTTCATTTTCCAATTATTATGTCTGTAAAAGATGTTTATCCCTGAATTGATATGATACACAATGCCACCATGCAGTTCATACCTTTCCCCTAACCTTCATAATCTTCTGCAGGATGCCTGTTCCAAGGCCTGGGCAAGTTTTGGGCTTGGTGGGGACAAATGGAATCGGGAAGTCAACTGCACTTAAAATTCTGGCTGGAAAGTTGAAGCCCAACTTGGGTAAATTCACGGTAAGTAAATTGGGCACCTTTGGTTTATCCCTGTAGAAGTCACTTTAAGCTATGAAACTATATCTTCCAACCTTACAGGATCCCCCAAATTGGGATGACATCCTAAGGCACTTTCGTGGATCTGAACTTCAGAAATACTTCACTCGCCTTTTGGAAGACAAAATGAAGGTACTTCTACAGTTGTACTATTATTTACTCACGAATTTTGATGTACCAAATAAATGATAATAATTGTGCCATTTTTTTCTATTGCGTGACATTTTGTTTTCCCTAATCAACTTTTACATTAAACAAACATCTGCTTAGCATCAAAATTTCAATAGTCAATTTTGTTCATATTCCATTCCATTTTACAATTGAAATACAAGTTTCTGATAGAATTTGAAAGATGCTAATGTAACAGATAGTTTAGTATATTTCTTTTAATCTTTCTAACATCTTCTACTCCCTGTATTTTTCTTGCTCAACATATCCTTCAAGTTTGTTGCTCTACTGGCCATGATTAATTTTTACTCCACTAGGAAATGCAGTATTTATTTGGCATAGCTTTTGAGGTCATGTAACATATGTTATCATGGTAACTCTTCTATTCTGTGGCTGCACATAGTTATAAGTAGTAAATATATGTGTTAAGTGTTCCCTCTAATGTGTTTTAAACTTTTAATGGCAGGCAGTTATTAAATATCAGTACCTCGATCATATCCCAAAATCTGTTGAAGGGAAGGTTGGTGACCTTCTTAACAAGAAAGACGAGAGGCAAGACAAAGATACATTGCGTGATATTCTTGAACTGAAACAAGTAATGGACCGAAATGTTTCAGATCTATCTGGTGGCGAGCTCTAGAGATTTGCAATAGCTGCCCGAGCTATGGAAAATGCAGATATTTATATGTTCAATGAGCCATCCTGCTATCTGGATGTGAAACAGAGGCTGAAAGCCGCACAAGTCATTCGTTCATTACTTCATCCCAAAAAGTAATGAAAGCTTACATTAAAGAACCAATAAGTCCGTTGTAATATTTGAGATCACCCTTCAGATAATAAACCATTTTCATACATTTTTGCAGCTATGTAATTGTTGTGGAGCATGATCTTAGCATTCTTGACTACTTATCAGACTACATATGCTGTCTTTATGGGACTCCCGGAGCATATGGTGTCGTCACTTTGCCCTCTTCAGTCAGAGAAGGAATCAATATTTTCCTGAATGGTTTTATCCCATCAGAAAATATGCGTTTCCGTGAGGAGAAACTTACATTTAGAGTAAGTACTATGATTGCAGTAACAATTCTCAGAGATGATTTACTTGCTGCATTTTCTGAGTCTGATGCGATGTTGTTTGGCTTTTCAGGTTACTGAGTCTGCTGAGCAGATAACAGAGGGTGAGACTTACCAAAGCTACAAGTATCCTACCATGGTGAAAACAAGACCTGGCTTCAAGCTTTCAGTCATGAAAGGAAGCTATAATGATTCCCAAATAATTGTATTGCTTGGTGAGAATGGTACTGGAAAGACAACATTTATCCGTATGCTGGTATATCTCCTTGTTCTTCAAATATGTTTTTTGCAGCGATCAAAGAAATGATTATGGAGTCTCTCTCATCTTTGGTTTTCATCTGAGTATCAGGCGGGACGAGTGAAGCCAGATAAAGTGGGAGACGAAGAAGTTGATATGCCTGCGTGTACAGTCTCATACAAACCTCAGGAACTGATATCCAAGATTAGCTTTACCGCAAGAGAGCTTCTACAGAAGAAAATACCTGGATCTTGCAGTCAAACACAGTTCAGATCTGATGTCATGAAACCACTGAAAATTGAAGAACTCATGGACAGGCAGGTTGCAAATCTTTCTGGCGGGGAGTTACAAAGGGTTGCACTTTGTCTTTGTCTCGGAAAGGTAAGAGTATACTAGATTAGTCCCTACGTTCTTTCTCTCAGATTTGCCGGTACAGAAGTCCTCTTTTGATTGCTCATGTGGAAAATGTCATGTGGATACATCATATTTTATTTAATTCAATTTTCTTAATATCCTAAAGAAATAGCATAAATAAGCATATATCTTATTAAGCATCCCACTTTGTTTCTATGTGCAGCCTGCTGATATTTACCTCATAGATGAACCAAGTGCACATCTTGATTCAGAGCAGCGCCTTCTTGCAGCCAAGGTCATAAAAAGGTTTATTCTTCATGAAAAGAAAACAGCTTTTGTCGTCGAGCATGATTTTATCATGGCAACATACCTTGCTGACAAGGTAGTCGTCTTTGAGGGAAAACCTTCTGTGGACTGTACTGCAAATGTGCCTGAACCCCTGACATCTGGGATGAACCGCTTTCTATCAGTTAAGTTCAGATTTCCTTTCCCCTTCTATTCGGCCATAACCTCAAAAACAATAGAGGACTACTTGAACTTTCTTGTAAGCATTTGCTGATGACATACAAAAAGATTCTTGGATATTTGAATAGCCCAAGAATAGTTTACTGGTAGTTTATGGTGTATAAGTGATAGATAATAAATTTTCTAGATTATTTCATTGGCATTTTGATGAAATGTTTAATGTTTTTGACACTTTCAATCTCCCTCTGTACCGCAGCATCTAGATGTCACTTTTAGAACAGATCCAACAACTTACCGGCCTCGGATTAACAAGCTTGGATCTACAAAGGACACTGAGCAGAAGGCTGCAGGGTGTCACTACTACCTTGATTATTAACGTAAGAAATATCAACCTTCAGGAAATACATTCATCATTCGTAGTGTCACAATTAAAGCTTCGATACTTTCCTCTGTATGTAGAATAATCTCGCCAAGGGCACATCTACATTTTGCGAAAGCTCCAATGGTGGCAAGCAGCTCAAATGCTCGCGTTATCGTTTCCCGAAATGCAAGCGCATTAGGGTCGGCCAGTGCTATCGGTATGCTTGTCTTGGTTTTATGTTTAACATGCACATCCCACTAATTGTTGTGCGATAGATTAAAACACCGACCAACAGTAACTGCTTGTCTCACTTTGTACGGCTGCCATCGCACAGGGCATTTTTGAAGCTTGTGGACGTGAACACTATGGGCCACTAAAATATCTTGGCAAAGTATCCTTTTTTGTGTCTGCCAGTGCTCTTGGTATATGTTTGTGTTCTTTTTTCAACCATGCACGTTATGACGTTAATTCTCCTTGCTGTTTCAAAACTCTAATGTTTGTGTTATTTTGCATGGCTGCATTGGCATCAGGGCGTTTCCACACTTGCAGACTTGAATTCTACTCGAACCTTTGCAAAGTTGTATTGCAGCAGAGGTAAATTTCTTATGATGTTTTTAGATATTGTTAGGTTTAGTTTATCACTCAATTCTTTATGGATTTGGAAGGTTTTGGTGAAACCATCCGTGTTGTTTGCAGGTCATACTGAGTGACATTTGGAATAAACTAGCATGAAGCTATACCTGAATGGTTTGCAGTTTGAGCAAGGTCAACTGCATTGTTGAAGACTCAAAATAAGATGAATATCCGGGGGGAAAAAAGAATGATGGATCTGCTTATAGCCTGCAGTTATATGGAAGTTTGAGTGAATTTCTTGTCAGTTTCAGGCCACTCTAGACTGCTCCATGGTTTAATATTCAATTATCAGGAAGCTTTTATGTATTCTCATCAAAACCTTGGATTGAGTTTTTATTTTCAGGATTGTTGTTGATTGACGCTGAGTTGTGAACTTATCAAACAGTATTTTTGTTACTATCAAGCACTTTATTATCTTATTGGAGATATGAATGTTTACCCTGTTATGGTGTTTACCTGCCTGTGTGTTTCAATGCCCTGTTACTGCTTTCTAACAAATGATACTTTGTAGTCTCATGGACTAAATATAAATAATAAAAAAGTTGTATTTTTGCACTTGTATTTTTGTTAACATAATAATAAAAAAAGTCTTGTTGGGTCGTGAATTATTGTCGTAGATATATTTGGTTTGAAACTGTCCCCAACCGGCCTAATAATCGTAGGCCAACACCATTGCCAGTTCGATTTCTTTGCAATTTGTGGTTTACTGGATACACCTAGGAAATTGGTTTTTTTTTCACTTTTGGTGATTTTCTTATACAATGTGGGAAATTTGAGGAGGCAGTTTCCAAACAATGCCACAAAGCCTAAATTGCTCCCTGATGCTCCCAAAGCCTGGTCATGGAAACGTTGCTCTGCTTTTATCTGAATCAGTCCTGAATCAAACAAACGCGCATGCTGAAATCTACGGAATATATGATGGTTGTGTTCTTCCAAGTCATAAATGTTTTTTTGACAAATTACCATGTCTATGTGAAAAGCAATATGCCTTTGAAATGCCACATCAAATCTGCGATGAGATGCAATCCATAATCCTTTCAAGTGTGTTATGCAATTCAAACAAGAAAAAGATGAGGTGGAGGGGAGGCCGGACCTTAGTGGCGGAAGCGCCGTGTTCTTGGCGAGACGGAGAGCGAGCTAGGGAGAGACGCCCACGGGAGAGAGGAGCCCACATCCCATTGGTGCAAAAGGTTAAGGTGAGGGGCAATGTAGTCTTTTTAACGGCATGTAAAACTAAAATGAAAAAGAAAATTAGAGAAAGAGAGAAGAGGGGATGAAATCCCTCGAATCGAAATAATTTGTATGTGGAGGGTTATATTTTGAAAAACTTGAGAATTGAATGTCAAAATACGTGAGGCGCGTGAATTTAGTGTCAAATATCGAAATTTCTCGGTAACGACGTAGAGCACGCTTGCTCCAAAATAACACCGTCTCGGCCTTGGGCCAAGCGGCCGAGGTGGTCCAGCAGTTAAACACAATACCAAGTTTGGGCCGAGCCCATTGGAATGAAACCCCCAATCGAGACTGCCCAGCATCCAGCCAGGACCGAAATCTCGCGCCGCAACCAAATCTCCGGAGAGCGAAGCGGCGGCTGCGGCGACAGCGCGAGGACGTGGAGGTAGGCGGCGGGGCCGGCGGCGAGAGGAGGAGAGATGCTCAAGTTCCTGTCCAAGGTGGTGGTGGAGTATTGCCCGCTGGACCCGCGGAAGGCGGCGGCGGTGGAGCTCCTGGCGCAGTGCAACGGCCGCAAGGCCAAGGACTCCAACCCGGCCTGCTCCGTCGAGCTCCGCCGCCTCCCCGCCCCGCCCCCTACCGAGGACCCCAAGTCGCGGCCGCCTCTCCCGCCGCCGCGGGTCCTCGTGACCTACCTCAACGGCGCGGAGGAGGCCATCGTCGCCGCGGAGGGCGCCACCGCGCAGGGCATCCGAGACCAGATCCTCGCCCGGGGGCGGCTCATCGACACCGAGCAGATGTTCCGCGACGGCGGGGAGAAGTGGCCCGTCGTCATCCCCGAGGAGGAGCTTGGGATGTCGTTCCCTGGCATCAAGGTGCGGCCTTTCGTTCCTTTTGGGCTTTCATTTTCATTTTGTCGAACAACCTGCGTGCGTGGGTGTTTGTTGGTGCACCGAGTTGAACGTGCTATATCAATGGAATTTCTGGTAGCTTGGTTAGATAAACACGGCGCAGCTTGTGCTTGCTACCATTACGTTTGTTGGGAAGTTGGATTACGTTGGTTATGTTGTTTTTTGGCCTATGTCAAACTCCTAGGGTCCAGTAGGAGGTGCTTGAATTTAAATCAGACAAGCTCAAATGGCCACGAATAAGATGTATTTGGTGTTGTTATATTAGGATATTAGGAGGCTCCTGAGACAAAGCACCAAAATGCAGAGCTATGTGCTGCACGACATGTGAGAGTTGCATACTAACGATGAGAAAAACAGTATGTGCCCATCGGATAAACGGGTACCTCTTTGTGGACATGAATCTTGTGCAGCAGCACTGCCCGTGGATTAGTCTTTGATTCAGCCAATCAATCAATATTTAATGAATGATTATGCATTCATCGTAATGTGTTCTTTTCATAGTTGTTACGGCGGCGCGGCGAGGCGCGGCGACCCACCACCTTCACACCTTTACAGCGTCTATGGCGCGCGGCGTGGCGCCGCCATACACACATCGGCGTGGCGAATAACATACATTATAGTTTAGGATATGAGGAAATTATACTGATAAATAGTAATGCAAATGTAGGTTAAAAGGTATAGTCTACAATATTAGCAACTCATATACCTAGACGCACGGTGTATGGCGCCCGCCACAGAGCCATACGGCGCCACAGGATGCCATATCGGCGCCACGGGGACGCCATGGCTCTGTGGCGGACGCCATACTCGTCGAACTCGTGGCGTCGCCGTGGCGAGAGGGAAAAAACCGCCACGACGATATGGCGACGTTATGGCGACGATATGGCGACGCCATAACAACTATGGTTCTTTTATAATAAAATTTTATTAAGAAAATATTTAATCTGTAGTAAAAGAAGCTATCATTATAAAGGAATAAATCACCGTGATCAGGATTCTTGCCACAATCCATGACCCTAGTTATTGGATTTGGGTCCTGGGTAGTTTGAGGAGAGGAGGGGGAGAGGAAAGTCTATGCTGCTATGATACCAGAACTCTGGAAACCAGTTAGTTGACATCTGATCAGATGTGTATCGATCCTTTAGTTGGGCTTACTACGGAAATTATACAAAGGACTGTGTACCCTTTTATCAATCATGCTGTACCTATGCCCAATGTATCCCGCTGTTGTGCTGCCAGCACCCTCCCCCAAAGTCAGTCCATTACAATCTTATGGGTTTTGGGGCCACTGTTTTGCTGCTAAGTCATTACACTACTAAAGATGTACTGAACTTGTGGCTTTCTTTCCCAAATATTTGTTTGAATTTTTATTAATGTCTAACTATTTGATGTTACAATGTAACTTCTGTTATTTCAAACTGTCTTATGTACTGTGGATGACATGCCTAATGAACATGGCTTGCTTTATGTTCAGATTTTTTTTTGTACATGTTTCTTTATGTTCTCTGGTCTGAGTAGATTACTCTGTTTTTGTTACAGCCAAAGAAAGCTGAGGACAAGCCCCAGGCCTAATCTCCATGTCAGGTTTCTCTTTGATGTTCATGGTTAACTGAGGGCATTTGTACACCCACAAACATTTCCCAATCATTTCATGGGAAAAATTCTCTCCTCGGTCCAACTTGGGAACATTTCCAGGTGGTGGTTGTCTGGTGGTTCAAGTTTGTTTGGTTCACCCACTTGGATTTGTACTAATATAATACCAATGTAGCTAATGCCATTGTAATGTGCGTGCTGTGAACAAATTTCTTTAGAATAAGCAGCTATCATCGTCTTGATGTAGTGTTTTCTGCTCCATGGTCAATGTCTCAGCGAGGTACATGTTACAGTGGCGTGTCTTTGAACGGATCATCAATAAATAGAATTTACTGCACTATACAAAAGGAATGATTAATTGAGCAGTTCATTCGACATAGTACATAGAGACATGAAAATCCTATTCTGATGCCATAGTACATAGAGACATGAAAAATCATATTCTGATGCCTGTACATAGAGACCTGAAAAATCCTATTGTGCCTTCCAGAAAATTGGAAAATTGAAACATTGTTGTAGATTTCAGGTGAACACATCAAACTTTTCATATGAATAAAAGTGTGAGAAAACAGTTTGAGTGAAACCACATGGTATGAAAAAGCTCGACAGAGCATGCAATGGTACAATTGTTCTGCTCCCTTTAGTTTGCACAAAAGCATGAATTGCAAACGGATACATAACACATAAGACACGTAACACAGCAGACAACATGATTTGGTTATGGATCACCTGATCCCAACTCCAAACCTAATCATCTTGTCTGAGCTTGAGGGGTTAATACACCATCTTATTTCTCACAACATGATGTCCAATTTAATAATGAGGAATGAACACGTCCAACCAAAATTCATAGGATGATCGCCCATAATGAAGTATCTAAATGGTTTGATATCTCAAACTAACAGCCGTAACTGTCTATGAATTATTTTTCATGTGATCCGAGATCACATGTGGAGGCTAAAAATGGAAGGAAGAACACAGCGATAAGAAGTCCTGTCGGCCTGGCCCGTCAATAATCGAACCTTGCATAAGTAGAGAACATTTGATTAGCAAAAGGACTATTCTTCAAAAACAAAAAATGTAACTGGAACTGCAGGCGGTAGTCGGAGTGCTAAACAAGTTTGAAATAACTGTGGACAAAA
This sequence comes from Panicum miliaceum, assembly GCA_032594955.1. Lineage (NCBI taxonomy): Eukaryota > Viridiplantae > Streptophyta > Magnoliopsida > Poales > Poaceae > Panicum > Panicum miliaceum. The sequence continues at coordinate 42,747,503 of CM064061.1, read as the reverse complement.
CAACTAGCCCACATATAATCTCACATGTGAAAACAAGGCAATTTAAATGTGCAATCCACGAGTTTCCAATGATACTATTTGGATCATAATTGGTACTGCAACCAAGTGACATACGTACCATTATTTCCATCTCGGCTGCTCTATTTCCATCATCTTTGGGCAGTCTTGAATGCGTAATCTATTTATGTTTGCAATTGCTTCCGGTCCACCAATTGAGACAAGGTCTGGGCAGTCCTGAATCCACAATTCCCGGAGTGATTCGAGATTACTGCTCCAAAGATCGCCTGGAATGGACACAATACCTTGACATGATTCCATCCATAGTAACTCAAGGGAGGTTAGGTTCTCTAGGCAGCACCTAGGAGACCAGGCAGAGAAATCTCCACAACTGCATAAGTAGAGCCTTTGCAGGGACGGTGGTAACACCATTGCACTTTGCCAGTAGAGACGTGGACACCCTTTAATCCTCAACTTCTTCAGAAAAGGAAAACTCTCAAATCTTTCGGTGGGCAGGTACAGAAAATCACAAAACTCAATAGTAATACTCTCGATGGCAGGGAGATTAGGAGGTCATCAATACTTTCCAGCTTTCGGCAGGATTCTATAGTGAGGTGAGTGAGTAACGGGAATTTTGCAGTGCTGCGTTCGGCTCTGGCGAAGCCAAGGGAAAGACCAGTGGATATATGTTCAGATTCTCTAACAAATGCCAGACATTCACAAAAACTGATGTGGAGCCACTGTAGTACTGGAAGATTCCACTTTTCTAGTTCAATGGATGGCAGCTGGGAGAAATTTAAATGCAAGAAGGTGAGGGAACTACAATCAATGCTGAATCCAAAAATCTGAAACTCCAGGACGAGCTTCTTTACGGACGGGGACGAAAGATGTGTCATTTTTGGACATCTACGCACACTTATTTCTTCAAGGGAGGGGGGACATTCAATTTGTACTGATTTTACACTTGCGCAATCTGCAATAACTATTTTTCTGATGGCCGGTACATAAGTCACTAGCAACACACTTCCTTGTTGTACATTTGTAAGCGGTCCACAAAATTTTCTCCAACAACGCCCATCATCATTCAAGGCATTAGGCCAAATGTCATCAAGGATTAACAAGAACCTCTTTTATCCAACTTCACCAGCAAGAATTTGTTGAAGATCATCTAAATTATCAGCCGTTGCCTCTTTGCCTGATAGAGATTTTATGAGAACTTTAGTAAACCTCTCCTCATCAAATTCATCAGACACAAATCCATATGATTTTGTCAAAATGGGATTTGACCCTTTCAAGGGTGGTGATCTCTTGAGCCAATGTTGTTTTTCCAACACCCCCGATTCCAACTATAGGCAAAACAGGAACGAATGGTACCCTTGGTTCGTTGTTGGTTGCATTAGATGATCTCTTCCTTTTTGAAGAAGACCCGCTACCACAGGTCGGTACACCAAGCAATCTGATCACTTCCTCCAGTTCCTTCTCGCGACCAAATATCTTTGGCTCAGTGCGGAAAGAAGTTGTTACTGGCCTGAGAGATTTGTCAAAGCGTGGAGTTGCTCCATGCAACCCCATCTTCTCAAGCTGGCTAGAAAGATTACTTTGCCTTTTCTGGATATCAGCCACTTTGTTGAAGCTTCCATGAGTTTCTCCGTGAAATAAGTCAATGAAAGGAGACAACTGGGTTGCATTGCCCTCAATTTCTACCTTCAGCTCATACCATCTGAACTCATCCAGAAGGTCCTCTGCATCATACAATGCATCCTTGAGATTTGGAAGGAGCTGTTCCACACAGGGTACATGGCTCCTCCACTCTGCTTGATCAATAAGGTTGTACATTCTTGGTAGGGTTTCACGTAGGCATCGAAGGTCACTCTGCAACTGCAGTACAACATCTTCTTTAAGTTGTTTCTCCTCCGATCCACTCAACTGGGAGCGCATATATGAGACAGCAGATATGACCAATTGGAACAAATTACCAAACTCATTGATGCCGCTAATTACCCCTATGGCCTTCGATAGGCTCATGGTCGCTGGCCTCTAAAGATCTTGCTATCCTGGAAAAATAATGAGCGTATTAATCATTGGAGGAGTAAATCCTTAGTAATCATGATTTGAATTCCATACGTACGCGTGAAAGTTGTAAATCGATCTTACCTGCGCAACACATACGAGACAAGGACTTCCACAAAAGGAAGTAAAGACTCAGATTTGGTGATGTCAGATCGACTTACTTGCTGGACTCTGAGGATGGGTCCGTTGGAGGAGCAGACTATTGGCTTTCTTTCACTGACCAAAAGTTGACACAGTGATTCCGCAACAATAGTTGTAATCTAGCAGCTAGCAACCGTGTTCAAAATTCAAATCAGTAAGCAACAATCCGTTTGCTCTGCACAGTTTTTTTGAAGGGGGTCTGCACAATTGTAAAGAGAGAAGGTACTGGATCAGAAGCTGAAGGGATGGAGCTGCGTTATTATTAGAAGATGAAGGGATAGAAGCTTACTGGAAAGATAAACTGGGAGGAGGCTGCTGATGATTTCGATTCCTTCCTCGGAGCAGCCAGGCAGTGAGCTCAACTCTGCCCAGCCTCAAAGGCGCAAGGGATCGAAATGGGAAGCTTCTCTCTCGACTTCCAAGCTCTGGCCCTGCGAAGAGTCCACCTCTGGTCTCCACAAATAATTGCTGAAATGAACCTGACTAGTAAGTTCCAAAACCCCTCCCACAGTTCATAGGGGACATGATAGGACGTCGGCGTGCTCCAGGCGCGCACCTCCACCAGGCCCTGACAAAATAGGACACCCACCCAGGCTTTACAGCCAAGCAAGCACCAGCCACTCGTCGCGACTCCGCTGCCACTTCGTGTATATGTGGTGTGTAGCCGAATCACTGTATCAACTTTAGGTCAGTGAAACAGCAATACGTGAAGACTGGAGCAAGACTCGACGCGGAGCAGTATGATGATAAACTGGTGAGCCACCGGACCCAGCCAGATTCATTGGGGCAGCATTCTCCACAACAACTGATTTTGTTTCTGCAACTTTTGGACAGATGCTAATATAGACAATCTTTATGTTTGGGCCATCCAATAACACAAGGTATGTATAATAATCAGCCTGCAACTTCGGAAAAATGCAAAATTACTGCTCCGTGTTTGGTACAGCAATACAGAATGGATGCTAGCTTTTTATGCTCACGGGTCCTACTCCAGGGACTAAAGAAATCCCCAGAAACGAGCATAGATACATACACTGACTGCAGAGACTTTCACCGCCTCTGATGCCCTAACGAATTTCATTTGCTTCGTACACAGATGCCATCCATTCCGAAATGAACCATTCAGCTTCTTTTTTCCCCAGTAGCAGTGCTGCACCCGTGTTGTATCGGCTCGGTCACATGTAGTCGTTCTTCTAAGTTCTATAATCGACAGACCATATATTTTCTTCTTCTGCAATGCACATTTGCCTGCTTTTCCCCTAAAGAGAGTGGAGGTTTGGGATTCACTGACACAAAGACCATGAACACTTGTCTACTAGCTAAATGGATCTTTAGACTGGAGAGGGGTGATACTAACATGTGGCTATAATCTGCTTAGGAGGAAATACTTACAAGACAGAAGTTTCTATAACAGCAACTATGGAGGGGGTTCCCAGTTCTGGAGAGGGCTTAAATCAATTAGCCAAGATTGCAAACGTGGCCTCAAATATATTGTGGGCAATGGGAGTAAAACTTTCTTTTGGCTCGATGTCTGGATTGAGGAGTGCCCACTGAAACATATCTTTCCCCAAATACATGAGATCTGCAACCAGCAAAAACAGACGGTGAGGCAGGTGCTTGGAGAAGGCGACCTGAATCTCACATTTAGAAAAATTTTTGGCTCGGAAGAATTGCTGGAATGGGAAGAATTGCTACAAAAAGTGAAGGGAGTGGTTTTGACAACTGAAGAAGATACAGTATCATGGGCCTTTGAGAGCAATGGCATGTTCTCCACTGCTTCTTTATACCGACAGCTGACATTCCCTGGAGTAATAAACCATTGGCTAATGGTAATCTGGGAGGCAAAAATACCACTCAAAATCAAAATTTTCCTGTGGCAAGTCTACAATGACAAGATAAAGTCCGCGGAACAACTGGTGAAGAGAAAGTTGCCGGGTGATATCCACTGCAAACTCTGCGGGCAGTTGGAATCTACTAATCATATTATCTTCTGCTGTGCTCCTGCACGCTTTGTTTGGTGCTTCTGCCGAGACACCTTTGGGTGGCCAACCACCCCTACAAGTGTGGCGTGTTTCCAGGAGACAATTTTAGAGGGTGCAAGTAACAAAACAAAAGCTAACTTGATTTTTCTTCTTGGTTGTGTAGTCTGGAGTCTTTGGCTAATTAGAAATGATCTTGTGTTTAGGAATGTTGTAATCTCTTCTCCTGATGTATGTGTCTTTCGTATACTCTCGTTCATGCAGAAATGGGAGGTGATGTCCAATGCGACGGCTCGAGCTTCCCTGAGCCAGGCAAGGCAGAAGCTGGCGTCCAGGCTTTCGTCGTGGCGGTCTGATGGAGTGTAGTCCTCCGTGTTTTGCGTCTCCAGGTTATCCTTCATGGTGGTTTAGAGAGAGTTAGAAGGTTTTTTCACTTTCGGGTCTGCAAACCCTTTCAAACTTGTGATCTAAGTTCGGTTGTCTTAGAGGGAGTTGGAGAGAGTCTGCGTCTTACTGGCTGTGTCCAGGTTATGCGCAAGTTAAATCAATGTCTGTACTGCTGGTAACCCCAGCCTAACTATTTGCTTTCAATATAGAGCAGGGCCAAAGTGGTCTTTGGTCTAAAAAAAACATTTGCCTGCTTTACCTTCCATTTTTTTCTGCAAACGTTTCCAATATTTTTCCCAGTTTGCTATTGCCTCGTTTTGGCTGATCATAGCAGGCAGTTTTGTTGCTGCAACATGCTAGATGAAAGACCCGCTGGACCTGCGGAAGGCCGTGGGCCGTGGTGGTGAAGCTCAGTACAACGGGGCCACCACAAGGCCGAGGACTCAAACCTGACCTGCTCCGCCATGCTGCGGCGGCTTCCTCTATACACTCCACCTCCGTCCACCGTCCACGAAATGTCGAAACTCATGTCGCGGCTGGCACACCCGCTGGCATGGGTCCTCATGACCTACCTCATCGGCGCCGAGGGCGCCACTGTGCAGGGCATTCGGACCGGGACCAGGTCCTCACCTGCGGTTGGCTCATCGACATCCTGCGGTTGTCGTCCCTGAGGAGGAGCTTGGTATGTCATTCCGGGGCATCAAGGTGCGCGGTGCGCCCGCCCCTGTTTTACCTTGTTGCGTTTTCCTTTCGTCGAACACCTTGCGCGCGCAGGCTTCTAGTTACATTCCGTTGAAGTTAATTGTTGATTTGGGGAATTTTTCTGGCTGCCTCAGTACACCACCACAACTCTCTCTCTTCTCTTTATTACTACACTTTGTACAATAGTCCTTACAGTTTCTCTAATTACAATAATATACAAACACCCCCTCAAGATGGGCTAAAGATATTCAACATGCCCATCTTATTACATGCCAACTCATTATCCTTAGGACCTTTGTGAGACAATCAGCAAGTTGATCACGAGACTTGACATACTCTAGCCTTAAGGCCCCACTATCCATCTTCTCCTTGATGAAGAACATGTCAATCTCCACATGCTTCGTTCGGTCGAACTAAACTGGATTATTTGCTATATTGATTGCCGCTACATTGTCACAATGGAGCAGCATAGTCTCATTCTTCAACACCCAAAGCTCCTTCAGAACATCATCTCACACAAGACCAATGCCATCGCTCTATGTTCGGCCTCCGCAGTAGACCGAGACACCACAGTTTGCCAAGATTACCACCCACAAACACACAATATCCAGATGTGGATCTCCGATCATCCCTACTGCTTGCTTAGTCACCCTTTTAGATTCAGGTGGCGGTTTGCTCTAAACCATAACCCCTTACCAGGAGTACCCTTCAGATATCTCAGGATTTGATAAACCACCTCCAGGTGTCCAGTTCTGGGATCATACATATACCTGCTCACCACACTCACTGCATAAGCAGTGTCAGACCTATTATGGCAAAGATATATCAACCGACCAACTAGCCTCTGATATCTCTCTCGATCCACAGGGTCACCTGATTCAGCACAAGTTTGGTGATTCCTATCAATGGGTGATCCACACGGGCGACACCCAAGCATCCCTGTCTCTGCCAACAGATCAAGGACATATTTCCTTTGGGAGAGAATAATTCCCTTTGATGATCTAGCAATCTCAATCCCAAGAAAGTATCAAAGTCCAAGATCCTTTACCTCAAAGGCTCTGTTGGCGGTCGATTTTGATGATTTTTACCACCAATATTCCTCCGGTTTTCATGATTTATAAGTCAAAATTGAGTTAAGACTAACCACACTGACAAGTTCCACAAGTTTTGTCACATTTATCATTTCAGGAACTTAGTGTGCGAAATTAGGCCAAACTGGGAGAAATCCCAGGCCAGCCGGCCACTCCTAGGCTGGTCGGCCTGGCTCCTCCTCTTCTAGCCACGTCATCGATCCAGGAACAAAGAAACACAACCAGGATGATCAGGGATCGTGCACTTGAAGTCGGTTTAATCCGAGGACCCGAAAGGCTTCACACACGGATCAAAGGGCCCACATGCATGTCCAAAACGGTTTCTTAACTAAAAAGCAACAGTTACCAACTTCAGGAGGCTATCAGAGACGTCCACGCGAAGGTCGGTGCCAAGTGGCACCATCCCCAGGCCGGCCGGCCCCACTTGGCAGCCACTGACGCTCAACTTCGTGTGGAAGTTACGTTAACCGCCAAGGTCGCGTGGTCTTGACGCCCTTCACCGGTTACCGACCTCTAGCTGCTATAAATAGAGCTCCACTTCCCATTTGTAAGACACACCATTCTAGAGAGAAGCGAGATTCTTAGTTGCTCTACTCCAGTTGTAGAATAGGGAGAGTGTGAGGTGAGAGCTTGTGCACGAGCCAAGCTAGGAGAGGAGCTGGGTTTTCTCTGGATCCCTCTTTACTTTTGTATCCACCTCTAGGGAATATTATCAAAGTAAGTTCCTCATTTCTCTTCAGTATCTCGTTAGTCTTTCTCTTTACTTTCAGTATCTAGTTAGTTTACTTTCTTTGATCGGCGGGATCCCTTGTCTGCGTGGTTCAGCAAGTCTGGCCATTTGGGGTTTCTTCTTGCCTTAACGTGAGCCGGAAGTCAGTAACTTGATAGTTGAAGCATGGTGCTTAGGCTTGATAGTTATCTTGGGTTGTGTTCCACCCCACGGAACTGATGTGGTAGGCGGCAGGTGGTGACAGCCCTATCCGTCCCTTGTAGTCCACCATGTTTGGGTGTTTTCATAGCAGTAGATCGTTGGCCGAGTTGGACCCCCCATTTCTCCCTCAGTCTAAGGTCCTTCCGCCCCAGCCGCCGAAGCAGATCAAGTTAGTATAACAGCTAGTTATCTGGGTAATGAGTTGGCTAACTGAAGTTAAACCCTCTACCCTCTTACCTTATCTCTCTAGGTGGGTCCGGTTGAATAGTTCTAGGTCTGGTTGTGTCTGCCGTTCCTTGGATTTGATATCCCAGGTAAACTCCCTGGTGAAAGCTATATCGGTATCCGTGCGCTTGCGGATTAGTTCGTAAAGGCTAAGGAGTGCCAACAAGCTTTCTGGAGCCGTTGCCGGGGAATGGTAGCAGTACTAGTTTTAGAGCTTTTTCAGCCTTACACCTTTCCGCCCATACCATCTACCCCATGGAGTTCGCTCCTAGTTATCCGGCAGTTTCATACCGTGAGTACTTGGAACTGCCACCATCCTACCACCCCATATTATCTGATGGCTACGAGATCCGTTCCAGTCTCGTAGCCATGGTTCATGCTCAGTCCTTTTCTGGTAGAAAGGACGAATGTCCCTACACTCACCTGTAGGATTTTGAGGAGCATTGTTCTCTCCTCATTATACCCAGTATGTCTCAACACACACTACGGTGGAAGCTATTTCCCTTCTCTCTGACGGGAGTAGCCAAGAGTTGGTACCACCAGAGAGTAGGGAGAGTTGGAGGAGATTGGATTGCATTGAAGGACGAGTTTTGCCTATTCTTCTATCCTGTCTCCAAAGTGGTGCCACATCGCCTCCAACTACTATCATTCCGACAAGACGATGAGTCACTCGGAGCAACCTAGCAAGATTTCTGCAGATGGCTACCTCTGGTCCACCACACAACATCCCAGAGGAAATGCTTATGCAATACTTCGTTCAAGGGTTAAAGCCGGAGAGTGCACATTTCCTAGATGGCGCCTCCGAGGGATCAATCATGTACAAGACCGTGTTTGAGGCAAAGGATATTCTGGAAAGAGTCCTCAACAGTACTCAGTACACGGAAGTCTTTGACGAGCTACCCAAACCAACTGATCAGCCCAAAGAGAAGCAGCAGATACACCATGTTTCAGCTGCATCCTATTCACCTCCATTATACATAGAGGGAACCACCAAACCACCCAAGACCTTTGATCCAGAGCCACTCATTGAAGATATGCCTATGTCCGTCCTTGATCTGTTCACAGAAGAAGAGTATATGGAGTTGGGAAATTCAACAAAGTTGCCCAAAGAACACAGGTGTATATGCTTAGGATCTGAGGCGTTGATTCCAAAAGCCACCCCGCAAATTGAGGGCCTTACTGTGGTCATGAGCAAGGAATGGACAGAGGAAGCAGAATCAAGTAGCAGCATCATACGGCTCTACGAAAATTTCAGAGTGCTCCTCTACACTATTGGGGACACTATTCCAAGAGAAGTTCCTTATGATCCGAAAGTTGGCTTGAATGTGATGTCCAAACCATGGCACGCCACATTGCACCAGAAGGACCCCTGGCTTTCTCGCGTAAGCACCTGAAGTGGATCAACGGCTAGATCATGGAAAGTATAGGTATTCACCGAATTATTCCCGTTTGCATGGGGGTCAAGATGGTATACCTGGACTTCCATATCTAAGATATCCTAGAAGGTGAAGAGTTTGTCTTGATTGGACAGCCAATAGAGCCACTTTTCAACCCAAACAGAGACCGAGCACGACTCGAGGTTAAGGTTGGCAAAGATATCATCCCGGTCAGCCTAGTGCGTTCGTGCAACACATTTGCCGAAGATAGGCCGGAGAAAGACCCAGTGGAAGAATCAGTGAAGATTGCTCAAGAAGGGATCACTTAGCCCATTATTGAAAAAGATGTCACACACTTTACCCAGGAAACAGAACCGGACGACCAGAGTAAACTCACTATAGAGGAGAAACCGCAACCTTCACTTCCTGAGTTGAAGTTGCTGCCTTCTGGGTTGAAGTACGCATTCCTCCACAACAATTGAGCCACGCCAGTTGTCATTAGTGATAAGCTGACAGAGAGTGAAACTCGGCGGCTCCTAACAGTCCTGGAGAAGTACCGATCTGTCATTGGGTACTCTCTGCAAGACTTGAAGGGGATCAGCCCCAACCTATTTGTGACGACCCTGGTAATTACAAATCCAAAATCAATGACATAAGCCTAACTCCATGTGTTAAACCAACTAATGAGAGGGTGGAAAGAATTTAAAACGGGTTCAGTTGGAATTCAAATTAAATTTGGGCACATTTGGACACATTTGAAACTTTTAAATTAACTTTAAAACCATAAGCCAAATGAGGTTTTGCCTGAAACCAAAGTTGTAGAACTTTTTATTTTGAGCAACTTTCGTGTTCAAAAGTTTTTGAAATTCAAATCAGAAAGAGGAGAAAACGCCCTGTTTGCACCCAGCCCCCTGAACTTTTTCGAATTTTTGCACTTCGGTCCCTCGTTTCTCCCCCTCTGTCCTGCCGCGCCGCGCGCGTTCGCCCGCCCGCCGCGCGCCAGGTGGCCGGCGTCGCCTGACCGGCGCGAAGCGCCAGGCCAGTGGCCGCCGCACCACCCCGCCACGGCCGGCTTTGCCCCGCCCCGACGCCGCGCGGCCAGTCCCCGCCCGCGCGTGCTGCCGCGCCCAGGCCGCCGCCCGCTCGCCCAGTGGCCGCGCTCCGCCGTGCCGCCCCGGCCCCCGCGCCCCGCCAGCTGCCGCGCCTGCCCTCCGCCCGAGCCGCTGCAGCAGCTGCTCCCCAATCCGCACGCCGCGCTATCTCCTCGCGCCCACGCCACAATCGCGGCCGCCCAGTCGCCCGCGCCCGCTCGCCGCACGCCGCGCCGGCGTTCTGCCGCCGCCCGCCGCGGCCAGTGCACGCCGCTGCCGTGCTCCGCCCCGCACGCTAACCAGGCCCCTCCTGTCCCTATAAAAGCGCCACCCCGGCCACGCGCGCGAGGCCCCGGCCACCAGAACGCCTCGCCGTCGCCATCGCCGCCGCCGAGCACCACCCGTCCGTGGACAGCCCACTGCCGCCGCCCACTGCCCAAACTGAGCACCCAGCCACCACTACATCACCTCACCGCAGCTCGCCGACCCACCCAACGCCACCCAGAGCCACCGGAGCGCCGCCGCCCGCGCTGCCGTCGCCGCCGCCGCCCCTGCTCGCCGCGGACAGCACGACCCCGACCCCCTCCGTCCAAGCCGAGCCCTTGAGTAGCTTCCCCACGCGTCACTGAAGCTCACCGACCGGACCACGCCGCCCCAAGCCCGCCGGAGCACCGCCATCGACGCGAGCCGCGCCGCCGCCGCCTCTGCTCCAACGCCGGCGAGCCCTTCCCGGCCGTCCCCCACCTGAACAACACCCCCACAAGGTAGCCCTCGCACCCCTGAACCTTCCCCGACCCCCGCCCCTCGCCGCCGGCGAGCCCCCTCGCCGGAATTTCGGCCGGCCGCCGTACCCGAGCCGCCGAGGACCCAATTGCAAGAATTTAAATCTTTAGAAGGGTCTGAGCGCAAGATTCAAGGACCTAGTTGTAAAAGAAAATTTCAAACCTAGATTCAAATTCAGTGAACTTGTAAAATTCGTATAAAATCGTAGAAAATTCAGAAAAATGCAAACTCAACTGTTCTGGAATCCTCAGAACAAACTCTACCACTTTTGTTACAAAAATTTTCTCAGAATCTCAAAATAGTTTGCTCTACATTAAATAGAAGCTTTAATGGACATATTTTATACCCACTGTTCTAGAACAATGCTGACCCTGAATTTTGGGCAGTGAATTAGTTGCTGGATGATTAGGACTGTGTAAAAAGATCAGGCCCAAATTCCATCTCTAGATTTACTGTTTGTTAAACTTAGTTTTATATCATGTGTAAGAAGAATGTTTTATCCCTGCAGTTAGGTGGTGAGTCACCCATTGAAATTTTTCCTATACTAATGTATTGGTAACTAGAAGCCAGAGAAAAATTAGGAGACTTTTTATCTCACAGTAACCTATTTATTTGATTTATGTGCTAATAACATACATTAAATCAAGAAAATAGTGTCTTAGCTTGGAAAATCCCCAAATTATTACTGGGAGTTACACTGTGGTAGAGGTTGCTGTGTAAAAAGTTTCATGGACAAAAACCCTGTGTAGGGTCCTGTACAAGTGAATCTTTAAAAGCCTAGGTATAGAATGTCATATTTTCTATGCTCTAAATACTGCATGATAAATCCTACAAAAATTACAGTAGCTTCTTCATGCTTAAGTGAAAGCTCTGTAAAAATCTTAGACTCATTTGTTGCACCAATTGTTCTGTACAAAAAGAACAAGTATCTAACAGCAACAATGAAATATATTTTTCAGAATTAATCTGTTACATAAAATTGGCTGAAAATTTTACAGTAAGCACACCTTTCCTTGGTGTGCCTAAATCCAAAATTTCATGACCAGAAACTATCCCTTGTAGTAATGACTCTCAAATCGTAATCAAGTGCTAGTTCCACGACTTAAACTTGTGCACTCATGTAGAATCGACGACTCTCGCCGACGGAACCTACGAGCTGGTGCCCGCGTCCGAGAGTGAGCAGCGTGAAGCTCAAGCAAATCTAACTGAAGCTTTTGAAGACCCGAGCCCAAGTTCGGAAGATCCCCAAGCGAACTGCGAAGGCAAGCCCCGGAGCATAACCCATTCTTTCCGAAATTATGCAACTCATTACTCTTTGCTTGTGCATTAAGTTTATAGGAGTTGGATGAAAACTTAGTTGCATGATGTCAGGAACCCTTGCGTGAAAACTAGATGTAAGGTTCGATAGACTGCTGTGCTAATAGGACTCCGGTAAAAGTCGAGTGATTTCCTGTCACTCGCGAGAAAATAGGAGTTGAATGACTACTACACGCTGCAATCATAAGGACACGGACGGGTTATGTAACGATGGTTACGATTGAGGCCCGTCTGTCTAGTGAAAAATGCTAAGGCCGCAGGGTGTGGTAGTGATGGTTAAGTCTTTGAACGTACTAAACACATGCCGAGATTATGGGAATCGGTAAGCTTAAGTACCTGATTGGCCCGGCAAGGGGACGGCATCCTACCCTTTGAACTTCGGTCCCATGTGCATATGGCGAGTGCAGAGAGTGGTCACGACCCGGCGCCGAACCGTGGCGTGGAGCTCTTGTACTCTCGGAGGGTAGCCCCGATCCACGACCCGGAAAGAAAGGGGAAAAGTTGCACGTGTGACTCTAGGGAGTAACCACGTGACGTGTGTTTGGGTTTCCCTTGCAAGGTTAAGAAATTCGATTCGAATCGTCCGTTTCTCACGGCTATTGAGACTGCTTAACCATTTTTACCCACAGAGTAAGAAGAGGAACAATGATGATGAATGAACTGGTTGGATGGAAAACTTAATGCTTCACCATGTATGCATTAGATAGCTGCTTATCCAGACTGGCTAACGAAACTAGAATCTTGAGCTAAAAGTTGAAAGTAAGGACCCACTTGTAGCTGCTTTTCGGCAAAACAAACCCCTGAGCCAAAAAGCCTGGCATGTCTAGAGTCGGTGGAGTAGATTCCACTACTCGGGTAAGTCTTGCTGAGTATTAGTATACTCAGCCTTGCTTGTGACTCGTTTTCAGGTGAGCCCTTCGAAGACATGATTGCTAGCTTGGCTTGGCCCTGCACTCTTCCCCCTGGTTGGTCGGTGGAATGGGATGCGCCCCCGTCCAACGGAGATGAGGCCGAGTGATGTCTCGTACGGGCTTCATCGAGACATCCTGTATCGTCGAGTAGTTTTCCGATGTTTATTTCCGCTACAATTTAACTCTGAAGAACTGATTTATGTTAATTGAAGTACTTGTTTTCTAAGCTCAGAACTAGGTCTGCAACATTTACTTATGCTAATGATGTAATATTTGCTGGAATGTGGTATTCTCTGGGCTCATCGTCGCATGAGCATTTGTATGTACGGCGCTCGATCCGTTCACCGTGGTTGTATCGGGAGGTTATACCCGACAGACCAGTGGATTACTCCGTTTGAAGTGTAAGGTTAACCGAGGATGCCTTAATGGTGATGGTTAATACACTTGAGCCGGATTAATTCAGGTGGTTTTGCCACAGCTGGTATCAGAGCCGTAGCTGGTGCCACAGCTGGCAACAGCGGACACCAGAGCCGAAATACATACGACAGAGAATGCTACAAGCCTTAAAAACTCATTTTACTAAAACTTGACTAGAAGGTTGTGTTGCGAAAAGCGTTGGTACGTTAAGGATGGTGCCTAGTTCGTAAAGCCCTAAGGGATTATGGGAAAGTTACTAGGTGGCTATCTAACTTCTATATATAGTATCAACTGACTTCCAGCACATTATTTTCTGTCAAAACTTACTTTCATGCACAACCAACCTTAAATTCTGTAACGACGCACTCGTCGCTAAGGTAAGAAGGTAAGGATCCTCAGCCAACTGAGAGAGCTTGGCCTTCCTGTCGGTGATGCGAACCGAATGCTGCCCTCAAGCAGTGGCTTACTTGAGGTGCTGCCAATATGCCAACTGTTAGTTGAACATATTGGGAGTAGAAGGTTCGGCGCAGGGTATGGCGATCGCTGTTCATACCCCCGTCTCATGACGGTACCCCCGTGAATACGCTATCTCGATAGCGTATGTTAACGTCGTCTGTACGGCGGAAATTGTACAGATATCGTTTCTATAAGTAAACGGTAATGATTACGGGCGCTTTCATGAGTGCTGGCATGAAAGGTTCATGAAATATATATGCTTTGTCAGTCTTTTGCAGGTACACTAACCGCGATCACGATAAGTTAAGGAACGATTAGAAAGACTCGACTAGCTATTATAGCGAGAGCCGTATTGTGTATGCCACCGAAACTATCATCGTAAGACCAAAGCTATTTGGCGATTGTTTTATTTGTGAGGACGAATAGGACGTGCATACATCATAAACATATGTATCTGAAATCAAAAATGCGTGTGTGAGAGTGGAAAGGTTCTCGCGTATCTAAGCGTGGTTTGCATAAGGACTATCTAGCGAAACTGTCCGAAATCTGCCGTCACCAAAAGGAACGATTTATTGACCCAAGAAAATGACCTTTTCTGGAGAAGTTCATGTTGAAAGAATTGTTCCAAATTTTGTGTTCTATCTCCTGTTCAAAAAATGAAAAATTCTGAACTTAGGGATAATAAGAAATAACAGAAACCTTGGAGCGTCAGATTTCTGTCCAGAATAAGCACTTCTGCCTCTTAAATTTTTAGGCCCCCTTCCTGCGGTTTTCTGCAAAAGAGCACCACACGAAACTTGTTCCAAATTTACCCAGGAAGCTGCTGTTAAAATTTGGTAAATTTTGGCTGGGTAGAATTTCCCTGGTGTACGAAACTCTAGCCCTCTGTTCACTAAAAATTCTGGGTAGACAGTAAGGTAAAACCTGAAAAGAAAGACCATCTTAGAGACCCAATTAGCTCTGGAGTTGACTAGAAAAGTTGTTCACAAATACCTTAGGAGTGATCTGGTGAAATTTGAGAATTTTTGGATGAGAACTGTGGGAGTTATGATTATTTTTGCACACTATACAGAATCTGTCCTTGTGCTGCTCACAGTTTTTCGCTATCTCACTCCATTTGATCTTTTGTTCAGATGGCCGAGCCTGTTGATATGATGGTGGATGAGGATGGACGCGTACACTCGCAGTGTCTCCACTGGGAGGGCTTTCCCTCTATTTTGTGGGATGTTCTGCGTACCGCGGGCTATCTAATTCCCCCACGTTACGCCGGACTGGAGTTTGCAGAAAATGGAGTTACCCAGTGCCGTGTCAACGTGACTATCTTTCCGCACCCGCTACACCCGGAGTGGCCCGCCTTGGAGCTTGAGGCTGTTGGTCGCCGTTTGGCCGATACTTGGGAGCTTGCAGCCATGAGGGCGCTCACCACATTTTGTGCGCAGCGTCCCGAGGTTGTCACACTCACTCCCATTGGATTGTTTTCTGCTGCCCAGGACAACGACCCCTTTTGGCTCAACAGGGTGCAGCACGCATAGTATTTGGTAGACTTCCATGCCCAGGAGACTATCCATACCTCCGTACGGTGCATGAGTGCACTCTACCGGCTTCAGACCCTCCAGAGTCAGGCACTCGAGCAGCTCACCGATCTTGCTCAGGCCTACCATATGATGGCAGATACCAGGGATGAGCAGATAAAGGAGCTCAGCCAGGATCTTGAGGATAGAGATGCTCAGATTGGCCAACTGGAGGGCCAAATCCAGGAGCAGGACACCCTCATGGGTGAGAGAGATACCACGATAGCACAGCTGGAGGAGCAGCTCCATGATCTGAACCTTGAGTTGGAGGATGCTAATGAGCACATTCAGTGGCACCATGATCAGAATGACCATCCCCATGAGGACGACATGGAGGAGGATGAGGAGGAGCCACAGGAGATTGATGGTATCTCAGGCATGGATTTCGAGGGTGAGGTACCACAGGCACCTCGGATGGGAGCTCACTCTCCTGCTCACAGCGAGTCGTCCGTCAACGACTTGGATGATTTCTAGAGGATGACCTAGGAGGACTTTTGCACATACTTCTCGATAGGGTAGCCTAACTTTTGGCAAGTGTTGTAATAGGCTAACTAGGAGTTGAGTAACTCTTTTGTGTTGGGTACACCTGAATCAGGTGGACACCCTCAGCATGTAAGGAACGGCGATAAACTTGGTGATTTCGTTGTAAGTTGGTAAACGATGGAATCCACAATCGCTGAGACTTGTCGGAATTTTTACCCATGTCTCCTTGCATTTCTTGGCTGAGTGTTGAATACCAGACTTGTGCTAAATTTTGTGATCTAGGTTCTCACAAAAATTCAGCATCATTGGACCTCGCTAGTTTAAGTTATAGGCGAAACCGTACCGGTCAATCTGCTGAAAAACAGCTAAGACAGTAAGGCAAAGGACGAGCTTTTCGACCACCTTAGCTATAGTTCTAGCACCGAAGTTAAAATACCAAGGTGGTGCATTCCTAAATTCTCTGACTACTGCAAATGATTGAGATGTTTTGGATGGACCCACAGCAGGCTATGATTTTTCTCGTAGCAAACAGAGATTCTGTCCATACTTCTAGCTCAGACTTCGGAAGTCTATGACTACACCAATTATTTATGAATCAAGGAAGTAATATGGATCGCGTGGCTAATGGTAACCTTCACGTTTCAGATGGTTGGATCAACACGTGGCAACCCCGAGGGTTTTGGTGCCGGTGGCAGCCGCTCGCGACAATCGCCACCACCCCCGCCCAGTTTGGTGGAAGTGATGGCCGCTCAAACCGAGCTGCTACGTCAGATTGTGCAAGGGCAACACCAGCAGAGGGGTGGGCACAATGCTCACCAACCACAAGCTGCAGGATACACGGATTTCCTGGGGACCCAGCCTCCCTTGTTCCATAAGACCGAGGAACCCCTGGACGCAGATGCATGGATTCGCACCATAGAATCCAAGTTCACACTACTTGTGGCCCCATGCTCAGAAGCCAACAAAGCTCGTTTTGCCGCGCAACAGCTTCGCGGTACCGCTCGTCTGTGGTGGGACCACTATTTTGCGATGCTCCCGGCTGATCATGTGGTCGACTGGGATGAGTTCAAGACCGCGTTCCGGGCACATCATATCCCCGAGGGTCTCATGGAGAGGAAGTTGAATGAGTTCCTGGCACTCACCCAAGGCACCCGCACCGTGTTGCAGTACGCCCAGGCGTTCAACAACCTATGCCAGTATGCGGGCTATCACGCTGATACGGATGCCAAGAAGCGTGATCGTTTCCGCCGAGGTCTGAATACCAAGCTCAAGGAACGTCTGAACCTAGCCAGGGCTGACACCTACAATGAGTTGGTCAATATGGCCATTACCCAGGAAGACTGTATCATGGCACACCGGGCAGAGAAGAAGAGAAAGGCACCCGCAGGACCATCAAGTGCCCAACCACCAAGGTATCGCATCGTGCAAAATACCGCACCTACAGCTCCACCAAAGGCCCCGCAGCCAGGAAGATGGATTGCCAGACCCCCACAGCAGCCAGGCATGGTACGACCCCCGATGCCTCCACAGAATGGTCCGAGGCCCATTCTTCAGCAGTCTCTTCGACCTAGCCCTGCGAATCGCTGTTTCAAATGCGGGAGTTCCAGCCACTTCGCACGCGAATGCCCTCAGCCTGGACAGCCCAACCAAGGTCAAGGATCCAACCCGAACGCCAAGAACAGGGGCAAGAGACAGACCCTGCAAGTCAAGCAAGGACGGATTAACTTCACCACGCTTGCAGAGCTTCCAGAAGGAGCCCCAGTGATGTCGGGTACATTCTCTATCCATAACAAGCCTGCAGTTATATTATTTGATTCTGGTGCATCGCATAGTTTCATAAGTGCAAAATTCGGTGCAAAAGTAGGCTTGGATGTTTGTCACACAAAAGGGTCATATATGATATCAACACCGGGTGGTAAAATTGCTTCAAACCAAATGGTCAGACAAGTACCAGTCAAATTGGGTAGTAAAACCATCGACACGGACCTTGTCCTTTTACCCCTTGACGGCATGGACATTATTTTGGGAATGAACTGGATGGCTATGCATGGAGTCACACTGGATCTTTCTTCCCGAGCCGTTGAGATAAATTCACCTAGTCACGGAGCCACTACCCTTTACCTACCATTCATAGATTGCACGAATTCCTGTGCTTATAAGATGGAAGGACTTAAGCTAGATGAGATTCTTGTGGTGAACGAGTATGCCGATGTTTTCCCGGATGACTTACCAGGAATGCCACCAGATAGGGATATTGAGTTCGTTATTGAACTACAACCAGGCACTGCACCTATATCCAAAAGACCGTATAGGATGCCCCCTAAAGAATTGGCAGAGTTGAAAATTCAACTCCAAGAACTACTGGACAAAGGTTTTATTCGCCCTAGCGCGTCACCTTGGGGATGTCCAGCCCTATTCGTAAAGAAAAAGGATGACAGTTTAAGATTATGTGTGGACTACCGACCTCTCAATGCGGTAACTGTTAAAAACAAATACCCCCTTCCCCGTATCGATGTACTCTTCGATCAATTAGCTGGAGCCAGAGTCTTCTCAAAGATTGATCTTCGTTCGGGATATCATCAGATCAAGATTCGCCCGTGCGATATTCCTAAGACTGCCTTCTCCACAAGATATGGACTATATGAATTTTTGGTCATGTCCTTTGGACTCACCAATGCCCCTGCCTACTTCATGTATCTCATGAATTCGGTGTTCATGCCCGAACTTGACAAATTCGTCGTAGTGTTCATCGACGACATTCTTATCTATTCAAAGGATGAGGAAGAGCATGCCAAGCACCTTCGCATTGTTCTTCAGCGACGCAGAGACCATCAGCTCTATGCTAAGTTTTCTAAGTGTGAATTCTGGTTGGATACTGTAAAGTTCTTAGGTCACACGATCTCCAGCGAAGGCATAGCTGTTGACCCCAGCAAGGTACAAGAGGTGATGGATTGGAAACCCCCTACCTCTGTTCATCAGATTCGCAGTTTTCTCGGCTTAGCCGGTTACTACCGTCGCTTCATCCCGGATTTCTCTCGAATTGCTAAGCCCATGACGGAACTATTGAAGAAGGAAGTAAAGTTTGTATGGAATGAGAAGTGTGAGGAAGCCTTCCACACTCTCAGAGAGCATCTGACTACTGCACCTGTGTTAGCTCAACCCGATAATACCAAGCCATTCGATGTGTATTGTGACGCATCAGGTACTGGTCTAGGATGTGTGCTTATGCAAGAGAATCGAGTGATTGCATATGCCTCACGAGCCCTTCGGCCCCACGAACAGAATTATCCCACGCATGACCTTGAGCTCGCAGCCGTCATTCACGCTCTGAAGATATGGAGGCACTATCTCATGGGTACACAGTGCAATATCTACACGGATCATAAGAGTCTCAAGTACATCTTCACACAAGCCGATCTGAATATGAGACAACGAAGATGGCTAGAATTAATCAAAGATTATGACCTTGAAGTGCACTATCACCCCGGTAAGGCTAATGTAGTCGCGGATGCACTAAGCCGCAAGTCCCACTGCCATTGCTTATCCATGGAGTCCTACCATGAGACATTATGTGCAGACATGAGGAAGCTTAACTTGGAGATGGTTTCCCAAGGCACTCTAAATCACATCTCAGTTGAGCCCACTCTTCACGACCAAATCGTCATGGCACAACTACATGATGAAGGAATCAAGATCATCAAACAAAAACTCTCTCTAGGTGAGGAGAAGTATAAGTGTTTCCGCCAGGACCATAAGGGAGTTCTATGGTTCGGAAGTCGTATAGTCGTTCCGAAGAATCGTGAACTCCGCAAGCAAATTCTTGATGAGGCACACCTCTCCAAATTCTCTATCCACCCCGGCAGTAGCAAAATGTATCAGGACCTAAGGCAAAACTTCTGGTGGACTAGAATGAAAAGGGAAATTGCTACGTATGTCTCGGAATGTGATACGTGCCAGAGAGTAAAAGCTAGCCACTTAAAGGTAGCCGGTACACTTCAACCGTTACCTATACCATCATGGAAATGGGAAGACATAAGTATGGACTTCATCGTTGGACTACCAAACACGTCCCAGAGACATGATTCCATATGGGTTATCGTTGATAGACTCACGAAGACGGCACATTTTCTTCCGGTACACACCACCTATTCTACCAAGAAATATGCCGATATTTACCTCGATCGTATTGTTTGCCTGCATGGAATACCTAAGACAATCATTTCCGATCGTGGTCCCCAGTTTGTAGCACGCTTTTGGGAACAACTGCAAACGTCTCTTGGCACAAAGCTGATTCGCAGCTCAGCATACCATCCTCAGACCGATGGACAAACGGAAAGAGTAAACCAAATTCTTGAAGACATGCTGAGAGCCTGTGTCATTCATTATGACAAGAATTGGGACAAATGCCTACCCCTAGCAGAGTTCTCGTACAACAACAGCTATCAAACGAGTTTGAAAATGGCACCCTTTGAGGCCCTGTACGGACGAAGGTGTCGAACTCTTTTGAGCTGGTCACAAACCGGAGAACGTAAAATAATTGGACCCGACCTGGTAATCGAGGCAGAGGAGAAAGTAAAAGTAATACAAGCAAATCTTAAAGCCGCACAAGCCCGACAAAAGAGCTATTCTGACAAAAGAAGAAAGCCTCTAAAGTTCGAAGTTGGCGATCATGTCTATCTTCGAGTTTCACCAACCAAGGGAGTACGAAGATTTGGAATCAAAGGCAAACTAGCTCCCCGCTATATTGGTCCCTACGAAATCATTGAGAACTGCGGACCCGTAGCCTACAAATTACGACTGCCCCCTCAGCTCACGGCCACCCATGATGTCTTCCACGTATCTCAACTCAAGAAGTGTATTCGAGTCCCTACCGAGATTGTGGAACAACAAGAAATATCGTTGGAACCCGACCTCTCGTATGTCGAACACCCAGTTAAGATTTTGGATCAAAAAGAAAGAGAGACCAGGAGGAAAGTGATTAGAATGTATAAAATACAATGGAATCGCCACACGGAAGAAGAAGCCACCTGGGAAACGGAAAGCTACCTGAACCAACATTTCCCTGGGTTTCTTGCCTCAACCACTGGTATGTGCACCCCCGCCCACACTAAGAATTACCGAATCTCGGGGCGAGATTCTTGTTAAGGGGGGAAGGCTGTGACGACCCTGGTAATTACAAATCCAAAATCAATGACATAAGCCTAACTCCATGTGTTAAACCAACTAATGAGAGGGTGGAAAGAATTTAAAACGGGTTCAGTTGGAATTCAAATTAAATTTGGGCACATTTGGACACATTTGAAACTTTTAAATTAACTTTAAAACCATAAGCCAAATGAGGTTTTGCCTGAAACCAAAGTTGTAGAACTTTTTATTTTGAGCAACTTTCGTGTTCAAAAGTTTTTGAAATTCAAATCAGAAAGAGGAGAAAACGCCCTGTTTGCACCCAGCCCCCTGAACTTTTTCGAATTTTTGCACTTCGGTCCCTCGTTTCTCCCCCTCTGTCCTGCCGCGCCGCGCGCGTTCGCCCGCCCGCCGCGCGCCAGGTGGCCGGCGTCGCCTGACCGGCGCGAAGCGCCAGGCCAGTGGCCGCCGCACCACCCCGCCACGGCCGGCTTTGCCCCGCCCCGACGCCGCGCGGCCAGTCCCCGCCCGCGCGTGCTGCCGCGCCCAGGCCGCCGCCCGCTCGCCCAGTGGCCGCGCTCCGCCGTGCCGCCCCGGCCCCCGCGCCCCGCCAGCTGCCGCGCCTGCCCTCCGCCCGAGCCGCTGCAGCAGCTGCTCCCCAATCCGCACGCCGCGCTATCTCCTCGCGCCCACGCCACAATCGCGGCCGCCCAGTCGCCCGCGCCCGCTCACCGCACGCCGCGCCGGCGTTCTGCCGCCGCCCGCCGCGGCCAGTGCACGCCGCTGCCGTGCTCCGCCCCGCACGCTAACCAGGCCCCTCCTGTCCCTATAAAAGCGCCACCCCGGCCACGCGCGCGAGGCCCCGGCCACCAGAACGCCTCGCCGTCGCCATCGCCGCCGCCGAGCACCACCCGTCCGTGGACAGCCCACTGCCGCCGCCCACTGCCCAAACTGAGCACCCAGCCACCACTACATCACCTCACCGCAGCTCGCCGACCCACCCAACGCCACCCAGAGCCACCGGAGCGCCGCCGCCCGCGCTGCCGTCGCCGCCGCCGCCCCTGCTCGCCGCGGACAGCACGACCCCGACCCCCTCCGTCCAAGCCGAGCCCTTGAGTAGCTTCCCCACGCGTCACTGAAGCTCACCGACCGGACCACGCCGCCCCAAGCCCGCCGGAGCACCGCCATCGACGCGAGCCGCGCCGCCGCCGCCTCGGCTCCAACGCCGGCGAGCCCTTCCCGGCCGTCCCCCACCTGAACAACACCCCCACAAGGTAGCCCTCGCACCCCTGAACCTTCCCCGACCCCCGCCCCTCGCCGCCGGCGAGCCCCCTCGCCGGAATTTCGGCCGGCCGCCGTACCCGAGCCGCCGAGGACCCAATTGCAAGAATTTAAATCTTTAGAAGGGTCTGAGCGCAAGATTCAAGGACCTAGTTGTAAAAGAAAATTTCAAACCTAGATTCAAATTCAGTGAACTTGTAAAATTCGTATAAAATCGTAGAAAATTCAGAAAAATGCAAACTCAACTGTTCTGGAATCCTCAGAACAAACTCTACCACTTTTGTTACAAAAATTTTCTCAGAATCTCAAAATAGTTTGCTCTACATTAAATAGAAACTTTAATGGACATATTTTATACCCACTGTTCTAGAACAATGCTGACCCTGAATTTTGGGCAGTGAATTAGTTGCTGGATGATTAGGACTGTGTAAAAAGATCAGGCCCAAATTCCATCTCTAGATTTACTGTTTGTTAAACTTAGTTTTATATCATGTGTAAGAAGAATGTTTTATCCCTGCAGTTAGGTGGTGAGTCACCCATTGAAATTTTTCCTATACTAATGTATTGGTAACTAGAAGCCAGAGAAAAATTAGGAGACTTTTTATCTCACAGTAACCTATTTATTTGATTTATGTGCTAATAACATACATTAAATCAAGAAAATAGTGTCTTAGCTTGGAAAATCCCCAAATTATTACTGGGAGTTACACTGTGGTAGAGGTTGCTGTGTAAAAAGGTTCATGGACAAAAACCCTGTGTAGGGTCCTGTACAAGTGAATCTTTAAAAGCCTAGGTATAGAATGTCATATTTTCTATGCTCTAAATACTGCATGATAAATCCTACAAAAATTACAGTAGCTTCTTCATGCTTAAGTGAAAGCTCTGTAAAAATCTTAGACTCATTTGTTGCACCAATTGTTCTGTACAAAAAGAACAAGTATCTAACAGCAACAATGAAATATATTTTTCAGAATTAATCTGTTACATAAAATTGGCTGAAAATTTTACAGTAAGCACACCTTTCCTTGGTGTGCCTAAATCCAAAATTTCATGACCAGAAACTATCCCTTGTAGTAATGACTCTCAAATCGTAATCAAGTGCTAGTTCCACGACTTAAACTTGTGCACTCATGTAGAATCGACGACTCTCGCCGACGGAACCTACGAGCTGGTGCCCGCGTCCGAGAGTGAGCAGCGTGAAGCTCAAGCAAATCTAACTGAAGCTTTTGAAGACCCGAGCCCAAGTTCGGAAGATCCCCAAGCGAACTGCGAAGGCAAGCCCCGGAGCATAACCCATTCTTTCCGAAATTATGCAACTCATTACTCTTTGCTTGTGCATTAAGTTTATAGGAGTTGGATGAAAACTTAGTTGCATGATGTCAGGAACCCTTGCGTGAAAACTAGATGTAAGGTTCGATAGACTGCTGTGCTAATAGGACTCCGGTAAAAGTCGAGTGATTTCCTGTCACTCGCGAGAAAATAGGAGTTGAATGACTACTACACGCTGCAATCATAAGGACACGGACGGGTTATGTAACGATGGTTACGATTGAGGCCCGTCTGTCTAGTGAAAAATGCTAAGGCCGCAGGGTGTGGTAGTGATGGTTAAGTCTTTGAACGTACTAAACACATGCCGAGATTATGGGAATCGGTAAGCTTAAGTACCTGATTGGCCCGGCAAGGGGACGGCATCCTACCCTTTGAACTTCGGTCCCATGTGCATATGGCGAGTGCAGAGAGTGGTCACGACCCGGCGCCGAACCGTGGCGTGGAGCTCTTGTACTCTCGGAGGGTAGCCCCGATCCACGACCCGGAAAGAAAGGGGAAAAGTTGCACGTGTGACTCTAGGGAGTAACCACGTGACGTGTGTTTGGGTTTCCCTTGCAAGGTTAAGAAATTCGATTCGAATCGTCCGTTTCTCACGGCTATTGAGACTGCTTAACCATTTTTACCCACAGAGTAAGAAGAGGAACAATGATGATGAATGAACTGGTTGGATGGAAAACTTAATGCTTCACCATGTATGCATTAGATAGCTGCTTATCCAGACTGGCTAATGAAACTAGAATCTTGAGCTAAAAGTTGAAAGTAAGGACCCACTTGTAGCTGCTTTTCGGCAAAACAAACCCCTGAGCCAAAAAGCCTGGCATGTCTAGAGTCGGTGGAGTAGATTCCACTACTCGGGTAAGTCTTGCTGAGTATTAGTATACTCAGCCTTGCTTGTGACTCGTTTTCAGGTGAGCCCTTCGAAGACATGATTGCTAGCTTGGCTTGGCCCTGCACTCTTCCCCCTGGTTGGTCGGTGGAATGGGATGCGCCCCCGTCCAACGGAGATGAGGCTGAGTGATGTCTCGTACGGGCTTCATCGAGACATCCTGTATCGTCGAGTAGTTTTCCGATGTTTATTTCCGCTGCAATTTAACTCTGAAGAACTGATTTATGTTAATTGAAGTACTTGTTTTCTAAGCTTAGAACTAGGTCTGCAACATTTACTTATGCTAATGATGTAATATTTGCTGGAATGTGGTATTCTCTGGGCTCATCGTCGCATGAGCATTTGTATGTACGGCGCTCGATCCGTTCACCGTGGTTGTATCGGGAGGTTATACCCGACAGACCAGTGGATTACTCAGTTTGAAGTGTAAGGTTAACCGAGGATGCCTTAATGGTGATGGTTAATACACTTGAGCCGGATTAATTCAGGTGGTTCTGCCACACTATTCACCCATCGCATCCCTATAGAACCGGACCATAAGCCGTCCAGAGAACATCAGAGAAGACTGAATGATGCGATGAGGGAGGTAGTCAAGAAAAAGGTTCTGAAGCTACTGCACGCGAGCATCATCTTCCCCGTGCAAGACAATGAGTGGGTCAGTCTAGTTCAAGTAGTCCCAAAGAAGGGGGCATGACAGTTTTCTAAAATGAGAGAAATAAGCTCATACCTTAGCGAACAGTTACTGGATGGAGGATGTGCATCGATTAACGGATGCTGAACAAGGCTATCCGAAAGGATCACTTCCCCTATCCCTTCATCGACGAAATGCTTGAATGGCTCGCCAAGGACTCATTCTTCTGCTACCTCGACGGATACTCTGGTTATCATCAAATTCCTATTCATCCTAATGATCAGAGAAATACTACCTTCACCTGCCCCTACAGCACGTTCGCTTACAGGCGAATGTCATTTGGTCTCTGCTACGCACCTGCTTCATTTCAACGGTGCATGATGGCGATTTTCTCTGACTTGATTGAGAACATCATGGAAGTCTTCATGGATGATTTCTTAGTCTATGGCAAAAGCTTCGAAGAATGCCTTGATAATTTGGATACAGTTCTCAAGAGGTGCCAAGAAACGTACTTAGTCCTTGATTGGGAGAAGTGCCATTTCATGGTCAGAGAAGGAATTGTCCTTGGATATAGAGTGTCAAAAAACAGATAGAAGTGGATCGAGCCAAGATCGAAGTTATCAAGCAGTTATCACCCCCGACAAATGTCAAGGGAGTTTGGAGTTTTCTAGGTCATGCTGGCTTCTATAGGAGATTCATCAAGGATTTCTCCCATATTGCCAGGCCTCTGACAAGTCTCCTGGCCAAGGAGATCCCATTCAACTTCGACAAAGACTACCTCGTAGCCTTTTATACCCTTAAAAAGGCACTGGTGTCTACACCCATCATACAACCGCTGAATTGCAGTCTTCCATTCGAGATCATATGTGATGCAAGTGACTACGCTGTCGGCGCAGTGCTCGGTCAATGCAAGGATAAGAATCATTATGCCATATCTTATGCAAGCAAGACATTGACCGGACCTCATTTAAACTATGCAACAACGGAGAAGGAACTTTTGGCAGTGGTGTTCGCCATTGACAAATTCAGATCCTACTTGGTCGGTGCCAAGGTGATAGTATACACAGATCATGCTGCACTAAAGTACCTCCTTACCAAGAAGGATGCAAAGCCACCACTCATCCGTTGGATTCTGCTTCTACAATAATTTGATCTAGAAATCAGAGATAAGAAAGGAGCAGATAATTGTGTGGCAGACCATCTCTCAAGAATGCAATTCAAGGGATCAGATCAACCTATCGATGATTACTTGAGAGATGACACTCTCCTAAAGGTCTCTACATCAAGCCCATGGTATGCCAACTTAGTAAATTTCATGGTGGTCGGGTATATACCTCCAGGAGAAGACAGAAAAGGATTGATCCACCTCACCAAGTATCACCTATGGGATGACCCCTATCTCTTCAAGGTTTGTGCTGATGGTTTACTCCGCCGCTGCATCCCGCTATGTGAGACCCGCAAGATTCTTGAGCGTTGCCACTCCTCACCCTGTGGAGGACATTACAGAGCATTCCGGACCCATGCTAAGGTGTGGCAGAGTGGATTCTTCTGGCCAACCATGTATGGAGACGCGAAGGGATTTGTGTGGCGATGCCCAAGATGTCAGAAGCACGGGAACATCAATTCCCAAGACGCTATGCCACTGAAGAGCAACCTTCAAGTGGAGATATTCGATGTCGGGGGAATAGACTTCATGGGTCCATTCCCTATATCAGAGCAGTGCGAATACATCTTGGTGGCCATGGACTATGTGTCCAAATGGGTTGAAGCACTTCCCTGCGTTGCGGCCGACTCAAAGAACTCGAAGAAAATGTTCCAGGATATTATATTTCCTTGCTTTGGAGTTCCAAGAGTCGTGATCAGTGATGGTGGCTCGCACTTCATTGATAAGACATTCAGGAGGGTTGCAACTCCGTACCACCCTCAGACAAGCGGTCAAGCAGAAACATCGAACAAACAGATCAAGAATATTTTGCAGAAGATAGTAAATGCTATGGGGAAGGGACGAATAAGCATACTACCCGAGGCACTATGGGTTATCGAACAGCTTTCAAGGCCCCGATAGGTATGACACCATACCAACTGGTTTATGGCAAGACTTGCCATCTACCGGTTGAGCTGGAATTCAAGTCCCATTGGGCGATCAAGAAGTGGAACATGGATCTCCAATCAGCTGGAGTGAAACGACAAATCCAACTTGATGGATTGGACAAATGGAGGGAGAAGGCCTACCACAGCTCCAAGTTGTACAAGGAGCGGACAAAAAGATGGCATGACAAGCGAATCAAGATCAAGCAATTCAAAGCGGGAGATAAGGTACTTCTCTTTAATTCTCGCGTTCGTTTGTTTGATCATGGTAAGCTTAGAAGTAAGTGGGAAGACCGCTATCTAGTTATTAACACTGCCGACCACGGCGCTATAACTCTCTAGGACGATTACGGAAATATTTTCAAGGCCAATGGCCTAAGATTGAAAATATTTCTCGAGCCCGAAATACCGGAACTCGAAGAAATAGATGTCTACGAGTTATCCGAGCTATAAACCTCGTCTATGGTCATTTTCGGACCATAAAGATGCCGTATCTAGGGTTAGAATCTGTTGACGCCAGATTTTGACACGTGTTGAATCGGCGTCAGGAGAAGAGATTGGCCGATGCAGCAGAAAAGGTCCGCAATGTTGGTCAACGGAGCAATGCTGATTCGGTCAAAAGCAATGGAAAAAGTCCTGATTGGATTAGGAGACGGCGGCGGAAGATTCTGCGGGACTCCGTTTCCTTTTAAAGATATTATCGATATAGTAGTTGTTCTGTTTAAAATAAGATTGTAACAAGTCGTAATCGACCAGGAGTCCTGGTTTTAGGGTATAAATAGGAGTCGCCAGGGCTTTGTATCATATCAACACATCAATCAACAAAACACTTCTACTTTTTCCTAGTACTTTACTTTCAAGTCGGCGACTTCGTCAGTACTTTTTCTTCTTTCACGAGTTCGTACGGATTGGCAGGGCTGCATCAACTTGATCTCCGGCCAATTGGTAGGTTCCGCTTATCGAGTAACATCCGAGCTTTAACTACGGGCGCATCGCTGTGGTTTCATTTGGATTTATTCACCAGTTATCGATATTTACTAGAATTATAGATTTTACCTGGTGTTCTAGTATTATCACCAGTTATCCAGCTTGATATTGGAGTTATCGGCTTTACCATTGCTTTTCCTCGATTCATCGTCATATAGCCGATTAGATCTATTTCAAGTGTTGCATCTGTACTAATTGTTTAAGTCGCTACAACAGTCTTCTTTGCAATTATTACGTGATTATCGGCTGATCCATAGCCGATCATCTTCATAGCAAATCGGCCGATCTGCCGATGCGCTTTCTCGGGACAGATCGGAACCCCAGCCGATCGGGACGCCCGGAATTTAATACTCTTATTTCCTTGTCAATCAACAGGTCAGATTGACTGGCACGCCGCGCGAACCGCACCAGGGCAAATAACCCGAACAGGAGCTAAGCAGATTCTCCCGGGTCGTGTGTCCGACGCTGAAGAGCATCGACCGATTCCTGGCCGATTTTAGCATCAACACACTTTTGGCACGCCCGGTGGGACCAACTTCAAGATCCGACATGTCGAAGAACGCAGAAGTTTCCGAAAGCAACATCATTGAGGTCACAGAAGCGGATCTCAAGGACGACCAGAAGGAAGAATTGGCTAAACATCTAGAAGATTACAAGAGGATGTATCTGCAGTCGTTCAGTCGTACCAGAAGCGGGGAGGCTATCAAGAAAGCTCCTCTTCCAGTTCCCCGCCATATCACCATTGCTGAGGATTCGGGCAAGATGTCTGATATGATCCAACAGTCCGTCTACTAGGCGTTCATCGACCAATCCTCGGTGATGACCAATACGGTGTACAACGCTGTCATCAGCTCTCTGGCCAGCGGAACAGTTCAAGGATATCAGGGGCCAGCGTATGCCCCGCCGATTGCACTTCCAGCCAGAAGCTCACCAGGCACGTCCCAATCGGCTCCTCAGCCGACATCGACGCAACGCGAGGGATACAACACCCCGTTGCCTCCAGCGTCTCCAAGGTATAGCGGTGCACCATGCTTCCCATCGCAAGCACCGTTTCAGCCTGTCCATATTGCTTCTGTGCAATCGTTGCCCACAAACTCAGTACCTTGGGGGGCATTGCCGACGACAACTTTTCCTGATCTATCAACCGGACATGGGAGCTATCCAATCCAGGCGCCATTCCAATCGGCCATCCGGCCGACGGTCCCTCAGTATCAACTAGTCCCGTCAGAAATCGGCAGGGGGGCAGGCGCTGTAGATGCACTCCGAAGCACGGCACCGATGACGATGTACGACGGGGCGACGGATTCACTTTGCCATCAACTGCCAACTGCTCAGACGGCCATGACGCAACAGAATTCGCCGCATGCTTCGATCCATCACCCGGCCGCACCGCCGCCAATCCTCCAGCATATGCTGGCACCTCGAACGGCCGTTCATCAACAGCAGGTGGATTGGACGGCAAGAATAGTAGAGGTAATTCAGGACCAGTTTGGGTTGAAGCCGAAAGTACAGACTTACACATACAAGACGCCAAGCCCATCGGCCTACGACCTGCTGCCGTTTCCACAGCGGTACAAGGTGCCCGATTTCACCAAGTTTTCGGGGCTGGACGACACATCCACCGTGGAGCACATTAACAGATTCATCATCCAGTGCGGGGAAGCCGCCACGCAAGATGCTTTGAGGGTGCGTCTGTTTTCATCATCTCTGTCTGGATCGGCCTTCCAGTGGTTTACCACTTTGCCACCTAATTCCATTGTTACTTGGGCCGATCTGGAGAAGCAGTTCCATAAGTACTTCTACGAAGGAGTACATGAGATGAAGCTCTCAGATTTGACCAGCCTCAGGTAGAGGAGCGATGAACCGGTAACTGGATACATACAGAGGTTTAGAGAAATCAGGAACAAATGCTACAGTCTGGCTCTAACCGATGCACAGTTGGCCGATATCGCTTTCCAAGGCCTCCTGCCACAAATCAAGGATAGGTACGCCTCACAGGAATTTGAAAGGTTAAGCCAGATCGTTCACCGATTGGTAGGCCAGGAAGTCTGTCCGTTTGAGCAGCGGAGGAATTTCCAAAAGAAGGTGGCATATCTTGAAGGGTCCGAATCGGAGGGAGAAGAGGAAATCGGCCTAGCAGAATGGGTGAAATGCAAGAAGCCAATATCGTGCCCTTTCGGAAAGAAAGAACCAGAGACATTCGGCTTTGACACATCAAAAGCCGATAAGATTTTTAACTTATTACTCCAGGAAGGGCAGATCAAGCTATCTCAGTACCATACCATTCCTTCGGCCGATCAGCTCAAGAAGATGAAGTACTGCAAGTGGCACAACGCCACGTATCATGACACGAATGAATGCAAGATCTTTCATCAGCAGATACAATCGGCCATCGAGCAGGGAAGGCTCAAGTTTGAAACCCCGGCCAAACCGGCAAAGCCGATGAAGATAGACCAGCATCCTTTCCCGGCCAACATGGTTGACACGGGAAGAAATTCACTTCAAACCAAGGTGCTGACGTCAAAATCGGCAAGAAGGAGCGGCGCTGTAGATCCCAGGAAGCAGGTCACGGCGGATGAGGTCAAAGGGAAAAGGCGGGCTGAAGACAAGGGCGAAGGATCAGAACGATCGCGCAGACCCATCACATCCCAGTTCCTGCTCAGCAAATATCGGCGGCAGCAGGAACGGTCAAGATACCACGACGAGATGAAACGCTGGCACGAGGATCACTGGCAATGTCCGTTCTTCATCCATTGCTGGGAGAACGACCTCCGATTGCCGTCAGCCGATAACTGTCCTGAGCGCAACAGGTTAAGCCGCAACGATCGCCCGTTTAAAACATTACGCTCCAGAGACAGAGGATCAGAGCCGATCAGCAGAAATCGACGCGAACAAGAAGGACAACGCCTTTCAGTGCATGATCGGCTGGGGGGCAGAGTTGACCGGTATCACCGGTCGAAGGCAGGATCAACCAACAGGATGGACTGGGGGGCAGAATCAGCATACACGATCGGCTGGAAGAGATGGCTGATGACAGGGTGTCAGATGAAAACCCCCTAGAAAGGGAACCGGATTGGGAGCACGCTAGATCATCGGCCAAACCAGTAAACCCCAGGTGGTGCCCTGATGGTCTATCCAAATCCCAGAAACGGAGGATCCAACGCCTGCGCCAGTGGGAGCAACAAGAAGAAGAGCAGAGGCAGGTGCCGGAAAAGAGAAACGTCAAGTCTCGGGTTTGGCGCCCCAAGAAAAACAACAGCAAGGAAGCAGACAATCAAGAATCGGCAGCTGACATCAACATGGTGTTCATATTGCCGATGGAGTTCATGGCGCCTGCCGATCGAGACAAAGCGATAGGGGTGGAAGAGCAAATGGCGCAACTGGTGTTAGAGCCGATGACGGCCACTTTTGAGAAACCAGAAGACGAAAAGGGGCAACATCTCAAGGCATTATTTCTCAAAGGGTACGTTAACGGACGACCCGTTACCAGGCTGCTAGTGGATGGAGGCGCCGCAGTCAACATCATGCCGTATGCCATGTTCCGCAAGCTAGGCAAGAGCGATGAAGATCTGACCAAGATGGACATGATGCTCAAGGACTTCGAGGGCAACGTGTCTCCCGCCCGTGGAGCACTCTGCGTCGACCTCACCATCGGCAGTAAGACCCTTCCTAGTACCTTTTTTGTTATTAATGGTAAGGGGTCCTACAACATGCTGCTCGGTCACGACTGGATACATGCAAATTACTGTGTCCCATCTACAATGCACCAATGCCTCGTGCAATGGGTCGGCGACAGTACAGAGATAGTCATCGCCGATTCGCCTACAACGTCGCAGCGGCCGACACGCAACAGTGGAGCTGTGAGCACGTCAGGTGTATATCTGGCAGGACTTGGGACACTGATTTCCTGAAGGTGTCCGATTTCGGTCTACAGCCGATCCAAGCAGTCGGCTCTGAAGATTCAGAATAGATGGATCAGCTCGTCCGAGAAGACGGAAAGCTTGGGCATGGGTTTTCGTCGGTCGATTCATTGGAGGTGGTGGATTTGGGAGACAGTAGCAAATCAAGGCCGACGTATATTAGTGCTAACTTGGATCCTGGATATAAGTGTAAATTGATAAGTTTATTAAAAGAATTCAAGGATTGCTTTGCTTGGGAATACCATGAGATGCCAGGTCTAGACCGGTCCATTGTTGAACACCGGTTGCCTATAAAATCAGGATATCGGCCATATCAGGAGCCTGCACGACGATGCAACCCCAAGATTCTGCCTGATATAAAGGCTGAAATCACAAGATTGATTGAAGCAGGATTTATTCGGCAGTGTCGCTACGCCGAATGAATTTCTAATATTGTACCTGTGTATAAAAAAATGGAAAGTTGCGCGTATGCATCGATTTCAGGAACTTAAATCAGGCCACACCAATGGATGGATATCCGATGCCAACGGCCGATGTCTTGATAGATGCTTCCGCAGGACACAAAGTCATCAGTTTCATGGATGGTAATGCCGGGTACAATCAGATATTAATGGCCGAAGAAGATATCTCGAAAACGGCTTTCAGGTGTCCAGGTCACCTTGGTCTATTCGAGTGGGTTGTAATGACCTTTGGGTTGAAGAACGCCGGTGCTACGTATCAGCGGGCCATGAACTATATCTTTCACAAGCTCATTGGTACATCGGTGGAAATTTACAGAGATTATGTTGTGGTCAAGTCAAAAGGTCATCAGGAACATCTGGCCGATTTACAAGAAGTACTGGAGTGCACAAGGAAGCATGGGTTAAAAATGAACCCGAACAAGTGTGCATTTGGTGTATCAGCTGGGCAATTTTTAGGATTCATGGTCCATGAGCGCGGGATAGAGGTTAACCAGAAGACCATAGACGCCATCAACAAGGTTGTGGCCCCACAGAATAAAACCAAGCTGCAATCCCTCATCGGCAAAGTCAATTTTATCAGAAGATTCATATCCAACCTGTCCGGGCGTATTCGAGCTTTTACTCCTTTGTTTAAATTGAAGCCCGACCAGGAATTCGTGTGGGGAGAAGAACAACACAAAGCGTTAGAAGATATCAAGCAATATCTGGTTTCACCTCCGGTGTTAGTCCCACCACAGCCTGGTAAGCCGTTCAAATTATACTTATCGGCTGATGAACAAGCTATTGGATCGGCGTTGGTACAGGAGTTCGAAGGGAAAGAAGAGTGGTATATTATGTCAGCAGAAGACTCCTGGACGCCGAAACAAGATATTCCCCGGTGGAGCGGCTGTGCTTGTGTCTATACTTCTCGTGCACCAAGCTCAGGCACTATTTGTTATCGGCAGAATGCTTAGTTGTATGCAAAGATGATGTGGTGAAATATATGCTATCATTGCCGATTTTGAAAGGACGGATTGGAAAATGGATCCTGGCTCTGTCAGAATTTGACTTAAGGTATGAATCGGCCAAAGCTGTCAAGGGTCAAGTCATGGCCGATTTCGTAGCTCAGCATTGCAGACCAGAAATTACTTTCCATGGACTCTATATTTCGATGGTTCTTCGTGTGGGGCCGGATCGGGAATCGGCATCGTTCTTGTATCGCCTCGGGGGGCAAGTTATGATTTCTCTCTGCCAATAGAAGCATCCGCAACCAATAATCAGGCGGAATATCGAGCCGTCCTAAAAGGTATCCAATTATTAAGGGAAGTCAAAGCTGATGCAATCGAGATTTTTGGGGATTGCATGCTCATCGTAGATCAGTTAACGGGGAAATCTGAATGCAAAGATGATATCTTGAGGATTTATTATGAAGATTGCCTCCAGCTGCTAAAGGAATTCAAGTCTGCAATAATTGAGCACATCCCCAGGAATTATAATGAAGAGGCCAACAGGCTGGCCCAACACGCGTCCGGATATCGGCCGATTCAGGGGGCTATGATTTTGGAGCTCGCGGCCGATGACTGGCGAAGGGAAATCGCCGATTACTTGAAGGACCCCTCCCGGAAAGTGGATTGGCGAGTATGTTTTCAAGCCACAAAATATGTGTTACTTGAAGATGATTTATTTTACCGGACGATTGATGGGGTTCTTCTCAAGTGCCTGGGAACAGAAGAAGCAAAGGTTCTGATGGTAGAAATCCATGAAGGCGTATGTGGAGCCCATCAATCGGCTCACAAGATGAAGTGGATGATCAGAAACAATGGGTATTATTGGCCAACGATTCTTGAGGATTGTTTCAAATATTATAAAGGATGCCAAGACTGTCAGAAGTTTGGCAATGTACAGCGCGCGCCAGTATCGGCTATGAATCCAGTAATCAAGCCGTGGCCGTTCAGAGGTTGGGGAATAGATCTCATCGAACAGATTCACCCTCCATCAAGCAAGGGGCATGAGTTTATATTAGTGGCCACCGATTATTTTACTAAATGGGTGGAGGCAGTTCCTTTAAGGAATGTGACATCGGCCGATATGATCGAATTCGTTAAGAACCATATTGTTTATCGATTCGGTATTCCTCAGACTATCACGACTGACCAAGGGACGATTTTTACCTCTGGAGAGTTTGGAGAATTCACCGCCGATATGGGTATTAAATTATTAAATTCTTCTCCATACTATGCTCAAGCCAATGGCCAGGCCGAATCGTCCAATAAGGGGATAATCAAGTTGATCAAGAGGAAGATAGAGGAACAACCCAAAAAGTGGCACACGTCTCTGGCTGAATCTCTATGGGCTTATAGGATGGCTTGCCATGGAGCCACTAAGATATCTCCTTATCAGCTGGTATATGGTCACAAAGCAGTCTTGCCTTGGGAATTAAGGATGGGGTCAAGGCGTATATCACTTCAAGATCAGTTGACGGCCGACGACTATTCCTTCCTCATGAAGGGTGAGCTCGATGACTCGGCAGGTCAGCGGTTGAGGGCCCTGATTAGCATAGAAGAAAACAAGAAAAGGGTGGCCAGATGGTATGACAAAGAGGTCAAAGTTAAACAATTCTCCAAGGGAGATTTGGTATGGAAGTTGGTGCTGCCGATAGGGTCTAAGGGTCCTAAATTCGGTAAATGGTCACCCACTTGGGAAGGGCCGTACAGAATCGGCCGATGTGCCCTGGGAAATGCATATATTCTGGAAACTATTGAAGGGGAAGAATTCTCAAGAGCTTTAAATGGAAGATATCTGAAGGGGTACTATCCGAGCATTTGGGTAGATGCATAACTTGCAAACAGATAAATCAAGATGGCGTGGCCGACCCCTATCGGCGTTTGTCTACAAAGCCGATGTGGAAATGACATCGCCTTAAGGAGGAAACATTGTGATTCGGTCTGAACAATTCATTATTCGATGAAAACAACAGAGTACATGGCCGACATGGTACAAGTCGCCCTTAGGATAAAAATACCGATATATCTATTGATTACGCTTGCTCTGGATTTCTCTCTCGATCCGGCCCAATTCTATCAGAAGGCGGGTCCTGTTCTCCTTCGGATTCTCCATGGTGGCTCTAGTATCAACTTGATGGCATAGTTCTATCAGGAGGCGGGTCTTCTTCTCCTCCAGATTCTCCATGGCGGCTTCAGTCTCGACTTGATGAGGGAGTGGAGGACTCTTTTCAGATGGCAATCGCTTGGGGACTAGGCAGTGAGCGTCTATAAGGTCCCAATACTTCTGGACAACAGCAGGAACATGATCTTTAAGTTCTTCAGAATGAGCTCTTATCAGATCTATGTCTGCCTGCGACAGTGGTTCGTCTGAATGCATAACTTCGATCGCTCGTTCCAGACTAGGGCTGAGACGTTTTGACTAAACAGAGATGAAAAGCTACCCAGCATCAGAGCGATTGAGATGTGTTGACGCCAGATTTTGACACATGTTGAATCGGCGTCAGGAGGAGAAGTTGGCCGATAAGGCAGATCTAAAGGCTACAGTAAAGAATCGGACGATTAAGTTAACAGTTGGAAATCGGCCGATTGGTGATACAGCTTGCGCCAACAGATTGGGGCCACAACAGAGGATCCCGGTCAAAAGTAGCCTAATGTTGGTCAATAGAGCGGTGCTAATTCAGTCAAGAAGCAATTGGAAAAGTCCTGATTGGCCGATTCCTGGCCGCGCAAACCGCACCAGGGCAAATAACCCGAACAGGAGCTAAGCAGATTCTCCCGGGTCGTGTGTCCGACGCTGAAGACCATCGGCCGATTCCTGGCCGATTTAGCGCCAACAGAATCTTTTCTTCTTTTGTTCCTTTTCTTTCCACCTTTTCTAGCCAAAACCCTCAGAAAATCAGGAGTACGTGAGGAGGGGAGAAACTTCACGAAGCCCGGAGCCCACACCTGAGAAGGTGGGGCCGGCCGGCCTGGCTCCAAGCCGTTTTGCAGCGTTTCAAATTTCAAAGTCCTCTATCCGTTCTCCTCGTTAGGAATTTCGGGGGATTCGATCGCAGAACCCTCTTCTTATATCGAAAGGCGTCCATTCTTCATCATCCCAAGCCTTTCGATACTCCCACTTCCTGAAAACTCAAACTCTTTTTAAGATCACAGCCATGTCATCATCATCTTCTCCCACGACACCCAAGTCGTCATCCAAAACCTCTGGGATGCCTTTGGAGCCTTCCGACTTAACTCAAACCCGCACGACTTCGAGCAGCATCAAGATCATTGGTGCACAGAAGTTCGCCGAGGCCCTTCCCTCACGGCCCGGGGGCCAGGGGCGCACACCCTAGGCCGGCCGGTCTAGGGGAGGTCGGCCGACCTCTCCTTCGCGTCGGTCATCGCCTCCTCGCATTGGGTCCCCCTCCAGGAGTCCAGGAGGAGGGGCTCTGGTGCGCATTGGCGCGCCCACGCCAATGTTGACGGTCGTTATTCGACCATCGTCCGTCAATATCTCGGGAATAATTCAGAGTTTTGCATTATGTTCCATACATATTTTATTGAAAACTAATAAAATTCCACAAGTTTTGGATGAGTTGTCTATGCAGGAGCAAGTGTACCAAAATTGGGCCGAACTGGGAGAAATCCGAAGCCGGCCGGCCTCTCCTAGGCCGGCAGGCCTGGTGTGGCAGAACCACCTGAATTAATCCGGTTCAAGTGTGCTAATCATTACCACATGGGCAATCAGGGCTAACTCGCACTTCAAACGGAATAATCCACTGGTCTGTCGAGTAACCTCCCGATACAACCACGGTTCTTGCGGATCGAAGCCACACATACATGTACTCACACGAAGGTGAGCCCAGAGTATACAACATTCCACATTTTTACACCACGGGGTTCATCATAAATTATCATTACAATATTGTTCAAATTCATAAAAACAAGGTACTTCGGATTTTGAAATAAAGAGTTCTTCAGAGTTCAAGCAGCGGAAAAGATAATGACAACTACTCGACGATAAAGGATGTCTCGATGAAGCCCGTACGAGGCATCACTCGGTATCACCACTGTTGGCCGGGGGCGTATCCCATTCCACCGACCAACCAGGAGGAAGGGTACAAGGCCAAGTCAAACTAGCAATCATGTCCTCGAAAGTTTCACCTGAAAACAAGCCACAAGCAAGGCTGAGTATACTAATACTCAGCAAGGCTTACCCGACTAGTGGGGTATACTTAGCCGACTCCTAGACATGCAAGGCTTTTGGCTTGAGGGGTTTGTTTTGCCGAAAAACATATATAGTAGGTCCTTACTTTCAGATTTTAGCTCCAAGTTCTAGCTTTCTTTAACCATTCTAGGTAAGCAACTATCCAAAATCATACATGGTGGAGAATTATTTTGCATCCAACAAGATTAATCATTATCCTTGTTCCTCTTCTTACTCTATGTGGTAAAAGGGTCAAGCAGTCTCAATAACCGCGAGAAACGGACGATTCGAATCGAATTTCTTAACCTTGCAAGGGAAACCTAAACACACGTCACGTGGTTACTCCCAGAGTCACACGTGCAACTTTTCCCTTCAATTCCCGCTTCACGGAACAAGCCCACCGCCCTCGACTACACGTCCCCACAGACCACGGTACGTCGGGCTGTGGCGGCCGATGCACCCGCCATTAGCTAGATGTGAATGAATTCAAGACAGTGGGGAGTATATTCTGGCCTCGGTTCAATCCAGTACTTAAGCTTACCGATTACCATATTCTCGGCATGTGGTTAGTACGTTCAAAGACTTAACCACCACTACCACACACTACGGCCTTAGCATTTTTCACTAAACAGACGGGGCCTCAATCATCAACATAAATATCATACCATAGCCCCGTCCGTTGACCTTATGATTGCAGCATGTAGTAAACAATCAACTCCTGATTTCTCGCGAGTGACAGGAAATCACTCGACTTTTACCGAGTCCTATTAGCATAGCATTCTATCGAACCTTGCATCTAGTGTTCAGAGCATGGGTACCCAGGATCATGCAACTAAGTTTTCATCCAACTCCTATATTAATGCACAAGTAGAGTAGAGTAATAAGTTGCATAAGTTTAGAAAAAAAATAGGGTGCATGCTCCGGAGCTTGCCTTCTTGTGAAAAGTTAGCATGGGGCTCGTCCGAACTTGGGTTCGGGTCTTCGAGAGCTTCAGTTAGATTTACTTGAGCTTCACGCTGCTCACTCTCGGACGCGGGCACCAGCTCGTACATTCCGTCGGCGAGAGTCGTCGACTCTATATGAATGCATCAATATAAGTCAGAGTGAGGGTATATGATGATTATTTTCACTCACGTCAAAGTTGTAGCTCACAAACAGCGATTTGGTTGTGATGTTACCTTGTTGAGATTTCTGTGGGCAATTATTAAAGATTATAACTTAAACTATTAACTTCATTAAACAAGAAGGGGGTGTGTTATAATAGAAACTGAATTTTCCAAGCACACATGGATTAATCACAACTTCTGGATTAGGTAACTTCTGGTGATAAAATTTTTATTTAGAGCACAAGAAGCAGAGACAAAAGCACTGTAAAAAAATTTCAGACATTTTTAGACTTTGCCTACAACAGGGGGTACATTTAAAGTCTATTAAACCTTCCATTTAACTTATAGTAAGATTTAGCAAGCAACTGAAGAAATGTATGTAACAAAAGTTGTAGATTTTTATCTAAAGCTTCCAGAACAGTGGAGTTTGTATTTTTCAGATTTTTCTATGATTTTTAATGAATTTTATAAGTTCGCTGTGTTCGACTTTAAGGTTTGAACGCAGGTTTACAGATATGCCCCTAGAAACTTTCGAGGAGACTCTTTCAAAGATTTCAACCAAAGCAATTGGGTCCTTGGGCGGCGCTGGCATGGCGGCCGTCCAGATTCCGGCAAGGGGGCTCGTCGGCGGCGAGGGAAAAATGGTCTTGGAGATCCAGGGAGGTGAGAGCTACCTTGGGTGGCCTTGGTTGGGGTTGGGAGTGGCCGGAGGTGGCTCGTTGGCGCGGAGCAGAGGGGCGGTGACGGGGCGGAACGTCGGCGGCGGTGCTCCGGCGAGAAGGGAACAACGGGGGACGGTCGAGTAGTGTGACAACCCTGGTAATTACATTTCCAAAATCAATGTCATTAGCCTAACTCTATGATTAAACCAACTAATGAAAGGGTGGAAAGGATTAAAACGAGTTCAGTTGGAATTCAAATTTAATTTGAGCACATTGGTTACTTTTGAACATTTAAATTTAACTTTCAAACCATAAGCCAAATGAGATTTTGCCTGAAACCAAAGTTGTAGAACTTTTTATTTTGAACAACTTTCGTGTTCAAAAGTTTTTGAAATTCAAATCAGAAAGAGGAAAAAACGCCCTGTTTGCACACAGCCCCCTGAAGTTTTTCAAATTCTTGCACTTAGGTCCCTCGCTCACCCCTCCTTCCTCTGCTGCGCCGCGCGCTCGCCCGACCGCCGCCGGCCACCTGTCCCCCAACGCCTGCGCGGCACCAGGCGCCGAGCCAACCCACGGCGTCCTGCTGCACCGCCCCCGCTTGCCCAACCGCGGCCGCGTCTTCTTCTCCTCCCCCCCCACGCCGTGTCTCTGCCCAATCCCCGGTGCGCCACCGTGCTGCCCAGTCGCTGGCCGCCGCCCCCCTCCACCAGTGCCCGTCGTGCCGCCCCAGCTCGCCAGTAGCACGCCCACGCCGCTATCTCGCTCGCCCAGTCGCCTGCCCGCGTAGTCGCACGCGACGCAGCACCCCGTGCACCGCCGCCTGCCCAATAGCGCCACTGGTCACCGCCGGCCGCCCCCAATGGCGCCCAGCCTCGCCGGTCCCTCCACCCCACGCCCCGGCCGTGCCACGCCCACCCCCACGAGCTCCACCGGCTATAAAGCCCGGCGCAGCGCCCCTCCCTCCTCTCCCTGTTCCTCCTTCTTCCCCGCAGAGCAGAGCCGAGCTCCGCCCCACGCCGCCGCCGTGGAACTCCCTCCTCCGCCCCTCCTCGACCCGAGCTAGGCCCCAAAATCGCTCTCCTACCTCCGCGCGAAGCTTCCCAGCCCAAGCCCCGCCGCCCAGCTCGCCGGAGCTCGCCGGAGCAGAGCTCCACCCGCCGCCGCCCCCCCCGGTAGCCGTGGGCAGCCCTGCTCAGGCCGCCTCCGCCCCAACCGTGACCACCCAAAGGTAGCCCTCAACCTCCTCTTGCTCCTCCCCCACCTTGCCCTCGCCGCCGGCGACCCAGCTCGCCGGAATTCGGCCGGACAGGATGCTCCCCGCCGTGATTTGCGACCAGGGACTACATTGCAAACGCCCAAATCTTTCCAGGGGGTTTTCTGCTAATTTTCAGGGACCCCTCTGTAAAGAAAGTTTTAACCAAATCAGTGAACTTGTAAAATTCGTATAAAATCGTAGAAAATTCAGAAAAATGCAAACTCAACTGTTCTGGAATCCTTATAAGAAACTCTACAACTTTTGTTACATAAAGTTTCTCAGATTCGCAATATATTTTGCTCTAGATTAAATGGAAGGTTTAATGGACTTCTTTTGTACCCACTGTTGTAGATCATTGCTGACCCTAATTTTTGGGCAGTGAGTTACTTGCTTAATTTTTAGGGCTGTGTAAAAAGATCAGGACCAAAAGCC
The DNA here is from genome assembly GCA_032594955.1 of Panicum miliaceum. Lineage (NCBI taxonomy): Eukaryota > Viridiplantae > Streptophyta > Magnoliopsida > Poales > Poaceae > Panicum > Panicum miliaceum. The sequence goes on along the minus strand of CM064061.1, from coordinate 42,706,241 downwards.
ATCTCTAGATACACTTTTTGTCCAACATTGCTTTATGCCATAAAGTGATAGAACTAATTATTCCTGCTGTTCTGTGATGTTTAATGTCATGAAACTTTTTCTGTGTTGTTGTAGAGATACCTAGAGGCCATAGAAAAATTTAGAAACATTTTTACTATATGTAACCTGTTCACATGAATTTGTGGTAGGAAAACTTCACTAATTCAAAATAATTAGTAAAGCCCTTATAAAATATTCATCTTTTTACTATGAAACACCATAGAGTAGATCAACCTGTACAAAAAGTTTCAAACATAGAAACCCTGTATAACATCCTGTAGAAAATAATCTTTAATAACATGAGCGTAGTTTGTCCCATTTATTATGCTCTAAATAATGTACAATAAAATCTGAAAAATTTACAGTAGCACAAATATGGTTATAGCAACACCCTGTAAAATTTGTAGCATCAATACTTGCATGGTTTGTTCTGTATAAAAATAACTAGATTCTAGCAGTGGCTGTGTATTACACTTTTCATATTTAACATGCTACACAAAAATGTCTGAAATTTTTACAGTGATCCTATCTCTACATAATGTACTTTGAATAAAAATTTTATTACCAGAAGCTAACTAGATTAGTAATTGTGTTCAACTCATGTTTGTGTTTAAAAAGAAAACTAAGTTTTCAATATAACACAACCCCTTCTTCTTTCATAAAGTTAAATAAATTAAGATAAACTATATTAACGATTGCCCACGATTGATGAAGTAACTCACTCCACAACAAACTCGTGTTTTACAAACTGCAACTTTATCGTGAAGGAAATCATGTCGTTTAACATCACCACTACTTAAACTTGTGCATTCATGTAGAAACGACGACTCTCGCCGACGGAACGTACGAGTTGGTGCCCACGTCCGAGAGTGAGCAGCGTGAAGCTCAAGTGAATCTAACTGAAGTTGCCGAAGACCCGAGCCCAAGTTCGGAAGAGCCCCGGACTAACTTTTCGCAAGAAGGCAAGCCCCGGAGCATGAACCCTATTTTCTCAACTTATGCAACTTATTACTCTACTTTACTTGTGCATTAAGTTTATAGGAGTTGGATGAAAATTTAGTTGCATGATCCTAGGTACCCATGCTCGGAACACTAGATGCAAGGTTCGATAGAATGCTATGCTAATAGGATTCGGTAAAAGTCGAGTGATTTCCTGTCACTCGCGAGAAATTAGGAGTTGATTGTTTACTACACGCTGCAATCATAAGGACGACGGACGGGCTATGGTACGATGTTTATGTTGATGATTGAGGCCCGTCTGTTTAGTAAAAAAAATGCTAAGGCCGCAGTGTGTGGTAAGTGATGGTTAAGTCTTTGAACGTACTAACCACATGCCGAGAATATGGTAATCGGTAAGCTTAGTACTGGATTGAACCGAGGCCGGAATATACTCCCCACTGTCTTGAATTCGTTCACATCTAGCTAATGGCGGGTGCATCGGCCGCCATGGCCCGGCTGCGTCCGTGGTCCATGGGGAGGTGTAGTCGAGGGTGGTGGGCCTGTTCCGTGAAGCGGGAATTGAAGGGAAAAGTTGCACGTGTGACTCTAGGGAGTAACCACGTGACGTGTGTTTAGGTTTCCCTTGCAAGGTTAAGAAATTCGATTCGAATCGTCCGTTTCTCACGGCTATTGAGACTGCTTAACCACTTTTACCCACAGAGTAAGAAGAGGAACAATGATGGTGAATAAACTTGTTGGATGAAAATTAATGCTTCACCATGAATGCTAGGGAATAGCCGCATATCTAGAATGGTTAATGAAACTAGAATTTTGAGCTAAAAGTTGAAAGTAAGGACCCACTTGTAGATGCTTTTTGGCAAAACAAACCCCTCAAGCCAAAAGCCTCGCATGTCTAGGAGTCGGCTAAGTATACCCCACTAGTCGGGTAAGCCTTGCTGAGTATTAGTATACTCAGCCTTGCTTGTGGCTTGTTTTCAGGTGAAACCTTCGAAGAATTGATTGCTAGCTTGACTTGGCCCTGCACTCTTCCCCCTGGTTGGTCGGTGGAATGGGATGCGCCCCCGTCCAACGGAGATAAGGCCGAGTGATGTCTCGTACGGGCTTCATCGAGACATCCTGTATCGTCGAGTAGTTTCCGTTGTTTATTTCCGCTGCAATTTAACTCTGAAGAACTTATTTATGTTAATTGAAGTACTTGTTTTCTAAACTCAGAATTAGGTCTGTAATATTTACTTATGCTAAGGATGTAATATTGCTGGAATGTGGTATTCTCTGGGCTCATCGTCGCATGAGCATTTGTATGTACGGCGCTCGATCCGTTCACCGTGGTTGTATCGGGAGGTTATACCCGACAGACCAGTGGATTACTCCGTTTGAAGTGTAAGGTTAACTGAGGATGCCTTAATGGTGATGGTTAATACACTTGAGCCGGATTAATTCAGGTGGTTCTGCCACAGCTGGTATCAGAGCCGTAGCTGGTGCCACAGCTGGCAACAGCGGACACCAGAGCCGAAATACATACGCCAGAGAATGCTACAAGCCTTAAAAACTCATTTTACTAAAACTTGACTAGAAGGTTGTGTTGCGAAATGCGTTGGTACGTTAAGGATGGTGCCTAGTTCGTAAAGCCCTAAGGGTCTATGGGAAAGTTACTAGGTGGCTATCTAACTTCTATATGTATTATCAACTGACTTCCAGCACATTATTTTCTGTCAAAACTTACTTTCATGCACAACCGACCCTAAATTCTGTAACGACGCACTCGTCGCTAAGGTAAGAAGGTAAGGATCCTCAGCCAACTGAGGGAGCTTGGCCTTCCTGTCGGTGATGCGAACCGAACGCTGCCCTCAAGCAGTGGCTTACTTGAGGTGCTGCCAATATGCCAACTGTTAGTTGAACATATTGGGAGTAGAAGGTTTGGCGCAGGGTATGGCGATCGCTGTTCATACCCCCGTCTCATGACGGTACCCCCGTGAATACGCTATCTCGATAGCGTATGTTAACGTCGTCTGTACGGCGGAAATTGTACAGATATCGTTTCTATAAGTAAACGGTAATGAATACGGACGTTTTCATGAGTGCTGGCATGAAAGGTTCATGAAATATATATATGCTTTGTCAATCTTCTGCAGGTACACTAACCGCGATTTTGATAAGTTAAGGAACGATTAGAAAGACTCGACTAGCTATTATAGCGAGAGCCGTATTGTGTATGCCACCGAAACTATCATCGTAAGACCAAAGCTATTTGGCAATTGTTTTATTTGTGAGGACGAATAGGACGTGCATGCATCATAACCATATATATCGGAAATTGAAAATACGTTGTATAAGAATGGTAAGGTTCTTGCGTATCTAGGGAGGTTTGCATAAGGACTATCTAGCGAATCTATCACAAATCTGCCATGACCGAAAAGAAAGATTTATTGACCCAAGAAAATGACCTTTTCTGGTAAAGTTCATGTGGAAAGAATTGTTCAAAATTTTGTGTTCTATCCCCTGTTCAAAAATCAAAAATTCTGAACTCATGGATAGTAAGAAATAACAGAAACCACGGAATGTCGGAATTCTGCCCAGAATAAGCACTTCTGCCTCTTAAATTTTTAGGCCCCCTTCCTACAGTCTTCTGCAAAAGAGTACAACACAAAACTTGCTCCAAATTTATCCCAGTAGCTGCTGTTAAAATTTGGTAAATTTTGGCTGGGTAGATTTTCCCTGGTGCACGAAATATTGGCCCCCTGTTCACTGAAAATTCTGGGTAGACCGAGAAGTAAGACCTTAAGGGAACAGCCATCTTAGAGCCTAATCCAGCCAAAGTGTTGAATAGAAAAGTGGTGCACAAATACATTAGAAATGCTCTGGTAAAAGTTGAGAATTTTTGGACCAGAACTTTTGAAGTTATAGGCCAGATACTATAACTCGTTCTGCTGAAAAACAGCCAACCAGCGAAGCGAAGAGCGAATCGTTTGACCATCTTAGCCATCAATTTAGCATCTTAACTGAATATCAAAGTTGTACATCCCTAAATTCCCTATCCACTGCCAAAATATAAGGAACTTTGGATGAACCTACCAGGAGATATAAGATTCTTATGGCAGACAGTTTTATGCTCGTGATTCCATCCAGGACCTTTTGGAAGTCTACTATTCCGCGTTAGATCTTTTTGGAGTCATGGAAGCAATATGGATCACGTTGCTAATGAAGAACATTCGCCTTTTCAGATGGTTGGAGCAACCCGTGGTAACCCGGATGGTTTTGGTGCTAGCGCAAGTGGATCACAACCACAGCCGCCGCCACCACCCAGCTTGGTTGAAGTAATGGCCGCTCAAACCGAGTTGCTTCGTCAGCTGGTGCAAGAACAGCAACACCACCAGCGGGGTGGGCAAAATGTCCCCCACCCCCAAGCTGCAGGATACACGGATTTCCTAGGGACCCAGCCTCCCTTGTTTCACGAGACGGAGGAACCCTTGGATGCGGACGCTTGGATTCGCACAATCGAGTCCAAGTTTTCTCTACTTGTGGCCCCATGTTCGGATGAAAACAAGGCCCGCTTTGCCGCGCAGCAGCTTCGCGGTATGGCTCGTCTATGGTGGGACCACTATTTTGCTATGCTCCCCGCTGACCACATTGTCACCTGGGATGAATTCAAGACTGCGTTCCGGGCACACCATATTCCCGAAGGTCTCATAGAAAGAAAGCTAAATGAGTTTTTAGCTCTCACTCAGGGTAACCGCACTGTACTTCAGTATGCTCAAGCCTTCAACAATCTGTGCCAATACGCGGGCTATCACGCAGACACAGATGCCAAGAAGCGTGATCGTTTCCGTAGAGGTCTGAGTACTAAACTCAAGGAACGACTGAATCTTGTCAAAGCCGATACATATAATGAGCTAGTCAACATGGCCATCACTCAAGAGGACTGTATTGAGGCTCATCGTGCTGAAAAGAAGAGAAAGGCGCTAGCTGGACCCTCGGGTGCTCAGCCACCGAGGTATCGCTTGGTGCGAAATACTGCGCCTACAGCTCCACCGAAGGCCCCTCAGCCAGGGCGTTGGATTATCAGGCCCCCACAACAGCCAGGCATGGTACGACCCCCGATGCCTCCACAGAATGGTCCGAGGCCCACTCTGCAACAGCCTCTTCGACCCAGCCCCACGAATCGTTGTTTCAAATGCGGGAGTTCCGGTCATTTCGCTCGCGAATGCCCTCAACCCAGGCTGCCAAATCAGGGCCAGGACTCTAACCAGAACAATAAGAACAAAGGCAAGAAGCAGACCCTCCAGGTCAAACAAGGACGGATCAACTTCACCACCCTTGCAGAACTTCCTGAAGGAGCACCTGTAATGACGGGTACATTCTCCATCCATAACAAGCCTGCAGTCATATTGTTTGATTCTGGTGCATCACATAGTTTCATTAGTGCAAAGTTTGGTGCAAAAGTAGGCTTGAATGTTTGGCACACCAAAGGGTCGTATATGATATCAACACCGGGTGGAAAAATTGCTTCCAACCAAATAATAAGGCTGGTACCGATAAAATTGGGAAGTAAAGTCATCAACACAGATCTCGTGCTTTTACCCCTTGACGGCATGGATATTATTTTGGGAATGAACTGGATGACTAGGCATGGAGTCACATTGGACCTTTCTTCCCGAGCCGTTGAGATAAATTCACCTAGTCACGGAGCCACTACCCTTTACCTACCATTCCTGGATTGCACGAATTCCTGTGCTTACATGAAGGAAGGACTTAAACTAGAGGATATTCCTGTGGTAAATAAGTATGCCGATGTCTTTCCGGATAACTTACCAGGAATGCCACCGGATAGGGATATTGAGTTCATCATTGAACTACAACCAGGCACTGCACCTATATCCAAAAGGCCATATAGGATGCCCCCTAAAGAGTTGGCAGAGCTGAAAATTCAACTCCAAGAACTGCTGGACAAAGGTTTCATTCGCCCTAGCGCGTCACCTTGGGGATGTCCAGCCCTATTCGTAAAGAAGAAGGATGACAGTTTGAGGTTATGTGTTGACTACCGACCTCTCAATGCGGTAACTGTTAAAAATAAATACCCACTTCCTCGTATCGATGTACTCTTCGATCAATTAGCTGGAGCCAGAGTCTTCTCAAAGATTGATCTTCGTTCGGGATATCATCAGATCAAGATTCGCCCGTGCGATATTCCTAAGACTGCCTTCTCCACACGATATGGACTATATGAATTCTTGGTCATGTCCTTTGGACTCACCAATGCCCCTGCCTACTTCATGTATCTCATGAATTCGGTATTCATGCCCGAACTTGACAAATTCGTCGTAGTGTTCATCGACGACATTCTTATCTATTCAAAGGATGAGGAAGAGCATGCCAAGCACCTTTGCATTGTTCTTCAACGTCTAAGAGACCATCAGCTCTACGCTAAGTTTTCTAAGTGTGAATTCTGGTTGGATACTGTAAAGTTCTTAGGTCACACGATCTCCAGCGAAGGCATAGCTGTTGACCCCAGCAAGGTACAAGAGGTGCTGGATTGGAAACCCCCTACCTCTGTTCATCAGATTCGCAGTTTTCTCGGCTTAGCCGGTTACTATCGCCGCTTCATCCCGGATTTCTCTCGAATTGCTAAGCCCATGACTGAACTGTTAAAGAAGGAAGTAAAGTTTGTATGGGATGAGAAATGTGAAGAAGCTTTCCACACTCTCAGAGAGCACCTGACTACTGCACCTGTGTTAGCTCAACCCGATAATACCAAGCCATTCGATGTGTATTGTGACGCATCAGGTACTGGTCTAGGATGTGTGCTTATGCAAGAGAATCGAGTGATTGCATATGCCTCACGAGCCCTTCGGCCCCACGAACAGAATTACCCCACGCATGACCTTGAGCTTGCAGCCGTCATTCACGCTCTGAAGATATGGAGGCACTATCTCATGGGTACACAGTGCAATATCTACACGGATCATAAGAGTCTCAAGTACATCTTCACACAAGCCGAGCTGAATATGAGACAACGGAGATGGCTAGAATTAATCAAGGATTATGACCTTGAAGTGCACTATCACCCCGGCAAGGCTAATGTAGTCGCGGATGCACTAAGCCGCAAGTCCCATTGCCATTGCCTATCCATGGAGTCCTACCATGAGACATTATGTGCAGACATGAGGAAGCTTAACTTGGAAATGGTTTCCCAAGGCACTCTAAATCACATCTCAGTTGAGCCCACTCTTCACGACCAAATCGTCATGGCACAACTACATGATGAAGGAATCAAGATCATCAAACAAAAACTCTTTCTAGGTGAGGAGAAGTATAAGTGTTTCCGCCAGGACCCTAAGGGAGTTCTATGGTTCGAAAGTCGTATAGTCGTTCCGAAGAATCGCGAACTCCGCAAGCAAATTCTTGATGAGGCACACCTCTCCAAGTTCTCTATCCACCCCGGCAGTAGCAAAATGTATCAGGACCTAAGGCAAAACTTCTGGTGGACTAGAATGAAAAGGGAAATTGCTACGTATGTCTCGGAATGTGACACATGCCAGAGAGTAAAAGCTAGCCACTTAAAGGTGGCCGGTACACTTCAACCGTTACCTATACCATCATGGAAATGGGAGGACATAAGTATGGACTTCATCGTGGGACTACCAAACACTTCCCAGAAACATGATTCCATATGGGTTATCGTTGATAGACTCACGAAGACGGCACATTTTCTTCCGGTGCACACCACCTATTCTACCAAGAAATATGCCGATATTTACCTCGATCGTATTGTTTGCCTGCATGGAATACCTAAGACAATTATTTCCGATCGTGGTCCTCAGTTTGTAGCACGCTTTTGGGAACAACTACAAACGTCTCTTGGTACTAAACTGATTCGCAGCTCAGCATACCATCCTCAGACTGATGGACAAACGGAAAGAGTAAACCAAATCCTTGAAGACATGCTGAGAGCTTGCGTCATCCACTATGACAAGAATTGGGACAAATGCCTACCCCTAGCAGAGTTCTCGTACAATAACAGCTATCAAACGAGTTTGAAAATGGCACCATTTGAGGCCCTGTACGGACGAAGGTGTCGAACTCCTTTGAGCTGGTCACAAACCGGAGAACGTCAAATAATTGGACCCGACCTGGTAATCGAGGCAGAGGAGAAAGTAAAAGTAATACAAGCAAATCTTAAAGCCGCACAAGCCCGACAAAAGAGCTATTCCGACAAAAGGAGAAAGCCCCTAAAATTCGAAGTTGGCGATCATGTCTATCTTCGAGTTTCACCCACCAAGGGAGTGCAACGATTCGGAATCAAAGGCAAACTAGCTCCCCGTTATATTGGTCCCTACGAAATCATTAAGAGCTGCGGACCCGTAGCCTACAAACTACGACTGCCCCCTCAGCTCACGGCCACCCATGATGTCTTCCACGTATCTCAACTCAAGAAGTGTATTCGAGTCCCTACCGAGATTGTGGACCAACAAGAAATATCGTTGGAACCCGACCTCTCATATGTCGAACACCCAGTTAAGGTTTTGGATCAAAAAGAGAGAGACTAGGAGGAAAGTGATTAGAATGTATAAAATACAATGGAATCACCACACGGAAGAAGGAGCCACCTGGGAAACGGAGAGCTACCTGAACCAACATTTCCCTGGGTTTCTTATCTCAACCACTGGTATGTGCACCCATGTCCACACTAAGATTTACCGAATCTCGGGGCGAGATTCTTGTTAAGGGGGGAAGGCTGTGACAACCCTGGTAATTACATTTCCAAAATCAATGTCATTAGCCTAACTCTATGATTAAACCAACTAATGAAAGGGTGGAAAGGATTAAAACGAGTTCAGTTGGAATTCAAATTTAATTTGAGCACATTGGTTACTTTTGAACATTTAAATTTAACTTTCAAACCATAAGCCAAATGAGATTTTGCCTGAAACCAAAGTTGTAGAACTTTTTATTTTGAACAACTTTCGTGTTCAAAAGTTTTTGAAATTCAAATCAGAAAGAGGAAAAAACGCCCTGTTTGCACACAGCCCCCTGAAGTTTTTCAAATTCTTGCACTTAGGTCCCTCGCTCACCCCTCCCTCCTCTGCTGCGCCGCGCGCTCGCCCGACCGCCGCCGGCCACCTGTCCCCCAACGCCTGCGCGGCACCAGGCGCCGAGCCAACCCACGGCGTCCTGCTGCACCGCCCCCGCTTGCCCAACCGCGGCCGCGTCTTCTTCTCCTCCCCCCCACGCCGTGTCTCTGCCCAATCCCCGGTGCGCCACCGTGCTGCCCAGTCGCTGGCCGCCGCCCCCTCCACCAGTGCCCGTCGTGCCGCCCCAGCTCGCCAGTAGCACGCCCACGCCGCTATCTCGCTCGCCCAGTCGCCTGCCCGCGTAGTCGCACGCGACGCAGCACCCCGTGCACCGCCGCCTGCCCAATAGCGCCACTGGTCACCGCCGGCCGCCCCCAATGGCGCCCAGCCTCGCCGGTCCCTCCACCCCACGCCCCGGCCGTGCCACGCCCACCCCCACGAGCTCCACCGGCTATAAAGCCCGGCGCAGCGCCCCTCCCTCCTCTCCCTGTTCCTCCTTCTTCCCCGCAGAGCAGAGCCGAGCTCCGCCCCACGCCGCCGCCGTGGAACTCCCTCCTCCGCCCCTCCTCGACCCGAGCTAGGCCCCAAAATCGCTCTCCTACCTCCGCGCGAAGCTTCCCAGCCCAAGCCCCGCCGCCCAGCTCGCCGGAGCTCGCCGGAGCAGAGCTCCACCCGCCGCCGCCCCCCCCGGTAGCCGTGGGCAGCCCTGCTCAGGCCGCCTCCGCCCCAACCGTGACCACCCAAAGGTAGCCCCCAACCTCCTCTTGCTCCTCCCCCACCTTGCCCTCGCCGCCGGCGACCCAGCTCGCCGGAATTCGGCCGGACAGGATGCTCCCCGCCGTGATTTGCGACCAGGGACTACATTGCAAACGCCCAAATCTTTCCAGGGGGTTTTCTGCTAATTTTCAGGGACCCCTCTGTAAAGAAAGTTTTAACCAAATCAGTGAACTTGTAAAATTAGTATAAAATCGTAGAAAATTCAGAAAAATGCAAACTCAACTGTTCTGGAATCCTTATAAGAAACTCTACAACTTTTGTTACATAAAGTTTCTCAGATTCGCAATATATTTTGCTCTAGATTAAATGGAAGGTTTAATGGACTTCTTTTGTACCCACTGTTGTAGATCATTGCTGACCCTAATTTTTGGGCAGTGAGTTACTTGCTTAATGTTTAGGGCTGTGTAAAAAGATCAGGACCAAAAGCCATCTCTAGATACACTTTTTGTCCAACATTGCTTTATGCCATAAAGTGATAGAACTAATTATTCCTGCTGTTCTGTGATGTTTAATGTCATGAAACTTTTTCTGTGTTGTTGTAGAGATACCTAGAGGCCATAGAAAAAATTAGAAACATTTTTACTATATGTAACCTGTTCACATGAATTTGTGGTAGGAAAACTTCACTAATTCAAAATAATTAGTAAAGCCCTTATAAAATGTTCATCTTTTTACTATGAAACACCATAGAGTAGATCAACCTGTACAAAAAGTTTCAAACATAGAAACCCTGTATAACATCCTGTAGAAAATAATCTTTAATAACATGAGCGTAGTTTGTCCCATTTATTATGCTCTAAATAATGTACAATAAAATCTGAAACATTTACAGTAGCACAAATATGGTTATAGCAACACCCTGTAAAATTTGTAGCATCAATACTTGCATGGTTTGTTCTGTATAAAAATAACTAGATTCTAGCAGTGGCTGTGTATTACACTTTTCATATTTAACATGCTACACAAAAATGTCTGAAATTTTTACAGTGATCCTATCTCTACATAATGTACTTTGAATAAAAATTTTATTACCAGAAGCTAACTAGATTAGTAATTGTGTTCAACTCATGTTTGTGTTTAAAAAGAAAACTAAGTTTTCAATATAACACAACCCCTTCTTCTTTCATAAAGTTAAATAAATTAAGATAAACTATATTAACGATTGCCCACGATTGATGAAGTAACTCACTCCACAACAAACTCGTGTTTTACAAACTGCAACTTTATCGTGAAGGAAATCATGTCGTTTAACATCACCACTACTTAAACTTGTGCATTCATGTAGAAACGACGACTCTCGCCGACGGAACGTACGAGTTGGTGCCCACGTCCGAGAGTGAGCAGCGTGAAGCTCAAGTGAATCTAACTGAAGTTGCCGAAGACCCGAGCCCAAGTTCGGAAGAGCCCCGGACTAACTTTTCGCAAGAAGGCAAGCCCCGGAGCATGAACCCTATTTTCTCAACTTATGCAACTTATTACTCTACTTTACTTGTGCATTAAGTTTATAGGAGTTGGATGAAAATTTAGTTGCATGATCCTAGGTACCCATGCTCGGAACACTAGATGCAAGGTTCGATAGAATGCTATGCTAATAGGATTCGGTAAAAGTCGAGTGATTTCCTGTCACTCGCGAGAAATTAGGAGTTGATTGTTTACTACACGCTGCAATCATAAGGACGACGGACGGGCTATGGTACGATGTTTATGTTGATGATTGAGGCCCGTCTGTTTAGTAAAAAAAATGCTAAGGCCGCAGTGTGTGGTAAGTGATGGTTAAGTCTTTGAACGTACTAACCACATGCCGAGAATATGGTAATTGGTAAGCTTAGTACTGGATTGAACCGAGGCCGGAATATACTCCCCACTGTCTTGAATTCGTTCACATCTAGCTAATGGCGGGTGCATCGGCCGCCATGGCCCGGCTGCGTCCGTGGTCCATGGGGAGGTGTAGTCGAGGGTGGTGGGCCTGTTCCGTGAAGCGGGAATTGAAGGGAAAAGTTGCACGTGTGACTCTAGGGAGTAACCACGTGACGTGTGTTTAGGTTTCCCTTGCAAGGTTAAGAAATTCGATTCGAATCGTCCGTTTCTCACGGCTATTGAGACTGCTTAACCACTTTTACCCACAGAGTAAGAAGAGGAACAATGATGGTGAATAAACTTGTTGGATGAAAATTAATGCTTCACCATGAATGCTAGGGAATAGCCGCATATCTAGAATGGTTAATGAAACTAGAATTTTGAGCTAAAAGTTGAAAGTAAGGACCCACTTGTAGATGCTTTTTGGCAAAACAAACCCCTCAAGCCAAAAGCCTCGCATGTCTAGGAGTCGGCTAAGTATACCCCACTAGTCGGGTAAGCCTTGCTGAGTATTAGTATACTCAGCCTTGCTTGTGGCTTGTTTTCAGGTGAAACCTTCGAAGAATTGATTGCTAGCTTGACTTGGCCCTGCACTCTTCCCCCTGGTTGGTCGGTGGAATGGGATGCGCCCCCGTCCAACGGAGATAAGGCCGAGTGATGTCTCGTACGGGCTTCATCGAGACATCCTGTATCGTCGAGTAGTTTCCGTTGTTTATTTCCGCTGCAATTTAACTCTGAAGAACTTATTTATGTTAATTGAAGTACTTGTTTTCTAAACTCAGAATTAGGTCTGTAATATTTACTTATGCTAAGGATGTAATATTGCTGGAATGTGGTATTCTCTGGGCTCATCGTCGCATGAGCATTTGTATGTACGGCGCTCGATCCGTTCACCGTGGTTGTATCGGGAGGTTATACCCGACAGACCAGTGGATTACTCCGTTTGAAGTGTAAGGTTAACTGAGGATGCCTTAATGGTGATGGTTAATACACTTGAGCCGGATTAATTCAGGTGGTTCTGCCACAAGTAGCTTCGCGGCGTCGAGGGGAATCTGTTTCAAAGCTTGTCTGGGACGGAGGAGCTTCGGTGTGGGCTGTCCACGGAGCAACAAGGAGCGGCGGCGGCAGGGCGGCGCTGGCGGTGCTCCGGCGGCTCTGGGCGATGATGGATGGTGCAGTGAGCTGCGGTGGGGTGCTGTGGTGGTGGTGGAAGACTCAGCTCTGGCAAAGGGTGGCCGGAGAGGTGAGCTCTACGGTGAGCTGAGCAGGACGGCGTTAATGGTGGCGGCGGCGGCGTTCTGGTGTTTGGGCGCGCGAGGGGGAAAAACTCAGCTGGGCCTTTTATAGGCAGCAGAGAGGCGGGAGGAGGGGCGGGAATTGACTGTGAGACACGGGGGCGGCGGCACGATGAGGGCGCGCGACTGGCCACGGCGGGCGGTGAACAGAAGCCAGCGCGGCGTGCGGCAGGCGCGGGCAGGGGACTGGGCGCTGAGGATTTGGCGTGTGAAGCTGGAGATCACGCGGCGCGCGGGTTGGGCGAAGAGGTGCAGCAGCTGCCTTGCCGGGCGGCGAGCGCGGCGACTGGCGGAATGCTGCGGAGACACGGGCACGGCGGGGTTCGTCTATTGGGCATGGGGGCGGCAAGCAGGGGCGCGGGTTGCCGTCTTGCGCGTGGCGTGCGCGGACTGGGGAGGAACGCGGCGTGCGAGCGCGCGTGCGGGCGCGGCCAGGCATTGGCTTGGCACCAAGCGCGGTCAGGCATCACCGGCCAAGTGGCCTGTGGCGACTGCGTGGTGGCGAGGGTCGAGCGAAGCGAGGGCCGCAGCGAAGCCGAGGGTCGGGCGGAGCGAAAAGGGTCGGGCGAAATGAAAAGGGTCGGTCGAGACGGAAAGGGTCAGGCGAAACGGCTGCGCGCGGGAGGGTCGGGCGAGAAGGAAGGGTCTGCAGCGAAATAGAAGAAAAGGCAGGGGCTGGTTCGCAAATCCAAGTGGTTCTCAACTTTTTGTGTTGCAACACGAAAATCCTTCAACGTGAAAGTTGTTCCAAATGGAAGGTTCTACAAGTTTCATTTCAGGCCAAACCTTGTTTGAGGTCTAGGTTCGGAGTTATTTTAGAGACTTATTTAGTTGAAATCTTCTCGTAATTATTTATGCACCGCTTTAAGATAAAGAGGCTCATTTCGCAATTTAAACACCTGGGGTGTTACACCTGGCTCCTCCTCTTCTGGCCACATCATCGATCCATGAACAAAGTAACACAACCAGGATGATCAGGGATCGTGCACTTGAAGTCGGTTTAATCCGAGGACCCGAAAGGCTTCACACATGGATCAAAGGGCCCAGATGCATGTCCAAAACGGTCGCTTAACTAAAAATCAACAGTTACCGACTTCAGGAGGCTATCAGAGACATCCACGCGAAGGTCGGTGCCAAGTGGCACCAACCCCAGGCCGGCCGGCCGGCCCCACTTGGCAGCCACTGACGCTCAACTTTGCATGGAAGTTACGTTAACCGCCAAGGTCGCGTGGTCTTGACGACTTTCACCGGTTACCAACCGCCAACTGCTATAAATAGGCTCCCCATCCTCACTTGTAACACACACACACACACTCAGAAGGAGTTCTCTCTTCACTTCAGTTCTAGAGTTAGGTTTAGTAGTCTGGGAGTTAGAGTCGAGTCGAGCTTGTCTCAGGATTCCAAAGTCGTCCTCGGAAGTTGGTATAGCTGTTGTATCCTTCGTTTGACTTTATCAATATAAGTTATCTTATTTATCTTTTCGAGTTAGCTTTACTTTCCGCATTTATTTATTTAATTCCAAGCTCTTGCTTGTGTGCGGAAGTTCTGTCTTTTAGTTTAAGCTTTGTTCTAGTCTTAGTTTGTCGGGACCTTATCTTACGGGTTTTCTCGCCCGGACTAGGGGGCTCAAGTTAGTTCCCTAGGTTGAGTGGGATTTCTCTTGAAGGCCTCAAGAGAAATCCTGACACCGAGTGCAGACGTGGTGTCTGGCTTAGTGTTAGCTAGGAAGAGTGTCCCACGGAACTGATTTGGTAGGCGGCACGTGGTGATAGCCCTGTCCGTCCCTTGTAGTCCACCACGTTCGGGTGTTTTCATAGCAGTAGATCGTTGGTCGAGTTGGACCCCCCATTTCTCCCTCAATTTGAGGTCCTTCGGCCCCAGCTGCCGAAGTAAGCTCTGCTCTCTCGATAGCTAGGTTAGTCAAGATTTAGTCTAGAGATGCTTGCTCGTTAGTTTAGAAGTGTTTTAGGAGTCTTTCTCGCTCATTGTCCTCCCAGCTACTTACCGCTCTAAGGTAGAGTCTCCTGTGTGTCACTCGGGCATTGCCTGACCACTTATCCAATTTACCTATCTGGCTTACCCCTGCTGTCTAGCTGGTGATTATCTCCAGTAATGTTTACCATCCATTCAATCGATACTCTTTGGACCATAGTGCTTCCCCGTTGAAATTCGATACCGTGGAATACTCCAAGGTGAAGTGCTATAGCGGTGTATTCTGTGCGCTTGCGGAATCTCCATTGCTCTCTTTGTCTTTTTGATATATGCAGAGTAGTGCATGACCGGTTTTGACCTACCAAGCAACTTCACTCCGGATCCAAAAAAGAATTGGGGTATTGTCCGACAGAGAACTTTCCCACCTCAGAAAAGGTTTACCTTAGGAGGAAGTTCGTCAACGTCTGTCTCAACAATGGCTCAGAAAAAACTCCGTCAATACTCGGCCCCATCCAGCAGCCATATCTCTACTGGCTTGGACAACACCCAAGGTGATGCGGGGGCTTGCCCGACCTTCTCACTGTAGGATCCGGGGATAACTTGACCCGTGCAACCTTACGAACCGATCGCACCAACAGCTGCTCGAACAGCCACCTGTGACAAATGATTTTGCCACCACACGATTTAGTCGATGCTTAACCTGAACCACGCAAGGTAAAGGCAATGCTCTTGCAAATCAAAGGAAATACAAGAACAAATGGTTGAGAAAACTCCCAATCCTCAAGGGGGCAGCTATGGCACAACCCTAAGGACAAGAGCACTTTGCTTCTCTATTTTCTAAGTTCAATTCGTGGTTAGGGTTTTCAATGGGTGTGCAAGTGATATTTATACTAGGAACATCCCTTCTAGTTGGGCTGGAGGCCTTACAAACAAGCCCATCTTGAAAATACATGAGTTGGAACACTTCACGGGGTGTTCAAATCCAACTGGTCCGAACTACATGGTTCGAGAACAGTCTTCACGAAAATTTGCATAACTCTCTCCGTACAGCTTCAATGGATGCTCTATTTATTGCATTTGAAAGTAGACTTGATTAGCTTTCCATCCATGTATAATACTTGGGGTAGAACCTAGACTTGATTAGCTTTCCATCCATGTATAATACTTGGGGTAGAACCTAACAGAATGATACAGAATTTACCATGAAGTGGGAACTCAGATCGGACCGATCCGAACTCTTCACCAAAATGGGCATAACTCTCTGCATATAGCTTCAATGGATGTTCAGTTTGTTGCATATGAAAGTAGACTTCATGATGCTTCCAACGGTATAAGATACTCATGGTGAAACCTTCTGGATTAGTAAAGTTCTTGCCTTGAACTTCTGTCACAAAATCTGGTGCCATCACAGGGACTGCAACTTGCTCTCTATCACTTGGACAGACTTCCCATGGCCTCCTCTTGGAACCTGACAAGAAATGCACTTCTATTAGGAAGTAAAAAATTCATAGTAGTGGCATGTTCACATTCATTAAGTACTAGATTCACCTCATCTTGTAGTAGTTGTGCTCTTGCTCGAGTCAACGGCCCCTTGTAGACATCGTTGTCTTGTACATCATGTGGGATGTCATCATCATCCTCCCCTTCTTCAAAAAGAGTCGACCTCGACTCTGACTCTTCAGGGCCAAAGAATAGAGATAAATCAGAAACATTGAATGTGTTGCTCACTGCATAATCATCTCCATGAAGCTCAATCTTGTAGGCATCGTCATTTATCTTTGCAAGGACTTTGAATGGACCATCTCCACGTGGCAGCAGCTTTGATTTTCTTTTCTCCGGAAATCTATCCTTCCGAAGATGCACCCAAACAAGGTCTCCATGTTCAAAGATCATCTTTTTGCGATTCTTGTTTGCCTTGGCAGCAAAGTGTTTGGATTTCTTCTCAATCTCTTGCTTGGTTTTCATGTGTATTTTCTTCACATATTCAGACCTCTTGGAAGCCTCCATATTTGCCCGCTCTTGGAGTGGTAATGGCCACAAGTCAAGAGGTGTGATAGGTTTGAAACCATACACAATCTCAAATGGGCACATCTGCGTTGTGGAGTGGACTGCCCTATTATATGCAAACTCAACATGTGGCAAGCAGTCTTCCCACTCCTTTAGATTCTTCTTGATCATTGTTCGCAGCAGCATGGAAAGGGTGCGGTTCACCACCTCTGTCTGTCCATCAGTTTGTGGGTGACAAGTTGTTGAAAATGACAACTTTGTTCCAAGCTTGGCCCACAAAGTCTTCCAAAAATAGCTCATGAACTTCACATCACGATCCGAAACGATGGTCCTTGGCACGCCATGGAGTCTCACAACTTCCCTGAAAGACAAGTCAGCTACATGCAATGCATCGTCGCTCTTGTGGCAAGGAATAAAATGTGCCATTTTAGAGAACCTATGCACAACAACAAAAACTAAATCCCTCCCCTTCTTAGTTCTTGGTAATCCCAAAACAAAATCCATGCTTATGTCTTCCCATGGTGCACTTGGAGTGTACAAACCGTGAGGGTACAATTTTGGTTTAGCCTTGTGGCAGGTGGTACATCGCTGCACAAACCTCTCCACGTCACGCCTCATCTTAGGCCAATAGAAATGATCACTCAACAGCAAGTAAGTCTTTTCTCTCCCAATGTGACCCATCAATCCACCCATATGTGATTCCTGCAATAAGAGTAAACGAAAGGATGAATCTGGAATACACAACTTGTTAACTCGGAACAAGAACCCATCATGAAAATGGTACTTGTCCCACCCTTTTCCTTCTTGACATTTCGAGTATGGCTCTGCAAAAATAAGGTCAGTGGCATATAATTCCTTTATGTTCTCTAATCCTGGAACCTTGACTTCCAATTGTTTTAGCAAAACACTCTTTCAAGACAAAGCGTCAGCAACACATTTTCTTTCCCTTTCTTATACTTGACAATATAAGGAAAAGATTCAATGAACTCAACCCACTTGGCATGTCTATGGTTTAGTTTTGCCTGCCCTTTCAAATATTTAGAGCTTCATGGTCAGAATGAATGATAAACTCTTTAGGCCAAAGGTAATGTTACCAAGTTTCAAGCACACGAACTAGAGCATATAGTTCTTTGTCATAAACAGGATAATTCAGCTGAGCACCGCCAAGTTTCTCACTGAAATATACTATGGGTTTTCCTTCTTGCATCAAGACACCTCCTATACCTATCCCACTAGCATCACATTCAATCTCAAAAGATTTATTAAAATAAGGCAAGGCAAGCAATGGGGCTGAAGTTAAACAATTCTTTAGCTCTTGAAAAGCAGCTTCTTGTGACTTACCCCACACAAATTCAACACCCTTCTTGGTTAGCTCATTCAATGGGGCTGCAATGGTGCTAAAATTCTTCACAAAGCGCTGGTAGAAGCCAGTAAACTTCTCACTTGGCTCACATTTACAGGAGTAGGCCAATTTTTGATAGCTTAAACCTTGGATTCATCCACCTCTACTCCCTGTCCTGAAACAACAAAGCCCAAGAACACAACCTTGTCGGTGCAAAAGGTGCACTTTTCCAGGTTAGCATACAATTTCTCAGTTCTAAGAACCTCTAGCACCATTTTAATCTGTTCAACATGTTCTTGTATGGTGCAGCTATATATCAAAATGTCATCAAAGTAAACCACCACAAATTTTCCAATGAAGGCCCTCAAAACATGATTCATTAAGCGCATGAAGGTGCTGGGTGCATTAGTTGAACCAAAAGACATCACTAACCACTCATACAAACCAAATTTTGTTTTAAAGGATGTTTTCCATTCATCTCCTTCCTTCATTCTAACCTGATGGTACCCACTACATAGGTCAATTTTAGAGAAAATAACAGCACCACTAAGCTCAACAAGCATGTCGTCAAGCCTAGGGATAGGATGACGGTATCGAATAGTGATATTGTTAATGGCTCTACAATCAACACACATTCTTCATGTACCATCTTTCTTAGGGACAAGAATAACAGGGACAGCACAAGGGCTAAGACTTTCATGAACATACCCTTTATCCAGAAGTTCTTGTACTTGTCGCTGAATTTCTTTTGTCTCTTCTGAGTTGGTGCGGTATGGCGGCCAATTTGGAAGGGAGGCCCCCGGTATGAGGTCAATTTGATGTTCAATACCTCGGAGTGGAGGTAGGCCAGCGGGTATCTCCTCTGGAAAGACATCATTGAAGGCCTGCAACACATTAGAAACAACACTAGGAAGATGGGTTATGTTGTTAGTGGAAAGAATGACATCCTTCTACAATAGCACAAAGTGCATCATGTGGGGATGGTCCCTCACTTCTCTCATTTTAGATTTAGTAGCTACCATGACCATCCTTTCCCCCTCATGCTCTCTTTTTCCACTCATGTTTGGCTTGTGGCACTCACTCGTAGATTTTTGGGCAGCACTAGTGTTTTTCTTTTCTCTCTCGCTCACTCAATTTCTTTTGCATGTTGGCTGCTATGATTTGAGTGGGAGTCATGGGCAGTAGCTTAACTCCTTTTCCCTGCCACTTGAATGCATATGTGTTGTCATTACCATCATGTACAACACGCCTATCAAATTGCCACGGCCTTCCTAACAGCAAGTGACAAACTGTCATAGGCACAACATCACACTCTACGGTGTTGGTGTAATCATGTATGCTGAAAGTAACCTTCACCATATATTACACCTTGACATCTCCACAATCACTAAGCCATTGCACATGATATGGGTGAGGGTATTTTATCATGGTCAGCCCCAATTTCTCACACATTTCTTTGCTATCTAGGTTGTGGCAGCTACCACCATCAATTATCACCTTGATCAACTTGCCATTTGCCTTTGCTTGGGTGTGAAACAAGTTGAATCGTTGTGCTTGTTTCTCACCTTTGAGCCGAACACTCAATGCCTTGGTGACTACAATGGTGTGACCGGCCTCAAAAGGATAAGTCTTGTAGTCAACACTTTCATCTTCTTGTGCATCATCAAACTTTTCATTTTCAGCAAGAAGTTCACACTCATCTTCACTAGCTGAATCATATTCTCTGCCCTCCGTAACAATCACAACTCGATTGTTAGGACAGTCCTTGATGACATGGCCTCGGCCCAAGCACTTAAAACATTGAATTCCACTACTCCTAGAGGTGGAACCCATTGGAGTATTGGTCTTGGAGGATGTTGGCCTAGCAGATTTCTCCACATTAGATGATGCATTAGATTTTTCAGCAGCGCTGGAACGATCATTAGCATTGGAGCTTGAACCGGGTGCAAATATTCCTCGTCCTAAATCAAACCTTGCTGTTTTTGGAGCACGTAATGATGCTCTTGAGCTGAAAGTTTAATGCTTGGTTGGTTTAGCACCATCATGCAATTATCGCTCAGCCTTTTGTGCAATGTGCACTAGCTTCACTACATTGTTGTAGGTCTGAAATTTTGCAACACGTTTGATTGGCTTATTTAGACCGGTGAGAAAACATGCCTTGGACTGCTCTTCATCCTCATGCACACGAGTTCTAATCATGGCTTGCTCCATTTCCTTGTAATATTCTTCCACGGATTTGCTTCCTTGCTTCAAATTCTGTAGCTTGTCAAAAAGGTCATGTTTATAATGTTTTGGAACAAAACGTGCTCTCATTTCCCTCTTCATTTCAGCCCATGTTTCCACTGGAAATTCACCATTCTCCTCTCTTTGATTCTGAATTTGTTCCCACCAAATGAGAGCATATCCATGAAAGTCAAGTGCAGCCATATGCACCTTCTTTTCCTCCGAATAATTATGCACATGAAATATCTTCTCAACCTTCAATTCCCATGTGAGATATGCATCGGGGTCAGATGTGCCTTCAAATTTGGGCATGTTGAATTTCAACTTTCCGAACTTCTCTTCATTGGGATGATCGTTGTTGGTATTGTGATGTCATTGAAAATTGTCATTGCGATATAGCCTGAAAGTATCTGGATCTGTTGTTTCATCTGCAGCACCATTACCCTGCCCACGACCTCTTCCTCGACCAAATGCATCACCACCTCTTCCTCCTCCACGCCCTCGCCCAAGGACATTCTTCCTTGCTCTTCCCACTGTAACCGAGCTGCATACTCTTCATCGGTCTCATCTAGCTCTTCTTCATGAGAGCCTGCAGCACCTTGTACCTTCAATGCTTTCACAACTTCAGCAACCATATTCTTTTGGACTGTAACCATGTTCTCATTTAGTTGGTCATTGAAGTCCTTTGTTAGCTTCTGTAGTTGCTCTTGTGTGACATAACTTGGTGGCTGCTCTCCATCTTCACTTGCCATGGTTAGCGCGATAAAAGAGACCAATTCAAGTTATGAGGCTTTGTGGAAACACTCAATCTCACCTTCTCTTACCACCAAAGTTCTTATGTGTTCTTGCCGAATTATGAGCTGCACTCACCTTGGTGGTAGTAGACATAGCAAAAGTGATAGATCAAGCGAAATCAAAGTCACAATGCATCCTAAACATAGGCTTATTTGTGGAGCTTGGAAGGTTATGTATGTGGTAATGCAATCTGAAACTTCAAGCTATTGTAAAGTTAACTAAGATTCCAACCAAGAAAGATGTCTAGTTGCTAAACTGAAATAGAGAAATTGTAAAATGTGTTTAGCAACTCACACACAAGGATGGCGAAACTTGTTGCAGCCAAGGAAAAGAGCTAAACTAGGGTTTTAATTGAAGACAAAGCTCAGTGCTGCACAAGTTATGGAGAGATGCTAGCTAGTTGCGCACAAGATTAACAGGGCTGCAAGATTTGCACAAATGATAGATATATGTAAGCTAAACATTATCAAGCATAACCAATCAATGTGGTGATCTCAGCACTTAATCCTTTTTTTTGTTCTTCTTCTTTCTCTCTCCTTTTTTTTGCCTTCTTTTGCTACAGAGATCAGCCCCCAGATTGTAAACAAATTAGTGCTTGCTATTGAGATAAATTTCAGAAAGAGCAGAGTGCAAAGCCCACAAGCAACAACCTACAGCTAGTCTCTATAGGTTGAAAGTTTCCACAAATGATGAAATTGGTTCACTACTGAATTTTTCATGGATAAATCAGACCACCACTTCGAGATTCACAAATCAAACATAGATTATTCTGATAGGTCTTGAAGTAAGCTTTCCAACAAGCACAAGAACACCAAAAATGGAGTTCAAACAAAAAGTTATGCTTGTTTCTGTGTGCCCTTCTCAAACTTCAGATCTGAGCGTAAAATGTCTTCGGGATAAAAATAGATCTGAATAAGAACAGAAGAACAAAGGGGAAAACACAGATCTAGATGGGGAAACAAATGGGGAAAATAAATCAGAGGAAGAAAATGAAGGGAAACACAAAGGTTCAGCAACCAAACTTGATCTATTGGACTAGAACTTAACCAAACTCACTGAAATTTCAGATCGGGTTATCGGTAGAGGAAATTTTTGGTATTTTTTAGTTTAAGATAGTAAACCAAAGGGAAACTAGGGGGGTAAAGATCCTACCGAGTAAATCATAGCTCTGAATACCAAGATGATGTGGGGGCTTGCCCGACCTTCTCGCTGTAGGATCTGGGGATAACTTGACCCTTGCAACCTGACGAACCGATGGCACCAACAGCTGCTCGAATAGCCACCTATGACAAATGATTTCGCCCAAACACACGATTTGGTCGATGCCTAACCTGAACCACGCAAGGTAAAGGCAATGCTCTTGCAAATCACAAGGAAACACAAGAATAAATGGTTGAGAAAACTCCCAATCCTCAAGGGGGCAGCTATGGCACAACCCTAAGTGATATTTATAATAGGAACATACCTCCTAGTTGGGCTGGAGGCCTTACAAACAAGTCCATCTTGAAAATACATGAGTTGGAACACTCCACGGGGTGTTCTGATCCGACTGGTCCGAACTACATGGTTCCAGAACAGTCTTCACCAAAATGGGCATAACTCTCTCCATACAGCTTCAATGGATGTTCTATTTGTTGCATTTGAAAGTAGACTTGATTATCTTTCCATCCATGTATAATAATTGGGGTAGAACCTAACAGAATGATACAGAATTCACCGTGAAGTGGGAAGTCAGATCGGACCAGTCCGAACTATGCGGTTCTGGAACAGTCTTTACCAAAATGGGAATAGCTCTCTGCATACAGCTTCAATGGATGTTCCATTTGTTGCATATGAAAGTAGACTTCAAGATGCTTTCAACGGTATAAGATACTCATGGTGAAACCTTCTGGATTGGTACAGTTCTGGCCTTGAACTTCTGTAACAAAATCTGGTGCCATCACAGGGACTGCAACTTGCGCTCTATCACTTGGACAGACTTCCCATGGCCTCCTCTTGGAACCTAAGGACAAGAAATGCACTTTTATTAGGCAGTAAACAATTCTTAGTAGTGGCATATTCGCATTCATTAAGTACTAGATTTACCTCATCTTGTAGTAGTTGTGCTCTTGCTCGAGTCAACGGCCCCGTGTAGACATCGTTGTCTTGTACATCATGTGGGATGTCCTCATCACAAGGCACTGACAGCTTCGAGCTGAAGACTGGACTTGTCAACATGGTCCAAGCTAGCCCCTTCTGTGGGAAGGCAACCGAAGATGCTAACGCTCACCTCCAGAACTTTATGGAAGTGAGTAGCACAATCAACCCCAAAGGCACTACACTGGATAACGTTCGCCTTCGGTTGTTCCCATTCTCTTTGCTGGGCAAAGCAAAGATGTGGTTCTACACCAACAAGGCAGACTTCACCACATGGAATGCTTGCTCCAATGCATTCCTGACCAAGTATTTCCCAGTGGGCAAAACCAGCGCCGTTAGGAACAGGATCTCAAGTTTCCAACTCCAGGATGATACCATCCCGGAAGCCTGGGAAAGACTCCAGGATTACACAGCAGCATGTCCACACCATGGCATGGAAGAGTGGCTGATTATCCAGAACTTCTTCCTTGGCTTGAGTCAGCGAGCGCAAGACCACATCGATGTAGCAGGAGGAGCATTCTTTTCTCTGGATGTTGCACGGGCCAAGTTACTTATAGACAAGATCGCCTCCAACCAGAGTTGGAAGGGAGATAGGCAACTGGCCCGCCTGAAAGGAGTACACCAGATCGACGGTGTAGATATGCTGGCTGCCAAGATGGATCTCCTGATGAAGAAATCTCCGAACCAAGAGGTCAATCAGATCATGAACTCATGGATCACATGTAAGACATGTGGCGACACTGGGCACTCGGGCAACAGCTGCTCACTGACACAGGAGGATGTGAATTTCATTGGGAACAACTTTCCTAACAATTTAGGATATCGTCCTCAACAGCAAGGGTGGAACTCCAAGCCCAACCTCCCCATCGGCCAACAGTAAGGTAACGGTTTTAATAACAATTTTCAACCATCTCTAAAAGACCTAGTGTACGGCCAGAAACAAATTAATGATAACATTAGCAAGAAATTTCAAGCTAATGATAAAATTTTGGAGTCTCTGGCCGCACAATTAGAGAGTTTTAACTCTATTATTGAAAACCAGTTGAGCTTTAATAAAATGGTAGAAACTCAAGTAGCTCAACTAGCCTCATCCTGTACTAACCCTAACACGGGGAAGCTGCCCTAATAACAATTTTCAACCATCTCTAAAAGACCTAGTGTACGGCCAGAAACAAATTAATGATAACATTAGCAAGAAATTTCAAGCTAATGATAAAATTTTGGAGTCTCTGGCCGCACAATTAGAGAGTTTTAACTCTATTATTGAAAACCAGTTGAGCTTTAATAAAATGGTAGAAACTCAAGCAGCTCAACTAGCCTCATCCTGTCCTAACCCTAACACGGGGAAGCTGCCCGAGCAACCGGAAGTTAACCCAAAAGAGAAGGTAAATGCGGTGACTACGCACGTTGGAAAGTCCACGCAGGATCCACCCCTTCCGCAGGATGCAGGTTCACAGCGGGAGACCGTAACCGCCAGGGATACCATTGCTGAGGACGAGGTGCAAGAGGAGGCACACGGAAGCACCTCTGCTACCCATGGAGAAGCTGAGGAAGCCCCAAGGGCTCCTCGAGAATACTACAACACAACCACCTTACCATTTCTGGAACGAAGAAGGAGGCCGGTGGCCGACGAACAATTCGGCAAGTTCATCGAGGTAATCAAGAAGTTGTATGTCAATATACCACTACTTGATGCTATGCAGGTACCTACGTACGCCAAGTACATTAAGGATATTCTTGGAAATAAGAAGAACCTACTAATCACCGAGGTATTATAGCTCACAGAAGAGTGTAGTGCAGCTATACTCGATCCTCTCCCGGAGAAGAAGAAAGACCCAGGATGTCGCACCATCACATGCTCAATCGGAACTCAACACTTCAAGCACGCACTCTACGACTTGGGAGCGAGCGTCAGCGTCATGCCTAAGGTAGTCTATGACAAACTTAACCATCAGTCGCTTGCTCGTACTGCCATGTGTTTGCAGCTAGCGGACCAATCAGTTCGCTACCCCGCGGGGGTCGCCGAAAATATTCTGGTGAAAATCCGGAACTTTTTCGTCCCCGTAGACTTCGTCATCCTAGACATGGAAGTCAACAACAAGACCGCTCTCATCTTGGGGAGGTCGTTCTTGAGCACAACAAATGCACATATCGATGTGGGGGCTGGAGAAATCCAGCTCAACATCCAACATCAATGGGCAGAAAGAGAAATTCTCCTTTAGACAGAAGGTGGAACAATGTTCCCAAGTCAAGACAGTCAACCGGAAGAAGCAGTCCGAGAAAAAACTTGATAAAGAGCCCGAGAAAAGATCCAAGAAGAAACCAGAGAATCTAGTCATTCCTGCCATTGAGACCCTCGGCGAACTCTTAGAAAGCATACGAATTCGGGAGCAGGAGATCAAGGTGCACAACCAACGGAATGCGAAGCGATGAATCCAGTGTAAGAAATTCCTGGAAACGGAGAAGAAAGAGGTCGAAGCAGTTATGCCCACGAAGAAAGTGTGGCGTAAGTAAGTGTCACCACCGACAGCAGCTCCAGCAGGTGATGATAACCAAACTCAAGGTATGGAGAGTCCCGCTCCGGACTCAAAACCCGAGCTCTTGCCATGAGGTAACATGGTAGTTATCCATTTCCGGCATTTGCATATAGGATAGTTTTATTTTCCTTTCATTTTAGCTTCAAGCATGGCATGTTTAAATTTTAGCAAAATGCATCTTTATTTCTTGAACTTTACTTTCATTCTGCATTACATATAAAAATGAAAAAAAATTGGCCAGAGTGCAGGCCGGTCTGCCCCACCTAGGCCGGCCGGCCCCACTTCTCATCCCCTGGCCGGGGTGCGACTTATGGAGAGTCCACTAATATGCAGGGACATGAATTATGGTGCACTGCACCCATTTCTCATGCACATGAGGGCTAATTAACCCCATCTTTGATGGTTGGCTCCTCGTTGCACCGTTCACGTCCCATCGTGCAGGAAAATCACGCGAAGGCAGCACCAATAGTGGAGCATGGTCAGAAGACAACATGCAGGTGAAGGACGAGCACGAGGAGGCATAGAGCCAGGCCGTTCGGCCCCATACAGGCCGGCCGGCCTCCTCTCACCGCTCCTGTCCCATCAGCACCGACGGCAAGCACCTTCACCTAACACTCTACATGTAGACCGGGGTGCGGGAGCTCCGTGCGCCGTCCATGGAGCCGATCGGCCTGACCTAGGCCGGCCGGCCTGCCCCTGCCATGCGCCTATAAAACCCGGCGCTCCTGACATCCCTCGATGCACCAGAAGCTCAGGTTCTCCTGCCCTTTCTCGAGCTCGAAATCCCTTCTCCCTCTACTAAGCATCTTTAGTTAATTAAGCCCTTGGGCTAATTAAGTAAAGTGCTTAAGTGCTAGCACCCCCTAAAAACAAAATAAAATAAGTGCTAAACCTTCGCTTTAGCCATAGAAAAAAATTACCAAAAATATTTCCCTTTTTTTTTTGAATAAAACTCTTGGCGTTTGAATGAGAACGTTTGTGGAGGTTAATCCCCCACAAGGATGACTGACAACGAACCCCTTTGTTTAGTCCTTCGGGTATTTTTTTGTGTGTGCATTAACCTTTTGCAGGCAGTATGTGGATGGCCACGAAGAACAAGCTTAAGAAGCTCAGCCCCTCCAGCTCTCGGCGCTCGCGCGGAACAACTTCCTCCAGGGATAATATGTTAGTTGACTCAAGTCACCGAGATACTGACTCCCAGGAGGACGCGACCCCCGCAGTGCCAAGGAGTCACGTTTAGACTCGCATCCGCGTTGTTGACACCTTTTTTCAACACGTGTCAACCTATCGGGCAAAAGGCCGATAGAGATTGGCCCGACGCTGGATCAGAAGCGAAGGATGAAGCATATTGGGCTTCTTGGGCCAGAAGGGATGTCGTGGCCGATGGAGCGTTGAAAGAGCTGGCGAAGCTACGTCGGCAAGTTATCCGTTAAAGTTTAGGAAAGTTTTGTTTTCTTTATTGTCAAGTAATGTACGTCGTAATCAACTAGGGTTTGTAGCTTAGGCTATAAATAGCTGCCCTCGGGCATGTATCAAACCATCCAATGATCAATACACAAACCCTTTTTTCCTTTGTTCCCTTTTCGGCGGCTTTGCCTTAGTTGTAGTAGATTTTCTTTTTACGAGTTCTTTCCTGCACGTGGGGCTGCATCGACTTCGATCTCCGACTTGCTGGTAAGTTCCGCGTCGAATGAGGCAGATAGGCTCAAGGTTGACGGCGCATCGCTTCTTCCTCTATCCTGTATTAGTTCAAGTTATCGAGCAGATTGGATCTAGGTTTGGTCTGTTCACCAAGTTATCGATATCAGCTTGTTCTTGTTAGATTAATATGTAAAGTCTAGCTTGCTTTTTGCTGTTATCACAAGTTATCGGTATTTGCTAGATTTTGATAGGATTAGATTCGTTTGATCTTGTTTTTTTAGTTCTTACCACAATTTATCCAGCCTAGATCTAAATATCATCGGCCGACACGCAGCTTGTCTATTGCTCATCGCCAGGTTGATCGGGTTCGGATCTAGGTGTTGTCTACCAAAGCTTCGCTAACCCGCTTAGCGCTGCCCTACCTGCACTATCGGCCGGAGCTTTGGCCGATTGATCTACTAACGTGGCGGAATGATTCGTAACACCAGCCGATACGTTCTGGTAATTTAACATTTTACCTTTCCCTTGTCAATTGTTGGTCAAATTGACTGGCACCACCACGCAGCCGATTTGGACGCCGCGCTGGAGCAAAGCAAGAGGCTCCCGAGTCCTCGAGTGTGCCGGCGTTGAAGGCCGACCTACGGCTTTTTACATCAACACGCTGTTGGCATGCCTGGTGGGACACAACAACGACACCACGATGACCAAGAACAACGGGATGGACAGTAACAAAATCTTGTTGCCTACCATGGATGATCTCAATGAAGATCAGAAGCGGCTGGTTGAACAAGCCATGAAGTAGTCTCAAGACGCCTGCCTCAGGTCATTCATCATGACCAAGGAGGAGCAGGTAATACAGAAGC
Source organism: Panicum miliaceum (assembly GCA_032594955.1). NCBI lineage: Eukaryota > Viridiplantae > Streptophyta > Magnoliopsida > Poales > Poaceae > Panicum > Panicum miliaceum. The sequence continues at coordinate 42,677,768 of CM064061.1, read as the reverse complement.
AGCCGCTACCAGGGCCGAGGGGCATCTCGATCACTCAAGACTCAGCCAAATTCAAGGAGATGTTCGATCAGTCCATAAGCCACGCATTGATCAATTAGTCAGGGATTCTGATTGAGACCATCAAGGACGCTGTCAAGAACATCCTAGCAGAGGGCACTCAAAGGGGTAACACAGGACCATCATACTCGAACGAGGGATCATCGACCGCTGCTGATGTTACAATATTAGCAACGATGGCCGATGGTGTTCTACCCAGTACAACAAGTGTGCCGATGGCCATCGCTGGGACAAGCTCATCGCTTTACGTGCTGAGGCACCCTGGACCTTCGGCAGCACATGCTTCATCGCCACTGACGACGACATTCACTGCCAATCCAGCGATGAATGCATCAACACCAAACAGAGGCGTGCTCAACACTCCAGCAAGGTACATATCTTCTACGTTGGGCATGACGATGGAATTTTGGCCGTACATCTGTCCACAGATGTTCGGACAAAGTAGCAACGCGGCAAACTTCCCTACTACCACACTGCCGTTCGTGCCGTCTGCTCCGATAATTCTGCATCCACCGCAGACTCCGTCAGCACCAACTCAGACTAGGGTGCATCACACAGATGCATCGGCTTTCCAGCCGATGGAAAACACTGTGGGACAGCCGATGAGTCCCCAAATCCAGAGGGCCTTTCATGATGCAAACCTTCAGATGCCAAATATCATGGTGGAGCAGCCTGAAGTTGATTGGGCCAGCAAGATAGCCGATGTGATGAAGAATTAATTCGGCTTGAAGCCAAAGGAGCCTGCATTCATTTACAGGAAGTCATACCGAGAAGCCTATGATCAGATCCCACTGCCTTATCAGTACAAGTTGCCAGACTTCACCAAACTCTCTGGACAGGGCAACATGTCAACCGTTGAGCATGTCAGCAGGTTCTAGGTACAATGTGGGGAAGCTACAGCGATGGATGCCTTGAAAATCCGCTTGTTCCCGCTATCCCTCTTTGGATCTGCCTTTGCCTGGTTTGCATCGCTGCCAGCTAACTCCATAATTACTTGGGCCAATCTCAAGAAGCAGTTTCACAAGTACTTCTTCACAGAAGTACAAGAGATGAAGATTACCGACTTGACTGCGGTGCGACAAAGGAATGACGAGCCCGTCCCGGACTACATTCAGAGATTCAGGGATGTCAGAAGCCGTTGTTTTAACCTATCTCTTAGCGATGACCAGTTAGCTCAATTGGCCTTTCAGGGACTCCTGCCACACATTAGGGAAAAGTTCTCATCCCAGGAGTTCGAAAGCCTGAGCCATCTAGCATCCGGGCTTGCTAATGTTGATGTTCGTGCCCACGACGCCAGGAAGTACGTGTTCCAAAAGAAGGTCAACTATGTTGGTGATTCTTCTGAATCAGAAAGCGAGGCCGAAATCAGCGTTGCTGAATGGGTCAAGTCCAGGAAGCCGATCTCATGCCCGTTCGCCAAGAAGAAAGCTGAAAGCTACGGGTTCGACATCACAAAGGCCGATAGGATCTTTGATCTACTACTACAAGAGGGTCAGCTCAAGTTACCCTCCAAACATGTGATCCCATCGGCCATCGAAATAAAAGGGCGCAGGTATTGTAAGTGGCATCACTCCTTCACTCATAATACTAACGGCTGCAAGACATTCAGGAAGGAGATCCAGACGGCCATCGAGCAAGGAAGAATCAAGTTTGACAGGCCAATAAAGATTAATGAGCACCCCTTCCTAGCCAGCGTGGTTGATGCGGGAGCCCAGGAAGTCGACGAAAATACAAAGATACCGCCTTCTGATCATCCTGATCGTGATACTGAAAATCCGAAGACTAATGTATCGGCCAACGGCTGGGGGGAACCAAGGCCGATGCGAACAAGGTGGGAGTTTCAGGAGGCCACACAGAGTTGTTACGTCTCAGATGCTCTTGGACAAATATCAGCGCCAGCAAGAGAGAGAAAGACGCCATCAAGAAGAAAAGGACAGGCATGATGAAGAACATCGGTGGTGCCCATTCTTTGCATTCTGCTGGAACGAGGGTTTGCGCTTGCCATCAGCCGATGATTGTCCCGAATGCAATGGGGCACATGAAGGCTGATACGATTTCAAAAGGCAGCGCCATGAAGACAATCATCAGCTAAAACGAACCAAGTTTTCAAAGTGAAAACTCATTTCAGGCAGTGAACAAAGTCATTCTTTGAATAAAAGCATTCAAGGATTTTATTATTACATAAATTCATAGGATTTGTAGTACGGATCCCTTACAAGCCACTTGGGCTAAATTGAGCAAATAGAAAGCGAAGAGCGATAACTAGGCTTCGGGCCATCCTTCATCTCGGACAAGTCCTCCTCCACAGGCATCTTGAGCGTAGCACCACTCCTAGTCGTCGTACCATCCGTCATCGTTGGGGTCGTACTCCTGGTCGAACCCTGCATCGTACCAGTCTATCCCCAAGAAATGGGATAGGTCCACATCACCATCCGTATGCAAGCTTTAAGTGGACTAGTCTAAAGGTATTCAAACAAATCAAGGATAGAGGCAATGGTTTTCTATGCAAAAGTATATCAATAAGTCATCCATATCTCCTCGACACGGGCCATCCTGGCACTCCAGGTTCCCGGGTCACTCACACCTCCAAAACCCACCAAGTCGGTGTGAGAACTCCCACTCCTCGCACCTCAACTGCCCCTGGCAAGAAAAACAAGTCTAGAGGGCGGTAGAAGTCAAGTAACACTAACTATGAAGGCGAAGCCGGATCAAGAGTTATACATGACCGAGTATGTGGCTATACATATAGTTTTCACCCTGCAGGGGTTGTACACCTATACCCACTCGACTCGAAGCCAACCGGGAGCAAGTCGTCTAACTCTGAGACACTGGTCAATGAAACTAGCTGCAACGGCCCCAATCCTACCTTCCCGGGTTTGGGATGCTTCCTCTCGCAAGAATTCACCCTGGAACTGTGATGCCTTGTACACCGGGCCGCGCAAGACCTTGCAATTCAGGGGACGTTAGGTAACAACCTCCTCCCCTTACACTGATACTCTATCCTTCTCACACCCGGTTTAAGGACAAAACCGAATGCATAACTATATGTATGCTAGGATCAAGTTTCATACATATAGTGACATCATCAGTGAATAACAGCAACAGTATCACGTAAAGAAACATAAATAAGGACTTACAAGACTATCAGAGATATACGCATAACATGGAAACAAAGGCTCCAAACTTCACAGGAAAACGACTGGGGGTTGCGTACGCCTAGAACTCTTCATCATCTTCAGTAGACTTCACACCTTCTTCTTCTGAGCAGCAGTTAGCAAGGGTGAGTACACTTATGGTTGGTACTCAGCAAGGCCACAAGAAACAACCAGAGTAACAATTTAAATCCATCTTTAAGTTTATTAATCATGTGAGGGTCCAAGCCATTCTTAACCGTGAGCATGGCTGTTGTAACAATTTTACACTCTGCAGAGGTTGTACACTTTCCCCACAAGTCGCATAAAAGTTCAGCAGAACTTTGGACCCAACCATGCTATGCTAGCCAGTCACAGTACCACACTTCCGAGGTGTGGTTGCATAGGGACGCTACGAGGCCTTTACAAAGATTCCCTAACTTGTGACAATCCGCTAAGGTTTCAGACTGCAGTGGTCATAACCCTCCCTAATGGTCAGTACCTTAGCAAAGGCTACTACCCCAAGAGGACCGAGCTATACCCCATCTTACGTACTCCCCTCTTGCCCTTTCGGTAAGATCATCACAAGCTAGAGTTTCTAATTATTTAGCCAAGACCAGAGCCATATAGTATTGTGGTTGCACTGTTTTCTTGGGTGGTTCTCCATGTTCCAATTAATTCATAGTATTCTTGTAATAAAGCATAGGTAGAAGGATGGTTAGGGTCACTTGCCTTTCTCCAACGAAAGTTACTCTTACTGTTCTTCAGTTCTTGCTCACTTGGAAAACTTGATCTTCAAGCTTCAACAGCGATCATTCTACTCGAAGCAAACATCGAGCACAAACATACAAAACAACAAACAAGTACAGCTTAGAACAATACACCAATCACAAAACAAAAGCTTTTAAAAGAGCGTGCTAAAGGATAAGGCTCGATGCTACGGTTACAAGAGCGCAAGAAACGCGGAAAGCGGAGTTGAAACGATGAAGATATGGCTAAAATAGTGATCCAGGGACCTAACTGCGAGATGTTTGAACTTCCAGGGGTTAGATTAGAAGAAACTAGGGGCTAAAACGTAATTAAACCCTAAATAGAGGGCCCTGGGTGCAAAACTGGAGGTCCTGGACGGTGGTTACTAATTCTAGAAAGGTCAGGGGCCTAAACAGAAAAGAAAGGACTTAAATCTAATTACTTTTCAACAGAACGGGACTGCGGGTTGATTTCTAGAAAGGAACTGGCGGCGGCTAGGGTTTGGCTTGGGTCGGGCGGATCCGATCCATTGAATCGCGATCCGACGGCGGCGGCTAAGGTGGCTCAGCTCGGCTCTAGCGGCTCGGTCTGGCTTGGTTGGGCGAGCCAGCGGCTTAGCGGACGGCGCTAGGCGTCGGCAGACCGCCGGAAGACACCGAAATCTGTGCTCCGGGGCATGAATCGGCACGAGATCTGGCTGGGGAGGAAGAGGACGGCACGGCGAACACGATGGGGGCCACGGGACGGTCGCGCGGCGGCCGGAGACCTGCAGACCACGGTGGCGGGCGAAGCCAGAGCTCCGGCGAGCAATTGGGGTCGCGACAGTGCGAGAAAAATAGGGGAAAAGGGGGCGGCGCGGTGCTTACTTCCTCACGAAGGTCCTGCGAGGGTTGAAGACATCGGAGCGGCGGTGGAGCGGCGGGTCGACGGAGCGGTGCGGTTCGGGGCGGCGATGTTCGCTCCGGCGAGGAAATGCCGGCGGGGTGCGACGGTGCGGAGTGGAAGAAGAGGTCGACGACGGCGCTGGGTCCAAGGCGGGGGCTCCGGTGACGGTCGCAGTCGACGGAGAGGCAGCGGGGCAGGAGGTCGACGATGCGGCGGTGACAGAGAGCTTGGCTCGGGTGAAATGGAGGTGCAAAGCAGCGGGGCTCGGGCGTGCGGTGTAGCAGGAGTGGAAGAGGAGGAGCAGGGGTTCAGGCACTGGTTTTATAGGGTGAGAGGAGGCGGAGCGGCCGGGGAAGGGAGGCGGCGGCTCACGCGGCGGCCGAAGATGGCGGCCGTGATTGCCGCGGGCGTAATGGGGGCTTGTCGTCCGGGGGGCGTGTGTCGCGGCCATTATGGCAGGTAGGTGTCGTAGGAAAGGAAGGAGAGGAGGAGCGGGCGACGAGTGCGGGTGCGGACGTGAGCAGGATTCACGGCGAGGAGGGGGGAGAAAGGAAGGCGCCGGCGACGCAAGAAGGAAGGTGGGAGCGGGAGGAAGAAGATGGCGCTGACGGGTGGGTCCCGTCCATGAGCGAGAGAGAGGTGAGTGAGTGGGTGAGGTGGCGGGCTGGGCCGGCTGAGCGAGTTGGGCCTGGTGGGCTGCGTGAGGAGAGAAAAGAAAGGAGAGGGAGGGGATATGGGCCGGGCTGGGAGAGGGGAACGAGAGAGAGAAAGATGGGATGGGCCAAAAGAGATAGGGAAAAGAAAAAAATTTTAGGATAGTTTTTGGGTATTTTTATTTTGCAAACTCAAACACGCAAACAAACAAAAACCAACGCAACGACATGAATGCAACATACATAGAACTATTTTATTTAATTTAGAAAGACAATTATTTATTTTTCCTATACTAAATTCTCTGTAAAGAAAATAAATGTTGAATTTTTTTATAATTATGAGAAAACCATTGCTTTATTTTTTCTAATCACATCCTGGAATCCAACAATTTCAGGGTGTGACAACACTACCCCCCTTAAAAGGAATCTCGTCCCGAGATTCGCAAAGGCTAGCAAGATATAAAGGTTTAGGTGGGTGGCATTCAACTTTCTTCCACATCGTTCATTCTTACAATAGCTCCTCGATCACACTTGTTAATGCTCCACTACCACATAAAACACTTTTTGGATACTTAGTCTAATTCCACCTTTAACTATCCATTCCTTCCTCAGCTTCGTTGGCCCATCTTTTGAAGAACCTTCTTCATATATTGATAAAGTGATTTGAATAGAGCTGGATTGGTTCCATGATCGCTTTTCCTTGGCTTGACTATCTCCTTCCAAGATATCCTCAATTCTTCTCAGCCTAACTTTTACTTGCTTTGGTATCTTGGCGACTCAAGGTGGTATGAGAAATGGGCATTGGGGATTGATGGCATTCTTGTCTAGCTGAGGTTTCCTGATCATCTATCCCACTAAGGAGGCAAACTGATGACATCTAACTGAGTGCAGGGCCATTAGGACTTTGGTCCAGGGGTTGATTATCATCCTCTTTTACACACTAACTGGCAAGATGTCCATCTTCTCCACACTTGAGGCAATATAATCCAGCATCACATGACCTAGTCACCTTACGCTTTGTTGGACATTTATTAACATAGTGACCTTCTTCACCACATTTGAAGCACACTCCTTTAACATATCCATTCGGGCTTCCTTTCTGCTCCACCATAGCTCTTCGTGAAGCAATCCGGGCATCAGGATTCTTCTTGATAGAGTTGTCATGCGGAGGTTGAACAACTTTAGGTTGTAGTTGGTTGGAACAGGGTTGAGTACTGCTATGTACCAATGGTTCTGGTAACTCCATCTTCTCTTGGCTTTCTTCGCTTGCTTGTTTCTTGCGTTGCTTGATTCTACTAGGCTGAAATTCCTTGAAAGAAATACTCCAATCCTCAAGGTTCATAGTCTGAGTACCAACTTGATATTGGGTAACTCCCTCTTGGAAAGTCTCTTGGGTAGATAAATCCTTATTAATATCTAAATAGTAACATTGTCTGGCTTCAGCTATCATTACGCTAGCATCTTCTTGAAGACATGGCTGACCATAATGCTCACAACATTGATATGTTCCTGGGGTCTTGATATCTCTATATTGTCTCTCCAATTCTAGCTCTAGCGTTCCACGACTTTTCTTATTCCTTTGACGGTTCCGTGCTTCAGCGACTTGCCTCTTCACTGGTCCGGTTGGAATGTCTGGTTTGGTCAACTTCATGTTATGAGGGGATGATGTATTGGGCTGCATCCTTCCTTGTAAGACTTGAGCCTGCATAGCTAATAGCTTCTTTTTATCAAACTGTGGCAGAATTGGTGAAATCTGATGGTTATCACTACTAAGGGAGTTGTGGTTCATAGGAGCTGAGGCTTGCTCTGTAATATGCTGATGGATATTGATCATGGTTTGAGCCATTTCTTGTAGACTCTGAGTTTGTGCTGCCATATACTCTAGCATCCTGTGCTCAAATGATGAGGCTACAGGTGGAATGTTGAGGTCACCTTCATTAGCTCTTTCTTCATGAAATGGAGGTGCAGAGTAGCGGGGCCCGGGCGTGCGGTGCAGCAGGAGTGGAAGAGGAGGAGCAGGGGTTCAGGCGCTGGTTTTATAGTGCGAGAGGAGGCGGAGTGGCCGGGGAAGGGAGGCGGCGGCTCACGCAGTGGCCGGAGATGGCGGCCGTGATTGCCGCGGACGTAATGGGGCTGGTTGTCCGGGGGGCGCGTGCCGCGGCCATTATGGCAGGCAGCCGTCACAGGAAAGGAAGGAGAGGAGGCGCGGACGACGAGTGCGGGCGCAGGCACGAGCAGGATTCGCGGTGAGGAGGGGTGAGAAAGGAAGGCGCCGGCGACGCAAGAAGGAAGGTGGGAGCGGGAGGAAGAAGATGGCGCTGACGGGCGGGTCCCGTCCGTGAGAGAGAGAGGTGAGTGAGTGGGTGAGGTGGCGGGCTGGGCTGGCTGGTTGGTGAGCTGGCTTGGGCTGCGAGGAGAGAAAAGAAAACGAGAGAGAAGAAGAAGTGGGGTGTGGGCTGGGCTGAAAAAAAAGAAAGAGGGAGAGATGGTGGTGGGTTGGGCCGGTTGAGCGAGTTGGGCCTGGTGGGCTACGCGAGGAGAGAAAAGAAAGGAGAGGGAGGGGATCTGGGCTGGGCTGGGAGTGGGGAACGAGAGAGAGAAAGATGGGATGGGCCAAAAGAGATAGGGAAGAGAAAAAAATTTTAGGGTAGTTTTTGGGTATTTTTATTTTGCAAACTCAAACACGCAAACAAACAAAAACCAATGCAACGTCATGAATGCAACATACATAGAACCATTTTATTTAATTCAGAAAGACAATCATTTATTTTTCCTATACTAAATTCTCTGTAAAGAAAATAAATGTTGAAATTTTTTTATAATTATGAGAAAATCATTGCTTTATTTTTTTCTAATCACATCCTGGAATCCAACAATTTCAGGGTGTAACAATCCTCCTACAGGCATGGTGCCGCGCGCACTAGCTCGGATCGGATCTGCCCACATAACAGAGAAGTAGTGTGCACGTTTGACATAGTTCCATCTCCAGGTCCACCAACTCGGGCCTTAATTGATAAGGTGAGTATCTTCCACAAAGACTTGTCCGGCGCAACGGTCCGTCATCGGCACCCATTACAGGTATAGCCCTCAAAACTCCTCCAAACATCCCGAAGGACCAACGTCCCAAAGGACCCAACGTCCCGAAGGACATGTACCCGCCACAGGTACTCCATAGGAAGTGCCCAACGCACAAACCAACACCTCGATCAGAAGATCGAGTTAATTTTAACTCGCCCAAGCTAGGTTCATATTCCTCCAACTCCTCAAAGGAGTCTCCACTCACACCAAGACTATAATCACATCATCCCACACAAACACATGCACGTCAAGGTGTTCATCTCATAAATATAATCAAGTCGAGTACAAGGAATCAAGATAAACAAGAGCTATGCACGTTTATCTCATCAAATAACTCAGAAGCGGTAGCATTCTAGCAAGCAATGTCTAATAGGTGTTTAGTTCATAGATGGGCGTGAACCTGGTGTTTCTTTGTAGTACTCCTGCTCCTCCTGGTAGTCCTGAGCGTCGTTCAGGTCCCAGAGTCGGGTCCAATTCGTGAATACGTATAAGTATAGGGGCTCAAGTGCAAAAGTGCACAAAAAGTACCCAGTTTTGCACTCAAAACCCTCTGTTTAGGGTTTATTTATATTTTAGCCCCTGTTTTCTTCAGATTTAGCCCCGGGAAGTTCAAAACTCTCAGAGATAGGTCCCTGGATCACTGTTTTAGCCATATCTTTGTCGTTTTAACTCTGTTTTCAGCGATTCTCGCGCCCACGCGATCCTTACATCATGAACTTCATCTTTATCATCTTATTTTGATCAGTTTGTACTGTTTGTTGTACTGTTTATTTTTTTTATGTATGTTTTTGCTTGTGTGATCATGTAGACGACATGACGTTCGAGGAAGGGAAAGAGCAACAATTCAAGGAAGAGAACCAAGTATTTGATGAGGAAGGCAAGTGGATTTTCCCCCTCTGCATATTATTTTGGTCCCAATAATAGCATGATAAACAATTTACTTTATTTGTTGAATGCATAGACTTGACGGGAATGCCTATTAAGGATTTACCTAGTCTTTTCACCCAAACCTTGAAACACTTGGTTTTAGTTATCTTTTTGGGTAGCTTTACTTAGTTGCTTAACTTTGGGAAATGGTGTTGCTTAAATCATTTAAAAATGTTAATCATGGTTTTATACTGTTGTTTTATCTGGATATATTTTTTTTGCAAGACCAATTTATTTAATTGGAACATGGAGAACCACCCATGAAAATAGTACAACCACAATGTTACATGGCTCTAACCTTAGCTGATTAATTAGACTTGTGGTTAACTGGTAGTCTTACCGGCCCTATAAAAAAATCTGGTAGTCTTACCGAAAGGGCAAGGAGGGGGTCGGTGTAGGGGTCATAGCCCAGCCCTCTCGGGGTTGCAGCCTTTGCTAAGGTGCAGTGGCCGCTATGTGGGGCCGGTCGGCGTCCCCCAGCGCGACCGGCCTGGGGATGGTGCCACATGGCATCGCCCTTCGTGTGGACATCTCTAATAGCCTCCTGAAGTCGGTAATAGTTTCTTTTTAGTTAAGCAACCGTTTTGGACATGTAGGTGGGCCCTTCGATCTGTGTGTGAAGCCTTTCGGGTCCTCGGATCAAACAGACTTCAAGTGCATGATCCTTGATCATCGTGGTTGTGTTTCTTTGTACCTGGATCAGTGACGTGGCCTTTGGAGGGGGTGCTAGGCCGGCCGGCCTAGGAGAGGCCGGTCGGCTTGGGATTTCTCCCATTTCGGCCCATTTTCGCACACTAACTTCCTGAAATGATATATGTGACAAAACTTGTGGAACTTTTTAGTGTGGTTAGTCTTAACTCAGATTTGACTTAGAAATCATGAAAATCGGAGAAATGTTGGCAGTAAAAGTCATCGAAATCGACCGCCAACACGCCCCCACACCTAGACTTTGCTTGTCCCGAGCAAAAAGGGTTAAGAAAGATCCCGGGGAGCAAGCAAATCTAGGGTCATGATCCTCAAAAGAATTTTCAAGTATATTTCGAAAATTTTCCTCATACCTTGGATTCTAGGTGGCTAACGCCTTCTCTCTCACCTATTGATCTCCAGAACAAGTCATCGCTACGCCTGATTCTTCTTACTCTCAATACCTGGAGAAATTCTTTTAGAACTTCAAGGCATACTCTCATTCTCTCAAGGCACTCAGATGCTCAGAGCGAGGTATGAATCTTATGGGGTCTCACACGGTTTCTCCTACTTCTAGAGGCTTATATGTGGAGTTCGGGTAGGGATTTGTTGCACATTCTGTGTCTCCTCTATTGCGGGATCAAATATTTTGTCTCGGAGAAACTATGTGTCCTGAGAACATTAGCCACGTGCAGGTGTAAAGCAATTGTCCTTCGGTGGTAAGTGCTCGAGCATCATCCATTTTCCCCCCTTTTATTTTTTTTACTCGAGTCGGATGGCTTTCCTGACTCGGTTTCTTTTTCTTTCAAGGGGATGGTGAGCTTCTTGAGGACCACACTCATCTGGACTTTCAGGATTAAACATGTACGTGAGTGACCAAGAGTACCAGATTGCATAGCATTTCTTATGAGGCAAAAAGATTTGATCAAGCTCAAGGTCACTGAAAGGCTATATGGGGCTTAGAGATTTTCTCAAAACTATGTATATGGCTCTGGATAGGATTTGACAAAGCTGAGAGTTGCAAGGGTTAGAGTACTTTGCAAATGAGATATCACTCCATTATTCTTTGATTCACATGAGAAAGTTTCATCTCTTCCTATTTGATTTGATCAAATTTTAATTTTTTAGCAAAATGTACAAATTCAACTCAAAGGTGGGAAGGATAGTGGTCAGGGGGGTGCAAACCATCGTGACGAGAAGGCACGGCACTGGTGGCTGCCACGTGGGGCCGGCCGGCCTAGTAGAGGCCCGTCGCCCAGAGGCTATGGCCTTTTTCCCAAAGGCAAGTTCCACAGGCTCAGGCTTGGTCTCTTCGTGACGGTGCATCGTGCCTTTGGCACGTTTGTTGCACTCTCAGGCCTGCCGGCCTGGTGCAGGCCGCCCAGCTCGGGTTCGGGTCGATCAGTGTTCATTTTCGTGCAGTGAGTCCGTGATGTTTTGCAACCTGCGAATCTTGATGCACTTCGACACGAATTTATTCCTGGGGTGTGTGGTTGGCACACAAGTATGCACCAACCGCACAAGGCAAACCATGATTCAAAATTAAATTCCTCTTTATTCAAATCAAAGAATTGGAGTGCTACATGAATACAATTGTTTAAAAATAAAATTGTAAAAGGGAAATAGCAGCACCTAAACCTAAGGCCTAATCCTAATCTAGCCTATTCTCGGGTCCAAGACCCTGTAAAGATCCTCGTTCCCGGTGGCCTTCGCAAGGCGCTTGATTTTGGAACTCAAGGCCTTGCGAAGAACATCAACCTTGTTATTGAGATCCATCCGTTCAATCTCGTACTCGGCCACGCGCTCATCCATGTTGTTTAGCTTGATCTTGGGCGCGTCGAGCTGCTCCCGCAGCTCCTTCACCTCATTCCGCTCCTCGGGATCCTCCTCCTCCTCATCGCTGATGTCCACACCGGAAGCCTGGGAAAGACTTCAGGACTACATAGCAGCATGTCCACACCATGGCATGGAAGAGTGGCTGATTATTCAGAACTTCTTTCATGGCTTAAGTCAGCGAGCGCAAGACCACATCGATGCAGCAGCAGGAGGAGCATTCCTCTCTCTGGATGTTGCATGAGTCAAGTCGCTCATAGAAAATATTGCCTCCAACCAGAGTTGGAAGGGAGACAGGCAACAAGCTCGCCCGAAAGGAGTACACCAGATCGACGGTGTAGATATGCCAGCTGCCAAGATGGATCTCTTTATGAAGAAACTAGAATCTCCGAATCAAGAGGTCAACCAGATCATGGACTCTTGGATCACATGTGAGACATGTGGCGACACTGGGCATTCGGGCAACAACTGCCCAATGACACAGGAGGATGTGAATTTCGTTGGGAACAATTATCCCAACAATTCAGGATATCGTCCTCAACAATAAGAGTGGAACTCCAAGCCCAACCTCCCCTTCGGCCAACAGCAAGCTAACGCTTTCAATAACAATTTCCAACCGTCCTTGAAAGAACTAGTGTACGGCCAGAAACAAATTAATGATAACATTAGCAAGAAATTTCAAGCTAATGATAAAATTTTGGAGTCTTTGGCCGCACAACTAGAAAATTTCAGTTAGGTTATTAAAAACCAGTTGAGCTTCAATAAAATGATAGAAACTCAGGTAACTCAACTAGCCGCATCCTGTCCTAACCCTAACACGGGAAAACTGCCCGAGCGACCGGAAGTTAACCCAAGAGAGAAGGTAAATGCGGTGACTACGCGGGCTGGAAAGTTCACGCAGGATCCACCCCTTTTCGCAGGATGCAGGTTCATGGTGGGAGACCGAAATAGCCAGGGGTACCATTGCTGAAGACGAGGTGCAGAAGGATGCACACGGAAGCACCTCTGCTACCCACGGAGAAGCTAAGGAGGCTCCAAGGGCTCCTCGAGAGTACTACAACACAACCTCCTTACCGTTTTGGGAACGAAGAAGGAGGCCAGTAGCCAACGAACAATTTGGCAAGTTCGTCGAGGTAATCTAAAGTTGTATGTCAATATACCACTGCTTGATGCTATGCAAGTACCTACGTACGCCAAGTACATTAACGGCATTCTTGGAAAAAAAGAAGAACCTGTCGACCACTGAGGTAGTACAGCTCACAGAAGAGTGTAGCGCGGCTATACTCTATCCTCTCGTGGAGAAGAAGAAAGACCCAGGATGTCCCACCATCACATGCTCAATCGGGACTCAACATTTCAAGCACGCTCTCTGTTACTTGGGAGCAAGCATCAGCGTCATGCCAAAGGTAGTTTATGACAAACTTAACCATCATGCGCTTGCTCCTACTGCCATGTGTTTGCAGCTAGCGGACCAATCAATTCGCTACCCCGCGGGGATCGCCGAGAATATTCCGGTGAGAATCCGGAACTTTTTCGTCCCCGTGGACTTCATCGTCCTCGACATGGAAGTCGACACCAAGACCCTTCTCATTCTGGGAAGGCCGTTCTTGAGCACGGCAACGGCACATATGGATGTGGGAGCAGGAGAAATCCAGCTCAACATCAATGTGCAGAAGGAGAGATTCGCCTTCAGATCGAAGGTGGAACAATGTTCCCAGGTCAAGACAATCGACCGGAAGAATCAGTTCGAGGAAAAGCTTGATAAAGAGCCGGAGAAAAGATCCAAGAAGAAACTGAAGAAACTAATCATCCCTGCTATTGAGACCCTCGTCGAACTCGTAGAATGCCTGCGGATTCGAGAGCAGGAGATCAAGGTGCACAACCAACAGAACACGAAGCGAAGGATTCAACATCTATAAGAAATTTCATGAAACGGAGAAGAAAGAGGTCGAAACAGCTACGCCCACGAAGAAAGTGTGGCGTAAGAAAGTGTCATCACTGATAGCAACTCCAGTAGGTAATGGCAGACAAACTCAAGTTATGGAGAGTCCTGCTCCGGACTCAGAACTCGAGCTCTCGCCATGAGGTAACATGGTAGATATCCATCTCTTGCATTTGCATATAGGATAGTTTATTTTCTTGCATTTCCATTTCAAGCATGGTATGTTTAAATTTTTCTGCATTTAAAAACCAGAAAAATTTTGGCCGAGATGCAGGCCGGCCGGCCCCACTTGTCATCCTCTGGACAGGGTGCATCTCGTGGCGATTCCACTAACATGCAGGGACAGGGATCATGGTGCACTGCACCCATTATCATGCATGTGAAGGCCAATTAACCCCATTCCTGATGGTTGGCTCCTCCCGTACACCACTCACGTCCCATCGTGCAGAAAATTGATCAAATACAGCTGCAACAGTAGAGCATGATTAAGAGGCAGCGTGCTGGCAAAGGACGAGCACGAGAAGGCACAGAGCCTGGCCGTTCAGCCCCATACATGCCGGTCGGCCTCATTTCACCGTTGTTGTCTCATCAGCACCGATGGGAGGCACTTCCACCTAACACCCTACAAGTAGACCAAGGTATTGGAGCTCGCTACGCCACTCAGGCGCCGACCAGCCTGACCCAGGCCGGTCGGCCTACCCCCTACGCCTGGCTATAAAAGCCGAGGTCTGCAACATCCATCGTCGCACCACCAGCTCAGGTACTCCTGCCCTTTCCCGAGCTCGAATCCCCTCCTCCCTCTGCTAAGCATCTTTAGTTAATTAAGCCCTTGGGCTAATTAATAAAGTGCTTAAGTGCTAGCACCCACAAAAACAAAATCAAATCAGTGCTAAACCCTCTGTTTAGCCATAGAAAAATACCAAAAATATTCCCCTTTTCGTTTGAATAAAACTCTTGGCGCTTCGAACGAGAACGTTTGTGGAGGTTAATGTGGCAGAACCACCTGAATTAATCCGGCTCAAGTGTATTAACCATCACCATTAGGGCAATCTCGGTTAACCTTACACTTCAAACGGAGTAATCCATGGGTCTGTCGGGTAACCTCCCGATACAACCACGGTAAAGCGGATCGAATGCCATACATACGAATGCTCATGCGACGATGAGCCCAGAGAATACCACATTCCAGCAAATATTACAAAAATTATCATAGGTGAATATTACAAACCAGGTTTGAGTTTAGAAACCAAGTACTTCAGTGATCATAACTAAGAAGTTCTTCAGAGTTTAAGTTGCAGCGGAAAATAAAACAACGAAAGCTACTCGACGATACAGGATGTCTCGGTGAAGCCCGTACGAGACATCACTCGGCATTATCTCCATTGGCCGGGGGCGTATCCCATTCCACCGACCAACCAGGGGGAAGAGTGCAGGGCCAAGTCAAGCTAGCAATCATATCTTCAAAGGTCTCACCTGAAAACGAGCCACAAGCAAGGCTGAGTATACTAATACTCAGCAAGGCTTACCCGACTAGTGGGGTATACTTAGCCGACTCCTAGACATGCGAGGCTTTTGGCTTGAGGGGTTTGTTTTGCCGAAAAGCATATATAGTAGGTCCTTACTTTCAGATTTTAGCTCCAGGTTCTAGCTTTCTTTAACCATTCTAGGTAAGCAACTATCCAATATCATTCATGGTGAAGTATTAAATTTCATCCAACAAATTTATTCATCATCATTGTTCCTCTTCTTACTCTGTGGGTAAAAGGGGTTAAGCAGTCTCAATAGCCGTGAGAAATGGACGATTCGAATCAAATTTCTTAACCTTGCAAGGGAAACCTAAACACACGTCATGTGGTTACTCACAGAGTCACACGTGCAACTTTTCCCTTCAATTCCCGCTTCACGGAACAGGCCCACCGCCCTCGACTACACCTCCCCACGGACCTCGGTACGTCGGGCCGTGGCGGCCGATGCACCCGCCATTAGCTAGATGTGAACGAATTCAAGACAGTGGGGAGTATATTCCGGCCTCGGTTCAATCCAGTACTTAAGCTTACCGATTACCATATTCTCGGCATGTGGTTAGTACGTTCAAAGACTTAACCACCACTACCACACACTGCGGCCTTAGCATTTTTCACTAAACAGACGGGGCCTCAATCATCAACATAAACATCATACCATAGCCCCGTCCGTCGACCTTATGATTGCAACATGTAGTAAACAATCAACTCCTAATTTCTCGCGAGTGACAGGAAATCACTCGACTTTTACCGAGTCCTATTAGCATAGCATTCTATCGAACCTTGCATCTAGTGTTCAGAGCATGGGTACCTAGGATCATGCAACTAAGGTTTCATTCAACTCCTATAAACTTAATGCACAAGTAAAAGTAGAGTAATAAGTTGCATAAGTTTAGAAAATAGGGTTCATGCTCCGGGGCTTGCCTTCTTGTGAACAGTTAGCTTGGGGCTCTTCCGAACTTGGGCTCGGGTCTTCAAGAGCTTCAGTTAGATTTACTTGAGCTTCACGCTGCTCACTCTCGGACGCGGGTACCAGCTCTTACGTTCCGTCGGCGAGAGTCGTCGATTCTACATGAATGCACCAATATAAGTTATAGTGAGGGTATATGACGATCATGTTCACTCACGTCAAAGTTGTAGTTCACAAAAATAGCGATTGGGTTGTGATGTTACTTAGTTGAGATTTCTGTGGGCAATTCTTAATAGAGTAGAAAAGTACAACAAGTGACTTCGTTAAGCAAGGTGGGGTGGGTGTTCATGGGAACTTATGTTCCTCATGGAAACATGATTTAAGTGTAACTACTACAGAGAGTAGTTTCTGGTCATGAAATCTTGGATCTAGGCTCATCAGGGAAAGATAAGTTTACTGTAAAATTTTCAGATATTTTCATGTAGCAGATTAATTATGAAAAATATAATACATATGGAATCATGTTTCTGGGAAGTGTTTGGTAGTCCAACGATGAAGTCCATACTTATGTCTTCCCATTTCCAGGATGGTATAGGTAATGGTTGAAGTGTACCGGCTACCTTCAAGTGGCTAGCTTTTACTCTCTGGCACGTGTCACATTCTGAGACATACGTAGCAATTTCTCTTTTCATTCTAGTCCACCAGAAGTTTTGCCTTAGGTCTTGATACATTTTGCTACTGCCGGGGTGGATAGAGAATTTGGAAAGATGTGCCTCATCGAGAATTTGCTTGCGGAGTTCATGATTCTTCGGAACGACTATACGACTTTCGAACCATAAAACTCCCTTATGGTCCTGGCGGAAACATTTATACTTCTCCTCACCTAGAGAGAGTTTTTGTTTGATGATCTTAATTCCTTCATCATGTAGTTGTGCCATGACGATTTGGTCGTGAAGAGTGGGCTCAACTGAGATGTGATTTAGAGTGCCTTGGGAAACCATTTCCATGTTAAGCTTCCTCATTTCTGCACACAATGTCTCATTGTAGGATTCCATGGATAAGCAATGGCAATGGGACTTGCGGCTTAGTGCATCCGCGACTACATTAGCCTTGTCGGGGTGATAGTGCACTTCAAGGTCATAATCCTTAATTAATTCTAACCATCTTCATTGTCTCATATTCAGATCGGCTTGTGTGAAGATATACTTGAGACTCTTATGATCCGTGTAGATATTGCACTGTGTACCCATGAGATAGTGCCTCCATATTTTTAGAGCGTGAATGACAGCTGCAAGCTCAAGATCATGAGTGGGATAATTCTGCTCGTGGGGCCGAAGGGCTCGTGAGGCATATGCAATCACTCGATTCTCTTGCATAAGCACACATCCTAGACCAGTACCCGATGCGTCACAATACACATCGAACGACTTGGTATTATCGGGTTGAGCTAACACAGGTGCAGTAGTCAGATGCTCTCTGAGAGTGTGGAAAGCTTCTTCACATTTCTCATTCCATACAAACTTTACTTCCTTCTTTAACAGTTCATTCATGGGCTTAGCAATTCGAGAGAAATCCGGGATGAAATGACGGTAGTAACCGGCTAAGCCGAGAAAACTACGGATCTGATGAACAGAGGTAGGGGGTTTCCAATCCATCACCTCTTGTACCTTGCTGGGGTCAACAGCTATGCCTTCGCTGGAGATCGTGTGACCCAAGAACTTTACAGTATCCAACCAGAATTCACACTTAGAAAACTTAGCATAGAGCTGATGGTCTCTTAGACGCTGAAGAACAATGCGAAGGTGCTTGGCATGCTCTTCCTCATCCTTGGAATAGATAAGGATGTCGTCGATGAACACTACGACGAATTTGTCGAGTTCGGGCATGAATACCGAATTCATGAGATACATGAAGTAGGCAGGGGCATTTGTGAGTCCAAAGGACATGACCAAGAATTCATATAGTCCATATCGTGTGGAGAAGGCGGTCTTAGGAATATCTTGATCTGATGATATCCTGAACGAAGATCAATTTTGGAGAAGACTCTGGCTCCAGCTAATTGATCGAAAAGTACATCGATACGAGGAAGTGGGTATTTATTCTTAATGGTTGCTGTGTTGAGAGGCCGGTAGTCAACGCATAACCTCAAACTGTCATCCTTCTTCCTTACGAATAGGGCTGGACATCCCCAAGGTGACGCGCTAGGGCGAATGAAACCTTTGTCCAGCAGTTCTTGGAGTTGAATTTTCAGCTCTGCCAACTCTTTAGGGGGCATCCTATATGGTCTTTTGGATATAGGTGCAGTGCCTGGTTGTAGTTCAATGATGAACTCAATATCCCTATCTGGTGGCATTCCTGGTAAGTCATCCGGAAAAACGTCGGCATACTCGTTTACTACAGGAATATCCTCTAGCTTAAGTCCTTCCATCTTGTAAGCACAGGAATTCGTGCAATCCAGGAATGGTAGGTAAAGGGTGGTGCCTCCGTGACTAGGTGAATTTATTTCCACAACTTGGGACGAGGGGTCTAGTGTGACTTTGTGCAAAACCATCCAATTCATGCCCAAAATAAGATCCATGCCGTCAAGGGGTAAAAGAATCAAGTTTGTGTTGATGGTTTTACTACCCAACTTGACTAGTACTTGTCTGATCATTTGATTCGAAGCAATTTTACCACCCGGTGTTGATATCATATATGACCCTTTTGTGTGACAAACATTCAAGCCTACTTTTGCACCAAACCTTGCACGAATGAAACTATGTGATGCACCAGAATCAAACAATATATCTGCAGGCTTGTTGTTAAATAGAGGATGTGCGTGTCATTAAGGGTGCACCTTTAGGGAGTGCTTCAAGCTGATCAATCTGTCCTTTGCTCTTGTTCCTCTGTCTTTTACGCTTGTTCTGATGGGTTTGGCTAGAACCTTGGCCCTGATTTGGCTGCCTAGGCTGAGGGCATTCTCGAGCAAAATGGTTAGCACTGCTACAAATGAAGCAACGGTTTTTGTCACTTGGACGACCGGGTTGTTTGTTATCTGAAGATATTGCTACTGGCATACCTAATGAACCTCCCTTGGGTGTGGTGCATTTGGCATGGTCTATCTTTTCCGGAATAGGTGAGCGAGTTTGTGTTCGAAGGACTGTGCCGGCGTTAGTAGTTTTGCTAACTTGACGTCGGCCTCGTGGGATGAATTCTGTGTAGGTAATTTCCCATCCAGCCAAGTCTATGCCGCATGGGTCATGCTTGAGAGTCCGACACTTTACTTGGTGATCCTTAAGTTTCATTGGAAGTTGTGATGGGGGCAATAAGGAGTCTGAGTAAACGTCTCTTGTGTCCATCATCTTGTTATTGAGCTCTGGATAGCCAGCAACCTGAGGATGGTGGACATTGCACCCATCCCCTTGATGGTGTTGTTGCTGCAGGCATTGAAAAATCGCTCCCTGCCCCTTGACAAGCTGATGAAGCAACTCGGTTTGAGCGGCCATTACTTCCACTAAACTAGGTGGTGGCTGTGGTTGGGATCCACCAGCACTAGCATCGTAACCATCCGGGTCTCCACGGGTTGATCCAACCATCTGAAAAGGCGAATGTTCTTCATTAGCAACGTGATCCATATTGCTTCCATGACTCAAAAAGATCTAACGCGGAATAGTAGACTTCCAAAAGGTCATGGACGGAATCATGGGCATAAAAACTGTCTGCCATAAGAATTTTGTAACTCCTGGTAGGTTCATCCAAAGTTTCTCATATTTTGGAAGTGGATAGGGAATTTAGAGATGTACCACTTTGGTATTCAGCCAAGATGCTAAATCGATGGCTAGGATGGTCCAACGATTCACTCTTTGCTTCGATGGTTTGACTGTTTTTCAGCAGAACGAGTTATAGTATCTTGCCTATAACTCAAACTAGCAAGATCCAATAGTGTTGAAATTTTGTGAGAACCTAGATCACAAAATTTAGGACAAGTTTGGTATTCAACACTCAGCCCAAAAATGTAGAGAGACATTGTAAAAATTCCAACAAGTTTCTGCAATCGCAGATTCGACTGCTTTCCAATATCACAATCAAACCAAGTTTTTAGCCATGACCTACATGATTAGAGTATCCAATGGTCAAGTTGTAAACGTCACAAAAGAGGTGCTCAACTCGTTAGCCTATTACAACACTTGCCAAAAGTTAGGCTACACTATCGAGGAGTATGTGCAAAAGTCCTTCTAGGTCATCATCTAGAAATCGTCGAGGTTGTTGACGGACGACTCGCTGTGAGTAGGAGAGTGAGCTCCCATCTGAGGTGCCTGTGGTACCTCACCCTCGAAATCCATTCCTGAAATACCATCAATCTCCTGTGGCTCCTCCGCATCTTCCTCCATGTCCTCCTCATGGGGATGGTCATTCTGATCATGGTGCCACTGAATGTGCTCATTAGCCTCCTCCAACTCAAGGCTCAGATCATGGAGCTGCTCCTCCAAGTGTACTATCACGTCATCTCTCTCACCCATGAGAGTGTCCTGCTCCTGAATTTGGCCCTCAAGTTGGCCAATCTGAGCATCTCTGTCCTCAAGATCCTTACTGAGCTTCTTAATCTGCTCATCCCTGTTGGTGGCCATGATATGATAGGCTTGTGCAAGCTCGGCGAGTTGCACAAGTGCCTGACTCTGGAGTGCCTGCAATCGGTACAGCGCATTCATGCTTCGTACGGAGGTCTGGATAGTCTCCTGGGCGTGAAAGTCTACCAGGTACTGTGAATGCTGCACCCTGTCAAGCCAAAAAGGGTCGTTGTCCTGGGCAGCAAGAAACAAACCAATGGGAGCGAGTGTGACAACCTCGGGACACTGCGCACAAAAAGTGGTGAGCGCCCTCATGGCTGCAAGCTCCCAAGTATCGGCCAAACGGCGACCAACAGCCTCAATCTCCAAGGCGGGCCACTCCGGGTGTAGTGGGTGCGGAAAAATAGTCACGTTGACACGGCACTGGGTAACTCCATTCTCTGCAAACTCCAGTCCGGCATAACGCAGGGGAATTAGATAGCCCGCGGTGCTCAACACGTCCCACAAAATAGAGGGAAAGCCCTCCCAATGGAGACATTGCGAGTGAACGCGTCCATCCTCATCCACTATCATGGCAATAGGCTCGGCCATGTGAACAAAAGATCAGATGGGTGAGGCCAAGAAAAAGTGTGAAAAGCACAGGGACAGATTCTGTATAGAGTGCAAAAATAACCGTAACTCCCACAGTTCATATCCAAAAATTCTCAAATTTCACCCGAACACTCCTAAGGTATTTGTGCACCACTTTTCTATTCAACACTTTGGCTGGATTAGGCTCTAAGATGGCTGTTCCCTTAAGGTCTCACTTCTCTGTCTACCCAGAAATTTCAGTGAACAGTGGGCCAATACTTCGTGCACCAGGGAAAATCTACCCAGCCAAAATTTACCAAATTTTAACAGCAGCTACTTGGGTAAATTTGGAACAAGTTTTGTGTTGTACTCTTTTGCAGAAAACTATAGGAAGGGGGCCTAAAAAGTTAAGGGGCAGAAGCGCTTATTCTGGACAGAAATCTGACATTCCATGGTTTCTGTTATTTCTTACTATCCATAAGTTCAGAATTTTTCATTTTTGAACAGGAGATAGAACACAAAATTTGGAACAATTCTTTCAACATGAACTTTACCAGAAAAGGTCATTTTCTCTGATCAATAATTCTCTCTTTTCGGTCATGGCAGATTTGTGACAGATTCGCTAGATAGTTCTTATGCAAAATCACGCTTAGATACGCAAGAACCTTAGCATTCTCATACAACGCATTTTCAATTTCAGATATATATATATGGTCATGATGTATGCACGTCCTATTCGTCCTCACAAAATAAAATAATTACCAAATAACTTTTGGTCTTACGAAGATAGTTTCGGTGGCATACTCAATACGGCTCTCCCTATAATAGCTAGTCGAGATTTTCTAACCGTTCTTTAACTTATCGTAATCGCGGTTAGTGTACCTGCAGAAGATTGATAGAGCATATATATTTCATGAACCTTTTATGCCAGCACTCATG
The DNA here is from genome assembly GCA_032594955.1 of Panicum miliaceum. Classification (NCBI taxonomy): domain Eukaryota; kingdom Viridiplantae; phylum Streptophyta; class Magnoliopsida; order Poales; family Poaceae; genus Panicum; species Panicum miliaceum. The sequence continues at coordinate 42,655,339 of CM064061.1, read as the reverse complement.
AAAGCGTCCGTATTCATTACCGTTTACTTATAGAAACGATATCTGTACAATTTCCGCCGTACAGACGACGTTAACATACGCTATCGAGATAGCGTATCCACGGGGGTACCGTCATGAGACGGGGGTATGAACAGCGATCGCCATACCCTGCGCCAAACCTTCTACTCCCAATATATTCAACTAACAATTGGCATATTGGCAGCACCTCAAGTAAGCCACTGCTTGAGGGCAGCGTTCGGTTCGCATCACCGACAGGAAGGCCAAGCTCTCTCAGTTGGCTGAGGATTCTTACCTTCTTACCTTAGCGATGAGTGCGTCGTTACAGAATTTAAGGTCGGTTGTGCATGAAAGTAAGTTTTGACAAAAAGTAATGTGCTGGAAGTCAGTTGGTAATACATAGAAGTTAGATAGCCACCTAGTAACTTTCCCAATAATCCCTTAGGGCTTTACGAACTAGGCACCATCCTTAACGCACCAACATATTTCGCAACACATCCTTCTAGTCAAGTTTTAGTAAAATGAGTTTTTTTTTGGCTTGTCGCATTCTCTGGCGTATGCATTTCGGCTCTGGTGCCAGCTGTTACCAGCTGTGGCACCAGCTACGGCTCTGATACCAGCTGTGGCAGAACCACCTGAATTAATCTGGCTCAAGTGTATTAACCATCACCATTAGGGCAATCTCGGTTAACCTTACACTTCAAACGGAGTAATCCATGGGTCTGTCGGGTAACCTCCCGATACAACCACGGTAAAGCGGATCGAATGCCATACATACGAATGCTCATGCGACGATGAGCCCAGAGAATACCACATTCCAGCAAATATTACAAAAATTATCATAGGTGAATATTACAAACCAGGTTTGAGTTTAGAAACCAAGTACTTCAGTGATCATAACTAAGAAGTTCTTCAGAGTTTAAGTTGCAGCGGAAAATAAAACAACGAAAGCTACTCGACGATACAGGATGTCTCGGTGAAGCCCGTACGAGACATCACTCGGCATTATCTCCATTGGCCGGGGGCGTATCCCATTCCACCGACCAACCAGGGGGAAGAGTGCAGGGCCAAGTCAAGCTAGCAATCATATCTTCGAAGGTCTCACCTGAAAACGAGCCACAAGCAAGGCTGAGTATACTAATACTCAGCAAGGCTTACCCGACTAGTGGGGTATACTTAGCCGACTCCTAGACATGCGAGGCTTTTGGCTTGAGGGGTTTGTTTTGCCGAAAAGCATATATAGTAGGTCCTTACTTTCAGATTTTAGCTCCAGGTTCTAGCTTTCTTTAACCATTCTAGGTAAGCAACTATCCAATATCATTCATGGTGAAGTATTAAATTTCATCCAACAAATTTATTCATCATCATTGTTCCTCTTCTTACTCTGTGGGTAAAAGGGGTTAAGCAGTCTCAATAGCCGTGAGAAACGGATGATTCGAATCGAATTTCTTAACCTTGCAAGGGAAACCTAAACACACGTCACGTGGTTACTCACAGAGTCACACGTGCAACTTTTCCCTTCAATTTCCGCTTCACGGAACAGGCCCACCGCCCTCGACTACACCTCCCCACGGACCTCGGTACGTCGGGCCGTGGCAGCCGATGCACCCACCATTAGCTAGATGTGAACGAATTCAAGACAGTGGGGAGTATATTCCGGCCTCGGTTCAATCCAGTACTTAAGCTTACCGATTACCATATTGTCGGCATGTGGTTAGTACGTTCAAAGACTTAACCACCACTACCACACACTGCGGCCTTAGCATTTTTCACTAAACAGAGGGGGCCTCAATCATCAACATAAACATCGTACCATAGCCCCGTCCGTCGACCTTATGATTGCAGCATGTAGTAAACAATCAACTCCTAATTTCTCGCGAGTGACAGGAAATCACTCAATTTTTACCGAGTCCTATTAGCATAGCATTCTATCGAACCTTGCATCTAGTGTTCAGAGCATGGGTACCTAGGATCATGCAACTAAGGTTTCATTCAACTCCTATAAACTTAATGCACAAGTAAAAGTAGAGTAATAAGTTGCATAAGTTTAGAAAATAGGGTTCATGCTCCGGAGCTTGCCTTCTTGTGAACAGTTAGCTTGGGGCTCTTCCGAACTTGGGCTCGGGACTTCAAGAGCTTCAGTTAGATTTACTTGAGCTTCACGCTGCTCACTCTCGGACGCGGGTACCAGCTCGTACGTTCCGTCGGCGAGAGTCGTCGATTCTATATGAATGCACCAATATAAGTTATAGTGAGGGTATATGACGATCATGTTCACTCACGTCAAAGTTGTAGTTCACAAAAATAGCGATTGGGTTGTGATGTTACTTAGTTGAGATTTCTGTGGGCAATTGTTAATAGAATAGAAAAGTACAACAAGTGACTTCGTTAAGCAAGGTGGGGTGGGTGTTCATGGGAACTTATGTTCCTCATGGAAACATGATTTAAGTGTAACTACTACAGAGAGCAGTTTCTAGTCATGAAATTTTGGATCTAGGCTCATCAGGGAAAGATAAGTTTACTGTAAAATTTTCAGATATTTTCATGCAGCAGATTAATTATGAAAAATATAATACATGGTTGCTGCTAGACTCTTGTTCTTTTTGTACAGAACAAATGGTGCAAGAACTGAGCCTAATATTTTTACATGGCTTTCATTGAATCATGCAGGAGCTACTGTAATTTTTATAGGATTTATTATGCAGTTTTCAGAGCATAGTAAATATGACATTACACACCTAGGTTATTCAAGGATTTATTTTTCCAGGATCATGCACAGGGTTTTTGTCCATGAAACTTTTTACACAGCATCCACTACCACTGAGTATCGTCTAATAAAAATACGAGAATTTGCGAAGTTAAGATACTATTTTCTTGATTTAATGTATGTTATTAGCACATAAATCAAATAAATAGGTTCCTGTGAGATAAAAAGTCTCCCAATTTTTTTCTGGCATCTAGGTACCATTACACCAGTAGAGAAAAAGTTTGATTAGGTGAATCACAACCTAACTGCAGGGATAAAAATATTTAGCCACTTATGGTATAAAACTAAGTTTAATAAACAGTGTAGATAGATATGGAATTTGGGCCTGGTCTTTTTACACAGTCCTCATCATCAAGCAACTAACTCACTGCCAAAAATTTAGGGTCAGCATTGATCTTCAATAGTGGGTACAAAAGAAGTCCATTAAAGCTTCCATTTAATGTAGAGCAAAATATATTGAGAATCTGAGAAACTTTAAGTAACAAAAGTTGTAGAGTTTCTTCTAGGGATTCCAGAACAGTTTAGTTTGCATTTTTGTGATTTTTCTATGATTTTATACAAATTTTACAAGCTCACTGATTTGGTTAAAACTTTCTTTATAGAGGGGTCCCTGAAAACTAGCAGAAAACCCCCTGGGAAGATTTTGGCGATTGCAATGTGGTCCCTGGTCGCGATTCACGGCGGGGAACATCAAATCCGGCCGAAATCCGGCGGGCTTGGTCGCCGGCGGCGAGGGCAAGGTGGGGGAGGAGCAAGAGGAGGTTGGGGGCTACCTTTGGGTGGGTTTTGTGCGAGTTGGGGCGGCCGGGAAGGGGTGCCGCGACGTGGAGCAGCGGCTCCGTCGAGGGGCGGCCGGGATTCCGGCGACCTCCGGCGAGGTGGGTGGCAGGGGTCAGGCTGGGAAGCTTCAGCGCACTGAGGAGGACCCGTTACAGCGCTTGTCTCGGGCGGAGGTGGGCCGGAGCAAAGGGCCCCGCGGCGAGGTGGGGGCGCCGGCGGCAATGGAGGCGCGGTGGCTTTCTAGGCGCGCGAGGGGCTCTGTTCGGCCTTTATAGGTGCAAGGGAGGGAGGAGAGGTCCAGGCAGGGCTGGGCCGGGCGGCACGACGGGGGCACGCCGTTGGGTGCCTGGGCGGCGGCCAGCGACTGGGCGGCGGGGGCGGTGCTGCAGGGCGCCGGGGGTTTGGCGCGCGAAGCTGGGTGCGCTCGGATTGGGCAGAGGCATGGCGTGGGGGGGGGGGGGGGTGGGGGGGGGGGGCAAAGCCGCTGCAGCGGGGAGCGACGGCCATTGGCTTGGCGCGGCATGGGTGGCAGGCATCGCCGGCGACGTGGCGTGCGGCTGTCGGGCGAGCTGGGCGGCGAGTGAAACAGGGGAGAGAGAGAGAGAGAGCGAAGGACCTTTTTGCGAGAATTTGAAAAGTTCCAGGGGGCTGGGTGCAAACAGGGTGTTTTCTCCTCTTTCTATTTTGAATTTCAAAAACTTTTGAACATGAAAGTTGTTCAGAATAAAAAGTTCTACAAGTTTGGTTTCAGGCAACATCTCATTTGGCTTATGGTTTGAAAGTTAATTTAATAATTCGAGGGTATTCATATGTGCCTAAATTAAATTTGAATTTCAACTTAACTTGTTCTAATTCTTTTCACCCTTTTATTAGTTGGTTAAGCATAGGGTTGGGCTAATGACATTGCTTTAGAAATGTAATTTATCAGGGTTGTTACAGTTAATCCCCCACAAGGACGACTAATGACTAACCTCTTTGTTTAGTCCTTCGGATATTTTTTTTGTGTGCTCTAACCTTTTGCAGGCAGCATGTGGACGGCAATGAAGAACAAGCTCAAGAAGCTCAGCCTCTCCAGCTCTCGGCGCTCGCGCGGGACAGCATCCTCCAGGGATAATATGTCGGTTGACTCGAGTCACCGGGATACTGACTCCCAGGAGGACGTGACCCCCATAGTGCCAAGGAGCCGTGTTCAAACTTGTATCCGCGTCCTCACTTTTGTCGAACAGCTCATGCCGTGAAATGACTATGAATGGGAAGCACTGGACCTGCTGAAGAACCAGACGTACCACCACGTCAGGATCTTTGAACCCTTCTTTTCATAAAGATGGGTTTGAAGGCAGACATGACCCGAGCATTCAGCTACGTGGGGGTGGTACAACTTCGCCGACATGATGGAACCAGGTTCGAAATTCCTCACTATGGAATTCCTCATGTCCCTTAGTTTCGAAGAAACCGGTAACACAACTGAAATCTATTTTTGTTTCTTCGATGAACAATACAAGTTAACGGCAAAAGAACTTCGCATTGCTCTAGGCTTTGATAAAAAGTGCCTGCTAGATCCAAGTGTCTTAGCTAAAAGATATAAATATGATCGAACACGTGGTGGAACAAAATCTCTGAGGAACCTGTGAGTAGCAAGAATAGCATAGTTTCTATCCATAACCCTACTCTCAGGATGTTGGCAAAGTGGATTTTTATGGTGGTACACCCGCACTCTGACCTGCGCCTTTGCAGTCTCCCCGAGCTACAGTATCTCTTTCCAATGGCAAAGAAGAAAAAGCTCTTCCCAATCATGAGCATGCTTGCTCACTGGCAGAAGATGATCGCCGGCAGAAGTCCCATTGATATAACCACCATGGTCACGCATATTGCTACACATGTCAAGGCACTGGACAAAGCCCAGGTGACTTACTTGCCATGGGAGGAAGAGTACCAGCTCAAGGTAGGCGTGGAGCATTCTGTGCAGGGGCACATGATGCGTGAGGGGCGAAGTAACTCGTTGTTTATGACTTACCTCGGGTACGATAAAGAGGTCGAGCTCCCATGCCCGAGACTCTCTCTCTCTACTCGGTGAAAAGTTCTCTCTTGCAGATGCTGAAAAAGGAGCCAGCTCGTCACAGCGTTACCGGTACAACAACTCGGCGACAAACACGGTCGAGCACTCAGCAGCAAGAACAAGCAGGGCCCTCTCACCAAGCTGGAACCTCCCACATGAGCTTCGAAGAAACATACGAGTATTTCACTCAGGGAGGTACGAGCACTGCTGGAGGAACATCAGAATACGGTGCTTCCCAAGAGCCCTACTACCCCCCAGGTATGCAGGATTCCCATGGTCCACAGGTTGGTCCGTCAAGCTCACCACGCTACGGGTACGAAAACCCGATCATGCGCGGGATCTCCGATCTCACGTCTCGGGTCAACACCATGGGGCAGCAGCAGGACCAGCTCAGCATCGACCTTGCGCATAACACCGAACTCAACCAACAGAACTGTAGTATGAACACCTCTCTACTCCATGACACCACCAGCATCTTTACCCACCTAGGCCTCGGCCAGCACTTGCATCCACCGCAGCAGCCTCAGCAGCCACAACAACTACCACCACAACAACACTAGAAATATCCTGCTTATCCTTATCCACCTCCACAGCAACACGACCCTCAGCAGCAACCACACCCGCAGTAGTACTATCCGTACCCGCCGCAGTACTATCCATATCCTCCGCCGCCATACCCGTACCAGTAACCACCACAGGACCCAAGTCAGCAGAACTGAGCTTCATTGAAGCTTGGGGGAGCACCCAGGACTGTGCTTCATCGAGCTTGGGGGAGTATCCAGGTAAGTCGTCCAACTTACCCTTTTTGTTTTGAAGTCGCCATGCTAAAAAAATATGTTTGCTTCTGTTGGCGCTAAAAATCGGCTAGGAATCGGCCGATGACCTTCAGCGTCGGACACACGACCCGAGAGAATCTGCTTAACTCCTGTTCGGGTGATTGCCCTGGTGCGGTTCGCGCGGCGTGCCAGTCAATCTGACCCATTGATTGACAAGGAAATAAATGTATTAAATTTCGGGTGTTCCGATCGGCTGAGGTTCCAATCTGTCCTAAAAAGCGTATCAGCGAATCGGCCGATTTGCTATGAAGATGACCGGCTATGGATCAGCCGATAATCACGTAATAATTGCAAAGAAAACTGCTGGAGCAACTTAAACAATTATTACAGATGCAACACTTGAAATAGATCTAATCGGCTGTATGATAATGAACGAGGAAAAGCAATGATAAAGCTGATAGTTTCGATCTCAAGCTGGATAACTGGTGATAAAACTAGAACAATAGGTAAAACCTATAATTCTAGTAAATATCGATAACTAGTGAATAAATCTAAACGAAACAACGGCGATGCGCCCGAAGTTAAAGCTTAGATGTTATTCGATAAGCGGAACCTACCAATTGGCCGGAGATCGTGTTGATGCAGCCCTGCCAATCCGTACGAACTCGTGAAAGAAAAAAAAAGTATTGGCGAAGTCGCCGACTTGAAAGTAAAGTGCGATGAAAAAGTAGATTGTTTTTGTTGATTGATTGATGTATCCTACAAAACCCTGACGACTCCTATTTATATCCTAGGACTAAGATTCCTGATCGATTACGATCCGTTACAAACTTGATTTAAATAGAAAACTACTATATCTATAATATTTTCTTAAAGGAAACAGGCTCCCGCAGAATCTTCTGCCGCCATCTCCTAGTCCAATCCGGATTCTTTCCATTGCTTCACGACCGAGTCGGCATCGTTCTTTTGACCAACGTCAGGTCATTTTTGACTGGGATCTTCTGTTGGGATTCCAATGGCTTCATCTCCCTATCTGTTGGTGCAAGCTGTATCGCCAATCGGCCGATTCCCAACTGTAGCCTCAATCGGCCGATTCCCAACTGTAGCCTTTAAATCTGCCGCATTGGCCGATCTCTTCCTTTCCTGACGCCGATTCAACATGTGTCAAAATCTGGCGTCAACACATGCCCCCCAGTTTTGGAGTAAAACATGACTTTTACTTCGAAATTCTTTTTTAATCTCTCCTCCGCAGCAAAAAATCTCCCTCCGTTTCACGGTCTTCTACATGATGATTGCAATCTTCTCGAACCGGGCGCTTGAGACAACTGTTCCTCTGGAATTCGTGTAGACGGCGCGGCAAAAATCCCGCCTTTACCCTTTCTCTCTCAGACTTGTTTTAAGTATCGGCGTTCTCCGCCGCTCCTTCCCTACGAGCCTAGTAATCTCCTCCCCAGCGAATCACTGTTCATCTTCTCCCAACGCCCTTTCGGTCTCCAACCGTATCCACCGGCGATCTTTCTCACGTCTGCAATCTGCTTCATCCCTCCAATGGTGGCGCCATCAGCAACTCCACCAACCGCGGAGGTTCCGCCAGCAACTCCCTCGGCCATGGCGATCCCATCGGCGACTCCATCGGTAACTCCATCGGCGACAATGAGTTTCATTCCGGAGGTAATCAATCGAAACTGTCCTCTTTTACTTTTTACTGCTCAGGCACTTTTTAGATCCGTTCTCAATTTTTCCCTTTTCCCCCTTTTTTAGGCACTTAGGCACCAAATCACTATTCCCCTTTCCGAAGCCCCCGGTCTCATCTGCTTAGGTCCTATGGGGAATCCAGACCCAACTGATTTGATCAACTTAGAAACCTATAGAATCCCTTTCAAACAATCACCTATGGATTTGGGTCAGTGGTCAGGTGCTTTTAGATCTTGGCCGAATGAAACCCCTGGCTGGAAAGAATGGTACCAAAGATTAGCCAACTCCAAGAGAGTTCAGTGGGATGAGTTAAAAATCGGCCAGTGCATCAATCTCTCTTTGTCCCAAATGGAGAAAAATGAACCCTTGGTAATAGCGGCCTCCTATTTCTGATCCGACGCGCTCAACGCGTTTCTTTTTGGGTACGGACCTATGACTCCAACTCTGGCCGATGTCCTGATGCTGACCGGCCTTGACATTTCCTCCCCTGATACACCCTTTGATTATCTGACCAAACCAATCCATCAGCTAGAGACAAAAGGAATCGGCGGGTGGAAGGGGTATATCAGCAAAAACATGAGGACCGGGACGATTTCAGAGAGAGAACATACAACGTTCTTAATGATGTGGCTAGAGAAGCATTTCTTCTGTGGCAGAGCAGTTGGCCCTTCCTCCAATACACAAGCTCTGGCAGAAGCCCTGTCCATAGGCTCCACCATCCCCCTTGGAAAGCATATGTTAGGATCGGCCTACCATATGATGCACCAAATCGGCGTCAAATTATCAAAAGGGGAGTCGATTGGTAATCCTGGTGGTCCTTTGTGGTTTGTCACCCTCTGGCTTAACTTGTACATGAGCAAGGTCTTCCAGCAGCAGATAGAGACCAAAACATTTCCCAATATCGAGTCAAAGGAGAATCCGACCATACGACGACGGTGCACCTCTTTTGGAGAAGCAGCATCAGTCTTCCCTGGTTGTCAGTTCACTGCCACCCGAACGGCTGAATATTTCAGATGCTTTTACAACGGCTTCAGTGAAGAGACCACCAGCTGGTATCCGTATGAGATGACAGAGCCGACCTTCGAGCTTCTTGTCTGTTATGATTCATCATCCAACTCTTTTGATGGTGATCTCATGGATATTCTGATCAAGCAAGGGATTTTACTGGCAAACTTCTTTTCTGGGAAAGACTTCCCAACCTATGAATTTTACAACCCATCAGTCGCAGCACGGCAATTTGGCTTTGGTCAGCTGCCGATTCAAGTCTATTTTGCCGGCCGTGCAAAATTTCGAGATGAACTCACCAAGAGCCTCGACTACAGTCGGCTGTGCAATCTAATGCCAGACTCCAGTACCATCGATTTAAACAACTGGATAGTGGCTCCCTTTGCCGTCCAACAATTCAAATTATGGTGGGCAGAATGGAAGCAGCATCTCTTCTGTTCGTCTCCCTCAACATATTGTAATAGTCTGGACCCAGACAACATCGACTCAAATGCAGCGGTATTGCCTTTCTCCCAGCCGATTTCAACATTATCCCTTTTCATGCTACAATCTTGCCGCTAACTTGTATTTCCCTTTTCAGTCCGAAAGTCAACTTCCCCCGACGCAGAGCCGAAGTGGTAGGCCGATAGAGAGCAATCGCCCATACACACCATTCCCACTTATCGGCCATCACGCCCCGACCATTAAAGACATCACCAGCGGCCGATGGAAGCAAACGCCGAAAAGGCCTACTTTAAAGAAGACGAGCCGCCAAGTACGTGCCCGCATAGAACCGGTTGATCAATCGGCGGCGGCATCGGCTGAACCTCCAACTGCGCCAACTTTGCCGATTGCCGAGGAGGTCGATCTCCAGACTGCTACAGAAGTTGGAGCGGCCGCTGCATCATTGCTGGTAGAAGCTGTTCAGGTAATTCCGCTTACTTCACATACTTTTAAGTATTCTATCAATATTAACCTCTTCCTTCTGCCAGGCTGCACGAATTGCCCCAGCGCAGTCTCCGCAGCAATCGGCTACGTCCCAAGCGGAAGCCGAAACACCAGCGATTTCCCTCACCGAGGTAGAGTTTCTTAACACAATTTCTTGATCCTCAACAAAAAACCAACCGATTTTTGATGCAGGCCAATCTGGGTGCGTCGATTGTACCTCCCCAATAAACATCGGTCGGAAGACTCACAGAGGTATGGCAGACATCTTATATTATCAGACTTAATTATTCGCAGTATACTCATAAAATCTGCTTCCCATACCTTTTCAGGAGGCTGGCCTGAGCAGGGCACTGATAGTCGTCGAGTCTTCTTCTTCTGATGAGCTGATCGTGCCGGTTACCGAGACGAGGGTGGCACTTCCGCCGGCTCAAGCAAGGGAAATCCGTTTCAAAGAGGTAAGGAACTTATCACCCGAATCGGCCGATTCCCCCTTACTGTCTGCTAATCCGTATTTTTACTTTTTTATATTCTTTCGCAGGAGCAGGACACCCCCAATAACAGTCTTTTCTCTTTCGCGGTTCCCCTTCCTGACGATGAAGAGGTCGCTTCACACCAAGTCACATCAAGCTCAATTCCTGATGACGTCCGTGCCAAGCTCGAGAGTATGCGGACCCTCCTCCAAGACGATATCGGCTGATTAGTGGGAGATGCCTCGTCGATTCGGCGACTTCTTAATGAAATCAGAGGCCGAATTCCAGAGGAAGCGACAGAGGCTCTGGATCCTGCTGCATATATAGAGTCAATGCAGACTTCAGTGTTCAAGGCCTTGCGCCATATGGCCGATCACGCCAAGCTAGCGAAAGCCCACGAGGAAGAAGACTCTTACAAACACCAAGCCCAAGAGGTGCATCAGCGAATCAACTTCCTTGAGAACTCTCGTCCAAATATCATCGGCGCCATAGATCGCCTCAAACAGCAAAGGGCAGAGCTAGCCAAAGAGATGGAGCAGGTGACCAAGGCCATAGCTGCTGAAGAAAAAAGACTCCAAGACCTTCCATCTGTCATCGCCGAGCTGAAGCAAGAAAGACATAACCTGGCCCGTGAAGCAATAAAAATCCATCGTCAGATGCCAGAAGTTCCCGGATCGGCTGATGACGACCAAAGAATTGTAGACTCGGCCGATCAAATTAGGCAACGAGCGATTGCAGCTATCGATGCCCTCCTTGGGTGAATTGTAAAAAAATCCTGTAAACATTTAATGCCCTCTTATTCTTGACGCGCGGATTCAAACTTGAACTGTCTTCTTTGGCAACTTTTCATTTATTAGCACTTTTACTCCGATGGACGCATCATACCATCCCTTTACCCCCTTCCTTCTATAAGTATGATATCCCATATCGTTTCCAAAGGCGTTCGTATTACCCATCTTCTTCCCCTCCAATAATTTGATCTTTGTCCTCCCAGGCTAGACATCAAGATGTCTTCTTCATCTTCGTCTTTCTCTGTCAACCAGGTACGAACCCTCTTCTATTTCCTCCCTTGACATCTCAATCGCTCTGACACTGGGTAGTTGTTTGCTCTTTCTTTAGCCGAAACGCCTTAGTCCCAGTCTAGAATGAGTGATTGAAGTTATGCATTCAGACGAACCATTGTCGCAGGCGGACATAGATCTGATAAAAGCTCATTTTGAAGAACTCAAAGGTCATGTTCCTGCTGACGTCTAGAAAGTCTGGGACCATATAGACGCTAACTGCTCCAGGCGACCACCAACTGAAAGTAGTCATCCACTCCCACGCTCAGTTTCCCTTGAAGATGCTGCGGCGGGAACATCCCAACCACCTCTTGACAGGAGCCATCCACTCCCTCGTCAAGTCGAGGCTGAAGCCACCATGGAGGATCTGGAGGAGAAGAGCATCCGCCTTTTGATAAAATTAGGCCGGATTGAGAGAGAGATCAAGAAAAAGTGTGATCAATAGATATATTGGTACTTTTTTATTCTAAGGGTGACTTGTACCATGTCGGCCATGTACTCTGCTGTTTTCACCGAATAATGAATCAGTCAGACCAAATCAAAATGTCTCCTCCTTAAGGCGATGTCATTTTTACATCGGCTATATAGACAAGAGCCAATAGGAGATGGCCACGTTGTCTTGATGCACCTTACCGCAAGTTATGCACCCACCCATATACTTTGATAGTATCTCTTTAGATATCTCCCGTTTAAGGCCCTTGTGAATTCTTCCCCTTCGATAGTTTCTAGTATATATGCATTTCCCGAAGCACATCGGCCGATTCTATACGACCCCTCCGAAGTGGGCGACCATTTACCGAATTTGGGATCCTTAGACCCTATCGGCAGCACCAACTTCCATACCAAATCTCCTTGGGAGAATTGTTTAACCTTGACCTTCTTGTCATACCACCTGGCCACCCTTTTCTTGTTTTCTTTGATGCTAATTAGGGCCCTCAATCGTTGACCTGTCGAATCATCGAGCTCTTCCTTCATGAGGAAGGAATAGTCATCAACCGTCAACTGATCTTGAAGCGATACGCGCCTTGACCCCGTCCTTAATTCCCAAGGCAAGACTGCCTCGTGACCATATACCAACTGATAAGGAGATATCTTAGTGGCCCCGTGGTAGGCCATCCTATAAGCCCATAGAGATTCAGCCAAAGACATGTGCCACTTCTTGGGTTGTTCCTCTATCTTCCTCTTGATCAACTTGATTATCCCCTTATTGGATGATTCGGCCTGGCCGTTGGCTTGAGCATAGTACGGACAAGAATTCAACAATTTAATCCCCATATCGGTGGCGAATTCTCCGAACTCCCCTGAGGTGAACATCGTTCCTTGATCAGTTGTGATAGTTTGAGGAATACCGAACCGATAAACAATGTGGTTCTTAACGAAATCGATCATATCGGCCGATGTCACGGTCTTCAACGGAACTGCCTCTACCCATTTGGTAAAATAATCAGTGGCTACCAATATAAACTTGTGCCCTCTGCTTGATGGAGGGTGAATCTGTCTGATGAGATCTATTCCCCAATCTCTAAACGGCCATGGCTTAATTACCGGGTTCATAGCCGAAGCTGGTGCGCGCTGCACATTGCCAAACTTCTGACAGTCTTGGCAACCTTTATAATATTTGAAACAATCTTCAAGAATCGTCGGCCAATAATACCCATTGTTTCTGATCATCCACTTCATTTTGTGAGCCGATTGATGGGCTCCGCATACACCTTCATGGATTTCCACCATCAGGACCTTCGCTTCTTCCGTTCCTAGGCATTTGAGAAGAACCCCATCAATCGTCCAGTAAAACAAATCGTCTTCGAGTAACACATATTTTGTGGCCTGAAAATGCACTCGCTGATCCACCTTCTGGGACGGATCCTTCAAGTAATCGGCAATCTCCTTTCGCCAATGATCGGCCGCGAGTTCCAGAATCATAGCCCCTTGAATCGGCCGATATCCGGACGCGTGTTGGGCAAGCCTATTGGCCTCTTCATTGTAATTTTTGGGAATGTGCCCAATCACCGCAGACATGAATTCCTTTAATAGCTGTAGGCAATCTTCATAGTAAATCCCTAAGATATCATCTTTGCATTCAGATTTCCCTGTTAATTGATCTACGATGAGCATGGAATCTCCAAAAATCTCGACTGCATCAGCTTTGACTTCCCTTAACAATTGGATACCTTTTAGGACGGCTCGGTATTCCGCTTGGTTGTTGGTTGCGGATGCTTCTATCGGCAGAGAGAAATCATAGCTTGCCCCCCGAGGCGATACAAGAACGATGCTGATTCCCGATCCGGCTCCACACGAAGAACCATCGAAGTATAGAGTCCATGGAACCGGTTCAACGACAGCAATTTCCTGTCCACAATGTTGAGCCACGAAATCGGCCATGACTTGACCCTTGACAGCCTTGTCCGATTCGTACCTTAAGTCAAACTCTGACAGAGCCAGGATCCACTTTCCAATCCGTCCTTTCAAAATTGGCAGTGATAGCATATATTTTACCACATCATCCTTGCATACGACTATGCACTCTGCCGATAACAAATAGTGCCTGAGCTTGGTACACAAGAAGTATAGACACACGCACAACCGTTCCACCGGGAATATCTTGTTTCTGCGTCCAGGAGTCTTCTGCTGACATAATATACCACCCGTTCTTTTCCTTCGAACTCCTGTACCAGCGCTGATCCGATAGCTTGTTCGTCAGCCGATAAGTATAATTTGAACGGCTTATTGGGCTGTGGCGGGACTAACACCAGTGGTGAAATTAGATATTGCTTGATATCTTCTAACGCTTTGCGTTGTTCTTCTCCCCACACAAATTCCTGATCGGGCTTCAATTTCAATAAAGGAGTGAAAGCTTGAATACGTCCAGACAAGTTGGATATGAATCTTCTAATAAAATTGACCTTGCCGATGAGGGACTGCAGCTCAGTTTTATTCTGCGGGGCTACAACCTTATTGATGGCAGCTATGGTCTTCCGGTTAACCTCTATCCCGCGCTCATGGACGATGAATCCTAAGAATTGCTCGGCCGACACGCCGAATGCACACTTGTTCGGGTTCATTTTCAACCCATGCTTCCTTGTGCACTCCAATACCTCTTGTAAATCGGCCAGATGTTCCTGATGACCTTTCAACTTGACCACAACATCGTCGATGTAGATTTCCACCGATATACCAATGAGCTTGTGAAAGATATAATTCATAGCCCGCTGGTATGTAGCACCGGCATTTTTTAACCCAAAGGTCATTACCACCCACTCGAACAGACCGAGGTGGCTCGGACACCTGAAAGCCGTCTTCGAAATATCTTCTTCGGCCATTAATATTTCATTGTACCCAGCATTACCATCCATGAAACCGATGACTTTATGTCCTGCGGCAGCATCTATCAAAACATCGGCTGTCGGCATCGGATACCCGTCCCTCGGTGTAGCCTGATTTAGGTTCTTGAAGTCGATGCATACGCACAACTTTCCGTTTTTCTTATATACGGGTACAATATTAGAAATCCATTCGGCGTAACGGCACTGCTAAATAAATCTTGCTTCAATCAATCTTGTGATCTCGGCCTTTATATCAGGTAGAATTTTAGGATTGCACCGTCGTGCAGGCTGCTGATATGGCCGATATCCTGATTTTATAGGCAACCGGTGTTCGACAATGGACCGGTCTAGGCCAGGCATCTCATGGTATTCCCAAGCGAAGCAATCTTTGAATTCTTTTAACAAACTTATCAATCCACATTTGTAATCGGGATCTAAACTAGCACTAATATACGTCGGCCTTGGCTTGCTACCATCTCCCAAATCCACCACCTCCAATGAATCAGCCGACGTAAATCCATGCCCAAGCTTCCCGTCTTCTCGGACGAACTGATCCATCTAATCTGAATCTTCAAAGCCGACTGCTTGGATCGGCAGTAGACCGAAATCGGACACTTTCAGGAAATCAGTGTCCCAAGTTCTACCCGATATACACTTGACGTGTTCACAGCTCCACTGTTGCGTGTCAGCCGCCGCAACACTGTAGGTGGAATCGGCGGTGACTATCTCTGTACTGTCGCCGACCCACTGTACGAGGCATTGGTGCATTGTAGACGGGACGCAGCAATTCGCGTGTATCCAATCGCGACCGAGCAGCATGTTGTAGGATCCCTTACCATTAATAATAAAGAAGGTAGTGGGAAGAGTCTTACTGCCGATGGTGAGGTCGACGCAGAGCGCTCCGCGGGCGGGAGACACGTTGCCTTCGAAGTCTTTGAGCATCATGTCCATCTTGGTCAGGTCTTCATCGCTTTTGCCTAACTTTCGGAACATGGCATATGGCATGATATTGACTGCAGTTCCTCCGTCCACTAGTAGCCTGGTAACGGGTCGTCCGTTAACGTATCCTTTGAGAAATAGTGCCTTGAGATGTTGCCGTTTTTCGTCCTGCGGTTTCTCAAAGGTGGTTGTCATTGGCTCTAAAACCAACTGCGCCATCTGCTTCCCCATCCTTGTTGCTTTATCTCGATCGGCGGGCGCCCTGAACTCCATCGGCAATATGAACACCATGTTGACATCAGCTGCCGATTCTTGATTGTCTCCCTCCTTGTTGTTGTTTCTCTTGGGGCGCCAGACCCGAGACCTGTCGTTCTTATCCAGCACCTGCCTCTGCTCTTCCTCTTGTTGTTCCCATTGGCGCAGATGTTGGATCCTTCATTTTTGAGATTAAGACAGTCCATCAGGGCACCACCTGGGGTTTACTGGCTTGGCCGGCGGTTTGGCGTGCTCCCAGTCTGGTTCCCTTCCTAGGGGGTTCTCATCTGACACCCTAGCATGAGCCATTTCTTCTAGCCGATCGTGTACGCTGGTTCTGCCCCCCAGTCGTTTCTGCTGGTTGATCCTGCTCTTCGACCGGTCATACCGGTCAACTCTGTCCCCCAGCCGATCATGCACTAAAAGGCGCCGACCTTCTTGTTCGCACAAGTTTCTACTGATCGGCTCTGATCCTGTATCTCTGGAGCGCGATCTTTTGAATGGGCGATCGTTGCGACTTGATCCGCTGCACTCGGTGCAATTATCGGCTGATGGCAATCTGAGGTCATTTTCCCAGCAATGGATGAAGAACGGACATCGCCAATGATCTTCGTGTCGACGTATCATCTCATCGTGGTGCCTCGACCTTTCCTGCTGCCGCTGATATTTGCTGAGTAAGAATTGGGAAGTGACGGGTCTACGCGATCGTTCTGATCCTTCGCCCTCGTCTTCAGCCCATCTTTTCCTTTGACATCATTTATCGTAACCTGCTTTCTAGGATCCACGGCGCCGCTTCTTCTAGCCGATTCCGATGTCAACACCTTGGTTTGAAGTGAGTTTCTTCCCGTGTCAACCATGTTAGTAGGGAACGGATGTTGATCAATCTTCATCGGCTTCACCGGCTTTGCCGGGACTTCGAACTTGAGTCTGCCTTGCTCAATGGTTGACTGTATCTGCTGACGGAAGATCTTGCACTCATTTGTGTCATGAGATGTAGCATTGTGCCATTTGCAATATTTCATCTTTTTGAGCTGATCGGCCGAGGGAATGGTATGGTAAGGTGAGAGCTTGATTTGCCCCTCCTGGAGAAGTAAATCGAAGATTTTATCGGCCTTTGACGTGTCAAAGCCGAACGCTTCTGGTTCTTTCTTGCCGAAAGGGCACGATATCGGCTTTTTCCCTTTCACCCATTCTGCCAGGCCGATTTCTTCTTCTTCCTCAGATTCAGACCCTTCCAAATATGCCACCTTTTTCTGGAAATTCCTCCGTTGATCAAACGGACGTATTTCCTGACCGGCCAATCGGTGAACGATCTGACTTAAGCTTTCAAATTCTTGTGAGGTGTACCTCTCCTTGATGTGTGGCAGGAGGCCTTGGAAGGCGATATCGGCCAACTGGGCATTGGTCAAGGCTAGGGTATAGCATTTGTTTCTAACCTCTCTGAACCTCTGTATGTAGCCAGTTACTGGTACGTCACTCCTTTGCCTGAGGCTGGTCAAATCTGAAAGCTTCATCTCGTGTACTCCCGCATTGAAGTACTTATGGAATTGCTTTTCTAGATCGGCCCAAGTAACGATGGAATTGGGTGGTAAGGTAGTGAACCACTGGAAGGCCGATCCAGACAGAGACGATGAGAACAGACGCACCCGCAGAGCATCTTGTGTGGCAGCTTCCCCGCACTGGATGATGAATCTATTTATGTGCTCCACGGTTGAGGTGTCGTCCAGCCCCGAAAACTTGGTAAAGTCAGGAACTTTGTACCGGTGGGGAAACGGCGGTAGATCGTAAGCTGATGGGTATGGCGTCTTGTACGTATAAGTTTGTACTTTTGGTTTTAACCCGAATTGGTCTTGAATTACCTCCGCTATTCTTGCTGTCCAATCCACTTGCTGCTGATGAACAGCTGGTCGGGGCGTCGGCATATGTTGGTGGATCGGCGGCGGTACAGCCGGGTGATGTATTGAAACGTGTGGCGGATTCTGTTGCATCATGGCTGTCTGAGCAGTTGATAGCTGATGGCGAAGCGAATCTGTCGCCCCATCGTACATCGTCATCGGCGCCGTGCTTCTGAGTGCTTCTGCGGCATCTGCCCCCCTGCCGATTTCTGACGTGGTTGGTTAATACTGAGGACCGTTGGCTGAACGGCCGAATGGAACGGCGCCTGGATCGGATAGCTCCCATGTCCGGTTGATTCATTAGGAAAAGCCGCTGTTGCTGGTGCCCCCAAGGTGCTGAGTTTGAGGGCAGCGATTGCACGGAAGCAATCTGGACAGGCTGAAGCGGCGCTTGCGATCGAAAACATGGTGCACCGTTATACCCTGGAGGCATTGAAGGCAGCGAAGTGTTGTATCCTTCGTGTTGCGTCGACATCGGCTGAGGAGCCGAGTGAGACGTGCCTGGTAAGCTTCTGGCTGGAGGTACAATAGGTGGGGCGTATGCTGGCCCCTGATATCCCTGAGCTACTCCGCTAACCAGAGAACTGATGACGACGTTATACACCGTGTTGGTCATTACTGAGGATTGGTCGATGAAAGCCTGATAGACGGACTGTTGAATCATATCGGACATCTTGCCCGAATCCTCAGCGATGGTGATGTGGCGGGGAACTGGAAGAGGAGCTTTCTTGATTGCCTCCCCGCTTCTGGTACGACTGAAAGATTGCAGATACATCCTTTTGTAGTCTTCTAGATGTTTTGCCAGTTCCTCTTTCTAGTCGTCCTTGAGATCTGCTTCCGTGACCTCAATGATGTTGTTCTCAGAGACTTCGGTGGTCTTTGACATATTGGATCTTGAGGTCATCCCACCAGGCGTGCCAACAGTGTGTTGGCGCTAAAAATCGGCCAGGAATCGGCCGATGACCTTCAGCGTCGGACACACGACCCGGGAGAATCTGCTTAACTCCTGTTCGGGTGATTGCCCTGGTGCGGTTCGCGCGGCGTGCCAATCAATCTGACCTGTTGATTGACAAGGAAATAAACGTATTAAATTCCAGGTGTTCAGATCGGCTGAGGTTCCGATCTGTCCCGAAAAGCATATCAGCGAATCGGCCGATTTGCTATGAAGATGACCGGCTATGGATCAGCCGATAATCACATAATAATTGCAAAGAAAACTGCTGGAGCAACTTAAACAATTATTACAGATGCAACACTTGAAATAGATCTAATCGGCTGTATGATAATGAACGAGGAAAAGCAATGATAAAGCTGATAGTTTCGATCTCAAGCTGGATAACTGGTGATAAAACTAGAACAATAGGTAAAACCTATAATTCTGGTAAATATCGATAACTAGTGAATAAATCTAAATGAAACAACGGCGATACGCCCGAAGTTAAAGCTTAGATGTTATTCGATAAGCGGAACCTACCAATTGGCCGGAGATCGTGTCGATGCAGCCCTGCCAATCTGTACGAACTCGTGGAAGAAAAAGAAGTATTGGCGAAGTCGCCGACTTGAAAGTAAAGTGCGATGAAAAAGTAGATTGTTTTTATTGATTGATTGATGTATCCTACAAAACCCTGACGACTCCTATTTATACCCTAGGACTAAGATTCCTGATCGATTACGATCCGTTACAAACTTGATTTAAATAGAAAACTACTATTTCTATAATATTTTCCTAAAGGAAACGGGCTCCCGCAGAATCTTCTGCCGCCATCTCCTTGTCCAATCCGGATTCTTTCCATTGCTTCACGACTGAGTCGGCATCGTTCTTTTGACCAACGTCAGGTCATTTTTGACTGGGATCTTCTGTTGGGATTCCAATGGCTTCATCCCCCTATCTGTTGGCTCCAGCTGCATCGCCAATCGGCCGATTCCCAACTGTAGCCTCAATCGGCCGATTCCCAATTGTAGCCTTTAAATCTGCCGCATCGGCCAGTCTCTTCCTTTCCTGACGCCGATTCAACATGTGTCAAAATCTGGCGTCAACAGCTTCGAATAAAATGAACTCCCAACTTATGTATGGAAATCCGTGCAAGCTCTACTTTCAGAAATAATGAAAAGTTGCTCTGTTCATGTTCTGCAAGTGCCTCGTTTATAGCTTGTTACTCGCTTAGTGCTTGATCTTGCTGGTAAACATTGTCTTGGATTTGTGGGAGCATGAACATGATTTCCATGCCTAAGTTGTTGAGAAATTTGAGATAATGAAATTGGAATAAGACTGCATGCTCTAGTAGGGAACCTCTCGGAATTTCTTTGAAAAATGAAAACATGGTAAAGAGATCCCCTTTGGTTTGAATGTCCTATCCAGAGCCATAAACATTTACTATCATTTAAGCCACTTATGCTATCCTGAGTTGCTTTGAGCTTTGTCGAACAGTGAGTCCGTCCGAGGTAAGGTACCTATCATTTACCGATCTTTCTCCTTTGCGTACCCATTGTTCTGCTAGCCTCAAAAGTCATCTGGCCTGTCGAACCTACTCCAGCTATTGGCATCCACTATCGCTAGATATCACATCCATACCACAGCCTAAATATCTCCACCGTGAACCCATCCATAAAAGGTCTATGCAATCCGCCACTCCGCTCGTGTATCCATCTGTTCATGAGAGCATGGACTATCCTAAAAAAATGATTATAAGGAAAGAAGAAAGGAAAAGAGATAGAACCCATACTCTCCAAAATCAAAAGAGCTCAAGAGTGCAAATAAATGACCAAAATAACCAAAGTGTGAGTCCATTCTCTCCCTCTCCCCTGAAAATTACATCTTCCACAAGATCGGAATTTGATCGGGTACCTACCTCCTTCGAACCACTCTTCGGCTCAGCAATAAAGGTAAACCAAGGTATGCAACACTCCTCCTACCCGTGAGCTCCACATATCAGCCTTAGAAGTAGGAAGGTGATGGTCAATTTCCGACCATGGTGAGGATTATACACCTTGAGCGACCGTGAGAGTGCCACTGGGGATTCTCAAAACCATTCTTTTGAAAAACTATCAAAATTTTGAGAAGGAACCTGAACAGGTGGCAAAAAAAACTCCGGTGGAAACTGTTCAGTTTCTCAACCGCTCAAAGCGAGGGTTGAAAAGTGACTAAGCCCCAAACTCCAAACCTGGGTACGATCAGCATCCTCAGGTACATACGACTACGAGTAATTTGCTATGCACAAGGTACCTGCAGGGGGTGGACATTGATGCAACTCCTGATCCGCCGAGCCTAAGTATTAAGCCTTGCTCGAGGACGAGCAAGAGTTTAAGCTTGGGGGTGTGTTGATGGCCTTTATCCGACCATCGTCCGTCAACTTCTCAGGAATAATTCAGAGTTTTTGCATTATGTTCCATACATATTTTATTTAAACTAATAAATTTCCAAAAGTTTTGGATGAGTTGCCTATGCAGAAACGGGTGTGCCAAAATCGAGGCAAAATGGGGACAAACCCAGGCCGACTGGCCTACACTAGGCCGGCCGGCCTGGCTCTGTGCCCAATCGCCACATCACTGATCCAGGGGTCAAGAAACACAACCAGGATGATCATACATCATGCACTTGAAGTCGGTTTGATACGAGGACCCGAAAGGCTTCACCCACGGGTTCGGCCCACCTGCATGTCTGAAATGGTTGCTTAACTAAAAAGCAACTGTTACCGACCTCAGGAGGCAATCAGGAGCGTTCACCCAGAAGGCGGTGCCACTTGGCACCAACCCCAGGCTGGCCGGCTTGGGGGGGGGGGGGGGCGGCCGGCCCCACCTTGCAGCCTTAGGTGCCTAGTCTTTGCATGGAAGTTAAGCAACTGCCAAGTCTGCGTGCAATTGAGGCGCATGTCCAATTACCAACCTTCAAACAGTATAAATAGGCCCCTCATCTCACTTGTAGACACACACATTGAAGGAGTTCTCACTTCACTTCAGTTCGAGAGTTAGGTTTAGTAGTCTGGGAGTTAGAGTCGAGTCGAGCTTGTCTCGGGATTCCGGAGTTGTCCTCGGAAGTCTGGTATAGCTCTTGAATCCTTCCTTTGACTTTATTAATATAAGTTATCTTCTTCATCTTTTCAAGTCAGCTTTACTTTCAGAATTTATTTATTTATTTCCAAGCGTTCTGCTTGTGTGCGGAAGTTCTGTCCTCTAGCTTAGGCTTTGTTTTAGTCTTAGTCTGTCGGGACCTTATCTTACAGGTTTTCTCGCCCGGACTAGGGGGCTCAAGTTAGTTCCCTAGGTTGAGGGGGATTTCTCTTGAAGGCCTCAGGAGAAATTCTAACACCGAGTGTAGACGTGGTGTCCACGGAACTGATATGGTAGGCGGCAGGTGGTGACAGCCCTGTCCTTCCTTTGTAGTCCATCATGTTCGGGTGTTTTTATAGCAGCAGATCGTTGGCCGAGTTGGACCCCCCTCTCTCTTCCCTTTTTCTGAGGTCCTTCTGCCCTAGCTGCCGAAGTAAGCTTTGTTCTCTTGATAGCTAGGTTAGTCAAGGTTTAGTCTAGAGAGGCTAGCTTGTTAGTATAGAAGTGTTTTGGGAGTCTTTCTCGCTCGTTGTCCCCCCAGCTGCGTACCGCTCTAAGGTAGAGTCTCCTGTATGTCACCCGGTCATTGCCTGGCTACTTATCCCATTTATCTATCTGGCTTACCCCTGCTATCTAGTTGGTGATTATCTCTAGTAAAGTTTACCATTCATTCGATCGATACTCTTTAGACCATAGTGCTTCCCCGTGAAAATTCGATACCCTGGAGTACTCCAAGGTGAAGTGCTACAACGGTGTATTCTGTGCGCTTGCGGAATCTCTATTCTATTGGGCATAAGAAATGCCGACAGGGAGACTCGGGGAAATGCTATAGCGGTATATCCGTGCGCTTGCGGATTCTTTCTGTAACCGTTAAGATATACCACCACGGCGTTTCCAGGCGCCACTGCAAGGGATGGGACTAACACCCTCATTCCTAGTGGTGACGCTAAGAAATGCCAACAAGCATTTCTGGCACCGTTGCCGGGGAGAAGCATTGATATAAAAGATTTACTAATACATGATCATGGCAATATGTTTAAGAAATAGCTGTAGCTTATTCAGGCTAATGTTGCTTTTGTTTTCTCCTTAATGGTTGAAAACAGGGTAGTATATGACCGGTTTCTCTTTGCCAACAAACTTTGTTGAAAATCCAGACAAACCCGTGAGAAGGGTCCGACCTCGTGTCATCCCTCCTCAGATCATCTTGTCGACAAGCGAACAAGTTCTTCAAGCACCATCAACAATCACCGAACCCATGGCTGAGAAGACTCTCCGCGACTTTTCAGTCCCCTCCGCCGCCAATGTGGCGACTAGACCCAACATCGATGTTGGGAACGTGAACTTCGAGCTGAAATCCAGCCTTATCAACATGGTGCAGGCTAGCCCATTTTGTGGCAAGCCTAACGAGGATGCCAATGCCCACCTCCAAGGTTTCCTGGAGTTATGCAAGACTGTC
Organism: Panicum miliaceum; assembly: GCA_032594955.1. Taxonomy (NCBI): domain Eukaryota; kingdom Viridiplantae; phylum Streptophyta; class Magnoliopsida; order Poales; family Poaceae; genus Panicum; species Panicum miliaceum. Next base: position 42,631,890 of record CM064061.1, on the reverse strand, counting down.
ACCATCAGGGGCGTTGCTGCTGACGCCATCAGGCTCCATCTATTTCCCTTTTCCCTCCTGGGGAAGGCGAAACAGTGGTTCTACCAGAACAAAGAAACCGTCAACATGGGGGGCAAGTGTTCCATGGCATTCCTCGCAAAGTTCTTCTAGCTGGGCAAAACTAATGCCCTGCGAGGGAAGATATCCAGTTTCCAGCAGACAGGGATGGAGTCAATCGCCGAAGCTTGGGAGAGACTTTAAGAATATATACTCGCCTGTCCTCATCATGGAATGGATGAGTGGCTCATTCTCCAAAGCTTCTACAATGGGCTGACTCCAACATCAAGAGCCCACATAGATGCCGCTGCTAAAGGAGCCTTCCTCGACCTCACGATCACCAAAGCAAATGCGTTGATCGAGAAGATGGTCTCCAATCAGGGTTGGAACGAGGAGCGTTCCCAACCCAAAAGCAAAGGTGGAATGCACACCATAAAGGAAGTCGACAAGCTCTCTGTCAAGATGGACCTCCTGTTGAAGCGCCTAGACAAACGAGCGCAATATAAGGAGCGTATGAACAACTACGCTCAAGCCGTAAACTCGCACCCCATGTGCGAGGTCTGCGGCAATGGTGGACACTCGGGGAACGACTGCCCCAAGACCCGTGAAGACGCTACCTTCATCATCAACAACAACGGGTACCATCCACAAGGACGCCAAGGGTGGGGCCAATCACGCCCACCGTACCATGGAGGAGGTAACAATTACAATTCAAATTACAATTCAAATTTCAATTCGATCCAACCCTCCATAAAAGATCTTGTTCTTGGCCAAGTTAAAATAAATGAGTCTATAAATAAGAAACTTCCTGCCAATGATAAAACTCTTGAGAGCATAGGCATAAAAGTTGGAACCTTACCCTATGCTCTCAAGAATCAGTGAAGCTTTAACAGAATGATAGAAACCCAACTTGCACAAATTTCTGATGTCGTTCCTACTCCCGAAAAGGTAAGTGCGGTGACCACGAGGGGTGGTAACTCCACTCGTGCTCCGCCGCACCCTAACCATGCAGGAATGACAATAGGACCGCAAGAAGAAGAGGGGCCGTCAGGCCACGAGGAAGACAAGGAGCCCGAGAAAGAAACGACCCCGCAACAGTTCTTTGATACAAGCTTCTTGCCGTTTCCTACCTGTAATCGGAAGACAGCGGTGGATGAGCAATTCGGTCGTTTCATTGAGATGATCCGGAAGATACATGTTAACTATGGCAGAACCACCTGAATTAATCCGGCTCAAGTGCACTAACCATCACCACGAGGGCAATCAGGGCTAACTCGCACTTCAAACGGAGTAATCCATAGGTTTGTCGGGTAACCTCCCGATACAACCACGGGTTTGCCGATCGAAACAACACATACAAAGTACTCACACGAAGGTAAGTCCAGAGAATACAACTGTTGACGCCAGATTTTGACACGTGTTGAATCGGCGTCAGGAGAGGAAGAGATTGGCCGATGCGGCAGATTTAAAGGTTATAGTTGGGAATCGGCCGATTGACGCTATAGTTAGGAATCGGCCGATTGGTGCTGTAGTGCCGTGCTATTGGCGAATGGAGTTGGTAGGGGTCGGCCGATTGAAAGGCTAGAGCGTTTGGGCCAATATGGGCTTGCGCCAACTGATAGGGTATGAAGCCAATGGAATCCCAACAGAGGATCTGAAACACCTCAGGTGTTCAAATTACGAAATAAGCCTCATTAGCTTAACACGGTGCATAAATGATTAAGAGAAGTTTAAACAAAATGAGTTTTTAAAATAACTTCTAAACTAGAACCCAAATGAGCTTTGGCCTAAAACAAAACTTGTGCAACTTTTCTTTTTGAGCAACTTTCATGTTCAGAGATTTTTGAGTTGCAACACAAAAATTTGAGAAACACTTGAAATTGCAAACCAGTCCCTGCCTTTTCTTCTATTTCCGCTGCAGACCCCTCTTCTCCGCCTCGCCCGACCCTCTGACGCGCAGCTGCTCGTCCGACCCTCGCATCGCCCGACCCTTTCACTCGCCCGACCTCGGCTTCGCCCGACCCTTTCACTCACCCGACCCTACGTTCGCCCGACCCTCGGCTTCGCTGCGGCCCTCGCTTCGCTCGACCCTCGCCCGCCGCGCAGTCGCCGCAGGCCACTTGGCTGGCGATGCCTGACAGTGCTAGGCGCCAAGCCAATGCCTTGCCGCGCCCGCACGCGTGCCCGCACGCCGCGAACCTCCCCAGTCCGCGCACGCCACGCGCGCGCCGGCGATGCGCGCCTCTGCTCGCCGCCCGCCGCGCCCAATGGGCAAGTCGCGCCGTGCCCGTGTCTCCGCCGCGTCCCGCAAGTCGCCACGCTCGCAGCCCGGCAAGACAGCTGCTGCAGCTCGTCGCCCAACCCGCGAGCCGCGTGATCTCCAGCTCCACACGCCAAATCCTCAGCGCCCAGACCCCTGCCCGCGCCCGCCGGACGCCGCGCCGGCTCTGTTCGCCGCCCGTCGCGACCAGTAACGCGCCCCCGTCGTGCCGCCCGCGCCCGCGCCCGCGCCTCGCAGTCAAGTTCCGCCCCTCCTCCCGCCTCTCTGCTACCTACAAAAGGCCGCACTGAGTCCCCCTGGCACGCCCAGACACCAGAACGCCGCCGCCGCCACCATTACCACCGTCGTGCCCAGCTCACCATGGAGCTCACCTCTCCGGCCACCCCTTGCCAGAGCTGAGTCTCCCACCACCACCGTAGCACCCCACCGCAGCTCATTGCCCCACCCATCGTCGCCCAGAACCACCGGAGCACCGCCAGCGTCGCCCGCGCCGCCGCCGCTCCTTGCTACTCCATGGACAGTTCACTCTTAAGCTCCACCGTCCAAGCCAAGCTTCAAAACGGGTTCCCCTCGACGCCGCGAAGCTCCTCGACCAGCCCACGCTCTTCCCTCCTCGCCGGAGCACCGTCGCCGACGCTCCGTCCCGCCGCCGCCCCTCTGCTCCACGCCGATGAGCCACGTCCGGCCACCCCTAACCCCGACCAAGGCCATCCCGAGGTACCTCTCACCTCCCTGGATCTCCCCGACCCTTTTCCGCTCGCCGCCGACGAGCCCCCTCGCCGGAATCTCGCCGGCCGCCATGCCAGCGCCGCCCAGGGACCCAATTGCATCGATTGCAATCTTTAAAAGAGTCTGCACGCAAGTTTCCAAGGACCCCTCTATAAAGAAAGTTTAAACTTTGAATTCAAAAATAGTGAACTTGTAAAATTCATTTAAAATCCTAGAAAAATCGGAAAAATACAAACTCAACTGTTCTGGAATCTTTAGATGAAAATCTACAACTTTTGTTACATGCTTTTCTTAAGTTGCTTGCTAAATTTTGCACTAAATTAAATGGACGGTTTAATAGACTTTAATATCTTTTCCCAAGAAGGCAAGCCCCGGAGCATGAACCCTATTTTTCCTAAACTTATGCAACTTATTACTCTACTTACTTGTGCATTAAGTTTATAGGAGTCGAATGAAAACTTAGTCGCATGGTCCTAGGTACCCATGCTCTGAACACTAGATGTAAGGTTCGATAGAATGCTATGCTGATAGGACTCGGTAAAAGTTGAGTGATTTCCTATCACTCATGAGAATATAGGAGTTTTATGTTTACTACATGCTGCAATCATAAGGTCGACGGACGGGGCTATGGTACGATGTTTATGTTGATGATTGAGGCCCCGTCTATTTAGTGAAAAATGCTAAGACCGCAGTGTGTGGTAGTGGTGGTTAAGTCTTTGAACGTACTAACCACATGCCGAGAATATGGTAATCGGTAAGCTTAAGTACTGGATTGAACCGAGGCCGGAATATACTTCCCACCGTCTTGAATTCGTTCACATCTAGCTAATGGCGGGTGCATTTGCCGCCACGGCCCGACGTACCGTGGTCTGTGGGGACGTGTAGTCGAGGGTGGTGGGCCTGTTCCGTGAAGCGGGAATTGAAGGGAAAAGTTGCACGTGTGACTCTGTGAGTAACCACGTGACGTGTGTTTAGATTTCCCTTGCAAGGTTAAGAAATTCGATTCGAATCGTCCGTTTCTCGCGGTTATTGAGACTGCTTGACCCTTTTACCACATAGAGTAAGAAGAGGAACAATGATGATGATTAATCTTGTTGGATGCAAAATAATTCTTCTACCATGTATGATATTGGATAGTTGCTTACCTAGAATGGTTAAAGAAAGCTAGAACTTGGAGCTAAAATCTGAAAGTAAGGACCTACTTATATATGCTTTTTGGCAAAACAAACCCCTCAAGCCAAAAGCCTTGCATGTCTAGGAGTCGGCTAAGTATATTCCACTAGTCGGGTAAGCCTTGCTGAGTATTAGTATACTCAGCCTTGCTTGTGGCTTGTTTTCAGGTGAAACTTTCGAGGATATGATTGCTAGTTTGACTTGGCCTTGTACCCTTCCTCCTGGTTGGTCGGTGGAATGGGATACACCCCCGGCCAACAGTGATAATGCCGAGTGATGTCTCGTACGGGCTTCATCGAGACATCCTGTATCGTCGAGTAGTTGTCGTTATTATTCCGCTGCTTGAACTCTGAGGAACTCTATTATTTTGAACTCCGAAGTACCTTGTTTTACGAATTTGAACTCCATTGTAATAATAATTTATGATGAACCCTGTGGTGTAAAATTTGTGGAATGTTGTATACTCTGGGCTCACCTTCGCGTGAGTACATGTATGCGTGGTTTCGATCGGCAAAAACCATGGTTGTATCGGGAGGTTACCCGACAGACCAGTGGATTATTCCGTTTGAAGTGCGAGTTAGCCCTTATTGCCCTTGTGGTGATGGTTAGCGCGCTTGAGCCGGATTAATTCAGGTGGTTCTGCCACAGCTGGTATCAGAGCCGAAATGCATACGCCAGAGAATGCAACAAGCCTTAAAAACTTGTTTTCCTAAAACTTGACCACAAAAATTGTGTTGGAAAATGCGTTGGTTCGTTAAGGATGGTGCCTAGTTCGTAAAGCCCTAAGGGATTATGGGAAAGTTACTAGGTGGCTATCTAACTTATGAGTATTATCAACTGACTAACAGCATATTACTTTCTGTCAAAACTTACTTTTATGCACAACCGACCCTTAAATTCTGTAACGACGCACTCATCGCTAATGTAAGAAGGTAAGAATCCTCAGCCAACTGAGAGAGCTTGGCCTTCCTGTCGGTGATGCGAGCCGAACCCTGCCCTCAAGCAGTGGCTTACTTGAGGTGCTGCCAATATACCAACTATTAGTTGATTATATTGGGAGTAGAAGGCTTGGCGCAGGGTATGGCGATCGCTGTTCATACCCCCATCTCAAGACGGTACCCCCCGTGAATACGCTATCTCGATAGCATATGTTAACGTCGTCTGTACGGCGGGAATTGTACGGATGTCGTTTCTATAGTGAACGGTAATGAATACGGACGCTTTCATGAGTGCTGGCATGAAAGGTTCATTGGATATATGTATATATGCTCTATCAATCTTCTGCAGGTACACTAACCGCGATTACGATAAGTTTAAGAACGGTTAGAGAATTCTCGACTAGTTATTATAGTGAGAGACGTATTGTGTATGCCACCAAAAATAACTTCGTAAGACCAAAGCTATTTGGCAATTATATTATTTTGAGAGGACGAATAGGACGTGCATGCATCATGACTATATAAATCTGAAATTGAAAATGCGATGCATGAGAGTGGTAAGGTTCATGCGCCCACACATTTGTCTTTGCATAAGGATTATCTAGCAAATCTGTCACATTCTGCCTTATCTGAAAAGATGGATTTATTAAGCTTAGAAAATGACCCCTTCTGGAAAGGTTCATGTTGAAAGTTTTGCTCCAAAACTTATATTCTACCTCCTTTCTAAATATGAAAAATTCTGGACACATGGATCAGGAGAAATAACAAAGACCTTGAGATGTCAGTTTTCTGTCCAAAATGAGTAGTTCAGCCACATAAATTATTATGCCCTCCTTACTACAGTTTTCTGCAAAAGTGTTCAATACAAAACTTGTTGTAAATTTGCTCAGGAAGCTACTGTTAAAATTTGGTAATTTTTGTCTGGGTAGATTTTCCCTGGTGCACAAAACATTGGCCCACTGTTCACTGAAATTTCTGGGTAGACAGTAAAGTAAAACCTTAAGAGAAATACCATCTTAGAGCCTTACCTAGCTCTGGAGTTGACTAGCAAAGTTGTTCACAAATACCTTAGGAATGTTCTGGTAAAAGTTGAGAATTTTTGGACTAGAACTGTTGAAGTTATGGCTGTTTTAGTGCACTGCCCAGAACCTGTCACTGTGTTGTTAACGGTTTTTCGTTATCTCACCCCTTTGATCTTTTGTTCAGATGGCCGAGCCTGTTGCCATGATGGTGGATGAGGATGGACGCGTTCACTCGCAGTGTCTCCACTGGTAGGGCTTTCCCTCTATCTTGTGGGATGTTCTGGGCACCGCGGACTATCCAATTCCCCCACGTTACACTGGACTAGAGTTTGCAGAGAATGGAGTTATCCAGTGCCGTGTCAACGTGACCATCTTTCCGCACCCACTACACCCGGAGTGGCCCGCCTTGGAGATTGAGGCTGTTGGTCGCCGTTTGGCCGATACTTGGGAGCTTGCTGCCATGAGGGTGCTCACCACTTTCTGTGTGCAGTGCCCGGAGGCCGTCACGCTCACTCCTATTGGTTTGTTACCTGCTACCCAGGACAACGACCCCTTTTGGCTCAACTGGGTGCAACACTCACAGTACTTGGTGGACTTTCATGCCCAGAAGACCATCGAGACCTCCATGCGGTGCATGAATGCACTCTACCGACTTCAGACTCTCCAGAGTCAGGCGCTTGCGCAGCTCACTGATCTTGCACAGGCCTACCACATGATGGCAGATACCAGAGATGAGAAGATTAAGGAACTCAGTGAGGAACTTGAGGACAGAGACACCCGGATTGGCCAACTTGAGGGCCAAGTTCAGGAGCACGACACGCTCATGGGCGAGAGAGATGACATGATAGCACACTTGGAGGAGCAGCTTCATGATCTGAACCTTGAGTTGGAAGATGCTAATGAGCACATTCAGTGGCACCATGATCAGAATGCCCCTCCCGACGTGGTGGCTATGGAGGAAGATGAGGAGGAGCCACAGGAGATTGACGGTGTCTCAGGTATGGACTTTGAGGGTGAGGCACTGCAGCCACCTCCGATGGGAGCTCACCCTCCTACTCACAGCGAGTCGTCCGTCAACAACCTCGACGACTTCTAGCCGATGACCTAGGAGGACTTTTGCATATACTCCTCGATAGTGTAGCCTAAATTTTGGCAAGAGTTTCAATAGGCTAACTAAGAGTTGAGTACCTCTTTTGTGATGAGTACAACTTGACCATTGGATACTCTAATCATGTAGGCCATGGCTATATGAACTTGGTGGTTTGATTGTGATATTGGAAAACAGTTGAATCTGCGATTGCAGAAACGTGTCGGAATTTTTACCCATATCTCCTTACATTTCTGGGCTGATTGTTGAACACCAAACTTGTCCTAAATTTTGTGATCTAGGTTCTCACAAAATTTCAGCCCTATTGGATCTTTATAGTTTGAGTTATAGGCAAGATACTATAACTCGTTCTGCTGAAAAACAGCCAACCCAGCGGAGCAAGGAGTGAATCGTTTGACCATCTTAGCCATCCATTTAGCATCTTGGCTGAATACCAAAGTTGTACATCTCTAAATTCCCTACCCACTGCCAAAATATGAGAAATTTTTGATGAACCTACCAGGAGTTATAAATTTCTTATGGCAGACAGTAATCTGTCCATAATTCTATCCACGATCTTTCGGAAGTCTACTTTTCCGCGCTAACCCTTTTTAATCATGGAAGCAATATGGATCACGTTGCTAATGATGAACATTCACCTTTTAGATGGTTGGAGCAACCCGTGGAAACCCGGATGGTTTCGGTGCTAGTGCTAGTGGATCCCAACCACAGGCACCACCACCACCCAGCTTGGTGGAAGTAATGGCCGCTCAAACCGAGTTGCTTCGCCAGCTCGTGCAAGGACCCCACCAACAGCGTGGTGGACACAATGTTCCCCAACCTCAAGCTGCCGGTTACACGGATTTCCTTGGGACCCAGCCTCCCTTGTTTCACAAGACGGAGGAACCCTTGGATGCGGACGCTTGGATTCGCACAATTGAGTCCAAGTTTTCTCTACTTGTGGCCCCATGTTCGGATGCAAACAAGGCTCGCTTTGCCGCGCAGCAGCTTCGTGGTACAGCTCGTCTTTGGTGGGACCACTACCTTGCTATGCTCCCTGCTGATCACGTCGTCACCTGGGACGAATTCAAAACTGCATTCCGGGCACACCATATCCCAGAAGGTCTTATAGAAAGAAAGCTAAATGAGTTTCTGGCACTCACTCAGGGTACCCGCACGGTACTTCAGTATGCTCAGGCCTTCAACAATCTGTGCCAGTACGCGGGCTATCACGCAGACACGGAGGCTAAGAAGCGTGATCGTTTCCGTAGAGGTCTGAGTACCAAACTCAAGGAACGACTGAATCTTTTCAAGGCCGATACATATAATGAGCTAGTCAACATGGCCATTACCCAAGAGGATTGTATTATGGCTCACCGTGCCGAGAAGAAGAGAAAGGCACCAGCTGGACCCTCGGGTACTCAGCCACCGAGGTATCGATTAATGCAAAATGCTGCGCCTACAGCTCCACAAAAGACCCCTCAGCCAGGGCGATGGATTATCAGGCCCCCACAGCAGCAAGGTGTTGCACGACCCCCTGTGCCTCAACAAACTGGACCAAGGCCCACTACTCAGCAGTTTCTTCGACCGAGAATCACCAATCGTTGTTTCAAATGCGGGAGTTCCAGTCATTTTGCTCGCGAATGCCCTCAGTCCAGGCAGCCAAATCAGGGCCAGGACTCTAACCAGAACAAGGACGGATCAATTTCACCACCCTTGCAGAACTTCCAGAAGGAGCACCAGTGATGACGGGTATATTCTCTATCCATAACAAGCCTGCAGTTATATTGTTTGATTCTGGTGCATCACATAGTTTCATTAGTGCAAAGTTTGGTGCAAAAGTAGGCTTGAATGTTTGTCACACAAAAGGGTCGTATATGATATCAACACCGGGTGGAAAAATTGCTTCCAACCAAATAATAAGGCTGGTACCAGTAAAATTGGGTAGTAAAATCATCAACACGGACCTTGTTCTCTTACCCCTTGAAGGCATGGATATTATTTTGGGAATGAATTAGATGACCATGCATGGAGTCATATTGGACCTTTCTTCCCGAGCTGTTGAAATAAATTCACCTAGTCACGGGACCACTACCGTTTACCTACCTTTCCGGGAGTGCACGAATTCTTGTGCTTTCGTGATGGAAGGAATCAAGCTAGACGATATTCCAATGGTATGCGAGTATGCCGATGTTTTTCTGGACAATTTGCCAGGAATGCCACCAGATAGGGACATTGAGTTCGTTATTGAACTGCAACCAGGCACTGCACCTATCTCCAAAAGACCCTATAGGATGCCACCCAAGGAATTGGCCGAACTGAAAACACAACTCCAAGAACTACTGGACAAAGGCTTCATTCGTCCTAGCGCATCACCTTGGGGATGTCCAGCCCTATTTGTAAAGAAAAAGGATGACAGTTTAAGCTTATGTGTGGACTACCGACCTCTCAATGCGCTAACCGTTAAGAATTAGTACCCACTTCCTCGCATCGATGTTCTCTTTGATCAATTATCTGGAGATAGAGTCTTCTCAAAGATTGATCTTCGCTCTGGATATCATCAGATCAAGATTCGTCCATGCGATATTCCTAAGACCGCCTTTTCCACACGATATGGACTATATGAATTCTTGGTCATGTCCTTTGGTCTCACCAATGCCCCTGCCTACTTCATGTATCTCATAAATTCGGTATTCATGCCCGAGCTCGACAAATTCATCGTAGTTTTCATTGATGACATCCTTATCTATTCCAATAATGAGGAAGAACATGCTAAACACATGCACATTGTTCTTTAGCGTCTCAGAGACCATCAGCTCTATGCTAAATTTTCTAAGTGCGAATTCTGGTTGGATAGTGTGAAGTTCTTGGGTCACACTATTTCCAGCAAAGGCATAGCCGTTGACCCCAGCAAGGTACAAGAAGTGATGGATTGGAAACCTCCTACCTCTGTTCATCAGATTTGCAGTTTTCTTGGTTTAGCCGGTTACTATCGCCGTTTCATTCCGGATTTCTCCAGGATTGCTAAGCCTATGACCGAACTATTGAAAAAGGGAGTAAAGTTTGTGTGGGATGAGAAGTGTGAAGAAGCTTTCCACACTCTCCGAGAAAATTTGACTACAACCCCTGTGTTAGCTCAACCCGATAACACCAAGCCGTTCGAAAGTCGCATAGTCGTTCCGAAAAATCATGAGCTCCGTAACAAAATTTTGGATGAGGCACACCTTTCCAAATTTTCTATTCACCCCGGCAGTAACAAAATGTATCAAGACCTTAGGAAAAATTTCTGGTGGACTAGAATGAAAAGAGAAATCGCTAAATATGTCTCAGAATGAGACACATGCTAGAGAATAAAAGCCAGCCACTTGAAAGTAGCTGGTACACTTCAACCTTTACCTATACCCTCATGGAAATGGGAGAACATAAGTATGGATTTCATTGTTGGATTGCCAAGTACCGCACAGAAACATGATTCCATATGGGTTATCGTTGATACACTCACAAAGACGGCACATTTCTTCCGGTACACACCACCTATACCGCCAAGAAATATGCTGAGATTTATCTCGATCGCATTGTTTGCCTACATGGAGTACCGAAGACTATTATTTCCGATCGTGGTACTCAGTTTGTAGCGTGCTTTTGTGAACAATTGCAAGCTTCTCTCGGTACTAAATTGATTCGAAGCTCAGCCTATCATCCTCAAACTGATGGACAAACTGAAAGTGAACCAAATTCTTGAAGACATGCTTAGAGCTTGCATCATTCACTATGACAAGAGTTGGGACAAATGCCTATCCCTAGCAGAGTTCTCATATAACAATAGCTACCAAGCAAGTTTGAAAATGGCACCATTTGAGGCCCTATACGGATGAAGGTGTCGAACCCCTTTGAGTTGGTCACAGACCGGAGAACGCAAAATATTTGGACTAGACTTGGTAATCGAGGCAGAAGAAAAAGTGAGAGTAATACAAGAAAACCTTAGAGCCGCACAATCCAGGCAAAAGAGCTATTTCGACAGAAGGAGAAAGCCATTGAAGTTTGAAGTTAGTGACCACGTCTACCTTTGAGTTTCACCAACCAAGGGTGTACAACGATTCGGAGTCAAAGGAAAACTACCTCCCCGTTATGTTGGTCCCTACGAAATCATCAAAAGTTGTGGACCCGTAGCCTATAGAATTCGACTGCCCCCTCAGCATGCAGCCATCCATGACGTCTTTCACGTATCTCAACTCAAGAAGTGTGTCCGAGTTCCTACTGAGGTTATTAAACAAAAAGTAGTGGTAGAGCCCGACCTCTCATATGTTGAGTATCCTATCAAAATCATGGATCAAAAAGAAAGAAGCACTAGGAGGATAGTGATTAAAATGTACAAAATTCAATGGAATCATCACACTGAGGAAGAAGCCACATGGGAAACTGAAAGTTTTCTAAAACAAAATTTCCCGGGTTTTCTCAACTCCACCGAAGGTACACACACTACCCACCCTAAGCTTATTGTCCGAATCTCGGGGCGAGATTCTTTTTAAGGGGGTAAGGCTGTAACACCTCAGGTGTTTAAATTACGAAATAAGCCTCATTAGCTTAACACGGTGCATAAATGATTAAGAGAAGTTTCAATGAAATGAGTTTTTAAAATAACTTCTAAACTAGAACCCAAATGAGCTTTGGCCTGAAACAAAACTTGTGTAACTTTTCTTTTTAAGCCACTTTCGTGTTGAGAGATTTTTGAGTTGCAACACAAAAATTGGAGAAACACTTGAAATTGCAAACCAGTCCCTGCCTTTTCTTCTATTTCCTCTGCAGACCCTTCTTCTCCGCCTCGCCCGACCCTCTGACGCGCAGCCGCTCGTCCGACCCTCGCATCGCCCGACCCTTTCACTCGCCCGACCCTCGGCTTCGCCCAACCCTTCCGTGTCGCCCGACCCTTTCACTCACCCGACCCTACGTTCGCCCGACCCTTTCGTTCGCCCGACCCTCGGCTTCGCTGCGGCCCTAGCTTCGCCCGACCCTCGCCCGCCGCGTAGTCGCCGCAGATCACTTGGCCGGCGATGCCTAACAGCGCTAGGCGCCAAGCCAATGCCTGGCCGCGCTCGCACGCGCGCCCGCACGCCGCGTTCCTCCCCAGTCCGCGCAGGCCACGCGCCGCGCCCAATGGGCAAGTCGCGCCGTGCCCGTGTCTCCGCCGCGTCCCGCCAGTCGCCGCGCTCGCAGCCCGACAAGACAGCTGCTGCAGCTTGTCGCCCAACCCGCGCGCCGCGTGATCTCCAGCTCCACATGCCAAATCCTCAGCGCCCAGTCCCCTGCCCGCGCCCGCTGCACGCCACGAAGGCTCTGTTCGCCGCCCGTCGCGACCAGTAACGCGCCCCCGTCGTGCCGCCCACGCCCGCGCCTCGCAGTCAAGTTCTGCCCCTCCTCCCGCCTCTCTGCTGCCTACAAAAGGCCGCACTGAGTCCCCCTCGTGCGCCCAGACACCAGAATGCCGCCGCCGCCACCATTACCGCCGTCGTGCCCAGCTCACCGTGGAGCTCACCTCTCCCGCCACCTCTTGCCAGAGCTGAGTCTCCCACCACCACCGCAGCACCCCACCGCAGCTCACTGCCCCACCCATCGTCGCCCAGAACCACTGGAGCACCGCCAGCATTGCCCGCGCCGCCGCCGCTCCTTGCTACTCCGTGGACAGCTCACTCCGAAGCTCCGCCGTCCAAGCCAAGCTTCGAAACGGGCTCCCCTCGACGCCGCGAAGCTCCTCGACCAGCCCACGCTCTCCTCTCCTCGCCGGAGCACCGTCGCCGATGCTCCGCCCCGCCGCCGCCCCTCTGCTCCGCGCCGACGAGCCACCTCCGGCCACCCCCAACCCCGACCAAGGCCATCACGAGGTAGCTCTCACCTCCATAGATCTCCCCGACCCTTTTCCCCTCGCCGGAATCTGGCCGGCCGCCATGCCAGCGCCGCCTAGGGAACTAATTGCATCAATTGCAATCTTTAAAAGAGTCTGCACGCAAGTTTCCAAGGACCCCTTTGTAAAGAAAGTTTAAACTTTGAATTCAAAAATAGCGAAATTGTAAAATTCATTTAAAATCGTAGAAAAATCGGAAAAATACAAACTCAACTGTTCTGGAATCTTTAGATGAAATCCTACAACTTTTGTTACATGCTTTTCTTTAGTTGCTTGCTAAATCTTGCTCTAAATTAAATGGAAAATTTAATAGACTTTAATTGTACCCACTGTTGTAGACAAATTCTAATTCTGAAATTTTAACAATAGATTGGTTGCTTGATTTGTAGACCAGTGTAAAAATATTAGGGCCAGAACACAACTCTAGCTAAAATTCTTAATAAAACTTATTTATGGCATGAAGTAATAAAACTAATTTGTAACTGCTGTTATATTGTGATTCATGTGGCGAAACTTTTTCAGAACTAAGTACCACAGAAAAAGTTAGAACCTTTTTCCTTCCTGTAACCTAATTATATAATTTTGTGGTAGGGGAAATGCACTAATTCAAATAATTAGTTTCTGTGCTTGGAAAATTTTCAAATTTTTACTATAGCACACTTTAGAGTAGCTCTTTCTGTATAAAACGTTTCATACACAGAAACCCTGAAAAACATCCTGTAGAAATTAATCTTTATTAAACTAGGTGTATCTTGTCCTATTTATTATGCTTTGTATCTTGCACAGTAAAATCTGAAAAATTTACAGTAACACACATATGGATAGTTTATTTCGCTGTAAAATTTTTGGTGTCAATACTTGAATGGTTTGTTCTGTATAAAAATAACTATGTTCTAGCAGTATGTGTAATGCATTTTTCATAATTAATCTGCTGCGTGAAAATGTCTGAAATTTTTATAGTGCTTTTGTCTCTGCATAATGTGCTCTAAGTAAAAATTTCATCACCAGAAGTTACCTAATCCAAAAGTTGTGTTTAGAAAAATTAAGTTTCCCATATAACACAACCCCTTCTTTTTAATGAAGTTAATAGTTAAGTTATACTCTATTAACAATTGCCCAAAGAAATGTTAACTAAGTAACCTACCAACAAAATCGGTGTTTCGTGGATTGCAACTTTGTCGTGAAGGAAAATAATCGTCATATACCATCACTATAACTTACACTTGTGCATTCATATAGAATCGACTACTCTCGCCGACAGAACGTACGAGCTGGTGCTCGCGTCTGAGAGTGAGCAGCGTGAAGCTCAAGTAAATCTAACTGAAGCTCTCGAAGACCCGAGCCCAAGTTCGGACGAGCCCCAACCTAGCTTTTCCCAAGAAGGCAAGCCCCGGAGCATGAACCCTATTTTTCCTAAACTTATGCAACTTATTACTCTACTTACTTGTTCATTAAATTTATAGGAGTCGAATGAAAACTTAGTCGCATGATCCTAGGTACCCATGCTCTGAACACTAGATGTAAGGTTCGATAGAATGCTATGCTGATAGGACTCGGTAAAAGTCGAGTGATTTCCTGTCACTCGTGAGAATATAGGAGTTGAATGTTTACTACATGCTGCAATCATAAGGTCGACGGACGGGGCTATGGTACGATGTTTATGTTGATGATTGAGGCCCCGTCTGTTTAGTGAAAAATGCTAAGACCGCAGTGTGTGGTAGTGGTGGTTAAGTCTTTGAACGTACTAACCACATGCCGAGAATATGGTAATCGGTAAGCTTAAGTACTGGATTGAACCGAGGCCGGAATATACTCCCCACCGTCTTGAATTCGTTCACATCTAGCTAATGGTGAGTGCATTTGCCGCCATGGCCCGACGTACCGTGGTCTGTGGGGACGTGTAGTCGAGGGCGGTGGGCCTGTTCCGTGAAGCGGGAATTGAAGGGAAAAGTTGCACGTGTGAGTAGCTCAGGCATATCAGGGGCCAGCATACGCCCCACCTATTGTAGCTCCAGCCAGAAGCTTACCAGGCACGTCTCACTCGGCTCCTCAGCCGATATCGACGCAACACGAAAGATACAACACTTCATTGCCTTCAATGCCTCCAGGATATAACGGTGCACCATGCTTTCGATCACAGGCACCGCTTCAGCCTGTCCAGATTGCTTCCGTGCAATCACTGCCCTCAAACTCAGTACCTTGGGGGGCACCAGCAACGGCGGCTTTTCCGGACCCATCAACCGGTCATAGGAGCTCTCCGATCCAGGCACCGTTCCATTCGGCTGTCCGGCCGACGGTCCCTCAGTATCAACCGGCCACGTCAGAAATCGGCAGGGGGGCAGATGCCGCAGAGACACTCAGAAGGGCGGCGCCGATGATGTTGTACGATGGGGCGGCTGATTCGCTACGCACCAGCTGTCAACCGCTCAGTCGGCCACAATGCAGCAGAATCCGCCACATGCTTTGATCCATCACCCAGCCGTCCCGCCGCCGATCCACCAACATGTGTCGATGCCCTGACCAGTTGTTCATCTGCAGCAAGTGGATTGGACAGCAAGGAGAGCGGAGGTAATTCAAGACCAATTCGGGTTAAAGCCGAAAGTATAAACCTATACGTACAAAATGCCATACCCACCCGCATACGATCTACTGCCGTTTCCCCAACGGTACAAAGTTCCTGACTTCACCAAATTTTTGGGGCTGGATGACACCTCAACTGTGGAGCACATAAATAGATTCATCATCCAGTGCGGAGAGGCCGCCACACAAGATGCTCTGCGGGTGCGTCTGTTCTCGTCATCTCTATCTGGATCGGCCTTCCAGTGGTTCACTACCCTACCACCCAACTCCATCGTTACTTGGGCCGATCTGGAAAAGCAATTCCAAAAGTACTTCTACGCGGGAGTCCACGAGATGAAGCTTTCAGATCTGACCAGCCTCTGGCAAAGGAGCGACGAACCAGTAACTAATTATGTATAGAGATTCAGAGAGGTCAGAAACAAATGCTATACCCTAGCCCTGACCGACGCTCAGTTGGCCGACATCACCTTCCAAGGTCTCCTGCCACATATCAAGGAGAGGTACGCCTCACAAGAGTTTGAAAGTTTAAGTCAGATTGTTCACCGATTGGTCGGTCAAGAAGTACGTCCGTTTGATCAGCGCAGAAATTTCCAGAAAAAAGTGGCATATTTAGAAGGATCTGAATCTAAAGAAGAAGAGGAAATCGGCCTAGCAGAATGGGTCAAAGGGAAGAAGCCGATATCGTGCCCTTTCGGGAAGAAAGAACCGGAGGCGTTCGGCTTTGACACGTCAAAGGCCGATAAAATCTTCGACTTACTTCTTTAAGAGGGGCAGATTAAGCTCTCACCTTACCACACCATTCCCTCGGTCGATCAGCTCAAAAAGATGAAATATTGCAAGTGGCACAACGCCACGTCTCACGACACAAATGAGTGCAAAATCTTCCGTCAGCAGATACAGTCGGCCATTGAGCAAGGCAGACTTAAATTTGAAGTCCCGGTGAAGCTAGAAAAGTCGATGAAAATTGATCAGCATTCTTTCCCTGCTAACATGGTTCACACGGGAAAAAACTCGCTTCAAACCAAGGTGCTGACGTCGGAATCGGCTAAAAGAAGCGGCGCTGTGGACCCCAGAAAGCAGGTTACGGTGGACGATGTCAAAGGGAAAAGACAGGTTGAAGACGATGGCGAAGGATCAGAACGATCGCGTAGACCCATCAGTTCCCAATTCTTACTCAGCAAATGTCATCGGCAGCAGGAAAGATCGAGACACCACGAAGAGATGATAAGCCGACACGAAGATCATTGGCGATGTCCGTTCTTCATCCATTGCTGGGAAAATGACCTCAGATTGCCATCAGCTGATAATTGCCCTGAGTGCAGCGGATCAAATCGCAACAATCGCCCGCTCAAAAGATCGCGCTCCACAGACAGAGGATCAGAGCCGATCAGCAGAAACTGGTACGAACAAGAGGGTCGGCGCCTTTCAGTGAATGATCAGCTGGGGGGCAGAGTTGACCGGTATGACCGATCGAGGGGCAGGATCAACCGGCAGAAGCGACTGGGGGCAGAACCAGCGTACACGATTGGCTAGAAGAAATGGCCGATGCTAGGGTGTCAGATGAGAACCCCCTAGGAAGGGAACCAGACTGGGAGCACGCCAAACCATCGGCCAAACCAGTGAACCCAAGGTGGTGCCCTGGTGGACTGTCCAAATCTCAAAAATGAAGGATCCAACGTCTGTGCCAATGGGAACAACAAGAGGAAGAGCAGAGGCAGGTGGTGGATAAGAAAAACGACACGTCTCGAGTCTGGCGCCCCAAAAGAAACAACAACGAGGAGGGCGACAATCAAGAATCGGCAGCTGATGTCAACATGGTGTTCATCTTGCCGATGGAGTTCATGGCACCCGCCGATCGAGACAACGCGACAAGGATGGAGGAGCAGATGGCGCAATTTGTTTTGGAGCCGATGACAGCCACTTTTGAGAAACCGAAAGACGAAAAACGGCAAGATCTCAAGGCTCTATTTCTGAAAGGACACATTAACGGACAACCCGTTACCAGGTTACTAGTGGACGGAGGCGCTGCAGTCAATATCACGCCATATGCCATGTTCCTGAAGTTGGGCAAAAGTGATAAAGATCTGACCAAGACGGACATGATGCTCAAAGACTTCGAAGGCAATGTGTCTCCCGCCCGCGGAGCGCTCTGCGTCGACCTCACCATCGGCAGTAAGACCCTTCCCACTACCTTCTTCATTATTAATGGCAAGGGGTCTTACAACAGTTGCTCGGTTGCGATTGGATACACATGAATTGCTGCGTCCCGTCTACAATGCACCAATGTCTCGTACAGTGGGTCGGCGACAGTACCGAGATAGTCACCGTCGATTCCGCCTACAGTGTTGCGGCGGCCGATACGCAACAGTGGAGCTGCGAACACGTCAACTGCATATGCGGTAGGACTTGGGACACTGATTTCCTGAAAGTGTCCGATTTTGGCCTACAGCCGATCCAAGCAGTCGGCTCCGAAGATTCAGATTAGATGGATGAGTTCGTCCAAGAAGACGGGAAGCTTGGGCATGGATTTACGTTGCCTGATTCATTGGAGATGGTGGATTTAGGAGATGGTAGCAAGCCAAGGCCGACGTATATTAGTGCTAGCTTGGATCCCGACTACAAATGTAGATTGATAAGTTTATTAAAAGAATTCAAAGATTTCTTTGCTTGGGAAGAACATGAGATGCCTGGTCTAGACCGGTCCATAGTCGAACACCGGTTGCCTATAAAACCAGGATATCGGCCATATCAGCAGCCTGCACGATGATGCAACCCTAAAATTCTATCTGATATAAAGGCCGAGATCACAAGATTGATTGAAGCAAGATTTATTCGGCAGTGCCGTTACGCCGAATGGATTTCTAATATTGTACGTGTATACAAGAAAAATGGAAAGTTGCGCGTATGCATCGACTTCAGGAACCTAAATCAGGCTACACCAATGGACGGGTATCCAATGCCGACAGCCGATGTTTTGATAGATGCTGCCGCAGGACATAAAGTCATCAGTTTCATGGACGGTAATGCTGGGTACAATCAAATATTAATGGCCGAAGACGATATTTCGAAAACGGCTTTCAGGTGTCCGGGCCACCTCGGTTTATTCGAGTGGGTAGTAATGACCTTTGGATTAAAGAACGCCGGCGCTACATACCAATAGGCTATGAATTATATCTTTCACAAGCTTATTGGTGTATCGGTGGAAATCTACATCGATGATGTTGTAGTCAAATCAAAAGGTCATTAGGAACATCTGGCCGATTTACAAGAGGTGTTGGAGTGCACAAGGAAGCATGGGTTGAAAATGAACCCGAACAAGTGTGCATTCGGTGTGTCGGCCGGGCAATTCTTAGGATTCATGGTCCATGAGCACGGGATAGAAGTCAACCGGAAGACCATAGCTGCCATCGATAAGGTTGTGGCCACGCAAAATAAAACTGAGCTGCAGTCCCTAATCGGCAAGTTCAACTTTATCAGAAGATTCATACCCAACTTGTCCGGGCGTATTCAAGCTTTCACTCCTTTGTTGAAATTGAAGCCCGATTAGGAATTCGTGTGGGGAGAAGAACAACACAAAGCGTTAGAAGATATCAAGCAATATCTAATTTCACCACCTGTATTAGTCCCGCCACAGGCAGACAAGCCATTCAAACTATACTTATCGGCCGACGAGCGGGCTATCGGATCGGCGCTGGTACAGGAGTTCGAAGGAAAAGAACGGGTGGTATATTATGTCAGCAGAAGACTCCTGGACGCCGAAATGAGATATTCCCCGGTGGAACGGCTGTGCCTGCGTCTATATTTCTCGTGTACCAAGCTCAGGCACTATTTGTTATCAGCAGAGTGCATGGTCGTATGCAAGGATGATGTGGTAAAATATATGCTATCACTGCCAATTTTGAAAGGACGGATTGGAAAGTTGATCCTGGCTCTGTCAGAATTTGACCTAAGGTACGAATCGGCCAAGGCTGTTAAGGGTCAAGTCATGGCCGATTTTGTGGCTCAGCATTGTGGACCGGAAATTGCTATCGTTGAACCAGTTCCATGGACTCTATACTTCGATGGTTCCTCGTGTGGAGCCGGATCGGGAATCGGCATCGTTCTTGTATCACCTTGGGGGGCAAGCTATGATTTCTCTCTGCCGATAGAGGCATCCGCGACCAACAACCAGGCGGAATACCGAGCCGTCCTAAAAGGTATCCAATTGTTAAGGGAATTCAAAGCTGATGCGGTTGAAATTTTTGGAGATTCCATGCTCGTTGTAGATCAATTAACGGGGAGATCTGAATGCAAAGATGATATCTTAAGAATTTACTACGAAGATTGCCTCCAGCTGTTAAAGGAATTCAAGTCTGCGGTTATTGAGCACATTCCCAGAAATTACAATGAAGAGGCCAACAGACTTGCCCAACACGCGTCCGGGTACCGGCCGATTCAAGGGGCCATGATTCTGGAACTTGCGGCCGACGATTGGCGAAAGGAGATTGCCGATTACTTGAAAGATCCGTCCCAGAAAGTGGATCGGTGAGTACGTTTTCAGGCCACGAAATATGTATTGCTCGAAGACGATTTGTTTTACCGGACGATTGATGGGGTTCTTCTCAAATGCTTGGGAACGGAAGAAGCAAAGGTCCTGATGGGAGAAATCCATGAAGGCGTATGCGGAGCTCATCAATCGGCTCACAAGATGAAGTGGATGATCAGAAACAACGGGTATTATTGGCCGACGATTCTCGAAGATTGTTTTAAATATTATAAAGGTTGTCAAGACTGTCAGAAGTTTGGCAATGTGCAGCACGCGCCAGACTCGGCTATGAATCCGATAATCAAACCATGGCTATTTAGAGGTTGGGGAATAGATCTCATCAGATAGATTTACCCTCCATCAAGCAAAGGGCACAAGTTTATCTTAGTAGCCACTGATTATTTTAGCAAATGGGTGGAGGCAGTTCCGTTGAAGACCGTGACATCGGCCGATATGATCGATTTCGTGAAGAACCACATTGTTTATCGGTTCGGCATCACTCAAACTATCACAACTGATCAAGGAACGATGTTCACCTCAAGGGAGTTCGAAGAATTCGCCGCCGATATGGGGATTAAATTGTTGAATTCTTCTCCGTACTATGCTCAAGCCAATGGCCAGGCCGAACCATCCAATAAGGGGATAATCAAGTTGATCAAGAGGAAGATAGAGGAACAATCCAAGAAGTGGCACATGTCTTTAACTGAATCTCTATGGGCTTATAGGATGGCTTGCCACGGGGCCACTAAGATATCTCCTTATCAGTTGGTATATGGTCACGAGGCAGTATTGCCTTGGGAATTAAGGACGGGGTCAAGGCGCACATCGCTTCAAGATCAGTTGACGGCCGATGACTATTCCCTCCTCATGAAGGGAGATCTCGATGATTTGGAGGGTCAGCGATTGAGGGCCCTGATTAGCCTCAAAGAAAACAAGAAAAGGGTGGCCAGGTGGTACGACAAGAAGGTCAAAGTTAAACAATTCTCCCAAGGAGATTTGGTATGGAAGTTGGTGCTGCCGATGGGGTCTAAGGATCCCAAATTCGGTAAATGGTCGCCCACTTGGGAGGGGCCGTATAAAATCGACCGATGTGCTCCGGGAACTGCATATATACTAGAAACTATCAAAGGGGAAGAATTCACAAGAGCCTTAAACAGGATAAATCTGAAGAGGTACTATCCAAGTATATGGGTGGGTGCATAACTTACGATAGGGTACATCAAGACAACATGGCCAACTCTTATTGGCTCCTGTCTATATAGCCGATGTGAAGATGACATCGCCTTAAGGATGAAATGTTCGATTTAGTCTGACCGATTCATTATTCGGTAAGAACGGCAGGGTACATGGCCGACACGGTACAAGTCGCCCTTAGAACAAAAGTACCAACATATTTATTGACCATGCTTTTTCTTAATCTCCCTCTCGATCCGGCCTAATTTTATCAAGAGGCAGATGCTCTTTTCCTCTAGATCCTCCATGGCGACTTCAGCCTCGACTTGACGAGGGAGTGGGTGGCTCCTGTCGAGAGGTGGTTGGGATGTCCCCGCCGCAACATCTTCAAGGGCGATTGAGCGAGGGAGTGGATGACTCTTTTCAGTTGGCGGCCACTTGGAGCAGTTAGCATCTACATGGTCCCAGACCTTCTGGACGTCAGCAGAGACATGACCTTTGAGTTCTTCGAAATGAGCTTTGATAAGATCTATGTCCGCCTGCGACAATGGTTCATCCGAATGCAAGACTTCAATCGCTCGTTCCAGACTGGGACTAAGGCATTTCGGCTAAAAGGAGAGCAAACAACCACCCAACTTCAAGATGATTGAAATGTCAAGAGAGGAAATGGAGGAGGATTTCGCACCTGGTTGATGGAGAAAGAAAAAGATGAAGAGGACATCTTGACGTCTAGTCTGGGAGGACGGAAATGGAATTGTTAGAGGGGAAGAAGATGGGTAATACGGACGCCTTTGGAAATGATACGGGATCTCATACTTATAGAAGGAAGGGGGTGAAGGGATGGTAGGATGCGTCCCATCGGAATAAAAGGGTAAACAAATGAAAAGCTGCCAAAAAAGACGGTCCAAGTTTGAATCTGCGCGTCAACGGCAAGAAGACATTAAATGTTTACAAAACTTTTACAGTTCACCCAAGGAGGGCATCAATAGCCACTATCGCTCGTTGCCTAACTTGATCGGCCAAGTCTACAATTCTTTGGTCGTCATCAGCCGATCCGGGGACTTCTGGCATATGACGATGGATTTTTATTGCTTCACGGGCCAGGTTCTGCCTTTCCTGCTTCAGCTCGGCGATGACAGATGGGAGGTCTTGGAGTCTTTTTTCTTCAGCAGCTATGGCCTTGGTCACCTGCTCCATCTCTTTGGCTAGCTCTGCTTTTCGCCGTTTAAGGCGGTCTATGGCACCGATGATATCTGGACGAGAGTTCTCAAGGAAGCTGATTCGCTGATGCACCTCTTGAGCTCGATGTTTGTAGGAGTCTTCCTCCTCGCGGGCTTTCGCTAGTTTGGCGCGATCGACCATATGGCGCAAGGCCCTGAACACTGAAGTCTACATTGACTCTATATATGCAGCAGGATCCAAAGCCTCTGTCGCTTCCTCTGGAATTCAGCCTCTAATTTCACTAAGAAGTTGCCGAATCAGCGAGGCATCTCCCACTAATCGGCCAATGTCGTCTTGGAGGAGGGTCCGTATTCTCTCGAGCTTGGTGCGGATGTCATCAGGGATTGAGCTCAGTGTGACTTGGCGTGAAGCAAATTCTTCATCGTCAGAAAGGGCAACCGCGAAAGAAAAAACACTGTTGTTGGGAGTGTCCTGCTCCTGCGAGAGAATAAAAGAGATAAAAATACGGATTAGCCGACGGTAAGTGAAAATCGGCTGATTTGGGTGACAAGTTCCTTACCTCTCTGAAACGGATTTCTTTTGCTTGCGCCGGCGGAAGTGCCACCCTCATCTGAGGAACTGGCGCGATTGGCTCATCAGAAGAAGAAGAAGATTCGACAACTATTAGTGCTCTGCTCGGGCCAACCTCCTAGAAAGGTATGGGAAACGGATTTCATAAGCATAATGCAAATGATTAAGTCTGATGATATATGATGCCTGCCGTACCTCCGTGAATCCTCTGGCCAATGTTTGTTAGGAAGGAGCAATCGATGCACTCAGAGTAGCCTGCATCAAAAATCGGTTAGTTTTTGGTTGAGTATCAAGAAATGGAGTTAAGAAACTTTCTCCCTCGGTGAGGGGAATTACTGGCGTTCCGGTTTCCGTCTGGGATGTAGCCGATTGCTGCGGAGACTGCACTGGGGCGATTTGCGCAGCTTGGCAGAAAGAAGAAGTTAATATCGATAGAATACTTGGAAGTATGTGAAGTGTGCGAAATTACCTGAACAGCTTCTACTAGCAATGATGCAGCAGCCGCTCCAACTTCTGTAGCAGCCTGGAGATCAACTTCCTCGATAATCGGCAGAGTTGGTGCAATTGGAGGTTCAGCCGATGCCGCCGCCGATTGATCAGCCGGTTCTATACGGGCACGCACTCGGCGGCTCATCTTCTTTAAAGAGGGTCTTTTTGGTGTTTGCTTCAATCGGCCGCTGCTGATGTCTTTGATAGTTGGGGCGTGGTAGCCGATGAGTGGGAATGGTGTGTATGGGCGGCTATTCTCTATCGGCCTACCACTTCGGCTCCGCGTCGGAGGAAGTTGATTTTTGAACTGAAAAGGGAAATAAGAGTTAATGGAAAATTTGTAACATAAAAAAGGGATAAAATCGAAATCGGCCGGGAGAAGGGCAGTATCGCTGCATTTGAGTCGATGTTGTCAGGATCCAGATTATTGCAATATGTTGAAGGAGATGCACAGAAGAGATGTTGTTTCCATTCTGCCCACCATAACTTGAATTGTTGGAAAGCAAAAGGAGCTACTATCCAATTGTTTAGATCAATGGTACTGGAATCTGGCACTAAATTGCACAGCCGATTGTAGTCAAGGCCCTTAGTGAGCTCATCTCGGAATTTTGCGCGACCAGCAAAATAAATTTGAATCGGCAGCTGACCAAGACCGAACTGCCGTGCTGCGACTGATGGGTTGTAAAACTCATAAGTTGGGGAATCTTTCCCGAAGAAGAAGTTTGCCGGTAAAATCCTTGGTTTGATCAAGACGTCCATGAGATCATTATCGAAGGAGTTGGACGACGAGTCATAGCAGTAGGGAAGCTCAAAAAGTGGCTCTATCCTCTGATACGGATACCAACTGGTGGTTTCTTCACTAAAGCCGTTGTAAAAACATCTGAAATACTCGGTTGTTTGGGTGGCGGTGAACTAGCAACCAGGAAAAACTGATGCTGCTTCGCCGAAAGAAGTGCACTGTCGTCGTATGGTGGGATTCTCCTCTAACTCGATGTTGGGGAATGTTTTGGTCTCTATCTGCTGCTGGGAGACCTTGCTCATGTACAAGTTAAGCCAGAGGGTGATGAACCATCAGGGGCCACCAGGGTTACCAATCGGCTCTCCTTTTGATAATTTGACGCCCATCTGGTGCATCATGTGGTAGGCCGATCCTAGCAGATGCTTCCCAAGGGGGGTGGTGGATCCTATTGATAGGGCTTCGGCCAGAGCTTGTGTATTGGAAGAAGGACCAACCGATCTGCCGCAGAAAAGGTGCTTCTCTAGCCACATCATCAAGAACGCTATATGTTCTCTCTCCGAAATTGTCCTGGTCCTCATGTTTCTATTGATATACCCTTTCCACCCGCCGATTCCTTTCGTCTCTAGCCGATGGGTTGGTTTGATCAGATATTCAAAGGGTGTATCGGGGGAGGAAATGTCAAGGCCGGTCAGCATCAGTACATCAGCCAGAGTTGGGGTCATGGGTCCGTGCCCAAAGAGAAACGCGTTAAGCGCGTCAGACCAGAAATAGGAGGCTGCTATTACCAAGGGTTCATTCTTCTCCATCTGGGACAAAGAGAGATTGATGCACTGGCCGATTTTTAATTCATCCCATTGAACTCTCTTAGAGTTAGCAAATCTTTGATACCACTCTTTCCAGCTGGGGGCCAAGATCTGAAAGCGCCTGACCACTGACCTAAATCCATAGGTGATTGCTTGAAAGGGATTCTATGGGTTTCAAGGTTAATCAGATTAGTCGGGTCTGGATTTCCCATGGGGCCTAAGCAGATGAGACCAGAAGCTTCGGAAAGGGGAATAGTGATTTGGTGTCTAACTGCATAAAAAAGGTGAAAAGGGAAGAGCTAAGAATACATCTAAAAGGTACATGGGCAATAAAAAGTAAACGGGGAAAGTTTCGGGTGTTTACCTTCAGGGTGAAGCTCATCGTCGCCAATGGAGTCGCTGATGGAACCGCCATCGCCGATGGAGTCACTGGCGGAGCCTCCGTGGTTGGTGGAGTTCCGATGGTGCCGCCATTGGAGGAATGAAGCGGAGTGTAGACGAAAGAAGGATCGCCGGAGAGTACGGTTGGAAACCAAGAGGGCGCTGGGAGAAGATAGAAAGTAATTTGCTAGGGAGGAAATTACTAAGCTCGTGGAGAAGAAGCGGCGGAGAATGACAGTACTTAAAGACAGTTCGAGAGAGAAAGGGTAAAAGCGGGATTTTTGCCGCGCAGTCTACACTAATTCCAGGGGAACAGTTATCTCAGGTGCCCAGATCGAGGAGATTGCAATCATCATGTAGAAGACCGCGAGACGGAAGGAGATTTTTACCGCATTTGTTTTGGAGGAGAGATTAAAAAAGAGTTTCGAAGTAAAAGTCATGTTTTACTCTGAAATTGGGGGCACGTGTTGACGCCAGATTTTGACACGTGTTGAATCGGGGACAGGAGAGGAAGAGATTGGCCGATGCGACAGATTTAAAGGTTATAATTGGGAATCGGCCGATTGACGCTACAGTTAGGAATCGGCCAAGTGGCGCTGCAGTGCCGTGCGATTGGCGAATGGAGTTGGTAGGGGTCGGCCGATTGAAAGGCTAGAGCATCTGGGCCGCAATATGGGCTTGCGCCAACAGATAGGGGATGAAGCCAATGGAATCCCAACAGAGGATCCCAGTCAAAGATGACCTGACGATAGTCAAAGAACGACGCCGACTCGGTCGAAGAGCAATGAAAGGAGTCCGGATTGGACTAGGAGATGGCAGCAGAAGATTTTACGGGAGTCTGTTTCCTTTAGGAAAGTTTTATAGATATAGTAGTGTTTATTTAAATCAAGTTTGTAGCGGATCGTAATAGATCAGGAGTCTTAGTCCTAGGGTATAAATAGAAGCAGTCAGAGTTTTTGTAGGGACACATCAATCAATACAAACAATCTACTTTCTCATCGTACTTAACTTTCAAGTCGGCGACATCGCCAATACTTCTTTTTCTTTCATGAGTTCGTACGGATTGGCAGGGCTGCATCGACACGATCTCCGGCCAATTGGTAGGTTCCGTTTATTGAATAACATCTAAGCTTTAACTTCGGGTGCATCACCATTGTTTCGTTTAGATTTATTCACCAGTTATCGATATTGACTGGAATTATAGGTTTTACCTGTTGTTCTAGTTTTATCACCAGTTATCCAGCGTGAGATCGAACTGTCGGCTTTATCATTACTTTTCCTTGTTTATCATCATACAGCCGATTAGATCTATTTCGAGTGTTGCATCTGTAGCGACTGTTTAAGTTACTCCAGTAGTTTCTCTACAATCGCTACGTGATTATCGGCTAATCTAGAGCCGGTTATCTTTATAGCAAATCGGCCGATTCGCTGATACGCTTTTCGGGACAGATCCGAACTTTAGCCGATCGGATTCCCGGAATTTTATATGTTTCTTTCCTTGTCAATCAACAGGTCAGATTGACTGGCACGCCACGCGAACCGCACCAGGGCAATCACCCGAACAGGAGCTAAGCAAATTCTCCCGGGTCATGTGTCTGACGCTGAAGGTCATCGGCCGATTCCCGGCCAATTTTTAGCGCTAACAACAACATTCAACAATTTTACATCACAGGGTTCAACGGAAATTTATTATTATAGACCGAGTTTGAATTCAAAAGCAAACGAGTTCTTCAGAGTTCATTGCAACGGAAAACAAATGATAAACTACTCGACGATACATGATGTCTTGATGAAGCCCGTACAAGACATCACTCAGCATTATCACCATTGGCCGGGGACGCATCCCATTCCACCGACCAACCAGAAGGAAGAGTACACGGCCAAATCAAACTAGCAATCATATCCTCAAAAGTATCACCTGAAAACAAAGCCACGAGCAAGGCTGAGTATACTAATACTCAACAAGGCTTACCCGACTAATGGAATACACTTAGCCGACCCCTAGACATGCAAGGTTTTTGGCTTGAAGGGTTTGTTTCGCCGAAAAGCATCTACAAGTAGGTCCTTACTTTCAAATTTTAGCTCCAAATTCTAGTTTTCTTAACCATTCTGGATAAGCAACTATCCAATATCATACATGGTGAAAGACTTATTTGCACCCAACAAGATTAATCATCATCATTATTCCTCTTCTTACTCTATGTGGTAAAAGGGTCAAGCAGTCTCAATACCACGAGAAACGGACGATTTGAATCGAACTTCTTAACCTTGCAAGGTGAAACCTAACACACATGCCCGGAGTACCAAAGGGTCACCCCAAGAAACCTTTCCCTTCAATTCCCGCTTCATGGAACAGGCCCACCGCCCTCGACTACACGTCCCCACGGACCACTGTACAACGTCGGGCCATGGCGGCACATGCACCCGCCATTAGCTAGATGTGAATGAATTCAAGACGGTGGGGAGTATGTTCCGGCCTCGGTTCAATCCAGTACATAAGCTTACCGATTACCATATTCTCAGCATGTGGTTAGTACGTTCAAACGCTTAACCACCACTACCACACACTGCGACCTTAGCATTTTCGCTAAACAGACGGGGCCTCAATCATCAACATGAACATCGCACCATAGCCCCATCCGTCAACCTTATGATTGCAGCATGTAGTAAACAATCAACTCCTATATTCTCGCAAGAGACAGGAAATCACTCGACTTCTACCGGAGTCCTATTAGCATAGCATTCTATTGAGCCTTACATCTAGTGTTCAGAGCATAGGAACCTAAGATCATGCAACTAAGTTTTCATTCAACTCCTATAAACTTAATGCATAAGTAAAATAGAGTAATAAGTTACATAATTTGGAAAATAGGGTTCATGCTCCGGGGCTTGCCTTCCTGAGCAAAGCTAGCCTTGGGCTCTTCCGAACTTTGGTTCGGGTCTTCGACAACTTTAGTTAGATTAACTTGTGCTTCGTGCTGCTCACTCTCGGACTCGGGCACCAGCTCGTACGTTCCGTCAGCGAGAGTAGTCGATTCTATATGAATGCGCAAGTATAATTTGTAGTGATGTAGAGATTTGTAGCATATTTCACGATAAACTTGTAATCCAATAAAATTTCACGTTTATCCAAATCATTGTTCTTTACTGTTCCTTGGGTAGTCATTTACTGAATATAACTTAGATCAATTAACCTCATTATATAGATGTGTGTTTTGTCATTTATAATTGTTATCTTTCAAAAGCAAGTATGAAATATTCGTAGTCACTGCTAGAAACATTTTCTTGTGTTGATATTTTTATACAAGATACCCCTCTGACTACTGTAAAAATTTCAACTCTTTATATGCAGCAGATTAAGTATGAAAAATAAAAAAAACAGCTACTGCTAGAACCTAGTTATTTTTATTCAGAACAAACTATGCAAGTATTGATGCTAAAAATTTTACAAGGTGTTAAACTACCCCTATAAATGTTACTATAAATTTTTTAGATTTTATTGGGCATGATACAGAGCATAAGAGTTAAGACAAGATACACCTACTTTAATAAAGATCTATTTCTACAGGAGGCTCTACAGAGTTTCTATGCATCAAACTTTTTATACAGGATGAGCTACTCTAAAGTGTCCCCTAGTAAAAATATTAACATTTTCCAACCAAAAGAACTAATTACTTTGATTTAATGCATTTTTCCACAACAAAAATTATATAAGTAAGTTACAGAAAGGTAAAAAGCCCTAACCTTTTTATGTGGAATCTAGGTATCAATATAACATCACAGAAAATGTTTCACAACATAAATCATAATATAACAGTAGGAACAATTAAATCTATCCCTTCATGGCATAAAACAAAATCTATCAAACACTTGAGCTAGAGTTGTGCTCTGGCCTTCACAATTTTACACCGAGCTAAACATTTAGAATATAACCTACCATCCAAAAATCAAGTTCAGTACTAGCCTATAACAGTGGGTACACTTCAATCCTATTTATTCTTCCATTTATCTTAGAGCCAACAATATTTCAAAACTGAAGAAGTGTATGTAAAAAATGTCGTAGATCTTATTCTAAATATTGGATAACAGTTGAGTTTGTATTTTTATGATTTTTCTACGATTTTTAAAGAATTTTAGAAGTTCCCTGTTTTGCATCTAAAACTGGAAACTAGCCTTCGCAGATCTGCCCCTGAGTTTTTGCGTTTAGCACCCTAGAAAGACCTCAATCAAAGCAATGTCATCCCTGGGCGGACCTGCCATGGTTCGGGGCCAAATCCGTCGAGGGGAAAGGCCGGCCGTGAGGGGGAAGAGGGGGAGGAGCACGCGGAAGGCATGGGTTACCTTGGGCGGGGCTCGGTTGGGGCAGACGTGGCCCGAGGCGGCTCGCGGCGAGGAGCAGGGCTGGCAGTGGTGCGGGCGGCGCTCCGGCGAGGCTGGCGGGCAAGAGCCGGCGGGGGCTGGCCAGCGAGCTTCGGAGGGTCAAGGGGAACCCGTTCGAGGGCTTGGCTCGGGCGGTGGGAGGCCGAAGGAGGGGGTTCGGCGTGGAGCTCGGTGGGGAGTCGGCAATGGAGGCCGCGGTGCGCGCGCGGTCAGGGGCCGCAAGGCCTTTTGTAGGCTGCAGAGAGGGAGGAGGAGGGCTGTGGAGAGCAGGGCAAGGTGGCCAGCGGCTTGGGCACGGCCCGGGCAGCACGGGCGTGCGGCATTGGCCGCCCTGGGCGGCTAGCAGAGGCGCGTCTCACCGTAGTGCGCGTGGCACGCGCGTGCTGGGCAGGCTCGCGGCATGGGGGAGGGGGTGGTGTGCTGCAAGGGCTGGTCGGGGGAGTGGCGAGGGCAGCCCGCCATTGGCTTGGCGTGGCTCGCCGGCGCAGAGATTCCCCGCCTCGTGGCGGCGGTTGTCTGCAGACCGGGATGAACAGACGAGGGGAGGGGCTGAGTGGAAAAGGAAGAAGAAGCGAGGGGCTGAAATGAAAATTCTCATTTTTCCCCAAAAACTGTGTGGCAGCTTAAAAGGTTTTGAATATTAAAGTTGTGTAACTTTTCAGGATCTATAACTTTTATTTCAGGAAAAAGTCCATTAGAGCTGTGGTTTAGAAGTTATTGCAAAACTAAATGAACTAGGATTTGAATTCCCATTTCATATGTTTTAAAATTTGAATTAGTAAAGGTTCTTTTGAGTGAACTTGATAGACCGTAAAATATGATTTAGATTTTGATACTCCACTTGTCATGAAAAGTTGAGCATAATAGTAACTTATTCATGAAAGAATTTTCTATGCACACATACATACCCATGCACCTACACACATATACACATGTATTTATGACCAAAAGCTTTGCTTGAATTTTATTTATTCTTTATGCATGATGTTGTATGCATGATCTTGTTTTGTCATTTTAAATACCTAGGGTGTCACATTAACGTCCCCTTATTGGACGTAATGCATGTAGACATCATCAACAACAAGCAATCGCTCCCCCCCCCCCACCACACAAGTCGTCAAGCTCACAGAAGAGTGTAGTGCAACTATACTCAACCAGCCTCTAGAAAAGAAGACAGATCCGAGGTGCTTGATGATCACTTGCTCAATCGGAACCCAGCACTTCACGCATGCCTTGTGTGACCTTGGGGCAAGCGTCAGCGTGATGCCCAAGGTCATCTTCGACAAGCTGAATTTCACTCATCTAACACCGACACCAATGCATCTCCAGCTAGCGGATTCCTCATTACGCTATCCAAAAGGAATCCAAGAAGATGTGCCGGTAAGACTAAGGAATTACTTCATTCCTTTCGACTTCGTGGTACTCGACATGGAGATAACCAAAGAAACACCACTCATCCTGGGGCGGCCATTCTTGAGTACTGCCAGAGCACAAATAGACGTTAGAGCAGGAGAGATCCACTTCAACATCAACGGCAAGGAAGAAAAGTTCCCATTTCTATTCAGGAAAGAACAATGCTCGATGATCAAGATTAAGTACGGGCCAAATACACAAGGCATTCAAGAAGTTGAAGTAATGCGCCCAAGACAGATAACCTCTTCACCCTCATGAATGAATTTATGAGAGAAAAATAAAAGTTGGAACAAAGGCCGGGGCAGTGGAAGAAGTCAAAAATCAAATGTCACAAAAAGCCACAGACCCCAAAGTCCACACAGCAAGAACCAACCACACCATCAAAAATACAGAAACCCAAACAAGTGTGGAAGGTGAAAGAGGTCCCGACATCCGACTCCGCCTCTCCCGGACCGGATGCTGCGACAAGTGGTAAGTAACGACAGAGAAAAGTCTTGCTTGTCAGACATTAAATGACAAGCCCTTGTCAAAGGTAAATTGGTATTTATCTCATATTTGATTTTTCCATAATTTGATTTTCAACCCATTTAATTTTTTCCCACTGCATATTTGATTTTCCAAAAAAAACTCTCTTGCATGCTGGAATTTTTCTATCCATTTTTTTTGTTTGCACAAAAGTCTCAAAAATATTTATGAGCACAAATTCCTTTGAAAAATACATTTGAACATCTTTTTGGGGCAAAGTGTGGCCGGGCACCAAAGATTCAAAAATAGGTGACCGTTGGGAGACAGTGGGCCCAGGCTGTCAGCAGGGCAGCACCCTGGCTGTGGCCGACTCCACCTCAATGGCTCTCGGGCCCCACTTCCTCCAACGGCCCCTAGCCATTGTGCCTAGAGCCTCCCCAAGTGCTCGTGCCCATTGCTCTTTAAATAGAGGCCCTGAGAGAGGGGTGAAGCACTCACACTTCACTTCTTTCACGAACTCCATCTCACACTCTCACACTCTTTGCTCTCCGGTATTCATTGGAATTTTGCTCATGTTTGGATTCAAGAAATCTCTATCTCATTTCCTTGCTGCAAGAAAAGCCCACACATTTGGAGGAACAACTTTCGGTAAGAGCTTTCATTTCGATTACACTAACATAACCCGAACAGAGTTGTTCTTGTTCGTTCCAAATATCAAGCATGAAGAGCGTGGGACGGAAGCTCTTCGGTGCATTCAAGAAGGTGATGGGTGCGAGCTCATCTCGTTCCCGAGGTGGCTCAAGCTCCCATCACACTCCCGAGCCAACACCAACCCCGAGCATGATGGACTATGAAGAACAAGAAAGAGTGCAAGCCGAAGTGCAAACGGAGGACATGGAGATGGACAACAAAGATGCACCGTACCTCAACTTGTGCAACGACCGCGAGTGCCAAGCCTACGCCATTCTCAAGAGCCAAAGCTTTGGCCACACCAAAGCCTTCAACCCGGACCTCCTCGCAAAAATAGGTATGGGCCTTGACTTTACTAATGTTTGGCATGCGGTTGGTTGGGAAAGTTTCGTGCCCATTGAGGAGTATGGTTCTCAACTCCTCACCATTCAGTTTATTTGCACATTTCAAGAGGTGGATGGCAGTGTTTGCTTTCGACTTTTTGAAAAAGAGTACTATCTTAATTGGAAAATGTTGAGTCACCACCTCAGTTTTAACAAATGCTTGTCAGTTTCTCTTAAGCACGCTTGCCGCAGTTTTAATGGTCATGAATTTTGGGGTTTGATTTCGGGTCAAGTTGTTCATGGCAAGTTTGCACCTCTATGCAATGACATTCAAAATCCAACCCTTTGCTTGATGCACAAGTGGCTAGCCATCACTATCTTCCCGAGAGGTGACTTGAGAGCCGTGCGCAATGATGAGTTGATTTTCTTATATGCCATGGTCAACAAGATTCGAGTCTTCCCTCGTAAAAGAATAATCAACCGTTGGCTTTCGAATTTCAAGGTGACGAGTCCTATTGAGTGTACTTCTTTGATAACTCGCATTGCTTCAAGCATTGGTGCCTTAGGAAGAAACAACGTTTCTTTCATTGAAGGTGATCGTGCTCTTATTGATTAGATTTATTTGGTTCAAGGCCACATACTCAAAAGAGGCTTGAATGAGTCTTTGATTTTCTTCTCTCTAGGCTATGCAAATGAGATCCCGTTTCCAAATGCGGGGTATTATTTGTATAACTATCAGTCGCAAACCGCCCCTCTCATTGCAGAAGAGGTGGCACGTAGAAATAGTGTTTCTGGTTTGCCTGGCAGGACTACAAGAAGCAGGGCCAGAAGAGGAACCGAGCCACCGCCGCCGCCGCAGCCCCAGCCTTCACACCACCATGAGGCGGGTGGTTCGTCCTGGCACAGTGCAAGCACCAAGGAGTGAGCATAGCAGGCCCCAAGCCGCCAGTCCACCAGCTCCAGCTCCAGCGGCGTCCCGAGCCTCGCACGACGCACGGCCTCTAGCCGTGACTTCGGCTCCGTCACCCAGCAGCTAGGAGAGCTGCGGGTCCAGGCCAACAACATCGAGGATACGCTGCACCAACACATTGAGACCAACCAAGCATGGCAACGATACACCGGCGACAGGATCCATGCCATGGAGAGGAGGCAGCTGCAGCAACAGGAGGAGTGGAGGGCTTACTACCGTTGGAGAGGGTTTAACCCCGACCAACAGCAGTGAGCCTGAAGCTAGCTTGGGGGAGGACCTGATGTAGCACTGGCCTGATCTTCCAACAGGTATTGGTAGATTCGATTGGTGGAGACTTGACATTGGCGATCCAAGCTTCTAATCAGACACGATTCGAAGTCCTGCAACTGTTACACCGTTGCTCCATGGTTATAAACTAAGCACAACTTGATTGACCTCGCCGAGAAGGCTATCCTGCAAGCGAATCGAAGAACACAAGCAAAAGAGGGTAAACACGCAATCTGAAATTGCAGATGTGTATGAAGCAAATCACGAGATGGGGTTCGAGTTCGAATCACAAAAGAACTAATCGCCACAGTGGTGAAGAACAAGAACAGGGGCCCTGAATTCATAGCAAAAGGACTCGACGTCACAGTTACAATGAACAAGATCTGTTTCTCAATGGAAAACTAGACTAAACAAAACCCGAGATCTAATGTGCAGCGGCTACTGAGTTTATGACAGCAAAGGGGGCGTCCTAGGGTTGGGGGCGACCAGGGGGGAGCCCACAACATGGGCTTAAGGCCCGACACGATACAAAGCCTAAAAAGGCCCAAAACAGGTGATGCAGCACCTTGTCGTGGTCACAGAATGATCCACGGACCTTTTAGAGCTGGCACTAGAACCAAAAGAAGCATCTCATCATCATCTTTACAACGCATCCAAGATCACCTCATTTGGATGCCTTATGAGGGAGATATCACCATTTCGGTGCAGGGCTATCGGCTGAATCTGAAATGAACTCGCAGTCCAAGTCGGCGACGACTTGTAGCTCGTTGATGAGGCCGGCTCGTGCATGTCCGGTGTGGTGATGTCCTCATCAGGACCTCCACGAGAGGTATCTTGTATCTTAACTTCTTTATCGCTTTCAAAAACCTTATGCATGAAATAAAACAAAAATCTGCAAAACTAAAAATAAATAAAAATTTGCAAAACCAAGAAAAGACCAAAAATATTTACTTGTTTTCTTATGTGTAGTAAGCATGGTGTAGTTTTCCTTGTTGAGATGATGAATAGTTGCTCAATTAATTTCCTTCACATGCCTAGTTACAACTTAGTGCTCTTCCAAAGTTTTGAGTTTGTTGGCTAAATGTTCAAACCTTAAGCTCGAAACTTGTGGGTAGCCAAAAAGCATGATCCGAATCTAAGTTGTTGAGAGCTATGATATGGTTGAATAGAGTTGCTATGATATTCTCCTAAGTGATGCTTGATTTCCGAAGTATTTATTTTTGAAAATAAAAAAAACAAACAAAGTTCCTCGATGATATGAAATTCCTATCCAAAGCCATATGTTGATCCTACCTTCCACATATGCAACTTGTTATCTCGTTGAGCTTTGTCAAATTGTTGTGACCCTCTGTGAGATGCATTTCATACTCCCATGATCAAGATCACGTACACACTCCACCATATGCTAAGCTTCTGCACAAGAAGTGAGCAAGCATTCCGTCCATCCATCCACAAATAAAAACTCCATATTGCCTCATGACCACTCTCACCAAGGTTCCATAAGAAAAAGGAGCATGGGCTATAAAAAAAAAGAGAAAAGATGCATACCCAAAAAAGGTATACCACATGCTCATAAGACATGTCAAAAAAAGAAGAAAAAAGAACTAGCCCATGTCCAAAAAAAAAGAAAAAGGAGAGATGGTTCATAAAAAGGAGTTCATCCACCATCCACCAAAAATATCCGCACATTTGCACATCTTGATCAAGATTTATGACTTGTCTCTCCTTTGGATCCGGTTTTTGACTTTGCAAAATATGAGAAACAAGTTGCCTTAAAATCCTCCACACTTACAACTCTACTCAAATCAAACCTTTAGAGATAGGTTGAGGAAGAAAGGCAAAATAAAAAGCCTTGGTGAGGAATCATACACAATGAGCGATCTGAGAGATCATTTGAGGAACTTTGAAATTTATTTTGAAAAACCTTATAAAAACCTCCGATTTGACGGTCGAGCAAAGGAGTGAGAAATTGGCACTTTACAAAACCGTTCTAACTCTCAACCGCCAAAGATGAGGAGAAGCTACAAGCCCCACAAGAGTAAGGTAAGAGGTAAAAACAAATGGCAACTTATTCAAAATCATGGTAAGAACACCTTGTTATGCCTAAGGTATAGGTTGGAAATGCAACATTGAAACAACTCCTGATCAACAACATAAAGCCTTATTTTGCTCAGGGACGAGCAAAAGGCTAGCTAGGGGGTGTCGCTAACGGTCCTTAAGTTCAAAATCCGACCGTCAATGATACTCACAAATAAAGTAAAATCATGCCTCTTACTCACATATTTGTATCACTAACCTAGTTCCGCAGTTGTTTTGCCTATCTACCTATTTCCGGGATACAAGTCTGTAATAAGAAGAAAACACGAAGAATACGCAACGTGCAATGCACAAAAGATCATTCGCTGCATCACACTTACAAAAAGGGCCCACTTGGCAGACCAAACCGACGTAATAAGGCGGCAAACACCAAGGGACAAGGTCTAGGCCCATCTACTAGCATCCCATCCAAAGGCAGTGGCGAGAGGCGGCAAAGGGGGGTCGGCCGCACCCCAGGTGCAGCCGGCCGACCCTGGCTTGCCTCCCGTCCAGATGCGTCTTGGCAGGAAGATTGCTCTGATCCTCTAGAGGTCGGTTGCCAATATTTCCTTTCAAGGGGATGGCGGGAACCAACCCTAAAAGCTAGAAAAGCAGGCCCTCACACTTATTTCAACACACAACAACTTGGAGCCACTCTCTCCCTTTCCCACTTGTGACTTGTAATCCTTAGGGCAGTGAAGCTAGGTTAGAACTTCTCTTAGCGAATCTAGTCATCCTTGGGATCGGAGAGCAATCACCAGTCCTTGGTATGGCTTTGTATTTGACTTGTCAGCATCTTATTCAAATTATAGAGCTGAGCCTTGGTTGCTATGTTACTCTGGTAGCTTATCTTGCTCTTGCTTGCTACGCTATCTTGGTAGTTTATCATACCCTGGCTTGTTGCTTCATTAGTTATATTCTCTATATGCTTAGGCCAGATGATCTGGGTAACGATATCGGTTCGTCGTGCCTTTGGGCTTGCCTTAGTGTTTTACTTGTCCATCCGAAGGGTGGGAGACCCGGGGACGCTAAGTTAGTGACCTCATACACGGGCGTGGTGCTCGGGTATGCGGGATCCTTCGGATATGATGGTGCCCCACGGTATTGCAGGGGTAGACCGCGGAAGGTGACAGCTCCGTTGGTCCGCCATAGCGTTATTGCTGTGGTAGTGAAGTCCCCCACGTTCGGGTACAGTGTAGGAGTTCTAAAAGATGTAATGGCCCGGATGTACTTCGGGATGGGATATTCTCCCTGATATCCCTATTTTCCCAGCACCTAGAGTTCTAAGCATGTATAGTGTGTAACCTTTGCTTGTATGAATAGATGCTATGAGGACCTTGTGTATGCACTCCCACTAACCTTAGGTCTATTTTTTTATTCTTTATCCTGAGTTTGGCCGAGTGTGTATGTCACATTACCCTATTCATATCATTTATCTTGATTTACCCCTGTTTATGCTATAGTCTATGGCTTAATTCATATCGTCTTGATTATGTATCAAGTAAACTCTTTTACATCATGCTCTCCTTTGGGAAAATATAAATAATGATACCCAAATACTCACCGGGTGAAATGCTACAGCGGTACATCCGTGCGCTTGCGGATTATTTCTGTGATCGTTAAGACATACCACCACGGCATTTCCGGGCGCCACTGCTAGGGATGGGACTAACACCCTCGTTCCTAGTGGTGACCGTTAAGAAATGCCAATAATGATCAAAATGCAAGATAAGTTGCCTCTTGATACTTTGATGTTGGATGGCTCTATGTTACATATGTGTTGTGCTGCGCATATATTAAATCTGATTCTTAGGGATGGAATGAGCGTTATGGAGAAGGGGATAGTGAAAGTTTCTGATAGTGTAGGTTTTTGGTGTACCACTCCAAAATGACATGAGAGGTTTGAAAAGATGGCTTCCCAATTGAGCATTCAGTACACAAAAAGGATTGGTCTTGACTGTACTACTAGATGGAACTCGACCTTAATCATGCTTAACACTGCACTAGAGTATCAGGCTATTTTTGATCGTCTAGCTTTGCGTGAGAAGTTGTCCACACCTATTTGTCCATCTCCTATTGATGGATGTTTGCCAAAGAGGTTCGTGGTAGGCTCAAGTTGTTTTATGATATTTCTGAGCTATTGTCAGGCACCAAGTATGTTACAACAAATCTGTTGTTTCCAAAATTTTGTAGTGTCTACTAGATATTAGGAAATGGTGTGCTAGTGATCACCCTCGAATTGAGGAGATGTCTAGACTAATGAAAGAGAAATTTGACAAGTATTGGACAGATATGCATGGTCTTATGGCAATTGTTGTTGTTCTAGATCCCAGGTTCAAACTTCACATGCTGAAAGCTTTTTTCACATCCATTTATGGGATAGAACAAGCAAGAGCTGAGGTAGACAATGTTAGAAACTTGATGTACCAACTAGTGCTTGACTATCAGAAACATGCAGAAGATCTTGCTACATCAACTGGCGGGTTTAGTGCTAGTATCCCTATGGAGGGGACTAGAGAAGAGGATGAGTTGTTCAACATATTTGATCAGTACATGTCTTCACAGCCTGCTGATACATCCTCTCACATACGCACAGAGTTAGACCTTTATTTGGATGAGCCGCCACTTCCTAGAACCCAAGAACTAGATATAATCAATTGGTGGAAGTATGGAGGGATTAAGTATCCTACATTGCAGTCAATTGCTAGGGATATTTTGCCTATTCTAGTGACAATGGTTGCATCTGATTTAGTAAAAATGGGAGGGTAATTAGTCCACATCGTAGTCGGCTTGCACCTAAAGTGATAGAAGCTCTTATGTGCATGCAAGCTTGGTCTCGTGCTGACATTCTAGGTAATATGTACATTCAAGCATTTTTTTTTACTTTGATCTCATGTAAATTCTGTACACTGATTTATACTCCATTTGTTATTTATTGTTAGGTGAACAAAAATCAGCTGCTTTGATGACTTGTGATGAGGAGGAGGAGGAGGAAGTAATGGTGTGTATCTCATCATCTCAATTCTCATGTAAAATTGTTGTTTGCTGCTTGCTATCAGTGCTATGTTTTCTTGTCATATCATGTAGACATGTAGATATGCTGCTTACTGCTTGCTCATGTCATTTTCCTTGGAGGAGAATGAGTCTATTGTCATAGACTGAGAAGAGTAGAAGACATGGCATGGCTGATGGCTAAAGTGATCAAACTCAAGGATTGAACTGAAGTTTACTCAAGTCTATATGCTGGCTACTGCTACTTGAAATGAATCTACACTATTTGCTATCAATTATATTCGAACATTATTGTAATAACTAGTAATTTGGTACTTCATGCTTGCCTTGCGGCCTTGGTTGGATGGTTGAATTGTGGACTTGTTGGTTTTGTGGCTGCAAATTATGTGGTTGTAACCTGTGACTATTTGGTATTTGCTATGTTATTCTGTGACTCTATTATTTTTATTCTGTTACACCTTGCTTCCTGATTTCCTATTGTAATGTTTAGATCTTAAATGTGCACTTTGAGTTGATCATTTTGAGGGGGGTTTTTAAAAAAAACACCCCCCCACGGAGTCCAGTCAGGGATCGGGGATCTACGGGGATCGGGGACGGGGAAAGAATTTGCCCTGTTAAAGAAATCGGGGCCGGGGCGGGCACTCTATTTCAGGGAACAGGGCGGGGACGGGGGTCACCTCCCCGGCCCCGACCCACTCCGTTGCCAACCTGAACTAGAATAACCAATAGTTACCTCACTTCATATTCATTTTGTCCATCATCATAGCCAAACAGTCCTCAAGCTTAGCTTCCTTCTTTATGTTGTTTTCCATGGATTCATGAAGTCGCATGCGCAAGTTAGTGTTCTCCTCCTCCAACGCAGCCACTCTGTATTACAAACGCTCCAATAGATCTGCTATCGGAGGAGCACTGCTGCCATCCGCTGCATATGTGTTCAGTGAGGTGCTGAGACTGCATGCCGAACTGCTGCCTGGCTGCTCCTGCCTGGGTGCTTGCCTGTTTCAATACTCATAATAGGTGAATTCAACCAAAAAACTGATCGACAAATTAAAAATGTGCCACAAGTAATAACAGTGACTACAATCACAAACGGTGAGGTGACGGTGTTTGTATCTTGAGGTGGGTGGGGAGAGAATGTATAGGGGTAAAAGGACAAGGACTCGCCTAGTCACCGGAGAGACTGTTGGCTGGACCGGAGAGACTGTTGGCTGGATTCCTTCTGCGGCCAAATAGGAAGTGTAAGCATTCCAGGCACCCTCCACTGCATATGTGTTCAGTGAGGTGCTGAGACTGCGTGCCGAACTAGTATCTTGGGGTGGGTGGGGAGAGAATGTATAGGGGTAAAAGGACAAGGACTCGTCTAGTCACCGGAGAGACTGTTGGCTGGACCGGAGAGACTGTTGGCTGGATTCCTTCTGCGGCCAAATAGGAAGTGTAAGCATCCCAGGCACCCTCCACTGCATATGTGTTCAGTGAGGTGCTGAGACTGCGTGCCGAACTGCTGCCTGGCTGCTCCTGCTGCTCCTGCCTGGGTCCTTGCCAGTTTCAATACTCATAATAGTTGAATTCAACCAAAAAATTGATCTACAAATTAAAAATTTGCCACAAGTAATAACAGTGACTACAATCACAAACAGTGAGCTGACGGCTTTTGTATCTTGGAGTGGGTGGGGAGAGAATGTATAGGGGGTAAAAGGATAAGGACTCGCCTAGTCACCGGAGAGGCTGTTGGCTGGACCGAAGAGACTGTTGGCTAGATTCCTTCTGCAGCCAGATAGGAAGCGTAAGCGTCCCTGGCTTGTTCGAACGAGGAAAAGCTCCCGTGTTTGGCGCCCCTGTCGCCGTGCACTTCATTGTTGCATGCATTCCATGTTCTGTACACACCAAGTGTCTTTCCTTTGTACACCTCGTACCAGCGCATGATTGGTGGCAATGCAACAAACATGTAAGCATATGGCAAAATACAAAATCTAACAGAGGTTTAGTTTTGTTTAATTAGCAATGCATCCAAGAGGAAGAATTACAACAGAAACCAAACTTGCAAGTGTAACAGTGAAAAGTAAAGTGCCAACAAAACAATTAATCTTGGCCTCAGGTACCTTGATGTCAGGAAGAACAGGAATATTAGCTTGCCCTAAATGTCATATAATTACAAACAGAGGGTGTACTTGGCTAGAAATTTATATTCAGATCCTTTCACTAGAGGAAGTACCAAGGAAGAATGAACTTGAAATATGCACCAAACTATAACACCTTGTGAGAATACATTATTTCTGGAAAATAATAGATCATTAGAGTACAATAGTGAGTGGAAGACACATCAACGAAACAGACATTTCTAGGTCGACCAAAAATGGAGTTTTAAGCCTCTAGCACAGTTCGGTCAGGGTATTAGCCTTTAGCACATTTCAGGTCCTCTAACAGCAGAACAAATATCAGCAGCAACCTATTTTCCATTACACCTTCATTGAATTATGCT
This sequence comes from Panicum miliaceum, assembly GCA_032594955.1. Taxonomy (NCBI): domain Eukaryota; kingdom Viridiplantae; phylum Streptophyta; class Magnoliopsida; order Poales; family Poaceae; genus Panicum; species Panicum miliaceum. The sequence goes on along the minus strand of CM064061.1, from coordinate 42,590,208 downwards.
GCACTACAACTTAAGGAAGCTCAACCCTAACTGCAAAATCAGATTGCATTTAAACCCTAATATCGTAGTCCTAGACACCAAACGATGAGCTCCTAATTTCTAGGAACACCTGACGATGTCGCGTCGCGGCAGTGCGGTGGCCAGGAGCTCGACCGCGCTGATGGAGGCCACCTCTAGCGTGCAGGGAGGAGGAGGAGGTCGCGTAGTGGCAAAGGAGGAGGGGAGATTTTCAAACCCTAGCCGGTGAGCTCTCCAGGAGGTGGTGCTGCGTGGGGGCCCGGAGATCCGACGGAGCACTCGACGATGTCGCGTGGCGGCAGTGTGGAGGCGAGGAGCTCGCCCGCGTGGATGGAGGCTTCCTCTAGCGCGCAGGGAGGAGGAGGGGAGAAATGTCAGTGGTGAGTGAGGAATGAACGAGGGTGGCGCAGCGGGCACAGATGGCATCGACTGCATAGTGAGGAATGAGTGAGGGATGAGTAGTGGAGCGGATGCGAGCTGGGCCGGGGCGCGGTGCTGCATGGGCCGAAAGGGAGAGGGGGAGGAATGAGCCCGTGAATCCTTTTCCATTTTCCTTTTCTTTTTCTTTTGCCCAGATTTCATTACTATGGTTTGAATGATTTTAAATTCAAATCAAATACAACCAGCAGAAGAATTTCAGATACTTTTCCAGAGCACACAGTGAATGAAGCAAACTGGTGCAATATTCATGATCCAGATAATGTTCCAGGGAAATTCCACAATGGCATGGGTATTTTCTCATTAAAAATAACCAAACAACCGAAGCAAAGTTGTGAGAGGAATGCCACAGTGCCCATTTTTCCAGACTTCTGATCGAGCCGGTTAAGGCTCCTTGGCTGTTGCAGCGGAGCGTCAAGTCCTTGACTACGGCGCGGATCTTGTCGGTGCACCCGTCGCAGCGGTAGTTTCCACGGAGCCTACCTGAAACGCAAGCTGAAAAAGTCAGAAGCGAATCAGGATTTTCAGCTTGCTTTGCTTACTCAATAGATCCGTTGGGGAAGATTGAGTCGCGTCTTGAGGTTTCCACGGAGCCTACCTGAAACGCGTAAGGCTGAGCAGCTGAGACAAGCAAGGTGAGCAGAGGAAAACCAGATAAGGGTGGGGTAGTAAACCAGGGCACCGGTTATAGGAGTCGTCTTCGAAGGACCTGTCTCGGTGCAGCCGCTCTAATCCGTCCAAGAACAATTTTCTCGGTATTGTCTACCAGAATTGATATGCATTCTCCAGCAAGAATTGCCGATGCAGTCTTCATTCGTTAATCCCTATCTTCTTACACACCCGAACAGAAGCCCACTGACATGGTCCATAAAAACGAACTTTTAACGTGGACTATCACGCTTTTAGCTTCGCTTCCTCAGAAAATCTGAACTGACTGTTTCGTATGCACGCTAGCTATTCACCAGGCACGCATTTTTGGAACATCAAAATACAAGACAAAGCAAGTACAGTCAGCATTCAGCACGAAGATTAAATACCTAACCAATGGACAATACCCTGTTCAGATATTACAGAGAATATGATTCGTGCATATAGCCACCTCTGGAATAATTAAGAGTACAAAGGAAAGAATATAAATTCTTCAATTGAAGGACAACGGTTGTTTGGCACTCCCCTTCGGCCTTCAAGTTTTGCAGCTAGTCGCTCCGTCACACGGATGATTATAATCTTCAAGTAAACAAGAGACCATTACCCAGCCAAACGAGATTAATCTCCAAACTAGACAAAATAAAGCTGCTCGCTGCAATGAGAGCATGAATTCATCATAGCACAAAAAGAACTCTGTGCTCTTTAGCATGAATTCATCATAGCACATTTGTCCTGTGTTATCATATTTGAACGGAAAATGTCATGTTTGTATTGTAAGTAAAACCTTTTCTTTCGAGCCTTTCACATCTTTGATGTTCCTACAAAAACGTGATGAGATGTCATTATTATTGATTTTTTTCTGACCTTTTGAGACTATTTTTTGCAATCTGGGATTTTTATTCCCTCTGTTCCCAAATAGTGGCAGGGAACAGTAACCCTGGGTGGGAATGGCCGCCCAGGGAAACGAACGGTCACAAAAATCCCCCTTGCCTGGCCTTCTTTCCCTGCGCCGCCAAACTAGCTCTAGATGGTTTTTGACACTGTAGCATGGTTTTGTTGTCTCCAATCAACGTTTCTCCCTCTTGTCAAGGAAAATTTTACAGAAGTTTACTGTTTGGAATAGATATTCTCCAAGTTGAACGATCCACATGGCCATAGTTTGCTGTGCAAAACACAAGATGGACTATTACTGACGGAAGCCATGCAAACTGCGGCAGCAGCAAAATGGCACCACAAAGTTGGTACAACTGGACCCATACAAAAGGGACAAAGATAACAAATGTACTGGGGTTGTCGCGCGCTCTAACTTCTAAGAAACATTCGGTACAAACTGAAACTCTCATCTCGCTCCAAGCAACACAGGAACATAATGAGCTGATGCCAAAAACTGCCTTGCTGCTTCGCTCACTCTTGAGAGCAAGATCTTTCACACACGAGTTTGACGACGATTCAAGCAAACCGGGGAGAATCTGGAGTAGCTGCTAGCTGTGCACTTTGAAGCAACTCAGCTTTGGGAACAACTTAAGCAGGTCATCCCGGCTCCTCCTCTGCCAAACATACCCAAGAACAAAAATGACAACATTAAAAATCTTCAGAACCCAAAACTACATACCAAAACATCATCAAATAGTATCATGGGAAGCAAGTGTTGTGATAAGTGGAACTACGCTGGAATTATTAAAGCAAAAGTGTAATCACAGACTTCTCAAATCTCAAGTCGTCACCTTAATACCGATGCAACCATTTACATCGAGTGTTGTGAGGCTGTGCGAGCAAGATTTCGATAAAGCCTCCAGGCAGGCATCAGTTACCCCAACTATCCCAAACAAACTGCATAGATAACAGAGGGTGCATGTAAGAATAGGACACGACGAATGCACTATCTTTAGGACAATACTACCATGTTACCTTAGCAGTTCGAGGGACCGGCACCCTTGCGCAATAGCTACAACACCAGCGTCAGTAACACGTACACACCTGTCGGATAGTGATTGCAGAGTTCGGTAAACAGAATCTCACTTGATTGCCGGAAAAAAAAAGAGACAGAAGTTTGCTCTTGATTACCAAGTCAAATTGAGATACGTTAGACCTCCGCATCTTGATATGCACACAAGACCATTGTCAGATAGATTCTGGAAATTCCGTATTAGTAGATTATGAACAAAGAAAATGGTTTGATAGTTCAAATCAAATACAATAATAGTTACCTGAGCACCACATAGGTCTAGAAATGTAAGATTACTTAACAATCCTATTTCCTTATAAACCTTGTCAGTAAAACTGCATGATGTGAGGTAAGTTGTTAGATACCCTACTCACTGCTAGATACATCTGCTATAACATTAGGTTTCTTCAATTTTACCTTGAAAGGGCATAAAGGTTCAAGCTTTCAAGCGAAGAGCATTTCTGAAGCACCTCTTTAAGCCCATCATCTGTCAACTTAACGCACCTAGAAAGTTTAGCACACAGGACATTAGATATCAAATTGTGCTTCTATTCAAACTCACACAAAATTCGAGTGAACAAAAGGATAGGTAAACACTCAGCACATGATAAGATCTACTCTTTTTGTGATGGATGTACTCCAGGAATTTGACCATACCTGGTTATGTTCAATTTCTTTAGTCCTTGGTAACTATTAGCAATTAGCCTCATTCCTGTATCTGAGATATTCTGCATTTGCAACAAAAGCCCTTATAATGACTCGTTCTTCTATCATAGCAAACATATGAAAGCGCAATATACATGCTTGATTGAGGGAGCAAAATGGCAGGAATTGGTAATGAGATTGTGACATGTAAGTCACAGTCTATATTTAATGTTTTGTTATAACCACGTTCTGATCTAATGAATAAGAACTTCAATGTAGGCTGCAACTAGTTAATAACTCATGCAAGCCCGTATTGCATAACAAATTATATTTTTCTCCATGATTATTTTTTCAGCACAATGTTCAAGAAAGATTATCCCAGACCCCGCACAGTGCGGGAAGCCTACGGCACTGGGTACGCCCTTTTTAATGTTCAAGAAAGATTATACTTCGAAACAATAAACCACCATAAAACAGGGATATAATTTGCACGTCCTCCTGAACTAAGTTAAACAAAATCACTATTGCATACTTCGAAAGATAAACAATGAAAGTAAGCTACATATATATGATGTACATGCCTCAAATTAAACACTCATAGTAGTAAGATTTAAACAAGAGAAGAAAATTATCATATACACAATGTTCTTTGGAGATAGACATTGCCAGAGATGATTTTATAGTTCAATCAATCCATTCAGAAAATACCAGCAGAAGAACAAAATGCTATAAAGTAAAAAAAGCATGTGATTACCTTACAGCCACTCAAGTTGAGGTCCACTATCTGCCTGCAGTTCTTTGTAATGTGGCCAATGCTTGAGTCCGTCAGTCTAAGACAGCAACATGTCCAACAATTAGAAACACAAGTCATATTCAGCAAAGCAAACATTCAGTGAGAGACATACCCCACAATCCAGTAGATAGAAAGGCCCTGAAGATTAGGACAAAGACTGGTGACAGCTTCAATTCCTTTGTCAGAGATTTTTTGACATGCATTCAGGTTCAGGAACTCTAAATTTTCCAGTGAGATACCACTCTGTAATGGACAACTAGAGTTGCAGCATTATATCTAAAATTTACTTAAAAGTATAAAGTGAGAGCAAATCTTGCCATTTCTTTTAGATGAACAAAATGTCGGTCCTCAATGTCTTGCGCAAATTCAAGGTTCAGTACTTTCAGATGACGATACCTTGCCTAAAAGAATAGAACAGTGTGTCGTCAAAAGCTACTCAAACAGGACCAAAACCAGAAGGCATAAAGTGTGTATGACAAAAGTTAGTGGCAGACTTCTGCCCCAAATAAATATACATGGTATTAGCGTCAAAATAGCACAAAGCACCATGCAAAAGAAAAAAAATAAAAGAGTAGAATTATGATTACCAGGGAAAGTGCTGAAATAAGTCGGTCACCAGCGTTCTTTATCTCACGCAGATCAAGTACCTTCATTTAACAGGGGAGAATATATTGATAATATACTCCAAAAATTAATATTAGTGAGAAAGTACAAGCATTAAGCTAAATGGACTTAACCGGAACATAGGACACAGCTATATGCATACAGAGCACAAAATAGGCAGGAAGCATTACAATGAGTTAAGAGTGGCCACAGTAATGCATAAAAGCAGTTCAATGACAAACAATTAGCGTTGAACTAGCAGCTACATGCTATTACTAAGTACTGAACCTGATTAGAGGTCAGTATGGATTCCATAGGTTGAAATTTGACTCCAATAGTCCAACCAAGTCATGAGGTCTTACTGACTACTGAATCGAAGCATAATAACAGCAGTTCCTACTGAAAAACTAATTAGCCCCACAAATTAGAACCGATAACTCATGCGCGCAGCATCAAAGGAAAACACCAGCGAGCACAATTGCCTGCAGGAAACGGAAGCAGCTACTCCCATATCACACAGCAATCAGGCAAATACAACAGCAGGCGGTGACAAAGCGCGCAACATCGCCGGTTTAATCTCATTCACTACCCTCCGTAGCAAGGGGAGTAAGGGCTTAGAAATTCATAGCGATGATTTTCATCTATACACAAGCTGAAACTGGCTACGGGAGATGAATCGGTGGTTGGGGAACAGTTAGGGGATGCGCACCTCCCAGAGCCTGGGGTTGGCGACGAGGGCGCGGTAGCACCAGGGACTGACGGCGAGCAGAGCGCAGACATCCCGCTGCGGGAGGCGCGGGCTCACCAGCTCCATCACCCGCGGCACCGTCTCCCGGCACCACGCCTCGTCCGCCGCCGGCGCCGCCATCTCGGAGGGGAACCTCGCCGGGAGGAGGCCGTGAGAAATTTCGTTCGATTTTTCCTTCCTCAGGAATGAGTCATGAGTGTGGCCACTGACACGGCTGGCCCACGAAAACCAGTGTTACGAAAGTCCAACCACGTCTATAGGTAGTACTATAGTATAGTAATAATATACTCCATATTCCGTGAATATCATATTCTGTGTTTTGAAAAGTTAGGGAATATCATATTCACGTGGGCTGAGGTGCCGCTGTGTATGGGTGGTGTGGGCGTTCGGGAGTTTTCTCGGCCTGCGTGAGAAGTTATGTTCTACCTTAATCACAATGCCTTCCGGGAGATCTTGCCCCAGCGAGTCTAATTTTTTTATATATCTAGACATGGTGTATGTTTAGGTGCATGGTAAAAACTATATCAAAATGACTTATAATTTAGATGGGGGAGAGTAGGAATTATAACAAAAGAATGGAATGCATCATTAGTCTTTCAAAACCTGCCCGGACGTACTAAGCTAGTCTCTGAACTATTAAAATGCAATTTCTTTATTAGCACATTATACATGCCATCATTATATCTTTGATCAATTGGTCTTTGGACCCCGAAGAATTTGGGAAAATGTTGTTTTGTGCCAATTGCAAAGTTGTAAGTCGGAAGTATAGATTTTAGTTAAAAAACTTATTGTCATTAAATCATAACTTCTTCAAAAGTTGTAGCTTGTTCATTGATTCAAGATTATATTTTTTTCCATAAGAACCAAATTTCATTAGCATGCAGCTTTTACATTCAGAATTCAGTTTTCATTTTGTACCCTATATTCCTTAAGTTTCAAATTGGAATTCGCATGTTTTTCAAAACAGCCTGTTCTAGTGGGCGGACATTGTAGAGTTCAAACCCCAAGCAGCCAGCAAAATCTTGTTCAAGTTGAAGGCCTTTTGAAATCCAAAAATTCCTATAGAGCAATCTCTTGTTCTTGCAAGCAAGCTTTTACTAATTTCCATATCACACCCAGTTTTAAAAAGAAAAACTGAATGCATAACTATAGGACTGGTTCGGCACGAAATGGCCAGGAGCGACCGCGGGCTTGGTTGGGCAAAATATCCATAGAGCAAACACAGTAAGAGAAAGGAAGAAGAAGGTGACCATGAGAGATTGACATGCGGGTCCCGTTTGTAAGGCTGCTAAGGTGCGGAAACGGCTCCCTCAGCCCATATCCATAACCCTTGAACCAAACACAAAATGAGGAATAACCTCAACCCCTAAACCGAACAGAAAATGGGTTCAACCCAACTCGAAAAATTGGAACGGGTTCGACTCATCCCACGTGGTCCCGAAACCAAACATAGGTTAGATGAGTTGGACCCAACCCTAAAAATAGGGATGAACCCAACCAATCCCACTTGGTCTCCAAACCAAACACATGCTAAGATAGTTGCGAGCCAGACATATATGATCACAGAAGGAATCTTTGGTATCTACAACTTGTCAATTTCGACCTAACTTAGCTAGATTTAGTCACATGTATACCTTCTTTCACCTGATATAAGAATGCTCCATGAAAATCTTAAGACACTCAACTAGAACAAATCCATCTTTGGATAATCGTACAACTACCGAGATCACCAATCTTGGATCCATTCTGAAGCAGTATGATCATCTGGGTCTTCAATTGGCACAGAAGGAGACGCTGTTAAGTCCTCATTAAGAGTTTCTATACAGCTATTGATGCGCTCAGTGATTTCGTCAGGTACTGCACAAGTCCCAGATGCTATTTGTTCCCAGTCAATGCCATCAAACCAGGGATGTTTTTTCACAGCTTCAGCACCACTGGTTCCAAGGCGAACATTTTCATCTACCACAAGTAGCTGTCAAGATGACAAGAAGAAATTAAGTAGCTAGCGCTGTTGTATGAAATCTGGATAAGCTGAAAATAGATGAACAGTTGAATTGCAATTGCCGGGATTGGATATAACCTTGGTTATAAGGTCAACAACTTCCGCACTGAACGTTGATGGAATAACAAGGTGGCCTTTGGCAATTTTTGTAACAGGTTCCAGCTCGCTCTCCCTCCAGGACCCGAATGGCATGTCAGACTGCAGCATGAAATAGATCAAGACTCCAAGTGCCCACCTGATCATACAAAATCAAATTGGCCTGTCATAATTTCCATTCAAATATTCTGTGTCTGAAAAACACACTCAAGTATTGTACTGTCAGCACAAATTTCATTATTTATTCTTTTTGGAGGTGTATATCTCTCCATTTATTTTTGCTGAGATGAAGGTATCTACTGCAGTTTGCATGCTTCAATCTGTTCTGACAGTATCAGGTTGATGAAATATGCCAGTTCGGCACATGCATCTGACAGAAAAGAAAAATGCCATGTGTGCTTACAATTACCAGAATCTCTGAATGAAAGGTCACTTAAGAAAAAAATGCATATTCAGCTGGAAAATTTGATCATCCGTTACATAAACAGTATTATCCCATAAATAAAGGTTAGATGAGGAAACAGTATTTTCAAATTTGTCCATATGCAGTTGGTAGGAGATGTCACACATTCCTTTTGAAATCACTAGTCACATTAGAAATATAAAGTGGGAATAAACGACTGCCATAACTTCATAACACATACGTGATGCATTGATATGGAATGCTTATGTAAGAAAGGGTTCAATAACCACTTACCAGTCAGCAGGAAATCCATGGCCCCTACCAAGAACTATCTCTGGTGCTAGAGAGTCAGCAATCCCACATATTGTGTATGTCCTTTCACCTTCCATTTTCTTTGCAAACCTAAAATCCACCAGCTGCAGATGTCCTGATCTGTCAAGCATAAGAATGTCTGCCGAAACGCCTCTATATATAATGGACTTCTGAAAATGCATACATATCAGTATGTATGTCAGGAGAATCATCATAACACATATTGTGGATTAAATCTCAAACCAAATATATAATGTTTCATATGTTGATTGCTCAATAAAGAAGAAAACCACTAATCACCTGATGAAGTTCTTCTAGAGCAATAACAACTGAGGCTGCAAAGAACTTTGCAGATGACTCATTTAGTGGTGTATGAAGTATTGAAGCCAGTGAGCAACAAAGGCAGCAATTCAGCAATATTCCTAGATATGACTGATCAGCACAAGTGCATAAGACTTCTGGCACACAAGTTGATTGGCTCAAGCTTTTCATAAGTTCCTTTTCCTCAAAGACTTGTACTTCCTTATGGAGATCTTGTACTCTCTTGATGTAAAACCTCTTTAAACTTCTGATCTTGTCTGGTCCATGATTCAAACAAGAAAAGGGAAAATCAAAACATGATTAACCCAAACATAGGAGTGTCTATCAGGAAAATTAATTGCCCGATAACATATATCAGTATAATCAGGCAGAATTGATTATCATACCAGAGCCCTTAATTTGGACGAGACCAATCTCACTGCAATCAGCAGCATATATGCACATTTTCCATTCCTGAGAAACATATACACAACTGAGTATCAGTAAAAAAGAATCACAATGAGATCTCCTAAAGCATGCTAGAGAAGAGGAAAGGAGTACTAACCCCCTACCAAATCATATAGCTGCACTCTCCTAAAGGGAAAGTCATCATCTGCAACATTCTTCTTAGTGACCAGAGATTCTTTAGTCCTGTATAGAGGCCATACATCAGGATAAGTTTGACAGTTGACAACAATTCGTGGCCTATGTCCACAAAAAATATTTCAGACACGTTACCTGGCATCAGCTTGCGACAGTTTAGGCAAAGGCCCAACAATTGTATCAAATTTCTCCTTCGCAATAGTAGAACAAGTCACATCACCAACAGCGATAGCAGTGAAACTAATGGTTTCACCAATGAGAGCCCACTCTCCAAAGTGTCCTCCCTCATCTATCTCAACCACATAATTATCATTTTGCTGACTGCTTTGTGCCTGCTTTGTTTGAGGACTAACAAGGTCCCAAGTATCTGAGTTCATCTGATCCGCAGCCAATATAAGTCTCACATGACCCCTTTGAATGACATATAATGCAGAGACATCATCATTCTGAAAAATTATACACAAGAGTAAACACTTAGTTACGACTAGGTTGATAACCAGAAAAAGAAGTGCAAATGCTTGAAAAGATATCATAAGCAATGTTTATTCACTCCAAGTACCTTGTCTACTATTGTTTGCCCATCTGCAAAAGATACTTCAACAAGTGACTCAGCAAGTTGACTTAGTTGAAGCACCGTAAGTATTGTAAACAGCTCTACTGATCGGAGCAATTTCAATGATGGTATGTTTGAAAATTCTGACATCAGAATTCCCCGAAAATCCTCCCTCTTTAGAGCCCACAATGTTCCACTGGTCACAGCACGAACAGAAGCTTGAAGTGGCTTATTATGCCTGTTTATTACAAGAATAAATGATGACTAGATGAATCAAACAGCAAGTACATCCTGTATAAATTGATTACAAGAGAGCATGGTAGGTTTCAAAATTCAGAATAAATTCAGAAAGATTTGTGCTCTCTTAATCAATTTATTCTTGTCAGATTACAAGAGAGCCCAAAATTTTGATAAAGATTCATGATCTCTTTAAAAGAGCTCGAGTGCTTAGTTTGTGAATATCTATTTCTGGATTTTAGTATGGCGAATGCAGAAAATGGGACTCATCCCCTCAAGTAAGAGTACAAGAGGAAAAAGAATCTGCATGACTGACAAGTACTGTGATACAGATAGCTACTTACTAATATTCATACCATGAATTTTTTAAGATGAACAGTGGAATTACTGGTGTAATAACCTACACTTCATAGGGATATCCAGTGCTGTTTGTTATTAAAGACAACATTTCCAACGACGATACTCATAAGGGCTTTGCTACGGTACTCCGATTACCTCTTAGGAGGTAAGAGTTTAAATAAAATCTGAACCCTTGATTTATTAGAAGAGATAAAAAGTGCTGATTAAAGATAAAAAAGAAACAAACGGTACTGCGCATGCAAATCTCCTTCCGTGGATCTAGGAGATTTGCATGTGTACATGCAGATTGTTCCGTTTTGGTGGCAACCAATGGTAAGACCTGCAACATACTGTACTCCATTGAAATCGACATGCATGCGGTGCCAAATCACTCCATGCTTCATCCATTTGTTGCGCATATACATATAGATACAAGTGTCCAATGGAAATAGAGAAATATTTTTTTCTAACAAATCCATATCATGAGATGTGGTTGGGAAATGTCACGTGATGATAGGGGGGAAAAGCAAACATGCAATCTGGTCATGTGATGTGATTTGAGCTAGGGAGATGGCCGGCCAGGAGATGAGGGAAAAAAATAGAAAAATTTGATCTCAACTAATCATGCATGGAAATTGGAACTAATTCTCTATTTTCTGTTTTAAAATAAGTATTAAAACTATTACCTCTTAGGAGGTAATATGATAGTAAATCAACGGTCCACAGTCATTTCGGAGTACCGTAGCAAAGCCCTACTCATAATGATATAATGAATTGTAGATATGGACTCACATCAGTGCTAGCTCCCCAAAGGAAGAAAGCTTGTCCGCTGTATACCGATGCAGAACCTTGGTTATTTCCTTTCCATCTTCTTCCTGTTCCATGTAAATCAGCTTAGTATCCGAAAATTGTGCAACGAAGATCAGGAAAAGAGGAATTTTATCAACTAATTGACTTGATTGAAAGACATGATCAGAATAAGTTCAGAATGTAGTCAGCCTAAGGGACATGTATTGGAAAAGTTAGGAAGTGACCAAAGGTTCCGCGCATTCCTTTTGCGTGACAATTTTTACATCAACGATCAGACAAGCAGATTTATATATTGCATAGGAGCATATATGACAAATTACTACATGTATTTTGACCAAAAAGGCGCTGCTCTTTTAGATAACAAATAATATGTTGCTTATCTTTGATAAAATCCTGCTGAACAAAAACTGGTGAGTTTTACACTATTACTAGCACAAAACTCACAATCTGAAATCAAATTTACACATGTCAAATATTTAATTAGAAATTTATACCTGAATGGCCAGAACTTCATACTCACCACTACCAACTACATAGAAGCAGTCACCTTCGCCACCCTGCATCGCATGGCATTCTTTTTCAGACTTATAAGAAACCTAAAAATGCAACCACTTAAGATAACAAATATAGAAAGGTAATAACCTGTTGCACTACTATATCCCCAGGTTTCACCTCAAGTCGTTGCATACAATCAAGTAGAACATGGCATTGCGAGTCAGTAATCTTTCTGAAGAGGAAATGATCATGTAGTACCCGCTCAATATGCGCCTTCATATCGTGTTATTTGAGGTTTGTCAGCGATAGGATATCATGTAACATATTAAGTAACGAGAAAGTTTGTAGTGATGAAAACATTAAACCTTACTTGCTCTTCCCATGTTTTCCGGTGCGATGGAGAAGGTGGGACCCATAATTGGCCATTTTCCAGAGAACTTTCAAGAGCCCTCAATCGTGCGCGTGATAAATCATGTCTGGAACGCTGATTGTTGGTGTTGGAAGTTACTATTAGTGGTGATTCAGAGCCTGCCAATCCTACTACTTTCTGTGAAGGCTGTAAAGACACTTGTGTAACAGTCTGGGTAGATTCCATCTAGTAAAACAGTGAACATTAAAATATGTGAGGCTTCTTCAGGCAGTTTGATGAAACAATTGGTGCGGAAATTAAATAATGCAAAGAAACTACAAAGATAGTTTCATACATCAGTTAACCCATTAATATGCACAACTATGATTGTAATATCATCTGTGCGAGTTTCATACTGTAGCCAAAGACGATAGGACTCAGCAACAATTTCTGCACATGCATCTCGAGGATCCTTGTATTTAGAAACCTGCAAATTCACCATAAAATTTTAGCCCCCATATAGTTTAAAACTTCATTAAAAGATTTAGTTTTATTAGGGGAAAACATTTTAAAATTTAATTCAAATAGTACTTTATTGTAATTCCTAAAAATGAAGGATTTGACCAAGTCCATAGAAAACAGATATTAGGGGACAATGATAGGTATAGTGAATTTCCCTCACAGGTGGACAACAACATAGTTCCTATATGATGAGTGGCGACTACAACTTTGATAATTGAATAGGAAATATTTCATTATTTTTATATCTAATACATCCATATAACTGCAGGAATCAATTTGGGATTTGGAGTGCTCCAAATGGTCTGAATTTTAAATGATGCAAACAGTAAAGATTGTGAAGATAGTAGATGTAACTTACCATGTCGACAACTGTTTGACTGGAAAGGAACTCAAAAACCCCATCACTAGCAAGAACAAAAAATGGATTCTTGGAATTGAGATCCAGAACAAAAATCTCAGGATCTGCAATGGCCCCAATGGACTCAGCAACAGAATCTCCAATGCTACGTGTAAAAGCAGTTCCAGGGTACATGCCATTTTGCACCCATAGCCTTGGAGGATCGCCGTCATCACTTTCCTCAGTACCCCAACACTGCACATCTGGGTTCTTTAGCCCCTCTATTTGATCCAACGTAAGAACTCTAGCACCACATCCCTTGACCCTTTCAAGCTCATCAAACCGGTAAGGAGTTTGATCTATGGAGAGGTCAACAGCAACAGTATCATCCCCTCGTTTTTCAGCAATAATGGCACGTGAATCGCCAGTATTTGCAACGTATATAGTTTTACCCCTGACCAATATAGCGATTGCTGTAGTGCCACTCATGGAGTCATCCAAGTTGTCGGCATGAAGCTGTGAGTTTGTTGCCACGAAAGCAGAATGAAGAGCCAGCACAGCATCTGTACGGAACCGATTATCTCTGAGCAGGTTCTCACATAATCTTCGCTTAACAAACTGTGAGCACTGGGCTCCATATTCTCCATGACCATCAAACACACCAAAGAAGTGGTCATCAGGACTTGTTCCAAATGGGGTATGTATGCAGTAGCTATCTTGGTTTGGCTTGTCCAGTGATTCTGGGTAGTAACCTCTTTGAGACAAGAAGGAGTATCTCAGATCATAGTTACCCAGAGGGACCTGAACTTTGCGTGAACCATTAGGAGGAAGAAACTGTGATGAAACCCTCGATAGTCGGCTGATGCCAACAGTTGATTCCCTTGTAGTGTTCATTTGGTTCAAGGCATCGTCATCTTCCCCAAGATCATCAGAAGAGTCATCTGAACAAGTGGAATCAGCCTTTCCCCTGCCTCGGCTTGACTTTCCCCTTGATTCTCTTGGGGAGTCAGGTGTCTGCCTGAGGCACCCATTTGAGCACAAAGAACACTTCAGCTGCGAACAACATTTGGAAGCTGAACACCCCATGAATCAGAGGTAAAAGCAGCTTTGGTCAGACCAAATTAGCACGAATAACATGAGCAATAAAAGAATCCTCCACTGTACCAATTACGGACTCCGTCCAATGCTCACCTGGAATAAAAACAAAATGTGCAGCAAGTCAACAATAACGGACAAATTCATTTCAGAAATAAAATTAACAAAATAACTGCTGTCCGTGAGAATTCATGCAAACCAGTTCTGAAACGAAAAGTACACAGCACATGCGGCACAGGAAGCTTCTGATATGCAGCATACTTAATCACAATCTAATAGGCATAATTATCCTAGCTCTGAACCTTATGAACTCCAAGAAAATGCTTAAAGTGATGAACGTGGATGCTACACAAAAACAAAAGGTTGATCATTGTCGCACTCACAATTCCATAACAGTATAAAAGAAACATTTTTCATACAGTTCTACCAAGATTTCGACAAAAGGGAAGGGCGCTGTAGGAACTAGCAGAGTCCCTTGAGCAAAGCAAACAGAGCCCCTGAACATGCACAGTTCACTTTTGCTTGAGATCTTTGCGCAGCTACATACAAGCAAGAAAGAGTGGAACAATCACTGCCAAAACAGGACCAACAAGAAGTAAATGATCAACGCCAACCAAGAGCCCGAAATGTGGAAGAGCCCGATATGGTACAACACTACTGACAAGTCTGTACTTGAAGTTCAAGAAAGCGCGTAAAAGACGAACGAGAAAGAAACAAACAATAAAAGGGTCAGGCATGTAACTTACGGCAGCAGAGATCGGCAAAGGAGGAGGAGAATAGCACCGGCAGCAGCATATCCGGCTGCGTCGGCGGCAGCCTTGCGAGGAGAAGAAAGGATAGGGGGAGAGAGGGATCGGAGGAGTGGGGAATTTTGTGAGGTGGGTAGAGGAAGCAACAAGCAAGGTACAGCGGCCGGCGGGGCGGAGAAAGAGAAAGGGGGCGGAGAGGTGGGTGGTGGCAACGGGGTAGCCGCTAGCTAGCCTAGCTAGGCAGTGATTTGATCAAATGTGTATGGCTTGGCGAATTTCTACTAACCTTATTTGTAGATAGGGTTTTAATGATTGGAAACATTTAGTGGTTGGAAAACACAAATTTATCGAAACCTGGTGCTAATCGAACCTGCGAGTTCTTGTTATCGTTTCCATGGAGCCGTTTTCATTGATTTGTTCCAAAGCCAATAATTGAAAAGGCAGCATCAATCTACTCTTCGGTAAGGACGGATAAAGACACAACACTCCACACACCCATCATCATCAATCTAATCAGCTCTTTAGAAGTGCCAAGCTGGATAGTTGGCGGTATATTTTTCTTCCAATAAAAACCACACAATTTACTGAAAAGTAAAGAAAAAACACCTATGTAATTCACTTTAATCAGTTTTTTTAAAAAATAATTCACTTTAATCATACCCTTACATTATGGGTCTTGATTTGTTTATTCTCCACTATTAAAAATTTACTAGCAACGATGCCCATGGGTTGCTACGGTTGAAGACTAATTTATATATTACCGCATTGTAATGCTAAATATGATTTAACGAGATCGCCAACCGTCTACATGAGAGCACTAATTTTATGTTCTTTCACTCCGTGTCGTGACCGCGCGAGATATTGATTGTCCGGTTTCAATTAAGATTTGGATTGACGGACCAAAGAATCATTACTTGCTTTAGAAATAGTATAAAGATAGAGATAGAGATGGAGACAGCGATAAAAATCCCCCTCTTGTCTCGAGAAATGGCCAGTTTGAGTTAAATGGCCATTATACTTATCCAGAAAACAACATAAAAGGTTGTCCAGAGCAAGAACTGCAGAAGCACAGTTCTCTCTGAAGGGGCAAAGGGATGTAGCTTCGATTGCCATGGGCCCCTGCAGCTGCAGGGTGAGGGTGAAATCTGACTGGAAATACCATGTCGGCACCTTCCCCTTTCAATGAATCAGCTGGTCCCTCCGCTCCCTCGATGTGTTGGTGACCCGTTCACTCACCCAACAGCTCCACAATAGTGCTATGCTCCCAGAGAGAAAATGAAAAGGCGTTCACGGAATCCTTTAAAAAACCTCTTCCAAAAAAATATTATACCTTTTAATCGGCAATATATACACAATAAATCTTTTCTCTTTGAACCGGCAATAGGAAAACTACATAGATTGCTATAGTGGTTTGGGAGAAGACAATACTTGACTGACTTTTTCCAATTCTGAATCACTCTCGGTTCCTCTCTGTTCTCATCATGGCATAGGGGTTCTTGCGGCCTGTTGGCGCCGTCGCTGAGCAGGCAAGCAAAAGCCCATGCGCCGATGGAGAGAGCTAGGGAAGAAGGCAAATTGTCCGCAAACGCCGCGCGAGAAAGGAGCAGCTGTCCATCGAGGTGACCGGATGCCAAGGAAAGGGTAGGGAGGAGGCAGCAGAGCAGAGCAGAGCAGAGCAGGGAGAGACTAGCACAAAGCACTGTGCTGGATGGACGTGTGTGGCTGTACGTAGTACATGTGAGCTACTACCTTTTTCCTGTACTACGTATGGCCGTATCTGCATGTTCATCCTCCCGTCCCTTTCCACTTGATTTTTCCTGGTTCAATATATATTCAGCCTGTTGGAAATGGACAACATTATCTTTTTCAGAAAGAAATGGACAACATCCGAGAACGTGGAAAATAAAAAGGGAGCGGAAGAGTACTATCCCTGGCACCGCGTTCTAGAAGGACATCAAGACATGGAACGAAAAGCCGGAGCGGAGATCGAACGCTGCTGCCGGTTAATTTGACACAAAACTGGTTGAACAAACCGGCCGATCAATTGCATGTTCTGTCTTTTTATTTTAAACCGGTAAGGTCACCGGTTCACAAGTTTTACGGTTGAATTGATGAAAGATTGGAGTTTGACTGGTGGTGCTCATCTTCATTTTCAAGCAGGTTCATCTCGATCCGACTTTTTCCATCTCTCCCTCCCTCTCCTCTCTAACTCCAGCGGGTGGTAGAAACGACTCACGGATCACGCTGGATCCGCCATTGCTCGCAGGAGACAAATAGCTTAGTGTACTACTGTGATCACTCATGCTGTCATGCATGATTGGCTCACGATCTGCTGATCAGATCGGAGAGCATGTGCATGCATCAACCAGCAATTCCGGTGCTATGTAAGGGCCCAGGTACAAGTTTGATCGGAAAGCAGCTGGAAGGAGATGGGGGCTCAGTTCGGAGGTCACTGTGAACATATGATTGGCGGCGCATCTGTGTCCAGATCGGGCTGGCAGCTTGGGAGGACTGAAGATTTCCTATATGCTCATTAGATTTTTTTTTTAAGGAGAGGGTTTGTTAGATTCATCTTGCGAATTACAACCCATCTGTGAAAAAAAGTTTTGTAAATAAATTTTATTTAATACTTCTAAATGGTAAAATTCTCTTTGATGTGACGAGGTATAAAATTTTGGCGGTGGGATCTAAACAGGGCCTCACTATTGAAATGCTAGCACAAGCAGCTTGGGAGGAAGATTTGATATGATGCGTCAGACAAGGGAACACAACAACAAGTTCTTCTAGAAAAATATTAACATGAAGATGTCTTACACTGGACATGCACTTATGTACCGAACAAGTTGGAGCACCCAAGCCTAACATGCCCAGGAGAGACCCCCATCATCAGAGCGCACGGCGCTATAGTGTGCCCTGGCTTGGCCATCCCTAGAGCGTTCTTAATGTCACCGAGACACTTCACATGAACAGCAATGGAGGTTTGATATGGCTTCTTAATGTACACTCTACCTTCATGCTGCTCTCACCATAACTATGTACTTGAGGGCTGCTGAGTCGGACGGACGGCGAGCAACTGCTTAACCCTCACAACGAGAGATGTCAGAGGCTCCCTGTGCTCCATGAGCCCAACATCTCCCAGGAAGATGGAGTAGTTCTCAGCCTTTGAGGCCGTCTCTTCCACCGTGGACACCGCCTCCGCCATGCGACGGTTGCCGAAACAGCTCGCGTAGCAGGGATCGTGCTCCATCATGTTTATGGCTTGCCGGAGGATCACCCTCCTGATCCCCGGGTAGTGAGCACTGGGTTCCATGCTTGCATTCAACGCGTCGACGAGCCTCCTGACGAATCTATCCTTAATATACCCATGCTCCAGTTCTCGGGCAAAGTCTTCAGGAATGACTTTACATATCACTGAACTAAGGCCGATGAGGATCTCTAATTCTGCCCCCTCTGCATTCATTATTCTTTCCAGCACCTGCAATCAGTATGGCATTTTAGTAGTAAGTCATGATTACCTGAAGAATATAATTCAACAATTTTTTTTGAAGAAAATGTAATTCAACAAATTACAGACCTGAAGTACCAATCTAAAATGTTTTCCTCTCTCGCTATATATACACGATCAACTTATGACACTGAACTGATAGCTTGGATCAGTAAGTAGCTCACCTCTCGAACAGAGTAAGATATTGCCTGCAGATCCGACTCGTTAAGCTCCGTCCGAGCGTGTAAGCACATACTCCGCAACAGACTAGCAGCAACACATCTATAGCTATCATCATGGATCATAGTTGTGAGTTCTTTGATGAACACATGCCCTGTTTCGTTTAATATGGCCGAGGAGTTATGCACGCTCTCCATTGCGAACATTGCCAGCGCTTGCCCGGCGACCTTCCGTAGCACGTGATCAGCATGTGTAGCTGAGGGTCGGCCTAGGTTGAGAAATTCCTGCATCAGCCTCGCAATGATCACTTGGATGCACCCGATCTCTTGCCTTGTGTTCCCGTCGACAGCAAGGTTTCTGAGGATTCCTGCCACCAATTTCCTCGATTCTTGGGTGCTCATGCAGTCCTCGAGGATCTTTGCTAGGTGTCTAAGGAGGAAGGCATGCTTCGATACCTTGTGCCGCAGCGCAATGCCGATTTCTCCATTGATGCTTGTGAGCCTGTGCAGCAACTGTAGTGATGAAGTCTCAAGGACCTTCCCTTGAGTGTCAGTATACGTCGTGTCGCTTCTACGGTAGCTTGTGAATCCTATGATCTTTGGAATGAGTCCGGTTGATCGGATTATCTCCTCACAGTTGCTCTGATCACAACCAGCAAGGTTGTAAAGAATTGACATTCCCAGAGCAGGGAGCAGATCCTGGTCGGTCTCTGCTAGTGGTGGCTCCTCCACAGAGCTCTGTTCCGAGGTGCCAACTTGCTGGGTTGAGCGATCTTGTGTTTCCAATAGGTTACCGGTGTCTGGAACTGCAATACACCTTTCCTCGTGGTTGTCAGAGGCATTCAGAACTGGATCATGCATTGCCTCTTGATCGTCATCTGTGTCCATAAGTGGGTTTCCTCGTCCTCTCACTTTGTTACCGCAATCAAGAAGTGCAGATACATTCTGAATTAACCCAGGGGTAGTGACCACTCGGAGGCCCTTTGCGAGCTCGGCGGTCACCTTGGCGGCGAACAATCTGATCGTAGTGTTCCTTGGATGCGTCCAGTCCAGCATGTTGATTAATCTAGCTGATGTGTTTGCAGAGGTGGTGAGCTTTGCCAGGAGCTGTGTCTTAGCAGGCTCTGTCTGCAGAAGGTTGTGCATTAACCTGACCCCATGGAGCTGCATCCTGGGCGAGTCTGAGTTCAGGGAATCCATGGCGAAGCTGCTGAGGCTCATCTTCTTTGGAGCAAGCGCATCCCTTCCCATGCATTTCTCCAGAACATACCCGTGGTATAGGTTGATAGATTCCATTCCCAGCTGACCTTTGAATCCACCATGACGGGAGAGGGATCTCCGGGGGATGAAAGTGAAGATGTCGAGCGTGCAGGCCACAAGGTAAAGTATTCCTTGGCCGAGGACCATCCCATAGAAGATATTCAGAGATGGCGCGAGGTTTGTCTTGTCCCCGGTGCTGTCATCACCATCACCATAGTAGTTGTGTGGTATGAGACGCACTAGTGCGAGCACAACACGTAAGACTGCAGCAGGAATCTGCAAGTTACCAAATGACACGACAACTATAGCATATACCACGTATACCACCATGAAACCTGAATATATTGAATCATCAGCATGAACACCACCATCGCTAGGGCAATAAGCATGCACAAGTTCATAATCAGTCGGCGCCAAAACACTTGTTTTCTTCCTAGAGCACGATCGACGAGTTGGGTGATTCTTCGGAAACTTAGGCGGCTGATTGTAAGGAGAAGCACTGCTAAAAATATTACGATGAACACTGTCCACTTGGCCATTGTGCTTCTGAAAGTGCCCTCAGCACTTGACTGTACAGAGGGAGCCAACAATAGGATTGCAACTAAGGGGCTACACAGCGACATGGAACGGCGTAGCCGTATGTTCGCTTGTAACTTCAGAGCTCCTGGAGACAGAAGCTGCCCAAGTGCGGCGGTTAGTATTAGCATGCCAATATTAAGAGTATTCAGTCGTTTCGAAACCACATCTCTTTGATATCCAAACTTTGGAGAAGCATTCAGATGTTTCATCGATATCACGAACAGGTAATTCAGAACATTGGAAAGGCTTACGATGATGATCAGCCCCTTCCAGCCAAGAGATCTAGCAGCACCTCTAGTATGGAAGAATACTTGGTAATCTAGTCTATTGTTACGGCTGAACATCCTGAAGTAAGTGTAATCAAACAAAAGGCAGCAATCAGAAATCTGCAAATGGAATATGATAAAGGCATGTATCTAAATAAGTTGATGTAGTTAAAAAATATTTTCCTACAAAGAGTTAGCCTATTCACGGTGAGACGCAAACTTATATTTTTTTAAGGAAAATGGCTTCATTTAATCATTATTGTAATTTTGGTGATTGAGCGACAATATAGTCAACGAGACTAATAAATTTGTGAGCTCATATTTGTAGGATTTTTAATTCCTATGGATGAAGTTCAAATCATAGTCAAGACATCCAAAAATCATAGTCAATGTGTTCCAATGACGGCTGAAATGATTTGGACAAGTGCAACATAAAAAGAAGTATCAGAACGTTCCGCCAGCCTCAGAATATAACGGTCCGGATCAATGCTGTGAAGAAGGCGCAGAAACATAGTTGCCCCGGATGATCCGACGGTGTATTAAATAAACTCTTAAATAAAGCACCAGATGATCTGGTATTACTTAAAAAAGGTGTCGGTGCAAGCGTGGTTTGACCCTGCAGACAGCATGTCACAGGCATGTCAAGTGACAGAAGGTTTTGGAAGAAATCTCTTCAGCATCGGATGATCCGACGGACGTCGGATGAAGATCCGATGCTACGGACGTCGGATGAAGTGTCGGAGCAAGGCGTTGGAGCAATGACGCAAACGAAAGAAGACATGGTAGAGAGGGGCTAACGTATATATGGCTGGGGTACCGGATGATCCGATACCCACCCAGTTAGAGTATCGATTTACCCGGTACTACTACACTTTTTCTAACCGTTGGAGCAAGGGCTCTTTTGAGTTATTGGGCTATTTATACCCCCTCTACTCACCCATTTGAGGTTGCTGGAGTCAAGAGAAAGTTCATACACATTGAAGAAGACATCCAAGCCAGCATAGAGCTAATTGATAGGCTTTAGCACATGCTTTGAGAGTATTAGCGCTAGGTTGGACCTAGAGAAAGTGAGAGAGCAAGGTGTTGCTGCCTTGTTTTTGGTTCTAGGGTAAACCACAACCGTACTTTTGGTGTGACGGTCCCTTGGAGTCTTGGTGGCTCGCTGGTAAGTCATCGGCCCTCCGGTTTGGTGTGTGAAGCGCATCTAGACTGATAGATGCATATGGTAAGTTTCGGTGATTAATGACAATCGTATGTGACTAACGTGTGTTTTGAAGGAATTATCAATTAATGGATATGTCACATATGAAATATGAAAGGAGACCCCTCAATTCTCGAGGAAATACGTGTCAAGTACTCGAACATGAAGATTAAGGACCTTTCTAGTGTGAAGTGTCACAAGGAGATGAAGGACACTTGATTTGGATTAGGTTTTATTATAGCTTTTAGTAGCTTGACCTAGTGAGAGTTGCCTAGAAAATATGCATGCTTGCTCAAGCTAAGTCACAAACAGCTCAAAGAAGTCAGAAAAACACTTGGAAGAAGAAAGAAACTAAAGAAGCAATCAACTCCAAGTCTTTTGATCAAGCCAGAAAAGATCCCAATAGGTCGGTTAAACCGACAGCACCAAAATTCATCGGGTCGGTGCAATTGGCTTTAGTATGGTGATCCAGTGAAGAAAATCTCTTCACGGTCGGTTGAAACGACGAGTTCGTTTCAGTTGAGTTGATGCAATGTCAGTAGCATCAGAGAGCATGTGGAGTTCACTCAGAAAAGTTCTTCACGGTTGGTTAAACCGACACTGCATATGTTGGTGCATTAACCATAGCATCAGAGAGCTATGCAAATCTCAGCTCAGGATACTCTTCACGATTGGTTAAACCGATTGGATCAACAACTAAGTCAGAGCATTAGTCGGTTTATTGACGTCAGCCAATAATACAGTGTCAGAATAGTAACGGCTACTATTGGGACTTAGAGGGGTCGGTTGAACCAACCCATAGTGTCGGTTAAACCGACGCTATGTACTTTTTTAGGAAAGTACAAGTAACGGCTACCTATTGTGCTCTAGCCTATATATACTCTCCCCTCGGGTCATTTGGACTGCCTTTGAAACCCTGAAGACCTGAGGCCACCCGAGAGCTGATGAGAAACACTTGAAGCCATGGGAAGAAGAGATTGAGCTTGCAAATTGATCCAAACACAAAGAAGCATCCATTCTTGAGTAGCAAGTGTGCTTGAGCTTAGGGCCAACTTAGTGTTAGGTCAAGTGAAGTCTTGAGAGCTTGTTACTCTTGGTGTTTGACGACACCTTGTTGCTCTTGGTGAGCTTTGGAGTTTGTGGGAGCTCCAAGAAGAGAAGATTGTATACGGTGTTGTCAGGGGGAAAATGTGAACGGTCATCTAATGACTGCTCTGGCAACAATTATGGAGGCCCGGACTGACCCGCGGCAACGGCGACCATCGTCAGCCCAACACGAGGAGGCGGCGCTCCGCTTCGCCCGACCCCGTCCCTCGTGGTCGGACGCTCCCGATCCCCAGGCAAGCGGGCTCCACCTCGCCCGACCCCTCGCCACGAGGGTCCGCCTCGCCCGACCCCTTGCCGCAAGGATCCGCCTCGCCCGACCCAGGGTCCTAGGATCGGACTCACGTGGGTCCGCCGGACGGAAATTAGACTCGGGTGCAGCCTTGCCTTAAATGCTCCACGGCTCGGGCGTGCGGAAAGGCGCCCACGCCGCTGACGTGATCCGTCACACCTACCCGCCCACGACCGCGCCGTGCGCGGTACAGCGGCTCAGTCTTCTCTGATTCGCTGTCAGGCCATCATGACCCACGTCGTCTGGCACAGGAGCACGCCTGACCGTCCGCGCTCCGCCTACCCGTCCTCGCACCCCGCGATTCCGGCGATAGGGACAGGGCGTCCGCGCCGCTCACGCCGCCTGCAGCACAACAGGGACAGTCGTGGCAGCCGTCAGCCCCGACGGGACGGAAGCCACCGCCATCATCACGCACGCCCGTCGTAACCGGCTCCCGAGGAAAACAGCGACCAGATCAGCGCAGGCCGCCCGGCGAAGCAAGGAGACGGAAGACGGCCGCGGCGCCCGGGAAGCACGAATCTTCTTCTTGGACTCCGTGTTCCCTCTCCCCCTCCATTCTTTCTCTCTCTGTGTACCCCCACGCATGTCTCCCATATGCCTGGTCGACTCCCTGGAGCTATAAACGGAAGGCCAGGCCCAGGAGACGGGGGGGGGGGGGATTTTTTGAGACTCTCACACGCTCACACAGACGCTTCCTCACGTAGGCTTTCTTCTTCCCGGCAAATAAGAACACGCCTGCTCCATTAGAACCCCGTTGCACACCTTAGAGACTTGGGACCGGTTCCCTCTCTCGCCCTCCTGTAACCCCTACTACAGAACCCGCGTGTGTAACACGAGCAGCTCCCCATACTGGACGTAGGGCTTCTTCACGCCCGAACCAGTCTAAATCCCGTGTCACCCGCGCAACCATCTGAGGCCGTACGCGCATAAAAGAAATTTACTAGTCTAAATCTTGATCACCAATCTGCGAGGCGGCCCCCCGTCTTATAGGGCGACGCGTGGAGCGGAACGGACGCGCCCGTCGCAGTTAATGCGGCGTCAGGTACACCTCATCACGCCCGTTCCCCTCCTTTTTCGGAAGACGTGCGCACGACTCTGCAGGAAATGTCTACTCCCCCTCGCTTCGCGGGTCGGCACCTACTGCCACTTCGTCTTCCGTGCACATGACTCTGCGGGAAACGTTTACGCCCTCTCGTTTCACGGGTCGGCACCAACCGCCACTTCGTCTTCCGAGAAGTACCCGCGCACGATCCCCTCCGCACTCGGCCCAAGGCGCGACGGAAAGGTAAGAAGGGATACGGGACTGAAAACGTCCCTACGGCCCGTTACGGTCTAGGGGTTCGAAGGCTGACCCACAGTGGGTTCGACAGCCGCCCTAGGATAACCCTGAGCGAGGGGTGAGAAGGGACGGGTCCGCTAGCGGCCATCACCCGGGCACCCGACTGCTCAGGGCGTCCCGACCTCACATTCGAGTCCGGCCGGCATCAAAGTTCATGGTTTTTCCCCGACGAAAGGCAACGAGCCACCGGGTCCCATCGAACGGGCTCGGGAACTATATGAACCGGCCGACCGGAATCTGGGGTACGCCACCAGCTTGGCCCAGGCCGGACCCCCCCGAACGGGGATCGGGACCCCACTCGAATTGACCCGATTGCAGCTCAAACGAGCACCACGGTTCGTCCAACGAGGATAACGCGGCATGGCTCACCCCCTCCGTCCCAACGAACGGACGCTTGAGGGGTAACGTACAAAAGTCGGTCCGGCCTCCCGACCGGTCTCCTGCAACGAGCGGGGGCTCGGGGGCTAGATTCGCAACCGGTGACCACGCGGGTGGTCACAACATGAGGCCTCCATACGGAGGGAGACCCCCGGAACGGCAAGATTCCCCTCATGTCGAGACAATCACCAAAGCAGCCCACACGGCGGGCAAGGGCTCCCGACGAACAACGGTAACAGCCTCTGGAGGAGCGTCCCCGCTCCACCACAGGCTCGGGGGCTACTGTCAGGGGAAAACTGTGAACGGTCATCTAATGACTGCTCTGGCAACAATTATGGAGGCCCGGACTGACCCGCGGCAACGGCGACCATCGTCAGCCCAACACGAGGAGGCGACGCTCCCGATCCCCAGGCAAGCGGGCTCCGCCTCGCCCGACCCCTCGCCACGAGGGTCCGCCTCGCCCGACCCCTTGCCACGAGGGTCCGTCTCGCCCGACCCCTTGCCGCAAGGATCCGCCTCGCCCCACCCAGGGTCCTAGGGTCGGACTCACGTGGGTCTGCCGGACGGAAATAAGACTAGGGCGCAGCCTTGCCTTAAATGCTCCACGGCTCGGGCGTGCGGAAAGGCGTCCACACCGCTGACGTGACCCGTCACATCTACCCGCCCACGACCGCGCCGCGCGCGGTACAGCGGCTCAGTCTTCTCTGATTCGCTGTCAGGCCATCATGACCCACGTCGCCTGGCACAGGAGCACGCCTGACCGTCCGCGCTCCGCCTACCCGTCCTCGCACCCCGCGATTCCGGCGATAGGGACAGGGCGTCCGCGCCGCTCACGCCGCCTGCAGCACAACAGGGACAGTCGTGGCAGCCGTCAGCCCCGACGGGACGGAAGCCACCGCCATCATCACGCACGCCCGTCGTAACCGGCTCCCGAGGAAAACAGCGACCAGATCAGCGCAGGCCGCCCGGCGAAGCAAGGAGACGGAAGACGGCCGCGGCGCCCGGGAAGCACGAATCTTCTTCTTGGACTCCGTGTTCCCTCTCCCCCTCGCTTCGCGGGTCGGCACCTACTGCCACTTCGTCTTCCGTGCACATGACTCTGCGGGAAACGTTTACGCCCTCTCGTTTCACGGGTCGGCACCAACCGCCACTTCGTCTTCCGAGAAGTACCCACGCACGATCCCCTCCGCACTCGGCCCAAGGCGCGACGGAAAGGTAAGAAGGGATACGGGACTGAAAACGTCCCTACGGCCCGTTACGGTCTAGGGGTTCGAAGGCTGACCCACAGTGGGTTCGACAGCCGCCCTAGGATAACCCTGAGCGAGGGGTGAGAAGGGACGGGTCCGCTAGCGGCCATCACCCGGGCACCCGACTGCTCAGGGCGTCCCGACCTCACATTCGAGTCCGGCCGGCATCAAAGTTCATGGTTTTTCCCCGACGAAAGGCAACGAGCCACCGGGTCCCATCGAACGGGCTCGGGAACTATATGAACCGGCCGACCGGAATCTGGGGTACGCCACCAGCTTGGCCCAGGCCGGACCCCCCCGAACGGGGATCGGGACCCCACTCGAATTGACCCGATTGCAGCTCAAACGAGCACCACGGTTCGTCCAACGAGGATAACGCGGCATGGCTCACCCCCTCCGTCCCAACGAACGGACGCTTGAGGGGTAACGTACAAAAGTCGGTCCGGCCTCCCGACCGGTCTCCTGCAACGAGCGGGGGCTCGGGGGCTAGATTCGCAACCGGTGACCACGCGGGTGGTCACAACATGAGGCCTCCATACGGAGGGAGACCCCCGGAACGGCAAGATTCCCCTCATGTCGAGACAATCACCAAAGCAGCCCACACGGCGGGCAAGGGCTCCCGACGAACAACGGTAACAGCCTCTGGAGGAGCGTCCCCGCTCCACCACAGGCTCGGGGGCTACTGTCAGGGGAAAACTGTGAACGGTCATCTAATGACTGCTCTGGCAACAATTATGGAGGCCCGGACTGACCCGCGGCAACGGCGACCATCGTCAGCCCAACACGAGGAGGCGACGCTCCCGATCCCCAGGCAAGCGGGCTCCGCCTCGCCCGACCCCTCGCCACGAGGGTCCGCCTCGCCCGACCCCTTGCCACGAGGGTCCGTCTCGCCCGACCCCTTGCCGCAAGGATCCGCCTCGCCCCACCCAGGGTCCTAGGGTCGGACTCACGTGGGTCTGCCGGACGGAAATAAGACTAGGGCGCAGCCTTGCCTTAAATGCTCCACGGCTCGGGCGTGCGGAAAGGCGTCCACACCGCTAACGTGACCCGTCACATCTACCCGGCCACGACCGCGCCGCGCGCGGTACAGCGGCTCAGTCTTCTCTGATTCGCTGTCAGGCCATCATGACCCACGTCGCCTGGCACAGGAGCACGCCTGACCGTCCGCGCTCCGCCTACCCGTCCTCGCACCCCGCGATTCCGGCGACAGGGACAGGGCGTCCGCGCCGCTCACGCCGCCTGCAGCACAACAGGGACAGTCGTGGCAGCCGTCAGCCCCGACGGGACGGAAGCCACCGCCATCATCACGCACGCCCGTCGTAACCGGCTCCCGAGGAAAACAGCGACCAGATCAGCGCAGGCCGCCCGGCGAAGCAAGGAGACGGAAGACGGCCGCGGCGCCCGGGAAGCACGAATCTTCTTCTTGGACTCCGTGTTCCCTCTCCCCCTCCATTCTTTCTCTCTCTGTGTACCCCCACGCACGTCTCGCATATGCCTGGTCGACTCCCTGGAGCTATAAAGGGAAGGCCAGGCCCAGGAGACCGGGGGGGATTTTTTGAGACTCTCACACGCTCACACACACGCTTTCTCACGTAGGCTTTCTTCTTCCCGGCAAATAAGAACACGCCTGCTCCATTAGAACCCCGTTGCACACCTTAGAGACTTGGGACCGGTTCCCTCTCTCGCCCTGCTGTAACCCCTACTACAGAACCCGCGTGGGTAACACGAGCAGCTCCCCATACTGGACGTAGGGCTTCTTCACGCCCGAACCAGTCTAAATCCCGTGTCACCCGCGCAACCATCTGAGGCCGTACGCGCATAAAAGAAATTTACTAGTCTAAGTCTTGATCACCAATCTTGACGACGACAGGTGTGAAGCTCGCCATTTTGGAGATGGAGAAGGAGCATTCTTAGTGAAGCACTTGCGTTCTTGGTGTTGCAAGGGAACCATATCCTTTTGTGGGTGCTCCAATGTGGATTAGGGGGGAGCGTCAACTCCTCGATACCACGGGAAAAAATTGGGTTGTCTCGTGTCTCACTTTCACATTCAAGCATTTACATCGCTCTTCTTATTTCTATCCTTGCATGCTTGCTTGTTTGTACAACTAGGATGATCATATGCTAGTATGCCTTCTTGACTAGAAAGATTCTTGCTAATGTGATCTTGAAACTAGGAATCATGAACATGTTAGTGTGTTTTCCTACCTAAGGCTGCTCAATTTAGCGTGCTCTAGTTCGTAGGATCAAAACTTGTAGATTGGGCAACACTAGCGTAGGTTAAGGATTCGATAGGTTTTGAAAAAAGTTCCAATTCAACCCCCCTTCTTGGGCCTCGATCCTTCCAGTGTGGAGCGACAACGACGACCATGTTCGGAGGACGAGGAGACCCCTCCTTCGAGGAATCTCCGTAACGAAGGTGACCGGTGCAAGGGGTTGAGCATTGCCTTTATGGCGGGGTCCTCACCTACTTGGCACATGCCTTAATTAATAGCGAGGCTAAGCTCTTGACCGGAAAAGACTTGGTGACCGGAAGCATATCTTTGGTGAAGCTCCAACGTGGAGTGTGGCTTTTGCCCACGGATACCGTGGAAGAAAAATCAACATGCCAAATTTGTACTTTCCTAACCCACTCCTCTACTTTTCCGCATTTCATACTTGAAATTTGTATACCTTTCCTTCCTCAGAGTAGTATCATGATAGGATTGGTTATACGTTGCAAAACTCTTGTTTGGATGGACTGAAACACTAGAGGAACCACAGTTGCACATCTAGATAGGAGTTAGTTATGCAACTAGCGAGACGAAGATTATAGGTTAAGATTTTAAATTGGCTAGTTCACCTCTTGCCCATCTTAGACTACAAGTACGATTCCTTCGATTCTTTCATGAAATTCTCTACATGCATGTATCGCCATGTACAGTGGCGGAGCCAGGCTCCGTGCTGCCTGTGCTGCAGCCCGGATCCAAGTTTAAAGTACAAATGGTACATTAGAGATTCAGATTAAAAAACAGGCAACATGTTAAAGCTAGTAAGAAGTTAGACATTGGCTAGCTATTGAGCCTGGGGCTTCACATGTTTATGGCTCCGCCCCTGGCCATGTATACATTTATCTTCCTCTCCGGATCCGTTTCTATTAATTGCTTTTTGATTACATGCATGGTTCCAGGAAAAATATAACTAAAAATTTCAGCTACTAAACAGACGTCGCATATAGATCATCGGAGTGGCTTTAAAGAAAGAAGAACGGGGTGAATAACACAGTGCCACATACACGAGCCGGGAAGAGGCTGAAGTGTTCTCAACTCAACATGCAGTAAATCTTTACATATTACTAAAGCACGCAACGCAAAAATTTTGGTTTGATCCAATATATATTACCACCTGGTGGACCCAAAGCGTATATTTTTTTTAGAGAAAGGATAACCCTCTTTTTCAGAAAGCATAAAGTTTACGGTAACAAGTTAGGCTGGGGATACCAGCTACAGATAAGCACCAACAAAAACCAAGCTTACATCAAGCCTGAACATAACTCCCTGTCTAAACAAACAAAGACGGAAAGAAGCCAAAAAACTAGATAAAGAAATCTTCAGATCGCCCATCTGGAATCTGCTGTCGAAACATCTCCACCCATTCTCGGACCGTCGACAGCATCAAGTTCAACTTCCCCTGATCACCAGCAGTCAACCGGAGTTTCCATTTCTGCACAAAACCAAGCAATTTAAACAGAATGTGACTAGGATCAGTGAACTCCCCAGCAATGGCTCTTTTGTTTCTGATATTCCAAAGCACCCAAAAAACCACCACAAAGAGAAAAATTTTAAGCCCAGTATCAACCCCCCCAAAAGGAATCCATTTGTCAAAGAAGTCCTGGAAGTTGACAGGAATATCATGCCAACCTAAAGCCTCTCTTAGGCAAGTCCACACAAATCTCGCAGTGATGCATGTAAAGAATACATGCTCTACATCTTCAGCCACCCCACAAAGCCCACATCTGTGATCCCCTTTCCATTTTTTCTCTTTGAGAGCTACGCCAGTCTGTAAACGTCCCTGCATAGCCAACCACATGAAGACCTTCAGCTTCATAGGCAGCTTGCTCTTCCATAGTTTCTGGAGCCTTTTGTTTACTATGCCACAAAATGACAAGAAGCGATAGAGAGATTTAGTGGTATATACATTCGACTTTTCCAACATCCAAAGCACCTTATCCTGCTCTCCAGATAAGGTCACTCCTTGTAACGAGTCACACAAGTCCTCCCATTCAGCCATGGTTTCATGATCAACTGTCCTGCTAAAGCTCAGATTTGGTTCCCCCTCTTCTAGGCATCTAGTGACCGAGATCCTCTTGTCAAAGCACACAGCATGAATTCTAGGGAATTTAATCCTCAAAGGTACCTCACCCAGCCAAACATCATCCCAAAACATCACATTCTTCCCATTGCCAACCAAAAATTTGGCTCCCCAGCAGAACTTATGTTTCACTTTATTTAGTCCTTTCCAAAACTACAAACCTTTCTTCCCATTGCAAACTGACAAAGCACTGGATCTCAGATACTTCTTCCTCAGTAAACCACAACACAAATCCTCACTGTCACTATTGTGAAGGCGCCAAACCCATTTTAACAAAAGAGAGTCATACATAGTTCTGGTATTAATTATCCCTAAGCCCCCATAGTCTTTGGAGAAGCAAAGATTTTCCCATTTCACCATATGATATCTGAACTTGTCGGGCCAAAAAAAATTTGGCTCTTACCATATCCATATCATGATGGGTATTCTCCGGTAAGTGAAACATCCCCATTAGGTAGGTCGGCAGGCTACTCAAAGAAGAATTCAGCAAGACTAATCTTCCACCCGATGATAAATGCTTCCCTTTCCAAGGCTGCAATTTCTTTTTCATCTTTTCCACCATCCCATCAAAAGCAGTGGCTCCAAGGTTGGAATCACTTACAGGCACACCTAGATAAGACATTGGTAATTTCCCAACTTTACAGTTAAGCATGTTGGCTACCCTCCATTGATCCTCCTCAGCCCCAAACACTATCACTTCGCTCTTATGAAAATTTACCTTCAAACCCGACATCCACTCAAAGCAATAGAGAAGAAACTTCATATTAGTTATTGTGGAGTCATCCAAATTCATCAAGATAATGGTGTCGTCAGCATATTGCAAATTGGTGATACCCCCCTCTACTAAATGAGGAACCACCCCCTTGATGAGCCCATTCTGCTTAGCTTTCTCCAATATCCCCGATAAAGCATCAGCAGCCAGATTGAAGAGTAGAGGGGACAATGGGTCACCCTGCCTCAGCCCTCTAAAGGTCTTAAAATAAGGGCCATTCTCACCATT
Source organism: Panicum miliaceum (assembly GCA_032594955.1). Classification (NCBI taxonomy): domain Eukaryota; kingdom Viridiplantae; phylum Streptophyta; class Magnoliopsida; order Poales; family Poaceae; genus Panicum; species Panicum miliaceum. The sequence continues at coordinate 42,558,492 of CM064061.1, read as the reverse complement.
GATGTTAATGCAAACTCTCCCTCCTTTAACAGTTTGCATGATCCAGTTCCTCAGCTTGGGATCAAAATTCTTGAGTCTGAGAACCTCCTCAACAAAATCCCAGTTAATGCTATCATAAGCCTTCTCATAATCGATTTTTAGGATTACTCCTTTTTGTTTTTTCTGCTTTAATTCATGCATGACTTCATGCAGCATCACCACACTATCCATATATATCTCCCCTTAATGAAGGCAAACTGGCTCTTACTAATTAGCTTGTCAGCCACCCTCAACAGTCTGTCCATTAGCAACTTAGAGAAGATTTTAAAGCTCACGTTCAGTAGACAAATAGGTCTAAACTGTTTCACATTGTTGGCCCCCTTAACTTTGGGTATCAAAGTAATAACTCCATAATTTAGTCTTGTAAGATCCAAGTTCCCCAAGTAAAAGTCATTGACCATAGCTAACAGATCTCCTTTGATCGTTGCCCAGCATTTTTTATAGAAACTCACCCCAAAACCATCCGGGCCAGGAGCAGAATGCTCGTCCATGTCAAAGACTGAAGCCTTCACCTCTTCTTCAGTAAAAGGTCTAGTCAGGAAATCATTGTCTGTGTCAATAAGACGGCCAGTGGTAGACCATATTGAGTCACTAAGAGAAACTGAACTCTGCTCCCTTTGGCCAAAGAGTTGCTTGTAGCACCCATAGATCAAATTCTGAATTCCTGACTTATCCGTAACAGACCCCTCTTCTCCTTCCAAGCTAGTAATGCTTTTCCTTCTTCTTCTACCATTTGCCACTAAATGAAAAAAGTTAGAGTTGGAATCACCCTCCAAAACCCATTTCTCTCCACCCCTCTGCTGCCAATATAATTCCTCAGCCTCCAGCACTTTTTCCAATTCCTCCTCCACTGAATATCTTTCTGACAGAAACTCCACTGAATTTTCCCCTTGGTCAATTCGGGCATCCAAATCCTGCAACCTTTGTGAGAGATTTGATTTTCTCCTCTTATATTCTCCCCTTAGATTTGCACCCCATCCTTTCAGGAACTGCCTCAGCTGACAAAGATTATCATGCCACCTATCCAGTGAATACGAGTGTGACTGCACTCTATTCTGCCCTGCAATCCATCTCTCCTAGATCAAATCAGCAAAACCATTCTGAAGCAACCACTGTTTTTCAAAGAAGAATTGCCTCGGTTTTCTGTCAGCATGATCACCAAAGTTGAAAAGCAAGGGGCAATGGTCAGACCCCACTCTCAGCAGACTTGACAAAGAACACAAAGGGAATTTGCATTCCCAGTCAGTGGATATAAACACCCTGTCAATGTTGCTTAAGATTGGAACCAGCTGCTTATTGGTCCAAGTGAATCTGCTGCCAGATCTTTGCACTTCCCTCATGTCAAACTGATCTATGAAGAAATTAAATAGATTGATCAGAGCTCTATCACCCAGCTCAGAACTCTTGTCAGATAAGGATCTGATCAAGTTAAAGTCCCCACCCATCACAATTGGTAGAGTTTTTCTTTCCCAAATAATAGATAATTCCTGCAAAAAGCACCTTGAAAATTCATGCTGGGCAGGTCCATACACCACTATTAGGCTCCATCTGAAGTTGGTGACTCTGTTCCTGATGACAGCCTCAATATGATAATCTCCAACCGACCAGCCCTCAACTTGCAGGATATCATCTTTGACCCCAACCAAAATTCCCCCAGAATGCCCCCTAGAAGGAACCCACTTCCAAATAAAGTTAGAATTTGGGGACAAAGCTAAGAGCTCTTGATTAGAAAAATTTTGCTTTATTGTTTCCTGCACTCCAACAATATCCACATTCTCAAGGGTGATATACTCCTTTAGCTGTCTGAGTCTGGGTGGTTTACCCATCCCTCTGATATTCCATAGAAGTATCTTCATGAGAAACTAATCCTTTTTAGCTCCCTGCTCAGCCTAGTCCCCCTCTTTTTGCTGCCAGTTCTGAGAATAGAATCTGACTTATTCACACCCCTTTGACTGTTACCAATTTTATTCAACTCCAAATTCTCACTATCCAAAACATGTTGATCTGATAGCTTGTCTTCTAAATGTTTGTTGTACAGAGCTTCAGCTGTTGCAGCCCTAAGAGTCTCCTCTAATTTCATAGCACTTAAAACTTCATGACAAGCATTAGAATCACCCCCCAAAGAGATATTACAGTTGACAGCCAAGTTTTCAAGCAGTTCATCATCACAAGAATTTAAAACAGAAAAGGAATTGTGAAGAGTATTGCTATTACCTGGCACTTCCACCTGAGGTTGGATTAGAGCTGAAGAAGAATTCTTCCTGGCACTCCTTCTGATAGCCAGCACAGGTGCACCCTTTTTCCTTACTTGCTTCTGCTTGTTGGGAATTGTCACTTCTTCCCATTCCTCTTCCTCCTCATGAATCAGCAGCTCATTCTGAGATCCCAAGAGAAAATCTTCCTCATCTACATCTTCTTCCACCTCAGAGACACTATGCACCCCCCCAGTAGCCACCTTTTCAGGTAAAGATACCTCAGTCTCAATCAGTTTTGGCCATTTCTCTTGTTCCATAAAATAGATCCCCTCAGAACTGTGCACCTTAAAATGATTTGTAGGAGTTGGTGGATTTTGGCCGCCCCTCAGTTCATCTTCATTCAGCCTATGGTGCTGCCAACCAGTCCTGTCAGCATCTTCCCCCCATAGCAAGCTAGGATCCTGGACCTGGAAGAGGTCTGTGGGAGAGTCAGGATTAACAGGAGCATTTCCACAGCCCTCCAACACTTTCACAGCTGAAAAATCCCCTCCAAGAGTACTCTGTTCCTCAGAATAACCTGTAGAAAAAACAGTATCTTCACAGACCTCCAAAACCTTGTCCAAAGAAGGCTCTCCCCCAGAAGATTGTTGTTTGCCAGAGTATCCAGATTTTAAGCCTGCATTTGGATCAGAAGCATTACTAGAAGTTTGGCTCTTGCCATGTTTCCAGCTAGAATCACTGTTTCTGAGGTATTCCTCCTCCTCATCATCTGAAAACTCCTCCTCATCTCTTCTACTTGAGCCCCTCTTCTGTTCTATTGCTTTATCCTTGAAATCCTCGGCCAAGAATCTAATGTCATAGCCTGTCCTTCCAATAAAGATTTCAATAAACCCTCTAAGAGAAGATAGGTTCCTCACATTCATCTTAACCCTTACAGGCCCCTCCCTGATAAGTGAGACTTCATCAACAGCCACAACATCGCCAGCCAGTTCAGCAATGAGCTTAACAGCCGCAACATTTCTTGCCACCTGTGGGATATTGGAGATCTTCACCCAACCAGTTTGAAGAGAAGACGATGCATTGGGATCCAGCTTAGAACAAGACACATTGACAGAGATATTGTTTTTGCTGAACTCAATTCCTTTGGACAGAGAAAGAGCATTTAGAATCTCTTTGCTTGGGAAAACAGCCAGATAATCAGATTCAGATACTTTCCTCACTTTCCAGTTCCACTTACTATCAATCATCTTTTTGAGTTCTTCCTCAATCCTCTCAACAGTAGCTTCACCACTCACCACCTGTAGAAGTCCAACAAATTCCACAACCTTCTGATCAGAGATCCCAGGGATAGAAAGGCTATAGAAACCTTGTCCAGGAATTGCAAAGCCTCTCATATTCAGCGAACACCCTTGTGATTTGGGACAGGCCGCAGCAATATGGCCCTCATCCTTGCAACGATAGCAGAAAGGCGGATTTGTACATGTCGCCTGATGATGCCCCTCCTTGCCACACCAGAAACAAGTCCCCAGATCTCTGCCACGGGAATTTCCCCTCTGATTATCATTCACAAAGCCCGCATCCCTCGAAAAGTCCTGTCTACCCCTCATCCCCCATCAAAGCTCGATCACCATAATCGATCATGAGCCGAGGTAACAGGGCGATTTACCTGAGCGAGGGGCGGTCTGTTGCGAAGATCCCTATGATACTCAAACCTTTCCTCTTCATCAAGCACCCTCCTCTTGGAATCATCCTCAGATCTTCCTTGAGGACGAACCGGCCCACCTTGTCGCGGATCCTGATCACAAAACTTGTCACGCGGTGGAGCCTCCTGTCTGAATTCAGACAACCTCCGAGTCTCCCTGAACAAACCCACAGAATTGACACCACCCGGTCTTGTTTCATCGAATCTGCGCTTCGGGCGCTCACCATGATCACCCCAGTTGGATCTCGGAGCAAAATCCCTAGACATTTCTGACTGGACCACGCTTGCAAAGGAATCACACAGTGGCGGCGGTGGACGAACTCGCGAAACCCTACGGGCTCTCCAACCCTCCCTCAAAATCTCATCAGACCGAGCCGGGTACCCAGTTTCGCCCAGCAAAGCAGGTTTGGGGATCCACAGCCACTGTGGACCCGGATCCGCACGCCATGAGTGGTTGAAAAGGTCAGAGTGAAACCAACCAAACGGGCGGGGTGCAGCCGACTTTCCGCTCAAAGGCAGAGGATCCAGATGCTTCAAGGAAGACGACGATGGGAATGGATTCCGAACACCGATTGAATCACAGCGTCCCCTCTCTCAGGAGGAAGATCCAACATAGGATCCGACAAATCGACACCAGAGCCGCTCGACAAATCCTCTTGTCGCGGAGAGCAAAACAGAGTACGCTTGATTTCCAGGCTTCTCGAACGCGGATTTCCTCCCGATTCCAGTTTCCGGCAGAGCCTCTACGGAATCTAGCCTCATCTCTCCCCACACTCTTCAGGAGCTCTGTCCTCCCCTTCTGATTGAGGCAGAACGAACCTGAACCCTTGCGGTCGGGCGCCGAAAAACCACCCCACTGATGAGTCGACAAGCCATTGTTGCGCCGCCATTCATCCCGCTGCTTGATGCGACCCGATAGAAGAGCCGAACTCGGAGATCCCCTCCTCGGATCGCACAGAGCAGCATCGCCCCCTCGATGTCCTCCCTCCAGAAATCGAGATGGGGAAGCAGAGGAAGGACGCCGCAGGTGTTCCTCCGAAGCCGAGCATGCATGGAAGGCACGAGCCTCCCGCACCTCAACCCCCTCCGCTGCCTCCGAGTTGCGCCAATACGCCAGCGGAGGAGGGCCTTCCCGGAGAAACGCCAACGGCGGGGAGGATCCCCCAACCGCGGGTGGGAAGCCCCCATCGCCAGACCCCGAGGACAATCTCATCTTCCCCCACCCACCCAAACCGTATACAGCGAGCATCGAACATCTATACTATATTATGATCTAAAAAAATTTAAATACAATAAAAAAATAAAAACGCATAACAATTTATGTCGAAGAAAACTTATTTTAAAAAAAATTAATTCGTAAGTGATCTTCGAACGTGGAAACGCACGTACATATTGACCAGTAAATCTAAAATATTTTATAATACACCGTCAACAGTATTTTATACCTATTACCAAAGATGCAAAACGTGATATAATTATATCAACGACGTGTGCGTAGGTACCTTGCCGCTTCAAGGAATACTATGGTCGTCGCGAACCAAAAGTCGTTGGTTGGGCGGAGCACCGTCGGGTAGCCGCCGAGCAGGACGACGGTGGCCCACGTGAACGCCAGCGTGCCGAGCGCGTTGCCCGCCCTCTCGACCAGCACGACGGAGCGCACGCAGCGGTTGAGCGCATTCTCCGGCGAGGCTGCAGCCTTGCCGCTGCTGCGGCGAGCCGGAGCTTCCACGCAGCGGTGCTCTCCGCCAGACCTCTGCGCCATGGCTGGCTGGCTAGCTTGGAACACCGTCGAGGTCAGATACTGGAGAGCGAGCGTCCAGGCGAGCGCGCTGTGATAACGGAACGGCAGCACCACACGAAGGCAGCGTTGACTTTTCGCAGTCGGTCGAGCTACGGCATGCGGCCGGCCACAGATTCTTTCTTTGGATATTTTTTTTAAAAAAATCTTTGGAAAGTGGCCACAGTGGAAGGACACACGGAATTCAGTAACTCGCAAGTATAGTTGTTAGTTAAAAAACACATTGTGTAAGATTTTCATGATAAAGAACGTAAATAAATATGAATAAACACTGTACATAGAACATTGTACATAGAACATGTAGATCTAAAAATATAGTAATAAAGGAAGCATACTTGAGAACATCATGGTGGCAGTACAGTGCCGGCAGCCTAACAGGAATCATCTACAATAGTTGTTGCTGCATTTAAGCTATGTGAGTGAGTCAAGTGCAGAGAGCACAGAATCCATTCCCCCTATTAGCTTGGTGCGCTTTTAGACCAGACTAAGAAAATGTAGGAGTAGAATTTTAGCCTCGCAAAAATGTTGGTATTGTGAGGAGCTGGTCTCTACTTTTAACATTACACTGGTTGATAGGGGATCAAAATCTAGGGTTGGTTTTGGTGACCCCGTCAGAACACGATTTAGGTGGATTTCTTAACATCGAGTTTATTATTAGTCTCGAGATTATCCCAAGTCCCAACAGAATGTGGTTCTTATATATGAGCCTGCGAGTCCCAGATTGACAGGTGTCTTCGACCCAGCCCAACCGGTTTTCCATTCCAGTCCGCTCCGGCCTACCGCCAGCCGTCCGCGCCAAAATAATATCTGGCTGCAGCAATACAAGCGGCCAGGAGTTGAAGGATAGCACGAGAAAGGGGCGCCAACCAAAAGAGGCCGCCACAGCAGCCCGGGCGCACAACACAAGCACGTACGCACGCACGTGGCACCACCACGCACGACGCGGTGATGATGAGGGCTCTCCCGGCGGTGGCCTGCGCCGCCGCGCCCGTCCCACGGAGGTCCCTGCTCCTCTCCACCGCCGCCGCAGGTGGTTTAATTACCACTCGCTCAGACCGTACCACCACCGCGGAAGAAGCTAGCTCCTGCCGCCTGACCTCGGGTGTGTGTGGCTGTTCCTTTGCAAGCAGGAGCAGCGCTGAACGCGGAGCAGCTGCCGCTGCGGCTGACCAGGGGCGCGACCGGCGCGGCGGCGAAGATCCGGGCCTCGGCGGACGCGGCGCAGGCGGCCACCTTCAGCAGCACGGACGACGCCCTGGCGTGGGCCAAGAAGGACAACCGGCGCCTCCTCCACGTCGTCTACCGCGTCGGCGACCTCGACAAGACAATCAAGTAGTGAACATGGGATCAATGTGCTTGCTATCTCTCTACGACAAGACTGTCTGATCTGATGTTCTCCCGGCCGGCCTGCCTGCTCCGGGCAATAATGCAATGCAGGTTCTACACTGAATGCCTAGGGATGAAGCTGCTGAGGAAGAGGGACATCCCCGAGGAGAAGTACACCAACGCGTTCCTCGGCTACGGGCCCGAAGACTCGCACTTCGTCGTCGAGCTCACATACAGTCAGTGCCTCTCTGCTCCCTAGCCATTTCCAAGGACACAGTTACACACACACACACACACCATGTTCAAGTTTGATCGAGGATGCTGATGGTGGATTCACAATCTCCCTTTGCAGACTACGGGGTCGACAAGTATGACATTGGCGCAGGTTTCGGCCACTTCGGTATCGGAGTCGACGATGTAAGGCTACAGATCTGGACCTTTGCCATCAATCGCTGAAATTAAGTTGCTCAATCAACTACAACCGTTCTTGGAAATTGGAATCTTGATGGCTGAATGAAGCAGGTAGCCAAGACAGTCGAGCTGGTGAGAGCGAAGGGAGGCAAGGTGACCAGGGAGCCCGGGCCGGTCAAGGGCGGCAAGACCGTCATCGCCTTCGTCGAGGACCCTGACGGCTACAAGTTTGAGATCCTTGAGAGGCCGGGCACCCCGGAGCCCCTGTGCCAGGTCATGCTCCGCGTCGGCGATCTCGACCGCGCCATAAGCTTCTACGAGAAGGTGAGCATTGCAATGGTCATGACAATCCATCGACCAGCAGTAGTATAGCATACTCTCTGATCGATCGATTACTAATAACTGCTGCCCCTCCTGCTCGCATCGTCCATGACCTCAGGCTTGTGGTATGGAGCTGCTGCGGAAGATAGATAATCCTGAATACAAGGTGACTAGTCTATACTAGCTGCTTCAACCTCTCATCTCTCATTGTGCGTGCCATCACATGTATGTTCATTCGAGAAGCGCTTGTGTTGCAGTATACGCTGGCCATGATGGGGTACGGTTCTGAAGAGAAGAATGCAGTGCTGGAGCTGACCTACAACTACGGCGTCACCGAGTACGCCAAGGGGAACGCATATGCGCAGGTATGCTATGTGGATTGCCTCAATCTCCATCGGTTGAACAACTCTTGAGGCTGAAATCTGGTGGACATCAACACGCGCCGCACACAGATCGCCATCGGCACCGATGATGTCTACAAGACGGCCGAGGTGGTGAAGCTGTTCGGGGGGCAGGTGGTGAGGGAGCCAGGGCCATTGCCGGGGATCAGCACCAAGATCACGTCGATTATGGACCCTGATGGCTGGAAATCGGTATCAGGCTTCTTGTTCTGATGTGTTCGTTAGTCTCAAAAAATCTGCCACTCGGATCGAACTAAAGCTATTTCATCTTCCCATTGCGCAGGTGTTTGTCGATAACATTGACTTCGCCAAGGAGCTTGAGTAGCCTGTAGCCATGGAGAGCGAGATGTTTTTTACTCTTTGTTCATTGGCTCGGTCTCCCTCGCGGCGCTCGTACAAACGCCTTGCAACATGATCCTTTGTGAACAATAAGAAACAGAGGATGCCGGGACTGAGACAGCGCTGCTCCAAAGATAGCAACGAATATAAAGCTGACTATTAGTTCCAACTTCCAACAGGTCTACTCTCTAATTTGCTGTGAGAATAGTTCAAAGCATGAATAATCAAACTGGGGCGCAGATTTGATATTTCCTAATTGAGAAAAACATCATGAATGTAAACACTCACAAACGTATACTACACAATAACACCAAATCAGCGACATACACCAGTTTGTTAAAGTTCATGATCACAGATAACCAGTCAGCCAACACCAAGTTAGCGACGCTGCCACGCTCATGTACACAATGAAACCTTCAAGAGATTCGGCAGGCATATTGATAACTAACGTATCACAGATACCTCATTATTGAGGGGTATGTTGGCTACCACTAAATAAAGGAATAAGTCCATTTTTGGCACGAACTCTTATGTCTGCCTAATTTTGACATCCCAAGTCTAATACCATCAAAATCTAGCACCTGCGTATCACTATCGTTTGATTTTGACCTATATGGCCCTTTGTTTGGTAGTTTTCACTAACACAGCAACGTTCTTTTCCTCATGTTGGTGCTTTGTTTTGCCACCCAGATCATGTTATAGCCTACGTGGCAAAACACAAACTCAGAAAAAAAAATTGTTGCCACGCCACTCAAGTAGCTCAGGGATCAAAACTGAACAGTACTGCAGATTGAGGTGCCATATTTAAGCAATATTAAAGTTTATGATCAAATTTTGTAGATAGAAGAGTGCGCTAGAATAAATCTTGTAAAAATGTAAGTAACCATGCTGAGCCATTGTATAGGGTTGCCGAGACTAAACGACCAGAAAACAGTTGTCATGGTAGATAGTAACAGTCAATGAGGATAGGTGGACCGACGCATTACTTGTTATTACGAGCACCAACCTTGACCACATCCACAGGTGAAGTCACGAGCTCATCTCCAACCAACCATTTCTGGTACTTGTCTACTGGACCCACAAGACCCAAGAAAGGAATTTCATAACCGCATCTGTAGGATGCACAAATACGACGTAGGTCACAAAACCCACAGGTCCCACTGCAATCCTGTGCACAATTCTGCCACTAACAGGTCCACGGGTTGGTTGTGGTGGGAAGCCAGAGTAGCAGAGCCGACTCTGCCCTGAGCGTCAAACATAAGGCTTCAGCAGTGACACAAAGAATAGATCCATCCTTCAAAGGTCATTGCTGCATTACGCAGCCACCGCAAGTTGTCGTGCACTCACTTACCCAGTCCCTGCTACAGTTCTGCAGCTCCACTTATGCAAAACCACCACACCAGGCCGTTGAGGCTGGCACATCAGCACCACGGCAGTGAAGACGATGGCCTCAGCAGACACCAGGAATACAAGGTGATACAATCTACTTCAACAACCAGTCCGCCTCAAGAGTATGTATATTCATATGTGAAGTTCTGCAGTCCACTGGTTGGGGTACACCCTGAAGAGGGGAATGAAGTGCTGGAATTAGCCTACAAGTGTCACTTGAGTACGAAAGAGGAAACGCATGTGCTCTGGTATACAATGTTGATCCCTCCGCACTGCCATCCAGCAAGCAGCAGTTCTGCAGCTTAACTCTGAGATATATGCCAAGTTAAAGCTGATCACCAATGGTACCAAAAACATCTATAAGACCGCCAAGGTGGTGAAGCTGATTGGAGGGCAGGTGGTGCATGAGCCAGGGCTATTACCAGGAGAACCAGTATCACCTCATGTTCCTCTGCTTCAAGCTGGTCTACAAAGAATGTTTTTGTTGAAGCGTACAGGCAGTTCAAACACCATTCATCTCTCGTTATGCATTTGACAACATCGACTTGCCAAAGAACTGGGGTAGCCTTGTCAGTGGAATTGTTTCTGTTCACTTTGGTTCGTTGGCTTGTGACATCTCTCTGCGTGCAAATGAGCTCATAAACCCTGCAAAAAGATTGTCTCAACAATAAGACTAAGAGTATATAGAGACTTAGCCAGCTCCAGTTGCGAAAATACCAAAGAATGCAAAGCTTAGACTGATGATGCACCAGAACTATTAATTTGATCTGCTGCTGTGCAAATCTTAGACAAGTTTTACAGATTGAGTAAATTGGTCAGTCCTGAATTTAGAATAGAGCAGACTTGTTTTGTAGCCTTGAGAAACTAACACAGATGCCTCCACTGTTACGTATACTTCGAGTTCTTAAAATTTAAGAATGTAACAGCAGATCTACACTTAATAGGAGACAAGCAAACCAGCATGGAATCAAATTGAAAAACAATATTTTAAACACTAGATGGGAGGATGAAAAGCGAAATTATTTAACAGTATAAACATGCAATCATGCAGATCATCTCAGTTGACCTCAACTTGGAATGAACCAAACTGCTTCGAAGCAGCAAAGATGGAAACCACCAAGCAACTACCATTAAGCATGAGAAAATCTCTTAATAATTAATGTTCAGTTCATAGTTTATTCACATTTCAAGGAAATAGCCACAAGAAAACAGAAAAAGGTGGTAGGACTTTATCATAATGTTATAAGCAGTCCATGCATGCATACAATTCAAACAAATCACATGAAAAAAACCACGTCAATGCCAGGAGCACTGCATGACATATGTTGATGGTTTACCTCCTCTCGAACAGATTGCTGTAGATTGAGTTGCAATAACTTTATCCTGAGCCCTTGAGCTGCAGTATGTAGCGCCTGAAAGTTGAATATAGTAACAGGGATGAACAGGCTTGATCAATTTTCACGTGCCTAAGCATTTGTTGGCAGATAGGCAAACTGGTGAAGCAGCCAAAACAGTCAGCGGTTCATGCATGCAAACCACATCATAAACTTCCTAGATACCTCGTCGGAATCTTTGCGTGGTGCAATTTGGTGCCATACACATTGGAAGCTGCAGCCAATCCAAGTCGAATATCATGTCACTTTCTGCAGGTAAATTGACGGCACCATAGTGAAATATGGTCAGAAAAATATTACAGTATGACAATTTCAGTTAATTGTAACAAAGTATGGCAAGCAGCAACACCAAATTGTCTTACAAGTTAAACAAGTCGCACGTCGCAAACCGGGTAAAGCACACACACTGTTCCCTGCTGCTGGCCCCTAATTAAAATGAAAGCTATCCTGGTGAAATTCCCAAGTTATCTTTAAGCATGGAATACATGCATCATTATTATATTTGGAAAGGAAACTTTGAGAAAATATGGTGAATACTCTCCATTATCACCTGATCTGCATCATAGCAGATCCAAATAGGACATTGTTTAATGGCAACCATGCTTACCATGATAAAAGATGAGCTATAACCAGCTGTTATAGCCATACTAGGTACATGCTCCCCAATTAGCCTGATTGGGCTATAACCAACAGACTAGCGATACTTGCATTTTTGTGTCCTAAAAATGATTCCTTAAACATGCCTATTTATTTTTGTGTCCACTCTACTTTTTAATTATATTTGGAATATTCGGCATCTTAACTTATTTATTCTTACTCAATACGTTTTGCAGTTCACTTTTCAATTGATTTTGGATTGTAGGATTTGATCTGTTGGCCTAGCTCAATCACAGGGTTTGTTCTGGAACATGTTTTTATTTGATATCCCTGATACTTGTTCATCGCACCACAAATCATTGTAATAATCATTATAACCTAGCTTGCAAGCATCAACAAACTACAAGGATGCAACCTTAATACCTTATGTCCTTAACCCACTATGGGGAGAGTATTCAGCTGGAAAACCAAACTTGCCGCATGTAAGCGGGGAAAACACCAATACAACAGTCAACAAATACCCTGAAGATGCAAGACATAGTAGCATCGAAGGTAATCTCACCAACTGTTTACTGAATGTCCCCCATGTATTTAGGAACTAAATGATCCAAAGGTTAAATGCGGTTAGAGGGCCCTGGACTGTAACTTTCATGAGTGTGTGGATCGAAGGACCCATGTGTTTTTGAGAGAGCCGCAGTGTTCCTTGTAGCCTCAACACGGCCAAGTGATGTGGATTGCATTAATGCATTATCCGGACTAGCAGCCACTCTCTGCAATGGAAAATGGGGGCATTATTACCGAAAGATATGTAAATTATACTTTTAGGCCTAACAGGTAATAAATTGTAAATAGCTGTGAAGAAAACCAGAATGATTCTTAAATTAAAATAGTACGAAAAATATGTATAAGTGGAAAGCCAAACATATGCTAAAACTTAAGAAAGTTCAGCATCATCAACAATAAGAAAGTTTAGCATCATCAACAAGCAGAGAGGTGAGCACTACATTTTATAGTTGAACCACTCAAATCTGCTGCCCTCTCTCAAAAGTGCCTCATGCACACACCTCATGGAGTAACACACTCAAAAGGCCCTTCCAGCATTGTTCTCTCTCAAATATGGTAAGAGGAAGCACACAATCACAAATGCATTTACATAGCAAGCTACATTTTTCTCTCTGCCTTCTGTATTCTCAATACCCACAGACAAAATCAGGCGGCAAACTCATTACTCAACTACCATATGCATGCACTAAACACACTCACAACTAACATCACTAACATGTGCACCATGCACATGCAGATGTTATAACCAATCCTACATGCTGGGGTCAACTGACCTTTTATCCACTACAGCTAAACTCATGGCACACACTAACGACTTATCTGTGCTTAGATCGCTTCCCGAGCAACTCTGCATTCCAGCGTGCACTACACATGCTCACCATGCAACACTTTTAAACTCCTACACTTGATGTGTGCATAGTCCCATGCATACAAACATGACTAAGTACATCACGTTATATCCAACACTCGTTAAATAAACTTGGCTTACCAATCTATCATGATGCAGATTATTTGAACGGCTATTTTCAGCACTGGGCTTCAATTGCATTCTGATTGCCGGGCGTTGCTCTGCTTCAACCAGACCTGAAGCTTCAACCAGGCGTACAACATTAACTGAAAAAGGTATATATTATAAACATGCAATGTAACTGTAAAATGCCATACTATAGAAGTCACAACAAAGTGTATATTATCGTGACAACTTCCCAACAACACAAAAATAGAAGAATTACACAATAAAGAATTTAAATCCAGTAAAGAAAAGAAATGACAAAAAAAAGCATACTATTTTGATATTAAATGGAAAATAATTTGTGATCTGCTACCTTTGTGCTTGTCCACATTCATTGTAACTGGACTGCTTACACCCGCATCTTGCTGCCATTTGGTGCGAGAAATATCAGGAAAGGTGCTAAAACATACTTCATCACAAATATAATATTGGGAAAAAAATATATTCAGTTCATTGGTTGCATCAAATCATATTAAAAGGTATTACTGATTACTCTGAAAACCTCCAGCATATTGCAAATAAAATTGATTAAGAAATGTTAACTCAAGCAGTACTCACTGAGCATCCTTGTTGAGCCTTAGCCTTCTGGGATTGCTTACACTTCAACAAAGTCCAGTCGTAGACATAATCGAACTGATAACCTGGAGAACGCAAGATAATAAACAAGTTATCAAGCTATTTATTATAAAAGACATTATGGGAGTTTGCACACTAGAATTTCAAATGTTATACCTTCACGGTCAAACAAATCTCGAAAGAGCCGTCTCAAGAAACTATAATCGGGCCGCTGATCAAATGTCAGAGAATGGCAATAGTGGAAGTAGGAAGCGAATTCCACAGGATGGGATTTACATAAAGCCTGTCATTAAATAACAAACGCCCATGAGTACTCTTCCAATCAAAGCAGTAAACATTCATAAATGTAAAACATGTTACTCAAGCAACCTCAATAGGAGTCGAAAGCTTCTTCTCACTTATTTTGTCATACTTCTGTTTCTTCGTGGCTGCTTTCAAGCCCTGCCAAGGAAGGCTGAACACAATATATAGTTTGTTACACTAAATCCTTTAATGTTTCATACACAAGCACAAGGATACATCAAAATCAAGATCAACAATAATTGGCATATTGACCAGTGGTTTTCAGATGAACAGATTGATGTAAGTCAACTGTACGACTTATTTTGGCTATAACAGTATAAATAATCTCCAACGGATGATTACTTTATGTCCAACGAGTTGCAGAAAGACATGGTTTTCAGTAATAACCACTACACATGCAGCATTATTCTGAGATAATGGTAAGATAAATACACTGTAGGCAGATCATTAACAGAAAACCATACCTTCCCCTGAGGAAATACAGAAGAACGTATCCAATGGATTCCAAATCATCTCTACGGCTTTGCTCTGGTAACAAAAAGTAAGTGACAGTGATGCCAAAGGAAAACTCTAATAAAAAATGCCCATAATTATATTCAGTAATCTATGAATCTTACTGGTGCGATTATAGTGTTATAATATACATGAGCAAAATACAACCATTCAAGAAAACACCAAGAGATAAGTACCAAATAGTCTGACCATATTACTTACCAATCCCAAGATGAGTGTTGCGACTAGCGTAGCGAGCTGTGCCTGTCAAGTTTTTATTTTCTCTGCAAAAACAAGCAAGCATATAAGATAAACATGTATTACCACAATTCTGAAAAGCGTAAAAACACAAACAAAAAAAATAAAAAATGATAGTTCAGGGAGAAATGTGTGATTCACAATTATTGGCTCACCTATAAGGTATATGGCGGTTGGTGGTTGAGTCACGATATCGCTTGGCGAGCCCAAAGTCAATGACATAAACCTGAGAGTTTGGCCACAATACAATCATGATAAACATTCATGTTGCAATGTAAGTGTCACTAGCAAACTGAGTACAAACCTGATTAGCTTTTCGACCAAGACCCATGAGGAAGTTATCAGGCTTGATGTCTCTGTGCAGATAGCCTTTAGAATGCATAAATTCTATTCTTGTTATCTGCCGTAGTAAATGAAAAAAAAATCAGCTCTAACCAACTACAACATGTGTATACAAGGACATTGATATTAAGGTTAAAAACATATGAGGACAAACAGTTAATTTTGTGCCAACTACTTTCCCAGTTTTACAGTTTTGCTCGAGTGCCATCCAAACAAGCTATTTGTGTGTAAGCCACTTGAGTTTGAGTGTATGCCACTGCCTAGTGGCACATACACAAAGGCAATTGAGGCGCCAGCGGACCGCACACAAGTTGCAGTGGCATAAGCAAGAATAGCAAATTTAGGATGCTGTGTGAGTGTGGACTATATGGAGCAAAAGAATCACGGACAAGCATGTTTGCTGTTGCAGCACGCGTAACCACATGCAGTGATGGTGTCAATAGCAAAATGTGAAATAGTCCCCCTCCTTCACAGCACTTATTTATGGTCGTTGAGGTCTTTTGCATCAACTGCTCAACTTAAGTGCACACTTCATCAACAATTTCTTGTGGGGGAAACTTATCTAACATTAATTTTAAAAACATGTATTAATTTATTTAATGGCATGAAATGAATTTGCAAATTGAAAACTTGGTGCCATAAAATCTTCTACCCCTACACTCTGAGATATGATAACTGTGGCACAGTACCGTAAAATATAGCACCTCCCCCAGGAAATAAAATTAAGTGGTTTGCATCTTTCACAACTTCATCACCATAAGCAAATAAAAATAAGTATTATTACCATCTGATCTGCTAGCATCAAGACTGTCTTCAGTGAGAACCTCCGCCCACAATAAACAAAAAGATCTTCAAGGCTTGGCCCAAGCAAATCGATGACAAGAATATTTTCATCACCATCAATGCCACACCATTTGATGTTTGCAATACCAGCTACATGGAGTCAAAATAGCAACAGTTATAACACATATAATGGTATAACAATCAGTAAAGCTAAATCTGTTTGCAGCTCAAATACATACTCCCTCCCTGAAGAGCATTGTACAGTTTGGCCTCATATAGCAACTGCGGATGATTGGTTTTGCTGCTTTCCTGTATATAACAATAAATGCAACATAAATTTCCACAGAAATAAGACAAACATACATTTACAGCATAAATAAGTATATTATGAGTTTTCACTGTAACTTTTTTTTTCTCGAATATGCAGGAGAGCTGCATATCATTGCATTAAGATAGAAGAAGAGGTCAAAATAGCCAGTAGCCCGGTACAACACACACCATGCACTCACAAACACTTAGATTACATAGCGCCCTAATCAGTCACAAAACGACCAACAAAGGTCTCTCTACCAGGGCAATCAGCCAGTAAGACTCCTAGTGACCAAGGCAATGAGCCCTTTTGCTACTGAAAGCATCCAGAGGTCGGCCTCTTCTCTAGCCAAGAGGATAACCCGATCAACTCTTGGGGAGGCTCCGTTGAACACATTGTCATTCCTTGCCTTCCAGAGAATCCAACTTCCTAAAATGATCAGAGTGTTAAGACCACGTCTAGTGGCCAGGCTTACTGAATCCTGTGCTTGCTGCCACCAAGCAAACAGATCCGTGTTGTCAGCCGAAGGTGTACCAACAGGGAGACCAAAATGCCCGAACAGCTGGTGCCAAAACTCTCTCGCAAAGACACAAGCCGAGAGAAGGTGATGAATTGTTTCATCCTCCAGTCATAATAGATGTCATTTTACAGAGATGGTTTCAGATTCATTTTATTTTCTGAGGAAACTGTTTGCAACTAATTCCTCTATTCATTGCTTATTAGTGAGATGAATACAGTCACATGCAGTTAACAGGACAGATTCTCCCTGAAAAACTTACTCCATCCTTGTTATACGTGCACCAAGTTAGATAGCTCAATTTTGGATGGGGACTGTGGCAAAACCCTTCTTGCCCAAACCAGGCCAAAATGAAATGAAAATTGCTTGGATAAGATACATAGCTGGCACATAACAAGAATCTTATAGACAACTGCAGCATGACCTAGTCACCAACTAAACGTCATGCCATCATGGCAGTTGGAGACATATGAGAAGGGGCCTTCACATCAATGGATCTGAGAACAACAAAGAGAGAATCATGTCGACAGTAGTACCACTAATGGTCCCCATTAAGTTTTCTGCCATAAGCGGTCAACAGCTGGATCTTTCCGCAGATCAGATGCTGCCACTAGTCACGTAGCCACAACTGGTACTACTCTTCACAACTTAACTACTTGAGGATAAGCCATAGCAGCATAAGTAGAAACCACAATAAGACAGTGACGCACAAAAGGAAGGAGAGTCTGGAAGTGGTGCAGCAGACAATTTGGAGTTGTAGACATGCAGTAGGTACTATGGCATGAAAATATCAGGACAAGGAAAAAGGGAATTGGCATAGAGTAAAGTAGTTGCTCAACTAGCGTTGCTCTCTTGTATGATCTATGTAATCCAAATCATTTTGCAACCCCAGCCACCTAGACTCTTGTGTGTACTGGCAATCAGTTCGTTCTATACCTGGCTGGAGCACCATAAACCCATCCGTTTAATTCAAATGAAGTTAACTTAAATTCCTAGGTACTACTACTACTGCAAAATAGAATGTTATGCAAAGACAAAGAACAAATACGTAGCAGTGCAGGTACAGAGAGATGAACGAATAGCATGCACAATCCCGAAACAGTAAGAAAATGTTTGACATAATAAGATGTCATGGAGCACCAACTTAACAAAGCTCCCATAACTTCTAGAAGAGAAATAAACCTGTAACACAGTACAGCAAACCTCATGACAACTGTACAAGAAAAATTGCAAAATACTTAAAAATAAAGAGATCAAGGATACATAAAACTGAATCATTGATATATCTGGGAGTAAATTTCCCAGACTTTCTGTTCAAAAAAAAAAATTCCCAGACTAGATAGACACGTGGTTGATGTTCTGCCAAGCTTATCCTTAGCTCATGAGATAGCACACCAATAATGGAATGTTTGGCGATTAGTCTAGTACTATCAACGTCTACAGTTGTTCCCTAGCATATAAATGTCAAAGACTGTCTAACTAAAAAAGTTATGCATTCCAGCTCTTATTAATGATAGCTACCCCTCCATGCAACATATTACTTTCCTGTTTAACAACGCCACGCTAAATGCAAGGCACTGAGCATAGCGTACAATAATTATCCATTGTATGAACTAGCATAAGAGAGACTGGATAGAGCCAGAAAAAAAGAGAGATTCATAACATCAAAATATAAGATCTTTTACCATGGATTGTTCCCATCTATGAGCCAAAGGTAACGGAAAAGTAGACCTGTGGTGGCGGGAAAAAAATTTGAAACCACAATAGCCGTTGAAAAATTGAAACCAGAATATCCGATACAAAGCATTGAAGCAAGGCACACCTCCAAAACACTGATCGTTTTAGATAGAACAACTCATAGCCATATCCTGCCCATGATCGCAGAGGATTCGACGTGCAACCTAGTGCTACTTAGCTTCATCAAATTCACAGTTCCACAATACCAGCGACAACATCACAAACGTGTGCTGCCCAGTTCTAATACTTCCAATCTCTAACAGCAAATCAACTCAAAGCTTCTAAAAGTCACACTCCACAAGCATGCACAGAACAAATAGCTGTGGGGTGCTTAAATGTCAAATCCGCATTGCAGAATTATCCACAGAACCTACCGCATCCCGCAATCAGTGGCACCGGAGGCTGCTAACAAAATCGAAGGAGAGCGGGGGAGGACTGAGGAGGAGGTGCTCACGATTTTGACGGCGACGATCTCGTAGGTGTCGACGTGCGTCGCTGGAGACAACGAACAGCACAGCATAAAATCTTCGTCAGATCCAGAATACCAAGCGAAGCGAACCACAGGGGAAAAGGGATCGGGGCCGAACCTAGGTAGATCTCGCCGAAGGAGCCGCTCCCGATCTTGCGTCCGAGCTTGTACTTGCTGCCGACGATCCGATCCATACCCTCCTCCTAGTCCTCTCTCTCAGCTCACCCTCTATCGGAGCCGCGTCGGCGGGTGGAAGGAAGGGAGCGGGGAATAAACTAGGGTTTGGACTGCTGCGACGAAATGGGGAAGGAAGAGAGGGGAGCCAGAGCGGCGGTGGGTTGAACGAAGCTTCTAGAAAATCGGAATGGATTAGATTGGAGCCAGCAGGTCTTGCCCACCAGTCCTCCGGGTCACGGCCCCCGACCGCAGTTTGCCGTCCCGGAAAAAAGACTGACATCAGCGGGAGTTGGCGCATGGTTTTTTCCATAATAGCTTAGAGCACCCGCATGGGTTTTTCCATAGTAGCTTAGAGCACCCGTAGTGTGTATAAAATCCGATACTCGGTGATGTTGAGAGAAGATTGAAGTCCCGGTTTGCACGTTGCAGGTGGGGGATGCTCGAATCAAAATTGCTGGCATCGATGCTCAGTGAATAAAAAATATCCAGCATGCAGAGAGGAGAGAGGGCACCCTGACACACTCAAGGAAAGAAATGGAGGATTGATCATCTTTTACTTGTTTCGTGGGGCCAGATAAAGGCATCGATGCTCTCACACTGCAGCATATCAAAATCAATGATCAAATATTGTACGTGGGGTCCAATTTTTTAAGCATCTGTGTTGACACTGTGGCTGCCCTTACTTGGTTTAAAAGGACCGGTTTAAATTAAATCGGAGGGGTTTTTCTTCCGCTCATGTGTGCCGCAAGTGTAAACAACAAGATAATACCGATGGTTGTCAAAATAGCTTGCTCAGGTTTAAATGGATGTTCTTCTTTTACCAAAATAAAGCTTCACTATCCTATGTTGTCCAAAAGATAGATTGTTATATGATCTAGGGCTAGTCCACGGTTAGACCCTATATATCATAGCCTGGATATCTTATTTGATTTAATAAATTTAGCCCGTGACATGATATACATGGATTAAATTACACGACAACAAGATAAGATTGATTTCACTTTTTACCATATGAGTGCTCATTTCTTCTCTTCCATGTAGAATAAGGGACATCCCTAATATTTTGCTATTTAGAGATAAGTTGAAAGTATGCCTGATGACCGGCTAAATATATAGGAAATAAATAATTATTTATTTATTGTTACATCGGCTATCTATACACACTTGTTTGTCGCCATAAGGTTAATCCATTCTTAGGAACTTGGCATTGTGTTTTTCAAATAATTTATATTTTTGAAATAATCTATTTGCAGCAGTAGTTTAGAACAAAATAGTGTAGAGATCTTTCTATGCTCAATAGCATAGTTTGTATTCTTTGGTCTATACCTTTCTTGTAAGTAAAAAATATCTTCTCCAACTACTACGTGCTATATGAGATTTGTTTTTTTTTCTGGAAACAGAAGCACATATCGAGCCTGCTTACTTTAGCTTTTGATGAGCTGCGATTGTAGCGGAACAGTGTCACAATCTATAAGGCAGCCTCCTCTTCTGCCTGAAAACGGCTCTCATTGGTTAGCGAGATTGTTGGCAGCAGCAGCTATAGCCATCATGGCCAAACACTTCAATACAATTGTAGTTTTGTTTGCTTTAGTATTTAGGTAGTTAGGATAGTTATGTGCTAACATCAACAAACTTTCATATCTAAGGTTGCAAAGGTCGTGAATCCTCTACTCTTAGTCACGGATTTGTATGAAATTGCAAATAATTGTTAGTGAAGTAGTAGCACTGATGCTCGAGAAATTATAAGGACATCCTTATTCTTATTAGCAATCGTGGGAACCTGCCTTCGCGATCTTTGTCTTGACCCCTTTTTCATATCCTCTTCATGTCCTATCTTATCTTTAGCTGTTCCAATACTCTTATTTTTGTTCTTGTTCGTTCCATTATCACTCGGTCATATGAGCTTTTGCTTCCTTGATCTGTTCTCTCGGTTGAGCCTTCAATTAACCTTTTATAGTTGGGTCAATCAGTCCAATACTTTCCTTTGGAGGGGTTCGTGAGACACTTTCTTTTAGGTAGGGACAATGAATCCATAGTTAATGGAAGGTATTGGCATAACAAGGCATACATGAAGGAACCATACCTAGCTGGACGAGTTTTATTAACTTTCATATGCAAATATCTTAACATTGACATGGATTGTTCCTATGGCCCATAAGTTGCTAACCAGTAGCAATAACTCTGTGATGCCCTTATATCTCTTTATAATACATATGTTTTGTGTTGATTTAATTAACAATCTTAATTATATGCTGCTTGGATCCGCAACTAGTCATTTGCGGATGTGCACATTTGTGAATCTTCATCACGATTCACTCTAACTATGTAGCACATTTGTGTAACTCTTCAAGTCCAAAAAAACTGTCGCTAGAGGAGAATGACAGAAAGGCAAAGAAAGCAAGGACAAGCTTCCCACCCACCTCTATTATTTATATATGACACTTCTACAAGAAGATGCAAAAAAGGCAAAATCAATAAGACAAGTATTAATTCCCTATCTGTGTCGAAGGTCGTTGGTCATTAACCCATGTGGTCACTTTTGTTGTAGTATATTACTCTGGATTTTTAAGTGAATTTTAGTAGTATTGGGACTTAAGGTAACTTATCTGAAAGGACCTCAAGATGCTTAGAGGGGGGTGAATATACGATCTGCAGCTCAAAGACACTTTTAAAAGTTGATAAAGGCTAGGCCCGATCTTTTGAGAGGTAGGGATAACTCGATTGGTGGAGAACTCGACGTTGACGATCCGGCTTCAAATCAGACACGACTTGAACCCTGCAACCGTTACACCACTGCTCTGTTGGTTATCAACCAACCACAACTTGATTGATCTTGCCAAGAAGGCTTTTCCTACAGACGAATCGAGAACGCAAGTAAGAAAGTATAAGCACGCAGTCTGAAATTGCAAGTATGAATGAAGCAAATCATAAAGAGGGGTTCAAGCACTCGGTTCGAAAGGACTAATCAACATAGTCGAGGAGAGCAAGAACAGGGGCCTTGGATCAATGTATAAGGACTTGTCGCCACAGATACAACGATGTAATCTCTGTTTCCCGAAGAAAAATACAAGAACTAAACAAAACCCGAGTCTAATGGCGGCGACTACTGAGTTTATGAAGAGAATCACGAACTAGGGTTGGGGCGACGTTCAGGGGGGTGTCCACAACTTGGGCTGAAGGCCTGACACGATACAAAGCCCGAAAGGCCCAAAATAGGTGACGCAACACCTTGTCGTGGTCACACAGAATGATCCATGAACTTTCTAGATCTAGGACCAGAAGCAAACGAAGCGTCTCATCATCACGAATCCAACGCATCGAAGAGCACCTCATTTGGACGCTGGATGAGGGAGATATCGCCGTTTTGGTGGAGGGTGGTCGGCTGAATCCGAACCGAACTCGCAGTCCATGTTGGCGACGACTTGTAGCTTGGAGATGAGGCCGGCTCGTGCATGTCTAGCGTGGTGATGTCCTCATCAAAACTGTTAGTAACACAGGAGCCCGGATAGTCTGGGTGCACGTCCGGAGAGTCCGGACTTGGGATTTGGAGAATCCGGGATTCTTGCCCGGAGTGTCCGGACAAGAACAGTACAACAAAAATACAGGAATTAATACTGAAAATTGAATCAAGTAAATTTGCAGGTACCTGGGTATCCTATAAAGTGTATGACAACAGTTGGTTTCACCTAGAGACTAGTAAACTAGTAGATCGGCCTCAAACCCTAGAAATGAGATAGCACAAGCAAGAACCAAGGAAAACAAGGAACAAGCATACAAAGAGACAAAGATTTGTTTCCCAAGTTTACTCCCAAAGGAGCTACATCTCCGTTGAGGAAGGGTTCAAGAGACGACGCTCAAGAACCCCTATGCTCTTCACTCAAGGGCGAGACCAACGCTCAAGCCCGAGGTCACTTACTATGGATTCCTCCGAGAGAAATGACGAGTACAAACTTCTTGTGATGCTCACAATTTGCTTGACCACTCACAAGCGACGCCTAGCCGTCTAGGAGCTTGAAGCTCTAAGAGTAACAAACTCAAATCCACCGGCTTGACGAAGTTCTAGTGCTCAAAGAGATGGAATGGATGCTTACTTGCACTAATCTTTGCTCTTGCTTCACTCTCACTTCAATCCCCAAAAGGATTCACTCAAGAATGGAAGAAAGGGGGAGTGAGAGAGCTCTTTTGGCTTGCTGCTGTGCTGGGTACGAAAATGTGGCAAGAGAGAGGTAAAAGGAGGGGGTGAGGGGGTAATACCCCCTCATACAGAAACTAGCTGTTGGCTCGGGGTTACCTGGAGACTCCGGATATACGTCCAAATACTCCAGAGTCTCCGGGTATACGCCCGGATACTCCGGACCAGGTGTCTGGACATTCCAGACAGTAACCCGGACACTCCGGGTAAAGCAGGAATTTTCACTTAAATTGCTCTTATGTGATTTTTGAGTGGTATTTGTGGCTCATAAGTGTTTGTAGGATTCTCTTGAGGATTGTTTCCTACTCAAGACATGCAGGATCAAGTCCCTCTTAATAGTATGACGTTCCTATACTCAAAACATTAAAATAAAATTCTAATCTCCGAGTATCTTTTCAACCACCGCTTTTCATTTCCTTTTGTGGGACATGCTTCTTCATTTGATTTGCTTAGTCAACTTAATTACCTGCACACATGCTAGATAACACAATTAAACCTACATGTGTTTTGTTATTAATTACTAAAACCTACTTAGGGGCCTAGATATGTTTCAATCTCCCTCTTTTTGGTAATTGATGGCAACCCACATGTACTTCATTTGATTAACCAAAAACTGTAAATAGCTAATACATAAAAAGCTCCCCCTTAATCTATGCTAATAATCTTGAATATCAAATTGACTTCTCAAATGTCAATAATGGCATTCTTTAAGAGAAAAATAAGGAAACTCTTTATACACACTACAGTGGGGTGAGCAAATGTGTGCCAAGACAATGTGTGATGCATATGACAGGATATACACTCAATAAAACCAGTGTTTGTCAGCAAAATCCGGAGAGTCCGGCCTACTGCCCAGAGTGTCCAGATATGAAACCCGGACTCTCCGGCCATTAGCATATCCGGACCTGCTAAGCAGACACAGAAATCAGCAGTTATCACACTTTCAAAAACAGAAACATACTAACAAACATGCCTTAAAACAGCTGCAAATGCGACATCTAAGCAGTTTTAAGCACAGAATAGCACACATTACAAATGTTCTTACACCACATCATCCTTACACGTTAGATTGTTCAAACGATACGATAAAGCGAGATTAAATTTGATACAAGCCCAAATGAGTACATAAATGTCATTTTCACTCCCCCTTTGTCATCAAATGCCAAAAAGGGAATGAAAAAAGCAAGAAGCTTCTACTCATCATCATCATCAGGGGTCCCATCATTGGAGGTATCTTCATCTTCATCGGAATCAGGGTGCTCGCGGTAGTTAAGGGGCTCTTCTTCTTCGGTCTCCACATCTTCATCAAATATCTCTTGGCCACGTGGAGGAGAGCGACGGGAGCGAGTAGCGGAAGGACGACGTGGACGAGGAAGAGGAGCGTGAGCAGCGGCAACGGCGGCCTCATCAGCGGCATCCCACTCGGCGAAAGGATCATCAAACTCGGGCAACTCGTGGTATGGATCATATGGAAGACCCAAGTGACTCTTGATCTCAATAATGTCGCGGCGGTTCTCGTTCACTTCTTGGGTCATAGACTTGCACATGCAAAAGATGCTCTTAAGTGCCCTCTTGATGAAAGAGCCATTGTGTCCATGACGAACGAAGAAGATGCACCGGCAGTAGATGGAGGAGGATCAAATCTCGGATTACGTGTGGCCCCAGCATGAAGTGGAGCTGCACGTGGTGCATCACCGGAGCGAGGACGAAGGTGAAGCAGCTCATGCTTGCAGTCCTTAGGGATGTGACATTTGTAACCCTCTCAATCATGTACATGATGTATGGAGCGAATGGAAGCAACTTGTTTGGATCACACATGGCTCTACGAAGCTCATTCCAAATGAAATCTATGATGCAAAACGGTCTTCTTCCGGGCATGGTGCGAGCGAGAAGGTTGCAAGCGTAGTACCTAAGAGCCGTGGGGTCACCATCCTTGCCATCAATGGTAGCCCTGAAGAACTGATTCATTGTATAATAGAACAGCTGCAAAGTACTAGCATTCCCTTTTTGAGCTAGGATAGGATTGAAGAAAAGAGCGGGCAACTGACTTGTCTTCAATTGATTCTCAATGTGAATGCAATCTCTCTCTTCATCCTTGGATCCAAGAGCTAGGAGCCTAGAGAAGGTCATGTAATCAACCTCATACTTGTGTCCCTCAGTTGTCCACACAAAAGCGATCTTCCTTGCACCATAATATAGAGAGGAGTGAAACTGTGCAAGAATCTCCTCATTCCAATCATACTGAAAGCCCATGATGTCATAGAGACCAAATTCCTTGCATTTGGCAATGGAGTGATTGAAGAAAGGGCCATCAAGATTCTCAAAGTAAGCCCAATCAACATACTTGCAAGGAACGATGGGGTCCTTGTCCTTGCGCAACACAACCGAGGAATAGAAGTCTTGGTGTAATTTATACCAAAAATGTCTCTCCAACCCCTCGCACTTGTCATACTTGTATACTTCTTCCTTTCTCGCATTTCCGAGTGCCACGGTTTGCTTGTAATAGTCCCTTCCCAACTCAACTGCAAAACCAGGCACAATCTATGGTCTAGCAAGCTTGGGACACCCTGGATATTGCCTTTGATCGGGTGTAAACTCCACTTGCAGGCGAGGAGGTGTTCGAGGACATATTTCCCATGCAACTCCCCTTCTTGATGGATTGGCACGAGATGGAGGAGGAACGGGCATGCTTCTCATGATGTAAGGAGCTTGACGAGGCTGAGCACTACTTTCGACAGGATCTTTTCCAGGGTGACGACGCAATTCTTGTGGAGGACGACTAGGTTCTTCTTCTCTTTGGACATTGGGATCATAACGACGCTTTTGCCTCCGCTGTCCAGAAGGTTCACCACGAGATCTCTCCATAGCCTAGATACAAGATATGATGATTAGGAACTTAGGCTAAAGAGGATTGAAATGAAAAGATGACTTTGGACCCACGAAGTCCGAAGAGTTCGGGCTAGCGGCCGGATACTCCGGGCAAGTAGTCCAGAGTATCCGGGCCAAAAGTCTGGACTCTCCGGGAGTCGAGGCCCAAACCCTAGGTTCTAGAGATTTGATGAGAACTCATGAATCTACCATGGGAATCAAACGAAACTTGGACCTGGAGTTCCTAGCTAAGGTATGAGACAATGCCCAATGGATATCCAAAAACTCCTTCTACATTCAGAGATCGGGCGATTTGAAGTTTGAATACCTTGAGAGACGAAAAACATGCGGGAAACTTCAAATCCAAAGCCTCCCTGGAGTTTTCGAAGGGGAGGGGCACCTTCCTTCAAGGATTGACGAGTTTTCATTGGGTGGAAGGTGGAAAACGCCCTAATGGTGAGTTTGAGCGTGAGAGAGGAGAGGAGGGCGGCGCCGGGGTGAAAAAGAGTGAAGTGAACGGTTTAACCTGCCCCCCCCCCCCCCCCCGCGGTATATATAGCAGAAATTTACCATCCGGAGTATCCGGGCAAAGGCCTGAAGTATTCGGGCGGTGGCTCAGAGTCTCCGGCTCACCCTAAAGATTTGCATCTAGATGGATGATAGATCTTGAAAGAACTTGTTTTGGAGAAAGATTTAGTGGTATGAGAGATCTACTATCTTGAGACTAGCCAATAATCAATCAAAGGGAACAATAGTCTCAAGTTAGCAAATGAAAATCCACATTTTTGAAATTAAATCTCACATATTTTGATCAAAATCATTTTATTTTGAGAAAACACTTAAACTAAAGCCACAAAAATATGCACAAGATTCAAGCTAAGTTACAAGAATCCAAAATATTTAGCTCACTTCTCAAAGTGCAAAACCTTTGCTCATCAAGTGGTTTTGTGAAGACATCGGCTAGTTGTTTGTCGGTGCTCACATGGCTTAAAACGATATCTCCTTTGGCTTCATGGTCTCTCAAGAAATGGTGTCTTATGTCGATGTGTTTGGTTCTTGAATGGTTCACGGGGTTGTATGCTAGTTTGATGGCACTCTCGTTATCTCACAAGAGTGGGATTTTGCTAAACTTACAATCAAAGTCGCTCAAAGTGAATCTTATCCAAAGTTGTTGCGCACAACAAGTACCGGTAGCAACATACTCGGCTTCGGCAGTGGATAGGGCGACTGAGTTTTGTTTCTTAGAGCTCCAAGACACAAGAAACTGACCAAGAAATTGACAAGTCCCTAATGTACTCTTTCTATCTACTTTGCAACCGTCATAATCCGAATCGGAATAGCCAAGTATATCGAAAGTGGATCCCTTAGGATACCACAAGCCAAGGTATGGAGTGAAAACTAAATATCTTAAAATTCTCTTAACAGCCATAAGATGACATTCCTTAGGATTAGCTTAAAACCCTGCACACATGCACACAATAAGCATAATATTGGGCCTAGATGCACAAAGGTAAAGAAGATCCAATCATGGTGCGATATACCTTTTGATCCATGGCTTTGCCATCTTAATTAAGATCAAGATGTCCATTTGTTGGCATTGAGTCTTGATGGGCTTGGCATTCTCCATATCAAACTTTTTTAACATATCTTTAGTGTACTTGGTTTGACAAATGAATGTGCATTTCTTGAGTTGCTTGATTTGAAATTTGAGGAAGAAGGTCAACTCGCCCATTCATGCATGGAATCCGAGGAAGAAGATCAAATCCGTTGCTAGGTCGAGATTCCACCCGTCATTTCTGGGAGTTCCGATCCATCTCGGGATTCCATGCATGAATGGGTCATAAGAAGAAATTAAATCAAAAACCAAGAATTCATATATTTGACGGATCATGTCAATATAACAAGTATACATATGTTTTTTGGACAAGAAAAATTATACAGACAGCCGAGAACAAAAAAAAAAGAATAATCAAATTAAGTCTTTTTTGGTGGCCGTTCCTCGTGTCACGACCGTAGACGACGTGTGTGCGCATATGTGTGAGGCCCATATATATGATGAGCTGATCTCAGTACTGTTGCAGGTCGCACTCGACCGGCTTCTGGCCGTTGACCCAGCGCTTGTAGTCGACGCAGTAGTCGTAGATCCTGTAGTTGCCCTGCACCCACTGCATCTGCCCCAGCTCCGCGGGGCTCAGCTGGCACGCTCCGTTGTACTGCGCGGCCGCCGCCGGGCAGCTGGTGGCGCAGCCTCCGCCGTACCCGCCGGCGCCGCACTCGCAGATGTCGAGGTGGATGTTGTCGTAGTTGGCGACGAAGGGCGCCTTGGACCAGTCGGTCTTGACGCGGCCGCCCTGCGTGGCCCAGTCCTCGGCCGCCCAGATGCTGGAGTAGGCGAACATCGGCCGGCTCGTCGGGAACGCCACGCCTTTGCTCTGGTAGTTGCGGAACACCCGGATGGGGACGCTGTCGACGTACCACCTGCGAACATCGATCGTCGTCGGTATCAATGGATCGATCGCTCTGTCTTTGGTCCATCGTCGTCGCAGCTAGGCTGTGCTTTGAGTTTGTTCGTGGAAGCTAGGGAGATAGCTGGAGGAGTACTGGGGTTTGATGATGATGCTTAGTTGCTTACACGATCATGCAGGGGCTCCATGAGATGGTGTAGTTGTGGTAGCCGGTGGTGGGGTCGAACCAGGGCTTGAACTGCATCTCCTTGTTGCCGACGCCGTCGGCGTAGATGTTGGTGTGGAAGGTGTAGGGCTGCCCGGTTTCGTTGCCCAGGAACTCGAAGTCGATCTCGTCGTGGTTCTCGCCGACGGAGGATGCCTGAGGGGTCGTCGATCGGATTGCAGATCATATTTTGGTGGTATCAGAAGAAGCAGGATGTTGACAGGAGATAAAAAACAGGCAGAAGACAGAAGCAGACTAGAAGTTATTCGAGCAGCGTATACGTACGTAGTATGTGGTGACAGTGCCGGCCGAGTCGCCAGGGACGAGCTGGATGAGGGTTGACACGGTCCCGTAGATGAACTGCTTCTTTGTCCGGAGCATGCAGCCTGCAGGCCGGCCGGCCGTAGCATAAGAATCATCGCATCATCATCCTCAGATGACGCATTTACATCGTCGCATCGATCAAGACGATGGAGATCATGGGATGCTGACAATAACTAAGATAGGAAGTAAAATATAGAACCTAAGGGATCGGATTCAGCACCGTATGTACCTGAGTAGTTGCTAACCAGCGACATGGAGAGGCCGTTGCCGTCGCCGGTGAACCTGGCGTTCTGGGGCTCCCAGGGGATGTCGCAGTCGTCCCGGAAGTTGGCCGCGGCGAGGCCGGCCACCGCCGCGGCGACCGCGACAAGGAGGAGAGCCCTGGAGCTCCCCATCTTCTTCGTGTCGAAAGACAAAATGCAAGCGTGCTCACCTCTATTTGTTGGAAATGTCCCCAAAACTGCTGAATGGCTCGTGTGCTTCGTTCTAGGCTTGGTGAGAAACGCAGAGGCATACGCCTGCTTATATACTAAGTTCCACGCATGCCGTCCTGATGGTTTCTAGTCAACATGGAGTTTTTGGTAGGCATGTCAGGTTGATAGGGAATTATTGTTTGTTATCGTCTGCAGGCTGCACGTAGTGCTGCCAGCTTGTGATGTGATCTAGTAGGTTGGTCTGATCAACACGCAGCTTCTCCGGCAGCTGTCTCTGGTTTTTGACGAGTTTAGTGCTCGGCACAACGTTGCATACCGTGTAGCTGTCGGGGAGGGAGGGAGAGAGAGAGAGAGAGAGAGAGAGAGAGAGAGAGAGAGAGGACGTCCGTACTAGCAGTGCTCGCCAATTAACAATTCGTGATAATTCAGAACGACCGGGGGGGACGAAGCGTCCGATCTCAACCAATTGGCGCCTTTTCCATGTACGCGAATAGGTCTCGGGGACGACTATTTTATTATCTGGTCAAACATGCCCCGTTCAGATTATATTCTTGGCTGGTTCAACTGAGACATACAAATCTCCTGCCAATATTATTCCAGCTCTGGGACGCGAGGACTTGCTGCAGATGTCCCCGTGTCGTGGGCGGCATGTTGACTTGTAAAATTGTCGGTATAGCGTCGTTACAGATAGGAGGGGTTTATGAGCAAGTTTAAGCTCCTAATTTCAAGGGTCTAATTTCTTTGAATTTTCACTTTAGAGCATCTCCAGCAAAACTCTCCTACTTGAGTCCCTACTCAAAAAGTAGGGGCCGAAGATGAAAAAATCTGCTCCAGCAAAAATCCTAATCCCTACTCTAGGGAGGCCCTTACTTCCCCCTCCCGAGCCCTTTCTCCTATGGACCCGTAGGGAGGTCCTTACTCACCAGCTCTTGCTGTTTCCGAGCCCCGCATCCGAGCTTGCCTTTTCTTTCTCTGATCAGATTGAGCAAGTGGCTTCCCAAATCGAAGTGCCGCAGCCGAGCTCGCCCCAAGCGACGCCATAGTGTTTGAGCTCCCTGCGTCCGGCGCCCTTGAACATCACCGAGATCCTCTGCCATATCGAGCAGGGGAGCTTGAGTACGGGCCTTGGGGGGAAGGGGACGGCAGCCTCCGGCACCGTTGCGTTGGGGCATGTGGTGGTGGAGAGGCAAGCA
This sequence comes from Panicum miliaceum, assembly GCA_032594955.1. Classification (NCBI taxonomy): domain Eukaryota; kingdom Viridiplantae; phylum Streptophyta; class Magnoliopsida; order Poales; family Poaceae; genus Panicum; species Panicum miliaceum. Next base: position 42,527,359 of record CM064061.1, on the reverse strand, counting down.
AGCATCCATTTTGGCCAGCAGAGGGCGAGCGGTGGTCAGTACGAGCAGGCGAGCAGCGGAGGGAGAGGATTGTGGGAGAGAGATGCGAGGAAGAAGAAGGGGTGCCGCAAATAAAAAAACACATGAAACACTGACAGGTGGGTCCTATCTATCATAATAAAAGTAGGGGATCAAAAGTGAGGGTTGTTGCTGGAGTTATGGGTAAACACTAAGATCCTAAAATGTAAGGAGAGCCCTTACTTAAGAAGTAGGGACTCTATTTTAGGTACCATTGCTGGAGTTGCTCTTAGTAAAGACCGTTCACCTAACACCTACCTGGCTAGCGGCTACTATCAAACCGTAATAAGGACTAATGCCAACTCCACCATTCCAGGCATGGAAGAAAACCTGTAGGAAAAATATTAATACTGATTAGCAGAATATTATAGACTAATTACATGAACACCTAAGAACTTAATTAATCTGAACTTAATAACTTACATGTAGATCAGTAGATCCCCTTAGGGCGTTGATGACCCGTGCCTGCTCGATGCAGGCGTGGTGAAGACGTAGACGGTAGGCAACGGAGGTCTTCAGTGCCACTCGCGAGCTAACCTGATAAGAGGTTTGGGCAGACATTATGCTAATTCACACATTCAGAAAAAGGAAGAGCCGTCCCCTTCTTATAGCTCGTGGTGGCCTGGGATCTGGCCTTTTAGCAGTTGGGTGGGCCTACTTATCATAGACAATGCTTGGTCCAACGTGGTCCTATTCTCATGGGCAGTTAGTCCCTTTAGGTTTAGATCCTCTTTGACTAAGCCAAGATCAATTCCAACATTCCCCCCCCTTGATCATAAGGCTTGTCTTAAGTTCTACTCATAGTAGAAAAATATACGAGATAACGCATCACAACAGTCAATAAACACCATTGCAATTTCATTGCCCATGGTACGTCATCCTATCCTATCCACTTATACATTATTGGAGATGACCAACTTACTTATGGTCCTTATGTGCAAATTGTTTTCAACTTCATCATGCGTATTTAGTAATAAGAAAACAACATGTGTTCAGAATCACAGATTTGAGGTCTCAATTACAGGTTGTCACAACTCATAAAGCCAACATAAATTGAGACAAGCCTTTAATTAGGAAACATAACCTGAGTGATATTCAACCCTTATCACTTATATGTTGAGCATCGACTTATATCATCAGAGCACGAGCTTGGACATTATACTATGTATGATTCTGGATTTTTCTTTCATAATGTCATGTGTTTGGCAATACCACTAAACATGTTACTCAAAACTAAACTGCACTTCTTATGGTGATTCCGGGATCAATTTCTTAATCTAAGAAAATTGTCTGATAACTCAAACTGATCTCATGCTGGAAACTTATTTCTTAATTTCTCAATTTCTGATGTGGATAAAAAATTTTATGACTGCGAATTGAAATGTTACTTACTTGGTTGGAGCCTTCCACAATATAGCTCCCCCAGACTCGGGCAAGAGTGAAGACTCATGTGGAATTTCTAATATCAACACTCCTTGCAAATTAGCACCTGAATAACCAACAATATTATGATTATCAGATTCTTAATTCATGAGCATATAATCCCTTAGTGCTATGCATATCATGCAAAGCTTTTATTAGAAGTTTACTAGGGGTCCAATTCTAGATTAATTTCTGCCAAAATCCCAGCTTTAAACATTGAGGGCTCTCAATAAACTTAGGTGAACTTATCGCCCTTGACCCAAACATTAAGCATGATAGAGTAATTATATTTACTACAGCTCTGTCACTGCATGCCTCATGGGTCAGACTTAATATTCTCTTTGATTCAGACTTAGTAAACCTTTGGACCTATCTCGATGGATCTTATTATTCAAAGACATAATGAACATTATTGAGATAAACTAAATACTTGAAGAAAAATACACCGACAAACATTATGCAATATCCCCCTCAAATCTACGCACAATAATATATGATGAGGACATCACCACGCTGGATATGCACGAGCCGGCCTCATCTCCAAGCTACAAGTCGTCGCCAACATGGACTGCGAGTTCAGTTCGGATTCAGCCGACCACCCTGCACCAAAACGGCGATATCTCCCTCATCCGACGTCCAAATGAGGTGCTCTTTGATGCGTTGGAGTCGTGACGATGAGAAGCTTCGTTTGCTTCTGGTCCTAGCTCCAGAAGGTTTGTGGATCATTCTATGTGACCACGATAAGGTGCTGCGTCACCTATTTTGGGCCTTTCAGGCTTTGTATCATGTCGGGCCTTCAGCCCAAGTTGTGGGCGCCCCCCTGGACGTCGACCCCAACCCTAGGTCATGAGTCTCTTCATAAACTCAGTAGTCTCTGCCATTAGACTGGGGCTTTGTTTAGTTCTTGTGTTTTCTTTCAAGAAACATAGATTGCATCGTTGTATCTGTGGTGACAAGTCCTTATACATTGATCCAGGGCCCCTGTTCTTGCTCTCCTCTACTGTGTCGATTAATTACGAACCGAGTGCTTGAACCTCTCTTTGTGATTTGCTTCATTTGCTCTTGCAATTTCAGATTGCGCGCTTATACTTTTTTGCTTGCGTTCTCGATTCGTCTGCAGGAAAAGCCTTCTCGGCGAGGTCAATCAAGTTGTCGCCTTGTTGATAACCAATGGAGCAGTGGTGTAACGGTTGTAGGGTTCGAATCGTGTCGATTTGAAGCTGGATCATCAACGTCGAGTCCTCCACCTATCGAGCTTACCTTCTACCGCTCGGAAGATCGGGCTTAGTCCTCATCAAGTGGTTTCAGATTTCAGGTTTCCCGTGAGGTATTACCTTCGTTTTCCCCTTTAGATTAGTTTTCTGTCATATACCTAGAGTCCACAAAAAGCCTATACAAAAAAATTCTTCTATCCTAGAACCTTTTTCGCCTTTGCAATTTCGTTTCAGAGTCGCGTTGTTGAGTTTGTGTCCGTGGTCGAGTCTTGTTGCTGGTTTAGGTTGTGTTCGTCGTCGTAATCAACGTGCTCATCGCTGTTTGTTTTGTTTCCGCCGCTATCCCATCCACCATTACCTAGATTACAAGTCGATCCACCCCATTAGTCGACTTGCCCTCTCTAGCTGCCTTGCGTGAACTCTCGCCGTGCAAGCCCTAGATAGGTTGCGAGTCGCCTTGTGTTCATCGCCTTGCACCGCAGCCCCTCTTGATTCATCTTGCATATCCTATTGCTTGCTGCTCCTGAATTGTTTGCTGAGAAGTTTGGCTTAGTCATGATCAGTGTGCGATGGATAGGGAAGCTTTACCCTAGCCGCTGTCGTTCTTTCTGCCGAGTTGTGCCCACTCAAAACCCTGAGTTGAGGTACCTTCAGTAAAACAGACATAAATTTTCGCTCGGTGCTCCATTTGAGCTCAATTTTTTACAGCAGATTCGTAACTCCATTTGGACCATACCCAAACCGTACTTGGATTCTCAAAAAGTTAAAAAAAATTGGAAAGATAAAGAAAAAATTCATTCAAGTTGATTTCAAGTTTTTAGAGAACGTGTTTGTTTTTCCGTAGACCACATCTAACCTCTATTTAAGGTCCCAATTTTTATGGTTCCATCTTTTGTGATCCTTGTTCAAAGAAAAATATAAAAAAATAGTGGAGAGAAAAATCTTGATTCCTACTAGTGCCGTTTTGAAAATTCAGAGGAAAATCGAGAAAAAGATAAGCCCCTTTGGCAGAGTTATTGTATGCTTGTTCTTTGAGCTTTTTCCATCATTCTTTGTTCCAACTTGTTGTGCTACGTCTAGGACACATCTTAGCTAGCAATTGTGATTTGTACTTTGGATACTTATTGAACTTTGCTAATCTGCATTCGTTATTTGCTTATCCTTGCTACATATTGTGCCTGTCCCAAAGCTCCACATATATACTTCTGTCAGCACAGGTTCATCTTGCAATTGTTACACCCAGCTCAACAACTGATTGTACCATCCTGTTGGCTTTGGTAAGAACACTTGCAAGACGATGGTAAGCCGTTTGAGATTTTGCTTTCCACTTTCACCACCACCCAATAGTGTTAGTTGATAGGGATAATACTTTTGTGTTGTCTTTTGCCATCCTCTAATCATGTCAGGGAAAGAGACGGAGTCCCCCACGGACTTTAATGATTGTGTGTCCAAGGCCGAACTTCGGAAGCTTGCGGATGAACAACGCAACTTCATGACTGAGAAGTTTGATGAGATGATGCGCCACATAACCGGCCTGGTGACCCGGATTGAGCATGTTGAACAACGACCTCCATTAGATGCTGACTGCGACGAAGACCACCTGCTTCGTAATCGTCATGGTATGGGAGGTAATCATAATCATGGTAACAATGATCCTTTTAGTAAAGCTAAATTTTTCATGATTCCTTTTGCTGATAGTGCTGATCCTGAGAAATATTTAAATTGGGAACTTGCTGTAGAACAAAAGTTTAATTCTCATTTGGTTCCTGCTGAGCATAGAGTTAGACTTGCTACTAGTGAATTTACTAGCTTTGCTCTGTTTTGGTGGAATGATCTTTGCAATGCTGGTAATGCTGCTGCTGCGCCTCAAACTTGGACTGTTTTAAAACAGCGCATGAAGTCTCGTTTTGTTCCTCCTTATTACCAACGTGATTTACGTTTGAAATTGCAAACATTACAACAAGGTGATAAGAGTGTAGAGGAATATTTTCAAGAATTGCTTATTGGTTGAGCTCATTGTGATATTCGTGAGGATGATGATGAAAGTAGCGCTAGATTCTTTGGTGGTTTAAATCATGATATTGAGGATATTCTTGATTATAAAGATTGGAATCATTTTAGCCAGTTGTATCATCTTGCTCTTAAAGCTGAAAGGGAAGTATAGGGAAGACAACAACACAAGTCTTTCAGATCCAACAATGTACGAACTTTTCCTCACCGTTCGGAGAATGACAAGACGAAGGCTCCTGTTGCTAAGCTGCCAGCAACACTGCTGCCACCTGCTAGTGCTCCAGAGAAAGGTAATGTTGCTAAATTGCAGGCACCGCCGCAGAAGAAGAAGGATGATTCTCTTGGTGCTTCCACTAGCCGCGCCTCCAACATTGTGTGCCACCGCTGCAAGGGCATGTGACATGTCATGAAAGATTGCCCAAGTCAACGTGCATACATTGCTACTGCCGTTGGAGGATATGTAAGTTCTAGTGATGTTGAAGATGAATTAGTCCTTGCTGCTAACGTTGTTGCAGATTCAGAAGATGAGGGCGAGGCTATTGACTCCATTGTTGCAACAGCGGGTTACAAGAACATTCTTGTGCAGCGTGTGCTGAGTACTCAAGTGGAACAAGAACCGGAGAAGATACAACGTCATAATTTGTTCCACATGTTTCTAATCGTGAAGAATTGCCGTGTTTGCACCATAATTGATAGTGGGAGCTGCAATAATTTGGTGAGTTCAGATCTGGTGAAGAAGCTTGGCTTGACTACACGTGCGCATTCCCAACCTTATCATCTTCAATGGTTAAATAATAGTGGTAAGGCAAAGGTAACTAAATTTGCTCGAATGCATTTTTTTATTGGTTCCTATCATGATCATGCTGATTTTGATGTTGTTCCTATAGAAGCATGCTCTCTTTTGTTAGGCCGTCTTTGGGAATATGATTCTAATGTTGTACACCATGGTAGAACAAATACATATACTCTCATGCATAAGAATAAAAAGATTACATTGCTTCCTTTATCGCCTGCTGATATTAGGAAACATGACAAGATGCTTGCTGAAAATTCTGAGAAGAACAATGTTTTAGACCCACCTAGTGTTCCAACTAATGAAATTAAGTTGAAGAAAGATGCTTTGCTTGCTACTACATCTTTGGATGCTGCACATTATTTAGATGGTGAACCATGTCGTACTATACTTTGTGCACATGTTCCTTTTTTCTGATGATCCGATGCATAGCGCTTTGCACCCTGCTGTCACTAACCTTTTGCAGAAGTTTGATGGTGGGATGGAGTCGAGGAAGACTCCAATTCAACAAGGGGAGGATGATGAGGACATCACCATGTTGAACATGCACGAGCCGGCCTCATCACCAAGCTACAAGTCATCACCAACATGGATTGCGAGTTCGGTTCGGATTCAGCCGACTACCCTACACCAAAACAGTGATATCTCCCTCATCCGACGTCAAAATGAGGTGCCCTTCGATGCGTTGGAGTCGTGACGACGAGAAACTTCATTTTCTTCTGGTCCTAGCTCCAAAAGGTTCATGGATCATTCTGTGTGACCATGACAAGATGCTGCATCACCTATTTTGGGCCTTTCGGGCTTTGTATCGTGCCGGGTCTTCAGCCCAAGTTGTGGGCGCCCCCCTGGACGTTGACCCCAACCCTAGGTCGTGAGTCTCTTCATAAACTTATTAGCCGCCGCCATTAGACTGGGGTTTTGTTTAGTTCTTGTGTTTTCTTTCGAGAAACAGAGATTGCATCGTTGTATCTGTGGCGACAAGTCCTTATACATTGATCCAGGGCCCCTGTTCTTGCTCTCCTCGACTGTGTCAATTAGTCCTTTTGAACCGAGTGCTTGAACCTCTCTTTGTGATTCACTTCATTTATACTTGCAGTTTCAGATTGCGCGCTTATACTTTCTTGCTCGCATTCTCGATTCGTCTGCAGGAAAAGCCTTCTCGGCGAGGTCAATCAAGTTGTTGCTTAGTTGATAACTAACGGAGCAGTGGTGTAGTGGTTACAGGATTCGAATCATGTTGATTTGAAGCCGGATCGTCAACGTCGAGTCCTCTACCTATCGAGCTTACCTTCTACCTCTCGGAAGATCGGGCCTAGTCGTCATCAATATAGGTACTCAGGGCTCTTGAAATAATGAGCATTAATTGTCAAGCTGTAGTCAAGGTTATTATCTTACATCAGTTGTCACTAGCAATCCTTTGAATTATGATAGTCACTTGTCATGAGTAGCAATACTACCCTTCTTAGATTTGGGTGATTGTCTTATGTGGAGCTATTATTTCTATTTTCACCAATCTACTCAGACGTAATATTTGTCTAACATGTACGTAATTGAAATATAATAGTACCATCTCAAGTTGGAAGCTTATGATTTTAATGAATACACATGCATAGGGATTTATAATTTTGGTGGCATCTTATCAGAATATACTTATTTTCTGTAGCACCAACTAAAACACATGTGTTTATGCTTTAAATTTCCAACCATAATTCTTATCTTCAGAAGTGATTTCTGTCATATTTTCACTTGATGTGGCAGCCACCATCTCTATCTTAATGAGATGTTCTAATCTCCCGCTCAAAATATGAATTTATTGGTAAAGTAATCCACATTTTGATCAACTCTCATTAATCCACTTCTAAAGGAAATTCTAAGAGTTAACATGCTTACTGTGCCCAATAATGCAGTATAGTGAGAAAAGAAATGATTCTCTATATAATTGGGGCCAAAATTCATTAGTGGACTCATGGATGAAGTCATAACTTAATGATGATGAAAGAACTTATATCAGCTTTCAACATTATCCGTTTGTCTGTGTGTAACTCCAAGACTTATCTTAGATTATTTTTATTATTCCTAAGAAAATAAGAAAATATCGACAACATGCTCATAAGGCTGCCAACTTTACTCAAAATGCACATTCTAGAGTGGTTCACTGTTTGAATGTGAACCCACATTGGTTCACTCAAAATATCCTTATTTGCCATGAGCATAGACTCAAGACCCTTTGTTAATTTTTCTTTAGAGCCACATTTTGAATGTGAACCCACAGTGGTTCACTGTTTAGACTCTATCAGAAACAACTAATGGGTTGGAAGGCAACAACAAATAACCTTAAACTTAGGGTATTATTATGCAAGAAAAACATTACTTCTAAAGTTTCTACTTTCCTTAGCGGTACTCCTTATAAAATACCCTTTAGCTATAAGTGGAATAAAATCTTATCAATAGTGGAAGAAATATTTCATTCTCCCTTTTGAAATGTGGTATACCACAATTCGATGATCTCTTATAATGCTTATATTCCACTTTATCTTATAATTATGTTGGCAATAATAACTCATCTTAGACTTAGCCAACTCATTTGCTTGAACACACACTTCTTTTCTCTAAACTAGATCATTGTCCACTTTTACTCCAGGAGCAATATCTTAGGAAGTGAACTCAAAAGTCCTAGTAAATGCTAGATGTTCTTAAAAACATTGACTTAGGTATTTCTCCCCACATCCTTATTAGCATGATCACAGAAGGTATACTTCTTTAATTAGGTTGCTCCATTAGTCATTCAACCGATGAGATAATCGTTGGACTATCTTCATCATTCTAAATTTGTGAAGCCTTATCTAATGAGAGTCAAATTGGGTGTAATCTCATTCATATTACTTATAGGGTACTGAAAATAGCCGATAACTTATGGCTGAATAGGGATATTACTTAAACAATATTGATATCCGCAATAACCGCGAATAACAATCTACCATGATAGAACACCATAACAGTCAGGTTTACATTGACGCTAAAATTTAATAGTTCTACTTCGCATCACCGTTGGGCTGGAACGAAGGTGAAATCATAAATAATAATAGTTCGACTCATGAACTACCAGTGAAAAGGTCTAGTTCATTAATTAAGGTGACAAATAATTACTAACAAATTTTCTCACTGTCTAAAACATGAGCCATTATGAGTTCTTGGAAATGACATTAGATCTCTAATTAGAACTTCTCCTTGGTTCCATCCCAATTAGAGACTTAAAATACACCTTATCATTATAAAGGTGTTACTAAAAAATCTCAAGGATGACATAATTATATTTCTAACCAAAATTTCTAATTGGTCCATTTTGGTTAGGACAAACTTAATCATAACAGAGTCTTAATGCGGAAGCGTAAAATTAGAATAGAATGCTTAGATCCTAATAATGCATAAAACTCACTTAATGTGGCCTCTTTCTTAACTTTAACTTTAACTTATATTAAGAGAACCACCTTAATATCAAAAGGATTTTGCACCACCGTTGGTCAGGTGCAAAATAAAACAATTAAATTAATATCTTATGAATAAATTTTGCATCACCGTTGGGCCGAAGCAAAATAAGATAACTTAGAATAATTACCACGATAAAACTTAAATTTGCATCACCGTTGGGCAGAAGAAAAAATAACTTAAATTAAACTGCTCATGGCAAATAACTAAGCATCTCATGAATTAATTTTGCATCACGATTGGGCAGAAACAAAATAACTTAGTGTAATTAACGCAGCGGAAAACTTAATTTTGCATCACCATTGGACAGAAGCAAAATAATATAAATAAAACTAAGCAACTCATGGCAAATAATTAATAACAACGTTGGTCAAAAATTAATTAAAAGTCTAAAATAAAACTAAGCAATTCTCAATAAAATTACTCAGGATAAGGACTCATAATTTTTCAGTGTAATTATACTCAAAATAAAACTCACTTAGTGCTCATATAAAATTAGAATGCAAATCACAATGAAAAAAACTCAAAAAATAAATAAATGAATAAAAAATGAGAGAACAAAGGGGCCTTTAAAGCTAAGTGGGCTTAGAGCCCAAAAACGGACAGCTGGGCCACCAAATCGGCCTGGCCGCGCACCCTTCTTCCCTCATCCCGCCTGAGCCGGCTGCCCAATAGCCAATGGCTGGGCTGCCAATCTGGCCCAAGCTGCCTCCCCCCACTCCTCTTTCCTCAGTGCGCCAATTTCAACCGTCTTGCACCAATTTCGGGAGTATATAGGGCTGCTCAACAAACTTTAAACCTAGTTCATTTTCTGGCCGCCACCTCATGGGTATGAGTGCTAATAGGTGCTAAAATTTAGCACTTAACTTTATTGAACTACATTCTGGTCAATAAAACCACATTCTTGATTGATTGTGGCATAGTCTTTGTTTGTGGCACCTTTTTCAAAATGCTGGGAAACATCCTGGTCAAGTGATTAAGAACCATCCTAAGTTTCTTGGTGAATTTAAGAAATGCGTGTATGATAAAAGGTATGTGTAGTCATACTTAAATAAGATGTGGTATGAATGGTTGAAAACTTATGAACTTGAGGAGACTCATGGCTGATTGAACAACCTATATGAGTTGGAGGAGCACTCGCATGCTATCTTGCTACGACACTTTTACAACTAATTAATATGACAACAACAGAACAACTTAAAGGAGTGAAAAGTATGAACAATGTTTTCAAGAAAAGGTTCGGTGAGAACTGTCTTGTTGATATGAACACAACTCAAAGAAATGTTATTTCCTCCCTTAAATTCATGTTCAAGTCACCATGAAAAGACAAAAACAAGTAATATCCTAGGATACTTAACTATCCATATAGGTGAATGATTCAGGATTCTAGTTAGATCCAAAGTCTTCTGCAACTCTATAACCATATCAGCACCGGGGCTTGGCGCTGACGACGGGGAAGTCCTGTGGGGTCATCTTGGCATAGGTGAAGACCACAGGTGATCCTTTGGCGATTGGTCCGCTGTTGGCAACGCTGCAGAGCTCACTGTCCACTACGTGGATCTTTGTCCTATCCACATTCCCAATGCTAGGCAGACCGAAGCAGCTCACGAGGACCTCAGCCTGTGGACACGAGCACCGGTTGTCGATGGTCACTGTTTTTTTAAAGATCCTTCTTGCAAGTTCGGCGTATATTAATAACAAGAAAAGAATTGAGCCTGTTTATAGGTAAATCGGGTCCGAAAATCGTACAACTAAACTACAACACCTACAGCTAGCAACACCGGTCGATTGGATTGGGACAGCAATACGCCGTACCATGCCAACTCAACTCAAGCACACAACTACAACATCATCCAGTTAGACTGGGACATCAACCAGATTCCTCTCAACTCAACCCAGTTGGATTGGGACATCAACACAAGTCTCAACGGAAACTCCATCCGGTCGGATTGAGACGTCGACACGAGCCACCACACAACCAACGCCACAACCTGAATATATTTTTTCTGTTTTTTTAAAAGGAAAAAGAAAGAAAGAAGAGCGCCCTTTCAGAAGCAGCCACCGCCGAAGCAAACATCCCTGTTGGATTTGCCCGACAACACCTTCCGCGCGGCAGAGATGCCAGACGTCACCTTGAGGATGGACGTGATGCCAAAGGCACCATCAACGTCGTCCCAAGAATGGATGGGTTTTCACCCACATCGTTGCCACAGTGTAACGAAACAGCTGTCGCCGCCAGCCCCACCACCATGGCGGTACTGGTGCACGGTCGTATTCAATGACGCCACCACGACGACGCTGACATATGCCCAAGCAAAACCGTTGTCACTGCGGCGCCACCGACACACCATCGCACCGAACGCAGACACTGGCACCAAGGAGCCCGCCCGCCTACCGCGCCAAAGACACCATCGGGAGAGCAGCCACGCCGCGCCGAGCCCCGTCACGCGGGCGGCCACAGACCGGGCGACGCCGCGCCATGCCTCCGCGTGCGTCGGGCTGAGGCTGCTCGGGTGACGACGAGGGAGGAAACAGTATTGCTGGAGGGGCGGCGGCGCCGGGGACTGGCCCCGAGGAGGAGCGATGGGGGGGGGGGTTCAAAGTGGTTTGAAATGTGGCTGCGTGGATGGTCACTTGGAACTGCGGCTGCCCCTCTACTACCTTCCCTGTCACCACCTCACCACCTGCGAGATGTGGATGTCCGACAGCTGACCTGACAACTACCCTTGGCATTACCTGCAGAGTGTGCACATAAATTACTTTCATATGAACCATACACTTAGACATAGTAAAGCAATCAAAATGAAGTTTGACCACTTGATCTGAATTCTAAAAGGTCATTACAATTCTGAACAGATGAGTATGTATTACCTATGTATTCATTGCAAGTAAGAGCGACCAGGAAGAATAAGATGGTAGCCTTAGGCATGTGTGCCATTTCTCTTTGCTTTTTTGTTCTGTTGTGGATATCTACGACACAATCAGCTGTTGATTTGCTTTTGATTGGAAGATAATGGATGTATCCATGGCACTATATATATAGCTGAAGATGTTCTTATAGAGTAAACTAAAAAAAGAATTTAAATTCTGTGTGCCCAATGCATTGATTTCCCTCTATTCTCATATGCTGATTTCTCGTAGCTAAAGTCTTCCAAAAGAACTGAAACATTTTTTGGATATCCATATTTTTTTCAAAGCATCCTATTGATTTTAGTATAGTTTTAGATGTGCTAATTAATTTTCTCATAGCTAAAGTCTTCCAAAAGAACTGAAACATTTCTGGATATCCCTACTTGTCAAAGCAACTTGTTGATTTTAGTAGAGTTTTGAAGCGGGTTCATTTTAGTAGAGTATTGAAGTATGTTCAGTTACTTTTATGTTCTGTTGTGGATATTTTGTTAAACCGTCATATGTTGATTATTTTTTGATGGAACAAATGAATGTGTCTATGGCTCTATATATAGCTGAAGGTGTTCATATACAGTGAACTAAAAAAAGAATTCAGTTTATGTGTGCCAAATTCATTGATTTCCTACTATTGTCGTAGTCATGCTGTTTTTCTCGTATATATCTAAAGTCTGCAAAAAAGAAACAACCAGTCAACATTATCATATTTTCTCGTAACCCTCGCGCGGCAACTGCCGCCGCCGCCGGGCCCTCTCCTCGCCGTCCCCTCGGTCCCCCCTCCTCTGTCCTTCCGGCGGCCTCACCGGTAGGTGGAGGAGCGGGGACCCATTGTAACATCCCAAATTTTATTGGAATGTTAATCAGTGCATAAATGTGAAATTTTTATAACTTTTTTATGTTTGGTTATGAAACTAGCTAGCAAACCCCAAGGTTAACTCTCACTTTCTCTTTATTCATAGAAAATAAAAGAATTCAAAACATAAGGTTGGTCATTGATAGTGTGAAGCTATTGGATTTTATTGGAATTTATTGAATCTCTTTGTTTCTACTTGTTGGAATTTGATTTCGGTTTTTGTTTGAGTGGATTGTGTGGAATTCAAATCAAATGGGACAATTTGATTTGAATTCAAACTAACTAACTAAACTAATCTACCCTAAACCCGGGCCATAGCCCACTAACCAACCCAGCCTAGCCCACCTATCAGACCTAACCCAACCCAGCTAAACCAACCGGACCAGCCCGCCTAAACCCCCGTGACGGCCTGCCCTGCTCGCCCAGCATGGCCCGCTAGCGGCCCAACCCAGACGTCGCCGCGGCCTGCCCCTGTACACCACCCGACGCCCCAACCTTCATCCACCCGGGGTCGCTGACAAGTGGACCCCACTTGTCAGCTTTACCCCCCACCTCACAACCACTCCCTCCCCTCTCTCAGGCGCTTGCGCTGCCCCGCGTCGCTCGCCGCCCCCGCACCGCGACAAGGCTGGGCAACGGCCTCACCGTGATGCCCGCCACGAGCCCGCGCCCCAGCCGACGTCACGCCGCACTTCCCCCACCGCTCGCGGAGCCATATTCCCAGCAGCAGACGGCCGGATGCACGCCACGCGTCGGGGGCGTGGTTTAGTGCCTTACCCCGCTGCCAAACCCTAACCGCCCTCGCATAATACCCTCGCGCCGCCGAATCCCCAAACCCTAGAGTCCAATCGGGGTTTTCCCCATCACCACCGCCTCAAGGACAGAGGGGGAGCGTAGAAGGAAGGGGAGGTGGAGGAGCCGAAGCTGTTGTTCATGAAGAGGAGCCGCCGCTGACCGTGAGGAGGAAGAGGAGCTGCCCGAGATGCACTGCTTCAACCCGCCATTGCCTCGCCGCCGCCCTGCGTCGCCTCTTCATCTTCAAGCCCAACGGATGAGCGCCGCTGTGTTCCCCTCCTGTCGCTCACCCCTTTGCTGTCGGCGCCGGCCGATGAGCCCACCTTAGCGAGCCCTAGGAACCCCCTACCCCTTTGTCTGTCGCCTGCAGGGACCTCGCCGCGCCGCCGTTTAGCCACCGCAACCCGTCGTCGCCGTACCCTAACCTCGCCGCCGCTCCGCTGCCGCGGGCCCGGAACAGCGGGACCCCGCGCGCACGGGTGGCCATGCTGCGGACCTGGAAGCCCAAGACGCCGCGCGTGCGCGCGACCCCCATTCCGCCGCCTCGCCGTAGTCAGCACGCCGCCGTGGACCTGGGTCACTGAAACCCAGTGTGTGGCCGTGCGCACCTCGCCTTAGACCGCGACCCGCCGGAACGCTAGCCCGACACCCCGCCGCCCTTGCACCGCAGACACGCCGTGCGTGGTGACCAGGCTCGGAAGCCATGACATCGTGGCGTGGCGCACGCGATCGCCACTACGGCATTTTGCCGAGTGGCTCGCGTGCGTCCGCAGAGGCACACGCCTCTGGACACATGGATACGCACACGCGTTGTGGCCACACCGGATCCAGAGGCCGCTAACCGCTGGGTCCTGCTCGTCAGCAAGGAGGAGACGCCGCCAGGAGGGTCCCGCTCATCAGCCGGAGGAGAGAGGAACGCCGGACCGGTCCAAGGTGGGCCGTCACCAAGGAGACCACCAGCCCAAGGTGGAGGAGAAGGCATTGCCGCCCAAGCCGGCCTGTCGAGCGGCAGGCCAAGCCGTCCCGCTAATCGAGCCGAACCAGTGAGCCAACCTGTGCGTTTAACCCGAGCCTGAGCCGGCCTGCTAGCCAAGGACCGAGCCGACCCAGTTCAGTCCCAGCCGAGCTAAATGGGCCAAGGTGCGGACTATTTGAGTTTCAGTCCGATCACCCTATTTTTGTTTTTCCTCACACGTCAGCCTTTGGCTGAGGCTGACGGGTGAACCCCACTGACCGTGGACCTGTTGACCTTGACCGTTGACTGGTCAATGTTGACCAGTCAACGCTGACGTCAGCAAAGCCCATGCTGACATCAGCCTCGACCCCCCAGTGACGTCATGCAGACATCAGCATGCCACGTGGCATGCCCTGGTGGCACCACGTGTCAGTGTCCTGTGTTTTTCTTTTCCAAAAATTCATTTATCATTTTCAGAAATGATTTTAACCTTTAAAAATTAATAATAAATCAACCGGACCTCCGAAAATTATGAAATAAGTTTCATAATTCTTCTAAAATCATGATCTACCCGTTAGAATAGGGGTTGAGTGATTTGGACTTTCTTTTGGATACTTTTTGTGCACTTTTGCACTTTGGCCCCTATAACTTATACGTATTTACGAATAGGACCCAACTCTGAGGAGCTGAACGACGCTCAGGACTATCAGGAGGAGCAGGAGTACTACGAAGACACGCCAGGTTCATGCCCATCTATGAATTGAATACCTATTTGGCATTGCTTGCTAGAATGCTACCTTTTCTGAGTTATTTGATGAGATAAACCTGCATAGCCCTTGCTTGTCCTGATTCCTTGTACCCAACTTGATTATATTTATGAGATGAACCCCTTGATGTGCATGTGTTTGTGTGGGATGATGTGATTATAGTCTTGACGTGAGTGGAGACCATTTTGAGGAGTTCGGGGGATAGGAATTTAGCTTGGGTGAGTTAAACTTAACTCGATCTTCTGGTCGAGGGCTTGGGTTGTGCGTTGGGCACTTTCTACAGAGTAGCTGTGGCGGGTATGTGGCAGAACCACCTGAATTAATCCGGCTCCAGTGTATTAACCATCACCATTAGGGCAATCTCGGTTAACCTTACACTTCAACCGGAGTAATCCACTGGTCTGTCGGGTAACCTCCCGATACAACCACGGTAGAGCGGATCGAAGCCACACATACAAATACTCATGCGAAGATGAGCCCAGAGAATACCACATTCCAGCAGATCTTACAAAATTATCATAAGTGAATATTACAAACCAAGTTTGAGTTTAGTAACCAAGTTCTTCAGTGATCATATCCAAAGTTCTTCAGAGTTTAAGTTGCAGCGGAAATAAAATAACGATAGCTACTCGACGATACAGGATGTCTCGGTGAAGCCCGTACGAGACATCACTCGGCATTATCTCCATTGGCCGGGGGTGTATCCCATTCCACTGACCAACCAGGGGGAAGAGTACATGGCCAGGTCAAGCTAGCAATCATATCTTCGAAGGTCTCACCTGAAAACGAGCCACAAGCAAGGCTGAGTATACTAATACTCAGCAAGAATTACCCGTGTAGTGGAATCTACTCCACTGACTCTAGACATGCAAGACTTTTTGGCTCAGGGGTTTGTTTTGCCGAAAAGCATCTACGAGTGGGTCCTTACTTTCAACTTTTAGCTCAAGATTCTAGTTTCATTAACCATTCTAGATAAGCAGCTATCCAATATCATTCATGGTGAAGCATTAAATTTCATCCAACAAGTTTATTCATCATCATTGTTCCTCTTCTTACTCTGTGGGTAAAAGTGATTAAGCAGTCTCAATAGCCGTGAGAAACGGACGATTCGAATCGAATTTCTTAACCTTGCAAGGGAAATCTAAACACACGTCACGTGGTTACTCCCAGAGTCACACGTGAAACTTTTCCCCTTTCTTTCCGGGTCGTGGATCGGGGCTACCTTCCGAGAGTACAAGAGCCCCACGCCACGGTTCGGCGCCGGGTCGTGACCACTCTCTGCACTCGCCATATGCACATGGGACCGAAGTTCAAAGGGTAGGATGCCGTCCACTTGCCGGGCCAATCAGGTACTTAAGCTTACCGATTACCATATTCTCGGCATGTGGTTAGTACGTTCAAAGACTTAACCACCACTACCACACACTGCGGCCTTAGCATTTTTCACTAAACAGACGGGCCTCAATCGTAAACATCGTACCATAGCCCGTCCGTTGTCCTTATGGTTGCAGCGTGTAGTAAACATTCAACTCCTATTTTCTCGCGAGTGACAGGAAATCACTCGGCTTTTACCGGAGTCCTATTAGCTCAGCATTCTATCGAACCTTGCATCTAGTTTTCAAGCATGGGTTCCTAACATCATGCAACTAAGTTTTCATTCAACTCCTATAAACTTAATGCACCAGCAGGAGAGTAATGAGTTGCATATTTTTGGAAAGGAAATAGGGTTATGCTCCGGGGCTTGCCTTCTTGTGCAAAGTTAGTCCGGGGATCGTCTGAACGTTGACCCGGGTCTTCAACTGCTTCAGTTAAATTTGCTTGAGCTTCTCGCTGCTCACTCTCGGACGCGGGTACCAGCTCGTACGTTCCGTCGGCGAGAGTCGTCGTTTCTACATGAATGCACAAGTTTAAGTAGTGGTGATGGTAAACGACAAGATTTCCTTCACGATAAAGTTGCAGTTTGTAAAACACGAGTTTGTTGTGAAGTGAGTTACTTTATTATTCGTGGGCAAGCGTTAATAGAGTAGAATAGTACAATGAGTCACTTCGTTAAGCAAGGTGGGGTGTGTGTTCATGGGAACTTATGTTCTTCGTGGAAACAAGATTCAAGTGTAACTACTAGAGCGAGTAGCTTCTGGTCATGAAACCTTGGATCTAGGCACATCAGGGAAAGATATGCTTACTGCAAAATTTTCAGACAATTTCATGCAGCACATTAATTATGAAAAATATAATACATGGTTGCTGCTAGACTCTTGTTCTTTTTGTACAGAACAAATGGTGCAAAAACTGAGACCAAGATTTCGACAGGGCTTTCATTTAGTCATGCAGGAGCTACTGTAATTTTTATAGGATTTATTATGCAGTTTTCAGAGCATAGTAAATATGACATTACACACCTAGGTTATTCAAGGATTTATTTTTACAGGATCCTACACAGGGTTTTTGTCCATGAGACGTTTTACACAGCATCCTCTACCACTGAGTATCTTCTAGTAAAAATATGAGAATTTTCCAAGCTAATATACTATTTTCTTGATTTAATGTATGTTATTAGCACATAAATCAAATAAATAGGTTCCTGTGAGGTAAAAAGTCTCTAACTTTTTCTATGGCATCTAGGTACCATTACACCAGTATCGAAAAAGGTTCACTAGGTGATTCGTAACCTAACTGTAGGGACAATTAATTCTATCCAAACATGGTATGAAACTAAGTTTAATAAACAGTGCAGATAGAAATGGAATTTGGGCCTGATCGTTTTACACAGTCCTAAACATCAAGCAACTAACTCACTGCCCAAAATTTTGGGTCAGCATTGATCTACAACAGTGGGTACAAAAGAAGTCCATTAAAACTTCCATTTAATGTAGAGCAAAATATATTGGGAATCTGAGAAACTTTACGTAACAAAAGTTGTAGAGTTTATCCCAAAGGTTCCAGAACAGTTGAGTTTGCATTTTTCTGAATTGTCTACGATTTTATACGAATTTTACAAGTTCACTGATTTTGAATCTAGTTTTGAATCTTTCTCTTACATCTGGGTCCTTGGAATCTTACGTGCAGACCCTTCTAAAGATTTCAATTACTGCAATTGGGTCCTCGGGCGGCTCGGGTACGGTGGCCGGCCAAAATTCCGGCGAGGGGCTCGTCGGCGGCGAGGGGTGAGGGTCGGGGAAGGATCAGGGGTGCGAGGGCTACCTCGGGGGGGTCTTGTTCGGGTGGGGGACGGCCGGGAGTAGCTCGCCGGCGTTGGAGCAGGGGCGGCGGCGGCGGCGGTACGCGTCGACGGCGGTGCTCCGGCGGGCTTGGGGCAGTCTGGTCTGGACGGGGAGCTTCAGTGGCGCGTGGGGAAGCTGCTCCGGTGCTTGGCTTGGGCAGAGTGGGTCGGGGTCGAGCTGTCCGCGGTGACCAGGGGCGGCGGCGGCGGTGACAGCGCGGGCGGCGGTGCTCCGGCGGTCCTGGTCGGCGTTGGGCGGGTCGGGGAGCTCCGGTGGGATGATGTAGTGGTGGCTGGCACTTCAATTTGGGCAGGAGGCGGCTGTGGAAGGCTGTCCACGAGCGGGTGGAGCTCGGCGGCGACAATGGCGGCGGGCGGGAGCGCGCGACTGGGCGCCGGAGATTTGCATGGGGGAGTGGAGATATCGCGGCACGGGGTTGGGGGACAGCTGCAGCAGCGGCTCGGGCGGGCAGCAAGCGCAGCGACGGGCGGGTCACGGCGGGCGAGGCGGCACGGCGCGGCGCGTTCGTTGGGCGCGGCGGGCGGCGAGCAGAGGCACGGCACGGCGTGGCGCGCGCGGCGAGCGCGGACTGGACAGCGCGGTGGTGGGGGGGGGGGGGGGCAAAGCCGGGTTTGGGGGCGAGGAACGGCGGCCACTGGCCTGGCGTCTTGCGCCGGTCAGGCGTCGCCGGCCACTTGGCTGTGCTGTCGGGCGGGGAGGGGAGAGAGAGGAGGGAGTAAGGGCCTATTTGCGAGAATTTGAAAAGTTCCAGGGGGTTGGTTGCAAACAGGATGTTTTCTCCGCTTTCTAATTTGAATTTCAAAAACTTTTGAACATGAAAGTTGTTCAGAATAAAAAGTTCTACAAGTTTGGTTTCAGGCAACACCTCATTTGGCTTATGGTTTGAAAGCTAATTTAAAAATTCAAAGGTATTCATATGTGCCCAAATTAAATTTGAATTTCAACTTAACTTGTTTTAATCCTTTTATTAGTTGATTAAGCATAGGGTTGGTTTAATGACATTGCCTTAGGAACGTAATTTATCAGGGTTGTTACAGCCTTCCCCCCTTAACAAGAATCTCGCCCCGAGATTCGGTAAATCTTAGTGTGGACAGGGGTGCACATACCAGTGGTTGAGATAAGGAAACGAGGGAAATTTTGGTTTAGGTAGCTCTCGGTTTCCCAGGTGGCTTCTTCTTCAGTGTGATGATTCCATTGAACTTTATACATTTTTATCACTTTCCTCCTAGTCCCTCTTTATTTTTGATC
Organism: Panicum miliaceum; assembly: GCA_032594955.1. Lineage (NCBI taxonomy): Eukaryota > Viridiplantae > Streptophyta > Magnoliopsida > Poales > Poaceae > Panicum > Panicum miliaceum. The sequence continues at coordinate 42,507,610 of CM064061.1, read as the reverse complement.
CAAAATTTTAACCGGGTGTTCGACATACGAGAGGTCGGGTTCTACCAATATTTCTTGTTGTTCCACAGTCTCGGTAGGGACTCGAATGCACTTCTTGAGTTGAGATACGTGGAAGACATCATGGGTGGCCGTGAGCTGAGGGGGCAGTCGTAATTTGTAGGCTACGGGTCCGCAACTCTCAACGATTTCGTAAGGGCCAACATAACTGGGAGCTAGTTTGCCTTTGATTCCGAATCTTTGCACTCCCTTGGTTGGTGAAACTCGAAGATAGACATGATCGCCAACTTCGAATTTTAGGGGCTTTCTCCTTTTGTCGGAATAGCTCCTTTGCCGGGCTTGTGCGACTTTAAGATTTGCTTGTATTACTTTTACTTTCTCCTCTGCCTCGATTACCAGGTCGGGTCCTATTATTTTACGTTCTCCAGGTTGTGACCAGCTCAAAGGAGTTCGACACCTTCGTCCGTACAGGGCCTCAAATGGTGCCATTTTCAAACTCGTTTGATAGCTATTGTTGTACGAGAACTCTGCTAGGGGTAGACATTTGTCCCAATTCTTGTCATAGTGAATGACGCAAGCTCTCAGCATGTCTTCGAGAATCTGGTTTACTCTTTCCGTTTGTCCATCAGTCTGAGGATGGTATGCTGAGCTGCGAATCAGTTTAGTACCAAGAGACGTTTGCAGTTGTTCCCAAAAGCGTGCTACAAACTGAGTACCACGATCGGAAATAATTGACTTAGGTATTCCATGTAGGCAAACAATACGATCGAGGTAAATCTCGGCATATTTCCTGGCAGAATAGGTGGTGTGTACCGGAAGAAAATGTGCCGTCTTTGTGAGTCTATCAACGATAACCCATATGGAATCATGTTTCTGGGAAGTGTTTGGTAGTCCAACGATGAAGTCCATACTTATGTCTTCCCATTTCCAGGATGGTATAGGTAACGGTTGAAGTGTACCGGCTACTTTGAAGTGGCTAGCTTTTACTCTCTGGCACGTGTCACATTCTGAGACATACGTAGCAATTTCTCTTTTCATTCTAGTCCACCAGAAGTTTTGCCTTAGGTCTTGATACATTTTGCTACTGTCGGGGTGGATAGAGAATTTGGAAAGATGTGCCTCATCGAGAATTTGCTTGCGGAGTTCATGATTCTTCGGAACGACTATGCGACTTTCGAACCATAAAACTCCCTTATGGTCCTGGCGGAAACATTTATACTTCTCCTCACCTAGAGAGAGTTTTTGTTTGATGATCTTAATTCCTTCATCATGGAGTTGTGCCATGACGATCTGGTCGTGAAGAGTGGGCTCAACTGAGATGTGATTTAGAGTGCCTTGGGAAACCATTTCCATGTTAAGCTTCCTCATTTCTGCACACAATGTCTCATTGTAGGATTCCATGGATAAGCAATGGCAATGGGACTTGCGGCTTAGTGCATCCGCGACTACATTAGCCTTGCCGGGGTGATAGTGCACTTCAAGGTCATAATCCTTGATTAATTCTAGCCATCTTCATTGTCTCATATTCAGATCGGCTTGTGTGAAGATATACTTGAGACTCTTATGATCAGTGTAGATATTGCACTGTGTACCCATGAGATAGTGCCTCCATATTTTCAGAGCGTGAATGACAGCTGCAAGCTCAAGATCATGAGTGGGATAATTCTGCTCGTGGGGCCAAAGGGCTCGTGAGGCATATGCAATCACTCGATTCTCTTGCATAAGCACACATCCTAGACCAGTACCCGATGCGTCACAATACACATCGAACGACTTGGTATTATCGGGTTGAGCTAACACAGGTGCAGTAGTCAGATGTTCTCTGAGAGTGTGGAAAGCTTCTTCACATTTCTCATTCCATACAAACTTTACTTCCTTCTTTAACAGTTCAGTCATGGGCTTAGCAATTCGAGAGAAATCCGGGATGAAGCGACGGTAGTAACCGGCTAAGCCGAGAAAACTGCGAATCTGATGAACAGAGGTAGGGGGTTTCCAATCCATCACCTCTTGTACCTTGCTGGGGTCAACAGCTATGCCTTCGCTGGAGATCGTGTGACCCAAGAACTTTACAGTATCCAACCAGAATTCACACTTAGGAAACATAGCATAGAGCTGATGGTCTCTGAGTCGCTGAAGAACAATGTGCAGGTGCTTAGCGTGCTCTTCCTCATCCTTGGAATAGATAAGGATGTCGTCGATGAACACTACGACGAATTTGTCAAGTTCGGGCATGAATACCGAATTCATGAGATACATGAAGTAGGCAGGGGCATTTGTGAGTCCAAAGGACATGACCAAGAATTCATATAGTCCATATCGGGTGGAGAAGGCAGTCTTAGGAATATCGCACGGGCGAATCTTGATCTGATGATATCCCGAACGAAGATCAATTTTTGACAAGACTCTGGCTCCAGCTAATCGATCGAAGAGTACATCGATACGAGGAAGTGGGTATTTATTCTTAATGGTTACTGTGTTGAGAGGTCGGTAGTCAACGCATAACCTCAAACTGTCATCCTTCTTCTTTATGAATAGGGCTGGACATCCCCAAGGTGACGCGCAAGGGCGAATGAAACCTTTGTCCAGTAGTTCTTGGAGTTGAATTTTCAGCTCTGCCAATTCTTTAGGGGGCATCCTATATGGTCTTCCTATATGGTCTTTTGGATATAGGTGCAGTGCCTGGCTGTAGTTCAATAACGAACTCAATGTCCCTATCTGGCGGCATTCCGGGTAAGTCATCCGGAAACACATCGGCATACTCGTTTACCACAGGAATATCCTCTAGCTTAAGTCCTTCCATCATGTAAGCACAGGAATTTGTGCAATCCAGGAATGGTAGGTAAAGGGTAGTGGCTCCGTGACAAGGTGAATTTATCTCAACGGCTCGGGAAGAAAGGTCCAGCGTGACTCCACGCATAGTCATCCAGTTCGTTCCCAAAATAATATCCATGCTGTCAAGGGGTAAAAGAACAAGGTCTGTGTCGATGGTTTTACTACCCAACTTGACTGGTACTTGTCTGACCATTTGATTTGAAGCAATTTTACCACCCGGTGTTGATATCATATATGACCCTTTCGTGTGACAAACATCCAAGCCTACTTTTGCACCGAATTTTGCACTTATGAAACTATGCGATGCACCAGAATCAAATAATATAACTGCAGGCTTGTTATGGATAGAGAATGTACCCGACATCACTGGGGCTCCTTCAGGAAGCTCTGCAAGCGTGGTGAAGTTAATCTGTCCTTGCTTGACTTGCAGGGTCTGTCTCTTGCCCCTGTTCTTGTTGTTCGGGTTGGATCCCTGACCTTGGTTGGGCGGCCCAGACTGAGGGCATGCTCGTGCAAAGTGGTTGGAACTCCCGCATTTGAAACAACGATTCGCGGGGCTGGGTCGAAGAGGCTGTTGCAGAGTGGGCCTCGGACCATTCTGTGGAGGCATCGGGGGTCGTACCATGCCTGGCTGCTGTGGGGGTCTGGCAATCCATCTCCCTGGCTGAGGGGCCCTTGGTGGAGCTGTGGGTGCGGCTTTTTGCACGATGCGATACCTTGGTGGCTGAGCACTTGAAGGTCCAGCGGGTGCCTTTCTCTTCTTCTCTGCCCGGTGTGCCATGATACAGTCTTCCTGGGTAATGGCCATATTGACCAATTCGTTGTAGGTGTCAGCCCTGACTAGGTTCAGACGCTCCTTGAGCTTGGTGCTTAGTCCTCTGCGGAAACGGTCACGCTTCTTAGTATCCGTATCAGCGTGATAGCCCGCATACTGGCATAGATTGTTGAATGCCTGGGCGTATTGCAGCACGGTGCGGGTGCCCTGGGTAAGTGCCAGGAACTCATTTAGCTTTCTTTCCATGAGACCTTCGGGGATATGATGTGCCCGGAATGCGGCCTTGAATTCGCCCCAGTCGACCACATGATCAGCCGGGAGCATCGCAAAATAGTGGTCCCACCACAAACGAGCGGTACCGCGAAGCTGTTGCGCGGCAAAACGAGCTTTGTTGGCCTCTGAGCATGGGGCCACAAGTAGTGTGAACTTGGATTCGATGGTGCGAATCCATGTGTCTGCGTCCAGGGGTTCCTCTGTCTTATGGAACAAGGGCGGCTGGGTCCCCAGAAAATCCGTATATCCTGCAGCTTGGGGGTGGTGGACATTTTTCCCACCCCGCTGGTGGTGTTGCTGTCCTTGCACCAGCTGACGCAGCAGCTCGGTTTGAGCGGCCATCACTTCCACAAAACTGGGCGGGGGTGGTGGCGATTGTCGTGGTCTGCTGCCACCGGCACCAAAACCCTCGGGGTTCCCACGTGTTGATCCAACCATCTGAAAAGCGAATGTTCTTCATTAGCAACGTGATCCATATTGCTTCCTCGATTCATAAAGGATCAGTGTAGTCATAGACTTCCGAAATCACAGATAGCAGTATGGACAGGATTTCTGTTTGCTACGAGAAAAATCATAGCTTGCTGTGGGTCCATCCAAAACATCTCATACTTTGGCAGTAGTTAGAGAACTTAGGGATCCACCACTTTGGTATTTAACTCAGGTGCTAGAACTATAGCTAAGATGGTCGAAAGGCTCGTCCTTTGCCTTATTGTCTCGGCTGTTTTTCAGCAGATCGATAGGTGATGTTTTGCCTATAACTCAAACTAGCGAGGTCCAATGATGCTGAATTTCTGTGAGAACCATGATCACAAAATTTCTGACAGGTTTGGTATTCAACTCACAGCTCAGAAATGTAAGGAGACAGGGATAAAATTTCCGATAAGTTTCAGCGATTGTGGATTTCATCGTTTACCAACTTACAACGAAATCACCCAAGTTTATCACCGTTCCTTACATGCTGAGGGTATCCACATGGTTCAGGTGTACCCATCACAAAAGAGTTACTCAACTCCTAGTTAGCCTATTACAACACTTGCCAAAAGTTAGGCTACTCTATCGAGGAGTATGTGCAAAAGTCCTTTTAGGTCATCATCTAGAAGTCATCCAGGTCGTTGACGGACGACTCGCTGTGAGTAGGAGAGTGAGTTCCCATCGGAGGTGGCTGTGGTACCTCACCCTCGAAGTCCATTCCTGAAATACAATCAATCTCCTATGGCTCCTCCTCATCTTCCTCCATGTCCTCCTCATGGGGATGGTCATTCTGATCCTGATGCCACTGGAGATGCTCAATAGCATCCTCGAACTCCAAGTGTAGATCGTGGAGCTGCTCCTCCAAGTGTGCTATCGTGTCATCTCTCTCACCCATGAGAGTGTCCTGCTCCTGAATTTGGCCCTCAAGTTGGCCAATCTGAGCATCTCTGTCCTCAAGATCCTTACTGAGCTCCTTAATCTGCTCATCCCTGGTATCTGCCATCATGTGGTAGGCCTGTGCAAGATCAGTGAGCTGCTCAAGCGCCTGACTCTGGAGTGTCTGAAGTCGGTACAGCGCATTCATGCACCGCACGGAGGTCTGGATAGTCTCCTGGGCGTGAAAGTCTACCAGGTACTGTGAATGCTGCACCCTATTGAGCCAAAAGGGGTCGTTGTCCTGGGCAGCAGGAAACAAACCAATGGGAGCGAGTGTGACAACCTCGGGACGCTGCGCACAAAAAGTGGTGAGCGCCCTCATGGCTGCAAGCTCCCAAGTATCGGCCAAACGGCGACCAACAGCCTCAATCTCCAAGGCGGGCCACTCCGGGTGTAGCGGGTGCGGAAAAATGGTCACGTTGACACGGCACTGGGTAACTCCATTCTCTGCAAACTCCAGTCCGGCGTAACGTGGGGGAATTAGATAGCCCGCGGTGCTCAACACGTCCCACAAAATAGAGGGAAAGCCCTCCCAGTGGAGACACTGTGAGTAAACGCGTCCATCCTCATCCACCATCATGGCAACAGGCTCGGCCATCTGAACAAAAGATCAAATGGGTGAGGCCAAGAAAAAGTGTGAAAAGCATTGGGACAGATTCTGTATAGAGTGCAAAAATAACCATAACTTCCACAGTTCATATCCAAAAATTCTCAAATTTCACCAGAACACTCCTAAGGTATTTGTGCACCACTTTTCTATTCAACACTTTGGCTGGATTAGGCTCTGAGATGGTTGTTCCCTTAAGGTCTTACTTCTCTGTCTACCCAGAAATTTCAGTGAATAGTGGGCCAATATTTCGTGCACCAGGGAAAATCTACCCAGCCAAAATTTACCAAATTTTAACAGCAACTACCTGGGTAAATTTGGAACAAGTTTTGTGTTGTACTCTTTTGCAGAAAACTGTAGGAAGGGGGCCTAAAAATTTATGTGGCTGAACTGCTCATTTTGGACAGAAACTAACACACCAAGGTCTTTGTTGTTTTTCATTACCCATATGTCCTGAATTTTTCGTATTTAGACAGGAGGTAGAATACGGATTTTGGAACAAAGCTTTCAACCTGAGTTTCTTCAGAAAAGGTCATTTTCTCAGCTGAATAAATTCATCTTTTCGGATAAGGCGGAAAGTGACCGGTTTGCTAGATAATCCTTATGCAAAATCACGCTTAGATACGCAAGAACCTTACCACTCTCATTCAACGTCCTATTCGTCCTCACAAAATAAAATAATTGCCAAATAACTTTGGTCTTACGAAGTTAGTTTCGGTGGCATACACAATACGGCTCTCCCTATAATAGCTAGTCGAGATAACTCTAACCGTTCTTTAACTTATCGTAATCGCGGTTAGTGTACCTGCAGAAGATTGACAAAGCATATATATATCCACTGAACCTTTCATGCCAGCACTCATGAAAGCGTCCGTATTCATTACCGTTTACTTATAGAAACGATATCTGTACAATTTCCGCCGTACAGACGACGTTAACATACGCTATCGAGATAGCGTATTCACGGGGGTACCGTCATGAGACGGGGGTATGAACAGCGATCGCCATACCCTGCGCCAAACCTTCTACTCCCAATATATTCAACTAACAGTTGGCATATTGGCAGCACCTCAAGTAAGCCACTGCTTCAGGCAGCGTTCAGTTCGCATCACCGACAGGAAGGCCAAGCTCTCTCAGTTGGCTGAGGATTCTTACCTTCTTACCTTAGCGATGAGTGCGTCGTTACAGATTTTAAGGTCGGTTGTGCATGAAAGTAAGTTTTGACAGAAATTAATGTGCTGGAAGTCAGTTGATAATATTTCATAAGTTAGATAGCCACCTAGTAACTTTCCCAATAATCCCTTAGGGCTTTACGAACTAGGCACCATCCTTAACGAACCAACGCATTTTCCAACACAATTTTTGTGGTCAAGTTTTAGGAAAACGAGTTTTTAAGGCTTGTCGCATTCTCTGGCGTATGCATTTCGGCTCTGGTGCCAGCTGTCACCAGCTGTGGCACCAGCTACGGCTCTGATACCAGCTGTGGCAGAACCAACTGAATTAATCCGGCTCAAGTGTATTAACCATCACCATTAGGGCAATCTCGGTTAACCTTACACTTCAACCGGAGTAATCCACTGGTCTGTCGGGTAACCTCCCGATACAACCACGGTAGAGCGGATCGAAGCCACTGGTCAGTGTCCTGTGTTTTTCTTTTCCAAAAATTCATTTATCATTTTCAGAAATGATTTTAACCTTTAAAAATTAATAATAAATCAACCGGACCTCCGAAAATTATGAAATAAGTTTCATAATTCTTCTAAAATCATGATCTACCCATTAGAATAGGGGTTGAGTGATTTGGACTTTCTTTTGGATACTTTTTGTGCACTTTTGCACTTTGGCCCCTATAACTTATACGTATTTACGAATAGGACCCAACTCTGAGGAGCTGAACGACGCTCAGGACTATCAGGAGGAGCAGGAGTACTACGAAGACACGCCAGGTTCATGCCCATCTATGAATTGAATACCTATTTGGCATTGCTTGCTAGAATGCTACCTTTTCTGAGTTATTTGATGAGATAAACCTGCATAGCCCTTGCTTGTCCTGATTCCTTGTACCCAACTTGATTATATTTATGAGATGAACCCCTTGATGTGCATGTGTTTGTGTGGGATGATGTGATTATAGTCTTGACGTGAGTGGAGACCATTTTGAGGAGTTCGGGGGATAGGAATTTAGCTTGGGTGAGTTAAACTTAACTCGATCTTCTGGTCGAGGGCTTGGGTTGTGCGTTGGGCACTTTCTACAGAGTACCTGTGGCGGGTATGTGGCAGAACCACCTGAATTAATCCGGCTCCAGTGTATTAACCATCACCATTAGGGCAATCTCGGTTAACCTTACACTTCAACCGGAGTAATCCACTGGTCTGTCGGGTAACCTCCCGATACAACCACGGTAGAGCGGATCGAAGCCACACATACAAATACTCATTCGAAGATGAGCCCAGAGAATACCACATTCCAACAGATCTTACAAAATTATCATAAGTGAATATTACAAACCAAGTTTGAGTTTAGTAACCAAGTTCTTCAGTGATCATATCCAAAGTTCTTCAGAGTTTAAGTTGCAGCGGAAATAAAATAACGATAGCTACTCGACGATACAGGATGTCTCGGTGAAGCCCGTACGAGACATCACTCGGCATTATCTCCATTGGCCGGGGGCGTATCCCATTCCACCGACCAACCAGGGGGAAGAGTACACGGCCAGGTCAAGCTAGCAATCATATCTTCGAAGGTCTCACCTGAAAACGAGCCACAAGCAAGGCTGAGTATACTAATACTCAGCAAGACTTACCCGTGTAGTGGAATCTACTCCACCGACTCTAGACATGCAAGGCTTTTTGGCTTAGGGGTTTGTTTTGCCGAAAAGCATCTACGAGTGGGTCCTTACTTTCAACTTTTAGCTCAAGATTCTAGTTTCATTAACCATTCTAGATAAGCAGCTATCCAATATCATTCATGGTGAAGCATTAAATTTCATCCAACAAGTTTATTCATCATCATTGTTCCTCTTCTTACTCTGTGGGTAAAAGTGATTAAGCAGTCTCAATAGCCGTGAGAAACGGACGATTCGAATCGAATTTCTTAACCTTGCAAGGGAAACCTAAACACACGTCACGTGGTTACTCCCAGAGTCACACGTGCAACTTTTCCCCTTTCTTTCCGGGTCGTGGATCGGGGCTACCTTCCGAGAGTACAAGAGCCCCACGCCACGGTTCGGCGCCGGGTCATGACCACTCTCTGCACTCGCCATATGCACATGGGACCGAAGTTTAAAGGGTAGGATGCCGTCCACTTGCCGGGCCAATCAGGTACTTAAGCTTACCGATTACCATATTCTCGGCATGTGGTTAGTACGTTCAAAGACTTAACCACCACTACCACACACTGCGGCCTTAGCATTTTTCACTAAACAGACGGGCCTCAATCGTAAACATCGTACCATAGCCCGTCCGTTGTCCTTATGGTTGCAGCGTGTAGTAAACATTCAACTCCTATTTTCTCGCGAGTGACAGGAAATCACTCGGCTTTTACCGGAGTCCTATTAGCTCAGCATTCTATCGAACCTTACATCTAGTTTTCAAGCATGGGTTCCTAACATCATGCAACTAAGTTTTCATTCAACTCCTATAAACTTAATGCACAAGCAAAAGAGTAGTGAGTTGCGTAATTTAGGAAAGGAAATGGGTTATGCTCCGGGGCTTGCCTTCTTGTGCAAAGTTAGTCCGGGGATCGTCTGAACATTGACCCGGGTCTTCAACTGCTTAAGTTAAATTTGCCTGGGCTTCTCGCTGCTCACTCTCGGACGTGGGTACCAGCTCGTACGTTCCGTCGGCGAGAGTCGTCGTTTCTACATGAATGCACAAGTTTAAGTAGTGGTGATGGTAAACGACAAGATTTCCTTCACGATAAAGTTGCAGTTTGTAAAACACGAGTTTGTTGTGAAGTGAGTTACTTTATTATTCGTGGGCAAGCGTTAATAGAGTAGAATAGTACAATGAGTCACTTCGTTAAGCAAGGTGGGGTGTGTGTTCATGGGAACTTATGTTCTTCGTGGAAACAAGATTTAAGTGTAACTACTACAGCGAGTAGCTTCTGGTCATGAAACCTTGGATCTAGGCACATCAGGGAAAGATATGCTTACTGCAAAATTTTCAGACAATTTCATGCAGCACATTAATTATGAAAAATATAATACATGGTTGCTGCTAGACTCTTGTTCTTTTTGTACAGAACAAATGGTGCAAAAACTGAGACCAAGATTTTTACAGGGCTTTCATTTAATCATGCAGGAGCTACTGTAATTTTTATAAGATTTATTATGCAGTTTTCAGAGCATAGTAAATATGACATTACACACCTAGGTTATTCAAGGATTTATTTTTACAGGATCCTACACACGGTTTTTGTCCATGAGACGTTTTACACAGCATCCTCTACCACCGAGTATCTTCTAGTAAAAATATGAGAATTTTCCAAGCTAAGATACTATTTTCTTGATTTAATGTATGTTATTAGCACATAAATAAAATAAATAGGTTCCTGTGAGGTAAAAAGTCTCTAAATTTTTCTATGGCATCCAGGTACCATTACACCAGTATCGAAAAAGTTTCACAAGGTGATTCATAACCTAACTGTAGGGACAATTAATTCTATCCAAACATGGTATGAAACTAAGTTTAATAAACAGTGCAGATAGAAATGGAATTTGGGCCTGATCTTTTTACATAGTCCTAAACATCAAGCAACTAACTCACTGCCCAAAATTTAGGGTCAGCATTGATCTACAACAGTGGGTACAAAAGAAGTCCATTAAAACTAACATTTAATGTAGAGCAAAATATATTGGGAATCTGAGAAACTTTACGTAACAAAAGTTGTAGAATTTATCCCAAAGGTTCCAGAACAGTTGAGTTTGCATTTTTCTGAATTTTCTACCATTTTATACGAATTTTACAAGTTCACTGATTTTGAATCTAGTTTTGAATCTTTCTCTTACATCTGGGTCCTTGGAATCTTACGTGCAGACCCTTCTAAAGATTTCAATTACTGCAATTGGGTCCTCGGGCGGCTCGGGTACGGTGGCCGGCCAAAATTCCGGCGAGGGGCTCGCCATCGGCGAGGGGTGAGGGTCGGGGAAGGATCAGGGGTGCGAGGGCTACCTCGGGGGGGTCTTGTTCGGGTGGGGGACGGCCGGGAGTAGCTCGCCGGCGTTGGAGCAGGGGCGGCGGCGGCAGCGGTACGCGTCGACGGCGGTGCTCCGGCGGGCTTGGGGCGGTCTGGTCTGGACGGGGAGCTTCAGTGGCGCGTGGGGAAGCTGCTCCGGTGCTTGGCTTGGGCGGAGGGGGTCGGGGTCGAGCTGGCCGCGGTGACCAGGGGTGGCGGCGGCGGTGACAGCGCGGGCGGCGGTGCTCCGGCGGTCCTGGGCGGCGTTGGGCAGGTCGGGGAGCTCCGGTGGGATGATGTAGTGGTGGCTGGCACTTCAATTTGGGCAGGAGGCGGCTGTGGAAGGCTGTCCACGAGCGGGTGGATCTCGGCGGCGACAATGGCGGCGGCGAGGTGCTCTGGTTGCTGGTGGCTCGCGCGGGCGGCCTGGGGCGGCTTTTATAGGGGCAGGAGGGAGGTAGGGGTGCCGGGCGACGTGCAGGGGTGGAGGCACGGCGATGGCGTGCCACTGGCCACGGTGGGCGGCATCAGGACACCGGCGCGGCGGGCGGCGGGCGGGAGCGCGCGACTGGGCGCCGGAGATTTGCGTGGGGGAGTGGAGATATCGCGGCACGGGGTTGGGGGACAGCTGCAGCAGCGGCTCGGGCGGGCAGCAAGCGCAGCGACGGGCGGGTCGCGGCGGGTGAGGCGGCACGGCGCGGCGCGTTCGTTGGGCGCGGCGGGCGGCGAGCAGAGGCACGGCACGGTGTGGCGCGCGCGGCGAGCGTGGACTGGGCAGCGCGGCGGTGGGGGGGGGCAAAGCCGGGTTTGTTGGCGAGGAACGGCGGCCACTGGCCTGGCGTCTTGCGCCGGTCAGGCGTCGCCGGCCACTTGGCCGTGCTGTCGGGTGGGGAGGGGAGAGAGAGGAGGGAGTAAGGGCCTATTTGCGAGAATTTAAAAAGTTCCAGGGGGCTGGTTGCAAACAGGATGTTTTCTCCCCTTTCTAATTTGAATTTCAAAAACTTTTGAACATGAAAGTTGTTCAGAATAAAAAGTTCTACAAGTTTGGTTTCAGGCAACACCTCATTTGGCTTATGGTTTGAAAGCTAATTAAAAATTCAAAGGTATTCATATGTGCCCAAATTAAATTTGAATTTCAACTTAACTTGTTTTAATCCTTTTATTAGTTGATTAAGCATAGGGTTGGTTTAATGACATTGCCTTAGGAACGTAATTTATCAGGGTTGTTACAGCTTATTTTCAACTCCCCGAAGCATTTCGTCGCTTGCTACGCCTAAAAACGAATCACTTATTTTTTTGGCTCCGTCGATTAGCCAAGTCATGAATTTACATTTTTTGTGCTTTTGGCTTCCGGTTACCAGAAAAGGGACCTTACACCAATTTCATCCACATCGAATTTATATATCAGAATAGCGGATAGAGGCATTATTCAAGGACATGTCCTTCGGGACGTTGGGTCCTTCGGGACGATGGTCCTTCGGGACGTTTGGAGGAGTTGGAGGGCCATACATGTAATGGGTGCCTTGACGGACCGTTGCGCCGGACACGTTGTTGTGAACGATACTCGCCTCGGCAGCTAAGACCCGAGTTGGTGGATCTGGAGATGGAACTATGTTAAACGTGCACAGCACTTCTCTGTTATGAGGGCAGATCCGATCTGAGCTAGTGACGCGCGGCACCATGCCTGTAGGAGGATACGGCATTAGTGTAAGGGGAGGAGGTGCTGACCTCACGTCCCCCGAATTGCTGGGTCTTGCGTGGCCCAGTGTAGAAGGCATCACAGTTTCGGGGGGACCTCTTGCAGGAGGAACAATCCCAAACCCGGGAAGGCAGGATGGGGGCCATTGCAGCTAGTTTCGTTGACCGGTGTCTCGGAGTGAGACGGCTTGCTCCCGGTTGGCTTCGAGTCGAGTGGGTACAGGTGTACAACCCTTGCAGGGTGAAAACTATACGTATAGCCGCGTACTCAGTCATGTACAACTCTTGATCCGGCTTCACCTTCATAGTTAGTGTTACTTGACTTCTACCTCCCTCTAGACTTATTTTACCTGCTTGGAGCAGTTGAGGTGCGAGGAGTGGGAGTTCTCGCACCGACTTGGTGGGTTTTGGAGGTGTGAGTGACCTGGGAACCTGGAGTGCCAGGACGGCCCGTGTCGAGGAGATGTGGATGATTTAAATGATATACTTCATTGTTTAGGAAACCCTTGCCTACATCCTTATTATTGATTGAATACATTAGAATAGACCACTTAAAGCTTGCATACGGATGGTGATGTGGACCTATCCGATTCCTTGGGGATAGATTGGTACGATGCAGGGTGTGACCAGGAGTACGACCCCAACGACGACAGATGGTATGACGACTAAGGCTGGTGCTACGCTCAAGATGCTTGTGGAGGAAGAATCGTCCGAGATGAAGGATGGCCCGAAGCCTAGCTATCACTTTTCATTTTCTGTTTGATCCATTTAGCCCAAGAGGCTTGTAAGGGAAACATACTACAAATCCTCTGGATTTATGTAATAATTAAACCCTTGAATACTTTTATTCGAAGAATGACTATGATTACAGCCTGAAATAAGTTCTGTATGTGATAGATACTGATCCAGGGACTATCACGACGATACTGGGAGTCGGGTTTTCATTTCGAAAACTCGGTTCGTTTCAGTTGGTATCAGAGCCATACTTGACCGTAGCACGAGCCCTTGATATGGCTGTTAGAAATAGGAAGTCTATACGACTCCATCTACTTTATATATACCCCCTTGACCTATACTATTCCTTTACCTTGATTCTGTTTCCTTCCTGTTGTTGACTTCCTCTCTTACCTATGCTGACACCGTTCTTACGTTCTTGCGCAGTATGGAGGACACGAAGAGAGTCGCCATGGAGAGTGTGATGCACGACACCGCCACCTTCGTGTTGCACTGCCGGAGAGGAGCCATGCACTGGCTTAGACTTGTGCTAGGAGAGATCGGCATCAACCCGGACTGCGTCAAGCTGTCAGTGAGAGCGACTGAGTGGCGCGCTTACCTCTGTCACACCATCACTCTCGTCGTACTCCCTGACCCAGAGGTGACATAGTTCGAGGGAGAGATGACCCACAGCACGTCGATGCTCAACGAGACCGCCGTGCAGTCAGCAGCAAGGAAGATGATGAAGATCCTACTCACCAAGTTCCGGAGGAGTACCTTCTATGACACCCCTTTTAGACTGTTCCCCCGCACCGTCTCGCCAGACGAGGACCCATGAGCGCTAGACCAGGGGGGTCTGACAGTGACTCGAGCCACCGGCTCGTACCTCGCTAACCTGGACCACCTAGTGGAGAGCCGAGACCGTGAGATCGAGGTGATCCACGACGGGTACCACACCTATGCCAGGCTTGCTGAGGAGTACGAGAGGGACGCTCGCTACTGGAGAGCGTTAAGCGTCACCACCACAAGGAGATCTAAGAACGATATCCACACTCGAGTGCACGCCCAGCTGAGTGAGGAGGCACACCGACAGGCTCGGATCCAGGCTGAGGAGGAGCTACAGAAGGCCGAGAAGGAGCTCCAGATCCTTCGCGACGAGAAGGTTGAGTGGGAGAAGAAAGAGAAGGGCTACGTCACCACTATCAACAAGTTGGTAGACAGAGTCACAGACCGAGAGACAGAGTGTCGCAGCCTTTAGGGCGAGGTCGATGACCTGCAAGACTACGCCAACTTCCGAAGCTACCTCAAGAGCAGGAACAACGCCAAGGACTTAGAGTACCGCTCTGAGTGCAACAAGTGGAATATAGCTATGCTCACTCGCACCGCCATCTTCTACCGTGACAAGGCTGCTCGCGCCTTGCAGACGTGGGAGTTGTCAGACTCCATATGCGTCGGAGAGCTGCACGAGCTTCGAGACGGATTACCTGAGGAGGACCGTCCACCGCTGAGGAAGAAGAACTTCAAGCTAATCCCCACCAAGCTTCGTCTACACGAGTGCCCCCACGAGAAGATGCCAGCACGCATCGAGACCAAGGAGGTGACCGAGGCTATCGATGCGATCGACGCCATCTTCCCCCAGGGCTACCCCGAGGAGTTCAAGCGTGTACTTCCCTACAAGAAGCGACGTATCCTTCAACAGTGAGAGTTAGGTAGTCTCATGAGTCTAGGTTGTTGTACTAGGAGTTCACCCATCTGTACCAGTTGCGTTGTATCTCAGAGCGTGTGTTGGGTGTGAGATCTCCAAGGCTTATGAGTTGCCTCGAGATAACATCAGTGTTTCTCTTGTACTGTATGCATGAGTGATTGGATCATATGATGATATTTTAATCTGAATTTCATGGATTTTCTCATTGAGTGTTTCTATTTTCCTATGTTTGTATTATACTCCTGTGTGGTGAGAGCCGTACCGAGTCTAAACCGTCTAAACCCCCACCTCTTCTGCTCAAAAGATGTCTCTCAGAAGATCCAACCGCCTAGTGGCCCGCTTGACGAATGTAAGAAGCGAGTGGTTTTTGCGGTTTTCAAAGCCTTGTGTGGCGATGGCGTTTGCAGGTGTCCCTCTCCCTTGTTGCCTTTCCAGTGCATTTTTCAAGCTCTGGCGGACGACGAACAATCGAATGAAGAAGACAACCAGAGAACTCTTCGATGTAGTTTTATTTTCTTTATGTCGTTTTATGCCAAGTTGTTCTGCTTTTGTACCACCAATTATTTTCCTTGATATGAATCAGATATGGGATACCTTTTTGGTGTCTTTCTCAAAAAAAAGTCTGCCAAAAAGAACTGAAGCGTTTTTTTTTTGTTTTGATATCCATATTTTTGCCAAAGCAACCTATTGGCTTTAGCATAGTTTAGAAGCAGGTTCCATTAGAAGTTCAAAATAGAAAACAATAAACCAAGATTAGTAATGACCATGAAGTATGAAAAATGTACACCGTTAGTGTTGTCAATAAAAAAAAGAAATTCTACATCCTTCTCATACTCCATCAACCGCATAGAAGCCTTCTTCTAACAACTCATCACCATGATAGCATATGTTGATGTGTGTGATGGTTGACATTTCTATTAATCTCGTACTAGCATTATAAATCTTACTGATTGGAGTCTCCTTTTGGAGAGAGCCTCCATCTTAATCATCAAGAGACATGTTAAGAAAAAAATATAAATACTAGAAATTCTCGCATAAATAAAATATCTGACCATCAATTTGGTAGACTCTGATCATCATTGTAATATTAGTCATTCGATCGATCCTATTTCTAAACAAAAATTACTCATCGCATCCATTGTAAAGTAATCCAAACTCCAAAGTAACCCCATAAATCTACTATATCGAAATTACCAACGGCTTCAATTACGAGAAAAATATAAAGTAATTCCTAATCTCATCTAAATCAACACCTTTTACCGTTATAAAAGATAAAAAAGTAATCCCTTATTTTACATTTAAGTTATCCAACTCTGTCTTTATAAAGACAACCTAAAGTAATCCTCTAAATTTGCATATAATTAAATTAAACACCTATAATATTATTAAAGTAAACAAAAAACCCTTTAATTCAATTTTTAGATTACCAACATATGATAATATAAAAAATAAGCATACATGTATATCTATGCTCTAATCATCCATTTCTACCACTTAATATATATAAAAATACTAACTTATAATAAACATACATATGTGCCACCATTGTTGGTGTTTCTTATGTCTCAAAAGAATTCTTTATTCTGCAAACGCACAGAATTTACCGATGTAGCACTTTATCTTAGAGTATTCCAGGATATCATAAATTTTACTAGTTAAAGAGTATCGAAGAATCAAATGATAAATTTTACTAGTTATATCGACGACTACATTAATGGGGTAAGAAGGATATGATAAATAAGGGGTATGACAATGACTCTGTGTAGGTAGCTGGAGGACAACAAGCGAGACTAGACTCCTAAAATATTTTTAAACTAGTCGAGCGAGCCTCACTAAACTAGAGTTTGCTCCTAAGTGGCAAACGGGAAACCAGAGCTTACTTTGGGACCTTAGTAAGGAATTCAGATAGGGGTGAGAAAAGAGCTCCAGACTGTTGACTACTTCTCCTATGATGCTACCCGAACATGCTGGACTACAAGGAACGGATATGGTTGTTACCACTTATCGCCTACCACGTAGTTCCCTAGGATAGAACACACATCAAGCTAGCACTAAGTTTAGACATTATATCTATCCTTGATGCTAGGATTTCCCTTGTGATCTGAGAAATCTCCCACAACCTAGGAAACTGATTTGAGATTTCTAGTCCGAGCGAGAATACTCGTAAGATAATATAATATCCCGATAAACAAGCTAAGAGGCAAAGTCTAGGATTGAAGTAAAAGGAGAGTTTTTAATATGAGGTACAATAAATACTAGTCTTTGATTTAACATAAAGAAGGAAAAAAAATAAACCAGCAACCAATAAGATCAAATTGAGAAAGCCAAAATCTAGATTCATTAAGTTATGGAACATGGGTTGCAACAAGAGCTGAAAGAACTCGAGCTATGGTTTCAGTTAAACACTTATTGAAGAAACACGATGGTGCGATGCATTGGGGCTAAACTATGACTATGGATGGAAAAACATATAGATTAATATAACTGAGGACCCTTGAGAAGGTGGCTTTCCCATGAAGTACAAAATTCAAATTTAATCAAGAAATTTCTAGAGGAGAAAAGGAATACGAAGAGGAAAGGGGTTTCCAAGCGGTCTACCTTTAGCCTGTCACGGGTGTATATGTGGTGGGTGGGTGTGGAGAACAGCATGAACAGGAAAAGGCTCGAATGAAATGATCCCTCCATCACTGATAATATGGAATACAGATTTTCAGAAATACATGAGCTACCGAAACATCCCTGTTTGCATAAGGACTAAATGTGATATAAATATCAGTAACAAGAAAGCTGTGCACACAATTATTACATCAGATGGCTCGGTCCTGGTACAAGTCTCTCGGTAGCGGCCGAGTGACCCAAGGCTAAACAAGAAATAACCAAAGCAAACTGAAGATGCTAGCTTGTAACAGCTCGGAAATTTATAATAAAAATTCACTCGAATTCAAAACTAATTTCAAAACCTATTGCAAAACCTATCTAAACTCCTTTATCATCAAAATTTCATCCTATACCCAATCACCATTCAATTATTTTATCCCTCTCAATCCATCGATGCAGCCAATCAGGTTCCTCCTCTCCAATCTCTCTACTCTCTCTCCCGCAGTGTGCTTCCATTATTCCATAAGAGGCAAGCACACGCATGCTGCCACCATGCTCCATCAGGTGCTGCTGCGCCCAGGCCGCGTGCAAGCTAGCCAAGCCAGGCCCGCATTGCCGTGCTCGCTCTCGCTTCACGCGCGACACGCCAGCCCCGCGACGCCACAGCACACTGCCGCCTGCACCACGCCGTGCCGCCCATCGCCGCGAACCTACCTCTCGGCCACGTCGCTGCAGCCGTGCTCGCTGGCTTTGCCGCCTCGTCACACGCGCCGTCACCTTGGCCGTCGTCTCAGCACCATCGCGCCGCACGCCTACGCTCGCAAGCGGCCGCACGGCCCCAGTCGCCGCCATTGATGGCGAGTGGTTGAGCCACCGGCCGAGCTCGCCGCTGCCAGCCTATAAATAGCACGCAATCCGCACTCCCTCACCACCACCGAGCTCGCCGAGCCGCCCAGCTCCGCCGCTCGTCTTCTTCCCAGCTCGAATTTGCTCTTTCCATGTTCTGCACAGAAAAACACCACCTTGTCGATCTCCGGCGACCGGGCCACCACAGCTCGATTGCCTCGACGGTGGGCATCTCCATACCCTCGCCTCTACGATGGCTGCTGCGGCCTCCGGAGACGACATCCGTCTCCCATGCTAGGAGTTACCAAAATGGAATCCCATCGCCTTCCTCTCTCTCCCTCCCCATGCCCTTGGTTTTGAGAACGGTGGCCAGAGATGCTGCCAGCTCGAGCTCGAACAGCCCAGCCATGGCGGACGAGGCTGAGAGGAGCACGAACACCTGTGCGCTTCTGCGTGCTTCTCTGTTACGTACCCGTGTCCCTTACCCTTCCTGTTATCTCCCAGGTCCAAAACAAAATAAAACCTTAGCCCAAAATGCTGCCTCCTATTATCATTTCTATTTAAGCTCATTTTATTTTCGGAGTTAATCAAGTGCAAGCAAGGCCCGTGAGTTATTTTCAGATGATTGTAACTCTTCTATCTGGCTAATAAAGCGCCCTCTTTATCCGCAAAAAAGGTTGAGTATGTGTACGTTGTGAATATCTGGGTTGCACTGTATAATTGGAAAAGTTATATTATTTCATTCATCCCAACTCCATTTCCCTTAATTTTTTTTCCTAAATTCCTATAAAATCATATTCCATTCATCCCTCCTATTATAATCTCTATTTAATCTCATTTTATTTTATGCTTGATTGTATTTGTTTGTCGTTGCAACGTCGTCGTAACCGATGGAGTGATCGAGGAGAAGAACGAGTTTGGAGGCCAGCACTTCGAGCCAAAGTATGAAGGCCAGTACCGCGAGCCGAACCCAGAAGACTCGTACCGCGAGCAGGAGCTGCATGAAAGCTTTGAAGACAGCAAGTCCAACATATGCCTTTTTGATCATATTTATTCCAGTTTTCAAACACAAGCAATCCATAGAAGCCTAACACAACTTTCACCAGTTATATTAATATGCTTGAATTATTTTAATGCTTTATCTAGCTATAGACTCGACTGTATAGTCACTTCTTATTTGTCATTGCCTCTTTGATGATACATAATCTAGGATTTATCGCCAGATATAATAGGCTCTGTTAATCAATCACCTTAATTTAGCAAAACGCTTAGGATGAATATTCTTACTACTCGTCTTACAAATAAAATTGTTTTTAAACAAAAAAAATGTTGAATGTATTGTCGGTATAAACATGAGATGACACGTTAGGAAAGAGTTAATGAACAACTAAGTGTTGGTGATTACCTTAAGATGGGCGGATCATGGTTCATTGTGCGGAATGCCTAAGGGTTTGGCTCATGCCTTTGTGGCTTAGTACAGAAGATATCCGCCTTGTCTCGTTTAATGACCGAGTTAATGTGCCATCTTGCCTCCAATTGATCATACGACCACTCGACGACCCTTGTATGAGGCAAGTGCTTAATCTAAATTCCACTAGCTAGTCTGTTAGTCGTTTGTAGGCCGGTATACAGCGAGAGGCTAAGGAGCAGGCATAGGCAAGTGCATGTTTAGTGACCTGGTTGGAGGCCTCGTTGGAAGGTCATGAAACCCTTAGTTATCTCTCGTGGATGACTAATTAAAATGATGTTATGGTGGGTAAGCGCTTTGATGGATCCGCGCTTACATTAAGATGATCATATATTACAATTACTTGTGGGTAAAGTGTACATATCTGTAGAGTTAAAATCTATTCGAATAGTTGTGTTCACGGTTTCAGACGAGTTATGGCTTAATCACCCGACTGGTTTTAGGAAATTAGTTGGTGCGAGTAAAGCATGTGTTATTTTTTAAAAAATCGGCAAATGGGCCGTATGCTACCGTGGACAGATGTCAGGTGTCAATTAAAACTTGGATCCTTTATGTAACAATTTGTTTTACATAAGTTAAAGTACTAGACAACCTTTATATGTGTATACAAGATGGCTTTACACAAAAATAAAACCTCGGCCTATTCCTTGAATTACCTCACGCATATATACCCCCTCCGTAGGACGGGGTTGGGTTTGCTGAGTATGATTGTAGTCAGCCTTGCTTGCTATTACAAAGCAAGATCTGGACTTCGTGGCCGGTTAAGATTTCGAGTAGTTTGTCGTGTGTGCACCCAACTTACTAACGGTATTGAGCTAATAAGAATGTTTCCGTTGTCGTTAGTCATCAGTGGTTCCTACGGATAATAGTGTCTGTAGCTAGTATCTTCAATTTGCTCCGGTTATTTCTTGTTTGGCTTTGGGTCACTTGGCCGCACGGAGGAAATTGTATCAAAACTGAACCATCTGATGTAATGAATATATGTACCGACATTTCTCGAACTGGAATTTATATCACATTTAATCGAGGTGCAAATGGGGGCGCTTCATAGCTATAGATATTATTATCCATAGGCAGCACTCAGAACGATATGGCAACGTAAACATCCCTATTAGCCCTTGGGTGCAGATGCGATGAACTACTCGAAATTTTCACCGATGACGTAGTCCGTATCTTCCTCTATAATAGGAAGTAACGGTGAATGCAAACGTGCTGAGCAAATCCAACCCCACCCTATGGAGGGAGTCATAAGAATACTTGCATAGGGCTAATTCATGAAATTGGCTGAGGGTTTTATTTTTTGCATAAAGTCATCTTTTATACACATGCAATGTCTGTCTAGTAATTTAATTTTTGTAAGGCAAATTATTACCATAATTACAATAGTAGTGAAAGAGTTGGGTGATCCTACACAAAAGCTGGACTCCCCGTCCATAGTAGCATTCGGCAGGCGCACTTGCCGATATTT
This sequence comes from Panicum miliaceum, assembly GCA_032594955.1. Lineage (NCBI taxonomy): Eukaryota > Viridiplantae > Streptophyta > Magnoliopsida > Poales > Poaceae > Panicum > Panicum miliaceum. The sequence continues at coordinate 42,486,046 of CM064061.1, read as the reverse complement.
CCAAAATTCAATACATGATTTACTCACACCAAAGGAGTTTATCCAAGTCCTAAAACTAGCCATATGATCGAGTCAAAACTCGTCCAAGACCGTGTACATGGCTAGCTATTCGAAAAAAATTTAACTCTGTAGAAGCGTACACTTTACCATAAGTAGGGTACATAAACATGATCACCTATGTCAGTGCGGATCCATCAAAGGCATTACCCACCATAGCATAATCCTGATTAGTCATCCACGAGAGTTAACTATGGATTTCATGACCTTCCAATGAGGCCTCCAACTGGGTCACTAAACCTGCACTTGCTTATGCTGCTTCTTAGCTTCTCACTGCACACCCGCCTACAGATGACAAATAGACTAGCTAGTGGGATTAAGACTAAGCCCTTCTTCATATAAGGATCGAGTGGTTGTACAATCAATTGGGTTAGGCAAGATGATACATTAACTCGGTCCTTAAATAAGATAAGATGGATATCTTCCATGCTCAGTTATAAAGGTACAACTAAACTTCCAGATGTCCCACATAAGGATAAGGAACCCTGATCCGTCCCATCTCAAGATAATTACCAACACTTAGTTGTTCATTAACTCTTTCCCAACATCCCAACCTATATTCATACCGATAACACACTCAATATCTTTTCTTGTTTGAAAATAATTTTATTTGTATGACAAGTAGTAAAAATATTGAATAAGAGATTCTAAGCATTTACCTAAATCAAGGTGATTGTATTAACAAAGCATGTCATGTTAACGATAAATCCTAAGTCATTTAGCATCAACAAGATAATGACAAACAAGGAGTAGCTATCCAACCGGGTTTATAACTAGATAAAACAGTAAAATAATTCAAGCATATGGATATAACGGGTTGTGTTAGGCTTCTATGGATTGCGTTGGAAAACTGGTATAAATATGATCAAGAGTAATAGGTTGGACTTGCCATCTTCAAAACCTTCGGGCAGCTCATGCTCGCGGTGCGAGGCTTCTGGTTCCGGTTCGCGGTACTAGTCTTCGTACTTCGGCTAGCAGGGTGGCCTCCGATCATTCTCCTCCTCGAGCACTCCATTGACTACGACGACTGAGCAACAACAAACACAATCAAATATAACATAAAATAAATGACATCAAGCGGAGATAAAAATAGAAGAAATGGATCTAGGATTATTTTAGAAGGATTTAGGAAAAAGAATTATTTGAGTCGGACTTTGTAGGGGTGAGTTATTGGATGTGCTGTATAGAGTGTCTATTAATTCCGAAAATAAGATAATTTGGATTCTTGCTTGCATGTGATTGGCTTGAGGGAGTTTTGTTGTGTTTGGACCTCTCGGACTAGCACATGGCTATGGATCCGGTTTATTTTGTGGCCCAGGAGAATGACGAGATTGGGCTTTGGATTGGTGGGGCTCTAAACTCGTGGACAGATATAGTAATAGAGGGGAGATGTGGACGGACATAGTACAGCAGCTCGTGCTGTTATGTTCTGTCCGCCATGACTGGTTTGCTCAAGCCCGAATCGGCGGCAGATCCGGCCACCGTTCTCGGAACCGAAAGCACGGTGGGGGGGGGGGGGGGGGGGCGGGGAGTATGAGGGGTTCCATTTTGATGACTTCAAGCATGGGAAACGGATGTCGTCCATGGTCGCCGCGGCAGCCATGGCTACAACTTCGGGAGGTCGTGAGGAGCTCGGCACACGCAAGGAAAGAGAAGGGCGCAAGTTGGGGCTCGTACAGGAGGTGCTCACCTTCGAGCCAATCGAGCTGCGGTGGCTGGACGTCGGAGATTGATAAGGTGGTGTTTTCTGTGTAGGAATAATGAGGGAGGAAATTGGAGCTGGGAAGAATATGAGCGGCGGAGCTCGACGGCTTGGCGACCTCGGTGGTAGCGAGGGAGTGCTGGTTGGATGCTGTTTATAGGCGGGCAGCGGCGAGCTATGCCAACGACTGTGGCTGCATGTCCGCTTGCGAGCGTCCTGGCACCAGCCTTGAAGGCGCGAGCAACGAGGCGGGGAAAGCCGGCGAGGACGGTTGTAAAGGCGTGGCGAGGTGAGGACACGGCGTGGTGCATGCGGCAGTGTGCGGTCGCATCGTGGGGCCGGCGTGTCGCGCGTGTGTCACTGATATACCTTTCTTTAAATCCATACTTTAAAATCTGATCATCGTAATCTGATCATCGAGTCTCTATACCCAGTTTCCCCGTAGCTATCATACTCTGTATCTCCTAAACTAGCCCACTTGTCAGATTCTTTTTATTTTTTTTACCCTTCTCCCCCCACCTTCCCCCTTCCCCACGCCCCTCCCCTGGTCCTTTCTCTCTCCACCTCGACGCCCCCTCCCTCCACTCGCCGGCGCCTCCCTCCCTCCCCTTCCCTCCGCTCGCTGGCGCCTCCCTCCCTCTCCTCCCCTCCGCGCGCGCGCCTCCCTTCCTCCCCTCCCTCCCTCGCCGGCGCCTCCCTCCCTCCCCTTCCCTCCGCTCGCCGGCCGCCCATCCTCCTCCCTCCTCCCTCGCCGGGCGGCGCCGCCCCCTCCATGGCCGTCGGATCCATGACTGCGGTGCCATGGCCGAGCTCGTGCGGCATCGAACTCGGCGGCCTGGCAAGGGAACTCCTCAGTGAGCTCCTCTATCCCATGCTCGCGGCGGGGGAGGCTGCGCGGCACGGGGGCTGGCGTGCTCAGATCCGGCGCGGCGCAGGCCCGGGTGCTGCCGGCGGCGCCCGGATCCGGCACGGCGTCGCGGCGCAGGCCCTGACGCTGGAGGGTGGCGGCGGCCGGGCCACCGCGTCCTGCTACCGGGCGTTCGGGAAGAGCGCCGGCGCCGTGGTCCCGTCGTCCTGCATCGCCAAGCCCAACGCCGGTGCGGAGGGCGTCGCCTGGGTGGAGGAGGACGACGCCGGCGGGGACGGCGCGACGGGCGTGGGCGAGCCGGGGCCGGCGCAGGTCCGAGGCGAGGCCGAGCAGGAGCGGCGGCGGGCCCAACGCAGCAGCTCCGGGCAGTGCGGCGGCGGATCGGGCCGGCGGCGCATGGCCCTCCACTGCTCCAAGTCGCGGTGGCAGGTCTCACGGAGGAGGGGCGCGGCGGCGGGCAGTTGGGATTGCGTGCGGGCCCTCGCCATGTGCGCCGGATAGCGGGAGCCGCTACCTCCGCTTGATTTGGAGGATGGGCGAGCGTCCGCTACCGTAGCGGAAGCGATAGCGGACGCTGCTGCAGGCGTTTTTCCGCTATCCGCTTCCTGCAGGACGCGGTAGCGGACGCCGCTGCGAGCAGCCTGAAACCACCGGAACAAGACTGCAAGAGCAAGCACAGGAAGAGGGGCCTGGCTTCGCAGGCTTGCACGTGGCGTGCGGCGGCGAGCTTAAGCAGCACCCTTGCTGCCATGCATTTGCGTGTGCTTTGTGTGAGGTCTGTACGAGAGATTAGGCAGAGAGGAGAGAGAGCAGAAGAGATTAGGAAATAAAAGAGAGCTGATTTGCTGCTGTATGTGCGAGACAAAAGAGGAAGGAATTGATGAGTAAGAATTAGACGCAAGAGGAGTTGAGCACCAGAAATGAGTTTTTGCAATTAGGTTTCAAAAATAGCTTTGAATTCAAATGATTTTTTAATATAAGTTTTTGGCGTAAGGAATATAAAGTTAGATCCATATATATTGGATCTCACCATCACCCTTGTATATATGCTCCCACGGAGAAGTCTGTTGGTATCAAACTTCGATTTGGATTCTAAAATCTAAAACTATACTCTCTCTGTTTCAAATTATCAGTCATTATCAGTCGTTTTAACTTTTCTAGATGCATAAATTTTATTACGCACCTAAATATATATTATGTCTAGATGCATAGTAAAATTTATGCACCTAGAAAAATCAAAACGACTAATAATTTGAGATGGAGGAAGTATATGCTAATTCTAACTCTTTTATGTCACTGCAGGTGATGGGGCAGAGCTCCTCCGTGGCTGCAATTTCCTTCAACAAAGAAAAAGATCAAAAAGGAAAATAGAACCTCATTTCTCCATCCCGTCAATCTACCAGTTTCATAATTCAACTCAAGCAGAAATATTACTTGCTCACTTAATCATATTCTCAAGCCATCGTGAATAGACAAAAACAACCAGTAATATCGATTTCATGGCTGAACCGTACGTGCATGTATACAACTCAAGACGAATTATTCCCAACTCTGTAACCGTACGTGTTATCAATATCAGCACCGGGGCTTGGCGTGGCGGGCGGGGAAGTACAGCGGGGTCTTCTCAGCATAGGTGAAGACCACCGGGCTGACGATCGGCGCGCCATTGGCGACGCTGCAGAGCCCGTTACCCAGCAATTGGATCTTGGTCTTGTCCACAGTCCCGGCGGCGCCAGCTAGACCGAAGCAGCGCACGACGACCTCAGCCATTGGGCACCGGCACATGTTGCTGATGGTCACCCGGTACTCCCGCTTCCCCTCCACCACCTTCCCAGTCAGCGCCTGCCTGACTTGGATGTCCCATAGGTCACAGTTACCATAGGCGACACCTGAACAGAATGCAGGCACTTGGACGTCAGGGATTTGCCGAGACATGATTTTAATTAGTAAGCAGCTGTGACGATCAGTCTCTTTGCAGATAGTATGCTAACGAAGATTATAAATAAAGTTATAATTTTAGAGCACTTATCAAAACAAATCTATTAAAAATATTTTTCATATGGGCTCTCGTGTAATTTACCTGCGTGTACACTGCGGCAGACAAGAGCAGCCAGTAAGAGCAAGATGGTAGCATTAGCCGTGGAAGCCATTGTCTCTTTGCTTCTATGTTCAGTTATGGATCGGATCTGGGGGTATGAAAGAATTTGTATAGCCGGGCTTGTGAAATGTGAGGGAGTTGCTTTCGGAGTGAAGAAATGGGTGTGTGTAGGGACCCATGTATAGAGCCGGAGAGATTCATATAGGGTCATAAAAAAATCAATTTAATTTGCGGTGTGCCTGCCGTTAACTAAATGCCTTTATTTTCTTTTATAAAGGGTCATAAAGACTTCTAAAACTGCTAAATGCATTTCATCCTATTTCATCAAAAGATCCTCTTAAGTTTTAGAAGAAAATTAAATTATTAATACCCGTTCAACTCTATAAATTCACAACTAAAACAGTAAAACATGAATAAGAATCATCATTAAGAATTTTGAAATTGAAACTACTAACATGGTTACAATTGGTGACTACTTTCTTTTACGAAACAAAGAACGAGTACACTCTGAAACAAACGAGAGGGTCAGTAGGCACGATCAATTTCATAGAAAGGGGCCAAATGTGCACGAGGCTTGGTGCCAGGTCTACATCCACGTAGACATGCATGGTCACATGTCATGAGTTATCACTGCTAGAAAAAGATCTTATAGTACTGGGTGATAAGGCCCTTATGCACCGGTTTGCCCAACCGGTACTGCGAAACCGAGACTAAAAGTCTCGGCCTTAGGCACCGGTTAAAACACCCGGTACCAAAGCACTTTCGTTCAAAAAAATTATATTAAACCTGGGAAGAGGCCCGCACCTGCGCACGTCCAAAGTCACGTGATTTTTTCACATGAAATACGCGCGCATGCGGTGGCTAGGATTCGAACCACAACCTCTTGCATTGCGTGTCCCTCACTTACCATCTCACCTACATAGCACTTGTAATTAGGAGGAAGATGCTTTTCTTTTGAAGTAATCCGTGGAGGAGCCTCCACCCAGTATGTAAGGCTAGCCAAAGGTACCGGGTAGTGTTACCACCCGGTACTGCTATGGGGTGCCAGGTGGTGTTACCACCCGGTACCTAAAGGTCATTGTACCTTTTGACCCACCCAAAAGTACCGGTACGAAGATGACCCGGTACTAATACTATAATTAGTACCGGATTATCTTCATGCTAGTACTTTTAGGGTGGATTTTTGGCTTGTTTTCTAGTAGTATATTGTGGCTGCACTTTTGTAGAGAAACACTCGTCGAGACTATTGATGATTTGACAAACTCATATGATTTCACAACCGAGCTGCTGAGTATCTTACACATATTTGTAGGACTTGTGCAGAGATCGCTCTGGCCCCTAACCTGTTCGTGCTCTAAGTTTCTGCGTGGATTATTAGTCTCGGATTGTGGTTCTGAGATTGTTTGTAGATTGAGTTGAAGTTCTTGCCCTCTCTCCCCGCTGCTTGGTCACATTAAATTAAGCTTATTAGGTATAGTATATGTAAAGCTTGGTTCTGAGATTATTTGTAGATTGAGTCGAAGTTCTTGCCCTCTCTCCCTGCTGCTTGGTCACATTAAATTAAGCTTGTTAAGTATAGTATATGTAAAGCTAGTTACTGCGTTGTTTGCAGAAAGTTATCCTCGGTTCTTCAACCTACAATCGTGAAGATCAAGATGCCATAAGGAGGTTCCAATCAGAGTGCTGTCTATGAAACATTATAAGTTGTGCTGTCCATTGTTTCCTGTGTCAAAGCTAGCTGTCTAATTGTATGCATGGTTAATGTCTAGTAGTTGCATCAATATCTATACTATAAAGATCGAAGATAATTGAAAATACTTCTCACCATAAAAAAACAGTCCTTACCCCTCACAACGGCCCCACCTGCTAAGTTTTGGTATGGCGAAAGTTTTGCTACCGCTGAAAAAAGAGCGCTTTCTAAAATGTTTCCTGGGTTTTGACGCTTCTTTTTTCACTGTGAAAAATTCTACCCACGCACCATACCCACCTCCAATCCCACCCAGACAAAACTCAACTTATAATTGGTAATCTCATGCATATCAAATTTGCTAATTCCAACCAAAATATAATTGGTAATCGCATGCATGCCAAATCTCATGCATACCAAATTTGCTAATTCCAACCATAATTACTATCTCTTTGTATAGACCATCACAAATCTCAAATTACCGTGATTGTTTCTTACTAGCATGCAAGGTACACACATGCCATAATTACCGTGATTGCTTATTAGCATGGAAAGAACACACAATTTTTCTTTCCTTGCTGCCACATTTTCCCTTCTTCTTTTATTTCTTTCCATGCTGCCATTTATTTCTTTCCTTGGTGCCACGTTTTCCTTGCTCCTTTCGAAACAAACATTCGTTGCAACCTGATTGTATCCTAGGTTCACCACGGGAGCCTTGCCCTCATCCTAGGTGCCTGTGCAGTTGTCCGGGTGGACGATGACGGTGCTGGGCCGCCGGTGACCCGGGAATGCCGCTAGCTAGGATGTAGCACCAGCGCCCTTCGATGTCGGAGATGATGTTGCCCTAACCTTGTTGAAAGGTAAGCTTGTGTTTAGTCCTTTTGGTTACAGGCAACCTGCTATAAATCTTCATGGTGTTCAGTTTTTCGACCAAGTTTTTAATTTTGAAGGTGCATTTTGGATGCTACGTCCATCTATTTTTTCCCACATGGACAATTCTTCTCCTCTCTACAATGTTACCAATGCATTAGTAGGTCGTAAGAGGAGCAGAGTGAACATCAACGACTACGGTAAATAATATATATCTATAAGTTTCTCCACGTCTGTCTCCTACAGGGCACGACCACGCTATCACTGATCGGTGGAGACAACGAAAGGCAACACGCACCATGCTGACATTGCAGCGGTGTCTCGGCGTCTGTCTTCTGTGAGGGCAGAGCCACGTTAGCACCGATCGTTGTGGCGACGGCGAAGACATCACTTGACTATTGAAAAAGGGCCAGGCAGTGGCTGTCGTTACAGCAAGAGCACAGGCGGGCTATTGATCTGGAAAACTGGGGAAGTCAGATGTGGTACGACGTAATGCAATTCCATAATTTTTTGTTCCATGCACTATTTAGGGTTCATATCATTGTATAGCCTCATTATAGAGTAAAGTATCTGCATTCTGATCAATGACAAGAGGCCACACTTGGTGACGCCTCGAACACATTAAATATCGGAAGAGGACGAACACATTAAATATCGGAAGAGGACGTGGTTCTAGAAGATTTAGAAGATTTAGATCAGAATTAGATGCTTGTTCCGTAAAGATCTTTGTCATTATTGTCTATTTTCTAACACGTGCGTGCCGCACATGCACTCTACTAGTATTAATAATGTTGCACATATTTTTGTTATGCATTTACTTTCTTGCAATTGATAATATATTCTAAGGGAAAGTAATATTCAAATTATTTTGACTTTTAAAAACTTTTCAAATCCTAACACAAATTGTATAAAGGAAAAGGAAAAGTCCGGTTTACCCCATCAAACTTTTACAAAAGTTTGATTTTCAACCTTTAACTATAAAATTAGATAACAGAGGCTATCCAACCGTCAAAACCGGGTAGATTTGGCCCTTGAGTGGTTTCAAATGTGGTTTTTTATTTTGTGAAAATTAAAAATATTCAAATTTAAACCAAAAAATCATAGTTCATTTTAAATAAAAAATACTAAGTGGGTATCAAAGGTTTTCTAAAAATGTAACCTATTGACACTCTACTTTCAGTTATTAGGATCCAATTTTTCATATTCATAGTATTTGGTTGCTTGTAGTCATGCCTATTTTTTGAATAAGTAAGATTCAAATAGAGCAATAATAGATAGGTTACATTTAAAAAAAATGGTACTAGTTTCATATTTTTCGAATTTAAAATGAATTAGTTTTGATTTTTTAATACAAAACCACCTTCAAAACAACCAAAAGGGCCAAACTTGTCCGTTTTTGACAGTTGAATACCCATCGTTTATCCGGTTTTGTAGTTGAAGGTTGAAAATCAGACTTTCACAATAGTTCGAGGGTGTAAACCAGACTTTTCCCTAAAGAACACCCATGTGTGAAGTTTAATTATGAACCTTTGATTTGGAGATATGTTGTATCTGTGTTTTACTGCCAAGCCCACTAAGGGATACCCTCGAGGTGTCGCTGAGATCTGGAACTCGAAAGTGCAAGGAACATAAGATTTAGACAGGTTCGGGCCGCTGAGAGTATAATACCTTACATCCTATGTGTTGATATGTATTGCCTTAGAGGTTGATGTGTTTCGTGGGGTTCCCTGCCCGCCCTTATATAGTCTGGGGGACAGGGTGACATGGAAATCCTAGCCAGATACGAACTTAGAAGTCCTACCCGAGTACTACTCGGGTAGTTTCATTCTATTCCGACTAGTCCTAGATCTACACGAAGAACTAGTTACAATAAATATTAGGTATGGACCATGTGCCATCCCTTATTCTAGAATATATACACCATGTGCGCAGTCCTGTAGACCCGGGTCTGACAAGCCCCCGAGCTCTTAGTCGAGTACTGCAGGCTCCAAGTACTTGTCAAGGAGTCTTCGAGTACTTCCATACTCCATCTTGAAGGTGTCTTCCAAGTACCTTTTTGGCTGCTTCGAGGCCATGAGGTGCTCATGCCCCGAGTAGTTTTCTTTTTTATATGGGGTATGATGAAACTCACACTCTATATGGAGTAGCCCCCGAGCCTTAGGTTGAATCGAAGAATTAGGCTAAGGGTCAATTTAGTCTTGAGTCTTCCAATCCTTATCTTCGAAAAAGTTTAAAAAAATATTGATGACACGTGTCCTACAGCCCCCGAGCCTTAAATACAAATCCCAAGGTTTGGAAAAAGGATCCAAAAGATCGTGCTATGCACTGTAGAATGTACCAAAAGTATGTTTTGATGGTTAAAGTAGGATCTATTTGTTCAGAAATTCAAAAATCCATTTTTTTAGGATGAGATCCCTGAAAAAGTGATTAAATAAATAACTTTCCCAAAACCACCCTAAAGTACCGCTAAAAAACAAATCTTATCCCGGAAAAAACTCTTCAACTTCTTCACTGTAGCACCCGCTGGTTTATTTAACCCCACAGTAAATCACCGGTTTTTCACCCTTTTACTCGTCGTCATTGCCTTAGCCTCGTCATCTTCCTCTGCCTCCTAATCATCGCCATCTCTAGATCTATTAATCTACCACCGTGATCTTCAGTCTCCCGCCGACGAAGTAGTCGCTGGTGTTCCAATCCTTCTCGCGCTCATCCTTAAACTTGTCCCCTTTACTTTCCTTGAGCCCCCGAGCGTCTGCTCGTGACCACAAGAGATGGGGAACAAAGAGAGCCGCGGTGGAAGGGAAGGGAAAGGAGTCGAAAACTAGCGCTCCATTAGTTCGCGCATGGAAGAAAAGTAAGTGCACTAAAGCCGATTAACAATCACTTGTTGATGAATTCTTACTGCAACCGAAAGAGATAGTGCAATGGCGCCCAGCCGGAATGGATGCAGGGCCGTATGAGAGTGCATAAGAAATTGTCCTTTTCCAGCATTTCATACAGCGCAGCCTTGTTCTTCAGACTAGTGATTTTTCCATGGTCTGCTCTTTTACTATCACACCTTGATCCCAACTCTATTCTCTATGTTGCTATTTTTTCATCTCTGCGGGTGTTTTCTGGGTATTGAACCCCATTTCGATATGTTCCGCTCCCTTTCCTACCATAAAGCCCATCCCAATACAACCATACTCGCATCAATTGAAGGAGCCATCTTTCAGCTGAAAGAAGGGATGGAGACAGGGGCGGGCTCAAGATTTGGAAGGTGGGTATTCAAAATTTCAAATGATGTAAAAGCTTTTTTTACAGCCCAAAGTACTTATTAATAGCATAAAGTTGAGAATCAGCAACATAAATTATTCATAATTTGAAATTGTTCAACATATAGATAATAGATGTAAACATATCAAAGTGGAAATATCTGAAATAAATAAAGGATAAAATTCTAAAATAACAAATGGATGGCATATCGATAAGGATGCTTACAAATACTCAAATGCTTACATCCCTCGCTCCCCCAATTGCGCCTTTAATCAATAACCATAGTACTCATTATTACCCCAATTACCCCAATTACTCATTATTAATACTCTTACACACTATAAACTGACAATTCTTATTGTCACCTATACGTGATTAACTAAATGGAGATCAGTGCAGGATTGGGATTACATGGTCACTCCACTTTGCTCTTCAGTATATGTTGCCCGATGCCTGTGCGTAGATAGCATGCTTGCCAACATGTTCAGACAGCTGAATGACAAATCAACTCCCATCTTGTCGGTCCGCGCATCTAGTTAAGCTGCAACAGCAACTCCAAGCTACTGAACCCACATAAGCAGCAACGCTGATAGTGGGCACTGGGCAGCTGGGCGCGCGGCAGGCGGCCGGAGCCTGGGCGCCTCTGCGCCTGGCCCTGCTGCGGCCTGTGCGAGCCGCGAGTGCGACGCGACCTGTGCCTACGCGCGTGGGCCCCGAGGCCCGAGGGAGATTAGCGCTGGGCGCTGGTCTGGCTAGGCAGCATTGGCCATCTCGGGGGGAATCGGGAGAGTGGAGGAGGCCAAGAGTAGGGGTGAAAGTGGTACGAATAATATCCATTCATATTCGAGTTCGGATTCATTTAGAGAATATCCGTCCGTATCTGAATTCGGGTGTTCAGTATCCGACGCGGTATCCGAATCCGAATACTGAAACTGAATTTTTACGATGTCGATATCTATTTATATCTTATCCGAGATGAATAGTAACTATCCGTACTCGATCTGAATCCAAAATGAATAGTAACTATTTGTATTCGTGTTCATAGATATCCGATCGTATTCGATCCGTTTTCATCCCTAGCCAGGAGAGCTGGAGGTGGGCGCTGGCAGGTCTGAATAATGGATTTTGGGCCGTGCAAGCCTATGTGGGCTGCAGAGGTTTTTTGGTTAAAAGAGAGACTGAGATGTTAGGAGCCTGTTTTGTTGTATTATTTTTATTTTTTGAATCATATACGTAGGACATATCATATATACAAAAATGGTTAAAAAATAGGTATTCAGTTGTGTTGATGCCAGATTTTGACACGTGTTGAATCGGCGTCAGGAGAAGAAGATTGGCCGATGCGGCAGATCTGAAGGCTACAGTAAGGAATCGGCCGATTGAGGTAACATTTGGAAATCGACCGATTGGTGATACAGCTTACGCCAACAGGTTGGGGCTACTTCAGAGGGTCCCGGTCAAAAGTTGGTCAACAGAGCGACGCTAAGTCGGTCAGGAAGCAATTGGAAAAGTCCTGATTTGATTAGGAGACGGCGGCGGAAGATTCTGCGGAAGTTAAGCTGCAACAGCAACTCCAAGCTACTGAACCCACATAAGCAGCAACGCTGATAGTGGGCACTGGGCAGCTGGGCGCGCGGCAGGCGGCCGGAGCCTGGGCGCCTCCGCGCCTGGCCCTGCTGCGGCCTGTGCGAGCCGCGAGTGCGGCGCGACCTATGCCTACGCGTGTGGGCCCCGAGGCCCGAGGGAGATTAGCGTTGGGCGCTGGTCTGGCTAGGCAGCATTGGCCATCTCGGGGGGAATCGGGAGAGTGGAGGAGGCCAGGAGTAGGGGTGAAAGTGGTACGGATAATATCCATTCGTATTCGAGTTCGGATTCATTTAGAGGGGTTAATATCCGTCCGTATCTGAATTCGGGTGTTCAGTATCCGATGCGGTATCCGAATCCGAATACTGAAACTGAATTTTTACGATGTCGATATCTATTTATATCTTATCCGAGATGAATAGTAACTATCCGTACTCGATCTGAATCCGAAATAAATAGTAACTATTTGTATTCGTGTTCGTAGATATCCGATCGTATTCGATCCATTTTCATCCCTAGCCAGGAGAGCTGGAGGTGGGCGCTGGCAGGTCTGAATAATGGATTTTGGGCCGTGCAAGCCTATGTGGGCTGCAGAGGTTTTTTGGGTCAAAAGAGAGATTGAGATGTTAGGAGCCTGTTTTGTTGTATTATTTTTATTTTTTGAATCATATATGCAGGACATATCATATATACAAAAATGCCTAAAAAATGGGTATTCAGTTGTGTTGATGCCAGATTTTGACACGTGTTGAATCGGCGTCAGGAGAAGAAGATTGGCCGATGCGGCAGATCTGAAGGCTACAGTAAGGAATCGGCTGATTGAGGTAACAGTTGGAAATCGGCCGATTGGTGATACAGCTTGCGCCAACAGGTTGGGGCTACTTCAGAGGGTCCCAGTCAAAAGCTGGTCATCAGAGCGACGCTAAGTCGGTCAGGAAGCAATTGGAAAAGTCCTGATTTGATTAGGAGACGGCGGCGGAAGATTCTGCGGGAGTCCGTTTCCTTTTTAAAGATATTATAGATATAGTAGTTTTCCTGTTTTAAATAAGGTTGTAACAAGTCGTAATGGACCAGGAGTCCTAGTTTTAGGGTATAAATAGGAGTCGTCAGGGCTTTGCAAAAAAAACACATCAATCAACAAAACAGTTCTACTTTTTACTAGTACTTTACTTTAAAGTCGGCGACTTTGCCAATACTGTTTCTTCTTTCACGAGTTCGTACGGATTGGCAGGACTGCATCAACTTGATCTCCGGCCAATTGGTAGGTTCCGCTTACCGAGTAACATCCGAGCTTTAACTACGGGCGCATCGCTGTGGTTTCGTTTGGATTTATTCACTAGTTATCGATATTTACTAGAATTGCAAGTTTTTCTTGTTGTTCTAGTATTATCACCAGTTATCCAGCTTGAGATCAGAGTAATCGGCTTTATCATTGCTTTTCCTCAATTTATTGTCATATAGCCGATTAGATCTATTTTTCAAGTGTTGTATCTGTAATAATTATTTAGATTGCTCCAGCAGTTTTCTTTGCAATTATTACGCGATTATCGGCTGATCCATAGCCGATCATCTTCACAGCAAATCGGCCGATTCGCCGGCGCGCTCTTCAGGACAAATCGGAAATCCAGCCGATCGGAGCGCCTGGAATTTAATACTTTTATTTCCTTGTCAATCAACAGGTCAGATTGACTGGCACGCCGCACGAACCGCACCAGGGCGATAACCCGAACAGGAGCTAAGCAGATTCTCCCGGGTCGTGTGTTCGACGCTGAAGACCATCGGCCGATTCCTGTCTTGCCGATTTTAGCGCCAACACACTTTTGGCACGCCCAGTGGGACACTTCAAGATCTGATATGTCGAAGAACGCAGAAATTTCCGACAGCAACATCATTGAGGTCACAGAAGCAGATCTCAAGGACGACCAGAGGGAAGAATTAGCTAAACATCTAGAAGATTACAAGAAGATGTATTTGCAGTCGTTCAGTCGTACCAGAAGCGGGGAAGCTGTCAAGAAGGTTCCTATTCCAGTTCCCCGCCACATCACCATTGCTGAGGACTCGGGCAAGATGTCCGATATGATCCAACAGTTTGTCTACCAGGCGTTCATCGACCAGTCCTCGGTGATGACCAACACGGTGTACAACGCCGTCATCAGCTCTCTAGCCAGCGGAGTAGTTCAAGGCTATCAGGGGCCTGCATATGCCCCGCCGATCACGCTGCTAGTCAGAAGCTTACCAGGCGCGTCCCAATCGGCTCCTCAGCCGATATTGACGCAACGCGAGGGGTACAACACTCTGTTGCCTCCAGCATCTCCAAGATACAGCGGTGCACCATGTTTCCCATCACAGGCATCGCTTCAACCCGTCTAGATTGCTTTTGTGCACTCGCTGCCCACAAGCTCAGTACCCTGGGGGACATCGGTAACGACGGCTTTCCCCGATCCATCAACCGGGCATGGAAGCTATCCAATCTAGGCGCCGCCCCAATCGGCCGTCGGGCCGACAGTCCCTCAGTATCTGCCAATCCCATCAGAAATCGGCAGGGGGCAGGCGCTGCAGAGACACTCAGAAGCACGGCGCCGATGATGACGTACGACGGGGCGGCGGATTCACTTCGCCATCAACTGTCAGCTGCTCAGCAAATTTAGCTGCACGCTTCAATTCATCACCCAGCTGCACCACCACCAGCCCTTCAACATATGCCGGCACTGCGAACGGTCGTTCATCAGCAGCAGGTGGACTGGACGGCAAGAATAGCAGAGGTGATTCAGGACCAGTTTGGGTTGAAGGCAAAAGTGAAGACTTACACATACAAGACGCCATACCCATCAGCCTATGACTTGCTACCGTTTCCACACCGTTACAAGGTGCCTGATTTCATCAAGTTTTCAGGTCTGGACGATACATCCACTATAGAGCACATCAACAGATTCATCATCCAGTGCGGAGAAGCCGCCACGCAAGATGCTCTGAGGGTGCGTCTGTTTTCATCATCCCTATCTGGAGCGGCCTTCCAATGGTTCACCACTTTGCCGCCAAATTCTATTGTTACTTGGGCCGATTTGGAGAAGCAGTTCCATAAGTACTTCTACGCAGGAGTACATGAGATGAAGCTCTCAGATTTGACCAGCCTCAGGCAGAGGAGCGATGAACCAGTAACGGGATATATACAGAGGTTCAGAGAAGTCAGGAACAAATGCTACAGTCTGGCTCTGACCGATGCACAGCTGGCCGATATCGCTTTCCAAGGCCTCCTGCCACAAATCAAGGAAAGGTATGCTTCGCAAGAGTTCGAAAGACTAAGCCAGATCGTTCACCGATTGGCAGGACAGGAAGTCCATCCGTTTGAACAGCGGAGGAATTTCCAGAAGAAGGTGGCGTACCTAGAAGGATCTGAATCTGATGGGGAGGAAGAAATCGGCCTGGCAGAGTGGGTGAAAGGCAAAAAACCAATATCATGCCCATTTGGAAAGAAAGAGCCAGAGGCATTCGGCTTTGACACATGAAAAACCGATAAGATTTTCGATTTATTACTCCGGGAAGGGCAAATTAAGCTATCTCAGTATCATACCATCCCTTCGGCCGATCAGCTCAAAAAGATGAAGTACTGCAAGTGGCACAACGCCACGTCTCATGACACAAATGAATGGAAGATCTTCCGTCAGCAGATACAATCGGCCATCGAGCAGGGGAGGCTCAAATTTGAAACCCCAGCTAAATCAGCAAAACCGATGAAGATAGACCAGCACCCTTTCCCGGCTAACATGGTTGACACAGGGAGAAGTTCACTTCAGACCAAGGTGCTGACGTCAGAATCGGCAAGAAGGAGCGGCGCTGTAGACCCCAGGAAGCAAGTCACGGCGGCTGAAATAAAAAAGAACAGGCGGGGGCCAGAACGACCGCGCAGACCCGTCACCTCCCAGTTCTTGCTCAGCAAATATCAGCGGCAGCAGGAACAATCAAAATACCACGACGAGATGATGCACCGGCACGAGGATCACTGGCAATGTCCGTTCTTCATCCACTGCTGGGAGAACGACATCCGGCTGCCGTCAGCCGATAACTATCCTGAGTGCAACGGATTGAGTTGCAACGATCGCCCGAGGTCACGCTCTAGGGATAGAGGATCAGAGCCGATCAGCAGAAATCGGTGCGAACAAGAGGGACAGCGCATTTCAGTGCAGGATCGGCTGGGGGGTAGAGTTGACCAGCACCACCGGTCAAAAGGCAGGATCAACCAACAGGATGTACTGGGGGGCAGAATCAGTGTGCACGATCGGCTGGAAGAGATGGCTGATGACAGGGTGTCAGATGAAAACCCCCTAGGAAGGGAACCGGATTGGGAACACGCCAGATCATCGGCTAAACCAGTAAATCCCAGATGGTGTCCCGATGGCCTATCCAGATCCCAGAAACGGAGGATCCAACGCCTGCGCCAGTGGGAGCAACAAGAAGAAGAACAGAAGCAGGCACCGGAGAAAAGAAACGTTAAGTCTCGGGTTTGGCGCCCCAAGAAAAACAACAGCCAGGGAGCAGACGATCAAGAATCAGCAGCCGACATCAACATGGTGTTCATATTGCCGATAGAATTCATGGCGCCTGACGATCGAGACAAAGTGACAAGAATGGAAGAGCAAATGGCGCAACTAGTGTTGGAGCCGATGACGGCTACTTTTGAGAAACCAGAAGAAGAAAAATGGCAACATCTTAAGGCGCTGTTTCTCAAAGGATAACCTTGCTCTCTTACTCTCTCAAGAGCTAAACCTAGCACTAACTCTCACAAAGCTTGTGCTAAACCTAAAGATGTGATCAATGTGCTCTTGGATGGCATGGAGGTGTTCTCTAGTGTGTATGGGGTTCCTCAAGACTCCAGCACCCTCAAATGACCCGGGGTGAGATATATATATAGGCCACCAACTTGAAGCAGCCGTTACAGAAAAGTATGTAGGCGTCGGTTTAATCGACCAGGGGTGTCGGTTCAACCGGTGACACTGAGCCTGCTTGCCGACCGTTGAATTCCCAACGTCTCTTTTGCTGATGTCATTTGAACCGACACAATGCACTGACTCAGCAAAGAACCCGTCAGTTTAACTGACCGTGAAGACTGATACTGGGCTAAGCTTGCATAGCTCTCTGATGCTATGGTTAATGCACCGACCCATGGGGTGTCGGTTTAACTGGTCCTGAAGGACCCTCTATAGTGCTTCGAACATGCTCTCTGATGAACCTGACAATGCACCGACGCCTCCATTGATCCAGCGTCGGTTCAACCGACTATGTAGACCAATTCTTCACTATAACACCATGCTAAGTCCAATTGCACCGACCCGTGCAATTTCAGAGCCGTCGGTTCAACCGACCCGTTCATTATCTTGGAGATGGTTTGGACTCCATCCATGGAACCTAAAAATCCTACAATCTTGAGCTCGCAAACTCGTTAGTCCCATTGATCATATTCTCACTCAATCACCAAAATCACAATATGGCCTAATGGGGCCATTTTCCTTACAGATGTATAGCTAGAATCTCTTATATTTCAGGACGGAGGTAGTACGACACATGCTTGAGACATGGTGTGGCATGCTCATCACTCAACCACATGACAAATATGTATTGCTAGAACACGCACACTGTTGGATCAGATCACAAAGACGTACGACTATAGTAGCACACGGCACATTGGACTGACTGAAGTAATAACAGGAATGAAGCCTCTTTATTAATTTATTCCTATGCAATAGAAACATCTTCAAAGACATATTAGTCCTGAAAAGTTGTACCTGATATCAACGTGTGGCTCCGATGCCCTTCAATGGCTGCCTTTGTTGGGATAAAGGCAGTAGTAATGCACTAATTAATCCCTCATCTTATGATTAACATTGAGGAGAACATCCAACAACAGATATGCAACAGAATAATAACGATCACATGCACAAAAGACACAACTATTTACGTGGGAAAACCTCCTCAAGGTGAGGAGTAAAAACCCACGGGACCAATCGGTCCACTCCAAGCTTCTACTATAATCAACAAATGGTTACAAGGAGTCTTCTCTAGGACCTCTAGAGGATTACACCAGCAGAAACACATTCACCATGATGCAACTTGGCATCAACAACAACAACCACAACTACTAACAAGAGGTATGACAACTGTCA
The DNA here is from genome assembly GCA_032594955.1 of Panicum miliaceum. NCBI lineage: Eukaryota > Viridiplantae > Streptophyta > Magnoliopsida > Poales > Poaceae > Panicum > Panicum miliaceum. Next base: position 42,467,767 of record CM064061.1, on the reverse strand, counting down.
AACAGAGAAGTCATATATTCTGCCCCCTCCGGTAATCAGTTCAGATCTCACAAACCACAGGTCCAATGCGCAAAAATTTTGGTAGGAAAGTAGACCTAGGAGTCCCCTGACTACTAACAAAATGTCAGCTCAATCGGACACCATTTCACCACTCAAACAAATCATCTACCGAAACTACTCTGTGCTGAAACTGCAGTCACCCGAACTGACGAAACCCCTCTCAAATCTGATGCTCTGCTCATCCAATCCTGAAACCAACTGACCAGATTGAAGTACTCTAAGTGTAGAACGAGCTCATCAAGTTTGATGCAAATCCAAGCACGTTTGAGCCTCCAATCACTGACTTGAAGCAGATCGATCAGAGCCACCAAATCTGGCCCCCTAATTCTAATTGGGTGGGGTATAAAGGAATTTGCGCTCTTCATATACCCATATGGCTGGGTATTAATTTTCAGTGATATACTTATTATCTGTTTTGGTGAGAGATTGAAACAATTTTAACAGGCATCTTTTGGAAAAACTTTCGAGTCCAAAACTTTTTAATTATTCTTAAAATGTTTTGGACGGATTTGTTGAAACTGTTTTCAACTGGCCTCCTTCTCCTTCTTCTTCCTCTCTTCTCTCAAGTTGTGTTGTATGTGTTCTGCTCTCCTTCCCCTCTCAAGTGACGTCCGGAGCAGGACTTGAGAGGAGTAAGGGTTTTTCCTGTGCTTTATACTTCCTTTTGAAATGTTCTCAACCATTTATCAAGCACCAAATCAATGGTGCACAAGTACTAGGATTGTGGGCTGTTTTCTGATTTTGCTGGGCTCCAATTCATCCTCCACGTGGAGGGATAGCCCAACAAAACTCCCCCTCCTGATATCATGGAGGATCTCACTGCCTTCTGGCAGCCATGCCAGCGAGCTGGCAGCAAATATTGAGCTTCTCCTTCGTCACCAGCTTAGTTAACATATCAGCCCCATTATCATTAGTGTAGACTTTCTCAACCTGCATTTGCTTAGAATTCAACACATCTCGAATCCAATGATAACGCACATCAATATTCTTTGACCTTGAGTGAAAAGTTGCATTCTTACTCAAGTGAATAGCACTTTGGTTGTAACAAAACAGCACATACTTGTCCTGATCAAACCCAAATTCATTGACAAACCTTTTCAGCCACAATTGCTCTTTGCTTGCCTCCATTGCTGCAATGAATTCAGCTTCAGTTGTAGACAATGCAACACATTTTTAACTTGCTTTTCCATGACACGGCTCCCCTGCATAGGTAATCAAATACCCTGAAGTAGATTTTTTGCTATCAACATCCCCGGTCATATTTGCATCTGTGTATGCAACTAACAAAGGCTCACTTCTCCCAAAACAAAGTATCAGATTAGTGCTGCCCCGGAGGTACCGCAAAATCCACTTCACAACTTCTTAATGTGGTCTTCCTAGATTAGACATAAATCTGCTCACAGTATTAACCGCATGAGCAATGTCAGGCATTGTACACACCATAGCATACATCAAACTTCCAACTGCTGATGCATAAGGAACATGCTCCATTTCCTTCATCTTCTCATATGTAGAAGGGCACTATTTGGTGCTTAACTTCAAATGAGCTGCAAGTGGACAACTCACAACTTTTGCATTATCCATCTTAAACTTGGAAAATACTTTCTTAATATACTTCTCTTGAGACAAGTACAATTTGTTGGTACTTCTGTCTCTCAATTCTCATTCCAAGAATTTGCTTGTTTTTCAAAGCCTTAGTTAACATTCTCTCAATTCTCAATTCATGGCAAAAGACTTACTCAACTATTTCTTCAGCGCTGCAATCTTTAAGACATTCTTACCAACAATCAAGATATCAACAACATAAAGCAACAAGATGATAAAATCATCACCTGAGAACCTCTGAAAGTATATACACAATGGTCTGAGCTACTTATCTTGTAGCCTTGATCCCCCATAACTGAATCAAATTTCAAATACCATTATCTTGGTGCTTGTTTTAGGCCATAGAGATTCTTCTTAAGTTTGCACACATGGTCTTCTTTGCCTTTCACAAGAAACCCCTCAGGCTACTCCATGTAAATCTCTTCCTCCAAATCACCATGAAGGAAAGCTTTCTTCACATCCATTTGCTCATTCCAAGTTGAGTCTAGTGCCAAGCCAAGGATCACTCTAATTGATGTCATTTTCACCATTGAAGAAAAGATTTCATCAAAATCAACACCTTTCTTTTGGCTGAATCCTTTCACAACAAGCCTGGCCTTATACCTTGGATTTGGCATGTGCTCTTCTTGCTTAATTCTTTAGACCCACTTGTTTCTCAAAGCCTTCTTGCCCTTGGGCAACTGCACCAACTCATATGTATGATTCTTATGCAAGGAATCCATCTCTTCTTGCATAGCTTTAATCCACTCCTTTCTGTGCTCATCTTCAATTTCATCTGCAAAACACTCAGGTTTCTGAACCGTCAGATAGGAACACCACATACTGATCTGAAGGATACCTGGTGGAAGGAACTCGATCTCTGCTGGATCTTCTAAGTGGAACGGTTGGTGGATCTTCTGATACTGGTGGCTGCTTATCCGGATCATCAATTTCAGCATCAATCTCATACTGCTGGGGAGCATTTTCATCACCTGTACCATGCACATTATCGTGTGCATCATCTGCAACATCACCTTCAGCTTGCTGTGGAGCTAGAGCTGCAGAAATTAGGTCTAATTCAACCAATGGCTCTTGCTGAGGACCATGCACCTTTGTCTTCACAATATACTCAATTGTTTGATCTTCAAAAAACACAACATCATGACTTCTCACAACCTTCTTTGCAATTGGATCAAGTAGTTTATATCCAAACTCAACTAATCCATAGCCAATGAAGATGCACTGTCATGTCTTTGCATCAAGTTTCAACCTTTCATCTTGAGGAATATGAACAAAGACCTTGCACCCGAACACTTTTAGGTGATCATAAGAATCATCCTTTTTATACCAAACCCTGTTAGGAACATCTCCCTACAAAGGATAGGACAGTGGGAGATTAATAACATCAACTTCAGTCATCAAAGCCTCATCCCAATATCTCTTAGGTAGCTTTGCATGTGACAGCATACACCTCACTCTCTCCACTATTGTCCTGTTCATCCTCTCAATAATAATATTTAGTTGTGGTATCTTTGGAGGGGTGAATTGGTGCCTAATCCCTTGCTCTTTGCAATATGCATCAAATGGCCCAATATATTCTCCTCTGTTATCAGTGCGAATGCACTTGATTTTCTCTCAGTTTCTCTCTCAACTGAGGCTTGGAATTGCCTGAAAACACCTAGCACTTGATCTTTGGACTTCAAGGGAACAGCCCAAACTTTCCTGGAGAAATCATCAAAGAAAGTGACAAAGTATTTAGCACCACCAATTGATCTTACTGACATTTTGCAAACTTCTGAATGCACCAAGTCTAGTAACTCTGGCTTCTTGTGAGGAGGTAGACTTCTGAAAGCAACCCTATGCTGCTTCCCAACTAGACAATCTGCACATTTGTTCAAATGTACACCTTTCATCCCTTTCAATAGATTTTCCTTCGCAAGCACAGTCATCCACTTCTCTCACTCATATGCCCAAGTCTCTTGTGCCATAGAACACAAGGGTCTTCTTTCTCTAATGCATTGATGGAAATGCTGGCGGCCTTTATTCACTCATCGTCCATCAACTTCTCGGGAATAATTTAGAGCTTTGCATCATGTTCCATATATATTCTATTTAAACTAATAAAATTCCACAAGTTTTGGATGAGTTGTCTATGCAGGAGCAGGTGTACGAAAAATGAGGCAAAACGGGGACAAACCCAGGCCGACCGGCCTACACTAGGTCGGCCGGCTTGGGAATGCCTCCATCTGCCATGTCATCGATCCAGGTGCAAGGAAACACACCCAGGATGATCATGAGTCATGCACTTGAAGTCAGTTTGATCCGAGGACCCGAAAGGCTTCTCCCACGGATTCAAGGGCCCACCTGCATGCAAGAAGTCGGTTAAAACCGAAAGGGCAACTCCCACCAACCTCAGAAGACGATCAGGGCCATCCACATGAAAGGCGGTGCCACTTGGAACCAACCCCAGGCCGGCCGGCCCCACCTAGCAGCCTCTGGTGCTCGGTCTTCACGTGGAAGTTACACAACTGTTAAGGTCGCGTGCAGTTGAGGCACATGTCCAATTACCGACCTTCTACTAGTATAAATAGGCCTCCCATCCTCACTTGTAGACACACATTCAAAAAGTTCTCTCTTCACTTCAGTTATAGAGTTAGGTCTAGTAGTCTAGGAGTTAGAGTCGAGTCAAGCTTGTCTCGGGATTCCCTAGTCATCATCGGAAGTCTGGTATAAACTCTTGTATCCTTTCTTTGACATTATCAATATAAGTTATATTCTTTATCTTTCCTAGTCAGCTTTACTTTTCGCATTTACTTATTTATTTCCAAGCGTTCAACTTGTGTGCGGAAGTTTTATCCTTTAGCTTAGTTCTGGTCTTAGTTTGTCGGGATCTTACCTTACGGGTTTTCTCACCTTGACTAGGGGGCTCAAGTCAGTTCCCTAGGTTGGGGGGGATTTCTCTTGAAGGCCTCAAGAGAAATCCTAACACCGAGTGTATACGTGGTGTCTGGCTTAGTGTTAGCTAGGAAGTGTGTTCCACCCCACGGAACTGTGTGGTAGGGGCAGGTGGTGATAGCCTTGTCCGTCCGTTGTAGTCCACCACGTTCGGGTGCTTTCATAGCAGTAGTTGTTGGTGTCGTTGGACTTCCCTCTCATACCTTTCCAAAGTCCTTCCTCGCCAGCTGCCGAAGTAAGCTCTAGTTTCCCGATAGCTAGGTTTAGGCAAGGTTTAGTCTAGAGAGGCTAGCTCGTTAATTAGAGAAGTGTTTTAGGAGTCTTTTTCGCTCGTTGTCCTCCCAGCTGTTTACCACTCTAAGGTAGTGATGGAGGTAGACCCAGGTACCTCTCTGCCGAGTGGAGATGGCCACTGTTGATGTTTTACCGGCAAGCCTACCTAGAGATACATTAAGGTAGTAGACTTGTGGTCAGGGTGTCGCCGAGATCAGGAACTCGATGGTGCAAGGAACGCAAGGATTTAGACAGGTTCGGGCCGCAGTATGCGTAATACCCTATGTCCTGTATGGTTTGTATTGCCTTGAGGTTATGCGTTATGTTTTGGAGGGGTCCCTGTCCGCCCTTATATATCCAGGAGGACAGGGTTACATGGAAATCCTGGTTTAATACGAGCTTAGGAGTCCTAACCGAGTACTCTCGAGTAGTTTCCTTCTGTACCGATTAGTTGTACCTGCGTATGAGTACTTTACAGTATGGATAAGGTATGAGACATGCCCCACCCCTTACTCTAGAATGTTCTACGTCACGCGTGCAGTCCCGTTGCCCCGGGTCTAACAAGCCCCCGAGCTCTTCATAGCCGAGTACTGCAGGCTTCGAGTACTTCTTGAAGTCATCCTTCAGTTTCTACTGAAACTCTATCTTGAAGATGTCTTTCGAGTACTTTCCTTGGCTGCTTGAGGCTTTGAGGTGCTCTAGCCCCGAGTATTTTCAGATCCTTTCTTTCTATGGGGTGCGATGCCAATCGCACTCCATATAGAGTAGCCCCCGAGCCATAGGTTGAATCAAAGAATCAGGCTGAGGGTCCAACTAGTCTTGAATCTTCTTTCCTTATCTTCCAAACATTTTTGAAAAATAAGCCATCGATGACACGTGTCTCGCAGCCCCCGAACCTTAAATCCAAATCCCAGGTTTTGAAAAAAAGGATCCAAAAGAACGTGGCATACTGAACAGTGTTATGTACAAAATGTATGTATAAACTTTGTGTATATGGTGTGTGATCTGCCTTGATGGTAAAGCTTGGAAATTAATTGGTTCAAAATTTGAAAAATCCCTTTTTTTCGGGATAGGGTCCCTGAAAAAATGGTGAATCAAATAAACTTTCCAAAAACTCTTCCCAAATAACCGCTCAAAAACAAATCACACACTTTTTTAGGGAAGAAAACTCTTCGGCTTCCAAACAGTGGATCTGGGCCTACCCTCTGGTTATTTAATCGCGCGGTGACTCTAGGGTTTTTACCTTGTCACTTTCTGCCTTAGCCATTTCGCTTTCTCCCACTCCTGCGCCGCTTGTTGCTTTAGATCTAGGGTTTGAGGGCCCCATCAAGCTCATCCTCCATCCCCATCCCCAACCAAACTAGTTGGAGAATTCAAAGCTGCTGCAGAGGCTGTCATGGAGATGGTGGAGTTCTCGACGGAAGGTGATGCTGGCGAGCAGACATTGCTGGAGAAGCTTCGCGCAACTCCCCAGGAGGTCGCCTGCTACATCTCGGAGGCCACCATGACATTATTGCTCAAGCACTTGCATTGGTAGAGTCCTACTGGCCCAAGGCACAACTGGAACCACTTGGTGAAGGCATGGCGTCCGACTGCTCTGTTGAGCAATTCACGAAGTACCGTGAAGAAGTCGAGCCTATTGCTGATAAGATAGCTGAGAGCCTGGAGCAAGAAGGTTAGGAGCAACAAAGACAATGTGTGTTATGGAAACACTTATGTTGTCTTCCTATTTGATCTTTCTTCAGCATGTATCTTTGTGTATTGTTTGCTGGTATGATCCTATGACTTTGGAGTAATCGGAGACGTTCAGGTTAAGCTACTCCAAGAGCATTGTCTTGTATGTAGTCAATAACTTGACGTTCCATGAAAGTGCTCGTGGAGCAAAAGGACTTAGCCTGGATTTACCCGATCGTGCGGTACACTAGGTTAGCCTTTGGGCTAGAAGCCTGAATGGTGTAGTTGTCAACATCCTGCGTGTAGCAGGGAATAACTCGACCGTGTGATGGGCTTGGTGACCCCTTCAGCTAATGCTTTAACGCTCTCTTTCGAGTAGTTGTAGCAGTGGCTGGATTTATAGGAGTGTAAGAAGTACTCGAGTGCTTTGCCTCATGGCTGTACTAGACGCAAGTACTCGTGGCGAAGCCCCCGAGTGTAAGCAAGCTAAGTAGAAGTACTCGTGGCGAAGCCCCCGAGTATAAGTAGTTGAAGGAATGTGTAAACTCGTGGCGGAGCCCCCGAGTTTTAACGTAGGCGAAGAATGTAAGAACTTGTGGCAGAGCCCCCAAGTTAAAACAAGCGTAAAGAAGTCAAATTACGATGAAATCAACTCTTTAATTATAATAACGTTGACATGCAGATGGCAAATTGTTTTACAACTTCTACTAGGCATAGAATTTCCGGAGATTCTCTATGTTCCAGGAGTTAGGAACTTCCTGGCCATCAGGGTACTGCAGGTGATATGACCCTAGTCTTGTAACTTCCGACATGATGAAGGGGCCTTCCCACTGTGAATTAAGCTTGTGAAGCCCAATTTTGTCCTGGATATGGCGAAGGACAAGATCACCAATTTTGAAAGACCGTTCCCACACATTGCGATCATGATAGCGTTGGATGCCCTGCAGATAGTGGGCTGATTGGACAAGGGCACTGCATCTGGCTTCGTCAATTGAGTCTGTTGGCGCTAAAATTGGCTGGATAGGAATCGGCCGATGGTCTTCAGCGTCAGACACACGACCCGGGAGAATCTGCTTAGCTCCTGTTCGGGTTATCGCCCTGGTACGGTTCGCGCGGCGTGCCAGTCAATCTGACCTGTTGATTGATAAGGAAATAAAGTATTAAATTCCAGGCGCCTCGATCGGCTCGAGTTCCGATCTGTCCTGAGGAGCGCGTCGGCGGCGAATCGGCCGATTTGCTGTAGAGATGATCGGCTATGGATCAGCCAATAATCGTGTAGTAATTGTAAAGAAAACTGCGGGAGTGATCTAAACAATTACTACAAAGAAAACACTTGAAATAGATCTAATCGGCTGTAAGATGATGAATCGAAGAAGAATAATGACGAAGCCGATTACTCTGATTTCAAGCTGGATAACTGGTGATAATACTAGAATAACAGGTAAAACTTGCAATTCTAGTAAATATCGATAACTGGTGAATAAATCCAAACGAAACCACAGCGATGCGCCCGTAGTTAAAGCTCGGATATTACTCGATAAGCGGAACCTACCAATTGGCCGGAGATCAGGTTGATGCAGCCCTGCCAATCCGTACGAACTCGTGAAAGAAGAAAAATATTTGCGAAGTCGCCGGCTTGAAAGTAAATTGCTGGAAAAGTAGAAGTATTGTTGTTGATTGATGTGTTGATGTTTTCTGCAAGACCCTGACGACTCCTATTTATACCCTAAAACTAGGACTCCTAGTCGATCACGACTTGTTACAATCTTATTAAAAAATAGGAAAATTACCATATCTATAATAACTTTTAAAGGAAACGGACTCCCGCAGAATCTTCCGCCGCCGTCCCCTAATCCAATCAAGATTCTTTTCAATTGCTCCTTGACCGACTTAGCGTTGTCCTGTTGACCAAGTTTTGACCAGGACCCTCTGAAATAATTCCATCCTGGTGGCGCAAACTGTATCACCAGTCGGCCGATTTTCAACCGTTACCTCAATCGGCCGATTCCTTACTGTAGCCTTCAGATCTGCCGCATCGGCCAATCTTCTCCTCCTGACGCCGATTCAACACGTGTCAAAATCTGGCGTCAACACATGCCCCCCAGTTTCAGAGTAAAACATAACTTTTTCTTCGAAACTCTTTCTTTAATCCTTTCCTCCGAAACGGGCGCAGTAAAATCTCCTTCCGTTCCGCGGCACAATGATTGCAATTTCCTCGGACCGAGCGCGCGAAACGACCGCTCCTCTGGAATTCGTGTAGACGGCGCGGTAAAAATACCATCTTTGCCCTCGCTCTCCTGATTTTTCTTAAGTACTGGCCTTCTCCGTCTACTCTTCCCCACAAATCTAGCATTCTCTTCCAACGAACCATTGTTCGTCTTCCTCCAAGCTCTCTTGATCTCCAAGCGCTTCCCCCTTCCCGGCGACATCATCCGCGGCCTGCTCTAACCCCCCAATGGTGTCACCATCGGCGACCGCTCCATCCACGGAGGCTCCATCGGCAACTCCTTCGGCGGTGGCGGCCCAATCGGCGGCTTCCCCAGCAGTCCCATCGGCGACGATGATTTCTATCCCAGAGGTAAATGTTTGAAATTTTTCCTTTTCGCTTTTCTACTGCTTCAGCACTTTCCAAATTCTTTCTCAGTTTCTTCCCCTTTCCCCTTTTTTAGGCACTTAGGCACCGAATTACTATTCCACTCTCAGAATCCTCTGACCTCATCTGTTTGGTCCCTATGGGGAACCCCGATCCAACGGATCTGATCAGCCTAGAAATTCATAGAATCCCTTTTAAGCAATCATCCATGGATTTAGATCACTGGGTAGGCACTTTCAGATCCTGGCCAAACGAAACCCCTGGGTGGAGAGAATGGTACCAGAGGGTGGCCAGATCCTGGAAGGTTCAGTGGGAAGAACAAAAAATCGGCCAGTGCATAGATTTGTCTCTGTCTCAGATGGAAAGAAACGAACCTCTGGTCATGGCAGCCTCTTATTTTTGGTCTGATGCACTTAATGCATTCCTTTTCGGACATGGACCTATGACCCCGACCTTGGCCGATGTTCTGCTGTTGACCGGCCTCCATGTCTCCTCCACCGATACCCCTTTTAATTATCTGTTCAAGCCATCACATCGGCTAGAGACCAAAGGAATCGACGGGTGGAAAGGGTATATTAGCAAAAACATGAAGACCGGGATAGTCTCACAGAGGGAGCACACTGCCTTTCTGATGATGTGGCTGGAAAAGCATCTCTTCTGTGGCAGAGCAGTTGGTCCCTCTTCAAACACCCAAGCTTTAGCAGAAGCTTTGTCACAAGGATCGACCATCCCTCTTGGAAAACATTTGCTGGGATCGGCCTATTACCTGATGCACCAAATCGGCACCAAGCTGTCGAAGGGGGAGCCGATCGGGAACCCTGGTGGTCCCTGGTGGTTCATCACCCTCTGGCTCAATTTACATGTGAGCAAGGTCTCTCAGCAACGGATAGAGACCAAAACCTTCCCTAATATTGAGTCAGAGGAGAATCCATCAGTCCGACGCCGCTGCAGATCTTTTGGAGAAGCGGTATCGGCCTTCCCCGGCTGCCAGTTTGCTGCTACCCGCACAGCTGAGTATTTCAGATGCTTTTATAATGGCCTTAGCGAAGAAACCATCAGCTGGCACCCATATCAAGCAGTGGAGCCGATTTTTGAATTACCCATAAGCTACGATTTCTCCACCCACACTTTTGACAGAGAGCTTATGGATGTCTTGATCAAGCCGGGGATTCTGCCGGCCAATTTCTTCTCAGGAAAGGATTCTCCCACCTACGAGTTCTACAATCCATCGGCTGCGGCAAGGCAACTGGGTTTTGGCCAACTGCCGATTCGGGTCTACTTCGCCGGTCAGGCGAAATTCAGAGATGGACTGACCTCAAGTCTTGATTACAGTCAGCTGTGCGATTTAGTACCCGATTCCAGTACTATTGACCTGAATAATTGGTCAGTTACCTCTTTTGCCACCCAGCAATTCAAATTATGGTGGGCAGAATGGAAGTAACATCTTTTCTGTAAATCTCCATCGTCTTACTGCAACCTCCTGGACCCAGAGAACATCGATCCAAACGCAGCGGTATGTCCTTTTTCCTCAGCCGATTCCAATGTTATTTCTTTCCACATTATCATCTCGTTATTAACTCATGTTTATTTCCTTAGTCTGAAAGCCATGTCCCTCCGATGCGGAGCCGAAGCGGCAGGCCGATAGATAGTCATCATCAATACACGCCATATCCACTTATCGGCTTCCATGCTCCAACTGTCAAAGATATCTCTACTGGCCGATCGAAGCGAGCACCGAAAAGGCCAACATTAAAGATAACCAGCCGTCGGGTGCGAGCTCGCATTGGATCGGCTGATCAGACGGCAATAGCATCGGCTGAAGTTCCCCGTATCAGATCGGCCGACCATATGGCGGCAGTATCGGCCGAGACTTCCCGCATCGGATCGGCCGACCAAGTGACGGTGACACAGGCCGAGACTCCAATCCCTTTACCGTTGCCGGTTGTCGAGATGGCCGATCCCCAAGTCACTGCTGAAGTCGGGGCAGCTGCAGCATCGCTATTAGTAGAAGCTGTTCAGGTAATCTTACTTATCTCATATATTCTTCAAATCTTCCACTGACTTTAACTTTCTTCTTCTGCCAGGCTGCGCAAGCTATTCCACCGCAATCTCCACAGCAATCGACTACGTCCCAAGTGGGAGCCAAAACTCCAGCAGCTCCTATCATCGAGGTAAATGATCTCTTACCTTGATCTCTTGACTTTCAGAAAACTTAACCGATCTTGATGCAGGCCGATTTGGGTATGCTAACTACAACCCCACAACAGGCATCGGCCGGGAAACCCACAGAGGCATGGCAAACTTCTCACACCATCTTATTTCGATTTCCCATAGCATACTCACAGGATCTTCTTTTATATCCTTTTCAGGAAGCAGGTCCAAGTGGAGCACTAATAATCGTTGAATCTTCCTCCTCCGACGAGCCAACTGCACCAACCTCTGAGACAAGGGAAACGCTTCCACCGGCGCAGGCAAGAGAAATTCGCTTTAAGGAGGTAACAAACTTACCATTAGAATCGGCCGATTTCCCTTTACTGCTTGCCTACCTTAATACTTTATTTCCTCACAGGAGCAGGACACCCCTAATAACAGCATCTTCTCCTTTGCCGTCTCCTTGCCCGATGATGAAGAAATTGCTTCACACCCAATCCCATCAAGCTCCACCTCCGACGATGTCCGTGCCAAGCTCGAAAGCATTGCACTCTCCTTCAAGACGACATCGGCCGATTGGTAGAAGATGCGTCGCCGATTCGACAACTTTTCAACGAGATCAAAGGTCGAATCCCGGAAGAAGTATCAGAAAATTTAGCGTATGCTGCCTATATAGAGCACATGCAGAATCCGGTTTCCAGGGCGCTGCGCCATATGGCCGATCGTGCTCAGATGGCAAAAACTCAGGAGGAGGTCGATTCATACAAGCACCGGACTCAGGAATTACACCACAGGATCAACTTCCTCGAAAACTGCCGTTCGGACATCGTCGGCGCGATAGATCGGCTGAAACGGAGGAGAGCAACCAAAGAGATAGCCGCTGAAGAAAAGAAGCTCCAAGAACTCCCATCCATCATCAGCGAGCTGAAGCAAGAAAGACAGCATCTGGCCCGCGAAACGATAAGGCTTCGTCGCCGTGTGTCAGAAGTACCAGGGTCGGCCGATGATGATCAGAGAGTACTAGACTCGGCCGATCAAATTAGACGACAAGCTATTGTAGCCATAGACGCTTTCCTTGGGTTGTAAAGAATATGTTAAACATTTATTGCTCCTTCAATGTCACTGCGCCGATTTGGTTTTGAACTGCTTCTTCAGTCAGCTTTGCATTTATGTATGTATTTACTTCGATAGGACGTGTCTCACCATCCATCTACCTCCCCTTCATTTATAAGTAGACCATTCACCATCTGCAGAGGCATACACATCACTTATCTTCTCTCCCTCTTTCACTGTCCCAAACTGAACGGCAAGATGTCTTGTTCGTCCTCTTCATCTTCTTCCTCTGTCAACCAGGTATGAACTTCTCTTCTGCCTTTCTCCCAAGCATCTTAATCGCTCTGATGTTGGGTAACCCCTTTTATCTCTGTTTAGCCGAAACGTCTCAGCCCTGGTCTAGAACGAGCGATAGAAATCATACATTCAGAAGAGCCACTATCACGGGCAGACAGAGATCTGATAAGAGCTCATGCTGAGGAACTCAGAGATCATGTCCCCGCTGCTGTCCAGGAATACTCAGACCTTATAGATGCTCACTTTTTGATCCGCAAGCGACCATCTTCTGAAAAAAGTCCTCCACTTCCTTGTAAAGCTAAAACCGAAGTTGCCATGGAAGATCTGGAGGAGAAGAAGACCCGCCTGCTGATAGAACTTTGCAACCAAGCTGAAACTGGAGCCACTGCAGAGGACCCAAAGGAGAAAAGGCTCACCCTTATGATAGAACTGGGTCGCATCGAGAGAGAAATCCAGCGTAGGCGTAATCAGTAGACATGTCGGTATTTTTATTCTAAGGGCGACTTGCACCATGTCGGCCATGTACTCTGTCATTTTCATCCAATAATGAATCCCAATGCTTCCTTCACCAGATGTGTAGACAAAAACCGATGAGAAATCGGCCATGTTACCTTGATATATTTTGCTGCAAGTTATGCATCTACCCAAATGCTTGGATAGTACCTCTTCAGATATCGTCCGTTTAAAGCTCTTGGGAACTCCTCCCCTTCGACTGTCTCCAGAATATATGCATTCCCAGGGGCACATCGGCCGATTCTATACGGCCCTTCCCAAGTGGGTGACCATTTACCGAATTTGGCAGCACCAACTTCCATACCAAATCTCCCTGAGAGAACTGTTTAACTTTGATCTTTTTGTCATACCATCTGGCCACCCTTTTCTTGTTTTCTTCTAGACTAATCAGGGCTCTCAACCGTAAACCCGCCGAATCGTCAAGTTCATCTTTCATGAGAAAGGAATAGTCATCGGCCGTTAACTGATCTTGTAACGATATACACCTTGACCCTGTCCTTATCTCCCATGGCAAGACCACCTCATGACCATAAACCAACTGATAAGGGGATATTTTAATGTCTCCATGACAAGCCATCCTATATGCCCATAAAGATTCAGCCAAAGACATATGCCACTTCTTGGGTTGCTCTTCTATCTTTCTCTTGATTAGTTTGATTATCCCTTTATTAGACAATTTTGCTTGGCCATTGGCTTGAGCGTAGTATGGAGAAGAGTTTAATAATTTAATCCCCATATCGGCGGCGAACTCTCCGAATTCTCCAGAAGTAAATATTGTCCCTTGATCAGTTGTGATGGTTTGAGGAATACCAAATCGATAAATAATATGGCTTTTAACAAATTCAATCATATCGGCCGATGTCACATTCCTTAAAGGAATTGCCTCCACCCACTTAGTAAAATAATCTGTAGCCACCAATATGAACTTATGCCCTTTGCTCGATGGAGGGTGAATTTGTCCGATGAGATCTATTCCCCAACCTCTGAACGGCCACGGCTTAATTATCGGATTCATAGCCGATGCTGGCGCACGCTGTATATTACCAAACTTCTGACAGTCTTGGCATCCTTTATAATACTTGAAACAATCTTCAAGAATAGTTGGCCAATAATACCCATTGTTCCGGATCATCCATTTCATTTTGTGAGCCGATTGATGAGCTCCACACACGCCCTCATGGATTTCTCCCATCAGAACCTTTGCCTCTTCTGTTCCCAGGCATTTGAGAAGAACTCCATCAATCGTCCGATAAAATAAATCATCCTCAAGCAACACATATTTTGTAGCTTGAAAACGTACTCACCGATCCACTTTTTGGGATGGATTTTTCAAGTAATCGGCGATTTCCTTTCGCCAGTCATCGGCAGCGAGCTCTAGCATCATCACTCCTTGAATCGGCCGATACCCGGAAGCATGTTGGGCTAGTCTGTTGGCCTCTTCATTATAATTCCTGGGGATATGCTCAATTATTGCAGACTTAAACTCTTTTAAAAGCCGAAGGCAATCCTCATAATAAATCCTCAGGATGTCATCCTTGCACTCAGATCGCCCCGTCAACTGATCCACAATGAGCATGGAATCTCCAAAAATTTTGACTGCATCAGCTCTGACTTCCCTTAATAATTGGATGCCTTTCAGAAAGGCTCGATATTCCACCTGGTTATTAGTTGCGGAGGCTTCTATCGGCAGAGAGAAATTATAACTTGCCCCCCGAGGTGACACAAGAACAATGCCGATTCCTGATCCGACCCCACACGAAGAACCATCAAAATATAGAGTCCATGGAACTGGTTGTACAGTGGCGATTTCTGGTCCACAATGCTGAACTACGAAATCGGCCATCACTTGACCTTTGACGGCTTTGGCCGATTCGTACCTTAAGTCGAATTCTGACACAGCCAGGATCCATTTTCCAATCCGTCCTTTCAAAATCGGCAACGATAGCATATATTTCACCACATCATCCTTGCACACGACTATGCATTCTGCCGATAACAAATAGTGCCTGAGCTTGGTACATGAGAAGTATAAACACAAGCATAGTCGCTCCACCGAGGAATATCTTGTTTCGGCATCTAAGAGTCTTCTGCTGACGTAGTATACCACTCGTTCTTTCCCCTCAAACTCCTGTACCAACGCCGATCCAATAGCGTGTTCATCAGCCGATAAATATAACTTGAACGGCTTACCAGGCTGTGGTGGAACCAATACCGGAGGTGAAACCAGATACTGCTTGATATTCTCCAGTGCCTTGCGCTGTCCTTCTCCCCATATGAATTCCTGGTCGGGCTTTAATTTCAACAGAGGGGTAAAAGCCTGAATACATCCTGACAGGTTGGATATGAATCTTCTGATAAAATTGACCTTGCCGATGAGGGACTATAGCTCAGTTTTATTTTGTGGGGCCACCACTTTGTTGATGGCGTCTATGGTCTTGCGGTTGACTTCTATCCCGCGCTCATGGACCATGAATCCTAAGAATTGCCCAGCCGATACACCAAATGCACACTTGTTTGGGTTCATCTTCAACCCATGCTTCCTTGTGCACTCCAGTACTTCTTGTAAATCGGCCAGATGATCTTGGTGACCTTTTGACTTGACCACGACGTCATCTATATAAATTTCCACCGATGAACCAATGAGCTTGTGGAAGATGTAATTCATGGCCCGTTGATACGTAGCGCCGGCGTTCTTCAACCCAAAAGTCATAACCATCCATTCAAATAAACCAAGATGACCTGGGCACCTGAAAGCCGTTTTCGATATATCTTCTTCAGCCATTAATATCTGATTGTACCCTGCATTCCCATCCATGAAACTTATGACTTTATGTCCTGCGGCAGCATCTACCAAGATATCGGCCGTTGGCATCGGATATCCATCCATTGGCGTAGCCTGATTTAAGTTCCTAAAATCGATGCACACACGTAACTTTCCAATCTTTTTGTATACGGGCACAATATTAGAAATCCATTCGGCGTAGCGGCACTGCCGAATAAGTCCTGCTTCAATCAACTTTGTAATTTCGGCCTTTATATCACGTAGAATCTTGGGGTTACACCGTCGTGCAGGTTGCTGATATGGCCGATATCCTGATTTTATAGGTAACCGGTGTTCAACAATAGACCGGTCTAGTCCTGGCATCTCATGATATTCCCAAGCAAAGCAATCCTTGAACTCTTTTAATAAACTTATCAATTTACATTTGTACTCAGGATCCAAATTAGCACTAATGTACGTCAGCCTTGATTTGCTGCTATCTCCCAAATCTACCATCTCTAATAAATTGGCCGACGTAAACCCATGCCCAAGCTTCCCATCTTCTCGGACGAGCTGATCCATTTATTCTGAATCTTCAGAGCCGACTGCTTGGATCGGCTGTAGACTGAAATTGGACACTTTCAGGAAATCAGTGTCCCAAGTCCTGCCAGATATACATTTGACGTGCTCGCAGCTCCACTGTTGCGTGTCGGCCGCTGCAACGCTGTAGACGGAATCGGCAGTGACTACCTCTGTGCTGTCGCCGACCCATTGCACAAGGCATTGATGCATTGTAGATAGGACACAACTTTTTGCGTGTATCCAGTCGCGACCAAGCAGCATGTTGTAGGACCCCTTGCCATTAATAACAAAAAAAGTGGTAGGGAGGGTCTTACTGCCGATGGTGAGGCGACGCAGAGCGCTCCGCGGGCGGGAGACACGTTGCCTTCAAAATTCTTCAGCATCATGTCCGTCTTGGTGAGGTCTTCATCGCCCTTGCCTAGCTTGCGGAACATGGAATACGGCATGATGTTAACTGCAGCGCCTCCATCTACTAGTAATCTGGTGACGGGTCTTCCGTTGACATAGCCTTTGAGGAACAGCGCTTTAAGATGCTGTCGTTTTTCCTCTTCTGGTTTCTCAAACGTAGCCGTCATCGGCTCCAACACTAGTTGTGCCATTTGTTCTTCCTCCGTTCTTGTTACTTTATCCCGATCGTTGGGCGCCATGAACTCCATCGGCAGTATGAACACCATATCGATTTCGGCTGCCGATTCTTGGTTGTTTGCTTCTTGATCGTTTTTCTTTGGGCGCCACACCCGAGACTTAACATTTCTTTTCTCTGGCACCTGCCTCTGTTCTTCTTCCTGATGCTCCCACTGGCGTAGGTGTTGGATCCTTCGCTTCTGGGATCTGGATAGGCCATCGGGACACCACCTGGGATTTGCTGGTTTGGTCGATGATCTGGCATGTTCCCAATCTGGTTCCCTTCCTAGGGGATCCTCGTCTGATACCCTGTCATCGGCCATCTCTTCCAGCCGATCGTGCACGCTGACCCTGCCCCCCAGTCCATCCTGTTGGTCGATCTTGCTTTTTGACTGGTGGTACTGGTCAACTCTGCCCCCCAGCCGATCATGCACCGAAACGCGTTGTTCCTCTCGTCCGCGCCGATTTCTGCTGATCAGCTCTGATCCTCTATCCCTAGAGTGTGGCTTCGGGCGATTGTTGCAGCTCAATCCGTTACACTCCGGACAGTTATCGGCAGACGGCAATCTGATGTCGTTTTCTCAGCAATGGATGAAGAACGGACATTGCCAGTGATCTTCATGCCGGCGTATCATCTCTTCCTGGTATCTTGATTGTTCTTGCTGCTGCCGATACTTACTGAGTAAGAACTGGGAGGTGACGGGCTTGCGTGGTCGTTCTGGCCCTCGCCTGTTCCTTTTGATTTCTTCCGTCGTGATCTGCCTCCTGGGATCGACGGCGCCACCCCTTCTCGCCGATTCTGACGTCAGCACCTTGGTTTGACTTGAATTTCCTCCAGCGTTAACCATGTTGGCCGGGAAGGGATGCTGATCTATCTTCATCGGTTTCACCGATTTAGCTGGAGTTTCAAATTTAAGCCTCCCCTGCTCGATGGCCGATTGTATCTGCTGACGGAAGACTTTGCATTCGTTTGTATCATGAGACGTGGCGTTGTGCCACTTGCAGTATTTTATCTTCTTAAGTTGATCGACCGAAGGGATGGTGTGATGCTGAGATAGCTTAATCTGTCCTTCCTGAAGCAATAAATCGAAAATTTTATCGGCCTTTGACGTGTCAAAGCCAAATGTTTCTGGCTCCTTCTTTCCAAAAGGGCATGTATCGGTTTTTTCCTTTGACCCACTCTTCCAAGCCGATTTCCTCTTCCCCATCGGATTTAGATCCTTCCAAGTATGCCACCTTCTTTTGGAAATTCCTCCGCTGTTCAAACGGTCGGACCTCTTGTCCTGACAATCGGTGGACGATTTGGCTCAGGCTTTCAAACTCTTGGGCAGCATATCTTTCTTTGATTTGTGGCAAGAGGCCTTGGAAAGCGATATCGGCCAACTGTGCATCGGTTAGAGCCAGACTGTAGCATTTGTTCCTGACTTCTCTGAACCTCTGTATATATCCCATCACTGGTTCATCGCTCCTCTGCCTGAGGCTGGTCAAATCTGAGAGCTTCATCTCCTGTACTCCTGCGTAGAAGTACTTGTGGAGCTGTTTCTCCAGATCGGTCCATGTAACAATAAAATTTGGCGGCAAGGTGGTGAACCACTGGAAGGCCGATCCGGACAGAGACGATGAAAACAAACGCACCCTCAGAGCATCTTGCGTGGCAGCCTCCCCGCACTGGATGATGAATCGGTTGATATGCTCCACAGTGGATGTATCGTCCGTCCCTGAGAACTTGGTGAAATCAGGAACTTTGTAGCGGTGTGGGAACGGCAGCAAGTCATAGGCCGATTGATATGGCGTCTTGTAGGTGTAAGTTTGAACTTTTGGCTTCAATCCAAACTGATCCTGGATTACTTCTGCTATTCTTGTTGTCCAGTCCACCTGCTGCTGATGAACAGCTGTTCGCGGTGCGGGCATGTGCTGAAGAGCTGGCACGACTGGGTGATGAATCGGCGAACTTTGCTGAGCGACCGATAGTTGATGGCGAAGTGAGTCCGCCCCCCCATCGTATGTCATCGTTGGCGCCGTGCCTCTGAATGCTTCTACAATGCTTGCCCCCCTGCCGATTTCTGATGAGATCGGCTGATACTAGGGAGCCGTCGGCCGGACGGCCGATTGGTGTGGCGCCTGGATTGAATAACTCCCGTATCCGTTCGTTGGCTCGGGAAAATACATCGTCGCCGATGTTCCCCAAGGTACCGAGCTTGTGGGCAGCGATTGCACAGAAGCAATCTGGACGGGTTGAAGTGGTGTTTGTGATGGGAGACATGGTGCACCGCTGTATCTTGGAGACGCTGGGGGCAATGGAGAGTTGTACCCCTCGCGTTGCGTCAATATCGGCTGAGGAGCCGATTGGGACGTGTATGGTAGGCTTCTGGCCGGCAGAGCGGTTGGCGGGGCATATGCTGGTCCCTGATAGCCTTGGACTGCTCCGTTGGCCAGAGAGTTGACGACGGCGTTATACACCGTGTTGGTCATCACTGAGGATTGGTCGATGAATGCCTGATAAACGGATTGTTGGATCATTTCTGACATCTTGCCCGAGTTCTCAGCAATGGTGATGTGGTGGGGAGCTAGAATACGAGTCTTCTTTACAGCCTCCCCGCTTCTGGTATGACTGAACGACTGGAGGTACATCTTCTTGTAATCTTTTAGATGCTGGGCCAATTCTTCCCTCTGGTCGTCCTTGAGATCCGCTTCTGTGACCTCAATGATGTTACTGTCGGAGATTTCTGTGTTCTTCGACATATCAGATCTTGGATTCGTCCCACCGGGCGTGCCAAAAGTGTGTTGGCGCTAAAATTGGCCGGATAGGAATCGGCCGATGGTCTTCAGCGTTGGACACACGACCCGGGAGAATCTGCTTAGCTCCTGTTCGGGTTATCGCCCTGGTACGGTTCGCGCGGCGTGCCAGTCAATCTGACCTGTTGATTGACAAGGAAATAAAGCATTAAATTCCAGGCGCCTCGATCGGCTGGAGTTCCGATCTGTCCTGAGAAGCGCGTCGGCGGCGAATCGGCCGATTTGCTGTAGAGATGATTGGCTATGGATCAGCCAATAATCGTGTAGTAATTGTAAAGAAAACTGCGGGAGTGATCTAAACGATTACTACAAAGATAACACTTGAAATAGATCTAATCGGCTGTAAGATGATGAATCGAAGAAGAATAATGACGAAGCCGATTACTCTGATTTCAAGCTGGATAACTGGTGATAATACTAGAATAACAGGTAAAACTTGCAATTCTAGTAAATATCGATAACTGGTGAATAAGTCCAAACAAAACCACAGCGATGCGCCCGTAGTTAAAGCTCGGATATTACTCGATAAGCGGAACCTACCAATTGGCCGGAGATCAGGTTGATGCAGCCCTGCCAATCCGTACGAACTCGTGAAAGAAGAAAAATATTGGCGAAGTCACCGGCTTGAAAGTAAATTGCTGGAAAAGTAGAAGTATTATTGTTGATTGATGTGTTGATGTTTTCTGCAAGACCCTGACGACTCCTATTTATACCCTAAAACTAGGACTCCTAGTCGATCACGACTTGTTACAATCTTATTAAAAAATAGGAAAATTACCATATCTATAATAACTTTTAAAGGAAACGGACTCCCGCAGAATCTTCCGCCGCCGTCCCCTAATCCAATCAAGATTCTTTTCAATTGCTCCTTGACCGACTTAGCGTTGTCCTGTTGACCAACTTTTGACTAGGACCCTCTTAAATAATTCCATCCTGGTGGCGCAAACTGTATCACCAATCGGCCGATTTTCAACCGTTACCTCAATCGGCCGATTCCTTACTGTAGCCTTCAGATCTGCCGCATCGGCCAATCTTCTCCTCCTGACGCCGATTCAACACGTGTCAAAATCTGGCGTCAACAGAGTCCAATTCCAGTTACCTTGCTTCGTCTGCCTCTCCTTCTTCGTACATCTCGACTCTGGGAGAGCGCCACATGATGTCTGCTGGGAGAATAGCTTCTGACCCGTAGACGAGAAAGAAAGGAGTATGTCCTGTGGCTTTTGATGGTTGTGTTCGAAGCCCCTAGACGACATGAGGCAATTCATAAATCCACTTGTCACCCTTTTTGCTGTTCTCGTCATAGAGTCTCTTCTTTAGGCCATCTAGAATCAAGCCGTTTGCCCTCTCGACTTGTCCATTGGCCCTTGGATGTGCTACTGACACATACTTCACTTCAATTGTGTTGTTTTCACAGAATTCCCAAAACTGATTTGCAGTGAAATTTGATCCTAGATTTGTGATGATGGTGTTGGGATAGCCAAAACGGTACATGATGTCTGAGATGAAGTCTACTGCCCTGTTAGGAGTGAGCTTGGTAATTGGCTTGTACTCGATCCACTTGGTCAACTTATCGATGGCTACCATCAAATGTGTAAAGCTTCTTAGAGCTGTAGTCAGAGGTCCAATCATGTCAAGTCTCCAGTAGGCAATGGGCCAGGAGGGCGGTATGGTAATGTGGTTGTGCGCCGGGACATGAGACTATTTTCCAAAAAATTGGCACTTCTGGCATTTGCGTACGAGGTCTTCGGCGTCAGAAATTGCTGTTGGCCAAAGAGTCCTGCTGGGACTTTGGCCTGAGTAGATCCGAGCTTGGAGAGTACATCTGCTCCAACGTTGTTATCCCGGACAACATGGTGAATCTCCAGGCCAGCAAACTTGTTCTCCAACTTGCACACTTCCATGACATATGCGTCCATCTCCTCCTTTGTGCAGTCCCACTCTTTGTTGACTTGCTGCACGACCAGTAGAGAATCGCCGTACACAAGTAGTCATTTGGTACCTAGAGAGATTGCCAGGCGGAGCCCGTGTACTAGCACTTCATACTCGGCCTCATTGTTGGACACCTTCCAAAGGATTTGTAAGACATACTTTAGTTGTTCGCCCTTTGGAGAGATGAAAAGTACTCCTGCATCGCCGCCCTCGAGCTTGAGTGATCCGTTGAAGTACATCGTCCAATGCTCTAGGCGGCTGACAGGAGTTGGTACTTGATTCTCCCGCCACTCGGCCATGAAATCAACTAGTGCTTGGGATTTGATGGCTGTCCTTGGCTTGAAGTCGATAGAGAGAGCCCCCAGTTCTACTGCCCACTTAGATATACGACCAGTGGCATCCTGATTGTGGAGTATATCCGCCAACGGGAAATCAGTAACAACTGAGATCTTGTATTTGTCGAAGTAGCGGTGGAGCTTCCTGGACGTGATGAGTATGGCATAGAGTAGTTTCTGAATTGAAGGATAGCGGACCTTCGACTCAGAGAGTACCTCGCTAATGAAATAGACTGGCCTCTACATGCCAAATGCATGGCCTTCCTTGTTGCGCTCCACAACAATTGCAGTGTTGATCACATGAGTAGTTGCTGCAATGTACATTAGCATGTTCTTTGTTGGACGTGGTGCTGTGAGTATAGGAGGCGACTGTTGGTGTATCTTGAGGTCCTGCAATGTCTGCTCAGCTTCCTCCGTTCAGTGGAACTTGTCTTTCTGCTTTATGAGCTTGAAGACGAACCCCTGTGATCTTTTTCGGGTTAGCTTCAATCCCCCTGTGACTGATGATGAACCCGAGTAGTTTCCCTGATGGTACGCCAAAAATGTACTTAGTCAGGTTGAGCTTCCATTGGAACTTCCGGAGGCTGTTGAACGTTTCCTCCAGTTCTCCAATTAGGTCCTCGGGAATTCTGGTCTTAACGACCACGTCATCCACATAGGCTTCCACATTGCGGTGTAGTTGGTCTGTGAAACACATTTGAATTGCCCGCTGGTATGTAGCTCCTGTGTTCTTTAGCCCAAAGGACATAGTTTTGTAGGCATAAGTCCCAAAGGGTGTGATGAAGGCGGTCTTGATTTGGTCTTCTTCCTTGAGGGCAATCTAATGGTAGCCCGAGTAGCAGTCAAGGAAGTAGAGGAGTACACAGCCGGCAGTGGAGTCGATTACTTGATCAATGTGAGGTAGCCCAAAGTGGTCCTTCGGGCAGTGCTTGTTGAGATTGGTATAATCAACACACATTCACCATTTATTGTTATTCTCTTTTTTACAAGGACAGGGTTGGCAACCCACTCTGGGTGGTACACCTCTTTGATGAAAGCAGCCGCGAGTAGTTTGGCCAACTCCTTTTTGATTGCTTCCCTTTTATCTTGAGCGAATCTACGGAGACGCTGCTCTTTAGGGGTAGCATCGAGATCTACTTTCAAACTATTCTCAATCGGTTCCTTGGGCACCCTGGCATATCCACTAGTTTCCACGCGAATATGTCTCAGTTGGCCCTAAGGAAACTGATAAGCGCGCTTTCCTATTTAGGGTCAAGCTGCAACCCGATCAAGGCTGTCTTGGACGAATCCCTCGTGCGGCTGGGTGGTCTTCAGGGCGAGTTCTCCAGTGGGCTGCAGCTTCGAGTGGTTTGCCTTCTTCTTGGGAATTTTGAGCTCTACCTCGGAGAGCTGTTGCGCAACCGCGAGTACTCGAGGCGTACTCGATAGCCTTCTGGTCGCAGTTGTAGGACTTCTCCAGATTGCCGTGGAAGGTGAGGACTCCACCCTTTCCTGGCATCTTCAAGAGCAAGTAGACGTAGTGTGGCACGGCCATGAACTTGGCCAATGCGGGTCATCCCAGGATGGCGTGGTATGATGTTTCGAAGTTAGCCACTTCGAACTTGATATACTCGGTACGGTAGTTTTCCCGCGTGCCAAAGGTGACGGGGAGCACTACCGTGCCAAGGGGTGTAGCAACTTTCCCAGGTACGATGCCATAGAAGGGAACCTTGCTAGGGGTGAGCCGATCAATGAAGGTCGCCCTCATTCTCCTCAGAGTACTCGCAAAGATGAGGTTGAGGCCTCTGCCCCTATCGATGAGTACTTTGGTGAGTCTGACGTTCGCGATGACTGGGTCCAGGACGAGCGGGAGCTTTCCCGGCTCGGAAAAGGTTGTCCACTGATCAGCCCTGGAGAACGAGATGGGGACCTCCGACCACCAGAGGAGTCGTGGTACCCCGGGTTCAACGGACATGATCTTGCGGTGATGAAGCTTCTGAGTCCTTTTGGGGGCAAATCCCATTTCCCCGCCAAAAATGACATTGACAATCTTGGTCACGTCCGAGAAGTCGGTGGCGTCTGTCTTGTTCTCCGGGTCTTCGTCATCCTTGTCTTTCTTCTTCTTCTTGTCGCCCTTCTGCAAGGGCGGAGCATTGAGGGACTTTCCGGAGCTGGTAGCACTCAAAAGCGGTGTGCTTCAAGTGTGGGTGCCACGGGCATTGCTTATGCATGAGCTTGTCAAATTACACTTGCAGGTTGGATGCCATCTTGCCTCATGGCTTGTGCTTTTAGGAGGGTCCCGAGTAGTCCCGCTGGTTTCTATCATTGCGGTGGTCATTGTTCCGTTTGTTGTAGTTGTTGCCGTGCTTCAAGAATCGATCGCGCTCCTGCTCCTCTTGGTCTTCCTATGTCTGCATCATGTCGCGGAGGGCTGCGACGGTCTTGGGATGATTGCGGCCAAAGTTGCGGAACAGAGCCTGGTCGGTGAGGCCGTTGTGGAAGCAGTCGATGATGTTGGCCTCCGAGATGTTGGTGATCGTAGCTCGGATGTCAAAGAAGCGGTGGGTGTATGAGCGTAAGAGCTCGTTCCTTTCTTGCTTGCACTGGGACAGGTCATGTCGAGTGCCTGCCCTTGCAATCGCCCCCTGGAAGTTGTCGATGAAGACGTACCGCAGTTGTTCCCAGGAGTCGATGGAGTTCTTTGTGAGGCTCTCCAGCCACGTAAGTGGGGCGGTTTCCAGGGCCATCAGGAAGTAGATGAGCTTGGTGGTGTTGGTGCCGCCTACAACTGATGGGAACTAGGGTGTCCGATCTTCCATCAGGTGAAGGATAACTCTCGTTTTTGGCGGAGCTTGACACACCGATCCGGCTTCAGATCCAAAGACCCGAATCCGTGTAATCTTAGCACCACAACTCCTCTGGTTATCAACCATGTCACAATCTGGTTGACCTCGCCAAGAAGGCTAAACCCTACCTGCAAAACGAAGACACACAAGCAAGAACTCGAAAGGACGCAGCTCTCCACTGAAAGTGACAAACTGCAGATGAATGATTAAGCATACGAGTTGGGGTTTCACAAACCGATGAACAACGACTGTTCAAAGACAGATTAATCTAAAGCAAAACCCAAACCCTAATAGATGGGCGGCGGCTGTTTATGAAGACCCTAGGATCGTGCAAGACCCCTAGACGCGCCCCTAATGGGCTCCATCACAATACACGGCCCAAAGGCCAAAATACGGAGGCGCAGCACCGAGGCAGATTCTGGACATCAACTTGTTCTGGCTTTTCCCGACGATTCCGGACGAATATGGGCCTGAGACCAGTGCCATTGGAAGCGTCTTCTTCTTATGTTTCTGTGCATATAAAGAACGCCCAAATCTGAGCCCGTATGCGACCTGGGCGACCATTTTAGCACGGACTACTCTTGGACTCCGAGGCAGCCTCGAAATCGACTTGATTTGGGCCTCCACCTCGACTTGGGCTTCCTTGCTGGTCCTCCATGCCTCCATGTCCTTCCTTGAGTATCTCCTGGTCCTCTCCTTGGTTTCTAAGCATGACATAATCATAAGGTAGCAATCTATTCTCAAAATTACATAAAGAAGTGCTTAGAAACGATCTCACCTCTATATTCAACTGTCGCGCGCGAGCTCTTGTGATGGGAATGTTCAATGGAGGATTCTTGTGAGTATCCAAAGGAGTGATGTCCTCATCATACTTCCCTTCTTGAATTGGAGTCGTCATTGACTCAACTCATCTTCTTCTCCCACATATGGCTTTAAATCTGAAATGTTAGAGGTGGGACTAACCCCAAACTCCGGAGGCAATTCAAGCTTATATGCATTGTAATTATTTTTCTCAAGAATTTTGAAAGGACCATCAGCTCTAGGCATCAACTTAGACTTTCTTAAATCTGGAAATCTATCCTTTCTCAAGTGCAACCAAACTAAATCACCCGGTTCAAGATTTAATTCTTTTCGACCTTTACTACCAGCAAGTCTGTATTGCTTATTCATCTTTTCAATGTTGTGCTTAGTTGTCTCATGCATTTGCAAAATAAAATCAGCACAGTGTTTAGCATCTTTATGAATCCTCTCATTAGTGGGTAAAGGCAAGATATCATTGAGAGCACAAGGATTGAAACCATACACTACCTGAAAAGGACTTACCTTTGTGGTTGAATGTGTGGCGCGATTGTATGCAAACTCCACATGAGGCAAACATTCTTCCCACATCTTCAAATTTTTCTTCAAAATGGCGCGCAACATGGTGCCCAATGTGCGATTGACCACCTCCGTTTGTCCATCCGTTTGTGGGTGGCATGTTGTAGAAAACAACAATTTCATCCCCAATTTATTCCAAAGAGTGCACCAAAAGTGACTCAAAAATTTTGCATCGTGATCTGAAATAATAGTAGAAGGCATACCATGCAAGCGAGCAATATCTTGGAAAAAGAGGTCAGCAATATGAACAACATCATCACATTTATGACATGGTATAAAATGCGCCATCTTAGAGAATCGATCAACCACCACAAAAACGCTATCCCTCCCCTTCTTAGTCCTAGGCAATCCCAAAACAAAATCCATAGAAATATCTGTCTAGGGAATAGAAGGAACGGGAAGAGGCATATACAAACCATGTGGATTCAGATGTGACTTAGCTTTCTGACACGTAGCACAACGAGTCACAAATCTATCAATATCGCATCTCATCTTGGGCCAAAAGAAATGGGTTGGCAACACATCCACCATCTTTTTGGCACCAAAATGCCCCATCAAGCCGCCACCATGCGCTTCCTGCAACAACAAAAGACAAACGGAACCAACTGGAATTCATAGGCGATTAGCTCTAAACAAAAATCCATCATTCAACACATATTTGTTCCAAGCGTGTCTGTAACACCCAAAATATAGGAGCTAAAATTTCTAAAAGTATTTTCATAAAAACCATAAATTAAAATTGTGCATGCATCTTTATTTCTCTCTTCTCCTATTTCTTTCTTTTAGCCAGCCCAATTTCTTTTCTCCTTCTTTATCGTTTCCCGCGGCCGACCCAGTGGCCGATTTCCCTCAGCCGATCCTTGCTTCCACCAACAGCTAGGACCCACCTGTCGGCGCCTTATTCTTCTTCTTCTTCTTCTTCTCTCTTCTTTCCTTACCCAGAGTCCGGAACGACTCCGTGCTGTCGTTTGTATCCCGTTCTCTTTCTTTCTTCTTGTCCCGAGTCCTGATCGATTTCCGCAGCACCGCCTTCCTAATCTTGGCCGATCCGCTCCTATAAAATCCTGCCAAAGCCCCGCTTTGCAACCCACGCCAACCTCAAATCTTTTCCTCAACACAACATTGTCGTACGACCGCTGGAAGTTGCACCTCGGAGGAACGTCGCCGATCCGTGTCGCCGATTCTCCGTCAACTCGCCGATCTGCAGCTGCTCCGCCGTCTTCAACTCTCGCCAGAGCTCCGCAAGTTGGTGAGCATCAAGCCAACCAGAATCCCCCTCTCTCTTTTGCTCCGCCGCCCACCAGATTTCTCGCCGGACCCCTGTTTCCGCCCGCCGCCATGGCCGCCAGTTCACAGCCGCCGCACAGCCACCTCGTGATCACCCTCACCTTCACCGTACCGCCCACTCACTTCCCGGCATGAACCAAGTTTGAATTGAGCCCCGGAACACCAGATTTGGTGAAGCTCCGGTCGTCCACCGCCGCACTCGCCTGACCCTATGCCCAGTTAAAACTCCGCCTCGCCCGACCCTTTTTGTTCTGTCAAGCCGATCCTTCCTCTGCCGCTTGATCTAGATCTAACGGCCAGAAGTGATCTTCACTTTACACGGCCGATTTACCCGACCTTTTCTTTACTCAGCCGATTCGCCCAACCCTTACTCCGCCGATTCGTCTGATCCGCCGCCGATTCCGATCCAACGGACCAGACTTATCCGACTCTAGCCGATCCCGAATCTTTTGCAGGAAGATCCCTAAGTTTTCTAGAATTAGAACCCGCCGTCCAGAACCTATAGTTTTGCACCCCGACCCTCTGTTTAAGGTTTAATTATCTTTTGGCCCCTGAATTCTTCAGATCTAGCCTCGGGAGACTCAAAACTCTAGCAGTTAGGTCCCCAGATCACTGTTTTAACCATATCTTCATCGTTTCAATTCCGATTTCAGCGATTCTTAAGCCCACACGATCCTTCCATCATGAACTACAACTTTAGCATCTTTTCACCCTTCCGTTTGTACTGTTTGTTGTATTGTTTCTTATTTGGTTGTGTATGCTTGTTTGTGTGATCGCGTAGACAACGTGACGTTCGAGCCAAATCAAGAGCAAGCTTACGAGGAAGAGAACCAGCAGCTATTTGAAGGAGGCAAGTGGATTTCCCCCTCTGCATATTCTATTTGATCCCAACAACTGCTTGAAAATACACTTTACTTTATTGTTGCTTGCATAAACTTGATGGGATTACCTATGCTAAGGACATACCTAGTCTTTTACCCCAAACCTTGAAACCCCTGGGTTTACTACTTTGTTGGGTAGTTACGCTTAGTTGCAAACTTTGGGATTGGTATTGGTTTACTCTTTTGTTAATGTTGAACACGTTTCATATTGTGGTATTATTGCGTAATTTCAGTTCGACTTTGTTTAATGGGAACATGGAGAACCACCCAAGTGAACAGTGCAACCACAAGGTCATATGGCTCTGACCTTAGCCAATTAATTAGATGTGTAGTTTGCTGGTGGCCTTACCGAAAGGGCAAGGAGGGGGTCGGTGATAGGGGTCATAGCCCGGTCCTCTTGGGGTAGCTGCCTTTGCTAAGGAGCTGACCATTAGGGAGGTTTATGGACCACGCCGCTACTGAAACTCTAGCGGGCTGCCTAGCTCTCGACATGTCTTTGTAAAGGCTTCGTAGTGTACCCTCGCCACTCACCTCGGAAGTGTTTAAGGGCCTTGCAAACCCGGGCGACTCAGGGAAACACGATTTGTGGGTAAAGTGTACAACCTCTGCAGAGTGTCAAACTGTTATAACAGCCGTACTCACGGTTAAGAGTGGCTTGGACCCTCACATGATAATGAAACTTGAAGATTAAATAAACCGTGGTTCGTGGTTAATACTTGAGTTGATGATATCTTTATGTTTTTGCTAAAGTGGGATTGGTATAAACTTAAACCTAGTTAATAGATGCTTGATAATAAATATTTGACCAACTAAAAGCAACCGCTGCTGCAAACCCTAGCCTATCCTTGATAGCCTTGCATTTTCACCCCACTTGCTGAGTACCAACCATAAGAGTACTCACCCTTGCCCCCCCCCCCCCCCCCCCCCCGCTGTTCAGAAGAGAACTTTGAAGAGGAGATCTTCGACGACTACGAGGAGTTCTAGGTCCTGCGTTCACCAGTCATCGCCTGTGGAAGACGGAGTTGTTGAAGACTTCGTATAGGATATAACGGTTTATCGTTAAAGACATTTGTGTTTCTTACATACGGACTGTAATATTGTTAAATACTTTATTTTAGTTACTTTTGAGCATTGTCTTTGATATATTACACTTTCCGTCTACCATATGTGTGTGAACGAGATCCTGGCGCACATATGAGATGCATCTGGTTCTTTCTAGAATCGGGTGTGACAGAAGTGGTATCAGAGCTATGTTGACTGTAGGACGCTAGCCTTAATAGAAATGGTCGAAATTAAGGATTTATCCTCTAGAAAGCCATATCAGCATCAAAAATTCCTTTTATATTCCCACATAAAAACCTATGTTTTTCATAAACCTTCTACCATTATCTTTTCTTCAAAAATAAAAATATCCTGAATTTTTCTCCCACTCTGCCAGATGGTCAGAATTTACCAAACTGCTCGCAAGCGCACCGGAGGTCGCCAAGTTCGCATTGCCCCAGCTGAACCAACTTCTCCTACTCCAGTCCCAGACCCTGTTGAAGAGGAGGAAGCTGCGGAGGAAGAACCCGAGGAAGTCTATTACTTCGTGGATGGTGAAGATGGTCGCATCATGGCAGTTGATGAAGAAGGAAACCAGTTCACACCACCGGCATCACCAGTCATTGAGAGATCGCCACCACCCTTAGTTGTCCCTGCTCCAGCCCCCTCCCCAACACCGGCTGACGCTGAAGGAAGCCCGAGTAACTTCGAAAGTATTAGAAGGGACGATGATGAGGACAACAACAACGATGAAGACAACAACGACCAGAGTGATGAAACTCCAGGGATGAGGCAACTTTGCTGTGTTCGCACTTCGGACAGAGAACCCGGCCACTTGTCTCAAGTGCTACAAAGTGTTCTACAAGAGTTGGGCAACCACGTGAGACCTCACTACCACACGCATCACTACACCGACCCCACGATCGGCGACTACTACCTCTCTCGCGTTCACATCAGGATGGAAAGTGCCAGAGGCCTGAGGACTCTCACCGCACACGACTCCACCACACCCCACGCTACATATGACGCCGCCGTCAGCAGTGCCGCCAGGAGAGCACTATGGTCCATCTGCCACACCTACCGCCAGGAGCTTCAGAACACGGAGTATCGCCATCTTCCTCGCTGCCTCAGTGGAACTGAAGAGACTATGATTACTCTGGGTGAAGATGATGAAGATCACCTCAACACTCTTGCTCGAGTCACCGCTGCTCTCAACACTGAACTGGAAAGCATCATCATTGAGCTGGATGATACTCAGGACAAACTACTGGAGGCCCATGAAAGGATTCGTATACTGGAAGCTCGACTTGAGGGAAGAGCGCCGCCACCCCCACAGATGGATGAGCCCCATTTTCCTGCATTGTCACCACCCCGCAAGAAGCTTCGTCGCGGCGAACCAGGCTCCATAACTCGCCCCGAGGAATAGGCACTTAGGCTCTTAGGCTAGAATCTCTAGAAGTTCTCGATAGAATCATTTTCTTTTGAGAGGACGACGATGTAATGATTGCTTGAGAACAAATGTTTGCTTTGTGTGCTATAAGAATTGCTTGATATAATATATACATTAATATCAGTTGGAATCTTATAAATCCATATTTTGTTAAGATATTATTTTCTATCTACTGTGACAACCCTGGTAATTAAAATTTCAAAATCAATGTCATTAGCCTAACTCTATGTTAAACCAACTAATGAGAGGGTGGAAAGAATTAAAACGGGTTCAGTTGAATTCAAATTTAATTTGGGCCCATTTGGACACATTTGAAACTTTTAAAATAACTTTAAAACCAAAAGCCAAATGAAATTTTGCCTGAAACCAAAGTTGTAGAACTTTTTATTTTGAGCAACTTTCGTGTTCAAAAGTTTTTGAAATTCAAATCAGAAAGAGGAGAGAACGCCCTGTTTGCACCCAGCCCCCTGAACTTTTTCGAATTTTTGCATTTCGGTCCCTGGCATCTCCCCCTCTGCTCTGCCGCGCCGCGCGCGCTCGCCCGCCCGCCGCGCGCCAGGTGGCCGGCGTCGCCTGACCGGCGCGAGGCGCCAGGCCAGTGGCCGCCGCGCCACCCCGCCACGGCCGGCTTTCCCCCTCCCCGACGCCGCGCCGCCCAGTCCCCGCCCGCGCGTGCTGCCGCGCCCCGGCTGCCGCCCGCTCGCCCAGTGGCCGCGCTCCGCCGTGCCGCCCCGGCCCCCGCGCCCCACCAGTCGCCGCGCCTGCCCTCCGCCCGAGCCGCTGCCGCTGCTGCTTCCCCACTCCGCGCCCGGCACTATCTCACCGCGCCCACGCCACAATCGCGGCCGCCCAGTCACCGCGCCCGCTCGCCGCACGCCGCGCCGGCGTTCTGCCGCCGCCCGCCGCGCCCAGTGCACGCCGCTGCCGCGCCCCGCCCCGCGCGTCACCCAGGCATCTCCACGCCCCCTCCTGTCCCTATAAAAAACGCCACCCCGACCGCCCGCGCGAAGCCCCGCCACCAGAACGCCTCGCCGCGCCATCGCCGCCGCCGAGCACCACCCGCCCGTGGGCAGCCCTCCACAGCCGCCCACTGCCCAAACCGAGCACCCAGCCACCACTACATCACCTCACCGCAGCTCGCCGACCCGCCCAACGCCACCCAGAGCCACCGGAGCACCGCCGCCCGCGCTGCCGTCGCCGCCGCCGCCCCTGCTCGCCGTGGACAGCACGACCCCGACCCCCTCCGTCCAAGCCGAGCCCCGGAGTAGCTTCCCCACGCACCAGTGAAGCTCACCGACCGGACCACGCCGCCCCAAGCCCGCCGGAGCACCGCCGTCGACGCGAGCCGCGCCGCCGCCGCCTCTGCTCCAACGCCGGCGAGCCCTTCCCGGCCGTCCCCCACCTGAACAACACCCCCACAAGGTAGCCCTCGCACCCCTGAACCTTCCCCGACCCCCGCCCCTCGCCGCCGGCGAGCCCCCTCGCCGGAATTTCGGCCGGCCGCCGCACCCGAGCCGCCGAGGACCCAATTGCAAGGATTTAAATCTTTAGAAGGGTCTGAGCGTAAGATTCAAGGACCTAGTTGTAAAAGAAAATTTCAAACCTAGATTCAAATTCAGTGAACTTGTAAAATTCGTATAAAATCGTAGAAAATTCAGAAAAATGCAAACTCAACTGTTCTGGAATGCTAAGAACAAACTCTACCACTTTTGTTACAAAAATTTTCTCAGAATCTCAAAATATTTTGCTCTACATTAAATAGAAGCTTTAATGGACATATTTTATACCCACTGTTCTAGAACAATGCTGACCCTGAATTTTGGTCAGTGAACTAGTTGCTGGATGATTAGGACTGTGTAAAAAGATCAGGCCCAAATTCCATCTCTAGATTTACTGTTTGATAAACGTAGTTTTATATCATGTGTAAAAGGAATGTTTTATCCCTGTAGTTAGGTGGTGAGTCACCCATTGAAATTTTTCCTATGCTGATGTATTGGTAACTAGAAGCCAGAGAAAAATTAGGAGAATTTTTATCTCACAGTAACCCACTTATTTGATTTATGTGCTAATAACATACATTAAATCAAGAAAATAGTACCTTAGTTTGGAAAATCCCCAAATTATTACTGGGAGTTACACTGTGGTAGGGGTTGCTGTGTAAAAAGTTTCATGGACAAAAACCCTATGTAGGGTCCTGTAAAAATGAATCTTTAAAAAGCCTAGGTGTAGAAGGTCATATTTTCTATGCTCTAAATACTGCATGATAAATCCTACAAAAATTACAGTAGCTTCTGCATGCTTAAGTGAAAGCTCTGTAAAAATCTTAGCCACAATTGTTGCACCAATTGATCTGTACAAAAAGAACAAGTATCTAACAGCAACAATGAAATCCATTTTTCAGAATTAATCTGTTACATAAAATTTGCTGAAAATTTTACAGTAAGCACATCTTTCCTTGATGTGTCTAAATCCAAAATTTCATGACCAGAAACTATCCCTTGTAGTAATTACTCTCAAATCGTAATCAAGTGCTATTTCCACAACTTAAACTTGTGCACTCATGTAGAATCGACGACTCTCGCCGACGGAACTTACGAGCTGGTGCCCGCGTCCGAGAGTGAGCAGCGTGAAGCTCAAGCAAATCTAACTGAAGCTTTTGAAGACCCGAGCCCAAGTTCGGAAGATCCCCAAGCGAACTGCGAAGGCAAGCCCCGGAGCATAACCCATTCTTTCCGAAATTATGCAACTCTTTACTCCTTACTTGTGCATTAAGTTTATAGGAGTTGAATGAAAACTTAGTTGCATGATGTTAGGAACCCTTGCTTGAAAACTAGAAGTAAGGTTCGATAGAATGCTGTGCTAATAGGACTCCGGTAAAAGTCGAGTGATTTCCTGTCACTCGCGAGAAAATAGGAGTTGAATGACTACTACACGCTGCAATCATAAGGACACGGACGGGTTATGTAACGATGGTTACGATTGAGGCCCGTCTGTCTAGTGAAAAATGCTAAGGCCGCAGGGTGTGGTAGTGATGGTTAAGTCTTTGAACGTACTAAACACATGCCGAGATTATGGGAATCGGTAAGCTTAAGTACCTGATTGGCCCGGCAAGGGGACGGCATCCTACCCTTTGAACTTCGGTCCCATGTGCATATGGCGAGTGCAGAGAGTGGTCACGACCCGGCGCCGAACCGTGGCGTGGGGCTCTTGTACTCTCGGAGGGTAGCCCCGATCCACGACCCGGAAAGAAAGGGGAAAAGTTGCACGTGTGACTCTAGGGAGTAACCACGTGACGTGTGTTTGGGTTTCCCTTGCAAGGTTAAGAAATTCGATTCGAATCGTCCGTTTCTCACGGCTATTGAGACTGCTTAACCATTTTTACCCACAGAGTAAGAAGAGGAACAATGATGATGAATGAACTGGTTGGATGGAAAATTTGATGTTTCACCATGTATGCTTTAGATAGCTGCTTACCTAGACTGGCTAACGAAACTAGAATCTTGAGCTAAAAGTTGAAAGTAAGGACCCACTTGTAGATGCTTTTCGGCAAAACAAACCCCTGAGCCAAAAAGCCTTGCATGTCTAGAGTCGGTGGAGTAGTTTCCACTACTCGGGTAAGTCTTGCTGAGTATTAGTATACTCAGTCTTGCTTGTGACTCGTTTTCAGGTGAGCCCTTCGAAGATATGATTGCTAGCTTGACTTGGCCCTGCACTCTTCCCCCTGGTTGGTCGGTGGAATGGGATGCGCCCCCGTCCAACGGAGATAAGGCCGAGTGATGTCTCGTACGGGCTTCATCGAGACATCCTGTATCGTCGAGTAGTTTCCGTTGTTTATTTCCGCTGCAATTTAACTCTGAAGAACTTATTTATGTTAATTGAAGTACTTGTTTTCTAAACTCAGGACTAGGTCTGTAATATTGACTTATGCAAATGATGTAATACTTGCTGGAATGTGGTATTCTCTGGGCTCATCGTCGCATGAGCATTTGTATGTACGGCGCTCGATCCGTTCACCGTGGTTGTATCGGGAGGTTATACCCGACAGACCAGTGGATTACTCCGTTTGAAGTGTAAGGTTAACCAAGGATGCCTTAATGGTGATGGTTAATACACTTGAGCCGGATTAATTCAGGTGGTTCTGCCACAGCTGGTATCAGAGCCGTAACTGGTGCCACAGCTGGCAACAGCGGACACTAGAGCCGAAATACGTACGCCAGAGAATGCTACAAGCCTTAAAAACTCACTTACTAAAACTTGACTAGAAGGTTGTGTTGCGAAATGCGTTGGTACGTTAAGGATGGTGCCTAGTTCGTAAAGCCCTAAGGGTTTATGGGAAAGTTACTAGGTGGCTATCTAACTTCTATATATAGTATCAACTGACTTCCAGCACGTTATTTTCTGTCAAAACTTACTTTCATGCACAACCGACCTTAAATTCTGTAACGACGCACTCGTCACTAAGGTAAGAAGGTAAGGATCCTCAGCCAACTGAGGGAGCTTGGCCTTCCTGTCGGTGATGCGAACCGAACGCTGCCCTCAAGCAGTGGCTTACTTGAGGTGCTGCCAATATGACAACTGTTAGTTGGACATATTGGGAGTAGAAGGTTCGGCGCAGGGTATGGCGATCGCTGTTCATACCCCCGTCTCATGACGGTACCCCCGTGAATACGCTATCTCGATAGCGTATGTTAACGTCGTCTGTACGGCGGAAATTGTACAGATATCGTTTCTATAAGCAAACGGTAATGAATACGGACGCTTTCATGAGTGCTGGCATGAAAGGTTCATGAGATATAAATGCTTGTCGATTTTCTGCAGGTACACTAACCGCGATTACGATAAGTTAAGGAACGATTAGAAAGACTCGACTAGCTATTATAGCGAGAGCCGTATTGTGTAAGCCACCGAAACTATCATCGTAAGACCAAAGCTATTTGGCAATTGTTTTATTTGTGAGGACGAATAGGACGTGCATACATCATAAACATGTGTATCTGAAATCAAAAATGCGTTGTGTGAGAGTGGAAAGGTTCTTGCGTATCTAAGCATGGTTGCATAAGGATTATCTAGAGAAAACTGTCCCAAATCTGCCACGACCGAAAAGAGCGAATTATTGACCAAAGAAAACGACCATTTCTGATAAAGTTCATGTTGAAGAAATTGTTCCAAATCTTGTGCCCTATCTTCTGTTCAAAAATGAAAAAATTCTGAACTTATGGATAATAAGAAATAACAGAAACATCGAAATGTCAGAATTCTGTCCGGAATAAGCACTTCTGCCTCTTAAATTTTTAGGCCCCCTTCCTGCGGTTTTCTGCAAAAGAGTACAACACAAAACTTGTTCCAAATTTATCCCAGAAGCTGCTGTTAAAATTTGGTAAATTTTGGCTGGGTAGAATTTTCCTGGTGCACGAAACTCTAGCCTTCTGTTCACTGAAAATTCTGGGTAGACAGTAAGGTAAAACCTGAAAAGAAAGACCATCTTAGAGACCCAATTAGCTCTGGAGTTGACTAGAAAAGTTGTTCACAAATACCTTAGGAGTGACCTGGTGAAATTTGAGAATTTTTGGACGAGAACTGTGGGAGTTATGATTATTTTTGCACACTATACGGAATCTGTCCTTGTGCTGCTCACAGTTTTCGCTATCTCACTCCATTTGATCTTTTGTTCAGATGGCCGAGCCTGTTGAGATGATGGTGAATGAGGATGGACGCGTGCACTCGCAGTGCCTCCACTGGGAGGGCTTTCCCTCTATTTTGTGGGATGTTCTGCGTACCGCGGGCTATCTAATTCCCCCACGTTACGCCGGACTGGAGTTTGCAGAAAATGGAGTTACCCAGTGCCGTGTCAACGTGACTATCTTTCCGCACCCGCTACACCCGGAGTGGCCCGCCTTGGAGCTTGAGGCTGTTGGTCGCCGTTTGGCCGATACTTGGGAGCTTGCAGCCATGAGGGCGCTCACCACATTTTGTGCGCAGCGTCCCGAGGTTGTCACACTCACTCCCATTGGATTGTTTCCTGCGGCCCAGGACAACGACCCCTTTTGGCTCAACAGGGTGCAGCACGCACAGTATTTGGTAGACTTCCATGCCCAGGAGACTATCCATACCTCCGTGCGGTGCATGAGTGCACTCTACCGGCTTCAGACTCTCCAGAGTCAGGCACTCGAGCAGCTCACTGATCTTGCTCAGGCCTACCATATGATGGCAGATACCAGGGATGAGCAGATAAAGGAGCTCAGTCAGGATCTTGAGGACAGAGATGCTCAGATTGGCCAACTTGAGGGCCAAATCCAGGAGCAGGACACTCTCATGGGTGAGAGAGATACCACGATAGCACAGTTGGAGGAGCAGCTCCATGATCTGAACCTTGAGTTGGAGGATGCTAATGAGCATATTCAGTGGCATCATGATCAGAATGACCATCCCCATGAGGACGACATGGAGGAGGATGAGGAGGAGCCACAGGAGATTGATGGTATCTCAGGTATGGATTTCGAGGGTGAGGTACCACAGGCACCTCAGATGGGAGCCCACTCTCTGGCTCACAGCGAGTCGTCTGTCAACGACTTGGATGATTTCTAGAGGACGACCTAGGAGGACTTTTGCACATACTCCTCGATAGGGTAGCCTAACTTTTGGCAAGTGTTGTAATAGGCTAACTAGGAGTTGAGTAACTCTTTTGTGTTGGGTATATCTGAACCATGTGGATACCCACAACATGTAAGGAACGGCGATAAACTTGGTGATTTCGTTGTGAGTTGGTAAACGATGGAATCCACAATCGCTGAGACTTGTCGGAATTTTTACCCATGTCTCCTAGCATTTCTTGGCTGAGTGTTGAATACCAGACTTGTGCTAAATTTTGTGATCTAGGTTCTCACAAAAATTCAGCTTCATTGGACCTCGCTAGTTTAAGATATAGGCGAAACAGTACCGATCAATCTGCTGAAAAACAGCTAAGACAGCAAGGCAAAGGAAGAGCTTTTCGACCACCTTAGCCATAGTTCTAGCACCGAAGTAAATACCAAAGTGGGGCAGTCCTAAATTCTCTGACTACCACAAATGTTTGAGATGTTTTGGATGGACCCACGGCAGGCTATGATTTTTCTCGTAGCAAACAGAGATTCTGTCCATACTTCTAGCTCAGACTTCGGAAGTCTATGACTACACCAATTATTTATGAATCAAGGAAGTAATATGGATCGCGTTGCTAATGGTAACCTTTCACGTTTCAGATGGTTGGATCAACACGTGGCAACCCCGAGGGTTTTGGTGCCGGTGGCAGCCGCTCGCGACAATCGCCACCACCCCCGCCCAGTTTGGTGGAAGTGATGGCCGCTCAAACCGAGCTGCTGCGTCAGATTGTGCAAGGGCAACACCAGCAGAGAGGTGGGCACAATGCTCCCCAACCACAGGCTGCAGGATACACGGATTTCCTGGGGACCCAGCCTCCCTTGTTCCATAAGGCCGAGGAACCCCTGGACGCAGATGCATGGATTCGCACCATAGAATCCAAGTTCACACTACTTGTGGCCCCATGCTCAGAGGCCAACAAGGCCCGTTTTGCCGCGCAACAGCTTCGCGGTACCGCTCGTCTGTGGTGGGACCACTATTTTGCGATGCTCCCGGCTGACCATGTGGTCGACTGGAATGAATTCAAGACCGCGTTCCGGGCACATCATATCCCCGAGGGTCTCATGGAGAGAAACTTGAATGAGTTCCTGGCACTCACCCAAGGCACCCGCACCGTGTTGCAGTACGCCCAGGCGTTCAACAACCTATGCCAGTATGCGGGCTATCACGCTGATACGGATGCCAAGAAGCGTGATCGTTTCCGCCGAGGTCTGAATACCAAGCTCAAGGAACGTCTGAACCTAGCCAGGGCTGACACCTACAATGAGTTGGTCAATATGGCCATTACCCAGGAGGACTGTATCATGGCACACCGGGCAGAGAAGAAGAGAAAGGCACCCGCAGGGCCATCAAGTGCCCAACCACCAAGGTATCGCATCGTGCAAAATACCGCACCTACAGCTCCACCAAGGGCCCCGCAGCCAGGTAGATGGATTGCCAGACCCCCACAGCAGCCAGGCATGGTACGACCCCCGATGCCTCCACAGAATGGTCCGAGGCCCATTCTTCAGCAGTCTCTTCGACCTAGCCCCGCAAATCGCTGTTTCAAATGCGGGAGTTCCAGCCACTTCGCACGCGAATGCCCTCAGCCTGGACAGCCCAACCAAGGTCAAGGATCCAACCCGAACGCTAAGAACAGGGGCAAGAGACAAACCCTGCAAGTCAAGCAAGGACGGATTAACTTCACCACGCTTGCAGAGCTTCCAGAAGGAGCCCCAGTAATGTCGGGTACATTCTCTATCCATAACAAGCCTGCCGTTATATTATTTGATTCTGGTGCATCGCATAGTTTCATAAGTGCAAAATTCGGTGCAAAAGTAGGCTTGGATGTTTGTCACACAAAAGGGTCATATATGATATCAACACCGGGTGGTAAAATTGCTTCAAACCAAATGGTCAGACAAGTACCAGTCAAATTGGGTAGTAAAACCATCGACACGGACCTTGTCCTTTTACCCCTTGACGGCATGGACATTATTTTGGGAATGAACTGGATGACTATGCATGGAGTCACACTGGACCTTTCTTCCCGAGCCGTTGAGATAAATTCACCTAGTCACGGAGCCACTACCCTTTACCTACCATTCATAGATTGCACGAATTCCTGTGCTTATAAGATGGAAGGACTTAAGCTAGATGAGATTCTTGTGGTGAACGAGTATGCCGATGTTTTCCCGGATGACTTACCAGGAATGCCACCGGATAGGGATATTGAGTTCGTTATTGAACTACAACCAGGCACTGCCCCTATATCCAAAAGACCATATAGGATGCCCCCTAAGGAATTGGCCGAGCTGAAAATTCAACTCCAAGAACTACTGGACAAAGGTTTTATTCGCCCTAGCGCGTCACCTTGGGGATGTCCAGCCCTATTCGTTAAGAAGAAGGATGACAGTTTGAGATTATGTGTGGACTACCGACCTCTCAATGCGGTAACAGTTAAAAATAAATACCCACTTCCTCGCATCGATGTACTCTTCGATCAATTAGCTGGAGCCAGAGTCTTCTCAAAAATTGATCTTCGTTCGGGATATCATCAGATCAAGATTCGCCCGTGCGATATTCCTAAGACTGCCTTCTCCACCCGATATGGACTATATGAATTTTTGGTCATGTCCTTTGGACTCACCAATGCCCCTGCCTACTTCATGTATCTCATGAATTCGGTATTCATGCCCGAACTTGACAAATTCGTCGTAGTGTTCATCGACGACATTCTTATCTATTCCAAGGATGAGGAAGAGCATGCCAAGCACCTTCGCATTGTTCTTCAGCGACTCAGAGACCATCAGCTCTATGCTAAGTTTTCTAAGTGTGAATTCTGGTTGGATACTGTAAAGTTCTTAGGTCACACGATCTCCAGCAAAGGCATAGCTGTTGACCCCAGCAAGGTACAAGAGGTGATGGATTGGAAACCCCCTACCTCTGTTCATCAGATTCGCAGTTTTCTTGGCTTAGCCGGTTACTACCGTCGCTTCATCCCGGATTTCTCTCGAATCGCTAAGCCCATGACGGAACTATTGAAGAAGGAAGTAAAGTTTGTATGGAATGAGAAGTGTGAGGAAGCCTTCCACACTCTCAGAGAGCATCTGACTACGGCACCTGTGTTAGCTCAACCCGATAATACCAAGTCATTCGATGTGTACTGTGACGCATCAGGTACTGGTCTAGGATGTGTGCTTATGCAAGAGGATCGAGTGATTGCATATGCCTCACGAGCCCTTCGGCCCCACGAACGGAATTATCCCACGCATGACCTTGAGCTCGCAGCCGTCATTCACGCTCTGAAGATATGGAGGCACTATCTCATGGGTACACAGTGCAATATCTACACGGATCATAAGAGTCTCAAGTATATCTTCACACAAGCCGATCTGAATATGAGACAACGGAGATGGCTAGAACTAATCAAGGATTATGACCTTGAAGTGCACTATCACCCCGGCAAGGCTAATGTAGTCGCGGATGCACTAAGCCGCAAGTCCCATTGCCATTGCCTATCCATGGAGTCCTACCATGAGACATTATGTGCAGACATGAGGAAGCTTAACTTGGAAATAGTTTCCCAAGGCACTCTAGATCACATCTCAGTTGAGCCCACTCTTCACGACCAAATCGTCATGGCACAACTACATGATGAAGGAATCAAGATCATCAAACAAAAACTCTCTCTAGGTGAAGAGAAGTATAAGTGTTTCCGCCAGGACCATAAGGGAGTTCTATGGTTCGAAAGTCGGATAGTCGTTCCGAAGGATCGTAAACTCCGCAAGCAAATTCTTGATGAGGCACACCTCTCCAAATTCTCTATCCACCCCGGCAGTAGCAAAATGTATCAGGACCTAAGGCAAAACTTCTGGTGGACTAGAATGAGAAGGGAAATTGCTACGTATGTCTCGGAATGTGACACATGCCAGAGAGTAAAAGCTAGCCACTTAAAGGTGGCCGGTACACTTCAACCGTTACCTATACCATCATGGAAATGGGAAGACATAAGTATGGACTTCATCGTGGGATTACCAAACACTTCCCAGAAACATGATTCCATATGGGTTATCGTTGATAGACTCACGAAGACGGCACATTTTCTTCCGGTGCACACCACCTATTCTACCAAGAAATATGCCGAGATTTACCTCGATCGTATTGTTTGCCTGCATGGAATACCTAAGACAATTATTTCCGATCGTGGTCCTCAGTTTGTAGCACGCTTTTGGGAACATCTGCAAACGTCTCTTGGCACAAAGCTGATTCGCAGCTCAGCATACCATCCTCAGACCGATGGACAAACAGAAAGAGTAAACCAAATTCTTGAAGACATGCTGAGAGCTTGTGTCATTCATTATGACAAGAATTGGGACAAATGCCTACCCCTGGCAGAGTTCTCTTACAACAACAGCTACCAAACGAGTTTGAAAATGGCACCATTTGAGGCCCTGTACGGACGAAGGTGTCGAACCCCTTTGAGCTGGTCACAAACCGGAGAACGTAAAGTAATTGGACCCGACCTGGTAATCGAGGCAGAGGAGAAAGTAAAAGTAATACAAGCAAATCTCAAAGCCGCACAAGCCCGACAAAAGAGCTATTCTGACAAAAGGAGAAAGCCCCTAAAGTTCGAAGTTGGCGATCATGTCTATCTTCGAGTTTCACCAACCAAAGGAGTGCGAAGATTTGGGATCAAAGGCAAACTAGCTCCCCGTTATATTGGTCCTTACGAAATCATGGAGAGCTGCCGACCCGTAGCCTACAAATTACGACTGCCCCCTCAGCTCACGGCCACCCATGATGTCTTCCACGTATCTCAACTCAAGAAGTGTATTCGAGTCCCTACCGAGGTTGTGGAACAACAAGAAATATCGTTGGAACCCGATCTCTCGTATGTCGAACACCCAATTAAGATTCTGGATCAAAAGGAAAGAGAGACCAGGAAGAAAGTGATTAGAATGTATAAGATACAATGGAATCGCCACACGGAAGAAGAAGCCACCTGGGAAACGGAAAGCTACCTGAACCAACATTTCCCTGGGTTTCTGGTCTCAACCACTGGTATGTGCACCCACGCCCACACTAAGAACTACCGAATCTCGGGGCGAGATTCTTGTTAAGGGGGGAAGGCTGTGACAACCCTGGTAATTAAAATTTCAAAATCAATGTCATTAGCCTAACTCTATGTTAAACCAACTAATGAGAGGGTGGAAAGAATTAAAACGGGTTCAGTTGAATTCAAATTTAATTTGGGCCCATTTGGACACATTTGAAACTTTTAAAATAACTTTAAAACCAAAAGCCAAATGAAATTTTGCCTGAAACCAAAGTTGTAGAACTTTTTATTTTGAGCAACTTTCGTGTTCAAAAGTTTTTGAAATTCAAATCAGAAAGAGGAGAGAACGCCCTGTTTGCACCCAGCCCCCTGAACTTTTTCGAATTTTTGCATTTCGGTCCCTGGCATCTCCCCCTCTGCTCTGCCGCGCCGCGCGCGCTCGCCCGCCCGCCGCGCGCCAGGTGGCCGGCGTCGCCTGACCGGCGCGAGGCGCCAGGCCAGTGGCCGCCGCGCCACCCCGCC
Organism: Panicum miliaceum; assembly: GCA_032594955.1. Lineage (NCBI taxonomy): Eukaryota > Viridiplantae > Streptophyta > Magnoliopsida > Poales > Poaceae > Panicum > Panicum miliaceum. The sequence continues at coordinate 42,424,530 of CM064061.1, read as the reverse complement.
ACGGCCGGCTTTCCCCCGCCCCGACGCCGCGCCGCCCAGTCCCCGCCCGCGCGTGCTGCCGCGCCCCGGCTGCCGCCCGCTCGCCCAGTGGCCGCGCTCCGCCGTGCCGCCCCGGCCCCCGCGCCCCACCAGTCGCCGCGCCTGCCCTCCGCCCGAGCCGCTGCCGCTGCTGCTTCCGCACTCCGCGCCCGGCACTATCTCACCGCGCCCACGCCACAATCGCGGCCGCCCAGTCACCGCGCCCGCTCGCCGCACGCCGCGCCGGCGTTCTGCCGCCGCCCGCCGCGCCCAGTGCACGCCGCTGCCGCGCCCCGCCCCGCGCGTCACCCAGGCATCTCCACGCCCCCTCCTGTCCCTATAAAAAACGCCACCCCGACCGCCCGCGCGAAGCCCCGCCACCAGAACGCCTCGCCGCGCCATCGCCGCCGCCGAGCACCACCCGCCCGTGGGCAGCCCTCCACAGCCGCCCACTGCCCAAACCGAGCACCCAGCCACCACTACATCACCTCACCGCAGCTCGCCGACCCGCCCAACGCCACCCAGAGCCACCGGAGCACCGCCGCCCGCGCTGCCGTCGCCGCCGCCGCCCCTGCTCGCCGTGGACAGCACGACCCCGACCCCCTCCGTCCAAGCCGAGCCCCGGAGTAGCTTCCCCACGCACCAGTGAAGCTCACCGACCGGACCACGCCGCCCCAAGCCCGCCGGAGCACCGCCGTCGACGCGAGCCGCGCCGCCGCCGCCTCTGCTCCAACGCCGGCGAGCCCTTCCCGGCCGTCCCCCACCTGAACAACACCCCCACAAGGTAGCCCTCGCACCCCTGAACCTTCCCCGACCCCCGCCCCTCGCCGCCGGCGAGCCCCCTCGCCGGAATTTCGGCCGGCCGCCGCACCCGAGCCGCCGAGGACCCAATTGCAAGGATTTAAATCTTTAGAAGGGTCTGAGCGTAAGATTCAAGGACCTAGTTGTAAAAGAAAATTTCAAACCTAGATTCAAATTCAGTGAACTTGTAAAATTCGTATAAAATCGTAGAAAATTCAGAAAAATGCAAACTCAACTGTTCTGGAATGCTAAGAACAAACTCTACCACTTTTGTTACAAAAATTTTCTCAGAATCTCAAAATATTTTGCTCTACATTAAATAGAAGCTTTAATGGACATATTTTATACCCACTGTTCTAGAACAATGCTGACCCTGAATTTTGGTCAGTGAACTAGTTGCTGGATGATTAGGACTGTGTAAAAAGATCAGGCCCAAATTCCATCTCTAGATTTACTGTTTGATAAACGTAGTTTTATATCATGTGTAAAAGGAATGTTTTATCCCTGTAGTTAGGTGGTGAGTCACCCATTGAAATTTTTCCTATGCTGATGTATTGGTAACTAGAAGCCAGAGAAAAATTAGGAGAATTTTTATCTCACAGTAACCCACTTATTTGATTTATGTGCTAATAACATACATTAAATCAAGAAAATAGTACCTTAGTTTGGAAAATCCCCAAATTATTACTGGGAGTTACACTGTGGTAGGGGTTGCTGTGTAAAAAGTTTCATGGACAAAAACCCTATGTAGGGTCCTGTAAAAATGAATCTTTAAAAAGCCTAGGTGTAGAAGGTCATATTTTCTATGCTCTAAATACTGCATGATAAATCCTACAAAAATTACAGTAGCTTCTGCATGCTTAAGTGAAAGCTCTGTAAAAATCTTAGCCACAATTGTTGCACCAATTGATCTGTACAAAAAGAACAAGTATCTAACAGCAACAATGAAATCCATTTTTCAGAATTAATCTGTTACATAAAATTTGCTGAAAATTTTACAGTAAGCACATCTTTCCTTGATGTGTCTAAATCCAAAATTTCATGACCAGAAACTATCCCTTGTAGTAATTACTCTCAAATCGTAATCAAGTGCTATTTCCACAACTTAAACTTGTGCACTCATGTAGAATCGACGACTCTCGCCGACGGAACTTACGAGCTGGTGCCCGCGTCCGAGAGTGAGCAGCGTGAAGCTCAAGCAAATCTAACTGAAGCTTTTGAAGACCCGAGCCCAAGTTCGGAAGATCCCCAAGCGAACTGCGAAGGCAAGCCCCGGAGCATAACCCATTCTTTCCGAAATTATGCAACTCTTTACTCCTTACTTGTGCATTAAGTTTATAGGAGTTGAATGAAAACTTAGTTGCATGATGTTAGGAACCCTTGCTTGAAAACTAGAAGTAAGGTTCGATAGAATGCTGTGCTAATAGGACTCCGGTAAAAGTCGAGTGATTTCCTGTCACTCGCGAGAAAATAGGAGTTGAATGACTACTACACGCTGCAATCATAAGGACACGGACGGGTTATGTAACGATGGTTACGATTGAGGCCCGTCTGTCTAGTGAAAAATGCTAAGGCCGCAGGGTGTGGTAGTGATGGTTAAGTCTTTGAACGTACTAAACACATGCCGAGATTATGGGAATCGGTAAGCTTAAGTACCTGATTGGCCCGGCAAGGGGACGGCATCCTACCCTTTGAACTTCGGTCCCATGTGCATATGGCGAGTGCAGAGAGTGGTCACGACCCGGCGCCGAACCGTGGCGTGGGGCTCTTGTACTCTCGGAGGGTAGCCCCGATCCACGACCCGGAAAGAAAGGGGAAAAGTTGCACGTGTGACTCTAGGGAGTAACCACGTGACGTGTGTTTGGGTTTCCCTTGCAAGGTTAAGAAATTCGATTCGAATCGTCCGTTTCTCACGGCTATTGAGACTGCTTAACCATTTTTACCCACAGAGTAAGAAGAGGAACAATGATGATGAATGAACTGGTTGGATGGAAAATTTGATGTTTCACCATGTATGCTTTAGATAGCTGCTTACCTAGACTGGCTAACGAAACTAGAATCTTGAGCTAAAAGTTGAAAGTAAGGACCCACTTGTAGATGCTTTTCGGCAAAACAAACCCCTGAGCCAAAAAGCCTTGCATGTCTAGAGTCGGTGGAGTAGTTTCCACTACTCGGGTAAGTCTTGCTGAGTATTAGTATACTCAGTCTTGCTTGTGACTCGTTTTCAGGTGAGCCCTTCGAAGATATGATTGCTAGCTTGACTTGGCCCTGCACTCTTCCCCCTGGTTGGTCGGTGGAATGGGATGCGCCCCCGTCCAACGGAGATAAGGCCGAGTGATGTCTCGTACGGGCTTCATCGAGACATCCTGTATCGTCGAGTAGTTTCCGTTGTTTATTTCCGCTGCAATTTAACTCTGAAGAACTTATTTATGTTAATTGAAGTACTTGTTTTCTAAACTCAGGACTAGGTCTGTAATATTGACTTATGCAAATGATGTAATACTTGCTGGAATGTGGTATTCTCTGGGCTCATCGTCGCATGAGCATTTGTATGTACGGCGCTCGATCCGTTCACCGTGGTTGTATCGGGAGGTTATACCCGACAGACCAGTGGATTACTCCGTTTGAAGTGTAAGGTTAACCAAGGATGCCTTAATGGTGATGGTTAATACACTTGAGCCGGATTAATTCAGGTGGTTCTGCCACATCTACCTATATCTAGTACACCTGTCTTATCCTGGGTTTACTCCCTAACGGTCAGATGGTGAACACCAGGACAGGTGGAGGACAGAATAACCCTAGCCCTAGGCGTGCTCGCATAGTCAACCGACAGAGTCAGTTGCCACCACCGCCCAATCCAACAATGGAGCAATTCTTGGCAGCACAGATGCAGGTGTTGCAGAACCTCACTGCCACCATCCAGAACATACAAGCTCAGCAGAATCAGCAAGCACCACAGCAAAACCCGCCACCTAGAGACAAACACAGAGAATTCATGAGCCACCACCCTCCTACCTTTTTTCACTCTGTGGACCCCTTGGACGCTGATGATTGGTTGAAGGTCATCACTAAGAAGCTGGACATCACACAATGTAGTGACCGTGAAAGGGTCCTGTATGCCGCAGGACGTCTGGAAGGTGCAGCCACTGATTGGTGGGATGCTTTCACCGCTGCCCACGCCAACGCCAACACTATCACCTGGGAGGAGTTTAGAACCAACTTCCGCAGCCACCATATCCCAGCAGGACTAATGAAGCTCAAACAGAAGGAGTTCCTGAACCTGAAGCAAGGTAGCATGACTGTCAGTGAGTACCGGGACAAATTCACTCAGTTGTCTCGTTACGCGCCCCATGAGGTGGATAGTGACGCAAAGAGACAGGAGCGATTCTTGGAAGGTCTGATAGGGCCGCTCAACTACCAGCTGCATAGTCACACTTTCCCAAACTTCCAGACCTTACTAGACAAAGCCATCGGTCTGGAGAGCAAGCGCAAGGAGCTTGGAGAACACAAGCGAAAACTTCAGTCCCAAGGACAATCCAGCAGCAACACCCGACCCCGCTACAACCCACCCCAAGGATATCAGCCGCGCTTTGTAGGACAAGGTGGAGGATATCAACAGAGTCAACAGAATCAACGAACTCCACAGCAGCCTCAACGCTATAACCAGCAGACTCAACGCAACTCCAACCCGCAACCGTACCATCCAGGCTATGCCACAGGTGCACCAGTGCGGTCCAACAATCCAGTCACCCCGGTCCAACCTAACGGATGTTTCAAATGTGGAGAACTGGGTCATTACGCTAACAACTGCCCGAAGCGTAATGCGCAAACCCCTCAGAGGAACAGTGGACAAAGGCAGACTTCTCAACAGCAGCAGCCACGCAACAGCAACCAGACACCACTGGGCCACAAAGGACAGCAAAACTGCGTGCGCGGAAAGGTGAATCATGTGGCTGCAGAAACAGCTGAAGAGGCTCCCGACGTTGTGCTCGGTACGTTCCTTGTCAATTCTGAACCTGCATCAGTTTATTTGATTCCGGAGCATCACATTCATTCATTACTGAGCAATTTGCTGCAAAACATAATTTACCAATGAGCCCTATGAAGCAAATATTACTAGTAAGCTCCCCGGGCAAGGAATTGAAAGCCAGTCACTTATGCCCAAGGGTCAGCATGAATATTATGGGGATAGAATTCCTAGCCAATCTAATAGTCTTAAAGACTAACGGCATCGATGTGATCCTCGGAATGGATTGGTTATCAGGATGCGACGGTGTTATTCAGTGTCGCAAGTGATCAGTGCTCTTGACCAGTCCTCAAGGAGATAAAATAGAGTTTGTGGCATCAGCTTTGCCCAGTGCAGTTGGGACAATGAACCAAATGAAGGGAGTGCCCCTGGAAGATATCAGAGTTATCAGTGAGTACCCCGACGTTTTCCCGGAAGATTTACCAGGTATGCCACCTGTTCATGACATTGAGTTCAGTATTGATCTTTTACCTGGTACTGCACCTATCTCTAAAAGACCCTATAGAATGGACGTTAAGGATCTAAGCGAACTAAAGAAACAAATAGAAGAGATGTTAGCTAAAGGATTTATCCGCCCTAGCTCATCCCCGTGGGGAGCACCAGTGATCTTTGTCGATAAGAAAGATGGCAGCAGAAGGATGTGTGTAGACTACAGGTCACTGAACGACGTGACGATCAAGAATAAGTATCCACTGCCCCGGATTGAAGATTTGTTTGATCAGATGAGAGGTGCCAAGGTTTTCTCCAAGATTGATTTGAGATCAGGATATCATCAGCTAAGGATCCGACTGGAGGATATACCCAAGACAGCCTTCACTACCAGATATGGTCTGTACGAGTTTACTGTGATGTCATTTGGGTTGACCAACGCACCCGCATACTTCATGTACCTGATGAACAAGGTTTTCATGGAATACCTTGACAAGTTTGTGGTTGTGTTCATTGATGACATCTTGGTGTATTCACAGAACGAGGAAGAACATGAAGAGCACTTGAGGATAGTATTACAGAAACTCCGAGAGAATCAGTTATATGCCAAGCTGAGCAAATGTGATTTTTGGTTGAGAGAAGTTTCTTTCCTTGGACATGTTATCACGGATGGAGAAATTGCAGTAGACCCAAGTAAAGTTCAAGATGTTTTGAATTGGAATCCACCAAAGACTGTGCCTGAAATCAGAAGTTTTCTCGGACTTGCAGGCTACTACCGCAGATTTATTAAAGGCTTCTCAAAGATTGTGAAACCTATGACTTCTCTGTTGGAGAAAGGAAAAGAATTCAGGTGGGATGATACATGCCAGAGGTGTTTTGAAGAGCTGAAGACAAGATTGACCACTGCCCCTGTGTTGATAATGCCAGATATCCACAAAGGGTTTGACATGTATTGCGATGCTTCACGGATGGGTCTTGGATGTGTGTTAATGCAAGAAGGCAAAGTTGTGGCCTATGCTTCAAGACAGCTGAGAAAACATGAGCAGAACTATCCTACCCATGACTTGGAATTAGCTGTCGTCGTGCACGCATTGAAGATTTGGAGGCACTACATGATCGGAAACAAGTGTCAGATCTTCACGGACCATAAGAGTCTGAAGTACATCTTCACGCAACAGGATCTTAACCTAAGACAACGACGATGGCTAGACTAATCAAGGACTATGATTTGAATATCCAGTATCATCCTGGCAAGGCTAATGTCGTGGCAGACGCCCTAAGCCGGAAAGGACAAGCCAATACGATGATTGCTCGATTGATGCCTCAAGAATTATGTTGGGAGATGGCACGTTTAAATTTGGGAATTGTCACTCAAGCAGAAGCCATGATTATGGAGATAGAACCGACATTAGAACAAGAGATCAGAAAAGGACAGTTGACAGATGCTAAGATCAAAGAGATCAAGATTCAAATTGGTTTAGGCAAAACTAAGGACTTCACCGAAGATGGACAAGGAACTGTTTGGTTCAGAAAAAGGATTTGTGTACCTGAAATTGATCATCTTCGTGAACTCATTCTGAAGGAAGCACATGATTCCGCTTATTCCATTCACCCTGGAAGTACCAAAATGTATCAAGACTTGAAAGAAAGATATTGGTGGTATGGATTGAAAAGAGACGTAGCAACTCACGTAGCTTTGTGTGATGTATGCCAGAGAGTAAAAGCAGAACACCAGAGACCAGCAGGTTTACTCCAGCCTTTGAAAGTACCTGAATGGAAATGGGAAGAGATTGGTATGGATTTCATTGTAGGGTTACCTCGTACTCGTGATGGTTACGACTCAATATGGGTTATTGTGGACAGATTGACAAAAGTCGCACATTTCATCCCAGTCAAAACAACCTACACTGGAGCCAAGTTAGCAGAACTGTACATGTCACGAATTGTGTGTCTGCACGGTGTTCCAAAGAAGATAGTGTCTGATCGAGGTACTCAGTTCACGTTGCGTTTCTGGCAGAAATTACATGAATCCATGGATACAAAGCTCAATTTCAGTTCAGCATATCATCCGCAAACAGATGGTCAGACTGAGCGAACGAATCAAGTATTAGAGGATATGTTGAGAGCATGCGCCCTCAAGCATGGAGGTAGTTGGGATAAAAGTTTGCCATATGCAGAATTCTCCTACAATAACAGTTATTAAGCAAGTCTTAAGATGGCCCCATTTGAAGCACTATATGGAAGAAAATGCAGGACACCATTGTATTGGAATCAGACTGGAGAAAGTCAAGTTTTTGGACCAGAGATTCTTCAAGAAGCAGATAGACAAGTCCAGATAATCCGAGATAATCTCAAGGCTGCCCAGTCACGACAGAAAAGTTATGCCGATACACGAAGAAGGGAATTGACATTTGAAGTTGGAGATTTTGTGTATTTGAAGGTATCACCCATCAGAGGTTTACGTAGATTCAAAGTGAAAGGAAAGTTGTCACCACGTTATATTGGTCCTTTTCAGATCGTGGAAAGGAAAGGTGAAGTAGCATATCAATTGGAGTTACCAGCACAATTGTCAGATGTCCATGATGTGTTTCATGTATCACAGTTAAAGAAATGTTTGAGAGTGCCAGAGGAGCAATTACCGTTGGAGGAACTTGATGTGCAGGAATATTTAACTTATACAGAGCATCCGATAAGAATTTTGGAAACATCTCAGAGGGTTACACGGAACAAGGTAATCAAAATGTGCAGAGTACAGTGGAGTCACCATTCAGAGGATGAGGCTACTTGGGAAAGAGAAGATGAACTGATGGCAGAATTCCCTCAGCTGTTCCCTAGTCCTTCCTAATCTCGAGGACGAGATTCTCTTTAAGGGGGGTAGGTTTTGTAACACCCAAAATATAGGAGCTAAAATTTCTAAAAGTATTTTCATAAAAACCATAAATTAAAATTGTGCATGCATCTTTATTTCTCTCTTCTCCTATTTCTTTCTTTTAGCCAGCCCAATTTCTTTTCTCCTTCTTTATCGTTTCCCGCGGCCGACCCAGTGGCCGATTTCCCTCAGCCGATCCTTGCTTCCACCGACAGCTAGGACCCACCTGTCGGCGCATTATTCTTCTTCTTCTTCTTCTTCTCTCTTCTTTCCTTACCCAGAGTCCGGAACGACTCCGTGCTGTCGTTTGTATCCCGTTCTCTTTCTTTCTTCTTGTCCCGAGTCCTGATCGATTTCCGCAGCACCGCCTTCCTAATCTCGGCCGATCCGCCCCTATAAAATCCTGCCAAAGCCCCGCTTTGCAACCCACGCCAACCTCAAATCTTTTCCTCAACACAACATCGTCGTACGACCGCTGGAAGTTGCACCTCGGAGGAACGCCGCCGATCCGTGTCGCCGATTCTCCGTCAACTCGCCGATCTGCTGCTGCTCCGCCGTCTTCAACTCTCGCCAGAGCTCCGCAAGTTGGTGAGCATCAAGCCAACCAGAATCCCCCTCTCTCTTTTGCTCCGCCGCCCACCAGATTTCTCGCCGGACCCCTGTTTCCGCCCGCCGCCATGGCCGCCAGTTCACAGCCGCCGCACAGCCACCTCGTGATCACCCTCACCTTCACCGTACCGCCCACTCACTTCCCGGCATGAACCAAGTTTGAATTGAGCCCCGGAACACCAGATTTGGTGAAGCTCCGGTCGTCCACCGCCGCACTCGCCCGACCCTATGCCCAGTTAAAACTCCGCCTCGCCCGACCCTTTTTGTTCTGTCAAGCCGATCCTTCCTCTGCCGCTTGATCTAGATCTAACGGCCAGAAGTGATCTTCACTTTACACGGCCGATTTACCCGACCTTTTCTTTACTCAGCCGATTCGCCCGACCCTTACTCTGCCGATTCGTCTGATCCGCCGCCGATTCCGATCCAACGGACCAGACTTATCCGACTCTAGCCGATCCCGAATCTTTTGCAGGAAGATCCCTAAGTTTTCTAGAATTAGAACCCGCCGTCCAGAACCTATAGTTTTGCACCCCGACCCTCTGTTTAAGGTTTAATTATCTTTTGGCCCCTGAATTCTTCAGATCTAGCCTCGGGAGACTCAAAACTCTAGCAGTTAGGTCCCCAGATCACTGTTTTAACCATATCTTCATCGTTTCAATTCCGATTTCAGCGATTCTTAAGCCCACACGATCCTTGCATCATGAACTACAACTTTAGCATCTTTTCACCCTTCCGTTTGTACTGTTTGTTGTATTGTTTCTTATTTGGTTGTGTATGCTTGTTTGTGTGATCGCGTAGACAACGTGACGTTCGAGCCAAATCAAGAGCAAGCTTACGAGGAAGGGAACCAGCAGCTATTTGAAGGAGGCAAGTGGATTTCCCCCTCTGCATATTCTATTTGATCCCAACAACTGCATGAAAATACACTTTACTTTATTGTTGCTTGCATAAACTTGATGGGATTACCTATGCTAAGGACATACCTAGTCTTTTACCCCAAACCTTGAAACCCCTGGGTTTACTACTTTGTTGGGTAGTTACGCTTAGTTGCAAACTTTGGGATTGAAGTTCTAGGTCCTGCGTTCACCAGTCATCGCCTGTGGAAGACGGAGTTATTGAAGACTTCGTATAGGATATAACGGTTTATCGTTAAAGACATTTGTGTCTCTTACATACGGAGTGTAATATTGTTAAATACTTTATTTTAGTTACTTTTGAGCATTGTCTTTGATATATTACACTTTCCGTCTACCATATGTGTGTGAACGAGATCCTGGCGCACATATGAGATGCATCTGGTTCTTTCTAGAATCGGGTGTGACAGTGTCCCTCTTTGCAATTCAAAAGCACATCTTTAAAATCAGCATCAACCTCATATTGTTCTTTAATTGATTCAAGTCCAAAAATACGACGATCAAGTTGAGACAACATGGTGTAGCGGCGAGACAAAGAATCAACAATAACATTATCTTTCCCTTTCTTTTGTTGAATGATGTAATGAAAACACTCAATAAATTCAACCCACTTAGCATATCTACGGTTCAGTTTAGTTTGTGAACGGAGGTACTTAAGTGATTCATGATCAGAATGAATAATGAACTCCTTAGGCCATAAATAGTGTTGCCATGTGTCTAATGAATGAACAAGAGCATAAAATTCTTTATCATACATGGAATAATTCAGAGTACTCATGCAATTTCTAACTAAAATAAGCAACAGATTTACCTCCTTGCATCAATAAGCCACCAATGCCAACTCCACTAGCATCACACTCAAGGTCAAAAGTCTTACCAAAATCAGGAGTTGTAGCAAAGGTGCCGAAGTAAGCTTCTCCTTCAAATCATCAAAAGCTTAGCATTGTGCTGGATCCCAATGGAATATAACACCCTTCTTCGTCAACTCATGTAATGGGGCAGCAAAAGTGTTGAAATCTCTCACAAAACGCCTATAGAACTGTTGACGCTAGATTTTGACACGTGTTAAATCGGCGTCGGGAAAAGAAGGTCGGCCGATGCGGCAGATCTAAAGGCTACGGTAAGGAATCGGCCGATTGAGGTAATAGTTTGAAATCGGCCGATTGGTGATACAGCTTGTGCCAACAGGATGGGGCTATTTCGGAGGGTCGTGGTGAAAAGTTGGTCAACAGGGCAACGCTAAGTCGGTCAAGGAGCAATTGAAAAGAATCCTGATTGGATTAGGGGACAGCGGCGGAAGATTCTGCGGGAGTCCGTTTCCTTTAAAAGTTATTATAGATATAGTAGTTTTCCTGTTTTTTAAATAAGGTTATAACAAGTCATGATCGACCAGGAGTCCTAGTTTTAGGGTATAAATAGGAGTCGTTAGGGTCTTGCAAAACATCAATACATCAATCAACAACAATACTTCTACTTTTTCAGCAATTTATTTTTAAGTCGGCGACTTCGCCAATACTTTTCTTCTTCCACGAGTTCGTACGAATTGGCAGGGCTGCATCAACTTGATCTCCGGCCAATTGGTAGGTTCCGCTTATCGAGTAATATCCGAGCTTTAACTACGGGCGCATCGCTGTGGTTTCGTTTGGATTTATTCACCAGTTATCGATATTCACTAGAATTGCAAGATTTACCTGTTATTCTAGTATTATCACCAGTTATCCAGCTTGAGATCAGAGTAATCGGCTTCATCATCGTTCTTCCTCGATTTATCATCTTACAGCCGATTAGATCTATTTCAAGTGTTGCATCCGTACTAATTGTTTAGATCGCTCCAGCAGTCTTCTTTACAATTATTACTTGATTATCGGCTGATCCATAGCCGATCATCTTTACAGCAAATCGGCCGATTCGCCGCCGACGCGCTCTTCAGTACAGATCAGAACTCCAGCCGATCGGAGCGCCTGGAATTTAATACTTTATTTCCATGTCAATCAACAGGTCAGATTGACTGGCACGCCACGCGAACCGCACCAGGGCGATAACCCGAACAGGAGCTAAGCAGATTCTCCCGGGTCGTGTGTCCGACGCTGAAGACCATCGGCCGATTTCTGTCCGGCCGATTTTAGCGCCAACACACTTTTGGCACGCCCAGTCGGACGATCCAAGATCTGATATGTCGAAGAACGCAGAAATCTCCGAGAACAACATCATTGAGGTCACAGAAGCGGATCTCAAGGACGACCAGAGGGAAGAATTAGCTAAACATCTGGAAGATTATAAGAAGATGTACCTTCAGTCGTTCAGTCGTACCAGAAGCGGGGAGGCTGTCAAGAAGGCTCCTATTCCAGTTCCCCGCCACATCACCATTGCTGAGGACTCGGGCAAGATGTCCGATATGATCCAACAGTCCGTTTATCAGGCATTCATCGACCAATCCTCAGTGATGACCAACACGGTGTATAACGCCGTCATCAGCTCTCTGGCCAGCGGAGCAGTCCAAGGCTATCATGGACCAGCGTATGCCCCGCCAACCACGCTGCCAGCCAGAAGCTTACCATATACGTCCCAATCGGCTCCTCAGCCGATATTGACGCAACGCGAAGGGTACAACACTCTGTTGCCTCCAGCGTCTCCAAGATACAGCGGTGCACCATGTCTCCCATCACAGACACCGCTTCAACCCGTCCAGATTGCTTCTGTGCAATCGCTGCCCACAAGCTCAGTACCCTGGGGGACATCGGCGACAACGGTTTTTCCCGAGCCAACGAACGGATACGGGAGTTATCCAATCCAGGCACCGCACCAATCGGCCGTCCGGCCGATGGTCCCTCAATATCAGCCGATCTCATCAGAAATCGGCAGGGGGGCAAGCGCTGTAGAAGCATTCAGAGGCGTGACGCCGATGACAACATATGATGGGACGGCGGATTCACTTCGCCATCAACTATCAGCTGCTCAGCAAAATTTGCCGATTCATCACCCAGCCGTGCCAGCTCTTCAGAACATGCCCACGCCGCGAACAGTCGTTCATCAGCAGCAGGTGGACTTGACGGCAAGAATAGCAGAAGTGATCCAGGACCAGTTTGGATTAAAGCCAAAAATGCAAACTTACACCTACAAGACACCATACCCATCGGCCTATGACTTTCTACCGTTCCCACACCGCTACAAAGTTCCCGATTTCACCAAGTTTCGGGGACGGACGATACATTCACTGTAGAGCACATCAACCGATTCATCATCCAGTGCGGGGAGGCTGCCTCACAAGATGCTCTGAGGGTGCGTTTGTTTTCATCATCTCTGTCCGGATCGGCTTTCCAGTGGTTCACCACCTTGCCACCAAATTCTATTGTTACTTGGGCCGATCTGGAGAAACAGTTCACAAATATTTCTACGCGGGAGTACACGAGATGAAGCTCTCGGATTTGACTAGCCTCAGGCAGAGTAGCGATGAACCGGTAATTGGATATATACAGAGGTTCAGAGAAGTCAGGAACAAATGCTACAGTCTGGCTCTGACCGATGCACAGTTGGCCGATATCGCTTTCCAAGGCCTCCTGCCACAAATCAAAGAAAGATATGCTACGCAAGAGTTTGAAAGCCTGAGCCAGATCGTCCACCGATTGTCAGGACAGGAAGTCCGTCCGTTTGAATAGTGGAGGAACTTCCAAAAGAAGGTGGCATACCTAGAAGGGTCTGAATCCGATGGGGAAGAGGAAATCGGCCTGGCAGAGTGGGTGAAAGGGAAAAAACCAATATCGTGCCCTTTTGGAAAGAAAGAGCCAGAGACATTCGGCTTTGACACATGAAAGGCCGATAAAATTTTCGATTTATTGCTCCAGGAGGGACAGATCAAGCTATCTCAACATCATACTATCCCTTCGGCCGATCAACTCAAGAAGATGAAATACTGCAAGTGGCACAACGCCACGTCTCATGATACGAACAAATGCAAAGTCTTCCGTCAGCAGATACAATCGGCCATCAAATAGGGGAGGCTTAAATTTGAAACCCCAGCTAAATCGGCAAAGCCGATGAAGATAGATCAACATCCCTTCCCGGCCAACATGGTTGACACTGGAGGAAATTCACGCCAAACCAAGGTGCTGACGTCAGAATCGGCAAGAAGGGGCGGCGCCGTTGATCCCAGGAGGCAGATCACGACGGAAGAAATCAAAAGGAACAGGCGGGGGCCGGAACGATCACGCAAACCCATCACCTCCCAGTTCTTGCTCAGCAAATATCGGCAGCAGCAAGAACAATCAAGACACCACGAAGAAATGATACGCCGGCATGAAGATCACTGGCAATGTCCGTTCTTCATCCATTGCTGGGAGAACGTCATCAGATTGCCGTCTGCCGATAACTGTCCGGAGTGTAATGGATTGAGTTGCAACGATCGCCCGAGGCCACGCTCTAGGGATAGAGGATCAGAGCCGATCAGCAGAAATCTGCGCGGACGAGAGGAACAGCGCGTTTCGATGCATGATCGGCTGGGGGGCAGAGTTGACCAGTGCCGCCGGTCGAAAGGCAGGATCGACCAACAAGATGGATTGGGAGGCCGAATCAGCGTGCACGATCGGTTGGAAGAAATGGCTGATAACAGGGTGTCAAATGAAAATCCCCTAGGAAGAGAACCAGATAGGGGACACGCCAGATCATCGGCCAAACCAGTAAATCCCAGGTGGTGTCCCGATGGCCTATCCAGATCCCAGAAATGGAGGATCCAACGCCTACGCCTGTGGGAACATCAAGAAGAAGAGCAGAGGCATTTGCCAGAGAAAAGAAATGTTAAGTCTCGGATGTGGCGCCCAAAGAAAAACGATTAGGAAGCAAACAATCAAGAATCAGCAGCCGAAATCAACATGGTGTTCATTTTGCCGATGGAATTTATGGTGCCTAACGATCGAGATAAAGCAACAAGAATGGAAGAACAAATGGAACAACTGGTGCTAGAGCCGATGATGGCTACTTTTGAGAAACCAGAAGAAGGAAAACGGCAACATCTTAAAGCGCTGTTTCTCAAAGGCTATGTTAACAGAAGACCCGTCACCAGATTACTTGTAGATGGAGGTGCCGCTGTTAATATCATGTCGTATGCCATGTTCCGCAAGCTAGGCAAGGGCGATGAAGACCTCACCAAGACGGACATGATGCTGAAGGATTTCGAAGGCAACGTGTCTCCCGCCCGTGGAGCACTCTGCGTCGACCTCACCATCGGCAGTAAGACCCTTCCCACCACCTTTTTCGTTATTAATGGCAAGGGGTCCTACAACATGCTGCTTGGTCGTGACTGGATACATGCAAACTGCTGTGTCCCATCTACAATGCATCAATGTCTCGTGCAATGGGTCGGCGACAACACAGAGATAGTAACCACCGATTCCGCCTACAGCGTTGCAGCGGCCGACATGCAACAGTGGAGCTGCGAGCACGTCAAATGTATATCTGGCAGGACTTGGGACACCGACTTCCTGAAAGTGTCCGATTTCGGTCTATAACCGATCCAAGCAGTCGGCTCTGAAGATACAGAATAAATGGATCAGCTCGTCCGAGAAGACGGGAAGCTTGGACATGGATTTACGTCGGCCGATTTATTGGAGATGGTAGATTTGGGAGATAGCAGCAAGTCAAGGCCGACGTATATTAGTGCTAATTTGGATTCTGAGTATAAGTGTAAACTAATAAATTTATTAAAAGAGTACAAGGATTGCTTTGCTTGGGAATATCATGAGATGCCAGGTCTAGACCGGTCCATTGTTGAACACCGGTTACCTATAAAATTAGGATATCGGCCATA
Organism: Panicum miliaceum; assembly: GCA_032594955.1. Taxonomy (NCBI): domain Eukaryota; kingdom Viridiplantae; phylum Streptophyta; class Magnoliopsida; order Poales; family Poaceae; genus Panicum; species Panicum miliaceum. Next base: position 42,409,063 of record CM064061.1, on the reverse strand, counting down.
TCAGCAACCTGTACGACGGTGTAACCCCAAGATTCTACCTGATATAAAGGCCAAAATTACGAAGTTAATTGAAGCCGGATTTATTCGGCAGTGCCGCTACGCCGAATGGATTTCTAATATTGTGCCTGTATACAAGAAGAATGGAAAGTTACGCGTGTGCATCGATTTCAGGAACTTAAATCAGGCTACGCCAATGGATGGATATCCGATGCCAACGGCCGATATCTTGATAGATGCTGCCGCAGGACACAAAGTCATAAGTTTCATGGATGGGAATGCAGGGTACAATCAGATATTAATGGCCGAAGAAGATATCTCGAAAACGGCTTTCAGGTATCCAGGTCATCTTGGTTTATTCGAGTGGGTTGTTATGACTTTTGGGTTGAAGAACGTCGGTGCTACGTATCAGCGGGCCATGAATTACATCTTCCACAAGCTCATTGGTACATCGGTGGAAATTTATATAGATGACGTCGTGGTCAAATCAAAAGGTCACCAAGAACATCTGGCCGATTTACAACAAGTACTGGAGTGCACAAGGAAGCATGGGTTGAAGATGAACCCAAACAAGTGCGCATTTGGTGTATCGGCTGGGCAATTCTTAGGGTTCATGGTTTATGAGCGCGGGATAGAAGTCAACCGCAAGACTATAGACGCCATCAACAAAGTTGTGGCCCCACAAAATAAAACCGAGCTACAGTCCCTCATCGGCAAGGTCAATTTTATCAGAAGATTCATATCTAACCTGTCAGGACGTATTCAGGCTTTTACTCCTCTGTTGAAATTGAAGCCCGACCAGGAATTCATATGGGGGGAGGAACAACGCAAAGCATTGGAAAATATCAAGCGATATCTAGTTTCACCTCCAGTGTTGGTCCCACCACAGCCTGGTAAGCTGTTCAAATTATATTTATCGGCTGATGAACAGGCTATTGGATCGGCGTTGGTACAGGAGTTTGAGGGGAAAGAACGAGTAGTATATTACGTCAGCAGAAGACTTCTAGACGCCGAAACAAGATACTCCCCGGTAGAGCGGTTATGCTTGTGTTTATACTTCTCGTGTACCAAGCTCAGGCACTATTTGTTATCGGCAGAGTGCATAGTCATATGCAAGGATGATGTGGTGAAGTACATGCTATCATTGCCGATTTTGAAAGGACGGATTGGAAAATGGATCTTGGCTCTGTCAGAATTCGACTTAAGGTACGAATCGGCCAAATCTGTCAAAGGTCAAGTAATGGCCGATTTCGTAGCTCAGCAATATGGACCAGAAATAGCCGCCGTTGAACCGGTTCCATGGACTCTATATTTTGATGGTTCTTCGTGTGGGGTCGGATCAGGAATCGGCATTGTTCGTGTGTTGCCTCGGGGGCAAGTTATGATTTCTCTCTGCCAATAGAAGCTTCCGCAACTAATAATTAGGCGGAATATCGAGCCGTTCTGAAGGGCATCCAATTATTAAGGGAAGTCAAAGCTGATGCAGTCGAAATTTTTGGAGATTCCATGCTCATTGTGGATCAGTTGACGGGGCGATCTGAGTGCAAGGATGATATCTTGAGGATTTATTATGAAGACTGCCTCCAGCTTTTAAAAGAGTTCAAGTCTGCAATAATTGAGTATATCCCCTGGAATTATAATGAAGAGGCCAACAAGCTGGCCCAACATGCCTCCGGCTATCGGCCAATTCAGGGAGCAATGATGCTAGACCTCGCGGCCGATGACTGGCGAAAGGAAATTGCCGATTACTTGAAAAATCCATCCTAAAAAGTGGATCGGCGAAATGTTTTCAAGCTACAAAATATGTGTTGCTTGAGGACGATTTATTTTATCGGACGATTGATGGAGTTCTTCTCAAGTGCCTGGGAACAAAAGAGGCAAAGGTTCTAATGGGAGAGATCCATGAGGGCGTGTGTGGAGCTCATCAATCGGCTCACAAAATGAAATGGATGATCCGGAACAATGGGTATTATTGGCCAACTATTCTTGAAGATTGTTTCAGGTATTACAAAGGGTGCCAAGACTGTCAGAAGTTTGGTAATGTACAGCGTGCGCCAGCATCGGCTATGAACCCAATAATTAAGCTGTGGCCGTTCAGAGGTTGTGGAATATATCTCATCGGACAGATTCACCCTCCATCAAGCAAAGGGCATAAGTTCATATTGGTGGCTACAGATTATTTTACTAAGTGGGTGGAGGCAATTCCTTTGAGGAATGTGACATCGGCCGATATGATTGAATTTGTTAAAAGCCATATTACCTATCGATTTGGTATTCCTCAAACCATCACAACTGACCAAGGAACAATGTTTACTTCCGGAGAATTTGGAGAGTTTGCCGCCGATATGGGGATTAAATTATTAAATTCTTCTCCATACTATGCTCAAGCCAATGGCCAAGCAGAATCGTCCAATAAAGGGATAATCAAACTAATCAAGAGGAAGATAGAAGAGCAACCCAAAAAGTGGCATATGTCTTTGGCTGAATCTTTATGGGCATATAGGATGGCTTGTCATGGAGCCACTAAGATATCCCCTTATCAGTTGGTTTATGGTCATGAGGCGGTCTTGCCTTGGGAGATAAGGACGGGGTCAAGACGTATATCGTTACAAGATCAGTTAACGGCCAATGACTATTCCTTTCTCATGAAGGACGAACTTGATGATTCGGCAGGTTTACGGTTGAGAGCCTTAATTATTATAGAAGAAAATAAGAAAAGGGTGGCCAGACGGTATGACAAAAAGGTCAAAGTTAAACAATTCTCTCGAGGAGATTTGGTGTGGAAGTTGGTGCTGCCGATAGGATCCAAAGATCCCAAATTCAGTAAATGGTCACCCACTTGGGAAGGGCCGTACAGAATCGGCCGATGTGCCCCTGGGAATGCATATATTCTAGAGACAGTCGAAGGGGAGGAATTCCCAAGAGCTTTAAACGGACGATATCTGAAGAGGTACTATCCAAGCATTTGGATAGATGCATAACTTGCAGAAAAATATATCAAGATAATATGGCCGATTTTTCATCAGTTTTTGTCTACACATCTGATGAAGAAAAACATTGGGAATCATTATCAGACGAAAATGACAGAGTACATGGCCGACATGGTACAAGTCGCCCTTAGAATAAAATTACCGATATGTCTACTGATTACGCCTACGCTGGATTTCTCTCTCGATGCGACCCAGTTCTATCATAAGGTTGAGCCTTTTCTCCTTCGGATCCTCTGCAGTGACTCCAATTTCAGCATGGTTACAAAGTTCTATCAGGAGGCGGGTCTTCTCCTCCTCCAGATCCTCCATGGCAACTTCGGTCTTAGCTTTACAAGGAAGTGGAGGATTTTTTTTAGAAGATGGTCGCTTACGGACCAAAAAGTGAGCATCTATAAGGTCCCAATATTCTTGGACAACAGCGGGGACATGATCTCTGAGTTCCTCAGCATGAATTCTTATCAGATCTGTGTCTGCCTGTGATAGTGGTTCTTCTGAATGCATGATTTCAATCGCTCGTTCTAAACCAGGGCTGAGACATTTTGGCTAAACAGAGATAAAAGGGGTTACCCAACATCAGAGCGATTGAGATGCTTAGGGGAAAGGCAGAGGAGAGTTCATACCTGGTTGACAGAAGAAGAAGATGAAAAGGACGAAGAAGACATCTTGCCGTTCAGTTTGGGACAGTAAAGAGGGAAAGAGAATATAAGTGATGCGTATGCCTCTGGAGATGGTAAAGGGTCTACTTATAAAGGAAAGAGAGGTAGATGGATGGTGAGACACGTCCTATCGGAGTAAACACATACATAAATGCAAAGCTGACTAAAGGAACAGTTCAAGACCAAATCGGCGCAGTAACATTGAAGGAGCAATAAATGTTTACAACGTTCTTTACGACCCAAGGAAAGCATCTATGGCTACAATAGCTTGTCGTCTAATTTGATCGGCCGAGTCTAGTACTCTCTGATCATCATCGGCCGATCCTGGAACTTCTGACACACGGCGACGAAGCCTTATCGTTTCACAGGCCAGGTGCTGTCTTTCTTGCTTCAGCTCACTGATGATGGATGGGAGTTCTTGGAGTTTCTTTTCTTCAGCGGCTATCTCTTTGGATATCTACTCCATCTCCTTGGCCAGCTCTGCTCTTCTCCGTTTCAGCCGATCTATCGCGCCGACGATGTCCGGATGGCAGCTTTCGAGGAAGTTGATCTTGTGGTGTACCTCCTGAGTCCGGTGCTTGTATGAATCGACCTCCTCCCGAGTTTTTGCCATCTAGGCACGATCGGCCATGTGGCTCAGCGCCCTGGAGACCGGAATATGCATATGCTCTATATAGGCAGCGTGAGCCAAGTTTTCTGATACTTCTTCCGGGATTCGACACTTGATCTCGTTGAAAAGTCGTCGAATCGGCGAAGCATCTTCTACCAATCGGCCGATGTCGTCTTGAAGGAGAGTGCGCATGCTTTCGAGCTTGGCGCGGACATCATCGGGGGTAGAGCTCGACGAAATTGGGTGTGAAGCAATTTCCTCATCATCAGGCAAGGAGACGGCAAAGGAGAAGATGCTGTTGTTAGGGGTGTCTTACTCCTGTGAGGAAATAAAGTAAAGGGGAGGCAAGTAGTAAAAGAAAATCGGCCGATTCTAATGGTAAGTTTGTTACCTCCTTAAAACGAATTTCTCTTGCCTGCGCTGGTGGAAGCGTCTCCCTTGTCTCAGGGGCTGGTGCAGTTGGCTCGTCGGAAGAAGAGGATTCAACGATTATCAGTGCTCCGCTTGGACCAGCTTCCTGAAAAAGACATAAAAGAAGACCCTGTGAGTATGCTATGCGAAATTGAAATAAGATGGTGTGGGAAATCTGTCATGCCTCTGTTGATCTTCCAGCCGATGTTTGTTGTGGGGTTATAGTCAGCATGCCCAAATCAGCCTGCATCAGGATCGGTTAAGTTCTCTGAAAATTAGGAGATCAAGGTAAGTGATCATTTACCTCGACGAGAGGAGCTGCTGGAGTTTCGGCTTCCACTTGGGACATGGCCGATTGCTGCGGAGACTGCGGTGGAATAGCTTGTGCAGCCTGGCAGAGGAAGAGAGTTAATGTCAGTGGAAGATTTGAAGAATATATGAGATAAGTAAGATCACCTGAACAACTTCTACTAATAGCGATGCTGCAGCTGCCCCAACTTCGGCAGTGACTTGGGGATCGGCCATCTCGACAATCGGCAAAGGTAAAGGGATTGGAGTCTCGGCTGGTGCCACCGCCATCTGGTCGGCCGATCCGATACGGGGAGTCTCGGCCGATGCCACTGCCATCTGGTCGGCCGATCCGATACGAGGAACCTCAGCCGATGCTATTGCTGTCTGATCGGCCGATCCGATGCGAGCTCGCACTCGACGGCTGGTTATCTTTGATGTTGGCCTTTTCGGTGCTCGTTTCGATCGGCCAGTAGAGATATCCTTGATAGTTGGAGCATGGAAGCCGATAAGTAGATACGGCGTGTATTGATGGTGACTATCTATCGGCCTGCCGCTTCGGCTCCGCATCGGAGGGACATGGCTTTCAGACTGAGAAGAAGAACATGAGTTAACAACAAGATGAAAATATGGAAAGAAATAGTATTGGAATCGGCTGGGAGAAAGGGCATACCGCTTCATTTGGGTCAATATTTTCTGGATCCAGAATGTTGCAATAAATCGATGGAGATTTGCAAAAAAGGTATTGCTTCCATTGTGCCCACCATAATTTAAATTGTTGGGTGGCAAAAGAGACAACTGACCAATTATTCAGATCAATAGTACTGGAATCTGGTACTAGATCGCACAGCCGATTGTAGTCAAGACTTGAAGTCAACCCATCTCTGAATTTCGCTTGACCGGCGAAGTAGACCCGAATCGGCAGTTGGCCTAAACCCAGTTGCCTTGCTACGGTCGATGGATTGTAGAACTCATAGGTGGGAGAGTCCTTTCCTGAGAAGAAATTGGCTGGCAGAATCCCCGGCTTGATCAAGACATCCATAAGCTCTCCATCAAAAGTATGGGTGGAGAATGTGGCAGAACCACCTGAATTAATCCGGCTAAAGTGTATTAACCATCACCATTAGGAAAATCTCGGTTAACCTTACACTTCAAATGGAGTAATCCATTGGTCTGTCGGGTAACCTCCCAATACAACCACGGTAAAGCGGATCGAATGCCATACATACAAATGCTCATGCGACGATGAGCCCAGAGAATACCACATTCCAGCAGATATTATAAAAATTATCATAAGTGAATATTACAAACCAAGTTTGGGTTTAGTAACCAAGTACTTCAGTGATCATAACTAATAAATTCTTCAGAGTTTAAGTTGCAGCGGAAATAAAATAACGAAAGCTACTCGACGATACAGGATGTCTCAGTGAAGCCCGTACGAGACATCACTCGGCATTATCTTCATTGGCCGGGGGCGTATCCCATTCCACCGACCAACCAGGAAGAGTACACGGCCAGGTCAAGCTAGCAATCATATCTTCGAAGGACTCACCTGAAAACGAGCCACAAGCAAGGCTGAGTATACTAATACTCAGCAAGACTTACCCGTGTAGTGGAATCTACTCCACCGACTGTAGACATGCAAGGCTTTTTGGCTCAGGGGTTTGTTTTGCCGAAAAGCATCTACGAGTGGGTCCTTACTTTAAAATTTTAGCTCAAGATTCTAGTTTCATTAACCATTCTAGATAAGCAGCTATCCAATATCATTCATGGTGAAGCATTAAATTTCATCCAACAAGTTTATTCATCATCATTGTTCCTCTTCTTACTCTGTGTGGTAAAAGAGATTAAGCAGTCTCAATAGCCGTGAGAAACGGACGATTCGAATCGAGTTTCATAACCTTGCAAGGGAAACCTAAACACACGTCACGTGGTTACTCCCAGAGTCACACGTGCAACTTTTCCCCTTTCTTTCCGGGTCGTCGATCGGAGCTACCCTCCGAGAGTACAAGAGCCCCACGCCACGGTTCGACGCCGGGTCATGACCACTCTCTGTACTCGCCATATGCACATGGGACCGAAGTTCAAAGGGTAGGTTGTCGTCCACTTGCCGGGCCAATCAGGTACTTAAGTTTACCGATTACCATATTCTCGGCATGTGGTTAGTACGTTCAAAGACTTAACCACCACTACCACACACTGCGGCCTTAGCATTTTTCACAAAACAGACGGGCCTCAATCGTAAACATCGTACCATAGCCCGTCCGTTGTCCTTATGATTGCAGCGTGTAGTAAACATTCAACTCCTATATTCTCGCGAGTGACAGGAAATCACTCGGCTTTTACCGGAGTCCTATTAGCACAGCATTCTATCGAACCTTACATCTAGTTTTCAAGCATGGGTTCCTAACATCATGCAACTAAGTTTTCATTCAACTCCTATAAACTTAATGCACAAGCAAAAGAGTAGTGAGTTGCGTAATTTAGGAAAGGAAATGGGTTATGCTCCGGGGCTTGCCTTCTTGTGCAAAGTTAGTCCGGGGATCGTCTGAACATTGACCCGGGTCTTCAACTGCTTAAGTTAAATTTGCCTGGGCTTCTCGCTGCTCACTCTCGGACTCGGGCACCAGCTCGTAAGTCCCGTCGGCGAGAGTAGTCGTTTCTATATGAATGCACAAGTGTAAGTAGTGGTGATGGTAAACGACATGATTTCCTTCACGATAAAGTTGCAGTTTGTAAAACATGAGTTTGTTGTGAAGTGAGTTACTTTATCATTCGTGGGCAATCGTTAATAGAGTAGAATAGTACAAGAAGTAACTTCGTTAAGCAAGGTGGGGTGGGTGTTCATGGGAACTTATGTTCCGCATGGAAACATGATTTAAGTGTAACTACTACAGAGAGTAGTTTCTGGTCATGAAACCTTGGATCTAGGCACATCAGGGAAAGATAAGCTTACTGTAAAATTGTCAGATATTTTCATGCAGCAGATTAATTATGAAAAATATAATACATGGTTGCTGTTAGATTCTTGTTCTTTTTGTACAGAACAAATGGTGCAAAAACTGAGACTAAGATTTTTTTACAGGGCTTTCATTTAATCATGCAGGAGCTACTATAATTTTTACAAGATTTATTATGCAGTTTTCAGAGCATAATAAATATGACGTTACACACCTAGGTTATTTAAGGATTTATTTTTACAGGAGCCTTCATGGGGTTTTTGTCCATGAAACTTTTTACACAGCATCTTCTACCACTGAGTATCTCCTAGTAAAAATATGAGAATTTTCCAAGCTAAGATACTATTTTCTTGATTTAATTTATGTTATTAGCACATAAATCAAATAAATAGGTTCCTGTGGGATAAAAAGTCTCTAAATTTTTTTGTGGCATCTAGGTACCATTACACCAGTATAGAAAAGTTTCATTAGGTGAATCACAACCTAACTGTAGGGACAGTTAATTCTATCCAAACATGGTATGAAACTAAGTTTAATAAACAGTGTAGATAGAGATGGAAATTTGGGCCTGATCTTTTTACATTGGCTTATATAACAAGTAAGTCTCCTACTGTAAAATTTTCAGGACCAGTACTTGTCTACAACAATGGTTGTGAATAAAGGTCATTAAACAGCCTATTTAATTTAGAGATAGATTAGCTAGAATCTGAGGAGATGCATGCAACAAAAGTTGTGGAGTTTATCCCAAAGGTTCCAGAACAGTTGAGTTTGCATTTTTCTGAATTTTCTACGATTTTATACGAATTTTACAAGTTCACTGATTTTGAATCTAGGTTTGAATCTTTCTCTTACATCTGGGTCCTTGGAATCTTACGTGCAGACCCTTCTAAAGATTTCAATTACTGCAATTGGGTCCTTGGGCGGCTCGGGTACGGTGGCCGGCCAAAATTCCGGCGAGAGGCTCGCCGGCGGCGAGGGGTGAGGGCCGGGGAAGGATCAGGGGTGCGAGGGCTACCTCGTGGGGGGTCTTGGTCGGGTGGGGGACGGCCGGGAGTAGCTCGTCGGCGTTGGAGCAGGGGCGGCGGCGGCGGCGGTACGCGTCGACGGCGGTATTCTGGCGGGCTTGGGGCGGTCTGGTCTGGACGGGGAGCTTCAGTGGCGCGTGGGGAAGCTGCTCCGGTACTTGGCTTGGGCGGAGGGGGTCGGGGTCGAGCTGTCCGCGGTGACCAGGGGCGGCGGCGGTGTAACAACCCTGATAAATTACATTTCTAAATCAATGTCATTAGCCCAACCCTATGCTTAACCAACTAATAAAAGGGTGAAAAGAATTAGAACAAGTTCAGTTGAAATTCAAATTGAATTTGGGCACATATGAATACCTTTGAATTTTTAAATTAACTTTCAAACCATAAGCCAAATGAGATGTTGCCTGAAACCAAACTTGTAGAACTTTTTATTCTGAACAACTTTCATGTTCAAAAGTTTTTGAAATTCAAATTAGAAATTGGAGAAAACGTCCTGTATGCAACCAGCCCCCTGGAAACTTTCAAATTCACGCATTTAGGCCCTTCGCCCCTCCTCTCTCTCCCCTCCCCGCCCGACAGCCCGGCCAGGTGGCCGGCGATGCTTGACCGGCGCAAGCCGCCAGGCCAGTGGCCGCCGGCCCTCGCCCCCAAGCCCGGCTTTGCCCCCCCGCCCACCGCCGCGCTGCCCAGCCTGTGCTCGCCGCCCGCCGCGCCCAACGGCCGTGCCGCGCCGTGCCGCACCGCCCGCCGCCACCCGCCCGTCGCTGAGCTCGCCGCCCGCCTGAGCTGCTGTTGTAGCTGTCCCCCAACCCCGTGCCGCGATATCTCCACTCCCCCACGCAAATCTCCGGCGCCGGTGTCCTGATGCCGCCCACCGTGGCCAGTGGCATGCCATCGCCGTGCCTCCACCCCCGCGCGTCGCCCGGCACCCCTACCTCCCTCCTGCCCCTATAAAAGCCGCCCCAGGCCGCCCGCGCGAGCCACCAGCAACCAGAGCACCCCGCCGCCGCCATTGTCGCCGCTGAGCTCCACCCGCTCGTGGACAGCCTCCCACAGCCGCCCCCTGCCCAAATTGAACCTCCAGCCACCACCACATCATCCCACCGAAGCTCGCCGACCCGCTCAATGCCGCCCAGGACCACCGGAGTGCCGCCGCCTGCGCTGTCACCGCCGCCGCCGCCCCTGGTCACCGCGGACAACTCGACTCCGACCTCCTCCGCCCAAGCCAAGTACCTGAGCAGCTTCCCCACGCGCCACTGAAGCTCCCCGACCAGACCAGACCGCCCCAAGCCCGCCGGAGCACCGCCGTCGACGCGTACCGCCACCGCCGCCGCCCCTGCTCCAACGCCGGCGAGCTACTCCCGGCCATCCCCCACCCGAACAAGACCCCCACGAGGTAGCCCTCGCACCCCTGATCCTTCCCCAGCCCTTACCCCTCACCGCCGGCGAGCCTCTTGCCGGAATTTTGGCCGGCCACCGTACCCGAGCTGCCCGAGGATCCAATTGCAGTAATTGAAATCTTTAGAAGGGTCTGCACGTGAGATTCAAGGACCCAGTTGTAAAAGAAAGTTTCAAATCTAGATTCAAATTCAGTGAACTTGTAAAATTCGTATAAAATCGTAGAAAATTCAGAAAAATGCAAACTCAACTGTTCTGGAACCTTTAGGATAAACTCCACAACTTTTGTTACATGCATCTCCTCAGATTCTGGCTAATTTATGCTCTAATTTAAATAGGCTGTTTAATGACCTTTATTCACAACCATTATTGTAGACAAGTACTGGTCCTGAAAATTTTACAGTAGGAGTTTTACTTGTTATATAAGCCAATGTAAAAAGATCAGGCCCAAATTCCATCTCTATCTACACTGTTTATTAAACTTAGTTTCATACCATGTTGGATGGAATTAATTGTCCCTGCAGTTAGGTTATGAATCACCTAATTAAACTTTTTCTATACTGGTGTAATGGTACCTAAATGCCATAGAAAAATTTAGAGACTTTTTATCTCACAGGAACCTATTTATTTGATTTAGGTGCTAATAACATACATTAAATCAAGAAAATAGTATCTTAGCTTGGAAATTTCTCATATTTTTACGAAACGATACTCAGTGGTAGAGGATGCTGTGTAAAAAGTTTCATGGACAAAAACCATGTGTTGGATCCTGTAAAAATAAATCCTTGAATAACCTAGGTGTGTAATGTCATATTTACTATGCTCTAAAACTGCATAATAAATCCTATAAAAATTACAGTAGCTCCTGCATGATTAAATGAAAGCCCTGTAAAAATCTTAGACTTAGTTTTGGCACCAATTGTTCTGTACAAAAAGAACAAGAATCTAGCAGCAACCATGTATTATATTTTTCATAATTAATCTGCTGCATGAAAATATCTGAAAATTTTACAGTAAGCTTATCCTTCCCTGATGTGCCTAGATCCAAGGTTTCATGACTAGAAACTACTCGCTGTAATAGTTACACTTAAATCATGTTTCCATGAGGAACGTAAGTTCCCATGAACACCCACCCCACCTTGCTTAACGAAGTTACTTATTGTACTTTTCTACTCTATTAACAATTGCCCACAAAAATCTCAACTAAGTAACATCACAACCCAATCACTATTTTGTGAACTACAACTTTGACGTGAGTGAACATGATCGTCATATACCCTCACTATAACCTATATTGGTGCATTCATATAGAATCGACGACTCTCGCCGACGGAACGTATGAGCTGGTACCCACGTCCGAGAGTGAGTAGCGTGAAGCTCAAGTAAATCTAACTGAAGCTCTTGAAGACCCGAGCCCAAGTTCGGAAGAGCCCCAAGCTAACTGTTCACAAGAAGGCAAGCCCCGGAGCATGAACCCTATTTTCTAAACTTATGCAACTTATGCAACTTGTGCATTAAGTTTATAGGAGTTGAATGAAAACTTAGTTGCATGACCCTAGATACCCATGCTCTGAACACTAGATGCCAGGTTCGATAGAATGCTATACTAATAGGACTCGGTAAAAGTCGAGTGATTTCTTGTCACTCGCGAGAAATTAGGAGTTGATTGTTTACTACATGCTGCAATCATAAGGACGACGGACGGGGCTATGGTACGATGTTTATGTTGATGATTGAGGCCCCATTTGTTTATTGAAAAATGCTAAGGCCGCAGTGTGTGGTAGTGGTGGTTAAGTCTTTGAACGTACTAACCACATGCCGAGAATATGGTAATCGGTAAGCTTAAGTACCGGATTGAACCGAGGCCGGAATATACTCCCCACTGTCTTGAATTCATTCACATCTAGCTAATGGCGGGTGCATCGGCCGCCGCAGCCCGACGTACCGTGGTCTGTGGGGACGTGTAGTCGAGGGCGGTGGGCCTGTTCCGTGAAGCGGGAATTGAAGGGAAAAGTTGCACGTGTGACTCTGTGAGTAACCACGTGACGTGTGTTTAGATTTCCCTTGCAAGGTTAAGAAATTCGATTCGAATCGTCCGTTTCTCACAGCTATTGAGACTGCTTAACCCCTTTTACCCACAGAGTAAGAAGAGGAACAAGGATGATGAATAAACTTGTTGGATGAAATTTAATGCTTCACCATGAATGATATTGGATAGCTGCTTATCTAGAATGGTTAATGAAACTAGAATCTTGAGCTAAAAGTTGAAAGTAAGGACCCACTCGTAGATGCTTTTCGGCAAAACAAACCCCTCAAGCCAAAAGCCTCGCATGTCTAGGAGTCGGCTAAGTATACCCCACTAGTCGGGTAAGCCTTGCTGAGTATTAGTATACTCAGCCTTGCTTGTGGCTTGTTTTCAGGTGAGACCTTCGAAGACATGATTGCTAGCTTGACTTGGCCTTGTACTCTTCCCCCTGGTTGGTCGGTGGAATGGGATACGCCCCCGACCAATGGAGATAATGCCGAGTGATGTCTCGTACGGGCTTCACCGAGACATCCTGTATCGTCGAGTAGTTTTCGTTATTTTATTTCCGCTGCAACTTAAACTCTGAAGAACTTATTGGTTATGATCACTGAAGTACTTGGTTACTAAACTCAAACTTGGTATGTAATATTCACCTATGATAATTCTGTAATATTTGCTGGAATGTGGTATTCTCTGGGCTCATCTTCGCATGAGTGTTTGTATGTATGGCATTCGATCCGCTTTACCGTGGTTGTATCGGGAGGTTACCAGATAGACCAATGGATTACTCCGTTTGAAGTGTAAGGTTAACCGAGATTGCTCTAATGGTGATGGTTAATACACTTGAGCCGGATTAATTCAGGTGGTTCTGCCACAGGCGGCGGCGACAGCGCGGGCGGCGGTGCTCCGGCGGTCCTGGGCGGCGTTGAGCGGGTTGGTGAGCTCCGGTGGGATGATGTGGTGGTGGCTGGAGCTTCAATTTGGGCACGGGGCGGCTGTGGGAGGTTGTCCACGAGCGGGTGGAGCTCGGCGGCGACAATGGCGGCGACGGGCGTTCTGGCTGCTGGTGGCTCACGCGGGCGGCCTGGGGCGACTTTTATAGGAGCAGGAGGGAGGTAGGGGTGCCGGGCGACGCGCGGGGGTGGAGGCACGGCAATGGCGCAGGGTTGGCCGCGGTGGGCGGCTCGGTTCACCGGCGCGGCGTGCGGAGGGCGGAGGCGCGCGACTGGCGCCCAAAAATCTGGCATGACGGAGTGGAGATAGCGCGGCACGGGGATTGGGGGACAGCTGCAGCAGCGGCTCGGGTGGGCGGCGAGCTCAGAGACGGGCGGGTCGTAGCGGGCGGTGCGGCACGGCGCGGCGCGGCCGTTGGGCACGGCGGGCGGCGAGCAGGGGCGCGGCTGGCGTGGCGCGCGCGGCGAGCGCGGACTGGGCAGCGCGGCGGTGGGGGGGGGGGGGGGGGGCAAAGCCGGGCTTGGGGGCGAGGAACGGCGGCCACTGGCCTGGCGGCTTGCGCCGGTCAGGCATCGCCGGCCACCTGGCCGGGCTGTCGGGCGGGGAGGGGAGAGAGAGGAGGGTAAGGGCCTATTTGCGAGAATTTGAAAAGTTCCAGGGGGCTGGTTGCAAACAGGATGTTTTCTCCACTTTCTAATTTGAATTTCAAAAACTTTTGAACATGAAAGTTGTTCAGAATAAAAAGTTCTACAAGTTTGGTTTCAGGCAACACCTCATTTGGCTTGTGGTTTGAAAGTTAATTTGAAAATTCAAAGGTATTCAAATGTGCCCAAATTAAATTTGAATTTCAACTTAACTTGTTCTAACCCTTTTATTAGTTGGTTAAGCATAGGGTTTGGCTAATGACATTGCTTTGGAAATGTAATTTATCAGGGTTGTTACAGCCTTCCCCCCTTAACAAGAATCTCGCCCCGAGATTCGGTAAATCTTAGTGTGGACATGGGTGCACATACCAGTGGTTGAGATAAGAAAACCAGGGAAATTTTGGTTTAGGTAGCTCTCGGTTTCCCAGGTGGCTTCTTCTTCAGTGTGATGGTTCCATTGAACTTTATACATTTTAATCACTTTCCTCCTGGTCCCTCTTTCTTTTCGATCCAAAATTTTAACCGGGTGTTCGACATACGAGAGGTCGGGTTCTACCAATATTTCTTGTTGTTCCACAATCTCGGTAGGGACTCGAATACACTTCTTGAGTTGAGATACGTGGAAGACATCATGGGTGGCCGTGAGCTGAGGGGGCAGTCGTAATTTGTAGGCTACGGGTCCGCAGCTCTCAATGATTTCGTAAGGACCAACATAACGGGGAGCTAGTTTGCCTTTGATTCCGAATCTTTGCACTCCCTTGGTTGGTGAAACTCAAAGATAGACATGATCGCCAACTTCGAATTTTAGGGGCTTTCTCCTTTTGTCGGAATAGCTCTTTTGCCGGGCTTGTGCGGCTTTAAGATTTGCTTGTATTACTTTTACTTTCTCCTCTGCCTCGATTACCAGGTCGGGTCCAATTATTTTACGTTCTCCGGTTTGTGACCAGCTCAAAGGAGTTCGGCACCTTCGTCCGTACAGGGCCTCAAATGGTGCCATTTTCAAACTCGTTTGATAGCTATTGTTGTACGAGAACTCTGCTAGAGGTAGACATTTGTCCCAATTCTTTTCATAGTGAATGACGCAAGCTCTTAGCATGTCTTCAAGAATTTGGTTTACTCTTTCCGTTTGTCCGTCAGTCTGAGGATGGTATGCTGAGCTGCGAATCAGTTTGGTACCAAGAGACGTTTGCAGTTGTTCCTAAAAGCGTGCTACAAACTGAGTACCACGATCAGAAATAATTGTCTTGGGTATTCCATGTAGGCAAACAATACGATCGAGGTAAATCTCGGCATATTTCTTGGCAGAATAGGTGGTGTGTACCGGAAGGAAATGTGACGTCTTTGTGAGTCTATCAACGATAACCCATATGGAATCATGTTTCTGGGAAGTGTTTGGTAGTCCAACGATGAAGTCCATACTTATGTCTTCCCACTTCCAGGATGGTATAGGTAACGGTTGAAGTGTACCGGCTACTTTCAAGTGGCTAGCTTTTACTCTCTGGCACGTGTCACATTCTGAGACATACGTAGCAATTTCTCTTTTCATTCTAGTCCACCAGAAGTTTTGCCTTAGGTCTTGATACATTTTGCTACTGCCGGGGTGGATAGAGAATTTGGAAAGATGTGCCTCATCGAGAATTTGCTTGCGGAGTTCATGATTCTTCGGAACGACTATACGACTTTCGAACCATAGAACTCCCTTATGTTCCTGGCGGAAACATTTATACTTCTCCTCACCTAGAGAGAGTTTTTGTTTGATGATCTTAATTCCTTCATCATGTAGTTGTGCCATGATGATTTGGTCGTGAAGAGTGGGCTCCACTGAGATGTGATTTAGAGTGCCTTGGGAAACCATTTCCATGTTAAGCTTCCTCATTTCTGTACACAATGTCTCATTGTAGGATTCCATGCATAAGCAATGGCAATGGGACTTGCGGCTTAGTGCATCCGTGACTACATTAGCCTTGCCGGGGTGATAGTGCACTTCAAGGTCATAATCCTTGATTAATTCTAGCCATCTTCGTTGTCTCATATTCAGATCGGCTTGTGTGAAGATATACTTGAGACTCTTATGATCAGTGTAGATATTGCACTGTGTACCCATGAGATAGTGCCTCCATATGTTCCGAGCGTGTATGACAGCTGCAAGCTCAAGATCATGAGTGGGATAATTCTGCTCGTGGGGCCGAAGGGCTCGTGAGGCATATGCAATCACTCGATTCTCTTGCATAAGCACACATCCTAGACCAGTACCCGATGCGTCACAATACAAATCGAATGACTTGGTATTATCGGGTTGAGCTAACACAGGTGCAGTAGTCAGATGCTCTCTGAGAGTGTGGAAAGCTTCTTCACATTTCTCATTCCATACAAACTTTACTTCCTTCTTTAACAGTTCAGTCATGGGCTTAGCAATTCGAGAGAAATCCGGGATGAAGCGACGGTAGTAACCGGCTAAGCCGAGAAAACTACGAATCTGATGAACAGAGGTAGGGGGTTTCCAATCCATCACCTCTTGTACCTTGCTGGGGTCAACAGCTATGCCTTCACTGGAGATCGTGTGACCCAAGAACTTTACAGTATCCAACCAGAATTCACACTTAGAAAACTTAGCATAGAGCTGATGGTCTCTTAGACGCTGAAGAACAATGTGCAGGTGCTTAGCGTGCTCTTCTTCATCCTTGGAATAGATAAGGATGTCGTCGATGAACACTATGACGAATTTGTCAAGTTCGGGCATGAATACCGAATTCATGAGATACATGAAGTAGGCGGGGGCATTGGTGAGTCCGAAGGACATGACCAAGAATTCATATAGTCCATATCGCGTGGAAAAGGCAGTCTTCGGAATATCACATGGGCGAATCTTGATCTGATGATATCCCGAACGAAGATCAATTTTTGAGAAGACTCTGGCTCCAGCTAATTGATCGAAGAGTACATCGATACGAGGAAGTGGGTATTTATTCTTAATGGTTACTGTGTTGAGAGGTCGGTAGTCAACGCATAACCTCAAACTGTCATCCTTCTTCTTTACGAATAGGGCTGGACATCCCCAAGGTGACGCGCTAGGGCGAATGAAACCTTTGTCCAATAGTTCTTCGAGTTGAATTTTCAGCTCTGCCAATTCTTTAGGGGGCATCCTATATGGTCTTTTGGATATAGGTGCAGTGCCCGGTTGCAGTTCGATGATGAACTCAATATCCCTATCCGGTGGCATTCCTGATAAGTCATCCGGAAAAACGTCGGCATACTCGTTTACCACAGGAATATCCTCTAGCTTAAGTCCTTCCATCTTGTAAGCACAGGAATTCGTGCAATCTAGGAATGGTAGGTAAAGGGTGGTGGCTCCGTGACTAGGTGAATTTATTTCCACGGCTCGGGACGAGGGGTCCAGTGTGACTTTGTGCAAAATCACAGATAGAAGTATGGACAGAATTTCTGTTTGCTACGAGAAAAATCATAGCTTGCTGTGGGTCCATCCAAAACATCTCATACTTTGGCAGTAGTTAGAGAACTTAGGGATGCACCACTTTGGTATTCAGCCAAGATGCTAAATCGATGGCTAGGATGGTCAAACGATTCACTCTTTGCTTCCCTATTTTGGCTGTTTTTCAGCAGAACAAGTTATAGTATCTGGCCTATAACTTAAACTAGCGAGGTCCAATGATGCTGAATTTCTGTGAGAACCATGATGACAAAATTCCTGACAGGTTTGGTATTCAATTCTCAGCTCAGAAATGTAAGGAGACATGGTTAAAATTTCCGACAAGTTTCAGCGATTGTGGATTTCATCGTTTACCAACTTACAACGAAATCACCCAAGTTTATCGCCGTTCCTTACATGCTGAGGGTATCCACATGGTTCAGGTGTACCCATCACAAAAGAGTTACTCAACTCCTAGTTAGCCTATTACAACACTTGCCAAAAGTTAGGCTACCCTATCGAGGAGTATGTGCAAAAGTCCTTCTAGGTCATCATCTAGAAATCGTCGAGGTTGTTGACGGACGACTCGCTGTGAGTAGGAGAGTGAGCTCCCATCTGAGGTGCCTGTGGTACCTCACCCTCGAAATCCATACAGGAGGCACTGTCAACCTCCTGTGGCTCCTCCTCATCTTCCTCCATGTCCTCCTCATGGGGATGGTCATTCTGATCATGGTGCCACTGAATGCGCTCATTAGCATCCTCCAACTCAAGGTTCAGATCATGGAGCTGCTCCTCCAAGTGTACTATCATGTCATCTCTCTCACCCATGAGAGTGTCGTGCTCCTGTATTTGGCCCTCAAGTTGGCCAATCTGAGCATCTCTGTCCTCAAGATCCTTACTGAGCTCCTTAATCTGCTCATCCCTGGTTTCTGCCATCATGTGGTAGGCCTGGGCAAGATCAGTGAGCTGCACAAGCGCCTGACTCTGGAGTGCCTGCAGTCGGTACAGCGCATTCATGCACCGCACGGAGGTATCGATGGTCTCCTGAGCGTGAAAGTCCACCAAGTACTGTGAATGCTGCACCCTGTTGAGCCAAAAGGGGTCGCTGTCCTGGGCAGCAGGAAACAAACCAATGGGAGCGAGGGTGACAACCTCGGGACGCTGCGCACAAAAAGTGGTGAGCGTCCTCATGGCTGCAAGCTCCCAAGTATCGGCCAAACGGCGACCAACAGCCTCAATCTCCAAGGCGGGCCACTCCGGGTGTAGCGGGTGCGGAAAAATGGTCACGTTGACACGGGACTGGGTAACTCCATTCTCTGCAAACTCCAGTCCAGCGTAACGTGGGGGAATTGGATAGCCCACGGTGCTCAACACGTCCCACAAAATAGAGGGGAAGCCCTCCCAGTGGAGACACTATGAGTGAACGCGTCCATCCTCATCCACCATCATGGCAGCTGTCTCGGCCATCTGAACAAATGATCAAATGGGTGAGGCCAAGAAAAAATGTGAAAAGCACAGGGACAGATTCTGTATAGAGTGCAAAAATACCCATAACTTCCACAGTTCATATCCAAAAATTCTCAAATTTCACTAGAACACTCCTAAGGTATTTGTGCACCACTTTTCTATTCAACACTTTGGCTGGATTAGGCTCTAAGATGGCTGTTCCCTTAAGGTCTTACTTCTCTGTCTACCCAGAATTTTCAGTAAACAGAGGGCTAGAGTTTCGTGCACCAGGGAAAATCTACCCAGCCAAAATTTACCAAATTTTAACAGCAGCTACCTGGGTAAATTTGGAACAAGTTTTGTGTTGTACTCTTTTGCAGAAAACTGTAGGAAGGGGGCCTAAAAATTTAAGGGGCAGAAGCGCTTATTCTGGACAGAAATCTGATATTCCATGGTTTCTGTTATTTCTTATTATCCATAAGTTCAGAATTTTTCATTTTTGAACAGGAGATAGAACACAAAATTTGGAACAATTCTTTCAACATGAACTTTACCAGAAAAGGTCATTTTCTCTGATCAATAAATCTCTCTTTTCGGTCATGGCAGATTTGTGACAGATTCGCTAGATAGTCCTTATGCAAAATCACGTTTAGATATGCAAGAACCTTACCACTCTCATTCAATCGCATTTTCAATTTCAAATATATATGGTCATGATGCATGCACGTCCTATTCGTCCTCACAAAATAAAAGAATTGCCAAATAACTTTTGGTCTTACGAAGATAGTTTCGGTGGCATACATGATACGCCTCTCACTATAATAGCTAGTCGAGATTTTCTAACCGTTCTTTAACTTATCGTAATCGCGGTTAGTGTACCTGCAGAAGATTGATAGAGCACATATATTTCATGAACCTTTCATGCCAGCACTCATGAAAGCGTCCGTATTCATTACCGTTTACTTATAGAAACGATATCTGTACAATTTCCGCCGTACAGACGACGTTAACATACGCTATCGAGATAGCGTATTCATGGGGGTACCGTCATGAGACGGGGGCATGAACAGCGATAGCCATACCCTGCGCCAAACATTCTACTCCCAATATATTCAACTTAACAGTTGGCATATTGGCAGTACCTCAAGTAAGCCACTGCTTGAGGGCAGCGTTCGGTTCGCATCACCGACAGGAAGGCCAAGGTCTCTCAGTTGGCTGAGGATTCTTACCTTCTTACCTTAGCGATGAGTGCGTCGTTACAGAATTTAAGGTCGGTTGTGCATGAAAGTAAGTTTTGACAGAAAGTAATATGCTGGAAGTAAGTTGATAATATTTCATAAGTTAGATAGCCACCTAGTAACTTTCCCCAATAATCCCTTAGGGCTTTACGAACTAGGCACCATCCTTAACGAACCAACGCATTTTCCAACACAATTTTTGTGGTCAAGTTTTAGGAAAACGAGTTTTTAAGGCTTGTCGCATTCTCTGGCGTATGCATTTCGGCTCTGGTGCCAGCTGTTACCAGCTGTAGCACCAGCTACGGCTCTGATACCAGATGTGGCAGAACCACCTGAATTAATCCGGCTCAAGTGTATTAACCATCACCATTAGGGCAATCTCGGTTAACCTTACACTTCAAACGGAGTAATCCATTGGTCTGTCGGGTAACCTCCCGATACAACCACGGTAAAGCGGATCAAATGCCATACATACAAATGCTCATGCGACGATGAGCCCAGAGAATATCACATTCCAGCAGATATTATAAAAATTATCATAAGTGAATATTACAAACCAAGTTTGGGTTTAGTAACCAAGTACTTCAGTGATCATAACTAATAAATTCTTCAGAGTTTAAGTTGCAGCGGAAATAAAATAACGAAAGCTACTCGATGATACAGGATGTCTCGGTGAAGCCCGTACGAGACATCACTCGGCATTATCTTCATTGGCCGGGGGCGTATCCCATTCCACCGACCAACCAGGAAGAGTACACGGCCAGGTCAAGCTAGCAATCATATCTTCGAAGGACTCACCTGAAAATGAGCCACAAGCAAGGCTGAGTATACTAATACTCAGCAAGACTTACCCGTGTAGTGAAATCTACTCCACCGACTCTAGACATGCAAGGCTTTTTGGCTCAGAGGTTTGTTTTGCCGAAAAGCATCTACGAGTGGGTCCTTACTTTCAACTTTTAGCTCAAGATTCTAGTTTCATTAACCATTCTAGATAAGCAGCTATCCAATATCATTCATGGTGAAGCATTAAATTTCATCCAACAAGTTTATTCATCATCATTGTTCCTCTTCTTACTCTATGTGGTAAAAGAGATTAAGCAGTCTCAATAGCCGTGAGAAACGGATGATTCGAATCGAGTTTCATAACCTTGCAAGGGAAACCTAAACACACGTCACGTGGTTACTCCCAGAGTCACACGTGCAACTTTTCCCCTTTCTTTCCGGGTCGTGGATCGGAGCTACCCTCCGAGAGTACAAGAGCCCCACGCCACGGTTCGACGCCGGGTCGTGACCACTCTCTGTACTCGCCATATGCACATGGGACCGAAGTTCAAAGGGTAGGTTGTCGTCCACTTGCCGGGCCAATCAGGTACTTAAGCTTACCGATTACCATATTCTCGGCATGTGGTTAGTACGTTCAAAGACTTAACCACCACTACCACACACTGCGGCCTTAGCATTTTTCACTAAACAGACGGGCCTCAATCGTAAACATCATACCATAGCCCGTCCATTGTCCTTATGATTGCAGCATGAAGTAAACATTCAACTCCTATATTCTCGCGAGTGACAGGAAATCACTCGGCTTTTACCGGAGTTCTATTAGCACAGCATTCTATCGAACCTTACATCTAGTTTTCAAGCATGGGTTCCTAACATCATGCAACTAAGTTTTCATTCAACTCCTATAAACTTAATGCACAAGCAAAAGAGTAGTGAGTTGCGTAATTTAGGAAAGGAAATGGGTTATGCTCCGGGGCTTGCCTTCTTGTGCAAAGTTAGTCCGGGGATCATCTAAACATTGACCCGGGTCTTCAACTGCTTCAGTTAAATTTTCCTGGGCTTCTCGCTGCTCACTCTCGGACTCGGGCACCAGCTCGTAAGTCCCGTCGGCGAGAGTAGTCGTTTCTATATGAATGCACAAGTGTAAGTAGTGGTGATGGTAAACGACATGATTTCCTTCACGATAAAGTTGCAGTTTGTAAAACATGAGTTTGTTGTGAAGTGATTTACTTTATCATTCGTGGGCAATCGTTAATAGAGTAGAATAGTACAAGACGTAACTTCGTTAAGCAAGGTGGGGTGGGTGTTCATGGGAACTTATGTTCCGCATGGAAACATGATTTAAGTGTAACTACTACAGAGAGTAGTTTCTAGTCACGAAACCTTGGATCTAGGCACATCAGGGAAAGATAAGCTTACTGTAAAATTTTCAGATATTTTCATTCAGCAGATTAATTATGAAAAATATAATACATGGTTGCTGCTAGATTCTTGTTCTTTTTGTACAGAACAAATGGTGCAAAAACTGAGACTAAGATTTTTTTACAGGGCTTTCATTTAATCATGCAGGAGCTACTGTAATTTTTACAAGATTTATTATGCAGTTTTCAGAGCATAGTAAATATGACATTACACACCTAGGTTATTTAAGGATTTATTTTTACAGGAGCCTGCACAGGGTTTTTGTCCATGAAACTTTATACACAGCATCTTCTGCCACTGAGTATCTCCTAGTAAAAATATGAGAATTTTCCAAGCTAAGATACTATTTTCTTGATTTAATGTATTTTATTAGCACATAAATCAAATAAATAGGTTCCTGTGAGATAAAAAGTCTCTAAATTTTTCTATGGCATCTAGGTACCATTACACCAGTATAGAAAAAGTTTCATTAGGTGAATCACAACCTAACTGTAGGGACAGTTAATTCTATCCAAACATGGTATGAAACTAAGTTTAATAAACAGTGTAGATAGAGATGGAATTTGGGCCTGATCTTTTTACATTGGCTTATATAACAAGTAAATCTCCTACTATAAAATTTTCAGGACCAGTACTTGTCTACAACAATGGTTGTGAATAAAGGTCATTAAACAGCCTATTTAATTTAGAGCATAGATTAGCTAGAATCTGAGGAGATGCATGTAA
The DNA here is from genome assembly GCA_032594955.1 of Panicum miliaceum. NCBI lineage: Eukaryota > Viridiplantae > Streptophyta > Magnoliopsida > Poales > Poaceae > Panicum > Panicum miliaceum. The sequence goes on along the minus strand of CM064061.1, from coordinate 42,386,062 downwards.
CAAAAGTTGTGGAGTTTATCCTAAAGGTTCCAGAACAGTTGAGTTTGCATTTCTCTGAATTTTCTATGATTTTATACGAATTTTACAAGTTCACTGATTTTGAATCTAGGTTTGAATCTTTCTCTTACATCTGGGTCCTTGGAATCTTACGTGCAGACCCTTCTAAAGATTTCAATTACTGCAATTGGGTCCTTGGGCGGCTCGGGTACGGTGGCCGGCCAAAATTCCGGCGAGGGGCTCGCCGGCGGCGAGGGGTGAGGGCCGGGGAAGGATCAGGGGTGCGAGGGCTACCTTGTGGGGGGTCTTGGTCGGGTGGGGGACGGCCGGGAGTAGCTCGTCGGAGTTGGAACAGGGGCGGCGGCGGCGGCGGTACGCGTCGACGGCGGTGCTCCGGCGGGCTTGGGGCGGTCTGGTCTGGACGGGGAGCTTCAGTGGCGCGTGGGGAAGCTGCTCCGGTACTTGGCTTGGGCGGAGGGGGTCGGGGTCGAGCTGTCCGCGGTGACCAGGGGCGGCGGCGGCGGCGACAGCGCGGGCTGCGGTGCTCCGGCGGTCCTGGGCGGCGTTGAGCAGGTCGGTGAGCTCCGGTGGGATGATGTGGTGGTGGCTGGAGCTTCAATTTGGGCAGGGGGCGGCTGTGGGAGGCTGTCCACGAGCGGGTGGAGCTCGACGGCGACAATCGCGGCGGCGGGCGTTCTGGCTGCTGGTGGCTCGCGCGGGCGGCCTGGGGCGACTTTTATAGGGGCAGGAGGGAGGTAGAGGTGCCGGGCGACGCGCGGGGGTGGAGGCACGGCAATGGCGCGGGGTTGGCCGTGGTGGGCGGCTCGGTTCACCGGCGCTGCGTGCGGAGGGCGGAGGCGCGCGACTGGCGGCCAAAAATCTGGCGTGACGGAGTGGAGATAGCGCGGCACGGGGATTGGGGGACAGCTGCAGCAGCGGCTCGGGCGGGCGGCGAGCTCAGCGACGGGCGGGTCGCAGCGGGCGGTGAGGCACGGCGCGGCGCGGCCTTTGGGCGCGGCGGGCGGCGAGCAGGGGCGCGGTTGGCGTGGCGCGCGCGGCGAGCGCGGACTGGGCAGCGCGGCGGTGGGGGGGGGGGGGGGCAAAGCCGGGCTTGGGGGAGAGGAACGGCGGCCACTAGCCTGGCGGCTTGCGCCGGTCAGGCATCGCCGGCCACCTGGCCGGGCTGTCGGGCGGGGAGGGGAGAGAGAGGAGGGTAAGGGCCTATTTGCGAGAATTTGAAAAGTTCCAGGGGGCTGGTTGCAAACAGGATGTTTTCTCCACTTTCTAATTTGAATTTCAAAAACTTTTGAACATGAAAGTTGTTCAGAATAAAAAGTTCTACAAGTTTGGTTTCAGGCAACACCTCATTTGGCTTGTGGTTTGAAAGTTAATTTAAAAATTCAAAGGTATTCAAATGTGCCCAAATTAAATTTGAATTTCAACTTAACTTGTTCTAACCCTTTTATTAGTTGGTTAAGCATAGGGTTGGGCTAATGACATTGCTTTGGAAATGTAATTTATCAGGGTTGTTACAGAGAAGTCGTAGCTTATGGGTAATTTGAAAATCGGCTCCACTGCCTGATACGGATGCCAGTTGACGGTCTCTTCACTAAGGCCATTATAAAAGCATCTGAAGTACTCAGCTGTGCGGGTAGCAGTAAACTGGCAGCCGGGGAGGGCCGATGCTGCTTCTCCAAAAGATCTGCAGCGACGTCGGATGGATGGATTCTTCTCTGACTCAATGTTAGGAAAAGTTTTGGTCTCTATCCGTTGCTGAGAGACCTTGCTCATCTATAAATTGAGCCAGAGGGTGATGAACCACCAGGGACCGCTGGGGTTCCCGATCGGCTCCCCCTTCGATAGCTTGGTGCCGATTTGGTGCATCAGGTAGTAGGCCGATCCCAGCAGATGTTTTCCAAGAGGGATGGCCGATCCTTGTGACAAAGCCTCCGCTAAAGCTTGGGTGTTTGAAGAGGGTCCAACTGCTCTGCCACAGAAAAAGTGCTTTTCTAGCCACATCATCAGAAAAGCAGTATGCTCCCTCTCTGAAACTGTCCCGGTCTTCATATTTTTGCTAATATATCCTTTCCATCCGCCGATTCCTTTGGTCTCTAGCCGATGTGATGGCTTGAACAGATAGTTGAAAGGGGTATCGGCGGAGGAGACATCAAGACCGGTCAACAACAGAACATCGGCCAGAGTCGGGGTCATGGGTCCATGTCCCAAAAGGAATGCATTGAGTGCATCAGACCAAAAATAAGAAGCTGCCATGACCAGAGGTTCATTTCTTTCCATCTGAGACAAGGATAGGTCTATACACTGGCCGATTTTTTGTTCATCCCACTGAACCCTCCTAGACCTGGCTATCCTCTGGTACCATTCTCTCCAGCCGGGGGTTTCGTTTGGCCAGGATCTAAAAGTGCCTACCTAGTGATCTAGGTCCATGGGCGACTGCTTGAATGGGATTCTATGAGTTTCTAGACTGATCAGATCTGTTGGATCGGGGTTCCCCATAGGGCCCAAGCAGATAAGTTCAGGGGATTCTGAGAGGGGGATGGTGATTCGGTGCCTAAGTGCCTAAAAAAGGAGGAAAAGGGGAAGAAACTGAGAAAGGATCCGGAAAATACTGAAGCAGTAGAAAAGTGAAAAGGTAAAAAATTTCAAGCATTTACCTCTGGGATGGAAATCATCGTCGCCGATGGGATCGCCAGGGAAGCCGCCGATTGGGCCGCCACCGCTGAAGGAGTTGACTATAGAGCTTCCGTGGATGGAGCGGTCGCCGATGGTGACGCCATTGGAGGGTTGGAGCAGGTCGCGGATGAGATCGTCGGAAGGGGGGAAGCGCTTGGAGATCAAAGAGAGCTTGGAGGAAGACGAACAGTGGTTCGCTGGAAAAGAATGCTAGATTTGTGGGGGAGAGTAGGCGGAGAAGGCCAGTACTTAAGGAAAATTGGGAGAGCAAGGGAAAAGATGGTATTCCTACCGCGCCGTCTACACGAATTCTAGGGGAGCAGTCGTTTCGCGCGCTCGGTTCGAGGAAATTGCAATCATTGTGCTGCGGAACGGAAGGAGGCTTTTACTGCGCCCGTTTCGGAGGAAAGGATTAAAGATAGAGTTTCGAAGAAAAAGTTATGTTTTACTGCGAAACTGGGGGGCATGTGTTGATGCCAGATTTTGACACGTGTTAAATCGGCGTCGGGAAAAGAAGGTCGGCCGATGCGGCAGATCTAAAGGCTACGGTAAGGAATCGGCCGATTGAGGTAATAGTTTGAAATCGGCCGATTGGTGATACTGCTTGCACCAACAGGATGGGACTATTTCGGAGGGTCCTGGTCAAAAGTTGGTCAACAGGGCAACGCTAAGTCGGTCAAGGAGCAATTGAAAAGAATCCTGATTGGATTAGGGGACGGCGGCGGAAGATTCTGCGGGAGTCCGTTTCCTTTAAAAGTTATTATAGATATAGTAGTTTTCCTATTTTTTAAATAAGGTTGTAACAAGTCATGATCGACCAGGAGTCCTAGTTTTAGGGTATAAATAGGAGTCGTTAGGGTCTTACAAAACATCAATACATCAATCAACAACAATACTTCTACTTTTTCAGCAATTTACTTTCAAGTCGGCGACTTCGCCAATACTTTTCTTCTTCCACGAGTTCGTACGAATTGGCAGGGCTGCATCAACTTGATCTCCGACCAATTGGTAGGTTCCGCTTATCGAGTAATATCCGAGCTTTAACTACGGGCGCATCGCTGTGGTTTCATTTGGATTTATTCACCAGTTATCGATATTCACTAGAATTGCAAGTTTTACCTGTTATTCTAGTATTATCACTAGTTATCCAGCTTGAGATCAGAGTAATCGGCTTCATCATCGTTCTTCCTAGATTTATCATCTTACAGCCGATTAGATCTATTTCAAGTGTTGCATCCGTACTAATTGTTTAGATCGCTCCAGCAGTCTTCTTTACAATTATTACTTGATTATCGGCTGATCCATAGCCGATCATCTTTACAGCAAATCGGCCGATTCGCCGCCGATGCGCTCTTCAGGACAGATCGGAACTCCAGCCGATCGGAGCGCCTGGAATTTAATACTTTATTTCCTTGTCAATCAACAGGTCAGATTGACTGGCACGCCGCGCGAACTGCACCAGGGCGATAACCCGAACAGGAGCTAAGCAGATTCTCCCGGGTCGTGTGTCCGACGCTGAAGACCATCGGCCGATTTCTGTCCGGCCGATTTTAGCGCCAACAAGAACCCTGCAAGACCAAGAAAACTTCGCACTTGTGTAACAATCTTAGGGGTAGGCTAGCTCCTAATAGCATCAATTTTTGCTCCATCAACTTCAATGCCCTGTGGAGTCACAACCTAGCCAAGAAAAGCAACTCGATTGGTGCAAAAGATGCACTTCTCAAGGTTAGCAAACAAACGTGCCTCTCGCAAGGCATCAAAAAGAGCACGTAGGTGATCAAGATGTTCTTCATGTGACTTGCTACATATCAAGATATCATCAAAATAAACCACCATAAATTTGCCAATGAAAGCACGTAAAACCTCATTCATCAATCACATGAAAGTGCTAGGCGCATTAGTTAAACCAAAAGGCATGACTAACCACTCATATAAGCCAAATTTTATTTTAAAAGCAGTTTTCCATTCATCTCCCAATTTCATTCTAATTTGGTGGTAGCCACTAAGCAAGTCAATGTTTGTAAAAATTATAGCGCCACTTATTTCATCAAGCATATCATCCAACCGAGGTATAGGGTGGCGGTATCTTATGGTTATGTTGTTAATGGCTCTACAATCCACACACATGCTCCAAGTACCATCTTTCTTAGGAACCAAAAGCACAGGCACAGAACAAGGGCTAAGGCTCTCACGAACATACCCGCGGTCCAGAAGTTCTTGGACTTGGCGCTGAATTTCTTTAGTCTCCTCTGGGTTGGCCCTATACGCTGCTCGGTTAGGAAAAGAAGCTCCCGGGATCAAGTCAATTTGGTGTTCAATGCCTCTCAAAGGTGGTAGTCCCGGTGGCAGCTCATGTGGAAACACATCTTCATACTCCTGCAAAATGTTAGTAACAGCAGGAGGTAAAGTGCTAGCTATATCATTAATGGAAAATAAAGTAGCCTTACATATCAAAGCATAGCACATTGGAGAGGCATCAATATCAACAAGATCAGATTTAGTTGCAAGCATAACAGAACTTTTTAATTTAATTTCTTGTTGTTTTTCAATTTTAGCATCATCATCTTGGTTCGTTAGGCTAGCAAGTCTCTCTTTATCAGCTTGTACAATTGGAGCAGGGGTCATAGGTTGCAACGTAATTTTCTGGCCCTTATACACAAGAGTGTATGTATTACTCCTACCATGGTGTATAGCGTTATTATCAAATTCCCAAGGGCAACCCAATAAAAGGGAGCAAGCTTCCATGGGTACAACATCACAATCAGCAAAGTTAGAATATGGGCCAAGAGAAAAATGCACCCGGGCTGTTTGAGTTACCTTGACCTTACCTGAGTCGTTTAGCCACTGGACATGGTATGGATGTTTATGAGGCCGTGTGGTCAAGCCAAGCTTCTTGACCAAATCTGAACTTACCAAATTGTTGCAGCTTCCTCCATCAATAATGACCCGTGCACGTCGATCTTGAATCACAAATAAAATCTGGAACAAATTATGGCACTGTATCTATTCCGCTTGCTCCATTTGTGTACTGAGGACTCGATGTATAATGAAAATCCGTTTGTTGGCCGCATCATCTGAACTCAAAGAAAGGCCATCTTGGGCAGAAGGTTCATCCTCAATGTTGTCCTCCACATCAGAAGTGCTAATGTAACCTCCATCATCAGTGGCAATGTACGTCCGCTTGCTTGGATATTCTTTTATTACATGGCCGAATCCCTGACAGTGATGCGACTGTATGGAAGAGGAAGAGCGCCCTGTGGAAGGTGAGGCACTCTTGGTCTGGTCCTGCAAATGAGGCTTACCATCGGAAGGCGTTGTAGCTGACGGGGTGGAGCGTGTACCAGCTGGTGGCGTGGAAGGAGAAGGACCTGGCGATCTAGCGGCTGGTGGAGTGAAGGTCTTGGGCATGAAGGAGCTGCTGGTCCTGCTCCATTGTGGCTATTGTTGTCGTCCCTGCAATTCCTAATCTACAAGCATAGCAATCTAGAACAACTAGTTGGTAGTAGTAAATTCTTTATAGTCAACAATATCCTGAATTTCACGTCTCAAACCACTGTAAAAGCGACATACTTTATCCTCAGGATCCTCTAATACCCCGCAACGAACCATACCCTTTTGAAGCGCTGCATAATAATCCTGAACAGACATATCTCCCTGCTCTAAACATTGTAATTTCTTACGCAAATCATGCTTATAAGAGGTAGGAACAAATCGATCATGCATCGCGGTCTTAAGCCCATCCCATGAATCAGGTTGCATGTTTAAAGTTGCACATTCTTGCCACTAGATAATAGCAAAATCTTTAAATTCACTAGTGGCTTGTCTAACCTTATGGCGATCAAGGACAAGGTGGGAAGCAATTTTTTGTTCTACTATCATCTCCCAATCTAAATACTCCTCCGCATCATAACGCCCATGAAAGGATGGTATGGTAAATTTAATTTTGGCGCAAGGATCATCATTACCTTGAGTACGATGATTTTTGTTACCTCCCATGCCTATTTTATTTTTGTGAAGACGTGGACATAACTTCTCTGAGCTGGTCTTGAGAGGATCCGGCTCGCCATCTGACGCATAGAAAACCTCCTCCACATCATCATCATATGCATCCTCTTCTTTGGTCCTCAGAGGGTTGGTCTCTAGCTGTTGAACCTTCCTGACCAGCGAGGACACTCGCTTGTCCAGGCTCTCCACTGAATGATTAGTCTGCCTGAGTTCATTGGTTACCTTGCCTATCTCTGCAATCATGAAATCCTTGAGCTCCTGCAAGTGACTAGTCAAAACAGGCATGTCGTCTGGCATGGTTAGGTATCAACAAAGGCCCTATGAACTAGTTGGGGTTGGCTGGTGGAATCACACCCTCACACGCGACTTACCAAGTCCTTAACAAGTTCTTACCAACGCAATCAATGGATGGTACAACCGGTGGCTGGTTCGTGATGCCTGTGAGGAAGTGGTACCGAGATTGCAAGGGTCCTTTGCTGTACTCATCTGAAGTATTTGTCCGTGGAGCTGTGGGACAGGCACAATATGTATATGTGGAGCAAATAACAAATGTAGATTAGCAAAGTTCAATAAGTATCCAAAGTACAAGTTACAATTGCTGGCTAAGACGTGTCCTAGACGTAGCACAACAAGTTGGAACAAAGAATGATGGAAAAAGCTCAAAGAACAAGCACACAGCAACTCTGCCAAAGGGGTTTATCTTTTTCCCGATTTTCCTCTGAATTTCCAAAAGCCACTAGTAGGAATCAAGATTTTTTTCTCCACTATTTCTTTTATATTTTTTCTGAACAAAAATTGGGAATTTAAACAGAGGTCAGATGTGGTCTACGAAAAAACAAACACGTTCTCTGAAAACTCGAAATCAACTTCAATGAATTTTTTCTTTATCTTCCTAATTTCTTTTGAATTTTTTGAGAATCCAAACCATACATAGTAGGATTTGGGTATGGTCCAAATGGATTCACGAAACTGCTGTAAACAATTGAGCTCAAACGGAGCACCGAGCAAAAAGTTATGCCCGTTTTACTGAAGGTACCTCAAGTTATGTTTTTGGAGAGGCACAACTTGGCAAATAGGATGGCGGGTGCTAGGGCAAAGCTTCCCTATCCTTCTCACGCCAAACAAGGCTGAGCAAAGCATCTTAGCAAGCAAAGCGTCTCAGCAAGCAACTCAGGGCACAAACCTCCCTGGAATATGCAATAGGTAATCGCTAGATGAATCAACGTGGGCTGCGATGCAAGGCGAAAGCACAAGGCGGATCGCAACCTATCTAGGGCTGGCGTGGCGAGAGTTCACACAAGGCGGCTAGCGAGGGCAAGTCAAGTAATGTGGTGGCTCGACTTGTTGTTTGGGTAAAGGTGGATGGGATAGCGGTGGAAACAAAACAAACAGCGACGGGCACGTTGACTACGACGATGAACACAACCTAAAACCAGCAACAAGACTCAACCATGGACACAAACTCAACAAAGCAACTCTGAAACAAAATTGCAAAGGCTAAAAACAAAAGATTCTGGGACAGCAGATTTTCTTGTAAGGTTTTTGTGGACTGTAGGACCAAGGCGAAAAAGATGAACTATAACTAGGGTAAGCCTGACGGTAGTACCCGAGTCTCTGATTACCACTTGATGGGAACTAGGGTGTCTGATCTTCCGTCAGGTGAAGGATAACTCTCGTTTTGGGCGAAGCTAGACACACCGATCCGTCTTCAGATCCAAAGACCGAATCCCTGCAATCTTAGCACCACAACTCCTCTGAATAAAAAACAGTGTCACAATCCGGTTGGCCTCGCCAAGAAGTCTAATCCCTGCCTGCGAAACAAAGAACACAAGCAAGAACTCAAAAGGACGCAGCTCTCAATTGAAAGTGACAAACTACAGATGAATGATTAAGCACACGAGTTGGGGTTTCACAAACCGATGAACGGCGACTGTTCAAAGATAGATTAATCTAAAGCAAAACCCAAACCCTAATGGATGGGCGGTAGCTGTTTATGAAGGCCCTATGATTGTGCAGGACCCCTAGACGCGCCCCTAATGGACTCCATCACGATACACGGCCCAAAGGCCAAAATACGGTGGCACAGCACCAAGGCAGATTCTAGATGTCAATTTGTGCTGGCAATTCCCGACGACTCCGGATGAATTTGGGCCTGAAACCAGTTCCATTGGAAGAGTCTTCCTCTTATGTTTCTGTGCATATAAAGAACGCCCAAATCCGAGCCCATATGCGACCTGGGCGACCATTTTAGCATGAACTGCTCCTGGACTCCGAGGCAGCCTTGAAGTCGACTTGATTTGGGCCTCCACCTCGACTTGGGCTTCCTTGCTGGTCCTCCACGCCTCCATGTCCTTCCTTGAGTATCCCCTGGTCCTATCCTTGGTTTCTAAGCATGACATAATCATAAGGTAGCAATCTATTCTCAAAATTACATAAAGAAGTGCTTAGTAACGAGCTCACCTCTATATTCAATTGTCGCGCGCGAGCTCTTGTGATGGGAATGTTCAATGGAGGATTGTTGTGAGTATCCAAAGGAGTGATGTCCTCATCAGCAACTTCAATGGTGGTGGAGTAGCATTGGACCCACCGTTGAGGACATTGCTTATCATCGTACTTGGTGATGCCGACTGGTTTGAATCCCTCCGGGTACTTGTAGTTGTCGAAACGGGAAGAGAACGTAGGAAAGCGATCATTGTTGTCCTGTGCGGTGGTTGCCTCGGCTCCGGCGCGTTCTTTCCTTCGGTTCTCAATGATGGAGCGGGCGTCGTGATGAGGATATCACTCCTACGGATATACATGAGGCTTCTTCGCTGGACATCCAAACCATTCAAGGTCCAATCACAAGAGCTCGCGCGCGACAATTAAATTTAGAGGTGAGCTCGCTCCTAAGTGTTTCTCTTAATAGTTTCGAGAATAGTTTGCTACCTAATGTTTATATTGTGATTAGAAACCAAGGAGAAGATAAGATGAAACATGGAGAGGAGCATGGAGTCGTGGAGGGACAGCAAGGGACGTCCAAGCTACGTGGAGGCCCAATACAACTCAACTTCGAGTCCACCTCGGAGTCCAGGAGCAGTTTGACTTGAATTGGACGCCCAGGCCGCATCCGAAGTCCGATTTCGACAATCTACATATGGGTGGAAAGACAATTTGATAGAGCTTCCAATGGCGTTGGTTTGAGGCCCAAATTCATTATGAGTCGTCGGGAATCGTCCGAGGAAGTTGGCGTCCAGAATCTGTCCCGGTGCTGCGTCACCGTATTTTGGCCTTTGGGCCGTGTATCGTCGTCGAGTCCTTTAGGGTTGCGTCCAGGTACTTGGACACGACCCTAAACCCTATATATCAGTAGCCGCCGCCCTCGTTAGGATTCAGGTTTTACTTAGATTATTCTGTCAAGAACAGTTTCGCCGTACTCGACTTGTGAGACCCCAACTCGTGAGCTAATCATCCATCTGCAATTGGTTTGCAATCTTCCTTGTTCTTGCTTGTGTTCTTCGATTCGCAGGCAGGGATTAGCCTTCTTGGCGAGGTCGACCGTGTATTCGCCAGTCGATAACCTGAGGAGACGTGGTGCTACGATTGCGGGGTTTCGGGACGTGTTGCCGGAGGCCGGATCGATTCGTGTCGCGACTCCACCAAATCAAGAGTTATCAGAACCTTTCGGAAGATCGGAAACCCTCGTTCACATTAAGTCGTGCCCGATATTGATCTTGTCGTGGAGGTCACCCGTTAGCATCTTCTCGAGTTCCGAGCGGTGATAGTTGCCGATGGATCCTTCTGGATGAGTTGTCTGGCTTGCTGGGCGGCTTTCCTAAGGGCCGGCAGGAAGGCTTCCTTGCGGGCTAGCTCCGCGGCTTCCATGTTGCTTGTTGGAGGGAGCGGCCTGTCAGCTTGGGTGGCCTCCTGGTATTCTGCTGACCTGGCTTTTGCCTTCTCCCTCGCGTCTTTCGCGCGAGACCGAGGGCAGTGGGTTCTGCTAGTTGATCTGGAGTAATGCCCGGTAGGCCATGTGAACGGCGGTCTGGACTTGCGGGTCGGGGTTGCCAGCCAGCACTGCGGTAATGCCAGCAATGTTAGCGGCGTGGGTGTTGAACCCAGCGTCGTGCGCCGCTGTGAATTCAGCATCGAGGTCGCGTTGGATACGTGCACGCCGATCATTGGCATCCCTTCTATGCTTGTGTAGCCTGCGAGCCTCACGATCCTGAGCGGACTCATTGGCAGCATCTGCAGTGTGCTCATCCTCAGAGATCTGCTCAGGCCTCTCATTACGGTGCTTGTCGCTATACTCGTTAGATTCCGCCATGAAGACATGGCGGTGTGTGGATGGATCATCGGAGCTATAGTCAACGAGTACGGTTCCGCCGGGGGTGGTCTCACCGAGTGGTCTGCCCTCTTGAAAAGGCAAGGAGTCAAGGTGAGCGACCAATCTTGCGTCGTCTCCGAGTAGTTCGAAGGGTTTCAGGCCTTTCCAGTACACGAAGCGACCCTCCGGGTGGAGGCTATAACCAAGCCCTGGCCCCCCAAATGGGGTTCGGCCTCGGGATCGAAGTCTAAATCGTAGTCGTCGAAGATAGGGGCCTCCCTATATGCGGTGGCGTCTTTCTCCTTGAGCTCGAGTAGTTCATCCAGGTCCTTCTCCAACATGGAGTAGAATTCGGACTTCATGGCCTCCTGATAAATAGTGGCCATGTTGTGCAAACCGAACGAGAATCGGTCATGCTGTTCCCCAGATAGAGTCGAGTCCGATCCGGGGAAGCTTGGTGCAGCACGAGTCGAAGTTGTGTCGAAAACGGATAGCTTCTCGATCTCCCTGATGAGGTCAGGGAGCAGCATCTCGTCGAGATTATCGACGAACTCGTCGAGATTGCTGCTTGGTGTTGCTGCAGATGCCTCTAGCTTGTTGTCGACGAGTTGCCGATGGAAGTTGCCTGCACCATCGGAGACGCAGACCTAGGAGCCGAAGATGAAGGTTGTGCCCGCGGGGGCCACGGCGCTGGTGAAGCTGAAAGTTGCCATCGAATTCACTGGAGGATCTTCGATGAGCACCCCTACCTGGCGCGCCAGCTGTCGGTGTTTTACCGGCAAGCCTACCTAGGGATACCTTAAGGTAGTAGACTTGTGGTCAGGATGCCGCCGAGATCAGGAACTCGATGGTGCAAGGAATGCAAGGGTTTAGACAAGTTCAGGCCGCAGTATGCGTAATTCCCTATGTCCTGTATGGTTTGTATTGCCTTGAGGTTATGCGTTAGGTTTTGGAGGGGTCCCTATCCGCCCTTATATATCCCGGGGGGACAGGGTTACATGGAAATCCTAGTCTGATATGAGCTTAGGAGTCCTAACCAAGTACTCTCAGGTAATTTCCTTCTGTACCGACTAGTTGTACCCGCGTACGAGTACTTTACAGTATGGATAAGGTATGGGACATGCCCCACCCTTACTCTAGAATGTTCTAGGTCACGCGTGCAGTCCCGTTGCCCTGGGTGTGACAAGCCCCCGAGCTCTTCATAGCCGAGTACTGCAGGCTTCGAGTACTTGTTGAAGTTATCCTTTGGTCTCTGCTGAAACTCCGTCTTGAAGATGTCTTAGGAGTACTTTTCTTTGTTGCTTGAGGCTGTGAGGTGCTCTAGCCCCGAGTACTTTAAAATCTTTTCTTTCCATGGGGTGTGATGCCAATCGCACTCCATATGGAGTAGCCCCCGAGCCTTAGGTTGAATCAAAGAATCAGGCTGAGGGTCCAACTAGTCTTGAATCTTCTTTCCTTATCTTCCAAACATTTTTGAAAAATAAGCCGTCGATGGCACGTATCCCGCAGCCCCCGAGCCTTGAACCAAATCCCAAGGTTTGGAAAAAAGGATGTACAAAATGTATGTATAAACTTTGTGTATATGGTGTGTGATCTGCCTTGATGGTAAAGCTTGAAAATTAATTGGTTCAAAATTTGAAAAACCCCTTTATCGGGATAGGGTACCTGAAAAAATGGTTAATCAAATAAACTCCCCCAAAATTTTTCCAAAATAACCGCTCAAAAATCAATCACACACTTTTTTAGGGAAGAAAACTCTTCGGCTTGCAAACAGTAGATCTGGGCCTACCCGCTGGTTATTTAACCACGCGGTGACTCTAGGGCTTTTACCCTTTCACTTTCTGCCTTACCATTTCGCTTTCTCCCACTCCTGCGCCGCCAGTTGATTTAGATCTAGGGTTTGAGGGCCCCATCGAGCTCATCCTCCATCCCCAGCCAAACTAGTCGGAGAATCCGACCTCACCATCTGTGAGTGCTTGCGTCCTTCTCTTGAAACCCCCGAGCGTATGCGAGTGAAGCGGCTCGTGACATGCAAGATGGGCAACAAGAAGCAATCAGGCAAGGGGAAGGAGGAGACAACCACTGGTGACTGGGAGAGAAGTAAGTGCACCCGTGCTGACCTTCTCAACTTGGTTGCTCAGGGCCTTCTTCAATCAGAGGAAATGGTTCATTGGAAACCTTCCTTTCGTCAGTTTTTTCTGCAAGAAGATGGGGATCAAATCATTATCTTTGAGTATTTTATCGAAAGGGGATTGGCCCTCCCTGCCTCTGATTTTCTCCGCGGCCTCCTTTTCCACTGGGGTATTTAGATCCATCTCTTGAACCCCAATTCCATTGCTCATCTCTCCATTTTTGTTCATTTTCGCGAAGCTTTTCTAGGCATCGAGCCACATTTCGATCTTTTCCGGTATTTCTTTCATCTCCGTCAGCAACCTTTAGAGGAGAGGCAATACATAGTTGGCAGAGCTGGGATCCAGTTCAAGCAGGGGAAGGGGAAGGAGTACATCCAGTACTCGCTTCCCACAAACCACTCGGGCTCGAGGCCCTTGTGGTTTTACATTGGAAACTATAAGCCCGCACTGCCAAAGAGGACTCCAGGGAAGGCAGTGTGGACGAGCGAATGGAATGAGAAGTTAAATGAAAACCAGATGGTCCAAGTTAAGGAGCTGGTCGATCTGATTGCAGTGCACAAGGAGACTGGGGTGACCGGTGCTTCCGTTCTGTCCTCTTTGTATAAACGACGTATCATGCCATTACAGAAGAGATGCCAGTTCGGGTTTGAGTACTTAGGAAGTAATGACCCTTCTCGACTTCCTTCAGAAATTCTTCCTTCGGAGACGGCCATCGACCGTGTTCGCCGAGTACTACTCGATGTGAACACGGTTCCTTATGTTCCAATGCTTTTCAGCGCAAAAAATCCACCAAAACAGGTACGAGTAGTATCTTTGTCGAGTTTTTAGAGTACTTGCAGCTGTAAGTTATCACTGATTGTTAGCTTATTTTTGTAACTGCGCAGGGGCACACTGATTTATTCCGGTGTCCTGCCCCAGATCCTGATGTTCCTCGGCCAGAGCATCTCAAGCCAAGTGCGTTCCAGAGGCCCAAGATCAGCCGTCTTGCTCTGGATCCCGTAACTGATGAAGAACTGATGGAGTCTGACGATGGTATTCCTCTGGCAGTGTTCTTGAAGAACTCTGGAAAGGAGTCAGCCAGCAACATGAAGATTCCAAGCCACCCGACCAAGTCGCGGGTGGGTGTAATGAAACGCAAGCTCTCCATCGCCGGCTTGTCAGACGACAACCCAAGGTAAAGTTGGAACCTCGAGTACTTTCCTTTGTTGACTCTGATGTGTGTTGCCGAATCGTTGTTATTCTGTCTTCAGTCCTCCCGCCTCCCCCCTGTCCAAGCTATCCAAGGACGGGGGAAAGACAAGCTCTGCTGGGGATGATGCTGCATCGGAAATCAACGTCCAGCCTGGTGCGGCGGACCCTTCCGCTGTTGACATAGCGTCGAGTCCAAGCAACCCGATCCCAACGAGCGCCTCGTAGTCTCAACCGAAGGAACCTGCTGGCGGCTCGGGGAAAGCTGGCACTCGAGGGCCATGGCTGATTCATCTCAAGAAGGTGGTAACCAAGAGATCCTCCACGTAAGTCTCAAATACTTGAATTTGTACGTTTGTAACTCCTCTTGTCGAGTAGTTGATAGGATTGTACTTTGTTTAGAGCTTCCTCTGCTCTGAGCTCGGGAGAGCTTGACGATGGCCTGGATGCCCAAGCCCCCGAGTCTGGGAAAGATGCGCATGTTGTAGCATTGGAGCCTGGTGTTGCACCTCCTCCTCCTCTTTCGGCCACCAACATCGAGGCGGAGAAAGAAGCCGCCAGAGCAAGTGGAACCAGAGCGGGTGGAGGTGGAGACCCCAGCGCCTGAATTACTCGAAGGTGAGCCCATCATGCCTCCTTCGTCTCCCAGCACTAATCTACCCGAGGCTAGATTAGTGACTGCAAGTGGAGTGGTAGGCGAGCTGCCCAAGGACTCCGGCGTAGGAGATGTCAGTGCTGCGGGTGCTGCTGACCCTAGCACAAGCACCGCCAAGGCCGCGGGCATGAAAGGCCCTGGCACAGGAGATGCTGGCGCCGCGAGTACTTTAGAGCCCAGCGCCGATGCGACGGAGAAAGAGGACTTGATCGTGACACCATACGGTTGGCAGCACATGATCAAGCTTGACTTAATTGAAGATCCTTATCTGACGAAGGAGAAGAGGAAACATCTCTAGAGCATCTTCAAGGACTTATATGAGTTCACCACAGTAAGTATCCATCTTCCTCGAGTAGTTTTTGCCTCCTCTGTTTTGGTGTGATAAATACTGACTGCTGCTTGTGTCTTTCAAGAATCTTGAGAAGGAGAAAGCCGAGCTCATTGAGAAGAACAAGAAGATTGCCAAGGCTCACAAAGGTAGCTTGCCGCCTTGTCTTGTTGTGTTTACTTGTTGTTGTTCGAGTAGTTTTTCTAAAACTTCTCGAGTACTTCCTCTTGTTTTATACACGCTAAACTCAAATCCACTTTGCAAAAGAAAGAGAACATGACAATAGATCTGAAGAATCTTTTTTACCGTGGCGCAGATGACGTCGAGCGCCTCGAGAAGATCCTCCAAGATACTGATGTCCAGTTCCGCGACGCCATGCAGCAGATCAAGAATATGCTTGTAGAAAAAGATCTCATCCAGAAAGAACTTGAAGAACTCAAAGCTACTGCATAGGCTGTCGTGGAGATGGTGGAGTTCTCGATTGAAGGTGATGCTGGCGAGCAGACATTGCTGGAGAAGTTTCGCGCAACTCCCCAGAAGGTCGCCAGCTACATCTCGGAGGCCACCAGGACATATATTGCTCAGGCGCTTGCATTGGTAAAGTCCTACTGGCCCAAGGCATAGTTGGAACCACTCGGTGAACGCATGGCGTCCGACTGCTCTGTTGAGCAATTCACGAAGTACCATGAAGAAGTTGAGCCCACAAAGACAATGTGTGTTATGGAAAACACTTATGTTGTCTTGTGAATATGTATATAAATTGGCCTATTGTTGGAAAACACTTACATTTGGGTTAAGCTACTCTAAGAGCATCGGCTTGGATGTAGTCAATAACTTGATGCTCCATGAAAGTGCTCGTGGAGCAAAATGACTTAGCCTGGATTTACCCGGTCGTGCGGTATGCTAGGTTAGCCTTTGGGCTTAGAAGCCTGAACGGTGTAGTTGTCAACATCCTGCGTGTAGCAGGGAATAACTCGACCGTGTGATGGGCTTGGTGACCCCTTCAGCTAATACTTTAATGCTCTCTTTCGAGTAGTCGTAGCAGTGGCTGGATTTATAGGAGTGTAAGAAGTACTCGAGTGCTTTGCCTCATGGGCTGTACTAGACACAAGTACTCGTGCAGAAGCCCCCCCCCCCCCCGAGTGTAAGCGAGCTAAGTACAAGTACTCGTGGTGAAGCCCCCAAGTATAAGTAGTCGAAGGAATGTGTAAACTCGTGGCGGAGCCCCCGAGTTTTAATGTAGGCGAAGAATGTAAGAACTTGTGGCAGAGCTCCCAAGTTAAAACAAGCATAAAGTAGTCAAATTATGACGAAATCAACTCTTTAATTATAATAACGCTGACATGCAACTGGCGAATTGTTTTACAACTTCTACTAGGCGTAGAATTTCCAGAGATTCTCTATGTTCCAGGAGTTAGGAACTTCCTGGCCATCAGGGTACTACATGCGATATGACCCTGGTCTTGTAACTTCCGACACGATGAAGGGGCCTTCCCACCGTGAATTAAGCTTGTGAAGCTCAGTTTCGTCCTCGATACGGCGAAGGACCAGATCACCAATGTTGAAAGACCGTTCCCGCACATTGCGATCATGATAGCGTCGGATGCCCTGCAGATAGCGGGCTAAATGGCCAAAGTCGCGGAACAGAGCCTGGTCAGTGAGGCCGTTGTGGAAGCAGTCGATGATGTTGTGGTCAGTGAGGCCGTTGTGGAAGCAGTGAAGGATGAAGCATATTGGGCTTTCTGGGCTAGAAGGAGCGTCATGGCCGATGGAGCATTAAAAGAGCTGGCGAGGCTACGTCAGCAAGTTGTCTATCAGAGTTTAGGAAAGTTTTGTTTTCTTTATTGTCAAGTAATGTACGTCGTAATCGACTAGGGTTTGTAGATTAGGCTATAAATAGCTGCCCTCGGGCACGTAACAAATCCATCCAATGATCAATACACAAACCCTTTTTTCCTTTTTTCCCTTTTCGGCGGCGTCGCCTTAGTTGCAGTAGATTTTTTATGAGTTCTTTCCTGCACGTCGGGCTGCATCGACTTCGATCTCCGACTTGCTGGTAAGTTCCGCGTCGAACGAGGCAGATAGGCTCAAGGTTTACGGCACATCGCTTCTTGCTCTATGCTGTATTAGTTCAAGTTATCGAGCATATTGGATCTAGGTCTAGTCTGTTCACCAAGTTATCGATATCAGCTTGTTCTTATTAGATTAATCTGTTTAGTCTAGCTTGCTTCTCGCTCTTATCACAAGTTATCAGTATTTGCTAGATTTGGCAGGATTAGATTCGTTTGATATTGGTTTTATTTAGTTTTTACCACAATTTATCCAGCCTAGATCTAAATACCATCAGCCGACGCGCAGCTCATCTGTTGCTCATCGCCAGGCCGATCGGGTTCGGATCTAGGTGTTTTTTATCGAGGCTTCGCTAACCCGCTTAGCGCTGCCTTACCTACACAATCGACTGGAGTTTTGGCCGATTGATCTACTATCGTATCGGACGCTTGGCCGATGCGCGTAGCGGAACGATTCGGAACACCAGCCGATACGTTCCGGTAATTTAACATTTTACCTGTCCCTTATCAATTGTAGGTCAAATTGACTTGCATGCTCTGCACCACCACGCAGTCGATTTGGACGCCGCGAAGGAGCGAAGCAAGAGGCTCCCAGGTCCTCGCGTGTGCTGGCATTGAAGGCCGACCTATGACTTTTTGCGTCAACACGCTTTTGGCATGCCCGGTGGGACACGACAATGACACCACGATGACCGGGAACAACGGGGCCAAAGATGATGAGATCTCACATCCTACTATGGATGATCTCAATGAAGAACAGAAGCGGCTAGTCGAAGAAGCTATGAAGCAGTCTCAAGATGTCTTCCTCAAGTCGTTCATTTTGACTAGAAGAGAGCAGGCAATACAGAAGCAGCCACTACCAGGGTCGGGGGGCGTCTCCATCACTCAGGACTCGGCCAAGTTCAAGGAGATGTTCGATCAGTCCATAAGCCATGCACTAATCAATTAGCCAGGGGTTCTGATCGAGACCATCAAGGATGCTGTCAAGAACGTCCTAGAAGAGGGCACTCAAAGGGGTAATACAGGACCATCATACTCCAATGAGGGATCATCGGCCGCTGTTGGCGTCACAATATCAGCGATGATGGCCGATGGTGTTCTGCCCAGTACAACAAGTGTGCAGATGGCTGACACTGGGCTAGTTCATCGCCTTATATGTTGAGGCGCCCAGGACCTTCGGCAGCACATGCTTCATCGCCACCAACGACGGCATTCACTGCCAATCCAGCGATTAACGCATCAACACCAAACAAAGGCATGTTCAACACTCCAGCAGGGTTCATACCTTCTACGTTGGGCATGCCAACGGAATTCTGGCCGTACATCTATCCACAGATGTTCGGACAAAGTTGCAACGCGGTGAACTTCCCTACTACTGCACTACCGTTGGTGCCGCCTGCTCCGATAAATCAGCATCCACCGCAGACTCCACCAGCACCAACTCAGACTGGGGGCATCGCGCAGATGCATCGGCTTTCGAGCCGATAGAAGACACTATGTGACAGCCGACAAGTCCCCAAGTCTAGAGGGCCCTTCAAGACGCAAGCTTTCAGATGCCAAACCTCATGGTGTAGCAGACTGAAGTTGATTGGACCAGCAAGATAGCCGATGTGATGAAGAATCAATTCGGTTTGAAGCCAAAGGAGCCTGCATTCATGTAAAGGAAGCCTTACCCAGAAGCCTATCCCACTGCCTCATCGGTACAAGTTGCCAGACTTCACCAAATTCTCTGGATAGGGCAACATGTCAACCGTTGAGCATGTCAGCAGGTTCCTGGTACAATGCGGGGAAGCTACAGTGACGGACGCCTTGAAAATCCGCTTGTTCCCGCTATCTCTCTCTGGATTGGCCTTTCCCTGGTTTGCATCGCTGCCAGCCAACTCCATAATTACTTGGGCCAATCTTGAAAAGCAGTTCCACAAGTACTTTTTTACAGGGGTACAAGAGATGAAGATCACCGACTTGACTGCAGTGTGATAGAGGAATGACGAGCCCGTCCCAGACTACATTCAGAGATTTAGGGATGTCAGAAGCCGTTGTTTCAACTTGTCTCTTAGCGAAGGCTAGTTAGCTGAATTGGCCTTTCAGGGACTCCTGCCACACATCAGGGAGAAGTTCTCATCCCAGGAGTTCGAAAGCTTGAGCCTCTAGCATCCAGGCTTGCTAATGTTGATGTTCAATCCCACAACGCTAGGAAGAACGTGTTCAGAAGGTCAACTATGTTGGAGATTCTTTTGAATCAGAAAGCAAGGCTGAAATTAGCGTTGCTGGATGGGTCAAATCCAAGAAGCCGATCTCATGCCCGTTCGCCAAGAAGGAAGCTGAAAGCTACGGGTTCGACATCACAAAGGTCGATAGGATCTCTTTGATCTACTTCTGCAAGAGGGTCAACTTAAATTGCCCTCCAACCATGTGATCCCATTGGCCAACGAAATAAAAGGGCGCAGGTATTGTAAGTGGCATCCGTCACTCATAATACTAACGACTGCAAGACGTTCAGGAAGGAGATCCAGATGGCCATCGAGAAAGGAAGAATCAAGTTCGACAGGCCGATGAAGATTGATGAGCACCCCTTCCCAGCCAGCATGGTTGATGTGGGAGCCCAGGAAGTCGACGGAAATACAAAGGTACCACCTTCTGATCACCCTGATCACGATGCTTAAAATCTGAATACTCGTGTATCGGCCAATGGCAGGGGGAACCAAGGCTAATACGAACATGGAGGGAGTTTCAGGGGACCACGCAGAGTTGTTACATCTCATATGCTCCTGAACAAGTATCAGCGCAAGCAAGAAAGAGAAAGACGCCGTGAAGAAGAAAAGGACAGGCGCGATGAAGAACTCTGGCGGTGCCCGTTCTTTGCATTGTGCTGGAACGAGGGCTTGCGCTTGCCATCGGCCGATGATTGTCCCGAATGCAATGGGGCACGGGAAGGCCGATACGATTTCAAGAGGCAGCGCCATGAGGACATCAGCAGTCGGCTATCAGGAGCAAGCATCGTGTCTCTATCCATGATCGGCTAGGTCCGCGTGTCCCTGAGCAAGCAACGATTGAAGAACAAGCTGCAGCCCGTGTACCTGACGAAGCGCCTTTGGATCGATCGATCGAGCATCATTATAGTTACAAGTATGATCCAGAGGAGTACCCGGATTCGTGCGTCCAAGGGTTGACCCGTTCTCAGAGGAGGAGGGTCCAGAGGCTCCGTCACCGGGAACAAGAAGAAGCACGCGCCTATGAGAAGAAGACGATCAAATCACAAGTGTGGCGCGTGAAGACCGATGAAACTACCCTGTCAGCATCGGTCAATATGGTTTTTGTGCTACTCATAGAATTCAAAGCACCAATTCACGACGATGACGAGGTAGTAGTGGCAGAACATGCGCTGGATCTAGTTCAGGTGTCGTTTGAGAAGCCAGATGAGAAGGAACAGAGGCATTTGAGGCCTTTGTACGTAAAAGGGCATGTTGACGGCAGGCCGATGACTAACATGTTGGTCGATGGAGGGGCAACTGTCAAAGTCATGCCATACATCGTCTTTCGGAAGCTTGGGATTGGCGAAGAAGATATAATGGGAACTGACATGGTTCTAAAAAGCTACGAAGGAAATACATCGTCTGCTTAGGGGGCAATCACTGTCAAACTGACGATTGGGAGCAAGACTTTACCTACTACGTTCTTTGTCATGGATGGTGAGGGATCATACAATCTGCTCCTAGGAAGAGACTGGATTCATGCCAATTGCTGCATTCCGTCCACAATGCATCAATGCCTTATTCAGTGGCTGGAGAACGACTCGGTCAAAATAGTACATGCGGATTCGTCTTTAAGCGTTGCATCGGCCATTCCACCAGTTTGGGGTTTCGATAACGTGGAGTGCATATCAGGCAAAGTATGGGAGGGAGATTTCTTGAAGATGGAAGATTTTGGTCTTAATCCAGTTCAAGAAAACGGCTCAGAAATCTCTGCTCCGTGATAAGATATGAACAAGCATCCCATCGACTGAAGAGGAAGCAACGTGAAGAATTTCTAGCCGATGAACTAGTCTTGTAAAAGACGATCATGTTGATCAGCTTTAAATGGCCGATACGATATGTATCACCCTTAGTGCAAAAAATATTATATATGAGACCGATGGTTCTTTATCGGTTGTATTTGGAGATCGTCGTAGCTCATTGAAATTGGCATAACTGTTATTGGAAGATATAGTTGATCTTTTGGGCATCATGAACTAAAGGACTAGCTGCTCGAGCCTTAATTGCATCTTAGGAAGGTTATCATCACCAAGGAGGTTAATGCGGGAATTCAGTTACGCATTATTTCATGGCCGATAATTAAGAAGTGCTTGAGCTCCTACTTTTCAAAATCATAGACTGAAAATTATAGTGAAGCGAAAAATGCCGATCAATCAAGTTGCGAGTCAATAAGGGAGACAAGATTCTAAGCAAAAAGAGGACCAGTTCATCTGCTTGAAAGAGTATTTACAAAAGCCGATCTACAGATCAGGTTGTTACATTGATTACTACATTTATTCATCGGCAAACACATTGCTAATTACAGCACCTATGCTGACTTCCTCGCTAATACCGGAAGCAACTACACCTAGGTCATCGATGAGGTCTTTAAATTCTTACCGTGCCTCGCCTTCCAGGAAGATTGCGTGCAGGGTCCGAAGATCGTTCCCGGACAGGGTTTGCACCATGGCAAGCGCGACGGCGGCGCCACCATGGACTCCATGACCAGTGACCTCCTGTACGTGATTGGGGATGTCCTGCAGGCGGGCGGCAATGGTGTCCCCTTGGGCATTCACCGCTTCTATTGCGGTGGCCGCTGCACCAAGGAGGGCCTGAACCTGCGACTCCAGAACTCGAGGAGAAGAACAAACGAAGATGAAGAAGAAATCAAACGATTCTCAAGGGAAGAGTTCTAGAAGAGATCCTGACCTGCTACCCTGGAGTCTACGACGACGAGCAGGGCGCGTGCGGTCTGCGCCATGTCCTCGGCAGTGGCCAATTGGGCCTCCAATCGGCTGGTTTTCTTAGTCTCCTCTGAACAATTGTGACGCGCTTCATCTTTCTCCTGGAGAAGGTCCCTGATTAGATTGCGAGTTCCTTCATCAAGATCGTCGAAAGGATTCAACGATGAAGGAGGAGAACGTGGTAGGGCGCTGGAAGCTTCGTCATCCCTGAAGAAAAAGCAAGAAGCCAAATAGGAAGTTAGATTTAGCCAAGATATGGGATGAGTCAAGAAAAGCAGATTCGTACCCTCGTCGGCGGAGAGCTGGAGGAAGATCAGAGGGGCCCTCGCCTATGCGCTTGTGTCCGGCCATTGCTGATGAAGAAGAAAGCTAGGGTTTTCTAGCTGGAACAGGGAGAGTGGAGCCGATGGAGTCTTGAGAATGGCTAGGCCGATTGGGTGCTATTTATGGTCCAAGAGACCCAGATAGGCCGGCTCAAGGAAAATGGAACGCATCGGGTAAAAGGGGACAGTGGAAAATATTTTGGCAGGTGAAAAGACGGAAGTCGAATCGTCTCGAGGCAAACCTGAGGTGAGAACAAATTGAAGCCACGGGCAGAAAAGGACTTTTTACACTCACCATAGGCACAAGAAATGAGGGATCGGCCGTATGAATAAAGGATACGCAGAGGAGATACTAAAGATCTTCAAAGCAAAATATTTTACTCTAAAGCCGGGGGGGCATGTGTTGACACTGTTTTTTAACATGTGTCAACCTATTGGGCAAAAGGCCGATGGAAATTGGGCTGACGCTGGATCAGAAGCGAAGGATGAAGCATATTGGGCTTTCTGGGCCAGAAGGAGCGTCGTGGCCGATGGAGCATTAAAAGAGCTAGCGAGGCTACGTCAGCAAGTTATCTGTTAGAGTTTAGGAAAGTTTTGTTTTCTTTATTGTCAAGTAATGTATGTCGTAATCGACTAGGGTTTGTAGCTTATGATATAAATAGCTGCCCTTGGGCATGTAACAAATCCATCCAATGATCAATACACAAACCCTTTTTTCCTTTTTTCCCTTTTCGGCGGCTTCACCTTAGTTGCAGTAGATTTTCTTTTTACGAGTTCTTTCCAGCACGTGGGCCTGCATTGACTTCGATCTCCGACTTGCTGGTATGTTCCGCGTCGAACGAGGCAGATAGGCTCAAGGTTGACGGCGCATCGCTTCTTGCTCTATCCTGGATTAGTTCAAGTTATCGAGCAGATTGGATCTAAGCCTGGTCTGTTCACCAAGTTATTGATATCAGCTTGTTCTTGTTAGATTAATGTGTTTAGTCTAGCTTGCTTCTCGCTGTTATCACAAGTTATTGGTATTTGCTAAATTTGGCAGGATTAGATTCGTTTGATCTTGTTTTTATTTAGTTTTTACCACAATTATCCAGCCTAGATCTAAATACCATCAGCCGACGCGCAGCTCATCTGTTGCTCATCGCCAGGCCGATCGGGTTCGGATCTAGGTGTTGTTTACCGAGGCTTCGCTAACCTGCTTAGCGCTGCCTTACCTGCACAATCGGCCAGAGTTTTGGCCGATTGATCTACTACCGCATCGGACGCTTGGCCGATGCACGTGGCGGAACGATTCGGAACACCAGCCGATACGTTTCGTTAATTTAACGTTTTACCTGTCCCTTGTCAATTGTGGGTCAAATTGACTGGCACGCCCTGCACCACCATGCAGCCGATTTGGACGCCGCGCAGGAGCAAAGCAAGAGGCTCCCGAGTCCTCGCGTGTGCCGGCGTTGAAGGCCGACCTATGGCTTTTTGCGTCAACAGGGCGGTTTCCAGGGCCATCGGGAAATAGACGACCTTGGTGGTGTTGGTGCCGCGTGCAACTTCAATGGTGGTGGAGTAGCATCGGACCCACTGTTGAGGAGATTGCTTACCGTCGTACTTGGTGATGCCGATTGGTTTGAATCCCTCTGGGTACTTGTAGTTGTCGAAACGGGAGGAGAACACAGGAAAGCGATCGTTGTCGTCCCGTGCGGTGGTTGCCTCGGCTCCGGTAATGCCAACAATGTTAGTGGTGGGGGTGTTGAACCCAGCGCCCTGCGCCGCTGCGAAGTCAGTGTCGAGGTCGCGTTGGATACGTGCGCGCTGATCGTTGGCATCCCTTCTGCGCTTGGCGCATTTCCTGTTTCGTAGCCTGCAAGCCTCACGAACTTGAGCGGACTCATTGGCAACATCTCCAGTGTGCTCATCCTCAGAGATCTGCTCAGGCCTCTCATTACGGTACGTGTCGCTGTACACATCGGATTCTGCCATGAAGACGTGGCGGTGTGTGGATGGATCATAGCAGCTGTAGTCAATGAGTTCGGATCTGCCAGGGGTGGTCTCACCGAGTGGTCTGCCCTCTTGAAAAGGCAGGGAGTCAAGGTGTTGGCGCTAAAATCGGCCGGATAGGAATCGGCCGATGGTCTTCAGCGTCGGACACACGACCCAGGAGAATCTGCTTAGCTCCTGTTTGGGTTATTGCCCTGGTGCGGTTCGCGCGGCGTGCCAGTCAATCTGACCTGTTGATTGACAAGGAAATAGAGTATTAAATTCCAGGCGCGTCGATCGGCTGGGATTCCGATCTGTCTTGAGGAGCGCGTCGGCGGCGAATCGGCCGATTTGCTGTAGAGATGATCGGCTATGGATCAGCCGATAATTGTGTAGTGATTGTAAAGAAAACCACCGGAGCGATCTAAACAATTACTACAGAAGCAACACTTGAAATAGATCTAATTGGCTGTATGATGATAAATCGAAGAAGAACAATGACGAAGCCGATTACTCTTATCTCAAGCTGGATAACTGGTGATAATACTAGAATAACAGGTAAAACTTGCAATTCTAGTAAATATCGATAACTGGTGAATAAATCCAAACGAAACCACAGCGATGCGCCCGTAGTTAAAGCTCAGATATTACTCGGTAAGCGGAACCTACCAATTGGCCGGAGATCAAGTTGATGCAGCCCTGCCAATCCGTACGAACTCGTGGAAGAAGAAAATATTGGCGAAGTCGCCGACTTGAAAGTAAATTGCTGGAAAAGTAGAAGTATTGTTGTTGATTGATGTGTTGATTGTCCCTTTTTCAAGACCCTGACGACTCCTATTGATACCCTAAAGCTAGGACTCCTGGTCGATCATGACTTGTTTACAACCTTATTTAAATAACAGGAAAACTACTATATCTATAAGAACTTTAAAAAGAAACGGACTCCCGCAGAATCTTCCGCCGCCGTTCCCTAATCCAATTAGGATTTCCTTCAATTGCTCCTTGACCGACTCAGCCTGCCTCCTTTGACCAACTTTTGACCAGGACCCTCCGAAATAGTCCCATCTCGTTGGCGCAGGCTGTATCACCAATCGGCCAATTTCCAACTGTTTACCTCAATCGGCCGATTCCTTACTGTAGCCTTCAGATCTGCCGCATCGGCCAATCTTCTCCTCCTGACACCGATTCAACACGTGTCAAAATCTGGTGTCAACACATGCCCCCCAGTTTCAGAGTAAAATATAACTTTTTCTTCGAAACTCTTTCTTTAATCCTTTCCTCCGAAACGGGCGCAGTAAAATCTCCTTCCGTTCCGCGGCACAATGATTGCAATTTCCTCGAACCGAGCGCGCGAAACGACCGCTCCTCTGGAACTCGTGTAGACGGCGCGGAAAAAATACCATCTTTGCCCTCGCTTCCCTGATTTTTCTTAAGTACTGGCTTTCTCCGCCTATCCTTCCCCACGAATCTAGCATTCCTTTCCATCGCACCACTGTTCGTCTTCCTCCAAGCTCTCTCGATCTCCAAGCGCTTCCCCCTTTCCGGCGATTTCATCCGCCGCCTGCTCCAACCCCCAATGGCGTCTCCATCGGCGACCACTCCATCTACAGAGGCTCCATCGGCTACTCCTTCAGCGGCGGCGGCCCAATCGGCGGCTTCCTCAGCGGTGTCATCGGCGACGATGGCCTCCATCCCAGAGGTAAATGCTCGAAATTTTTTCCTTTTCGCCTTTTTACTGCTTCAGTATTTTTCGTACCCTCTCTCAGTTTCTTCCCATTTCCCCTTTTTTAGGCACTTAGGCACCGAATCACTATTCCTCTCTCAGAATCCCCTGACCTCATCTGTTTGGGCCCTATGGGGAACCCCGATCCAACGGACCTGATCAGTTTAGAAACCCATAGGATCCCTTTTAAGCAATCATCTATGGATTTAGATCACTGGGTAGGCACTTTCAGATCCTGGCCAAATGAAACACCCGGGTGGAGAGAATGGTACCAGAGGGTAGCCGGATCTTGGAAGGTTCAGTGAGAAGAACTGAAAATCGGCCAGTGCATAGACTTATCCTTGTCTCAGATGGAAAGGAACGAACCCCTGGTCATGGCAGCCTCTTATTTTTGGTCCGATGCACTTAACGCGTTCCTTTTCGGACACGGACCCATGACCCCGACCTTGGCCGATGTTCTGCTGTTGACCGGCCTCGATGTTTCCTCCACCGATACCCCTTTCAATTATCTGTTAAAGCCATCTCATCGGCTGGAGACCACAGGTATCGGCGGGTGGAAAGGATACATTAGTAAAAACATGAAGACCGGGACAGTCTCACAGAGGGAGCATACTGCCTTCTTGATGATGTGGCTGGAGAAGCATTTCTTCTGTGGCAGAGCAGTCGGCCCCTCTTCAAACACTCAAGCTTTGGCAGAGGCTCTTTCACAAGGATCGGCCATCCCCCTAGGAAAACATTTGCTGGGATCGGCGTACCATCTGATGCACCAAATCGGCATCAAACTGTCGAAGGGGGAGCCGATAGGGAACCCAGGTGGTCCTTGGTGGTTCATCACCCTCTGGCTCAATTTACACATGAGCAAGGTCTCTCAGCAACGGATAGAGACAAAGACCTTTCCCAATATCGAGTCAGAGGAGAATCCATCGGTCCGTCGCCGCTGCAGATCTTTTGGAGAAGCGGTATCGGCCTTTCCCGGCTGCCAATTCACTGCCACCCGTACAGCTGAATACTTCAGATGCTTTTACAATGGCCTTAGTGAAGAGATGATCAGCTGGCACCCATATTAGGCAGTAGAGCCGATTTTCGAATTACCCCTATGCTATGAATTCTCCACTCACACTTTTGACAGAGAGTTCATGGATGTCTTGATCAATCCGGGGATTCAGCCAGCCAACTTTTTCTCAGGAAAGGATTCACCCACCTACGAGTTCTACAATCCATCGGCTGCGGCAAGGCAACTGGGCTTTGGCCAACTGCCGATTCGGGTCTACTTCATCGGTCAGGCAAAATTCAGAGATGGACTGACCTCAAGTCTTGATTACAGCCGGCTGTGCGATCTGATACCTGATTCCAGTACCATTGACCTGAACAGTTGTTCAGTTGCCTCTTTCGCCACCCAGCAGTTCAAATTATGGTGGGCAGAATGGAAGCAGCACATTTCTGTAAATCTCCATCGTCTTACTGCAACATTCTGGACCCAGAGAACATTGATCCAAATGCAACGGTATGTTCTTTTTCCTCAGCCGATTCCAATGTTATTTCTTTCCACATTATCATCTTGTTGTTAACTCATGTTCATCTCTTCAATCTGAAAGCCATGTTCCTCCGATGCGGAACCGAAGCGGCCGGCTGATTGATAGTCATCACCAATACACGCCGTATCCACTTATCGGCTTCCATGCTCCAACTGTCAGAGATATCTCCACTGGCCGATCAAGGCGATCACCAAAAAGGCCAACATCAAAGATAACCAGCCGTCGGGTGCGAGCTCACATTGGATCGGCCGATCAGACGGCAATAGCATCGGCTGAAGTCCCTCGCATCGGATCGGCCAGCCAGATGGCAGTGGTATCGGTCGAGACTTCCCGCATCGGATCGGCCGACCAAGTAGTGGTGACACCAGCCGAGACTCCAGGTCCTTTACCTCTGCCGGTTGTCGAGATGGCCGATCCCCAAGTCACTGCTGAAGTCGGGGCTGCTGCAGCATCACTATTAGTAGAAGCTGTTCAGGTAATCTTATTTATCTCATATATTCTCCAAACCTTCTACTAACATCAATTCTATTCCTCTGCCAGGCTGCACAAGTTATCCCACCGCAGTCTCCGCAACAATCGGCCACGTCTCAAGTGGGAACCGAGACTCCAGCAGCTCCTGTCGCCGAGGTAAATGATCTCTTACCTTGAATTCTTAATTCTCAGAAAACTCAACCAATCTTGATGCAGGCCGATTTGGGTATGCCGATTACAACTCCACAACAGGCATCGGCCGGGAGACCCACAAAGGCATGGCAAATTTCTGTCACCATCTTATTTCAATTTCCCATAGCATTTTCACGGGAATCCCCCTTTATGTCTTTTTCAGGAAGCTAGTCCGAGCGGAGTGCTAATAACCATCGAATCTTCTTCTTCCGACGAACCAAATGCACCAGTCCCTGAAACAAGGGAAACACTTCCACCGGCGCAAGCAAGAGAAATTCGCTTCAAAGAGGTAACAGTCTTACCATTAGAATCGGCCGATTTCCTTTCAACGCTTGCTTACCCTTTACTTTATTTCCTCACAGGAGCAAGATACCCCCAACAAGAGCATCTTCTCTTTTGCTGTTTCCTTGGCCGATGACGAAGAAATCGCTTCACACCCAATTCCATCGAGCTTCACCTCCGGTGATGTCCGCGCCAAGCTCGAAAGCATTCGCACTCTCCTTCAAGATGACATCGGCCGATTGGTAGAAGATGCATCACCGATTCGACGACTTTTCAACGAGATCAAAGGTTGAATCCCGGATGAAGTATCAGAAAATCTACGGTATGCCGCCTATATAGAGGGCATGCAAATTCCGGTTTCTAGGGTGCTGCGTCGTATGGCCGATCGTGCTCAGATGGCAAAAACTCAGGAGGAGGTCGATTCATACAAGCACCGGACTCAGGAAGTACACCACAGGATCAACTTCCTCGAGAATTGCCGTCCGGACATCGTCGGCGCAATAGATCGGCTGAAACGGAGGAGAGCAGAACTGGCCAAGGAGATGGAACAGATAACCAAAGAGATAGCCGCTGAAGAGAAGAAGCTCCAGGAACTCCCATCCATCATCAGCGAGCTGAAGCAAGAAAGACAACATCTGGCCCGTGAAACAATAAGGCTCCGTCGCCGCGTGTCAGAAGTACCATGATCGGCCGATGATGATCAGAGAGTACTAGACTCGGCCGATCAAATTAGACGATGAGCGATTGTAGCCATAGACGCTTTCCTTGGGTTGTAAAGAATATGTTAAACATTATTGCTCCTTCAATGTCACTACGCCGATTTGGTTCTGAACTGCTCCTTCAGTCTGCTTTGCATTTATGTATGTATTTACTCCGATAGGACGTGTCCCACCATCCATCTACCTTCTCTTCATTTATAAGCAGATCGTTCACCATCTCCAGAGGCACACGCATTACTTATCTCCTCTCCTTCTTTTATTGTCCCAAATTGAACGGCAAGATGTCTTCTTCGTCCTCCTCATCTTCTTCCTCTGTCAACCTGGTATGAACTCCCCCTCTGCCTTTCTCTTAAGCATCTCAATCGCTCCGATACTGGGTAACTCCTTTTATCTCTGTTTAGCCGAAACGTCTCAGCCCCGGTCTAGAACGAGCGATAGAAATCATACATTCAGAAGAGCCACTATCACAGGCAGACAGAAATCTGATAAGAGCTCATGCTGAGGAACTCAGAGATCATGTCCCTGCCGCTGTCCAGGAATACTCGGACCTCATAGATGCTCATTTTTTGGTCCGCAAGCGACCATCTTCCGAAAAAAGTTCTTCACTTCCTTGTAAAGCCAAAACTGAAGTCGCCATGGAAGATCTGGAAGAGGAGAAGACCCGCCTGCTGAAAGAACTCTGCAACCAAGCTGAAACTGGAGCCACTGCAGAGGACCCAAAAGAGAAAAGGCTCACCCTTATGATAAAACTGGGTCGCATCGAGAGAGAAATCCAGCGTAGGCGTAATCAGTAGACCACCAGTATTTTTATTCTAAGGGCGACTTGTACCATGTCGGCCATGTAATCTGTAACTTCCATTCAATAATGAATCCCAATGTTTCCTTCACCAGATGTGTAGACAAAAACCGATGAGAAATCGGCCATGTTATCTTGATATATTTTGTTGCGAGCTATGCATCTACCCAAATGCTCGGATAGTACCTCTTCAGATATCGCCCGTTTAAAGCTCTTGGGAATTCCTCCCCTTTGACTGTCTCCAGAATGTATGCATTCCCAGGGGCACATCGGCCGATTCTATACGGCCCTTCCCAAGTGGGTGACCATTTACCGAATTTGGGATCTTTGGACCCTATCGGCAGCACCAGCTTCCATACCAAATCTCCCTGAGAGAACTGTTTAACTTTGACCTTTTTGCCATACCATCTGGCCACCCTTTTCTTGTTTTCTTCTATACTAATCAGGGCTCTCAACCGTAAACCCGCTGAATCGTCAAGTTCATCTTTCATGAGAAAGGAATAGTCATCAGCCGTTAACTGATCTTGTAACGATATACGTCTTGACCCTGTCCTTATCTCCCATGGCAAGACTGCCTCATGACCATAAACCAACTGATAAGGGGATATTTTAGTGGCTCCATGACAAGCCATCCTGTATGCCCATAAAGATTCAGCCAAAGATATATGCCACTTCTTGGGTTGCTCTTCTATCTTTCTCTTGATTAGCTTGATTATCCCTTTGTTAGACGACTCTGCTTGGCCATTGGCTTGAGCATAGTATGGAGAAGAGTTCAATAATTTAATCCCCATATCGGCGGCGAACTCTCCGAATTCTCCAGAAGTGAACATTGTCCCTTGATCAGTTGTGATGGTTTGAGGAATACCAAATCGATATATAATATGGCTTTTAACAAATTCAATCATATCGGCCGATGTCACGTTCCTCAAAGGAACTGCCTCCATCCACTTAGTAAAATAATCTGTAGCCACCAATATGAACTTATGCCCTTTGCTTGATGGAGGATGAATCTGTCCGATGAGATCTATTCCCCAACCTCTGAACGGCCATGGCTTAATTATTGGATTCATAGCCGATGCTGGCGCGCGCTGCACATTGCCAAACCTCTGACAGTCTTGGCATCCTTTGTAGTACTTGAAACAATCCTCAAGGATGGTCGGCCAGTAATATCCATTGTTCCGGATCATCCATTTCATTTTGTGAGCCGATTGATGAGCTCCACACACGCCTTCATGGATTTCTCCCATCAGAACCTTTGCCTCTTCTGTTCCCAGGCATTTGAGAAGAACTCCATCAATCGTCCGATAAAATAAATCATCCTCAAGCAACACATATTTTGTAGCCTGAAAACGTGTTCGCCGATCCATCTTTTGGGATGGATTTCTCAAGTAATCGGCGATCTCCTTTCGCCAGTCATCGGCCGCGAGCTCTAGCGTCATCGCTCCCTGAATCGGCCAATACCCAGAAGCATGTTGGGCCAGTCTGTTGGCCTCTTCATTATAATTCCTGGGGATATGCTCAATTATTGCAGACTTGAACTCTTTTAAAAGTTGAAGACAATCCTCATAATAAATCCTCAAGATATCATCCTTGCACTCAGATCGCCCCGTCAACTGATCCACAATGAGCATGGAATCTCCAAAAATTTCGACTACATCAGCTTTGACTTCCCTTAATAATTGGATGCCTTTCAGAACGGCTCGATATTCCGCCTGGTTATTAGTTGCAGAGGCTTCTATCGGCAGAGAGAAATTATAACTTGCCCCCCGAGGCGACACAAGAACAATGCCGATTCCTGATCCGACCCCACACGAAGAACCATCAAAATATAGAGTCCATGGAACTGGTTCAACGGTGGCGATTTCTGGTCCACAGTGCTGAACTACGAAATCGGCCATCACTTGACCTTTGACGGCTTTGGCCGATTCGTACCTTAAATCGAATTCTGACAAAGCCAGGATCCATTTTCCAATCCGCCCTTTCAAAATCGGCAATGATAGCATATACTTCACCACATCATCCTTGCACACGACTATGCATTTTGCCGATAGCAAATAGTGCCTGAGCTTGGTACATGAAAAGTACAAGCACAAGCATAGTCGCTCCACCGAGGAATATCTTGTTTCGGCGTCTAAAAGTCTTCTGCTGACGTAGTATACCACTCGTTCTTTCCCCTCAAACTCCTGTACCAACACCGATCTAATAGCCTGTTCATCAGCCGATAAATATAACTTGAACGGCTTACCAGGCTGTGGTGGAACTAATACCGGAGGTGAAACCAGATACTGCTTGATATTCTCCAGTGCCTTGCGCTGTCCTTCTCCCCATATGAATTCCTGGTCGGGCTTTAATTTCAACAGAGGGGTAAAAGCCTGAATACGTCCTGACAGGTTGGATATGAATCTTCTGATGAAATTGACCTTGCCGATGAGGGACTGTAGTTCAGTTTTATTTTGTGGGGCCACCACTTTGTTGATGGCCTCTATGGTCTTGCGGTTGACTTCTATCCCGCGCTCATGGACCACAAATCCTAAGAATTTCCCGGCCGATACACCAAATGCACACTTGTTTGGGTTCATCTTCAACCCATATTTCCTTGTGCACTCCAATACTTCCTGTAAATCGGCCAGATGATCTTAGTGACCTTTTGACTTGACCACGACGTCATCTATATAAATTTCCACCGATGAACCAATGAGCTTGTGGAAGATGTAGTTCATGGCCCGTTGGTATGTAGCGCCGGCGTTCTTCAACCCGAAAGTCATAACCACCCATTCAAATAAACCAAGATGACCTGGGCACCTGAAAGCCGTTTTCGAAATATCTTCCTCGGCCATTAATATCTAATTGTACCCGGCATTCCCATCCATGAAACTTATGACTTTGTGGCCTGTGGCAGCATCCACCAAGATATCGGCCGTAGGCATCGGGTATCCATCCATCAGCGTGGCCTGATTTAAGTTCCTGAAATCGATGCACACACGTAATTTTCCATTCTTTTTGTATACAGGCACAATGTTAGAAATCCATTCGGCGTAGCGGCACTGCCGAATAAATCCTGCTTCAATCAACTTTGTAATCTCGGCCTTTATATCAGGTAGAATCTTGGGGTTACACCATCATGCAGGTTGCTGATATGACCGATATCCTGGTTTTATAGGTAACTGGTGTTCAACAATAGACCGGTCTAGTCCTGGCATCTCATGATATTCCCAAGCAAAGCAATCCTTGAACTCTTTTAATAAACTTATCAATTTACATTTGTACTCAGGATCCAAATTGGCACTAATGTACGTCGGCCTTGATTTGCTGCTATCTCCCAAATCTACCATCTCTAATAAATCGGCTGACGTAAACTCATGCCCAAGCTTCCCATCTTCTCGGACGAGCTGATCCATTTATTCTGAATCTTCAGAGCTGACTGCTTGGATCGGCTGTAGACCGAAATCGGACACTTTCAGGAAGTCAGTGTCCCAAGTCCTGCCAGATATACACTTGACGTGCTCGCAGCTCCACTGTTGCGTGTCGGCCGCTGCAACGCTGTAGACGGAATCGGCAGTGACTATCTCTATGCTGTCGCCGACCCATTGCACAAGGCATTGATGCATTGTAGATGGGACACAGCAGTTTGCGTGTATCCAGTCGCGACCAAGCAGCATATTGTAGGACCCCTTGCCATTAATAAAGAAAAAAGTGGTAGGGAGGGTCTTACTGCCGATGGTGAGGTCGACGCAGAGCGCTCCGCGGGCGGGTGACACGTTGCCTTCGAAATCCTTCAGCATCCTGTCCGTCTTGGTGAGGTCTTCATCGCCCTTGCCCAGCTTGCGGAACATGGCGTATGGCATGATGTTAACTGCAGCGCCTCCATCTACCAGTAATCTGGTGATGGGTCTTCCGTTGACATAGCCTTTGAGAAACAGCGCTTTGAGATGCTGTCGTTTTTCCTCTTCTGGTTTCTCAAACGTAGCCGTCATCGGCTCCAACACTAGTTGTGCCATTTGCTCTTCTTCTATTCTTGTTACTTTATCCCGATCGTTGGGCGCCATGAACTCCATCGGCAGTATGAACACCATATCAATTTCGGCTGCCGATTCTTGGTTGTTTGCTTCTTGATCATTTTTCTTTGGACGCCACACTCGAGACTTGACATTTCTTTTTTCTGGCACCTGTCTCTGTTCTTCTTCTTGATGCTCCCACTGGCGTAGGCGTTTGATCCTTCGTTTCTGGGATCTGGATAGGCCATCGGGACACCACCTGGGATTTGCTGGTTTGCCCGATAATCTGGCGTGTTCCCAATCTAGATTCCTTCCTAGAGGATCTTTGTCCGATACCCTGTCATCGGCCATCTCTTCCAGCCGATCGTGCGCGCTGATCCTGCCCCCCAGTCCATCTCGCTGGCCGATCTTGCTTTTTGACCGGTGGTACTGGTCAACTCTGCCCCCCAGCCGATCATGCACCGAAACGCGCTGTTCCTCGCGCCGATTTCTGTTGATCGGCTCTGATCCTCTGTCCCTAGAGTGTGGCCTCGGGCGATCGTTGCGGCTTAATCCGTTACACTCTGGACAGTTATCGGCAGACGAAAATCTGATGTCATTCTCACAGCAGTGGATGAAGAACGGACATTGCCAGTGATCTTCATGCCGGCGTGTCATCTCTTCCTGGTATCTTGCTTGTTCTTGCTGCTGCCGATACTTACTGAGTAAGAAATGGGAGGTGATGGGCTTGCGTGGTCATTCTGGCCCCCGCCTGTTCCTTCTGATTTCTTCCGTCATGATCTGCCTCCTGGGATCGACGGCGCCGCCTCTTCTCGCCGATTCTGACGTCAGCACCCTGGTTTGACTTGAGTCTCCTCCAGCGTTAACCATGTTGGCCGGGAAGGGATGCTGATCTATCTTCATCAGTTTTGCCGATTTAGCTAGAGTTTCAAATTTAAGCCGTCCCTGCTCGATGGCCAATTGTATCTGCTGACGGAAGACTTTACATTCATTTGTATCATGAGAAGTAGCGTTGTGCCACTTGCAGTATCTCATCTTCTTAAGTTGATCGGCCGTAGGGATGGTGTGATGCTGAGACAGCTTAATCTGTCCTTCCTGAAGCAATAGATCAAAAATTTTATCGGCCTTTGACGTGTCAAAGCCGAATGTCTCTGGCTCCTTCTTGCCAAAAGGGCATGATATCAGTTTTTTCCCTTTGACCCATTCTACCAGGCCGATTTCCTCTTCCGCATCTGATTCAGATCCTTCCAAGTATGCCACCTTCTTTTGGAAGTTCCTCCGCTGTTCAAATGGTCGGACCTCTTGTCCTGACAATCGGTGGACGATTTGGCTCAGGCTTTCAAACTCTTGGGCAGCATATCTTTCTTTGATTTGTGGCAGGAGGCCTTGGAAGGCGATATCGGCCAACTGTGCGTCGGTCAGAGCCAGAATGTAGCATTTGTTCCTGATTTCTCTGAACCTCTATATATATCCCATTACTGGTTCATCGCTCCTCTGCCTGAGGCTGGTCAAATCCGAGAGCTTCATCTCGTGTACTCCTGCGTAGAAGTACTTGTGGAATTGTTTCTCCAGATCGGCCCAAGTAATGATAGAATTTGGCGGTAAGGTGGTGAACCACTGGAAGGCCGATCCGGACAGAGACGATGAAAATAAACGCACCCTCAGAGCATCTTGCATGGCATCTTCTCCGCACTGGATGATGAATCGGTTGATATGCTCTACAGTGGATGTATCGTCCGTCCCTGAGAACTTGGTGAAATCAGGAACTTTGTAGTGGTGTGGGAACGGCAGCAAGTCATAGGCTGACGAATATGGCGTCTTTTAGGTATAAGTTTGAACTTTTGGCTTCAATCCAAACTGATCCTGGATTACTTCTGCTATTCTTGCTGTCCAGTCCACCTGCTGCTGATGAACAGCTGTTCGCGGTGCAGGCATGTGCTGGAGAGCTGGCACGACTGGGTGATGAATCGGCGAACTTTGCTGAGCGGACGATAGTTGATGGCGAAGCGAGTCCGCACCCCCATCGTATGTCGTCATTGGCGCTGCGCCTCTGAATGCTTCCACAGTGTTTGCCCCCCTGCCGATTTCTGATGAGATCGGCTGATATTGAGGGACCATCGGCCGGACGGCCGATTGGTGCGGTGCCTGGATTGGATAACTCCCGTATCCGTTCGTTGGCTCGGGAAAAACCGATGTCACCGATGTCCCCCAGGGTACTGAGCTTGTGGGCAGCGACTGCACAGAAGCAATCTGGACGGGTTGAAGCGGTGTCTGTGATGGGAGACATGGTGCACCGCTGTATCTTGGAGACGCCGGGGGCAATGGAGAGTTGTACCCCTCGCGTTGCGTCAATATCGGCTGAGGAGCCGATTGGGACGTGTATGGTAAGCTTCTGGCTGGCAGAGTGGTCGACGGGGCATATGCCGGTCCCTGATAGCCTTGGACTGCTCCGCTGGCCAGAGAGCTGATGACGGCGTTATACACCGTGTTGGTCATCACTGAGGATTGGTCGATGAATGCCTGATACACGGACTGTTGAATCATCTCTGACATCTTGCCCGAGTCCTCAGCAATGGTGATGTGGCGGGGAGCTTGAATAGGAGCCTTCTTGACCGCCTCCCCGCTTCTGGTACGACTGAACGACTGGAGGTACATCTTCTTGTAATCTTCTAGATGTTTGGCCAATTCTTCCCTCTGGTCGTCCTTGAGATCCGCTTCTGTGACCTCAATGATATTGCTGTCGGAGATTTCTGCGTTCCTCGACATATCAGATCTTGGATGGTCCCACTGGGCGTGCCAAAAGTGTGTTGGTGCTAAAATCGGCCGGATAGGAATCGGCCGATGGTCTTCAGCGTCGGACACACGACCCGGGAGAATCTGCTTAGCTCCTGTTCGGGTTATTGCCCTGGTGCGGTTCGCGCGGCGTGCCAGTCAATCTGACCTGTTGATTGACAAGGAAATAGTGTATTAAATTCCAGGCGCGTCGATCGGCTGGGATTCTGATCTGTCCTGAGGAGCGCGTCGGCGGCGAATCGGCCGATTTGCTGTAGAGATGATCGGCTATGGATCAGCCGATAATCGTGTAGTGATTGTAAAGAAAACCACCGGAGCAATCTAAACAATTACTACAGAAGCAACACTTGAAATAGATCTAATCGGCTGTATGATGATAAATCGAAGAAGAACAATGACGAAGCCGATTACTCTGATCTTAAGCTGGATAACTGGTGATAATACTAGAATAACAGGTAAAACTTGCAATTCTAGTAAATATCGGTAACTGGTGAATAAATCCAAACGAAACCACAGCGATGCGCCCGTAGTTAAAGCTCAGATATTACTCGGTAAGCGGAACCTACCAATTGGCCGGAGATCAAGTTGATGCAGCCCTGCCAATCCATACGAACTCGTGGAAGAAGAAAATATTGGCGAAGTCACCGACTTGAAAGTAAATTGCTGGAAAAGTAGAAGTATTGTTGTTGATTGATGTGTTGATTGTCCCTTTTTCAAGACCCTGACGACTCCTATTTATACCCTAAAGCTAGGACTCCTGGTCGATCACGACTTGTTTACAACCTTATTTAAATAACAGGAAAACTACTATATCTATAAGAACTTTAAAAAGAAACGGACTCCCGCAGAATCTTCCGCCGCCGTTCCCTAATCCAATCAGGATTTCCTTCAATTGCTCCTTGATCGACTCAGCGTGCCTCCTTTGACCAACTTTTGACCAGGACCGTCCGAAATAGTCCCATCTCGTTGGCGCAGGCTGTATCACCAATCGGCCGATTTCCAACTGTTTACCTCAATCGGTCGATTCCTTACTGTAGCCTTCAGATCTGCCGCATCGGCCAATCTTCTCCTCCTGACGCCGATTCAACACGTGTCAAAATCTGGCGTCAACACAAGGTGAGCGACCAATCTTGCGTCGTCTCCAAGTAGTTCGGAGGGTTTCAGGCCCTTCCAGTACACAAAGCGACCCTCCGGGGTGGAGGTTATAACCAAGCCTTGGCTCCCCAAATAGGGTTTGGCCTCGGGATTGGAGTCTGAGTCGTAGTCATCGAAGATAGGGGCCTCTTGACATGCGGTGGCGTCCTTCTCCTGAAGCTCGAGTAGTTCGTCTAGGTTCTTCTCCAACGCGGAGTAGAATTCGGACTTCATGGCCTCCTGATAAATAGCGGCCATGTTGCACAAACCGAACGGGAATCGTTCACGCTGTTCCCTAGATGGAGTCGAGTTCGATCCAGGGAAGCTTGGTGCAGCACGAGTCAGAGTCGCATCAAAAATGGATAGCTTCTCGATCTCCCTGACGAGGTCAGGGTGCAGCATCTCGTCGAGATTATTGACGAACTCGTCGAGATCACTGCTTGGTGTTGCTGCAGATGCCTCTGGCTTGTTGTCAACAAGTTGCCGACGGAAGTCGCCTGCACCATCGGAGACGTAGACCTAAGAGCCGAAGATGAAGGTTGTGCCCACGGGGGGCACGGCGTTGGTGAAGCTAAAAGGTTCCATCGAATTCACCGGTGGATCTTTGATGAGCACCACTACCTAGCGCGCCATCTGTCGGTGTTTTACCGGCAAGCCTACCTAGGGTACCCTAAGGTAGTAGACTTGTGGTCAGGGTGTCGCCGAGATCAGGAAACGATGGTGCAAGGAACGCAAGGGTTTAGACAGGTTCGGGCCGCAGTATGCGTAATACCCTACGTCCTTTATGGTTTGTATTGCCTTGAGGTTAGGCGTTATGTTTTGGAGGGATCCCTGTCCGCCCTTATATATCCCGGGGAGATAGGGTTACATGGAAATCATGGTCTGATACGAGCTTAGGAGTCCTAACTGAGTACTCTCGGGTAGTTTCCTTCTGTACCGACTAGTTGTAGCTGCGTACGAGTACTTTACAGTATGGATAAGGTATGGGACATGCTCCACCCCTTACTTTAGAATGTTCTACATCACCCGTGCAGTCATGTTGCCCCGGGTCGGATAGCCACCCGGCGGAACGACTCCGCATAAATGACCCGGCGTACAGACACTCAGCTGAAGGATGGGTGGGATCCCCCGGGGATAGGATCTAGGTCCAACTGGATAGGCATAACTTAAGTATCTCAACCGATCGAATTCCTTGTAACAAACCCGAGTAGATTTACCCTAACTTGTAACCCACGACTACTCGAATATATAAGGGGGCCGTGGGGGTACCCATAGAACGCATCATCACAATTCCTACAACTCCCGAAACCCTAGCCATTGCTACTCATAATACAAATCCCCGAACACAAGACGTAGGGTATTACGCTCCGTGCGGCCCGAACCTGTCTAAGTCCTTGCGTCCTCAAGTTACCATCAAGCTCACCGGCTCTCTTCAATCCACCCCGCCTACAAATCTACTACTTGAGGCTACCCTAGATAGACTTGCCGGAGTGCAAATCCGACAGTTGGCGCGCCAGGTAGGGGGATCTCTAGGGTCCTCTTGGCGAGCTTGATGGCATCCAACTCCGGTGTCCTCTTCTCCGCGCAAGTGATGCTCCAGATCCAAGCCGCCGTCGGCCACTCCATCATCTTTGGAAGCTTTCCTGAGATGTCTGCTCCCAGAAGCACATCCTCAAACTCATATGTCTCCGAGATAGAAAGCTCACATGGTTCCAGATCCGATCTGACCCTCTCTAGCTCAGTGCTACACCAGATGGAGGACCTGTCCATCCAGGACAAGGCCCAAAACCCTGCATGGACGACAGGTCGTCCACATATTAAAATCGACAATATCCTCACTAGCCTGGACCGGGTCGACGCCTCTCTCGCCGAGTGCATCGGGCTTGCAGAGTCGGCACTCCGCCGACCTCGCGACTTGGCCCATCAGGCCCCGTTCGGACTCCAACCCAGCTCCTCCATCTACTCGGACCAGATCTGATCTTCAATGGAGAAGCTACGCCTTGTCTATCAGAGTCAACCCAGTGTTGACCAGATCGGATCTGACTCGGTCTCGGGACCACAAGCGGGTTACCAGGAGGTTCTCTTCACCCACCCACCCAACCCAGTGAGCTGTCTTGATCTGCGATTCCTCTGACGAGGCATCTGTCGTATCCTCCGATGAGGCATCTGTCAAAGGAGAAGACGAGGAGGTCAAGCGTCAATGACTCCAACGCAACCAGAACCGCCAGGAGCGAGGCAACAATGAGGCCACCATCAATCAAGCTGAAAAAGATCTCCGCAATGCTGATGGTCGCAACCCACAAGTTGAACCCCGCCATGCGCCGATGACTCCGCTGAACCTCGACGACGACTTCATCCTCGAGTGTGAAGGCCAGAACATCTTCGCTACTCCATCTGCTAACTTGGCTGCTGCATTCGAGGTACTGGAGACTCTACCCCACTCACCCGAGCTCGAACTCGTTTGCATGTTGCTGCTGCTCAGGTCCAGCGCTTGAGGAAGGACTACTTGGCTCTTCGAGCCCAATCCAGCAGCTCTCACCACTCAACAGCCCGCCACCACGACGTCAACGACGTCAACCAACCGGATCTGCGCTCCAACCTCTGCAACCGCGACGTCTGACCCATCATCAACGATCGACACCGCGAACGCGACGAGGCCGAGCGGGAGCGCCACCGCAGATACGACGAGGAGTACGGTCCACCTGGTGCTAACCGGGGAGGCCGGGCTCGCCGCATAAACGCCGACAACCATCCACACCGCCCCCACCGGGCTCCGATCAACCTCGACGACGACGTCACCGGGGATCTCGACAGCTTCTCCGCCTTCTCCAACCGACTTCGTGGTGTCTCGTGGCCATCTACATTCAAGCTGGTCGGCATCGATAAGTTCGACGGCGACTCCACCCCAAGACATGGCTGCGCACTTACTCCATCGCCGTTAAAGCGGCGAACGGCAACAATGACATCATGGCGGCATACTTCCCAGTCATGATGAGTCGCGAGGCTCTCAACTGGCTCGAGGGACTCTGCCCTGGCTCCATCAACAGCTGGCAGGACCTCGGCACCGCCTTCGTCAACCACTTCCAGGCTTCATGCCCGGGTCCCAAAACTAGATGGGATCTGGGCAGCGACAATCAGCAACCCAATGAATCCCTGCGCGACTACAACAAGAGGTACTTCACCAACCGTAACATGATCATGGATGTTGATGACAGGGACGTCATCCACTAATTCCACCAAGGGCTGCACAACATCGAGCTTTGGCGCAAGATGTTCGAGAGCAATCCCAAAACCATCTCTGAGATGATGATCGTCATCAACAAGCACGCCGACATGGAGGA
Organism: Panicum miliaceum; assembly: GCA_032594955.1. Lineage (NCBI taxonomy): Eukaryota > Viridiplantae > Streptophyta > Magnoliopsida > Poales > Poaceae > Panicum > Panicum miliaceum. The sequence continues at coordinate 42,344,447 of CM064061.1, read as the reverse complement.
TGCTGAGAAGGCGCACCATCACCATAAGGATCGGCATCACCCCGACGACCAGCCCAAGCAGCGACACAATGATCGTCAATGACCCGACGGTCGACCGCCTCGTCATAACTCCGGAAAGCACAACGACCGTCTCGAGTCATCCAAGCAACAGGAGTGCAAGGGTGGTCCCGACAACACCATCGTAGTTGTAGATCGACCCCGACAGCGCACCTCCCTCAACCAGGAGGAGTTGGATCGAATCCTCGACGCACTGCACAAAAGTGTGGCTCAGGACGACCCCAAGCGCCCTCGATACAACGACTGAGACAAGCTCGGTAGCTCCAAAACCTCCATGATGTCGCTGACAAAAAGGCCAGACCCGTCAAGATCTCCTAAAAGTCCGCTGGGGACTTGTCCGCTGGATCTCGATGAAAAGGTGCGACCCATCAAGGAGCGACTCCGGCGCTTCGCTCAAGATCGGAAGGAGGCTATTAGGGTAGAAGTTAATGGGCTCCTAGCCGCAGGATTTATTCGTGAAGTCACACACCCCGAATGGCTGTCAAACCCAGTCCTTGTAAAAAAGCAAAATGGTGAATGGAGAATGTGTGTTGACTATACGGATCTCAACAAGCATTGGCCTAAAGACCCCTTCCCTCTTCCTCGCATCGACAAGGTCGTCGACTCTACGGCCGGGTGCGTCCTCCTCTCGTTCCTTGATTGCTACTCCGGGTATCATCAGATCGCCCTCAAGGAGTCGGATCAAGAGAAGACTTCGTTCATCACACCCTTCGGGGCGTACTGCTACAACACCATGACGTTTGGCCTTAAAAGCACGGGTGCCACATATCAGAAGGCCATCGAGAGATGCCTCCAGGGGCAGATCGGGCGCCACGTTGAGGCCTACGTTGATAACGTAGTAGTCAAAACTAGGTCATATGATCAGTTCATAGCTGACCTAGTCGAAACATTTGAAAATCTCAAGAGATTCAAGTAGAAGCTCAACCCAAGAAAGTGTGTCTTTGGTGTCCCCTCGGGTAAGTTACTCGGCTTCATAGTCAGTAAACGAGGCATCGAGGCCAACCCCACCAAGGTCAACGCCATCATGAGAATGAAGCCCCCTCGATGCAAGAAAGAATTGATGAAATTGACTGGGTGCATGGCGGCCCTGAGTCGATTCATCAATCGACTCAGCGATAAAGGACTCCCCTTCTTCAAGCTGCTTCGAAAAGTGGACAAATTCATATGGAACAATGACGCTTCTAGAGCTTTCCAGTAGCTCAAAGAATTCCTTACCAACCCACCAGTCCTCACGGCTCCAGAGCCCGATGAGGGACTCCTCCTCTACATAGCGGCAACCACCCATGTGGTCAGTACTGTCCTGGTCGCCGAGCGAGGCGAGCCAGGCCATGTCTACAAAGTGCAGTGACCCATTTATTTCATCAGTGAAGTACTCGATGAGTCCAAAGTGCGCTACCCTCAAGTCCAGAAGCTCCTGTACGCAGTCCTCATCACATCCAGGAAGCTGCGACACTATTTCCAAGCACATGGCGTCAGAGTCATTTTCTCCATTCCGCTCAGTGACATCCTCCACAACCACGACGCTAATGGCCGAGTCGTTAAGTGGTCCGTTGAACTGGGTGCGCTCACTCTGCAGTTCTCCCCTCGGTCCACGATCAAGTCTCAAGCCCTGGCTGACTTCGGGGCCGAGTGGACAGAGATACAAGATCGACCACCCGAGGAACGACCTGAACACTGGAAGATGTACTTCGATGGTGCCCTCAACTTTGATGGAGCCGGCGCTGGAGTTCTGCTCATCTCTCCAAAAGATGAACAACTAAAGTATGTCCTCCAATTACTTTCTAAGGCTACTAACAACGCTGTTGAGGATGAAGCTCTCATTCATTGTCTCCGGATCGCTGCCTCACTCAGCATTAAGCATCTCCTCACCTACGGAGATTCCAAGGTTGTCATTCAACAAGTCAACAAAGACTGGGACTACACAAAGAAGAAGATGGACGCCTACTGCAAGGAGATACGAACGTTGGAAGCCAGCTTCTACGGGTTGGAGTTCCACCACGTCATCAGAGACTACAATGTCGTGGCCAACGTCCTGTCCAAGCTAGACTCCAGTCGAGCCCTCGTCCCGGCCGGAGTCTTCGTCCAAGCCTTGAGATGACCCACGGTCGAAGTTGAAGAACCACCTCCCACAAAGCCAGACTTGGTGCCAGATCAAGGTCAAGAGGTGCTGGCGATCGACTCCGACTAGCGCTCATCCATCATTGACTTCCTCGTCAACAACAAGTCCTCCCCCCACAAGAAAGAACACGAGAAGCTCTCGCAACGAGCTGCCAGCTACGTGATCATCGGCACTGACTTGTTCAAGCACTCGGCCTCCTTTGGGACGCTGTCCAAGTGCATCGCCTAGAGCAAAGGAGCCGCTTTGCTCCACGACATTCACTCGGGTATCTGCGGCAATCACGCAGGAGCCTCTACCATGGTGGGCAAAGCTTTCAGGTCCGATTTTTACTTGCCCACAGCTCTCGCCGATGCCCACGATATCGTCAAAAGGTGCCTAGGGTGCCAATTCTTCGCCAAATAGCAGCACGTTCCGGCTCAGGCCCTGCGAACGATTCCTCCTTCTTGGCTCTTTGCCTGCCGGGGGCTCGACTCGGTTGGACCTTTGAAGACAGCTGTAGGTGTCTATAACCACATATTTGTGGCCATCGATAAGTTCACCAAGTGGATTGAAGTCAAACCAGTTGCGGCGACCAGAACACTCAAGGCGGTCGAGTTCCTCTAGGAAATTTCTCACAGGTTCGGCGTGCCTAATAGGATCATCACCGACCTGGGCACGTTGTTCAATGGAAGTGCATTTTGGGACCACTATTTGGATAATTGCATCGACGTCTACTACGCCTTCGTGGCTCATCCAAGGTGTAACAGCCAGGTGGAACGTGCCAACGGCATGATTCTCTAGGGGCTCAAGGCGCGTATCTTTGACCCACTTGAGAAGTTCGGTCCCAAGTGGATCCAAGAACTACCACAGGTCGTTTGGGGCCTACACACCCAAAACAATCGGGCCACCGACTACTCTCCCTTCTGCCTAGTATATGGCTCGGAGGCTGTCCTCCCGAGTGACATAACTTTTGGTGCCCCGTGCAACCAAGACTACGAAGAAGGCGAGGCGGAAATGACTCGGTGCCATGACATCGACCTAGTTGAGGAACATCGCATCACAGCTGCCTTGCAGCACGCACGCTACGAACAGCAGCTCAGGCGCTACCACAACCGGAACGTGCAAGAGAGAGACTTCAACATAGGCAACATGGTCCTACGCCACATCTAGTCTACTACTAGCACCCACAAGTTATCTTCCCCATGGGAAGGACCCTTTGTTGTTAGCACAGTCATCGCCCCTGGCACCTATCGCCTGCAGAGGGAAGATGGCACGGACGTAGACAATCCATGCAACATCGAGCACCTTCGATGCTTCTACTCGTGAGAAGAGCTCGCAGCTACCAACCTTTCTAATAATAATAAGATCATTTCATCGCCCTTGTCTTTTTTATGTATCTTATCTCTTTTTCGCGCATAAAAAATGATCTGGTATATCCCCTTCCGATTCGTCCAGCACGCTCGGGGGCTGCGACTAGGCCATGCCAACTCGCGCCAGTATCGTTCCTATCTAACCTGACTAAGTGGTAGACTGATCACAACCCGGTGCATCCTGGAACCACTCTGCGTCACCCGCGCCCATCACGTGTCTGATGACCAGCTGTCTGCACAATGGGCAAGGGCACATCGCGGGTCGGCATCCTAACCACTTAGCCAGATCAGTAAACTACTCAGTCATGGCACACCATAAAAGTAAAACTTAAGTATATGCAAAACAAACATTGTTTTTTGGCCAACACTTGGACCCATAATGTTTTCTGCCTCACTAACGACCTCTTACATGTTCACTTGGCCCATGATGCGCTCGGCGAGGGGTCTAGCGGCGGCGAAGTGGGACTCCCACTGGGCGTCAGTACAGTCCTCCGCGACCCCCTCACCCACGGGATCTAGATTCGCCTCAAGGTTGTGGGACATCACGAGGGCCATCGCGAACTGCACCGAGTCCCTGGCCGCCTTCCGAACGAAGGCCTTGAGGCGCTCCCGTGCGGCATCCAGGCGCTGCGCCACCTCCTCCGCCAAGCCGACTCCCTCCGGCTCAAACGCGACCAGCACGGCGTCGACCTTGGCCATCAGCTGGTCGAGGTCCGCACGAGCATCGGCCAGATAGGACTCCATCTCTGCAACAGATGCTCGTATCAGTACGAGCGACTCAATAGAATAGGTAATCTTCCAGGTGTAAGCGCAGTTACCTTGGCAGCGCTGCTTCTCAAGCCGGAGCTTCAGCGCCCTCCCTCAGCCGGTACAGCTCATCGTTCGCCGCTACGACGACCTTGAGCTCTCGAGCCATCGTCCCGTTGGCCTCCTTCAGCTCTGCAAAGCCCCAGGCATCAGCCCCTCACGGCAAGTCGGGCAGTCAAAAACTAGGACGACTCAAAAATCAAACCTTTCAGCTTCGCCGACTGCTTCCTAGAGGCCTCGAAGTGGTGTTGCTTCAACACCCATAGCTCTTCCTCCAGCTGAAGTACTCGGCTCGCCGACCCACCTCCCGCCTCGAGCTCAGATTGCGGCGCATTACACTACATGCCCCGGCATCTAAAGCAAAAATTCAAAAGACTCACCTGGGTCGCCTCGGCCGCACGCTGGGCGGCCTCGACCAGTGCCACCTTGGTCACCACTGCCTCCTCCTCAGGCGCCTTCTCCTCGGGCGGCTCCTGGACAGCAGGGACCATGGGGGTGATGACCCGGGGCAACGCATTCGAACGACAGGGTCCTCAACGACCCCTACCTTGGCTTCATCCCCCGGCACGACCTCTAACGGCACGGCGTCGTCACCTTGCAGTGGCTCCGACGCTGCCACCTCCTCTTTGGCCCCCTCGGCCTTGGCTGCTGCCCCCTCGATCAGTTGAGGGAGAGCCAGCGGTTGCTCCGCCGGGGACACTTCCCCCTTAGCCACCTTGGCCGAACTGGCCTCATGGGTGGACTCCTCCACCTTGCGCTTGGCGCCGCTGATCGACACCATCCTACAAGTCGACTCATCCGACTCAGAATTGGAACTAAGCAAGAAAAGGAACTACACTACCAGGCGCAAGACACCAGAGACTTACCTCCCAATCCACCGCATGCTGAAGCTCGGCTTCAGCGGCACGGCGGAGGGCAGCGACTGCGATACCCACGCGAGCAACCTCGCTAGTCGCCCCCGCTCCTCCTCCTGGTCCTCCTCCGGCTTGAGGGTGGTGAGGCCGGTCTTCTCAACCGCGTCCTCCGACTCCCCACGGCCCATGCCCGGAGGGGTCAAGCTCTGACCCCGCGGAGCCACCCCACCACGCTGGGCCTTCAACGCGGCCACCTTGCGGGTGGGGCACTGCTTCTTCGTTGTGGAGTTGGCACCAACCGCCGGCCCCGATACTTCAACAATGTTGTTCGACTCACTCCCGATGGAGGAGTCGGACGCGAAACTCCCAACATCCACCACCGGCAATGCTAGCCTGATGGGCGGATCAACAGCCTTGCCCTGCTGCCCCTCCGGCAGAGGCGCAGGGCACCAAAATGAAACAACTTTTTCCTGCAAAGGCCAAGTGGTGTTACAACCCAATGGGTGACATCGATGGCAAACCAACTCGGCAAAAAACTACTTGGACTAAAACGACTCGGCGAGAAGCAAAAAAACTCTACGAGCAGACTACATACCTCTGTGGTGGGCCGCTTAAGGTAGCATGCCTTTGGGCAGCCCTTGTCGCGGACGTTCCCGCTCACGATGAGCATGACCCGCCTGTGAGCCTCGCTGCACAAGACCTTACAATTCTGCCCGCGAGTCGGGTTCTGACGGCCCAAGTACTCGTACCCGAGGTGGACCCGCTCCAGGATCGGATGGATTAGTCGCTTCGCGAACAATAGCACCACCGCGGCGCCGGTCAGCTTCTCAGCCTTGAGCTTCTGCAGCTCGACCAACAGCACCTCCACCTCCACCATCTCCTCTTCGGTGGGCTTCTCCTCCCACCTAGCGTTCAGGACTGGCGGGAGGCCGGTGCGGGGCGGGAGGCTAGGAGCGGGGTTCGCCACCATGAACCACTCCTCCGCCCATCTCTTGTTGCTGACCTTGAAGACAGCCTCGGGGTACTTCCCCCCTGGCGGAGTGAGAAGGCGGCCCCGCCGATCACGTCCGTCGTATCCTTGTTCGGATATGCCCGTAGATGATACAGGGCCCTCCACAGATTGAAGTGGGGCGCGATCCCCAAGAACCCCTCACACAGATGGATGAAGGTCGCGATCTGTGCGATGGAGTTGGGCTTTAGGTGTGTTGCCTCCAACCCGTAGTAGTGGAGCAGCCCCCGGAAGAACGCCCCCGACGGTAGGCTGAACCCCTTCTCGTAGAACGACCGGAGGATGACCGTCTCTATCCGGTCCTTCGAGGGGAACGCCTCCAGGATGCAGCTCCGCCACCCGGAGATCGCCTTCTCCAGTAGCAGGCCCTGCGCCACGAGCTCTATGTCGGTGTCGGTCATGGTGCTCGGGGACCAGGCCAGCTCCGGTGCTGGCGGCACGGCGGCGGCGGTGGCGGCGGCTGTTGGAATTTCGTCGGCCATTTCTGCTCGAGGTGAGTGGTGGCGAGCGAAGGGGCGGTGGATTGCTTGGGAGGCGAGTGGTCGGGAGAGGTTAGAAGAGCTCTGGAAGACTCGGTGGCGGCAGAGATGAAAGGGCGTAGATGGATAAGGATGCGCTGAGCCAATCATTTTTATATGGGCCGTAACCCTAATGGGCCGTTCGGCTTCTCCCTTCTTTTGAATTTTGAATCGACTCTAGGAGCGACCCTTCCTTTCCCCGAGGCAAGAGGGGAAACGGTAACAAAGGATTTGACGGCAGCAGTAAAAGGAAAAACAGCCCTTGAGGATAGGATGGGCAGTTGATTAAAGATCGGAGCAGGTCCTAGAATTTTCGGATCGGATTAGATCTGACCGTTGGATTGGAATACTCCTTTCCGTACCGGGCGATGTTAAATTATTCGGTGTGTCTCCGCGACTCCGCCAGCAACCCCGCTCGGGGGCTGGGCGGCGCCACAATCTGACTCGGCGTGTGTCCGACGCGACTCCGCCAACAGCCCCGCTCAGGGGCTGGGCGCCGCAATCTGACTCGGCCTGTCTCCGCGACTTCACTAGTGACCCTGCTCGGGGGCTGGGCGCCACTATTTGACTCGGCATGTCTCCGCGACTCCGCCAGTGACCCTACTTGGGGGTTGGGCGCCGCTATGTGACTCGGCGTGTCCCCGCGACTCCGCTAGCAACCCCGCTCCATGGCTGGGCGCCACAATCTGACTTCGCGTGTCTCTGCAACTCCACCAGCAACCCTGCTCGGGGGCTGGGCACCACAATTAGACCTAGCAGTCCATGGTTCCCTTGCTGAAGCCGAGGCAAAAGACTGGGAGATAACTCGAAATAAAGGGCTTAAGAGGTTGCTTCCTTTTTTGACCCTCGAAACGCTTATGCTAAACCTTCCAAGGCTCGAGGGCTACACCCAATGGGCGCATCCCGTTGCAGGAATACAAAGGCAGCAGTCTACTGAAGTCAAGTTGTAGCAGGCACCCAAGGATGTAAGGATTGTTGTATGATCACCGGTTGGCCTCATTGCTTGGTTGATGCACGATTCGGCGACTCAGCGCTGGGGGGCTTGACGGAGGTAGACCCAGGTACCTCCCTGCCGAGTGGAGATGGCCACCCAGCTGAACGACTCCGCGTAAACGACCTGGCGTACAGGCACTCAGCTGAACAATGGCTGGGTGTAACACCTCAGGTGTTTAAATTATGAAATAAGCCTCATTAGCTTAACACGATGCATAAATAACTAAGAAAAGTTTAAAAGAAATGAATGATAAATTGGTTTTGCTTTGAATTCAAAATAGATGAGTATATGGCATGAGTACATGTACTTTAATCAAACAAATTAAATAACTCTCACCTCAAAGCACTTATCGGTGTAAAATTTAATAGGCACACCATTGATGACAGGATAAACAAAAGTCTAGTTGAAGCCTAGGAGAGAATACAAATTTTTGCCCAGGAAATGATGTGCCCTCCAAATCATACTTTTTGAGTTTTCAAAATAACTTCTAAACTAGAACTCAAATGAACTTTGGCCTGAAACAAAACTTGTGTAACTTCTCATTTTGAACAACTTTCATGTTCAGAGATTTTTGAGTTGCAACACAAAAATTTGAGTAACACTTGACTTTGCAAACCAGCCCTTGCCTTTTCTTCTATTTTCACTGCAGACCCTTCCTCCTCCACTCTCGCCCGACCCTCCGCCTTCCACTGCAGACCCTCCGCTTCGCCCGACCCTCCACCCGCCGCTAGGCGCCGCAGGCCACCTGGCCGGCGATGCCTGACCGGCGCTAGGCGCCAAGCCAATGCCTGGCCGCGCCCCGCTCGCACGCGCTCCTCCCCACGCCGTGACCCTGCCCAGTCCGCGCACGCCACGCGCACGCCGGTGACGCGCGCCTCTGCTCGTCACCCGCCGCGCCCAATGGCCAGCCCACGCCGTGCCCGAGTCCCCGCCGCGTCGTGCCAGTCGCCGCGCTCGCCCCGGCAAGCCGCTGCTGTAGCTACTTACCCAACCCACGCCCGCGTGATCTCCCCCTCCCCCACGCCAAATCCCCGGCGCCCAATCCCCTGCCCGCGCCCGTCGCCCGCCGCGCTGGCACTACTCGCCGCCCACCGCGACCAGTAACGCGCCTCCATCGTGCCGCCCCTCCCCAGCGTCGCCCGACCCTCTCCCTCCCTCCTGCAGCCTATAAAAGGCGACACAAGGCCACTCGCGCGCACCTCAACCCACCAGAACGCCGCCGCCGCTGCCATTGCCACTGCCGTGCACCACCCGCTTGTGGAGCCCCATCCTCCAGCCTCCCACTGCCCAAACCCATCACCCAGCGAGCTTGCCCTCCCTCCATTGAAGCTCACCGGCCTCTTCCCCGACCATCTCGACCGCCAGAGCACCGCCAGCGCCGCCCGCGCCGCCGCCGCTCCCCTGTTGCTCCGTGGACAACCCACTTTGACGCTCCTCCGTCCGAGCCAAGCCTCGGAACCGGTTCCCCTCGACACCGCGAAGCTCATCAACCAGCCCACGCCCTCCCCTCCTCGCCGGAGCACCGCCGCCCCTCTGCTCCACGCTGACGAGCCACCTCCGGCACCTCCCAACCCCGACCAAGGCCACCCCAAGGTAGCCCTCACCTCCCTGGATCTCCCCGACCCTTTTCCCCTCGCTGCCGACGAGCCCCACCGCCGGAATTTGGCCGGCCACCGTGCCAGCGCCGCCTAGGGACCCAATTGCAACGATCGAAATCTTTATAAGAGTCTGCACGCAAGTTTCCAAGGGCATATCTATAAACCTATTTTTAAACTTTGAATTCAAAAACAGCGAACTTGTTAAATTCATATAAATCATAGAAAAAACAGAAAAATTCAAACTCAACTGTTCAGTAATCTTTAGAAGAAAATCTACAACTTTTGTTATATACTTTTCTTCATTTGCTTGCTAAATCTTGCTCTAAATTAAATGGAAGGCTTAATAGACTTTAATTGTACCCACTGTTGTAGACAAAGATTGAACCTAAATTTTGGACAGTAGTTTAGTTACTTGATGTGTAGTCCAGTGTAAAAAGTTTAGGACCAGAACCCACTTGTAGCTAAACTTTTTGTTAGACTTTGTTTTATGCCATGAAATAATAGATCTAATTTGTACCTGCTGTTATACTGTGATTCATGTTGTGAAACTTTTCCAGAGCTGTTATAGTGATGCCTAAATACCACAGAAAAAGTTTAGAACCTTTTTCCTTTTGTAACCTATTATATAATTTTGTGGTGGGAAAAATGCACTAAATAAAAATAATTAGTTTCTTTGCTTGAAAAATATTCACCTTTTTACTAAGGGTTACTTTAGATTAGTTTATGCTGTATAAAAAGTTTCATACACAGAAACCCTGTAGAACATCCTATAGAAATTAATCCTTATTAACATAAGTGTAGCTTGTCCTATTTATTATGCTCTGTATCATGCACAATAAAATCTGAAAAATTTACAGTGACATATATGTGGATAGTTTAACCCTCTGTAAAATATTTGGCATCAATACTTGCATAGTTTGGTCTGTATAAAAATAATTATGTTCTAGTAGTAGCTATGTATTATAATTGTCACATTTAATATACTACACAAAAATGTCTGAAATTTTTACAGTGGTTTTGTCTCTGTATGTTGTGCCTTGAATAAAAATTTCATCACCAGAAGTCATATAGAACAGTAATTGTGCTTATTCTATGTTTGTAATTTGAAAATTAAATTTCCAATACAACACAACCCTTTCTGTTAACGATTGCCCAAGAAATCGTAACTAAGTAACTTTACAACAAAACCTATGTTTTATGGACTGCAACTTTGTCATGAAGAAACTAAATATCATGTATCATCACTACAACTTACACTTGTGCATTCATATAGAATCGACTACTCTCGCTGACGGAATGTACGAGCTGGTGCCCGAGTCCGAGAGTGAGCAGCGTGAAGCTCAAGTGAATCTAACTGAAGCTTTCGAAAACCTGAACCAAAGTTCGGACGAGCCCCAAACTAACTTTACCCAAGAAGGCAAGCCTCGGAGCATGAACCCTATTTTTCTAAATTATGCAACTTAATACTCTATTCTACTTGTGCATTAAGTTTATAGGAGTTGGATGAAAACTTAGTTGCATGATCCTAGGTACCCATGCTCTGAACACTAGATGTAAGGTTCGATAGAATGCTATGCTAATAGGACTCGGTAAAAGTCGAGTGATTTCCTATCACTCACGAGAATATAGGAGTTTAATGTTTACTACATGCTGCAATCATAAGGTCGACGGACGGGGCTATGGTGCGATATTCAAGTTGATGATTGATGTCCCGTCTGTTTAGTGAAAAATGCTAAGGCCGTAGTGTGTGGTAGTGGTGGTTAAGTCTTTGAACGTACTAACCACATGCCGAGAATATGGTAATTGGTAAGCTTAAGTACCTAATCGGACCGGCAAGTGGACAGCATCCCACCCTCTCAACTTCGGTTCCATGCGCGCACATGGTGGGTGCAGAGCTAGGCTCTGTAGTCTCGGAGGGTGGCCCTGATCCACAACCCAGGAAGAAAGGGGAAAGTTGCATGTGTGACTCTACGAGTAACCACGTGACGTGTGTTTAGATTTCCCTTGCAAGGTTAAGAAATTCGATTCGAATCGTCCGTTTCTCGCGGTTATTGAGACTGCTTGACTCTTTTACCACATAGAGTAAGAAGAGGAACAATGATGATGATTAATCTTGTTGGATGAAAAATTAATTCTTTCACCATGTATGATATTGGATAGTTGCTTACCTAGAATGGTTAAAGAAAACTAGAATCTGGAGCTAAAATTTGAAAGTAAGGACCTACTTGTATATGCTTTTCGGTAAAACAAACCCCTCAAGCCAAAAAGCCTTGCATGTCTAGGAGTCAGCTAAGTATATTCCACTAGTCGGTTAAGCCTTGCTGAGTATTAGTATACTCAGCCTTGCTTGTGGCTTGTTTTCAGGTGAGACTTTCGAGGACATGATCGCTAGTTTGACTTGGTCGTCTACCCTTCCTCCTAGTTGGTCGGTGGAATGGGATGCGTCCCCGGCCAATGATGATAATGCCGAGTGATGTCTCGTACGGGCTTCATCGAGACATCATGTATCGTCGAGTAGTTTATCGTTGATTTTCCGCTGCATTGAACTCTGAAGAACTCAATTACTTTGAACTCTGAAGTGCCTTGTTTTACGAATTCGAACTCAGTTGTAATAATAATTTATGATGAACCTGTGATGTAAAATTTGTGGAATGTTGTATCCTCTAGGCTCACCTTCGTGTGAGTACTTGTATGTGTGGTTTCGATCGGCAAAAACCGTGGTTGTATCAGGAGGTTACCCGACAGACCAATGGATTATTCCGTTTGAAGCACGAATTAGTCCTGACTGCCCTCGTGGTGATAGTTAGCGCGCTTGAGCCGGATTAATTCAGGTGGTTCTGCCACAGTGGGATCCCCCGGGGTCAGGATCTAGGTCCAACTGGATAGGCATAACTTGTGTATCTCAACCGATTGGATTCCTTGTAACAAACCCGAGTAGATTTACCCTAACTTGTAACGCACAGCTACTCACATATATAAGGGGGCCATGGGGGTACCCATAGAACGCATCATCACGATTCCTACAACTCCCGAAACCCTAGCCATTGCTACTCATAATACAAACCCCTGAACACAGGACATAGGGTATTACGCTCCGTGCGGCCCGAACCTATCTAAGTCCTTGCATCCTCGTGTTACCATCAAGCTTACCGGCTCTCTTCGATCCACCCCACCTACAAATCTACTGCTTAGGGCTACCCTAGGTAGACTTGCCGGAGTGCAAATCTGACAGGTAGAGTCTCCTGTGTGTCATTCGGTCATTGCCTGGCCATTTATCTATCCAACTTATCTGGCTTACCCCTGCTAGTTAGTTAGTGATTATCTTTAGTAAAGTTTACCATTCATTCAATCGATATACTCCTTAGACCATAGTGCTTCCCCGTGGAAATTCGATACCTTGGAATACTCCAAGGTGAAGTGCTACATCGGTGTATTCTATGCGCTTGCGGAATCTCTATTTTATTAGGCATAAGAAACACCAACAGGAAACACTAGAGAGGTTAGTAAAAACATGGTACAAAAGTGAAATTTTATTACCTTTGCTACTACCATGTTGCCCTTGGTGAGCTTATAATGTCCATCTCCAAATCTGCTAAAATACCCATCTTCATCAAGCAATCCAACTGAAAATATGTTGAGTTGAAATGCCTCAACATGCCTCACAGACTTGAGGACCAATTTTGTACCATTCGCAGTCTCTAAATGCACATCTCCCTTTTCAATGATTGCTGCCCTATCATTGTTTCCCATCTTCACAACACCAAAATCACCTGTTGTGTAGTTTGTGAAGTACTCCCTGTGAGATGTAGCATGTATGGTAGCACCACTATCCGGTATCCAAATCATCTCATCACCTTTCACAAAGTTGATGGCTGCACCATCATAAGCTATAGTGATCTGCTCAACAGTGGAACAAGAATAGCCCTCATTGCCTTCATTTTCAGCAGTAATGACAATCATCATCTCCTCAACTGCAGAAGTAATACGGTCACCATCACTGTCACTATCACTATCTTGCTTGTGAGCTTCCATCTTTTTCTTACCCTTTTCTTTTTTCCATTTGCGCCATTGCGACTTTTTGTGTCCGTTCTCATGGCAGTGGTAACATACCAATTCTCTTCCTCTTGACTTGCTTCTACTTTGAGCTGCATCTTTCTTTGGACCTCGGCCCTTACTTCTCCCCATTGACTCGATGACCAGCACCTTAGAATGAGAAGAGCTACTTCCTTTTGCAGCAAGCCTTTTGGTTTCTTCATTTAATACCTTTGTCTTGACAAGGTTCCATGTAATAATACCATTAGGGGCTGAATTACATATAGTGACTTTCAAAATCTCCCAAGTGTTCGGCAATGAGCCAAGTAGCAGCAAAGCTCAACCTCATCCTCAAATGAGATTCCCATCAAAGGTAACTGATTAATAATGCCTTGAAATTCATTCACATGATCAGCCATAGGAGTACCCTCTCGATACCTCAGATTCATCAATTGTTGGATGAAGAACATCTTGTTAGTACCTTCCTTTCGAGCACACAACTCCTCTAATTTCCACCATAAGGCACGTGCATGTGTCTCCTCACTAATATGGTTCAAAACATGGTCAACAACACATTGTCGAATGAAACCACAAGCTTGACGATGAAGAATCCATCAATCATCATCAGATTTATCATTTGGCTTTTCTGTAGCAAACACTGGCTTCCAATACCCTTCGACATAGAGTAAATCCTCCATCTTACTCTTTGAAGCTTGGTAATTTGTATCATTCAATGAGAGCATTCTGCTGGTATTTGCTTCTACCTTCAACACAAGGCAAATCAGCAAGTAATCAAATTGAACACAAGCTGGAATCAATCTAAACCAAAAGCGCCTGATACCACTCTGTTGGGATAAAGGCAGTAGTAATGCACTAATTAATCCCTCATCTTGTTATGAACATTGACGAGAACATCCACCAATAGATATGCAGCGGATAATAACGATCACATGCACAAAAGACACAACTATTTACGTGGGAAAACCTCCTCAAGGTGAGGAGTAAAAATTCACGGGACCAATCGGTCCACTCTAAGCTTCCACTATAATCAACAAATGGTTACAAGAAATCTTCTCTTAAGACCTCTAGAGGATTACACCAGTAGAAACACATTCACCATGATGCAACTTGGCATCAACAACAACAACCACAACTACTAACAAGAGGTATGACAATTGTCAAATAGAGAAGTCACAGATTCTACCCCCCTCCGGTAATCAATTTAGATCTCACAAACCACAGGTCCAATGTGCAAACATTTTGGTAGGAAAGTAGATCTACGAGTCTCCTGACTACTAAAAAATTTCAGCTCAATCGGACACCGTTTCACCACTCAAACAAATCATCTACCGAAACTACTCTATGCTGAAACTGCAGTCACCTGAACTGACGAAACCCCTCTCAAATCTGATGCTCTGCTCAACCAATCCTCAAACCAAATGACCAAATTGAAGTACTCTAAGTGTAGAATGAGCTCACCTTGTTTGGCGCAAATCCAAGCACGTTTGAGCATCCAATCACTGACTTGAATCAGATCGGTTTAGAGCCAAAAAATCTGGGCATACCTCCTTCTCCTTCTTCTTGCTCTCTTCTCTCAAGTTGTGTTGTGTGTGTTCTGCTCTCCTCCCCCTCTCAAGTGATGTCCTGAGCAGGGCTTGAGAGGAGCTAGGGTTTTTCTTGTGTTTTATACTTCCTCTTGAAGTGTTCTCAACCATTGTTCAAGCACCAAATCAACGGTGCGCAAGTACTGTGCTTGTGGGCTGTTTTCTGATTTTGCTGGGCTCCAATTCATCCTCCATGTGTAGGGATTGCCCAACAGCCTTCACGTGACGTATTCCTGGGCTGTCGCGGTTGCAGTTGAGCTCAAACTCTTTGAGGCTTTCAAGTTTTTGAGGATACCTGCCATCTCATCCATGGGATGGCGCAGCTCACTGCCGTCGTCAGCCGTTGGAATGTCACCAGCAGTAAAGTCGCCGGCATGCTGCAGTGGCTTTCTTCTTGGCGCACAAACACAGTGGTGTTCACCGATGCTCCACAACCACGATCTCTGCACCTGTTCTTCCTGTGGTGATTCCCGTCCTACTAGCTTTCGGATTTCAACCTGATGGCGAAGGTGAGTCGGTAGAGCGACGGACACAAAGTTCTCGCTCTCCGAGATGTCGACGACGAAGTCCCTAACTGACTTATCTATTTTGCTGTGGCTCTTGATCTTTAGGCCGAAGATAGTAACACCACCGGCAGTATTTGCAGGTCGAAGAAAGCCTCA
This sequence comes from Panicum miliaceum, assembly GCA_032594955.1. Taxonomy (NCBI): domain Eukaryota; kingdom Viridiplantae; phylum Streptophyta; class Magnoliopsida; order Poales; family Poaceae; genus Panicum; species Panicum miliaceum. The sequence continues at coordinate 42,328,844 of CM064061.1, read as the reverse complement.
AAAGACAAGGTCACTAAAGCTGACTTCACCGGCTTCCTCCATGGTCTGCAGCTCAGGATCTCTAGCAACTAGGCCTTCGGCAAGCCATCGCCTTATCAGTTCTACTGATGCTTCCTTCCTCGAGGAAAGCAGATAGATATTGCAGGCAACTCTTGTAATTTGTGGACAGATAGCTGTAGTAGAAAACCATTACCTCCTTGGACACCTCTGCTCCTCTTTCGTACAACTTGTTCTTCAAGGTCTCCGGTTCTTCTTCGGTCCCATACGGATAAGAATAAAGCGCACATAGCAGCATCTTCATCCTGTGAACGTGATCGGCATTGCCCAGCTTCTTCATCAGGATGGAGTCTAGGGTCTTGCGAGCTGCACTACCATCTCTTCCAAGGTCACAAGGAAGCATGGAGATGGCTCAACTAAAAGCCAGGGAATGAGTGCCACCTTCTTCTTCCAGGGCACGTAGCAAATCTACCCTCTTCACGTAGACACTGCTGTCCTTGGCGACCGGCTTCGGCTTCGGCTTGGGGCTCACGTCCGGGAGCTTGACGTTGTAGCGCAGGTGCCTGTCGTTGACCTCGCGCACCCGGACCTTGAGCTTGCGGATCTTGTTGGCGAGGCGGTGGCGCCTGCCCATCATCTTGAGGTACACGGGGATGTGGCACAGGAATGCCTAGAGGCCACTCTCAGGCGGGGTGAGGTCACGCTTGTAGAGCTTGTTGTAGTCCTGGGTCGTGTAGGAAATGTCGTGGACCTGCTTCAACTAGGTGCGGAGCTAGTCGTCGTGCACCATCTCCGTGCTGTTGAGGTGCATGAGGAAGCCATTCATGCTGTCCATCTCGTCCTTGATGAACTGCATGTCGCCCTTGACGCCGCCCAACAGCTTGGCCTCGTCCTTGATCGCTGACGACAGGACGCCCAGCAGCGAGTCCACGTGGCCATGGGTCTCGTCGGCCATGGAGTTAGGGAGAGATGGAGAGAATACTACAATGTAGAAATGGATCGAAGGGCTAATAAGGGATCAATTCAGCAACAGATTTTCTTTGCAAAATGGTAGTAGTTAGTAGTTACAAATTGATGGAGACACTACTGCAAACTATATTTCTAGGGGCGGTTGAGAAGCTATTTCTAGGGGCGGGTACTGTGCTCACCCTAGAAATCCATTTCCAGGGGTGGGTCACCCCCTCACCTGCATCTGGAAACCATTTTAAAACACAAGAAAAAAGCAAAACAAAATGCTAGCCGCCGCGGGCCCCGCCTCCCCTCGCCGGTGAGTCGCCGCGCATGCTCGGTCTCCCCACGCCAGCGGAACGCCGCTGCAGGCTCCTGTGTGCCGCGCTGGAGGGGCCGGCAGCTGAGCCGCACCACACTGCCGCTAGAGCAGCTTCGCCGGCTGGGCCCCTGCCTCCATGTCCCCCTCCGCGCCGCCGCCGTCGTGCTCCCCTCCATGCCAGGCCGCTACGCTCCCCTCCGCGGGGCCACGCCACCGCGCTCCGAGCCAGGCCGCCACCGCCGCCAAGCTCCACGCCGCGCTCGAGCTAGGCCGTCGCGCTCCCCTCCGCGAGCCCCTCTGCACGCTGCCGTGCTCTGAGCCAGGACGCCGACGCCATCGAGCTCTGCGCCGGTCGGGCCCCCTGCCTCCTTCGCGTGCCCGTGCTGGAGGTGGCCGGCCGCCGAGCCGCACCCCACCGCCACTGGTGCAGCTCGCACCAGCTCTGCAGCTGCGGCCCCTGGCCTCGTCGCCGCGCTCGAGCCGGCGGAGCTCGCCCAGCTGTCGCGGCCGCAGTCCCGCAGTCTTGCACCGCTCGCGCGACCGGCCACCGCAGCTCCCAGCCAGGCCGCTGCGCTCGGCTTGTGTTAGAAATTTTGGCAACTTTAGTAACAATTTAATCCAGAAAAAGATAAGCAAAAGGTTTGTGACATCAGATATGTGCACGTGTAATCTAAACATGATAAATATAAAGATGATACTGATTATCATAAGAAAAATATACCCAACGACAGAGCCGGATGCATTAGCCGACGTAGTGCTTGTTGGTGTAGTCATCCCACTCGATGCAGTGCAGAAAGGTTGCCATGACGAGACACCAGGAAGGAGAGGACGAAGCGATTTGTCGTGCCTCTTGCGAACACTCCCCAAAAATGTGATTGCAGGCCTCCACCCGAGCAGGTGAACTCACAGACAACAGCATTTCGGAGGCCTACTCTTCCAGTACTCGTGCGCGCAAGAACTGGAATAGGGAGAGCTCGATGGCAGCAAAAATAGTGGATTTGATTGTATGCATTCACTTTCTAAAAAGATGATAGGGAGAGGTACTTATATAACTTACAGAAGCTAAAGAACAAGAGTCTCGCTCTCGTGAGAAACCACACGGGAATATCAGGAGACGGAAGATCAAACGATGGAAGAAATTTCCTTAACTCCCATCGTTATGACCCCACTGAAACTCCCGTCATCGTGCAGCCATAGCTCCCAGAAACTCCCATCCATTTAAGATTGGAAACTCCCAGCATTAATCCTTATGGTATTATACCATCACATGCATATTATTTAATATGAGCCTTAGAATTTATTTTGATATATTAAATATTATATGGACCAAGCCCACAATATATCTAACAACTTGCTCCCGTCCCCCGTATGCCTGCTTTTGTGTTGAAGAGGAAGAGATGAGGATAGGAGAGGAAGAGATAAGGAAGAGAGAGAATGAGAGAAGATGAAGTGATAAGAAAGACGGAGAGAAGCACCGTACACCCGTGTATGTGCTGGTGTTGTCTTTGTAGATCCCACGCGATGTTGCACGCCGCTGCTTTTTGATTTTTTCGTAATTTGTAGGGGCGGGTGGCGTCACCCGCCCCTGAAAACAGGATCCATTTTCAGGGCAGGTAATAGCGTCACCCGCCTCTAAAAATACTTTTCTAGGGGCGGATTGTTGCTATAGTAACTCCGCTCCTTTTGCGGTGGCGGGTTACCTTTTGATCCGTCGTTAGGAAAAAAAATAGGGTGTTCTTATAAATTGTTTTTTAGCGGTGAGAGTTTGCATTGGTATTCTTGGTCCGAGACAAATGACCGGACATGCACTGCGAATTTATAATGGGGCTCTAAAGGGGGGCTGATAGCAGCCACGCGCGCGACTGCGTGCTAGCGCATCACAGAAGGCGGCAGGTGATGGTCCGGTGAGCCTGGCCCACGTGTTTGGAAGTATGTGCAACGTTAGATTAAAAGTGAAAACGATAGTTCGCAAGTTGAGTGGCTAAAGTATATTTTAGTTGCACTATTGAATTTTTTATGATAAAATCTTTAAAACAAAATATATTTAATTGAGTTTGGAGATTTTACCGCTAGAATATTTTATTTATTAAGATAGAACAATCTTTTTATGGAGTTAGAACAATTTTATGGAGTTAAGACAGTAACCACGTTCTATTTGTAGGAGCGGGTTACCTTCTGACCCATCCCTAGAAAAACCAAGACGTTCCTACAAATTATTTTTATAGTAGTGCACCATATAATATACTCGACAACGTATATGTGACCGTACATGCACACATTTCACAAGTTCATGTATCAATTTGGACATTTTACAATTTGTTAGACCAAAATGATACAACCATACAAGTTGTTGTATGATGGGTGCAGTTTAGGCCTTGTTTAGATGCAAAATTCCAAATTCCAAATAAATGTTTGCACACATGCATGGCGTATTAAATGTAGTTGAAAAAAAGCGCATTACACAGATGGTCCGTAAATCGCGAGACGAATCTAATAAGCCTAATTAGGCCGTGATTAGACAATAAATTGCTACAGTAATACTACAGTAAACATATGGTAATGACTGATTAATTAGGCTCATTAGATTTGTCTCCAGATTTAATGACGAAATTTGCAATTAGTTTTTTAGTTAGTCTATATTTAATATTTTAAATGTGAAAAAATTCTATTTTAAAAATTTTACAGAATGCATCTAAACAAGACCTTACTCAAAAAGATAGTATGTACACTGATTCGTGCTGTCACAATCTCAGTACCTGGACAGTTTGTCCGAACATTTACACGCACACATCTGCTTCAGAGTAGCCACGAGGAACTGGTAGGCGCCTCCGACGTCTTGCTCGTCGTCTGCGTAGATGCACGGGCACCGCAATAAGGCCGCCGGTGCAGGCTCCACAAACTGCAGGAAGCAGACCACGCGGGAGAGGCCTGACGGCGTCCTCCAATTCTTTCTACTACTTCATGGTTCCTTCCTCGTGTCCTTGAACTCGCGCTAGCCCATCACGGAGCCCGGCAATGAATTGAATGCGGACCGCCAAGAATGCGGCGGCTACGAGATCAAGCTACCAGGCGACATGATTATAAGTTGGGATTTTACAAAACTCAAACATTAATGATCACTGGTTCTGCTATAAATTAAAAGATGAACTTGCAAAAACAGCCTATAGAAATAGTGTATTTGTTATTCGAAAAAAACTAGTGTATTTGAAAGACGGCACACCATGGCACTGCTGGTCCAATCATCTGACGTCCAAATACAAACATGCACAAATAATCCAACAAGGTGTTTCTAAACATGTCATGCACAATCATACTGCGAAAACGAGTTCATCTTCTACCTCGATCAGAGGAAGTTATAGAATATTGGAGCCACAGTGACGTCTTCATCTGCAAGCTGTGCACCAGCAATGTCAGGGACTGGAGGACCATTGGGTTGCTCGATGTTATTATCAACAGCATTAGGGTTCTCATCCCTCAGCAAAAGTGGCCTCCCATTAACAAGACTGTTGTTTACTCTATAGTGCGTCGTCCTTTTCTTGGTAGGAATAACAATGGAGCGGCCCTGCTGCATGTAAATGACAATGGGGTCAGTCAAACATATAAACCAAAATGAACAATTTGCAGGATGCATCATAGAATTTAAGAGTCACACAGTAGCACCTTCTGACCACAATTGCCAGATGGTAAGATTCCAACAGGTGGAGAAACTGGAGTTTCACTGCAGACTATAGTCAGGCCTAAGGTGAATAAACCTAAACTCTGTAAATTTTGCAGAACAAAAGTAGGAAATGGAAACAATATTTAAGTTTTTGGTTTGATCTCTGTCTAGCACTCTAGTACTTGTAATGGAAACAATATTTAAGTCAGGCCTATGCTTAGCCTGGATTTTGTAGCATATGGTTTCTAATAAATGGAAATCAGCAGGGTACCTTTGATGAAGTAGATCTCTGTGCCTGCGCAGCAGCCAAAGCTTCTGGCCCCTTTTGAAGGAGATCATGAACAGAGGTGCACCCAGAAACCTTGGCAGCATGGGTCAGTGACCCTGTGGGCATCTCACCCTTCTTACGCCTGCTAAAACAAACCCAGATAATTAATCAGCCAAAACTGATAATAGAATGATCCCAGACACCCCCGCCATGAGAATTAAGCAATTACCCAACATAGGCTATGCAAAAAATTCACCTGCAGCAGCTGCAATTACAGATGCCCCTGCACTTGGGGCAGATCCAGTCCTCCTGCTCTGCCTGCACCTCTGCCTCACCATACCTACAAGGGTTCAAACATGGCTATCAAAGGGACAATGGCTGCCAAATGCCCACAAAGAAATATAGGGAGATGAAAGATTCACCTATTGAGTAGGCACCTGCCACAATATCTTATTGGGCAGTGCCCCTTCTTCCACTTCTTCCTGACTGTCTTGCAAGCCCCGGCAAAATTTTTGGTTGGCTGGCGGCACTGCGGAGGATATACAAGCAAAATAGTCAAATCCATAAACCTCAAACTCACACAGTCAAAAAGAGAGTAAAACACAGGAGACAGTCGGATTAGCTCACCTGGTGACATGTTGTACCGGGGGAGTTGTGCTTCCGCTTGTTCTTTGCCACGGGCACCATGACCTCCAGAGCTTGTGGCATGGCGACATTCTCCTTGCCGGAATGACTGTTCCACTCCGGAGATGATGCAGCCATCACTCGGATGATGCGATCTTGATGGCGGTGGGTGTCTGATGCAGTAATTCTCTCACTGCTGGTTGCATACACCTTTTGATAAAAAAGAAGCATTTAACTGGTCAAGTGAAATAAAAAGTGATGGTATGTTTTTCATTGTCTTGAGTCAGCAGTTCTAAATGAGTCATTCAGTAGTACATAAGTGTATAAATGACATTTGGATCAGTTGTTCTCCTTCCTTAAGAGCTTGAGATCATTGCAACCAGACCATCTTCTCAACCCTTTCCACAACAACATTAGAAACAATATCTAAACAGAATCAAGATTTCAACATTGAAACCAGACAAATTCAATTTCGTGTTCCATTGCAGCATTTAAAACTTATCTCCAAAACATCACGAGACAACATCTACATGCATGTAGTCAAGACATCACAATTGCAAAATCCGAAAATTTTCTAGGGCATCCCAAATCAAGTGTCACAACATCCTAACGCACCAGATGAAACATAAAAATGCTAACCAACCAAGTTGAACATTTTGAAACACCGTTTGCAACATAAAGACATAAATCTTAATCTTAAGAATGCACTGAAGTATCGGAAAAACCCGACATTCCCAAATTCACCTGTTGCAAAAGTGACTTGCTTAGCCTTTCGGAGGAGATACTACCAGAAAAACACAGAAAGAAGTGTGTTACAGATGCGTAAAAACATGTTTGTGAAACATCGTTAGAGATGCAGCTAGTTCCTTGAGAGGACATTCATTACAGACGCGACTTAAGAAGCTAAATATGTGATTAATGTGGGCTAGTCATTACAGAGACCCGTCTCACCTTAACAGGATTCTAGCACAAGCACCAAAAAAAGAGAGCCTATGTAGAAAACATGAGAGAAGTAGACGGGAAGCAATGACAAGCTACTTGCCCAACCAACATCCATCTAAACTAGCAGTAGAGGTATCAGATCTGGTTGTAGTAGCACCAGATCTGTCCGTCAACAACCCTATGGCGAAAAGGGTGCGCCGCTATGGTTTAGTTGCTAGCATTTGAAGAACAAGAAGAAGAATCAGGAGAAATAGGCCCTACCGCTGCTGCCATCGTGTCAGCATGAACTTTCAGCACCTTATTTTTGGGAATGAGATGTAGGGCGGATGTGGGTACTTACCTACAGTAGATCTGCAACACACCATCCTTCATCGGGCACAAGCCCTCCACAATGATACTGCTTTGACCTTGTTGTTCTTTGCTTTCTAGATCCGCCTCTCAATCGGTGCACTAGGTCGGAGTAGATGGTCAGATGTGGGAAGTTGCCTAGCGGTGTTGGTGGGGGTCTAGGGTAGGAGGGTGGAGGAGATGCAGGTGGATTTGAGATAGGAGAGAAAGGCGAGGGGGTGGCGTATGGGGGTTCTGGGATCCTACATGTGGTTAAGAGGGCACTGGTGATGGCAACTTTCTGATGTTTAGAGTTTTGCTCGTGCACGGGTGGGCATAATGTGTGTGGGACTTAGACATCTTTGCGTGACTCTTGCATGCGTTACCCTAAGATACTGGCTTTACATGTGTGGAAAGCGTATTTTTTCCATTGCTAACGCAATTCATCGGCCGCATTGTGCGGGACTTGCTAAAATTACATCATTTTATATATTTTAGTATTAGAAATCAATTAATCACTTGTCTACATGTTGGTTTATTTCTTTATACTTGTACCAAATTCAGCCCAGTAACTCATATTTGATATATTGTACTTCACCTTTTGTTAGATGTAGTGATATTAGACGCGGTCACTAACATTAACAAGACTTTATGGCACAAATTGAAATACTGATGAGCAATGGGACAAAGCCATTATGAATTTAGAAATGACACGTGACTACTGTTAATGTGGGCATGTTGATGATTTTGAGGCAAACTTTGCGCATGTACATGATTGACAGTGTTGTCCTTGCAATGGTGGCTAGGCATGGCATTTGCATTAATCCAGTGCTCTTATTAGGATCAATTACATGTTTGTGTGCCACGCTAAAAGAATGGGAAGAGGTGGTACCCATACCCTTGCATGATTGGTGCCAGGGGGCACATATTACTAGGGCATGGCATAGTGGCGAGGCAAAATCACTAGGGTTGTGATTGGTTGGGTTGCTAGCACCCTAGCCAGGATCCAACAATGCAGCTCATCGCTGTTTTGTAGCATACATAGGCTTGTTAGCCTGGCCTGGGAAATGCAAAGGCACCCATCTAGTCTGCATTGCTGGGAACAAGATTGATCTCCATATCCAACTGATGCAGGCTGGCTTGTCCTTGCAGTGGCCACGGTGCTAGGCACAACTCCTTCTACTTGCAATCCACTAGTGAAGGGAAAAAAAACCCCTATCAGGTGCTAGGGTTACCGGTTGCTCATTCGCATAAGACAAAGCGCCTCCACCCTTGCTTCTCCGGTCTCCGCTCTCATTCCATTCTTGCTCGCTCAATCTTCATCACCCTTCTCGCTCGTTCGGTTTCCTTCATCGCCAGCAAAGTAGGTGTGGGTTGGTCTCTCTCCATAGCTACTCCCCCTCCTCCCTATCCCCCTCTCTCCCACTCGATCTTGAATCATATGATGTGTGCAGTTGTTCGATGTTTTTTTTGCGGATAGATCTGGTGTGTTTGCTGGTAGATCTTGGTCGTTATACAGCTGATCTTATGCTCTATGTGTAGTATGAGGCTAGATCTAAAATGAAATGTTGATTTCATTCTAGGCTTTAGCAACTATTTTATGACGTGTGTTGGCACTAGGTGGCGCATTTCTAGATGTCGCATCCGTACTTTCATGTATTACTCATGTAACTTTATTGCACAATTTCACCACAACAAGTTCTAATTGTTGCACATTTTTTTTGATTATAGACATGGACGATGATGTTCCAACTAGGCGTCGTCAGTTGATAATTAGGGGAGAAGCACTTGTTTGTGTGTGCATGGATGATGGTTAGGTTTCAGCGTCTAGCACATTCAAGACCTATTGTTACCTATGGTCCTATGAGTTCTAGAGGTGAGCGGTGCAAAACAACCTTAAGATCATCTACATGTCAGATGATACCCATTGTGTTAATCTGCTAAGGGTGAAAAGAACCCTCTTTTTCTAGTTGTGTGATCTTTTCAATTCTAGGGAAGGATTACATTCATTGTGACATCAAGGAGTAGGTTGCAATATTTCTTCATGTGGTAGGACACAATCAAAGGTGTAGGTGCATCGAGATCTCCTTCTGTAGGTCTATTGAAACTATCGATAGGTATTTTCAAGAGGTCCTATATATTATTGGAGAGCTCAGATCTGAAATGATTTTGCCTCCATCAACCTTTGTCTCAACTAAGATCCAGAACAACCCCCATTGGAATCCCTACATCAAGGCTAGCTCCTATTAGAATTATTCCATATATTCATTAGATTATTAATGTTGTCTAGTATCCTAATTACAAGTGATAATTATTGTAGGATTGTGCGGGTCCAGTTGATTGTACTCATGTGCTAGCTAGAGTTCTTGCCAAATCAAGAGTAGCTTTTCTAGGAAGGAAGCACACAACCACCTAGAATGTATTGGTTGTTGTTGATGTTGATCTTAGGTTTACCTATGTCTTAGCTGGTTTGGAGGGCTCAGCTCATGACGCTCTAATCCTAGCTAATGCCTACAAAGGGGAAATGGTCTCAAAGACCAACAAGGTAAAAGCCCTTCCATAACACATTAGGTCCTCCACCCTATCTTGTACTCATTCTCGTTCCTTGACCTTTGTAGGCATGTTTTACCTGGCAGATGCTGGTTATGCTGTGAGGCTTGGTTTGCTTCCATCATAAAGTGGCACAAGATACAACTTAAGAGGAGTATGGTGATCGGAGTCCTCAAAATACAAGAGAGTTGTTCATTCCTCCCAAAGAGTCTCATTGGAGAGAGCATTTGGAACATTTAAGAATAGGTTCAAGACCCTCTACAATAAGCCTTTCCATCCTTGACCCAAGTGAAGATAGTCCTTGCCTGTTGTATCTTGCATAACTGGATATTAAGGCATGAAATGGATGAGCACATTCCTCTACAGCAGGGATGTGATGCTAATCCTTCTAATGAAGCAATACCTAATGATGACGTAATGGACAATACCACCTGGGCAGCTAAGAGAGTCACTTGGGCCCATCAGATGTGGCAGAACATGGTGGAGTTAGGACTTAGGAACATCATCTTGTGGTATTCAAGCATGACATGTATGAAGCTATCCATTTCTCACCATAACTTGGAGTGGTGATTTGTGCTGTTCAATTGTTATGTGATGCAGGTAACATGATTTTCCTAAGTTTAACCTTGCAGCTTCCCTAAATCATTTCACTTGTAGAGTGTAGATAGATGCAAAATTGAATTATATACTTGATTTGTCAATCATGATTTATTTCCTAAGTTTAATCTATCTTGCCCGCCTCGTACAAAGGTGATTGTACACCTGAGTTCAGTCAGAGCACTTGCCACTTTGTTCAGGTGCACATCCACTTGAACCATTTGTCAATATTCACACCTTCTGCCACAAGATCAGTAAAACAACGTAGCATAAAACCTGACATCACATTGGTCAACTACAACCTAGCATGGGCAGCATGGCCATTCCCCACAATTGCCTTCCTAACCACCAACTACCTCTTGCACATCATCAAGGCTAGGTCCACTAACCAAATCAAGGCTAGGTCTACGGGTGGGCAGAAAACCCGAGACCCGAAGTTCGAACCTGAAAAACTAAAGCCCGAACCGTATAGCCCGAAACCCGATACCAAAAATACATTCTCGGGTAGGAAGTTCTGAAACCAGAAATTAATACATGAAATTTGGGTTTTAACCCACGGTACCCGAATAGACCAGTTAACCCGAAATTCACTGGAAGGCCCATCTCTACAGCAGCCCATCATAGCATTTTGCACCCTTGGCCCAGTCCAATCTCCACACTGCCACAAAAAATAGAGCCCCTCAAATCTTATCCAATCAATTCATCTTGCACGATGTTGCACCCTAGAGGCCTCCAGATGCAAAGAAGCTAATCATGTCTAGCGATTTGTGATGGGACGTCGGCGCCACCATCCAGGCCTCTTGCCCTCCCCGCTCCCCATCCTGCTTGCGTCGCCCCAGCCACCAGCGTGCCTCCTCTCCAGTTGTATTTGACATCACGGTCGCTTCAGCTACTGGCTGGCATCTTCTCCATCCACCCATCCATGTCACTCTGTCAGCGTCCTCTACTCCATCCACTTCTCCATAGTGCGCTGGTGCCCGCATCCTCCCTGCCTTCGCTGGCGTGCTGGCGTCAATGTTGTAGCCTCGCCGGCTCAGGCCTCAGGTGCTTAGGCCTTTGGAAGGCTCTGAATTTGAGCTGTTGCATATTACTATCGGGTAGTTCTGATTACCCGAAACCCAAACCCGAATTTTTGGGTACCCAAAATGTTGGGTTGCAAATTTTTCGGGACAATTTCGAGTTTGAATTTTGGAAACCCGAATTACCCAACCTGAATTTTTCGGGTTACCCAAATGCCCAACCTGAGCTAGATCCCATTGTTTGCAGTGAAAAAAATGAAACCAAAGGGTAAAGACAAGATAAAAATCCAAATCCAAAAAGGAAACAAATCATGACATAACCATTTTTGAGCCTGATGAGTGTAAATAGATGCAAAATTGAATCGATTCCAAACTATTAACTCTAAAGAAAGGAACGGAGACAACGCAGAGTATGATAGAGCCATAGGTGAGAGGTACTTGAACTTGCCTGGCTGCACGGTGACCGGGAAATGTCGAGGTGGTGGTGGTCTGTCACAAAGAGCAGCAGCCACCGCCAGTCATAAGCAGTACCCACAACCGGTCACAATAGCCACTGTCCCCCCTCGCAAGCCACAACCGCCCCACCACCTGTTGCAAGTCGCAAGAAACAGCTGGCCACCGTGGCGGCGCCGCAATTTCTTCGAAGGGGAGATGGTGAATGTGTGATGGGGTCTGAGGATGAGGGCTCTAGGGTTTAGATTGGGTCGTATTGGGCCTCCGTGGGCTGCAAATTTGAGTAGGTGCCTACCTAGGTTCATATTTTGATCCACCAGAACAAACCAAAATAGCAGCGCTAAATACACGTGTATTCATCATCGCTAAACTGTGCTTTAGCATTTGTAGCTGCTATAGCATCACAAACAATGATATCTTAGCGCCTACCCATTCAAATTGTTATAGCTCCCCTAAATCGGGATATAGCCCAAAAATTAAATCCATTCTTGATATGCCGTGTAGGTGATATTGTAGTGGCTAGATCTTAGGTCTTTCACTAGGCATCCTGGGTCACAAAGGATATGGTCCGATATTGTAACACCCCATCATTCATAATCTGCTTATGGCCTCTCTCTCTCATGTGGAACGTGCAAGCATGTACATAGCATCTCTCATACAGTGCCCATTTTATGTAAAAAAAGTGAACACAGAGGTACTATGTTTGGACTGTTTAGCTAGAAATGTGAGACTAATTCCATCTCACTGGAAGACACATGTCTCAAAGAGTTAAAACTACAACTCTAAAAGTTTGCATATTACATCCTGCCCTCCCCCTCCCCCAAGGCTTATGCCCCTAGCTTCTTACCACACACTCATGGAAGACAAATACCTAGAATCTTTCCATAATGAGCGGAACGAGCTATACAAGTCTCTGAAGGTGCTCTCTCCACCCATTATTGAGTGATGTCATGTAGGTTTTTCCAAATAAGCAACGAATAATTGCCCAAGAGGAACCCGTTCGGCCAAAATCACCTTGAATTATTCTAGGTTCAGCAGGCCATATAAAATGAATCTTATACCATGGACGTAGAGAAGAACATCAAATGGGGATGGAAAAGTAGGGTAAAGGGAAAGGTAAAAAGATAAAGATATGGATTTGATCAGTTGTGATGTCCTCAATCAGCCATAGCGCTTTGTATTTATAGGCTGAAAGGTCTTGCCCAGTGGAAGTCAAAATCCTTACAATATCATGTCAATTACAACTCTTATCTCAAAGTCAATAAAAATGGACCTACCTAATCGGGAATCGAACCCTCCTGTATGGAAATTTAACCCTTTAGATCCACCATGTAGATACTTCCAACAATAGCTATAACTTTCACATTCGGACTCCAAATTGAGTGATCGACATATGCATTTTGTTCTTCTTGGTGCTATACAAAGGCCCCGTTTGGTACGGCTATGGCTCCTCCAAAAACAGCTCCGGCTTCGGCTTCTCCGGTGGAGCGGCTACTTTGATGGTGCTAAAGCCGTTTTGAAAAATGTTTGGTACAACGGCTCCTCCTAATTGTTTAAAATGCATAGAAAAGATGAAATGTCTATAATACCCTTGCTCTTTTCTATTTTTTATATTTTCTTCTTATTTTTTTCCTTTCTATTTTTCTTTCCCTTCTCTCTCATCCTTATCTGCTCACGCGCCTTCATCTCTGGACCCATCGCCTGCCCCGCCACCCCCGCCACTCACACCTCTCCTGCTTCCTGCCGCATCCGCCTATAGCTGCCGCATCCGTCATCCGCCGCTGCCCTACCACTACCTCGGGCTCACAAGGATGCCCGTCTCGAGCTCCAATGGCCGCCCATCTCCTGCTACCACTGCGAGCATCCACGGCCGCCGCATCTATGACCATCGCGCGCACCCGTGGCCCCGCATCTCCGGTTGCCGCAAGCTCCCATCGGCCATTGCACGCACCCTCGGCCGCGCATCTCCCGCCAACGCGAGCTCCGGCCGGCCCCTACTACAAGCACCTGCGGCCCCGTCGCTGCGAGTTCCGGCTGGCCGCCGCCGCCTTTGGCTCTCACGACCATCCATCTCCCGCCGCGCCTTCCTGCTCTTGTCGCTTCCCGCTACTGGCTGCCCGCACCACCCGCAAAGGGTAAAGAGGGCAAGGACACGGAGGAGCTACAGGAGCCACTTTTTTCAGCTCCCACTCCACGAAACAGCTCCTCTCAGCAGGTTTTCCGGGGTTCTCCGCCAAAGCCCTTTTGGTGCATCTTGTTTGGTAGGGCTACGGTAGGAGCTGGCGAGCGGGCCGGAGCTGGAGTCCTCCCAAATTAAAGAGGCTTTAATAATGCAAGCACACGTAATAACGTTGTACCACTTCACCGGTGAGTACTCCAAAATATCATAAATTTTCCTTAGGAAAGAACTATGCAAGACAGATGTGTATCACTAATTTAAATACCGGCTGAACTTGTCTATAGGAGTAAGAAAAATGATAGGAGTGAAGACCAATGATACATAGGAGATTCAAGATATATGAGTGGTAGGTAATTGGGAGGATAATACATGAGATGAGATGAAAATTCATAGGACTCCTCTACTAACTAAGCTAACCGATCAACACTAATGTTCTCTCTTGACTAGAGGAGACCTGAACTCGACTTCCTTTGAGTTGCTAGTCCTAAACCTTAGAGAGCTGTTGATGGCCGTTAAGTACCAATTTTGCCCGTCAATTTAACTAGAAAATAAAGGAGAAATAGCATTTCTTATAAGCATATTGATTTATAATAATGCTATAAGAAAATAATGTTATTTCCACATGAAACAGCGTGCGGTACCAACCATAGACAAGGGACCCACCTGCCAGCCACCCTGCAAAGATGGTGGCCAGAGGCGGTTGGCCTGGTTAGGCCGATCTAGCTTTGCGCTGCCTCACCAGCAGCCGCCACATGGAAGCCCCTGGACACATTTGGTTTGGCCAGAGGAAACCTATCACAACCGATCTGAAGAAGGCTATAAATAAGAGGGAGAAGTCTCTAATTTGAACAGACACCAAGAAGCTCAGCCTTCCTTACTCATTGAAATATTGAAATTAGTCCTTAGACTAGTGGAGTTAGGCTTGAAGTAGCTCTTCTTTGGGTTCCCAATAACTTTTAGTTTACACTTGTACCACATACCTTACGTGTATAGATGAGTAAATCAAGTGCCATGGCAGCGGTCCAGTATTCTTCATGTTTGCTCTAGTGCAATACATATCTATCGATCCGAAGAGCCGGGGCTCCATACGGGTTACTAGAGTACCACTTATCAATGTAGACATGGGGTCTGGATTGGTTAAATGTTGCATGATACGGGTCTACCCCATGTTTTGCAAAGGAAGGTAGGCAATAGGTGGTGACAACCTTATCCGTCCTTCGTAAACTTCTACGTCCTTTCATAAATTGTCATAATGGGCTGGTGGCTCCTTCGCCAGTCATAATTTGGTGTCTCGGTAGTACCTGCTGGGCGCTTTTGGTAGCCGGCATAACAGTCACCTATCCAAGCAGACTATGATGCCAGTACCCCCCTAAGGATGACATACTCGACTACTCGTCATCTGAGCTGTCGTCAGGAGAGGCACCCCCTAAGAAGAAAGGGAAGAAGGCCAACAACGTTGGGAGTGCTCGTGATAATAAATCTACTGGCCTGTCGCTTGAGGGTTCATCCAAGCCGGCACACCATGCTGAAACTCAGGAAGATGAATTAGTTGCACCGTCTCAACCTTTGCCTGCTCATTCTTTGGTATATCCATCAAGTTAAACCTTGCGGCAACTTGGGTATATCCGTGTCAACCTCAGACGTAAGTATAAGTGTCTTCTTGTAATCTCTCTCCCGTTGTACAGATTTGATGGTAACCTTCTTCACATGCTTTCAAAGTGGCACGAGGACGTGACTTTGGCTGATCTCGCATCATTTCTTGACCTACCCGAGCACTTATTTTTGGATGATGTTTCATTGGATGACCTCCTATTGTACCAGGATGCCGCCCGAGATTCACAAGCCTGTGGCAGCGCCGGCCAGATTCAGGTTCCTAGCCAGCTCCAAGCTCCGGTTCCATCTTCGGCCTCAACAGTGGTGCCTTTGATGATGGTCGACACATCGTCAGCCCCAATCCACACCTTCGAAGCTCCTGCTCCTCCCACCATCGTGGCAAGTCTGCCTGAGCCTTCCGGTAAGGGAGAGGGACCACACGCACCACTTAGCGCTGAGGCTGAAAGCAGCTAAGGTTATTCAAAATCCACTCGTTTCTAGCTCTTCCGTAGAGTTTTAGTGTGACATCCCGGCTCAAGGCTTAATAGGATTAATAGGATACTCATACCAACAAGTTGCAACTTCTTTTCTGGAAATCAATCCCTAAAGAACTCTAAGGTTAAGCGTGCTTAGCCCTGGAGCAATTTCAGGATGGATGACCGACCGGGACAAGTGAGGACAAAGTGTGTAGAAAAAACTTGTGTTGGTCTGTGAGGGTAGTTTATGTCATAGGAAGCTGCTAGATATAAGCGGGAGCGGGCCCGACCTCAGGGAGGCGGGACATTACATTTAGCTTGCTTATATTTTTGTTAACCTTGCTCTTAATAAGGGCGTTGATGGCTGGCCAGCTTCTCTCTCTGAGCTTGAGGAGGCAAAGGAGCAGGACGTGCAAATACTCCTGGAATGGGCCAAGGAGTTCAAGAACAAGGCAGATGCACGTATCTTGAAGCTAGTCCTCAAGTGTCCGTAGTGCCTCGCTGATCTCATTCGTCCCCAAGCAGAGTTGGAGCGTGAATGCTTCAATGCGCGCTGCATTCACATCGAGCTGAAGGAAATTCAGTGCATCATGAAAGAAGGTACCATTGACAAGGAGATTGCTGCGCGCCGCATCAGGATGTGCTTCCTATTGGGTACGTAACTACAAGGGAGCGTGCTAGGAGAGTTTGAGCCAGCTCATCTCCCGTTTGGAGGCGTTAGCGACGCGCCGGGAGGGTGCCTCTACTGCTGAGGAACCCGCTGATCCCGCTGAAGAGAAGGCACGTTCGTACTTGGAGAAGTTGGGTGCCGCCTTTACCGAAGCCAATGATGAGATAGAGCGCGGGTTGGTCGGACACGAGGCCTCGGAGTTACAGAAAGCTTCAGCGCAGGCTGTAGAACATGAACAACTAGCAAAGTCTGCAAGGCTGCATGAGGCAGAACTCCGGGAGCGAGAGGACACCTTCTCTCAACACCTTATCACCTGAAATGACGCTGTCAACTCGCAACGCGTCAATGCCGACAAGCTTGAGAAGCATATAAGTGAAAGCTCTGGTGGAGCAAGCTGCGGCGAAGAGAAGGGATCAAGAGGGTGCAGTCCTGTCAGATATCACCACTATCTTGACATACCCCGTCAAGGATCTGCCATCCAAGGAATCACCATCAGTGGAGTGAGACCGAGCCATGTTGTACTGGCTCCGTAGGAAAAAAGTTTTTGTAATAGCCTTTTAGTCGTATGGACACCATAGTTAGGGCCGTCTCTTTAGAGTTGATAGGTTTGGAGTTTAGCTAGGATTGGGGCATTCCCTGCACCCTTTTGGTTAGTCTGGTGTTCCATTAGGAAGTGTGCTTTGCTTCTCGTTGAATAAAACTTTACTTAGTCACTCAACTGCATTTTTTTTGAGCTTGCACACGCATTCTTTACTCAGCTTCCAGCATACTCTTTCTTTTCTGTTCACTTGTCCATTGTATGACCTTGCGACTACTCGCCGCACTATGTACCGCGGCTGCCGGATGATCGAGCTCAACAAGTTGTAGGCTCGTCTACTGATTTTACTAGTCCCTTGCCGTCACACGTTGCTGCAGACTTGTTATCGCAGGCTGCGATAGCGATCTACTTTGGTGCCGTCCATGCCTGCGTCATCAAGCTAGTGCATGGTCGAGAGCTTTGAGTTCGGCGTGTCCCCGCCAGCTACTTGTTCTGTGCCATCATGGTCGTGGCTGCGAGCTCCAAGTCTGCCGTGTCGGCGCTGATCACTTGCCTCGCGCCATCATGACCATGGCCGCGAGCTTCGAATTCATCGCGAACACGTAATTGAGGCAGGGAAACTCCATCCGCCAAAGGCTTCGTAAGCAGCTAACCTGCTTGTTAGCTTGGTGATGTGTGCATAGGCATGCAGGGTCTTGTAGACGCATGTTCCTTTGCTGCCCATTGGCCTGCGGCATCTTGGGCACATGTGTGCCGTACTCCTCCGATCCGGCCACTGGAAGTGGCACTATGGCATGGCGCCACGACGGTGCACGGGTTGTCCATGCATCGACGAACTTGTATTGTGTCCGGCCATATCATACTTTTCTTTTGCATATGCCCAGCCGGAGGGTCAACTGCTTGCTTGATGATGCGCTAAACCTCGGAACTGCCGTGGTGCCAGCGACGGGGTTTCACAGCTTGGCGCCATCCTGCAATGGTGCACCGCACTGCTCTTGTCAGAGCAAAGCGAAAGGACCCTGCGATGCTTAAGAAAATAGCATACACGTTGCTTGTGCATGCTCCGTTCATTGGGGAGAGAAGAAAGTATCCAATGGATTATAAGGAACACATTTTTTGTTGGGATTTGAAAAAATGTTGGCTCTCTCGCCGAGCGTTAGCTATAAGAGTAGCTTAGGATCAGACTGCCAAAGGACCGAGCCGTCACCTTCACATTGAATAATACCACAGCCCGCCCACACCCTTTTGTCATGGAGACATAGGTGTGGCTAAGTTGGTATGGGTGTTTTTGGGATAACAGCTGGAATTCCTTTTTTTCATTACTTTTGCTGAGGATGATGAATTGCTGCCCTCTGGCTGGGATCAGACTTGAAACTTGAATTTGGTCATCTTCTAAGGAGACCCTTTGAACCTTTTTCTTGATATTTGTCTTCTTGGATTTTGGAATTTGTTTGTTGTTGACGGTCCTTAAGTGAAAAATCCGACCGTCAACTATACTCACAAACAAAAGAAAACTATGCCTCTTACTCACATAATTGTATCACGAACCTAGTTCCACAGATGTATTGCCTACATAACCTTTTCAGGAGTACCAGTCTAAAATAAGAAGAAAACATGAAGGATACCCAGCAAACAAAGCACAGAAGATCATCCACTGCATCACACTTACAAGAGGGAACCAACCCTTGGAACTATAAAAGGGGCCCCTCACCCCCTCATTCCACACACACCACACTTGGAGCATCTCTCTCACTCTCACTTGAGACTTGTAATCCTTAGGGTAGTGGAGCTAGGCTAGTACTCTTCTATTAGCGAAGCAAGTCATCCTCGGGGCCGGAGAGCAGTCCTCGGCCTTGGGTAATGGCTTTGTATTCGAATTGTCGGTATTCTATTCTTAATTCAGAGCCGAGCCTTGGTTGCTTTATTATCTTGGTAGTCTATCATGCTTTGGCTTGTTATGCTGCCTTGTTAGTTAATCATATCATGGCTTGGTGCTTCACTAGTTATGCATTATATATGACTAGGCCAGATGATCTGGGTAAGGATATTGGTTCGTTGTGCTTTCGGGCTTGCCTTAGCGTCTTACTTGTCCATCCAAAGGGTGGGAGACCCGGGGGCGCTAGGGTAGTGTAACACCCAAAAATATAGGAATTAAAATTTTTTAAAAAATATTTTTATAAAAGCCACAAAATGAAATTATGCATGCATCTTTCTCTCTTTTTCTTCTCCCACTCTTTTCTTTCAGCCCGGCCCAAACCTCTCTCTCTTCTCCTTCTATTTTTCTTCTTCTCGCGGCCCAACCCAGTCGGCCCAAATCCTTCTCTCTCCTCCTCTCTATTTTTTTCTTCTCCTCTCCCCGCGGCCCAACTCGGCCGGCCCAAACCGCCTTACTCTCCCTCACCTCTCTCTCACCGACGCGCTGGACCCACCTGCCAGCGCCCTCTCTTCCTTTCCTTTCTTCTTCCTTTCGCTCCTCTCTCTTTCCTTTTTCCGCCGCGACACCAGACGCGCCGCGCCGTCGTCCGCGCCTCCCTCCCATTTCCTTTTTCTTCCTCACCCCGAATCCAGTTCGTCCCTGCGCTGTCGCCCGCGTCTCCTCCTTCCTTCCCCGCGACGCTGGCTTGCCATACCGGCCGCGGTACGCGCTCCACCCCTTTCCTTCGCAGGCCGCAGCGTGAGCTACCGCCTTCCTTTTCCCGGCCGCTCGGCCTCTTCCCCTCCCCTATAAAACCCACGCCGGAGCCCTGCTTTGCACCCAGAGCCGTCGTCAACCTCTTCTTCTACCCCGCACCGTCGCACGCCCCTGGAAATCGCATACCGGAGGAACGCCGCCGCCCCTTCGTCGACTTGCCATCCCTCTGTTTCTCCAACGACTACAACCCTCGCCGGAGTTCCGCGAGGTGGTGAGCACCAAGCTGCCCCCGTTTCCCCCCTCTCTCTCGCCGGAGCTCTATCTCCGCCCGCCGCCATGGCCGCTGGTCTACGATCGCCGCACGGCCGTCCCGTGAACCCCCACCACTTTCGCGTGCCGCCCTCTATCTCCCCGGCATAACCCCAGCCTGAACCGAGCCCCGGAACACCGGATTCGGTGAGCTCGGGCCGTCCGCCGCCGCTCTCGCTCGCCGCCGGCGCCCAGCGCTGCCGAGCGATTCGCCCGACCCTTACTCCTAGTGCTGCCTAACCGATTTGCCCGACCCTTATTCCGCGAGCTGCGTCCGATTCGCCCGACCCTAACTCTGTGAGTCGACCCGAGCCGACCCTCATCCTGCCACCCGATCTAGATCTAACGGCTAGAACAGATCTGAGCCGCGCATGAGTCGCCGCCTTCGCCCGACCCTTACCCCGCCGCCTGATTCTGATCCAACGGACCAGATTCGCCCGACCCTAGCCGTCCCTGGAACCTTTGCAGAAAAGCCCCTAGGCTTTTCAGGAATCAACCCGCAGTCCAGATCGGTAGAAAAATAATTAGAGTTAAGTCCTTTCTTTTCTGTCCCGACCCCTGACTTTCTTAGAATTAGTACCTGCCGTCCAGGACCTCCAGTTTTGCATCCCGACCCTCTGTTTAAGGTTTAATTATGTTTTAGCCCCTGATTTCTTCAGATCTAGCCCCTGGAAGTTCAAAACTCTCGCAGTTAGGTCCCTGGATCACTGTTTTAGCCATATCTTCATCGTTTCAACTCCGATTTCAGCGATTCTTGCGCTCACGCGATCCTTGCATCATGAACTACAATATTATCATCTTTTTACTCTCTGTTTGTACTATTTATTGTACTGTTTCTTATTTGTTTGTGTGATCGCGTAGACAACGTGACGTTCGAGCAAGACCAAGAGCAAGCTTACGAGGAAGAGAATCAACAGCTGTTTGAGGAAGGCAAGTGGACTTCCCTCCCCTGCATATTCTATTTTATCCCAACAATAGTATGATAATTCCCTTTACTTTAATGTTGCTTGCATAAACTTGATGGGTTACCTATACTAAGGACATACCTAGTCTTTTACCCAAAGCCTTGAAACACCTGGGTTTACTATTCATGTTGGGTAGACACGCTTAGTTGCAAACTTTGGGATTTGTGTTGGTTTACTCTTATGACAATGTTGATCACATTTCATAATGTTGTTATACCGCGTTAATTCAAGATCAACTTTGTTTAATGGGAACATGGAGAACCACCCAAGTGAACAGTGCAACCACAAAGTCATATGGCTCTGACCTTAGCCAATTAATTAGATGTGTAGTTAGCTGGTGGCCTTACCGATAGGGCAAGGAGGGGGTCAGTGATAGGGGTCATAGCCCGGTCCTCTTGGCGTAGCTGCCTTTGCTAAGGAGCTGACCATTAGGGAGGTTTATGGACCACACTGCTACTGAAACTCTAGCGGGCTGCCTAGCTCTCGACATGTCTTTGTAAAGGCTTCATAGTGTACCCTCGCCACTCACCTCAGAAGTGTTTAAGGGCCTTGCAAACCCGGGCAACTCTGGGGAACACGATTTGTGGGTAAAGTGTACAACCTCTGCAGAGTGTAAAACTGTTATAACAGTCGTACTCACGGTTAAGAGTGGCTTGGACCCTCGCATGATAATGAAACTTGAAGATTAATTAAATTGTGGTTCTTGGTTTATATTTATGTTGCTGGTACCTTTATGTTAATAGGTATAAACTTAAACCTAGTTAATAGGTGCTTGCTAATAAATACTTGACCAACTAAAAGTGTTCGCTGCTGCAAACCTTAGCCTATCCTTGATGGCCTTGCATATTCACCCCACTTGCTGAGTACCAACCATAAGAGTACTCACCCTTACCCAACTACTGTTCAGAAGAGAACTTTGAAGAGGAGAACTTCGACGACTTCGAGGAGTTCTAGGCATGCGTTCACCAGTCATCGCCTGTGGAAGACAGAGTTGTTGCAGACTTCATTTTGGGTATATCAGTGTAACGTTTAAAGACCTTTGTGTCTCTTTTATTCGAAGTGTAATATGGTTAAATACTTTATTTACTTACTTTTTGAGCATTGTCTTTGATATATTACACTTTTCCGTCTATTATGTGTGTGTGAACATGATCCTGGCGCACACATGAGATGCATCTGGTTCTTTCTAGAATCGGGTGTGACAAGTAGTGACCTCATACACGAGCGTGGTGCTCGGGTATGCGGGATCCTTCGAATATGACTGTGCTCATGGGTTTGACTGGGGTAGACGACAGGTGGTGACAACCCTGTCCGTCTGCTACGAAGCTGCTTTGTGGTTAGTGTATTCCCCAATGTTCGGGTACGGTGTACGAGTTCTGAAAGATGTAACGGCCCGAATGTACTTCGGGAGAGGATATTCTCCCTGGTATCCCTAATTTCCAGGCACCTGCAGTTCTAACTATATGTATGTTGCATAACGCTTGCTTGCTTGAATAGATACTATTAGGACCTTGTTGTATCCCTATGCTCCCACTAACCCGTAGATTTATTCGTTATTCGTTATTCTTTATCTTGAGATTGGCCTAAATGTGTGTGTCACATTACCCCTATCCATATATTTATCATGACTTACCCCTGTATGTTCTATAGTCTATAGCTTATTCATGTCATCTTGATTATCTACCAAGTAAACTCTTTCACATCATGCCCTCCTTTGGGAAAATATAAATTACGATACCCGAATACTCTCCGACTGAAATGCAACAACGGTATATCCGTGCACTTACGGATTCATTTCTGTAATCGTTACGACATACCACATGGCGTTTCCTTGGCGCCATCGCTGGGGATGGGACTAACACCCTCGTTCCTAGTGGTGACGCTATGAAATTCCAACAAGCATTTCTGGCGCTGTTGCCGGGGAGTGGCATTGATGTAAAAGATTTACTAATACATGATCATGACAACATGTTTAAGAAATAGCTATAGCTTATACAGGCTAATGTTGCTTTTGTTTTCTCTTGATTGGATGAAAATAGGATAGTGTATGACTGGTTTCTCCTTGCCAACAAACTTCGTTGAAAACCCTGAGAAGCTCGTGGGAAGGGTCCAACCCCACATTGTCCCTCCTCAGATCGTGCTGTCGACAACCAGATCAGCTTTCCAAGCACCATCGACGACAACCGAACCCATGACTGAAAAGACTCTCCGCGACTTTTTCGTCCCCTCCCCCGCCAATGTGGCGACTGGACCCAACATTGATGTTGGGGACGTGAATTTTGAGCTCAAATCCAGCCTCATTAACATGGTGTAGGCTAGCCCTTTTTGTGGCAAGCCTAACAAGGATGCCAACGCCCACCTCCAAAATTTCCTAGAGTTATGCAAGATCGTAACCATACGGGGCATCACGGCTGACGTCACGAGGCTTCGCCTGTTTCCCTTCTCCCCCCGAGGAAGGTGAAATAGTGGTTCTACAAGAACAATGAAACTGTCAGCATGTGGGATAAATGTTCCACGGTGTTCCTCGCAAAGTTCTTTCCACTGGGCAAATCAAATGTCCTGCACGGGAAAATATCAAGTTTCCAGCAGACACGGATGGAGTCCATCCCGAAAACTTGGGAAAGACTCCAAGAGTACATACTCGCATGTCCTCATCATGGAATGGACGAGTGGCTTGTACTCCAAAGCTTCTACAACGGGTTAACGACAACATCTAGAGCCCACCTAGACGCTGCTGCTGGAGGAGCCTTCCTCGACCTCACGATAACCAAGGCTACGACCTTGATAGAAAAGATGGTCTCCAACCAGGGTTGGAGCGAGGAGCGTTCTCAACCCCGTACCAAGGGCATGCACACCATCAAGGAGACGGACATGCTCGTCGCCAAGATGGACCTCCTATTGAAGCGCCTAGACGAACGAGCGCAGTACAAGGAGAGTATGAACAACTACGCTCAAGCCATAGACTCACATCCCATGTGCGAGGTCTGCGGCAATGATGGACACTCGGGGAACGACTGCCCTGAGACCCGTGAAGACGCCGCCTTCATCAACAACAACAACGGGTACCGTCCACAGGGAGGCCAAGGGTGGGGCCAATCACGCCCACCATACCAAAGAGGAGGTAATAAGAATTACAATTCGAATTACAATTCAAACCAACCCTCATAAAAGATCTTGTTCTTGGCCAAGTGAAAATAAATGAATCTATAACTAAAAAGCTTGCTGCCAATGATAAAATTCTTGAGAGCATAAGCATAAAAGGTGAAACTCTTTCTTCTGCTCTTAAAAAACATCTAAGTTTTTATAAAATGATAGAAACCCAACTCGCATAAATTGCTGCTGCCGTTCCAACATCCGAAAAAGTAAATGCGGTGACCACGAGGGGTGGTAAGTCCACTCGTGATCCGCCACACCCTAACCATGAAGGGAAGACAGCAGGACCGCAAGAAGACGAGGGGTCGTCGGGCCAGGAGGAAGATTAGGAGCCAGAGAAAGAAACGACCCTGTGTTGGCGTTTCATAGCGTCATCACTAGGATAGGTGTTTCCCAGCAACAGCGCCAGAAATGCCGTGGGGTATTTCTTACGTTACAGAAGGATCCGCAAGCGCACGGAATACCGTTGTAGCATTTTACCCGTGTGTACGGGGTCGTATTTATATTTCCGCAGGGAAGGCGGTGATTATTGGAATAGATTAGTATGTTGATTAGTTCTAGAATGGATATTTATTTGAATAAATAGGGGTAAGATAATATATGGTAAGAGGTAGTGCGACACACAAGTTACTCATGCTCTATCTCTATGCAAAGCTTACAGGAAGGGAGAAATGAAGAAGAAAGCTAATCTAAGGACTTATGTACTCCTAACTAAGCATACAGTCTATATTAAGCACTCATACACATACACATGATTAGGAACGGGCTCTAGGCTCCTAGGCATCACCGGGAGACCGCACAAGATATGGCTAGGTGGCCACTTGATCTTCACGGCTATTTTATGCACCTCCTACAGCTACTACACGAACGGGGAGGGTTACGCTGGACAGACAGGGCTATCACCACCTGCCGCCTACCTCATCTAACCATGGTATAGAGGTGCATCCAGCAACACTGATTAGCCCAGACACCACGTCTACGCTAATAACTAATACTCTAATGCCCCGCGCGGAGTTCCCACCCTTCGGATGGACAGACATCACACTAGAGCAAACATACGAATATTGGAACCAATGTTGTAGCCTAGATGTCTTACCACATCTAATCATGAAAGAGATAAGACCTAGATATAAACTAAGCATAGCACACACATCTAAATACACAGAACATATACTATACGGGTACACTAGACTAGAAGATAACTCTATTAAGAAATTTCGAATATTACAAAGGAGAGGAAGAGTAAAACCCATACCGAACACTCCTAGGCAAGACTCGGGAACCGAAGAAGATCTACTTCACCTAAATCCACTATCCTAAAGACTAAGCAAGAGAGGTGCTTGAGAGAGCAACTTGAGGTGTTGCAACTTGTGGTGTCTTCATTAGTAGCACCCTCTCTCATATTTATAGAGGTGAGTGTGGGGGGTGTGCAGCAGCTCCACGGCATGCAAATGACTTGAGCCTTGCCAAACCAACATTGGGAACCAATGGGGAAGCGCCATGTCAAAGCAGGTAACTCGGTGGCCTTCTGCTGGGTCAGCCGACCTAGGCCCGGTCCAGACTGGGTCCAGGCTGCTCTTGGTGGCTGCCATGTGGGCCCTGGTCGCTCCTGTGCGTGAGTGGGCACCATCCTAAGTCGGTTGCCTTCCTTGGTGGGCCCTTCAATCCATGGGAGTCCAAATGGCGTGCTCTAATTGGTCGACGTGACTTGCCTTGGATTGAGGTGCTTGTTTAACACTTGAATTCTGCTCAATTTCCTTACATTGCAAATTCTCCAAGGGGAATGTGGAAATGGTATTATTCTAGATAAATATGCAAGTTAAGTATGCTAGTCATTCCAATTTCCTGGTCAAATTTGCACTCACTAATGGTCCGTAGCGAGCGTCAACAAGAACCCCCAAGCTGTTCTTTGCTCATCATGAGCAAAACAGGACAAATCAGGTTGTTGATCAGAAAATTGTTAGACTCGTTACCTGCTATCGTGTCAAGTCTGAGGCATAGATGATCTCCTTGGGAATGAGTAATGTTGGCATGAATACTTGGTCCTTGTTACCTTCATCATCTATGGGGCTTATGAGCTTCCCATCATCTTGAGCTGTTGAGAGTTAGAACAGTCGACAGAGCAGTACTTACCTTCCCTTTGCTTAACAATCTATCTGGAGATTTTCTTTTTGGAAATAGTAAAACGAGACTAAGTTCGTCGAATGATTCACTCAGATCGCTCAATGGTGTATGAATCCTTAACAAGGCACTTCTCCTTAAGGTATGGAATGGATGAAGCATACCTGCATTTCATATATTGTCAAGACAAAGAGTGGATCCATGGAGAAAACTAGTCATATCCCAAGATCAAGAGGTGCATGTGTGTGGGTAGATGAGAGGTATGATTACTCCTTTTTGGTTTGTGATCTCTCTCCTCTTTATTTTATTTTTGTATATTTTTTAGACATGGCTATCCCCCTTTTATTCTTTCTTTTCCTCTTTTTCTTTTTTTTCGGGGATGACCAAGCCTAATTTCTTTTTCAGGGATAACATGAGGAGAGATCACAAGCTTCATGGAGCATTTATTTGGTGGATGGATGGAGGAACTCCCCCAAGCGAGCTCTTGGTTTAAGGTCCGATGAGCAGGACCCTCTCCATACCTGTTTAAGTCGAGGTCGAATCGTCCATACCTGGAGAGGATGTAGAGGATGACGACGTCTTCTTCTTTCTCCACACCTTCTTCTTCTTCTTCTTTGTTGTTGCCGGTGGTGTGAGAGTTGGATCCTCGGGTGTGAGACTGTGTTTCTCCCAGTCTTCAAACCATTCCGGTTCTGTCCCCAGCCCTTGTTCTTTGCTATCCTCATGAAGCAGGTATACTTGTTCACGTCTGTTGTGGAGCCTGAACTTCATGGTCTTCTTCCAAATCCGGAAACTAATTCTTCCGGTCCCCACATCTATCCTGGCCTTGGCGTCTCTTAGGAATGGTCGCCCAAGAATGAGCGATATTCCCAAATCACCCTCCATGTCAAGGATTACGAAGTCCGCGAGGATGAATGAATTCTGGACTCGCACCAGGAGATTCTTCACAATTCCCTCGGGATATCATATCCTGGAGTCGGCCAGCTGCACACACATGCAAGTAGGGGAAAGAGCAGAGCTAGTTCTTCGAAGGTTACCTTGGGCATGATGTTGACGCTTGCTCCAAGGTCGAACAAGGCATGCTCATAAGAACGGTCGTATATAGAGCAGTTGATCATTGGGGTTCCACGATTCTCCTTTATAGTCACCGCTAGGTTGCCCCAAGAACTCTTCCGTGGGCGATCAAGTCTTTCTGCATAGTTAGTAAAGAATTTACCACGTGATGGCTTACCCCATTTTGTGGTTATAGCATTTACGCTCTCCAGGGGAGCCTCGAGTTTCCCCGGGATCTTCCCTCTCTCTGCAGAAGGAACAGCGGCAGCCAGCTGAGCTAGTTGAGTTTCAAGCATTTTTTTATAGCTCGGCTGGTTCTTACCATCTTCGCTTGGATAGTCTCCAAGGTCTTGTCATTGGCGGCAAGATTCTTTTGAATTGCTTCTTTAGTCTTTGCTTGGCTAAAGACAAGATCCTTCAAGGAAAGGTTAGAATTAAACGAATTTAAATTACCATTACCTCCTTGGTAGTAGGGGCGCGACTGGTTCCACCCCCGACCTCCTTGTTGACAAAACCCATTGTTGTTGTTCATGTACATTACTTCTTCCTGGGTTTCAGGGCAGTCGTTCCCCGAATGTCCGACGTTCCCACAGACCTTGCAAGTCATACGAGAATCTAAGGCTTGAAGTACCTAGGGGGGTCGGCTGACCAAGGCCCGGTCTAGACCGGGTCCAGGCTGCTCTGGGTGGCTGCCATGTGGGCCTCGGTCGCTCCTTTGCGTGAGTGGGCGCCGTCCTAAGTCGGTTGCATGCCTTGGTGGGCCCTTCAATCCATGGGAGTTCAAATGGCGTGCTCTGATTGGTCGACGTCACTTGCATTGGATTGAGGTGCTTGTTTAACACTTGAATTCTGCTCATGCCGTAGCGAGCGTCAACACCCCGCAAGAGTTCATTGATACGAGCTTCATGCCATTTCTAACTCGTAATCGGAAGATGGCGGTGGACGAGCAATTCGCTCGTTTCGTTGAGATGATCCAGAAGATACATGTTAACGTCCCCTTGTTGGACGTGATGCATATACCAATGTACGCTCGCTACATCAAGGACATCATCAACAACAAGCGATCGCTCCCCACCACAGAAGTCGTCAAGCTCACAGAAGAGTGTAGCGCAGCTATACTCAACCAACCTCCAGAAAAAAAAACAGATCCGAGGTGCCCAACGATCACCTACTCAATCGGGACCCAGCACTTCATGCATGCCTTGTGTCACCTTGGGGCCAGTGTCAGTGTGATGCCCAAGGTTGTCTTAAACAAGCTGAACCTCACTCACTTCACACCGACACCAATGCATCTCCAGCTAGCCGATTCCTCAGTTCGTTATCCAGAAGGAATCGCAGAACATGTTCTAGTGAGAGTAAGGAATTACTTCATCCCTATCGACTTCGTGGTGCTCGACATGGAGAAAACCAAAGAAACACCACTCATCCTGGGGCAGCCATTCTTGAGCACTGATGGAGCACAAATAGACGTTGGAGCAGAAGAGATCTACATCAACATGAACGGCAAGGATGAAAAATTCCCGTTTCAGCCCAGGAAAGAACAATGCTCAATGATCAAGATTAAGTATGGGCCAAATACACAAGGCATTCAAGAAGTTGAAGTAACTCCACCCAAGATGGATAAACTTTTCACCCTCATGAAAGAATTCATGAGAGGAAAAGGAAAGGTTGGAACAGAGGTCCGGGCAGTGGAAAAACTCAAAAGCCAACCCTCACAAAAAGCCACAAACCCCAAAGCCCACATGGAAAACACCAACCACACCAGCAAAACCACAGAAACCCAAAAAGGTGTGGAGGGTAAAGAAAGAGTCAACATCCGACTCCGTTTCTCCCGAACCGGATACCGTGACCAATGGTAACTAAACGCTGGAGAAAAGTCCAGCCCGCAGGACTCAAAATGACGAGCCTTTGCCAAAGGTAAAATGGTATTTACATCATATTTGATTTCCCAAAATTTGCTTTTTCACTTTATTTGAATTTTCTCACTGCATATTTGAATTTCCAAAGTTTTCTTGCATGCTAGAATTTTTCTAGCCCTTTTTCTCTTTCTACAAAAAAGCCAAAATAATTCAGAGCACCAAAACCATTTGAAAAATATTTTTGAACATCTTTTCCGAGGCAAACTCTGATCAAGCATCCCATAGCTATCCTCTATATGGCCATTGGGAATCACATAAGAAAGAGCAGCTGAGGTGGGCCCACTATGGGGTCGGCCGCCCAGGAGCAACGGCTCCTGGGCCCCACCACCTCCAACAGTCACTAGCCATTGCATGTTGTCCGTTGCCAACATGTTCTCGGCCAGTCCTCTATAAATGGAGCCCGAGGAGGGGTGTCCTTCACTCACACTTCACTTCCTCACTCCCTCTCACTCTCAAACTTTGCTCTCGGGTTTCATTTGATTTTATGCTCAAGTTCAAGTGCAAGAACTCTCTCTCTCTCTTTCTCTCTCTCAGTTCTTTGCTGCAAGAAAGTCCACATACTTGGAGGAACAATGTTTAGGTAAGAGCTTCCACTTCGATTTCACTAACATAACCAGATTCTAGTTGTTCTTGTTCGTTCTTGCCTTCAAGAATGAAGGGCATTGGACGAAAGGTTTCCAGTGCGTTGAAGAAGATGACGGGAGGAAGCTCATCCTGTTCTCGGGGTGGTTCAAGCTCCCGCCACACTCACGAACCTACGCGAAGCCCGAGGGTGATGGACTATGAAGAAGAAGAACAATAACAACAACAACAAGAAGCGCAAGCTGAACCGCAAGCCGAGGACATGGCGATGGACGACGATGATGCACAGTACCTCGACTTGCGAGACAACCGTGAATGACAAGCCGACACCATCCTCAAGCATCGAAGCTTTGGCCACACCAAAGCCTTCGATCCGGACCTCCTCACAAAGATAGGTATGGACATAGACTTTGCTAACGTTTGGCATGCGGTTGGATGGGATGGTTTTGTGCCCATTGAGGAGAATGGTTCTCGACTCCTCACCATCAAGTTTCTTTGCAATCTTTGAGAGGTGGATGACGGTGTTTTGTTTTGACTTTTCGGGCATGAATTTTACATTACTAGGAAAGATTTGAATCACCACCTCGGTTTTAACAAACGCTTGCCGGTTTCTCTCGAAAAAGCTTGCCGCGGTTTTAATCGACATGATTTTTGGGGTTTGATTTCAGGTCAAGTTGTTCATGGCAAGTTTGCACCTCGGTGCTTGTTGGCACTCCTTAGCCTTTACGAACTAATCCGCAAGCGCACGAATACCGATGTAGCTTTCACCAGGGAGTTTACCTGGGATATAGAATCCAAGGAACGGTAGACGCAACCAGACCTAAAACTATTAAACCGGACCCACCTTGAGAGAAGAGGTAAGAGGGTAGAGGGCCTAACTTCAGTTAGCCGACTCGTTACCCAGATAACTAGTTACTTATGTAAGTGTTAGTACCTCTAACTGAAGTTAGGCCCTGCATGGTGGACTACAACGAATGGACAGGGCTATCACCACCTGCCGCCTACCACATCATTTCCGAGGGGTGGAGTACTACCCAAGATAACTATCACGCCTAAGCACCATGCTTCAACTATCAAATTACTGACTTCTGCCTCACGTTAAGGCAAGAAGAAACCCCAAATAGTTAGGCTTGCTGGACCACACAAACAAGGGATCCCGCAGATCAAAAGAAAGTAAACTAACTAGATACCGAAAGTAAGAGAAATTCTAGCGAGATACTGAAGGTAAGCGAGGAACTTACTTTGATAATATTCCCTTGAGTGTCACACCCGATTCTAGAAAGAACCGGATGCATCTCATATGTGCGCCAGGATCTCGTTCACACACATATGGTAGACGGAAAGTGTAATATATCAAAGACAATGCTCAAAAGTAACTAAATAAAGTATTACACTCCGTATAAAGGAGACACAATTGTCTTTAAACGATAAACCGTTATACCCTATATGAAGTCTTCAAAACTCCATCTTCCACAGGCGATGACTGGTGAACGCAGGACCTAGAACTCCTCGAAGTCGTCGAAGATCTCCTCTTCAAAGTTAACTTCTGAACAGCAGGGGGCAAGGGTGAGTACTCTTATGGTTGGTACTCAGCAAGTGGGGTGAAAATGCAAGGCCATCAAGGATAGGCTGAGGTTTGCAGCAGCGGTTGCTTTTAGTTGGTCAAATATTTATTAACAAGCACCTAATAGCTAGGTTTCAGTTTATACCAACCCACTTTAGTAAAAACATAAAGATACCATCAACAATAACATAAACCACGAACCACAATTTAATTAATCTTCAAGTTTCATTATCATGTGAGGGTCCAAGCCACTCATAACCGTGAGTACGGCTGTTATAACAGTTTTACACTCTGCAGAGGTTGTACACTTTACCCACAAATCGTGTTTCCTTGGATCGCCCGGGTTTGCAAGGCCCTTAAACACTTCCGAGGTGAGTGGCGAGGGTACACTACGAAGCCTTTACAAAGACATGTCGAAAGCTGGGCAGCCCGCTAGAGTTTCAGTAGCGGCATGGTCCATAAACCTCCCTAATGGTCAGCTCCTTATCAAAGGCAGCTACCCCAAGAGGACCGGGCTATGACCCCTATCACCGATCCCCTCCTTGCCCTTTCGGTAAGGCCACCAGCAAACTACACATCTAATTAATTGGCTAAGGTCAGAGCCATATGACTTTGTGGTTGCACTGTTCACTTGGGTGGTTCTCCATGTTCCCATTAAACAAACTTGATCTTGGAATTACGCGATAAAAGCCACAAAATATAACGTGATCGTCGTGTAACGAAAGAGTAAACCAATACCAATCCCAAAGTTTGCAACTAAGCGTAACTACCCAACAAAGTAGTAAACCCAGGTGTTTCAAGGTTCGGGGTAAAAGACTAGGTATGTCCTTAGCATAGGTAACCCATCAAATTTATGCAAGCAACATTAAAGTAAAGTGAATTTTCATGCTGTTGCTGGGATCAGAGGGTGAAAATCCACTTGCCTTCTTCAAGCAACTTCTGATTCTCTTCCTCGTAAGCTTGCTCTTGATTTGGCTCGAACGTCACGTTGTCTACGCGATCACACAAACAAGCATACACAAACAAATAAGAAACAACACAACAAATAGTACAAACGGAAGGGTGAAAAGATGCTAAAGTTGCAGTTCATGATGCAAAGATCGGGTGGGCTCAAGAATCGCTGAAATTGGAGTCGAAACGATGAAGCTATGGCTAAAACAGTGATCTGGGGACCTAACTGCTAAAGTTTTGAATCTCCCGAGGCTAGATCTGAAGAATTCAGGGGCCAAAACATAATTAAACCTTATACAGAGGGTCGGGGTGCAAAACTATAGGTTCTGGACGGCGGGTTCTAATTCTAGAAAAGTCAGGGGTCGGAACAGAAAAAGAAAGGGCTCAACTCTAATTATTTTCTACTGATCTGGACTGCGGGTTGATTCCTGGAAAACCTAGGGGTCTTTCTGCAAAAGTTTCGGGGACGGCTAGGGTCGGGTGGATCTGGTCCATTGGATCAGAATCGTGCGGCGGGTCGGACAAATCGGCGGAGTAATGGTCGGGCGAATCGGCTGAGTAAGGAGAAGGTCGGGTAAATCGGCAGTGTAAGGTGAAGATCGCTTCTGGCCATTAGATCTAGATCGAGCGGCAGAGGAAGGGTCGGCTCGACAGGATGAAAAGGGGTCGGGCGAAGCGGAGTTTTACTGGGCGTCGGCGGTGAGCGAGTGCGGCGGCGGACGGCCGGAGCTTCACCGAATCTGGTGTTCCGGGGCTCAATTCAAGCTGGGTTCATGCCGGGAAGTGAGTGGGCGGTACGGTGAAGGTGAGGGTGATTACGGGATGGCTGTGCAGCGGCTGTGAACTGTCGGCCACGGCGGCGGGCGGAAACAGTTCTCCAGCGAGGAATCGGGTCTGCGGCGGAGCAAAAGAGAGAGAGGAATCTAGTGCGGCTAGATGTTACCAACTTGCGGAGCTCTGGCGGGAGTTGAAGACAGCAGGGAAACTGCAGATCGGCGAGTCGACGGAGAATCGGCGACACGGGACGGCGGCGTTCCTCTGATGTGCAACTTCCAGCGGCGTGCGACAATGTTGTGTAGAGGAAAAGATTTGAGCTTGGCTCTGGTTGCAAAGCGGGGTTTCAGCGGGATTTTATAGGGGCAGATCGGCCGAGATTAGGAAGGCGGTGCTGCGGAATCGATCAGGACTCGGGTAAGAAGAAAGAAAGAGAACGGAGCACGAACGACAGCACGGAGTCGTTCCGGACTCTAGGTAAGGAAACAAGAAAGAAGAAGAAGGCGCCGACAGGTGGGGCCTATCTGTCGGTGAAAGAAAGAGTCGGGTGAGAATCGGCCACGGAGTTGGCCGCGGGAAAAGAAAAGAAGAAGAGAAGAAGGATTGGGCTGGGCTGAAAGAAAGAATAGGAGAAGAAAAGAAATAAAGATGCATGCACAATTTATGATTTTTACGAAAATACTTTTAGAAATTTTAGCTCCTATATTTTGGGTGTTACAAAACCTACCCCCCTTAAAAAGAATCTCGTCCTCGAGATTAGGAGGGACTAGGGAACAGCTGAGGGAATTCTGCAATCAGTTCATCTTCTCTTTCCCAAGTGGCCTCATCCTCTGAGTGGTGACTCCACTGTACTCTGCACATTTGATCACCTTGTTCCGGGTAACCCTCTGAGATGTTTCCAAAATTCTAACCGGATGCTCTGCATAAGTCAAATCTTCTTGTACATCAAGTTCCTCCAACGGTAATTGCTCCTCTGGTACTCTCAAACACTTCTTTAACTGTGACACGTGAAACACATCATGGAGATCTGACAATCTTGCCGGTAACTCCAATCGATATGCCACTTCATCTTTCCTTTCCAGGATCTGAAAAGGACCAATGTAACGTGGTGACAACTTTCCTTTCACTTTGAATCTACGTAAACCTCTGATGGGTGATACCTTCAAATACACAAAATCTCCAACTTCAAATGTCAATTCCCTTCTTCGTGTATCGGCATAACTTTTCTGTCGTGACTGGGCAGTCTCGAGATTATCCCGAATTATCTGGACTTGTCTATCCGCTTCTTGAAGAATCTCTGGTCCAAAAACTTGACTTTCTCCTGTCTGATTCCAATACAAGGGTGTCCTGCATTTTCTTCCATATAATGCTTCAAATGGTGCCATCTTGAGACTTGCTTGGTAACTGTTATTGTAGGAGAATTCTGCATATGGCAAACTTTTATCCCAACTACCTCCATGTTTGAGGGCACATGCTCTCAACATGTCTTCTAACACTTGATTCGTTCGCTCAGTCTGCGGATGATATGCAGAACTGAAATTGAGCTTTGTATCCATAGATTCATGTAATTTCTGCCAGAAACACGACGTGAACTGGGTACCTCGATCAGACACTATCTTATTTGGAACACCGTGCAGACACACAATTCGTGACATGTACAGTTCTGCTAACTTGGCTCCGGTGTAGGTTGTTTTGACTGGGATGAAATGTGCGATTTTTGTCAATCTGTCCACAATAACCCATATCGAGTCATAACCATCACGAGTACGAGGTAACCCTACAATGAAATCCATACCAATCTCTTCCCATTTCCATTCAGGTACTTTCAAAGGCTGGAGTAAACCTGCTGGTCTCTGGTGTTCTGCTTTCACTCTCTGGCACACATCACACAAAGCTACGTGAGTTGCTACGTCTCTTTTCAAACCATACCACCAGTACCTTTCTTTCAAGTCTTGATACATTTTGGTACTTCCAGGATGAATGGAATAAGCGGAATCATGTGCTTCCTTGAAAATAAGCTCACGAAGGTGGTCAACTTCAGGCACACAGATCCTTTTCCTGAACCAAATGGTTCCTTGTTCATCTTCGGTGAAATCCTTAGTCTTGCCTAAACCAATTTGAATCTTGATCTCTTTGATCTTAGCATCTGCCAACTGTCCTTTTCTGATCTCTTGTTCTAGTGTCGGTTCCATTTCCATGGTTATGGCTTCCGCTTGTGTGACAATTCCCAAGTTCAAACGTGCCATCTCCCAACGTAATTCTTGAGGCATCAATCGAGCAATCATCATATTAGCTTGTCCTTTCAGGCTTAGGGCGTCTGCCACAACATTAGCCTTGCCAGGATGATACTGAATATCCAAATCATAGTCTTTGATTAATTCTAGCCATTTGCGCTGTCTTAGGTTAAGATCCTGTTGCGTTAAGATGTACTTCAGACTCTTATGGTCCGTGAAGATCTGACACTTGTTTCCGATCATGTAGTGCCTCCAAATGTTCAATGCGTGCACGATGGCAGCCAATTCCAAGTCATGGGTAGGATAGTTCTGCTCATGCTTTCTCAGTTGTCTTGAAGCATAGGCCACAACTTTGCCTTCTTGCATTAACACACATCCAAGACCCATCCGTGAAGCGTCGCAATACACGTCAAACCCTTTGTGGATATCTGGCATTATCAACACAGGGGCAGTGGTCAATCTTGTTTTCAGCTCTTCAAAACACTTTTGGCATGTATCATTCCACTTAAATTCTTTCCCTTTTTCCAACAGAGAAGTCATAGGTTTCGCAATCTTTGAGAAGCCTTTAATAAATCTGCGGTAGTAGCCTGCAAGTCCGAGAAAACTTCTGATTTCAGGCACAGTCTTCGGTGGATTCCAGTTTAGAACATCTTGAACTTTACTTGGGTCTACTGCAATTCCTCCATCTGTGATAACATGTCCAAGGAAAGAAACTTCTCTCAACCAAAAATCACATTTGCTCAGCTTAGCATATAACTGATTCTCTCGGAGTTTCTGTAACACTATCCTCAAGTGCTCTTCATGTTCTTCCTCGTTCTGCGAATACACCAAGATGTCATCAATGAACACAACCACAAACTTGTCAAGGTATTCCATGAAAACCTTGTTCATCAGGTACATGAAGTATGCTGGAGCGTTGGTCAATCCAAACGACATCACAGTAAACTCGTACAGACCATATCTGGTAGTGAAGGCTGTCTTGGGTATATCCTCTGGTCGGATCCTTAGCTGATGATATCCTGATCTCAGATCAATCTTGGAGAAAACCTTGGCACCTCTCATCTGATCAAACAAATCTTCAATCCGGGGCAGTGGATACTTATTTTTGATGGTCACGTCGTTCAACGACCTGTAGTCTACGCACATCCTTCTGCTGCCATCTTTCTTATCGACAAAGATCACGGGTGCTCCCCACGGGGATGAGCTAGGACGGATAAATCCCTTAGCTAACATTTCTTCTATTTGTTTCTTTAGTTCACTTAGATCCTTAACATCTATTCTATAGGGTCTTTTAGAGATAGGTGCAGTACCAGGTAAAAGATCAATACTGAACTCAATGTCACGAACAGGTGGCATACCTGGTAAATCTTCCGGGAAGACGTCGGGGTACTCACTGATAACTCTGATATCTTCCAGAGGCACTCCCTTCATTTGGTTCACTGTCCCAACTCTACTGGGTGGGGCTGATGCCACAAACTCTATTTTATCTCCTTGAGGGCTGGTCAAGAGCACTGATCTCTTGCGACACTGAATAACACCATCACATCCTGATAACCAATCTATTCCAAGGATCACGTCGATGCCGTTAGTCTTTAGGACTATTAGATTGGCTAGGAATTCTATCCCCATAATATTCATGCTGACCCTTGGGCATAAGTGGCTGGCTTTCAATTCCTTGCCCGGGGAGCTTACTAGTAACATTTGTTTCATAGGACTCGTTGGTAAATTATGTTTTGCAGCAAATTGCTCAGTAATGAATGAATGTGATGCTCCAGAATCAAATAAAACTGATGCAGGTTCAGAGTTGACAAGGAACGTACCGAGCACAACGTCGGGAGCCTCTTTAGCTTTTTCTGCAGCCACATGATTCACTTTTCCGAGCACGCAGTTCTGTTGTCCTTTGCTACCCAGTGGTGTCTGGTTGCTGTTGCGCGGCTGCTGCTGCTGAGGAGTCTGCCTTTGTCCACTGTTCCTCTGATTCTGAGGAGTTTGCATGTTATGCTTCGGGCAGTTATTAGCGTAATGACCCAGTTCTCCACATTTGAAACATCCGTTAGGTTGGACCGGGGTGACTGGATTGTTGGACCGCACTGGTGCACCTGAGGCATAGCTTGGATGGTACGGTTGCGGGTTGGAGTGGCGCTGAGTCTGCTGGTTGTAGCATTGAGGCTGCTGTGGAGTTCGTTGATTCTGTTGACTCTGCTGATATCCTCCACCTTGTCCTCCAAAGCGCGACTGATATCCCTGGGGTGTGTTGTAGCGGGGACGGGTGTTGCTGCTAGATTGTCCCTGGGACTGAAGTTTTCGCTTGTGTTCCTCAAGCTCCTTGCGCTTGCTCTCCAGACCGATGGCTTTGTCTAATAGAGTCTGGAAGTTTGGGGAAGTGTGACTGTGCAGCTGATAGTTGAGTGGCCCTATCAGTCCTTCCAAGAAGCGCTCCTGCCTCTTGGCGTCACTATCCACCCCATGGGGTGCGTAACGAGACAACTGAGTGAATTTGTCCCGGTACTCACTGACAGTCATGCTACCTTGCTTCAGGTTCAGGAACTCCTTCTGCTTAAGCTTCATTAGTCCTACTGGGATATGGTGGCTGCGAAAGTTGGTTCTGAACTCCTCCCAGGTGATAGTGTTGGCGTTGGTGTGGGCAGCAGTGAAAGCGTCCCACCAATCAGCGGCTGCACCTTCCAGACGTCCTGCAGCATACAGGACCCTCTCACGGTCACTGCATTGCGTGATGTCCAGCTTCTTAGTGATGACCTTCAACCAATCATCGGCGTCCAAGGGGTCCATAGAGTGAGAAAAGGTAGGAGGGTGGTGGCTCATGAATTCTCTATGTTTGTCTCTTGGTGGCGAGTTTTGCGGTGGTGCTTGCTGATTCTGCTGAGCTTGTATGTTCTGGATGGTGGCAGTGAGGTTCTGCAACACCTGCATCTGTGCTGCCAAGAATTGCTCCATTGTTGGACTGGGCGGTGGTGGCAACTGACTCTGTTGATTGACTACGCGGGCACGCCTAGAGCTAGGGATATTCTGTCCTCCACCTGTCCTGGTGTTCACCATCTGATCGTTAGGGAATAAACCCAGGATAAGACAGGTGTACTAGATATAGGTTGACAGAAAATAATATCTTAGCAAAATATGGATTTATAAAACTCCAACTGTATATATTATATCAAGCAATTCTTATAGCACTCAAAGCAAACATTTGTTCACAAGCAATCATCATTACATCGTCGTCCTCTCAAGTGAAAAATTGATTCTAACGAGAACTTAAAGAGATATTAGCCTAAGAGCCTAAATGCCTATTCCTCGGGGCGAGTTATGGAGCCGGGTTCGCCGCGACGAAGCTTCTTGCGGGGTGGTGACAAAGCGGGGAAGCGGGGTTCATCCATCTGTGGGGGTGGCGGCGCTCTTCCCTCAAGTCGAGCTTCCAGTATGCGGATCTTTTCATAGGCCTCCAGTAGCTTGTCCTGAGTATCGTCCAGCTCCGTGATGACGCTTTCCAGCTCGGTGTTGAGAGCAGCGGTGACTCGAGCAAGAGTGTTGAGGCGGTCTTCATCATCTTCACCCAGAGTAATCATAGTCTCTTCAGTTCCATTGAGGCGGCGAGGAAGGTGGCGATACTCTGTGTTCTGAAGCTCCTGGCGGTAGGTGTGGCAGATGGACCATAGAGCTCTCCTGGCGGCACTGCTGACGGCGGCGTCGTATGTAGTGTGGGGCGTGGTGGAGTCGTGTGCTGTGAGAGTTCTCAGGCCTCTGGCACTTTCCATCCTGATGTGGACGCGAGAGAGGTAGTAGTCGCCGAGCGTGGGGTCGGTGTAGTGGTGCGTGTGGTAGTGAGGTCTCACGCGGTTTCCCAACTCTTGAAGTACACCTTGTAGCACTAGAGATAGGTGGCCGGGTTCTCCGTCCGAGGTGCGAACACAGCAGAGTTGCCTCATCCCTGTAGTTTCATCACTCTGATCGTTGTTGTCTTCATCGTTGTTGTTGTTCTCGTCATCGTCTCTTTTAATATCCTCGAAGTTACTCGGGCTTCCTTCAGCGACGTCCGGTGCTGGGGAGGGGGCTGGAGCAGGGACAACTGGGGGTGGTGGCGATCTCTCAATGACTCGTGATGCCGGCTGGGTGAACTGATTTCCTTCTTCATCAACTGCCATGATGCGGCCATCTTCACCATCCACGAAATAATAGACTTCCTCAGGTTCTTCCTCCGTAGCTTCCTCCTCTTCAACAGGGGCTGGGACTGGGGTAGGAGAAGTTGGTTCAGCTGGGGCAATGCGAACTTGGCGACCTCCGGTGCGCTTGCGAGCAGTTTGGTAAATTCTGACCATCTGGCAGAGCGGGAGTAAAATTCAGGATGTTTTTCTTTAAGAAAGAAAATAATAGAAGTTTTATGTAAACATAGGTTTTTATGCGGAAATATAAAGTAAACCGGAATTTTTGATGCTGATATGGCTTTCTAGAAGATAAATGCTTAATTTCGACCATTTCTATCTAGGCTAGCGTCCTACAGCCAACATGGCTCTGATACCACTTCTGTCACACCCGATTCTAGAAAGAACCAGATGCATCTCATATGTGCGCCAGGATCTCGTTCACACACATATGGTAGACGGAAAGTGTAATATATCAAAGACAATGCTCAAAAGTAACTAAATAAAGTATTACACTCCGTATAAAGGAGACACAATTGTCTTTAAACGATAAACCGTTATACCCTATACGAAGTCTTCAAAACTCCGTCTTCCACAGGCGATGACTGGTGAACGCAGGACCTAGAACTCCTCGAAGTCGTCGAAGATCTCCTCTTCAAAGTTAACTTCTGAACAGCACGGGGCAAGGATGAGTACTCTTATGGTTGGTACTCAGCAAGTGGGGTGAAAATGCAAGGCCATCAAGGATAGGCTGAGGTTTGCAGCAGCGGTTGCTTTTAGTTGGTCAAATATTTATTAACAAGCACCTAATAGCTAGGTTTAAGTTTATACCAACCCACTTTAGTAAAAACATAAAGATACCATCAACAATAACATAAACCACGAACCACAATTTAATTAATCTTCAAGTTTCATTATCATGTGAGGGTCCAAGCCACTCATAACCGTGAGTACGGCTGTTATAACAGTTTTACACTCTCCAGAGGTTGTACACTTTACCCACAAATCATGTTTCCTTGGATCGCCCGGGTTTGCAAGGCCCTTAAACACTTCCGAGGTGAGTGGCGAGGGTACACTACGAAGCCTTTACAAAGACATGTCGAAAGCTGGGCAGCCCGCTAGAGTTTCAGTAGTGGCGTGGTCCATAAACCTCCCTAATGGTCAGCTCCTTAGCAAAGGCAGCTACCCCAAGAGGACCGGGCTATGACCCCTATCACCGACCCCCTCCTTGCCCTTTCGGTAAGGCCACCAGCAAACTACACATCTAATTAATTGGCTAAGGTCAGAGCCATATGACTTTGTGGTTGCACTGTTCACTTGGGTGGTTCTCCATGTTCCCATTAAACAAACTTGATCTTGGAATTACGTGGTAAAAGCCACAAAATATAATGTGATCATCGTGTAACGAAAGAGTAAACCAATACCAATCCCAAAGTTTGCAACTAAGCGTAACTACCCAACAAAGTAGTAAACCCAGGTGTTTCAAGGTTCGGGGTAAAAGACTAGGTATGTCCTTAGCATAGGTAACCCATCAAATTTATGCAAGCAACATTAAAGTAAAGTGAATTTTCATGCTGTTGCTGGGATCAGAGGGTGAAAATCCACTTGCCTTCTTCAAGCAACTGCTGATTCTCTTCCTCGTAAGCTTGCTCTTGATTTGGCTCGAACGTCACGTTGTCTACGCGATCACACAAACAAGCATACACAAACAAATAAGAAACAACACAACAAACAGTACAAACGGAAGGGTGAAAAGATGCTAAAGTTGCAGTTCATGATGCAAAGATCGGGTGGGCTCAAGAATCGCTGAAATTGGAGTCGAAACGATGAAGCTATGGCTAAAACAGTGATCTGGCCTAACTGCTAAAGTTTTGAATCTCCCGAGGCTAGATCTGAAGAATTCAGGGGCCAAAACATAATTAAACCTTATACAGAGGGTCGGGGTGCAAAACTATAGGTCCTGGACGGCGGGTTCTAATTCTAGAAAAGTCAGGGGTCGGAACAGAAAAAGAAAGGGCTCAACACTAATTATTTTCTACTGATCTGGACTGCGGGTTGATTCCTGGAAAACCTAGGGGTCTTTCTGCAAAAGTTTCAGGGACGGCTAGGGTCGGGTGGATCTGGTCCGTTGGATCAGAATCGTGCGGCGGGTCGGACAAATCGGCGGAGTAAGGGTCGGGCGAATCGGCTGAGTAAGGAGAAGGTCGGGTAA
The DNA here is from genome assembly GCA_032594955.1 of Panicum miliaceum. Lineage (NCBI taxonomy): Eukaryota > Viridiplantae > Streptophyta > Magnoliopsida > Poales > Poaceae > Panicum > Panicum miliaceum. The sequence continues at coordinate 42,287,063 of CM064061.1, read as the reverse complement.
ATCGGCAGTGTAAGGTGAAGATCGCTTCTGGCCATTAGATCTAGATCGAGCGGCAGAGGAAGGGTCGGCTCGACAGGACGAAAAGGGGTCGGGCGAAGCGGAGTTTTACTGGGCGTCGGCGGTGAGCGAGTGCGGCGGCGGACGGCCGGAGCTTCACCGAATCTGGTGTTCCGGGGCTCAATTCAAGCTGGGTTCATGCCGGGAAGTGAGTGGGCGGTACGGTGAAGGTGAGGGTGATTACGGGATGGCTGTGCGGCGGCTGTGAACTCTCGGCCACGGCGGCGGGCGGAAACAGTTCTCCAGCGAGGAATCGGGTCTGCGGCGGAGCAAAAGAGAGAGAGGAATCTAGTGCGGCTAGATGTTACCAACTTGCGGAGCTCTGGCGGGAGTTGAAGACAGCAGGGAAACTGCAGATCGGCGAGTCGACGGAGAATCGGCGACACGGGACGGCGGCGTTCCTCTGATGTGCAACTTCCAGCGGCGTGCGACAATGTTGTGTAGAGGAAAAGATTTGAGCTTGGCTCTGGTTGCAAAGCGGGGTTTCAGCGGGATTTTATAGGGGCAGATCGGCCGAGATTAGGAAGGCGGTGCTGCGGAATCGATCAGGACTCGGGTAAGAAGAAAGAAAGAGAACGGAGCACGAACGACAGCACGGAGTCGTTCCGGACTCTAGGTAAGGAAACAAGAAAGAAGAAGAAGGCGCCGACAGGTGGGGCCTATCTGTCGGTGAAAGAAAGAGTCGGGTGAGAATCGGCCACGGAGTTGGCCGCGGGAAAAGAAAAGAAGAAGAGAAGAAGGATTGGGCTGGGCTGAAAGAAAGAATAGGAGAAGAAAAGAAATAAAGATGCATGCACAATTTATGATTTTTACGAAAATACTTTTAGAAATTTTAGCTCCTATATTTTGGGTGTTACATTGAGGTGGATACAAAGTTGGAGTAGGACCAAGAGAAAACCCAGCTCCTCTCCTAGCTTGGCTCTTGCACAAGCTCTCACCTCACTCTCTCCCTATTCTACAACTGAAGTAGAGTGACTAAGAATCTCACTTCTCTCTGGAATGGTGTGTGTTACAATGTGAGGTAAGAGGGTCTATTTATACTTGCTTTAGGTCAGTAACTGAGCATGTGCTTCAACTGCACGCAGCCTTGACGGTTATTGTAACTTCCACGTGAAGTTGGGCTCGAGTAGCCGCCATGTGGGGCCAGCCTGGGGATGGTGCCACTTGGCACCGACTTTGGGTCAATGGTCTTGATTTCCTTAACAAGGTCGGTGACAGTAGCATTTCTGGTATTAACTGACATCTTGCATGCAGGTGGGCCCTTTGATCCATGGTTGAAGCCTTTGTTGACGCTCGCTACGGACCAATTTTGAGCGTCAATTTGATCAGAAAATTGGGATGACTAGCATACTTAACTTGCATATTTATCTAGAATAATAACGTTTCCACATTCCCCTTGGAGAATTCGCAATGTAGGGAAATTGAGCAGAATTTAAGTGTAAACAAGCACCTCAATCCAAGGCAAGTGACATCGACCAATCAGAGCGCGCCATTTGGACTCCCATGGATTGAAGGGCCCACCAAAGTGTGAATCGACCTAGGACAGTGTCCACTCACTCACAGGAGCGACAGGGGCCCATATGGCAGCCACCCAGAAGAAGCTGGGCCTGGTCTGGGCCCAGGCCAGGTCGGCCAACCCACCTAGGTCAGCCGACCCACCAAAAGCAAACCGACTTACCTCCTTTGATGTAGCGCTTCCCCATTGGCTCCTAACGTCGGTTTGGCAAGGCTTCAGGCATTTGGGCGCCTAGGAGCTTCTGCACACCCCCCTCACTCACCTCTATAAATATGAGGGGGGATGCTACAATAAGAGACACACCACAAGTTGAAGCATCTCTCAAGTTTCTCTCTTGCTTAGTCTTTAGGATAGTGGAGTTTAGGTGAAGTAGCTCTTCTTCGGTTCCCGAGTCTTGCCTAGAAGTGTTCGGTATGGGTTTTACTCTTCCTCTCCTTTGTAATATTCGGAATTTCTTAATAGAGTTATCTTCTAGTATAGTGTGCTTGTATAGTATATGTTCTGTGTATTCAGATGTGTATGCTATGCTTAGTTTATATCTAGGACTGATATCTTGCATGATTAGACGTGGTAAGACATCTAGGCTACGGCATTGGTTCCAGTATTCGCATGTTTGCTCTAGTGTGATGTCTGTCCATCCGAAGGGTAGGGGCTCCACGCGGGGCACTAGAGTGTCGCTTATTAGTGTAGACGTGGTGTCTAGGCTAATCAGTGTTGCTGGATGCAGCTCTATACCATGGTTAGATGAGGTAGGCAGCAGGTGGTGACAGCCCTGTCCGTCCAGCGTAACCCTCCCTGTTCGTGTAGTAGCTGTAGGAGGTGCATAAAATAGCCGTGAGGATCTGTGGTGTAACAACCCTGATAAATTACATTTCTAAAGCAATGTCATTAGCCCAACCCTATGCTTAACCAACTAATAAAAGGGTGAAAAGAATTAGAACAAGTTAAGTTGAAATTCAAATTGAAATTGGGCACATATGAATACCTTTGAATTTTTAAATTTAACTTTCAAACCACAAGCCAAATGAGGTGTTGTCTGAAACCAAACTTGTAGAACTTCTTATTCTGAACAACTTTCATGTTCAAAAGTTTTTGAAATTCAAATTAGAAAGTGGAGAAAACATCCTATTTGCAACCAGCCCCTTGGGACTTTTCAAATCTCGCAAATAGGCCCTTCTTCCCCCTCCTCTCTCTCCCCTCCCCGCCCGACATCCCGGCCAGGTGGCCGGCGATGCCTGACCGGCGCAAGCCGCCAGGCCAGTGGCCGCCGGCCCTCGCCCCCAAGCGCGACTTTGCCCCCCCCCCCCCCCCCCCCCCGCCACCGCCGCGCTGCCCAGCCCCAGCTCGCCACGCGCGCCACGCCGGCCGCGCCTCTGCTCGCCGCCCGCTGCGCCCAACGGCCGCGCCGCGCCGTGCCGCACCGCTCGCCGCGACCCGCCCGTCGCTGAGCTTGCCGCCCGCCCGAGCCGCTGCTGCAGCTGCCCCCCCAACCCCCGTACCGCGCTATCTTCCACTCCGTCACGCAAGATTTTTGGCCGCCAGTCACGCGCCTCCGCCCTCCGCACGCCGCGCCGGTGAACCGAGCCGCCCACCGCGGCCAACCCCGCGCCATTACCGTGCATCCACCCCCGCGCATCGCCCGGCACCTCTCCCTCCCTCCTGCCCCTATAAAAGCTGCCCCAGGCCGCCCGCGTGAGCTACCAGCAACCAGAGGACACCCGCCGCCGCCATTGTCGCCGCCGAGCTCCACCCGCTCGTGGACAGCCCTCTACAGCCATCCACTGCCCAAATTGAAGTTCCAGCCACCACCACATCATCCCACCGGAGCTCACCGACCCGCTCAACACCGCCCAGGACCGCCGGAGCACCGCCGCCCGCGCTGTCGCCACCGCCGCCGCCCCTGGCCATCGCGGACAGCTCGACTCCGACCTCCTCCGCCCAAGCCAAGTACCGGAGCAGCTTTCCCACGCGCCACTGAAGCTCCCCGTCCAGACCAGACCGCCCCAGGACCGCCGGAGCACCGCCGCCCGCGCTGTCGCCGCCGCCGCCGCCCCTGCTCCAACGCCGACGAGCTACTCCCGGCCGTCCCCCACCCGACCAAGACCCCCACGAGGTAGCCCTCGCACCCCTGGTCCTTCCCCGGCCCTCACCCCTCGCTGCCGGCGAGCCCCTCGCCGGAATTTTGGCCGGCCACCGCACCCGAGCCGCCTAAGGACCCAATTGCATCGATTGAATTCTTTAGAAGGTTCTGCCCGTAAGATTTCAAGGACCCAGATGTAAGAGAAAGATTCAAACCTAGATTCAAAATCAGTGAACTTGTAAAATTCGTATAAAATCGTAGAAAATTCAGAAAAATGCAAACTCAACTGCTCTGGAGACCTAAAGTTAAGCTTCACAACTTTTGTTACATGCATCACCTTATATTCTGGCTAAATCTTGCTTCAAATAAAATGGAAACATTAATGGCTTTTATTCATAGACTTGTCTTGAGACAAGTGCTGGCCCTGAAAAATTTACAGTGAGGAAATTACCTGATAAATAGGCCACCCTAAAAAGATCAAGCCCAGAATCTACTTCTAGATATACTTCTTGCTAAGTTTAGTTTCATGCCATGATTGGCTAAATATTTTTATCTCTATTGTTAGATTGTGATTCACCTAATTAAACTTTTCCTATACTGGTGTAATGGTACCTAGATGCTATAGAAAAATTTAGAGACTTTTTATCTCACAGGAACCTATTTATTTGATTTATGTGCTAATAATATACATTAAATTAAGAAAATAGTATCTTAGCTTGAAAAATTCTCATATTTTTACTAGAAGATAATCAGTGGTAGAGGATGCTGTGTAAAAAGTTTCATGGACAAAAACCCTGTGTACGGTCCTATAAAAAATAAATCCTTGAATAACCTAGGTGTGTAATATCATATCTACTATGCTCTGAAAACTGCAAAATAAATCCTATACAAATTACAGTAGCTCCTGCATGATCAAATGAAAGTCCTGTAAAAATCTTAGTCTCAGTTTTTGCACCATTTGTTCTGTACAAAAAGAACAAGAATCTAGCAGCAACCATGTATTATATTTTTCATAATTAATCTGCTGCATGAAAATATCTGAAAATTTTACAGTAAGCTTATCCTTCCCTGATGTGCCTAGATCCAAGGTTTCATGACTAGAAACTACTCGCTGTAGTAGTTACACTTAAATCATGTTTTCATGAGGAACATAAGTTCCCATGAACACCCACCCCACCTTGCTTAACGAAGTTACTTATTGTACTAATACTACTCTATTAATGATTGCCCACGAATGATAAAGTAACTCACTTCATAACAAAACTCATATTTTACAGACTGCAACTTTATCGTGAAGGAAATCATGTCGTTTACCATCACCACTACTTACACTTGTGCATTCATGTAGAAACGACTACTCTCGCCGACGGGACTTACGAGCTAGTGCCCGAGTCCGAGAGTGAGCAGCGAGAAGCCCAGGCAAATTTAACTGAAGCAGTTGAAGACCCGGGTCAACGTTCAGACGATCCCTGGACTAACTTTGCACAAGAAGGCAAGCCCCGGAGCATAACCCTATTCCTTTCCTAAATTATGCAACTCATTACTCTCTTACTTGTGCATTAAGTTTATAGGAGTTGAATGAAAAATTAGTTGCATGATGTTAGGAACCCATGCTTGAAAACTAGATGTAAGGTTCGATAGAATGCTATGCTAATAGGACTCCGGTAAAAGCCGAGTGATTTCCTGTCACTCGCGAGAAAATAGGAGTTGAATATTTACTACACGCTGCAATCATAAGGTCAACGGACGGGTTATGGTACGATGTTTACGATTGAGGCCCGTCTGTTTAGTGAAAAATGCTAAGGCCGCAGTGTGTGGTAGTGGTGGTTAAGTCTTTGAACGTACTAAACGCATGCCGAGAATATGGTAATCGGTAAGCTTAAGTACCTGATTGGCCCGGCAAGTGGACGACAACCTACCCTTTGAACTTCGATCCCATGTGCATATGGCGAGTGCACGAGTGGCCACGACCCGGCGCCGAACCGTGGCGTGGGGCTCGTGTACTCTCGGAGGGTAGCTCCGATCCACAACCCGGAAAGAAAGGGGCAAAGTTGCACGTGTGACTATGGGAGTAACCACGTGACGTGTGTTTAGGTTTCCCTTGCAAGGTTAAGAAATTCGATTCGAATCGTCCGTTTCTCACGGCTATTGAGACTGCTTAATCCCTTTTACCACACAGAGTAAGAAGAGAAACAATGATGATGAATAAACTTGTTGGATGAAATTTAATGCTTCACCGTGAATGATATTGGATAGCTGCTTATCTAGAATGATTAATGAAACTAGAATCTTGTGCTAAAAGTTGAAAGTAAGGACCCACTCGTATATGCTTTTCGGCAAAACAAACCCCTGAGCCAAAAAGCCTTGCATGTCTAGAGTCGGTGGAGTAGATTCCACTACACGGGTAAGACTTGCTGAGTATTAGCATACTCAGCCTTGCTTGTGGCTCGTTTTCAGGTGAGTCTTTCGAAGACATGATTGCTAGCTTGACCTGGCCGTGTACTCTTCCCCCTGGTTGGTCGGTGGAATGGGATACGCCCCCGGCCAATGGAGATAGTGCCGAGTGATGTCTCATACGGGCTTCACCGAGACATCCTTTATCGTCGAGTAGATGTCGTTATCTTTTCCGCTGCTTGAACTCTGAAGAACTCATTTATTTCGAAATCCGAAGTACCTTGTTTTACGAATTTGAACTCTATTGTAATGATAATTTTTATAATATCTGCTGGAATGTGGTATTCTCTGGGCTCGTCTTCGCATGAGCATTTGTATGTGTGGCTTCGATCTGTAAGAACCGTGGTTGTATCGGGAGGTTACCCGACAGACCAGTGGATTATTCCGTTTGAAGTACGAGTTAGCCTTGATTGCCCTCGTAGTGATGAACAGCGCGCTTGAACCGGATTAATTTAGGTGGTTCTGCCACATGTGGCCACCTAGCCATATCCTGTGCGGTCTCCCGGTAATGCCTGGGAGCCTAGAGCCCGTTCCTAATCATGTGTATGTGTATGAGTGCTTAGTATAGACTGTATGCTTAGTTAGGAGTACATAAGTCCTTAGATTAGCTTTCTTCTTCCTTTCTCCCTTCCTGTAAGCTTTGCATAGAGATAGAGCTTGAGTAACTTGTGTGTCGCACTACCTCTTACCATATATTATCTTACCCTTGTTTATTCAATAGAATATCCATGCTAGAACCAATCAACATACTAATCCATTCCAATAACCGTCGCCTTCCCTGCGGAAATATAAATACGACCCCGTACTCACAGGTAAAATGCTGCAACGGTAATCCGTGCGCTTGGGGATCCTTCTGTAACGTAAGAAATACCCCACGGCATTTCTGACGCCGTTGCTGGGAAACACCTATCCGGGGAAGGCACTGGTTAAAAAATAGATCTAGTGGTTGATGAAATTCTAAGAATAGTATTCAATTGTCTAAACAGGCTAACTTGGCTTTGTCTTATCTCTTTTGTGTGAAGAGTAGTGTATGACTTTTGAGAAGAGTTCGACCTCGCGTCATTCCTCCTCAAATTACTCTCTCGACAGGCGAAATAGTCAATATCGCACCATCAACTTTCAAGACTATGGTTCAGAAGACTCTCCATGATTACTCAGCTCCTTGGGCCGACAATGTCCCAATCGGGCCAAATGTTAATGCTGAGGCTGAGAATTTTGAGATCAAGACGGGTCTCATTACGATGGTGCAGGCCAGCCCATTCTGTGGCAAGGCCAATGAGGATGCCAATGCACATCTCCAACAGTTCCTGAAACTGTGCAGCACTTTTGTCATCAAGGGAGTCACAACGACGCAATCCAATTCCGCTTGTTTCTGTTTTCTCTTCTGGGGAAGGCAAAACAGTGGTTCTACACCAATAGAAGCGCAACAACTACTTGGGATGAGTGTGCTAAGGCGTTCCTCACGAAGTTCTACCCGTTCGATAAAACCAACGCTCTTCGGGGAAGGATTTCGAGTTTTCAGCAGGCGTCAAATGAGTCAATAACTGAAGGTTGGGAGCGGCTTTAGGAGTACATCCTAGCGTGTCCTCACCATGGGATGGACGCTTTGCTCATTTTGCAGATCTTCTACAACGGGATGACTCCAACAGCCCATGATCATATAGACGTTGCTGCAGGTGGTGCTTTCTTCTCGCTAACCATTGACAGGGCCAAATCCTTGATCCAGAAGATGGTGTCCAACCAAGGCTGGAATGACGAACGTCTCCAACCTCGCCAGCGGGGCATGCACTCCGTCAAGGAGACGGACATGATTGCCGCTAAGCTCAACCTCCTCATCAAGAAGATTGATGAACGCCCCAAGAAAAGGATCAAACTCAGGTACTTCAAGCCTTAGACTCTCTTATGACTTGCGAGGTCTATGGGAACGTCAGACATTCGGGGAACGACTGCCCCGAAACCCAATAAGAAGTCATGTACATGAACAACAAACAACGGGTTTCATCCAGAAGGAGGTCAGGGGTGGAACCAGTCGCGCCCCTACTACCAAGGAGGTACTGGTAATTGAAATTCATTTAATTCTAACCAACCTTCCTTGAAGGATCTTGTCTTAAGCCAAGCTAAGACCAATGAAGCAATCCAAAAGAAGCTTACCGCCAACGACAAGACGTTGGAGGCCATCCAAGCGAAGATGGATGGGATCTCCTCAACACTCAAGAACCAGCTGAGCTTCAACAAAATGTTTGAAACTCAACTCGCTCTGCTGGCCGCCACTGTCCCATCTGCAGAGACAGGGAAGATCCTGGGGCAACCCGAGACTCCCCTGGAGAGTGTTAATGCAATAACCACAAAATTGGGTAAGCCATCGCGTGGTAAATTCTTTACTAACTATGCAGAAAGACTCGAGCGCCCTCGAAAGAGTTCTTGGGGCGATTAGCGGTAACCATAAAAGAGGATCCCGGAACCCCGATGATCAACTACTCAATATACGACCGTTATTATGAGAATGCCCTCTGCGACCTTGGAGCAAGTGTCAACATCATGCCCATGGTAACTTTTGAAGAACTAGCCTATCCTGCTCTTTCCCCTACTTGCATGTGTGTGCAGCTGGCCGACTCCACGATACGATATCCCGAGGGAATTGTGAAGAATCTCCTGGTACGAGTCCAGAATTCATTCATCCTCACGGACTTCGTAGTCCTTGACATGGAGGGCGATTTGAGAATCTCGCTCATCCTTGGGAGACCATTCCTAAGAGACGCCAAGGCCAGAATAGAGGTGGGGACCGGAAGAATCAGTTTCCGGATTGGAAAGAGGACCATGAGGTTCAGATTCTACAACAGACGTGAACAAGTATACCTGCTTCATGAGAATAGAAACGAACAAGGGCTGGGGGCAGAACCGGAATGGTTTGAAGACTGGGAGATACACAGTCTCACACCCGAGGATCCAACTCCCACACCACCGACATCAACGAAGATGAAAACCAAGAAGGTGTGGAGAAAGAAAAAGACGTCATCGTCCTCAACATCCTCTCCAGGTATGGACGATTCGACCTCGAGTTAAACAGGTATGGAGAGGGTCCCGCACATCGGACCTTAAACCAAGAGCTAGCTTGGGGGAGTCCTTCCACCAAGTGAACTGTATCCTTTACTGCTTTCAATAAAGATTAAAAAACTTTAAAAACCAAACAGATATTTCCTGCTTTAATTTCCCTTATCCATATGCATGGTAAGAATGTTCAGTATTTCTAAGTTGAAAGGATGAATAATTGTTATGCTCTTGCTTGTATGTCTTGCTTAAGCCCTAAAGCATGGTGTTTCCTAAGTTTGAGTTTGCTGGTTGTTTAAACCTTTGTGCCACGAACCCGAACATCTTGTGGGTTGCACATGCTTTATCCAAGTCTAGATTGTTGTGAGTTTAGATATGGAAGATGGAGCTTTATAATCTTGTCCTAAGTGAAGCATGATATGTGGAGTATTTTGTTTTCAAAATTTAAAAGGGAAAGACAAGTTCCTCAATGATGTTCCAAGTCCTACCAAAGCCATATGTCATTTACATTGAAAAACCCTACACATATGTTGCTTGCTATTTCATTGAGCTTTGTCAAATTGTTGTGAACCTAGTGAGATGCTTTTCATATCCTTTTGATCAAGATCACGCACACGTTACACCCACTGCGACATTCCTACACTGAGAATTAGCAAATCCATCCACCCACCAAATAAATGCTCCATGAAGTCTGTGGTCTCTCCTCATGTTATCCCTGAAAAAGAATTAGACTTGGTCATCCCAAAAAAAAAGAGAAAAAGTGAAAAGATGGCATGCCAGGAAGCATGACCCCAAAAAAAGAGGAAAGAAAGAATGAAATGGGATAGCCATGTCTAGAGAAAAATACAAAAATAAAATAACGAGGAGAGAGATCACAAACCAAGAAGGAGTGATAATACCTTCCATCCATTCACACACATGCACCTCTTGATCTTGGGATATGACTTGTTTTCTCCATGGATCCACTCTTTGTCTTGGCAATATATGAAATGCAGGTATCCTTCATCCATTCCATACCTTGAGCTCCACAAAAGCTTTCGTGAGAAAGGAAAAGTGCCTTGGTAAGGATTCATACACCATTGAGCGACATGAGTGAATCATTTGATGAGGACATCCTCCACTATTACCCGCTGACAAACACACAACAAAGGGGGCCAAGTGGCCCAGTTGTAGTTGGGCGGCGACTGTGTGTGTAACAACCCTGATAAATTACATTTCTAAATCAATGTCATTAGCCTAACCCTATGCTTGACCAACTAATAAAAGGGTGAAAAGAATTAGAACAAGTTAAGTTGAAATTCAAATTGAATTTGGGCACATTTGAATACCTTTGAATTTTTAAATTAACTTTCAAACCATAAGCCAAATGAGATGTTGCCTGAAACCAAACTTGTAGAACTTTTTATTCTGAACAACTTTCATGTTCAAAAGTTTTTGAAATTCAAATTAGAAAGAGGAGAAAACATCCTGTTTGCACCCAGCCCCTGGAACTTTTCAAATTCTCACAAAAAGGTCCTTCGCTCCTCTCTCTCTCTCCCCTCCCCGCCCGACAGCACGGCCAGGTGTCCGGCGACGCCTGACCGGCGCGAGCCGCCAGGCCAGTGGCCGCCGTGCCTTGCCCCCAGAACCGGCTTTGCCCCCCCCCCCCCCCCCACCGCCGCGCTGCCCAGTCCGCGCTCGCGCGTGCGCCACGCCGTGCCGTGCCTCTGCTCGCCGCTCGCCGCCGCCATTGCCGCCGCCGAGCTCCACCCGCTCATGGACAGCCCTCCACAGCCGCCTCCTGCCCAAATTGAAGTGCCAGCCACCACTACATCATCCCACCGAAGCTCGCCGACCCGCCCAACATCGCCCGGGACCGCCGGAGCGCCGCCGCCCGCGCTGTCACCGTCGCCGCCGCCCCTGCTCGCCGCGGACAGCTCGACTCCGACCTCCTCCGCCCAAGCCAAGCACCCGAGCAGCTTCCCCACGCGCCACTGAAGCTCCCCGTCCAGACCAGACCGCCCCAAGCCCGCCGGAGCACCGCCGTCGACGCGAGCCGCGCCGCCGCCGCCCCTGCTCCAACGCTGGCGAGCTACTCCCGGCCGTCCCCCACCCGAACAAGACCCCCACAAGGTAGCCCTCGCACCCCTGATCCTTCCCCGACCCTCACCCCTCGCCGCCGGCGAGCCCCTCGCCGGAATTTTGGCCGGCCACCGTACCCGAGCCGCCCGAGGACCCAATTGCAGTAATTAAAATCTTTAGAAGGGTCTGCACGTAAGATTCAAGGACCCAGTTGTAAAAGAAAGTTTCAAATCTAGATTCAAATTCAATGAACTTGTAAAATTCGTATAAAATCGTAGAAAATTCAGAAAAATGCAAACTCAACTGTTCTGGAATCCTTAGAAGAAACTCTACAACTTTTGTTACGTAAAGTTTCTCAGATTCTCAATATATTTTGCTCTACATTAAATGGAAGTTTTAATGGACTTCTTTTGTACCCACTGTTGTAGATCAATGCTGACCATAAATTTTGGGCAGTAAGTTAGTTGCTTGATGTTTGGGACTGTGTAAAATGATCAGGCCCAAATTCCATGTCTATCTACACTGTTTATTAAACTTAGTTTCATACCATAAGTGGCTAAATATTTTATCCCTGCAGTTAGGTTATGAATCACCTAATGAAACGTTTTCTATACTGGTGTAATGGTACCTAGATGCCAGAGAAAAATTGGGAGACTTTTTATCTCATAGGAACCAATTTATTTGATTTATGTGCTAATAACATACAGTAAATTAAGAAAATAGTATCTTAGCTTGGAAAATTCTCATATTTTTACTAGAAGATACTCAGTGGTAGAGGTTCCTGTGTACAAAGTTTCATGGGCAAAAACCCTGTGTAGGATCCTATAAAAATAAATCCTTGATTAACCTAGGTGTGTAATGTCATTTTTACTATGCTCTAAAAACTGCATAATAAATCCTACAAACATTACAGTAGCTCGTGCTTGATTAAATGAAAACCTTGTAAAAATCTTAGACTCAGTTTTTGCACCATTTGTTCTGTACAAAAAGAACAAGGATCTAGCAGCAACCATGTAATATATTTTTCATAATTAATCTGCTGCATGAAATTGTCTGAAAATTTTACAGTAAGCATATCTTTCCCTGATGTGCCTAGACCCAAGGTTTCATAACCAGAAACTACCCACTATAGTAGTTACACTTAAATCATGATTCCATGAGGAACATAAGTTCCCATGAACACCCACCCCACCTTGCTTAACGAAGTTACTCATTGTACTATTCTACTCTATTAGCGATTGCCCACGAATGATAAAGTAACTCACTTCACGACAAACTCATGTTTTACAAACTGCAACTTTATCGTGAAGGAAATCATGTCATTTACTATCACCACTACTTAAACTTGTGCATTCATGTAGAAACGACTACTCTCGCCGACGGAACTTACGAGCTGGTACCCGAGTCCGAGAGTGAGCAGCGAGAAGCCCAGGCGAATTTAACTGAAGCAGTTGAAGACCCGGGTCAACGTTCAGACGACCCCCGGACAAACTTTGCACAAGAAGGCAAGCCCCGGAGCATAACCCATTTCCTTTCCTAAATTATGCAACTCACTACTCTTTTTCTTGTGCATTAAGTTTATAGAAGTTGAATGAAAACTTAGTTGCATGATGTTAGGAACCCGTGCTTGCAAACTAGATGTAAGGTTCGATAGAATGCTGTGCTAATAGGACTCCGGTAAAAGCCGAGTGATTTCCTGTCACTCGCGAGAATATAGGAGTTGAATGTTTACTACACGCTGCAATCATAAGGACAACGGACGGGCTATGGTACGATATTTACGATTGAGGCCCGTCTGTCTAGTGAAAAATGCTAAGGCCGCAGTGTGTGGTAGTGGTGGTTAAGTCTTTGAACGTACTAACCACATGCCGAGAATATGGTAATCGGTAAGCTTAAGTACCTGATTGGCCCGGCAAGGGGACGGCATCCTACCCTTTGAACTTCGGTCCCATGTGCATATGGCGAGTGCAGAGAGTGGTCACGACCCGGCGCCGAACCGTGGCGTGGGGCTCTTGTACTCTCGGAGGGTAGCCCCGATCCACGACCCGGAAAGAAAGGGGAAAAGTTGCACGTGTGACTCTGGGAGTAACCACGTGACGTGTGTTTAGGTTTCCCTTGCAAGGTTAAGAAATTCGATTCGAATCGTCCGTTTCTCACGGCTATTGAGACTTCTTAACCCCCTTTACCCACAGAGTAAGAAGAGGAACAATGATGATGAATGAACTTGTTGGATGAAAATTAATGCTTCACCATGAATGCTATTGGATAGCTGCTTATCTAGAATGGTTAATGAAACTAGAATCTTGAGCTAAAAGTTGAAAGTAAGGACCCACTTGTAGATGCTTTTCGGCAAAACAAACCCCTGAGCCAAAAAGCCTTGCATGTCTAGAGTCGGTGGAGTAGATTCCACTACACGGGTAAGTCTTGCTGAGTATTAGTATACTCAGCCTTGCTTGTGGCTCGTTTTCAGGTGAGACCTTCGAAGATATGATTGCTAGCTTGACTTGGCCCTGCACTCTTCCCCCTGGTTGGTCGGTGGAATGGGATACGCCCCCGTCCAATGGAGATAATGCTGAGTGATGTCTCGTACGGGCTTCACCGAGACATCCTGTATCGTCGAGTAGCTTTCGTTGTTTTATTTTCCGCTGCAACTTAAACTCCGAAGAACTTCTTAGTTATGATCACTGAAGTACTTGGTTTCTAAACTCAAACTTGGTTTGTAATATTCACCTATGATAATTTTTGTAATATTTACTGGAATGTGGTATTCTCTGGGCTCATCGTCGCATGAGCATTCGTATGTATGGCATTCGATCCGCTTTACCGTGGTTGTATCGGGAGGTTACCCGACAGACCCATGGATTACTCCGTTTGAAGTGTAAGGTTAACCGAGATTGCCCTAATGGTGACGGTTAATACACTTGAGCCGGATTAATTCAGGTGGTTCTACCACAGCTGGTATCAGAGCCGTAGCTGGTGCCACAGCTGGTAACAACTTGCGCCAGAGCCGAAATGCATACGCCAGAGAATGCGACAAGCCTTAAAAATCGTTTTACTAAAACTTGACTAGAAGGATGTGTTGCGAAATACGTTGGTGCGTTAAGGATAGTGCCTAGTTCGTAAAGCCCTAAGGGATTATGGGAAAGTTACTAGGTGGCTATCTAACTTCTATATATTATCAACTGACTTCCAGCACATTACTTTCTGTCAAAACTTACTTTCATGCCCAACCGACCTTAAATTCTGTAACGACGCACTCATCGCTAAGGTAAGAAGGTAAGAATCCTCAGCCAACTGAGAGAGCTTGGCCTTCCTGTCGGTGATGCGAACCGAACGCTGCCCTCAAGCAGTGGCTTACTTGAGGTGCTGCCAATATGCCAACTGTTAGTTGAATATATTGGGAGTAGAAGGTTTGGTGCAGGGTATGGCGATCGCTGTTCATACCCCCGTCTCATGACGGTACCCCCGTGAATACGCTATCTCGATAGCGTATGTTAACGTCGTCTGTACGGCGGAAATTGTACAGATATCGTTGTTTCTATAAGTAAACGGTAATGAATACGGACGCTTTCATGAGTGCTGGCATGAAAGGTTCATGAAATATATATGCTATATCAATCTTCTGCAGGTACACTAACCGCGATTACGATAAGTTAAAGAACGGTTAGAAAAACTCGACTAGCTATTATAGTGAGAGCCGTATTGTGTATGCCACCGAAACTAACCTCGTAAGACCAAAGCTATTTGGCAATTATTTTATTTTGTGAGGACGAATAGGACGTGCATGCATCATGACCATATATATCTGAAATTGAAAATGCGTTGTATGAGAGTGGTAAGGTTCTTGCGTATCTAAGCGTGATTTTGCATAAGGACTATCTAGCGAATCTGTCACAAATCTGCCATGACCGAAAAGAGAGAATTATTGATCAGAGAAAATGACCTTTTCTGGTAAAGTTCATGTTGAAAGAATTGTTCCAAATTTTGTGTTCTATCTCCTGTTCAAAAATTAAAAATTCTGAACTTACGGATAATAAGAAATAACAGAAACCATGGAATGTCAGAATTCAGTCTAGAATAAGCACTTCTGCCCCTTAAATTTTTAGGCCCCCTTCCTACAGTTTTCTGCAAAAGAGTACAACACAAAACTTGTTCCAAATTTACCCAGGTAGCTGCTGTTAAAATTTGGTAAATTTTGGCTGGATAGATTTTCCCTGGTGCACGAAACATTGGCCCACTGTTCCCTGATTTTCTGGGTAGACAGAGAAGTAAAACCTGGAAAGAAAAACCATCTTAGAGCCTTATCTAGGTCTGAAGTTGACTAGCAAAGTGGTGCACAAATACCTTAGGAGTGTTCTGGTGAAATTTGAGAATTTTTGGATAAGAACTGTGGAAGTTATGGTTATTTTTGCACCCTATACAGAATCTGTCCCTGTGTTTTTCACA
This sequence comes from Panicum miliaceum, assembly GCA_032594955.1. NCBI lineage: Eukaryota > Viridiplantae > Streptophyta > Magnoliopsida > Poales > Poaceae > Panicum > Panicum miliaceum. The sequence goes on along the minus strand of CM064061.1, from coordinate 42,271,401 downwards.
CTTTTTCTTGGTCTCACTCCATTTGATCTTTTGTTCAGATGGCCGAGCCTGTTGCTGTGATGGTGGATGAGGATGGACGCATTCACTCGCAGTGTCTCCACTGGGAGGGCTTTCCCTCTATTTTGTGGGATGTTCTGCGCACCGCGGGCTATCTAATTCCCCCACGTTACGCAGGACTGGAGTTTGCAGAGAATGGAGTTACCCAGTGCCGTGTCAACGTGACCATTTTTCTGCACCCGCTACACCCGGAGTGGCCCGCCTTGGAGATTGAGGCTATTGGTCACCGTTTGGCCGATACTTGGGAGCTTGCAGCCATGAGGGCGCTCACCACTTTTTGTGCGCAGCGTCCCGAGGTTGTCACACTCGCTCCCATTGGTTTGTTTCCTGCTGCCCAGGACAACGACCCCTTTTGGCTCAACAGGGTGCAGCATTCACAGTACTTGGTGGACTTTCATGCCCAGGAGACCATCGATACCTCCGTGCGGTGCATGAATGCGATGTACCGACTTCTGACTCTCCAGAGTCAGGCGCTTGTGCAGCTCACTGATCTTGCACAGGCCTACCACATGATGGCAGATACCAGGGATGAGCAGATTAAGGAGCTCAGTAAGGATCTTGAGGACAGAGATGCTCAGATTGGCCAACTTGAGGGCCAAGTACAGGAGCAGGACACCCTCATGGGTGAAAGGGAAGCCACGATAGCACACTTGGAGGAGCAGCTCCGTGATCTGAGCCTGGAGTTGGAGGATGCTAATGAGCACATTCAGTGGCACCATGATCAGAACGACCATCCCCATGAGGAGGACATGGAGGAAGATGAGGAGCCACAGGAGATTGATGGTATTTCAGGAATGGACTTCGAGGGTGAGGTACCACAGGCACCTCAGATGGGATCTCACTCTCCTACTCACAGCGAGTCGTCCGTCAACGACCTGGATGATTTCTAGATGATGACCTAGAAGGACTTTTGCACATACTCCTCGATAGGGTAGCCTAACTTTTGGCAAGTGTGTAATAGGCTAACTAGGAGTTGAGTAACTCTTTTGTGATGGGTACACCTGAACCATGTGGATACCCTCAGCATGTAAGGAACGGCGATAAACTTGGGTGATTTCGTTGTAAGTTGGTAAACGATGAAATCCACAATCGCTGAAACTTGTCGGAAATTTTATCCGTGTCTCCTTACATTTCTGAGCTGTGAGTTGAATACCAAACCTGTCAGGAATTTTGTGATCATGGTTCTCAAAGAAATTCAGCATCATTGGACCTCGCTAGTTTGAGTTATAGGCAAAACATCACCTATCGATCTGCTGAAAAACAGCTGAGACAGTAAGGCAAAGGACGAGCCTTTCGACCATCTTAGCTAGAGTTCTAGCACCTGAGTTAAATACCAAAGTGGTGCATCCCTAAGTTCTCTAACTACTGCCAAAGTATGAGATGTTTTGGATGGACCCACAGCAGCCAGGCATGGTACGACCCCCGATGCCTCCACAGAATGGTCCGAGGCCCACTCTGCAATAGTCTCTTCGACCCAGCCCCGCGAATCATTGTTTCAAATGCGGGAGTTCCAACCACTTTGCACGAGAATGCCCTCAGTCTGGGCCGCCCAACCAAGGTTAGTGATCCAACCCGAACAACAAGAACAGGGGCAAGAGACAGACCCTGCAAGTCAAGCAAGGACGGATTAACTTCACCACGCTTGCAGAGCTTCCTGAAGGAGCCCCAATGATGTCGGGTACATTCTCTATCCATAACAAGCCTGCATTTATATTGTTTGATTCTGGTGCATCGCATAGTTTCATAAGTGCAAAATTCGGTGCAAAAGTAGGCTTGGATGTTTGTCACACAAAAGGGTCATATATGATATCAACACCGGGTGGTAAAATTGCTTCAAACCAAATGGTCAGACAAGTACCAGTCAAGTTGGGTAGTAAAACCATCGACACAGACCTTGTTCTTTTACCCCTTGATGGCATGGATATTATTTTGGGAATGAACTGGATGACTATGCATGGAGTCACGCTGGACCTTTCTTCCCGAGCCGTTGAGATAAATTCACCTAGTCACGGAGCCACTACCCTTTACCTACCATTACGGGAGTGCACACATTCTTGTGCTTTCGTAATGGAAGGACTTAAGCTAGAGGATATTCTTGTCGTAAACGAGTATGCCGACGTTTTTCCGGATGACTTACCAGGAATGCCACCGGATAGGGATATTGAGTTCATCATTGAACTACAACCAGGCACTGCACCTATATCCAAAAGACCATATAGGATGCCCCGTAAAGAGTTGGCAGAGCTGAAAATTCAACTCCAAGAACTGCTGGACAAAGGTTTCATTCGCCCTAGAACGTCACCTTGGGGATGTCCAGCCCTATTCGTAAAGAAGAAGGATGACAGTTTGAGGTTATGCGTTGACTACCGGCCTCTCAACACAGTAACCATTAAGAATAAATACCCACTTCCCCGTATCGATGTACTCTTCGATCAATTAGCTGGAGCCAGAGTCTTCTCAAAAATTGATCTTCGTTCGAGATATCATCAGATCAAGATTCGCCCGTGCGATATTCCTAAGACTGCCTTCTCCACACGATATGGACTATATGAATTCTTGGTCATGTCCTTTGGACTCACAAATGCCCCTGCCTACTTCATGTATCTCATGAATTCGGTATTCATGCCCGAACTTGACAAATTCATCGTAGTGTTCATCGACGACATCCTTATCTATTCCAAGGATGAGGAAGAGCATGCCAAGCACCTTCGCATTGTTCTTCAGCGACTCAGAGACCATCAGCTCTATGCTAAGTTTTCTAAGTGTGAATTCTGGTTGGATACTGTAAAGTTCTTGGGTCACACGATCTCCAGCGAAGGCATAGCTGTTGACCCCAGCAAGGTACAAGAGGTGATGGATTGGAAACCCCCTACCTCTGTTCATCAGATTCGCAGTTTTCTCGGCTTAGCCGGTAACTACCGTCGCTTCATCCCGGATTTCTCTCGAATTGCTAAGCCCATGACTGAACTGTTAAAGAAGGAAGTGAAGTTTGTATGGAATGAGAAATGTGACGAAGCTTTCGACACTCTCAGAGAGCATCTGACTACTGTACCTGTGTTAGCTCAACCCGATAATACCAAGTCGTTCGATGTGTATTGTGACGCATCGGGTACTGGTCTAGGATGCGTGCTTATGCAAGAGAATCGAGTGATTGCATATGCCTCACGAGCCCTTCGGCCCCACGAGCAGAATTATCCCACTCATGATCTTGAGCTTGCAGCTGTCATTCACGCTCTGAAAATATGGAGGCACTATCTCATGGGTACACAGTGCAATATCTACACGGATCATAAGAGTCTCAAGTATATCTTCACACAAGCCGATCTGAATATGAGACAACGAAGATGGTTAGAATTAATCAAGGATTATGACCTTGAAGTGCACTATCACCCCGGCAAGGCTAATGTAGTCGCGGATGCACTAAGCCGCAAGTCCCATTGCCATTGCTTATCCATGGAATCCTACAACGAGACATTGTGTGCAGAAATGAGGAAGCTTAACATGGAAATGGTTTCCCAAGGCACTCTAAATCACATCTCAGTTGAGCCCACTCTTCACGACCAAATCGTCATGGCACAACTACATGATGAAGGAATTAAGATCATCAAACAAAAACTCTCTCTAGGTGAGGAGAAGTATAAATGTTTCCGCCAGGACCATAAGGGAGTTCTATGGTTCGAAAGTCGTATAGTCGTTCCGAAGAATCGTGAACTCCGCAAGCAAATTCTCGATGAGGCACATCTTTCCAAATTCTCTATCCACCCCGGCAGTAGCAAAATGTATCAAGACCTAAGGCGAAACTTCTGGTGGACTAGAATGAAAAGAGAAATTGCTACGTATGTCTCAGAATGTGACACGTGCCAGAGAGTAAAGGCTAGCCACTTGAAAGTAGCCGGTACACTTAAACCGTTACCTATACCATCCTGGAAATGGGAAGACATAAGTATGGACTTCATCGTTGGACTACCAAACACTTCCCAGAAACATGATTCCATATGGGTTATCGTTGATAGACTCACAAAGACGACACATTTCCTTCCGGTACACACCACCTATTCTACCAAGAAATATGCCGAGATTTACCTCGATCGTATTGTTTGCCTACATGGAATACCTAAGACAATTATTTTTGATCGTGGTACTCAGTTTGTAGCACGTTTTTGGGAACAACTGCAAACGTCTCTTGGTACTAAACTGATTCGCAGCTCAGCATACCATCCTCAGACTGACGGACAAACGGAAAGAGTAAACCAAATTCTTGAAGACATGCTGAGAGCTTGCGTCATTCACTATGACAAGAACTGGGACAAATGTCTACCCCTAGCAGAGTTCTCGTACAACAATAGCTATCAAACGAGTTTGAAAATGGCACCATTTGAGGCCCTGTACGGACGAAGGTGTCGAACTCCTTTGAGCTGGTCACAAACCGGAGAACGTAAAATAATTGGACCCGACCTGGTAATCGAGGCAGAGGAGAAAGTAAAAGTAATACAAGCAAATCTTAAAGCCGCACAAGCCCGACAAAAGAGCTATTCTGACAAAAGGAGAAAGCCCCTAAAATTCAAAGTTGGCGATCATGTCTATCTTCGAGTTTCACCAACCAAGGGAGTGCAAAGATTCGGAATCAAAGGCAAACTAGCTCCCCGTTATGTTGGTCCTTACGAAATCATTGAGAACTGCGGACCCGTAGCCTACAAATTACGACTGCCCCCTCAGCTCACGGCCACCCATGATGTCTTCCACGTATCTCAACTCAAGAAGTGTATTCGAGTCCCTACCGAGATTGTGGAACAACAAGAAATATTGTTAGAACCCGACCTCTCGTATGTCGAACACCCGATTAAAATTTTGGACCGAAAAGAAAGAGGGGCCAGGAGGAAAGTGATTAAAATGTATAAAGTTCCATGGAATCATCACACTGAAGAAGAAGCCACCTGGGAAACCGAGAGCTACCTAAACCAAAATTTCCCTGGTTTTCTTATCTCAACCACTGGTATGTGCACCCCTGTCCACACTAAGATTTAGCCTGATCTAGCCTAATCCATAAACTAAACCTGATCTAGCCTAATCCATAAATTTCAGCTCGAGTGTCGCGAGCTGCTCCCTTAGTGCTCGGATTTCCAAGCACTCATCCTTCTCGCCACTGCTCCCGCTGGCCTCGTCATCTCCAAAATACTCCTCGCTGCTGGGGCTGTGATGAGGAGTCCTTGGCTCCACCATTTGCAGGTACTCGACCTGCACCCCGTGTTCAATCGATGATGAAAGAATGATATGCGTGCCAACCACCATCCTTGGGGGTGTACCCCTGGTAGATGGTGTGAGCGCACTAGAGTGCATGAGGGCACCTGACCCTGGGACCCTAGGGAAGGTCCCCACGAGGTGTGGCAGCGTCCAGCGCGGAGGTGAGGCCGGCTGGCCCGGGGTTGACTCCCCTGACTAGCAGGCGGCGAGGAGAACGCCTCTGCCAATACCACCGGCTTGAAAATGCGGGTGACACTTGAAGGTCCTCAGTTATGGGTAGATTTTGATGGTTCCAAAGGGGAAGTGGTGGGTTCGGCTATCGATTTCGGCGTCGTGGGAGAGGATTGAGTTGACATGATCGCGATCTCGAGGCAGTTCGGGTTTCAGGAGGTGGGAAGTGTCGAAAGGTTTGAGATGATGAAGATGAAGTTCCCTTTAGTATTTGAAGACGGTTTCAAGATCGGATCCCCTAGAATTCCCCAAGGAGAGAACGGATAAGGGGATTTTGAAGTTTGAATTCGCGAAAAACGGCTCGGGGCCAGGCCGACTATCCTGGTAGAGGCTGGCCCGTCCGACCCTGTCAAGCGTGGGCCCTGGTCTTCATGAAGCTTCTCCTCTTCTTATGTACTCCCTATTTTCTAAGGGGTTTTGGCTAGAAAAGGAAGAAAAAGAAAGAAAAGGAAGTCAAGGAAAGAATCTATCCTAAGATACGGCCTTTTTAAGGTCCGGCGATGACCATAGACGAGGATTATGTTAGAAATATTCCCTAGAGGTAATCATAGAGATGATCATATTTCGTTGTATCCATGATGTATTATATGTGTTCATTCAATATCCATGAAAGGCAACTTGTATTGATTGGCAATTATGTTAATTGTTTGGTGAAACTCTTTACTTGTATGGTTATTCTAAAGTTGTTCCTAGTCGGAATTCATGTATGGAAACACATGAATATTAGACTAGCACATGTATTAGTTGATGACTATGTTTCACAAGTCATGGACATGGAGATGTCAAACTAATAATGTGGGCACATGTGTGACATGTGGCTGGACTGACCCAACTCGGGAAATAGTGATTTCTCATTACACAATATGTACACTGTATCCTTAGACCTGAGATTGCCGCATGTGCTCAAGATGTGAAGCAACCTACTTAGGAGCTATCAAACTCTACTCAGTAACTAGGTAGTAATAAACGTGGTTCTCAGGTTTGTCAAGAAGCATGCTGTGAGACATGGTCAGTCAAGATGGGATTTGCCCCTCTCTACTTGAGAGAGATATTTCTAGGCTCCTCGAGTGATCGGATCAAGAAATGCATGGCCGCGCTAGAGTTAAGTGTTAACCAAGGATTCTGGATCACGAAATCGAGAAAGAGAGGTCAGCTTAGAGCTAGACCAAATATCGTGAGGTAAAGGGAATAGCATGTATATGAGATTGTGGTGGCTCGTCTGATATGATCTTTGTGCGCGCTTGGCAGTTGTCACATCTTGCTAGAGTCCGTTGTCAACTATTGGCCGAGTACGAGTACTCGGGCCATGTCTATTCGCGCGTGAGCCCAAAGGGTCACACACTGAAGGGGCTGGAAGCCTAATGAGGATATGATCCAAATTAGACTGGGCTTAGGTGCACTAATGGGCCTCGGTTTGGAAGCCCATTAGTGTGCGCCCAAAGGGGTTGATATAAATAGGGGTGGGGGGCACGGAAACCCTAATTCTCCACGCCTGCTGCTGCCGCCTGTTTCCCACGCCTGTGCCTTTGTCCCCCTTGCCGACCTAGCAGTCCGGATCGTGACGCTTCTGGCGCCGTACGTGTGGATACCTTGGAGGTGCTACATCTGCTGCACGAGGACGAGCCGCACGTGAGAAGGTCTCGCAACTGCACTGCCGGCTACTGTACAAACTACAACGACGCGCTACAGAAGTTTAGCACCCGCATGTCTAGTGGTAATTGTTGGTATTTCTTAATGGTCACACATAAATCCGCAAGTGCACGGAAGATACCGTTGTAGCACTTCACCCGGAGAGTATTCAGGGTATCGTAAGTTCTCAGGGAACGGATGTGTAAAGGTCTTCTAGCTAGTTTACCCAAGGAAAAGGAAGAGGTAGAATGGCTTATGGGTGGTGTGGTTATCCAAAGGTAAAGGAGTAAAGGAAAGGTATACTTACGATATTGGTCGTTCACTTCAGGCACCGGTCTGACCCTTGCCTATTAGCTCTACTCCGAGCCCGGACGTGGGGGACTTCACTAACCATGAAGCAGCTTCGTAGCGGACCAACAAGGCTGTCACCACCTGCGGTCTACCCCTGCAATACCGTGGGGCTCATAGGAAACAAAGGTAATCTAGGGCCTAAACACCACGTTTAAGCCGTCGACTACTACTCTAGCGATGTGCAGGGTTATCCCGTCTTTATCAGGGGCCCTCACTAGAGCATCCGCTACTAGAACGGACGATGAACCCGCAAACGAACAATAACAAAAGAATACTTAACCAAGATCTTATCAACAGATGAACCCAGATTCTTACTCAAATGAATCATATCCGCCGAGGTACAAGGACGAAGAGTATCCGACAAGCCCGGCTCTTCCTCTCACTTCTTCCTCACACACTCCTTACTCTAAAGATTCAAGTGGAAGGACCTCTAAAACTTCTTCTCCAAATTGTGATGTGTTGAAATGAGGGGTGAGGGCTCCTTATATAGCCTCCAAGGGTCGGTTCCCGCGGGAATCAGTAAGGAAACATCTGGGCACCGCCTTTAGGAGGATCAGAGACTATCTCCCGCAAAAGGGCACCTGGACGGGAGCCAGTCCAATTGCGGCCGACTCCCGGGTGCGGCCGACCCCTGTACGCCGCCTCTCGCACCGCCTTTCATCCGGGACACTGCCAGGTGGGTCCCCAAGTGTGTCCATGGGTGTTGGTGGTAAGTTTAGGCGGTTTCCTCGTGTTTGTGGGCCCTTGAATCCGTGTGCCAGCCCCTGATTGGTGGGAGGTGTGTTTCTTGGCCTCTTGGGTTGATTTGCTTAGGGATGTGGGCCCCTCCGATCCTCGTGCTCGTGCATAATGCTCTGAAGTGTACTTTTCCTCTTGTTTGAGCATAGTTTTCTCCCGTATGCAGATACTGTCTCCTGTAAACAATGTTTCACCAAAACTTGTGGAATTTGTTAGAATAAAACCCTATAGCTATGTTTGGTGATTATTTTGATGAGAAAGATGTAGGAGTTGATGGTCGGATTTGTGACTTAAGGACCATCAACAACACCCCCACACTTAGCTCTTTGCTCGTCCTCAAGTAAAGGTTGAAGGACTAAGGTGGATGCAACTCCTTTGAATCTAACCTACATACAAGTTATTCCAAGCTTCTTCTGAACCTATGAACTTTTTTGAGTGTCCACCAAGCTTATCTTGGTGATTGAAGTTTGGAATTGTGCAGACTTCAGGTTCCTTAACCTTTCTTGCCTAGAAACTTGGATTTTTGTTTTTGAAGATAGCTATGCTCCTCAGGATGTTCTCTCGAACCTCTCTTTTATTTCAAAATCCTTACCAAGGCAAAGTGATGCCTTCTTTTTCACCTACCGCTAATCAGGCTTATGTGGAGCTCAGGGTAGGGATGAAAAGGTATACTTGCTTTTCATATGTTGGTAAGTCAAAAGCCGGATCCGAGAAGAAACAAGTCATGCAGTATGATTAGGATATGCAAGTGTGTGGAAATTTTTGGTGGATGGTGGATAAACTCCTTTGTATGAACCAAATCTCTCCCTCTTTTTTTTTCTTTTGGGAACATGGGCTATCTTTCTATTCTCTTTCTTCTTTTTTTCTCTTTTTTTTGACATGCCTTGTGAGCATGTGACATACCTTCTTTGGGTATGCATCTTTTTCTCTCGCTTTTTTTTGACATGCCTTGTGAGCATGTGGCATACCCTCTTTGGGTATGCAGCTTTTCTTTTTCTCCCTTTTTTTGTATAGCCCATGTCTTTCTCATAGCAAAAATCTTGGAGAGAGTGGCCATAGAACAAAGTGGAGTTTTATTTGTGGAATGGATGGATGGATGTCATGTTTCAGTGCAACTTCTAGTGTAGAAGTCAGCATATATAACTCAGTGGAGTGTACGTGATCCTAATCGTGAAAGCATGACCATATGGTTTTTGCAAGGTGATCATTCTTTTTGGCTTTGGTAGGAATTTAACAACTGAGGAGCCGAGCTTAAAGAATTTTGAAAACCTTCTCATAAATAAACCAAGTACTTTGCAAAGAAGAGTTTGGTTCCATCCATCCACCCATGTCATAAAAGTCAATCATCAGATAGCGTGAGTTCCCTATAAAGTTTTTGTTCACAAGCACAAGGCAAAAGAACAGGAATAAAGAGTATGCAAAAGGCATTTTCAACTTGAGGTGTTTGGCAAGATTAAGTGAGTTTAATTTTAGTTATTAACATAAAATTCATTTAAATTCAAGAACCTGGGGAGTTAGAGGGATGTGTTGCACGAACCATCATTGAAGAGGAAGAAGAGGAAACTGATGGAAGTCAGAGGTGGTTTGGTCAAACTAGAGGTTTGACCATTCCTCTCTGGATCCCATTTGTCCTGTTCTTCAATGTGCTAGGTCGTCCGATGTTGTGCAACATGTTGGGGGAGGATCTCGAACGAATGTGGATTTGATGAGCTTGAGAGATCTCCCTCATACTTATTCCTGTACCTGTTTTTATTCAGAAGAGAAACAAAGGTGGAAACAAGCAAGGACTCTGCCGGTTTTTGAAACACCGGGGAGTCTAAATTTTTATTGATGCGAGGTGCAAGAAGTGTTTGAAACTTGTAAACACTTTATTATTATTATTATTATTCAAATTTCATTTTTGCTACTTTATTTTTTTAATTATTATTACTTCATTTCATTTTATTTTTATCATGGCAAACTTTGCATGATGGGTAACTTAGCAGGGTGGAGACAAGAGCGAAGACGTACGAGGTGTGTGGGATATTTACCTGACCGGGCTTCCCAAGCTATGAACAAAAATGCACGTCCCCTACGAAGCTGCTTCGTGGTTAGTGTATTCCCAGACGTTCGGGTACGGTGTAGGAGTTCTTAAAGATGTAACGGCCCGAATGTACTTCGGGACAGGACATTCTCCCTGGTATCCCTAATTTCCCGCCACCTGCAGTACTAACCATATGTATGTTGCATAATGTTTGCTTGCTTGAATAGATACTATTAGGACCTTGTTGTATGCCTATGCTCCCACTAACCCGTAGATTTATTCACTATTCTTTATCTTGAGACTAGCCTCAATGTGTGTGTCAAATTACCCCTATCCATATATCTATCATGACTTACCCCTGTATGTTTTGTAGTCTATAGCTTATTCATGTCCTCTTGATTATGTACCAAGTAAACTCTTTCACATCATGCCCTCCTATATAAATAACAATATCCGAAGACTCTCCGGAGGAAATGCTACAACAGTATCCGTGCACTTGCGGATTCATTTCTATAATCGTTAAGACATACCACATGGCGTTTCCTTGGCACCATCGCTGGGGATAGGACTAACACCCTCGTTCCTAGTGGTGAGGCTAAGAAATGCCAACACTTGTCACTTGGTTCGGTCATCTTCCTTGGAGACCTCTTGGAACATCGATCTTGAATCTTGAAACTTGCTCAGATCTCGTAGGAACTTGGAGAGTAGCCATTCACCTTTGTGCATTTAGGTGAATTCTCGAAGGCATTGTTTCTTTTTTTGTCCCTTGTTTTCACCTTCCAGGGATGGCAAGTAGCTGCACACTGAATGGAACTTGTGTTGCACCAAGTAGCCCTTTTCTTGCTCTTCTCCTATAGTCTTCCCTGGAGTGTGTTGCCCCTGGACGCGAGGAGCATGGTCGCCTCGCTGCTTATGAGTAGCCCAAGTAGCCTTCCCACCATCTCCGGTAGAGCACGCTTGGCATGAGCAGCGCTCAGTGCGTGGAGGGGCTTCGGCTGATGGTTTCCACTTCAAATACTTTCAGGCAAAGTCTTGAGGCAATTCCAAACTACGCTGCAGCTGAACATTCCGTGGGGAGAGCCATTTGTTTTTTTAGGACACATGAGGTCCACTTTTGAAAAAGAGAAAAAAGAGAGAGAAAAGGGTGGCCGAGTAGTGCAATGGACGGTGCACACCGACCACCTATGAGGCAGAAAGAAGTCTATTCAAAATATTTTTTCAAGAACCTACCGTTGATTGGAGGACATGGCCGGGCTCCTTTGTGATCAACCAGCTAGAAGGCGCCTCCATCATAGGCTTGCTCGATGATGTACGACCACTCCCATTTGGGATCGAATTTTCCCTTTGTCTTGTGTGTGACGACGATGGGGCGCCGAAGTACAAGCACCACCTCGCCCCTCCTGAAGACTCATTGCTTGACGAGCTTGTCGTAGGTTCGGACCATATTTTGTCGATACAACTCCAAGTCTTGTGCGGCGTGGAGACACTCCCCTTCTAGTGAATCAAGCTCCTGAAAATGAAGCTGGATCTGTTCATCTTGAGACGCAGTGATGGTAGCTAGATCTCCAAAGGTAGGACTACTTCACACCCATAAACAAGAGAATATGGGGTGGCTTGAGTTGGGGTACGGACCGTGATGCGGTATGCCCATAATGCTCCAAAGAGATGGTCATGCCAATCTCTTCGGTGTTTATGCACCGTCTTCTTTAGGATCTTGCCGAGTGTCTTGTTGAACGCCTCAATCACCCTGTTTGCTTGAGGGTAGTAGTCGGTGGAATAGTTCCACTTGATCTTGTATTTCTCCATGAACCTATGCATCTTACCTGATCTGAGGCCTTGGCGTTGTCGGAGGTGATGCGGTGTGGAATTCCGAAGCGATATATGATGTGCTACTCCTGAAACTTGATGGCGTTGTCGCTTTTCACCTCGTGCAGTGTTACAGCTTCCGCCAACTTGGAGAAGTAGTCTGTTGCAGCAAGGATGAAGCAATGGCCTGATGGTGAAGGAGGGTCGATGGGGCTAATGACGTCAATGCTCCAGGCATCGAACGGCCGCGACGGGACCGTTGGGTGAAGAGCGATCGGTGGTTGGTGCTTGAAGTTGCCATGGACCTGGCGACTATGGCATGTTTTAGCCACCTTGAGGCAATCTGCCATGATATTGGGCCAATAGTACACAGCCAAACAGATGTTGTGATACATTTTTGGTCCACTTTGGTGTCCTCCGCAGACTCCATGGTGCATCTTCTTCAGGACTTGATCAACTTCACATCGATTGAAGCACCGAAGGAGGACCTCCTGTCCATAGGATCGCCGGTAAAGGACACTAGCCTTGTAGACGTAGGAGGGAAGTTGGCGCTGACGTTGGGGCCTCTTCACCATGTCACCGGGGAGGCTACCATGTTTGAAATAGTCGAGGAAGTGTGTAAGCCAATCGCCTTCTTCAACAACATTAGTCGTGATGGTGTTGACATCATACTCCTCTAGGATGAGCTCCAGGACAGCAGAAAGAAGCCATCTCTCTTCAGTGGTGATTTGTGTAGCTTCTCCTTCGGGAAGGACGAGTGCAGCAGCAAGCTTCGCCAAGCCGTCGGCGATGCGTCCTGCTTCGTGGGACGTGAACAACTTTGACATGCTTGAACTTCTCCATGAGCTTCCGGGCTGCTTGGTAGTATGGCACCAGCTCCGGCTTCCGAACTTCATAGATTTCATTGACCTGCCGAACAATAAGCTGCGAATGTCCATGGACTCGCAGGGAACATACCTCCATGGAAAGGGCTAGGAGAAGCCCGAAGGCAAGCGCTTCATACACCGCCTCATTGTTGGAGCATTCTTCTTTTAGAAGGGAGAATGAGTGGTACATTACTCCCCCTTGTGGGGTCTTGAACACCAATCGTGCTTCGGCTCTTTGCTTGGGGCTACCATTGGGGTCAGCGTCCATGTGAGAAGCACCGTCGAAGTAGAGCTCCCATGGGGCTTCAAGTTCAATGGAGAAGAGTTCCTCGTCCGGCAAGTTGGTGACAAGTGGCGAGTCATCTGGTACTGGATGCGCCGCCAAGAACTCTGCCAAGGCCTACCCCTTTACTGCTTGGAACGAAGGTGATGTCGAACTCCATCATAAGTAACGCCCATTTTCCAAGTCGCCCTATGAGTACAGGCTGGCTTAGCACATACTTTATGGGGTCCGCCCTTGCAACTAGCTGGACCTGGTGTGCCAACATGTAGTGTCTTCGCTTCTTCAAGGCAAAGATCAGCGCCAAGCACAACTTCTCTATGGGAGAGTAGTCGTGTTCAGCACCCACCATGGTGCAGCCTAGTAATAGCACGCCACCTCCTTGCCTTCATCATTGTGCTGAGCCAGCAAAGTGCCTATCAAAGATGGTTGCATCACGATGTAAAGAATGAGGAGGAGCCTTGTTATAGGAGCGGTCAGAACGGGGGATTAAGAAGGTACCTTTTAATACTGTCAAATCCTTCTTGACACTCCTCATCCTAGATGAACGGTGCACCTTTCTTCATGAGCTTGGAGAAGGGTTGGATGCGTTTGGAGAGGTTGGAGATGAAGCATCGAAAGAACACCAGCTTCCCTTTGCAGAGACTTCAACTCCTTCAACTCTTTTGGTGGTGGCATCTTCATTATCGCCTAATCTTCTTTGGCTCGATCTCGATCCCTCAGTGCCGAACCAGGAACATAAGGAAGACACTGGACTGGATAGCGAAGGCGCACTTGAGGGGTTTCATATTGAGTTGATGTTGACATAGTCATTCAAAGACAACCCGTAGGTTGTCTCGGTGGTTCTTGCAATCTTTGGTCTTCACCACCATGTCATCGATGTAGCACTCCACCGAATGATGGATTAGGTCATCAAGGATGTACGTCATGGCACGTTGATAGGTGGCACCGGCGTTCTTCAACCTGAACGGCATGACAATATAGTATAAGTTTCCTTTAGGTGTCTTGAAGGCGGTGTCGAGAGCGTCGACTGGGTCCATCTTGATCTGGTTGTAGCCTGAAGATCCATACATGAAGGACAAGGCACCAAACCTGCTAGTAGCATCAACCACCATCTCGGTGATGGGTAGACGAATGTCATCTTTAGGACAAGCCCAGTTCAAATCATGGAAGTCGATGCAGACTCGAACCTGCCCATTCTTCTTCTCTACTGGGACGATGTTGGCAAGCCAACGAGGGTCCTTGATGAAGCCAGCCATGATGAGTTTGTCCACCTCGATGACGACTTGATCTTTGAACTCGGGCCATAGGCGTCATGACGGCTACTTGATGAGATGAAACTGTGGGTCAATCGCCAACTTGTGAGTGGCGACACGAGGATCAAGCCCTGGCATCTCTTTGTAGTTCTAGGCGAAGCAATCCCGGTACTCCATCAGGAAGCTTTCATAGTCTCCACGTTCTTCCTTCTTTAGCGTAGCGCTAATGAAGATGGGCCTCCTATCATCCTCTGTTCCGAGGTTGATCTCCACGAGCTCTTCAATCGTGGGTTATCCTCCATCTTTGAGTTGTTGAGGCGTCGATAGAGCATCCAGCTCCTCCTCCATCTCAACGACTCCTATCTCTGTGGGTTGTTGGTGGTGCTTGGCTTAGTGCGAGCAACCAACGTCGTCTTCCAAAATCATTGTCAAGGCAAGGTAGTGAACTTAGTTTACGTCAAGGTACTCATCTTTTCCATCAGAAGCGTCTATGTTGCGATAGCCTAGCCTGAATCTTGGCTGAACCTTGCGCCTCCTCTTGAAGAAATTCTCCACTTGTCTCCACCACTCTTCACACACGGGTAGTGGTGGGGGCATCCTGTTGTTTCGCCGGAGAATGATCCCAGCCTTCATGGTCATCAACACCTCCTCTACGCCAGGGTTAGGTTTAGGCAATTCAATAATGGAATCACACTCTTGTACCTGCGGTACCTTGTAGAAGATGGTTTGGGGTGTAGCACTAGAAGGATCCGTAATCACCCAAACTTCTAGTGGAGTTGCTACTGATACAAACAATGATGGGTGTTGTATGCATTGAGCACTCTTCACGACATCTTCTATCTCAGCCACCCTCTTCTTCACGACTCCTCCAGAAATCGGTGTGGCTTCCTTGTCATGACTCCGGTGCGCCTGGGGAGTGGTGGTTGATGGCGCATCACTACCGCTGGTGGGTGGATTGCTGCCTCGTGTACCTGTATAGCTTTTAAGAGTTAGGCGATTTGCTTATTATGTCGTGCTATTTGACAATGTCTCCTTGGGTGATGAGAAAAGAGTCAATAGAGGCTTTGTTGCAGACCTCAACGTGATTGGCGCAAACGTGGAGAACCTCGCCTTCAGGAGCAAAGGTGTGGATGTTGATGCTGCCGTGTTTCCTGCCCCTTAGAAATAGAGCTGGTAGAGACCCAAGATTCTTTCGAGGATGAAGAACTGGAGCCACGAGGCGTAGATAGCGATAGATTCCTCCGTCCATCACTTCTTGAGCTTGGTGAAGCAGATTTCCTCATGGAGGGAGAGCATAACCTCTTCACCTCGGACACTGATGTTGTGCCAGGTTGTAGCACTAATATGTCTGCTGCAGGTGCAACTCGACCCAGCTGATGCTTACACTCATCCACCAGGAATAAAGGTACAACAAGGAATTCATGATAGGTACAACAAGAGAATATGATTTATTCCGGGCCGGAAATTATTTGCAACAAAATAGACTCATCATAGATAAAACAAGAGACCGGGAATCAATCCATGAGTCAAGGGGTGTGGAATCAATCCCGATCTCTTATTGTACCTATTATAAAACTATCTTGATGCAATTAATTTCTGACCCGGAATAAATCCTGGTCTCTTGTTGTACCTATCATGAGTCTTTTGTTGTACCTATCATTCCCGGCTCAGAATAAATCCATGTGGAACCGAACAAGGCCTCAAGGACCCAGATAATTTACGGCCGGTCGTAAAGACAGCCCCGTTTATGTGCATGGGAAAGGAGAGAAAGAAAAAAGGTGAATGATGTAAGCGCATGCATGCACATAATTTCAAAATAAAAAAGATCATAGTTTCAGAATCAGAATCCGAATACACAGTTGTGTTTGTTTCAATAGAAGCTTCAAAACAAGATCTCGTTTTCAATGATATATTTTTTTGTGGGACAAAATACTTTTTAGTGTATTCTAATTTGTTTATGATGTTTGCAAAAAAATTGCTTATGGATTTATAGAATGTTGCTTCACATGTCTAAGTTCAATTAAGCGGATGTTGGTGTTCATATTGTGAAGATAGATTGTTTAGTGTGATCAGTGGATGAGGGTAGACAACTTTGTTGGGTAGGTAAATATTTATTGCCTGATCAGTAATAGGGAACTTTAACAAATCAGTTGAGCATTTTAACTAATTTATTTTAGTATTTTTCCATTATTCATAAAGCAATTTATGTGTCTTTGAAAAATATTGTCGAAACATATATAAGTGGGATCTTGTTTTGAAGATATCTTCAAAAGAGATACAGTTGTGCAATCAGAATTTGAATTTGATGGATGGTTTAAGAACTACTACTTTTTTATATTTTAAAATTGCTTGCATGTGCAATAGCAACTCTCCCACTAGTCCAACGGGCAGATGGATAACAAATTTAGGCTGCCGTCCAACAGTGCAAATGTATGGCCGGCTGGAACAAAGTCATTATTAAATGATATTGATACTCTCAGTTTGAATTGCATGGATCCTATACTATCGAAATGGAATTGGTCAGAAAGATCTAGCAGCTTAGAGCATCTCCAAGAGTCTTTCTAAATTTCACTCTCTAAATTATCATTTGGAGAGCCTTCTACATAAACATCGCTTTCTATATATTTTCATTCTCCAACAGCTTCTCTATATCTTGTGTGCACTCTAGAAACACTATTACAAAACCTCAAATAGATCCACCCCCTTTTGTCCCACTTTGGTTGGGCCCGAGACTAAAGGAGGCATTAGTGGAGCTTTGTCGGCGCGGGCAGGGACTTTTAGTCCCGGTTGGTGGCTCCAACCGGGACTAATGGTTGGCATTTAGTCCCAGTTGGAGCCACCAACCGGGACTAAATTCTCAGGCCTTTTTATCCCCCTTCTTCCTCCCTGTCATTCTGCTCTTGGCTCTCGGGCGAGGAGAGTTAATGCCTATTTTCTCCAAGATTTGTGAAGCCTTTTGATTTTCCCTCCATCCGAAGGTGAGAAACTTCATCCTCTCAAGTTCCATTGCTAGTGGAGCTCATTTCATGCCTTAGAAATAGAGATATTTAAGCATATTTAGATATGGTACAATGTTCATGTTTTTTCGATTCATATGCTATTTGAGCTCAAAGTTAGAAAACGTTTGCATGTGTAGATGTGATTTACTTGTATTAGTTAATGGAAATGAGTATATTGAGTTGAATGTTTTTATTTTTCGAATGATATGAATATGAATATTTAGCAAAATAAATATGAACGAAAATGATTGTAGTAGAATTTTTATTTTTGCAAAATGCATATGTATATATGTGGTTTTATTAGTGAAATGTGAATGTTTGAATGTGGTTTTTAAAAATGAAGTGAAAAAGGTGTATACATGGTATTTAATTTGTATTAAGAAGAAAATATTTTGATACTCTAATGATGTATTTATTTAGGCTCCCATTGAAGCCATCGCGAAGTTAAAAAAAATCTTTGTTTCGGATATGTATATGTCGTTAACCTTAATCCTACGGTGTTGATACGGCCATTCGGGGCCAACATCGATATCCGCAATACGGTGCGGTATAGGGATGTGATGAAGGAGTATGGTCTTGGTCCCAATGAAGAAATCCTCAAATTTTTAGCTGGGAACTTGTTTATTAGGACCAAGGCCGTACTCTTTCATCACGTCCGTATACCGCACCGTGTCGCGGATATCTATGTTGGCCACGAATGATAGTGTCATCACCGTAGGATCAAGCTTGACGACATATGCATATCCTAAATAAGAATTTTTTCTTTTCGATGATTTTTGCATAAAGACCCTGAATAATTAGCTTTTAGAAATAACTTTTTTATTTGCATGTGTAGATGTGATTTAGTTGTATTAGTTGATGAAAATGGGTATATTGAGTTGAATGTTTATTTTTGAATGGATATAGATGTGTGTACTTGGTATTTAATTTACATCGAATGGAATGTTAATGTTTAATCCATAGAAATGACTTTGCAACATGACGGGTTGGAGCGCCATGCGTTTGCCCGTGCATCGGTACGCAATAATTTGAAGTGCGCCGGTCATTCACTTGAGTTCCCCCATGAAGAGCGCCTTGGACTTGTTAGTGGTCATATTCGTCGATGGATTAAGAAAGCATTCCAATGCCTCACGCTTGGCAAATTTGAGCGTGAATTTGATGTCGAGTTGCATGGTATGGATGATGACCGCGAGTTGATGGCTCGACATAATGCAAGGCGCGAAGCATCGGGGATGCCAGAAATTGATCGTTACGTGGCGAGACTTCGCGCGGCGATTCACAAGGCATCGGTTAATATGTCTCATGAGTAGTTTGTATTTGCATGTAGTCCTGTTAGGTATTCATGTTGTGTAATGGATCATGTAGTTCTTATAATTTATCATGTTGTGTAATGGATTATGTAGACCTTTTAATTCTGTAATTCTCAAATTTTTTTCATACTTGTATCATAAAATTTATCAATTTGATTTCTAAATATGACATGCAGTCCTTTTACGTATTCATGTTGTGTAATGGATCATGTAGTTCTTATAATTTATCATGTTGTGTAATGGATCATGTGGACCTTTTAATTCTGTACTTATCAATTTTTTTTCATACTATATCATAAAATTTATCAATTTGAACTCTAAAGATGAGAACTGAAGTGGTGAAATAATTGTAGATGGATCGGCGATGGATGTATGCTGACCGACGTTCCAAGGAGTTCATTGATGGCCTACATTATTTTTTGGATGTGGCCGAGGCAAACAAGCAAAATTGTTTCATGTGTTGTCCGTGCAATATTTGCAAGAACCAAAAGGATTACTCCTCATAAGGACCCTTCATAGCCATATTTTTGCTCATGGTTTCATGCCCAAATACATTTGTTGGACCAAGCACGGAGAAAGAGGGGTTATAATGGAGAACAATGAAGACGAAAATTGTCACGAAAACTTTCCTGGCCCCTTTGGATTCGGTGCCTTTGATGACGATACAGCAATGGAAGAGACAGAAGGAGAGATGTCAGATCATGATCTGACCGACGATCTTGGGCAGGCGTTGCGCGTTGCGCATGAAGATTGTGAAAGTGAGATGGAGAGGATGAAGTTCCAGCATATGTTAAAGGACCACCGCAAGTTGTTGTACCCAAGTTGTGAAGATGGCTTGAAGAAGCTTGGTAGCACTCTGAAGTTGCTACAATGGAAGGCAACACATGGTGTATCTGATAAGGGATTTGGAGAATTACTGAAACTTTTAAAAAAAATGCTTCCTAAGGATAATGAGTTGCACAGCACAACATACGAAGCAAAACAACTTGTTTGCCCTCTAGGTTTGGAGGTAGAGAAGATACATGCATGTCCCAATGACTGCATCTTTTACCGCGGTGATGAGTACGAGAATTTGGATGCATGCCCCGTATGCAGTGCATTGAGGTATAAGATAAGGAGAGATGACCCTGGAGAAGTGGAGGGGCAGCGTCGTCCCAGGAAGAGAGTCACTACCAAGGTCATGTGGTACTCTCCGATAATACCACATTTGAAGCGTTTGGTTAGGAACAAAGATCATGCTAAGTTGATGCGATGGCACAAAGAAGAACGTAATCAAGACAATATGTGGAGACACCCAGCTGATGGCTCCCAGTGGAGGAAAATAGATAGAAATTACCCAGACTTTGAACGAGATGCGAGGAACATAAGACTTGCGTTGAGTACGGATGGCATGAATCCTTTTGGTGAAATGAGCAGTAGCCATAGCACTTGGCCTTTGACTCTATGTATGTACAATCTTCCACCATGGCTCTGCATGAAGCGGAAATTCATTATGATGTTGGTGCTTATATCGGGGCCAAAGCAACCTAGGAATGATATTGATGTGTACCTAAGGCCATTGGTCGACGAACTATTATTGCTATGGCACGATGAAGGTGTACGGATGTGGGATGAATACCGACAGGAGAACTTTAACCTACGAGCATTGTTGTTCGTAACAATCAATGATTGGCCTGCTCTTAGTAACTTGTCAGGACAAACGAACAAGGGATATAGAGCCTGCACACACTACTTTGATGAAACCGATAGTGTATACTTGACCCACTGCAAAAGGTTGTATACATGGGTCATCGTCGGTCTCTCCCCATCAAACATCAGGTACGAAAGAAAGGCAAGCATTTCAAGCAGACCACCGTACAAAGCCGACACACCATAGTGGTACGCAGGTCTTTGATATGGTAAAAGATATTGAAGTTGTTTTTGGGAAGGGACCTGGTAGCCAACCTGTTCTGAGCGAAAATGGAATGGCGCCCATGTGGAAGAAGAAGTCTATATTTTGGGAGCTACCATATTGGGAAGTCTTAGATGTTCGCAATGCAATTGACGTGATGCACCTCACGAAGAATCTTTGTGTCAACCTGATAGGATTCATGGGAGTTTATGGGAAGACAAAAGATACACTAGAAGCGCGGCAAGAATTGCAACGTATGGAAGAACAAGATGGCCTACATCCACAATTGAGAGAAAATAGACGGAGCTACTTAAGTCCTACCAGCTATACTATTAGCAAAGAAGAGAAGGAAAGCATGTTTGAATGCTTGAGAAGTATCAAGGTCCCATCTGGATACTCCTCAAACATAAAAGGAATCCTAAATATGCTAGAGAAGAAATTCACAAACCTAAAGTCTCTTGACTGTCACGTGCTTATGACTCAGATTCTTCCGGTTTTGTTGCGTGGAGTACTGCCTGAGAACGTTCAATTAACAATCGTAAAGTTGTGTTCTTTCCTCAACGCAATTTCCCAGAAGGCAATTGATCCAGACAATCTCATAGAGCTGCAAAACGATGTAGTACAATCTCTAGTTGGCTTCAAGTTGATATTTCACCATCATTCTTCAACATCATGACACATCTTCTAGTTCACCTTGTCAAAGAGATTGATATTCTCGGACCTGTATTCCTACACAATATGTTCCCTTTTGAGAGGTTCATGGCGGTACTAAAGAAATATGTTCGTAATCGTGCTCGTCCTGAAGGAAGCATCGCTAGTGGCTATGGAACAGAGGAGGTCATTGAGTTTTGTGTTGACTTTATTGATGACCTTAAACCAATTGGGGTTCCCAAATCGCGGTATGAGGGGAGACTACGTGGAAAGGGCACACTAGGAAAGAAATCATATATCTATAAGGATGATTACTCGTTCGAACAAGCACATTATGCGGTACTTCAACAATCCTCCTTGGTGGATCCATACATCATGGAACATAAGAACATTCTGCGCTCCGAATTCCCTGAAAAGTCAGAGGTCTGGATTACACGTCGACACATCGATTGTTTTGCCGGTTGGTTGCGGAAGCATCTAATGCATAACATGGATATACCAGAACAGCTGGCGTGGCTGGCTAGGGGACCATCATGGCATATCCTAACATTCCAGGGGTACGAGATAAATGGGAACACATTCTACACGATAGCCCAAGATAAAAAGAGCACCAACCAAAATAGCGGTGTCCATATGGATGCCACAGACAATAACAGTAAAAAGGAGACATATTATGGTTACATTGAGGAGATATGGGAACTGGATTATAGACCCATTTTGAAGATACCTCTGTTTCGGTGCCAATGGGTGAAGCTGACTGGAGGAGGGGTAACAAAAGATCAGTACGGAATGACAATAGTGGACCTCAACAATCTTGGGTATCGAGACGAGCCATTCGGCCTAGCCCAGGATGTCGCTCAGGTTTTCTACGTGAAGGACATGTCCAGCAAGCCGAAGAAGGGGATAATCAAGTAAACGGATGAGCCAAAGTGGCACATAGTTCTTTCAGGAAAAAGAAACCTCGTTGGAGTCGAGGACAAGATAGACATGTCAGAGGATTGTAATAAGTTTGTTAAGATTCCACCTTTCGCGGTGAATGTTGATCCATGCATCCTGTTAGCAAATGAGGGCGCCCCGTACTTGCGCCACGATCATAATCAAGGGACATATGTGAAGAAAAGTCTATTACCGTACCAGTAGTAGATGCTGATCCTTAATGTATTAGAATTATTATAAATATGTGATGAACAATTTGTAATTTTAAATTATATGTCCTTCATCATTGTCCGTCGTGTTTTACTTATTCATGGATTTATTACAGTGATTAAAATAAGGAAACAATTCATGGATTCCATTAAAAAGCTTATTGTTGCCAATAATATTATGGCAAGGATCATTTTAAACGTTAATATGTTGAGAAAATTCATTTCCTATCCAAAAGCAATGATTTCAAAAATTTTGTTTACCTAACACATATTTGCATGGTCAAATTACAAAATATAATGTATACCAATTTATGTATTACATGGATCAATACACATGATTATAAACTAAATATTTTACATGTATATATCAAATTAAAATAAGGCTAACAATGTTATTTGGAATTTTTTGGACCCATAATTTTTTATGCAATTAACAACAAATGACACATTTATTAAAAAACAAAAGAAGATATGAAGAGAAAAGGAAAAGAACCTTTAGTCCCGGGTATATCAACAACCCGGGACTAAAGGTTGGCCGAAAAATTTCCCCTGCGGCCCGCCAAAGAACAGCCTTTAGTCCTGGGTGGTGGCTCGACCCGGGACTAAAGACCACCCTTTAGTCCTGGGTGAAGCCACCACCCGAGACTAAAGACCCTTTAGTCCTGGTTCTTGGCTGAACCCGGGACTAAAGGCTCTGCCCTATATCCCGCGCAGCCTCCTATCTCCCTCTTCCACCTCCCACACTTAGCTTTCTTGATCTCCACCGCCGCCGGCCGCCTCAACATCGTTGTTCTCCACTGCCGCCCCGCCTTCGCCATTGTCGCCGTCGCCATCCTCGACCCGCTCCCCGGCCACGCGCGCGGCCTCTCCCGTCCCCTCGACGGGCGCCCCCGTCGCCGTCCCCCCCCCCCCCCCCCCCCGAGCCCTCGCCGACCCCTGCGCCGTCGCCAACCGGCCTCACCGACGACCCTTGCGCCACCGCAGACCGGCCTTTGCGCCGCCGCCGCGCGCCCTCACCATCGACGAACCCTACGATGCTGCGCCCCTCACCAACCCCCTACCCCGCCACCGACCCCTACGCCGCCGCCACGCCCTCATCGACGACCAACGCCGCACCGGCCCTCACCGACCCCTGCGCCGCCGCCCTAGGGTTAGGGCCGTGGTTTTTTTTCGTGTTAATTGTTTGTCTTTTGAAAATTGAGGCAGGAGCAGTACTAAATCATATTAGGAGATGAAGAATTTTCTGTGTTAATTAGTTAATTAGTTTTTTCCTTTACATTTTCTTGTTAATTAGTTAATTAGTTATTTTTCCTTTACATTTGCTAGTGTATATTTATGCTAATGTATGTATATGTATGTGTGTAGCTAGTGTGTGTATGTATGTGTATGCTTTAATATATAATGTAGTGTATGTGTGTAGTGTATGTGTGTATGTTTGTTAATAGTTTAACTGACTAACAAACTTTAACGTATATGTAGTTTCTCGCCGGCACCGTCGCATTCTGTGGCAGAACCACCTGAATTAATCCGGCTCAAGTGTATTAACCATCACCATTAGGGCAATCTCGGTTAACCTTACACTTCAAACGGAGTAATCCATTGGTCTGTCGGGTAACCTCCCGATACAACCACGGTAAAGCGGATCGAATGCCATACATACAAATGCTCATGCGACGACGAGCCCAGAGAATACCACATTCCAGCAGGTATTACAAAATTATCATAGGTGAATATTACAAACCAAGTTTGAGTTTAGTAACCAAGTACTTCAGTGATCATAACTAATAAGTCCTTCAGAGTTTAAGTTGCAGCGGAAATAAAATAACGAAAGCTACTCGACGAATACAGGATGTCTCGGTGAAGCCCGTACGAGACATCACTCGGCATTATCTCCATTGGCCGGGGGCGTATCCCATTCCACCGACCAACCAGGGGGAAGAGTACATGGCCAAGTCAAGCTAGCAATCATATCTTCGAAGGACTCACCTGAAAACGAGCCACAAGCAAGGCTGAGTATACTAATACTCAGCAAGACTTACCCGTGTAGTGGAATCTACTCCACCGACTCTAGACATGCAAGGCTTTTTGGCTCAGGGGTTTGTTTTGCCAAAAAGCATCTACGAGTGGGTCCTTACTTTCAACTTTTAGCTCAAGATTCTAGTTTCATTAACCATTCTAGATAAGCAGCTATCCAATATCAATCATGGTGAAGCATTAAATTTCATCCAACAAGTTTATTCATCATCATTGTTCCTCTTCTTACTCTGCGGGTAAAAGTGATTAAGCAATCTCAATAGCCGTGAGAAACGGACGATTCGAATCGAATTTCTTAACCTTGCAAGGGAAACCTAAACACACGACACGTGGTTACTCCTAGAGTCACACGTGCAACTTTTCCCCTTTCTTTCCGGGTCGTGGATCGGGGCTACCCTCCGAGAGTAAAAGAGCCCCACGCCACGGTTCGCCGCCGGGTCGTGACCACTCGTGCACTCGCCATATAGTGGGACCGAAGTTCAAAGGGTAGGATGCCGTCCACTTGCCGGGCCAATCAGGTACTTAAGCTTACCGACTACCATATTCTCGGCATGTGGTTAGTACGTTCAAAGACTTAACCACCACTACCACACACTGCGGCCTTAGCATTTTTCACTAAACAGACGGGCCTCAATCGTAAACATCGTACCATAGCCCGTCCGTTGTCCTTATGATTGCAGCGTGTAGTAAACATTCAACTCCTATTTTCTCGCGAGTGACAGGAAATCACTCGGCTTTTACCGGAGTCCTATTAGCACAGCATTCTATCGAACCTTACATCTAGTTTTCAAGCATGGGTTCCTAACATCATGCAACTAAGTTTTCATTCAACTCCTATAAACTTAATGCACAAGCAAAAGAGTAGTGAGTTGCATAATTTAGGAAAGGAAATGGGTTATGCTCCGGGGCTTGCCTTCTTGTGAACAGTTAGCTTGGGGCTCTTCCAAACTTGGGCTCGGGTCTTCGAGAGCTTCAGTTAGATTTACTTGAGCTTCACGCTGCTCACTCTCGGACGCGGGTACCAGCTCGTACGTTCCGTCGGCGAGAGTCGTCGATTCTATATGAATGCACCAATATAAGTTATAGTGAGGGTATATGACGATCATGTTCACTCACGTCAACGTTGTAGTTCACAAAATAGCGATTGGGTTGTGATGTTACTTAGTTGAGATTTCTGCGGGCAATTGTTAATAGAGTAGAAAAGTACAATAAGTAACTTCGTTAAGCAAGGTGGGGTGGGTGTTCATGGGAACTTACGTTCCTCATGGAAACATGATTTAAGTGTAACTATTACAGCGACTAGTTTCTGGTCATTAAACCTTGGATCTAGGCACATCAGGGAAGGATAAGCTTACTGTAAAATTTTCAGATATTTTGATGCAGCAGATTAATTATGAAAAATATAATACATGGTTGCTGCTAGATTCTTGTTCTTTTTGTACAGAACAAATGGTGCAAAAACTGAGTCTAAGATTTTTAAAGGGCTTTCATTTAATCATGCAGGAGCTACAGTAATTTTTATAGGATTTATTATGCAGTTGTCAGAGCATAGTAAATATGACATTACACACCTAGGTTATTCAAGGATTTATTTTTACAGGATCCTACACAAGGTTTTTGTCCATGAAACATTTTACACAGCATCCACTACCCCTGAGTATCTTCTAGTAAAAATACGTGAATTTTCCAAGCTAAGATACTATTTTCTTGATTTAATGTATTTTATTAGCACCTAAATCAAATAAATAGGTTCCTGTGAGATAAAAAGTCTCTAAATTTTTCTATGGCATTTAGGTACCATTACACCAGTATAGAAAAAGTTTCATTAGGTGATTCATAACCTAACTGCAGGGACAATTAATTCCATCCAAACATGGTATGAAACTAAGTTTAATAAACAGTGTAGATAGAGATGGAATTTGGGCCTGATCCTTTTTACAATGGCTTATACAACAAATAAATCTCCTACTGTAAAATTTTCAGGGCCAGCACTTGTCTACAACAATGGTTGTGAATAAAGGTCATTAAAGAGCCTATTTAATTTAGAGCAATAATTAGCTAGAATATGAGGAGATGCATGTAACAAAAGTTGTGGAGTTTATCCTAAAGGTTCCAGAACAGTTGAGTTTGCATTTTTCTGAATTTTCTACAATTTTATACGAATTTTACAAGTTCACTGAATTTGAATCTAGATTTGAATCTTTCTTTTACAACTGGGTCCTTGAATCTTACGTGCAGACCCTTCTAAAGATTTCAATTACTGCAATTGGGTCCTCGGGCGGCTCGGGTACGGTGGCCGGCCAAAATTCCGGCGAGGGGCTCGCCGACGGTGAGGGGTGAGGGCCGGGGAAGGATCAGGGGTGCGAGGGCTACCTCGTGGGGGTCTTGTTCGGGTGGGGGACGGCCGGGAATAGCTCGCCGGCGTTGGAGCAGGGGCGGCGGCGGCGGCGGTACGCGTCGACGGCGGTGCTCCGGCGGGCTTGGGGCGGTCTGGTCTGGACGGGGAGCTTCAGTGGCGCGTGGGGGAGCTGCTCGGGTGCTTGGCTTGGGCGAAGGAGGTCGGAGTCGAGCTGTCCACGGTGACCAGAGGCGGCGGCGGCGGTGACAGCGCGGGCGGCGGTGCTCCAGCGGTCCTGGGCGGTGTTGAGCGGGTCGGCGAGCTTCGGTGGGATGATGTGGTGGTGCCTGGCACTTCAATTTGGGCAGGGGGCGGCTGTGGATGGCTGTCCACGAGCGGGTGGAGCTCGGCGGCGGCGAGCGTTCTCTTGCTGCTGGTGGCTCGCGCGGGCGGCCTGGGGCGGCTTTTATAGGGGCAAGAGGGAGGGAGGGGTGCCGGGCGACGTGCGGGGGTGGAGGCACGGCAATGGCGTGCCACTGGCCACGGTGGGCGGCTCGGTTCGCCGGCGCGGCGTGCGGCGGGCGGGAGCGCGCGACTGGGCGGCCAAAATCTTGCGTGGGTGAGCGAGAGATAGCGCGGCACGGGGATTGGAGGGCAGCTGCAGCAGCGGCTCGGGCGGGCGGCAAGCGCAGCGACGGGCGGGTCGCGGCGGGCGGTGTGGCACGGTGCGGCGCGTTCGTTGGGCGCGGCGGGCGGCGAGCAGAGGCGGGGCTGGCGTGGCGCGCGCGGCGAGCGCGGACTGGGCAGCGCGGCGGCGGGGGGAGGGGGGCAAAGCTGGGCTTGGGGGCGAGGGCCAGCGGCCACTGGCCTGGCGGCTAGCGCCGGTCAAGCATCGCCGGCCACCTGGCCGTGCTGTCGGGCGGGGAGGGGAGAGATAGGAGGGACTAAGGGCCTTTTTGCGAGAATTTGAAAATTTCCAGGGGGCTGGATGCAAACAGGATGTTTTCTCCACTTTCTAATTTGAATTTCAAAAACTTTTGAACATGAAAGTTGTTCAGAATAAAAAGTTCTACAAGTTTGGTTTCAGGCAACATCTCATTTGGATTATGGTTTGAAAGTTAATTTAAAAATTCAAAGGTATTCAAATGTGCCCACTTTCAATTTGAATTTCAACTTAACTTGTTCTAATTCTTTTCACCCTTTTTGTTAGTTGGTTAAGCATAGGGTTGGGCTAATGACATTGCTTTAGAAACGTAATTTATTAGAGTTGTTACACATTCGCACGTTCTCGGCCTCGCACGCCAACATCTCATCGTAGCCGATACCTTCAAGTCCGTCAAGTTTGCCCTCCGGCCACGTCCTCGACCTCGTGCGCCGACATTCGATCGTAGCCAGCACCATCGCCTTTGTCATCTAGAAAATTGTATAGTCCATATTTTATCTTTATTAGATGACATTTATTACATGAATTTCTAGAAATTTGGTATATTTACCTTAGTGACTAGAGGAAAGTTCTAGAAATTTGTATATGTACCTTAGTAACTAGAAAAAATTCTAGAACTTTGTATATTTACCTTAGTGACTCAAAAAAAATTCTATAAATTTGTATATGTACCTTAGTGACTAGAAAAATTCTAGAAATTTGTATATTTACCTTAGTGTCTGCAAAAAAATTATAGAATTTTGTATATGTACCTTAGTGACTAGAAAAAATTCGAGATTTTGTATATTTACCTTATTATCTGCAAAAAATTTCTAGAATTTTGTATATGTACCTTAGTGACTAGAAAAAATTCTAGATTTTGTATATTTACCTTAGTCACTCGAAAAAAATTCTAGAAATTTGTATTTTCCCCTTGTGTACTAGAAAAATTCTAGAAATTTGTATATGTACCTTAGTGACTAGAAAAAATTCTAGAACTTTGTATATTTACCTTATTGTCTCAAAAAAAATTCTATAAATTTGTATATGTACCTTAGTGACAAGAAAAAATTATAGAACTTTGTATATTTACCTTATTGTCTCGAAAAAAATTCTATAAATTTGTATATGTACCTTAGTGACTAGAGAAATTCTAGAAATTTGTATATTTTGTGGATTTATTGCTTACTTCATATAAGATGGACCCAAGGGGTGATGAAGACAATCAGTTGATTATGGGCATGATTGCCGGTGGTGATGCTCATTATGTTGAAGAAGAAGTTGATGTCAGCAATACGAACGTATACCTCAATGAAACCAGTGACGGAATTGAGCAATCCGAGGATACTGCTGAGCAACAAACTCCTAATGTATATTTCTAACATTATTTCATTGTTTTATATCCTTGTATATGAAACAATGTAGAAAATAATGATTGTAAATGAGCATGAATAATATGTCTTTTATTGAATTTGTAGCCCTCAACATCGGCGAGAAGAAGTAACGAGGCCCGACCAAAAAGTTGGAAGGGCGATACATTAACACAGAAGTGGCACATGATGGCGAACCAATAACTCCCGCCAATGCTGCAGTGAAGTACGTATGACAATGTGGATGTCTTGTGAGAGACAATATCCCGATCAGCTTTAGGTTATGGAAGTCCAGTGATCCAAACGATGAGAGTGTGGTGCCTCAAAGAGAAAAGGAAATGGTTTGGCTACAATTAAAGTAGCAGTTCACACTTCCAGCAGGATCCGAAGAATTAATTAAGCAGTGGACTCTTAAGAAGATGGCCGAACAATTCTAGACCTTCAAGAAGAATTTGACCAATTCATATATCAAGCAGGGTAAAACGCAAGATTTTACTAGAGAACTAGAAAAGTTGAAGGACCACTGGGATGAGTTTGTGGCATATAAGTGCTCAGATCTTGGTATTCAGTGGGTGGAGAGGAACAAAGAGAATGCATCAAAGAAAGTATATCACCACAAGCTAGGGCAAGGTGGCTACAAGCATGCAATCCCTAAATGGGAGAAGATGGAGAAAAATTTGATTGCTAGAGGTATCATACCTGCGACCATGAACTGGCTTGAATGTTCAAGGAATTGGTTTTATGGTCATGGCGGAAGGTTGAACCCAGAGAACGGCGAGTGTATTTTTGGGGAAAAAATTCAAGAAGCAGCAAATAGCCTAATAGAGGCAATAGAAGCAGTAAGCCAGGAAGAATTCATGCCTGATAGAGAAAAGGATGAGTCGACTTACGCCCTTCAGAATCCAGAACATCTGGGTCAAACACGAGGCAAAGGCGTGCTTTCGTGTAAGTATGGTTTCAGTGACTACATCGACTCTTACAGAAATCGTCAAAGAAGGAAGAACGAGGATCAAGCACGCTTCAGAGGGCTTGAAGAACAATTGATATCTCAAGATGCAAGAATGCGAATGAGGTAAAATGACAAGTTACGATAGCATTGAGCTAGCAATCTCAACCGGCTCAATAGCCTGTCAATGAAGCTAATTTATCTCAATGAAGAAGCAGTTGCGCTTCCACGGAACACTCCATCGACAATCCAATCCCCACAGTTGAAATCAGCGAGCAGCGCTTTCCTGTGGATGATATCACTCAACGGACACCATGTGAGCTGCAGATACAGTTTAAGGGCTTAATCAACACGGTTGCCTTTGCTACCGCTATGCCAACCAAAGCAAGCGATGTGTACCATGGACGGCCGATTCCGGCTGGATACGCTAGAGTGAGCGTAGAGGAGGTGTGCAAGGGGAGAAGACACTAGTAGAGGACATTCATGGTATTATCTTATGGGACAAGCGCAACATCATCCTCAAGGCTGTTGATCAGGCATCAAGGCCAGCATCTCCGCAACCACCTAAAAGGGAACCCAGCCCAAGTCCACCGTCTCCGCCAGCTGCATCAAAACATTCTCCGTCACCATCATCTCCTGGACGGCTGACGTCTCCTGCTTCACCTCCTCCTAGGCACACGTCTCCTCCATCAAATCCACCACCGCCACCACCGGCAAAGAAGCGAAAGGTACCTCCCAAGACTCAGTCATTTCATATAGAGCCTCCAAAGAAGAAGAAGTCGAAGAAGAAGCAACCTAAGGAGCCAGTGAAGCTACCGTGGGATCAAACTTTAGAGGAATGCGCTGCGGAAGTTCAAAGAGCGGTTGACGAGCACTTCAAGAAGAAGGAGCCAGAGAAGAAGAAACCCATGGATCCAAATGATAAAGCTTTTTTCTAAAAATGACAGATGCAAATCGACGTAAATTCATTCCGCCGCCTCCAGGCTACGACCCCTCGGTTACCAAGTCATACGAGAAGAAGAAGAGATTTGCTGGGTTGTTGTCTGATGTTCCACAGCTCGGAACCCAAAAGAAGCAATCAATTGAACCGCTCGTGGTGCTACCAATAGTACAACAAGGGCTAATTGAGTTTCTAGCCAGCTTGCGTCTCTCGGCAGCTCAGGTTGCAGGGGGTAAAATTGAAAGTCACCCCATAGTTCCTAGATGGACATTTGAGTTGAAGAAAACCTTTGTCCCCCCGGCAATCATACCTGAGCTTCCAACGCAGTTGCGCAGGTTACATGATCGGTACATGCTCGCGGCTCAAAATGACGAAATTATGTGGGGTGTACTATTAAAGATGACGATTACTTTCATGGTGAGGATGTGATGTGGCTGTATTTCGAAGAATTATACCAATTGTACCATCAAGACGCCCTCGACATCAGTTTTGTCAGCACCTTTATTCTATAAGTGGTGTTCTTCAATTTTAATTTACGTAATAAGCGAATCTTTTTACATGCCCTTAATCTATTCCTGCTTTTTTCTTTTGTATTATACGCGGGATGGAGATTCAAACTTGCAGAAAGAAGAGCTACATTCATTTGGGCTTCATCGACCCAAAGATTGTGAATTGCAAGACTCTACATGACAACCCTAAAGACACATACGAAAACTTATACAAGTTCCTATGCATTCAACATTACAAGCAGAATATTTTGTTCCTTACAACTTTAAGTGAGTGTTTCCTGTCGTGTAACGCCTTTTGCTTTTGTATAATTGAACTTTTTTAACCCTAACAAAAAGTGGTTCTGTATAATCTTGCAGAAATCACTGGATACTACTTTGTATAATTTCTGATATGCGATTAGTGATTATTATGGGCTCATTAAGGAAAGATCCAGAAGATTACAAGGACATGACCAAGATGTTGAAAAGGTAATTACCAATTATGATAATTCCTGACATGTGCTTAGCGATAAATATATTTATCTGTTTCTCGGTCATGCGCAGTGTTTGGAGAAAGTTAAGTAAAAAATATCCAAATGATTTCACAGGCGAGCTTAGATTGAAGACAGACTTTCTGGTATGTACTTGGATGCTTGTTTGCACGCTTCATTTATTTCATTATATTTTTATATGGACATCTAATGACTTCTTTTGTCTTAAAGTGTTTGAGGCAGGCACAGGATAATAATTTATGCCCATACTATGTTTGCAAGTTCCTTCACAGTTACTAGGTCATTACAAGACATATACTGCTTGGGAAGCAGAAGTAAGTAATAAATAATATTTCCCAATATTTTAGGTAATTAATGTTACAAATTATTATAATTGGTATTGTTCACTTCTTAATAGGTATCAAGGATGCAGGATCAGCTCATTCCTCAGGAAAGAGTTTTGGCGATTCAAGAAGCCCTGGTAGGATTCTACTACGATGGGCACGTCCTTGATTCAAGTAGTAAATATAGCATAGATGCATGATAGATAAAACTTTGATTCACTTGGTATGTATATGTATATATCTATATATTTCACTTTGTTGCACTTTATTAGAATCCGATGAATCTATATGTTTCACTTTGTTACCATCCGGGACTAAAAGTCCCTTTTAGTCCCTTTTAGTCCCGGGTCAGGAACCGGGACTAAAGGCCGAGGCCTTTTGTCCCGGATTGGTAGTCCCGGTTGAGAAACCGAGACTAAATGTGGTTTCCCAACCGGGACTAATCAAGGGTTCTGTACTAGTGAAAGTTATTTTTGTTATCTATCTTTGACTAGCGAGAAATACGGAATGGAGGATGGCTATATTTGGATAACCACTTAGAGAAGCTGTTGGAGGGTATTTTTCCATCAAAATCTCTATTTCTAACAATGAGGAAAGATATAGAGAGTCTCTTGGAGTTGCTCTTAGTCCAACATGTGTGCTGTGTTTACATGCTCATTCGGAGAAACCATCATGGCACGAGATTCATAATTCGTTCGACAAAAGTGCCATAAACAAAGCACAAGGCTAGATCTCTATTATTATCACTCTCACTGTCCAGTCGACAGATACTTCGAATTAACCCGTGTATCACAACTTGTCTGTTTGTACAAGCGAATGATATAAAATAAAACAATAAATTAAAAATTATTCGAAAAATTCATATATATGAGTGACCATACAAGAGTAAACCCAAAGCACAAGACGACCAATACAAATAAGTTGAAACTCAAAGGGAGAATATTGTATGATTCTCCCTTGATTATGCAAATGTTTCTTGATCAGCCTCTTGGTTGTTGATCAGTACTGTGCCAGGTCGCACTCGACCGGCTTCTGGCCGTTGATCCACCGCTTGGGGTCCGCGCAGTAGTCGTAGATCCTGTAGTTGCTCTGCACCCACTGCATCTTCCCCAGCCCCGCGGCGCTGAGGCTGCAGTAGCGCCCCGAGCCGCCGAACCCCGCCGCGCAACCGGCGACGCAGCCGCCTCCGTAGCACTCGCAGACGTCGAGGTCGATGCCGTGGTAACTGGCGACGAAGGGCGCCTTGGACCAGTCGGCCTTGACGCGGCCGCCCTGCGTGGCCCAGTCCTCGGCCGCCCAGATGCTGGAGTAGGCGTACATCGGCTGGCTCGTCGGGAACGCCACGCCGTGGCTCGCCTCGTAGTTGCGGAACGCACGGATGGGGACGCCGTCGATGTACCACCTGCAAATGTATATGCATTGTTCAATCGATTTATTTGCTGGTCGCAGCAGCTACTTTAATTTCTGTTCCTGATCGATCTGCGGCTTACACGATCATGCAGGGAGCCCAGGAGATGGTGTAGTTGTGGTAGTCGGCGGTGGGGTCGAACCAGGGCTTGAACTGCATCTCCTTGTTGCCGACGCCGTCGGCGTAGATGTTGGTGTGGAAGGTGTAGGGCTGCCCGGTTTCGTTGCCCAGGAACTCGAAGTCGATCTCGTCGTGGTTGTCGCCGAGCGACGACGTCTGCACGGACATGGAAAGCAAAACTTTGGTCAGATGAACGCAGAGATCGATATGGGATTGGTTTAGTTTCTGTCACTCACGTAGTAGGTTGTGACGGTGCCGGCGGAGTCGCCGGGGACAAGCTGGATCATGGTCGACACGGTCCCGTAGATGAACTGCTTCTTCGACCGGATCATCGAGCCTGCAGTGATCAAGTATTGTTTGTGCAAGTGATTAATCAAAGCAGACTATCTTGATATTAAAAGCTTAGTAACCATTGTTATCGAGTGATGATCGACGATTATATTGTTGTAACCTGATGAGTTGCTGACGAGGGCGAGGGAGAGCCTGTTGCCATCGTCGTAGGCCCAGCAGTTCTGGGGCTCCCACGTCGCGTCGCACTCCTCGTAGAAGTTGCCGCCGGCCTTGAGGCCAACAAGCGCAGATGCCAAGATCACCGCGAACAGCGATGCCGCTCCTTGCTTTCCCATGCCCATTATTCGATCTAGTGGAAGCTCACTTGAGAGGCTTTCTTGAGCTCGATCAGCCAAGCAAGTCTATGTCTGATCCTGTCACTAGCTGCCTTTTCCTTTTCTCTCCTATGGCTTCGATGAAGAGGTGAACCAGGGGGACATTTATATACAGTGTCTCGAGACAGACATACAGGTCACATACACTTCACTTGATCACTTGATGGTATTTTATTTTTTAGTCAATGATTGTCTCGACTTGTTTCTTTTGTAGCCGTTGCATTGATCCATGTAGGCCACATAAATTAAATCAACCCATCTTTCAAATTAAAGTTGTCACGCACGCACGTAGCAGGAGAAGCATCGATGGAGCCGTGTGGAATGATCAGGAGAGGGAGAAAAAAGAAAAGGCGAAGCTGCAAGTGCTGCCATGGACACGTAGTCGCGAGGACCGACACAGAAGCTCTCACTTTGGCAACGTGCCTGACATCCTGGGCATACTTGCGCCGGACGTCTTGGCATCGATCCATCATGCGTGCCCTTTCTCAGTTCCAGCGGCGTGTGCATCATTGTTCGCGAACATCTGGCACCCGGCAGGGATCATTGTGCGCACCGGCGGCGATAGATTGAGCAGCACGTACCATGGGAAAACACACAAGAGACAACGTCATGTATGAGATGACAGGCTTAGTTAAGTGACTGTATTGTTTAATAATCTGCTTGATCTAAGGTGCAATTGTTTACAAAAAAGGTTCTGTCGATTTTCTAAAAAATAAATGAAAATAACACAAAATCTCCAAAGAAAACCTGGGGAAATAGCTAACTCGCCATCATCAGCATTCCAATACGCGACTAGCCACGCAGAAGAACAAGATGACCAAATTGAACATATAAAGGCTAGTTAAATTTTCAAGCTATTGTACACTACTAGTAACTCCGTAATTTATTTGAATTTGGGCCATTGCATTTGGTTAACTACACAAAATTTGCGGGTACAAATAGCTAAAGATAACATGTTTTGTCCGTTGATATTTTACATTTGTTGAAATTTTGAGACTATTGGCGGCCATGATACTACGCTGATGGATTTTAGTAATACTACTTAATTGTGTAAAGTCACCTCACTCTCTTGGAGCTGGTTTAAAACATTGAGGATTCTTTGTTTTTTTTCTATCTGATTTTGATTGAGTTACTTGTGAATTTTATCATTTTATATTATTTCTGTCAATTCTCTAAAAATAAAAACAAAACAAAAATCTCAAAGAAAACTTGAGGGAATATATAGCTAAGAGCATCTTCTGCAGTTCCCAATAAATCTTTTCCAATAATTATCTAACGGGGATGTCCTAATAATTCTTTCATGGTTATCGGGAGAGTTGCTTTTGCAGTTCTCCAATAATCTCATCCTAAGCCAAATACCATATTGGGAAAGCTTCAACTCTCCCTCTATTTGCGGAGAGTTAAGGTGAATTATTAGTTTGTCCTAATAATTATTGGGAAAATGGAGATATAAAGGGGATCTGCTGGAGCACAATTTTTACACAATCTCTCCCACTATGGTAGTTGGATTGGGGAATGAGGATCCGTTCACTACTTAAAAAAAGATTTCTAGGTGCAGGTGCAGTACTCACCCTAGTTCTCGCAGCTAAAAATACTATTTTTAGGAGCGGGTAACATGCCCGCCCCCGAAAATCATTTGTAGTGCGGGTCACAGTGTGACCCACCCCTATAAATCGATTTCTAGACCCTAGAAATCGATTTATAGGGGTGGGTCATGCCATGACTAGCCCCTAAAAATCCATGTCCCAGAAAATAAAAAATATATATATATTCCAGCCAACCAGCTACCACCACGAGCCCTATACTATCAAGGTACAAATTTTTTTGGCGCAATATGTACAATTGCGCCACCCGGGGTTCGAACCGCATACCTCAAGCCTCGTGCATACCTTTCTCTCCACCACACTACACAGTGACTTGTGACTCTATGGGGTATGCTATTCTTTTATATTAATTTTGAAATTAATTTGTAGAGGCAGGTGACGCTACCATCCGCTCCTAAATTTTTTTTTCTATTTTATTCCAAAAATTCATTTAAATCTTTAAATATAGCAAAACAAATAGAAAAAGTGAAACTTCTACACTATGGTTATTGTGAACTATAGATTTAAAAAATATTCTAAATATATTTCGGTGTATACAGAGGTTAAGATTGTAAAAACTTCATAGTATGACTTGAGTTGTATGTGATACTATATAGTCATAGTCATATGCAGGGTACAACTATTAAATGATCTTATGGTTCCAAATGGTCTTAAATAAATAAACTATAAACTATAAGTTTTTAAATTTTTAGATCTGACCACTGCAACTTCGATATGGAGGTACTCTATATCCAAGGTTGTTTGAAAAAAATCAAAACTTCTAGATTATAAAGTAGAGAATATATTATAATTTTTTTACCATTAAATGACATTAAATAAAAAGTTATGAGCTACAAAGAATTAGATCTCTTCAAGCTCTACAATTTGATATAAAGTTCAACGTCATTCGAGATCATGTGAAAAAGTTATAAATTTTTTCGCATGGACCATTTGTAGAGGCAGATCATGCCCTCACCCGTCCCTCAAAAATATATTTTTTAGGGCGGGTGACGCCATCACCCGCTCCTAGAAATCCCACTATTTTCAGGAGAGGGTGGTGGCATCACCCACCCTTAGAAATGTTATTTTTAGGCAGGTGACGTTGCCCTACAAATGACGTCATCCGCCCCCTAAAAATGTATTTTAGGGGCGGGTCGGATGCTATGGTAACCGCGCTCTATTCGTAAGAGCGGGTTAATTTTTGACCATTCCTAAAGAAACGAAGCGTCCCTACAAATCATTTTGTAGCAGTGGAAGCATCCCTACAAATCGTTCTGTAGCAGTGGGGATGCTCTAACATAATTGCCATCGCCAAGCCTCAATCAAATATCTAAAACGCGAAGATAGAGATGGATTCGATACGACTTAATGCTAGCATACGCGACGGCGAGGCCACAATACGAGGATACGAGCCTTTGATAGTTGATGAAACGAGAGGCAAAGGTGTCCATCCTATAGCCATTCAGTTCTCTTCGAATCGAATTTGGATTGCTATTTTCTTTTTCCTTCTCAATGACAAACGTCCTAAATCTTTCCATGATGAATGTCCTTTTTTTTTTCTTACTCAAGATAAAGATATGGAAGTGTTCGAGTCGAACTCGATCTGTCACTATATATAAATCCAAGTAGGAGAGCAAATACCAATCTGAAGAGGAGCGCTGCATTAGGGCATCGAAACATGATGGAGACCGAGCCCTTACGATACGGTGTGTACGATGGCGAAGTTTTCCGCATCGACGCCATGGATCTAGGCATCTAGCTAGCAGGAACAGAGGTGCACGATGGCTTTGGCGGATCATGAGATCTCGATCACCACCGCGTCCGCGTTGCCCTGCCCAGTCCTCGACCGCAGCACGAAGGCACGCGGAGCTCAAGCCTGACCCGTACAGGTACAACCAACCACGCTGCCGGCGGCGGCATGGCACGCATGAAAACGTCGGGGTAGATTTCCGGGCCGAATAGTAGCATAGGCCCAGCTAGAGCCCATCTCGAGAAATTACTCGAGCAGCGTCTGCCCGCCGTCGATTCAATCGCTCGATCCCCCACCCATTTTCATGCGGTCAGCTTGCCATGACGCGTGCGCCGCCGGCCCTGCCGGCCGGCCGCCACCGCCAGAGCCCGGAGCACGCCGCGGAGTAGCCCCCCGACACGGGGAATCGGGACACTGCCGGGGGCGACGGTCGCG
The DNA here is from genome assembly GCA_032594955.1 of Panicum miliaceum. Classification (NCBI taxonomy): domain Eukaryota; kingdom Viridiplantae; phylum Streptophyta; class Magnoliopsida; order Poales; family Poaceae; genus Panicum; species Panicum miliaceum. The sequence continues at coordinate 42,233,093 of CM064061.1, read as the reverse complement.
GGCCGCCTGCAGCTCCCGGTCACCGGCCGTCGGGTCCGCCGAGGGACGGCGGAGCGGCGGCCGGCAGGCGCGGAGGCGGCGGAGGAAGAATCGGAGGGGACCGATGGCGGCGGAGCGCGGGGAAGCGGCGGGGGCAGGGGCGAGACGACGGAGGCGGCGCGGCGGAGGCCGCGATCCCCAGCCCCCTCCCAGGTACCGTATAATCCCGCCTCGCCCGCTCACCCCCGAGATCTGCGGCTTAAAACCCGGGATGCGGATGCGGGTAATGTCTCTCCCAAGGAGAGACACCCGATTGAAAATTCACAAGCTTTCGCCAACTTGAGCGCACGATCTTGCTTGCACATTAAGCTCCGGTGATCTCGCCAGGCTTAGTGTGCGTTGCGAGCCCGTGCTCTCGAGGTGTTGTTTGCGCGCCCAATGGCACCTGGTCCCGGGTTGTTGGGTCCCTGTCCGCCGGCCCCAGGACCTCGCCGACGGCTCTGTCGGCCGGCTGGTCCTGGGCTGTTGGGTCCCTGTCCTAGTAGCAGTCGTCCGTGCTGGGGCTTCGCTTGCACCCGCCCACACGGAGGTGGGTCGAGTGCGGATGACCGCTGGGATCTCTCGGTAAGAGGGTGAGGAGTGACGCTGCTGCTGCTGTCGTTGTCGTGAACACGATGAACAGCCCGAGTGAGAGTAGTTACGGGAAGAGATCGCGCTGGGGTTTCACTCGCAGCCAGAGCTGCGGATCGAGTGGGGATGAGCGCTGGGACTTTTGCGGATGAGGAGGAGAGTAGAAAGAGCTCGAGTGATGATGCTGAGGAGAGGAGGAGAGCGGGGAGAGCAATGATGAGCTACAGCAGGAAGAGCTGTACGCTGGGGAGAGTCAGCTCCCGATTCCAACGTTGCTGCTTAAGAGACACGAAGCCCGTAAGTCTTTCAATAACACAATTAAGGCAAAAGCTATAGAATAAATAAAGCTTTAAAAATAAGGAAAAAAGCCATGGAATAAGGTTAAATATAACCACAAATAAAATAATAAGGCAAAGTCATAGAATAAATAAAGCTTTAAAAAAAGGCAAGCCATGGAACTAAATAGAGTGCACGTGCGGCATGCACGTGTTTTTTTTAAATCCTAGCAGAGAAAAAATTCGTGTTCATGAATTACAAAGTTAATTTTTCTGTTCATAAGTTAAATTTTACTGACCATAAAGTTATCTTTTCTAACATTAATGCACAATAGATGATGTGAGGGGAGACGAAGACGACATCTTGCGGGAGGCGCTCAGGCGGGCAGCAGAGCGTTAGAGTGGGAGGGGTGGGGGCATATCCCGCGGGGGAGCGGGAGGCCGCTGCGGGGAATTTAGGCGTGGTGGGTATGTCAGGCTGCGGTGACAAAAGAATATATTTTTCGACAGAAACATTCTCCAAGTCACGATTTAGAGGTCTTAGGGCGTGTTTGGCTCCCAGCCACGACACACCACGCCACGGGTGTGGCGAGCCACAGGCTGTGGCGGCAAAAATCAGTGCCACAGCATCTGCTCCCGCTGCTGTTGACTGTTCCGTGGCGGAACTGTAGCATGGTGCGGGTACTGTAGCGGTGGCGACGTCTGGCGGGGAACCAAATAGACCCTTACACCTTCCTCATTCCTGATAGGAGGGTCCAATATGAGGGTTATGGCAGACACAATCTCAAAAAAAATGTTTTCAAAAGTTTTTATTTTTTATAGTATGTAGATAGTAGCTTATAAAATAAGGCTAAAAAGCTATTGTAGCAATAAGGCTTAAAAGCCATGGTTATCTATGTAACATAAATAATAAAATAATAAAATTTTTATCTCTATAAATAATAAAAATAATTAAAAATTTGTCTTTGTTAATTTTTTGCATGTCTCTTTGACAAGATATTTTTTACATCTAACATTGAATTTTTTGCATAGATTGGTCAACAATACAGTATTTAGTTTTTTCCCTTAAACAAATAAATTTGAATCACCTTTGAACACATCAAATTAGTTTATTTTTTGGTAGGCCTTGTCCTGTCATACTTCTGAGCTTAACATTGATTTAGCATGATTTTGTTGATGGTGTTGTATTCCTGAAGTCAAAAAACATTATTTCTGCAGTTGCTGTTTTCACCTGAACTTCATTGTTTGGAAGTCAAAGTTTAGCTTATTCTTGTTTAATGGTTTATTCAGTAGTTCTTTCTTGTAGATGATGATCATTTCTTCAACATATTGAAACTGTGGTAACTTGTTAGTTCTTACATCTATCTTCAAATTCCAAGGACTAACAATGCTGAGGTTTTAGAATAATCACATGTGTGGAGGAAGAGAAGGTGCTCCTAGAGTCAACAGCGAATTGTTCCTGGTCAGACAGCCCCTTCAAAGTCTGCTCTGCTGAGTACTGACCTGCGGAGCACCCTGAGCTGCTGGACAGCATCCTCCACATCATCCTGTCTTTTTTCCCAGCATAGCATTCTGTGCAGATGAGTGCGCTGTTGTGGCGGTGGAGGGACCTCTGGTGCTCTATGCCTTTCTTCAACATCGATGAGAGGAGCTTTGATGTCAGGGGTTACGATGAGACCAAGGTGAAGTGGGTCAAGATTTTACCAACAACCTGGTATTATTCCATTCAAATTCTGTGTCCTTGAATAAGTTCAGCATATATTTATGCTCACAGGTATGGCCAGCACCCTATGGATAAATGGATTCGTTATTGTTCCTTTCCATGCTTGAGACTGAGATACTGCAGTACGCAGTCGACGTGCCCTTCAGGTTGCTGGTAGGTTCATGCCATTGTCCCCTCAAAAAGACAGTCCCTCCTCAAAAGGACTCAGTCCCTCTTATGTGCAATAGAATGGCCGTCCTGCCCTGGTAAATTTGAAGCTCGCTGGTTGCTCCAATTATTTTCGATCCATAATATCATCCACACTGACGAAGTTGGTCTTTGGTAGCTGTTACAATGTCTATGGTGCTAAACTTCTATTGTTTTACACGGTGCTGATTCTTGAATCCCTCAGCATGATCATTGAAGACGGATGGCTTTTTGGTGGCCTCTACTATGTTAAAGATTAGAACTGAAAATTTTTGACACACTGGTATGTCTTTAGACATGCTTGATAGTACCCTTAATGTTTGTTTTCATTTCTCATTAGCTGCCTACTCAGCCATCTTGATATTCCACACAAGTGCTCGATTCTGAAATATCCTCTACTGAGGTATGTCATTCGCTTTTGCCATTAGCCCATCAGGTGTACCTACTATGCAACATGTTTTGTTGAGGGAGAAGTTTCCATCCAGCTGAAACTTGATATACTGATCTGTCTGAGTTCAAAGAAAATTCTCCAGTGCTTTGCTGTGGATGACAGTATGTTTTAGCTCAAGTCCTGGTCTTGATATGCGGATTATTTCAGGTGTTGCTCCTAGTCCAAGAGAACTCGGATAAATTCAGAGTGTTCCCTAACATGCTAGACTTGTCACTGGAAGGTTGTTTACTTGACGGCAAGTAGTATTGACAGCAGACTAAAGAATCTTGGGAGCTTTCTTGAGAGTGCTCTTTAATTGGTATGGAGAAGCTTATATTACATTGCAGCGTAACATGGTACATATGTTTTCTTTTATCTATCTTGCCATATCTCTCATTAAGGTTTAAGGGTCAGCTGCTTAGAGCATCTCCAAGAGTCTTTCTAAATTTATTTAGAGAGCCTTTTGCATAAAAATCGCTTTCTATATGTTTTCATTCTCCAACCGCTTCTTTATATCTTGTGTATACTGTAGAAAGCTATTTTCATTATCTATCTTTGCTAGCGAGAAATGCGGAATGAAGAATGGTTATATTTGGATAACCACTTACAGAAGCTGTTGGAGGGTATTTTTCCATCAAAATCTCTATTCCTAGCAATGAGAAAAGATATAGAGGGTTTCTTGAAGTTGCTCTTACATAGGTCTTGTATTACCACTAAGGTTATGGTTTGTATTGAGAGGGAAGCATCAGCCTGGCCTCCTTGCATACCTAAACGTTTATACGGATGAGTTTCTATGAATATACGGATGAGTTTCTATGAATATTTGTATTTTGTTAAAGAAAAATTTAAATAATCATTATTCTTTATTTATAAATTTAATCTATACGCATATTTCTTCTTCCATGCGTGATGAGATTTTTTTTCACCCAAACAGATTTGTCGACCCATATAATTATATTTTTCACTTAACTAAAACTTGATTCAGCTTCTATCATTTTTGTTAGGAAATCCATCGTTAACGATCTTCTCTCTCGCACCTCTCTCAACAAGAATAAAAATACATGTAGATGTGATACAAGTACAAGGGACTCTTTTTATTATCTGAATATGGACTCATACCTACTACGAGCTAATGTTAAAATTATTTACCACAAGCAATCGGATAAAGACTAGAATTTCCAACCTTCATTTTCTTGCGGATTTGGGCTCTACAAATTAAAGCAAGTCCGAGGCTATTTTAGTTGTTGTACTCCCTACGTTCTAAGATATAAAGTATTTTAATTTATTCTAAGTTAAAGTAGTTTAAGTTTCATCAAATATATAAAGAAAAATTATTAACATTTAACATATCAAATACGTAAATTATAAAAATATATTTCACAATGAACCTGATTATTCTCGCATTCAAAATATTATTACTCTTTTTTATAAATTTGATCAAATTTAGAATATTCTAACTTATGATAAATCAAAGTACCTTATATTTCAGGATAGAGAGATTATGCTAGTCGTGAGCAACATCTGCTATCTACAGTACTTAGCGTATACTCCCTCCATCCTGATATTGTAGCAATTCTAAGATAAACTAAGGGAGAGAATAAAAGATGTATATAACCCTTCGAAAGCTTTTTGTTCCTAAGATTAAATGGTCCACAGTGCATGATTTGATCTATCTAAAAATAATAAGCAATTATCTAATTGTGTCTCTACAAGTATATATCACTATACGAATTCGAAGAGTGGAAACCAAAACACGCTAAATTAGTAGGTGGACTTGTGTGACAAAATTATATTATAGGAAGGCACTCAAAATCAATTTGATTTATACCTGGTTCGTTGGGGACTTGGGGCTCTTTTCTCTCCGTGAGCAGCCTCTCTCCCCTCGCTCTTCTCGCCCTCTCGTCTCGTTCCGTAAGCTCTGAGGAGTCAGGGCCCTAGGGCTTGCGCCACCCGCGCCAGCAGGCAGCCAGTGGAGCCCGAATCGCGCCGCCTGCATCAAGAACAGTTGGGAAGCGGACAGGATTCAGCCGCAGCGTTGGCCCGCAGCTTGTGGTCCCCCGCCGTCGGTTACCAGCGGCGGCGAGCCAGTGCCAATCAGGGCCGACGGCGGCCAATGCGCGAGCGGGAGGGGAGCGCTCGGCTTTCACAGCACCAGGTTCGTGCCCCTTGCCCTCCGATCCGTCATCCCGAGCCTAAGTTTACCTTTTTTTTTTGGTCCGTCTATTCTATAGTATACTCGAGTGATTTGGAGTTTTTCATCACTCGAGTGAATCTGGGACCCGAATCACCCAGAATTACTCAATCAAAAAATTTGGGTGAAACAAAGGCAGCCATCACCCAAATTTTGTATCCGTCCGATCGAAAACGAACATACCAGAATAAAAGTGGGAAGAAAATAAAAAATATAGAGAATTTTCATGACAAAATTAGTCAATAAAACAAAGAAAAACAAAAATGTTAAAAACCAGAATTTTTTTATGGATTACAAATAACACAAATTTGGTGAAGCCTTTGGAAATCCCTCAAATGCAAATGCAAAGGGTCAAATGGCAAAAAAAAATTTAAAAAAACATACCGTCAAAAAATAGAATTTTTTATGGATTACAAATAACAGTAATTTGATGATGCATTTGAAATCCCACAAATGCAAATGCCAAAGGCAAAAAATCCAAAATTACACCCGCAAACAATAAAATGGACAGTACAATCCACACTGGAAATTAAACATATCTGAACTGTGAGTACTGAGTACAACTATATTTTGCAATGTAAGTTAACAATATTTGACTTTAAAAACATGACAGTAAAATAACCTAAAAATGACAAATAAATTATACGAAACTGACAGTAAATGACAACCAGCAACTAGAACAAATGCAAGGAATCACAAACTCATGAAAACATATAAATCTACTAGAATCACTAGAAAGGAGGGGGAAAATCAACGGGATGCTAGAATCGCCTCACCTGGCTCAACCTTGGAAGGGGAAAAAAAATGAAATGGTCTCGTAGTCTCATTCGTGAGAAATATGATCCAGAAAACCAGGGCGTTTTCCGTAAATAGACAGTAACCAGCGTGGACAAATGGTACCCACTTCAGAGCGAGACAAAGAAAAAAACGCATGCAGCAGAACAGATCGGAAGGAGGATAAGCAACGTCAGAACACATCAAACAGTGGCAGAATCGAGTGACCGAAGGCTCCAAATCACTCGGGTGGTGTTTAGCTTTACCCTTTTTTTCCACAACTGGGGTAACCCGGATTTCATTAATGAAAACGAAATCACAGTACATCAGAGTAAGACGTAAAGGACCCACACACTACTACGGCCTAAGAGAGCTCCTGTTAACAGCTTAGCACAAAGGGCTGCGACTGTAACGGAGAAACCACATCGCGATCCCCAGGAGTTCACTCTCCAACCATAGGAATTATTACAGCTCGGCCTAAGTTTACCTGTTTGATTTGTTGAATTGGGGGCAAATTGTAACTAGGAAGTAGTCGGGGTGAATGCCTATGCTTTTGCTTGCATGTATCAATTCATTCTTATGAGGTGGATGCTGCAGAGAGTGGATGAATTTATTCATTTGGAATTTTTTAGAACCCGGAGGATATTAGTACCTGCGAATTTTGTTACTCTTGCAGCGTCAATCCTGAGCAAAACTGAGAAAGTTTAGGAACTCTTAAAAGAAATCATTGAGTTTGTTTAGGGGGACTGGGCCAATGCACTAAGCAACGTTTAAGTGCCGTGACAAGGGCGGTTCTAAAAACATTCGATACTACTAGTGATGAGATGGTAATATCTACTTTTAGCTTCTGATCTTATCGTTGATGTAGCACAAGTTTATTCGGTCTTGTGGGATAAATACATATGTATATAACAAATTAACAAGAACTATTATTTCATTGTGCTTGTCGTTTTTAACTGATACCCTGTTTGTTTGAGAGTCAAAGGGTTTACCATGGAAGAAAAAGTTATTCCTAAATGGAGTGTTCGATAGTTAGTTCTAGTCATTGGCGTTCAATGTGTTGAAACTAACCTTGGTAACTTCATATGCCTATCTCCAACTTTGTAGGTTCCCACTACCGCTGATGTATGGGAGATGCTCCTGGAGCCAATAGCAAAGCGTGCTTGTGCAGGTGGGCACTCTGAAGCCAGCACCAGTGACCTGTTAAGTGCCCTGCCAGATGGCATCCTCCATATCATCCTGTCCTTCCTCCCGGCAAGGCATGCTGTACAGACTTGTATGCTGTCCCGGCGATGGAGGGACCTATGGTGCTCTATGCCCTACATCAACATTGACGAGCGGGAGTTCGGTGTTGGGGCATACTACCAGATCAAGGAGAACTGGGATGATTTTGTGGATTTTACCACCAACCTGCTCTTATTTCATCGCAATTCTGTGTACTTGGATAAGTTCAAGATTTATGCTCATGATTCTTGCCAGCAATATGTGGATAGATGGATTCGGCTTGGAATTAAGTACCGCCCTTCGGTGCTTGAGATTCAAATACCTTACTATGGGAATGACCTTCCCTTCAAGTTGCCTCACCTAAGTTCGGGTCTTTCTTGCCTCAAAAGACTCCGTCTTTCCAATTTAAAATTGGACAGCCATTTTTCTGAGCTGATTGGTTCTGGTTGTCCTACCTTAGAAGATTTGGAGCTTACTTGTTGCTTGAATTATTTTCAAGACATTATGTCATCCATGGTGAGGAAGTTGGTTCTTAACACCTGTTATGATCTGAATTACGCTGAAGCTGGACGGCCAATGCTTATCATGACCCCCAATCTTGAAACCCTTGAATTGACAATTCCAGGCGCTGCCTATCAAAATGGTATTTCTGTATGCAGTGCAACTTTGCTTGTCAAAGCATCAGTTCATATTCAGTTCAATGAATATTTCCCTATGAAGAATCAATGTAGTCTTCTACGTGTGACTATTCAATGTGACAAGTTTAGAGTTGACCCACTTCAAGACAATGGTACATCTTTCTGACATGCTTAGTGCTTCTGTTATATCTTCATTCCTGAGAGGTTCCAGCTTGTATAATTGTATATTGCACACAAGTCTTGAGTGCTGAATTTCCGTGAATAGGATATGTAATTAACTTTTCCTTTTGGTATATATATGCAATCCATTTTGTTTAGGGAAAAGTTTGCTAACTAGCTGATACTTGCTATTCCCTATATATGATTAGAGTGGAACAAATTATCAAGTGCTTTATTATGGATGGCTGATGTTTAACTCCAATCATAGTTTTGCTTCATATGTTTCAGGCAATGCTCGATAAGAACTCAGATAAATTCCCAATGTTTCCTAACCTGCGCGCCTTGTCACTAAAAAGATGCTTCCTTGATGATGAATGTGATTGTGATATGGGCCGGAAATTGGAGGATCTAGGAAGCTTCCTTCAGAACGCTCCTTGTTTGGAGAAGCTTACTTTGTGGTGTTGCATGGTACGTACTGTTATCTTATCCATCTTGCCATGTCTTCCAGTCTTCGCTTCAGTTATATAACATGACTCTTGTATTACGTCCAAAAGTTTTGCTTAGATTCTGGGCTTGAGTTGGGTATCAAGAGGAGAAGCATCAGTCTAAAAAGCCAAGATGGAAAGACTTTTCGATGTCCGATGCTGAAGTTGATAGAGGTCATGTACGAGCATGATCATGAACACCTACTCGTTGAACTTATGTGGGGCATTGCAAGGAGATTGCCAGACGCTAGTGTTAAACTCACCAAAATCTAGATGATTTCGTGTTGGTCCCCTTTGCAGTTCTCTTGACCAGGTGCTCCTAGATGATAATTGTATATTGCACACGAATTGAGGTACATGAAAATACCATTTTTCAGGACAGTCAGCCACCAGGGTCTTTTTTCATGGTGGCAAATTTGAGTTGGTGGCCATTTACTTCTAGGTATCCAAGATAATTTTCGTGAAGGTCAAATGTCAAGAAAAAGATTCTCGAAAGTTTATCATGTAGATCTATAACCTTCGCGAAAATTCATTTTTGTGTTGATGTAGAAATCTCCACGAAATACATGCAACCTGCCACAAAAACACCAGAGAGGGCATATTTATTTTCATGAGTGTTCATGACGCCACAAAAATGAGATTTGCTCCCTGCCAACCGATTGAAATCTCGTATATCCGTCAATCGATGCTCTTGGACGTCGGATCGACGATCGACGGACGAGGGTGACTCATGCGTTAATATCGCAGCCGGGTCCGCTCCGAGGCGTGTGTGTGCCCGTTTAGTTGTTATCGGATCCACATGTGTGAGCGCCCGTTTAGTCACAAGAGGGGGTGTTTGACTGGGTGCTGAACCTGTCCTTCCATTTCGACTCTTCCCCTTCGTTGTCGTGGGGGAACTGAACCAGTTTAGTGGTGGCGATGAATCAGTGATCTCGTAGTTGGATTGGCGACCACCGAGGCGAATCGACGACCTCCTCATCGTATCGGCGGCCTTGCCGACGGCAAGAACTAGTGCTACCATCATTTTGAGGTACTTGATTTTCTAGGGTTTGATCTGTGCACGAGGATTAGGCGGGAGATTTGTTCATTTGGGGTCATTTTGGTTCCATTTTAGTGGCGAATTGGATTCGATCTGTGTTTGGTTATAGTAGATTGGGGAGGGGGATGGTTCCCATTTTTCAATTCGTGTTCCCCTGCTGCATGCACAGGCGGAGCTCCGGAGACACCTTGTTTGTGGAGGATGAGGCTGTAATCGATGGGTTTTTGACCTGTTTTTGCTGTCGAGGTGGATGAGGCGCACAACCCCGGGACCAGCCCAACACAGAGGTGGTGTTTGATTTTGCAGCCTGACTAGAGTCCATTTGGGATTTTCTTTTCTCTGCCGAGATTCCAAACTCAGTTAGATGTTGCTTATTCATGCAGTTGTTGCTTTGTAATGACTTGCCTTGCTTATGCTTGTCATTTAGAAGCATCTGTTCATATCGGCTTTGTTTACGTTACGTTGACGTCAGATTTTGACACGTGTTGAATCGGCGTTAGGAAAGGAAGAGACTGGCCGATGCGGCAGATTTAAAGGCTACAGTTGGGAATCGGACGATTGAGGCTACAGTTAGGGATCGGCCGATTAGCGATGCAGCTTGCGCCAACAGATAGGGGATGAAGCCAATGGAATTCCAACAGAGGATCCCAGTCAAAGATGACCTGACGTTGGTCAAAGAATGATGCCGACTCGGTCGTGAAGCAATGCAAAGAGTCCGGATTGGACTAGGAGATGGCGGCAGAAAATTCTGCGGGAGCCCGTTTTCTTTAGAAAAGTATTATAGATATAGTAGTTTTTATTTAAATCAAGTTTGTAACGGATCGTAATAGATCAGGAGTCTTAGTCTTAGGGTATAAATAGGAGCAGTCAGGATTTTGTAGAACATCATACATCAATCAACACAAATAATTTACTCTTTCATCGTACTTTACTTTCAAGTCGGCGACTTCGCCAATACTTCTTTTTCTTTCACGAGTTTGTACGGATTGGCAGGGCTGCATCGACACGATCTCCGGCCAATTGGTAGGTTCCGTTTATCGAATAACATCTAAGCTTTAACTTCGGGCGCGTCGTCGTTGTTTCATTTAGATTTATTCACCAGTTATCGATATTTACTAGAATTATAGGTTTTACCTATTGTTCTAGTTTTATCACCAGTTATCCAGCTTGAGATCGAACTGTCGGCTTCATCATTATCTCTCCTTGTTTACCATCGCATAGCCGATTAGATCTATTTCGAGTGTTGCATCTGTAGCGACTGTTTAAGTTACTCCAGTAGTTTCTTGGCAATCGTTACGTGATTATCGGCTGATCCATAGCCGGTCATCTTCATAGCAAATCGGCCGATTCGCTAATACGCTTTTCAGGACAGATCGGAACTTTAGCCAATCGGAACCCCAGAATTTAATACGTTTATTTCCTTGTCAATCAACAGGTCAGATTGACTGGCACGCCGCGCGAACCGCACCAGGGCAATCATCCGAACAGGAGTTAAGCAGATTCTCCCGGGTCGTGTGTCCGACGCTGAAGGTCATCGGCCGATTCTCGGCCGATTTTTAGCGCCAACACACTTTTGGCACGCCCGGTGGGACCACCTCAACATCCAACATGTCAAAGACCACCGAAATCTCTGAGAACAACATCATTGAGGTTACAAAAGCAGATCTCAAGGACGACCAGAAAGAAGAACTGGCAAGACACCTAGAAGACTACAAGAGGGTATATCTGCAATCTTTCAGTCGTACCAGAAGCGGGGAGACCATCAAGAAAGCTTCTCTTCCAGTTCCTCGCCACATCACCATCGCTGAGGACTCGGGCAAGATGTCCGATATGATTCAACAGTCCGTTTATCAGGCTTTCATCGACCAATCCTCAGTTATGACCAACACGGTATACAATGCTGTCATCAGTTCTTTGGTCAGCGGAGTAGCTCAGGGATATCAGGGCCCAGCATACGCCCCACCTATTGTGGCTCCAGCCAGAAGCTTACCAGGCACGTCTCACTCGGCTCCTCAGCCGATATCGACTCAACACGAAGGATACAACACTTCATTGCCTTCAATGCCTCCAGGACATAACGGTGTAGCATGCTTTCGATCACAAGCGCCGCTTCAGCCTGTCCAGATTGCTTCCGTGCAATCACTGCCCTCAAACTCAGTACCTTGGGGGCCACCAGCAACCGGTCATGGGAGCTCTCCGATCCAGGCACCATTCCATTCGGCTGTCCGGCCGACGGTCCCTCAGTATCAACCGGCCACGTCAGAAATCGGCAGGGGGGCAGATGCCGCAGAAACACTCAGAAGCGCGGCGCCGATGATGCTGTATGATATGGCGGCAGATTCGCTTCGCCATCAGCTGTCAACTGCTCAGCCGACCACGATGCAGCAGAATTCGCCACACGCTTTGATCCATCACCCGGTCGTACCGCCGCCGATCCACCAACATGTGCCGGTGCCCCGACCAGTTGTTCATCAACAGCAAGTGGATTGGACAGCAAGAATAGCGGAGGTAATTCAAGACCAATTCGGGTTAAAGCCGAAAGTACAAACTTATACGTACAAAACGCCATACCCACCTGCCTACGATCTACTGTCGTTTCCCCATCGGTACAAAGTTCCTGACTTCACCAAATTTTCGGGGCTGGATGACACCTCAACTGTGGAGCACATAAATAGATTCATCATCTAGTGCGGGGAGGCCGCCACACAAGATGCTCTGCGGGTGCGCCTGTTCTCGTCATCTCTATCTGGGTCGGCCTTCCAGTGGTTCACTACCCTACCACCCAACTCCATCGTTACTTGGGCCGATCTGGAAAAGCAATTCCATAAGTACTTCTACGCGGGAGTCCACGAGATGAAGCTTTCAGATTTGACCAGCCTTAGGCAAAGGAGCGATGAACCAGTAACTAGCTACATATAGAGGTTCAGAGAGGTCAGAAACAAATGCTATACCCTAGCCCTGACCGACGCTCAGTTGGCCGACATCGCCTTCCAAGGCCTCCTGCCACATATCAAGGAGAGGTACGCCTCACAAGAGTTTGAAAGTTTAAGTCAGATCGTTCACCGATTGGCCAGTCAAGAAGTACGTCCATTTGATCAGCGGAGGAATTTTCCAGAAAAAGGTGGCATATTTGGAAGGGTCTGAATCTGAGGAAGAAGAAGAAATCGGCCTAGCAGAATGGGTCAAAGGGAAAAAGCCGATATCGTGTCCTTTCGGGAAGAAAGAACCAGAGGCGTTCGGTTTTGATACGTCGAAGGCCGATAAAATCTTTGACTTACTTCTCCAAGAGGGGCAGATCAAGCTCTCACCTCACCACACTATTTTGTCGGCCGATCAGCTCAAAAAGATGAAATATTGCAAGTGGCACAATGCTACATCTCACGACACAAATGAGTGCAAGATCTTCCGTTAGCAGATACAATCGGCCATTGAGCAAGGCAGACTCAAATTCAAAGTCCCGGCGAAGCCAACAAAGCCGATGAAGATTGATCAGCATCCTTTCCCTGCTAATATGGTTGACACGGGAAAAAACTCGCTTCAAACCAAGGTGCTGACGTCGGAATCGGCTAAGAGAAGCGGCGCCGTGGACCCCAGGAGGCAGGTTGCGGTGGACGATGTCAAAGGAAAAAGACGGGTTGAAGACGAGGGCGAAGGATCAGAACGATCGCGTAGACCCATCACTTCCCAATTCTTACTCAGCAAATATCAGCGGCAGCAGGAAAGATCGAGACACCGCGAAGAGATGATACGCCGACACGAAGATCATTGGCGATGTCCGTTCTTCATCCATTGCTGGGAAAATGACCTCAGATTACCATCAGCTGATAATTGCCCTGAGTGCTGTGGACCAAATTGCAACGATCGCCCGCTCAAAAGGTCGCGTTCCAGAGACAGAGGATCAGAGCCGATCAGCAGAAACTGGCACGAACAAGAGGGTCGGCGCCTTTCAGTGCATGATCGGCTGGGGGTCAGAGTTGATCGGTATGACCGGTCGAGGGGCAGGATCAACCAGCAGAAGCAACTGGGGGGCAGAACCAGCGTACACGATCGGCTAGAAGAAATGGCCGATGCTAGGGTGTCAGATGAGAACCCCCTAGGAAGGGAACCAGACTGGGAGCACGCCAAACCACCGGCCAAACCAGTGAACCCCAGGTGGTGCCCTGATGGACTGTCCAAGTCTCAAAAACGAAGGATCCAACGTCTGCGCCAATGGGAACAACAAGAGGAAGAGCAGAGGCAGGTGGTGGATAAGAAAAACGACAGGTCTCGGGTCTGGCGCCCCAAAAGAAACAACAACGAGAAGGGCGACAATCAAGAATCGGCAGCTGATTCTTCCGCCGCCGTTCCCTAATCCAATCAGGATTCCCTTCAATTGCTCCTTGACCGACTTAGCGTGCCCTGTTGACCAACTTTTGACCAGGACCCTCCGAAATAGTCCCATCCTGTTGGCGCAAACTGTATCACCAATCGGCCGATTTTCAACTGTTACCTCAATCGGCCGATTCCTTACTGTAGCCTTCAGATCTGCCGCATCGGCCAATCTTCTCCTCCTGACGCCGATTCAACACGTGTCAAAATCTGGCGTCAACAGGTAGGTTCCGCTTACCGAGTAACATCTGAGCTTTAACCTCGGGCACATCGCTGTGGTTTCGTTTGGATTTATTCACCAGTTATCGACATTTACTAGAATTGCAAGTTTTACCTGTTGTTCTAGTATTATCACCAGTTATCCAGCTTGAGATTGGAATTATCGGCTTTATCATCGCGCTTCCTCGTTCATCATCATATAGCCGATTAGATCTATTCTCAAGCGTTGCATCTGTAATAATTGTTTAGATTACTCCAGCCAGTTTTCTTTGCAATTATTACGTGATTATCGGCTGAATCCATAGCCGATCATCTTCACAGCAAATCGGCCGATTCGCCGACGCGCTCTTCGGGACAGATCGGAACCCCAGTCGATCGGGACGCCCGGAATTTAATACTTTTATTTCCTTGTCAATCAACAGGTCAGATTGACTGGCACGCCGTGCGAACCGCACCAGGGCAATAACCCGAACAGGAGCTAAGCAGATTCTCCCGGGTCGTGTGTCCGACGCTGAAGAACATCGGCCGATTCCTTGGCCGATTTTAGCGCCAACAGGTAGCTTGCTGCTCTGTCTTGTTATCCCTTAGTTTGTATGTCGTTCGAGTAGTTTCTGAAACTGTCTTGAATACTTCTTCTTTTCTCTTGCGCGCAGAATTGAAATCCACATTGCAAAAGAAAGATAATTTAATTATAGATCTCAAGAACATGCACGCAGGCCAGCAGGAGATGCAGAAAGAACTCGAAGACTTCAAGTCTGCTGCCCAGGCCATCATGGAGATGGTGGACTTCGCCATGGAAGGTGAAACCGGGGAACAATCGCTACTGGAGAAGCTTTGTGCTACTCCCCAGAAGGTTGCCGGCTACATCGCGGAGGTCACCAAGACCTACATCACGTAGGCGCTCACCCTTGTGAAGTCATATTGGCCCAAGGCGAAATTAGAACCACTCGCGGAAGGCATGGTGTCTGACTGCTCGGTGGAGCATTTCATGAAGTTTCGTGAAGAGGTTGAGCCCATCGCCGACAAGATTGCTGAAAGCCTCGAACAAGATGGTTAGTTGTAGCAAGAAAAACAATGTAAAAACATTGGTGCTACTTTGTGTCATATGTATATAATGTTGCCTGTTTGATCGTTTCATCATCTTGTATCATTGTATGCTGAGATGATCGTAGGACTTAAAGTAATTCGGAGACGTTTGGGTTAAGACTACTCCAAGAGCATCGGCTTGGAAGTATTTAATAACTTGATGTTCCATGAAGGTGCTCGTGGAGCATAGGACTTAGTTTGGATTTACCCGACGTAATGGTACGCAAAGCTAGCCTGTAGGCTAAGGAATCCTGTACGGTCTTAGTTGTCGTCCTGCGCGTTTAGCAAGGTGTAACTTAAGCCGTGTAGTGGGTTGGGTGACCCCTTCGGCGGTGCCTTAACGCTCTCTTTCGAGTAGTCGTAGCAGCGGCCGGGTTAAAGGAGTTAAGTACTCGACTATGATGCCTCTTGGGTGGTACTAGACGAAAGTACTCGTGGCGGAGCCCCCAAGCATAAGCGAGCTAAGTACAAGTACTCATGGCGAAGCCCCCGAGTATAAGCAGTCGTGAGAACGCTTTGTACTCATGGCGGAGCCCCCGAGTTTAATGTAGGCGAAAAGATGTAAGAACTCGTGGCGGAGCCCCCGAGTTAAACATGCACAAAATTAGTCGAATCAACTCTTTATTTATAATAATGCTGACATGCAGCTGGCGAATTGTTTACGACTTCTACTAGGCGTAGAATTTTCGGAAATGTTCTATGTTCCAGGAATTAGGAACTTCCTGGCCATCAGGGTACTGCAGGCGATAGGACCCTGGTCTTGTAACTGCGGAGACGATGAGGGGACCCTCCCACCGGGAACTGAGCTTGTGTAAGCCAGTCTTATCTTGGATGCGGCGGAGGACCAGATCACCGACGTTGAACGACCTCTCGCGTACATTGTGATCGTGATAGCGGCGGATGCCCTGCAGGTAGCGGGCTGACTGCACGAGTGCGCTGCATCTGGCTTCGTCGAGTGAATCCAGTTCCAGGTGCGTAGCTTCGTCTTCTTCTCCTTCGTCGTACATCTCGACTTTGGGGAGAGCCACATGATGTCTGCAGGGAGTATAGCTTCTTACCCGTATACGAGAAAAAATGGGGTAAATCCTATGGCTTTCGATAGCTAAGTTCGAAGCCCCCAGACGACATGAGGCAGTTCATATATCCACTTGCCACCCTTCTTGCTGTTCTCCTCGTATAGTCTTTTCTTTAGGCCATCCAGAATCAAGCTGTTTGCTCTCTCGACTTGTCCATTGGCACTTGGATGCGCGACTGATAAGTACTTCACTTTAATCGCATTGTTTTCACAGAATTCATAGTACTTATTTGCAGTGAAGTTGGTGCCAAGATCTGTGATGATGGTGTTGGGGTAACCAAAGCGGTACATGATGTCTGAGATGAAGTCGACCGCCTTGTCTGGAGTGAGCTTGGTGATCGTCTTGTACTCGATCTACTTGGTAAACTTGTCGATGGCCACCAACACGTGTGTGAAACTACCCGGAGCGGTAGTCAGGGGTCCAATCATGTCGAGGCTCTAGCACACAAAGGGCCAGGAGGGCGGTATGGTGATGAGGTTGTGCGCCGGGACGTGTGACTGCTTGCCGAAGAATTGACACTTCTGGCACTTCCGTACAAGGTCCTTAGCATCAGAAACTGCTGTTGGCCACCAGTAGCTTGCCCTGTAAACCTTCCCGACTAGTGTTTTGGACGCTGCATGGTTCCTGCAGGTACCTTCATGTATCTCGAGTAGTATGTTGCGGCCCCAGCCCCTCGGGACACACTTCATGAGTACTCCAGTGCTAGCTCCACGCTTGTATAATTTGTCTCCCACGATGACAAGCCCCTTGCTGCGCCTCATGATGCGGATTGCTTCTGGGCTCTTCTTTGCCACCCCGAGAGGTAGCTTCTTCTCCTTCATGAAGTCGATGAAAGTTCCTCGCCAGTCAACCTCCGACACCATGACCTCCTGACTAGGATCTGATGGTCCCGAGGCGGTGGTACTCTGACTTGTGGTCTTGATTGACGGTTCTTTGAGTTCCTGAACGAATACTCCGGTTGGGACTTGGGCTCGAGTAGATCCAAGCTTGGAGAGTACATCTGCCCCAACGTTGTTGTCCCGGACGACATGGTGAATCTCCAGGCCAGCAAATTTGTTCTCCAGCTTGTGCACTTCCATGACATACACATCCATCTCCTCCTTCGTGCAGTCCCACTCTTTGTTGATTTGCTGCACGACTAGTAGAGAGTCGTCGTACACGAGTAGTCGCTTGATGCCCAGGGAGACTGCCAGGCGGAGCCTGTGTAATAGTGCTTTGTACTCAGCCTCGTTGTTGGACACCTTCCAAAGGATTTGCAAGACATATTTGAGTTGTTCACCCTTCAGAGAGATGAAAAGTACTCCAACCCTGCCGCCCTCGAGCTTGAGCGACCCATCGAAGTACATCGTCCAATGCTCTGGTCGGCTGGATGGTGTTGGCACTTGATTTTCTCGCCACTCGGCCATGAAATCAACCAATGCTTGGGATTTAATGGCAGTTCTTGGCTTAAAGTTGATGGAAAGAGCCCCTAGTTCTACTGCCCACTTGGATATGCGACCAGTGGCATCGCGGTTGTGGAGTATATCCGCCAACGAGAAATCAGTAACAACTAAGATCTTGTACTCGTCGAAATACCGGGGGAGCTTCCTTGACGTGATGAGTATTGCGTAGAGTAGTTTCTGAACTGGAGGAAAATGAACCTTCGATTCAGAGAGTAGTTCGCTGATGAAATAGACTGGCCTCTGCACTCCAAATGCATGGCCTTCCTCGTTGCGCTCCACCACTATTGTTGTGCTGATGACATGAGTAGTTGCTGCGATGTACATCAGCAGGTTCTCGCCTAGACGTGGTGCCGTGAGTATGGGAGGCGACTGTAGGTGCTGCTTGAGGTCCTGCAGTGCCAGCTCGACTTCCTCTGTCCAGTGGAACTTGTCTTTCTGCTTTAGGAGCTTGAAGAAGGGAAGACCCCGTTCTCCAAGTCTCGAGATGAATCTGTTCAGCGCCGCCATGCACCCTGTCAGCTTTTGGATGTCCTTGATCGTCGTTGGAGCCTTCATATCGGTGATGGCGGTGATCTTCTCCGGGTTGGCCTCAATCCCCCTGTGACTGATGATGAACCCGAGTAGTTTCCTGAACGGCATGCCAAAGACGCCTTTCGTCAGGTTAAGCTTCAATTGGAACTTCCGGAGGCTATTGAACGTTTCCTCCAGGTCTGCAATGAAGTCCTCAGGAATTCTGATCTTAACGACCACGTCATCCACATAGGCCTCGACGTTGCGGTGTAGTTGATCTGCGAAAGACATTTGGATTGCCCGCTGGTATGTAGCCCCCGTGTTCTTCAGCCCAAAGGACATTGTCTTGTAGGCATAAGTTCCAAAGGGCGTGATGAAGGCGGTCTTGATTTGATCTTCTTCCTTGAGGGCGATTTGATGGTAGCCCGAGTAGCAATCAAGGAGGCAGAGTAGTACGCAGCCGGCGGTGGAGTCAATTACTTGATCAATGCGCGGTAGCCCAAAGTGATCCTTCGGGCAGTTCTTGTTGAGGTCGGTATAATCAACACACATCCTCCATTCTTTATTCTTTTTCTTTACAAGGACAGGGTTGGCAACCCACTCTGGGTGGTACACCTCTTTGATGAAACCAACCATGAGTAGTTTAGCCAACTCCTTTTTTATGGCTTCCCTCTTATCCTGAGCGAATCTACGAAGACGCTGCTTCTTAGGGATAGCATCGGGATCTACTTTCAGACTATGCTCGATCAGTTCCTTGGGCATCCCTGGCATATCCGCTGGTTTCCATGCGAATATGTCTTGGATAGCCCTAAGAAAATTGATGAGCGCGCTTTCCTATTTCGGGTCGAGTTGTGACCCGATCAGAGCTGTTTTTGACGAGTCTCCCTCTTGGAGCTGGATGGTCTTCAGTATGAGTTCGCCAGCGGGCTGTACCTTCAAGTGGTTAGCCTTCTTCTAGGGAACCTCCAGGTCCACTTCTGAGAGCTTCTGCGCGACGGCGAGTACTTCTCTTGAAGTATCTGGTACACGCGTAGTCGAGGCGTACTCGATGGCCTTCTGGTCGCAGTCGTATGACTTCTCCAAGTTGCCGCGGAAGGTGAGGACACCGTTCTTTCCTGGCATCTTTAGGAGTAAGTACACATAGTGTGGCATTGCCATGAACTTAGCCATTGCCGGTCTGTCCAGTATGGCGTTGTAGGAAGTTTTGAAGTTGGCCAGTTCGAACTTGATGTACTCGGTACGGTAGTTTTCCCTCATCCCAAAGGTGATGGGAAGCACCACCGTGCCAAGCGGCGTCGCTGCATTCCCCAGCACGATACCGTAGAAGGGAACCTTGCTGGGGGTGAGCTTGTCGAAGAATTTCGCCCCCATTTTCGTCAAGGTACTCACGAAGATGATATTGAGGCCACTGCCCCCGTTGATGAGTACCTTCTCGAGCCTGACGTCCACGACCACAGGGTCTAGGACTAGTGGGAGTTTGCCTGGCTCCGAAAAGTTCATCCACTGATCCACCCTGGAGAATGAGATGGGGAGCTCCAACCACCGAAGGGGTCGTGGTTCTCCCTCCTCGATGGACAAGATCTCGTGGCGATGAAGCTTCTGAGTTCTCTTGGAGACAAATCCCGATTCGCCACCAAAGATGACGTTGACCACCTTGGATACGTCTGGGAAATCCCCAACATCGGTCTTGTTCTTCGGGTCCTCGTCGTACTTGTCCTTCTTCTTCTTCTTGTCGCCCGTGTCTAAGTGCGGGGCATTGAGGGACCTCCGGAGTTGGTAGCACTCAAAAGCGGCATGCTTTGAGTGTGGGTGCCATGGGCACTACTTCAGCAAAAGTTTGTCGAACTCCTCTTGGAGATTGGCATTACTATTCTTGTTGCCTCACGGGGCGCGATAGATAGCCACGACGAAATCGTCTAGTTTGCAATTCGGTAGGATCCCGAATAGTCCCGCTGGCCTCGGTTGTCGTTGCGGTGGTCGTTGTCGCGCTTTGAGTAGTCGTTGCCGCGCTTCGAGAACCGGTCGTG
The DNA here is from genome assembly GCA_032594955.1 of Panicum miliaceum. Lineage (NCBI taxonomy): Eukaryota > Viridiplantae > Streptophyta > Magnoliopsida > Poales > Poaceae > Panicum > Panicum miliaceum. Next base: position 42,212,632 of record CM064061.1, on the reverse strand, counting down.
CTCCTGCTCCTCTTGGTCTGCCCAGGTCTGCATCATGTCACGGAGGGCGGCAACGGTCTTGGGATGGTTGCGGCCGAAGTCGCAAAACAAAGTCTGGTCGGTGAGGCCGTTATGGAAGCAGTCGATGACGTCGCTGTCCGAGACGTTGGCGATCGTGGCTCGGATGTTGAAGAAGCGGCGCATGTACAAGCGTATGAGCTCATTCCTCTCCGGCTTGCAATGGGACAGGTCATGTCGAGTACCTGCTCGTGCAATTGCCCCCTGGAAGCTGTCGATAAAGACGTCGCGCAGCTGCTCCCAGAAGTCAATGGAGTTCTTGTTGAGGCTCTCTAGCCATGTGAGTGGGGCGGTTTCCAGGACCATTGGGAAGTAGCCGACCTTGGTGATGTTGTCACCACCTGCAACCTCAATGGCTGTCGAGTAGATGTGTACCCACTGCTGAGGAGATTGCTTACCATCATACTTGGTGATGCCGATTGGTTTGAATCCCTCCGGGTACTTGTAGTTGTCAAAATGGGAAGAGAACGCGGGGAAGCAATCATTGTCGTCCCGCGCCGCGTTCCCTCTGACCGCAGCATGCTCCCTCCTCTGGTTGTCGATGATGTCGCGGGCATCAATCCCGGCCTTAATCTTGTCGCAGAGGTCACCCATTGGCAGGTTCTCGAGATCTAAGCGTCGGTAGTTACAAACGGATGGTTCTGGTCGGGGAGCTTGGCTCGCTTAGGAGCGGTTCTGCCGCTGGACGGGGGGCTGGCTCCCCTGCTAGTTCTATTGAACAACTGGGCGGCTGCCCTACGGGCCACGGCTTCTATGCTGGTTATCAGACGAAGCGTCCTGGCGCCTGGGGTAGCCTCTAGGTGTCCTGCTGACTTGGCTCTCCCCGCGGCCCTCACATCGTTGCAAGGCCGAGGGCTGTGGGTCTTGCTGGTTCATCAAGATGAAAGCCTTCTGGGCCAAGCGCAAGGCAGTTCTGGCTTGGGGGTCAGGGTTTCCTGCCAGTACCACCGTTATGGTGGCGATGTTGGTGACGGGAGTGTTGAAACCCGCATCTTGAGCCGCCGCGAACTCTGCCTGCAGGTTGCGTTGGGCGTGGTTGCGGCATGCATTGGCGTCCCTTCTGCGCTTGGAATGCTTTCTGTTGCGCAGATGACGGGGTGGCACAGTCTTGATCGGTCTCGCTGGGGTGACCCGCCGAGGTTTCATCTTCCAAGATCTGCTTTGGCACTTCATTGCGGTGCTGGTCGCTGTACTTGGAGGATTCCGCCATAAAGACGCGACTGTGGATGGATGGATCTTCGAAACTGTAGTCGATGATTACAGTCCTGCCGGGGGTGCACTCACCGAGTGGTCCGCCCTCTTGAAAAGGCAAGGAGTCCAGGTGGGCGACTAGTCGATCATCGTCTCCGAGTAGTTCAGAGGGTTTCATGCCCTTCCAGTACACGAAGCGACCCTTCGTGGTGAAGGTTATAACCAATCCGTGGCCACCCGAATAGGGTTCGGCCTCGGGATCGGAGTCCATGATGTAGTCGTCGAAGATAGGGCCTCCCGACATGCGGTGGCGTCCTTATCCCCGAGCTCGAGTAGTTCATCCAAATCCTTTTTCAATGCGGAGTAGAATTCAAACTTTGTGGCCTCCTGGTAAACAGTGGCCGCGTTGCGCGAACCAAATGAGAATCGATTACACTGTTCCCCCGATGGAGTCGAGTTCGATCCGAGGAAACCTGGTGCAGCACAAGTCGGAGTCGCGTCGAAAACGGACAGCTTCTCGATCTCCCTGGCGAGGTCACGGAGCAACATCCCACCATTGTCATCGAGATCGTCGACAAAGTCGTTGAGGGCGCTGCTGAAGGTTGCTGCACGCGCCTCCGGCTTGTCATCGACGAGGTGCCGACGGAAGTCGCCTGTGCCGTCAGAGACACAGACCAAGGAGCCGAAGACGAAAGTTGTGCCCACAGGGGGAACGGCGCTGGTGAAGTTGAACGTCACCATCGAATTCTTCAGGGGATCTTCGATGAACACCCCTACCTGGCGCGCCAGCTGTCGGTGTTTTACCGTTAAGCCCACCGAGGGATACCCCCGAGGTGGTAGGTTGTAGGTGGGGTGTCGCCGAGATCAGGAACTCGATGGTCCAAGGAACACGAAGAATTTAGACAGGTTCGGGCCGCATTATGCGTAATACCCTACGTCCTGTTGGTTTGTATTGCCTTGGAGGTTATGGGGTATATTCTTGGAGGGGTCCCTGCCCGCCCTTATATATCCCGGGGGAGCAAGGTTACATGGAACTCCTAGTCTAGTACAAGCTTAGGAGTCCTAAGCAAATACTTTCGGGTAGTTTCCTTCTATACCGACTAGTTGTACTAGCTTATGAGTACTTTACATATGGATAAGGTATGGGACATGCCCCACCCCCTTACTCTAGAACGTTCTAAACCACGCGTGCAGCCCCGGTGCCCCGAGTCTGACAAAGTGAGATTCTTAGTAGCTCCAGTTCAGTTGTAGAATAGGGAGAGAGTGAGGTGAGAGCTTGTGCAAGAGCTGAGCTAGGAAAGGAGCCGGGGTTTTCTCTTGGTCCTTCTCCACTTTTGTATCTACCTCAGCGGAATATTATCAAAGTAAGTTCCTCGTTTATCTTTAGTATCACGCTAGTATTTCTCTTTAATTTCAATATCTTGTTAGTTTACTTTCAGATCAAGTTAGTGTAACTTCTAGTTATTTGGGTAACGAGTTGACTAACTAAAGTTAAGCCCTCTACCCTCTTACCTCCTCTCTCTAGGTAGGTCTGATTGAATAGTTCTAGGTCTGGTTGCGTCTGCCGTTCCTTGGATTCGATATCCCAGGTAAACTCCCTGGTGAAAGCTACATTGGTATCCGTGCGCTTGCGGATTAGGTCGTAAAGGCTAAAGAGTGCCAACAAGCTTTCTGGTGCCGTTGCCGGGGATTGGTAGCAACACTAGTTTTAGAGCTCTTTTCAGCCATACACCTTTCCGCCCATACCATCTACCCCATGGAGTTCTCTCCTAGTTATCCGGCAGTTTCATACCGTGAGTACTGGGAACCGCCACCATCTTGCCACCCCATATTAACCGATGGCTACGAGATCCATCCTAGTTTTGTAGCCATGGTTCGAGCTCAGTCCTTTTCTGGTAGAAAGGTCGAATGTCCCTACACTCACGTGCAGGATTTCAAGGAGAATTGTTCTCTCCTCATTATACCCAGTATGTCTAAACACACACTATGGTGGAAGCTATTTTCGTTCTCTCTAATGGGAGCAGCCAAGAGTTGGTACCACCGGAGAGCAGGGAGAGTTGGAGGAGATTGGATTGCATTGAAGGACGAGTTTGGCCTTTTCTTCTATCCTATCTCCAAAGTGATACCACATCGCCTCCAACTTTTGTCATTCCGACAAGGCGATGAGTCACTTGGAGTAGCCTGGGCAAGATTCTTGCAGATAGCTACCTCTGGTCCACCACACAACATTCCAGAGGAAATGATTATGCAACACTTCGTTCAAGGGTTGAAGCCGGAGAGTACATAGTTCCTAGATAGCGCCTCCGAGGGATCGATCATGTACAAGACAGTGTCTAATGCAAAGGAAATTCTGGAAAGAGTCCTTAAAAGTACTCAGTACACGGGAGTCTTTGACGAGCTACCCGAACCAAGTGATCAGCCTAGAGAGAAGCAGCAGATACCCCACGTTTCAGCTGCATCCTATCCACCCCCATCATACATAGAGGGAACCACCGAACCACCCAAGACCTTCAATCTAGAGCCGCTCATTGAAGATATGCCTATGTTCATCTCTGATCTCTTGAGAGAAGAAGAGTATATGGAGTATGGCAATTCAACAAAGTTGCCCAAAGAACATAGGTGTATATGCTCAAGATCTGAGGCGTTCGTTCCGGAAGCCACCCCGCAGATTGAGGGCCTTACTGCGGTCATGAGCAAGGAATGGATAGAGGAAGCTGAATCAAGTAGCAGCCTTATACGACTCTACGAAGATTTCAAAGTGGTCCTCTGCGCTATTGGGGACACTATTCAAAGAGAAATCCTTTACGACCTGAAAGTTGGGGTGAATGTGATGTCCAAAGCCATGGCACGTCACATTGCACTAGAAGGACCCCTGGTTTTCTCACGTAAGCACCCGAAGTGGATCGACGGCTAGATTATTGAAAGTGTAGGCATCCACCGAGTTATTCCCGTTCGCATGGGGATCAACAAGGTGTACCTGAACTTCCTTATCTTCGATATCCTGGAAGGTGAAGAGTTCTTCTTGATTGGACAGCCAATAGAGCCACTTGTCAACCCAAATAGAGAGGCTCGAGGTTAAGGTTGGCAAAGATATCATCCCGATCAGCCTAGTGCGTTCGTGCAACCCATTTGCCGAAGCTTGGCCGGAGAAAGACCTAGTGGAGGAATCAGTGAAGATCATTCAAGAAGGGATCACTCAGCCCATTATTGAAGATGGTGTCATACACTTTACACAAGAAATAGAACCGGACGGCCAGAGTAACCTCAGTTTAGAGGAGAAACCGTAACCTTCACTACCTGAGTTGAAGCCGCTGCCTTCTGGGTTAAAGTACGCATTCCACCACAACAATCGAGCCACGCCAGTTGTCATCAGTGATAAGCTGACAGAGAGTGAAACTCGGCGGCTCTTAACAGTCCTGGATAAGTACTGATCTGTCATTGAGTACTCTCTACAGGACTTGAAGCGGATCAGCCCCAACCTATGCACCCATCGCATCCCTATGGAACCGGAACATTGTTGACATTTCTTAACGTTGCCACCAGGATTGTTAGTCCCCTGCAACGGCCCTAAGAAATGTGAGTGGTATGTCTTAACGTTTACAGAAAGAATCTGCAAGCGCACAAATATACCGCCGTAGCATTTCACCTGGTGAGTATTCAGGTATCGTTATTTATATTTTCCCAAAGAAGATCATGATGTAAAAAAGTTTACTTGGTACATAATCAAGACCATATGAATAAGCCACAGACTATAGCGTAAATAGGGGTAAGTCAAGATAAATGATATGAATAGGGTAGAGCGACACACACACCGGGTCAACTCAAGATAAAGAATAAACGAATAAACATACGGGTTAGTGAGAGCATAGGTTAGAACTAAACACTAAACATCTATTCATACAAGCAAAGGTTACACACTAAACATGCTTAGAACTGCAGGTGCCAGGAAAATAGGGACAACAGGGAGAATGTCCCGTCCCGGAGTACATCGAGGACGTTACATCTTTGCATGAACTGCTACCCCAAACCCGAACGTGGAGGACTTCACTAACCATGACAGAACGTCATGGCGGACCAACAGAGCTGTCACCTTCTGCGGCCTACCCCTGCAATACCGTGGAGCACGGTCATATCCGAAGGATCCCGCATACCCGAGCACCACGCCCATTGTTGACGCTCGTTGCGGACCAATTTTGAGCGTCAATTTGACCTCAAAAGTGGGATGACTGACATTCTTAACCTGCATATTTAACTCAAATAATATCATTTCCACATTTCCCTTGGAGATTTTGCAATGTAGGGAATTGGGCAGGAAATGCAGGTAAAACAAGCTCTGGAATCCATGCCACAAAATGCCGACATAACGGAGCGTGCTGACCAACAAACACTAGGTGTTCAATTACCATCTATATGCATTGGTGAATATGTGTATGCAGCTCAAGCAAACCAGGAAACACACCTCAAGAGCAAGGCAACACACCCGCGATCTAAGGCAACACCACTCCGACCAATCAAGTGCAAGCATTCAGCATCCCATGGATCAAAGGGCTCACCAATGCAGGAAACCGAACTAGGACAGCACCGACTCACGCACCAGTACCCATAGGATCCACATGTCAGCTTCCTGTGCAAAGTTGAAGGTGGTTGGTGCCGAACCCGGTTTGGCCGACCCAAGTGGTTCGGCCGACCTAGGGGAAAAACCACCGCCTTTCCCCTTCGATGTGGCGTCTCCTGATTGGCTCACAATGTCGGTTCCAGGTGATAGTGCTGCAATCCCGGCCGAAGCACCCCCTGTTCACCCCTATAATTACAAGGGGAGGGGGTAAGAATAGGGACACAACTCACCTCTCCATCCTCTCTCACTTTTGGAGTTTGGAGCTTATCTTTAGAGGCTAGTGCTGCTTAGGGAGTGCACAGGAATTAGGGAGAGAGTGAGGGGGTGTCGGGGAGGAGCCGGTGTGCACACCGGCCCTCTTCTTCAGCTTGTACCTCGATGGATGCTTATCAATCATAGTAAGTGTTCGTGACTTCTTCTGTGCTCTAGTTTCATAGTTAAGTTAGATCTAGCTCCACCTAGTTGTTTGCCAGATTAATAGTTCGCTAGTGTAGTGGATGCCTCTAGAATAGGAATGATGGTGTCTAGATCAGTCTTTACCTGTTGGTTGTGGTATATCTCATGGTTAGATGAGGTAGGTAGCAGATGGTGACAGCCCTGTTCGGGTATATCCCAGTGTTGTAGTACTGGAGCTCACCAGTCTTACTCTGGGGGAAGCCAGTAGCCCGACGCGAACAACTAGGATAGTTCTATCTTACCTTTGATTCTTAGCCTTAGGAATCCTTTCTACTCCTTGCCTCTAACTGGTGCGGTGTCCTTGGACGAACCTGAACCTTAGAGAATATACACACGTTCCTCAGTGGATACGATACCCTTGGAATACTCCTGGGTGAAAGCTACAACGTCATCCTTGCGCTTGTAGATTTATTTCGTGACGCTAGGAAATGTCAACAAGCTTTCTGGCACCATTGCCGGGGAACGGTTACTATATTCTCTTCGGACCTAGTTCGCCCTCGTACCATTTTCTTTTCCTTTATTCTACCTGTACCCCCGTTATCCATGGAGCAGCCATCCATTCATCAGCTCTCCGCACTCAAGAGTGAATTTTGTGAACCAGCATCATCTTCTGATCTAATTCTTTCACCTGGTTACGAAATTAGCTCCGGATTCATAGACAAGGTTTCGAAAAGTACCATCTCTGGATGGTGTGATGAAAATCCTTACCATCATCTGTGTGAATTCGAGCTAGTGTGTTCGTGTCTGAAGATCTCAAGCATGACACATGAAACTCTTAAGTGGAAGTTGTTTCCATTCTCTCTTACAGAGAAGGCAAGGCAATGGTACACGTATAACGTAAGACTTGCAAATGGAGACTGGAAGAATTTGTGAGATCATTTCTGTCTCGCATTCTTTCCGCTCTCTCGTATCTGTGCCTTATGAGCAGAGATTCTGACTTTCCATCAGAAGGAGAAGGAATCCCTTGGTGCAGCTTGGGCCAGAATGACGCTTTTAGCTCAATCCGGTCCTGATTTGTCTTTACCCGACCATCTGTTGCTTCAACATTTGTACACGGGACTGAACAAGGATGATGCATAGTACCTCGACAACACAAACGGAGGTTCGTTCTCTCACAAGACCCCAGCCGAAGGAATAGAGATTCTCAACAAAATCCTAGAAAGGACTTCCATCGTCTCCGTCTGAGACCCACCTCAGGAAGAACAAGAGGTACCACACGAGGGAGCCATGGTAGCCGAATCCGAGCCTTTAGAAGCCCAACCTCTAGATTCGACTCCCGCATCCTCTCTTGAACCTGAATCCGAAATACCCGAGGTAGAACATCTTCTACCTTCGGAATTCAAGCATGAATTCGAGGAGAATCTCTATGAAGATCTTGGAAACACCTCAAATCAGCTTAGGCATGTGGCAGAACCACCTGAATTAATCCAGCTCAAGCGCGCTAACCATCACCACAAGGGCAATCATGGCTAACTCGCACTTCAAATGGAGTAATCCACTGGTCTGTTGGGTAACCTCCCGATACAACCACGGTTTTGCCGATCGAAACCACACATACAAAGTACTCACATGAAGGTGAGCCCAGAGGATACAACATTCCACAAATTTTACATCACAGGGTTCAACATAAATTTATTATTACAAACTGAGTTCAAAATTTGTAAAACAAGGTACTTCAGAGTTCAGAGTAATTGAGTTCTTCCGAGTCCAATGCAGCGGAAAAATTAACGATAAACTACTCGACGATACATGATGTCTCGATGAAGCCCGTACGAGACATCACTCGGCATTATCATCGTTGGCCGGGGGTGCATCCCATTCCACTGACCAACCAAGACAAAGGGTACACGACCAAGTCAAACTAGCGATCATATCCTCAAAAGTATCACCTGAAAACAAGCCACAAGCAAGGCTGAGTATACTAATACTCAGCAAGGCTTACCCCACTAGTGGAATATACATAGCCGACTCCTGGACATGCAAGGCTTTTGGCTTGAGGGGTTTGATTTGCCGAAAAGCATATACAAGTAGGTCCTTACTTTCAAATTTTAGCTCTAGATTCTAGTTTCCTTAACCATTCTAGGTAAGCAACTATCCAAAATGATACATGGTGGAAGAATTAATTTGCATCCAACAAGATTAATCATCATCATCGTTCCTCTTCTTACTCTATGTGGTAAAAGGGTCAAGCAGTCTCAATAACCGCGAGAAACGGACGATTCGAATCGAATTTCTTAACCTTGCAAGGGAAACCTAAACACACGTCACGTGGTTACTCCCAGAGTCACACATGCAACTTTTCCCTTCAATTCTCGCTCCACGGAACAGGCCCACCGCCCTCGACTACACGTCCCCATGGACCACGGACCCGGCCGGGCCATGGCGGCACATGCACCCGCCATTAGCTAGATGTGAACGAATTCAAGATGGTGGGGAGTATATTCCGGCCTCGGTTCAATCCAGTACATAAGCTTACCGATTACCATATTCTCGGCATGTGGTTAGTACGTTCAAAGACCTAACCACCACTACCACACACTACAATCTTAGCATTTTTCAATAAACAGACGGGGCCTCAATCATCAACATAAACATCGCACCATAGCCCCATCCATCGACCTTATGATTGCAGCATGTAGTAAACATTCAACTCCTATATTCTCGCGAGTGATAGGAAATCACTCGACTTTTACCGAATCCTATTAGCATAGCATTCGATCGAAACTTACATCTAGTGTTTAGAGCATGGGTACCTAGAATCATGCAACTAAGTTTTCATTTAACTACTATAAACTTAATGCACAGGTAAAATAGAGTAATAAGTTGCATAATTTTAGAAAAATAGGGTTCATGCTCCGGGGCTTGGCTTCTTGGGTAAAGTTAGTTTGGGGCTCGTCCGAACTCGGGTTCGGATCTTCAAAAGCTTCAGTTAGATTCACTTGAGCTTCACGCTGCTCACTCTCGGACTCGGGCACCAGCTCGTACGTTCCGTCAGCGAGAGTAGTCCATTCTATATGAATGCACAAGTGTAAGTTGTAGTGATGATACATGATATTTATTTTTTCTTCACGATAAAGTTGAAGTCCACAAAAACATAGATTTGGTTGTGAAGTTACTTAGTTAAGATTTCTTGGGCAATCGTTAATAGAGTATAACTTAAACTAATTAACTCCATTAAACAAGAAAGGGGGGGTCGTGTTCTTTTGGAAACTACATTTTCTAAGCACAACATGGATTAAACACAACTTCTGGACTAGGTAACTTCTGGTGATAAAATTGTTGTTTATAGTACATTATGCAGAGACAACAGCACTGTAAAAATTTTAGAAATTTCTGTGCAGCAGATTAATTTTGGAAAAAGTAATACGCAGCCACTGCTAGAACCTAGTTATTTTTATATAGGACAAGCCATGCATGTATTGATGCTAAAAATTTTACAGGGTGTTAATCTATCTATATAAGTGTTACTGTGAATTTTTCAGATTTTATTGTGCAAGATACAAAGCATAATAAATAGGAAAATATACACCTATTCCTTTAAGGATTAATTTCTACAGGATGTTTTACAGGGTTTCTGAGTATGAAACTTTTTATACAGCACGTTCTAACCCAAAGTATCCTATAGTAAAAAGATGAACATTTTACAAGAACAGAAACTAATTATTTGAATTATTGCATTTTTCCTACCACAAAATTATATAAATAGGTTACAGAAAGGAAAAAAAAGATTCTGAACTTTTTCTATGGTATTTAGGCATCACTATAACAGCTCTAGAAAAGTTTCACAACAAGAATCACAATATAACAGCAGGTACAAATTAGTTCTATTATTTCATGGCGTAAAACAAAGTCTAAAAAAAAGTTTAGCTAGAGATGGGTTCTGATCCTAATATTTTTACACTGGCCTACACATCAAGCAACCAATCTACTATCCAAAAATCAGATACAGCACTGATCTACAATAGTGGGTTCATTTAAAAGTTATTAAACCTTCCATTTAATGTAGAACAAAACATAGCAAGCAACTGAAGAAAAGCATGTTACAAAAGTTGTAGAGTTTCTTCTATCGATTCCAGAACAGTTGAGTTTGTATTTTTCTGATTTTTCTACGATTTTATATGACTTTTACAAATTCACTATTTTTGAATTCAAAGTTTAAACACAGGTTTACAGTTATGCCCCTGGAAACTTGCGTGCAGACCCTTTTAAAGATTTCAATCGTTGCAATTGGGTCCCTGGGCGGCGCTGGCACGGCGGCCGGCCAAATTCTGGTGAGGGGGCTCGTCGGCGGCGAGGGGAAAAGGGTCGGTGAGAACCATGGAGATGAGGGCTACCTTGTGGTGGCCTTTGTCGGGGTTGGGGGTGGCCGGAAAGGGCTCGTCGGCGTGGAACCCGGGGCAGCGCTGGCGGGTCGGGAAGCTCCGGTGGGATGTAGTCCCGTTCTGAGTCTTGGGGTGATGTAGTCCACGGCGGTCAGGGGCGGTGGCGGTGGAGGCGGTGCTGGCAGCGCTCCGGCGGTTCTAGGCGGCGATGGGCAAGGCAGTGAGCTATGGTGGGGTGGTGTGGTGGTGGTTGGAGACTCAGCTCTGGCAATGGATGGCCGGAGAGGTGAGCTCCACGGTGAGCTGGGCACGATGGCGGTAATGGCGACGGTGGCGGCGTCCTGGTGGCTGGGCGCGCGAGTAGGGCTCAGGGCGGCTTTTATAGGGACAGGAGGGAGGGAGAGAACCAGGCGACGCTGGGGCCTGGATGGCACGGCGGAGGTGTGCCATTGGGCGCGGCGGGCGGCGAGCTAAGCCGGCGCGGTGTGCGGCGGACGCGGCCAAAGGATTGGGCGCCGGGGCTTTGGCGTGGGGGAGCGGAGGATCATGCAGCGCGCGGTTGGGCAAGCAGCTGCAGCAGCTGGCTTGCTGGGCGGCGAGTGCTGTGACTGGCGGGATGCGGCGGAGGCTCGGGCACGGCGCGGGCTGGCCATTGGGCGCGGCGGCGGCGAGCAAAGGCGGCGACGGCGTCGCGCGCGTGGCACGCACGGGCTGGGCAGGGACGCGGCGTGGGGAGCAGCGCAGCTGGTCGGGCGGGGCTGGCCGGCCATTGGCTTGTCGCGGCGTGGGTTGTCGGGTGAAGCAGAGAGAGGGGAGGGACTGAAAGTAGAAATAGAAGAAAAGGCAGGGGCTGGTTTGCAAAGTCAAGTATTTCTCAAATTTTTGTGTTGCAACTCAAAAATCTCTGAACATGAAAGTTGTTCAAAATGAAAAGTTACACAAGTTTTGTTTCAGGCCAAGGTTCATTTGAGTTCTAGTTTTGAAGTTATGTTAAAAACTCAAAAAGTATGATTCGGAGGGCACGTCATTTCCTGGGCAAAAATTTGTATTCTCTCCTAGGCTTCAACTAGACTTTTGTTTATCCTGTCATCAATGGTGTGCCTATTAAATTTCGCAGCCAAGTGATTTGATGTGAAAGTTATTCAATTTGTTTGATTAAGGTACATGTACTTATGCACATATACACATCTATTTTCAATTCAAAGCAAAACCAATTTATAATTCATTTCTTTTAAACTTTTCTTAGTTATTTATGCATCTTGATTAGCTAATGGGGCTTGTTTCGTAATTTAAACACCTGAGGTGTTACAAGGCACGAGAAGCCTACGGCATCGTTGTGTCTCTATGAGACCCTCGATGAAGCTTTCCACCACGCAACCACAATGAATTGGTTGAGAGAGATAAAGCGTACTTCTGAAGTAATTCAGATTAGCTCAACTTCCACAACCATCCCTTGTTCTATGAAAGCAAATGTCGTAGAAGCCCTTCATGACCCTTTTGCCGAGGCTTGCATCATATCTGAATATCTCGTTGACACTCTTGTGGGTAACAAGCCTCTAACCCCGACCGACAAATACCTCAGAAGTCCCTCCGGATTCTTCTTTGAATGTTGGGGGATTGCAAGGGATGTGCCAATCACCATAGACAAAATCGAGGTGCGTTTAGATTTCCACATCTATAGTGCCATCGATTTTGATCTTCTCTTAGGCTACCCTCTAGAAAAACTTCTTGATTCGTCTCAAGGTAGCCTAGATGAAAAGCTTAGGGAATCCGTTTCTGCCATCACCACCTTCTGTTTAGAAAATCCTATGGCGAAGCCCCTTCCCAAGCAAAACATGCTCAAGAAGATGATGCATACATCTCCGTTCGTATGATCCGAACCCGTTCTCTTTGAGGTTGCAAAATATGCGACTTCCGAAGAGTACAATTCGGAAGAAATTCTTCACTTTTGTGAAGATGAACAATCATCATCACCCTCGATCGAGTTTGAGCCTCTTTCCGCTGGCCCGGAGTATGTTGTTCTCGACCACGATTGAGATACAACTTCGATATTTCACGACGAATCTCTTGAGATGGAGAACCCATGGGCCATGGAGTTTTGGGAGGCGCCGACTCTAGAGTCTGAACTGAAGGATTCCATAGATGAGCATGGGAACTTTATTCTTGAAATGCCACAAGAACCATGCTCATTCAATGCTTCTCCAGAGTCAGACACGCTTTGTGCCTCAAGCACGCACGAGGGCTACAACCACCCTAAGGTCCTCTTTTGCAGAATCTTTAGAAGGCTGGTTGTAGATGCATATGTTTAGCATAAACATTGCAAACTTCGTGTATGCTCTGTGGCACTAACCTTGCAGCTAAAGCTTCATGAAACATCAACTATCAGCGGTGAGAGGGGAATGATATCACGAATGGTAGCTGCAAGAGGAAGTTCCCATGGTCGATCTTCTGACCATAAACAAAGCACTGCCGGGAGATAACCCGGATTATCGTTTGATTTTCCACTTTCAAATAAAAGCAAGAACATGTTCTAGGATATAGTTTTCCTTCAGGTATTTTAGGTCGCTAACCATTTTAGGTGGAGATTAAAAAAAGAATGAAGGGCAGGTGATGCCTATGAACATGAGAGCTACACCGACTACAACGTTGTTGACATTTCTAAACGCAATCACAAGGAACGGTTAAGTCCCCTGCAACGGCGCCAGAAATGCTTGTTAGCTTTTCTTAGCGTCACCACTAGGGATGGTTAAGACCCTAGCAGCGACACCAGAAAACACCGTAGTGGTATGTCTTAACGATTACAGAAAGGATCCGCAAGCGCACGGATATACCGCTGTAGTATTTCACCCGGTGAGTATTCGAGAATCGTTATTTATATTTTCCCAAAGGTGGGCATGATTGTAAGAGTTTACTTGGTACAAGAGCAAGACGATATGAATAATTCATAGACTATAGCATAAATAGGGTAATTCATGATAAAAGATATGAATAAGGGTAGAGTGACACACACACGGGCCAAACTCAGGATAAAGAATAAACGAATAAACCTACGGGTTAGCGAGAGCAAAGGCATACAAGGGGTGTCCTATTAGTATCTATTCATACAAGCAAGGGCTACACTCTAATCATGCTTAGAACTGCAGGTGCCGGTAAAATAGAGATAGCAGGGAGAATGTCTCATCCCGGAGTACATCCAGGACGTTACATCTTTCAGAACTCCTACCCCGAACCCGAACGTGGGGGACTTCACTAACCATGATGGAACGTCATGGCGAACAAACAGAGTTGTCACCTTCTGCGGCCTACCCTTGCAATACCGTGGAGCACGGGCATATCCGAAGGATCCCGCATACCCGAGCACCACGCCCGTGTATGAGGTCACTACCTTAGTGTCCCCAGGACTCCCACCCTTCGGATGGACAACTAAAACACTAAGGTAAACCCGAAGGCACGACGAACCGTTATCCTTACCCAGATCATCTGGTCTAAGCATAAAGAGAGTATAACTAATGAAGCAACAAGCTAAGGCATGACACATTACCAGGATAGTATAACAAGCAAAAGCATGATAGACTATCAAGATAACATAACAACCAAAGCTTAGCTCCATAATATGAATAGGATACCGACAAGTCGAATACAAAGCCATACCAAGGACCGAGGATTGCTCTCCGACCCCGAGGATGACTGGATTCGCTAAGAGAATTCTAGCCTAGCGCCACTACCCTAGGAATACAAGTCACAAGTGAGAGTAGAGAGAATGGCTCCAAGTGTGGTGTGTTGAATGAGAAGGGGAGGGCTCCTTTTATAGCTCTTGAGGTTGGTTCCCGCCATCTCCCCACATGGAAACATCTGCAACCGACTTGAGGAGGATAGAATCAAATCTCCCACCAAGCCTCACCTGGACTGCTTCCAGTGCAGGTTCGGCCGCACCACGGGGCTCGGCCGACCCCCTGGCACCACCTCTCGCCACCACCTTCGCCTAGGTGACTGCCTCGTGGGTCCACTGCTACGTGGGATGTGTTTCCTATTTTTGTACGTCGGTTGGCTATGTCATGAGGGCCTTCTTTTGGGTGTGTGACGCAGGATGCGATCTTCTGTGGTTTCTGTTGCGTCTTCTTCGTGTTTTCTTCTTATTTCGGACTTGCATCCCTGAAATGATAAGTTCTCCAAAATAATTGTGGAGCTAGGTTAGTGATACAAATATGTGACAAAGACGCATGGTTTTCCTTTGTTCGTGAGTATCGTTGACGGTCGGATTTGGCATTTAAGGACCACCAACAAACGCCATGGTAATGCTTGGTGAGGAAACGATTATGAAGGAAAGCTTGAACTCCACACACTTGAGTTGTGTTGCCCATCAATGCAAACTTCAAGTGTGGGGGAGGTATGTGAGATCCCAAGTAAGTTCCTTTCTTGCCAACTCTTACCTTGGTTTGGAGATGGCATTAGTTCTTGCATCTTGCTCCATGAAAAAAAAGAAAAAAAGAGAGGAGTTACCACGACAGCAATTCTGAGATCCTCATCAGCAAAACGCCATGGTAAGCACCTCCAGGTTTGTCCTGCTTTTGTTTTTAAACAAGACCCTTCCAGAGTTAGCCCGAGGATCACCAGTTTCAAGCTCATGCTTATCTCTCTTTGAATAAAGCTTGGTCATGCTTTCATATGTCCTTTATCTGTGCTCGGTTGCTCTGGTTTGTTTGCGCGTTCCTAGGCGTGCATTCATAGGCCTTTTAAATTAAGCATGGTGCTTAGGTTAAAATGTCCTCTTCAGTGAACCTAGACCTAGTGTCAAGTTTGATTGATGTTCCTATAGTTAATACTTGTATAGATATCGGTCGTATATGTGGACTAACCCCTGCAGGAAAATGTTCAAATCCAAATGGGTAAGTTGTTGAGCTGAATTCAAAAGGAAAGGTAAGACAAGGCATCGAGTTCATGTTGCGCAACAGAGGAAGGAGGTAAATATCACCCCACAAGGTTCTACTATGAGTATACCCTCTTTTGCTCATGTCGATGCAACATCAATTCAGACTTGCTTGAGCAAGTCTCATGGTGAGATTAAACTTTAGTGCTAATAAATGTTAGGGCTCCCTGGTTCTTAAAACCGGTAGAGCCATTAATTTGTTTCCACCCTTTTTATTTTTGTATAAGCACCAGGTACAAGAACAAGTGTGGGGGAGATCTCTCCGAGTTTTGACGCACATACATTCGAGATCTCCCACAGACAGATGCTCAAGATCGAAAGAACCATGACGCAAAAGGCCTAGACCACATCGCGATGGTTTGTGTACTCTACCCCTCAAATCTCCCTGATTCATGAGTTTAAATGAAATTTACTACTAACCACTAAAGTTAAACTCAATGGAGCTCGCTGGTCGCATACTTCAAGTTTGATTGGCTTGCCTATATTTTATTCCCTGCTAAACTTGAGCTTGTGAATCATATCTTAGGGAACCCATAATTGTTAAGTTGTTGAATAGTGAGATATGATTTGATGAAGGAACCCTTGCTTTCTCTGCTTTTATGTCTGGGAAATTTTATTTGAAAAAAAAAGAATACCCCTCCATAGCTTTACAAACTCCTCGTGTTTGTCCTATCAAAGCCATATTTCAATCTTTATGAATGAAACCTTATACATATGTGCCTTGTTGTTGCATTGAGCTTCATCAAATTTTGTGACCCTAGTGAGATGTCATTTCATATTTGCTTGATCAAGATCACGTACACTCCACATGCTAAACTTCTACACTGGAAGTTAGCCACTCCATTCGTTCCATCCATAAAATAAAACTCCATGCGTAATGATCTCTCTCTCCAGTACTCCTTGAAAGAGGCATGGGCTATATGAAAAAAAAGAAGAAAAAAAGGAAAAAAAATCTGGACACATGAAGGTCCAAGTGTTGAAAAACAATCTGGACACTTGAAGGTCCAAGAAAAAAAAATTGGACACATGAAGGTCCAAGAAAAAAAAGAGAGAGAGTATATAGCCATGTCCTCAAGTGTTCAAAATAAAGGAGAGAGAGTATATAGCCATGTCCTCAAGTCTTCAAAATAAAAGAGACAGAGTATATAGCCATGTCCTCAAGTCTTCAAAATAAAGGAGTCTTTCATATCATCCACCTTCCATACACTTGCACAATCTTGATCAGTTTGTATGATGTGTCATCTCCATTGATCCAATTTTTGATTTTACAATATATGTGAAATAAGTGCATGCTTCCAATCTCCTATCATGATCTCCACATAAGCTATCTTTAGAAGTAGGTTGAAAAGAGGCAATGCCTTGGTGAGGATATAAACACACTGAGTGAAATGAGAGATCCTACGGAGGAGTAAAGCTATGGTTGGTATTTACAAAAATCTTCCAAACCTTCAGTCATATAGCAGAGTAGTGGAGGAGACTCGAGTCAATATTGTTCCGCTCTTCAACTTCCCAAACTTTTATGGTAGACACATCAAGATTCACAGGTAAGGGTGAAGTTTGGAATAATCTATATGCAGGTATCATATCAAAAGGAAGTGGTGTTCCATCTTAGTCCTAAGCTTTGCTCGAGGACGAGCAAAGAGGAAGTGTGGGGGTCTTGTTGACGCTCGCTATGGACCAATTTTGAGCGTCAATTTGACCCAAAAAGTGGGATGACTGACATGCTTAACTTGCATATTTAACCTGAATAATATCATTTCCATATTTCCCTTGAAGATTTTGCAATGTAGGGATTTGGGCAAGAAATGTTGGTAAAACAAGCTCCAAAATCCATGCCACAAAATGCCAACAGATCGGAGCGCGCTGACCAACAAAGAGCAGGTATTTAATTACCAAATTCTATATGTGTTGGTGAATATGTGTATGTAGCTCAAGCAAACCAGGGAACATACCTCAAGAGCAAGGCAACACACCCGTGATCCAAGGCAACACCACTCCGACCAATCAGGCGCAAGCATTCGGCGTCACACGGATCAAAGGGCCCACCAAAACATGCAACCGACTTAGGACAATGCCAACTCACCTGTCCAGGACCAGAGGGCCCACTAACTAGCCACCTGACTGAAGCTGAGCCCAATTGGAGCCAAACTTGGGTCGGCCGACCTAAGTAGGTCGGCCAAACCAGGACCAGCTCCACCGACTTAATCCTTCCACGTGGCGGCTCCTCAGCTCTTCCCAAAGGCGGTTCTGCGTGAGTCCCCTCAATTGTCGGCTGAGAGCACCTGCTTCACCCCTATAGATACAAGGGGAGGGGCTACTAAATGAGACACAACTCACCTCTCCATCCTCTCTCACTTTTGGAGTTTGGGGCTTCTCTTTAGAGGTGCAGTGTTGCCTAGGTGTGCTTAGGAGTTAGGGAGAGAGTAAGAGGGAGTCGGGGAGGAGGCGGTGTGCACACCAGCGCTCTTTTCCAGCTTGTACCTTGACGGATGCTTGTCAATCATAGTAAATGTTCGTGACTTCTTCTGTGCTTAGTTTCTTAGTTAAGTTAGATCTAGCTCCACCTAGTTGTTTGCCAGATTAATAGTTCGCTAGTGTAGTGGATGCCTCTAGAATAGGAACGATTCTAGAGTTAGTAAGGAACAGAGTAGACGTGGTGTCTAGATCAGTCTTTACCTGTTGGTTGTGGTATATCTCATGGTTAGATGAGGTAGGTAGCAGGTGGTGACAGACCTGTCTATCTAGCGGAACCCTCCCCGTTCTGGTATATCCCAGTGCTGTAATACTGGAGCTCACCAGTCTTTTTTCTAGGGGAAGGAAGTAGCCCGACGCGAACAACTAGGATAGTTCTATCTTACCTTTGATTCTTAGCCTTAGAAATCCTCTCTACTCCTTGCCTCTATCTCGTGCAGTGTCCTTGGATGAACCTGAACCTTAGAGAATATACACACGTTCCTTAATGGATACGATACCCTTGGAATACTCCTGGGTGAAAGCTACTATTGACATTTCTTAACGTCGGTACCAGGATTATTAGTCCTCGGCAACAGCGCCAGAAATGCTTGTTGGTGTTTCTTAGCGTCACTATTAGGAACGAGGGTGTTAATCCCATCCCTAGCAGCGGCAACAGAAAAAGTTCCGCAAGCGCACGGATATACCGCTGTAGCAATTCACCCGGTGAGTATACGGGTATCGTTATTTATATTTTCCCAAAGAAGGACATGATTGAAAGAGTTTACTTGGTACAAGAGCAAGACAATATGAATAAGTCATAGACTATATCATAAACAGGGGTAAGTCATGATAAAAGATATGAATAGGGGTAATGTGACACACTCACGGGCCAAACTCAGGATAAAGAATGAACGAATAAACCTAAGGTCAGTGGGAGCATAGGCATACAAGGGGGTCCTATTAGCATCTATTCAAACAAGCAAAGGTTACACACTAAACATGCTTAGAACTGCAGGTGCCGAGATAATAGGGACAACAGGGAGAATGTCCCGTTTCGGAGTACATCCAGGACGTTACATCTTTGCATGAACTCCTACCCCGAACCCGAACGTGGGGGACTTCACTAACCATGATGGAACATCATGGCGGACAAATAGAGCTATCACCTTCTGCAGCCTACCCTTGCAATACCGTGGAGCACGGGCATATCTGAAGGATCCCGCATACCCGATCACCACGCCCGTGTCTGAGGTCACTACCTTAGTGTCCCCGGGTCTACCACCCTTCGGATGGACAAGTAAAACACTAAGGAAAGCCCGAAGGCACGACGAACCGTTATCCTTACCTAGATCATCTGCCCTAAGCATATAGAGAGTATAACTGATGAAGCAACAAGCTAAGGCATGACATATTACCAAGATAGCATAACGGGCATAAGCATGATAGACTATCAAGATAACATAACAACCGAAGCTCAGCTCTATAATAAGAATAAGATACCAACAAATTGAATACAAAGCCATACCAAGGACCGAGGATTGCTCTCCGATCCTGAGGACGACTGGATTCGCTAAGAGAGGTACTAGCCTAGCTCCACTACCCTAAGGATTACAAGTCGCAAGTGAGAGTAGAGAGAATGGCTCCAAGTGTGGTGTGTGTTGAATGAGAGAGGGGAGGCTCCTTTTATAGCTCTTGAGGTCGGTTCCCGCCATCACTTCATATGGAAACACTTGCAACCGACCTCTAGAGGATCAGTGTGAATGGTGAGGAGTCAAGAACCATACTCCTCAACGGGCACGAAACCTTCCCAACCGACCACATGCCAAACATTAGCAAAGTCGAGATCCATACCTATTTTTGCGAGGAGTTCCGGGTCGAAGGCTTTGGTGTGACCAAAGCTTCGGCGCTTGAGGATGGTGTAGGCTTGGCGCTCGCGGTCGATGCTCAAGTCGAGGTACGGGGCATCATCTTCGTCTATCTCCATGTCCTCAGCTTGCACTTCAGCTTGCACTTCTTCTTGTTCTCCTTATCCTTCATAGTCCATCATGCTAGGGGTCGGAGTTGCCTCTGAGGAGTGATGGGAGCTTGAGCCACCTCGGGAACGAGATGAGCTCGCTCCTGTCATTTTCTTGAGAGCACCGGAGAGTTTCCGTCCCATGCTCTTCATGCTTGAATACGAGAACAAACAAGAACAACCCGGTTCGGGTTACGTTAGCGAAATCGCAATGGAGATTCTTACCGAACGTTGTTCCTTTGTATGAGGGTTCTTTCTTGCAGCAAAGAAATGAGAGAGAGAGATTTCTTGAATCCAAACTTGAGCAAAAATCCAATGAAATTCCAAAAGCAAAGAGTGTGAGAGGGAGTGAGTGAAAGAAGTGAAGTGTGAGTGCTTCACCCCTCTCTCTCGGCCACTATTTAAAGAGCAATGGCCGGGAACACTTGAGGAGCGGCCGGGCATAACGGCTAGGAGCCGTTGGAGGAAGTGGGGCCTAGGAGCCATTGGCCTGGGGTCGGCCGCACCGTGGCTAGCCCCACAGGTTGACAGCCTGGGCCCACTGCTCCCCAACGGTCACTTGCTTTCGAATTTTTGGTGCCCGGCCCAACTTTGCTCCGAAAAGATGTTCAAATAGATTTTTCAAAGGAATTTCATGCTCGGAAATATTTTTGGGATTTTTGTGAAAGGAGACAATGGCTAGAAAAATTCCAGCATGCAAGAGAATTTTGGAAAATTAAATGTGCAGTGGGAAAAATCAAATGGGGGTGAAAAAATCAAATGACGGAGAAATCAAATATGGGATAAATACCAATTTACCTTTGGCAAGGGCTTGTCGTTTAAAGTCCGACAGGCAAGACTTTTCTCCTTCGTTACTTACCATTTGTCACCACATCTGGCCTGGAATAGGCAGAGCCGGATGTCGAGGCTTCTTTTACTTTCCACACCTTCTTGGTTTTCTGAGTTCTTGATGGTGTGGTGTATGCTTGTTGGATGTCATGTGCTTTTGGTCTATTCTTGATCTTGACTATGGAGCATTGTTCTCTTTTGGGTTGAAATGAAAACTTTTCTTCCTTGCCATTGATGTTGAAGCAGATTTCTCCTGCTCCTACATCGATCTGTGCCCCGGCAGTGCTCAGGAATGGCCGCCCAGAATGAGTGGTGTTTCCTTGGATGTTTTCATGTTGAGCACCACGAAGTCGATAGGGATGAAGTAGTTTCTGACTCTCACCAGAATATCTTCTGCAATTCCCTCTGGATAGCGGACTAAGGAGTCAGCTAGCTGAAGGTGCATCGGTGTTGGTGTGAGGTGAGTGAAGTTCAGCTTGTCAAAGATGATCTTGGGCATCACGCTCACGCTGGCCCCAAGGTCGCACAAGGCATTGTCGAAGTTGTGCGCCCAGATTGAGCAGGTTATTGTTGGGCGCCCTGGGTCTGTTTTCTTCTCAAGAGGCTGGTTGAGTATAGCTGCGCTACACTCTTCTATGAGCTTGACAACTTCTGTGGTATGGAGCGGTTGCTTGTTGTTGATGATGTCCTTGATGTAGCGAGCATATGTTGGTACATGCATTACGTCCAACAAGGGGACGTTAACTTGTATCTTCTGGATCATCTCAACAAAATGAGCGAACTGCTCGTCTACTGCCGTCTTCCAGTTACGAGTAGGAAACGGCAAGAAGCTTGTATTGACGAACACTTGTGGGGTTGTTTCTTTCTCGGGTTCCTTATCTTCCTCCTGTCCTGAGGGTCCTTCTTCCTCTTGCGATCCTGCTGTCTTTCCTGCATGGTTAGGGTGCAGTGGATCACAAGTGGACTTACCACCCCTCATGGTCACCGCATTTACCTTTTCGGAAGTAGGAACAACAACAGCGATTTGCGCAAGTTGAGTTTCAGTCATTTTATTAAAACTTAATTGGTTCTTGAGAGCAGAAGAAAGAGTTTCAACTTTTATATTTAAACTCTCAAGAGTTTTATCATTGGCAGCAAGCTTTTTGTTTATAGATTCATTTATTTTAACTTGGCCAAGAACAAGATCTTTTATGGAGGGTTGGTTTGAATTGAAATTCGAGTTATAGTTGTTACCTCCTCCTTGGTAGGGTGGCCTTGATTGGTTCCACCCTTGGCCTCCTTGTGGACGGTAGCCATTGTTGTTGTTCATGTAGGCTACGTCTTCGCAAGTCTCGGGGCAGTCATTCCCCGAGTGCCCACCATTGCCACAGTGCGAGTCTATGGCTTGAGCGTAGTTGTTCATACGCTCCTTGAATTGCGCCCTTTCGTCGAGGCGCTTTAGTAGGAGGTCCATTTTGGCGGAGAGCATATCAACTTCCTTCACTGTGTATATTCCGCCTTTATTCTTGGGTTGGGAACGCTCCTTGTTCCAACCCTGATTGGAGACCATCTTCTCGACCAGCGCATTTGCTTTGGAGGTCGTCAGGTCGAGGAAGGCTCCTCCAGCCGTGGCATCTATGTGGGCTCTTGAAGTTGGAGTTAGCCCGTTGTAGAAGCTTTGGAGAACGAGCCACTCGTCCATCCCATGATGAGGACAGGCGAGTATGTATTCTTGAAGTCTTTCCCAAGCTTCGGGGATTGACTCCATCCCCGTCTACTGGAAACTGGATATCTTTCTGTGTAAGGCATTGGTTTTGCCTAGTGGAAAGAACTTGGCGAGGAATGACGTGGAACATTTGTCCCACGTACTGATGGCTTCTTTGTTCTTGTAGAACCATTGTTTCGCCTTCCCCAGCAGGGAGAAAGGAAACAAACGGAGCCTGATGGTGTCAGTTTCAATGCCCCGTATAGTAACAGTCTCGCATAACTCTCAGAAGTTCTGGAGGTGGGCGTTGACATCCTCATTCGGCTTGCCATAGAACGGCAAGCCTGCACCATGTTGATGAGGCTGGACTTGAGCTCGAAGTTCACGTCCCCAACATTAACGTTGGGTCCAGTCGCCACATTGGCGGCGGAGGGGACGGAGAAATCGCGAAGAGTCTTTTCTGCCATGGGTTCGATTGAGGTTGTTGGTGCTGGAAGGACTAGTTCGCATGCCGAAAGAATGACTTGAGGAGGACGGACGCGAGGTCAGACCCTTCTCACGAGCTTCTCGGGATCTTCAACAAAATTTGTTGCCAAGGAGAAACCAGTCATACACTACCCTATTTTCATCCAATTCAGGAGAAAACAAAAAGCAACATTAGCCTGAATAAGCTACAACTATTTCTTAGACATATTGCCATGATCATGTACAAGTAAATCTTTTTAATCAATGCCACACCCCGGTAACGGCGCTAGAAATATTTCTTGACATTTCTTAACGTCGCTACCAGGATTGTTAGTCCCCGGCAACGGTGCCAGAAATGCTTGTTGGTGTTTCTTAGCGTCACTACTAGGAACGAGAGTGTTAATCCCATCCCTAGCAGCGGCACCAGGAAACGCCGTGGTGGTATGTCCCTATGATGTGATAGAGAGATCAAGGGGCTCTTTATTGAGAGGATGGCGAATCGATTCGATTTAACCTTGCAAGATGGACCTAACACACACGTCACGTATATGCCCTGTCGGACTACACGTGGCAACCCTTCCCGTCTCCGCCCTCGAACTTCGGAACTGCCCCGTCAAGCACTAGTCAGCCAGGCCCTACAAGAGACCCCAGGTGCCACTCCCGGTGCCCTGTGCTCCGCGGCCACCCAACTGCCCTAGAGGGCGGGTAGGAGTTCTGAACTTTCGAAGCGAATAGGTACGCAGGCTTACCGGTTTCGACTACCTCCTACTCCCGGCATGTGGTTAGTACTGTTCAAACCTGATCAACTGCGCCGACAACGAACGGGCCTTAATCGACATGGACGGGGCTAGACATTCAAGAACCCTGTCCACCTGCCATATCCTACATCTCCACATCAATCCCCGCCCGGTCTCCAATTTCATTCATCCCATCTCTATTCCAGTAATACATATACCAAAATATAAAGATATCCTGTGTCTCGCGAGTAACAGGAAATTACTCGACTTCTACCGAGTCGTAATAAGCATAGCAGTGCTAACGACCTACACATAGTAGTATAAGACCGAGGGAACCTAGGGATCATGCATTTATGGTTTCATTCAACTCCTGAAACTTAATGCATAAATACATAATTAAGAACATTGCATAATTTTAAATTAGAGGTCATGCTCCGGGGCTTGCCTTCCGGCTGCTGCTCCGCACTAGAATCAATTCAAAGCCCGGGTCTTGCTGCTCTGGATCGACAAGCTCGTACACCAGGTCGTTAGCTTCAGTTCCTGCATGGATGCAAACGTTGCGATGCAACGTGTAATACGACTTTCAAGATTTGTAACCGGCAGCCATACATAAAGAACACAGTAATGATTCTAATGGTGATGATCAGACTATTTTACTCATTTTGTTTGGAGTATTTTCTTTATTTAGTAGATGATTTATCTACACAAAAATACCTACAGTTCCCTAAAGAGATAATTTGCTCTAGGCACCCTTTTTCACGTGTGCAAGCATGGAATACAATATAGAAGTTGCATACATAATTCTCCGATCCTAAACTGAGCTACCAGGTTAGTATTTGGGAAACAGCCTTTCAAGAAACTAGCATACATCAAAGCTATTAATATATTTTTAATGCAATCTAGCTAGATTTGTCAGGAACAAAAATAAATTCACTAAAGTAGATTATGAATGCTTTCATAGGAAGAACAATAGCTAACCTGACAGATCTAACTACCAGGCACTTTTCATGATTTTACAACAATTATCAACCACAGGAACTATTTATTTTAGCCTTAGCAAGATAAAGTGAACAATCAATGGTCTACAAAGCTTGACATAGCTTCTGGTCATGAAAGTTTTACAGTGATCTAAATATGAAAAAAGAAACCTACTGCATGAATTTCAGGATTTTTGGACTAACAGATCAGCAGACATTAATTAAACAATATTAAGCACAAAACAAATTCTCGCAGGGGTAAAAAGGACATTGCAGAAGAATGAATATTTTTCTTCTGTAGATCTAGATCTAGCCAATCAAAACAGAACTGATTTTGCATTTTTAGCATTTTTGTTTGATTTGTTATGCATTTTACAAGTTTCAGCCAAAATCAAACAAATAAAGAAAAATACACCCATAACCACATCTGACCAGCGGTGCCCACTGGTCAGAGGGTTCTGGCCGTTTCCCGGCCACGCACGAACGCCATGGCCAGCCAGGGCCAGGGCCGGCGGCGTGGCGCACGGCTCTCGCCGGCGGCGAGTTCGACCGGCGGTGGGCAGGGAGGGCCCGCGTTCCGCGCGGCAGGGCACTGCCGCGGCGCTCGGTGACGCGGCCCTGGCCGCGTGGCGAGCAGCCCGCAGCGAACGGCAGCATGCCAGCGGCGGCGACCTCAAAAACGAGCGTGGAAACTCGCGGAACGCGATGGAACGAGGGAGGCAAGAGCATCAGTGAATCACCTAGGTTCGATTTGAGCCGCTGGACGAAGAAAACGGTGGCCGGAGCTAGGAGTTCGACGGCGAGGTGGGGTGGGGCAGTACTGTAGGCCGGCGGCTGGGAAATCGACGATTCCAAGGAGGTGGTCAGAGATCGTGAAGGAGTGGCTGTGGAGGGAGCTAGGGAGGCGAGTGAGCTTTGGGTGCGGGGGATTTGAATCCATGGAGGGAACCGGGTGGATTTGGCCGGCGAGGGTGGGCTGCCCGAGCTCGGTCAGTGGTGTTCGGAGGAAGAAGAAAACTGCAGGGAGGGAGAAGGAAGGGGAGGAAGTGTGCTGGGGAAGGAGATAAGGTCGCGGCGACGCTGGTGGCCGCGCTCGGGCGTGCAGTGCGCGAGGACGGCGAGCAGTGCCGTCAGGACTGCCAGCCGGCGTCATGGCACGGCGATGCAGTGAGACCCGCGGACGTCGGCGGCATGGGCGCGGCGGGTAGTGGGCGGAGAGGTCGTGGCGCGGGTGCTGCGAACGCCGGCGCGTGGCGCGGCACAGTACGCCGGCGAGCAGATGCTCGCCGCGCGTCGAGCTGCCACGGGTGTCGTACGGGAGCAGGTGAAGCTTCTAACTCGTTTTTGACCTAAATTTGAATGTTTAAACATATGTTTAAACGCATAATCGAGTTCCTAGTGTAGTAGGTGTTACACCTCTCGCCGCGGACGCAGGAGAGGAGCTGCTCTAGGACTTGCCGCGGCGGGTGCTTCTTCTGGAACACCCTGATCTGGATGCCGACGCGCCGGCTGGCGCCGGCGAGGTTGGAGCGGTGGTAGCTCGTGACGGCGCGCCAGACGGCGTTGCTGGGGTGGAAGAGGTACCGGCCGAGGTGGTGGAACGCGGCGTCCTTCTCCGGGAACATGGCCTCCAGCTCACCGCGGAACCGCGGCGTGAGGAACAGCCCCGGCACCAGGTAGCTGTCCTTTGTCATGAGCAGCCACGGCACGCCGCGGAGGAGCCGCTGGTGCTCGCCGCAGTAGAAGAGCTTGTCGTGGAAGCCGTAGCCGCCGGAGAGGTGGAGGTACACTTACGGCGGCGGCCGCGGAGACGCCCACGACACGTTCCCGTCGGCGGACGCGCCGACGACGGCGCCGCTCTGGAGCACGTTCCCCAGGCTCTCCTTGGATTCCCCGTCGTAATGATCAAGGTTCCCGAGCGGGGAACGCTTGCCGGCGTGCGGCAGCAGCCACGTTGCGCCCGGGAAGGGCTCGCAGAAGAGACCGGCGGCATTCTTGCCGCAGTGGCCGAGGAGGACGCGCTCGGTCAGCACAGCGTAGAGGAAGGTCGACGCGACGGCGATCATCCGGTTGCCCAGGCCACGGAAGCCGATGCTCACGAGGTAGCGGCAGTCGCCGTCCTCAACACGGCCGGTAGCGGCGCCCTCGCCGGATTCAAGAAGCCGGAGGGCCGCCTTGTGCGCGGCCGTGCCGAGGCCGCACCGCTTCTGGAGCGCTTCCTGCTTCCGCAGCTTGGCGAGGAGGTAGGGTGATGGCTTATGCGACGATGTCTTGTGGTAGCTGGCGAACTCATACCGGCTCCGGCATGACCGGTAGCTGAACTCAGCGGTGAGAATGCCGTCGAGGAGGTGGTCCGCGGTGAGATTCACTGGAGGAGGTATGTCTACCGAGTCAGATTCGTCAAACTTACGGAAAAAAAAAATATGAGAACGCATGCATTCACTATACATGGGCTAATAGCAAGGACAAAATTTCCTTCGCGCTGGAAATTAAACTAATGTTGTTCTTGTTTAGAGGTATCAGGAAATCATCTCTTGCACGATTATTCAATTCATCACTGTTACTAAAACATGTGTTTGTCTAGGAAGGTGGTGATCGATCAAACACATCCTATTTCCTCAAACCAAAACAAAAAAATGCGAGTAGTGAAAATGAATGGATCACCATGGTTCTCAAACTAAACACCGTGTAACTATATCAACCGAATTCTGCAAAATTCGTTAGTAATTATTGTATCCCAAACATGCTTATTATGGTGATGTGCTTCCTTCAATATTAATACTTTTGGACTTCCTAAACATAGGAATTATACACACTTGATCGGTAGTGGTCAATCGTAACTGCTCCATGACCAAGCTAGCGACTTGTCATACTTGCCGGAGCCAGCCCACCCAAAAAGTCAGTGCGTTTTCCTCCAACTTCCCTATGTCATCATCCTATAGCATAGCGGAGGTTTTCTCCACCCATACAAGAACGGTGCGATGAGCCAATCAACTACGACTGTTCCACTATGCATCAGCTTTTGTCAACCTCAAACATGATCGAGTACGTCATGGTTTTCTAATTAGAGATGGAAGGAAGAATTAAGCAAAACCTTTGCCCAAACATGATCGACTCATCATTTTTCTCCACAGGTCTTATATTCTATTTAGAGGGTTAAACCAAAAAGATGCACTCCAGCCGATCCTTTACTCGCCCCTCTATTTTAGGGTGGCCCTCCAAATCTCCCCATGCACCTTCTATTTCTCGAGGATATCTAGGAAGCCCTCTATTATAACTTAGAACTGAGGGTTATTCGTGGAGTAATTGAAGCAAATTTAGAAGCTTCTAATTTACAACCCCCATTTAGTATTTGGAAGGATCTGATTTAGGGACTATTGTTGAAGTTGCTCGAGCATTTATATTATGGACTTCAGGACTTGGTAAGTTCTACGTACGTATTATTAGACAGGATGCTGTTTGGTTAGTTTCGGTGTTAGTCTACCCGCAAAAAAAAAAAGTCTAGCAAGGCTGTGCTATTTATTTTGCACCGAGCGTACCTTGTCCGTCGTGGAAGAACAAGGAGTCCGGCACCCCGTCGAGCGAGCCCCCGCCGGCCAACGCAGACGGCCAGCAGACGGCCACGCAGACGGCCAGCAGAACGGCCCTCTTCGCCGCGCACCCCGACGATGTCCCCTCTTCCCGACCTCAAGCCGCAGCTCGGGGGCGCCCACGAGCACCGGCGCTTGTCCGACACGCCGCCGCCCCGGCCAGTGTCGTCGCTGCCGCCCTTCATCACGTCCATGCTTGCTCGCGCGCCTTGCTTCAAATCGTATGTTTAGCGCTCTCAACAACGAACTAGCTAGTCAGGTATGGGCAGGTGCTGCCTGGCTGCCTGCATGTGCATATATAGCTAGTCGCGCCTATGTTTAGAAACCAGTGGGGACGAGGAAGAAGAAGCGGCGAAGCTGCCGACGAGGCGGATGATAATTCAGAGGACGTTCAGAGTCTAGGATAAGTCCGGACCACTGCTCGCCCAACAAAATGGTTTCATGTAAAAAAAATTCATAACTTTTACGTATGATCTCGAATGAAGTCAAACTTTTATATCAAAATTATAGAGAATGACGAGATCTAAAATATTATAGTTGATCATCTTTTCATTTAAGATCATTTAATGGTCCAAAAAATCATTACACCACTAGAAATCAAAGCATCCGTGATAAAATTCCGCGTGACGTTTCCAACTTCATCACAGAACATACTCCCTTTTATGACGAAACCCGAATTTCGTCACATTTCATCCGCGCAGCCCTCAACTCCTATTGAACTATGACGAAAGTAAAACGAGCGTCACAGAACAACATGTAGTATCGTCAAAAAACGGTGCGCCATCAACTCTTATGATGTTTAAATAAATTTGTCACGAACAACAGACCACTACTAGAAATCGAAGCATCCGTGATAAATTTCCGCGTGACGTTTCCAACTTCGTCACAGAACATGCTCCCTTTTATGACGAAACCCGAATTTCATCATATTTCATCCGCGCAGCCCTCACCTCCTATTGAACTATGACGAAAGTAAAACGAGCGTCACATAACAACATGTAGTATCGTCAAAAAACGGTGCGCCATCAACTCTTATGATGTTTAAATAAATTTGTCACGAACAACAGACCACTACTAGAAATCGAAGCATCCGTGATAAATTTCCGCGTGATGTTTCCAACTTCGTCACAGAACATGCTCCCTTTTATGACGAAACCCGAATTTCGTCACATTTCCTCCGCGCAGCCCTCAGCTCCTATTGAACTATGACGAAAGTAAAATGAGCGTCACGGAACAACATGTAGTATCGTAAAAAAAAAGGTGCGCCATCAACTCTTGATGTTTAAATAAATTTGTCACGAACAACCGACTAAAAATCATCATGTTTCGTAGAAAAAATAGAAGAATATGGAAAAAAAAGTTAAGTAAAAATCATCATATCTCATACGCAAAAAATAGAAGAATATGAAAAAAAATGTTGAAAAAAAATGTTGCGGAGGCCAAGGTTTGACCTTGAATCCTTTTAACCCAATATTTAGATCTTCCCATTGAGCTATGGGACTTGGTTAATGTTTCTTCTTGGTATTTAATATTTTTGTACCATTCTCTTCCCCATCCGTCAGCTAAGATAATTAATCTGGCAAAAATAGAGGTGCAATATAATGGAGGAGTCGAACCCAAGGTCCAAGACACCAATTGAGCACACCTAACCACAAAATTGCACCATCACTTGCGACTCTGCTTGTCATTTATTTTTTTATACAAATGCAATCATATTTAATTCCAAAACATTTATGATTCAAAAAATTAATGGTGCACACAGGTCTCGAACGGGGTCATGGGTTCTTGCTTGTGCTCAGCTTACCACTGCACAAGCGCTTAGTTGTGCTTGTGACTAGAAATTTAGTGACATCATTGCATATCTGTAAAAAAAACGAGTGCAATGGTGCTCGAACGTGACACGTGCTCCTAGAGGTGGTCATGGCTTACCACTACACGATAAGTTCAATTGTGACATTGTTGGGTAACTTATGAGTTTTATAGTTTACTAAGAGCATACTATGGCTGAAGCACAGATCCGCGTGCACCTGGTTCGGCCATCACGTTGTGCCACATGGGATCTATATGAAGGACATATAAAGAGCGTGCTTTCTCTTTTTGATCCAGAATTAAAATTTGTAACTGGTATTTCTTCAACATAAAGACTCCAAATTTGATAGTTCTTTTTCCTAAATTTTTCTAAAATCATGATCTTTCATTTAGTGATATTTGTTTGTATGCTAATTTCCAGCCTTGGATCTTTTTCATATGGATTATTTTTTCCACCTAAATTGAAAGTAGAAAAACATGTTTTTTTGCAAAACAATTGGTAATGTAATTTTATATTTTCTAATGTTAGGGTAAAAATAAGCTTGTGTCAAATTTGAGGTGCATACGAGTTCGAAAATACTATGAGTTACTCAAATCTCAAAGTTTCACTTGAGTTATATGAAACTATGTGAAAGATGTTTCCTTTAGTTAACAATGTAGGGTCCAACTTTACTAAAACTATTTAAATTTTTATGACAAGTTTATGGACCAAAAGTATGTTATCATGTTAATTTGTAGAATTTTCTGACCAAATTTAGATATTATTGCAATTATTTTATGGTAATTTAAGAAAGAAGTTCGTATTGTCCATCCAAGACGGTTGTATTTTTCATATATCCCCAAGATATGGACTAGAATAGAATATATGAGCTAAAATATATTTTTAATCTTATTATGTGCACATGTAGTTCAATTTGGAATTACTTTCAATAAGCACATAGAAAATCACTTAAATGATAAAAAAAATAGTAAATCTCTTCAAAAATTAATAAAATCCCACAACTTAGATGTTGTCTATTATTGTTGGCGCTAAAATCGGCCGGGTAGGAATCGGCCGATGGGTCTTCAGCGTCGGACACACGACCCGGGAGAATCTGCTTAGCTCCTGTTCGGGTTATCGCCCTGGTGCGGTTCGCGCGGCGTGCCAGTCAATCTGACCTGTTGATTGACAAGGAAATAGAGTATTAAATTCCAGGCGCGTCGATCGGCTGGATTTCCGATCTGTCCTGAGGAGCGCGTCGGCGGCAAATCGGCCGATTTGCTGTAGAGATGATCGGCTATGAGTCAGCCGATGATCGTATAGTAATTGTAAACAGAACTGCTGGAGCAATCTAAACAATTACTATAGAAGCAACACTTGAAACAGATCTAATCGGCTGTATGGCGATGAATCGAAGGAGAACGATGACGAAGCCGATTACCCTGATCTCAAGCTGGATAACTGGTGATAATACTAGAATAACAGGTAAAACTTGCAATTCTAGTAAATATCGATAACTTGTGAATAAATCCAAACGAAACCACAGCGATGCGCCCGTAGTTAAAGCTCGGATATTACTCGATAAGCGGAACCTATCAATTGGCCGGAGATCAGGTTGATGCAGCCCTGCCAATCCGTACGAACTCGTGAAAGAAAAAGATATTGGCGAAGTCGCCGACTTGAAAAGTAAAGTACTGGTAAAAAGTAGAAGTATTTTGTTGATTGATGTTGGTTGTTTCTACAAAGCCCTAGCGACTCCTATTTATACCCTGAAACTAAGACTCATGGTCGATTACGACTTGTTACAACCTTATTTAAAACAGGAAAACTACTATATCTATAATAACTTTAAAAAGGAAACGGACTCCCGCAGAATCTTCCGCCGCCGCTTCCTAATCCAGTCAGAACTTCTTTAATTGCTTTTCGGCCGTCTTAGCATACCTCGTTGACCAGCTTTTGACCAGGATCTTCTGGAATAATCCTATCCTATCGGTGTGGGCTGCGCCACCAATCGGCCGATTTTCGACTGTTACCCCGATCGGCCGATTCCTTACTGTAGCTCTCAGATCTCCTGCATCGGCCAATCTTCTTCCCCTGACGCCGATTCAATACGTGTCAAAATCTGGCGTCAACACATGCCCCCCAGTTTCGGAGTAAAATATAACTTTTTCTTCGAAACTTTTTCTTTAATCCTTCTCTCTAAGCTTCCTCATTGCGACAGGAGTAAACCTCGGAATCAGTTGTGTTACCTTTCCCTCTGCATCTGATCTTTTTCTAGAATCAGCTCTATGACATGGAATCTGGTAACAGGATTTATGTTGGCGTGTAGATTCAGACTTTGACCGTCTCCCCTGGCAGCTATACATTTACTGATGTCTTTACTCCGGCGGTACATGTCTTGCCAACCCTCTGTCTCTTCCTTTCTATAAATACGATTCTTCGTATTATTTCCAAAAATGTTCATCTGGCTTGTCTTCTTTTCCCTCTGAAACCCGCCGCTCGCCGTCTTTGGTCAAGCATTAAAATGTCTTCTCGATCCTCCTCTTCCGTTAATCAGGTATCAATTTCCTCTCCATCCCTTCCTGAGACATCTCACTTTGTTCCAACATATTTGCCTATTCCTTCTTTCAGCCGAACTGTCTCAGCCCTGTTTTGGAAAGAGCGATCGAAATCATACATTCAGGCAAGCCTTTGTCGCAAGCTGATATAGATCTGATAAAAGCTCACTCTGAAGAGATCAAAGATCATGTTCCTGCCAGTGTCCGATCAATCTTGGACCATATGGATCTCGTCTGCTTTGAACAAATGCCATCCTCTGACGAGAGTTCCTCATCTTCACACCGACTTGCTGAAGCTAAGACTGAAGCCACCATGAAAGATTTGAAAGAGGAGAAGGCCCGCCTGCTGAAAGAACTCTGTGACCAAGCTGAAGCTGGAGTCACTACAAAGGACTTGAAAGATGAAAGGCTCTCCCTCATGATAAGATTAGGTCGCGTCGAAAGAGAAATCCAACGCAGGCGTAACCAGTAGTGTTTTTATTCTAAGGGCGACTTACACCATGTCGGCCATGTAATCTTGATATATCTTGCTGTAAGTTATGCATCTACCCAAATGCTTGGATAGTACCTTTTCAAATATCGTCCATTCAGAGCTCTTGGGAATTCCTCCCCTTCTATCGTCTCCAGAATGTATGCATTTCCGGGAGCACATCGGCCGATTCTATACGGCCCTTCCCAAGTGGGTGACCACTTACCGAATTTGGGATCCTTAGATCCTATCGGCAGCACCAGCTTCCATACCAGATCTCCCTAAGAGAACTGTTTGACTTTGACCTTCTTGTCATACCATCTGGCCACCCTTTTCTTGTTCTCCTCTATGCTGATTAGAGCTCTTAACCGCAAACCCGCCGAATCGTCAAGTTCATCTTTCATGAGAAAGGAATAATCATCGACCGTTAACTGATCCTGTAGCGATATGCGTCTTGACCCTGTTCTTATCTCCCATGGTAAGACTGCTTCATGGCCATAAACCAAATGATAAGGGGATATTTTAGTGGCCCCATGACAAGCCATCCTGTACGCCCATAAAGATTCAGCCAAAGACATATGCCACTTCTTGGGTTGTTCTTCTATCTTCCTCTTAATTAGCTTGATTATCCCCTTGTTAGATGACTCCGCTTGGCCATTGGCTTGAGCATAGTATGGAGAGGAATTTAATAATTTAATCCCCATATCGACGGCGAACTCTCCGAATTCTCCAGAAGTGAACATTGTCCCTTGATCAGTTGTGATGGTTTGAGGAATACCAAATCGATATATAATATGGCTTTTAACAAACTCAATCATATCGGCTGATGTCACGTTCCTCAAAGGAACTGCCTCCACCCATTTGGTAAAGTAATCTGTAGCCACCAATATGAACTTATGCCCTTTGCTAGACGGAGGATGAATCTGTCCGATGAGATCTATTCCCCAACTTCTGAACGGCCACGGCTTAATTATCGGATTCATAGCCGATGCTGGTGCGCGCTGCACATCGCCAAACCTCTGACAGTCTTGGCATCCTTTGTAATACTTGAAACAATCTTCCAGGATGGTCGGCCAGTAATATCCATTGTTCCTGATCATCCACTTCATTTTATGGGCCGATTGATGAGCTCCACACACGCCTTCATGGATTTCTCCCATTAGGACCTTTGCGTCTTCTGTTCCCAGGCATTTGAGAAGAACTCCATCAATCGTCCGAAAAAATAAGTCATCCTCAAGCAACACATAATTTGTAGCCTGAAAACGTGTTCGCCGATCCACCTTTTGGGATGGATTTTTCAAATAATCGGCGATCCCCTTCCGCCAGTCATCGGCCGCAAGTTCTAGCGTCATTGCTCCCTGAATCGGCCGATACCCAGAAGCATGTTGAGCCAGTCTGTTGGCTTCTCCATTATAATCTCTGGGGATGTGCTCAATTGTTGCAGATCTGAAGCCTTTCAAAAGTTGAAGACAATCTTCATAATAAATCCTCAAGATGTCGTCCTTGCATTCGGATCGTCCTGTTAACTGATCCACAATGAGCATGGAGTCCCCAAAGATCTCGACTGCATCCGCCCTGACTTCCCTTAACAATTGGATGCCTTTCAGAACAGCTCGATACTCCGCCTGGTTGTTGGTTGCAGAAGCCTCTATCGGCAGAGAGAAATCATAAGTTGCCCCCCGAGGCGACACAAGAACGATGCCGATTCCTGATCCGACCCCACACGAAGAACCATCAAAATATAGAGTCCATGGAACTGGTTCAACGGTGGCAATTTCTGGTCCACAATGCTGAACTACGAAATCGGCCATCACTTGACCTTTGACGGCTTTGGCCGATTCGTACCTTAGATCGAATTCTGACAAAGCCAGGATCCATTTTCCAATCCGCCCCTTCAAAATCGGCAATGATAGCATATACTTCACCACATCATCCTTGCATACGATTATGCATTCTGCCGATAGCAAATAGTGCCTGAGCTTAGTACATGAAAAGTACAAGCACAAGCATAATCGCTCCACCGAAGAATATCTTGTTTCGGCGTCTAAAAGTCTTCTGCTGACGTAGTACACCACTCGTTATTTCCCCTCAAACTCCTGTACCAACGCCGATCCAATAGCCTGCTCGTCAGCCGATAAATATAACTTGAACGGCTTACCAGGCTGTGGCGGGGCTAACACCGGAGGTGAGACCAAATACTGCTTGATACTCTCCAGTGCCTTGCGTTGCTCTTCTCCCCATGTGAACTCTTGGTCGGGCTTTAATTTCAACAGAGGAGTAAAAGCCTGAATACGTCCCGATAGATTGGATATGAATCTTCTGATGAAATTGACCTTGCCGATGAGGGACTGCAGTTCAGTTTTATTTTGTGGGGCCACTACTTTATTGATGGCGTCTATAGTCTTGCAGCTAACTTCTATCCCACGCTCATGGACCATAAATCCCAAGAATTGTCCAGCCGATACACCAAACACACACTTGTTTGGGTTCATCTTCAGCCCATGCTTCCTTGTGCATTCCAGCACTTCCTGTAAATCGGCCAGATGATCCTGGTGACCTTTTGACTTGACCACGACGTCATCTATATAAATTTCCACTGATGAACCAATGAGTTTGTGGAAGATGTAGTTCATGGCCCGTTGATATGTAGCGCCGGCGTTTTTCAAGCCAAAAGTCATGACCACCCATTCAAATAAACCAAGATGGCCTGGGCACCTAAAAGCCGTTTTCGAAATATCTTCTTCGGCCATTAATATCTGATTGTATCCGGCATTCCCATCCATGAAACTTATGACTTTGTGGCCTGCGGCGGCATCCACCAAGATATCGGCCGTTGGCATCGGATAACCATCCATTGGCGTAGCCTGATTTAAGTTCCTGAAATCGATGCACACACGCAATTTTCCATTCTTCTTGTATACAGGCACAATGTTAGAAATCCATTCGGCGTAGCGGCACTGCCGAATAAATCCTGCCTCAATCAACTTTGTAATCTCAGCCTTTATATCAGGTAGAATCTTGGGATTACACCGCCGTGCAGGTTGCTGATACGGCCGATACCCTGATTTTATAGGTAACCGGTGTTCAACAATAGACCGGTCTAGTCCTGGCATCTCGTGGTATTCCCAAGCAAAGCAATTCCTGAACTCTTTCAATAATTTTGTCAATTTGCATTTGTACTCAGAATCCAAATTGGCACTTACGTACGTCGGCCTCGATTTGCTGCTATCTCCCAAATCTACCATCTCTAACAAATCGGCCGACGTGAACCCGTGCCCCAGCTTCCCATCTTCTCGGATGAGCTGATCCATTTATTCTGAATCTTCGGAGCCGACTGCTTGGATCGGCTGTAGACCGAAATCGGACACTCTCAGGAAGTCAGTGTCCCAAGTCCTGCCAGATATACACTTGACGTGCTCGCAGCTCCACTGTTGTGTGTCGGCCGCTGCAACGCTGCAAACAGAATCGGCAGCTACTATCTCTGTACTGTCGCCGACCCATTGCACAAGGCATTGATGCATAGTAGATGGGACACAGCAGTTTGCATGTATCCAGTCGCGACCGAGCAGCATATTATAGGACCCTTTGCCATTAATGACGAAGAAAGTAGTGGGGAGGGTCTTACTGCCGATGGTGAGGTCGACGCAGAATGCCCCGCGGGCAGGCGACACGTTGCCTTCGAAGTCCTTCAGCATCATGTCCGTCTTGGTGAGGTCGTCATCGCCCTTGCCCAGCTTGCGGAACATGGCATACGGCATGATGTTGACTGCCGCGCCTCCATCTACCAGTAGTCTGGTGACGGGTCTTCCGTTGACATAGCCCTTGAGAAACAGTGCTTTGAGGTGCTGTCGTTTCTCTTCCTCTGGCTTCTCAAACATAGCCGTCATCGGCTCTAATACCAGTTGTGCCATTTGCTCTTCCTCTGTATTTGCCACTTTGTCCCGATCGCTTGGCGCCATGAACTCCATCGGCAGTATGAAAACCATATCGATTTCGGCTGCCGATTCTTGGCTGTTTGCTTCCTGATCATTTTTCTTTGGGCGCCAAACTCGAGATTTCACATTCCTTCTTTCTGGCACATGTCTTTGTTCTCCTTCTTGATGTTCTAACTGGCGTAGGCGTTGGATTCTCCGCTTTTGGGATCTGGATAGGCCATCGGGACACCACCTGGGGTTCACTGGTTTGGCCGATGGTTTAGCGTGTTCCCAATCTGGTTCCCTTCCTAGGGGATCTTCGTCTGACACCCTATCATCGGCCATCTCTTCCAGCCGATCGTGCGCGCTGATCCTGCCCCCCAGTCCATCTTGCTGGCCGATCTTGCTTTTTGACCTACCGTACCGGTCAACTCTGCCCCCCAGCCGATCATGCACCGAAACGCGCCGTTCTTCGCGCCGATTTCTGTTGATCGGCTCTGATCCTCTGCCCCTAGCGTATGGCTTCGGGCGATCGTTGCGGTTTGATCCGTTGCACTCCGGACAGTTATCGGCAGAGGGCAGTCTGATATCGTTCTCCCAGCAGTGGATGAAGAAGGGACACTGCTAGTGATCTTCACGCCGGCGTATCATCTCTTCTTGGTGTTGTGCTTGTTCTTGCCGACAATATTTACTGAGTAGAAATCGGGAGGTGACAGGCCTGTGTGGTCGTTTTGGCCCTCGCCTGTTCCTTCTGATTCCTTCCGTCGTGATCTGCCTCTTGGGGTCGACGGCGCCATCTCTTCTCGCCGATTCTGACGTCAGCACCCTGGTTTGACTTGATTCTTCTCCAGCGTTGACCGTGTTGGCCGGGAAGGGGTGCTGGTCTATCTTCATCGGCATTGCCGATTTGGTTGGAGTCTCAAATCTGAGCCGCCCCTGTTCAATGGCCGATTGTATCTACTGACAGAAGACTTTACATTCATTGGTGTCATGAGAAGTAGCGTTGTGCCACTTGCAGTACTTCATCTTCTTCAGCTGATCGGCCGTAGGGATGGTGTGATGTTGCGACAGCTTGATCTGTCCCTCCTGAAGCAGTAGATCAAAAATTTTATCGGCCTTGGACGTGTCAAAGCCGAATGTCTCTGGCTCCTTCTTGCCAAAGGGGCAGGATATTGGTTTTTTCCCTTTTACCCATTCCGCCAGGCCGATTTCTTCCTCTACGTCGGATTCAGATCCCTCCAAATACGCCACCTTCTTCTGAAAGCTCCTCCGCTGTTCAAACGGTCGGATCTCTTGCCCTGACAATCGGTGGACGATTTGACTCAGGCTCTCAAACTCTTGGGCGGCATATCTTTCTCTAATTTGCGGTAAGAGGCCCTGGAAAGCGATATCGGCCAACTGTGCATCGGTCAGGGCCAGGCTGTAGCACTTGTTTTTGATCTCTCTGAATCTCTGTATATACCCTGTCACCGGCTCATCGTTCCTTTGCCTGAGGCTGGTTAGATCCGAAAGCTTCATCTCGTGTACTCCCGCATAGAAGTACTTGTGGAATTGTTTCTCCAGATCGGCCCACGTGACGATAGAATTTGGCGGTAAAATGGTGAACCACTGGAAGGCCGATCCTGATAGAGATGATGAAAATAACCGTACCCTCAGAGCGTCTTGCGTGGCAGCTTCTCCGCACTGGATAATGAATCTGTTAATGTGCTCCACAGTGGATGTGTCATTCGTCCCTGAGAACTTGGTGAAATCAGGAACCTTGTAGCGGTGTGGGAACGGCAACAAGTCATAGGCCGATGGATACGGCGTCTTGTAAGTATAAGTTTGAACTTTCGGCTTCAGCCCAAACTGATCTTGGATTACTTCTGCTATTCTTGCCGTCTAGTCCACCTGCTGCTGATGAACAGTTGTTCGCGGCGCGGGCACGTGTTGAAGGGCTGGTTCGGCCAGGTGATGAATCGGCGAAGTTTGCTGGGCGGCCGATAACTGCTGGCGAAACGGGTCCGCACCCCCTTCGTACGTTGTTGCTGGCACCATGCCTCTGAATGCCTCCACAGTGCTTGACCCCCTGCCGATTTCTGGTAAAATCGGCTGGTACTGGGAGACCGTCGGCCGGGCGGCCGATTGGTACGTCACCTGGGAGACCGTCGGCCGGGCGGCCGATTGGTACGGCACCTGAAACGGATAAGTGCCATGCCCGTTCGCTGGCTCGGGGAAATACGTCGTGGCTGATGCCCCCCAAGGCACTGAGCTTGTAGGCAGTGTTTGCACAGAAGCCATTTGAACGGGTTGAAGCGGCGCTCGCGATGGGAGACATGGTGCACCGCTGTATCTTGGAGACGCCGGAAGTGGTGGAGAGCTGTATCCTTCGCGCTGCGTCAATATCGGCTGAGAAGCCGATTGGGATGTGTACGGTAAGCTTCTGGCCGGCAAGGTAGTTGGAGGAGCATATGCCGGTCCCTGATAACCTTGAGCGGCTCCGCTAGCCAGAGAGTTGACGACGGCGTTGTACACCGTGTTGCTCATCACTGAGGATTGGTCAATGAACGCTTGATACACGGACTGTTGAATCATCTCTGACATCTTGCCCGAGTCTTCAGCAATGGTGATGTGGCGAGGTGCTGGAATAGGAGTTTTCTTAACTGCTTCCCCGCTTCTGGTACGACTGAACGATTGGAGGTACATCTTCTTATAATCTTCCAGACATTTGGCCAATTCCTCCCTCTGGTCGTCCTTGAGATCAGCTTCTGTGACCCCGATGATGTTGCTGTCAGAGATTTCTGCGTTGTTCGACATATCAGGTCTTGGATGGTCCCACTAGGCGTGCCAAAAGTGTGTTGGCGCTAAAATCGGCCGGGTAGGAATCGGCCGATGGGTCTTCAGCGTCGGACACACGACCCGGGAGAATCTGCTTAGCTCCTGTTCGGGTTATCGCCCTGGTGCGGTTCGCGCGGCGTGCCAGTCAATCTGACCTGTTGATTGGCAAGGAAATAGAGTATTAAATTCCAGGCGCGTCGATCGGTTGGATTTCCGATCTGTCCTGAGGAGCGCGTCGGCGGCAAATTGGCCGATTTGCTGTAGAGATGATCGGCTATGAGTCAGCCGATGATCGTATAGTAATTGTAAACAGAACTGCTGGAGCAATCTAAACAATTACTATAGAAGCAACACTTGAAACAGATATAATCGGCTGTATGGCGATGAATCGAAGGAGAACGATGACGAAGCCGATTACCCTGATCTCAAGCTGGATAACTGGTGATAATACTAGAATAACAGGTAAAACTTGCAATTCTAGTAAATATCGATAACTTGTGAATAAATCCAAACGAAACCACAGCGATGCGCCCGTAGTTAAAGCTCGGATATTACTCGATAAGCGGAACCTATCAATTGGCCGGAGATCAGGTTGATGCAGCCCTGCCAATCCGTACGAACTCGTGAAAGAAAAAGATATTGGCGAAGTCGCCGACTTGAAAAGTAAAGTACTGGTAAAAAGTAGAAGTATTTTGTTGATTGATGTTGGTTGTTTCTACAAAGCCCTAGCGACTCCTATTTATACCCTGAAACTAAGACTCCTGGTCGATTACGACTTGTTACAACCTTATTTAAAACAGAAAAACTACTATATCTATAATAACTTTAAAAAGGAAACGGACTCCCGCAGAATCTTCCGCCGCCGCTTCCTAATCCAGTCAGAACTTCTTTAATTGCTTTTCGGCCGTCTTAGCATACCTCGTTGACCAGCTTTTGACCAGGATCTTCTGGAATAATCCTATCCTATCGGTGTGGGCTGCGCCACCAATCGGCCGATTTTCGACTGTTACCCCGATCGGCTGATTCCTTACTGTAGCTCTCAGATCTCCTGCATCGGCCAATCTTCTTTCCCTGACGCCAATTCAATACGTGTCAAAATCTGGCGTCAACAATTATATTCTAAAAATATACTGATATATTTAAGATAATAATTTTTGTATGTTACTTTATAATGGTGTAATAAAATGAAAAAAAAACACTAAATAGAGAAAAAATAAACTAAATTTATTTTGGCCCAAATAGCCCAACTATTTGAGCTGCATAACCCAGAAACCGTAACTTCCTCCGCATCCATTCCTATCTCGCTCTCCTCCGCTCAGATCCATCCACTCCCTCCCACAACCGACGCCTCCTCCCACAGCCTTGGCCTTCGTCGGCGGTGGCGCCTGCTGCGTGGGGCACCGACGATGCGGCGACGCGCGGGCCCGCAGCGGCCTGCTCCTCGTCCTCCTCCTCGAACTCCCAGCGCTGCCTGCTCCTCCTACTCCCGGCCATGGGGGGCTGCCAGCGCGCCAGATCCGGCCGTCGCGGACCCAGATCCAGCAGCTTGAGAGCACAGCCAGGCGGCTCGGTGCGGCAGCCCCCACGGCGGTGATGGGGCTGGAGGCCATGGCCACGACAGCCGAGGGAGGCACCGCCGCAGGAACTAGGCGGCGGCGCTGGCTCACCCGACGGCGGGAGGGCGCTGGACGGAGGGCGGGAGGTCGCTGGCCGCATGCGTAGAGGGCCACGATGTGCTCACCGGACGGGGCGCGACGCGGCGCACTCACCGACCGCAGCGCAAAGGCGCCCGCGCGACGGGCCCAACGCGCTCGAGCTGCGACCACGCGGGGATGCGGCGGCCAGGCGGACCCGCTGAGCCGCGGCCACAAGGGGATGCGACGGGCAGGCTCTGCTCGAACAGCAGCAGGCCCGACCGCACCCTGCAGCATGCGGCTGCCGCAGGAGCGCCGGTCCTCAGCCGTGGGAGCACTGGTCACGGGCTCGCTGCTCCCTGCTGCGAGCACACCATCCTTTCTGAAGCTAGCAGTTCGTTCTAGTTCTGTCGGTGAGGTAAGATCCAGCCACTTCTATCTCAGATTTGTGTGTATGCATATAATTGATGAGAAAACGGAATGATGCAGAGAAGCCCTTTTTCCTGGATCTCACTATTTTCTTGCTTGCTGTACCAACTCCAACACTTCACCTTAACACTTCACCCTGCTCAATCCATCAGGTATAGATTTAGTATGAAGTTCGATTACCTGTGTATTTCTGAATCCAGAAAGCCCTTCCAGCAGTCTTATGTTTGTGCAGTAATTCCCTCCGATTGTGCTTTTAGTTAAATTCTCGCAGCATGATTAGATCATTTTTTTCTGAAAGATGCACATTGCTCTATTTACACTCTTGTGAACTATTTGATTTGAATTGAAAAATAAGACCTACAAGTAGTTTTATTCAGGTAGTTAAATAGGTGGCAATTTTATAAGTAATGTATGCAGTGGTGGTAGTTCAATTCTTGGTTTTATTTGTTCCTGCACAAGTAGCAAACGTAAAGCTGATATGTATTAATTAATGCCTACTCTATGTCTAGTGTTTTTTTACTAGAGTAATTTGTTGATAAACCATTAGTTCAACCATTTTCTAGTAATAGCATGCTGATAATTGTTTGGCGGTATGCTGTTTTTAGGTTGTGGATGAGATGCAGCAAGGAACAAACTTTTGGTGTAGCCGAATACTGGTATGTCTCAGCCCGTCAGGTTTGCTCAGAGATTGAGTGACTTGATGAGCAGTAGCATGTGGTGAGGATCAGTGTTGCAGTAGCTTTATAGTTACCCTGCTACAGCTTGTTGGTTCACAAGAATTTGATTGTATGACCTCTCTGAATAGATAAAAATAGTCTTAATATGTATGCATGCTAGATTTATCTTATTCCATACTAGTCTTGTCTGCATGGTAAGATATTAGTACTTTTTAGTCACCTTGAGATGACTTTGCTGCTTGCTGGCTTTTTGGCTGCTTGTTCATATATATAAAATAACTAGAGTACTATATAAATTTGTGCTGAAGTATATTTTAATTTTGGTTGCAGACTATTGACGACAAGATCCGTGGATGCAAGATGAAAACATGAATGTAGCCAGCTATTTTGATGTGCTTCTGAATGTAATTTGAGACTTTTTATGACACGTTGTAACCTGAGATATTGACTCTAAATATATGCTGTGATTCTTTAATGTATTCTGTAATTTTGATACACGGGCTGATAACTTGGAATGACCTCTAAATTTATGGGCTACATAAAAATAAAAAAAAGTTTCTATTATGCGCCGAGCTCATAAATAAATGGGCCTGCAACTAGGTAGCTACGTCAGCATCCATGCTGATCTAGTGGGTGACGTGGCATTTCAATGTGACGGATATTTATTCTATATGGCGATGATTTGTGACATTTATTTTTATCACTAATTTTGAGGCTGGGCTGGGCTGGACTGTGCTAGCAGGTTTATGGCCACGTGGATCTGGATGTTTTGCGACGTCTTTGACTCGTCATAAAACCAAAATATGCTTCTGTGGTGAAAGTTTCTTCGTCACAGGTTCCGTGACGTTTTTTGGAAGTTCGTCACGGTAGATCTAACACGGCGCGCCTTCTAAGACGAACGCAAATTCGTCACGGAAAACCTTCTGTGACGTAAAATCGTTCGTCACGGATGTCTTGATTTCCAGTAGTGTTATAATTTCTCTAATTTTAAAATTTAGAAGTTTTGATTTTTTTTCAAACAATCTTAGGTATAGAGTAGCTCCATATCACAGCTGTAGTGGTAATATCTAAAATTTTATAGTTTATACATTATTCATTTATCACTTTAAGAATCATAGGATCATTTAATAGTTGTACCCTACATATGACTATGACTATGTAGTATCTTGTACAAATCAACTTTAGGTTTCCACAATTTTAATCTTTATATACACTGAAATATCTTGATATATTTTTTCTATCTACAATTCACAATAATCATAGTATAGAAGTTCACTTTTTATTTATTTTGCTATATGTAAAGATTTAAATGAATTTCTAGAATAAAGTAGAAAAATATTTTTAGGGGCGGGCGGTAGCGTCACCGCCTTAGAAACAGACTTCTAGGGGCGGGTAATGGCGTCATCTATCTGTACAAATTAATTTTAGAGTTAATATAAAAGAATAACATACCTTATATAGTCATAAGTGACTGTGTAGTGTGGCAGAGAGAAAGGTACGCATGAGGCTTGTATGCAGTTCGAACCCTAATAGTACATGGCTTGTGGTAGTGACTGTTTGGTTGGAATATTTTTTCTTTTTTCTTTAGCTATTTTCTATTTTTTAAATTTTTTATTTTCTGAAAATTGATTTGTAGGGGCGGGTTATGACGCGTAACCCATCTCTAGAAATTAATTTTTAGAGGCAGACACATTACCCGCTCTTAAAAATAGCATTCCTAGCTGTGAGAAGTAGAAGCGAGTACCACATCCACCTCTATAAATATATTTTTATCCGTTCTTAAAAATATTTTTTGTAGTAGCGAGAATGCTTAAATGAAAATTGTCGGACTGCTTGCCGTTATCGGATGGGCAAACAGCATGTTCGCCAGCTGCCTTGTTCGATGTTGTTCGGTTGTTGTTGAGCTGCGAATACGACCATAAAGATTATACCCTCCCCCCTCCCCACCCCACTCCCCCACCCAACAAATACCAAAGCTATTTCATAGTTTAGCTATACACAGTACCACTAAAAGCATATCCAGCGGTTCCTCAATTAACATCTCCCAATGAAATAGTGTTAAAAGGTTCAAATACCATTTTTGTAAATTATTGGAAGAGATACTTTTACAAGCCTCAGTAACCTTATCCCAATACAACTAACATTAAGGGAGCCAAAATTCTCCCTTACTTTGAAGGAAGTTGGGATAAAATATTAGGACAATCCAATAATTATTGAAAAAAAGGAGAGATTTTAGGAAACTGCTAGAGATGTTCTAGCTAGT
Organism: Panicum miliaceum; assembly: GCA_032594955.1. NCBI lineage: Eukaryota > Viridiplantae > Streptophyta > Magnoliopsida > Poales > Poaceae > Panicum > Panicum miliaceum. The sequence goes on along the minus strand of CM064061.1, from coordinate 42,167,765 downwards.
TTTCCTTATTTTCCATCCTAAAGAGTTAAACAAAGCTAGTTCTTTTGGAATTAAAAATTTTAGAAACTACGACAATGAAACATGCACAGTAAAATGAGATGGCATATTGATCTTGATCGTTTAAGATTTGCTTCAACATTACTCACATGAATTCTAAAATCTCTTATACAGTTATATAATTTGCAAAGCCAAATACTAATCGGTTAGCTTTGTAAATGGGCATCATTCTAAAATCACCCGTCATATCAGGACAATGTTCACCTCTATCCCTGAGAATGGCATTTCTAGGGGTGGATGACGCCATCACCCGCCCCTGAAAATGCTACTATTTTCAAGAATGGGTGGTAGCGTCACCCGTCTTCAAAAATACCTTTACAACGGCGGGTAATGACATGACCCATCCCTAAAAATGTTTTTCAGAGCGGATGATGATGTGATCCATCCTTACAAATGGTCCCATATAAAAATATTTATATCATATGATCTCGAATAAAATCAAAATTTCTATCAAAATTGTAGAGAATGATGAGATCTAAAATATTGTAGTTGATAACTTTTCATCTAAGGTCATTTAATGGTCCAAAAAATTATTATAAGTTCTCTAATTTTAAAATTTAAAAGTTTTGATTTTTTTTTCAAACAACCTCAAATATAGGGTACCTCCATATCAAAGTTGTAATGGTAAGATCTAAAATTTTATAGTTTATACATTATTAGTTTATGACTTTTAGAATCATAAGATTATTTAATAGCTATCCGTCCTCATCAGCAGAGGAGCCGCTGGTGCTCGCTGCATTAGAAGAGCTTGTCGTGGAAGATGTAGCCGCTGGCGAGGCGAGGTGGAGCTGTGGAGGTTACACGTACGGCGGCGGCCGCGGAGATGCCCAAGACACGTTCCCGTCAGCGGACGCGCCGATGATGGTGCTACTCTGGAGCATGTTCCCCAGACTATCCTTTTAGCCCCCATTGTAATCGTCAAGGTTCCTGAGCGGGAATGCTGGCCGGCGCGCGGCCGCAGCCACATCGCGCCCGGGAAGGGCTCGCAGAAGCAATTTGGTAAAAGATGGTCGCAAAAATGATGAGACAAATGGTGACCGTTGGGTAGAAGGAGGAGGAGGAATTTATATTGTTCAATTTTGACCACCGGCTTGTAGGTGAAACCAACGCTGAAAATGGTTGTCACCGCGGGCTCATGGCTGAGAGTGGCGGTGATAACCGATTTTAGTTTTACTGCCGGTCCCGATCACTGGCATGTGGTGAAAATGTTTCACTTCTTGACTTTGCGAAAAAATAGCGGTGCTGAAAATAGTTTCTACAGTCACTAGTTAAAACCTCTTTGGTTTTTGACATTTGTCCTGGCTGGAGTTGGACCCGGGACTAATGAAAGCATTAGTCACGGGTCCAATAGCTAGTGGGCCGGAGGTATATTTAGTCCCGACTGGAAGCCACCAACCGTTTAGTCCCGATTGGTTGCTCCAACCGGGACTAAAAGATTCTTTGATCTCGGTTGTAGTTAGTAACCAGGACTAAATAGTTCTCCACGGGTGCGCGGTAAAAATGTTTCACTACCAGACTTTGCGAAACCGGTGGTGAAAATAGTGGTGCTGAAAATAGTTTCTATAGTCACTAGCCAGTACAAAAGACCTCTTTGGTTTTTTACATTTATCCCGGGTAAGGTTGTACCCGGGACTAATGAAAGCATTAGTCCCGGGTACAATAGCTAGGGAGCTGGGGGATATTTAATCCCGGTTGGAGCCACCAACTGGGAAGTCCCAGTTGGTGGCTCCAACCGGGACTAAAAGATTCTTCATTAATCCCGGTTGTAGTTAGCAACCAGGTCTAAATGGTCCTCCAAGTTTAAAGAAAAAAAATCACATCCGAAGTCATATATGTAGTGTAGGTGGGGTGGTAAAAAAAGTACATGCGAGGCAAGAGGTTTTGGATTCAAATCTTATGGACCACATAGTTTGGTTGGCTTGCAACAATTATTTTTTGGGCCTGCAAATTTGCCGATATGGCAGAGTTATTTATGAGGAGAGAGAAAGGAAAATTTCATCAGCAAGTTTATAGTCTTGGTAACAGCTGCTATCCCGGCTGAGTTCGCTAAAAAAAAGAAAACCACCCCTGAAATCAGCATCCAATAGCCTATCTATCTTTCTTGCATTGCTACCTGTCTCGACAATTCCTCGCCTTCCCTCGGCAAAGATGCCGAGCGAGACCAACTCGGCATCTTGGCCTCCCGCGCCCTCCTCCTCTTTCCCGCACGTCGTCGCGATGGTTGTCGCAGACCCGTTGCCATCGCCATCGCCGTTGCGGGCAGGGCAGCAGAGCCTTCTTGGATGACCGCGCTGGCCAGATGGACTGGCTCCAGAAAGGAGACCTTGTCTCCACGGCCTCGCTCGCGGTGTCGGCTGCCTAATCCGCCACCGCCAGCACTCGCTGCCCCAGCGGGTGAGGAGGTCCCACCGTGATATCCGGCGGCGGATGTTCTTGGTCGATGATGACGATGAATTTGACGAGGAGGAAGGGAGGGTAGGAGGAGCGGGATATTGCCGATTTTGGAGTCTGTTGGTAAAATTCTAATAAATTTAGTTAGGATGCTCTTATGGTAATGTGATTATTCCTTTAATACTAATACTTTTGGGTTAACTACACATGTACGTCTAGCTACATACACTTCGTCAACTTAGGAACACACTTTGATCGATGCAGATGGTGGTCAATGATAACTGCTCCGTGACCACCACGTTAGCGACTTGTCATACTTGCCGGAGCTTGTCCACCCAAAGGTCAGTGCATTTTCCTCCAACTTCCCTATATCATCATCCTATAGCATAGAGGAGGTTTTCTCCACCCATATATACAAGAACGGTGCAATGAGCCAATTAACGACGACAATTCCACCACGAAATGTATGCATCCGCTTTTGTCAACCTTAAGAGTCATCAAGACATCTCATCACTGAACTCTGGAGAGCATATCACCTGCCAGCGGCACATGGTAAAGTCCATATTGCACACGGCAAAGGCTTTGCCGTGTGTCACCCACGGTAAAGAGCACACGGCAAACAGCGGCCGGCAAAACCATGTTTGCCGTGGGCTCTTTTTCGGGCACACGGTAAAGACTATACCGTGTGCTAGAATAGCCCACGGCAAAAAAAGGCATGCCTAACGGCCCTTCGCCGCTAACGACCCCTTTACCGTGTGCTCTGACGGTGCGGCATATGGCAAAGATTCAAACTTTATCGTGTGTCGTGGATCTGACACACGACAAAGGTTGGATCTTTGCCGTATGTCTGTGCCTTGCACACGGCGGTAGTGATGATCTCCCATCTTCCATTCCCTCTTTTTTTTTTACCAAGCGCAGATCAGAGTACCTTCTAAATAAACGTTATCTTTGATGTAACATTACATCGCCGCCGAGTACCATCTTCTTCTATACTTCTTGTAGTGCCTTCTTGCATATCAGTGTCATTCACTAGCTAATGTTCAGCACTATCCGCGGGGAACAATAATTCTACAGTTGGAGGTTCAAGTCTAGTGTAAAAGAGGATCGATCCAATCTAGCGAACTGAAAAGTCGAAGATCTGGATTATTAGAAAGTTTAAAGGAAAGAGTAGAGCCATATGTGCGTATGTATGGTTGCGAGGACTACGTCATGGTTTTCTAATAACTATTAACTAGAGATGGATGGAAGGAAGAACCAGAAACTAGATCCGCTAAAACCTGATGGAGTGATCCTTTTTGTCCAGAGTTTTTTTAACATTAATGTTATGTTTTGTAAAGTTTTACTTTTCCCTCTCAAAACATGTCGTATATACCGAATGGAGTATATATATGCGAGCTCATAGGTTAGCTAGCCGAGTTGTATTTGGAGGCGCCCTCACACTCTATCCATGCTCACGAGTTTAATTAGTTCTATATCGACAAATAAAATTCGCATGCATGTACGAGACATTGGAGATGAAATATAATGGAGCATTTATATTAGAGACTTGGTAAATTCTACGTATACGTATTATTAGACGACAATCTCTATTTGGTTAGTTTTGAGGTGTTATTAGTGTCTAGGAAAAGTGGTTGAAGGACCGAAACAGACGATCAGAGAGGGGGCAGTGAATGTGAGCCTTTAAAAATTCTCACCAATCCAAGAACCAAGGTCTATGTTTCAATTGCACTCCATAGCACACCGTCAGGATGACACGAGTCAACTAGTGACAAGCTCACCCTAGAAACGGTAAGAAAAGCTCGACGCAAAGCGGAAGCGATGATTAACCAAAGTGCCAAAAGCACATCACAAGTGGAAGAGAAAGTAAAGGGATTCACTCGAGCAAAACTAACACCAAAACTTTACTTAGCAAGCATGCAATGGTTCATCAATGATTAGCAAAGCTCAAACCAAGCGGAAGCAAAGCTTAACCAAAAGCCGATCACAAAGTCTTGCAAAAAAGACTAGAACTAATCACTACAAACCAATTAAAGCTTACTTGATTAAGCATGCAAAGATTAACAATTAGAGCTTATTAACACAAGTCAACTAATCATGCAAAATACCACTAGATATTAGTAACAACAAGTAAGCACTAATCATCAAGTCTATTTAATAGGAGTGCAAGGAATAAATATCGTGTGCTGAAAATAACTTGCAAAGCAGCGTTGAAATAACCTGGGCCGTGAGCTTGATCCCGTTCTGCTTCCTCTGCTTCCACCTGGGCTTCAGTGCAGCCTCCCCCAGTCGGCCTGTGCACCAGCACCGGCCTGCTCACTTCGGGCAGCGCGTGGGCTGCCGGCAAGCCAAGCCGCTCGGCCTGCCTTGAGCCCTGGCCTACGGAGCCTGCTGAAGCTTGGGCTGGTGGCCTGCTCCATGAGCTGGGCCGCGTGCTCCCCGAGAGCTCGCGTGCCGCGCGCATGCGTTGGCCTGCGCACGCAGCTGCTGCATGTATATGTAGCTACTTAGCTGGTCGCTCGCGCCTAGGGAAATGAACGAAGAAGAATGTTGGCGCTAAAAATCGGCCAGAAATCGGCCGATGGTATTCACCGTCGGACACACGACCCGGGAGAATCTGCTTAGCTCCTGTTCGGGTTATTGCCTTGGTGCGGTTCGCGCGGCGTGCCAGTCAATCTGACCTGTTGATTGACAAGGAAATAAAAGTATTAAATTTCGGGCGTCCCGATCGGCTGGTATTCCGATCTGTCCCGAAGAGCGTGTTGGCGAAATTGGCCGATTTGCTACGAAGATGATCGGCTATAGATCAGCCGATGATCACGTAATAATTGCAAAAGAAAGCTGCTGGAGCGACTTAAACAATTATTACTAGATGCAACACTTGAAATAGATCTAATCGGCTATATAATGATGATGAACGAGGAAGAACGATAATAAAGCCGATAGTTCCAATCTCAAGCTGGATAACTGGTGATAATACTAGAACAACAGGTAAAACCTATAATTCTAGTAAATATCGATAACTGGTGAATAAATCCGAACGAAACCACAGCGATGCGCCCGAGGTTAAAGCTCAGATGTTACTCGGTAAGCGGAACCTACCAATTTGCCGGAGATCAAGTTGATGCAGCCCTGCCAATCCGTACGAACTCGTGAAAGAAGAAAAAGTATTGGTGAAAAGTCGCCGACTTGAAAGTAAAGTACTAGGAAAAAGGTAGATGTATTGTGTTGATTGATGTGTATATCTTTCACAAAGCCCTGACGACTCCTATTTATACCCTAAAACCAGGACTCCTGGTCGATTATGACTTGTTACAATCTTATTTTAAACAGAAAAACTACTATATCTATAATATCTTTAAAAAGGAAACGGACTCCCGCAGAATCTTCCGCCGCCGTCTCCTAATCCAATCAGGACTTTTTCCATTGCTTCTTGACCTAATTAGCATTATTTCGTTGACCAACATTAGACCACTTTTAACCGGGATCTTCTGTTGTGGTCCCGATCTATTGGCGTAGATTGCATCACCAATCGGCCGATTCCTAACTGTTACCTCAATTGGTAGATTCTTCACTGTAGCCTTTAGATCTGCCGCATCAGCCAACCACTCCTCCAGACGCCGGTTCAACACGTGTCAAAATCTGGCGTCAACACATGCCCCCAGTTTCGGAGAAAACATAATTTTTTACTTCGAAACTCTTTTCTTTAATATTTTTCTCCGAAACGGGCGCAGTAAAAATCTCCTTCCGCTTCGCGGTCTTCTGCATAATGATTGCAATTTCCTCGGACCGGGCGCTCGAGACGACTGTTCCCCTGGAATTCGTGTAGACGGCGCGGCAAAAATCCCGCCTTTACCCTTTCTCTCTCGGATTATCCTTAAGTACCGGCATTCTCCGCCCACTTTTCTTCACGAACCTAGTATTTTCCTCCGGCGAACCACTGTTCATCTTCTTCCCGAGCCCTCTCGATCTCCAACCGCTCCCTCCGGCGATCCCGCTTGCGACCTGCTCCAACTTCCCAATGGCGGCACCATCAGCAACCTCTCCAACCACGGAGGCTCCGTCGGCAACCCCCTCAGTGACGGCGGCCCCATCGGCGGCTCAACTGGCGGCTCCATCGGCGACGATGAGCTTCATCCTGGAGGTAATCGTCCGAAATTTTTCCCTTTCGCTCCTCTACTGTTCAAGTATTCTCTAGGCCCATTCTCAGTTTTCTCCCTTTTTTCTTCTTTTTAGGCATTTAGGCACCAGATCACTATCCCTCTTTCCGAATCCTCCGAACTTGTCTGCTTATGCCTCATGGGAAATCCAGATCCAACAGACTTGATTAACCTAGAGACTCACAGAATTCCTTTCAAGCAATCGCCCATGGATTTAGGTCACTGGGCGGGTGCCTTTAGGTCTTGGCCGAATGAAACACCTGGCTGGAGAGAATGGTACCATAGAGTAGCCAGGTCTAGGAGAGTTCAGTGGGATGAACTGAAAATCGGCCAGTGCATAGACCTCTCTCTGTCCCAGATGGAGAAAAACGAGCCCTTGGTAATAGCAGCTTCTTATTTTTGGTCCGACACACTCAATGCCTTCCTTTTTGGGTATGGACCCATGACTCCAACTTTGGCCGATGTCCTGTTGTTGACCGGCCTTGACATCTCCACTTCTAATACCCCCTTTGATTATCTGATCAAACCATCTCATCGGCTAGAAACTAAAGGAATCGGCGGATGGAAGGGGTATATCAGCAAGAATATGAGGACTGGGACAGTTTCAGAGAGAGAACATACGACGTTCCTGATGATGTGGCTGGAGAAACATTTTTTCTGTGGCAGAGCAGTTGGCCCTTCTTCTAACACCCAAGCCCTGGCAGAAGCTCTATCACTAGGATCGGCCGTTCCCCTTGGAAAGCATCTGTTGGGATCGACCTACCACATGATGCACCAAATTGGCACCAGACTATCAAAAGGGGAGCCGATCGGCAATCCTTGTGGACCCTAGTGGTTTATCACACTCTGGCTCAACCTGTATATGAGCAAGGTCTCCCAGCAACAAATAGAGACCAAAACTTTTCCCAACATTGAATCAGAGGAAAACCCCACAATCAGACGACGCTGTACATCTTTCGGAGAAGCGACATCGGCCTTCCCTGGCTGTCAATTCACTGCCACTCGAACAACCGAGTACTTCAGATGCTTCTACAACGGTTTCAGTGAAGAGACTATCAGTTGGTATCCATATCAGACAGTAAGGCCAATTTTCGAGCTTCCTGTTTGCTACGACTCGTCCACTCACACTTTTGATAGGGAACTTATGGATACCCTGATTAAGCCAGGGATTTTACCGGCCAATTTCTTCTCTGGAAAGGACTCTCCCACATATGAGTTCTATAATCCATCGGCCGCAGCAAGGCAATTGGGCTTTGGTCAACTGCCGATTCAGGTCTACTTTGCTGGAAAAGAAAAATTCAGAGATGAACTGACCAAAAGCCTTGACTACAATCGGCTGTGCGACTTAGTGCCAGACTCCAGCACTGCAACCTGAACAACTGGACAGTGGCCCCTTTTGCCGTTCAACAATTCAAACTGTGGTGGGCAGAATGGAAGCAACACCTCTTCTGTTTATCTCCATCAACATATTGTAACAGTTTGGATCCAGAGAACATTGACCCAAGTGCAGCGGTATGATCTTTCTTCTAGCCGATTTCAATATTGTCTCTTTCCATGCTACAATCTTACCGTTAACTTGTGTTTATTTCTTCAGTCTGAAAGCCAAGTTCCTCCGATGCGGAGCTGAAGCGGCAGGCCGATAGAGAGCGATCGTCCATATACACCATATCCTCTTATCGGCTATCATGCTCCAAGCATCAAGGACATCACTAGCGGCCGATCGAAACGAACGCCAAAACGGCCAACCTTGAAGACAACAAGCCGTCGAGTGCGTGCCCGCGTCGGACCGACTGACCAATCGGTGATAATATCAGCTGAAACTTCAACTCCTCCATCCTTGCCGACTACCGAGATGGCCGATCCCCAAATTGCCGTAGAAGTCGGATCGGCTGCGGCATCGCTGCTGGTGGAAGCTGTTCAGGTAACTTCGCATACCTCACATGTATTTAAGTACTCTATCAATTGTTAACTTCCTCCTTCTGCCAGGCTGCACAAGCCGCTCCAGTGCAGTCCCCACAGCAATCGGCCACATCCCAAGTGGAAGCCGAAACTCCAGCGACTCTTCTCATCGAGGTAGATAATCTCTTAACTCAATTTCTCGACATTCAGAAGACTAACTGATTTTGATGTAGGCCGATCTGGGTGCGTCGACTGTACTTCCTCAACAAACATCAGCGTTGACTGTATCCCCACAACAAAAATCGGCCGGAAGACCAACGGAGGTATGGCAAATATCTCATATCATCCAATTCAATTATCCATAGTATACCCATAGAATCGATTTTCCATACCTTTTCAAGAAGCTGGCCCAAGCATAGCATTAATATTTGTTGAGTCTTCTTCTTCTGACGAGCTGATCGTACCGGTTCCCGAGACGAGGGAGTCACCCCCATCGGCGCAAGCAAGAGAGATCCGTTTTAAGGAGGTAATAAACTACTCACCGGAATCGGCCGATCCCCCTTTTACCGCTTGCTAACTCTTGTCTTTATTCTTCCGCAGGAACAAGACACTCCCAACAATAGCCTTTTCTCCTTTGCGGTCTCCTTGCCCGACGATGAAGAAATCGCTTCGCGCCAAGTTCCGTCGAGCTTAATTTCTGACGATGTCCGCGCCAAGCTCGAGAGCATGCGGGTCCTCCTCCAAGATGATATCGGCCGATTAGTAGAAGATGCCTCGCCGATTCGGCGGCTTTTCAGTGACATCAAGGGCCGAATTGCGGAAGAAGCGATAGAAACTCTGCACCCTGCTGCATTCATAGAGTGGATGCAGATTCCGGTGTCCAAGGCCTTGCGTCACATGGCCGATCGTGCCCAGCTAGCAAAGACCCGGGAGGAAGCCGATTCCTACAAGCACTGAGCCCAAGAGGTACACCAACGGATCAACTTCCTCGAGAGCTCTCGCCCGGATATCGTCGACACGATAGATCGCCTTAAACGGAGGAGAGCAGAGCTAGCCAAAGAGATGGAGCAAGTAACCAAAGATATAGCTGCTGAAGAACAGAAACTTCAAGAGCTCCCATCTGTCATCGCCGAGCTAAAACAAGAAAGACAGAACTTGGCCTGTGAAGCGATAAGACTTCATCGCCGTATGCCGGAAATACCTGGATCGACCGACGACGACCAAAGAGTATTAGACTCGGCCGATCACATTAGGCAACGAGCTATTGCTACTATAGATGCCCTTCTTGGGTTGTAAAGGATCTTGTAAACATTTAATGCTCCTTTAATGTTGATGCGCCGATTTGATCCTGGACCACTCCCTTTGGTAGATTTGTATTTATGAATGCTTTTACTCGATAGGACGTGTCCCACTATCTCTTTACCTTCTCCTCTCTATAAGTACAAGATCCCACACCGTCTCCAGAGGCATATGCATTACTCATCTCCTCTTCCCCCAATAACTGGATCTTTTATCCTCCCAAGCTGGACATCAAGATGTCTTCTTCTTCCTCGTCCTCTGTCAACTAGGTACGAACCTTTCTCTATTTCTCCCCCTGACATCTCAATCGCTCTGATGCTGGGTAGCTTTTCATCCCTGTTTAGTCAAAATGTCTCAGTCCCAGCCTGGAACGAGCGATCGAAGTTATGCATTCAGACGAACCACTGTCGCAGGCAGACATAGATCTGATAAGAGCTCATTCTGAAGAACTTAAAGATCATGTTCCTGCTGTTGTCCAGAAGTATTGGGACCTTATAGACGCTCACTGCCTAGTCCCCAAGCGACTGCCATCTGAAAAGAGTCCTCCACTCCCTCGTCAAGTCGAGACTGAAGCCGCCATGGAGAATCTGGAGGAGAAGAAGACCCGCCTCCTGATAGAACTATGCCATCAAGTTGAGACTGGAGCCACCATAGAGAATCCGAAGGAGAATAGGACCCGCCTTCTGATAGAATTGGGCCGGATTGAGAGAGAAATCAAGAGTAAGCGTAATCAATAAATATATTGGTATTTTTATTCTAAGGGCGACTTGTACCATGTCGGCCATGTACTCTGTTGTTTTCATCGAATAATGAATTGGTCAGACCAAACGGAAAATATTTTCCTCCTCAAGGCGATGTCATTCCTGCATCGGCTATGTAGACAAAAGCCGATAGAAGTCGGCCATGTTGTCCTGATGTATCCTACTGCAAGTTATGCATCTACCCAAATGCTTGGATAGTACCTCTTCAGATATCGTCCACTTAAAGCTCTTGGAAATTCTTCTCCTTCGATAGTTTCTAGAATATATGCATTTCCCAGAGCACACCGGCCGATTCTATACGGCCCTTCCCAAGTAGGCGACCATTTACCGAATTTGGGATCCTTAGACCCTATCGGCAGCACCAACTTCCATACCAAATCTCCTTGAGAGAATTGTTTAACCTTGACCTTTTTGTCATACCATCTGGCCACCGTTTTCTTGTTTTCTTCGATGCTAATCAAGGCTCTCAAACGCTGACTCGCCGAGTCATCGAGCTCATCCTTCATGAGGAAGGAATAGTCATCGGCCGTCAACTGATCTTGAAGCGATATACGCCTTGACCCCGTCCTTAACTCCCAAGACAGGACTGCCCCGTGACCATATACCAGCTGATAAGGAGATATCTTAGTGGCTCCGTGGCAGGCCATCCTGTAAGCCCATAGAGATTCAGCCAAAGACATGTGCCACTTTTTGGGTTGTTCCTCTATCTTCCTCTTGATCAACTTGATTATCTCCTTATTGGACGATTCGGCCTGGCCATTGGCTTGAGCATAGTATGGAGAAGAATTTAATAATTTAATCCCCATATCGGCGGCGAATTCCCCAAATTCTCCAGAGGCGGCGAATTGTTCCTTGGTCAGTTGTAATAGTCTGAGGAATACCGAATCGATAAACAATATGGTTCTTAACAAACTCGATCATATCGGCCGATGTCACGGTCCTTAACGGAACTGCCTCCACCCACTTAGTGAAATAGTCGGTGGCTACCAATATAAACTTATGCCCCTTGCTTGATGGAGGGTGAATCTGTCCGATGAGATCTATTCCCCAACCTTTGAACGGCCACGACTTGATTACTGGATTCATAGCCGATGTTGGCGCGCGTTGTACATTGCCAAACTTCTGACAGTCTTGGCATCCTTTATAATATTTGAAACAATCCTCAAGAATCGTTGGCCAATAATACCCATTATTTCTGATCATCCATTTCATCTTGTGGGCCGATTGATGGGCTCCACATACGCCTTCATGGATTTCCCCCATCAGGACCTTTACTTCTTCTGTTCCCAGGCACTTGAGAAGAACCCCATCAATCGTCCGGTAAAATAAATCATCTTCAAGTAACACATATTTTGTGGCTTGGAAACGCACTCGCCGATCCACCTTCTAGGATGGGTCCTTCAAGTAATCGGCGATCTCCTTTCGCCAGTCATCGGCCGTGAGCTCCAAAATCATAGTTCCCTGAATCGGCCGATATCCGGACGCGTGTTGGGCTAGCCTGTTGGCCTCCTCATTATAATTTCTGGGGATGTTCTCAATTATTGCAGACTTGAATTCCTTTAGCAGCTGGAGGCAATCTTCATAATAAATTCTCAAGATATCATCTTTGCATTCAGATTTCCCCGTTAACTGATCTACGATGAGCATGAAATCCCTAAAAATCTCGACTGCATCAGCTTTGACTTCCCTTAATAATTGGATACCTTTTAGGACGGCCCGATATTCCGCCTGGTTATTGGTTGCGGATGCTTCTATCGGCAGAGAGAAATAATAACTTGCCCCCCGAGGCGATACAAGAATGATGCCGATTCCCGATCCGGTCCCACATGAAGAACCGTCGAAATGTAGAGTCCATGGAACCGATTCAACGACATCGATTTCTGGTCTGCAATGCTGAGCTACGAAATCAGCCATGACTTGACCCTTGACAGCTTTGGCCGATTCGTACCTTAAGTCAAATTCTGACAGAGCTAGGATCCATTTTCCAATCCGTCCTTTCAAAATTGGCAATGATAGCATATATTTCACCACATCATCTTTGCATACAACTATGCATTCTGCCGATAACAAATAGTGCCTGAGCTTGGTACACGAGAAGTATAGACACAAGCACAGCCGCTCCACCGGGGAATATCTTATTTCGGCGTCCAGGAGCCTTCTGCTGACATAATATACCACTCGTTCTTTCCCTCCGAACTCCTGTACCAACGCCGATCCAATAGCTTGTTCATTAGCCGATAAGTATAATTTGAACGACTTACCAGGCTGTGGCGGGACTAACACCGGAGGTGAAGCCAGATATTGCTTGATATCCTCCAACGCTCTGCGTTGTTCTTCTCCCCATACAAATTCCTAGTTGGGCTTTAATTTCAACAAAGGAGTAAAAGCTCGAATACGCCCAGACAGGTTGGATATGAATCTTCGGATAAAATTGATCTTGCCGATGAGGGACTGCAGCTCAGTTTTATTCTGTGGGGCCACGACTTTGTTGATGGCGTCTATGGTCTTCCGGTTGACCTCTATCCCGCGCTCATGGACCATGAATCCTAAGAATTGCCCGGCCGATACACCAAATGCACACTTGTTCGGGTTCATTTTTAACCCATGCTTCCTTGTGCACTCCAGTACGTCTTGTAAATCTTCCAGATGTTTCTGATGACCTTTTGACTTGACCACAACATCGTCGATGTAAATTTCCACGGATGCACCAATGAGCTTGTGAAAGATATAGTTCATGGCCCGCTGATATGTAGCACCGGCGTTCTTTAACCCAAAAGTCATTACAACCCACTCGAATAAACCCAGGTGACCCGGACACCTGAAAGCCGTTTTGGAAATATCCTCTTCGGCCATTAATATTTGATTGTACCCTGCATTACCATCCATGAAACTGATGACTTTGTGTCCTGCGGCAACATCTATCAAGACATCGGCCGTTGGCATCGGATATCCATCCATTGGTGTGGCCTGATTTAGGTTCCTAAAATCGATGCACACGCGCAACTTTCCATTCTTTTTATACACAGGTACAATATTAGAAATCCATTCGGCGTAGCGACACTGCCGAATAAATCCTGCTTCAATCAATCTTGTGATTTCGGCCTTTATATCAGGTAGAATTTTGGGGTTGCACCGTCGCGCAGGCTGCTGATATGGCCGATATCCTGATTTTATAGGTAACCGGTGCTCAACAATGGACCGGTCTAGAACAGGCATCTCATGGTATTCCCAAGCAAAACAATCCTTGAATTCTTTTAATAAACTTATCAATTTACACTTATGCTCAGGATCCAAGTTAGCACTAATATACGTCGGCCTTGGTTTGCTACCATCTCCCAAATCCACCATCTCTAATGAATCGGCCGACGTAAACCCATGCCCAAGCTTTCCGTCTTCTCTAACGAACTGATCCATCTATTCTGAATCCTCAGAGTCAACTGTTTGGATGGGCTGTAGACCGAAATTGGACACCTTCAGAAAATCAGTGTCCCAAGTCTTGCCGGATATGCACCTAACGTGTTCACAGCTCCACTGTTGCGTGTCGGCCGCTGCGACGCTGTAGGCGGAATCGGCGATGACTATCTCTGTACCGTCGCCGACCCATTGCACGAGGCACTGGTGCATTGTAGATGGGACACAGCAATTCGCATGTATCCAGTTGCGACCGAGCAACATGTTGTAGGACCCCTTACCATTAATAACGAAAAAGGTAGTAGGAAGGGTCTTACTGCCGATGGTGAGGTCGATGCAGAGCGCTCCACGGGCGGGAGACACGTTGCCCTCGAAGTCCTTGAGCATCATGTCCGTCTTGGTCAGGTCTTCATCGCTTTTGCCCAATTTGCGGAACATGGCATACGGCATGATATTGACTGCAGCGCCTCCATCCACTAGTAGCCTAGTAACGGGTCGTCCGTTAACGTATCCTTTGAGAAATAATGCCTTGAGATGTTGTCGTTTCTCGTCTTCTGGTTTCTCAAAGGTGGCTGCCATCGGCTCTAATAGCAACTGCGCCATCTGCTCTTCCACCCTTGTCGCCTTATCTCGATCGGCAGGCGCCATGAACTCCATCGGCAATATGAACACTATGTTGACCTCAGCTGCCGATTCTTGACTGCCCGCTTCCTTGCTGTTGTTTTTCTTGGGGCGTCAGACCCGAGACTTGACGTTTCTCTTTTCCAGGACCTGCCTCTGCTCTTCTTCTTGTTGTTCCCACTGGCGCAAGCGTTGGATCCTCCATTTCTGGGATTTGGATAGACCGTCAGTGCACCACCTGGGGTTTACTGGTTTAGCCGATGATCTGGCGTGCTCCCAATCTGGTTCCTTTCCTAGGGAGTTTTCATCTGACACCCTGTCATCAGCCATCTCTTCCAGCCGATCGTGTACGCTGATTCTGCCCCCTAGTCGATCCTGTTGGTTGCTCCTGCCTTTTGACTGGTGATACCGGTCAACTCTGCCCCCCAGCCGATCATGTACTAAAAGGCGTTGTCCTTCTTGTTCGCGCCGATTTCTGCTGGTCGGCTCTGATTCTCTGTCTTTGGAGCGTGATCTTTTAAATGGGCGATCGTTGCGGCTTAATCCATTGCACTCAGGACAGTTATCGGCTGACGGCAATCGGAGATCGTTTTCCCAACAATGGATGAAGAATGGGCATTGCCAGTGATCCTCATGTCGGCGTATCATCTCATCGTGGTATCTTGATTGTTCCTGCTGCCGCCGATATTTTCTGAGCAAGAACTGGGAGGTGACGGGTCTGCGCAATCGTTTTGATCCTTCGCCCTTGTCTTCAGCCCGCCTTTTCCCTTTGACTTCAGCCGCCGTGACTTGCTTCCTGGGGTCTACGGCGCCGCTCCTTCTTGCCGATTCCGATGTCAGCACCTTGGTTTGAAGTGAGTTTTTTCCCGTGTCAACCATGTTGGCTGGGAAAGGATGCTGGTCAATCTTCATCGGCTTTGCCGGGGTTTAAAACTTGAGCCTTCCCTGCTCGATGGCCAATTGTATCTGCTGACGGAAGATCTTGCATTCATTCGTGTCATGAGACGTGGCATTGTGCCACTTGCAGTACTTCATCTTTTTTAGCTGATCGGCCGAAGGGATGGTATGGTACTGAGATAGCTTGATCTGCCCTTCCTGAAGTAATAAGTCGAAAATCTTATCGGCTTTTGATGTGTCAAAGCCGAATATCTCTGGTTCTTTCTTTTCGAAAGGGCACGACATTGGTTTTTTGCCTTTCACCCACTCTGCTAGGCTGATTTCTTCCTCTCCCTCCGATTCAGATCCTTCCAGATATGCCACCTTCTTCTGGAAATTCCTCCGCAGCTCAAACGGACGGACTTCCTGACCTGCCAATCGGTGAACGATCTAGCTTAAGCTTTCAAATTCCTGTGAGGCATACCTTTCCTTGGTTTGTGGCAAGAGGCCTTGGAAAGCGATATCGGCTAACTGGGCATCAGTCAGAGCCAGACTGTAGCATTTGTTCCTGATTTCTCTGAACCTTTGTATGTATCCAGTTACAGGTTCATCGCTTCTCTGCCTGAGGCTAGTCAAATCGGAGAGCTTCATCTCATGTACCCCTGCGTAGAAGTACTTATGGAACTGCTTCTCTAGATCGGCCCAAGTAACAATGGAGTTAGGTGGTAAAGTGGTGAACCACTGGAAGGCCGATCCAGACAGAGACGATGAAAACAGACGCACCCTCAGAGCATCTTGTGTGGCGGCTTCCCCGCACTGGATGATGAATCTGTTGATGTGCTCCACGGTGGATGTGTCGTCTAGCCCCGAAAACTTGGTGAAATCAGGAACCTTGTACCGGTGGGGAAACGGCAGCAGGTC
The DNA here is from genome assembly GCA_032594955.1 of Panicum miliaceum. Taxonomy (NCBI): domain Eukaryota; kingdom Viridiplantae; phylum Streptophyta; class Magnoliopsida; order Poales; family Poaceae; genus Panicum; species Panicum miliaceum. Next base: position 42,151,372 of record CM064061.1, on the reverse strand, counting down.
GTAGGCAGATGGATATGGCGTCTTGTAAGTGTAAGTCTGCACTTTCGGCTTCAAGCCGAATTGGTCCTGAATTACTTCTGCTATTCTTGCCGTCCAATCCACCTGCTGCTGATGGACAGCCGTCCGAGGTGCCGGCATATGTTGGAGGACCGGCGGTGGTATGACCGGGTGATGGATCGAAGCATGCGGCGAATTTTGTTGCATGATGGCCGTCTGAGCAGTCGACTGTTGATGACGAAGCGAATCCGCCGCCCCGTCGCACATCGTCATCGGCGCCGTGCTTCGGAGTGCCTCTACAGCACCTGTCCCCCTGCCCATTTCTATCGGGGCTGGTTGATACTGAGGGACCATCGGCCGGATGGCCGATTGGAACGGCGCCTTGATTGGGTAGCTCCCATATCCGGTTGATAGATCGGGAAAAGCCGTCGTCGCCGATGCCCCCCAAGGTACTGAGTTGGTGGGCAACGATTGCACAGAAGCAATCTAGACAGGCTGAAGCGGTGCTTGCGATGGGAAACATGGTGCACCATTGTACCTTGGAGACACTGGAGGCAACGAAGTATTGTAGCCTTCGCGTTGCGTCGATATTGGCTGAGGAGCCGAGTGGGACGTGCCTAGTGAGCTTCTGGATGGAGGTGCAATCGGCGGGGCATATGCTGGCCCCTGATATCCTTGAACTGCTCCGCAGGCCAGAGAGCTGATGACGGCGTTATACACCGTATTGGTCATCATGGTCATCACCGAGGATTGGTCGATGAACGTCTGGTAGACGGACTGTTGGATCATATCGGACATCTTGCCCGAATCCTTAGCAATGGTGATGTGGCGGGGAACTGGAAGAGGAGCTTTCTTGACTGTCTCCCCGCTTCTGGTACGACTGAACGACTGTAGATACATCCTCTTGTAATCTTTCAGATGTTTAGCCAATTCTTCCCTCTGGTCGTCCTTGAGATCCGCTCCTGTGATCTCAATGATGTTGCTTTCAGAAACTTCTGCGTTCTTTGACATATTGGATGTTTAAGTTTGCCCCACCGGGCGTGCCAAAAGTGTGTTGGCGCTAAAAATCGGCCAGGAATCGACCGATGGTCTTCAGTGTCGGACACACGACCCGGGAGAATCTGCTTAGCTCCTGTTCGGGTTATTGCCCTGGTGCGGTTCGCGCGGCGTGCCAGTCAATCTGACCTGTTGATTGACAAGGAAATAAAAGTATTAAATTTCGGGCGTCCCGATCGGCTGGTATTCCGATCTGTCCCGAAGAGCGCGTCGGCGAAATCGGCCAATTTGCTACGAAGATGATCAGCTATAGATCAGCCGATGATCACGTAATAATTGCAAAAGAAAGCTGCTGGAGCGACTTAAACAATTATTACTAGATGCAACACTTGAAATAGATCTAATCGGCTATATAATGATGATGAACGAGGAAGAACGATAATAAAGCCGATATCTCAAGCTGGATAACTGGTGATAATACTAGAACAACAGGTAAAACCTATAATTCTAGTAAATATCGATAACTGGTGAATAAATCCGAACGAAACCACAGCGATGCGCCCGAGGTTAAAGCTCAGATGTTACTCGGTAAGCGGAACCTACCAATTGGCCGGAGATCAAGTTGATGCAGCCCTGCCAATCCGTACGAACTCGTGAAAGAAGAAAAAGTATTGGCGAAGTCGTCGACTTGAAAGTAAGTACTAGGAAAAAGATAGATGTATTGTGTTGATTGATGTGTATATCTTTCACAAAGCCCTGACGACTCCTATTTATACCCTAAAATCAGGACTCTTGGTCGATTACGACTTGTTACAATCTTATTTTAAACAGAAAACTACTATATCTATAATATCTTTAAAAAGGAAACGGACTCCCGCAGAATCTTCCGCCGCCACGGACAATTTCCTGGGGCCGGACGGAATTCCGCAGGCACGGAGATTCCTGGTATCACCACTGCCAGCGATGGGCCGGCCAAGCATATATGATATGAGCATATCTAACCTATGGCCGAGACAGCGATGGGCGGTGGGATCTGCGTGCGTCAGCTTTCCGAATCCGGCGTACGGCCGTCGACACGGTAGTATGGCCGCAAAAACTGCCTGAGCCTGACAGTGGTTGCAACACTTGCAAACAAGTGTTGTTAGGTAGGAAACCACGTGACAGTCTCACAGACTGCTTAAAAATGCTGTCTGTCTGCTGCTCTCGCCGTTATCCGATGGGCAAACAGCATGTTTACCGGCCGCCGCGCCTTGTTTGACGTTGTTAAGCCGCGAATGCGTGACCCAAAATAGTAGCGGATCCAGATATTTTGTAGATCCTAAGCGAACATGCATAGCAGTCGATAACAGATTTACACAAATATATCGACTACTAACATAATAAGCTAAGTCGACACGATATCAGTCCAATATCTTAATTATTTTTGGATGATCTTATTAATTAAGTATAACTATTGACAAAAAATAAAAGCAAAAGAATTCAATAAACTGCTTGGCTCCGTGAGCAAATCAATCGATCTATCTACTATTGCTCAGATACTACATGCAATGGAGACGCTTCGTGCGTCGCCCAATTGCTATTGGTCCCTGCTCGCCTAAAGAAACATGACTCATTAAGATCATTATTGTGATTTTGATATTGTGTGACAACATAACTAATGTGACTAATAGAGTTTCTGAGTGCATATTTGTAGAATTATAGGTCCCATGGATGAAGTCCAATCCATAGTGTAGATGTCCTAGCCGCAGCCAAGATATCCAAATCACAGCCAAATCAAGGGGTCAGATAAACCGACAACATCATAAATCAAGGGGTCGGATAAACTGATGGCATCAGAAATTAACGAGTCGGTGCAATTGAAAATTGCAACTACGATCCAATGCAGAGAAAGCTGGTAGTACCGGATGAACCGACGCTATAGAGATAAACGTCAGTGACATGCAAAAAAATACCCTGGTGATTGCACAGAAGCTCCAGAAGGTTTTAGGCAAAAGTGCCATCAGCGCCGCATGAACTGACGGTGCAAAAGAAGGTGTCGGCGTACAAGCGTATTGCGATTACTTAGAGAGCATGTCAAGCGGCAGAAGTCTTTGGACACCAAGTCTTTAGCACTGGTTAACTAACACCCGCCGGTCCAATGCATCGGAAGCCCACCGAAGGGGAAGAAAAACGAAGCTCGGAGGTCGACAAAACCGGCTTGGGTCAGGAGCATCGAGCGTCCTGAGTTGTAAAGCGTGTACAGAGGGGAATTTACCAAATACCCCTGGAATATACCTGGAATATAGCCGTTAGGGTGTAAAAAGGTGTAATTGTGCTCAGGGGTAGGTGTAACCGCCCCTATAAATACCCCTATAACTGTAACTGATGGGACGGATCTCGGCTGAATACAAGTTTCTTATTGGAGCAGCAGGTGTGTTTTTAGTTGCTTATTGTTGTTTATTGTTTCCACGGGCTGTTGTGTTGCTTCTTCCTTCCGAAGGGTACCCTCCACCAACAGTTTTGGCGCCCACCGTGGTTCATTCCAACACACCATGGCACAGAAGAGGAAGGCCACCGGGACTTTGGTTCCATCGTCCAAAGAAGCCGGAGTCGTCGTCACCGAGACAGGGCCGCAGCAACCGGTCGACGAAGCCACTGAAGTCGAAGAGATCGCAAACGGCACCTTCGAGGTCCAACTCGATGGGTGCGGAGTCCCAGCCGAAGACATAGCAGCCTACCGAAGGATCGAAGTCAGACTGGCCGAGGTCGCGGCCAACGCGCGACAAGCAGCAAGAGCAGCACAACCATCCATCTCGCAGATGACGACCAGAGGAAGGGGCAAGGAGACTGAGACGGCAAGCAACGAAGCTGCAGAACAGTATAAGCGGCTCAGAGAAGACGAGCTTCGGCTAGAGCTCATCTACAGGAAAATACAAGAGAAGAAACGAGCACTGGAGTATGTGTGCTCCCCTCAGCATGAAGGCCCAGAACGAACCAAGAGCCAAGAGCAAGCCCACCAGCCGAGGGGTACCAACACCAGGTTACCACCGAGGCTCAGTCCCATACACGTAGTGGACGAACCAGAAGACTTAGCGGAGGAACACTACAGAAGCCGAAGAGCCGAGCACCGAAGGTCCGGTCACCACGACGGTCCTCGAACCTCGCTCTCAGAGGATTTGGAGAAGGAGCTGTGGCCACCACGCTTCAACACAGCAATTCTACCCTAATACGACGGGGAGGCAGACCCAAGAGAGTTCCTGCTCAAATATGAAGCAGCCGTCGAATCAAATGGAGGCGGCTCAGCCATCAAGGCGAAGGCATTCATTCTAGCACTAAGGGGTTCGCCACAACACTGGTATGTGAGTCTCTCCAAGGGTCACATCCACTCCTAGAGCCAGCTAAGAGCGAAGCTGCTGACAAGCTTCCGGGGGCTGTAAACCTAAGAGTTGACCTCATGCGATTTCCACAATTGCAAGCAAGGCCAAGACGAGCCTCTACAAAACTACATGCAGCGCATCATCAAGCTGTGAGCAAAGGCACCGAATGTGGCAGACTTATCCATAATTGACGCCACAATTGCCGGCCTTCGGGTAGGCTCGTGCCAGGACTTCCTTGACAGATGCAGGCGATGCTCTGTGGGAGAACTTTTCGATGTCATTCAAGAATACTGCAAGTCCGACCGAGGCCGAAGGAGAAGACTCGATGCACTAAACCAGGAGAAGAAGGCTAAAAAGAGTTAGTGGAACAACCAGCCGAAGCCGTGGCACCCAGATCAACCGAAGCAAAACGATCACAAGCAGGTGAACAATGTATTAGAGGGCACGAAGCCCAATGAACCATCCGCCTTGTCCAACCAAGGATGAGAGGGAAAAGGAGGTAGAAAGGGCCAAGGAGGCCGGGGCCAACATCAGAAGACCCCCTTCTGCTACTTCCATGGCATGGGCCACTGGACGAATGGATGCACCGCGTTTAAAGAAAAGAAAGAAGAGCTCGACAAGAAAGCCGCAGAACAACCGAAACCCGTCAACTACACATCCCAAGAGAACAAGCCCACGCCTTCGGTTTCAAACCAATGGTCACCCTCTTATCCACCATACAACTACAACTAACCACCCTATATCCCGCCGTACCTTCAACTGCCGGCGCCACCGATCCCCAGCATGCCGCAACCACTTCGGGACACCGCGCTCCCCCCGCAAATTATCACACACCACCATCCTTGGGATATCACCTCAGCTAGACTTGCACCCCAGCAATCCCACCCTACGACCCCGTGAACTATCAACTCCCACCAGCACTGAAGCTCGAGCCGGGACAAAACCTAGAGTCCTCCGACTCACCGAAGGTCAACAATTCCGGAGGCCCAATGGTAAATGTCATCAACACCATATCCGGAGGGTCAAACGAACCAGTCCATGAGACGAAGCGGCAACGAAAAGACTACCTTCGGGTAGTCAACCATGTCTGTGCAGGCAAGCACTTCAAGACCACATGGTCCCACATCCCCATAACGTTCACTGAAGCAAATCTCAAGCTTCAGCATTATCCACACAATGATCCCCTGGTTATCAGAGCAAACATTGGCAAAAACACGGTACACTTCTTCGGCAACGATGTCGGAAGAATCCTTGTGGACAACGGCAGTTCGACGGATATCATCTTGTGGCGATGTTTCATCCAGATGGGGTTCACGAAAAAAGACATGAGAAAATCCACTTCCCCATTGATAGGCTTCAGCGGGAAGATAATCTAAGCAGTGGGCAAGGCAGACATAAATGTAACTTTCGGCCAAGGGCCAACAATGAGAACAGAGGTCATAACCCTCGACATCGTGGACATCTAGTACCCATACAATGCTATCTTTGGCAGAAACACCATCATCAAATTTGCAGCGGTCATTACCAGCCTTACCTGTGCATGAAGATTCCCACGGCCGGAGGGATCATAACGGTCTTCGGCAGCCAAGAGGAAGCCCGAAGGTGCGAAGACAACACTTCTCAGTCCTTAAAAAACATGCATGCCATTGAAGAAAAAAAGCAAACTGAGGACGAAGGCAGTCAACAGGAAGCCGAATCACAAGAGGCTACCGAAGGCTTGCAACCGGCAGAACACACCAAAAGGGTGCCCTTATGTGAAGATGTCCCTGATCGCACAATAACCATCGGCAAAGGTCTAGAGCAGGCCGAAGAAGAAAGACTCGTTCGTTTCCTTTGAAACAACCAAGATGTATTTGCATGGTCTTCAACAGACTTAAAAGGGGTAAGCAGGAATGTCATGGAGCGCGTCCTCAAAGTGGACCCGAAGCACAAACCAGTAAGATAGAGGCTTCGGACAATGTCTGAAGAAAGAAAGAAAGCGGCGCAAGCCGAAGTCCAGAAACTCCTAGATGTTGGGGTGATCTGAGAAGTCTAGTTCTCTGAATGGCTAGCAAACGTTGTCATGGTCAAGAAGAAGAAGGGCAAGCGGCGAATGTGCATAGGTTTCACAAATCTCAATAAAGCATGCCCGAAGGATGACTACCCACTGCCCAGAATCGATACACTGGTGGATGCAGCTGCAGGGTCAGAGATGATTGGCATGCTGGATTGCTTCTCTGGCTATCATTAGATCTGGATGAGAAAGTGTGGCGAAGACAAGACCAGTTTCATGACACCCTTCGCTGCCTATTGCTATATGAGGATGCCCGAAGGCCTGAGAAATGCAGGAAGCACTTTCAACAGAACAGTGAAGGCAGTCCTCAGGTCCCAGTTGGACAGGAATATATCAGCATATGTGGACGATGTCGTGGTCCGAAGCCAAAAAAGAGAAGACCATGTTGCAGATCTTCGGGAGACTTTTGCAAACCTTCGGCAGCACGACCTCAAACTAAACCCAAAGAAGTGTTTCTTCGGGATAACGAAGGGAAAACTCTTGGGATGCATGATTTCCGAAAGGGGAATCAAAGCTAACCCCGAAAAGATCAAAGCCATCAGGCGCATGGAAGCTCCGCACAATCAAAAAGATGTGCAGAAACTAGCGGGCCGTCTGGCTTCGCTAAACAGATTCATCTCGAGGTTCACCAAGCGAAGCCTACCAATCTTCAAGGCACTCAAAGGCTCCGGCAATTTCCAGTGGGGGCCAGAGCAGCAAAAAGCATTCGAAGGGTTGAAAAGCTACATTGAACAGTTAGTAGTAATGTCTAGTCCCACACCAAAGGCAGAGCTATTACTATACATCGCATCATCCGGAGCAGCGGTCAGTGCAGCGCTGGTCGAGGAGCGCAGAACCGAAGGGGTTTTGAAGCAGGTACCAATATACTTCGTGTCCGAAGCACTCAGCGGCTCGAAGCTATTGTACTCTGAAATGGAGAAGAAGGCATACGCAGTGGTCATGGCAGCAAGAAAGCTTCGATACTACTTTCAGAGCCACATAATCACCATACCAACATCGTACCCTCTTCGGGACATGTTCGAGAACAAAGAGGCCTCTGGCAGAATAGGCAAGTGGGCAGCATAGCTTGCAGAGCACACAATCAATTTCACCTCCCGAAGTGCAATCAAGTCCCAAGTGTTGGCAAACTTCATAGCAGACTAGACACCTTCATCCCCAACTCAACAACAACCAACAATAGAGGTCATTTGGCACATGGCGTGCGACGGGGCATACTGTGAGAAAGGAGCAGGGGCTTCGGCCATCTTGGTTGCCCCTTCGGGCGTAAAGTTGAAATACGCAACCCGACTGGACTTTGGCGGCTGTACGAACAACGTGGCAGAATACGAAGGCCTACTTTTGGGGTTTTGGAAAGCAAGAGCATTGGGAGTTCGTCGGCTATCCATTAAGTCTGACTCAGAGCTCATCACGGGGCACATAGACAAATTGTACAAGGCACAACACCCGGTGCTGATGAAATATCTGCCAGCAGTTCGGGGAATGGAGAAATACTTCTTGGGCTTCAGCGTCAAAAGTTTTCCGAGGGCACTGAACAAAGAGGCAGATGAGTTGGCGAAGGCAGCCACTCAGCAGAACCCGCTTCCCCCAGATGTATTCTTCGAAACACTGAAACAATCATCAATTCACAATGGCGAAGAACCTGTGAAGTTAGTTAATGCCATCTCCAGCGAAGACTGGAGTGCCACAATCATGGCATACCTCCGAGGACACTTCGTACCGGAGGATGAGATAGAAGAAAAAAGAATGGCGCTCCGGGCCAGAAACTATACAATCATCAACGAAGATCTATACCGAAGGGGGGTGTGTGCACCGCTCCTGAAATGCGTGTCCCGGGACGAAAACAGGCAGCTGCTCATAGAAATACACTCTGGCATGTGCTCGTCTGACATCGGCACACGAGCTCTCGTCGGAAAAGCATTTAGGCAGGGTTTCTATTGGCCTTCAGCAGTGGCAGATGCTCACGAAATAGTAAAAACATGTCCAAACTGCTAGAAGCATATACACTACAGCAAGTTCCCGCCCGAAGAGGTGCGCCTCATTCCACCGATATGGCCTCTTTCCCGATGGGTAATCGATATTGCCGGACCTCTACCAATAGCCCCGGGCAACTATCGATTCGCAGCAGTAGCAGTTGAGTACTTCACCAAGTGGGTTGAAGCGAAGGCCCTCCGGGACATCTCAGCCGGAGCCCTCCAAAAATTCTTTTGGCAAAACATCGTGTGCCGCTTCGGTGTCCCGAGAGAAATAACTGTAGACAATGGCAAACAGTTCGATTCAGCAACCTTTCGGGCATTCTGTAAGCAGCTGGGAACGAAGCCATGCTTCGCTTCGGTGTACCACCCCCAGTCCAACGGGGCGGTCGAAAGAGCCAACGACATTATCTTCACTAGCATCAAAAAGAATATCACCGATCAGCTGAAGTGCAAGTGGGTCGACGAGCTCCCAAGAGTCATCTGGTCACGCAACATGACTGAATCAAGAACAACGAAGTTTTCCCCATTCAAGCTCCTGTATGGAGAAGAATGCATGACACCGGAGGAACTCAAGCACGACTCATTGCGAACAGCCGAAGACAACATCAAACATGAGGACATGGCGGCAAATGTCGATGTCATCGAGACAGCAAGGCTGCATGCAGCCGACAACTTAAATAAGTATCAAGAAGAAACCCAAAGGTGGAAGGACAAAAAGATAAAACCACGAGAAATCAAGGAAGGCGACTTCGTCCTAAGGCGCATACCAAAGGGCAAAACGAAGGGGAAACTCAACAGCAAATGGGAAGGCCCATTCCTGGTAATGGAGATGGCAAGATCTGAGGCCTGTGGGCTTCGGGACCTCGACGGTGTCGACGACCAATACTCATGGAACAAATACATGCTCCAGAAGTACTTTGTATAGGAAGCAATTATAAGGGTTCCCGGAGGAAAAATAACCGAAGGGGCTCGTAGAAGTCACTATGTATTTCCTTTTTCTTTTTCTTTGATCGAACTACGATCAAACCATTGTACCAAGGATCCGTACTCTTTTCCTCATGGGGGAAGCCTCCGGTCGCCACCACGGTAGCCGAAGGTGTGAGGTTTTTAATGAGGCGGACATCCTATGTAACCCCTTGTGAAATATAAACAAGGATCCCCCAAGAGAATGACTCCACAGGGGAAGAAAAAGTGCTGAAGCAATTACCCACTTCCGTCGAAGAGGGGTTGTCATCGGCATGCAGCATACGAAATGCTGAGAATAAGTGAGCACGGGTCGCCGTAGTTGGAAATGCTCGTCACCCCTCTGCTTCACTTCAAAAATAAAACAAAAACGAAGCCCTCTCGGACTGGAACCAAAGGCATTTGTCAATAAAAACGAAGCCCTCTTGAACTGGATTCAAGGGCATTCGCAAGAAAATAAGTCGCCACCAACCCGACGCCCTAATCAAGCAAGGGGGGTGGCACTTCGCACAGTAGTTCCGCCTAACCAGGCCATCATGATGCTGACGAAGGGTATCCAAAACGAACACTAAAACGCAACCCGAAGCTCCGATCGAGCAAAAGGGGGGGGGTGGCGCTTCAACCTATAAACTTGTTCATTCGAGCCTTCGCGTTGCCGAAGGGAAATACTTCAATGAGCGATACGCATAATAACGCCAGGAAAAATCACAAAAACTTCGACACCCCGCTCAAGCAAAAAGGGGGGGGGTGGCGCTTCGCAATCACGTTTTGCTTAACCGACGACCCGAAGTTACAAACAAACAAATTATTTTAATCAATCAAAGCCAAATGCTTCAGCGTAGTTACAACCCAACAAACTATACATCAACAATTACAACATGCCAAAGGCGTGACACAAATCTAACCGAAGGAATTAAGTTCCTTCGTCAAATAACCTTCGGTCGATCTCATCAATCAAACCCCTCACTGCAACGGTGACAATAGCTTCGGCCATCAAACGAAGCACATCATCAGAAGGAACACCTGCAGCCGAAGGAAACGACCCAATCATTTTCGAAGTCGATACATGAACCTCGAAGGACAAACATCATTCTCCGTTGGCTCCTCCTTCGGCTCCTTCAACCCTTGGGGCGAAGCATAAGGAACTGAGGTGTCCAGAATACGACGACGTTCGCGATGAAAAGCGCAATCAATGAGTATCCTATCACGCCTAACGGGATCGCTTTCAAAATCAGTAAAAAAAGCCCTCGTTGCAGCGTTGCAACGTTCGTAAAGCACGAGCTTTGCACTCCAAAACTCATCAAAAGAAACACCCGGATGCAAAGTTTGAAATTTGATCCAGCTATGACCGCCAACAAAAAAGTCATCACGGTTCATGGTCAAAGGCACGATACCTTCGCTCACCTGCACAGGTTCCGATGCAGGGTCCTGCGCAGGGTCGAAGGTGTTAGTTTCAAAATAATATTTACAACCCGATCCTGAACAAAAGCAAACAATACTCACACCTCTCCGGTGGCCGCATCATCCCCAGCTTCGGGCACAGCAACGCCATTAGCAGCAACAGCCTCGGCGGTGGCCTCCTTTCGGGCGACGGAGTCCTCGGCTCCCCCAGACGCCATGTCCTGGTCCTCAAATGTTGTCGCAGGATCAACCAGGAAAGGAGCCGGAGACACAGCTGGCATGTCCCTAGAGCAGCTTCGGAGGAAGCGATGGCTTTGGACAGCACCTCGCGAGCGTACGCCTCTGCCTTCATCTGTATCTGCAAGGAGCAGAAAGAAACGAGCGGTCAGGAGCAAACCACACACATCCGAAGCCCCAACAAACAAACGAACATCTAACCTGATCTTTCATCTGATGCTTCTCATGCTCAACAAGAGACGCCCCAACACCCTTGAAAAACGCCCCGAGAAAGTTCTTCGCAATGTTCTTCGGCAACACGAGCAGTTTTTCAGGAGTCACCTCCTCCTCGGCAGGCCACCGAAAGTCGGGCTCTCGCAGCTGACGAAGGCTCGATTTGACAATGCCAGAGGACTCACCAGCCTCTTCAAGAAGGAGCTTGCAATCGAAGCCGCCATGGTACGCGCCGAAACCATAGCACAGAGATCACCGTGGAGGCGACTCCCGGACTCCGCCATAGCAAGACACGACTGAAGCCAGGAGAAAAACTGTGAAATCTCCACATCTTCAGGACCAGGCAGCGCCGGAGCGGTCAAGCCTTGCTGCGCCAACAACCGAGGAACATAAGCCCGAAGGCTGTTGATTCCACGGGTGAAGCTCTGGCGGCACCAACGGAAGAAGTCTCGACTTGAGGCACGCTTCTCCTCCATCTTTTTGGCATGGTACGAGCGGAGGTTTTCTCGGCTTAGAGAAGCTGGTCCACTGATCCTCTCTAGAGAAAGAGATCGGGACCTCGCTGTGTTTCAGAGGACGCGGCACTGCTGGCTCAACTGACATGACTTCGCGCCAAAACAACTCCTGCCCGCGCTTGGTGAGGATACCATCATCGCCTCTGAAGATGATGTTGACGGTGTTAGTCGGGTGTTGGAAACCTGGAGGCCCTAAATTGTCGTTGCCCTCAGCCTTGTCGTTGTCCTTCTCCTCGTCGTCAGGAGGAAGTGGCGCTTTGAGACTTTTGTGGAGGACGATGCACTGGAACATCATGTGCTTGGCCTTTGAGTGCATCAAGCACTACTTGTGGAGGATCTTCTCGTACTAATCCTGAAGCTTGCCCAACTTCTTACTGCGAGGGTTGCGCTCGACGTTGGCCACTTGATCTTCCTGCTTCCGCTTGCAGGCGGCGCCTGAGTTGTTGTACTGGCCCTTGTCGGAGCGGTTGTTGTTGTTGTTGTTGCCCTTGTCGTTCTTGCGCTTGGGGAAGCGTTCGTTCTCATCATCTTCTTGATCCACCCATCGCTGCATCATGTCACGAGCTCGAGTACGGTAGTCGGGAGATTTCTCCCGAACTCGCGGTACGTCTGCTTCGTGGCCAGTCCGTTGTGGAAGCAGCGGATGACCTTGTCGTCGGTGATGTTGGCGATGGTTGCGCGGGTGTCGAAGAAATGGTGCGTGTACGACCTTAGGGTCTCGTTCTCCTCCTGCTTGACCTGCGACAAGTCATGACGAGTACCTGCCGGGATCATGGAGCCCTGGAAGTTGTCGATGAAGACCTGCTTCAGGGCCTCCCAGGAGTCGATGGAGTTTGGCCGGAGGGTTTCCAGCCATGTAAGTGGAGCAGTCTCCAGGGCCATCGGGAAGTAGAGGGCTTTAGTCGAGTTAGAGCCCCCGCACACTTCGATGGCCACGGAGTAGCACCGCAGCCACTGCCGCGGATCTTGTTTCCCGTCGTACATCGGGATGTTCATGGGCTTGAAGTCCCTCGGATATTCGCGATTAGTGATGTTTTCCGTGAAGGCAGGTAAACGATCACTGTCGTCGCGAGCAGCGTTCTCAAACCACTCGTGTTGCCGAGTAGAGATGATGGTGCGCGTGTCGCGATTGCTGTTGATGTGCTGCCTTAGGTCGCCAGGAGGTGGAGGTGGCTGGTTACCCTGGTGGCCTTGGCCTCCCGCGGGTTGCTCCCCAACCCTAGGCCTGAGGCCTTGCTCCTGTACCTCCTGCTCGGTTTGTCGATTGTTGAGGGGGTTGGGATGACCCCCGATAGCACGACTGCCCTGGGGTACGGAGCTGACATGTCGTTCCGACCTGGAACTTGTGTTTGGGACGAACTTCAACGGATCCATCTTGTCGAGCTGGACTGTGGCTTGCTTGACAAGTCGCATGATCCGTTTGGGGGATCTGTTGTAGGAGCGGGGAAGCTTCGTAGATGTTACCCATAGGAGTAACAAATTCTTCGTCAGCCGCTACGTCAAAATCCTCGCGTAGGTTTCTACACCATTGCGGATTGCGGGCGCGCTCCTGAGCATTGCGCCTGCGCTTGTTCGTCCTGGCGTTCTTCCACCTGCGCGTCCGCCTTTGCTCCTCCGTTTCATCCTGGGGAGCATTAGCGGTGTCTTGGTTGGCGGAGATCTCATCCTCGAGCTCGTTGTCGAACTCGATGCCTGGCTCGTCGTCTTCGAGGTTGTGGATGGAAGCCATGTAGACTTCGTGCTCCGGCGAGTAGTCGCCAGAGTAGTCGGTGGCCAGGACAGTCGAGGTAGAAGTCCTGGACGTCTCTTCCTGGATAGGAGAGAGAGGTTTGCCCTTTTGAAAAGGCAGTTGCTGGATGGTGGCTACCAAGTGGGCTTCATCATCGAGTAGTTCGGAGGGCTCCATGCATTTCCAGTACACGAATCTGCCCTGCGCGGTAGCGTAATGCTCAAACCCAGATGACTGACTGCAGAGGAGTCGGGCTCATCATCTGAATCCGAGTAGGCGTCGAAAACGGGAGCCTTCCGGCTGGCGGTGGTGTCCTCGTCTCCGAGCTTCAGTAGGAGATCTAAGTCCGCTTCCAAGTCGGAGAGGGACTCAGACCGTAGGGCCTCCCCGTAGGAGGAAGCCGCGTTGCGTAGTCCGAAGCAGAATCGGGTACGCTCTTTCCCAGATCGGATCGGATCCGAGCCGGAGAGTCATGTCGGGACACGAGTCGAAAACGCGTCAATGACGGGTTTCTCCTCGGTCTTCGAGGTGAGAAGCGGATGCATCTCGTCGAGACTGTCGATGAACTCATCGAGTCCGCTCGAACAGCTCGATTCTTCGGGCTCCGTGGAGTTGCCCAGGTGGCTGTCGAAGCCGCCCGAGCCGTTGTGCCCTTGTCGAGCACGACGCTGGTGAGGTTGAGCGATGCCATCAAGTGCTCCGGTGGATGCTCGATGAACACCCCTACCTGGCGCGCCAGTTGTCGGTGTTTTACCGCCAAGCCCACCGAGGGATACCCCTGAGGTGGTAGGTTGTAGGTAGGGTGTCGCCGAGATCAGAAACTCGAAGGTGCAAGGAACACAAAGTTTAGAAAGGTTCGGGCCGCCGAGAGCGTAATACCCTACGTCCTGTGTGGTTTGTATTGCCTTAGAGGTTATGAGATGTTTTGAAGGGGTCCCTGCCCGCCCTTATATAGTCCGGGGGGATAGGGTTACATGGAAGTCCTAGTCGGGGACGGCCTGAGGAGTCCTACCCGAGTACGTTGTCGGGTAGTTTCCTTACATCTGACTAGTCCTAGTTCTATACGACTAGTTATAATGAGGATAAGGTATGGCCCATGCGCCATCCCTTACTACAAGAATATGTGCACCAAGTGTGCAATGCCGCTGCCCCGGGTCTGACATTTAGTATGACCGAGTGTTTATATTTATACCTTAGGCCGATAAGCAAAGGTGGATCTAGGGGGTGGGCCGGGTGAGCCGCGGGTGGGCCACGGCCCACCCTAATATTCAGCCAAAGAATGCCCACCCCATCTTATTTCAGCCAGATAACCGGGCAAATATTAGAAGTCACACGTGTGACTGACAGTCAAACTATCACATAAGGTTCAACACTGGTCCAATATTTTTTTGTTGCGTAATAATTTTTTGTTGTTGCGCGGAATAATAAACTATGGTTCCGCAACAAAAATTTATTCCAACAATAAAATATGTGTAAGCCTATGTGTAAGCCGGTTTGTTGGACTGATTTTAGACTAAAATATGAAATTCTACTGGAACGCTTGCTGTGACCAGCCGGCTCGGGGCCACGCGTGTGACCCCGAGCAGCCCCCGGCAACCGCCTACTCTCCAATTGGCCAATCTGTGAACGATGGCTTGCAGTGAAGCGCGGCCGGCGGCGGCTCATGTGCTTGCGCGGCGTGACGCAGGCAGCGCCCTCTCCCCTTTGCAGGCGCGCTAGCGCGGGGCACAGCAAGCAGTCAACTTCGAGCTACCGCTTCACGCCAGTTCGTATAGCAAATTTGCAATTTGCTTCTATGCAAGAGCAGGAAAGGTAATTCCAATTTCGCATTGCAATTTGGTAGCATGCAGATTGGTAGGGATGTAGGATTGCAGCATAAAGTATTTGTTATATTTGGCCCACCGTAACTTTGCTAGATCCGCCACTGTGATAAGAGTCCAGAAGGGGCTTGCCTAAATTAAAAGAAACCCTAATCGATTACTTCCTATTACATAAGAAAATGAAAGATACAAATATCTCCTTCCTTGGAGAACATACGTGGCCAAATATGCTAATTGGCCGTGCACGAATATATCTGTAATGGCCGAACATGCAAATTTGGTGATCCCGGCCACATGCATGCGTGTCACCCTTTGATTCATATAATAAATGGGCTCATATTTCCCATTATGTGCACGTGACGCTGGCTGATTCTCCGTTACAGGTTTGATATCTCAACACTGCTTCGGCTTCTTTCCCGGAACTCATAAGATAGTACTCAGTATAGACCCGGTGCCTATGCTAGATATTTGGCACTGCACCATGCCACGATCTGGTACCTAAAGCTCTCTCCGGGACAACTGCAACAGTAGTTGATATTTTTAGCTTAGATCTTTATCTCGTTTTCTAGTAGTGTTTATTGCTACATCTCACACGAACAAATAATTTTGTCCTCGTCTTATCATCTTCTCCGTCTTCCTCTACCCGTTTGCTTGCTGATGGCAAGCCGGCAAGGCCCCGGCCTTGCGACGGCATTAAGCACAGTAAAAAAAAGCTTGCTTGCATCTGCTGGCGGCACCAGCACGAGACATTCCAAGCGGTGAGGATGTATTGACACGGTGACGGCCGGGTGGCGCTACATGTGCACGAAGAGAGAGAGAGGAGGTCCAAGGGCGCCGCCGCCACCAATCTCGCATTCTCACATGTCGGCCGCGCCTCCTCCCTCACGACCATGGCATCGGCTTGAAGCCAGAGGCGACCAACTCGGTCCCATGGGCCACGGGCCATGGGCCACGGGCCTCAAGTCTGCAACGCCGTTGTCGACGAATTGGTGCAGGGCAGCAGGCATGGTCGGTGGCCTCATCCATTAGGGCAGCTCCAGCGTTGTGTCTAATGGGGTGTTGGGGAGAAAGAGAAAGAAGCGAGGAGGGTGCAATACATTGGATTCAAAATGCTAGCTTAGCAGTTGCTTGCACCGGCATCCTATCCCGGCACCCGGGGGCAAAGAAGAGAGAGAAAGGGGAGGGGGGAGCGGAGGGTGGGAAAGATGTGGCTTGTGAGCCCAAGCTTAATCCATGGGTGAGGTGCAACACGATGCAATACACTAGACCGAATCCGAATTATACTAAGCTGGCAATCATGACGTGGTCTGATTTTAGTACTGCCTCATGTTCCAAACACTAAAGTTGCCCTTAGCTGCTTAGCACCAGTGGGCAGCGCATGAACTCATCAGTGTTTTTTTGAACATGGTGCTTTGGAGTTAATCAATGGTACAACTGCTTTTGGATGGACCAGGCTGCTGCAACGTCTTGGTAATATATGCGGCACCAGAGCGGGCGTCAAGCAGCCACTCGACATCAGCGGCACAAACAGGCAGCAATCGGCAGCGGGCAGCTGATGCAGGGACATCCTCAAGCAGCGGCGGCCGAGGTAGACAAGGGGGCATTCAGAGCCAGAGAGGTTGTGGGATAGCCGGATATGAGGAAGATGGTGGCGATAGCTAGGCAATGTCTGGTTCGGCTAGGAGGGGCAGAAACATCCGTTCATGTGAGCTGTAGCAACAAAAGAAAAGAAAGAAAAGGAAAATATGAAAAACACATAAAATGAAGAATTCATAGTCCTAAGTGTTAAATTTTAAAAGACATACGAATCAAGTGTCAAAAAATTAAAAAACGTGCAAATCGAAACCTAAATAAATAATGAAATTTCTCCTCCTCGTGGCCCTTCCTCTCGTGGGTTGGGTCAACTGCCCAATGGGTCGACCCGGCCCGCTCCCAACTTGACGCTCCTCCCCTCTCTCCCCAACCGCCGCCCCTGCGCCTCTCCCCCACCGGCGGCACCACCCCTGCACAGCCCTCCCCCACACCGGCGACGCTCGATCTGCTCGCCCCGCCGCCCCTGCGCGACCCTCCTCTACCTGCGACGGCCACCCTGCGCCCTCCCCTCACCCTTCTCCCACCAGCGCCGCCGCCCTGCGCGGCCCTATCCTCACCGGCAACGGCCGGCCTTCCCCTACCGGCGCCGCCGCCCCTGCGGGCCACCACGGACAGCGCGCGCTTCCCCCCTCCCCTCCCGCACCGCCGCCCCTACGCCTGTCCTCCACCGGCGGCCCCGCCCCTGCACGGCCAGGCCCTCCTACCCACCGGAGACGCTCGATCTGCCTCCACCCACCACGCCGCCCCTGTGCGGCCCTCCTCTACCGGCGACGGCTACCTACGCAGCCCTTCTCTCTTCCTTCTCCCACCAGCGACGGCGCCCTGCGCGGCCCTCCTCTCACCGGTGACGGTTGGCCTTTCCCAGCGCCGACGCCGCCCCTGCGGGCTAGCACGAACAGCGCGCGTGGGTGCCCTCCAGGCACGCGTCGCAGGGCCGGCGCCCTCCAGGGACGGCGCCCGGGCTCTGGCCACCGCGTTCCCCCGGCGTCCGGCTTCTTCAGCCCCATCGCCCTCTTGACGGTAATTTTGTCCAAGTTAAAAGAGTTGCAGGGAGATCTAACGGATTGGCACTTTCCGGTAACTTTTGCATGTTTCAGTGCTATTTTTTTACAGGGACTAACGTTTTTTATGGTATTTTATGGAAATTGTCATATTTTGATGCTTGAAGAACCAGCCGCCGCGGCTGCAGCATCAGCAATGGTGCTGATCCCTCTCGTCCGCGACTACATCGATCGCATGCTCCATGACATCTCGGGAATGAAGGTCCTCGTCCTTGACCCCCAAACTGTACGTCTGCCGTTCCCCCGAGAATCCTAGCTTTGGCTCCTCCCCAATTTTGATCTTACCAGATCCGTGCTCAGGTCGGGATGGTGAGCGTGGTGTACAGCCAGTCGGATCTGCTGCGAAAAGAGGTGTTCCTTGTGGAGACGATGGACAATGCCTCCAGCTCCAGGGAATCCATGGCGCACCTCAAGGCCGTCTACTTCCTCCGACCCTCCGCGGACAATGTCCAGAAGCTCCGCAGGCACCTTGCCATGCCGCGCTTCGCCGAGTACCACCTTTGTGCGTGACCAATCACTGATTTACTATGGAATTTTGGTGTGGTGGGGATTTCCCTTATTCATTTGGTTCTTTTACGGTTTGTGCCCTCGCAGTCTTCTCCAATATATTGAAGATTCCGCAGATTCAGATACTAGCTGATTGTGATGAGCAGGAGGTTGTTCAGCAAGTTCAGGTCAGTGGTGTAATATGTTCCATTTGCTTATTGCAATGACAATTGCAAATGGTTGAGATGGAGGATAACATTTGCATGTGTTTTCTTATTCTGTTTCTGCAGGAGTTCTATGCTGATTTTTGTGCCATTGACCCATACCATTTCACTCTCAACATTCAAAATAACCATATGTACATGCTTCCAACGGTGGTCGATCCTCCTGGCATGCAGAGCTTTTGTGATCGAGCTGTTGATGGCATTGCTTCTGTCTTCTTGGCTCTCAAGCGTCGCCCTGTTATTAGATTTCAGAGGACATCAGATGTTGCAAAAAGGATCGCACAAGAAACTGCGGTTGGTCAATTGTCACTGCAAAACAGTGATATAAAAGTCCCAACATTAGATGTTTTTCAAAATAAAGTTTAAATATGTCGTGTCAGGTCACAGCGCTTTAGATTTTTCTTACTTCAGCACATCACACGGTGTTAACTCACACAGGCCTAGTTTATGTTTGCTAGGCTTTAGAATCTAGTCATTATGAGAATACATGTTTAATTCTAGTAAGGTTTTTCTACTTTGGTTCTACAAAAAATGCTTTCAACTAATTATTATAATCAAAACAAGAGAAACATAACTTGTTTCTAAAAAACATATTTTTTCCTTCGATGTGGTTGTGGATTGTGATCTGTTTTATTTATGAATTGTTTATAACACCTGAGTTATTATCGGAACGTGTGGCTCTGAAATGGGAAGAACATATGACTGTAGCCATTGCAACAAGCATAGGATTGGTACATAGAAACGGAAGGGTATAGTTACCTTCTGTCATCTAAAAGGGGAATCGTATACATAAATATTAAAGTTAATGTTTGGAGTTACATTTTTTGTTGTTTGGGTGATTTTTGACTGCCATTATGAACTTTTACATGTTACATTCATCAATGTGAGTATGGCCAAAGTGTTCATTTCTTTATTAACTACACAAGCACCACTTCACTATCCACTTCTTGTCCTACAAGTTGGAAAAAGTTCAATTTGTAGGAGTAGGGAGCACCAGAATATCTTTCTGTAAGCCTCTTTACTTTTTTTTCTTTGTGACATACTAAATAATGGTTGCAATAGTAACAGTTATTTGGAATGACTACTCATATGGAACTTGTCCTGAAGCATTTATAATTTGGACCATGCAGAGATTGATGTATGAGCAGGAGAGTGGCCTGTTTGATTTTAGACGAACAGAAAACTCTTCGTTGTTGTTGGTGATTGACAGGAGGGATGATCCTGTTACGCCTCTACTTAACCAATGGACATATCAGGTGAACCAAAAAAAAACTTCATCTATTTTGTCCTGTTCAAACGTACTTTTCTTAATTTGCAAGCAATCTTATATGGATTGAAGGCAATGGTTCATGAGCTTATTGGAATCGAGAACAACAAAGTGGATCTTAGGGGATTTGCCAATGTATCTAAAGACCAGCAGGTTAATATATGTTGAATTTCTCCTATGTAACATGATGAAACAATTGCTAAGTATTTTTTTGAATGTTAATCTATTTCAAATATACTTAAATAGGAGGTGGTTCTATCATCGGTTCAAGATGATTTTTTTAGAGCTAACATGTTTGAGAATTTTGGGGACCTCGGTATGAACATCAAAAGAATGGTAGATGACTTTCAGCATCTTTCGAAGAGCAGCCTTAATCTCCAGAGTATAGGTAATTTAGACTTCATTTTGGGTTATATCCTGTGAAATAAAAAAATATTGAAATATGGCAATGGCATTTTGCAAAATCTAATGCATTGGTGGTTTTAGGTGATATGGCAAAGTTTGTGAGCAACTATCCTGAATATCGAAAGACACATGGAAATGTAACAAAACATGTCGCTTTGGTGAGTGAGATGAGCAGAATTGTGGAGGAAAGGAAGCTTATGCTAGTTTCACAGACAGAACAAGAGCTCGCATGTACGAGTGGACAAGCAGCAGCCTTTGAGGTATCCAGTTTGATGCATATGAATTATACCCTGCCATCAGTGACAACTCTCAACTTATCCTTAGTATCCTATGTGCATTTTCTCGCCTTAGACATAGTTATCAAAATTTGAGCTTGTGCTGATAAACTGATAAGGCTTTTCCTTTTTATGTAATATATTTAGCTTGGGTCAACAAATATATTCTATGTTGTACCAACTAAGTATATTATTATTTTGAAATTATCGTTTATTTTGTAGAAAATCCCTGCAAGTTGCAAAGTTTTGATAAGCTCTCCTAAATCTTGCTTTCCTGGCAGTTAAACCAACTATAAGTTTTATGTAATTCTAGATTCCTTGTGGGTACTTTGTCCTTGGACCAGTCGACGTGGCACTAAGTTTGCACCAACAAAGTTCAGTGTAGCATTGCAAGTCTTGGCCTCTGTCCCTTTCAATTTCACATTCAACAATGATTATAAATGAAGTATTTTTCCTTACCACTCAAAATATGCCAAATCAATCCCAATGGCCATGAGAAAACTCCACACTGGACATAGACCATCGTATTGAGCCTCACCAGACTGTCTATTCCTTGTCACGCTGAAAAGTCAAAGGGCAAATTGCTCCTGATAAAATCTGGAACTATGTAAGATTTGTGGGTGTAGGTTAGTCCAGTTTTGTGACCGTTCCAGTTTATTGAACTAGTTATACACTTGTGACTCTTTGCTATTCACTTGAACAAAAAAAAAAGCTTGTGTTGTGTCTGCTCATGAGTGATCAGTTTATGCCTCTGTCCAAGGTGGCATTGAAGGTCTCGGTTCTTTTTCTGCTAATGAGTGATGAATTTATGCTTCTTTGTCCAAGGTGGCATTGAGCTAACCATATCCAAAACTGTTCAGAACTCATCTTCATGCTTTTAGGATTGGATTTCTTATTTAATGCAACTGGGGGCTTCAGAAAATTGGTTCTAAGCTTTCTGAGTTCAGTGCTTAAGTAGTTGATTTTTCCTGAAAAGTGAGAATACACTTCGTATTGCTTTACTGCTACCTCGGCTGGGTCAAAGCTATGCCTCGTCTTACAGTTGTTGACCTGCTTGTCAATCTTGAATATTATATGTATGATTCATAACCCATTTGTCTCATCAAATGATAAGAAGTGTGCTTGTTATTTTATGTTTGTTCATTACAGATGTTTACATGTTGATTTTCTTCAGGCTGTCACTTCCTTGCTAAATAATGAAAGTGTATCTGATATTGACCGATTACGACTAGTAATGCTCTATGCTTTGCGGTATGAAAAAGAGAGTCCAGTTCAACTGATGCAGCTTTTCAACAAACTGGCTTCTTGTTCTGCCAAATACAAGTCTGGGGTATGTAAATTTCACTAGCTCTGTGCTAGACCATGTATTTTTCTTAAGTCTCTACACAGGGTGTTTTGGCTGTGTCACTGTTAATTGCCTTTCTGGTTTTCCCCCCTTTTTCTGGAGGAAGATGGTTTTGAATCATAAATGTTCCATGTTTGCAGCATTGTCATAACTGAAACGTGTTTTTTGTTTATAGCAACAATGTACATTTCATGGACAGCTCCACTTGTGGACTATGGAGTCAGCTATACATTGGATTCTGAAATACATCCTTGTTCCCTGTGATACATTCGTAGTACTGATTGGTTGTTGGATCAGTCTATAGCTAATGATCTTTCTGTTTCCTTTGGCTAGTAACCAGGGTTCAGTTTCACTTGGTGGAAACCTGACTGTTACCTTTCCCAACAGATTGCACCTTTAATAAGTGATTGGGCCATTCGGGCTAGATATTAATAGGAATGCCATCAAATTAGCCATTTGAAGAACTGTGGAAGGCTAAGGTAACAAAATTTGAAGAATTTGGATGGAAAAAATAAAGAAACAAGCTGATTAGAAACCCACTGGAAACCGGCTGATTATGCCTCGTTTCTGTCTTATCAATCAAGGCCTGTTCATCTACTGGTTAATAGGACCCTTGGTCATGACTTACTTATCAATTGGCACAGGACAGAACTAAAGAGTTATGTGATTGTATTGAGATGTAATGGTAGTTTTGTAGTCACACTATGCAACTGTCCCTGATTTGAATTTAATTGGGCTTTGAACACTAGAATTCTATTTTATAATATACATATACAAGAAACACCAGTTGCTGGGATCTTATTTAATTGACTACCTATTTTTGCTTTATATTGGAGTTATATCAAATATGGGATGCATTGTTTTTTTTTTGCCTAGTACTTCACAAGTCTAATGAGTATTGCAATCTTTATATGCAGCTTGTTCAATTCCTCCTTAAGCAGGCTGGTGTTGATAAGAGAACAGGCGACTTGTATGGGAACCGTGATCTATTAAATATTGCTCGTAACATGGCTCGTGGGCTCAAGGTTTGTACAAAAGTTCAACAAATGAATGTACATGAAACATAGCTTCTTCTGATGCGCTTATTGGTTGCAGGGAGTTGAGAACGTCTACACCCAACACCAGCCTCTTGTCTTCCAAACTATGGAAGGAATTGTTAAAGGTCGATTGCGAGATGCGGACTATCCACTTATTGGCAACCATTGCCAGCAGGGCAGGTTAGACTGAAAATGTTTGTGTTGTGTGTAATTAATTAAAATACTTTTATTGTTGGCATGTACAAGAAACTCTTCCTTGAACACTCCCTGTGAAATGAAGTTAAATCATTTCAGCAACATTTTAAATCAATAACTTTTAGTTTCTGGCCCCCTTTCTTTTGTCAACAAAGGTTATTTGTTTTGAAATTTGAATCTTTACTGAAACGATTGCTGAGATTGTTGCTTTCCACAGGCCTCAAGATGTGGTCATATTCATTGCTGGAGGGACAACTTATGAGGAAGCAAGGTCAGTAGCCCTTTATAATGCAACAAATCCTGGAGTTCGTTTCTTCCTTGGAGGTTCAGTTGTTCTGAATTCAAAAAGGTATCAACTGGGAACCAACCATTTTTTTTGCAATTCATATGATTATTTGGAGGTCGATGCGCAGGGTTTTGGAAAACTTGCTGTTTTTGCAAAGATTTTCTCAAATGTTGATGTACTGCAGATTTCTTGAAGATTTGGGGGAGGCACAAAGGATATCGAAATCAAGCACTATAATATGAGCTAAATTCATCTCCTGTTTGAAGAGTACCAGAATATAATAATTGACAGTATTGACTCCACTTTTGCATAGCATCAAATTTGTGTGATAAATTTTGTAACATAAGCTCTAGGCGCATAGTGCAATGTCATACCAAATAAGCATATCTGTAGCCCGTCCAGCATCTGTTCATGGTTATTCTTGTTTGTTTTCCTCTTTACACAGTTCAAGCAACTATTTGTTTGTCTCTATACGATTGTTGATTGAGATTGTACAATTTAGGTCGTATGTGGAACTCAAAGATCATGTATGTAAAAGAGGCCAGTTATATTTTTCAGTTTCTCTCCGTTTTATCTTTTGAAATTGTGTGAGCTGCTCTGTCTATGCAGTTAGGTTGGACATACTCACATACACGATCTGGATGCTGATGCTTTCCTGCAGTGCAGGAACTAGCAAAGCACTGTAGTACCTTACCTCCACTCGTCCTGATGCAGCAGTTGAGATCGCTTTGGTTTTTCATTGCTATGTTTTATTGTGTTTTCATCTTAGGGTAAATTCACGTTGATCCAGATTTGAGTGCTTGCTTTTGCGTTTCCATGCGCTTGCCGGCTTCCCAGTCTAGCTAGCTGTGGCCCCAACAGTGGTCAAGGTCCGGTATTTTGAGGACATTGTCTAGCAGAAGCGTGGCCTCACCCTTAAATGCTTGATCTTGGTTGTTTTTGACTCCTGATTGGTGCATTCAAGTATCTATTGATTGAATTAAGAGCAACTCCAGCAGACCTTCTAAATAGCCCTTTCTCAAGTTTAGAATTTAAAAAAAAAAAACATACACTCCTGCGTACTCTACTAGAACCTGTCTCCAAATCCTATACTCCATCCTCCATTCCTAGGGGGTCTTTAAGGAATCTTTTATTATAAATTTAGAATTAAGGGCTATTCTTGGATCCCTAAAAAATAGAGGTAGCCCTCAATTAGTATTTGGAGGGTCTGATTTAGAGGGTATTGCTGGAGTTGCTCTTGCGATGCATATGAGAGCGATTCGGTCGGGTCCTTATCCACTTGGGTTCTAGTCTCTTTAACACTGAGTTTTTTAGATCTTGTTTGGTATAGCTTTTCTGAGTTGCCATTCTATGAAAATCTCGCTACCCCGTAAAGTGGATACCCACATAATCTACTGGCACCAGAAGCTGATAATTTGGCAACCCTATTTTCTGTTTGGAGAATCTCTGTACATATATGCCCCTGGAGCTGATAACAACTTGTTTGTAACTGAATAAGCATGCATAGAAAGAAATAATTATTGCACTAATTTTTGACATTACAAGATGGTGTCAATATAGCCAATTACATTCTCTCTTAAAATAAGAAGAAAGATAGGGGAAAAGAAAGAAAGAAAACGCTCTGCACCTAGCATAAACCAAGCAACGGATTCATGCTGCTACTTGCATGCAACAATTCACGGAAGTATGTACTCAACAGAATTATTAGTAATTGGTTATGTCGGTTCCGGAAATGGGAAACAACTAAACTACTCGACAGCGTGTGTCGCGTGTCGTGATCGGAGGTGGCCTAGCACACAATGACTCGAGGGATTATACTGGTTCAGGCGAGAATGCCCTACGTCCAGTCGGGGGTCAGTCGGATGTATTGCTCGAGCTCTGGTGCTCGTGAGAGTTGGGGAGTACAAGCTTTTCGAGTGCTAGGTGTTCTGTCTAACTTGACTTCTGTCTGAATCTAAGGGACCCCTCTTTTATAGTTCAAGGGGGGCCCATATTATAGTAAATTCCTTGGAGAAGAAGGCTTCGCGGAGAAATATCTTTGACTCCGGCAGTCGGGCGGCTCTAGCCGTCAATGGCCCCGTACGGGTGGTCAGTTGGTGATGTCCTTGGCGGATTTTTTGATCCCGAAATTCTGGGGGTCTTCTGGTCTTGAACCTGTTCGCCGGGTTTGGTCAATCGATAGGTACGGAAGTCCTGATGGGACGATGCAGCCATCCCATCGGGGAGGACTGTTTTACATGTCAAGTCCCATCCTGGTTGATGGTTTCTTGGTGGTCAAGCCGTGATGACGCCTGGCTTGATCATCAAAAGGACCAAGTGGTCGCCACAGTGGCGAGCCTCTGCCATGGGAGAGGCACAGTGGCCTACTGTTGTGAGTACGACCCCGAGAAGTCCGCATCCACTTGGTACGGCCGAGTTTGACCCTTATGGATCAAGTCTGGACGTTCGTGACCAAGTGGGATTTCCCTTCCGTGGGTGACCCGAGTCACTTGGGAGCCTAAAAGGGAGAAGAGAGTCGGCGTCCGTGGCCCTTTAGCTGAGTCCGAACAAGGGCACTCGGACTCGGCGCCATGGGCTGTGGAGTCTGGTTTGGGAAAACCTCCTAAGCGGGGCTCATGGGCCTAGGCGGCCCACGAACGCCGCGCAGCTAATGGCCGTGAGTGCGGGAATTATTCCAGCCTTGGTCTGACAAGGCGGGCCCAGTGGTACCCCTGGTTCCAGGAACCCAATAGAGGCCCCCCGAGCGTCCTCGCGATTTGTTTTAATTGCGTGGACGCTTTGTTTTAGTCCGGGGGTAGTTTAATGCGTGCGGGCGGTGCAACACTACGTGGCGAGCGTGCAGGGGAGTTACCCTTTTGCCCGACGGTTCGCCCGAGGGGTTGCCGGGTCATTATGACCGCCCTACGCCGTCTGCCCCGCGCTGTCCCGATGGGGGAGTTGACGGGTCCCTGACCCGTTGGGTCACATCAAAGGCCTAGCGTTCCTCCTTTTTTAGGGTAATCTGCTCCCTACACGGGGGGATTGTGTGGCCCGTGTGCGGTCGCCCGCAGGGGTTTTTTGACTGGCCCTCTTTGGCCTATAAATAAGGGATGCGTTGGGCGCGTTCCATAAATTGCCCAAGCCATGTTTTGCATCTTGCGGTTATGTTGTGTGTGCCCCCCTGAGGGCAGCGGTAGTTCTTCCAACATCTGGTGTAAGAGGAGAGTTTGCGAGTAGTGGGGGACAACCTGCGGGAGCCAGCGGATCGCGGCCGAAATCATCGGACCAGCCGACGCGCCACGTCCGGTTGCGGGCAACCATTGCTGACTTCATCGTAACCGCTCAATTGAGCTGGTGCGGCGCGCGATGGCGCTCCAGCTGCCGGACGACGATCTTCGGCTGACGGCGGCGATCTCGAGCTTGACGTCGTAGCCCAACAGCGGATGTGTCAGTGCTTCGACCGCTCTGGTTGGGAAGATGGGAGGAACTCCTCATTCTGTCCGAGGGCCAAGTGTGCTCTCAAGAACGGCGGTCTCTTGGAGGACATGTTCGTCGAAGGTGGCAGCGGCCGAGGAAGGGCTCTTGAAGCATCTTCTTCTTCGGTCGATGTCGTCATCGAGCAAGCTCTGGGTGGCGTCCCCCTGCCTAGGCGTCCGTGGGGGCGGTGATGTTAGAGGAGGGTTTGTCGAGGCAGATGCGCCTCCATGCCTCCCCGTACTTGAAGCAACTGCTCCTTAGGATTCTAGGATTACTCCGCGAGTGGGAGTAATAGGATTTGTACCTTGTAACGGCCTGCCGAGTATACTTTGTAATGTTTGTTTCGCTACAAATGAAATGATTCTTCCTGTTCTAATTGCTTTGTTTGTTCGCGTGCCTGAGATTTGGAAGGAACGATTTCATTGCGAATTACTTTGGACTGAGCCGAAAGTGCCCTGGCCTGGCAAGGTCTTTGCGAGCGGTGTCGCGAAATCCGAACTCCTTGGTTCAGTTTTTTCCCATGACCTTTGCAGCCGGAGGGGTTGAGTCGGCGTCATTTACCCGAGTGGAATTTTGATAGAGCCGAGTGTGCCCTGGCTGGCAGGGTCTTTTGCGTGAGTGGTGCCGCGAGATTCGAACTTATCTTGTTCGGGTGTGCAATTTCAGCCCCCCCCCCCCCCCGCCCCCGGGACTTCCGCAGTCAGAGGGGTTGAGTCAGCGTCACTTATCCGAGTGGACCGAGTGACGTGCTCGGTGAGCTCCTAACGGGTGGGCTCGAGCGCAATGCTTCGAGCGATCCGAGTGACGCCCAGTTTCGCCGTTCGTGACGAGGTTGGCAGGGCTTGCATGAGGCGCGTTACTACTCCACGACCCACCTATCCCAGTCAGATCTCCCGAGTCGTTCGACCGACTCGGGCGGCCCGTTGGCCTCCCCTCCGGTAGGGATTCTGTGGGTTCGGCTAGAGGTCAGAATCGGACGAGAAAATTGTGGCATTCCGAGTCGCCGCAGCGAGTCGGGTAGCGACTGCTAGAGTCGGCCATCTATTTTCCCCTTGGCTCTGTTCGACGCAAGGCAGCCTAGAGCTTGCTGGGAACCGGCTTCCGAACCTCGGTCTATGAGTCCATGGATTCGGCACATTTTGTACCTAAAAATAGTTTCAAGAACAATAGGAAAAGTTGATTTGCAAATGAGAAGTGCAAGGGTGTGCATTGGATGTCACCAGCGTGTCATGGGTCATGGTGCGGTTTTACCTGGGGACGTCTAGCATCGTCACACGTTAGGTTGCATTGTTACGCTTGATAAAACGCTTTGCTTGTTGTACCTCCTGCGCTTACGTCAGGCAACTGCCCTGGTTCCCGTTCCTGTTGCGGTCATGGGTCAGGCAAAAATGCTGGAAGGGTCGTACCTCTTGGCCTTTTCGCGGGAATCGAAGGGTCGCGTGACACGTGGAGTTGTTTCGCGGCTATATATCGCCCGTCTCCCCCGTCGGCCTCTTCACCAGTGAGTGTCAGTTGCACCTTTCCTGCAAGAAGATAGAGAGAAAGAAAAACCCCAATCCTCTACTTCTCATTCCGCTTGAGCCCAAGTCGCGATGGCCGACAGGAAGCGTCCCGCCGGTGAGGGTTCGAGGGGCCCTTGCCGTGGTCCGCCGCGCCTGCGCGCGGTGCTTCGCGCTCAAGGGTGAGCGGTGTCTTCCCTTTCCATGGCTCATCTTGATCGATGTTCGCGGGGTTGTTGAAGGGCTGCCTCGACCGGTGCCAGGATGCACCTGGGAGGGCGCGGTCCTGGGGGCGCTCCTTCCTCCGACTTGTCACCGCGCGGTCGTCGTACCCCTCGGGGTCTGCGTCCTCGTCGGAATCCGACGGGAACGCGCAGGAGACAATCCGTGTCCTCGTGCGAGAGGGCATCAAGGCATGGGAACGGTACTCCGTGGTGACGCGGGAGTTGGACCGCGGTAGGGCCGCTCTCGAGGTCGTGGATGAGAAGGCCACCGACATCAAGGGGGCCCTGGACGTTGCAGAACTGACGACCGCCGTGGCACGCATCAAGGCAGCGGACGCCTAGGCGCTTGCCGCAGGTCAGTCTACATTCGTGGCTGTGCCCGTTCTTGCTGGTTTTCCCGGTGGAACGCCGCTTGATCATTTTTTGTGTTCTAGGGCAAGAGGAGGATGTGGCCTTCGTCCGGGCAGAACTGGAGCGCCTGCAGCGGCGCCATGCCGACCTGGAGGAGCAGAACAGCGGTGGTGGCCGACTGACCGTTTGCATGCGCTCCCATTCCGCGTGCGCGACCTGGTGACTGAGGGCGTGCGCCAAGGAGGTGTCGTCTCCCTGGCGGTGGTGTACTCGCGCTCCACGTGGGACCTGCACATGTTCCTGCCTGAGTTCCCGCCCCACCTCATCCTGCAGCAGAAGCGGGAGCTCGTCGCCGGCTTCCGGGAGTGGGGTGACGGCGCCGCCGCGGAGGTGGACATCAACGCCATCCTCTACGGCGATGTCGGGCCGAACCTGGGCGGTGCGTAGGTGGCCCCTGCATGGGCATGGCGGCGGCGTCCGCGGTGGCCGTGGGCCGCTTTTGTTTTAGTCCGAGTGACCGGGGGTAGGGCGAGGCCCCCGAGTGTCGTGTACTCTGGACTCGGATCGGTGGGCATAATGATCATCAATCCGATATGTATCGCCTTTTTAGATTAAGTTTTCCAATGTAAACTTTCTTCTTAGGCAATATTAATGTCGACTTGCGTGTCTGATTGGACGGTCCCGTTCGGCAGCACGAACGGAGTCCTATGAATCATGTTTGCATATTTAGTCGAATGGATCCGTTCAGTAGCGCGAATGGAGTCTCGTGAGTTGCGTTTTTTGACGAGGAGCGTATGAACGACGCTTCGCGTGCGGAGTCCGCAGGCGTGCCAGTGGTGGGGCCCCCGGACCACGTGACCTGCCGCGACGGTTCGGCTTCGGCGGGGCTTGCGGGCCCATCTGGCGATAGGTCGCGTCTCATTAAGGAGGCCGTGGGAGGGAGGCTTTTGTCGGTTGACTACTTTTCTCGCCTTCCATGCCTTTCTCTCCCCTTTTGTCTGTTCAAGCCATCTGCGCCGCCGCCGCCATCGCCTGCCCCCTTGTCCCGGAAAGCTCTGCAACCGCCGCCGTAGCGATTCGTGTGGCCGCAATCGGGCGTGGAGGAGTCACAGCTGGAGGATTTTGCAGCGAAGGAGTTCCTCCCACCAAAGGAGGTGGCGGGATGGAGGGCTCTGCCGCCGGAGCATGGGGAGCTGCATCCGAAGCAAAATGAGGTGGTAAGCTTCCTCGCGTTTCATGAGCGGGGGCTCGGGTACCCTTTTCACTTGTTCTTGCGTGGGCTGCTCCACGAATGGAAGTTAGAGTTGCAGCAGCTGAACCCGGACGGGGTGCTGCACATCGCCGGCTTTGTGACTCTGCGCGAGGCGTTCCTCGGAATCAAGCCGCATGTGGGCTTGTTCCGGGCATTCTTCTACGGCAAGACCTGGCCAGCGAAGGGGGAGTCGTCGTCCGCTGCGCCCGTCGGCGGCTTCGATCTTCAAAGGAGACCTCGCCATGATGATGTCTACCCGGAGTAAACCCCCGCCGACACGAATAAAGGGTGGCACGGCGATTGGTTATACATCAGGAACCCGCCGTGTAACCCTCTGGTTTTGAAAAAAATCGGAAAGAGAAAACCCCAGCCCGGCCCATCTCCCCTCTCTCTTTCTTCTCTCCCTCCCTTTTTTTTTCCTCCTGCGCAGCCAACCTTGGCCCATCTCTCCCCCTGGCCCAACCCACCTTCCCTCTCTTGCTCTCTCTTCTTCTCATCGACAGGTGGGGCCCACCTATCGGATCCACCCCGAACCTCCCACTGCCCCCTTACTCTCAACACTGCGAGCACCGCCGACCGCCGGCCTCTCTCCTCCCCTCTGAGCTCCTCGCCTTCGATACCCCTTGATGGCTGCCGCCATCCCCTCGCCTCCTTCCCCTCCCCGCCTCCCCTTCTTCCGCCTGTAACGGCCGCCGCCATTATGGCCATCATGGCCGGCCCACGAGCTCCGCCCCCCCCTCCTCGCCGGCCCTTGCTTATCCACCTTTACCAATTCATCGTTCTTATCCAAGACTCGTTTATCTAACAATCATATGGTAAATACCAGGTCAGGTGGAGGTCAAGACATTCCCAGTACAAGACGTGCACACATAATTAATCGACAGAATCAAGCACCACCCCCACCACCAAACACAACAATGGAGCAATTCTTGGCAGCCCAGATGCAGCTGTTGCAGAATCTCACCGCCACCATGCAAAACCTGCAAGGGCATCAAAACCAGCAACAACCATATGCAGCCCAGCCACCCAGGGATAAGCACAGGGAGTTCATGAGCCACCACCCTCCAACATATTCTCACTCAGTAGATCCCTTGGACGCTGATGACTGGCTGAAGGCCATCAGTAAGAAGTGGGATATCACATAGTGCAATGACCGCAAAAAGGTTTTGTACGCCTCAGGACGTTTGGAAGGTTCCACAGCGGATTGGTGGGATGCTTACACCGCCAGCATGCTGCCGCTGACACGATCACTTGGGAAGAATTCAAGAATAGCTTCCACTCACACCATATCACTGCTGGTGTGATGAAGCTGAAGGAGAAGGAGTTCTTGTCCTTGAAGCAAGGCAACATGACAGTCAGTGAGTACCTTGATAGGTTTACTCAACTGTCTCGTTACGCGCCCAATGAAGTCGACACTAATGAGAAGCGACAAGAATGTTTTCTGGATGGTCTGATAGGGTCACTCAACTATCAACTACAGAGCCACACGTTCCTTTCAGACGCTACTGAACAAGGCTATAGGCTTGGAAAGCAAGTGTAGTGAACTTGGTGAACACAAGCGGAAGTTCCAATCTCAAGGGCAATCCAGTAGCAACAAACGCCCCCGTTACAACTCACGAC
The DNA here is from genome assembly GCA_032594955.1 of Panicum miliaceum. Taxonomy (NCBI): domain Eukaryota; kingdom Viridiplantae; phylum Streptophyta; class Magnoliopsida; order Poales; family Poaceae; genus Panicum; species Panicum miliaceum. Next base: position 42,119,543 of record CM064061.1, on the reverse strand, counting down.
AAGGAATTCAGTCCCGTTCTGGAGGACAAGGCGGAGGCTATCAACAGAACCAGCAGTTTCCACGTACTCCTCAGCAAACCCAAAGCTTCAACCAGAATAGCAACACACCCCCAACCAACAGCAAAACCATTCAGGCAATACAACCGATGCACCAGTGCGATCTAACAATCCAATCACAGCAGTTCATCCCAATGGTTGTTTTAGGTGTGGTGAATTGGGGCACTATGCCAACATCTGCCCGACACGCAACATGCAGACTCCACAGATACAAAAGAGCAATAGCCAGAGGCCTGCACAACAATCATCTCAAGTACGCACTGGGAATCCCAATTCTCAGGGCAACAAAGGCCAACAGAACTTCGTGCGTGGTAGGGTGAACCACATGGCAGTTGAGACAGCTCAAGAAGCTCATGATGTTGTGCTCGGTATGTTCCTTGTCAATTCTGAATCTGCATCACTTTTATTTGATTCCAGAGCATCACATTCGTTACCAAGCAAGCTACGTGGGAAGGGAAGATGAGCTTATCATAGAGATCCCTGAGTTGTTCTCCAATCTTTCCGAATCTCGAGGGCGAGATTCTCTTTAAGGGAGGTAGATTTGTAACACTCTGGTTTTGAAAAAAGACGGAAAGAGAAAACCCCAGCCCGGCCCATCTCCCCTCTCTCTTTCTTCTCTCCCTCTCTTTTTTTTCTCCTGCACAGCCCACCTTGGCCCATCTCTTCCCCCTGGCCCAACCCACCTTCCCCCTCTTGCTCTCTCTCTTCTTCTCACCGACAGGTGGGGCCCACCTGCGGATCCACCCCCAACCTCCCGCTGCCCCCTTCCTCTCCCCACTGCGAGCGCCGCCGACCGCCCGCTTCCCTCCTTCCCTCTGGGCTCCTCGCCTTTGATACCCCTAGATGGCCGCCGCCATCCCCTCGCCTCCTTCCCCTCCCCGCCTCCCCTTCTTCCGCGTGTAACGGCCGCCGCCATTATGGCCATCATGGCCGGCCCCTGAGCTCCGCCCCCTCCTCGCTGGCCCTTGCTCTCCCTCCCTCGCCCTATAAAACGCACGCCCGAGCCCTTGCTCCTCTCTTTCTCGCTCTCGCGCCCCACCTCCGCGCTCGCCATCGTGCCGACCACCCATAGCGCCGCCGCCACCGTTGATCCGCCGCCTCGCCGCTTCTCCTCGGCGCCCAAGTGCCGCCGGAGCTCTGCGTGAGAGTAAGGACTCTCACCATCCTCTTCTCCCTCAATTTGTCATTCTGGTGTGTGCGCCATTGCTCGCCAGAGTCCGGCCGAGCTGCCTCACCGCCGACGGCCATGCTCCGCTCGTCCCCTCACCTCCCTGACCCCTCCACCTTGCTCGTCGTCGCCTCTGCTCCCTCCCCAGCCCTTCCACGCCGCGAACCAGCCTCGGACGGCCGAGATCGGCCAAGTACGGCGGCCCCGCCGCCGCGCTCGCTCGCCGTCGGCGCCAGAGCCGCCAAGCCGAGTCCCGAGCCGCCCCGCAGAGCCGAGTCGCCAGCCGCACGAGCTAAGTCCCGAGCCGCCCCGCACAGCTGAGCCGCCCGACCGCGCGAGCCGAGCCGAGCGGAGCTGCCCTGATCACCTCTCGGCCGCCCGATCTTGATCCTACGGTAGGAGTCAAACTGACCCCGTACCGGTCAGCCTTGGCAATTTTGCTAAAAAGCCCCTCGTATTCAAAATCAACCCGCAATCCGTCCAGTTCAAAAGTATTTACAGAAAAGTCCTTTTTCTTCTATGTTAGCTCCTGATCTTTTATATAATTGAACCCGCAGTCCATCCTTCACTGCTTTTCAGTCTAACCCTTGTATCTTTTGTTTAATTCTATTCTAGCCCTTAGTTTCTTTCCATATAGCCCCTGGAAGTACAAAATTCTCATAGATAAGCCCCTGGAATCTTATTTTAGCCATATCTTTCTCGTTCTAACTCCAATTTCATCGAATCTCACGCTCACGCGATCATTGCATCATGCTCTATAACTTTATCAGCTTATCTTTCTCTGTTGGTACTGTTTCTTGTACTGTTTCTTATTTTGTGTATGTTTTGCTTGTGATCACGTAGACAACACGCCGTTCGAAGGAAATCGAGAGCAACAGTTCGAGGAAGAGACACAACAGTTTGGCAAGGAAGGCAAGTGAACTCCTCCCCCTGCATATTCTAATTGATCCCAATAATAGCATGATAATCAACTTTACTATATTTGTATTGCATTAACTTGATGGGAATGCCTATTAAGGACTTACCTAGTCTTTTACTCTTGAAACCTTGAACACCGGGTTTAATCTTTTGTTGGGTAGCTATGCTTAATTACTAAACTTTGGGAATGTTGTTGTCTTAATCTTTTGAGAAATGTTAATCATGATCTTTACTTGTTGTTGTAGTACCTGGTTAATTGCAAGACCACTATGTTTAATTGGAACATGGAGAACCACCCAAGAAAATAGTGCAACCACAATGTCACATGGCTCTGACCCTAGCTGATTAATTAGATGTGCGGTTGACTGATGGCCTTACCGAAAGGGCAAGGAGGGGGTCGGTGATTCGGGTATAGCCCGATCCTCTTGGGGTAGCAGCCTTTGCTAAGGTGATGACCATTAGTATGATTCACACCGCTACCGAAACTGTAGCGGGCTATTGATTTTCTGCATGTCTTTGTAAAGGCTTTGTAGTGAATCCCTTGCCACTCACCTCGGGAAGTGTTTAAGAGGCTAGCTACCTCGGGCAAATCGGGAGACACAAATTGTGGGTAAAGTTTACAACCTTTGCAGAGTGTGAAAACTGATATATCAGCCGTGCTCACGGTTATGAGTGGCTTGGACCCTCACATGATAACTAAACTTAAAGAGTAATTAATTTGTGGTTCCTTGGTTTTGTTATAATGCTGTTTCCTTTATGCTTAAGTGGGATGGTATAAACTTACACCTAGGTAAATAGGTGCTTGCTAATAAAATTTGACCAACTAAAAATGCTAACCACTTTGGGCCTTTAACCTTTCCTTGATGACCTTGCATTCTTTCCCCCACTTGCCGAGTACCTACCATAAGAGTACTCACCCTTGCCTAAATGCTGTTCAGAAGAGCACGTTGAAATGGAGAACTACAACGACTTCGAGGAGTTCTAGGCGTGCGTTCACCAGTCAATCGCCTGTGGAAGAAGCCACCGCTAAAGACTTCATTTAGGTTTTCGGTGGAACGCTTATAATCTATCGGAGTGTAATAATGTTATTATTCCCTTTTGTTCATGTTTTCGAACATTGTATTTGGTATATTACACTTTCTATGTCAACATATGTGTGAGAACGGATCCTGGCACACATATGCAATGCATTCGGTTTTGTCGTCAAAATCGGGTGTGATAAAAGTGGTATCAGAGCTGTGTTGACTGTAGGACGCGAGCCTAGATAGAAATGTCCGAAATTAAGGATTCAATTTCTAGCAAAGCCATGTCAGCTTTCCAAAATTCCTTATTTCCTCATAAAAATCTATTTTATTCTTCTTTGTTCTTTTATCAAATTCTGATCTCTTTTGGTTTTAATGTATCCTGAGTTTTGGTTTTTGCTCTTCTAGATGGTCAGGAATAGGCAAACCACCCGTAAGAGCACCGAAGAAGAAGATAACGACAACAACAACGGTCAGGACAACAGCGTCAACAATGATGGCAACGCTAATGGGAACCATGGTGATGATCCTCGCAAGATAGGGACAACTTGCGACATTCACTCCTCGACGGACGAGCCTGGCTACCTCCCCACTCTGCTTCAGGATGTACTGTGGGAGTTGGGCAGCACCGTGAAACCTCTCTACGTCACGGACCACTACTCTGATCCTTCTATTGGCGACTACATCCTCACCCGCGTTCACATCCGAGAATGCATGGAGACTTCCAGAGCCATGAGGACCTGTTCGGTGCACGCCTCCACCGTGCCCCGCTCTACATACGCTTCCTCCATCAGCAACGCCGCCAAGAGAGCTCTTTGGTCCCTCTGCTACACTCATCGCCAGGAGCTGCATACCACCGAGTATCGCCACCTTCCCCGTCGTACTAGTGGAACCAAGGAGAGTGTGGTTCCGCTGGGAGAAGATGGAGAGGACCGTATCAACATCCTTGTCTGAGTCACTGCAGCACTCAATACCGACCTCGAGGGTGTCACCGCCGAGTTTGATAGGACTTTTGAGAAGCTCCATAAGGCTCAAGCCTGGATCGCCCAACTGGAAGCCCAGATCACTGGAGAAGAACCACCGTTGGAAGCAGATGAGCCCCCTTGCCCCGCCGAGTCACCGCCCCGCAAGAGACTCCGCGACGGTGCACCCAGCTTCATCACCGGTCTTCTAGGCTAGGCTTCTAGGCTTTTAGGCTGGTTACCCTTTTAAGCTTTTGTTTCGCTAAAACCGTTCCTGCGAGGACGTGCGTTGTAATAATGCTTGCTTTGTGAACAAGTGCTTGTTTTGTTTTATTTGAGATATTTTGTGGAGTGAGAGCCATAAGTGCATCAGTCAATAAAGAGTTAAAGTTTGTTCAAAATCAAATTCTGTCCATTCTTCCTTATCCACCTTTACCAATTCATCGTTCTTATCCAAGACTCGTTTATCTAACAATCATATGGTAAATACCAGGTCAGGTGGAGGTCAAGACATTCCCAGTACAAGACGTGCACACATAATTAATCGACAGAATCAAGCACCACCCCCACCACCAAACACAACAATGGAGCAATTCTTGGCAGCCCAGATGCAGCTGTTGCAGAATCTCACCGCCACCATGCAAAACCTGCAAGGGCATCAAAACCAGCAACAACCATATGCAGCCCAGCCACCCAGGGATAAGCACAGGGAGTTCATGAGCCACCATCCTCCAACATATTCTCACTCAGTAGATCCCTTGGACGCTGATGACTGGCTGAAGGCCATCAGTAAGAAGTGGGATATCACATAGTGCAATGACCGCAAAAAGGTTTTGTACGCCTCAGGACGTTTGGAAGGTTCCACAGCGGATTGGTGGGATGCTTACACCGCCAGCATGCTGCCGCTGACACGATCACTTGGGAAGAATTCAAGAATAGCTTCCACTCACACCATATCACTGCTGGTGTGATGAAGCTGAAGGAGAAGGAGTTCTTGTCCTTGAAGCAAGGCAACATGACAGTCAGTGAGTACCGTGACAGGTTTACTCAACTGTCTCGTTACGCGCCCAATGAAGTCGACACTAATGAGAAGCGACAAGAACGTTTTCTGGATGGTCTGATAGGGTCACTCAACTATCAACTACAGAGCCACACGTTCCTTTCAGACGCTACTGAACAAGGCTATAGGCTTGGAAAGCAAGTGTAGTGAACTTGGTGAACACAAGCGGAAGTTCCAATCTCAAGGGCAATCCAGTAGCAACAAACGCCCCCGTTACAACTCACGACAAGGAATTCAGTCCCGTTCTGGAGGACAAGGCGGAGGCTATCAACAGAACCAGCAGTTTCCACGTACTCCTCAGCAAACCCAAAGCTTCAACCAGAATAGCAACACACCCCCAACCAACAGCAAAACCATTCAGGCAATACAACCGATGCACCAGTGCGATCTAACAATCCAATCACAGCAGTTCATCCCAATGGTTGTTTTAGGTGTGGTGAATTGGGGCACTATGCCAACATCTGCCCGACACGCAACATGCAGACTCCACAGATACAAAAGAGCAATAGCCAGAGGCCTGCACAACAATCATCTCAAGTACGCACTGGGAATCCCAATTCTCAGGGCAACAAAGGCCAACAGAACTTCGTGCGTGGTAGGGTGAACCACATGGCAGTTGAGACAGCTCAAGAAGCTCATGATGTTGTGCTCGGTATGTTCCTTGTCAATTCTGAATCTGCATCACTTTTATTTGATTCCAGAGCATCACATTCGTTACCAAGCAAGCTACGTGGGAAGGGAAGATGAGCTTATCATAGAGATCCCTGAGTTGTTCTCCAATCTTTCCGAATCTCGAGGGCGAGATTCTCTTTAAGGGAGGTAGATTTGTAACACTCTGGTTTTGAAAAAAGACGGAAAGAGAAAACCCCAGCCCGGCCCATCTCCCGCTGCCCCCTTCCTCTCCCCACTGCGAGCGCCGCCGACCGCCCGCTTCCCTCCTTCCCTCTGGGCTCCTCGCCTTTGATACCCCTAGATGGCCGCCGCCATCCCCTCGCCTCCTTCCCCTCCCCGCCTCCCCTTCTTCCGCGTGTAACGGCCGCCGCCATTATGGCCATCATGGCCGGCCCCTGAGCTCCGCCCCCTCCTCGCTGGCCCTTGCTCTCCCTCCCTCGCCCTATAAAACGCACGCCCGAGCCCTTGCTCCTCTCTTCCTCGCTCTCGTGCCCCACCTCCGCGCTCGCCGTCGTGCTGACCGCCCGTAGCGCCGCCGCCACCATCGATCCGCCGCCTCGCCGCTTCTCCTCGGCGCCCAAGTGCCGCCGGAGCTCTGCGTGAGAGTAAGGACTCTCACCATCCTCTTCTCCCTCTCTTTCTCGTTCTGGTGTGCGCGCCATTGCTCGCCGGAGTCCGGCCGAGCTGCCTCACCGCCGACGGCCATGCTCCACCCGCCCGCTCACCTCCCTGATCCCTCCACCGTGCTCGTCATCGCCTCTGCTCCCTCCCCAGCCCTTCCACGCCGCGAACCAGAGCTCGCTCGCTCACCAAGTCCGGGGGCCCCGCCGCTGCGCTCGCTCGCCGTCGGCGCCAGCGCCGCCGAACCGAGTCCCGAGCCACCCCGCACAGCCGAGCCGCTAGCCGCATGAGCTGAGTCCCGAGCCGCCCCGCACAGCCGAGCCGCCCGCCTGCACGAGCCGAGCCGAGCTGAGCTGCCCTGATCACCTCTCGGCCGCCCGATCTTGATCCTACGGTCTAGATCTAATCTAGACTGGAGTGAAACTGGCCCCATACCGGTCAGCCTTGGCAATTTTGCTAATCAGCCCCTCGGTTTATCCAAAATCAACCTGCAATCCATCCAGTTCAAAAGTATTTACAGAAAAGTCCTTTTTCTTCTATGTTAGCCCATGATCTTTTATATAATTGAACCCGCAGTCCATCCTTCACTGTTTTTCAGTCTAACCCTTGTATCTTTAGTTTAATTCTGTTCTAGCCCTTAGTTTCTTTCAATCTAGCCCCTGGAAGTTCAAAATTCTTGTAGATAAGCCATTGGAATCTTGTTTTAGCCATATCTTTCTCGTTCTAACTCCGATTTCATTGATTCTCACGCTGACGCGATCATTGCATCATGCTCTATAACTTTATCACCTTATCTTTCTCTGTTGGTACTGTTTGTTGTACTGTTTCTTATTTTGTGTATGTTTTGCTTGTGATCACGTAGACAACACGCCGTTCGAAGGAAATCAAGAGCAACAGTTCGAGGAAGAGACACAACAGTTTGGCAAGGAATGCAAGTGGAATCCTTGCCCTGCATATTCTAATTGATCTCAATAATAGTGTTGACGCCAGATTTTGACACGTGTTAAATCGGCGTCGGGAAAAGAAGGTCGGCCGATGCGGCAGATCTAAAGGCTACGGTAAGGAATCGGCCGATTGAGGTAACAGTTGGAAATCGGCCGATTGGTGATACAGCTTGCACCAACAGGATGGGACTATTTCGGAGGGTCTTGGTCAAAAGTTGGTCAACAGGGCAAGGCTAAGTCGGTCAAGGAGCAATTGAAAAGGATCCTGATTGGATTAGGGGACGGCGGCGGAAGATTCTGCGGGAGTCCGTTTCCTTTAAAAGTTATTATAGATATAGTAGTTTTCCTTTTTTAAATAAGGTTGTAACAAGTCATGATCGACTAGGAGTCCTAGTTTTACGGTATAAATAGGAGTCGTCAGGGTCTCGCAAAACGTCAACACATCAATCAACAACAATACTTCCACTTTTTCAGCAATTTACTTTCAAGTCGGCGACTTCGCCAATACTTTTCTTCTTTCACGAGTTCGTACGGATTGGCAGGGCTGCATCAGCTTGATCTCCGGCCAATTGGTAGGTTCCGCTTATCGAGTAATATCCGAGCTTTAACTACGGGCGCATCGCTGTGGTTTCGTTTGGATTTATTCACCAGTTATCGATATTTACTAGAATTGCAAGTTTTACCTGTTGTTCTAGTATTATCACAAGTTATCCAGCTTGAGATCAGAGTAATCGTCTTCGTCGTCGTTCTTCTTCGATTTATCATCTTACAGCCGATTAGATCTATTTCAAGTGTTGCCTCTGTAGTAATTGTTTAGATCGCTCTAGCAGTTTTCTTTACAATTACTACACGATTATTGGCTGATCCATAGCCGATCATCTCTACAGCAAATCGGCCGATTCGCCGCCGACGCGCTTCAGGACAGATCGGAACTCCAGCCGATCGGAGCGCCTGGAATTTAATACTTTATTTCCTTGTCAATCAACAGGTCAGATTGACTGGCACGCCGCGCGAACCGTACCAGGGCGATAACCCGAACAGGAGCTAAGCAGATTCTCCCGGGTCGTGTGTCCGACGCTGAAGACCATCGGCCGATTTCTGTCTGGCCAATTTTAGCGCCAACACACTTTTGGCACGCCTAGTGGGACAAATCCAAGATCTGATATGTCGAAGAACGTGGAAATCTCCGACAACAACATCATTGAGGTCACAGAAGCGGATCTCAAGGACGACCAGAGGGAAGAATTAGCTAAACATCTGGAAGATTATAAGAAGATGTACCTCCAGTCGTTCAGTCGTACCAGAAGCGGGGAGGCTGTCAAGAAGGCTCCTATTCCAGTTCCCCGCCACATCACCATTGCTGAGGACTCGGGCAAGATGTCCGATATGATCCAACAGTCCGTCTACCAGGCATTCATTGATCAATCCTCGGTGATGACCAACACGGTGTATAATGCCGACGTCAGTTCTCTGGCCAGCGGAGCAGTCCAGGGCTATCAGGGACCAGCGTATGCCCTGCCATCCACGCTGCCAGCCAGAAGCTTACCATACACGTCCCAATCGGCTCCTCAGCCGATATTGACGCAACGCGAAGGATACAACACTCCGTTGCCTCCAGCGTCTCCAAGATACGGTGGTGCACCATGTCTCCCATCACAGACACCGCTTCAACCCGTCTAGGTCGTTTCTGTACAATCGCTGCCTACAAGCTCAGTACCCTGGGGAATATCGGCGACAACGGCTTTCCCCGATCCATCAACCGGGCATGGAAGCTATCCGACCTAGGTGACTCACCAATCGGTCGTCTGGCCGACGGTCCCTCAGTATCAGCCGATCTCATCAGAAATCGGCAGGGGGGCAAGCGCTATAGAAGCGTTCAGAGGCGCAGCGCCAATGATGACATATGATGGGGCGGCGGATTCACTTCGCCATCAATTATCAGCTGCTCAGCAGAATTCGCCGCATGCTTCGATTCATCACCCAGCCGTGCCAGCTCTCCAGCACATGCCCGCGCCGCGAACAGTCGTTCATCAGCAGCAGGTGGACTGGACGGCAAGAATAGCAGAAGTGATCCAGGACCAGTTTGGATTGAAGCCAAAGGTGCAAACTTACATCTACAAGACGCCATACCCATCGGCCTATGACTTGCTGCCGTTCCCACACCGCTACAAAGTTCCCGATTTCACCAAGTTTTCGGGGACGGACGATACATCCACTGTAGAGCACATCAACTGATTCATCATCCAGTGCGGGGAGGCTGCCACACAAGATGCTCTGAGGGTGCGTTTGTTTTCATCGTCTCTGTCCGGATCGGCCTTCCAGTGGTTCACCACCTTGCCACCAAATTCTATTGTTACATGGGCCGATTTGGAAAAGCAGTTCCACAAATACTTCTACGCAGGAGTACACGAGATGAAGCTCTCGGATTTGACCAGCCTCAGGCAGAGGAGCGATGAGCCGGTAATAGGATATATACAGAGGTTCAGAGAAGTCAGGAACAAATGCTACAGTCTGGCTCTGACCGATGCACAGTTGGCCGATATCGCTTTCCATGGCCTCCTGCCACAAATCAAAGAAAGATATGCTGCGCAAGAGTTTGAAAGTCTAACCCAGATCGTCCACCATTTGTCAGGACAGGAAGTCCGTCCGTTTGAACAGCGGAGGAATTTTCAAAAGAAGGTAGCATACCTAGAAGGATCTGAATCCGATGGGGAGGAGGAAATTGGCCTGGCAGAATGGGTGAAAGGGAAAAAGCCGATATCATGCCCTTTCGGAAAGAAAGAGCCAGAGACATTCGGCTTTGACACATCAAAGGCCGATAAAATTTTCAATTTACTGCTCCAGGAAGGACAGATTAAGCTATCTCAGCATCACACCATCCCTTCGGCCGATCAACTTAAGAAGATGAAATATTGCAAGTGGCACAACGCCACTTCTCATGATACAAATGAATGCAAAGTCTTCCGTCAGCAGATACAATCGGCCAACGAACAGGGGAGGCTTAAATTTGAAACCCCAGCTAAATCGGCAAAACCGATGAAGATAGATCAGCATCCCTTCCCGGCCAACATGGTCGACACTGGAGGAAATTCACGCCAAACCAAGGTGCTGACGTCAGAATCGGCAAGAAAGGGCGGCGCCGTCGATCCCAGGAGGCAGGTCACGATGGAAGAGATCAAAAGGAACAGGCGGGGCCAGAACGACCACGCAAACCCGTCACCTCCCAGTTCTTGCTCAACAAATATCGGCAGCAGCAAGAACAATCAAGGTACCACGACGAGATGATATGCCGGCATGAAGATCACTGGCAATGTCCGTTCTTCATCCATTGCTGGGAGAACGAAATCAGATTGCCGTCTGTCGATAACTGTCCAGAATGTAATGGATTGAGTTGCAACGATTGCCCGATGCCACACTCTAGGGACAAAGGATCAGAGCCGATCAGCAGAAATCGGCGCGGACGAGAGGAACAACGCGTTTCAGTGCATGATCGGCTGGGGGGCAGAGTTGACCAGTACCACCGGTCAAAAGGCAGGACCAACCAACAGGATGGACTGGGGGGCAGGATCAGCGTGCACGATCGGCTGGAAGAGATGGCCGATGATAGGGTGTCGGACGAGGACCCCCTAGGAAGGGAACCAGATAGGGAATACGCCAGATTATCGGCCAAACCAGTAAATCCCAGGTGGTGTCCCGATGGCCTATCCAGATCCCAGAAACGAAGGATCCAACGTCTACGCCAGTGGGAGCATCAAGAGGAAGAACAGAGGCAGGTGCCAGAGAAAAGAAATGTTAAGTCTCGGGTGTGGCGCCCAAAGAAAAATGATCAAGAAGCAAACAATCAAGAATCGGCAGCTGAAATCAACATGGTGTTCATATTGCCGATGGAATTCATGGCGCCTGACGATCGAGACAAAGCAACAAGAATGGAAGAACAAATGGCACAACTGGTGTTAGAGCCGATGACGGCTACTTTTGAGAAACCAGAAGAAGAAAAACGGCGACATGTTCCGCAAGCTAGGCAAGGGCGATGAAGACCTCACCAAGACAGACATGATGCTGAAAGATTTTGAAGGTAACGTGTCTCCCGCCCGTGGAGCGCTCTGCGTCGACCTCACCATCGGCAGTAAGACCCTTCCTACCACTTTTTTCGTTATTAATGGCAAGGGGTCCTACAACATGCTGCTTGGTCGCGACTGGATACATGCAAACTGCCGTGTCCCATCTACAATGCATCAATGCCTCGTGCAATGGATCGGCGACAACACAGAGATAGTCACTGCCGATTCCGCCTACAGCGTTGCAGCGGCCGACACGCAACAGTGGAGCTGCGAGCACGTCAAATGTATATCTGGCAGGACTTGGGATACTTACTTCCTTAAAGTGTCCGATTTCGGTTTACAGCCGATCCAAGCAGTCGGCTCTGAAGATTCAGATTAAATGGATCAGCTCGTCCGAGAAGACGGAAAACTTGGGCATGGGTTTACGTCGGCCGATTTATTGGAGATGGTAGATTTGGCAGATAGCAGCAAATCAAGGCTGACGTATATTAGTGCTAATTTGGATCCTGAGTATAAGTGTAAACTGATAAATTTATTAAAAGAGTTCAAGGATTGCTTTGCTTGGGAATATCATGAGATGCCAGGTCTAGACCGGTGCATTGTTGAACACCGGTTACCTATAAAATCAGGATATCGGCCATATCAGCAACCTGCACGACGGTGTAACCCCAAGATTTTACCTGATATAAAGGCCGAAATTACAAAGTTAATTGAAGCAGGATTTATTCGGCAGTGCCGCTACGCCGAATGGATTTCTAATATTGTGCCTGTATACAAGAAGAATGGAAAGTTACGCGTGTGCATCGATTTCAGGAACTTGAATCAGGCTACGCCAATGGATGGATATCCGATGCCAACGGCCGATATCTTGATAGATGCTGCCGCAGGCCACAAAGTCATAAGTTTCATGGATGGGAATGCAGGGTACAATCAGATATTAATGGCCGAAGAAGATGTCTCAAAAATGGCTTTCAGGTGCCCAGGTCATCTTGGTTTATTCGAGTGGGTTGTTATGACTTTTGGGTTGAAGAACGTCCGTGCTACATATCAGCAGGCCATGAATTACATCTTCCACAAGCTCATTGGTACATTGGTGGAAATTTATATAGATGACGTCGTGGTCAAGTCAAAAGGTCACCAAGAACATCTGGCCGATTTACAACAAGTATTGGAGTGCACAAGGAAGCATGGGTTGAAGATGAACCCAAACAAGTGTGCATTTGGTGTATCGTCCGGGCAATTCTTAGGATTTATGGTCCATGAGCGCGGGATAGAAGTCAACCGCAAGACCATAGACGCCATCAACAAAGTTGTGGCCCCACAAAATAAAACTGAGCTACAGTCCCTCATCGGTAAGGTCAATTTTATCAGAAGATTCATATCCAACCTGTCAGGACGTATTCAGGCTTTTACCCCTCTGTTGAACTTAAAGCCCGACCAGGAATTCATGTGGGGAGAAGAACAACACAAAGCATTGGAAAATATCAAGCAATATCTAGTTTCACCTCCAGTGTTGGTCCCACCACAGCCTGGTAAGCCGTTCAAATTATATTTATCGGCTGATGAACAGGCTATTGGATCGGCGTTGGTACAGGAGTTTGAGGGGAAAGAACGAGTGGTATATTATGTCAGCAGAAGACTCCTAGACGCCGAAACAAGATATTCCCCGGTGGAGCGGCTATGCTTGTGTTTATACTTCTCGTGTACTAAACTCAGGCACTATTTGTTATCGGCAGAATGCATAGTCGTATGCAAGGATGATGTGGTGAAGTATATGCTATCATTGCCGATTTTGAAAGGACGGATCGGAAAATGTATCCTGGCTCTGTCAGAATTCGATTTAAGGTACGAATCGGCCAAAGCTATCAAAGGTCAAGTAATGGCCGATTTCATAGCTCAGCATTGTGGACCAGAAATTGCCGCCGTCGAACCAGTCCCATGGACTCTATATTTTGATTGTTCTTTGTGTGGGCTCGGATCAGGAATCGGCATTGTTCTTGTGTCGCCTCGGGGGGCAAGTTATAATTTCTCTCTGCGGATAGAAGCTTCCGCAACTAATAATCAGGCGGAATATCGAGCCGTTCTGAAAGGCATACAATTATTAAAGGAAGTCAAAACTGATGCAGTCGAAGTTTTTGGAGATTCCATGCTCATTGTGGATCAATTAAAGGGGCGATCTGAGTGCAAGGATGATATCTTGAGGATATATTATGAAGATTGCCTTCAGTTTTTAAAAGAGTTCAAGTCTGCAATAATTGAGAATATCCCCAGAAATTATAATGAAGAGGCCAACAGGCTGGCCCAACATGCCTCCGGGTATCGGCCGATTCAGGGAGCGATGATGCTAGAGCTCGCGGCCGATGACTGGCGAAAGGAAATCGCCGGTTACTTAAAAGATCCATCCCAAAAAGTGGATCGGCGAATACGTTTTCAAGATACAAAATATGTGTTGCTTGAGGATGATTTATTTTATCGGACGATTGATGGGGTTCTTCTCAAGTGCCTGGGAACAGAAGAGGCAAAGGTTATGATGGGAGAGATCCATGAGGGCGTGTGTGGAGCTCATCAATCGGCTCACAAAATGAAATGGATGATCCGGAACAATGGGTATTACTGGCCAACTATTCTTGAAGATTGTTTCAGGTATTACAAAGGATGCCAAGACTGTCAGAAGTTTGGTAATGTACAATGTGCGCCAGCATCGGCTATGAACCCAATAATTAAGCCGTGGCCATTCAGAGGTTGGGGAATAGATCTCATCGGACAGATTCACCCTCCATCAAGCAAAGGGCATAAGTTCATATTGGTGGCTACAGATTATTTTACTAAGTGGGTGGAGGCAGTTCCTTTAAGGAACGTGACATCGGCCGATATGATTGAATTTGTTAAAAGCCATATTATCTATCGATTTGGTATTCCTCAAACCATCACAACTGACCAAGGAACAATGTTTACTTCTGGAGAATTCGGAGAGTTTGCCGCCGATATGGGGATTAAATTATTAAATTCTTCTCCATACTATGCTCAAGCCAATGGCCAAGCAGAATCGTCCAATAAAGGGATAATCAAACTGATCAAGAGGAAGATAGAAGAGCAACCCAAAAAGTGGCATATGTCTTTGGCTGAATCTTTATGGGCATGTAGGATGGCTTGTCATGGAGCCACTAAGATATCCCCTTATCAGTTGGTTTATGGTCATGAGGCGGTCTTGCCTTGGGAGATAAAGACGGGGTCAAGACGGATATCGTTACAAGATCAGTTAACGGCCGATGACTATTCCTTTGTCATGAAGGACGAGCTTGACGATTCGGCAGGTTTACGGTTGAGAGCCCTAATTAGTATAGAAGAAAACAAGAAAAGGGTGGCCAGATGGTATGACAAAAAGGTCAAAGTAAAACAATTCTCTCGAGGAGATTTGGTATGGAAGTTGGTGCTGCCGATAGGATCCAAAGATCCCAAATTCAGTAAATGGTCACCCACTTGGGAAGGGCCGTACAGAATCGGCCGATGTGCCCCTGAGAATGCATATATTCTGGAGACAGTCGAAGGGGAGGAATTCCCAAGAGCTTTGAACGGACGATATCTGAAGAGGTACTATCCAAGCATTTGGGTAGATGCATAACTTGCAATAAAATGTATCAAGATAATATGGCCGATTTCTCATCGGTTTTTGTCTACACATCTGATGAAGAAAACATTGGGGTTCATTACTGGTTGAAAATGACAGAGTACATGGCCGACATGGTACAAGTCGCCCTTAGAATAAAAATACCGATATGTCTACTAATTACGCCTACGCTGGATTTCTCTCTCGATGGGACCCAGTTCTATCATAAGGCTGAGCCTTTTCTCCTTCGGGTCCTCTGCAGTGGCTCCAGTTTCAACTTGGTTGCAAAGTTCTATCAGTAGGCGGGTCTTCTTCTCCTCCACATCCTCCATGGCAACTTCGGTCTTAGCTTTACAAGGAAGTGGAGGATTTTTTTCAGGAGATGGTCGCTTACGGACCAAAAAGTGAGCATCTTTAAGGTCCCGGTATTCTTGGACGACAGCAGGGACATGATCCCTGAGTTCCTCAGCATGAGCTCTTATCAGATCTGTGTCTGCCTGTGATAGTGGTTCTTCTGAATGCATGATTTCAATCGCTCGTTCTAGACCAGGGCTGAGACGTTTTGGCTAAACGGAGATAAAAGGGGTTACCCAACATCAGAGCGATTGAGATGCTTAGGGGAAAGGCAGAAGAGAAGTTCATACCTGGTTGACAGAGGAAGAAGATAAAGAGGACGAAGAAGACATCTTGCCGTTCGGTTCGGGACAGCAAAGAGGGAAAGAGAAGATAAGTGATGCGTATGCCTCTGGAGATGGTGAAGGGTCTACTTATAAAAGAAGGAGAGGTAGATGGATGATGAGACACGTCCTATCGGAGTAAATACATACATAAATGCAAAGCTAACTGAAGAAACAGTTCGAAACCAAATCGGCGCAGTAACATTGAAGGAGCAATAAATGTTTACAATGTTCTATACAACCCAAGGAAAGAATCTATGGCTACAATAGCTTGTCGTCTAATTTGATCGGCCGAATCTAGTACTCTCTGATCATCATCGGCCGATCCTGGGACTTCTGACACACGGCGACGAAGCCTTATCGTTTCACGGGCCAGATGCTGTCTTTCTTGCTTCAGCTCACTGATGATGGATGGGAGTTCTTGGAGTTTCTTTTCTTCAGCGGCTATCTCTTTGGTTATCTGTTCCATCTCCTTGGCCAACTCTGCCCTTCTCCGTTTCAGCCGATCTATCGCGCCGACAATGTCCGGACGGCAGCTTTCGAGGAAGTTTTTGCCATCTGGGCACGATCGGCCATGTGGCGCAATGCCCTGGAAACCGGAATATGCATATGCTCTATATCGGCAGCATGCGCTAAGTTTTCTGATACTTCTTCCGGGATTCGACCTTTGATTTCGTTGAAAAGTCGTCGAATCGGCGAAGCATCTTCTACCAATCGGCCGATGTCGTCTTGAAGGAGAGTGCGCATGCTTTCGAGCTTGGCGCGGACATCATCGGAGGTAGAGCTCGATGGGATTGGGTGTGAAGCAATTTCCTCGTCATCAGACAAGGAGACGGCAAAGGAGAAGATGCTGTTGTTAGGGGTGTCTTGCTCCTGTGAGAAAATAAAGTAAAGGGTAGGCAAGCAGTAAAAGGAAATTGGCCGATTCTAATGGTAAGTTTGTTACCTCCTTAAAGCGAATTTCCCTTGCCTGCGCCGGTGGAAGCGTTTCCCTTGTCTCAGGGGCTGGTGCAGTTGGCTCGTCGGAAGAGGAAGATTCAACGATTATTAGTGCTCCGCTTGGACCAGCTTCCTGAAAAAGACATAAAAGAAGATCCTGTGAGTGTGCTATGGGAAATTGAAATAAGATAGTGTGAGAAATTTGCCATGCCTCTGTGGATCTCCCGGCCGATGTCTGTGGTGGGGTTGTAGTTAACATACCCAAATTGGCCTGCAGCAAGATCGATTAAGTTTTCTGAAAGTTAAGAGATCAAGGTAAGAGATGATTTACCTCGATGGTAGGAGCTGCTGGAGTTTCGGCTTCCACTTGGGATGTGGCCGATTGCTGCGGAGACTGCGGTGGAATAGCTTGTGCAGCCTGGTAGAGGAAGAGAGTCAATGTCAGTGGAAGATTTGGAGAATATATGAGATAAGTAAGATTACCTGAATAGCTTCTACTAATAGCGATGCTGCAGCTGCCCCGACTTCGGCGGTGACTTGGGGATCGGCCATCTCGACAACCGGCAAAGGTAAAGGGATTGGAGTCTCGGCCGGTGTCACCGCCATCTGGTCGGCCGATCCGATACGGGGAGTCTCGGCCGATGCCACTGCCATCTGGTCGGCCGATTCGATACGAGGAACCTCAGCCGATGCTATTGCCGTCTGATCGGCCGATCCGATGTGAGCTCGCACTCGACGACTGGTTATCTTCGATGTTGGCCTTTTCGGTGCTCGTTTCGATTGGCCAGTAGAGATATCCTTGACAGTTGGAGCATGGAAGCCGATAAGTGGATACGGCGTGTATTGATGGTGACTATCTATCGGCCTGCCGCTTCGGCTCCGCATCGGAGGGACATGGCTTTCAGACTGTGAAGATGAACGTGAGTTAATAACAAGATGACAATATGGAAAGAGATAGCATTGGAATCGGCTGAGAAAAAGGACATACCGCTGCATTTGGATCAATGTTTTCTGGGTCCAGAATGTTGCAATAAGATGATGGAGATTTGCAGAAGAGGTGTTGCTTCCATTCTGCCCACCATAATTTGAATTGCTGGGTGGCAAAAGAGGCAACTGACCAATTATTCAGATTGATGGTACTGGAATCCGGTACTAGGTCGCACAGCCGACTGTAATCAAGACTTGAAGTCAGTCCATCTCTGAATTTCGCTTGACTGGCGAAATAGACCCAAATCGGCAGTTGGCCAAGACCTAGTTGCCTTGCTGCAGCCGATGGATTGTAGAACTCATAGGTGGGAGAGTCCTTTCCTGAGTAGAAATTGGCTGGCAGAATCCCCGGCTTGATCAAAACATCCATAAGCTCTCTGTCAAAAGTATGGGTGGAGAAGTTGTAGCTTATGGGTAATTCGAAAATCGGCTCCACTGCTTGATATGGGTGCCAGCTGACGGTCTCTTCACTAAGGCCATTATAAAAACATCTGAAGTACTCAGCTGTGTGGGTAGCAGTAAACTGGCAGCCGGGGAAGGCCGTTGCCGCTTCTCCAAAAGATCTGCAGCGACGTCGGATGGATGGATTCTCCTCTGACTCAATGTTAGGAAAAGTTTTGGTCTCTATCCGTTGCTGAGAGACCTTGCTCATGTATAAATTGAGCCAGAGGGTGATAAACCACCAGGGACCGCCAGGGTTCCCGATCGGCTCCCCCTTCGACAGCTTGGTGCCGATTTGGTGCATCAGGTAGTAGGCCGATCCCAGCAGATGTTTTCCAAGAGGGATGGCCGATCCTTGTGACAAAGCCTCCGCTAAAGCTTGGGTGTTTGAAGAGGGTCCAACTGCTCTGCCACAGAAAAAGTGCTTTTCTAGCCACATCATCAGAAAAGCAGTATGCTCCCTCTCTGAAACTGTCCCGGTCTTCATATTTTTGCTAATATATCCTTTCCACCTGCCGATTCCTTTGGTCTCTAGCCGATGTGATGGCTTGAACAGATAGTTGAAAGGGGTATCGGCGGAGGAGACATCAAGACCGGTCAACAACAGGGCATCGGCCAGAGTCGGGGTCATGGGTCCATATCCGAAAAGGAACGCGTTCAGTGCATCAGACAAAAATAAGAAGCTGCCATGACCAGAGGTTCATTTCTTTCCATCTGAGACAAGGATAGGTCTATACACTGGCCGATTTTCTGTTCATCCCACTGAACCCTCCAAGATCTGGCCACTCTCTGGTACCATTCTCTCCAACCGGGGGTTTCATTTGGCCAGGATCTAAAAGTACCTACCCACTGATCTAGGTCCATGGGCGACTTCTTGAATGGGATTCTATGAGTTTCTAGACTGATCAGGTCTGTTGGATCGGGGTTCCCCATAGGGCCCAAGCAGATGAGGTCAGGGGATTCTGAGAGGGGGATGGTGATTCGATGCCTAAGTGCCTAAAAAGGGAGAAAAGGGGAAGAAACTGAGAAAGGATCCGGAAAGTACTGAAGCAGTAGAAAAGCGAAAAGGAAAAAATTTTCAAGCATTTACCTCTGGGATGGAAATCATCGTCGCCGATTGGGCCGCCGCCGCTGAAGGAGTTGCCGATGGAGCTTCCGTGGATGGAGCGGTCGCCGATGGTGACGCCATTGGAGGGTTGGAGCAGGTCGCGGATGAGATCGCCGGAAGAGGGGAAGCGCTTGGAGATCAAAGAGAGCTTGGAGGAAGACGAACAGTGGTTCGTTGGAGGAGAATGCTAGATTTGTGGGGAAGAGTAGGCGGAGAAGGCCAGTACTTAAGAAAAAATCGGGAGAGCAAGGGCAAAGATGGTATTCCTACCGCACCGTCTACACGAATTCCAGGGGAGCAGTCGTTTCGCGCGCTCGGTCCGAGGAACGGAAGGAGGTTTTCACTGCACCCGTTTCGGAGGAAAGGATTAAAGAAAGAGTTTTGAAGAAAAAGTTATATTTTACTCCGAAACTGGAGGCATGTGTTGACGCCAGATTTTGACACGTGTTAAATCGGCGTCGGGAAAAGAAGGTCGGCCGATGCGGCAGATCTAAAGGCTACGGTAAGGAATCGGCTGATTGAGGTAACAGTTGGAAATCAGCCCATTGGTGATACAGCTTGCGCCAACAGGATGGGACTATTTCGGAGGGTCTTGGTCAAAAGTTGGTCAACAGGGCAACGCTAAGTCGGTCAAGGAGCAATTGAAAAGGATCCTGATTGGATTAGGGGACGGCGGCGGAAGATTCTGCGGGAATCCGTTTCCTTTAAAAGTTATTATAGATATAGTAGTTTTCCTGTTTTTTAAATAAGGTCGTAACAAGTCGTGATCCACCAGGAGTCCTAGTTTTAGGGTATAAATAGGAGTCGTCAGGGTCTCGCAAAACGTCAACACATCAATCAACAACAATAGTTCTACTTTTTCAGCAATTTACTTTCAAGTCGGCGACTTCGCCAATACTTTTCTTCTTTCACGAGTTCGTACGGATTGGCAGGACTGCATCAGCTTGATCTCCGGCCAATTGGTAGGTTCCGCTTATCGAGTAATATCCGAGCTTTAACTACGGGCGCATCGCTGTGGTTTCGTTTGGATTTATTCACCAGTTATCGATATTTACTAGAATTGCAAGTTTTACCTGTTGTTCTAGTATTATCACCAGTTATCCAGCTTGAGATCAGAGTAATCGGCTTCGTCGTCGTTCTTCTTCGATTTATCATCTTACAGCCGATTAGATCTATTTCAAGTGTTGCCTCTGTAGTAATTGTTTAAATCGCTCTAGCAGTTTTCTTTACAATTACTACACGATTATCGGCTGATCCATAGCCGATCATCTCTACAGCAAATCGGCCGATTCGCCGCCGACGCGCTCCTCAGGACAGATCGGAACTCCAGCCGATCGGAGCGCCTGGAATTTAATACTTTATTTCCTTGTCAATCAACAGGTCAGATTGACTGGCACGCCGCGCGAACCGTACCAGGGCGATAACCCGAACAGGAGCTAAGCAGATTCTCCCGGGTCGTGTGTCCGACGCTGAAGACCAAAGGCCGATTCCTGTCTGGCTGATTTTAGCGCCAACAAATAGCATGATAAACAACTTTACTATATTTGTATTGCATTAACTTGACGGGAATACCTATTAAGGACTTACCTAGTCTTTTACTCTTGAAACCTTGAACACCGGGTTTAATCTTTTGTTGGGTAGCTATGCTTAGTTGCTAAACTTTGGGAATGTTATTGTCTTAATATTTTGAGAAATGTTAATCATGATCTTTACTTGTTGTACCTGGTTAATTGGAAAACCACTATGTTTAATTGGAACATGGAGAACCACCCAAGAAAACAGTGCAACCACAATGTCACATGGCTCTGACCCAGCTGGTTAGTTAGATGTGTGGTTGACTGATGGCCTTACCGAAAGGGTAAGGAGGGGGTCAGTGATTGGGGTATAGCCCGGTCCTCTTGGGGTAGCAGCCTTTCCTGAGGTGCTGACCATTAGGGAGGGTCATGGTTCACACCGCTACTGAAACTCTAGCGGGCTATTGGTTTTCTGCATGTCTTTGTAAAGGCTTTGTAGTGAATCCCTTGCCACTCACCTCGGAAGTGTTTAAGAGGCTAGCTACCTCGGGCAAATCGGGAGACACGAATTGTGGGTAAAGTGTACAACCTCTGCAGAGTGTGAAAACGGATATATCAGCCGTGCTCACGGTTATGAGCGGCTTGGACCCTCACATGATAAATGAACTTAAAGACTAATTAATTTGTGGTTCCTTGGTTTTATTATAATGCTATTTCCTTTATGCTTAAGTGGGATGGTATAAACTTACACCTAGTTAAGTTGGTTCTTGCTAAGAAAATTTGACCAACTAAAAATGCTAACCGCTTTGAGTCTTTAGCCTTTCGTTGATGGCCTTGCATTCTTTCCCCCACTTGCCGAGTACCAACCATAAGAGTACTCACCCGTGCCTAAATGCTGTTCAGAAGAAAATGTTGGAGTGGAGAACTACAACGACTTCGAGGAGTTCTAGGCGTGCGTTCACTAGTCAATCGCCTGTGGAAGAAGCCGCCGCTGAAGACTTCGTTTAGATTTTCGGTGGAAAGCTTATAATCTATCAGAGTGTAATAATGTTATTATTCCCTTTTGTTCATATTTTCAAACATTGTCTTTGATATATTACACTTTCTATGTCAACATATGTGTGAGAATGGATCCTGGCACACATATGCAATGCATTCGGTTTTTGTCCTCAAAATTAGGTGTGACACGCCGGAAGCGCCTTTCCTCGAGTTCCACGGGGAACGACCAGTGAGGGACTTCAGTTGGACTTGGGGGACGCCAACGCCGGAGAAGGCCCTCGTGGCAGCCATAAAGGAGACTGTTCGGTAGCGTGTGGTGAAGGCGGGGCTTAACGGTGTGACGCTCTTCTACACCATGCGCGAGGGACGCGTGATGCCGCTGCCGGAGAGGAGGATGCCAATGTGGTTGTACTTGGGTCCGTCCGACCCAGATCAGGCATTCGCCGAGGAGCTCCCTGAGGATGAGGTGTGGTCGTGGCTGCTGATGGTCCTCAAGGGAGCCGACCACGAGGAGGTCGGGGGCATGGCTCCTTTCGACTGCAAGAACCCTCCCAATCTGGTACGCCTTTTTCCCTTACTGATTACCCCTGTTTAGTGGCGTTGAGCTTGTTCGACGTCTTGCGAATGCTCTGTTTTCGCAGGGACTGGGCCATTCGTGCTCTCATCCTCGCCTTCCCGAAGGCCCGGAGGGGAGGGTGAAGCAGATTGCCCAGCAGCAGGCTGCTCAGGAGAAGAGGAAGAAGAAGGGCGATAGGGCCGCGAAGCGGCATCAGAGGGACATGGAGATCACGCGTCGGGCGCGTCAAGGGGACGACCGGGACATGGTGCAAGAGCAGTATGCTTCCACCACTGAGACCGAGTCGAGTCTCAACTCTAGTAGCGGGGCCGACTCGGAGGAGACGTGGAGTGCGGCGTTGTGCTCTGCTGCGGCGGGCAGGTGTGACAACCCTGGTAAAAAAAAAATTTCATTTCTAAAATCGGTATCATTAGCCTAACCCTATGCTTGAACCAACTAATGAAGGGGTGGAAAGAATTAGAACGAGTTCAGTTGGAATTCAAATTTAATTTGAGCACATTTGGTTACTTTTGAACTTTTAAATTTAACTTTCAAACCATAAGCCAAATGAGATGTTGCCTGAAACCAAACTGGTAGAACTTTTTATTCTGAACAACTTTCGTGTTCAAAAGTTTTTGAAATTCAAATCAGAAAGAGGAGAAAACGCCCTGTTTGTACCCAGCCCCTTGAAGTTTTCCAAATTTTCGCATTCAGGCCCTCGCCCCCCCCCCCCCCCTCTCTCTCCTCCCCGCCCGACCGCCGCGCGCCAGGTGGCCGGCGACGCCTAACCGGCGCGAGGCACCAGGCCAGTGGCCGCCGCGCCACCCCGCCACGGCCGGCTTTGCCCCCTCTCCACGCCGCGCGGCCCAGTGGGCGCCCGCGCGTGCACGCGCCGCTGCCGCGCCCAGCCCCGCCGCCCGTCGCGCCCAGTCACCGCGCCCCACCGTGCCGCCCCGGCTCCCGCGCCCCGCCCGTCACTGCGCCCGCCCTCCGCCCGAGCCGCTGCAGCTGCTGCTCCACCACTCCACGCCCAGCGCTATCCCCTCGCGCCCACGCCATATCCCGGCCGCCCAGTCGCCGCGCCCGCTCGCCGCACGCCGCGCCGGCGTTCTGCTGCCGCCCGCCGCGCCCAGTGCCGCGCCGTGCCGTGCCTCCGCCTCGCACACCGCCCAGGCCCCTCCGCACCCCCTCCTGCCCCTATAAAAGCCAAGCCCCGGCCGCCCGCGCGAGCCCCGCACCCATAACGTCCTCGCCGCCGCCATTGCCGCCGCCGAGCGCCGCCCGCCGTGGACAGCCCTCCACCGCCGCCCACCGCCCAAACGGAAGCTTCAGCCACCACTACATCATCCCCCTGAAGCTCGCCGACCCGCCCAACGCCGCCCAGAACCACCGGAGCGCCACCGCCCGCGCTGCCGCCGCCGCCGCCGCCCCTGCTCGCCGTGGACAGCGCGACCCCCGACCTCCTCCGTCCAAGCCAAGTCCCTGAGCAGCTTCCCCACGCGCCACCGAAGCTCGCTGACCGGACCAGGCCGCCCCAAGCCCGCCGGAGCACCACCGTCGACGCGTGCCGCGCCGCCGCCGCCTCTGCTCCAACGCCGGCGAGCCCTTCCCGGCCGTCCCCCACCTGAACAACACCCCCACGAGGTAGCCCTCACACCCCTGAACCTTCCCCGACCCTCACCCCTCGCCGCCGGCGAGCCCCTCGCTGGAATTTCGGCCGGCCGCCGTACCCGAGCCGCCTGAGGACCCAATTGCAAGAATTTAAATCTTTAGAAGGGTCTGCATGTAAGATTCAAGGACCCAGTTGTAAAAGAAAGTTTCAAATCTAGATTCAAATTCAGTGAAATTGTAAAATTCGTATAAAATCGTAGAAAATTTAGAAAAATGCAAACTCAACCGTTCTGGAATCCTTAGAACAAACTCTACCACTTGTGTTACAAAAAGTTTCTTAGAATCCCTACATATTTTGCTCTACATTAAATGGAAGCTTTGATGGACTTATTTTGTACCCACTGTTGTAGAACAATGCTGACCCTAAATTTTGGGCAGTGAGTTAGTTGCTTGATGTTTAGGATTGTGTAAAAAGATCAGGCCCAAATTCCAACTGTAGCTTTACTGTTTATTAAACTTAGTTTCATACCATGTTTAAGTAGAATGTTTTCTCCCTGCAGTTAAGTGGTGAACCACCCAATGAAACTTTTTCTATGCTAATGTATTGCTACCTAGAAGCCAGAGAAAAATTAGGAGACTTTTTATCTCACAGTAACCTATTTATTTGATTTATGTTCTAATAACATGCGTTAAATCAAGAAAATAGTATCTTAGCTTGGAAAATTCTCAAATTTTTACTAGGAGATATACTATGGTAGAGGTTGCTGTGTAAAAAGTTCCAGGGACAAACACTCTGTGTAGGGTCCTGTAAAAATGAATCCTTGAATAACCTAGGTGTGTAATGTCATATTTTCTATGCTCTGGATACTGCATAATAAATCCTACAAAAATTACAGTAGCTTCTACATACTTAAGTGAAAGCTCTGCAAAAATCTTAGACTCAGTTGTTGCACCATTTGTCCTGTACAAAAAGAACAAGGATCTAACAGCAACTATGTAATATATTTTTCATAATTAATCTGTTACATAAAATTGGCTGAAAATTTTACAGTAAGCGCATCTTTCCCTGATGTGCCTGAATCCAAAATTTCATAACCAGAAACCATCCATTGTAGTAATTACTCTTAAATCGTATCGGTTACCATTGCCACGACTTAAACTTGTGCATTCATGTAGAATCGACGACTCTCGCCGACGGAACTTACGAGCTGGTGCCCGAGTCCGAGAGTGAGCAGCGAGAAGCCCAGGCGAATCTAACTGAAGCTCTTGAAGACCCGAGCCCAAGTTCGGAAGGGCCCCGGACTAACTTTTCGCAAGAAGGCAAGCCCCGGAGCATAACCTATTTCTTTCCTAATTATGCAACTCATTACTCTTTGCTTGTGCATTAAGTTTATAGGAGCTGAATGAAAACTTAGTTACATGATGTTAGGAACCCTTGCTTGAAAACTAGACATAAGGTTCGATAGAATGCTGTGCTAATAGGACTCCGGTAAAAGTCGAGTGATTTCCTGTCACTCGCGAGAAAATAGGAGTTGAATGTCTACTACACGCTGCAATCATAAGGACACGGACAGGTTATGTAACAATGGTTACGATTGAGGCCCGTCTGTCTAGTGAAAAATGCTAAGGCCGCAGAGTGTGGTAGTGATGATTAAGTCTTTGAACGTACTAAACACATGCCGAGATTATGGGAATCGGTAAGCTTAAGTACCTGATTGGCCCGGCAAGGGGACGGCATCCTACCCTTTGAACTTCGGTCCCATGTGCATATGGCGAGTGCAGAGAGTGGTCACGACCCGGCGCCGAACCGTGGCGTGGAGTTCTTGTACTCTCGGAGGGTAGCCCCGATCCACGACCCGGAAAGAAAGGGGAAAAGTTGCACGTGTGACTCTAGGGAGTAACCACGTGACGTGTGTTTAGGTTTCCCTTGCAAGGTTAAGAAATTCGATTCGAATCGTCCGTTTCTCACGGCTATTGAGACTGCTTAACCATTTTTACCCACAGAGTAAGAAGAGGAACAATGAGGATGAATGAACTGGTTGGATGAAAAATTTAATGCTTCACCATGTATGCTTTTAGATAGCTGCTTATCTAGAAGGGTTAACGAAACTAGAATCTTGAGCTAAAAGTTGAAAGTAAGGACCCACTTGTAGATGCTTTTCGGCAAAACCAACCCCTGAGCCAAAAAGCCTTGCATATCTAGAGTCGGTGGAGTAGATTCCACTACGCGGGTAAGTCTTGCTGAGTATTAGTATACTCAGCCTTGCTTGTGGCTCGTTTTCAGGTGAGACCTTCGAAGATTTGATTGCTAGCTTGACTTGGCCGTGTACTTTTCCCCCTGGTTGGTCGGTGGAATGGGATGCGCCCCCGTCCAATGGAGATAACGCCGAGTGATGTCTCGTACGGGCTTCATCGAGACATCCTTATCGTCGAAGTAGCTTTCGCTGTTTTATTTTCCGCTGCAACTTAAACTCTGAAGAACTTATTTATGATTATTTATGATCATTGGAGTACTTGGTTTCTAAATTTAAAACTTGGTCTGTAATATTCACTTATGATAATGTTGTAATATTTGTTGGAATGTGGTATTCTCTGGGCTCATCGTCGCGTGAGCATTTGTATGTATGGCGCTCGATCCGATTACCGTGGTTGTATCGGGAGGTTATACCCGACAGACTAGTGGATTACTCCGTTTGAAGTGTAAGGTTAACCGAAATTGCCCTAATGGTGATGGTTAATACACTTGAGCCGGATTAATTCAGGTGGTTCTGCCACAGCAGGGATGGTGGCATCGAATAGCAGGAAGCTAGCAGCTCTGAGACATGCGATGCTAGCGGTTCCGAGGCATCCCTTGATGTCTCCAGCGCAAGGAAGCGCGCAGAAGAGGACGCTGCGGCGCGGGAGGATGAGGAGGCGATGCGTGCTCGGGATTGCCGTGATCATCGCCTGTGCCGGGGGCGCTGACGGAACTTGAGAGCACGCCTGCCAGAGGCGGCTGCTCCTCGTCCGCCCTAGTGTTACTGCCACCGCGGGTTGTGGTGTCGACGCCGCTCCCGAGGGTCGTGAGGGAGAAGATGCCGGCTCGCCGCGGTGGCCGTGTTGCTCCTGTGTTCGCGGCGCCGACGGGGCGAGGAGTTCCCCCAATGCTTGGGAGAGTGCCTGGCGCCGCGAGAGCACCGGCTGGAGGCAATCGTTCGACGGCGGGGCCTCCCCCCCTCAAATTCGGGTATGTGTACTTTCCCCTAAGCCCGGTTGGTAGAATGCTCTTTGAGTTTGTGATTTGATTTAGTCTTCCTTGTTTAGGAGAATGACAGAGATTTCCATGGGAAGCTCCCTAGAAATGGTCGAGTGGACCCCTAGCCGGCCCTTTCTTTCAATGATGGGAAGAGGGAGGGGCTGAGGCGTTGCTTGTCCGGCCGTTTTGCCAGAGGCGCTTCGCCTCTCGCCGAAGCGGGGAGTGTGTTGACGTTTCCTAGCATCACGAAATAAATCCGCAAGCGCACGGATGACATTATAGCTTTCACCCAGGAGTATTCCAAGGGCATCGTATCCACTGAGGAACGTGTATATATTCTCTAAGGTTTAGGTTCGTCCAAGGACACCGCACTAGCTAGAGGCAAGGAGTAGAGAGGGTTCCTAAGGCTAACAATTAAAGATAAGATAGAACTATCCTAGTTGCTTGCTTTGGGCTACTAGCCTCCCACAGAATAAGACTAGTGAGTTCTAGTAATACGGCACTGGGATATACCCGAACGGGGAGGGTTACGCTGGATAGATAGGGCTGTCACCACCTGCTACCTACCTCATCTAACCATGGGATATACCACAACCAACAGGTAAAGACTGATGTAGACACCACGTCTACACCATTCCTTACTAACTCTAGAATCGTTTCTATTCTAGAGGCATCCACTACACTAGCGAACTGTTGATTCAGCAAACAACTAGGGGAAATTAGCTCTACACTTAACTAAGAAACTAAAGCACAGAAGAATTCACGAACACTTACTATGATTGATAAGCATGCGTCGAGGTACAAGATGGAGAAGAGCGCCGGTGTGCACAACGGATCCTCCCTGACTCCCCCTCACTCTCTCCCTAACTCCGAAGCACTACTTAGGCAGCACTAAGCCTCTAAAGAGAAGCCCCAAACTCCAAAAGTGAGAGAGGATGGAGAGGTGAGTTGTGTCCCTATTCTTACCCCCTCCCCTTGTATTTATAGGGGTGAACAGGGGGTGTCTCGGCCAGCAAACTTGCGAACTCAGGCAGAACCGACCTTGGGAATGCCACGTGGAAGCTGGTAAGTCGGTTTGCCTTTACTGGGTCGGCCGACCTAGGTGGGTCGGCCAACCTGGGCCTGGCCCAGATCGGGTCCAGCTTCGCCTGGGTGACTGGTAAGTGGGCGCTGTGACAACCCTGGTAATTACTTTTCCAAAACCAATGTCATTAGCCTAACTCTATGATTAAACCAACTAATGAAAGGGTGGAAAGAATTAAAACGAGTTCAGTTGGAATTCAAATTTAAATCGAGCACATTGGGTTACTTTTGAACTTTTAAATTTAACTTTCAAACCATAAGCCAAATGAGATTTTGCCTGAAACCAAAGTTGTAGAACTTTTTATTTTGAACAACTTTCGTGTTCAAAAGTTTTTGAAATTCCAATCAGAAGGAGGAGAAAATACCCTGTTTGCACCCAGCCCCCTGAAACCTTTCGAATTCTTGCATCCAGGTCCCTCACCTCCCCCTCCTCTGCTGCACCGCGCGCTCGCCCGACAGCCGCACGCCACGTCGCCGGCGATTCCTGCCCCCACGCCGCGCCAAGCCAATGGCCGTCGCTCCCTGCCGCAGCGGCTTTGCCTCCCCCACGCCCACGCCTCTGCCCAACCCGAGTGCACCCAGCTGCGCGCGCCAGACCTCCGGCGCTCTGCTGCACCGCCGCGCCGCCCAGCCACTGGCCGCCGCCCAGGCGCCCAACGGCGTGCCCCCGTCGTGCCGCCCGGCCCAGCCCTGCCTGGACCCCTCCTCCCTCCCTTGCGCCTATAAAAAGCCGAACAGAGCCCCCCTCGCGCGCCTGGAAAGCCACCGCGCCTCCATTGCCGCCGGCGCCCCCACCTCGCCGCGGTTCCCTTTGCTCCGGCCCACCTCCGCCCGAGGCAAGCACTGAAACGGATTCCCCTCGACGCACTGAAGCTCCCCAGCCCGAGCCCCGCCGCCCTCCTCGCCGGAGCGCCGCCGTCCGCGCCGCCCCTCCGCCGCCGCCCCTGCTCTCCGCGGCCAGCCCGCCACCGGCCACCCCAAGCCACTCCAAGACCACCAATAGGTGCGCCCTGGTTCCCTCTCCGTTCTCCCCCACCTTGCCCTCGCCGCCGGCGACCGAGCTCGCCGGAATTTGGCCGGACAGGACGACCCCGCCGTGATTTTGCGACCAGGGACCACATTGCAAACGCCCAAATCTTTCTAGGGGGTTTTCTGCTAGTTTTCAGGGACCCCTCTGTAAAGAAAGTTTTAACCAAACCAGTGAATTTGTAAAATTCGTATAAAATCGTAGAAAATTCAGAAAAATGCAAACTCAACTGTTCTGGAATCCTCAGAACAAACTCTACCACTTTTGTTACAAAAGTTTTCTCAGAATCTCAAAATATTTTGCTCTACATTAAATAGAAGCTTTAATGGACTTATTTTGTACCCACTGTTCTAGAACAATGCTGACCCTAAATTTTGGGCAGTGAATTAGTTGCTTGATGATTAGGACTGTGTAAAAAGATCAGGCCCAAATTCCATCTCTAGCTTTACTGTTTGTTAAACTTAGTTTTAATTCATGTGTAAGTAGAATGTTTTGTCCCTGCAGTTAGGTGGTGAGTCACCCATTGAAACTTTTCCTATGCTAATGTATTGGTACCTAGAAGCCAGAGAAAAATTAGGAGACTTTTTATCCCACAGTAACCTACTTATTTGATTTATGTGCTAATAACATACATTAAATCAAGAAAATAGTATCTTAGCTTGGAAAATTCTCAAACTTTTACTAGGAGTTACACTATGGTAGAGGTTGCTGTGTAAAAAGTTCCAGGGACAAAAACCCTGTGTAGGGTCCTGTAAAAAATGAATCTTTGAATAGCCTAGGTGTAGAATGTCATATTTTCTATGCTCTGAATACTGCATGATAAATCCTACAAACATTACAGTAGCTTCTGCATGCTTAAGTGAGAGCTCTGTAAAAATCTTAGACTCAATTGTTGCACCAATTGTTCTGTACAAAAAGAACAAGGATCTAACAGCAACTATGTAATGTATTTTTCATAATTAATCTGTTACATAAAATTGGCTGAAAATTTTACAGTAAGCACATCTTTCCTTGATGTGCCTAAATCCAAAATTTCATGACCAGAAACTATCCCTTGTAGTAATTACTCTCAAATCGTAATCAAGTGCCATTTCCACGACTTAAACTTGTACACTCATGTAGAATCGACGACTCTCGCCGACGGAACTTACGAGCTGGTGCCCGCGTCCGAGAGTGAGCAGCGTGAAGCTCAAGCAAATCTAACCGAAGCTCTTGAAGACCCGAGCACAAGTTCGGAAGATCCCCAAGCGAACTGCGAAGGCAAGCCCCGGAGCATAACCCATTCTTTCCGAAATTATGCAACTCATCACTCTTTGCTTGTGCATTAAGTTTATAGGAGTTGGATGAAAACTTAGTTGCATGATGTCAGGAACCCTTGCTTGAAAACTAGATGTAAGGTTCGATAGAATGCTGTGCTAATAGGACTCCGGTAAAAGTCGAGTGATTTCCTGTCACTCGCGAGAAAATAGGAGTTGAATGGCTACTACACGCTGCAATCATAAGGACACGGACGGGTTAGGTAACGATGGTTACGATTGAGGCCCGTCTGTCTAGTGAAAAATGCTAAGGCCGCAGGGTGTGGTAGTGATGGTTAAGTCTTTGAACGTACTAAACACATGCCGAGATTATGGGAATCGGTAAGCTTAAGTACCTGATTGGCCCGGCAAGGGGACGGCATCCTACCCTTTGAACTTCGGTCCCATGTGCATATGGCGAGTGCAGAGAGTGGTCACGACCCGGCGCCGAACCGTGGCGTGGGACTCTTGTGCTCTCGGAGGGTAGCCCCGATCCACGACCCGGAAAGAAAGGGGAAAAGTTGCACGTGTGACTCTGGGAGTAACCACGTGACGTGTGTTTAGGTTTCCCTTGCAAGGTTAAGAAATTCGATTCGAATCGTCCGTTTCTCACGGCTATTGAGACTGCTTAACCATTTTTACCCACAGAGTAGGAAGAGGAACAATGATGATGAATGAACTGGTTGGATGAAAAATTTAATGCTTCACCATGTATGCTTTAGATAGTTGCTTACCTAGACTGGGTAACGAAACTAGAATCTTGAGCTAAAAGTTGAAAGTAAGGACCCACTTGTAGATGCTTTTCGGCAAAACAAACCCCTGAGCCAAAAAGCCTGGCATGTCTAGAGTCGGTGGAGTAGTTTCCACTACACGGGTAAGTCTTGCTGAGTATTAGTATACTCAGTCTTGCTTGTGACTCGATTTCAGGTGAGCCCTTCGAAGACATGATTGCTAGCTTGACTTGGCCCTGCACTCTTCCCCCTGGTTGGTCGGTGGAATGGGATGCGCCCCCGTCCAACGGAGATAAGGCCGAGTGATGTCTCGTACGGGCTTCATCGAGACATCCTGTATCGTCGAGTAGTTTCCGTTGTTTATTTCCGCTGCAACTTAACTCTGAAGAACTTATTTATGTTAATTGGAGTATTTGGTTTCTAAGCTCAGAACTTGGCCTGTAATATTTACTTATGTTAATGTCCTAATATTTGCTGGAATGTGGTATTCTCTGGGCTCATCGTCGCATGAGCATTTGTATGTACGTCGCTCGATCCGTGCACCGTGGTTGTATCGGGAGGTTATACCCGACAGACCAGTGGATTACTCCGTTTGAAGTGTAAGGTTAACCGAGAACGCCTTAATGGTGATGGTTAATACACTTGAGCCGGATTAATTCAGGTGGTTCTGCCACAGCTGGTATCAGAGCCGTAGCTGGTGCCACAACTGGCAACAGCGGACACCAGAGCCGAAATACATACGCCAGAGAATGCTACAAGCCTTAAAAACTCATTTTACTAAAACTTGACTAGAAGGTTGTGTTGCGAAATGCGTTGGTACGTTAAGGATGGTGCCTAGTTCGTAAAGCCCTAAGGGATTATGGGAAAGTTACTAGGTGGCTATCTAACTTCTATATATATTATCAACTGACTTCCAGCACATTACCTTCTGTCAAAACTTACTTTCATGCACAACCGACCTTAAATTCTGTAACGACGCACTCGTCGCTAAGGTAAGAAGGTAAGGATCCTCAGCCAACTGAGGGAGCTTGGCCTTCCTGTCGGTGATGCGAACCGAACGCTGCCCTCAAGCAGTGGCTTACTTGAGGTGCTGCCAATATGCCAACTGTTAGTTGAACATATTGGGAGTAGAAGGTTTGGCGCAGGGTATGGCGATCGCTGTTCATACCCCCGTCTCATGACGGTACCCCCGTGAATACGCTATCTCGATAGCGTATGTTAACGTCGTCTGTACGGCGGAAATTGTACAGATATCGTTTCTATAAGTAAACGGTAATGAATACGGACGCTTTCATGAGTGCTGGCATGAAAGGTTCATGAAATATATATATGCTTTGTCAATCTTCTGCAGGTACACTAACCGCGATTACGATAAGTTAAGGGACGAGTAGAAAGACTCGACTAGCTATTATAGGAGAGCCGTATTGTGTAAGCCACCGAAACTATCTTCGTAAGACCAAAGCTATTTGGCAATTATTTTATTTTGTGAGGACGAATAGGACGTGCATACATCATGAACATATGTATCTGAAATTAAAAATGCGTTGTATGAGAGTGGTAAGGTTCTTGCGTATCTAAGCGTGGTTTGCATAAGGACTATCTAGCGAATCTGTCACAAATCTGCCATGACCAAAAAGAGCGATTTATTGATCCAAGAAAATGACCTTTTCTGGAGAAGTTCATGTTGAAAGAATTGTTCCAAATTTAGTGTTCTATCTTCTGTTCAAAAATGAAAAATTCTGAACTTATGGACAGTAAGAAATAACAGAAACCTTGGAATGTCAGAATTCTGTCCAGAATAAGCCCTTCTGCCTCTTAAATTTTTAGGCCCCCTTCCCGCAGTTTTCTGCAAAAGAGCACAACACAAAACTTGTTCCAAATTTACCCAGGTAGCTTCTGTTAAAATTTGGTAAATTTTGGCTGGGTAGATTTTCCCTGGTGCACGAAACTCTAGCCCTCTGTTCACTGAAAATTCTGGGTAGACAGAGAGGTAAAAACCGAAAAGAAAAACCATCTTAGAGACCTATCTAGCTCTGGAGTTAACTAGCAGAGTTGTTCACAATTACCTTAGGAGTGGCCTGGTGAAATTTGAGAATTTTTGGATGAGAACTGTGGGAGTTATGATTATTTTTGCACACTATACAGAATCTGTCCTTGTGCTGTTCACAGTTTTTCGCTATCTCACTCCATTTGATCTTTTGTTCAGATGGCCGAGCCTGTTGATATGATGGTGGATGAGGATGGACGCGTACACTCGCAGTGTCTCCACTGGGAGGGCTTTCCCTCTATTTTGTGGGATGTTCTGCGTACCGCGGGCTATCTAATTCCCCCACGTTACGCCGGACTGGAGTTTGCAGAAAATGGAGTTACCCAGTGCCGTGTCAACGTGACTATCTTTCCGCACCCGCTACACCCGGAGTGGCCCGCCTTGGAGCTTGAGGCTGTTGGTCGCCGTTTGGCCGATACTTGGGAGCTTGCAGCCATGAGGGCGCTCACCACGTTTTGTGCGCAGCGTCCCGAGGTTGTCACACTCACTCCCATTGGATTGTTTCCTGCTGCCCAGGACAACGACCCCTTTTGGCTTAACAGGGTGCAGCACGCACAGTATTTGGTAGACTTTCATGCCCAGGAAACTATTCATACCTCCGTGCGGTGCATGAGTGCACTATACCGGCTTCAGACTCTCCAGAGTCAGGCACTTGAGCAGCTCACTGATCTTGCTCAGGCCTACCATATGATGGCAGATACCAGGGATGAGCAGATAAAGGAGCTCAGTCAGGATCTTGAGGACAGAGATGCTCAGATTGGCCAACTTGAGGGCCAAATCCAGGAGCAGGACACTATCATGGGGGAGAGAGATGCCACGATAGCACAGTTGGAGGAGCAGCTCCATGATCTGAACCTTGAGTTGGAAGATGCTAATGAGCACATTCAGTGGCATCATGATCAGAATGACCATCCCCATGAGGACGACATGGAGGAGGATGAGGAGGAGCCACAGGAGATTGATGGTATCTCAGGTATGGATTTCGAGGGTGAGGTACCACAGGCACCTCAGATGGGAGCCCACTCTCCTGCTCACAGCGAGTCGTCCGTCAACGACTTGGATGATTTCTAGAGGACGACCTAGGAGGACTTTTGCACATACTCCTCGATAGGGTAGCCTAACTTTTGGCAAGTGTTGTAATAGGCTAACTAGGAGTTGAGTAACTCTTTTGTGTTGGGTACACCTGAACCATGTGGATACCCTCAGCATGTAAGGAACGGCGATAAACTTGGATGATTTCGTTGTAATTGGGTAAACGACGGAATCCACAATCGCTGAGACTTGTTGGAATTTTTATCCATGTCTCCTTGCATTTCTTGGCTGAGTGTTGAATATCAGACTTGTGCTAAATTTTGTGATCTAGGTTCTCACAAAAATTCAGCATCATTGGACCTCGCTAGCTTAAGATGTAGGCGAAACCGTACCGATCAATCTGCTGAAAAACAGCTAAGACAGTAAGGCCAAGGACGAGCTTTTCGACCACCTTAGCCATAGCTCTAGCACCGAAGTTAAATACCAAAGTGGTGCATTCCTAAATTCTCTGACTACTGCAAAAGTTTGAAATGTTTTGGATGGACCCACAGCAGGCTATGATTTTTCTCGTAGCAAACAGAGATTCTGTCCATACGTCTAGCTGTGACTTCAGAAGTCTACGACTACACCAATTATTTATGAATCAAGGAAGTAATATGGATCGCGTTGCTAATGGTAACCTTTCACGTTTCAGATGGTTTGATCAACCCGTGGCAACCCCGAGGGTTTTGGCGCCGGTGGCAGCCACTCGCGACAATCGCCACCGCCCCCGCCCAGTTTGGTGGAAGTGATGGCCGCTCAAACCGAGCTACTGCGTCAGATTGTGCAAGGACAACACCAGCCGAGGGGTGGGCACAATGCTCACCAACCCCAAGCTGCAGGATACACGGATTTCCTAGGGACCCAGCCGCCCTTGTTCCATAAGACTGAGGAACCCCTGGACGCAGATGCATGGATTCGCACCATAGAATCCAAGTTCACACTACTTGTGGCCCCATGCTCAGAGGCCAACAAAGCTCGTTTTGCCGCGCAACAGCATCGCGGTACCGCTCGTCTGTGGTGGGATCACTACTTTGCGATGCTCCCGGCTGATCATGTGGTCGACTGGAATGAATTCAAGACCGCGTTCCGGGCACATCATATTCCCGAGGGTCTCATGGAGAGGAAGTTGAATGAGTTTCTGGCACTTACCCAGGGCACCCGCACCGTGCTGCAGTACGCCCAAGCATTCAACAACCTATGCCAGTATGCGGGCATCACGCTGATACGGATGCCAAGAAGCGTGATCGTTTCCGCCGAGGTCTGAGTACCAAGCTCAAGGAACGTCTGAACCTAGCCAGGGCTGACACCTACAACGAGTTGGTCAATATGGCCATTACCCAGGAAGACTGTATCATGGCGCACCGGGCAGAGAAGAAGAGAAAGGCACCCGCGGGACCATCAAGTGTCCAACCACCAAGGTATCGCATCGTGCAAAATACCGCACCCACAGCTCCACCAAGGGCCCCGCAGCCAGGAAGATGGATTGCCAGACCCCCACAGCAGCCAGGCATGGTACGACCCCCGATGCCTTCACAGAATGGTCCGAGGCCCATTCTTCAACAGTCTCTTCGACCTAGCCCCGCGAATCGCTGTTTCAAATGCGGGAGTTCCAGCCACTTCGCACGAGAATGCCCTCAGCCTGGACAGCCCAACCAAGGTCAAGGATCCAACCCGAACCCCAAGAACAGGGGCAAGAGACAGACCCTGCAAGTCAAGCAAGGACGGATTAACTTCACCACGCTTGCAGAGCTTCCTGAGGGAGCCCCAGTGATGTCGGGTACATTCTCTATCCATAACAAGCCTGCAGTTATATTATTTGATTCTGGTGCATCGCATAGTTTCATAAGTGCAAAATTCGGTGCAAAAGTAGGCTTGGATGTTTGTCACACAAAAGGGTCATATATGATATCAACACCGGGTGGTAAAATTGCTTCAAACCAAATGGTCAGACAAGTACCAGTCAAATTGGGTAGTAAAACCATTGACACGGACCTTGTCCTTTTACCCCTTGACGGCATGGACATTATATTGGGAATGAACTGGATGGCTATGCATGGAGTCACACTGGACCTTTCTTCCCGAGCCGTTGAGATAAATTCACCTAGTCACGGAGCCACTACCCTTTACCTACCGTTCCTAGATTGTACGAATTCCTATGCTTAAAAGATGGAAGGACTTAAGCCAGATAATATTCCTGTGGTAAACGAGTATGCCGATGTTTTCCCGGATGACTTACCAGGAATGCCCCCGGATAGGGATATTGAGTTCGTTATTGAACTACAGCCAGGCACTGCACCTATATCCAAGAGACCATATAGGATGCCCCCTAAAGAATTGGCAGAGCTGAAAATTCAACTACAAGAACTACTGGACAAAGGTTTTATTCGCCCTAGCGCGTCACCTTGGGGATGTCCAGCCCTATTCGTAAAGAAGAAGGATGACAGTTTGAGATTATGTGTGGACTACCGACCTCTCAATGCGGTAACAGTTAAAAATAAATACCCACTTCCTCGCATCGATGTACTCTTCGATCAATTAGCTGGAGCCAGAGTCTTCTCAAAGATTGATCTTCGTTCGGGATATCATCAGATCA
This sequence comes from Panicum miliaceum, assembly GCA_032594955.1. Classification (NCBI taxonomy): domain Eukaryota; kingdom Viridiplantae; phylum Streptophyta; class Magnoliopsida; order Poales; family Poaceae; genus Panicum; species Panicum miliaceum. The sequence continues at coordinate 42,082,534 of CM064061.1, read as the reverse complement.
AGATTTGCCCATGCGATATTCCTAAGACTGCCTTCTCCACACGATATGGACTATATGAATTCTTGGTCATGTCCTTTGGACTCACCAATGCCCCTGCCTACTTCATGTATCTCATGAATTCGGTATTCATGCCCGAACTGGACAAATTCGTCGTAGTGTTCATCGACGACATTCTTATCTATTCCAAGGATGAGGAAGAGCATGCCAAGCACCTTCGCATTGTCCTTCAGCGACTCAGAGACCATCAGCTTTATGCTAAGTTTTCTAAGTGTGAATTCTGGTTGGATACTGTAAAGTTCTTAGGTCACACGATCTCCAGCGAAGGCATAGCTGTTGACCCCAGCAAGGTACAAGAGGTGATGGATTGGAAACCCCCTACCTCTGTTCATCAGATTCGCAGTTTTCTCGGCTTAGCCGGTTACTACCGCCGCTTCATCCCGGATTTCTCTCGAATTGCTAAGCCCATGACTGAACTGTTAAAGAAGGAAGTAAAGTTTGTATGGAATGAGAAGTGTGAAGAAGCCTTCCACACTCTCAGAGAGCATCTGACTACTGCACCTGTGTTAGCTCAACCCGATAATACCAAGCCATTCGATGTGTATTGTGACGCATCAGGTACTAGTCTAGGATGTGTGCTTATGCAAGAGAATCGAGTGATTGCATATGCCTCACGAGCCCTTCGGCCCCACGAACAGAATTATCCCACTCATGATCTTGAGCTTGCAGCCGTCATTCACGCGCTGAAGATATGGAGGCACTATCTCATGGGTACACAGTGCAATATCTACACGGATCATAAGAGTCTCAAGTATATCTTCACACAAGCCGATCTGAATATGAGACAACGGAGATGGCTAGAACTAATCAAGGATTATGACCTTGAAGTGCACTATCACCCCGTCAAGGCTAACGTAGTCGCTGATGCACTAAGCCGCAAGTCCCATGGCCATTGCTTATCCATGGAGTTCTACCATGAGACACTATGTGCAGACATGAGGAAGCTTAACTTGGAAATAGTTTCCCAAGGCACTCTAAATCACATCTCAGTTGAGCCCACTCTTCATGACCAAATCGTCATGGCACAACTACAGGATGAAGGAATTAAGATCATCAAACAGAAACTCTCTCTAGGTGAGGAGAAGTACAAATGTTTCCGCATGGACCATAAGGGAGTTCTATGGTTCGAAGGTCGTATAGTCGTTCCGAAGAATCATGAACTCCGCAAGCAAATTCTCGATGAGGCACACCTTTCCAAATTCTCTATCCACCCCGGCAGTAGCAAAATGTATCAAGACCTAAGGCAGAACTTCTGGTGGACTAGAATGAAAAGAGAAATTGCTACGTATGTCTCAGAATGTGACACGTGCCAGACAGTGAAGGCTAGCCACTTAAAGGTAGCCGGTACACTTCAACCGTTACCTATACCATCATGGAAATGGGAAGACATAAGTATGGACTTCATCGTTGGACTACCAAACACGTCCCAGAGACATGATTCCATATGGGTTATCGTTGATAGACTCACGAAGACGGCACATTTTCTTCCGGTACACACCACCTATTCTACCAAGAAATATGCCGAGATTTACCTTGATCATATTGTTTGCCTGCATGGAATACCTAAGACAATTATTTCCGATTGTGGTCCCCAGTTTGTAGCACGCTTTTGGGAGCAACTGCAAACGTCTCTTGGCACAAAGCTGATTCGCAGCTCAGCATACCACCCTCAGACCGATGGACAAACGGAAAGAGTAAACCAAATTCTTGAAGACATGCTGAGAGCCTGTGTCATTCATTATGACAAGAATTGGGACAAGTGCCTACCCCTGGCAGAGTTCTCGTACAACAACAACTACCAAACGAGTTTGAAAATGGCACCATTTGAGGCCCTGTACGGACGACGGTGTCGAACTCCTTTGAGCTGGTCGCAAACCGGAGAACGTAACATAATTGGACCCGACCTGGTAATCGAGGCAGAGGAGAAAGTAAAAGTAATAAAAGCAAATCTTAAAGCCGCACAAGCCCGACAAAAGAGCTATTCTGACAAAAGGAGAAAGCCCCTAAAGTTCGAAGTTGGCGATCATGTCTATCTTCGAGTTTCACCAACCAAGGGAGTGCGAAGATTTGGAATCAAAGGCAAACTAGCTCCCCGCTATATTGGTCCCTACGAAATCATTGAGAGCTGCGGACCCGTAGCCTACAAATTACGACTGCCACCTCAGCTCAAGGCCACCCATGATGTCTTCCACGTATCTCAACTCAAGAAGTGTATTCGAGTCCCTACCGAGATTGTGGAACAACAAGAAATATCGTTGGAACCCGACCTCTCGTATGTCGAACACCCAGTTAAGATTCTGGATCAAAAAGAAAGAGAGACCAGGAGGAAAGTGATTAGAATGTATAAAATACAATGGAATCGCCACACGGAAGAAGAAGCCACCTGGGAAACGGAGAGCTACCTGAACCAACATTTCCCTGGGTTTCTTATCTCAACCACTGGTATGTGCACCCACGCCCACACTAAGAATTACCGAATCTCGGGGCGAGATTCTTGTTAAGGGGGGAAGGCTGTGACAACCCTGGTAATTACTTTTCCAAAACCAATGTCATTAGCCTAACTCTATGATTAAACCAACTAATGAAAGGGTGGAAAGAATTAAAACGAGTTCAGTTGGAATTCAAATTTAAATCGAGCACATTGGGTTACTTTTGAACTTTTAAATTTAACTTTCAAACCATAAGCCAAATGAGATTTTGCCTGAAACCAAAGTTGTAGAACTTTTTATTTTGAACAACTTTCGTGTTCAAAAGTTTTTGAAATTCCAATCAGAAGGAGGAGAAAATACCCTGTTTGCACCCAGCCCCCTGAAACCTTTCGAATTCTTGCATCCAGGTCCCTCACCTCCCCCTCCTCTGCTGCACCGCGCGCTCGCCCGACAGCCGCACGCCACGTCGCCGGCGATTCCTGCCCCCACGCCGCGCCAAGCCAATGGCCGTCGCTCCCTGCCGCAGCGGCTTTGCCTCCCCCACGCCCACGCCTCTGCCCAACCCGAGTGCACCCAGCTGCGCGCGCCAGACCTCCGGCGCTCTGCTGCACCGCCGCGCCGCCCAGCCACTGGCCGCCGCCCAGGCGCCCAACGGCGTGCCCCCGTCGTGCCGCCCGGCCCAGCCCTGCCTGGACCCCTCCTCCCTCCCTTGCGCCTATAAAAAGCCGAACAGAGCCCCCCTCGCGCGCCTGGAAAGCCACCGCGCCTCCATTGCCGCCGGCGCCCCCACCTCGCCGCGGTTCCCTTTGCTCCGGCCCACCTCCGCCCGAGGCAAGCACTGAAACGGATTCCCCTCGACGCACTGAAGCTCCCCAGCCCGAGCCCCGCCGCCCTCCTCGCCGGAGCGCCGCCGTCCGCGCCGCCCCTCCGCCGCCGCCCCTGCTCTCCGCGGCCAGCCCGCCACCGGCCACCCCAAGCCACTCCAAGACCACCAATAGGTGCGCCCTGGTTCCCTCTCCGTTCTCCCCCACCTTGCCCTCGCCGCCGGCGACCGAGCTCGCCGGAATTTGGCCGGACAGGACGACCCCGCCGTGATTTTGCGACCAGGGACCACATTGCAAACGCCCAAATCTTTCTAGGGGGTTTTCTGCTAGTTTTCAGGGACCCCTCTGTAAAGAAAGTTTTAACCAAACCAGTGAATTTGTAAAATTCGTATAAAATCGTAGAAAATTCAGAAAAATGCAAACTCAACTGTTCTGGAATCCTCAGAACAAACTCTACCACTTTTGTTACAAAAGTTTTCTCAGAATCTCAAAATATTTTGCTCTACATTAAATAGAAGCTTTAATGGACTTATTTTGTACCCACTGTTCTAGAACAATGCTGACCCTAAATTTTGGGCAGTGAATTAGTTGCTTGATGATTAGGACTGTGTAAAAAGATCAGGCCCAAATTCCATCTCTAGCTTTACTGTTTGTTAAACTTAGTTTTAATTCATGTGTAAGTAGAATGTTTTGTCCCTGCAGTTAGGTGGTGAGTCACCCATTGAAACTTTTCCTATGCTAATGTATTGGTACCTAGAAGCCAGAGAAAAATTAGGAGACTTTTTATCCCACAGTAACCTACTTATTTGATTTATGTGCTAATAACATACATTAAATCAAGAAAATAGTATCTTAGCTTGGAAAATTCTCAAACTTTTACTAGGAGTTACACTATGGTAGAGGTTGCTGTGTAAAAAGTTCCAGGGACAAAAACCCTGTGTAGGGTCCTGTAAAAAATGAATCTTTGAATAGCCTAGGTGTAGAATGTCATATTTTCTATGCTCTGAATACTGCATGATAAATCCTACAAACATTACAGTAGCTTCTGCATGCTTAAGTGAGAGCTCTGTAAAAATCTTAGACTCAATTGTTGCACCAATTGTTCTGTACAAAAAGAACAAGGATCTAACAGCAACTATGTAATGTATTTTTCATAATTAATCTGTTACATAAAATTGGCTGAAAATTTTACAGTAAGCACATCTTTCCTTGATGTGCCTAAATCCAAAATTTCATGACCAGAAACTATCCCTTGTAGTAATTACTCTCAAATCGTAATCAAGTGCCATTTCCACGACTTAAACTTGTACACTCATGTAGAATCGACGACTCTCGCCGACGGAACTTACGAGCTGGTGCCCGCGTCCGAGAGTGAGCAGCGTGAAGCTCAAGCAAATCTAACCGAAGCTCTTGAAGACCCGAGCACAAGTTCGGAAGATCCCCAAGCGAACTGCGAAGGCAAGCCCCGGAGCATAACCCATTCTTTCCGAAATTATGCAACTCATCACTCTTTGCTTGTGCATTAAGTTTATAGGAGTTGGATGAAAACTTAGTTGCATGATGTCAGGAACCCTTGCTTGAAAACTAGATGTAAGGTTCGATAGAATGCTGTGCTAATAGGACTCCGGTAAAAGTCGAGTGATTTCCTGTCACTCGCGAGAAAATAGGAGTTGAATGGCTACTACACGCTGCAATCATAAGGACACGGACGGGTTAGGTAACGATGGTTACGATTGAGGCCCGTCTGTCTAGTGAAAAATGCTAAGGCCGCAGGGTGTGGTAGTGATGGTTAAGTCTTTGAACGTACTAAACACATGCCGAGATTATGGGAATCGGTAAGCTTAAGTACCTGATTGGCCCGGCAAGGGGACGGCATCCTACCCTTTGAACTTCGGTCCCATGTGCATATGGCGAGTGCAGAGAGTGGTCACGACCCGGCGCCGAACCGTGGCGTGGGACTCTTGTACTCTCGGAGGGTAGCCCCGATCCACGACCCGGAAAGAAAGGGGAAAAGTTGCACGTGTGACTCTGGGAGTAACCACGTGACGTGTGTTTAGGTTTCCCTTGCAAGGTTAAGAAATTCGATTCGAATCATCCGTTTCTCACGGCTATTGAGACTGCTTAACCATTTTTACCCACAGAGTAGGAAGAGGAACAATGATGATGAATGAACTGGTTGGATGAAAAATTTAATGCTTCACCATGTATGCTTTAGATAGCTGCTTACCTAGACTGGCTAACGAAACTAGAATCTTGAGCTAAAAGTTGAAAGTAAGGACCCACTTGTAGATGCTTTTCGGCAAAACAAACCCCTGAGCCAAAAAGCCTGGCATGTCTAGAGTCGGTGGAGTAGTTTCCACTACACGGGTAAGTCTTGCTGAGTATTAGTATACTCAGTCTTGCTTGTGACTCGATTTCAGGTGAGCCCTTCGAAGACATGATTGCTAGCTTGACTTGGCCCTGCACTCTTCCCCCTGGTTGGTCGGTGGAATGGGATGCGCCCCCGTCCAACGGAGATAAGGCCGAGTGATGTCTCGTACGGGCTTCATCGAGACATCCTGTATCGTCGAGTAGTTTCCGTTGTTTATTTCCGCTGCAACTTATCTCTGAAGAACTTATTTATGTTAATTGGAGTATTTGGTTTCTAAGCTCAGAACTTGGCCTGTAATATTTACTTATGTTAATGTCGTAATATTTGCTGGAATGTGGTATTCTCTGGGCTCATCGTCGCATGAGCATTTGTATGTACGTCGCTCGATCCGTGCACCGTGGTTGTATCGGGAGGTTATACCCGACAGACCAGTGGATTACTCCGTTTGAAGTGTAAGGTTAACCGAGAACGCCTTAATGGTGATGGTTAATACACTTGAGCCGGATTAATTCAGGTGGTTCTGCCACAGGCGCTATGGTCTCTGGTTGATGAGTTGGCATGGCCCCATGACAGTTGCATGCTCTGGTGGGCCCTTTGATCCGTGTGACTCCGAACAGTGCGTTCTGATTGGTTGGAGTGGTGTTGCCTTGGATTGAGGGTATGTTGCTTTGCTCTTGAGGTGTGTTTCTTGATTTGTTTGAGCTGCATACACATATCCACCAACATATATGGAATTTGATAATTAAACACCTGCTCTCCGTTGTTCGGCGCGCTACGATCGGTTGGCATTTTGTGGCTTGGATCCTGGAGCTTATTTTACCTGCATTTCTTGCCCAAATCCCTACATTGCAAAATCTCCAAGGGAAATATAGAAATGATATTATTTGGGTTAGATATGCAGGTTAAGTGTGTATGTCATCCCCATTTTGGGGTCAAATTAACGCTAAAAATTAGTCCGTAGCGAGCATCAACAGGGTGACAGTGGCTTTTCCGTCCAAGGCTGATGCAGGGGAAGGTCAAATCGCGACCCCTCCTTCTCCGCCGGCCAAGGAGTGCCCCGAATCTCCAGCTGTTGTAGTGCTGGAGGATGAGGACGATGATGTGCGGACGCCGCCGTCGCCAGCCGCGGCAGGCGTAGAAGATGGGCCCGCTCTGGCTGGAGACGATGGTGCTGCGTGTGCCTCCCCTTCGCATGAGGCCCCACCAACTGGAGCGGGCGGTTCTGTGCTGGCCCTTGTGTGCGGACCGTCAGCGCTGCAGAGTGAGGCGCCACGCGAGATGGTGTGGCCTGACCCATCGGAGCCTGAATGGGCGCGTTTTGTTCTCCGCGATCCGGTGGAGACGTGTCACACCCGGTTTAAGGACAAAACCGAATGCATAACTATATGTATGCCAGGATCAAGTTTCATACACATAGTGACATCATCAGTGAATAACAGCAATAGTATCACGTAAAGAAACATAAATAAGGACTTACAAGACTATCAGAGATATGCGCTTAACATGGAAACGAAGGCTCCAAACTTCACAGGCAAACGACTGAGGGTTGCGTACGCCTAGATCTCTTCATCATCTTCAGTAGGCTTCACACCTTCTTCTTCTGAGCAGCAGTTAGCAAGGGTGAGTACACTTATGGTTGGTACTCAACAAGGCCACAAGATATAACCAGAGTAACGATTTAAATCCATCTTTAAGTTTATTAATCATGTGAGGGTCCAGGCCGCTCTTGACCCTGAGCACGGCTGATATATCAGTTTTAGACACTCTGCAGAGGTTGTACACTTTCACCACAAGTCGCGTAAAAGTTCAAAAGAACTTTGGACCCAACCATGCTGTGCTAGCTAGGCACAGTACCACACTTCCGAGGTGTGATTGCATAGGGACGCTACGAGGCCTTTACAAAGATTTCGTAATAAGAAGTAGTCCGTTAGAGTTTCGGTAGCGGCGTGAAGCATAACCCACCCTAATGGTCAGCACCTTAGCAAAGGCTGCTACCGCAAGAGCATCGGGCTATACTCCAATCACCGACCCCCTCCTTGCCCTTTCGGTAAGACTGCTTCAAACTAGAGTCTCTAATTATTTAGCCAAGACCAGAGCCATATGGTCCTCGTGGTTGTACTGTTTTCCTGGGTGGTTCTCCACGTTCCAATTAATACATGGTATTCTTGTAAATAAGCATAGATAGAAGGATGGTTAGGGTCACTTGCCTTTTTCCAACGAAAAGCTACTCTTACTGCTCTTCAACTCTTGCTTACTTGGAAACCTTGATCTTCAAGCTTCAACAGCGATCATTCTACTCGAAGCAAACATCGAGCACAAACATACAAAACAACAAACAAATACAGCTAAGAACAATACACCAATCACAAAACAAAAGCTTTTAAAAGAGCGTGCTACAGGATAAGGCTCGCTGCTACGGTTACAAGAGCACAGGAAACACGGAAAACAGAGCTAGGGTTGAAAAGACACAACAATCGAAAAATTGGTATTATAAAAGAAACAAAAGAACTATGAGTTTTATTTATTTTAATTGGAAACAAATGTAAAAGATATTCAAAACGAAATATCCTTGATTATAATTAACTTATATTATATTTTTTATTTATAAAAGCGGAATAGAACTTAGTCATATTTTATTTATGATTGTCTATGTACAAATTACACTAATTAACAATTAATTAGAAAGAAAACTTGTGAGAGCATCTAAATGCATAACTTTATATTTGGTGTTCAACTAAACAAATTATATTTAGAACACATTTGAATTGGTATTAAATTAACATTAGTTATGAAAACCGGAGGTAAAGATCTAGGTAGATTTTAATTAGAACAACTTGGTTAGAGAACTTTAATCAAATTAAATCTATATTAAACTTAAAAACAAGAACTAAGGCACAACGACATGACTAAACAATAGCTTAGGGTTTTAGAAGACTAACGCAACAAGAACGAGTTGAAACGGATCTAAAACGACGAAGATAGGGCTAAAGCAAGGCTCCAGGGACTTATCTGCGAAGAAATTGAACTTCCAGGGGCTAAATCTGAAGAAATTAGGGGCTAAAATGCAATTAAACCCTAAACAGAGGGCCCTGGGTGCAAAACTGAAGATCCTGGACGGCGGGTACTAATTCTAGAAAGGTCAGGGGTCTGAACAGAAAAGAAAGGACTTAACTCTAATTATTTTTCTACTGATCTGGACTGGGGGTTGATTTCTGGAAAGCCTAGGGGGTTTTCTGCAAAGGTTCCGGGGTCGGCTAGGTTTGGCTCAGTCAGGCAGATCTGGTCCGTTGGATCAGGATCGGGCGGCAGGGTAAGGGTCGGGCGAATCGGACGCGGCTCGGCGGAGTAGGGTCGGGCGATTCGAACGCGGCTCGGCGGAACAGGGTCAAGCGTGGCTTGGCGGCTCGTGCGCGGCTCAGATCTGTTCTGGCCGTTAGATCTAGATCGGGCGGCAGGGTGTGGGTCGGGTCGACTCAGCAGGCGGCGCTGGGCGCCGGCGGCGAGCGAGGGCGGCGGCGGATGGCCGGAGCTCACCGAATCCGGTGCTCCGGGGCTCGGTTCAGGCCGGGGTTAGGCCGGGGAAGGAGAGGGCGGCACGGTGAAGGCAGTGGGGGCCACGGGATGGCCGTGCGGCGGCCGGAGACCAGCGGACCACGGTGGCGGGGAGACAGAGCTCTGGCGAGCAATCGGGGCCACCACAGAGCGAGAGAGAGGGGGAAACGGGGGCGGCTTTGTGCTCACCACCTCGCGGAACTCCGGTGAGGGTTGTAGGCGTTGGAGAAACAGCGTGACGGCGGGTCGACGGAGGGGTGCAGCTCGGGGCGGCGACGTTCCTCCGGTGAGCGATTTCCAGCGGTGTGCGACGGTGCAGAGTGGAAGAAGAGGTTGACGACAGCTCTGGGTCCAAGGCGGGGCTCCGGCGATGGTCGCAGTCGACGGAGGGGTGGCGGGACAGCGGGTTGACGGCGCGGCAGCGACGGAGAGCTCGACTCGGGTGTAACGCATGTGCTGAGCAGCGGGGCTCAGGCGTGCGGTGAAGCAGGCGTGGAAGGAGAGGAGCCGGGGTTCGGGCGTTGGTTTTAAAGGGGAGGAGAGGAGGCGGAGCGGCCGGGGAAAGGAAGGCGGTGACTTACGCGGCGGCCGGGATCAACGCGGGCGGAATTGCAGTGGTCGCCCGTGAAGGAAAGGGGCGGGGCACCCGGGGCGCGTACCGCGGCCATTATGGCAGGCCAGCGTCGCGGGGAAGGAAAGGAGAAGGCGCGGGCGACGGCGGCGGGAGTGGGCGGGTCTGGTGTCGCGGTAGGAAGGGAAAGAGAGGAGCGAGAGGAAGAAGAAAGGAAGGTGGGGAGGCGAGGGCATTGCGGCGGTAGTAGTGCGGCATTCAAGTAGGTCGTGGTGGAGAGGGGAGGTGAGCATGTGCGGGAGGGGAACCGGCCGGCGCGTGAGGCGCCAAAGGGGGAAAGGAAAGGGGTGGCGGAAGGTGGAAGGAGGAGCTGACAGATGGGGCCCGCCCGTCAGCGGCAGGAGAGAGGAAGGGGAGGCGGATCGGGCTATGGAGGGAACTGGGCCGGTGTGCGGTTTGGGCCGAGCAGGTGAAGGAAAAGAGAGGGAGAAGGGGAGGTGGGTCGGGTCGGGCTGAGTTGGGCCGTGGGGAGAGGAAAAAAAAATAGAAGAGGAGGAGAGAAGGATTTGGGCCGTGCTGGAAGAAGGGAAAGAGAGAGAGAAAGATGGGGTGGGCCAAAAGAGATAGGAAAGAGAGAGAAAAGATTTTAGGGTAGTTTTTGGATATTTTTATTTTGCAAACCCAAACACGCAAACAAACAAAAACCAATGCAACGACATGAATGCAACAAACATAGAACCATTTTATTTAATTCAGAAAGACAATTATTTATTTTTCCTATACTAAATTCTCTGTAAAGAAAACAAATGTTGAAATTTTTATATAATTATGAGAAAATCATTGCTTTATTTTTTTTAATCACATCCTAAAATCCAACAATTTCAGGGTGTGACAAGACGGAGCTCTGGCGGCGGCCTGCTCAAGTCGGGAAATCAGCCTATGATGAGCTTTCCAAGGCGGAGTCAGAGCTTGCAGATGAGGGTTCAGGTTGCCCGTCGCGCCTCGTCGGGGGAGCTGCAAGAGCTCACCCAGCGTTTGGAGCTGATCTCCCATGAGAAATCGCAGTTCCTTTTGGAGGAGCATGCCCAGGAGCAGCGTGAGGCTGGGGCTCGTTGGAGGGCAGAGAAGCTGACGTGGGAGTTGGACTCAGCGCGATCGGCGGAGGGCCGGGAACACGAGCGTGCGGTTGCCTCAGAGCTGCAGTTATCCATGGCTCGTTCAGCTTTGGATGTGGAGCAGACCGCTCGAGAATCCGCGGAAAAACATGCCCATGCCAGGCCGAAGAGATGGTGTCCCTAAAGGTGGAGCTTGCCCAAAGGGAGGAGCGGATCCAGGCACTGGAGGCTGGCGTGGAAGGTGAGAGGTTTCATTGCCATGGCCAGTATTCTCTGACGCTTGCTGATTTTTGATTTTGATTTCTACAGAGTCAAAACAGAGGAATGCGATCCTACAGGACAAGCTGTGCGGTCAGAGGAAGCATGCCTTACCGCCCAGTCGAAGCTGGCGGCCTTTCAGCAGGCTGAAACCAAGAGCACGGCGGCCCTGGCGCTTTCTCAGGAGAGAGAGCGCGCCCTCAAGGGCGAGATTGGCCGGTTGGAGAAGGCAGCCAACGATATGATGGCGGAGTTAAGCGCGCTTTGGGACACCGCGCGTGGAGTTGTCGTTGATGTCTTGGGTCCTCGCCTGTCGGAGGAATCGCTCGTTGCCGACCTCCAGGCGGTCCCAGGTGAGGTGTCAAGGCTCATCCCCGAGGGTGTCTTCCACGGCGCATCAGAGGTGCTTACCTCAGCGGCAACACATTTCCCGGACGTCGATTTCCAGGTGGTCGGCGATGGGTACGTGACTGGGTGGACCTTCGATCGTGTGCGCGAGGTGGGCCTACGCATGGAGCCTATTGCAGCAGCGATCTTGGAGTCCATCACGGTCGACTGGATCAAGGCGGCTTGTCGCATCGAGGAAGACCCTTCTCCGGTCGAGGGCGAGGAGGGCTTTGTTGGTGTTGAGCCGGCAGCTGCCTCCCCGTGCCCTACAACACAGAGCACGCCGCCTCCGCCGCTAGTAGAGACCAGCGAGGGGCAGAATGCGGACGAAACTGTGAAATCAGTTTGAATTTTGTTGAATTTTTGTAATTATGAATGTGTGGGTGAATCCCTGTGGCCCCCGAGTGACTAGCCTTGAATGTTTATGTGACAACCCTGGTAATTACATTTCCAAAATCAATGTCATTAGCCTAACTCTATGTTTAAACCAACTAATGAAAGGGTGGAAAGAATTAAAACGAGTTCAGTTGGAATTCAAATTTAATTTGAGCACATTTGGTTACTTTTGAACTTTTAAATTTAACTTTCAAACCATAAGCCAAATGAGATTTTGCCTGAAACCAAAGTTGTAGAACTTTTTATTTTGAACAACTTTCGTGTTCAAAAGTTTTTGAAATTCAAATCAGAAAGAGGAGAAAACGCCCTGTTTGCACCCAGCCCCCTAAAACTTTTCGAATTCTTGCATCCAGGCCCCCCCCCCCCCCCCCCTCTCTCTCCTCCGCGCCCGACCGCCGCGTGCCAGGTGGCCGGCGTCGCCTGACCGGCGCGAGACGCCAGGCCAGTGGCCGCCGCACCACCCCGCCACGGCCGGCTTTGCCCCGCCCCCATGCCGCGCGGCCAGTAAGCGCCCGCGCGTGCACGCGACGCAGCCGCGTCCAGCCCCGCCGTCCGGCCGCCCAGTCGCCTCGCTCCGCCGTGCCGCCCCGGCCCCCGCGCCCCGCCAGTCGCCGCGCCCGCCCTCCGCCCGAGCCGCTGCCGCTGCTGCTTCACCACTCCGCGCCCGGCGCTATCCCACCGCGCCCACGCCATATCTCCGGCCGCCCAGTCACCGCGCCCGCGCTGCCGCACGTCGCGCCGGCGTTCTGCCACCGCCCGCCGCGCCCAGTGCGCGCCGAGCCGTGCCTCCGCCCCGCGCGCTGCCCAGGCCCCTCCGCACCCCCTCCGGCCCCTATAAAAGCCCCGCCCGGCCACGCGCGCGAGCCCCAGCACCCCGAACGCCCTCGCCGTCGCCATAGCCGCCGCCGAGCGCCGCCCGCCCGTGGACAGCCCTCCGCCGCCGCTCACTGCCCAAACTAAGCCCCCAGCCACCACTACATCACCCCACTGAAGCTCGCCGACCCGCCCAACGCCGCCCAGAGCCACGGAGCGCCGCCGCCCGCGCTGCCGCCGCCGCCGCCGCCCCTGCTCGCCGTGGACAGCACGACCCCGACCCCCTCCGTCCAAGCCGAGCCCCTGAGCAGCTTCCCCACGCGCCACTGAAGCTCTCCGACCGGACCACACCGCCCCAAGCCCGCCGGAGCACCGCCGTCGACGCGTGCCGCGCCGCCGCCGCCTCTGCTCCAACGTCGGCGAGCCCTTCCCGGCCGTTCCCCACCTGAACAACACCCCCACAAGGTAGCCCTCGCACCCCTGAACCTTCCCCGACCCTCGCCCCTCGCCGCCGGTGAGCCCCCTCGCCGGAATTTCGGCCGGCCGCCGTACCCGAGCCGCCCGAGGACCCAATTGCAAGAATTTAAATCTTTAGAAGGGTCTGCGCGTAAGATTCAAGGACCTAGTTGTGAAAGAAAGTTTCAAATCTAGATTCAAATTCGGTGAACTTGTAAAATTCGTATAAAATCGTAGAAAAATCAGAAAAATGCAAACTCAACTGTTCTGGAATCCTTTGAACGAACTCTACCACTTTTGTTACAGAAAGTTTCTCAGAATCTCTACATATTTCGCTCTACATTAAATGGAAGCTTTAATGGACTTATTTTGTACCCACTGTTGTAGAACAATGCTGACCCTAAATTTTGGGCAGTGAGTTAGTTGCTTGATGTTTAGAACTGTGTAAAAAGATCAGGCCCAAATTCCAACTCTAGCTTTACTGTTTATTAAACTTAGTTTCATACCATGTTTAAGTAGAATGTTTTATCCCTGCAGTTAGGTGGTGAATCACCCAATGAAACTTTTTCTATGCTAATGTATTGGTACCTAGGAGCCAGAGAAAAATTAGGAGACTTTTTATCTCACAGTAACCTACTTATTGATTTATGTGCTAATAACATACATTAAATCAAGAAAATAGTATCTTAGCTTGGAAAATTCTCAAATTCTTACTGGGAGATGCACTATGGTAGGGGTTGCTGTGTAAAAAGTTCCAGGGACAAACACCCTGTGTAGGGTCCTGTAAAAATGAATCCTTGAATAGCCTAGGTGTAGAATGTCATATTTTCTATGCTCTGAATACTGCATAATAAATCCTACAAAAATTACAGTAGCTTCTGCATGCTTAAGTGAAAGCTCTGTATAAATCTTAGACTCATTTGTTGCACTAATTGTTCTGTACAAAAAGAACAAGGATCTAATAGCAACTATGTAATGTATTTATCATAATTAATCTGTTACATAAAATTAGCTGAAAATTTTACAGTAAGCACATCTTTCCTTGATGTGCCTAAATCCAAAATTTCATGACCAGAAACTATCCATTGTAGTAATTACTCTCAAATCGTAATCAAGCACCATTACCACGACATAAACTTGTGCATTCATGTAGAATCGACGACTCTCGCCGACGGAACTTACGAGCTGGTGCCTGCGTCCGAGAGTGAGCAGCGTGAAGCTCAAGCGAATCTAACTGAAGCTCTTGAAGACCCGAGCCCAAGTTCGGAAGATCCCCAAGCGAACTGCGAAGGCAAGCCCCGGAGCATAACCCATTCTTTCCGAAATTATGCAACTCATTACTCTTGCTTGTGCATTAAGTTTATAGGAGTTGGATGAAAACTTAGTTGCATGATATCAGGAACCCTTGCTGGAAAACTAGACGTAAGGTTCGATAGAATGTTGTGCTAATAGGACTCCGGTAAAAGTCGAGTGATTTCCTGTCACTCGCGAGAAAATAGGAGTTGAATGACTACTACACGCTGCAATCATAAGGACACGGACGGGCTATGGAATGATGGTTACGATTGAGGCCCGTCTGTCTAGTGAAAAATGCTAAGGCCGCAGGGTGTGGTAGTGATGGTTAAGTCTTTGAACGTACTAAACACATGCCGAGATTATGGGAATCGGTAAGCTTAAGTACCTGATTGGCCCGGCAAGGGGACGGCATCCTACCCTTTGAACTTCGGTCCCATGTGCATATGGCGAGTGCAGAGAGTGGTCACAACCCGGCGCCGAACCGTGGCGTGGGGCTCTTGTACTCTCGGAGGGTAGCCCCGATCCACGACACGGAAAGAAAGGGGAAAGGTTGCACGTGTGACTCTAGGGAGTAACCACGTGACGTGTGTTTGGGTTTCCCTTGCAAGGTTAAGAAATTCGATTCGAATCGTCCGTTTCTCACGGCTATTGAGACTGCTTAACCATTTTTTACCCACAGAGTAAGAAGAGGAACAATGATGATGAATGAACTGGTTGGATGAAAAATTTAATGCTTCACCATGTATGCTTTAGGTAGCTGCTTATCTAGACTGGCTAACGAAACTAGAATCTTGAGCTAAAAGTTGAAAGTAAGGACCCACTTGTAGATGCTTTTCGGCAAAACAAACCCCTGAGCCAAAAAGCCTTGCATGTCTAGAGTCGGTGGAGTAGATTCCACTACACGGGTAAGTCTTGCTGAGTATTAGTATACTCAGCCTTGCTTGTGGCTCGTTTTCAGGTGAGACTCTCGAAGATGTGATTGCTAGCTTGACTTGGCCCTGCACTCTTCCCCCTGGTTGGTCGGTGGAATGGGATACGCCCCCGTCCAACGGAGAAAATGCCGAGTGATGTCTCGTACGGGCTTCATCGAGACATCCTGTATCGTCGAGTAGCTTCCGTTGTTTATTTCCGCTGCAACTTAAAACTCTGAAGAACTTTTGTGAGCATTGAAGTACTTGATTCCTAAAATCAAATCTTGGTCTGTAATATTTACTTATGTTAATGTTGTAATATTTGCTGGAATGTGGTATTCTCTGGGCTCATCGTCGCATGGGCGTTTGTATGTATGGCGCTCGATCCGATTACCGTGGTTGTATCGGGAGGTTATACCCGACAGACCAGTGGATTACTCCGTTTGAAGTGTAAGGTTAACCGAGATTGCCTTAATGGTGATGGTTAATACACTTGAGCCGGATTAATTCAGGTGGTTCTGCCACAGCTAGTATCAGAGCCGTAGCTGGTGCCACAGCTGGCAACAGCTGGCGCCAGAGCCAAAATACATACGCCAGAGAATGCGACAAGCCTTAAAAACTCATTTTACTAAAACTTGACTAGAAGGTGTGTTGCGAAATGCATTGGTACGTTAAGGATGGTGCCTAGTTCGTAAAGCCCTAAGGGATTATGGGAAAAGTTTACTAGGTGGCTGTCTGACTTATGAAATATTATCAACTGACTTCCAGCACATTACTTTCTGTCAAAACTTACTTTCATGTACAACCGACCTTAAATTCTGTAACGACGCACTCGTCGCTAAGGTAAGAAGGTAAGGATCCTCAGCCAACTGAGAGAGCTTGGCCTTCCTGTCGGTGATGCGAACCGAACGCTGCCCTCAAGCAGTGGCTTACTTGAGGTGCTGCCAATATGCCAACTGATAGTTGAACATATTGGGAGTAGAAGGTTTGGCGCAGGGTATGGCGATCGCTGTTCATACCCCCGTCTCATGACGGTACCCCCGTGAATACGCTATCTCGATAGCGTATGTTAACGTCGTCTGTACGGCGGAAATTGTACAGATATCGTTTCTATAAGTAAACGGTAATGAATACGGACGCTTTCATGAGTGCTGGCATGAAAGGTTCATGAAATATATATGCTTTGTCAATCTTCTGCAGGTACACTAACCGCGATTACGATAAATTAAGGAACGATTAGAAAGACTCGACTAGCTATTATAGCGAGAGCCGTATTGTGTATGCCACCGAGACTATCTTCGTAAGACCAAAAGCATTTGGCAGTTATTTTATTTTGTGAGGACGAATAGGACCTGCATACATCATGAACATATGTATCTGAAATCAAAAATGCGTTGTATGAGAGTGGTAAGGTTCTTGCGTATCTGAGCGTGGTTTGCATAAGGACTATCTAGCGAATCTGTCACAAATCTGCCATGACTGAAAAGAGCGATTTATTGGCCAAAGAAAATGACCTTTTCTGATAAAGTTCATGTTGAAGAAATTGTTCCAAATTTTGTGTTCTATCTTCTGTTCAAAAATGAAAAAATTCTGAACTTATGGATAGCGAGAAATGACAGAAACCTTGGAATGTCGGAATTCTGCCAAGAATAAGCCCTTCTGCCTCTTAAATTTTTAGGCCCCCTTCCCGCGGTTTTCTGCGAAAGAGCACAACACAAAACTTGTTCCAAATTTACCCAGGTAGCTGCTGTTAAAATTTGGTAAATTTTGGCTGGGTAGATTTTCCCTGGTGCACGAAACTCTAGCCCTCTATTCACTGAAAATTCTGGGTAGACAGTAAGGTAAAACCTGAAAGGAACGACCATCTTAGAGACCTATTCAGCTCTGGAGTTGACTAGCAAAGTTGTTCACAAATACCTTAGGAGTGATCTGGTGAAATTTGAGAATTTTGGGATTAGAACTGTGGAAGTTATGGTTATTTTTGCACACTATACAGAATCTGTCCTTGTGCTGTTCACAGTTTTTCACTATCTCACTCCATTTGATCTTTTGTTCAGATGGCCGAGCCTGTTGCTATGATGGTGGATGAGGATGGACGCGTACACTCGCAGTGTCTCCACTGGGAGGGCTTTCCCTCCATTTTGTGGGATGTTCTGCGTACCGCGGGCTATCTAATTCCCCCACGTTACGCCGGACTGGAGTTTGCAGAAAATGGAGTTACCCAGTGCCGTGTCAACATAACTATCTTTCCGCACCCGCTACACCCGGAGTGGCCCGCCTTGGAGCTTGAGGCTGTTGGTCGCCGTTTGGCCGATACTTGGGAGCTTGCAGCCATGAGGGCGCTCACCACATTTTGTGCGCAGCGTCCCGAGGTTGTCACACTCGCTCCCATTGGCTTGTTTCCTGCTGCCCAGGGCAACGACCCCTTTTGGCTCAACAGGGTGCAGCACGCACAGTACTTGGTAGACTTTCATGCCCAGGAAACTATTCATACCTCCGTGCGGTGCATGAGTGCACTCTACCGGCTTCAGACTCTCCAGAGCCAGGCGCTTGAGCAGCTCACTGATCTTGCTCAGGCCTACCACCTGATGGCAGATACCAGGGATGAGCAGATTAAGGAGCTCAGTCAGGATCTTGAGGACAGAGATGCTCAGATTGGCCAACTTGAGGGCCAAATTCAGGAGCAGGACACTCTCATGGGTGAGAGAGATGCCACGATAGCACAGTTGGAGGAGCAGCTCCATGATCTGAGTCTTGAGTTGGAGGACGCTAATGAGCACATTCAGTGGCACCATGATCAGAATGACCATCCCCATGAGGAGGACATGGAGGAGGATGAGGAGGAGCCACAGGAGATTGATGGTATCTCCGGTATGGATTTCGAGGGTGAGGTACCACAGGCACCTCAGATGGGAGCTCACTCTCCTGCTCACAGCGAGTCGTCCGTCAACGACTTGGATGATTTCTAGAGGACGACCTAGGAGGACTTTTGCACATACTCCTCGATAGGGTAGCCTAACTTTTGGCAAGTGTTGTAATAGGCTAACTAGGAGTTGAGTAACTCTTTTGTGTTGGGTACACCTGAACCATGTGGATACCCTCAGCATGTAAGGAACGGCGATAAACTTGGGTGGTTTCGTTGTAATTTGGTAAACGATGAAATCCACAATCGCTGAGACTTGACGGAATTTTTACCCATGTCTCCTTACATTTCTTGGCTGAGTGTTGAATACCAGACTTGTGCTAAATTTTGGGATCTAGGTTCTCACAAAAATTCAGCATCATTGGACCTCGCTAGTTTGAGATATATGCGAAACAATACCGATCAATCCGCTGAAAAACAGCTAAGACAGCAAGGCAAAGGACGAGCCTTTCGACCACCTTAGCTACAGTTCTAGCACCGAAGTTAAATACCAAAGTGGTGCATTCCTAAATTCTCTGACTACTGCAAAAGTCTGAGATGTTTTAGATGGACCCACAGCAAGCTATGATTTTCCTCGTAGCAAACAGGGATTCTGTCCATACTTCTAGCTGTGATTTAGGAAGTCTTTGACTACACCAATCATTTATGAATCAAGGAAGTAATATGGATCGCGTTGCTAATGGTAACCTTTCACGTTTCAGATGGTTGGATCAACACGTGGCAACCCCGAGGGTTTTGGTACCGGTGGCAGCCGCTCGCGACAATCGCCACCACCCCCGCCCAGTTTGGTGGAAGTGATGGCCGCTCAAACCGAGCTGCTGCGTCAGATCGTGCAAGGACAGCACCAGCAGAGGGGTGGGCACAATGCTCACCAACCCCAAGCTGCAGGATACACGGATTTCCTAGGGACCCAGCCTCCCTTGTTCCATAAGACTGAGGAACCCCTGGACGCAGATGCATGGATTCGCACCATAGAATCCAAGTTCACACTACTTGTGGCCCCATGCTCAGAGGCCAACAAAGCTCGTTTTGCCGCGCAACAGCTTCGCGGTACCGCTCATCTGTGGTGGGATCACTACTTTGCGATGCTCCCGGCTGATCATGTGGTCGACCGGGATGAGTTCAAGACCGCGTTCCGGGCACATCATATCCCCGAGGGTCTCATGGAGAGGAAGTTGAATGAGTTCCTGGCACTCACCCAGGGCACCCGCACCGTGCTGCAGTATGCCCAGGCGTTCAACAACTTATGCCAGTATGCGGGCTATCACGCGGATACGGATGCCAAGAAGCGTGATCGTTTCCGCCGAGGTTTGAATACCAAGCTCAAGGAACGTCTGAACCTAGCCAGGGCTGACACCTACAACGAATTGGTCAATATGGCCATTACCCAGGAAGACTGTATCATGGCACACCGGGCAGAGAAGAAGAGAAAGGCACCCGCAGGACCATCAAGTGCCCAACCACCAAGGTATCGCATCGTGCAAAATGCCACACCCACAGCTCCACCAAGGGCCCCGCAGCCAGGAAGATGGATTGCCAGACCCCCACAGCAGGCAGGCATGGTACGACCCCCGATGCCTCCACAGAATGGTCCGAGACCCATTCTTCAGCAGTCTCTTCGACCTAGCCCCGCGAATCGCTGTTTCAAATGCGGGAGTTCCAGCCACTTCGCACGAGAATGCCCTCAGCCTGGACAGCCCAACCAAGGTCAAGGATCCAACCCGAACACCAAGAACAGGGGCAAGAGACAGACCCTGCAAGTCAAGCAAGGACGGATTAACTTCACCACGCTTGCAGAGCTTCCTGAAGGAGCCCCAGTGATGTCGGGTACATTCTCTATCCATAACAAGCCTGCGGTTATATTATTTGATTCTGGTGCATCGCATAGTTTCATAAGTGCAAAATTCGGTGCAAAAGTAGGCTTGGATGTTTGTCACACCAAAGGGTCGTATATGATATCAACACCGGGTGGTAAAATTGCTTCAAACCAAATGGTCAGACAAGTACCAGTCAAATTGGGTAGTAAAACCATCGACACGGACCTTGTCCTTTTACCTCTTGACAGCATGGACATTATTTTGGGAATGAACTGGATGGCTATGCATGGAGTCACACTTGACCTTTCTTCCCGAGCCGTTGAGATAAATTCACCTAGTCACGGAGCCACCACCCTTTACCTACCGTTCCTAGATTGCACGAATTCCTGTGCTTATAAGATGGAAGGACTTAAGCTAGATGATATTCCTGTGGTAAACGAGTATGCCGATGTTTTTCCGGATGACTTACCAGGAATGCCACCGGATAGGGACATTGAGTTCATCATTGAACTTCAACCGGGCACTGCACCTATATCCAAAAGACCATATAGGATGCCCCCTAAAGAATTGGCAGAGCTGAAAATTCAACTCCAAGAACTACTGGACAAAGGTTTCATTCGCCCTAGCGCGTCACCTTGGGGATGTCCAGCCCTATTCGTAAAGAAGAAGGATGACAGTTTAAGATTATGTGTGGACTACCGACCTCTCAATGCGGTAACTGTTAAAAATAAATACCCCCTTCCTCACATCGATGTACTCTTCGATCAATTAGCTGGAGCCAGAGTCTTCTCAAAGACTGATCTTCGTTCGGGATATCATCAGATCAAGATTCGCCCGTGCGATATCCCTAAGACTGCCTTCTCCACACGATATGGACTATATGAGTTTTTGGTCATGTCCTTTGGACTCACCAATGCCCCTGCCTACTTCATGTATCTCATGAATTCGGTATTCATGCCCGAACTTGACAAATTCGTCGTAGTGTTCATCGACGACATCCTTATCTATTCCAAGGATGAGGAAGAGCATGCCAAGCACCTTCGCATTGTTCTTCAGCGACTCAGAGACCATCAGCTCTATGCTAAGTTTTCTAAGTGTGAATTCTGGTTGGATACTGTAAAGTTCTTAGGTCACACGATCTCCAGCGAAGGCATAGCTGTTGACCCCAGCAAGGTACAAGAGGTGATGGATTGGAAACCCCCTACCTCCGTTCATCAGATTCGCAGTTTTCTCGGCTTAGCCGGTTACTACCGCCGCTTCATCCCGGATTTCTCTCGAATTGCTAAGCCCATGACTGAACTGTTAAAGAAGGAAGTAAAGTTTGTATGGGATGAGAAATGTGAAGAAGCTTTCCACACTCTCAGAGAGCATCTGACTACTGCACCTGTGTTAGCTCAACCCGATAATACCAAGTCATTCGATGTGTATTGTGACGCATCAGGTACTGGTCTAGGATGTGTGCTTATGCAAGAGAATCGAGTGATTGCATATGCCTCACGAGCCCTTCGGCCCCACGAACAGAATTATCCCACGCATGACCTTGAGCTTGCAGCCGTCATTCACGCTCTGAAGATATGGAGGCAGTATCTCATGGGTACACAGTGCAATATCTACACGGATCATAAGAGTCTCAAGTACATCTTCACACAAGCCGATCTGAATATGAGACAACGGAGATGGCTAGAATTAATCAAAGACTATGACCTTGAAGTGCACTATCACCCCGGTAAGGCTAATGTAGTCGCGGATGCACTAAGCCGCAAGTCCCGTTGCCATTGCTTATCCATGGAGTCCTACCATGAGACATTGTGTGCGGAAATGAGGAAGCTTAACATGGAAATGGTTTCCCAAGGCACTCTAAATCACATCTCAGTTGAGCCCACTCTTCACGACCAAATCGTCATGGCACAACTACAGGATGAAGGAATTAAGATCATCAAACAGAAACTCTCTCTAGGTGAGGAGAAGTATAAGTGTTTCCGCCAGGACCATAAGGGAGTTCTATGGTTCGAAAGTCGTATAGTCGTTCCGAAGAATCGTGAACTCCGCAAGCAAATTCTCGATGAGGCACACCTATCCAAATTCTCTATCCACCCCGGCAGTAGCAAAATGTATCAAGACCTAAGGCAAAACTTCTGGTGGACTAGAATGAAAAGAGAAATTGCTACGTATGTCTCAGAATGTGACACGTGCCAGAGAGTGAAAGCTAGCCACTTAAAGGTAGCCGGTACACTTCAACCGTTACCTATACCATCGTGGAAATGGGAAGACATAAGTATGGACTTCATCGTGGGACTACCAAACACTTCCCAGAAACATGATTCCATATGGGTTATCGTGGACAGACTCACGAAGACGGCCCATTTTCTTCCGGTACACACCACCTATTCTACCAAGAAATATGCCGAGATTTACCTCGATCATATTGTTTGCCTGCATGGAATACCTAAGACAATTATTTCCGATCGTGGTCCTCAGTTTGTAGCACGATTTTGGGAACAACTGCAAACGTCTCTTGGCACTAAGCTGATTCGCAGCTCAGCATACCACCCTCAGACTGATGGACAAACGGAAAGAGTAAACCAAATTCTTGAAGACATGCTGAGAGCTGGTGTCATTCATTATGACAAGAATTGGGACAAATGCCTACCCCTAGAAGAGTTCTCGTACAACAACAGCTATCAAACGAGTTTGAAAATGGCACCATTTGAGGCCCTGTACGGACGAAGGTGTCGAACTCCTTTGAGCTGGTCACAAACCGGAGAACGTAAAATAATTGGACCCGATCTGGTAATCGAGGCAGAGGAGAAAGTAAAAGTAATACAAGCAAATCTTAAAGCCGCACAAGCCCGACAGAAGAGCTATTCTGACAAAAGGAGAGAGCCCCTAAAGTTCGAAGTTGGCGATCATGTCTATCTTCGAGTTTCACCAACCAAGGGAGTGCGAAGATTTGGAATCAAAGGCAAACTAGCTCCCCGTTATATTGGTCCTTACGAAATCATTGAGAGCTGCAGACCCGTAGCCTACAAATTACGACTGCCCCCTCAGCTCACGGCCACCCATGATGTCTTCCACGTATCTCAACTCAGGAAGTGTATTCGAGTCCCTACCAAGATTGTGGAACAACAAGAAATATCGTTAGAGCCCGACCTCTCGTATATCGAACACCCAGTTAAGATTTTGGATCAAAAAGAAAGAGAGACCAGGAGGAATGTAATTAGAATGTATAAAGTACAATGGAATCACCACACGGAAGAAGAAGCCACCTGGGAAACGGAGAGCTACCTGAACCAACATTTCCCTGGGTTTCTTATCTCAACCACTGGTATGTGCACCCACGCCCACACTAAGAATTACCGAATCTCGGGGCGAGATTCTTGTTAAGGTGGGAAGGCTGTGACAACCCTGGTAATTACGTTTCCAAAATCAATGTCATTAGCCTAACTCTATGTTTAAACCAACTAATGAAAGGGTGGAAAGAATTAAAACGAGTTCAGTTGGAATTCAAATTTAATTTGAGAACATTTGGTTACTTTTGAACTTTTAAATTTAACTTTCAAACCATAAGCCAAATGAGATTTTGCCTGAAACCAAAGATGTAGAACTTTTTATTTTGAACAACTTTCGTGTTCAAAAGTTTTTGAAATTCAAATCAGAAAGAGGAGAAAATGCCCTGTTTGCACCCAGCCCCCTGAAACTTTTCGAATTCTTGCATCCAGGCCCCTCGCCCCCCCCCCCCTCTCTCTCCTCCGCGACCGACCGCCGCGCGCCAGGTGGCCGGCGTCGCCTGACCGGCGCGAAGCGCCAGGCCAGTGGCCGCCGCACCACCCCGCCACGGCCGGCTTTGCCCCGCCCCCATGCCGCGCGGCCAGTAAGCGCCCGCGCCTGCACGCGAGCAGACGCGTCCAGCCCCGCCGCCCGGCCGCCCAGTCGCCTCGCTCCGCCGTGCCGCCCCGGCCCCCGCGCCCCGCCAGTCGCCGCGCCCGCCCTCCGCCTGAGCCGCTGCTGCTTCACCACTCCGCGCCCGGCGCTATCCCACCGCGCCCACGCCATATCTCCGGCCGCCCAGTCACCGCGCCCGCGCTGCCGCACGTCGCGCCGGCGTTCTGCCGCCGCCCGCCGTGCCCAGTGCGCGTTGTGCCGTGCCCCCGCCCCGCGTGCTGCCCAGGCCCCTCCGCACCCCCTCCGGCCCCTATAAAAGCCCCGCCCGGCCACGCGCGCGAGCCCCAGCACCCCGAACGCCCTCGCTGTCGCCATTGCCGCCGCCGAGCGCCGCCCGCCCGTGGACAGCCCACCGCCGCCGCCCACTGCCCAAACTAAGCCCTCAGCCACCACTACATCACCCCACTAAAGCTCGCCGACCCGCCCAACGCCGCCCAGAGCCACCGGAGCGCCGCCGCCCGCGCTGCCGCCGCCGCCGCCGCCCCTGCTCGCCGTGGACAGCACGACCCCGACCCCCTCCGTCCAAGCCAAGCCCCTGAGCAGCTTCCCCACGCGCCACTGAAGCTCGCCGACCGGACCACACCGCCCCAAGCCCGCCGGAGCACCGCCGTCGACGCGTGCCGCGCCGCCGCCGCCTCTGCTCCAACGCCGGCGAGCCCTTCCCGGCCGTCCCCCACCTGAACAACACCCCCACAAGTGTGACAACCCTGGTCATTACATTTCCAAAATCAATGTCATTAGCCTAACTCTATGATTAAACCAACTAATGAAAGGGTGGAAAGAATTAAAACGAGTTCAGTTGGAATTCAAATTTAATTGAGCACATTGGGTTACTTTTGAACTTTTAAATTTAACTTTCAAACCATAATCCAAATGAGATTTTGCCTGAAACCAAAGTTGTAGAACTTTTTATTTTGAACAACTTTCGTGTTCAAAAGTTTTTGAAATTCAAATCAGAAAGAGGAGAAAACGCCCTGTTTGCACCCAGCCCCCTGAAACTTTTCGAATTCTTGCATCCAGGCCCCTCGCCCCCCCCCCCCCCCCCCTCTCTCTCCTCCGCGCCCGACCGCCGCGCGCCAGGTGGCCGGCGTCGCCTGACCGGCGCGAGGCGCCAGGCCAGTGGCCGCCGCACCACCCCGCCACGGCCGGCTTTGCCTCGCCCCCACGCCGCGCGGCCCGTAAGCGCCCGCGCGTGCTGCCGCGCCCATCACGCCGCCCGGCCGCCCAGTCCCCGCGCTCCGCCGTGCCGCCCCGGCCCCCGCGCCCCGCCAGTCGCCGCGCCCGCCCTCCGCCCGAGCCGCTGCCGCTGCTGCTCCACCACTCCGCGCCCCGCGCCATCCCACCGCGCCCGCGCCGTATCTCGGCCGCCCAGTCGCCGCGCCCGCGTGCCGCACGTCGCGCCGGCGTTCTGCCGCCGCCCGCCGCGCCCAGTGCGCACCGTGCCGTGCCCCCGCCCCGCGCGCTGCCCAGGCCTCTCCGCACCCCCTCCGGCCCCTATAAAAGCCGAGCTCCGACCGCCCCGCGCGAGCCACGCACCGGAACGCACTCGCCGTCGCCATTGTCGCCGCCGAGCACCGCCCGCCCGTGGACAGCCCTCCGCCGCCGCCCACTGTCCAAACTAAGCCCCCAGCCACCACTACATCACCCCACTGAAGCTCGCCGACCCGCCCAACGCCACCCAGAGCCACCGGAGCGCCGCCGCCCGCGCTGCCGTCGCCGCCGCCGCCTCTGCTCCAACGCCGGCGAGCCCTTCCCGGCCGTCCCCCACCTGAACAACACCCCCACAAGGTAGCCCTCGCACCCCTGAACCTTCCCCGACCCTCACCCCTCGTCGCCGGCGAGCCCCCTCGCCGGAATTTCGGCCGGCCGCCGTACCCGAGCCGCCCGAGGACCCAATTGCAAGAATTTAAATCTTTAGAAGGGTCTGCGCGTAAGATTCAAGGACCTAGTTGTAAAAGAAAGTTTCAAACCTAGATTCAAATTCAGTGAACTTGTAAAATTCGTATAAAATCGTAGAAAATTCAGAAAAATGCAAACTCAACTGTTCTGGAATCCTCAGAACAAACTCTACCACATTTGTTACAAAAGGTTTCTCAGAATCTCAACATATTTTGCTCTACATTAAATAGAAGCTTTAATGGACTTATTTTGTACCCACTGTTCTAGAACAATGCTGACCCTAAATTTTGGGCAGTGAATTAGTTGCTTGATGACTAGGACTGTGTAAAAAGATCAGGCCCAAATTCCATCTCTAGCTTTACCGTTTGTTAAACTTAGTTTTATTTGATGTGTGAGTAGAAGGTTTTATCCCTACAGTTAGGTGGTGAGTCAACCATTGAAACTTTTCCTATGCTAATGTATTGGTACCTAGAAGCCAGAGAAAAATTAGGAGACTTTTAATCTCAAAGTAACCTACTTATTTGATTTATGTGCTAATAACATACATTAAATCAAGAAAATAGTATCTTAGCTTGGAAAATTCTCCAATTTTTACTAGGAGTTACAATGTGGTGGTGGTTACTGTGTAAAAAATTCCATGGACAAACACGCTTTGTAGGGTCCTGTAAAAATGAATCTTTGAATAGCCTAGGTCTAGAATGTCATATTTTCTATGCTCTGAATACTGCATGATAAATCCTACAAAAATTACAGTAGCTTCTGCATGCTTAAGTGAGAGCTCTGTATAAATCTTAGACTCAATTGTTGCATCAATTGTTCTGTACAAAAAGAACAAGGATCTAACAGCAACTATGTAATGTATTTTTCATAATTAATCTGTTACATAAAATTGGCTGAAAATTTTACAGTAAGCACATCTTTCCTTGATGTGCCTAAACCCCAAATTTCATGACCAGAAACTATCCATTGTAGTAATTAATCTTAAATCGTATCAAGTACCATTACCACAACTTAAACTTGTGCATTCATGTAGAATCGACGACTCTCGCCGACGGAACTTACGAACTGGTGCCCGCGTCCGAGTGTGAGCAGCGTGAAGCTCAAGCGAATCTAACTGAAGCTCTTGAAGACCCGAGCCCAAGTTCGGAAGATCCCCAAGCGAACTGCGAAGGCAAGCCCCGGAGCATAACCCATTCTTTCCGAAATTATGCAACTCATTTCTCTTGCTTGCGCAGTAAGTTTATAGGAGTTGGATGAAAACTTAGTTCCATGATGTCAGGAACCCTTGCTTGAAAACTAGATGTAAGGTTCGATAGAATGCTGTGCTAATAGGACTCCGGTAAAAGTCGAGTGATTTCCTGTCACTCGCGAGAAAATAGGAGTTGAATGGCTACTACACGCTGCAATCATAAGGACACGGACGGGCTATGGAACGATGGTTACGATTGAGGCCCGTCTATCTAGTGAAAAATTCTAAGGCCGCAGGGTGTGGTAGTGATGGTTAAGTCTTTGAACGTACTAAACACATGCCGAGATTATGGGAATCGGTAAGCTTAAGTACCTGATTGGCCCGGCAAGGGGACGACATCCTACCCTTTGAACTTCGGTCCCATGTGCATATGGCGAGTGCAGAGAGTGGTCACGACCCGGCGCCGAACCGTGGCGTGGGGCTCTTGTACTCTCGGAGGGTAGCCCCGATCCACGACCCGGAAAGAAAGGGGAAAAGTTGCACGTGTGACTCTAGGGAGTAACCACGTGACGTGTGTTTGGGTTTCCCTTGCAAGGTTAAGAAATTCGATTCGAATCGTCCGTTTCTCACGGCTATTGAGACTGCTTAACCATTTTTACCCACAGAGTAAGAAGAGGAACAATGATGATGAATGAACAGGTTGGATGAAAAATTTAATGCTTCACCATGTATGCTTTAGATAGCTGCTTATCTAGAATGGTTAATGAAACTAGAATCTGGAGCTAAAAGTTGAAAGTAAGGACCCACTTGTAGATGCTTTTCGGCAAAATGAACCCCTGAGCCAAAAAGCCTTGCATGTCTAGAGTCGGTGGAGTAGCTTCCACTACACGGGTAAGTCTTGCTGAGTATTAGTATACTCAGCCTTGCTTGTGACTCGTTTTCAGGTGAGACCTTCGAAGATATGATTGCTAGCTTGACTTGGCCCTGCACTCTTCCCCCTGGTTGGTCGGTGGAATGGGATGCGCCCCCGTCCAACGGAGATAAGGCCGAGTGATGTCTCGTACGGGCTTCATCGAGACATTCTGTATCGTCGAGTAGTTTCCGTCGTTTATTTCCGCTGCAACTTAAACTCTGAAAAACTTATTTATGATTATTGGAGTACTTGGTTTCTAAATTTAAAAACTTGGTCTGTAATATGTACTTATGCTAATGTTGTAATATATGCTGGAATGTGGTATTCTCTGGGCTCATCGTCGCATGAGCATTTGTATGTATGGCGCTCGATCCGTTCACCGTGGTTGTATCGGGAGGTTATACCCGACAGACCAGTGGATTACTCCGTTTGAAGTGTAAGGTTAACCGAGAATGCCTTAATGGTGATGGTTAATACACTTGAGCCGGATTAACTCAGGTGGTTCTGCCACAGCTGGTATCAGAGCCGTAGCTGGTGCCACAGCTGGCAACAGCGGACACCAGAGCCGAAATACATACGCCAGAGAATGCGACAAGCCTTAAAAACTCATTTTTCTAAAACTTGACTAGAAGGATGTGTTGCGAAATGCGTTGGTACGTTAAGGATGGTGCCTAGTTCGTAAAGCCCTAAGGGATTATGGGAAAGTTACTAGGTGGCTATCTAACTTCTATATATATTATCAACTGACTTCCAGCACATTACCTTCTGTCAAAACTTACTTTCATGCACAACCGACCTTAAATTCTGTAACGACGCACTCGTCGCTAAGGTAAGAAGGTAAGGATCCTCAGCCAACTGAGGGAGCTTGGCCTTCCTGTCGGTGATGCGAACCGAACGCTGCCCTCAAGCAGTGGCTTACTTGAGGTGCTGCCAATATGCCAACTGTTAGTTGAACATATTGGGAGTAGAAGGTTTGGCGCAGGGTATGGCGATCGCTGTTCATACCCCCGTCTCATGACGGTACCCCCCGTGAATACGCTATCTCGATAGCGTATGTTAACGTCGTCTGTACGGCGGAAATTGTACAGATATCGTTTCTATAAGTAAACGGTAATGAATACGGACGCTTTCATGAGTGCTGGCATGAAAGGTTCATGAAATATATATGCTTTGTCAATCTTCTGCAGGTACACTAACCGCGATTACGATAAGTTAAGGGACGAGTAGAAAGACTCGACTAGCTATTATAGGAGAGCCGTATTGTGTAAGCCACCGAAACTATCTTCGTAAGACCAAAGCTATTTGGCAATTATTTTATTTTGTGAGGACGAATAGGACGTGCATACATCATAAACATATGTATCTGAAATCAAAAATGCGTTGTATGAGAGTGGTAAGGTTCTTGCGTATCTAAGCGTGGTTTGCATAAGGACTATCTAGCGAATCTGTCACAAATCTGCCATGACCAAAAAGAGCGATTTATTGATCCAAGAAAATGACCTTTTCTGGAGAAGTTCATGTTGAAAGAATTGTTCCAAATTTCGTGTTCTATCTTCTATTCAAAAATGAAAAATTCTGAACTTATGGACAGTAAGAAATAACAGAAACCTTGGAATGTCAGAATTCTGTCCAGAATAAGCCCTTCTGCCTCTTAAATTTTTAGGCCCCCTTCCCGCAGTTTTCTGCAAAAGAGCACAACACAAAACTTGTTCCAAATTTACCCAGGTAGCTTCTGTTAAAATTTGGTAAATTTTGGCTGGGTAGATTTTCCCTGGTGCACGAAACTCTAGCCCTCTGTTCACTGAAAATTCTGGGTAGACAGTAAGGTAAAACCTGAAAAGAAAGACCATCTTAGAGACCTAATTAGCTCTGGAGTTGACTAGCAAAGTTGTTCACAAATACCTTAGGAGTGATCTGGTGAAATTTGAGAATTTTTGGATGAGAACTGTGGGAGTTATGGTTATTTTTGCACACTATACAGAATCTGTCCTTGTGCTGTTCACAGTTTTTCGCTATCTCACTCCATTTGATCTTTTGTTCAGATGGCCGAGCCTGTTGATATGATGGTGGATGAGGATGGACGCGTACACTCGCAGTGTCTCCACTGGGAGGGCTTTCCCTCTATTTTGTGGGATGCTCTGCGTACCGCGGGCTATCTAATTTCCCCACGTTACGCCGGACTGGAGTTTGCAGAAAATGGAGTTACCCAGTGCCGTGTCAACGTGACTATCTTTCCGCACCCGCTACACCCGGAGTGGCCCGCCTTGGAGCTTGAGGCTGTTGGTCGCCGTTTGGCCGATACTTGGGAGCTTGCAGCCATGAGGGCGCTCACCACGTTTTGTGCGCAGCGTCCCGAGGTTGTCACACTCACTCCCATTGGATTGTTTCCTGCTGCCCAGGACAACGACCCCTTTTGGCTCAACAGGGTGCAGCACGCACAGTATTTGGTAGACTTTCATGCCCAGGAAACTATTCATACCTCCGTGCGGTGCATGAGTGCACTCTACCGGCTTCAGACTCTCCAGAGTCAGGCACTTGAACAGCTCACTGATCTTGCTCAGGCCTACCATATGATGGCAGATACCAGGGATGAGCAGATAAAGGAGCTCAGTCAGGATCTTGAGGACAGAGATGCTCAGATTGGCCAACTTGAGGGCCAAATCCAGGAGCAGGACACTCTCATGGGTGAGAGAGATGCCACGATAGCACAGTTGGAGGAGCAGCTCCATGATCTGAGCCTGGAGTTGGAGGACGCGAATGAGCACATTCAGTGGCACCATGACCAGAATGACCATCCCCATGAGGAGGACATGGAGGAGGATGAGGAGGAGCCACAGGAGATTGATGGTATCTCAGGTATGGATTTCGAGGGTGAGGTACCACAGGCACCTCAGATGGGAGCTCACTCTCCTGCTCACAGCGAGTCGTCCGTCAACGACTTGGATGATTTCTAGAGGACGACCTAGGAGGACTTTTGCACATACTCCTCGATAGGGTAGCCTAACTTTTGGCAAGTGTTGTAATAGGCTAACTAGGAGTTGAGTAACTCTTTTGTGTTGGGTACACCTGAACCATGTGGATACCCTCAGCATGTAAGGAACGGCGATAAACTTGGGTGATTTCGTTGTAATTTGGTAAACGATGAAATCCACAATCGCTGAGACTTGTCGGAATTTTTACCCATGTCTCCTTGCATTTCTTGGCTGAGTGTTGAATACCAGACTTGTGCTACATTTTGTGATCTGGGTGCTCACAAAAATTTAGCATCATTGGACCTCGCTAGTTTAAGATATAGGCGAAACCGTACCGAGCAGTCTGCTGAAAAACAGCTAAGACAGTAAGGCAAAGGACGAGCTTTTCGACCACCTTAGCTATAGTTCTAGCACCGAAGTTAAATACCAATGTGGTGCCTTCCTAAATCCGCTGACTACTGCGAAAGTTTGAGATGTTTTGGATGGACCCACAGCAGGCTATGATTTTTCTCGTAGAAAACAGAGATTCTGTCCATACTTCTAGCTGTGACGTCGGAAGTCTATGACTACACCAATTATTTATGAATCAAGGAAGTAATATGGATCGCGTTGCTAATGGTAACCTTTCACGTTTCAGATGGTTGGGTCAACCCGTGGCAACCCCGAGGGTTTTGGTGCCGGTGGCAGCCGCACGCGACAATCGCCACCACCCCCGCCCAGTTTGGTGGAAGTGATGGCCGCTCAAACCGAGCTGCTGCGTCAGATTGTGCAAGGACAACACCAGCAGAGGGGTGGGCACAATGCTCACCAACCACAAGCTGCAGGATACACGGATTTCCTAGGGACCCAACCGCCCTTGTTCCATAAAACAGAGGAACCCCTGGACGCAGATGCATGGATTCGCACTATCGAATCCAAGTTCACACTACTTGTGGCCCCATGTTCAGAGGCCAACAAAGCTCGATTTGCTGCGCAACAGCTTCGCGGTACCGCTCGACTGTGGTGGGACCACTATTTTGCGATGCTCCCGGCTGACCATGTGGTCGACTGGGATGAGTTCAAGACCGCGTTCCGGGCACATCATATTCCCGAGGGTCTCATGGAGAGGAAATTGAATGAGTTCCTAGCACTCACCCAGGGCACCCGCACCGTGCTGCAGTACGCCCAGGCGTTCAACAACTTATGTCAGTATGCGGGCTATCACGCTGATACGGATGCCAAGAAGCGTGATCGTTTCCGCCAAGGTCCGAATACCAAGCTCAAGGAACGTCTGAACCTAGCCAGGGCTGACACCTACAACGAATTGGTCAATATGGCCATTACCCAGGAAGACTGTATCATGGCACACCGGGCAGAGAAGAAGAGAAAGGCACCCACAGGACCATCAAGTGCCCAACCACAAAGGTATCGCATCGTGCAAAATACCGCACCCACAGCTCCACCAAGGGCCCCGCAGCCAGGAAGATGGATTGCCAGACCCCCACAGCAACCAGGCATGGTACGACCCCCGATGCCTTCACAGAATGGTCCGAGGCCCATTCTTCAACAGTCTCTTCGACCTAGCCCCGCGAATCGCTGTTTCAAATGCGGGAGTTCCAGCCACTTCGCACGAGAATGCCCTCAGCCTGGACAGCCCAACCAAGGTCAAGGATCCAACCCGAACACCAAGAACAGGGGCAAGAGACAGACCCTGCAAGTCAAGCAAGGACGGATTAACTTCACCACGCTTGCAGAGCTTCCTGAAGGAGCCCCAGTGATGTCGGGTACATTCTCTATCCATAACAAGCCTGCAGTTATATTATTTGATTCTGGTGCATCGCATAGTTTCATAAGTGCAAAATTCGGTGCAAAAGTAGGCTTGGATGTTTGTCACACCAAAGGGTCGTATATGATATCAACACCGGGTGGTAAAATTGCTTCAAACCAAATGATCAGACAAGTACCAGTCAAATTGGGTAGTAAAACCATCGACACGGACCTTGTCCTTTTACCCCTTGACGGCATGGACATTATTTTGGGAATGAACTGGATGGCTATGCATGGAGTCACACTGGACCTTTCTTCCCGAGCCGTTGAGATAAATTCACCTAGTCACGGAGCCACTAACCTCTACCTACCGTTCCTAGATTGCACGAATTCCTGTGCTTATAAGATGGAAGGACTTAAGCTAGATGATATTCTTGTGGTAAACGAGTATGCCGATGTTTTCCCGGATGACTTACCCGGAATGCCACCGGATAGGGACATTGAGTTCGTTATTGAACTACAACCAGGCACTGCACCTATATCCAAAAGACCATATAGGATGCCCCCTAAAGAATTGGCAGAGCTGAAAATTCAACTCCAAGAACTACTGGACAAAGGTTTCATTCGCCCTAGCGCGTCACCTTGGGGATGTCCAGCCCTATTCGTAAAGAAGAAGGATGACAGTTTGAGATTATGTGTGGACTACCGACCTCTCAATGCGGTAACAGCTAAAAATAAATACCCACTTCCTCGCATCGATGTACTCTTCGATCAATTAGCTGGAGCCAGAGTCTTCTCCAAGATTGATCTTCGTTCGGGATACCATCAGATCAAGATTCGCCCATGCGATATTCCTAACACTGCCTTCTCCACACGATAAGGACTATATGAATTCTTAGTCATGTCCTTTGGACTCACCAATGCCCCTGCTTACTTCATGTATCTCATGAATTCGGTATTCATGCCCGAACTTGACAAATTCGTCGTAGTGTTCATCGACGACATCCTTATCTATTCCAAGGATGAGGAAGAGCATGCCAAGCACCTTCGCATTGTTCTTCAGCGACTCAGAGACCATCAGCTCTATGCTAAGTTTTCTAAGTGTGAATTCTGGTTGGATACTGTAAAGTTCTTAGGTCACACGATCTCCAGCGAAGGCATAGCTGTTGACCCCAGCAAGGTACAAGAGGTGATGGATTGGAAACCCCCTACCTCCGTTCATCAGATTCGCAGTTTTCTCGGCTTAGCCGGTTACTACCGCCGCTTCATCCCGGATTTCTCTCGAATTGCTAAGCCCATGACTGAACTGTTAAAGAAGGAAGTAAAGTTTGTATGGGACGAGAAATGTGAAGAAGCTTTCCACACTCTCAGAGAGCATCTGACTACTGCACCTGTGTTAGCTCAACCCGATAATACCAAGTCATTCGATGTGTATTGTGACGCATCGGGTACTGGTCTAGGATGTGTGCTTATGCAAGAGAATCGAGTAATTGCATATGCCTCACGAGCCCTTCGGCCCCACGAACAGAATTATCCCACGCATGACCTTGACCTTGCAGCCGTCATTCACGCTCTGAAGATATGGAGGCACTATCTCATGGGTACACAGTGCAATATCTACACGGATCATAAGAGTCTCAAGTATATCTTCACACAAGCCGATCTGAATATGAGACAACGGAGATGGCTAGAACTAATCAAGGATTATGACCTTGAAGTGCACTATCACCCCGGCAAGGCTAACGTAGTCGCTAATGCACTAAGCCGCAAGTCCCATTGCCATTGCTTATCCATGGAGTTCTACCATGAGACATTATGTGCAGACATGAGGAAGCTTAACTTAGAAATGGTTTCCCAAGGCACCCTAAATCACATCTCAGTTGAGCCCACTCTTCACGACCAAATCGTCATGGCACAACTACAGGATGAAGGAATTAAGATCATCAAACAGAAACTCTCTCTAGGTGAGGAGAAGTACAAATGTTTCCGCCAGGACCATAAGGGAGTTCTATGGTTCGAAGGTCGTATAGTCGTTCCGAAGAATCGTGAACTCCGCAAGAAAATTCTCGATGAGGCACACCTTTCCAAATTCTCTATCCACCCCGGCAGTAGCAAAATGTATCAAGACCTTAGGCAAAACTTCTGGTGGACTAGAATGAAAAGAGAAATTGCTACGTATGTCTCAGAATGTGACACGTGCCAGAGAGTGAAGGCTAGCCACTTAAAGGTAGCCGGTACACTTCAACCGTTACCCATACCATCATGGAAATGGGAAGACATAAGTATGGACTTCATCGTTGGACTACCAAACACGTCCCAGAGACATGATTCCATATGGGTTATCGTTGATAGACTCACGAAGACGGCACATTTTCTTCCGGTACACACCACCTATTCTACCAAGAAATATGCCGAGATTTACCTCGATCGTATTGTTTGCCTGCATGGAATACCTAAGACAATTATCTCCGATCGTGGTCCTCAGTTTGTAGCACGCTTTTGGGAACAACTGCAAATGTCTCTTGGCACTAAGCTGATTCGCAGCTCAGCATACCATCCTCAGACCGATGGACAACCGGAAAGAGTAAACCAAATTCTTGAGGACATGCTGAGAGCTTGTGTCATTCATTATGACAAGAATTGGGACAAATGCCTACCCCTGGTAGAGTTCTCGTACAAACAACAGCTATCAAACGAGTTTGAAAATGGCACCATTTGAGGCCCTGTACGGACGAAGGTGTCGAACTCCTTTGAGCTGGTCACAAACCGGAGAACGTAAAATAATTGGACCCGACCTGGTAATCGAGGCAGAGGAGAAAGTAAAAGTAATCCAAGCAAATCTTAAAGCCGCACAAGCCCGACAAAAGAGCTATTCTGACAAAAGGAGAAAGCCCCTAAAGTTCGAAGTTGGCGATCATGTCTATCTTCGAGTTTCACCAACCAAGGGAGCGCGAAGATTTGGAATCAAAGGCAAACTAGCTCCCCGTTATATTGGTCCCTATGAAATCATTGAGAGCTGCGGACCCGTAGCCTACAAATTACGACTGCCCCCTCAGCTCACTGCCACCCATGATGTCTTCCACGTATCTCAACTCAAGAAGTGTATTCGAGTCACTACCGAGATTGTGGAACAACAAGAAATATCGTTGGAACCCGACCTCTCGTATGTCGAACACCCAGTTAAGATTTTGGATCAAAAAGAAAGAGAGACTAGGAGGAAAGTGATTAGAATGTATAAAATACAATGGAATCACCACACGGAAGAAGAAGCCACCTGGGAAACGGAGAGCTACCTGAACCAACATTTCCCTGGGTTTCTGGTCTCAACCACTGGTATGTGCACCCACGCCCACACTAAGAATTACCGAATCTCGGGGCGAGATTCTTGTTAAGGGGGGAAGGCTGTGACAACCCTGGTCATTACATTTCCAAAATCAATGTCATTAGCCTAACTCTATGATTAAACCAACTAATGAAAGGGTGGAAAGAATTAAAACGAGTTCAGTTGGAATTCAAATTTAATTGAGCACATTGGGTTACTTTTGAACTTTTAAATTTAACTTTCAAACCATAATCCAAATGAGATTTTGCCTGAAACCAAAGTTGTAGAACTTTTTATTTTGAACAACTTTCGTGTTCAAAAGTTTTTGAAATTCAAATCAGAAAGAGGAGAAAACGCCCTGTTTGCACCCAGCCCCCTGAAACTTTTCGAATTCTTGCATCCAGGCCCCTCGCCCCCCCCCCCCCCCCTCCCCCTCTCTCTCCTCCGCGCCCGACCGCCGCGCGCCAGGTGGCCGGCGTCGCCTGACCGGCGCGAGGCGCCAGGCCAGTGGCCGCCGCACCACCCCGCCACGGCCGGCTTTGCCTCGCCCCCACGCCGCGCGGCCAGTAAGCGCCCGCGCGTGCTGCCGCGCCCAGCCTGCCGCCCGGCCGCCCAGTCCCCGCGCTCCGCCGTGCCGCCCCGGCCCCCGCGCCCCGCCAGTCGCCGCGCCCGCCCTCCGCCCGAGCCGCTGCCGCTGCTGCTCCACCACTCCGCGCCCCGCGCCATCCCACCGCGCCCGCGCCGTATCTCGGCCGCCCAGTCGCCGCGCCCGCGTGCCGCACGTCGCGCCGGCGTTCTGCCGCCGCCCGCCGCGCCCAGTGCGCACCGTGCCGTGCCCCCGCCCCGCGCGCTGCCCAGGCCTCTCCGCACCCCCTCCGGCCCCTATAAAAGCCGAGCTCCGACCGCCCCGCGCGAGCCACGCACCGGAACGCACTCGTCGTCGCCATTGTCGCCGCCGAGCACCGCCCGCCCGTGGACAGCCCTCCGCCGCCGCCCACTGTCCAAACTAAGCCCCCAGCCACCACTACATCACCCCACTGAAGCTCGCCGACCCGCCCAACGCCACCCAGAGCCACCGGAGCGCCGCCGCCCGCGCTGCCGTCGCCGCCGCCGCCTCTGCTCCAACGCCGGCGAGCCCTTCCCGGCCGTCCCCCACCTGAACAACACCCCCACAAGGTAGCCCTCGCACCCCTGAACCTTCCCCGACCCTCACCCCTCGCCGCCGGCGAGCCCCCTCGCCGGAATTTCGGCCGGCCGCCGTACCCGAGCCGCCCGAGGACCCAATTGCAAGAATTTAAATCTTTAGAAGGGTCTGCGCGTAAGATTCAAGGACCAAGTTGTAAAAGAAAGTTTCAAACCTAGATTCAAATTCAGTGAACTTGTAAAATTCGTATAAAATCGTAGACAATTCAGAAAAATGCAAACTCAACTGTTCTGGAATCCTCAGAACACACTCTACCACATTTGTTACAAAAGGTTTCTCAGAATCTCAACATATTTTGCTCTACATTAAATAGAAGCTTTAATGGACTTATTTTGTACCCACTGTTCTAGAACAATGCTGACCCTAAATTTTGGGCAGTGAATTAGTTGCTTGATGACTAGGACTGTGTAAAAAGATCAGGCCCAAATTCCATTTCTAGCTTTACCGTTTGTTAAACTTAGTTTTATTTCATGTGTGAGTAGAAGGTTTTATCCCTGCAGTTAGGTGGTGAGTCACCCATTGAAACTTTTCCTATGCTAATGTATTGGTACCTAGAAGCCAGAGAAAAATTAGGAGACTTTTAATCTCAAAGTAACCTACTTATTTGATTTATGTGCTAATAACATACATTAAATCAAGAAAATAATATCTTAGCTTGGAAAATTCTCAAATTTTTACTAGGAGTTACACTGTGGTGGAGGTTACTGTGTAAACAATTCCATGGACAAACACCCTGTGTAGGGTCCTGTAAAAATGAATCTTTGAATAGCCTAGGTGTAGAATGTCATATTTTCTATGCTCTGAATACTGCATGATCAATCCTACAAAAATTACAGTAGCTTCTGCATGCTTACGTGAGAGCTCTGTAAAAATCTTAGACTCAATTGTTGCACCAATTGTTCTGTACAAAAAGAACAAGGATCTAACAGCAACTATGTAATGTATTTTTCATAATTAATCTGTTACATAAAATTGGCTGAAAATTTTACAGTAAGCACATCTTTCCTTGATGTGCCTAAATCCAAAATTTCATGACCAGAAACTATCCATTGTAGTAATTACTCTCAAATCGTAATCAAGCACCATTACCACGACTTAAACTTGTGCATTCATGTAGAATCGACGACTCTCGCCGACGGAACTTACGAGCTGGTGCCCGCGTCCGAGAGTGAGCAGCGTGAAGCTCAAGCGAATCTAACTGAAGCTCTTGAAGACCCGAGCCCAAGTTCGGAAGATCCCCAAGCGAACTGCGAAGGCAAGTCCCGGAGCATAACCCATTCTTTCCGAAATTATGCAACTCATTACTCTTTGCTTGTGCATTAAGTTTATAGGAGTTGGATGAAAACTTAGTTGCATGACATCAGGAACCCTTGCTTGAAAACTAGACGTAAGGTTCGATAGAATGCTGTGCTAATAGGACTCCGGTAAAAGTCGAGTGATTTCCTGTCACTCGCGAGAAAATAGGAGTTGAATGACTACTACACGCTGCAATCATAAGGACACGGACGGGCTATGGAACGATGGTTACGATTGAGGCCCGTCTGTCTAGTGAAAAATGCTAAGGCCGCAGGGTGTGGTAGTGATGGTTAAGTCTTTGAACGTACTAAACACATGCCGAGATTATGGGAATCGGTAAGCTTAAGTACCTGATTGGCCCGGCAAGGGGACGGCATCCTACCCTTTGAACTTCGGTCCCATGTGCATATGGCGAGTGCAGAGAGTGGTCACGACCCGGCGCCGAACCGTGGCGTGGGGCTCTTGTACTCTCGGAGGGTAGCCCCGATCCACGACCCGGAAAGAAAGGGGAAAAGTTGCACGTGTGACTCTAGGGAGTAACCACGTGACGTGTGTTTGGGTTTCCCTTGCAAGGTTAAGAAATTCGATTCGAATCGTCCGTTTCTCACGGCTATTGAGACTGCTTAACCATTTTTACCCACAGAGTAAGAAGAGGAACAATGATGATGAATGAACTGGTTGGATGAAAATTTAATGCTTCACCATGTATGCTTTTGGATAGCTGCTTATCTAGACTGGCTAACGAAACTAGAATCTTGAGCTAAAAGTTGAAAGTAAGGACCCACTTGTAGATGCTTTTCGGCAAAACAAACCCCTGAGCCAAAAAGCCTTGCATGTCTAGAGTCGGTGGAGTAGATTCCACTACACGGGTAAGTCTTGCTGAGTATTAGTATACTCAGCCTTGCTTGTGGCTCGTTTCCAGGTGAGACTCTCGAAGATGTGATTGCTAGCTTGACTTGGCCCTACACTCTTCCCCCTGGTTGGTCGGTGGAATGGGATACGCCCCCGTCCAACGGAGAAAATGCCGAGTGATGTCTCATACGGGCTTCATCGAGACATCCTGTATCGTCGAGTAGCTTCCGTTGTTTATTTCCGCTGCAACTTAAAACTCTGAAGAACTTTTGTGAGCATTGAAGTACTTGATTCCTAAAATCAAATCTTGGTCTGTAATATTTACTTATGTTAATGTTGTAATGTTTGCTGGAATGTGGTATTCTCTGGGCTCATCGTCGCATGGGCGTTTGTATGTATGGCGCTCGATCCGATTACCGTGGTTGTATCGGGAGGTTATACCCGACAGACCAGTGAATTACTCCGTTTGAAGTGTAAGGTTAACCGAGATTGCCTTAATGGTGATGGTTAATACACTTGAGCCGGATTAATTCAGGTGGTTCTGCCACAATGACGTTGTTTTCAGAGATTTCGGCGGCCTTTGAAATGTTGGATATTGAGGTGGTCCCACTAGGCGTGCCAAAAGTGTGTTGGCGCTAAAAATCGGCCGATGACCTTCAGCGTCGGACACACAACCCGGGAGAATCTGCTTAACTCCTGTTCGGGTGATCGCCTTGGTGCGGTTCGCGCGGCGTGCCTGTAAATCTGACCTGTTGATTGACAAGGAAAGAAACATATTAAATTCTGGAGGTCTCGATCGGCTAAAGTTCTGATCTGTCCCGAAAAGCGTATCAGCGAATCGGACGATTTGCTATGAAGATGACCGGCTATAGATCAGCCGATAATCACGTAGCGATTGCAAAAAAACTACTGGAGCAAATTAAACAATCGCCATAGATGCAACACTTGAAATAGATTTAATCGGCTATATGACGATAAATAAAAAAAATAATGAGAAAGCCGACAGTTCGATCTCAAGCTGGATAACTGGTGATAAAACTAGAGCAATAGATAAAACCTATAATTCTAGTAAATATCGATAACTGGTGAATAAATCTAAACGAAACAACAGCGATGCACCCGAAGTTAAAGCTTAGATATTACTCGATAAACGGAACTTACCAATCGGTCGGAGATCGTGTCGATGCAGCCGTGCCAATCCGTACGAACTCGTGAAAGAAGAAGATGCATTGGCGAAGTCGCCGACTTGAAAGTACAGTACGATGAAAAAGTAGATTTTTTGTATTGATTGATGTGTCTCCTTTACAAAACCCTGACTGCTTCTATCTATACCCTAGGACTAAGACTCCTGATCTGTAGTGATCCGTTACAAACTTGACTTAAGTATAAAAACTACTATATCTATAAGACTCTCCTAAAGGAAACGGACTCCCGCAGGATCTTCTGCTGCCATCTCCTAGTCCAATCCGAACTCCTTCCATTGCTCCTCGACCGAGTCGGCGTCGCTCTTTGACCAACGTCATGTCATCTTTGACTGGGATCCTCTGTCATCTTGACTCAACATCCCCTCTTGGTATTCCATTGGCTTCATCCCCCTTCTATAAATAATTTATCTGTTGGCGCAAGCCCATATTGGCCCAAACGCTCCAGCCTTTCAATCAGCCGACCCCCACCAACTCCATTCGCCAATCGCCCGAAACACTACAGCGCCAATCGGCCGATTCTTAACTGTAGCGTCAATCAGCCGATTCCCAATTGTAGCCTTTAAGTCTGCCGCATCGGCCAATCTCCTCCTTCCCTGACACTTATTCAAAATGTGTCAAAATCTGGCGTTAACAGGAACCAACCATGACCCATGTAAATCATTTTCTTGCTATTGCTCAACCATCTTGCGTCGGTATCATCCAAACAAACCACACATCCCTTGTAACCCTTCATAACTTGGCCTAATAAGCTACCAAGGCCAGGAAGTTCTGTGATTGTTACGAACAACAATGCCTTCAGAGTGAAGTGTTCTCGCCACACCCTGACCCTGACACCCTGACACCATCGTGCCAAAACGTCATCAGATCATCTACCAGTGGTTCCAAATACACATCGATATCATTTCCAGGTTGTTTTGGACCTTGGATTAGTAATACACCCTGACACTGATTCAAAATGATGTAGGTCTGCTTCATACACAGCCAAGGAGGAAGGTTGTAGATGCAAAGGGTCACAGGCCATGTACTGTGTTTGCTGCTCACCATGTTAAAAGGACACATCCCGTCCGTGCTCAAACCGAACCTAATGTTTCTTATCTCCTTTGCAAATCGATTCTTATATTTGTAGTTGATAGACCCAATATGTCAAGAATGGTGAGGTTTCATGAGAATTTCGGCAAAATCTGGCCACAACAATGGAGGACAGAGGTGTGGCCGTCAGGTTGGAGAAGAAAGGTGGTGGGAGGAAGAAGAGGGTTGGGGGGTTTTATACAGTAGAGGCTTATCACCGCCGGTTCGTAACATGGACCGGCGGTGATGAGACTCATCACCGCCGGTTGCTAACATGAACTTGCGGTGATGCCCTGCGACAACATCACCGCCGGTTCCTAATACGAACCGTTGGTGATGAGGCACAACACCGCCGGTTCCAACGGCCACTAGGGCTACCAACTCTGGAACTGGCGGCGATGAGGATAGTCCGTTGGCAAAGCCCAATTCTGTAGTAGTGATGGGAGATGCTTACCTTTTGAAGTAACTCGTGAAGGACCATTTAGTACCGGTTGGTAACACTACCCGGTACTAAGGGGCACCATTTAGCACTGAGCCATAACACCAACTTGTACTAAATGTCTGAGACCATTTAGTACAAGGTGGTGGTATGACCTGGTACTAAATAGCCTCAGAGTGCTGCAAAATTTATAACCGGTACTAAATGCCCCCCGAGGTTGATTAGTACCGGTTTCAAACATGACCGGTACTAAGGGGCACAGACCAATGTGCATGTTTCTGGTTGTGGCTCATCATCTCTATTTCCTTTCAAGGCAATATATATTTTCAACCCATTTTTTTCAAGTTAATACATTCCTTATAACTAATTGAAATGGGCATTGGCTATCTTTCTTTTTTGGAAAAAAAGATTGTATGCAACTTGAAATTCTTCAACAAGATCACACATCCCATCATCGCACTATCAAACAAAAATTTTGATAAACAACTGAATAAGTTTAAGAACAAATAATGCCTTGCCAACAAAATGTGAACAGTAATGAGAAATAAGAGGTCCCCCAGTTCATAGCATGGATGAGATAGAGATATGATGAGTGAGAAAAGTCAAGTGAACGGATCAGAATGGAAGACAATAAGTGTCACATGCATGTGGAACTAGTATTGACAAGTCATAGACTCATAGGTTCTCATTTGTAATGTTGAAGCATACTCTTTACATGCTTTTACTAGTGTTCCCAGGTCTAATAGACCGCAACTCTTGTATGGAATACAACAATAAAGCTTTGGCAACACAAACTAGATGATTACATCTTTGGAAAGCAAGGTGTTTATATCTTCTGAAAAGTTATGAATGCTTCTACGTGCCACCTGTTACGCTATCTGATCCTTATTCTTGCTGAACGGGTCAGTAGACGAAGTCAAAATCTCATAAAACATAGAGCAATTGCACCTTCGTGAGAGGAAGCTTGTCCTTGCTCACCTTTTTGATTTATTTAAACAAAATTAAAACGTCGTTGACCTGAATTTGATTCTTTTTTTTTGTAATCCCTTGGAACACTCTCGTGTGCAATGATCGAGTCCTTATTAGCAATCTCTTCTAAGAATTAATCAAAACAAAACTTAAAAAGCAAAGGTGAACAGTGAAAAGGAAGGCCGACCGATCGGCCTGTGCTAGCAACCCGTGTACCGGCCACGCAACACACTATAGGTGCTCACCTCCTTGTCATGGCATCTACAGAACTTTATGGATGTCCTAGAGTTGTCCAAGGATGATCTGCTGTGCGGAGGAGCGATGCGGAGATCTCCTGGCTCCCGCACCCCACCACAGCCGCCGCCGCCACCATCACCACCAAATGCCACCGGTGACCAACCAGCGGCACCACTGTTGACGCTAGTTACGGATCAATTTTGAGCGTCAATTTGACCCGAAAAATGGGATGACTACCATACTTAACCTGCGTATTTAACCCAAATAATATTATTTCCACATTTCCCTTGGAGATTTTGCAATGTAGGTATTTGGGCAAGAAATGCAGGTAAAACAAGCACCAGGATCCAAGCCACAAAATGCCGACCAATTGGAGCGCGTCGACCAACAAAGAGCAGGTGTTTAATTATCAAACTCCACATGTCTTGGTGAATATGTGTATGCAGCTCAAGCAAAGGAGGAAACACACCTCAAGAGCAAGGCAACACACTTCAATCCAAGGGAACACCTCTCTGGCCAATCAGGCGCAAGCACGCGGATCCATGGGCCCACATGCAGCACCAAACCGACTCAATTTAGCGCAA
The DNA here is from genome assembly GCA_032594955.1 of Panicum miliaceum. Classification (NCBI taxonomy): domain Eukaryota; kingdom Viridiplantae; phylum Streptophyta; class Magnoliopsida; order Poales; family Poaceae; genus Panicum; species Panicum miliaceum. Next base: position 42,038,521 of record CM064061.1, on the reverse strand, counting down.
CTCACCTGGAACCGCCTTAAGGGCCCACATACCAGTCTCCTAGCCAAAGGCAGTGGCCAGGGGTCGGCCGACCCACTAGGTCGGCCGAACTGGCACTGGGCCCCCTCGCCTCCAGCTTCCACGTGGCGACTTCAGACGCATTCCTAAGGTCGGTTTCGCAAGGCTTCACGAGATTACCGGCCGGGAGCCCTCTGGTTCACCCCTATATATAAGAGGGGAGGGGCTTCAAAAGGATACACAACTCACCTTCACCTCCTCTCTCACTTTTGGAGTTTGGAGCTCTTCTTAGAGGCTTAGTGCTGCCTAGGTAGTGCTTAGGAATTAGGAAGAGAATGACGGAGAGTCAGGGAGGGTGGGCCGACCGGCGCTCTTCTCCATCTTGTACCTCGACGGATGCTTATCAATCATAGTAAGTGTTCGTGAGTTCCTTTGTGCTTTAGTTTCTTAGTCAAGTTAGATCTAGCTCCGCCTAGTTGTTTGTCGGATAAATAGTTCGCTAGTGTAGTGGATGCCTCTAGAATAGGAACGATTCTAGAGTTAGTAAGGAACGTTGTAGACGTGGCGTCTAGGTCAGTCTTTACCTGTTGGTTGTGGCATATCTCATGGTTAGATGAGGTAGGTAGCAGGTGGTGACAGCCCTGTCTATCCAGCGGCCCTCCCTGTTCGGGTATATCTCAATGCCGCAGTACTGGAGCTCACCAGTCTTATTCTGGGGAAAGCCAGTAGCCCGACGTGAATGACTAGGATAGTTCTATCTTACCTTCAATTCTTAGCCTTAGGAATCCTATCTACTCCTTGCCTCTAACTGGTGCGGTGTCCTTGGACGAACCTAAACCTTAGAGAATATACACATGTTTCTCAGTGGATACGATACCCTTGGAATACTCCTAGGTAAAAGCTACAACGGTATCCGTGCGCTTGCGGATTTATTTTCGTGATGCTAGGAAACGTCAACAAGCTTTCTGGCGCCATTGCCGGGGAACGGTTGCTATATTCTTTTCGGACCTAGTTTGCCCTCGTACCTTTTTCATTTCTTTGATTCTACCTCTACCCCCGCTACCCATGGAGAAGCTATCCATTGAACAGCTCTCTCTCCCAAGGGTTGAGTTCTATAAGCACTTACCAACTTTAAGACCAACCTCTTCATCTGGCTACGGACTCCATCCTCGAATTATAGCCATGTTTCGGAATCGAACCTTCTCTGGAGCAATTAATGAAGATCCCGATGATCATTTACAAAAGTTTGAGGAACTGTGGTCATGCTTGGACATCCCACGTATGACACAGGAAACATTACGGTGGAAGTTGTTTCCTCTCTCTCTCGCAGGGAAGGCGGAGCAATGGTACACCCACACGATAGGGAGTACGATCGGTAATTGGGAGAATTTAGAGTTGACTTTTATTCCTTGTTCTCCCTTACGGAACGCATAGAATCCCTACCGTTTGACATCCTCAGCTTCAAGCAATTAGAGAAGGAGTCCATAGGTGCAGCGTGGGCTAGATTCTCATGCCTTTTGGCATCTAGCCCAGACTTGTCTATACCCGAAGATGTATCATTGGACATCTTTTCTCGGGTTTAGACATGGAATCTGCCCTTGACCTCGACATCGCCACCGGAGGTTCATTTACGCACAAAACTCTGATAGAAGGAAGAGAGATTCTAGGTAACCTCTTAGAAGACTCATCTTTCCCTACTAATCGTAACGAACCCCATCGAGAGGAATCCGAGCCAATCCATGAGAGTCCCTCAACAGCGAATTCCGAGCTTTCATCTCCCGCATCCCCAGATTCGTTTGTTGAACCCTCTCCCGAACTAGGAACATCGAAGGAGGAAGAAATTCAACCTTCGGAGTTCTCTTCTCAATTCGAGGGTGATCAGCCTAGAAATCACAGAAACACCTCGAATCTCTTAGGGGAGGAACCTTCTTCTGTCCGTACAGATCAATCTCAACATCCCTTGACAGAACCTTCCCTCTTGCCTACGGTACCTCCTTTACCTCTCAATCCTCCAAACAAAGCAAATCTCAAGGAGGTCATGAAGGAGAAACCGTCGGGTGATGTGAGACACTTTTCTGAAGCAATTTGGATTAGTTCACCCTCCACGATAATCCCCTACTCTATAAGGGGAATTACCGTAGAAGCCCATCTTAACCCCCTTATGGAGGTTAAAATCATGCCATGGCACTTAGCGTAGACACTTTTGGGCGATGTTACGCTAAAACCATCTGACAAGCTCATCAAGAGTTGTCCCTATGGACACATCCTTGAATGTCGGGGGGTCGCAAGTGCCGTGATGCTCTCAATAGACAAGATCAAGGACAACCTAGACTTTCATATCTTCGATATCCTTGATCTTGATGTTCTCCTAGGCTACCCTCTTGAAAAACTTCTGGATACACCTCAAGGGAGCCTAGATGAAAAGCTTAGGGAACCCGTTTCGGCCATCACTATCTTCTATTTAGAAAATCCTATTGTGAAGTCTCTTCCCAAGCGAGACACGCTCGAGAACATGATGCATACATCTCCATTCGTATCATCCGAACATGTTCTCTTCGAAGCTGCAAAATTTACCACTTCCAAAGAGTAGGCTTCGGAAGAAATTCTTCACTTCTGTGAAGATGAACGATCATCATCACCCTCGATCGAGTTAGAGCCTCTTCCCGCTGGCCCGGAGTACGTTGTTCTCGACCATGGTCGATATTCAACTACTATCTCTCACGATGAATCTCTTGAGATGGAGATCTCATGGGCCATGGAATTTTGTGAGGCGCCGACTCTGGAGTCCGAGGGGAAGGACTCTATAGATGAGCATGGGAGCTTTATTCTTGAAATACCCCTAGGACCATGCTCGTTCAATGCCTCTCCAGAGTCAGGCATGCTTTGTGCCCCGAGCACGCTCGAGGACTACAACCACCTTAAGGTCCTCTTTTGCAAAATCTTCAGAAGGTTGGTTGTAGATGCATATGTTTATCATAAGCATTGCAAATTTCGTGGACGCTCTGTGGTGCTAAACTTGCAGCTAAAGCTTCATGAAACATCAACAATTGGTGGTGAGAAGGGAACGACATCACCAATGATAGCTGCAAAAGGAAGCTCCCATGGTCGAGCTTCTGACCATAAACAATGCACTGCCGGGAGATAACCCGTATTATCATTTTATTTTTCCTTTCTTAATAAAAGCAAGAGCATGTTCTAGGATAAGCTTTTCCTTCAGGTATTTTTGGCCGCTAACCATTTCAGGTGAAGATTAAAAAGAACAAAGGACAGGTGATGCCTAAGAACATGAGAGCTACACCGACTACAACATCATGGTAATTCTTGGTGAGGGGACGACTATGAAAGGAAGCTCAAACTCCACACACTTGAGTTGTGTTGCCCAGCAATGCAAACTCCAAGAGTGGGGGAGGAATGTGACTACCCGAAGTAAGTTCCTGTCATGCCAAATCTTATCTTGGTTAGGAGATGGTGTTCGTTCTTGTATCCTGCTTCATAAAAAAAAGATAGGAGTTACGACAACAGCAATTCTGAGTTCTTCATCAACAAAACGTCATGGTAAGCACCTCCAGGTATGTCCTGCTTTTGACTTTAAACAAAGCCCTTCCGGGAGGTAATCCGAGGACCACCACTCTCTTACTCATGCTTATCTCCTTTTGAATACAGCTCGATCATATTTTCTATGCTCGGTTGCTCTGGTTTGAGTGTATGTTCGAACTACACTCATAGACTTTTTAACTTAAGCATGGTGCTTAGGTTGAAAAGTCTCCTTCAATCAAACTAGACATGGTGTCAAGTTTGATAGATGAACCTCAGAGTCAATGCTTGTATACATCTTGGTTGTATATGTGGACTAACCCCTGCAGGAAAATGTTCAAATCCAAATGGGTAAGTCGTTGAGCTTAATTCAAACGGGAAGATAAGCCAAGGTGGCAGATTCATGATATGCAACATAGGAAGGAGGTACATATCACCCCTCAAGGTTCTACTGTGAGTATACCCTCTTTTGATCATGTTGATGCAATCTTAATCCTTCCTTACTTGAATAAGTCTCATGGTGAGATTAAAATTTTAGTTCCAATAAATTTTAGGGCTTCCTGGTTCTTAAAACCAGCAAAGCCATTATTTTGTTTCCACCCTTTTTGTTTTTGAATAAGCACCAGGTACAAGAACAAGTGTGGGGGAGATCTCTCAGAGTTTTGACGCACATACATTCGAGATCTCCCACAGACAGATGCACAAGACTGAAAGAACCAGTATGCAAAAGGCCTATACCACATCGCGACGGTTTGTGTACTCTACCCCTCAAATCTCCCTGATCCACGAGTTTAAATAAAATTCTTTGCTAACCACAAAAAAGTAAACTCAATGGTGCTCATTGGTCACATACGTCAAGTTTGATTGGATTGCATATATTTTATTCCTTGCTAAACTTGAGCTTGTGAATCATATCTTAGGGAACCCATAATTGTTAAGTTGTTGAAAAGTGATATATGGTTTGATGAAGGAATCCCTACTCTCTTTGCTTTTATGTCTGGAAAGTTTTATTTTAAAAAGAAAACCCATTGATAGCTTTACACACTTCCTGTGTTTGTCCTACCAAAACTATATGTCGATCTTCATGAATGAAACCTTATACATATGTGCCTTGTTGTTGCATTGAGCTTCATCAAATTTTGTGACCCTAGTGAGATATCTTTTCATACTTGTTTGATCAAGATCACGTACACTCCACATGCTAAACTTCTACACTGGAAGTTAGCCATTCCATTCCATCCATCCACAAAATAAAGCTCCATGTGTAATGATCTCTCTCTCCGGTACTCCTTGAAAGAGGTATGGGCTATATGAAAAAAAAAAGAAAAAAAGAAGAAAAGATCTGGACCCATGATGGTCCAAGAGTTGAAAAAAAGAGAGAAGAAAACTGGACACATGAAGATCCAAGAAAAAAAAGGGGGGATAGTCATGTCCTCAAGTCTTCCAAATAAAGGAGAGAGAGTTTCATAAAAGGAGTCTTTTATTTTTCATCATTCACTATCCATACACCTGCACAATCTTGATCAGCTTGTATGATGTGTCATCTCCGTGGATCCAATTTTTGATTTTGCAATATGTGTGAAACAAGTACATGCTTCCAATCTCCTACCATGAGCTCCACATAAGCTATCTTTAGAAGTAGGCTGAAAAGAGGCAATGCCTTGGTGAGGATATATACACACTGAGTGACTTGAGAGATCCTATGGAGGAGTAAAGCTATGGTTAGTCTTTTCAAAAATCTTTCAAACACCAATTCATACAATAGAGAAGTGGAGGAGACCCGAGTCAATACCGTTCCGCTCTTCAACTTCCCAAACTATTATGGTAGACACATCAAGATTCACAGGTAAGGGTGAAGTTTGGAATAATCTATATGCAGGTATCATATCAAAAGTAAGTGGTGTTCCACCTTAGTCCTAAGCTTTGCTCGAGGACGAGCAAAGAGGAAGTGTGGGGGATCTTGTTGACGCTCGTTACGGACCAATTTTGAGTGTAAATTTGACCCGAAAAGTGGGATGACTATCATGCTTAACCTGCGTATTTAACCCAAATAATATCATTTCCATATTTCCCTCAGAGATTTTGCAATGTAGGTATTCGGGCAAGAAATGCAGGTAAAATAAGCTCCAGGATCCAAGCCACAAAATGTCGACCGATCGGAGCGCGCCGACCAACAAAAAGCAGGTGTTTAATTATCAAACTCCACATGTGTTGGTGAATATGTGTATGCAGCTCAACCAAAGGAGGAAATACACCTCAAGAGCAAGGCAACACACTTCAATCCAAGGGAACACCTCTCTGGCCAATCAGGCGCAAGCACGCGGATCCATGGGCCCACATGCAACACCAAACCGACTCAATTTAGCGCAACTCACCTGGAACCGCCTTAAGGGCCCACATACCAGTCTCCTGGCCAAAGGCAGTGGTCAGGGGTCGGCCGACCCACTAGGTCGGCCGAACTGGCACTGGGCCCCCTTGCCTCCAGCTTCCACGTGGCGACTTCAGACGCATTCCTAAGGTCGGTTTCGCAAGGCTTCACGAGATTACCGGCCGGGAGCCCTCTGGTTCACCCCTATATATAAGAGGGGAGGGGCTTCTAAAGGAGACACAATTCACTTTCACCTCCTCTCTCACTTTTGGATTTTGGAGCTCTTCTTAGAGGCTTAGTGTTGCCTAGGTAGTGCTTAGGAATTAGGGAGAGAGTGAGGGGGAGTCGTTTTTTTTTGAGGACCGAGTGAGGGGGAGTCGGGTAGGAGCCGGTGGGCCCACTGACGCTCTTCTCCATCTTGTACCTCGACGAATGTTTATCAATCATAGTAAGTGTTCGTGACTTCCTTTGTGCTTTAGTTTCTTAGTCAAGTTAAATCTAGCTCCACCTAGTTATTTGTCGGATCAATAGTTCACTAGTGTAGTGGATGCCTCTAGAATAGGAACGATTCTAGAGTTAGTAAGGAACGGTGTAGACGTGGTGTCTAGATCAGTCTTTACCTGTTGGTTGTGGTATATCCCATGGTTAGATGAGGTAGGTAGCAGGTGGTGACAGCCCTGTCTATCCAGCGGAACCCTCCCCGTTCGGATATATCCCAGTGCCGCAGTACTGGAGCTCACGAGTCTTATTCTGGGGGAAGCCAGTAGCCCGACATCAACGACTAGGATAGTTCTATCTTATCTTCGATTCTTAGCCTTAGGAATCATCTCTACTCATTGCCTCTAACTGGTGCGGTGTCCTTGGACGAACCTGAACCTTAGAGAATATACACACGTTCCTCAGTGGATACGATACTTTTGGAATACTCGTTGATGAAAGTTACAACGATACCCGTGCACTTGCGAATTTATTTTCGTGACGTTACCACCGCCACATGAAAAGTCGTCGGTTGAGGGGAGAGGAGTCCGAACTGGTGACGCCTCTTTCCCGCAGGACACTGGGAAGTAGGGGGTCGACGGTCCAGGGAGGGGTGCTGGAGCTGCATTATTTCTCCAGTGCGGAGCATGGAGATTCTTCTGCGGTGGATGCGGGGAGAACGGACAGGACGGAGGCTGCCGGGAATCAGGGAGCGGGGGGCCTGCGTCTCCGTTCGGCCGTTGTCAAGCCATCATCTCACAGCGTGTCCTACAAGGATGCACTGGTGGGCGTTCGGACCTTCAAGCCGAGATTTGACAGGTCGAGGGAGGAGTATGAGGCTGGTGAGTGGAGTGAGCAGAGGAGCAAGCGGCGCCCTGCTCGGCCTACCATGTGGGCGAGGCTAGGGTCACGGCAGAGTGACATTCATGACCTCCCAGGCCGGTGGGTGAGCTCCATTAAGGACCGACTGGGGCCTCGCGAGCCGGAGAGTAACTTCAGCCTTATCCTCAAAGCCAAGGCAGTGGGGCGTTGCTTCAACTGCTTCACCAGAGACCACCGCATCGCAGAGTGTAGGGATCCCCCACAGTGCATCCTCTGCTCTCGCTCGGGCCACAAGGCGAGATTCTGCACCAGGGAGTCGGGGAAGGCAACGATGGCGGCTGCCTCTGTTGGGTTTCGGCGGGCATCGGCAAGCGCTGCTGGTGGGTGTGCCCAGGGGGCCGGCCGCAAAGGGGGAACAATGGAGTTCAAGCCAGGGGACGTGGAGCTGCGACTGGAGCATGTGCAGGCTTGCGCTGCTTGGTCGTTCGAGCTGCGAGATGCGGAATGCGACCTCAACCTTCGCGCCCTCATCGCGGTGCAGCGGGATGCGAGGGCCAGGCTTCTGTGCGCGGAGGTGCACCGGGATGTGGTTCGCTAGCTGCGCATCCCGGAGCATGGGCTGACCGTCACCAAGATCTCCAATCTTGCTCGCAACACCCTCTCCTCCGGCGAACCCGCGATCGCCGTCTCTATCTGAATGCTCCACCTCCTTCCTCTTGCGCTTCGAGCGGCAGGAGGCGAGGAATGATGCTCGGGAGCGGGGCCAGCTCGCCGCTGGGCAGACGTCCCTGCACGTCCTCCCCTGGACGAGGCAGACCAATGGGGTGTCGGGCAGGCTGCGGTACAGCGTGAGGCTCTAACGGCGTCCCGAGCCATGCTCGTCAAGTAGAAATTGTGCTTCAGTTGCTTCCCAAGCAGTCGTTCATCAACGAGGTAGTGTATGAGAGGGAGACAGAGGATGAGCTTGGGTGTTATGTTCTGTGGATTTGGTGCCTGGACCCGGATGCGATTGCCAAGGCAGGGACTCTGCGGATTGTGGAGCCGGTCGAGCCTCCCGCTGACTACTTCGAGAGGGTGGGCAACATGGAGTGGCCGGAGTTGAGGACAGAGGCGGCAGCAATGCTGGGCTATCCGGTCTTCATCCACCTAAACAGGGTCTTGGATTACTCTTCGCCGCCTGGAAGTCTGTCTCACCAGAGTTATGAGAGCGACATCAGTGGAGTGCCAAATGATGAGCCAGATGTGGAGTGGCCGGTTCGTCACCGGTACTCATGGCGTCTGGGGGTCATGGATGGTCAGCGGAGGAGCGCAGGTCGTCGGTGCACTCCCGCCTGGGGGGAGGCATGACCGATCGCCGCCTGGAGATGACAGGAGCAATGAATACCGGATGCAGATGCCTCCACCAAGACGATACGACTTCGACAGATCTCAGTTCGTGCATCAAGGCGGTTCGAGCAGGACCAGAGGCCATGGGAGGTGGCAGGACCATCACTTCAGAGGTCACAACCATGGCGCCGGGAACAGTGGGAGAATAAGAGTGGTAACAGCACCAGAGGAGGTGACAGCACCAGGGGAGCACCGGTCAATGATGTTCCAGAAGGGCAGCTTGAACAGGAGTTTTCCGTGGTGTCAGCACATCAGAGCCAAGTTGGTGAAAGATCAGGGTGGGAGCTGAAGGACCCCATGAGAGAGGAGGCGAGAAAGGCGGTGCACGGCTTGGGGGCGCCGCCTGTAAAGCTTGTGCCGCTGCAGGAGGGCCAGGCCGGGAATCACGTCGCGCAGGGGCACCAAACTTTCCAGGCTGTGGAAGGTGGCAGTAGGGAGGTAGAGACCACGGGGCCAGAAATACCGGAGGGGGAGCCGCTGAAGGAGCTGGTTGTGGGTGATGGGCCGTCTTTGAGCCCGCAGATAGTTGGCCATCAAGTGGAAGATGGTACAGTGACTGTCCCGTGTTCTCCTTTCGGCCCACCTGTGCAGGCCGGGAAGGAGAATGGAGAACCCAAGCCAGAAATACTTGAAGCCAACATCCAGGCCTGTTCTCAAGAGTCCAACACCCGTTGTGGGCCTCTCGGCCCAACGGGAAGATGTATCGTTCCCGCCCAAGGCTGCTCCGTGGAAACCACTTAAAGGAAAACTGAGCAACCCAGCGGTAGGAGTGTCGGAGGATGAGAAGGCTACCATGCTATTGATGAAGGGGTGTGGTGTGTTGCAAGCAAACAAAGTCCCTGATGAGGAAGACAAGAATAGGTTCCATGTGCAGTTTGTGGACCACATGGAGCAAGGGGTCGAAAATGATCTACGTGTTATGTTTGGCATTCAGAAAGATGGGGGGCCAGATAGCTTCAGCGCTCTGGCTCTCAATGCCGATGATTAGTTGGAGAAGGAGTTGGGGGAGGGGGTGTGTGCTGTGGGCGTGAGTTTGTATGCTTGGATGCAGTGTGTGTCCTGTTTGTCAGTTTTCTGTTGTAGTTTGTTCTTAGTCTGGAGTGTGTGGTGGAGGCGTGTTGGTAGCCATGGGGGTGTTAGGGGTGGGACGGCCTTTGTCTGGTCCGTCCGCGCTTTGTATCCTGTGTGTCTTAAGGGGTTGGTTGAGGAGGAGGAAGGGCCAAGTTGTTGCCCCCGGTGTGTGTGGCTCTTTGTTTTTTTTTTAATGAGTGAACAAAAGTGTGTGTTGTTGGAACTGGAATGTCCGGGGTTTGAATAACTCTACTAGGAGGAAGGTGGTCCGGGATCTCGTGACGGACACGGGATGCTCCATTGTATGTCTGCAAGAGACAAAGATGGCTGCATTGGACGCACAGGTGGTGCAGGAGACCCTGGGGGCGAAGTTTAGCAGTAACTTTGCCACCCTACCTGCAAATGGAACGAGAGGTGGAGCTCTGTTAGTAGTGGACGAGGACTACTACAAGATCAGCACTGCAGATCACAGAAGTTTTTCGGTGACAGCAAAAGTGGAGGCCAGAACATCTTTGGCTACGTGGTGGTTGACTGTGGTGTATGGGCCGCAAGATGACAATGACAAAATCCTTTTTCCTGCAAGAGTTGAGGGCCCTAGCCCTATGTACTGTTGTATCAGATTGTTTGTTAGTGGTGGGAGATTTCAACATGATTCTTCAGCCGGCAGACAAGAGCAACAACAATTTGAATAGAAGGCTGATGGGGGAATTCAGGAGCCTAGTTAGTGATCTTGAGTTAAGAGAGGTTAAACTGAAAGGAAGGAAATTCACTTGGTCCAATGAGGTGGCTCAGACCAGAATTGATAGAGCATTTTGTACAACTGAGTGGGAATGTATGCAGCCAAATTCCACCCTGCAGGCACTATCTTCAATGGTGTCTGATCATTGTCCTTTGTTGTTGGTGGGTAGAGGAGATGTGAAGAGTTACAGGGGGTTTTGTTTCGAAAGCTTTTGGCCTGACATCCGGGGTTTCCATGAAGAGGTGTCTGCAACATGGAGCCAACCTCTAACCCTGGCCAACCCATATATCAGGCTACACACTAAATTACAGCGTACTGCAAAGAAATTGAAACAGTGGGCCAAAAGTAAGATTGGCAATAACAAGCTACTCTTGAGGGCCGCGAAACAGCTAATCTGGATCTTAGATGTGGTGGCTGAACACAGAGCACTATCATTGGCTGAAAAGCAATTCAAAAGAGATCTAAAGGCAAGATATTTGGGCATGTTTAGCAATAGAGAAACTAAGACTGAGACAACGATCGAGATTGTGCATGATTAGAGCAACTGAAGCTTCAGAGAAGTTATTCTTCCTCAGAGTAACTGGTCGGAGACGCAAGAATTTTATTCAGCATCTACAGGTGGAGGGAAGAGTAGTGCACACGCACAGGAGAAGGCTGAGAGCATCCTTCGGCATTTCAGTTCACACTTTGGAGATCAGCAACCAAGGGAGCATACATTAAACTGGGAGGAGATTGGCGTTCAGAGGCATAATCTGCAGGCGCTAGAGCTTCCGTTCACGGAACAGGAAGTGAGGTCGGTTGTGCAGGACTTAGCAGCAGAGAAAGCACCGGGGAGGCAAATTCTTCAAGTCTTGCTGGAACACTGTGAAGGAGGATGTGATGGCAGCGATGGACTACTTCTATACTCAGCATGACCAACACTTCAAGCAGTTGAACACAACCCACATGATTTTGCTACCAAAGAAACTAAATGCCACAACCGTGGGGGATTACAGACCCATAAGTCTGACTCATAGTGTGGCCAAACTAATTTCCAAAGTGCTAGCGACCAGGTTGGCAGAGCATCTGAGTTCACTCTTGTTTCGAGGGCTCAAATGCATTCATCAAAAAGAGATGCATTCAAGATAAATTTCTCTATACCCAGAACTTGACAAGGGAGTTGCATAGGACTAAGGTGCCAGCACTATTCCTGAAATTAGATATTGCCAAGGCTTTTGACAGTGTGAGGTGGGACTATTTGCTTGAGGTGTTAGAACAGCTCGGTTTTGGACCAAAATGGAGGAGTTGGGTGTTAACTCTACTAGCTACTGCAACAGCTTCTGTTCTATTAAATGGGGAAAGAGGAAGATGGTTTGCTCACAGGAGGGGTTTGAGGCAGGAGGACCCACTGTCCCCCATGCTGTTCATACTGGCCATGGATCATTTGCAGAAACTGCTGCACATTTTTTTAGATAATGGAAAAATTCCGGCCTCTACGTTTTACCATACACAGCCTTCAATTATTACATCATCCTCAGCTTTTATCGCAGCAGAATTTGACTCCCATTCAGCACAGGGCAGCAAAACTTAGAATTAGTTTATTTGCTGATGAGGCAACTTTATTCATCAATCCAGTCAGTGATGAGGTGAAAGAGGTTGCAGAGTTTCTACAAGCTTTTGGCAGTGCATCAGGTCTATGTGTAAACCTCTCAAAGAGTGTTGTATATCCAATTAGATGTGATAGCATCAACATTGAAGAGACAATGCAATGGTTCCAGTGCCCAATCAAAGCGTTCCCATGCTCTTATTTGGGGCTGCCTCTGCATTTCAGGAAGCTGCAGAAAGTGGAGGTTCAGCCTCTGATTGACAAAATGGCAGCAAGGCTACCTGGTTGGAAAGGAAAGCTACTTAACAAAGCTGGGGGGATCTCAAAGTACTCAACACTATGTTGACTTCAATCCCAGTGTATCACTTAACTGTGTTCAATCTGCAAAAATGGGCAATCAAGAAAATCGACAAGATCAGTAGAGGATTCCTTTGGAAGGGAGAGGCCAATGCAAACGGCGGGCACTGTCTGGTTAAATGGAGAAAGGTAAAAATGCCAAAGAAGTTCGGGGGACTTGGCATCCTGGACCTGGACCTATTTAGCAGGGCTTTAAGGTTGCGACGGTTATGGCTTGAGTGGGTTGACTCTGATCGTCCTTGGGTTGGCACTGATCCACCGGTAACACAAGTGGATAGACAATTGTTCAGAATCTTAACAATAGTCACCTTAGAAGATGGAAGGAAGGCTAAATTCTGGCATGATACATGGTTGGATGGAAGGCACCAATTGACATAGCTCCCAACCTGTATAAGTGGGCATGGAGGAAACATAGAACGGTCCAGGAGGAGCTGTGCAACCAGTGCTGGACTAGGGACCTATGGAGAATGACGTCGGTAACTGAGATGGCTGAATTTGTTTGCTTTGGGATCTGGTTACACAAATCACACTAGGCGAGGGGCAAGATACAATAGCTTGGAACTGGACTGCAAATAGAGAATACTCGTCAAAGTCAGCTTATCTTGCACAATTCAACGGGTCATACAACACTTTCAATGGTGATAGCAGCAAATTGCTTCATTAATTTGGTTCTAGGAGCGAGTGGACGGGAAGGGAAATCTCTCTTCAAAAGGGACTGTTTGGTAGGGTTCTTTCTTTCACTACGAGAAGTTACTCCACCTAAAAAGTGATTGTCTAGGTTAAATTTTAAGTATGAAGTGATTATAAGCGAGAAGTGGATCAGGAGAAACTACTTTTTCCGGCTTATAGACCCTTAGTTCATTTTAGATAATCACTTAGGCCTTGTTCGGTTACACAAAGGTTTATTCTGGACCGGGAATAATAGGTACAACAAGAAACTCATGATAGGTACAATAAGAGACTAAGAGACTAGGATTTATTCCAGGCCGGAAATTATTTGTAACAAAATAGACTTATGATAGGTACAACAAGAGACCGGAATCAATCCGTGAGTCGAGGGGTGGGTGTGGAATCAATCCCGGTCTCTTGTTGTACCTATTATGAAACTCTTGTTGTACCTATCATTCCCGATCAGAATAAATTCATGTGAAACTGAACAAGATCTCAATGGAATCAGCATATTGGAATTCAGCCTCGAAGCTACTCTAAGAGTGTCTCCCTCGTTGGATGTCCCGCACACAACCACCAACACCCAATGGATTGATAGGCACACACATTATGTATATCACAGGCTTCCCACCTAGGAGTTATAAAACTAACTCCACATTATGGAAGCATCAAGCATCTATCAAAACACGCCATTTTATCGCAATTGGCAGGCTCACCTCCATCATCAAACTAAAGCATGCATTAACAATATCATTGAGTTCATCTAGCTAAGAACAAAAATCATTTTAGTGTCCATGAGGGGCCGTCGTGTTTTCTCCCTTCAAGTGACACGAGCCCCACTCCCGACCACTGTTAACCACTCCCTGATGGGAATCACCATAGCTGCCAATGCTACCCTCCGTCCTCCGCCTTCTCTCTGCTTTCCACTCTCCTCACTTGCCTCCTCCGCCCTCTCTCTACTTTCCACTCTCCTTTTCACAAATTTTTATTTTATTTTAATCTATTTTAATCTAATATTTTAATAATAATCTGTGTGGATCTGAAATTTCAAGAAACAGCCCTTTTGGTCACGCCACAGCTTGTGGCGCGACTCCCTGAAGGGTTCAACCTGCCACGCTCGCAAACGCGCGCTAGCCCGCCCTGCTGACCTGGTAAGGTTGAGTCGCGCCACACCTTGGCACGACTCAGTCGCACCATGCGGCATGGCGCAACTCAACTATAATACAGCTCATCCGACCGACCTCTCCTTCTTCTTTCTCCCTTTCTTTTTTCCTCCCCTCCCCACCCGACCAAACCTTCATGGTGCCGCCCCTCCCTCTCCCCCTCTAAATCCACTCCATCCTCCATCCGATTCAAAGGGGAAACGAAGGAAAATCGATTCTTGAAGGTAACTCCTCCATTCTAACCGATTGGTTTTTCTCCATTTCATGATTTTTCTAGGTTTTAAGTTGGTTGGGGTTTAGTTAGGGTTTAGTTTGAAATGGGGTATTGAGTACGAATCGGCATGGGGTGGCGGCGGATGGCGGTGCGACGATGGTGATATGGACTGCGGTGAGGCGGCTCAGCTTCGGTGCGCCGGAGGAGAAGCGGGTGGTCGGACGAGCGCATGAAGCGGCTGCCGCCGAAGCTCGGCGTCATGCCGGCTCGTGGCCATGCTAGCAGATGCGCGGGGCAGCGCGGGCGCGCAGCTAGCTGCGGCGAGGGCGCTGCTGCACAGGTCAATGGGGTCTCTAGGTGTTGAGAGGGGTCTCTTGGGTGTTTGCATGTGTTCTATTCTTCGATTCTGCTCGTACTCGTGCTATTCTAGCTGTGCTAAGACTCAGATTTTCAAAGCTCATAGGATTTTCTTCTTGGGAACAAAAAAACACTATCGATGGTAGTATTAATTAGTATCGCCTTTTTCTTGATATTTGAAATTTGGGAGAATTCAACCAAGAGTAGCCATGTCCATGTTTGCACTCCTTTCAGAGTTGTTGTTATGGTTTCTATTCTATATGGAGTGTTCTGCTTTTCAAACATCATTGTTTTGATTGGAATTTGGGTCCACCTACATAGTTCAAATTTTAGATTGGAGTAGTTGGCGGCCCATGTTTTGAAATGCTCGCCAGAAAATGTGAAGTCGACAAGAAAGGAAGGAAAGGGAGTCGCTATTGACAACAACAATGATGATGACGATGACTGGGGTGATGACGGGTTGCTTTACAGTGGCAATTCCGACTAGGTGTACATGTTCGACGATTATGAGAGCGTATTTTGGTGCCTACGAAGGCACATGGATCTTATATTTGTACCGTGAACTATTTTAATTTGAACTATTGCGGCTTGAATGAACTATTATATTGTGGACTATTGTAATCTGAACTTCAATTTATCATGAACTATTGTAATCTGAACTTGAATTTATCATGAACCATTACCTTTCTAGAGGATACTCTCAAACTTTTAGGGTCATGTCCTTTTAAGAGGATGTGCTCTGGCCTTTCCAGTCACGGGTCGCGTGAAATACTTAGCCGCAACACAATAAGGACTCACGCCAAGCCGCGTGACGCGACACTTTAGGTAGATTTTGCCTAGGAACAATCTGATCCTGGGCAACGCTTGGCATGACTCCTTTCAAGACTCTCGGCGCGACACAGTAAAAGGCCGTGCCATGATGCGTGGCGCGACAAGTTGAGGCTGAATTTGCTTAAGAACAGTCCGATCGTTGACAACGCTTGGCGTGACAACTGAAGGAGTCCGCCAAGACACTTGGCACAACACTGTGAAGAGTCTCGCCATGATGCATGGCACGACAAATTAAGGCAAAATTTGCCTAAGTAAAATCTGATCGTTAACAACCCTTAGCATAACAGCTGAAGGAGTCATGCCATGACACTCGGCGTGGAGTTCTGCCAAGTGTTTTGGCGCGACTCCTTCAGGACTCTCGCCAAGTGTACTAAGGATCAGATTATTCCCAGGCCATTTGAACCTCAACTAGTCGGACTACACCCTTTAGCACCAGTTAAGTTGCACCACGCAAAAAACAAAACACAACGGTGTAATAGCACATTACAACTCCATGACAATTCCACTAAGTGTTCATGACAAGTCTATTAATACTAGTACCATTACAAGTCCACAAAGCGCTCATTAAAAGTCCACTACAAGTCCATTACAAGTATGAACGAGCCCCACACTTGTTCGAAGAAAACTAGTACCATGCGGAGGGATGCGGGAGGGGGGTATAAGGTTTCTTATGACGGCGTGGACGGCTTGACCTAGTGGGCAGGATGTTAGTCGTTGTCGACATCAGTGCAATTCCGTGCCCGTGCGGGCTGCTGGCTTCTTGCCAGGTCCTTGTCATCCATAAGCTGCGGCGGTTTCTTGAGTAGGTCTGGCCTCGACAATGTGCACCTTATTCCTGAAACAAAAGGCTGATCCTATCAGAACTTCAGTGGATAGCCAAAATGGCAACAAATGCGACATAAGCCCGTAACAAACTCGGATGGGAGATTCAGAGAACAGCTGCAAATTTTTAATCACCTAAAACTGCAGTACTACTAGTGTATTACATATAGCTCGAGAAAAAAATCCAGTAATACTGGATCCATTCATTCTGTACTCGTGAACTGTTGGATGGAATCAAACAGCTAAAGGCGGAGTCGTGCGTGTCAGACCACGCCAGCGTCGCGCGCCCATGCCGCCCCGCACATCGTCTAGCATGGCCACGAGCGGCGGCACGACGCCGAGCTCCGGCAGCAGCCGCTTCATGCACTCGTCCGACCACGCCAACGCCGTGACCTCCCGCTTTTCCTTCGGCGCACCGAAGCTGGGCCGCCTCACCGCGGCCTGCATCGCCACCGCCGCGTTGCCGTCCGCAGTCACCCTATGCCGATTCGTACTCACTAGCCCATTTCAAATCAAACCCAACCTAAACCCCTACCAACTCAAAACCTAGAAAAACTACAAAATGGAGCAAAATCAATCGGTTAGAATGGAGGAGTTACCTTCAAGGATCGATTTTCCTTCATTTTCCCTTCGAATCGGATGGAGGATGAAGTGGATCTAGCAGAGGAGAGGAAGGGGCGGCGCCATGGAGGTCGGGGTCGGGTGGGGAGGGGAGGAAAAAAATAAAGGGAGGAAGAAGAAGAGGTTGGCCTAGTGGGTCTGTATTATAGTTGAGTCGCGCCATGCTGCATGGCGCGACTGAGTCGCGCCAAAGCATGTGGCGCGACTCAACCTTGCCAGGTCAGCAGGGCAGGCAGGCGTTTGGCAGCGTGGCAGGTTGGTCGCGCCAAAGCACGTTGGGGTCGCGCCACGAGCTGTTGCGTGATCAAAAGGACTACTTCTTAAATATTTAATTCCACAGAGGTTATTATTAAAATATTAGATTTAAAAGAAAATAAAAATTGCCTTTTCACACGCCTCCTCTCTTTCTAGATTCAAATAGCTAGGTAGCTACTAGGCAGGCCAGTGCAGTAGCTAACACATACTCCCTTTGTCCCTAAATATCTATCATTTTTGCTTCCCGATAAACAACTTTGACAAAATATATATTAAAAAGTATTAATATTTATGGTACATAATTAGTATCGTCGGAAAGATCTTTAAATCTAGTTTTTTAATAAATTTATTTGAAGATACAAATGTTGCACGTATTTTCTACAAGTCGAGTCAAACTTGCAACACATACACCAACAACGACGGTTATTTAGAGCAAGATCTAACATCGATACAACGAACCTACAGAAGTGATTACCTCAACATCATATGATGTACATGTATCATCACACAACAATGATGACGAGGACCCTAGATAAGCGAGGATCGGCGTGCATTTTACTCGAGAACACACATGGATCCTGACAACCGCCCTCCCTCTACTTTCCACCTCTCCTTTTTGATTTTCCACTCGCCTCTTCTCTCCAGATTGGGCGTTACATACGGGGCATACGGCATGGGCCCTGTACGTGCGGTTCGACACGCCGAATTGAACATTTGAACGACAGATTGGGTGTTAAGTTCTGAAACCTCCCAAGGGGACTAACAGACTCCCTTCTTCCATCACCTCTGTTTCGAACAGATTAAGTGGCCATCGACCACAGACATTACATAAGGATTAGAAATTTGCATACACGGCAGCATCTGGAATTGTTCTTACCTGACAGAGTAACACTACAACTACAGAGTCAGACGTAAATGAAGTCGAAAACCAAAAAATAGAAGAGGTAGGTGTTGCATCTCGTACACCAGGGGATTGCCCCTCTCTTTGGTGCCGAGAGACAGAGTGGAGCGAGAGACAGTGAGACTAGCGGCGCCATTCTTCCAGGGTCGGCGTCTCCACTCCGATGTTCTTCATATCCCTAATATTTGCTGGGTAACATAAAATAGATGCCTTTCAGTAGCAGGGAATCCCAAAGAACAGATTATATAGATTGTTTCTTTCAAAACAAATATTATATAGATTGAAAATTGTAATGGTATAATCTTCGTCGACTGTCAGATGTTGCTCTGCAGTCAGTATCGAGAATAGGATAATTTTTCCTAAGACAAGAATTTTTTGCCAGAGTTTTAACCTGTTTAATAAGAAAAACTTCAAGTTTAGGAAAGAGTAAAATGCACCTACGTGTTCATTAAACTTGTCACATGGTGTGTTGTGTCATCTAGACCCCTATACAATTAACATGCATAATTAGGTCCATATATGTGTTGAGACTTAAGAGTGTGACTCAGGTTCACCTCATCCTAATAAGCAAGTAATTACATACACGGCACTTTTGCATTGAGCTTGATATGCTGCCATGCTCTGATACATGCTCATGGCCGTTACATATACTACACTTGTTTGTAAACCAGGATAAAGCATGAAGTAAATTCCTACATTCTTAATGATTTGAAACTGTGATGGCATGCATGAACATATAAAGGTCCAATGATCTGCCATCTAACCAATGGATCATTTTTTTCTCCAAACATGCAGGATTATGGTTCATTGAAACTTTCAATAGAGTATAAATCTTGCAATTTGAAAATTACTGTAGCAAAAATTAGTAAATGTACATACTCTTTATCTAGTGCATAAAAGTTTGACGTTGGACTCAGAACACAAGATGTAACGACACTTCGACACAAAGTATGTCCGCATTCTAAATCTCATTACTGCAGTCTGCACCATGTGCATTTGATCCACTTCCCAATATCATAACTTAAATATCTACGCTACCACAGAGGACCAATTGAGAACATGAATAATATAAGAGTAACTCATAATATAATACTTAAAATTATACTCCCTCCATTCTCTTTTGATAGTCCTATTTCATCTTGGTACAATGACCAAGAATAAGAACTTTGCTTATCATCTCATTAATTATGACTCCTCGATTTCGATGTTATATATACATACACCAATCTTTTTTCTAGAAAAGTTACTCTTCACGGGAATCGAACAACCATCTCTACTATTTCCAAGATGTCAACTCAAATAGGACTATCAAAAGAGAATAATTCAATTTTAGAAATAGAACTATCATAAGAGAATGGAGGGAGTATTTCATAATATTAAAAATCTAGATTGCAAGCTTTTCCATTTTAATGTGAAACAAATATCTCTAAAATTATTGTAACCCTAAGCATATTAAATTGCCAAAAGAGCAGAAATGTTATTTTGATATATATACTAATATAAAAGGGGACTTATGGAACATGAGTACTCACACAAATGGATTTCTGGCCTTGCAGCAGCTGTTGCATCAATAAGAACCGTTACTTTCTCGTAGTCCAGTGCTACAGCATCAAAGACAGTCTGCCGGATGCAATTTGGTGTTTGAACTCCTGAAGATGAACACATTTACATATATAAGTAACATAATCTTGTACGATTGGATATTGAGCTCTCTCAAGCAGAAAAGTTTTGTATTAAACATTTTTTTCTTTTTGGTGCAAAGGTTACAATACAGTGGAAAAGAGAAGATTTTTCATGTCTTTTCTGAGACATATAAGAATATGGCTACTGCCATTGTATGTCTATATCAACTAGAAACATGTGGAAAGCAAAAATTCCACAGGGAGGCAGGACTACTGCAACCACATAACAAAAGGAGGCCAATGTTACAGAAATAGATGATCAAGTTAACAAAAGGATTCCATATCAATATAAGTCATATCAGAAGTTCAGAACCTACCAACAATAACCAAGTTCTTTATTCCCGCAGTTTTGAGGACAGAATCAAGGTGTGTCGCAAAGAAAGCACTGAACCTTGTCTTCACCAACTTATATTCCCCCTCCTTGATAACAAGCCCATCAGCCAGCTCTGCACCTTTCAAACCTTTCACGGTTGGACCCTTCCCCCCAGAATAGTGGTGCCTGCGGAAAAGTTCAACATCCCTTCCAGAAGGGTCATGCTCTCTGACAACCTACATTGTAGTTAGCCATAAATCAATGTCTTAGCAGAGAGCATAATAGGGCATGGCAGTTAGATCTATGACACTACTTTCAGAATCAAATTGATTTGTGTAAAAAGGAGACAACTGCAGGATATGAGCAGATGTTAGCATGGCATATGCCTCCAACGAATATGTAGAAACCATTTTAAGTACAGTTCACGCTCACCAATACATTCAACTAATGTAAATGGATAAGTAGCAGAAGCACCAAATTGAAAAACATAAATGAAAATGATCCAAGGCTGGAAGATGACGGCTACATATATTTATATATATAAGTTCCTGGGAAAGTGGCAGAAATTGGAAATATATGATAGACAGATTATTTGTTTTGTTACTTTCTAGACAACTTGAACAACATTATAATGTTTCAGAAATTTATGAACACACCACAATTGTGCTCTTTCTGAATGAAATAATGTAGGTCGACCACCTAATCAAGAACTTTAAAGCATGTTGGTCTGCGTGGTTAATGCAATTTGGTCCTAAAAACAAAATTTTCAATTTTTTAATTTTCTTTCGCACAAAAAATCTTGTTCTCATTATCCCTGAAGGAAAGGGAAAACAAGGGAACTGTTTCAAATTCATAATTAACTAGAGGCTAGAGCAGACACAATGAGAAATCCCTAGAACCATTACAGTTCTCCACCATCCAATGCTGAACAAATTTAGATGCTTGAGATCCAAATAATCCTAACGACTGCTATCATCGGTAAAAAAGAGTAGAGAGGTGCATGTTTAGGAAGGAAGAATAGTCAAACTAAATAAGCTGGTTCAGAATGAACAAGATCTTGGCCATTAGTTCTATAAACATTTTAGGTGTGCACATGCAAATGTCAACCTACTAGGGGGACACACAAAAGGGAACAAGACCTAAAAGGTAACTAGTGGTATTAACTTATTAGCCAAATAAGTCCTAGAAGAAAGATGAAAGCAAAAGGGAACTGTTATGAATTGATAGTCAATCAGAGGAGACACAGTGAGAAATCCCCCCACAAACCAATGTTTGCAGCAGATGTTATGTTACAGACCCAAATACTACGGAGCACTGCTATGACTAAGGCAGGTTCAGGATGGTCAAACCATGTGAGCAGGTTCAGATAGGAATAAGACCTTGGTCAGTGATACTAGAAATTGTTCAGAGTGTCCACGTGCATATATCAATGAAATCAGCAATCTCCGCACTAAGTTATATCATTTTGCCTCTGAACATGCTAATTCCTGTTCCTTGCACGGCAAAAGCACAAATAAATAAATAATAACTTACTGAACCGAAAGGAGCCATCCAAATAGGAACCTAGCATCGCGCCAAGAACGAACTTACAACACAACGCACAAAAGATTCCTCTTTAATTGGACCGAAAAATCAGTACGACTAAGTGCATTGAACCAGTAAATTGGATGTTGCTCTCGTACTAGAGCGAGAAATTGAGCAGAAATCACAACAGGGGATGCGGAATTAGTAATGGCGAAACTGACCCAGACGAGGAAGATGCCGCGCTCCCTCGCGACGGCCACGGCCTCGGCGACGGCGGGGACGACGGCCTCGCCGCCGGCCACCAGCATGGGGCTGCGCATCGCCGGGTCCACGAAGTCCTTCTGAAGAACGAAAATGAAGCCACCAATTCCACAAAACCCGAAGCCGTGAGAAACAGCTCAAAATCAAGCAAGAATCGCAAATTCTTCCTTCAAAAAGAAAGTCCCCCCTCAAACGGACCTGCATGTCGATGACGAGCATGGCCGTCTCGCTCCACTTGGCGGCCGCCGCCATGGGCCGCCGCGATTTGGAGGCGCCGCTCGGGATCCTCGGGCCGGAGAAGAGGCGCTTCTTGAGGTAGTGGAGGAGGAACTTGTCGAGCGAGAGGAGCAGCACCAGCAGGCACGACAGCAGCGCCAGATGTGATGGCATAAATCGCCAGGAAAAAAAGAAGGCAAAACAAAACAGCAAACGAAACGGATTCGATGCGACGGCGGATGCGATGGCGCGGTGAGAATTTTTTTTTTTTTATCCCGCGGCGTCTGGACGGTGCCCCCTGTTTGCCTGTTTGATCATCTGGAGAAAATCGATTTGGGGCCTTGGTGGCAGGACGGTCTATGGTGTATGCGAATGGGGGCTAAATTGGAGGTGTTTGAGCGGAAAGAAACAGTGGGATTGATGACGGAGTGAATGAATTTGTTGGGGTTTGGTTGGAAGAGTTGATGCTTGTACCAATATAGTAGCCATTTAGGTTGTGTCGAAATGGAAGGGATTGGAGTAGAGCTGGACCTTTTGTTAAGGAAAAGATGGGTGACATGGTTTTGATGTGCCTTTCAAGCATGGATTCCCTATTCGTTTAGAACCAAGGAATTTCGATTTGAGAGCATTCCAAGCATAATGTAACTTTCTAGCACTAAACTTGAAAAACGGCAGATCGGTGCTCCGGCAATAGACTAGTATCTGCCTTTTTCTTATTATCATTCAAATTAACCTTTTTCTTACCTCTTAACGAAAAACGTGCAGTCCATTTTTTTTCTTATTGGACTTATGATTCAAGCTTGAAATTTCGATGATTACAGCATATTCTACTTCACCACATTGATCCGAATTTTCTCATTTCTCATAACTGTGTGTTCCAAGGATTCGAAGCACGAAAGAGCATGTGAGCAGAATATTTCTTCCATTTTCACAAACTTACGTATCTTTCCTTTTCGCAACTTGTTTTATATCTTTCCTTTTCGCAACTTGTTTTATCACGCAGCGGTCCTTTTCGCAACTTGTTTTACCATGGAGCGGTTCAAAACTACGTAATACTTTCAGAATAATGTTGCACTTACTAACGAACCTTACAAATCCATGCTGTCAGTCATCCCGTTTATTTGTTCACGCAAGAGCCTCAAACCGAGCAACTCAAATTACGTAGCATCCCAGCAGGACAAAGGCCCTTGGCTAGGAGACTACATGATTCCAGCCCTATGAAATCCACATACTGCGTCACATCTTGGAGGCGGGCAAAAAGGGGACGACAACAATTCTGATACAACTTTTGACCCATATTGCATCACATCGCAAGAAGAGCAAAACGGGTGCTCCACAACTTTAGACTCCACCCTATCATTTTGTCCTTTTCATAATTGAGAGGATGTCCCTATCTCTCTTCAGAGTCTTCCCCACCAAGAGAGTCTCCAGTGAAAAAGAATCCAGTTTTCAGAAAGAGAAGGAAATTAAGCAACGATGTTGATGTGCATGTGACTATGCCAGAAGATAGATAGTAGTACCATGACCACAGGACTGGTAGGCAATAAGTTGTGCAGAGCGGTGCCAAAGATGAACTTGCCATCCAAACTCAGCTGCAACCAACCAGACTTGTACGGGGTACAAGGTTAAAATGGGGCCAAGACTAGGGGCGCAGCCCTAAGATATTTTTTCTAGAAGTTAATAAATTGTGACCAACTGGACCACCAAAACAAGGACCCTGCAGTGAGTAGTCTGAAAAGCAACATGTTTCATACTTTCATGTTTGAATCATTCAGGTAGTTTCTGGATGTGAAGGCTGCGAAATAATGAATTATTATTGAGCTGGAGAAAGTTTAATTGTGCATGTTGATATTAAGGATACTTCTTCAGCAGAGCATTCTTCAGATTCCTGGCTGATCCTACAGGCCTGGGGGCTTCAGAAATGGGATGGGGAAGAGACTCCCCACATCAATTGGGGTGCCGACAATGTTATTTACAACCTCGTTCACACCAGTTGTCCCTTTCCACCCGTTGAACCAGGGGCCCCCACCAACTTCCAGCGCCGCCATGTTGCTTGTGCCATCGAGTATCAACTGCAAGAAAATCATTTAACACATTGGTAATGCAGTTTATTAATCAGGACAAAAAAATATTCGCCAAACTTTCCAGATGCAATGCGCAAAAGCCGATCATGAACGCATGAAAGAATGAGGTTAATTTCATATTACAGTGGTTGAATCGTGTTTAAATTGCTTTTTGACATCCAAACAAATTAGGAAGGAAAAAAATGAAGAGTGTGAAAGATCATGCATAATGTCAACAACAAACAGCGGCTTAATGACTTAAAATGAGAGCCCTTTGAAAAAATTGGTGCCGACAACTTCATGATAATGCAATCATACCTTTCCCTTGCCACCATCATATTTCTTTTCCCACAATTGTAGCTTAAGATCTCCATAGCAGGTGTCTTTGCATGCTGGCACCAGTCCAGCCTCCATCGTAGGAGCTCTCAAAGTAGTGCCTGGTTCTGTAGTGGTTCCTTCTATTTCTACCTGCAAAAGAATGCATTTATTAAGGAGAATAAGAAAGCTACACCAGAACTTGCAACATTAAGTTTCACAGCAACAGTCAAGTCAAAGTGTGGCTGCAGCTTAACTGCAACAGAGACATGCTACAAAGCTAATTCTTTTCATATTATGCAACTAGGAATGCAAAATGAGCACCCTGTCAATTGAGAATCTCAGCCAACCAGTTCATAGACAAGCAAAATTCACAGGATCGTATTATTATGCTTTAGTTACCAGATGAGTGTTCTCTCCAGACATCTTCCAGGAACCCCATGGTACGATTCACAGACAAGCAAAATTCACAGGATTGTATTATTATGCTATAGTTACCAAATGAGTTTTGTTCTCGCCAGACATCTTCCAGGAACCCCACAGTGCGATGTCCCAGCTTACTGTCCCAGTCCAAGGTACGAATTCAAAAAACTTTCCCTCATAATGTACTCCAATCTGCAGAATAAAAACAAGATTTGTTATACATTGTAGTTGAGTGATATATCTTCTGTTTCCTTGTTACAGGTACACATGATTTTGTTTTCATGAAAAGTTATACTCTTACTAAAATATATGATGACTTCATGTGTGTGGCTATTTCATTTGATACTTGGAGGAGAAAATACTAACTACTCAATATAGTGACTAAATGACAGTTTTTCCATACTGCAATAAGTTAATAGACTGATAAGTAACGACACAATACATTTGTTGCAATAATTAAGGCAGTCAATGTGATGCAGAAGAAGAGAAACATTTCATACAAATGTTCTTGGTGCATTCCATTGAAATAGTAAAACTCAAGTCAATATGATGCAGAACAAGAGAAGCATTTCATACAAAGGTTCTTGGTACAGTCCATTGAAATAGTAAAACTCAGTCAATGTGATGCAGAAGAAGAGAAACATTTCAGACGAAGGTTCTTGGTACAGTCCATTGAAATAGTAAAACATACATGAAACAACTAAACCTATTGATGCAACAATAGATCATTTTTAAATTTAAATTCAAATCAATACAGAGACAAACATAACAGTTCCTGTTGGCAAAAGTGTAGAGAAGTCCATTGAAGTATGAACTTAAACCCAGATTGTTTTGCACACATATAATTTTGATTGCAACCTATTCTGAGTAAATGACTGTCAAGTTACAAGTATTTCAGACTAGTTCCTCAGGCGAATGTTTCTGAATGGAGAATGGACAATATACTGGCCAAGTAACAGAAATTACTGGTTTCTAAAGTCAATCGTTAATTAGTACGAAGTATTGGTCTAATGTGTGTTCTCTCATTTGTGTGTAAAATGTATATGTAAATGACTAGGTTGATATGGCTAACGGTACAGTTTGTCAGAGCGGCCAGTGGCAAAAGAGTTCATAGCCTAGTAGTTGTGACTCCTGAGTAGCACCTCCGGTGCCTGGGTTTGACTCCCCGTGGGAGTGGGCTGGTTAAAAAACCTCCCTTGCTGGCACAGCGCCGGCCTATGGTAAATTGGTAATGGTGGCAGCTGACCTGTGTGAACGGTGCAAACTGCTACCTGGGAGTAGTGACGGGGCGCCGAACCAGGTGGCAATGGCTGCCGGCCTAGGTTACAGTGCGGCCGCATAGGGTCTGCACTATCAGGGTTCAGGGAGTTTCTCGGTTGGTTGAACACTGAGGTTTCTTCTTCCAAACAATACCGTGAGGGCAGTTTTTCCCACTGGCTGTTGGCAATCCTAGCTTGTTCTCATTTGAGTCATGTCTGTATCCTTTCAATAACCTAGCTCATGCCAAGCGCGTCAGCTGTACGCCTGATGCATGTTTATCCATGCACATGCTGAGTCTCTGTTTCCTATTTTAGCATCCGCAGTGCACGGCATGCCGCTCAATCGTGGGATGGCATGACAAGCTCGGGAGGCATGGCGTGCATGCGTTGGTGGTGTGTGTGGCCGCGGCCAAGCTGTTGTTTTTCCTATTTAAGCGATACAAGGGTCAGAAAAACGCTGCGTTGTTGTGGTACCAAAATTCCTTGCATTACAGTGTGTTCTCATGTGAGTGTTCTTCATTGGCTCCGACGTACGTTGCCGGTGGTGAGGACATCAAGTGGTATCAAAGCCTATCGGTTGTGGCAGTGTGACCAGGAGATCAAGTGAACCCTCATGGTGCGTCCACAATCAGCCTCACCGCCGCGGCACACCCTAGGCACCCGGGAGCTGCGGTGGCACGTCCGCGAGCTGCAGCAACAATGGGGGAGCGTATGGCAACAACGGCCGCATGATGGAGTGCGGGCTCGTGATCCACCGGATAAGGAAGGAAATCGACGATGGCGGCGGCTTCCCGACGCTCTCCAAAACCAACTACTACGACTGGGCGGCGCTCATGCGTGTTGTGCTGCATGCTCGCACCTAGTTTGGATCGCGAGCCTGTAGCATCACGCACATGAGCACCAACCAATCGTAGTAGTTGGTTTTGGAGAACGTCAGGAAGCCACAACCGCCACTGATCTCCTTCGTGACCTGGTGGATCACGATCCCATGGTCCATCTGTCGCCAGATGCTCCCCCCATCGTTGTTGCTACGGCTCCGGATGCACCACCACCGCTCCCGGCACCTAGGTCCGCTCTAGGGGCGAGGTTGAACGTGGACGCACCATGAGGGCCAACTCGATCGCCTGATCGCGCTCCCATAACCGATAGGCTTTGATACCAATTGACGTCCTCACTGCCGGCGACGTACGTCGGAGCCAATGAAGAACCCACACAAACACACACAAGAACACTTTGGAATGCAAGGAATTTTGGTTCCACAACAGCGCAGCGTTTTTCTGACCCTCGTATTGCATAAATAGGCTAACCAATTTGGCTGTCGCCACAAACACCACGAATGCATGCACGTTATGTCCCAAGCTTGCCGTGCCATCCCAAGACTGAGCGGCATGCCATGCACTATGGACGCTAAAACAGGAAACAAAGACCCAGCCTTTGCATGGATAAACATGCATCAGGCGTACAGCAACAAAGACCCGGCCTTGCATGGATAAACAAACATGCATCGGGCGTACAGCTGACACTCTCGACATGAGCTCAGGTTATTGAAACGAAACAGACACGACTCAAAGGAGAACAAGCTAGAATTACCAACACACGCTGCATTTTTTTCAGTATGGTCAGTGTATCTCATATATGCATAGCTACTGTAGTCTTTACATGCCTAGATCAAGGAATCGACAGAGAAAGGGTAAGGAACAAAATGAATGAACTTCTGATGGAATTTATTTTCTTTTTTTTCCCTGAACTTACCTAACTACTAACCAGTGGCATAACTGTTCCAGCAATATAGTAATTAAACAAAGTGTCCATGATATTTTATTAGAGTTTTGCAACATACTCCACATTCTCTAATGACCAGTGGATCCATGAATAATCTTCACAAGATACCTATGTTTCACGCTCGCATATGCTGACATCATGACTTTGGTTTTTAAATAAATTGTTATGGGCCTAGATGTGGCCCAAGGACCTGTGCTCATGCTCTGTAGTATGCATGCAGATCCATGATCCTAATGCATGGTAACTTACCCGTAAAGTTTGGTAGTGTTATATTAGGTAGCCTCTGGATTATTAAAGATTGTAATAGATTGCTTACGGGTCATTATCCTCTCTATAAAGAGAGCCACCTATCAATGAAGGGCAAGCAGGAATGAAGGGGGTAACTCCCTTCTGCCCTCATCTCTCTTTGCTGCCACCTTCTCCGTCCCTTAGCCATCGCCCCTCTCTCATGCCTATGAGCAAGCCTATGTCATGTGCTCTAGTCAGCTTCTCCCTTGGCTGATGCCTCCTCTTCTCCCTCACCAATCCCCTCTCATGCGAACTAGAAGTATGCAGCAGGTTAAATTTGAAAGCACAAACTATACCAGTGAAGGACTTTCGTAAGTTTCACCAACTCCAATTTTCCTCAATCCACCAGCAGCAGTTAAAGAAACTTCACCAGAAGCGCCTGAGAAGACATTGCACTGGATCTGAACGATGCAAAGATTATTCAATTAACTACATCAGTTATCCATGAGATTGTACAACAAACAAAAAGCATAAAGAATAATAATCTACTTCACAAGGAAAAAGAGTGAAAGGCCATAGCTTCTGGAACACGTCAGCAAAAGAAGGATCATAATTATTTGCTATGTTTCATCGATCACATTTTTTTTTACAGAAGACAAACCATGTGTAGCAGAATAGCAGACCAGAAACACAGCGTAATTGCAAACTTCACTATAGACACATGAATCTTATTGAGACCTAGAACACTCAGGTCATCAAGTGACCTAATACTGATTAGAACCATCTTGACTAGTGCCTGGCACAAAAGAGACTAGTCCAAAACACAATTTTCAGAAGAAGCTGCAAGAATTTGTGGAAAATTCTATCTTGTAAATTATTGGGCAGTAGAGTCGTTATTCCATATCAATTTATCACTAAAACCAAGGTTAAAAATTACTGCCAACTTTTAAACCGAAATTATAGGATTACATGTTTTCTTATCTGCACATAATAAGATTGTATTTAATATTATAAGGCATGTATGGCATCAGAACTAACAGAGGATCAGAGGTCACAATGAATACAGATGACACACCCAATACCACTTTCTTGGGAAACCTCCACCCCAGTTCTTTTCTGAGTACGATGGAGCATTTTCAAATTCAAAACGTTCTCCATCCCATTCTATCCATCCTGAAAAGTCACACATAATTGTTGTTAACACTAGTCCATACTGATGGAAGTTATTAAAGGGAATAAAAATAAGACATGCTGCGGATTATTTCAGAAATTTCTAGTTAAACACATTTATCAAGGAAGCACTTATAAGATGCAAATAGCAGGAGATGAAGTGATTTTCCATAAGGCACACTAATCAAACAGTTCAAAACATATTTATGTATATGTTGCAATTTTAAATCCTCTACTAACTCTCGATCCAGATGCAACACATAAAAACATTAGAATAAACACATATAATTCTTTAATTGATCCATATGCTCTAAATGGATAGGGGCATGGCCCTACTTACATTGCAGTCTTATGAGAAAGAGAGGGATGCTCACGCAGGAAAAAAAAAATAGTAAAACACAGGGTACATCATAAAAAACAATTTTACTTTCATGACCCACAGAAAATGGACACAACCTGGGGTAAAAAGAAATTCTTGACAGATACCTCAAATTCTTGAGGATTAAAACTAGGATTCAATTGAAGAGAAGTCATATGATGGAAGGTAAGAACAAGAATCATAAGATTGGACCAGCTGCACTCCAGATATGTGCTAAATGCAAATAGGGTTCTTGCAAATATTATTGAAAGGTAAAAGGATGACACGAAGCCATGTTAGTGAAAATCATAACTTTCACATGCCAGGTTAAAAAGTAAAAATCTTCAGTGTCATCGTGCATCGTAGATTCATAGTTTTATGAATGAGATGTGAACTCAGCAAATAATCGGTAACTCAATATCTTTATTAGTCTTGAGTATAAAACAAACCTGTGGACAAGCCACCAGCCATGCATATTTGCCAATGAGGTTCAAAGAAAGGAAAAGCTGCAAGCCAACCAGCTGTGGACAACTGCTTCGATTTGACATCACCCCACCCATAAACTGGACGTGTGCTGTACTCCCAACGAGCTGTTTGGACATTCGGCACATACTTTGACCTGCAAGGGACAACTGGACCAAATCAATAAAAGAAGAAAAAACATCTAATATTTTACCCAATCTACTTGGCATGTAATAAAGTAAGCGTGTTTGCTCTGCAAGCTGAACCATTATCGCAGGTAGTATGCCAGTTTATACATTGCAACATCAAGATCAAGAGAACCTATTATAGATTTTAGGATATATTGCTATAAAATATATAAATTAGTATTTTATAAATTTTCCTTGCACTTTGTAACAGGATTAGTCAAAGTTCCTATAGAGAAGACTACTGCTATCATCTTTAACAGGGAGCATAGTTAAACTTCTAACTTCTGTAAAATATATAATTTTAACAAAGAGGAGCCACAATCACATGTTAAAAGGGTAAAAAAATGATAACTAACTATTGTTACAGAGCTAAGTAAGCAATCTAATAAGAGTGAAAAAATAAATATTTTATAAGATGATATATGACATGCCTTCCATCATCACATATGAAACCCTGATGCCAGATTGGGGTGACTTGGAACCCTTCCAAAACACGCTGAGAGAACTCCTATAACCGTTGAGTGTTCAATGAGAATCCTTTACTTGTTACAGAACTTTGAGAGAATAAAACATTGAGCCATAAGAAATATCAAATATCAGGGGTAAATAGGAGAACAGGAATCTCCATATTCCTTAGCAATGATCTATTATTAATGAAACCCTAGCAATATAAAAAAGGTAACAACTGTATAAATTAACGGAAACCTTTCTTCCATTGAAACTTTTCTTTTGGACATGGGATACTTAATTGACAGAATCAATCCATAAATCGACAATGCATGTTCCCAAAAGTATCTTCTCTTAAACAAGCAAACAACTTATTTTCTGAAATGATTGAAAGGCAATAAAATGAATGAAGTTGAAGTATGAATAAAATCATACCTCCGTAAGTAGAAGTTCACACTATACCAAAAATCAAACTAAATGTTTATATCAGTACTATTATTGAAAACGAAGACATTGCAGTTCAGCAACTAGAAACTTAAATTATCTGGACAAATATAACGTATGAACAAAGACTAGAGGAGTACAACAGCAAGAAAAATGATGTGTACCCTGGATCATCAGATATGGAGTGGCTGAGCTATGGCACCCAATGTGCTTTGTGGTTTATTAAGGAACTCTGTATGTGTGTAATGTGAAATAACTACTTCATACCATCTTGTGAGCCCTTGCATTTCATAAGAAGCCATAAAGCATCTACCTGAGGGGGGACCTCCCATTGCGGGGGAGTTGAGTCTTTGTTGGGAATGAAAGTGTTTCCCAGCATTAGTTCATGCCTACCTATCCAAATGCAGCTTATTAGTTTGGAATTCAGCAAACAGTGATGCATTACAAAAGTTCCAGGAGAGTCAGAAAATCAACACTAACTGTTAATAAATAAAACTGAAGGAACCAATATTTATACAATGACCTGTTTAGCACTGTGATGGCTTTTAATATACAGCAGTTTATTTTAGTTCACAATTGTTAACCATTCCCTATGAAAAATGGAACAATTTTTCCCAAAAATGCATGCAGTTGACCTTATATTGAAAGAAATGGTGATATAGCGAATTGCAGACATATCACAAAAAACCGGGCTGCTCCTCTGTCCTCTCAACCCAGGAGGACCTTTGTCCACCCACCAGGTAGGTATCACTTACTCACTACTCACTACCATCACGGTAACCATACAGCCAGAGATGGAGTACTTTCAAAGTCATAGTTTCATTTGACATACAAGTTTTCGACCAAGAGCAGCCGGTAATCTACATCAGATGTAAATAGCTTTTTGTCTTGAGAAAACGCTCCCTCTGTTTCATGAATACACGTCCAATCTAATCATGGACAAAGACTAGAGCATCAAACTTAATAAAAGTTAATGAAAAATGATTGTGCCTGTCCTATTGAAGTGCATGATACGATTGTGCGGCATCTTTTTCAAATGGACAAATATTGCTAAATGGTGGTAGCATTTAATTCTCACAGGGTTTTACAAATATTTACATTGGAAGCTTGTGGTCTGCAGTGTGGTTACTTTCCAGTGTACAAAGGAAGTAGTCATCAATATCCAATAAGAATTTTTCTGGATCCATAATAAACTAATTGGATTATACAGTGGAGCACGGCATTCAGAAGTTCAAAGTGGCCCTAAGTTGTTCATCAGAATACATAATGGGATGTCCATCATTAGGACTTCTGATTTTGAGGTAGCTAGTCAGGTGTATGGCTAAATTGGACTATGGAACATTGAAATCTCATCTCTAAATGCCAGGACACAGTTCAAGTTTCATTAAAATAGGGCTGTAACAGTACCAATAACTTGAATTTGGCGAACTTCATTGGAAAATTGCAAGAACCTTCAGTTCAGCACCTTTATTATACATGCTACAAATTCATGAGACATGCCAATCTATTTCTAAGTAGAGAGTTTTCTCAGAGTAGAAGTGTAAGATAAAACAGTAGGAGAGAATGGAGAGACTGAAGAAGAAGCTTACTTCCCCAAAAGTTATTTGATTTGTCAGAGAATTGGCATATGTACTTATCATCGGCGCCAAGGATTTGTGCTCCCACGCCAGTAAAGCGTGGGCCGTGTACCAACTTGTCGAGATCACTCATCCCGTCACGGAACAGTGGGTTCTCAACGGAGTACATGAAGCAGAAGCTCTGCCTGCACTCGGGTATGGCCACCTTGAAGTACCATCCTTCGAAGAAAGGTCTGGCGGTGCCGTCAAAGTGGTACCTGCAAAATGACCTCGCTAAACTTAGGTACTCCCTCCCGGCTATTGCCACTTGGCGGTACCATGTGTCCATGTAACAGCACTGAAGATGATAAGGTAAGTGCAAACGACAGTGTCACAAAAAAAAATGCATCTCTGGCTGAAGAGAGGATTACAGGTTATCAGCATTGTGGGTAATGTCAGCGTTGCTGACTGAACGTGAATGGTGGGCTGAGGCTCAGAATTGGCCACAATCATGCGAGGTCGCAGCATCAGTAATCTAGAGCTGCATTTCCGCGACCCAAGAGTTTATAGGCGAAGAGAAATCTAGGACAATACAGCCGTCGGACCCAATCGAAAAACGCTACATCGGCGGGGGCGGGCACCGGAGCTGCCGGGGCGCGCGCCCCATAGGCCGGTCGAGACCGGACCTCCCGAGAGCCGGACTCCGGCAGCAATAGCTAACCCGACACCCCCGAGACGCGTGGCGCTTACCCGCTGTGCGGCGTCCGGAGCGGCCGGTCCTGCGGCGTGGGCGCGTAGACGGGCGCCGCCGCCGCGGACGACGACGACGAGGAGGAGGTTGAGGCGGAGGCAGCCGAGCCCGTGGCCGCGCGCGCGGGGAGGCCCCCGCCGCAGCGGGGTAGGCGGGCGCACCGCGGGCGCGCGGCGCGGGGAGGCGGCGCCACGCCCGGCACGGCGGCGACGGCGAGGCTCATTGGGGAGTGGTATACCTGGTAGCACGGTCCAGTCGTCGCCGTGCGGGGCGGAGCTGCCACGGGCGGTCAGGGCACGGTTTTTTTAGTTGGGTTTTGGCCGCCTCGTGCGCCGTGCCGTGCCGTGCCGCGCGGAGAGCGTGCCGCCGCGGCCACGCGCTCCATGCCTCTCCTTGGATGATACCGGATGAGAGGGGACCGGCTCCGATGCCTCCACGGCGGCCGCCGGCCGCGCCCTCCACGTGGTGGACGAGAGACCCATCCCACTGGGCTCCAGAGAGATCGTGAATTTGCAGTGGTTTTAGGGCTAGCCAGTTTGGGCTCACGGCCCAGTACTGTCAGCTGCTGGGCCGGTTCTCGCCCGGGGCCCATCATTGTGGGTGCAAAGTGGATGGTGTCCTTTAATATAGTACTGTACCTGTACGAGCCAATTTCTCTTTTTTAAAATTTCTCCTTACACTTACACAAGCTTTTACTCAAGCTCAAAATTTGCATGGTGGTATATGCACTATCCAACTATACTTTTAGTGGAAACTTTTATGCATTTTTAAAGGTGCATTTGATAGTTGGTAACACCATAATCCATTAGTATGTACTGAATATGTTATCAGCTCCTTTCTTCTGAATCCTTCTATCTCCCTCATCCTCCGATAGGATCCCATCGCTTGATCCAAAGTCTCTACGGCCTTCTGTTTGCACCTCTCAACTCTTCCTTTCTCTTGCCAATGGTGTGTTATTGCTGGGGTGGCTATATATCACTTGAGGTGACAGTTTATCCGATCATCACTCGAAGAAATATTATAGTCCAATTGTAGAGCTGTTTCCACCGTAGCCCAGATCTATGATAATTTCAAAAAGATTGTATGCATGCAAAAGATAACAAGGATGATGACGTCACCCACATACATGCGAATTCGAAACTAAAAAAACTATAATTATGAAATCGAGCATCCAAATTAAATTTAAATTACACCATTATCTTTCTCATGACAAGATTTTCAAAACAAGACCACACATGCTTATATTTGCAAGAAATATTTTAAAAATATATTTTAATATAAATAATTAATTTTAGATTCTGGGAACAAAAATTTTAACGAAACGAACAAATAATTATTTTTACGAATAAAAAATTAAAAATATCGAACAAATAATTATGTACAACGAACAAAATACTAAACATCAAGAATATTTGATTCGATAGGATAAATAATAAAAAATGCATATTGCGAACAATTGAGTGAACATAACCGAACAATTTAATCTACAAAGCGAACAAATAATTTGACATTGTGAACAAATTAGTTACATACAAATAAAGAACAAATGTATCTACAGCAAAAAATATTCCTATAAGTATATATAAATGTGCTAATACAAATTCGGTTTTTCTCTTTGTCTATATGAATTGCATAAGTATATAAAGTAAATAAATTGTTAAATAATTCTACATGACAAATTCATAATTTACATAAATTCAATAAAAAGACTAATAAAATAGTTTAAAAAATGTGAACTAAAAAAGGAAGAACAAATGAAAAATTAACATCACTAAAAGGAAGAGAATGCAAGAACAAAAAAATAAAGAAAAAGAAAATTATGCTTCATTATATTTGGATCGCGAATGAGTGAATCTACATGTAAAATAATATTATAATACTTGTAACCTCTTTATAGTCGTACCCTAGGCAATAGAAGTAAATGAATATATTTATTTATCTATTGCAAGTAAATGAAAAAAGAAAATTGAACAAAGAATAAAATAATAGGATCAGTAGAAAAAAATAATAGAATGAGAAATAGCAAATTATTAAATTAGAAGTAACGGGCAATCTAGAAGGAAATATAATAAAAAGAAACATTAAATATTAATATATTTATATTAATAGCAAAACTTAGCCCGTAGGAGAAAACTAAAAAATAATGGAAGAAAACAAGAATAAAGAAGAGAGAAATTAAATTAAAAAGGAAGTCAAATTATATTTATATACTAGAGAAGAAATATTTGGAATAGTAATGGAAAAAAGTAAAGAGAGAACAAAAAGGAAACGAATAAAAAAATAAAAAAGGTTAGGTGCGGAACCTTTACATGCGCATGCAAGTGTCTAGTTAAATTAATTTGCATGTGGCCATGCACAGCACACCTAGCTAGCTATTGGGCCAAATAAATTAACAAATCAGCTCAACAGTGGACGAGAGTCCCTTCAGATGATGGATCAATAATTTGTAGCACAGGTGATATATAGTCGTTGCGGTTATTGCTCATCATGGAACCTAACGCTTTTCGACTACTAATGTTTCTTTTGCTATTCGTATCTCTTTCCCATTTCATGTCGAAGGGGGATACGGTCATATGGAGCAGGGGGGTTGTAGGAGATTGTGCCACCATTGTTTTTTAACCCTAGCGGTAGCTATTGAGCACTTAGGAAACCAGGACATTGAGGGTTTCAATGGGCCACGCTTGAATATGGAGCTTGGGTAGCTTATATTAGGAACCTGCTGGTTCCTAAAAAAACAATCCCCGTGGGCTTTGTGGATCTTTGGTGGTAGTTGGACAGTATCTTTGTCATAGTTTCTTTTTATCATCATCTCAAATAAAAAACCATTTCTCATTTTTCCTAAGAATTGATAATATTTGCATGCAGCAGATTTATGCACACAACTTGTTTTCATTCTTCTATACTTACAACTCTCTTTTTATGTAGTTCCCGCAAGTTTATTCACTGTTAAACTTCGAGAGAACTCTTCCACGGATAAATAACCAATTGCTTATGATTTCATCTATATTTGAGTGACCTCTAATACCTTGCGAATACTATAGCTATTGCAATATAGAGTTGTCTGAACAAAAAGGACAAAAAAAGACACTCTCATCAAGTTTGATTGACCAACACTAAGCTTCCTACTCCCTCCGTCCTGAAATATAAGGCATTTTGCTTTGTCCTAAGTGAAAGTAGTCTAAATTTGATTAAATTTATAGATAAGAATATTAACATCTAACACATCAAATAAGTAAATTATAAAAATGTATTTTATAATGGATCTAATTATTCATATTTGACATTAAAAATATTATTACCCTTTACTATAAACTTGATCAAACTTAGACTACTACTCTTTTCTATAAACTTATATTTCAGGATGGAGGGGAGTAGATGTTTAAAGTGTAGTTATTAAATAGATGGCACACATTGCTCTTAATATATTCTTAGTTCAACACAAGATTAGAAATTCAGAATTGTATATAGTTATTGAACGACATAGAGATTTTGTTGTTTTATGGGTTAAAAGTTATATCAGAGATTCTTAGTTAAATAGATATCACACAAGTTATTTGTACTACTAGCAATAGCAAGATTAGAAATTCTTATATCAGTGTACAAATAACTTTTCCTTATTAAGTGTGTTGCCTACTATGCATGTATACTATCAAATTTCTGTTATGTATATTGTAGTCAGATGTTTGTCCTCTGGATCTTACATAATCCAATGTTCACATCTTTACGTTGTTTTTCTTATCAAGGACAAATACCGAAGAAAAGGAAATGCTTTTAGAGAAACACACACAAAAGGAGGAATTTCGTTCACATACTCCCTCCATCTCAAAAAGAATAAAATTCTAGAATTCAAATTTTATCCCAAGAAAATAGCAATTCAAGCCCACATCCTCCTATTCTCTAAGCATGCATGCATGCAACATTAATTATCCATGGAAGAGTCCACCGTCCACGCATGGGAAAACCAAGAGATGAGGGGCACATGCGTATTTTTTGTGGACTCCTAATTTGCCTAAAAAACTTGAATGAAGTATTTCTGAGACGGAGTGAGTATGGAGTAAACATATAGTTGAACACCCCCCCCTCCCCAACATACACAGAGAGAGAGAGAGGAGACACCCAACCCCCTCCCCCCCCCCCCCCCCACAAAATAATAATAATAATAATAATAATAATAATAATAATAATAATAATAATAATAATAATAATAATAATAATAATAATAATAATAATAAGTAAGAACTAATAACATAAGTAATGCTTGAGGTAACACTTTTCTGAGTTGTATTTTACCGGTTATCACCAAAAAAATTCATTCTACGTGATGTCTTCAATTTCAAATGACAAAAGAAAGGAAGGTTATCACATATAGTGAGTGGTAGTAAAGCCATGAAAATTGAAAACACAATTACAATTACAACATGGGCTTGTCTCCCAAATAATATAGGCATCATTTTTTATGCCCTTTCATGAGCAAAAACAGTAGTATGCATTCTCAAATTTCATTAAGTGTATGTATTTACTATGTTATTGACAAGATTCCTAGTTTTCGTACATAGGCAGACAAATCAAGAACGGGCAAAAGATAATGCATTTATATTATAATAAATCATATATAGAAAATTGTGATAAATTAAACCTACACATTACACACAAGAGACCGTGCAAATACGATTTAATTTGAGTTATACGTATAGATGATGCACTCCTAGCTTGTGTGCAGCTAATTGATGATCAGATCAACCTCTAGACAAGATAGATCACACATACACACACTACCAGTTATATACTATTTTGCATCCCCTACGGCGCGCATCCATGCATTATCGATCAGTTTGCTTATATCTTCATACCCATACTCGCATAGCATCAAGAGGAACCAGCCTTAAACATCTCTCTTCACCAGGATGGCTGCTCCTGATGTTATGCAGCCCATCATGCTTGCCGTACTGTGCCACACACACACAAGTCTTCATCATCTACCCGCCGAACCGCATGCCGAAAGCGGGCGCAGCTGCTGCCCAGTAGTCCGCTGGGCCGGCGACCACATCAACTCCGACGTCCAGCGTGCAGCTCACCGGGACAAGGCACAGACCCCTGCTCCTCAGATCCTTCCCTTCTTCACAGCTTCCATCCTGTCACATTTTTTTGAACATGACTAATGTTGCAAAAAATATGCTAAATATAATCTATTTCTTTTACATGATCGAGTAGTACCGGCTCATGCTGTCCTCGTTTCTTTAATGCACTGTCATGCAGGAGCTGCACACGTATGGGCCAGAGATAATCATATACATTAGTGAGGCCAAAGAGAGTTTTGCAATGATAACTAAAGATGTAAAGCAAGAGACAAGTACTGGCCCATGATTAACTTTGCTTGATGCTTTCTACATGTACCAATCAAAGCAACGCTTTTGACGAAGAACTAAAGGCTCCTTTTTTCGAACAAAAGTATCTTTGCGCTTTACTTAACCGATCGATCAGAGATGCAAGGATATTGATCCCATAAAAGGAGCGATAAATTACTGAGACTAATCGAGTAGATAATGATACCTGGCCAGGGTCTTCTGGAAATATGCTGTGCCTTTCTCCGTGCACCTATAGAAAAATAAGGGTTAAAGGGAATCAGACACCTTTTATCGGTATATATATACATAATATAAATTGGTTCGCCAGGGCATAAAGTTTCTGTCAATACTTTTGCCAAAGATCTCACAAAGATACGATGCTTTGAGTAAATTAAAATCGTACGCATATATACGCTTTTATATTGTGCTGCTTGTTCTGCCTTAATCTTATCATGGTAATTTTATATACTTCTCTGCAGCAGAGTGCATACTCAGTGCATGTGGGAATAATCCTTGATTCAGAAGAATAACCTATTGCATCATAAGGCGGCTACATTATTTTTACTGATGGACTCTACGTACACCACATCGTCATAGATTAAATTATGAAATATGCAAGGGAATGTAGTATGAAAGGCAAATGATAGATTATTTTTAAAGTTGTGATGAACACATGCATGATTCTGGCTTGGTAAGCCTAAATATATATGAGGACATTCACAAAAACATATACCCTAGCTGCCAAGAACATACAACAAGGGTGTGGCACTGTACCACTTGTGATCGATCTGATCATGTGGAAAGGAGAATTAATGCACCAAATGGTACTGTAGTACACACCAATCGCTTGTATCAGTAACATTTGTCTTTATCTTTCCTGTGGCGATCATGTACGATGGTGGCGGTTCTCTCATCTATGTCTACCAAATAAAATAAGCAAATATTGTACTGATGATCAAACACTATTATATTACATAACAATGTTGGAGTAGATCAGCTGTATATATCGATTACTTTGGCAGTGATACCCTATGTTTGCAAAGATTTATGTGAATGTTTTTGTAATGACAAAAGACTTTGGAAGTTTAATTTCAAACTTTTTTTACTTTGTCCAAATTCCAAAATCTAAAATTTTTGTTAATTCACCAAAAAAATAGTATGAACACATCGTGGATGTTAATTAATTTTTAACTCATACTCAGTGAGTAAGATGCCTTTTTTTGCATTGTATTATTCCTTCCTATATAACTTCGCATCGTCAGTAAAACAGCTACTGTTGTTAAAAATAGGGTTCATTTGAACTTAAGGCCGGTGTCCTGATTAGGAAACTAAAATATATGATAAGGTGTAGACATGTATAAGGATGGATATATGATTCTGCATTACTTATCCATGAACTCCTAGGAGATTGACTGGCTGGTTGTCCCTACATGATTGGGGGCAAATCCAGTTGCTCAAAAAATTCAGACCCCCTCGCAGAAAAAATGGCACCTTAGCTTATACATAAGATAATTTGTGTAAACCAATAATGCTGAATTGACATGAAGTACTCATCGATCATTCAACTTGAAGCAGGGTTATAATTAGTTGCGACTACGACTAAAACGAGAAATACCGCAACCGGAGGCCAAGGAATAGGAGCTATTTCATGTGTGGACCATGAATTTGGATCCCTTGGCAGCCATTGGATAGTTTGGATCTGAGAGGGGGCGCTCGCCATGTGAGTTCCTAGGACGAGCACGGTGGATCCACACAAACACACAAAGTTGGGGGACCGATAGCTTTCTCCTGTTGACCTGGTCAGCCACTCCATAGAGAGAGACAGCGATAGATGCTGTGTGGGATGACTGAGGGGGGGGGGGGGGGGGGGCGAGAGATGCTGCGGGAGGTGACGCGCGCATGGAGGCGCGCAGATACGATGAGCGATGATGGTGATCCAGCAGCTGCAGGTAGCATGCACCGATGGCAGGCAGAGGCAGGAGAGGCAGCCTCGGGAATGGCGCACGCAACGGCCATGCATGGTACGGCGTACGACCAGGGTAGGTACACGCAGGCAGGCAGAGATATGGACTGTGCATGGAGGAGTCAAAAGAATTCAGAGAGAGGGACTGTAGCCATGAGCTACAGTGGCTACTCACACTAGCCTCGTGGAGCTGCTGCTGCTTGGAGCCGCTGGAGCTGGAGCTGATGGAGCCGCCCCCACCGCCATTGCTGCCGCCCACGTACGGCGAGCTCAGAGCCTGGAGATGATCAAGCAGCAGGTTTCAGTATAAGATAAAAGTGAGAACGCGTTCGTACATGCATGCATGACAGAGAGATAGATTAATCGATCGAGGTAATAATCTAGAGAGAGAGAGAGAGAGAAATGAAGAAGGAAGCTAAGGCTGTGATAGATGGCAGTGCGCACAGGGGCACGGCTAGCTCCTTTCCAAAAAGGCACGCACTGTTGCAGAACCAGGCTCGAAAGATCGCGTGCCACATCGGGCAGGTTAACACACGCATGCAGCTTTAGCAGAGCAGGGGGCAGGCAGAGGCGGCAACACCCGGCCGGCCCTCCTCTTTTTGTCACTTGACTAGCTCTTGTGATGGCCTTACCACATGTGTATGCGTGTAAAAGCTCTAGTTTTAATATTTATGTTTCTATATATATTGTTATTTTGAATTCTTATTTTCAAATCCAAATTTTAAGGGGTTGGCCTGCCTGCACATATATATATCATCTAAACCTGGGCTATAGCCTCTCATGCATGCCTGACATATTAAGTGCTCTGGGTCGGTAGCAAGTTACTGTGCACTGTAGCATCCTCTACTGTATAAAGCAGTCCTCTCTAAAAAGTGCATGGTGTTAAGTGCACACAAGTGTGAAAACAAACAAGGGAACAATTACATCGCATGCATGCATGGCAATGCTTTATGAATGATCCTTCTACTGTACCACTGTAGATTGAGGCCAGGCCGATGCATGCAGCAGCTGGTATGGGCACGCAGAAGAGAGAGAGAGATGTGGAGAGAGAAGAGCTGGACCTCAATTTGACTATGAAGGAATCTGATGTACCCAATGGCTTCAAGGAGTACAGACGCTGTGTCAGTCTGCCAGAAAAAGAGAGGGAGGTTATTAGCCCATGTCAGGATATCTTTTTTGTATTTTTCTCTGTAGAAATGGATCATCTAGTCTTTTACGTACACGATCTAGCTAGCATCTGAATTAAAAGAAGATTCATGGTAGCAAAAGATAATGATGCACAGCTGATTAGAATGGATGATAATAATTTAAGGACTTTGCAGGAGTTCAGTATTCTATTGACTCTGTACACCAACAGAATCGATGCCAAATCCCTTCATAGGGCATCATTCACCTTTGATCAGATTTGTTCTTCAACTAGAACTAATCACTCTCTTGGCAATTAATTGAATACACACAAGAAGAGGTTAAGAAAGGCACTGGTTAACTGCTATATTACTCATGCATATGTCAACTCAATTTTTGTCATGTCCTTAACTGACTCCCTGACCAGCAGTTTGCGTTAGATTCATCTACAAACTATGAGTAAATATCCACCTTTTTGTATGAGGTCATAGCTTAATGAGACTATATATGAAAAATTACTCACTTCGAAACTAGCCATCATTAGCTTATTAATTTGCTATAACTTTGATAATTCTGATGCCAAGTTTAACTCTTTTTTTCTAGCTGTAAGGAAAGAGCATAGGAGGATTTGCATGCAGTTAGATATATGCATATACCTTTCCAAACGGAGAGACAAGCTGGTGAAGAGCAGTTATTCGATCCCCTAGCTTCTCCTTCCTCACCTGGAGCAAAAGAACAAGCAAAAGATACTAAAATTGCCATCATTCGGACCCCTGTGCCAATCTCACACTCTCTGCCACCCCCACAATGATTCCATGCCTGTCCATTTCAGCATGCATGCTTCAAAGCTCTCTCTCTCTCTCTCTCTCAAGCTGCATGTATTGATCGGGACTCTGAAATGCTGGCCCATCCTCACTGAGAGAGAGAGAGAGAGGGAGAGAGAGATTACCTTCACAGTAGATTGAGCCGGGGAGGGTTCTTGGGTCCTAGCCTTCTTGAAAGCTGATCCAGATGCTGTGCTGATGCACTAGTGGAAACACAGAAAGATGGAGTAAAGTTTCTAAACTTTCAATTCCACATGTAATTTACTGCTTATCAGCTAGCATGGTTATAATGTTAACTACTTCCTAGTAAAACTTATTACTTCCCATATAGATTATTGTTGTCACCAATTCACCTCTCTCTATGTCTCCCTCAGTTGAGCTGAAAGAAAGCCTTCCAGCCTTAAGCACTTAAAAATTAACAAGGCCACGCCTAAAAGCTACGATGCATATGCACATGGATAAATCAGCTTTGTACCATCCTCATGCCAGAAAAATAAAAAAACAAATTGGCATCCCTACCTCACGTGGTGAACTACTGCTGTTGTTGTTGGAGAACTCCAGCATGTTGCTCCCAAGGGAGGTCGTCGACGTTATGGAAGAAGACCTCGGAGAGGAAGCTGCTTTCTGCTGCAGGGCCGCCTTGTGGTGCTGGTGGACGCTTCCCCACGGCAACTGGATCTCTTCACTTGTACTGCTCCCATGGCTAGCCGTGGCGGCGGCGCTGTAGAGGTAGCTGCCGCTCCCTCCGGCTTCTGAACAAATTGTAGTTGGAAACAGCATCTGGCCTTCCTTGTACCTCTCTTCCCCATTAGTTGCCAATCCCCCTCTGGACGAATGCAATATGATCATGAGTTGAGCACACTCCAAGAATATGAACTTATTTTGAGGAAATAAAAATTGATGAAAGTTAACCAAGTGAAAGTGCAAACCTTATTATCATATAATTATAGTAATATTTCATGCACCATGCAGTTTTTTTTTCAAACACTTATCCGGGCAAGTAAGAAGATGATTTAGTAAGTTAATTGCCAATACCAAGAAACAAAATGAAATGGCCGGCCATACACACAGACAGCAGGGAGATAGAGAGGGAGACAGTGAATTGCGTACTGTACGAGCTGGCTCCATGAATCCTGCTGGCTGAGTCCCTGCTGACCGTGGCTGCTGGTGGTGCTGCTGGCGTCATGCTGCTGCCACGGCGACGTGCTGGTCGTAGGCAGCGGGTAGTGATTCGAGAGCAGCAGCGAGGAGAAGGAATGGAGAGTGGAGGAAGAAGACGGCGCTGCAGTGGTGGTGGTGGTGGTGGTGGTGGACGGCATGAAAAGACAAGGATGGTGCTGCTGCTCAAAGGGGGGCCTCAAATTATTCACGCTCCACCATGCATGGCCGGCCTCCCCCATCTCGCCCACTAGAGGCGATGATTTGTGGACGAGTCCCCTATCCATATTCCCCTCTGATATGCTGATCTCTCCCACTCCCTCTCTCTCCAACACACAAGCAAGTGCAAGCACTCAACTCCTCTCTCTAGCTTTTGCGCACTCGTCG
Organism: Panicum miliaceum; assembly: GCA_032594955.1. Lineage (NCBI taxonomy): Eukaryota > Viridiplantae > Streptophyta > Magnoliopsida > Poales > Poaceae > Panicum > Panicum miliaceum. Next base: position 41,994,108 of record CM064061.1, on the reverse strand, counting down.
TCGATCGACACGATCTCTTTGCAAGCAAGGCCTTTTACTTGTTGAGGTCAACCTCTAGAGGGATCGGAGGAGGGAGAAAGCATATGGCCCTTTGGAGAAGGAGAAGGAATCTCTAGTAGCAGTGGTGGCTAGAAGAACTTGCATTGGTGGAGTGGAAGGTGTTTGAAAGAGAGCATGTGTTTTATTTCGGCTCCCCTCCTGCTCCAACTTTACCTGTTTCCTTTCCCTTGGCTGCCCTTTCTCTGCCGGCCCTCTTCGTTTTATTTCTTTTGCATCGGCCTCCTTTCGCTTTTGAGAAGAAATGGGTCAGGGAAAACTTTAGCTTGCATGCATCCAGGCTTTAAGGAATAGCCTGATTAAAGGAGAATAATGCACGAGAGGCACCCATACAAAGGGCATTTTTGGTGACCTATTATTGCAGATACACGAGAATCTTCGGTGTGCGCGCGCGCGCGTCTATATATATATATATATATATATATATATATATATATTAAAATCCACAACAAATTATGGAAAGGTGTAGAGGGTCTATTATGTTGTTCACATCATCTTCTGACATTGTCTCAATCTACATTGACGACGTTGTTGTGGCTACATCTATCAATCTATTTAATTCACATATCTGTTTGCCTCGACCCCAAATTATGTGATTAAGGGCTCGTTGTTCCTAACAAATTAAATTAAATTAATGAAGAATATAGATTCCTTATGAGTTAAACACGAATAACAGAGGCTCTACAATCTCTTTTGCCTCGGTTCTTATTGCTGCTAAGTTGCTTAGAGGCTAAGTGTTTAACCTGCAGCAGGTTGACATGTACATTTTTGCATGCATCATCCCCTAGATCTCCCTGTCAGAATTGCTCAGAAAAAAAAAAAAGATCTCCCAGTCAGTACTCAGTGGTCAGCCTAATAAGCTGGCTTTGTGCTTTCTTGACATTTCTTCCTTTTTTCTGCTCGGGCCGGGGATGCATGTACTACCATGCATGCATGTACACTATCTAGTAGGACCTTAAAGATCGAGCGAGCCAAATTTCTTGCGGATTTTAGGGATGTACATACGCAACTAATTACTTTTGTCTTTGATGGGATCGAGGCAACATCTTTGTCTGGTTTGCCTTGTCCTCGATGTTGCTGAACTCTTAGTTTTGGGAAGAAGCAGTAGCTCCTAGGTACGTTAGGCCTAGGCCAAGGTTGAATAGTCTGATGAAAGTCTCTGGTACTATTCCTGTGTCAAATTAAAAAGAATTACTGGCACTATTAGAGCTGTATGTTCTTATTTTAGCTACCTTGTAATAAGCTAGTAAAGTCCTACTATACACACACACCCACACCCCTTGTCACATTCTCTTTAGTATGTAAGTGGTTCGTGAATAGTAGTAATATATACCTTGTAGCACAACATGACAGGCGGTTAAAAAGGGAAGGTATAGGACCACTGCATACATGTAGTCCCCCAGTGTCTTGTCCCATGTGTCAAACAGAGTACTAGCTTGCTTCCTCCTACTCCCTGTCCATTTGTGCATCATAATTAGAACTCTAGCTACTCCCTCCGTCCTACAAAGAGTGTAGTTTTAGCATTCAAATTTTATCCCACAAAGAATGTTGTTTTAGCATATAATGAGATCAATCTAATTAAAATAATATCAAATACCAAGAAAATATTGAATAGGAAAATGCATACAACCAATCAAATACTTAGTAGATGTTACCTCTCTAGTCCCAATACATATACATTAATTGAGGATCTAGAAAACCAAGTAAATAACATGGTTTTCAATCACAGTTGCTAGGAGTAATTAGGGGTAACAAGGTCATTTCTTAGGATGAGTAATATGTCTGAAATTTTCTAAAACTACACTTATTTTGGGACGGAGGGAGTATGCCGTTAGTTGATATGCATGGACATATGCCTATGTAATGTTGTGCCATAAAATTAAATGGGCTTGCAGATTAATTCTCTGTCCTTATTCTGTTGTCTAAGGAAAGAGTGATGACAGATGCTGATCAACAAAGTACAGTAATAATTGTGGACCAATAAGGACAAATTAGTTTACACAGTTGACAGTTCTTATGCTTCATCATGCATGTGCGCAATTCCCAATCACATTATAAATTGTACTAGCTAGATGTTACAATGAATAGGGATGTGTGTAGAAATTTGTGGGTTCATATATAGAGAAACATTCAACCAGAGTATATGAAGTTCTCTATTTAAAAATCTAAAGAATGTATATTTTCATTTACTGAAAACATACAGTATGTTTTTCTTTTTTACAGTAATTATTGATCAATAACAAGAAGCTTCATCAGTTCTTAATTAGTTCATCAGTTCTTAATCAGTTCTTAAACTAGTTAATTGTGGATCGAAAACAACAAAATTAGACATGTTTATCTTTGACTACTTAATTAGTTTAAGAGAAACTGTTTAGATTGATATAGTATGCCCATATCATTGGATTTATCATGAAAAACACTTGCATAATATTTGTCATTCTCAATTAAAAATTTGCAATTAAAAAAATACTAGTGGGCAGAAGGGAGTATGCGACATACAGTTGATTATTGATATAGTAGTGAGTTTACCTTCTTCCTGAAAAAGAGGCAGTGTGTGGGTGTACCTTACGTAGGGTGTACTATAGCTAGACATAGTAGGCGCTAGTATGTGGTGCCTATGAGCATATCGCATTTGTCCATCTCTTTTTGTTCCCCATCGGTAGTAGTCACCTGTCGGCGCTTGTGATCATTAGTCTAATCCTAGCTTGAGACCTTGGTACGCACATATATTAATGGAAATACTACTACGTTGCTATGTCATGCACTCGTCACCCTGAAGTCATCATCAGAGAGTGGCTGTGGAGAGGTTCTTATGCACTAGAAAATCAGAAACATGGTGAAAGCAAAATTGCATATACTCATGAGTGGCAATCCTCTTGTTTCTGTGTTGATGAATGCTACTTATATATATGCATATACAAACAAACTTGCTTTAATTTCTCTCATGCTTTTCCCCCCAACAAATGTATAGCTAGCAGGATAATCAGAGAGGAAGTCTAGAGTATATTCCCTTGCATTATGGCGCGTGGTATGCGCATAAATATAAAGGACCAAACATATATAATGGAGTGTAGAGCAGTTCTGTAATCTTTGCTTTGATATATGCTACCACTTTAATCAGTAGAAGCTTTTTAATAATGTCTACCGAATAATGTCAGCTGGGCAAGCTGAAAGGCACAATTTTCTAACACCATACGTATTTTTTCTGTTCTAAACGATCGCGGTTGATATATATTAAATGATTCTGTCGATTCATCACTCCTTGTTCGTTAACAAAATTAATTATTACTCCCTTCGTTTTAAATTATTACTAACTAGCCTATCAACCCGTGCTTCCGCACGGGCTAATCAGAATTAATAAAAAATAAAACTTATTGCTAATAATTATAATTATCTATCACATGATCTCTTTCATCTATTAAATATTCTAACGTACAATACTATAAAAATACATACTCATCATTATCTAGTTGTAATACATTTAGTTAGTAACAATATTTTTCACTTTGTATCACACCTCTATGTATTTGATATGTATTTAATTGAACCATCTGTTTAAGCTATGTTAACAATATAAAAATTGGTATTCTTATATCTTCCCGCATAAATAACACATATCATGGGTAGTATTTTTATATAAGCAATAACATAAATAATATATTAATAATAATAGATATAGTAATTTAGAATTTTATATTGGTGCACTTTAAAATTTTGTTATAATTATATAACTTAGATTAAGATTCAGGAGTTACTTAACTTTTAATAGTGACATAATCAAATAATTTATATACAAATATAGGGGGTTATTTGATATTATTTTTATAATGGCATCCCCCATAAATGACACGCAATGTGGGTATTATTTTTATATAAGCAATAATATAAATAATATATTAATAATGATAGATATAGTAATTTAGAATTTTATATTGGTGCACTTTAATATTTTATTATAATTATATAACTTAGATTCAGATTTAGGAGTTACTTTAACTTGTAATAATGATATAATTAGATAATTTATATACAAACTTAGGGGTTATTGGATATTTTTTTTTATAATGGCATATGTGGATAATTTGTATGAAGATTAGTGCGTTACTTTAGATTATTTTTTATAATGGCAGATTTGGATAATTTAGATACATGTTTAGAGGGTTACTTTAGCCTATTTTTATAATTGCGGAGGTGGGTAATTTAGTAGAAAAAATAACAGATCACCATCAAAAGAATAAAAAATAACAGATCTAGTAGCTATTATGATTAGAATTGTCGGGTTGATTGCCGGATATTTCTATTTTTATGAGAATATTTAGGATTTCTAGTGTCCATCTAGGATCTTAGATGGCTTCACGTGGAGGATTCAAAAGGAGCGTCCAATAGTAATAGTAAGATAATTTGGAATGGAGCGAGTAGGTTACATCTCGAAGCAGACATGGTCAAGTGGAACTGTAGAAGAAGAAGCAGCATCAAGCAGTTAAAAGTTGCTCGGTTACTGCACATACTACTGTATAATTTGCATTCAGCGTGAATGATTATTGGCGAGTTGACCAGCAGACCAAATCTGCAGCAAAGCTGAGCAGCCAAAGGTTATCGATCGATTCGATTCAGACGGATGCACACTGTCTGCTAGCTAGTCTGCCTGCACAACAAAGGGCGCGCGTCAAAAGCAGTTGGAAAGACAGAGGCCGGCCGGGCTAGCAGCAGCTAGCTGTAGGAAAAGGAAACGGCCCTGCCGGTCGCCTCGCCTCGGAGATTCTCCGGCCAGAGTCCCCGGCCAGCCGTGTGGGCACGGGCGCATCATCGCGCGCGCCCGGACACGCACGGCAGGCAGCATGGCCTGGCCTGGCCACCGATAGATGCGCGCCGGCGGGTCTGCCGGGCCCGCCAATCAGCCGCCTGGAGTCGCGGCCGGTGATCAGACGGTCCGTCTGTCTGACGCCGCGGGCAGGCGCGTGCGGGCAGTGCCGCCACTACGCCCGAGCCATCGATGGCTCGATCCATCGAAGACGACGACGGCGGTTGGTGGCGCGGCGCGCGTGCGGGCGGGCGTGCGCGCGGGGCAGGCAGGCCCATCGATCCGCGCGGGAATTCGAGCTCCGCCCGCGCGCGCGCGCCGGCGCAGGGCTTGGTCGGCCCGGCGGTGCCGTGCCGCGCCGGCCGGCCGTACGTCCGTCCATCGGCCGGGCCGTGGTGGCGGGGCCCGCCGCCGACCGAAACCGATCGATGGACGATCTCACGCATCTCTCGCTGTCAGTGCCACGACGAGACGTTGAAACTGAACCGGCGGAACGGAACGGGCAGACGCGCCTCCGATCCACGCGATCTGCCGTCTGGAAATCGATGGCCGCGCGCTGGGGCCATGGATGGGTAGATCGATCATGGATGGATGAGGCTTGAAGTATCGTCAAGGACAGCGGAGGATGGAGGCTGAGCGGCCGACAGCGCGTGCTGGTGAGCATGATGGAGCGCGGCGAAGGAAGGAGCGAGCGAACGAGCGAGGGGACGTCGTCGTCGTCCCGTCGAGTCGAGTCGCCGCCCCATGACTACCATGAGAGAGAGGAAAAGACGATGGGACTTTACACCTTCCACTACGTACACCATACCTAAAAATGAGAAGCCAGGCGGAGTAGTGCGCCATGCAGCGTGTATAAACAGGATGGACGTACGTTGCTTTTGCAAACACCGTTACCACCAGCTCTCGCTGGTCCATGATAAGCGTGGGTGTGTGGTCTGTGTGTGCGTGATAGCAACGGCTCTGGGAGAACAGCTAGCTCAGCCAAAAATCTTATTTAGAAGAAGATGGCGTCAACGCGTACGGAAACGGGCTTCCCCTTGATAACTCAAATCCCTATATACCGGTAAGAGAGAGAGAGAGAGAGTGGTATTTTAGATAATATATATAATAATACTGTCATGATCTTCGAAACACAACTCTAAATTTTAGTAATTTTTATTCTAAACTATAGATCGTTTTAGCAAATCTATATACATAGATTTTGCTGGATATATAGCAAAATTTATGTGTCTAGATTTGCCAAAACAACCTATAATTTGAAACGGAGGGAGTATATTTATGCACTTGGGTACTATAAATGTATACCAACAAGTGAAGTAATATGCACATGGGCGATGGCTCATTGGGAAAAAGCTAAAAACTACACCCGGCTGTTTCCCCGAATTTTCTCTCTCCCTCCTCACTCTTCTCTTTAACTCGGGCGAGATTCGTCGTCTGGCCTTTGTTTAATTTGCATCGGAGAGGTGTGGAAGACTTTACACCTCCCACTACGTACACCATTTTGGTGTATAATGCTACTGATATGTATGCGCGCTTGAGGGGCTCAATGAAAGGGAGGATGACACTATATCTAAAAATGCGAAACCAAAGTACTGTGCCATGCCGTGTGCGTTAATAGGACCAGGTACGCACATCTGTTTTCCGAATTGCAACACCGTAACGAAGCGCGTGGGGGCTTAGGATGACTGGTCGGTGCTATGTACTCCCTCCATACTCGGATTTTGTATAGAATACTATTTTTTTTTAGAATACATTTTATAGATATAAAAAAATGAATGGAATAGATAATAAGAAAATTGCAAAAAAGGGCGGTAGACAACCGAGGCAACAAAGACTATTCTTATCCTTTAGAATTGAACCCACGATAAAGCAAATCTAGGCTTTCGCTTCCCTTGCGACGGGCCTGGGCGAGCTTGACTTGCGCGCAGGCTACCACCAGATACGAATGGAAGCTCGCTACTAGTTGCGGGTCTAGGTGCTGTCCAGTGAAACGTTTCCTTATTGCTCAGTCAACCGGGCCGCGGTAAGACAGAGGATGCAAGCGTTATCTTGCTCGCAACACCCTCTCCTCCGGCGAACCCGCAATCGCCGTCTCTAACTGAATGCTCAACTGAGGTCGTGTACAACAACCTTAACCGCACAAGCCTGGGCTGGGCCTACCCCCAGGCGGAGTGTTTCACGCGTTAGCTGGGCCCCTGATCCGCGTAGACCAAGGGCGAACACTCATCGTTTACGGCATGGACTACCAGGGTATCTAATCTTGTTCGCTCCCCATGCTTTCGCACCCCAGCTACTCTGGGTTGGGGAGTAGGGCCGGGGGGAGAAGTTCTAGATACTTTTTCTTACTTTGTATTCGGAGTACTTCACCTAATTTCCTCCACAGTCTTAGGCTTAGGCTTGCGACTGGAGTGAAGTCGTAACAAGGTAGCCGTACTGGAAGGTGCGGCTGGATCACCTCCTGCTCTCACTTCGAGTTTCAATTCAATCTTATCACAAACGCACTACTATGCTATATCTAGGAAAAGCGGCAATACAAAGCCAAGCCTCTCCGCTCGTGATACCCTGGAAAGGCATCCCTCACTTCACCGAGCAGAACCCCTCTTTCTTGATTCCACGCCGACATTTGTCCTACTCTGGTTGGTTCTTCAGGCTCCTAACCAAAGCCAAGGAGCAGAACAATCTCAAGAGAAAGAGCTCAGTTTCCGTTCTCTACTTGCTTGCTTGCTTACTTCTTCCGAAAACACTACCCTGTGCCAGTTTTCTTACCTGAGGACGGAACTGCTTTCCTTCATGTTAGCTATTCTCCCCTGGCAAGAATCTTCTCTCTTCTATAAAAAATATCGATCTTCACGTCGGTCAAAGAAAAAGGTGCGTGTCGCACTCACGAGGGACTGCCAGTGAGATACTGGAGGAAGATGGGCTTTTATTCCAGTTAATAAGAGCGACACGGTCTCTAAAGCTTAAATTTGACTTCTTATTTTTATAAAAATATTTATCGCAAAGTGATATATTTATATTTTTATGAAAGTATTTTTCAAGATAAATCTATTCATATGGTTTTTTATTTTGAAACTTAACAATTTAAAAGTTATTCATGATTTATATTTTCAATATTTGACCCAAAACTTGTCCAAAACGACTTTTAGTATAGAGGGAGTACATAACAGCTCTAGGGAGAAATTCAACCGCATATCCTCTTGTTGGGGGTCGAAGAGAAGGGATGGCGACTTGTGTACAACTGGATGGTTAGAATGAAATTATTAGGCGCTTAATTTCACCATCTCTAGTGGGCAAGGGTTGGGTATTTGGGGATCTGGAGACAAGGAAAGCTACTCTCAAGACAATCCAAAATTAAAACGTCTGTACATTTTAATCATGCACGCATAAACTATGTTCAAATTCAAACCCCGTGGAAAACAAGGGCATCGACATCTCATCGATCTGACCTTGCAGTAAATCCCCAAATTAAACACCGCAGGATTCAATCTAGATACGATGTGTACGTACACCACCCCCTGGCATGGTCGTCGTGGCCCAATCAACGACAGGCGCGCGCGGGCCGGCGGGCAGCCGCCGCCCGGCCTGTAGCCACCGGCCTCACGCGCGTGGCGCCATGCGCGGCCGCCGTGCCGGCTCGCCTCCATGCACGTCCCGCCACCACCACCCTCTCCTGCGCTCACCGGCCGCCACACACATGGAGTCGCGCATGCAGCGTGTCCGCATCGGCGCCGCCGTGATGTGCACCGCCGCCGCGGCCTAGGATTCCGCGCCCGCGCGCGCTGAACCTGCTTGGACACACACGAGGCGTCGCTGTCGCCCTCGTCTCCGGTCGATCAGGCCGGCGCCTGGCGGGCGTACGTCGGAACGAAAGGCTCTGCGGTTGCATTCAGGCAGGCAGGCCTACTCCCAATCATCACCGAACAGCAGGGCGTCCGTCGATGCAGCCTGCAGATCTCGGTCTCGTCGTGCGTGCGTGTAGTATCTGAAAGGTTATTGACACATGACGACGGGACGATCGATCTAACCGCGATGGCATGCAGTGTTGGACCCCTACTTTCAGATCGGGCCGAAGAATGCCCAGCCGAAGGACTCTTCGCTGAAGGGCCCCACACCGAAGGTCGGCGAAGAGCGATGCCAAGGATCGAAGCCCCGAGGGAAGGGCTTCGGTCGTTACCCTTATAAGACTGAAGCCCGCTGAAGGGCAGTAAAAACGAAGCCCGAAGGTCGACGAAGCCGGTTTCGGCCAGGAGCACCGAGCCGTTGAGTTGTAAAGTATGTACGAAGGGAAATTTACCAAATACCTCTGGAATATTTCCGGAATGTAGCCGTTAGGGTAAAAAAGGTGTAATTGTGCTCAGGGTAGGTGTAACCATCCCTATAAATACCCTTGTAACTGTAACTGATGGGACGGATCCCTATTCAATGCAAGTTTTTTTATTGGAGCATCAAGTGTGTCTTTAGTTATTTTATTATCGATTGTCATTTCCATGGGCTGTTGTGGTGCTTCTTCCTTCCGAAGGGTACTCTCCACCAACAGTTTCGGCGTCCACCGTGGTTCGTTCCAGCACACCATGGCACAGAAGAGGAAGGCCAGCGGGACTTCGGCTCCATCGTCCGAAGAAGCCGGAGTCGTCGTCACCGAGACAAGGCCGCAATAAACGGTCAACGAAGAGATCACGAACGGCACCTTTGAGGTCCAACTCGAAGGGCGCGAAGTTTCAGATGAAGACATAGCGGCCTACCGACGGATTGAAGCCAGACTGGCAGAGGTCGCGGCCAACACGCGACAAGCAACAAGAGCAGCACAGCCATCCATCTCGCAGATGATGACCAGAGGAAGGGGCAAGGAGACCAAGACAGCAAGCAACGAAGCCGCAGAACAGTATAGGCGGCTCAGAGAAGACGAGCTTCGGCTAGAACTCATCTACAAGCAAATACAAGAGAAGAAGCGAGCACTGGAGTACGCGTGCTCTCCCCAGCATGAAGACCCAGAAAGAACTGAAAGCCAAGAGCAAGCCCACCAGCCGAGGGGTACCAACACCAGGTTACCACCGAGGCCCAGTCCCATACATGTTGTGGACGAACCAGAAGACTCAGAGGAGGAGTACCACAGAAGCCGAATAGCCGAGCGCCGAAGGTCTCGTCACCACGTCGATCCTCGCACCCTGCTCTCAGAGGATTTGGAGAAAGAGCTGTGGCCACCGCATTTCAACACAGTAATTCTACCCCAATACGACGGGGAGGCAGACCCCAGAGAGTTCCTACTCAAATATGAAGCAGCTGTGGAATCAAATGGAGGCGGCCCAGCCATCAAGGCGAAGGCTTTCATTTAGCACTAAAGGGTTCGGCACAACACTGGTATGCGAGTCTCCCGAAGGGTTACATCCACTCCTGGAGCCAGCTAAGATTGAAGTTGCTGACAAGCTTCCGGGGGCTGCAAACCGAAGAGTTGACCTCATGCGATTTCTACAATTGCAAGCAAGGCCAAGACGAGCCTCTACAAGACTACATGCAGCGCATGATTAAGCTGCGAGCAAAAGCACCGAATGTGGAAGACTTGTCCATAATCAACGCCACAATCGCCGGCCTTCGGGTCGGCGCATGCCAGGAATTCCTCGACCGATGCAAGCCATGCTCTGTGGGAGAGCTCTTCGACGTCATGCAAGAATACTGCAAGTCCGACCGGGGCCGAAGGAGAAGACTCGATGCACTGAACCAAGAGAAGAAGGCCAAAAAAGAGCCAGTGGAACAACCAGCCGAAGCCATGGCACCCAGACCAACCGAAGCAAAACAATCACAAGCAGGTGAACACTGTATCAGAGGGCACTTAGCCCAACGAATCACACCCCCCGTCCAACCGAGGACGAGGGGGAAAAGAAGGCAAAGGGGGTCGAGGAGGTTGGGGCCAACATCAGAAGACTCGCTTTTGCTACTTTCATGGCAAGGACAAGGGCCACTGGATGAATGAATGCACCGCTTTCAAAGAAAATAAAGAAGAGCTCGACAAGAAAGCTACAGAACACCCGAAGCCTGTCAACTACACATCACAAGAGAACAAGCCCACGCCTTCGGCTCCAAACCAATGGGCATCGTCTTATCCACCATACAACTACAACCCACCACCATATATCCCTCCATACCGTGCCCCAGCATGTCGCAACCACTTTGGGGCACCGTGCTCCCCCCGCAAACTATCACACCCCACCATCCTCTGGATATCACCTTGGCTGGACTCGCACCCCAGCAATCCCAGCCTACGACCCCGTGAACTATCAATTCCCACCAGCATTGAAGCTCGAGCCAGGGCAAATCCCCGAGTCCTCCGATTCACCGAAGGTCAACAACTCTGGAGGCCCGATGGTAAATGTCATCAACGCCATATCCGGAGGGTCAAACGAGCCAGTTCATGAGACGAAGCGGCAAAGAAAAGACTGCCTTCGGGCAGTCAATCATGTCTGCGCAGGCAAGCACTTCAAGACCACATGGTCCCATGTCCCCGTAACGTTCACCGAAGCAGATCTCAGGCTTCAGTATTATCCACACAATGACCCCCTGGTCATCAGGGTAAACATTGGCAAAAACACGGTACACTTCTTCGCACCATCCTCTGGATATCACCTTGGCTGGACTCGCACCCCAGCAATTCCAGCCTACGACCCCGTGAACTATCAATTCCCACCAGCATTGAAGCTCGAGCCAGGGCAAATCCCCGAGTCCTCCGATTCACCGAAGGTCAACAACTCTGGAGGCCCGATGGTAAATGTCATCAACGCCATATCCGGAGGGTCAAACGAGCCAGTTCATGAGACGAAGCGGCAAAGAAAAGACTGCCTTCGGGCAGTCAATCATGTCTGCGCAGGCAAGCACTTCAAGACCACATGGTCCCATGTCCCCGTAACGTTCACCGAAGCAGATCTCAGGCTTCAGTATTATCCACACAATGACCCCCTGGTCATCAGGGTAAACATTGGCAAAAACACGGTACACTTCTTCGGCAACAATGTCAGAAGAATACTTGTGGATAACGGTAGTTCAGCGGATATCATCTTATGGCGATGTTTCATCTAGATGGGGTTCACGGAAAAAGATTTGAAAAAATCCACTTCCCCACTGATAGGCTTCGGTGGGAAGAGAATGGAAGCAGTGGGCAAGGCAGATATAAATGTAACCTTCAGCCAAGGGCCAACAATGAGAACGAAGGTCATAATCTTCGACATCGTGGACATCTAGTACCCATACAATGCCATCTTCGGCAGAAACACTATCATCAAGTTTGCTGTTGTCATCCACCAGCCTTACTTGTGCATGAAGATTCCCACGGCTGGAGGAGTCGTAACAGTTTTCGGCAGCCAAGAGGAAGCCCGAAGGTGTGAAGACAACACTTCTCAGTCCTCAAAAAATGTGCATGCCATCGAAGACCAAAAGCAAACTGAGGACGAAGGCAGTCAACGGGAGACCGAAGCCCAAGAGGCTACCGAAGGTCTGCAACCAGCAGAGCACACCAAAAGGGTGCCCTTATGCGAAGATGTCCCAGATCGCACAGTAACCATCGGCAAAGGTTTGGAGCAAGCCGAAGAAGAAAGACTTGTCCGTTTCCTTCGGAACAACCAAGATGTATATGCATGGTCGTCGATAGACTTGAGGGGGGTAAGCAGAGATGTCATGGAGCATGTCCTCAAAGTGGACCCGAAGGACAAACCAGTAAGACAGAGGGTTCAGATAATGTCCGAAGAAAGAAAGAAAGCGGCTCAAGCCGAAGTCCAGAAACTCCTAGATGCTAGGGTGATATGAGAAGTCCAGTTCTCAGAATGGCTAGCAAATGTTGTCATGGTCAAGAAGAAGAATGGCAAGTGGCGAATGTGTATAGATTTCACGAATCTCAATAAAGCATGCTCGAAGGATGACTACCAATTGCCCAGAATAGATACATTGGTAGATGCAACTGCAGGGTCAGAAATGATGAGCATGTTGGATTGCTTCTCTGGCTATCATCAGATCTGTATGAGGAAGTGGGATGAAGACAAAACCAGTTTCACAACACCCTTCGACACATTTTGCTACATGAGGATGCCCGAAGGCCTGCGAAATGCAGGAAGCACTTTCAACAGGACAGTGAAGGCAGTCCTCGGGTCCTAGTTGGATAGAAACGTCTCAGCATATGTGGATGATGTTGTGGTCCGAAGCCAGAAAAGAGAAGATCATGTGGCAGACCTTCGGGAGACTTTCGCAAACCTTCGGCAGCATGGCCTCAAACTAAACCCAGAGAAATGTGTCTTCGGGGTGATGAAGGGAAAACTCTTGGGATGCATGATTTTTGAAAGAGAAATCGAAGCCAACCCGGAAAAAATCAAAGCCATCAGGCGTATGGAACCTCCACGCAATCAGAAAGACGTGCAGAAATTGGCGAGCCGCCTGGCTTCGTTAAACAGATTCATCTCGAGGTCCGTCGAACGAAGCCTACCATTCTTCAAGGCACTAAAAGGCTCCGGCAATTTCCAGTGGGGGCCAGAGCAACAAAAAGCATTCGAAGAGTTGAAGAGTTACATTAAACAACTAGCAGTCATGTCTAGTCCCACTCCAAAGGCAGAGCTCTTACTGTACATTGCTTCCTCCGGAGCAGCAGTCAGCGCAGCGCTAGTCGAGGAGCGCAGAACCGAGGGGGTTTTGAAGTAGGTGCCGATATACTTTGTGTCCGAAGCACTCAGGGGCTCGAAATTATTATACTCAGAGATGGAGAAGATGGCATACGCAGTGGTCATGGCAGCAAGAAAGCTTCGGTACTACTTTCAGAGCCACATAATTACCATACCAACATCGTACCCTCTTCGGGACATGTTTGAGAATAGAGAGGCCTCCGACATAATAGGCAAGTGGGCAGCACAGCTTGTAGAGCACACAATCAATTTCACCTCCCGAAGTGCAATCAAATCCCAAGTGTTGGCAGATTTTGAAAGCTGACTGGACACCTTCATCCCCAACTCAGGAGCTACCGACAATCGAAGTTATTTGACACATGGCGTGCGATGGGGCATACTGTGAAAAAGGAGCAGGCTTTTGGCCATCTTGGTCGCCCCTTCGGGCATAAAGCTGAAATACGCAATCAAACTGGACTTCGGCGGCTGCACGAATAATGTGGCAGAATACGAAGGCCTACTCTTGGGGCTTCGGAAGGCGAGAGCATTGGGAGTCTGTCGGCTATCCATCAAATCCGACTCAGAGCTCATCACGGGGCACATAGATAAATCATACAAGGCACAACACCCGGAGCTGATGAAATATCTGGCAGCAGTCCAGGGAATGGAGAAATACTTCTTGGGCTTCAGTGTCAGAAGTTTTCTGAGGGCATTGAACAAAAAGGCAGATGAGTTAGCGAAGGCAACCGCTCAGCAGAATCCGCTTCCCCCACACGTATTTTTCGAAACACTGAAACAGTCATCAATCCACAATGGCGAAGAACGCATGAAGTTTGTTAATGCCATCTCCAGTGAAGACTGGAGAGCCTCAATCATGGCGTACCTCCGAGGACATTTTGCACCGGAGGCTGAGAAGGAAGAAAAAAGAATGGCGCTTCGGGCCAGAAACTATACAATCATCGACGAAGACCTATACCGAAGGGGGGTGTGCGCACCGCTCCTAAAATGCGTGTCTAGGGACGAAGGCAGGCATCTACTCTCAGAAATACACTCCGGCATGTGCTCGTCTGACATCGGCACACGAGCTCTCGTCGGAAAAGCATTCAGGCAGGGTTTCTATTAGCCTTCGGTAGTGGCAGATGCTCACGAAATAGTCAAAACATGTCCCAACTGCCAGAAGCACGTACACTACAGCAAGTTCCCGCCCGAAAAGGTACACCTCATCTTGCCGATATGGCCTCTCTCCCGATGGGGCATCGACATTGTCGGACCGCTACCGACGGCCCCGGGCAACTACAGATACGCCGCAGTAGCAGTTGAGTATTTCACCAAGTGGGTTGAAGCCAAGGCCCTCCGGGACATTTCAGCCGGAGCCCTCCAAAAATTCTTCTGGCAAAATATTGTGTGTCGCTTCGGTGTACCGAGGGAGATAAATGTAGACAATGGCAAACAGTTCGACTCACCAACCTTTCGGGCATTCTGTGAGCAACTGGGAACGGCGCCATGTTTCGCTTCGGTGTACCACCCTTAGTCTAACGGGGCGGTTGAAAGAGCCAACAGTATCATCTTCACTGGCATCAAAAAGAATATCACCGACCAGCCGAAGGGCAAGTGGGTCGATGAGCTCCCAAGAGTCATCTGGTCACGCAACACGACCGAGTCAAGAACCACGAAGTTCTCCCCTTTCAAGCTCCTATACGGAGAAGAATGCATGACACCGGAGGAACTCAAGCTCGGCTCATTACGCACAACCAAAGAGAATCTGAGACACGAAGATACGGGGGCAACCATAGATATCATTGAAAAAGTGAGGCTGCAAGCAGTCGACAACCTAAACAATTACCAAGAAGAGACCCGAAGGTGGAAGAACAAGAAGATAAAACCACGGGAAATCAAGGAAGGTGACTTCATCCTAAGATGCATACCGAAGGGCAAAATGAAGGGGAAGCTCAACAGCAAGTGGGAAGGCCCATTCCTGGTAATAGAGATGGCAAGACCTGAGGCCTGCAGGCTTCGGAACCTCGACGGTGTCGACGACCAGTACTCATGGAACAAAGACATGCTCCAGAAGTACTTTGTATAGAAAGCAATTGTAAAGGCTCCCGGAGGAAAGATAACCGAAGAGGCTCGTAGAAGTCACTATGTATTTTCTTTTCTTCTTTCTTGATCGGACTACGACCAAACCATGTACCAAGGACCCGTACTCTTTTCCTCACGGGGGAAGGCTCCGGTTGCCACCACGATAGCCGAAGGTGTGAGGTTTTTAATGAGGCGGCCATCCTATGTAACCCCTTGTGAAATATAAACAAGGATCCCCCAAGAGAATGACTCCACAGGGGAAGAAAGAGTGCCGAAGCAACTACCCACTTCCGTCGAAGAGGGGTTGTCATCGGCACACAACATACAAAATGCTGAGAGTAAGTGAGCACGGGTCGCCGAAGCTGGAAATGCTCGTCACCCCTCTGCTTCACTTCAAATACAAAATAAAAATGAAGCCCTCTCGGACAGGAACCGAAGGCATTCGTAAATAAAAATGAAGCCCTCTTGAACAGTATTCAATGGCATTCGCAAGAAAATAAATTGCCATCAACCCGACGCCCTGATCAAGCGAAGGGGGGGGGGGGGTGGCGCTTCGCATAGCAGTTCCGCCTACCAGGCCGTCGCGATGCCGACGAAGGGTATTCAGCACGAACAATAAACGCAACTCAAAGCCCCGATCGAGTAAAAGGGGGGGGGGTGGCGCTTCGACCTATAAACTTGTTCAATCGAGCCATTGCGTTGACGAGGGAGAACACTCAATGGGAAATTTGCGGTGACACTAGGAAAATTGCAAAAAACTTCGGCGCCTCGCTCAAGTAAGGGGGGGGGGGTTGGCGCTTCACAATCGTGTTTTACTTAACCGACGAGCCGAAGCTACAAATGAACAAGTTATTTCAATCGAAGCAAAAGGCTTCAGAAAAATTACAACTCAACAAATTATGCATCAACAATTACAACACGCCGAAGGCGTGACACAAATCTACACGAAGGAATTAAGTTCCTTCGTCAAACAACCTTCGGTCAATCTCGTCAATCAAACTCCTCACTGCAATGGTGACAATAGCTTTGGCCATCAGACGAAGCACGACATCAGAAGGGACACCTACAGCCGAAGGAAACGACCAGATCATTGCCGAAGTCGATACATGAATCTCGAAGGACAAACATCATCCTCTATTGGCTCCTCCGGCTCTTTTAGCCCATCGGGAGGAGTATAAGGAACGGAGCTGTTCCGAATGCGACGGAGTTCACGATGAAGGGTGCGATCAGCAAGTATCCTATCACGCCTAGCGGTATTGCTTTCAAAATCAGTAAAAAATGCCCTCGCTACGGCGTTGCGGCGTTCATAAAGCACGAGCTTCGCATTCCAAAAGTCATCGAAAGAAACATCCGGATGCAAAGCTTGAAATTTGATCCAACTGTGCCCGCCCACAAAAAAGTCGCCACGGTTCATAGTCAAAGGCGCGATACCTTCGGTCACCTGCACAGGTTCCGACGTAGGGTCCTGCGTAGGGCCGAAGGAGTTAGTCTCAAAATAATATTTACAACCCAATCGCAAACTAAGACAAATAGCCCTCCTTACACCTCTCTGGCGGTTGCGTTGTCATCGGCATCGGTCATGGCAGCGTCATCGGCGGCAGCAGGCTTGGCGGTCGCACCCTCTCGGGCAGCAGACTCTTCGGCCCTCCCGGATGCAGTGTCCCGGTCGTCGAACGTCGACGCCGGGTTGACGGGGACCAGCATCGAAGGAACGGCCGAAGCATCCCCCGGAGCAGCTTCAGACGACGCTTCGAAAAGAACCTCCCGTGCAAAGGCCTCGGCCTTGATCTGAGTCTGCATAACTGAAGAGGGAATCAAAAGAAAGCAACTCGAGCAAAAACATAAACACGCATGCAATCGAAGGACCCACTTGTTCTTTCATCTGAAGCTTTTCATGTTCAACAAGAGAAGCCCCCATGCCTTTGAAAAACGTCCCAAGAAAATTCTTCGCAAAGTTCTTCGGCAAAACAGGTAGCTTCTCAGGGGTCACCTTGCCCTCGCTAGGCCAGTTGAAATCAGGCTCCCGCAGCTGATGAAGACTTGCCTTTATAGCTCCGGACGAATCACCAGCGTCCTCAAGAAGAAGTTTGCAAATCGAAGCCGCCATAGTGTGTGCCAACACCATGGCGCAGAGATTGCCATGAAGCGACTTCCCGACTCAGCCATGACAAAGCACGACCGAAGCCATGAGAAAAATTTACCGATCTCCATGTCTTCAGACCCAGGCAAGGCTGGAGCGGCCAGACTGTGGCATGCCAGCACCCGAGGAACGTCAGCCCAAAGGCTGTCAATTCCCCGGGTGAAGCACTAACGATACCGACGGAAGAAGTCCTGTGTTTTTTCCCGCTTTTCTTCCATATTCTTCGCATGGGCCTCAGCCAGCTCAGCCTTCACTTGGGCGGCAGCCAGATCCTGGGAGTACTTGTCTTTCAGCGCCAAGGCATTAGTAGCCTCGTCACGAAGAAGCAAGGGCAGCATCCTTCTTAGCAACAATCTTGCAGCTCTAGCTTCTCCTTCTCCAGAGCAACAACCTTCTCTTCAAGCTCCGCAACATGAGCACCGGCCGAGGCTTCGGCCTCAAGCTGACGAGCCGCACAGTGGGCTGCAATGAACAATTTCAAGGACAAATCCTGAACACTTTGAAGCATTCGAGGCATCCCCGTGGCCATCAGTCTTCTCTCCATCAGCGGGAAACAAAATGAGGACGAAGCCTCAGATAAGAATTCACGCTCCCGGTCGTGGGTCTCGAACTAAAGTGCACCAACGATGTTGCCTCCAATCAGCCTCGCCGAAAATGCCCCGAGCTCACCAGCAGTAGCCACAGGGTCCCCCTTGCTGACGAAGCAACTGTCACTGTCGGACGAAGATCCAGCCGAAGAGTCAACCGACACTTGAGCGGATGGAACTCTCTCTCCGACGGCCCCCGAAGCGATAGGACCAGTGGACGAAGCGGAAGACCCACTCGACCCACTGGAGCCTCGGCGGGGGCTCAAGTTCAGCGGCGAGGCGGCGCCCGGGTTCGAGGCTCCCTCCCCCGCCGGCGAGTCCACCACAATGTTTTCGGCGAGGCCGTTGTCACTTTCGGCCTCCATCTCGCTAACCTCCAGCTCGAGGCACTTTGCAACACCACCCGCAGTTGCCCTCGGAGGAGCCGAGGCGGGAGACACAGACCGAAGGGGGGGGGGGGCGCAACTAGCACAACTCCACCTTCCTCATAACCCCTAGCATCTTCCGAATCCCCGGCGGCCTTCAGGGGCGGGGTAGCCCAAAAGAGCAAGACCTACGCTTTTGATCGTTTCGGTGGGCCGCTGACGGCTTGGCCGTTTGAACGCTTGCGCTTCTCGAGCTTTGATGTCAGTTGGGCAGAGCGTTTCTCTTCAGCTCCCACGGCGCCGACAGCAGCTACCGCCTTCGCCTTGCGTTTCTCTTCGGCAACCTTATGCCGCACCGAAGCAGCTCGTGCCGGGGCGTCGATGCCAAGAGCATGGAAGACGCGATTAGTGCGCGTCCCGCCCAGCTATTTCAAAATCAGCTTGTACTTGCCGATGGATTCCGCGCCGAGAATCTCATTGGCCCAGCTCTCCACGGAGCTCGGATTAACTTCTGAAAACAAGAAAAAGCTTCGGTCAGATGAAAAGCCAAGCGCCTAAGTAAGCAAGCAAAGCATGGCGTGTCACTCACGATTTTTCTTCAAACAGAAGGACTTCACGAAGTCAGGCGTTGGAATGCCTTTGACCCACTCGTCCTTCGGAAACCACCCCTTTATCGACCATCCGACCTTCAAGGGCCAGCAGCGGCAGGACACGTACTCTTCGACGATGTCCCGGGTGCTGAACACCTTCAAAATCTGCCGAAGCATCACTACGAAGCCCAAACGGTCCTCTGTTTCCTCAGCAACAAGATGCGACGTGTCCCCAAGGTTGCGTATCCGATCTGTCACAAGGGGGTGGCTTCGGGTTTCCGAGTCCAGGGTGACTTTGTGATAGAACCAGTGAGAAGTCCAGTCTACCGGCCACTTGTTCTTGTACGCCGTCACGGGGCTGGAAACCAGACTCTTGTATGTGAAATTGTAGCAGCCATACTGAGTTTCGGCTTCGGCTTCCTTCCCTTCAGTGGTCGTCATTGAGACAACCTTCAGCCGGTAGTGCACTTGATGCACGAAGGAGAAGTGCTCCGCTGAAGGGGTGAAATCGCAGGTCCTCGCCAACCACATATACATGCTCAGTCGAGCAATGGAGTTCGGGGTTAGGTGGTGCAGGAACAAACCGCAGGACCGAAGGATCTCCACGAAACAGGGGTCCAAGGG
Organism: Panicum miliaceum; assembly: GCA_032594955.1. Taxonomy (NCBI): domain Eukaryota; kingdom Viridiplantae; phylum Streptophyta; class Magnoliopsida; order Poales; family Poaceae; genus Panicum; species Panicum miliaceum. The sequence goes on along the minus strand of CM064061.1, from coordinate 41,974,232 downwards.
GAACCGAAGACCCACGGTAAACAGGTTCCGGAACACCACGACCTCGTCATCTTCCGGGCGGGCCACGACCTCGTCAGTACCCAGGGCTCGAGCGAGCCCTTCGGCAATGTAGCCGCAGCGAACCAAATCTCGAATAGAGTCTTTGGTAACCAGACTCTTCCCGAGCTTCCGCGTCTTCAGCCGGTCCATCTTCGGGACCATCTTCGGAGCCATCGACTCCAGGGCGACCCTCAGACAATACGAAGCCCAAAGCCAACTAACGAAGCTTCAAACGAAAGCCGAAGAGACTAACCAGAGAGCGCAGAAACGAGTGAGGGCGCGAAAACAAGGGAGCGTGAAAATGACAGCTCCCCGAGGCGGCGCTTTTATACTGCGCCCCTGCAGCGCGAAAACCAAAAGGACGCCATTGCCCAGAAGTCGAACGGTCGACACGGTTATCGCCGCGGGCGGCCCGAGGGCTTTTTCTTACTTCCGCGCCTCGAGCAAAAGTCAACTTGTTGACCTTTCCCCCTTCAACCGCTTTGATTACTTGTGTGCAGGAGTCAACTTGATCGTGAAGCAAAAGACATTCGCGATCCAGGGGTGGCGCTTCGGGAGTCGAGGCCTCGGGTCTTCATCAACAAAACCAAAGCCCACGAGAGCCCCTCGGGCTCGAGGGGCTACTGTTGGGGAGCGCTACTTTCGGATCGTGCCGAAGAATGCCCAACCGAAGGACTCTTCGCCGAAGGGCCCCACACCGAAGGTTGGCGAAGAGCGACGCCAAGGATCAAAGCCTCGAGGGAAGGGCTTCGGTCGTGACCGAAGGGTAGTAAGACTGTGGCCCGCCGAAGGGGAAGTAAAAACGAAGCCCGAAGGTCGACGAAGCCGACTTCGGCCAGGAGCATCGAGCGCGCTGAGTTGTAAAGTATGTACCAAAAGGAATTTACCAAATACCTCTGGAATATTCCCGGAATGTAGCTGTTAGGGTAAAAAAGGTATAATTCCACTCAGGGTAGGTGTAACCACCCCTATAAATACCCTTGTAATTGTAACTGATGGGACGGATCCCTATTCAATACATGTTTCTTTATTGGAGCATCAGGTATGTATTTAGTTATTTTATTATCGATTATCATTTCTACGGGCTGTTGTGGTGCTTCTTCCTTCTGAAAGTTATAGCTGTGTGTTGCGACCGGTGGTGAAAAGACCGGCCGTGTCAAGCACCCTTGGCCGCTAACTCGCAGCATCTTTCCCTGTGGCGTTTTGCTTGCTTGTGACCAGCTGCCCGGCCGGACAGGTTGTGTATCGTACGTTACGTACCAGGATGAACTTGGATTTATTAGGTGCATGTATATGCATATGGCCGTCACCAAAATCTTGGCTGGCCTCTAGCTCTCCATGCGTGCATGATTCCATCATATCATTTCAATTTTCAACTCGATACGTATATGTGGAGCGGGGAAGTTTCTTTCATACTGTCACTTGATGAGCTACTTTTCATCTATGTCACCAGGCGAGCTCAAATATTGCCTGTTATATTCACATAGGCTGGTGGTATGAATGAAAACCCTATATATCCAGATGGCGGTCTCTATACGAGATATTATTCTTTTACCAAACTTTACTATTATAGTGCCAATGGTGGAATCAATTATTTGTTTCTGGAATCTTAGTAGGGCTATTTTGTTTATATATGCTGGCGCTGTAGAAAAAAATGTTTTTTAGAAAACATAGAAGTATAAAAAGAAGTAAATATTGACGATTTTGAAGATAACTCCAAATAAAACATTACTAGCAGAAATACCCGTGCGTTGCCACGGGTCTTTATCCGCTTCAAAACGTTATCTCCTCCCTCCTGGTTCATCTTTTCATGGTGATATTAGTTTTCAAAGCCATACCCAGTAAAAATTTTGATGGGATATTTGAAAAATATAAGTACATAATCAATCTTCATGTGCAGGAAGCACAACTGTAAATAGAAAACTGAAACAAATGCAAAGCAATTCCCTCCTGACCTTGCCACTGGTAAAACGAAGGTTGTTGAAATGCTTTTCCTTATTATCAACAAAGAGAACAAGCAATAAATTTATCTCCAAAATATCCAGTCAAATATTTCTAGAAATATTCAAGCATTTTAACCTCTTGCGCCTTGGCACTTTTGGTTCATCACTGATGAAGAAATATGAAGATACTCAATTATTTGACCAATTAGTTAAGGGAAGCAAATATCAGTGCTTCCCTACCTGGCAAAGAAAACAGTCTAATTAAGATTCTATTTCTCAGTAATGGCAAGAAAATATTTTAAGAGTTGCAATTTCTGTGCATAATAGAAATTATAGTCAATTTATTATCATAGATATGTTGATCCAATCACATAGCAATTTAAGTATTAGAGTATTTCTAAGAGACTCACATTTTCGACTCTCTATTTGACTCTCTATTTGCCTCTCCATATTGAGTATCTCACTCCAACAGACTTTCAATTTTCCACACTTCAAATCCCAACAGCTACGTTCAACTCCCTGCGCGTGGGGCTATACTTGGCAAGGTAGTTTGGATAGCCGGACTGGCTAGCTATGTTTAGCTAGCGAGGGGGTCAATTTGGAGAGTTAGATGGCTTAGCGAGTTGGATAACTAATCTGTTGGAAAACTATTTTGGTATTGAGTAGCTAAAATTTAGCTAGTTGAGCCATTTAGCTAGTCTCTTGGAGATGCTCTTAGAGTGCTTCTTAAAATATCCAGTCAAATCTGGTCAACCAAACACTGGCTCGATCTGACCAGGATATACACGTGCTGCCAACCAAACAAAGATATACACGTACTGCCAACCAAACAAAGCTTTCTTGCATGAACTCAGCCAGGCCAGCAGGAGCTTGGTTGCTAGAAACGAGCCAGGCTCATCGGAGAAGGAAACCCAATCAGGCCCTACATCCTCGAAGCTGAAGCGCCGCTACTTCACGTTGAAATTACAGTTTTGCCCATGATGATTCAGGAAAATTACACCAATCTTCCACTGCCTCCCCCATCGCTCCAACTTCCCGGCTTCCCGCACACAGGCCCCGATCTCCCCCACAGCGCCGATCTCGAGTCCTCTCCGCCTCCTCCCCGATCATCAGAGACCCTCCCATCCCACGGTCGGCCCGGCGCCGCTCCTTCCCACCGGCGTCCGCCTCAGCTCGCGCGGCCACCCCTCTCCGCGGCGGGGCAGCTCGTCCCCACCACAGTGCCGCTCCTCACCGCCGTCGGGACAGCGGAAATTGGTCGGGGGCTACTTCGCTGCCGCCGGAATCCGCGCCTCCACGTATCCGTTGCCGTCCCCACCTGCGTCCATATCCGACTCCCTGTGGTGTGGTTGCCAGCACTCCCGGCGCTCCCGACATGGCCCTCAGTCTGCGGCTGGTCTCCAGCGCGGCAGTGGCGGGCCCAAAGGGTAGTCCGGGTAGGCCCAGGGCTATCCTAAATTTCGGCCCAAAAATTTTTAGCGCTTAAAAATAAGGCCCAAGTTTGATAAATGGCCCAACAACGAACCCTAGCACTGCTGGTCACCTCTCCCTCGGCCCAAGTGCCAGCCCAAGTGCCACCGTCTCCCACTCTCGGTCTCCCTCCGACTCCCCGCGCCTGGCTTTCCCGAGGGCGCCGCCGGCCGCCGCCAACCCGCGCCTCCCGCGGTCACGCCGGCCGCCGCCCACCCGCGCGGCTACGCCTCCCGCGGTCACGCCGGCCAGTTTCCGCCTGACGCGGTGACGCCCGCCCGACCGCTGCTCCTGCTGCCTGCTGGGCTGCTGCCTCCCGTCGGCGCCGCGCGCGGGCCTGCGCGGCCGCGGCCCGGCAAATCCGGCGACCGGCGTGCCTGTGCCCTGCGCCAGGCGCCTCTTGCGCGTCAGTACTGCTGCGCGCACCCGCGCGGCTGCCCCGACCGTCCGGCACTCCGGCAATTCGGCGCCCGGTTGCAGATTGCAGAAGCTAGCTGCCCAGCTCGATTGCCCAATTGCAATCCCCTCAATGGTCAGTCCTCTTTCCCTCGTTCTATTCCACGACACCATGATTCTGTGATTTCATCTCAATCTCACTTAATGGAAACTTTTATTGAGCGTGAAATTTTCTCTAATATAAGTGAGAATGACATAATTCACACTTTCATGGCCATGACGAAGCGTAAAGCAAAAGCATTAGACTAGATTAGTATTGTAATCTTCTATTATGTAAGATCTTATTGATGTTGCAACTTTTTATATTGTAAATTATTCGAGTTCTAAACTAATTTGTTGAATTGAATGTATTATGGGAATTTTTTACTTATGGTATTGTAAATTTGATCATTATATACCGTATTGTTGCCGAAGTGCTATTAGATTATACCGAATTGTGTTTTGAAACTTTTTTGCCAGGGCTACCCTAATTTCAATTCCTGGGTCCGCCACTGCCGCACGGTGGTGAGGCTGCGGCCGCTGCTTGTCCAGGGCCTGAAGAGGGGCTTCTCCGCCTCTGTGACAGAGCCGCTCCACGTCTGCGTCGTCGGCAGCGGCCCTGCAGGGTTCTACACCGCTGACCGGGTATGCGGATTGCACTGGCTCCGTTCTTATGTTATTGCCTATCTTCATGATTGCTTCGCAGGGCCTTGCCTTGGGCCGTCCTCATCTCTCCAGGATTATTGGTTTCTTAGGCGATTATTAACAATTTCTTCAATATTTTTATCCTTGATGTGTGCTGAATTCCAACAAGTTCTTCAGAATGTCACTGTACGAATGTCAACAAGTCACTGTATGAATGTCAATAAGTCATTCCATGTGCTCTGGTGAAATTATTAGTTGAGCAAGGTCTTTTTCTTAATCAAATGTGCTGGAACCTGCAGCAATTGCTGTATAATGACCACATGCTAGACCGAATGCTTCCACTGAACTAGATTTTCCTAGAGCCATGTTTGCTATCCAATGCTCTAGGACCTTTCTGTTGCAATTGTTCTTCAGAGTTATTCCTTTTTAACAATTATTTGTTTCTCTGCGGTGTTGATTGGATGCTACCTTTGGTGGATTAAGCAGATGCTGAAGGGTCATGAAGGAGCACAAGTTGATATCATTGATAGGCTCCCAACACCATTTGGCCTAGTCCGTTCTGGAGTGGCTCCAGATCATCCAGAAACAAAGGTGGGCATTTGCCATAGTTATCTGATTTGGAATTGAGACTCAATCAACCTTTTATCTTTCCAAAACTGCAACTAAGTGAAAACGAATGGTTTAGAGTTGGTGATCCATTTCTTATATCTTCACTTATTTCATCATTTGAGCGTTGTGGTTATCTGATTAGGGCAACATTGTTTCATTAGTGAAATGCAGAGTTGTGCCTCATTCATGAAATGCAGAGTTCTTGTTTTTGCCAAATAATGGTTTTAACTACTCTTGGGACCTGCTAATGCTGCCTTACCATTATTTGGTTGTACCTTTCTTTTCAATCTTCATGCTTATGGAACTACCTAAATTGTTCATGAACTTAAGCCTACCTTAAACGTTCCAACAGATTGTGGTAAATCAATTTTCTCGTGTAGCTGCAAATGGCCGCTGTTCATTCTTTGGGAATGTAACACTGGGAAGGGATGTCTCTCTATCAGAGCTTCGCGAAACATATCACACTGTAAGTTTTATGCTTGAATCAAATATCGATCCCCAAGAGGATGTCTCCTTTCCTTTTCCTGTTACGAGTTTTTTCACAACTTATACAAGTAATTGGTTGTGATTGTATTTACTCGTCAACAGGTAGTTCTTGCTTATGGCGCAGAAAGTGATAGGTCACTTGGTATTCCTGGAGAGGTATGACTTTTGTCTATTGTTAATCAGTATGCCACAGTTCAGAAACATCATTTTAACTGTAATCTTAGTGCTATTCATGGTGTTTTCTCAAACATTGCTGTAGCTAGGTAGTAAGCAGTCAGCAGGGCGCATTTGGCGTTTACAATGCTAGCATCTTCATGCCTATGTGGTTGTGATTTTTTCAATTTTTAGATGGAATTATTTATGTCTAGTATCATCATGGTATTATAGGATCTGAAAGGAATTCATTCAGCTCGAGAATTTGTGTGGTGGTACAATGGACATCCAGACATGTGCGACTTGTCTCCTGATTTGAAAAACACACAATCTGCTGTTGTCCTTGGTCAGGTTTGTTTTGATTTTGCTTCGTATATGTTAACACTTAAATAGAGTAATCTTGTGACCGAGGGAGCTGACTCACAGTTGCACTTTTATGTAACCTTGATAGACAGTTGATCTATAATTTTATTAACCTTGTGTGCTCATAATCCTTAGTTTCGTTTACATTTTGCTTCAAGTGCTTTTATGAATACGACACCATTCGTTATCATAACATGATTAATTGCAGGGAAATGTAGCTCTTGATGTTGCCCGCATTCTTTTATGCTGTAAAACAGAGTTGGCTACTACAGATATTGCTGATTATGCGTTGGATGCTCTATGTGGCAGCACTATAAGGTATCTTTTCAATTTAATATTGAACCCGGTATTTTTTTTTTAATTTCTAGTTTACTTCCATATATTACTGATTATTACATAATACATAGTTCTCAATTTATGTTGCATGTAAAGGAAGGTATACTTGGTTGGGCGACGGGGTCCAGTACAGGCAGCTTGCACAGCAAAGGAGCTGCGTGAAATTCTTGGTAATTTTTGAAATTGTTTGAATGCTTGCAATATTTGATACACAGTACTTTTGTAATAGCCTATCTCATAGCCATGTTGTCGTTCTAAGTTTGACGTCATGTCCATGCAGGTTTGAAAAATGTTCGTGTTTGCATCGAGGAGGCTGATCTCGCTACTTCACCTGCAGATGAGGTTTGTTCTGTAAAGTACATTACTGCCTCTAATTTTCTTTTCGTTTTCTTTTGAGTTTTGTAGCTGGTCTATTTTTTTACTATCCTTGCTTCTGATGAAGAAAAGCTTGCTATCTGATTGCAGGAGGAGATGAGGAGTAGTAGAATCCAAAGAAGGGTTTACGAGTTGCTGTCCAAAGCTGCAAGTGCACATAGGGACAACAATTGCAATGACCAAAAGGAGCTTCATTTTGTGTTTTACAGGAGACCTACCAGGTTCATCCCTTCAGAAAATGGTTCCACGGTTGGTGCTGTTGAACTTGAGAAGACAGCTTTAAAAGGTCTGGTATAGCAGGTGTAGAAATGAATCTTCTTGACCATTTTCTTCTTGAGCCTTCTGTTAAATATTTTTATTTGTTATGTAGTTGATGAAGTAAATGGGAAGCAGGTGGCAGTAGGAACTGGTGAGTTTGAAGACCTAAAATGTGGGTAAGTGCTTTGGCTCATGCTTATGCCTTCCTGGTTTTTATGACTACTTAACTGTAAAGTTTCTAATATCCATCTAATATGCTCTGTTCTTCTTAGTCTGGTCTTGAAAAGTATTGGTTACAAATCCTTGCCTGTACAAGGTTTGCCTTTCGACAAAATCAGAGGTGTGTAAAATTGCTTCCCCCCCCTGCTAATTGGGAGCTTGTATATTCTTTCCATTTTTCTTTTTGATCCATCAAGAGCATATGCAATTGTTTTTGTGTGATGATCCTTGATTCATTTTAGGAGTTGTGCCAAACTTGAGAGGTCGAGTCATGAGCAGTGAGTCAGAGACTGCCACGGTGGAAACAGGGCTGTACGTTGTAGGATGGTTAAAGAGAGGACCCACTGGGATTGTTGCAACAAATCTCCACTGTGCTGAAGAAACAGTAGGTACCTTTGTTCCAGTGTTATCTTTCATTCCTTATGTGTGTACTGCAGGAATTTAGTTTCCTACAGAAGATATGCAAACGCCTAAATGGGAATGCTTTTTCTTATTCTCTTCCAACTTCGACGAATTAGCTTGATTCCATCTGTACCAACATTTATCTGTGACAAAATCTCGAGAATCCACCAATGTTAAGTCCTCCAAGATTTACATATAGTGTTTGTTAGTAATGGTTGGGGGAAGAATAGTTACGTTACCATGTTCATGGCACAGAACGGGAATCTTCAGACCATCAAGATGAAATGTTTCACAGTTAGAGTTTTCATTATATTTATTGGTCGGTTGCCATTTTGTTGGGTTTTTTTTTTTGATTTTGTTCTGTTTATGGGTTAACAACCAGGTGGCTAGCATCCTTGAAGATGATACGAAGGGTGTGTTAAGGGCCCCATCTGATTCGAAGAAGCATGGAAGGACAGGACTTGTTGAGATCCTTGAACAGAAGAATGTCCGTTTTGTGCCATTCAGTGGTTGGGAGAAGATTGATTCCAAGGAAAAGATGGCAGGGCAGCTGAGAAACAAGCGTAGAGAAAAGATCACAACCTGGGATGGACTCCTGAAAGCTGCAAACGAGTAAAAGAAGGATGGCACTCCCAGAAATTTTGTTTCCATGTGTTTGTATAAAGAATTGCACTAAAGAGAGAACCCTGTACTTAGTTAATAAAGATAACATTGACATATGTTCACCGGAGAGATTAGGGCTCACGTACGAGCAAACTATGGCATTCAGTAAAGGAAAATACTAAGTGATTCATTTCATTGTAGTCCAAAACTGGTGAATTTATTTCTCATTGCAATTGACGTCATATTTGAATGCTTCAAGAGGAGCTTATTAGCTTAGCATCAGTCCAATACCTATGTCATTATTGAATACATTAATTGGTATATGGAAATTTGTTACATTATACACACGACTTTGCAACAGAAGTAAATGTTGAGACTACAAACCATCATATATTCTTGATGGCGCCGCAGAAATCATGCAAATCTTGTAATTTCACTTCGTGAAGGGGCTTCTGAATAGCTGCTGGACAGCTTCTGTTTGTGAGTGCTTGATATACCTGCTGCATTGTTGGCCGGGATTTTGGGCAGACTTGCAAGCAAGCGAAGGCCTCCAGGAGGAGCAGGATTATGTCTTTCTCCTCTGTGCTCGTTGGTGCTGTGATGCGCTGGTCCAAGAGCTTTGTTCGGCAGAAGAATGGAAGTAGAAGATCTCCTGGGTGCTTACCCATGACCACTTCCATGGTGACCACACCAAAACTATAGACGTCACACTTCTCTGTAAACATCATTGTAGGCGAAAGTTCTGTGGAAAGAAAATGAAATAATGAAAATCAGGAGAATGTACTAAATAATGTTGCATTCTATAACAAAGGATTAAACCGCTGTACCTGGGGCTATATAGCCATATGTCCCTGCAAAGATCGTACTCCAACTTGAGCAAGTATGCCAGATCTTCTTAGCCATCCCAAAGTCGGACACATAAGCCTTAAAGTCGCGGTCCAACAAAATATTGCTACTTTTGATGTCACGATGTATAATGGGAACATCAAGGTCATAGTGCAGGTAAGAGAGAGCTTGAGCTACGTCTTTCACAATGGCAGCTCTTTTAGACCAGTCAAGGTCCTTGGCAAGCTGTTCCTCCTGCAAATTGGATGCTACAGTTCCTCTTTCGATGAGATCGTAAACAAGAAATTTGTATTTGGAGTGAGAACAGAATCCATGCAACTTGACTATGCATCGGTGCCTGACTTAGTCAAAACTTGGATTTCAGCATGAAATGCTATCTCATCAGTATAATCTTCCATAGAGTGGATAAGTTTGATAGCATAGAGACTCCCTCGTTCGAGCTCAGCCCTAAAAACAGACCCATATCCTCCACTACCAACGCAGTATTTTTCATCAAAACATTCTGTAGCATCAACTATGTCTTGGAATGCAATCTTCCCATCAAAATTCCATATGGAGAAGATATCTTCAGATTTACTTTTGCTCTTGACTTTTGCAAGTTTCCTCCTATAAACAACTGTCATGCATCCTGTTGCGACACAAATGAAGCAAAAGAAACCAAAACCTAGAAGTAGTTCCATAATACGATGTTTATTGGTTTTTTCTTCCTTTATTTTTGTGTGCAACTCTGTTGAGTCACATGATTTCAGGCCATGCAAAGCACCACATAGATCCATGTTATGCTCAAGAGAGACCTGGGCACCGATAAATTTGTCCTCAGATCTGACACCCAAACTGTTATAAGATAAATTAAGGATGTACAGTTGGTGTAGGTTTGCAAGAGTCACTGGGATGACACCACTCAAATTATTTCTGCTCAAATCCAACTGTTTTAGCTCAACACAATTCCCAAGCTCCGATGGTATTGGTCCTGTCAATAAGTTGTCTGACATGCGCATATACTACAAGGACTGCAATTTTCCAATCTGAGGCAGAATGCTTCCCGTAAGCTGATTGTAACTTAAATCTAGAACTGAGAGATTAAAAAGCAATCCTATTTCTGGTGGCAGAATACCACTTATATTATTGTTGGAGAGATCCAAATGCACCAACCATGTTAAATTTCCAATCCCTCCATGAATGGAACTGGTGATTTGATTGAATGAAAGATCCAAAAATACTAACCTTGTTAGGTTTACTATGCTTTCTGAACTGGAATCGGTGATTTCGTTGTTGCTAACACTGAAGAATTCTAATCTTCTTAGATTCCAAATGCTCCCGGTAATATGACCTGATAAACTGTTATAGCTAAGGTTCATGTGAACCAATGTTGACAAGTTTCCTAAACTTGATGGTATTCGACCTGTAAAGTTGTTGCCACCTAAATTGAGAGTCTCTAAATTTTCCAGCATGCCAATCGTAGCAGGGATATGCCCACTCAGACACCATGATCCGTTTATATTGTTAGAGAGATCAAGGTAGGTAAGTTTTGTAAGATTACCTATGGATGGGGGGATAGATCCGTAGAGGTAGTTATTGGACAGATCCAAAACAGAGAGCTCAGACAAATCTTCAAAGTGGAGCTGATCCAACGTGCCTTCAAAGAAACACGCCGCTAGGGAAATGTAGGTCACAACCTTGACAGCATCGCTTCGGCCATGGCCATGAGGCACCGTGGCGCTGCAGGTAACGCCAGTCCAGTTACATGGGCTGGTGTGATTGCTCCATGTTTCTAGGCAGCCAAAGGACATAGGGTAGTTCAGGCTAGATTTCCATCGGAGGAGCATGTCAGCTTGCTGATCCAGCTGGCTTGCAGTAGAATTTGCACAAGGGAGAAGATTTGGTAAAGCAAGTAGAAGCACTAGCGAGATCTCAAATGCAAGGAGACTCATCTTATTTCAGTGAATCTCAAAACACACACATGTGCCCACTGAGTGCTCTTGCGTTATATACACATCAACAAAGAAAAATCTACATGTATCGAATAGGACTTGAGTCAGGTCAATAAATAGAACTGCACACGTGCTATACTCGCTTGGACCGACACCTAGTTGTTGAAAAGAATGTGATCCCCAAATAGCAAGGAGACCTTGACTAAGGTAAACCAAAATGACAACGCTAAACAGTATCTACTAAGTAAAAAGAAAAACTCCATCGGTGGGGGAAAGACCGTCCCCATAATATTGTAAGATACTCAACCTTCTCCCGGTCGAGAAAATCACCAAAACCCAAGTTTTGGCAGTAAGGAGGATTTTTTTATGCAGCGTCCGGATATAACCTGGACGAGGATGGCCACAACCGGACACATCCGTCGCTCCTGCAAGGTGTGAGATCAGGGAGCTCGAACCGCCGACTGGTCGCTGTAGCTACTAAGTACTAGCTAGTGGAAATACAGAGCAATTCTACGCACATTCCATAAATCTGAAAACGGCAGCAAGAGTACCAATCAAACTTGCCGTGCGGCGCATGCTTCTGCGGACTTTGAAGTCATCTGAGTACGACATCCATACGATTTTTCACGCGAAATACGCACGTGTCCAATGTGTAGAATTTGAACTCAGGACCTCTTGCCCCCTTTTATTTTTTTTGGGCAGAAGAGAGCTTCATTACTGAATCAAAGGGTTATTACAGTAGTTGTGATTGGAAGACAGATGCTTTCCTTTTGCCTTGTACTTACTCTCCTTACCATCTTACTTACACAATAATTGTGATTGGAAGAGAGATGCTTTCCTTTAAAACTAACCCGTGGAGAACTGTATCGGATAGTAATACCAACCGGTACTAATGTGGGTGTAGGCTTTAGTATATGTTGGTAACACAAACCGGTAGTAATGTGTAGATTTTTATACCGGTTGGTGTTACCAACAAGTACTAAAGGTCCCCAAACCCTTCCATGCACCCCCAATGGCTACCGGTACATTTGAGGTGGACTGATGGTTTGTTTTTTAGTAGTGATACTAATTGCAATTCTGGTTTTAGTTCATTGAATGCTTCTTGATTATTTGGTGCCTCAGTAGAAATTTCGCATACTATCTGCACAATTTGAGAGCTTCCTTTTGATACTATCTGCCAAATAGTGATACTATTGAATGCTTCACCATTTGAGAGCTTCCTTTTAAAATGGTTTCGGCTGCGGCTTTAATGGTGAAGCAGCACTGTTGGTGCAATTGAAGCTATTTGGCAAAATGTTTGGTAAAATAGCTTCTTAGTGACAAAATGGTATTTTTTTATGAATAATTAATATTTGGGGAGAGATGATAAGCTGATGAAGCCACATTTCCCCCTTCATTTTAGGTTCTACTTAGCAGGGCTTATTCCAGCATGACCACAGCACTATAAATACATATGAATTGACTGGCTAGTGTATGGCACCTAATAAAGCGATAAACTAATGAACTCCATCTGTATCATTCATCATGTTAAGTGTTGAAGAATCCGATCTGCTGAAATTTCGCAAACTAGAAAATTTCTCAAAGTTTTACTGCGTGCATGCTAAGTGTTGAAATGTAACTAAATTGCAGGTTTTTCCCTATCACTTGAGGCATTTGGGGTCAATTAGCCGGTGCGAATAACTCAATTTGATATTAGAAAACAAATGTCTCGGTACTAGCAAAATATCAAGGAAGAACCCATCCAGTTGTCCATAAAGACCAATGGCAGGGAAGCTCAACGGTATGGTACAAATGTTAGTTAGTTGATTGTTCAAAAGAACGTGACTGCTAAAAATTATATATGCTGCCTACGGAAAGTTCACACCAATCCAACATATATACAAGTCATAAGATTTGAAAGTGACAGAGAGACTACGACCAATCAAACTTGGTGTGCAGATCCAGCTTTCCAAGATTTTGGAATTGTCTGCAACTTGACTAGAGGGGCTCATAGATTACTCCAGAGCTTTTGCGATGCACGGTCAGGCACGTCAGGTTCTATTGGTATCTTCACTCCTCAAGCTATTTTGGAACTTATGCCATAAGTGCAGATGCTACAAATTTCCAGTACACATCACATCAGTATCACGCATTCCTTTCAAAGTAGTTTTCCAGTTTATTATTCTAAGTGGACATTTTCAAATAATTGGTGGAGGAAGTCATTGAGGAAAGTGAAAAAACAACATAAGAAGGGCTTCAACTCTCTTGTCATACTTGGAGCATGGATCATCTGGGAGCACAGAAACTCACATGTGTTTGATGGATCTGCTCCGAGCATTCAGACCGCTCTAAATGCCTTCAAAGATGAGTCTCACTTGTGGCTAGTAGGGGGCGCTAAGGGCCCTTCTGGTCTGGGGCTAGGGAGGGTAACCTAGTTGTGTTTTGGTGTGGCATTTGTTCCTAGGTCAGGTCCTTCCTCTCAGTTTTCTGTGTAACAGTCTTTTTACTGGTCAAAAGGTTTCCTCTCATGACTCCAATCCAAGGTGGGGAGATGGATTTTGTAACTGGATCATTCTCTTCTTAATACAATAATACACAACTCTCCTGCGTATTCGAAAAAAAAACTCTAGCTTACCCATAAGTGAGGAAAAAGATAAATGGGAATATATTTGGGGAACAGGATATTTCTCAAGCTCCAAGGCATATAAACATTTGAAGGATCATATGGAGATGCACTCTGTATTCAGATGGCTTTGGAAGTCCTCTTGTCAGCTAAAACATAAAATCTTCTTCTGGTTGTTATTAAAGAGGACAGACTTAGCACAAGAGGGGCGGTGCTAAGAAGAAGAAATATGGTGAGGACTATGGATGTGCTATTTGTGAAGTAGTAATAGAGGAAACTGTAGAGTACGTCTTCCTAAAATGTCCTTTTGCAATTCAATGCTGGGCTTCTCTGAATAAGAATAGTGACCTCACTCAGACCCCTTCCAGATTCTGGAAATCTTCAGATCAAGGCTGCAAGTTCCTTTTCTCATAGAGATCATCATCATTTTGAGTTTCGACATGCCATGACTGCTTGGCTAGATACTTTTAGGTTTTAATCTCGATTCCTTTGTAACTCTTGTACTCTTTTATTTAATATATTCAGTAGGGGATTCTCCCCTCCTGTTCCCCAAAAAAAGATCTTTGCATGCAATTTCCTTGTCGGTTCCCCATCGGTGTTATTACTTTATCCCTGATAGTTGCCACACAAGGATAAAGTATTTTCCTATCGGTTGCCACACAGAGAAACCTATCTGATTTTTTTAGAAAAAAGAAATCAAATACACAAATTACCAATTTATAACTGACATTTCAAATTCAATCACAATCAGATATTGCATATAGCTAGTTTCAATCAAACAGGCTTGTATACCTGTACAATCCATGTAAGCAACGGTCATTTCTCAAAATTTCTAGCATGTACACATCAAAACCAGCTCTCTATATTTCTTTTCATAGAAAGTGAAAAACATGCACATCATAAACACACACGTCGATGAGGCGGCACAAGCTGTGGATGCAGCAGCAGGCGCCCGTGAATTTGTCGTGGTCCTCGTAGTCGATCCCGGACACGCCATACCCGGCCCCCGCCAGCCGCACGCCGCATTCTGCATTCGGCGATCATCCATGCTTTTGCATTCACTATGTAAGAAAAACCCTATAGTGACGGGCATCATCTCCCTAAAGTGATAAGCAAAGAGCCCGTCACTTCTACTGCGCCACTGTTTTGAACAGAAAGGTTACAGGTGTCTGTCCGTCACCTATGTGACGTAATAGGTGACGGACTTCACTAGAGAACCGTCACCTTTCTTGGTGACCATCCCCCCGTATGAAGTCTACGCCCGTCACCTTTGTCCAATACAGGTGACGTCCTAACACAATGCTCGTCACCTATGATTCGAGAATAAGTGACGGGCGTAACACATAGCCCGTCACCTAGGGTTCGAGCATAAGTGACAGGCATAGAACAACACTCGTCACTTGGAATTTTTAAAGGTGACGGGCTATGCTTCCAGGTGCCGTCACCTGATGTATATTAAAGGTGACCGGCTTTGGTTGTTGCCCGTCACCTTTGATTCTAGACCCCAGCAGTATCATTTGCGCTTCCGGCTGCATCCTAGAGCACAGCTAGGATTTGGCAGCCATCTTGATCCTGCAAATTAAACACACATAATAGAGACTGCATATTCAAATCACCATTCATATATCACACAGGTTACATCACAAACAACCACCAAGTCAGTCAGTCAGAAACAACATTCATATATCACACTGTACAATAATCACATGAATATCCAACAGTCAATCAGAAGTTCAACATGAATCCAACAGTCATGAATGATCTCAGTTCAACAACAACAGTGGAAGTCACCTTTATCGCTTATAACGTCTACCAGCAAGAACTGTGCAACCTTTTCTCTAATAGCCAGGAGTTGCCGCTTCTCCAATTTGTCCTTGTCATCCTGCATGTCCTAGCAAGAAGTAGAGGGAGTCAAATGATGAGTGTATGTATTTATATGTGTGTATATATATATATATATATAATATTATATTTGACTAAGGCTTACTTTTGCTCCTTTAAATTTTTTGAAAGTTGAAGTAAGCCGGATCATGTGGTATGCAACATAGAACTCGCATTTATTTCCAGATCCTTGCTGCATGCACTCCACAAGATGATATACTATTAGCAAATATATTTGGTAAAATCATAAAAAGATAGAATGCGGGCGGTCAGAGATATACCGAAAAATCGGTCACGTGTGTCAGTTTGGTTTTTGGAAGACTATTGGCAGCTCGAAAGGAGGAGAAACCATTGCATTAGGCGTTATGGATGTCGTTAGCTGCAAAATATGTGACGGTTCGCAAATGAGAAAATTGCAAATGTAGTAAGTCAGAGATATACCTATCAATAACTGCCTTGATGGTGGTGTAGTCTCACTGTCCCAAAGTGCCGTCGTTGTTGTGTGGTCTATTAGAGTCCAAGTACCACACTTTTTCCCACTTCGGACAGATGACGACTAGGAAGTAGTGGGAGCCTGTGTGGTGCGTAGCAAGCACACAACCGGTGTCAGACTTCAAGACTTTTGAGATGGTAGACTGTACGTGGTCCGGGTCCTTAGCAATGACGGTGGCAGAGAAATGCTGGGGGTCAATGAACGCAACACCGAGCTCACGTTCCTTTGATTCTTTGTTCAATTGCCTACATACAAATATATTAGTTTTTTAGGTAGCTTATGAAGTAATATATTAATGATTGCGAACAATCATTTGTAGTATATATATACTCACAGTGCCAAGCAACAGATGAGTGAGATGTCCAAGGCATCGAGGTTGAAGAGGTCGTAGAGATCATACCATGCAACGGAGAAATAACCAGGCCCACTGTGCAAGTCCCGGGCCTTAAATTCACCCACGATTGACTAATCCTCTTGGTGCATGGCATGAGAAATGTAGTGCTTGTGGAGTCCCCTGGTATTCACCCCTGCACTGGCCAACTCCTCCGTTGTCAGCATTGGCTTGCCCATTACAAACTTGGGGTGAGTCAAAGTCTACGTATTTGCTGGTTCCTTGGGTGCCTCCTTACCCTTCGCTTCTGTTGCTTTCTTTGCTGTTGCTGCCTTACCCCTTCCCTTTTTTGCTATTGCTGTCTTTGGGGTGGTTCGACCCTTTTTCTTTGGGGGGCTGCCTGAGGCGACAACTGTCCCAGGTTCAGGCATTTGGTCCTTTGTCGCCATAGGACGGTGGATGTGGCGTCTGTACCATAGGAGAAAGTGGACTAGGAGTTGGGGTGCGTGTCCGCTTTTGTGCACCACTAGTAGATGAGGACCGACCCATGGGCGGGATGAGAATACCACTTTTCTTCCATTAGATCTGGGTGTTACGGGCATCCCCCAAAGTAAAAATCTCGGCATCTGGCAGAGGGATGTCGAGAGGGGTGGCTTCTGCATTTTGATGCATGTGATCAATCTTCACCATGACATACCCATCCTGCACCAGCACCGTGTGGCAGACCTTCTCCTCGGGTAGCACGACCCCCTGTCCTAGCTCAATCAACATCGTTGAGAAACTTCCAGTTATAAGGCTGCAGGGGGTTGGACCATTTAGCCTGTCGAATGTGTGGGGGTGGGGGAGGTTATGTCCACCGGGGGAGGGGAGGCTATGTCCACCGGGGGAGGGGAGCCTATGTCCACTGGGGGAGGGGAGGATATGTTGGCTTGCTGGTGATACTAGGGGCTGTTCCACCTCCTTAGAGGCGCAGCTGCTCTTGCCAATGGACGTGCCTAGTGCTGCATCAATGTCAATCCCCCCTGCCCTGAGCTTCCCAAATATTTCATCCATTATCTCTTGTTTCAATAGGTCTGGATCCACATGTGACCTTTTCTTCTTCTTCCACAAGCATTCATCTTCTTTGCCGAAGGCTTCCTTCCAACCCTTCGAACTGGAGACTCCACGTATGCGACCTCTGTGCTCTGGTGTATCAATGGTAGTGGAGAGGATGTCATGTTCTCTTACACCTCTCTCATGATTCTTTAGCTTGATCACCCGGTCGGCCAGCCTCTTGGTACCATCGCTACTCCAGGTGATTTCCCCGGTAGATGGTGTTGGGGCAACCCTGACCCTTAAATATGGCGCTGAGCGTCCAGGAAACTGTCTCCAAGGGTTCTCTTACCCCGCCTCCTCCATTGCCGCATCCTCTTTGCGCCACTTCCCCTTCTCCTTCCCAGCATAGCCCTCTGGACCGAGGTGATGGTTGTCCATGATCCTACCACGAAGGTTCTTGAAGTGCTCACTCTTCTCTAAGAACTGCTCAGAGGTGGTAGTCTTGACGAACATCTCCAAGTCTCGACGATCCAAGTACTTGTGCACCTCGAAGGGCTCTTTACCTTCATTAACAAAATTTCGTACCGGTTTGGACTTGAAGTGCCTGTGGAGCTTGGTGATTGAGTCGCCACCATTTCAGACCATTATCATTTGTTGGGAACCCTTCACCGTCGATGCCCTTGACTTTTACAACATCAGTTGGCCACTTTGTCTGTGTTCTTGGCTTCCTACGTTGGGACATGCTACATGCAGCTATCTGTCCAGACGGTGCTCCACTGTGCACAGGCTCTTCATGTTGTGCACTTGAAGTGTTAGAGGATCCAGTTTGAGACATGGCTGCTTCCAGTGATCCTGCAAAATATGCAGCAGTACATGATATGACATAGGAAAAATGATGACAAATATTGAGCATCAGAAGCAAATAAAACCATGTATACAAGCCTAGAATAAGATCTTACAAGAACACCACCCTAGAACTGTGATATGGGTCTCAAAGTTTTATACAAAGTTCATGATGTCAAAATAAGCCTAAGTTCCAAAAATCAGGTGCAGCATTGCTCTTGAACATGTGCTACATTTTTGAGCCATTTATTCTAACCTTTATCTTAGATTAAAATAGAACGAGAATCTGAGCAGGTGGAGTAGAGGCTAGAGGGGTCCGAGGCACACCTGCAGAGGGTCTTGGTGGAGGCAGCGGTGTTGGAGCTCGGCTCCGACGAGGTGACGGTGGGTCGGATCTGGGGTAGGGGTGCTCGGTGCAGCGGAGAGGTGGCACCGGCGTGGTGAAGTCCGGTGGCGGCGGGCGTCCCCTCCTTCTCTTCCTCTGCTTCTCCACCTCGGCTCCTTCTCCCTCCCTCTCGGTGCGGCGGTGGTGGAGCTCAACTCCGATGAGATGACGATGGGTCGGGTCTGGGGCAGGGGTGCTCGGTGAAGTCCGGCGTGGTGAAGTCCGGCGGCGAAAGGCGTCCCCTCCTTCTCTCCCTCTTGGTGCGGCGGTGGCAAAGAAGGGAGCGGTGGCGCGGTGGCGAAGTGGAGAGCGGCGGTGGCTACCTAGGGTTTGAAATGGGAAATGAAAATGACTAAGTGCCGAGAGAGATCTATTCTAGTTACAAATGGAGAAAATGTCTATAGGTGACGGGCAACACATGTCGCCCGTCACCTGAGACACTATAGGTGACGGGCAACACATATCGCCCGTCACCTGTGATGCGCTATAGGTGATGGGCAACATATGTCACTCATCACCTCTGATAATTGCTATGTGGTCTAAATCCCTGCAATTCCAGACTGCAATTCAGACAACAATTTATGTCCATTACACTAAACTAGAAATTAAGGTACATTACAATTATGTCAAATTTCAAACAACAATTAATGTACATTACAATAGAAATATATTACATCAAAGGAGACATTGTTTGCTAGGTTTCTTTACATCCACGTCCACGTCCACGGCCAGACTTTGACCCCACACGGATTTTTTTGTTATGGTCGGTGCACAGGTACGGAGTCTTGTCGTTGGCAGTTAGGCGGGGAAGTTCACAAGTTGCGAAAGGAGGGATTTCATCAAACTGATTAAACTCTTCCTCATCGACTGCATTTTGCACCCCAACAATCGTTCTCTCGCCAAGGAGGACAATATGCCGTGTTGTTCTCACTATATCAGACACATAAAGCACTTGTTGCACATCTTTTGCCAGAACAAAGGGTTCTGTTTTGTACCCAACGTTGCGAAGATCAACACTGACAAATCCATTCTTGTCATGTGTTACTCCCTGTGACCCTTGAACCCATCGACATTTGAATAGGGCAACCTTGAATCCCAGGTAGTTCAACTCCCAAATCTCCTCTATTTGACCATAGTACGGGGCCTTTTGCATGTTGTTATCATAAGCATCAATGCGGACCCCACTGTTCTGGTAGATACTTTTCTTGTCCTGCTCTACTGTGTAAAATGTGTATCCGTTGATATCATAAGCCTGATATGTTGTCACATTGAATATAGGGCCTGCAGCTAGTTTCTTAATGTCGTCATCAGTCGATACACCGCTTGCTGTCACACGGTCTTTGAACCAATTGTTGAACTCTTTCATGTGCTTCTTCGCAACCCAACCATCACCTCTCTCAGGATTTTGCTGCACTAGAAGCTATTTGTGCTCGAGTACATATGGCTCCACCCCCTCCATATGTTCTAGGATAAGAAAATTTGCTTGATCGTACGATTTTTGATCCAGATTTGTAGTCTTCTTGCCCAGAGTCCCAACCCCATCCAACCTCCCTTCGTGTCTTGAATGAGGCACTCCAGTTGGGTTATCTGGATCCAAGTAACTCATCGACCACTCAATAGCCTCTTCAGTCCCATATCGGCTAATGATGTTTCCCCTCGGATATGTACGACTATTTACGAATGACTTCAGGATGCCCATGTATCTCTCGTAAGGAAACATCTAGTGGAGGTAAGAGGGGCCAAGGTAGTGTATCTCCTTTACAAGGTGAATCATGAGGTGAACCATAATATCGAAGAACGTCGGAGGGAAGAAGGCCTCCATCAGACAAAGTGTCTCCTATAACCGTCTCTCTAGAGCTGGTAGCGAGTCATCATCTATGACCTTTTGCTCTATGGCATTGAAGAAGAAGCAGAGGCTCATGACTGTCTCACGAACCTTCACAGGGAGAACATTCCTGATTGCTACAGGCAATAATGATGTGATAAGCACGTGACAGTCATGAGACTTCATCATGGCGAAATTCAGCTTTAGTTCTTTCATGTTGACAAGCCTGGCAAAGTTGGAACTGTATCCTGAGGGAAATTTTACACTATGCAAGAATTTGCATAATTCTTTCTTCTCCTTTCTGGACATTGTGGTGGCGGCTACAGGAAGGTCTTTTCCATTTTCCGCTTCTTGGATCTAAAGCTCAGGACGAATGCCCATCTCTTCCAGATCAGCTCTGGCGTTCTCGTGGTCCTTTCCTTTACCCTTCGTGTTCATGAATGTGCCGACAAGGCTCTCACATATGTTTTTCTTTAAATGCATGGTATCAATTGAGTGTCGGACCGCTAAGATGCTCCAATACTCTAACTCCCGTAGTATGAATTTCTTATTCCAAATCCTTTCGTCATCATCTTCATGAACTCCACGTTTCCGCTTGCCGAGAACTGGAGTGATATCCTTAACCTGACTGTACACATCACTCCCTGAGAAATGTGGTGGAGAAGTTCGTGACTTCCTTGTAACATCAAATTGTCTATCCATGCTTCAGTACGGGTGATTGCTCGGCAGCCATCGCCTGTGGCCCATGTATGCAAATTTGTTCGAGTTCCTCAGCCACATTGAACATGTCTGTGACAAGCAGTGGGAGCAACCTTGACCCTTCCTTTTGCTCTACCCGGACAAATTACGATGAGCCAGATTATCACTGATGGTGGTCGTCAACATAGCATGCGAAGTGAAGTGCTCATTGACGATAGCATCCCTAACGAACACACCTTTCCAAAGGAGCTGAAGATCATCTATGAGGGGCCGGAGGAACACATCAATTCTATCATCGAGTTGTTTCGGTCCAGAGACCAATGTTGACAACATGATATACTAATGTTTATTGCAAAGCCATGGTGGCAGATTCATGATTGACAATAGAACAGGCCACGTTCTTTGTGAGGTACTCATGTTTCCATATGGATTCATTCCATCTGTGCTCAGAGCAAACCTGATATGCCTAGGATCATCCCCGAACCAGCCATAGGTGTTATCAATATGTCTCCATTGAGCACAATCGGCAGGGTGACGTATCATTGTGTCTTTATTACGACCCTCCTCGTGCCAACGCAACAACTTTGCCTCCTTCTTATTTGCGAACATCCACTGCAGTCTGGTAATTAGAGGAAAGTATCATGCAACTTTCCTAGGAGTCCCCTTCTTCCTCTCCTCATTGATGTTGTCCTCTCCATCATCACCACCATCCTTTGGACGCTTGTACCTCGATGTTCCATATTTAGGGCAACGGTCCAGATCTTCATTCTCTCCACGAAACAGGACACAATTATGAGAGCATGCATGAATTTTTTAAATTTTCAATCCCACGGGACACACAATCTTCTTGGCCTCGTACACAGTATCCCGGAGCAAGTTTCCCTCTGGCAGCATATCCTTCAGGAGAAGAAGCAATGCTTTGAAACTCTTGTCCGTCCAACCATGAGCAACCTTTAGTTGCAGAAGCTTCAGGTCCCGGTTACCCGCAAGTACTTCTCACAACGGGGATAAAGAGGTTTTTTGGAATCTTCAATAAATTGCCTGTATTTTCGCAGCTCAGCTTCCGTCATCTCATCTTCTTCTCCCCTTACATCACGGATCATGTCTTCAACATTGTCGACCAAGGCATCAAATTGCTCATCATTGCACTCCAAAATGCACTCCTCATTGATGTTATCATAAGCTTGACCGTTGCCTTCTTCCCCATCATCATCACCGTCCTGCCTTTCCCTGCGGTTGGGCCCTTCTTCATGACCGGCGACCCATTCCCCCCTTTTGTTAGGTCCTTCCTCTCCGTGCTTATTCCAACAAGTGTAATTTGGTACAAATCCACGAACGATCAAGTGCGCATATACTACTTGAAAGTCAAAGTATTTCTTATCATTTCTGCAATCGAGGCACAGATAATAGATTGTTGTTTTAGACCTCGCTTCCATGTCGGCCCTTGCAATCTCCATGAAAGACTTCAACCCTCTCAAGTACTGCGGACAACAATGGCTAGGAAGGCCCATCCAACTTTTATTCTCCATCTACATCCGTAAGAACACAACAATTTTCAACAATTAATTGAAGAGGAGGGGGAGGAGAGGGAATGGGGTGAAAAGAGAAGGGAGAGGGGAACAATTTGGAGCTCTAACCTTGCACGACCTCAAAATCGCCCAAAATGGCCGCCGCCGCCCGCAGCCGCTGCCTACTGGCAACTGCCTGCCCTAGCGGCCGCTGGCAGAGGAAAATAGTAGGTCAGGCTCAAATGTGACGGCTATCAATTAGACCCATCATCTATGAACTCTACAAAGGTGACAGGCTTCATGAAAGGCCGTCACCGGTACCTACGAGGTCATGGCCCGTCACCTATGACATGATTACAGGTGACGGGCTACAAATAATGCCCATCACTTGTAATATAGGTGACGGGCTTCATGAGCCGCGTCACTTTTGCTCGGTCAAAGGTGACGGGCCACTTTTATAAGGGGGCCCTAGGAGAATAAAACGGTGACGCACCGAATCTGTGCACGTCACTAATCATATAGAGGTGACGCGCAACAACCACTCGTCACCTTTATGCGCGTCACTATAGGGCGGTTCTTACATAGTGATTGTTAGAATCAGAAATAGGCCAGGAAACAAAGAACAAGAAAAGGAACAACTCTGAAGATTATCTGATTCTGATCCATATTGCACACAAGGAAATTTCGGTTTCCAGTAGTGTGGAGCCACCAGGACACCTCGAAAGAATCTAGTTAGTGCGGGTGTGCTCACTTTATTGATCAGCTTGATTGCTAAGTACACTGAGATTTCATTATTATTAGCAGGATGACTAGGTGCAGGAACGGAGATAAGTTTGCTTTATTTGAAACAGTACGTGTCTGAAAGCGTGGGCAGTCTAATTATGAATGAAATTCTCAGAATCGGAAACAAGGTTAGGAACTAGGAAGCACTTAAGGTATAACATCGATATGATTGCCTGGATCCCTGCTGCACAAAGCCCTATTGCTTTAGGAAAACTGCACGGACGACTCATCCCTGCTAGTTCATAACACGAACCGGTAGTGATGTATACTTATATAGGACATGCATATGTGAATAAGTGGTGATAGTTGGTGGGTTATCCCTGACGTTTCATCAATCTATCAGTATATTGTCACTTCAATCATCAACAAAGAAAAAGTTATATATATTATCTTGGCTCTAATTTAATCTCCATTAGGATTGATCGAAAATTAAAAGCAACATCAACAAAGAAAGACCAGGAATCAATTCCATCTCTGACATCTCAG
Organism: Panicum miliaceum; assembly: GCA_032594955.1. NCBI lineage: Eukaryota > Viridiplantae > Streptophyta > Magnoliopsida > Poales > Poaceae > Panicum > Panicum miliaceum. Next base: position 41,950,248 of record CM064061.1, on the reverse strand, counting down.
TTTATGCTACTTATTTTATCCTCGCTTTATTAGTATTCCATATCCTTTTCCCCACTGCTAACAAGGAAAAGATATATCATCACTCTACATCTTCATATTTCAGCTCAGACAACAAAAGATGCTCAACACCCCCCTCAAAAGAAAATGCACAAATGCCTAGGAAGAGCACAATCACTGTGTTACACACCGAGTAACCATTGCCCACCTTGCACCGTAGCGTCACAAACTCCAGCGCTCAAATTAAAGAAACACTCAGAAGCAGTTCCGAGAAATTCTGAATTAAACCTAGCTAACTACTTGTGTACATACATACTTCACTATTTATACTTTTTGTGAGGAATATGTCTCTTCAGTTCTAACATTCGCAACTGCCTAGTTCGGTTAATCCCGTCCACAAGGGGATTAAGGGAGATTTTGACATATTGGGAATTTAATCCCTCCCAACCCCTCTAATCACCTTTAATTCCCTTGCAACCGAACAAGGCCTAACATCTATATATACCTCAAATGTTTGGACAATAATAACACATCATAAGCCAAGGCACTATACTACAGAAAACAGTATATCCAGCCAGGTAAAAATACCTACAGCTAGCTGTCAGTGTTAGGACATTCAAATACGGACCAGAGAAAACTGAATGTATACTTGTGGAACCAAGTTATAACACCTACATCTGCTTTAATGTCCATGAGCGATGTATACTGGTATTCAGGTAAAAATAACTACAGCTGGCAGTGTTAGTTAGACAGCAGAAGCTCTCTTGTATCTCCCCTGTATAAATGTAACTCCACAACGATGAATACAACTCGTGGTTGATCCAATTCGCTTCTACAATTAGGTTGACCCGTGAAAGGTCATCCGATCCTTTGTATTTCTCATGAATTGCATATGTGTTAGTTATAGGAATATATTATATCTTTTTCTGCTACTAGAACAGATTATCGTGATGGCAAAGGACTAAGGCCCTGTTTGTTTCCTTGCTAGTTTATACAATCTAGCTTATAATTATAGGATTATATAATCTAGCTTATAATAGATTGAAGAAAATAATCCATTAAACTGTTTGGCAATCTGGATTATTAGAGGTGTAGATTATTTATGATTTTAGATTGCAAATGATGGCAATGCCTAACAATTTTCTCTGCTCCTTGCTTCTTCTCCACCAAGACAGCAGCAGCTCTCCTTCCTCCTCTCTCTCAGGCAGCAGCTAATTGCATCTGTCTTCTCTACGCCAAGCAAAGAAAGCACAGTTGTAGCCGCATCTTCCTCCCTTGTTCCTCTGCTCAATCTTCTCTACCGAGCAACCCCATTGCTTTCTTATCGGCACGCACCGCAAGTTGCTTCATCTGCAAAAATCCTAAGCACCAGCTGAACCAGCACACCAATTGGGGAAAGGAGGAGAGGGAGATGGGGAGGCGGCCGAAAGCGGGGCGTGGAGAAAAAAGAAACTACCGGTTCTGTGATAGTAATGGCATTGGTGGCTAATTTCTAAGTAAATTTAATGGGCAGTTTGCTAAAAGGATAGATTATAATCTGAAATAAACATCTCTTCAACGGTTTATTGGATTAGCACAATCTTGAACATGGATTATATAATCTAGATTATAATCTAAGATGTTTGTTGACCACTAGGATTATTTAAGCTAAATTATATAATCTATAGGTAAATAAACGGAGCCTAAGATCCTGGGAATGCCACCCAAGCAGTACCTACCGCTGCCGGGCGAGACCCCAACTTGATCCCCCGGAGCTCTGACGCCCAAGCGGCCAAGCCTGCACATCGCTTGGTGTTAATGCTACCAGTCACTGTACTCTGTTTGTTGATTCGGGGGGAGAAGGACAGCAGGGAAGAAGGGGCTGTGAAGGGGTATGATATGGGCCGGCTAATGCATGAGCCACTAACGGTTAGAGAGGAAGGCGAACTAGATGATTATGGAAACATATTAAAGAAAAAGAGGAAATAAAGAGAAGAGCTAATCAGTAATATTTTTTTACACAAAAAGGTCAACGCTGATGCCGTTATACGGTAGAGACTACAATGGAGCAATGCAAAATCCGAAACAATTAGCTAGTAAAAGCATCTCCAGCAGTTTCATAATAAATATTTTCTAATAAGATAGTATTAGGATGTTCCAATACCACTTTCGTAGATTATTAGGAGAGATGATTTTACAATTCCACAATAATCTTATTCCAAGACAACTAACATATTGGGAGAGCTAAAATTCTCCATTTATTTGAGCGGAGTTGGAGTAAATTATTGAAACAAACCAATAATTATTAGGGAAAGGAAGAAGTTTTGAGAAACTGCTGAAGTATATTTTTTTTACTAGTGGAGGTGCACGTGCCTGTGGCACGTGTTTATAGTTAAATTATTTAAAAATAATTGGATTTCACCAAGTAATTCCATATATGGGAGCTATGTGCATGTCTACGAGGTAGGAAAGGGATCCTTTAGATTCCATAAATAACCATGGTGCAGACAAAGAATCCGTTATTATTTCTGTGGGTCAAAATTAATACTATTTTTAGCTTAGATTTTAAAGATTTTAACTGGAAAAAAATATGTATAGGACTACTCACTAATATACATGTCACAGATCAAGATAGCAACATTCATTCGGGTGGGGAGGGGGGTGAGGGGCTCACATGATACAACCGAGTAATAATATTTCAAAGGCATTATATATACATAATCTTTTTCATACTCAACATAATTTTAGAAACAAATATATATAGGAGTAATCCACCAATATACTTGTCACAGATCATGAAAGAACAAGTATGTTTACATGTATACACAATACATTTATTCGATCATCATGAGTTCTAGCATTTGAAAATATTCTGATAAGCCATAAGCACTGAGAATATTCAAGCGTGTGACCTGCATAAACAACATATGTAATTAGAAGAAGCACGAAAGCACATGACTATATATAAGTGCATAAATGCATATTACCACACGTGAAGATTATATAAATCGGTATCACAAACCCACCTCATGGTTCCAAGACATCTCTGTATACAATATTTTTCATACTCTTTCCAGTAGAATCGATGTTCATATTTCTCTTTGCAAGAACCCACGTACTCTCACGAGAAACATCTCTTGACAGCGCCATATACAACTGTCTGTGTGAAAACACATGCTCGGGGAGGTAGATACCTACATTAGGTATGGTCTGACCGTGCGCCTTGTTAATTGTCATCGTGAAACTCAACCGGATGGGAAACTGCTTCCTCTTAAACTTGAATGAAAGAGTGAGGTCTTCAGAATGAGACATTGGTATCCTCGGTATGAACACCCTCTTTCCTGCATGCTGCCCATTAACAATATCAGCATCAATTGTATTATTTTGAAACCCCCGTACCACCAGCCGAGTGCCATTGCAGAGGCCATTATGAGGATCGAGATTACAAAGCAATATAACAGGACAATTCTTCTTAACCTTCAACTCATGAGGGGGCAGCCCATTAGAAGTAATCGAATTGAGAAAATCAAGTGGATAATTGTTATGTGAGTCATCATCGACAGAGTCAAAGCTGTAGAAAACCTTCTACTTTCCTGGAAATCTATCAATCATAAGTGCATCCACTTCATAAACATGTTCATTTCTGGTGCAGAGTATCGCAGGCTCGCGCATATAAGTGGCAGAAGTGCAATTAGCAATAAGATCCGGGAACACACGATCAATAAGAATGTCAATGGAATCATCCTCCGGAGGGTTCTGAATCAAAATATTATCAGGTAACCACATGTAGTCACAATAAATGCTTCCTCTGTCTCGTTGCCAATCCTTAACAGATATTCTGCGAACCACGTATCGGCCTGAGCTCGCATGTTCTGGATCAACCTGATCCGTCGAATACTTTCCCATATGTATGACCTCAATAAGGTTGCATCTGTGATCTGGGCTCTTGTACCATGGGGCACAACAGAAAGAACCTGTCCGAAGTCTCCACCAAACAACATAACCTTCCCTCCAAATGGCTTCTCACATCCCATTATATCCTGCAGCGATCTGTCAAGAGCTTCAACCGCCTGCCTCTTTGTCATGGCAACCTCATCCCATATTATCAAAGATGCCCTTCTAAGCAATTCTGTCGTGCCACTCTGCTTTGTAAAGCTACACATAGTATTGCCATTCAGCTTTATTGGGATCTTGAACCGGGAATGTGCGGTGCGCCCACCAGGCATAATGGAAGCAGCTATACCAGATGTAGCAGTAGCAACAACAATAAGATCCATCAACCGCACCTTAGCAATCAAAGCCTTGTAGAGGTAAGTTTTCCCGGTGCCGCCTGGACCATCTACAAAGAACACCTGTCTTGTCTTCTTCAACACGTGATCAAGTATTTCCTCATAACCAGCCATTTGTTCTGCACTAAGCGTATCAACAATTTTTAGATGATCCTCAGTAAATCCAAGGTTCAATTCCTCCGTAAGCTCTCTATAATGATCCCTCGAACGCTCTTCCTCTGTCAAGCATACAAATAAAGCAAGATGTGATAATAGCTCAAATTAAATATAATTGGTACTCAAAATAAATATGCGTACAACTAAAGAATTAGAAATTACGCACCAATCTCATTGTAACATCCCAACTTTTTACGGGAATGTTATTAGTGCAAAAATGTGAAATTTTTAAAACTTTTTATGTGTGGATTGCACTTAGCTAGAAAACCCTAAGAATGACTCTTATTCTCTCTCTTTATTCTTAGAATTTAAAAGAATTGAATCATAGGATGTACAATGCTAGTGTGAAAACCCATTTGGATTTTATTAGATTTTGTTGGGTTTCCTTGTTTATAATTGTTAGAATTCAATTTGGGTTTTTATTTGATTGAATTGTGTGGAATTCAAATCACTTGGGCCAAAATGATTTGAATTCAAAAACTAACTAACCTAACTAGCTAACCCTAAACCTACCGGGCCTAAACCCGCTAACCAACCTAACCCTAGCCCACCTAAACCGCGGACCCGACCCAACTAACCTAAATAGGCCGGCCTGCCTAAGCCACCCCGCCGGCCTGCTCACCCGACGTGCCCGAGAGGCTCGCTAGCGGCCCAGTCCAATGCCACCCCTACCCAACACTGTGCACCCGCACCCCTCCTACCCTTTCTCCGCCCAGGGTCGCCGACAAGTGGACCCCACTTGTCAGCTTTCCCTTCTACCTCTCACCCACTCCCTCTCCTCTCTCAGGCGCTCACCCTACCCCACGTCACCGCCCCGCTCCACCTCGCAACAAGGCCGGGCAACGGCCTCGCTGCGATGCCCGCCGCGAGCCACGCGCCCCGCCGACGTCCCACCGCACCACCTCGCCCCGCGCCGCACCCAAACCCTAGCCTCTAGCCGCCGGATCAACGCCACGTGCCCCCGCGCCTTGGACCCGTGCTCCATTGCCGTCCCTCGGCGTCCGGGCCCGTCGCAAGCTCTAGCCGCCCCTACAAAACCCCTGCGCCGTCGTTCCACCCAAACCCTAGAACCTAATTGGGGATTTCCCCAACGCCGCCGCAAAGACCCAAGAAGGAGAAGGGAAGGGAGGAGAGGGGGGGCGGGGGCGGGGGCGGGGAGCCGGAGCTGCCGCCACAAGGAGGACACCGGGCCGCCGACTACCGCGAGGAGGGGGAGATGCTCGAGCACCGTGACCCCGAGTCTGCATGCTTCGACTCGCCACTGCACCGCCGCCTGCCCGCGTCACGTTCCTCGCCGTCATGCCCGTCGGTGAGCAACGCCACCCCCTCGTCACCCTCATGCTGCCGGCCGCTGCGCCGATGGCCCATCTGTAGAAAACCCTAGGCCCCCCTACCCTTTGTGTGCCGTCTGCAAGGACCTCACCACACCGCCGTAGCCACTCCGCAACCGTCGTCGCCTTGACCTTAGCCTCGTCGCTGCTCTGTCGCCGCGGGCCCAGGCTGCTGGTGCCCCGCACGCATGGGCGCCCCGAGCCGCGGTGACCGCGAACGTGACGTGACGTCATGGTGCGACACGCGCAGGGGCCACTACGGAATTTTGCCGAGCACCCTGTGTGCGCTCGCCCGCACGCCACCCCTAGGACACACGCACGCGTAGCCGCACCAGATCCGGGCGCAACCTCACTAGATCCGGGAGCCACTGACCTGCGGGTCCTAGTCGTCAGTGAGGAGGGCGACACCGACAGGTGGGCCAGGCTCGTCAGCTGGAGAAGGAGAGATGAAGGCGGACTGGACCGAGCTGGGCCAAGATCGGGCCGCGTCCGAGGGAGAAGCTAGCCCAGGAAGAAGGGGAAGAAGCCGCCGTCCGTGGGCCGTCGCCTAGCCGAAGACCGAGCCGGCCTGTAACGTGGAGCCACGACCGAGCCATGCCGGCCACAGCCGTGGGCCGTGCGAGCCATCCTGCGAACTAGAGATGACCCACCCAAGCCAAGTAGAGCCAGCTGGGCCAGCGAGGCGGCTCGTCTACTTTCAGCCCGTGTTGCCTTGTGTGTTTTCCTTTTTCTTTAAACTGACCTGAGGGCCCCATGTGTCAGCCTCTGGCTGAGGCTGAGGCTGACAGTGGACCCACTGACCTGGACCGTTGACCTCGACCGTTGACTGGTCAACGCCGACGTCAGCAGGGCCCATGCTGATGTCAGCCTGCTCGGACCCACCAGTGATGTCATGCTGATGTCAGCATGCCACATGGCATGCTCTGGCGGCGCCACATGTCACTGCCTTGTGTTTTCTTTTTCAAAATACATTTATTATTTTCATAAATAATTTTAACCTTTAAAAATTCATAATAAATCAACCGGACCTCCGAAAATTATGAAACACGTTTCATAATTCATCTAAAATCATGATCTACCCATTAGAATAGGAATTGAGTGATTTGGACCTTCTTTTGTATACTTTTTATGCACTTTTGCACTTTGGCCCCTATACTTATACATATTTACGAATAGGACCCGACTCTGAGGAGCTGATCGACACTCGGGACTACCCAGAGGAGCAGGAGTACTACGAAGACACGCCAGGTTCACGCCCATATATGATTTGAATAACTAATAGGCATTGCTTGCTAGATTGCTACCGCTCTAAGATGTTTTTATGAGATAAACCTGCATAGCCCTTGTTTAACCTGATTCCTTGTACCCAACTTGAATATATTTATGAGATGAACCCCTTGATGTGCATGTGTTTGTGTGGGATGATATGATTATAGTATTGGTGTGAGTGGAGACTCTTTTGAGGAGTTGGGGGATAGGAACCTAGCTTGGGCGAGTTAAACTTAACTCGATCTTCTGATCGAGGGCTTGGGTTGTGCGTTGGGTACCACCTACGGAGTACCTGTGGCGGGTACATGTCCTTCGGGATGTTGGTCCTTTGGCATGTTTTGGAGGAGTTTGGAGGTCTATACCTGTGATGGGTGCCGTTGACGGACCGTTGCGCCGGACACGTCTTTGCAGAAGATACTCGCCTCGGCAATTAAGGCCCGAGTTGGTGGACCTGGAGATGGAACTATGTCAAACGTGCACACCACTTCTCTGTTATGAGGGAAGATCCGATCCGAGCTGTGACGCGCGACACCATGCCTGTAGGAGGATAGGGCATCAGTGTAAGGGGAGGAGGTGCTGACCTCCCATCCCCCGAATTGCAGGGTCTTGCGTGGCCCGGTGTAGAAGGCATCACAGTTTCGGGGCGACCTCTTGCGGGAGGAAGCATCCCAAACCCGGGAAGGCAGGATGGGGGCAGTTGCAGCCACTTTCGTTGATCGGTATCTCAGAGTTAGACGACTTGCTCCCGGTTGGCTTCGAGTCGAGTGGGTACAGGTGTACAACCCATGCAGGGTGAAAACTATACGTATAGCCGTGTACTCGAACATGTACAACTCTTGATCTGGCTTCGCCTTCATAGTTAGTGTTACTTGACTTCTACCTCCCTCTAGACTTGTTTTCCTGCCTGGGGCAGTTGAGGTGCGAGGAGTGGGAGTTCTCGCACCGACTTGGTGGGTTTTGGAGGTGTGAGTGACCCGGGAACCTGGAGTGTCAGGATGGCCCGTGTCGAGAAGATATGGATGACTTGTTGATATATTCATTGCATAGGAAACCCTTGCCTTTATCCTTGATCTGTATGAATACCTAGACTAGTCCACTTAAAGCTTGCATACGAATGATGACGTGGACTTATCCCATTCCTTGGGGATAGATTGGTACGATGCAGGGATTGACCAGGAGTACGACCCCAACGATGACGGATGGTACGACGACCGAGGGTGGTGCTACGCTCAAGATGCCTGTGGAGGAGTTGTCCGAGATGAAGGATGGCCCGAAGTCTAGCTATCACTTTTGCTTTCTGTTTGCTCGATTTAGCCCAAGTGGCTTGTAAGGGATTCGTACTACAAATCCTATGGATTTATGTAATAATAAAACCCTTAAATGCTTTTATTCGAAGAATGACTTTGTTCACTGCCTGAAATGAGTTCTGTATGTGATAGCTACTGATCCATAATACTTTATATCTTTGCCTATAGATGTCAAATGATAAGATATATCTCTAAGCACCATCTGTTCAATTCTTGAGCTATTGTCACATGTATGGCGAAAATCTTCAGACATCGAGTCAAGATGGTTATCCCAAAGCCGTCGAATATTAGCACACTCACAAAAAACCATTATAGTGGCAAAAAGCCTCCGCAGCGTATAATGCATTCTAAATGTAGCCGACTCCATAAGACACTCATCAAGTGATTTTTTTCTGATTCAACAAGCCCCATAATCTCACATGCTTGTCTAAATGTATCATACGTGACACCACGCCATGTTCTCAGGCTCTCATACGAGGTTGCACCCCTAGCATGGTTCAACATGATCTGAAGATAGTATCTCTCACCTTCAGCAGGATTTGCATAAACCAACCTACCAATCTGAATCTTTTTAGCTTTCCTAGGCTTCCATACCTTTATTGACTTGTTCCAAGTGAAGTGCTCGGAAAACTACCTATACAGATATTTGCGAGCTGCAGGGTTTGTTCTATTCACCAAAAAAATATTCTATAAGCATGGACCTCTGTGATTTTTCAGAATGCACAACCCTAACCAGTAATAATTTTTTACAAAAAAAGGTTAACGCTGATGCCGTTATACGGTAGAGACTACAATGGAGCAATGCAAAATCCGAAACAATTAGCTAGTAAAAGCATCTCCAGCAGTTTCATAATAAACATTTCCTAATAAAATAATATTAGGATGTTCCAATACCACTTTCGTAGATTATTAGGAGAGATGATTTTACAATTCCACAATAATCTTATTCCAATACAACTAACATACGAGGAGAGCTAAAATTCTTCCTTTATCTGAGAGGATTTATCTGAGAGGAGTTGGAGTGAATTATTGAACGGGGCTGCTAGTGGCCGGACGTCGGACGTCCGGACGCTGCCACAACTGTTCAATCGGGATTAAAATTTCCCACCACAACATTAGCTCATGTTTCATGAAACATTTGAATACTCATCGTTTTTTTGCCTCATCTTTATCTGGACGCTCGAGCTCAAGCCAAGCTATATATGTGTCTGTGACTGTTCAAACCAAGATGAATGCAAAATCCCATGAAACATGTCTCACGTCACTTCCGTTGCAACACCATAATAACAAAACGCTTGCAACATCAAAAATTCATATTTGCAACATTCAAACATATATGAGAAAATAGTTCTATCTATTCCTGGAGAAAAATTCCCACGGATTCATGCAACATTTTCATGCAAATCATGACAAACCTGGTTGATTTCAATCAAGTGAAACACTTAATGAAAAACCGGAAACACAAAAATCAATAGATGAAACATTAGAAAGCCAATATTGCAGCACTAACTGAAGGGGAAACTCTTGAGCAAATCAATCGTTGCACGGTGCATTTGTTGCAACATTTCAAAAATCAAACCAAAACATAGAAAAAAAATATGTTGCAACATGGAAATTCCAAAAAGAAAAATCCCCACCAGACACCACCACCGTGCGCGCCCCGCGCCTGCTCTCCGCCGGCCCACCGCGGGCGCGAGCCCGCGGGCCTACATACTGCCCGCCGACCAGCCGACGTCCGCCCCTCGCGCGTCCGCGCCTGCTGGCTGCCGCGGCCGGCAACCTCGCTGCCCTGCCCTCTGCCCGTGCATGCCACTGCGCCTAGCGGTGGCTCTCCGCCGCGCCTGCTGGCCACGCTGCGCTCTCCCGTGCCAACCTCACCGGGTGCCCGTGTGTGCCGCGTGACGGCGCAGGCCAGAGAGATGAACGGAGTGATACAGGAGAGGAGATAGCGTGAGAGAATAGATGGCCAGCAGAGAAGCAAGCAAGTGGACGGGGGAAATATTATTAAGCTCTCGGCGGGTTACATCTCCTGGACGAGAAGCATCCACGTAGTGTCCGATCTTTTTGTTTGCTATCGGACGTCTTTAGGCTAGCATTACCCATTATTAGAAAAAGACAAACCAATAATTATTAGAAAAAAGAAGAAGCTTTGAGAAACTGCTGAAGTATATTTTTTTTATAATATTGTCAGTTTATTAGGGAAAATAAAACATTTGGAGATGCTCAAATTACCTTTGCCCCCGTTGGCCAGCGGCCCAGCTCCCCAAACGACGGGTGTCTGTGCGGAAGAGCAAAGCAGAGGAAGTGCAGGCCGCACTGGCTATGAGCAGAACACACACGGTGCTGCTGCCTGCCTTCCTATTCGCCTCAACTGCCCAAGGCCCAGGCCCAGGCCAGTTCTTGAAGGTCGCCCGGTCCCGTTTGGCCCATGTCCACAGCACAAAGGCGAACTGATCAACTGAATAGAGCCCTGCGGCGACTGATCTGTATCCGAATCGGATACTCCAGTAGTAATCGCTAAATCGGAAGTCCCGAGTCTCTCGGACCACCGAGTCCGGGTCCAATGCTAGACCCACCGACTCGGAAAGCAGGTAGCAGCCTGCAGGCTGCCATAAAAGGCAGGTCCACGAACCCGTCTGCAAGCCAGGACACACGCAAGCGAAGCAATCATGGGGATCATCACGGGGAAGAAGCTTCTGACGCTGGCGATCTCGTTGCTCGCCGTCATCCTGCTACTCCTGCCCTGCGCCGCCGCTGCACGCCCCCTTCACGAGACGACGCGCACCGCCACCATCGACGGCAGCCGGAGCCAGCATCTCAACCTGCGCGGGTCGCTGCTGCGCGGCCCGGAGAGCGTCGCCTTCGACGGAGCCGGCGCCGGCCCTTACAGCGGCGTCTCCGACGGCCGCGTCCTCAAGTGGAAGGGGCAGGCGCGCGGCTGGTCGACGTACGCGTACAGCCCGGGCTACGACGCCAGGGCCTGCACCGCGTCCAGGATCCGGCCGGCGGAGGTCACCGAGAGCCGGTGCGGCCGCCCGCTGGGCCTGCGCTTCCACTACGGCTCCGGGAGCCTCTACATCGCCGACGCGTACAAGGGGCTGATGCGCGTCGGGCCGGCCGGCGGCGAGGCGACGGTGCTGGTCAGCAAGGTTGACGGAGTGCCGCTCCGCTTCACAAACGGAGTCGACGTCGACCAGGTCACCGGGGAGGTGTTCTTTACGGACAGCAGTATGAACTATCAGCGGTCGCAGCACGAGAGAGTCACCGCCACCGGAGACTCGACAGGCCGACTCATGAAGTACGATCCGAAGACGAACAGCGTCACCGTGTTGCAGTCCGCCATCACTTACCCCAACGGCCTTGCCATTAGCGCCGACCGGACACACCTCGTCGTCGCTCTAACGGGGCCATGCAAGTTGCTCAGGTACTGGATCAAGGGTCCCAAGGCGGGCACATCGGAGCCGCTCGCCGATCTGCCGGGCTATCCTGACAACGTAAGGGCTGATGGCAAAGGTGGATTTTGGGTAGCGCTACATCGCGAGAAGTTGGAACTACCGTTTGGTCCGGACATCCATCTGCTCGCTGTGAGGATCAATGCTGACGGACAAATAGTTCAAGTGATGAGAGGGCCAAAGAGCATTAGGCCGACTGAGGTGGTGGAGAGGGAAGGCAACAAGCTGTATATGGGCTCGGTGGAACTACCCTACGTCGCCGTAGTTAGTGAATAGGAAGTTTGAATTTTGTCTAGAACTTTGTTTTTTTTTTGGTTTGTTATTTTTTTATCATGCTACTTTTTAGGAGCTTGATTTTTTTCTATATGCAATCAAACAAGATTGTAAGCCTATTAGCTACTAGATATACTAGCTCGTTGAGTGCATACTTACTGTACTTCAAATGCTAATGTGAGTAATGCTCATAGTTGGGGTTAAAAAATGAAAAGTGACTGAAATCCAAATCTATATCGGTCGATAGAGCAATTTATAGGTATCCCACATCTCTATTTGCGAGTTTAACTAAAATTATGTATTTGGAACATGAACATCCGATCATTTCAAGCACATCGATCGATATCCAGAGTGGAGGAAACGCATGCAGGAACATAGAAAACGTGTGCATTTTAGCATGGATGCAGAGTGCAGAGCATCATTAACAGCAAAGAATTCAGAGTTTCAAACTCCTAGATCAGAACCTGAAAAATTGAACTTAACCGAGACATCTCCAGTAAGGCAGTAACTACAGGTTGGTACTGATATTCCCAACAAAATTTTGCCCCGAGTGAATCGCTCAACTCTCAACAATCAGGTTGATATGCAATCTCAACGATCTGAAGCATGCAATTAGTCGATGATTTAGCTACTACACCGTTCCCGCAGCAGGAAGTCACACGACTTTGTTTGAACTTCCACGGGTCCCCACAACCAGCACGTGGAGGAGGGACAAGTCCTTCAAATTATGCACATGGATAATGTCCTAATAGTAAGGCTGTCATACTAGCGGGTTTTCTGTAAGCAGTTTGCAGAGGTGGAGCGAGTCCTGCCATTGATACAGCAACTGGAAATAGAGCTGGGAAGGAAATCCCAGAGCCCCCTTTTTTCCCCAAAATTAAATCTCTGATGGTGATGCTTCAGAGGATTCAGATCATAAGGATGGGACATTTGAATCGCCGAAGAAGTTAATTTCTAAATTTTTTGTCTATTTGCCCCTGCTGCCATTAACTTAATTTGAAACTTAATATATATTGTCATGGCCATACGAAGTAGTTGACAAATTCCTCCTTGCTCTTCTATGTTGTGTTCCCTGTGCCATGTCTATTAGAACCATCTGCAGTTTTCTCTGTTACTGCTTTGTTTTGTTGAAAATGTATTTAAGGGGGATTAATTTGTTAAAACACTTGGTGGTATTCTGTCTATAAGTTGCTATTCAGAATACTGAACTTAGATATATATAGTGCAGCAAAATAAAATTCAAGGATAGTTTACGGGGTCAGAGGATGTCAAATTTAGCATGCAGTTCAAGGATAGTATTGTCCATGGAGGCGATTTTTCTGGTTGAGCAAAAAGGGAAAAAAAACTATTGACAGAAAAATGAAGGAAAACAGAAAAGGGAACAACAAAAACGTCGACAGCAGGATTCGAACCTGCGCGGGCAGAGCCCAGTAGATTTCGAGTCTACCTCCTTAACCACTCGGACATATCGACCAATTTGGTAGTCTAAGAATTACAATCCTATTTGATGTCTACCCATGCATAGCTGCTTCACCTGGCTGGCACCATTACCTACGGCGCTCCAAAACGCCAAAAAGTCCATGCGATCGATGCGTCTCGAGATCTCGCAGGGTGCAATGCAAATAAATCTGTTGGTGCCCCGCCGGTCGTTGGGTTGCGCCGCCCGACGCGCGCACGGCATCCAAGCCTCGGAGGTCGTCGATCAGCAAGCAACTCCGGATGCATGCGTTGGACATCTCGCACGCAGCCGATCGAGCTGTCGTCGTCTTCCTCCACGCACGGGCGCCGCCCGTTGAATTGAAATGACAGGCACGTGATGATCTCAGCTGCCACGTTTATTTTAGAGAAAAGTTTAGTCTACATGATATAAAAGTTTGATTTACAACATTATTCAACTATAAAACATGATAACAAGAGCCATCGAACTATTGAAATCAGGCAATTTTTGCCCCATATATGGTTTCAAAGGTGAATTTTATTTGGTTAAAATTAAAATATTCAAATTTAAACAAAAAAATTTATAAGTAATTTATTTTAAATAAAATATAAAACAAGTGCCAGTATTTTTTAAAAACTGTAACCTATTTATTGGCACTCTACTTGCCCATTATTCAGGTCCAATTTTTTATATTTCTAAAATCTATTTGTTTGTAGTTATGCCTATTATTTTTTAACAAATAAGAATTAAATAAAACACAAACAAATAGATTACATTTTTAGAAATATTCTGGTACCAGTTTCATATTTTTCTAATTTTAAATGACTTAGTTTTGATTTTTTTTTAATCTAACCAGAATTTTTTATTTTTTTTAAAAAAATACATCAACCACCTAAAAGGGTCAAATTTCTCCGGTTTTGTTAGTTGGATGGTCTATTTTATCCAATTTTATAGTTGAAGGACGAAACTCGAACTTTTATAATAGTACTGCATTTTTCACTTTATTTGACTAGGTTGCATTGTTCCGTTATGAGACATGCTGCAATCGTGTACGTTTGAACTACATCAACTATAACATTAAAATTATTTTTTTATTTTTCTTCATATTCGGTTAGTACTCTACACTACGTCAGTACGTGAAAACTCAACATATATAGTTGATACGAGAAAGGTGATGGGTAGAGAATTAGCGACGTTCTCTGCTCCTCACCGTTGACTTCTGCATGATGACACTGGTCATGATCGAAAGGGTGTCGGGTTTCGTCGTCACCTCTAACCGGTTATAGGTGACCTGTAAATAAAAATGGAGCTTTTCCCTAGTCCAATATATGTTCCCTGCAGCTATAATTTATTAAGAGTCCGTTTGGGGCGGCTCCGCCGCCGGCAGCTCTTGTGCGGGAGCCGGTGGAGGCAGAAAAGGTAGCACCGCTTGCTCCGAGCTCCAATCTCACGCGGAGCCCTCCCAAACGCACTCTAAGCTTCGGTTGATTCGATTTGTGCATGATCTCAGCACTACCTTGATACTATTTTTTCACGAACGTATCCGAGCATATTAATAAGAAAGCTAGCTTGCTACTATAGTTGCTACCAGTTGCATTATGATCTTGCACTGCTGTATCTTGCTGCTAACACTTTGATTCCTTGAGATGAACGATCCAGCAACTGCAACAAAACTTCAATTACGAGCTTCGAAAGACATACGGTACAAGGTATTACACAGACCAAAACACTCGTCGCTGCTACGAAAACAGACAACAGTTGTTGTACTCCAAGCAACAGCAAGAATCTCTCTCTCTATCCGAAAACATACACAATGGAGAAATATAATGATGAGACGGAAAAACGTGCACGCGTACAGTGGCTCATTATACTGAATTGCTGATCCACCTATTCGCTGGTCTGGTGGCCAGGTCAGTTGCCTGCGACTCGCTGGAACGAGATGACCTTCCACGTCCAGTCCCTGGACCCGGGCACGCCCCAGACCACCGTCTGGTACCGGCCGACGGTCCCGTTCCGGTCGGCCGCCCGCAGCAGGAGGCTGTAGTTGTTGCCGGCGCCGGCGGCCTGCACGCTCCCGGAGTCCACCTCCACCAGGTCGAGGTACTCCCTGAACACCAGCGCCCGGATCAGCAGCGAGAAGTTGCCCACCTGCCGGTAGAAGAAGCTCCCGATGTCGGGGATGGGCACCCACGGCGCCGAGGCCGGGGGCATGCCGGCCGCCACAGCCGCCACGGAGGCTGCTGCCGGCGCACTGGCGACGAGGGACAGGGAGAGCACGAGGAAGAAGGGGACAAGCGTTGCTGCAAGAGGCCTCATGGCTAGAGATCTATAGATTGGAGGTAAAGAATGTTCTGTTCAGCTGCTAGTTGCAAAGGAAACACTAGCTATGTGTGTGCTAGACTGCTAGGTGAGGACCGTGAGGTGCAGTGTGTATCATGGCCTGGAGGCAGGGGCTCTATTTATAATTTTATAGCAGAGCAATGCAAGGCATTACAGCAGATTTAGAGAGCAGGGAACCTGAATTGCTAGCAGGTACTAAACATAGTCCTAGGATTAGTTATTCCGGTCGATCAACATGCTGGAAGCTTCTCAAATCCTTTGTTAAGTCCAAGACAGAGGTGAATTTGTATACAATCACCAGCCAGCTGTTACTGTCGAGAAGCACAAGTATAGCGTGCGTGACCAAGCTTGAACTGTGCCTAGATGACTGCAAAGGAAAGGGCCGGGTTTCTATATATACTATATATCATTATATGTCCCAGTTCCCAGGATCAAGGAAGAGAGGCTGTTTGACTCTCACTCCCATGAGCTCAAGAGCGGCAGTTATTTTTCTTCTTCCAAGTCACGCTCGCCAGTATCTTACTACGTAGAGCGTGCTCGCACACTTCTCCGGGCACGCATGCAGCTGGTCCACTAACAAATCACTAATGCAAGTGGTTACTTCCTAAGATTACACCTTGAACATCTGGAGCTGGACCGAATTGAATGGCGAGCATATGTACATAGTTCTTCTACTGTGTATTGTCATAGGTAATTGCAAATCTTAGCTGGACAATGCAGACTTCTACCGTGAACCTTGAGATCATCATCAACCCATCATGGCGATATATATACGTGGAATAAAGTTACTACTAAAGTAAACTAGAGTAGATATATGTTATGGTAGTAACAATGTACAAATAGAGAAATTTTGTCCAAAAACATAACTCTGACAATGAGTTCTTTATTCTAATATATTTCTAAGAGCAATTGGCAAATCGGAATAGGGTGAAACCATTTTCCATGGTAAATACACTCACACATTGCTTCGAATAATGTTCATTCAAAAATTTTAAAGATATGTTTGACTTGAGTACAAAAAATTCACTAAGTTAAACAGTTTCTGCATACACGTGAGTGCACGAACACAGATCTATAAATAATGCAAACACACACATCCTACTCCTATGAGAGCGTCTTGAAAAGATATATGGCTGAATATTCTTGAGATTGACGAAGTCAAGATATATGCAAAACTCCAGAGTGAAACAAGACAATTCATGCATGACATTATACCCATAACTTGATATATAAAACCCGATAGCCGAGAATGATAAAGCTAAGACAATCTTTAGCGCATCGGCTTATGAAATGAAGACAAATAATGGACAGAGCTGAAAGAAAAAAAAATCAAATACAGCAGCAACTCCAATTTTCACCATTCAGTTCTGGATAGATCAAAGACTCAAAGGTGCTGCACATCGAAGATGTGGATGCTGGGATCGGAGGATCAAGCCGCCGGACATGTGTAAGAGCATCTCCGGTAATAGCCCTACTTTTTTGAGTGGGGGTTCCTCCTACTTTCTGGGGCTATAATTTTTACCTTCAACTCCAGCAATAGCCCCTGCATTTCAGGGTCTCATCCATATTTTCGTACCTTTTCCTTTTTTTTCTTTTCTCTCCAAGCATCTACCCCCACCCGACGCATCTCTCTCCCCTCCCTCCCCCGATGCATCCATCTATCTCATCTCTCTCCAGCGCGCCGGCGCCGCTCCTGGTCAACGACGTCCGCGGTGGTGCGGGGCTACGAGATCCCGGACAGGACCGCGTTCTTCGTCAACACGTGGGCGATATGGCGGGACCCCGCAGCGTGGGACGCGTCGGAGGAGTTCGGGCCGGAGCGGATCGTGGGCGGCGGCCTGGCGGCGTACTTCACGGGGCAGACTATCAGCCCATCCCGTTCGGTGCCGGCTGGAGGATCTGCTTGGCATCAACTTCGCGCTGCTGGTACTGGAGCTCGTGCTCTCCAGCCTCCTGCGCCACTTCGATTGGGAGCTCCCAGTCGGCACGCGCCCGACGGACCTTGACATGGGCGAGGGCCGGGGCCGCCGCCGCCGCCGCCGCGGGTTCCACTTGTCCTAGTCCCCAGGTGAAAGACGCTCGCTCCCTCTCCCCTGACGCATCTCTCTCTCGCCTCCTTCCCTCTCCCCCGACGCATCTCTCCTGTGGCCGGTGGCTCCATGGCCGATCTCGGGGCGGCACTTGGGGGAGGGTCGCGGGGCTCTATGGCGGAGCTCGGGCAGTGCTTCGGGGAGGTCCGGCTCCATGTCCAAGATCGGGGCGGCGCTTGGGGTAGACTTGCAGAGCTCCATGGCCCAGCTCAGGAATGCTCAAGGATGGCCGTGGTGCTCCATGGCCGAGCTCAGCGGAGCTCCATGATCGAGCTCTAGCGGGGCTCCACCGAGTAAGGGCCTCCCTTCTCACCCGTGGGAGAAGGGGCCGGGAGACGAAATTTGAGGGCCTCCCTACTATAGGGATCCGAACAGTGCAGTGAATTTTTGTAGGGATCCAACAAGTAGGGATTGCTGGAGTTGTTCTAATCAGTCACGAAGAAAATCGCAAGCAACAAAGGGCAGCGTTGCACGATAGAAGATTGAGAAGCTGCCACGGATTGAAGCTCACAATGGACATTGTGGATTTTTGCACAGGAAAGCGAGAAAGGAAGTAGATAAAAATCCCTCTTACTAAATTTATAAAACAGAAAGAATGTGAGGTATATAGTTCAAAAGTAAAAGTGCCAAAGAATTAGTTTGAGATATGGGGTGCGTGAGGCTTCTTAGTAGAGACGGCCAGGTTTGGCCATCTTAGCTAGGGTTTATTTCTGCCGACAAACAGGGGGCGCATCTAATGTTTAGCGGAGGTATCACGGATAGTTGTCCATCTCTTCTCTAGGTAGCTGTTTCGCTGTAAATTGGATAAACTAGGCATTTTGTATCCAAACCACCATAGGGTTAGTCGACCAAAAAAAACTTTGCTGTGTTGTATTCTCTAGGACATGATTCTTTCATTGAGATTTGTAATGTTATATATAAAAATATAAAAAGAAAATTCAAATAATCTAATGTAAGAGCACGCATGCGAGAAAACGATGCTTCAATCAGTGGAGGATTTTGCCATCGCAACTTTTGATGCTTGGTAGAAAAATCTTCTTGGCCTCGAGGATAGTAGAGTCATGGATGCCTAGCCATTAAAGAAATAGTGTGGACCAACAGTGACACAAGCCTCTCCCGCAACAACCAACTCGCGCATACCCATGGACAAACCTTTTCCCTTTTATTTAGTTACGTGGGATCCACAAGCAATATAATACTGCTCGTGTGTGTGTGTGTGTGTATGCTGCAGGCAAAATGATAACCGAGCGTCGTTTTTTTTACATGACCTTCCAAGCATATATAGAGCTCTCAATACATCACACTGCAGATGCTCTAACTCTCTGGTTCCCTATGATTGCAACAAGGATGTCAAAAGATTTTGTTTGATGGTAGGCTTTTGTAGTACAAAAATAGATGATAGCACCGGATTCATAGTATTAACCTGTATTGTTTCCAGCATTTTTATTTAGTTGAGATAAATAGTCAAAGCTAAATTTTTAGATCCACTACTACAGAAACGATTTGTAACAATGTTCCCTTTTTTTTAGGGGCGGATCAAAATGTAACTCGTTCCTACAGGAGGAGCGCGGTTACTGTAGCAATAGACCCGCCTCTGTAAATCAATTTTTAGGGGCGGGTGACGCTATCACCCACCCCTGAAAATAAGGCTCACCCACCCATAAAAATGGAATTTCTAGGGACGGGTGGCGCCATCACCCGCCCCTGAAAATGGACTCATTATTAGGGGCAGATGATGACGCCACCCGCCCCCTGTAAATTTATTTTTAGGGATGGGTGGCGCCATCACCCGCCCCTAAAAAGACCAATAAAAATCTGGGCACCCCCTTCTTCTCCCCCCCGACAGCACAGTGTGCTTGCTCGGGGGAGGTGCTGCCCGAAAATCCAAAATAAGAAAAAAAGGAGGGGAGGTTTTAAACTTGATTTCCTTCGAGTTGGGGGCTCTAGGAGGTAAGTTGATGCTAATCCAATGTCATTTCTTAGCTTTTAGAATAGTTTCAAGGCTCAAATGTAGCTCCCTTACCTCTAGCTGGATCCAGATCTCCATGGTGTGGATTTGCAATTTGGAGCTCCATTTGCATCAATTTTTTGGATGAAGTTAGGTTATTTTAGTGGGAGGACAAGGTTATGCAATCATTTGGGCCCAATCTTTATTTTTTATCCTGATTCATAAGTAATCAAATTTCTAAATCTATGGAGGAGAGAGAAGAAGCTTTGTTTTTTTTCTATATTTACACACATGCATGATAGTTTTTTTCAACAAGATTTAGTATTTCAATAGTAGGTTGGGTTTGGAAGTTTTTTTTAGCTTTTACATGTTAAAGTATATATTTATGGAGATATTTTGGTCTCTATTTGCCTCAAACTTGGATGAAGTTATATTATTTTAGTATAGGACATCAAAATTATATAATCATTTGGAACTAATATTTATGTTTATGTTTTAGCCTCATTTGTAAGTAACCAATAGAAGAAGGTATAAATTTCAAAATTATTGAAGAGTTTTTTAATCCAGTTAAATTATTTGTTGATGTTTAGAGATGGATAGGACATGGATGTACAAAGCACGCAGGACTGATGCCTATTTTCATGGAGAACTTAATAAATTCATTGAAGCTGCAAAAAATCATGCAAGAAATGAGAAGACACAGATGATACCTTGCTCGTGCAAAATATGCAAGAATAACAGAGTATTCAGTGACACAACTACAATCAGATCACATGTGTTAATGGGTGGCTTTGTTAAGAATTACATGATCTGGACGCATCATGGCGAGAAAACACTGCCTCCGATGGAGAATACACTCGATGAAATGATACAAGACGCTGACTTTGATAGATATTTTGATACTTATCCTGATTTTTGTGCGGATATTGTCGATGACGATTGTGATGGTGTCGGCGAGGGGCAAGGCAGGGCAAGTGATGATGGTGGTACTGATGATGGCAGTGATGATGAATTTGATGACGGTGATTTTCTTAGCCAGTTGTTGCGCCACACCAAAGCAGAACTATTGGTAGGTATTGCAAAGGGTTTAGCAAACTTCGAGATGGTGAAAAAATCAACAGAGAAAAACATATACGAGCGATCGAAGGGATGTCCGAAACACTGGACTGTTCTTCGTTTCATACTTGAGTTGTTGACTCTAAAGGCTAAGCATAGTTGGTCAGACAGTAGTTTCAATGATCTCTTGTATATGTTGGCTTGGTTGCTTCCAAAGCCAAATAAAGTGCCCGCCAATACCTATCGAGCAAAGAAGCATGTCAATCCGTTCACGATGGGTGTGGAAAGAATCCATGCATGTCCAAATCATTGTATCTTGTATCGTGGAGATACTTTTGAAGACTTGAAGAAATGCTCTATTTGTTCTGCAAGTCGATACAAGAACAATGCCAGTTATTGTGGTGACAGCATTCAAGGTCCATCGGATGGGGATAAAAGGGAGAGGAAGGGTGCAAGGAATAGTGTTGCCTCTGATGAGCCAGTAGACACTACTTTAGGCATTTCTGAGAAGCAGAGAAGAATTCCTGCCATGGTTATGTGGTACCTTCCAGTTGCGGATCGCCTGAGACGTTTCTTCTCCAACCCAAAGGATGCTGAATTGATGCGGTGGTGGGATTCGGATAAGCGCAAGAAGGGTGACGGAAAGCTCCGACATCCAGCTGATGCTCGCCAATGGAAGAAGTTCGATGAGAAGTGTTATATGGAATTTGGAAAGGACCCAAGGAATGTTAGGTTTGGGTTGAGTACTGATGGAATGAATCCGTTGGTGATAGAACTAGCACTCACAGCATATGGCCAGTGATCTTGATGATGTACAATCTTCCTACATGGTTGTGCTAGAAGAGGAATTATCTTTTGCTATTGATCCTTATACAGGGCCCCAAGCATCCTGGCATCGATATAGATATTTTTCTTGAGCCTCTGATGCAAGAGATGGAAACTCTGTGGAAGGAGGGTATCAATATCGTTGATGGTTTTACATGGTAGCCCTTTAATCTGAGAGCAATTATCTTTGTCACCATCCATGATTACCAAGCTTTGTTTGTCCTTTCAAGACAGGTCAAAGGTAGGACAGGATGCACTGTCTGCGTGGATGACACTGTATCATCTTTCCTGGAAGGTTCTAGAAAGGTAGTTTACCTTGGGTACAAGCGCTTCTTGGTGGAAGGACATCGGTTCCGAAGTAAGAAGTTCTACAACTTTTTTGATGGCAAGGCTGAGTTACATTCTGCACTAGTAAAACGAGACGGGCACTATGTTTTTGAAATGATCAGGACCATCCGAGTCACCTATGGGAAGATGACGAAAGATGGGAAGAAGAGAAACAAATATAAGGCACATATCGAAGGTGTACCATTCAAGAAACAGTCTATCTTCTACAAGTATTTGTTGTATTGGGGGGATCTTAAGGTCCGCCATGCAGTCGATGGTATGCACCTGAAGAAGAATGTGTTTGGTAACACAATTGGGCTCCTTCTGAAGACATCAGCAAAGACAAAGGATACATTGAAGTCGTGTCAAGACCTGGTAGCCATGAAGATAAGAAAAGATCTTCACCCTGTGGATAAAGCGAATGGAAGATATGAACTTCCCCCTGCTAGCTACAACTTGACACATGATGAGAAGAAGGCAATGTGCAAGAGCTTATGTGGGATCAGAATCTCAAGTCGTTTCTCATACAACATAAAGAAATTAGTCTCGACGAAAGACTTCTCGCTATGCGGCTATAACTGTCATGATTGTCACGTGTTGCTGACGGTGTTCCTCCCTATTGCAATCAGAGCAATCAAGCCAATATACGTGAAGATGGTAATCACTCGGTTGTGTTACTTCTTTGACAAGATTTCTCAAAAGGTGAATGACAAAGATGAATTGCAGGATCTCCAAGAATTTATTGGGGAGACTATGGCGCAGCTCGAGATGTGCTTCCCTCCGGGATATTTTGATATAACAGAGCACCTAATGATTCACATGGTCGACCAGATACGTGCACTTGGTCCACTTTACCTACACGAAATGTGGACGTATAAGTGTTTCATGTCCATTCTAAACCGGTACGTATTGAATCGTGCATACCCGGAGGGGTCCATGATAGAGGGATACAGTACCGAGGAAGTCATCGAGTGCTGCCTAAGTTACCTAAAGAATAAAGTAGGTATTGGTCTCCCTGTTCCATGCTTTTTGGGGATATTATAAGGGATTGGCACAGTTGGGAAGAAAACTTTCATCGATAAGGATTTCAAAAGTGTGCAACAAGCACATTATAGCATCTTGCAGCACGTCACGATAATGACACCTTTAGTCAATGAACACTTGAGCTTGATTCGTGCAGAAAGTAATGGCCGCTCGGATGATTGGATCATGAGAGAGCATAAAGCGTCAATTAACTGCTTGGTTGAAGGAATTGGATCTACTAGACAGGGAGACCGTGGAAGAACAAACTATCAAAAGATTAGCATCTGGCCCATCTAGCCAGGTCACGTCATGGCAAGGGTATGATATTAATGGATATCTGTTTTATACTGCCGCAAATGACAAGAAGACCATATCTCAGAATAGTGGTGTTCGTATTGAAGCCTTAAACGAGAGAACAGGCCAAAGTACCACATACTATGGCATCTTAGATGACATATGGGAAGTGCACTTTGGTTCCAATATACGAGTCCCGGTATTTCGGTGTCGTTGGGTCAAGCACCCAAGAGGTGTTGAGTTCGACGGCTATGGGCTCACGATTGTTGACGTCAACAATGTCGGTTACAAAGATGACCCATGGGTACTTGCTTCACAGGTCGCACAGGTAATGTACGTAGCTGATCCCACAAAGAAGATAAAGCACGTTGTCGTTCCTGGAAAATAAAATATCATAGGAGTTGATGGTATCGGCGATGTGGAAGAATATAATCAATATGATAAACTGAACCTCTTCACAGACCTACCATAGAATTGAGGATTATAGAAGCGAGCATAAGAAAAGACGACGGACTATGGGCACGCAAGGACGGAGAATCGAGAATTGTTACCGCTTAAATATATATGCAGCTAGTAAATTGTTTTTGGATTCATGTAACCATTTCTCTAATATCTAGCTACTGCATCCTTGTATTCTGAATGAATTATTCTAAATATATTCATTTAATATATTTAAATATGCTTGTTATTTTTCTAGTTTTATAAGTCACAATACGCTTAGGTTAAAAATTTTACTGAATTAAAATATAATTTTCAATTATTTTATAAGTTCTATAAGTCATAATAGGATTACCGTAAAATTTTCAGTTTTTCTAAATATGTTTTGCTAAATTCTTTGACTTAATGAATTAAACAAAGTTTTCTCGAACGTCCCTTTTTTAAACCTGACCCGACCCGCCGTATTTTTCCCTAGTTATATAACTCACAATATGCTTATGGTGCAAATTTCACCTTTTTGGGATGTGTTTTAATATTTTTCTTGTATTAAATAAATTTTCGCAATAAACTGAAAAAACATTTGTAGGGGCGGGTGGGGGCCTATCCCGCCCCTACAAATCTATTTCTAGGGGCGGGTTAGGCCCCACCAGCCCCTACAAATTATTTTCAATTCATTTTGGTTCAAAAAAAATACCAATATGTCTCGGCCCCGGCTGTAGGGACGTTCGGACGTCCGGATGTCCTTGCCGGGACGATCGGACAGTCCGAACGTCCCCGCCGGGAACGACCCTGCGGCAGGTCCGTTCGGACTGTCTGAACATCCCTGCAGCGGTGCCGGACCTTTTTGGTATCTTTTTCCAACCAAATGAATTGAAAATAATTTTTAGGGGCGGGTGGGGGCCTAACCCGCTCCTAGAAATAGATTTGTAGGGGCGGGTTAGGCCCGCAGCCGCCCCTATAAATGTTTTTTTAGTTTATCCCAAAAATTCATTTAATACGAGATAAATAGTAAAACACATCCAAAAAAAGTGAAATTTTCTGCATAAGCATATTTTGACTAATAGAACTAGGAAAAAATACGGCAATAATGTTTCAGTATATGTAACACTTAAGAGTGTTAAAAACACAAAGTTATCCATATGTAGCATGAGATAGTATGTGGGTTAGCTATACATTATGGTTTCAACACATTTAACCTTTATATACATTGAAATGTGGTTTTTGAAAATTTTATTATGTTATACACCTCACAATATGCTTATGGTAAAAATTTCACATTTTTTTATGTGTTTTGCTATTCTTTTTGAATCAAATGATTTTTCGGAATAAATAGCAAAAGACTCTGAGGAAGCTCTAGCCCTAAGCCAAAGGAATAGAGAACTTGCACAAAGCAACATACATATAGTTCATCTTGGGCCAGGTGGATACCAAAGGAAGATCGATCAGTGGCGGCAGGAAAGAGAGGCAGCAATAGCCGCTGGGCTTCCTGACCCTTTTGAAGGCTTAAAGAAACGTGGCTGGTAGTGGCTTCAAGCAAGGAAACCTACTATAGTTGATGGCAAGCCTAAGTTTGACCAACCCGAAACTAAAGCCGTTGCACAAAAAATGTACGAACTTGCCGAGCTCTAGAAGCAAGGAAAGTTCAAAGCCAAGAGGGACAAGGATATACTCAGTACAACCATTGGGTCCAAAGAGCATGGAGGTCGCGTCAGAGGCTTGTCCTCTAAGTTGACCATCAAGGATGGGTTCCAGCAGGACCGGGCTAGCTATAGGAAGCATGACCGCTACAAGGAAGAATTGCAACAAGCGGCAGAGAAAGCCCTAGAAAGTAAGTTTAGGCAATATTTTCGGGCAGCAGTTGTAGAGGAGCAACAGTTCGGGCTGTTATGGATTAACCCGTCGCAAGAGGTGGGGCAACAAATGGTGATGATGCCCCCTCCTGGATTGAGCTAAGCGAATACGCCAGGTGCTCATAGCAGTGTTGCATCTACCATAGCACAGCCATACCCGGAAGATTGCATATCCATGGCTACTCCCTGCTTGTTGCTGTATTCGATAGGAAGAGCTAGGAAGACAAAGGAAGTTTCCAAGGCTTAGGTTTTTCCGGGTGGGGGTTTGTTTGAGGGAAAACCGATCCCGCCCCTATATGCATGCGTACAAGTGGAGCAACTCCTGAAATCAAGTTATGAGGATAACGAGATATATATGCCCACTATAGATGGAAAGAACTGCCTTGGACAATGCGTCGGCAGTACCATTCTGTGGCATAAATGAGATATCGTACTGCTTGGTGCACAACTTATTGCTGCTCCGGATTGTACCTCGCCACCACCACCACAACAAGAGGGGGCAGCATCTGAGCATACTCCTCTGACTCTGCCGACTCTACTAGCCCCACCATCATCACCACCACCACAAGAGGAGGCAGCACCAGAGTATACTGTACCGGCCCCGCCATCACCACCACCACCACGAGAGTTATCACCAGCTCCCCCGCTATCACCACCGGCTCAGGTTGCCCGATCACGAGAGCCATCACCACCACCTCAGGTTGCCCGATCACGAGAGCCATCACCACCGGCTCAGGTTGCCCAATCACGAGAGCATACTCCTCACTGGCTCTACCAGTGAATTTGCAGCTGCCTGTTCCGCGGGTGATACGGGCTTACGGGAACAATCCGGAAGGGAAAGAGATTGCCGAGTTATGGCATACGGCAAACAAAAAGGACAAGTCCAAGTCTAAGTTAAAATCAAAGTCAAAGACAAAGGATGAATCCAATTCTGGTTCCAGCAGACGACGAGGCTATTCCTTGCCCTGCACTGACACAGACTTCAAACAGGATGTTGGGGTTGATACACTTCGAGATTCACCGGAATGTCCTAAAAAATTTGAGTACAGTAAACCACTTCTACCCGAATGGGCTATCACAACGGTTCCAAGTGAAATGCAGAGGATGCATAATTGGTACCTAAGGGCATGTAGACTTGGGCTCGGTAACCTATGCGCTTCGTACCATCCGCAAGTATTTGGACTTCAAGGTACGAACATCTTGGATGTCATCTTCGATTTTAAAGACATCCACAACATGTTCTGCCTCTGTGAACTAGATATTGAAATGGTTAGACTCTGGTGCTATATGCAAACAAATGATGCCATTACTTTAGGTGAAAGGACGAGATATCTCGATCCTACAACTATTTGCGAGACCAGGCATGCCGGCCCAAGTAAGTGGGCGGACAATGATGACATGCTAGCTGGGTTTGCAATGCTCCAGGAAAAGCATGAAAAACAAATAGCAGCTCACAAAGAGGCCATGGCGAGGGTTGCGATCTACATAGGGGCTATGATGGCAAAATGGGAAGACGAGGCCGATATCATATATGCGCCATGCCACACGGGGTAAGTCTAATTTCAATCTTTTGTTATAATATACACTTGCTCTTATTCATGGCTAAAAATTGCATGTAATATTTTTGTAGGAACCACCGGATTGCTTTTGTAATACAGCTAAAAGCTTGGTGCGCTCCTCGTATTGGACTCCTTAGATGTACCAACGAGTAGATACAGTGAATTCTTATTCGTCCTCAAAATGTTAGCGAATTTCTTTTCTTCCATATATACATTATGCTATTTTTTCCATAAAAGTAAATATTTATAAACTAATTTCTCCTTTCTTTCTTTTTTAAACAGGGCTTACGGGTACTACATTAAAAAAGGAGGTGCTCATCCCGCCGATAGAGGAGAAACGTTGAGTATACGCACAAACTTCTCATGCCACAAGCAACCAGCAAATTCCATGTACTGCGGGTATTACATGTGCGAGCATATGAGGGTGCAAGGGAGATACACAACAGATCCTAAACGTGTAAGGGACTACTCTTTATTAGGGATAGATGTGTATGTGTACATTATTTTTGCGTCTAATTAATATTTTCTTAATCTTTTCGTGGATTCATTAATTGCACATCCATCCAAGAAAGCACAACCAACAGCTTCATGAGAAACAACTCCTACAAGTAGTAGCCGATTTATGCCATTTCATTACACTAGTACAGAACCCTTGATTAGTCCCGGTTGGGAAACCTCATTTAGTCCCGGTTTCCCAACCGGGACTACCAATCCGGGACAAAAGGCCTCAACCTTTAGTCTCGGGTCAAGGACCCAGGACTAAAAGGGACCTTTAGTCCCGGTTGGTAACACCAACCGGGACTAAAGGTGCTCCGCGCCACGACATGGCAGGCGCAGCCTTTAGCCCCGTTTGGTGTTACCAACCGGGACTAAAGGTCCCCTTCTCTTTTTTCTTTTTCCTGTTTACCATTCCATTTATTTCTTTTTATTTTAATTATATTTTCATATTCGAAATTAAGAAGTCTGCTATATTGCTGCAATACGCTCGTACACGCTTGTTTGGGGTTAGTATGAAATATGTACAATACATATATAACATATATATATAGACATATATATATATATATACAAAGTGGATTCACCGGGTGAATCAAAGTGAAACATATAGATATATACATATACATACCAAGTGAATCAAATTTTTATCTATCATTCATCTATGCTATATTTACTACTTGAATGAAGGACGTGCCCATCGTAGTAGAATTCACCATCTGGAGTGACGATTTGTT
Source organism: Panicum miliaceum (assembly GCA_032594955.1). NCBI lineage: Eukaryota > Viridiplantae > Streptophyta > Magnoliopsida > Poales > Poaceae > Panicum > Panicum miliaceum. Next base: position 41,921,775 of record CM064061.1, on the reverse strand, counting down.
CATTAATAAATCCTACCAGGACTTCTTGAATCGCCAAAACTCTTTCCTGTGGAATGGGCTGATCCTGCATCCTTGTTACCTATTAAGAAGTGAACAATATCAATTATAATAATTTGTAACTTTAATTAGTTGAAATATTGGGAAATGTTATTTATTACTTACTTCTGCTTCCCAAACAGTATATGTCTTGTAAGGACCTACCAAAATTGTGAAGGAACTCGCAAACTTAGTATGGGCATAAATTATTACCCTGTGCCTGCCTCGAACACTTTAAGACAAAAAGAAGTCATTAGATGTCCATATGAAAATATAATGAAACAAATGAAGCGTGCGAACAAACATCCAAGTACGTACCGAAAAGTCTATCTTCAATCTAAGTTCGCTTGTGAAATGATTTGGATATTTTTTACTTAACTTTCTCCAATCACTGCGCATGACCGAGAAACAGATAAATATATTTATCGCTAAGCACATGTTAGGAATTATCATAATTGGTAATTACCTTTTCAACATCTTGGTCATGTCCTTGTAATCTGCTGGATCTTTCCTTAATGAGTCCATAATAATCGCTAATCACATGTTAGGAATTATACAAAGTAGTATCCAGTGATTTATGCAAGATTATACAGAACCATTTTTTGTTAGGGTTAAAAAAGTTCAATTATACAAAAGTAAAAGGCGTTACACGTCAGGAAACACTCACTTGAAGTTGTAAGGAAACAAAATATTCTGCTTGTAATGCTGAATGTGTAGAAATTTGTATAAGTTTTCGTATGTGTCTTGAGGGTTGTCATGTAGAGTCTTGCAATTCACAACCTTTGGGTCGATGAAGCCCAAATGAATGTAGCCGTTCTTTCTGCAAGTTTGAATCTCCATCCTGCGTATAATAGAAAAGAAAAAAGCAGCAATAGATTGAGGGCATGTAAAAAGATTCGCTTATTACATAAATTAAAATTGAAGAACACCACTTACAGAATAAAGGTGCTGACTAAACTGATGTCGAGGGCGTCTTGATGGCACAGTTGGTATAATTCTTCGAAATACAGCCACATCACATCCTCACCACGAAAGTAATCATCATCTTTAATCAGTACACCCCGCATAATCTCGCCTTTGGAAGCCGCGAGCATGTACCGATCATGTAACCTGCGCAACTGCGTTGGAAGCTCAGGTATGATTCCCGGAGGAGGAACAAGAGTTTTCATCAAATCAAATGTCCATCTAGGAACTATGGGGTGACTTTCAATTTCACCCCCTGCAATCTGAGCCGCTGAGAGACGCGAGCTGGCTAGAAACTCAATTAGCCCTTGTTGCACTGTTGGTAGCACCACGAGCGGTTCAATTGATTGCTTCTTTTGGGTTCCGAGCTGTGGAACATCAGACGACGACCCAGCAGATCTCTTCTTCTTCTCTTATGACTTGGTAATCGAGCGGTCGTAGTCTAATGGCGGCGGAATGAATTTACGTTGATTTGCATCCGTCATTTTCAGGAAAAAAGCTTTATCATTTGGGTCTGTGGGTATCTTCTTCTTTGGCTCTTTCTTTTTCAAGTGCTCATCGACCGCTCTTTGAGCTTCCATAGCGCATTCTTCTAAAGTTTGATCCCATGGTAGCTTCACTGACTCCTTAGGTTGCTTCTCCTTCGACTGCTTCTTCTTTGGAGGCTCTATATGAAATGACTGAGTCTTGGGCAGTACCTCTCGCTTCTTTGCCGGCGGTGGCAGTGGTGGATTTGATGGAGGAGACGTGTGCCTAGGAGGAGGTGAAGCAGGAGACGTCGGCCGCCCAGGAGATGATGGTGAAGGAGAATGTTGTGCTTCAGCTGGCGGAGACGGTGGACTCAGGCTGGGTTCCCTTATAGGAGGGATCGGAGATGCTGGCCTTGATGCTTGATCAACAGCCTTGAGGATGATGTTGCGCTTGTCCCATAGGATAACACCATGAATGGCCTCTACTAGTGTCTTCTCCCCGTCACCTCCACGAATGTCGAGCTTGAGCATCTCATAACCCTTGCACACCTCTTCTACGCCCACTCTAGCGTATCCAGCCGGAATCGGCTGTCCATGGTACATTTTGCCTGCTTTGGTTGGCACAGCGGTAGCAAAGGCAACCATGTTTATTAAGCCCTTAAAATGTATCTGCAGCTCACATGGTGTCCGTTGAGTGATATCATCCACAAGAAAGCGCTGCTCGCCGATTTCAACTGCGGGGTCTGGATTGTCGACAGCATGTTTCGTGGAAGCGCAGGTGCTTCTTGGTTGAGATAAACTAGCTTCATTGACAGGCTGTTGAGCCGATTGAGATTGCTGGCTCAATGCTATGGCAACTTGTCGTTTCACCTCATCCGCCATTCTTGAATCTTGAGATTTCAATTGTTCTTCAAGCCTTCTAAAGCGCGCTTGATCCTCATTCTTCCTTCTTTGGCGACTTCTGTAAGAGCCGATGTAGTCACTGAAACCATACTTCCACGAAAGCAAGCCTTTGCCTCGTGTTCGACTCAGATGTTCTGGATTCTGAAGGGCGTAAGTCAATTCATCCTTTTCTCTATGAGGCACGAATTCTACCTGGCTTACTTCTTCTATTGCCTCTATTAGCCTATTTGCTGCTTCTTGAATTTTTTTCCCAAAAATACACTCACCGTTCTCTGGGTTCAACCTTCCGCCGTGACCATAAAACCAATTCCTTGAACGTTCAGGCCAGTTCATGGTCGCAGGTACGATACCTCTAGCAATCAAATCTTGCTCCATCTTCTCCCATTTAGGGATTGCATGCTTATAGCCACCTTGCCCTAGGTTGTGGTGATATACATTCTTCGATGCATTCTCTTTGTTCCTTTCCACCCACTGAATACCAAGATCTGAGCACTTATATGCCACAAAGTCATCCCAGTGGTCCTTCAACTTTTCTAGTTCTCCAGTAAATCTGGCATTTTCCCTTGCTTGATATATGTAAAGGTCAAATTCTTTTTGAAGGTCTGGAATTGTTCGGCCATCTTCTTAAGAGTCCACTGCTTAACAAATTCTTCGGATCCTGCTGGAAGTGTGAACTGCTGCTTTAATTGTAGCCAAACCATTTCCTTTTCTCTTTTCGGCAGCACACTCTCGTCGTTTGGATCGCTGGATTTCCATAACCTAAAGCTGATCGGGATATTTCTCTCACAAGACATCCGCATTGTCGTACGTACTTCACTGCAACATTAGCGAGAGTTATTGGCTCGCCATCATGTGCCACTTCTGTGATAATGTATCACCCTTCCAACTTTTTGGTCGGCCCTCGTCTACTTTTTCTCGCCGATGTTGAGGGCTACAAATTCAATAAAAGACATATTATTCATGCTCATTTACAATCATTATTGTCTACATTATTTGATATACAGTTATATAAGAATGGAATGTTAGAAATATACATTAGAGCTTTTTTGCTCAGCAGTATCCTCGGATTGCTCAATTCTGTCTCCCATTTCGTTGAGGTATATGTTCGTATTGCTGGGATCAACTTCTTCTTCAACATGATGAGCATCACCACCGGCAATCATGTCCATCATCAACTGATTGTCTTCATCACCCCTTGGGTCCATCTTATGAAATAAGCAATAAATCCAAAAAAATATACAAATTTCTAGAACTTTTTTCGAGTCACTAAGGTAAATATACAAAGTCTAGAATTTTTTCTAGTCACTAAGGTACATATACAAATTTCTAGAATTTTTTTCTAGTCACTAAGGTAAATATACAAAGTCTAGAATTTTTTCTAGTCACTAAGGTACATATACAAATTTCTACAATTTTTCTAGTCACTCATGTACATATACAAATTCTAGAATTTTTCTAGTAATTAAGGTACATATACAAATTTCTAGAATTTTTTCTAGTCAATAAGATAAATATACAAATTTTTAGAAATTTTTTCTAGTCACTAAGGTACATATACAAATTTCTAAGAATTTTTTCTAGTCACTAGGGTACATATACAAATTCTAGAATTTTTCTAGTCGCTAAGGTACATATACGATTTTCTAGAATTTTTTCTAGTCAACAAGGTAAATATTAAAAAATTTTCGTGGCTCGACCCGGGACTAAAGGCCCCCTTTAGTCCCGGGTTTTTGATTGACCCGGGACTAAAGGTTTTTTTTCATTTCTTTTCATATCTTTTTTTTAATAATTGGGTCATTTGTTGTTAATTGCATAAAATAAAAATTATGGGTCCAAAAAAAATTCCAAATAACATTGTTAGCCTTATTTTAATTTGATATACACATGTAAAATATTTAGTTTATAATCATGTGTATTGATCCATGTAATACATAAATTGGTACACATTATATTTTGTAATCTGACCATGCAAATATGTGTTAGCTGAATGAAAATTTTGAAATCATTGATTCTCGACAGGAAATGAGTTTTCTCAACATATTAACATTTAAAATGATCCTTGGCATAATATTATTGTCAACAATAAGCTTTTTAATGGAATCAATGAATTGTTTCCTTATTTTAATCACTATAATAAATCTATGAATAAGTAAAACACGGTGAACAATGATGAAGGACATATAATTGAAATTTACAAATAGTTCGTCACATATTTATAATAATTCTAATACATTAAAGATCAGCATCTACTACTAGTACGGTAATAGACTTTTTCTTCACATATGTCCCTTGATTATGATCGCGGCGCAAGTACGGGGCGTCCTCATTTGCTAACAGGATGCATGGATCAACATTCACCACGAAAGGTGGAATCTCAACAAACTGATTACAATCCTCTAACATGTGTCTTGTCCTCGACTCCAACAAGGTTTCTTTTTCCTGAAAGAACTATGTGCCGCTTTGGCTCATCTGTTTGCTTGTTTATCCCCTTCTTCGGCTTGCTGGACATGTTCTTCACGTAGAAAACCTGAGCGACATCTTGGGCTAAGACGAATGGCTTGTCTCTATACCCAAGATTGTTGAGGTCCACTATTGTCATTTCGTACTGATCTTTTGTTACCCCTCCTCTAGTCCGCTTCACCCATTGGCACCGAAACAGAGGTATCTTCAAAATGGGTCCATAATCCAGTTCCCATATCTCCTCTATGTAACCATAATATGTCTCCTTTTTACCGTTGTTGTCTATGGCATCCATACGGACACCGCTATTTTGGTTGGTGCACCTTTTATCTTGGGCTATCGTGTAGAATGTGTTCCCATTTATCTAATAACCCTGGAATGTTAGGATATGCCAAGATAGTCCCCTAGCCAACCACGCCAGCTGTTCTGGTATATCAAGTTATGCATTAGATGCTTCTGCAACCAACCGACAAAACAATCGATGTGTCGACGTGTAATCCAGACCTCTGACTTTTTAGGAATTTCGGAGCGCAGAATGTTCTTATGTTCCACGATGTACGGATCCACCAAGGAGGATTGTTGAAGTACCACATAATGTGCTTGTTTGAATGAGTAATCATCCTTACAGATATATGATTTCTTTCCTAGTGTGCCCTTTCCACGTAGTCTCCCCTCATACCACAATTCAGGAACCCCAATTGGTTTAAGGTCATCAATAAAGTCAACACAAAACTTAATGACCTCCTCTGTTCCATAGCCACTGGCGATGCTTCCTTCAGGACGAGCACGATTATGAACATATTTCTGTAGTACCGCCATGAACCTCTCAAAAGGGAACATATTGTGTAGGAATACAGGTCCGAGAATATCAATCTCTTTGACAAGGTGAACTAGAAGATGTGTCATGATGTTGAAGAATGATGGTGGAAATATCAACTCAAAGCCAACTAGAGATTGTACCACATCGTTCTGCAGCTTTATGAGGTTGTCTGGATCAATTGCCTTATGAGAAATTGCATTGATGAAAGAACACAACTTTACAATTGTTAATCGAACGTTCTCAGGTAGTACTCCACGCAACAAAACCGAAAGAAGTTGAGTCATAAGCACGTGACAGTCATGAGACTTTAGGTTTGTGAATTTCTTCGCTGGCATATTTAGGATTCCTTTTATGTTTGAGGAGTATCCAGATGGAACCTTGATACTGCTCAAGCATTCAAACATGCTTTCCTTCTCTTCTTTGCTAAGAGTATAGCTGGCGGGACTTAAGTAGTGCCGTCCATTTCCTCTCAATTGTGGATGTAGGCCATCTCGTTCTTCCATACGTTGCAATTCCTGCCGCGCTTCTAATGTATCTTTTTTCTTCCCATACACTCCCATGAATCCTATCAGGTTGACGCAAAGATTCTTCGTGAGGTGCATCACGTCAATTGCATTGCGAACATCTAAGACTTCCCAATATGGTAGCTCCCAAAATATAAACTTCTTCTTCCACATCGGCACCATTCCATTTTCGCTCGGAACAGGTTGGCTACCAGGTCCCTTCCCAAAAACAACTTCAATATCTTTTACCATATCAAAGACCTACGTACCACTACGGTGTGTCGGCTTTGTACGGTGGTCTGCTTGCCCTTTGAAATGCTTGCCTTTCTTTCATACCTGATGTTTGATGGGGAGAAACCGACGATGACCCATGTATACAACCTTTTTGCAGTGGGTCAAGTATACACTATCAGTTTCATCAAAACAGTGTGTGCAGGCTCTATATCCCTTGTTCATTTGTCCTGACAAGTTACTAAGAGCAGGCCAATCATTGATTGTTACGAACAACAATGCTCGTAGGTTAAAGTTCTCCTATCGGTATTCATCCCACATCCGTACACCTTCATCGCGCCATAGCAATAACAGTTCGTCGACCAATGGCCTTAGGTACACATCAATATCATTCCCAGGTTGCTTTGGCCCTGATATAAGCACCGGCATCATAATGAATTTTCGCTTCATGCAGAGCCATGGGGGAGGATTGTACATACATAGAGTCACAGGCCAAGTGCTGTGGCTACTTCTCATTTCACCAAAAGGATTCATGCCATCCGTACTCAACGCGAACCTTATGTTCCTCGCATCACGTTCAAAGTCTTCGTAAGTTCTATCTATTTTCCTCCACTGGGAGCCATCAGCTGGGTGTCTCAACATATTGTCTTGCTTGCGTTCTTCTTTGTGCCATCGCATCTACTTAGCATGATCTTTGTTCCTAAACAAACGCTTCAAACGTGGTATTATCGGAGAGTACCACATGACCTTGGCAGGAACTCTCTTCCTGGGACGACGCTCCCCCTCCACTTCTCCAAGGTGATCTCTCCTTATCTTATACCTCAATGCACCGCATACGGGGCATGCATCCAAATTCTCGTACTCATCACCGCGGTGGAGGATGCAGTCATTGGGACATGCAGGTATCTTCTGTACCTCCAAACCTAGAGGGTAAACAAGTTATTTTGCTTCGTATGTTGTGCTAGGCAACTCATTATCCTTACGAAGCATTTTTTAAAAGCTTCAGTAATTCACCAAATCCCTTATCCGATACACCATGCATTGCCTTCCATTGTAGCAACTTCAGAGTGCTACCAAGCTTCTTCAAGCCATCTTCACAACCTGGGTACAACAACTTGCGGTGGTCCTTTAACATCTGTTGGAACTTCATCCTCTCCATCTCACTTTCACAATCTTCATGCGCATCGCGCAACGCCTACCCAAGATCGTCGGTCGGATCATGATCTAACATCTCTCCTTCTAGCTCTTCCATTGCAGTATCATCATCAAAGGCACCGAATCCAAAGGGGCCAGGAAAGTTTTCGTGACAATTTTCCTCTTCATTGTTCTCCATTATAATTCCACTTTCTTCGTGCTTGGTCCAACAAATGTAATTGGGCATGAAACCATGAGAAAAAATATGGCTATGAAGGATCCTTGATGAGGAGTAGTCCTTTTGGTTCTTGCAAATATTGCACGGACAGCACATGAAACCATTCTGCTTGTTTGCCTCGGACACATCCAAAAAATAATGCAGACCATCAATGAACTCATTGGAACGTCGGTCAGCATACATCCATCGCTGATCCATCTACATTGATTTCACCACTTCAGTTGTCATCTTTAGAGTTCAAATTGATACATTTAATGATACAGTATGAAAAAAAATTGAGAAGTACAGAATGAAAAGGTCCACATGATCCATTACACAACATTCTAAATTATAAGAACTACATGATCCATTACACAACATGATAAATTATAAGATCTACATGATCCATTACACAACATGATAAATTATAAGAACTACATGATCAATTACATGAATACATAAAAGGACTACATGCAAATACAAACTACTCATGAGACTATTAATCGATGCCTCGTGAATCGCCGTGCGAACTCTCACCACGGAACGGTCAATTTCTGACATCCCTGACGCTTCGCGCCTTGCATTATGTCGAGCCATCAACTCTCGATCATCATCCGTACCATGCAACTCGACATCAAATTCACGCTCAAATTTGCCAAGCGTGAGGCAATGAAATGCTTTCTTAATCCAACGACGAATACGGCCACTAACAAGTCCAAGGCGCTCTTCAGGGCGGAACTCAAGTGAATGACCGGCGCGCTTCAAATTATTGCGTACCGATGCATGAGCAGACGCACGCGCTCCAACCCATCATGTTGCAAAGTCATTTCTACGGATTAAACATTAACATTCCATTCGATGTAAATTAAATACCAAGTACGCACATCCATATCCATTCAATAATAAACATTCAACTCAATATACCCATTTTCATCAACTAATACAACTAAATCACATCTACACATGCAAATAAAAAAAGTTATTTCTAAAAGTTAATTATTTTGATACTCTTCAGTTTAAGGCGAACACTCGTCGTCCCATGTCATATGGGATGCAATAATGGTTCAGAACATTTATTCAAGCTCTTTTTGCAAAAATCATCGAAAAGAAAAAAAAAATTCTTATTTAGGATATGCATATGTCATCAACCTTGATCCTGCGGTGATGACACTATCATTCGGGGCCAACATAGATATCCGTGACACGGTGCGGTATACGGACGTGGTGAAAGAGTACGGCCTTGGTCCTAATAAAGAAGTCCCCAGCTAAAAAGTTGAGGATTTCTTCATTGGGACCAAGACCGTACTCCTTCATCACGTCCCAATACCGCACCGTATCGCGAATATCTATGTTGGCCCCGAATGTCAGTATCAACACCGCAGGATCAAGGTTAATGACATATACATATCCGAAATAAAGATTTTTTTTAACTTCATGATGGTTTCAATGGGAGCATAAATAAATACATCATTAGAGTATCAAAATATTTTGTTCTTAATACAAATTAAATACCAAGTATACACCTTTATCACTTCATTTTGAAAAACCACATTCAAACATTCACATTTCACTAATAAATCCACATATATACATACTCATTTTGCAAAAATAAAAATTCTACTACAACCATTTTGATTCATATTTATTTTGCTAAATATTCATATTCATTCAAATAATAAAAACATTCAACTCAATATACTCATTTCCATCAACTAATACAAGTAAATCACATCTACACATGCAAACCTTATCTAACTTTGAGCTCAAATAGCGTATGAATCGAAAAAACATGAACATTGTACCATATCTAAAAATGCTTAAAAATCTCTATTCCTAAGGCATGAAATGAGCTCCATTAGCAATGGAACTTGAGAGGATGAAGTTTCTCACCTTTGGATGGAGGGGAAAATCAAAAAGCTTCACAAATCCTGGAGAAAATAGGCACGAACTCTCCTCACCCGAGAGCCAAGAGCAAGAACACGAGGAGGGAGGAGAGCAGAGAACGGCTCTCAGGCAGGGAGGAAGAAGGGGATAAAAAGGCCTGGAAATTTAGTCCCGGTTGGAGCCTCCAACCGGGACTAAATGGGCCGTGCGGCTTTTGTCCTGGTTGGAGCCACAAACCGGGACTATACCGGGACTAAAGGTCCCTGCCGGTGCCGATAAAGTTCCTAGTCGTTGGACCCGGGACTAATGCCTCCTTTAGTCCCGGGCCCAACCAAAGCGGGATAAAATGGGGTGGATCTATTTGAGGTTCTGTAGTAGTGTTATGTATGAAGTGATCCACGAAAACGACAAATTTTTTCAGAATGACCACGAATTAGCTACGAACCCTAAATACATTAGTCTTCGTGACTGGGCGAACCAGCAGCACCGTATCGCCTCATCAAGTAGTGTTAGAAATTAGTGGAAAAACATGTATCCAAGCAGCACGTTTAATGATGTACTCTAATGATGCACTGTAATGATATATATGTGCTTTTTACTTTATGATTTAATTTTGTATGTGCAATTATTTATATTCATGAAACGTATTCCATATTGATTACTATAACATTCCATTGCGCACTAGCTTGATAGGTCAAAATTGCCGGGAAACAAAATTTCAAAAGGTGGTGGGAAACAGATTTGAAAAATTTAATTTCAAATCAGTAAAATCTTCAGCGGGAAGAATGTTTCCAGGGGCGGATCATTCCCTAACCCGCCCCTGGAAATCAATTTTTAGGGGCGGGTCATGCGCTAACCCGCCCCTAAAAATACCATTTTCAGGGGCGACCCGCCCCTAGAAATCGGTTTTCAGGGGCGGGTAAGGTACCCGCCCCTACAAATAGGTATTTTTAGCAGCGAGAAACACGGGCGGGTGCCGCACCCGCCCCTACAAATCATTTCTATAGTAGTGATCATCTCGAGTCAATATTTTAAAATTGAGAGATATGTGCACATAGATCTGGTTCATGTGCTTATTTTGTTTGTAAGCTATTAATCAGGTAGTAGCATGTGAGATTTGACTTCGTGTGATGTGCATGATCTCTTGCTGCCCCGCCAATTGGTCACAATGCATAATCGCCCGCACTAAGTGTGCTTTCACCAAATAAGTAGTTGAAAATCATGAGGTCAATAAAGTAAATGCCTTGCTCAAAGTTATACTGCTGCAGCTCCAAACACCATGGGTGCTTCTTAATTATCATAGAGTAAGGAGCTAACAAAACAAATTTGCTACATAAATGATGTAACTAATGTGTAATATAACAAGAAAACATGACATGTTTATTAAATCTACTAGTTCTATAAAATTTAAAGCTAAATCCTGTAATTGTAACTTTGCACGCACAGGATACTATGAACATTGCGTATTCATCGGGAGCTCAATCTCCTATCACTTGGAATGACAGTACTTTCCATGGTTGCGCTGTTGACCCTGCTATGCCCCATGCAACTGCTTGGTATCTTCTGACCACCTTATTTTCATCTGCAGCTCTAAAGACAACAAAGTAGTTTTTGCCAGTACCCGCAGGCTGCATGCTCACTGAGATCACATCCACCAGTGTAAGCTCCTTGTTGTAAACCAGTCTATGCATCAACACTATAAATCTTCCAATTTGCCAGTACAAGGTATCATGAGGATTATTAACTTGTTGCCATCCTTGAGGCCCATTAGGGGGAATAGGTTGTGGTGGAGCTTGGTATGTTGGAGGTGGAGGGGGCTTAGGTGACGGTGGTGGTGGCAGTGGTGGGGCATTCCCTTGTGAACTTGGAGGAGTGGTAGGTGGACTCATTGGTGGCGGTGGGGATTGGATGTTAGCTTGATAGGGCGGAGGCATAGATGGGGGAGTAGACAATGGTTGTGGGGGTGGTGGGTTATTAACTTGATATGTTGGAGGAGTGATAGGGGGACTCAAAGGTGCTTGAGGTGGCGGACTATTAACTTGATATGTTGGCGGTGTGGCAGAGGTAATAGGAGCTGATGGAGGTGGTGGATTGCTTGCTTGGTACATTGGGGGTGTTGTAGGGGTTATAATAGATGGCGGAGGTGGTGGTGTGCTTTCTTGATATGTTGGTGGTGTGGCTAAGGGACTAGAAGCTGGTGGAGCTGGAGGATTGTTTGTTTGATAGGTTGGGGGTGTGGCAGGGGGAGGTAAAGTTGGTGGAGGTAGTGGACTATTTACAGGTGTGACTGGTGGATTAAAAACTGGTGGAGGTGATGGAGTATTGAGTTGATATGTTAGAGGTGTAGGAGGAGTACTAGAAGGTGGTGGAAGAGGCGGATTGTTAGATTGATAGGTTGGAGGTGTAGCTAAGGGACTAGAAGATGATGGAGGGGGACTGGATTGTGCTAGCGGTGGTGGAGTGTTAACTTGATAGCTTAGTGGTGTGGTAGAGGTAGTAGAATCTGGTGAAGGTGGTGGACTGCTCACTTGGTAGGATGGAGGAGTCTGAGGGGCACTAAAAGATGGGGGAGGTGGTGGTGTGCTAGCTTGATTGGTTAGAGGCATGGCGAAGGGAGTAGAAGCTAGTGGAGGTGGATGATTATTTTCTTGATAGGTTGGAGGTGTGGAAGTAGAAGTTGGTGGAGCTAGTGGGCTTGATGGAGGTGTGACCGGCGGATTTGCAAATTGTGGAGGTGGTGGGCTATTGGGTTGATAAGTTGGAGGTATGGTAGGGTTACTAGAAGGTGGTGGAAGAGGGTGGTTATTAGCTTGATAGGTTGGAGGTGTAGCTAGAGGACTAGAAGGTGATGGAGGTGGCGGGTTTTCAGCTTGATAGGTTGGAGGTGTTGTGGGGGTTGTAAAAGATGGTGGAGGTGGAGGATTGTTTGATTGATAGGTTGGAGGTGGGGTAGGGTCAGTAGAAGTTGGTGGAGGCAATGGACTGTTTGTAGGGGTGTCCGCTGGATTAAAAGCTGGTGGAGGTGGTGGACTATTGATTTGATAACTTGGAGGTGCTGCAGGAGTACTAGAAGGTGGTGGAAGAGGCGGGTTATTAGCTTGATAGGTTGGAGGTGTAGCTAAAGGACTAGAAGATGATGGAGGAGGACTAGATTGTACTAGCGGTGGCGGACTGTACACTTGATAGCTTGGTGGTGTGGTAGATGTACTAGAATCTGGTGGAGGTGGCGGATTACTTACTTGGTAGGATGGAGGAGTTACGGGGGGAGTAAAAGATGGTGGAGGTGGTGGTGTGCTAGCTTCAATGGTTGGTGGCATGGCTGAGGGATTAGAAGCTAGTGGAGGTGGAGGATTGTTTGCTTGATAGGTTGGAGGTGTGGCAGGGGAAGTAGAAGACGGCGAAGGTGGAGGGTTGTTAGCTTGGCTTGTTGGAGGTGCAGGAGGGGGACTAGAAGGTGTTGTGGGTGGTGGACTGTTACCTTGATATGCTGGCGGAATGGCAGGGGGACTGGACGTTGATAGAGGTGGCGGCGGGTTATTTTCTTGGTTGGTTGGTGGTGGACGGTTTCCAGCTTGATAGACCGGTGGAACATCGGGTGGATTAGAAGGTGTGGAGGGTGGTGGATTGTTACTTTGATTGATCGGAGGATCGACAGAGGGGCTAGAAGTTGATGGAGTTGGCGAGTTATTTTCTTGATAGTTTGGAGGCGTGGAAGGGGTACTAGATGGTGCCAATGGTGGCGGGGTATTTGTTTGATATGTTGGAGGTGCGCTAGCAGGAGTTGATGGTGGCGGCTGCTGCCCATAGGTTGGTGCTGTGGCTGGAGGGCTTGACGGAGTTGTTGGTGATGAAGGATTGGTTGGTTGGTTGCTTGGAGCCATTGTTGGGGAGGGAGGTGGTGGTGATTGGCCATTACCTTGGTCGGAGGGAGCTCCGGGTTGAGATGGTGAGTCTTGTCCATCATCACATGCTGTATTCTTTTGTGGCCCATGACCATTTCCATGGGGGTCCGGACCTAGCCCTGGTTTTGGGCAGTGCGGATTCTTCACTGGTCCAACACCATTGTTGGACTTATGCTCGCCACCTTTGGAGTCTGAGCCATGCTGCCCCTTGTTTTCAGGCTTACCATTAACTTGAGCTATATGGACAGTTAGGGAAAGGATGAGAAGTGGTAGGAGTACTACGAGCAGTCTCATGGCGTGAGAACGCCAATGTAGACAGCAGCAAGAGAGGTTCTTGCCAGCTCAATGGCTAGTGTTGTATGGGCAGTAGGAGGTGGCCTCTATTTATAGTGGTTGCACTTGTGCACGAGTACGTGAACGGCCGGCCAGCTGCGCTCCGATGTCAGACGCGCTACAGGCCTCGCGAGACCGAGTCCGCAGGTTACGGGCCGGCTAGTGTTTCCATGGATCTGAGCTGCAGAAGCTTCTCCCATCACCGACTTTGGCTTTATTAACCAATTCAGTGTCAGCTGCTGAGCTTACATCACAGAGATATAATTTGTTTAGACTGAACAGAGGCGCTTCGACGCTATATTTCTGCGCTATTTCCGTTGACATTATGCAGCGTGCACGGCTCTCCGAGCATGCAGAGAATCTTACGGACCTGAAGGATCGTGCCAGTCAATTGACAACTACTCCTGCACAGAAGTTGACCTGAAAATTAAACCTTGGAAGATCTATACACGGATTCCAAATGAAGCATAAAATGACAGGTATTCCGATTAGTTGGCACTGCCCGAGATCTGCATTTAGTTGAAATGGTAAACGAGTACAGGGGATGCAAATGTATTCTGAAGTACAGATATCTGAATACAATCTTCTGGACCATGTTGGATCAAGCTGTGAGTGTCCTGCAGAGAAGACTCACCAGTATATTAGCTGCATAAGCCAGCACACCAACTTAGGAACCATCCACATGTGCCATTGCCATGTGATGTACTGGACCAGCAACGAGTCTCATTTCCAGGTGAGTGTAGAATCTGCTGACATAAACCCTAATGTTTTACGGCTGGTATAGATGCTTAGTTGAGGAGTGATGAGGATACATATAGTGTATTGTGTATGTTTATCTTCTGTGCAGCAAGCTCGTCGAGCTCAGCGATGTGCAGAACTGCAGATGCTGCCGTAGTTCACTTGGATTCAGCAGATGGCCAGATTATTGTTGAAACCAGATCAGCCTGTTCTGAAAATTGTTACCCGAGATAGATAGATTTAGTTTTTTTATAATTGTAATATTTAGAGTCGTTGGTTTTGGAGTTGATCGACTCTTTCTCAATCTCGATTCCACACTCTGTGATTACCAGGCTTTTGCCCTGCTGCAACTAACCGAGACGTCTGCACCTTTACAGTGCTGCCACTGCCGAGCCGCTCCATCTCTACCGCCCCGGCCATGCCCCACTGCCGAGCCGCAGCCGAGCAAGAGCTAGGCACGCCAAGCAGCTATGCATGTGCAAGCTGAGCGAAGAAAGCGAACTGTGTGCAACGCCTCCGCAATTCAGCATGTAGAAAAGTAAACATGCTATTGGCCGGCCATGCCATGACATCCTGATCGACGTCATATCATGTCTCCTTCCATCGCTACGTACTAGAGAAAAGACTATCAGTACCGGGTAGAAAAGTACATCAGTACCAATTTGCAAACGGTACTGCGCAGCCACCACTAAAAGTCCCAAGCATCTATACCGCGTGCACGACCCAGTACTAAAGAATTCTTTTAGTATCCGGGTGATATTTCCACCTGGTACTAAAGCGTCACTACTGGAAAAAGACTCATAGGTAATGGGCGGAGATAGTCACCGATGACGGGCTCGTTAATGACAATCACTGGTAACGAGCATTATGTTGATGTCTGTTACCAATAACCGCCATTGGTAATGGGCTTTATTGATGTCCGTTACTAATGACAGTTATTGGTAACAGACATTATGTTGATGCCTATTACGAATAATATGAGCGGCACCCTGTTTGACCAACCTTCTTTTCCTCCAAGAGACACGATTTTTGCCCTGCTTCACCCATTTTTGCCTCCTATCTAGGATTCGAACTAGGACTTCGTGGTTCGCGTGAGCCTCCCCTAACCACTACACCACACAATGACTTGTGGTTGATCTGAAAGAGGGATGCAGTCCTTTTATATTAACATTTTTGAATCTTTTTTTAATTTCTATAGATCACACCTTAAGTCCGATTGGTCTCAATTTTTTTTGTGGTCGTCACTTATGTGCTCGTAGTTCAAGGAAAAATATCAGAAAATAATAGAAAAATAAAAAAATTTATGTGCTTCCATTGCCATGTACATATCAGCGGGACTACATTCATAGCGGGCATCAAACATCCGTTTACCAATGCGCACCACATTGATAACGGATGTTAACAATGCCCGTTACTAATAGTGCCCATTACCAATGTACGTCACATTGGTAACAGATGTTAACAATGCCCGTTACTAATAACGACCATTACCAATGTGCGTAACAGATGTTAACAATGCCTGTTACTAATAACGACCATTACCAATGTGCGTCACATTGATAACGGGCATTGTTAACGTCCGTTATCAATGTGCGTTACCAATATCATTGGTAACAGACGTTGCTAAAGTCTGTTACCAATATCATTGGTAATGGGCATTGTTAACATCTGTTACCAATAATGAGCTAATGGTAACGGACGGCAGTGTTGCTAGGTCGGTTGAGACTTATTAGTAACGGGCTTAAACAATGGTCGTTACTTTTAACTCTTTGCCTATTACCAATACCATGTTACCTAAAACACGTTTTCACGTCGTGCGTCACACGTCCAAAATAAACTAAAAAAAATATTTCAAACCCGGGAAGAGGCCCGCCCGCACACGTGATTTTTCACATGAAATACGCGCGTGTGCGGTGCGAGGATTCTAACTCGGGACCTCTTGCCTTGCGCGATCCCTCCTTACCATCCCACCTACACAACACTTGTGATGGGAAGAGAGATGCTTTCATTTTGAAGTAACCCATGGAGGGCTCTTTATTACCTGGTGGTAACACCAACCGGTACTAAAAGGTCCACAATAGTACCGAGTGGTCACCAACCGGTACTAATGTGGCTGGAAGCATTAGTACCGGGTCGAAACACTCACTGGTATTGTCGGATGTGGATTCTGGCAAGTCCACCTGGGGAAGTCAAGAACTTGATGGTAACACAAGATGCAAGGATCTTTAGATAGGTTCGGGCCGCGAAGAGCGTAACACCCTACGTCCTGTGTTCTGGATTGTATTAGGGATTTTGGATTAATTGGCTAGCTTGTTTCGTGTCTCTCGTGGGTACCCCCACAGCACCCTTACATAGCTGGGTTGCCATGAGTTACAAGTCAAGAAAGAAATCTACTAGGGTTTCTTATACGGAATCCGGTCGGTTAAGATACACAATATCATGGTTATCCGATTCAGCCCAGATCCTGATCCCTAAGGACCCTTCCTGCCGTCCAGCCGAGTGCCTATCCGCTGGGTTGTTATGCAGAGTCGTTTCCTGAAGAACCGGGATCCACTTGACATGGAGGTACCGGGGTCTACCTTCGTCAAGCCCCCAAGTGTCTCTTGACACAAAATCCTAACGACGACGGACCTTGCGTTGATCAACACGAGGACCTGGGAGATCTGCTTAACTCCAATGCAGAATCCAAATCGGCGCGCTTGGTGTGCGTGGCGTGCCAGTCAGTTTGACCAGTCAACTAATAAGGTGAAGATAATCCTTTTGAAGTCAAAGGCAATCAGCCGATCTGGCCAATGCGATCCTAGCATCAATAGTGATAATGATATAGCAAAATAAAGCATGAAGAATAAATAATCGGCCATGAGGCCGATTACAGTATCCTGAGGAGCATAAATGGCTCATCGGCTGTCCAGACCAGATCTGCACGATTAATGATAGCAAAACATGAAAGCTATCACCTAGAAAGCCGATAGGAAACTGAGCGTCATTGAGCCCTTGCTCCACTGCGACTAGGGCCACAAGCCGATGAAGCTTAAACTAACATCACCACCATTATTTCTAAATGAAACTACAATGATGCACCCGGTAGTTGCAATCTAGAAATGCTGGCAGCAACAGTTTAGTCTAAACTCCACAAGCCAATGGATCCATCCACAGTAGAGAACTTGGTTTCAACAGCACTTGAGAGGTAGCCGAGATTAAGATGTAACATGCTGTTAAAAGATCTATCGTCTATTTCAACAGGATAAAAGCTAATTAAAGCAGTCAGACAGCAAGACGATAAATTAAACAAATATGAGCTGATGTGATCTTAATCAGGGCTAGGATAATTGTGATTCTACCATATATAGTAAGAGATCAAGTTGATGCAGCCTTACAAGATATGATGAGAATCGATAACTGGTGAATATCGTGGATCAGGACAGAAGCGATGCGCCGTCAGTCGAAGATCCAAGGTACTCGATAACTGGTGGATAAGACCCAGATCCAACAACAGCGATGCGCCCGGAAGTCAGAATCTGGGATACCCAATGATGAAGACTGCGGTGAACTGGAGATCGAGGCGATGCGGCCCAGCTTGCTGAAGAACTCGTAGAGAAACTACATTACTCCTACGCCTAGAGCTAAAAGGTAAATGCGAAAAGGTAGACATGTTTGATTGATCGAGAGATAAAACCCTTCACAATGGACGGGGTTACATATTTATATTCTAGACAACCTAGCCGATCACGGCACATCAAAACTTGCTAAACAAAAAATATCTAAACAAAAGAATATATTAAGATACATGGATTCTATTCTCCCTTTGTAGAATCCGGTCCATCCGCGAGAAGACAATTCCACATGCGTGATTAACCGGACGGGTACCACAGCATCCATGCTGTAGCTTTCCCTTTATTTATTCTAATTGATCAACATCTCGTCCACGGCATTTAATTATGGAAACCAGCCGGGAGCTTTTGCCTCTTGTTTGTTGGTGCATATATGTCCCTTTTTTAAATTAAATCTTGAACTTGTCGATATATGCATATGTATTTTCTTTCCTTTGATCTTCTGGCTTCTTGCTTCCCTCATCTTTACGTGAAGAACGTACGGACACCACGCACCTTCAAATACATCAAAGAATATCCCTTGGCCAGCTCGTAAATACCTCTTAACGAAGAGATTTTCTTATTTCTGACATCACCGGCTGATTCCTTCCTTTACGGGGCAAGCTTACCAAATTTTGGTGTCAAGACAGGCACTCCCAGTTCGGAGTATGAATTTTCATGCTTTGAACTATTTTGATCCGGTGGTCTTTTTTCTAATTTGATTTCCAGGGAGCCGACGATTTTACAGATAGCAATAATATCTCATTCCAAGCTTCATCAACACATGTGAACTCATATCTGCATGTACGTTTCACCATTCTGAGCCGATGAGCTCCCATATGCATGTATCAGCTGGACTTCATCGGCTTTATGATCTCTGTGTTCCCATATATGATAAGACATGACGGCAGCCACCTCCAATATATGATTCACTTCTTTTGAGTCTTACGAACGTCGGGTATACATGTGCATGGAAATCCGACTTGTACACACCACATAAAGGGCTCTATCGGCTCGATGCCTTGATCTTCCCGTTCTGGGCTGATGACCAACTTTGATATATTACTTGGTCTAGACTGCAGCACTTGGTTTGTTGACTTTTGTTGCTGGTGTGTATTCTTTATTTGTGTCGGCCGCCCTTGTTCCTCCACGGCACAGTTAACCCTGATCCATTGGTCATTAGCGGGTCAATGTAATCAATTAGGATGAGCCGATGGATGAAGACTCCTCCAAATGTTAATTAGCCGATCACCTCGCCTATTGCATCATCTGGCAAGTGGCATGACTATATCGGTAAAATCATAGCAGTTGCATCGGCCTTTCAAACCGCCGCTGATTGTCTGTCCCCTTTGCTGCCAGAACGCCGTAGCCGTTGATTGGATTTCCTTTTCCTGCCTGCGGGTCACCACCGGTACTGCCGCACACATCTACCACCAGTAAACCATCGTTCACCGCGATCACCAAATTGAGATGCAAGTGCGCGACTGCATGGAATCGGATCGTATTCATCTGGCCCACGTTCAGGGCTTCAAACTGAACAACTAACAAATGCACGGCCGGCTGCACACCTCCAGTCCTTCATATCGTTCAGCACTTGCCTGATGCATCTTCAATCATGCCAGCCACGGGCTCCAGGCATACGGCATCCAGCAAGCCTGCGGCGGCGGCAGCCCGCGGCAAAGCTGACCGGAGAGCGGCCAGCGGTACTGCCATGACTCCGTGGTGAAATAATCGGAGAACGAATAGCCGACGCGAAGGAGCTTCATCGTCTAATACATGTCCAATAGAATTTTTCATGAAGAGACGATAAGCACAAGTTGGCTTTACAAGAGCAATTATATTTGCTTCTTCGAATTTTGCTGGCGATGTGTATACCTTCTTGAATAACTCTTGAACTTCATTTGCCCAAACCCTATTGGTGAAATATAAGCCGATGAATAACGGATTGCCCATACCCTCAAGACGTGGAATTGACCATCAGGAGGTAATTAGCATGGACATCGGCTTCTTTCTTTGCTATCGGCTATCAGCCTTCTCCATGTAACTAGCCGATACGAGCAGACACCATGTATCGCATAATATTGATGCCCAAAAAAATCATGTCACCATTGATGCTCCGTCTCCTCTTGCTGGAACACATCGAGGAGGTTAGCTCCAGTGGTCCGACTCCATGGCTGATGAACCCCATAAAAACAATCGGCTAAGCCAAGGAGTAACTGTACGTATCCACCACACACTTCAATCGGCAAAAGTGTAGATCGGCAGGTGCCTTCCTTTTAGCTTCCACCGGTCGGCCGATAGCACACGAGAAAAATGTTATATTTTTGTCTTACATATCGGCCAACATTTTCGTTCCAAGGGCAACGATATAGCTATAAATTAATCAGCAATGATTAACCTCCATGGGCCATGAATATACATTATCCTCTTCTGGAAGAAGGTTCGCCGGCCGATAAGGGAACGTATGAGACGTCGTTGGCGACACCCTTGTTTCTGAACACCAACAGGAGGACCACCAAAAACTCTTAGCGCAGAGCCAATAGAACTTACGTAAACATTAATACCCAAATAATAGATGGGAACATGTCATCCGTGTCTTCACATGCCCATCGGCTACCTTATATTAGCTTTATTCACTTGTATCGGCCTTTATCTTATTCGTTTATTCTTCTCTTATTTAGCCGATACAAATCACCTTCCAAAATAATTTTGATCCAACTGTTGGAATTGTCTCAGCCGCTACTGACATATCGGCATTTTGGAACCTGGATGGCTCATAAGTGTATCACGATCTCTGAACTGCCGATCGACTGGGCAATGTTGCATACAGATCTGATTAAAATATGAAGTTATTGGTGATGACATGGGAACTACACCCGTTGGTTCCAAGCTCTGCCCCTCTTGTACTGTGTTGCCCTTTGTTTCCTGAAGTCGATAATGAATCCATGTTGATTGCCGAGACGATATATATATATTCTATATATATATATACTTTTTGTTGGGTTAGATACTTACTACATCATATTGAAGTAGGTACAAATATGTATAGAATAAATTATATATATATGGGAGAGTATACTCAGTAGCCAGCCTGACCGACCGCACAAATCGAGATCAATCTCTTCCAACCAGCGGGAGCGCGATGGTCCCGTGATCCTTTTTTAACTACCAGCGTCATCTATGATCGGCAGCTTTCCAGGCTGCATGAGCCGATCCAAGCCGATCGTTGCTTCCAGAGACAGTCGGTCCAATATATCTCTATTATATTATATTATTATTATTATTATTATATATATAACTAGAAGGACTAAAAGTGGGATAAAAATTTCGTGTAACAAATAAATCCCCACCGTGAGTCTGCCTCCCGCCCGCGAGTCCGCTCCCCGTGCGTCCGCCTCCCCCCGCGCGTACGTCTGCCTTCCCCGCGCGTCTGGATCTCCTGCAGCCCTTCTGTTTGCACGGAGCGGAAGTGCGGAACCACGGGGTCCCCCATCCCCGTCGTCGCCTTCCGCGTCCGCGTCCGCGTCCGCCTCCGAACGCCGCCCCCTCCGCGAGTATGTCCCGCGAGTCTGCCCGCGTCTGGATCCCGTCAGCCTCCTTTTTTATTCTTGCATGCCCTAAAACGTCTGGATCCCGTCGGCCTCCGCGCGTCCCGCCCCCGCGAGCGCCGCCCGCCGTCGCGCCCTCCCTCGACCCAGCCAACGCCGCCGCACCCTCCCCCGCCCGACCCACCTCGCCTCGACGCCGCCATCCCCGCCGTGCCCCGAGTGCAGCCCGGGCCACCTCGCCTTGGTGCCGTCATCCCCGCCACGGCCGGAGCGCCGCCCGGTCCGCCTCGCCTCGACGCCGCCGTCCCCACCGCGCTCGGAGCATCGCCCGGTCCGCCTTGTGTCGACGTCATCCCCACCGCGCCCAGACTGTCCGCGCGGTCCACAGCGCCGCTGAGGGCTGGGGTGCTTCCCGTTGTCTGCTAGGCCGTGGTCGGGACGCTCACTGTCCACTAGGCTCTGATGGTCCCTCGCTTGGCAAGGCGACGCGCCCACCTCTGCGATGGTTGCAGTCCCGCTGCGATGGGGGCGGCCTTTCCTCGGTAGCCATGTGGACGGCAGCACTTTAGGACTCAGAAGCTCTCCCAGGAATTATCATCCTATCGCTATCAGATAGTGATGGATTCAAAAGGTTAGTCATGCCAAATCAAATTAAAAATTCATGTTTTCTTCTGTGTGCCCCTTGATCCTAGATGAAATTAAAAAATCGCCGGCCAAAATTATGTAGCTGCCTCTTCTTGCTTCGTAGTCAGGATCTGGTTCAGATTTGGGGTTTTCTCTGTTTTTTTTTTCAGAGTTCCCCATGTTTTAGCCTTAGGTTTGACAAGTGATTTGCAACTTGGATTACTGAAAGAATGCTCCATAATGATAATACAGTAGCAACCCTAGGATACAGTACCTTACAAATTGATTCAATCGCCTGATTAGGGACAAAAATTCAGAGATGGTTATAAAAGTTCAGAGCAGAGTTGCTCTAAAAGCAAGACAAGATCAATGTGTAAAAAACTTCATTGACATGTGATTTCTCTGAAACTTCATTGATTTCAGGTCCCATTTGTCTCCATACATGACGACAAATGTACTGAACAAGAGAAAATGATATATGGTTGATTGATGTCTTGCACATGCATTTTTAAGTCCAAAGGAGATCAATGTCAGAAGAACAGTGAGGTTCTCATCTCTCCATTCCCGATTTAGGTGGAAGATTAATCTTTATGCAGCATTTTATGCAGCTTCAAATCTTGTCTTGATTTTAGAGCAACTTTGCTGATTGTTTAAACTTAATATTTGTTTTCTAATGGTTAATAGGTTTGTGCCTGACTTCCCGGATCAATATGCTACTTTTAGGATTCCTTCCTTGGGAGATGACACTGTTTGGAATAAATGTCAACCATCCCCATAGCAACTCGAATTTTGAATGAAACTTTTTCATAACTTTTCTGCCCTAGCAATTCATAATAATTTCGTCCTTTTAGTTTCAAAAACACTGCAATGGTTCATTGAATCTTGGTGCATTGTATGAAGCAAGTGCATTCTGAATGTTGTTACTGTTAGCAAGACCTCACAAAGTCTCTATAACCTCTGATGTATCAGCTTCCAATCCCTTTGGATGCCCAGTTAACTCAACACTTGATGGCTCCTGATAATGCCACAATTTTGGGCTGAGAAGAATGCCAGCTAACCGAACATTCAGGTAACCTTATGTTTCTAACATACGCTTTTTTAGCATTAGTGGTTCAGCTTTCCAGACCAGAAAACAACTTAACTATCGATTGTAATCTGAATGGTTTTGGGAGGAACATATATTTGAAATTACAAGTTGAGTTATCAGTTATTTATTCAACCTGACATCGATTCTCAATTATCTAGGACCAGGTAACTAGAAAAGAGTGGACAGTGTCATCATTGATGTTTGTAAAATTTGGAACCCATGTTTGATAAACTGGCATTGATTTTAGTATGCTGTAGTGTGTAGGCATCGGTTAAGGGTAAATAAAAAAGGGAAAAGATAACTTGATTATGGCCATTCCTTTGACACACGTGCTCTTTACTCCCCTGGACGCAAGCAAGCTCTGCATTTCTGCAGGAGTAAATCAGGTTTTTTATTAACCAAGTACCGATAAGGGGGGTTATGAAAGTTGCAAGTATATATGTATATATGTTCGAGGCCAATATTTTTCAGCCAAGCATCAGTCAGCCCTACAATGTGAAAAAAATGCTTTGCATGCTGTGGCTTCTCAAAGAAATAAAACAGAACAAGGATTCAAATTATCAAGAGTTCCTTCAAAGCTTTGGGTCTCAGCAGGATTGCTAGGAGGCAAGCACGTGAGAATCGGTAAACTGGATTGCTAAGGTCTAGAATGTCTGACCGTTTTTAGACTTCATGTTCATCTCTTGTGTAACATTATTATGATCATGACCTAGACTTTCACTGCATTTTTCCAGTTTCCACGTAGGACTAAGCTTCAAGGACATTGTGAAAGTTGTTCAGCAGCACATGACGCAGAATTTTGGATCTGGTGATGATATAATTCAACACCTTTTTTGTTACGTATCTGTAGTAGCTTGTTTCTTCTCTCATATTTTTTAAACAGATTGTTCATGAGAAGATGGACATCATAGATCTTGAGTATGAAATAGATCTGAGATAGAACTCGGTGGATGTTACTAATGACCATTTCAAGACTGCACTTGGAACAAGCAACCCATCTGTGCTTCATGAAACCATGAGAACCATGTCAGTAACTGGCTGTTTGACTTGCTTTTGTACTGACTACTTAATTTTCATTCTGAATTCATATTGTTGAAGTTCCAAATGTCTCTTGGAAGGATATTCGTAGGCTGGTACATTTAGGAAAATTAAGTTACAAGACCAAATTTCTGAAATATGCTATATGAGGGAGCTCCTATGTAAAATACCTGCCTTTCAACTTTCGTGTTGACAAAATAATATAGTTGTAATGTGTTGCCAATAGTGTTCATACATTTTTCTAAAAAAATTCCAGCATTTCGATTTGCTTTCTTCTATTTTTCTAGAGAAAATATATACTTATGTGCTCTTGTTGCAAAGCTATAATGACTGTATGCTGGTGCACTCTGCCCGTTTGCACAAATGGGATCTTGCAATATATTCGGAACATCTAAATTACACCTACTTCTACAATTGATCTTCTTGGACTGCGATGTTTTCACAAATGAAGAATTTACACGGTTCCGATTTTATTGATAACTTATGTTTGATTTCTGTTTTGTTTTGGAATGATTATGTTGATCTAATACGATACTCATTGATCCATATAAAAGTTAGGATAGGTCAATGATGGAGCTGATGGCTCGCGGAGCTCCAGCAAGAATCTAACCAGCTTCTATGCGGCGGAAGCAGACCACAACATATGGCGGGATAAAAAGTAGAGAACTAGAGGAAAAGGATGAAGTTGCACCAATTTGTACTTCTATTTTATTGGGTTCTCACACATGCTCTGACTAAAAATTCATTTACATATTTTGAAAGATGTACTTGGAGTATGCATATTGTTTAAAGTAAAGTGTATGCTATTGGTATATGTTATTACAAATATTCCATATGATGAAAGCTAACGCTCGTAGAGGAATGTTATTTCAGCCGTGGCAACGCACAGGTATAGACCTAGTTAATGGAATATGATTAATTAGTTCACGTTAATTAGTTGACGGTAATTTTGGGAATTTGAGTTCCCGTGCATTCAAACCAGCCGAGTTCCCGTACGTGCATGCAAGAATGTACATAGACGGCTTTTGTTCCCGCAGTTAGCCGGTTACGAGGATTATCTGGAGGGTGAGTTATCAAAGTTTAGTGTCAAGAATTTTATAAATAATTTACTAGAAGCGATGCCCTGCTACCCTTGTAAACTCTTACGAGATTTTTGCCCTTGTATGCGGTTAATCAATTACGAGAATTTTGTAAAACGATTTATTAGAAGCTGTTCTTGTGTGTGATTTACCGGAACATTTTAATGCAGATTTTTTAACTGATTTATTAAAATATGTGCTCCTTGTATGTGATTTACGATAATCTTGTATATTTAGTTTAACAACCAATTTATGATTTATTGGGATCATAGCTACATCAAAATTTTAAATATGATACGTGAATTGTGAAATACACAATACCATGTGAAGAAGAAACACAATATATGTAAGTTTGGCAAATGGAAACAAGAGGTCAAATAAATATTGAGTAATTGTAGTGTTACACAGTGGGTTTGACAAAAGTCGAGAAACAAAGCCAACCATACACCCGAATCAAAATTCAGTTGGAGTTTGAGAGCAGTGCATACTAATAGGATACACTGAATTTAAGGAACACTTAAATCATATAGAGCTTCTCTCATCCAGTTGTAAGTTTCTTTTTTTTTCTCTCGAATACACAGGAGAGCTGCGCATCATTATATTAATAGAAGAGAGAGAGTCTTACATAGAAAGACCTGCAAGAGCTTAATTACCTAATCCAGTTGTAGGTTTCAGCTGGTTCTCCAGAAAATTGAACTGTGACCAATTACACAAATGCCTATGGGCTGCCCTTATGAGGGGAACTTAACTAGAAATTGTCGGGATCACCTGAAAATTTCAAAACAAGAACAATGAGAACAATAGTGAATAATACGTTGTCATTCCACGTTCTAATATTGTAGAAATCAGATTTCAGATGTCTATCTCTAAATATTTAGAAGTTATTAAATGAAGTCTAGTGGGAATATGCTGCTAATAGAAAAGGAATCAGATCGTTGTAAGGCGGATTTTTGCACACAATCACCCTAGACCAAAAGGAAAAGCTCTAAAACATTGGATAAACAATGGTTAAAAATTAATGAAGGGGTCTACAGCACTTTGCTGCCTCGACCTAGGTATGTTAAACTTACTAAAAATTGCCAGCAAAAAGTAATTTAATAAATTTCCTATGTGGTGTATTTAGCAGTGTGAAGGGTCGATGAACATATAGTAAAATTACAAGTGTTGTGCGCTATGGTATTACAAGAACATATGCAAATAAATTAGTAAATGAGGTAAATTACCAGTATGAACCTACAGATATTAATTTATTTGGTTAAATTATATGGTTAATTTACTACTGTCAAGTGTCAATGAAGGTCTAGTAAATTGCGAGAATTATGTACGTTATATGTGATTTATGATAATTTCTGTAAATTATTACTAGAATTTGTGCCCCTTGTAGGTGATTTATGATAATTCAGATTAGTATCCTAATGATTTACGAGAGTTAAAGTAACAAGAATCTACACACTTGCAAATAACATAATGATAAGAAGTAACACTGACCCAAAATATGCCCAGAGATTGATCGACATTTTTTGTGCCTACTGAACAGTGAACACAAGGATCGTACTAGTAGCAGACTACTAGAAGAAGGAAAATAGGTTGCAGTCTCAAAATATATGGTTATTTGCTCCTGTGATTGAGTTGCCACGAATAAAGTAATGATGAAATCGATCTGAACAATGTACGTGTTAATGCAATCTTCAGAAATCAAACTGCTACATTAGATGAGCTTATCTTGGCATTGCAGTAGATAGATGGAAAAATATGCAAGAATAATATTCCCATTTGAAGTTATCCCTACTCTAATCCTATAAACAATGACATATTTTTTATATTGGTTAGACAAATTACGGCTGAAGAGTACGCTAAAAATTGGTTCAACATTTTCTTATGGGAATTTCCACAAACACCTCTGGAAACGGTACAGACTACAGCTAGCAATTTTTTCGCTAGAACTCAACGTGAATTTCAAAAGGTTGTTTGGGGGCATCAGCTCTAAACTGAGAAGGAAAAAAAAAAGTAGGCTCAAGCCTAGCCTTGTTTGCAGATAAAACTACCTTTGCTTCCTGCAATCAGCAATCGTTCTCAGGGGTAAAATACAGATGTAACGAATTCAATATCTCAGCATTTCGTGTCAGCAATGAATTTCTTGGATTACCTGTACTCGCTCGCTGGTGCATGGCAGCGACAACCTTGGACAGCGGCGCCGGGTAGAGAGGAGCGGAGAGAGGGACGTGTGGCGCCAGAGAATGGTGTGGCTGGTGGGGAGGGTGAGCGCCTCGACGACCACTGGCTGCACTGGCGAGGGGGAGGCCTTAGCGGCCGGCGGAAGGAAGAGACAGGCTTATCTAGCTTGTTCCGTGTGCTACTAGCGTTCGGCAGAGAGCGGACGAGAGCACATCGCGCGAGTGAACGACGGGAGATCGAGCTACGGTATGATCCAACGGCCGAGAACTTTAGATGACGTGGACGAATCAGACACAGGATTGTATGGTGCTGATTTCGTTCGTTAGAGATTCTGTAGCCGGCTACAGAGAAGCACTATATATAGGAAAAATTTATTCTACACACGCTTGTTGCTACTACCATATATGTATCTTATGATGTAGGACGTATTTGACCCAACAAAGAGTATTTACGCGGAGTATGTGATCATGTTAGACCTTCTATGAAATTTTGAAAATATATATTTATATATATATGCATTGTTTTTAACTTCTCTTGCATTAAGTCATGTTCATGATCCTTGTTTTAAAAATTCAAACACCTAGAATGTTACACGCACCCCCTTCCGACCATTCGAATGGCCAAGACCGATCTCTCGAGGAGCCCCGACCACTATGGCTGCGGGACCCCTCCTCTCTCGTTGTAGCCAGCCCCGAGCCTATAAAAGGGAAGCTGATGCCCCCCTCTCTCTCCAGAAAAAAACAATAATCCCACCCATTCTCTCGAGCTAGCTAGCACCCGTTGTAAGCTCCTGAGCACTTGAATTCAAGGAACACGATCCCAAACTGGACGTAGGACATCCGCCTAAACCAGTATAAAACCTTGTGTTTGAGTGCTAGCCATCGAGCCCGGGAAGCGCGGCGTAAATTCACTTGCCGATGGTTCAAGGCACTGACATAAAGACTAATGGACCTTCTCACTCCATAACGGTACATGTACCGTGTGAAGATGGACACCATCCCAAATTCGCCACGTGCACTCTCCCTATATAACACCCAAACAAATATGCTCATGGCCATGGAGTTGATAACTCCTATTAATTCTGAAATTTTCATGTTAAGTTTGGTTATCTTGGCCGTGGTTCGCAGTCGCTTCATGGGGCGGCATGAAAAGTAGCAGTGAGGGTGAGCATCTTGAAGGTGGAGTGGCACTTTCTCCTTCAGGCATGCCCTCATTGCGGATGTGGCACGACCGTGGTCGGTGGGCGCCGATGCCTCCGTTCACATGTGGTTACCGCCGCTGCGGCAGACGCGAGCCTGTGGCCGAGCAGCCCGCACGCTGCCCCGCCTTAGGTCACCCACGGGCATGGCTGGCTGCTGTTGCTCCCCATATTGGGCACTGTTGCCAACACCACTATCCCCAACACCTCATCACCGTTGGTTGAACTCAAACTGACGGTGATAGACTTTCACCGCCGGTTCGTGTGTAGGTGGTCATAATGTCCACTGAAACCAGCGGTGAAAATCCATATCACCGCCAGTTTGAGATGCGAATTGCGGTGAAAGTTCAAATGATCATCATCGCCGTTGGTTCGCAATACGAACCGGCGATGATAAGTGAACAGTAAAACTTGCCACCTCGTTTTAAATTCAAAACCTACCCATTCGCATAAAAATTTATAATTTTCCATACAAAATTGGATGAAGATAAACTTCATATCAAAATTATAGACCTCGACGAGATATATAACTTTATAGTTGACAACTTTTTCATTTGAAATTATTTATATATGTAATTATTAAACCATTCAAACGACCTTAAATGAAAAATAGAACAACATCAAAGTTGTAGTACTCAACGTGATCTATAACTTTGGAGTTGACAACATTTTTATTTAAGATTGTCTTGCACGTAATAAATTTAATATAAGACTTAGAAAAGTTAGTATAAAATGAATAATATCCAATCACTTGGCACAAATGTCTGTGTATGTAGGAAAAATGACCCCATTAGGTCATATTGTGATTTTGGTGATTGAGTGACAACATAGTCAATGGAACTAACAAGTTTGTAAGATCAAGTTTGTAGGATTTCTAGGTCCCATGGATGGAGTGCAATCCATATGCAAGATGGTCCAAATCGTCATCAAGATGCAATGGATGTAGTGAAACCGCAGAGATTGGTTGACAATTTGGACAAGTGCAGCTGAAATCAGGCGATTGGTTGAACCGACTGTCGGTGTTTTATCGGCAAGCCTACCTAGGTATACCCTAAGGTAGTAGACTTGTGGTTAGGGTGTCGTCGAGATCAGGAACTCGATGGTGCAAGGAACACAAGGGTTTAGACAGGTTCGGGCCGCAGTATGCGTAATACCCTACGTCCTGTATGGTTTTGTATTGCCTTGAGGGTTATGAGATCTTTGGAGGGGGTTGCTGCCCGCCCTTATATATCGTGGGGGGACACGGTTACATGGAAATCCCGATCTGGTACGAGCTTAGGAGTCCTAACTGAGTACTTTCGGGTAGTTTCCTTCTGTACCGACTAGTTTTACTTGCTTACGAGTACTTTACAGTATGGATAAGGTATGGGACATGCCCCACCCCTTACTCTAGAATGTTCTACGCCACATGTGCAGTCCCGTTGCCCCGGGTCTGACAAGCCCCCGAGCTCTTCATAGCCGAGTACTACAGGCTTCGAGTACTTCTGGAAGTCATCCTTCGGTTTCTGCTGAAACTCCGTCTTGAAGATGTCTTCCGAGTACTTTCCTTGGCTGCTCGAGGCTGTGAGGTGCTCTAGCCTCGAGTACTTTCAAGTCTTTTCTTTCTATGGGGTGTGATGCAAATCACACTTTATGTGGAGTAGCCCCCGAGCCTTAGGTTGAATCGAGGAATCAGGCTGAGGGTCCCACTAGTCTTGAATCTTCATCTTATCTTCCAATTTTTTTTGAAAAATAAGCCATCGATGACACGTGTCCTGTAGCCCCCGAGCCTTGAATCCAAATTCCGAGGTTTGGAAAAAAGGATCCAAAAGAACGTGGCATACTAAACAGTGTTATGTACAAATTTTGTGTATAATGTGTGTGTATATGTGTGATCTGCTTTCATGGTTTTCCCTAGAAATCAATTGGTTCCAAACTCGAAAAACCCCTCTTTTCGGAATAAGTTCCCTGAAAAAAATGGTTGATCAAATAAACTCCCCAAAATTCTTCCCAGAATAACCGCTCAAAAACAAATCACACTTTTTTTAGGAGAAAACTCTTCGGCTTCCAAACAGTAGATCTGAGCCGACCCGCTGGTTATTTAACCGCGCGGTGACAGTAGGATTTTTACCCCTTCTCTCTCTGCCTTAGCCATTTCGCTTTCTCCCACTCCTATGCCGCCAGTGTTTTAGATCTACGGTTTGAGAACCTCGCTGAGTCCATGGGAGAATCCCGCTTCACCGTCGGAGAGTCCTTGCGCCTCTCTCTCGAAGCCCCCGAGCATATGCGAGTAAAGCGGATTGTGGCATTCAAGATGGGCAACAAGAAGCAGTCGAGCAAGGGCAAGAAGGAGGAGACGACCACCGGCGATTGGGAGAGAAGTAAGTGCACCCGTGCCAATCTTCTTAACTTGGTTGCTCAAGGTCTTCTTCAATCGGAGGAAATGGTTCAGTGGAAACCGTCCCTCCACCAATTCATTCCGCAAGAAGATGTAGATCAGATCGTAATCTTGGAGCATTTTGTTGAAAGGGGATTGGCCCTCCCTGCATCTGATTTCTTCTGCAGCCTTCTTTATCATTGGGGTATTCAGATCCATCATCTGAACCTTAACTCTATCGTCCACCTCTCCATCTTTGTTCATTTCTGCGAAGCTTTTCTTGGCATCGAGCCACATTTCGACCTTTTTTGCTATTTCTTCCATCTACGCCAACAACCTTCTGAAGAGAGGCAATATATTGTTGGCGGAGCGGGTCTTCAGATCAAGCAGGGGAGGGGAAAGAAGTATATTGACTATACCCTTCCCACAAACCACTCGGGCTGGAGGTCATTATGGTTCTACATCGAGAACCATGAGCAAGCACTGCCAGAGAGAACTCCAGGGAAGGCAGAGTGGAGGCCTGAGTGGAATGTAAAGTTGAATGAGAACCAAATGGTTCAGGTAGATGAGCTGCTCGACTTGCTTGCAGCACATAAGGAAACTGGAGTGACTGGAGCGTCCGTTCTGGCCTCCATGTACAAGCGGCGTATCATGCCTCTGTAGAAGAGGTGTCGATTTGGATTCGAGTACTTAGGAAGTAATGATCCATCTCGCCTTTCCACAGAGATTCTTCCTTCGCAGACTGCTCTGGACCGTGTTCGCCGAGTACTACTTGATGCGAACATAGTTCCATACGTACCGAAGCTCTTCAGTGCAGTGAATCCGCCGAAACCGGTGAGTAATTTGTCTGTCGATTATTTGCAGAAGTTGCGGAGCATCCCTGGGTACTGACTTGTTGTTGTTATTCATTGCAGGGGCAAACTGATCTATTCTGTAGTCCTGCTCTAGATCCTGACGTGCCTCGGGTGGATCACCTCAAGCCAAGTGCGTTCCCGATGCTCAAGACCAGTCGTTTAGACCGTGATCCTTTAACTGATGAAGAAATGACGGATTCTGACGACCATCTTCCTTTGGCAGCTTTTTTGAAGAAGTCTTACAAGGAATCGAGTAGTAGCAAAGAGATCCCGAGCCACCCTACCAAGCCACGGATGGGTGTGAGGAAGTGAAAACTCTCCCTTGCCGGCCTATCAGACGACAACCCAAGGTAAATAATGTCCTCGAGTACTTTTCCTTATCGATTTTGATGTTCTTTGCTGAGTTTTCTATGTTCCGTCTTCAGTCCTCCCACCTCCCTTGTGTCCAAGCATTCCAAGGACGTGGGAAAGTCAGGCCCTGCTGGGCATGATGCCGCACCGGAATTCGACGTCCAGCCTGGTGCGGCGGACCCTTCAGCTGTTGACGTGTCACCGAGCCCAAGCAGTCCTATCCCAGCGAGCGCCTCGTCGGCTCCACCGAAGGAACCTGCTGGCGGATCGGGGAAAGCAACTACACGATGGCCATGGCTGATTGGACTCAAGAAGGTGGTGACCAAGAGATCCCCCTCGTAAGTTTCGAGTACTTAATCTTGTACTTTTGTACTTCATTTTGTCCAGAATTTGATGTAATTGCCTTTGTCCAGCCCTTCCTCTGCTCTGAGCTTGGGTGAGCCTGACGATGCCTCAGCTACCCAAGCCCCAGAGACTGGGAAAGAGTCGGATGCTGCAGCGTTGGAGACCGGTTCTGCAGCTCCTCCTCCTCCGCCTCCTCCGGCCACCATTGCCGAAGCAGAAAAAGAAATGATGTCGGAGGAAGCTGATGCGGAACGAGTGGATATAGATCCTCCTGCATCCGAGATCCCCGAAGGTGAGCCCATTGTGCCTCCTTTGCCCCCCGGTACCATTCTGCCTGAAGCAACATTAGTAGCCGCGGGCGAAGTGGCAGGCGAGCTATCCAAAGAATCGGGCGCACAAGATGTTAGTTCCGCGGGTAATGCTGACCCTGGTGCCGGCACCATAGAGTCCGCGAGTACGAGTGGCCCTAGCGCAGGAGATGCTGGCACCGCGAGTACTTCTGAACCCAGCGCTCAAGCAGCGGAGAAGGAAAACTTGCTGGTAACGCCGTATGGCTGGCAGCATGCGATCAAGCTGGACCTGATTGAAGATCCTTATCTCACCAAGGAGAAGAGGAGACATATCCATGGCGTCTTTAAGGACTTGTACGAATTCATCACAGTAAGTATCTATCTTCCTCGAGTAGTTAGCACTTCCTCTATTTTGGTGTGATAAATACTGACTGCTATTTGTGTATTGTAGAATCTGATGGACCGCTCCCAAGAGAAGTCTGAAAAGCTTAAGTTCATTCAGGACGGCCATCGCCAGCTGCAAGAGAAGGATCGCAGGATCTCTGAAGAAGTTCTCAAGAATGTTGAACTGCAGAACATACTCGAGCAGCTGGATACATGCTGGCGGAGAAAGACCGCATGCAAAAGGAACTTGAAGATTTCAAGTCTGCTGCGCAAGCTGTCATGGAAATGGTGGAGTTCTCATCCAATGGTGAAGCTGAAGAACAATCACTGCTGGAGAAGTTTCGCGCGACTCCAAAAGGTTGCCAGCTACATCTCGGAGGCCACCAGGACATACATAGCTCAGGCGCTCGCACTGGTGAAGTCCTACTGGCCCAAGGCAAAGCTTGAACCACTCGGTGAAGGCATGACGGCCGACTGCTCTGTGGAGCAATTCACGAATTATCGTGAAGAAGTCGAGCCTATTGCTGATAAGGTAGCTGAGAGCCTGGAGCAGGAAGGTTAGGAGTAGCAAAAACCATTGTGCCAAGAGGAACACTTATGCCACTTGTTCATATGTATAAAAATTTGCCTAGTTGATCTTTCTTCAGCGTATATCTTTATGTGATGTTTGCTAGTATGATCGTAGGACTTAAAGTATTTGGAGACGTTTGGGTTAAGCTACTCCAAGAGCATCGGCTTGGATGTAGTCAATAACTTGACGTTCCGTGAAAGTGCTCGTAGAGCGGAAGGACTTAGCTTGGGTTTACCCGGTCAAACGGTACGCAAAGCTAGCCTTTAGGCTTATGAGCCTAAACGGTTTTAGGTGTCGACGTCCTGAGTGTTAGCAAGGAATGATTTAACCATATATTGGGCTTGGTAACCCCTTCGACGGGTGCCTTAACGCTCTCTGTGGAGTAGTCGTAGCACGGGCGGAATTAGAAAAGTACGTAGAGTACTCGAATGCTTTGCCTCATGGGCTGTACTGAACGCAAGTACTCGTGGCGGAGCCCCCGAGCGTAGGCGAGCTAAGTACATGTACTTGTGGTGAAGCCCCCGAGTATAAGTAGTCGTGCGAATGTATATACTCGTGGCGGAGCACCCGAGTTTAACGTAGGCAAAAAATGTAAGAACCCGTGGCGGATCCCCCGTGTTAAAACATGCAGAAAGTAGTTGAATTACGGCGAAATCAACTCTTTAGAATAACACTGACATGCAGCTGGCGAATTGTTTTACAACTTCTACTAGGCGTAGAATTTCCGGAGATTCTCTATGTTCCAGGAGTTAGGAACTTCCTGGCCATCAGGGTACTATAGGTGATATGACCCTGGTCTTGTGACTTCTGAGACGATGAAGGGACCCTCGCACCGAGAGTTGAGTTTGTGTAGCCCAATTTTATCCTGGATGCGGTGGAGGACCAAATCACCGATGTTGAATGACCGCTCGCGTACATTGCGATCGTGGTAGTGCCGGATGCCCTACAGATAGCGGGCTGATTGAACGAGGGCACTGCATCTGGCTTCATCGAGTGTGTCCAGTTCCAGTTGCCTAGCTTCATCCGCCTCCCCTTCTTCGTACATCTCAACCCGGGGGGGGGGGGGGGGAGACCCACATGATATCTGCTGGGAGTATAGCTTCAGACCCGTAGACGAGAAAGAACAGGGTATGTCCTGTGGCTTTCGATGGCTGAGTTCGAAGCCCCCAGATGACATGATGCAGTTCGTATATCCACTTGCCACCCTTTTTGATATTCTCATCGTAGAGTCTCTTCTTTAAGCCGTCCAGAATCAAGCCATTTGCTCTCTCGACTTGTCC
Organism: Panicum miliaceum; assembly: GCA_032594955.1. Taxonomy (NCBI): domain Eukaryota; kingdom Viridiplantae; phylum Streptophyta; class Magnoliopsida; order Poales; family Poaceae; genus Panicum; species Panicum miliaceum. Next base: position 41,886,411 of record CM064061.1, on the reverse strand, counting down.
ATTGGCCCTTGGATGTGCGACTAATACATACTTCACGTCAATCGCGTTGTTCTCACAGAATTCCCAGAACTGATTTGCAGTAAAGTTTGAGCCAGGTCTGTGATGATGGTGTTGGGGTAGCCAAAACGGTACCTGATGTCCGAGATGAAGTCAACCGCCCTGTCAGTAGTGAGCTTGATCAGCTTGTACTCGATCCATTTGGTAAACTTGTCGATGGCCACCAACATATGTGTGAAACTTCCCGGAGCAGTGGTCAGGGGTGCAATCATATCGAGGCTCCAGCATGCGAAGGGCCAGAAGGGCAGCATGGTGATGAGGTTGTGGGTCAGGATGTGAGACTGCTTGCCGAAGAATTAACAGTTCTGGCACTTTTGCACAAGGTCCTCGGCGTCGGAAACTGCTGTTGGCCACCAGTAACCTGCCCTGTAAGCCTTCCCGACCAATGTCTTGGACGCTACGTGATTTCCACATGTACCCTCATGTATCTCGAGTAGTATGTTGCGGCCCCGAGCCCTTGGGACACACTTCATGAGTACTCCGGTACTAGCTCCACGCTTGTAAAGCTTATCTCCCACAATGACAAGCCCCTTGCTGCACTTCATGATGCGTATTGCTTCTGAGCTTTTCTTGGTCACCCCAGGAGGTAGTTTGTTTTCTTTGATGAAATCGATGAAAGTCCCCCGCCAGTTGATCTCCGACAGCATGACCTCCCGACTAGGATCCTGGGGTCCCGAGTCGGTGGTTGCTTGATTCGTGGTCTTGATTGACGGTTCTTTGAGTTCTTGGATGATAACTCCTGCTGGGACTTGGGCTCGAGTAGAACCAAGCTTGGAGAGTACATCTGCTCCAACGTTGTTGTCCCGGACGACATGATGAATCTCCAGGCCAACGAATTTGTTCTCCAGCTTGCACACTTCCATGACGTATGCGTCTATCTCCTCCTTTGTGTAGTCCCACTCTTTGTTGACTTGCTGTACGACCAGTAGAGAGTCGCCGTACACAAGTAGTTGTTTGATGCCCAGGGAGACTGCCAGGCGGAGCCCGTGTAGTAGCGCTTCATACTCGGCCTCGTTATTGGACACCTTCCAAAGGATTTGCAAGACAAACTTGAGTTGTTCACCCTTCGGAGAGATGAAAACTACTCCTGCCCCGCCGCCCTCGAGCTTGAGCGACCCATCGAAGTACATCGTCCAATGCTCTGGTCGGCTGGCTGGTGTTGGCACTTGATTTTCCCGCCACTCGGCCATGAAATCAACCAATGCTTGGGATTTGATGGCTGTTCTTGGCTTGAAGTTGATAGAAAGAGCTCCCAATCTACTACCCACTTGGATATATGACCAGTGGCATCCCGGTTGTGGAGTATGTCCGCCAACGAGAAATCAGTAACAACTGAGATCTTGTATTCGTCGAAGTAGTGGCGGAGCTTTCTGGATGTGATGAGTATTGCATAGAGTAGTTTCTGAATTGAAGGGTAGTGAACCTTCAACTCAGAGAGTAATTTGCTGATGAAATAGACTGGCCTCTGCACACCAAATGCATGGCCTTCCTCGTTGCGCTCCACCACTATGGCTGTGCTGATCACATGAGTAGTTGCTGCGATGTACATGAGCAAGTTCTCCCCTGGACGTGGTGCTGTGAGGATGGGTGGCGACTGCAGGTGTTGTTTGAGGTCCTGCAGGGCCTTCTCAGCTTCCTCCATCCAGTGGAACTTGTCTTTCTGCTTCAGAAGCTTGAAGAAGCGAAGGCCCCATTCTCCAAGTCTTGAGATGAATCTGTTCAAGGCCGCCATGCACCCTGTTAGCTTCTGAACATCCTTGATCGTTGCTGGCCTTCATGTCGGTGATGTCGATGATCTTGTCCAGATTAGCTTCAATCCCTCTTTGACTGATGATGAACCCGAGTAGTTTCTCTAACGGTACGCCGAAGACGCACTTCGTCGGGATGAGCTTCCATTGGAACTTCCGGAGGCTGTGGAATGTTTCCTCTAGGTCCACAATGAGATCCTCGGGAATTCTGGTCTTAACGACCACGTCATCCACATAGGCCTCCACGTTGCGGTGTAGTTGGTCTGCAAAACACATTTGTATCGCCCGCTGGTACGTGGCCCTCGCGTTCTTCAGCCCAAAGGACATAGTCTTGTATGCATAAGTCCCAAAGGGGGTGATGAAGGCGGTCTTGATTTGGTCTTCTTCCTTGAGGGCAATTTGATGGTAGCCCAAATAGCAGTCAAGGAGGCAGAGTACAAAGTCAGTGGTGGAGTCGATTACTTGATCGATGCGCGGTAGCCCAAAGTGATCCTTCGGGCAGTGTTTGTTGAGATCAGTATAATCAACAAACATTCTCCATTCATTATTTTTCTTCTTTTTTACAAGGACAGGGTTGACAACCCACTCTGGGTGGTACACCTCTTTGATGAAACCAGCCGCGAGTAGTTTAGCCAACTCCTTTTTGATTGCTTCCCTCTTATCCTGAGTGAATCTACGGAGACACTGCTTTTTAGGGGTAGCATCAGGATCTACTTTCAGGCTATGCTCGATCAGTTCCTTGGGCACCCCTGGCATATTCGCTGGTTTCCACGCGAATATGTCTCGGATGGCCCTAGAAAACTGATGAGCGCGCTTTCCTATTTGGGGTTGAGTTGTGACCCAATCAGAGCAGTCTTGGACGAATATCCCTCCTAGAGCTGCATGGTCTTCAGGGCAAGTTCTCCAGTAGGTTGTACTTTCGAGCGATTTGCCTTCTTCTGGGGAATTTCCAGCTGTACCTCAGAGAGCTGTTGCGGAACCGCGAGTACTTCTCCTGAAGTATCTGGTACACGCATAGTTGAGGCGTACTCGATGGCCTTCTGGTCGCAGTCGTAGGACTTCTCCAGGTCGCCGTGGAAGGTGAGGACACCGATCTTTCCTGGCATCTTCAGGAGTAAGTAGACGTAGTGCGGTATGACCATGAACTTGACCATTATCGGTCTACCCAAGATGGCGTTGTAAGAGGTTTCGAAGTTGGCAACTACGAACTTGATGTACTCGGTACGGTAGTTTTCCCTCGTCCCAAAGGTGACGAGAAGCACCACCGTGCCAAGCGGCGTTGCTGCGTTCCCAGGTACGATGCCATAGAAGGGAACCTTGCTAGGGGTGAGCATATCGATGAAGTTCGTCCCCATCTTCCTTAGAGCACTTGCAAAGATGATGTTGAGGCCGCTTCCTCCGTCGATGAGTACTTTTGCGAGCCTGACGTCCGTGACCACAGGGTCTAGGACTAGTGGGAGTTTGCCTGGCTCAGAAAAGCTCGTCCACTGATCAGCCCGGGAGAATGAGATGGGGACCTCCGATCGACGGAGGGGTCGTGGTACCCTCGGCTCAACGGACATGATCTCGTGGCGGTGGAGCTTCTGAGTCCTTTTGGAGACAAATCCCGATTTGCCACCAAAGATGACGTTGACCACCTTGGATACGTTGGGAATTCCCCGGCGTCTGCCTTGTTCTCCAGATCCTCATCGTCCTTGTTCTTCTTCTTCTTCTTCTTGTTGCCCTTCTCTAGGGGCGGAGCATTGAGGGACTTCCGGAGTTGGTAGCTCGAAAGCAGCATGCTTTCAGTGTGGGTGCCACGAGCATTGCTTCTGCATGAGTTTGTCAAACTCCTCTTGCAAATTAGATGTCTTCTTGCCTCGCGGTGCGCGATTGATAGCTGTGAAGATATCGTCTGGCTTGCGCTTTCGGGAGGATCCCGAGTAGTCCCGCTGGCCTCTATCATTGCAGTGGTTGTTGTTGCGCTTGGTGTAGTCATTGCTGCGCTTCGAGAACCGATCTCGCTCTTGCTTCTCTTGGTCCGCTAGGTCTGCATCATGTCACGGAGGGCAGCAACGGTCTTGGGACGGTTGCGGCCGAAGTCGCGGAATAGGGCCTGGTCGGTGAGGCCGTTGTGGAAGCAGTCGATGACGTCACTTTCCGAGATGTTGGCGATCGTAGCTCGGGTGTCGAAGAAGCGGCGTGTATACGAGCATTGGAGCTCGTTCCTTTCTTGCTTGCATTGGGACATGTCATGTCGAGTACCTACCCGTGCAATCGCCCCCTGGAAGTTGTCTATGAGGACGTTCCGCAGTTGCTCCCAGGAGTCAATGGAGTTCTTGGTGAGGCTCTCCAGCCACGTGAGTGGGGCGGACTCCAAGACCATCGGGAAGTAGATGACCTTGGTGGTGTTGGTGCCGCCTGCAACTTCATGTGCGGTGGAGTAGCATCGTACCCACTGCTGAGGAGATTGCTTACCATCGTACTTGGTGATGCCGATAGGTTTGAATCCCTCTGCGTACTTGTAGTTGTCGAAGCGAGAAGAGAAGGCGGGGAATCGATCATTGTCGTCCCGCGCGGCATTCCCCTCGGCTCCGGCATGTTCCTTCCTCCGGTTGTCGATGATAGAGCGGGCATCAAGGCCGGCCTTGATCTTGTCGCGGAGGTCACCCGTTGGCAGGTTCTCGATTTCTGAGAGATGATAATTGCCAACGGATGCTTCTGGTTGGGGTGTGTGGGTTGCTGGACGGCTTCCCTGCGGAGCAGCAGGGCGGCTTCCCTGTGGGGCAGGCCCGCGGCTTCCGTGTTGGTTGTTGGTGGGAGCAGCTGGTCGCCTAGGGTTACTCCCCGGTGTTCTGCTGACTTGGCTTTCGCCCTGGCCCCCGCGCCCCCCGCGAGAGACCGAGGGCATTGGGTTCTGCTGGTTGATCTGCAGCAATGCCCGCTGCGCCATGCGAACGACGGTCTGGACTTGCGGGTCGGGGTTGCTAGCTAACACTGCAGTTATACCGGCAATGTTGGCGGCAGGCGTATTGAACCCGGCGTCTTGCGCTGCCGTGAACTCGGCGTTGAGGTCACGCTGAATTCGTGCGCGCCGATCGTTGGCGTCCCTTCTACGCTTGGCACGCTTCTTGTTCAAAGCCTGCGAGCCTCACGGTCCTGAGCGGACTCGTTGGCAGCATCTGCGGTGTGTTCATCCTCGGAGATCTGCTTAGGCCTTTTGTTGTGGTGCCTGTCGCTATACTCGTCGGATTCCGCCATGAATACGTGGCGGTGGGTGGATGGATCGTCGGAGCTATAGTCAATGAGTACAGTTCCGCCGAGGGTGGTCTCATCGAGTGGTTTGCCCTCTTGAAAAGGCAGGGAGTCAAGGTGAGCAACCAATCTTCCATCGTCTCCGAGTAGTTCGGAGGGTCTCATGCCCTTCCAGTACACGAAGCGACCCTCCGATGTGGAGGTTATAACCAAACCCTAGCCACCCGTGTAGGGTTCAGCCTCGGGATCAGAGTCTAAGTCGTAGTCATCAAAGATAGTGGCCTCCCGACATGCGGTGGCGTCCTTCTCCCCGAGCTCGAGTAGTTCGTCCAGATCCTTCTCCAATATGGAGTAGAATTCAGACCTCATGGCGTTCTGATAGACAGAGGCCGTGTTGCGCAAACCGAACGGGAATCGGTCATGCTGCCCCCCAGATGGAATCGAGTCCGATCCGAGGAAGCTTGATGCAGCATGAGTCCGAGTCGCGTCAAAAACGGACAGCTTCTCAATCTCCCTGGCGAGGTCAGAGAGCAGCATCTCGTCGAGAATGTCGACGAACTCGTCGAGAACGCTGCTTGGTGTTGCTGCAGATGCCTCCGGCTTGTCATCGACAAGGTGCCGACAGAAATCACCTGCGCCATCAGAAACGCAGACCCAGGAGCCGAAGATGAAAGTTGTGCCCGCGGGGAGCATAGAGCTGGTGAAGCTGAAAGTTGCCATCGAATTCGCCGGTGGATCTTTGATGAGCACCCCTACCTGGCGCACCTGCTGTCGGTGTTTTACCGGCAAGCCTACCTAGGGATACCCTAAGGTAGTAGACTTGTGGTTAGAATGTCACCGAGATCAGGAACTCGATGGTGCAAGGAGCACAAGGATTTAGACAGGTTCGGGCCGCGGTATGTGTAATACCCTACGTCCTGTATGGTTTGTATTGCCTTGAGGGTTATGAGATCTTTTGAGGGAGTCCCTGCCCGCCCTTATATATCCTGGGAGGACAGGGTTACATGGAAATTCCAGTCTGGTATGAGCTTAGGAGTCCTAACCGAGTACTCTCGGATAGTTTCCTTCTGTACCGACTAGTTGTATTTGCTTACGAGTACTTTACAGTATGGATAAGGTATGGGACATGCCCCACCCCTTACTCTAGAATGTTCTACGCCACGTGTGCAGTCCCATTGACCCGGGTCTGACACCGACGGTTCAAGATTTCAACGGGTCAGTGCATTGGCAGTGCATTGAATATCAATGTCTATTGCACCGGTTAAACCGACGCTAGAGTCACAGGCGTCGCTACAATGGTATAACCATTGTCCAGAGAGCATGTGTGGGCGATGCAAAAAGGTCCTGCACTACCAGATGAAATGATGCCCTGCAGAAACAAAGCGTCAGTGCATCAACAGTGCATTGAAGATCCATGTCTTCAGGACCGGTTGAACCGACAGTCTATCAAACGTGTTAGTGCATTTGTGCTACTATCACTCAGAACGAATGTTGGAGTTGCAACAGTGAAGTCTTCACGACCGGATGAACTGACGGTATGTTGGTGCAAGCATCACTGCAATGACGTCAGCTGCAGAGAGACATTGGGATTCAACGGCTAGGGAGCAAGGTCAGAGTGACCGGTTGAACCGATGCTACTGGTCGGATGAACCGACGCTATGTACTTTTCTAAGTAAAACTATGTAACAACTAGTATTGGATTCCTAGCCTATATTAGGCCTCTCCCCGGGTCATTTGGGGTTGCTGGAGCTGCTGGAGCTGCTGGAAGTTGAGAGAGACACATAAGAAGTTCTCCAAGCCACCCAAGAGCATATTGATCACATCCTTAGGTTTAGCATAAGCTTTGTGAGAGTTAGTGCTAGAATTAGCTCTTGAGAAAGTGAGAGAGCAAGGTGTTGTGCCTTGTGTGCTGGTTCAAGAAGTGAACCACCATTGTATCTCGGTGTGCCGGACCTTTGGAGCTTTGGTGGCTCGCCGGCAAGTCTTCGACCCTCCAGCTTGATGTGGAGCGGCGACGATGACTTTGTGCGGGGGACATGGAGACCCCCTTCCTTGGTAGAGAAGCTCCCTAGTGGATAGCGGGATCAAGGTGACCATGGTGACTTGACATAGCCTTGGTGGTGAGTCAAGAAGAGTCCCGGAAGAGACTTGGTCACCGGGAAGCAATACTCTTTGTGAGTGCTTCAACAACGTGGAGAGGGATTGGCTTTGTGCCTAACCGAACCACGGGATAAATCTTCATGTCGAGAGTTTGCTTCCTTTCATCCCCTACCTTTAAGCTCCACATTTCATATAACAATCTTGAGTGCCTTTACATTCTTAGTGTAGTATCTTGCTAGGATTGACTATAGGTTGGGATGAAGGTTTCACACTAGAAGAACCTTATTTGCATATCTAGTTTGCATGTTTTAGCTTATATTTTGTGCAAACTAGATTGAGCCATAGGTTAAGGTTTTAAGTTATCCTAATTCACCCCCTCCCCCTCTTAGGCTACGAGCACTGATACCTTTTAGTGTAGCATAGTGGTATGGAGGGGTCGCGCAATGCATGAGGTTGTAGGTTCAAATCATCGGATGCACATTTCGCATATTATGTGTAAAAATCATGGATGTTGGATGTTGAGATGGTTGATCATTCAGTGGTTACTCATGTATTAAAAAAGAGGCAAAATAGCTAATTTCAACCCTCAACTTTTTTCCAAGGTTCAAATTTGTCCTCCAACTATTAAATGGACCAATTTAGTCCTCAGACTTTTCATTTGCGCTCAATTTAATCTCTATTGTGATGTGGCACGTCTACATGGCATGCTAAGTTATACCAGAGTGTATGGAAGGTTCTAGACATGCTACGAAGTCCAACAGCGGTATCAACTGAAGTGGTATACTAACTCAAAATTCATTAACATTGTGATAATAAGTTATTAATGATCTCATTGTTTTTTGTGGGCCCATGAATGCATGGGTATCTATAGGGAGCCCTCAAATAAAACCGTCATTGAATCTACATGTAGCATTGTTCCTGATTGTGTTTCCTTCCTGTTGACGCAAAAAGCCATGGGTCGGCCTTCAGCGCCGGCACACGCGAGGACGCGGGAGCCTCTTGCTTCACTCATGCACGGCGTCCAAAACTGGCTGCGTGGTGGTGCAGGGCGTGCCAGTCAATTTGACCTATAATTAACAAGGGACAGGTAAAGCGGTTAAACTACCGAAACGTATCGGCTGTTGTCCGAATCGTTTCGTCGCGCGCGTCGGCCAAGCGTAAGACGCTTCAGTGGATCAATCGGCCAAAGCTCGGCCGATTGTGCGGGTAAGGTAGCGCTAAATAGGTTAGCGAAGTCTCGGTAGACAATACCTAGATGCAAACCCGATTGGCCTGACAAGGAGCAACAACAAGCTGCGCGTCGGCCGATGGTATTTACATCTAGGCTGGATAAATTGTGGTAAAACTAAATAAAAACAAGATCAAACGAATCTAATCCTGCCAAATCTAGTAAATAGCGATAACTTGTGATAATAGCAAGAAACAAGCTAGACTAAGCATATTAATCTAATAGGAACATGCTGATACCGATAAATTGGTGAACAGACCAGACCGAGATCCAATCTGCTCGATAACTTGAACTAATACAAGATAGAGGAAGAAGTGATGCGCCGTCAACCTTGAGCCTATCTGCCTCAGTCAACGCGAAACTTACCAGCAAGTCAGAGATCGAAGTTGATGCAGCCCCACGTGCTGGAAATAACTCGTAAAAGGAAAATCTACTGCAACTAAGGTGAAGCCGCCGAAAAGAGAAGAAAAGGAAAAAAGGGTTTGTGTATTGATCATTGGATAGTCTTGGTACATGACCGGAGGCAGCTATTTATAGCCTAAGCTACAAATCCTAGTCGATTATGACACACATTACTTGACTATAAAGAAAACAAACTTTCCAAAATTCTAACAGATAACTTGCCGACGTAGCTTCGTCAGCTCCTTCTAGGCTCCATCGGCTGCGACGCCTCTTCCGGCCCAAAAGGCCCATTATACTTCATTTCTTGCCTCTAATCCAGCGTTGGCCCAAATTCTATCATCCTCTACTAAACATGTTAACACGTGTCAAACATTGGTGTCAACACATGCCCCCTAGCTTCGGAGTAAATTAATACTTTGCTCTGAAGATTTGTCAATTCTCCAATCCGCGTGCTCTTTAACTCACACGGCCGATTCCTCGATTCTCTTGCCTGCGGCGAGCATAAAAATCCCTTTCTACCCTTAGCTTTGGCTCACCGTCACCACAGATTCGTCTTGGGGTGATTCGTCTTCCGTCTTTTCACCAGTCAAAATATTTTCATTGACCACTTTGACCTGATGCATTTTCTCTTCCTCGAACCGATTTTTTTGGACCATAAATAGTACCCAATTGTCTTGGTCAGTTCTTCCCAACTCCATCGGCATTCCCTTCTTGCTCTAGCTAGCCCAAGAAACCCTAGCCATCTTCTTCATCAGCAATGGCCGGAAACAAGCGCGCGGGTGAGGGCCTCTCCAATCTTCCCCCAGCTCTCCGTCGACGAGGGTAGGAATCTACTTCTCTTAATTTATTCCGCATCATGACCAGATCTGACTTGTTGCCTCTATTTTTCTTTCTTTTTTCAGAGATGATGAAGCTTCCGACGCAACACTCAAAGATGAGTCTGCGTGTACTATCTCGACCGAGTCATTTTCCAGCCACTGAATAAGGCACTGATGCATTGTGGACGGAATGCAGCACTTGGCATGAATCCAATCCCTTCCCAGGAGAAAATTGTACGATCCCTTGCCATCCATGACAAAGAACGTTGTAGGCAGAGTCTTGCTTCCAATCGTCCATTCAACAGTGATTGCCCCCCGAGCAGACAATGTATTCCCTTCATAGCTCTTGAGAACCATGTCAGTTCCCATCATGTCTTCTTCACCAAACCCAAGCTTCCGGAAGACAATGTATGGCATGAAATTGACAGCGGCCCCTCCATCGACCAACATCTTCGTCATCGGCCTGCCTTCAACGTGCCCTTTCACGTACAAAGGCCTTAGATGTCTCCACTCTTTTTCGTCTGGCTTCTCGAACGATGCTTGAACTGGATCCAGCGCAAGCTCTGCTACTGTTATCTCATCATCATCACGTACTGGTGCCTTGAATTCCATTGGTAGCATAAAAACCATATTGACCGATGCTGACGGGGTAGTTTCATCTTTCTTCACACGCCATACTTGTGATTTGACTGCCTTCTTCTCATAGGCGCGCACTTCTTCTTGCTCCCGGTTACGGAGCCTCTGAAACCTCCTCTTCTGAGAAGGGGTCAACTCCGGTATACACCAATCCGGGTATTCCTCTGGATCATTTCTGTAGCCGTCGTGACGCTCGAGTGATCTATCCAGAGGTGCTTCATCAGACACACGGGCTGCAGCTTTTTCTTCAATTGTTGCTTGCTCAGGAACCCGCGGACCCAACCGATCATGGACAGAGACACGATGCTTGCCTCTGAAAATCGACTGCTGATGATTGTCTTTATGGTGCTGTCTCTTGACATCATATCGGCCTTCCTGTGTCCCATTGCATTCAGGACAATCATCGGCCGATGGCAAGCGCAAACCCTTGTTCCAGCAGAATGCAAAGAACGGGCACCATCAGTGCTCTTTCTCTTGCTGGCGCTGATACTTGTTCAAGAGCATCTGTGATGTGACAACTCTGAGTGGCTTCCTGAAATTTCCACCTTGCTCGTATGGACCTTGGTTCCCCCTGCCGTTGGCCGATACACATGTCTTCGGATTCTCAGTATCACGATTAGGATGATCACAGGTGATACCTTTGTTGTTCGTTGACTTCCTAGGCTCCCACATCAACCGCGCTGGCTGGGAAGGGATGTTCATCAATTTTCATCGGCCTGTTGAACTTGATTCTTCCTTGCTCGATGGTCGTCTGGATCTCCTTCCTGAAAGTCTTGCAGTCTCTAGTATTATGAGTGACAGAGTGGTGCCACTTACAATACTGGCGCCCTTTTAACTCGTTGGCTGATGGGATCACATGGTTGGAGGGCAATTTGAGTTGACCCTCTTGCAGCAGTAGATCGAAGATCCTATCGGCCTTTGTGATGTCGAACCCGTAGCTTTCGGCTTCCTTCTTGGCGAATGGGCACGAGACTGGCTTCTTGGACTTAACCCATTCAGCAACGCCGATTTCAGCCTCGCTTTCTGATTCAGAAGAATCCCTAACATAGTTGACCTTCTTCTGGAACATGTTCTTCCTTGCGTCGTGGGCTCGAACATCAACATAAGCAAGCCTGGATGCTAGATGACTAAGGCTCTCGAACTCTTAGGATGAGAACTTCTCCTTGATGTGTGGCACAAGTCCTTGAAAGGCCAATTTAGCTAACTGGCCATCGCTGAGAGATAAGTTGAAACAACGACTCCTGACGTCTGTGAATCTCTGAATGTTGTCCGGGACAGGCTCGATGTTCCTCTGTTGCACCGCAGTCAGGTCGGTGATCTTCATCTCCTGTACCCCTGTGAAGAAGTACTTGTGGAATTGCTTCTCGAGATCGGCCCAAGTGATTATGGAGTTGGCTGGCAGTGATGCAAACCAGGCAAAGGTCGATCCAGAGAGAGATAGCGGGAACAAGCGGATCTTCAAGGCATCTGTCGCTGTAGCTTCCCCGCATTGTACCAGGAACATGCTGATATGCTCAACGATCGATATGTCGCTTTGTCTAGAGAACTTGGCAAAATCTGGCAACTTGTACCGATGAGGCAGTGGGATTTGATCGTAGGCTTCTGGGTAAGGCTTCCTGTACATGAACACAGGCTCCTTTGGCTTCAAGCCAAACTGATTTTTCATCACATCGGCTATCTTGCTGGCCCAATCAACTTTAGACTGCTGGACCATGAGGCTCGACATCTGAAGGTTGGCATCTTGGAAGGCCCTCTAGAATCGGGGACTGGTCGGCTGTCCCACAAGATCTTCCATCGGCTAGATGGCCGATGCATCTGCGCGATGCCCCCAGTTTGAGTTGGCGCCGGTGGAGTCTGTGGTGGATGCTGGATGATTGGAGCAGTCGGCACCAACGGCAACGTGGTAGTAGAGAAGTTCACCGCGTTGCTACTTTGTCTGAACATGTGTGGATAGATGTACGACCAGAATTCCATTGACATGCCCAACGAAGAAGGTACGAACCCTGTTGGAGTGCTGAACATGCCTCTGCTTGGTGTAGATGCGTTCATTGCCGGATTGGCAGTGAATGTCATCGTCGGTGGAGATGAAGCATGTGTTGCCGATTGACCTGGGCACTTCAGCACATAGGGCGAAGAGCTTTGTCCAGCGCGGGTCATTGGCACACTTGTTGTACTGGGCAGAACGCCATCGGCTGTCGTTGCCGATATTGTAACACCAGCAGTGGCCGATGGCACCTCATTGGAGTAGGATAGTCCTATGTTACCCCCTTGAGTGCCCTCTGCTAGGACGTTCTTGATGGCGTCCTTGATGGTCTCGATCAGCACCCCTGACTGATTGATCAGAGCGTGGTTTATGGACTGATCGAACATCTCCTTGAACTTGGTTGAGTCTTGAGTGACAGAGATGCCCCCCGGCCCTGGTAGCAGCTGCTTCTGTATTGCCTGCCCTCTTCTGGTCAAAGCGAATGACCTAAGGCAGGCGTCTTGAGATTGCTTCATAGCTTCTTCGACTAGCCGCTTCTATTCTTCATTGAGATCATCCATAGTAGGATGGGAGATCTCATCATCATTGGCTCCGTTGTTGTTGGTCATCGTGGTGTCGTTGTCGTGTCCCACTGGGCGTGCCAAAAGCGTGTTGATGCAAAAAGCCGTGGGTTGGCCTTCAGCGCCGGCACACGCGAGCAACCGGGAGCCTCTTGCTTCACTCCTGTGCGGCGTGCAAAACTGGCTGCGTAGTGGTGCACGACGTGCTAGTAAATTTGACCTACAATTGACAAGGGACAGGTAAAGCGGTTAAATTACCGGAACGTATCGGCTGTTGTCCGAATCGTTCCGTCGCGCGCATCGGCCAAGCGTCTGATGCGTCAGTGGATCAATCGGCCAAAGCTCGACCGATTGTGCGGGTAAGGCAATGCTAAACAGGTTAGCGAAGCCTCGGTAGACCATACCTAGATCCGAACCTGATCGGCCTGACAAGGAGCAATTGACAAGCCGCGCGTCGGCCGATGGTATTTAGATCTAGGCTTGATAAATTGTGGTAAATCTAAATAAAAATAAGATCAAACGAATCTAATCCTGCCAAATATAGTAAAAATACCAATAACTTGTGATAACAACAAGAAACAAGCTAGACTAAGCAGATTAATCTAACATGAACAAGCTGATATCGATAAATTGGTGAACAGACCAGACCGAGATCCAATCTGCTCGATAACTTGAACTAATACAGGATAGAGGAAGAAGCGATGCGCCATCAACCTTGAGCCTATCTGCCTCGTTTGACGTGGAACTTACCAGCAAGTCGGAGATCGAAGTCGATGCAGCACCACGTAGGAAAGAACGCGTAAAAGGAAAATCTACTGCAACTAAGGTGAAGCCGCTGAAAAAAAAGGAAAAAAGAATTTGTGTATTGATCATTGGATAGTCTTGGTACATGCTCGGAGGCAGCTATTTATAGCCTAAGCTACAAACCCTAGTCGATTACGACACACATTACTTGACAATAAAGAAAACAAACTTTCCTAAATTCTAACAGATAACTTGCCGACGTAGCTTCGTCAGCTCCTTCCAGGCTCCATCGGCTGCGACGCCTCTTCCGGCCCAAAAGGCCCATTATACTTCATTTCTTGCCTCGGATCCAGCGTCGGCCCAAATTCTATCGGCCTCTACTCAACATGTTAACACGTGTCAAAAACTAGTGTCAACACTTCCATGTTTGCGAGTCCGACTTGGAGATGAGCCCATCCAGATTCGGCCAAACTAGAGTTTTGCCTAACCATGTCGGGCCTAGCTTGGCCTGGGTTTTGGCGTGTTCTGCACCAAATAATCAACAAAACTCGTGGAACTTTATTAGTTTAATAAAATTGAATGTGATTCTTATCATATACTCTATTCTTCGAGAATATAGTCGTCGATTATTAATATAACGACTGCCAACAAGCGGCATAAAGGTTTCATTTATTATAGCAACCACAAGCTTGCATGTATAGCATGTGGCTGCGGGTGCAGGTTAGCTGCACAGCAATTGGCGGGTGCAAGGTGGTGTTTTGGGAATGTCTGTAGGTTGGTAGTGTATATGGTTGTGATTGGTATCATGCATCAGGACCTAGTCAGGCTTGTATAGTGCAGGCCCGATTTGTTTGGATAGGTGAATAGGGCCTTAGTCAGGCTAAGGTTGTGCAGAAGGCCTGGTACGGCCAGCATACTAGGAGACGCATTTGAGCTCCATGCATACTAGGAGATGCATTTGAGCTCCATCTCCAGCTTATGCAAGCTGCATGTTGAACCCCGCGTGGCCCTAAGAAAACCTCACCCAAAGAGCATGGACTCGCTTCCTCAAAAAGCTCATAGGAGTCTCAGACAACCCGGGTGACCTTCATATCAAAACAGACGTTCCGGTATGAATACAATTCGCACATCTAGTTCCATTTCTTCAAACACCAAGTATATTACATAACACATGTGTATATATATATATAGAGTGTTTGAGACAGGCACCCGAAAATAACTTATATGACTACTATGTATGTGAGTTCATCAACTCGTTTTGTGATCCAAAGAAAATTACACAAAAAAAATTTGATGTACGTAAAATATTAAGAACAATTTTGTTCATTTAATTGCATACATGTATTGATTTTAAAAAAATGATGTTTGTACGTTACAGATTTGGAGAATGAAAGAAGACCTCATCGAACCAGAAAGGGTCAGGGCAATTCAAGAAGCAATATGTGGATTCCTGGTCGACGAGGTCATAAATCCAACGGAAGAATTTTATGCAGATCATAGGGTAAGTGTGGGTCTATTTAATCCAAACCGGGAGGACGATGAGGACAACCCAACTAATAGTTGAAGTACTTGACAGAAACAACTTGTGTGCCTAGTTGTATGATTCAAATGTATATAAAAGTTGTATATATATATTAATATATATGTAGTCATCTTTGCTATGCTACATACAAATACATCTTAAATACAAGTACGGATACGAATGCTAGCTATACACAAACGGATAGAATACGAATACGAGGATCAGGAGTACCTTATTCAAGATATGATTCGTGAAGGTACGGAGCGACCGGCTTCACTCGAAGATATTGTAGCATTCGAGGATGATGGCAGTCAATATCTAAACGATACTGGTGATGGCGACGATGAGCACCGAGAAGATGTTGATCCATATGTTGGTGCAGAGGTATGTACGTGGAATTTGTGCATTTATATACATAACAAGAATACTCTACGTATGTATAGCGTGTATTAATAGATATTATTCCGGGCATCTTTTGAGGAAAGCAAAATGGAAACGAGGGTGAACCGTATTTTAGACCATCGGTACAGCCTCCTCTTTTTATCAGCAAAAAAATTTATAGACCAACTTTCCTTCGTAATACACCAGGGTGTCTGCATGCTTCATGCATGTGAGCGGGCAAGGAGAGAAGGAAAACGAAGGAATGACGTAAGCGTATGCATGCATACGTGAGGGAAGAAAAAGGATGGGTAGTCGTGCACATGTGCATAATTTCAAAATAAAAATACCGTAGTTTCAAAATCGAGCATCGAAATAAAAATCTTGTTACACCGTTATGTTTGATTTAATAAAGATCTCACACCACTATGTTTAATGATATACTTTTTTGAGAGAAAATACATTATAGTGTATTCTAATTTGCTTACAATTTTTGCAAAAGTTGCTTACGGCATTACAATATATTGATTCACACCCCCGAGTTCAGTTAATTGTATACTGGTGTTGATACAACGAAGATAGATTTCTCGTTGTGATTAATATATGAAGGTAAACAACTTTGTTGGAGTATGTGAATGTTTATTGCATGATCAATAATAGAAAACTTTAGCATATGAGTTGAGTATTTTAACTAATTTATTTTGATATTTTTCCATTATGCATAAAGCAATTTATGTCTTTTTAAAATATTGTTGAAATATATGCAAGTGGGGTCTTGTTTTGAAGGTCTCTTCAAAAGAGATACAGTTGTGAAATTGGAATTTGAATTTGATGTATGGTTTAAGAACTGCAACTTTTTTAAATTTTGAAATTGCTTGCATGTGCCACTCTAGTTGAGTAGCTATCATCGATCTAGGATTTAACGTGGTCTAGTCTGGTATAGTTGATGGGTTAGATGAGCATATAGTAAGTAGCAGGATCTATGGAAAATGTGCACGCCAAATGGGAGTAGGAGACAGAAAAACTGACGCCAAGCTGGCGGAGATGGGAAAGAAGGAAAAGAAGAAAAGGCTGTTTTTTCTTATGAATTGTATCATAGTGTAGTAATTTAGGACTAAGTCAAATTCTAAATGAATTTGAACTCAAACGGAATATTCTAATTTAAGTACCCGAAAGCAAAATGTACCAGGAGGAATGCATGAAACATGTTTATAGTCTATGACTGTTTAATTCAATTTAGAAAATATGAGAAAATCAGGGCATTGATTGTGTTACTTTTTCCTCCCAAAATTATAAAATTTTTGGAGCGTGACACGGATACTAGATCCTTTCAATTCAACCGTACATTAATGCAGGAGATCATCACAAGCTTGACTTTCTATACTTTGTGCAAGTCAAATTGGTTCATAGTGCAATTATGCAAGGTAGTCTATTATATATGTACTCCCCTCCAATTGCAAATTTAAATAATTTTTATGCCTATACGTCGATCATTTTTTAAAATTTTTTTGACTAACATTATAAATAATTATGTAGACTGAAAACATAAGTTGATAGATTTAGTTCCAACATTAATTTTTTCACAAACTAAAATCTTTCTTTGAAATATTTTAGGACAAGTCACTACTCCCTCTATCCCATAAAAATGCAATTATAAATTTGCTCTAAGTCAAACCACATTAAGTTTGGTTGAACTTATAGAGAAGTTATCCACATTTAGTACACCATATAGGTAAGATATGAAAATATACTTTTATGATGAATTAGTGATACTCATTTGTTTCTTTTTTTGAGGCATACGTGATACTCATTGGTTATCATAAATGTTTGTACATTTTTAGCATAAAGTGGTCAAATTCAATATGGTTTGACTTAGGACAAAGTTAAAAGTGCATTATTCTTTTGGGGTGCACAATTTAGCAAATAATCACCCATTTTGTAGGGCTTCAACGTGGTCTTCAAGATCACAATTTGGTTCAAATATTTATAAAGTATATTATAATAAGCGAATAGATTTATTTGTTATGAAAATTTCTCATAACAAAATTAGTAATATCAACAGCATGTTCTTAATCGATATAATTTAGATATTGATTGTTGGAGTTGAAAAGTTTTTAGTAAGATTCATATTGCACTACCTTTGATATTTTATTTTGCTTTGGACACTCTGCATTTTAAATGCATCCCTTCAATATATGTCCAAGCTCATGTAGACGAATTACTTAATCAAAATGCATGGCAGCATTATGGACTCAATGCACTGGAGTCATAAGAAGTATTAAGCTCTAGAAATTATCCATTTTTTTCTTTTTCAAGTTGAGTAATAAAGCAACAAAACTGCAACACAATTCTTATTGAAAGCTAAGCCATACTGTAGAGAAGCAAACCTCTCTTTTCTACAACATCAAAATAACATCGAAGCAAACTACAACACGGAAACCAATACAAATCCTATAATAAGCTCTCCGACAATGCAAGTGCAGTGTTGCAATCATGGATGCAACACATCAGACCTTAGTTTCCCGCATACTGGAAAGACAATAATTTCCATGGGAATTCTTGTTGCTGGGGCACACCCCACACAAATGCTTGATACCTGCCGACCTTCTGGGATACATCTGCCATTTTCAGCACTAGGAAGTAGTTGTTTCCGATGCCAGCAGGCATCATGCTCGCCCAAAGCACATCAACAACAGTAAGGTACTGGTTATTCTCTTTCAGTTGCTGCACAACAGATTTTCCGATCTGCCAGTACATGGCATCCCGGAAGTTGTAGATTTGTTGCCACCCTTTGGTCCAATCTGGGATATTGTATGATGGTGGTGCCTGGTTATGAGCTTGGTCATTTGGAGGTGTAGAAGGAGGACTTGATTGCGGTGGTGGACTAGATTGTTGTGGAGGTGTGGTAGGGGGACTAGATGGTGATGGAGGGGGCTGGGAATTGGTTGGAGGCATGGTAGGCGGACTCAAAGATGGTGGAGGTGAGTTTGTTGGAGGTGTAGATTGTGGTGGTGTGGCAGGAGTACTAGAGGACGGTGGAGGTGGCTGGCTATATGGTTGATTTGCTGGAGGTGTGGCAGGAGCACTTGGAGATGATGGAGGTGGACTTGACTGTTGTGGAGGTGATGTAGGTGGTTGGCTATATGTTGGAGGTGTAGCAGGTGGACTTAAAGTTGGTGGCTGCGGAGATTGCGACGGAGGCGTGGTAGGGGGGCTGGAGGATGATGGAGGTGGCTGGTTATTTGGCTGATACGCTGGAGGTGTAGCAGGAGAACTTGAAGATGGTGGAGGTGACTTGTTAGTGGGAGGTGTGGCAGGTGGGCTATTAGACTGTGGTGGAGGAGAATAGTTAGCGGAAGGTGTGGTAGGAGGACTAGATTGTGGTGGAGGAGAGTATTGTGGTGGAGGTGTGATCGGGGGACTTGAGGATGGTGGAGGTGACATGTTGCTTGGAGGTGTGGTAGGTGGGCTTGACTGTGGTGGAGGTGAATAGTTTGTTGGAGGTGTGGTAGGTGGACTAGATTGTGGAGGAGGAGAATATTGTTGTGGAGGTGTGGCTGTGGGACTTGAGGAAGGTGGAGGCGGCTTGTTGCTCGGTGGTGTGGCGGGTGGGCTAGACTGTGGTGGAGGTGTGGTAGGAGGACTAGATTGTGGTGGAGGATATTGTTGTGGAGGTATAGTCGGAGGACTCGAAGACGGTGGAGGTGGCATGTTATTGCTCGGAGATTTGGCAGGTGCGATAGATTGTGGTGGAGGAGTATATTGTTGAGGAGGTGTAGCTGGCGGACTTAAAGACGGTGGAGGCGACTTGTTACTCGGAGGTGTGGCAACTGGGTTAGACTGTGGTGGAGGGGAATAGTTAGTCGGAGGTGTGGCGGGAGGAGTAGATTGTGGTGGAGTGTTGGCCGGGGGTGTAGCCGGGGGACTTAAAGATGGTGGAGGTGGCTTGTTGCTTGGAGGTGTAGCAGGTGGGTTAGACTCTAATGGAGGCGAATAGTTGGTTGGAGGTGTGGCAGGAGGACTAGACTTTGGTGGAGGCGAATTGTTGGCTGCAGGAGTGGTAGGAGGACTAGATTGTGGTGGAGCATATTGTTGTGGAGGCATAGCAGGGGAACTTGATGACGGTGGAGGTGACATGTTGCTTGGAGGTGTGGCAGGTGGGTTAGATTGTGGCGGAGGTGAATAGTTTGTTGGAGGAGTGGCAGGAGGACTAGATTGTGATGGAGGTGAATAGTTAGTTGGAGTAGTGGCAGGAGGATTAGTTTGTGGTGGAGGAGGGTACTGCTGTGGAGGTGTAGCCGGGGGACTCAAAGATGGTGGTGGCGGCATGTTGCTTGGAGGTGTAGCAGGTGGGCTGGACTGTGGTGGAGGTGAATAGTTTGTTGGAGGTGTGGCAGGCGGACTAGATTGTGGTGAAGGAGGATATTGTTGTGGAGGTGCAGCTGGGGGACTTGAAGATGGTGGAGGTGCGTTGTTGCTTGGAGGAGTGGCTGGTGGACTAGACTGTGGTGGTGGTGGTGATGGTTGCTCATAAGTTGGTGGGGGACTAGATTCTGATGGTGGCGGTGGTGAGCTTGGAGCCACTGATGAAGGAGGTGATGGCGATTCTTGCCCGTCGTCATCACACTCAGTTTTCTTCGGAGGCCCATGACCATCACCATGTGGGTCTGGACCTTTCCCTGGCTTTTTGCAGTGTGGATTCTTCACCGGCCCAACCCCATTATCACCATCACCTTTTTTGGGGCTTTCCCCGCCATCAGCTCCCTTGGCATCCTTTTCACCATGCGCCTTGTCCCCAGACTGCTTCTCATCAGCTCGGGCTATGTGGACGGTGAGGAGAAGGGTGAGGAGGAGGAGAACTACTAACAATCTCATGGCGTGAGATAGCTGTCCTACAGGCAGCAGTTAGCAAGAGAGGTTCTTGCTTACTGGCTTGTGTTGCATGGGCAGGGTGATACCTCTATTTATACTAGTGTGGCTGGCGCATAGCAATAGCTTGCCAGGGTTTGCCTGATCCGATACGATCGAGTTGCAAAATAATCTTCTCTCATCCCTCGCCAGCCTTGCTTTTGTTAATTCATTGTCAGCTGCTACGCTTAATAGTCACCACTTGTTCAAGCCAAGAGAAGGAATCTTAAACTGAACAATGGCTTTCCATTGCTTGATATTGTATGCTATTTCCGTTGACATTTTGTATCGCGCACTGATCTCCGCGCGCACAGAGCATCTAACCTAAGGGATCGTGCCAGTAAATTGATACTTTCTGACACGGCCTGATCAGAAAACTAAAACTGGCAAGATCGATACCTATACACTGACAATTAGCACTGCAAGATTTAAGTTTGCTTCAGAAGAATCTCTACGCTCTAATTGATACCTCTTGGGCGATCTAGTGTGTGATTTCAGTTGTTAACCTCGGAAGATCTAATTTGTGAGTATCGATCTAATTAAAATTCTTAACCTGACAAGATCAAGATGTAATTAGTATATTACATATATATATCTGTAACATAGATTGGCACACGAACCCAGAATGGACGGCGCAGCGAAGTCGCCTCCATCTCCGGGAGTCATCTCATATCACGTGGCACTGGATCTTGTAGAAATTTTGCAGGTAGAGATTTAAAAAAAAAATTTGCAGGTAGAGATAGATCGAATATCAAACTCAACACCTGATCCATTCTCTCAATTGAAAACTTTTCTCTTACGTGAGGCACTGGAGTAAAATTTTGTTGCAGTTGATGCTCGAGTGCGTATCTGTTTACTTCTCATGATCAAGCGCTCATAACGTGAACTGCAGAACTAGGCTTTTTGAGCCCTAAATTACCTCACTTGGCGTGGATAACACAGCTGTGTCCAGTGCAGATTGAAACTTGATCAGATTGACCATGCATGCGTGACGCCAGATGGATCACTTTAGTTTTTGCTAAGCACAAGACTTATCACAACTTGCATTAACTGTACTCCCTTCGTTCCAAAATGTAGTTAGTTTTGGCATTATTAGATTTATAGTATTTGCTATGTAGCTAGAAAAGTTGATTGTATGAATCTAGAAAAGTTGAAACGACCTAAATTTTGGAATGGAAATTTTGGAATGGAGGGAGTATCCAAGTGGGTGTACATGACTCAAAAGGAAAAGAGAATAGTACGAAACAAACTAAATAATGCTCTAAACACAGAACGTGATCCTTCTAAACCTTCTCTTGAGCACAATAGCAGAACCTAAGTCACCATGGCTAGCTACACCAGATTAAAAGCCTAAAACAACAAAGCCTTTTGTGCTAAAACAAGTTAGAAAATAGTTTGTAAATGAAACCCAAAAATAAGAGGTTCGGAAAAGTAAAACAAATTTTTATTATCAATAGCAATAATGGTAAAAGGACATCAACAGATCAAAATATGGTTTGACACATGGAATATTCTATAAAAGTATTCCATATTCCACATTATTTCACAACTGCTCATCCCCTTTGCCCCATCCATGCTCCAAACAAATGGAGCCGGCAGGGATAGGATATCCTTCACAAGTATGGAGCTAGTGCAGGAAAAAAAATAAAACAATCGGTTTTTTTTTGTTTTGCGAAACACATAGTACAGACGCAGACGCTCATATACACGCATGCACACTCACACCAATGAATACACGCACGTAACCCTACCCCTATGAGCACCTCGGAGAGACTGAGACAGCAAATCCTCAAGATTAATGAAGTCACCATAAGTGCCTCGCTATCACTACTAGAAAACGAGTCTACAATACCAGTTAGAAACGGCCTTAGGCAACGGTGGTTCTTGAACCGGTACTGCGAAGCCGAGACTAAAAGTCTCAACCTTCGTCACCGGGTAAAAGAACCGGTGCCTAAGGCTCCTCTTTAGTACCGGGTGATGCTTCCACCCGGTACCAAAGCATTTTGCCCCAAAAAAATATATATACTTCCACCCGGTACCAAAGCGTTTTGCGCCAAAAAACATATATTAAACCTGGGAAGAGGCCCGCACACGCGCACATCGCAAGTCACAAGACACGCGATTTTTCACGCGAAATACGCGTGCGTGCGGTGACCGGGATTCGAACCAGCGACCACTTGCCTCGCGTGTACCTCCCTTACCATCTCACCTACACAATAGTTGTGATTGGAGAGAGATGCTTTCCTTTTGAAGTAACCTATGGAGGACCCTTAGGTACCAGGCGGTAACACCAACCGGTAATTAAGGCTGGACAAAGGTACCAGGTGGTGTTACCAACCGGTGAGGCTGGACAAAGGTACCGGGTGGTATTACCAACCGGTAACACCACCCGGTAGTGTCACCGGTTGGTGAGGCTAGACAAAGGTACTGGTAACACCACCCGGTAGTGTCATCGGTTGGCAACACCACCCGGTACGTTTGTCCAGACTTAGGTACCGATTGGTGTTACCACTCGGTACTAAAAGGTTCCAAGACCTTTTGACCCACCTCAAAAGTACCGGCATGAAGATGGTGCGGTACCAATACAAAAATTAGACCGGGTCATCTTCATACTAGTACTTTTGGGGTGGATCTTTAGCGTGTTTTCTAGTAGTGTATCGACGGGTACGTCGCCTACCACTGAAAGAATAGTACCGGTTATATCATGGAATAATCCAGGAAAATACGAGCACACGTGTCGAGTCTAGCTAGGACTCAAAACCGGAAAGATAGGTTCCACCACAACGAACCTTACCAGCTGAGCTACGCTCAGTTCGCTAAAAAATCGGTGTTTGCCTGAGCAATATGTCAAATTCGAATACAACTGGCTGCAATTTAAGAACCATCAGTACACTGTGAGGATTCCAAAACTGATTATGGAAATTAATGTGTATATAGTTACTGGTTCCTAATTATTACAAACCTAATTTACAATAGGAGACATTTTCATATATCGTCAGTCCATTAAAAGAATTGACTATGTAAAGAGCAGGATCGCGGTCGGCTCTGTCCAACAACTAATCGACTGTGATAATCTGATATTTGTACAGTCGGTTCTTACCCAGGAAACGTCGCTAGTGATACACTTTATCCAAATTTGCTACTTTACCTTGAAAATTCATCACTTTTTCATGCAAAGTAGTCTGGAGACAAACTTTATATGAAGATCATAACTCTCACTGAGGATCTTCAACTTTTTAGATGAAACTTTTAATTTTGAAGTCATCTTGATGCTTAAATCTAGTTCATGACCAAATTTTCATTCGTAACATGTTGTGGTCGACATATTTTGTAGTGATCGACTCATGGGAGCACCTAGAACTCCTAAATTATATGGAGCAGGATTAAACTAGCAATGAAATATGGAATAATATATGCCAATAATAACTAAAAAGCATTATTAATCGGTTGTATATGAAATGTATTTGTCGGCAATCTCTCACACGCCTGTCGTAGGGACCACGGCAGCCCCCTTTTCAAACGGTCTCCTTGGGTGGCGGAGTGTCCAATGCGAGCTGCACAATCGATTTAGGCATGTTCGGGCCGCGCGATGGTGTATACTCTACGTCCTGTGGTGGGGGGTGTGTCCGCTTCGTTGTGCCGAGACCTGAGGGGCTCCACGATGGTGTTTGCAAATCTGCCCTAGGTAGGTTCTCTAAGGGTCTAGCCTAGCGTAGAGTTGGTGACCCCTCCTCATGTACAGGGCCTCCCGTTATTACTGGTCGGGGGTCTCCACAGGAGTGCTCCTACTTTACAGAGTCAAGTACACCCATCTTGCAGCCATCCGCTGGTGATGTTCCGACCGTACACAGGGTCTCATGTGCTCCATGCCATAGTAGGTAGCATTCCCATGCTATCAATTGGGAAGAGTTGGCATCATACGGAGAACTCCGCTCCACCATATGCCACATGTCGCCTCCTCCGCCCGTGAACCGGTCAGGCTGACCGGCTATCAACGCAGTCTCCTTGGAGGCCCCACATGGCAAGGGCCGAAATGTCACGTCTTTGCACCATCTGGCCCCAGACCGTCGGCACAGTGGCCCATGCCTCCTTACCATGCCACAGTGCTTAGACAACATGGCCGCACATGGCCGAGCCGCATAGTCACATCCCCGGTCGGTCTTCCTTGCCCGTCTGACCGCCCACCTTAAATGCTCTAGTACACTCCGTCCAAACAGAACCACCCACCTTCTGCTAGGTGGGTCCAGGGTGTTGTCCTTCCTCCCCAGACCCGGACCCCGCACCTAGAGGTGAGGCTGCGGAGGATGGAAGGGGTACCGAACACGGCCTAGCATAGAACATGTGGTGGCTTGTGGCTCAGGCTCCACATGGCACTAGGGGACCCCAGTCCTGTTCACTGACAGTAGCCCATGGGAGTGGGCCCTTTCAAATATTCCCTAAGGAGCCTAAGTCGTGGTGCCGCGCACGGCCCATAGTGGTGGGCCCACCGCCATTGGGCCTCGCGTGTGACTTGATCCTGTGGCGGAGGCCAAGCGTCATGGGTGCCATCATTGCAATCGCGAACCCCACGCATCTCCGGAATTTGGGGGGGGGGGGGGGGGGGGGTAAGGCGAACCATCTCCCACCACCCGAAGAGCTCGGTGAATGAGGGAGTGGGATTGAATTTTGCGCCACGCCACACGCGTCTATGCGTAGGGAGCAGAACCATCGCCACTCCTTCTACCTGTAGGAATTTAAGGCAATGACTCCCAACAAGGTGTCCTCTTCGCTGCCCTTGTCTTCCATCACCCAGCCTTCTCCTACTCCTGCTCCTCTTGCATCCTCTACTTCCATTGCCACTTCTGCTCTCTGTCCACAACCGACAGGCTCTCCAATGGCGTGCTCTCACCATTCCTGGGATGAGCGCGAGGGACACCGATCCTCCCCGGGGGAAGCCGCCGCGGATCTGTGCCACCAATGGCGCGGACGCTTTGCAGGCCCTCTCTCGTCCCAGCGGTGACTGCCTCGGGGAAGCGACCACCATAACCATCGGGCGGCCACCCCTTCTCCTCCTATCCTGCCTCAGGCCCGTGCGCCCATGGGTCGTCGAAGAGGAAGAAGAACAAGGACTCCGCTGACAAGGAGGAGTTGCCACCATCGTCGCGGACCACCCGTGAATAGCACGTAGTAGTGGTGCGGAATATGCTGCCGCTGGCAGAGGATGGCCAGCTCAGAACTGTATGCCTAAGGCCTTCCCCGCTAGTTGCTGAGGGACTTGCGCTAGCCCCTTTCTTCACCGCCTATGCCTACGTCGGGTGTTGGGTACTTTTACGATCACAAATAAATCTGCAAGCGCACACATATCATTGTAGCTTTCACCTAGGAGTATTATGGGGTATCGTATCCACTAGAAACGTGTGTATATTCTCTAAGGCTCAGGTTCATCCAAGGACACCGTACTGACTAGAGGAAAGGGGTAGGGAGGATTCCTAAGGCTTAGAATCAAATAAAGGTAAGATAAAATTGTCCTACTCCCTCCGTCCTGAAATGTAAGGCATCCTAGCATTTTTATGACACATTAAGGAGATGAGGAAAGGACACATATAACCCTATTTAATATCTTGTTTGATTGCTATTTTGCTGATTTTATGGTAGCTTGGGAATAATTAGTTTCCAAAGCAGCCTAGGATGCCTTACATTTAGGTACAAATTTTGAACCCTCTAATGCCTTACATTTCAGGAAGGAGGGAGTAGTTGTCACTTCAGGCTAGTGGCTTCTGTTGACACCATTTTTGGGCACGTGTCTGTGTTGACGCTCGCTGCAGACCAATTTTGAGCATCAATTTGGCCCCAAAATGGGGATGACATACACACTTAACCTGCATACCTAACCCGAATAACATCATTTCCACATTTCCCTTGGAGATTTTGTAATGCAGGGATTTAGGCAAGAAATGCAGGTAAAACAAGCTCCAGGATCCAAGCCACAAAATGCCGACCGATCGGAGCGCGCCAACCAACAAAGAGCAGGTGTTTAATTATCAAACACCACATGTGTTGGTGAATATGTGTATGCAGCTCAAGCAAAGGAGGAAACACACTCCTAGAGCAAGGCAACACACTTCAATCCAAGGGAACACCTCTCCGTCCAATCAGGTGCAAGCACACGGATCAACGGGCCCACAAACAGGACCAAACCGACTCAATTCTGCGGGACTCACCTGGAACCGTCATAAGGGCCCACATACCAGTGACCCAGACAAAGGCGGTTGCAAGAGGCGGTGCTCGTGGGTCGGCCGAACCACTAGGTCGGCCGAACTGGGGGTGGGCCCCCTCACCTCCAGCTTCCACATGGCAACCTTTGGTGCACTCTAGAAGTCGGTTCTACTTGAGTTCGCGAGATTGCTGGACGAGACACCCCCTGTTCACCCCTATAAATACAAGGGAAGGGGGTAAAAATAGAGACACAACTCACCTCTCCATCCTCTCCCACTTTTGGAGTTTGGGGCTTATCTTTAGAGGCTTAGTGCTTCCTAGGTAGTGCTTAGGAGTTAGCGAGAGAGTGAGGGGGAGTCAGGGAGGAGCCGATGTGCACACCGGCGCTCTTCTCCATCTTGTACCTCAACGGATGCTTATCAATCATAGTAAGTGTTCATACTTTCTTATGTGCTTAGTTTCTTGGTTAAGTTTAGAGCTAGTTTCCTTTAGTTGTTTGTCAGATCAATAGTTTGTAGCTAAGACTAGTGTTAGTAACGATAGTGTAGATGTGGTGTCTAGACTAGACTAACCTATTGGTTGTGGTATATCCCATGGTTAGATGAGGTAGGTAGCAGGTGGTGACAGGCTTGTCTATCCAGCGTAACCCTCCCCGTTCGGGTATATCCCAGTGCCGTATTACTAGAGCCCCCTAGTCTTGTTCTGTGGGAAGCTAGTAGCCCGAAGCAAGCAATTAGGACAGTTCTATCTTATCTCTGAAACCCAGCCTTAGGAACCCTCTCTACCCTCACCTCTAGCGGGTGTGGTGTCCTTGGACGAACCTGAATCGTAGATAAAGTACACACGTTGCTCAGTGGATACGATACCCATGGAATACTCCTGGGTGAAAGCTACAATGGTATCCGTGCGCTTGCGGATTTATTTTCGTGACGCTAGGAAACATCAACAGTGTGGCCGATTCTAAGGTAGAAGGAAGAGGCTGATGAAAGAGAACGGATCAGCCGATATGGCGTCGCAGCCGATGGAGCGTGATGGAAGCTGATGGATTACGTCTGCAAGTTATTGTGTAGAGTCCAAGTCGTGTGCTAGTAATTCTTTATTTAGAAAGTCTATTTTCTTTTTGTCAAGTATTGTAAAGTCGTAATCGACCAGGGTCATAGCTTAGGCTATAAATATTGGCCTTCGGGCTTGTAATCAGATCATCTCGAATCAATACAACACACATTACTTCTTTTTGTCGGTGACTTTGGTAAACCCTAGTTTTGTAGCCATTTCTTTTCAACGAGTTCTTCTGGTTAGCAGGCTGCATCGCTTCGATCTCTGGCTTGCTAGTAAGTTCTGTATTTACTGAGTAAATTAGGTCTTTTAGTGACGGCACATCGCTTCTTTCTCGATCTATTTATTCACTGCTTTTGCTAGATCAATCTACATTGTATTGCTTAGTTTAGCTTTATCACAGTTACCCAGCTTAGATTTAAGCAATCTATCAGCTTTACTGCAATCTTATTATTTCAATCTATTACTTCAATGACAGCCGATTAGATCTGAATCTAGGTGTTATTCGTAAGGCATTGTTAAGATTAACATTGCTTTAACCATCAAATTGGCTATCTTGGCCGATTGCTTTTATACTCATATCGATTGATTGGCCGATACCCCTATGGAACGATTCGGAGCATCAGCCAATACGTTCCACTATCTTATTCCTTGTCAATTGCAGGTCAAATTGACTGGCACGCCTTGCACCTACGCGAAACTATAAGCCTGCGCCCGGAGGAAAGCAAATCTCCTAGGTCCTCTTGTGGGGTCACGCAGGATGCCGATAGTCACTTTTTTTTGCATCAACAGCTTCCTCTAGATAAAATCAAGAAAGGCTCTAGTAATACGGCACTGGGGTATACCCGAACGTGGAGGCTTACGCTGGACGGACAGTGCTGTCACCTTCTGCCGCCTACCTCATCTAACCATAGGAGGATATACCACAACCAACAGGTAAAGTCTAGTCTAGACACCATGTCTATACCGTCCTTTACTAACTCTAGGCTTAGCTATCGACTAGAGCACCCACTAAACTAGTAAACTATTGATCCAGTAAACAACTAAGGATCTTGAACTATTACTTAACTAAGAAACTAAAGCACAAAGAAAATCATGAACACTTACTTTGATTGATAAGCATTCATCAAGGTACAAGCTGGAGAAGAGTGCCAACAAATCCGGCACTTCCCCGACTCCCCTTGACTCTCTCCCTAACTTCTAGAACCGTCTAGGCACCACTACCCCTCTAAAATGAGCCTAGAGCTCGTGTAGGAACTTGAGAGAGAGCAAGGGAGAGCAAATGCGTTGTGTGTCTTAGTTCTACCCCTTCCCCTCATATTTATAGGTGTGTCCGGGGGGTTCTCGGCCGGCAATTCCGTGGAGGCATGCAGCACCGCCTTCTAGAATTCACCCAGAGTCAACACGTGGAAGCTGTAGACGAGGGGGCTCAGTGGCAGTTCGGTCGAACTAGTGGTTCGACCGACCCCTAGCCACCGCCTCTCGCAGCCACCTTGATGCATCCGGCCCAGGTGGGAATGGTCGAGGCCCAATAAATTAAGGTTGCCCGGACCCCAACAGTTCTTAGGCACACCCAATCTCCCTAAAAGACAAGTCCAAATTTTGACACGAACCAATCTGTGTTGTATGTTGCCTATACAAAAAGATTTGAAGCCAAACCTTAACTCAAGTGTCACTTGGACTCCAAATTTTATTGTGTCCTCTCTAACTTCTATGAATCTTTCCAGGAGATGAGTCGGTTTCTAAGCATCATATGTCATAAATTGGGCGAAACCTTCTCAATTTTTTACCACAGCCTCCACACATAATATCATGACATCTTGACAAATCTTGTGATTTTCAGATTTCGTTTGCTTTTTTTAGAATTTAACAACCATTCAACCACACGTTCGTGGTCGTGTTTTTTAAAAACAATGTTCAAAATTTCTTTTCATTTCCTGGTTGAGACCTCAATCCGGACTCCATAATATGGATATAATTTTTCCACTGATTATAATCCATCATTTCATGTACCTGCAGTTAAAATTTGACATGAATAAAAAAATTCCTATTAATGCAATCATTTCATTAAAAATAGCAAACAAACCACAAAATATACCAAATTTTATTATGGATTACAAAATCTCCTACGTGGGGAGTAGAAAAGGTGTGGAGGCGAGGGGACGAAATTTTTTTTTTGTTTGCCGAGTGTCCAGGGTGAGGCACTCGGCGAAGTAATATGTTTGCCGAGTGTCTTGGAGTGGCACTCGGCGACCTTCTTGAATTGCCGAGTGTGGGCGGGTGGCACTCGGCGAACGGCCTCTTTGCCGAGTGTCGGCGTCCAACACTCGGCAAAGGACTAACGGCCGGCCCAGTCCGGTGACGAACGGTGCACGTGCGATGCACGCGTCGTTTATTTACCGAGTGTCGGACCTTTGCCGAGTGTCTATGAGCGGTTTGCCGAGTGTCGTATTTATGGCACTCGGCAAACGACCTTATTGCCGAGTGTAATATCTTTGCCGAGTGCCCCGTTGAATACACTCGGCAAATAGGCTGTTTGCCGAGTGCCCTAAAGAAAGCACTCGGCAAAATTTTTACACTCGGCGAATTTTCTGTTTCCGGTAGTGCTAGATGTATCCCTCCATCTTCCCTCTTTGCCCTAACAGGCCTCAGCCTATGGATTAGGAGCATGGAGGTGTTGTGGCCCTCACTACTGGAAATCTAGGCTTTTGCCACTTAAGATATGATAACAGGTCATATTCCATTTCAATAGTAGGTGATATTATCACAATCGTTAACCTCATGGCAACATATCGATTATATTTCCAGGAATTTTTAGCGTTGCAATACTATGCCACTTATGTTGCCGTAGGTTATCCAAAAGCAATATAAGAAGAGTCGTTGCGATAGATAGATACACGTATGTTGCAACCCAAAATTACATTGTGCATTATGACAATGAAATTGCCACGATTTAAATATGTTCTGATAAGTTTATAGAATATGCTGCAATATTTCCTTGTGACCTCACTTATTACCACAAAATATACTTTGTCACGACCCCACTTATGGAACAAAATATACTTCATTGCGACAAGAATTATTGCCACACAAAATTTTCGTGGCAATAATGGCTATATTGCCATGGATATCGGTCATTGCAACTATCATCTAATGAATAAGCAAATGAATAAGCATATGCATCATAGTAGATCAAAAGCAAAGACATGCTTCATAATGCATAAGGATTGATATCACCATCCTTTGTACATAAGCCTTGATCAAGACATGGTTTCGCCTCATAGGGACGACCTTGGTGGCCAGGGTCTAGCCTAAACCATCTCCTAGACAACTTTGAAGACTTGCAGTGGCCCTTAGCTCCCTATGTTCTGTATCCTTTAGTGTATGATCGACGGATTGGATGGATGCCGATACCTGGTTGTGGAAGGCCATATTTATAGCTTGAAGGTGTCGTGGGATGAAAAACGCCTCGATTGGGGCATGAAAAGCCAAGGCTGATCAGCCTAGATGTTAAATCTTTCCAAGAGAGTCAGTCTAGATACCAAATTTTCCCCTATCAGACTTTGGACATGCGAGGTATGGACTGTACAATATTTGCTGCACCTGCGTGACTTGGACCTTTCAATCTTTAGCTTTCTTTGATTTGACCATCAAAATAATTTTCCAAATCATCTAATGCTTCGCCCCTAAGTCATATGGAATGAAGGTTCTTCAAAAGTGGATGCATTTGGATTGCAAAAATAGGCCAGGCCATGGAATATGGGTTGTAGGCCGATCGGGGCCCACCCACTTTTGGGTCCTACGGATGCTCATCTTCCAGGTGTAGGCTCTTTGCAATGTCCAAAGCTGCGGTCCAAATCAAGCTCGTACAAAAATCGCTTGCTTATGTCGTATTTTTTGTAATTTTGCAAAACAGTCTAAAATGCAACGGATATGCAAATATGGGGTTATTTGAGGTGCCAAGTGACGGGTTAGTATAAGAATCAATAAAACACCATTAAGCTAGTATTAAAAAGGTACCGTAACTTGACGCCGACAACTATAACTCAATAGCTACTTAATATTTAAAATTTTGCATTGATGTAGATCAAAAAAAGCTCTACCTGAAAACTATATTCGAGTACATAGGTGATTTGATTACCCTTCATATGGTTTTAAAAAATCTCTAATTTTTTTAGTAGTTGATCTAAATTATGGGCAAATCATTTTGTTTGGATATGGCATCATATCTACCTAATACTTAAAATAAAAATTCTTCTTAAACAGCTATATTTGATTTTCACATAAGCTGATTACCTATAAAATGATTACAAAAATCATAAAACATTTGAAATTGGTTCCACTACTCACTACACAAACCTTATCACCACCGGTTTGGCGGTCGCTGGATTTGATACCACCGCTGTTCCGAACTAGCGGTGAAAATAGGACATCACTACTGCTTCGAGCCACGAGCCGGTTCGAGTTATGATCAACCGGGCGGTGATAGCCATGGAAAAAAAGTAGTATTATAAATTTGTGGAAGTGACTACCGCACGCTCAGCCATGGGGTCATCCAACCTATGTGGTTTTTTAATGAAATATACAAAATGTGCATTCGCGATATGAACCCGGCCATGCAACACCTCTATACCAGCACACTACATAGTCACTTGTGATTATCCAACTAATGTTGTTCTTTCATACTAACTCCTCTAAACTTATATTACATATTAAGATATCGAAAGAATCTAAATAAAAAGGTTGTGAACTACAGAGCTTTAAATCTTGTCGAGCACTACAACTTTGATGTTGATCTTATTTCCATTTGAGGTCATTTGATAGGTGTTAGAATTTATATCAAATATTTGGGCTCTAAAAAATCTCAGATAAAAAGTTGTGAACTAGAAAGTTTTATATATCGTCGAACACTATAATTTTAGTATAAATTAAAATTTATCTTCACCCAACTCGGTATGAAAACTCGCCTATAATTACCAGTTATTATTATTATTAACGCGGTGATACGCGATCAACACCGGTTTTAAAAGCAACCGGCAGGGATAAACCATGTGGAAAAATAGTTTCTATAGTAGTGATAGGTTTTTTCTTCCATCCGTCTTGCATGAAACAAAGCCCCGCAAGAAATGTGAAATATGGACAGTGTTTGATCAAGTAAATATCAGGCTATTATATTTCTTTACATCTGCATGTGAGAAAACGAGATGCAAAAGGATGGACAATAAAGCAGCAAAGATCCACACGGAAAAATGGAACGGTTGTGCAAGGCGTGCAGGTCTTATCTGATGTTCGATTCGATTGGAGAACTGGTAAATTTTGGTTTTAAGTTATGGATAGACGTCATACTCCATTTAGCATCTCTGCGTTGGGATTCACCACCATGATGCATGTGCTTGGATTCCTCCAAGCATATTTCGGAACTTCTCCTATACAGCTGTTAA
Source organism: Panicum miliaceum (assembly GCA_032594955.1). Classification (NCBI taxonomy): domain Eukaryota; kingdom Viridiplantae; phylum Streptophyta; class Magnoliopsida; order Poales; family Poaceae; genus Panicum; species Panicum miliaceum. The sequence goes on along the minus strand of CM064061.1, from coordinate 41,853,400 downwards.
AAATGTCAGGGGCCAAATAAATGCGTAAAAAAATATGGCATGAAGTCATAGGCAAGACCGCAAGAGCGCTGCCAAAGCTAAACCATGGAGAAGAGCGGTAGCACAGTTTCAAACCACGACCAAATTAACCATTGTGGATGAGAGAAACAAGCCAATTTTATTTGAGGCGATTAAAATTGCCGAAAGTCCAATAATTTTATTGACGTCATTAATGAACAGACCCTTCAGCTCTACTAGTGTGCGCCGCTGAGCGCTCTCACCATGCTCAGTAGGTTCTCAAACGACGAGCCGCCGGGGCTGGTGGCCTTTTCTGCCTCCTCCTTCAACTTGGCCGCCCTCGTCCTCATCTCCTCGCTCCCCATGGCCTCCCTGACGTGCGAGGCGACCTGCTCCCTCCTGACCTCCGCGTCCAGCCGGACGCCGACGCCCCACACCTCGCAGGCGTACTTGCAGTTGGTGTACTGGTCCGAGAACCCCGGCCAGCACACCATCGGCACGCCGGCGGCCACGCTCTCGCTCGTCGAGTTCCACCCGCTGTGCGTCAGGAAGCAGCCCACGGCCGGGTGCCGCAGCACCTGCTCCTGCGGGCACCACGCGGTCACGTGGCACCTCCCCGCCGCCGCAGCCGTGAACTCCTGGGGCAGCACGGCCGAGCCGCCGCCGCCGCCGCGGACGAGGTTGTCCCTGATGCACCATAGGATCAGGTGGCCGCTCGCCGCGAGGCCCCACGCGAACTCAGCAAGCTGCTCCGGCGTCAGCACCGTGTGGCTGCCGAAGTTGACGTACACGACGGAGCGCTGCCGCTCCTGCGCATCCAGCCACGCCAGGCACTCGGCGTCCTGCTTCCACAGGCTTAGGCCGGTCGTGTCGTCGGCGGCGGCGCTGTCGAGGTTCTGGTGGAGGAGGGAGCCCAGAGGGCCGACGGTGTACATGCGCGGGTACTCGGCTCGGAGAGCGGCGAGGACGTCGGCCTCGAGGCCGTCGAAGGTGTTGAGGATGAGGGCGCCGGCCGTGACGCATTTGTTGGCCTCCGACTCGTTGAAGCGGAGGCCGAAGTCGTTCGGGTCGGTGGTGCGGAGGAAGCTGGAGAAGTCGCCGAGGCGGATCGGCGGCATGCCGGGGATCCAGTCGATGACCGTCTTCTTGAGGTAGCCGTTGGTCAAGTAGCTCTCATCTGCAACAGGAATCGATGAATGATGAACCGAACCGATCGAGTATGCTCAATTGCTCATGGGAGCTAATGAAAGCTTGCAAGATTTGGGCGGGGCATCGAGCTCACCTTTGAGTGGCACGTATCCTCGTTCCTCGAGCTCCCGGAGCCTCATGTGCGTCATGAGGGCAGCGGCGCTGGCGGTCCAGAACGCCATGGTCGGGATCCCGAGCTCCCGCGCCACGCCCAGCGCGAAGCTCATCAGCATGGTGGGCAGCACGCAGGTGACCGTCGGCACGCCGGGCGTGGCGTTGAGCCGCGCGATGAGGTCCCGCAGCGGCGCCGCGCAGCGCGTGCTCGTGGACACGGCCAGGCCGCGGCCGTAGTCCTGCTTGCCGCGGTCGGCCTCGGAGAGCCCGTCCGGGATGGCCTCGAAGCGGAACCCCTCGCGGCCCCGCACGGCACCGGCGCCCTCGGTGGCCTGCACGCGGCGGTGGTTGTGCTCGGTGTTGACGAAGGTGACGTAGACGCCGTGGCGGTGCAGCAGCTTGGCGATCTGCAGCGCCGGGTTGATGTTGCCGGAGCCCGGGTACGGCACAACCACGACGTGCGGCCTCGCCATGGCCGCAGGGGATCTTGCACGCTTGATGACAAAAGTGGCCTCGATCGGATCGGATTGGGTCTGATCTTAATATCTCGCAGAGGATATAAAAATCGGAAGAGGTGGACAATGAAGCCGAGGAGGAAATAGCCGTTCCCGGTGCAGACAAGAGCGCTTACGCCATCGAAAGATGCTCTAACTTTTCGTTTGTCGCCGGCCGCTCGGTTTTTAGACCTTGGATAGTGACGTCAAAAACGTCAGTGCATCGGCACGGCTGGTACCAAGTACTATAGGCGCCTCTATCTTCAGAGGCAACACCTGCTGAGTGCTGAACATTATGTTAGATTTATGTTCAATTAAATCAATAATATCTCAGGCTACAGTTAATGCTAGAGGTTACTAAGGGAACGTATTGTGCTGCGCCAGTTTTGTTCGGTTTTGCACCATTTGACATCAACTACGAGAATAATAGTCTGGTGATTATTGGAGTTGATGGTGCCTGGAATCAAATGGCCGTGCATGGCGTCAGTTTTTGGAGTTGACGGCTAATTCTAAATGGCTGATAGATGGTAGCAGTTACTAGGATATTATGGCCATCGATGCAGTCCAAGGGTTATCTCCTCGTTCTTAACCTCACGTCAACTGTTGTTGCTGTCTTTCTTGCATTCCCATCCCTACTTTGTGCGCGCACACGTTGCGGGGAGAGCAGAGCCTCCAGAACCTGCCGCGCTAGAGATCCTGCTCGGGAATAGCGAGGAAATCAGGTTTTTAGGTAGCGCAAGGCGTGCGCGTCTGCTCAACGACTGCGACTACTTCCTGGTGTTTGTTGTTGCGTACATATGCTCCCCGGCGACTGCCTTTGTATTCCCCAAGTGAACAAGCGAAGATCGACTCGACTACTTCCAGAAGGCCGTTCGTGGGACTGCACGGTGAACATCGTCCTGCTAGCAATGTTGGGCAGCGGCGCATCTGGTTCCACCGGAATTGGCCCCGCCTCTGGATATAGATCGATACCCTTCTATTTTATTTTGTTCATCGTGTTCATCTTTAAAATTATGTTAGTTGAACTTTATGTTTAACTTTGGAATTAAAATGAGCCCGAAAATACCTAAATTTCTAATAATCCAAAAACCTGATAATTTTGATAGGGCTTTTTCGGTAGCTGGTTTTTCTGTGCAACTTAAGCCGAATATTTTTGATGGAACGAATTACAAGAGATGGGTTGGCCGGCTTGAGCTGTCGCTTACGGCTATGAACGTGTGGTTCATTACCGGTGAGCCCTTTGTTGGACCGCATACTGTCGAGGAGGACTAGATCATAAGAATGAATATAAAGAAAAGTTCATTACCAATCCTGCATTTTGAAACTGAAAGCCAACTGAACAAAGAAAATTGATCTTGTAGGAATCAAAATTTAAAGATTCCTAATAAGAATAGTCTGCAATACGACTCCAAATAATTATCAGTAGTAATATTTTTTTGAAGGCAAGAAAAAAACATGAATAAAAAATAATATATTGTCGAGGGCGGATGCCATGGGTATAGAATACTAAGGGAAAACTACAGCCAATACCCTCCATACGAGCGTTTGATCACCTATCAGATTGGTCCGCTGGCTCGCTAACAAGAAGCATCTTGCCTAGGTCGGGTCCCTGAGCCCCGCTACCTGATCCCTGATCAATTGGCATACAGGGCCCACGGGTCAGATAGTGGGGGCGCCAGACCACTACTATAGAAAATTTAATGGAGGCAGGTAAAATAGCTTAACCGAGGCGGGCAGACCAACCGCCTCGGAGCCATGATCACGGTTAATCGTGGCCTTAACCGAGGCGGGTGTCCAACCGTTTCGGTTAATAGATTAACCGAGGCGGGCACTCTAACATAACCGCCTCGGTTAATGTATTAACGGAGGCAGTCTGTTATTAACGTCCGCCTCTGTTAATATTTTTCAGAATAAAAAAGTAAATTTATTTCAAATTTGAATTTGAAAATACATAGAAATCAGAAAACACGCGTATGAAGAATAAACACATATATTACATTCATTCATGTGTCGCCTTTATCGTTCCACGATCATTGCACATTAATAAGTTCATATTACGTTCATGTTCACATAGTTCACAAAATAAGTTTATATGATGTCCGGCAACCTGTAGTCGTTCATGTCGAGGTCGGTTCTCCAGTTGCATAACTTCACAAACTTGTCATCCGATCCTAGGTCGCTCTCGGCATAGATGAATTTTCCCCCAACATGGCAACATTCGTCCGTGACAAACTTGCAAATATCGGCTACTATTTGAGTGATGCTTGCATTGTCCACCCTTTCCCTTTGCCACTAGCGTTGAGGTTTTTTGAGCTGCCGCCAGATCTGGCTGTAAATTCCCCAAGCCCTAAGGTACGCATAAGCATAGTATCCACACAAGACTGAGCCTTCAGGTTGCTTGACGCACTGCATGCATGATATATGTAACACATAGTCATTAGGAGACATAGATAGCATGCACGATGTAGTAGCACATACGATTCTTCATACGTACCAGGAATTGTCAGCTCACGCATAATTTTGTGCCATACTTCGGCTTCGCCTTCTCAGACCTCCGATCATAGCATTCGGGGTCTTCCGCGTATTTCCTGTAAGCGCTATATGGCAACCACTAGTAGTGTGAACAACAAATTTGATATGTATTTTGAGTGCATTAAAGAATGTGTCCTCACTTACCATCGTAGACAATTTTCAAAATTCTTGTACCCATCTTTTTTCGAGGCACGCAAGGAGTCGAATATGATAGACTTTCCATCCTGAGGATAGATTATAAATACAATCCAGTGGCCCATGATACCCAAGCTACACAACAATTGAAACAATATGGATCTCAAATCTTGAAACATACATGAAAAGCGGTGAACCCAATATCTATTGCAAATATCGTTTTAACTTACCCGAATGGATGGGCGGCAAGGATACACCCATTTTCCCGGATCTTCTTCATGGCTTGTAAGATGTACCGTCCTTTTCTATACTTGATCTCGCCTTGCAGTTTAACTCGTGCTATGACTCGCTCTATCGGTTCCAAATTCACTAGGCTAGGGTGTGTGTCCGGTACATCGTACCCAGTGATGGCCCTTTGGGTAAAATGCATAGGAGATAGATAGATAATATCTTTGTTTAGTTCCTTGCATACATATGATTGCATCCTGCAAGCACAAAGTCGTCGTCATGGCATTGTTAGTTTGATCGTAATGAACGTACATTCAGCTATGTAGAGGTGTAATCACTTACATGGCAAAAAGGGTCACTTGTGCGACATCGAGGTCCTTGCGCCGCAGCAGCCTATGCATGTTATGGAAGTCAATGGTGAAAAAACAATCATTTTCCAAGTGGAAGTACTCCTTGGGGGCCCTCACAACGAAATCCCTCATTCCCAACTTCGCAGCATGCATATACCAGAGATGGAACCTCCGAACCTCCCACGGTTCCTCCAGGACGAGCTGGCCCAAGGGCAACATGAACTTGCCATTCTCGAAGTTATCGGGGCAATCTGGAGTAAGGGGCCAAACCGACGGCGGTGTTTGTGGACTATAATTAAGACAAAGAGGAGTGGAAAAGTCTGTTAGCATCATCTTCGTTGACTATGTTTGGTTGCCAATATATATATATAATATATATATATATATATATAGAGAGAGAGAGAGAGACACCTATCGAACGCCGTTGTGTACTTGAAGTCTTCTACTATGTTGAACGCGACATATTCCTCTATAGTGAGGTGGGCGGGTTTCCCCTCATGTTCTTCTGTAGGCTTCTTCGGCGCAGCAGGACATTGCTTGGTGACCTTTGGACCACTTGGAGGCGGTGTGTCTAGGCCGCCAGCATTGTCGTTGCCATCGCTGCCGCCATTGTCATCGCCACCGTTGCCGTCGTCGTCGTCGTCACTTGGGCCACCTGGGGGAGACGACGACAGTTGCGAGGGTTTTGACGACGGCTTCCGCATTTCGAAGACAATATCTACTTTGTTCCATAGCACAGGAGAGCCGAGAGCACTGACGAGGGTTGTGGCTCCTTCATCAGTGGGAAAGTCAAGTTCATCACTCTCAAACTCATCGGCTGTCCACGTCACGTCCACCAAGGCATATTCGGGCGGGACAGGCTTCCTGTGGTACCTGGTTCAGGGTCGGGCGGCAGTACCAGTCCCTGCGCCACATTCCTCTTCCTCCCCGTCCTGCCCCAGGGCACCTGGAGCTTGCCATGTGTTAGCTCCATGATCTCATCGGCGGGGTACATTTGGGGTTGTGAGGTACCCGACGGCATCTGCCCTTGTACGGCGGCTAGACCTTGTTGTGGTAGCACGCCAGTCTAGAGGAACATCTACATCCTCAGCTCCACCATCTTGGGGTCCATGCTCATGAAAGCATCTTGTATCGTCCCCATGATCATTTCTTTCACTACCTCATCTTTGCCTTTCTGGATGAGCCCCTCCTTGTATCTCTGCCTGGTGTGGTAAGAGGTGGCGTCGGATTGCCATGAGTCCACATTCTTCTAGTTGTGCCTCGAGATACGCCCTGAACGCGGCCACGGTGCTCGAGGTTTCCCAGTGCCTCGGTCAGCACATCGTTTTGCCTGCTTCGTTCGAATGCCCCGAGTTCCTTGGCCGCATTGATCGCGATCAAAGCTTTATCCGCCTCCTTGGTCTTTGGCTCGTTGTACTTGGTCCTGCCGCCCTATAGCTTCTTTGACCGACGGGCGTTGAAGAAGTCACGTCCCCTCTCGTTGATGCCTTCTAACGGATTCTCCTGCCCGGCCGCAGCTGCCTCCTTTTCCTCCTGCCACCACTTCTTCCTCTTAGCGGCGTACCCTGTCATGCCCAGGTGGTGGGGGAGCGCGTTCTTCTTTGCGAGATCAGAAAACTGCTCGCCCTTGGACTTTGCTTCTTCGGTACTCATCTTTTCAACAAACTCTTCCCAGATGTGATGGGTGATGAAGTTGTAGTCTTTGAAGGGTGTCTTCCCTTCCTTCACATTGTGCCTATTGAGGTGTGACCTCAAGTTGCGAAGCGCTTTGCCTGCAATAAACAAAGCATGATGCTTGTACAGATCTTCATCAAATTGGTCCTCTAGGTACACAAATCGCCTCTTCATCTCTCCCCACACGACACCCTTCAGGTCAACAGGGACTTTCCTCCAATCTGAATATGTGATCGGCATGTGCTCCTTGACTATACAAGAGCATTGGTTTCTGAAGACACCGATGACTGATATAGGCTCCAAGGTCTCTCCATGTGGCCCTATCTTGTGTATGGCATGCACCTTGTTGTGAACCTTGTGCCTCCCGTGTTGGCCCCTCTTCTTGCCACTACTCTTGGCACTGGCTGTTTTGGCTGATGTGCTCGGGGTGGGACCGGATCCATACCCCTCTGGTTCTCCCACCTTCTTGGGGTACTCCAAACACATAGGCACCACCGACACCTGATGAGGACAAGAACTCGCATTAGTTTCATACTTAACTGAGAAGCTCGTCACCATGTGCTGATGTTGTATTAGTTATTTACTAACGCGATCATCATCATCTGCTTGTTCCCATCCTGGGGTGCGAGAACCTCGTGTTGAAGGAAGATCCTCCGTCGAAGTATAGGTCAGATCTTCGTCTTCCTCCGTACGATGTTTCTTCTCTGGAGGTAGTGTTACCACCTCCTCCTCGTATGAGGTGCTCTCGTCTGATGACGAGCCTTCATTATCACTCGTAGAAGGGCTCGGCTAGCACCATTTGTTAGTAGGCTCGGCCGCCATTGGAAGCTATGAGATATAAAAAACATGAGTTATAATTAACCATTGACCATTTAAACAAACACAATACTATTGAAATGAAAAAAAAAGAATTAACTATATTGACACTCTTCAGTTTGTTTGGACCTTTAGAGAACCTTGATTGTCAAAGGATACGAGAAAAATTCAGAATGTAAAGCACATAAGTTCATTCTGAATTCATCCCGTATCCTCGAACAATCAAGGTTCGCAAGTTGGCAAGGTTCCAAATGTATACATCATTAGAGTGTCTTGGAAATTATATGAAATTTGTCAACAACAAAAACTTGCATTAAATATCTTGGAATAAATAAAATCTATTTGAACCATCAATTTGCAAGTTAACCTTGAATTAAAATATAACAAAAGGTGCTCAAAATATAACTTGCATTAAATCTCTTTGACCAAATAAAAGCTATTTAACCTTGAATTAATCTACAGCTATAATCATGAAGAAACAGTCCAAAATCCTTTTACAAAGTTGTAGCTCTCAGTTCAAAGAATCCAAAACATCCGAGTTTGCATTTTTCTGATTTTTCTATGAATTGTTATGTATTTTACAAGTTCACTGATTTTAATTCAAAGTTCAAGTTTTAGTTTACAACTAGGCCCCTGAAAACTTGCATAAATCTCCCTACATATATAAAACTAGTATCACTAAGGTTCCCAAACATTTTCAGCTCAAAACAAGTAGTAAAACATCAGGGACAAAATGTAGCATTTAGATCTAGCCTATAGAAAAATATCATTAGAACATATAGTTGTGTTATGTTTCTGAACCTGAAATTTTTATGTAAGAGTCTACTACTAGCATAGATGCTACCATCCAAAAATCATGAGCGGTTCATGTCTATAACTCCTAGAATATTTACGACCTATTTAAACTTGATTTAAATCTACAGTTAAAAACATTAACAAACAGTCCATGGTCATGTTGACAAAGTTGTAGATCTTGTTTCAGGAATTCTAGAAAAATTTAGTTTGCATTTTTAGGATTTTTCGGTGATTGGTTATGCATTTTCAAAGTTCACTATTTAAGTTTCAAAGTTCCAATTTAGGTATTACAAATCAGTCCTTGGAAACTTACAAAAATCTACCCTGAAAGATTTTAATCAATGCAATGTGGTCCCTGGATAGAATCCATGGCGGGGGAATCTGTCCAGCCAAAATCCGGCCATCTCGAGCCACGGAGGCGAGGTGGAAGTGGGGGAAAAGGAAGAGGGGATCAAAGCTCACCAATTCATAGTCTTGGGCGGTCCTGGGGTGGCCGGACGGGGGCTCCCCATGGCGGAGCAGTAGCCGAGGGAGGAGGCGCGGGGGCGGCCGTTGGCGGATGGGTACGGAGGCGCGGGAGCGGCCGGCGGAGGATGGGGGACAGCGGAGGAGGAGGCTCGGCTGCGAGGGCTGCGATGGCAGCGGAGGAGGCTCGGGCGTGGAGGGCGGTGAAGGCGGAGGAGGAGGCTCGGGTGCTGGGGCGGCAACAGCGACGGCAGCGCTAGGGTTTCAGGCGGTGGCGCGGCAGCCCTTCGGGGAAGAGACAGCAACGGCGGAGAAATTTGAATGAGGCAGGCGGGCGCGGCATCTTTATATAGGAGCGATTAACCGAGGCGGTTACGCAACAGCGACCGCCTCGGTTAATATTAACCGAGGTGGTTATGTTACAATGACCGCATCGGTTAATGCATTAACTGAGGTGGTTATATTACAGCGCCCGCCTTGGTTAAGTTTCCTAGACCTTTTTTGTCAAACTCAAAGTTGTTGTACATTTTTCTCCAAATTCTTCCACTGGACTACAAAATGTCCGAAAAGCAAAGTTGTAGGTATGACAATTCTATACAACATTTATCACAGGCGCATCTCATGATTTAGCTAATAACGCATTCAAAAATAGCTCTGACTCTTGATGCATATATCAAATCAAATGTGAATTTCTTTGGACTCCATTACAATAATAAGTTACAAAATTGACGTCCACGAATGTACTTAGTTGAATAACTCAGTACATTAATTGTTACATATATGTGATGTGGAGTGCATATCATTTTGGTACCGACGCTACCACTGTCCTCTTCTCACCGTCGGAGCGGCACCAAGGCTTCATCTTGGTCTTGTTGACGCGGTTCTCAACTTGCTTGATCTTGCGTGGATGATCGGTAAAGAGCGAGAACTCTGCATAGTGGTTGTATTCTTCTGGACTCTGCACTCCATCAGCTCCCACGATCCTCTGCTTTCCTGACACAACAACATGCTTCTTGGAATCTTCGGGCTTCAGGTAGTAGGCTACCTGCGCGATGCGGGTTGCTAGTACCCATTGATCATCTTTGTAGTCGACACTTCCAAGTTCAACGGTGGTTAGCCCATACTCATCCATGACAACCGCATTCACCTTTACCCACTGGCACCAGAAGATGGGTATATGTAGTTCACCGCCGTAGTCAAGTTCCCATATCTCCTCAATCTGCCCATAGTATGCCTTGGTCTCCCCAGTGGCCTCGTCGATGCCCTCATATCGAACCCTGTTGTTCTGTGTTGCGCTCTTCTTGTCCTTGTCCTTCGTGTGAAACTTGTATCCATTGATGTCGTACCCTTGCCATGAGCTGATTTGGGTGGACGGACCGGACGCAAGCCTCGATTCATCAGATTCGCCATAGGGAGGTATGCCCTGCTATTTGATCCACGTCGTGAAATTGATCTTGTGTTGTCTCTGTACCCATGCCTCTGTGCGCCCGTCACGACCACGGCGGATCTCCTCTAGGTGCTTCTCAACCCACTTCTCCGTGACCACTAACTGATTAAGGGCATTGTGATGAGCTTCTTGCACCATATCGTCTTCTACATCGGTGCGTACTTTCCTCCCCGTGCACCCCATCCCTGAGGTTCTGCCTTCGTGCGGATGGACGGGCAACCCAATCGCATTTCCATCCTGGATGTATTTGGTGCAGCAGTTAATGGCCTCCTCCATTGTGTATGCCTCGATCATAGAGCCCTCTGGGTAAGCACGGTTATGGACGTATCTGTTCAGGGTCGACATGAACCTCTCGTACGTCCACATCTGGTGTAGGTATACAGGCCCAAGGTCATGTATCTGATCAACCATGTGTATCATCAGGTGTGGCATAACATCAAAGACAGACGGTGGGAAGCACATCTCGAGCTGGCAAAGAGTCTCTACGATGAATTGTTTCATGCCTGGCAGCTCAGCTTCATCGATGACCTTTTGTGTGTTCCAGTTGAAGAAGTAACCGAGGCGTGTGATGACCATCTTCATGTACTCTGGACCGATAGCCCTAATCACAATTGGGAGGAACACCGTGAGCATGACGTGGCATTCATGTGCGTTGAAGCTGGTTAGTGTGAGGTCCTTCATCGAGACCAGACTCTTGATGTTGGAAGAGAAATCGGTCTACACCTTCACAGCCCTAAGCCAGTGGCACACGACCCTCTTCTCATCTGTCGTGAGGTTGTAGCTCGCGCTCGGAAGGTCCACTTTCCCGCTCTGCGCCGCCGGGGTCAGATGAAGTTTGGTCCTGATGTTCTGGTTCACAAGATCCAGATGAGACCATCCTTCGTCTTAGTATTGATGTCTAGCAGGACCCCGGCCGTACTTTCGAAGACATTCTTCGAAAGGTGCATGCAGTCGATGACATGGGGCGTATCTATCTCCTTCTAGTACGACAGGTACTTGAAGAAACACGACTGCTTCTTGAAAGGAACTAAGGTGACATGTGGTTGTTTCTCCTCCATCTGATCCCACTTCCTCTTCTTCGTCCCCTCTTCCTTAGCTTTGTTCTTCTTCCCGAACTCTACGTTCATGCCATTCACCATGTCAAACACCTTTTGCCCATAACTCGTCTTTTCTGGCTCGTCAGTTTGAGGCTCGGGCTTGTTGTCAAAGAACTGATTCATCGAAGGATGCCAGTATATGTGCTTTTTGTTGAGGAATCGCCTATGCCTCATATACACCAACTTCTTCGATGCATTAAGATAAGTGTAGCAGGTACCATCAATGCAAACTACACAACTTGACTTACCTTTGATCTGCCCCGACAATGAAAAAAGGCCAAGGTAATCAGTGATGGTGACTAAGATGACGACTTTTAGAGTGAACTCCTTCTTTACGGACGCATCCGTCATCTTGATCCCATCATCCCATAGCATCTTCATGTCCTCCATTAGAGGCTCCAGGAACACATCTATATCATTGCCAGGTTGCTTCGGGCCAGAAATAATCATGATTAGTAAAAGATACCTACGCTTCTGACATAGATAGGGAGGTAGGTTGTAGATGGTGAAGATGATCGGCCAAGTGCTGTGGGAGCTACTGAGGTCACCGAACAGGTTCATCCCATCCGTACTTAGTGTGAACCTGACGTTCCTTGCCTCATCACCAAACTCCATCGAGAACTTTGCATTGAAACTCTTCCACTGCTTGCCATCCGAGGGGTGTCGTAGCTTGCCATCATCCTTGATGCATTCTGCCGATGCATGCCAGGACATTAGCTTGGCATCCTCTGGGTTCCCGAATAGCGCATGCAGGCGATCGATCACGGGCAGGTACCACAATGATAGTGCACGACTTTTCCTCTGCATGTAGCCCTCTTCTTCCTCATCCACAGGAAATGGGATCTGCTTGGCCGTCTTCTTCTTCTTCTTCTGCATCACTGGTCGTGACAACCGGCATTCATGTCCGCATGACAACCGACATTCTCTTGTACCGACTCGCTCAGCAGTGCGGACAGCTCTGCAAGTTCTCATACTTGCCCAGATACAGGATATAGTGGTTAGTGCATGCATGGAACTTCTCAAGCTTCATCGACACTGGTCGGATCATCCTCTTGGCGGGCACCTTGTTACCCTCTTGGTATGTGTCAGCAAGCATACGTAACAAGTCGTTCAAGCTAGTGTCGGACCACCCATGGTGAGACTTCAGCATCAGCAACTGGAGGTTAAAACACAACATCGTCCGATGCTTCAGACAGTCCTGATCCAGCAGATCAATTGCCGCCTGCTTCATCTCCTTGAAATTCTGCAGCCACTTCAGATTCCCAAACAGAACATCATCTTGGTATCTTCGGGCCCCAACAAATCACCCTCCTCATCATCACCATCCCCATCACCATCATTGCCTCCTATGTCTTGGAGAAGATCATCAATGTTGATGTAATTGCGATTTGCACTGTCGCCGCCCGACGTTGCTGACGATGAGGGTTGTTGTGCTCTTTCATCCACCGACGAGGTTGTCGACGAGTTTCATTCAGATGTACTAGTGACACTCGGATCTGCTTTGCCGTGAAACTTTCAAACGGTGTAATCCTTGACAAAACCATGCCGGATCAAGTGAGATTGAACCACATTATCTTCGTGGAGAAGTTTGTTCTCGCAGCTACTGCACGGACAAAAGATGTGCTCCCGACCCATACTCACACGATGCTTTTTCGCAACGGCAACAAATTTTTTCACATGATGCAGGAAAGTCAGATCATTGCCAACCCTTGGTATCTTGTACATCCACCCTGCCCTATCCATGAATGAGACCTTGCACACAGCGAGAAGCTAGAGTCAAATAAGCAGGTCTAGATCCGGATCCGGTTTTCTCTCTCCTCCATTTAGATCTAGATCTAGAAGAAAAGCAACTAAATCATGTAAAAGAGAGGAGATGAGAGTTGGAGAGTAAGAAATCAACCTCTTGCGGTGCTCTCCCTCACCAAATCCAAGGGCAAAACCTCCCCCCTCTAAAATAGTCAATTTTGGGTGTTTTGAGCTCAAAACACCCAAAAATGGAGGAGGAGCCGCGGGGAGGAAGAAGGGGGTTGGGTTGTTATATAGGGAACTTTACCGAGGCGGGCACATAAGAAGAAACTATCTCAGTTAATCTTCGTTAACCGAGGCAATTGGATTAAGTTGCCCGCCTCGGATAATGCATTAACCGAGGCGGTCGGCATAACGCACCCGCCTCGGTTAATGATGATTACCCGAGGCGGTTGTGCAACGTTGCCCACCTGGGTTAACAGATTAACCGAGGCGGTTGCACGGCCGGCGGCCCGGCAACGGTTAACCGAGGCGGGCCGCCCACCTCCGAGGCCTTTTCAAAAGGTTGCGGTAAATGGAATTTTGTAGTAGTGGACCTCTTCGACCAAGAGGTCGGGAAAGCGGGCCCTCCACCGGATAAGGTAACGACCGATCAGGTCTTTTGTGTGAACGTCCACCGCTGTCAACAATAATCATTACCGCCGTACCAAACCCACGCGTCTTCCTACCGCAGTCCGCTCGAATAGGAGGATGGGACGGGATGGAGCTTAGCCCTACATGACCGAAGTCCTGCATGACAAAACAGCATTTTGCAAAAATAGTCCATAACATGAAAGTGCACCCAACCACAATTTATCATAGACAAGGATAGCTTATACTAATCAACCCAGGAATACCCAATTTGAAAAATATTTTCACTCCTTAAGAAATAAAATATAAAATTCATACTCTTCCCTCTATGGATATTAGTGGTCATTAACATGAAACGCTTCTTTTCACATCATCTTGATTTTCAGATTTCTAATGTTTTCAGATACATTACCAGATTCTTCACTAATCATTTCTGCACAAATACAAAAACCTCTCTTCAAACTGTCTAGTGAAGAATCATCAATAGCTTGAATTTGTGGTATATCTTGGTTAATTTCAGTCTTCTCATGATCTAGATGACCAAAAAGATCAAAGCTTGAATAGTTGATATCTACATTTATATTTCCAAGTGCTAAAAAAAGAAACTCCATGAATACATTCATTTAGAGACAACCCATAATATATGTTGTGATTTGGAATTTTTGCTTCATTGCTCATTTCTTTATCTTAAACAAGATTAATATTTTCATTATTGTGGTATGCTTTAGACTGCTTTAAGAAATTAGTTCCTATGGATGAAACAATTCATCAAAGAAAATAACTTCCACTCTTTTCTCAAGTTTGTTATCCGGCATTTGTTTCTCCTTTGTCTCTAAGAAATAATAATGAAAAAGAATAGCTAATAAAGCAAAAGTATAACAAGTCAAACAGCTAAAATATTAGAACTTTAAAGAACATAAGTATAAATAAAATATGAATCCATTTAAATGTTAATTGGGATTCATGAAATACCTTTAGCAACAGATAACAATTCAACAAGAGAATCATCCATATGCAAAACATTTGTCGATGTCTTCATTGTTCCCTAATAATTCCTCTAAGTTAATATTTCTACCAAGAAACTCAAAATCAGACATATCTTCATTTAGCATTTGAATATTCATGCTATCAAACTGAAGAGTTGTTTCCCAAGGAGATGAAAATATATTTGGAACACGTAGGCAGGAAACTACTTTAAGAAATAATGCAGTTCTTGAACAGATAAAGTTTGCTTTGATGGCTTTCGTTGCACAACTTGTACAGGCTTCATCAGAGTCACTAACTTCAAGATAGGACATAGAACTTTGTTGAATATTGACTTTGGCACATTACAAAGATAAAATTTATCTCCAGCTGTCTCCTTTGTCCGATTCACTCAAACCACCCCCCCCCCCCCACCCCTTCACTCACCGACTCACGTAGCCCTCACCTCTTTTCGCATCCCTCTCCTTTTCATCAAGAATATCTTTAGTGTGTGACATCTCTCACATACCCAGTTTTAGTAACACTTTGATTCAGGCGGGCGTTGAACAATGAGAGAATATCTAAAATTCTTTTCTAAAAGGATGTAGCATGTTTTTTTTCACAAACTAGGGTGTGAAGAATAAATACCTAGGTGTTCAGTAAATAGCTCGAGGAAGAACGAGTCAATTAGGACTTTAAGAAAGTTGCATGGTCATGCTCAGTACACTTAGGATAACTTGTTTTTTGCTACAATACAAGTTGAATTCTATAAAAAACACATGGTTTTTAACTCGTTTATAAATAATTATTATTATATTTCCATATGGTCAGGATGATCTCAAGAAGTCCAAGAATGAAAAGGGGCTTATGTTTATACTTGTCGAGTCATTAAAGGTGTTTTCCTAGCCTTGTTCATGTGAAAAAAAAAACTACTTCCAACCACAAGTCATCAATGATTCTTTATTTTCTAAATAGAAATCAAGCTCAAAGCTAGTAAACAGATATTGATATAGTGGCTTTAAAAATATGTGGGTGAATTTAATGGATTTGAGTCACTAGTCATTACAAAAAAAATTAGTACGAAGATATATATACACACACAGAAACACACACACGACGGGGCTAAAATGCAACAAAGTGTATGTGCTATGATAAATGCACATATCCTCCGTCTCGCATACAACTCACCCCTCCGCCACCCGTCAGCAAGCATGTATGTAGGGAAGACCTCGCTCTTTGTGCACCGAACCGGAACAGACCTATCCCCTGACCGGAAACTGGTAATCACGATTGGAGAAATGTACTGTTAATGTTTGCGACTGCTGACAGGAAAAGATGATTTGTGACCGGAAACTGTTGATGTCGCTGGAAACATTTATGCTCACCTCTGGTGACAAGGAAAATCATATGGTTTAGATAGCTGGGTGTTAGCACGTGGTTGTCGAGACCGGAAAAGATATACTCCTTCCGTTCTGAAATATAAAACATTTTGATTTGTCCTAAATCAAAATAGTCTAACTTTAACCAAATTTATAGAGAAAAAGATTAACATCTAACACATTAAATAAGTAAATTATGAAAATATATTTCATAATATATCTACTTATTTTCATTTGATTTTCATAATATTATTACTCTTTTATATAAAGTTGGTCAAACTTGGACTACTTTGACTTAGGACAAACCAAAATACCTTACATTTCTGGACAGAGGGAGTATTTGTAACCAGAAAATAATTGTTTGACAGCCATAAAAGCTCATTTATCGTGGTTCAACGTAAAAAAATGATAGTTTCTTTTGTTTACATGGACAAATGCATTCATAAGAAGTGGACTTATGAATCCACACATGTTTCTTTGGTACAACGAAATGCTAGAAATTCACACAGACGTATAGTAGTACTAAACAGTCAAAGTTCGATTTTGGCATTCTTCTCTTTCACCTATATGGTCAGACCGCCAGACTCCACATGTTTTCTCAGGTTGTACATGAACACTGAAATTTGCAGCGGCAGCGTGTCTTAGGTAGAACACCAGAACGCAGCTGCAGCTGCAAAAATTTGCCGGAAGCACCATTCTTTAGTCTTTACACTTGTACCTACAAAATTGATCAGCAAGAATGAAATAACTTGCATATATGTGGTTAATTGATATCAATGCAGACGAAAGCTGGTATGAAATAACTTGCATATTGAGTAAGTGTTCATAGGTTAAGAAAAGTTCTAGCATGGGATGGAACACAGACTAGAGACTATTCCAAATTATATTGCTGCTGATGGATCATTTCTTTTATAACAGAAAATAAAAAACAGATATTGGGATGGATCGAGAGCAGATAATTACCCAAAAAGTTGCAGCTCCTCTGAAGGCTGCTGGCGTGGACATAACTGGAACCATCTCTGAACAATAGCACAGGACAGAGGGTAAAATGCAGCCCTCAAAAAAACAATGAAGGATTTGAAGCTACACATAGTCATCCATCTAAGTTATCAAGAGAATTAAATAAAATTTTCATCATAACCATACTGCGCATCTCAGTTGCCTAATCTCATCTACAACGACACACTTGGACCATGGAGAAGCAAAAGAATATTCCATGGGCATCAGAAGACAATATTTTCCCCTAAATAGTTCATTGACTAATCCAGTAATATCACTTCAAGGAAAAATTCAGTTTATTGCGAGATACAGAACTATATATGCACCCTTTCAATGGATTATCTACAACAACATAGCCTTTTTTGTCCAAGCAAGTTGGGGTAGGCTAGAGATGAAATCCATAAAAAAACAAAGATCACAGATCTTCAGGTACGTGGATGGCGAGTCTACAAGCGCTCCTATCCAAAGCTACCTCTTTGGAGATATTTCACTCCTTAAGGTCTCTCTTAACCGACTCATTTCAAGTCAGTTTAGGTCTACCTCTACCTCTCTTTACATTTTCAGCCTGCTTTAGAACTCCACTACGCACCGGCGCCTCAGGGGATCTCTGTTGGACATGTCCAAACCATCTCAATCGATGTTGGGTAAGTTTCTCCTCAATTGGTGCCCCCGACTCTATCCCGAATAACTTCGTTCTGGACTCTATCCCTTCGTGTGTGCCCGCAAAACCACCGCAACATCCGCATCTCTACTACACTCAGTTTTTGGACATGTCATCTTTTTGTAGGCCAACATTCAGCGTCGTATAACATCGCCGGACGAATCGTTGTCCTATAGAACTTACTTTTTAACTTTTATGGCACCCTTCTGTCACATAGGACGCCAGAAGCTTGACGCCACTTCAACCAGGCAGCTGAGATTCTATATCTAACATCTTCATAAATGTCGCCATCCTTTTGAAGCATCGATCCTAAATACCGAAAAGTATCCTTCTGGGCCACCACTTGCCCATCGAGGCTAACATCTCCATCGTCATACCTAGTCGCGCTGAAATCGCACATCATGTACTCGGTCTTGGTCCTACTGAGTCTGAACCCTTTCGACTCTAACATGCGTCTCCACAGCTCTAACTTTGTATTAACCCCTTCCATACTCTCGTCAACCAGCACCACATCATCAGCAAAGAGCATAAACCAAGGGATATCATTTTGTATGTCCCTTGTGACCTCATCTATCACCAAGACAAATAAATAAGGACTCAATGCTAACCCCTGATGTAGGCCTATGTTAATAGAAAAGTCAGTGGTGTCACCATCATATGTCCGGACAAACGTCACATCTACAGCAAGATAAAATTCCACTATGTTATCCAGAGTTGAGACCATATTCAGGAAAGTGATGGCAATGAATTACCATCTGCATTACAAAAGGAGTATTTCAATCAAAAGAACTAATCACCACACAAGAGAAAGTAGCAATTGAATAGAGCTCATAATCTATGAGCCATATGTATTGATTTCTCCATCTTAAACAGAAACGAAATTGACAGGACAGTATCGCATAGGTTGCTAGATTAAGCACCAAATCTCTGAACAAGATAGCAATAGATCAGCATTCAGCACATACAGAGGAATTGAAACACAAAAAAGAAGCAGGTTCAGAAGGGAAATTAGGATAAACAAAACCAGAACTGGGAATCAATTAGTCACTATGGTAGATCCGGCTCCTATCAGCATGAATTTGGTTTTACGCTGTTGTTTAGTTCCCGACGGAATTCATAACTGAGTTGCCAGCCACTCATCCGGCCGCCGACAGCTGGGTGCCCCTGCAGCCCCACCAAAAGCACATCTGCCATGGTCGCTGCCACCCAACCCCCAAGTACGCTGGCAAGATCTGGGCCGCCGTGATCCACCCAACCATGACCACACCCTCTGGCCACCGTGCTCCCAAATCCCAATGATCCAGCAGAAATTAGAGGATGGGAACACGATGGATTAGGCATCAACTTACCATGTGATTGCAGCGCATGAACGGATCCAACGCTGGCATATGGTACTGTCAAGAACAAGAAGGGGAGGAAAATACGTTGTCGAAATGAACGAAATTGCAAGGAAAACCAAAGATCCAGAATTGGAGTAGGAAGATAGCTGCGATTACAATCACTAGATAGTTCACGATACAGGAGATTGGGCGTCGCCAGGGAGTAGACTGCTACTCTACAGCTACCAACTACTCTAGGGTTTACTGGTTCTGACCTTCCATAGTTTTTACAGACCCAAGCCGATGCCTAAATAGCATGGCGTGGCACAAACGAGATGAAGTTAAACAGAAATGTAATACACTGTAACGATTCCGAAAAGAGGTAGCAACAAATAGATAAGATCTTGCGACGTCGGATGTCCATCGCGCGGCTCCCAGCGAAGTCGTTGAACCGTTAAGTCTGGCACCGGCTTCCCAAATGCAATGCCGACTGAAGACTCTGACGAACACCATTCAGAGGAAGGTTCAGGCATTCAGAGATATTGTAGCCTGACAATGCCCCCCTCTTAAGATCCTTGTCCTCAAGGATGAAAGGAAGGAAACACCTTGCGTATGAAGTCAGCATCTTCCCATGTAGCTTGTGATGGAGGAAGATTTATCCACTGTATCAGCCACTGCACAACAGGTTCATTGTTTCTTGGTATCATTCTGCGTTCCAGAATTTCCATTGGTGATACTTTGATGTTGCCCAGTGAGTCAACTAATGGTAAGTGAGGTGTTGGGATGACTTGAGATCCAATGTGCTTCTTCAGTTGACTGACATGAAAAACTGGGTGTAACTGACAGTGTTCAGGCAGCAGCAGTTTATAAGCCGCTCTTCCAATCCTTTCCAGCACTCTGAATGGCCCATAATACGTGCAGTTTTAAGGAGTTGTGAATGCTTAAAGAGGTGTCTGTAAGGCTGCAGTTTGAGATAAACCATGTCTCCCACAACAAATTCCCTTTCAGATCTGTGTCTGTCAGCTTGGTGCTTAATTCTAGACTGAGCTTTAGATAGATTGTCCTTGATGAGTTGTGTTGCAAGCTCTCTATTCTGGAGAATTTGCCTTGCATTATCATTGGGGCAATCAGGAAGTATCACTTCTGCGACCATGGGTGGGGGAAAACCATGGAGGGCTTGAAAAGGTGTCATTATTCAGAGAAGTATGGTAAGATGTGTTGTACCACCATTCAGCTAAAGACAACCAATAGAACCATCTTCGAGGGGCACTGAAACACATGCATCTCAAATAGTTTTCTAAACACTGATTTACTCTTTCGGTTTGACCATCAGTTTGTGGGTGATATGCAGTGCTGAAGTGTAGTTTGATGTCCAATGATTTGAAAAATGCCTGCCACAATGAACTTGTGAAAACTCTATCTCTATCAGAGACAATAACTGAAGGAGGTCCATGCAGCTTAAACACATTATCAATAAGTAGTGGGATGACATCTTCCACAGTGAATGGGTGACTCAGTGTCATAAAATGAGAATATTTGGTGAACCTGTCAACAACTACCAAGATAACATTCTTGCCATTGGATTTAGGGAGACCCTCAATGAAATCCATTGAGATGTGCGTCCAAGCCATTTCAGGTATTGGTAATTGTTCCAGCAGACCAGGGTAAGGTGTGTGCTCAGCTTTGTTTTTCTAGCAGACTGGGCATTCTTTGGCAAAAGCCTTCACCTGTTGCTGCAGTTTAGGCCAATAGAAAACCAACTTGAGTCTCTGATAAGTGGCTCTTTCTCCAGAATGGCCACCAAGAGCAGACTTGTGAAATGTCTCTAGTAGCTTTTGTCTCAAGGTACTAGTGCTGCCAATTACCAATTTGCCCTCATGTCTCAATAAGCCATTACTGAGTGTATAATTGGGGACAGCTTGACTGTTGATGCTCAACTTTGTGATCAAATCCAGGCAATTAGCATCCTCTGTGTAACTCTCAGTTACTTGCTCAACCCAAACTGGAATGACGTGAGAAATTGCTAGCACTTGAGATGAGTGAGTAGCTCTTGACAAAGCATCAGCTACTTTGTTTTCTCTGCCTTTTTTCTACTCAATTTTATAATTGTACCCCAAAAGCTTGACCAGCAGTTTATGATGAATTCCTTCCACTAGTCTCTGATCATGGATGTACTTGAGACTTTGATGATCTGTTTTGATGATCAGTGATGTACTGGCAAAGTAATGTTTCCATTTTTTTTAAAGCTTCCAGAATAGCCATGGCTTCTTTTTCATATGTAGATGCTGCAGTGGCCTTTTGACACAAGGTTCTACTGAAAAATGAGAGGGGTCTGCCATTTTGCATTAACACTGCCCCAATACCATTTCCACTAGCATCTGCTTCCAATACAAAGGGTTGTGTGAAATCAGGAAGTGCTAGCACTGGTGGATTTGTCATGATTTGTTTAAGCTGTTGGAAAGCTGATTCTTGACAATCAGTCCACTGGAAGGAATTTTTCTTTAAGGCATTGAACAGAGTTCTACAGATTATCCCATAACCCTTGATAAATCTTCTATAATAGCCAGTTAGACCCAAAAATGCTCTGAGCTCAGTGATAGTAGTTGGTTGGGGCCATTGTTGAATGATTGCTATTTTTGCTGGATCTGTGGCAACACCATGTTGATTGATGACATGTCCCAAATACTGAATCTCAGATTGACCAAAAGTACATTTACTCAATCTTGCATATAGCTTGTTCTGTCTCAGTATTTCCAGAACAGTTCTCAAATGAACACATGCTCACTTAATGTAGTGCTGTAAATTAGGATATCATCAAAAAAAAACCAGAGCAAATTTCCTCAACAGATCTGCTAAAATTGTGTTCATGAGTGTTTGGAATGTAGCAGGGGCGTTAGTCAATCCAAAAGGCATGACTAGATATTCAAAATGGCCCATATGAGTGGTGAATGCAGTTTTATGAATATCTGATGGGATAAATCTTTGTACTGTTGGTCTTTGTGGTCCTCGGCATGGTGGTCTTGCTGCCCCAACCAGGACAGCATCTATTAGGACAGCATTTAGCATCTTAGACTAGCTTTTAGGACAGCATCTAGGACAGCATCTTAGACTAAGCATCACTAGCTTTTACACTAGCATCTTAGACTAGCATCTTGGCATATGCTTGGCTGTCTTGGCCAGCTATAAATATGTAACCCCAACCCCTCGGGTTGGTATGGCATTGTGTGAGAAGAAAACCAGAAAATTGCCCCAACTCCTAGTGTCATCCTCTCGATGAGAGTAAGAGTTTCGATTCTAACAATATCCTGCTCCGTCATTCTTATTTGATGGTACCCTGACCTCAAATCGATTTTTGAAAAAAATTTGGCTCCAAACAACTCATCCAACAGATCCTCAATGATAGGTATAGGGTATTTATTCTTAACAGTGTTTGAATTGAGCAGCCTGTAATCAACACAAAGTCTCCAACTCCCATCTTTCTTCTTGACCAAGATTACTGGAGAAGAATATGGACTTACACTAGCTCTGATCATGTTTGCTTGCAATAATTGTTTGATCAGCTCCTCCATGGCATTTTTCTGATGATGGGGCAGTCTATAAGGTCTTTGATTAATGCACTTGGCATTGTCAATCAATGGTATGCCATGATCCACCGACCTCTTAGGTGGTAATTCACTAGGTTCCTGAAAGACATCAGCATATTCAGTCAAGAGAGCAGCAATCTGAGGGTTGAGCTCCTTGTTAGTCACAAGATGTTGTGACTGTGATGTGTTAAGGACCACCACAGCTCCAACTGCCTTTTTCCTGAGTAGGTGACAGAGATTTTTTGTTCCAATGACCAAACCAGTTGGGTGCACCATTTCATCTATGAATGTAACAATTTGAGTGTTGTTTGTGGTGATGGAAATTCTCTCCTCTTGAGATCCAGACCCACTGGGTTGTGATGATATATCCAATCTGCCCCTAGGATAACATCATATCCCTTAACCTCCAACAATCTGAAGTCGGAGATGAATTCATGACCTTGGATAGAATATTTGCAGGATAGACATGCAGTGTTACTTATCATCTCTTTTCCATTTGCTGCAGCCACCTTAGCCATGGATACTTGAGATATTTTGCAATTAGAGTTTACTGCAAATTTAGCATTCATAAATGATTCATCACTGCCACTATCAACTAATGCCACAGCAATTGAAGTGCCAATTCTCAATTTCAACGCAAATGTACTGGCCATTGATGGAATGCCAGTTAGAGCATGCATAGAAATGTTCAGAGTAGGGATGGCTTCAGCATCATGAAACTCAGCATCATCAGACTGTTCTGCATCTTCTACTACTGCCACCTCTTCTTGGCCTTCTGCATTTTGCACCAAAATAACAGAGTAGAGTTGCTTGCCCTTGCAGACTTTGGTGTGGCCAGGCACCCAGGGTTCTCTACATTTGAAACACTTCCCTGCTGCTCTAAGTTCTGCAATAGAAGGCCCAGTAGTGTCTTTCTCTTTGTTCCAAGTTTTCTGAAATTTCTGAGGTGGAATAGCAGAGGTGTACTTCTTGAAAGCTGGAGAAGCTTGCTCTAATCGTTTAGCATACCAATAAGCTTGTGATAAGGCTGTAGGTCTGTGACACTGAAGGTGGTACTGAATAGAGTCTTTTAACCCTGATCTGAAACTACTAATGTAGTAAGTTTCAGGAAGATGAGGGCAATTTCTCCTGACCATAATAACCATTTCTTCAAACTTGTCTACATAATCCACCACAGAGCCCACTTGTTTCAGATTGTGGAATTGGCCAATGACTTCATATTCAGAGACAAGATTAAATCTGTCAGTCACCATTCTGCAAAAGTAATGCCATGGTAAACTGTTGCAGTTGCAGCCTGTTCCTCTCCACCAGTACTCAGCTTTGCCAGTTATATAAAGCACAGCAATTTTGACTCTGTCTTCATTTGGGACACCCACCAGCTCGAAATACTTTTCTGCCTTTCTAATCCATCCATCAGTATCTTCTCCAGAAAATTCAGGAAAAGAGAGTTTTGGGCCCCTAGCAACTGCTCTGTGCTGTTGCTGTAATTGCAAGGCATAAGGGGGATTTGGAGGTTGGAATTGTCTTTCTTGCTGAGCATGTTCATGCTGGGGTTTTGGAGGCAATTTTTGTTGGTGGGGATGCTGCTGCTGGTAATGGTTTTGGTTAGGCATGGTGTTCTGATGGGCAAGTTGTCCCTTTGGCTGCTGGGTTTGGTTGTCAGGGGTTTGTTGTTCAAATGGCTTTTCCCTGTCATGAATATTCCAAGGATGTTCAATCCAGTCCTGTTCATAATCATATTCCTCTTCCTGATATTCACCCGTTGCTACATATTGACCATGTGTAGACCACTGATTAGGCGAGCTATACTGATCCCTCCCCATGTAACTCATCTCATCAATGTGGCTGTGCATGATCTGAGGTCTAACAGGTTTCTGAAACTATCTTGCATTCCCTGGTGATGAGGGTGAATCTGATGCCTATGCATGGTGCTAGTGTGTGGGTGAGAGGGCTGAAAGGGATGAGTTGGAGCGACTTGTTCCTTACCCTTAAAGCTAGAGCCTTTGTCTTCTGGTGTTGGAACTCCAAGCAAGGGATTGGTGGAGAAGTGCTTGAGGAGTCGTTCGAGGGAGTCCTTGACTGACTGATTTGTCTCCTCTTGGTTCTTCATGAAGTCATCCAGGGTCCTTCTGATTCCATCCACCTCAGTAGCCGTAGCAAACTGACTGGGGTCGACTGGATCCGTGACATTCACCATCTCTCCTCCACCTGTGAGCTCGGTTTGAGTCAAACTCTCCCCAATTAGGCTCACAAGCTGTTCTACCGCCACCAGAGATACGGGTTTGATCTCGGGATTTTACTCAAGAACAAGTCTTGAAACCTGAATCAAACAGTATCTCACGCCGTCGCCACCGCAGATCCAATTCAGAGCAGCTTAAGGAATTTTACGCAAGGACAGTGCCTCACAACCCTCACTGACTCCGAATTCTCTGCTAATTTGGGGGAAAATTGGGGAGTTCTTCACAGATCCGGGTGGGAGGGTGGGATTTTAAACGGGAGAGCCGCAACCACCTCACACCGCACCGATCGGACGAGATCTGGAAGATGGGCTGTGGAAAGTACCAAATCCGGCCAAGGACGCCGGGCTCTGGATACCCTTGTCAAGAACAAGAAGGGGAGGAAAATACGTTGTCGAAATGAACGAAATTGCAAGGAAAACCAAAGATCTAGAATTGGAGTAGGAAGATAGCTGCGATTACAATCACCAGATAGTTCACGATACAGGAGATTGGGCGTCGCCAGGGAGACGACTGCTACTCTACAGCTACCAACTACTCTAGGGTTTACTGGTTCTGACCTTCCATAGTTATTACAGACCCAAGCCGACGCCTAAATAGCATGGCGTGGCACAAACGAGATGAAGTTAAACAGAAATGTAATACACTGTAACGATTCCGAAAAGAGGTAGCAACAAATAGAGAAGATCTTGCGACGTCGGATGTCCATCACGCGGCTCCCAGCGAAGTCGTCGAACCATTACGTCTGGCGCCGGCTTCCCAAATGCAAGGCCGACTGAAGACTCTGACGAACACCATTCAGAGGAAGGTTCAGGCATTCAGAGATATTGTAGCCTGACAGGTACGCCGGCAGGTGAAGGCGGCTGGCACGGGGAGCCGTGCTCAATCCGCCGGCCGACCTGATGCCGCTGGCAGTGCACGCCCCCGCTGCTGATGCCACGCCTCCGGGCACCGGTGCCGTGATGGCGGCGGAGGCCTGTATACGCCGCGCTCCCATCCCATCACGCACCGCTCCGCCGTGGCTGGGGCAGGGTGTTTGGCCGCGGACGTCCTTCGCCGCCTATGCCGTCTGCTGCGCCCTCCGCCCTCGGGGCCGCCGCCGCCGGCACATTGATACCTGCGTTGAGGTGGCGGCGATTTGGCCGAGCAGTAGAACACATTCTGGATAAGATGTGGATCGTGGGAAACTGCCGTAATTAGTGGCCACAGTTACCTGGCATGGTGCGTAAGTGATGGGAGGTGGACAGGTGGTGGTTGTGTGTTTTGGTCGTCGCGCGGAATTTTCCGGTTGCGGGCAGGTGCGTTGCTGGTCGGTCGAGCGGGCTGGCGCGTCAAATAATTATTTAGCGCCCAGGGTGTTAAATAGGGAATATATTTATATATATATATGCAACATTGTATAAAAAAGCAATAGTATCTCCGAAAACATAGAGATACTTGTCCAGTTTCTCGTTATAAATCTACTAACTTCTTTCTGGTCAGATTGTATATCATTTACGTGATACAAGCTTATAATCATATATAGGTATTTATAACTATCAATCAAATGATATTGAACTTGTATGAAAACCTTATTTATTAATAAAGTAACTCTGGTCAAATTTTCAAACAGTGAAAATAGAGTTGCTAGCGCCCGGACGTCCGATCCGGCGACGCTAGCGTCGGACGGTCTTAATTTCCCACTACAACAATCAGCTTTGTTGCATGCAACATCCAATCAACTTTGGACTTCACAAACACAGGAACTGAATATGTAAATAGGCTCGAGTGCTCAACCGACCAACCGAGTGCGTTTTAACGTCAGATATCATAGAAAAACTTGTTTTATCTCCATGAAAATGTAAAATAATCTATCTGTATGCCTCATCATCCACCCATTTCTGCCGAAAGATCAGACATGATAAACTCATCCAGAAGAAAATAAAAAAAATTGGAGAAAAATAATACTGCAACATCTTGAAAATCCAACCATGTCATATATATCAATAATCATCAAATAAAACATCTCGCTCGAATCACATATTGCAACATCAAATTAGCCTTTACTAAACAAGCAGCTACTGCAGCAGATCGTCCCAAATTAATTGCAACATCAAGAAAACGCTAATGCAACAAGAAAAAGGGACAATGGCAACATCAAGAATATTCATTGAAGCAAAAAAAACTTATTCTTGGAACATCCAAAGAAATATACTGAAACATCAAGAAAATGCTATTGCAACGACAAAAAGGGACAGTTGCAACATCAAGAATATTTGTTGCAACAGAGAACTTATTCTTGCAACAAACAAAACATTATACTGCAACATTAGAAAAGACGATTGCAACACATGAGCTTGCATTGGATTCATGCGCAAACGAATGAAGAGAGACTGGGACAAAGACAAATAGGAAAAGGGCATGTCGCGTGATACGAGAAAGCTCTGCATTGCAGCCCGCCACAACTACCATCGTGCTTTGTCCTCGAGGACGCCCAGATTTGCTGTCATCCTCGCCTCCCTACCCCTAGTTGGCGGTGGGGATGAAATCAACATGCAGGACCTTTGAGCCATCTTACTCCGGCCTCCTCCGACGAGAAGTCCACCACCACCTGCAGACATCACATCCTTCTACAGCTACCTCCTCTAGCAAGGAGACCAACAGTAGCAGCCCTCTCCTCTGAACTACTTCTCCTAGTCCCATTGAAAGGAATCGGTGCTCGTAGCTTAAGAGAGGGAGGGGGTGAATTAGACAAATTTAAAACCTTAAACGTATGGCTCAACTAGTTTACACAAATAATAAACTAGAACATGTTAGCTAGATGTGCAACTATGGTTCTTCTAGTGTGAAACCCTCATCCCAAAAGAGTTTTGTAACCTATAGCCAATCCTACCAATACTACACTAATAATGTAAATACACTAATAATGTAAAGGCACTCAATATTGCAATATGAAATACGGAACCTTAAATGAAAAAGATGAGGGGAAGCAAACCCTCGACACGAAGATTTATCCCGTGGTTCGGTTAGGCACAAAGCCACTCCTACTCCACGTTGTTGAAGCACTCACGAAGAGTATTGCTTCCCGGCAACCAAGTCTCTTCTGGGACTCTTCTTAACTTGTCACCAAGGCTATGCCAAGTCACCACAGTCATCTTGATTTCGCTTTCCACTAAGGAGCTTCTCCACGAAGGGTGGGAGTCTCCGCGTCCTCCGCACAAAGCTGTCGTCGCCGCTCCACACCAAGCCGGAGGGTCGATGACTTGCCGGCGAGCCACCAAAGCTCCAAGGGGCAACACACTGAGATACAAGTTGCGGTTCACTCTAGAACAAACCACAAGGCAACTACACCTTGCACTAGCTCTCTCTTAGCTTAATCTAGCACTAATCACTCTCTAAGCATGTGCTAAAGCCTATGGATGTGATCACCAAGCACTTTGGTGGATAGAGCACTTGTATGTATGTGAAAATCAAGCCATAGCTTCTCCAAGCTCTAACACCCTTGAAATGGCCGGGTGGAGGGGAATTTATAGCCCCGACCAAAGAAACTATCCATTGCTCCAAAGGGTAGTAAATCTAACATGACAGACTGATTTGGTCTAGCCAAACTTGCCACCACGGTATGAATCGATCAGTGCTTTCTCAATGGCTTTCAACGGTCAGTGGCACGGGACCAATTGATTCGGTCATACCATCTCTCATACACACCGAATGAGTCTGTCTTCATTGCATGTTCAACTTTCTGAGCACCACGGATTGATTCTATCATTTCATTTTTGTGCTCACCGAATCAATTTGTCTACACAGAGAGATACAAAGTTAGGGCATCCACCATCGATTGATTCGGTCCATATGATCAATTACCACCGAATCATACTATCATTCCAGAGCCATACTGAGTTGGTTCCATACACCATTGTCAGGGGGAAAAGTAAACGGTCATCTAATGACTATCATGGCAACGATTATAGAGGCCCGGACCGACCCGCAGCAACGGCGACCATCGTCGGCCCAACACAAGGGGGAAGCGCTCCGCTTTGCCCGACCCCGTCCCTCGTAGTCGGACGCTCCCGATCCCCCGGCGGGCGGGCTCCGCCTCGCCCGACCCCTCGCCGTGAGGGTCCGCCTCGCCCGACCCCTTGCCACAAGGGTCCGCCTCGCCCGACCCAGAGGCTTAGGGTTAGACTCGCGTGGGCCCGCCGGACGGGAATCAGCCTCGGGCGCAGCTTTGCCTTAAATGCTCCACGGATCGGGCGCGCAGAAAGGCGTCCACGCCGCTGACGTGACCCGTCACACCTACCAGCCCACGACCGCGCCGCGCACGGTACAGCGGCTCAGTCCTCTCTGGTTCGCTGTCAGGCCATCATGACCCACGTCGCCTGGCACAGGAGCACGCCTGACCGTCCACGCTCCACCTACCCGTCCTCGCGCCCCACGATTCTGGCAACAGGGACAGGGCGTCCGCGCCGCTCAAGCCGCCTGCAGCATAACAGGGACAGTCGTGGCAGCCGTCAGCCCCGACGGGACGGAAGCCACAGCCATCATCACGCACGCCCGCCGTAGCCAGCTCCCGAGGAGGACAGCGACCAGATCGATGGAGACCGCCCGGCGAAACAAGAAGACTGAAGACAACCGCGGCGGCCGGGGAGCACGAATCTTCTCCTTGGACTTCGCGCTCTCTCCCCCCCCTCGCCACATCTTCTCTCTCTATTCCCCGCGCACGTCTCGGATGTACCTGGTCTTTTCCCTGGAACTATAAAGGGCAGGCCAGGACCCCAGAGACGGGGGGAGGATTTTAGACACTCACACTTCCTCACACACGCTTCTTCTTCCCTGCGAAGGAGAATACGCCTCCTCCATTAGAGCTTCTGTACACACCTTAGAGACTTGGGACCGGTTCCCTCTCTCGCCCTTCTGTAACCCCTACTACAGAACCCGCGTGGGTAACAAGAGCAGCTCCCCATACTGGACGTAGGGCTTCTTCTCGCCCGAACCAGTCTAAATCCCGTGTCACCCGCGCAACCATCTGAAGCCGTACGCGCATAAAAGAAAGTTACTAGTCTAAGTCTTGATCACCGATCTTGACAACGACAGTTGGCGCGCCAGGTAGGGGCCCTTTGCGTGTACATCACCGGCTTCAGATGGCCAGCGACGACGTCAGTTTTGCCCCGGGCTCCCTGGTCCGCTTTGGGAGCCTAGACTTCCTCGCCACCGGGGAAGGGATCGACCTAATCCCTCTCCTCGCTTCACCCACTCGCCTCATCACCTCTGGCTCCGCCGCCAGGGTGGTGGCGAGTGGCCGGACGCGCGCCAGAGGGCCTCCTTCGACGGAACGGCTTTTCGGGCTGCGCAGCGCCGTGACAGCCTACGGTCATGCCCTGGCGCGACCCATGGCCGTGCCGCCTGCGAGCAACGAGCTCGCGGGCGCGACGAGTGCGATCTCCGACGCCGGTTCCAGCAGCAGGAGCCACCACCCCTCGCGTGAGTGCTTCGCGACCGATGCGCACTCCGAGGGGTCCAACGGCGACGGCGCCGGGAGGAGGCAACGAACTCACCCACCACGCGTCGTGGCCACGACGGGAGCCCTTGCCCGGGCCCCGGAGCGGCCACGACAGCCGGAGGCGCGCGTGGCGCCCCACCAGGAGGGCGAGCGCCCCCGCAACGAGGGCGGGGCGCGACAGCGAGCGCGCGACGTCCAGCAGCGCATCTGCGCTGACGAGGATTGCCCCCAGCTCTTCGCCCGCGCCAGCCAAAACATCGCTGCAGCGGCGGCCCTGCTCCGGCGACTCCCCGAGCCGGAGACGCCAGAGGAACGCCAGGCGCATCAAGAGGTACGCGACCTGCTTGAGTGTGCCGCTGTCCAGCAGGCGGAGAGCTCCGCGTCTCGGTGACGCGGTCAAAACGTCAGCGGGACGGCCCCCACCACGCCCTCCGAAAGGCGGGGAGATTCTATCCACCAGCCTCCTCCCCGGGCGAACCAGGCCGCGCCCGCTCGACGGACGCCGCCACCCGCTGGAGGCAGGGCCCCATCCATCCACCGGCGCGTCGGTCCCATCCGCGACGCCCATGACACCCTGGACGCGCGGAGGCGCTCCCGCGCGGACAGGGAGGAGGGGGTGGACCGCGGCTACCACGTCCACCGTGGCGGCCGCTACGACAGTGAAGAAGACCATAGCCCCAGCCCCGACCCGGCGAGGCCCCGGGCCTTCTCCGCGCGCATCTTGAGCACGCCATTCCCGCCACGCTTCAGGCAACCGACCAACATGGCCAAGTACTCTGGGGAAACGAACCCCGGGCTATGGCTCAGCGACTACCGGCTTGCATGTCAGGCCGCTGGGGCGGATGATGACCTGTTCATCATCCGCAACCTCCCACTTTTTCTAGCCGACTCAGCGCGAGCCTGGCTAGAACATATCCCCTCACGACGGATCCGCAGTTGGAACGACTTGAGGGAGATATTCGTGGGAAACTTCCAGGGCACGTACATGCGCCCTGGCAACTCTTGGGATCTCCGGAGCTGCCGCCAGGAGTCGGGTGAATCCCTCCGGGATTACATCCGACGCTTTTCCAGGAAGCGCACCTAGCTCTCCAACGTCGCGGACGCCGACGTCATAGGGGCATTCCTGGCAGGAACTTCCTGCCGACCCCTCGTCCATGAGCTCGGGCGTCGAGGCCCGCAGACCACGGAGGACCTCCTCAACATCGCCACCAGCTTCGCCTCGGGCGAGGAGGCCGTAGGAGCAATCTTCGACCGCTCCAAGGGCGAGGCAAAGCGCAAGGAGGACGCCAACGAAGGCACCTCCAACCGTCCACAGAAGAAAAAGAACAAGCAGCGGTGCGAGGCACCCCTCGTGGCGGCTGCTGAGCGCAAGCGGGGTCAGCCACCCCCGGAGGGCACCCCCAGCTTCTTCGACAAGCTGCTCGAGGGACCGTGCCCGAACCACGAGTTCCCCGCGAAGCATGCCTACAAAGACTGCAACCTCATGAAAAGGTACTTTGCAGGCAACCCGGTGAAGGGCGACCGTAGGCGGAAACCCGACGAGGAAAGGAAGGACGACGGAGGGAAAGAAGACGGCTTCCCCAAGGTGGACGGCTGCTTCGTGATCTTCGGCGGCTCGGCGGCCTATGATTCCAGACGCCGCCGGAAGCTGGAACGCCGCGAGGTCTACGCGGCCGAGCCTACGACGCCGACCTTTCTCGATTGGTCGGGATCCGCCATCACGTTCGATCGGTCCCACCACCCGGGACGTGTCCTGCAGCCAGGGCGCTACCCCTGGTTGTGGACCCAATCATCGGCACGACGCGCCTCACCAAGGTGCTCATGGACGGAGGCAGCGGCCTCAACATCCTCTACGCCGAGACCCTCGACGTCATGGGGATCGACCGCTCCCACCTCCGCCGCAGCAAGGCGCCTTTCCACGGCATCGTGCCGGGGAAACAGGCAGTGCCTCTCGGGCAGATCGACCTGCCCGTTACCTTCGGGACTCCGTCCAACTACAGGAAGGAGACCCTCACCTTTGAGATGGTGGGCTTCCGAGGGACCTACCACGCTATCCTGGGACGGCCGAGCTACGCAAAGTTCATGGCCATCCCCAACTACACCTACCTCAAGCTCAAGCTGCCGGGGCCCAACGGGGTCATTACCGTCGGCACGTCCTTCCAGAAGGCGTACGAGTGTGATGTTGAGTGTTGCGAGTACGCCGCGGCCATCAACGTCACGGAGGAGCCGGCGGCCCAGCTTGCGGAGAGCGCCGAGGGTCGGCCCGACTCCCAGCAGTCGCCCACCTCCTTCGAGACCACTGAAGGCGTCAAGGAGGTCCCCCTCAACCCTAGCGATTCCGGCGGCCAGACCGTCCAAATCAGCGCTAGCCTATCTCCCAAATAGGAAAGCGCGCTCGTCGACTTCCTCCGCGCGAACATCAATGTCTTCGCATGGAAACCCTCGGACATGCCCGGCATTCCGAGGGAAGTCGCCGAGCACTCCTTGAACATCAAGGCCGGCTCCAAACTGGTAAAGCAAGGTTTGCGCCGCTTCGACGAGGAGAGGCGCAAGGCCATAGGCGAGGAGCTCCAGAAGCTTTTAGCGGCCGGGTTCATCAAGGAAGTGTACCACCCCGAGTGGTTGGCTAATCCTGTTCTTGTATGAAAAAAGAACGGGAAATGGCGAATGTGCGTTGACTACACCGGTCTCAATAAGGCGTGCCCAAAGGATCCGTTTCCTTTGCCGCGCATTGACCAGATAGTCGACTCAACCGCCGGGTGTGAGACCCTCAGCTTCCTCGACGCGTATTCCGGCTATCATCAGATCACGATGAAAGAGTCCGACCAGCTCGCGACCTCTTTCATCACCCCATTCGGCCCCTATTGCTACGTCAAGATGCCGTTCGGCCTCAAAAACGCGGGGGCTACATTCCAGCGATGTATGCTCAAGTGTTTTGGGACCTCATCGGGCAAACCGTTGAGGCTTATGTCGACGACATCATAGTCAAGTCCAAGAAGGGTGACCAGCTCATCCCCGACCTCGAACTCGCCTTCCAGAGGTTGAAAGACAAGCGCATCAAGCTCAACCCTGAAAAATGCGTTTTTGGGGTTCCAAGGGGAATGCTGCTAGGTTTCATTGTCTCCGTGCGCGGCATCGAAGCCAACCCGGAGAAGATAGAGGCCATCAACGACATGGGGCCAATCCGAAATGTAAAAGGGGTCCAACGTATCACGGGATGCCTGGCAGCCCTGAGTCGCTTCATCTCGCGCCTCGGCGAGCGAGGGCTCCCCCTTTACCGGCTCCTGAAGAAGACTGGCCGTTTCGAGTGGACCACTGAGGCCCGGGAGGCACTTGACCGGCTCAAGGAACTCCTGACAAAAGCCCCAGTCCTGGTACCACCCGCCGACGGGGAACCCCTTCTGCTCTACATCGCGGCAACCACCCAGGTGGTCAGCGCGGCCCTGGTGGTAGAGCGAGAGGAGGAGGGACACACCCTCAAGGTACAACGCCCAGTCTACTTCGTCAGCGAGGTCTTGTCCGAGTCCAAGATGAGATATCCGCAGATCCAGAAGCTCATCTACGCCGTCCTCATCACGAAGAGGAAGCTGCGCCATTACTTCACCTCGCACCTGGTGACAGTCGTCTCGTCTTTTCCCCTCGGCGAGGTGGTCCGGAACCAGGACGCCACGGGCCGGATCGCGAAGTGGGCGCTCGAGCTCATGGACCAGGGCATCACCTATGCCCCCCGCACCGCCATCATGTCCCAGGTACTCGCTGATTTCGTGGCAGAGTGGACAGAGATACAGACGCCATCAACACCGGAGGAACAGGAGTACTGGACGATGCACTTCGACGGATCGCTGATGAAGGCTCGCGCCAGAGCAGGCCTAGTCTTCATCTCTCCTCCCGACGTCCGCATGAGGTACATGATCCGACTCCATTTCCCCGCGTCTAATAACGTCGCCGAGTATGAGGCTCTCCTCAACGGGCTCCGCATCGCCATCGAGCTGGGCATCCGACGGCTGGATGTCCGAGGCGACTCCCAGCTAGTCGTCGAGCAGGTCATGAAGGAATGGAGCTGCCACGACTCCAAGATGGCAGCCTACTGCAACGAGGTCCGCAAGCTCGAGGACAAGTTTGACGGGCTAGAGCTCAACCACATCGCAAGGCGTTTCAACGAGGCAGCCGACGAACTGGCGAAGGCAGCATCCGGCCGAAAGCCCGTTCCCGATGGCGTCTTCATCAGCGATCAGTTCGAGCCCTCGGTCCGTTGTCAGGAACCGGGAAAGGTCAGCGACGCGCCACCTGTCCTGGGCCCGGGCGCCGACCCAGACGTAGCCCGTGCTCCGTCCGACCCAAGCTTGGAGGTCGACCCCTCCGACCCTGAGGTCATGGAGGTTGACACAGATCCAGTAGCGGGGCCCGACCCCCCGCCTTACTGGAGAACTCCGTACCTTGACTACCTCGTCCGCGAGACGCTCCCGAAAGACAAGACGGAGGCGCGAAGGATTGCGCGCCGCGCCAAGACATTCGTCATCATCAACCAGGAGCTCTATAAGCGGAGCCACACCGGCATCCTCCAACAATGCATCCCGATCGAGCAAGGAAGGGCGCTGATTCACGACATCCACGCAGGGGCCTGCGGCCACCACGCCGCGTCGAGAACCCTCGTCGGGAACGCCTTCCGGCAGGGTTTCTCCTGGCCAACGGCGGTCGCCGATGCCACCCATGTGGTCCGCACCTGCGAAGGGTGCCAATTTTTCACGCGCCAAACTCACATGCCCGCACAAGCGCTCCAGACTATCCCCATCACATGGCCCTTTGCGGCCTGGGGACTGGACCTCGTCGGGCCCTTCAAAAAAGCGCCCGGGGGCTTCACCCACTTGCTTGTCGCCATCGACAAGTTCTCTAAGTGGATCGAGGCACGACCCATCGCGCAGATCACATATGAACAGGCGGCGCGATTCTTCACCGACATCATTCATCGCTTTGGGGTCCCCAACTCCATCATCACGGACAACGACACGCAATTTACCGGGAAGAAGTTCCTCCGGTTCTGCGATGACTACCACATCCGAGTGGACTGGTCGGCCGTGGCGCACCCCCGCACGAATGGGCAGGTTGAATGAGCCAACGGCATGATACTCCAAGGTCTCAAGCCACGGATCTTCGACCGCCTCAAGAAGTTCGGCGGCCGGTGGGGAGCTCCCCGCGGTCCTATGGAGCTTAAGGACGACCCCCAGCAGGGCAACTGGCTTCACCCCGTTCTTCATGGTCTACGGGTCTGAGGCAATCCTCCCCACCGACCTAGAGTACGGATCGCCGAGGGTCAAGGCATATGACGAGCAGGGAAACCAGGCGTCGCTCGAGGACGCACAAGACCAACTCGATGAAGCACGCGATGTGGCCCTGTTACACTCAGCCAAGTACCAGCAGGCCCTACGACGACACCACAATCGCAAGGTGCAAGGCCGAGCCTTCAACGTCGGGGACCTAGTGCTCCGCCTTGTCCAGGACAACAAGGGACGACACAAGCTGACCCCTCCGTGGGAAGGTCCTTTCGTCATCGCCCAAGTACTGCGTCCAGGCACGTACAAGCTGGCGACCCCCGACGGACGGATCTTCAGCAACGCTTGGAACATAGAACAGCTAAGACGCTTCTACCCTTAAATTTTGTTTCCAAGTTTAAACGCACGCATCCTTGCAATTTTTTGGTCCACGGAGAAAAGCATTTTTGAGTCGACCCTTTTTTGAGTCTCGTCACGGGCTCAGGGATATCCGACCCTGACCCTGCCTCAGGGTCGCATATCCCTCGGGGGCTATCAGGGGCTCAGGCCCAAGTCACCCAAGGTCCTCCCAAAACAACTTTTCTCCAAGACGGCCCCCCTTTCTAAACGTTTGGGCATGAAAAGGGGAGAGTGTGCAAACGATGCCCAGGCAAGACTGATCGGACTGCGAGAAAACCCACGCCCCAGCGGCTACGGCACTATCGCCCATCAGCGCTTACTGACGCATCCGACCCGTACTCTAAACTTTCCAGACCCAAAAGGACAAGGAAGGGGATCGGAAGTAAACATTGATAAATTACAAAAACGGCCCCCGCGGCCATTACAAAAGCAAGTTCAAAATCAACTAACATATTTACATGGCCGGGTATCTGAACCCGACCCAGCTGGACCGATCAGGGTTCCTCCGGCGGGACGGCCTCCTCCTCCAGCTGCGCCGCCAAGGCATCCGCCGGGCCGAGCACCGACGCGTCGATCTCGTCCAGCTCAGCCTCGGTGTACCCGAGGGCATACCCTTCGCTCATCAAGTCAAAATCAAGGCTAGTGTAATGGGACCTGAAGACCCCGAAAGCCCGCCTCACGCCAACGCGAAGCGCCTCACGAGCGATCTCGCGGGTCCGCTGGTACACCCCGAGGGCACGAGTCGCCAGCGAGCTCGTCCCTTCCCCCTGGACCACGCCGAGGCCGGTGCAGACGACGCGGACTGCGTCCTGCAGGCTGTCGTGCTCGGCGCGCTCCGCATCAAGAGCCCCCTTCAGCTAGTCAACTTCACTCGCAAGACCTATACGAAAAAACACGCCAGATCAGAGCCCCCCCAACACCATAAAGGAAGAAGGATGGGAGGAACCTTACCCTCGGACTGCGCCTTCAACGTGGTCGCAACGGTCTGAAGCTGACCAACCTCAGTCCCGAGGTCGGCCACCATCTTCTCGGCCTCGACCCTCCGGGTCGCCTCAAGATCCCGGTCCTGCCAGGCCTGCTGTCGCTCCTGGCGGATGCGCTCGACGGTCTTCCGAAGGGCCTCACGCTCCTTCTTCACTGCCTCACGATCCCTCTTCACCGCCTCGTGCTCCTCCTTCACCCGAAGGAGCTCCGCGGCATCAAGCTGGGCCTTGTCAACAACGGCCTGGAGGTCCGCGCGGGCAGAGCGGGCCTCCTTGACGGCAGCCTGGAAGCCATCCTTCGCCGCCTGCTCGCGCCTCCGCAGGTCATCGATGACCTGCTGTGCGGCAGCAACCTGCGCGGCCAGCTCCTTGGACCGCTGCTCCTCCGCGGAGAGGCGCTCCTGTCCGAGCCGAAGGAGATCAGATTTCTCCCGGCTGCACTCCTGGAGGGCCTGCAAAATGACCCACAGTCAGCAATAGAACGACGGAGAAGAGAATGGACACCGCGAGGGATGGCATACCTGACCAGCGGGAGCAATGACGCCGTCCAACTCCCCCGCCAAGGAAGAAACGGCAGCACGGGTGCTGTGGAGCGCACCCTGCACTGCCCGCCACGTCTCCCGCTCCTCGGCGTCGCCCAGCGTGGGCAGGAGCCCCGGCTCCACGGTCCTCGGCGTCGCCGCAAGGGCAGGCACGGCCACCACGGGCGCCGCTGGCCTCGACGGCGGCTCTGTCGCGTGCGCCACCGTCCCTGCCGGGGTCGCCGCGGTCCCCGTCAGCGCCGACGCGCGTCCCGCCTCCCCCGCCGCCGCCGCGGTCTCCGCCGCAACCACCGGGGCGAGCGTCGCCTCCCCCGCAACGGCCGCCGGGGCAGGCACCTCCGTCTCTGCCGCC
Source organism: Panicum miliaceum (assembly GCA_032594955.1). NCBI lineage: Eukaryota > Viridiplantae > Streptophyta > Magnoliopsida > Poales > Poaceae > Panicum > Panicum miliaceum. Next base: position 41,815,525 of record CM064061.1, on the reverse strand, counting down.
ACCGTCGCCCCCGCCGCGGCGGACTCCTCTGTCCCCGTCGCCACCGCCGGAGCGGCGCACTCATCCTCCGCCTCGTCATCGAGGTTTATTACCTCCTCGATCGGAGGGCCCGTGGCAACTTAAGTGTCCACCCAAGATAAGACACTTCTTTTGGAGACTCACTCACAATAGTTTACCATTTAAAAGGAATATCGCCAGAAGAGGGATGGTGATAGGGCGGAGATCACCAAAAGTAAGATACCGATGGAAACCTCCTCGGGGTGGCCCGATCTTCACGACAGTAGGATCACAATCACCAGATAACTTTCTGCGAACAACGGGGATAAGTAGCTTTAGACCTTGCCAAGGTTGGATGCGACCAAGCGTTGGGGAGAGAGGCACCGAAAACCACAAGAACTTCGACTCGATCTCCAAACGACCGCAGAACCACAAGCCGGAACTAATCCACACAAAACGGTACAACCGTATTGGAAACCGTAGAGCACGAAGTAGCGGATCCGAGAGGGATCTCTTCACAAGTCCAAGAAGAACAAGGAAGAACAAGGGTATGCAAGGCACTCAGCAGCTCGGCTGCAAAACCATATAGGTTATGTGTTCATTCAAATGATCAAAGATTATCTTTTGCAGCAGTACATAGAGGTATTTATACTAGTAACAAGTCTCTAAGATAAGTATGAGCTGAACTCTCCACGTTGGGAAGGTGGGGAAGGCCAACTGGTTGAGGTATTCACGAAGTGGTCTTCAGTTCACACGCGTCTCGTGGGCTTCTGCGCAGTCTTTAGTAAAATGATCATTACTCTCTGCTCGTAAGTCCAAAAGATGTGCCGTTTATTGGGTTGGAAAGTAGACTTGATAAGCTTTCCAACCATGTATAACATGTACCTTGGAACGTGCCAGATTAATATATACTTGTACGAGAAGTTGTATCAACATTTTGTCCTGGGAAGACTGTTGACCTTCTGTGCAGGCTCCACTAAATCGGTCATAACTCTTTATTGGGAACTTTAAAAGATATGAGGGTTGTTGCGTTGGAAAATAGACTTGAATATATTTCCAATGAGTACTCGTGGGTCTCCAAATATTTTGGGAAGCAAGAGTTATAATTGATTCTTTATAGCAGTCTTGGACAGCCAGAAACGGGATTAGGGAGTCTGTTTCTGACCTTTGAAGTTCGCCTTCGCTGAACAGTTAGAAACAGAATCAGGGAGTCCATTGTTGATCTTCAAATGGTTATCTTTATGCTGAGTAATGTTCTCTTCTTCATGTGTGAACCTAAGCACAACAAATGTAGCACATTTAGGCAGTATAAAATTCTCATCTATATTAGTATGTAACCGAGAGGAAAACATGCACCTCTTGTTGGAGTAACTTTGCACAGCTGCGCATAACTGACCCTCCGTGCACTTGCTTATGTGTAACTTGAGTAACCGAGTGGCATGTCCTCATCAGATGGACCTTGACACAAGGTGTCCTGCGTGCTGTGTGCTGGAGAATGGATGAGGATGGAGGGCATTGCTTCCTCAAATGCAAATATGTCAAGGAGTGCTGGCGAGCGATGGGCATGGAAGACATCAGACTCATGCTCTGCGACTTACCATCGGCCAAGCATGTCTCTGAGCATATCTTGTCGGTGAAGGAGGAGAAACTTCTGATTATTGGTCTTCTTTGGTCTTGGTGGGACGCTCGAAACAAAGCCAATGTCGGGGAGCAACGGCGTTCTTCTACTGAAGTGATCACCAAGGCCAGGTTGGTGATGGTTTCAGCTGAACCTGATTCTGGCACGGTCAATAGAATGAGGCAGAGAGGGGAACATCGAGGATGGGTTCCACTGGCCGACGGGACCTGGAAAATAAATATTGATGCTGCCTATTGTGCGGATGATATGAAAGGAGCTTGGGGCTTTATAGTGCGTAATTCTGAAGGGCAAGCGTCCATGGCTGGAGCTGGATGTCTTGCAGTTGTTAAAGATGCGCTCTGTGCTGAAGCATATGCTTGTGTAGCCGCTCTGAATGCAGCTGCTGATTCAGGGATGCAGCACATTGTTGTGGAGACGGACTCACAGGTCCTGGTGAAGGCGCTGCAGACTTCTGAACATGATCGGGCGATGGGGGGTGTTCTTTTCAGAGAAGCCAAATTTCTTATGGAGACTATGTTTGTTTCTGCTAGCATCTTACATGTTTCTCGTTTAAGTAACTGTGTTGCTCATGAGCTGGCCCGTTATGGGCGGAATAGGGACCCGGATCACCCGATTGTTTGGACTGATCCCTTCCCTGAATTTGTAATTGAACTGTTGGCTTGCGACTCTGCTGAGCCACGAGTTTCTGAATAAAGCAACAACACTTAAGATAAAAGAAAATGAAACTGGAATACTGGATAGTCAAAAGCTACAGCCGATAGGCCGGCAAAAAATAAATTGAGGCAACAGGAAGGGATGAGTATCCCTACTGATTATATTAAACAAAGAAAAGGGAAACATTTCATTTGATTACCCCGCGAGTCGCGAGATAAGGATAAGCAGTACGCTACCACATAGCAAAAAGAGCCTGATGGATCACCGGTCGGCAATGGCGAGGCCGCACGCCGTGGTGGTGCCGTACCCGGGCGCCGGCAACATCAACCCGGCGCTGCAGCTCGCCAAGCTGCTCCACCGCCACGGCGTGTATATCACCTTCGTCAACACCGAGCACAACCACCGCGTTGTGCAGGAGACCGAGGGCGCGGGCGCTGTGCGCGGCCGCGACGGGTTCCGGTTCGAGGCCATCCCGGACGGCCTCTCCGACGCCGACCGCGGCAAGCAGGACTACGGGCAGAGCCTGCTGGTGTCCACGACCACGCGGTGCGCGGCGCCGCTGCGGGACCTCATCGCGCGGCTCAACGGCACGCCCGGGGTGCCGCCGGTGACGTGCGTGATGCCCACGGGGCTGATGACCTTCGCGCTGCCCGTGGCGTGGGAGCTGGGCATCCCGACCATGGTGTTCTGGTGCGCCGGCGCGGCCTCGCTGATGGCGTACATGAGGATGCGGGAGCTCAGGGAAAGAGACTACGTGTCACTCAAAGGTAACCACTTCCCCCAAATCATGCTTCTGTTGATCAGTGTCAAACTGTCAGTGTCCACCGCACACAGCGATTGACTCCGGCATACTGCAGATGAGAGCTTCCTGACGAACAGCTACCTGGACAAGACGATCATCGACTGGATCCCCGGCGTGCCACCGATCAGCCTCGGCGACATCTCGAGCTTCGTCCGCACCAGCGACCCGGATGACTTTGGCCTCGGATTCAGCGAGTCTGAAATCAGCAACTGCACCAAGGCCGGTGCCCTCATCCTCAACACCTTCGAGGAGCTCGACGCCGACGTCCTCGCAGCGCTCCGCTCCGAGTACGCCCGCATCTACACCGTCGGCCCCCTGGGCTCCCTCCTCCGCCACAACGCCGCCGCCGCTGACGACAGCAACGACTTGACCGGCTCAACCGGTCTAAGCCTGTGGAAACAGGACGCCGAGTGCCTGGCATGGCTGGACACGCAGGAGCCGCGCTCCGTCGTGTACGTCAACTTCGGCAGCCACACGCTGATGACACCGGAGCAGTTGGCCGAGTTCGCGTGGGGCCTCGCGGCGTGCGGCCGCGCGTTCCTCTGGTCCATCAGGGACGGCGCCATCCGCGGCAGCGGCCTGGCCCCGGCGTTCGTGGCCGAGACGGCGGGGCGCGGCCGCGTGACGGCGTGGTGCCCGCAGGAGCATGTGCTGCGGCACCCGGCCGTGGGCTGCTTCCTGACTCACAACGGGTGGAACTCGACGTGCGAAAGCCTGGCCGCCGGCGTGCCGATGGTGTGCTGGCCGGGGTTCGCGGACCAGTACTCCAACTGCAAGTACGCCTGCGAGGTGTGGGGCGTCGGCGTCCGGCTGGACGCGGAGGCCAGGAGGGAGCAGGTCGCCGCGCACGTCAGGGAGGCCATGGGGAGCGAGGAGATCAAGGCCTGCGCGGCGAGATGGAAGACGGAGGCGTCGGCGGCCATCTGCCCCGGCGGGTCGTCGTATGAGAACCTGCTGAGCTTGGTCAGAGCGTTGGGCGGCTCACCCAACCCCAAAGCCTGAAGAGTCTAAGACCCCGGATGTCACAAATTCGCAATGTTTCTCTGCACTCTGCACCCTAAACTATAGTAACCCGAGTGACCTTGATGTCAATAACTAAATTAATTAGGTTTTTTTTTTTACAGGAGGGGAGTCTGTAATGTATAAGTTTTCGTACCCGTTGATGTTACCACCTGGTGTTAAAGCCTCCGTATCCTTCCATCCACTACAAACATACCGGTAGGCATATTTTCTAGTAATGCAGGAGGGTAGAGCTGCGGTGGTGCGGACACACAAGTACCATATTGTTGTGGTGGCCTATATCGAGCTTGCGGATAGAGCACAGCATAGATTCGTCGGGTTGACCGGGTCTACCGGGAGACACGACACAGCTAGATCTTCAGCGAGTGGACTGGTATAGCAAAACCCATTCAATAATCGTGCCTCATGGGTTCTACCGGGCCGCCCGTTTAGCCATCAGGCTACCAGCACAACCTTTGGTTGCCACTGTGCGGGCCCCGCCCATGATGAGCGCCGCACAACGGCACAACACGCCGCGCGAGAGCTAGCACGCAACTATGGATGTGCGTGCATCGCCAGTGAACGGTGGCCCCACACCCCTTCCCTTCCTTTTTCTTTGTCTTTCTTCCTCATCTGCTTTCTTCTTCCTCCGTCGTTCCTCTTCCTGGTTCCTCCGCCATTCTTCTTCTTCGACCTCCGCACATTACTACCCCCGCCACCGCCCCACGGCTGCCGGCGCTGTCCACGGCGCTCCCACCCTCCACTTCCACCACCTATGGCAGGCAGCGACCTTGCCGCCCACCAACCAGTCCCCCGCTGCCTCCGTCCACCCTTCCAGCAACTCCGACATAAAGCGCTGCCCCTCCCCCACCGTCCGCGCAGGCCATCGGTTGTCCTGCACCGCTCGGTCTCTCCGCCCATCAACCCACCACCACCGCCAACCGCCGCCACCTCATGCCTCCTTCTTAACCCGCAGGTCACGGATCAACCCCGGCAACCTCCAACCCCGAAAACTCTAACCCCTTCTTCTTCCTCTCCGACGGGAGTGATGGCTTTTGCTATTTTTCTCGTTCGCTGTTACCACCGAAAGCGAACGTTTCGTTTTCTAAGGATTTTGGGGCCTCTCTCTCTCTCGTGAGATATGATTGGATTTGGTTCCGGCCTTCCAGGTTATTGACTCAAAGTCTTGTCAAAGGATGGAAGGCTGTAGTCGAGACAAAAACTATAAATAATCGAGTTGGCAGACGATCGCCGAAGGATGGTCAAATACGAATACTACACTCAACCGGCAGGCAAGTGGCAATGGGCCAATGATTTAAATTTACACAGAACACCTCCCGATCGCGCAGACGCTCTCGTCTCCAAGATCCTCCTCGACCTTCCGGCGGCCGCACCACCGCAAGGGAAGAGAATGGTGAGGCCGCACGTCGTGGTTGTGCCGTACCCGGGCTCCGGCAACATCAACCCGGTGCTGCAGGTCGCCAAGCTGCTGCACCGCCAAGGCGCCTACGTCACCTTCGTCAACACTGAGCACAACCACCGGCGCGTGCAGGCCACCGAGGGCGCCGGCGCCGTGCGGGGCCGCGAGGGGTTCCGCTTTGAGGCCATCCCGGACGGGCTCTCCGAGGCCGACCGCGGCAAGCAGGACTACGGCACCGGCCTCGCCGCGTCCATCACCGCCTCCTGCGCGGCGCCCTTCCGGGCCCTCGTCGCGAGGCTCGACGGCGGCGGCGAGCCCGGCGTGCCGCGGGTCACGTGCGTGCTGGCCACGATGCTGATGAGCTTCGCGCTCGACGTGGCGCGGGAGCTGGGCGTCCCGGCCGTGGCGTTCTGGACCGGCAGCGCCGCCTCGCTCATGGCCGACATGAGGCTCCGCGACCTCAGGGAGAGAGGCTACCTGCCACTCAAAGGTATCACCAATGCACGCACACGTTTGTTAACCTCTGCTGCTTTCGCCGTGCACAGACAGACACTGATCGATCCGCCGGGCATGTAGATGAGAGCTACTTGACCAACGGCTACCTCGAGACGACGGTCATCGACTGGATCCCCGGCATGCCGCCGATGAGCCTTGGCAGCTTCTCCAGCTTCCTCCGCACCGCGGACCCGGACGACTTCTGCCTCCGGCTCATAGAGGCGGAGGCCAACAGCTGCGCCAAGGCCGGCGCGCTCATCCTCAACACCTTCGACGCCCTTGAGGCCGACGTCCTCGCCGCGCTCCGCGCCGAGTACCCGCGCATCTACACCATCGGGCCCCTGGGCTCCCTGCTCCGGCGTGACGCCGCCGCCGAAGACTCCACTGATGATGGGGATTCGACCGGGCTGAGCCTGTGGAAGCAGGACGCCGAGTGCCTGGCATGGCTGGACACCCAGCAGCCGCGCTCCGTCGTGTACGCCAACTTCGGCAGCAACACGGTACTGTCGCCGGAGCAGCTGACCGAGTTCGCGTGGGGCCTCGCCGCGAGCGGCCACCCGTTCCTCTGGTCCATCAGGGACGACCTCATCCGCGGCACCGGCGGCGGCAGCAGCCTGGCCGCGCTGCCCCCCGAGTTCGCGGCGGCGGCGGGGCGGGGCCGCGTGACGGCGTGGTGCCCGCAGGAGGAGGTGCTGCGGCACCCGGCCGTGGGCGGCTTCCTGACGCACAGCGGGTGGAACTCGACGTGCGAGAGCATGGCCGCCGGCGTGCCGATGGCGTGCTGGCCGGTGTTCGCGGACCAGTACACCAACTGCAGGTACGCCTGCGAGGCGTGGGGCGTCGGCGTCCGGGTGGACGCGGAGGTCCGGAGGGAGCAGGTCGCCGAGCGTGTCAGGGAGGTGATGGCGAGCGAGGAGATGCGGAGGAACGCGTCGAGGTGGAAGGCGGAAGCGGCGGCGGCCGCCGGACCCGGCGGGTCGTCGTACGAGAACCTGCTGGCGATGGTGAGATCGCTCAGCAGCTCATCCGATTCGTCACAAGCCTGAACTGAAGAGCTTATCATCCGATTAGTTGAGAAGCAAGATGCGTTGATCTGAAACGGCCGTGTGTGTTCCTCGTTAACAAGAGGCTAGGAAATAATGGGGTTCTTAATGGATTGGAGACTTGTTTCCTTTTTCCCTTCAAAACGGAAATCTGATCTCCTGTTCCTCATCACATGGGCCGAAATTTGTTATTCCTATGAGAAGACAGCGTCTACTGTTCCTGGTCAAATAGGCCGCAATTTCTGATTTCCATGAGAAGACATTACCTAGACTAAAGAATTTGCGCTCCATTGGTGCTCTGTTTTCCCATAGCCCATGCCGCAATGGCCATGCACTGTGTTTGACTTGTAAATGCTCATGGGCCGGCATCACACGAGTAAACAGGGATGAGCAGTGCATACAGTTTTCAGTGTTTGGCCATATAGATAACCAAAAATAGAAACATCTTTCGTTCGAACAAAGTCTACTAGTCCATATGAAAATGCAGGGTATTATTATCCACTGTTATAATGTGTGCTCGTGGCCTGGTGTTGGCGCTGCTTTCATCGTCTCTATTGTTCCAAGCAAAAATACAGAAAAGCACGGCTGCTGGACAATACTGAATCGATCAAACCTGCCCATATTTCCCTTTCAAGCAACCTGGATAGATCAATGAGAAGTATTTTATACCAAGGACATAATGCAGTTGGCAGGGGCAAACCCATGTGGGCAAGTTTTTGTGCAGCCACATTGTTTGGCTCGCCGGTCCCTCCAGCTCAGGCATAGAAAGGGCAGACTTAAAATCAACGAAGTAGTCGTTGTTCCACTTCAACTCCGTGGCTGGTCGCTCCCATCGCATCCAGGGTCGACCTAGAAGACATCAGTCGTGAGTTACATGAACACAACCATCCTCGCAACCAAAAAAGGTGCACATACAACTTCAAACATCCAATGCACACTAGTATTAAAATACAATAGAAAAAGCAGGTCCATTCTACTGTTAGATGCATACTCCCTCCATCCTAAAATGTAATGCATTATGGTTTGTCCTAAGTCAAAGAAGTCTAAGTTTGACCAACTTTATACAAAAGAGTAATAATATTTTAAAAGTCACATGAGAATAAGTAGATACATTATGAAATATATTTTCATAATTTACTTATCTGATGTGTTAGATGTTAATATTTTTCTCTATAAATTTGGTCAAAGTTAGACTACTTTGACTTAGGACATAGCAAAATGCCTTACATTTAAGGATAGAGGGAGTAGCATCCAGAGCATTTAACATTGCGCATGGAAGTGCAAGCAAGAATACTCAGGAATTGCAGGTCATATTCCATAAAAACAGTATGGCAGGTAAATGTAACAGACTTCAGATGATATTAAAGATACAAATCAATTAATGACAATGGTGGGACATGGCATTGAACAGAGATAGCATCATGCCAGGTCTGCACGTAGCAGTTTTCAGATGCACATATTAGTTCAGAGCCTGATTAGGGCCAATTAATCCATGGGGTGTAGAGCAAAGAAACAAACACCGTGTGTGAGGAGGACATCAAAAGCATATCGCTTTAGATCTTTCTTTTATTTTGTTCGCTGCTAATATGTAACAAAGATAACAGAACATAGGAGGGCCAAAAAAGATCGAAGAAAAGTGTGAGCATACCTGTGGTCTGGAAGCATAACTGTCAATCTCTTCTTATCAGCTCTATAAAGCAATCTGAACACCTAACAATCTCCAGCTCAAAAAAACATGTGTATAACCAAAATTGCCTGATCCATTGAAATTCCAAGAATGATGTCCTGCTTCACATGTATTTCTATCCACTGAAACAAACCACAACCGTAACATTCACGCACTATCTCAAGAATATGCTCTTGCAATATCAAACATTTGCCAATATTATATATAAAAAGGCACCACAATAGTATTAAAAAGAATGCCCCTGATAATTTTTGTTAAAAAAATGAAAAATTTTCTGTAAGAGAGCATACCAGTAAACTGAGGGGTAATAGTACCAAGTGTCAATTTTGAGAAACAGAGGGAAGCCAAATCAAATGACCTGTACTGCTCAAAGCAGGCTCCCCAAAAGTTTTAATGAGCTCTGATGCTGCCAGGCATCCAGGCTGCGCGCACCTCTCCCAGCTGTGCTTTGCCACTTGTCCACACGGGGAGCGAGGCCACAAAATGCGGATGGAGAAGGATACTGGAGGGTGGTTTAATGTTCCGCAATGTTGCCGCAAGCACTCGTCTCTGCTGTACTAGCTACCTAGCTTGGGAATTTTCAACGAATGACTAGCCTTTAAGTTTATGGAGCTTCTGAATATGCAAACATGTCTGACCGCCAAAAGCCCACGGAAACACCAAATAATGGAGTGGCTCACATCAGTAAATTTCCATAAACTTGGTGGGGTTTTCACATTTTTTTCACCTGTAGCCGCTTATAAGCGGAACCAAACAGGGCCCATGTAGAAAGATACAGAACTGAAACGTTGACCTGTGCCAGAAGGCTACCCGTACTCCTATGTCTGCTACATAGTTCAATTAAATGCAATTTTTCAAGTCCTAGGTGCAGATGAGTATGATACCTCATGTATATCTGAATCTGATTGAATTCAATTCAGCCCAAATTAGCATACAACTTAATCAATTCAGTCTATTATCGCAGCACAGAAATATCGTTCTATGTCCGCTGAAGCTATTCAATCAAGCACTACTCTCCCCCGCCCTCATTGTTTGGAGAGCGCATAAACTATAACATTAACAGCTGTACGCATCAGTAAGCTGACAGGAAAAACTAACGAAATTCAAATCTGATCGCCCAATCAATTCTGACGAGTAGTTAGTTTCTTATTATCACTTCGACCTGTCACGTTGCATTGCATAAGGCTCATTGCCACAACTTTCAGAGCTAAAAGCTGATCATGGACCAGCCTCCCTTCCAGGACACAGACAAAGCAGAATCAGCAGAAACCATATTAGGCATATGTTCTGAAGAAAAGGACTTCTAAAACTAAAGCTAAGCCAAAGCATTGTGATCCTACAGTTATGCGCGTAGCCAATTGATTGGTTAATGATGCTTCATGTGAAATTATCACCCTTCTGACAGTATTGCAGTTAGCTTCCAACCAATTCAGATACAATATACCAAAAGGTAAAAGAAAATCTTACATTCCTTCAGGGTTACAAAAAATACTGAGGTTACTTTAACCATACTGACCACTCACCAATACTTTTTATTCTTAGACTTACTAATAATGTGAGTTTTCATCTTTCGGTTTTTCTTCCATTCAATATGCTGCATACTTGAAGCCTTAAAAATGTGATGTGTTTACGAATTTGCAACCAAGTTGACAGCTGACAGCAGCAAACATACCGGAACATTAGATGGACGTGCAGATGCAACCTATCCTTACTTGGCATCCTTCCCCACCATAATTTGCTACTCTTTTCTATTAAAAATAGAATTGTATTCAGAACTTACTGATAATTTGTCCAAATCGATTTCACATAGATTCTGGTGTTAAACTTTACTAGATACATAGTTTGTACTCTATCTTATATAACAAACAAACAGAAATGTCTCATGCCAAATATTATCCAGAATACAAAATGCATATAGAAGTTCATTCCATTATATACATCAGTATTACTAGCAAACTCATTTTTTAACGTTTTAAGGTGGATTGTGGAGCAATTCATTGTTTTTATAAACAAGTAACACCCCGAGTACATTTCAACACAAATCTATGATTTTCTCATCAAAGAAGCATCAAAACGAGAGGCGCAGCCACAAACAATCAAACATACATCACTGCAAGCACGTACGATTACATGGGGTAGCACCTCAATGTCATATGGTAGACCACAGTGTCCCAACAATTACTTAGTACGGTTGGAATAAGAAAACCAAGGTTTAGTAAACAAAGAAAATGGTTAATGAAAGGTGAAATTGAAGATTCCCACACGCATAAGGCAGCAAATATGCAAACATCACAAGAAAGTACAATCCTAATGACCATTCATGGATCGTTATGGGACATTTCCACTCTAACAAATGAGAACACATTGCCACAGGGTATATGCAGTCAAAATGAAAAAGGAAAACATCTACATAAGCATTGTTTGCACTTCTTGGCTAGGTGGTGCCTTTTATGGCAGTAAGGCTGAGAGTAGTACCAGCCTACCAGGTCAAGCCAGCATCTCATTTTGCATCCCAGTCCTTCAGCTTCTTACTCCCCTTTGGTTTAGCAATAGGTGCATTCATGCCTGCCATTTTTGCATTATATTTTGCTCGGAGAGGACCATTTGTAGCCCATCTGAAAGTTCATTATGAAATTAGTCCAGAATCAGGACATACGCTTTCCTTGTTAAAAAGACCAAGATAGACCCCAGAAAACATACAGAACGATTCAACTGATTTATGTGTACTGAGTTTAAGGTTTTGACAAACTATAATATATAAGAAGTGCAGTCAATTCTGTGTCAAAAGCTACAACAAATATGTCAGCTCAAAAAGTAAGAGCAGGACGTCCACTGGACTTCCTAATTAAAAGAATAAAAAATATAATATTTTCCTTCAGGTCATAATTATTTACTTGAAAATTAGCAATCTCTACTGAAAGCACATGGAAGAAAATAAAACAAGTCAACTGAAAAATATCAATAATAATGCAATAGACGAGTACTTACGGTGCATTCCAATCTGTAGTATCCTCATTAACAAGATGTGTCCACTTTGTTCTGCCACTGCGCCCAAAGTGTTTAACTTGCATGACCTTGGGCAGGATGCTCTTGTCCATCTTATCTTCCCCAGTAGGTTCAGAGAAATCACAGGTGTATCCTCTTTACCAGCTGACTGAATAACATCATCAGCACTTTCCTGGAAGAAGGCACCTTTGTGGTAATACTTTTGCATAAACTTCCACTTTTGTTTGGTCTGCCGAAGCAGCTTTGGATTCTTCCGCTCCCATTCTCTACGCTCCTCCTCAATCATATTCCTGACCTTCTCAATCTCCTCCTTCTCCTTCAACCTTGCATCCCTTTCCTCCCTGTCCCTCTTAATTCTTGCTATTTCTCTATTCTTCCATGATTCATACTCCTCTGCTTCATTCAACTCATCATCTGTGTCAACATCCTCAATGTTGGCCTCTTCATTCAATGCCTTCGCAATGTGCTCCTCCTTTTTAATCTCTTCAACCACAATCTGCCTAGTCTCAATCTTCCTAGCCTCCAGCCTCTTCTTGACTAGCTCCTCAAGCTGCCGCTCCTCCTCCTCCAGCCGTTCACGCTCCGCTATGGTGTCTCTCTGTGACTTTGGTATGAAGACAGGTTTCACCATGGCCATGCCCATCTGCTCATCCTCAAAGTCCGTCTCATACTCAGATTCCTCTGACTCCTCATCCTCCACCGGTTCCTCATCTTCCTGAGGAAGTAGCTCCTCCTGCTCCCTCAAGAGCTGCCTCTCCCGTATCCTCCTCCTCCTCTCCTCCTGGGCCTCCTCATCCTCCTCGTCGATATCAGCTTCCTGCCTCTCATTCTGCTCCTCAACAATTGACAGCCTGCCGTATGCGGCGATGATCTGCCCTCAGCTCCTCCTTGTTCTCGCGGGTTTGTGCGAGACGCCGGAGCCAGCGGTCGTCCTTTGCAGGAATGTCACCATCCTCATCCTTTGGGAATGCCTTATCAAGGGAGACCCGTGCCGTCCGGAGGTCTATGTCCTCTTCGGCATCCTCAGCCCACTCAGGCGCCTTTCCAGGCCAGTACCGCTTGACTTTGGTCTGGCCAATCTTGCCGTGGAGCTTGTCGCGCACCGCGATGGCCGCATCACTTACACCGGCGGCCACGGACATGGTTACAGTTGGTCACCAATTCCCCACACCTGGGTGCCCAAACAGCCTGCAATGCACACAAATCATGAAACGACATCAGTACCATTTGGGTATGCCAGTGAAGAATTGGTTCAGCTCCAAGCAGGAGACAACAAGCTTGACACCGGTTTTTTTTTGAAAATCAAATTGCGCCCGTAATTTGGGTACCAAATCATATTAATATTGCGGGCTGAAGAACAAGAAACGTAATCAAATCACGGATGGATAAATTGCATTATTAGACTAGCAGGACAGGGTACCACGCGGCAACTAAATCAACAGCTAATTGAACAACGGAGGTGGGGAAAGAAGGCAAGAAGCTTTGTATCAGGTAGCTCGCAATCACGGCAAACAGAAGAACGATTTTTTTCTCCAACAAAACGAACCCCTAGGGATGTCCGTTCAAGCAGCCTAGGGTTTCTATCACTGCGAGAAAAGCAGGTTAAGGTTAGGGCCTTTTACCAGCGGCGAAAGAAGGAACCGATCCCAAGCCCCTGATGGATCTCCACGCCGGACTAGTCGAGGAGAGGCGGGTTAGAGAACGACGCTCGCGACGAGAGGAGAACGGCGGCTTCCACAGGTAGGGAAGACGGAAGAGGGAGACACGGGGTGTTCTATCTTTTCTTTTCCTCTTTTTTTGGTCGGTTTGTGGTCATGGGCTAGGCTGTACACTGTAGTCATCGGGCCCTGAAAGTTGTGTGAGTCTTTGATGGGCCGATGGTTGTATGGAGCTTTTCTTTATTATTTTGCTAATTCCTTTTTTCCTTTTTTTAATAATCAAAGTAACTTCCAAGTATACCAACTCAAATGACTGCGTGTATTTTTTTTCAAAAAAAAGACTCAAATGTCTGTATAGCACAAGATTTTTCTTTTGAATGGGATTGGTACTTTTTAAAGTATAGTGCAGTGCTTGACTGCTTGTACAACATATGCACTTAGTATTGTAGCAAAATCCATGTATGTATCATTGAAGAGGCGGATATAAATCCGTGTATTTTATAAACTGTTTTCGAAGAAGTGGACGGTTTTTGAAGAGGCGGATGTAAAACACCATCCATCTTCCTCCCCGTCTCTCTCTACCCTTCCCACCCTGTGCATGTGCATATCCACGCCACCGGACCGGCCAACCGCCGGCTGCACTTGACATGGACCCATTTGTCGGCGAGGTTGATGCCATACAGTAGAAAGATCACCAGAAAAATATCGGTTTCGCAAGGGCAGTGACTAGAATGGTAACGGATCATGATCCTAATATTTTCTTCACAATTCAACTTGACCCTTATTTAGCTTAAAATTGTATAAGATTAGAGCACAGTCCCTACAAAGCTCGGCCCTTAGATTGTCTAGGTTAAAATTTAAGGTCTTTTGTTACCCCTAGCAGTAATACAACAATTACTCTCCACAATTTCATAATACTTACCATTGACACAGTCACCAATCAATGTTAATTTTCATATAAAATTGTATTGAATACATTAAAAATAGCAAAATGTGTAATATGTTGAAACTAATACTGAAGAAGAAATTAGCCATACTATTTTGAAAAGTCAATTTGGAATATTCAAAAAGATAATGATGATCAAAACTAGACTGTATTGACCAGGGGTGGACCTCGGATTAGACTACACCCCGAGCTAAGCTAGTTAAAACATGTCGCAATTCATCTTTGGGTCTAATATTTCTGCATTTTTAAGTTAGCTACCATGGAGATTTTGACCAAGAACACATGTCCGCCCCTGGTATTGACTACCACTACGAGAAACTGAAAAGAAAATTTATGAGCGGAAACCGTCATGAAAAATTCTATTTTCATGAAGGTGATACAAAAACTCTCACGAAAAACTATTTTCTTTGAGGTATTCTGTGGATCCTCATGAAAATGTTCTAAAACACTCACGAAATAGTTGGATACATACTAACTTTGCCATTATCTAAAAAAAAATACTAACTTTGCACTTTGCGGGTTTAAATGTTTTGGGAGCCCGCACCTCCTATCCTCCTATTCCCTTTGCACTCGTCACCCCTCACATGTGTTGTTCACAAAAAATAATTATAATTTTTATGCAATAATATATCTTTTTCATAATTTAAGCGTATTTCTATCTATTTACTGGAATCACTTCGTACTTGAACAAACAAAATATATGCCACTACATTCATTTCAATACCACATGCAAATTCAGAAGAAAAAATCAAATATTTCTATACTTTACACACTAGATTTCTTAGTCACTTTACACTTCTAAAATTTAATAATACCAAAATTTTTTTAGAAAATTTATAAATTTATCTATGGGCCAAAATAAATCCTTATAACACCTTGAAAATAATTTCTTCAAGAGAATCTAGTTGAGATAATGGTGTGTTCATTTTTAGAGCATAAGTTTAGTAAAATCTCACGCACTTCTCTAGCCATGGTCAAGTTGGTCAATAGCTAACTTTATGATTTTTGCATGACAATTTAATATAAGCTTAATTTAGTATTTTTGTCCATAAATATAATTTAATAATATATTTTATGCAATAATTTATAATTTTGATTACTTAAATGTATTTCTACCTATTTATTGGAATTATCATTTGAACTACATGTGTTGTAAAATGATCTTTAAATTACAAACAAATATATGTGCATGTACATTCGCACATTTCAATACAGCATGCAAATGTTTGTGTACTTTGCACTCTAGTTTTCTTAGTCACTCTATGGGTTCTAATATTTAATAATACCTAGATTGAACCTAAAAAAATGTGAAATTTAGATGGGACCAAAAATACATACTTATAACATTACCGAAAATGTTTCAAGAAAAATCAAATTGATAACAGTTT
This sequence comes from Panicum miliaceum, assembly GCA_032594955.1. Taxonomy (NCBI): domain Eukaryota; kingdom Viridiplantae; phylum Streptophyta; class Magnoliopsida; order Poales; family Poaceae; genus Panicum; species Panicum miliaceum. Next base: position 41,799,791 of record CM064061.1, on the reverse strand, counting down.
GGTTCATTTAGTGTTCCTATCATATCATGTGCTTATGGTTAACTCTCTCTTCTCAAGCAAAATTCAAGATGGTCAATAGCAAATTTTATGTTTTTTTTGCATAAAACATTAACATAACCTTGAGTAAATATATCTATTCACTAAGATAATTTAATTATATTTTTATGCAATGATATACTTTTTGAGAATTTAATTGTACGTCTGTTCCCTTCTTCATGTCGCTACCCTCCACCCCCACCATAAACCTAGTGGAGCAGTATCAGGCCCGCGGCACTTTGCATTGCAATCACCCATCACCCTCCTGGCAACACGAGGATTGGAACCTAACGGCGGCGCCTCATCCCCTCCTCCAACCAGTGGAGGCGGAGACCATCCTCCGTGCATGCTAGCGCGGCAATGGCACCCCCAACACCATCAGATCTGGTGAGGGCATCCACGACATGGATGATAGTGCTACCATAGACAATGATTAGGATGGTGATGTGCTACAGATGGGCAAGAAGGGTGCCGCCTCCAACCATTGGCTTGCCACCGTCATCAAGTTGCTTGCCAATTTAGGGTAAACTGATCTGTTTTTCCCTTTACCGTAACAAAATGGATCATTGGATGGGCAAGAAATGGATGTTTATATCAGATCGTGTGAAGTTATCTAGCATTAAAGATGTGCAGATAAACTTTGTACCTTAATTCTAAGAGAATAAATTTAAGACTATGTTAGTATAACCAATAGGCCAGATAACATATCTAATTCAGAGGTCTTTTTTATTAAATAAAATCTGTTCTGAACTAAAGTTATATACATACAGGTAATGTTGATTAAATTTCTTTTCTGGTAACATGCTTTTTTTAACCTGTTGCCATGGCATCATGATAATTAAGCCAACGTGGCTTAGCCACTGTGTGTATGCTCTTGCATGCCAAGATGACATGGAAACTGACAGCAACAACGACAACTACAATTCCATGGATGAAGAGTGCTGCGATGACTTGGATGATGAGGAGGGTTGTGATGACATGCACGATTAGCCCTATAGGTCAAATGTAGGATCTGTATGCTCCTTTCAAGTGGGTTTCTGTTGTATAATATTTAGATCATACATGTTCATGGATGTGCATGTGTTCATGTGGTATGAACTCTCACAAAAATGATATTATTTGGAAGTGTCTCCATATCAATCGATTGAAAAATTGCTCATCTGTCAATCACCAACCACAGCCGTGGATCATCCAACGCCTTATTAATCTATTTCCCTCACGTATTTTTTGTCTTCTAAACAGTCAGACAACTGATAACAGACGAAGGTCCTTTGCTAGCATGTTGATAACAGGCGAAGGTCCTTTGCTAGCATGTTGGGGTATCTTTTGTCTTTGTTGTGGGCATGCTTGTTAAGCGTTCATTCAGGAGCCCAATAAATACCAATTTTGTCTTCATTCCAGTCTCAATTAATGTAAAAAAATACAAAAGCAACAACAAAAAATAAAGTTAAATGTAAACCTGTAGTAAAAAAAGTTACATGTAAGTTTTGTGTTTTTTCAACTAAAAAAACAAAAATAACCAAAATAACAATAAATAAAAAATTTATAGGTAAATTTTTTGGGCTAGCTACAAAGTTACAAGTAAATTTCTCCTAGCCCATTTTCTTGATTACAAATAAATAAAAATCTAGCCTAACTATCCCAACTAAAAGTCCAAAAACATCACAAAACAGCATGAACACACACATGTGATGAGACTGCAAATTCTAGTCAACATATGATAGTATGAGATTGTGTCACACATAACAATGCCACATCAGCTCCTGGAACACAAAAAAGAACAACTCAGTATTTAACTATGGAGGCACTTCCTTCAATTAATGTAAAAAACATAAAAAGAAAAAAAATAAAGTTACATGTAAACCTGTAGTAAATCAAAAAAGTTACGGTTTTTTTCAACTAAAAAAACAAAAAAACCCAAAATAACAATAAATAAAAAAGTTATAGGCAAATTTTTTGGACTAGCCACAAAGTTACAAGTAAATTTCTCCTAGCCCATCTTCTTGATTACAAATAAACAAAAATCCAGCCTAACTATCCCAACTAAAAGTCCAAAGACATCACAAAACAGCATGAACACACACATATGATGAGACTGCACATTCTACTCAACATATGATAGTATGAGATTGTGTCACACATAATAATGCCACATCAGCTCCTGAAACGCAAAAAAGAACAACTCAGTATTTAACTACACTAGTAAATGGATTCTATTGAAAAACAGAGAGATCAGTAATGCTTCCTCCTCTTATGTAGGTTAAAAGTCCCCGAAAGCAAACTTTAACAATTCTAAGAATATATTATCATTTGTGAGATATGTGAAATATGAATGCACTAATAAACTTTTAGACATTAAACATGCATATAATTTAACTAGTTGGTCAAAACTAACAAATTTTGACTAAAAGATCCTTTATGTAGATTACAAAGTAAGAGGTAAAATAAGATTTAATATTTAACCCCCAAGTAGCAGCAATTCAAGCATATATTTATGTAGAGTTATTCTCTACAAAAAACCTGTAAAATACTCCCAGCATCTTCCATGTCTTGCACCAACCTTGAATAGATGATATTGCATACTTAATCCTGACATTATCTCTTCCTTCAGTAGTCTTTCACTCTTTTGCACATAGGACCTGGACGGCTGCTAGACGCACCCATAGGTATTGTCTGTTTCCTGAAAATTTCTAGTGTGAAAGTAAAATTTCTAGCTACAAAATCAGTAAAGTTTAGTAAAATAAAATATAACTGGGTAGAATTAACAAAACAAGTGGTATTGATGTGAAGCTAATTGCCATCCCACTAATTGAAACAATAATTGTACCAGGCAAACTAAAAAAGACATGAAAAAATGAAGTTATGAAATACAATTTCTATAAGTCTACACAAATTGAGTGCTTTTATATAGTTAGGCTGTAATTTTTAATGAACTACAAACAAATGAAACTTTGCAAACTACAAAGGGGGATTAAAGGATTAATATTTCTTAAAAAACTGTATAGAGCTAAGTTTTAGGAAAAAATGATGGAACACAATGCCACATGCTGCCACTAAGCTAAATGACCACAGATTCAGGATTTTTCACTAAAACATGCCAATTTCTCCTAGATGAACAATTTTGACAAAACAGAACAAGGCTAACATGGTCTAGAAGTTCATTAATATATAGCTGCATCACCTAAGGAAATGGGTAAAGATGAGATAGTTTCATGGTTACATGTTATCTAATTCATTATTCTGTATTACGCAAATAATTAAAGGGGCAACAACACATGTATAGGTTCAGTTTAGGAGTAAGTCAAATGTAGGACTAACACACCAACATACGTGCAAAGGTATAGGCATCTGCCAATCATACAGTTCAAAAGAAAGGTTGAATAAGACAACGAAAGACTTACCCCAAGGCCCAAGCGCTGAAGACCATTTCCAACATTGGCCAGGTCTGTTTTATCTGAATAGTATAAACCTACTTAAAAAAAACAAAGACATCATATCAGAAGAGAAAGGGATAGCAGTAGGCTCCATAATAGCATGATTTGGGTGCCTGCTCTAATGATTTGGGTGTCCACAACAGCATGCAATAAGATGAAAAATAAAAGGATCCATGTAACACGAATTTAGACCGACTTACAAGGGGCAGTGGAATTTACGCTTTGTATAAAAGTAAGCAAAAAAAATAGTTTAATTGAGTTGCCTAAATAAAATGAGAAAGCCCAAAAGATCTAGCAGGAAAGGTCCCATATACCATACTCGCCAAATCAACTAGTTTGTTTTTGACTAATCGCAGCATGCTCAACCAAGGAGTAATGGTTAACATACAAGTTCATGCTCGAACGGTTTAAGAAGCCTCCAAAACAACTGAATCAGGATTTGTTCAAACTACAAGAAAGCTAAGGGTAACTCAATCAGGAGGACAATGCTTATTTTCCTTTTGTTACTTTGAGGCAAGTAAAAAAAACACATGTAAGTATGGAATTGAGATATGCAAAGCACCTTTGTCCCCATATTGCTTATGGAGTGATCCCAACTCAGTATAGGTGGAATTCATCATACCACTGCAAGGATATCAAAGTCAGGTAGAAAAACACATAAAAAAGAGGAAAAATTTGCCGTAGCATATAAATGAAATTAGAAAAATCAAACCATCAGGAAGGCACCTTCACATCTTGGTAAAAGACTCTGAAGTACCCATCTTTGCTTCAAGCAACTTCCAAATGGTTTCTTGGACAAGGTGCTAGAGAAAGGATTGTAAACAAACAAACATACAGGTAAATCCTAACAGAAAAAAGCATGAGTCTATATCAAATATAAAGTCTACAAAGATGCAAAATGTACATAGCTAATGAAATATTTACATAGTCAAAAGATCAAGTAAGGACTAAATTTAAGAGTAATTACGTAAAAAGCTACGTTATGTTCATATGCACTATACACGTTACAATGCTACTAATATGATAGAGGGACAGAGAAAAATGCAAAGCATGGAAGCTATACAGTTATGATGAAATACAGCTATGAATGAAGATTGGACATGAGTGCAAGTAGCAGAATACAAAAATATTGTGTGTAATTGAATAAAAATTACACTAATCTTATTCTAGAAAATTACACAAGTGCTATCACAGCAAATTAGTTGACTATGATAGTAACTATGTCCGTAACTTGTGACAATATTTTTTTACAAGGTGCAATGGGGTCAAATAACAAAAAAGAATACATATTTACAGGACTAGTGATGCTCTTCGTGTGACTACAGAGTAACAACACTACTTAAAAATCATTTGAAATCCTACTAAATATGTCAAGCCCTTGTGAACAAAACAAATGCAAGTTTTAGTTGGCTACTAGGCTAAAGCATGCAGAACTGCAAATCGCAACTATATTATTCTGCTAAAAGGTAACCTCCCCCTCCCTCCCACACATATCAGGAATTATTTTCATCAAGTGAACCCTCCAACTACTTGATGAGGGAATATGCATGCCTAAGTACAGTTGTATTACCACATATGAAGATGGGAGGAAGACAAACATGGAAGATGGCAAAACAAAAGCAATGAGTTACAATTAACGGCCTACGAAGATGAACTAACATTTTATAAAAGGAATGTGTTGGCGCTAAAAATTGGCCGGGAATCGGCCGATGACCTTCAGTGTCGGACACACGACCCGAGAGAATCTGCTTAACTCCTGTTCAGGTGATTGCCCTGGTGCGGTTCGTGCGGCGTGCCAGTCAATCTGACCTGTTGATTGACAAGGAAATAAACGTATTAAATTTCGGGGTTCCGATTGGCTAAAGTTCCGATCTGTCCCGAAAAGCGTATCAGCGAATCGGCCGATTTGCTATGAAGATGACCGGCTATGGATCAGCCGATAATCACGTAACGATTGCCAAGAAACTACTGGAGTAACTTAAACAGTCGCTACAGATGCAACACTTGAAATAGATATAATCGGCTATGCGATGGTAAACAAGAAGAGATAATGATGAAGCCGACAGTTCGATCTCAAGCTGGATAACTGGTGATAAAACTAGAACAATAGGTAAAACCTATAATTCTAGTAAATATCGATAACTGGTAAATAAATCTAAACGAAACAACGGCGATGCACCCGAAGTTAAAGCTTAGATGTTATTCGATAAACGGAACCTACCAATTGGCCGGAGATCGTGTTGATGCAGCCCTGCTAATCCGTATGAACTCGTGAAAGAAAAAGAAGTATTGGCGAAGTCGCCGACTTGAAAGTAAAGTATGATGAAAGGGTAGATTGTTTGTGTTGATTGATGTATGATGTTCTGCAAAACCCTGACTGCTCCTATTTATACCCAAGGACTAAGACTCCTGATCTATTACGATCCGTTACAAACTTGATTTAAATAAAAACCACTATATCTATAATACTTTTCTAAAGAAAACGGGCTCCCGCAGAATTTTCTGCCGCCATCTCCTAGTCCAATCTGGACTCTTTGCATTGCTTCACGACCGAGTCGGCATCGTTCTTTGACCAACGTCAGGTCATCTTTGACTGGGATCCTCTGTTGGGATTCCATTGGCTTCATCCCCTATCTGTTGGCGCAAGCTGCATCGCCAATCGGCCGATCCCTAACTGTAGCCTCAATCGGCCGATTCCCAACTGTAGCCTTTAAATCTGCCGCATCGGCCAGTCTCTTCCTTTCCTGATGCCGATTCAACACGTGTCAAAATCTGGCGTCAACACATGCCCCCCAGTTTCGGAGTAAAACATGACTTTTACTTCGAAATTCTTTTTTAATCTCTCCACAACAAACGCGGCAAAAAAAATCTCCTTCCGTTTCGCGGTCTTCTACATGATGATTGCAATCTTTTCGAACCGGGCGCCTGAGACAACTGTTCCCCTGGAATTCGTGTAGACGGCGCGGCAAAAATCCCGCCTCTACCCTTTCTCTCTCGGACTGTCTTTAAGTACCGGCGTTCTCCGCCGCTTCTTCTCCACAAGCTTAGTAATCTCCTCCCCAGCGAATCACTTTCCATCTTCTCCCAGCGCCCTCTCGTTTTCCAACCGTATTCTCCGGCGACCTTTCTCTCGTCTACTGTGACAACCCTGGTAATTACAAATCCAAAATCAATGACATAAGCCTAACTCCATGTGTTAAACCAACTAATGAGAGGGTGGAAAGAATTTAAAACGGGTTCAGTTGGAATTCAAATTAAATTTGGGCACATTTGGACACAATTGAAACTTTTAAAATAACTTTAAAACCATAAGCCAAATGAAATTCTGCCTGAAACCAAAGTTGTAGAACTTTTTATTTTGAGCAACTTTCGTGTTCAAAAGTTTTTGAAATTCAAATCAGAAAGAGGAGAAAACGCCCTGTTTGCACCCAGCCCCCTGAACTTTTTCGAATTTTTGCATTTCGGTCCCTGGCGCCCCCCCCCCCCCTCTGCTCTGCCGCGCCGCGCGCGCGCGCCCGCCCGCCGCGCGCCAGGTGGCCGGCGTCGCCTGACCGGCGCGAGGCGCCAGGCCAGTGGCCGCCGCGCCACCCCGCCACGGCCGGCTTTCCCCCGCCCCGACGCCGCGCCGCCCAGTCCCTGCCCGCGCGTGCTGCCGCGCCCCGGCTGCCGCCCGCTCGCCCAGTGGCCGCGCTCCGCCGTGCCGCCCCGGCCCCCGCGCCCCACCAGTCGCCGCGCCTGCCCTCCGCCCGAGCCGCTGCCGCTGCTGCTTCCCCACTCCGCGCCCGGCACTATCTCACCGCGCCCACGCCACAATCGCGGCCGCCCAGTCACCGCGCCCGCTCGCCGCACGCCGCGCCGGCGTTCTGCCGCCGCCCGCCGCGCCCAGTGCACGCCGCTGCCGCGCCCCGCCCCGCGCGTCACCCAGGCATCCCCACGCCCCCTCCTGTCCCTACAAAAACGCCACCCCGACCGCCCGCGCGAAGCCCCGCCACCAGAACGCCTCGCCGCGCCATCGCCGCCGCCGAGCACCACCCGCCCGTGGGCAGCCCTCCACAGCCGCCCACTGCCCAAACTGAGCGCCCAGCCACCACTACATCACCCCACCGCAGCTCACCGACCCACCCAACGCCACCCAGAGCCACCGGAGCACCGCCGCCCGCGCTGCTGTCGCCGCCGCCGCCCCTGCTCGCCGTGGGCAGCACAACTCCGACCCCCTCCGTCCAAGCCGAGCCCCGGAGTAGCTTCCCCACGCGCCACTGAAGCTCACCGACCGGACCACGCCGCCCCAAGCCCGCCGGAGCACCGCCGTCTACGCGAGCCGCGCCGCCGCCGCCTCTGCTCCAACACCGGCGAGCCCTTCCCGGCTGTCCCCCACCTGAGCAACACCCCCACAAGGTAGCCCTCGCACCCCTGAACCTTCCCCGACCCCCGCCCCTCACCGCCGGCGAGCCCCCTCGCCGGAATTTTGGCCGGCCGCCGCACCCGAGCCGCCGAGGACCCAATTGCAAGGATTTAAATCTTTAGAAGGGTCTGAGCGCAAGATTCAAGGACCTAGTTGTAAAAGAAAATTTCAAACCTAGATTCAAATTCAGTGAACTTGTAAAATTCGTATAAAATCGTAGAAAATTCAGAAAAATGCAAACTCAACTATTCTGGAATCCTCAGAACAAACTCTACCACTTTTGTTACAAAAATTTTCTCAGAATCTCGAAATATTTTGCTCTACATTAAATAGAAGCTTTAATGGACATATTTTATACCCACTGTTCTAGAACAATGCTGACCCTAAATTTTGGGCAGTGAACTAGTTGCTGGATGATTAGGACTGTGTAAAAAGATCAGGCACAAATTCCATCTCTAGATTTACTGTTTGTTAAACTTAGTTTTAATTCATGTGTAAGTAAAATGTTTTATCCCTGTAGTTAGGTGGTGAGTCACCCATTGAAATTTTTCCTATGCTGATGTATTGGTAACTAGAAGCCAGAGAAAAATTAGGAGAATTTTTATCTCACAGTAACCCACTTATTTGATTTATGTGCTAATAACATACATTAAATCAAGAAAATAGTACCTTAGTTTGGAAAATCCCCAAATTATTACTGGGAGTTACACTAGGGTAGAGGTTGCTGTGTAAATAGTTTCATGGACAAAAACCCTATGTAGGGTCCTGTAAAAATGAATCTTTAAAAAGCCTAGGTGTAGAATGTCATATTTTCTATGCTCTAAATACTGCATGAAAAATCCTACAAACATTACAGTAGCTTCTGCATGCTCAAGTGAGAGCTCTGTAAAAATCTTAGCCACAATTGTTGCACCAATTGATCTGTACAAAAAGAACAAGTATCTAACAGCAACAATGAAATCTATTTTTCAGAATTAATCTGTTACATAAAATTGGCTGAAAATTTTACAGTAAGCACATCTTTCCTTGATATGTCTAAATCCAAAATTTCATGACCAGAAACTATCCCTTGTAGTAATTACTCTCAAATCGTAATCAAGTGCTATTTCCACAACTTAAACTTGTGCACTCATGTAGAATCGACGATTCTCGCCGACGGAACCTACGAGCTGGTGCCCGCATCCGAGAGTGAGCAGTGTGAAGCTCAAGCAAATCTAACCGAAGCTTTTGAAGACCCGAGCCCAAGTTCGGAAGATCCCCAAGCGAACTGCGAAGGCAAGCCCCGGAGCATAACCCATTCTTTCCGAAATTTTGCAACTCATTACTCTTTGCTTGTGCATTAAGTTTATAGGAGTTGGATGAAAACTTAGTTGCATGATGTCAGGAACCCTTGCCTGGAAAACTAGATGTAAGGTTCGATAGAATGCTGTGCTAATAGGACTCCGGTAAAAGTCGAGTGATTTCCTGTCACTCGCGAGAAAATAGGAGTTGAATGACTACTACACGCTGCAATCATAAGGACACGGACGGGTTATGTAACGATGGTTACGATTGAGGCCCGTCTGTCTAGTGAAAAATGCTAAGGCCGCAGGGTGTGGTAGTGATGGTTAAGTCTTTGAACGTACTAAACACATGCCGAGATTATGGGAATCGGTAAGCTTAAGTACCTGATTGGCCCGGCAAGGGGACGGCATCCTACCCTTTGAACTTCGGTCCCATGTGCATATGGCGAGTGCAGAGAGTGGTCACGACCCGGCGCCGAACCGTGGCGTGGAGCTCTTGTACTCTCGGAGGGTAGCCCCGATCCACGACCCGGAAAGAAAGGGGAAAAGTTGCACGTGTGACTCTAGGGAGTAACCACGTGACGTGTGTTTGGGTTTCCCTTGCAAGGTTAAGAAATTCGATTCGAATCGTCCGTTTCTCACGGCTATTGAGACTGCTTAACCATTTTTACCCACAGAGTAAGAAGAGGAACAATGATGATGAATGAACTGGTTGGATGGAAAGTTTAAATGCTTCACCATGTATGCTTTAGGTAGCTGCTTACCTAGACTGGCTAACGAAACTAGAATCTTGAGCTAAAAGTTGAAAGTAAGGACCCATTTGTAGATGCTTTTCGGCAAAACAAACCCCTGAGCCAAAAAGCCTTGCTTATCTAGAGTCGGTGGAGTAGTTCCCACTACACGGGTAAGTCTTGCTGAGTATTAGTATACTAAGTCTTGCTTGTGACTCGTTTTTAGGTGAACCCTTTGAAGACATGATTGCTAGCTTGACTTGGCCCTGCACTCTTCCCCCTGGTTGGTCGGTGGAATGGGATGCGCCCCCGTCCGACGGAGATAAGGCCGAGTGATGTCTCGTACGGGCTTCATCGAGACATCCTGTATCGTCGAGTAGTTTCCGTTGTTATTTCCGCTGCAATTTAACTCTGAAGATCTTATTTATGCTAATTGAAGTACTTGTTTTCTAAACTCAGAATTAGGTCTGTAATACTTACTTATGCTAATGATGTAATATGTGCTGGAATGTGGTATTCTCTGGGCTCATCGTCGCATGAGCATTTGTATGTACGGCGCTCGATCTGTTCACCGTGGTTGTATCGGGAGGTTATACCCGACAGACCAGTGGATTACTCCGTTTGAAGTGTAAGGTTAACCGAGGATGCCTTAATGGTGATGGTTAATACACTTGAGCCGGATTAATTCAGGTGGTTCTGCCACAGCTGGTATCAGAGCCGTAACTGGTGCCACAGCTGGCAACAGCGGACACTAGAGCCGAAATACGTACGCCAGAGAATGCTACAAGCCTTAAAAACTCTTTTACTAAAACTTGACTAGAAGGTTGTGTTGCGAAATGCGTTGGTACGTTAAGGATGGTGCCTAGTTCGTAAAGCCCTAAGGGTTTATGGGAAAGTTACTAGGTGGCTATCTAACTTCTATATAGTATCAACTGACTTCCAGCACATTATTTTCTGTCAAAACTTACTTTCATGCACAACCGACCTTAAATTCTGTAACGACGCACTCGTCGCTAAGGTAAGAAGGTAAGGATCCTCAGCCAACTGAGGGAGCTTGGCCTTCCTGTCGGTGATGCGAACCGAACGCTGCCCTCAAGCGGTGGCTTACTTGAGGTGCTGCCAATATGACAACTGTTAGTTGGACATATTGGGAGTAGAAGGTTCGGCGCAGGGTATGGCGATCGCTGTTCATACCCCCGTCTCATGACGGTACCCCCGTGAATACGCTATCTCGATAGCGTATGTTAACGTCGTCTGTACGGCGGAAATTGTACAGATATCGTTTCTATAAGCAAACGGTAATGGATACGGACGCTTTCATGAGTGCTGGCATGAAAGGTTCATGAGATATAAATGCTTGTCGATTTTCTGCAGGTACACTAACCGCGATTACGATAAGTTAAGGAACGATTAGAAAGACTCGACTAGCTATTATAGCGAGAGCCGTATTGTGTAAGCCACCGAAACTATCTTCGTAAGACCAAAGCTATTGGCGATTATTTTATTTTGTGAGGACGAATAGGACGTGCATACATCATGAACATGTGTATCTGAAATCAAAAAAATGCGTTGTGTGAGAGTGGAAAGGTTCTTGCGTATCTAAGCATGGTTGCATAAGGATTATCTAGAGAAAACTGTCCCAAATCTGCCACGACCGAAAAGAGCGAATTATTGACCAAAGAAAACGACCATTTCTGATAGAGTTCATGTTGAAGAAATTGTTCCAAATCTTGTGCCCTATCTTCTGTTCAAAAATGAAAAATTCTGAACTTATGGATAATAAGAAATAACAGAAACCTCGAAATGTCAGAATTCTGTCCGGAATAAGCACTTCTGCCTCTTAAATTTTTAGGCCCCCTTCCTGCGGTTTTCTGCAAAAGAGTACAACACAAAACTTGTTCCAAATTTATCCCAGAAGCTGCTGTTAAAATTTGGTAAATTTTGGCTGGGTAGATTTTCCCTGGTGCACGAAACTCTAGCCTTCTGTTCACTGAAAATTCTGGGTAGACAGTAAGGTAAAACCTGAAAAGAAAGACCATCTTAGAGACCCAATTAGCTCTGGAGTTGACTAGAAAAGTTGTTCACAAATACCTTAGGAGTGACCTGGTGAAATTTGAGAATTTTTGGACGAGAACTGTGGGAGTTATGATTATTTTTGCACACTATACAGAATCTGTCCTTGTGCTGCTCACAGTTTTCGCTATCTCACTCCATTTGATCTTTTGTTTAGATGGCCGAGCCTGTTGAGATGATGGTGAATGAGGATGGACGCGTGCACTCGCAGTGCCTCCACTGGGAGGGCTTTCCCTCTATTTTGTGGGATGTTCTGCGTACCGCGGGCTATCTAATTCCCCCACGTTACGCCGGACTGGAGTTTGCAGAAAATGGAGTTACCCAGTGCCGTGTCAACGTGACTATCTTTCCGCACCCGCTACACCCGGAGTGGCCCGCCTTGGAGCTTGAGGCTGTTGGTCGCCGTTTGGCCGATACTTGGGAGCTTGCAGCCATGAGGGCGCTCACCACATTTTGTGCGCAGCGTCCCGAGGTTGTCACACTCACTCCCATTGGATTGTTTCCTGCTGCCCAGGACAACGACCCCTTTTGGCTCAACAGGGTGCAGCACGCACAGTATTTGGTAGACTTCCATGCCCAGGAGACTATCCATACCTCCGTGCGGTGCATGAGTGCACTCTACCGGCTTCAGACTCTCCAGAGTCAGGCACTCGAGCAGCTCACTGATCTTGCTCAGGCCTACCATATGATGGCAGATACCAGGGATGAGCAGATAAAGGAGCTCAGTCAGGATCTTGAGGACAGAGATGCTCAGATTGGCCAACTTGAGGGCCAAATCCAGGAGCAGGACACTCTCATGGGTGAGAGAGATACCACGATAGCACAGTTGGAGGAGCAGCTCCATGATCTGAACCTTGAGTTGGAGGATGCTAATGAGCATATTCAGTGGCATCATGATCAGAATGACCATCCCCATGAGGACGACATGGAGGAGGATGAGGAGGAGCCACAGGAGATTGATGGTATATCAGGTATGGATTTCGAGGGTGAGGTACCACAGGCACCTCAGATGGGAGCCCACTCTCCGGCTCACAGCGAGTCGTCTGTCAACGACTTGGATGATTTCTAGAGAACGACCTAGGAGGACTTTTGCACATACTCCTCGATAGGGTAGCCTAACTTTTGGCAAGTGTTGTAATAGGCTAACTAGGAGTTGAGTAACTCTTTTGTGTTGGGTATATCTGAACCATGTGGATACCCACAACATGTAAGGAACGGCGATAAACTTGGTGATTTCGTTGTAAGTTGGTAAACGATGGAATCCACAATCGCTGAGACTTGTCGGAATTTTTACCCATGTCTCCTTGCATTTCTTGGCTGAGTGTTGAATACCAGACTTGTGCTAAATTTTGTGATCTAGATGCTCACAAAAATTCAGCTTCATTGGACCTCGCTAGTTTAAGATATAGGCGAAACAGTACCGATCAATCTGCTGAAAAACAGCTAAGACAGCAAGGCAAAGGAAGAGCTTTTCGACCACCTTAGCCATAGTTCTAGCACCGAAGTAAATACCAAAGTGGGGCAGTCCTAAATTCTCTGACTACCACAAATGTTTGAGATGTTTTGGATGGACCCACAGCAGGCTATGATTTTTCTCGTAGCAAACAGAAATTCTGTCCATACTTCTAGCTCAGACTTCGGAAGTCTATGACTACACCAATTATTTATGAATCAAGGAAGTAATATGGATCGCGTTGCTAATGGTAACCTTTCACGTTTCAGATGGTTGGATCAACACGTGGCAACCCCGAGGGTTTTGGTGCCGGTGGCAGCCGCTCGCGACAATCGCCACCACCCCCGCCCAGTTTGGTGGAAGTGATGGCCGCTCAAACCGAGCTGCTGCGTCAGATTGTGCAAGGGCAACACCAGCAGAGAGGTGGGCACAATGCTCCCCAACCACAGGCTGCAGGATACACGGATTTCCTGGGGACCCAGCCTCCCTTGTTCCATAAGACCGAGGAACCCCTGGACGCAGATGCATGGATTCGCACCATAGAATCCAAGTTCACACTACTTGTGGCCCCATGCTCAGAGGCCAACAAGGCCCGTTTTGCCGCGCAACAGCTTCGCGGTACCGCTCGTCTGTGGTGGGACCACTATTTTGCGATGCTCCCGGCTGACCATGTGGTCGACTGGAATGAATTCAAGACCGCGTTCCGGGCACATCATATCCCCGAGGGTCTCATGGAGAGAAAGTTGAATGAGTTCCTGGCACTCACCCAAGGCACCCGCACCGTGTTGCAGTACGCCCAGGCGTTCAACAACCTATGCCAGTATGCGGGCTATCACGCTGATACGGATGCCAAGGAGCGTGATCGTTTCCGCCGAGGTCTGAATACCAAGCTCAAGGAACGTCTGAACCTAGCCAGGGCTGACACCTACAATGAGTTGGTCAATATGGCCATTACCCAGGAGGACTGTATCATGGCACACCGGGCAGAGAAGAAGAGAAAGGCACCCGCAGGGCCATCAAGTGCCCAACCACCAAGGTATCGCATCGTGCACAATACCGCACCTACAGCTCCACCAAGGGCCCCGCAGCCAGGTAGATGGATTGCCAGACCCCCCCAGCAGCCAGGCATGGTACGACCCCCAATGCCTCCGCAGAATGGTCCGAGGCCCATTCTCCAGCAGTCTCTTCGACCTAGCCCCATGAATCGCTGTTTCAAGTGCGGGAGTTCCAGCCACTTCGCGCGAGAATGCCCTCAGCCTGGACAGCCCAACCAAGGTCAAGGATCCAACCCGAACGCCAAGAACAGGGGCAAGAGACAGACCCTGCAAGTCAAGCAAGGACGGATTAACTTCACCACGCTTGCAGAGCTTCCTGAAGGAGCCCCAGTGATGTCGGGTACATTCTCTATCCATAACAAGCCTGCCGTTATATTATTTGATTCTGGTGCATCGCATAGTTTCATAAGTGCAAAATTCGGTGCAAAAGTAGGCTTGGATGTTCGTCACACAAAAGGGTCATATATGATATCAACATCGGGTGGTAAAATTGCTTCAAACCAAATGGTCAGACAAGTACCAGTCAAGTTGGGTAGTAAAACCATCGACACGGACCTTGTCCTTTTACCCCTTGACGGCATGGACATTATTTTGGGAATGAACTGGATGGCTATGCATGGAGTCACACTGGACCTTTCTTCCCGAGCCGTTGCGATAAATTCACCTAGTCACGGAGCCACTACCCTTTACCTACCATTCATAGATTGCACGAATTCCTGTGCGTATAAGATGGAAGGACTTAAGCTAGATAAGATTCTTGTGGTGAACGAGTATGCCGATGTTTTCCCGGATGACTTACCAGGAATGCCACCGGATAGGGATATTGAGTTCGTTATTGAACTACAACCAGGCACTGCACCTATATCCAAAAGACCGTATAGGATGCCCCCTAAAGAATTGGCAGAGTTGAAAATTCAACTCCAAGAACTACTGGACAAAGGTTTTATTCGCCCTAGCGCGTCACCTTGGGGATGTCCAGCCCTATTCGTAAAGAAGAAGGATGACAGTTTGAGATTATGTGTGGACTACCGACCTCTCAATGCGGTAACAGTTAAAAATAAATACCCACTTCCTCGCATCGATGTACTCTTCGATCAATTAGCTGGAGCCAGAGTCTTCTCCAAGATTGATCTTCGTTCGGGATATCATCAGATCAAGATTCGCCCGTGCGATATTCCTAAGACTGCCTTCTCCACACGATATGGACTATATGAATTCTTGGTCATGTCCTTTGGACTCACCAATGCCCCTGCCTACTTCATGTATCTCATGAATTCGGTATTCATGCCCGAGCTGGACAAATTCGTCGTAGTGTTCATCGACGACATTCTTATCTATTCCAAGGATGAGGAAGAGCATGCCAAGCACCTTCGCATTGTTCTTCAGCGACTCAGAGACCATCAGCTCTATGCTAAGTTTTCTAAGTGTGAATTCTGGTTGGATACTGTAAAGTTCTTAGGTCACACGATCTCCAGCGAAGGCATAGCTGTTGACCCCAGCAAGGTACAAGAGGTGATGGATTGGAAACCCCCTACCTCTGTTCATCAGATTCGCAGTTTTCTCGGCTTAGCCGGTTACTACCGTCGCTTCATCCCGGATTTCTCTCGAATCGCTAAGCCCATGACGGAACTATTGAAGAAGGAAGTAAAGTTTGTATGGAATGAGAAGTGTGAGGAAGCCTTCCACACTCTCAGAGAGCATCTGACTACGGCACCTGTGTTAGCTCAACCCGATAATACCAAGTCATTCGATGTGTATTGTGACGCATCAGGTACTGGTCTAGGATGTGTGCTTATGCAAGACAATCGAGTGATTGCATATGCCTCACGAGCCCTTCGGCCCCACGAACAGAATTATCCCACTCATGATCTTGAGCTTGCAGCCGTCATTCACGCGCTGAAGATATGGAGGCACTACCTCATGGGTACACAGTGCAATATCTACACGGATCATAAGAGTCTCAAGTATATCTTCACACAAGCCGATCTGAATATGAGACAACGGAGATGGCTAGAATTAATCAAGGATTATGACCTTGAAGTGCACTATCACCCCGGCAAGGCTAATGTAGTCGCGGATGCACTAAGCCGCAAGTCCCATTGCCATTGCTTATCCATGGAGTCCTACCATGAGACATTGTGTGCAGACATGAGGAAGCTTAACTTGGAAATGGTTTCCCAAGGCACTCTAGATCACATCTCAATTGAGCCCACTCTTCACGACCAAATCGTCATGGCACAACGACATGATGAAGGAATTAAGATCATCAAACGGAAACTCTCTCTAGGTGAGGAGAAGTACAAATGTTTCCGCCAGGACCATAAGGGAGTTCTATGGTTCGAAAGTCGTATAGTCGTTCCGAAGGATCGTGAACTCCGCAAGCAAATTCTTGATGAGGCACACCTTTCCAAATTCTCTATCCACCCCGGCAGTAGCAAAATGTATTAGGACCTAAGGCAAAACTTCTGGTGGACTAGAATGAAAAGGGAAATTGCTAAGTATGTCTCGGAATGTGACACGTGCCAGAGAGTAAAAGCTAGCCACTTGAAAGTAGCCGGTACACTTCAACCATTACGTATACCATCATGGAAATGGGAAGACATAAGTATGGACTTCATCGTTGGACTACCAAACACTTCCCAGAAACATGATTCCATATGAGTTATCGTAGATAGACTCACAAAGACGGCACATTTCCTTCCGGTACACACCACCTATTCTACCAAGAAATATGCCGAGATTTACCTCGATCGTATTGTTTGCCTGCATGGAATACCTAAGACAATCATTTCCGATCGTGGTCCCCAGTTTGTAGCACGCTTTTGGGAACAACTGCAAACGTCTCTTGGTACTAAGCTGATTCGCAGCTCAGCATACCATCCGCAGACCGATGGACAAACGGAGAGAGTAAACCAAATTCTTGAGGACATGCTGAGAGCTTGTGTCATTCATTATGACAAGAATTGGGACAAATGCCTACCCCTGGCAGAGTTCTCATACAACAACAGCTACCAAACGAGTTTGAAAATGGCACCATTTGAGGCCCTGTACGGACGAAGGTGTCGAACCCCTTTGAGCTGGTCACAAACCGGAGAACGTAAAATAATTGGACCCGACCTGGTAATCGAGGCAGAGGAGAAAGTAAAAGTAATACAAGCAAATCTTAAAGCCGCACAAGCCCGACAAAAGAGCTATTCTGACAAAAGGAGAAAGCCCCTAAAGTTCGAAGTTGGCGATCATGTCTACCTTCGCGTTTCACCCACCAAGGGAGTGCGAAGATTCGGAATCAAAGGCAAACTAGCTCCCCGTTATATTGGTCCCTACGAAATCATGGAGAGCTGCGGACCCGTAGCCTACAAATTACGACTACCCCCTCAGCTCACGGCCACCCATGATGTCTTCCACGTATCTCAACTCAAGAAGTGTATTCGAGTCCCTACCGAGGTTGTGGAACAACAAGAAATATCGTTGGAACCCGACCTCTCGTATGTCGAACACCCAGTTAAGATTTTGGATCAAAAGGAAAGAGAGACCAGGAGGAAGGTGATCAGAATGTATAAAATACAGTGGAATCGCCACACGGAAGAAGAAGCCACCTGGGAAACGGAAAGCTACCTGAACCAACATTTCCCTGGGTTTCTTGCCTCAACCACTGGTATGTGCACCCACGCCCACACTAAGAACTACCGAATCTCGGGGCGAGATTCTTGTTAAGGGGGGAAGGCTGTGACAACCCTGGTAATTACAAATCCAAAATCAATGACATAAGCCTAACTCCATGTGTTAAACCAACTAATGAGAGGGTGGAAAGAATTTAAAACGGGTTCAGTTGGAATTCAAATTAAATTTGGGCACATTTGGACACAATTGAAACTTTTAAAATAACTTTAAAACCATAAGCCAAATGAAATTCTGCCTGAAACCAAAGTTGTAGAACTTTTTATTTTGAGCAACTTTCGTGTTCAAAAGTTTTTGAAATTCAAATCAGAAAGAGGAGAAAACGCCCTGTTTGCACCCAGCCCCCTGAACTTTTTCGAATTTTTGCATTTCGGTCCCTGGCGCCCCCCCCCCCCCTCTGCTCTGCCGCGCCGCGCGCGCGCGCGCCCGCCCGCCGCGCGCCAGGTGGCCGGCGTCACCTGACCGGCGCGAGGCGCCAGGCCAGTGGCCGCCGCGCCACCCCCGCCACGGCCGGCTTTCCCCCGCCCCGACGCCGCGCCGCCCAGTCCCCGCCCGCGCGTGCTGCCGCGCCCCGGCTGCCGCCCGCTCGCCCAGTGGCCGCGCTCCGCCGTGCCGCCCCGGCCCCCGCGCCCCACCAGTCGCCGCGCCTGCCCTCCGCCCGAGCCGCTGCCGCTGCTGCTTCCCCACTCCGCGCCCGGCACTATCTCACCGCGCCCACGCCACAATCGCGGCCGCCCAGTCACCGCGCCCGCTCGCCGCACGCCGCGCCGGCGTTCTGCCGCCGCCCGCCGCGCCCAGTGCACGCCGCTGCCGCGCCCCGCCCCGCGCGTCACCCAGGCATCCCCACGCCCCCTCCTGTCCCTACAAAAACGCCACCCCCGACCGCCCGCGCGAAGCCCCGCCACCAGAACGCCTCGCCGCGCCATCGCCGCCGCCGAGCACCACCCGCCCGTGGGCAGCCCTCCACAGCCGCCCACTGCCCAAACTGAGCGCCCAGCCACCACTACATCACCCCACCGCAGCTCACCGACCCACCCAACGCCACCCAGAGCCACCGGAGCACCGCCGCCCGCGCTGCTGTCGCCGCCGCCGCCCCTGCTCGCCGTGGGCAGCACAACTCCGACCCCCTCCGTCCAAGCCGAGCCCCGGAGTAGCTTCCCCACGCGCCACTGAAGCTCACCGACCGGACCACGCCGCCCCAAGCCCGCCGGAGCACCGCCGTCTACGCGAGCCGCGCCGCCGCCGCCTCTGCTCCAACGCCGGCGAGCCCTTCCCGGCTGTCCCCCACCTGAGCAACACCCCCACAAGGTAGCCCTCGCACCCCTGAACCTTCCCCGACCCCCGCCCCTCACCGCCGGCGAGCCCCCTCGCCGGAATTTCGGCCGGCCGCCGCACCCGAGCCGCCGAGGACCCAATTGCAAGGATTTAAATCTTTAGAAGGGTCTGAGCGCAAGATTCAAGGACCTAGTTGTAAAAGAAAATTTCAAACCTAGATTCAAATTCAGTGAACTTGTAAAATTCGTATAAAATCGTAGAAAATTCAGAAAAATGCAAACTCAACTATTCTGGAATCCTCAGAACAAACTCTACCACTTTTGTTACAAAAATTTTCTCAGAATCTCGAAATATTTTGCTCTACATTAAATAGAAGCTTTAATGGACATATTTTATACCCACTGTTCTAGAACAATGCTGACCCTAAATTTTGGGCAGTGAACTAGTTGCTGGATGATTAGGACTGTGTAAAAAGATCAGGCACAAATTCCATCTCTAGATTTACTGTTTGTTAAACTTAGTTTTAATTCATGTGTAAGTAAAATGTTTTATCCCTGTAGTTAGGTGGTGAGTCACCCATTGAAATTTTTCCTATGCTGATGTATTGGTAACTAGAAGCCAGAGAAAAATTAGGAGAATTTTTATCTCACAGTAACCCACTTATTTGATTTATGTGCTAATAACATACATTAAATCAAGAAAATAGTACCTTAGTTTGGAAAATCCCAAATTATTACTGGGAGTTACACTAGGGTAGAGGTTGCTGTGTAAATAGTTTCATGGACAAAAACCCTATATAGGGTCCTGTAAAAATGAATCTTTAAAAAGCCTAGGTGTAGAATGTCATATTTTCTATGCTCTAAATACTGCATGACAAATCCTACAAAAATTACAGTAGCTTCTGCATGCTCAAGTGAGAGCTCTGTAAAAATCTTAGCCACAATTGTTGCACCAATTGATCTGTACAAAAAGAACAAGTATCTAACAGCAACAATGAAATCTATTTTTCAGAATTAATCTGTTACATAAAATTGGCTGAAAATTTTACAGTAAGCACATCTTTCCTTGATATGTCTAAATCCAAAATTTCATGACCAGAAACTATCCCTTGTAGTAATTACTCTCAAATCGTAATCAAGTGCTATTTCCACAACTTAAACTTGTGCACTCATGTAGAATCGATGACTCTCGCCGACGGAACCTACGAGCTGGTGCCCGCATCCGAGAGTGAGCAGTGTGAAGCTCAAGCAAATCTAACTGAAGCTTTTGAAGACCCGAGCCCAAGTTCGGAAGATCCCCAAGCGAACTGCGAAGGCAAGCCCCGGAGCATAACCCATTCTTTCCGAAATTTTGCAACTCATTACTCTTTGCTTGTGCATTAAGTTTATAGGAGTTGGATGAAAACTTAGTTGCATGATGTCAGGAACCCTTGCCTGGAAAACTAGATGTAAGGTTCGATAGAATGCTGTGCTAATAGGACTCCGGTAAAAGTCGAGTGATTTCCTGTCACTCGCGAGAAAATAGGAGTTGAATGACTACTACACGCTGCAATCATAAGGACACGGACGGGTTATGTAACGATGGTTACGATTGAGGCCCGTCTGTCTAGTGAAAAATGCTAAGGCCGCAGGGTGTGGTAGTGATGGTTAAGTCTTTGAACGTACTAAACACATGCCGAGATTATGGGAATCGGTAAGCTTAAGTACCTGATTGGCCCGGCAAGGGGACGGCATCCTACCCTTTGAACTTCGGTCCCATGTGCATATGGCGAGTGCAGAGAGTGGTCACGACCCGGCGCCGAACCGTGGCGTGGAGCTCTTGTACTCTCGGAGGGTAGCCCCGATCCACGACCCGGAAAGAAAGGGGAAAAGTTGCACGTGTGACTCTAGGGAGTAACCACGTGACGTGTGTTTGGGTTTCCCTTGCAAGGTTAAGAAATTCGATTCGAATCGTCCGTTTCTCACGGCTATTGAGACTGCTTAACCATTTTTACCCACAGAGTAAGAAGAGGAACAATGATGATGAATGAACTGGTTGGATGGAAAGTTTAAATGCTTCACCATGTATGCTTTAGGTAGCTGCTTACCTAGACTGGCTAACGAAACTAGAATCTTGAGCTAAAAGTTGAAAGTAAGGACCCATTTGTAGATGCTTTTCGGCAAAACAAACCCCTGAGCCAAAAAGCCTTGCTTATCTAGAGTCGGTGGAGTAGTTCCCACTACACGGGTAAGTCTTGCTGAGTATTAGTATACTCAGTCTTGCTTGTGACTCGTTTTCAGGTGAACCCTTTGAAGACATGATTGCTAGCTTGACTTGGCCCTGCACTCTTCCCCCTGGTTGGTCGGTGGAATGGGATGCGCCCCCGTCCGACGGAGATAAGGCCGAGTGATGTCTCGTACGGGCTTCATCGAGACATCCTGTATCGTCGAGTAGTTTCCGTTGTTATTTCCGCTGCAATTTAACTCTGAAGATCTTATTTATGCTAATTGAAGTACTTGTTTTCTAAACTCAGAATTAGGTCTGTAATACTTACTTATGCTAATGATGTAATATGTGCTGGAATGTGGTATTCTCTGGGCTCATCGTCGCATGAGCATTTGTATGTACGGCGCTCGATCCGTTCACCGTGGTTGTATCGGGAGGTTATACCCGACAGACCAGTGGATTACTCCGTTTGAAGTGTAAGGTTAACCGAGGATGCCTTAATGGTGATGGTTAATACACTTGAGCCGGATTAATTCAGGTGGTTCTGCCACATCTACAATCTGCTTCATCCCTCCAATGGCGGCGCCATCAGCAACTCCACCAACCACGGAGGTTCCGCCAGCAACTCCATCGGCGACGGCGGTCCCATCGGCGACTCCATCAGCGACTCCATCGGCGACGATGAGCTTCATCCCGGAGGTAATCATCCGAAACTTTCCTCTTTTACTTTTTACTGCTTAGGCACCTTTTAGATCTATTCTCAGTTCTTCCCCTTTTCCCCTTTTTTAGGCATTTAGACACCAAATCACTATTCCCCTTTCCGAAGCCCCTGGTCTCATCTGCTTAGGTCCTATGGGGAATCCAGACCCGACTGATTTGATCAACTTAGAAACCCATAGAATCCCTTTCAGGCAATCACCTATGGATTTGGGTCAGTGGTCAGGCGCTTTTAGATCTTGGCCGAATGAAACCCCCGGCTGGAAAGAGTGGTACCAAAGATTAGCCAACTCTAAGAGAGTTCAGTGGGATGAATTAAAAATCGGCCAGTGCATCAATCTCTCTTTGTCCCAGATGGAGAAAAATGAACCCCTGGTAATGGCGGCCTCCTATTTCTGGTCCGACGCGCTCAACGCGTTTCTCTTTGGGCACGGACCCATGACTCCAACTCTGGCCGATGTCCTGATGCTGACCGGCCTTGACATTTCCTCCCCTGATACACCCTTTGATTATCTGACCAAACCAACCCATCGGCTAGAGACGAAAGGAATCGGCGGGTGGAAGGGGTACATCAGCAGAAACATGAGGACCGGACGATTTCAGAGAGAGAACATACAACGTTTTTGATGATGTGGCTAGAGAAGCATTTCTTCTGCGGCAGAGCGGTTGGCCCTTCCTCCAATACAAAACCTCTGGCAGAAGCCCTGTCAATAGGATCCACCATCCCCCATGGGAAGCATCTGTTAGGATCGGCCTACCATATGATGCACCAAATCGGCGTCAAATTATCAAAAGGAGAGCCGATTGGTAACCCTGGTGGCCCCTGGAGGTTCATCACCCTCTGGCTTAACTTGTACATGAGTAAGGTCTCCCAGCAGCAGATAGAGACCAAAACATTCCCCAACATCGAATCAGAGGAGAATCCCACCATACGACGACGGTGCACCTCTTTCGGAGAAGCAGCATCAGTTTTTTCTGGTTGCCAGTTCACCGCCACCCGAACAGCCGAATATTTCAGATGTTTTTACAATGGCTTCAGTGAAGAGACCACTAGATGGTATCCGTACCAGATGACAGAGCCGATTTTTGAGCTTCCCGTCTGCTATGATTCATCGTCCAACTCCTTTGATGATAATCTCATGGGCATTTTGATCAAGCCAGGGATTTTACCGGCAAACTTCTTCTCTGGAAAAGATTTTCCAACTTATGAATTTTACAACCCATCAGTTGCAGCACGGCAGTTCGGCTTTGGTCAGCTGCCGATTCAAATTTATTTTGCCGGTCGCGCAAAATTTCGGGATGAGCTCACTAAGAGTCTTGATTATAGTCGGCTGTGCAGTTTAATGCCAGATTCCAGTACCATTGACCTAAACAATCGGATAGTAGCTCCTTTTGCCGTTCAACAATTCAAGTTATGGTGGGCAGAATGGAAGCAGCATCTCTTCTGTGCATCTCCTTCAACATATTGCAATAATCTAGATCCTGACAACATCGACTGAAATGCAGCGGTACTGACCTTCTCTCGGCCGATTTCAATGTTATCCCTTTTTATGCTACAAATTTGCCGCTAACTCTTATTTCCCTTTTCAGTCCGAAAATCAACTTCCTCCGACGCGGAGCCGAAGTGGCAGGCCGATAGAGAGTAACCGCCTGTTGACGCCAGATTTTGACACGTGTTGAATCGGCGTCAGGAGGAGAAGATTGGCCGATGCAGCAGATCTGAAGGCTACAGTAAGGAATCGGCCGATTGAGGTAACAGTTGAAAATCAGCCAATTGGTGATACAGCTTGCGCCAACAGGATGGGACTATTTCGGAGGGTCCTGGTCAAAAGTTGGTCA
Organism: Panicum miliaceum; assembly: GCA_032594955.1. Classification (NCBI taxonomy): domain Eukaryota; kingdom Viridiplantae; phylum Streptophyta; class Magnoliopsida; order Poales; family Poaceae; genus Panicum; species Panicum miliaceum. Next base: position 41,775,610 of record CM064061.1, on the reverse strand, counting down.
ACAGGGCACGCTAAGTCGGTCAAGGAGCAATTGAAGGGAATCCTGATTGGATTAGGGAACGGCGGCGGAAGATTCTGCGGGAGTCCGTTTCCTTTAAAAGTTCTTATAGATATAGTAGTTTTTCTGTTTTTTAAATAAGGTTGTAACAAGTCGTGATCGACCTGGAGTCCTAGTTTTAGGGTATAAATAGGAGTCGTCAGGGTCTTGCAAAGGACATCAACACATCAATCAACAACAATACTTCTACTTTTCCAACAATTTATTTTCAAGTCGACGACATCGCCAATACTTTTCTTCTTTCACGAGTTCGTACGGATTGGCAGGGCTGCATCAATCTGATCTCCGGCCAATTGGTAGGTTCCGCTTATCGAGTAATATCTGAGCTTTAACTACGGGCGCATCGCTGTGGTTTCGTTTGGATTTATTCACCAGTTATCGATATTTACTAGAATTGCAAGTTTTACCTGTTATTCTAGTATTATCACCAGTTATCCAGCTTGAGATCGGAGTAATCGGCTTCCTCATCGTTCTTCCTCGATTTATCATCTTACAGCCGATTAGATCGCTCTAGCAGTTTTCTTTACAATTACTACACGATTATCGGCTGGTCCATAGCCGATCATCTCTACAGCAAATCGGCCAATTCGCCGCCGACGCGCTCCTCAGGACGGATCGGAACTCCAGCCGATCGAAGCGCCTGGAATTTCATACTTTATTTCCTTGTCAATCAACAGGTCAGATTGACTGGCACGCCGCGTGAACCGCACCAGGGCGATAACCCGAACAGGAGCTAAGCAGATTCTCCCGGGTCGTGTGTCCGACGCTAAAGACCCATCGGCCGATTCCTATCCGGCCGATTTTAGCGCCAACACACTTTTGGCACGCCCGGTGGGACAAATCCAAGATTTGATATGTCGAAGAACGCAGAAATCTCTGACAATAACATCATTGAGGTCACAGAAGCGGATCTCAAGGACGACCAGAGGGAAGAATTAGCTAAACATCTGGAAGATTATAAGAAGATGTACCTCCAGTCGTTCAGTCGTACCAGAAGCGGGGAGGCTGTCAAGAAGGCTCCTATTCCAGTTCCCCGCCACATCACCATTGCTGAGGACTCGGGCAAGATGTCAGATATGATCCAACAGTCCGTTTATCAGGCATTCATTGGCCAATCCTCAGTGATGACCAACACGGTGTATAACGCCGTCGTTAGCTCTCTGGCCAGCGGAGCAGTCCAAGGCTATCAGGGACCAGCATATGCCCCGCCAACCACGCTCCCGGCCAGAAGCTTACCGTATACATCCCAATCGGCTCCTCAGCCGATATTGACGCAACGCGAGGGGTACAACACTCCATTGCCCCCAGCGTCTCCAAGATACAGCGGTGCACCATGTCTCCCATCACAGACACCGTCTCAGCCCGTCCAGATTGCTTCTGTGCAATCACTGCCCACAAGCTCAGTACCTTGGGGAACATCGGCGACAACGTTTTTTCCCGAGCCAACGAGCGGATACGGGAGTTATCCAATCCAGGTGCCACACCAATCGGCCGTCCGGCCGACGGTCCCTCAGTATCAGCCGATCTCATCAGAAATCGGCAGGGGGGCAAGCGCTGTAGAAGCGTTCAGAGGCGCAGCGCCAATGATGACATATGATGGGGCGGCGGATTCACTTCGCCATCAACTATCAGCTGCTCAGCAGAATTTGCCGCATGCTTTGATTCATCACCCAGTCGTGCCAGCTCTTCAGCACATGCTCGCGCCGCGAGCAGTCGTTCATCAGCAGCAGGTCGACTGGACGGCTAGAATAGCAGAAGTGATCCAGGACCAGTTTGGATTGAAGCCAAAGGTGCAAACTTACACCTACAAGATGCCATACCCATCGGACTATGACTTGCTGTCGTTCCCACACCGCTACAAAGTTCCCGATTTCACCAAGTTTTCGGGAACGGACGATACATCCACTGTAGAGCACATCAACCGATTCATCATCCAGTGCGGGGAGGCTGCCACACAAGATGCTCTGAGGGTGCGTTTGTTTTCATCGTCTCTGTCCGGATCGGCCTTCCAGTGGTTCACCACCTTGCCACCAAATTCTATTGTTACATGGGCCGATTTGGAAAAGCAGTTCCACAAGTACTTCTACGGAGGAGTACACGAGATGAAACTCTCAGATTTGACCAGCCTCAGGCAGAGGAGCGATGAGCCGGTAATGGGATATATACAGAGGTTCAGAGAAGTCAGGAACAAATGCTACAGTCTAGCTCTGACCGATGCACAGTTGGCCGATATCGCTTTCCAAGGCCTCCTGCCACAAATCAAAGAAAGATATGCTGCGCAAGAGTTTGAAAGCCTTAGCCAGATCGTCCATCGGTTGTCAGGACAGGAAGTCCGTCCGTTTGAACAGCGGAGGAATTTCCAAAAGAAGGTGGCATACCTAGAAGGGTCTGAATCCGATGGGGAGGAGGAAATCGGCCTGGCAGAATGGGTGAAAGGGAAGAAACCGATATCATGCCCTTTCTGAAAGAAAGAGCCAGAGACATTCGGCTTTGACACATCAAAGGCTGATAAAATTTTCGATTTATTGCTCCAGGAACGACAGATTAAGCTATCTCAGCATCACACCATCCCTTCGGCCGATCAACTTAAGAAGATGAAATACTGCAAGTGGCACAACGCCACTTCTCATGATACAAATGAATGCAAAGTCTTCCGTCAGCAGATACAATCGGCCATCGAGCAGGGGAGGCTTAAATTTGAAACCCCAGCTAAATCGGCAAAACCGATAAAGATAGATCAGCATCCCTTCCCGGCCAACATGGTTGACACTGGAGGAAATTCACGTCAAACCAAGGTGCTGACGTCAGAATCGGCGAGAAGGGGTGGCGCCATCGATCCCAGGAGGCAGATCACAACGGAAGAAATCAAAAGGAACAGGCGGGGGCCAGAACGACCACGCAAACCCGTCACCTCCCAGTTCTTACTCAGTAAATATCGGCAGCAGCAAGAACAATCAAGATACCACGAAGAGATGATACGCCGGCATGAAGACCACTGGCAATGTCCGTTCTTCATCCATTGCTGGGAGAACGACATCAGATTGCCGTCTGCCGATAACTGTCCGGAGTGTAACGGATTGAGCTGCAACGATCGCCTGAAGCCACACTCTAGGGACAGAGGATCAGAGCCGATCAGCAGAAATCGGCGCGGACGAGAGGAACAACGCGTTTCGGTGCATGATCGGCTGGGGGGCAGAGTTGACCAGTACCACCGGCCAAAAAGCAAGATCGACCAACAGGATGGACTGGGGGGCAGGATCAGCGTGCACGATCGGCTGGAAGAGATGGCCGATGACAGGGTGTCAGACGAGGATCCCCTAGGAAGGGAACCGGATAGGGAATACGCCAGATCATCGGCCAAACCAGTTAATCCTAGGTGGTGTCCCGATGACCTATCCAGATCCCAGAAACGAAGGATCCAACGCCTGCGCCAGTGGGAGCATCAAGAGGAAGAACAGAGGCAGATACCAGAGAAAAGAAATGTTAAGTCTCGGGTATGGCGCCCAAAGAAAAACGATCACGAAGCAAACAATCAAGAATCGGCAGCCGAAATCAACATGGTGTTCATATTGCCGATGGAATTCATGGCGCCTGATGATCGAGACAAAGCAACAAGAATGGAAGAACAAATGGCACAATTGGTTTTAGAGCCGATGACGACTACTTTTGAGAAACCAGAAGAAGAAAAACGGCAACATCTTAAAGCGCTGTTTCTCAAAGGCTACGTTGACGGACGACCCGTCACCAGATTACTAGTAGATGGAGGTGCCACAGTTAATATCATGCCGTATGCCATGTTCCGCAAGCTAGGCAAGGGCGAGGAAGATCTCACCAAGATGGACATGATGCTAAAGGATTTCGAAGGCAACGTGTCTCCCGCCCGCGGAGCGCTCTGCGTCGACCTCACCATTGGCAGTAAGACCCTTCCTACCACTTTTTTCGTTATTAATGGCAAGGGATCCTACAACATGCTGCTTGGTCACGACTGGATACATGCAAACTGCTGTGTCCCATCTACAATGCATCAATGCCTCGTGCAATGGGTCGGCGACAGCACAGAGATAGTCTCCGCCGATCCTTCCTACAGCATTGCAGCGGCCGATACGCAACAGTGGAGCTGCGAGCACATCAAGTGCATATCTGGCAGAACTTGGGACCCTGACTTCGTGAAAGTGTCCGATTTCGGTCTACAGCCGATCCAAGCAATCGGCTCTAAAGATTCAGATTAAATGGATCAGCTCGTCCGAGAAGACGGGAAGCTTGGGCATGGGTTTACGTCGGCCGATTTATTGGAAATGATAGATTTGGGAGATAGCAGCAAATCAAGGCCGACGTATATTAGTGCTAATTTGGATCCTGAGTATAAGTGTAAACTGATACATTTATTAAAAGAATTCAAGGATTGCTTTGCTTGGGAATATCATGAGATGCCAGGTCTAGACCGGTCTATTGTTGAACATCGGTTGCCTATAAAATCAGGATATCGGCCATATCAGCAACCTGCACGACGGTGTAACCCCAAGATTCTACCTGATATAAAGGCCGAAATTACAAAGTTAATTGAAGCAGGATTTATTCGGCTGTGCCGCTACGCCGAATGGATTTCTAATATTGTGCCCGTATACAAGAAGAATGAAAAGTTACGCGTGTGCATCGATTTCAGGAACTTAAATCAGGCCACGCCAATGGATGGATATTCGATGCCAACGGCCGATATATTGATAGATGCTGCCGCAGGACACAAAGTCATAAGTTTCATGGATGGGAATGCAGGGTACAATCAGATATTAATGGCCGAAGAAGATATCTCGAAAACGGCTTTCAGGTGTCCAGGTCATCTTGGTTTATTCGAATGGGTTGTTATGACTTTTGGGTTGAAGAATGCCGGTGCTACGTATCAGCGGGCCATGAATTACATCTTCCACAAGCTCATTGGTACATCGGTAGAAATTTATATAGATGACGTCGTGGTCAAATCGAAAAGTCACCAAGAACATCTAGCCGATTTACAAGAAGTACTGGAGTGCACAAGGAAACATGGGTTGAAGATGAACCCAAACAAGTGTGCATTTGGTGTATCGGCTGGGCAATTCTTAGGGTTCATGGTTCATGAGCGCGAGATAGAAGTCAACCGCAAGACTATAGACGCCATCAACAAAGTTGTGGCCCCACAGAACAAAACCGAGCTACAGTCCCTCATCGGCAAGGCCAATTTTATCAGAAGATTTATATCCAACCTGTCAGGACGCATTCAGGCTTTCACTCCTCTGTTGAAATTAAAGCCCGATCAGGAATTTATATGGGGAGAAGAACAACGCAAGACATTGGAAAATATCAAGAAAAGTTTAGTTTAACCTCTAGTGTTGGTCCCGCCTCAGCCTGGTAAGCCGTTCAAATTATATTTATCGGCTGACGAACAGGCTATTGGATCGGCGTTGGTACAGGAGTGTGACAACCCTGGTAAAATTTCATTTCTAAAATCAATGTATTTAGCCTAACCCTATGCTTAACCAACTAATAAAAGGGTGAAAAGAATTAGAACGAGTTAAGTTGAAATTCGAATTTAATTTGGGCACATTTGGATACATTTGAAATTTTTAAATTAACTTTCAAACCATAAGCCAAATGAGATGTTGCCTGAAACCAAACTTGTAGAACTTTTTATTCTGAACAACTTTCATGTTCAAAAGTTTTTGAAATTCAAATTAGAGAGTGGAGAAAAGGTCCTGTTTGCAACCAGCCCCCTGGAAATTTTCGAATTTTCGCATTTAGGCCCTTGCCCCTCCCCTGCAGCTGCCCAGTCGCAGGCCGCCGCCGCCTGCCCAATAGCGCACCTCTACCCACCGCCGGCAGCGCCCAATGCCTCTGCTCGCCACCCAGCTCGCCCAACCCGCGGCCATGTCCTCCTTCTTCCTCACGCGGCAACCCGCACAGCCAATAGAACGCCACCGCCCCGACGCCCAATGGCGTGCCGCACGCCCCACGCCTCTGGCCGCCGCCCCCTCCACCCCCTGTTCCCCTTTCTTCCCCGCAGAACAGAGCAGAGCAGAGCAGAGCCGAGCTCCGCCCCACGCCGCCGCCGTGGAACTCCCTCCTCCGCCCCTCCTCGACCCGAGCTAGGCCCCAAAATCGCTCTCCTACCTCCGCGCGAAGCTTCCCAGCCCAAGCCCCGCCGCCCAGCTCGCCGGAGCTCGCCGGAGCAGAGCTCCACCCGCCGCCGCCCCCCTGGTAGCCGTGGGCAGCCCTGCTCAGACCGCCTCCGCCCCAACCGTGACCACCCAAAGGTAGCCCCCAACCTCCTCTTGCTCCTCCCCCACCTTGCCCTCGCCGCCGGCGACCCAGCTCGCCGGAATTTGGCCGGACAGGATGTTCCCCCGCCGTGATTTGTGACCAGGGACTACATTGCAAACGCCCAAATCTTCCTAGGGGGTTTTCTGCTAGTTTTCAGGGACCCCTCTGTAAAGAAAGTTTTAACCAAATCAGTGAACTTGTAAAATTCGTATAAAATCGTAGAAAATTCAGAAAAATGCAAACTCAACTGTTCTGGAATCCTTAGAAGAAACTATACAACTTTGGTTACATAAAGGTTCTCAGATTCTCAATATAGTTTTCTCTAGATTAAATGGAAGGTTTAATGGACTTCTTTTATACCCACTGTTGTAGATCATTGCTGACCCTGAATTTTGGGCAGTGAGTTAGTTACTTGATGTTTAGGGCGGTGTAAAAAGATCAGGACCAAAAGCCATCTCTAGATACACATTTTGTCCAACCTTGTTTTATGCCATAAAGTGTTAGAACTAATTTTTCCTGCTGTTCTGTGATGTTTAATGTCATAAAACTTTTTCTGTGTTGATGTAGTAATACCTAGAGGCCATAGAAAAGTTTAGAAACATTTTTACTATATGTAACCTGTTCATATGAATTTGTGGTGGGAAAACTTCACTAATTCAAAATAATTAGTAAAGCGCTTAGAAAATGTTCATCTTTTTACTATGAAACACAATAGAGTAGCTCAAGCTGTACAAAAAGTTTCATACATAGAAACCCTGTATAACATCCTGTAGAAAATAATCTTTAATAACATGAGCGTAGCTTGTCCCATTTATTATGCTCTATATCATGTACAATAAAATCTGAAAAATTTGCAGTAACACAAAAATGGTTATAGCAACACCCTGTAATATTTTTAGCATCAATACTTGCATGGGTTGTTCTGTATAAAAATAACTAGATTCTAGCAGTGGCTGTGTATTACATTTTTCATATTTAATGTGCTACACAAAAATGTCTGAAATTTTTACAGAGATCTTATCTCTGCATAATGTACTTTGAATGAAAATTTTATTGTCAGAAGCTAACTAGATTAGTAATTGTGTTCAACTCATGTTTGTGTTTAAAAGAAAAACTAAGTTTTCAATATAACACAACCCCTTCTTCTTTAATGAAGTTAAATAGATTAAGATAAACTCTATTAACGATTGCCCAGGAAATGTTAAAGTAAATAACTTCACAGCAAAACTTATGTCTTATGAACTGCAACTTTATCGTGAAGGAAATCATATCGTTTACCATCACCACTACTTAAACTTGTGCATTCATGTAGAATCGACGACTCTCGCCGACGGGACGTACGAGTTGGTGCCCGAGTCCGAGAGTGAGCAGCGAGAAGCCCAGGCGAATTTAACTGAAGCAGTTGAAGACCCGGGTCAACGTTCAGACGATCCCCGGACTAACTTTTCGCAAGAAGGCAAGCCCCGGAGCATAACCCATTTCTTTTCCTAAATTATGCAACTCACTACTCTTTTGCTTGTGCATTAAGTTTATAGGAGTTGAATGAAAACTTAGTTGCATGATGTTAGGAACCCATGCTTGAAAACTAGACGTAAGGTTCGATAGAATGCTGTGCTAATAGGACTCTGGTAAAAGCCGAGTGATTTCCTGTCACTCGCGAGAAAATAGGAGTTGAATGTTTACTACACGCTGCAATCATAAGGACAACGGACGGGCTATGGTACGATGTTTACAATTGAGGCCTGTCTGTTTAGTGAAAAATGCTAAGGCCGCAGGGTGTGGTAGTGGTGGTTAAGTCTTTGAACGTACAAACAACATGCCGAGAATATGGTAATCGGTAAGCTTAAGTACCTGATTGGCCCGGCAAGTGGACAGCAACCTACCCTTTGAACTTCGGTCCCACTATATGGCGAGTGCACGAGTGGTCATGACCCGGCGGCGAACCGTGGCGTGGGACTCGTGTACTCTCGGAGGGTAGCCTCGATCCACAACCCGGAAAGAAAGGGGAAAAGTTGCACGTGTGACTCTGTGAGTAACCACGTGACGTGTGTTTAGGTTTCCTTTGCAAGGTTAAGAAATTCGATTCGAATCGTCCGTTTCTCACGGCTATTGAGACTGCTTAACCGCTTTTACCCACAGAGTAAGAAGAGAAACAATGATGATGAATGAACTTGTTGGATGAAATTTAATGCTTCACCATGTATGATATTGGATAGTTGCTTACCTAGAATGGATAATGAAACTAGAATCTTGAGCTAAAAGTCGAAAGTAAGGATCCACTCGTAGATGCTTTTTGGCAAAACAAACCCCTCAAGCCAAAAGCCTCGCATGTCTAGGAGTCGGCTAAGTATACCTCAATAGTCGGGTAAGCCTTGCTGAGTATTAGTATACTCAGCCTTGCTTGTGGCTTGTTTTCAGGTGAGACCTTCGAAGACATGATTTCTAGTTTGACTTGGCCTTGTACCCTCCCTCCTGGTTGGTCGGTGGAATGGGATGCGCCCCCGGCCAACGGTGATGATGCCGAATGATGTCTCGTACGGGCTTCATCGAGACATCCTGTATCGTCGAGTAGCTATCGTTGTTTTATTTTCCGCTGCAACTTAAACTCTGAAAAACTTCTTAGTTATGATCACTGAAGTACTTGGTTTCCAAACTCAAACTTGGTCTGTAATATTCACTTATGATAATTTTGTAATATTTGCTGGAATGTGGTATTCTCTGGGCTCATCGTCGCATGAGCATTTGTACGTATGGCATTCGATCCGCTCTACCGTGGTTGTATCGGGAGGTTATACCCGACAGACCAGTGGATTACTCCGTTTGAAGTGTAAGGTTAACCGAGATCGCCCTAATAGTGATGGTTAATACACTTGAGCCGGATTAATTCAGGTGGTTCTGCCACAAGGAGTTTGAGGGGAAAGAACGAGTGGTATATTACGTCAGCAGAAGACTCTTAGACGCCGAAACAAGATATTCCCCGGTGGAGCGGTTATGCTTGTGCTTATACTTCTCGTGTACCAAGCTCAGGCACTATTTGTTATCGGCAGAATGCATAGTCGTATGCAAGGATGATGTGGTGAAGTATATGCTATCATTGCCAATTTTGAAAGGACGAATTGGAAAATGGATCCTGGCTCTGTCAGAATTCGACTTAAGGTACGAATCAGCCAAGGCTGTCAAAGGTCAAGTAATGGCCGATTTCGTAGCTCAGCATTGTGGACCAGAAATTGCAGCCGTTGAACCAGTTCCATGAACTCTATATTTTGATGATTCTTCGTGTGGGGTTGGATCAGGAGTCGGCATTGTTCTTGTGTCGCCTCGGGGGGCAAGTTATGATTTCTCTCTGCCGATAGAAGCTTCCGCAATTAATAATCAGGCGGAATATCGAGCCGTTCTGAAAGGCATACAATTATTAAAGGAAGTCAAAGCTGATGCAGTTGAAATTTTTGGAGATTCCATGCTCATTGTGGATCAATTAACGGGGCGATCTGAGTGCAAGGATGATATCTTGAGGATTTATTATGAAGATTGCCTTCAGCTTTTAAAAGAATTCAAGACTGCAATAATTGAGCATATCCCCAGAAATTATAATGAAGAGGCCAACAGGCTGGCCCAACATGCCTCCGGGTATCGGCCAATTCAGGGAGCGATGATGCTAGAGCTCGCTGCCGATGACTGGCGAAAGGAAATCGCCGATTACTTGAAAAATCCATCCCAAAAGGTGGATCGGCGAGTACGTTTTCAATCTACAAAATATGTGTTGCTTGAGGATGATTTATTTTATCGGACGATTGATGGGGTTCTTCTCAAATGCCTGGGAACAGAAGAGGCAAAGGTTCTGATGGGAGAAATCCATGAGGGCGTGTGTGGAGCTCATCAATCGGCTCACAAAATGAAATGGATGATCCGGAACAATGGGTATTATTGGCCAACTATTCTTGAAGATTGTTTCAAGTATTACAAAGGATGCCAAGACTGTCAGAAGTTTGGTAATGTACAGCGTGCGCCAGCATTGGCTATGAATCCAATAGTTAAGCTGTGGCCGTTCAGAGGTTGGGGAATAGATCTCATCGGACAGATTCATCCTCCATCAAGCAAAGGGCATAAGTTTATATTGGTAGCCACAAATTATTTTACTAAGTGGGTGGAGGCAGTTCCTTTAAGGAACGTGACATCGGCCGATATGATTGAATTTGTTAAAAGCCATATTATCTATCGATTTGGCATTCCTCAAACCATCACAACCGACCAAGGAACAATGTTTACTTCTGGAGAATTCGGAGAGTTTGCCGCCGATATGGGGATTAAATTATTAAATTCTTCTCCATACTATGCTCAAGCCAATGGCCAAGCAGAATTGGCCAATAAAGGGATAATCAAACTAATCAAGAGGAAGATAGAGGAGCAACCCAAAAAGTGGCATTTGTCTTTGGCTGAATCTTTATGGGCATATAGGATGGCTTGTCATGGAGCCACTAAGATATCCCCTTATCAGTTGGTTTATGGTCATGAGGCGGTCTTGCCTTGGGAGATAAGGACGGGGTCAAGACGTATATCATTACAAGATCAGTTAACGGCCGATGATTATTCCTTTCTCATGAAGGACGAACTTGATGATTCGGCAGGTTTACGGTTGAGAGCCTTGATTAGTATAGAAGAAAACAAGAAAAGGGTGGCCAGATGGTATGACAAAAAGGTCAAAGTTAAACAATTCTCTCAAGGAGATTTGGTGTGGAAGTTGGTGCTGCCGATAGGATCCAAAGATCCCAAATTCGGTAAATGGTCACCCACTTGGGAAGGGCCGTACAGAATCGGCCGATGTGCCCCTGGGAATGCATATATTCTGGAGACAGTCGCAGGGGAGGAATTCCCAAGAGCTTTAAACGGACGATATCTGAAGAGGTACTATCCAAGCATTTGGGTAGATGCATAACTTGCAACAAAATATATCAAGATAACATGGCTGATTTCTCATCAGTTTTTGTCTACACATCTGGTGAAGAAAACATTGGGATTCATTATTGGATGAAAATGATAGAGTACATGGCCAGCATGGTACAAGTCGTCCTTAGAATAAAAATACCGATATGTCTACTGATTACGCCTACGCTGGATTTCTCTCTCGATGCGACCCAGTTCTATCATAAGGCTGAGCCTTTTCTCCTTCGGGTCCTCTGCAGTGGCTCCAGTTTCAGCTTGGTTGCAAAGTTCTATCAGCAGGCGGGTCTTCTTCTCCTCCAGATCTTCCATGGCAACTTCGGTTTTAGCTTTACAAGGAAGTGGAGGATTTTTTTTCAGAAGATGGTCGCTTGAGGACCAAAAAGTGAGCATCTATAAGGTCCTAGTATTCCTGGACAACAGCGGGGACATGATCTCTGAGTTCCTCAGCATGAGCTCTTATCAGATCTCTGTCTACCTGTGATAGTGGCTCTTCTGAATGCATGATTTCTATCGCTCGTTCTAGACCAGGGCTGAGACGTTTTGGCTAAACAGAGATAAAACGGGTTACCCAACACCAGAGCAATTGAGATGCTTAGGAGAAAGGCAGGAGAGAAGTTCATACCTGGTTGACAGAGGAAGAAGATGAAGAGGACGAAGAAGACATCTTGCCGTTCAGTTTTGGACAGTAAAGAGGGAAAGAGAAGATAAGTGATGTGTATGCCTCTGGAGATGGTGAAGGGTCTACTTATAAAAGAAGGAGAGGTAGATGGATGGTGAGACACGTCCTATCGGAGTAAATACATACATAAATGCAAAGCTGACTGAAGAAACAGTTCAAAACCAAATCGGCGCAGTAGCATTGAAGGAGCAATAAATGTTTACAATGTTCTTTACAACCCAAGGAAAGCATCTATGGCTACAATAGCTTGTCGTCTAATTTGATCGGCCGAATCTAGTACTCTCTGATCATCATCAGCCGATCCTGGGATTTCTGACACAGGCGACGAAGCCTTATCGTTTCACGGGCCAGATGCTGTCTTTCTTGCTTCAGCTCACTGATGATGGATGGGAGTTCTTGGAGTTTCTTTTCTTCAGCGGCTATCTCTTTGGTTATCTGTTCCATCTCCTTGGCCAGCTCTGCTCTTCTCCGTTTCAGCCGATCTATCGCGCCGACAATGTCCGGACGGCAGTTTTCGAGGAAGTTAATCCTGTGGTGTACCTCCTAAGTCCGGTGCTTGTATGAATCGACCTCCTCCTGAGTTTTTGCCATCTGGGCACGATCGGCCATATGACGCAACGCCCTGGAAACCGGAATATGCATATGCTCTATATAGGCAGCATGCGCTAAGTTTTCTGATACTTCTTCCGGGATTCGACCTTTGATCTCGTTGAAAAGTCGTCGAATCGGTGAAGCATCTTCTACCAATCGGCTGATGTCGTCTTGAAGGAGAGTGCACATGCTTTCGAGCTTGGCGCGGACATCATCGGAGGTGGAGCTCGATGGAATTGGGTGTGAAGCAATTTCCTCGTCATCGGGCAAGGAGACGGCAAAGGAGAAGATGCTGTTGTTAGCGGTATCTTGCTCCTGTGAAGAAATAAAGTAAAGGGTAGACAAGCAGTAAAAGGAAACCGGCCGATTCTAACGGTGAGTTTGTTACCTCCTTAAAGCGAATTTCTCTTGCCTGCGCTGGTGGAAGCGTTTCCCTTGTCTCAGGAGCTGGTGCAGTTGGCTCATCGGAAGAGGAAGATTCAACGATTATTAGTGCTCCGCTTGGTCCGGCTTCCTGAAAAGGATATAAAGGAAGATCCTGTGAGTATGCTATGGAAAATTGAAGGTAAGATGGTGTGAGAAATTTGACATGCCTCTGTGGATCTCTCGGCCGATGTCTGTTGTGGGGTTGTAGTTATCATACCCAAATTTGCCTACATCAAAATCGGTTAAGTTTTCTGAAAGTTAAGAGATCATTTACCTCGATGATAGGAGCTGCTGGAGTTTCGGCTCCCACTTGGGACGTAGCCGATTGCTGTGGAGATTGCGGTGGAATAGCTTGCGCAGCCTGGCAGAGGAAGAAAGTTAACGTCAGTAGAAGATTTGAAGAATATATGAGATAAGTAAGATTACCTGAACAACTTCTACTAATAGCGATGCTGCAGCTGCCCCGACTTCGGCAGTGACTTGGGGATCGGCCATCTCGACAACCGGCAAAGGTAAAGGGATTGGAGTTTCGGCCGGTGTCACCGCCATTTGGTCGGCCGATCCGATTCGAGGAGTCTCGACCGATGCCACTACCATCTGGTCGGCCGATCCGATACGTGGAACCTCAGCCGATGCTATTGCCGTCTGATCGGCCGATCCGATGCGAGCTCACACTCGACGGCTGGTTATCTTCGATGTTGTCCTTTTCGGTGCTCGCTTCGATCGGCCAGTAGAGATATCCTTGATGGTTGGAGCATGGAAGCCGATAAGTGGATACGGCGTGTATTGGTGATGACTATCTATTGGCCGGCCGCTTCGGCTCCGCATCGGAGGGACATGGCTTTCAGACTAAGGAGATGAACATGAGTTAATAACAAGATGACAATGTGGAAAGAAATAACATTGGAATTGGCTGAGTAAAAAGGACATACCGCTGCACTTGGATCAATGTTCTCTGGGTCCAGAATGTTGCAGTAAGACGATGGAGATTTACAGAAAAGATGTTGTTTCCATTCTGCCCACCATAATTTGAATTGCTGGGTGGCAAAAGGGGCAACTGACCAATTATTCAGGTCAATAGTACTGGAATCGGGTACTAGATCGCACAGCCGACTGTAATCAAGACTTGAGGTCAGTCCATCTCTGAATTTCGCTTGACCGGCGAAGTAGACCCGAATTGGCAGTTGGCCAAAACCCAGTTGCCTTGCCGCAGCCGATGGATTGTAGAACTCGTAGGTGGGAGAGTCCTTTCCTGAGAGGAAATTGGCTGGTAGAATCCCCGGCTTGATCAAGACATCCATAAGCTCTCTGTCAAAAGTATGGGTGGAGAAGTCGTAGCTTGTGGGTAATTCAAAAATCGGCTCCACTGCTTGATATGGGTGCCAGCTGATGGTCTCTTCACTAAGGCCATTATAAAAGCATCTGAAGTACTCAGCTGTGCGGGTAGCAGTAAACTGGCAGCCGGGGAAGGCCGATGCCGCTTCTCCAAAAGATCTGCAGCGACGTCGGAGATGGATTCTCCTCTGACTCAATATTGGGGAAGGTTTTAGTTTCTATCCGTTGCTGAGAGACCTTGCTCATGTGTAAATTGAGCCAGAGGGTGATGAACCACCAGGGACCACCAGGATTCCCGATCGGCTCCCCCTTCGACAGCTTGGTGCCGATTTGGTGCATCAGGTAATAGGCCGATCCCAGCAAATGTTTTCCAAGGGGGATGACCGATCCTTGTGACAAAGCCTCTGCTAAAGCTTGGGTGTTTGAAGAGGGGCCAACTGCTCTGCCACAGAAGAAATGCTTTTCTAGCCACATCATCAAAAAGGCAGTATGCTCCCTCTGTGAGACTGTCCCGGTCTTCATATTTTTGCTAATATACCCTTTCCACCCGCCGATTCCTTTGGTCTCTAGCCGATGTGATGGCTTGAACAGATAATTGAAAGGGGTATCGGCGGAGGAGACATCGAGGCCGGTCAACAGAAGAACATCGGCCAGGGTCGGGGTCATAGGTCCATGTCCGAAAAGGAATGCATTAAGTGCATCAGACCAAAAATAAGAGGCTGCCATGACCAGAGGTTCGTTTCTTTCCATCTGAGACAGAGATAAGTCTATGCACTGGCCGATTTTTTGTTCCTCCCACTGAACCTTCCAGGATCTGGCCACCCTCTGGTACCATTCTCTCCATCCGGGGGTTTCGTTTGGTCAGGATCTGAAAGTGCCTACCCAGTGATCTAAGTCCATGGATGATTGCTTAAAAGGGATTCTATGAGTTTCTAGGCTGATCAGGTCCGTTGGATCGGGGTTCCCCATAGGGCCCAAACAGATGAGGTCAGGGGATTCTGAGAGTGGAATGGTAATTCGGTGCCTAAGTGCCTAAAAAAGGGAAAAGGGGAAGAAACTGAGAAAGGATCCGGAAAGTGCTGAAGTAGTAGAAAAGCAAAAAGGAAAAAAATTTGAGCATTTACCTCTGGGATGGAAATCATCGTCGCCGATGGGACCGCTGGGGAAGCCGCCGATTGGGCCGCCGCCGCTGAAGGAGTTGCCGATGGAGCTTCCGTGGATGGAGCGGTCGCCGATGGTGACGCCATTGGAGGGTTGGAGCAGGTCGCGGATGAGATCGCCGGAAGGGGGGAAGCGCTTGGAGATCAAGAGAGCTTGGAGGAAGACGAACAGTGGTTCGTTGGAAGAGAATACTAGATTTGTGGGAGAGAATAGGCGGAGAAGGCTAGTACTTAAGAAAAAATTGGGGGAGCGAGGGCAAAGATGGTATTTTTACCGCGCCGTCTACACGAATTCCAGGGGAGCAGTCGTTTCGCGCGCTCGGTCCGAGGAAATTGCAATCATTGTGCCGCGGAACGGAAGGAGATTTTTACTGCGCCCGTTTCGGAGGAAAGGATTAAAGAAAGAGTTTCGAAGAAAAAGTTATGTTTTACTCTGAAACTGGGGGGCATGTGTTGACGCCAGATTTTGACACGTGTTGAATCGGTGTCAGGAGAAGATTGGCCGATGCGGCAGATCTGAAGGCTACAATAAGGAATCGGCCGATTGAGGTAACAGTTGAAAATCGGCCGATTGGTGATACAGCTTGCGCCAACAGGATGGGACTATTTCGGAGGGTCCTGGTCAAAAGTTGGTCAACAGGGCACGCTAAGTCGGTCAAGGAGCAATTGAAGGGAATCCTGATTGGATTAGGGAACGGCGGCGGAAGATTCTGCGGGAGTCCATTTCCTTTAAAAGTTCTTATAGATATAGTAGTTTTCCTGTTTTTTAAATAAGGTTGTAACAAGTCGTGATCGACCAGGAGTCCTAGTTTTAGGGTATAAATCGGAGTCGTCAGGGTCTTGCAAAGGACATCAACACATCAATCAACAACAATACTTCTACTTTTCCAGCAATTTATTTTCAAGTCGGCGACTTCGCCAATACTTTTCTTCTTTCACGAGTTCGTACGGATTGGCAGGGCTGCATCAACTTGACCTCCGGCCAATTGGTAGGTTCCGCTTATCGAGTAATTTCCAAGCTTTAACTACGAGCGCATCGCTGTGGTTTCGTTTGAATTTATTCACCAATTATCGATATTTACTAGAATTACGAGTTTTACCTGTTATTCTAGTATTATCACCAGTTATCCAGCTTGAGATCGGAGTAATCGGCTTCCTCATCGTTCTTCCTCGATTTATCATCTTACAGCCGATTAGATCTATTTCAAGTGTTGTCTCTGTAGTAATTGTTTAGATCGCTCTAGCAGTTTTCTTTACAATTACTACACGATTATCGGCTGATCCATAGCCGATTATCTCTACAGCAAATCGGCCGATTCGCCGCCGACGCGCTCTTCAGGACGGATCGGAACTCCAGCCGATCGGAGGGCCTGGAATTTAATACTTTATTTCCTTGTCAATCAACAGGTCAGATTGACTGGCACGCCGCGAGAACCGCACCAAGGCGATAACCCGAACAGGAGCTAAGCAGATTCTCCCGGGTCGTGTGTCCGACGCTGAAGACCATCGGCCGATTCCTATCCGGCCGATTTTAGCGCCAACACTACCAATTGGCCGGAGATCAAGTTGATGCAGCCCTGCCAATCCGTACGAATTCGTGAAAGAAGAAAAAGTATTGGCGAAGTTGCCGACTTGAAAGTAAAGTACTAGTAAAAAAGTAGAAGTGTTTTGTTGATTGATGTCTTGATGTCATACAAAGCCCTGGCAACTCCTATTTATACCCTAAAACCAGGACTCCTGGTCAATTACGACTTGTTACAACCTTATTTCAAACAGGAAAACTACTATATCTATAATATCTTTAAAAAGGAAACGGACTCCCGCAGAATCTTCCGCCGCCGTCTCCTAATCCAATTAGGACTTTTTCCATTGCTTCTTGACTGAATCAGCATTGCTCCGTTTGACCAACATCCGGCCACTTTTGACCGGGATCCTCTATTGTGGTTCCAATCTGTTTGGCGCAAGTTGCATTGCCAATCGGCCGATTCCCAACTGTAGCCTCAATCGGCCGATTCTTTACTGTAGCCTTTAGATCTGCTGCATCGGCCAATCTCTTCTCCTGACACCGATTCAACACGTGTCAAAATCTGGCGTCAACACATGCCCCCCAGTTTCTGAGTAAAACATAATTTTTATTTCGAAACTCTTTCTTCAATCCTTTTCTCCGAAACGGGCGTAGTAAAAATCTCTTTCCGTTCCGCGATCTTCTACATAATGATTGCGATTTTCTCGGACCGGGTGTTCGAGACAACTGTTCCCCTGGAATTCATGTAGACCCCTTTCTCTCTCGGATTGTCCTCAAGTACCGGCATTCTCCGCCTTCCATTCTTCACGAGCCTAGTAATCTTTTCCTGCGAACAACTGTTCATCTTCTTCTTGAGCCCTCTCGATCTCCAACTGCTCCCCCAGCGATCTCACCTGCAACCTACTCCAATCTTCCAATGGCGGCACCATCAGCAACTTCTCCAACCACGGAGGTTCCGTCGGCATCCCCCTCAGTGATGGCGGCCCGATCAGCGGCTCAACTGGCGGCCCCATCGGCGACGATGAGTTTCATCCCGGAGGTAATCATCTGAAATTTTTTCCCTTTTGCTTTTCTACTGCTCCAGTATTTTCTGGATCTATCCTCAGTTTTTTCCCTTTTTTCCTTCTTTTTAGGCATTTAGGCACCAGATCACCATTCCTCTTTCAGAATCCCCTGATCTTATCTGCTTAGGCCCCATGGGGAATCCCGATCCAACTGACCTGATCAACCTAGAGACTCACAGAGTCCCGTTCAAGCAATCGTCCATGGATTTAGGTCAATGGGTAGGTGCCTTTAGGTCCTGGCCGAATGAGACCCCTGGCTGGAGAGAATGGTACCACAGAGTAGCCAGATCTAGGAAAGTTCAGTGGGATGAACTGAAAATTGGCCAGTGCATAGACCTCTCTCTGTTCCAGATGGAGAAAAACGAGCCCTTGGTCATAGCAGCTTCTTATTTCTGGTCCGACGCACTCAATGCGTTCCTTTTTGGACATGGACCGATGACTCCAACTTTGGCCGATGTCCTGCTGTTGACCGGCCTTGACATCTCTTCCTCTGATACCCCCTTTGACTATCTGATTAAGCCATCACATCGGCTAGAAACCAAAGGAATCGGCGGATGGAAGGGGTACATCAACAGAAATATGAGGACTGGGACAGTTTCAGAGAGAGAGCATACTGCGTTCCTGATGATGTGGCTGGAGAAACATTTTTTCTGTGGCGGAGCAGTTGGCCCTTCTTCTAACACCCAAACTTTGGCAGAAGCTCTGTCACTAGGATCGGCCGTCCCCCTTGGAAAGCATCTGTTGGGATCGGCCTACCACATGATGCACCAAATCGGCACTAGGCTGTCAAAAGGGGAGCCGATTGGGAACCTGGCGGTCCCTGATGGTTCATCACTCTCTGGCTCAACCTATATATGAGTAAGGTCTCTCAGCAACGAATAGAGATCAAAACTTTCCCCAACATTGAGTCAGAGGAAAACCCAACTGTCCGACGACGCTGCAGATCTTTTGGAGAAGCGGCATCGGCCTTCCCTAGCTGTCAATTTACTGCTGCCCGAACGGCCGAATACTTCAGATGCTTCTACAACGGCTTCAGTGAAGAGACTGTCTGTTGGTATCCCTATCGGACAGTAGAGCCGATTTTCGAACTTCCCATCTGCTACGACTCGTCCACTCATACTTTTGATAGGGAACTTATGGATACCCTGATTAAGCCAGGGATTTTGCCGGCCAACTTCTTCTCTGGAAAGGACTCTCCCACATATGAGTTTTATAATCCATCGGCTGCAGCAAGGCAACTGGGCTTTGGTCAACTGCCGATTCGGGTCTACTTTGCCGGTCAAGCAAAATTCAGAGATGAACTGACCAAGAGTCTTGACTACAATCGGCTGTGCAACTTAGTGCCAGATTCTAGCACCATTGACCTGAACAATTGGACAGTGGCCTCTTTTGCCGTTCAGCAATTCAAACTATGGTGGGCGGAATGGAAGCAATACCTCTTCTGCAAATCCCCATCAACATATTGCAACATTCTGGACCCAGAAAACATCGACCCAAGTGCAGCGGTATGTCCTTTCTCCCAGCCGATTTGAATGCTGTCTCTTTCCATACTACCATCTTACCATTAACTTATATTTATCTTCTTAGTCTGAAAGCCAAGTCCCTCCGATGCGGAGCCGAAGCGGCAGGCCGATAGAGAGCGATCATCCATATACGCCATATCCGCTCATCGGCTTTCACGCTCCAACCATCAAGGACATCGCTACTGGCCAATTGAAACGAACACCGAAAAGGCCAACCTTGAAGACAACAAGCCGTCGAGTGCGTGCCCGCATCGGACCGACTGACCAATCGGCGGTAGTATCGGCTGAAACTCCGATTCCTCTATCCTTGCCGACTAGCGATATGGCCGATCCTCAAGTCACCGCAGAAGTCGGAGCAGCTGCGGCATCACTGCTAGTGGAAGCTGTTCAGGTAATCTTGCTTATTTCATATATCCTTAAGTGCTCCACTAACACTAACTTTTTCTTTCTGTCAGGCTGCACAAGCCGCTCCAGTGCAGTCCCCACAGCAATCGGCCACATCCCAAGCGGAAGCCGAAACTCCAGCAACTCTTCTCATCGAGGTAGATAATCTCTTAACTCAATTTCTCGACATTCAGGGGACTTAACTGATCCTGATGCAGGCCGATTTGGGTACGTCGACTGTAGCCCCAAAACAAACATCGGCCGGAAGACCAACAGAGGCATGGAAAATATCTCATATCATCTTATTTCAATTACCCATAGTATACTCATAGGGTCTGTTTTCCATACCTTTTCAGTAAGCTGGTCCAAGCAGAGCATTAATAGTTGTTGAGTCCTCTTCCTCTGACGAGCCGATTGTACCGGTCCCTGAGACAAGGGAGGCGCTCCCATCGGCGTAAGCAAGAGAGATCCACTTCAAGGAGGTAATAAACTTATCACCGGAATCGGCCGATTCCCTTTTACTGCTTACTAATCCTTTTCTTTATTCTCCCGCAGGAACAAGACACCCCGAATAACAGCATTTTCTCCTTTGCCATCTCTTTGCCTGATGATGAAGAAATCGCTTCACGCCAAATTCCGTTGAGCTCTATTTCTGATGATGTCCGCGCCAAGCTCGAGAGCATGCAGATTCTCCTCCAAGATGATATCGGCCGACTAGTAGAAGATGCTTCGCCGATTCGGCGGCTTTTCAGTGACATCAAGGGTCGAATCTCGAAAGAAACGACAGAAAGCTTGGAACCTGTTGCATATATAGAATATATGCAAACCCCAGTTTCCAGGGCCCTGCGCCATATGGCCGATCGTGCCCAGCTAGCAAAGACCCGGGAAGAAGCCGACTCGTACAAGCACCGAGCCCAAGAGGTACATCAACGGATTAACTTCCTCGAGAGCTCTCACCCGGATATCGTCGGCACGATAGATCGCCTCAAATGGAGGAGAGCAAAGCTAGCCAAAGAGATGGAGCAAGTAACCAAAGACATAGCTGTCGAAGAAAAGAGACTTCAAGAGCTCCCATCCGTCATCGCTGGGCTGATGCAAGAAAGGCAGAACTTGGCCTGTGAAGCGATAAGGCTTCATCGCCATATATCAGAAGTTCCTGGATCGGCCGACGACGACCAAAGAGTACTAGATTCGGCCGATCAGATTAGGCAACGAGCTATCGCGGCAATAGATGCTTTCCTCGGGTTGTAAAGAATGTTGTAAACATTTAATGCTCCTTTAATGTTACTGCGCTGATTTGATCCTGGACCACTTCCTTTGGCAGATTTGCATTTATGAATACTTTTACTCCGATAGGACGTGTCCCACTATCTTCTTACTTCCTTCTCTTTATAAGTAGATCCCACACCGTCTCTAGAGGCATATGCATTACCCATCTTCTCTCCCTCCAACAACTGGATCTTTATTCTCGACCAGCAAGATGTCTTCTTCGTCTTCTTCCTCTGTCAGTCAGGTACAAACTCTCCTCTGCTTCTCCCCTAGACATCAAAATCGCTCTGATGCTGGGTAGCTTTTCATCTCTGTTTAGTCAAAACGTCTCAGCCCCAGTCTGGAACGAGCGATCAAAGTTATGCATTCAGATGAACTACTGTCGCAGGCAGACATAGATCTGATAAGAGCTCATTTTGAAGAACTTAAAGATCATGTTCCTGCTATTGTCCAAAAGTATTGGAATCTTATAGACGCTCACTGCCTGGTTCGTAAGCGACTACCATCTGAAAAGAGTCCTCCACTCCCTCATCAAGTCGAGACTGAAGCCGCCATGGAGAATCTGGAGAAGAAGAAGACCCGCCTCCTGATAGAACTATGCCATCAAGCTGAGACTGGAGCCACCATGGAGAATCCGAAGGAGAATAGGACCCGCCTTCTGATAGAACTGGGCCGGATCGAGAGAGAAATCCAGAGCAAGCTTAATCAATAGACATATCGGTATTTTTATTCTAAGGGCGACTTGTATCATGTCGGCCATGTACTCTGTTGTTCTCACCGAATAATGAGCTGGTCAAACCGAATCACAATGTTTCTTTCTTAAGGCGATGTCATTTCTACATCGGCTGTGTGGACAAACACTGATATGGGTCGGCCATGTTGTCTTGATATATCTTACTGCAAGTTATGCATCTACCCAAATGCTTGGATAGTACCTCTTCAGATATCGTCCATTTAAAGCTCTTGGGAATTCTTCCCCTTCAATAGTTTCCAGAATATATGCATTTCCAGGGGTAGATCAGCCGATTCTGTACGGCCCTTCCCAAGTGGGTGACCATTTACCGAATTTGGGATCCTTAGACCCTATCGGCAGCACCAACTTCCATACCAAATCTCCCTGGGAGAATTGTTTAACTTTGACCTTTTTGTCATACCATCTGGCCACCCTTTTCTTGTTTTCTTCTATGCTAATTAGGGCCCTCAACCGCTGACCTGCCGAGTCATCGAGCTCATCTTTCATGAGGAAGGAATAGTCATCGGCCGTCAACTGATCTTGAAGCGATATACGTCTTGACCCCGTCCTTAATTCCCAAGGCAGGACTGCCTCATGACCATAAACCAGCTGATAAGGAGATATCTTAGTGGCTCCGTGACAAGCCATCCTATAAGCCCATAGAGATTCAGCCAAAGACGTGTGCCACTTTTTGGGTTGTTCCTCTATCTTCCTCTTGATTAGTTTGATTATCCCTTTATTGGACGATTCTGCTTGGCCATTGGCTTGAGCATAGTATGGAGAAGAATTTAATAATTTAATCCCCATATCGGCGGCAAACTCTCCGAATTCTCCAGAAGTAAACATTGTTCCTTGGTCGGTTGTGATGGTTTGAGGAATACCGAATCGATAGACAATATGGTTCTTAACGAACTCAATCATATCGGCCGATGTTACATTCCTTAAAGGAACTGCCTCCACCCACTTAGTAAAATAATCGGTGGCCACTAATATGAACTTATGCCCTTTACTCGATGGAGAGTGAATCTGTCCGATGAGATCTATTCCCCAACCTCTGAACGGCCACAACTTGATTACTGGATTCATAGCCGATGCTGGCGCGCATTGTACATTGCCGAACTTCTGACAGTCTTAGCATCCTTTATAATATTTGAAACAATCCTCAAGAATCGTCGGCCAGTAATACCCATTATTTCTGATCATCCATTTCATTTTGTGAGCCGATTGATGGGCTCCACATACGCCTTCATGGATTTCTCCCATCAGGACCTTTGCTTCTTCTGTTCCCAGGCACTTGAGAAGAACTCCATCAATCGTCCGGTAAAATAAATCATCTTCAAGCAACACATATTTTGTGGCTTGAAAACGTACTCGCCGATCCACTTTTCGGGAGGGGTCTTTCATGTAATCGGCGATTTCCCTTCGCCAGTCATCGGCCGCGATCTCTAAAATCATCGCCCCCTGAATCGGCCGATATCCGGATGCATGTTGGGCCAGCCTGTTGGCCTCTTCGTTATAATTTCTTGGAATGTGCTCAATTATCGCAGACTTGAATTCCTTTAACAACTGGATACAATCTTCATAATAAATCCTCAAAATATCATCCTTGCATTTAGATTTCCCCGTTAACTGATCTACGATGAGCATGGAATCTCCAAAAATCTCGACTGCGTCAGCTTTGACTTCCCTTAATAATTGGATACCTTTTAGGACGGCTCGATATTCCGCCTGGTTATTGGTTGCGGATGCTTCTATCGGTAGAGAGAAATCATAACTTGCCCCCCCTGAGGCGATACAAGAACAATGCCGATTCCTGATCCGGCCCCACACAAAGAACCATCGAAATACAAAATCCATGGAACCAGTTCAACGACAGCAATCTCTGGTCCGCAATGCTGAGCTACGAAATCGGCCATGACTTGACCCTTGACAGCTTTGGCCGATTCTGACCTTAAGTCAAATTCCGACAGAGCCAGGATCCATTTTCCAATCCATCCTTTCAAAATCGGCAATGATAGCATATATTTCACCACATCATCTTTGCATACAACTATGCATTCTGCCAATAATAAATAGTGCCTGAGCTTGGTACACGAGAAGTATAGACACAAGCACAGCCGCTCCACCGGGGAATATCTTGTTTCGGTCCATTGTTGAACACCGGTCCTGATTTTATAGGTAACCGGTGTTCAACAATGGACCGGTCTAGACCTGGCATCTCATGGTATTCCCAAGCAAAGCAATCCTTGAATTCTTTTAATAAGCTTATCAATTTACACTTATTCCCAGGATCCAAGTTAGCACTAATATACATCGGCCTTGATTTGCTACTATCTCCCAAATCCACCATCTCCAATGAATCGGCCGACGTAAACCCATGCCCAAGATTCCCGTCTTCTCGGACGAGCTGATCCATCTATTCTGAATCTTCAGAGCCGACTGCTTGGATCGGCTGTAGACCGAAATCGGACACCTTCAGGAAATCAGTGTCCCAAGTTCTGCCAGATATACATCTGACGTGCTCACAGCTCCACTGTTGCGTGTCAGCCGCTGCGACGCTGTAGGCGGAATCGGCGGTGACTATCTCTGTACTGTCACGGACCCATTGCACGAGGCATTGGTGCATTGTAGATGGAACACAGCAGTTTGCATGTATCATGTCGCGACCGAGCAACATGTTGTAGGACCCCTTACCATTAATAACGAAAAAGGTAGTAGGGAGGGTCTTATTGCCGATGGTGAGGTCGACGCAGAGCGCTCCACGGGCGGGAGACACGTTGCCTTCAAAGTCCTTGAGCATCATGTCCGTCTTGGTCAGATCTTCATCGCTCTTGCCTAGCTTGCGGAACATGTCATACGGCATGATGTTGACTGCGGCGCCTCCATCCACTAGTAGTCTAGGGACGGGTCGTCGTAGCCTTTGAGAAACAACGCCTTAAGATGTTGCCGTTTTTCTTCTTCCGGTTTCTCGAAAGTGGCCGTCATCGGCTCTAACACCAGTTGCGCCATTTGCTCTTCCACTCTTGTCGCTTTGTCTTGATCGTCAAGCGCCATGAATTCCATCGGCAATATGAACACCATGTTGATGTCAGCTGCCGATTCTTGATTGTCTGCTTCCTGGCTGTTGTTTTTCTTGGGGCGCCAAACCCGAGACTTGACGTTTCTCTTCTCCGGCATCTGCCTCTGCTCTTCTTCTTGTTGCTCCCGCTGGCGCAGGCGTTGGATCCTCCGTTTCTGGGATCTGGATAGGCCATCAGGGCACCACCTGGGGTTTACTGATTTGGCCGATGATCTGGCGTGCTCCCAATCTGGTTCCCTTCCTAGGGGGTTTTCATCTGATACCCTGTCATCAGCCATCTCCTCCAGCCAATCGTGCACGCTGATTCTGCCCCCCAGTCCATCCTGTTGGTCGATCCTGCCTTCCAAGCGGTGATACCGGTTAACTCTGCCCCCCAGCCGATCATGCACTGAAAGGCACTGTCCTTCTTGTACGCGCCGATTTGTGCTGATCGGCTCTGATCCTCTGTCTCTGGAGAGCGATCTCTTAAACGGACGATCGTTGCGGTTTAATCCGTTGCACTCAGGACAGTTATCGGCTGACGGCAATCGGAGGTCGTTTTCCCAGCAATGGATAAAGAACGGACATTGCCAGTGATCCTCGTGCCGGCGTATCATCTCGTCGTGGTATCTTGATTGTTCCTGCCGCTGCCGATATTTGCTGAGCAAGAAGTGGGAAGTGACGGGTCTGCGCGATCGTTCTGATCCTTCGCCCTTATGTTCAGCCCGCCTTTTCCCTTTGACCTCATCTGCTGTGACCTGCTTCCTGGGATCTACGGCGCCGCTCCTTCTTGCCGATTCCGACGTCAGCACCTTGGTTTGAAGTGGATTTTTTCCTGTGTCAACCATGTTGGCTGGGAAAGGATGCTAGTCAATCTTCATCGGCTTCACCGGCTTTGCCGGGGTTTCAAACTTGAGCCTTCCCTGGTCGATGGCCGATTGTATCTGCTGACGAAAGATCTTGCACTCATTCGTGTCATGAGACGTGGCGTTGTGCCACTTGCAGTACTTCATCTTCTTGAGCTGATCGGCCGAAGGGAGGGTATGGTACTGAGATAGCTTGATCTGCCCTTCGTGGAGTAATAAATCGAAAATCTTATCGGCTTTTGATGTGTCAAAGCCGAATGTCTCTGGTTCTTTCTTTCCGAAAGGGCACGCTATTGGCTTTTTGCCTTTCACCCACTCTGCTAGGCCGATTTCTTCTTCTCTATCAGATTCAGACCCTTCTTGATATGCCACCTTCTTCTGCAAATTCCTCCGTTGCTCAATCGGACAGACTTCCTGACCTGCCAATCGATGAACGATCTGGCTTAAGCTTTCAAATTCTTGCGAAGCATATCTTTCCTTGATTTGTGGCAGGAGGCCTTGGAAAGCGATATCGGCCAACTGTGCATCAATCAGAGCCAGACTGTAGCATTTGTTCCTGACTTCTCTGAACCTCTATATATATCCAGTCACTGGTTCATCGCTCCTCTGCCTGAGGCTGGTCAAATCTGAGAGCTTCATCTCATGTACTCCTGCGTAGAAGTACTTATGGAACTGCTTCTCCAGATCGGCCCAAGTAACAATAGAATTTGGTGGCAAAGTGGTGAACCACTGGAAGGCCGATCCAGATAGAGATGATGAAAATAGACGCACCCTCAGAGCATCTTGCGTGGTGGCTTCCCCGCACTGGATGATGAATCTGTTAATGTGCTCCACGGTGGATGTGTCGTCCAGCCCCGAAAACTTGGTGAAATTGGGCACCTTGTACCGGTGTGGAAATGGCAGCAAGTCATAGGCAGATGGATATGGCGTCTTGTATGTGTAAGTCTGTACTTTCGGCTTCAAGCCGAATTGATCCTGAATCACCTTCGCTATTCTCGCTGTCCAATCCACCTGCTGCTGATGAACAGCCATTCGAGTTGCCGGTATATGTTGGAGGACTGGCGGTGGTATGGCCGGGTGATGGATCGAAGCATGCGGCGAATGTTGTTGTGTCATGGCCGTCTGAGCAGTTGACAGTTGATGGTGAAGCGAATCCGCCGCCCCATCGTACATTGTCAACGGCGCCGTGCTTCGGAGTGCCTCTACAGCGCCTGCCCCCATGCAGATTTCTGACGGGGCTGGTTGATACTGAGGGACCGTCGGCCGGACGGCCAATTGGAACGGCGCCTGGATTGGATAGCTCCCATGTCTGGTTGACAGCTCAGGAAAAGCCGTCGTTGCCGATGCCCCCTAGGGTACTGAGTTTGTGGGCAACGATTGCACAGAGGCGATCTGGACAGGTTGAAGTGGTGCTTGCGATGGGAAGCACGGTGCACCGCTGTACCTTGGAGACACTGGAGGCAACAAAGAGTTGTAGCCTTCGCGTTGCGTCAACGTCGGCTGAGGAGCCGATTGGAACGTGCCTGGTAAGCTTCTGGCTGGAAGTGCACTCGGTGGGGCATATGTTGGCCCCTGATATCCTTGAACCATTCCGCTGGCCAGAGAACTGATGATAGCATTATACACCGTATTGGTCATCACTGAGGATTGGTCGATGAACGCCTGGTAGATGGACTGTTGGATCATATCGGACAACTTGCCCGAATCCTCAGCGATGGTGATATGGCGGGGAACTGGAAGAGGAGCTTTCTTGACTGCCTCCCCGCTTCTGGAATGACTGAACGACTGCAGATACATCCTTTTGTAATCTTCCAGATGTTTAGCCAATTCTTCCCTTTGGTCGTCATTGAGATCCGCTTCTGTGACCTCGATGATGTTGCTTTCGGAAACTTCTGCGTTCTTTGACATGTCGGATCTTGAAGTTGGTCCCACCGGGCGTGCCAAAAGTGTGTTGGCGCTAAAATCGGCCAAGGAATCGGCCGATGGTCTTCAGCGTCGGACACACGACCCGGGACAATCTGCTTAGCTCCTGTTCGGGTTATTGCCCTGGTGCGGTTCGCGCGGCGTGCCAGTCAATCTGACCTGTTGATTGACAAGGAAATAAAAATATTAAATTCCGGGCGTCCCGATCGGCTGGGGTTCCGATCTGTCCCGAAGAGCGCGTCGGCGAATTGGCCGATTTGCTATGAAGATGATCGGCTATGGATTCAGCCGATAATCACGTAATAATTGCAAAGAAAACTGGCTGGAGTAATCTAAACAATTATTACAAATGCAATGCTTGAGAATAGATCTAATCGGCTATATGATGATGAACGAGGAAGCGCGATGATAAAACTGATAATTCCAATCTCAAGCTGGATAACTGGTGATAATACTAGAACAATAGGTAAAACTTGCAATTCTAGTAAATATCGATAACTGGTGAATAAATCCAAACGAAACCACAGCGATGCGCCCGAGGTTAAAGCTTAGATGTTACTCGGTAAGCGGAACCTACCAATTGGCCGGAGATCAAGTTGATGCAGCCCTGCCAATCCGTACGAACTCGTGAAAGAAGAAAATGTATTGGCGAAGTCGCCGACTTGAAAGTAAAGTACTAGTAAAAAAGTAGAAGTGTTTTGTTGATTGATGTCTTGATGTCATACAAAGCCCTGGCGACTCCTATTTATACCCTAAAACCAGGAATCCTGGTCAATTACGACTTGTTACAACCTTATTTCAAACAGGAAAACTACTATATCTATAATATCTTTAAAAAGGAAACGGACTCCCACAGAATCTTCTGCCGCCATCTCCTAATCCAATCAGGACTTTTTCCATTGCTTCTTGACCGAATCAGCATTGCTCCGTTTGACCAACATCAGGCCACTTTTCACCGGGATCCTCTGTTGTGGTTCCAATCTGTTTGGCGCAAGTTGCATTGCCAATCGGCCGATTCCCAACTGTAGCCTCAATCGACCGATTCTTTACTGTAGCCTTTAGATCTGCTGCATCGGCCAATCTCTTCTCCTGACGCTGATTCAACACGTGTCAAAATCTGGCGTCAACAGGGACCAATCAGTTCGCTACCCCACGGGGATCGCCGAAAATATTCCGGTGAAAATCCGGAACTTTTTCATCCTCGTAGACTTCGTCGTCCTAGACATGGAAGTCGACACCAAGACCCCTCTCATCCTAGGGAGGCCATTCTTGAGCACAGCAAATGCACATATCGATGTGGGAGCCGGAGAAATCCAGGTCAACATCAATGGGAAGAAAGAGAAGTTGTCCTTCAGACCAAAGGTAGAATAGTGCCCCCAAGTCAAGACAGTCAACTGGAAACAACAATCCGAGAAAAAGCTTGAAAAAGAGCCCGAGAAAAGATCCAAGAAGAAACCGGAGGATCTAGCTATTCCTGCCATTGAAAGCCTCATCGAACTCGTAGAAAGTATATGAATTCGAGAGAAGGAAATCAAGGTGCACAACCAAAGAAATGCGAAGCGACGGATCCAACGTAAGAAATTTCTAGAATCAGAAAAGAAAGAGGTCGAATCAGCCGCTCCCACAAAGAAAGTGTGGCATGAGAAAGTGTCACCACCGACAACAACTCCAGCAGGTGAGGACAACCAAGCTCAAGGAACGGAGAGTCCCGCTCCGGACTCAAAACCCGAGCTCTCGCCATGAGGTACGTGGTAGTTATCCATTCCTACATTTGCATATAGGATAGTTTAATTCTTTCAATTTTCATTTCAATCATGGCATGTTTAAATTTTTGCAAAATGCATCTTTATTTTTTCTAACTTTTCTTTCAATTAGCATTGCATAAAAAATTCAGAAAATCCCGGCCAGAGTGCAGGCCGGCCAGCCCCACCTAGGCCGGCCGGCTCCACATGTCATCCTCTGGTCGAGGTGCAGCATGAGGTGAGTCTACTAATGTGCAAGGATAGGAATCATGGTTCATTTCACCCATGATCGTGCATGTGGAGGATCAATTATGCCCATGATGGATGGTTGGCTCCTCCTTGCACCGTTCACGTCCCATCGTGCAGAAACTCGACGAAAGGCAACAGCATTAGTGGAGCAAGGTCAGAGGGCAGTGTGCATGCGAAGGATGAGCACAAAGGAGCATAGTGCCAGGCCGTTCGGCCCCATCCAGGCCGACCGGCCTCACCCCTCGCTGTTCATGTCCCATCAGCACCGATGGAGGCCACCATCACCTAACACCCTATGCCTAGGGAGGTGATTTAGAGCTTGGAGCACCGCTCATGGCGCCGGCCGACCTGGCACAGGCCGGCCAGCCTGCCCCCTGCTCCCGGCTATAAAAGCCAAGCACCCTGACGCTCCTCGGTGCACCAAAAGCTCAGGTCTTCCTGCTCTTTCTCCAGCTTGAATTCCCTTCTCCTTCTCTAAGCTTCTTGAGTTAATTCCCTTCATCCCCATCCACGAAGTAGTAGGCCTCCGTGGGTTCCTCCTCCATAGCTTCCTCCTCCTCAACAGGGGCTGGAACTGGGTGGGAGGAGCTGGGGCAATGCGAACCTGGCGACCTCCAGTGCGCTTGCGAGCAGTCTGGTAAGTCCTGGCCATCTGACAAAGCGATAACAAAACTCAAAATAATTTTTTTAAAGAAATAAAACAATAAAAAGTTCATGTAAACATAGGTTGTTATGCGGAAATATCAAATAAACACAAAGAAATTTTTGATGCTGACATGGCTTGCTAGAAGATAAATCCTTAATTTCGACAATTTCTAACTAGGCTAGCGTCCTACAGTCACATAGCTCTGGTACCACTTCTGTCACACCCGATTCTAGAAAGAACCAGATGCATCTCATGTGTGCGCCAGGGTCATGTTCACACACACATGATAGACGAAAAAGTGTAATATATTAAAGACAATGCTCAATAAGTAACTAAATAAAGTATTTAACCATATTACACTCCGAATAAAAGAGACACAAAGGTCTTTAAACGTTACACCGATATACCCTAAACGAAGTCTGCAACAACTCCGTCTTCCACAGGTGATGACTGGTGAACGCAATGCCTAGAATTCCTCGAAGTCGTCGAAGTTCTCCTCTTCAAAGTTCACTTCTGAACAACAGTTGGGCAAGGGTGAGTACTCTTATGGTTGGTACTCAGCAAGTGGGGTGAATATGCAAGGCCATCAAGGATAGGCTAGGGTTTACAGCAGCGAGCACTTTTAGTTGGTCAAGTATTTATTAGCAAGCACCTATTAACTAGGTTTAAGTTTATACCATCCCACTTTAGCAAAAACATAAAGGTACCATCAACATAAACATAAACCAAGAACCACAATTTAATTAATCTTCAAGTTTCATTATCATGTGAGGGTCCAAGCCACTCTTAACCGTGAGTACGGCTGTTATAACAGTTTTACACTCTGCAGAGGTTGTACACTTTACCCACAAATCGTGTTCCCCTGAGTCGCCCGGGTTTGCAAGGCCCTTAAACACTTCCGAGGTGAGTGGCGAGGGTACACTACGAAGCCTTTACAAAGACATGTCGAGAGCTAGGCAGCCCGCTAGAGTTTCAGTAGCAGTGTGGTCCATAAACCTCCCTAATGGTCAGCTCCTTAGCAAAGGCAGCTACCCCCAAGAGGACCGGGCTATGACCCCTATCACTGACCCCCTCCTTGCCCTTTCGGTAAGGCCACCAGCTAACTACACATCTAATTAAATGGCTAAGGTCAGAGCCATATGACTTTGTGGTCGCACTGTTCACTTGGGTGGTTCTCCATGTTCCCATTAAACAAAGTTGATCTTGAATTAACGCGGTATAACAACAATATAAAACCTGATCAACATTGTCATAAGAGTAAACCAACACCAATCCCAAAGTTTGCAATTAAGCGTGACTACCCAACATGATTAGTAAACCCAGGTGTTTCAAGGCTTTGGGTAAAGACTAGGTATGTCCTTAGTATAGGTAACCCATCAAGTTTATGCAAAGCAACATTAAGATAAAGTGAATTGTCATGCTGTTGTTGGGATAAAATAGAATATGCAGGGGGGGAAGTCCACTTGCCTTCCTCAAACAGCTGTTGATTCTCTTCCTCGTAAGCTTGCTCTTGGTCTTGCTCGAACGTCACGTTGTCTACGCGATCACACAAACAAGCATACACAAACAAATAATAAACAGTACAATAAGTAGTACAAACAAATGTAAAATGATGATAATATTGTAGTTCATGATGCAAGGATCGCGTGAGCGCAAGAATCGCTGAAATCGGAGTTGAAACGATGAAGATATGGCTAAAACAGTGATCCAGGGACCTAACTGCGAGAGTTTTGAACTTCCAGGGGCTAGATCTGAAGAAATCAGGGGCTAAAACATAATTAAACCGTAAACAAAGGGTCGGGGTGCAAAACTGGAGGTCCTGGATGGCGGGTACTAATTCTAGAAAAGTTAGGGGTCGGGACAGAAAACAAAGGACTTAACTCTAATTATTTTTCTACTGATCTGGACTACGGGTTGATTCCTGGAAAGCCAAGGGGCTTTTCTGCAAAGGTTCCGGGGACGGCTAGGGTCGGGCAAATCTAGTCCGTTGGATCAGAATCGGGTGGCAGGGTAAGGGTCGGGCGAGGGAGGCAGCTCGTGCGTGGCTCAGATTTGTTCTGGCCGTTAGATCTAGATCGAGCCGCAGGACGAGGGTCGGCTCGGGTCGACCCGGCAGAGTAAAGGGTCGGGCGAATCGGTTAGGCGGCGCTGGGCGCCAGCGGCGAGAGAGAGCGGCGGCGGACGGCCGGAGCTCACCGAATCCGGTGTTCCGGGGCTCGGTTCAGGCTGGGGTTATGCCGGGGAGATAGAGGGTGGCATGGCGAAAGTGGTGGGGGTCACGGGACGACCGTGCGGCGACCGTAGACCGGCGGCCACGGCGGCGGGCGGAGACAGAGCTCCGGTGAGCAATTGGGGCCGCAACAAAGCGAGAGAGAGGGGGGAAACGGGGGCGGCTTGGTGCTCACCACCTCGCGGAACTCCGGCGAGGGTTGTAGGCGTTGGAGAAACAGAGGGACGGCGAGTCGACGGTGGGGCGCGACACGGGGCGGCAGCGTTCCCCCGGTGAGCGGTTTCCAGCAGCGTGCGACGGTGCGGTGTAGAAGAAGAGGTTGACGACGGCTCTGGGTGCAAAGCGGGGCTCCAGCGTGGGTTTTATAGGGGAGGAGAGGAGGCGGAGCGGCTGGGGAAAGGAAGGCGGCGGCTCACGCGGCGGCCTGCGAAGGAAAGGGGCAGGTACTGCGGCCATTATAGCAGGCCAGCATCACGGGGAAGGAAGAAGGGGACGCGGGCGACGGGCGTGGCGCGAACAGGATTTGGGGTGAGGAAGAAAAGGAAAGGGGAGGGAGGCGCGGACGACGGCGCGGCGCGTCTGGTGTCTCGGCGGAAAGGAAAGAGAGAGAAACGGGAGGAAGAAGAAAGGAAAGGAAGAGAGGGCGCCGACAGGTGGGTCCAGCGTGTGGTGAGAGAGAGGTGAGGGAGAGTAAGGCGGTTTGGGCCGGCTGAGTTGGGCCGCGGGGAGAGGAGAAGAAAGAAAAAAAAAGAAGAGGAGGACAGAAGGATTTGGGCCGGGCTGAAAGAAAAGAGGAGAAGAGAAAGAGAGAGAGATACATGCATAATTTTATTTTGTGGCGTTTCTAAAAATATTTTTAAAATTTTATTTCCTATATTTTTGGGTGTTACAAAACCTACCCCCTTAAAGAGAATCTCGTCCTCGAGATTTGGAAGGATTAGGGAACAACTGAGGGAATTCTGCAATCAGTTCATCTTCTCTTTCCCAAGTAGCCTCATCCTCTGAGTGGTGACTCCACTGTACTTTGCACATTTTGATCACCTTGTTCCGAGTAACCCTCTCAGATGTTTCCAAGATTCTAACCGGATGCTCTGCATAAGTCAAATCTTCTTGTACATTAAGTTCCTCCAGCGATAACTGCTCCTCAGGCACTCTCAAACATTTCTTTAGCTGTGATACATGAAACACATCATGGACATCTAGCAATCGTGCCGGTAACTCCAATTGATATGCCACTTCACCTTTCCTTCCCAAGATCTGAAAAGGACCAATATAACATGGTGACAACTTTCCTTGCACTTTGAATCTACGTAGTCCCCTGATGGGTGATACCTTCAAATACACAAAATCTCCAACTTCAAATGTCAATTCCTTTCTTCGTATGTCAGCATAACTTTTCTATCGTGACTGAGCAGTCTTGAGATTATCCCGGATTATCTGGACTTGTCTATCCGCTTCTTGAAGAATCTCTAGCCCAAAAACCTGACTTTCTCCTGTTTGATTCCAATACAATGGTGTCTTGCATTTTCTCCCATATAATGCTTCAAATGGGGCCATCTTGAGACTTGCCTGATAACTGTTATTGTAGGAGAACTCTGCATATGGCAAGCTTTTATCCCAACTACCTCCATGCTTGAGGGCACATGCTCTCAACATATCCTCTAATACTTGATTCGTTCACTCAGTCTGACCGTCTGTTTGTGGATGATATGCGGAACTGAAATTGAGCTTTCTATCCATGGATTCATGTAATTTCTGCCAGAAACGCGACGTGAACTGAGTACCTCGATCAGACACTATCTTCTTTGGAACACCATGCAGACACACAATCTGTGACATGTACAGTTCTGCTAACTTGGCTCCAGTGTATGTTGTTTTGACCGGGATGAAATGCGCGACTTTTGTCAATCTGTCCACAATAACCCATATCGAGTCGTAATCATCACGAGTACGGGGTAACCCTACAATGAAATCCATACCAATCTCTTCCCATTTCCATTCAGGTACCTTCAATGGCTGGAGTAAACCCGCTGGTCTCTGGTGTTCTGCTTTCACTCTCTAGCACACATCACACAAAGCCACATGAGTTGCTATGTCTCTTTTCAAACCATACCACCAGTACTTCTCTTTCAAGTCTTAATACATCTTGGTACTTCCAGGATGAATGGAATAAGCGGAATCATGTGCCTCCTT
This sequence comes from Panicum miliaceum, assembly GCA_032594955.1. Classification (NCBI taxonomy): domain Eukaryota; kingdom Viridiplantae; phylum Streptophyta; class Magnoliopsida; order Poales; family Poaceae; genus Panicum; species Panicum miliaceum. The sequence goes on along the minus strand of CM064061.1, from coordinate 41,740,725 downwards.
CAAAATGAGCTCACGAAGGTGAACAATTTCAGGTACACAGATCCTATTTCTAAACCAAATAGTTCCTTGTGTATCTTCGGTGAAATCCTTAGTCTTGCCTAAACCAATTTGAATCTTGATCTCTTTGATCTTAGCATCTATCATCTGCCCTTTTCTAATCTCTTGTTCTAATGTAGGTTCCATCTCCATAGTCATGGCTTTCGCCTGTGTGACAATTCCCAGGTTCAAACGTGCTATCTCCCAACATAATTCCTGAGGCATCAATCGAGCAATCATCATATTAGCTTGTCCTTTCCGGATTAGGGCGTCTGCCACAACATTTGCCTTGCTAGGATGATACTGAATATCCAAATCATAGTCTTTGATTAATTCTAGCCATCTGCGTTGTCTTAGGTTAAGATCCTGTTGCGTGAAGATGTACTTCAGACTCTTATGGTCAGTGAAGATCTGACACTTGTTTCCGATCATGTAGTGCCTCCAAATCTTCAATGCGTGCACGACGGCAGCCAATTCCAAGTCATGGGTAGGATAGTTCTGCTCATGCTTCCTCAACTGTCTTGAAGCATAGGCCACAACTTTGCCTTCTTGCATTAACACACATCCAAGACCCATCCGTGAAGCCTCGCAATACACATCAAACCCTTTGTGGATATCCGGCATTATCAACACAGGAGCAGTGGTCAATCTTGTTTTCAACTCTTCAGAATACTTCTGGCATGCAGCATCCCACTTAAATCCTTTCCCTTTTTCCAACAAAGAAGTCATGGGTTTCACAATCTTTGAGAATCCCTCAATAAATCTGCGGTAGTAACCTGCAAGTCCGAGGAAACTTCTGATTTCAGGCACAGACTTCGGTGGATTCCAATTCAGAACATCCTGAACTTTACTCGGGTCTACTGCAATTCCTCCATCTGTGATAACATGTCCAAGGAAAGAAACTTTTCTCAACCAAAAATCACATTTGCTCAGCTTGGCATATAACTGATTCTCTCGGAGTTTCTGTAACACTATCCTCAAGTGCTCTTCATGTTCTTCCTCGTTCTGTAAATACACCAAGATGTCATCAATGAACACAACCACAAACTTGTCAAGAGATTCCATGAAAACCTTGTTCATCAGGTACATGAAGTACGCTGGTGCGTTGGTCAATCCAAATGACATCACAGTGAACTCGTACAGACCATATCAGGTAGTAAAGGCTGTCTTGGGTATATCCTCTGGTCGGATCCTTAACTGATGATAGCCTGATCTCAAATCAATCTTGGAGAAAACCTTGGCACCTCTCATCTGATCAAACAAATCTTCAATTCTGGGCAGTGGATACTTATTCTTGATCGTCACATCATTCAATGACCTGTAGTCTACACACATCCTTCTGCTGCCATCCTTCTTATCGACAAATATCATGGGTGCTCCCCACGGGGACGAGCTAGGATGGATAAATCCCTTACCTAACATTTCTTCTATTTGTTTCTTTAGTTCACTTAGATCCTTAACATCCATTCTATAGGGTCTTTTAGAGATAGGTGCAGTACCAGGTAAAAGATCAATACTGAACTCAATGTCACGAACAGGTAGCATACCTGGTAAATCCTCCGGGAAGACGTCGGGGTACTCACAGACAACTCTGATATCTTCTAGAGGCATTCCCTTCATTTGGTTCACTGTCCCAACTCCACTGGGTGAAGCTGATGCCACAAACTCTACTTTATCTTCTTGAGGGCTGGTTAAGAGCACTGACCTATTGCGACACTGAATGACACCATCACATCCTGATAACCAATCCATTCCGAGGATCACATCAATGTCGCTAGTCTTTAGGACTACTAGATTGGCTAGGAATTCTACCCCCATAATATTCATGTTGACCCTCAGGCATAAGTGCCTAGCTTTCAATTCTTTGCCCGGGGAACTTACTAGAAAAATTTGTTTCATAGGGCTCATTGGTAAATTATGTTTTGCAGCGAATTGCTCGGTAATGAATGAATGTGATGCTCCAGAATCAAATAAAACCGATGCAGGTTCAGAATTAAAATGGAACGTACCAAGCACAACATTGGGAGCCTCTTCAACTGTTTCTGCAGCCACATGATTCACCCTTCCACGCACGTAGTTCTGTTGACCTCTGTTGCCCAGTGGTGTCCGGTTGCTGTTGCGCGGCTGCTGCTACTAAGGAGTCTGCCTCTGCCCACTATTCCTCTGATTCTAAGGAGTCAGCATGTTACGCTTCGGGCAGTTGTTAGCATAATGCCCCAGTTCTCCACATTTGAAACAGCCGTTGGGTTGGACCGGTGTGACTGGATGGTTGATCCACACTGGTGCACCCGTGGCATAGCCTGAACGGTACGGTTGCGGGTTGGAGTTGCGCTGAGTCTGCTGGTTGAAGCGTTGAGGCTGCTGTGGAGTTCGTTGATTATGTTGACTCTGCGGATATCCTCTGCCTTGTCCTCCAAAGCGCGACTGAAATCCCTGGGGTGTGCTGTAGCGGGGACGAGTGTTGCTGCTGGATTGTCCCTGGGACTGAAGTTTTCGCTTGTTTTCCCCAAGCTCCTTGCGCTTGCTCTCCAGACCAATGGCTTTGTCTAGCAGAGTCTGGAAGTTTGGAAAGGTGTGATTGTGCAACTGATAGTTGAGCGGCCCTATCAGACCTTCCAAGAAGCGCTCCTGCCTCTTTGCATCACTATCCACCTCATGGGGTGCATAACGAGACAACTGAGTGAATTTGTCCCGGTACTCGCTGACAGTCATGCTGCCTTGCTTCAGGGTCAGGAACTCCTTCTGCTTGAGCTTCATCAGTCCTGCTGGGATATGGTGGCTGCGAAAGTTGGTTCTGAACTCCTCCCAGGTGATAGTGTTGGCATTGGCGTGGGCAGCAGTGAAAGCATCCCACCAATCAGCGGCTGCACCTTCCAGACGTCCTGCAGCATACAGGACCCTTTCACGGTCACTGCATTGCGTGATGTCCAGCTTCTTATTGATGAGCTTCAACTAGTCATCAGCATCCAAGGGGTCCACTGAGTGAGAAAAGGTAGGGGGGTGGTGGCTCATGAATTCTCTATGTTTGTCTCGTGGTGGCTGGTTTTGCTGCGGTGCTTGCTGATTCTGCTGGGCTTGCATGTTCTGGATGGTGGCAGTGAGATTCTGCAACATCTGCATCTGTGCTGCCAAGAATTGCTCCATTGTTGGGTTGGGTGGTGGTGGCAACTGACTCTGTCGGTTGACTACGTGAGCACGCCTCGTGCTAGGGATATCCTGTCTTCCACCTGTCTTGGTGTTTACCATCTGACCGTTAGAGAATAAACCCAGGATAAGACAGGTGTACTTGATATAGGTAGATAAAAGATAAGATCTTAACAAAATATGGATTTATAAGGACTCCAACTTATATTAATGGATAGATTATATCAAGCAATTCTCAAAGTTTCCAACCAAGCACACAAAAACAAACATTTGTTCTCAAGCAAACATTATTACATCATCATCCTCTCAAGCAAAAATGGTTCTAACGAGAGAACTTTAAGAGATACTAGCCTAAGAGCCTAGATGCCTAGTCCTCGTGGCGAGTTATGGAGCCGGGTTCGCCGCGGCGAAGCTTCTTGCGGGGCGGTGACAGGGCGGGGAAGCGGGGAAGCTTGTCCTGAGTATCGTCTAGCTCAGTGAAGACGCTTTCCAACTCAGTGTTGAGGGCGGCGGTGACTCGAGCAAGGGTGTTGAAGCGGTCTTCATCATCTCCACCCAGAGTAACCACAGTCTCCTCAGTTCCACTGAGGTGGCGAGGGAGGTGGCGGTACTCCGGGTTCTGTAGCTCTTGGCGGTGGGTGTGGCAGATGGACCACAGAGCTCTCCTGGCGGCGCAGCTAATGGAGGCGGCGTAAGTAGCGTGGGGCATGGCGGAGTCGTGCGAAGTGAGAGTCCTCCGGCCTCTGGCATTCTCCATACCCACCCTAACGTGGACGCGAGTGAGGTAGTAGTGGTGCGTGTGGTAGTGGGGGTTCACGTGGTTGCCCAACTCCTGCAGAACACCTTGTAGCACCAGAGACAAGTGACCGGGCTCCTATCCGAAGTGCGAACACAATAGAGTTGCCTCGTCCCTGAAGGATCATCGCCCTGATCATCGTTGTTATCGTTGTCGTCATTGTCCTCGTCATCATCACCTCCATCATCAATACCCCCGGGGTTACCCGGGCTTCCTTCAGCGACGACCGGTGCTGGAGCGGGAGCTGGAGCAGGGACAACTGGGCAGGTGGTGGTGCCTCAACAACTGGTGATGCCGGCGGTGTGAACCGATTCCCTACTTCATCAATCGCCATGATGCGGCCATCATCCCCATCCACGAAGTAGTAGGCCTCCGTGGGTTCCTCCTCCATAGCTTCCTCCTCCTCAACAGGGGCTGGAACTGGGGTGGGGGGAGCTGGCTCAGCTGGGGCAATGCGAACCTGGCGACCTCCAGTGCGCTTGCGAGCAGTCTGGTAAGTCCTGGCCATCTGACAAAGCGATAACAAAACTCAAAATAATTTTTTTAAAGAAATAAAACAATAAAAAGTTCATGTAAACATAGGTTTTTATGCGGAAATATCAAATAAACACAAAGAAATTTTGGATGTTGACATGGCTTGCTAGAAGATAAATCCTTAATTTCGACCATTTCTAACTAGGCTAGCGTCCTACAGTCACATAGCTCTGGTACCACTTCTGTCACACCCGATTCTAGAAAGAACCAGATGCATCTCATGTGTGCGCCAGGATCATGTTCACACACACATGATAAACGAAAAAGTGTAATATATTAAAGACAATGCTCAATAAGTAACTAAATAAAGTATTTAACCATATTACACTCCGAATAAAAGAGACACAAAGGTCTTTAAACGTTACACCGATATACCCTAAACGAAGTCTGCAACAACTCCGTCTTCCACAGGTGATGACTGGTGAACGCAATGCCTAGAATTCCTCGAAGTCGTCGAAGTTCTCCTCTTCAAAGTTCACTTCTGAACAACAGTTGGGCAAGGGTGAGTACTCTTATGGTTGGTACTCAGCAAGTGGGGTGAATATGCAAGGCCATCAAGGATAGGCTAGGGTTTACAGCAGCGAGCACTTTTAGTTGGTCAAGTATTTATTAGCAAGCACCTATTAACTAGGTTTAAGTTTATACCATCCCACTTTAGCAAAAACATAAAGGTACCATCAACATAAACATAAACCAAGAACCACAATTTAATTAATCTTCAAGTTTCATTATCATGTGAGGGTCCAAGCCACTCTTAACCGTGAGTACGGCTGTTATAACAGTTTTACACTCTGCAGAGGTTGTACACTTTACCCACAAATCGTGTTCCCCTGAGTCGCCCGGGTTTGCAAGGCCCTTAAACACTTCCGAGGTGAGTGGCGAGGGTACACTACGAAGCCTTTACAAAGACATGTCGAGAGCTAGGCAGCCCGCTAGAGTTTCAGTAGCAGTGTGGTCCATAAACCTCCCTAATGGTTAGCTCCTTAGCAAAGGCAGCTACCCCAAGAGGACCGGGCTATGACCCCTATCACTGACCCCCTCCTTGCCCTTTCGGTAAGGCCACCAGCTAACTACACATCTAATTAATTGGCTAAGGTTAGAGCCATATGACTTTGTGGTTGCACTGTTCACTTGGGTGGTTCTCCATGTTCCCATTAAACAAAGTTGATCTTGAATTAACGCGGTATAACAACAATATGAAACATGATCAACATTGTCATAAGAGTAAACCAACACCAATCCTAAAGTTTGCAACAAAGCGTGACTACCCAACATGATTAGTAAACCCAGGTGTTTCAAGGCTTTGGGTAAAAGACTAGGTATGTCCTTAGTATAGGTAACCCATCAAGTTTATGCAAAGCAACATTAAGATAAAGTGAATTGTCATGCTGTTATTGGGATAAAATAGAATATGCAGGCGAGGGAACTCCACTTGCCTTCCTCAAACAGCTGTTGATTCTCTTCCTCGTAAGCTTGCTCTTGGTCTTGCTCGAACGTCACGTTGTCTACGCGATCACACAACCAAGCATACACAAACAAATAAGAAACAGTACAATAAGCAGTACAAACAAATGTAAAATGATGATAATATTGTAGTTCATGATGCAAGGATCGCGTGAGCGCAAGAATCGCTGAAATTGGAGTTGAAACGATGAAGATATGGCTAAAACAGTGATCCAGGGACCTAACTGCGAGAGTTTTGAACTTCTAGGGGCTAGATCCGAAGAAATCAGGGGCTAAAACATAATTAAACCTTAAACAGAGGGTCGGGGTGCAAAACTGGAGGTCCTGGATGGCGGGTACTAATTCTAGAAAAGTCAGGGGTCGGGACAGAAAAGAATGGACTTAACTCTAATTATTTTTCTACCGATCTGGGCTGCGGGTTGATTCCTGGAAAGCCTAGGGGCTTTTCTGCAAAGGTTCCGGGGACGGCTAGGGTCGGGCGAGGGCGGCGGCTCGTGCGCGGCTCAGATTTGTTCTGGCCGTTAGATCTAGATCGAGCGGCACGACGAGGGTCGGCTCGGGTCGACCCGGCGGAGTAAAGGGTCGGGCGAATCGGTTAGGTGGCGCTGGGCGCCGGCGGCGAGAGAGAGCTGCGGCGGACGGCCGGAGCTCACCAAATCCGGTGTTCCGGGGCTCGGTTCAGGCTGTCGTTATGCCGGGGAGATAGAGGGTGGCACGACAAAAGTGGTGGGGGTCACGGGACGACCGTGCGGCGACCGTCGACCGGCGGCCACGGCGGCAGGCGGAGACAGAGCTCTAGTGAGCAATTGGGGCCGCGACAAAGCGAGAGAGAGGGGGGAAACGGGGGCGGCTTGGTGCTCACCACCTCGCGGAACTCTGGCGAGGGTTGTTGGCGTTGGAGAAACAGAGGGACGGCGAGTCGACGGAGGGGCGCGACACGGGGCGGCGGCGTTCCCCCGGTGAGCGGTTTCCTGCGGCGTGCAATGGTGCGGAGTAGAAGAAGAGGTTGATGACGGCTCTGGGTGCAAAGCGGGGCTCCGGCGTGGGTTTTATAGGGGAGGAGAGGAGGCGGAGCGGCCGGGGAATTGAAGGCGGGGGCTCACGCGGCAGCGTGCGAAGGAAAGGGGCAGGTACCGCGGCAATTATAGCAGGCCAGCGTCGCGAGGAAGGAAGGAGGGGACGCGGGCGACGGGCGCGGCGCGAACAGGATTCGGGGTGAGGAAGAAAAGGAAACGGGAGGATGAAGAAAGGAAAGGAAGAGAGGGCGCCGACAGGTGGGTCCAGCGCGTCGGTGAGAGAGAGGTGAGGGAGAGTAAGGCTGTTTGGGCTGGCTGAGTTGGGCCGCGGGGAGAGGAGAAGAAAGAAAAAAAAAGAAGAGGAGGAGAGAAGGATTTGGGCCGGGCTGAAAGAAAAGAGGAGAAGAGAAAGAGAGAGAGATGCATGCATAATTTTATTTTGTGGCGTTTATAAAAATATTTTTAAAATTTTATTTCCTATATTTTTGGGTGTTTCAATAAGACATACCACAATATCAGGATCTTTGAACCCCTCTTTTTCATAAAGACGGGTTTGAAGGCGGACATGCTCGAGTGTTCAGCCACGTGGGGTGGTACAACTTCGCCGACCTGACGGAACCAGGTTTGAAATTTCTCACCATGGAATTCCTCATGTCCCTCAGTTTTGAAGAAACCGGTAGCTCAACTGAAATCTACTTCCGTTTCTTTGATGAACAATATAAATTAATGGCAAAAGAACTTAGTGTTGCTCTAGGCTTTGATAAAAAGTGCCTGCTAGACCCAAGTGTTCTGACTAAAACTTATAAATATGATCGGACCACTTGGTGGAACGAAATTTCTGTGGAACCTGTGAGTAGCAAGAATAGCATAGTTTGTATCCATCACGCTACTCTCAGGATGATAGCAAAGTGGATTGGCATGGTGGTTCACCTGCACTCCGACCTGCGCCTTTGCAGTCTCCCTGAGCTGCAGTATCTCTTTGCGATGGCAAAGAAGATAAAGCTCTCTCCAGTCATGAGCATGCTTGCTCACTGGAAGAAGATGATCGCTGATAGGAGTCCCATTAATATAACCACTTTGGTCACGCGTATTGCTACGCATGTCAAGGTAATGGACAATGCCCAGGTCACTTAGTTGCCATGGGGGAATGAGTATCAGCTTCAGGTAGGTGTGGAACATTTTGTGCAGGGACACATGATGCGCGAGGGGCCAGGTAACTCGCTGTTTATGACTTACCCCGGGTACGATAGAGAGGTCGAGCTCCCATGCCCAAGACTCTCTCTCTACTCAGTGAAGAGTTATCTCTTGCAGATGCAAAAAAAGGAGCCAGCTCGTCACAGCGTTGCCGGTACAACAACTCGGCGACAAACACGATCAAGCACCTAGCAGCAAGAACAAGCAGGGCCCTCTCACCATGTTGGAACCTCCCACATGAGCTTCGAAGAAACCTATGAGTATTTTACTTAGGGAGGTACTAGCACTGCTGGAGGAACATCCGAACAAGGTGCAGCCCAAGAACCCTACTATCCCCCAGGTATGCAGGATTCTTGTGGTTCGCAGGTTGGTCCATCGAGATCAGCACGCTACGGGTATGAGAACCCGATCATGCGTGGGATCACCGATCTCACGACTTGGGTCAACACCATGGGGTAGCAGCAGGACCAGCTCAGCATCAACCTCGCACACAACACCGAGCTCACCCAGCAGAACTGGAGTATGAACACCTCTCTACTCCATGACACCACCAACATCTTTACCCACTTAGGCCTCGGCCAGCATTTGCATCCACCACAGCAGCCTCAGCATCCACCACAGCAACACTACCCATATCCCCCTTACCCACATTCACCGCAACAGAAAGCATGACCCTCTGCAGCAGCCACGTCCACAGCAGTACTATCCGTACCCGCCGCAATACTATCCATACCCATACTAGAAGCCACCACAGGACCCGAACCAGCAGACCTGAGCTTCATTAAAGCTTGGGGGAGCACCCAAGACTGAGCTTCATCGAAGCTTGTGGGAGTATCCAGGTAAGTCGTCCAACCTATCCTTTTTGTTCTAAAGTTGCCATGCTAAAAGAAATAATAAAATATAATAAATAAAAATGAACTCTCAACTTATATGTGTGGAAATCCGTGCAAACTCTACCTTCAGAAATGATGAATAGTTGCTCTGTTCATGTTCTGCAAGTGCCTCGTTTATAGCTTGTTACTCGCTTAGTACTTGATCTTGCTGGTACACCCTGTTTTGGATTTGTGGGAGCATGAAAATGATTTCCTTGCCAAAGTTGTTGAGAAAATTTAAGATAGTGAAACTGGAATGAAACTGCATGCTCTAGTAGGGAACCTCTTGGAACTTCTTTGAAAATGAATACATGGTAAAGAGCTCCTTTTTGGTTTAAATGTCCTATCCAGAGCCATAAAATGTTTACTGCCATTTTGAGCCACATATTCTATATTGAGTTGCTGTGAGCCTTGTCGAACAGTGAGTCCGTCCGAAGAAAGGTACCTATCATCTACCAATCTTTCTCCTTTGTTTACCCATTGTTTTGCTAGCCTCAAGAGTCATCTGGCATGTGGATCACCTACTCCAGGTATCGACATCCACCTTCGCCAAATATCACATCCATAACTCATCCCAAAATCTCCACCGTAAATGTGGCAGAACCACCTCAATTAATCCGGCTCAAGCGCGCTAACCATCACCACGAGGGCAATCAGGGCTAACTCGCACTTCAAACGGAATAATCCATTGGTCTGTCGGGTAACCTCCCGATACAACCACGGTTTTTGCCGATCGAAACCACACATACATGTACTCACACGAAGGTGAGCCCAGAGGATACAACATTCCACAAATTTTACTTCACAAGTTCATCATAAAGTATTATTACAACAGAGTTCGAAATTTGTAAAACAAGGTACTTCAGAGTTTAAAATTAAACGAGTTCTTCAGAGTTCAATGCAGTGGAAAATAACGATAAACTACTCGACGATACATGATGTCTCGTTGAAGCCCGTACGAGACATCACTCGACATTATTATCGTTGGCCGGGGGCGCAACCCATTCCACCGACCAACCAGGAGGAAGGGTACACGGCCAAGTCAAACTAGCGATCATATCCTCGAAAGTCTCACCTGAAAACAATCCACAAGCAAGGCTGAGTATACTAATACTCAACAAGGCTTACCCGACTAGTGGAATATACTTAGCCGACTCCTAGACATGCAAGGCTTTTGGCTTGAGGGGTTTGTTTTGCCGAAAAGCATATACAAGAAGGTCCTTACTTTCAAATTTTAGCTCCAGATTCTAGTTTTCTTTAACCATTCTAGGTAAGCAACTATCCAATATCATACATGGTGAAAGAATTAATTTGCATCCAACAAGATTAATCATCATCATTGTTCCATTTCTTACTCTATGTGGTAAAAGGGTCAAGCAGTCTCAATAACCGCGAGAAACAGACGATTCGAATCGAATTTCTTAACCTTGCAAGGGAAACCTAAACACACGTCACATGGTTACTCCAAGAGTCACACGTGCAACTTTTCCCCTTTCTTCCTGGGTTGTGGATCAGGGCCACCATCCGAGACTACAGAGCCTAGCTCTGCACCCACCATGTGCGTGCATCGAACCGAAGTTGAGAGGGTGAGATGCTGTCCACTTGCCGGTCCGATTAGGTACTTAAGCTTACCGATTACCATATTCTCGGCATATGGTTAGTACGTTCAAAGACTTAACCACCACTACCACACACTGCGGCCTTAGTATTTTTCACTAAACAGACGGGACATCAATCATCAACTTGAACATCGCACAATAGCCCCGTACGTCGATCTTATGATTGCAGCATGTAGTAAACATTCAACTCCTATATTCTCGCGAGTGACAGGAAATCACTCGACTTTTACCGAGTCCTAATAGCATAGCATTCTATCGAACCTTACATCTAGTGTTCAGAGCATGGGTACCTAGGATCATGCAACTAAGTTTTCACCAACTCCTATAAACTTAATGCACAAGTAGAATAGAGTATTAAGTTGCATAATTTAGAAAGACAGGGTTCATGCTCCGGGGCTTGCCTTCTTGGGTAAAGTTAGTTTGGGGCTCATCCAAACTCGGGTTCAGGAAAGCTTCAGTTAGATTCACTTGAGCTTCACGCTGCTCACTCTCGGACGCGGGCACCAGCTCGTACGTTCCGTCGGCGAGAGTAGTCGATTCTATATGAATGCGCAAGTGTAAGTTGTAGTGATGATACATGATATATATTTTCTTCACGATAAAGTTGCAGTCCACAAAAACATAGATTTGGTTGTAAAGTTACTTAGTTACGATTTCTTGGGCAATCTTTAATAGAAGGGGTTGTGTTGTATTGGAAATTTAATTTTCGCAGTATAAGCATGTATTAAGCACAAACACTGATCTAGGTAACTTCTGCTGATGAAATTTTTATTCAAAGTACATTATGCAGAGATAAGACTACTGTAAAAATTTCAGACATTTTCATGCAGCAGAATAATTAAGAAAAAAAATATTACACAGCCACTACTAGAACCTAGTTATATTTATACAGGACAAACCATGCAAGTATTGATGCCAAACATTTTACAGGGGCTTAACCTATCCACATATATGTTACTGTAAAGTTTTCAGATTTTATTGTGCAAAATATAGAGCATAATAAATAGGACAAGCTACACTTATTTATTTAAGGATTAATTTCTACAGGATGTTTTACAAGGTTTCTGAGTATGAAACTTTTTGTACAACATGAGCTACTCTAATGTGTTCCACAGTAAAAAGGTAAATATTTTCCAAGCACAGAAACTAACTATTTGAATTAGTGCATTTTTCCTACCACAAAATTATATAAATAGGGTAAAGGAAGGAAAAAGGTTCTAAACTTTTTCTGTAGTATTTAGGCATCACTATAACAGCTCTGGAAAAGTTTTACAACATGAATCATAATATAACAGCAGGTACAAATTAGTTCTATTATTTCATGGCATAAACAAAGTTTAAAAAAAAGTTTAGCTAGAGGTGGGTTCTGGTCCTAATATTTTTACACTGGCCTACACATCAAGCAACCAATTTACTGTCCAAAAATCAGATTCAGAACTGGTCTACAACAGTGGGTACAATTAAAGTCTATCAAACATTTCATTTAATTTAGAACAAGATTCAGCAAGCAACTGAAGAAAAGCATTTAACATAAATTGTATATTTTCTTCTAACGATTCTAGAACAGTTGAGTTTGTATTTTTTCTGATTTTTCTATGATTTCATATGAATTTTACAAGTTTGCTGTTTTTGAATTCAAAGTTTAAACATAGGTTTACAGATAAGCCCCAGGAAACTTGCGTGCAGACCCTTTTAAAGATTTCAATCATTGCAATTGGGTCCCTGGGCGGCGCTGGCACGGCGGTCGGCCAAATTTCGGCGAGGGGGCTCATCGGCGGTGAGGGGAAAAGGGTCGGGGAGATCCAGGGAGGTGAAAGCTACCTTGGGGTGGCCTTGCTCGGGGTTAGGAGTGGCCGGAGGTGGCTCGTCGGCGCGGAGCAGAGGGGCGGCGGCGGTGCGGGCGTCGGGGATGGTGCTCCGGCGAGGAGGGGAGGGCGTGGGCTGGCCGATGAGCTTCGCGGCATCGAGGGGAACCTGTTCCGAGGCTTGGCTCGGACGGAGGAGCGTCAGAGTGGACTGCCCACGGAGCAGCAGGGGATCGGCGGCGGCGCTGGCGGTGCTCTGGCGGTCGAGATGGTTGGGGAAGAGGCCAGTGAGCTTCAGTGGAGGGAGGGCAAGCTCGCTGGGTGATGGGTTTGGGCAGTGGGAGGTTGGAGGATGGGGCTCCACGGGCGGGTGGTGCACGGCAGCGGCAATGGCAGCGACGGCGGCGTTCTAGTGGGTTGAGGCGCGCGCGACTGGCCTTGTGTCGCCTTTTATAGGCTGCAGGAGGGAGGGAGAGGGCCGGGCGATGCTGGGGAGGGGCGACACGACGGGGGCACGTTACTGGTCGCGGTGGGCGGCGAGCAGAGGCACGCGTCGCCGGTGTGCGTATGGCGCGCCCGGACGGGGCAGGGACGCGGCGTGGGGAGCAGCGGGTGCAAGCGGGGCACGGCCGGGCATTGGCTTGGCACCTAGCGCCGGTCAGGCATCGCCGGCCAAGTGGCCTGCGGTGCCTGGCGGCGGGCGGAGGGTCGGGCAAAGCGGAGAAGGGAGGGTCAGCGGCGACTGCGCGGCGGAGGGTCGGACGAAGCGGAGGAAAAGGGTCTGAAATGGAAATAGAGAAAAAGGCAGGGGCTGGTTTGCAAGATCAAGTGTTACTTAAATTTTTGTGTTGCAACTCAAAAATCTCTGAACATGAAAGTTGTTCAAACTGAAAAGTTACATAGGTTTTGTTTCAGGCCAAAGTTCTTTTGAGTTCTAGTTTAGAAGTTATTTTAAAAACTCAAAAAGTATGATTCGGAGGGCACACCATTTCCTGGGCAAAAATTTGTATTCTCTCCTCGGCTTCAACAAGACTTTTGTTTATCCTGTCATCAATGGTGTGCCTATTAAATTTCGCAGCCATAAGTGCTTTGAGGTGAGAGTTATTTAATTTGTTTGATTAAAGTACACGTACTTATGCGCATATACACATCTATTTTTAATTCAAAGCAAAACCAATTTATAATTCGTTTCTTTTAAACTTTTCTTAGTTATTTATGCATCGTGTTAAGCTAATGAGGCTTATTTCGTAATTTAAACACCTGAGGTGTCACAGTAAACCCATTCATAAAAGTTCTATGCATTCTGTCACTCCGCTGATGTACCCATCTGCATCATGAGAGTATGGGTTATCCTAAAAAAATTGAGTATGAGAAAAGGAAGAAAAGAGGAAAAGAAATAGAACCCATACCCTCCGAAAAAAATCAAAAGAGCTCAGGAGTGCAAATAAAAGACCAAAAAATTATCCCAAGTGTGAGTCCATTCTCTCCCTCTCCCCTGAAAATTACATATTCCACAAGATAGGAATTTGATCGGTTACCTACCTCCTTCGAACCACTCTTCGGCTCGGCAACAAAAGTATCCAAGGTATGTGACACTCTTCCTACCCTTAAGCTCCACATATCAGCCTTAGAAGTAGGAAGAAAATGGTCAAGTTCCGACCACGGTGAGGATTATACACATTGAGTGATCTTGAGAGTGCCAATGGGGATTCTCAAAACCATCCTTTTGAGAAATTATAAAAATTTCGAGAAGGAACCTGAACAAGTAGCAGAAAAATTCCAGTGGAACTGTTCAACTTCTCAACCGCTCAAGGCGAGGGAAGAATTGTGACTAAGCCCCACACTCCAAACCAAGGTACGATCAGCATCCTCAGGTACATACGAGTATGAGTAATTTGCTATGCGCAGGGTACCTGCAGGGGGTTGACATTGATGCAACTCCTGATCCGCCGAGCCTAAGGAGGTGTTTGGTTCAGTGAATGTAACGGTATCCAATTACTGAGAGGGAATAGATAGCGTTACACTAGTTTGGTTCAGCCCGGTCCGTTATCAGGTACCCTGTAATCGAATACCGGCCCATTCATCCCCCATTACGCTCCTCCTCGAGCGTTATCGCATCGCTCCATGATATCGCTTCCGCCACCGTCTCCAAAGTCTTCCGCCACCCCCTCCATCTCCCGCGAGCTTTGTCGTCGCCGCTCCTCCACGCCGCTCCTCCGGTGAGCCCTTGCTCCTTCCCCCTCACTCCCTCTCCCTCGTCCACACAGATAAGAGATTTCTCTCCAAACCTAACCCTAGAGTTAGTTCTATCTTCATGTTGCAGCAAGATCCGAGGGAGGAGAAGCACAAGGACGACCGGAGGAGGAGGAGCAGCACGGCCACCATCCGTTTTACTCACAAGAAGATCGACTTGTGGTGCCACTGCCCAAGGTGTGTATTGCTCCCCTCTCCTATGTCTCTCAAATCCCCCGGAATCCCTTGTCGAATCCCCCAGAATCCCTTCCCCTCTCGAATCCCTTGTCGTTTGATCTACTTGTTGTAGAATCGGTTCTTGGATTCCTTAAATTAAAGGCCTGGGATGTGATTCAGAATTGGAGATGGATCTGTGGATTGTATGGGATGGATGGATGGATGGATGGAGAGGACGGAGAGGGAGAGGAGTGCAGTGGGAGCCGGATGGTGGGAGGGAAGGAGAGCAATCTGCCACTGTCGTTGCCTAGTTGCCTTGCCTGCCTGCTTGCCCGGGGGCTCAGGCAGATGATGAATGGACCCTTCTGGCCTGCTAGCGAGGTGGGGAGTTTCAGTGAGCTCGCTACAACTGGGACTCAACCCGGGCGTGCTGCGCGTAGTGATCTTAGGCTATGTAGTCAATTCTGAATTTTTTTTCTTCTTCAGTTCTTGAACTGTTCTTTCACTGCTTTATAGTATATTGACCGTGCATCTTGGAACTGTTACAGGGACCAGTTTGATCTGGGTAGTATGGTCTATAGTTTTCTTGATTCTATTATTTCATTGTGTGCAATTACCTTGATTGGTTGTCAATTAATAATCTAGTTTAGGACCAAGCATTGAGTGCATTCACTTTTTGTGGTCCTAGTATTTTTTATTCTATGATTTCATTGCGTGCAATTATTTGTCGTATACAGAAGTATAGCTCGCCTTCCTTTATCCGCAAGAACTCGAAGAAGAAACATGGCTCTTAGAAGCATGCTGACCTCCATCATTACCATGTACTACTTTATGTGGTTACTTCTTGTAGTGGCATATAAAAGGAGGTGTTTGAAAATTGAACAAAGGATAAAAAATAGAGAACTGAGAAGCTTGCGGTTGAGCCAATTAATTCGTGATAGTGATGTTGCTTGTATTAGTCAGCTTCGCATGGATAGGAGAACCTTCCACGTTTTGTGTGAAATGCTTAGTGATGTTGGCGGGTTGAAAGCTACACGGAATATGTCGCTAGAGGAGACAGTGGCTCAATTTGTGTACATACTAGCCCATCATTTGAAGAACCGGACAATAAAAGAATTTTTCTTTCGAAGTGGTGAGATAGTCAGTAGACAATTCAAACTATGTCTTGTTGCTGTTTTAAAGTTGCACCACCTGCTACTTCAGGCCCCAGAGCTTATACCAGAGAATAGCATGGATAGTACATGGAAATATTTTAAGGTAAATGACTTCTCAAGCAGTTTTTCTTTTCAAAAAAATAATCCTATTTAAAAAGTAGCTTGTGACACTCTCTTTCTATATGTGTGTATTCTATTTGTAGAATTGTTTGGGAGCTTTAGATGGAACTCATATAAAGGTAACAGTTCCAACTAGGCTGAAAGGGAGGTATAGGTCGAGAAAAGGAGATATTGTGACAAATGTTCTAGGTGTTTGTGCGCCTGACATGCAATTCATATATATATTACCTGGTTGGGAGGGCTCAGCACATGATGGGCGTGTGCTTCAAGATGCTATTTCAAGGCCAAATGGGCTGCAAGTTCCTCAAGGCGAGTTTTGATTCATAAACTTCCATGTGTTTTCATGATAAACGGTCTTGTTTGAATATTGATTTTTGTTTTGTTTTTCTATCTTAAGGGTGTTATTACCTTGTTGATGCTGGTTATGCAAATGCAAATGGGTTTTTAGCTCCATATCGAGGTCAAAGGTATCATTTGGGTGGTTGGACTACACAAAATCCACCACATAGTGCGAAGGAATATTTTAATATCAGGCATGCTAGAGCAAGAAATATCATTGAGAGGTGTTTTGCACGGCTAAAGGGTTGGTGGGCAATTTTGAGGTCCCCATCTATTTTTCCTATAAAGACTCAATGCAGAATAATAATGGCTTGTGCCCTTTTGCACAATTTAATTTTACAAAGGATGTCTAGAGATCCAATGGAAATGGAGGAGGAGTTAGTGGCATCGTCAATGAACATTACTGAGGGAGAAATGAGTGAACCAGAATTTATTACATGTGTGTCAACTTCTAATGAGTGGACTAATCTTCGAGATGTTCTCTCTCAAGGCCTGTATAATAATTATAGGGCTTCTAGCTCTCATTGCGGTTTGTTTATTTTTAGTTTCTGGGTACTTCTAAATTCATGTATAATATTGGTCTATTTTTATCACAACTTTTCTAACATGTTATCATTGATATGTAGCTATGGATTTATCTAGGAGCTCGACAAGCATGCGTGGAAGGGGAAAGAACAAAAGGAAGTGGACTGTAGCTGAGGATAACGAATTGGTTAAAGCCTTGTATGAAATATCATTGGATCCAAGATGGAAGGGTGAAGGAGGCTTTAAGAATGGATATTGTTCAGTGCTCGAGACTCGCCTTGCTAAGAAGTTACCAACAAGTGGACTGTCTGCTGCTCCTCACATTGAGTCCAGAGTAAGGCATTTTAGGACAAAGTATGGAGCATTAGAGGTCATGCTTAACAAAAGTGGCTTCAACAAGGATGAGAATAGTAATATACTGCAGTGTGAAAAAACACAGTATGATGCACATTGCAAGGTATATCTGTAATGTCAAGATATATAGATATTTTATCAATTATGAAGTGCTTGACTTGTGCATATGTAACATTTTATCGCCTTATGAAGTGCTTAACTTGTGCATCCTTTTGCAGTATCATCCTGAAGCGAAGGGCCTATATGGCATTGCTTTCCCTTACTATGTTACATTGTCTACCATATATGGGAGTTACATTGCTACTGGTGAAGGCGCAGAGGGGATCAGTGAAGCTGTTGGAAACTTAGGGCAAGAGCTTGCTGTTGAACATGGTAATCATCAGTAGATAGATGAGGATAGGATGTCTAGAGACACTCCAATACAGTCTACTGATTCAGCATCATCAAGCTTTAAAAAGAGAAAGAGCAATGCAAAGGGGAAGGACTATGGATCTGTATCAAGTGATCCTCTTTTGGACATGCTGAGTGAAGTACAAGGTGACCTGAAGGGCGTGGCCAAAAATGTGGGAAAAATGGCAGAAGCAATGGAGCGTGAGGCTGCCATTCAAGAGAAGGTGATGAATAATGATCCCCAACAAACGTTGAGAGAGAAGGCTGTAGCAGAGCTCCGGAAGCTTGGGTTTACTGGCACTGAGCAAATCAAAGCTACTACTGTGTTTGTAAAAATGCCAGAGCAAATGAGCATGCTGCTAACACTGGATGAGACATTGAGGAGAGAATTCATCCTAAACATGCTTAATGGTATGTGGAACTTTGCTATCTTATTGCACATGTTATTTCCTGCCATACCTTAACTTGTTCAGGCTTTAAGGTTGCTGTTCTTTGCACAAAAATAGAACAACTCACACATACCTTAACTTGTTCTCTTTTCTTTGTAGATGCAGAAAGGAGCAGGTAGAAGGGTGTTGAGCGTGCCTGCTCTCTTCAGTTTGAAGTGTCTCTTTTTTAGGCTTTCTTTTTCTCCTTTTTCCGCCTTTATTTGTTAGAGTTGTGGTGGTGGTTCAGACGTTCAGAATTCAGTGGTGTTTGCATGATAGAATGTACTATCATCTACTGGTTGAAGCAAACTGTTGGTCAATTTGTTTGCTTGTCTGATTTCTAGGTGTCTACAAAAGACACGTCACTTTTTAGAGTATGTCAGTGTTTGAGATATGTCAGTGTTTGATTGGGTTCCATCCCGTGCAAACAATAGTTCTTGTTTTTGTCAGATTTGATTTGTAACAGTGTCAGATTGATTCAGTGTTATAAATTATTTTCAGTTGTGGCTGTATAAATCAAATTTCTGCTGTCAGATTAATGAGATATGTCAGTGTTTGATTCAGTGTCAGATTGGATTACATACTTTGTTTGGTTGGTAAATTCTGACGAATGTTTCTGATATGGCACTCCATTTCATTACCAGAGTTTCACAAACCAAACAGTTGTAACGACACTTCATTTCATTACCACATCTAACCAAACGAAATAGGTAATCAGTGATCCCACCACCCAACCCACTGTGACCTGATTCCATTTACATTTGCGTTACCTGAGCATGAACCAAACACCTCCTAAGTATTAAGCCTTGCTCGAGGACGAGCAAGAGTTTAAGCTTGGGGGTGTTGACGGTCCTTAAATGCCAAATCCGGCCGTCAACAATACTCACAAGCAAAGGAAAACCATGCCTCTTACTCATATATTTGTATCACTAACCTAGCTCCACAGTTGTTTTGGAAGACTTATCATTTCAGGGATGCAAGTCCAAAATAAGAAGAAAACACGAAGAACACGCAGCAACACATGCACAGAACATCATCCGCTGCGACACACTTACAAGAAGGCCCACTTACCAGATCAAACCGATGTCCAAAGGCAGCAAACACCCAAGGGATAAGACCTAGGCCCACCTACCAGTGACACGGTCAAAGGTGGTGGTGAAAGGCGGCACAGGGGGGTCGGCCGCACCCTCCCTGAAGCCCGTCCAGGTGCACTTTGGCGGGAAGGCAGATCTGATCCTCCCAAGGTCGGTTATCAACGTTTCCATACATAGAGATGGCGGGAACCGACCTCAAGAGCTATAAAAGGAGGAGGAGCCCTCACATTCAACACACCCACGCTTGGAGCCATTCTCTCTACTCTCATTTGTGACTTGTAATCCTAGGGTAGTGGAGCTAGGCTAGAATCTCTTAGTGAATCCAGTCATCCTCGGGATTGGAGAGCAATCCTCGGTCCATGGTATGGCTTTGTATTCGACTTGTCAGTATCTTATTCATATTATAGAGTTGAGCTTTGGTTGTTATGTTATCTTGATAGTCTATCATGCTCATGCCTGTTATGCTATCTTGGTAGTATGTCATGCCTTAGCTTGTTGCTTCATTAGTCATGCTCTCTATATGCTTAGGCCAGATGATCTGGGTAAGGATAACGGTTCGTCGTGCCTTCGGGCTTGCCTTAGTGTTTTACTTGTCCATCCAAAGGGTGGGAGACCCGGGGACACTAAGGTAGTGACCTCATACACGGGCGTGGTGCTCGGGTATGCGGGATCCTTCGGATATGCCCGTGCTCCACGGTATTGTAGGGCTAGGCCGCAGAAGGTGACAGCTCTCTGTTGGTCCACCATTATGTTCCATCATGGTTAGTGAAGTCCCCCGCGTTCGGATTCGGGGTAGGAGTTCTGAAATATGTAATGTCCTGGATGTACTCCGGGATGGGACATTCTCCCTGTTATCCCTATTTTCCCGGCACCTGCAGTTCTAAGCATGTTTAGAGTGTAACCTTTGCTTGTATGAATAGATGCTATTAGGACATTGTTGTATGCCTATGCTCCCACTAACCCGTAGGTTTATTCGTTTATTCTTTATTCTGAGTTTGGCCTATGTGTGTGTCACATTATCCCTATTCATATCTTTTATCATGACTTACCCCTGTTTATGCTATAGTCTATGACTTATTCAAATCGTCTTGCTCTTGTACTAAGTAAACTCTTACAATCATGCCCTCCTTTGGGAAAATATAAATAACGATACCCGAATACTCACAGGGTGAAATGCTATAGCGGTATATCCGTGCGCTTGCGGATCCTTTTCTGTAATCGTTAAGACATACCACCATGGCGTTTCCTGGTGTCGCTGCTAGGGATGGGACTAACACCCCCGTTCCTAGTGGTGATGCTAAGAAATGCTATCATGGGGCGTGTTGACGGCCGTTATTCGAGCCTCGTCCGTCAACATCTCAAGAATAATTTAGAGTTTTGCATTATGTTCCATGCATATTTTATTTAAACTAATAAAGTTCCACAAGTTTTGGATGAGTTGCCTTTGCAGGAACAGGTGTGCCAAAACAGAGGTGAAACGGGGGAAAACCCAGGCCGGCCGGCCTGGCCCCTCCTCGACTTGCCACATCACAAGCCCAAGGATCAAGAAACACACTCAACATGATCCTGGATCGTGCATTCGAAGGCGGTTCAAACAATGGGCCCAAATGGCTCCACCCACGGATTCAAGGCCCCACTTGCATGCAAAACAAGGGACGAATCCGTGTGAGGCACCACACTGGACAACATGCAAGCGTTGATCTTCAAAGCGGTGCAACGGAGAGTCAAGAGGCCCCACGACCGAGCCGGCCGGCCTCTAACTGTCATGCCTCGGTGAAACGCAACTACCACCAACCTCCAGAGACAATCAAGACCACACAGGAGAAGGGCCACGCCACTTGGCAACATCCCTAGGCCGGTCGGCCTAGGGGAGGCCGGCCGGCCCCACTCTGCAGCCACTCGAGGCCAAACTTCGCGTGGAAGTTACGCACCTGCCAAGGTCGTGTACTCTTGACGCTTGTTCGCGCTCGCTACGGACCAATTTTGAGCGTCAATTTGGCCCCAAAATGGGGATGACATACACACTTAACCTGCATATCTAACCCGAATAATATCATTTCCACATTTCTCTTGGAGATTTTTCAATGTAGGGATTTTGGCAAGAAATGCAGGTAAAACAAGCTCCAGGATCCAAGCCACAAAATACCAACCGATTGGAGCGCGCCAACTAACAGAGAGCAGGTGTTTAATTATCAAATTCCATATATGTTGGTGGATATGTGTATGCAGCTCAAGCAAATCAAGAAACACACCTCAAGAGCAATGCAAGTGTAACACCCAAAGTGTAGAAATCAAATTCTGAAAATGTTTTATGAAAATAACAAAATAAAAGCAAGCAATCTCTCTCTCTCTTTCTCTCTCTTTCTCCCCCTCACAGCCCGGCCCAGATCCCCCTCACCCATCTTTCTTTTTTCTTTTCTCCAGCCCGACCCAAACCTCTCTTCCCTCCCTTCCCATTTCTTTTCTCTCCCCATGGCCCAAAACCGCTTTGCCGGCCCAACCCGCTACCCCTCTCCCCTGCACTCCCTTACCGCCCTCTCTCTCTCTGTCTGACGGACAGGACCCACCCATCAGCGTCATCCCCTACCTCCCGCTCCCCACCTTCCTTCCTCCTCCTCGCCGCGGATTCCGCCCGCGCCCGCGCCCGTGGCCCGCGCACTCCTCCCCTTCCTTTCCTGCGTCGCCAGCTTGCCTTGATGGCCGCGGCACGCGCCCGGGTGACCAGCCCCGATTCCCTCGCTGCCATTCCAGGCGCAATCGCCGCCCGCCGCCGAGCCCATTCCCCTCCCCTGCCGCTCCGTACTCTTCCTCTCCTCCCCTTTAAAGCCCAAGCCCGAGCTCCTGCGCCCCCTTCTTCCCTAGTCCACTCCATGCCCGAGCCCCGCTACACTGTCCCTCCATTTCATCTGAGCCGTGCAAGCCGTCGCCGCCGCGCCGACGACCGCAACCCTCGCCGGAGTTCCACGAGGTGGAGAGCACCGCGCCGCCCCCGTTTTCCCACTCCCTCTCACTCTATTGCCCCTGCAATTCCTCCCCGGAGCTCTTGCTCCACCCGCCGCAATGGCCCTCCGGTCTCCGGCCACCGCACGGCCACCCCGTGGGCCCCACCGCCTTTGCCATGTCGCCCTCTCCCTCCCCAGGCAGATCCCGTGCCGAACCGAGATCCGAAGCACCGGATTCGGTCTTTCCCGGCGAGGAACCACCACCCCGCTCGCCGCCGGCGCGTGGCGCCGCACGCTGAGCCTCTGGCTCGTCGAGCCGAGCCGCGCCTGAGCCGCTGAACCGTCCTGCCCGCGCAGCCAAGCCGAGCCGGCCACCGTGCGCCGTCGGATCGAGATCCAACGGATCAAATCAGCCTGACCCAAGACAAACCCTAGCCGCCGCTAGATCCTTTTTATTAGAAAAGCCCCTGGGATTCCTCTAAATCAACCCACAGTCCAGATCTGTTGAAAAATAATTAGAATCAGGTCCTTTTTTCTGTTTAGGCTCCTGTCTTATCTAGAAATAGAACCCGCCGTCCAGAACCCCCAGTTTTGCACCCAGGGCCCTCTGTTTTAGGTTTAATTATGTTTTAGCCCCTGTTTTCTTAAGATTTAGCCCTGGAAGTTCAAAACTCTCGTAGATAGGTCCTTGGATCACTGTTTTAGCCATATCTTTGTTGTTTCAACTCCGTCTTCAGTGATTCTTGCGCTCACGCGATCCTTGCATCATGAACTACAACTTTATCATCTTTTTACTCTTTGTTTGTACTTTTTATTGTACTATTTCTTATTTGTTTGTGTATGCTTGTTTGTGTGATCGTGTAGACGTCGTGGCGTTCAAGCAAGACCAAGAGCACGCTTATGAGGAAGAGAACCAGCAGCTTTTCTAGGAAGCAAAGTGGAATTTCCTCCCCTACATGTTCTATTTTATCCCATCAACAGCATGATAACTAACCTTACTATACTGTCGCTTTGCATAGACTTGATGAGTCACCTATGCTAAGGACATACCTAGTCTTTTACCCAAAGCCTTGAAACACTGGGTTTGTTGTTTATGTTGGGTAGTCATGCTTAGTTGCAAACTTTGGGATTGGTGTTGGTTTACTGTTATGGTAATGTTGATCGCGTTTCATATTGTTGTTATACCTTGTTAATGCAAGATTAACTTTGTTTAATGGGAACATGGAGAACCGCCCAAGTGAACCGTGCAACCACAAAGTCACATGGCTCTGACCTTAGCCAATTAATTAGATGTATAGTTAGCCGGTGGCCTTACCGAAAGGGAAAGGAGGGGGTCGGTCTAGGGGTCATAGCCTGGTCCTCTTGGGGTTGCGTCCTTTGCTAAGGAGCTGACCATTAGAGAGGTTTATGGACCACACTGCTACAGAAACTCTAGCGGGTTGTCTAGCTCTCGACATGTCTTTGTAAAGGCTTCGTAGTGTACCCCTCGCCACTCACCTCGGAAGTGTTTAAGGGCCTTGCAAACCCAGGCGACTCAGGGGAACACGTTTTGTGGGTAAAGTGTACAGCCTCTGCAGAGTGTAAAACTGTTATAACAGCCGTGCTCACTGTTAAGAGCAGCTTGGACCCTCACATGATAATGGAACTTGAAGATTAATTAACTTGCTATTCTTGGATTATGTTTATGTTGTTGGTACCTTTATGCTTTTGCTTAAGTGGGTTGGTATAAACTTACATCTAATTAATAGGTGTTGCTAATAAAACTTAACCAACTAAAAGTGCTAAAGGCTTTAAACCCTATCCTATCCTTGATGGCCTTGCATATTTTCCCCCACTTGCTGAGTACCAACCATAAGAGTACTCACCCTTGCCCAACTGTTGTTTAGAAGAGAACTTTGAAGAGGAGGTCTTCGACTATTTCGAGGAGTTCTAGGCTTGCGTTCACCAGTCATCACCTGTGGAAGACGGAGTTGTTACAGACTTTGTTTAGGGTATATCGGTGGAACGTTTAAAGACATTTGTGTCTCTTTCATTCGGAGTATAATAATGTTAATTACTCTATCTTGTTTACTTTTCAAGCATTTTCTTTGATATATTACACTTGTTTCATCTATCATGTGTGTGTGAACTTGATCCTGGCGCACACATGAGATGCATATGGTTCTTTCTAGAATCGTGTGTGACAGCAACATACCCTCAATCCAAGGCAACACCACTCCGACCAATCAGAATGCATCGTTCGGAGTCACACGGATCAAAGGGCCCACCAGAGCATGCAACCGACATGGGGCCACGCCAACTCATCAACCAGGGACCATAGGGCCCACTTACCAGTCACCCAGGCGAAGCTGGACCCGATCTGGGCCAGGCACTGGTCGGCCGACCCAGTAAAGGCGAACCGACTTACCAGCTTCCACGTGGCGCCTCCTGATTGCTTCCCAAGGTCGGTTCTGCCTGAGTTCGCAAGTTTGCTGGCCGAGACACCCCCTGTTCACCCCTATAAATACAACGGGAGGGGGTAAGAATAGGGTCACAACTCACCTCTCCATCCTCTCACTTTTGGAGTTTGGGGCTTCTCTTTAGAGGCTTAGTGTTGCCTAGGTAGTGCTTAGGAGTTAGGGAGAGAGTGAGGGAAAGTTGGGGAGGAGCCGGTGTGCACACCGGTGGTCTTCTCCAGCTTGTACCTCGATGGATGCTTATCAATCATAGTAAGTGTTTGTGACTTCCTTTGTGCTTTAGTTTCTTAGTTATGTTAGAGCTAGTTTCCCCTAGTTGTTTGCCGGATCAATAGTTCGCTAGTGTAGTGGATGCCTCTAGAATTGGAACGATTCTAGAGTTAGTAAGGAACGGTGTAGATGTGGTGTCTAGATCAGTCTTTACCTGTTGGTTGTGGTATATCCCATGGTTAGATGAGGTACATATCATACCTCAACCACCTCTTCCCCTCATGTTGATGCAATCATAATTCTTCTCTGCCTAAGTAAATCTCATGGTGAGATTAAAATTTTAGTTTCAATAAATGTTAGGGCTCCCTGGTTCCTAAAACTGGCAAAGCCATTATTTTATTTCCACCCTTTTTGTTTTTGAATAAGCACCAGGTACAAGAACAAGTGTGGGGGAGATCTCTTGGAGTTTTGACGCACATACATACGAGATCTCCCACAGACAGATGCACAAGACTGAAAGAACCAGTATGCAAAAGGCCTATACCACATCACGACGGTTTGTGTACTCTACCCCTCAAATCTCCCTGATCCATGAGTTTAAATAAAATTCGTTGCTAACCACAAAAATTAAACTCAATGGTGCTCGCTGGTCACATGCTTCAAGTTTGATTGGCTTGCATATATTTTATTCCTTGCTAAACTTGAACTTGTGAATCATATCTTAGGGAACCCATAATTTATTAAGTTGTTGAAAAGTGAGATATGGTTTGATGAAGGAATCCTTGCTCTCTCTGCTTTTATGTCTGGGAAGTTTTATTTTAAAAAGAAAACTCCATCATAGCTTTACACACTCCCTGTGTTTGTCCTACCAAAGCCATATGTCCATCCTCATCAATGAAACCTTATACATATGTGCCTTGTGGTTGCATTGAGCTTCATCAAATTTTGTGACCCTAGTGAGATGTCATTTCATATTTGCTTGATCAAGATCACGTATACTCCACATGCTAAACTTCTACACTGGAAGTTAGCCACTCCATTCCATCCATCCAAAAAAAAACAAAACTCCTCGTGTAATGATCTCTCTCTCCAGTACTCCTTGTAAGAGCCATGGGCTATATAAAAAAAATAAAAAAATGAAGAAAATATCTGGACAAATGGTGGTCCAAGAGTTGGAAACAAAAAGGAAGAGAAAAAAAATTGGACACATGAAGGTCCAAGAAAAAAATGATGATAGCCATGTCCTCAAGTTTTCCAAATAAAGGGGAGAGAGTTTCATAAAAATGAGTCTTTCATTTTCATCATCCACCTTCCATACACTTGCACAATCTTGATCAAGCTTTTATGATGTGTCATCTCCATGGGTCCGATCTTTGATTTCGCAATATATGTGAAACAAGTGCATGCTTCCAACTTCGTACCATGAGCTCCACATAAGCTATCTTTAGAAGTAGGTTGAAAAGAGGCAATGCCATGGTGAGGATGTGGTTGGTTCTTTCAAAAATCTTTCAAAATACCCAGTAATACAGCAGAGAAGTGGAGGAGACTCGAGTCAATGCCGTTCCGCTCTTCAACTTCCCAAATCTTTGTGGTAGACACATCAAGATTCACAGGTAAGGGTGAAGTTTGGAATAATCTATATGCAGGTATCATATCAAAAGGAAGTGATGTTCCACTTATTCCTAAGCTTTGCTCGTGGACGAGCAAAGAGGAAGTGTAGGGGCCTTGTTGACGCTTACTACGGACCAATTTTGAGCATCAATTTGGCCCCAAAATGGGGATGACATACACACTTAACCTACATATCTAACCCGAATAATATCATTTCCACATTTCCCTTGGAGATTTTGCAATATAGGGATTTGGGCAAAAAATGCAGGTAAAACAAGCTCCAGGATCCAAGCCACAAAATGCCGACCGATCGGAGCGCGCCGACCAACAGAGAGCAGGTGTTTAATTATCAAATTCCATATATGTTGGTGGATATGTGTATTCAGCTCAAGCAAATCAAGAAACACACCTCAAGAGCAAAGCAACATACCCTCAATCTAGGGCAACACCACTCCGACCAACCAGAATGCACTGTTCGGAGTCACACAGATCAAAGGGCCCACCAGAGCATGCAACCGACATGGGGCAACGCCAAATCATCAATCAGGAACCATAGGGCCCCCTTACCAGTCACCCAGGCAAAGCTGGACCTGATCTGGGCCAGGCCCAGGTCGGCCGACCCAGAAAAGGCGAACCGACTTACCAGCTTCGACGTGGCGCCTCCTGATTGCTTCCCAAGGTCGGTTCTGCCTGAGTTCGCGAGTTTGCTGGTCGAGACACCCCCTGTTCACCCCTATAAATACAAGGGGAGGGGGTAAGAATAGGGACACAACTCACCTCTCCATCCTCTCTCACTTTTGGAGTTTGGGGTTTCTCTTTAGAGGCTTAGTGCTGTCTAGGTAGTGCTTAGGAGTTAGGGAGAGGGTGAGGGGGAGTCGGGGAGGAGCCGGTGTGCACACCGGCGGTCTTCTCCAGCTTGTACCTCGACGGATGCTTATCAATCATAGTAAGTATTCGTGACTTCATTTGTGCTTTAATTTCTTAGTTAAGTTAGAGCTAGTTTCCCCTAGTTGTTTGCCGGATCAATAGTTCGCTAGTGTAGTGGATGCCTCTAGAATAGGAATGATTCTAGAGTTAGTAAGGAACGGTGTAGACGTGTGTATAGATCAATCTTTACCTGTTGGTTGTGGTATATCCCATAGTTAGATGAGGTAGGTAGCAAGTGGTGACAGCCCTGTCTATCCAGTGTAACCCTCCCCGTTCGAGTATATCCCAGTGCCGTATTACTAGAACTCACTGGTCTTATTCTGTGGGAGGCTAGTAGCCCGAAGCAAGCAACTAGGATAGTTCTACCTTATCTTTGACTCATAGTCATAGGAATCCTCTCTACTCCTTGCCTCTAGCTGGTGTAGTGTCCTTGGACGAACCTGAACCATAGAGAATGTACACACGTTCCTCAATGGATACGATACCCTTGGACTACTTCTGGGTGAAAGCTACAACGTCATCTGTGCGCTTGCGGATTTATTTTGTGACGCTAGGAAACGTCAACAACGCTCTTCACCGGTTTACCGACCTTCACTAGCTATAAATAGGCCTCCCATCCTCACTTGTAAGACACACACTTAGAAGGAGTTCTCTCTTCACTTCAGTATAGAGTTAGGTTTAGTAGTCTGGGAGTTAGAGTCGAGTCGAGCTTGTCTCGGGATTCCGGAGTCGTCCTCGGAAGTCTGGTATAAGCTCTTGTATCCTTCCTTTGACATTATCAATATAAGTTATCTTCTTTATCTAATCGAGTCAGCTTTTACCTTCCACTTTTATTTATTTATTTCCAAGCTCTTGCTTGTGTGCGGAAGTTCTATCCTCTAGCTTAGACTCTGTTCTAGTCTTAGTTTGTCGGGACCTTATCTTGCGGGTTTTCTCACCCGGACTAGGGGGCTCAAGTCAGTTCCCTAGGTTGAGGGGGGTTTCTCTTGTAGGCCATAGGGGAAATCCTAACCCCAAGTGCAGACATGGTGTTTGGCTTAGTGTCAGCTAGAAAGTGTGTTCCACCCCCACGGAATTGATGCGGTACGAGGCAGTGGTGATAGCCTTGTCCGTCCCTTGTAGTCCACCATGTTCGGGTGTTTCCATAGCAGTACATCGTTGGCCGACTTGGACCCCCCATTTCTCCCGCAGTCTGTGGTCCTTCCGCCCCAACCGCCGAAGTAAGCTCTGTTCTCCCAGCAGCTAGGTTAGCTAAGGTTTAGGTTAGAGAGGCTAGCTCGTTAGTTTAGAAGTGTTTTAGGAGTCTTTCTCGCTCGTTGTCCTCCCAGCTACATATCACTCTAAGGTAGAGTCTCCTATGTGTCGCTCAGTCATTGCCTGGCCATTTACCCTATCCGTTTATCTGGCTTACCCCTGCTATCTAGCTGGTGATTATCCTCAATAAAGTTTACCGTCCATTCAATCGATACTCTTTAGACCATAACGCTTCCCCGTGGAAATTCGATACCCTGGAATACTCCAAGGTGAAGTGCTACAGCGGTGTATTCTGTGCGCTTGCGGAATCTTTATTCTATTGGGCATAAGAAACGCCAACACGAGGAATGCCGTGGAACATTTGTCCCACGTGCTGACGGCTTCTTTGTTCTTGTAAAACCATTGTTTCGCCTTCCCCAGCAGGGAGAAGTGAAACAAACGAAGCCTAACGGCGTCAGCTGCAACGCCCCTAATGGTAACAGTCTCGCACAATTCTAGGAAGTTCTGGAGGTGGGTATTGGCGTCCTCGTTCGGCTTGCCACAAAATGGGCTAGCCTGCACCATGCTTATGAGGCTGGACTTGAGCTCGAAGTTCACGTCCCCAACATTGATGTTGGGTCCTGTCGCCACATTGGCGGCGAAGGAGATGGAGAAATCGCGAAGAGTCTTCTCAACCATGGGTTCGGTTGAGGTTGTTGGTGCCGGAAGGATTGGTTCACCTGCCGACAGAATGACTTGAGGAGGGACGACGAAAGGTCGGACCCTTCTCACGAGCTTCTCAGGATTTTCAACAAAGTTTGTTGGCAAGGAGAAACCAGTCATACACTACCCTATTTTCATCCAATTCAGGAGAAAACAAAAAAGCAACATTAGCCTGAATAAGCTACAGCTATGTCTTAAACATATTGTCATGATCATGCTCAAGTAAATCTTTTATATCAATGCTTCTCCCCGGCAACGGCGCAAGAAATGCTTGTTGACATTTCTTAACGTCGCCACCAGGATAGTTAGTGTGGCAGAACCACCTGAATTAATCTGGCTCAAGCGCGCTAACC
This sequence comes from Panicum miliaceum, assembly GCA_032594955.1. Taxonomy (NCBI): domain Eukaryota; kingdom Viridiplantae; phylum Streptophyta; class Magnoliopsida; order Poales; family Poaceae; genus Panicum; species Panicum miliaceum. The sequence goes on along the minus strand of CM064061.1, from coordinate 41,710,977 downwards.
ATCACCAAAAGGGCAATCAGGGCCAACTCGCACTTCAAACGGAATAATCCATTGGTTTGTCGGGTAACCTTCCAATACAACCACGGTTTTTGCCGATCCAAACCACACATAGATGTACTCACACGAAGGTCAGCCCAGAGGATACAACATTCCAAAAAAAATTTACACCACAGGGTTTATCATAAATTATTATTACAACTGAGTTCGAATTCGTAAAACAAGGTACTTCAGAGTTCAAAATAATTGAGTTCTTCAGAGTTCAATGCAGCGGAAAAAAAATAATGATAACCTACTCGACGATACATGATGTCTCGATGAAGCCCGTACGAGACATCACTCGGCATTATCATCGTTGGCCGGGGGCGTATCCCATTCCACCGACCAACCAGGAGCAAGGGTACACGGCCAAGTCAAACTAGCAACCATGTCCTCAAAAGTATCACCTGAAAAAAAAAGGCACAAGCAAGGTTGAGTATACTAATACTCAGCAAGGCTTTTGGCCGACTCCTAGACATGCAAGGCTTTTGGCTTGAGGGTTTGTTTTGCCGAAAAGCATATACAAGTAGGTCCTTACTTTCAAATTTTAGCTCCAAGTTCTAGTTTTCTTTTAACCATTCTAGGTAAGCAACTATCTAATATCATTCATGGTGAAAGAATTAATTTGCATCCAACAAGATTAATCATCATCATTGTTCCATTTCTTACTCTATGTGGTAAAAGGGTCAAGCAGTCTCAATAACCGCGAGAAACGGACGATTCGAATCGAATTTCTTAACCTTGCAAGGGAAACCTAAACACACATCACGTGGTTACTCCTAGAGTCACACGTGCAACCTTTCCCCTTTCTTCTTGAGATGTGGATCAGGGCCACCATCCGAGACTACAGAGCCTAGCTCTGCACCCACCATGTGCGTGCATCGAACCGAAGTTGAGATGGTGGGATGCTGTCCACTTGCCGGTCCGATTAGGTACTTAAGCTTACCGATTACCATATTCTCGGTATGTGGTTAGTACGTTCAAAGACTTAACCACCACTACCACACACTACGGCCTTAGCATTTTTCACTAAATAGACGGGACATCAATCATCAACTTGAACATCGCACCATAGCCCCGTCCGTCGACCTTATGATTGCAGCATGTAGTAAACATTCAACTCCTATATTCTCGCAAGTGATAGGAAATCACTCGACTTTTACCGAGTCCTATTAGCATAGTTTTCTATCGGTACCTAGGATCATGCAACTAAGTTTTCATCCAACTCCTATAAACTTAATGCACAAGTAGAATAGAGTATTAAGTTGCATAATTTAGAAAAATAGGGTTCATGCTCCGGGGCTTGCCTTCTTGGGTAAAGTTAGCTCCGGGGCATTTTTCACTAAACAGACGGGGCCTCAATCACCAACATGAACATCGCACCATAGCCCCGTCCGTCGACCTTATGATTGCAGCATGTAGTAAACATTCAACTCCTATATTCTCGCGAGTGACAGAATATCACTCGACTTTTACCAGGTCCTACTAGCATAGCATTCTATCGAAACTTACATCTAGTGTTCAGAGCATGGGTACCTAGGATCATGCAACTAAGTTTTCATTCAACTCCTATAAACTTAATGCACAAGTAAAATAGAGTAGTAAGTTGCATAATTTAGAAAAATAGGGTTCATGCTCCGGGGCTTGTCTTCTTGAGCAAAGCTAGCCTTGGGCTCTTCCGAACTCAGGTTCGGGTCTTCAAAAACTTCAGTTAGATTCACTTGAGCTTCACGCTGCTCACTCTCGGACTCGGGCACCAGCTCGTACGTTCCGTCAGCGAGAGTAGTCGATTCTATATGAATGCACAAGTGTAAGTTGTAGTGATGGTATATGACGATTATTTTCCTTCATGATAAAGTTGCAGTCCACAAAATATGGATTTGGGTGTAAATTTACTTAGTTAAGATTTCTTTGGGAAATTGTTAATAGAGTATAACTTAAACTAATTAACTCCATTAAACAAGAAGGGGTTGTGTTATATTGGAAACATAAATTTCTAATCACAAGCATGGATTAAGCATAAACACTGGACTAGGTAACTTCTGATGATGAAATTTCTATTTAAGAAACAATATGCAGAGACAACAGCACTGTAAAAATTTCAGGCATTTTTATGCAGCAGAATAATTATGAAAAATGTATTACACAGCCACTGCTAGAAATTAGTTATTTTTATACAGAACAAACCATGCAAGTATTGATGCCAAAAATTTTACAAGGGGTTAACCTATCCATATATGTGTTACTGTTAATTTTTCAGATTTTACTGTGCAAGATAAAAACCATAATAAATAGGACAAAATACACCTATGTTAATAAATATTAATTTTTATAGGACGTTTTACAGGATTTCTGTGTATGAAACTTTTTATACAGCAAGATCTACTCGAAAGAGACCTACAGTAAAAAGTTGAACATTTTCCAGGCGCAGACACTAATTATTTGAATTAGAGCATTTTTCCTACCACAAAATTATATAAATAGGTTACAGAAAGGAAAAAGGTTCTAAACTTTTTCTGTGGTATTTAGGCATCACTATAATAGCTCTGGAAAACTTTTACAACATTAATCATAATATAACAGCAGGTACAAATTAGTTCTATTATTTCATGGCATGAAAAAAGTTTAACCAAAAATTTTAGCTAGAGATGGGTTCTGGTCCTAATATTTTTACACTGGCCTATACATCAAGCAACCAATCTATTTTCCAAAAATCAGATTCACAACTGGTCTACAACAGTGGGTACAATTAAAGTCTACTAAACTTTCTATTTAATTTAGAACAAGATTTAGCAAGCAACTGAAGAAAAGCATGCAACGAAAGTTGTAGATTTTCTTCTAAAGATTCCAGAATAGTTGCGTTTGTATTTTTCTGATTTTTTATGATTTTATATGAATTTTACAATTTCATTGTTTTTGAATTTAAGGTTTAAACACAGGTTTACAATTATGCCCCTGGAACTTGCGTGCAGACTCTTTTAAAGATTTCAATCGTTGAAATTGGGTCCCTGGGCGGCGCTGGCATGGCGGCCGGCCAAATTCCGGCGAGGGGGCTCGTCGGCGGCGAGGGGAAAAGCATCGGGGAGATCCAGGGAGGTGAGAGCTACCTTCGGGTGGCCTTGGTCGGGGTTGGGGGTGGCTGGAGGTGGCTCGTCGGCGTGGAGCAGAGGGGCGGCGGCGGTGCGGAGCGTCGGCGACGGTGCTCCGGCGAGGAGGGGTGGGCGTGGGCTAGTCGATGAGCTTCGCGGCGTCGAGGGGAACCCGTTTTGAGGCTTGGCTTGGTCGGAGGAGCTTTGGAGCGGGCTGTCCGCGGAGCAGCAGGGGAGCGGCGGCGCGGGCGGCGCTGGTGGTGCTCCGGCGGTCGAGATGGTCGGGGAAGAGGCCGGTGAGCTTCAGTGGAGGGAGGGTAAGCTCACTGGGTGATGGGTTTGGGCAGTGGGAGGCTGGAGGATGGGGCTCCATGGGCAGGTGGTGCACGGCAGCGGCAATGGCAGCGGCGGTGGCGTTCTGCTGGGTTGAGGCGCGCGTGAGTGGCCTTGTGTCGCCTTTTATAGGCTGCAAGAGGGAGGGAGAGGACCGGGCAACGCTGGGGAGGGGCAGCACGACGGGGGTGCGTTACTGGTCACGGTGGGCGGCGAGCAGAGCCGGCGCGGTGTGCGGCGGGCGCGGGCAGGGGATTGGGCGCCAGGGATTTGGCGTCGGCGCGCGGGTTGGGCGAGGAGCTTGCCGGGCGGCGAGCGCGGCGACTGGCGGGACGCGGCAGGGACACGGGCACGGCGCGGGCTGGCTATTGGGTGCGGCGGGCGGCGAGCAGAGGCGCGCGTTGCCAGCGTGCGCATGGCGTGCGCGGACTGGGCATGTTCGTAGCGTGGGGAGGAGCGCGTGCGAGCGGGGCGTGGCCAGGCATTGGCTTGGCGCCTAGCGCCGGTCAGGCATCGCCAGCCAAGTGGCCAGCGGTGACTGCGCGGTGGGCGGAGGGTCGGGCGAAGCGGAGGGTCGGGCGAAGCGAAGGGTCGGGCGAAGTGGAGAGTCGGGTGAAGCGGAGGGTCGGGCGAAGCGAAGGGTCGGGCGAAGTGGAGAGTCGGGAGGTCTGCAGTGGAAGGCGGAGGGTCGGGCGAAGTGGAGAAGGGTCTGAAGTGAAAATAGAAAAAAAGGCAGGAGCTGGTTTGCAAAGTCAAGTGTTACTTAAATTTTTGTGTTGCAACTCAAAAATCTCTGAACATGAAAGTTGTTCAAACTGAAAAGTTACACAGGTTTTGTTTCAGGCCAAAGTTCTTTTGAGTTCTAGTTTAGAAGTTATTTTAAAAACTCAAAAAGTATGATTCGGAGGGCACACCATTTCCTGGGCAAAAATTTGTATTCTCTCCTCGGCTTCAACTAGACTTTTATTTATCCTGTCATCAATGGTGTGCCTATTAAATTTCGCAGCCATAAGTGCTTTGAGGTGAGAGTTATTTAATTTGTTTGATTAAAGTACACGTACTTATGCGCATATACACATCTATTTTTAATTCAAAGCAAAACCAATTTATAATTCGTTTCTTTTTGATCCATGATTTTGATAGGGTACTCAACATACGAGAGGTCGGGCTCTACTACTATTTCCTGTTGTTCGACAACCTCGGTAGGGACTCGAACACACTTCTTGAGCTGAGACACGTGAAAGACATCATGGATGGCTGCAAGCTGAGGGGGCAGTCGAATTCTATAGCAGCTCTCGATGATTTCGTAGGGACCAACATAACGGGGAGATAGTTTTCCTCTGACTCCGAATCGTTGTACACCCTTGGTTGGTGAAACTCAAAGGTAGACGTGATCACCAACTTCAAATTTTAGTGGCTTTCTCCTTCTGTCGAAATAGCTCTTTTGCCTGGATTGTGCGGCTCTAAGGTTTTCTTGTATTACTCTCACTTTTTCTTCTGCCTCGATTACCAAGTCTGGTCCAAATATTTTGCGTTCTCCAGTCTATTACCAACTCAAAGGGGTTCGACACCTTCGTCCGTATAAGGCCTCAAATGGTGCCATTTTCAAACTCGCTTGGTAGCTATTGTTGTATGAGAACTCTGCTAGGGAGAGGCATTTGTCCCAATTCTTGTCATAGTGAATGACGCAAGCTCTAAGCATGTCTTCAAGAATTTGGTTCACTCTTTCAGTTTGTCCGTCAGTCTGAGGATGATAGGCTGAGCTTCGAATCAATTTAGTACCAAGAGAAGCTTGCAATTGTTCCCAAAAGCGCGCTACAAACTGAGTACCACGAACGGAAATGATAGTCTTTGGTACTCCATGTAGGCAAATGATGCGATCGAGATAAATCTCGGCATATTTCTTGGCAGTATAGGTGGTGTGTACCGGAAGAAAATGTGCCGTCTTTGTGAGCCTATCAACGATAACCCATATGGAATCATGTTTCTGTGCGGTACTCGGCAATCCAACAATAAAACCCATACTTATGTCTTCCCATTTCCATGAGGGTATAGGCAAAGGTTGAAGTGTACCGGCTACATTCAAGTGCCTCGCTTTTACTCTCTGACATGGGTCGCACTCTGAGACATATTTAGCAATTTCCCTTTTCATTCTAGTCCACCAGAAGTTTTGCCTAAGATCTTGATACATTTTGCTACTGCCGGGGTGAATAGAAAATTTTGAAAGATGTGCCTTATCAAGAATTTGCTTACGGAGCTCATGATTCTTCGGAACGACTATGCGACTTTCGAACCATAGAACTCCCTTATGGTCTTGGCGGAAACATTTGTATTTCTCTTCACCTAGAGAGAGTTTTTGTTTGATGATCTTAACTCCTTCATCATGTAGTTGTGCCATGATGATCTGGTCGTGAAGACCTCATCCCCTCGAGCTGAGGCTATTGTGACCTCGTAGGTCATTAAGAACTGAGTTGGTTCTACGGAGCCATTGTATATTGGAAGTGGAATAGGTTTGTAACTTCTGGGCTATAGAAGTTGTTGCAGTGCCACAGATAATGACGAAGTTGGGTCAAAGATTTGTGGAGGTGGCGAGGTTTCACGGGTTCGGTGGAGGTGGGCTTGGTTGTAGGCTCTTTCCTCATGGAACTGGTTTACTGTACGATTATTGGTGGCTGTTTGGTTGATGGGGATTGATTGCTCTTGTTCAAACTCTTGTTGAGCTCTCTACAGTTGTTCGAGCTCTGCCTATATTTTGGCTAACTTCCGCTTGGCATCTGCTAGTTTTCTGGCCTCCTGAGCCTCCTTCTGTTTTGTTGCCACTTGGGCATTGATTTTGCCTTTTGCTTTCTCGATGGCCTTTATTTTTGCCATGACCTCGGCTAAGGTGGGCTCGGCTTGCCTGTGGGTGGTATCTGGGCTGGTGGTGTTTGTCTGATCTTCGGTCGCTTGATCTTGAGCTGAAGGTGCGGCACCTTCGTTGGTGTTGGTGGTGTCGGGGGTGTAAGCTCAGAATCGGCGCTTGTTCCGGAGCTCGGTTTTCTTTTTTGGTGGTGCCATCGAAGGTATTCTTTTGAGCTGGGAACACGGTGGGCTCCTCTGTTGGGATTCGAAGGACAAAACTCCCAAACAGGAAGGTCGAACAGGGGAGAACAACACAATGCACTCTATGCAATAACCTTGTACGCCCCTTTTAATCATCCAAAAATCAACCCTGTTACAGTAAAAAGTGGGGGTATTTATACCCCTCCACCTTAGATACATGATTTCTGAAATGCCCCTAACCACCCGAAATATTCGACATATTACTGTATCACGCTTATTCCATGATCCCGAAGGTACATCGCCACCTACCTTCGGGGTGGCAACTTCAAAGAGGACCTTCGAGCTGGGGACCTTTGGCGAAGGTGAGCGTCCTCATAGCTGGTCTCCACAACCTTCGATTGGCCATTCTTCATGAGCCTGAGCTTCGCCATCGAAGGTCGCAGTTCCCAAGCCGACCTTGGCTCTGTCCCGCAGGGCACCTTCGACACCCAGCACTCCGAAGCCTGCGAAAACAAATGGAGACTTCGATCGTACCATGATCGAAGGTTAGATGATATCCGGTTTTTAACCCTCCGACTTGCCTCGGACCTTCGACTGCGGGCTCAGGAGGTTACGATCCCCAACATAGAAGTCACTAACTCCATATTCTCAGCTTTTCCAATATTCTTCATGAGCACTTTTAAGCTCCATAACACTGTTATTCAACAGGTGGATAAATATAGAAAGCACGGCCTCTGGAGAGGAGCTGACATCAATGCTAAAAACCAACCAAAGGCAGCTTGGGAGATGGTTTGTTTACCCAAAGAGGAAGAAAGTCTTCGTGTTCTGAAGCTCCAAACACAAAACGAAGCTCTTTTGCTGAAGAACCTCCACAAATTCTATAATAGACATGATGTACCATAGGTACATCTTGTTTGGGAAAGACACTACATGAATGGTGAGCTTCTCTCAACAGATAAAAAGAAGGGATCCTTTTGGTGGAGAGATATTTTATCTTTGCTTGACTCTTTCAAGGGCATGGCCACAGTTACAATTTTTAATGGTGCTTCTTGTCTTTTTTGGGATGATCTCTAGCTTAATAAAGTCCCTAGACACAGCTATCCACAACTTCTATCTTTTGCTAAACAGAAGGGCATCTCTATCATCAAAGCCAAAGCTGCGGCAAGTCTTGAGGATCTCTTTCACCTTCCCATCTCTGCACAGCCTTTCCAGCAACTCTTGGAGTTGGCTCATGGCATTGACTCCCTACCCATGTCACAAGAGCCGGATGTTTGGACTTATATCTGGGGATCCTCAATCTTCTCATGCTCCAAGGCTTACACTCACCTAAGTGGTCACATGATCATTCCCCCAGCATTTAAATGGCTATGGAAATCAGCCTGTCAAAACAAACACAAAATGTTCTTTTGGCTCTCCTTAAGGACAGACTAAGCACCAGGGATCTACTGCAGAGAAGAAGCATGCAACTTCCTTTCTATCACTGTGTCTGCTGCAATACGATGACAAATGAAACTTTTTTCTCCGCAAGTACGTACGTACGCGCATGTCTCTCTCACGTATCGCCGGCCGTATATACCGTATAGCAGCAACCGTAGCTTTGCCTCCGGGACCTACGTACCGCACCTTCGCCGCAAAGACCGCAAGTGCCAGGTCGTGGCCGGCCGCGCGCGTCCCATGTATATGCTCCCGCCTCCCGGCCTCGCTCGCCCCAACCTGCCCATAATAACATCGAGAGGTCGTCCGAACCAAGGCACAGCGAGCGCGAACCTGCAACGTGCTGGAACTGCTCGCTCCGAGAGCGAGGGAGCGAAACCGACGAAGCGGTAGTCGATCGTACGAGCGGCCATGGACGCGACGCAGGGCGGCGGCGGCGCCCGCGTGGGAGTGGGACTGGAAGTGGCCAATAAGCAGCAGCAGCAGGCTAACTCCCCGACGACGGCGACGAGGTGGTGGTGGTGGCCGTGCAGAAGCAGGAGCTGGTGGTTGACGAGGAGGGCGCTGCTGGCCGTCTGCGTCGTCGCGGCGGCCGTGGCAGCCGCCGTCGTCGTGCTCACCGCCGACGACGGCGCCTGGTGGTGGGGCCGCTCGCCCGACGGGATGCCGGCCGCCCTGTTCTTCGACGACCCACAAGGTACGCACGCAGCATATGTTCCAAGCAAGACAACGACGTACGTAACATAGTGCGCTTCGTCAGTTCTCGTCCTCCGCGCTAGTTACTACAGCCTGCTTTCTCGAGCATACCGAAACTAGACAGGAGGATCCACACAGTTCTAGTGTTCTACACGCGTGCCAACAAAAAACCATCCATGTCGATCGATTTATTTGATCTGCATTTCTATACACAGAATATATATATATATATATTCTTGTTTTTTGAGATATATATAACTAAAAACATGCATGCGTGTGTGGCCATGGGCGTACGATAGATCCTCCTCATACAGAGCCGACGACGGGGCTATCTAGCATTCTCTAGCTAGCTATACGACGAGTCTATGAGCAGCTACACGACGAACCCCCCTGGCGCTAGCTAGAATAACTTAGCTAGGCCCGTCGAGCGGTGCCATACGAACCTGATAAGCTCTGCGAGGCCGGCCGGCCGGCGCTGCCTAGCTAGCTCCCCACGTCGACGCGCGGCGGACGAAGCACCACCACCACCACCGGAGGACACGCACGCAGACGCTGATGATCGACTCAACCCTCGTCAACGATCGATCAATGCCTTTTTAATTTGTGCGTACATGTATGTCTTACGTACCGTGTCTGTAGTAGTGAAGGTAGTGACTTTCACCTCCATGTTATATTCCAAAGATTTCCTTCCGGTGATGTGCCTTCCATTTAGTTAGCTTTGTTGTAAGTTTTTTTTAAAAAAAAGTCATTATCAATAGCTAAAAAGTCACATATACTGACAAAGCAAAGAACTTGCTGCTAAATAATCATGAAAAATATATACTCCCTTCGCCTTAAAATTTTATCCTAAAAAACTGTTCATTTAGATTGTAGTAAAATCCATCTAATTAAAGCAATTTCAAATAACAATAAATAATTCCATAGACAAGGATATGAAGCCTATCAAATGCTTAAGTAGATATTACTTTTCTGGTTCCAATACATTTACATTTAGAGGACCTAGAGAACCAAATAAACAACGCGGTCTTCAATCACAACTGCTATAGTTAATGAGGATAACATGGTCATATTCTACTACTACTAGCATGTCTAAAATTTTCTAAATGAACAGTCTCTGCGGGACGGAGGGAGTATATTTTTATAGCAAGTAGTTGTAGCTCCTTCGATCAGGTTGGAATACAATAATTACACATGTCAAAGTGAGACCATATCAACGCTCCGCCAGTGGACTTGTATTTCTGATATGATGAAGTGAAAATCTACTAAAATTGCGAGACCAGGACCGGCGGGGGAGTAGGACCGGACCTGAGAGGATAGGGAGGCAGGACGTACCATAGGGGACCGCCGGAGGATTGTGTTGCTACTGTCTGTGTGGTATATTTGTAACTGCGCACACCGGGGATAGTCTCGAAGTTGCATCACAAAATTCTCTTTCTCTTAGTAAAATATGTGCTAAGCCACGTTCGCTAGAAATAATACTAGATCATGCAGCTCATGCATTTCTTCCTAATCTAAAGAGATCTTTGATATAAAAAATAAAATATATATATATAAGACACCCCTAATAAAAACCCTAGGTATGAAATAGTGGATTTATAATAACTATTCCATACCCGAGCCAACCCACGAGCGGACCCCGGCCAGGCCCGAGGCCCCCGTACCAGCGCGCCCGAGCCATCCGTTCCTACCTCCGAGGCGCGTGAACCTCCGTCAGTCCGTGGCCTGGTGGACCAGACCGAGCGCCCTCCCCCACCCTGGTTTCAGGCGTGCGCAGCTGGGGCTTGTTGTTTTTTCTCTGGAGATCGTGATCTGTTGAATTGGTCAAACAAAATCACGTGCTGAAACGGACGGTGGGAACCAGTCAAAGCAAACCTGCATCGACCAGAGGCATAACAAATTAAATAATTCTGTGATTTCAATGGCTCTGTTACATGACATGATGTACGTCTGTTTTTGTTGTGTTTTTATCTGACACATTGGTATTTGACAATTTGCAATCAAAGGTTTTGCAGTGACAGATCTATCTAATGATGAAAAAGATTAGATAGACTTTTACTGTTTTGAAGATAATGATGGTACACTAGATCGAAAGCAATTAATCTGTGAAGTATGTGGGCATCGGTCGAACAAAATAAGTGCTCATGTTGGAGGCTTGAAAATTGATTATTTACGTTTTAAACAGGAGTGGAGAAACCATAAACAAATTGTGTCAGATCATGAAGACTAGGATCTTGGTGGCCGCATGAGCTAATACTAAAAACATATGGTAGGTAACCCATGTTCATATATTTGTTGCCAGGACAGTTAATAAAGCAACTATTGTTCCTGGAAAGTGGAACTACAATATTTCCAATCACACCATTTACTCAAAGAAATACAAATGGAACAGTAAATCTAATTTATTCTCTATCTGTTCAAGAACAATCTTTGTCCCCTGTAGTCGCGCTCTTTCAGCTGACTTCAGAGTTCTGACCTCGTACACCATGGCATTTATAGCCTGCAATTTAAACAGGAAAACAAAACATTGAATGTGTAACCATCACCCAAATGATACAGTCAATACTGGTTGCCATCTCTGATGCATGCATATCCAAATATATAAAATAAATGAGAGTAGCTAAGGAGAGATTGTACAAGTAAGTTTCAATGTTTCATTGACGGAGGCTCAAGTCGCCATATGACTTGCATTGAAGTTACTATTCAGGCAAAGCATAGCAAAAACTGATGGACACTGGGCTATTCTGCCACATTGTCAAAAAGTGACAGGAAATATCAAAGAAGGTTTGATCCAAAAGGCATTTCACCCAACATATTTCATTGTTAAAAGTATACTCATTGTAGAATATTTCATAGATATCAATCTCAATGTTCAATTCAACGCAGCTTTCCATATATACTACATTGCATAGAAATACTTGTAGAATTGAGTATTTGACAGATAAATTTGCAACTAGGAATGCAGACTAGAATAATCGGATTTCAAACCAAATACTTGGTCCAGCTGCACCACACATTTATTAATGAACTCAACCATCAATTTCAGTAAGCTAGCATCAATTGAACAAAAACAGGATGCCAAGTTGCAGTAGTGTTTTCAAATTATAGTAGAAAAAATTACCAAATCGGCATGGAATTGATCCATCAATTTCAGTAAGCTGGCATCATTTGAACAACTTGATAGGGCATCAAGTTGCATGTAAAAGAGAAATGAAGAGTTTTCAAATTATCATAGGAAAAATTAAATATCAAACCTAATGTATGTCAAAACACTAGGCAAGGGAAGAATCATTTGATACTTCTACACTATTATAGAACAAATATAATATTATTCTACATTACTTAGAGATTTCGTCGGTGCATTGCAATTGGACTAGATAGGATGCGTACAGGTCTAAGAAAACGTAACTGCACATATAGGTTGTACCACTTGAAGCATCATAGAACATCTACATCTAGTTTTAATCAATTAACTGAGATCCAGAGAAATAGAGATTTCAAACCGAATACTTGGTCCAGCTCAATTGACTCTTTCAGGCCATGAAACAAGAATCCTATCATCTGGATCACAATACAAGCTTTAGCACCCACCCATGTGTAGATTGTCAAGAGAGTGATACAAATTGATAACATAGATTATGGTTCTGACCAAACCAATTCTCCACTGAACCACACATGTATTTTTTTTTTTGAACGTATGAACCACACATATATATGAAGTATAAATCTTAGGATCAATCTGCAGCAGGGGGAACAGGGAGGGGAAGAGTAGTTCAGGGATCTCACATTCTCACCACTGTCTCCGATGAGAGGACACCCAATGAAGAGATCGTAGCAAGGAGCTGCCAGACCTGACTTCATCCAAATCATAAAAATCATGATTATTCATGATTGACTAGCTAGGTCACAAATAATGTCATCTATGAACATAGACACCCAAAATCTATGCAACCTAGCATGAGAGGAAATTTCCTAGCCATACATAATGGTGTACATGAAAGTATAAATAGTATGTATATGTACTCAACATCATGGAGATTTATATTTGCATATACCGTGTAAAAAATAAAGCTGACGAAACATAAAAACTTACTTTAACTTATTGGTAACCAAATAGCCTAATCGTAAATACTACCATATGTGTGCACAATACTTAATTGTATGCAAAATAGCATAAGTTTCCTAGTCACAAACAATGACATGCGTGAATGTAAAATACCTCTTTTCATAGTGAGCATGTACAAAATGAAGCATCATTTCCTACCATCAACTAGATGTGCACACATTAACACATGAACTGGACCACCACTAATCAGGTTCGCCATAGAAGTAGAACAAAAAACTCAAATCCTTACACTTTGAAACTGGAACAGAAATTCTGACATTGAAAGGGGGCATCAGTATGAAGTATGAACTGGTAATTTTCCACAAGTAAAATCATGCTAAAACATTTTAAGGTGAGTGACCAGACATAACTGGTAACAAAAATGTACAGACAAGTACCAGCTGTAGTTCTAACTTCAATCATGAAGGAAGGAAATCTTAAAATACATGCATCCTTGCAATGCTAGATATCTATAATGTACAATCACGACATCTGTGGATGGATGATGATATAGAACAGTGGTGCAAATTGTCTATTACTCTGGAGAATTTGTTGCCACCATCTTGAATTAGATGTGCGCTTTAGACATATGAAATAATCGATAATCAGGTTTTCTGATTGACAAAGAAGTATTTTATTAGTGCAACTAGTAATTCAAATATGTAAGAATAGGGGGTACGGAATCTGAAAATTGTTCAGAAACAAAGATCCTCAACACCAGTGCCATCAGAGGACAAAGCCATGTTTGATTATCCTTTACACGATTAGCAAATTGGCTAATTAGTAACTACTAACTAAAACAAAAAATACAAAATCTCTACACAGTCTCAAGATCTATTAATTGGCTAGAATAAATAGTCCTATGACAGAATTTGTGTCGAGAAATGACACTAAATTTGTACAAAGAGATAGACATCTACATGCAAATGCAGTAGTGTTCAGTACACGGTGAGTTCATAAAATTTGCAAAGAAATTCAGATGCATGTACCTAGTATTAAGAAGATTGGAAGGCAAATATCTAATCAATGGCACTATCGGGCACAACAACTAGAGAATGCCACCAAACTGCTTGATGCCTGTAAAAAAACTGCTTGATACATCAAGGTCAAGGGATCAATAATTTTTTCAGACTGCAGAAATGTGCACAACAGAAGAAAAGTTTTACCATCTGAAGCAAAATTATAGTCAAATTTCCATTTGGTTCAGGTGATCAGAGCAAAATTAGTTCTCTGCTACAAATTTGTACCAACCTTTGTGAAATCGTTGGTGAAGAGGGAATGGCAGATCACAACAGTCGCACCAGCAAACATCCGATTCCTAGAGTACAAGTAATCAGTGCGCATCAGTCGTTGCTCGTCCAGCTTGCTCCTGTGGTTCACTCGCCATCCTGGTCCAATAAAGAATCAAATTCAACTGAGCTTCTCAGAAAGAAATGGAAGAAATTTAGGAAGGTTGCACATCTCGTTCTTGCTTTCTCTGCTGACCTCCGTGCCGGTGGCCACGGCCCGTCCCGTTGCGCTGGCCGCGGGCGGCAACGAGGGAGGTGAATGGGCGGACAGAACACCTGAACTTGCATATCTCGAAGGAGAGGCTCCTAGTCAGAGGTTTTGCACGGAAAAAATTGAATCTGTACACCCGTTTAGGGACGGGGCACGAGGATGGAACTAACCTTCTGCTCCGATCAACTAGGCGGATGAGCCACAACTGGGATGCAGGGGCCTGACGCTTGGGGAAGAATTTGGCCGCACACCGCCGTGCCGTGCCAGGTCCGTCCAGATCGCCGTCCTCGCCACTCATCTCTCATGCTCGCAGTCTGCATCATGGTCCGCTGGGGGATCGAGCTCTGCTCGGCCACCGTTCGCGCGGCGCGGGGGCGATGAATCTGCCACGGCGTGGCGTGCGCTCGCTGGGATGCTGCCGGGATGGGGCCGCTATGGATCCTGGGTGAGCTATCACAGGACTCCGGCCCGCGGTCGACGGCAACGGCGGCGGCAGGTACTGATCTAGGGGCGGCGACGACGGGAGCGGATCGACCTGGAGCTCGGAACGGGCGGCGGCGCGACGGGTGAATTTATTTTTTTATCGGTGGAATGGGGCGACGACTGGGAAAGAAAAACCGGGGGTGGGTCGGGAAAACCGGGCGCGCGGGCGGGTGGATCGGACGTGAGGCAAAACCGAGTGCGGGGGCGGGTCGAGCCGGCGCAGGCGCGGGCGTGGGGTGGCTCGGGGGTTGATCGGATGCTGTTTGGTTGGCTCGGTGGAATATTGGCGTGGGGTGGGTCGGGGGTTGATCGGATGCTGAAGGCGATATTCCGTACCCAGTGTACAGTATAGATGCTACTCTCTATATGCCGGTAATGTCACTGTACGTGTTCGGCTATATATAATATAGAGTTAGTGTAGCACCCTACTTTAAAATTTGCTTACGGCCCAGCTCCTTACGTGGAGCGAACCCGCATACGCATAGCACCTCTCTTACACTTTCGGCCTTGCTTCGTGTAAAAGGGTCAACCCGGAGATACTATAGAATTATAAGCTAGCGCTCACCCTCCTAAACTTTCAAGGTGGTACTAAGCCACCATACTACAACCACTGGACCATATAGGCCAACTACTACTAAGGGATATTGGGTTGGGGTATTACAGTCAGGGGCGGAGCCGGGGGCGCAGGGGCCTGCCGCCCCTCCCCCCCAATACTCTGGTAGCACCACTAATCCCCCAAATGCACGAATGACCAACATTAGCCTATATTAGCTCCCCCTATATCCAAATTCTGGCTCCGCCCTATATAGAGTTGACCTCTTTTTATATGCAGTGATGCAAGATGACACCAGGCACAAATTAGCTAGATCGATGAAGGCGATACATGCATGACATATTGAGATGGTCAGTGCAAAAAAATGTAATAAGTAATGTTAATATATTATACACCAAAAGCTAGGCAAGGCTAATAATAAGGACGGCACATCATTTGCTAAAAAAGATGAAAAAGAGAGGTCATACGTACTACAGCTACAGGGCATGTGGTTAGGTGGTGTTGGAGTTCAGTATGCATGTTGACTATCATCATATCGATCGAGATATCTCAATGTCGACAAAAGCTGATGAGTGTACTTCATTACCGAATAAAGCTGATGATAGGAATGTAACATTTCATTACGTATTAGTCATCACATATATAATCGATCACGATGTTTGGGTAGCTAGAGAACATGTCGTCGTCCTGGATATGCTACCGGAACACTATGTTGATGTCAAAGGATAGATCATACACCTTATTAGGGTGGGCAACAGGGCGACTGCAGAACATCATCTAGGAGCAGTTAGAATAAACCACTACTACTGTCGTCAAGTCTAACTCTTGCGTTGAGGAAGTATGTGTAGGCCACTATCTTCAATATAATGTTTAATATCCATTAGTTGTCCAATATATATGCATGCGAATCCTATTATGACTTGTTTGACTATTGCCATTATTAGGGATATAAACGGATCAGATACGGACGGATATCACTGATATTGTATTTGTTTTCATATTTTCTATCGGATTCGAATTCGAACACGGATAGACTCGGATGCATATACGAATACGGATTGCTTCAATTAAGAATACGAATAGATATGTATCGAATACGGAGCAAACCGGATGTGGTTACTATCAAATACGGATATTTCTTTGGATATCGAGTAAAGGCAATATTTATTTATATGACACATGTTGTAACATTCGAACACCCTACGCGTCCAAATTTTAACTAGATTATGCTTAACCAAATAAATTAACAAAAGTTGCATGGCATTTCTAACGTATTACGTAGATGAGAGAGATTCGATTACATGACATTCTAACTTGCAATAGAGCCGAAATTGGAGACACTCAATTAACGATATTATAACTTATTACACTGATGATACTTCATAAGCACTCGAATCAATTCATCTGTTCAAGGAAGCCAGATTCAAAGTAAAATTGTGTTTGATTATTGAGTGTTTTTAAAAAAAGATGGAAGAAATCTATTTTTTATTGTTGAATATTTGCCAGAGTTCGAGTTTAATTCTCAAACTAAGAATCAATAATATTTAACTCCAATATAATACCAATAGATAGATTATATTTTTAGAAAATTTTTGGTGCTAATTTATATTTTTTTTATGATTAGAAATAAATTAGATACATATTTTTAGATATTAAATCATATTTTTATTAATATATATATTTAGAATAATACAAGTATCAAGCAACCAATAGATAGATTATATTTTTAGAAAATTTTTGGTGCTAACTTTATAATTTTCTGATTAGTAATGAATTAGTTATAGATTTTTAGAAATTAAATTTGATTTTTATTAATGTATATATTTAGAATAATATAACTATCCGAATTGACTATCCGGATTATCCGATCAGATATTCGATATCCGCTGGATATTGGTCATTAGGGATGTAAATGGTACGGATATTTTCCGACCGACCGTCCGACCGAGAGTGTCTGATATCAATTCGGATAGTTTTTTTCGATACTTAAATCGGATATCGGATTCGGATACAATATGACCAATATCCGGCGGATATCGGATATCCGGTCGGATAATTCGGATAGTCAACTCGGATACTAAATTCGGATAGTTGTATTATTCCAAATATATACATTAATAAAAACAAATTTAATCTCTAAAAGTTTATAACTAATTTATTTATAATCAGAAAAATATAAAATTAGCACCATAATTTTTCTAAAAATATAATCTATCTATTGGTTGATTGATAGTTGTATTATTCTAAATATATATTAATAATAATCTGAATTAATCTCTAAAAAATTATAACTAATTCATTTCTAATAAAAAAATATAAAATTAGTACCAAAATTTTTATAAAATTATAATCTATCCATTGGTATTATACTGGAGTTAAATCTTATTGATTCCTAGTTCGAGAATTAAACTCAAACTCTGCCAATAATTCAACAATAATAAATAGACTTCTTACATCTTTTTTAAAAAAAACTAAATATTGTATATTAGTTGGGACTCTAGCAAGAATTTATCTGCTTTTACATATTTATGTATGTAATAATTTAGAATGTTAATATTGTGTAATTTAGTGCTCAAAATGGTATATCATCTTTTGTTCATTTGGTTAATCAAACACGATTTTAGTTTGAACGTGGCTTTCTTGAATAGATGAATTGATTCGAGTGCTTATGAAGCATCATTAATGTAATGAGTTATAATATTATTAATTAAGTGTCTCCAATCTAAGCTATATTGCAAATTAGAATGTCATGTAATTGAATCTATCTCATCTACGTAATAAGTTAGAAATTGTTTGCTAATTTATTTCGTTAAGCATAATCTTGTTAAAATTTGGACGCATAGGGTATTTGATGGTACAACATGTGTAATATAAATAAATGTTATCTTTACTCGATATCTGAAGAAATATCTGTATCTGATAGTCGCATCCGGTTCGCTCCGTATTCGAGACATATCTATTCGTATTCGTAACTGAAACAATCCGCATTCGTATATGTATCCGAGTCTATCCGTGTTCGAATCCGAAACCGATAGAAAATATGAAAACAAATACAATATCAGTAATATCAGTGATATCTGTCCGTATCCGATCTATTTTCATCCCTATTGGTCATATTATATCCGAATCGATATCCGATATCCGAAACAGTACCCGGATATCCGAAAATAACTATCCGAATTGATATCCGCCCCTCACGGTCGGTCGGAAAATATCCGTACCATTTACATCCTAGCCATTATTTTTACACACCTCCTAGACTACATGCGCCTGAAAAACAAGCCTTACAAAAGCATGCTACTGCTGGAGCTCCTTTTATATTAATAGACTAAACGGAATGATATGTCGGCAGCTCATTCCAATAAATCATATTGTTCACATGTATTCATTCATTCTTTTGTTTGTATCTCTCGTGCAAATTGATAGATATTACCAATTCAAAACAGAGCCCATGCTGCCTCTGTTCATCCAAATGCAAAGATACTGTTTCAATACCATAGGTGCTGAATAACTTTACAAGCCAATGCAAGCGACACAAATCTACCAAAATTCAGAGTGCACCACTGTATTCATGAAGCAGTTGCTCTCACTGAATATTGGAACATATTCAGAGTCATTTATCTTTTCAGAACCTTATACTCCAACACTCCCCCTCTCGTGCAGGCTCCCTCAGGCCTCAAATGTGAAAACTGTAGTCAGCTGCAATTATTTTATTTGATAGCACCCGCTAGGATTCGAACTATAGAATTATGGTTTTGATACCATATTGAGTTGCATGCGCCAACTAATTCAACCCAAAAGTTTAAGCTGATGTAAAGAGATGGGCAATTCATTATACTCCAACAGAAACCACATATAATTGTATTAGACAACGAAACACCTCACTGTAACCTGTTTAGAGGGCAAGAAATAATTTTGCAAAATTCAACCGAGGTAGTTTATTCATTCCTCATGCAAATTAGAAAATTTTACCATTCATCAGTACACTCGCGCCAATTCAAGCTAGTTAAGCTTACTTTTTGCAGTTTTTTTTTTTTGAACTTGTGATGAAACAGACTGGGATCCTCGGTCCAACATCACCGCCGACCATCTCCTCGACGGCCTTCTTACAGCAGACTTCACCTACGGGTCGTGCCGGAGCCGGTACCAGTTCGCCGGCTACCACTGGGAGTCGTCGCACAAGCCGTCCCCCTGCCTCATCGCGAAGCTCAGGAAGCAAGAGGCCCTCCAAAAGCGATGCGGCCCAGGCACGGCCGCATACGAGAAGGCGGTCCGGCGGCTCGACTCCGGCGAGGGCGTCGTCGACGATGGCTGCCGCTACCTCGTGTACATCAGCTACCGCGGCCTCGGCAACCGCATGCTCGCCATCACGTCGTCCTTCCTCTACGCGGTGCTCACGGAGCGGGTCCTCCTCGTCGACGGCGGCAAGGACGCCGCCGACCTCTTCTGCGAGCCCTTCCCGGGGACGACGTGGCTACTGCCGCGCCCCGGCTGGTTCTCCTTCTCCCCGCTCAGGCGCCTCCAGGGCTACCTGGGCGGCTCCAAGGAGAGCCTCGGGAACATGCTGCAGAGCGGCGCCGTCACCGTGTCCGCCGGCGGGAACGTCTCGTGGTCCGCGCCGCGGCCGCCGCCGTACCTGTACCTCCACCTCTCCGGCGGGGGCAGCTACGGCTTCCACGACAAGCTCTTCTTCTGCGGCGCGCACCAGAGGCTCCTCGGCGAGGTGCCGTGGCTCTTCATGTGGACGGACAACTACATCGTGCCGGGACTCTTCCTGACGCCGCCGTTCACCGGCGAGCTGGAGGCCATGTTCCCCGAGAAGGACGCCGTGTTCTACCACCTGGGCCGGTACCTCTTCCACCCGACGAACGCCGTCTGGCACGCCGTCACGAGGTACTACCGCTCAAACCTCGCCGGCGCCGCCCAGCGCGTCGGCCTGCAGATCAGGGTGTTCCAGAAGAACCAGCCGCCGCAGGCCGTCCTGGACCAGCTCCTCTCGTGCGTCCGCGGCGAGAGACTCCTCCCGGAGACGACCGCGGCCAACGGCACGTCCTCGCAGGCCGTCCTGGTGACGTCGCTGAGCTCGTGGTACTACGAGCGCATCAGAGACGAGTACGGCGGCAGGGTCGCCGGCGGCGTGCACCAGCCGAGCCACGAGGGGCGGCAGCGGTGGCGCGACGCGGCGCACGACATGAGGGCGCTGAGCGAGATGTACCTGCTCAGCATGTGCGACGTGCTCGTCACCAGCGGCTACTCCACGTTCGGGTACGTCGCGCAGGGGCTCGCCGGGCTGCGGCCCTGGGTGATGCCCAGGGCGCCCATGTGGGCCGATGACTGGAGGGAGGGGCTGGACCCGCAGGAGCCGCCGTGCCAGCGGGCGGCCTCCGTCGAGCCTTGCTTCCACTCGCCGTCGGCCTATGATTGCGCGGCGGGGAGGGACGTGGACCTGGACAAGGTGACGCCGTACATCAGGCGCTGCGTGGACGTCAAATGTGGCATCAAGCTTGTCAATGAGAGCAACATCCAGTGCTAATATTTATCTGGGCTCAAGAAGACATTAGAAAATAAGGCACCAAAGGTAGAAGAAACACTCATTCAGTAGATAGGTGAATACTGTAGATGCATACGTTATACAGAAAGAAAGGTAGAAGAAAGTGAACTGTGGTAGTAATCTTGGTGTTTTGACTTATAGTGTAACAAGTGGCAATCTTGTTAACTCATCGGCAGATTTCAAATACTGCTCACCGAAGCAGCAGAGTGCAGAGCACAGACAACACAAGACTGTTGTCATCTGTCCCCAATCTACCAGAAATGCATGCCTTCAGTAATGCAGCAAATGCTGCTAGTTCCATGGAGTACATGTTGCAACTGTTTGTTTCAACCAAAATTCGTGATCAAAGTATCACATATATCCAGTATGCATCCACACTCTGAGCTAAAAATTTGCAATATGGGAAACATACTCTATACAACACACGTGAACACTACATCATTGGCCTAGCCACCACCACTTCCTTGGAGGTGGTGGTGGTGTGAGGATCACAAGCATGGTCTCCTTCTCCCTTGGAGTCAGCGGAACCCCTCGGACAAGGTTCAGAGCCATAATGTGAACATTTGTCCTTTGCCTGTGTTTTTGGTAAGCCCAGGTGCCAGCTGCTATACCACCCACAATGACCTGCACAGAATGTACTCAAATCAGGAGAACACGCTTTGTTTCAGATTCAGATGAACAGATTTCTTAGGTATTTGGGGATTTGATAAGCCACTAGCTCAGTTAGCATGTCTCGGAGTAGCACAACCCATTAAAAAAATTACTGTCAGACAAATGGAAACATGTACGAAATGCTAGATCTCAACTAGGGCTTACAGGTGAAAGCCATATCCCAGCAGTCTGAAGATCAAACTTAGGGGCATACAAAACCGTCTCTCCATACTCATCCTCTAGTTTCTTGTAGATCTCTTTATCACTCTTTCCTGCTTTTATTTCATCACGGATGAGCTGCAAAATGCAACATCATTACTGCCTGACAGAAAAAATAAATTGTTTAATGTACAAAAAAGCAACACTGTTAAATTAACATTACTACTGAATGTTGTTTTTTCCTGGTTAACATACATGTCAACAATAAGTTCCTGATTGTGCAACCAAACATACAAAATATAGCAGAGGAATCAAAAGAAGCACATAAAGCTTAACATCTTGGAGACTAACATGGTAACATTTCCAACTACCAAACCAAATTGTCAAAGCTTCAGTTATCAAAAAACCTTCAAAACGTGAGATGTTTTATATGCCAAGAATTGACCACGTATAAAAGGATACACATTGTCTTGAGATTTTATTTTGTGGAATGGTTAGCACTGAGAATGTGAGATGTTTGTTATCATGATGATCAATTTCCTAAAAATTATCAAATTTAAGCATGCTTCTGAAAGCAGTAAATTTATAAGGAAAATATTTTTTTAAAACAAATGATTGCACAAAAATAGATTCCATTTTACAAAATCAGGAGTTTCATAACTACATTACTTCACTTTCCAACAAGTCTTACCTGCTCTATGTCCATAATTGAACAGTTGGTGCACCAAAACACAGAAACAAACACATCACAATGTCCACACATCTGACGAATTAAGTTATAGAATGACTAAAAACAGCCTAGTTAAAGCACAGTTCTTTAACTACCAGCAGGAAATGTTAACTCAGTTATTCAAGGGAAGATGCACCAAGCAATACAGCTGCCTTGAGATTCATCCAATAAAGTGGAAGCTACTACATTTCCATTTTCAATATCCAAGATGTAAGTCTAACTTTGCTTCAGATAAATAGTTGAAGTTGCAAGGAAACATCAGAAAGGAACACATAACAATATGATCAAATTCTGACTTATTCAGTTAGAGAATTACCAAAAACTACAGTTAACATGAGTTTTGTAATGATCAATAGGCAAGGTAGCTCCTTTATTCAAGGGTAAAAGGATGAACCTTTCTAAGGAGAATAGCAACATCAGCTTGTGAATCTTCAATCGATTGGCTACCACACTCAGTACATCGAACATTGTGGCTTATATTCCTTGCACGGTTTTCAATGATCTGCCTCTGCTTGACATCTTCCTCGGCTGCCATAGCAAAATCCAACTTACTCGATTCGTGTTACAACAATTAACTAACAATGGATTGAGCCTGAGAGAGAGAAAAAAGGGCAAACAGGATGCATGAAAGCTTAGTCTCTTTTCAGACATTGTACTGCAGCAACATAAGAATTCGCGATGAATCAATCGACTTAGCTGTTCAGTAGAAAAACACTAAAATATGGAAAAGGACTATTGGATGTGTAATGATTTAAATCTGAGATAAGAACATATATGCTAAATTCTCTTCCAAACAGAAATGCTACTGCTACTCTGCTAGAGACCAGACATATGATCGGTTTAATTAGTAGCTCATTTCATATCTCAACAATTTTGGACAAGTAACACATATGATGGGTAAAATAATAACAACGGAGCATTTATCAAGATCAGTGTGCAACTTTAGATAGTAGTTTTACAGTATATAAGATCAAACGATTTTTAGTGAACTACCATTTACTGAACAACAAGAGCAGGGCATTGACAGGAGTGTTGAACCACAAGCAATGGTTGCTAGAAGCAAATAATTGATATTACCTATGGGATTGATGACCCCTGAAAGGTGCTGACATAACTCTAACACCCCGTTTGGATGTAGATATTCAGCCTCAGAATTCGGAATTGGTATTTGCTTGCTTCAATTGCAGCTGTTTGGATGCTTTGGAATTCAGAATTGGAAACTGATCCCAGTACCCCTCAGTATTCAACGCCCCCGCGCCCCCTCACCCTCAATACCGAGCTTTACCGCTTGGTTTTGCGCTGAATTGGTCTCCCCCTCCCCTGCCCCTGTCTCACCCGACGCGCCGACCCAAGCTCCCCTCCCGCCGACCATCTCTCGGCGAGCTCGTGCAGCAGCGGCCCCTTCTTCCTCGTGCTTGGCAGGGCGCGACCCCTTCTTCCTTGCAGTCGGCGGCCAGGGGACCCTCTTCCTCACGGCCAGTGGCACCTCTTCCTCATGGCCGGCGCCCCTTCTTCCTTGCGCCCGGCGCCCCTTCTTCCTCGCGGCCGGGCGCCCCTTCTCTTCCTCGTGGTCGGCGGCCGGGTGCCCCCTTCTCTTCCTCGCGGTCGGCAGCCGGCGGCCCTTCTTCCTCACGAGCGGCGGCCCCTCTTCCTCGCAACAGGCAGCCCCTCTTCCTCACGACAGGCGGCGGCAGGCGCCCCTTCCCTCCCTCGCGACGGGCGCCTGGCGCCCCTTCCCTTCCCCGCAAAGGGCGGCCGGCGCCCCTTCTCTTCCCCGCAAAGGGCGGCCGGCGCCCCTCTTCCTCACGGCCATCTTCATCGCGGCCAGCGCCCCCATTTTCTTCCTTGCAGCCGCCGGCCAGCACCTCCCTTCTCTTCTCACCAGACAAATTTCAATTCCATGCTTTTATCATCCAGACAGGTATTGAATTGTGCTGCTTCCTAAGATTCCAAAAGCCAATTTCTATTCATCCAAACAACAGAATTGGCATTGAAGCCCATTTCAATACCATGACTGATTTGGTATTGAACCCAATTCAATACCACACCCTCCAATATCAACATCCAAACGGAGCCTAAATGCTTTAGACCCACAACCTACAGAGTACGGATCAGTTATGCACCAGCCACTAGGTTAAACCACTGAGTACATAGCAGAGCTTGGAATCTAGGCAACACATAGCAGAGCTTGCAATCTAGGCAATCATATCTTGAGCTGTATAGAAGTTCAAATTATTTAAAAAACACATGTACTAGAGAAGCTTCAATACACCTTAATGTTATATGCAATCACTATTAATTGAACCAAAAGAACGGAGCAGAAACAGTATGTCATTGCAGTAGCAGCAACAGATGCATTACAGTTTAGTAATCAGACTTTCAATTAACAAATAAAGCTGAACCCATATGCATTTGGTGCCGAAAAGGTAATTATATTTTTTTCATGGTCCAGAAATGTTAAAATTCATGGCTCACTTAAGAAGGAAGCATACTTTCGTGCATTAAACATTCAGAGGTAACATACACAGTTCAAAAACATTCAGAACTACTAGAATTATACCTTGTCAACTCAAGCGCTTGGCCATGACCAATTCAACATGTCAGCCTTCTGCTTATAGAATGTTGAAGGACACAAAGCTCAACAAATCTGTGGCAAGCCAACTGAGCTAAGAAACTTGAAACCCAACTGAGCTAAGAATTTGCAGGATAAATAGACGACCTAACAAATAAATAGAACAGAATCACTGAAAGTCATTCACGGTAACTGAATAGAGCATTGCAGAAGCAAAAATTGAAGTTAACTCTTTCACTTAGGCTAGAAAAGTAGAAGGCTTTGTAAGGTAAAAGGCTATTGACTCAGTCCTAGAGTAGTATAGCAAGTAACCAGACTCAGTCCTAGAGTAGTATAGAAAGTAACCAGTGCACTCTGAATCACATATATACATGCAGGGCAAACGCCACTAGGAAATTTAGATTGCCTTTGCGCGTACAGTTTTTTATGTGGTCCTGTTTGGTTTTAGATACAAATTCAAATTGATATATTTAAATGTAGAGGGAATGGACAGATTAAAAGAAATCAGCAGTTACTAGTGATTTATTAATATATCACAAGAGATGACAATCCATTGCATGTACATAGATATATCTTGTGCAGTTGTGCTAGAACCGATAAATCACCTTTACTTATCCTTTTGGGAGCACATGTCAGGTAAATACAAATCTCACGAACAACAAATGTTAACTTATATCTGCTAGGGTTAATGGAATACTTAAAACTGATAAGGGGAAAATTCAAAGGCAGGAGAAGGATTTCGAGAGCACATGTCATTTATCAAAGTAAAAAAGATCATATGATGAATCTGGACTTCCAAGGTTCATATATCAAGGTTCTGGTGTGTCCCATTGCATCAGTAGAAGGTAGCAAGCTTAAATTGCAGGTATATACAAAAAATATATCTAATCGGTGAAAACTAAATTATCTGCCTCTAGAAGCCGCAGAACAAATACATGGTTAGCAGGTAAGAAACTGAACAAATCAAGTATAAACAAGAACGAGCAGATCGTGCACTAACAGATCATGAACAAGCTGTACTACTACAAGTAAGAAGTTTCTAACAAGATAGATGTGCAGCAGTAGAAATGGTACCTCCCTATGGTTGCCCACAGGATTGGACGGCGACGGGAGATGGGTGGTGACACGGCGTCAAGGGCTTGCCCCTTGCCAGCACCTCCGTGTGGATGAGAAATGAGCGGCGAGAGGCCTCTGAGTCGTCTACGCCTCACGTCGAAGGCCTAATGGCGGGGAGGAAGGGCAGGGAGGGGACCTAGCGGCGGCGGAGGGGAAGGGCGAGGAGGGGATCCGGCAGCGGCGGAGGGGACGGGCGAGGAGGGAACCCGGTGGGGCGGAGGGGATGGGCGGGGAGGGGACCCGACAGTGGTGGAGGGGACGGAGGGAGGGGCCTCGGCGGCGGCGACGGTGGGGAGTCGGCAGCAGAGGAGGGGACTTGCTGGCGGCGGACTGGATGGGTGGGCAGGAACTCGGTGGCCGGATGGCTAGGGTTCGGGGCTGCAGGTTTTAGAACCCGCCGGCTTATTTTGTTTTAAAACAAAACGTTAAAATGATACATTATCTGAACAATTCAAAATCATAAGGCTAAACTGTGGTAGTAAAGCCTTTTTTTTATCCTAGATTAGATAGAGGTCTTGGGTTCGAGTGCGTCCAGATTCTTTTTTTAGTCCATTTGTGTCAAGCTTTGCTCGTGTCAAGGGTTCCAGTTTGCTGCCCCCATATTATTCTTTCAATTTTGCCAGGTGCAAGCACGGTTGGGGTGAATTGAAAAGGAGTTAATCCAAGCCCACGAACAAAAGCATAAACGGAAGAGAAAAAAAAGTTCGATGGAACCTACTTACCTAGGTGGCATTAGGACCACTCTTCTTTTTCTTCTGATAAAATATAGTCATGAAAAATCAACATTAACATAAAATGGGTGGATGTTTACCGATTGACCATTATAACAAAATAATATTAGTCGTAATATAGCATTAGAATAATTTATGACAACTTCTATTTAGTTTTAGTGACGCACATATTCTTTTTATCACTAAGTCGTAGCGCTATATATAGAACGTCATAAAACAGAGTGTCATAATGATGAATAGCTCCAACGTCATGAGATAATTGTCACAGAAGGTCATATGTGTTGTAGTGTTTTTTTTCATAAAATAATTATTTTTTGTGTTGTCAGAATATTTGTTCCCAATATCCAAAATTAATTATTTAATATTAAAAAAATATTTTAAAAAAATATAATGCAAACATAGGTAAGTGTGGTCTTATTTTGAAGATCTTAACATAAGAAAGATAATTGTGCCATCCAAATTTAATTTGGATGCTCGGTTTAATATTTATAGTTTTTTTAGTTTGGAATTTGCATGCATGTGGATGTCATTACAGATGTCTTCTTTTGTATGCACAAAATTTTTCCTCTTTAGCTGAAATTATTGGACCACATTACCCGCCGAAACAGTCCTGTAATTAGGCTGATGACGAGCCATCTAGTATGTCCTTCAGATGATGGTTTCCGTAATTATCACCGAAGCGACATATAGACTCGCCCGGCGATCATGAGGAAATCCTAGCCATCCATGCGGTCGGCGCCACTCGCTAGTGTAGAACTCCTCTCAATGATTGCTAACGAACAAAGAGGAAAAAGAAAAAAAAGAACGCAACAGAACCGGAGATGGATTCGCAACTGCAAATGGGTCATGATCCAAATGTTAGATTAAGCCAAATTTTACACTCAAAGTGGCCTGCATTCCCGGCCCACCAGGCCCAAGCCTAACGCCGACCTTGCAGTGCTCGTCTCTCGACGGGGCGCCGCCTCTCTCTCGGCGAACGGCGGCGGTTCAGTGGACGGGCGGCTTGCTGACGCGTCCTAGCGTGGCTCACGCATAGGAGTGGGACCATGGGTGCTAATGGCCATGTCCCTAATGCTTCCTTCAACTTGACCTTTAATATTTTTAGCTCAAAATTGTATAAAATTAGAGTACGACCCTTTTAGCGCCTGATCTTTAGATTTGCCAGGCCAAAAATTAAGGCCCTTTGCCAACCCTAAGTGGGACACCGAAGAGCATGCTGCCATCCGGCTGCATCCGCAGAGGCGGGTAGCGCGTGGTCCACAGGTGCCTGGGCATTCGTCCGTTTGCTCTGAAGATCTTTTAGTCCTCTCTCCGTGTACCCTTTAATTCGCACGGCCGATCCCTCGTTCCTTGTGCCTGCGGCGAACGCAAAAACCCTTCTGTGCCCCTGGCTTTAACCTGTTCTCACCACATGTCTGCCTTGAGACGATTCGACTTCCATCTTTTCGTCTGCGCAATATTTCCATTTGACCTCCTTGACTTGAGGCGTTTTGTCTTCCTTGAGCCGACTCATCTCGCTTTCCTGGTCCATAAATAGTACCCAATCGAACTGGCCAACTCTCAAGACTCCATCGGCTTCATTCTTCCTGCTCCAACTAGAAAACCCTAGCCTCCCTCTTCATCAGTAATGGCCGGACACAAGCGTAATGAATCTGCTCTCCGCCGATCAGGGTAATGAATCTGCTCTTTCTTGACCTATCCCGCATTTTGGCCAGATCTGACTTGCCGCTTGGCCTCTTATTTTCCTTCAGGGATGACGAAGCTTCCAGCGCCCCACCGCGTTCTCCTCCTTCCTCGTCATCGAATCCTTTCGACGATCTTGATGAAGGGATCCGCGATCTGATCAGGGATCTTCTCCGGGAGAAAGATGAAGCGCGCAATAATTACACGGAGGAAACCAAGAAAACCAGCCGATTGGAGGCCCAATTGGCAACTGCTGAGGATATGGCACTGACCGCACGCGCCCAACTCGTCGCCGCCGACTCTAGGGTAGCACGTCAGCTTCTCTTCCAGAACTCTTTTCCTGAGAACCATCGATTTCTTCTTCATCTTTGTTTGCTTTTCTCTTCCAGCTCTGGAGTCGCAGATTCAGGCCCTCCTTGGTGCAGCGGCCACCGCAACAGAAGCGGTGAATGCCCGAGGTGACACCGTCGCCACCCGTCTGCAGGACATCCCCAATCGCGTGCAGGAGGTCGCCGGTCACAGAGTCCATCGTGGCGCCGCCGTGGTGCTTGCCATGGTGCAGACTCTGCCCGGGAACGATCTTCGAACCGTACCCTATCTTCCCGGAAGGCGAGGCACGGGAAGAATTTGAAGAGCTCGTCGACATCCTAGGTGTAGTTGCTTCCGGCATTAGTGAGGAAGTTAGTCTAGGTGCTGTAATCGGCAATGTTTTCGCCGTTGAATAAATGTAGTAATCAATGTAACAGTCTGATCTGTAGATTGACTTTTTGTAAATACTCTTTCAAGCAAATGAACTGGTCTCCCTTTTGTTCTGAATTTGTGTCCCTTACTGACTCGTAACTTGATTGATCGGTGTTTCTGCTTGACTATAATCTTCAATCAACCGTATGACTCCGAAAAGTAAGAATTCCAAGCACTTCATGATTATCGGCCGCGAAATAATGCATAACTGAAATCTTGCACTAGCCTCCTTGGCGATGATAGCCTTTCTATGTCGTTGAAATCATGATGCGACTTAGGCTCAAGCAACCAGTCCTTCAGCTTACGATGTCCAAAAGATCAAACATAATTTTATATAATAATCATGTCAATTTCAATCAGCTATGATGATCTCCAAATATAACCGATAAAGAATCATCGGTCTCATGTGTTTTTCTCTTAACAACCAAAACAATATTCACTTGTATATTTTTTGCACTAGGGGCGATACATACCGTATCGGCCATTCGAGCCTGATCCACATGATCAGCTTTTACAAGACTAGTCCATCGGCCAGAGATTCTTGCATTATTTCTCCTCGGCCGATGGGATGCTTGTTCAGACCTCTTCACGGAGTAGAGTTTTTGAAACCGTCTTCCTGAACTGGATCAAGACCAAAATCCTCCATCTTCAAGAAGTCTCCTTCCCATACTTTGTCTGATATGCACTCCACGCCATCGAAACCCCAGACTGGAGGATCAGCCGATGCAATGCTAAGAGAAGAATCCGCGGGCACTACTTCGACTGAATCATTCTCCAGCCACTGAATGAGACATTGATGCATTGTGGATGGAATGCAGCAATTGGCATGAATCCAGTCCCTGCCTAGGAGCAGATTGTATGATCCCTTGCCATCCATGACAAAGAAAGTAGTAGGTAAGGTCTTGCTCCCAATCGTCAGTTCGACGGTGATTGCCCCCGAGCAGATGATGTCTTCCCTTCGTAGCTCTTAAGAACCATGTGAGTTCCCATCATATCTTCTTCGCCATACCCAAGCTTCTGAAGGACGATGTATGGCATGACATTGACAGTGGCCCCTCCATCGACCAACATTTTAGTCATCGGCCTTCCGTCGACATGCCCCTTCACGTACAAAGGCCTTAGATGCCTCTGCTCTTTCTCATCTGGCTTCTCGAACGATGCTTGGACTGGATCGAGTGCAAGTTCTGCCACTGCTACCTTATCATCGCCATGAACTGGTGCTTTGAATTCCATGGGTAGCACAAAAACCATATTGACCGATGCTGACGGGGTAGTTTCATCGGTCTTCACGCGCCATACTTGTGATTTGACTGTCTTCTTCTCGCAGGCATGTGCTTCTTCTTGTTCTCGGTGATAGAGCCTTTGAACCCTCCTCTTCTGAGAACGGGTTAACCCCTGAATGCACCAGTCCGTGTATTCCTTTTGATCATACCTATAGCTGTCGTGACGCTCGAGTGACCGATCCAGAGGCGCTTCATCAGGTACATGATCTGCAGCTTGTTCTTCAATTGTTGCTTGCTCGGGGATGCGTGGACCCAGCCGATCATGAACAGAGGCACGATTGTGCTTGCCTCTGAAAGTCGACTGCTGATGGTTATCTTCATGGCGCTGCCTCTTGAAGTCATATCGGCCTTCCTGTGCCCCATTGCATTTGGGACAATCACCAGCCGACGGCAAGCGCAAGCCCTCGTTCCAGCAGAATGCAAAGAACGAGCATCGCCAGTGTTCTGCATCATGCCTATCTCTTTCTTCTTGACGGCGTCTCTCCCTTTCTTGCTGGCGTTGATATTTGTTCAGGATCATCTGAGATGTGACAACTCTGTGTGGCCTCCTGAAACTC
This sequence comes from Panicum miliaceum, assembly GCA_032594955.1. Lineage (NCBI taxonomy): Eukaryota > Viridiplantae > Streptophyta > Magnoliopsida > Poales > Poaceae > Panicum > Panicum miliaceum. The sequence continues at coordinate 41,679,935 of CM064061.1, read as the reverse complement.
CCACCTTGTTCGTACCAGCCTTGGTTCCCCTGCCGTTGGCCGATACACGAGTCTTTGAATTTTCAGTATCATGATCAGGATGATCAGAAGGCAATAACTTTGCATCCCCGTCGACTTCCTGGGCTCCCACGTCAACCGCGCTGGCTGGGAAGGGGTGCTCGTCGATCTTCATCAGCCCGTCGAACTTGATCATCCCTTGATCGATGGCCGTCTGGATCTCCTTCCTGAACGTCTTGCAATCGTTAGTATTATGAGTGAAAGAATGATGCCACTTACAATACCTGCGGCCCTTTATTTCGTTGGTCGATGGGATCACATGGTTGGAGGGCAACTTGAGCTGACCCTCTTGTAGTAGCACATCAAAGATCCTATCAGCCTTTGTGATGTCGAACCCGTAGCTTTCGGCTTCTTTTTTTGCGAACGGGCATGAGATCGGCTTCTTGGTCTTGACCCATTCAGCAACGCCGATTTCAGCCTCACTTTCTGATTCAGAAGAATCCCCAACATAGTTGACCTTCTTCTGGAACATGTTCTTCCTAGCGTCGTGGGCTAGAACATCAACGTTGGCAAGCCTGGATGCTAGATGGCTCAGGCTCTCGAACTCTTGGGTGAGAACTTCTCTCTGATGTGCGGCAGGAGTCCCTGAAAGGCCAATTCAGCTAACTGGCCATCGCTAAGAGACAGATTGAAGCAACGGCTTCTGACGTCCCTGAATCTCTGAACGTAGTCCGGGACAAGCTAATCATTCCTCTGTCGCACCGTAGTCAAGGTAGTGATCTTCATCTCTTGTACCCCTGTGAAGAAGTACTTGTTGAACTGCTTCTCGAGATCGGCCCAAGTGATTATGGAGTTGGATGGCAATGATGCAAACCAAGAAGGCTGATCCAGAGAGAGATAGCGGGAACAGGCGGATCTTCAAGGCTTCTATCACTGTAGCTTCTTCGCATTGTACCAGAAACCTGCTGACATGCTCAACGGTCGACATGTTGCCCTGTCCAGAGAATTTAGTGAAGTCTGGCAACTTGTACCGATGAGGCAGTGGAATCTGATCATAGGCTTCTGGGTAAGGCTTCCTGTACATGAAAGCAGGTTCCTTTGGCTTCAAGCCGAACTGATTCTTCGTCACATCGGCTATCTTGCTGGCCCAATCAACTTCAGGCTACTGCACCATGAGGTTTGGCATCTGGAAGTTGGTGTCTTGAGGGGCCCTCCGGATTTGGGGACTCGTCGGCTGTCCCACAGTATCATCTATCGGCTGGAAAGCCGATGCATCTGCGTGATGCCCCCCAGTCTGGGTCGGTGCTGGTGGAGTCTGCAATAGATGTTGGATTGTCGGGGCAGACGGCACCAACGGCAATGTAGTAGTAGGGGAGTTCGCCGTGTTGCTGTTTTGTCCGAACATCCATGGATAGATGTACGGCCAGAATTCCATCAGTATGCCCAACATAGAAGGTACAAATCCAGTTGGGGTGTTGAACATGCCTCTATTTAGCGTTGATGCGTTCAGTGCAGGATTGACAACAGCTGCAGGCGGCGATGAAGTGTGTGCCACTGAAGGTCCCAAGCGCCTCAACACGTACGGTGGTGAGCTTGTTCCAGCGCCGGCCATTGGCACACTTGTTGTACTGGGCAAAGCACCATCGGCCATTGTTGCTGATATCTTGACACCAGCCGCGGCCGATGATTCTTCATTGGTGTATGATGGTCCTGTGTTTCCTCCTTGAGCGCCCTCAGCTAGGACGTTCTTGACAGCGTCCTTGATGGTCTCGATCAGAACCCCTAACTGATTAATCAGTGCGTGGCTTATGGACTAATCGAATATCTCCTTAAACTTGGCTAAGTCTTGAGTGATCGAGATGTCCCCCGGCTCTGGTAGCGGCTGCTTCTGTATCGCCTGCCCTCTTGTGGTCAAGGTGAACGACCTGAGGCAGGCGTCTTGATTTTGCTTCATGGTTTCTCAACCAGCCGCTTCTGATCTTCATCAAGATCTTCCATGGTAGGATGTAAGATCTTATCATCACCCATCCCGTTGTTCCTAGTCATCATGGTGTCATTGTCGTGTCCCACCAGGTGTGCCAAAAGCGTGCTGACGCAAAAGCCGTAGGTCGGCCTTCAGCACCGGCACACGCGAGGACTCGGGAGCCTCTTGCTTCGCTCTTGTGCGGTGTCCAAATCGGCTGCATGGTGGTGCAGGGCGTGCCAGTCAATTTGACCTGCAATTGATAAGGGACATGTAAAAATGTTAAATTACAAGAACATATCGACTGGTGTTCCGAATCGTTCCGCCATGAGCATCGACCCAGCGATGCGCCGTCAACCTTGAGCCTGTCTGCCTCGTTTGACGTGGAACTTACCAGCAAGTCGGAGATCGAAGTTGATGCAGCCCCACGTGCAGGAAAGAACTCGTAAAAGAAAAATCTACTACAACTAAGGCGAAGCCGCCGAAAAGACAAAAAAAAGGAAAAAAAGGGTTTGTGTATTGATCATTGGATGGTCCCGGTACATGTCTGTGGGCAACTATTTATAGCCTAAGCTACAAACCCTAGTCGATTAAGACATACAAATACTTGATGACAAAGAAATTACTTCCTAAACAAAACTAACAGATAACTTGCTGACGTAGCTTCGCCGGCTCTTTCCACGCTCCATCGGCTGCGACGCCCTTTCTGGCGCGAAAAAGCCCAACATGCTTCATTCTCTGCTCTTAAACCAGAGTCGGCCCATTTTCTATCCTTTTACCCAACAGGTTGACATGTGTCAAAAAATGGTGTCAACAGCAGGCTCCATGCCGCCCGCCGCACCCGCCGACCCCCGCAACGGCCCACAGGCCTGCTGCGGTGCTACCTGCGCCCTGCAGCCTAGTCGGCTGGTGCACCCAGGCTAGGCCGGCAGCCCCTGCACGGCTGCACGGCTCGCTTGCTGTAACAACCCTGATAAATTACATTTCTAAAGCAATATCATTAGCCCAACCCTATGCTTAACCAACTAATAAAAGGGTGAAAAGAATTAGAACAAGTTAAGTTGAAATTCAAATTGAAATTGGGCACATATGAATACCTTTGAATTTTTAAATTAACTTTCAAACCACAAGCCAAATGAGGTGTTGCCTGAAACCAAACTTGTAGAACTTTTTTTTCTGAACAACTTTCATGTTCAAAAGTTTTTGAAATTCAAATTAGAAAGTGAAGAAAATATCCTGTTTGCAACCAGCCCCTTGGAACTTTTCAAATCTCGCAAATAGACCCTTCTTCCCCCTCCTCTCTCTCCCCTCCCCGCCCGACACGCCGGCCAGGTGGCCGGCGATGCCTGGCCGACGCTAGCCGCCAAGCCAGTGGCCGCCGGCCCTCGCCCCCAAGCGCGGCTTTGCCCCCCCTGCAGCGCTGCCCAGTCCGAGCTCGCCATGCGCGCCACACCGGCCGTGCCTCTGCTCGCCGCCCGCCGCACCTAACGGCTGCGCCGCGCCGTGCCGCCCCGCCCGCCGCGACCCGCCCGTCGCTGAGCTCGCCTCCCGCCCGAGCCGCTGCTGCAGCTGTCCCCCAACCCCCGTGCCGCGCTATCTTCCACTCCATCACGCAAGATTTTTGGCCGCCAGTCACGCGCCTCCGCCCTCCGCACGCCGCGCCGGTGAACCGAGCCGCCCACCGCGGCCAACCCCGCGCCATTACCGTGCCTCCACCCCCACGCGTCGCCCGGCACCCCTCCCTCCCCCTGCCCCTATAAAAGGCGCTCTAGGCCGCCCGCGCGAGCCACCAGTAAGCACAACACTCGCCGCCGCCATTGTTGCCGCCGAAGCTCCACCGCCGTGGACAGCCTTCCACAGCCGCCCCCTGCCCAAATTGAAGTTCCAGCCACCACCACATCATCCCACCGGAGCTCACTGACCCGCTCAACGCCGCCCAGGACCGCCGGAGCACCGCCGCCGCCGCCCCTGCTCCAACGCCGACGAGCTACTCCCGGCCGTCCCCCACCCGACCAAGACCCCCACGAGGTAGCCCTCGCACCCCTGGTCCTTCCCCGGCCCTCACCCCTCGCCGGAATTTTGGCCGGCCACCGCACCCGAGCCGCCTAAGGACCCAATTGCATCGATTGAATTTTTTAGAAGGTTCTGCCCGTAAGATTTCAAGGACCCAGATGTAAGAGAAAGATTCAAACCTAGATTCAAAATCAGTAAACTTGTAAAATTCGTATAAAATCGTAGAAAATTTGGAAAAATGCAAACTCAACTGCTCTGGAGACCTTAGGTTAAGCTTCACAACTTTTGTTACATGCATCACCTTAGATTCTAGCTAAATCATGCTTTAAATAAAATGGAAAGATTAATGGCTTTTATTCATAGACTTGTCTTGAGACAAGTGCTGGCCCTGAAAAATTTACAGTGAAGAAATTACCTGATAAATAGGCCACCCTAAAAAGATCAAGCTCGGAATCTACTTCTAGATATACTTCTTGCTAAGTTTAGTTTCATGCCATGATTGGCTAAATATTTTTTATCTCTGTTGTTAGATTGTGATTCACCTAATGAAACTTTTTCTATACTGGTGTAATGGTACCTAGATGCCATAGAAAAATTCAGAGACTTTTTATCTCACAGGAACCTATTTATTTGATTTATATGCTAATAACATACATTAAATCAAGAAAATAGTATCTTAGCTTGGAAAATTCTCATATTTTTACTAGAAGATACTCAGTGGTAGGGGATGCTGTGTAAAAAGTTTCATGGACAAAAACCCTGTGTAGGATCCTGTAAAAAAATAAATCCTTGAATAACCTAGGTGTGTAATGTCATATTTACTATGCTCTGAAAACTGCATAATAAATCCTATAAAAATTACTGTAGCTCCTGCATGATTAAATGAAAGCCCTGTAAAAATCTTAGTCTCAGTTTTTGCACCATTTGTTCTGTACAATAAGAACAAGAATCTAGCAGCAACCATATATTATATTTTTCATAATTAATCTGCTGCATGAAAATATCTAAAAATTTTACAGTAAGCTTATCTTTCCCTGATGTACCTAGATCCAAGGTTTCATGACCAGAAACTACTCACTGTAGTAGTTACACTTAAATCATGTTTCCATGAGGAACATAAGTTCCCATGAACACCCACCCCACCTTGCTTAACGAAGTTACTTATTGTACTATTCTACTCTATTAACGATTGCCCACTAATGATAAAGTAACTCACTTCACAACAAAACTCATGTTTTACAGACTGCAACTTTATCGTGAAGGAAATCATGTTGTTTACCATCACCACTACTTACACTTGTGCATTCATGTAGAAACGACTACTCTCGCCGACGGGACTTACGAGCTGGTGCCCGAGTCCGAGAGTGAGCAGCGAGAAGCCCAGGCAAATTTAACTGAAGCAGTTGAAGACCCGGGTCAACGTTCAGACGATCCCCGGACTAACTTTGCACAAGAAGGCAAGCCCCGGAGCATAACCCTATTCCTTTCCTAAACTATGCAACTCATTACTCTCTTGCTTGTGCATTAAGTTTATAGGAGTTGAATAAAAACTTAGTTGCATGATGTTAGGAACCCATGCTTGAAAACTAGATGTAAGGTTCGATAGAATGCTGTGCTAATAGGACTCCGGTAAAAGCCGAGTGATTTCCTATCACTCGCGAGAAAATAGGAGTTGAATGTTTACTACACGCTGCAATCATAAGGTCAACGGACGGGCTATGGTACGATGTTTACGATTGAGGCCCGTCTGTTTAGTGAAAAAATGCTAAGGCCGCAGTGTGTGGTAGTGGTGGTTAAGTCTTTGAACGTACTGAACACATGCCGAGAATATGGTAATCGGTAAGCTTAAGTACCTGATTGGCCCGGCAAGTGGACGACAACCTACCCTTTGAACTTCGGTCCCACTATATGGAGAGTGCACGAGTGGCCACGACCCGGCGCCGAACCGTGGCGTGGGGCTCGTGTACTCTCGGAGGGTAGCTCCGATCCACGACCCGGAAAGAAAGGGGAAAAGTTGCACGTGTGACTCTAGGAGTAACCACGTGTCGTGTGTTTAGGTTTCCCTTGCAAGGTTAAGAAACTCAATTCGAATCGTCCGTTTCTCACGGCTATTGAGACTGCTTAATCCCTTTTACCACACAGAGTAAGAAGAGGAACAATGATAATGAATAAACTTGTTGGATGAAATTTAATGCTTCACCATGAATGATATTGGATAGCTGCTTATCTAGAATGGTTAATGAAACTAGAATCTTGAGCTAAAAGTTGAAAGTAAGGACCCACTCGTATATGCTTTTCGGCAAAACAAACCCCTGAGCCAAAAAGCCTTGCATGTCTAGAGTCGGTGGAGTAGATTCCACTACACGGGTAAGACTTGCTGAGTATTAGCATACTCAGCCTTGCTTGTGGCTCGTTTTCAGGTGAGTCTTTCGAAGACAAGATTGCTAGCTTGACTTGGCCCTGCTCTCTGCCTCCTGGATGGTCGGTGGAATGGGATACGCCCCCGGCCAATGGAGATAATGCCGAGTGATGTCTCGTACGGGCTTCACCGAGACATCTTGTATCGTCGAGTAGCTTTCGTTATCTTATTTCCGCTGCAACTTAAACTCTGAAGAACTTATTGGTTATGATCACTGAAGTACTTGGTTACTAAACTCAAACATGGTTTGTAATATTCACTTATGATAATTTTTGTAATATCTGCTGGAATGTGGTATTCTCTGGGCTCATCTTCTCATGAGCATTTGTATGTATGGTTTCGATCGGCTTTACCGTGGTTGTATCGGGAGGTTACCCGACAGACCAATGGATTACTCCGTTTGAAGTGTAAGGTTAACCGAGATTGCCCTAATGGTGATGGTTAATACACTTGAGCCGGATTAATTCAGGTGGTTCTGCCACACCTGCTCTCTAAGCCAGGTGCATCACTGGAGCAGCTGAGCAGGGAGCGCTGAGCGCTCGCGCGGCCAAGCGCCTGACCACCAACAGGTCGAGCCCCGACGTCCGCCGACCGGAGCCGCACAGATATCATCGCGGGTTGGCAGGCGTACCCGCGGATGACGGGTACGGGTATAGTTTCTCACCCGTGGCGGGTCGCAGGCATGGGTACGGGTTAGAGATTTGCCTAGCGGGTGCGGGTCTGTACAGTCTTTACCCGCGGGTAATATGCCCGTTGCCATCCATAGTGGGACACCGACGAGCGTGTTACCATCCGGCCGCATCCGCAGAGGCGGGTAACGCGTGGTCCACAGGTGCCTGGGCGTTCGTCCATCTGCGCCAGGTGCATTGATCCCCTAATTTGGGAGTAGCTTTTCAGCTGAGGATTCGATCGATTGTACTGTTGTGAATTTGGGAGTAGCTTCCACCTAGAGATTCACCAATTGCTATTAGTGGTCATCTTCCTCATCTCTCCCACACCTTCCCGCTCGACAACGCCCCCCGCCATCCCATCTCCGCCCTTCGCTGATCCTCATCAATGTGACACCCCCGTCTGGGACCTGGCCCACCGACAGCCGGCGTGCGCCACCTCACCGTCCCACCTACAGCCCACCGCCGGACTTCCCTTTTACCGAGTCTAGGTCCGGGGAAGAGAGCAGCCCCCGGAACCCAAACCCCAAAACCCCTGACCCGGCGCCGCCGCTCTACATGGGCTTAAAATCAGCCAGGGGCTGCTATACAGGTGGAAACAACCGCTAGAACCACTTTATAGCAATCCGGAGGTACACGTGCGTAGGTAGTCACCTGTTGTCCAAGTTTGATATGTGAAACATAGGTTCATGATTTCAAGTTTATACTTTGCAATGTAGGACGAATTGTGAGTGTTTTCACTGTTGTTCACCACGATCAACAGTGGAAGCGGAGTAACCCAAAGAGGGGCCGTGGCAGTAAACCCATGCTTCCTCTTGAGTGTGCCGCCCCCTACACCTCAGCCTCCCCTCTCTTTCTCTTGCTCAACTGATATCCTGCGCCATCGCCCACGATTACCCCCACCCATCAACTTCCCTTCTAAATACCCTCCCCCATCTAGAACCGCGAGGTGTTAATTTTTCCTTTTTATTTTGTATTTGCGAGTTTTTAGAAGTTGCTGTTCAATTTAAGAAAATGCTAGTACTTTGTATCTGATGTTGATAATTCGAAGACTCAGCTGAAAGTTCTCTAAACTTTTCGGTTCAGAGTGCATATTCGATGCTGATAGTCTACAGAATTTCCAATGAAAAGGTTCAAAGCTCCGTTTTCAGACCTCCAATTTGAATCTTAAAATTTGTAAATAATCGAGGCCATGTTTTGGTTGGATGTGAAGGAAAGATTTGGGAAAATAACTGGCGTTAATGAAGAGAAAGCATGTCAATTCTCCCTTTCCAAATTGGTGGCTTTATCTTTTCTTGTGTCAGATCTCGGTTGAGCTCTCAATATTTTCTTAGACTTGATTAGTCATTTATGAGGTTGGTGGTTTGGTACATACTGATCGATGCTTTGGTTTAATGTTGTGTTTGAACAAAAGTCGATGCAATTTGTTCCTGTGTAACTCTTCTCATGTCATAGTAATATGTGCATGAACATGACCTATTTGTTCTCCCCTATTTGTTTGTTTTCATTTTCAACATCAGAGACACGGTTTTGGGAGATCATTAGGCATTAGTGACGTGGTTTTCTCAAAAACATGTCACTAATACTAATGACTATCATTAGGGATGCGGGTTGGAAAAACACGTCACTAATGATTTTCATTAGAGATGCGGGTTTGGAAAAATGTGAAAAATGAGCGTCATAAATCATTATGACAATAGAAAAATCGTCACAAGATTTATGATGAAAAAATTTGTTTTCATCACAGAATATCTTTTATTACAGGGTATAGGCGACTAACGAATTTTTGTCATGCAAGCGTCACAGATTATGAACCGTAACGAAAAAAACTAGTTTTAGTGACACAAGTAAAACATCATAGAAAGCTATATGTGTTGTAGTGAAATTGAACAGAACAAACAAATAATAATGTACATCGAACAAAATATAAAATATTGCGAGCATTTGATTGTATAGAGTAAAAGATAAAAAATGAATATCGCGAACAAATGAGTCAACATGGCCGAACAATTTAATCTACAAAGCGAACACATAATTATACACCTCGAACAATTATATTATGAATAAAAATAAAATATTACTATCTATAAAAATAAATGGATAATTAAACTAAACAACAAGGAGTAATAGAGGAATATAAAAAAATATAAAAAAGATATTCCCTCCATCCAAAAAATAAGTCATTCTGGGATTCAAAATTTGTCCCAGAAAATAAATTATTTTACCGTGCTTGTGCATGTAAGAATCAATTACTGCAAAATATGGGTAATAACTAGGGAAAAATATGATCATTTTAGCTTCTAGTTAATCTGTTCTAGAATTTCTAGGAAAAAATAGATAAGAAATAATAGGAAAAACATATAAGGAAATATATCAATTATTTGTACATTTAAAATAAAAAAGAGAATAGAGAATAAAATAAGAATAAACAAGAAGAAAAGGAAGATAAATTATATACTAGTGATGAAATATTTACTGGAGCATTAGAAACAAGAAGGAAACAATAAGAAGAAAATTAATAAAAATAAAATAAAGAGAAGATAAGGTACAACGCCTTGCATGCATGCGGAACGAAATATTAATAAAATTATGGAAATTGAAAAGAAAATATATTACAAACCGATCAAAATAATACCTCCAATGTAATTAGAAAGTAGACAGAAAGAAAAATTTAAATATAATGTAAAGAATTAAAAAAATAAAAATATAAGAAAAAAGCAGAATGAGAAGAAGCTAAAGAATAAATAAAAAAGAAACAAAGAATCTAGGGTTATGGCTCTAATAAAATAATAGAAAAGAAAAGAAATTAGAAAATAAAGATAAATAGGAGAAGAAAGAAAAATAATAAAAGAAACATCATGCCAGGATTAGCACTGGTCATGTGATTGGTTTAGAGTAGACCTAAGATATGTGGAGTGTGGACCCAGAAAGTCAGTAGTTTAGACAAATAATAATAGGCATACGATCTATCAGCAGCAGCCTGTTTTGGCTTCCACCAGACGGCTGGCCCGCACACGGCCCATGTAGTAAATTGACGTGTTGTTGGACCATCAGGTGATGGGTTGATGATTTATCACGCGCGTGACGTACGCGACCCAAGACCGGCTGGGGTGCAAGAACATGAAGAAGGCATCAACGTTCTTCTAATTACTCATTTTTCTGAGCGGGTTCGGTTCTTTTTCAAGTGACTAGTAGTTGGTCTGGCATTGGCATGTTCTCTTATGATGCGGTGATAATATTCCATTTCACTCATTTTTCGGCTCTCTCCTTTCACAAATGAAATCTAGGTTATAGTTCACATCATATCGCTGCAAAGAAAAACATGTATGGTCACTTGCATGTATAAGAGATTAGCTTATAAGATACTCCTCCGTTTCAGATTGTATGTTATTTTATAAATCTAGATACATAGATCTTTTTAGCTATTTAGATACATAGATTTTACTATATATTTATATATATTGTATATGTATATCTTGATGTATAATAAAATCTACGTATCAAGATTTACCAAAATGACATACAATTTTGGAACGGATGTAAATAATAATTACTCTATTTCCATTCCACCAGCTTCCTACTTAGTTTCCCCTCTACGATCTAGTCGTTGGCGAGATGATCTTATCATTCCATCAATATTCACCCAACCAAACACGTGGATTAGAAGAAATGAACAATTCCATTCTATTCAGCTTCATTGGTCAAACACAATACAGGAATGTGCTCATCTGTGCACATGCATGTCCGGATGCATGCACCTATGCGTTAAATACTTGCTCGTGTCAAGTTAATTTGAATGGAGAAAAAATGCAACTAAGTTGGTAAGCAGTATGCCTATTTTAGAACAAATATCGTGCCCATGGTGCTCATCAGTTCAGCAGTAGGAAAATAGTTCACTTGCTCCCGATTTCCATCATTAGCCTTTAATTTCCTGCGTCCTCAACTCCATTGGAGGTGCCGTAGCTGATGATCTGTGCTGGAACATGACATCTGATCTAATAAGGATTTAGGCCAAGTAGGTGCCTTTATGAGTTCGGCAAAGACGTAGCGTCCACTTCTTGATGACCTATGAAATAATTAGCACACCCACATCTTGGCTATCACATGTTGATACCGTGCGGTGGATTTTTGCTTCTTAATCATGTATAGAACTGGGCATTCTGTTCTCTTCTGCTAGCTGGAAAGGCAGATCCAAGGATTCTACCCCCAAGTGAAGATTTGGCAGATCGATCTACAAGTTGGGGTCATGCTTTCGCCTTTCAAATTCCAGACCATTCTTCAGCTAGAAAGGCAAAAAATCCAGGAATTCTACCCCAAATAAAGATTTGGCAGATCGATCTACAAGTTGGGGTCATGCTTTCGCCTTTCAAATTCCAGACCATTCTTCAGCTAGAAAGGCAAATCCAAGGATTCTACCCCGATTAAATGTAGATCGATCCATCTTCAAGTTGGGGTCATGCTTTCACCTTTCAAATTCCAGACTATGCTGAATGTCTGAACCTATATTGGAAACAAATGAGATGGATAATGAAAAAGTCAAGGAAACACAAAAAAAAATATCCCCAATACAAGAGAAACATGCAGTTCTACAAAAAAAAATATATATATTAATGATACATCGACACTCAAAGAGCACGTTTCTATCTTTAAGATTGTTTGGCTTTGTGTGTGAATAGTGAGTTATGTACTTGTATATGTACCAGCAAAGCCCATACTAACGTGCAGTAAGTTTCAATTTATAGGAACCAAATATGAAATATCAACTTTGTATCTCTAAATTGTTTAGTAGCTTTGCAACAGTTCGTTATGTGCCGTGTCTGGTAGTGAAACAATAACTACCAATACAAACTGAAAACTACCAATAACTACTAATGAAATCCCCCGCTGGTTCTTCGATATGGCGATGGGGAAAAGTAGCATCATCGTCATTTATGTTGATAGACATGAGGTGCAACTACCAACAAGAACAACGATAGAAGTTCTGAAGCTGGGATGCCTTGCAATATGATTCTTTGTTCTCATTTGTTTGTAGATCTGGGATGTCTGTCTAACAGCTTGAATTAAATAAGATGGGGTCATCAAAAAACCTTGTCATTGAGAAGATTTACAGAACTTTAGAAGAGCGATGAGTGAGAGTGAAGCTGCAAAAACATGAACACATCTTTAATGCTCAATTAGAGATACTACTCCCTGCCTTGTCAAGAACCGAGAAAATAATTAAATTGACTTCATTCCACGAAAGCTTTTTGCTAATCATAGTATTTGGTGCAACTTTCTAAACCTAATAAATATTACCTAGTATTTGGTGCTGATCATAGTTTATATAGGTCTTGGACTATCCTATATTTTGGATAAAACTCCTTTTACTAGTTAGCTTCTGAAGGCCCAAACAAAGAAGAGGCCCAACAACGGCCTGCTCAACCCTAGTACGCCCACTAGCTACTAGCTATACCCGATGCTCAAAAAAACTAGCTAGCTAAACCTGTGTCGACGCATTCCCCACCCACACTCAAGCCACTAGGGGCTGGTAGAATTCCCCGAACCCGTACTTCAAACCTGAAATACCCGAATCTGATCCCAAATTACTTGAATCCGATCGCTATTTCAGGTCGATATTGAGATATTGGAATTTAGTTTCAAAAATTTAGGTACATATTCCGAGTACCAGGCTTGTATTAGCCCGAGGTAGTAAGGCCCGTTCAAATTCTCAGTCCGCAACTTCTAACCTAGAGCCACCCCGCTCTAGCCACACTGCCAAATCCCCAACCCCCCCAATCGCCTAGGTGCGCCCCTATCATCGTCGCCTCGCACGGAGGCAGCGCCGCACCCCTACCCACGCTTGGATTCTGCACCGCCGCCTGTTGTGCCGCGAGTCTGCGACAGAGTGGTTTCCAAGTATTCAAGCAGCAAGTAATACAAATAATCAACAATGTACAGGGCGACAATCATATATACAGACGAAAATCTTATTCAAAGAACACTGCTAGAAGAAAAAAAACGCTATCAGGAATCCATCATGCAGCCAAAACCATAGCAATTTCCTTCCATTCATTCATATAATAAAGCAAGGCAACAACTTCAGGCACAGCTTTTACAGCAAAACTAATAGGATTGCACAAGCTTAAGCTAATAAGCGTGAGCTGCCTACTTGCGTGCTGCAAGAACAAGCATCTGAGTCCTTGAGCTCGCGGAACCGGCACTCCGCCACGAGGACGGCTTCACCCTGCCTGCCATCAGGGCGGTGGCCGTGCCAGCTTTTATATTACGCCTCTTCAGTGCCAGGTCCAATTTGCCCTTTGAGGCTGAGCTTGATGACTCCGGGAAGATGGAGGCAGCCTTGATTGCTGCTCTCTTGTCCTTTCTGCTCTTCTCAAATTTTGATGCAAACTTCACTGAAGCTGCCACGGCGGCATCTTCAGCAGAGGGAGGCAAGAGCCGCACTCCGAGGCCCATCTTTCTTGCCGACAACTTCTCTTCCGCGAGCCTCTTTTTTTGGCTCTACATAAACACAAGAACAGGTGGATAAGAATCGTAGTGATTGCACAAACTGTAGTGGAATAATTGATCGATTTATAAGAATTCATTGGATGGCCCTAAGATGATCGCGGAGTGCTCTATTCAGCGCATAGTCATCAGAGTGACAGCTGTCAGAGAGTCGTTGAAGGCGAACTAAAACTGGCTCAGCTTCTTTCTTCTTCCGAAGATCCTCTTCCTGGTGTTCAAGCCGATACATAGGATCCACTAGCTTGTCTCGATCTGAGGAAAGATCCATAACAAAATATCAGGCATTTGAAAATAAGGGATTCTGATGAATGAATGTAAATCTTTACAGGTTGTACCTTCATCTGCAGGAAGCAGCAGTGTCTCTGCATCCTCAACATCAAAATTTTCGGTCTTCTTCTCGGCCCCCGTGATTATGACATATTCAGTATTCTTTGGGTCTGTTTGTATGACCATTTCATGCTTGCAACAGGGTGATTTCATGGTGAAGCTCCATATCTGACAAATAACCAGTTGGTGAAACAATGTCAGAACAGCAGAGTGGGTAAGTGATTTAGAGGAGTATGCAACAGAAACTAGGATTTTCCATAAGACAAACACCAAAAATATGGAAAGCTCTAGGCATTAAGAATTTTTCAGATTTCAGATGACAACAAATGAACACGGGTGTTAGGATATATAAGTAAAAACATGCAGACCTTTTCCAGCGATATGACAGCTGCAACAGTAAGGATGGAGTCCTTTCTACCTTTTACCAACACTATTATACACAATTTACTAAACAGTCCCACATAAATCATATCAGGAATTAAAAGCTACTGCATACAACCTGTTTACCTCACAGGACTTCTTTCTCTAGAATATATAAATGAAGGAAGACAGATAGACAATAAACAAAAAGGATCTTGCTATTAGATACATCAAATGTAAAAGGAGCCCACAAAGGAGCCAAATAAGTAGACATCTTAAACCAGAAAAGGATGCAGGTCGCACACCCACACAGGTTGAATATGAATCTTAGGGCTAGACTGCAGTTATCCATACAGTGCTTACTTCTAAAGTTGCTGTGGAAAAGTGAATCTAATAGAATCTCATGGTTTGTTGATGGATCAGATTAAAGTTAAGACAAATTCTGTTCAACTCATATTCCATTCATATGTTCTGTTATTTGGAATACCTATGGAATCTCTGTCCAAACCTTTGTTTAGGAAAAAGGGATAAAGGGCGTACCCAGTGCAGAGAGCTCCCACTCTGTGCTGAGTCTGGGGAAGGGGTGTCAGTGGCATGCCTTACCCTCGCCTGTGCAATGCGAGGAGACTGCGACTCGAACCCAGGACCTTCCGGTCACAGGTGGGGTAAGACTCTACCGCTTGCACCAGGCCCGCCCTTCGTTTAGGAAAAAGGGATCAAGCAAAGAATTAAATATCTATAAGCAATTCCACAAACTAAGATACCATACTCCATGGGAATGTGAGACAGAGGTTAGAGCCTCAGAAAAGCATAAATTCTGAGCCTATTAGGTATAAACTAAAGAACTGAACTATAAAGGGTCTTAAGTTCCTTAAGGACCTGGTTGGATCATGAATCATTTTGAAACCATGGTATTTAAAAATAACAGTTATCTGTGCCAATACTACAGTTTGTCATTTGTGATTTGTCAATACCACAGTTTTTACAGATTTGTATGTCTGGTAATAGCAGTGTCGATTATCGAACATCACTCATGTTAATTTGTTTAATTAAATTCTCCTATGCTACTGATTTCTTATTAAAGACGATCGACACTCAGATCCCAAGTTCAAGGGTTAATCCATTAATTCGAAAGGTTGAATCACTTTCTTCAGCTTGATCAAAGTCGAAGGAAAATATCTCAAAGACTCGAACAAAAATACAGTGAAGCCTGTACTAAGGATAATATGCTAGTGATTTGTTATTGCAACAGAGGTAGAAAGTTCAAGGGGTAATTCATTTGGTACAAAGTTCAGGGGTTAATTCACATATTTGTACAAAGTTCAAGGTTTAATTCACATATTCGAAGGGCTGATCAGTTGAACCACTGCCTTCAACTTGATCAAAGTTGAAGGAAAATATCTCAAATAACAATACGAGGCCTGTACCAAGGATAATATGGGTTCATCAAATGGCAAGTGTGATACTAGCAGTTATGTTTCACAAAAATTAGTCATTGCCCATTGGTTTAGAATGAATGAACAACATTGACTTTTCATCAACAATAGGTATACTGGTTGCAATGACTAATGAATAGAGCCAGACAGATTCTCATTAATGATCAGCAGTTAGCAGGCGAGCAGATCACCCAACTTTATTAATTATTATGAATCACAATCACAACTTACAGAGGCAAGCTGGTAATAAAGCATATGGTGGCCCCATTTTGCTTAACAATGATTCAGGTAATGCTGAATCCTATATTCCTATTACATACAGAACAATCTGGTAAATGTTATTTCTTCTTTCAGTTTGAGAACTGCTAAAATACATACTATCGCAAAATCAAGCTATGAGGCGCAATCACTGGGATTTAAACATAGCTTAGTTGGCAACCTCAACATCAATAGTACAGTGCACATGCCTTGATTTTGCCCTTGGTTAGATGCTAATTCCATTTTCAAGAAATCCAGCTTCTCCTTAAAAATTTATTTAATCATTATAAATAATTTTGTCTGATGCACCTTATGAGGTATGCTTGTCAGAAAATGATGATAGTCCAGCCAGAATGTGAGGTTAATATCAATGTGTGCTTCAGTTCGGTTCCTGGCCGAGGCTAAACCAATTTATTGGGGTCAATAATAAAATACATAGGCTGATTAAGTTTATACGAAAGGAAATTTAGAAGATCTGTCATAATCTGAAAATCGAATCAATTAAGAAAAGATGATTTGAGAAAACATCTTATGCTGTACTAAATGGATATTATTGAACAGCAACAACACATAACAATGTAAGTAAAAGTTGTACAGTAATCAGGCAAGTACCTTGGTAGAGTAATAATTTCCGACTTGTTTCTTCTCAGCATTAAACCTTACTCCCTTCGCTATCATCGAATTGCATCCACCACACCAAATGTTGAAAGGCATCTCAAATCTGAAAAATCAACCCAAGCACATTAAACCAATGGATGAAAAGAATCAATGGTATAATAAGTGTTTTGTAAAAGAAATATCTACCTATGCAAATAAGCTAAATGGAATAGTGCCATGCAAATGTTCATTTCACCTCACAGCCGCTTTGATAATATATCAACATTCAAATAAACAATCTGAGCTGTTATAATCAGAAACTCATGTACCCACAATTTCACATCCAGGGGGGAAATCCACAGACAAGCATCTGCTGAATTCAAACTGATGCAGGGATCATGACTTCAAGCATTACTTTTGATTGAGGTAATGTTGAGAGCATTAAATTTAAGCCAAGCAGTGAGAATTATCAGGCAAACCGCCACATGAACTAAGTTCAAAAGGTTCGGTATACCTAAGCGATAAATGTGTAACAGCCGCTTTGATAATATATCAACATTCAAATAAACAATCTGAGCTGTTACAATCAGAAACTTGTGTATCCACAATTTCATATCCAGGGGGAAATCCACAGACAAGCATCTGTTGAATTCAAACTGATGCAGGAATCAAGACTTCAAGCATTACTTTTGATCAAGGTAATGTTGAGAGCATTAGTTTTTAAGCCAAGCAATGAGAATTATCAGGCAAACCGCCACATGAACTAAGTTCAAAAGGTTCGGTATAACTAAGTGATAAATGTGTTCAATTATTAGCAGTACCAACCATGCCTTTCAGCCAAAGGCAATTGTATGAAGTGCATTCAAATGCAAGGCACAAGGACATAACAGTATGATCAATCTGCCAATCTGTTGTTGAAGGATGTTTAATGCTTCAAAAGCTAATCAAGGACAAGTGATCGAAAAGGATTAGGGAGAACCATCCTGAGCCAGTGTTCCATGCATCCATATCATATCCCACCCACAAAAACAATTAAACAAACAAATGGGTATGTGCAGACCGGTGTGCATATTTGCATCCTCGTGTATGAGCAAACAAGAAAACGAAGTAATGTCTCACAAAAAGCAAACCTTATAATCAGGATGCCCTGATTGAGCTTCCTTGCCCGCTCCCTGAGCGCATGGTGGCCATGGAACTTGTTCAATCCACCCTGATCAAGCACATACAACAGGAACAGCAGCACGAATCAGCAGTCACGGCACATGAAACCAAATGAAGAGACTACAAAATGATTCACAAACGAAGAGATTCATACCTTCTTCGGGCTCCATTCTGGCGGATAGTAGAAGTTATCAGCTCTCGCCGCAGTGAGCGACGACTACAGGGAAACCAAGAGAAATAAATCCGTCAGACAACCAAACCACCGGCGAATAATAAACCATCATGTCTCCGCCCAACATGAATTTGCCGCCAAATTTAAGAAACTCCTGGGGATATATGGCGAGGGAGAACCCGAGATTGGGGATGCAGAACAAGGGAACAGAGCAAAGCCCCTAGGGTTAGATCTCCAACGTACCATGTTGCCTCTTGGCTGGAAGAAAGGGAGGAGGAAATCAGCAGATACGGTGACTTTTCAGTGGCAGCGGCGGCTTGCGGCGGCGATTTGCGACGGCGAAGGAAGCGAGAGAAACGGAGGTGCAGCACTCACAATTCGTCCAACACTGCAAAGTATAAACTTGAAATCACGAACCTGTGTTTCACATATCAAACTAGGACAACAAGTGATTACCTACGCACGTGTACTTCCGGATTGCTATAAAGTGGTTCTAATGGTTGTTTCCACCCAGTGGCGGACCTAGGACTGGAACTTAGGGTATGCCACGTCAATATTTCAACATACAATTTGGTATTCGGTACAATCCTAAAAAAAGTCGGTACACAATAAAAAAAATTCCACTAGCAATTCGGTATGTAAGCAATTAAGCAATTAGGTTCAATACTTGCATAGATTATAATATAAATAGTAGAAGCATATTAAGTCTTCATTGTTCATGGATTCTACAGAAAAATGAAATACCTCAATTATCATTGTTCATGGAATCTACAGAAAAATGAAATACATCAATTATCATTTACTGATCTACTGTACTGACTGGGGTTAAGGAGGAGAATAGGGATTTACCTTTGATTTGGCCGGTTTGGGGGCTGGGGCGCCGCGGTGTGGTTGTGGGTTGGCACCACGTCGCGCTCTTTTTCTTCGGCGGGGCCGACGTCGGGGCGGGCCGGCGGCTGGTGACGAGCCGGAGCCGCGACTGGAGTCTAGGGGCGCCCGGGCGGGCTGGCGCCGGCGGCACTGCGGCAGCCGGCAGGCGGACCAGGCGACCGACGCGGCGAGCGGGCTCCGGCCGGATCCGGCGAGCGGACGCTGCTGGCCTCGTGGCGAGCCGCAAGCGGCGCCGGCGCAGCGCTGGAGGAGAGGCGCAGGCGGGCAGCGCTGGGCAACAGGGCGAGAGGCGGCGTGACGCGGGGGACATCCCTATCCATCTTGCGGTATACATCTATAATCCAGGAGGAGCCCAATAACTGGCCCAGAACGGCCCAACAAACTACAAGGAGCCGGTCAGCCAGCTGTTTGCTTTTTTTTTTCCTGCCCGCCGTGCTGCAAAAGCGTCCGACGGTCCGAGCGAACCCTTCCAAAAAAGAAAGCGTCCGAGTGAATGATTCAAAAAAAAAAGTCCGAGCGTAGTGCAACGTGACATCAGCTAGGCATGTTTGGTAACTTTTTTCTTTGATATTTTTCTTGGCCTATTATATCCTTAAACCCGGTGATATTCACTTTACTTTTAAGAAAGGGTAAATTGCATAACTGCCCTCATTTCGGACTCCAACTACACATTTGCCCCTCTTTTTTGAACTTCGCATGTTTGCCCCTATTTTTTTAAATCCGAACCGTTCGTCTGCACTCACTTCTCAACGCAGTAAGCTGAACCCAATATAAACTCGGTAGCACAAAAGGTTGAAGAGATAAAATGGTAGAAAATGACGATTTTACCCTTTGCCTTATCCAAAACACCTCGTCTCCCATCCAGGCATCTCGTGACCCCTAGCAAAGGAATCCCCCCCCCCTCTCTCACTGGTGGCAGCCGATGTATGGTGGAGCAGCAGCCGGCGGGGACAGGCGGCGTGTGGCCGGGGCTCAAGTCGCACGCAGCGAGCGGCACAGGGCCTCGGTCGTCGCTCGCCTCGCGAACAGCGTGTGGCTGCGGCTCGCGTCGCGGGCGGCCTAGGTCCTCAGCCGCTGCTTGCCTCGCGGGCGGCGTGTGGCCGCGACTCGCCTTGTGGGCGGCGGGTGGCGCAGGAAGGTGTGGAAGAGAGGAAGATGACAAATCTGATGTTCTTCAGACTTTCCAAAATTTTCTAAGTTTTGTTGAAAGGAAGTTCGACAAGAAAATTCTATCAATGCAGTCCAATTGGGGAGGCGAGTATGAAAAGTTGAATTCCTTCTTTCAACGAATTGGCATTGCCCACCGAGTCTCCTGCCCTCACGCGCACCAACAAAACGAAGCTGCAGAGAGGAAGCATCACCACATTGTTGAGGTAGGTCTTGCACTCCTTGCCAACGCATCCATGCCTTTAAAATACTGGGATCAAGCCTTTATTACAGTCACACACATCATTAATATTCTTCCCAGTAAGGTTATTGGATTTGATACTACAATGGAGCGGCTCCTCCAAGAAAAAACCGATTATAGTTCCCTTAGAATCTTTCGTTGTGCATGCTGGCCCAACTTGAGACCATACAATCAGCGCAAGCTCTCTTTTCGCTCTATTTTCGGTGTGTCTTTCTTGGATACAGTCCCATGCACAAAGGCTTCAAGTTCCTTGACATCACCACTGGCCGAATATACTGTCAGACCCGGAGCAGCGGGACTGCACACTTGGCATAGATATTCTGAAATAGGGGATGGCGCATGGGCCATACTTTATCCCTATTGTAACTAGTCAAACTGAGCTAGATTAGTCGGAGCATAAGGAAACTACTCGAGTAGTACTTGGGTAGGACTCCTCAACCTGTATCTGGCTAGGATTTCCATGTAACACTGTCCCCCCCCCCCCCCCCCGAGTATATAAGGGCGGGCAAGGACCCCCTCGAAATACATCAATCTCAAGGCAATACAAACCTCTACACAGGACGTAGGGTATTATGCTCTCAGCAGTCCGAACCTGTCTAAACTTTGTGTTCCTTGCACCTTCAAGTTCCTGATCTCGGCGACACCCTACCTACAATCTACCACCTTGGGGGTATCCCTCGGTGGCCTTGGCGGTAAAACACCGACAGCTGACGCACTAGGTAGGGGTGTTCATCGAACATCCACAGGAGAATTTGATGGCAACGTTCAACTTCACCAACGATATGCTCGATGAGGGCACAACTTTTATCTTCGGCTCCTGGATCTGCATCGCTAATGGCTCGGGTGGCTTCAGCAGCCACCTAGCCAATTCCCACTTTCCCAGGAACCGGAGGCATCAGCAACTAGTCGTCTCAACGAACTCTTTGAGTTCATCGACGACCTTGAAGAGATGCTTCCTTATCTCGCTAGAGAGATCGAGGAGATGTCCGTCCATGATGCGATTTCGACTCGTGCTCCACCACGACTTCCTGGTTCGGACTCAATCCGATCTGATGAAGGGCATACCAGATTCCAGATTGGACTATGCAACGCGACCTCTACCCACCACTACTGGAAATCAACACTTCCGTGATGCCCTGCTTTCGTCGTTGAAAAGGCAAAATTTGTCATAAAGGGAGTTTTGTGATGAATTTGTGACGAAAACGGGTCTGTTGTAGAAATCGCGTCAAGTTATTTCTACCGTGATGAAATCCCGAAAAACATCACAGAATTGATGTTTTCTATGACGAAAAAAGACCCGTCATGGAAGCAAATTTTGGTTCTATGACAAGCCGAAAAACATCATAAAACAACCGGATCCACGTGTCCCGGTCCATGCTGGCACCTGATATGGCGCCGTCCAAGCTGGCACGCCACGTGGCTTCGTCCACGCTGGCACGTGATGTGGCCAGGACACGCTGGCATGCCACGTGGTTGTCAGACCCGGGGCAGCAGGACTGCACACTTGGCGTACATATTCTTGTAGTAGGGGATGACGCATGGGCCATGCCTTATCCTAATTGTAACTAATCGTATAGAGCTAGGTCTAGTCGGATGTAAGGAAACTACCGATAACGTACTCAGGTAGGATTCCTCGTACCGTCCCCGACTAGGATTTCTATATAAGGGCGGGCAGGGACCCCTCCAAAACATCTCATAACCGCTAAGGAAATACAAACCACACACGACGTAGGGTATTACGCTCTCGGCGGTCCGAACCTGTCTAAACTTTGTGTTTCTTGCACCTTCGAGTTCCTGATCTCGGCGACACCCTACCTACAACCTACCACCTCGGGGGTATCCCTCGGTGGGTTTGGCGGTAAAACACCGATAGCTGACGCGCTAGGTAGGGCTGTTCATCGAGCATCCACCGGAGAACTTGATGGCATCGTTCAACTTCACCAGCATCGTGCTCGACAAGGGCACAACTTTCATCTTCGGCTCCTGGATCTGCATCGCCAACTGCTCAGGTAGCTTCGACAACCACCTAGCCAGCACCATGGAGCCCGAAGCATCGAGCTGTTCGAGCGGACTCGACGAGTTCATCGACAGCCTCGACGAGATGCATCTGCCTCTCACCCCGCGGACCGAGGAGAATTCCGTCTCCGACATGTTTTCGACTCGTGTCTCGACACGACTCTCCGGATCAGACCCGATCTGGTCCGGGAAAGAGCGTACCTGATTCTGCTTCGGATCACGCAACGCGACTTCCACCTACAGGGAGGCCCTACAATCTAAGTTCATCTCCGACTTGGAGGAGGACTTGGATCTCCTACTCAAGCTCGGGGACGAGGATGCCACCGCTAGCCGGGAGGCTCCCATTTTCGACACCTACTCGGATTCAGATGACGACCCTGACTCCTCGACGGTTAGTCATCTGGGTTTGAGCATTACGACTACCGCGCAAGGCTGATTCGTGTACTGGAAGGGCATGAAGCCCTTTGAACTACTCGATAATGACACCCGCCTAGTAGCCACCATCCAGGAACTGCCCTTCCAACAAGGCAGACCACTTTCCCCCATCCAGGAGGAAGGCTCTGGCTCCACGGCTTCGACTGTACTCGTCACCACCGACTACTCAGGCGACTAATGTCCAGAATGCGAGGTCTACATGGCTTCACTCCGCGAGGTCGACGACGACGAGCCAGGGATCGAGTTCGACAATGAACTCGAGAACGACATCTCAAGCGATGAAAACACAGCCGATGCTCCTCAAGACAAAGATGAAGAGCAGAAGCAACGTCGCCGCCTAAGGAACTCCAAGCGGAACAAGCGTAGGCGCAACGCCCAGGAGCACGCTCGCAACCCGCAATGGTGAAGAAACCTACGCGGGGAGTTTGAAGCAGCGACTGACGAAGAATTTGTCACCCCCATGGGTAACATCTACGAAGCTTCCCTGCTTCTGCAACAAATTCCACAAACGGACGCAACTCAGCGGATCATGCGACTTGTCAAGCAAGCTGCAGTCCAACTGGACAAGATGGACCGCTGAAATCTGTCCAGCATACGCGCTCCAGGTCGGAGTGCCACGGCAGCTCTGTACCCCAGGCTAGTCGTACTACTGGGGGTCATCCCAATCCCCGCAACAACCGACAAGCCGAACAAGAGGTGCAGCAGCATCCGCACGGCCCAAGGCCCAGAGGGGGAGGACAACCCGCGGGAGGCCAAGGCCACCAAGGGAACCCACCACTCCCACCACCTCCTGGGGACTTGAGGCAGCATATAAACCTCAACCGCGACGCGCGCACCATCATCTCCAACCAACAGCAAGAGCGGTTTGAGGACGCCGCCCGCGAGGACAGTGATATCTTCCCAGCTTTCACTGAAAATATCACCAGTTGCGAGATTCCGAAGGACTTTAAGCCCACAAACATTCCAAAGTATGACAGGAAACATGATCCGCGGTAGTGGCTATGATACTACTCCGCGACCATCGAAGTGTGTGGGGGCTCTAACTCAACGGAAGCCCTCTACTTTCCGATGGCCCTGGAAACCACACCACTCACATGGCTGGAGACTCTCCGGCCAAACTCCATCGACTCCTGGGAGGCTCTGAAGCGGGTCTTAGTCGACAACTTCCAGGGCTCCATGATCCCGACAGGTACTCGCCATGACTTGTCGTAGGTCAAGTAGGAGGAGAACGAGACCTTGAGGTCGTACACACGCCGTTTCTTCGACACCCACGCCACTATCACCAACATCGCTGATGAGGAGGTCATCCGCTGCTTCCGCAACGGCCTAGCCATGAAGCAAACATACAGGGAGTTCGGGAGAAACCTCCCGACTACCCTACTCGAGCTCCGGGACATGATGCAGTGATGGGCGGATCAAGAAGATGAGGAGAATGAGTGTTTTCCCAAGCGCAGGACCGACAAGGGCAACAACAACAACCGCTCCGACAAGGGCCAGTACAACAACTCCGGTGCCGCTCGCAAGTAGAAGCCCGAAGACCAAGTGGCCAACGTCGAGCGTAATCCTCGCAGCAAGAAAGTCGGGCAAGCTCCAGGATCAGTACGAGAAGATCCTCCACAGGCAATGCCCGATGCACCCAAAGGCCAAGCACATGATGTTTCAGTGCACCATCCTCCGCAAAAGTCTCAATGCACCGCCTCCTCCCAACGACGAGGAGAAGGACAAAGATAAGGAGAACGAGGGCAACGACAAGTCGGGCCCCCTGGGTTTCCAGCACCCGACTAATACCATCAACGTCATCTTCGGAGGCGACGACGGTATCCTCACCAAGCGCGCTCAGAAGCTATTTCGACGCGAGATCCTGCCAATCGAGCGAGCCGTGTCGCATCCTTTGAGACACAGCAAGGTCCCGATCTCTTTCTCCAGAGAGGATCAATGGACCAGCTTCTCCGAGCCGGGAAAACTTCCGCTCATTCTGGATTCGGTAGTCACGGGCTCTACGTTGTCCCGAGTACTCATCGACGGGGGAGCGGTTTAAACCTGCTCTTCCCGAGTAACGCGGTTTAAATGAGGCTGGACATCGACAAGATGCTTACTCCCAGCAAGGCTTCGTTTTACGGGATCGTCCCGGGTAACGCGGCTACACCGATCGGCTTGGTTACACTGCTAGTTACTTTTGGGACGACCGACAACTTCCGTACGAAGTACATAAAGTTCGAAGTGGCGAACTTTGAATCTTCGTACCACACCATCCTTGGCAGGCTAGCCCTAGCCAAGTTCATGGCGGTACCCCACTACATCTACCTGGTCCTCAAGATGCCAGACAACTCAGGTGTACTCTCCCTCCGAGGTGATGTAGAAAAGTCCTACGACTGCGACCAAGAGGCGATCGAGTACGCTACTTCTGCGCACGTGCCAGAGCCTTCATCCGAAGTACTCGCGACCGCTCAACAAATCTCTGAGACAGAGCTGGAGGTGGCGAACAAGAAACCAAGCCAGTCGAGGGTGAAGCCATACTCCGACGTCGGCATCAAGACCATCCAGCTCCAGGAGGGTGACCCATCCAAGACCGCCCTGATCGTCGAGCACTTGGATAGCAAATAGGAACTCGCGCTCGTCAACTTTCTTAGGGCCGACCGAGACATTTTCGCATGGAAACCAGCGGATATGCCAGGTGTGCCCAAGGGGTTGATCGAGCACACTCTGAAAGTTGATTCCAAGGCCACTCCGAGGAAGCAACGACTATGTTGTTTCTCTCAAGAAAAGAGGCAGGCCATCAAAAAGAGCTAGCTAAACTACTCGCAGCTGGTTTCATCAAAGAGGTTTACCACCCAGAGTGGCTAGCCAATCATGTACTTGTTCTTAAAAAGAATAATAATGAATGGAGAATGTGTGTCGATTATACCGATCTCAATAGGCACTGCCCGAAAGATCCTCTATCGCTCCCCCACATCGATCAGGTTATCGACTCCACCGTTGGCTGTGTTCTGCTCTCCTTCCTCGATTGCTACTCGGGTTATCATCAGATTTCCCTCAAGGAAGAAGACCAGAACAAGACCGCGTTTATCACCCCGTTCGGCGCCTACGTATACACAACTATGTCGTTTGGGCTAAAGAACGTGGGTGCAACTTACCAGCGGGCCATACAGCTATGCCTCGCTGACCAGCTACATCGCAATGTTGAAGCCTATGTGGATGACGTGGTCGTCAAGACCCGAAATCCCAACGAGTTCATATCTGATCTCGAGGAAACCTTCAACAGTCTGCGCAAATTTCTATGGAAGCTCAACCCGACTAAGTGCGTCTTCGGCGTACCTCAAGGGAAACTCCTTGGTTTCATCATCAGTCACCGAGGAATTGAGGCTAACCCTGAAAAGATTACCACTATCACTAGCATGTGGGCTCCACAGAAGATCAAAGATGTGTAGAAGCTCACCGGCTGCATGGCGGCATTAAACAGATTTATCTCTCGACTTGGAGAATGGGGCCTACTCTTCTTCAAGCTCCTCAAGCGGCAGGACAACTTTGTTTGGACTGAGGAAGTGGCGCAGGCATTGGAGGACCTCAAGGTTCACCTCCAATCGCTCCCCATCCTTACGGCTCCGAACCCAGGCGAGAACCTGCTACTCTACATCGCTGCGACTACTCACGTAGTCAGCACGAATATAGTGGTGGAGCGAAACAAGGAAGGCCATGCATTTGGCATGCAGCGGCCAACGTATTTCGTTAGCGAAGTCCTTTCTGAGTCGAAGGTTCGTTACCCGTCGATTCAGAAACTTCTCTATGCTATACTCATCACCTCCAGGAAGCTTTGCCACTACTTCGACGAGTACAAGATCTCAGTTGTCATTGATTTCCCATTGGCGGGCATACTCCACAATTTGGATGCCACTGGACGTATCTCTAAGTGGGCAGTGGAACTGGGGGCTCTCAACATCGACTTCAAGCCACACACCGCCATCAAGTCACAAGCTCTAGTCGACTTCCTGGCTGAGTGGCAAGAAAACCAAGTACCAACTCCAGCTAACCAGCCAGAGCATTGGGTCATGTACTTCGACGGATCCCTCAAGCTCGAAGGCGGTGGCGTAGGAGTACTATTCATCAGTCCAACCGGCGAGCAACTTAAATATGTATTCCAGATACTATTTAAGGTCTCCAACAACGAAGTCGAGTACGAGGCACTACTGCACGGGCCACGCCTGGCTGTCTCCCTTGGCATCAAGCGAATACTCGTTTTCGGCGACTCCTTATTGGTGGTCCAACAATGTAACAAAGAGTGGGACACCAACAAGGAAACAATGGACACGTATGTCGAAGAAATCCGCAAGATCGGGAACAAGTTCTCAGACCTAGAGATTTGTCATGTGCTCCGTGACAACAAAATTGGGGCTGACGTACTCCCAAAGCTAGGCTCTGAACGAGCCAAAGTTCCGGCTGGAGTCTTCATTCACGAGCTCCACCATCCATCTATCCCCAGGAAAGAGTACAACACCATTGACCAAGGTCCTATGGACTTCAGTCAAGAGGTCTTTATGATTGACGTCGACTGGCGTTCCCAGTTCGTCGACTTGATCAAGGACAAGAAGTTGCCCCCCAACATAGTGCCGAGGCTATCCAACTAGTCAGGCGAAGCAAGGGTTACGTTCTAGTGGGGGATAAACTCTACAAGCGTGGATCAGCATCAGGGGTACTCATGAAGTGCGTGACTACTGCAAAAGGGCGGGAAATCCTGGAAGAAATTCTTGAGGGCGCGTGTGGCAATCATGCAGCCTCCCGCACACTAGTTCGGAAGGCTTTCAGGTCCGGGTTCTATTGGCCTACAGCTTTGGCAGATGCCGAAGATATCGTTCGCCAATGTATCAACTGCCAATTCATCGGTAAACAAGCTCATGTCCCCGCCCACACGCTGATCACCATACCATCTTCTTGGTCGTTCGCCTGTTGGGGCCTCGATATGATTGGTCCATTGACAACAACACCAGGAAGTTTTAGTCACGTGTTGGTGGCAATCGACAAGTTCACAAAGTGGATCGAGTACAAGCCAATTACAACACCGACGATGGACAGAGTAGTCACCTTCATCTGTGACATACTTCGCCGTTTTGGTTTCCCTCATACAATCATCACTGATCTGGGATCCAATTTTACATCACATGTCAGACCTGGGGCAGCAGGACTGCACGCGTGGCGTAGAACATTCTAGAGTAAGGGGTAGGGCATGTCCCATACCTTATCCATATGTAAAGTACTCGTAAGCCAGTACAACTAGTTGGTACAGAAGGAAACTACCGAGAGTACTCGGTTAGGAGTCCTAAGCTCGTACCAGACTAGGATTTCCATGTAACCCGGTCCCCCCAGGATATATAAGGGCGGGCAGGGACCCCTCCAAAACATATCCCATAACCCCAAGGCAATACAAACCATACAGGACGTAGGGTATTACGTATACTGCGGCCCGAACCTATCTAAACCCTTGTGTTTCTTGCACCATCGAGTTCCTGATCTCGGTGACACCCTAACCACAAGTCTACTACCTTAGGGTATCCCTAGGTAGGCTTGCTGGTAAAGCACTGACAGCTGGCGCGCCAGGTAGGGGTGTTCATCGAAGATCCACCGAAGAATTCGATGGCGACGTTCAACTTCACCAGCGATGTGCTCCCTGTGGGCACAACCTTCATCTTCGGCTCCTAGGTCTGTGTCTCCGACGACACAGGCGACTTCCGTCGGCACCTTGTCGACGACAAGCCGGAGGCACGTGCGGCAACCTCCAGCAGCGACCTCGACGAGTTTGTTGACAATCTTGGCAAGGTGTTGCTCCCTGACCTCGCCAGGGAGATCGAGAAGCTGTCCGTTTTCGACGCGACTCCTACTCGTGCTGCACTAGGCTTCCCCGGATCGGACTCGACTCCATCTGGGGGAGTGCGTGACCGATCCCCGTTCGGTTTGCGCAACGCGGCCACTGTCTACCAGAAGGCCACCAAGTCCAAATTCTACTCCGCATTGGAGAAAGACCTAGACGAACTACTCGAGCTTGGGAAGAAGGACGCCACCGCATGTCGGGAGGCCCCTATCTTCGATGACTACGACTCGGACTCCGATCCCGAGGCCGAACCCTACTCGGATGGCCAGGGATTGGTTATAACCTCCACCCCGGAGGGTCGCTTCGTGTACTGGAAGGGCATGAAACCCTCCGAACTACTCGGAGACGATGAAGGACTAGTCGCTCACCTTGATTCCCTGCCTTTTTAAGAGGGCAGACCACTCGGTGAGTGTACCCCCGACGGAACTGTACTCGTGGACTACAGCTCCGACGACCCATCCATCCACCGCCATGTCTTCATGGCAGAATCCGACGAGTACAACGATAGGCAACCCTGACCCCCAAGTCCAGACGGCCCTGCGCTTGGCCCAGAAAGCACTCATCCAGATCAACCGGCAAAACCCGATGCCCTTGGTCTCACAAAGGCGCGAGGGCCAGGGTGAAAGCCAAGCTAGCAGAACACCTAGGGGCACCCAAGGCGCCAAGCTGCTCCATCCAACAACCACCAGTAGTGGAGCCGCCCTGCTGCTCCCCAAGGAAGCCGCCAAGCACCCCAAGCATCCGTTGGCAACTACCACCGCTCAGAGATCGAGAAGATGCCAACGGGAGACCTCCGCGACAAGATTATGGCCGGGATTGACGCCAGCTCCATCATCAACAACCGGAGGAGGGAACGTACCAGAGCCAAGGGGAACGCCGTGCGGGACGACAATGATCGCTTCCCTGCATTCTCCCCCCGCTTCGACAACTACAAGTACCCGGACGGATTCAAACCTATTGGCATCACCAAGTACGATGGTAAGCAATCTTCTCAGCAGTGGGTACGCATTTACTCGACAACCATTGAAGTTACAGGCGGGACCAACACCACCAAGGTCGCCTACTTCCCGATGGTCTTGGAGACCGCCCCACTCACATGGCTAGAGAGCCTGACCAAGAACTCAATCGACTCCTGGGAGCAACTGCGCGACATCTCCATCGACAATTTCTAAGGGGCGATCGCACGAGAAGGTACTCGACATGACCTGTCCCAGTGCAAGCAAGAAAGGAACGAGCTCATACGCTCGTACACACGCCGCTTCTTCGACACCCGGGCCACGATCGCCAACATCTCGGAGAGCGACATCATCGACTGCTTCCACAACGGCCTCACCGACCAGGCTCTATTCCGCGACTTCGGGCGCAACCGTCCCAAGACCGTTCCTGCTCTCCGAGACATGATGCAGACCTGGGCAGACCAAGAAGAGCAGGAGCGCGACCGGTTCTTGAAGCGCGGAAATGACTACTTGAAGCGTAACAACGACCACCGCAACGACAGAGGACAGCGGGACTACTCGGGATCCTCCCGAAAGCGCAAGCCAGACGATCTTGTCGCGGCTATCAATCGCACCCGCGAGGCAAGAAGAATAACAACAACAACAAGCTGCTAGAGGAATTCGACAAACTCCTACAGAAGCAGTGCCCGTGGCACCCACACTCAAAGCACGTTGCTTTCGAGTGCTATCAACTCCGGAGGTCCCTCAACGCCCCGCCCTTGGATAAGGGTGACAAGAAGAAGAAGAAGAAGGACAAAGACAACGAGGACCCGGAGAACAAGATAGATGCCGGGGATTTCCCGGATGTATCCAAGGTGGTCAACGTCATCTTCAGTGGCGAATCGAGATTTGTCTCCAAGAGGACTCAGAAGCTTCACCGCCGCGAGATCTTATCCATCGAGCCTGGGGTACCACGACCTTTCGGTGGTCGGAGGTCCCCATCTCGTTCTCCAGGGCGGATCAGTGGACGAACTTTTCTGAGCCAGGCAAGCTCCCACTAGTCCTAGACCCTGTGGTTGCGGACATCATGCTCGCGAAAGTACTCATCGACGGAGGCAGCGTACTCAACATCATCTTCGCGAGTACTTTAAGGAAGATGGGGGTGAGCTTCTTCGACAAGCTCACTCCCAACAAGGTTCCCTTCTACGATATCGTGCCGGGGAATGCAGTTACGCCGCTTGGCACGGTGGTGCTCCCCGTCACCTTTGGGACGAGGAAAAACTACCATACCGAGTTCATCAAGTTCGAAGTAGCCAACTTCGAAACTTCGTACAACGCCATACTGGGCAGACCGCCAATGGCCAAGTTCATGGCCGTACTACACTACGTGTACTTACTCCTGAAGATGCCAGGAAAGAACGGTGTCCTCACCTTCCGTGGCGATCTGGAGAAGTCCTACGACTGCGACCAGAAGGCCATTGAGTACTCCTTGACTACCCGTGTACTAGATACTTCAGGAGAAGTACTCGCGGTTGCGGAGAAGCTCTCCGAAGTGGACCTGGAGGTTCCCCAGAAGAAGGCTAACCACTCAAAGGTACAGCCAACTGGCGAACTCGTATTGAAGACCATCCAGCTCCAGGAGGGAGACTCGTCCAAGATAGCTCTGATCGGGTCACAACTCGACCCCAAATAGGAAAGCGCGCTCATCAGTTTTCTTAAGGCCAACCGAGACATATTCGCGTGAAAACCAGCAGATATGCCAGGGGTGCCCAAGGAACTGATCGAGCATAGTTTAAAAGTAGATCCTGATGCTACCACTAAAAAGCAGCGTCTCCGTAGATTCGCCCAGGATAAGAGGGAAGCAATAAAAAAGGAGTTGGCTAAACTACTTGTGGCTGGTTTCATCAAAGAGGTGTACCACCCAAACTGGGTCGCCAATCCTGTCCTGGTAAAAAAGAAGTATAATAATGAATGGAGAATGTGCGTTGATTATACCGATCTCAACAAGCACTGCCCGATTGATCACTTTGGGCTACCGCGCATTGATCAAGTAATAGACTCCACCGCCGGCTGCGTACTACTCTGCTTCCTTGACTGCTACTCGGGCTACCATTAAATTGCCCTCAAGGAAGAAGATCAAATCAAGACCGCCTTCATCACGCCCTTTGGGACT
Organism: Panicum miliaceum; assembly: GCA_032594955.1. NCBI lineage: Eukaryota > Viridiplantae > Streptophyta > Magnoliopsida > Poales > Poaceae > Panicum > Panicum miliaceum. Next base: position 41,648,342 of record CM064061.1, on the reverse strand, counting down.
TATGCCTACAAGACTATGTCCTTCGGACTGAAGAACGCGGGGGCTACATACCAGCGGGCAATACAAATGTGTTTCGCAAACCAACTACACCGCAATGTCGAGGCCCATGTGGATGACGTGGTCGTTAAGACCAGAATTCCCGAGGACCTCATTGCAGACCTGGAGGAAACGTTCAACAGCCTCCGGAAGTTCCAATGGAAGCTCAACCCGATGAAGTGCGTTTTTGGCGTACCGTTAGGGAAACTACTCGGGTTCATCATCAGTCACAGAGAGATTGAGGCTAACCAGGAGAAGATCACCGCCATCATCGATATGAAGGCTCCGACAACGATCAAGGACGTGCAGAAGCTGAGAGGGTTCATGGCAGCATTGAACAGGTTCATATCCAGATTTGGAGAACGGGGCCTTCCCTTCTTCAAGCTCCTGAAGCAGAAAGACAAATTCCACTGGATGGAGGAAGCTGAGCAGGCACTACAGGACCTCAAGCAACACCTTAAGTCGCCTCCCATCCTCACACGACCACGTCCAGGAGAGAATCTGCTGATGTACATCGCCGCAAGTACTCACGTCATCAGCACAACAATTGTGGTGGAGCGCAACGAGGAAAGCCATGCATTTGGAGTGGAGAGGATAGTTTATTTCATCAGTGAAGTACTCTCTGAGTCGAAGGTTTGTTACCCTCCAATCCAGAAACTACTCTACGCAATACTGGTTACATCAAGGAAGCTCCGCCACTACTTCAACGAGTACAAGATCTCAGTTGTTACAGATTTCCCGTTGGCGGATATACTCCACAATTGGGATGCCACTGGTCGCATATCCAAGTGGGCAGTAGAACTGGGAGCCCTCTCAATCAACTTCAAGCCAAGAACAGCCATCAAATCCCATGCATTGGTTGATTTTATCGCCAAGTGGCAAGAAAATCAAGTGCCAACACCAGCCAGCCGACTAGAGCATTGGACGATGTACTTCAATGGGTTGCTCAAGCTTGAGAGCGGCGGGGCTGAAGTACTTTTCATCTCTCCGAAGGGTGAACAACTCAAATATGTCTTGCAAATCCTTTGGAAGGTGTCCAACAACGAGGCCGAGTACGAAGCGTTACTACACGGGCTCCGCCTGGCAGTCTCCCTGGGCATCAAGTGACTACTCGTGTACGTCGACTCTCTTCTGGTCATGCAGCATGTCAACAAAGAGTGGGACTGCACAAAGGAGGAGATGGATGCATACGTCATGGAAGTGCGCAAGTTGTAGAACAAATTCGTTGGCTTGGAGATTCACCACGTCGTCCGGGGCAACAATGTTGGAGCAGATGTACTCTCCAAGCTTGGATCTACTCGAGCACAAGTCCCAGTCGGGGTATTTATCTAAGAACTCAAAGAATCATCAATCAAGACCACGAGTCAAGCAACCACCGGCTCGGGACCCTCGGATCCCAGTCGGGAGGTCATGATGATGGAGGCCGACTGGCGGGGGATGTTTATCGACTTCATCAAAGAAAAGAAACTACCTCCTGGAGTGACCAAGAAAAGCCCAGAAGCAATCCGCATCATGAGGCGCAGCAAGGGGCTTGTCATCGTGGGAGATAAACTCTACAAGCGTGGAGCTAGCACCGGAGCTAGACCCGGGGCAGCGGGACTGCACGCGTGGCGTAGAACATTCTAGAGTAAGAGGTAGGGCACTCATAAGCCAGTACAACTAGTCAGTACAGAAGGAAACTATCCGAGAGTACTCGGTTAGGACTCCTAAGCTCGTACCAGACCAGGATTTCCATATAACCCTGTCCCCCCAGGATATATAAGGGCGGGCAAGGACCCCTCCAAAACATAGCCCATAAACCCAAGGCAATACAAACCATACAAGACGTAGGGTATTACGCATACTGCGGCCCGAACCTGTCTAAACCCTTGTGTTCCTTGCACCATCGAGTTCCTGATCTCGGTGACAGCCTAACCACAAGTCTACTACCTTAGGGTATCCCTAGGTAGGCTTGCCGGTAAAACACCGACATCACATGAGTTCTGGGAGTTCTGCGAACAAAGCGGCATTGAGGTCAAGTACGTTTCGGTGGCTCACCTGAGGGCCAATGGCCAAGTGGAGCGCACTAACGGCTTGATACTCGATGGACTCAAGAAAAGACTCTACAATGAGAACAACAAAAAGGGAGGCAAGTAGATAAACAAGTTACCAACAGTCGTCTGGGGGCTTCATACTCAACCGAGCAAAGCCACAAGACAGTCACCGTTCTTTCTCGTCTACGGGTCAGAAGCAATTCTTCTAGCCGATATCATGTGGGAGTCACCCACTGGAGATGTATGAGGAAGGAGAAGGTCGGACCGGTCGGACCAGTGGGTCCAGAGTCTGCACCTCAGCTAATGCTTGCATCGGCTTTCGAAGGTTAAATACTTCTTCACAACAACATAACCAGATGCTTGCTGAGCCAGAGCGTTACCGTGCCCATTCTCTTCTCTTGGTATATGTCTTATCATAAATTCATCAAAGCAAGAGATGATATCAAGGCATTTATCAAGATATGCATTTAGGGAACCATTATAACATAGGCATACCTTGGATACTTGTTGCACCACCAGAAGTGAATCACCAAAGGCTTCAACATATTTCACGCCCATAGATTGCAAAATTTCCAATCCAAATAGAAGTGCTTCATATTCAACTTGATTATTTGTGCAAACCTCCTCCAAGTGGTTTGAAAACTCAAAAACAACACCATTTGGAGAAATAAGAACAGTACCAATTCCTTGACCATCGTCACAAACCGATCCATCAAAATATAACTTCCATGGTGTGCAAGTAACATAGCCGACTTCTAAATCACGCTCATCATTAATCTAATGCTCAATGATAAAATATGCTACAATCTGGCCTCTCATAGATCTCAAAGGTTGACAAGACAAATCATACTCAACTAATGCATAAGCCCACTTGTCGATTCTACCACTCAAAATCGGCTTATGTAACATATATTTGATCACATCGATTTGACATACTACTATGCATGTACTAGATAGTAGATAATGCATCAACTTGGTACAAGCATAATATAGAGACAAACATAATTTTTCAATAAAAGTATACCTTGTCTCCGCATCAATAAGTCGTCGGCTTATATAAGTAATGACATACTCCTTGCTCTCACTCTCTTGAGTCAAAACAGCTCCAATAACTTTGTCCTCTCCTGCCACGTAAAGCCTGAAAGGAACCCCTCTCCTGGGCGCCCTGAGTACCGGTGGTGAAGACAAATACCGCTTAAGCTTTTCAAACACCACTTGTTGTTCTGCCCCCCAAGTAAATTCGGCGTCATTCTTTAGCCGAAGAATAGGAGTAAAAACATCAATCTTTCCAGACAAGTTAGATATAAACCTTCTCAAGAAATTCACCTTGCCTAAAAACTTTTGCAAGTCCCTCTTGCAAGTAGGAGCCTCAACTTTCTTCATGGCTTCAACTCTCTTAGGATCAATCTCTATGCCTTTCTCATGAATGACAAAACCAAGAAACTTCCCAGCTGATACACCAAAGGCACATTTGAGTGGATTCATCTTCAAACCATACCGATGCATCCTTTCAAGAGCAAGTCTCAAATCGGCTAAATGATGATCTAAACCAACCGATTTAATAACAATATCATCGATGTACACCTCTATGATGACACCAAGTAAATCATGGAAGATCAAATTCATAGCTCTTTAATAAGTTGCACCGGCATTTTTCAACCCAAAAGTCATAACAACCCACTCAAACAATCCAACAAATCCTGGACATCTAAAGGCCGTTTTAGACGTATCTTCTTCGGTCATGAATATTTGATTGTAACCAGAATTACCATAAAGAAAGCTAATAACACGATGTCCAGAAGCTTCATTGATTAACATATCCGCTATAGGCAGAGGATACTCATCTTTAGGAGTAGCTTTATTAAGATCTCTAAAATCAATGCAAACTCCAATTTTCCCCGAATCTTTCTTCTCAACAGGCACAATATTAGAGATCCAATCAGCATACAGCAAGACCGAATGAAATCAGCATCTATTAAACGATCAATTTCTTCTTTAATTCGGTCATATATAATGGGATTGAAACGTCTACCAGGTTGTTTATAAGGTCTAAAATCGTCTTTTATTGGCAACCCATGTTCAACCAAATCATGACTCAAACCAGGCATTTCAGTGTAACTCCACGCAAAACAATCCACATACTCCTTCAATAACTTTATTAAATCGGCTTTATATTCAGCCGATAAATTCTTGTTTACAAAAGTCGGCCTAGAGATAGTACCATCTCCAAGATCTACCCTTTCTTAGGATCAGCCAACGTAAAACCTTGGCCCTTAACTATATCATCAAGTTATTCAATGGCTTCACACATATCGTTCATACGCGCCCGATAGTGATCAATCCGCTACTGTAGCTAATCTGAACTGGACCGGTCCGAGCGGTCGGACCGGTTGTTCCTGTGCACCGATCTGGAATAGACCGGTCTAACCGGCCGGTGTACCCGGTCTGACCGGTCGTGCCTGAGTCATCTTTTTGACTCATCTTGATCATATTGAATAATTTAGCCGATTCTCCATCGGCTTTAATGTAGCAGGAACAAAACCATCCTTGGTGCAGCTGGTTAACTCATAATTGGACAGATCCAGGCCCGATAAACATTTAATGTTATCATGCGGACCAATAGAATTGGAATCGGCCGTCGAAATGAAAGATGAAGTATCACCATGCACCACCTCAATTTCATCGTCAATCCACTGAATAAGAAATTGATGCAAGGTAGACAGCACACACTGATTGGCATGGATCCAATCACGCTTGACGATCAAACTGAAATTACCTTGCACTTCAGAGACGAAGAAGGCTGTGGCGATCGTCTTGCTCCCGACGGTCAATTCCATGGAAGCAACCCCCTTGACGCCGATGGGATCACCTCCACCCACACCGCTGACCGTCATGTTCGTCATGATCAGCTCCTCGTCCTTCCCGCCAAGCTTCTTGAACAACGTGTAGGGCATAAGATTTACAATGGCCCCACCATCCACTAGCATTCGTGAAATCGACTTTCCATTGATGTGCCCCCTCATGTATATATCCTTCAAATGGTTATCCGATTCCTTGGGCTTCTGGAATACCGCATCTTGAGGCCCAAACTGGAGGTGAGCAACTTCATCCTCCGGCACCACAAAGTACTATGAAGATAGATGTACAACGTTAATCTCCATGTTGTTGCACTCCGGCGACGTCTCGTAATCCACCAGCTCCTCATCCTCTTGTACTGAGGGAACCAGTGTGGCTCCATTGTCCTAAGAAACCGAAAAAGACGCTGTTGATTCGACTTGCTGCTCTGCACTGGGCTCAACCGGTCTGACCGGTTGCTCGGGGCAGTCTGATCGGTCAGAAGCACCGGTCTGACCTGTCAGCGAGGTCGATCCAACCGGTCCAGCTGTTGACTGGCCAATTGACTTGACCCGCAATACCTTGCCTTGAGGGACTAAAGGCCTATACTTATTGAAGTGTTCGTCTCTCAGCTTCTCTGCCTCCTGCTCCTTCTTTTCTTTGTTTCGCAAGCGCTGCAATTTTCTCTTCTGTGTGAGTCAGCCCTGGAGGACACCACCTAGGCTAATGGTACTGATCTGCTGCTAGCTTCATGGTCATTGGCCATGACAGATTTCTGAATAAGAGAATTAGCCGATTTACCAAACACCATTGGTCTTTTGCCCGTGTCCTGCACAACAATTGAACCTTGCCGATCTGTACAACATCATCGGCCGTGGCTTTTCCTGCATCAACCCTCACGGGATGAACTTCTTCTTTCTCTTCCTTGACACGGTATTCTTGCCTTGGAGCAGAACTACTAACCGGCCTCTGGTGAGTCTGGTCTGACCAGTTCTCAACTGGTCTGAACGGTGCAGCGTGTTGCACCGAACCCGATTGGCGTGGTCCCAATGGATCATGCACTGGTGTCCTGGAGCCTTCCTCTCTTTGATGTAGCGGTGAATATGACATTGGGAAACACTGCATCCAGATCCTCTCATGTTCCCATGTCGGGCACAAAGAATTAGACACTAGCGGCGCCCATAGCATGGTAGCATACACCTTCTGCGAAGGGAATAAAGTAGTAACGTCACCCCGGCGCTTGATGGATTCTCCCCTAGGAGATGAAGGTCTACCTGAGTGCGGCGATGACCTAGGTCTCTTTCTTAGTGGCCGATCATTCCGGACGGCCTTTGTATACTTGTTCAAGAGCTGACCAAAGATGGGTTTCTGTTTTACAAAACTTCCCTACACCTTCGATTCATTCGTCTTTCAAGTACCCACTTCTGGGCGCTTAGGCTTGAAAGTCCGGGGTCGGCCCTAGGTCGGGCCGGTCTGACCGGTCGCATCTGAGCAGCAGACCGACTCGTGTCATGTGGCGGACTCTCTTGCCCCCCCCCCCCCCCTCCCGGTCTTGAAGCACCAATAGTAATTTTTAGAGACTCCTTGCCATCAGGAGTCTTATCCAGCACCACCTTCCTGACCGGAATTTTATCATTGACATCCTTCGGTCTTAGCTCCCCGATAATCACATTCTTCTCCTTAGCTCCTCCGGCTTGCTTCGGCCGAATGAGAACTTTAGCATTGTTCAGATCCAACGTGTGAACAGGGAAGGGAGTCTTGTCAATTTTCATCTCAGCTAGTACCAATCGTCCTTCATCAATGGCCGATTGTACCTGCCGACGGAAAAGATTACAATTGTTAGTTGCATGCGAAAAAGAATTATGCCACTTATAATATGCATGTCGTTTCAGATCTTTCGCCGATGGTATAGCATGAGACAACCTGATATTCTCATTCTTAAGCAATTCATCAAAAGTACGATCAAATTTGGAAACATCAAAAGTAAATTTTACTTCGTCTCGCCACTTACTTTTTGCAGCTTTTTTTTTAAACTTGTGATGAAACATACTGGGCGTCCAACATCACCGCCGACCATCTCCTCGACGGCCTTCTTACAGCATACTTCACCTACGGGATGTGCCGGAGCTGGAACCAGTTCGTCGGCTACCACAAGGAGTCGTCGCACAAGCCATCCTCCTACCTCATCGCGAAACTCCGGAAGCAAGAGACTGTCCAAAAACGATGCGGCCCAGGCACGACCGCGTACGAGAAGGCGGTCCGACGCCTCGACTCCGGCGAGGGTGTCGTCGACGATGGCTGCCGCTACCTCGTGTACATCAGCTACCGCGGCCTCGACAACCGCATGCTCGCCGTCACATCGTCCTTGCTCTACGCGGTGCTCACAGAGCGCGTCCTCCTCGTCAACGGCGCCAAGGACGCCACCGAGCTCTTCTGCAAGCCCTTCCGGGGGACGACGTGGCTACTGCCGCGTCCCGACTGGTTCTCCCCGCTCGGGCGCCTCCAGGGCTACTTGGGCGGCTCCAAGGAGAGCCTCGGGAACATGCTGCAGAGCGGCGCCATCACCGTGTCCGCCGGCGGGAACGTGTCGTGGTCGGCACTGCGGCCGCCGCCGTACCTGTACCTCCACCTCTCCGACGGCGGCGGCTACGGTTTCCACGACAAGCTCTTCTTCTGCGGCGCGCAGCAGAGGCTGCACGTCCTCGCAAGTCGTCCTGGTGACGTCGCTGAGCTCATGGTACTACAAGCGCATCATGGACGAGTATCGCGGTAGGGTCGCCGGCGGTGTGCACCAGCCGAGCCACGAGGGGCGGCAGCGGTGGCGCGACGCACAACATGAGGGTGCTGAGCACCTGCTCAGCATGTCCTGCTCGCCGGGCTGCGGCCCTGGGTGATGCCCAGAGCGCCCATGTGGGCCGACGACTGGAGGGAGAGGCTGGACCCACGGGATACGCCTTGCCGGCGGGCGGCCTCCGTCAAGCCATGCTTCCACTCGCCGTCGTAGGACGACTGCGCAGCGGGGAGGGACGTGGACCTGGACAAGGTGACACCGTACATCAGGCGCTGCGTGGACGTCAAATGCGGCATCAAGCTTGTCAATGAGAGCAGCAGTCAGTGGTAATACTTGTCTGACAGGCATTACAGTAAGCTGGCATGCTATTTGGCTCAAGAAGACATGAGAAAATAAAGCACCAAAGGTAGAAGAAACACTCATTCAGTAGGTAGGTGAATATTGTAGGTGCATACGTTATGCAGAAAGAAAGGTAGAACAAAGTGAACTGTGGTGGAATAAGTGGTAATCTTGTTAACTCATCGGCAGACTTCAAATACTGCTCACCGAAGCAGCAGAGTGCAGAGCACAGACAACACAAGACTGTTGTCATCTGTCCCCAATCTGCCAGAAATCCATGCCTTCAGTAAATGTAGCAAATGCTGCTAGTTCCATGGAGTACATGCTGCAACTGTTTGTTTCAACAAAAACTCGTGATCAAAGTATCACATATATCCAATATGCATCCAAACTCTGAGCTAAATATTTGCAACATGGGAAACATACTCGATACTTACTGCAGGATAAACACATGAACACTACATCATTGGCCTGGCCACCACCACTTCCTTGGAGGTGGTGGTGGTGTGAGGATTTCAAGCATGGTCTCCTTCTCCCCTGGAGTCAGCGGAACCCCCCGGACAAGGTTCAGAGCCATAATGTGCACATTTGTCCATTGCCTGTGCTTTTGGTAAGCCCAGATGCCAGCTGCTATACCACCCACAATGACCTGCACAGAATGTACTCAAATCAGGTGAACAAACGCTTTATCTCAGATTCAGAAGAACAGATTTCTTAGGTATCAGGGGATTTGATAAGCCACTAGCTCAATTAGCATGTCTCAGAGTAGCACAACCCATTAAAAAAACTAATGTCAGACAAATGGAAACATGCACAAAATGCTAGATCTCAATTAGGGCTTACAGGTGAAAGCCATATCCCAGCGGTCTGAAGATCAAACTTAGGGGCATATAAAACCGTCTCTCCATACTCGTCCTCTAGTTTCTTGTAGATCTCTTTATCACTCTTTCCTGATTTTATTTCATCACGAATGAGCTGCAAAATGCAATATCATTACTGTCTGACAGAAAGTATAAATTGTTTAATGTACAAAAAAGCATTACGCTGTTAAATTAGCATTACTACTGAATGTTGTTTTTTTCCTGGTTAACATACATATCAACAATAGGTTCCTGATTGTGCAACCAAATATACAAAATATAGCAGAGGAATCAAAAGAAGCACACAAAGCATAACGTCTTGGAGACTAACATGGTAACATTAAAGTTTCAACCATCAAACCAAATTGTCAAAGCTTCAGTTATCAAAAAACCTTCAAAATGTGAGATGTTTTATATGCCAAGAATTGACAGGCCCATCACATACAAAGGAATACACACTGTCTTGAGATATTTCTTTTGTGGAATGGTTACCACCGATCTTCAGTGTCCTAAAAATTATCAAATTTAAGCATGCTTCTGGAAGCAGTAAATTTATAAGGAAAATATTTTTTAAAACAAATGATTGCACGAAAATAGATCCCACCATAATTGAACAGTTGATGCACCAGTACACAGAGACACACATGACAATGTCCACACATCCGACGAATTAAGTTATAGAATGACTAAAAACAGCCCAGTTAAAGCTAAGTTCTTTAACTACCAAGAGGAAATGTTAACTCGGTTATTCAAGGGCGGAAGGAATTGGCAATTATAGATACAGGAGATGCACCAAGCAATACAGCTGCCTTGAGATACAATCAATAAAGTGGAAGCTACTACATTTCTATTTTCAATATCCAAGATGTAAGTCTTAACTTTGCTTCAGATAAATAGTTGAAGTTGCAAGAACACATCAGAAAGGAACACATAACAATATCAGCAAATCTGACTTATTCAGTTAGAGAATGACCAAAAACTACAGTTAACATGAATTTTGTAATGACCAATAGGCAAGGTAACTCATTTATTCAAGGGTAAAAGGAAGAACCTTTCTAAGGAGAATAGCGACATCAGCTTGTGAATCTTCGATCGATTGGCTACCACACTCAGTACATCGAACGTTGTGGCTTATATTTCTTGCACGGTTTTCAACGATCTGCCTCTGCTTGACATCTTCCTCGGCTGCCATAGGAAAGTCCAACTTACTCGATTCGTGTTACAACAATCAACTAGCAATGGATTGAGCCTGTGAGAGTTTTTTTAAAAAAAGGGGCAAACAGGTTAAGTCATAACTTGTGCCATTACACTATGACATTAGAAGAGTTACACAGAAACAAATTGCATCGACTTTTGTTCAAAAAGAACAATAAACCAAAGCATCGATCAGTATATATCTAACCACCTACCTTATAAATGACTAAACAAGTCTAAGAAAATATTGAGAGCTGAACCAAGTTCTGACACAAGAAAAGATAGAGCCATCAATTTGGAAAGGGAGAATTGAAAATGCACATATGCTTTCTCTTCATTAACGCCAGTTATTTTCCCAAATCTTTCCTTCAGATCCAACCAAAATATGGCCTCGATTATCAGTGGCGGACCCAGGAATTGAAACTAGGGTAGTCGCAAAAAATTTCAAAGCGCAATCCGATATAATCTAATAGCACTTAGGCAACAATATGGTATATAATGATCCAATTTACAATAATATAAGTTTGTTTCAAAAAAACAATAATATAAGTAAAAAGGTCCAATAATACATTCAATTCAACAAATTAGTTCAGAACTCGAATAATTTACAATATAAAAAAGTTGCGACATCAACAAGATCTTACAAATACAAGATTACAAGTGCAATGTTTCTAAAAAAACAGAGCAATGCTTCCATTAAGTGAGATTGAGATGAAATAACAGAATCGTGCCCTCGTGGAATAGAGTGAGAGAAAGAAGTACTGACCAGTGAGGGGATTGCAATTTTGCAATTGTGCAATGGAACTGGGCAGCTAGCTGCCTAGCTGCTGCAGCCGGGCGCCGCCTCGGAGCCTCGGATGGCCGGGGCGGCGGGCGACCGCGCCGGTGCGCGGGAGGCGGCGGGCGCAGGCGCGCCGGGTTTGCCGCGGCCGCGTGCCCGCGCACGGCGCCGGCGAGAGGCTCGCGCTCGCCCAGCAGGCAGCAGGGGCCACGGGCAGCAGGCGGCAGGCGGCGGGTGGCGGCGGCCGGCGAAGCCCTCGGGGAAGCCGGGACGGTAGGGTAGAGTGGGAGACGGCCAGACTGGGGATTTGGACTGAGGGAGAGGTGACCGAGGCCGAGGGAGTTGCTGGGCCATTTGTCAAGTCTGGGCCTTAATCTTTAAGTACTTAAAAAACTTTTGGGCCAAAATTTTGGGTAGTCCAGGGCCTACCCGGACTACCTTTTGGGTCCGATTATTCACAAATTTTAAGATTCAAATTGGAGGTTTGAAAATGGGACATGGAGCTTTGAACCTTTTCATTGGAAATTCTGTAGACTATCAGCACCCAGTATGCACTCTGAACCGAAAAGTTTAGAAAACTTTCAGCTGAGTGTTTAAGTCATCATCCACATCAGATTCAAACTAGTGGCAATTTCTTAAATTTTACCGCAACTTCTAAAAACTCGCAAATGCAAAATAGAAAGGAAAAAATAACACCTTGCGGTTCTAGCTGGGGGAGGGTATTTTTAGAGGGAAGTTGAGGGGTGGAGGTAATCGTTGGCGATGGCGCAGGATATCAGTTCAGCAAAGAGAGGAGAGGCTGAGGTGTAGGGGTAACACGCTCTGCCACCGCCCGTCCCACTGAACCACCGTTCGCCGAGGGCATTGGGCCTGGTGGGCCGGAAATGCAGCCCACTTTGAGTGTAAAATTAGGTCTAATGTAACATTTGGATCACGACCCATTTACATTTGTGGATCCATCTCCGTTTCCGTCTTGTTCCTTTTTTCTTTTCCTTTTTCACTTTTCTTTTGTTGGTTGGCAAGCACTGAGAAATGAGAGAAGACTAGAAGAGTTCCAGACAAGGGAGTGGCGCCGACGGCACGGATGGTAGGATTTCCGCCTTATTTGCACCCAAGACCGACCGGGGTGCAAGAACAAGAAGAAAGGCATCAACGTTCTTCAATTACTAGTTTCATTTTTTGAGCGGGTTTGGTCTTCTTTTTCAAGTGACTAGTAGTGGGTCTGGCATAGCCATGTTGTCTTATGATGCGGTGATAACATTCCATTTTATTCATTTTTCGGCTCTCTCTAGTAGTCATTGGCGAGACGATCCTACCATTCCATCAATATTCACTCAACCAAACATATGATTAGAAGACATGAACAATTCCATTATATTCAACTTCATTGGTCAAGCACAATACAGGAATGTGCTCGTCTGGGCACAAGCATGTACGGATGCACCTATGTGCTAAATACTTGCTCGTGTTATCGTCACTTTAAGTTAATTTGAATGGAGAAAAAAATGCAACTAAGTTGGTAAACAGTATGCCTACTTTAGAATAAATCTCATCCGCATGGTGCTCATCAGTTTAGTAGTAGGAAAATAGTTCACTTGCTCCCGATTTCCATCATTAGCCATTCCTTCGTCCTCAACTCCATTGGAAGTGCCATAGCTGATTGATGATCCGTACTGGAACATCACATCTAATAAGGATGTAGGCCAAGTCAGGTGTCTTTATGAGTTCGGCAAAAACGTAGCGTCCATTTCTTGACGAGCTATGAAATAATTAGCACACCCACATCTTGGCTATCACATATATGTTGATCCCATGTGACGGTGGACTTTTCGCTTCTTAATCATGTATAGAACTGGGCATTTTGTTCTCTTTTGCTGGAGTGGAAAGGCAGATCCAAGGATTCTACCCCCAAATGAAAATTTGGCACATCGATCTATGTCACACCCAGTTTAAGGATAAAACCGAATGCATAACTATATGTATGCCAGGATCAAGTTCCATAAATATAGTGACATCATCAGTGAATAACAGCAACAGTATCACGTAAAGAAACATAAATAAGGACTTACAAGACTATCAGAGATATGCGCTTATCATGGAAACGAAGGCTCCAAACTTCACAGGCAAACGACTGGGGGTTGCGTACGCCTAGAACTCTTCATCATCTTCAATAGGCTTCACACCTTTTTCTTCTGAGCAGCAGTTAGCAAGGGTGAGTACACTTATGGTTGGTACTCAGCAAGACCACGAGATATAACCAGAGTAACGATTTAAATCCATCTTTAAGTTTATTAATCATGTGAGGGTCCAGGCCGCTCTTGACCGTGAGCACGGCTGATATATCAGTTTTAGACACTCTGCAGAGGTTGTACACTTTCACCACAAGTCGCGTAAAAGTTCAAAAGAACTTTGGACCCAACCATGCTGTGCTAGCTAGGCACAATACCACACTTCTGAGGTGTGATTGCGTAGGGACGCTACGAGGCCTTTACAAAGATTCCCTAATATGAAGTAGTTCGCTAGAGTTTCTGTAGCAGTGTGGTCCATAAACCTCCCTAATGGTCAGCTCCTTAGCAAAGGCAGCTACCCCAAGAGGACCGGGCTATGACCCCTATCACCGACCCCCTCCTTTCCCTTTCGGTAAGACTGCTTCAAACTAGAGTCTCTAATTATTTAGCCAAGACCAGAGCCATATAGTTCTCGTGGTTGTACTGTTTTCCTGGGTGGTTCTCCACGTTCCAATTAATACATGGTATTCTTGTAAATAAGCATAGATAGAAGGATGGTTAGGGTCACTTGCCTTTTTTCAACGAAAAGCTACTCTTACTACTCTTTAGTTCTTGCTCACTTGGAAAACTTGATCTTCAAGCTTCAACAGCGATCATTCTATTCGAAGTAAACATCGAGCACAAACATACAAAACAACAAACAAGTACAGCTAAGAACAATACACCAATCACAAAACAAAAGCTTTTAAAAGAGCGTGCTAAAGGATAAGGCTCGCTGCTACGGTTACAAGAGCACAAGAAACACGGAAAACGGAGCTAGGGTTGAAAAGACACAGCTATCGAAAAATTGGTATTATAAAAGAAACAAAACAACAATAAATTTTATTTATTTTAATTGGAAAACAATTGTGAAAGATATTCAAGACAGAATATCCCTGATTATAATTAACTTATATTATATTTTTATTTATAAAAGCGGAGTAGAACTTAGTCATATTTTATTTATGATTGTCTATGTACAAATTACACTAATTAATAATTAATTAGAAAGAAACTTGTGAGAGCATATAAACGCATAACTTTATATTTGGTGTGCAACTAAACAAATTATATTTAGAACACATTTGAGTTGGTATTAATTGAATTGACATCAGTTATGAAAACCGGAGGTAAAGACCTAGGTAGATTTTAATTAGAAAAACTAGGTGAGAGAACTTTAATCAAATTAAATCTATTTTTAACTAAAAAATAGGAACTAAGGCACAACGACATGACTAAACGGTGGCTTAGGGTTTTAGAAGACTAACGCAACAAGAACGAGTTGAAGCGGATCTAAAACGACGGAGATAGGGCTAAAACAAGGCTCCAGGGATTTATCTGCGAAGAAATTGAACTTCTAGGGGCTAAATTGAAGAAATCAGGGGCTAAAACATAATTAAACCTTAAACAAAGGGTCGGGGTGCAAAACTGGAGATCCTGGACGGCGGGTACTAATTCTAGAAAGGTCAGGGGTCGGGACAGAAAAGAAAGGGCTCAACTCTAATTATTTTTCTGCCGATCTGGACTGCGAGTTGATTTCTAGAAAGTCTAGGGGCTTTTCTGCAAAAGTTCTGGGGTCGGCTAGGTTTGGCTCAGTCGGGCGGATCTAGTCCGTTGGATCACGATCCGACGGCACGGTAAGGGTCGGGCGAATCGGACGCGGCTCGGATCTGTCCTGGCCGTTAGATCTAGATCGGGCGGCAGGGTGAGGGTCGGCTCGGGTCGACCCGGCGGAGTAAAAGGGTCGGGCGAATCGCTCGGCGGCGCTGGGCGGCGAGCAGGCGCGGCGGTGCCTTGCCGGTGTACACCGGAATCGGTGCTCCAGGGCACGGATTGGCACGGGAAAGAGCCGAGGAGCGAGAGTGGGCGACAGGGAACTCTCCTAGGGGCTCGGGACGGCTGTGTGGCGGCCGGAAGCATGCTCACCACGGCGGCGGGCGGAGACAGAGCTCCGTCGAGCAATTGCCAGGGCAAGAGAGCGAGAGGGAGGGGGAAAATGGGAGCGGCGTGGTACTCACCACCTCGTGGAGCGTTTACGAGAGTTGAAGGTGGCGGAGAAGCAGCGGGACGGCGGGTCGACGACGAGGTGCGGCACGGGTGGTTCGGGGCGGCGGCGTTCACACCGGCGAGGGATTGCAGGCATGGTGCGTCTGCGCGGAGGGGAAGACGAGGCCGGTGACGGTGCGGGGTCCCAGGCGGAGCTCCGGCGGAGGTCAGCGTTGACGAAGAGGCGGCGTGAAGGCGGTTCGATGGCGTGGCGGCGTCGGTGAGCTCGAGCTCGGGAAAAATAGCGGCGCAGAGCGGCGGGGTAGTCGAGCGTGCGGTGAAATCGGAGTGGAAGGGGAGCGCTAGTGCTCGGGCTCGGGTTTTATAGGGCGAGGGAAGGAGGCGGAGCGGCCGGGGAAAGGAGGGCGGCGGCTCACGCGGCGGATTTCCAGCGGGCGCCTGTGAAGGAAAGGGGCAGAGCGCGTACCGCGGACAGTATGGCAAGCCAGCGTCGCGGGGAAGGAAGGAGGGGACGCGGGCGACGGCGACGGACGCATCTGGTGTCGCGGCGGAAAGGAAAGAGAGAGGAGCGGGAGGAAGAAGAAAGGAAGGTGGGGCGGGAGGTAGGGGATGGCGTCGACAGGTGGGTCCATGGTGGCAGTGAGAGAGAGGGAGGGGGGAGGGAGAGAGGGACGGGTTGGGCCGGCTAGGCTGTTTGGGCCGTGGGGAGAGGAAAGAAAGAGAGGAGAGGGAGAGGTTTGGGCCGGCTTTTGGGCCGCGGGGAGAGAAAAAGAAAGGAGAAGAGAGAGAGGTTTGGGCCGGGCTGGGAAGAAAAAGAGGAATGGGAGAGAGGAAGATGGGATGAGCCAAAAGAGATAAGGAATGGAGAAAAAAGATTTTAGAGTAGTTTTGGGGTATTTTTATTTTGCAAACTCAAACACACAAACAAATAAAAACCAATGCAACGACATGAATGCAACATATATAAAACCATTTTATTTAATTCTGAAAGACAATTATTTATTTTTTCCTATACTAGATTTTCTGTAAAGAAAATAAATGTTGAAATTTTTATATAATTATGAGAAAATCATTACTTTATTATTATTGTTATTATTTTCTTTTTTTAATCACATCCTAAAATCCATTAATTTTAGGGTGTAACAATCTACAAGTTGGGGTCATGCTTTTGCCTTTCAAATTCCAGACGATGCTTCAGCTGGAAAGGCAAATCCAGGGATTCTACCCCAAATGAAGATTTGGCAGATCGATCTACAAGTTGGGGTCATGCTTTTGCCTTTGAAATTCCAGACCATGCTTCAGCTTGAAAGGCAGATCCAGGGATTCTACCCCAAATGATGGTAGATAGATCTACAAGTTGGGGTCATGCTTTCGCCTTTCAAATTCCAGACTATGCTAAATGTCTGAACCTACATTGGAAACAAATGAGATGGATAATGAAAAAGTCAAGGAAACACACACAAAAAAATGTTATCCCCAGTACAAGAGAAACATGCAGTTCTACAAAAAAAATATTAATGATACAACGACACTCAAGGAGCACGTTTCTATCTTTAAGATTGTTTGGCTCTGTGTGTGTGACAATAGTGAGTTATGTACTTGTATGTACCAGCAAAGCCCATACTACTACTAACGCGCAGTAAGTTTCTATTTATAGGAACCAAATATAAACTTTTGTATCTCTAAATTGTTTAGCAGTGTTGCAACAATTCGTTATGTGCCGTGTCTGGTAGGTAGTGAAACAATAACAATCAAGAGCTGATCTATCCCTATTCCTAACATTTACACGTCAAATTTCAATTTCTTAGATTTATTTGGAGGTGAGACAAGACTAAGCAGCATCTTTCTATCTCTGTGATTGTTTATCAATGTGATAAACAGTGAAATATGTGCCACAACAAGTGAGGTGCAAGTCTACCAGTGACATTTACACAACAATTTTCTAACTCTAAGATGGCCTGGTAGAATCAATGATAATAAACCAACAACCAATACAAACTGAAACAGTAGAAATTGTACCTATGCACTGAGCCTTGCAATATGATTCTTTATTCTCATTTGTTTGTAGATCTGGGATGTCTGTCCAACAGCTTACAATAAATAAGATGGGGTCATCAAGAAACCTTGCCATTGAGAAGATTTGCAGAACTTTAGAAGAGCGGTCGGTGGGGAGTGAAGCTGCAAAAATATGAACACATCTTTAATGCTCAATTAGAGACACTCCCTGCCTTATCAATAACCCGAAAAAATAATTAAATCAACTTCATTCCACGAAAGCTTTTTGCTGAATTGAAGATGTGTCGATCTATCTCAGACAGGGGCGGAGCCAGGATTTAAATTAGGGGGGGGGGGGGCAAACAGTCTTGGGCTAGCTTTAAGGGGGCTAATATAGACTAATGTTAGTAATCAGTACATTTTATTAAAGGGCTATTAGAAGATATTAGTGGTGTTTGATGAGCATTGGGGGGGGGGGGGGGGGGGGCAGGCCCCTGCGCCCCCCCCCCCCCCCACCCCGCCTTGGCTCCGCCCTTGCTAATCATAGTTTATATAGTTCTAGGACTACCCTATATTTTGTAAAACTCTTTTTACTAGTTAGCTTCTGAAGGCCAAACAAAGATGAGGCCCAACAACAGCCTGCTCAACCCTATAGGCGATGCTCAAAAAAAAAAAAGAACAGCTAGCTATACCCGCATCGACCCATTCCCCACCCACACTCAGCCACAAGGGGTGGGTAGAATTTTCCGAACCCAAACTCTGAACCGAAAAATCCGAATCCGATCCCCTCGAACCTGATATACCCGATCGCCATTTCAGGTCGATACGGAGAAACCCGAATTTAGTTTGAGAAATTTAGGTAAAGCTCTCGAGTACCTGAATTTCCTGAAATACCTGAAAGTTCCTAAAAGACCTTGTATTAGCCCAAGGTAGTAAGGCCCATTCAAGCTCTCAGCCCGCAACTTCTAACCTAATAGAGCCACCTAATCCGGCCACGGTGCCAAATCCCCAACCCCAATAACCTAGGTGCACCCCTATCGCTGTTGCCTCCCACGGCGCTGCCGCCGCGCCCCCGTCTCCCGCTTGGATGCTGCACCGCCGCTCGTCGTGCCGCGCTCGAGCGATCGCGCCCCCATGGCACCCCCCCCCACCTAGATGCTACACCGCCCCCCGTTGTGACGCGCCCGGTCGGCGCCGCACGCCACGCCGCGCATCCGCCCCTCTGCAGCGCCGCCCGTCGCACCACACTCACCCGAGTGGTCGTGCCCCATTGTGCCGCCGCCCACTGCCAAGCGCCTTGAGCGACCGCTCCCTAGTTACCAGCCGCACCGCGTCCCGCCCGGCCAAGCTGTCGCCCCCAACATGCCACCTTGTGCATCGAGTAATCGAGATAACCCAATACCCGAACCCGAAAACCTAATCCATGTTGCGTCGCCAGTCGCCTGAATCGACGATCCCCACCCTCATCGTCTTGCTCTAGGATTGCAACCCACGTTGCCATAGCGCACAACGCCCAACATTGCGATCGATGGTGGGATCTGGACCAACGACCACCACCAGGCCATAGGCCATTGCCCACCGCAGCAGCGGGCAATCATCACAATTATAGTCACACTGTTTGCCCCCAATAAACCCTAGATCTACATAAGAAACTTTTCAGATCTAAAAATTACCTAGTTTATGGTGATCTATCCCATATCCGCAGAGCGCAACCACAAGTGAAGTAGGTATCTATCTGCTCGGCTCAAGAACGATTTTGCTGCCAAAATGTGTTAGTTTCTCGGCTATTGTTGAGGTTTGTGGTTTGCTCCCCTTCCTAGTGATGCCATTAAATAGAGGCAAAGTTTCCTTGGATACTTCTGGTGTAGTAACTGCCAAGATTTTGTATTGTGACACGTGGTAAATTCTAATAGAAATGATATTTTTCTCTCTTATACATTAAGCAAATAATAAAATTTGATATTTTTCAAACCCATGGATCACTACTAGAAATCGGCGCATCCGTGATGAAATTCCGCGTGATGTTTCCAACTTCGTCACAGAACAATACCCTTTTTATAACGAAACCCGAGTTTCGTCACATTTCATTGGCGGCAGCCCTCAGCCCCTACTCAACTGTGACGAAAGTAAAATGAGCGTCACAGAACAACATGTCGTATCGTCACAGAAAGGGTGCGTCATCAAGTCCAAGTATCTGTGTCAACTCGGATCCACTGTAGAGGTGTGACCCAGGCGTCTAGGTGTACGAGGGCAGGCCCAGTTGGCCGACGTGGCTAACACGTGTACCTAGAGGCCCACATGTCAGGGTTGAGGGTCAAATATGTGAACGCGGGGTCCATTGCGAAGGTGGGACCTGGCCGTCCACGTGTACGTGTGCGGACCCAGCTGGCCGACGTGGCTAACAAGTGTGTATCTGTGGGTCCCGGTTGACAGGTCCAGCATGTCTACCAGGCAGCCACATGTGCTGAGTGGGATCCGAAGGCCCACGTGTCAGGGTTGTGGGTCAAATATGTGAATGCGAGGTCCACTGCAGAGGTGGGACGAGGCCGTCCACGTGTACGTGTGCGGGCCCAGCTGGCCGACGTGGATAACACGTGTATCCGTGGGTACCGGTTGACAGGTCTAGCATGTCTACCAGGCAGCCATGTGGACGAGCAACACAACAACACGTGCACACATAGGAAAGAGGCACGTGGCTAAATCGGTCGAGGCCACGTGGCCAAGCTGCAGAGCGACACGCGCACAAACGAGAAGAGGACACGTGGCTCGGTCTGGTAATGAAACGTGGCAACATCATAGAATGGCACGTGCCGCTGTCACAAGGCGGCACGTGTCCACCTTAGGCGTGGACACGTGGGCGGGCAAAATAGTGACACGTGTCGACCTGAGGTGAGGACACGTGGCTGCCCGTAGAGTGACACGTGGGCGGACCAAATTGTGACATGTGGACTGCCTGAATAGTGACACCTGTCGACCTGAGGCGTGGACACGTGGGATGCCCAGATAATGACACCTGGGCAGACCATATAGTGACACGTGGACTGACCGAATAGTGACATGTGGCGTCGTGCAAGGTCGTCACGTGTCAATCCCCCTTTGCGGCACGTGACGCCTGACACGTCACTTGACAACGTGGATGACACGTCAACAGCCAACGTGGACATTGCCATGTCAGCTGCCAGCATGGATGACACGTCAACCGGCAACATGGACGGCGCCATGTCAGCTGCCAGCGTGGGTTGGAACACGTGGAATCGGCTTTTCGTGACGTTTCGCAACTCATCACAGAAGCAAAATATGCTTCTGTGACGAATGTTTCTTCGTAAAAAAAAAACAGTTCCGTGACGTTTTTTTGGAAGTTCGTCACGGTAGACCTAATAGGACGCGGCTTATAAGATGAACGCAAATTTGTCACAAATTCGTCACGAAAAACCTTCTGTGACGTATTTCGCGTTTATAATGATGAAAATCGTTCGTCACGGATGCCTTGATTTCCAATAGTGGATCTTATTTTTAATATTAATAAAATTTGTCTAAACCAGGCCCATGACAAACATTTTTAGTACAAATAATAATTTACCATGTTTATTGCAACTAAAAAATCATCAGTTTCATGCATCACAGCATGTGGCTCACATTTTTTTGGTATAATTAAAATTTGGCCTAACTTTTTTTCGATGCTGGTATTTGGCCTATGTTTAAGTACTTACTGGTGCGATGTGTTGATAAAAATTTTGGTTGAACACTACTGGAATTTGATGGTTTCCCTATGGTCTAAAATCCTAGGAAAAGGGTAAAAATAGTAGGCAAAGTGTTTTTCCGAGGGAAACAGAAGAACTGTAGGGAAACCACTGAATTCCAGTTGTGGAAATAGAAAAATTTCTTGCACATGGTTGTGACGAGATGCTCGAGTGTTATACCACTGAAGAAGTAGAATCAAGTGTCTACAATGAAGGAGGCACATTGTTTCAGCAAAACAAAACTCTGCCTCATCTTCTTATGCCGTTGATGAAAATATCAATAAAATGCCCGGGTTGAGGTTTGACTCATGTTTTCTTAGATAAATAAGAACCGCACCCATGCAACACTAGGCTCACATAATTTTTGTTGACAAAAGAAACCCGAGGGCATCTTATACTTAATTTATATGAAGGAAAACATGAACTAGTACACAAAAGATTGTGCCCAAAAAGAAATTACAATCAAATTTGGCAATGCCGTCTTTTTTGCCATATGCATCGCAAACATGGTCGCTATCTGGGGGCATCTATATGTAACGCATGTGACTGGACCCGCTGTCGTCGCAGAAGGCTAGCCCACGGCTGGAGGCATGTGCGGTCATGCGCATAATGAAACACATCGATCAAATTTAAAATAAAAAATATTTTAGAACACAAAATAATGTTCCGAAAATATTTCGTAAGAAGACATGTTCGTCATAAGAGAGATTGTTGTGAAGATAAAACAAAATATTGTAAAAAAAATTAAATGTTCTAGAACAAAAAAGTTTTTTAATTTTTTTTCAAATGTAGGCAAGTGTGATCTAATTTCGAAGATCTCATCACTATGGTGTAATAAAAATTTAATTTGGACAATTGGTTTGCAAAATAGAGATTCACGCGATGTCACCGTGGTAACACTTCTGCGATATCCTAGCACCGATTCACGCGCGCGATGAATAGAAATACCCCGCTATCTCTGCTTTGTTCTATATCGTCACCATCAATCCTACCACTAGTGGAAAAGAGGACAAAAGAGAACCAACAAATATATGGGCAAACTATAATTGTACTGTAGCTTTTGACAATCGCAAATGTAGCACTCCGGTTTTCAAAGCATTTTGAATTTACTAAAATTCGAGCCTTTTAAATTTTCAACAAAATCAACTTGTTTTTCCATTTTATTAGCCAGAATAATTAAAAGCCATTTTTGAATTTAAACTTGGTATAAACATCACACAATTGTGTTGCATTTGGTTAATTTCTTAGGCTACAAACCTATCTCTATGACGAACACTATCTGGATTTGAATAAAATGCAAAATCTAAAGGACTCCCAAGCAAATATCAACCAATTTCCAAACCTAACCTACACACAAGATCATTCACTTCACCAACTAACCCAACACAACCCATTGTCTCCCTCCTTTTCGTTTCTCTCACGATTCAACCCAACACGGCAACCCCAATGTTGGTTCTACCGTCGTCCGGTTGTAACCGACCTCACGGTAGATCCGAGCGACGCGCCGGTTACGTTTCGCTTTTCCCTTTTCTGCTCCCCCCTCACGCGCCTAGGGGCCAGGGCCACACACCCCATGCGTCAATTTTTGGTTTTTCGAAATATTTTTTCACCCCACATGTGCCAGCGCAGGTAAAGTTTGTTAGCTAAAATTTTTTGTTACTAATTTTCTGTTACGCTATTTTTTCATATTTTTTATCTGCTTGGAAGTTTTCTCTGTAAATTTTTTTCCAAAACGTTCATTCAGTAATATGTAAAGTTTGTTAGCTAAAATTTTTTGTTACTAATATTTTCTGTTACTCAAAATTTTTATGCGGTCGATTTTTCTTTTATGTAAAAAGTTTCCAAAAAAATTTATACTATTTATTCTGCTACACATTTTTTACGCGGTCAATTTTTATAAAATTATATAAATTTTGTTATTCTATTTAATTAAATTTTTTAATACTTTGGGGACGCGGAACTGCGGGACGGACGGTGGGAGGGGTGGAGGGATCTGATTTTGTTCGTGCGCGAGGATATATTTTATCGTCTCCCAAAAAGGAATGGTTCGGGACCTGCACATATACCAAAAAGGGGAAGGTGGAGGTTGTCAGGTAATTGACCGTACGGACTGAGTCTAACGGGCGGCCGTAAATTAGAATTACCCCACGGCAACACCGCCTCCCGGCCCACACAGGCCAACCATATCCTCTCCCCTACGGCACCCTCCTACCTCTACTGAAGAATTTCCCCACCTAGGTCTGCAGACAACTCCGCAGAATATCCTCAATCCAAACCTGGCCTCGAGCCTGCTCAGAAACCTGTCCCCATCATGATTCTTTTGTGCATAGTTTCTGCAGACAACTTCGGCCACTGCCTGCTGGCACGCCGGAGCTCCAGGCATCATCCAGCAACGACGACCCAACAACAACTCCGTCTTTCCAAACACAATCGACCAAGCGAGGACTTGGCGACCCAAAGAAACATAGTGATTTACTAACAACATTGAGATGAAATACACATCTTCCGTCCAACAACGCATGCCGCGCAGTGTTCTTAATTATTGGTCCGAACGTATAATGCAAATCATGAGATGTTCCTCGTTCTAACTGTGCTCATCAACAGCCAAACCGTAGTATCTTCTCACTGGTACTTTAACACGTATTTGTATAAATAGAAAAGAAAATACAAGGTATCCTATACCTAGGGCGGGCTATACAGGCACAACCTCAGTACATGTCTACGTAGAAACTGGGATGCCCTAGCGGTCGCAGGCGCATGTCTCTAACTTCCCTGGGACCATTGTAGGGCATCGCCATTCGCAAGAGACGACTTGATTCAGGAATCAGCAAGCAGTATACCAGAGCAGCTGGTTGGTATTCGGCAAGCAGTGTCGTGTCAGACTCCAATCAACGTCGAATCTGTACCACCCGGATAGAACCTGCAGTTACAAGAGCATGCGGCGGACTATGAATCCATTTCATCATGTGGTAAGGTGCTCAGGAAATGCTTCTAATCCATATGGGCCTTAAATTTCAAACTTAAAAGTCAGTTCACGTCCAGCATCTGATTATACATCATCACTGCCTTAAAATGTCGCTGCCACGGTGCCACCAATCATAAATTTAAGTTGACAACAGATATGCAAAATGTGACAGTGTTAAGCTAAAGTACCTTTATTGTGCTTGTAGGAGTGAAACTTCTATCTCTTGCAAAGTCTTTCCCTTTGTTTCAAGGACATGACGCCGCACAAATATTGCAGCTACCACACAGACTGATGAAAATATTGTGTACAGAACCTGTGGACCAAGTTGCTCCAGAAGACGCAGGAACAGCAGACTAACAAAGAAGTTTACAATCTGCAGAATTTAGGTTCAACCATAGCATGTCAGCAAGTGCATCGTATAAGAAACAGGGTAACACTGCCTATAGTAAGCACAAATCTGGCCTAAAAAGGGGACAAATGTAGAGCCCTCTTGCCAGTTGGGATTCCAGTTGCAAGGTTGGGGAGGAACTATAGAAAGAACCACAAATGGAGTAGTTAACTTTTAGGCGGTGGTCACTAGACTGTTTTAGTTGATACTAGATCTACACCAGAAACAAAAAGCCTAAAGCCCTAAAGACAAATAATTTCAAAAGAGTAGTTCCATTGGAGTTTCGTAGAACTTGTATTAGGCTCACAGGTGGGTCCACAACTATTCTGTTAGAATTTTTTTAGAGTTGCAATAATTTCTTGCTACTTAGGTGCAATTTCTAGAAGTTTTGTAAAAGGGGCGAATAGTTGTAGTTTAGTGAAACTAAATCAAAATTATTTCTGTAAGTCTTTGAATCTATCGAAATGCAAGCCTAGACTTACACAACTCAATTTGAAAATATTTGGACACAATGAGGCTATTTGATTTCCGTGCTAGTTGATGGGAGTCCTCCCAATCGAACTAAAACAAAGGCAAACCAGTGCAGAGATATATATTGTACTCCCTCCGTCCCAGAATATAAGCATTTGTAGCTATGTACCAGGTTCATAGCATCTTTTATGTACCTGGACAGGTACTTGTCCAGATACATTAGAGATGCTATAAATCTGGACATCTCGAAACATAGCCAGGAATGCTTATATTGTGGGACAGAGGGAGTATAATTTCAAACAGATATGTTTATTTCTTCATGTACCAATTTACATGTGCCAGATATCAGCATAGACTTTTTACCCAATGCACAGACATGCAGAGTGCCACAGCCTTCGCACGTATTTTATTGGGGAAAATCTCAGGCAAAAGAAGTCCTGGAACTGGGCCTGCTCCTAATGAAAATGACAAGACAAACCTGCAAATTTCTAACTGTAAGTAACTGGACCAAAAAAGTGCCACAACTGTTGTAAAAAGGTAACAGGTATGCTATAAACATCAGGCAAATGACAGACAGATATCTAACTGCTAGCTTACAATTCAACCAATTGGAAATATCTTGTACAGAAAACTGCTACAAATAATAGGTGGAACAGCATTATTAGGGAAAATTACTGCACAAGAACTAAGATGAAACAAGTTCAGGGAATTACAATCTTTGATGCTATTGGAAAATTTAAATGAGTAATTCAATCTGGTAGCAATCAGTGATGCACTGCCCAGTGCTCAAGGCAACAAGCAAAATTCAACATGATAAGAATATGTCATAGCCCAACATAGAGTGCTGAGTGCCTTGCACTTTTTAGCAAATCTTAGAAAGGCAGAACAAAACATGTTTATCTCAGATACATCAATGTAACTTATGCTGTATGCGGTACCAAAGACAGATGTCTCAATTAAGTCCAGTTAACATTAAAGTCACAGAGAATTGAGCTAAAATATGCAGAACTCTTGGAACTTACAACAGCATGCCACCAACAGAAAGATATACACTTGTAGAACCAAGATACTGACGGTTTGCTCCAACAGCCTGAAGCCCCATTGCGAAGGCCTATACCAGTAAGGTGCTGTCAGTAATGTTGTAACTCTTTTCTTTTAAAAAAATGTTCTATTCAGCATATTACTTAAAATTCCATTTATGGTGGTTGCTTACCATCCCAAGGAAACTCCCTGAAAGAAGCATTTTTCTACCTAATTTGTCCATTAGAACCATTGCTATAATGGAGCCTGGGAGATAGCACAGAAAGTAAGTGTCAGATGAAATGAACATAATACAGCAGTATAAGAATTACTTGGATGGTCACCTGAAAGATTCGAAATCCCCATGCTTATGTTGGCAAGGTTAGCAGGCACCCCCACACCTCTGAACACAGTTGAGGAGAAATAGAACACAGAATTTATGCCAGATAACTGTTGTAAAGCAAAGAGCACCGCACCAATAAAAACAACTGTAGCGAAAAAGGACTTGTAATGAACAAATTCCGTGGTCAAACAGAACTTAGGTTATAAGAAGAGCATAGATGCAGCAAAATGGATAACAGAATAGCTTGTACCATTGAAGTGGCGACCATAAAACAATTCTGAGTACTTTACACTTTCTCCATCATCTCTTTCAGATCTAGAAAGTTCTGCCATGGCTGATTTTACATGAAGGGGTCCTAGAAGCTTTTCGAATTGCATCTCTGCTTCAATTGTTCTTCCACACTGCATAGAAGAACAGGTTTCATCAAATGATACTGCAAGTTCCTTGAAATCAATTCATACATACAGTTAGTGGCCTTGTCAATCCATAGTATATTAAATTATCACATTGTGCAGTCCTTTGTGAAGTACTAAAGCAACACGAGATACAGTTTCATGGTTTGCAAACACATGGTATGTTGTAACCTAAACTCTTTAACAGGAACAAGAAACTAAAAACAGCCCCACCGATATGGGTGATAAAAGGAGAACATGTTTGACTTGATAAATCAGAAGCATAACATAAAGAACCAGCAGTGACCCAAAGTAAATGCACCTTATATAGCCACTGGGGGCTCTCGGCACAGAACTCCATACCAAGAGCTTGTAAAGTTGCTGGTATAGCTGCAACCCAGAAACATACTCTCCACCTGCCAAAAGCAACAACAACATTAGTACAGATGAATTTCACACATATCAACTTCGACAGGCACACAAAGGACTACAGAAGAAAGTTTCTGACCATCTATCAATATCTTTAACAGGTGTACCAATTAGGAGTGATACAATGATTCCAAGACAGGTCGCAATCTGAACAAAGCTGCCATATGTACCCCTCACTGCAGGAGGAGAAACCTGCATTCCATCACAGGTGAATGTGAACACAGATGAACTATATCAAAATTTCGTTCAGGGGATAAGGCAAGCTGTAGTTGAAATCTATTAATCACTTATTGATGAAGAAACACCAGCTACATACCTCCGTTATATATAGTGAAGCTACTGGTGGGCCCAATCCCATCCCTGTTCCAACCAAAAATCTTCCTAGAAGCATACCCTCCAAACTATTGGTGAGAGCACTGCAGATTGTTTATTCATCAGAACGTTACGGGGCAGATATGAAGTAACATAAAAAAAATTTCTGACCATACATGGTTCCTTTAGTTGCAGAATAGTAGTACATGTAACCATCATTGATGCAATCTAATACACTTCTTTCGTGCATCATAACATTTTTGATGCCCCTTGAAGTGAAATTTAAATTTTAAAATGCAGTATTATTAAATACTCCGTAACTTGAAGGAGGGCAGAGAACATAACGTTCAATGCCATATGGTATCACATAATTCCTCGCGAGGGCATATAGAACATATAATACATATCGAAGCTGATAACAAAATGGTAAACCCAAGGCACATTAGAACGTCTTGTGAACCCCAGAATGGCAGATATGCTATAGGACCATCACATTTGCATTGTATGAAAATTACATTACATCCCACCATCCAATTTTTCCAGATCATCACATTCACATCCTCGGAAAATCAGATCGTCAAACCACCCACATTTCCATCAATTCTTCAGCACTGCACCATCACTGTTGACTAGGCTGACTGGAAAAGTTACAATAACTGCTCTTGGTTCTACCTTGGAATTTAATCCAATAAAATTGTGATACTATGAACCTGGTTGCAGGCAAACCTGTACATATAATTTAATGCAGATCTAGACAAGGGTCACAATCAGGAAAAGAAGGTTACTTAACAACCTTAAGAAAATAGGTGTGGTTAGTAACTCAATCTCTTCCTAGTTGGCAAGTCAAAGTCAATTTAAATTCAAAGATTTGTATGGTATTATTCAGTTCCTTCTCATCATTAGGGAGATTCTCTCTATGGTTTCAGTGACTGTGGAGCTTTCAATGTACCCACATGACAATGTGAAATGTATAGTAAGTTTACACCAGATTCATGAGTCCTGAAAAGCTGGAAAAGCTGTTACAGGACCATCATAATCATGGTTGATTTAGCAATCCTCCACAGTTTTAGCGACAGAATTAAATTTTAACTAACTGTTATTACTATTTTACTTTTATAGCACTATCCAGTTGCTTACTTGCTTCTTGTCAATGGGCAAATTTAATGTTTCCTAACTTCATGAGGAGCTTCCCTGTGCCCACAAGACACCATGACATGTAGACTCCATGCACCTCTTAGACATAACTGCCACTGAACCATCGCGTACTTGGTTCTTCTAAATATTAAGGAAGTTAAAAATTTGAAATTTTGCAGATGGGTCAATTTCGAGCGTAAGTCCAGCATGCCCCGTCAAACAAAAAAAAAGGTAAGAGATGTTAACCCACAATGCAACTTTTCAGCTATTCTACAGAACCACAGATAGACCAGGTTACCAGTCAGCCAGTCACCCTTATTGCAGCCAATCCGACATAATTGATAGTCTGATATAAGGACTGTAACATTCATTTTTCATCACCCAAGTCCTAACAGCGCAAAATCTAATATTTTGCAAAATGATGTACTGTAGGAGCTGCCATTTGTTACTCCAGCGTGCTCAGAAATTAAAAAGGATTAGAGTTGTTGAACCCATAATTCAACTTCCTAGCAATTCTAACAGTACCACTAGCACCACGACTGAGAACAGGTCAACAGTCAGCCAGGCCCCACATGTTGCCACGAAGCACTATTTAGTTTTTTATAAACACAAAAGCAATCAATTTTGTATGCTGACTCCACCCACCATAAGAACAAGGAATGGTAGCAAGTGGCAATTTAATACAGCATTAAACCAACCAAACTACAGAGATAAAGATCTAGTGAAAAGAGGAAGACAAATAAACTAGCACATGATGTCACCTTATGGCAGCACCAATGATCATGGGCAGCGCACTGAGCTGGAACGCACGGCGACGCCCGATCCCATCGGCGATGGAGCCGCTGAACAGGCACCCGATAAAGGCTCCACCCAAGCAGATGCTCACCACGAGTCCTGCACCCAACAGAGGCACCACTTGAGTAATCAAAAATTGACCAAAAACCACCAATATTAGCAGCGGGGAGGAACGGACTGTACCTTCGGCAAGTGTGTTGCCGGAGAAGCCGAGGTCGGCGGAAATGCTCTCCAGGGGCTCGTTGACCACCCTGCGTCATCACAGTCGCGGCACCAAACGAGCACGAGTTTCAGATGAGGGGGCGACAGAGCAATCAGGACCGAGAGTGGAAAAACGTGAGGAGGAGAGCGCACGCACGCACCCGGAGTGGTATCCGAAGAGGAACGAGGTGAGCGTGGCGACGCAGACGTGCGGCAGCGACATGCGCCACGACGGGCCCGCGACGGCGTCCGTCGTCGTCCTCACTGCGGGAAAATGGAGAGCACGGGATTCAGAATCCCACCCCTTAAATTCCTGGGCAGGCGAGAAATGGGAGGGAGGAAACGAGGGAGGGGTGTACGAACTGGGCGTCTCGACGTCGGGCTCCATGGCGGCCTCCCTGGACGGCACGCGCTTGTACACCGACGAGTTAAGCTTCCACCGCATCGCCGCTGATCCCAGAGAAGAACAAAAACAACAAGCGATCAACAAGCGATCCGGAGCAGCATGGAGGAGGGATTAGGGGGTTCGGGAGCGGGGGAGGGGAAGGGGGCGAGAGAGATCTGGGCCGGTCTCGGTGGAGGAGGGGGATGGGGAGACACGGGTTGGCGTATTAATAGCGGCGGTTAAGTAAATTAATCGGAGTACGAGGCTTGTTTACCTGGCGACCGCGTGGGGGCGCATCAGATCGCGCAGGTGAGGAGGTGGGGGCAGGGCAGCGGAGCGGAGCGTGGCGGCGGCGCCGGATCTGGGGAGGGAGGGGAGCGCCCTGCGTTGCTTCGGCTGCGGTTGATCCCGGGGTGGGTTCGGCGAGGGAGCACGGAGGCCGAGAAGAGCGGCGGTGGGTGGAGGCCTGCCTGACCGCCGAGCTAGCTGCCTGCGCGGAGATCGCGGGTGGGGGAAAGGGGAGCGCCCGTGCGGTGATGAGATGAGGTCGTGGTGCGAGCTGCGAGGGCGAGGCCAACGCGGGGGTGACACGCAGCCAGCCACCTTTGCTTTCCAGGCGGTGTCGGTCGGTTCGTTCCTGGTGGAGCAGGAGCGCACGGACGAGGAAGGGAGGGTAATTTTACGTACAGGCCCTTGCAGGTGGTGGAATTTACTTTTAGGAGGTTCTGGCGTTCAGGCCGTCCGCCGTCACCTCTGCACACTGTTGTCTGTTGGGTTGCGTCGCCGGCTCTACGGGTCACTTGCGTTAAAAGGGATTTTCGTTTCTTAGAAAATTTAGGTTTGAAACTCAAAATTTTACCTAAACCACAGCCAACTCATGTATGAATCTGATTCCAAGGTTGTATAGAGGTGGTCTCCCACTATGGACTCTGGTGCAAATTAAAATCATCTTACCCTAGCGTTTTAGTCGTGCGGAATAGGGATGTAAATGGTACAAATATTGCCCGACCAACCGGCCGACCGAAAGGGTCGGATATCAATTCGGATAGTTTTTTTCAAATATCCGGATACTGTTTTGGATATCGGATCGGATATCGGATACTTAAATCGGATATTGGATACTTAAATCGGATATCGGATTCGGATACAATATAACCAATATCCGGCGGATATCGGATATCCGGTCGGATAATCCGGATAGTCAACTCGGATACTAAATTCGGATAGTTGTATTATTCCAAATATATACATTAATAAACACAGATTTAATATTTAAAAATTTATAACTAATTCATTTCTAATCAGAAAAATATAAAATTAGTACCATAATTTTTCTAAAAATATAATCTATCTATTGGTTGGTTGATAGTTGTATTATTCCAAATATATACATTAATAATAGTCTGATTTAATCTCTAAAAATTTATAACTAATTCTTTTCTAATAAAAAAAATATAAAATTAGTACCAAAATTTTTCTAAAACTATAATCTATCTATTGGTATTATATTGGAGTTAAATCTTATTGATTCCTAGTTTGAGAATTAAACTCGAACTCTGCCAATAATTCAACAATAATAAATAGACTTCTTCCATCTTTTTTTTAAAAAACTGAATATAGTTGGGACTCTAGCAATAATTTGTCTTCTTTTACATATTTATGCATGTAATAATTTAGAATGTTAATATTGTGTAATTAAGTGCCCAAAATGGTATATCATCTTTTGTTCATTTGGTTAATCAAACACAATTTTAGTTTGAATGCAGCTTCCTTAAATAGATGAATTGATTTGAGTTCTTATGAAGCATCATTAATGTAATAAGTTATAATATTGTTAATTAAATATCTTCAATCTAATCTATATTGCAAATTAGAATGTCATGTAATTGAATCTATCTCATCTACGTAATAAGTTAGAAATGTCATGCAACTGTTTGCTAATTTATTTCGTTAAGCATAATCTTGTTAAAATTTGGACGCGTAAAGTGTTTGATGTTACAACTTGTGTGATATAAATAAATGTTACCTTTACTCGATATCTGAAGAAATATCCGTATCTGATAGTAACCGCTTCCGGTCCGCTCCGTATTCGAGACATATCTATTTGTATTCGTAACCGAAATCTGCATTCGTATATGTATCTGAGTCTATCCGTGTTCGAATCCGAATCCGACAGAAAATATTAAAATAAATACAATATCAGTGATATCTGTCCGTATCCGATCCGTTTTCATCCCTATTGCGGAAACATTGCAAACTAACAAGCCAAATCGAGCTTATTATGTTTATTCATCGCATTATGTGTAAAAGTTATAGATAACGGAAATAATGTTTCTTTGGGTGGAAACTCTAAAAAGATGGATTGTATTCGTAAAAATGCACTAACCTTTGTCAAAGATTACAACTGCTCCACATTGATGGCACTGATAAAAATCTGTGAGCATGCGTGAGGGTGATGGGGTGGCATTTATTTTTAATAGAGCTGAGAAGGAATGGTTGATGCAAAAAGATTTATGGATGGCGTAATTTATGAGATGGTTATGTTGTGTCAGGTGTGATATTTGGAAATAAAATAATTTAGATAAAGCTAACGATGATAAGATATAGTATATAGTTACTTGGTAAAAAAAAGAATGAGATGAAAGACATAGAGGATAGACTAATTGTTTCACATAGAATGTATTAAGAAAATGTATTGTGGAGTTATTTACTCAAAACAAATCTGTAGTATCATCTTGGTTGTGTATCTTAGTTATAGCTTTATAGATTATAACCACAGGAATTATGGTTATGTGGTTCTACTTATTATGGCTAATGCAAGCATTAATTTTGGATACTTAATATTTTAGCCATAAATATGATAGCAAATCATGATGACCTTTTCATTATTGGGTCCAAAGATAACTGTTAAGAAGAGAAGAGAAGAGAAGAAGGATTACAACCTCACTAGATACCAATAGTGACTTTGCTACCGGCCACTGGTTAGATGGTTCTCTTCTTACTTTCAGATCTTTTTTGTTTGAGTTCTAGGAGCTTTTGTTTTGTACTACTAGCTTTTAAAATGTTCAAAAACCAAATGCCCCAATAGTCAGAAGCTAAAAAGCTCATAATAGGTTGCTTGTTCCTGACTTTAAAGAGCATTTGATTTTTGAAGATTCTGAAAGTCAATGTTCCAAAAGTATCCAGAAGTTGAAACAAAAGAGTCTAAAGGCTTCTGTAGTGACCTTTGCAAAGCGGTGCAAAGATCCACGTGGACAACAATGAATCGGCTCATTCCCACTAAAGTAGATCGAATCTTTGCACAGTAGTATTAATCCAGTGCATGACAATAAAATAACATACCTGTACAGTAAAATAACATACTCGGTCTCGCGCGAGCCGTCGGTGATGCGTGAATTTTTTTTCTTTTTAACGTGGACCCAACGCACGATTCGGTGCCAACAGAGGAGATCGACTCAATCTCCTATGTGGCTGTTTTTTCTCATACGAGCCGCATCACCAATAAAGATGCTCTTAGTCTTCCTCACCTATAATATATGTAGTATGTTAGTGATTTTTGCAACAGCGCTGCGCTAGCAATCGCTACCGAACGATTCCTTTAGTATCTTAGAGTTAGAAAAATACACCCATTCATCAATATGTCATGATCTTAGAGAAAGATATATATGGACAAATAAAATTAATTTTTCTATCAAAATTGGAGTGTTTACCATATTGTCCAAGAAAAATGTAAACTGTAAAGCAATACAGTGGATATCTCTTACTTCGAAAGCTGCACCAAAAGAAGGTCAACCAGCGTGGTCACGTCGCTGGACGTTTCCGGCCGTCGGATCGGCCGGGCGGGCGGTCTAGATCATGCGAATCTCAAGCTTTTTATGCCCTCAATCTTTCGCAAAATCAACCCAAAGTTTGGCCTGCTCTCTCAGATAATTTTGCAGACAAACTTTTAACTTTTCTCAAAATCAACCCGTAGTCCAAACTTCTCGGTTCAGGAAAACTTGCAACTAAAACCTTAACTTTTCATTGAATCAACCCGCGCGTACTGGTCCTCTCTTAGCAAAATTTTTTAGAAAAACCCTCGCAGTTTAACTAAATCAAACCACAACTCGTTTCATTCGTTATTTATACGTGAGCAATATTATACGTACAATTTGAATACCGAAACGTGTTGGAATCAAAAGTTGCTCAATATAAAACTTGATCTAAAATTTGAAAACTACAACTTTATTATAGAGTAAATTTTAAAATTTAAAATACTTTCACAATTCGTTTGTACAAATACATACATACGACCCGTTGTACCTAAAATTTGACACTAAAACATCTTCAAAGTAAAAATATGGTCAATACAAAAGTTGCTTAAAATTTAAAATCTACATCTTTACTATATAGTAAAATTTAAATTTGAAATGCTTCTAAAAAATTCGAATACAAAAATTGCTCAACTTTTCAAAACCTAAAGCTTTGCTACATAACAAAATTGTAAATTCAAAATATTTTCATAATTCGTTCAACATAACATTTTGTTTTGCTAAAAATATAATATTGTACTACCGTTCTTCTATGGCTTGTCATGCGACCTCCACAATAATGCAGCATGTTTTAATATAACCACTACTTCCTTAAAAAATCATCACATCTATTAATTGCCTCATGATTTCGCAAATACATTAAGTATGCGACTAATTGTGCTATGCCAACCTAATAAATTATTTTGCCCCTTCTTTCACTAAAATAATAAAAAAAATGTCATACCTCCATTTTGATTTCAAATAATATACTACTTAAACAATAGGGTCACGATAATATAATGCCTAAAATATATACCAAGTGTACCAGCGGGCTGCAGACCATGACAACTATATGAAAATAGTAAATTGACGATTTTATCTTAACAACGTTGCTTAAAAAAATTATATATTTACCTGTATACATTAACTACTACATGTATGAAGTAAAGATCGCATCAACTACAATGCTACGACGCGGGGCTTTCTAGTACTGATACCATTTGCCAGCGTGTAAGTAAGAGTTTTAAGGGAGGAGATAACAAAACCAGTAAACAAGTCAACATAAATCAACTTGGTTCGCCGGCATCTTTGATTAACGATTATATTTTCCAAAAAATGCTTTAATATACGACCACGGCACAAGTGCCAGAATATTCCAGGGTCGACGAGGGCGTCCGTGCAAAGTGGCCAAAACCAACTCCCACAGGTCCCAGCGTGCGGACGCGACGCCGCGTGCCCTCGCGGAGGCGGCGACGCGTGGCCGCGAATATTTTGCGCGCCCCGCACCCCGAACCGGGCCCACCTCGCGGCCGGGCTGGTCTGGGGACATCGCGTCTGCGCGGGAATTGACTCGAAGAGACACGCCGGCCACAGCCTAACCGCGAGAAAATCTTTTCGGCCGCAGCCCACTGAAGGGTGGTCCAGCGAGCGGACGGGCCCCGGCGCGCAGCCGCTCCTGCGCGTGGCGCCCTCCGGCCTCCGGGTGCGCGGACGGCCGGAGGTAAAAAAGAGTTTCCAGGTGGCTTGTCTTTTCCGCCGCGGCCTCCTCCCTCCGTTGAGTGCGTTGATGCTCTCTGTTTCCGCGGTGCACGTTTGGCCCTGGGACTATGCGAGACGCGTCTGGAACTTTTCCAGTGGGGCCCACGCGATGGCCGGGCCGGGGGAGAAAACGTGCCCGTGCGAGTCGCCTCTTTGCGTCCCGTGTGTGCTTTGTTTTTTTTCACCCTTTGCATTTAGTGGGTGTTTAGTTTTAGAGGTTTAAATTTGAACGTATCACATTAGATATATTGATACATATTTAAAATATTAAATGTATCACATTAGATATATTGATACATATTTAAAATATTAAATATAGACTGATAAGAACTCGTTAGTAAACCGCGAGACGAATCTAATAAGGTATATTAATCTACGATTACCCGATGGTTACTGTAGTGTCACTGTTGCAAATCATAGATTAATTAGGTTCATTAGATCGTCTCATAAATTAGCACCGCAAAAGATTTTATAAACAAATTTTATCTAATATTTTTAAAGAGTAAGATTCTCTTCCATGGGATATGTCGGTGTCGTGAGAACGGGGTCCCCATCCCACCCAACAAATCAAGGGATAAATAGGCCAGCAGACCCATCGCGGGCATTGAGGCCCGGCCCAGCACGGCAGCCTCTAGAGGGTGCCGAGCTGGAAGAAGGCACGGGCGGCCCCACCGGCCAGGGAGCTTCCTTAGCCTAGAAGGAATTACCCCTGGCGGAGGGTTTTTTACCGCCCGTCGCGCAGCAGGAGCGGGGTCCACCACGACGCAGCTTCCACGTGAGACAGCATGATTACGGAGAGGCGTGGGATCAGACGGTGCCCTGATCGGAGCAAGGGGAGCCTCCTCCCCCTAGTCATGTCCTGTCAACTGAGCGGAGGATGGTGCAAGTGGGGATCATCACCTGGACCCCCCATCGCGTCAAATAAACCAAAGGGAAGACCTTGGGGTCCGGAGAAAACCCCGGGATGGCTCGGGGACGCGCCCCAAGAATCTCGTGGGCCCCTCGAATACCTCGGGCGTCAGCCAGGCCGCTCCGGGGTGCCCTGGGAGGACCCCGAGCACCGACCGGGCGGGACCCACGAGATAAGATTACGTTAGAAGGGCAGCACCACTTGCAGGGAGGCGCCCCCAACGTGGCGCCACGTTCACACATAAGGACGGTAAATCTAAGGTCGGTAAGACCCCTCCCTGGGTCCAGGGGAGGGGTTATAAATAGGACATCTGGGCAACATGTAAAAAGAGAGACGAAAGTCCCACAACCACAATTGCTACAAGCTCACTCGAGCAGAGAACAAGAACACCACACACAAGATGTAGGGTCTTACGCTTCCAAGCGGTCCGAACCTGTCTAAATCTTTTGTCCCACAGTTGGAACTCCACTGCGTGTTACACCCCTGACCAAATCTCTAAACTAGGGTTCCCACGAATCCCTGCTGGTGGTCCTCACCCACTGTCAGCTGGCGTGCCAGGTAGGGGGTTTTGGCGCGTGAAGTCTCCATCCTCGACGAAGAATCTCCGGTTGAAACAATGGTGAGCCGCTCCTACTGTTCCGACGGTGAGAGCGGAGACGAGCACGCCCCCCGCCGGGGGCTGTCTGCGGCGAACGCCGACGCGGCGAGGCCAGTTCCGTCGCCTCCCGCACCCGACGGGCACCAATCGATGTCGTTTGCTACGGCGTCGCCCCGTCTCGATGCTCCCAGATCCGCCTCTAGGGGCAATACATCGGCCAACATCAGGTACGCCCAACTCCAGGCGGAAGCCCAGTGGCGAGCGGTTCGGCAAGCGTCCCATGCGCCTGCTAGGACCGGCCATGGCGGCGTTCCCCTAAGGGAAGCACTTGTCGCGGCCCAAGCACTCCTGCGCCACCCCCGTTGCGAGCCGAGCCTGGAACCCCCGAGGAGCGGTGGCTTGATGAGCCAGCCAACCTCGTGGGGAAGGTATGCCTCAAACCGGGGGCTCAGGGCTCTCGAACGGCGGCTGGGGGCTCCTCCCGGGGAGGCCACCGGCGGCCGATGCGGTCACCTGCTCCGGCGGGGTCGGCCACCAACGGGACGCACGACCCGCGCTCCCAACTCCAAGAAATTAGGGCGAGCGAAGACGCTTGGACCACCCTTGAGCGGGCACGACAGTGCCGCCGGGAGGCTAGGGAGGAGCACGCTTCCTCTAGCTCTGCGGGCGAGGGGATTCGGTGGACAACGACATCGGGCCCTACGGGGCCGGGTGCCGGGCTTTCACCGCCGACTTGCGTCGGGTCAACTGGCCCACCAAGTTCTAGCTGGACCTCCCAGAAAAGTATGATGGTACCATCGACCCTGAGGAGTTCCTCCAGATCTACAACACGACCATTCAGGCCATGGGTGGGGGGCCTCAGATCATGGCCAACTACTTCCATGTTGCCCTCAAGGGCATGACGAGGTCCTGGCTAATGAATCTCCCCCAGGAATCGCTCGGTTCCTGGGGAGATTTGTGCGAGCAGTTCATCACCAACTTCTTCGGCTCGTTCAATCGACCGGGGACCAGCTCACCGTCAAGCAGTGCAAGGGCGAAACACTGCGGCAATACATCCAGTGTTTCAGCCAGGTGCGCAACACCATGTCGCGCATGACACCCTCGGCCGTCATCATGGCGTTCACCGAGGGCGTGACCAACAAGCGCCTCGTGGGCAAGCTCGAGACGCGCAATGTCGAGACCGTCTTCGAGCTGTTCGCCCTGGCGGACAAATGTACCCGAGAAGGCGAGGCACAGCAGTGCTCCGAGCACCGCGGTGCCCCGGAAGAGCCAGCCGTACCGGAGCACATCCGGTCCAGCCGGTCCGACAACAAGAAGAACAAGCAGAATGCCGCCACCGTCCTGGTGGCGGCGGAAGGCCGCAACAAGCAACACCCCGGCAGGGCTCCTGGGGGTGGTGCCCCTAGCCCGGTGGGGGATTCAAGAAGCCGGCCCCGGCCAAATCGGGGCTAGCATGTGGTGCGAAATCCACCGGACCAACCGACACGACCTCACCGAGTGCCGACTGGTCAAAGGGCTCGCTGAGGACCACCGCAAGGAGTGCGGCGACCGCCGTCCTGACGGCGAGAATGCCCCCGAGGAGGCGGGCCTTGGCTTCCAGGAGCCGCGGCAGGCCGTCGCCATCGCCTTCAGGGGAGCGACCATGCCACCATCCCGGGAGAGGGCCAAGCTCCTCTGGAGGGAGGTCTGTGCCGTGTCCCCGACGCCAGAAAGCTCCCAACTCATGAAATGGTCGGGCACCCACATCACCTTCGACCGGAACGACCACCCCGACAACACGGCGGGCGTCGGGTTACTCCCCGTGGTAGTGACCCCCACCATCTGCAACATCGGGGTGGCCAGGGTCCTCGTTGACGGGGGAGCAGGCTTGAACCTCCTCTCCCCCGAGGTCTTCCATAAGATGCAGATCGGGGAGCGCAAGCTGTGGCCCTCGAAGCCCTTCTATGGTGTCACCGAGGGGAAGACCATCCCCTTGGGGCAGATCGAGCTGCCGGTCACGTTCACGGAGCGGAGAAACTTCCACACCGAGAACGTGGTCTTTGACGTAGCGCACTGCAACCTCCCCTAAAACGCCATCCTTGGCTGTCCTGCGCTAGCCAAGTTCATGGCTGCCGTACATTACGCCTACAGCACCATGAAGATCCCGGGACCGTCCGGAGTCATTACCGTCAAAGCGGACGTCTAGGTGGCCATGTACTGCGCCGAGAAATTGTACTACTCCATGGCGGCGGCCGCCACCGAGGAGGATGAGCGCCCCGACTTGACATCATCCCCGCCGGTGAAACAACGACTCTCCCTGAACGACGCGGCCCTCACCAAAGAGGTCTATCTGGGGGGAACCCCTACGCGGGTGGTGATGATAGAGGCCCAGCTGGGCGAAAAATAGGAAAGCACGCTCATCACCTTCCTCCAAGATAATGTCAACGTGTTCGAACGGAAACCGTCCGACATGCCCGGGGTCCCTAGGGAGGTGATCGAGCACCGCCTGGTCGTGCACCTCAACGCACGGCCCCTCCAGTAGAAGATCCGGCGCCAGGCTCCGGAGAGGCAAGATTTCATCCGCGAACAAGTGTGGAAGATGTTGGACGCGGGGTTCATCCGGGAAGTCTTCCACCCTGAGTGGTTGGCTAACCCGGTCATCGTCCCAAAGGCCAACGGTAAGCTCCGCATGTGCGTGGACTACACCGACCTCAACAAAGCCTGCCCAAAAGATCATTTTCCGCTACCCTGCATCGACCAGGTCGTCGATTTCATGGCGGGATGCAACCACCTTTGCTTTCTGGATGTGTACTGCGGGTACCACCAGAGAAGTATGGCGAAGGAGGACGAGGAGAAAACCTCGTTCACCACCTCGGTGGGAACGTACTGCTACGTCCGTATGCCCTTCTGGCTCAAGAACATTGGTCCCACTTTCCAGCGGACCATGCGCATCACGCTACAGGACTTGCAGTCCCGCAATATTGAGGCATACATCGACAACATTGTGGTTAAGACCGGGCAGCAGGAGTCCCTCTTGCGGGATCTGTCGGAAGCCTTCGATAGCGTACGCACCACCCGGCTTAAGCTGAACCCTGAGAAATGCGTGTTTGGGGTCCTAGCAGGGAAGCTCCTGGGCTTCCTAGAGTCAAGCTAAGGCATCAAAGTGAACCCTCAGAAGGTGGAAGCAATCTAGCGCATGCAACCCCCAACCCGGCTAAAGGAAGCATAATGCCTCATGGGTTGCATGGCGGCACTCAGACGGTTCATCTCCAAACTCGGGGAGAGGGGACTCTCTTCAAATTGCTCAAGAAGACCGGCCGTTTTGAGTGGACCTCGGAAGCGGACCAGGCATTCCGAGAACTAAAGGCATACCTCTCCTCTCTGCTAGTGCTGGTAGCACCCCGGGATGGGGAAGCCCTGCTCCTCCATATCTTGGCAACCCCGCAGGTGGTAAGCACAGTACTGGTAATGGAAAGGGAAGAGGAAGACCCCGGGCAATGTAAGCCAGCCCGGGAGAAGGTGGCAACCCCGGGGGAGAAAATTAAGACCTCGAAGAGCAAAAGGATCCCGGGGGAAAAACCTCCGAGCCCGGGGAGCCAGGAGAAAACCAAGCTACGGAGAGGCGGCCTGTTCCCGACCCCAGGATCACCCCGAACGGACACACAAGGCCACCCCGCCGTACGCAAAGGCCGGTGTACTTCTTAAGCGGAGTACTCCGGGATGCAAAGGAGCGCTATCCACAGGCACAGAAGATGCTGTACGCCGTCCTGATGGCGTCCTGCAAGCTGCGGCATTATTTTCAGGCGCATCAGGTTACCAAGGTCACATTGTACCCCCTAGCCCATATCCTCCTGTTGACGCCAGATTTTGACATGTGTTGAATCGGCGTCAGGAGGAGAAGATTGGCCGATGCGGCAGATCTGAAGGCTACAGAAAGGAATCGGCCGATTGAGGTAACAGTTGGAAATCGGTCGATTGGTGATACAGCCTACGCCAACAGGATAAGACTGTTTCAGAGGTTTGGCAATGTGCAGCGCGCGCCAGCATCGGCTATGAATCCAATAATTAAGCCGTGGCCGTTCAGAGGTTGGGGAATAGATCTCATCGGACAGATTCATCCTCCATCAAGCAAAGGGCATAAGTTCATATTGGTGGCTACAGATTATTTTACTAAGTGGGTGGAGGCAGTTCCTTTGAGGAACGTGACATCGGCCGATATGATTGAATTTGTTAAAAGCCATATTATATATCGATTTGGTATTCCTCAAACCATCACAAGTGATCAAGGGACAATGTTCACTTCTGGAGAATTCGGAGAGTTCGCCGCCGATATGGGGATTAAATTATTGAACTCTTCTCCATACTATGCTCAAGCCAATGGCCAAGTAGAGTCGTCTAACAAAGGGATAATCAAGCTAATCAAGAGGAAGATAGAAGAGCAGCCCAAGAAGTGGCATATGTCTTTGGCTGAATCTTTATGGGCATACAAGATGGCTTGTCATGGAGCCACTAAAATATCCCCTTATCAGTTGGTTTATGGTCATGAGGCGGTCTTGCCATGGGAGATAAGGATAGGGTCAAGACGTATATCGTTACAAGATCAGTTAACGGCCGATGACTATTCCTTTCTCATGAAAGATGAACTTGACGATTCGGCGGGTTTACGGTTGAGAGCCCTGATTAGTATAGAAGAAAATAAGAAAAGGGTGGCCAGATGGTATGACAAAAAGGTCAAAGTTAAACAGTTCTCTCAAGGAGATTTGGTATGGAAGTTGGTGCTGCCGATAGGATCTAAAGATCCCAAGTTCGGTAAATGGTCACCCACTTGGGAAGGGCCATATAGAATCGGCCGATGTGCCCCTGGGAATGCATATATTCTGGAGACAGTCGAAGGGGAGGAATTCCCAAGAGCTTTAAATGGGCGATATCTGAAGAGGTACTATCCAAGCATTTGGGTAGATACATAACTTGTAGCAAAATATGTCAAGGTAACATGGCCGATTTATCATCGGTTTCTGTCTACACATCTGGTGAAAGAAACATTGGGATTCATTATTGAATGGAAATTACAGATTACATGGCCGACATGGTACAAGTCGCCCTTAGAATAAAAATACTGGTGTGTCTACTGATTACGCCTACGCTGGATTTCTCTCTCGATGCGACCCAGTTTTATCATATGGGTGAGCCTTTTCTCTTTCGGGTCCTCTGCAGTGGCTCCAGTTTTAGCTTGGTTGCAGAGTTCTTTCAGCAGGCGGGTCTTCTCCTCTTCCAGATCTTCCATGGCGACTCCAGTTTTGGCTTTACAAGGAAGTGACGAACTTTTTTCGGAAGATGGTTGCTTGCGGTCCAAAAAATGAGCATTTATGAGGTCCGAGTGTTCCTGGACAGCGGCAGGGACATGATCTCTGAGTTCCCCAGCATGAGCTCTTATTAGATTTCTGTCTGCCTGTGATAGTGGCTCTTCTGAATGCATGATTTCTATTGCTCGTTCTAGACCGGGGCTGAGACGTTTCGGCTAAACAGAGATAAAAGGAGTTACCCAGTATCGGAGCGATTGAGATGCTTAAGAGAATGGCAGAGGGGGAGTTCATACCTGGTTGACAGAGGAAGAGGATGAGGAGGACGAAGAAGACATCTTGCCGTTCAATTTGGGACAGTAAAAGAAGGAGAGGAGATAAGTAATGCGTGTGCCTCTAGAGATGGTGAACGGTTTGCTTATAAATGAAGAGGAGGTAGATGGATGGTGAGACACGTCCTATCGGAGTAAATACATACATAAATGCAAAGCAGACTAAAGGAGCAGTTCAAAACCGAATCGGCGCAGTGACATTAAAGGAGCAATAATGTTTAACATATTTTTTACAAGCCAAGGAAAGCATCTTATGCTACAATCGCTCGTCGTCTAATTTGATCGGCCGAGTCTACTACTCTCTGATCATCATCGGCCGATCCTGGTACTTCTAACACGCGGCGACGGAGCCTTTTTGTTTCACGGGCCAGATGTTGTCTTTCTTGCTTCAGCTCGCTGATGATGGATGGGAGTTCTTGGAGCTTCTTCTCTTCAGTGGCTATCTCTTTGGTTATCTGTTCCATCTCCTTGGCCAGTTCTGCTCTCCTCCGTTTCAGCCGATCTATTGCGCCGACGATGTCCGGACGGCAATTCTCGAGGAAGTTGATCCTGTGGTGTAATTCCTGAGTCCGGTGCTTGTACGAATCGACCTCCTCCTGAGTTTTGGCCATCTGAGCACGATCGGCCATACGTCGCAGCGCCCTGGAAACCGGAATCTGCATGCCCTCTATATAGGCAGCATACCCTAAATTTTCTGATACTTCATCTGGGATTCGATCTTTGACCTCGTTGAAAAGTCGTCGAATCGGCGATGCATCTTCCACCAATCGGCCGATGTCATCTTGGAGGAGAGTACGAATGCTTTCGAGCTTGGAGCGGACATCGTCGGGGGTGGAGCTCGATGGAATTGGGTGTGAAGCGATTTCTTCGTCATCGGCCAAGGAGACAGCAAAAGAAAAGATGCTATTGTTGGGGGTATCTTGCTCCTGTAAGGAAATAAAGTAAAGGGTAAGCAAGCGGTGAAAGGAAATCAGCCGATTCTAATGGTAAGACTGTTACCTCTTTGAAGCGAATCTCTCTTGCCTGCGCCGGTGGAAGTGTTTCCCTTGTCTGAGGGACTGGTGCATTTGGTTCGTCGGAAGAAGAAGATTCGATGGTTATTAGTGCTCCGCTTGGACCAGCTTCCTGA
Source organism: Panicum miliaceum (assembly GCA_032594955.1). Lineage (NCBI taxonomy): Eukaryota > Viridiplantae > Streptophyta > Magnoliopsida > Poales > Poaceae > Panicum > Panicum miliaceum. The sequence continues at coordinate 41,604,832 of CM064061.1, read as the reverse complement.
AAAAGACATAAAAGAAGATTCCCATGAAAATGCTATGGGAAATTGAAACAAGATAGTAACAGAAATTTGCCATGCCTCTGTGGGTCTCCCGGCCGATGCCTGTTGTGGGGTTATAATCGGCATACCCAAATCGGCCTGCATCAAAATTGGCTAAGTTTTCTGAGTATTAAGGATTCAAGGTAAGAGATCGTTTACCTCGGTGGCAGGAGCTGCTGGAGTCCCGGTTCCCACTTGAGACGTGGCCGATTGTTGCGGAGACTGCGGTGGGATAACTTGTGCAGCCTGGCAGTGGAATAGAATTGATGTCAGTAGAAGATTTGGAGAATATATGAGATAAATAAGATTACCTGAACAGCTTCTACTAGTAGGGATGCTGCAGTAGCCCCGACTTCAGCAGTGACTTGGGGATCGGCCATCTCGACAACCGGCAGAGGTAAAGGACCTGGAGTCTCGGCTGGTGTCGCCACTACTTGGTCGGCCGATCCGATGCGGGAAGTCTCGGCCGATACCACTGCCATCTGGCTGGCCGATCCGATGCGGGGGACTTCAGCCGATGCTATTGCCGTCTGATCGGCCGATCCAATGCGAGCTCGCACCCGACGGCTGGTTATCTTTGATGTTGGCCTTTTTGGTGCTCGCCTTGATCGGCCGGTGGAGATATCTCTGACAGTTGGAGCATGGAAGCCGATAAGTGGATACGGCGTGTATTGGTGATGGCTATCAATCGGCCGGCCGCTTCGGCTCCGCATTAGGGGAACATGGCTTTCAGACTGAAGAGATGAACATGAGTTAACAACAAGATGATAATATAACATTGGAATCGGCTAAGGAAAAAGGACATACCGCTGCATTTGGATCAATGTTCTCTGGGTCCAGAATGTTGCAGTAAGACGATGGAGATTTACAGAAAAGGTGCTGCTTCCATTCTGCCCACCATAATTTAAACTGCTGGGTGGTGAAAGAGGCAACTGACCAACCATTCAAGTCAATGGTACTGGAGTCGGGTACTAGATTGCACAGCCGGCTGTAATCAAGACTTGAGGTTAGCCCATCTCTGAATTTTGCCTGGCCGGCGAAGTAAACCCGAATCGGCAGTTGGCCAAAACCCAGTTGCCTTGCCGCAGCCGATGGACTGTAGAACTCGTAGGTGGGTGAGTCCTTTCCTGAGAAGAAGTTGGCCGGCAGAATCCCCGGCTTGATCAAGACGTCCATTAACTCTCTGTCAAAGGTATGAGTGGAGAAATCGTAGCATACGGGCAATTCGAAAATCGGCTCTACTGCCTGATATGGGTGCCAGCTGATCATCTCTTCACTAAGGCCATTGTAGAGGCATCTGAAGAATTCAGCTGTGCGGGTGGCAGTGAATTGGCAGCCGGGAAAGGCCGATACCGCTTCTCCAAAAGATCTGCAGCGGCGACGGACCGATGGATTCTCCTTTGACTCGATATTGGGAAAGGTCTTTGTCTCTATCCGATGCTGAGAAACCTTGCTCATGTGTAAATTGAGCCAGAGGGTGATGAACCACCAAGGACCACCTGGGTTCCCTATCAGCTCCCCCTTCGACAGCTTGATGCCGATTTGGTGCATCAGATGGTACGCCGATCCCAGCAAATGTTTTCCAAGGGGGATGGCCGATCCTTGTGAAAGAGCCTCTGCCAAAGCTTGAGTGTTTGAAGAGGGGCCAACTGCTCTGCCACAGAAGAAATGCTTCTCCAGCCACATCATCAAGAAGGCAGTATGCTCCCTCTGCGAGACTGTCCCGGTCTTCATGTTTTTACTAATGTATCCTTTCCACCCGCCGATTCCTTTGGTCTCCAGCCGATGAGATGGCTTGAACAGATAATTGAAAGGGGTATCGGCGGAGGAAACATCGAGGCCGGTCAGCAGCAGAACATCGGCCAAGGTCGGGGTCATGGGTCCGTGTCCGAAAAGGAACGCGTTAAGTGCATCGGACCAAAAATAGGAGGCTGCCATGACCAGAGGTTCGTTTCTTTCCATCTGAGACAGGGATAAGTCTATGCACTGGCCGATTTTCAGTTCTTCCCACTGAACCTTCCAAGATCCGGCTACCCTCTGGTACCATTCTCTCCACCCGGGTGTTTCATTTGGCCTGGATCTGAAAGTGCCTACCCAGTGATCTAAATTCGTAGATGACTGCTTAAAAGGGATCCTATGGGTTTCTAAACTGATCAGGTCCGTTGGATCAGGGCTCCCCATAGGGCCCAAACAGATGAGGTCAGGGTATTCTGAGAGAGGAATAGTGATTCGGTGCCTAAGTGCCTAATAAAGGGGAAAAGGGAAGAAACTGAGAGAGGGTCCGGAAAAAAACTGAAGCAGTAAAAAGGCGAAAAGGAAAAATTTCGAGCATTTACCTCTGGGATGGAGGCCATCGTCGCCGATGACACCGCTGGGGAAGCCGCAGATTGGGTCGCCATCGCCGAAGGAGTAGCCGATGGAGCCTCTGTAGATGGAGTGGTCGCCGATGGAGACACCATTGGGGGTCGGAGCAGGCCGCGGATGAGATCGCCGGAAAGGGGGAAGCACTTGGAAATCGAGAGAGCTTGGAGGAAGACGAACAGTGGTGCGATGGAAAAGAATGCTAGATTCGTGGGGAAGGATAGGCGGAGAAAGCCAGTACTTCAGAGAAATCAGGGAAGCGAGGGCAAAGATGGTATTTTTACCGCGCCGTCTACAGGAGTTCTAGAGGAGCGGTCGTTTCACGCGCTCGGTTCGAGGAAATTGCAATCATTGTGCCGCGGAACGGAAGGAGATTTTTACTGCGCCCGTTTCGGAGGAAAGGATTAAAGAAAGAGTTTCGAAGGAAAAGTTATATTTTACTCCGAAACTGGGGGGCATGTGTTGACGCCAGATTTTGACACGTGTTGAATCGGCGTCAGGAGGAGAAGATTGGCCGATGCGGCAGATCTGAAGGCTACAGAATGGAATCGGCCGATTGAGGTAACAGTTGGAAATCGGCCGATTGGTGATACAGCCTACGCCAACAGGATGGGACTGTTTCAGAGGGTCCTGGTCAAAAGTTGGTCAAAGGGGGGGCACGCTAAGTCGGTCGGGGAGCAATTGAAGGAAATCCTGATTGGATTAGGGAGCGGCGGTGGAAGATTCTGCGGGAGTCCGTTTCCTTTTTAAAGTTCGTATAGATATAGTAATTTAAATAAGGTTGTAACAAGTCGTGATCGACCAGGAGTCCTAGCTTTAGGGTATAAATAGGAGTCGTCAGGGTCTTGAGAAAACATCAATACATCAATCAACAACAATACTTCTACTTTTCTAGCAATTTACTTTCAAGTCGGCGACTTCGCCAATACTTTTCTTATTTCACGAGTTCGTACGGATTGGTAGGGCTGCATCAACTTGATCTCCGGCCAATTGGTAGGTTCCGCTTACCGAGTAATATCCGAGCTTTCACTACGGGCGCATCGCTGTGGTTTCGTTTGGATTTATTCACCAGTTATCGATATTTACTAGAATTGCAAGTTTTACCTGTTATTCTAGTATTATCACGAGTTATCCAGCTTGAGATCAGAGTAATCGGCTTCGTCATTGTTCTTCTTCGATTTATCATCATACAGCCGATTAGATCTATTTCAAGTGTTGCTTCTGTAGTAATTGTTTAGATCGCTCCGGTGGTTTTCTTTACAATTACTACCCGATTATCGGCTGATCCATAGCCGATCATCTCTACAGCAAATCGGCCGATTCGCTGCCGACGCGCTCCTCAGGACAGATCGGAATCCCAGCCGATCGACGCGCCTGGAATTTAATACTCTATTTCCTTGTCAATCAACAGGTCAGATTGACTGGCACGCCGCGCGAACCGCACCAGGGCGATAACCCGAACAGGAGCTAAGCAGATTCTCCCGGGTCGTGTGTCCGACGCTGAAGACCATCGGCCGATTCCTATCCGGCCGATTTTAGCGCCAACACCTCCATAATTGGGAAGGGATGGGACGCACAGTAAAGTGGGGAATCGAACTGGCGGAGTTCGGCCTCCAGTTTGCACCCCGACACACCATAAATAGCCAAGCACTCATCGACTTCATTGCCGAATGGACGCCGGTCCCCGACATCGAGCGTCGAGAGGTAACCGCCACCCCGGCGGTCGACGACGACAAGCCTTGGACCTTGGAGTACTGGACTATGAATTTCGACGGATCGCTCACCCTTCAGGGGGCCGGCGCCGCGGTGGTCCTCACCGCCCCGGACGGTCACACCCTCAAGTACGCGGTTCAGCTAGGCTTCCGAGCCACAAACAATATGGCAAAATACGAGGGTCTCCTGGCCGGGCTACAAGCGACCACCGGACTGGGAGTACGCCGCCTTCTAGTCTAGGGGGACTCCCAGCTCGTGGTGAACAAGGTCCCCAAGGAATATCAGTGCGCTGACCCTTAGATGACCGCTTACGTGGTCGAGGTACGGCGAATGGAACGACATTCGACGGACTGGAGCTACGATACGTTCCCCAAAAGGAGAACGCTGAGGCCGATGAGCTATCCCGCCTCGCATCCTCACGAGCTCCATTACCCTCCGGGGTGTTCGAAGAAAGGCTATGCCAACCTACCGTCACGGCCGCCGACTGTGTCGAAGGGGGAACCCCGTCCTCGAGCAAGGGGAACCAGGCCCAGCCACCCGCCGAGCTAACCCTGCTCTCGGCCAGTTCTTAGGGACCCTTGTGGATGGACGAAATCTGTGGCTTCTTGAAAGAAAATATCATTCCCGAGGATGATGCCGCTGCAGAACGGATCGCACGACAGTCCTAGCGCTACGTATTGTAGATGAGGATCTATATCAGTGTGTCATGGACGGGATCCTTCTGCGGTGCATCACCCGGGAACAAGGCAGCGAGCTGCTCGCCGATATCCACAAGGGCGAGTGTGGAAGTCACTCGGCTTCCCGCACGATGGTCGGTAAGATCTTTCGGCAAGGTTTTTACTTGCCGACCGCCCTCCAGGATGCAGCCAAACTGGCTCAGCGCTGCAGGGCGTGTCAATTCCACGCAAAGCATTCTCACCAGCCAGCAAGGCACTCCATACCATTCCCCTATCATGGTCGTTCACGGTGTTGGGGCTCGACATTTTGGGACCTTTCCCAAAAGTTGTCGGGGGTTATGAATGGTTGTACGTGGTGATCGACAAGTTCACCAAATGATCGGAGGTCTCCGCGGTCGTAAAGGCCAACAAGACTTCAGCTCTCAAGTTCATCAAGGACTTGGTAGCCCGGTTCCAGGTCCCTAATCGTATCATCATGGACAACAGGACCCAATTCACGAGCAACCTCTGCTTTGCGTCCGTCGCCTACCCAAGAAGTAACAGACAAGCAGAAAGGGCAAATGCAGAAGTCCTTAAAGGGTTGAAAACTAGAACCCACAACGAGCTCAAGAAGCACGGCACCGGCTGGATAGACAAGCTACTGGTGGTGGTCTGGTCGAACCACACCACTCCCAGCCGAGCGATTGGCGAAATGCCTTTCTTTCTCGTCTATGATGCCAAAAGTTTTCCTCCCGGCCAAGGTGACACTGGGAAGCCCGCGGGTACGGGCCTATGACAAAGAAGATCAGGATTGCCTACAGCAGCAAGACGTCCTCTACCTCGAAGAGGTTTGGTGCAGAGCGGCACTCCGGGCTGCTCGCTATCAGCAAGCCCTCCGCCGCTACCACCAGCGCCTCGTACAACCAAGGACCATCCAAGTCAGAGACCTGGTCCTTCGCCGGTTCCAGTCACGCGAGGGGAAGAACAAACTCTCCCCCATGTGGGAAGTCCCTTTCCGCGTCACGGAGGAAAGCCGGCCCGTGGTGTTCAGGCTCACCGACAAGGACGGGATGCAGGTACCCAACGTCTGGAACATCGAGCATCTCTGTAAGTTATATCCGTAGAAAGGGGGTGTCCTAATGTCTCGGCATAAAGGCCAAGTACTCCATAGACCTGCTTCCTCGCAATACTTGGCTGGGGGCTTCCACCTATATACAAACACCCTTCCATTTGCAGTAATTCAATTCGAGCATTTTTTGCATGAACTTTGAAAACTCTTTCTGCTTAGAAGGGGAGTCCTAGTGCTTCGGCATGAAGGCCAAGCACCCTGCGGACCCGCTTCCGTACGGTACTTGGCCGGGGGCTCCCATACATATAGCTACCCTTTGCTTTAGTTAATTCAGCACCATATTCATGAATTCTAAAACTTTTTCTTCCCCTGCTGTTCCCTTTTGCTTGTTCCTACTTTGGTACTCACGATCGGCTCCCATATGGCCAGGTGGAGCGCGTCGAGTCAAGGGACCTCGCTCGCGGGAAAGGTTCCCCGACGATGGTGATGATTTCCTCCCCCGCGCCTGCGCCAGGAACGGCCCCGGCCGAGGCTGCCACAGCGGACGTCGGGGAATGGGCTCCCTCGCCTGGGGCTGCGCGTGCCTCAGAGGCAGTGCTGGCGGAGGTTCCCCAACCATCCATGCCGGCGATGTCCCTGTCAGACACCGTGCCACCGGAGACGCCCGTCGACGTTAGTGGTGATGTAGAGCATCCCGCGGGTGTTGACACTCGCTGCGGACCAATTTTGAGCGTCAATTTGACCTGAAAAGTGGGATGACTAGCATGCTTAACCTGTGTATTTAACCCAAATAATATCATTTCCGCGTTTCCCTTGGAGATTTTGCAATGTAGGGATTTGGGCAGGAAGTGCAGGTAAAACAAGCTCCAGGATTCATGCCACAAGACGCCAACATATCGGAGCGCGCCGACCAATAAAGAGTAGGTGTTTAATTACGAAATTCGATATGTGTTCGTGAATATGTGTATGCAGCTCAAGCAATTCAGGAAACAAACCTCAAAGAGCAAGGCAACAAACTCGTGATCCAAGGCAATACCACTCCGACCAATCAGGCGCAAGCATTCGGTGTCACACGGATCAAAGTTCCCACCAGAGCATGCAAACAACATAGGACAGCGCCAACTCACCTGCCCAGGACTAGAGGGCCCACTTGCCAGCCTCTTAGAGGAAGCTTAGGTCGGTTGGTGACCAGGCTGGGCCGGCCGACCCAACCAGGTCGGCTGAACCAGGCCGGCTACAACCGACTTACCTCTTCGACGTGTCACTTCCTCATTGGATGACAAGGTCGGTTCCTTGTGATAGCCCCTCGTTTGCCAGCTGGAGCACCCCTTGGACGCCCCTATAAATATAAGGGGAGGGGCTCCTAAAGAGGACACAACTCACCTTCACCTCCTCTCTCACTTTTGGAGTTTGGAGCTCTTCTTTAGAGGTGTAGTGCTGCCTAGGTAGTGCTTAGGAGTTAGGGAGAGAGTGAGGGGGAGTCGGGGAGGAGCCGGTGTGCACACCAGCGCTGTTCTCCAGCTTGTACCTCGACGGATGCTTATCAATCATAGTAAGTGTTCGTGACTTCTTCTGTGCTTTAGTTTCTTAGTTAAGTGTAGAGCTAGTCCCCCCTAGTTGTTTTTCGGATCAATAGTTCACTAGTATAGTGGGTAGCTCTAGTTTGAGACTAGAGCTAGTAACGATAGTGTAGATGTGACGTCTAGACTAGACTTACCTGTTGGTTGTGGTATATCCCATGGTTAGATGAGGTAGGTAGCAGGTGGTGACAACCCTATCTATCCAGCGGAACCCTCCCCGTTCGGGTATATCCCAGTGCCGTATTACTAGAACTCACCAGTATTATTCTGTGGGAAGCTAGTAGCTCGACGTGAAGGACTAGGATAGTTCTATCTTATCTTTGACTCTTAGCCTTACGAATCCTCTCTGGCCCTTGCCTCTAATTGGTGCGGTGTCCTTGGACGAACCTGAACCTTAGAGAATGTACACACATTCCTCTGTGGATACGATACCCTTGGAATACTCCTGGGTGAAAGCTACAACATCATCCGTGCACTTGCGGATTTATTTCGTGACGCTAGGAAACGTCAACAAGCTTTCTAGCGCCGTTGTCGGGGAACAATTGCTATATTCTCTTCGGACCTAGTTCGCCCTCGTACTAATTTCTTTTCTTTGATTCTACCTTTACCCCCTTTACCCATGGAGCAGCTATCCGTTCAACACCTCTCCACACCTAAGGACGAGTTCTATAAGACATCACAATCTTCAAGACTCATCCCTTCATCTGGCTACGGACTCCTCCTCGCATATTATCCGTGTTTCGGAATCGACCCTTCTCTGGAGCGATTAATGAAGATCCCAATGATCATCTGCAAAAGTTTGAGGAACTGTGCTCATGCTTGGTAATCCCAGGCATGACACATGAAATATTACGGTGGAAATTGTTTCCTCTCGCTCACATAGGGAAGGCGGAGCAATGGTACACCCGCATGATAGGGAGTACGACCGGTAATTGGGGAGAATTTGGAGTTGACTTTTGTTACTCGTTCTCCCTTACAGAACACATAGAATCCCTACCGTTTGACATCCTCAGCTTCAAGCAATTAGAGAAGGAGTCCATAGGTGCAGCGTGGGCTAGATTCTCATGCCTTTTGGCATCTAGCCCAGACTCATCTATACCTGAAGATGTATCATTATACATCTTTTGCTCGGGTTTAGATAAGGAATCTGCCCTTGATTTCGACGTCGCCACCAGAGGTTCGTTTATGCACAAAGCTTTGACAGAAGGAATAGAGATTCTAGGAGACCTCTTAGAAGCCTCATCTTTCCCTAGCTATCATAACGAACCCCATCAAGAGGAATCCGAGTCAAGCCATGAGAGTCCCTCAACAGCGAATTCCGAGCTTTTATCTCCCACATCCCAAGATTCGTTTGTTGAGCCCTCTCCCAAACCACGAACATCATGGGAGGAAGAAATTCAACCTTCGATGTTCTCTTCTATATTCGAGGATGATCCATCTAGAAATCACATAAACACCTCGAATCTCTTAGGGGAGGAACCTTCTTATGTCCATACAGATCAATCTCAAAATCCCTTGACAGAAGCTCGTGCTCTCCTGCTTTTCTCAGGGATTTGGACAGAAAAGGTGGAAAGAAAAGAAAAGAAAGGGAGAAAAGAATCTAACCTAGGATACGACCTTTTTAAGGTCCGACGATGACCATAGACGAGATTTTATAGCTCGGATAACTCGTAGACGTCTATTTCTTCGAGTTCTGGTATTTCGGGCTCGAGAAATATTTTTGATCCCTGGCCATTGGCCTTGAAAACTTTTCCGTCGTCGTCCTGGAGGGTTATAGCGCCGTGATCGGCCACATTTATAACTTGATAAGGACCTTCCCACTTACTCCTAAGCTTACTGACGGAGGTAGACCCAGGTACCTCTTTGCCGAGTGGAGACGGCTACCCGGCTAAACGACTCCATGTAAACGACCTAGCGTACCGGCACTCGGCTGGATGGTGGGTAGGATCCCTCGGGGTCAGGATCTAGGTCAAATTGGATAGGCATGATCTTGTGTATCTTGACCGATCGGATTCCTTGTAACAAACCCAAGTAGATTTACCCTAACTTGTAACCCACGGCTGCTCGGATATATAAGGGGGCCGTGGGGTGACTCATAGGCAATTCAATTGAACTCAACCCATCCCAGCTCATACTACAAACCCTAATACAAACCCCCAAACACAGGACGTTGGGTGTTACGCTCCATGCGGCCCGAACCTGTCTAATCCTCTGCATCTTTGTGTTACCATCAAGTTCACGGGCTCTCTCCGATCCACCCCGCCTACAAATCTACTGCTTGGGGCTACCCTTGGCAGACTTGCCGGAGTGCAAATCCGACAGTTGGCGTGCCAGGTAGGGGGATCTTTAGGGTCCTCTTGGCGAACTTGATGGCATCCAACTCCGGCGTCTTCTTCTCCGTGCAAGTGACGCTCTAGATCCAGGCTGCCGCCGGCCACTCCATCATCTTTGGAAGCTTCCTAGGCATGTCCGCTCCCAGGAGCTCTTGGCCAAGCTCATTTGTCCCCGAGACAGAAAGCCTCCAGGGTTCCAGATCCGATCTGACCCTTTCCAGCTCGGTGCTGCACCAAGTGGAGGACCTGTCCATCCAGGACCAGGCCTAAAATCCTTTGCGGATGACCTGTCGCCCGCACATCAATATCGACGACATCCTAGCAGTTCTGGACCGAGTCGATGCTTCCCTGGCCGAGTGCATAGGACTCGCGGAGTCGGGACTCCGCCATCCCAGCGACTCGGCTCCCAAGACCCCATTCGGGCTCCGTTCCAGCTCCTCCGTTTTTTCGGGCCAGATCCGATCTTCGATGGAGAGCTGCGTCTCTGTCACACCCTAAAATTATTAGATTTCAGGATGTGATTAGAAAAAAATAATAATAAAGCAATGATTTTCTCATAATTATATAAAAAATTCAAAATATATTTTCTTTACAGAGAATTTAGTATAGGAAAAATAAATAATTGTCTTTCAGAATTAAATAAAATGGTTTTATGTATGTTGCATTCATGTCGTTGCATTGGTTTTTCTTTGTTTGCGTGTTTGAATTTGCAAAATAAAAAAACCAAAAACTACCCTAAAATCTTTTTTCTCTCTTCCCTATCTTTTTTGGCTCATCCCATCTTTCTCTCTCTCTTTCCCCTCTTTCAGCCCAGCCCAGAACCCCCTCCTCTTTTTCTTCCCAGCCCGGTGCAAACCTCTCTCTCTTCTCCTTTTCTTTTTCTCTTCCTGCGGCCCAACCCAGCCGGCCCAACCCGCCTCACCACTGTTCACTTTTCTCTCTCACCGTCATGCCGGGCCCACCCGTCAGCGCCATCTTCTTCCTCCCACTCCCACCTTCCTTCTTGCGTCGCTGGCGCCTTCCTTTCTCCCCCCTAGACCTCGCCGAGAATCTCGCTGCCCGCGCCCGCCCCACCTTCCTTTCTTCTTCCTCCCGCTCCTTTCTTTCCCTTCTGCCGCGACACCAGACCCGCCCGCGCCCGTCGCCATCGCCGTCGCCCGTGCCTCCCTCCCCTTTTCCTTTCCTTCCTCACCCCGAATCCAGTTCGCCCCCGCGCCCGTCGCCCGTGCCTCCTCCTTTCCTTCCCCGTGACGCTGGCCTACCATAATGCCGTTGCACGCGCTTCCCCGGGCGACCCGCCCCTTTCCTTCGCGGGCGACCGCTGCAATTCCGCCGCGTCAATCCCGGCCGCCGCGTGAGCCACCGCCTTCCTTTCCCCGGCCGCTCCGCCTCCTCTCCTCCCCTATAAAACCAGCGCCTGAACCCCTGCCCCTCCTCTTCCACGCCTGCACCGCACGCCCGAGCCCCGCTGCTCTGCACCTCCATTTCCCGAGCTCGAGCTCGCCGACGCCGCCACGCCATCGACCCGCCTTCACGCCGCCTCTTCGTCAACGCTGACCTTCGCTGGAGCTCCTCCTGGGACCCCGCACCGTCGTCAACCTCGTCATCCCCTCCGCACCGTCGCACACCGCTGGAAATCGGTCACCGGAGGAACGCCGCCGCCCCGAGTCGCACCCCTCCGTCGACCCGCCGTTCTGCTGTTTCTCCAACGCCTACAACCCTCGCAAGACTCTCACGAGGAAGTAAGCACCAAGTCGCCCCCGTTTCCCCCTCCCTCTCGCTCTCTTGCCCCAACAAATTTCTCGCCGGAGCTCTGTCTTCGCTCCCGCCGTGGCCGCCGGTCTACGATCGCCGCACGGCCGTCCCGTGACCCCCACCACTTTCGCCGTGCCGCCCTCTTTCTCCCCGGCCTAACCCCGGCCTGAACTGAGCCCCGGAGCACCAGATTCGGTGAGCTCCGGCCGTCCGCCGCCGGCGTCCAGCGCTGCAAGCCGAGTCGACCCGAGCCGCACCCGATTCGCCCGACCCTCACCCTGCCGCCCGATCTAGATCTAACGGCCAGAGGAGATCTGAGCCGCGCACGAGCCGCCGCCCTCGCCCGACCCTTACCCTGCTGTCGGATCGTGATCCAACGGATCAGATCCACCCGACTGAGCTAAATCCTAGCCGTCCCCGGAACTTTTGCAGAAAAGCCCCTAGGCTTTCCAGAAATAAATCCGCAGTCCAGATCAGTAGAAAAATAATTAGAGTTAAGTCCTTTCTTTTCTTTCCCGACCCCTGACCTTTCTAGAATTATTACCCGCCGTCCAGGATCTCCAGTTTTGCACCCAGACCCTCTGTTTAAGGTTTAATTATGTTTTAGCCCCTAATTTCTTCGCAGATAAGTCCCTAGAGCCTTGTTTTAGCCCTACCTTCGTCGTTTTAGCTCCGTTTCAACTCGTTCTTGTTGCGTTAAGTCTTCTAAAACCCTAAGCTACCGTTTAGTCGCGTCGTTGTGCCTTAGTTCCTGTCTTTTAATTAAAAATAGATTTAATTTGATTAAAGTTCTCTCACCTTGTTTTTCTAATTAAAATCTACCTAGGTCTTTACCTCCAATTTTCATAACTGATGTCAATTCAATCAATACCAACTCAAATGTGTTCTAAATATAATTTGTTTAGTTGCACACCAAATATAAAGTTATGCGTTTAGATGCTCTCAAAAGTTTCTTTCTAATTAATTGTTAATTAGTGTAATTTGTACACAGACAATCATAAATAAAATATGACTAAGTTCTACTCCGCTTTTATAAATAAAAATATAATATAAGTTAATTATAATCAGGGATATTTTGTCTTGAATATCTTTTACATTTGTTTTCCAATTAAAATAAATAAACTCATAGTTCTTTTGATTCTTTTATAATACCAATCTTCCGATAGCTGTGTCTTTTCAACCCTACCTTCGTTTTCCGTGTCTCTTGTGCTCTTGTAACCGTGGAAGTGAGCCTTATCCTTTAGCACGCTCTTTTAAAAGCTTTTGTTTTGTGATTGGTGTATTGTTCTTAGCTGTACTTATTTGTTGTTTTGTATGTTTGTGCTCGATGTTTGCTTCGAGTAGAATGATCACTGTTGAAGCTTGAAGATCAAGGTTTCCAAGTAAGCAAGAGCTGAAGAGCAGTAAGAGTAACTTTTCGTTGGAAAAAGGTAAGTGACCCTAACCATCCTTCTATCTATGCTTATTTACAAGAATACCATGTATTAATTGGAACGTGGAGAACCACCCAGGAAAACGGTACAACCACGAGGACCATATGGCTCTGGTCTTGGCTAAATAATTAGAGACCCTAGTTTGAAGCAGTCTTACCGAAAGGGCAAGGAGGGGGTCGGTGATTGGGGTATAGCCCAGTCCTCTTGGGGTAGCAGCCTTCGCTAAGGTGCTGACCATTAGGGAGGGTTATGGTTCACGCCGCTACCGAAACTCTAGCGGACTACTTCCTATTAGGGAATCTTTGTAAAGGCCTCGTAGCGTCCCTATGCAATCACACCTCGAAAGTGTGGTATTGTGCCTAGCTAGCACAGCATGGTTGGGTCCAAAGTTCTTTTGAACTTTTACGTGACTTATGGTGAAAGTGTACAACCTCCGCAAAGTGTCTAAAACTGATATATCAGCCGTGCTCACGGTCAAGAGCGGCCTGGACCCTCACATGATTAATAAACTTAAAGATGGATTTAAATCGTTACTCTGGTTATATCTTGTGGCTTTGCTGAGTACCAGCCATAAGTGTACTCACCCTTGCTAACTGCTGCTCAGAAGAAAAAGGTGTGAAGTCTACTGAAGATGATGAAGAGTTCTAGGCATACGCAACCCCTAGTCGTTTGCCTGTGAAGTTTGGAGTCTACGTTTCCATGTTAAGCGCATATCTCTGATAGTCTTGTAAGTCCTTATTTATGTTTTTTTACATGATACTGTTGCTGTTATTCACTGATGATGTCACTATATGTATGAAACTTGATCCTGGCATACATATAGTTATGCATTCGGTTTTGTCCTTAAATCGGGTGTGACAGTCTCTCCGACCTGAGTCAACCCAACGTTGACCAGATTGAATCTGACATGGTCTCAGGACCACAAGCCGGCTATCAGGAGGTCCTCTTCACCCTCCCACCCAACCCTGTGAGCTCTCCAGATCGGCGGGAGATCTCCGTTGTCTCCTCCGATGAAGCTTCTGTCAAAGGAGAGGATGATGAGGCCAAGCGTCAGCGACTCCAGCGCAACCAAAACCGCCAAACACGACGCACGAACGAAGCCGCCATCAACCACGCCGAAGAAGATCTCCATGCCGCTGAGGGGTGCAACCCGCGAGTTCCACCCCAACATACACCGACGACCCCGCGTAACCTCGACGCCGACTTCGTCCTCTAGTGCGACGGCCAGAACATCTTCGCCACCCCATCTGCCAAACTGGCCGCCGCATTTGAGGTACTGGAGACCCTACCCCACTCACCCGAGCTCGAACAAGCTCGGACTCGTCTGCATGTTGCTGCTGCTCAGGTCCAGCGCTTGAGGAAGGACTACTCGGCTTTACGTGCCCAATCCAGTAGTTCTCGCCACTCCACAACCCATCACAACAACGGCAACGAGGTCAACCAGCCGGACCTCGTTTCCAACCTCAGCAACCGCAACGTCCGACCCATCAACGATCGACACCGCGAACGCGATGAGGCCGAACAGGAGCGCCACCGCCAGTACGATTAGGAGTACGGCCCACCTGGTGCTAACCGGGGAGGTCAGACTCACCAGAACAACGACGGCCATCGTCCACACCGACCCCAGCAGGCTCCGATCAATCTTGACAACGATGCCACCGGGATCTGGACGGCTTCTCCGCCTTCTCCAACCGACTCCGCGGAGTCTCGTGGCCTTCTACGTTCAAGCCAGTCGGCATCGACAAATTCGACGGCAACTCTGACCCCAAGATGTGGCTGCGTACTTACAGCATCGCTGTCCGGGTGGCGAGCGGCAACAACGACATCATGGCGGCCTACTTCCCAGTCATGATGAGTCGCCAGGCTCTCAACTGGCTCGAGGGACTCCGTTCCGGCTCCATCAACAGCTGACAGGACCTCTGCACCGCCTTCGTCAACCACTTCCAAGCTTCATGCCCGGGTCCCAAAACTAGATGGGATCTGGGCAGCGTGACTCAGCAACCCAGCGAATCCCTGTGCGACTACACTAAGAGGTACTTCACCAACCGTAATATGATTACGGATCTCGATGACAGGGATGTCATCCACTACTTCCACCAAGGGCTGCACAACATCGAGCTTTGGCGCAAGATGTTCAAGAGCAATCCCAAAACCGTCTCCAAGATGATGGTCATCGTCAACAAGCACGCTGACATGGAGGACGATGAGAAGGTGCACCGTCACCACAAGTATCGGCGTCACTCCGACGACTGGCCCAAGCAGCGACATGACAATCGCTAATGACCTGACGGTCGACCACCTCACCACAACTCCGGCAAGCACAACGACTGACTCGAGTCATCCAAGCAGCAGGAGCGTAAGCGCGGCCCCAACAACACCGTCGCAGTCGCGGATCGGCCTCGACAGCGCACCTCCCTCAACCAGGAGGAGCTGGATCGACTCCTTGACGGCAAGTACCCCTGGCACAAGGACCCCAACCACATAACACGCGAGCATGCACTCTGCAACAGTGTGGCCCAGGACGTCCCCAAGCCTCCCCGCTACGACGATCGCGACAGACCCAACAGCTCCAAAACCCCTAGGAGTCGAGGACGCCACAACGACTCACCCAGGCGAGATCAAGACAACCAAGGCGACAAGTCCCCAGCGGACTTCCAGGAGGCGAGTCGGGCGGTCAACTTCATCTACGGCGGCTCCAGGGCCCCAAGGTGCTGGCGTCGTCTCAAGCTTGATCAGCGCGAGGTCAACTCCGTGTTCCAGAACCCGGTTGAACTCCTGCGCTGGTCCAATGTTGCAATCACTTTCGATCGGCGCGACCACTAGATACACCTACCCAGCCCTAGCTCCTATCCACTCGTGGTGAGCCCGGCGGTTAGCCAGGTGCGCCTCTCCAAGGTGCTCGTCGACGGAGGCAGTGGCCTCAACATCATCTTCTCCAAGACGCTGGAGAGCATGGGGTACGACATGACCTCCTTGGTTCCGACCCAGGAGGCCTTCTACGACATCATCCCTGGCTCAGGCTCGACTCCGGTCGGCCAGGTTACTCTCCCAGTCACCTTCGGCACCCGGGAGAACTACAGAACAGAGCACATCCACTTCGAGGTGGCTTCCTTCGAGACATTGTACCATGCCATCCTGGGGAGGCCCGCCCTCGCCAGGTTCATGGCCATCCCACACCACACGTATCTTGTCCTCAAGATGCCTGCTCGGCGTGCTCTCCATCTATGGCGACCAGCAGACTTCCCACTTCTGTGAGACCGAGAACATCAATATCTCGAAAGCACTTGAGAGGACCAAGAATGCCGTCATGATCGCAGAGTCAGCAAAGGAGATGCCTCCAGAGGACATGCCCATCCCGACAAATGAATCAGCCACCGAGTCATAACTGCAGCCCGATTGCGCAACGAAGACCATCCTCCTCAGGGAAAACCACCCGGACAAGACCACCGTCATCAGGGCGGACCTCGACAAAGCATAGGAAGATGCGCTCACCTCCTTCCTCCACGCCAATTGGGACATCTTTGCATGGAAACCCTCTGACATGCTAGGCGTTCTGAGGGAGGAGGCTGAGCACTCCTTGGATCTCGACGAAAAGGCGTGACCCATCAAGCAGCGACTCCAGCGCTTCGCTCAAGATCGGAAGGAGGCTATTAGGGTAGAAGTTACTCGGCTCCTAGCCATAGGATTCATCCGTGAAGTCACACACCCCGAATGGCTGGCAAACCCAGTCCTTGTAAAAAAGGAAAATGGTGAATGGACAATGTGTGTTGACTATACGGATCTCAACAAGCATTGCCCTAAAGACCCCTTCCCTCTTCCTCGCATCGACCAGGTCGTTGACTCTACGGCCGGGTGCGTCCTCCTCTCTTTTCTTGATTGTTACTCCGGGTACCATCGGATTGTCCTCAAGGAGTCGGATTAGGAAAAGACGTCGTTTGTCACGCCCTTTGGGGCGTACTGCTACAACACCATGATGTTTTGCCTAAAAAACGCGGGTGCTACGTATCAGAAGGCCATCCAGAGATGCCTCCAGGGGCAGATCGGCCGCAATGTCGAAGCATACGTCGACGATGTTGTCATAAAAGCCAGGTCCTATGATCAGTTCATAGCCGACCTAGTCGAAACATTTGAAAATCTCAGGAAATTAAAATGGAAACTAAACCCACGCAAGTGTGTTTTCGGTGTCCCTTCAGGAAAGTTACTCGGTTTCGTAGTCAGTAATCGAGGCATCGAAGCCAACCCCACCAATGTCAACGCCATCATGAGAATGAAGCCCCCTCGGTGCAAGAAGGACGTGATGAAACTGACTGGGTGCATGGCGGCACTGAGTCGATTCATCAGTTGACTCGGCGACAAGGGACTCCCCTTCTTGAAGTTGCCTCGTAAGGCGGACAAGTTCGTATGGAACGACGATGCCACTAGAGCTTTCCAGGAGCTCAAGGAATTCCTCAGTAACGCACCAGTCCCCACGGCTCCAGAGCCCAATGAGGAGCTTCTCCTCTACATAGCCGCAACCACTCATGTGGTCAGTACCGTCCTGGTCGTCGAGCGAGACGAGCCAGGTCACGTCTACAAGGTGCAGCAACCCATTTACTTCATCAGTGAGGTACTCGACGAGTCCAAGTTGCACTACCCTCAAGTCCAGAAGCTCCTGTACGCAGTCCTCATCACGTCCAGGAAGCTCCGGCATTACTTTCAAGCACACAGCGTCAGAGTCGTTTCCTCATTTCCACTTGGCGACATCCTCCACAACCGCGACGCCAACGACCGAGTTGTCAAGTGGTCTGTCGTGCTGGGCGCGCTCAGCATGCACTTCTCCCCTCGGTCCACAATCAAGTCCCAAGCCTTGGCTGATTTTGTGGCTGAGTGGACAGAGATACAAGATCCACCACCCGAGGAATGACCCGAGCATTGGAAGATGTTCTTCGATGGCGCTCTCAACCTCGTCGGAGCCGGCGCTGGAGTTCTACTCATCTCCCCAAAAGGCGAACAACTCAAGTACGTCCTCCAGTTACTTTTCAAGGCAACTAACAATGCTGCTAAGTATGGAGCCCTTATCCACGATCTCCGGATTAGTGCTTTCCTCGGCATCAAGCGCCTCCTCGCCTACAGTGACTCCAAAGTCGTTATCCAGCAAGCAAGTCAACGAAGACTGGGACTGCACAAAGGAGAAGATGGATGCCTACTGCAAGGAGATATGAAAATTGGAAGCCAGCTTCTACGGGTTGGAGTTCCACCATGTCATTAGAGACTACAACATCGCGGCCAATGTCCTCTCCAAGCTTGGCTCCAGCGCGCCCTGGTCCCGACCGGAGTCCTCGTCCAAGCCCTGAGATGTCCCACGGTCGAGGTTGAGGAACCACCTCCCACCAAGCCAGACTTCGTGCCTGCTCAGAGCCTAGAGGTGTTGGTGATCGACTCCGACTGCGCTCTCCGATCATCGACTTCCTCGTCAACAACAAGTCCTCACCCGACAGGAAAGAACACGAGAAGCTCTCGCGACGAGCCGCCAGCTACGTGATCATTGGCACCGACTTGTTCAAGCACTCGGCCTCCTCAGGGACGCTGTCTAAATGCATCGCTCAGAGTGAAGGAGTGGCTCTACTTCATGACATCCACTCGGGTATTTGCGGTAACCACGCAGGCGCCTCAACCATTGTGGGCAAGGCATTCAGATCTGGCTTCTACTGGCCTACCGCACTCGCCGACGCCCACGACATCGTGAAAAGGTGCTCAGGGTGCCAATTCTTCGCGAAGCAGCAGCACGTTCCAGCTCGGGCTCTCCGAACGATTCCTCCTTCTTGGCCCTTCACCTGCTGGGGCCTCGACTCGGTCGGACCTCTTAAGATGGCGGTAGGTGGCTATAACCACATATTTGTAGCCATCAACAAGTTCACCAAGTGGTCGAAGTCAAACCAGTCGCGGTGACCACAACACTCAAGGCGGTTGAATTCATCCAAGAAATTTCCCATAGGTTCGGTGTGCCCAACAGGATCATCATTGACCTGGGTACATCGTTCACAGGCAGCGCATTCTGGGACCATTGCTTGGAGAACTGCATCGATGTCTACTATGCCTCCGTGGCTCACCCAAGGTGCAACGGCTAGGTCAAACATGTTAACGGTATGATCCTCAAGGCCCAAGTGGATCCAGGAACTACCACAGGTCGTTTGGGGCCTACGCACCCAGAAGAGCCGGGCCACCGGCTACTCTCCCTTCTTCCTGGTCTATGGTTCGGAGGTCGTTCTCCCGAGTGACATAAACTTTGCGGCTCCGCGCATCCAAAATTACGAGGAAGGCGAGACGGAAACGACTCGGTGCCATGACATTGACCTAGTCTAGGAACACCGAGTCACAGCTGCTCTCCAGCACACACGATACGAACAGCAGCTCAGGCGCTATCACGACAGAAACGTGAAGGACAGGACTTCAACATAGGCGACATGGTCCTGCGGCTCATTCAGTCTACCACCGGCGCACACAAGCTATCTTCCCCATGGGAAGGGCCCTTCATCATCAGCGCGGTCGTTGCCCCTGGCACCTATCGTTTATAAAGAGAAGACGACACGAATGTGGGCAACCCATGGAACATCGAGCACCTTCGGCGCTTTTACCCTCAAGAGGAGCTTGCAGCTATGTACCCCAACCTTTCTGAATAATAATAAAAGCATCTTCATTGATTTCTTGTTTTCCTATGCATTACTTCTCCCTCGCGGTTATAAAATGACCTGGTATAGCCCTTTCCGACTCGTTCAGCACGCTCGGGGGTTGCGACTCAGCCATGCCAACTCGCACCAGCATCGTTCACATCAAAAACTAACCTAGCTGGGTGGTGAACTTAACATAAACCGGTGCGTCCTGGAACCACTCCGCGTCACCTACGCCTATCACGTGTCTGATGACCCGCTCTCTACACAATAGGCAAGGTCACACCGCAGCGTTGGCATCCTAACCACTCGGCCAAATTAGAAAACTACTTGGCTACGGAACTTAAATGAAAGCAACACTTAATTACATGCAAAATAAAATTGTTTTTGGCCAACATACGGCCCCAGAAATGTTCCTGCCCTACTAACAATTTTTCTCACATGTTGACCTGGCTCATGATGCGCTCGGCGAGGGGTCCAACAGCGGCGAAGTGCGCATCCCAGTCGGCATCGGTGCAGTCCTCCGTGATGCCCTCTCCCATGGGATTCAGATCTGTCTCAGGGCTGTGGGACTTCACGAGGGCCATCGCGAACTGCACCGAGTCCTTCGCAGTCTTCCTGACGAAGGCAGTGAGGCGCTCCCGTGCATGGTCCAGCCGCTGCACCGCTTCCTCTGCTAGAGCGACCCCCTCTAGCTCGAATGCCACCAGCAGGGCGTCGATCTTGGCCATCAACTGGTCGAGGTCCGTCCGGGTGTTGGCCAGATGGGACTCCACCTCTGCAAAAACAACTCCTATCAGTACGAACGACTCGACAAAATAGGTAACGTGCAAGAAATAGTGCCAAGTACCTTCGCAGCATTGCTTCTCCAGACGAAGCTTCTGCTCCGTGAGAGACTCCTGACCTTCAGCGCCCTTGTGCAGCCGGTGCAAATCCTCATTCGCCGGCACAACGACCTTGAGCTCCCGGGTCATCATCTCGTTCACCTCATTCAGCTCTACACAGCCCCAGGCATCAGCCCCTTGCGGCAAGTCGGGCGGTCAGACACCAAACACAATTAAAAAGCCGAACCTTTGAGCTTCGCCGACTGCTTCGTCGAGGCCTCGTAGTGATGGCGCCTCAGCGCCCGCAGCTCCTCCTCTAGCTGGAGGACTCGTATCGCCAACCCGTCGCCCGCCTCGAGCTGACTCGCAGCCCGCCGACTCAGATCAGCCAAAGCTTGCACAAATATGGCATATCAAGCAAACGCGCCAAGGCAGCTAAGCGCAAACTCCAACGACTCACCTTGGTGGCCTCGGCAGCGCACTGGATGGCCGCCATCAGCGCCTCCTTCGTCACTGCTGCCCCCTCCTCAGGCGCCTTCTCCTCAGGTGGTTCCTTAGCACCAGCCAGCACGGGGACGGTGACCCGGGGCCCTACATCTGGGTCAGCGGGGTCCTCCACAGTCCCTCCCTTGGCCCTGTCCATCAGCATGACCTCCAGGGGCACGACGTCGACTCCCTGGGGCAGCTCTGACGTGACCACCTCTCCTGCAGCTGGAGTGGCCACCCCCTCGATCAATCAAGGGCGGGTCACCGGCCGCTCCAACGGGGACGCATCCCCCTTGGCCACCTCAGCCGCGATGTCTTGACCGGTGGACTCCTCCGCCTTCCGCTCGGCGCCGCTAATCGACGCCCTCCTAACAAAGCGATGGATAGACTCAGAATACAAACTCAACATGAAAAGGGAGGCGCAGAAGCTTGGATGACTCACCTCGCAGCCCGCTGCACGCTGAAGTTCGGCTTCAGCGGCACGACGGAGGGCAGCGACTGCGCCACCCGAGTGGGCGACCTCTCTGGCCGCCCCCGCTCCTCCTCCTCATCCTCCTCCTCCGGCTTGGGGGTGGCGAGGCTGGCCTTCTCCGCCGCGGCCTCCGTCCCCACCTTGCTCACGCCCGGAGGAGTCGAGCTCCTTCCCCCGACGCCACCCCGCCCCACAGGGCCTTCGACGCAGCCACCTTGGGGGTGGGGTGCCGCCTCTTCATGGTGAAGCTGGCACCAGCCGCCGGCCGTGAAACTTCAACAATATCGTCCAACTCGGTCACGACGGAGGAGTTGGATGAGAAACTCCCAGCATCCGCCGCCGGCAATGCAAGCCCGGTGGGTGGATCAACAGCCTTGCCCTGCTGCCCCTCTGGCAGAGGCTCAGGGCACCAGAGTGACACAATTTTTTCCTGCAAGAAACCGAGTGGTGTTACAACCCAACGGGTGACTCGGCATCAAAAACGACTCGTTGGAAAACTACTCAAACTAAAACCACTCGGCAAGAGGCAAAACAACTCGACAGGCAGGCTACATACCTCGGTGGTGGGCCGCTTGAGGCCGTACGCCTTTGGGCAGCCCTTGTCGCGGACCTCCCCGCTCACGATGAGCGTGACCCGCCTATGAGCCTCGCCGCGCGAGATCTTGCGGTTCTGCACGCGGGTTGGGTCATCACGCCCTGAGTACTCATACCCGGGGTGGACCCGCTCCTGGATCGGCTGGGTCAGCCGCTTCGCGAACGACAGCGCCACCGCTGCATCGGTCAGTTTCTCGTCCTTGAGCTTCTGCAGCTCGGCGAACAGCACCTCCACCTCCACCATCTCTTTATCGTTGGGCTTCTCCTCCCACTTGGCATTCAGCACCGGCGGGAGGCCGGTGCAGGGTGGAAGGGTAGGAGCAGGGTTCGCCACCACGAACCACTCCTCTGCCCACCGCTTGTTGGTGTCCTTGAAGGTGGCCTCCGGGTACTTCCCGCCCTGGCGGAGCGAGATGGCGGCGCCGCCGACCATGTTCGGCGTACCCTTGCTCGCGTACGCCCGCAAGTGATACAGGGCCATCCACAGGTTGAAGAGGGGCGCAATCCCCAAGAACCCCTCGCACAGATGGATGAAGGTCGCAATCTGCGCGATGGAGTTGGGCTTCAGGTGCGTCGCCTCCAGCCCATAGTGTAACACCTCAGGTGTTTAAATTACGAAATAAGCCTCATTAGCTTAACACGATGCTTAAGTAATTAAGAAAAATTTAAAAGAAAACGAATTATAAATTGATTTTGCTTGGAATTGAAAATAGTTGGGTTTATGTAAGTACAAGTACGTTAATCAAACAAATTAAATAACTTTCACATCGATGCAAACATGGCTACAAAATTGAATAGCCATGTCATTATTGACATGTTAAACAAAAGTCCAGTTGAAGCCTAGGAGTGAATGCAAAGTTTCACCCAGGAAATGACGTGCCCTCCGAATTATGCCTTTTGAGTTTTTTAAATTAACTTCTAAAGTAGAACTCAAATGAACTTTGGCCTGAAACAAAACTTGTGTAACTTTTCATTTTGAACAACTTTCATGTTCAGAGATTTCTGAGTTGCAACACAAAAATTTTAGAAACACTTGGATTTGCAAACCGGCCCCTGCCTTTTCTTCTATTTTCACTGCAGACCCTTCTTTCTCCGCCCGCCCGACCCTCCGACGCGCAGTCGCTTCGCCCGACTCTACGTTCGCCCGACCCTCGCTTCACCCGATCCTACGCTCGCCCGACCCTCGGCTTCACCCGACCCTTCGCTTCGCCCGACCCTTCGCTTCGCCTGACCCACCGCCGCCGCGCAGTCGCCGCAGGCCACTTGGCCGGTGATGCCTGACCGGCGCTAGGCGCCAAGCCAATGCCTGGCCGCGCCCGCACGCCGCGCTTCTCTGCACGCTGTGCTCCTCCCCTGTGCGCGCACGCCACGAGCACACCGGCGACGCGCGCCTCTGCTTGCCGCCCGCCGCGCCCAATGAACAAGCCGCGCCGTGCCCGTGTCCCCGCTGCGTCCCGCCAGTCACCGCGCTTGCCGCCTGATAAGCCAGCTGATGCCGCTCCTCGCCCAAACCGCGCGCCGCGTGATCTCCTGCTCCCCACGCCAAATCCTCAGCGCCCAATCCCCTGCCCGCGCCCGCCGCACGCTGCGCCGGCTCTGCTCGCCGCCCACCGCGGCCAGTAACGCGCCCCCGTCATGCCACCCGCGCCCGCGCTTCGCAGTCCAGTCCCGCCCCTCCTCCCGCTTCTCTGCTGCCTACATAAGACCGCAATGAGCCTCCCCCTCACGCGCCCAGACACCAGAACGCCGCCGCCGCCACCATTACCGCCGTCGTGCACCAACCGCCCGTGGAGCCCAACTCCGAGCCTCCCACAGCCCAAACCCATCGCCCTGCGAGCTTGCCCTCCCTCCACTGAAGCTCACTGGACTCTTCTCCAGCCATCTCGACCGCCGGAGCACCGCCAGCACCGCCCGCGCCGCCGCCGCTCCTGTGCTGCTCCACGGATAGCCCACTCCAAAGCTCCTCCGTCCAAGCCAAGCCTCATCGACTAGCCCACACCCTCCCCTCCTCGCCGGAGCACCGTCGCCGATGCTCCACCTCCGGCCACCCCAACCCCGACCAAGGCCACCCCAAGGTAGCTCTCACCTCCCTGGATCTCCATGACCCTTTTCCCCTCATCGCCGACGAGCCCCCTCGCCAAAATCTGGCCGGCCGCCATGCTAGCACCACCAGGGACCACATTGCTTTGATTGCAATCTTCCTAATGGCCTGCACGCAAGTTTCCAGGGGCATATCTGTAAACCTGTGTTTAAACTTTGAATTCAAAAACAGCGAACTTGTAAACTTAATATAAAATCATAGAAAAAAATCGGAAAAATACAAACTCAACTGTTTTGTAATCTTTGTTACATCCATTTCTTCAGTTGCTTTCTAAATCTTGCTATAAATTAAATGGAAGGTTTAATAGACTTTAATTGTACCCACTGTTGTAGACAAAGGCTAAACCGGAAAATTTAACAGTAGATTGGTTGCTTGATTTGTAGGCCAGTGTAAAAATATTAGGACCAGAACCCACCTCTAGCTAAACTTTTTAATAAAACTTGTTTATGCAATAAAATAATAAAACTAATATGTAACTGCTGTTATATTGTGATTCATGTGGTAAAACTTTTCTAGAGCTATTATATTGATGCCTAAATACCACAGAAAAAGTTTAGAACCTTGTTCCTCTCTGTAACCTATTTATATAATTTGTGGTAGGAAAAATGCACTAATTCAAATAATTAGTTTCTGTGCTGGGAAAATATTTAACTTTTTATTGTGGGATACTTTAGAGTAGCTCTTGCTGTATAAAAAGTTTCATACTCAGAAAACCTGTAAAACATCCTGTAGAAATTAATCTTTATTAAAGTAGGTTTAGCTTGTCCTATTTATTATGCTTTTTATCTTGCCCAGTAAAATCTGAAAAATTTACAGTAACACATATATGGATAGATTAATCCCCTGTAAAATGTTTGGTGTCAATACTTGCATGGTTTGTCCTGTATAAAAATAACTAAGTTCTAGCAGTGGCTGTGTATTACATTTTTCATAATTATTCTGCTGCGTGAAAATATCTGAAATTTTATTTACAGTGCTTCTGTCTCTACATAATGTGCTCTAAATAAAAATTTCATCACCAGAAGTTACCTAGTACAGAAGTTGTGTTTAATCCATGTTGTGCTTAGAAAATTAAGTTTCCAATATAACACAACCCTTTCTTGTTTAATGACGTTAATAGTTAAGTTATACTCTATTAACAATTGGCCAAAGAAATCTTAACTAAGTAACTTCACAACCAAATTTATGTTTTGTGGACTGCAACTTTATCGTGAAGGAAAATAATCGTCATATACCATCACTATAACTTACACTTGTGCATTCATATAGAATCGACTACTCTCGCCGACGGAACGTATGAGCTGGTGACCGCGTCCGCGAGTGAGCAGCGTGAAGCTCAAGTGAATATAACTGAAGCTTTCAAAGACCCGAACCCAAGTTCGGACGAGCCCCAAACTAACTTTACCCAAGAAGGCAAGCCCCGGAGCATGAACCCTATTTTTCTAAACTTATGCAACTTATTACTCTACTTTACTTGTGCATTAAGTTTGTAGGAGTTGAATGGAAACTTAGTCGCATGATCCTAGGTACCCATGCTCTGAACACTAGATGTAAGGTTCGATAGAATGCTATGCTAATAGGACTTCGGTAAAAGTCGAGTGATTCCCTGTCACTCACGAGAATTCAGGAGTTGAATGTTTACTAAATGCTGCAATCATAAGGTCGACGGACGGGGCTATGGTACGATGTTTATGTTGATGATTGAGGCCCCGTCTGTTTAGTGAAAAATGCTAAGGCCGCAGTGTGTGGTAGTGGTGGTTAAGTCTTTGAACGTACTAACCACATGCCAAGAATATGGTAATCGGTAAGGTTAAGTACTGGATTGAACCGAGGCCGGAATATACTCCCCACCGTCTTGAATTCGTTCACATCTAGCTAATGGCGGGTACATGTGCCGCCATGGCCGGGTCCATGGGGATGTGTAGTCGAGGGCGGTGGGCCTGTTCCGTGAAGCGGGAATTGAAGGGAAAAGTTGCACGTGTGACTCTGGGAGTAACCACGTGACGTGTGTTTAGGTTTCCCTTGCAAGGTTAAGAAATTCGATTCGAATCGTCCGTTTCTCGCGGTTATTGAGACTGCTTGACCCTTTTACCACATAGAGTAAGAAGAGGAACAATGATGATGATTAATCTTGTTGGATGAAAAATTAATTCTTCCACCATGTTTGATATTGGATAGTTGCTTACCTAGAATTGTTAAAGAAAACTAGAACTTTGAGCTAAAATTTGAAAGTAAGGACCTACTTATATATGCTTTTCGGCAAAACAAACCCTCAAGCCAAAAGTCTTGCAAGTCTAGGAGTCGGCTAAGTATATATCCACTAGTCGGGTAAGCCTTGCTGAGTATTAGTATACTCAGCCTTGCTTGTGGCTTGTTTTCAGGTGAGACTTTCGAGGATATGATTGCCAGTTTGACTTGGCCGTGTACCCTTCCTCCTGATTGGTCGGTGGAATGGGATACGCCCCCGGCCAACGGTGATAATGCCGAGTGATGTCTCGTACGGGCTTGATCGAGACATCGTGTATCGTCAAGTAGTTTATCATTATTTTTCCCCTGCATTGAACTCTGAAGAACTCACTTATTGTGAACTCTGAAGTACCTTGTTTTACGAATCTGAACTACGTTGTAATAATAATTTATGATGAACCCTGTGGTGTAAAATTTTTGGAATGTCCTATCCTCTTGGCTCACCTTCGTGTGAGTACATGTATGTGTGGTTTCGATTGGCAAAAACCGTGGTTGTATCGGGAGGTTACCCGACAGACCAGTGGATTATTCCGTTTGAAGTGTGAATTAGCTCTGATTGCCCTTGTGGTGATGGTTAGCGCATTTGAGCCGGATTAATTCAGGTGGTTCAGCCACAGCTGGTATCAGAGCCAAAATGCATACGCCAGAGAATGCAACAAGCCTTAAAAACTTGTTTTCATAAAACTTGACCAGAAAAATGCGTTTGCAAAAATGCGTTGGTTCGTTAAGGATGGCTATCTAACTTATGAATATTATGGGAAAGTTACTGGGTGGCTATCTAACTTATGAATATTATCAACTAACTTCCAGCACATTACTTTCTATCAAAACTTACTTTGATGCACAACCGACCCTTAAATTCTGTAACGACGCACTCATCGCTAAGGTAAGAAGGTAAGAATCCTCAGCCAACTGAGAGAGCTTGGCCTTCCTGTCGGTGATGCGAGCCGAACGCTGCCCTCAAGCAGTGGCTTACTTGAGGTGCTGCCAATATAACAACTATTAGTTGATTATATTAGGAGTAGAAGGTTTGGCGCAGGGTATGACGATCGCTGTTCATACCCCCGTCTCGAGACGGTACCCCCGTGAATACGCTATCTAGATAGCGTATGTTAATGTTGTCTGTACGGCGGGAATTGTACGGATGCCGTTTCTATAAGTTGACCACTGGTAAAAGGCATAAGAGGTTGTTTCCTTTTTTGACCCTCGAAACGCTTCCGCGAAACCTTCCGAGGCTTGGGGGCTATACCCAACGGGTGCGTCCAGGGGCACATCTTGTTGAAGAAGTACTAACACTGGAGTCTACTGAAGTCAAGTTGCAGCAGGAGCCTGAGGACATAAAGATTGCTACATGGTCACCAACTGGCCTCATTCCTCGGTCAGGGCTCGATTCGGCGACTCGGCGCTCGGGGGCTTGACGGAGATAGACCTAGGTACCTCCCTGCCGAGTGGAGACAGCTACCCAGCTAAATGACTCCGTGTAAATGACCCAGCTTACAGGCACTCGGCTGGACGGTGGGCAGGATCCCTCGGGGTCAGGATCTAGGTCAAATTGGATAGGCATGATCTTGTAAATCTTAACCGATCGGATTCCTTGTAACAAACCCGAGTAGATTTACCCTAACTTGTAACCCACGGCTGCTCGGATATATAAGGGGGCCGTGGGGGGAGCCATAGGCAATTCAATTCAACTCAACCCATCCCAGCTCATACTACAAACCCTAATACAAACCCCCGAACACAGGACGTAGGGTGTTATGCTTCGTGCGGCCCGAACCTATCTAATCCTTTGCGTCTTTGTGTTACCATCAAGTACACGGGCTATCTCCGATCCACCCCGCCTACAAATCTACTGCTTGGGGCTACCCTTGGAAGACTTGCCGGAGTGCAATTCCGACACTAACCATGACCAAACAAACGAACATGAGAATTAAAGAGCAGTACCTTATCTCTCGCTTTGAATTGCTTGATCTTGATACGCTTGTCATGCTATCTTTTTGTTCGTTCCTTGTATAACTTTGAGCTATGGTAGGCCTTCTCCCTCCATTCATCGAATTCGGCCAGTTTGATCTGTCGTTTTACTCCAGCTCATTGGAGATCCATGTTCCACTTCTTGATCGCCCAATGGGACTTGAATTCAAGCTCAACCGGCAGATGGCAAGTCTTGCCATATACCAATTGGTATGGTGTCATACCTACCAGGGTCTTGAAAGCTGTTCTATAAGCCCAAAGTGCCTCGGGTAATTTGCTCCTCCATCCGTTCCCCATAGCATTTACTGTCTTCTACAGAATATTCTTGATCTGTTTGTTCGATGTTTCTGCTTGACCGCTTGTCTGAGGATGGTATGGAGTTGCAACCCTATGGTCTACTCCCAACTCACTGAAACACTTCCTGAATGTCTTATCAATGAAGTGTGAGCCACCATCACTGATCACGACTCTCGGAACTCCGAAGCGAGAAAATATAATTTCCTGGAACATCTTCTTTGAATTCTTCGAGTCAGCCGCAACGCAGGGAAGTGCTTCAACCCATTTGGACACATAGTCCACGGCCACCAAGATGTATTCGCACTGCTCTGATATCGGGAAAGGACCCATGAAGTCAATTCCCCAGCCATCGAATATCTCCACTTGAAGGTTGCTCTTCAGTGGCATAGCATCTCGGGAGTTGATGTTCTCGTGCTTCTGACTTCTTGGGCATCGCCGCATAAACTCTTTCACATCTCCATACATGGTTGGCCAGAAGAATCAACTCTGCCAAACCTTATCATGGGTCCAGAATGCTCCGTAGTGCCCTCCATAGGGTGATGAGTGGCAACGCTCGAGAATCTTGCGGGTCTCACAAAGCGGGATGCAACGACGGAGTAAACCATCAGCACAGACCTTTGAAAGATAGGGATCATCCCATAGGTGATACTTGCTGAAGTGGATCAATCTTTCTCTATCTTCTCCTGGAGGTATATATCCGGCCACCATGAAATTCACTAAGTTGGCATACCATGGGCTGGATGTAGAGACCTTCAGGAGAGTGTCATCTCTAAAATAATCGTCGATCGGTAGGTCTGATCCTTTGAATTGCATCCTTGAGAGATGGTCTGCCACACAATTATCTGCTCCTTTCTTATCTCTGATTTCCAGGTCAAATTCTTGTAGGAGTAGAATTCAACGGATGAGTCGTGCCTTTGCATCCTTCTTTGTAAGTAGGTACTTCAATGCAGCATGATCTGTATACACTATCACCTTAGCACCAACCAAGTAGGATCTGAACTTATCAATGGCAAACACCACCGCAAAAAGTTTCTTCTTCGTTGTTGTGTAGTTTAACTATGGTTCGGTCAATGTCTTGCTTGCATAAGATATAGCATAATGTTGTTTATCCTTGCATTGACCGAGCACTGCACCGACGGCATAGTCACTTGCATCGCACATCATCTCAAATGGAAGACTCCAATTCGGCAGTTGTATGATGGGTGCGGACACCAGTGCCTTTTTGAGGGTATAGAAGGCTACGAGATAGTCTTCGTCGAAGTTGATTGGGGTCTCTTTGGCTAAGAGACTTGTCAGAGGCCTGGTAATAGTGGAGAAATCCTTGATGAACCTCCTATAGAAGCCAGCATGACCTAGAAAACTCCAAACTCCCTGGACATTTGTCGGGGGTGGTAACTGCTCGATAACTTCGATCTTGGCTTGATGCACTTCTATCCCTTTTCTAACACTTTATGTCCAAGGACAATTCCTTCTCTGACCATGAAATGGTACTTCTCCCAATTGAGTACTAAGTGCATTTCTTGGCACCTCTTGAGAACTTTAGCCAAATTCTCAAGGCAATCTTCGAAGCTCTTGCCGTAAACTGGGAAATCATCCATGAAGACTTCCATGATGTTCTCAATCAGATCAGAGAATATCGCCATCATACACCGTTGGAATGAAGCAGGTGCGTTGTAGAGACCAAATGACATTCGCCTGTATGCGAACGTGCCGTAGGGGCAGGTGAAGGTAGTCTTACTCTGGTCATCAGGATGAATGGGAATCTGATGATAACCAGAATATCCGTCGAGGTAGCAGAAGAAGGAGTGCTTGGCCAACCGTTCAAGCATTTCGTCGATGAAGGGAAGGGGGAAGTTGTCCTTCCGGGTAGCCTTGTTCAGCATCAGATAATCGATGCACATCCTCCATCCAGTAACTGTCCTCTGAGGTATTAGCTCATTTCTCTCATTCTGGACTACTGTCATGCCTCCTTCTTTGGGACTACTTGAACTGGACTGACCCACTTACTATCTTGCACGGGGTAGATGATGCCCGCGTGCAGTATCTTCAGAACCTCTTTCTTGACTACCTCCCTTATCGCATCATTGAGTCATCTCTGGTGTTCTCTGGACGGCTTATGGTCCGGTTCCATAGGGATGCGATGGGTGCATAAGTTGGGGCTGATCCCCTTCAAGTCTTGCAGAGAGTACCCAATGACAGATCTGTACTTCTCCAAGACTATTAAGAGCCGCCGAGTTTCACTCTCTATCAGCTTATCACTGATGACAACTGGCGTGGCTCGATTGTTGTGGAGGAATGCATACTTTAACCCAGAAGGCAGCGGCTTCAGCTCAGGTAGTCAAGGTTGTGGTTTCTCCTCTACATTGAGTTCACTCTTGCCGTCCGGTTCTATTTCCTGGGTAAAGTACATGACATCATCTTCAATAATGGGCTGAGTGATCCCTTCTTGGATGATCTTCACTGATTCCTCCACTGGGTCTTTCTCCGGCCTAGCCTCGGCGAATGTGTTGCATGAACGCACTAGGCTGATCGGGATGATATCTTTGCCAACCTTAACCTCGAGCAGTGCTCGGTCTCTATTCGGGTTGAAAAGTGGCTCTACTGGCTGTCCAATCAAGACGAACTCTTCACCTTCCAGGATATCGAAGATATGGAAGTCCAGGTACACCTTGTTGATCTCCATGCGAACGGGAATAACTCGGTGGATGCCTAGACATTCCATGATCTGGCCGTCGATCCACTTCAGGTGCTTACGCCAGAAAGCCAGGGGTCCTTATGGTGCTATGTGACGTGCCATGGCTTCGGACATCACATTCACCCCGACTTTCGGGTCGTAAGGAACTTCTCGTTGGATAGCATCCCCAATAGCGCTACTTGATTCGGCTTCCTCTGTCCATTCCTTGCTCATAACCATAGTAAGGCCCTCAATCTGAGGGGTGGCTTTCGGAACGAACGCCTCAGATTCTGAGCACTTACACCTGTGTTCTTTGGGCAACTTTGTTGAATTGCTCAACTCCATATACTCCTCTTCTTTGAAGAGATCAGGGACGAACATAGGCATATCTTCGATGAGTGGCTCTGAATCGAAGGTCTTGGGTGGTTCGGTAACTTCCTCTATGTATGGTGGAGGTGGATAGGATGCAGCTAAAACGTGGTGTATTTGCTGCTTCTCTCTGGGTTGATCACTTGGTTCGGGTAACTCGTCAAAGACTCCCGTGTACTGAGTACTATTAAGGACTCTTTCCAGAATTTCCTTTGCCTCAGACACTATCTTGTACACGATCGATCCCTTGGAGGCGCTGTCCAAAAACTTTGCACTCCCCGGCTTCAACCCTTGAATGAAGTGTTGCATAAGCATTTCCTCTGGAACATTGTGTGGTGGACCAGAGGTGGCTAAATGCAAGAATATTGCCCTGGCTACTCCAAGTGACTCATCGCCTTATCGGAATGACAAAAGTTTGAGGCGATGCTTTATCACTTTGGAGACAGGATAGAAGAACAGACTAAACTCATCCTTCAGAGCAATCCAATCTCCTCCAACTCGAGAACGGAAATAGCTTCCACCGTAGTGTGTGTTGAGACACACCGGGTATAATGAGAAGAGAACAATTCTCCTCAAAATCCTGCAGGTGAGCATAGGTACACTCGTCCTTTCTACCAGAAAAGGACTGAGCTCGAACCATGGCTATGAAACTGGGACGAATCTCGTAGCCATCAGTTAATATGGGGTGGCAAGATGGTGGCGGTTCTGAATACTCGCGGTTCGGAATTGCCGGATAACTAGGAGCGAACTCCATGGGGTAGATGATATGGGCGGAAAAGTGTACAGCTGAAAAAGCTCTAAAACTAGTATTGCTATCGTTCCCCGGCAACGGCGCCAGAAAGCTTGTTGGCACTCCTTAGCCTTTACGAACTAATCCGCAAGCGCACGGATACTGATGTAGCTTTCACCAGGAAGTTTACCTGGGATATCGAATCCAAGGAATGGAGACGCAACCAATCCTAGAACTATTCAACCGGACCCACCTAAAGAGAGGAGGTAAGAGGGTAGAGGGCTTAACTTCAGTTAGCCAACTCGTTACTTAGATAACTAGTAGCTATACTAACTTGATCTGCTTCGGCGGTTAGGGCGGAAGGACTACAGACTGAGGGAGAAATGGGGAGTCCAACTCGGCCAACGATCTACTGCTATGAAAACACCCGAACATGGTCGAGTATAAGGGTTGACAGGGCTGTCACCACCTGCCGCCTACCACATCAGTTCCGTGGGGTGGAACACAACCCAAGATAATTATCAAGCCTAAGCACCACGCTTCAACTATCCAGTTAATGACTTCTGCCTCACGTTAAGGCAAGAAGAAACCCCAAATGGCCAGGCTTGCTGAACCACACAGACAAGGGATCCCACAGATCAAAGAAGTAAACTAACTAGGTGCAGAAAGTAAACAGAAGAACTAGCGAGACATTGAAGATAAACGAGGAACTTACTTTGATAATATTCCCCTGAGGTGGATACAAAATGGAGAAGAACCAAGAAAACCCCGGCTCCTTTCCAAGCTCGGCTCTTGCACAAGGTCTCACCTCACACTCTCCCTATTCTACACTTGAACTGAAGTTACTAAGAATCTCACTTCTCTCTTTGATGGTGTGTGTTACAAATGAGAAATGGAGCTCTATTTATAGCATCTAGAGGTCGGTAACCGGTGAAACGCGTCAAGACAACACGACCTTGGCGGTTATCGTAGCTTCCACGCGAAGATGAGCTTCAGAGGGTGCCAAGTGGGGCCGGCCGGCCTCCCTAGGCCGGCCAACGTCGGGATGGTCCCACTTGGCACCGCCTTTCGTGTGGACGTCCCTGATCGCTTCCTGAGGTTGGTAACAATTGCTTTTTAGTTAAGCAACGGCTCAGGACATGCATGTGGGCCCTTTGATCCATGTGTGAAGCCTTTCGGGTCTTTGGGTCAAACCGACACCATGCATGATCCCTGATCCTCCTGGGTGTGTTTCCTTTCTTCTGGATCAGTGACATGGCCAGATGGGGCAGTGCCAGGCCGGCCGGCCTAGGGTAGGCCGGTTGGCCTAGGATTTCTCCCAAATAGACCCAATTTTGCACACTAAGTTCCTGAAATGATAAATGCAACAAAACTTGTGGAACTTGTTAGTGTGGTTAGTTTAACTCAGATTTGTCTTGTAAACAATGAAAACCGGAGAAATGTTGGCGGTAAAAATCATTGAAGTTGACCGCCAACATACCTCTCGATCCTCTCAACAAAACAAATCTCAAGGAGATCACGAAGGAGAAATCATCAGGTGATGTGAGACACTTTTCCGAAGAGATTTGGATTTGTTCACCCTCCACGATCATCCCCTGCTCTATATGGGGAATTATCGTAGAAGCCCTTCTTAAGCCCCTTATTGAGGTTAACATCATCCCGTGGCACTTAGCGTACACACTTTTGGGCGATGTTACACTAAAACCATCCGACAAGCTCATCAAGAGTTGTCCCTTTGGACACATCCTTGAATGTCGAGGGGTCCCGAGTGCTGTGATGCTCTCAGTAGACAGGATCGAGGTCAACCTAGAGTTTCATATCTTTGATATCCTTGATCTTGATCTTCTCCTAGGCTACCCTCTAGAAAAACTTCTAGATACACCTCAAGGGAGCCTAGATGAAAAGCTTAGGGAACTCGCTTCTGCCATCACTACCTTCTATTTACAAAATTCTATGGTGAAGTCTCTTCCGAAGCAAAAGACGCTCGAGAAGATGATGCATACATCTCCGTTCGTATCATTTGAACCCATTCTCTTTCAAGTTGCAAAATCTGCGTTTTCCGAAGAGTATGATTCGGAAGAAATTCTTCACCTTTGTGAAGACGAACGATCATCATCACCCTCATTCGAGTTAGAGCCTTTTCCCGCTGGCCCAGAGTACATTGTTCTCGACCATGCTCGAGATACAACTTTGATATTTCATGATGAATCTCTTGAGATGGAGAATCCATAGGTCATGGAATTTTGTGAGGTGCTGACTTTGGAGTCCGAGGGGAAGGATTCCATAGATGAGCATGGGAGCTCATTTCTTGAATTACTCCAAGAACCATGCTCGTTCAATAACTCTCCAGAGTTAGGCATGCTTTGTGCACCGAGCACGCTTGAGGACTACAATCACCTTAAGGTCCTCTTTTGCAAAATCTTCAGAAGGTTGGTTGTAGATGCATATGTTTATCATAAGCATTGCAAATTTCGTGGATGCTCTGCGGTGCTAACCTTGCAGCTAAAACTTCATGAAACATCAACAATTGGCGTTGGCGGTGAGAAGGGAACGACACCACCAATGATAGTTGCAAGAGGAAGTTCCCATGGTCGAGCTTCTGACCATAAACAAAGCACTGCCGGGAGATAACCCGGATTGTCATTTGATTTTTTCCCTTTCAAATAAAAAGCAAGAGCATGTTCTAGGATAAGCTTTTCCTTTGGGTATTTTTGGTCGCTAACCATTTCAGGTGAAGATTAAAAAGAACAAAGGACAGGTGATGCCTAAGAACATGAGAGCTACACCAACTACAACACCATGATAATTCTTTGTGAGGGGACAACTATGAAAGGAAGCTCGAACTCCACACACTTGAGTTGTGTTGCCCAGCAATGCAAAATCCAAGTGTGGGGAGGCATGTGAGATCCCAAGTAAGTTCCTTTCATGCCAAATCTTACCTTGGTTTGGAGATGGTGTTGGTTCTCGCATCTTGCCCCATAAAAGAAATGAAAAAAAAGAGAGGAGTTACCACGACAACAATTCTGAGGTCTTCATCAACAAAACGCTATGGTAAGCACTTCCAGGTATGTCCTGCTTTTGACTTTAAACAAAGCCCTTCCGGGAGGTAGCCCGAGTGATGAGGACATCCTCCACTATTACCCGCTGGCAAAGACGCAACAAAGGGGCCAAGTGGCCTAGTTGTAGTAGGGCGGCGACCGTGTGAGCCTCTGAATAATCCCACCTTGCTTAGTTTGGGAGGAGGAAACTACCTTAAAAGGGAGAGCCACCCTTCCCCTATTGGACTAGTCTTTTAGGGAGATTGAGCCTTTCCCCGAGTGGGTGTGCCTAAGAACTGTTGGGGTCTGGGCAACCTTAATTTATTGGGCCTCGGCCAACCCCACCTGGGCCGGATTCATCATTGGTATCAGAGCTGGGCCCTTGTTTAAGGGGGTGAGAATGATGAGGAAATCCTCCACTATTATCCGCTGGCAAAGACGCAACAAAGGGGGCCAAGTGGCCTAGTTGTAGTCAGGCGGCGACCGTGTGAGGCTCTGAATAATCCCACCTTGCTTAGCTTGGGAGGAGGAAGCCACCTTAAAAGGGAGAGCCACCCTTCCCCTATTGGACCAGTCTTTTAGGAAGATTGGGCCTTTCCCTGAGTTGGTGTGCCTAAGAACTATTGGGGTCCAGGCAACCTTAATTTATTGGGCCTCAGCCAACCCCACCTGGGCCAGATTCATCATCGAGGATCACCAGTTTCAAGCTCATGCTTATCTCTCTTTAAATAAAGCTTAATCATGCTTTCATGCTTCCTTTATCTATGCTTGTATGCTCTGGTTTGAGTGTATGATCGATCTATATTCATATACCTTTTCAAATTAAGCATGGTGCTTAGGTTGAAAAGTCTCCTTCAATCAAACTAGGCGTGGTGTCAAGTTTGATTGATGAACCTTAGAGTTAATAATTGTATAGATATCGGTTGTATATGTGGACTAACCCCTGCATGAAAATGTTCAAATCCAAATGGGTAAGTCGTTGAGTTGAATTCAAATGGAAAGGTAAGCCAAGGCATCAAATTCATGTTGCGCAACATAGGAAGAAGGAACATATCTCTCTCAAAGTTCCACCGTAAGTACACCCTTCTTTGCTCATGTTGATGCAACATCAATTCTGCCTTGCTTGTGTAAGTCTCATGGTGAGATTAAACTTTAGTTCCAATAAATGTTAGGGCTCCCTGGTTCTTAAAATCGGCAGAGCCATTATTTTGCTTCCACCTTTTTTTCTGAATAAGCACCAGGTACAAGAACAAGTGTGGGGCAGATCTCCCACACACAGATGCACAAGACCGAAAGAACAAGGATGCAAAAGGTTTAGAACCCATCGCGACGGTTTGTGCACTCTACCCCTCAAATCTCCCTGATCCATGAGTTTAAATGAAATTCATTGCTAACCTCTAAAATTAAACTTAATGGTGCTCGCTGGTCGCATACTTCAAGTTTGATTGGCTTGCATAAATTTTATTCCTTGCTGAACTTGAGCATGTGAATCATATCTTAGGGAACCCATAATTGTTAAGTTGTTGAATAGTGAGATATGGTTTGATGAAGGAATCCTTGCTCTCTCTGCTTTTATGTCTGGGAAGTTTTATTTTAAAAAAGAAAACTCCTTTATAGCTTTACAAACTCCCAAGTGTTTGTCCTACCAAAACCATATGTCGATCTTCATGAATGAAACCTTATACATATGTGCCTTGTTGTTGCATTGAGCTTCATCAAATTTTGTGACCCTAGTGAGATGTCATTTCATACTTGCTTGATCAAGATCACGCACACTCCACATGCTAAACTTCTACACTGAAGTTAGCCACTCCATTCCATCCATCCACAAAATAAAACTCCATGTGTAATGATCTCTCTCTCTCTCTCTCTCCAGTACTCCTTGAAAGATGCATGTGCTGTATGAAAAAAAGAAAAAAAAGAGAAAAAAATCTCTGGACACATGATGGTCCAAGAGTTGAAAAAAAATAAAATTGGACATGTAAAGGTCCAAGAAAAAAAGGAGTTATATAGCCATGACCTCAAGTTTTCCAAATAAAGGAGAGAGAGTTTCATAAAAAGAAGTCTTTCATTTTCATCATCCACTTTCCATACACTCGCACGATCTTGATCAGCTTGTATGATGTGTCATCTCCATGGACCCAATCTTTGATTTTGCAATATATGTGAAACAAGTGCATGCTTCCAATCTCCTACCATGAGCTCCACATAAGATATCTTTAAAAGTAGGTTGAAAAGAGGCAATCCCTTGGTGAGGATATAAACACACTGAGTGAAATGAGAGATCCCATGGAGGAGTAAAGCTATGGTTGGTCCTTTAAAAAATCTTTCAAAACACCCAGTCATACAACAGAGAAGTGGAGGAGACCCAAGTCAATACCGTTCCGCTCTTCAACTTCCCAAACTATTATGGTAGACACATCAAGATTCACAGGTAAGGGTTAAGTTTGGAATAATTTATATGCAGGTATTATATCAAAAGGATGTAGTGCTCCATCTTTTTCCTAAGCTTTGCTCGAGGATGAGCAAAGAGGAAGTGTGGAGGATCTTGTTGACGCTCGCTACGGACAAATTTTGAGCGTCAATTTGACCCGAAAAGTGGGATGACTAGCATGCTTAACCTGTGTATTTAACCCAAATAATATCATTTCCACATTTCCCTTAGAGATTTTGCAATGTAGGGATTCGGGCAGAAAATGCAGGTAAAACAAGCTCCAAGATTCATGCCACAAGACGCCAACATATCGGAGCGCGCCGACCAATAAAGAGTAGGTGTTTAATTACCAAATTCTATATGTGTTCGTGAATATATGTATGCAGCTCAAGCAATTTAGGAAAACACACCTCAAAGAGCAAGGCAACTCACTCTCGATCCAAGGCAACACCATTCTGACCAATCAGGCGCAAGCATTCGATGTCACACGGATCAAAGGGCCCACCAGAGCATGCAAACGACATAGGACAACGTCAACTCACCTGCCCAGGACTAGAGGGCCCACTTGCCAGCCTCTCAAAGGAAGCTTAGGGTTGGTGACCAGGCTGGGCCGGCCAACCAGGTTCGGCCGACCACAACCGATTCACCTCTTCGATGTGTCACTTCCTCATTGGATGACAAGGTCGGTTCCTGGTGATAGCCCCTCATTTGCTGGTTGGAGCACCCCTTGGACGCCCCTAAAAATATATGGGGAGGGGCTCCTAAAGAGGACACAACTCACCTTCACCTCCTCTCTATCTTTTGGAGTTCTTTAGACGTGTAATGCTGCCTATGTAGTGCTTAGGAGTTAGGGAGAGAGTGAGGGGGAGTCGGGGAGGAGCCGGTGTGCACACCGGCGATCTTCTCCAGCTTGTATCTCAACGGATGCTTATAATTCATAGTAAGTGTTCGTGACTTCTTCTGTGCTTTAGTTTCTTAGTGGGTAGCTCTAGTTTGTAGCTAAGACTAGAGCTAGTAACGATAGTGTAGACGTGGCGTCTAGACTAGACTTATCTGTTGGTTGTGGTATATCCTATTGTTAGATGAGGTAGGTAGCAGGTGGTGACAGCCCTGTCTATCC
Source organism: Panicum miliaceum (assembly GCA_032594955.1). Lineage (NCBI taxonomy): Eukaryota > Viridiplantae > Streptophyta > Magnoliopsida > Poales > Poaceae > Panicum > Panicum miliaceum. The sequence continues at coordinate 41,565,892 of CM064061.1, read as the reverse complement.
AGTGTAACCATCCTCGTTCGGGTATATCCCTATCTCCAGAGTGATCATCGTGGACCCGACTCCAGTCATCGTTGCCCAGTTCCCCGCCATGGTGCCCCTATCGTGGGCGTAGGTGGTGATGCAATCGGCGATGGAAATCTTGCCCTGCCCCACCATCAGCGGCGCGCCCCCGCAGGCACGCGTGCTGTGGGACATGGAGGAGAGCGTGCGCCGGCGGGAGGAGCAGCTGGAGCTGTGTTGGCGTTTCTTATGCCCAATAGAATGGAGATTCCGCAAGCGCACAGAATACACCACTGTAGCACTTCACCTTGGAGTATTCCAGGGTATGGAATTTCCACGGGGAAGCATTATGGTCTAAATAGTACCAATTGAGTGGACGGTAAACTTTATTGAGGATAAGCACCAGCTATATAGCAGGGGTAAGCCAAATAAAGGGATAGGATAAATGGCTAGGCAATAACCGAGCGACACACAGGAGACTATACCTTAGAGCGGTAAGTAGCTGGGAGGACAACGAGCGAGAAAGACTCCTAAAACACTTCTAAACTAACGAGCAAGCCTCTATAACCTAAACCTGAACTAACCTAGCTGTCGGGAGAACAGAGTTTAATTCAGCGGCTGGGGCGGAAGGACCACAGACTGAGGGAGAAATGGGGGGTCCAACTCGGCCAACGATCTACTGCTATGAAAACACCCGAACGTGGTGGACTACAAGGGACGGATAGTGCTGTCACCACCTGCCGCCTGCCACATCAGTTCCGTGGGGTGGAACACACTTTCTAGCTAACACTAAGCCGGACACCACGTCCGCACTCGGTGTTAGGATTTCCCGTGAGGTCTTCAAGAGAAATCCCCCTCAACCTAAAGAACTAACTTGAGTCCCCTAGTACGGGCGAGAAAACCCGCAAGATAAGGTCCTGACAAACTAATTCTAGAACAAAGCCTAAGCTAAAGGATAGAACTTCCGCACACAAGCAAGAGCTTGGAAATAAATAAATAAATAAATAAATAAAAATAAAAGCGGAAGGTAAAGCTGACTCGATATGATAAAGAAGATAACTTATATTGATAATGTCAAAGGAAGGATACAAGAGCTTATATGTGGCAGAACCACCTGAATTAATCCGTCTCAAGTGCGCTAACCATCACGACGAGGGCAATCAGGGCCAACTCGCACTTCAAATGGAATAATCCATTGGTCTGTCGGGTAACCTCCCGATACAACCACGGTTTTTGCCGATCAAAACCACACATACATGTACTCACACGAAGGTGAGCCCAGAGGATACAACATTCCACAAATTTTACACCACAGGGTTCATCATAAATTATTATTACAAAGGAGTTCAAATTCGTAAAACAAGGTACTTCAGAGTTCAAAGTAATAGAGTTCTTCAGAGTTCAATGCAGCAGAAAAATAACGATAACTACACGACGATACAGATGTCTCGATGAAGCCCGTACGAGACATCACTCGGCATTATTACTGTTGGCCGGGGGCGTATCCTATTCCACCGACCAACCAGGAGGAAGGGTACACGGCCAAGTCAAACTAGCAATCATATCCTCGAAAGTTTCACCTGAAAACAAGCCACAAGCAACGCTGAGTATACTAATACTCAGCAAGGCTTACCCGACTAGTGGAATATACTTAGACGACTCCTAGATATGCAAGGCTTTTGGCTTGAGGGGTTTGTTTTGCCGAAAAGCATATATAAGTAGGTCCTTACTTTCAAATTTTAGCTCCAAGTTCTAGTTTTTTTTTAACCATCCTAGGTAAGCAACTATCCAATATCATACATGGTGGAAGAATTAATTTTTTTTCATCCAACAAGATTAATCATCATCATTGTTCCTCTTCTTACTCTATGTGGTAAAAGGGTCAAGGAGTCTCAATAACCGCGAGAAACGGACGATTCGAATCGAATTTCTTAACCTTGCAAGGGAAACCTAAACACACGTCACGTGGTTACTCCCAGAGTCACACGTGCAACTTTTCCCTTCAATTCCCGCTTCACGGAACAGGCCCACCGCCCTCGACTACACGTCCCCATGGCCCGGCCATGGTGGCACATGCACCCGCCATTAGCTAGATGTGAACGAATTCAAGACGGTGGGGAGTATATTCCGGCCTCGGTTCAATCCGGTACTTAAGCTTACCGATTACCATATTCTCGGCATGTGGTTAGTACTTTTAAAGACTTAACCACCACTACCACACACTGCGGCCTTAGCATTTTTCACTAAACAGACGGGGCCTCAATCATCAACATAAATATCGTACCATAGCCCCGTTCGTCGACCGTATATTGCAACATGTAGTAAACATTCAACTCCTAAATTCTCGCGAGTGACAGGAAATCACTCAACTTTTACCGGAGTCCTATTAGCATAGTATTCTATCGAACCTTACATCTAGTGTTCAGAGCATGGGTACCTAGGATCATGCGACTAAGTTTTCATTCAACTCCTATAAACTTAATGCACAAGTAAAGTATAGTAATAAGTTGCATAAGTTTAGGAAAATAGGGTTCATGCTCCGGGGCTTGCCTTCTTAGATAAAGTTAGCCTGGGGCTCGTCCGAACTTGGGCTCGGGTCTTCAAAAGCTTCAGTTAGATTTACTTGAGCTTCACACTGCTCACTCTCGGACGCGGGCACCAGCTCGTACGTTCCGTCGGCGAGAGTAGTCGATTCTATATGAATGCACAAGTGTAAGTTATAGTGATGGTATATGACGATTATTTTCCTTCACGATAAAGTTGCAGTCCACAAGACATTGATTTGGTTGTGAAGTTATTTAGTTCAGATTTCTTTGGGCAATTGTTAATAGAGTATAACTTAAACTATTAACTTCATTAAACAAGAAGGGTTGTGTTATATTGGAAACTTAATTTTTCTAAGCACAACATGGATTAAACACAACTTCAGGACTAGGTAACTTCTGGTGATGAAATTTTTATTTAGAGCACATTATGCAGAGACAAAAGCAATGTAAAAATTTCAGATATTTTCACGCAGCAGAATAATTATGAAAAAAAATAATACACAGCCACTGCTAGAACCTAGTTATTTTTATACAGAACAAACCATTCAAGTATTGACCCCAAAAATTTTATAGGTGATTAATCTATCCATATATGTGTTCCTGTAAATGTTTCAGATTTTACTGTGCAAGATACACAGCATAATAAATAGGACAATTTACACCTACTTTAATAAGGATTAATTTTTACAGGATGTTTTACAAGGTTTCTGTGCATAAAACTTTTTATACAGCAAGATATACTCTAAAGTGTCCCACAGTAAAAAGTTGACCATTTTCCAAGCACAGAAACTAATTATTTGAATTAGTGCATTTTTCATACCACAAAATTATATAAATAGGTTACAGAGAGGAAAAAGGTTCTAAACTTTTTCTGTGGTATTTAGGTATCAATATAACAGCTCTTGAAAAGTTTCACCATATGAAACACAATATAACAGCAGTTACAAATTAGTTTTATTATTTCATGTCATAAACAAGTTCTATTGAAAAGTTTAGCTAGAGAAGTTTTTTGGCCCTAATATTTTTACACTGGACTACAAAACAAGTAACCAATCTACTGTTAAACTTTCAGATTTAGCCTTTGCCTACAGCAGTGGGTGCAATTAAAGTCTATTAAACCTTCCATTTAATTTAAAGCAAGATTTAGCAAGTAACTGAAGAAATGCATGTAACAAAAGTTGTAGATTTTCATCTAAAGATTCCAAAACAGTTGAGTTTGTATTTTTCCGATTTTTCTACGATTTTATATGAATTTTACAAATTCACTATTTTTGAATTCAAAGTTTAAACACAGGTTTACAGATATGCCCCTGGAAACTTGCGTGCAGGCCCCTAGGAAGATTGCAATCAAAGCAATGTGGTCCCTGGCGGCGCTGGCATGGCGGCCGGCCAGATTCCGGCGAGGGGGCTCGTCGGCGGCGAGGGAAAAAAAGGTCGTGGAGATCCAGGGAGGTGAGAGCTACCTCGGGATGGCCTTGGTCGGGGTTGGGGGTGGCCGGAGGTGGCTCGTCAGCGTGGAGTAGAGGGGCGGCGGCGGGGCGGAGTGTCGGCGACGGTGCTCCGGCGAGGAGGGGAAAGTGTGGGCTTGTCGATGAGCTTCGCGGCGTCAAGGGGAAACCGTTTCGAGGCTTGGCTTGGACGGAGGAGCTTCGGAGTGAGCTGTCCACGGAGCAGCAGGGGAGCGGCGACGGCGCGGTGACGATGGTGGTGCTCCGGCGGTTAAGCTGGCCGGAAAAAAGGTCGTGGAGATCCAGGGAGGTGAGAGCTACCTCGGGATGGCCTTGGTCGGGGTTGGGGGTGGCCGGAGGTGGCTTGTCGGCGTGGAGCAGAGGGGTGGCGGCCGGGCGGAGTGTCGGCGATGGTGCTCCGGCGAGGAGGGGAAAGTGTGGGCTTGTCGATGAGCTTCGCGGCGTCAAGGGGAAACCGTTTCGAGGCTTGGCTTGGACGGAGGAGCTTCGGAGTGAGCTGTCCACGGAGCAGCAGGGGAGCGGCGACGGCGCGGTGACGCTGGTGGTGCTCCGGCGGTTAAGCTGGCTGGGAAAGAGGCCAATGAGCTTCAGTGGAGGGAGGGCAAGCTCGCTGGGCAACGGGTTTGGGCAGTGGGAGGCGGGGGAGTGGGGCTCCACGGGCGGGTGGTGCACAACGGCGGTAATGGTGGCGGCGGCGGCGTTCTGGTGTCTGGGCGCGCGAGGGGGGGCTCAGTGCGGCCTTTTGTAGGCAGCAGAGAGGCGGGAGGAGGGGCGGGACTGGACTATGAGATGCGGGTGCGGGGGGCACGACGGGAGCGCGTGACTGGCCGCGGTGGGCGGCGAGCACAGCCGGCGCGGCGTGCGGCGGGCGCGGGCAGGGGATTGGGCGCTGAGGATTTGGCGTGGGGAGCGGGAGATCACGCGGCGCGCGGGTTGGGCGAGGAGCTGCAACAGCTGTCTTGCCGGGCGGCAAGCCCGGCGACTGGCGGGACGTGGCGGAGGCACGGGCACGACGCGGCTTGCCCATTGGGCGTGGCGGGCGGCGAGCAGAGGCGCGCGTCGCCGGCGCGCGCGTGGCGTGCGCGGACTGGGGAGGAGCGCGGCGTGCGGGCGCGGCCAGGCATTGGCTTGGCGCCTAGCGCCGGTCAGGCATTGCCGGCCAAGTGGCCTGCGGTGACTGCGTGGCGGCGGAGGGTCGGGCGAAGCGAGGATCAGGCGAAGCCAAGGGTCGGGCGAAGCGAAAGGGTCGGGCGAAGCGAAAGGGCCAGGCAAGCGTAGGGTCGGGCGAGCGAAAGGGTCGGGTGAAGCGAAAGGGTCGGGCGAATGACGGGTCGGGCGAGCGGAGAAGAAGAGTCTGCAGTGTAAATAGAAGAAAAGGCAGGGCTGGTTTGCAAATCCAAGTGTTTCTCAAATTTTTGTGTTGCAACTCAAAAATCTTTGAACATGAAAGTTGTTCAAAATGAAAAGTTACTCAAGTTTTGTTTCAGTCTAAAGTTCATTTCAGTTCTAGTTTAGAAGTTATATTAAAAAGTCAAAAAGGATAATTCGGAGGACACATCATTTCCTGGGCAAAAAAATTTGCATTCACTCCTAGGCTTCAACTACACTTTTGTTTAACAAGTCAATAATGATATGCCTATTGAAATTTCATAGCCATGTTTGCATCGATGTGAAAGTTATTTAATTTGTTTTATTAAAGTACATGTATTTATGCACATATACTCAACTATTTTCAATTCCAATCAAAGCCAATTTATAATTCATTTCTTTTAAACTTTTCTTAGTTATTTACGCATCGTGTTAAGCTAATGAGGCTTATTTCGTAATTTAAACACGTGAGGTGTTACAGCCTCCCCCACTTAAAAAGAATCTCGCCCCGAGACTCGGGCATTAGGCTTAGTGTGGATAGTGTGTGTACCTTCGGTAGAGTTGAGAAAACCTGGGAAATTTTGTTTTAGAAACCTTTCAGTTTCCCATGTGGCTTCTTCCTCAGTGTGATGATTCCATTGAATTTTGTACATTTTAATCACTTTCCTCCTAGTGCTTCTTTCTTTTTGATCCATGATTTTGATAGGATACTCGACATATGAGAGGTCGGGCTCTACTAAGATTTCCTGTTGTTCGACAACCTCGGTAGGGACTCGGACACACTTCTTGAGTTGAGATACGTGAAAGACGTCATGGATGGCTGCAAGCTGAGGGGGCAGTTGAATTCTATAGGCTACGGGTCCACAGCTCTCGATGATTTCGTAGGGACCAACATAACGGGGAGATAGTTTTCCTTTGACTCCGAATCGTTGTACACCCTTGGTTGGTGAAACTCGAAGGTAGACGTGGTCACCAACTTCAAATTTCAGTGGCTTTCTCCTTATGTCGAAATAGCTCTTTTGCCTGGATTGTGCGGCTCTAAGGTTTTCTTGTATTACTCTCACTTTTTCTTCTGCCTCGATTACCAAGTCTGTTCCAAATATTTTGCGTTCTCCGGTCTGTGACCAACTCAAAGGGGTTCAACACCTTCGTCCGTATAAGGCCTCAAATGGTGCCATTTTCAAACTCGTTTGATAGCTATTGTTATATGAGAACTCTGCTAGGGATAGGCATTTGTCCCAATTCTTGCCATAGTGAATGACGCAAGCTCTAAGCATGTCTTCAAGAATTTGGTTTACTCTTTCAGTTTGTCCATCAGTTTGAGGATGATAGGCTGAGCTTCGAATCAATTTAGTACCAAGAGAAGCTTGCAATTGTTCCCAAAAGCGCGCTACAAACTGAGTACCACGATCGGAAATATAATAATCTTCGGTACCCCATGTAGGCAAACGATATGGTCGAGATAAATCTCGGCATATTTCTTGGCGGTATAGGTGGTGTGTACCGGAAGAAAATGTGCCGTCTTTGTGAGTCTATCAACGATAACCCATATGGAATCATGTTTCTGTGCGGTACTTGGCAATCCAACAATGAAATCCATACTTATGTCTTCCCATTTCCATGAGGGTATAGGCAAAGGTTGAAGTGTACCAGCTACTTTCAAGTGGCTGGCTTTTACTCTCTGGCAGGTGTCGCATTCTAAGACATATTTAGCGATTTCTCTTTTCATCCTAGTCCACCAGAAATTTTGCCTAAGGTCTTGATACATTTTGTTACTACCGGGGTGGATAGAAAATTTGGAAAGGTGTGCCTCATCCAGAATTTGCTTATGGAGCTCATGATTCTTCGGAACGACTATGCGACTTTCGAACCATAGAACTCCCTTATGGTCCTGGCGGAAACATTTGTATTTCTCTTCTCCTAGAGAGAGTTTTTGTTTGATGATCTTAACTCCTTCATCGTGTAGTTGTGCCATGATGATCTGGTCGTGAAGAGTGGGCTCGACTGAGATGTGATTCAGAGTGCCTTGGGAAATTATTTCCAAACTATGCTTCCTCATTTCCGAACACAATGTCTCATTATAGCTTTCCACTGATAGGCAATGGCAATGGGCCTTATGGCTGAGTGCATCCGCGACTACATTAGCCTTGCTGGGGTGATAGTGCACCTCGAGATCATAATCCTTGATTAATTCTAGCCATCTTCTTTGTTTCATATTCAGATCGGCTTGGGTGAAGATATATTTGAGACTCTTGTGATCGGTGTAGATATTACAATGAGTGCCCATAAGATAATGTCTCCATATTTTTAGAGCATGAATGACTGCTGCTAACTCGAGATCATGGGTCGGATAATTCTGCTCATGGGGCCGAAGGGCTCGTGAAGCATAAGCAATAACTCGATTTTCTTGCATAAGCACACAACCAAGACCGGTGCCAGATGCGTCACAGTAAACATCGAACGGCTTGGTGTTATCGGGTTGAGCTAACACAGGGGCTGTAGTCAAATGTTCTCTAAGAGTGTGGAAAGCTTCTTCACATTTCTCATCCCACACAAACTTTACTCCCTTTTTCAATAGTTCGGTCATAGGCTTAGCAATCCTGGAGAAATCCGGGATGAAACGGCGATAGTAACCGGCTAAACCAAGAAAACTGCGAATCTGATGAACAGAGGTAGGAGGTTTCCAATCCATCACTTCTTGTACCTTGCTGGGGTCAACGGCTATGCCTTCGCTGGAAATAGTGTGACCCAAGAACCTCACACTATCCAACCAGAATTCGCACTTAGAAAATTTTGCGTAGAGCTGATGGTCTTTGAGACGCTGAAGAACAATGTGCAGGTGCTTAGCATGCTCTTCCTCACTCTTGGAATAGATAAGGATGTCGTCAATGAAAACTACAACGAATTTGTCGAGCTCGGGCATGAATACCAAATTCATGAGATACATGAAGTAGGCAGGGGCATTGGTGAGACCAAAGGACATGACCAAGAATTCATATAGTCCATATCGTGTGGAAAAGGCGGTCTTAGGAATATCGCATGGACGAATCTTTATCTGATGATATCCAGATCGAAGATCAATCTTTGAGAAGACTCTAGCTCCAGATAATTGATTAAAGAGAACGTCGATGCGGGGAAGTGGGTATTTATTCTTAACGGTTACCGCATTGAGAGGTCGGTAGTCCACACATAATCTTAAACTGTCATCCTTTTTCTTTACAAGAAGGGCGGACATCCCCAAGGTGATGCGCTAGGACGAATGAAACCTTTGTCCAGTAGTTCATGGAGTTGTGTTTTCAGTTTGGCCAATTCCTTAGGTGGCATCCTATAGGGTCTTTTTGAGATAGGTGCGGTGCCTGGTTGCAGTTCAATAACGAATTCAATGTCCCTATTTGGTGGCATTCCTGGCAAATCGTTCTGAAAAACATCAGCATACTCGCATACCACTGGAATGTCTTCTAGTCTGATTCCTTCCATCACGAAAGCACAAGAATTCGTGCACTCCCGGAACGGTAGGTAAAGGGTAGTGGCTCCGTGACTAGGTGAATTTATTTCAACAGCACGGGAAGAAAGGTCCAGTATGACTCCATGCATGGTCATCCAATTCATTCCCAAAATAATATCCATGCCTTCAAGGGGTAAGAGAACAAGGTTCGTGTTGATGATTTTACTACCCAATTTTATCGGTACCAGCCTTATTATTTGGTTGGAAGCAATTTTTCCACCCGGTGTTGATATCATATATGACCCTTTTGTGTGACAAACATCCAAGCCTACTTTTGCACCAAACTTTGCACTAATGAAACTATGTGATGCACCAGAATCAAACAATATAACTGCAGGCTTGTTATGGATAGAGTATGTACCCGTCATCACTGGTGCTCCTTTAGGAAGTTCTGCAAGAGTGGTGAAATTGATCCGTCCTTGTTTGACCTGAATGGTCTGCCTCTTGCCTTTGTTCTTATTGTTCTGGTTAGAGCCTTGGCCCTGAACTGGCTGCCTAGGCCGAGGGCATTCTCGGGCAAAATGACTAGAACTTCCACAATTGAAACACCGATTGGCGATGTTTGGACGAAGGAATTGCTGAGTAGCGGGCCTTGGCCCAGTTTACTGAGGCACAGGGGGTCGTACAACACCTTGTTGCTGCGGGGGCCTGACAATCCAACGCCCTGGCTGAGGGGCCTTCGGTGGAGCTGTAGGTGCAGCATTTTGCACTAAGCGATACCTCGGTGGCTGAGTTCCCGAGGGTCCAGTTGGCGCCTTTCTCTTCTTCTCGGCATGGTGAGCTGCAATACAATCCTCTTGGGTAATTGTCATGTTTACCAGCTCATTATATGTATCGGCCTTGACAAGGTTCAGTCGCTCCTTGAGTTTGGTACTCAATCCTCTACGGAAACGATCCCGCTTCTTAGCATCCGTGTCTGCGTGATAGCTCGCGTACTGGCACAGGTTGTTGAAGGCCTGAGCATACTGAAGTACAGTGCGGGTACCATGAGTGAGTGCCAAAAACTCATTTAGCTTTCTTTCTATAAGACCATCTGGGATATGGTGTGCCCGGAACGCAGTTTTGAATTCGTCCCAGGTGACAACGTGATCAGCAGGGAGCATAGCAAAGTAGTGGTCCCACCAAAGACGAGCTGTACCGCGAAGCTGCTGCGCGGCATAGCGAGCCTTGTTTGCATCCGAGCATGGGGCCACGAGTAGAGAAAACTTGGACTCGATTTTGCGAATCCAAGCGTCCGCATCCAAGGGTTCCTCCGTTTTGTGAAACAATGGAGGCTGGGTCCCAAGGAAATCCGTGTAGACGGCAGCTTGAGGTTGGTGAACATGGTGTCCACCCCGTTGTTGGTGCTGTCCTTGCAGGAGCTGGCGAAGCAACTCGGTTTGAGCAGCCATTACTTCCACCAAACTGGGTGGTGGTGGTGCCTGTGGTTGTGATCCACTTGCGCTAGCACCAAAACCATCCGGGTTACCACGGGTTGCTCCAACCATCTGAAATGTGAATGTTTATCATTAGCAACGTGATCCATATTGCTTCCATGATTCAAAAGGATTAGCGTGGAAAAGTAGACTTCCGAAAGATCATGGATAGAATCATGGATAGAATACTGTCTGCCATAAGAAACTTATAACTCCTGGTAGGTTCATCCAAAATTTCTCATATTTTGGCAGTGGGTAGGGAATTTAGAGATGTACAACTTTGGTATTCAGCTTAGACGCTAAATCGATGGCCAAGATGGTCAAACGATTCACTCTTTGCTTCGCTGGTTTGGCTGTTTTTCAGCATAATGAGTTATAGTATCTTGCTTATAACTCAAACTAGCAAGATCCAATAGTGCTGAAATTTTGTGAGAACCTAGATCACAAAATTTAGGACCAGTTTGGTATTCAACATTCAGTCCAGAAATGTAAGGAGAAATGGGTAAAAATTCCGACAAGTTTCTGCAATTTGCAGATTCAACTGCTTTTTAATATCTCAATCAAACCACCAAGTTTTTAGCCATGGCCTACATGATTAGAGTATCCAATGGTCAAGTTGTACTCATCACAAAAGATATACTCAACTCTTAGTTAGCCTATTACAACACTTGCCAAAAGTTAGGATATACTATCGAGGAGTATATGCAAAAGTCCTCCTAGGTCATCGTCTAGAAGTCGTCGATGTTGTTGACGGACGACTCGCTGTGAGTAGGAGAGTGAGCTCCCATCTGAGGTGGCTGCGGTGCCTCACCCTCAAAGTCCATACCTGAGACACCATCAATCTCTTGTGGCTCCTCCTCATCTTCCTCCATAGCCACCACGTCGGGAGGGGCATTCTGATCATGGTGCCACTGAATGTGCTCATTAGCATCCTCCAACTCAAGGTTCAGATCATGGAGCTGCTCCTCCAAGTGCGCTATCATGTCATCTCTCTCACTCATGAGAGTGTCGTGCTCCTAAACTTGGCCCTCAAGTTGGCCAATCCGGGCGTCTCTGTCCTCAAGTTCCTCACTGAGTTCCTTAATCTGCTCATCTCTGGTAGGCCTGTGCAAGATCAGTGAGCTGCACAAGCGCCTGACTCTGGAGAGTCTGAAGTCGGTACAGTGCATTCATGCATCGCACGGAGGTCTTGATGGTCTCCTAGGCATGAAAGTCTACCAAGTACTGTGAGTGCTGAATCCTGTTGAGCCAAAAGGGGTCGTTGTCCTGGGCAGCAGGAAACAAACCAATAGGAGTGAGCGTGACGGCCTCGGGGCACTGCGCACAGAAAGTGGTGAGCGCCCTCATGGCAGCAAGCTCCCAAGTATCGGCCAAACGGCGACCAACAGCCTCAATCTCCAAGGCGGGCCACTCCGGGTGTAGCGGGTGCGGAAAGATGGTCACGTTAATACGGCACTGGGTAACTCCATTCTCTGCAAACTCCAGTCCGGTGTAACGTGGGGGAATTGGATAGCCCGTGGTGCGCAGAACATCCCACAAGATAGAGGGAAAGCCCTCCCAGTGGAGACACTGCAAGTGAACGTGTCCATCCTCATCCACTATCATGGCAACAGGCTCGGCCATCTGAACAAAAGATCAAATGGGTGAGATAACGAAAAACCGTTAACAACACAGTGAACAGATTCTGGACAGTGCACTAAAATAGCCATAACTTCAACAGTTCTTGTCCAAAAATTCTCAACTTTTACCAGAACATTCCTAAGGTATTTGTGAACAACTTTTCTAGTCAACTCCTGAGCTAGATAGGGCTCTAAGATGGTCTTTCTCTTAAGGTTTTACTTTACTGTCTACCCAGAAATTTCAGTGAACAGTGGGCCAAGATTTCGTGCACCAGGGAAAATCTAACCAGCCAAAATTTACCAATTTTTAACAGTAGCTGCCTGAGTAAATTTACAACAAGTTTTGTGTTGAACACTTTTGCAGAAAACTGTAGTAATGGGGCATAAAAATTTATGTGGCAGGACTGCTCATTTTGGACAGAAAACTGACATCTCAAGGTCTTTGTTGTTTCTCCTTATCCATATGTCCAGAATTTTTCATATTTAGACAGGAGGTAGAATATAAGTTTTGGAGCAAAAATTTCAACATGAAGTTCTCCAGAAAGGATCATTTCTAGGCCTAATAAATTCATCTTTTCAGATAAGGCAGAATGTGACAGATTTGCTAGATAATCCTTAGGCAAAGATAATTATGTGGGCGCATGAACCTTACCACTCTCACGCATTGCATTTTCAATTCAGATTTATATAGTCATGATGCATGCACGTCCTATTCGTCCTCAAAAAATAAAATAATTGCCAAATAGCTTTGGTCTTACGAAGTTAGTTTCGGTGGCATACAGAATACGTCTCTCACTATCATAGCTAGTCGAGAAAACTCTAACCGTTCTTAAACTTATCGTAATCACGGTTAGTGTACCTGCAGAAGATTGATATAGCATATATATATCCATTGAACCTTTCATGCCAGCACTCATAAAAACGTCCATATTCATTACCGTTCACTATAGAAACGGCATCCGTACAATTCCTGCCGTACAGACGATGTTAACATACGCTATCAAGATAGCGTATTCACGGGGGGTACCGTCTTGAGACGGGGGTATGAACAGCGATCGCCATACCTTGCGCCAAACCTTCTACTCCCAATATAATCAACTAAAAGTTGGTATATTGGCAGCACCTCAAGTAAGCCACTGCTTGAGGGCAGCGTTCGGCTCGCATCACCGACTGGAAGGTTAAGCTCTCTCAGTTGGCTGAGGATTCTTACCTTCTTACGTTAGCGATGAGTGCGTCATTACAGAATTTAAGGGTCGGTTGTGCATCAAAGTAAGTTTTGACAGAAATTAATGTGCTGGAAGTCAGTTGATACTATTCACAAGTTAGATAGCCACCTAGTAACTTTCCCATAATCCCTTAGAGGTTTACGAACTAGGTACCATCCTTAACGAACCAACGCATTTTCCAGACACAATTTTTGTGGTCAAGTTTTATTAAAACATGTTTTTAAGGCTTGTTGCATTCTCCGGCGTATGCATTTCAGCTCTGATACCAGCTGTGGCAGAACCACCTGATTAATCCGGCTCAAGTGCGCTAACCATCACGACGAGGGCAATCAGGGCCAACTCGCACTTCAAACGGAATAATCCATCGGTCTGTCGGGTAACCTCCCGATACAACCACGGTTTTTGACGATCAAAACCACACACACATGTACTCACATGAAGGTGAGCCCAGAGGATACAACATTCCACAAATTTTACACCACAGGGTTCATCATAAATTATTATTATAAAGGAGTTTAAATTCGTAAAACAAGGTACTTCAGAGTTCAAAATAATAGAGTTCTTCAGAGTTCAATGCAGCGGAAAACTAACGATAACTACTCGACGATGCAGATGTCTCGATGAAGCCCGTACGAGACATCACTCGGCATTATCACTGTTGGCCAGGGGCGTATCCCATTCCACCGACCAACCAGGAGGAAGGGTACATGACCAAGTCAAACTAGCAATCATATCCTCGAAAGTTTCACCTGAAAACAAGCCACGAGCAAGGCTGAGTATACTAATACTCAGCAAGGCTTACCCGACTAGTGGAATATACTTAGCCGACTCCTAGACATGCAAGGCTTTTGGCTTGAGGGGTTTGTTTTGCCGAAAAGCATATATAAGTAGGTCCTTACTTTCAAATTTTAGCTCCAAGTTCTAGTTTTCTTTAACCATTCTAGGTAAGCAACTATCCAATATCATACATGGTGGACGAATTAATTTTTTTCATCCAACAAGATTAATCATCATCATTGTTCCTCTTCTTACTCTATGTGGTAAAAGGGTCAAGCAGTCTCAATAACCGCGAGAAACGGACGATTCGAATCGAATTTCTTAACCTTGCAAGGGAAACCTAAACACACGTCACGTGGTTACTCCCAGAGTCACACGTGCAACTTTTCCCTTCAATTCCCGCTTCACGGAAGAGGCCGACCGCCCTCGACTACACGTCCCCATGGCCCGGCCATGGCGGCACATGCACCCGCCATTAGCTAGATGTGAACGAATTCAAGATGATGGGGAGTATATTCCGGCCTCGGTTCAATCCGGTACTTAAGCTTACCGATTACCATATTCTCGGCATGTAGTTAGTACGTTCAAAGACTTAACCACCACTACCACACACTGCGGCCTTAGCATTTTTCACTAAACAGACGGGGCCTCAATCATCAACATAAATATCGTACCATAGCTCCGTCCGTCGACCTTATTATTGCAGCATGTAGTAAACATTCAACTCCTAAATTCTCGCGAGTGACAGGAAATCACTCAACTTTTACCGGAGTCCTATTAGCATAGCATTCTATCGAACCTTACATCTAGTGTTCAGAGCATGGGTACCTAGGATCATGCGACTAAGTTTTCATTCAACTCCTATAAACTTAATGCACAAGTAAAGTATAGTAATAAGTTGCATAAGTTTAGGAAAATAGGGTTCATGCTCCGGGGCTTGCCTTCTTGGGTAAAGTTAGCCTGGGCCTCGTCCGAACTTGGGCTCAGGTCTTCGAAAGCTTCAGTTAGATTTACTTGAGCTTCACGTTGCTCACTCTCGGACGCAGCCACCAGCTCGTACGTTCCGTCGGTGAGAGTAGTCGATTCTATATGAATGCACAAGTGTAAGTTACAGTGATGGTATATGACGATTATTTTCCTTCACGATAAAGTTGCAGTCCACAAGACATTGATTTGGTTGTGAAGTTATTTAGTTAAGATTTCTTTGGGCAATTTTCAATAGAGTATAACTTAAACTATTAACTTCATTAAACAAGAAGGGTTGTGTTATATTGGAAACTTAATTTTTCTAAGCACAACATGGATTAAACACAACTTCTGGACTAGGTAACTTCTGGTGATGAAATTTTTATTTAGAGCACATTATGCAGAGACAAAAGCAATGTAAAAATTTCAGACATTTTCACGTAGCAGAATATTATGAAAAAATAATACACAGCCACTGCTAGAACCTAGTTATTTTTATACAGAACAAACCATTCAAGTATTGACACTAAAAATTTTACAGGTGATTAACCTATCCATATATGTGTTGCTGTAAATGTTTCAGATTTTACTGTGCAAGATACAAAGCATAATAAATAGGAAAAAATACACCTACTTTAATAAGGATTAATTTATACAGGATGTTTTACAGGGTTTCTGTGTATGAAACATTTTATACAGCAAGAGCTACTCTAAAGTGTCCCACAGTAAAAAGTTGACCATTTTCCAAGCAAAGAAAATAATTATTTGAATTAGTGCAGTTTTCCTACCACAAAATTATATAAATAGGTTACAGAGAGGAAAAAGGTTCTAAACTTTTTGTATGGTATTTAGGTATCAATATAACAGCTCTAGAAAAGTTTCACCACATGAAACACAATATATCAGCAGTTACAAATTAGTTTTATTTTTTCATGTCATAAACAAGTTGTATTGAAAAGTTTAGCTAGGGAAGGGTTCTGGCCCTAATATTTTTACACTGGCCTACACAACAAGCAGTGGGTGCAATTAAAGTCTATTAAAACTTCCATTTAATTTAGAGTAGGATTTATCAAGAAACTGAAGAAATGCATATAACAAAAGTTGTATATTTTCATCTAAAGATTCCAGAACAGTTGAGTTTGTATTTTTCCAATTTTTCTACAATTTTATATGAATTTTACAAGTTCACTGTTTTTGAATTGAGAGTTTAAACACAGGTTTACAGATATGCCCCTGGAAACTTGCGTGCAGGCCCATGGGAAGATTGCAATCAAAGCAATGTGGTCCCTGGCGGCGCTGGCATGGCGGCTAGCCAGATTCCGGCGAGGGGGCTCGTCGGCGGCGAGGGAAAAAAAGGTCGTGGAGATCCAGGGAGGTGAGAGCTACCTCGGGATGGCCTTGGTCGGGGTTGGGGGTGGCCGGAGGTGGCTCGTCGGCGTGGAGCAGAGGGGCGGCGGCGGGGCGGAGCGTCGGCGATGGTGCTCCAGCGACGAGGGGAGAGTGTGGGCTTGTCGATGAGCTTCGCGGCGTCAAGGGGAAACCATTTCGAGGCTTGGCTTGGACGGAGGAGCTTCGAAGTGAGCTGTCCACGGAGCAGCAGGGGAGCGGCGACGGCGCGGCGACGCTGGCGGTGCTCCGGCGGTTAAGCTGGCCGGGGAAGAGGCCGGTGAGCTTCAGTGGAGGGAGGGCAAGCTCGCTGGGCGATGGGTTTGGGCAGTGGGAGGCGGGGGAGCGGGGCTCCACATGCGGGTGGTGCACGACGGCGGTAATGGTGGCGGCAGTGTTCTGGTGTCTGGGCGCGCGAGGGGGGGCTCAGTGCGGCCTTTTGTAGGCAGCAGAGAGGCGGGAGGAGGGGCGGGACTGGACTGTGAGACGCGGGCGCGGGCGGCACGACGGGAGCGCGTGACTGGCCGCGGTGGGCGGCGAGCAGAGCCGGCGTGGCGTGCGGCGGGCGCGGGCAGGGGATTGGGCGCTAAGGATTTGGTGTGGCGAGCGGGAGATCACGTGTTGCGTGGGTTGGGCGAGGAGCTGCAGCAGCTGTCTGGCCGGCGGCGAGCTCGGCGACTGGCGGGACGCGCGGAGGCACGGGCACGGCACGGCTTGCGCATTGGGCGCGGTGGGCAGCGAGCAGAGGCGCGCGTCGCCGGCGCGCGCGTGGCGACGCGGACTGAGGAGGAGCGCGGCGTGCGGGCGCGGGCAGGCATTGGCTTGGCGCCTAGAGCCGGTCAGGCATCGCCGGCCAAGTGGCCTATGGCGACTGCGCGGCGGCGGAGGGTCGGGCGAAGCCGAGGGTCGGGCAAAGCGAAAGGGTCGAGCGAAGCGAAAGGGTCGGGCGAAGCGAAAGGGTCGGGCGAGCGAAAGGGTCGGGCAAAGCGAAAGGGTCGGGCGAAGCGCAAGGGTCGGGCGAGCGGAGATGAAGGGTCTGCAGTGTAAATAGAAGAAAAGGCAAGGGCTGGTTTGCAAATCCAAGTGTTTCTCAAATTTTTGTGTTGCAACTCAAAAATTTCTGAACATGAAAGTTGTTCAAAATGAAAAGTTACTCAAGTTTTGTTTCAGGCCAAAGTTCATTTGAGTTCTATTTTAGAAGTTATTTTAAAAACTCAAAAAGGATAATTCGAAGGACACGTCATTTCTGTCACACCCGATTCTAGAGAGAACCAGATGCATCTCATATGTGCGTCAGGATCTCGTTCACACACATATGGTAGACGGAAAGTGTAATATATCAAAGACAATGCTCAAAAGTAACTAAATAAAGTATTTAACAATATTACACTCCGTATAAAGAGACACAAATGTCTTTAAACGATAAACCGTTATACCCTATACGAAGTCTCCAACAACTCCGTCTTCCACAGGCGATGACTGGTGAACGCAGGACCTAGAACTCCTCGAAGTCGTCGAAGATCTCCTCTTCAAAGTTCTCTTCTGAACAGCAGGGGGCAAGGGTGAGTACTCTTATGGTTGGTACTCAGCAAGTGGGGTGAAAATGCAAGTCCATAAAGGATAGGCTAAGGTTTGCAGCAGCGGTTGCTTTTAGTTGGTCAAATATTTATTAACAAGCATCTATTAACTAGGTTTAAGTTTATACCAACCCACTTTAGCAAAATCATAAAGATTCCATCAACAATAACATAAACCACGAACCACAATTTAATTAATCTTCAAGTTTCATTATCATGTGAGGGTCCAAGCCACTCTTAACCGTGAGTACGGCTGTTATAACAGTTTTACACTCTGCAGAGGTTGTACACTTTACCCACAAATCGTGTTTCCCTGAGTCGCCCAGGTGTTTCAAGGTTTGGGGTAAAAGACTAGGTATGTCCTTAGCATAGGTAACCCCATCAAGTTTATGCAAGCAACAATAAAGTAAAGTGAATTTTCATGCTGTTGTTGGGATCAAATAGAATATGCAGATGGGGAAATCCACTTGCCTTCTTCAAGCAACTGCTGATTCTCTTCCTCGTAAGCTTGCTCTTGATTTGGCTCGAACGTCACGTTGTCTACGCGATCACACAAACAAGCATGCACAACCAAGTAAGAAACAATACAACCAACAGTACAAACGGAAGGGTGAAAAGATGCTAAAGTTGTAGTTCATGGTGCAAGGATCGGGTGGGCTCAAGAATCGCTGAAATCGGAGTTGGAACGATTAAGATATGGTTAATACAGTGATCTGGGGACCTAACTGCTAGAGTTTTAAGTCTCCCGAGGCTAGATCTGAAGAATTCAGGGGCTAAAACATAATTAAACCTTATACAGAGGGTCGGGGTGCAAAACTATAGGTTCTGGACGGCGGGTTCTAATTCTGGAAAAGTCAGGGGTCGGGACAGAAAAAGAAAGGGGCTCCAGTCTAATTATTTTCTACTGATCTGGACTGCGGTTTGATTCCTGGAGAACTTAGGGATCTTCCTGCAAAAATTTCTGGGAACGGCTAGGGTCGGGTGAATCTGGTCCGTTGGATCAGAATCGGCGGAGTAAGGGTCGGGCGAATCGGCGGTATGAAGAGTGGGTCGGATAAATCGGCTGAGTAAGGAAAAGGTCGGTAAATCGGCCGGGTAGAGTGAAGATTGTTTCTGGCCGTTAGATCTAGATCGAGCGGCAAAGGAAGGGTCGGCTCGACGGTACAAAAAAAGGGTCAGGCGAAGCGGAGTTTTAACTGGGCATCGGCGGCGAGCGATTGCGGCGGTGGACGGCCGGAGCTTCACCAAATCTGGTGTTCCGGGGCTCAATTCAAGCTGAATTTATGCCGGGGAGTGAGTGGGCGGTACGGTGAAGGTGAGGGTGGGTACGGGTTGGCTGTGCGGCGGCTGTAAGCTGGCGGCCACGGCGGCGGGCGGAAACAGGGGTCCGGGGAGGAATCTGGTTTGCGGCGGAGCAAGAGAGAGAGGGGAATCTGGTACGGCTTGATACTCACCAACTCGTGGAGCCCTAGCGAGAGTTGATGATGGCGGGGAAGCTGCGGAACGGCGAATCGACGAAATATCGGCGACTCAGGACGGCGGCGTTCCTCTGATGTGCAACTTCCAGCGGCGCGCGACAATGTTGTGTAGAGGAAAAGATTGAAGCCTGGTTCTGGTTGCAAAAGCGGGGTTTCAGCGGGATTTTATAGGGGCGGATTGGCCGGGAGTAGAAATGCGGTGTCGCGGAATCGATTAGGACTCGGGTAAGAAGAAAGAAAGAAGGGGCGCGAACGACGGCGCGGGAGCGATCCGGACTCTGGGTAGGAAAGAAGAAAGAAGAAGAAGGCACCGACAGGTGGGCCTAGCTGTCGGTGAAAGAAAGAGTCAGGTGAGAATCGGCCACGGAGTTGGCCACGGGAAAAGAAAAGAAGAAAAGGAATTGGGCTGGCTGAAAGA
The DNA here is from genome assembly GCA_032594955.1 of Panicum miliaceum. Taxonomy (NCBI): domain Eukaryota; kingdom Viridiplantae; phylum Streptophyta; class Magnoliopsida; order Poales; family Poaceae; genus Panicum; species Panicum miliaceum. The sequence goes on along the minus strand of CM064061.1, from coordinate 41,546,142 downwards.
AAGAATAGGAGACGAAAAGAAATAAAGATGCATGCAAAATTTTAATTTATGATTTTTATGAAAATACTTTTTAGAAATTTTAGCTCCTATATTTTGGGTGTTACAAAACCTACCCCCCTTAAAGAGAATCTCGTCCTCGAGATTGGAAAGGACCAGGGAACAGCTGAGGGAATTCTGCAATCAGTTCATCCTCTCTTTCCCAAGTTGCCTCATCCTCTGAATGGTGACTCCACTGTACTCTGCACATTTTGATCACCTTGTTCCGAGTAACCCTCTGAGATGTTTCCAAAATTCTAACCGGGTGCTCTGCACATCAAGTTCCTCCAACGGTAATTGCTCCTCTGGCACTCTCAAACATTTCTTTAACTGTGATACGTGAAACACATCATGGATATCTGACAATCGTGCCGATAACTCCAATTGATATGCCACTTCACCTTTCCTTTCCAGAATCTGAAAAGGACCAATATAACGTGGTGACAATTTTCCTTTCTCTTTGAATCTACGTAAACCTCTGATGGGTGATACCTTCAAATACACAAAGTCTCCAACTTCAAATGTCAATTCCCTTCTTCGTGTATCGGCATAACTTTTCTGTCGTGACTGGGCAGTCTTGAGATTATCTCGGATTATCTGGAATTGTCTATCCGCTTCTTGAAGAATCTCTGGTCCAAAAACTTGACTTTCCCCTATCTGATTCCAATACAAGGGTGTCCTGCATTTTCTTCCATATAATGCTTCAAAGGTAACTTGACCATCCGCATTTTCTTGAGACTTGCCTGATAACTGTTGTTGTAGGAGAATTCTGCATAAGGTAAACTTTTATCCCAACTACCTCCATGCTTAAGGGCACATGCTCTCAACATGTCTTCCAATACTTGATTCGTTCGCTCAGTCTAACCGTCTGTTTGCGGATGGTATGCAGAACTGAAATTGAGCTTTGTATCCATGGATTCATGTAATTTCTCCCAGAAACGCGACGTGAACTGAGTACCTCGATCAGACACTATCTTCTTTGGAACACCGTGCAGACACACAATTCGTGACATGTATAGTTCTGCTAACTTGGCTCCAGTGTATGTTGTTTTGACTGGGATGAAATGTCCGACTTTTGTCAATCTGTCCACAATAACCCATATCGAGTCGTAACCATCACGAGTACGAGGTAACCCTACAATGAAATCCATACCAATCTCTTCCCACTTCCATTCCGGTACTTTCAAAGGTTGGAGTAAACCTGCTGGTCTCTGGTGTTCTGCTTTCACCCTCTGGCATACATCACACAGAGCTACGTGAGTTGCTACGTCTCTTTTCAAACCATACCACCAGTACCTTTCTTTCAAATCTTGATACATTTTGGTACTTCCAGGATGAATGGAATAAGCGGAATCATGTGCTTCCTTCAAAATAAGTTCACGAAGGTGATCAATTTCAGGCACACAGATCCTTTTTCTGAACCAAACAGTTCCTTGTCCATCTTCGGTGAAATCCTTAGTTTTGCCTAGACCAATTTGAATCTTGATCTCTTTGATCTTAGCATCTGTCAACTGTCCTTTTCGGATCTCTTGTTCTAATGTCGGTTCCATCTCCATGGTTATGGCTTCCGCTTGTGTGACGATTCCAAAGTTCAAACGTGCCATCTCCCAACATAATTCTTGAGGCATCAATCGAGCAATCATCGTATTAGCTTGTCCTTTCCGGCTTAGGGCATCTGCCACAACATTAGCCTTGCCAGGATGATACTGAATATCCAAATCATAGTCCTTGATTAATTCTAGCCATCGGCGCTGTCTTAGGTTAAGATCCTGTTGCGTGAAGATGTACTTCAGACTCTTATGGTCCGTGAAGATCTGACACTTGTTTCTGATCATGTAGTGCCTCTAAATCTTCAATGCATGCACGACGGCAGCCAATTCCAGGTCATGGGTAGGATAGTTCTGCTCATGCTTTCTCAGCTGTCTTGAAGCATAGGCCACAACTTTGCCTTCCTGCATTAACACACATCCAAGACCCATCCGTGAAGCGTCGCAATACATGTCAAACCCTTTGTGGATGTCTGGCATTATCAGCACAGGCGCAGTGGTCAATCTTGTCTTCAGTTCCTCAAAACACTTCTGGCATGTATCATCCCACTTAAATTCTTTCCCTTTTTCCAACAAGGAAGTCATAGGTTTCACGATCTTTGAGAAGCCTTTAATAAATCTGCGGTAGTAGCCTGCAAGTCCGAGAAAACTTCTGATTTCAGGCACAGTCTTTGGTGGATTCCAATTCAAAACATCTTGAACTTTACTTGGGTCTACTGCAATTCCTCCATCTGTGATAACATGTCCAAGGAAAGAAACTTCTCTCAACCAAAAATCACATTTACTCAGCTTGGCATATAACTGATTCTCTAGAAGTTTCTGTAACACTATCCTCAAGTGCTCTTCATGTTCTTCCTCGTTCTGCGAATACACCAAGATGTCATCAATGAACACAACCACAAACTTGTCAAGATATTCCATGAAAACCTTGTTCATCAGGTACATGAAGTATGCTGGTGCGTTGGTCAATCCAAACGACATCACAGTAAACTCGTACAGACCATATCTGGTAGTGAAGGCTGTCTTGGGTATATCCTCCGGTCGGATCCTTAGCTGATGATATCCTGATCTCAGATCAATCTTGGAGAAAACCTTGGCACCTCTCATCTGATCAAACAAATCTTCAATCTGAGGCAGTGGATACTTATTCTTGATTGTCACATCGTTCAGCGACCTGTAGCCTACACACATCCTTCTGGTGCCATCTTTCTTATCGACAAAGATCACGGGTGCTCCCCACGGGGATGAGCTAGGACGGATAAATTCTTTAGCTAACATTTCTTCAATTTGTTTCTTTAGTTCGCTTAGATCCTTAACATCCATTCTATAGGGTCTTTTAGAGATAGGTGCAGTACCAGGTAAAAGATCAATACTGAACTCAATGTCACAAACAGGTGGCATACCTGGTAAATCTTTCGGGAAAACGTCGGGGTACTCACTGATAACTCTGATATCTTCCAGAGGCACTCCCTTCATTTGGTTCACTGTCCCAACTGCACTGGGCCAAGCTGATGCCACAAACTCTATTTTATCTCCTTAAGGGCTGGTCAAGAGCACTAATCTCTTGCGACACTGAATAACACCATCACATCCTGATAACCAATCCATTCCGAGGATCACATCGATGCCGTTAGTCTTTAGGACTATTAGGTTGGCTAGGAATTCTATCCCCATAATATTCATGCTGACCCTTGGGCATAAGTGGCTGGCTTTCAATTCCTTGCCCGGGGAGCTTACTAGTAATATTTGTTTCATAGGGCTCATTGGTAAATTATGTTTTGCAGCAAATTGCTCGGTAATGAATGAATGTGATGCTCCAGAATCAAATAAAACTGATGCAAGTTCAGAGTTGACAAGGAACGTACCGAGCACAACGTCGGGAGCCTCTTCAGCTGTTTCTGCAGCCACATGATTCACCTTTCCGCGCGCACAGTTCTGTTGTCCTTTGTTGCCCAGTGGTGTCTGGTTGCTGTTGCGCGGCTGCTGCTGCTGAGGAGTCTGCCTTTGTCCACTGTTCCTCTGATTCTGAGGAGTTTGCACGTTACGCTTTGGGCAGTTGTTAGCGTAATGACCCAGTTCTCCACATTTGAAACATCCGTTAGGTTGGACCGGGGTGACTGGATTGTTGGACCGCACTGGTGCACCTGTGGCATAGCCTGGATGGTACGGTTGCGGGTTGGAGTGGCGCTGAGTCTGCTGGTTGTAACGTTGAGGCTGCTGTGGAGTTCGTTGATTCTGTTGACTCTGCTGATATCCTCCACCTTGTCCTCCAAAGCGCGACTGAAATCCCTGGGGTGTGTTGTAGCGGGGACGGGTGTTGCTGCTGGATTGTCCCTGGGACTGAAGTTTTCGCTTCTGTTCCCCAAGCTCCTTGCGCTTGCTCTCCAGACCAATGGCTTTGTCTAGTAGAGTCTGGAAGTTTGGGAAAGTGTGACTATGCAACTGATAGTTGAGCGGCCCTATCAGTCCTTCCAAGAAGCGCTCCTGCCTCTTTGCGTCACTATCCACCTCATAGGGCGCGTAACGAGACAACTGAGTGAATTTATCCCGGTACTCACTGACAGTCATAGTACCTTGCTTCAGGTTCAGGAACTCCTTCTGCTTGAGCTTCATCAGTCCTGCTAGGATATGGTGGCTGCGGAAATTGGTTCTGAACTCCTCCCAGGTGATGGTGTTGGCGTTGGCGTGGGTAGCAGTGAAAGCATCCCACCAATCAGCGGCTGCACCTTCCAGACGTCCTGCAGCATACAGGACCCTTTCACGGTCACTGCACTGCGTGATGTCCAGCTTCTTAGTGATGACCTTCAACCAATTATCAGCGTCCAAGGGGTCCACAGAGTGAGAAAAGGTAGGAGGGTGGTGGCTCATGAATTCTCTGTGTTTATCTCTTGGCGGCGGGTTTTGCTGTGGTGCTTGCTGATTCTGCTGAGCTTGTATGTTCTGGATGGTGGCAGTGAGGTTCTGCAGCACTTGCATCTGTGCGGCCAAGAATTGCTCCATTGTTGGATTGAGCTGTGGTGGCAACTGACTCTGTTGGTTGACTACGCGAGCACGCCTAGAGCTAGGGATATTCTGTCCTCCACCTGTCCTGGTGTTCACCATCTGACCGTTAGGGAATAAACCCAGGATAAGACAGGTGTACTAGATATAGGTTGACAGAAAATAATATCTTAACAAAATATGGATTTATAAGACTCCAACTGATATTAATGTATATATTATATCAAGCAATTCTTATAGCACTCAAAGCAAACATTTGTCCTCAAGCAATCATTACATCATCGTCCTCTCAAGAGAAAATGATTCTAACGAGAACTTCAAGAGATTCTAGCCTAAGAGCCTAAGTGCCTATTCCTCGGGGCGAGTTATGGAGTCGGGTTCGCCGCGACGAAGCTTCTTGCGGGGTGGTGACAATGCGGGGAAGCGGGGTTCATCCATCTGTGGGGATGGCGGCGCTCTTCCCTCTAGTCGAGCTTCCAACATGCGGATCTTTTCATGGGCCTCCAGTAGCTTGTCCTGAGTATCGTCCAGCTTAGTGATGACGCTTTCCAGCTCAGTGTTGAGAGCGGCGGTGACTCGAGCAAGAGTGTTGAGGAGGTCTTCATCATCTTCACCTAGAGTAATCATAGTTTCTTCAGTTCCACTGAGGCGGCGAGGAAGGTGGCGATACTCCGTGTTCTGAAGCTCCTGACGGTAGGTGTGGTAGATGGACCATAGAGCTCTCCTGGCGGCACTGCTGACGGCGGTGTCGTAAGTAGTGTGGGGTGTGGCGGAGTCGTGTGCAGTGAGAGTCCTCAGGCCTCTGGCACTTTCCATCCTGATGTGGACGCGAGAGAGGTAGTAGTCGCCGAGCGCGGGGTCGGTGTAGTGGTGCGTGTGGTAGTGAGGTCTCACGCGGTTGCCCAACTCTTGAAGAACACCTTGTAGCAGTAAGGACAAGTGGCCGGGTTCTCTATCCGAAGTGCGAACACAGCAAAGTTGCCTCATCCGTGGAGTTTCATCACTCTGATCGTCGTTGTCTTCATCGTTGTTGTTGTCCTCGTCATCGTCTCTTCTAATATCTTCGAAGTTACTCGGGCTTCCTTCAGCGTCAACCGGTGCTGGGGAGGGGGCTGGAGCAGGGACAACTGGGGGTGGTGGCGATCTCTCAACAACTGGTGATGCCGGTGGGGTGAATTGATTTCCTTCTTCATCAATTGCCATGATGCGACCATCTTCACCATCCACGAAATAGTAGACTTCCTCGGGTTCTTCCTCCGTAGCTTCCTCCTCTTCAACAGGGGCTGGAACTGGGGTAGGAGAAGTTGGCTCAGCTGGGGCAATGCGAACTTGGTGACCTCCGGTGCGCTTGCGAGCAGTTTGGTAAATTCTGACCATCTGGCAGAGCGGGAGTAAAATTCAGGATATTTTTATTTTTAAAGAAAAGAAAATGGTAGAAGGTTTATGTAAACATAGGTTTTTATGTGGAAATATAAAAGAAATTTTTGATGCTGATATGGCTTTCTAGAAGATAAATCCTTAATTTCGACCATTTCTATCTAGGCTAGCGTCCTACAGTCAACATAGCTCTGATACCACTCATTTCACACCCGATTCTAGAGAGAACCAGATGCATCTCATATGTGCGCCAGGATCTCGTTCACACACATATGGTAGACGGAAAGTGTAATATATCAAAGACAATGCTCAAAAGTAACTAAATAAAGTATTTAACAATATTACACTCCGTATAAAGAGACACAAATGTCTTTAAACGATAAACCGTTATACCCTATACGAAGTCTCCAACAACTCCGTCTTCCACAGGCGATGACTGGTGAACGCAGGACCTAGAACTCCTCGAAGTCGTCGAAGATCTCCTCTTCAAAGTTCTCTTCTGAACAGCAGGGGGCAAGGGTGAGTACTCTTATTGTTGGTACTCAGCAAGTAGGGTGAAAATGCAAGGCCATCAAGGATAGGCTAAGGTTTGCAGCAGCGGTTGCTTTTAGTTGGTCAAATATTTATTAACAAGCATCTATTAACTAGGTTTAAGTTTATACCAACCCACTTTAGCAAAATCATAAAGATTCCATCAACAATAACATAAACCACGAACCACAATTTAATTAATCTTCAAGTTTCATTATCATGTGAGGGTCCAAGCCACTCTTAACCGTGAGTACGGCTGTTATAACAGTTTTACACTCTGCAGAGGTTGTACACTTTACCCACAAATCGTGTTTCCCTGAGTCGCCCGGGTTTGCAAGGCCCTTAAACACTTCCGAGGTGAGTGGCGAGGGTACACTACGAAGCCTTTACAAAGACATGTCGAGAGCTAGGCAGCCCGCTAGAGTTTCAGTAGCGGCGTGGTCCATAAACCTCCCTAATGGTTAGCTCCTTAGCAAAGGCAGCTACCCCAAGAGGACTGGGCTATGACCCCTATAACCGACCCCCTCCTTGCCCTTTCGGTAAGGCCACCAGCAAACTACACATCTAATTAATTGGCTAAGGTCAGAGCCATATGACTTTGTGGTTGCACTGTTCACTTGGGTGGTTCTCCATGTTCCCATTAAACAAAGTTGATCTTGAAATTACGCGATAAAACCACAATACAAAACGTGATCAACATTAACAAAAGAGTAAACCAATACCAATCCCAAAGTTTGCAACTAACCGTAACTACCCAACAAAGTAGTAAACCCAGGTGTTTCAAGGTTTGGGGTAAAAGACTAGGTATGTCCTTAGCATAGGTAACCCCATCAAGTTTATGCAAGCAACAATAAAGTAAAGTGAATTTTCATGCTGTTGTTGGGATCAAATAGAATATGCAGAGGGGGAAATCCACTTGCCTTCTTCAAGCAACTGCTGATTCTCTTCCTCGTAAGCTTGCTCTTGATTTGGCTCGAACGTCACGTTGTCTACGCGATCACACAAACAAGCATGCACAACCAAGTAAGAAACAATACAACCAACAGTACAAACGGAAGGGTGAAAAGATGCTAAAGTTGTAGTTCATGGTGCAAGGATCGGGTGGGCTCAAGAATCGCTGAAATCGGAGTTGGAACGATGAAGATATGGTTAATACAGTGATCTGGGGACCTAACTGCTAGAGTTTTAAGTCTCCCGAGGCTAGATCTGAAGAATTCAGGGGCCAAAACATAATTAAACCTTATACAGAGGGTCGGGGTGCAAAACTATAGGTTCTGGACGGCGGGTTCTAATTCTGGAAAAGTCAGGGGTCGGGACAGAAAAAGAAAGGGGCTCTAGTCTAATTATTTTCTACTGATCTGGACTGCGGTTTGATTCCTGGAGAACTTAGGGATCTTCCTGCAAAAGTTTCTGGGAACGGCTAGGGTTGGGTGAATCTGGTCCGTTGGATCAGAATCGGCGGAGTAAGGGTCGGGCGAATCGGCGGTATGAAGAGTGGGTCGGATAAATCGGCTGAGTAAGGAAAAGGTCGGTAAATCGGCCGGGTAGAGTGAAGATTGTTTCTGGCCGTTAGATCTAGATCGAGCGGCAAATGAAGGGTCGGCTCGACGGTACAAAAAAAGGGTCGGGCGAAGCGGAGTTTTAACTGGGCATCGGCGGCGAGCGATTGAGGCGGTGGACGGCCGGAGCTTCACCAAATCTGGTGTTCCGGGGCTCAATTCAAGCTGAATTTATGCCGGGGAGTGAGTGGGCGGTACGGTGATGGTGAGGGTGGGTACGGGTTGGCTGTGCGGCGGCTGTAAGCTGGCGGCCACGGCGGCGGGCGGAAACAGGGGTCCGGCGAGGAATCTGGTTTGCGGCGGAGCAAGAGAGAGAGAGGGGAATCTGGTATGGCTTGATACTCACCAACTCGTGGAGCCCTGGCGAGAGTTGATGATGGCGGGGAAGCTGCGGAACGGCGAATCGACGAAAAATCGGCGACTCAGGACGGCGGCGTTCCTCTGATGTGCAACTTCCAGCGGCGCGCGACAATGTTGTGTAGAGGAAAAGATTGAAGCCTGGTTCTGGTTGCAAAAGCGGGGTTTCAGCGGGATTTTATAGGGGCGGATTGGCCGGGAGTAGAAAGGCGGTGTCGCGGAATCGATTAGGACTTGGGTAAGAAGAAAGAAAGAAGGGGCGCGAACGACGGCGCGGGAGCGATACGGACTCTGGGTAGGAAAGAAGAAAGAAGAAGAAGGCGCCGACAGGTGGGGCCTAGCTGTCGGTGAAAGAAAGAGTCGGGTGAGAATCGGCCACGGAGTTGGCCGCGGGAAAAGAAAAGAAGAAAAGGAATTGGGCTGGCTGAAACAAAGAATAGGAGACGAAATGAAATAAAGATGCATGCAAAATTTTAATTTATGATTTTTATGAAAATACTTTTTAGAAATATTAGCTCCTATATTTTGGGTGTTACAATTTCCTGGGCAAAAAAATTTGCATTCACTCCTAGGCTTCAACTAGACTTTTGTTTAACAAGTCAATAATGATATGCATATTGAAATTTCGTAGCCATGTTTGCATCGATGTGAAAGTTATTTAATTTGTTTGATTAAAGTACACTTACTTATGCACATATACTCAACTATTTTCAATTCCAATCAAAGCCAATTTATAATTCATTTCTTTTAAACTTTTCTTAGTTATTTACGCATCGTGTTAAGCTAATGAGGCTTATTTCATAATTTAAACACCTGAGGTGTTACATTATACCAGACTTCCGAGGACGACTCCGGAATCCCGAGACAAGCTCGACTCGACTCTAACTCCCAGACTACTAAATCTAACTCTAGAACTGAAGTGAAGAAAGAACTCCTTCTGAGTGTGTGTCTGACAAGTGAGGATGGGGGTCTATTTGTAGCTAGTGAAGGTCGGTAACCGGTGAAAAGCGTCAAGATTATGTAGCCTTGACAGTTGCTTAGCTTTCGCGCGAAGACTGGGCATCAGTGGCCGCCAGGTGGGGCCGGCCAGCCTCCCCCAGGCCGGCGGGCCTGGGGTTCGTGCCACGTGGCACCGACCTTCTCGTGGACGCTTCTGATTGCCTCCTGAGGTCGATAGCAGTTGCTTTTTAGTTAAGCAACCGTTTCAGACATGCAGGTGGGCCCTTGAATCCGTGTGTGAAGCCTTTCGGGTCCTCGGATCAAACCGACACCAAGTGCACGATGTATGATCCTCCTGGGTGTGTTTGTTGACTCCTGGATCGGTGACGTGGCCAGATGAAGGGGGACCAGGCCGGCCGGCCTGGGCTTTCTCCCAAACTAGCCCATTTTTGGTACACTTGCTCCTGCATAGACAACTCATCCAAAACTTGTGGAATTTTATTAGTTTAAATAAAATATGCATGGAACATAATGCAAAAATCTGAATTATTCCCGAGATGTTGACGGACGATGGTCGAATAACGGCCGTCAACACGCCCCCAAGCTTAAACTCTTGCTCGTCCTCGAGCAAGGCTTAATACTTAGGCTCGGCGGATCAGGAGTTGCATCAATGTCTACCCCCTGCAAGTACCTTGTGCATAGCAAATTACTCATACTCGTATGTACCTGAGGATGCTAATCGTACCTTGGTTTGGAGTGTGGGGCTTAGTCACAATTCTTCCCTCGCCTTGAGCGGTTGAGAAACTGAACAGTTCCACCAGAGTTTTTCTGCTACCTGTTCAGGTTCCTTCTCGGAATTTTGATAATTGTTTTTTTAAAGGATGGTTTTGAGATTCCCCAGTGTCACTCTCAAGATCGCTCAACGTGTATAATCCTCACCATGGTAAAAACTTGACCATTTTCTTCCTACATCTAAGGCTGATATGTGGAGCTTAAGGGTAGGAGGAGTGTCGCATACCTTAGTTACTTTTGTTGCCGAGCTGAAGAGTGGTTCGAAGGAGGTAGATACCCGATAAAATTCCGATCTTGTGGAATATGTAATTTTCAGGGGAGATGGAGAGAATGGACTCACACTTGGAATAATTTTTGTGTTTTATTTGTACTCCTGAGATCTTTTGATTTTCGGAGAGTATGGGTTCTATCTCTTTCCTTCTTTTCTTCTTTTCTCATACTCATATTTTTTCAGGGTAGCCCATACTCTCATGATGCAGATGGATACATGAGTGGACTGACAGAATGCATAGACCTTTCATGGATGGGTTCACAGTGGAGATTTTGGGCTAAGGATGTGGTATCTGGCGATAGTGGATGTCAATACCTGGAGTAGGTGATCGATAGGCCAGATGACTTTTGAGGCTTGCAAAACAATGGGTACGCAAAGGAGAAAGATCGATAGATGAAAGGTACCTTTCCTCGGACAGACTCACTGTTTGACAAGGTTCAAAACAACTCAAGATAGCATATGTGGCTTAAAATGGTAGTAAACATTTTATGGCTCTGGATAGGGCATTTAAACCAAAGGGGAACTCTTACCATGTTTTCATTTTCAAAGAAATTCTGAGAGGTTCCCTATTAGAGCATGCAGTTTCATTCCGGTTTCACTATCTCAAATTTTCCCAACTTAGGAATGGAAATCATGTTCATGCTCCCACAATTCCAAAACATGGTTTACCAGCAAGATCAAGTACTAAGCGAGTGTTGACGCGTCAGTTTGGCCACAAAATAAGGATGAACTTGCATTTCTTATACATATTCTGCTAATAAATGTATACATTCCACATGCCCTTGGAGAATTTTATGATTGCAAGATTTCAGTTGAAACAAAGGAAAAAGACACCTCTTTGATCCAAGGAAAAGAGACTCAACTAATCATACGCCGCCATGTGTGAATCATGGATTGGAGGGCCCACAACTGAGGCAAACCGACTTAATTCCACGCCTATCATCAACCAGAGGAGTGAGGACCCACATGGCAGAGACCCAGAAGAAACATGGGCTGGTTGGAGCCAAGCCTGGGTCGCCGTGTTGACGCAAAAAGCCGTGGGTCGGCCTTCAGCGTCGGCACACGCGAGGACCCGGGAGCCTCTATCTTCGCTCCTGTGCGGCATCCAAATCGGCCGCGTGGTGGTGCAGGGCGTGCCAGTCAATTTGACCTACAATTGATACGGGAAAAATAAAACGGTTAAATTATCGGAACGTATCGGCTGTTGTCCGAATCATTCCGTCGCGCACGTCGACCAAGCGTCCGACGCGTAAGTAGATCAATCGGCCAAAGCTCCGGCCGATTGTGCGGGTAAGGCAGTGCTAAACGGGTTAGCGAAGCCTTGATAGACAACACCTAGATCCGAACCCGATCGACCTGACGAGGAGCAACAAGCAAGCTACGCGTCGGCCGATGGTATTTAGATCTAGGCTAGATAAATTGTGGTAAAACTAAATAAAAACAAGATCAAACGAATCTAATCCTACAAAATCTTGTAAATACCGATAACTCATGAAAACAGCAAGAAACAAGCTAGACTAAGCGGATTAATCTAACAGGAGCAAGCTGATATCGATAACTTGGTGAACAGACCATACCTAGATCCAATCTGCTCGATAACATGAACTAATATAGGATAGAGGAAGAAGCGATACGTCATCAACCTTGAGCCTATCTACCTCGTTCGACGCAAAACTTACCAGCAAGTCGGAGATCAAAGTCGATGCAGCCCCACGTGCAGGAAAGAACTCATAAAAAGAAAATCTACTACAACTAAGGTGAAGCCGCCGAAGAGAGAAAAAAAGGAAAAAAGAGTTTGTGTATTGATCATTGGATGGTTTGGTACATGCCCGGAGGTAGCTTTTTATAGCCTAAGCTACAAACCCTAGTCGATTACGATGTACATTACTTGACAACAAAGAAAATAAACTTTCCTAAATTCTAACAGATAACTTGCTGACGTAGCTTCATCAGCTCCTTCCATGCTCCATCGGTTGCGACGCCTCTTCCGGCCCAAAATGCCCATTATACTCCATTCTGCTCCTGATTCCAGCGTCGGCCCAATTTCTATCGGCCTCTGCTCAACATGCTAACGCGTGTCAAAAACTGGTGTCAACAGGCCGAACTACCTGGTTCGGCTGAACCAGGTTCAGCTCCACCGCATTACAACTTCCACGTGGCGCCTCCACAAGCCTCCTCAAGGTCGGTTCCAAGTGTGCCGAGCTATTTTCACGGGCAAGAGCTGCAGTTCCAGGCCTATAAATACAAGAGGGGGTCCTCCTAAATGAGACACACCAAGATGTAGCCTCTCCTCCTTTGTAAAGCTCCCTAGGGTAGTGGAGTGTAGGTCAAGTGTAGTTTTTCAAGGTCTTCTAGTCTTCATGAAGAGTTTGTTATGTTTTGTATCTTTCTCTTTATGTATGGTTTGGAGTTTAGTAATAAAGTTTAGTTCCTTATCTTAGCTTGTACTTGGTTCATATGCTTATGCTTAGTATGTGATCCTTTCATAGTCTTGCTTGTGTCGCGTATCTTGCATGCTTATATGAGGTAACATATCTAGGCCACGGTATCGGTTTCATCTCCCTCAGTAGGGGTGTTTCTAGCCTCATCGTAAGGCTAGAGCAATAATTTCTTAACGCGAACATGGTGTCTGGGTTATCGGTTATGCTTGAATGCGGCCCTATACCATGGTTAGATGAGGTAGGCGGCAGGTGGTGACAGTCCTGTCTGTCCAGCGTAACCCTCCCCGTTCGTGTAGTGGCTCTAGGATGTGCATAAAATAGCCGTGAGGGTCCAGTGGCCACCTAGCCATATCCTGTGCGGTCTCCCGGTGATGTCGGGGAGCCTAGAGCCCGATCCTAAGCATGTGAATGTGTGTGTGTTCATGAGCTTGTTCTATGCCTGCTTAGATGAGAATTATCCTTTGTATGCCCTTGAAAGCTCTCTTCCACCTTGCTCTGATCCTAGTCATTCTTTCATAAGGATGGTTGATCTTGTGTCACACTACCTCTCAATTATATTATCAATTTCCCCTATCTAGATATTGGATATTTGAACCATGATGATATTCTCCTGAGCTTAATAAATCCATTAGTTGCTTCCTTAGGGACCCGTGGACTCAGCCGATCATGGACAAAGACATGACGCTTCCCCTGATGGTCAACTGCTGATGGTTGTCTTCATGGCGTTGCCTTTTAATATCATATCGGCCTTTCTGCGCCCCATTTAACTCGGGACAATCATCGGCCGAATGTAAAGAACAGGCATCGCCAGTGTTCTTCATCACGCCTGTCTTTTTCTTCTTGACGGCGTCTTTCTTTTTCTTGCTGGTGTTGATACTTATTTAGTAGCATCTGAGATGTGACAATTCTGCGAGGCCTCCTGATTATGGAGTTGACTGGCAGTGATGCAAACTAGGCAAAAGCCGATCCAGAGAGTGACAGCAGGAACAAGCGGATCTTCAAGGCGTCTGATGTTGTGGCTTCCCCGCATTATACCAGGAACCTGCTGATAAGCTCAACGGTCAACATGTCGCTTTGTCCAGAGAACTTGGTGAAGTCTGACAATTTGTACCGATGAGGCAGTGGTATCTGATTGTAGGCTTCTGGGTAAGGCTTCCTGTACATGAATGCAGGCTCCTTTGTCTTTAAGACGAACTGATTCTTCATCACATCGGCTATCTTGCTCGCCCAGTCAACTTCAGGATGTTGCACCATAAGGTTTGGCATCTGAAGGTTTGTATCTTGAAAGGCCCTCCGATTTGGGGACTCGTTGGCTGTCCCACAAGATCTTCTATCGGCTGGATGGCTGATGCATCTGCGCGTTGCCCCCCAGTCTGAGTTGGTCCTGGTGGAGTCTGTGGTGGATGCTGGATTATCGGAGCAGACGGCACCAACGACAGTGTGGCGGTAGGGAAGTTCACCACGTTGCTAATTTGTCCGAACATCTGTGGATAGATGTACGGCCAAAATTCCATTGGCATGCCCAACGTAGAAGGTACAAACCCTGTTGGAGTGCTGAACATGCCTCTGTTTAGCGTTGATGTGTTCATCGTAGGACTGGCAGTGAATGTCGTCGTTGGCGGCGATGAAACATGCGTTGCCAAAGGACCTGGGCGCTTCAACACGTAAGGCGATGAGCTTGTTCCAGCGCCGGTCATTGGCACATTTGACGTACTGGGCAGAATGCCATCGGCCATCGTTGCTGATATTGTGACACCAGCAGTGGCCGATGACATCTCATTGGAGTAAGATGGTCCTATGTTTCCCCCTTGAGTGCCCTCTACTAGGACATTCTTGACAGCGTCCTAGATGGTCTCGATCAGCACCCCTGACTGATTGATCAAAGCGTGGCTTATGGACTGATCGAACATCTCCTTGAACTTGGCGGAGTCTTGAGTGACAGAGATGCCCACCGGCCCTGGTAGCGGCTGCTTCTGTATTACCTGCCCCTCCTTGGTCAAGATGAATGACCTGAGGTAGGCGTCTTGTGATCGCTTCACGGCTTCTTCAACTAGCCGCTTTTGTTCTTCGTTGAGGTCATCCATGGTAGGCAACAAGATCTTTTCACCATCCATGCCGTTGCTCTTGGTCATCGTGGTGTTGTTGTCGTGTCCCACCGGGCGTGCCAAAAGCGTGTTGACGCAAAAAGCCGTGGATCGGCCTTCAGCGCCAGCACATGCGAGGATCCAGGAGCCTCTTCCTTCGCTCCTGTGCGGCGTCCAAATTGGCTGCGTGGTGGTGCAGGGTGTGCCAGTCAATTTGACCTACAATTGATACGGGACAGATAAAACGGTTAATTACCGGAACGTATCGGCTGTTGTCCGAATTGTTCCGTCGCGCACATCGGCCAAGCGTCCGACGTCTCAGTAGATCAATCGGCCAAAGCTCCAGCCGATTGTGCGGGTAAGGCAGCACTAAACGGGTTAGCAAAGCCTCAATCGACAACACCTAGATCCGAACCGGATCGGCCTGACGAGGAGCAACAAGCAAGCTGTGCGTCGGCTAATGGTATTTAGATCTAGGCTGGATAAATTATGGTAAAACTAAATAAAAACAAGATCAAACGAATCTAATCCTGCCAAATCTAGTAAATACCGATAACTCATGATAACAGCAAGAAACAAGCTAGACTAAGCGGATTAATCTAATAGGAATGAGCTGATATCGATAACTTGGTTAACAAACCAGACCTAGATCCAATCTGCTCGATAACTTGAACTAATACAGGATAGAGGAAGAAGCGATGCTTCGTTAACCGTGAGCCTATCTGCCTCGTTCGACGATGAACTTACCAGCAAGTCGGAGATCGAAGTCGATGCAGCCCCACGTGCAGGAAAGAACTCATAAAAAGAAAAATCTACTGCAACTAAGGCGAAGCCGCCGAAGAGAGAAAAAAGGAAAAAAGGGTTTGTGTATTGATCATTGGATGGTTTGGTACATGCCTGGAGGCAGTTTTTTATGGCCTAAGCTACAAACCCTAGTCGATTATGACGTACATTACTTGACAACAAAGAAAATAAACTTTCCTAAATTCTAACAGATAACTTGCTGACGTACCTTCGTCAGCTCCTTCCATGCTCCATCGGTTGCGACACCTCTTCCGGCCCAAAATGCCCATTATACTCCATTCTGCTCCTGATTCTTCGGCCCAATTTCTATCAGCCTCTGCTCAACATGCTAACACGTGTCAAAATTCGGTATCAACAGGCCGAACTACCTGGTTCGGCCGAACCAGGTTCAGCTCCACCGCCTTAGAACTTCCACGTGGCACCTCCACAAGCCTCCTCAAGGTCGGTTCCAAGTGTGCCGAGCTATTTCCACGGGCAAGAGCTGCAGTTCCAGGCCTATAAATACAAGAGGGGGTCCTCCTAAATGAGACACACCAAGATGTGGCCTCTCCTCCTTTGTAAAGCTCCCTAGGGTAGTGGAGTGTAGGTCAAGTGTAGTTTTTCAAGGTCTTCTAGTCTTCATGAAGAGTTTGGTATGTTTTGTATCCTTATCTTTATGTATGGTTTTTCAAGGTCTTCATTATGTTTGAATGCAGCCCTATACCATGGTTAGATGAGGTAGGCGGTAGGTGGTGACAGCCCTGTCCATCCAACGTAACCCTCCCCGTTCGTGTATTGGCTGTAGGAGGTGCATAAAATAGCCGTGAGGATCCAGTGGCCACCTAGCCATATCCTGTTCGGTCTCCCGGTGATGTCGGGGAGCCTAGAGCCTGATCCTAAGCATGTGAATGTGTGTGTGTTGATGAGCTTGTTCTATGCCTGCTTATATGAGAATTATCCTTTGTATGCCCTTGAAAGCTCTCTTCCACCTTGCTCTGATCCTAGTCATTCCTTCATAAGAACTACCCCAAAACATTCCTGGCGCCGTTGCTAGGAACACCTATCCTAGGGATGACGCTACGAAATGCCAACAGCGAGTAACAAGCTATAAACAAGGCACTTGCAGAACATGAACAGATCAACTATTCATCAGTTCCGAAGGTAGAGGTTGCACGGATTTCCACACATATAAGTTGGGTGTTCATATTTATATATATATATATATATATTAGCATGGCAACTTCAGAATGAAAAAGATGGGTTGGACGACTTACCTGGATACTCCCCCAAGCTTCAATGAAGCTCAGTTCTGCTGGCTTGGGTTCTGTGGTGGCTGCTGTTACGGGTATGGATATGGATAGTATTGCGGCGGGTTCGGATAGTACTGTTGTGGACGTGGCTGCTGCTGAGAGTTGTGCTGCTGCTACGGCGGATATTGGTAATGAGGATATGGGTAGTGCTGCTGTGGTGGATGCTGAGGTTGCTATGGTGGATTTAAATGCTAGCCGAGGCCTAAGTGGGTAAAGATGCTGGTGGTGTCATGGAGTAGAGAGGTGTTCATACTCCAGTTCTGCTGGGTAAGCTCGGTGTTGTGTGCGAGGTCGATGCTGAGCTGGTCCAGTTGCTGCCCCATGGTGTTGACCCGAGTTGTGAGATTAGTGATCCCACGCATGATCGGGTTGTTGTACCCATAGCATGCT
The DNA here is from genome assembly GCA_032594955.1 of Panicum miliaceum. Lineage (NCBI taxonomy): Eukaryota > Viridiplantae > Streptophyta > Magnoliopsida > Poales > Poaceae > Panicum > Panicum miliaceum. The sequence goes on along the minus strand of CM064061.1, from coordinate 41,528,725 downwards.
GAGCTTGACGGACCAACCTGCGGACCATAAGAATCCTGCATACCTGGGGGGTAGTAGGGTTCTTGGGCTGCACCTTGTTCTGATGTTCCTCCAGCAGTGCTCGTTCCTCCCTGAGTAAAATACTCATACGTTTCTTCGAAGCTCATGTGGGAGGTTCCAGCATGGTGAGAGGGCCCTGCTTGTTCTTGCTGTTGGGTGCTCGATCACGTTTGTCGCCGAGTTGTTGTACCGGTGACGTTGTGACGTGCTGGCTCCTTTTTCTTCATCTGCAAGAGGTAACTCTTCACCAAGTAGAGAGAGAGTCTCAGGCATGGGAGCTCAACCTCTCTATCATACCCTGGGTAAGTCATAAACAGTGAGTTACCTGGCCCTTCGTGCATCATGTGTCCCTGCACAAAATGTTCCACTCCTACCTAAAGCTGGTACTCATCCCCCCATGTCAAGTAAGTGACCTGGGCATTGTCCAGTGCCTTGACATGCGTAGCAATTTGCGTGACCAATGTGGTTATATCAATGGGACTTCTGCCAGCGATCATCTTCTGCTAGTGAGCAAGCATGCTCATGACTGGGGAGAGCTTTATCTTCTTTGCCATTGCAAAGAGATACTGCAGCTTAGGGAGACTGCAAAGGCGCAGATCGGAGCGTGGGTGTACCACCATACCAGTCCACTTTGCTAACATCCTGAGAGTAGGGTGATGGTGTCGGTGTTTTACCGCCAAGCCCGCCGAGGGATACACTCGAGGTGGTAGGTTGTAGGTAGGGTGTCGCCGAGATCAGGAACTCGAAGGTGCAAGGAACAGAAAGTTTAGACAGGTTCGGGCTGCCGAGAGCGTAATACCCTACGTCTTGTGTGGTTTGTATTGCCTTATGGGTTATGAGATATTTTGGAGGGGTCCCTGCCCGCCCTTATATAGTCTGGGGGGATAGGGTTACATGGAAGTCCTAGTCGGGGACGGTCTAAGGAGTCCTACCCAAGTACGTTGTCGGGTAGTTTCCTTACGTCCGACTAGTCCTAGCCCTATACAACTAGTTACAATGAGGATAAGGTATGGCCCATGCACCATCCCCTACTACAAGAATATGTACGCCAAGTGTGCAGTCCCGCTGCCCCAGGTCTGACAAGCCCCCGAGCTCTTCGTAGCCGAGTACTGTAGGCTTCTGAGTACTTCTCGAAGGTGTCTTCAGGTCCCTGCTGAGTCCCCTTGAGAAGGTGTCTTCCGAGTACTGTCTTGGCTGCATCGAGCATGTGTGGTGCTCAAGCCTCGAGTACTTTTCAAGTCTTCTTTCATATGGGGTGCGATGAACTTGCACTCCATATGGAGTAGCCCTCGAGCCTTAGGTTGAATCAAAGAATCAGGCTGAGGGTCAAACCAGTCTTGAATCGTCCGTCTGTATCTTCCAAGAATTTTTGAAAAATAAGCCGTTGATGACACGTATCCCGCAGCCCCCGAGCCTTTAATCCAAATTCCACTATTTGGCAAAAAGGATCTAAAGAGTAGTGGCTTGGAATGTATGTTTTTGAACTCAATTTGATGATTTTTAGGGTTAAATTGCACTGGAAGTTGAAAGGTCTGAATTCTCGGTAGCCTATCCCTGAGAAACGGCTAGTTTCCATTATCCGTTACAAAGAGCCTGTAAAAACAGCTCCAAATCGAATCGTTATCCCGAGAAAGCCACTATTTGGAAAAAAGGATCTAAAGAGTCGTGGCTTGGAATGTATGTTTTTGAACTCAATTTGATGATTTTTAGGGTTAAATTGCATTGGAAGTTGAAAGGTCTGAATTATCGGTAGCCTATCCCTGAGAAACGGCTAGTTTCCATTATCCGTTGCATAGAACCTGTAAAAATAGCTCCAAATCGAATCGTTATCCCGAGAAAGCCTCTTCGACTTCCAACGGAAAAATGGGGAGCCGCTAGTTACAAATAACCCCGCATTACCCCTAGGGTTTTTTTTACCCGCCTCTATTTTCACTGCAGTAAAAACAGATCTACAGCCAAGAACCCTAGCCACCACCGCCGCGCCGAAATCGACCACTCCTCAACCCAAATCCAAGCTAGCCTGAATCCTTGCTCCCCATCCTCATCCACACCCGCGTGAGTTCCCTGTCACACCCTAAAATTAATGAATTTTAGGATAATAATAATAATAATAATAATAATAATAATAATAATAATAATAATAATAATAAAGCAATGATTTTCTCATAATTATAAAAATTTTAACGTTTAATTTCTTTACAGAGAATTTAGTCTTGGAAAAATAAATGATTGTCTTTCTGAATTAAATAAAATGCTTTCTATGTATGTTGCATTCATGTCGTTGCATTGGTGTTGTTTGTTTGAGTGTTTGAGGTTGCAAATAAAAATACCCATAAACTACCCTAAAATCTCTCTTTCTCTTCTTCTCTTCTTTTTCTCCACGCGACCCAAAACTGCACGGCAGCCCAGCCCGCAGCGCCCTCCCTCTCTCTTCCCCTCCCTCTCTCACTGCCGCTAGGCCCACCTGTTGGCGTCGTCTGCTCTCTCCCGCTCCCTTTTTCCTTTCTTTCTCCTTCCGCGTCTCTCCTTCCTTTCCTTTTCCTTCCTCACCGCGTATCCCTGCCGCGCCCGTCGCCGTCGTCTTCGACCGAACTCCGCCCCTCCTTCCTTCCTGTGTCAACGCCTCCTCTTCCTCCCTCGCCTATAAAGGATGAGCACCCGAGCTCCTGTGCCCCTACTGCCCCGGCGCCCCCAACCCCGCGCGTTCCCTGTGCAGCTCTCTCCTCCCGTGCTCCTCTGCAGCTGCCCCTGCGCCACTACTACCCACGCACGAGCGCCTTAGCCTCTCTCGTTGCCCTACCCGCTGACGTGCCGCGTCCCCTTGCTGCTGCCGTCGCACCTCAACCAGCGCCGCCGCCCAGTTCTGTACGCGAAGGAAACAGAGGTCGCCGCTGCTTCTTGCACAGTTGACTCCGGCCGCCACGGTGCATCTCCGCCAAGGGGAGCTTTCCGTGCACCAGCCATGGAGAAGATGGAGCTTTTGCGATGTAGCCCCTGCCGAATAGGGTAATTTCTATTCTTTTGTTGTGTCTTCAGAAATCTGCAGAAAACCCCCTATAGTTAATACATCTTTTCAATCCAGCCCTACCTGTGACCTTTTACAGATCTAACCCTAACTGTTTGCTGTTTCGCGACCACTATTTTTTGTGTCTAGCGAAAACCAACAGCTAGCCCTTGCACCCTGCGGTTAATCGCGTATAGGTCCCTATAGTTTCGTTACTTGCGTAGTTTCCGCGTTTTAGATCCGTTTAAGCTTGTCCTTGTTGTGTTAGTCTTGTTTTAATGAAAGCTATCATTTAATTGTATTATTGTGCCATAATTCCTGATTTTTATTTAATTTAGATTTAATTTCATTAATGACTATTTTCACTAGCTTTTCAAATTAAAAGCTAATTAGACTTACTCCGATTTTTATAATTCATGTTAATTTGATTAATGAATGTGTTTTAGTTATAATTGTTTAGTTCACCCCGAATCCAGATCGACCCCGCGCCATCGTTCGCGCCCCTTCTCTTTCTTTCTTCTTCCTTCCTTACCCCGAGTCCTGATCGACTCCGCGCCGCAGCCTTCCTTTTCCCGGCCGCTCTGTCTCCTCTCTGCCCCTATAAAACCCACGCCGGAGCCCCGCTTTGCACCAGAGCTATCTTCAACCCCTTCCTCTACTCAACACCATCGCACGCTGCTGGAGACCGCACACCGGAGGAACGCCGCCGCCCCGTGTCGCCGCCTCTCCGTCGACTCGTCGTCCCGCTGCTTCTCCGCCGCCTTCAACTCTCGCCGGAGTTCCGCGAGTTGGTGAGCATGAAGCCGCACCACTTTCCCATCTCTCTCTTGCCCCGCTGCAAACCCAATTCCTCGCCGGAGATCTGGTTCCGCCCGCCGCCGTGGCTGCCAGTCTACAGCCGCCGCACAGCCATCCCGTGACCACCCTCACCTTCGCCGTACCGCCCACTCACTCCCCGGCATAAAACTAGCTTGAATCGAGGCCAGGAACACCGGATTCGGTGAAGCTCCGGTCGTCCGCCGCCGCACTCGCTCACCACCGACGCCCAGCGCAGCTTCGCTTCGCCCGACCCTTTTCGTCCCATCGAGCCGACCCTTCCTCTGCCGCTCGATCTAGATCTAACGGCCAGAAGCGATCTTCACTTTACACTGCCGATTTACCCGACCTTTTCCTTACTCGGCCGATTCGCCCGACCCTTACCCCGCCGATTCGTCCGATCCGCCGCACGATTCTGATCTAACGGATTAGATTCACCCGACCCTAGCCCGAAACTTTTGCAGGAAGATCCCTAGGTTTTCCAGGAATCAACCCGCAGTCCAGATCAGTAGAAAATAATTAGAGTTGAGCCCTTTCTTTTTCTCTCCCGACCCCTGACCTTTCCAGAATTAGTACCCGCCGTCCAGGACCTATAGTTTTGCACCCCGACCCTCTGTTTAAGGTTTAATTATGTTTTAGGCTCTGATTTCTTCAATTTAACCCCTAGAAGTTCAGTTTCTTCGCAGACAAGTCCCTAGAGCCTTTTAGCCATATCTTCGTCGTTTTAGCTCCGTTTTCCGTGTTTCTTGTAATCATAGCAGCAAGCCTTATCCTTTAGCACGCTCTTTTAAAAGCTTTTGTTTTGTGATTGGTGTATTGTTCTTAGCTGTACTTGTTTGTTATTTTGTATGTTTGTGCTCGTTGTTTGCTTCGAATAGAATGATCGCTGACGAAGCTTGAAGAACAAGGTTTCCATGTAAGCAGGAGCTGAAGAGCAGTAAGAGTAGCTTTTCGTTGGAAAAAGGAAAGTGACCCTAACCATCCTCCTATCTGTGCTTATTTACAAGAATACCATGTATTAATTGAAACATGGAGAACCACCCAGGAAAACAGTACAACCATGAGGACCATATGGCTCTGGTCTTGGCTAATTAATCAGAGACTCTAGTTTGAAGTGGTCTTACCGAAAGGGCAAGGAGGGGGTCGGTGATAGGGGTCATAGCCCGGTCCTCTTGGGGTAGCAGCCTTCACTAAGGTGCTGACCATTAGGGAGGTTTATGGACCACGCCGCTACTGAAACTCTAGCGGACTACTTCTTATTAGGGAATCTTTGAAAAAGCCTCGTAGCGTCCCTATGCAATCACACCTCGGGAGTGTGGTATTGTGCCTAGCTAGCACAGCATGGTTGGGTCCAAAGTTCTTTTGAACTTTTACGCGACTTGTGGTGAAAGTGTACAACCTCTACAGAGTGTAAAACTGTTATAACAGCCGTGCTCACGGTTAAGAGTGGCCTGGACCCTCACATGATTAATAAACTTAAAGATGGATATAAATCGTTACTCTGGTTATTTCTTGTGGCCTTGCTGAGTACCAACCATAAGTGTACTCACCCTTGCCAACTGCTGCTCAGAAGAAAAAGGTGTGAAGTCTACTTAAGATGATAAAGAGTTCTAGGCGTACGCAACCCCCAGTCGTCTGCCTGTGAAGTTTGGAGCCTTCGTTTCCATTATAAGCGCATATCTTTGATAGTCTTGTAAGTCTTTATTTATATTTCTTTACTTGATACTGTTGCTATTATTCACTAATGATGTCACTATATGTATGGAACTTGATCCTGGCATACATATAGTCATGCACTCGGTTTTACCCTTAAACCAGGTGTGACATTCCCCGTGGCATGCGCACGAAGCTCCGTGTGACCTTTCGTCCCACCATGCTGAAGAAGTCCGCCGCCAGTCGCGAGAGGAAGAGGAGGGCGAAGGTGAAGGTGGATCGTCGCCGTCGGCGAAGGTTGCCAAGATGGTGGCGGAAGGCTCATTGTGGAGGGCCTTGACCATCTGGGAGAGGGACCTGCTCCGGCTCATCGCCGAGCGGGTGCTGCAAGAGGAGGGGGTGGTGCAGTGGCGGCCCGCCGGCACCGACTCGTCGCCATGGGAGAACATGGGTGAGCCCGTGATGTTAGCCCCATTTGCCGACCGCGGCCTCGCTCTTCCATCTTCTGAATTCTTCCGTGGTTTGCTTGGTTTTTACAAAATCAAGCATTACCATCTTCGCCCAGACTCCGTTCTGCACATTTCTAATTTCGTGCGTCGTTGTGAGGCATTCTTAGGAATCACTCGCATTTTAATTTGTTCCACCACCTCTTCCGCTTGAAACCTCAACCGGATGAGGACAATACCGCGCTGGTCGGGGGTGCCGGGGTACAGCTACGTGACAAGGCACTGTACGTCGAGTAGACGACCCCGAGTAGCCTGTCCGGGTGGCACGCGCAGTGGTTCTACAACGGGAATCACCAGCCCAGCCTCCCCAGATGGGACAACTCCCCGCCCCCGCCAGGAATGCTGGCTGAAGAAGCCAACGGAGGAAGAACGCCGTGACATCCCCGAGTTGATGAAGCGGATCAAGGCCCGGAAGGACAAGGGCGTCACTGGGTAGTCTGTGGCGTACTCGTTTATCGAGTGGTGCATCCAGCCCCTCTAGAAACGCGTCCACCTTGGTTTCGAGTACCAAGGTATCCGGGACCCATCACGGATGGCCAGGGATGTACCATCCGTTGAGGAGATCATGCGCTGGGTTACCCACCTTTCTACAGGGGTGAACTCGGAGCCCTACATCCCAAGGCTGTTCGGCGCGGACTACTCATTGAACCCGGTAAGTAATGACCCGAGTACCTTTTGATGTAGTCTTGTTGACTGAGTAGTCATTGATAACTTGCCTTTGTCTGTAGGGCGACTTGGAACGGTTCAGATCTGACCCACATGAGCCGATTTTCGAGGAGCCAACCCAAGACCCACCCTCCGCGAGAGACATGGGCGACGCAGAAGCGGAGAGCCGCTATAGCAGCGACAACACCAAGTAGTTGCCACGCGACGTAAATAGTCTGTAATTCTTTAGCTGCTTGATATTGCCATACATCCATGAGTACTTAGTTAACTTGCTCCTGTAGTGGCACGGAGGAGAACCCTGAGCCCCCAAGGCAAGGGGTAGTTGATGAGACTGGGGAGAGGAGTCCAGCAGCGGTGCGATCATCGCTCGCGACTAGCCCGCCAGCCTCCACCCGCACAGGGAACAAGACCGCGCCGCAAGGGCTGGTCGTGCCTACGACACTCCCCCTCAGGAAGCCCGCGAGGTTGGTAACCAGAAATATTGTGCTGTAAATTTCGTGTTAATGCTGAGTACTAACACATTTATTCAGGAAGTCGGAGACTCTCAAGCCGGTGTCCTCCAGCACCGCCCAGGTTGGCACGAGTGAGGACTCGTTGCCGAAGGAGCCTGTGGCCGCAAGTACCGTCGAGCCTCCGATCGTCGAGGATGTGCCGGCGGTCACCGGAGGAAAAAATCTCGAGCCTCCGGCAAGTTCGGAGGTGGAGCCAGAGACAGAAGCCCCTGGGACTACTCCCAGGGAGACCCATGAAGACGTTACTCGTACCGACCAGCAGGCAGTCGCGAGTACCCCAGACCAGCAGGATGCCCCAGAGACTTCCCAGGTGCATGAGACCCTAGAGAATTCTCAGGCTCAGCAGCAGAAGGAGGTCCCGGAGAACTCCCGAATACCCGAGCAGCGGGAAGGAGAAGTTCCTCCTCCACGCGGTGAGCTCTTCGCGAACCCGCTGGTGGAGCCGGAGACAGTCTCGCTCATGCTGGAGCTAGGGCACCGCTTCACCGATTACACCAAGGTATGTAGTCGAGTGCTTCCTCTAGGGTTCATATCCTGTTGTAGAGGCATACTGATTTGCTGACTTCCTTTATGTAGAGCCTCATTGAGCACTCCAGGGAGAAGTCGGCCCTACTGAACTAGATCGGGGACGTGCTGTCGCGTACCCATGATGCGGAGGACAGCCTGGACACCGAGAAGGCCAAGAACGCAAGGCTCCAAGAGGTGCAGCGACTGGTCGATGCTCCGACAAGTATTACCGGGTATGCGTCTGGAACTGCCAAGCTTGTGCTCACACATGCCTTGGCAGTGGTGAAGTCGTATTTCCCAGGCATGGACGTTCGTCCGTTTGCAGAAGGCGTCTCCGGGGAATGCACCGAAGTGCAATTCAACGAGTACCGTGCTGAGGTACAAGATGTCGCCCACCAGATCGTTGATGACCTTCCGCTCTTTTGAGCTGTAATGAACTGTGTATGTTTTGTCGAAAAACAATAGTTGCTCGTGTAATATAATGGTGCTTCTTTGATTGTTGTTTTGTTATGCCAACTTGTGGAGTACTCATGTGAAAACGTAATCATTTAAGCTTTTTTGAGTATGTTAGTAGAGTTATCTTGAAAGCAACATTTTAGTTGATAAACTGTGTACTAAACGGTACTACTGTATAGAGTTGCATTCATGGAACCTCTGTGTATAGGTGTAAAAACCTCTTCGACTTCACCCTATAAGACCTTGCCCCGTAGCTTGACTAAGCTGTGACGGGAGGTAGTCGGAAAGAACGTCTAACTCATTCAAAGGTATAGCCCGAAAGGCTATGATGTGGTTCATCGTGATAGAAGGTACTCGTGGTGTAGCCCCCGAGTGTTTTTCGAAGATTAGTGTGAGATAGCGTATTGAGATAACTCGTGGCGACAGCCGCCGGTTTTGCTCAATGTTGCTAAGGAAAAAATAAAGATACATTAGTCGTTTGGGGAACCAAAACAACCATGTATTATTATACCGAGCTGCGCTGCAGTTGACAGGTTTGGTACAAATTTCTTAGGCATAGAAATGGCGTAGGTGCTTGATGTTCCAAGAATTTGGAACTTTCTAGCCATTAGAGTACTGTAGTCGATAAGACCCTGGCCATGTGACCTTCGTGACGATGAAGGGTCCTTCCCATCTAGAGTTGCATCTTGGATGTGGCGTAGGACCAAATCTCCAGCATTGAAGGATCTTTCCTGGATGTTGCGGTCATGATACAGACGAACGCCTTGTAGATAACAGGCTGATCGAAGCAAGGCGTTGCATCTGACTTCTTTAGTGCACTCGAGTTCTAGATGCCTTGCCTCGTCAGCTTCTCCTTCCTCGTACATCTACAGTCTGGGTGATTCCCACATGATATCCGTTGGAAGAATTTCTTCTGCCCCGTAGACGAGAAAGAAAGGTGACTGCCTAGTGGCTTTTCTCGGTTGATACGAAGCCCCCAGACAACTGTGGGTAACTCGTGAATCCACTTGCCTCCCTTTTTGCTATTCTCATCGTAGAGTCTTTTCTTGAGTCCATTGAGTATCAAGGCATTGGCGCGCTCTACCTGGCCATTGGCCCTCGGGTGATGTCGGTGTTTTACCGCCAAGCCCACCGAGGGATACCCCCGAGGTGGTAGGTTGTAGGTAGGGTGTCGGCGAGATTAGGAACTCGAAGGTGCAAGGAACACAAAGTTTAGATAGGTTCGGGCCACCGAGGGCGTAATACCCGACATCCTATGTGGTTTGTATTGCCTTAAAAGTTATGAGATGTTTTGGAGGGGTCCCTACCCGCTCATATATAGTCTGAGGGGACAGGGTTACATGGAAGTCCTAGCCGGGAACGGTCTGAGGAGTCCTGCCCGAGTACGCTGTCGGGTAGTTTCCTTACGTCCGACTAGTCCTAGTTCTATACGACTAGTTACAATGAGGATAAGGTATGGCCCATGTTCCATCCCCTATTACAAGAATATGTATGCCAAGTGTGCAGTCCCACTGCCTCGGGTCTGACAAGCCCCCGAGCTCTTCGTAGCCGAGTACTGCAGGCTTCCGAGTACTTCTGGAAGGTGTCTTCAGCTCCCTGGTGAGTCCCCTTGAGAAGGTGTCTTCCGAGTACTTCCTTGGCTGCATCAAGGCTGTGAGGTGCTCAGGCCCCGAGTAGTTTTCAAGTCTTCTTTTATATGGGGTGCGATGAACTCGCATTCCATATGGAGTAGCCCTCGAGCCTTAGGTTGAATCGAAGAATCCGGCTGAGGGTCAAACCAGTCTTGAATCATCCGTCTGTATCTTCCAAGGATTTTTGAAAAATAAACCGTTGATGACACGTATCCCGCAGCCCCCGAGCCTTTAATCCAAATTCCACTGTTTGGAAAAAAGAATCTAAAGAGTCGTGGCATGGAATGTTTGTTTTTGAAAACTCAATTTGATGATTTTTAGGGTTAAATTGCACTGGAAGTTGAAAGGTCCAAATTCTCGGGAGCCTATCCCTGAGAAATGGCTAGTTTCCATTATCCGTTGCACAGAACCCGTAAAAACCGCTCTAAATCGAATCGTTATCCCGAGAAACCTCTTCGGCTTCCAACGGAAAAATTGGGAGCTACTGGTTATAAATAACCCCGCGTTACCCCTTAGGGTTTTTACCCAACTCTGTTTTCACTGCAGTAAACATAGATCTATTAGCCAAGAACCCTAGCCACCACCGCTGCTCCGAAATCGACCAATCCTCTGCCCAAATCCAAGCCAAAAATTAGCCTGAATCCTCGATTCCCATCTTCTTCCGCACCCGCATTTCGACCCACAATGCTGAGGAAGTCCGCTGCCGGTCACGGGAGGAAGAGAGAGGGTGAAGGTGAAGGCGGATCACCACCGTCGGCGAAGGTCGCCAGGACGATGGCGGAAGGCTTGTCGTGGAGGGCCTCAACCATCAAGGAGAGGGACCTGCTCTGGCTTGTCGCCAAGCGGGTGCAGCAAGAGAAGGGGGTGGTGTATTGGCGGACCGCCGGCTCTGACTCGTCGCCATGGGAGAACACTGGTGAGACCGTGATGTTCACCCCATTTGCCAACCGCAGCCTCGCTCTTCCTTCTTCCGATTTCTTTCGTGGTTTGCTTGGTTTTTACAAAATGAAGCATTACCATCTCCCCCCTAAATTCTATTTTGCACATTTCTATCTTTGTGCATCCGTGCGAGGCATTCCTAGGAATTCCCACACACTTCAATTTGTTCCGTCATCTCTTCCGCCTCAAACCCCAGCCGGATGAGGACAATCCCGCCCTAGTCGGGGGAGCCGGGGTACATCTGCGCGACAAGACGTTGTACCTCGAGTACACGACCCCGAGTAGCCTCTTCGGGTGGCATGCGCAGTGGTTATGCATCGGGAACCACCAGCCTAGCCTCCCCGGACGGGACAACTCCCCACCCCAGCGCTAGGAATGCTGGCTGAAGAAGCCGACGGAGGAGGAACACCGCGATATCCCCGAGTTGATGCAACGGATCAAGGTCGTGAAGGACAAGGGCGCCATTGTGGAGTCTATGGCGTACACGTTCATCGAGCGGCGCATCCAGCCCCTCCAGCAACGCGTTCACCTCGGGTTCGAGTACGAAGGTATTCGCGACCCATCACGGATGGCCAGGGATGGGCCATCCGTTGAAGAAATCATGCGCCGGGTCACCCGCCTGTTCACGGGGGTGAACTAGGAGCCTTACATCCCAAGGTTGTTCAGCGCAGACTACTCGCCGAACCCGGTAAGTGTTGACTCGAGTACCTTTGGATGTAGCCTTGTTGACAGAGTGGTCACTCTTAACTTGCTTTTGTCTGTAGGGCGACGTAGAGCGGCTCAGGTCTAATCCGCCTGAGCCGGTTTTTGAAGAGCCAGCCCAAGACCCGCCCGCTGCGAGAGATGTAGGCGATGCTGCAGCTGATCCGCCATGCCCACATCGAGTGGCGACGCGGAAGCGGAGAGCTGCTGCTGCAGCGACCACCAAGCAGTCGCCAGGCTACGTAAGTAGTCTACGCTTCTTTAGCTGCCTGATCTTGCCATTCTTCCATGAATACTTAGTTACGTTGCTCCAGTAGTGGCACTGAGGAGAACCCTGACCAGAAGAAGATCGCGGGTACCTCAGACCAGCAAGAGGTCCCAGGGACTTCCCGGGCGCAGGAGGCCCCAAAAAGTTCTCGGGTTCGGCAGCAGCAGGAGGTCCCAGAGGACTCCCGGGTACCCGAGCAGCAGGAAGAAGAAATTCCTCCTCCACACGCTGAGCTCTTCGAGGACCCGCTGGTGGAGCCGGAAACCGTCACGCTCATGATGGAGCTGGGGCGCCGCTTCACTGATTACACCAAGGTATGTAGTCGAGTACTTCCTCTAGCGTTGATGTCTTGTTGTAGAGGTATACTGACTTGTTGACTTCCTTTGTATAGAGCCTCGTTGAGCGCTCCAGGGAGAAGTCAGCCCTGCTGAGCCGGATTGGGGACGTGCTGTCGCGTACCCATGATGCGGAGGATAGCCTAGAGGCTAAGAAGGCGAAGAACCTCAAGCTCCAGGAGGAACTCGAGACTCTAAAGACCTCGCATCGGGACGCCATGATCGATCAGCAGTGGAAGCACGACCTGGCGATCCGGAAGGTCAAGGATTTGACAGCTCAGAAAGAGAGTAAGTAGTCTGTTCCTCTAACCCGAGTAGTGTTATCTCTCTATCTTTCTTCTAAGTTGTATACGTATACTTTTCTCCCAGAGTATGCTCGTATTGAAAGAGCATTAACTAACTAGAAGTGTGATATATACGAACTTACAGAGGAGAAGGGACAGTTGCAGAAGGCACTGGAGGAGCTCTAGCTTAAGTACTCAGATCTGGACGAGGAGCACAAGATTGTGACTCGCCAGCTGACGGATGCTGATAAGAAGCTCATAGAGAATATGAAGCAAATCCAGTCCATGGCCCGAGACAGGGAGCGCAAGGAGAAGGAGATGGATCAACTCACGACAGCCGCTCACCAGCTTTGTGAGTTTGTCGACCTGGCACCGGATGGCCGTTCTTCGGTGCAACGCCTAGTTGATGCTCTGACAAGCATCGCAGGGTACGCATCTAGCACAGCGAAGGTCGTGCTAGCTCATGCGCTGGCGGTGGTGAAGTCTTACTTCCCTAGCATGGACTTTCACCCTTTTGCGGAAGGCGTCTCCGGGGAATGCACCGAAGAGCAGTTCAACAAGTACTGTGCTGAGGTGCAAGATGTTGCCCACCAGATCGTCGATGACCTTCCGCTCTTTTGAGCTGTAATTGACTGTGTATGTTTTGTTTGTAAAACAACAGGTGCTCGTGTGTAATATATTAATGCTTGTTTGATCGTTGTTTGCTACGCTCGACTTGTGAAGTGGCGTGTTGAAACGTAATCGTTAAGCACTTTAGTACGTTAGTTCTAGTGTGTAGTTACCCTGAAGGCATCGCTTCAGTTGGTGAACTATATACTAGACTTGTACTTTTGTACGGAGTTGCGTTCATAGAACCTTTGTGTATAGGTGTGAGAACCTCTTCGACTTTACCCTGTAAGACCTTGCCCTGTAGCTTGACTAAGTTGTGAAGGGAGGTAGTCAGAAAGAACATCTGACCCGTTCGAGGGTATAGCCCGAGAGGCTATGGTTTGGTTAATCCTGACAGAAGGTACTCATGGCGTAGCCCCCGTGTATTTCCGAGGATTAGTAAGAAATAGCGTATTGACATAACTCGTGGCGACAGCCCTCGAGTTTACTCAATGTTGCTAAGGTAAAGATAAAGACACAGTAGTTGTTTGGGGAACCGAAATAACCATGTATGATTATGATGAGCTACGTTGTAGTTGACAGGTTTGGTACAAGTTTCTTAGGCATAGAAACGGCGTAGGTGCTCGATGTTCCATGAATTTGCAACTTGCTGGCCGTTAGAGTACTGTAGTCGATACAACCCTGGCCTTGTGACTTTCGTGACGATGAAGGGTCCTTCCCATCTAGAGTTGAGCTTATGGAGCCCAGTCTCATCTTGGATGCGGTGCAGGACCAAGTCTCTAACGTTGAAGGATCTTTCCTGCACATTGCGGTCATGATACCGGCGAACGCCTTGTAGATAGCGGGCTGATTGAAGCAAGGCATTGCATCTGACTTCTTCAGCGCAATCGAGTTCCAGATACCTTGCCACGTCAGCTTCTCCTTCCTCATACATCTCTATTCCGGGTGAATTCGACATGATGTCTGCTGGAAGAATTGCTTCTGACCCGTAGATGAGAAAGAAAGGTGACTGTCTTGTGGCTTTAATCGGTTGAGTACGAAGCCCCCAAACGACCGTGGGTAACTCGTGAATCCACTTGCCTCCCTTTTTGCTATTCTCATCATAGAGTCTTTTCTTGAGTCCATCGAGTATCAAGCCGTTGGCACGCTCGACTTGGCCGTTGGCCCTTGGGTGAGCGACGGACACGTACTTGTCCTCGATACCACTTCATTCAAAGAACTCCCAGAACTCATGTGACATGAAATGGGATCCCAGATCAGTAATGATTGTATGAGGGAATCCAAAGCAGTGGAGGATGTCACAGATGAAGGTGACTACTCGATCCGCCGTTAGTGTTGTGATTGGCTTGTACTCGATCCACTTTGTGAACTTGTCTATTGCCACCAACACATGAGTAAAACTTCTTGGCGCTGTTGTCAATGGACCGATCATGTTGAGGCCCCAACAAGCAAACGGCCAAGAAGGTGGTATGGTGATCAGCTTGTGGGCAGGGATGTGAGCTTGTTTGCCGAAGAACTGACAGTTCGTGCATCGGTGAACGATATCTTCGGTGTCTGCCAAAGCCGTAGGCCAATAGAACTCGGACCTGAAAGCCTTCGTGACTAGTGTACGGGAGCCTGCATGATTGCCGCAAGCGCCCTCATGGATTTCTTCCAGGATTTCTCGCCCTTCAGCACTAGTCACGCACTTCATGAGTACCCCTGATGCTGAACCATGCTTGTAGAGCTTCACTCCCACCAGAACATAACCCTTGCTTCACTTGACTAGTCGGATAGCCTCGGCGCTCTTAGGGTCCATGTTGGGGCGTAGCTTCTTTTCCTTGATCAAGTCGATGAACTGAGAACGCCAGTCAACATCGATCATGAAGACCTCCTGATGAAAATCTATAGGACCCTAGTTAGTGGTGCTATGTTCTATCCTCATGATAGATAGGTGATGGAGCTCGTGGACGAAGACTCCAGCTGGAACTTTGGCTCGTTCAGAGCCTAACTTTAAGAGTACGTCCGCCCCGATGTTATTATCGCGGAGCACGTGATGAATCTCGAGCCCTGAGAACTTGTTCTCGAGCGAGCAGATTAACGCGACGTAAGTCTCCATGGTCTCCTTGTTGGTGTCCCACTCCTTGTTGCATTTTTGGACCACCAGTAAGGAGTCGCCGAAAATGAGTAGTCGCTTGATGCCAAGAGAGATAGCCAAGCGTAGCCCGTGGAGTAGTGCCTTGTACTCGGCTTCATTGTTGGAGACCTTAAATAGTATTTGGAATATGTATTTAAGTTGCTCACCAGTCAGGCTGATGAATAGTACTCTTGCGCCACCGCCTTCGAGTTTGATGGAGCCATCGAAGTACATGACCTAATGCTCTGGCTGGTCAGCTGGAGTTAGTACTTGGTTTTCTTGCGACTTTGCCAGCAAATCGACTAGAGCTTGCGACCTGATGGCAGTACGTGGCTTGAAGTCAATGTTGAGAGCCCCCAGTTCCACTATCCTCTTTGAGATGCGCGCAGTGGCGTCCTGGTTGTGAAGTATATCCGCCAACGGGAAGTCAGTGACAACTGAGATCTTGTACTCGTCGATGTAGTGGCGAAGCTTTCTGGAGGTGATGAGTATAGCGTAGAGAAGGTTCTGAATCGAAGAGTAATGAACCTTTGACTCAGAAAGGACTTTGCTGACGAAATACACTGGCCGCTGCATGTCGAAAGCATGGCCCTCCTTGTTTCGCTCCACCACAATAGCCGTGCTGACGACGTGAGTAGTCGCAGCAATGTACAGTAGCAGGTTCTCGCCTGGGTTCGGACCCGTGTGGATGGGGGGCGATTGGAGGTGAGCCTTGAGGTCCTCCAATGCCTGCACCGCTTCCTCGATCCAAACAAAATTGTCCTGTCGCTTGAGGAGCTTGAAGAAGGGTAGACCCCGTTCTCCAAGTCCGGAGATGAATCAGTTTAGTGCCGCCATATAGCTGGTGAGCTTCTGCACGTCTTTAATCTTCTGTGGAGCCCCCATGCTTGTGATGGCAGTTATCTTCTCAGGGTTAGCCTCAATGCTTCAGTGAGTGACGATGAAACTGAGGAGTTTCTCTTAGGGTACGCCGAAGACGCACTTAGTCGGGTTGAGCTTCTACTAAAATCATCATAGACTATTCAAAGTTTCCTCGAGATCGGGGATGAACTCGTCGGGATTTCTTGTTTTGACAACCACGTCATCCACGTAGGCTTCAATGTTGCGATGTAGTTGGTCAGCAAGTCATAGCTGTATGGCTCGCTGATAAGTCGCACCCGCGTTCTTCAGCCCAAACGACATAGTAGTGTATGCGTAGGCACCGAACGGGGTAACGAATGCAGTCTTGATCTGGTCTTCTTCCTTGAGAGAAATCTGATGATAACCTGAGTAGAAATCAAGGAAGGAGAGCAGGACGCAGTCGGCGGTGGAGTCGATAACCTGATCGATACAGGGAAGCGCGAAAGGATCTTTCGGGCAGTGCCTATTGAGATCGGTTTAATCGACACACATCCTCCATTCATTGTTATTCTTTTTCAGAACAAGTACAGGGTTGGCTAGCCACTCTAGGTGGTACACCTCTTTGATGAAACCAGCCACGAGTAGTTTAGCTAGCTCTTTTTTGATGGCCTACCTCTTTTCTGGAGAGAAACGACGTAGTCGTTGCTTCCTCGGAGTGGCCTTGGGATCAACTTTCAGAGCGTGCTCGATCAACTCCTTGGGCACACTGGCATGTCTGCTGGTTTCCATGTGAAAATGTCTCGGTTGCCCCTAAGGAAGTTGACAAGCACGAGTTCCTATTTGCTGTCCAGGTATCCGCCGATCAGGGCGGTCTTGGAAGAGTCACTCTCCTTGAGCTGGATGGTCTTGATACTGACGTCGGGGTTGGGCTTCACCCTCGACTGGCTTGGCCTCTTGTTCGCCACCTCCAGCTCTGTCTTGGAGAGTTGTTGCGCGGCCACGAGTACTTCAGATGAAGGCTCTGGCATGCGTGCTGATGCAGCATACTTGATCGCCTCCTGGAAGCAGTCGTAGGACTTCTCGACGTCACCGCGGAGGGAGAGTATACCGTCAGTACCTAGCATTTTCAAAACCAAGTAGATGTAATGGGGTACCACCATGAACTTGGCCAGGGCAGGCCTGCCAAGGATGGCGTGGTACGAAGATTCGAAGTTTCCGACTTTGAATTTTATGTACTCCGTACGGAAGTTGTCAGCTGTCCCGAAGGTATCTGGCAGCGTGACCGAGCCGATTGGTGTAGCCGCATTACCCGGGATGATCCCGTAAAACGGAGCCTTGCTGGGGTTGAGCATCTTGCCGATGTCCAGCCTCATTTTCTTTAGAGTACTCGGGAAGAGCAGGTTTAACCCGCTTTCCTCGTAGATGAGTACTTGGGTTAGGGTAGAGCCCGCAACTACCGGGTCCAGTACGAGCGGAAGTTTTCCTGGCTCAGAGAAGCTGGTCCACGGATCCTCTCTGGAGGAAGAGATCGGGACCTCGCTATGTCTTAAAGGACGCGACACTGCTGGCTCGACTGACAAGATCTCGTGCGCTTGGTGAGGATATCCTCGTCGCCTCTGAAGATGACGTTGACGGTGTTAGTCGGGTGCTGGAAACCCGGAGGCCTTGACTTGTCGTTACCCTCGTCCGCCTTGTCGTTGTCCTTCTCCTCATCATCGGGAGGAGGTGGTGCGTTGAGGCTTTTGCATAGAACGGTGCACTGGAACATAGTGTGCTTGGCCTTCAGGTGCATCGGGCACTGCTTGTGGAGGATCTTCTCGTACTAATCCTGAAGCTTGCCCGACATCTTGCTACGAGGGTTGCGTTCGACGTTGACCACTTGATCTTCGGGCTTCCTGTTGCGGGCGGCGTCCGAGTTGTTGTACTGGCCCTTGTCGGAGCGGTTGTTGTTGTTTGCCTTGTCGTCCTTGCGCTCGGGGAAGGATTCGTTCTCCTTGTCTTCTTGATCCGCCCATAACTGCATCATGTCACGGAGCTCAAGTATGGTAGTTGGGAGGTTTCTCCCGAACTCGCGGTACGTCTGCTTCATGCCCAGTCCATTGCAAAAGCAGCGGATGACCTCCTCGTTGGCGATGTTGGCGATGGTTGCGCGGGTGTCGAAGAAGCGGCGCGTGTACGACCTCAGGGTCTCGTTCTCCTCCTGCTTGACCTGCGACAAGTCATGACGAGTACCTGCTAGGATCATGGAGCCCTGGAAGTTGTTAACGAAGACCTGCTTCAGGGCCTCCCTGGAGTCGATGGAGTTTGGTGTTGGCGTTTCTTAGCATCACCACTAGGAACGAGGGTGTTAGTCCCATCCCTAGTAGTGGCACCAGGAAACGCCTGTGGTGGTAAGTCTTAACGATTACAGAATGAATCCGCAAGCGCACGGATATATCGTTGTAGCATTTCACCCGGAGAGTATTCGGGTATCGTTATTAATATTTTCCCAAAGGAGGGCATGATGTAAAAGAGTTTACTTGGTACATAATCGAGATGGCATGAATAAGGTATAGACTATAAGAATACAGGGGTAAGTTATGATAAAGATATGATTGAGGGTAATGTGACACACACAACCTGGCCAAACTCAGATAAAGAATAAACCAATAAACCTACGGGTTAGTGGGAGCATAGGCATACAACAGAGTCCTAATAGTATCTATTCAGGCAAGCAAGGGTCATGCAACATACACATGGTTAGGACTACAGGTGCCAGGAAATTAGGGATACCAGGGAGAATGTCCTGTCCTGGAGAACGTCCGAACCGTTACATCTTTCAGAACTCCTACACTGTACCCGAACGTCGGGGAGTACACTAACCACGAAGCAGCTCCGTAGCGGACGGACAGGGCTGTTACCACCTGCCGTCTACCCCAGTAACACCGTGGAGCACGGTCATATTCGAAGGATCCCGCATACCCGAGCACCACGCTCGTGTATGAAGTCACTACCCCAGCGCCCCCGGGTCTCCCACCCTTCGGATGAACAAGTAAGACGCTAAGGCAAGACCGAAGGCACAACAAACCGATATCCTTACCCAGATCATCTGGCATAATCATATATAAAGCATAACTAGTGAAGCACCAAGCCATAATACGATTAACTAGCAAAGCAGCATAACAATGCAAAGCATGATATACTACTAAGATAGCAAAACAACCAAAGCTCAGCTCTGCATTAAGAATAGAATACTGACTATTCAAATACAAAGCCATTACCAAGGCCGAGGATTGCTCTCCGGCCCAGAGGACGATTTGCTTCGCTAAGAGAGAAGTGCTAGCCTAGCTCCACTACCCTAAGGAGTACAAGTCTCAAGTGTGTGTGTGTGAGAGAGAGAGAGGCTCAAGTGTATTGTGTGTAGAATGAGGGGGTGAGGGGTCCCTTTTATAGTGTCCAAGGGCGGTTCCCGCCATTCTAAAATATGGAAACCTTATCATCTGGGCTGAGGAAGCTTGGCGGCGACTCCTCCCCGAAATGCACCTGGACGGGAAGCAGGCCTAGGTCGGCCGACCCCAGGTTGTGCCTCCCCAGGTAGATCTTCCTCTGGCACGCTGACTTGTGGCCCCAGGTGGATATTTTGCATGTTTGCTTCCTTGGCGCGCCCGTTTGGTCTGTCACGTGGGTCCCTCTTGTAAGTGTGATGCAGCGGATGATCTTCTGTGCATACTTTGCTGCGTATTCTTCATGTTCTCTTCTTATTTCAGTCTTGCACTCCTGCAAAGGTTAGATAGACAATACATCTGTGGAACTAGGTTAGTGATACAATTATGCGAGTAAGAGATATAGTTATCCTTTGTTCGTGAGTATAGTTGACGGTCGGATTTTGCATTTAATGACCGTCAACATTTGGCCAGAGGGTTTCCAGCCATGTAAGTGGAGCGGTCTCCAGGGCCATCAGGAAGTAGAGCGCTTTAGTCGAGTTAGAGCCCCCGCACACTTCGATGGCCACGGAGTAGCATCGCAGCCACTGCCGCGGATCCTGTTTCCCGTCGTACTTCGGGATGTTCGTGGGTTTGAAGTCCCTCGAGTACTCGCGATTAGTGATGTTTTCCGTGAAACTAGGAAAACGATCACTATCATCGCGAGCAGCGTTCTCAAACCGCTCGCGTTGCCGATTGGAGATGACGGTGCGCGCATCGCGGTTGCTGTTGATGTGCTGCCTTAGGTTGCCTGGAGGTGGAGGTGGCTGGTTACCCTGGTGGCCTTGGCCTCCCGTGGGTTGCCCCTCTCCCCTGGGCCTAGGGCCTTGCTGCTGTACCTCCTGCTCAGCTTGTCGATTGTTGCGGGGTTGGTATGACCCCCGATGGCACGACTGCCCTGGGGTACAGAGCTGCCATGACGTCCCAACCTAGAACGTGTGTTCTGGACAGATTTTAGCGGGTCCATCTTGTCGAGCTGGACTGCGGCTTGCTTGACAAGTCGCATGATCCGCTGAGTTGCGTTCGTTTGGGGGATCTGTTGTAGGAGCAGAGAAGCTTCGTAGATGTTACCCATGGTAGTAACAAATTCTTCATCAGCCGCTGCGTCAAAATCCTCGCGTAGGTTTCTACGCCATTGCGGGTTACGAGCACGTTCTTGAGCGTTGCTTCTGCGCTTGTTCCTCCTGGCGTGCTTCCACCTGTGCCCACCTTTGCTCCTCCGTTTCGTCCTGGGGAGCATCAGCGGTGTGTTGGTTGGCGGAGATCTCATCCTCGAGCTCGTTGTCGAACTCGATGCCCGGCTCGTCGTCTCCGAGGTCGTGGATGGAAACCATGTGTGGCAGAACCACCTGAATTAATCCTGCTCAAGTGTATTAACCATCACCATTAAGGCATTCTCGGTTAACCTTACACTTCAAACGGAGTAATCCACTGGTCTGTCGGGTATAACCTCCCGATACAACCACGGTGAACGGATCGAGCGCCATACATACAAATGCTCATGCGACGATGAGCCCAGAGAATACCACATTCCAGCAAATATTACGACATTATCATAAGTAAATATTACAGACCAAGTTCTGAGTTTAGAAACCAAATACTCCAATTAACATAAATAAGTTCTTCAGAGTTAAATTGCAGCGGAAATAAACAACGGAAACTACTCGACGATACAGGATGTCTCGATGAAGCCCGTACGAGACATCACTCGGCCTTATCTCCGTTGGACGGGGGCGCATCCCATTCCACCGACCAACCAGGGGGAAGAGTGCAGGGCCAAGTCAAGCTAGCAATCATGTCTTCGAAGGGCTCACCTGAAATCGAGTCACAAGCAAGACTGAGTATACTAATACTCAGCAAGACTTACCCGTGTAGTGGAAACTACTCCACCGACTCTAGACATGCAAGGCTTTTTGGCTCAGGGGTTTGTTTTGCCGAAAAGCATCTACAAGTGGGTCCTTACTTTCAACTTTTAGCTCCAGATTCTAGTTTCATTAACCAGTCTAGGTAAGCAACTATCTAAAGCATACATGGTGAAGCATTAAATTTTCCATCCAGCCAGTTCATTCATCATCATTGTTCCTCTTCTTACTCTGTGGGTAAAAATGGTTAAGCAGTCTCAATAGCCGTGAGAAACGGACGATTCGAATCGAATTTCTTAACCTTGCAAGGGAAACCCAAACACACGTCACGTGGTTACTCCCTAGAGTCACACGTGCAACTTTTCCCCTTTCTTTCCGGGTCGTGGATCGGGGCTACCCTCCGAGAGTACAAGAGCTCCACGCCACGGTTCGGCGCCGGGTCGTGACCACTCTCTGCACTCGCCATATGCACATGGGACCGAAGTTCAAAGGGTAGGATGCCGTCCCCTTGCCGGGCCAATCAGGTACTTAAGCTTACCGATTCCCATAATCTCGGCATGTGTTTAGTACGTTCAAAGACTTAACCATCACTACCACACCCTGCGGCCTTAGCATTTTTCACTAGACAGACGGGCCTCAATCGTAACCATCGTTACATAACCCGTCCGTGTCCTTATGATTGCAGCGTGTAGTAGCCATTCAACTCCTATTTTCTCGCGAGTGATAGGAAATCACTCGGCTTTTACCGGAGTCCTATTAGCACAGCAGTCTATCGAACCTTACATCTAGTTTTCACGCAAGGGTTCCTGACATCATGCAACTAAGTTTCCATCCAACTCCTATAAACTTAATGCACAAGCAAGAGTAATGAGTTGCATAATTTCGGAAAGAATGGGTTATGCTCCGGGGCTTGCCTTCGCAGTTCGCTTGGGGATCTTCCGAACTTGGGCTCAGGTCTTCAAAAGCTTCAGTTAGATTTGCTTGAGCTTCGCGCTGCTCACTCTCGGACGCGGGCACCAGCTCGTATGTTCCATCGGCGAGAGTCGTCGATTCTACATGAGTGCACAAGTTTAAGTCGTGGAAGTGGCACTTGATTACGATTTGAGAGTAATTACTACAAGGGATAGTTTCTGGTCATGAAATTTTGGATTTAGGCACATCAAGGAAAGATGTGCTTACTGTAAACTTTTCAGCCAATTTTATGTAACAGATTAATTCTGAAAAATATATTTCATTGTTGCTGCTAGATACTTGTTCTGTTTGTACAGCACAATTGGTGCAACAATTGAGTCTAAGATTTTTACAGAGCTCTCACTTGAGCATGCAGAAGCTACTGTAATTTTTGTAGGATTTATCATGCAGTATCCAGAGCATAGAAAATATGACATTCTACACCTAGGCTATTCAAAGATTCATTTTTACAGGACCCTACACAGGGTTTTTGTCCATGGAACTTTTTACACAGCAACCTCTACCATAGTTTATCTCCCAGTAAAAATTTGAGAATTTTCCAAGCTAAGATACTATTTTCTTGATTTAATGTATGTTATTAGCACATAAATCAAATAAGTGGGTTACTGTAAGATAAAAATTCTCCTAATTTTTCTCTGACTTCTAGGCACCAATACATTAGCATAGGAAAAGTTTCAATGGGTGACTCACCACCTAACTGCCGGGATAAAACATTCTACTTTCATATGAATTAAAACTAAGTTTAACAAACAGTAGAGCTAGAGATGGAATTTGGGCCTGATCTTTTTACACAGTCCTAATCGTCAAGCAACTAACTCACTGCCCAAAATTTAGGGTCAGCATTGTTCTACAATAGTGGGTACAAAATAAGTCCATTAAAGCTTCTATTTAATGTAGAGCAAAATATGTTGAGATTCTGAGAAACCTTTTGTAACAAAAGTGGTAGAGTTTGTTCTAAGGATTGTAGAACAGTTGAGTTTGATTTTTTCTGAATTTTCTACGATTTTATACGAATTTTACAAGTTCACTGAATTTGAATCTAGATTTGAAACTTTCTTTTACAACTAGGTCCTTGAATCTTACGCGCAGACCCTTCTAAAGATTTGAATTCTTGCAATTGGGTCCTCGGGCGGCTCGGGTACGGCAGCCGGCCGAAATTCCGGCGAGGGGGCTCGCCGGCGGCGAGGGGCGAGGGTCGGGGAAGGTTCAGGGGTGCGAGGGCTACCTTGTGGGGGTGTTGTTCAGGTGGGGGACGGCCGGGAAGGGCTCGCCGGCGTTGGAGCAGAGGCGGCGGCGGCGCGGCTCGCGTCGACGGCGGTGCTCCGGCGGGCTTGGGGCGGCGTGGTCCGGTCGGTGAGCTTCAGTGGCGCGTGGGGAAGCTACTCAGGGGCTCGGCTTGGACGGAGGGGGTCGGGGTCGTGCTGTCCACGGCGAGCAGGGGCGGCGGCGGCGACGGCAGCGCGGGCGGCGGCGCTCCGGTGGCTCTGGGTGGCGTTGGGTGGGTCGGCGAGCTGCGGTGGGGTGATGTAGTGGTGGCTGGGGGCTCAGTTTGGGCAGTGGGCGGCGGCAGTGGGCTGTCCACGGACGGGTGGTGCTCGGCGGCGGCGATGGCGACGGTGAGGCGTTCTGGGCTGCGGTGGCTCGCGCGCGTGGCCGGGGTGGTGCTTTTATAGGGACAGGAGGGGGTGTGGAGGTGCCTGGGCGACGCGCGGGGCGGGGCACGGCAACGGCGTGCACTGGGCGCGGCGTGCGGCGAGCGGGCGCGGGCGACTGGGCGGCTGAGATTTTGGCGTGGGCGCGAGGAGATAGCGCGGCGTGCGGATTGGGGAGCAGCTGCTGCAGCGGCTCGGGCGGAGGGCAGGCGCGGCAGCTGGCGGGGCGCGGGGGCCGGGGCGGCACGGCGGAGCGCGGCTACTGGGTGGCCGGGCGGCGGGCTGGGCGCGGCAGCACGCGCGGGCTCTGACTGGCCGCGCGGCGTGGGGGCGGGGCAAAGCCGGCCGTGGCGGGGTGATGCGGCGGCCACTGGCCTGGCGCTCCGCGCCGGTCAGGCGACGCCGGCCACCTGGCGCGCGGCGGGCGGGCGAGCGCGCGCGCGGTGCGGCAGAGGAGGGAGGGACCGAAGTGCAAAAATTCGAAAAACTTCAGGGGGCTGGGAGCAAACAGGGCGTTTTCTCCTCTTTCTGATTGGAATTTCAAAAACTTTTGAAC
The DNA here is from genome assembly GCA_032594955.1 of Panicum miliaceum. Classification (NCBI taxonomy): domain Eukaryota; kingdom Viridiplantae; phylum Streptophyta; class Magnoliopsida; order Poales; family Poaceae; genus Panicum; species Panicum miliaceum. The sequence continues at coordinate 41,504,339 of CM064061.1, read as the reverse complement.
ACGAAAGTTGTTCAAAATAAAAAGTTCTACAACTTTGGTTTCAGGCAAAACCTCATTTGGGTTATGGTTTGAAAGTTAAATTTAAAAGTTCAAAAGTAACCCAATGTGCTCAAATTAAATTTGAAATCCAACTGAACTCGTTTCAATTCTTTCCACCCTCTCATTAGTTGGTTTAACATAGAGTTAGGCTAATGACATTGATTTTGGAATTTTAATTACCAGGGTTGCCACAGCCTTCCCCCCTTAACAAGAATCTCGCCCCGAGATTCGGTAATTCTTAGTGTGGGCGTGGGTGCACATACCAGTGGTTGAGATAAGAAACCCGGGGAAATGTTGGTTCAGGTAGCTCTCCGTTTCCCAGGTGGCTTCTTCTTCCGTGTGGTGATTCCATTGTATTTTATACATTCTAATCACTTTCCTCCTGGTCTCTCTTTCTTTTTGATCCAGAATCTTAACTGGGTGTTCGACATACGAGAGGTCGGGTTCCAACGATATTTCTTGTTGTTCCACAATCTCGGTAGGGACTCGAATACACTTCTTCAGTTGAGATACGTGGAAGACATCATGGGTGGTCGTGAGCTGAGGGGGCAGTCGTAATTTGTAGGCTACGGGTCCGCAGCTCTCAATGATTTCGTAGGGACCAATATAGCGGGGAGCTAGTTTGCCTTTGATTCCAAATCTTCGCACTCCCTTGGTTGGTGAAACTCGAAGATAGACATGATCGCCAACTTCGAACTTTAGGGGCTTCCTCCTTTTGTCAGAATAGCTCTTTTGTCGAGCTTGTGCGGCTCTAAGATTTGCTTGTATTGCTTTTACTTTCTCCTCTGCCTCGATCACCAGGTCGGGTCCAATGATTTTACGTTCTCCGGTTTGTGACCAGCTCAAAGGAGTTCGACACCTTCGTCCGTACAGGGCCTCAAATGGTGCCATTTTCAAACTCGTTTGGTAGCTGTTGTTGTACGAGAACTCTGCCAGGGGTAGGCATTTATCCCAATTCTTGTCATAATGAATGACACAGGCTCTCAGCATGTCTTCCAGAATTTGGTTTACTCTTTCCGTTTGTCCATCGGTCTGAGGGTGGTATGCTGAGCTGCGAATCAGCTTTGTGCCAAGAGACGTTTGCAGTTGCTCCCAAAAGCGTGCTACAAACTGAGGACCACGATCGGAGATAATTGTCTTAGGTATTCCATGCAGGCAAACAATACGATCGAGGTAAATCTCGGCATATTTCTTGGTAGAATAGGTGGTGTGCACCGGAAGAAAATGTGCCGTCTTCGTGAGTCTATCAACGATAACCCATATGGAATCATGTTTCTGGGAAGTGTTTGGTAGTCCCACGATGAAGTCCACACTTATGTCTTCCCATTTCCATGATGGTATAGGTAACGGTTGAAGTGTACCGGCTACCTTTAAGTGGCTAGCTTTTACTCTCTGGCACGTGTCACATTCCGAGACATACGTAGCAATTTCCCTTTTCATTCTAGTCCACCAGAAGTTTTGCCTTAGGTCCTGATACATTTTGCTACTGCCGGGGTGGATAGAGAATTTGGAGAGGTGTGCCTCATCAAGAATTTGCTTGCGGAGTTCACGATTCCTTGGAACGACTATACGACCTTCGAACCATAGAACTCCCTTATGGTCCTGGCGGAAACATTTGTACTTCTCCTCACCTAGAGAGAGTTTCTGTTTGATGATCTTAATTCCTTCATCCTGTAGTTGTGCCATGACGATTTGGTCGTGAAGAGTGGGCTCAACTGAGATGTGATTTAGAGTGCCTTGGGAAACTATTTCCAAGTTAAGTTTCCTCATATCTGCGCACAATGTCTCATGGTAGGACTCCATGGATAGGCAATGGCAATGGGACTTGCGGCTTAGTGCATCCGCGACTACATTAGCCTTGCCGGGGTGATAGTGCACTTCAAGGTCATAATCCTTGATTAGTTCTAGCCATCTCCGTTGTCTCATATTCAGATCGGCTTGTGTGAAGATATACTTGAGACTCTTATGATCCGTGTAGATATTGCACTGTGTACCCATGAGATAGTGCCTCCATATCTTCAGAGCGTGAATGACGGCTGCGAGCTCAAGGTCATGCGTGGGATAATTCTGTTCGTGGGGCCGAAGGGCTCGTGAGGCATATGCAATCACTCGATTCTCTTGCATAAGCACACATCCTAGACCAGTACCTGATGCGTCACAATACACATCGAATGGCTTGGCATTATCGGGTTGAGCTAACACAAGTGCAGTAGTCAGATGCTCTCTGAGAGTGTGGAAAGCTTCTTCACATCTCTCGTCCCATACAAACTTTACTTCCTTCTTTAACAGTTCAGTCATGGGCTTAGCAATTCGAGAGAAATCCGGGATGAAGCGGCGGTAGTAACCGGCTAAGCCGAGAAAACTGCGAATCTGATGAACAGAGGTAGGGGGTTTCCAATCCATCACCTCTTGTACCTTGCTGGGGTCAACCGCTATGCCTTCGCTGGAGATCGTGTGACCTAAGAACTTTACAGTATCCAACCAGAATTCACACTTAGAAAACTTAGCATAGAGCTGATGGTCTCTGAGTCGCTGAAGAACAATGCGAAGGTGCTTGGCATGCTCTTCCTCATCCTTGGAATAGATAAGAATGTCGTCGATGAACACTACGACGAATTTGTCCAGTTCGGGCATGAATACCGAATTCATGAGATACATGAAGTAAGCAGGGGCATTGGTGAGTCCAAAGGACATGACCAAGAATTCATATAGTCCATATCGTGTGGAGAAGGCAGTCTTGGGAATATCGCACGGGCGAATCTTGATCTGATGATATCCCGAACGAAGATCAATCTTTGAGAAGACTCTGGCTCCAGCTAATTGATCGAAGAGTACATCGATGCGAGGAAGTGGGTATTTATTGTTAACTGTTACCGCATTGAGAGGTCGGTAGTCCACACATAATCTCAAACTGTCATCCTTCTTCTTTACGAATAGGGCTGGACATCCCCAAGGTGACGCGCTAGGGCGAATGAAACCTTTGTCCAGTAGTTCTTGGAGTTGAATTTTCAGCTCGGCCAATTCTTTAGGGGGCATCCTATATGGTCTTTTGGATATAGGTGCAGTGCCTGGTTGTAGTTCAATAACGAACTCAATGTCCCTATCCGGTGGCATTCCTGGTAAGTCCTCCGGGAAAACATCGGCATACTCGTTTACCACAGGAATATTATCTGGCTTAAGTCCTTCCATCTTATAAGCACAGGAATTTGTACAATCTAGGAACGGTAGGTAAAGGGTAGTGGCTCCGTGACTAGGTGAATTTATCTCAACGGCTCGGGAAGAAAGGTCCAGTGTGACTCCATGCATAGCCATCCAGTTCATTCCCAAAATAATGTCCATGCCGTCAAGGGGTAAAAGGACAAGGTCTGTGTCGATGGTTTTACTACCCAATTTGACTGGTACTTGTCTGATCATTTGGTTTGAAGCAATTTTACCACCCGGTGTTGATATCATATATGACCCTTTGGTGTGACAAACATCCAAGCCTACTTTTGCACCGAATTTCGCACTTATGAAACTATGCGATGCACCAGAATCAAATAATATAACTGCAGGCTTGTTATGGATAGAGAATGTACCCGACATCACTGGGGCTCCTTCAGGAAGCTCTGCAAGCGTGGTGAAGTTAATCCGTCCTTGCTTGACTTGCAGGGTCTGTCTCTTGCCCCTGTTCTTGGTGTTCGGGTTGGATCCTTGACCTTGGTTGGGCTGTCCAGGCTGAGGGCATTCTCGTGCGAAGTGGCTGGAACTCCCGCATTTGAAACAGCGATTCGCGGGGCTAGGTCGAAGAGACTGCTGAAGAATGGGCCTCGGACCATTCTGTGGAGGCATTGGGGGTCGTACCATGCCTGGCTGCTGTGGGGGTCTGGCAATCCATCTTCCTGGCTGCGGGGCCCTTGGTGGAGCTGTGGGTGCGGTATTTTGCACGATGCGATACCTTGGTGGTTGGACACTTGATGGTCCCGCAGGTGCCTTTCTCTTCTTCTCTGCCCGGTGCGCCATGATACAGTCTTCCTGGGTAATGGCCATATTGACCAACTCGTTGTAGGTGTCAGCCCTGGCTAGGTTTAGGCGTTCCTTGAGCTTGGTACTCAGACCTCGGCGGAAACGATCACGCTTCTTGGCATCCGTATCAGCGTGATAGCCCGCATACTGACATAAGTTGTTGAACGCTTGGGCGTACTGCAGCACGGTGCGGGTGCCCTGGGTGAGTGCCAGGAACTCGTTCAACTTCCTCTCCATGAGACCCTCGGGGATATGATGTGCCCGGAACGCAGTCTTGAATTCATCCCAGTCGACCACATGATCAGCCGGGAGCATTGCAAAATAGTGGTCCCACCACAGTCGAGCGGTACCGCGAAGCTGTTGCGCGGCAAAACAAGCTTTGTTGGCCCCTGAGCATGGGGCCACAAGTAGTGTGAACTTGGATTCTATGGTGCGAATCCATGCATCTGCGTCCAGGGGTTCCTCTGTCTTATGGAACAAGGGAGGCTGGGTCCCTAGGAAGTCCGTGTATCCTGCGGCTTGTGGTTGGTGAGCATTGTGCCCACCCCTCTGCTGGTGTTGTCCTTGCACAATCTGACGCAGCAGCTCGGTTTGAGCGGCCATCACTTCCACCAAACTGGGCGGGGGTGGTGGCGATTGTCGCGAGCGGCTGCCACCGGCACCAAAACCCTCGGGGTTGCCACGTGTTGATCCAACCATCTGAAACGTGAAAGGTTACCATTAGCAACGCGATCCATATTACTTCCTTGACTCATAAATAATTGGGGTAGTCAGAGACTTCCGAAGTCACAGCTAGAAGTATGGACAGAATCTCTGTTTGCTATGAGAAAAATCATAGCCTGCTGTGGGTCCATCCAAAATATTTCAGACTTTTGCAGTAGTCAAAGAATTTAGGAATGCACCACCTTGGTATTTCAACTTCGGTGCTAGAACTATAGCTAAGGTGGTCGAAAAGCTTGTCCTTTGCCTTACTGTCTTGGCTGTTTTTCAGCAGATTGATCGGTACGGTTTCGCCTATATCTCAAACTAGCGAGGTCCAATGATGCTGAATTTTTGTGAGAACCTAGATCACAAAACTTAGCACAAGTCTGGTATTCAACACTCAGCCAATAAATGCAAGGAGACATGGGTAAAAATTCCGACAAGACTCAGCGATTGTGGATTCCATCGTTTACCAAGTTACAACGAATTCACCCAAGTTCATCGCCGTTTCTTACATGCTGAGGGTATCCACATGGTTCAGGCGTACCCAACACAAAAGAGTCACTCAACTCCTAGTTAGCCTATTACAATACTTGCCAAAAGTTAGGCTACCCTATCGAGGAGTATGTGCAAAAGTCCTCCTAGGTCGTCCTCTAGAAATCATCCAAGTCGTTGACGGACGACTCGCTGTGAGCAGGAGAGTGAGCTCCCATCCGAGGTGCCTGTGGTACCTCACCCTCGAAATCCATACCTGAGATACCATCAATCTCCTGTGGCTCCTCCTCATCCTCCTCCATGTCGTCCTCATGGGGATGGTCATTCTGATCATGATGCCACTGAATGTGCTCATTAGCATCCTCCAACTCAAGGCTCAGATCATGGAGCTGCTCCTCCAACTGTGCTATCGTGGTATCTCTCTCACCCATGAGAGTGTCCTGCTCCTGGATTTGGCCCTCAAGTTGGCCAATCTGAGCATCTCTGTCCTCAAGATCCTGACTGAGCTCCTTTATTTGCTCATCCCTGGTATCTGCCATCATATGGTAGGCCTGAGCAAGATCAGTGAGCTGCTCGAGTGCCTGACTCTGGAGAGTCTGAAGCCGGTAGAGTGCACTCATGCACCGCACGGAGGTATGGATAGTCTCCTGGGCATGAAAGTCTACCAAGTACTGTGCGTGCTGCACCCTGTTGAGCCAAAAGGGGTCGTTGTCCTGGGCAGCAGGAAACAATCCAATGGGAGTGAGTGTGACAACCTCGGGATGCTGCGCACAAAATGTGGTGAGCGCCCTCATGGCTGCAAGCTCCCAAGTATCGGCCAAACGGCGACCAACAGCCTCAAGCTCCAAGGCGGGCCACTCCGGGTGTAGCGGGTGCGGAAAGATAGTCACGTTGACACGGCACTGGGTAACTCCATTTTCTGCAAACTCCAGTCCGGCGTAACGTGGGGGAATTTGATAGCCCGCGGTACGCAGAACATCCCACAAAATAGAGGGAAAGCCCTCCCAGTGGGGACACTGCGAGTGCACGCGTCCATCCTCATCCACCATCATCTCAACAGGCTCGGCCATCTGAACAAAAGGTCAAATGGAGTGAGATAGCGAAAAACTGTGAACAGCACAAGGACAGATTCTGTATAGTGTGCAAAAATAATCATAACTCCCACAGTTCTCATCCAAAAATTCTCAAATTTCACCAGATCACTCCTAAGGTATTTGTGAACAACTTTTCTAGTCAACTCCAGAGCTAATTGGGTCTCTAAGATGGTCTTTCTTTTTAGGTTTTACCTTACTGTCTACCCAGAATTTTTAGTGAACAGAGGGCTAGAGTTTCGTACACCAGGGAAAATCTACCCAGCCAAAATTTACCAAATTTTAACAGCAGCTTCCTGGGTAAATTTGGAACAAGTTTCGTGTTGTGCGCTTTTGCAGAAAACCGCTGGAAGGGGGCCTAAAAATTTAAGGGGCAGAAGTGCTTATTCCGGACAGAATTCTGACATTTCAAGGTTTCTGTTGTTTCTTATTATCCATAAGTTCAGAATTTTTCATTTTTGAACAGGAGATAGAACACAAAATTTGGAACAATTCTTTTAACATGAACTTCTCCAGAAAAGGTCATTATCTTGGGTCAATAAATCGTTCCTTTTGGTGACGGCAGATTTCGGACGGTTTCGCTAGATAGTCCTTATGCAAACCACGCTTAGATACGCAAGAACCTTTCCACTCTCACACCACGCATTTTTGATTTCAGATACACATGTTTATGATGTATGCACGTCCTATTCGTCCTCACAAATAAAACAATTGCCAATAGCTTTGGTCTTACGATGATAGTCTCGGTGGCATACACGATACGGCTCTCGCTATAATAGCTAGTCGAGTCTTTCTAATCGTTCCTTAACTTATCGTAATCGCGGTTAGTGTACCTGCAGAAGATCGACAAGCATATATATTTCATGAACCTTTCATGCCAGCACTCATGAAAGCGTCCGTATTCATTACCGTTTACTTATAGAAACGATATCTGTACAATTCCCGCCGTACAGACGACGTTAACATACGCTATCGAGATAGCGTATTCACGGGGGTACCGTCATGAGACGGGGGTATGAACAGCGATCGCCATACCCTGCGCCAAACCTTCTACTCCCAATATGTTCAACTAACAGTTGGCATATTGGCAGCACCTCAAGTAAGCCACTGCTTGAGGGCAGCGTTCGGTTCGCATCACCGACAGGAAGGCCAAGCTCCCTCAGTTGGCTGAGGATCCTTACCGTCTTACCTTAGCGACGAGTGCGTCGTTACAGAATGTAAGGTTGGTTGTGCATGAAAGTAAGTTTTGACAGAAAATAATGTGCTGGAAGTCAGTTGATAATACATATAGAAGTTAGATAGCCACCTAGTAACTTTCCCATAATCCCTTAGGGCTTTACGAACTAGGCACCATCCTTAACGTACCAACGCATTTCGCAACACAACCTTCTAGTCAAGTTTTTGGTAAAATGAGTTTTTAAGGCTTGTAGTATTCTCTGGCGTATGTATTTCGGCTCTGGTGTCCGCTGTTGCCAGCTGTGGCACCAGCTACGGCTCTGGTACCAGCTGTGGCAGAACCACCTGAATTAATCCGGCTCAAGTGTATTAACCATCACCATTAAGGCATCCTCGGTTAACCTTACACTTCAAACGGAGTAATCCACTGGTCTGTCGGGTATAACCTCCCGATACAACCACGGTGAACGGATCGAGCGCCGTACATACAAATGCTCATGCGACGATGAGCCCAGAGAATACCACATTCCAGCAAGTATTACATCATTTGCATAAGTCAATATTACAGACCTAGTTCTGAGTTTAGAAAACAAGTACTTCAATTAACATAAATAAGTTCTTCAGAGTTAAAATTGCAGCGGAAATAAACAACGGAAACTACTCGACGATACAGGATGTCTCGATGAAGCCCGTACGAGACATCACTCGGCCTCATCTCCGTTGGACGGGGGCGCATCCCATTCCACCGACCAACCAGGGGGAAGAGTGCAGGGCCAAGTCAAGCTAGCAATAATGTCTTCGAAGGGCTCACCTGAAATCGAGTCACAAGCAAGACTGAGTATACTAATACTCAGCAAGACTTACCCGTGTAGTGGAAACTACTCCACCGACTCTAGACATGCCAGGCTTTTTGGCTCAGGGGTTTGTTTTGCCGAAAAGCATCTACAAGTGGGTCCTTACTTTCAACTTTTAGCTCAAGATTCTAGTTTCGTTAGCCAGTCTAGGTGAGCAGCTATCTAAAGCATACATGGTGAAGCATTAAATTTTCCATCCAACCAGTTCATTCATCATCATTGTTCCTCTTCTTACTCTGTGGGTAAAAATGGTTAAGCAGTCTCAATAGCCGTGAGAAACGGACGATTCGAATCGAATTTCTTAACCTTGCAAGGGAAACCCAAACACACGTCACGTGGTTACTCCCTAGAGTCACACGTGCAACTTTTCCCCTTTCTTTCCGGGTCGTGGATCGGGGCTACCCTCCGAGAGTACAAGAGCTCCACGCCACGGTTCGGCGCCGGGTCGTGACCACTCTCTGCACTCGCCATATGCACATGGGACCGAAGTTCAAAGGGTAGGATGCCGTCCCCTTGCCAGGCCAATCAGGTACTTAAGCTTACCGATTCCCATAATCTCGGCATGTGTTTAGTACGTTCAAAGGCTTAACCATCACTACCACACCCTGCGGCCTTAGCATTTTTCACTAGACAGACGGGCCTCAATCGTAACCATCGTTACATAACCCGTCCGTGTCCTTATGATTGCAGCGTGTAGTAGCCATTCAACTCCTATTTTCTCGCGAGTGACAGGAAATCACTCGGCTTTTACCGGAGTCCTATTAGCACAGCAGTCTATCGAACCTTACATCTAGTTTTCACGCAAGGGTTCCTGACATCATGCAACTAAGTTTCCATCCAACTCCTATAAACTTAATGCACAAGCAAGAGTAATGAGTTGCATAATTTCGGAAAGAATGGGTTATGCTCCGGGGCTTGCCTTCGCAGTTCGCTTGGGGATCTTCCGAACTTGGGCTCGGGTCTTCAAAAGCTTCAGTTAGATTTGCTTGAGCTTCGCGCTGCTCACTCTCGGACGCGGGCACCAGCTCGTAAGTTCCGTCGGTGAGAGTCGTCGATTCTGCATGAGTGCACAAGTTTAAGTCGTGGAAGTGGCACTTGATTACGATTTGAGAGTAATTACTACAAGGGATAGTTTCTGGTCATGAAATTTTGGATTTAGGCACATCAAGGAAAGGTGTGCTTACTGTAAAATGTTCAGCCAATTTTATGTAACAGATTAATTCTGAAAAATATATTTCATTGTTGCTGCTAGATACTTGTTCTTTTTGTACAGAACAATTGGTGCAACAATTGAGTCTAAGATTTTTAAAGAGCTCTCACTTGAGCATGCAGAAGCTACTGTAATTTTTGTAGGATTTATCATGCAGTATCCAGAGCATAGAAAATATGACATTCTACACCTAGGCTATTCAAAGATTCATTTTTACAGGACCCTACACAGGGATTTTGTCCATGGAAATTTTTACACAGCAACCCCTACCATAGTTTGTCTCCCAGTAAAAATGTGAGAATTTTCCAAGCTAAGATACTATTTTCTTGATTTAATGCATGTTATTAGCACAAAAATCAAATAAGTGGGTTACTGTAAGATAAAAATTCTCCTAATTTTTCTCTGGCTTCTAGGTACCAATACATTAGCATACGAAAAGTTTCAATGGGTGACTCACCACCTAACTGCCGGGATAAAACATTCTACTTACATATGAATTAAAACTAAGTTTAACAAACAGTAGAGCTAGAGATGGAATTTGGGCCTGATCTTTTTACACAGTCCTAAACATCAAGCAACTAATTCACTGCCCAAAATCTAGGGTCAGCATTGCTCTAGAACAGTGGGTACAAAATAAGTCCATTAAAGCTTCTATTTAATGTAGAGCAAAATATTTTGAGATTCTGAGAAAATGTTTGTAACAAAAGTGGTAGAGTTTGTTCTGAGAATTCCAGAACAGTTGAGTTTGCATTTTTCTGAAGTTTCTACGATTTTATACGAATTTTACAAGTTCACTGAATTTGAATCTAGGTTTGAAACTTTCTTTTACAACTAGGTCCTTGAATCTTACGCTCAGACCCTTCTAAAGATTTAAATTCTTGCAATTGGGTCCTCGGGCGGCTCGGGTACGGCGGCCGGCCGAAATTCCGGCGAGGGGGCTCGCCGGCGGCGAGGGGCGAGGGTCGGGGAAGGTTCAGGGGTGCGAGGGCTACCTTGTGGGGGTGTTGTTCAGGTGGGGGACGGCCGGGAAGGGCTCGCCGGCGTTGGAGCAGAGGCGGCGGCGGCGCGGCTCGCGTCGACGGCGGTGCTCCGGCGGGCTTGGGGCGGCGTGGTCCGGTCGGTGAGCTTCAGTGGCGCGTGGGGAAGCTACTCAGGGGCTCGGCTTGGACGGAGGGGGTCGGGGTCGTGCTGTCCACGGCGAGCAGGGGCGGCGGCGGCGACGGCAGCGCGGGCGGCGGCGCTCCGGTGGCTCTGGGTGGCGTTGGGTGGGTCGGCGAGCTGCGGTGGGGTGCTGTAGTGGTGGCTGGGGGCTCAGTTTGGGCAGTGGGCGGCGGCAGTGGGCTGTCCACGGACGGGTGGTGCTCGGCGGCGGCGATGGCGACGGCGAGGCGTTCTGGGCTGCGGTGGCTCGCGCGCGTGGCCGGGCGGGGCTTTTATAGGGGCAGGAGGGGGTGTGGAGGTGCCTGGGCGATGCGCGGGGCGGGGCACGGCAGCGGCGTACACTGGCCGCGGCGGGCGGCGGCAGAACGCCGGCGCGACGTGCGGCAGCTCGGGCGCGGTGACTGGGCGGCTGCGATATGGCGTGAGCGCGGTGAGACAGTGCCGGGCGCGGAGTGGGGAAGCAGCAGCGGCAGCGGCTCGGGCGGAGGGCGGGCGCGGCAACTGGTGGGGCGCGGGGGCCGGGGCGGCACGGCGGAGCGCGGCTACTGGGCGCGACGGGCGGCGGGGCTGGACGCGGCTGCGTCGCAGGCACGCACGGGCGCGGACTGGCCGCGCGGCGTGGGGGCGGGGCAAAGCCGGCCGTGGCGGGGTGGTGCGGCGGCCACTGGCCTGGCGCTTCGCGCCGGTCAGGCGACGCCGGCCACCTGGCGCGCGGCGGGCGGGCGAGCGCGCGCGGTGCGGCAGAGGAGGGAGGGACCGAAGTGCAAAAATTCGAAAAACTTCAGGGGGCTGGGTGCAAACAGGGCGTTTTCTCCTCTTTCTGATTTGAATTTCAAAAACTTTTGAACACGAAAGTTGTTCAAAATAAAAAGTTCTACAACTTTGGTTTCAGGCAAAATCTCATTTGGCTTATGGTTTTAAAGTTAATTTAAAAGTTTCAAATGTGTCCAAATGTGCCCAAATTAAATTTGAATTCCAACTGAACCCGTTTTAATTCTTTCCACCCTCTCATTAGTTGGTTTAAAACATAGAGTTAGGCTAATGTCATTGATTTTGGGTATTGTAATTACCAGGGTTGTCACACCATGTAGACTTCGTGCTCTGGTGAATAGTCGCCAGAGTAGTCGGTGGCCAGGACAGTCGAGGTAGAAGTCTGGACGTCTCTTCCTGGATAGGAGAGAGAGGTCTGCCCTTTTGAAAGGGCATTTGCTGGATGGTGGCCACCAAGCGGGTGTCATCGTCGAGTAGTTCAGAGGGCTCCATGCCCTTCCAGTACATGAATCTGCCCTGCGCAGTAGTCGTAATGCTCAAACCCAGATGACTGACCACAGAGGAGTCGGGCTCGTCATCTAAATCCGAGAAGGCGTCGAAAATGGGAGCCTCCCGGCTAGCGGTGGCTTCCTCATCTCCGAGCTTGAGTAGCAGATAGATCGGCGCGATAGATCGGCTGAAACGGAGAAGAGCAGAGCTGGCCAAGGAGATGGAGCAGATAACCAAAGAGATAGCCGCTGAAGAAAAGAAACTTCAAGAACTCCCATCCATCATCAGTGAGCTGAAGCAAGAAAGATAGCACTTGGCTCGTGAAACGATAAGGCTTCGTCGCCGTGTGTCAGAAGTTCCAGGATCGGCCGATGATGATGAGAGAGTACTAGACTCGGCCGATCAAATTAGACGACAAGCTATTGTAGCCATAGATGCTTTCCTTGGGTTGTAAAGAACATTGTAAACATTTATTGCTCCTTCAATGTTACTGCGCCGATTTGGTCTTGAACTATTTCTTTAGTCAGCTTTGCATTTATGTATGTGTTTACTCCGATAGGACGTGTCTCACCATCCATCTACCTCTCTTTCCTTTATAAGTATACCCTTTACCATCTCCAATAAATCAGCCAACGTAAATCCATGTCCAAGCTTCCCGTCTTCTCGGACGAGCTGATCCATTTATTCTGAATCTTCAGAGCCGACTGCTTGGATCGGCTGTAGACCGAAATCGGACACTTTCAGGAAGTCGGTGTCCCAAGTCCTGCCAGATATACATTTGACGTGCTCGCAGCTCCACTGTTGTGTGTCGGCCGCTGCAACGCTGTAGGCGGAATCAGCAGTGACTATCTTTGTGCTGTCGCCGACCCATTGCACGAGGCATTGATGCATTGTAGATGGGACACAGCAGTTTGCATGTATCCAGTCACGACCAAGCAGCATGTTGTAGGACCCCTTGCCATTAATAACGAAAAAAGTGGTGGGAAGGGTCTTACTGCCGATGGTGAGGTCGACGCAGAGCGCTCCACGGGCGGGAGACACGTTGCCTTCAAAATCCTTCAGCATCATGTCCGTCTTGGTGAGGTCTTCATCGCCCTTGCCTAGCTTGCGGAACATGGCATACGGCATGATGTTAACTGCGGCACCTCCATCTACTAGTAAACTGGTGACGGGTCTTCCGTCAACATAGCCTTTGAGAAACAGCGCTTTAAGATGTTGCCGTTTTTCTTCTTCTGGTTTCTCAAAAGTAGCCGTCATCGGCTCTAACACCAGTTGTGCCATTTGTTCTTCCATTCTTGTTGCTTTGTCTCGATCGTCAGGCGCCATGAATTCCATCGGCAATATGAACACCATGTTGATTTCGGCTGCCGATTCTTAATTGTTTGCTTCCTGATCGTTTTTCTTTGGACGCCACACCCGAGACTCAACATTTCTTTTTTCTGGCACCTGCCTCTGTTCTTCTTCTTGATGCTCCCACTGGCCTAGGCGTTGGATCCTCCGTTTCTGGGATCTGGATAGGCCATCGGGACACCACCTGGTATTTACTGGTTTGGCCGATGATCTAGCGTGTTCCCAATCTGGTTCTCTTCCTAGGGGATTTTCATCTGACACCCTATTATCAGTCATCTCCTCTAGCCGATCGTGCACGCTGATTCTGCCCCCCAGTCCATCTTGTTGGTCGACTCTGGTCAACTCTGCCCCCCAGCCGATCATGCACCGAAACGCGTTGTTCCTCTCGTCCGCGCCGATTTCTGCTGATCGGCTCTGATCCTCTGTCCCTAGAGTGTGGCCTCGGGCGATCGTTGCAACTCGATCCATTACACTCCGGACAGTTATCGGCAGACGGCAATCTGATGTCGTTCTCCAGCAATGGATGAAGAACGGACATTGCCAGTGATCTTCATGCCGGCGTATCATTTCTTCGTGGTATCTTGATTGTTCTTGCTGCTGCCGATATTTGCTGAGCAAGAACTGGGAGGTGATGGGTTTGCGTGATCGTTCCAGCCCCCGCCTGTTCCTTTTGATTTCTTCCGTCGTGATCTGCCTCCTGGGATCGACGGCGCCGCCCCTTCTTGCCAATTCTGACGTCAGCACCTTGGTTTGGCGTGAATTTCCTCCAGTGTCAACCGTGTTGGCCGGGAAGGGATGTTGATCTATCTTCATCGGCTTTGCCGATTTAGCTGGGGTTTCAAATTTAAGCCTCCCCTGTTCGATTGTCGATTGTATCTGCTGACGGAAGACTTTGCATTCATTCGTATCATGAGACGTGGCGTTGTGCCACTTGCAGTATTTCATCTTCTTGAGTTGATCGGCCGAAGGGATAGTGTGATGTTGAGATAGCTTAATCTGTCCCTCCTGGAGCAATAAATCGAAAATTTTATCGGCCTTTGATGTGTCAAAGCCGAATGTCTCTGGCTCTTTCTTTCCGAAAGGGCATGATATCGGTTTTTTCCCTTTCACCCATTCTGCCAGGCCGATTTTCTCCTCCCCATCGGATTCAGACCCTTCTAGGTATGCCACCTTCTTTTGGAAATTCCTCCGCTGTTCAAACGGACGGACTTCTTGTCCTGACAATCGGTGGACGATCTGGCTCAGGCTTTCAAACTCTTGCGCAGCATATCTTTCGTTGATTTGTGGCAGGAGGCCTTGGAAAGCGATATCGGCCAACTGTGCATCGGTCAGAGCCAGACTGTAGCATTTGTTCCTAACTTGTACTCCCCTGCCTGAGGCTGGTCAAATTCGAGAGTTTCATCTCGTGTACTCCCCGCGTAGAAGTACTTGTGGAACTGCTTTTCCAAATCGGCCCATGTCACAATAGAATTTGGTGGCAAGGTGGTGAACCACTGGAAGGCCGATCCGGACAGGGACGATGAAAACAAACGCACCCTCAGAGCATCTTGTGTGGCAGCCTCCCCGCACTGGATGATGAATCAATTGATGTGCTCTACAGTAGACGTGTCGTCCATCCCCGAAAACTTGGTGAAATCGGGAACTTTGTAGCGGTGTGGGAACGGCAGCAAGTCATAGGCCGATGGGTATGGTGTCTTGTAAGTGTAAGTTTGCACTTCTGGCTTTAATCCAAATTGGTCCTGGATCACTTCTGCTATTCTTGCCGTCCAGTCCACCTGCTGCTGATGAACGGCTGTTCGCGGCGCGGACATGTGTTGAAGAGCTGGCACGGCCGGGTGATGAATCGGCGAATTTTGCTGAGAAGCTGATAGTTGATGGCGAAGTGAATCCGCCGCCCCATCGTATGTCATCATTGGCGCCGCGCCTCTGAATGCTTCTACAGCGCTTGCCCCCCTGCCGATTTCTGATGAGATCGGCTGACACTGAGGGACCGTCGGCCGATTGGTGTGGTGCCTGGATTTGATAACTCCCGTATCCGTTCGTTGGCTCGGGAAAAACCGTTGTCGCCGATGTTCCCCAGGGTACTGAGCTTGTGGGCAGCGATTGCACAGAAGCAATCTGGACGGGTTGAAGCGGTGTCTGTGATGGGAGACATGGTGCACCGCTGTATCTTGGAGACGCTGGAGGCAACGGAGTGTTGTACCCTTCGCGCTGCGTCAATATCGGCTGAGGAGCCGATTGGGACGTGTACGGTAAGCTTCTAGCTTGCAGCGTGGTTGGCGGGGCATACGCTGGTCCCTGATAGCCTTGGACTACTCCGCTGGCCAGAGAGCTGATGACGGCGTTATACACCGTGTTGGTCATCACTGAGGATTGGTCGATGAATGCCTGATAAACGGACTGTTGGATCATATCGGACATCTTGCCCGAGTCCTCAGCAATGGTGATGTGGCGGGGAACTGGAATAGGAGCTTTCTTGACAGCCTCCCCGCTTCTGGTACGACTGAACGACTGAAGGTACATCTTCTTGTAATCTTCTAGATGTTTAGCTAATTCTTCCCTCTGGTCGTCCTTGAGATCCGCTTCTGTGACCTCAATGATGTTGCTATCGGAGATTTCTGCGTTCTTCGACATATCAGATCTTGGATTGGTCCCACTGGGCGTGCCAAAAGTGTGTTGGCGCTAAAATCGGACGGATAGGAATCGACCGATGGTCTTCAGCGTCGGACACATGACCCGGGAGAATCTGCTTAGCTCCTGTTCGGGTTATCGCCCTGGTGCGGTTCGTGCGGCGTGCCAGTCAATCTGACCTGTTGATTGACAAGAAAATAAGAGTATTAAATTCCAGGCGCTCCGATCGGCTGGAGTTCCGATCTGTCCTGAAGAGCGCGTCGGCGGCAAATCGACCGATTTGCTATAAAGATGATCGGCTATGGATCAGCCGATAATCGCGTAGTAATTGTAAAGAGGACTGCTGGAGCGATCTAAAAAATTACTACAGAGACAACACTTGAAATAGATCTAATCGGCTGTAAGATGATAAATCGAAGAAGAACGATGACGAAGCCGATTACTCTGATCTCAAGCTGGATAACTGGTGATAATACTAGAATAACAGGTAAAACTTGCAATTCTAGTGAATATCGATAACTGGTGAATAAATCCAAACGAAACCACAGCGATGCGCCCGTAGTTAAAGCTCGGATATTACTCGATAAGCGGAACCTACCAATTGGCCGGAGATCAAGTTAATGCAGCCCTGCCAATCCGTACGAACTCGTGAAAGAAGAAAAGTATTGGCGAAGTCGCCGACTTGAAAGTAAATTGCTGAAAAAGTAGAAGTATTGTTGTTGATTGATGTGTTGATTTTTTGCAAGACCCTAACGACTCCTATTTATACCCTAAAACTAGGACTTCTGGTCGATCACGACTTGTTACAACCTTATTTGAAAAATAGGAAAACTACTATATCTATAATAACTTTTAAAGGAAACGGACTCTCGCAGAATCTTCCGCCACCGTTCCCTAATCCAATCAGGATTCTTTTCAATTGCTCCTTGACCGACTTAGCGTTGCCCTGTTGACCAACTTCTGACCAGGACCCTCTGAAATAGTCCCATCCTGTTGGCGCAAGCTGTATCACCAATCGGCCGATTTGCAACTGTTACCTCAATCGGCTGATTCCTTACCGTAGCCTTTTAGATCTGCCGCATCGGCCGACCTTCTTTTCCCGACGCCGATTTAACACGTGTCAAAATCTGGCGTCGACAGACATACCACACAACATTTCCTGGTGCCACTGCTAGGGATGGGACTAACACCCTCATTCCTAGTGGTGACGCTAAGAAATGCCAACAAGCATTTCTCGTGCCGTTGCTTGGGAGTGGCATTGATTAAAAGATTTACTAATACAAGATCTTGGTGTCATGTCTAAGCTCTATAGCTGTACCTTATACAGGCTAATGTTGCTTTTGTTTTCTCTTGCTTGGATGAAAACAGGGTAGTGTATGACTGGTTTCTCCTTGCCGACAAACTTCGTTGAAAATCTTGAGAAGCTCATGAGAAGGGTCTGACCTTGCGTCGTCCCTCCTCAGATCGTTCTGTCGTCAAGCGAACCAGCCCTTCCTCAAGCACCATCAACAACAACCGAACCCATGGCTGAAAAGACCCTCCGTGACTTTTTCGTCCCCTCCGCCGCCAATGTGGTGACTGGACCCAATGTTGATGTTGGGCACGTGAATTTTGAGCTAAAATCAAGTCTCATCAACATGGTGCACGCTAGCCCATTTTGTGGCAAGCCTAACGAGGATGCCAACGCCCACCTCTAGAGTTTTCTGGAGTTATGCAAGACCGTGACCATACAGGGCGTTGCTGCTGACGCCATCAGGCTCCGCTTGTTTCTAGGGAAGGCCAAACAATGGTTTTACCAAAATGTAGAAGCCGTCAGCACGTGGGACAAATGTTCCACGGCATTCCTCACCAAATTCTTCCCGCTGGGCAAAACAAATGCCCTGCGCGGGAAAATTTCATGTTTCCAGCAGACGGGGATGGAATCCATCCCAGAAGCTTGGGAGAGACTCCAAGAGTACATACTCACCTGTCCTCATCACGGGATGGACGAGCGGCTCGTGCTCCAAAGCTTCTACAACGGGCTAACGACAACATCAAGAGCCCACCTTGACGCTGCTGCTGGAGGAGCCTGTCTGGACCTCACAATGACCAAGGCTACAGCCTTGATAGAAAAGATGGTCTACAACTAGGGTTGGAACGAGGAGTGTTCCCAACCCCGAACCAAAGGCGGAATGCACACCGTTAAGGAGAGGGATATGCTCGCCGCAAAGATGGACCTCCTACTAAAGCGCCTAGACGAACAGGCGCAGAACAAAGAGCGTATGAACAACTACGCTCAAGCCGTAGACTCACACCCTATGTGCGAAGTCTGCGGCAATGGTGGACACTCGGGAGATGACTGCCCCGAGACCCGTGAGGATGCTGCCTACATCAACAAAAACAACAGCGGGTACTATCCACAAAGAAGGCCAAGGGTGGGGCCAAGCACGCCCACCATACCAAGGAGGAGGTAACAACTACAACTCCAATTATAATTCGAACTTCAATTCGAACCAACCCTCCATAAAAGATTTGGTTCTTCGCCATGCAAAAATTAATGAAAATATAACTAAAAAGTTTGCTGCCAATGATAGAATTCTTGAGAGTATAAATATAAAAGTTGAAACTCTTTCGTCTGGTCTTAAGAACCAAGTAAGTTTCAATAAAATGATCGAGTCTCAGTTAGCCCAAATAGTAGCTGTTGTTCCTGCTGTTGATGATGGGAAGATCCCGGGGCAACCCGAGGCTCCCGTTGAAAATGTTAGTATGGTGTCCACCGGATGAGGCACCACACACTAACTGTGCAGGAAAAATCACGCGGCCCAGGATGAATGCGTGGGGTGGGCTGACAGCAAAACTACATGGGATTCCAGGGGTGCCCATGATCAGCTATTGCATTTACGATCGTTTCTACAAATAGGCCCTCTGCGACCTTGGGGCAAGCATAAATATTATGCCCAAGGTAATCTTTGAACAATTGCAATATCTTGCTCTTTCCCCAACCTGTATGATTGTACAGCTTGCAGATTCTATGATTCGACATCCCGAAAGGATAGTCGAAAACATGCTCGTACGGGTCAGGAACTCCTTCGTCCTAGCTGACTTCATTGTCCTCGACATGGAAGGCGATTTGGGCATAGAACTTATTCTTGGACGACCTTTCTTGAGGGACGCTAGAGAGAAGATCGATGTATGGACTGGGGAAATCCAGTTCCGCATTGGAAGCGACAATATATTCTTCAAATTTTTATACAGGAAAGAGCAGCGGTTCGCAGTTCACCAAGGATACGATGGGAGTGGTATCTGGGGAGAACAACTTCCCGAAACTCCGCCGCCAGCACAGCCAAAAGGGAAGAAACCTAAGAGGGAAGGTGGAAAACTCGTCTTCGTCTATTTCTCCAAGGCGAAACAACAATGGAAAGTAAATGACGGAGAAAAGTCCTGCCTGTCAGACTCCAAGCCACAAGCCCTTGCCAAAGGTAAAATGGTATTTATCCCATATTTGATTTCTCAAAATTTGCCTTTTCACTTTATTCAATTTTCTTTTCCACTACATATTTAAATTCCAAAATTTTTCTTGGATGCTGGATTTTTTTCAGCCCTTTTCTTTCTTTTTACATAAATCGAAAAATATTTCTGAGCATCAAAACCTTTTGAAAAATATTTTTGAACATCTTTTCGAGGCAAATTCTGGCGGAGCATCCCACAGTTATCTTCCATATAGCCGTTGGGAAGTACACGAGAAAAGGCAGCTAAGGTGGGCCCACTGTGGGGGCCGACCCAGGAGCAATGGCTCCTAGGCCCCACCGCCACCAACGGTCACCAGCCATTGTATGCTGCCCCATATGCTCCCGGCCATTGCTCTATAAATTGAGGCCGAAGAGGGGTGCGCTTCACTCGCACTTCATTTCTTCACTCCCTCTCACTCTCTCAAACTTTTGCTCTCGAGTTTCATTCGGTTTTGTGCTCAAGTTCAAGTGCAAGAACTCTCTCTCTCATTTTCTTTGCTGCAAGAAATCCCACATATTTGGAGGAACAACTTCTTGTAAGAATCTCCATTTCGTTCCACTAACGTAACCCAATTCGAGTTGTTCTTTGTGTTCTTGTTCAAGCATGAAGGGCATTAGGCGTAAGGTTTCCGGTGCATTGAAGAAGGTGACGGGAGGAAGCTCGTCCCGTTTTCGGGATGGCTCGAGCTCCCACCACACTCCCGAACCTACGCCAAGCCCAAGCATGATGGATTACGAAGAAGAAGAACAAGAACAACAACAAGAAATGGCCGAACCACAAGCCGAGGACATGGAGATGGATAATGATGATGCACCCTACCTCGACTTGCAAGATGACCGCGAATGTCATGCCTACGCCATCCTCAAGAATCGAAGCTTTGGCCACACTAAAGATTTCGACCCGGACCTCCTCGCCAAAACAGGTATGGACGTAGACTTTGCTACTGTTTGACATGTGATTGGATGGGATGGTTTTGCGCCCGTTGAGGAGAACGGTTCTCATCTTCTCACCATCCAGTTTCTTTGCACTCTTCGAGAGGTGGACGATGGTTTTTCATTTTGACTTTCTGGGCATGATTATTATATCACTTGGAAGGATTTGAGTCACCACCTCAGTTTTAACAAACGCTTGCCAGTTTCTCTTGAAAAAGCTTGTCGCGGTTTTAATCGTCCTGATTTTTGGGGTTTGATTTCGGGTCAAGTTGTCCATGGCAAATTTGCACCTCCGTGCAATGACATTGAAAATCCAACTCTTCGGTTGATGCACAAATGGTTAGCAATCACTCTCTTTCCTAGATATGATGTTCGACCCGTGCGCAATTATGAGTTGATGATATTATACGCCATGGTCAACAAGATCAAAGTCTCCCCCGTAAAGGCGTCCTATTTAGTGTACTTCTTTGATTACACGCATCGCTTCGAGTCTCGGGATCTTAGATGGGAATGCCATTCCTTTCATTGAGGATCCCCATACTCTTATCGATGAAGCCTATTTGATTTATGGACACACACTCAAGAAAGGACAGAATGACTCTTTGGTTTTCTTCTCCTTGGGCTATGCAAATGAAATCCCGTTGGCAAACGTGGGGTATCATTTGTATAACTGCCAGTCGCTAACCGCCCCTCTTGTGGCAGAACCACCTGAATTAATCCGGTTCAAGTGTATTAACCATCACCATTAAGGCAATCTTGGCTAACCTTACACTTCAAACGAAGTAATCCACTGGTCTGTCGGGTATAACCTCCCGATGCAACCACGGTAGAGCGGATCGAATGCCATACATACAAATGCTCATGCGACGATGAGCCCAGAGGATACCACATTCCAGAAAATATTACAACATTAGCATAAGTAAACATTACAGACCAAGTTTTGAGTTTAGAAACCAAATACTTCAATGATCATAACTAATAAGTTCTTCAGAGTTTAAGTTGCAGCGGAAAATAAAACAACGGAAGCTACTCGACGATAAGGATGTCTCGATGAAGCCCGTACGAGACATCACTCGGCATTATCTCCGTTGGACGGGGGCGTATCCCATTCCACCGACCAACCAGGGGGAAGAGTGCAGGGCCAAGTCAAGCTAGCAATCATATCTTCGAAGGTCTCACCTGAAAACGAGCCACAAGCAAGGCTGAGTATACTAATACTCAGCAAGGCTTACCCGACTATTGGGGTATACTTAGCCGACTTCTAGACATGCGAGGCTTTCGGCTTAAGGGGTTTGTTTTGCCAAAATGCATATATAGTAGGTCCTTACTTTCAGATTTTAGCTCCAAGTTCTAGCTTTCTTTAACCATTCTAGGTAAGCAACTATCCAATATCATACATGGTGAAGCATTAAATTTTCATCCAACAAGTTTATTCATCATCATTGTTCCTCTTCTTACTCTGTGGGTAAAAGTGGTTAAGCAGTCTCAATAGCCGTGAGAAACGGACGATTCGAATCGAATTTCTTAACCTTGCAAGGGAAACCTAAACACACGTCACGTGGTTACTCCCAGAGTCACACGTGCAACTTTTCCCTTCAATTCCCGCTTCACGGAACAGGCCCACCGCCCTCGACTACACCTCCCCACAGACCACGGTACGTCGGGCTGTGGCGGCCGATGCACCCGCCATTAGCTAGATGTGAACGAATTCAAGACAGTGGGGAGTATGTTCCGGCCTCGGTTCAATCCGGTACTTAAGCTTACCGATTACCATATTCTCGGCATGTGGTTAGTACGTTCAAAGACTTAACCATCACTTACCACGCACTGCGGCCTTAGCATTTTTCACTAGACAGACGGGCCTCAATCATCAACATAAACATCGTACCATAGCCCATCCGTGTCCTTATGATTGCAGCGTGTAGTAAACAATCAACTCCTAATTTCTCGCGAGTGACAGGAAATCACTCGACTTTTACCGAGTCCTATTAGCATAGCATTCTATCGAACCTGGCATCTAGTGTTCAGAGCATGGGTACCTAGGATCATGCAACTAAGTTTTCATCCAACTCCTATAAACTTAATGCACAAGTAAAGTAGAGTAATAAGTTGCATAAGTTTAGAAAATAGGGTTCATGCTCCGGGGCTTGCCTTCTTGTGAATAGTTAGCTTGGGGCTCTTCCGAACTTGGGCTCGGGTCTTCAAGAGCTTCAGTTAGATTTACTTGAGCTTCGCGCTGCTCACTCTCGGACGCGGTCACCAACTCGTACGTCCCGTCGGAGAGAGTAGTCGTTTCTACGTGAATGCACAAGTTTAAGTAGTGGTGATAGTAAAAGACATTATTTCCTTCACGATAAAGTTGCAGTTCATAAGACATAGGTTTTGCTGTGAAGTTATTTACTTTAACATTTCCTGGGCAATCGTTAATAGAGTTTATCTTAATCTATTTAACTTTATTAAAGAAGAATGGGTTGTGTTATATTGAAAACTTAGTTTCTTTTTAAACACAAACATGAGTTGAACACAATTACTAATCTAGTTAGCTTCTGGTAATAAAATTTTTATTCAAAGTACATTATGCAGAGATAAGGTCACTGTAAAAATTTCAGACATTTTTGTGTAGCACGTTAAATATGAAAAATGTAATACACAGCCACTGCTAGAATCTAGTTATTTTTATACAGAACAAACCATGCAAGTATTGATGCTAAAAATTTTAC
This sequence comes from Panicum miliaceum, assembly GCA_032594955.1. Lineage (NCBI taxonomy): Eukaryota > Viridiplantae > Streptophyta > Magnoliopsida > Poales > Poaceae > Panicum > Panicum miliaceum. Next base: position 41,481,224 of record CM064061.1, on the reverse strand, counting down.
AGGGTGTTTCTATAACCATTTTTGTGTTACTGTAAATTTTTCAGATTTTATTGTACATGATATAGAGCATAATAAATGGGACAAGCTACACTCATGTTATTAAAGATTATTTTCTACAGGATGTTATACAGGGTTTCTATGTATGAAACTTTTTGTACAGCTTGAGCTACTCTAATGTGTTTCATAGTAAAAGATGAACATTTTCTAGGCGCTTTACTAATTATTTTGAATTAGTGAAGTTTTCCTACCACAAATTCATATGAACAGGTTACATATAGTAAAAATGTTTCTAAATTTTTCTATGGCCTCTAGGTATCACTACAACAACACAGAAAAAGTTTTATGACATTAAACATCACAGAACAGCAGGAAAAATTAGTTCTAACACTTTATGGCATAAAATAAGGTTGGACAAAAGGTGTATCTAGAGACGGCTTTTGGTCCTGATCCTTTTACACAGTCCTAAACATCAAGCAAGTAACTCACTGCCCAAAATTTAGGGTCAGCAATGATCTACAACAGTGGGTACAAAAGAAGTCCATTAAACCTTCCATTTAATCTAGAGCAAAATATATTGAGAATCTGAGAAACTTTATGTAACAAAAGTTGTAGAGTTTCTTCTAAGGATTTTTCTGAATTTTGGACGATTTTATACGAATTTTACAAGTTCACTGATTTGGTTAAAACTTTCTTTACAGAAGGGTCCCTGAAAACTAGCAGAAAACCCCCTAGAAAGATTTGGGCGTTTGCAATGTGGTCCCTGGTCGCAAAATCACGGCGGGGATCATCCTGTCCGGCCGAATTCCGGCGAGCTAGGTCGCCGGCGGCGAGGGCAAGGTGGGGGAGGAGCAAGAGGAGGTTGGGGGCTACCTTTGGGTGGTCACGGTTGGGGCGGAGGCGGTCTGAGCAGGGCTGCCCACGGCTACCAGGGGGGCGGCGGCGGGTGGAGCTCTGCTCCGGCGAGCTCCTGCGAGCTGGGCGGCGGGGCTTGGGCTGGGAAGCTTTGCGCGGAGGTAGGAGAGCGATTTTGGGGCCTAGCTCGGGTCGAGGAGGGGCGGAGGAGGGGGTTCCACGGCGGCGGCGTGGGGCGGAGCTCGGCTCTACTTTGCTCTGTTCTGCGGGGAAGAAAGGGGAACAGGGAGAGGAGGGAGGGGCGCTGCGCCGGGCTTTATAGCCGGTGGAGCTCGTGGGGGCGAGCTTGGCACGGCCGGGGCGCTGGGTGGAGGGGGCGGCGAGGCTGGGCGCCATTGGGGGCGGCCGGCGGTGACCAGTGGCCAGAGGCGCGCCATGCGCGTGGCGTGCCTGCGCTGGGCGCGCACCGGGGCGCGACGTCGCGTGCGGGCGACGCGGGCGTGCTACTGGCGAGCTGGGGCGGCACGACGGGGCACTGGGTGGAGGGGGCGGCGGCCAGAGACTGGGAGGCAGTGCGGTGCTGCAGGGAGCAGCGGGTTGGGCAGGGGCATGCCGTGCGGGAGGGAGAAGAAAGCGCGGCCACGGTTGGGCGAGCGGGGGCGGGCAGCAGGCAGGGCGCCGGGGGTTGGCTCGGCGCCTGGTGCAACGCAGGCGTCGAGGGCCAGGTGGCCGGCGGCGGTCGGGCGAGCTGGGCGGTGCAGCAGAGGAGGGGTAAGGGCCTAACTGCGAGAATTCAAAAATTTCCAGGGGGCTGGTTGCAAACAGGACGTTTTCTCCACTTTCTAATTTGAATTTCAAAATCTTTTGAACATGAAAGTTGTTCAGAATAAAAAGTTCTACAAGTTTCGTTTCAGGCCAAAGGTCATTTGAGCTTTAGTTCTAAAGTTATTTTAAAAACTTAAAGAAAACTCTATTCGGAGGGCGCGTCATTTTATTTCAAAATTTTATTTTCTTCCCTAGGCTTCAACTAAACTTTTATTGGTCATGCTAATACTGGTGTGCTCATCTAATTTCATAGCCATATTTGCTTTGATGTGAAAGTTATCCAATTTACTTCATTAAAGTACATGCATTTATGCACATACAAACTTTTAAAGGTAAAAGCAAAATCAAACTTAATCCATTCTTTTTATTTTCTTAGTTAGAGATGCATTTTATTATGCCAATAAGACTTGTTTAATAATTAAAATACCTGAGGTGTTACAGCCTTCCCCCCTTAAAAGGAATCTCGCCCCGAGATTCGGACAATAAGCTTAGTGTGGGCAGTGTGTGTACATACCCGTGGTTGAGGTAAGAAAACCAGGGAAATTTTGGTTTAGGTAGCTCTCAGTTTCCCTGGTGGCTTCTTCTTCAGCGTGATGATTCCATTGAACTTTATACATTTTAATCACTTTCCTCCTGGTCTCTCTTTCTTTCCGATCCAAAATTTTAACCGAGTGTTCGACATACGAGAGGTCGGGTTCTAACAATATTTCTTGTTGTTCCACAATCTCGATAGGGACTCGAATACACTTCTTGAGTTGAGATACGTGGAAGACATCATGGGTGGCCGTGAGCTGAGGGGGCAGTTGTAATTTGTAGGCTACGGGTCCGCAACTCTCAATGATTTCATAGGGACCAATATAACGGGGAGCTAGTTTGCCTTCGATTCCGAATCTTTGCACTCCCTTGGTGGGTGAAACTCGAAGATAGACATGATCGCCAACTTCGAATTTTAGGGGCTTTCTCCTTTTGTCAGAATAGCTCTTTTGTCGGGCTTGTGCGGCTTTAAGATTTGCTTGTATTACTTTTACTTTCTCCTCTGCCTCGATTACCAGGTCGGGTCCAATTATTTTACGTTCTCCGGTTTGTGACCAGCTCAAAGGGGTTCGACACCTTCGTCCGTACAGGGCCTCAAAGGGTGCCATTTTCAAACTCGTTTGATAGCTATTGTTGTACGAGAACTCTGCTAGGGGTAGGCATTTGTCCCAATTCTTGTCATAGTGAATGACGCAAGCTCTCAGCATGTCTTCAAGAATTTGGTTTACTCTCTCCGTTTGTCCGTCAGTCTGAGGATGGTATGCTGAGCTGCGAATCAGTTTGGTACCAAGAGACATTTGCAGTTGTTCCCAAAAGCGTGCTACAAACTGAGGACCATGATCGGAAATAATCGTCTTAGGTATTCCATGTAGGCAAACAATACGATCGAGGTAAATCTCGGCATATTTCTTGGTAGAATAGGTGGTGTGTACCGGAAGAAAATGTGCCGTCTTTGTGAGTCTATCCACGATAACCCATATGGAATCATGTTTCTGGGAAGTGTTTGGTAGTCCAACGATGAAGTCCATACTTATGTCTTCCCATTTCCAGGATGGTATAGGTAACGGTTGAAGTGTTCCGGCTACCTTCAAGTGGCTAGCTTTTACTCTCTGGCACGTGTCACATTCTGAGACATACGTAGCAATTTCTCTTTTCATTCTAGTCCACCAGAAGTTTTGCCTTAGGTCTTGATACATTTTGCTACTGCCGGGGTGGATAGAGAATTTGGAAAGGTGTGCCTCATCGAGAATTTGCTTGCGGAGTTCACGATTCTTCGGAACGACTATACGACTTTCGAACCATAGAACTCCCTTATGGTCCTGGCGGAAACATTTACACTTCTCCTCACCTAGAGAGAGTTTTTGTTTGATGATCTTAATTCCTTCATCATGTAGTTGTGCCATGACGATTTGGTCGTGAAGAGTGGGCTCAACTGAGATGTGATTTAGAGAGCCTTGGGAAACCATTTCCATGTTAAGCTTCCTCATTTCTGCACACAATGTCTCATGGTAGCACTCCATGGATAAGCAATGGCAATGGGACTTGCGGCTTAGTGCATCCGCGACTACATTAGCCTTGCCGGGGTGATAGTGCACTTCAAGGTCATAATCCTTGATTAATTCTAGCCATCTTCGTTGTCTCATATTCAGATCGGCTTGTGTGAAGATATACTTGAGACTCTTATGATCCGTGTAGATATTGCACTGTGTACCCATGAGATAGTGCCTCCATATTTTCAGAGCATGAATGACAGCTGCAAGCTCAAGATCGTGAGTGGGATAATTCTGCTCGTGGGGCCGAAGGGCTCGTGAGGCATATGCAATCACTCGATTCTCTTGCATAAGCACACATCCTAGACCAGTACCTGATGTGTCACAATACACATCGAATGACTTGGTATTATCGGGTTGAGCCAACACAGGTGCAGTAGTCAGATGCTCTCTGAGAGTGTGGAAGGCTTCCTCACACTTCTCATTCCATACAAACTTTACTTCCTTCTTCAATAGTTCCGTCATGGGCTTAGCAATTCGAGAGAAATCCGGGATGAAGCGACGGTAGTAACCGGCTAAGCCGAGAAAACTACGAATCTGATGAACAGAGGTAGGGGGTTTCCAATCCATCACCTCTTGTACCTTGCTGGGGTCAACAGCTATGCCTTCGCTGGAGATCGTGTGACCTAAGAACTTTACAGTATCCAACCAGAATTCACACTTAGAAAACTTAGCATAGAGCTGATGGTCTCTTAGACGTTGAAGAACAATGTGCAGGTGCTTTGCATGCTCTTCCTCATCCTTGGAATAGATAAGGATGTCGTCGATGAACACTATGACGAATTTGTCCAGTTCGGGCATGAATACCGAATTCATGAGATACATGAAATAGGCAGGGGCGTTGGTGAGTCCAAAGGACATGACCAAGAATTCATATAGTCCATATCGTGTGGAGAAGGCAGTCTTAGGAATATCGCACGGGCGAATCTTGATCTGATGATATCCCGAACGAAGATCAATTTTTGAGAAGACTCTGGCTCCAGCTAATTGATCGAAGAGTACATCGATACGGGGAAGTGGGTATTTATTTTTAACAGTTACCGCATTGAGAGGTCGGTAGTCCACACATAATCTTAAACTGTCATCCTTCTTCTTTACGAATAGGGCTGGACATCCCCAAGGTGACACGCTAGGGCGAATGAAACCTTTGTCCAGTAGTTCTTGGAGTTGAATTTTCAGCTCTGCCAATTCTTTAGGGGGCATCCTATATGGTCTCTTGGATATAGCTGCAGTGCCTGGCTGTAGTTCAATAACGAACTCAATGTCCCTATCTGGTGGCATTCCGGGTAAGTCATCCGGAAAGACATCGGCATACTCGCATACCACTGGAATATTCTCTAGGTTGGTCCCTTCCATCACGAAAGCGCAAGAATTTGTGCACTCCCGTAACGGTAGGTAAAGGGTAGTGGCTCCGTGACTAGGTGAATTTATCTCAACGGCTCGGGAAGAAAGGTCCAGTGTGACTCCATGCCTAGTCATCCAGTTCATTCCCAAAATAATATCCATGCCGTCAAGGGGTAAAAGTACGAGATCTGTGTTGATGACTTTACTTCCCAATTTTATCGGTACCAGCCTTATTATTTGGTTGGAAGCAATTTTTCCACCCGGTGTTGATATCATATACGACCCTTTGGTGTGCCAAACATTCAAGCCTACTTTTGCACCAAACTTTGCACTAATGAAACTATGTGATGCACCAGAATCAAACAATATGACTGCAGGCTTGTTATGGATGGAGAATGTACCCGTCATTACAGGTGCTCCTTCAGGAAGTTCTGCAAGGGTGGTGAAGTTGATCCGTCCTTGTTTGACCTGGAGGGTCTGCTTCTTGCCTTTGTTCTTATTGTTCTGGTTAGAGTCCTGGCCCTGATTTGGCAGCCTGGGTTGAGGGCATTTGCGAGCGAAATGACCGGAACTCCCGCATTTGAAACAACGATTCGCGGGGCTGGGTCGAAGAGGCTGTTGCAGAGTGGGCCTCGGACCATTCTGTGGAGGCATCGGGGGTCGTACCATGCCTGGCTGCTGCGGGGGCCTGATAATCCAACGCCCTGGCTGAGGGGCCTTTGGTGGAGCTGTAGGCGCAGCATTTCGCACCAAGCGATACCTCGGTGGCTGAGCACCCGAGGGTCCAGCTAGCGCCTTTCTCTTCTTTTCAGCACGATGAGCCTCAATACAGTCCTCTTGAGTGATGACCATGTTGACTAGCTCGTTATATGTATCGGCTTTGACAAGATCACGCTTCTTGGCATCTGTGTCTGCGTGATAGCCCGCGTATTGGCACAGGTTGTTGAAGGCTTGAGCATACTGAAGTACAGTGCGGTTACCCTGAGTGAGAGCTAAAAACTCATTTAGCTTTCTTTCTATGAGACCTTCGGGAATATGGTGTGCCCGGAACGCAGTCTTGAATTCATCCCTGGTGACAATGTGATCAGCGGGGAGCATAGCAAAATAGTGGTCCCACCATAGACGAGCCATACCGCGAAGCTGCTGCGCGGCAAAACGGGCCTTGTTTTCATCCGAACATGGGGCCACAAGTAGAGAAAACTTGGACTCGATTGTGCGAATCCAAGCGTCCGCCTCCAAGGGTTCCTCCGTCTCGTGAAACAAGGGAGGCTGGGTCCCTAGGAAATCCGTGTATCCTGCAGCTTGGGGGTGGGGGACATTTTGCCCACCCCGCTGGTTGTGTTGCTGTCCTCGCACCAGCTGACGAAGCAACTCGGTTTGAGCGGCCATTACTTCAACCAAGCTGGGTGGTGGCGGCGGCTGTGGTTGTGATCCACTTGCGCTAGCACCAAAACCATCCGGGTTACCACGGGTTGCTCCAACCATCTGAAAAGGTGAATGCTCTTCATTAGCAACGTGATCCATATTGCTTCCATGACTCAAAAAGATCTAACGCAGAATAATAGACTTCCAAAAGGTCCTGGATGGAATCACGGGCATAAAAACTGTCTGCCATAAGAATCTTATAACTCCTGGTAGGTTCATCCAAAGTTCCTCATATTTTGGCAGTGGATAGGGAATTTAGGGATGTACAACTTTGATATTCAGCCAAGATGCTAAATCGATGGATAAGATGGTCAAACGATTCACTCTTTGCTTCGCGGGTTGGCTGTTTTTCAGCAGAACGAGTTATAATATCTGGCCTATAACTCAAACTAGCAAGATCCAATAGGGCTGGAATTTTGTGAGAACCTAGATCACAGAATTTAGGACAAGTTTGGTATTCAGCACTTTGGCAGGATTAGGCTCTAAGATGGCTGTTCCCTTAAGGTATCACTTCTCTGTCTACCCAGAAATTTTCAGTGAACAGGGGGCCAATATTTCGTGCACCAGGGAAAATTTACCTGGCCAAAAATTACCAAATTTTAACAGCAGCTACCTGGGTAAATTTGGAACAAGTTTTGTGTTGTACTCTTTTGCAGAAAACTGTAGAAAGGGGGCCTAAAAATTTGAGGGGCAGAAGTGCTTATTCTGGACAGAATTCTGACATTCCGTGGTTTCTGTTATTTCTTACTATCCATGAGTTTAGAATTTTTGATTCTTGAACAGGGGATAGAACACGAAATTTTGAACAATCCTTTCAACATGAACTTTACCAGAAAAGGTCATTTTCTTGGGTCAATAAATCTTTCTTTTCGGTCATGGCAGATTTGTGACAGATTCGCTAGATAGTCCTTATGCAAACCACGCTTAGATACGCAAGAACCTTACCACTCTCATACAACGCATTTTCAATTTCAGATATATATGGTCATGATGCATGCACGTCCTATTCGTCCTCACCAAATAAAATAATTGCCAAATAACTTTGGTCTTACGAAGATAGTTTCGGTGGCATACATGATACGCCTCTCACTATAATAGCTAGTCGAGATTTTCTAACCGTTCTTAACTTATCATAATCGCGGTTAGTGTACCTGCAGAAGATTGATAGAGCACATATATTTCATGAACCTTTCATGCCAGCACTCATGAAAGCGTCCGTATTCATTACCGTTTGCTTATAGAAACGATATCTGTACAATTTCCGCCGTACAGACGACGTTAACATACGCTATCGAGATAGCGTATTCACGGGGGTACCGTCATGAGACGGGGGTATGAACAGCGATCGCCATACCCTGCGCCAAACCTTCTACTCCCAATATGTTCAACTAACAGTTGGCATATTGGCAGCACCTCAAGTAAGCCACTGCTTGAGGGCAGCGTTCGGTTCGCATCACCGACAGGAAGGCCAAGCTCTCTCAGTTGGCTGAGGATCCTTACCTTCTTACCTTAGCGATGAGTGCGTCGTTACAGAATTTAGGGTCGGTTGTACATGAAAGTAAGCTTTGACAGAAAGTAATGTGCTGGAAGTCAGTTGATAATATTTCATAAGTCAGATAGCCACCTAGTAACTTTCCCATAATCCCTTAGGGCTTTACGAACTAGGCACCATCCTTAACGTACCAACGTATTTCGCAACACATCCTTCTAGTCAAGTTTTATGAAAATAAGTTTTTACGGTTTGTCGCATTCTCTGGCGTATGCATTTCGGCTCTAGAGCCAGCTGTTGCCAGCTGTGGCACCAGCTACGGCTCTGATACCAGTTGTGGCAGAACCACCTGAATTAATCCGGTTCAAGTGTATTAACCATCACCATTAAGGCAATCTTGGCTAACCTTACACTTCAAACGGAGTAATCCACTGGTCTGTCGGGTATAACCTCCCGATGCAACCACGGTAGAGCGGATCGAATGCCATACATACAAATGCTCATGCGACGATGAGCCCAGAGGATACCACATTCCAGAAAATATTACAACATTAGCATAAGTAAACATTACAGACCAAGTTTTGAGTTTAGAAACCAAATACTTCAATGATCATAACTAATAAGTTCTTCAGAGTTTAAGTTGCAGCGGAAAATAAAACAACGGAAGCTACTCGACGATAAGGATGTCTCGATGAAGCCCGTACGAGACATCACTCGGCATTATCTCCGTTGGACGGGGGCGTATCCCATTCCACCGACCAACCAGGGGGAAGAGTGCAGGGCCAAGTCAAGCTAGCAATCATATCTTCGAAGGTCTCACCTGAAAACGAGCCACAAGCAAGGCTGAGTATACTAATACTCAGCAAGGCTTACCCGACTATTGGGGTATACTTAGCCGACTTCTAGACATGCGAGGCTTTCGGCTTGAGGGGTTTGTTTTGCCAAAATGCATATATAGTAGGTCCTTACTTTCAGATTTTAGCTCCAAGTTCTAGCTTTCTTTAACCATTCTAGGTAAGCAACTATCCAATATCATACATGGTGAAGCATTAAATTTTCATCCAACAAGTTTATTCATCATCATTGTTCCTCTTCTTACTCTGTGGGTAAAAGTGGTTAAGCAGTCTCAATAGCCGTGAGAAACGGACGATTCGAATCGAATTTCTTAACCTTGCAAGGGAAACCTAAACACACGTCACGTGGTTACTCCCAGAGTCACACGTGCAACTTTTCCCTTCAATTCCCGCTTCACGGAACAGGCCCACCGCCCTCGACTACACCTCCCCACAGACCACGGTACGTCGGGCTGTGGCGGCCGATGCACCCGCCATTAGCTAGATGTGAACGAATTCAAGACAGTGGGGAGTATGTTCCGGCCTCGGTTCAATCCGGTACTTAAGCTTACCGATTACCATATTCTCGGCATGTGGTTAGTACGTTCAAAGACTTAACCATCACTTACCACGCACTGCGGCCTTAGCATTTTTCACTAGACAGACGGGCCTCAATCATCAACATAAACATCGTACCATAGCCCGTCCGTGTCCTTATGATTGCAGCGTGTAGTAAACAATCAACTCCTAATTTCTCGCGAGTGACAGGAAATCACTCGACTTTTACCGAGTCCTATTAGCATAGCATTCTATCGAACCTGGCATCTAGTGTTCAGAGCATGGGTACCTAGGATCATGCAACTAAGTTTTCATCCAACTCCTATAAACTTAATGCACAAGTAAAGTAGAGTAATAAGTTGCATAAGTTTAGAAAATAGGGTTCATGCTCCGGGGCTTGCCTTCTTGTGAATAGTTAGCTTGGGGCTCTTCCGAACTTGGGCTCGGGTCTTCAAGAGCTTCAGTTAGATTTACTTGAGCTTCGCGCTGCTCACTCTCGGACGCGGTCACCAACTCGTACGTCCCGTCGGAGAGAGTAGTCGTTTCTACATGAATGCACAAGTTTAAGTAGTGGTGATAGTAAAAGACATTATTTCCTTCACGATAAAGTTGCAGTTCATAAGACATAGGTTTTGCTGTGAAGTTATTTACTTTAACATTTCCTGGGCAATCGTTAATAGAGTTTATCTTAATCTATTTAACATTATTAAAGAAGAATGGGTTGTGTTATATTGAAAACTTAGTTTCTTTTTAAACACAAACATGAGTTGAACACAATTACTAATCTAGTTAGCTTCTGGTAATAAAATTTTTATTCAAAGTACATTATGCAGAGATAAGGTCACTGTAAAAATTTCAGACATTTTTGTGTAGCACGTTAAATATGAAAAATGTAATACACAGCCACTGCTAGAATCTAGTTATTTTTATACAGAACAAACCATGCAAGTATTGATGCTAAAAATTTTACAGGGTGTTTCTATAACCATTTTTGTGTTACTGTAAATTTTTCAGATTTTATTGTACATGATATAGAGCATAATAAATGGGACAAGCTACACTCATGTTATTAAAGATTATTTTCTACAGGATGTTATACAGGGTTTCTATGTATGAAACTTTTTGTACAGCTTGAGCTACTCTAATGTGTTTCATAGTAAAAGATGAACATTTTCTAGGCGCTTTACTAATTATTTTGAATTAGTGAAGTTTTCCTACCACAAATTCATATGAACAGGTTACATATAGTAAAAATGTTTCTAAATTTTTCTATGGCCTCTAGGTATCACTACAACAACACAGAAAAAGTTTCATGACATTAAACATCACAGAACAGCAGGAAAAATTAGTTCTAACACTTTATGGCATAAAACAAGGTTGGAAAAAAGGTGTATCTAGAGATGGCTTTTGGTCCTGATCTTTTTACACAGTCCTAAACATCAAGCAAGTAACTCACTGCCCAAAATTTAGGGTCAGCAATGATCTACAACAGTGGGTACAAAAGAAGTCCATTAAACCTTCCATTTAATCTAGAGCAAAATATATTGAGAATCTGAGAAACTTTATGTAACAAAAGTTGTAGAGTTTCTTCTAAGGATTCCAGAACAGTTGAGTTTGCAGTTTTCTGAATTTTCGACGATTTTATACGAATTTTACAAGTTCACTGATTTGGTTAAAACTTTCTTTACAGAAGGGTCCCTAAAAACTAGCAGAAAACCCCCTAGAAAGATTTGGGCGTTTGCAATGTGGTCCCTGGTCGCAAAATCACGGCGGGGATCATCCTGTCCGGCCGAATTCCGGCGAGCTGGGTCGCCGGCGGCGAGGGCAAGGTGGGGGAGGAGCAAGAGGAGGTTGGGGGTTACCTTTGGGTGGTCACGGTTGGGGCGGAGGCGGTCTGAGCAGGGCTGCCCACGGCTACCAGGGGGGCGGCGGCGGGTGGAGCTCTGCTCCGGCGAGCTGGGCGGCGGGGCTTGGGCTGGGAAGCTTCGCGCGGAGGTAGGAGAGCGATTTTGGGGCCTAGCTCGGGTCGAGGAGGGGCGGAGGAGGGGGTTCCACGGCGGCGGCGTGGGGCGGAGCTCGGCTCTGCTTTGCTCTGGTCTGCGGGGAAGAAAGGGGAACAGGGAGAGGAGGGAGGGGCGCTGCGCTGGGCCTTATAGCCGGTGGAGCTCGTGGGGGCGAGCTTGGCACGGCCGGGGCGCTGGGTGGAGGGGGCGGCGAGGCTGGGCGCCATTGGGGGCGGCCGGCGGTGACCAGTGGCCAGAGGCGCGCCATGCGCGTGGCGTGCCTGCGCTGGGCGCGCACCGGGGCGCGACGTCGCGTGCGGGCGACGCGGGCGTGCTACTAGCGAGCTGGGGCGGCACGACGGGGCACTGGGTGGAGGGGGCGGCGGCCAGAGACTGGGAGGCAGTGCGGTGCTGCAGGGAGCAGCGGGTTGGGCAGGGGCATGCCGTGCGGGAGGGAGAAGAAAGCGCGGCCGCGGTTGGGCGAGCGGGGGCGGGCAGCAGGCAGGGCGCCGGGGGTTGGCTCGGCGCCTGGTGCCGCGCAGGCGTCGAGGGCCAGGTGGCCGGCGGCGGTCGGGCGAGCTGGGCGGTGCAGCAGAGGAGGGGTAAGGGCCTAACTGCGAGAATTCAAAAATTTCCAGGGGGCTGGTTGCAAACAGGACGTTTTCTCTAGTTTCTAATTTGAATTTCAAAATCTTTTGAACATGAAAGTTGTTTAGAATAAAAAGTTCTACAAGTTTCGTTTCAGGACAAAGTTCATTTGAGCTTTAGTTCTAAAGTTATTTTAAAAACTTAAAGAAAACTCTATTCGGAGGGCGCGTCATTTTATTTCAAAATTTCATTTTCTTCCCTAGGCTTCAACTAAACTTTTATTGGTCATGCTAATACTGGTGTGCTCATATAATTTCATAGCCATATTTGCTTTGATGTGAAAGTTATCCAATTTGCTTCATTAAAGTACATGCATTTATGCACATACAAACTTTTAAAGGTAAAAGCAAAATCAAACTTAATCCATTCTTTTTATTTTCTTAGTTAGAGATGCATTTTATTATGCCAATAAGACTTGTTTAATAATTAAAACACCTGAGGTGTTACACCTCTCATCCCAGAAGAGGCAGCACGCAGACATAGTGTTTCTGGTTTGCCTAGCAGGTTGACGCGAAATAGGTCAAGGAGAGGAACCGAGCCAGCACCACCGCCACAGCAACCTCAGTCTTCTTATCACCATGAGGCAGGTGGTTCGTCATGGCACAGTGCAAGCACCGATGAGTGGACACGGCAGGCTCCAAGCCGCCGATCCACCAGCTCCAGTTCCGGCGGGATTCTGAACCTTGCACGACGAACGGCCTCAAGCCGCGACTTTGGCTCCATCACCCAGCAGCTAGGCGAGCTGCGGGTTCAGGCCAACAACATCGAGGATACACTGCACCAACATATCGAAACCAACCAAGCTTGGCAGTAGTACACCGGCGATAGGATCCACGCCATGGAGCAGAGACAATTGCAGCAGCAGGAGAAGTGGAGGGCCTACTACCGTTGGATGGGGTACAACCCCGACCAGCAGCAGTAAGCCTGAAGCTAGCTCAGGGGAGGACCCCCATGAGAGGTATCTTGTACCTTGTATCTTAGATTTCTTTATCACTTTCAAAACTTTATGCATGAAACAGAACAAAAATCTGCAAAACTAAAAAAAATAAAAATTTGCAAAACCCAAAAAGACCAAAAATATTTACTTGCTTCCTTATGTGTAGTAAGCATGGTGTAGTTTTCCTTGTTTAGATGATGAATAGTTGCTCTGTTAATTTCTTTCATATGCCTAGTTACAACTTAGTGCTCTTCCTAAGTTTTGAGTTTGTTGGCTAAATATTCAAACCTTAAGCTTGAAACTTGTGGGGGTTGGTATTTTTTAACAATCACGGATAAATCCGCAAGCGCACGGAAGATACCGTTGTAGCACTTCACCCGGAGAGTATTCAAGGTATCGTAATTTCATAGGAAACGGATATGTAAAGGTCTGCTAGCTAGTTTACCCAAGGAAGAGGTAGAATGGCTTAAGGGTAGTGTGGTTATCCAAAGGTAAAGGAGTCAAGGAAAGGTATACTTACACGGTCGTTTGCTTCAGGCACCGGTCTGACCCTGGTCGGCCAAGACCCTCCGGCTATTAGCTCTACTCCGAGCCCGGACGTGGGGGACTTCACTAACCACGAAGCAGCTTCGTAGCGGACCAACAGGGTTGTCACCACCTGCGGTCTACCCTTGCAATACCGTGAGACTCGCAGCAAACAAAGGTAATCTAGGGCCTAAACACCACGTTTATGCCTTCGACTACTACTCTAGCGAAGCACAGGGTTTACCTGTTCAAACAGGGACCCTCATTAGAGCACCCGCTACTAGAACGGACGATGAATCCGCAAACGAACAATAACGAAAGGATAACTTAACCAAGATCTTACCAGAAGATGAACTCGGATACTTACTCAACTGAATCGTATCCGCAGAGGTACAAGGACGAAGAGTAGCCGACAAGCCCGACTCTTCTTCTCACTTCTTCCTCACACACTCCCTACTCTAAAGATACAAGTGGAATGCCTCCTCTACAACTTCTTCTCCAAAGATGTGTTGTGTGGGGTGTCTCCTCTCCTCCTTTTATATCTTGGATAGGTCAGTTCCCAGGGGAGATAAATATGGAAACACTTGGAACCGCCTTTGGGAGGATAAGATCAATCTTCCCGCCAAGATTGAGCAGGCCAGGAACCCATCCAGGTTCAGCCGACCCTGGGGGTCGGCTCACCCCTGGGTGGGCCCTCTAGTCACCGCCTTCGCGTCGGAGTCTGGCAGGTGGGTCCACATCTCGATTCTTGTGTGTTTCCTTCTTTGTACGTCTGTTTGTCCTACCGTGTGGGTCTTCTCTCATGTGTGTGACACAAAATGCGATCTTATGTGTGTGTTTTGCTATGTTCACTTGTGTTTTCCTTTGTGTATCACTTATGGGTGCATGCAAATCATAACTCACCAAAGCTTGTGGAAATGGTTAAAGTTCAGCTTCTATCTCTGGGCTCTGCTGGCTATTTAGCTTGAATGCGGCAGAGGTTGATGGTCGAATTTGTCACTTAAGGACCGTCAACAACACCCCCACACTTAGCCCTTTGCTCGTCCTCGAGTAAAGGTTGAAGGACTAAGGTGGATGCAACTCCTTTGAATTTAACCTGCATACAAGTTATTCCAAGCTTCTCCTGTACCTGTGAACTTTTTGAGTATCTACCAAGCTTATCTTGGTGATTGAAATTTGGAATGGTGAAGATATCAGGTTCCTTATCCTTCCTTACTTAGAAACTTGGATTTTTTTTTGCAATAAGAAATGGCTATGCTCCTCAGATTGTTCTCTTGAATCTCTCTTTTGTTTCAAACTTCTCACCAAGGCAAAGTGATGCCTTCTTTTTCACCTACCTCTAATCAGGCTTATGTGGAGCTCAGGGTAGGGATGAAGAGGCATACTTGCTTTTCATATGTTGCTAAGTCAAAAGTTGGATCCGAGAAGAAACAAGTCATGCAATCTAATCAGGATGTGCAAGTGTGTGGAAATTTTTGTTGGATGGTGGATAAACTCCTTTATGTGAGCCAACTCTCCCCCTTTTTTTTCTTTGGAGACATTGGCTATCTTTCTATTCTCTTTCTCTTTTTTTTGATGCGCCTTTTGAGCATGTGGCATACCTTCTTTGGGTATGCATCTTTTCTCTCTCTCTCTCTCTCTCTCTACATGCCTTGTGAGCATATGGCATACCTTCTTTGGGTATACATCTTTTCTCTTATTTTTGTCTAGCCCATGTCTTTATTATAGCAAAATCTTTGGAGAGAGTGGCCATAGAACAAAGAGGAGCTTTATTTTGTGGAATGGATGGACGTATGGATGGCATATTTTTGTGTAACTTCCAGTGTAGAAGTTGGCATATATTTTAGTGGGGTGTACGTGATCCTGATCATGAAAGCATAAATGTTTCTAGCAAGGGTCACAGAGTGTTGACGCCAGATTTTGACACGTGTTAAATCGGCGTCGGGAAAAGAAGGTCGGCCGATGCGGCAGATCTAAAGGCTACAGTAAGGAATCGGCCGATTGAGGTAACAGTTGAAAATCGGCCGGTTGGTGATACAGCTTGCGCCAACAGGATGGGACTATTTCGGAGGGTCCTGGTCAAAAGTTGGTCAACAAGGCAACGCTAAGTCGGTCAAGGAGCAATTGAAAAGAATCCTGACTGGATTAGGGGATGGCGGCGGAAGATTCTGCGGGAGTCCGTTTCCTTTAAAAGTTATTATAGATATAGTAACTTTCCTGTTTTTTAAATAAGGTTGTAACAAGTCGTGATCGACCAGGAGTCCTAGTTTTAGGGTATAAATAGGGGTCGTCAGGGTCTTGCGAAATATCATCACATCAATCAACAACAATACTTCTACTTTTTTTCAGCAATTTACTTTCAAGTCGGCGACTTCGCCAATACTTTTCTTCTTTCACGAGTTCGTACGGGTTGGCAGGGCTGCATCAACTTGATCTCCGGCCAATTGGTAGGTTTCTATGGCAGAACCACCTGAATTAATCCGGCTCAAGTGTATTAACCATCACCATTAAGGCAATCTCGGTTAACCCTACACTTCAAACGGAGTAATCCACTGGTCTGTCGGGTATAACCTCCCGATACAACCACGGTAATCGGATCGAGCGCCATACATACAAATGCTCACGCGACGATGAGCCCAGAGAATACCACATTCCAGCAAATATTACAGAATTAACATAAGTGAATATTACAAACCAAGTTTGAGTTTAGAAACCGAGTACTTCAGTGATCAAATCCAAAAAGTTCTTCAGAGTTTAAATTGCAGCGGAAATAAAATAACGAAAGCTACTCGACGATAAAGGATGTCTCGATGAAGCCCGTACGAGACGTCACTCGGTATTATCTTCGTTGGACGGGGGCGTATCCCATTCCACCGACCAACCAGGGGGAAGAGTACAAGGCCAAGTCAACCTAGCAATCAAATCTTCGAAGGTTTCACCTGAAAACAAGCCACAAGCAAGGCTGAGTATACTAATACTCAGCAAGGCTTACCCGACTAATGGGGTATACTTAGCCGACTCCTAGACATGCGAGGCTTTTGGCTTGAGGGGTTTGTTTTGCCAAAAAGCATATATAGTAGGTCCTTACTTTCAGATTTTAGCTCCAAGTTCTAGCTTTCTTTAACCATTCTAGGTAAGCAACTATCCAATATCATACATGGTGAAGCATTAACTTTTCATCCAACAAGTTTATTCATCATCATTGTTCCTCTTCTTACTCTGTGGGTAAAAGTGGTTAAGCAGTCTCAATAGCCGCGAGAAACGGACGATTCGAATCGAATTTCTTAACCTTGCAAGGGAAACCTAAACACACGTCACGTGGTTACTCCCTAGAGTCACACGTGCAACCTTTCCCTTCAATTCCCGCTTCACGGAACAGGCCCACCGCCCTCGACTACACCTCCCCATGGACCACGGACGCAGCCGGGCCATGGCGGCCGATGCACCCGCCATTAGCTAGATGTGAACGAATTCAAGACGGTGGGGAGTATATTCCGGCCTCGGTTCAATCCAGTACTAAGCTTACCGATTACCATATTCTCGGCATGTGGTTAGTACATTCAAAGACTTAACCATCACTTACCACACACTGCGGCCTTAGCATTTTTCACTAGACAGACGGGCCTCAATCATCAACATAAACATCGTACCACAGCCCGTCCGTCGTCCTTATGATTGCAGCGTGTAGTAAACAATCAACTCCTAAGTTCTCGCGAGTGACAGGAAATCACTCGACTTTTACCGAGTCCTATTAGCATAGCATTCTATCGAACCTTGCATCTAGTGTTCAGAGCATGGGTACCTAGGATCATGCAACTAAATTTTCATCCAACTCCTATAAACTTAATGCACAAGTAAAGTAGAGTAATAAGTTGCATAAGTTGAGAAAATAGGGTCCATGCTCCGGGGCTTGCCTTCTTGCGAAAAGTTAGTCCGGGGCTCTTCCGAACTTGGGCTCGGGTCTTCGGCAACTTCAGTTAGATTCACTTGAGCTTCACGCTGCTCACTCTCGGACGCGGGCACCAACTCGTACGTTCCGTCGGCGAGAGTCGTTGTTTCTACATGAATGCACAAGTTTAAGTAGTGGTGATGTTAAACGACATGATTTCCTTCACGATAAAGTTGCAGTTTATAAAACACGAGTTTGTTGTGGAGTGAGTTACTTCATCAATCGTGGGCAATCGTTAATATAATTTATCTTAATCTATTTAACTTTATTAAAGGAGAAGGGTTGTGTTATATTGAAAACTTAGTTTCTTTTTAAACACAAACATGAGTTTGAACACAATTACTAATCTAGTTAGCTTCTGGAAATAAAATTTTTATTCAAGGTACATTATGCAGAGATAAGATCACTGTAAAAATTTCAGACATATTTGTGTAGCATGTTAAATATGAAAAATGTAATACACAGCCACTGCTAGAATCTAGTTATTTTTATACAGAACAAACCATGCAAGTATTGATGCTACAAATTTTACAGGGTGTTGCTATAACCATATTTGTGCTACTGTAAATTTTTCAGATTTTATTGTACATTATTTAGAGCATAATAAATGGGACAAGCTACACTCATGTTATTAAAGATTATTTTCTACAGGATGTTATACAGGGTCTCTATGTATGAAACTTTTTGTACAGCTTGAGATACTCTAATGTGTTTCATAGTAAAAAGATGAACATTTTCTAAGCACTTTACTAATTATTTTGAATTAGTGAAGTTTTCCTACTACAAATTCATATGAACAGGTTACATATAGTAAAAATGTTTCTAAATTTTTCTATGGCCTCTAGGTATCACTACAACAACACAGAAAAAGTTTCATGACATTAAACATCACAGAACAGCAGGAATAATTAGTTCTATCACTTTATGGCATAAAACAAGGTTGGACAAAAAGTGTATCTAGAGATGGCTTTTGGTCCTGATCTTTTTACACAGCCCTAAACATTAAGCAAGTAACTCACTGCCCAAAAATTAGGGTCAGAAATGATCTACAACAGTGGGTTCAAAAGAAGTCCATTAAACCTTCCATTTAATCTAGAGCAAAATATATTGAGAATCTGAGAAACTTTATGTCACAAAAGTTGTAGAGTTTCTTCTAAGGATTCCAGAACAGTTGAGTTTGCATTTTTCTGAATTTTCTACGATTTTATACGAATTTTACAATTTCACTGATTTGGTTAAAACTTTCTTTACAGAGGGGTCCCTGAAAATTAGCAGAAAACCCCCTAGAAAGATTTGGGCGTTTGCAATGTAGTCCCTGGTCGCAATTTCACGGCGGGGTCGTCCTGTCCGGCCAAATTCCGGCGAGCTCGGTCGCCGGCGGCGAGGGCAAGGTGGGGGAGGAGCAAGAGGAGGTTGGGGGCTACCTTTGGGTGGTCACGGTTGGGGCGGAGGCGGCCTGAGCAGGGCTGCCCACGGCTACCGGGGGGGGCGGCGGCGGGTGGAGCTCTGCTCCGGCGAGCTCCGGCGAGCTGGGCGGCGGGGCTTGGGCTGGGAAGCTTCGCGCGGAGGTAGGAGAGCGATTTTGGGGCCTAGCTCGGGTCGAGGAGGGGCGGAGGAGGGAGTTCCACGGCGGCGGCGTGGGGCGGAGCTCGGCTCTGCTCTGCGGGGAAGAAGGAGGAACAGGGAGAGGAGGGAGGGGCGCTGCACCGGACTTTATAGCCGGTGGAGCTCGTGGGGGCGGGCTCGGCACGGCCGGGGCGTGGGGTGGAGGGGGGCGGCGAGGCTGGGCGCCATTGGTGCGGCCGGTGGTGCACGGGGTGCTGTGTCGCGTGCGACTACGCGGGCAGGCGACTGGGCGAGCGAGATAGCGGCGTGGGCGTGCTACTGGCGAGCTGGGGCGGCACGACGGGGCACTGGTGGAGGGGGGCGGCGGCCAGCGACTGGGCAGCACGGTGGCGCACCGGGGATTGGGCAGAGACACGGCGTGGGGGGGGGGGGGAGGAGAAGAAGGCGCGGCCGCGGTTGGGCGAGCGGGGGCGGTGCAGCAGGACGCCGTGGGTTGGCTCGGTGCCTGGTGCCGCGCAGGCGTTGGGGGACAGGTGGCCGGCGGCGGTCGGGCGAGCGCGCGGCGCAGCAGAGGAGGGAGGGGTGAGCGAGGGACCGAAGTGCAAGAATTTGAAAAACTTCAGGGGGCTGGGTGCAAACAGGGCGTTTTCTCCTCTTTCTGATTTGAATTTCAAAAAATTTTGAACACGAAAGTTGTTCAAAATAAAAAGTTCTACAATTTTGGTTTCAGGCAAAATCTCATTTGGCTTATGGTTTGAAAGTTAAATTTAAAAGTTCAAAAGTAACCCAAGTGCTCAAATTAAATTTGAATTCCAACTGAACTCGTTTTAATTCTTTCCACCCTTTCATTAGTTGGTTTAATCATAGAGTTAGGCTAATGACATTGATTTTGGAATGTAATTACCAGGGTTGTCACAGCCTTCCCCCCTTAACGAGAATCTCGCCCCGAGATTCGGTAATTCTTAGTGTGGGCGTGGGTGCACATACCAGTGGTCGAGATAAGAAACCCAGGGAAATGTTGGTTTAGGTAGCTCTCGGTTTCCCAGGTGGCTTCTTCTTCCGTGTGGTGATTCCATTGTACTTTATACATTCTAATCACTTTCCTCCTGGTCTCTCTTTCTTTTTGATCCAAAATCTTAACTGGGTGTTCGACATACAAGAGGTCGGGTTCCAAAGATATTTCTTGTTGTTCCACAATCTCGGTGGGGACTCGAATACACTTCTTGAGTTGAGATACGTGGAAGACATCATGGGTGGCCGTGAGCTGAGGGGGCAGTCGTAGTTTGTAGGCTACGGGTCCGCAGCTCTCAATGATTTCGTAGGGACCAATATAACGGGGAGCTAGTTTGCCTTTGATCCCGAATCTTTGCACTCCCTTGGTGGGTGAAACTCGAAGATAGACATGATCGCCAACTTCGAATTTTAGGGGCTTTCTCCTTTTGTCGGAATAGCTCTTTTGTCGGGCTTGTGCGGCTTTAAGATTTGCTTGTATTACTTTTACTTTCTCCTCTGCCTCGATTACCAGGTCGGGTCCAATTATTTGACGTTCTCCGGTTTGTGACCAGCTCAAAGGAGTTCGACACCTTCGTCCGTACAGGGCCTCAAATGGTGCCATTTTCAAACTCGTTTGATAGCTGTTGTTGTACGAGAACTCTGCTAGGGGTAGACATTTGTCCCAATTCTTGTCATAGTGAATGACGCAAGCTCTCAGCATGTCTTCAAGAATTTGGTTTACCCTTTCCGTTTGTCCGTCAGTCTGAGGATGGTATGCTGAGCTGCGAATTAGTTTGGTACCAAGAGATGTTTGCAGTTGTTCCCAAAAGCGTGCTACAAACTGAGGACCACGATCAGAAATAATTGTCTTAGGTATTCCATGTAGGCAAACAATACGATCGAGGTAAATCTCGGCATATTTCTTGGCGGTATAGGTGGTGTGTACCGGAAGGAAATGTGCCGTCTTTGTGAGTCTATCTACGATAACCCATATGGAATCATGTTTCTGGGAAGTGTTTGGTAGTCCAACGATGAAGTCCATACTTATGTCTTCCCATTTCCATGATGGTATAGGTAATGGTTGAAGTGTACCGGCTACTTTCAAGTGGCTAGCTTTTACTCTCTGGCACGTGTCACATTCCGAGACATACGTAGCAATTTCTCTTTTCATTCTAGTCCACCAGAAGTTTTGCCTTAGGTCTTGATACATTTTGCTACTGCCGGGGTGGATAGAGAATTTGGAAAGGTGTGCCTCATCAAGAATTTGCTTGCGGAGTTCACGATCCTTCGGAACGACTATACGACTTTCGAACCATAGAACTCCCTTATGGTCCTGGCGGAAACATTTGTACTTCTCCTCACCTAGAGAGAGTTTCCGTTTGATGATCTTAATTCCTTCATCATGTAGTTGTGCCATGACGATTTGGTCGTGAAGAGTGGGCTCAACTGAGATGTGATCTAGAGTGCCTTGGGAAACTATTTCCAAGTTAAGCTTCCTCATGTCCGCGCATAATGTCTCATGGTAGGACTCCATGGATAGGCAATGGCAATGGGACTTGCGGCTTAGTGCATCCGTGACTACATTAGCCTTGCCGGGGTGATAGTGCACTTCAAGGTCATAATCCTTGATTAATTCTAGCCATCTCCGTTGTCTCATATTTAGATCGGCTTGTGTGAAGATATACTTGAGACTCTTATGATCCGTGTAGATATTGCACTGTGTACCCATGAGATAGTGCCTCCATATCTTCAGCGCGTGAATGACGGCTGCAAGCTCAAGATCATGAGTGGGATAATTCTGTTCGTGGGGCCGAAGGGCTCGTGAGGCATATGCAATCACTCGATTCTCTTGCATAAGCACACATCCTAGATCAGTACCTGATGCGTCACAATACACATCGAATGGCTTGGTATTATCGGGTTGAGCTAACACAGGTGCAGTAGTCAGATGCTCTCTGAGAGTGTGGAAAGCTTCTTCACATTTCTCATCCCATACAAACTTTACTTCCTTCTTTAACAGTTCAGTCATGGGCTTAGCAATTCGAGAGAAATCCGGGATGAAGCGGCGATAGTAACCGGCTAAGCCAAGAAAACTGCGAATCTGATGAACAGAGGTAGGGGGTTTCCAATCCAGCACCTCTTGTACCTTGCTGGGGTCAACAGCTATGCCTTCGCTGGAGATCGTGTGACCTAAGAACTTTACAGTATCCAACCAGAATTCACACTTAGAAAACTTAGCATAGAGCTGATGGTCTCTTAGACGTTGAAGAACAATGCGAAGGTGCTTGGCATGCTCTTCCTCATCCTTTGAATAGATAAGAATGTCGTCGATGAACACTACGACGAATTTGTCAAGTTCGGGCATGAATACCGAATTCATGAGATACATGAAGTAGGCAGGGGCATTGGTGAGTCCAAAGGACATGACCAAGAATTCATATAGTCCATATCGTGTGGAGAAGGCAGTCTTAGGAATATCGCACGGGCGAATCTTGATCTGATGATATCCCGAACGAAGATCAATCTTTGAGAAGACTCTGGCTCCAGCTAATTGATCGAAGAGCACATCGATGCGAGGAAGTGGGTATTTATTTTTAACTGTTACCGCATTGAGAGGTCGGTAGTCCACACATAATCTCAAACTGTCATCCTTCTTCTTTACGAATAGGGCTGGACATCCCCAAGGTGACGCGCTAGGGCGAATGAAACCTTTGTCCAGTAGTTCTTGGAGTTGAATTTTCAGCTCTGCCAATTCTTTAGGGGGCATCCTATATGGTCTCTTGGATATAGGTGCAGTGCCTGGCTGTAGTTCAATAACGAACTCAATGTCCCTATCTGGTGGCATTCCGGGTAAGTCATCCGGAAAGACATCGGCATACTCGCATACCACTGGAATATTCTCTAGGTTGGTCCCTTCCATCACGAAAGCGCAAGAATTTGTGCACTCCCGTAACGGTAGGTAAAGGGTAGTGGCTCCGTGACTAGGTGAATTTATCTCAACGGCTCGGGAAGAAAGGTCCAGTGTGACTCCATGCCTAGTCATCCAGTTCATTCCCAAAATAATATCCATGCCGTCAAGGGGTAAAAGTACGAGATCTGTGTTGATGACTTTACTTCCCAATTTTATCGGTACCAGCCTTATTATTTGGTTGGAAGCAATTTTTCCACCCGGTGTTGATATCATATACGACCCTTTGGTGCGCCAAACATTCAAGTCTACTTTTGCACCAAACTTTGCACTAATGAAACTATGTGATGCACCAGAATCAAACAATATGACTGCAGGCTTGTTATGGATGGAGAATGTACCCGTCATTACAGGTGCTCCTTCAGGAAGTTCTGCAAGGGTGGTGAAGTTGATCCGTCCTTGTTTGACCTGGAGGGTCTGCTTCTTGCCTTTGTTCTTATTGTTCTGGTTAGAGTCCCGGCCCTGATTTGGCAGCCTGGGTTGAGGGCATTCGTGAGCGAAATGACCGGAACTCCCGCATTTGAAACAACGATTTGCGGGGCTGGGTCGAAGAGGCTGTTGCAGAGTGGGCCTCGGACCGTTCTGTGGAGGCATCGGGGGTCGTACCATGCCTGGCTGCTGCGGGGGCCTGATAATCCAACGCCCTGGTTGAGGGGCCTTCGGTGGAGCTGTAGGCGCAGCATTTCGCACCAAGCGATACCTCGGTGGCTGAGCACCCGAGGGTCCAGCTAGCGCCTTTCTCTTCTTTTCAGCACGATGAGCCTCAATACAGTCCTCTTGAGTGATGGCCATGTTGACTAGCTCATTATATGTATCGGCTTTGACAAGATTCAGTCGTTCCTTGAGTTTAGTACTCAGACCTCTACGGAAACGATCACGCTTCTTGGCATCTGTGTCTGCGTGATAGCCCGCGTATTGGCACAGATTGTTGAAGGCTTGAGCATACTGAAGTACAGTGCGGTTACCCTGAGTGAGAGCTAAAAACTCATTTAGCTTTCTTTCTATGAGACCTTCGGGAATATGGTGTGCCCGGAACGCAGTCTTGAATTCATCCCAGGTGACAATGTGGTCAGCGGGGAGCATAGCAAAATAGTGGTCCCACCATAGACGAGCCGTACCGCGAAGTTGCTGCGCGGCAAAGCGGGCCTTGTTTTCATCCGAACATGGGGCCACAAGTAGAGAAAACTTGGACTCGATTGTGCGAATCCAAGCATCCGCATCCAAGGGTTCCTCCGTCTCGTGAAACAAGGGAGGCTGGGTCCCTAGGAAATCCGTGTATCCTGCAACTTGGGGGTGGTGGACATTTTGCCCACCCTGCGGGTTGTGTGGCTGTCCTTGCACAAGCTGGCGAAGCAACTCGGTTTGAGCGGCCATTACTTCAACCAAGCTGGGTGGTGGCGGCGGCTGTGGTTGTGATCCACTTGCGCTAGCACACAAACCATCCGGGTTACCACGGGTTGCTCCAACCATCTGAAAAGGCGAATGTTCTTCATTAGCAACGTGATCCATATTGCTTCCATGACTCAAAAAGATCTAACGCAGCATAGTAGACTTCCAAAAGGTCCTGGATGGAATCATGGGCATAAAACTGTCTGCCATAAGAATCTTATATCTCCTGGTAGGTTCATCCAAGGTTCCTCATATTTTGGCAGTGGATAGGGAATTTAGGGATGTACAACTTTGATATTCAGCCAAGATGCTAAATCGACGGATAAGATGGTCAAACGATTCACTCTTTGCTTCCCTGTTTTGGCTGTCTTTCAGCAGAACGAGTTATAGTATCTGGCCTATAACTCAAACTAGCAAGATCAAATAGGGCTGAAATTTTGTGAGAACCTAGATCACAGAATTTAGGACAAGTTTGGTATTCAACACTTTGGCTGGATTAGGCTCTAAGATGGCTGTTTCCTTAAGGTCTCACTTCTCTGTCTACCCAGAAATTTTCAGTGAACAGGGGGCCAATATTTCATGCACCAGGGAAAATCTACCCAGCCAAAATTTACCAAATTTTAACAGAAGCTTTCTGGGTAAATTTGGAACAGGTTTTGTGTTGTGCTCTTTTGCAGAAACCGCAGGAAAGGGGGCCTAAACATTTAAGAGGCAGAAGTGCTTCTTCTGGACAGAAATCTGACATTCCGTGGTTTCTGTTATTTCTTACTATCCATGAGTTCAGAATTTTTTATTTTTGAACAGGGGATAGAACACGAAATTTTGAACAATTCTTTCCACATGAACTTTAACAGAAAAGGTCATTTTCTTGGGTCAATAAATCTTTCTTTTCGGTCATGGCAGATTTGTGATAGATTCGCTAGATAGTCCTTATGCAAACCACGCTTAGATACGCAAGAACCTTACCACTCTCATACAACGCATTTTTGATTTCAGATACATATGTTCATGATGTATGCACGTCCTATTCGTCCTCACAA
Organism: Panicum miliaceum; assembly: GCA_032594955.1. NCBI lineage: Eukaryota > Viridiplantae > Streptophyta > Magnoliopsida > Poales > Poaceae > Panicum > Panicum miliaceum. The sequence continues at coordinate 41,455,796 of CM064061.1, read as the reverse complement.
AATAAAATAATCGCCAAATAGCTTTGGTCTTACGAAGATAGTTTCGGTGGCTTACACAATACGGCTCTCCTATAATATCTAGTCGAGTCTTTCTACTCGTCCCTTAACTTATCGTAATCGCGGTTAGTGTACCTGCAGAAGATGATAGAGTATATATATTTCATGAACCTTTTCATGCCAGCACTCATGAAAGCGTCCGTATTCATTACCGTTTACTTATAGAAACGATATCTGTACAATTTCCGCCGTACAGACGACGTTAACATACGCTATCGAGATAGCGTATTCACGGGGGTACCGTCATGAGACGGGGGTATGAACAGCGATCGCCATACCCTGCGCCGAACCTTCTACTCCCAATATGTTCAACTAACAGTTGGCATATTGGCAGCACCTCAAGTAAGCCACTGCTTGAGGGCAGCGTTCGGTTCGCATCACCGACAGGAAGGCCAAGCTCTCTCAGTTGGCTGAGGATCCTTACCTTCTTACCTTAGCGACGAGTGCGTCGTTACAGAATTTAAGGTCGGTTGTGCGTGAAAGTAAGTTTTGACAGAAAGTAATATGCTGGAAGTCAGTTGATAATATAAATAGAAGTTAGATAGCCACCTAGTAACTTTCCCATAATCCCTTAGGGCTTTACGAACTAGGCACCATCCTTAACGTACCAACGTATTTCGCAACACACCTTCTAGTCAAGTTCTATGAAAATAGGTTTTTACGGCTTGTCGCATTCTCTGGCGTATGTATTTTGGCTCTGGCGCCAGCTGTTGCCAGCTATGGCACCAGCTACGGCTCTGATACCAGCTGTGGCAGAACCACCTGAATTAATCCGGCTCAAGTGTATTAACCATCACCATTAAGGCAATCTCGGTTAACCCTACACTTCAAACGGAGTAATCCACTGGTCTGTCGGGTATAACCTCCCGATACAACCACGGTAATCGGATCGAGCGCCATACATACAAATGCTCACGCGACGATGAGCCCAGAGAATACCACATTCCAGCAAATATTACAGAATTAACATAAGTGAATATTACAAACCAAGTTTGAGTTTAGAAACCGAGTACTTCAGTGATCAAATCCAAAAAGTTCTTCAGAGTTTAAATTGCAGCGGAAATAAAATAACGAAAGCTACTCGACGATAAAGGATGTCTCGATGAAGCCCGTACGAGACGTCACTCGGTATTATCTTCGTTGGACGGGGGCGTATCCCATTCCACCGACCAACCAGGGGGAAGAGTACAAGGCCAAGTCAACCTAGCAATCAAATCTTCGAAGGTTTCACCTGAAAACAAGCCACAAGCAAGGCTGAGTATACTAATACTCAGCAAGGCTTACCCGACTAATGGGGTATACTTAGCCGACTCCTAGACATGCGAGGCTTTTGGCTTGAGGGGTTTGTTTTGCCAAAAAGCATATATAGTAGGTCCTTACTTTCAGATTTTAGCTCCAAGTTCTAGCTTTCTTTAACCATTCTAGGTAAGCAACTATCCAATATCATACATGGTGAAGCATTAACTTTTCATCCAACAAGTTTATTCATCATCATTGTTCCTCTTCTTACTCTGTGGGTAAAAGTGGTTAAGCAGTCTCAATAGCCGCGAGAAACGGACGATTCGAATCGAATTTCTTAACCTTGCAAGGGAAACCTAAACACACGTCACGTGGTTACTCCCTAGAGTCACACGTGCAACCTTTCCCTTCAATTCCCGCTTCACGGAACAGGCCCACCGCCCTCGACTACACCTCCCCATGGACCACGGACGCAGCCGGGCCATGGCGGCCGATGCACCCGCCATTAGCTAGATGTGAACGAATTCAAGACGGTGGGGAGTATATTCCGGCCTCGGTTCAATCCAGTACTAAGCTTACCGATTACCATATTCTCGGCATGTGGTTAGTACATTCAAAGACTTAACCATCACTTACCACACACTGCGGCCTTAGCATTTTTCACTAGACAGACGGGCCTCAATCATCAACATAAACATCGTACCACAGCCCGTCCGTCGTCCTTATGATTGCAGCGTGTAGTAAACAATCAACTCCTAAGTTCTCGCGAGTGACAGGAAATCACTCGACTTTTACCGAGTCCTATTAGCATAGCATTCTATCGAACCTTGCATCTAGTGTTCAGAGCATGGGTACCTAGGATCATGCAACTAAATTTTCATCCAACTCCTATAAACTTAATGCACAAGTAAAGTAGAGTAATAAGTTGCATAAGTTGAGAAAATAGGGTCCATGCTCCGGGGCTTGCCTTCTTGCGAAAAGTTAGTCCGGGGCTCTTCCGAACTTGGGCTCGGGTCTTCGGCAACTTCAGTTAGATTCACTTGAGCTTCACGCTGCTCACTCTCGGACGCGGGCACCAACTCGTACGTTCCGTCGGCGAGAGTCGTTGTTTCTACATGAATGCACAAGTTTAAGTAGTGGTGATGTTAAACGACATGATTTCCTTCACGATAAAGTTGCAGTTTATAAAACACGAGTTTGTTGTGGAGTGAGTTACTTCATCAATCGTGGGCAATCGTTAATATAATTTATCTTAATCTATTTAACTTTATTAAAGGAGAAGGGTTGTGTTATATTGAAAACTTAGTTTCTTTTTAAACACAAACATGAGTTTGAACACAATTACTAATCTAGTAAGCTTCTGGAAATAAAATTTTTATTCAAGGTACATTATGCAGAGATAAGATCACTGTAAAAATTTCAGACATATTTGTGTAGCATGTTAAATATGAAAAATGTAATACACAGCCACTGCTAGAATCTAGTTATTTTTATACAGAACAAACCATGCAAGTATTGATGCTACAAATTTTACAGGGTGTTTCTATAACCATATTTGTGCTACTGTAAATTTTTCAGATTTTATTGTACATTATTTAGAGCATAATAAATGGGACAAGCTACACTCATGTTATTAAAGATTATTTTCTACAGGATGTTATACAGGGTCTCTATGTATGAAACTTTTTGTACAGCTTGAGATACTCTAATGTGTTTCATAGTAAAAAGATGAACATTTTCTAAGCACTTTACTAATTATTTTGAATTAGTGAAGTTTTCCTACTACAAATTCATATGAACAGGTTACATATAGTAAAAATGTTTCTAAATTTTTCTATGGCCTCTAGGTATCACTACAACAACACAGAAAAAGTTTCATGACATTAAACATCACAGAACAGCAGGAATAATTAGTTCTATCACTTTATGGCATAAAACAAGGTTGGACAAAAAGTGTATCTAGAGATGGCTTTTGGTCCTGATCTTTTTACACAGCCCTAAACATTAAGCAAGTAACTCACTGCCCAAAAATTAGGGTCAGAAATGATCTACAACAGTGGGTTCAAAAGAAGTCCATTAAACCTTCCATTTAATCTAGAGCAAAATATATTGAGAATCTGAGAAACTTTATGTCACAAAAGTTGTAGAGTTTCTTCTAAGGATTCCAGAACAGTTGAGTTTGCATTTTTCTGAATTTTCTACGATTTTATACGAATTTTACAATTTCACTGATTTGGTTAAAACTTTCTTTACAGAGGGGTCCCTGAAAATTAGCAGAAAACCCCCTAGAAAGATTTGGGCGTTTGCAATGTAGTCCCTGGTCGCAATTTCACGGCGGGGTCGTCCTGTCCGGCCAAATTCCGGCGAGCTCGGTCGCCGGCGGCGAGGGCAAGGTGGGGGAGGAGCAAGAGGAGGTTGGGGGCTACCTTTGGGTGGTCACGGTTGGGGCGGAGGCGGCCTGAGCAGGGCTGCCCACGGCTACCGGGTGGGCGGCGGCGGGTGGAGCTCTGCTCCGGCGAGCTCCGGCGAGCTGGGCGGCGGGGCTTGGGCTGGGAAGCTTCGCGCGGAGGTAGGAGAGCGATTTTGGGGCCTAGCTCGGGTCGAGGAGGGGCGGAGGAGGGAGTTCCACGGCGGCGGCGTGGGGCGGAGCTCGGCTCTGCTCTGCGGGGAAGAAGGAGGAACAGGGAGAGGAGGGAGGGGCGCTGCGCCGGGCTTTATAGCCGGTGGAGCTCGTGGGGGCGGGCTCGGCACGGCCGGGGCGTGGGGTGGAGGGGGCGGCGAGGCTGGGCGCCATTGGTGCGGCCGGCGGTGCACGGGGTGCTGTGTCGCGTGCGACTACGCGGGCAGGCGACTGGGCGAGCGAGATAGCGGCGTGGGCGTGCTACTGGCGAGCTGGGGCGGCACGACGGGGCACTGGTGGAGGGGGGCGGCGGCCAGCGACTGGGCAGCACGGTGGCGCACCGGGGATTGGGCAGAGACACGGCGTGGGGGGGGGAGGAGAAGAAGGCGCGGCCGCGGTTGGGCGAGCGGGGGCGGTGCAGCAGGACGCCGTGGGTTGGCTCGGAGCCTGGTGCCGCGCAGGCGTTGGGGGACAGGTGGCCGGCGGCGGTCGGGCGAGCGCGCGGCGCAGCAGAGGAGGGAGGGGTGAGCGAGGGACCGAAGTGCAAGAATTTGAAAAACTTCAGGGGGCTGGGTGCAAACAGGGCGTTTTCTCCTCTTTCTGATTTGAATTTCAAAAAATTTTGAACACGAAAGTTGTTCAAAATAAAAAGTTCTACAATTTTGGTTTTAGGCAAAATCTCATTTGGCTTATGGTTTGAAAGTTAAATTTAAAAGTTCAAAAGTAACCCAAGTGCTCAAATTAAATTTGAATTCCAACTGAACTCGTTTTAATTCTTTCCACCCTTTCATTAGTTGGTTTAATCATAGAGTTAGGCTAATGACATTGATTTTGGAATGTAATTACCAGGGTTGTCACAATTTCGCTTATCGAGTAATATCCGAGCTTTAACTACGGGCGCATCACTGTGGTTTCGTTTGGATTTATTCACCAGTTATCGATATTTACTAGAATCGCAAGTTTTACCTGTTATTCTAGTATTATCACCAGTTATCCAGCTTGAAATCAGAGTAATCGGCTTCGTTATCGTTCTTCTTCGATTTACCATCTTACAGCCGATTAGATCTATTTCAAGTGTTGCATCCGTACTAATTGTTTAGATCGCTCCAGCAGTTTTCTTTACAATTATTACGCGATTATCGGCTGATCCATAGCCGATCATCTTTACAGCAAATCGGCCGATTCGCCGCCGACGCGCTCTTCAGGACAGATTGGAACTCCAGCCGATTGGAGCGCCTGGAATTTAATACTTTATTTCCTTGTCAATCAACAGGTCAGATTGACTGGCACGCCGCGCGAACCGCACCAGGGCGATAACCCGAACAGGAGCTAAGCAGATTCTCCCGGGTCGTGTGTCCGACGCTGAAGACCATTGGCCGATTCCTATCCGGCCGATTTTAGCGCCAACACACTTTTGGCACGCCCAGTGGGACCCAATCCAAGATCTGATATGTCGAACAACGTAGAAATCTCCAATAGCAACATCATTGAGGTCACAGAAGCGGATCTCAAGGACGACCAGAGGGAAGAATTAGCTAAACATCTAGAAGATTACAAGAAGATGTACCTTCAGTCGTTCAGTCGTACCAGAAGCGGGGAGGCTGTCAAGAAGGCTCCTATTCTAGTTCCCCGCCACATCACCATCACTGAAGACTCGGGAAAGATGTCCGATATGATCCAACAGTCCGTCTACCAGGCATTCATTGATCAATCCTCGGTGATGACCAACACGGTGTATAATGCCGTCGTCAGTTCTCTGGCCAGCGGAGCAATCCAAGGCTATCAGGGACCAGTGTATGCCCTGCCAGTCACGCTGCCAGCTAGAAGCTCACCATGCACGTCCCAATCGGCTCCTCAGCCGATATTAACACAACGTGAGGGATACAACACTCCGTTGCCTCCAGCGTCTCCAAGGTACAGCGGTGCACCATGTTTCCCGTCACAGACATCGTTTCAACCTGTCAAGGTCGTTTCTGTACAATCGCTGCCTACAAGCTCAGTACCCTGGGGGATATCGGCGACAACGGCTTTCCCCGATCCATCAACCGGGCATGGAAGCTATCCAACTCAGGTGACTCACCAATCGGCCGTCCGGCCGACGGTCCCTCAGTATCAGCCGATCTCATCAGAAATCGGCAGGGGGGCAAGCGCTGTAGAAGCGTTTAGAGGCGCAGCGCCAATGATGACATATGATGGGGCGGCGGATTCACTTCGCCATCAACAATCAGCTGCTCAGCAGAATTCGCCGCATGCTTCGATTCATCACCCAGCCGTGCCAGCTCTTCAGCACATGCCCGCGCTGCGAACCAGTTTGGATTGAAGCCAAAGGTGCAAACTTACACCTACAAGACGCCATACCCATCGGCCTATAACTTGCTGCCGTTCCCACACAGCTACAAAGTTCCCGATTTCACCAAGTTTTCGAGGACGGACGATACATCCACTGTAGAGCACATCAACCGATTCATCATCCAGTGCGGGGAGGCTGCCACACAAGATGCTCTGAGGGTGCGTTTGTTTTCATCGTCTCTGTCCGGATCGGCCTTCCAGTGGTTCACAACCTTGCCACCAAATTCTATTGTTACATGGGCCGATATGGAAACGCAGTTCCACAAATACTTCTACGCAGGAGTACACGAGATGAAGCTCTCGGATTTGACCAGCCTCAGGCAGAGGAGCGATGAACCGGTAATGGGATATATACAGAGGTTCAGAGAAGTTAGGAACAAATGCTACAGTCTGGCTCTGACCGATGCACAGTTGGCCGATATCGCTTTCCAAGGCCTCCTGCCACAAATCAAAGAAAGATATGCTGCGCAAGAGTTTGAAAGCCTAAGCCAGATCGTCCACCGTTTGTCGGGACAGGAAGTCCGTCCGTTTGAACAGCAGAGGAATTTCCAAAAGAAGGTGGCATACCTAGAAGGGTCTGAATCCGATGGGGAGGAGGAAATCGGCCTAGCAGAATGGGTGAAAGGGAAAAAACCGATATCATGCCCTTTCGGAAAGAAAGAGCCAGAGATATTCGGCTTTGACACATCAAAGGCCGATAAAATTTTTGATTTATTGCTCTAGGAAGGACAGATTAAACTATCTCAACATCACACTATCCCCTTAGCCGACCAACTCAAGAAGATGAAATACTGCAAGTGGCACAACGCCACGTCTCATGATACGAATGAATGCAAAGTCTTCCATCAGCAGATACAATCGGCCATCGAACAGGAGAGGCTTAAATTTGAAACCCCAGCTAAATCAGCGAAGCCGATGAAGATAGATCAGCATCCCTTCCCGGCCAACATGGTTGACACTGGAGGAAATTCACGCCAAACCAAGGTGCTGACGTCAGAATCGGCAAGAAAGGGCGGCGCCGTCGATCCCAGGAGGCAGATCATGACGGAAGAAATCAAAAGGAGCAGGCGGGGGCCAGAACGATCATGCAAACCCGTCACCTCCCAGTTCTTGCTCAGCAAATATCGGCAGCAGCAAGAACAATCAAGATACCACGAAGAAATGATACGCCGGCATGAAGATCACTGGCAATGTCCGTTTTTCATCCATTGCTAGGAGAACGACATCAGATTGCCGTCTGCCGATAACTGTCCGGAGTGTAATGGATCGAGTTGCAACGATCGCCCGAGGCCACACTCTAGGGATAGAGGATCAGAGCCGATCAGCAGAAATCGGCGCGGACGAGAGGAACAACGCGTTTCAGTGCATGATCGGCTGGGGGGCAGAGTTGACCAGTACCACCGGTCAAAAGGCAGGATCAACCAACAAGATGGACTGGGGGGCAGAATCAGCGTGCACGATCAGCTAGAGGAGATGGCTGATAATAGGGTGTCAGATGAAAATCCCCAAGGAAGAGAACCAGATTGGGAACACGCTAGATCATCGGCCAAACCAGTAAATCCCAGGTGGTGTCCCGATATCCTATCCAGATCCCAGAAACGGAGGATCCAACGCCTACGCCAGTGGGAGCATCAAGAAGAAGAACAGAGGTAGGTGCCAGAAAAAAGAAATGTTGAGTCTCGGGTGTGGCGTCCAAAGAAAAACGATCAGGAAGCAAACAATCAAGAATTGGCAGCCGAAATCAACATGGTGTTCATATTGCCGATGGAATTCATGGCGCCTGACGATCGAGACAAAGCAACAAGATTGGATGAACAAATGGCACAACTGGTGTTAGAGCCGATGACGGCTACTTTTGAGAAACCAGAAGAAGAAAAACGGCAACATCTTAAAGCGCTGTTTCTCAAAGGCTACGTTGACGGACGACCCGTCACCAGATTACTAGTAGATGGAGGTGCCGCAGTTAACATCATGCCGTATGCCATGTTCCGCAAGCTAGGCAAGGGAGATGAAGACCTCACCAAGACGGACATGATACTGAAGGATTTCGAAGGCAACGTGTCTCCCGCCCGTGGAGCGCTCTGCGTCGACCTCACCATTGGCAGTAAGACCCTTCCTACCACTTTTTTCGTTATTAATGGCAAGGGATCCTACAACATGCTGCTTGGTCGTGACTGGATACATGCAAACTGTTGTGTCCCATCTACAATGCATCAATGCCTCGTGCAATGGGTCGGCGATAGCACAGAGATAGTCACTGCCGATTCCGCCTACAGCGTTGCAGCGGCCGACACGCAACAGTGGAGCTGCGAGCACGTCAAATGTATATCTGGCAGGACTTGGGACACTGACTTCCTGAAAGTGTCCGATTTCGGTCTACAGCCGATCCAAGCAGTCGGCTCTGAAGATTCAGAATTGATGGATCAGCTCGTCCGAGAAGACGGGAAGCTTGGGCATGGATTTACGTCAGCCAATTTATTGGAGATGGTAGATTTGGGAGATAGCAGCAAATCAAGGCCGACGTATATTAGTGCTAATTTGGATCCTGAGTATAAGTGTAAACTGATAAATTTATTAAAAGAATTCAAGGATTGCTTTGCTTGGGAATATCATGAGATGCCACGTCTAGACCGGTCCATTGTTGAACACCAGTTACCTATAAAATCAGGATATCGGCCATATCAGCAACCTGCATGACGGTGTAACCCCAAGATTCTACCTGATATAAAGGCCGAAATTACAAAGTTAGTTAAAGCCGGATTTATTCGGCAGTGCCGCTACGCCGAATGGATTTCTAATATTGTGCCCGTATACAAGAAGAATGGAAAGTTACGAGTGTGCATCGATTTCAGGAACTTAAATCAGGCTACGCCAATGGATGGATATCCGATGCCAACGGCCGATATCTTGATAGATGCTGCCGCAGGACACAAAGTCATAAGTTTCATGGATGGGAATGCAGGGTACAATCCGATATTAATGGCCGAAGAAGATATCTCGAAAACGACTTTCAGGTGTCCAGGTCATCTTGGTTTATTCGAATGGGTTGTGATGACCTCTGGGTTGAAGAACGCCGGTGCTACGTATCAGCGGGCCATGAATTACATCTTCCATAAGCTCATTGGTACATCGGTGGAAATTTATATAGATGACGTCGTGGTCAAGTCAAAAGGTCACCAAGAACATCTGGCCGATTTACAAGAAGTACTGGATTGTACAAGGAAGCATGGGTTGAAGATGAACCCAAACCAGTGTGCATTTGGTGTATCGGCTGGGCAATTCTTAGGATTCATGGTTCATGAGCGCGGGATAGAAGTCAACTGCAAGACTATAGACGCCATCAACAAAGTCATGGCCCCACAAAATAAAACTGAGCTACAGTCCCTCATCGGCAAGGTCAATTTTATCAGAAGATTCATATCCAACCTATCAGGACGTATTCAGGCTTTTACTCCTCTGTTGAAATTAAAGCTCGACCAGGAATTCATATGGGGAGAAGAACAACGCAAAGCATTGGAAAATATCAAGCAATATCTAGTTTCACCTCCAGTGTTGGTCCCACCACAGCCTGGTAAGCCGTTCAAATTATATTTATCGGCTGATGAACAGGCTATTGGATCAGCGTTGGTACAGGAGTTTGAGGGGAAAGAACGAGTGGTATATTACGTCAGCAGAAGACTCTGTAACACCTCAGGTGTTTTAATTGTTAAACGAGTCTTATTGGCATAATAAAATGCATCACTAACTAAGAAGATAAAAGGAATGGATTAAGTTTGGTTCTGCTTTTACCTTTAAAAGTTTGTATGTGCATAAATGCATGTACTTTAATGAATCAAATTGGATCACTTTCACATCAAAGCAAATATGGCTATGAAATTAAATGAGCACACCAGTATTAGCATGACCAATAAAAGTTTAGTTGAAGCCTAGGGAAGAAAATGAAATTTTGAAATAAAATGACGCGCCCTCCGAATAGAGTTTTCTTTAAGTTTTTAAAATAACTTTGGAACTAAAGCTCAAATGAACTTTGGCCTGAAACGAAACTTGTAGAACTTTTTATTTTGAACAACTTTCATGTTCAAAAGATTTTGAAATTCAAATTAGAAAGTGGAGAAAATGTCCTGTTTGCCACCAGCCCCCTGGAAATTTTTGAATTCTCGCACTTAGGCCCTTGCCCCTCCTCTGCTGCACCGCACCCTCGCCCGACCGCCGCCGGCCACCTGGCCCTCGACGCCTGCGCGGCACCAGGCGCCGAGCCAACCCCCGGCGCCCTGCCTGCTGCCCGCCCCCGCTCGCCCAACCGCGGCCACGCCTTTCTTCTCCCTCCCGCACGGCACGCCCCTGCCCAACCCGGCGCCCTGCAGCACCGCACCGCCGCCCAGTCGCTGGCCGCCGCCCCCTCCACCCAGTGCCCCGTCGTGCCGCCCCAGCTCGCCAACCACACGACCGCGTCGTCCGCACGCGACGTCGCGCCCCAGTGCGCGCCCAGCGCGCGCACGCCACGCGCATGGCGCGCCTCTGGCCACTAGTCACCGCCGGCCGCCCCCAATGGCGCCCCGCCTCGCCGCCCCCTCCACCCCGCGTTCTGGCCGTGCCAAGCCCGCCCCCACGAGCTCCACCGGCTATAAAGCCCGGCGCAGCGCCCCTCCCTCCTCTCCCTGTTCCCCTTTCTTCCCCGCAGAACAGAGCAGAGCAGAGCCGAGCTCCGCCCCACGCCGCCGCCGTGGAACTCCCTCCTCCGCCCCTCCTCGACCCGAGCTAGGCCCCAAAATCGCTCTCCTACCTCCGCGCGAAGCTTCCCAGCCCAAGCCCCGCCGCCCAGCTCGCCGGAGCTCGCCGGAGTAGAGCTCCACCCGCCGCCGCCCCCCTGGTAGCCGTGGGCAGCCCTGCTCAGACCGCCTCCGCCCCAACCGTGACCACCCAAAGGTAGCCCCCAACCTCCTCTTGCTCCTCCCCCACCTTGCCCTCGCCGCCGGCGACCCAGCTCCCCGGAATTTGGCCGGACAGGATGTTCCCCCGCCGTGATTTGCGACCAGGGACTACATTGCAAACGCCCAAATCTTCCCAGGGGGTTTTCTGCTAGTTTTCAGGGACCCCTCTGTAAAGAAAGTTTTAACCAAATCAGTGAAATTGTAAAATTCGTATAAAATCATAGAAAATACATAAAAATGCAAACTCAACTGTTCTGGAATCCTTAGAAGCAACTCTACAACTTTTGTTACATAACTTTTCTCAGATTCTCAATATATTTTGCTCTAGATTAAATGGAAGGTTTAATGGACTTCTTTTGTACCCACTGTTGTAGATCATTTCTGACCCTAAATTTTGAGCAGTGAGTTAGTTGCTTGATGTTTAGGACTGTGTAAAAATATCAGGACCAAAAGCCATCTCTAGATACACCTTTTGTCCAACCTTGTTTTATGCCAAAAAGTGATAGAACTAATTTTTCCTGCTGTTCTGTGAGGTTTAATGTCATGAAACTTTTTCTGTATTGTTGTAGTAATACCTAGAGGCCACAGAAAAATTTAGAAACATTTTTACTATATGTAACCTGTTCATATGAATTTGTGGTAGGAAAACTTCACTAATTCAAAATAATTAGTAAAGCGCTTAGAAAATGTTCATCGTTTTGCTATGAAACACATTAGAGTAGCTCAAGCTGTAAAAAAAGTTTCATACATAGAAATCCTGTATAACATCCTGTAGAAAATAATCTTTAATAACATGAGTGTAGCTTGTCCCATTTATTATGCTCTAAATCATGTACAATAAAATCTGAACAATTTACAGTAACACAAATATGGTTATAGCAACACCCTGTAAAATTTTTAGCATCAATACTTGCATGGTTTGTTCTGTATAAAAATAACTAGATTCTAGCAGTGGCTGTGTATTACATTTTTTATATTTAACATGCTACACAAAAATGTCTGAAATTTTACAGTGACCTTATCTCTGCATAATGTACTTTGAATAAAAATTTTATTACCAGAAGCTAACTAGATTAGTAATTGTGTTCAACTCATGTTTGTGTTTAAAAAGAAACTAAGTTTTCAATATAACACAACCCCTTCTTCTTTAATGAAGTTAAATAGATTAAGATAAACTCTATTAACGATTGCCCAGGAAATGTTAAAGTAAATAACTTCACAGCAAAACTTATGCCCTACGAACTGCAACTTTATCGTGAAGGAAATAATGTCGTTTACTATCACCACTATTTAAACTTGTGCATTCATGTAGAATCGACGACTCTCGCCGACGGAACTTACGAGCTGGTACCCGCGTCCGAGAGTGAGCAGCGTGAAGCTCAAGTAAATCTAACTGAAGCTCTTGAAGACCCGAGCCCAAGTTCGGAAGAGCCCCAAGCTAACTGTGAAGGCAAACCCCGGAGCATAACCCATTTCTTTTCCTAAAATTATGCAACTCACTACTCTTTTGCTTGTGCATTAAGTTTATAGGAGTTGAATGAAAACTTAGTTGCATGATGTTAGGAACCCATGCTTGAAAACTAGACGTAAGGTTCGATAGAATGCTGTGCTAATAGGACTCCGGTAAAAGCCGAGTGATTTCCTGTCACTCGCGAGAAAATAGGAGTTGAATGTTTACTACACGCTGCAATCATAAGGACAACGGACGGGCTATGGTACGATGTTTACAATTGAGGCCCGTCTGTTTAGTGAAAAATGCTAAGGCCGCAGGGTGTGGTAGTGGTGGTTAAGTCTTTGAACGTACTAACCACATGCCGAGAATATGGTAATCGGTAAGCTTAAGTACCTGATTGGCCCGGCAAGTGGACAGCAACCTACCCTTCGAACTTCGGTCCCACTATATGGCGAGTGCACGAGTGGTCATGACCCGGCGGCGAACCGTGGCGTGGGACTCGTGTACTCTCGGAGGGTAGCCTCGATCCACAACCCGGAAAGAAAGGGGAAAAGTTGCACGTGTGACTCTGTGAGTAACCACGTGACGTGTGTTTAGGTTTCCCTTGCAAGGTTAAGAAATTCGATTCGAATCGTCCGTTTCTCACGGCTATTGAGACTGCTTAACCACTTTTACCCACAGAGTAAGAAGAGAAACAATGATGATGAATGAACTTGTTGGATGAAATTTAATGCTTCACCATGTATGATATTGGATAGTTGCTTACCTAGAATGGATAATGAAACTAGAATCTTGAGCTAAAAGTTGAAAGTAAGGATCCACTCGTAGATGCTTTTTGGCAAAACAAACCCCTCAAGCCAAAAGCCTCGCATGTCTAGGAGTCGGCTAAGTATACCTCAATAGTCGGGTAAGCCTTGCTGAGTATTAGTATACTCAGCCTTGCTTGTGGCTTGTTTTCAGGTGAGACCTTCGAAGACATGATTGCTAGTTTGACTTGGCCTTGTACCCTCCCTCCTGGTTGGTCGGTGGAATGGGATACGCCCCCGTCCAACGGAGATAATGCCGAGTGATGTCTCGTACGGGCTTCATCGAGACATCCTGTATCGTCGAGTAGCTTTCGTTGTTTGTATGTTCCGCTGCAACTTAAACTCTGAAGAACTTCTTAGTATGATCATTGAAGTACTTGGTTTCTAAACTCAAAACTTGGTCTGTAATATTTACTTATGCTAATGTTGTAATATTTGCTGGAATGTGGTATTCTCTGGGCTCATCGTCGCATGAGCGTTTGTATGTATGGCATTCGATCCGCTCTACCGTGGTTGTATCGGGAGGTTATACCCGACAGACCAGTGGATTACTCCGTTTGAAGTGTAAGGTTAACCGAGATTTGCCTTAATGGTGATGGTTAATACACTTGAGCTGGATTAATTCAGGTGGTTCTGCCACAGACTCCTAGACGCCGAAACAAGATATTCCCCGGTGGAGCGGCTATGCTTGTGTTTATACTTCTCGTGTACCAAGCTCAGGCACTATTTGTTATCGGCAGAATGCATAGTCATATGGAAGGATGATGTGGTGAAGTATATGCTATCATTGCCGATTTTGAAAGGACGGATTGGAAAATGGATCCTGGCTCTGTCAGAATTCAACCTAAGGTACGAATCGGCCAAAGCTGTCAAAGGTCAAGTAATGGCCGATTTCGTAGCTCAGCATTGTGGACCAGAAATTGCCGCCGTTGAACCAGTTCCATGGACTCTATATTTTGATGGTTCCTCGTGTGGGGTCGGATCAGGAATCGGCATTGTTCTTGTGTCGCCTCGGGGAGCAAGTTATGATTTCTCTCTGCCAATAGAAGCTTCCACAACTAATAATCAGGTGGAATATCGAGCCGTTCTGAAGGGCATCCAATTATTAAGGGAAGTCAAAGCTGATGCAGTCGAAATTTTTGGAGATTCTATGCTCATTGTGGATCAGTTGACGGGGCGATCTGAGTGTGGCAGATCCACCTGAATTAATCCGGCTCAAGTGTATTAACCATCACCATTAAGGCATCCTCGGTTAACCTTACACTTCAAACGGAGTAATCCACTGGTCTGTCGGGTATAACCTCCCGATACAACCACGGTGAACGGATCGAGCGCCGTACATACAAATGCTCATGCGACGATGAGCCCAGAGAATACCACATTCCAGCAAGTATTACATCATTTGCATAAGTCAATAATACAGACCTAGTCCTGAGTTTAGAAAACAAGTACTTCAATTAACATAAATAAGTTCTTCAGAGTTAAATTGCAGCGGAAATAAACAACGGAAACTACTCGACGATACAGGATGTCTCGATGAAGCCCGTACGAGACATCACTCGGCCTTATCTCCGTTGGACGGGGGCGCATCCCATTCCACCGACCAACCAGGGGGAAGAGTGCAGGGCCAAGTCAAGCTAGCAATCATGTCTTCAAAGGGCTCACCTGAAAACGAGTCACAGCAAGACTGAGTATACTAATACTCAGCAAGACTTACCCGTGTAGTGGGAACTACTCCACCGACTCTAGATATGCAAGGCTTTTTGGCTCAGGGGTTTGTTTTGCCGAAAAGCATCTACAAGTGGGTCCTTACTTTCAACTTTTAGCTCAAGATTCTAGTTTCGTTAGCCAGTCTAGGTAAGCAGCTATCTAATGCATACATGGTGAAACATCAAATTTTCCATCCAACCAGTTCATTCATCATCATTGTTCCTCTTCTTACTCTGTGGGTAAAAAATGGTTAAGCAGTCTCAATAGCCGTGAGAAACGGACGATTCGAATCGAATTTCTTAACCTTGCAAGGGAAACCCAAACACACGTCACGTGGTTACTCCCTAGAGTCACACGTGCAACTTTTCCCCTTTCTTTCCGGGTCGTGGATCGGGGCTACCCTCCGAGAGTACAAGAGCTCCACGCCACGGTTCGGCGCCGGGTCGTGACCACTCTCTGCACTCGCCATATGCACATGGGACCGAAGTTCAAAGGGTAGGATGCCGTCCCCTTGCCGGGCCAATCAGGTACTTAAGCTTACCGATTCCCATAATCTCGGCATGCGTTTAGTACGTTCAAAGACTTAACCATCACTACCACACCCTGCGGCCTTAGCATTTTTCACTAGACAGACGGGCCTCAATCGTAACCATCGTTACATAACCCGTCCGTGTCCTTATGATTGCAGCGTGTAGTAGTCATTCAACTCCTATTTTCTCGCGAGTGACAGGAAATCACTCGACTTTTACCGGAGTCCTATTAGCACAGCATTCTATCGAACCTTACATCTAGTTTTCCAAGCAAGGGTTCCTGACATCATGCAACTAAGTTTTCATCCAACTCCTATAAACTTAATGCACAAGCAAAGAGTAATGAGTTGCATAATTTCGGAAAGAATGGGTTATGCTCCGGGGCTTGCCTTCGCAGTTCGCTTGGGGATCTTCCGAACTTGGGCTCGGGTCTTCAAAAGCTTCAGTTAGATTTGCTTGAGCTTCGCGCTGTTCACCCTCGGACGCGGGCACCAGCTCGTAGGTTCCGTCGGCGAGAGTCGTCGATTCTACATGAGTGCACAGTTTAAGCCGTGGAAATAGCACTTGATTACGATTTGAGAGTCATTACTACAAGGGATAGTTTCTGGTCATGAAATTTTGGATTTAGGCACATCAAGGAAAGGTGTGCTTACTGTAAAAATTTCAGCCAATTTTATGTAACAGATTAATTCTGAAAAATATATTTCATCGTTGCTGTTAGATACTTGTTCTTTTTGTACAGATCAATTGGTGCAACAATTGTGGCTAAGATTTTTACAGGGCTCTCACTTGAGCATGCAGAAGCTACTGTAATTTTTGTAGGATTTATCATGCAGTATTTAGATCATAGAAAATATGACATTCTACACCTAGGCTTTTTAAAGATTCATTTTTACAGGACCCTACACAGGGTTTTTGTCCCTGAAACTTCTTACACAGCAACTTCTACCAAAGTGTAACTCCCAGTAATAATTTGGGGATTTTCCAAGCTAAGACACTATTTTCTTGATTTAATGTATTTTATTAGCACATAAATCAAATAAATAGGTTACTGTGAGATAAAAAGTCTCCTAATTTTTCTCTGGCTTCTAGTTACCAATACATTAGCATAGGAAAAATTTCAAGGGGTGACTCACCACCTAACTACAGGGATAAAACATTCCATTTACACATGAATTAAAACTAAGTTTAACAAACAGCAGAGCTAGAGATGGAATTTGGGTCTGATCTTTTTACACAGTCCTAATCATCCAGCAACTAATTCACTGCCCAAAATTCAGGGTCAGCATTGCTCTAGAACAGTGGGTATAAAATATGTCCATTAAAGCTTCTATTTAATGTAGAGCGAAATATTTTGAGATTCTGAGAAAATTTTTGTAACAAAAGTGGTAGAGTTTGTTCTGAGGATTCTAGAACAGTTGAGTTTGCATTTTTCTGAATTTTCTACGATTTTATACAAATTTTACAAGTTCACTGAATTTGAATCTAGGTTTGAAATTTTCTTTTACAACTAGGTCCTTGAATCTTACGCTCAGAACCTTCTAAAGATTTAAATCCTTGCAATTGGGTCCTCGGCGGCTCGGGTGCGGCGGCCGGCCGAAATTCCGGCGAGGGGGCTCGCCGGCGGCGAGGGGCGAGGGTCGGGGAAGGTTCAGGGGTGCGAGGGCTACCTTGTGGGGGTGTTGTCCAGGTGAGGGACGGCTGGGAAGGGCTCGCCGGCGTTGGAGCAGAGGCGGCGGCGGCGCGGCTCGCGTCGACGGCGGTGCTCCGGCGGGCTTGGGGCGGCGTGGTCCGGTCGGTGAGCTTCAGTGGCGCGTGGGGAAGCTACTCCGGGGCTCGGCTTGGACGGAGGGGGTCGGGGTCGTGCTGTCCACGGCGAGCAGGGGCGGCGGCGGTGACGGTAGCGCGGGCGGCGGTGCTCCGGTGGCTCTGGGTGGCGTTGGGTGGGTCGGTGAGCTGCGGTGAGGTGATGTAGTGGTGGCTGGGTGCTCGGTTTGGGCAGTGGGCGGCTGTGGAGGGCTGCCCACGGGCGGGTGGTGCTCGGCGGCGGCGATGGCGCGGCGAGGCGTTCTGGTGGCGGGGCTTCGCGCGGGCGGTCGGGGTGGCGTTTTTGTAGGGACAGGAGGGGGCGTGGGGATGCCTGGGTGACGCGCGGGGCGGGGCACGGCAGCGGCGTGCACTGGGCGCGGCGGGCGGCGGCAGAACGCCGGCGCGGCGTGCGGCGAGCGGGCGCGGTGACTGGGCGGCCGCGATTGTGGCGTGGGCGCGGTGAGATAGTGCCGGGCGCGGAGTGGGGAAGCAGCAGCGGCAGCGGCTCGGGCGGAGGGCAGGCGCGGCGACTGGTGGGGCGCGGGGGCCGGGGCGGCACGGCGGAGCGCGGGTACTGGCCGGGCGGGCGGCGGCCGGGGCGCGGCAGCACGCGCGGGCGGGGACTGGGCGGCGCGGCGTCGGGGCGGGGGAAAGCCGGCCGTGGCGGGGTGGCGCGGCGGCCACTGGCCTGGCGCCTCGCGCCGGTCAGGCGACGCCGGCCACCTGGCGCGCGGCGGGCGGGCGAGCGCGCGCGGCGCAGCAGAGCAGAGGGGGAGGCGCCAGGGACCGAAATGCAAAAATTCGAAAAAGTTCAGGGGGCTGGGTGCAAACAGGGCGTTTTCTCCTCTTTCTGATTTGAATTTCAAAAACTTTTGAACACGAAAGTTGTTCAAAATAAAAAGTTCTACAACTTTGGTTTCAGGCACAATCTCATTTGGCTTATGGTTTTAAAGTTATTTTAAAAGTTTCAAATGTGCCCAAATGTGCCCAAATTTAATTTGAATTCCAACTGAACCCGTTTTAAATTCTTTCCACCCTCTCATTAGTTGGTTTAACACATAGAGTTAGGCTAATGACATTGATTTCGGAATTTTAATTACCAGGGTTGTCACACTGAGTGCAAGGATGATATCTTGAGGATTTATTATGAAGATTGCCTTCAACTTTTAAAAGAGTTCAAGTCTGCAACAATTGAGCATATCCCCAGGAATTATAATGAAGAGGCCAACAGACTGGCCCAACATGCCTCCGGCTATCGGCCGATTCAGGGAGCGATGATGCTAGAGCTCGCGGCCGATGATTGGCGAAAAGAAATTGCCGATTACTTGAAAAATCCATCCCAAAAAGTGGATCGGCGAATACGTTTTCAAGCTACAAAATATGTGTTGCTTGAGGATGATTTATTTTACCGGACGATTGATGGAGTTCTTCTCAAGTGCCTGGGAACAGAAGAGGCAAAGGTTCTGATGGGAGAGATCCATGAGGGCGTGTGTGGAGCTCATCAATCGGCTCACAAAATGAAATGGATGATCCGGAACAATGGGTATTATTGGCCAACTATTCTTGAAGATTGTTTCAAGTATTACAAAGGATGCCAAGACTGTCAGAAATTTGGTAATGTACAGCGTGCGCCAGCATCGGCTATGAATCCAATAATTAAGCCGTGGCCGTTCAGAGGTTGGGGAATAGATCTCATCGGACAGATTCATCCTCCATCAAGCAAAGGGCATAAGTTCATATTGGTGGCCATAGATTATTTTACTAAGTGGGTGGAGGCAGTTCCTTTAAGGAACGTGACATCGGCCGATATGATTGAATTTGTTAAAAGCCATATTATCTATCGATTTGGTATTCCTGAAACCATCACAACTGACCAAGGAACAATGTTTACTTCTGGAGAATTCAGAGAGTTTGCCGCCGATATGGGGATTAAATTATTAAATTCTTCTCCATACTATGCTCAAGCCAATGGCCAAGCAGAATCGTCCAATAAAGGGATAATCAAACTAATCAAGAGAAAGATAGAAGAGCAACCCAAAAAGTGGCATATGTCTTTGGCTGAATCTTTATGGGCATATAGGATGGCTCGTCATGGAGCCACTAAGATATCCCCTTATCAGTTGGTTTATGGTCATGAGGCGGTCTTGCCTTGGGAGATAAGGACGGGGTCAAGACGTATATCGTTACAAGATCAGTTAGCGGCCGATGACTATTCCTTTCTCATGAAGGACGAACTTGATGACTCGGCAGGTTTACGGTTGAGAGCCTTGATTAGTATAGAATAAAACAAGAAAAGGGTGGCCAGATGGTATGACAAAAAGGTCAAAGTTAAACAATTCTCTCAGGGAGATTTGGTGTGGAAGTTGGTGCTGCCGATCGGGTCCAAAGATCCCAAATTCGGTAAATGGTCACCCACTTGGGAAGGGCCGTACAGAATCGGCCGATGTGCCCCTGGGAATGCATATATTCTGGAGACAGTCGAAGGGGAGGAATTCCCAAGAGCTTTAAACGGACGATATCTGAAGAGGTACTATCCAAGCATTTGGGTAGATGCATGACTTGCAGTAAAATATATCAAGATAATATGGCTGATTTTTCATCGGTTTTCGTCTACACACCTGATGAAGAAAAACGTTGGGATTCATTATTGGATGAAAATGACAGAGTACATGGCCGACATGGTACAAGTCGCCCTTAGAATAAAAATACCGATATGTCTACTGATTACGCCTACGCTGGATTTCTCTCTCGATGCGACCCAGTTCTATCATAAGGCTGAGCCTTTTCTCCTTCGGGTCCTCTGCAGTGGCTCCAATTTCAGCTTGGTTGCAAAGTTCTATCAGGAGGCGGGTCTTCTTCTCCTCCAGATCCTCCATGGCAACTTCGGTCTTAGCTTTACAAGGAAGTGGAGGATTTTTTTTAGAAGATGGTCGCTTACGGACCAAAAAGTGAGCATCTATAAGGTCCCAGTATTCTTGGACAACAGCGGGGACATGATCTCTGAGTTCCTCAGCATGAGCTCTTATCAGATCTGTGTCTGCCTGTGATAGTGGTTCTTCCGAATGCATGATTTCAATCGCTCGTTCTAGACCAGGGCTGAGACGTTTTGGCTAAACAGAGATAAAAGGGGTTACCTAACATCAGAACGATTGAGATGCTCAGGGGAATGGCAGAGGAGAGTTCATACCTGGTTGACAGAGGAAGAAGATGAAGAGGACGAAGAAGACATCTTGCCGTTCAGTTTGGGACAGTAAAGAGGGAAAGAGAAGATAAGTAATGCGTATGCCTCTGGAGATGGTAAAGGGTCTACTTATAAAGGAGAGAGAGGTAGATGGATGGTGAGACACGTCCTATCGGAGTAAACACATACATAAATGCAAAGCTAACTAAAGAAACAGTTCAAGACCAAATCGGCGCAGTAACATTGAAGGAGCAATAAATGTTTGCAATATTCTTTACAACCCAAGGAAAGCATCTATGGCTACAATAGCTTGTCGTCTAATTTGATCGGCCGAATCTAGTACTCTCTGATCATCATCGGCCGATCCTGGAACTTCTGACACACGGCGACAAAGCCTTATCGTTTCACGGGCCAAATGATGTCTTTCTTGCTTCAGCTCACTGATGATGGATGGGAGTTCTTTGAGTTTCTTTTCTTCAGCGGCTATCTCTTTGGTTATCTGCTCCATCTCCTTGGCCAGCTCTGCTCTTCTCCGTTTCAGCCGATCTATCGCGCCGACGATGTCCGGACGGCAGCTTTCGAGGAAGTTGATCTTGTGGTGTACCTCCTGAGTCCGGTGCTTGTATGAATCGACCTCTTCTCGAGTTTTTGCCATCTGGGCACGATCGGCCATGTGGCGCAGCGCCCTGGAAACCGGAATATGCATATGCTCTATATAGGCAGCATGAGCCAAGTTTTCTGACACTTCTTCCGGGATTCGAACCTTGATCTCATTGAAAAGTCGTCGAATCGGCGAAGCATCTTCTACCAATCGGCCGATGTCGTCTTGAAGGAGAGTGCACATACTTTCGAGCTTGGCGCGGACATCATCGGAGGTAGAGCTCGACGAAATTGGGTGTGAAGCAATTTCCTCGTCATCAGGCAAGGAGACGGCAAAGGAGAAGATGCTGTTGTTAGGGGTGTCTTGCTCCTGTGAAGAAATAAAGAAAAGGGTAAGCAAGCAGTAAAGGGGAATCGGCCGGTTCTAATGGTAAGTTCGTTACCTCCTTAAAACGAATTTCTCTTGCCTGCGCCGGTGGAAGCGTTTCCCTTGTCTCAGGGGCTGGTGCAGTTGGCTCGTCGGAAGAAGAGGATTCAACAATTATCAGTGCTCCGCTTGGACCAGCTTCCTAAAAAAGACATAAAAGAAGATCCTGTGAGTATGCTATGGGAAATTGAAATAAGATGGTGTGAGAAATCTGTCATGCCTCTGTTGATCTTCCAGCCGATGTTTGTTGTGGGGTTATAGTCAGCATACCCAAATCGGCCTGACATCAGGATTGGTTAAGTTCTCTGAAAATTAAGAGATCAAGGTAAGAGGTCATTTACCTCGACGAGAGGAGCTGCTGGAGTTTCGGCTTCCACTTGAGACGTAGCCGATTGCTGCGGAGACTGCGGTGGAATAGCTTGTGCAGCCTGGCAGAGGAAGAGAGTTAATGTCAGTGGAAGATTTGAAGAATATATGGGATAAGTAAGATTACCTGAACAGCTTCTACTAATAGCGATGCTGCAGCTGCCCCGACTTCGGCGGTGACTTGAGGATCGGCTATCTCGACAACCGGCAAAGGTGAAGGGATTGGAGTCTCGGCCGATGCCACTGCCATCTGGTCAGCCGATCCGATACGGGAAGTCTCGGCCGATGCCACTGCCATCTGGTCGGCCGATCCGATACGGGGAGTCTCAGCCGATGCTATTGCCGTTTGATCGGCCGATCCGATGCGAGCTCGCACTCGACGGCTGGTTATCTTCGAGGTTGGCCTTTTCGGTGCTCGTTTCGGTCGGCCAGTAGAGATATCCTTGATAGTTGGAGCATGGAAGCCGATAAGTGGATACGACGTGTATTGATGGTGACTATCTATCGGCCTGCCGCTTCGGCTCCGCATCAGAGGGACCTGGCTTTCAGACTGAGAAGATGAACGTGAATTAATAACAAGATGACAATATGGAAAGAAATAGTATTGGAATCGGCTGGGAAAAAGGGCATACCGCTGCATTTGGGTCAATATTTTCTGGATCCAGAATGTTGCAATAAATCGATGGAGATTTGCAGAAAAGGTATTGCTTCCATTCTGCCCACCATAATTTGAATTGTTGGGTGGCAAAAGAGGCAACCGACCAATTATTTAGATCAATAGTACTGGAATCGGGTACTAGGTCGCACAGCCGACTTTAATCAAGACTTGAAGTCAGTCCATCTCTGAATTTCGCTTGACCGGCGAAGTAGACCCGAATCGGCAGTTGGCCAAAACCAAGTTGCCTTGCCGCAGCCGATGGATTGTAGAACTCATAGGTGGGAGAGTCCTTTCCTGAGAAGAAATTGGCTGGCAGAATCCCTGGTTTGATCAAGACATCCATAAGCTCCCTGTCAAAAGTATGGGTGGAGAAGTTGTAGCTTATGTGTAACTCGAAAATCGGCTCCACTGCTTGATATGGATGCCAGCTGACGGTCTGTTCACTAAGGCCATTATAAAAGCATCTGAAGTACTCAGCTGTGCGGGTAGCAGTAAACTGGCAGCCGGGGAAGGCCGATGCCGCTTCTCCAAAAGATCTGCAGCGTCGTCGGACGGATGGATTCTCCTCTGACTCAATGTTAGGGAAAGTTTTGGTCCCTATCCGTTGCTGAGAGACCTTGCTCATGTGTAAATTGAGCCAGAGGGTGATGAACCACCAGGTACCGCCAGGGTTCCCAATCGGCTCCCCCTTTGACAGCTTGGTGCGGATTTGGTGCATCAGGTAATAGGCAGATCCCAGCAGATGTTTTCCAAGGGGGATGGCCGATCCTTGTGACAAAGCCTCCGCTAAAGCTTGGGTGTTTGAAGAGGGTCCAACTGCTCTGCCACAGAAAAAATGCTTTTCTAGCCACATCATCAAAAAGGCAGTATGCTCCCTCTCTGAAACTGTCCCGGTCTTCATATTTTTACTAATATACACTTTCCATCCGCCGATTCCTTTGGTCTCTAGCCGATGTGATGGCTTGAACAGATAGTTGAAAGGGGTATCGGCGGAGGAGACATCGAGGCCGGTCAACAACAGAACATCGGCCAGAGCCGGGGTCATAGGTCCATGTCCGAAAAGGAATGCATTGAGTGCATCAGACCAAAAATAAGAAGCTGCCATGACCAGAGGTTCATTTCTTTCCATCTGAGACAAAGATAGGTCTATGCACTGGCCGATTTTTTGTTCCTCCCACTGAACCTTCCTAGATCTGGCCATTCTCTGGTACCATTCTCTCCAGCCGGGGGTTTCATTTGGCCAGGATCTAAAGGTACCTACCCACTGATCTAGGTCCATGGGCGATTGCTTGAATGGGATTCCGTGAGTCTCTAAACTGATCAGGTCAGTTGGATCAGGGTTTCCCATAGGGCCTAAGCAGATAAGGTCAGGGGATTCTGAGAGGGGGATGGTGATTCGGTGCCTAAGTGCCTAAAAAAGGAGAAAAGGGGAAGAAACTGAGAAAAAAATCCGGAAAGTACTAAAGCAGCAGAAAAGCGAAAGGGAAAAAATTTCAAGCATTTACCTCTGGGATGGAAATCATCGTCGCCGATGGGACTGCCAGGGGAGCCGCCGATTGGGCCGCCGCCGCTGAAGGGGTTGCCGATAGAGCTTCCGTGGATGGAGCGGTCGCCGATGGTGACGCCATTGGAGGATTGGAGCAGGTCGCGGATGAGATCGCCGGAAGGGGGGAAGCGCTTGGAGATCAAAGAGAGCTTGGAAGAAGACGAACAATGGTTCGCTGGAAGAGAATGCTAGATTTGTGGGGAAGAGTAGGCGGAGAGGGCCAATACTTAAGAAAAATCGGGAGAGCAAGGGAAAAGATGGTATTCTTGCCGCGCCGTCTACACGAATTCCAGGGGAGCAGTCGTTTCGCGCGCTCGGTCCGAGGAAATTGCAATCATTGTGCCGCGGAACGGAAGGAGATTTTTACTGCGCCCGTTTCGGAGGAAAAGGTTAAAGAAAGAGTTTCGAAGAAAAAGTTATGTTTTACTCCGAAACTGGGGGGCATGTGTTGACGCCAGATTTTGACACGTGTTAAATCGGCGTCGGGAAAAGAAGGTCGGCCGATGCGGCAGATCTAAAGGCTACAGTAAGGAATCGGCCGATTGAGGTAACAGTTGAAAATCGGCCGGTTGGTGATACAGTTTGCGCCAACAGGATGGGACTATTTCGGAGGGTCCTGGTCAAAAGTTGGTCAACAAGGCAACGCTAAGTCGATCAAGGAGCAATTGAAAAGAATCCTGATTGGATTAGGGGACGGCGGCGGAAGATTCTGCGGGAGTCCGTTTCCTTTAAAAGTTATTATAGATATAGTAATTTTCCTGTTTTTTAAATAAGGTTGTAACAAGTCATGATCGACCAGGAGTCCTAGTTTTAGGGTATAAATAGGGGTCGTCAGGGTCTTGCGAAATATCATCACATCAATCAACAACAATACTTCTACTTTTTTTCAGCAATTTACTTTCAAGTCGGCGACTTCGCCAATACTTTTCTTCTTTCACGAGTTCGTACGGGTTGGCAGGGCTGCATCAACTTGATCTCCGGCCAATTGGTAGGTTCCGCTTATCGAGTAATATCCGAGCTTTAACTACGGGCGCATCGCTGTGGTTTCGTTTGGATTTATTCACCAGTTATCGATATTTACTAGAATCGCAAGTTTTACCTGTTATTCTAGTATTATCACCAGTTATCCAGCTTGAAATCAGAGTAATCGGCTTCGTTATCGTTCTTCTTCGATTTACCATCTTACAGCCGATTAGATCTATTTCAAGTGTTGCATCCGTACTAATTGTTTAGATCGCTCCAGCAGTTTTCTTTACAATTATTACGCGATTATCGGCTGATCCATAGCCGATCATCTTTACAGCAAATCGGCCGATTCGCCGTCGACGCGCTCTTCAGGACAGATCGGAACTCCAGCCGATCGGAGCACCTGGAATTTAATACTTTATTTCCTTGTCAATCAACAGGTCAGATTGACTGGCACGCCGCGCGAACCGCACCAGGGCGATAACCCGAACAGGAGCTAAGTAGATTCTCCCGGGTCGTGTGTCCGACGCTGAAGACCATTGGCCGATTCCTATCCGGCCGATTTTAGCGCCAACACAGAGTTTGACAAAGCTCAAATCAAAGACAAGTAGCAAGATCATAAGGTTTTAGCAAGGTGATCATTGTTTGGCTTTGGTAGGAATTTAACATCTGAGGAGCCGAGCTAGAGAATTTTGAAAACTTTTCAAAATAAACCAAGTACTTTGCAAGGAAGAGTTTTGGTTCCATTCATCCAGCCATGTCACAAAAGTCAATTATCAGATAACATGGGTTCCTTATAAAGTTTTTGTTCACAAGCACAAGGCAAAAGACTAGGAATAAAGAGTATGCAAATTTATTCATGGAAGCACATGGAGTGTAAACGACACTCTTATTTTGAGGAGTTTGGCAAGGTTCAGTAGTTTAATTTTGGTGATTAACATGAGATTCATTTAAACTCAAGAACTTAGGGAGTTAGAGGGTTGAGTTGCACAAACCATCCTTGAAGAGGAAGAAGAGGAAACTGAGGGAAGTCAGAGGTGGTTTGGTCGAACTAGAGGCTTGACCATTCCTCTCTGGATCCCATCTGTCCCGTTCTTTAGCGTGCTAGGCTGTCCGATGTTGTGCAACATGTTGGGGGAGGATCTTGAATGAGTGTGTATTTGATGAGCTTAAGAGATCTCCCCCACACTTATTCTTGTACCTGATAGAACTCACCAAGCATTGAACAAAAATGCAAGAGTAAAACTTTGTGTATACAAAGTGAAACTCTGCATTTGTTCTGCTTGGTTCCTCGTGTATCTGTCTCCTTGTGGGCCCAAAGAGCGTTGTACGAGTGTTGGGGTTTTTTGTTCATTGCTCCTTGGTTGTTTCTTTTTATTCCCTGCAAAAGGTTAGTGGACAACAAATACTCGAAGGATGCAAAAAGAGTTTTGGGAGAATTTTATTATTGCCTTGAGATTAGTTGTTCACACTCATGCTTAAGGAAAATCAAATTCAAAGGTTTAATTAGCATGGATTCCAAAATGTTTGCCAACATTTTATTTTATTTTATTTTTTTCAAGAGAGATTATTTTTTTTTCAAATGTTTTTCTTTTTTATTGATCACCAACTTTTTATCTTTTCAACATAACTCCAATAAGGCTCAGATAAAATTGCATGAACATAACAAAAGCAGTGTTTTGACACTATACTCACGGTGCACCTTGAAAGGTGGTGTGTGCCTCCTTTGCATGTTGTGCAATTCTTTTTGAATTGTGTCCCGGGCCTTGGTTTGTCTCCCGCATGAACTTAAGGACTTCATCAATTTTGAGAATCTCCTGCGAGGGTTAGTCTGCAAAAGAATATGCATCCAATGTCTATGAAAGTATTAACTCGTTGGTTCATTAATCAACACTCAACACCAAGTTTCATTTTGATTAAGGAAGGCAATCTTAACCAAAGCACCATGCTTAATTTAAAAGAGCCTATGGATGCAACTAGCTAGAAAACATCCAAACCAGAGCATACGAACATAGACAAAGGAAGCAGGGATTTAGAAGATCAAGCTATGTTCAAATGGAGATAAACATGGGTGAGGAATTGGTGAATCATACCTGAGCATTCTTACCAGCAGCACACGAAGACCATCTTCTCGACCAATGTTATAGCTTTGGTGATGGTGTGGTCAAGGAGGGCTCTTCCAGCAGCAGTGTCGATGTGGGCTCTTGATGTAGGAGTCAGCCCATTGTAGAAGCCTTGGAGAACGAGCCATTCGTCCATCCCATGATGGGGACAGGCTAAGATGTACTCTTGTAGCCTTTCCAAAGCTTCCGGTACGGATTCCATCCCTGTCTGCTGAAAACTTGATATTCTCCCGTGCAGAGTGTTGGTTTTGCCCAGCTGGAAGATTTGTGCGAGGAACGTCATGGAACATTTTTCCCACGTGCGGACGGCTTCTTTATTCTTGTAGAACCACTGTTTCACCTTTCCCGGGAGGGAGAAGGGAAACAGACAGAGCCTGACATCATCAGCTGCGATGCCCCATATGATTATGGTCTCGTATAGCTTCAGGAAGTTTTGAAGTTGTTGTAGCAGCAGCCTGGTCACATATGGTTGTCGATGATTCCTCCATTTCGATGCAAGTTGAAGTAGAGGAAGGTGTTCAGACCATGATGACTCAGGTGATCATTAAAGCTAGGTCACACACACGGCTAGTGTGTTGGAACCATGGGCCTCAGTGGCTTGTCCTAGTAGCACAATGTTGTGGAATTGGAGGCGTAAGATACGTCTCCTCTCGCTTGTGTGAACAAGTGCTAGGCAGAGTGGAGCAACAAGGGCTTGAGGAGGAAGAGGTGCAATCCTCTAGCTTTATGCGCGCAGGAGCTGCTGGAGCGAAGCTATGCAAAGCTGGGAGCGGATGGAAACTACGCCAAGGCTTTGCAAGCGAGAGCAAGGCTAGGTGGAGCTAGGCTGTGAAATGATTTCTATCAAGCTGCAAATGCCATGTCTCAGAGGCCCTCTTAATGTGGCGGCCTTTGATCATGTGAATCGTGCTAGCTTGCTCTCATTTTCTTTGTCTGTCCTTTTTTTATTTTCTTCTTCTTCTTTTTTTCTCTTCATTTTTTCATCTTCTCTTTCTTTTTTTTCTTCTTTTTTTCAGTCTCTCACTCTCTCATTCTCTTTTTTTTCTATTTTTTTCTTTACTCACTCTTTTTTTTCCTTTTTCTTGGCAAGATAGTGCTACCACCTACCTTGGTACGGATGGATCTTGTTGCGAGGTGCTCACCAACCTCCCCCACATTTGAAGTTTTGTGTCTCACGACACCAAAAATCAAGTGTGCGATGTCAGTATCTCCTTCAGAGTGTGTTCCATCACCAAGTGTGTAGTTGGTGCAGCTCTTATGTTGTTAGGCATCGCATGACCCTCGTTCTTCTAATCCCAACCTGAAATGGTTAGCGACCAAGAATACCCGAAGGTGCATACTATCCTAGAAACAAGTTCTTGCATTTATTGAATAAAGAGGTACTTTTTTTTTTGGAGAGGGGAAAGAAGGTCCGGGCCATCTCCCGGTAGTGCTTCGTTTATGGTCACAAGCTCGACCATGGGGGATTTATCCTGCAGCTATCAATGGTGATGTAGTTCCCGGCTTCACCACCATTTGTTGATTTATCATCATCGTTCAAGCTGCCTGGTTAGTGCCACAGTGCATCCATGAAATTTGCAATGTTTACGATAAACAAAAACATCTACAACCATCCTTCTAAGCATTTTTCTAGAGAAGACCGGAAGGTGGTTGTGATTTTTGTGGAAGCACATGGTACTAAGTGAGACGGACTCTGGAGACTCCTTATGCGAGCATGATTCTTGAGGAAAAATGAAAGAGAAGCTTTCATGCTCGTTTGAGGAATTCTCATCCTCTAGATTCAAAGTATCGGGAAGGTCCATGGCACAAAAGTTCTCCTCCTCAAGAGATTCATCATGGAAGATTGGACCAGAGGGACAAGGCTTATGCTCGAGTGAGGGTGATGATGGCTGTTCCATTTCACAAGGATGAAAAGCAGGCCTAGGTGAAATGAACGGGGATACGAACTTCACCTCCTCAAGCAAGTCATGGTCGGGATGATGCTTTGCCATTGGAATTTCTGGACAAAAGATAGGAGTGGCGAAAGCATTTTCTGCAAATTCATTATAGAGGCTCCCTTTGTGATGAATTTGTGTGGAGAAGATTTTCTAAAGGGAAGCCTATGAGGAGATCAAAATCGAGGATGGGATAGATGTGAAAGTCTAGATGCACCTTGATTTTGTCTATCTCGATCGGTACGGCCCTAGTGATCCCCCGACATTCAAATATAAGTCCTGAGGGACTTTTGAAGAGTCTATCGGTGGGGACTAGAGGCATGCTTCCTATGAACGTGTCCGTGAAGAATTCGGACATGATGCAGGCCTCGACAACGGGATCGTGAAGGGCTTCTACGGCAGTTTCTCCTATAGAACAATGGATGGTTGTGGAAGGTGAGCTAATTCGGATTGCTTTGGAAGAACGCCTCACTTCCTCGGACCATTCCTTCTTCGTGGTCTTTTTGAGATAAGATTTGCTAGGAAAAGAAGAGGCTGCCGTAGGTCTCTCACAAAAGAGATTCGAGGTGTTTGTAAGGTTTTCATAAGGGTCATCCTTGAATAGGAAAGAGAACTCCGAAGGTTGAATTTCTTCTTTCTTCGATGTTCGTGGTTCGGGAGAGGGCTCAACAGGTGAATCATGGGATGTGCAATGTAAAGGGTTTGATTCGGCTTATGAGGGGCTCTCATGGTGCTTCTTGGACTCCTGCTGGGGCTCGTATGGACATGGGCGGGCCTACATTCTATCAAAGGTATTCAACTGAATACCCATTATTTTTGGCAAAACTTTTTTTATATATGTAATGTATCATATGTATATAAATTAAAAATACAAATATTACACAATATAACGGACTTCCAAACTCCTAGTTTCTGCTTCGTGCTGGAAAATCATAGCAGCCCACGTCCCACCCCTCCCCACCCAACAGCCCACAGGCCCATTAGCGGTCAGGCAGCCAGTGAGCCAGCCTGACCGACAAGCCGAGCGCCCCCCTCGGTCCTTCGATTCCCCAATCCCCAGCAGCAAGACCGCAGCAACACTAGCTTGGCAGCTAGGCGGGCCACGGGATCCAGGCAGCGGTCGGGCCAGCGCCACAGCCAGGCAGGTGAGCAGGGCTCGGGCGTGCACGGCGTGGCGCGCGCGGCATGGGCGTGGTGCTGCCATTTTGCCCAGGGCAGCAGGGCCTCCACAGCTCCGCCGCTCCAGCAGTTGTGCTCCTATGGGGCATGGGCGAGCAAGCAGGAGCAGAGACCTGAGCGAAAGATGAGCTGACTAGTGATAAATTCGATCTCTGTTTTGAAAATTATTGTTGTAATTTACAAAATTAGGGCTGTCAAGAAAATACACCTTTTGAAATTTTGAGTACCCACCTTCCAAATTCTGGGCCCGCCCCTACGTATGGATGGGTGAGAAAAGAAGAGTTTCCTAAGATGTGATCTAGGATGTTCTTTCCTTCCGTTGGAGTTTTATGTGCAAACGAACCTCCAGCGATAATCTCAAGATCATCGGCAGAGTCCATGTCTAAACCTGTGTAAAAGATGTGCAAAGCTATATCATCGTATAGACTAGTCTGGGCTTGATGCTAAAAGGTTTGAGAATCTAGCCCATGCTGCACCTATGGACTCCTTCTCTAATTGTCCGAATGCAAGGATGTCACTTCGGAGAGAGACTATGTGGGATAAAGAACAAAACGAGTGTCAAAAGTCATCTCGGAGCTCTTCCTAATCACCATTCATACTCCTCACGTTGTGAGGGTACCATTGTTCCGCCTTCGCCATGAGAGAAAAGAGGAACAATTTCCACCTCAAGGTTTCTTGTGTCATGCCTGGAATTACCAGGCACGAACGCAGTTCCTCGAACTCTTGCAAATGACGGTGGGGATATTCATTTTCTAATCCGGAGAAGGTTCATCCCTGAATAATGGCAATGATGCCAGGATAGAGTTCATAGACAGAAGCTGTGATAGGCTTTGGAGAGGTTGACGGCTCTAAGAACTCATCCTCGAGAGTAGAGAGTAGGTGGGTAGAAGGGTTTTCCATGGTATAAGGATAAAAATAAAAGAAAGGCTAAGAGAAAGGCAAAAGAAAGGATACACAGGCAAACTAGGTTCGTAGACAACTACAGCAACCGCTCCCCAGCGACGACGCCAGAAATGCTTGTTGGTATTTCTTAACGATCACAGATAAATCCGCAAGCGCACGAAAGATACTGTTGTAGCACTTCACCCGGAGAGTATTCAGGGTATCGTAACTTTACAGGGAACGGATGTGTAAAGGTCTGCTAGCTAGTTTACCCAAGGAAAAGAAAGAGGTAGAATGGCTTAAGGGCAGTGTGGTTATCCAAAGGTAAAGGAGTCAAGGAAAGGTATACTTACGATACCGATCGTTTGCTTCAGGCACCGGTCTGACCCTGGTCTGCCAGGACCCTCCGGCTATTAGCTCTACTCCGAACCCGGACGTGGGGGACTTCACTAACCATGAAACAGTTTCGTAGCGGACCAACAGGGCTGTCACCACCTGCGGTCTACCCCTGCAATACCGTGGGACTCGCAGCAAACAAAGGTAATCTAGGGCCTAAACACCACGTTTATGCCTTTGACTACTATCTAGCGAAGCGCAGGGTTTACCTGTTCAAACAAGGACCCTCACTAGAGCACCCGCTACTAGAACGGACGATGAACCCGCAAACGAACAATAATGAAAGGATAACTTAACCAAGATCTTACTAGAAGATGAACTCGGATACTTACTCAACTGAATCGTATCTGCAGAGGTACAAAGACGAAGAGTAGCCGACAAGCCCGGCTCTTCTTCTCACTTCTTCCTCACACACTCCCTACTCTAAAGATACAAGTGGAATGGCTCCTCTACAACTTCTTCTCCAAAGATGTGTTGTGTGGGCTGTCTCCTCTCCTCCTTTTATATCTTAGATAGGTCGGTTCCCGGGGGAGATAAATATGGAAACACTTGGAACCGCCTTTGGGAGGATAAGATCAATCTTCCCGCCAAGATTCGCATGGGAGTCTTGCAGGTGGGTCCACATCTTGATTCTTGTGTGTTTCCTTCTTTGTACGTCGGTTTGTCCTGCCTTGTAGGCCTTCTCTCATGCGTGTGACACAGGATGCGATCTTCTATGTGTTTTTGCTATGTTCACTTGTGTTTTCCTTTGTGTATCACTTATGGGTGCCTGCAAATTATAACTCAGCAAAGCTTGTGGAAATGGTTAAAGTTCAACTTCTATCTCTGGGTTTTGGTGGCTATTTAGCTTGAATGCGGCAGAGGTTGACGGTCGAATTCGTCACTTAAGGACCGTCAACAGCGGGTAGCAAAAAGCAGGATCGGAATCTAAGTTGTTGTGAGCTATGATATGGTTTAATAGAGTTGCTACGATGTTCTCCTAAGTGATGCTTGATTTCCGGAGTATTTATTTTGAAAAAAATACAAAAACAAACAAAGTTCCTCAATGATATGAAATTCTCATCCAAAGTCATATGTTGATCCAGTTGGAAACCCTCCACATATGCAACTTGTTATCTCATTGAGCTTTACCAAATCATTGTGACACTCCACCATATGCTACGCTTCTACACAAGAAGTGAGCAAGCATTCCATTCTTCCATCCACAATTAAAAACTCCATATTGCCTCATGACCACTCTCTCCAAAGTTCCACAAGAAAGAGGAGTATGGGCTATATATATATATAAAAAAAGAGAAAAAGAAAGAAAGAAAGAAAAGATGCATACCCAAAGAAGGCATGCCACATGCTCACAAGGCATGTCAAAAAAAAATAAAAGAAAAAGATGCATGCCCAAAGAAGGTATGCCACATGCTCCCAAGGCATGTCAAAAAAAAGAGAAGAAGAAGAAGATAGCCCATGCTCGAAAGAAGAAAATAAATGGAGAAATGGTCCATAAAAAGGAGTTCATCCACCATCCACCAAAAATATCCACACATTTGCACTTCTTGATCAAGGTTTATGACTTGTCTCTCCTTTGGATCCGGTTTTTGACTTAGCAATACATGAGAAACAAGTAGGCATTCATATCCTCCATACCTACAACTCCACAAATTTTAACCTTTAAAGATAGGAGGAGGAAGAAAGGGCAAAATAAAAAGCCTTGGTGAGGAATCATACACAATGAGCAATCTGAGAGATCATTGGAGGAACTTTGAAAATTTCTTTTGAAAAAACTTATAAAAATATTAGCACTCTACAAAACCTTTCTGACTCACAAAAACCTTTCTCGATTGACGATCGAGCAAAGAGGTAAGAAATATTAGCACTCTACAAAACCGTTCTGACTCTCAACCGCCAATGATAAGGTAAAGCTATAACCCCACAAAAGAACACTTTGTTGTGCCTAAGGTATATGTTGGAAATGCAACATTGAAGCAACTCCTGATCAACAACATGAAAGCCTTGTTTTGCTCGGGATGAGCAAAAGGCTAGCTTGGGGGTGTTGTTGACGGTCGTTAAGTGCAAAATCTGACCGTCAACTATACTCACAATCAAAGGAAAATCATACCTCTTACTCACATAATTTTATCACTAACCTAGTTCCACGGTTGTTTTGCCACATTAACCATTTCAGGGATGCAACTCCGGAATAAGAGGAAAACACGATGGATACGCAGCAAAACAAACACAGAAGATCATCTGCTACAACCCACTTACAAGAGGGACCCACATGTCAGAGCAAACGGGCGCGCCAAGCAAGCAAACATATGGAAACCTCACAAGGGCCCACTGCTCAGTGTACCAGAGAAGGCAGAGCCGGGGGAGGCTCACCTAGGATTCGGCCGAATCCCAGGGTCAGCCGAACCTGGCTGGCATCCCGTCTAGGTGCCCTTTGGCGTGGCGTAGCTCCTAAGCAACCTGATTCTCCTGGCTAAGGTTTCCTTATCAAGCGATGGCGGGAACCGACCTTGGAGACTATAAAAGGAGGCCCTCACCCCCTCATTCAACACACACAACACTTGAAGCCTCTCTCTCTCCCTCTCACAAGACTTGTACTCCTTAGGGTAGTGGAGCTAGGCTAGTGCCTCATCTCTTAGCGAAGCAAGTCGTCCTCAGTGCCGAACAGCAGTCCTTGGCCTTGGTAATGGCTTTGTATTCGAATAGTCGGTACTCTATTCTTAATGCAGAGTTGAGCCTTGGTTGTTTTGGTATCTCAGTAGTATATCATGCCTTACATTGTTATGCTGCTTTGCTAGTTAATCTTATCATGACTTGGTGCTTCATTAGTTATGCTTTACATATGATTAGGCCAGATGATCTGGGTAAGGATATTGGTTCGTCGTGCCTTAGGGCTTGCTTTAGCGTCTTACTCGTCCATCTGAAGGGTGGGAGACCCGGGGGCGCTGGGGTAGTGACTTCATACATGAGCGTGGTGCTCGGGTATGCGGGATCCTTCGAATATGACTGTGCTCCACGGTGTTACTGGGGTAGACGGCAGGTGGTGACAGCCCTGTCCGTTCACTACGAAGCTGCTTCGTGGTTAGTGTACTCCCCTACGTTCGGATATGGTGTAGGAGTTCTGAAAGATGTAACGGCCCGGATGTACTTCGGGACGGGACATTCTCCCTGGTATCCCTAATTTCCCGGCACCTGTAGTCCTAACCATGTGTAAGTTGCATGACCCTTGCTTGCATGAATAGATACTGTTAGGACCTTGTTGTATGCCTATTCTCCCACCAACCTTAGGTTTATTCGTTTATTCTTTATCTAGAGTTGGCTTGAGCGTGTGTGTCGCATTATCCTCATTCATACCTTTATCATCACTTACCCCTGTATTGCTATAGTCTATATCTTATTCATGCTATCTCGATTATGTACCCAGTAAAATCTTTTACATCATGCCCTCCTTTGGGAAAATATAAATAACGATACCCGAATACTCTCCGGGTGAAATGCTACAATGGTATATCCGTGCGCTTGCAGATTCATTTTGTCATCGTTAAGACATACCACATGGTATTTCCTAGTGCCGCTGCTAGGGATGGGACTAACACCCTCGTTCCTAGTGGTGACGCTAAGAAATGCCAACACCTGGCACGCCAGCTGTCGGTGTTTTACCGCCAAGCCCAACGAGGGATACCCCCGAGGTGGTAGGTTGTAGGTAGGGTGTCGCCGAGATCAGGAACTCGAAGGTGCAAGGAACACAATGTTTAGACAGGTTCTAGCCGCCGAGAGCGTAATACCCTACGTTCTGTGTGGTTTGTATTGCCTTAAAGGTTATGAGATGTTTTGGAGGGGTCCCTGCCCGCTCTTATATAGTCTGGGGGGACAGGGTTACATGGTAGTCCTAGCTGGGAACGGTCTGAGGAGTCCTACCCGAGTACGCTGTCGGGTAGTTTCCTTACGTCCGACTAGTCTTAGTTCTATACAACTAGTTACAATGAGGATAAGGTATGGCCCATGTGCCATCCCCTATTACAAGAATATGTATGCCAAGTGTGTAGTCCCATTGCCCCGGGTCTGACAGGTGAGCTACCGACACGTACTTGACCTCAATACCACTTTGTTCGCAGAACTCCCAGAACTCGTGTGATGTGAAATTGGATCCCAGGTCAGTGATGATTGTATGAGGGAACCCGAAGCGGTGGAGGATGTCACAGATGAAAGTGACTACTCGATCCGCTGTCAGTGTTGTGATTGGCTTGTACTCGATCCACTTTGTCAACTTGTCGATAGCCACCAACACATGAGTAAAACTTCCTGGTGCCATTGTCAATGGCCTGATCATGTCGAGGCCCCAGCAAGCGAACGGCCAAGAAGGTGGTATGGTGATCAGTTTGTGGGTAGGGACATGACCTTGTTTACCAAAGAATTGGCAGTTCGTGCATCGGCGAACGACATCTTCAGCGTCAGCCAAAGCCGTAGGCCAATAGAACCTGGACATGAAAGCCTTCCCGACTCGTGTACGGGAGGCTGCATGATTGCCACAAGCGCCCTCATGAATTTTTTCCAGGATTTCTCGCCCTTCTACGGTAGTCACGCACTTCATAAGTATCCCTGTTGCTGATCCATGCTTATAGAGCTTGTCTCCCACTGTTGACAATTCTAAACGCAATCACAAGGAACGGTTAAGTCCCCAGCAACGACGCGAGAAATGCTTGTGGCGTTTCATAGCGTCACCACTAGGGACGGTTAAGCCCCTAGCAGCGGCACCAGGAAACGCCGTAGTGGTATGTCTTAATGATTACAGAAAGGATCCGCAAGTGCACGGATATACCACTGTAGCATTTCACCCGGTGAGTATTCGAGTATCGTTATTTATATTTTCCCAAAGGAGGGCATGATTGTAAGAGTTTACTTGGTACAAGAGCAAGACGATATGAATAAGTCATAGACTATAGCATAAACAGGGGTAAGTCGTGATAAAAGATATGAATAAGGGTAGAGTGACACACACACGGGCCAAACTCAGGATAAAGAATAAACAAATAAACCTACGGGTTAGCGGGAGCAAAGGCATACAAGGGGTGTCCTATTAGTATCTATTCATACAAGCAAGGGCTACACTCTAATCATGCTTAGAACTGCAGGTGCCGTGAAAATAGGGATAACAGGGAGAATGTCCCATCCCGGAGTACATCCAGGACGTTACATCTTTCAGAACTCCTACTCCGAACTCGAACATGGGGGACTTCACTAACCATGACGGAACGTTATGGCGGACCAACAGAGCTATCACCTTCTATGGCCTACCCCTCCAATATCGTGGAGCACGGGCATATCCGAAGGATCCCGCATACCCGAGCACCACGCCTGTGTATGAGGTCACTACCTTAGTGTCCCTGGGACTCCCACCCTTCGGATGGACAAGCAAAACACTAAGGAAAACCCGAAGGCACAACGAACCGTTATCCTTACCTAGATCATCTGGCCTAAGCATAAAGAGAGTATAACTAATGAAGCAACAAGCTAAGGCATGACACATTACCAGGATAGTATAACAAGCAAGAGCATGATAGACTATCAAGATAACATAACAACCAAAGCTTAGCTCTATGATATGAATAGGATACTGACAAGTCGAATACAAAGCCATACCAAGGACCGAGGATTGCTCTCCGACCCCGAGGACGACTGGATTCGCTAAGAGAATTCTAGCCTAGCTCCACTGCCCTAGGAATACAAGTCACAAGTGATAGTGGAGAGAATGGCTCCAAGTGTGGTGTGTTGAATGAGAAGGGGAGGGCTCCTTTTATAGCTCTTGAGGTCGGTTCCCGCCATCTTCCCACATGAAAACATATGCAACCGACTTGAGGAGGGTAGGATCAAATCTCCCGCCAAGCCTCACCTGGACTGCTTCCAGTCCAGGTTCGGCCGCACAAGGGGCTTCGGCCGACCCCCTAGCACCGCCTCTCGCAACCTCCTTCGCCTGGGTGACTGCCTGGTGGGTCCTCTGCACCGTGGGATGCGTTTC
Organism: Panicum miliaceum; assembly: GCA_032594955.1. Lineage (NCBI taxonomy): Eukaryota > Viridiplantae > Streptophyta > Magnoliopsida > Poales > Poaceae > Panicum > Panicum miliaceum. The sequence goes on along the minus strand of CM064061.1, from coordinate 41,418,018 downwards.
CAATTTTTGTACGTTGGTTGGCTATGTCATGTGGGCCTTCTCTTGGGTGTGTGACGTAGGATGCGATCTTCTGTGGTTTCTATTGCGTCTTCTTCATGTTTTCTTCTTATTTCGGACTTGCATCCCTGAAATGATAAGTTCTCCAAAACAACTGTGGAGCTAGGTTAGTGATACAAATATGTGAGTAAGAGGCATGGTTTTTCTTTGTTCATGAGTATCGTTGACGGTCGGATTTGGCATTTAAGGACCGTCAACAACACCCCCAAGCTAGCCTTTTGCTTGTCCCTGAGCAAAACAAGGCTTTATGTTATTGATCAGGAGTTGCTTCAATGTCGCATTTCCAACCTATACCTTAGGCATAACAAAGTGTTCTTACCATGATTTTGAATAAGTTGACCTTGATCTTTACCTCTTACCTTACTCCTGTCGGGCTTGTAGCTTCTCCTCATCTTTGGCAGTTGAGAATTAGAATGGTTTTGTAGATTGCTAGTATTTCTTACTCTTTTGCTCAACCGTCAATCCGGAGGGTTTTTTGTAAATTTTTTCAAAATAAATCTCAAAGTTCCTCAAATGATCTCTCGGGTCGCTCTTTTGTGTATAATTCCTCACCAAGGCTTTTTATTTTTCCTTTCTTCCTCATCCTATCTCTAAAGGTCAATATTTGTGAAGCTGTAGGTATGGAGGGTATGAAGGCACACTTGTTTCTTATATATTGCAAAGTAAAAAACCCAATCCAAATGAGAGACAAGTCATAAACCTTGATCAAGATGTGCAAGCATGTGGATATTTTTGGTGGATGGTGGATGAACTCCTTTGCATAGACCATCTCTCTATTTATTTGCTTCTTTTGAGCATGGGCTATCCCTTCTTCTTTTCTTTTTTTTTTTGACATGTTTTATGAGCATGTGGCATACCTTCTTTGGGCATGCATCTTTTTCCTTTTTCTCTTTTTTTTTGACATGCCTTGTGAGCATGTGGCATACCTTCTTGGGGCATGCATCTTTTTCCTTTTCTCTCTTTTTTTCAGATAGCCCATCCTCATCTTTCTTATGATATTTGGGAGAGAGTGGTCATTGCGGAAAAGAAGAGTTTTTCTTTGTGGATGAATGAATGAAATACCTGCTTACTTCTTGTGTAGAAGCATAGCATATGGTGGAGTGTGTACGTGATCTTTATCATTTGACAACGCTCAATGAGATAACAAGTTCCATATGTGGAAGGTTTTCAATAAGAATAACATATGGCTTTGGATAGGAATTTCAAATCATTGAGGAACTTTGTTTGTTTTTGTATTTTTGAAAAGATAAATACTCCAGAAATCAAGCGTCACTTGGAGAAGATCATAGCAACTCTATTCAACCATATCATAACTCACAACAACCTAGATTTGGATCATGCTTTTTGCTACCCACAAGTTTCGAGTTTAAGGTTTGAACATTAAGCCAACGAACCCAAAACTTAGCAAGAGCACTAAGTTGTAACTAGGCAGGTGAAGGAAATTAACAGAGCAACTATTCATCATCTCAACAAGGAAAACTACACCATGCTTACTACACATACAAAAGCAAGTAAATATTTTTGGTCTTTTTGGTTTTGCAAATTTTTATTTGTTTTTAGTTTTGCAGATTTTTATTTTGTTTCATGCATAAAGGTTTGAAAGCAAAAAAGGGAAGTTAAGATACAAGATACCTCTCGGTGGGGGTCCTCCCCCAAGCTAGCTTCAGGCTCACTACTGCTGGTCGGGGTTAAACCCTCTCCAACGGTAGTAAGCTCTCCACTCCTCCTGCTGTTGCAGCTGCCTCTGCTCCATAGCGTGGATCCTTTCGCCGGTGTACTCCAGCCATGCTTGGTTACTCTTGATGTGCTAGTGCAGCATGTTTTCAATGTTGTCGGCCTGGACCCGCAGCTCTCCTAGCTGCTGAGTAACGGAGCTGAAGTCATGGCTGGAGGCTGTGCGTCGTGCGAGGCTCGGGATTCCGCTTGAACTGGAGCTGGTGGACCGGCGGCTTGGAGCCTGCCGTGCCCATTCCTCAGTGCTTGCGCTATGCCAGGACGAACCTCCCGCTTGTGCCACTGGCTCGGTTTCTCTTCTGGCCCTGCTCGTTGTGGTCCTGCAAGGTAAACTAGAAACACTATGCCTTCTTGCCGCCTCTTCCGGAATGAGAAGGGCAGTTAGTGACTGGCAATTATACAAATAATACCTCGCGTTTGGCAACGGGATCTTATTTGCATAACCCAGAGAGAAGAAAATCAAGGAGTCATTCGGGCCCTTCTTGAGGATGTGGCCTTGAACCAAATAAGCCTCATCGATAAAAACACGATCACCCTCAATGAAGGAATTATTGTTTTCTTCTAAGGCGCCAATGCTTGAAGCGATGCGTGTTATCAAATAAGTGCATTCAATAGGACCCGTCACCTTGAAATTCTGAAGCCAACGGTTAACTATTTCTTTCACGGGAGAGACTTGAATCTTGTTGACCATGGCATATAGGATCATCAACTCATCGTTGCGCACGACTCGGAAATCACCTCCTGGAAAGAGAGTGATGGCAAGCCACTTGTGCATCAAACGAAGAGTCGGATTTTGAATGTCATTGCACCGAGGTGCAAATTTGCCATGAACAACTTGACCCGAAATCAAACCCCAAAAATCAAGACGATTAAAACCGCGGCAAGCATGCTCAAGAGAAACCGGCAAGCGTTTGCTAAAACCAAGGTGGTGACTCAACATTTTCCAAGTAAGATAATACTCTTTTTCAAAAAGCCGAAAGCAAACACCATCATCCACCTCTTGAAGAGTGCAAAGAAACTGAATGGTGAGGAGTCGAGAACCATACTCCTCAATGGGCACAAAACTTCCCCAACCGACCACATGCCAAACATTAGCAAAGTCGAGGTCCATACCTATTTTTGTGAGAAGTTCCGGGTCGAAGGCTTTGGTGTGACCAAAGCTTCGGCGCTTGAGGATGGCGTAGGCTTGGCGCTTGCGGTCGGTGCGCAAGTCGAGGTGCGGGCATCATCTTCATTTATCTCCATGTCCTCGGCTTGAACATCTTCTTGCACTTCTTCTTGTTCGCCTTGTTCTTCGTAGTCCATCATGCTTGGGGTCAGAGTTGCTTCCGAAGAGTGATGGGAGCTTGAGCCACCTCGGGAACGAGATGAGCTTGCTCCCGTCATTTTCTTGAGTGCACCGGAGAGCTTCCGTCCCACGCCCTTCATGCTTGAACACGAGAACAACAAGAACAACTAGGTTCGGGTTACGTTAGTGAAAATGCAATGGAGATTCTTACCAAACATTTTTCCTTCGAATGCGCGGAATTTTTCTTGCAGCAAAGGAATGAGAGAGAGATTTCTTGAATCCAACTTGAGCAAAAATCCAATGAAAACCAAGAGCAAAGAGTGTGAGAGGGAGTGAGTGAAAGAAGTGAAGTGTGAGTGCTTCAACCCCCCTTTCTCGGCCTCTATTTAAAGACCGGAAGCACGAGCACCTTGAAAACGGTCATCTAGCAATGGCTAATAGCCGTTGGAAAAAGATGGGCCAGAGAGCCGTTGGGGTGGGGTCGGCCGCACCCCTAGGTGCGGCCGCACCCTGGCTGGCCCCATCGGCTGACAGCCTGGGCCCACTGCCTCATAACGGCCAAATGCTTTTGAATTTTTGGTGCTCAAATAAAGTTTGCTCCGAGAAGATGTTCAAATGAATTTTTCAAAGGAATTTTATGCTCGGAAATATTTTTGGAATTTTTTGTAAAAAGGAAAAAGTGGCTAGAAAAATTCCAGCATGCAAGAGAATTTCGGAAAATCAAATATGAAGTGGAGAAAATCAAATGGGGTGAAAAATCAAGTTGTGGAAAAATTCAAACATGAGATAAATACCAATTTACCTTTGGCAAGGGCTTGTCGCTTAAAGTCCGACAGGCACGACTTTTCTCTGGCGTTACTTACCATTTGCCGCCTCATCGCAGAGAATTAGACGAAGATGAACTTTCGATCTTCCGCCACACCTTCTTGATTTTCTTTCTTTTGGGCTGTGTGGTTGGTTCTTCTGGCTGGGGTTTGGGTGACCCCAGAGCGGGCTTCCGTCATAAGCTTGTTGAATTATGAAGCGCTGCTCTTGCCTGTATTGGAATCTGAAGAAAATATTCTCTGTTCCGATGCGGAAACGGATGTGTCCTGCCCCGACGTCTATCCTTGCCTTGACGTCCCTTAGAAAGGGGCACCCAAGGATGAGCTGTATACCTGTGTCGCCTTCCATGTCGAGGACGAGGACGAAGGAGTTCTTAACCCGTACGAGTATATTTTCGACTATCCCTTCGGGATATCGAATTGTGGAATCGGTGAGCTGCACGTACATGAGCGTTGGGGATAGAGCAGGATATTTCAGTTGCTCAAAAATAACCTTGGGCATAATGTTTATGCTTGCCCCAAGGTCACAGAGGGCCCGATTGTAGTGCTAATCGTAGATAGAACAATGGATCATCGGCACTCCTGGGTCTCCGTGCAGTGTGGCTGTCAGTCCTCCCCATGCATTTGTTTTGGCATGTGAGGGTTTTCCTACATGGTTAGCACGTGGAATCCTCCGAGACAGGTTGCCGCATCTGGTAGACACCATATTAACATTTTTGACGGGAACCTCCGGTTGCCCCAGAATTTTCCCGTCATCCACAACAGAAACAGCGGCAGCAATTTGCGCAAGTTGAGTTTCAATCATTTTATTAAAGCTTAATTGATTCTTGAGTGCAGAAGAAAGAGTTTCAACTTTTATGTTTAAACTCTCAAGAGTTTTATCATTGGCAGCAAGCTTTTTGTTTATAGATTCATTGATTTTAGCTTGGCCAAAAACAAGATCTTTGATGGAGGGTTGGTTCGAATTGAAATTTGAGTTAAAATTGTTACCTCCTCCTTGGTAGGGTGGCCTTGATTGGTTCCAACCTTGGCCTCCTTGTGGACGGTAGTCGTTGTTGTTGTTCATGTAGGCTACATCTTCATGAGTCTCGGGGCAGTCATTCCCCGAGTGTCCATCATTGCCATAGACTTCGCACGCGGGGTGCGAGTCTATGGCTTGAGCGTAGTTGTTCATACGCTCCTTGAATTGCGCCCTTTCATCGAGGCGCTTTAGTAGGAGGTCCATTTTGGCGGAGAGCATGTCAACTTCTTTTACTGTGTGCATTCCGCCTTTACTCTTCGGCTGGAAATGCTCATCGTTCCAGCCCTGATTGGAGACCATCTTCTCGACCAATGCATTTGCTTTGGTGATAGTGAGGTCGAGAAAGGCTCCTCCAGCAGCAGCATCTATGTGGGCTCTTGAAGTTGGAGTCAGCCCGTTGTAGAAGCTTTGGAGCATGAGCCACTCGTCCATCCCATGGTGAGGACAGGCAAGTATGTATTCTTGAAGCCTCTCCAAAGCTTCGGGGATTGACTCCATCCCCGTCTGCTGGAAATTGGATATCTTTCCGCGTAAGGCATTGGTTTTGCCTAGCAGAAAGAACTTGGCGAGGAAGGCCGTAGAACATTTGTCACACGTACTGACGGCCTCTTTATTCTTGTAAAACCATTGTTTCACCTTCCCTAGCAGGGAGAAGGGAAACAAACGGAGCCTGATGGCGTCAGTCTCAACGCCCCGTATGGTAACGGTCTCGCATAACTCTAGAAAGTTCTGGAGGTGGGCATTGGCATCCTCGTTTGGCTTGCCATAGAACGGGCTAGCCTGCACCATGTTTGTGAGGCTGGACTTGAGCTTGAAGTTCACATCCCCAACATTGACGTTGGGTCCAGTCGCCACATTGGTGGCGGAGGGGACGGAGAAATCGCAAAGAGTCTTCTCAGCCATGGGTTCGGTTAAGGTTGTTGGTGCTGGAAGGACTGGTTCACTTGCCGAAAGAATGACTTGAGGAGGGACGATGCGAGGTCGGACCCTTCTCACGAGCTTCTCGGGATTTTCAACGAAATTTGTTGGCAAGGAGAAACCAGTCATACACTACCCTATTTTCATCCAATTCAGGAGAAAACAAAAAGCAACATTAGTCTGAATAAACTACAGCTACTTCTTAGACACATTGCCATGATCATGTACAAGTAAATTCTTTATAATCAATGCCACTCCCCGGCAACGGCACCAAAAATGCTTATTGACATTTCTAAATGCAATCACAAGGAACGGTTAAGTCCCCGGAAACGGTGCCAAAAATGCTTGTGGTGTTTCTTAGCGTCACCACTAGGGACGGTTAAGCCCCTAGCAGCGGCACCAGAAAACGATTACAAAAAGAATCTGCGAGCGCACGGATATACCGCTATTGCATTTCACCCGGTGAGTATTCGGGTATCGTTAAGGAGGGCATGATTGTAAGAGTTTACTTGGTACAAGAGCAAGACGATATGAATAAGTCATAGACTATAGCATAAACAGGGGTAAGTCGTGATAAAGGATATGAATAAGGGTAGAGTGACACACACACGGGCCAAACTCAGGATAAAGAATAAACGAATAAACCTACGGGTTCGGGAGCAAAGGCATACAAGGGGTGTCCTATTAGTATCTATTCATACAAGCAAGGGCTACACTCAAATCATGCTTAGAACTGCAGGTGCCGGGAAAATAGGGATAACATGGAGAATGTCCCATCCCGGAGTACATCCAGGATGTTACATCTTTCAGAACTCCTACCCTGAACCCGAACGTGGGGGACTTCACTAACCATGACGGGATGTCATGGCGGACCTACAGAGCTATCACCTTCTGCGGCCTACCCCTGCAATACTGTGGAGCATGGGCATATCCGAAGGATCCCGGATACCCGAGCACCACGCCCGTGTATGAGGTCACTACCTTAGTGTCCCTGGGACTCCCACCCTTCGGATGGACAAGCAAAACACTAAGGCAAACCCGAAGGCACAATGAACCATTATCCTTACCCAAATCATCTGGCCTAAGCATAAAGAGAGTATAACTAATGAAGCAACAAGCTAAGGCATGACACATTACCAGGATAGTATAACAAGCAAGAGCATGATAGACTATCAAGATAACATAACAACCAAAGCTTAGCTCTATGATATGAATAGGATACTGACAAGTCGAATACAAAGACATACCAAGGACCGAGGATTGCTCTCCGACCCCGAGGATGACTGGATTTGCTAAGAGAATTCTAGCCTAGCTCCACTACCCTAGGAATACAAGTCACAAGTGAGAGTAGAGAAAATGGCTCCAAGTGTGGTGTGTTGAATGAGAAGGGGAGGGCTCCTTTTATAGCGCTTGAGGTCGGTTCCCACCATCTCCCCACATGAAAACATCTGCAACCGACTTGAGGAGGATAGGATTGAATCTCCCGCCAAGCCTCACCTGGACTGCTTCCAGTCCAGGTTCGGTCGCACTAGAGGGTTCGGCCGACCCCCTGGCACCGCCTCTCGCCACCGCCTTCGCCTGGGTGACTGCCTGGTGGGTCCTCTGCACCGTGGGATGTGTTTCCTATTTTTGTACGTCAGTTGGCTATGTCATGTGGGCCTTCTCATGGGTGTGTAACGTAGGATGCGATCTTCTATGGTTTCTGTTGTGTCTTCTTCGTGTTTTCTTCTTATTTCGGACTTGCATCCCTGAAATGATAAGTTCTCCAAAACAACTGTGGAGCTAGGTTAGTGATACAAATATGTGAGTAAGAGGCATGGTTTTTCTTTGTTCGTGAGTATCGTTGACGGTCGGATTTGGCATTTAAGGAACGTCAACACCCATCAGACGTAAACTTTGCTTCGCCTGACTAGTCGAATAGCCTCGCGCTTTTACTGTCAATGTTGGGTGGTAGCTTCTTTTCCTTGATCAAGTCGATGAACTGGAAACACCAGTCCACATCAATCATCAGGACCTCTCGACTAGGCTCCGCAGGGCTTTGGTCGATGGTGCCTGGCTCTATCCTTGGAATAGAGGGATGGTGGACTTCGTGAACGAAAACTCCAGCCAGAACTTTAGCTCATTCAGAGCCTAGCTTTGAGAGTATGTCTGCCCCAATGTTATCATCGCAGAGCACGTGATGAATCTCGAGCCCTAAAAATTTGTTCTTGAGTGTGCGGATTAATGCGATGTAGGTTCCATGGTTTCCTTGTTGGTATCCCACTCCTTGTTTTCCTTGTTTGGACCACCAGTAAGGAGTCGCCAAAAACGAGTAGTCGCTTGATGCCAAGGGAGACAGCCAGGCGTAGCCTGTGGAGTAGTGCCTCATACTCGACTTCATTGTTGGAGACCTTAAACAATATTTGGAATATGTATTTAAATTGCTCACCAGTCGGGCTGATGAAGAGTGATCCTGCGCCATCGCCTTCGAGCTTGAGGGAGCCATCGAAGTACATGACCCAATGCTCTGGCTGGTCAGCTGGAGTTGATACTTGATTTTCTTGCCACTCTGCCAAAAAATCAACTAGAGCTTGCAACTTGATGGCGGTGCGTGGCTTGAAGTCGATGTTGAGAGCCCCCAATTCCACTGCCCACCAGGAGATACGCCCAGTGGCGTCCCGCTTGTGGAGTATATCCGCCAATGGGAAGTCAGTGACAACTGAGATCTTGTACTCGTCGAAGTAGTGGTGAAGCTTTCTGGAGGTGATGAGTACAGCGTAGAGAAGTTTCTGAATCGAAGGATAACGAACCTTTGACTCAGAAAGGACTTCGCTGATGAAATACACTAGCCGCTGCACGCCAAACGCATGGCCCTCCTCGTTCCGCTCCACCACAATGGTCGTGCTGACTACATGAGTAGTCGCAGCGATGTAAAGTAGCAGATTCTCGCCTAGGTTCGGAGCCGTGAGGATGGGAGGCGATTGGAGGTGGGCCTTGAGGTCCTCCAATGCATGCGCCACTTCCTCGGTTCAAACAAAGTTGTCCTGCCGCTTGAGGAGCTTGAACAAGGGTAGGCCCCGTTCTCCAAGTCGGGAGATAAATCTGTTTAATGCCTCCATGCAGCCGGTGAGCTTCTGCACGTCTTTGATCTTCTATGGAGCCCCCATGCTTGTGATGGCGGTTATCTTTTCAGGGTTAGCCTCGATGCCTCGGTGACTGACGATGAAATCGAGGAGGTTCCCTTGGGGTACGCCGAAGATGCACTTAGTCGGGTTGAGCTTCCACGGAAATCTTCGCAAACTGTTGAAGGTTTCCTCAAGATCGGAGATGAACTCGTCAGGATTTCCGGTTTTGACAACCACGTCATCCATGTAGGCTTCAACGTTGCGATGTAATTGGTCAGCGAGGCATAGCTGTATGGCTCGCTAGTTGTTGCACCCGCGTTCTTCAGCCCAAACAACATAGTCGTGTATGCGTAGGCGTCGAACGAGGTAATAAATGCAGTCTTGATCTGGTCTTCTTCCTTGAGGGAAATCTAATGATAACCCGAGTAGCAATCATAGAAGGAGAGTAGGACGCATCCGGCGGTGGAGTCGATGACCTGATCGATGAAGCGCAAAAGGATCTTTCGGGCAGTGCCTGTTGAGATCGGTATAATCGACCACATCCTCCATTCATTATTATTCTTTTTAAGAATAAGTATAGGGTTGGCTAGCCACTCTGGGTGGTACACCTCTTTGATGAAACTAGCCACAAGTAGTTTAGCTAGCTCTTTTTTGATGGTCTGCCTCTTTTCCGGAGAGAAACGACGTAGTCTTTGCTTCCTCGGAGTGGCCTTGGGATCGACTTTTAGAGCATGCTCGATCAACTCCTTGGGCACACCTGGCATATCCGCTGGTCTCCATGCGAAAATATCTCGGTTAGCCCTAAGAAAGTAGACGAGCACGAGTTCCTATTTGCTGTCCAAGTGCCCGCCGATCACGACGGTCTTGGATGAGTCACCCTCCTGGAGCTGGATGGTCTTGATGCCGACGTCGAGGTTTGGCTTCACCCTCGACTGGCTTGGCCTCTTATTCGCCACCTCTAGCTCTATCCCGAAGAGTTGCTGTGCAGCCGCGAGTACTTCGGATTGAGGCTCTGGCACGCGTGCTGATGCAGCATACTTGATCGCCTCCTGGTCGCAGTCGTAGGACTTCTCGACGTCGCCACGGAGGGAGAGTACACCATTGGTACCTGGCATTTTCAAGACCAAGTAGATGTAATGGGGTACCGCCATGAACTTGGCCAAGGCGGGCCTACCGAGGATGGCGTGGCACAAAGATTTGAAGTTTGCGACTTCGAATTTTATGTACTCTGTACGGAAGTTGTCAGCTGTCCCGAAGGTAACTGGCAGTGTGACCGAGCTGATCGGCGTAGCCGCGTTTCCCGAACGATCCCGTAGAACGGAGCCTTGCTGGGGGTGAGCATCTTGCCGATGTCTAGCCTCATTTTCTTTAGAGTACTCGGGAAGAGCAGGTTTAACCCGCTTCCCCCGTTGATGAGTACTCGGGTCAGGGTAGAGCCGGCGACTACCGGGTCCAGTACGAGCGGAGGTTTTCCCGGCTCGGAGAACCTGGTCCACTGATCCTCTCTGGAGAAAGAGATCGGGACCTCGCTGTGTCTCAGAGGACGCGGCACTGCTGGCTCGACTGACATGATCTCGCGCCGAAACAGCTTCTGCGCGCGCTTGGTGAGGATGCTGCCGTCCCCTCTGATGATGATGTTGACGGTGTTGGTCGGGTGCTGGAAACCCGGAGGCCCCGACTTGTCGTTGCCCTCGTCCCCCTTGTCCTTGTTCTTCTCCTCGTCATAAGGAGGAGGGGTGCGTTGAGGCTTTTGCGGAGGACGGTGCACTAGAACATCATGTGCTTGGCCTTCGGGTGCATCGGGCACTGCTTGTGGAGGATATTCTCTTACTGATCCTGGAGCTGGCCCGACTTATTGCTGCGAGGGTTGCGCTCGACGTTGGCAACTTGATCTTCTGACTTCCGCTTGCGGGCGGCGCTTGAGTTATTGTACTGGCCCTTGTCGGAGCGGTTGTTGTTGTTGCCCATGTCGTTCTTGCGCTTGGGGAAGCATTCGTTCTCCTCATCTTCTTGATCCGCCCACTGCTGCATCATGTCATGGAGCTCGAGTACAGTAGTCGGGAGGTTTCTCCCGAACTCGCGATACATTTGTTTCGTGGCCAGTCTATTGCGGAAGTAGCGGATGACCTCCTCGTCGGCGATGTTGGAAATGGCTGCGTGGGTGTCGAAGAAGCAGCGCGTGTATGACATGCGACTAGTCATGACGAGTACCTGCCGGGACCATGGAGCCCTGGAAATTGTCGACGAAGACCTGCTTCAGAGCCTCCCAGGAGTCGATGTAGTTTGGCCAGTGGGTTTCCTGCCATGTAAGTGGAGCGGTCTCCAGGGCCATCGAGAAGTAGAGCGCTTTAGTCGAGTTAGAGCCCCCGCACACTTCGACGGTTGTTGACATTTTATAACATAGTCATCGATGTATGGACATAAAATCCAATCCCCGGCAATAGCGCCAAAAATGCTCATTGGCATTTCATAACGTTATCACTGGGATAAGTGATTCCCAGCAACGGCGCCAGAAATGTTGTGGGGTAATTCTTACGTTATAGAAGGATCCGCAAGCGCACGGAATACCATCATAGCATTTTACCCTTGAGTACGGGGTCGTATTTATATTTCCGCAGGGAAGGCGGCGGTTATTGGAATGGATTAGTGTGTTGATTGATTCTAGCATGGATATTCTATTGAATAACAGGGGTAAGATAATAATTGGTAATGAGGTAGTGTGACACACAAGTTGCTCAAGTTCTACTCTATGCAAAGCTTACAGGAAGAGAGACAGGAAGAAGAAAGCTAATCTAAGGACTTATGTACTCTTGGCTAAGCATACAGTCTATACTAGGAACGTACATAAATACACATGAATACAGACGGGTTCTAGGCTTCTAGACATCATCGGGAGACCGCACAGGATATGGCAAGGTGGCCACTTGACCCTGATGGCTATTTTATGCACCTCCTACAGCTACTACACAAATGGGGAGGGTTACGCTGGACGGACAGGGCTTTCACCACCTGCCGCCTACCTCAACTAACCGTGATATAGAGCCGCATCCAGCAACACTGATTAACCCAGACACCACGTCTACGCTAATGAGCAATACTCTAGTGCCCCGCGCGGAGCCCCCTCCCCCCTCGAATGGACAGACATCACACTAGAGCAAACGCACGAATACTGGAGCCGATGCCTTAGCCTAGATATACTACCACGTCTAATCATGCAAGATACAGGTTCTATATGTAAGCTAAGCATAGCATACACATCTGAATAAACAAAACATATACTATAAGAGTACATTATACTAGAAGATAACTCTACTAGAGAATTCCGAATATTACAAAGGAGAGGAAGAGTAAAACCCATACCGAATACTTCTAAGAAGACTCGGGAACCGAAGAAGAGCTACTTCACCTAGACTCCACTATCCTAAAGACTAAGCAAGAGAGAAATTGAGAATGAGCTTCAACTTGTAGTGTGTCTCTTAGTAGCACCCCCTCATATTTATAGAGGTGAGTGAGGGGGGTGTGCAGCAACTTCACGGCGCCCTTTCACCCCCTAGCAGCTGAAACCGACCTAAGGGACCAATGAGGAGCTGCCACGTTGAAGCAAGTAAGTCAGTTCCTCCTGGCTGGGCCGCCGACCTACCTGGGTCGGCCGAACTAGGTTTGGCCCAGTTTGAGCCCAGGTTCTTCTGGGTGGCTGTCATGTGGGTCCACACTGCTCCTGTGCGTGAGTGGGCGCTGTCCTAAGGCGGTTGCACCTGTTTGTGGGCCCTTTGATCCGTGGGAGGCTGAACGGCGCGCTCTGATTGGTCGACGTCGTTTGCCTTGGATTGTAGTGCTTGTTTACACTTGATTTCTGCTCATTTTAACTACATTGCTAATTCTCCAAAGGGAATGTGGAAAAGACATTATTCTAGATAAATATGCAAGTTAAGTATGCTAGTCATCCCAATTTTCTGATCAAATTGACGCTCAAAATAGGTCCGTATCGAGTGTCAACGAGAACCCCCAAGCTGTCCTTTGCTCGTCCCGAGAAAATCAGGACAAATTAGGATGTTGATCAAAAAATTGTTAGACTCATTACCTGCTGTCGTGTCAAGTCTAAGGCATAGATGATCTCCTTGAGGATGAGAAATGTTCGCATGAGTACCTGGCCCTTGTTACCTTCATCATCTATGGGGCTTATGAGCTTCTCCTCGTCTTGAGCTGTTGGAAGTTAGAACGGTTGATAGAGCAGTACTTACCTTACCTTTGTTCAGCAATCCATCTGGAGGTTTTCTTTTTGGAAATATTTAAACAAGACTAAGTTCCTCGAATGATTCACTCGGATCGCTCAATGATGTATGAATCCTTACCAAGGCACTTCACCTTTCTCAAAACGATAGCTTTTGTGGAGCTCAAGGTACGGAATGGATGAAGCATACCTGCATTTCATATATTGCAAAGACAAAGAGTGGATCCATGGAGAAAACAAGTCATATTCCATGATCAAGAGGTGCATGTGTGTGGAAGGATGAGAGGTGTGATTACTCCCTTTTTTTTGGTTTGTGATCTCTCTCCTTTTTATTTTATTTTTGTATTTTCCTTTTAGACATGGCTATCCCCTTTTCTTATTCTTTCTTTCTTATTTTTTGGGCCATGCTTCTTTGGCATGCCATCTTTTCTGTTTTCTCCTTTTTTTCAGGGATGACCAAGCCTAATTCTTTTTCAGGGATAATCATGAGGAAAGACCACAAACTTCATGGAGCATTTATTTAGTGGATGGATGGATTTGCTAATTCCTAGTGTAGGAATGTCGCAATGGGTGTAACGTGTGCGTGATCTTGATCAAGAGGATATGAAAGGCATCTCACTAGGGTCACAACAATTTGACAAAGCTCAATGAAATAGCAAGCAACATATGTGTAGGGTTTTTCAATGTAAATGACATATGGCTTTGCTAGGACTTGGAACATCATTGAGGAACTTGTCTTTCCCTTTTAAATTTTTGAAAACAAATACTCCAGATATCATGCTTCATTCAGGATAAGATTATAAGGCTCTATCTTCCACATCTAAACTCACAACAACCTAGACTTGGATAAAGCCTGTGCAACCCACGGGATGTTCGGGTTCATGACACAAAGGTTTAAACAGCCAACAAACTCAAACTTAGGAAAACATCATGCTTTAGGACTAAGCAAGACAGATAAGCAAGAGCATAACAATTGTTCATCCTTTCAACTTAGGAAGACTGAACATCCTTAGCAAGCATATGGAAATGGGAAATTAAAGCAGGAAATATTTGTTTAGTTTTTTTAGAGTTTTTATATCTTTATTGAAAGCAGTAAAGGATACAATTCACTTGGTGGAAGGACTCCCCCAAGCTAGCTCTTGGTTTAAGGTCCGATGAGCAGGACCCTCTCCATACCTGTTTATCCTGAGGTTGAATCGTCCATACCTGGAGAGGCTGTAGAGGATGATGATGTCTTTTCCTTCCCCCACACCCTCTTGGAATTCTTCTTTGTTGGTGTCGGTGGTGTGGGAGTTGGATCCGTGTTCCTTGGAGCAAGGGTACCATTGTTCGGCCCCCTCTTGTGTGCCCTCCGTTGTTTTCCCTTATTGAATGTCTTCATAAAGGTGGCAGGATCGTCCTTCTTCGGAGAGGTTATTTTGACTTCGATGATCCTTCCCGGGCGTGGTTTATACTTGATTGTGGTCATCGAACATTGCTCCTGTCTCAGGCGGAAGTCGAATCTTTCTTCTTTGCCATTGATGTTGAGTCGGATTTCTCCAGCTCCAACATCGATATGAGCTTCTACCGTGCTGAGAAACGGCCGACCAAGAATAAGTGTTGTTTCCTTCTGATTATCCATGTCCAGTACCACGAAGTCGATGGGGATGAAGCAGTCCCGCACTCTTAATGGGATGTCTTCTACGATTCCTTATGGGTACCGAACAGATGAATCAGCCAGCTGCAGTTGCATGGGTGTTGGAGTCAAACTTGAAGAATCCAGTTGATCGAACACCGCCTTAGGCATGACACTGACACTGGCACCCAAGTCAAAAAGAGCCTTGTCTAAGTTTTGTGCTCCTATCGAACAACTGATAGCGGGATATCCCAGATCCTTTTTCTTCTCAGAAAGCTGAGGGAGTATAGCTGCACTGCATGCTTCGGAGAGCTTGACCACTTCAGTAGTGGGTAGTGGCCTCTTGTTGGAGAGTATGTCCTTGAGGTAGCGAACGTAAGGTGGTACTTCATGGCTTCCAGCAGAGGCACACTAATGTTAACCCGCTAAATCATGTCCACAAAGCGGTTAAATTGCTCATCCCGTGCCTAGCTTCCTGATCTTGGTGGGGAACAACAATAATTGGGTTTCGTAGAATTCGTGCGGAGCCGTTTTCCCTTCATGCACCTTGTCGGTGTCATCACTGTTGGGGCGTTCTTCGGTCGCCTTGTCCTCCTTTTCCCTGATGACATGGTTAGGATTAGGGGGATCACGAGTGGTTTTACCTCCTGTCGTGGTCACTGTGTGGATATTCTCCGTGGTTCCTTCAGGATACCCTGGACCCTTTCCTAACTCAGCAGGAGGAATAGCAGCGGCCAGCAGAGTTAATTGAGTTTCAAGCATCTTGTTGAAGCTCAGCTGGTTCTTGAGTGTTGAGGAGATGCCATCCATCTTCGTTTGGATAGTCTCCAAGGTCTTGTCATTGCCAGCAAGCTTCTTTTGGATTTCTTCGTTGGTCTTTGCTTGGCTTAAGACAAGATCCCTCAAGG
Source organism: Panicum miliaceum (assembly GCA_032594955.1). Taxonomy (NCBI): domain Eukaryota; kingdom Viridiplantae; phylum Streptophyta; class Magnoliopsida; order Poales; family Poaceae; genus Panicum; species Panicum miliaceum. The sequence goes on along the minus strand of CM064061.1, from coordinate 41,402,318 downwards.
AAGGTTGGTTAGGATTAAATGAATTTGAATTACCATTACCTCCTTGATAGTAAGGGCGCGACTGGCTCCACCCCTGACCTCCTTGTATACAAGACCCATTGTTGTTGTTCATGTACATGACATCTTCATGGGTTTCAGGGTAGTCATTGCCCGAGTGTCCGACGTTCCCACAGACCTCACAAGTCATGCGAGAATCTAAGGCTTGGAGTGACTGACTCTGAGCCTTTTCTTGGGGTCGTTCATCAATCTTCTTGATCAGGAGGTCGAGCTTTAGCGGTGATCATGTCCATCTCCTTGACGGAGTGCATGCCCCGCTAGCAAGGTTGGAGACGTTCGTCATTCCACCCTTGATTGGACACCATCTTCTCGATCAAGGTTTTGGCCCTGTAAATGGTTAGCGAGAAGAAAGCACCACCTGCAGTAGCGTCGATGTGATCACGAGCTGTTGGAGTCAGCCCGTTGTAGAAGTTCTGAAGAATGAGGCAAGCATCCATCCCATGGTGAGGACACGCTAGGATGTACTCCTGAAGCCATTCCCAAGCTTCAGTTATCGACTCATTTAACTCCGGCTAGAAACTGGAAATCCTTCCCCGAAGAGCGTTGGTTTTACCCAACGGGAAGAACTTCGCGAGGAATGCCTTAGCGCGCTCATCCCAAGTAGTGACTTCACTTCTATTGGTGTAGAACCACTGCTTCACCTTCCCAGAAGACAAAATGGAAACATACGGAGTCGGATTGCATCCTTTGTGACTCCCTTGATGACAAAAGTGCTGCACAGTTCCAGGAACTATTGGAGATGTGCATTGGCATCCTCATTGGCCTTGCCACAGAATGGGCTGGCCTGCACCATCTTGATTGTCTTGATCTCGAAATTCTCAGCTTCCGCACTGACATTTGGCCTGATTAGGATATTGTCAGCCGACGGAGCTAAGTAATCACGTAGAGTCTTCTGAGCCATAATCCTGGAAGTTGAGGGTGCGATAGTGACTGTTTCGCCTGTCGAAAGAGTAATCTGAGGAGGAATGACTCGAGGTTGAATTCGTCTCAAGAGTGACTCTGGATTCCGAACGAAACTTTGCGGCAGGTCGAAACCAATAATACACTACCCTGTCTTCACACAAAAGAGAGAAGACAAAACCAAGTTAGCCTGTTTAGACAATTGAACACCATTTTAGAATTTTATCAACCACTTGGTCTATTCCTTTAACCGATGCCTTCCCCGGCAATGGCGCCAAAGATGCTTGTTGACATTTTATAACGCAGTCATCAAGGTATGGACATAAAATCCAATCCCCGGCAACAGTGCCAAAAATCCTCATTGGCATTTCATAGCGTCATCACTAGGATAAGTGATTCCCAACAACGGGGTCAGAAATGCTGTGGGGTATTTCTTACGTTACAGAAGGATCCGCAAGCGCACGGAATACCGTCATAGCATTTTACCCGTGAGTACGGGGTCGTATTTATATTTCCGCAGGGAAGGCGGCGGTTATTGGAATAGATTAGTGTGTTTATTGGTTCTAGCATGGATATTCTATTGAATAAATAGGGGTAAGATAATAATTGGTAATGAGTTAGTGTGACACACAAGTTGCTCAAGTTCTACTCTATGCAAAGCTTACAGGAAGAGAGACAGGAAGAAGAAAGCTAATCTAAGGACTTATGTACTCTTGGCTAAGCATACAGTCTATACTAGGAACGCACATACATACATATGAATACATATGGGTTCTAGGCTTCTAGGCTTCTTCGGGAGACCGCACAGGGTATGGCAAGGTGGCCATTAGACCCGCACGGCTATTTTATGCACCTCCTACAGCTACTACACGAACGGGAAGGGTTACGCTGGACGGACAGGGCTGTCACCACCTGCCGCCTACCTCAACTAACCATGGTATAGAGCTGCATCCAGCAACACTGATTAACCCAGACACCACGTCTACGCTAATGAGCGATACTCTAGTGCCCCGTGCGGAGCCCCAACCTTCGGATGGACAGACATCACACTAGAGCCTTGGTTCGGGGGGAGGAGGGTCGGGAAGCTCCGGTGGGGATGTAGTCCCGTTCCGAGCCTTGGTTCGGGCGGATGAGGGCCGGAGGTGGGGTGTCCACGGCGGTCAGGGGCGGCGGCGATGGAGGCAGCGCTGGAAAAAAGTGCTCCGGCGGTTCTGGGCGACGATGGGCAGGGCAGTGAGCGCCAGTGGGATGTTGTGGTGGTGGTTGGGGGCTCAGCTTGGGCGGTGGATGACCGGAGGGGTGAGCTCCACGGTAAGCTGGGCACGACGGCGGTAATGGCGACGGTGGCGGCGTCCATGTGGCTGGGCGCGCGAGCAGGGCTCGGGGTGGCTTTTTATAGGGACAGGAGGGAGGGAGAGGGCCGGGCCAAGCTGGGGCCGGGACGGCACGATGGGGGCGTGCCATTGGGCGCCGGGGCGGCGGCCAGAGGCTCGGCGCGGCGAGCAGCGGGCGCGAGCAGGGGATTGGGCGTGCTGGATTTGGCGTGGGGGAGCGGAAGATCTCACGGCGCGCGATTGGGCGAGCAGCTGCAGCAGCTGGCATGCCGGGCGGCGAGCGCTGGGGTCGGCGAGGAGCGGCGGAGGCTCGGGCACGGCGCGGCCTAGCCATTGGGCACGGCGGCGGCGAGCAGAGGCGGCGACGGCGTCGCGCGCCTGGCACAGAAGGGCTGGGCAGGGTCGCGGCGTGGGGAGCAGCGCAGCTGGTCGGGAGGGGCTTGGCCGGCCATTGGCTTGTCGTGGCGTGGGCGATAGGCATCGCCGGCCAAGTGGCGGCCGCATGCTGCCGGTGGGGCGCGAAACAGGGGAAGGAGGAGGGACTGGACTGCAGGAATTTGTAGAAGTTTAGGGGTCTGATCGTAAAAACAAAATTATCTCCCATTTTTATGTTGCAACTTAAAAATCTCTAAAGATGAAAGTTGTTCAAAACGAAAAGTTACACAAGTTTTGTTTCAGGCCAAAGTTCATTTGAGTTCTAGTTTAGAAGTTATTTTAAAAACTCAAAACGTATAATTCGGAGGGCACGTCATTTCCTAGGCAAAAATTTGTATTCTCTCCTAGGCTTCAACTAGATTTTTGTTTATCATATCACTGATGGTGTGCCTATTCAATTTTGTAGCCATAAGTGCTTTGAGGTGAAAGTTATTCAATTTGTTCGATTAAAGTACATGTACTTGTGCACATATATACATCCATTTTCAATTCAAAGCAAAAACTAATTTATAATTCATTTCTTTTAAACTTTTGTTAGTTATTTATGCATCTTGTTAAGCTAATGAGGCTTGTTTCATAATTTAAACACCTGAGGTGTTACACTCATCGTCTCCGAGGTCGTGGATGGAAGCCATGTAGACTTCGCACTCCGGTGAGCAGTCGCCAGAGTAGTCGGTGGCCAAGACAATCTTGGTGGTAGACCTAGATGTCTCTTCCTGGATAGGAGAGAGAGGTCTGCCCTTTTGAAAAGGCAGTTGCTGGATGGGGGCTACTAGGCGGGCGTCATCATCGAGTAGTTCGGAGGGCTCCATGCCCTTCTAGTACATGAATCTTCCCTGCGCGGTAGTCGTAATGCTCAAACCCAGATGACTGACTGCAGAAGAGTCGGGCTCGTCATCTGAATCCGAGTAGGTGTCAAAAACGGGAGCCTCCAAGCTAGCGGTGGCATCCTCGTCTCCGAGATTGAGTAGGAGATCTAAGTCCGCCTCTAAGTCGGAGAGGGACTTGGATCGTAGGGCCTCCTCGAAGGTGGAAGCCGCGTTGCGTAGCCCAAAGCAGAATCGGGTACGCTCTTCCCCAGATCAGGTCGAAACCGAGCTGGAGAGTCATGTCGGGACACGAGTATAAAACGCGTCGGTGACGGAATTCTCCTCAGTCCCCGAGGTGAGAAGCGGATGCATCTCGTCGAGGCTGTCGATGAACTCATCGAGTCCGCTTGAATAGCTCGATGCTTCGGGCTCCGTGGTCCTGGACAGATGGCTGTCGAAGCCGCCCGAGCCGTTGGTGGTGCAGATCAAAGAGCCGAAGATGAAGGTTGTGCCCTTGTCGAGCACGGCGCTGGTGAAGTTGAACGATGCCATCAAGTTATCCGGTGGATGCTCGATGAACACCCCTACCTGGCGCGCCAGCTATCGGTGTTTTACCGCCAAGCTCACCGAGGGATACCCTCGAGGTGGTAGGTTGTAGGTAGGGTGTCATCGAGATCAGGAACTCGAAGGTGCAAGGAACACAAAGTTTAGACAGGTTCGGGCCGCCGAGAGCGTAATACCCTATGCCCTGTGTGGTTTGTATTGCCTTAGGGGTTATGAGATGTCTTGGAGGGGTCCCTACCCTCCCTTATATAGTCTTGGGGGACAGGGTTACATGGAAGTCCTAGTCACGGACGGTCTGAGGAGTCCTACCCGAGTAGGTTGTCGGGTAGTTACCTTACGTCCGACTAGTCCTAGCCCTATACGACTAGTTACAATGAGGATAAGGTATGGCTCATGCGCCATCCCCTACTACAATAATATGTACGCCAAGTGTGCAGTCCTGCTGCCCCGGGTCTGACAGATGGATAGAGACTATACTATTCTTGCTACTCACAGGTTCCTAAGAAATTTCGTTCCACCAAGTGGTCCGATCATATTTATAAGTTTTAGTCAGAACACTTGGGTCTAGCAAGCACTTTTTATCAAAGCCTAGGGCAACACTAAGTTCTTTCGCCGTCAATTTAAATTGCTCATCGAAGAAACGGAAATAAATTTCAGTGGTATTACCGACTTCTTCGAAACTGAGAGTCATGAGGAATTCCATGGTGAGAAATTTCGAACCTGGTTTCGTCATGTCGACGAAGTTGTACCACCCCACGTGGCTGAACGCTCGGGTCATGTCCGCCTTCCAACCCGTCTTTATGAAAAAGAGGGGTTCGAAGATCCTGACGTGGTGGTACGTCTGATTCTTCAGCAGGTCCAGTGCCTCCCGTTCGTAGTCGTTCCACGGTACGAGCTGTTCAATAGAAGTGAGGACGCGGATACGACCCTGAACGTGGCTCCTTGGCACTGCGGGGGATGCGTCCTCCTGGGAGTCAGTATTTCGGTGACTTGAGTCAACCGACATATTATCCCTGGAGGATGTCGTCCCATGCGAGCGCCGAGAGCTGGAGGTGCTAAGCTTCTTGAGCTTGTTCTTCGCGGCTGTCGACATACTACCTGCAAAAAGTTAGCGCACACACAAAGAAAATACCCGAAGGACTAAACAAAAGATTTACTCAAACAAAAAGGGAAATATTTTTGGTATTTTTCTGTGGCTAAAGTGAAGGTTTAGCACTGATTTTATTTTATTTTTGGTGGGTGCAGCACTTATGCTCCTTACTTAATTAGCCCAACGGCTAAATTAACTAAAGAAGCTTATAGAGGGAGAAGGGAATTCGAGCTCAGGAAAGGGCAGGAGGACCTGAGCTTCTGGTGCATCAAGGAACGCCAGGAGCGCCGGGTTTTATAGGCGCGCGGCAGGGACAGGCCGGCCGGCTCCATGAGCAGCGCTGCGAGCTCAAAATCACCTCCCTAGGCATAGGGTGTTAGGTGATGGTGGCCTCCGACGGTGCTGATGGGACTGCAACGGTGAGGGGAGAGGCCGGCCAGCCTGGATGGGGCCGAACGGCCTGGCACTGTGCTCCCTCGTGCTCGTCCTTCACGTGCACACTTCCCTCTGACCATGCTCCACTAATGCTGTTGCCTTTCATCGAGTTTCTGCACGATGGAACGTGAACGGTGCAAGGAGGAGCCAACCATCCACCATGGGCATAATTGGCCCTCCACATGCACGATGATGGGTGCAAAGCACCATCATCCCTACCCCTGCATGCTAGTAAAGTGGCCACAAGCTGCACCTTGACCAGGGGGTGACATGTGGGGCCGACCGGGCTAGGTGGGTCCGGCCGGCCTGCACTCTGGCAAGAATTTTCTGATTTTCTTATGCAGTGCAAAATGAAAGCAAAGTTTGAGAAATAAAGATGCATTTTGCGAAAATTTAAACATGCCATGATTGAAATGAAAATTGAAAGAATTAAACTATCCTATATGCAAATGCAAGAATGGATAACTACCATGTACCTCATGGCGAGAGCTCGAGTTTTGAGTCCATAGCGGGACTCTCCATTCCTTGAATTTGGTTGTCATCACCTGCTGGAGTTGCTGTCGGTGGTGACACTTTCTCACGCCACACTTTCTTCGTGGGTGTGGCTGATTCGACCTCTTTCTTTTCTGATTCCAGAAATTTCTTACGCTGGATCCATCGCTTCGCATTCCTTTGGTTGTGCACCTTGATTTCCTTCTCTCGAATTCGTATGCTTTCTACGAGTTCGATGAGGCTTTCAATGGCAGGAATGGCTAGATCCTCTAGTTTCTTCTTGGATCTATTCTCGGGCTCTTCTTCAAGCTTTACCTTGGATTGTTGTTTCCGGTTGACTGTCTTGACTTGGGAACATTGTTCTACCTTCGGTCTGAAGGAGAACTTCTCTTTCTGCCCATTGATGTTGAGCTGGATTTCTCTGGCTCCCACATCGATATGTGCATTTGCTGTGCTCAAGAACGGCCTCCCTAAGATGAGAGGGGTCTTGGTGTCGACTTCCATGTCTAGGATGACAAAGTCTACAGGGACGAAAAAGTTCCGAATTTTCACCGGAATATTTTCGGCGATCCCCGCGGGGTAGCGAACTGATTGGTCTGCTAGCTGCAAACACATGACAGTGGGAGCAAGCGCATGATGATTAAGTTTGTCATAGACTACCTTAGGCATGATGCTGACGCTCGCCCCTAAGTCGCAGAGTGCGTGCTTGAAGTATTGAGTCCTGATTGAGCATGTGATGGTGGGACATCCTGGGTCTTTCTTTTTCTCCGGGAGAGGATCGAGTATAGTTGCGCTACACTTCTGTGAGCTGTACTACCTTGGTGATTGGCAGGTTCTTCTTGTTTCCAAGAATATCCTTGATATACTTGGCATACGTAGGTACCTACATTGCATCAAGCAATGGTATATTGACATATAAGTTCTTGATTACCTCGACGAACTTGCCGAATTGTTCGTCGGCCACCGGCCTCCTTCTCCGTTCCTGAAACGGTAAGGCGGTTGTGTCGTAGTATTATCGAGGAGCCCTTGGGGCTTCCTCAGCTTCTCCATGGGTAGCAGAGGTGCTTCCATGAGCCTCCTCCTGCACCTCGTCCTCAGCAATGGTATCCCCGGCGGTTACGGTCTCCCGCCGTGAACCTGCATCCTGTGGTAGGGGTGGATCCTGCGTGGACTTTTCAGCCCGCGTAGTCACCGCATTCACTTTTTCCTTTTGGTTAGCTTCCGGTTGCCCGGGCAGCTTCCCCGTGTTAGGATTAGGACAGGATGAGGCCAGTTGAGGTACTTGAGTTTCTATCATTTTGTTAAAGCTCAGCTGGTTTTTAATAACAGAGTTGATACCCTCTAGTTGTGCGGCCAGAGACTCCAAAATTTTATCATTAGCTTGAAATTTCTTACTAATGTTATCATTAATTTGTTTGTGGCCGCAAACTAGGTCTTTTAGAGAAGGTAAAAAATAGTTATTAAAATTTTTACCTTGTTGTTGACCGAAGGGGAGGTTGGGCTTAGAGTTCCACCCTTGCTGTTGAGGACGATATCCTGAATTGTTGGGAAAGTTGTTCCCAACGAAATTCACATCCTCCTGTGTTAATGGGCAGTTGTTGCCCGAATGCCCAGTGTCGCCACATGTCTCACATGTGATCCTCGAGTCCATGATCTGATTCACCTCTTGGTTTGGAGATTCTAGCTTCTTAATGAGGAGATCCATCTTGGCTGCCAGCATATCTACACCATCAATCTGGTGTACTCCTTTCGGGCAGGTTGGTTGCCTATCTCCCTTCTTTGGTTGGAGGCGATCTTGTCTATGAGCGTCTTGGCCCGTGCAACATCCAGAGAGAGGAATGCTCCTCCTGCTACTGCATCGATGTGGTCTTGCGCTCTTTGACTCAAGCCAAGGAAGAAGTTCTGAATAATAATCCACTCTTCCATGCCATGGTGTGGACATGCTGCTATGTAATCCTGGAGTCTTTCCCAGGCTTCTAGGATGGTTTCATCCTGGAGTTATTGGAAACTTGAGATCCTGTTCCTGAGGGCGTTGGTTTTGCCCACTGGGAAATACTTGGCCAGGAATGCGTTGGAGCAGTCATTCCAAGTAGTGAAACCTGCCTTATTGATGTAGAACCACGTCTTTGCTTTGCCAAGCAAAGAGAATGGGAACAAACGAAGGCGAACGTTATCCAATGTAGTGCCTTTGGGGTTGATTGTGCTACTCACTTCCATGAAGTTCTGAAGGTGAGCGTTGGCATCTTCAGTTGCCTTCCCACAGAAAGGGCTATCTTGGACCATGTTGACAAGTCCAGTCTACTAAAGCTAAAGCTAGCGGTGAATAAAACCGCAAAATTTAAACAAGACTAGCGGTGAATAAAAAGACAAAGAGAGCAATGGTAAGCCCGCTAAAGCTAGCGGTGAATAAAACCGCAAAATTTACCAAATGATTCAACGATATCTTAGCACCAAATTGCTTCCCCGGCAACGGCGCCAGAAATGCTTGTTGGCGTTTCTTATGCCCAATAGAATAGAGATTCCGCAAGTGCACAGAATACACAGTTGTAGCACTTCACCTTGGAGTATTCAAGGGTATCGAATTTCCACGGGGAAGCGTTATGGTCTAAAGAGTATCGATTGAATGGAAGGTAAACTTTACTGAGGATAATCACCAGCTAGATAGCAGGGGTAAGCCAGATAAAGGGATAGGATAAATGGCTAGGCAATGACCGAGCGACACACAGGAGACTCTACCTTAGAGCAGTAAGTAGCTGGGAGCACAACGAGCGAGAAAGACTCCTAAAACACTTCTAAACTAACGAGCTAGCCTCTCTAACCTAAACCTGAACTAACCTAGCTGTCGGGAGAACAGAGCTTACTTCGGCAGCTGGGGCGGAAGGACCACAGACTGAAGGAGAAATGGGGGGTCCAACTCGGCCAACGATCTACTGCTATGAAAACACCTGAACATGCTGGACTACAAGGGACGAACAGGGCTGTCACCACCTGCCGCCTACCATATCAGTTCCGTAGGGTGGAACACACTTTCTAGCTAACACTAAGTCAGACACAACTTCTACACTCGGTGTTAGGATTTCCCCTGAGGCCTTCAAGAGAAATCCCCCTCAACCTAGGGAACTAACTTGAGTCCCCTAGTCCGGGCGAGAAAACCCGCAAGATAAGGTCCCGACAAACTAAGACTAGAACAAAGCCTAAGCTAAAGGATAGAACTTCCGCACACAAGCAACAGCTTGGAAATAAATAAATAAAAGTGGAAGGTAAAGCTGACTCGATAAAATAAAGAAGATAACTTATATTGATAATGTCAAAGGAAGGATACAAGAGCTTATACCAGACTTCCGAGAACGACTCCGGAATCCCGAGACAAGCTCGACTCGACTCTAACTCCTAACTCCTAGACTACTAAACCTAACTCTAGAATTGAAGTGAAGATAGAACTCCTTCTAAGTGTGTGCCTTACAAGTGAGGATGGGGGGTCTATTTATAGCTAGTGAAGGTCGGTAACCGGTGAAAAGCGTCAAAATTACGCAGCCTTGACAGTTGCTTAGCTTCCACGCGAAGACTGGGCATCAGTGTCCGCTAGGTGGGGCCGGCCGGCCTCCCCCAGGCCGGCTGGCCTGGGGTTGGTGCAATGTGGCACTGACCTTCTCGTGGACGCTCCTGATTGCCTCCTAAGGTCGGTAACAGTTGCTTTTTAGTTAAGCAACCATATCAGACATGCAGGTGGGCCCTTGAATCTGTGTGTGAAGCCTTTCAGGTCCTCGGATCAAACCGACTTTAAGTGAACAATGCATGATCCTCCTGGGTGTGATTGTTGACTCCTGGATCAGTGACGTGGCCAGATGAAGGGGGACCAGGCCGGCCGGCCTAGGGGATAGAGCTTTCTCCCTTCCTGTAAGCTTTGCATAGAGATAGAGCTTGAGTAACTTGTGTGTCACACTACCTCTTTACCATATATGATCTTATCCCTGTTTATTCAACTGAATATCCATGCTAGACCTAATCAACATACTAATCTATTCCATTAACCGCCGCCTTCCCTGCAAAAATATAAATACGACCACGTAATCACGGATAAAATGCTACAACGGTATTCCGTGCGCTTGCGGATCTTTCTGTAATGTACGAAATACCCCCACGACATTTTTGGCACTGTTGCTGCGAAACACCTATCCTAGTGATGACGCTATGAAATGCCAACAAGCATTTTTGGCGCCGTTGCCGGGGAAGGCACTGGTTAAAAGAATAGATCAAGTGGTTGATGAAATTATAAAATGGTATTCAATTGTCTAAACATGCTAACTAGGCTTTGTCTTCTCTCTTTTGTGTGAAGACAGGGTAGTGTATGACTGGTTTCGATCTGATGCAAAATTTCACTCAGAATCTGGAGTCACTTTTGAGAAGAGTTCGACCTCGAGTCGTTCCTCCTCAGATTTCACTCTCGACAGGCGAAACAGTCAATATCGCAGCATCAACTTCCAAGGCTGTGGCTCAGAAGACTCTCTGTGATTTCACAGCTCCTTCGGCCGACAATGTCCCAATCGGGCCAAATGTGAATGTTGAGGCTGAGAATTTTGAGATCAAGACGGGTCTCATTACGATGGTGCAGGCCAGCCCATTCTGTGACAAGGCCAATGAGGATACCAATGAACATCTCCAATAGTTCCTTAAACTGTGCAGCACTTTTGTCATCAAGGGAGTCACAAAGGATGCAATCCGACTCCGTCTGTTTCCGCTCTCTTCTGGGGAAGGCAAAACAGTGGTTCTACACCAATAGAAGTGTAGTAACTACGTGGGATGAGTGTACCAAGGCGTTCCTCACAAAGTTCTTTCCGTTGGGTAAAACCAACGCTCTTCGGGGAAGGATTTCTAGTTTCCAGCAGGCGTTAAATGAGTCGATAACTGAAGCTTGGCAACGGCTTCAGGAGTACATCCTAGCGTGTCCTCACCATGGGATGGACGCTTAGCTCATTCTGCAAAACTTCTACAACGGGTTGACTCCAACAGCCCATGATCATATCGATTTTGGTATTTCTTAACGTTCACAGATAAATCCGCAAGCGCATGGAAGATATCGTTGTAGCACTACACCCGGAGAGTATTCAGGGTATCGTATTTTCTCAGGGAACGAAGGTGTAACGATCTTCTAACTAGTTTTACCCTTGGAGATGAAGAGATAGAATGGCCTGGGCAGTGTGGCTTATCTAAAGGAAAGGATTCAAGGAAGGATAAACTTGGGTTGCTAAACGTTTACTTCGGGCACCGGTCTGACCTTGGATTGGCAAGACCGTCCGGCTATTAGCTCTAATCTAAACCCAGGCGGGGGGTAGTGCACTAACCACGAAGCAGCTTCATAGCGGACGGACAGGGCTGTGACCACCTGTCGTCTACCCCACAATACCAGCTGAGCTCAGAGCAAATAAAGGTAAACTAGAGCCTAGACACCACGTCTATGCCTGTCGTTTACTACTCCAGTGTCGCGTAGGGTTACCCGTCTTTATCAGGGGCCCTATACCAGAGCAACCGTTACAAGAACGGACGATGATCCCGTAAACGAATAACAAAACAAGAATAAACTTACCAAGAGCTTACTGATAAACAAACCCGGATACTCACTCAAACGAATCGTATCTGTCCAGGTACAAGGTCGGAGAGAGGCCGACAAGTCCGGCTCTTCTCCTCCACTTCTTCCTCACACACTCCCTATCCTAGTTATACAAGAGGGTGGAGTCCCTCTACTTCTTCTCTTCTCCAAATTGGTGTGTGTTGTGGGGGTTCTCCTCTCCTCCTTTTATAGCTTGGATAGGTCAGTTCCCACCATTCTCAAGTATGGGAACCTTAGCCCCCGCGATCAAGAAGAGAAGGATGAATCTCCCGCCAAAGGGCACCTGGACGGGAGCCCGTCCGGGGTCGAGCGACCCCTAGGGTCGGCCGACCCCGAATGGTCCTCCCCCAGGCCCTCCTTCCTCTGGGAGACTGTTACGTGGACCTCTTGCTTGGTTCTCAAGGTTTCCCATAGAGTTACGTCGATTTGCTAGGCCAAGCGGGCCCATTTTGTAAGCGAGACGCGGGACGGGATCTTCTGCTTCCGTGTTCACTTGTGTTTTCTTTTGTGTTTTACTTGTGGGTGCCTGCAAATCATAACTCACCAAAGCTTGTGTAAATTATTAGAGTTAAATCCTATAACTATGTTTGGTGATTATTTTGATAAGAAAGATGCAGGAGTTGACGGTCAGATTTCTGACTTAAGGACCGTCAACAATTGACGCTGCTGCAGGTGGTGCTTTCTTCTTGCTAACCGTTGACAAAGCCAGAGCTTTGATCGAGAACATGGTGTCCAACCAAGGTTGGAACGATGAACGTCTCCAACCTCGCTAGCGGGGCATGCACTCCGTCAAGGAGACAGACATGATCGCCACTAAGCTCGAACTCCTCATCAAGAAGATTGATGAACGCTGAAACGACCCGGGTTTTCGGAAAGAGAACCCGAATATCTGTATCGTCGTGATAATCCCTGTATCAGTAGCTATCACATACAGAACTCATCTCAATCAAATATCATAGTCATACAACGAATAAGTTCATACAGGGAATTATTTATTACATAATCCGAAGGATTGTATTACGAGTTTTTCGGTACAAGCCCATTGGGCTAAAGGGAAACAAACAGAAAACGGAAGCAGTAGGTAATCTTCCGGGCCATCCTTCAACTTGGCGAAGCACTCCTCCACAGACATCTTGAGCGAAGCACGGGTCATCCTTGATTCTCCCGTCGACATCGGGATCGCGAATTGGGTCAAACCCTGCATCTACCAACTATCCCCAAGTAGTGGGATAGGTTCACGTCACCATCCGTATGCAAGCTTTAAGTGGATGCAAAAGGTATGGAAGATAGCCAACGGAAAAGGCTGGGTTTTCCTATGCAAGCAGCATCATATGAATATCACCAACATTCAAACTCCGAACGCGGGCCATTCCGGCATTCCGGACTCCCGGTTCAACACACACCTTCCAAACCCACCAAGTCGATGCGAGGACTCCCTCTCCTCGCACCTCAACTGCCCCAGGCAGGAATATCAACACTAGAGGGAGGTAGAAATATGAGTAACACTACTCTATGAAAGTGAAGCCGGATCCAGAGGTGTCCATGACCGAGGATGCGGCTATAAGTATAGTTTTAACTCTGCAGAGCTAGTACACATGTACCCACTCGAGATGCAAATCAGTTGCAAGCCGATTGAGACACATCTCACAACCATGACTCCCTAGCTAGTACGGTACCATCCTGCTTTGCTAGGTTTGGGTGCTTCCGCCCGCAAGAGGTTGCTCCGGGACTGTGAATCTCTAACCTAGCCAACTGGTCTCGAAAGTCTCGAAGGCATGGATCGGAAACCCCGATCGGGCCCGGTGCACCCCAAATTCCCATGGGCGTGCCCGGCTCGCCCCCTTCTAACACACCACTCCTACAGTCCTGGTACCGCACCACTAGAGAAGGCTGGAACACCTCCCCATTCAGGGGTAAGTGGCATGCACGTTTAACATAGTCCCTTCTCCAAGTCCACTAACTCAGGCCTTAAGGGCCGAGGCGAGTATCTTCATCATAAGGCGTATCCGACGCACGGTCCACCGATGGCACCCATTACAGGTATAGCCCTCCAACTCCTCCAAATCGTCCCGAAGGACTAAAACGTCCCGAAGGACCAAACCATCCCAAAGGATATGTTCCCGCCACAGGCACTCCGTAGGATGAGCCCAACGCACATCCCAAGCCCTTGATCCGAGGATCAAGTTATGTTCACTCGCCCCCGCTAGAATCCTATTCACCAGCTCCTCAAAAGAGTATCTCCACTCACGCCAAGACTATATCACCATATCCCACACATACACATGCAAAGCATACCATCTCATATATATATAACATTGTGTAATAGGACTGCAAGGAGTTCAGGTAAACAAAATAGGCTATGCAGGTTCATCTCATCATAACATGAATCAAAGCGATAGCATATCTAGCAAGCAATGCCAAATAGGTATTCAAATCGTAGATGGGCGTGAACCTCGTGGTTCTTCGTAGTCCTTCTAGGTCTTCTGGGCGTCCGAGAAGTCCTTCGGATCTTCTGGCCATCCGGGAAGTCCTCCTGGGTCTTCTGGTCGTCCCGAACGTCGATCAACTCCTCCTCGTAGGAACCTAATCGTAATTACGTATAAGCGTAGGGACCAAAGTGCAAAGATGCACAAAGCTGCTCAAATAAGATCCAAATCACAACAAGACCTACTCTAGCGGGTAAATCATGATTTTAGAGGAATTATGAAACTGGTTTCATAATTTTCGAAAGTCCAGTTAAGTAATTATGAATTTTCTAATGTTAAATTATTTTCTAAAATTAATAATGATTATCGGGAAAAGAAAAACACACAGTCAGCCACGTGGCAGCTACTGGGCGTGCCACGTGTCATGATGACGTCAGGATGACATCAGTAGGGGGGTCCGATCTCGCTGACATCAGTGTTGACTTGGTCAACATTGACCAGTCAACGGTCAATGGGTCAAAGGTGGGGTCCGCAGTCAGTGGGTCCCACTGGTCAGCCTCACCCGGTGGCTGACAGGCGGGACCCGCGTGTCAGGATGGTTAAAAGGGAAAAAGGAAAAGGGGTCACGGGGTGTTGGGCCGAAAGTGCACGGATGGCTCGATCCGGCCCAAAACGCACGGCTCAGCCTAGGCTGGCTACGGGTTCGGCTCAGTCTAAGCTCGATCTCGTCTCGGCCCACGGCTACGCAGGCCGGCTCAGGCAGGACTTGGCTAGGCAGGCCGACTTGGCCTGTAGGTCGGTCAGGAGGCTGGTTCGGCCCATGCTAACAGGCCAACGGCTCGGCTTTGTAGGTTAACGCGGCTAGCGGGTCGGCTCGGCTCCATGGGCTGGCTTCGATGTCGACTCGGCCTGCGGCGGCGTTGGTCGTCCTAGGTCCTTGTCTTGGTGGGCTATGGCTCGGCGGCCCGTCGGGCTTCAGCTCTCTCTTCTTCTCTCCTGCTGTCGCTAACGAGGCTGGCCCACGTGTCGGCGGTCTTCCTCCTTCCCTAGCAACTGGGGACCCGCATGTCGGTCTCGAGCGGATCCGGTGTGGTAGCGCCCGGATTCGGTGCGGCCAGTAACCGTGTGTGTGTGTTTGCGCGTGTGTGTGTTCCTAGGCGTGTGTGGCCGTCCGTAGGGTGTTCGATAGAAGGCCGCACTTGGCCTGGGCACGTTGAGCATAGCGTCGCGGCGCGGCAAGGCCAAGGCAAGGGTGGTCGAGGCAAGGCGACGGCTTTGCCCAAGACGAGACCTACTGGGTAGGCTTGTGTGCAAAACAAGGCCGTGGTAGCTTGTGCAAGTGCAACGTGTGCTCGGAGTCCCGGGGCCACGCACGGGCTAGCAAGAACATTGGTGGCTTGACAGCCAGCAGCAAGCAAGGTACAAGCAATCAAGGTTAGAGCTCGCAAACCAACTAGCACACGTGACTTACGTGTTTACCAACAGCATGCTGCCTACAACGTGCATGGTCAAGGCAAAGGCAGTGAGCGTGCGTGGGTGTGCTGTGCTTGTGTCGACCTGGATGTGTGCATGCCCATGGCGTGCGGTGGCGAGCGCACGCTCGGCCAGGGTGAGCAGATGCTCGTGGCCGTGACATGCGACGGCGGCAAGGCTGCAGCACGGCTCAAAGCTAAAGGCAACAACTTGGCATGGCGACGCCTGCGCGGTGGCCGGCAGCTCCGGTTCGCGTCGTGATCGCTGGTCGGTCTGGTTCAGTTCGTGGCTGCAAGGGTATGTGCGAGCGCGTGCGCGGGCTCGTAGTCTAGCCACGGCCGCGACACGGCCTCGTTGGTCTGCGGGCACCGGTGTTCCGGGCCACTGCGGCGACGGGGCTGCGGTTTGGATCGGCGGAGGCGGCACCTGCACAAAAAGGCTTGGCACGAAGGCCGGACAGCTAGGGCGACGGCGGCTGCACAAGGCTCGGCTCGACGGCCGGCGAGGTTCCATCGGCGAGGGCGCACGGCCACGGTACCGGACAGCAAGGCAAGGGGGAGAGAGGGCTGGCTGTGTGTCTCACCGTGGGGCGAAGGAGTAGAACGTGGCCGGCGTGACGAAGGCTCGCGGTTCTGCTCGTCAGGAACACCTGCGACGGGCAGCGAAATGGCCGGGGCATTTCATCGAACACATTGTGGGCGAGGGCGGCAGCATCTTGGCTTCAGCTTGTGGCTTGTCTTCCCGGCTGCAGCGGCGATGGCGATGAGGCTCGAGGTGGACGTGCGTGCCGAGCAGGTCCTGTGCAGCTCCGGGTCGGCGTTGACGGCGTGCTGCTGCTCATCCGGCTCGTGGTCGGCAGGGTCATGCTGCCCTGCTGGTGGTGCTCCCGTTCTTGGCTTGTGGAAAAGAATCAGAGGGAGGTGGCGATGGCTTGCAGCTGCTAGCTTGCTTGCTCATGGCAGAAATCAGAGAGTGGAGAGAGGCGCCATGTGTTGCTGCTTGGAACAGATGAGGGAGAGATCGGTGGGAGGAGCAGGTCGATGTGGCTTGCAGCTGCAGGCGAGGTTTCCGATTGGAGAATAAAGTAAGAGGAGAAGGGAAGAGAAGAAGGCTTGGGCTGCTGCTGTTAGCTTCTGTTGAGAAGAAATTGGAGATCGAGGTAAAGAGAGAGAGCTCCTGGTGCTTGCTTCGGTGGAGATCAGAGAAGAGAGAGAGAGAAAATCAGCTGATTGTGGATTGGTTCTTGCGGTGGAGGAAAAAAAAAAGAGAGAGAGGAAGAAGATGGCTGCTTGCTTCTCGCGGTGGAGGAAATGAAAGAGAAGAGGCTGGCGGCGGCAGCTGTGGAGGAAATGGAGAGGAGAGAGAGGGGGTTAAGAGTGAGGGTATATATATAGGAAGTAGTTAGGGTTAGAGCTAGATTAGATAGATGGGCTCAAGTGGGTTTGGTAGATGCGCTTAAGTGGGTTAGGTTCGGCTAAAATAATTGCAGCCCACGAAATAAATTTCGTCGAAAGTCAGAGAAAAAATCTAGATTATTTCGTCGAAAATTAATTCAATTCGAATAGCCGGAGAAATAAGTCATGATTCAAGTATGGAATTCTGATATCCATCTAGATTGAGGAGGTCGGTGCGGTTAGCGAGTCGGCCATGTTAGCATGTCATCGGGCTGGAGCTCGGGCAAATTTAGCAAGCTGGGTTAAGGTTAGAGTCTAAATTAGGGGTTTAGTTAGTTTTTGAATTTAGTTTGAATGGCCAAATTCAAACCAAATTCCACATAATTCAAATAAAAATCATTCGAACAAATTTAAATAAGGTAGAGCAAAAAATCCAATTAAATTCCAAATATTCCACACTAGCGTTATATCCTTAATTCAATTCACAATTTTAATTACTAGGAATTTTAGAGAGAAAGGGAGATCAACCTTACATTTTTCTAGCTAATATCACGTTCACACAAAAAGTTTTTGAAATTCACGATTTTTGCATTTATAACATTTCAGAAAAAATCTGGGATGTTACAAACACCCCCAAGAAAAGGCTCCAACTCAGGTACTTCAAGCCTTAGACTCTCGTGTGACTTGCAAGGTCTGTGGGAACATCGGATATTCGGGGAACGACTGCCCCGAAACTCAGGAAGAAGTCATGTACACGAACAACAACAACGGATATCGTCCACAAGGAGGTCAGGGGTGGAATCAGTCGCGCCCCTACTACCAAGGAGGTAATAATTCAAATTCGTTTAGTCCTAACCAACCTTCTTTGAAGGATCTTGTCTTAAGCCAAGCAAAGACCAGCGAAGCAATTCAGAAAAAGCTTGCCGCTAACGACAAGACCTTGGAGACTATCAAAGCGAAGATTGATGGCATCTCCTCTGCACTCAAGAACCAGCTAAGCTTCAACAAGATGTTCGAAACTGAACTAGCTCAGCAGGCCGTTGTTGTTCCTTCTGCAGAGACGGGGAAGATCTCGGGGCAACCCGAGGCTCCCCTGGAAAGCGTAAACGCCATCAGCACATGTTGGGGTAAGCCAGCGCAGGGCATTTCTACCGCTAACTATGTAGGGAATCTTGCACGCCCACGCAGGGCGCGGCAAGGTGGCCTACTAGCACCAAGAGTGGAAGATCCAGGATATCCGGTGATCAGTTGTTCGATTTACGACTATCACTTTGAGCAAGCTCTTTGCGACCTTGGAGTAAGTGTTAACATTATGCCCAACGTAACATTCGAAAATCTTGGATGCCCTGCGTTGTCCCCGACTTGTATGTGTGTGCAACTTGCAGATTCGACGATCTGGTACCCTGAGGGAATCGTGGAAAATCTCTTAGTACAAGTCAAGGACTCGTTCATCCCCACGGACTTCGTAGTCCTTGACATGGATGGAGACGTGGGGATATCGCTTATCCTTGGGCGACCATTCCTAAGAGGCACCAAGGCCCGGATAAATGTCGGAATAGGAAGGATTCATCTCCGAATTATGGGCAGAAAGATGACATTCAGGTTCCAAAACAAGGAAGAAAACATGTACCTGATCCATCGAGACCATGAAGGAAACGGGTTGTGGGTAGAACCATGGTCCCCATCGGAAAATCTGCCTCCCACACCACCAACAACAATCAAGAAGAAAACCAAAAAGGTGTGGAGAAAGAAGAAGACATCATCGTCCTCGACATCCTCTCCAGGTATGGACGATGCGAACTCAATATAAACAGGTATGGAGAGGGTCCTGCTCATCGGACCTTAAACCATGAGCTAGATTGGGGGAGTCGCTCCACCAAGTGAACTGTATCCTTTTACTGCTTTCAATGAAGATATAAAAACTCTAAAAACCAAACAAATATTTCCTTCTTTAATTTCCCTTTTCCATATGCATGGTAGGAATGCTTAGTCTTCCTAAGTTGAAAGAATGAATAATTGTTATGCTCTTGCTTGTTTGTCTTGCTTAGTCCTAAAGCATGGTGTTTCCTAAGTTTGATTTTGCTGGTTGTTTAAACCTTTGTGCCATGAACCCAAACGTCTCGTGGATTGCACATGCTTCATCCAAGTCTAGGTTGTTGTGAGTTTAGATATGGAAGATGGAGCTTTATAATCTTGTCCTAAGTGAAACATGATATCTAGAGTTCTTGTTTTCAAAATTTAAAAGGGAAAGACAAGTTCCTCAATGATGTTCTAAGTCCTACCAAAGCCATATGTAATTTACATTGAAAAAAACCTACACATATACTGCTTGTTATTTTATTGAGCTTTGTCAAATTGTTGTGACCCTAGTGAGATGCTTTTCATATCCTCTTGATCAAGATCACGCACACGTTGCACTCATTGTGACATTCCTACACTAGAAATTAGCAAATCCATCCATCCATCAAATAAATGCTCCATGAAGCTTGTGATCTCTCCTCATGTTATCCCTGAAAAAGAAATTAGGCTTGGTCATCCCCGAAAAAAAAGAGAGAAAAAGAAAAGATGGCATGCCAAAGAAGCATGACCCAAAAAAAGAGAATATACAAAAATAAAATAAAGAGGAGAGAGACCACAAACCAAAAAGGAGCAATCATACCTCTCATCCATCCACACACATGCACCACTTGATCTTGTGATATGACTAGTTTTCTCCATGGATCCACTCTTTGCCTTGGCAATATATGAAATGCAGGTATGCTTCATCCATTCCATACCTTGAGCTCCACAAAAGCTTTCGTTATGAGAAGGGAGAAGTGCCTTGGTAAGGATTCATACACCATTGAGCGATCCGAGTGAATCATTCGAGGAACTTAGTCTTGTTTTACTATTTCCAAAAAGAAAACCTCCAGATGGATTGTTGAGCAAAGGGAAGGTAAGTACTACTCTGTCGACTGTTCTAACTCTCAACAACTCAAGATGAGGGGGAGCTCATAAGCCCCATAGATGATGAAGGTAACAAGGGCCGGATATTCATGCCAACATTACTCATTACTAAGGAGATCATCTTTGCCTCAGACTTGACACGACAGCAGGTAATGAGTCTAACAATTTTCTGATCAACACCCTCATTTGTCCTGTTTTGCTCGGGATGAGCAAAGGACAACTTGGGGGTTCTTGTTGATGCTCGCTACGGACCAATTTCGAGCGCCAATTCGACTAGAAAATTGGGATGATTAGCATACTTGAATTGCATATTTATCTAGAATAATATGAGGGGGGTGCTACTAATGAAGACACCACAAGTTGAAGCCTATCTCAAGTTCCTCTCTTGCTTAGTCTTTAGGATAGTGGAGTTTAGGTGAAGTAGCTCTTCTTGGGTTCCCGAGTCTTGCCTAGGAGTGTTTGGTATGGGTTTTACTCTTGCTCTCCTTTATAATATTCAGAATTCCTTAAGAATGTTATCTTCTAGTTTAGTGTACCCGTATAGTTCTGTGTATTCAGATGTGTGTGCTATGCTTAGTTTATATCTAGGTCTTATATCTTGCGTGATTAGACGTGGTAAGATATCTAGGCTACGGCATTGGTTCCAGTATACGTATGTTTGCTCTAGTGTGATGTCTGTCCATCCAAAGGGTAGGGGCTCCGCGCGGGGCATTAGAGTATCGCTTATTAGTGTAGACGTGGTGTCTGGGCTAATCAGTGTTGCTGGATACGGTTCTATACCATGGTTATATGAGGTAGGCGGCAGGTGGTGACAGCCCTGTCCGTCCAGTGTAACCATCCCCGTTCGTGTAGTAGCTGTAGGAGGTGCATAAAATAGCTGTGAAGATCTAGTGGCCACCTAGCCATATCTTGTGCGGTCTCCCGGTGATGCCTGGGAGCCTAGAGCCTGTTCCTAATCATGTGTATGTGTATGAGTGCTTAGTATAAACTGTATGCTTAGTTAGGAGTACATAAGACCTTAGATTAGCATTCTTCTTCCTTTCTCCCTTTCTATAAGCTTTGCATAGAGATAGAGCTTGAGTAACTGTGTGTCACACTACCTCTTTACCATATATTATCTTACCCCTATTTATTCAACTGAATATCCATGCTAGAACTAATCAACATACTAAACTATTCCAATAAGCGCCGCCTTCTCTGCGAAAATATAAATACGACCCCGTACTCACGGATAAAATGCTACAACGGTATTCCGTGCGCTTGCGGATCCTTCTGTAACATAAGAAATACCCCACGATATTTCTGGCACTGTTGTTGGGAAACACCTATCCTAGTGATGACGCTGTGAAACGCCAACAGCGGGACAACTTCGTCGCGCAGCTTCAAGAGGCCGTTTGCCGTGCGGATGCAGCAGAGACCCGCGCGGCGGAGTCAGAGTCACGGACAACGGCGGCGGAGGCCCGTACCACCGAGGCGCAGGCCCGAGGCGACGCCCTGGGTTCTCAACTGTAGAGGGCCGCGCTGGACTACTCCGACGTCGCAGCGCTCCGAAGGGTTAAGGAGGAGTCCTTTAAGGCGTTTCGAAGCCTGCTCGTGCGCTGCCAAAGGGCGTGGGAGGCCGCCGGCCTCGGCACCATCCATTTCCCCGAGTTTGGGGGAGGTAAGAGTCTGTCTCCACTTCGGCTTGTTCCTCACCTGACTCGCTTGGCGGAGCGCCTGGAGCCGCTGGTGGACTACGTGCAGGAGGCCGTCGAGGCGAGCTCCCGGGGCCTGGGCGCCAACACAGTGGAGGACGCTCTGGCGTGCCTGTGGAGCCGCACCCCAAACGCGCCGCTGAGTCGGATCCAGGAAGGCATCGTCCCCGGCAACGAGGAGGCAGCGGGCGATGCATTCAGGGGCCTGGTAGCGGACGTGGTGGCCCAATTTGCCTCAGACGGAGCTGAAGACCCGCCTGCCAATGAAGGAGACGGTGCGGAGGATGCTAATCAGTCTTTAGAGGGCGAATCGCCCTCCTCCCCTGACGCTGGCCAGTAGGACCCGCCCTCTTTTTTTATCATATTTTTTGTCTTGTCTTTTGGCTGGCGTCGTGGTGCGTCTTTGTACTGTGGACTCTCGGCGAGGGGTTGATTCGTTTCTGCCTTCCCCGTTCAACTCGTACCTTTTGGTTTTCTTGTCGATACTTTTGGTGACGTGTCGTGCTATTTTCCCTTGCCGCCTTGGGTCTGCTCGCGTGTCCTCCTTGGGCGGATCCGCCAGAGGGCGCAGTGATCGTCAGCGCTGCCTCAGGTGACACGCCAACTCGCAGGGGGCTTGGATGGCTGCGCCGGGTGGCGTGGTGCCCATGCCTCGCCCCTGGCCCTGTTGGTACGACCACGTGGAGGCATGGTTGCCCTCGGCGTCCGACACGTTTCCTTGTCGTGCCCGAGTAGGGCAACCTGGCGATGAGGACAAGCAAAGGAAAACCATGCCTCTTACTCACATATTTGTATCACTAACCTAGCTCCAAAGTTGTTTTGCTTATCTACCTGTTTCAGGGATACAAGTCTGCAATAAGAAGAAAACACGAAGAATACGCAGCTACACATGCACAAAATATCATCCGCTGTGACACACTTATAAGAAGGGCCCACAAGTCAGACCAAACCGACGTAACAAGGCGACAAACGTCAAGGATAAGGTCTAGGCCCACTAACCAGCGTCCCACGCTAAGGCGGTGGCGAGAGGCGGCAAGGGGGGGTCAGCCGCACCCCAGGTGCGGCCGCACCCGACCTGCCTCCCGTCCAGTTGTGCCTTGGCGGGAAGAGCACACTGATCCTCTAGAGGTCTGTTGCAAATATTTTCATATGAAGTGATGACGGGAACCGACCTCAAGAGCTATAAAAGGAGTCCTTCACCCCCTCATTCACACACACCACACTTGGAGCCATTCTCTCTACTCTCACTTGTGACTTGTAATCCTAGGATAGTGGAGCTAGGCTAGAACTTCTCTTAGCAAATCCAGTCATCCTCAGGATCAGAGAGCAATCCTCGGTCCTTGGTATGGCTTTGTATTCGACTTGTCAGTATTCTATTCGTAATACAGAGCTGAGTCTTGGTTACTTTGCTAGCTTGGTAGTCTACCTTACCTTGGTTTGTTATACTGCCTTGCTAGTTTATCATGCCTTGACTTGTTGCTTCACTTGTTGCTGCATCATGTTTAGTGCACTCCCTGACGTTCGGGTACGGTGTAGGAGTTCATGCAAAGATGTAACGGCCCGGATGTACTTCGGGATGGGACATTCTCCTCAATATCCCTAATTTCCCGGCACCTGCAGTTCTAAGTATGTTTTGTGTGTAACCTTCGCTTGTATGAATAGATGCTAATAGGACCCCCTTGTATGCCTTTGCTCCCACTAACCTTAGGTTTATTCATTCATTCTTTATCCTGAGTTTGGCCCGTGTGTGTGTCACATTACCCCTATTCATATCTTTATTCATAACTTACCCCTATTTATGCTATAGTCTATGACTTATTCGCATCGTCTTGCTCTTGTACCAAGTAAACTCTTTTACAATCATGCCCTCCTTTGGGAAAATATAAATAACGATACCCGAATACTCACCGGGTGAAATGCTACAGCGGTATATCCGGGCGCTTGCGGATCTTTTTCTGTAATCATTAAGACATACCACCACAGCGTTTACTAGTGCCGCTGCTAGGGATGGGACTAACACCCTCGTTCCTAGTGGTGACGCTAAGAAACGCCAACAATCTTCCAAAGTTTCTTCAGCTTCCAGCAGACCCGAGGGATCCTCCCCCAGGTATGCCATCCACCGAGAGTGCTCCGCCGCCCGCAGGGCGTGTGAGATGGGCTTACATCGCCAGTTCCTCTCTTTCCCAAAGAAGTTGAGTCGGGCTGAAGGCGCGTCATGGCCCCGGGGAGCCATGGCGCGTATGGAACGCAGGACGCGGAGCTCTTCGATGTCTTTAGCATCACCCCGGGGAGTTTGCTCTTCCTTCTGTCCCCTAATTTCTCAAACGAAGTTGAGAGGGACTGAAGATGGAGCCGACTTTCCAGGTTGCCCACGCAACTGCTCGGGTTTTCTAGTGGTGGCTCTTCATCCTTGGAGCCCCCATGGTGAAACTGCTACTGCTGCTGGGTTCGGTGCTGGGCCTCGGTGGCATTGCCCTGTCGCCTCGGCTGGTAGGACCTCCTCCTCCACTGCCGCCGAGGTACATGAGCCGGGGTTTTTGTGATACCTCGGGTGTTTAAATTGCTAAATAAGCCTCATTAGCATAACAATATGCTTAACTAACTAAGAAAAGTTTAAAAGAAACGAATTATAAATTGGTTTTGCTTTGAATTAAAAATAGATGTGTATATGTGCATAAGTACATGTACGTTAATCAAACAAATTAAATAACTTTCACATCGATGCTAACATGGCTACAAAATTGAATAGGCACATCGTTATTGGCATGATAAACAAAAGTCTAGTTGAAGCCTAGGAGAGAATACAAATATTTGCCGAGGAAATGACGTGCCCTCCGAGTCATACTTTTTGAGTTTTTAAAATAACTTCTAAATTATAACTCAAATAAACTTTGGCCTGAAACAAAAGTTGTGTAACTTTTCATTTTGAACAACTTTCATGTTCGGAGATTTTTGAGTTGCAACACGAAAATTTTAGAAACACTTGAATTTGCAAACTAGCCCCTGCCTTTTCTTCTATTTTAACTGCAGACCCTTCTTTCTCTGCCCCGCCCGACCCTCCGACGCGCAGCCACTTCGCCCGACCCTCCGGCACGCAGCCGCTTCGCCCGACCCTACGCTTCGCCCGACCCTCCGCCCGTCGCGCAGTCGCCGCTAGCCACTTGGTCGGCGATGCCTGACCGGCGCTAGGCGCCAAGCCAATGCCTGGCCGCGCCCCGCTCGCACGCGCTCCTCCCCATGCCGCGACCATGCCCAGTCCGCGCATGCCACGTGCATGCCGGCGACGCGCGCCTCTGCTCGTCGCCCGCCGCACCCAATGGACAAGCCGGTCGTGCCCTTGTCCCTGCCGCGTCCCGCCAGTCGCCGCGCTCGCCGCCCGGCAAGCCAGCTGCTGTAACTTATCGCGCGCGTGATCTCCCGCTCCCCACGCCAAATCCTCAGCGCCCAATCCCCTGCTCTCGCCCGCTGCACGCCGCGCCGGCTCTGCCCGCCGCCCACCGCGACCAGTAACGCGCCCCCGTTGTGCCGCCCATCCCCAGCGTTGCCCGGTCCTCTCCCTCCCTCCTGCAGCCTATAAAAGGCGACACAAGGCCACTCCCACGCACCTCAACCCACCAGAACGCCGCCGCCGCTGCCATTGCCGCTGTCGTGCACCACCCGCCCGTGGAGCCCCATCCTCCAGCCTCCCACTACCCAAACCCATCACCCAGCGAGCTTGCCCTCCCTCCACTGAAGCTCACCGGCCTCTTCCCCTACCATCTCGACCGCCGGAGCACCGCCAGCGCCGCTCGCGCCACCGCCGCTCCCCTGCTGCTCCGTGGACAGCCCACTCCGAAGCTCCTCCGTCCAAGCCAAGCCTCGAAACGGTTTCCCCTCGACGTCGCGAAGCTCTTCAACCAGCCCACGCCCTCCCCTCCTCACCGGAGCACCGTCGCTGACGCTCCGCACCGCCGCCGCCCCTCTGTTCTGCGCTGACGAGCCACCTCCGGCCACCCCCAATCCCGACCAAGGCCACCCCAAGGTAGCTCTCACATCCCTGGATCTCCCCGACCCTTTTCCCCTCGCCGACGACGAGCCCCCGTGCCAGCGCCGCCAGGGACCGAATTGCAACGATCGAAATCTTTAAAAGAGTCTGCACGCAAGTTTCCAGGGGCATAACTGTAAACCTGTGTTTAAACTTTGAATTCAAAAATAGAGAACTTATAAAATTCATATAAAATCATAGAAAAATCAGAAAAATACAAACTCAACTGTTTTGGAATCGTTAGTAGAAAATCTACAACTTTTGTTACATGTCTTTCTTTAGTTGCTTGCTAAATCTTGCTCTAAATTAAATGGAAAGTTTAATAGACTTTAATTGTACCCATTGTTGTAGACCAGTTCTAAATCTGATTTTTGGACAGTAGATTGGCTGCTTGATGTATAAGCCAGTGTAAAAATATTAGGACCAGAACCATCTCTAGCTAAACTTTTTGTTAAACTTTGTTCAAGCCATGAAATAATAGAACTAATTTGTACCTGCTGTTACATTGTGATTCATGTTGTGAACCTTTCCACACCTGTTATAGTGATGGCTAAATACCACAGAAAAAGTTTAGAACCTTTTTCCTTTCTGTAACCTATTTATATAATTTTGTGGTAGGAAAAATGCACTAATTCAAATAATTAGTGTTTGTGCTTGGAAAATGTTCAACTATTTATTGTAGGACACTTCAGAGTAGCTCTTGCTGTATAAAACGTTTCACACACAAAAACCCTGTAAAACATCCAGTAGAAATTAATTTTTATTAACATAAGTGTATATTATCCTATTTATTATGCTCTAAATCATGCACAATAAAATCTGAAAAATTTACAGTAACACATATATGGATAGATTAACATCCTGTAAAAGGTTTAGCATCAATACATGAATGGTTTGTTCTGTATAAAAATAACTAATTTCTAGCAGTAGCTGTGTATTACATTTTTTTATAATTATTTTGCTGCATAAAAATGTCTGAAATTTTTACAGTAGTCTTATCTCTGCATATTGGACTCTAAATAAAAATTTTGTCACCAGAAGTTACCTAGATCAGTGTTTGTGCTTAATCCAAGTTATACTGCGAAAATTAAATTTCCAATACAACACCACCCCTTCTGTTAAAGATTGTCCAAGAAATCGTAACTAAGTAACTTTAAAACCAAATCTATGTTATTGTGGACTGCAACTTTATCGTGAAGGAAAATAATCGTCATATACTATCACTACAACTTACACTTGTGCATTCATATAGCATCGACTACTCTCGCCGAAGGAATGTACGAGCCGGTGCCCGCGTCCGAGAGTGAGCAGCGTGAAGCTCAAGTGAATATAACTGAAGCTTTCAAAGACCCGAACCCAAATTCGGACGAGCCCCAAACTAACTTTACCCAGGAAGGCAAGCCCCGGAGCATGAACCCTATTTTCTAAATTATGCAACTTATTACTCTACTTTACTTGTGCATTAAGTTTATAGGAGTTGAATGAAAACTTAGTTGCATGATCCTAGGTACCCATGCTCTGAGCACTAGATGTAAGACTCGATAGAATGCTATGCTAATAGGACTCCGGTAAAAGTCGAGTGATTTCCTGTCACTCGCGAGAATATAGGAGTTGAATGTTTACTACATGCTACAATCATAAGGTCGACGGACGGGGCTATGGTACGATGTTTATGTTGATGATTGAGGCCCCGTCTGGTTAGTGAAAAATGCTAAGGCCGCAGTGTGTGGTAGTGGTGGTTAAGTCTTTGAACGTACTAACCACATGCCGAGAATATAGTAATCGGTAAGCTTAAGTACCGGATTGAACCGAGGCAAGAATATACTCCCCACCGTCTTGAATTCGTTCACATCTATCTAATGGCGGGTGCATGTGCCGCCATGGCTGGGTCCATGGGGACGTGTAGTCGACGGCGGTAGGCCTGCTCCGTGAAGCGGGAATTGAAGGGAAAAGTTGCACGTGTGACTCTAGGAGTAACCACGTGACGTGTGTTTAGGTTTACCTTGCAAGGTTAAAAAATTCGATTTGAATCGTCCGTTTCTCGCGGTTATTGAGACTGCTTGACCCTTTTACCACATAGAGTAAGAAGAGGAACAATGATGATGATTAATCTTGTTGGATGAAAAATTAATTCTTTCACCATGTATGATATTGGATAGTTGCTTACCTAGAATGGTTAAAGAAAACTATAATCTGGAACTAAAATTTGAAAGTAAGAACCTACTTGTATATGCTTTTCGGCAAAATAAACCCCTCAAGCCAAAAAGCCTTACATGTCTAGGAGTCGGCTAAGTATATTCCACTAGTCGGGTAAGAATTGCTGAGTATTAGTATACTCAGCCTTGCTTGTGGCTCGTTTTCAGGTGTTACTTTCAAGGATATGATCGCTAGTTTGACTTGGTCGTGTACCCTTCCTCCTGGTTGGTCGGTGGAATGGGATGCGCCCCCGGCCAACGATGATAATGCCGAGTGATCTTTCGTACGGGCTTCATCGAGACATCGTGTATCGTCGAGTAGTTTATCGCTATTTTTTCCGCTGCATTGAACTCTGAGGAACTCAATCACTTTGAACTCCGAAGTACCTTGTTTTTACGAACTCGAACTCAGTTGTAATAATAATGATGAACCCTGTGGTGTAAAATCTGTGGAATGTTGTATCCTCTGGGCTCACCTTCGTGTGAGTACATGTATGTGTGGTTTCAATCGGCAAAAACCGTGGTTGTATCGGGAGGTTACCCGATAGACCAATGGATTATTCCGTTTGAAGTGCGAGTTAGCCCTAATTGCCCTCGTGGTGATGGTTAGCGCGGTTAAGCCGGATTAATTCAGGTGGTTCTGCCACAGTTTTGGCCGAGGCGGTCGTGGGCGGCGTCAGAGTTTCCTGCTCCTGTTTCGAGGGTGCTTCTCCAGGTGAGAGAGGAGCCCTTCTCCTATGGAACAGGAGTTGCCTCCCACTGAGGGACGTCGGCTTGCTGCGGCATCTCGGGATATCCTGGGCCGGGGCATCCCTAGATATTGTTGTTGCTGCTGCTGGGTGGAAGGCTTGTAGCCTTTCTCATCTTCCCTAGTGCCACCAGCAACGCCCTCCGGCACCGCCTGCGGTGGGCGGACCTGGGTCGGGCAGCTTCACCACGGTCTCATCCGAGCGTGAGCTGACGCTCCAGGAAGTAGTAGTGGGAAGTAGATTCCTTGCTTCTTTTCCATTACTCTGTCTTGGAGCGATGGTGCGACCACGCCTCCCCTCCGCTCGTGGTTCGGTGAGCGTAGAGCTTCCGTCGGTCGGATCCCGTTATGGGGGTCCCGATCATGGACACTCATGGTTCATCCTAGCTCAGCTTCCAGTTGGCCGAGCCGACGTCGCGGCGTGCCTGCTCACCTCCAGTCCTATTGACACTGTTTTTTGGCACGTGTCAGCTTGTTGAGCAGAAGACCGATGGCAATTGGGCCGACGATAGTTCAGAAGCGAAGAATGGAGCATATTGGGCTTTTGGGCCAGAAAAAGCGTCGTAGCCAATGGAGCATGGAAGGAGCTAGCAAGTTACATCAGCGAATTATCTGTTAGAGTTTAGGAAAAGATTATTTTCTTTATTGTCAAGTAATGTACGTCGTAATCGACTAGTGTTTGTAGCTTAGGCTATATAGCTGCCCTCGGGCATGTACCAGAACCATCCAATGATCTATACACAAACCCTTTTTTCCTTTTTTCTCTTTTCGGCGGCTTCGCCTTAGTTGTAGTAGATTTTCTTTTTATGAGTTCTTTCCTGCACGTGGGGCTGCATCGAATTTGATCTCCGACTTGCTGGTCAGTTCCGCGTCGAACGAGGCAGATAGGCTCAAAGTTGACGGCGCATCGCTTCTTCCTCTATACTGTATTAGTTCAAGTTATCGAGCAGATTGGATATAGGTCCGGTCTGTTCACCAAGTTATTGATATCAGCTTGTTCTTGTTGGATTAATCTGTTTAGTCTAGCTTGCTTCTTGCTGTTATCACAAGTTATCGATATTTACTAAATTTGATAGGATTAGATTCGTTTGATCTTATTTTTATTTAGTTTTTACTACAATGTATCCAGCCTAGATCTAAATACCATCGGTCGACGCGTAGCTTGCCTGTTGCTCATCGCCAGGCCGATCGGGTTTAAATCTAGGTGTTGTCTACCGAGGCCTCGCTAACCCGTTTAGCGCTGCCTTACGTGCACAATCGGCCGGAGCTTTGGCCGATTGATCTACTGATGCATCGAATGCTTGGCCGACGCACACGACAGAACGATTCAGAACACCAGCCGATACGTTCCGGTAATTTAACCGTTTTACCGGTCCCTTGTCAATTGTAGGTCAAATTGACTGGCACGCCCTGCAACACCACGCAGCCGATTTAGACGCCGTGCAGGAGCGAAGCAAGAGGCTCCCAGGTCCTCGCGTGTGCCGATGCTAAAGGCCGACCTACGAATTTTTGCGTCAACACGCTTTTGGCACTCCCGGTGGGACACGACAATGACACCATGATGACCAAGAACAACGGGATGGATGGTGACAAAATCTTATTGCCTACCATGGATGACCTCAGTGAAGAACAAAAGCTGCTGGTTGAAGAAGCCGTGAAGCGATCGCAAGACGCCCGCCTCAGGTCATTCATCTTGACCAAGGAGGGGCAGGTAATACAAAAGCAGCCGCGACCAGGGCTGGGGGGCATCTCTGTCACTCAAGACTCGGCCAAATTCAAGGAGATGTTTGATCAGTCCATAAACCACGCTCTGATCAATCAATCAGGGGTTCTGATCGAGACCATCAAGGACGCTATCAAGAATGTCCTAGTAGAGGGCATTCAAGGGGGTAACACAGGACCATCCTACTCCAATGATGTATCATCAGCCGCTGCTGGTGTCACAATATCAGCAATGATGGCCGATGGTCTTCTGCCCAGTACGACAAGTGTGCCGATGACTGACGCTGGAACAAGCTCATCGCCTTACGTGTTGAGGCACCTAGATCCTTCGGCAACACATGCTTAATCACCACCGACGACGGCATTCACTACCAGTCCCGCGATGAACACATCAACACCAAGAAGAGGCATGTTCAACACTCCAACAGGGTTCGTACCTTCTACGTTGGACATGCCAATGGAATTCTGGCCGTACATCTATCCATAGATGTTCGAACAAAGTAGCAACACGGTGAACTTCCCTACTATCACGCTGCTGTTGGTGCCGTCTGCTCTGATAATCCAGCATCCACCAGAAACTCGACCATCACCAACTCAGACTGGGGGGCATTGCGCAGATGCATCGGCCATTCAACCGACAGAAGATCTTGTGGGGCCGCCGACGAGTCCCCAAATTCAAAGGGCCTTTCAAGATACAAACCTTCAGATGCCAAACCTCATGGTGCAGCAACTTGAAGTTGATTGGGCCAGCAAGATAGCCGATGTGATGAAGAATCAATTCGGTTTGAAGCTAAAGGAGCCTGCATTCATGTACAGGAAGCCTTACCCAGAAGCCTATGATCAAATCCCACTGCCTCATCGGTATAAGTTGCCAGACTTCACCAAATTCTCTGGACAGGGAACCATGTCAACCGTTGAGCATATCAGCAGGTTCCTGGTGCAATGCGGTGAAGCCACAGCGATAGATGCTTTGAAGATCCGCTTGTTCCCGCTATCTCTCTCTGGATCGGCCTTTGCCTGGTTTGCATCACTGCCAGCTCACTCCATAATCACTTGGGCCAATCTCGAGAAGCAGTTCCACAAGTACTTCTTCACAGGAGTACAGGAAATGAAGATCACCGCCTTGACTGCGGTGCAACAGAGGAATAACGAGCCCGTCCCGGATTATATTTAGAGATTCAGGGATGTCAGGAGCCGTTGTTTCAACCTTTCTCTCAACGATGGCCAGTTAACTGAATTGGCCTTTCAAGGACTTCTGCCACACATCAAGGAGAAGTTCTCATCCCAAGTGTTCGAGAGCCTGAGTCATCTAGCATCCAGGCTTGCTAATGTTGATGTCAGAACTTATGACGCCAAGAAGAGAGTGTTCCAGAAGAAGGTCAACTATGTTGGGGATTCTTCTGAATTAGAAAGTGAGGCTGAAATCGGCGTTGCTGAATGGGTTAAATCCAAGAAGCTGATCTCATGCCCGTTCGCCAAGAAGGAAGCTGAAAGCTACGGGTTCGACATCACAAAGGTCGATGGGATCTTTGATCTACTACTGCAAGAGGGTCAGCTTAAGTTGCCCTCCAACCATGTGATCCCATCGGCCAACGAATTAAAAGGGTGCAGGTATTGTAGGTGGCATCACTTTGTCACTCATAATACTAACGACTGCAAGACGTTCAGGAAGGAAATCCAGACAGCCATTGAGCAAGAAAGAATCAAGTTTGACAGGCCGATGAAGATTGACGAGCACCCCTTCCCAGCCAACGCAGTTGACGTGGGAGCCCAGGAAGTCGATGGAAATACATAGGTACCACCTTCTGATCTTCCTGATCACAATTCTGAAGATCCAAAGACTCGTGTATCGGCCAACGGCAAGGGAAACCAAGGCCGATACGAACAAGGTGGGAGTTTCAGGAGACCACGCAGTGTTGTCACATCTCAGATGCTCCTGAACAAGTATTAGTGCCAGCAAGAAAGAGAAAGACGCCTTCAAGAAGAGAAAGATAGGCGTGATGAAGAACACTGGCGATGCCCGTTCTTTGCATTCTGCTGGAACGAGGGTTTGCGCTTGCCATCGGCTGATGATTGTCCCGAATGCAATGGGACGCAGGAAGGCCGATACGATATCAAAAGGCAGCGCCATGAAGATAACCATTAGCAGTCGACTATCAGGGGCAAGCAGCATGTCTCTGTCCATGATCGGCTGGGTACACGGGGCCTAGAGCAAGCAACGATTGAAGAACAAGTTGCGGCCCGTGTACCTGATGAAGCACCTTTGGATCGGTCGCTCGAGCGTCATGACAGTTACAAGTATGATCCAGAGGAATACCCGGATTGGTGCATCCAGGGGTTGACCCATTCTCAGAAGAGGAGGGTTCAGAGGCTCTGCTACCGGGAACAAGAAGAAGCGCACGCCTATGAGAAGAAGGCAATCAAATCACAAGTATGGCGCGTGAAGACCGATGAAACCACCCCGTCAGCATCAATCAATATGGTTTGTGTGCAATCCATAGAAGTCGAAACATCAATGCGCGATGATGAAGAAGAAGCAGTAGCGGGACCTACGCTAAATCCAGCCCAAGCATTATTCAAGAAGCCAGATGAAGAGGAGCAAAAGCATCTGAGGCCTTTGTATGTGAAGGGGCATATTGACAATAGGCCGAGGACTGAAATAAAGGTCGATGGAGGGGCCACTGTCAATGTTATGCCTTATGTTACTCTCCAACAGCTTGGGTATGATAAAGAGGATATAATGGGTACTGATATGATGCTTAAGAGCTATGAAGGGAGAATTTTGCCTGCTCGGGGGGCAATCTCTGTCGATCTAACAATTGGAAGCAAAACTCTGCCAACTGTTTTCTTTGTCATGGATGGCAAGGGTCATATAATTTGCTCTTGGGCCGGGATTGGATCCATGCTAATTGTTGCATTCCGTCCACATTACATTAATGCCTTATTCAGTGGCTAGGAGATGGTTCAGTTGCAGTGGTGCATGCAGACCCGTCTCTCAGTGTTGCCTGGGTTGATCCTCCAGTCTGGGGATTTGATGCTGTGGAGTGCATATCAGGGAAGGTTTGGAAAGAAGATTTCTTGAAGATGGAAGACTTTGGCCTTGATCCAGTTCATGAAGATGGCCTAGAGGTATCTGCTCCGTAAAAGAATCTGAACGAGCATCGCATCGGCCAATGAGAAGCGACAGAAAGATTTTCTGGCCGATGGACTAGTCTCATAAAAGTCGATCGTGTTGATCAGGCACGGATGGCCGATACGATATGTACCGCCCTTAGTGCAACAAATAAAAAATAGACAAATATTGTTGGAGTTGGAGGCCAGTTATTCTTCATCAATTATGTTTCCAATTATGGTTAACGCTTCAGCTAAATATCGAAAGATTGCAGTGTAGAAGAAGTGCACATGAACCAGAAGAAATCATGCAAAAGAAGCAAAGCAGAAGAGGTTCATGGAAGCAGTGGATTATTACACTAGATGATTCACTCGTCATAAAAAAGTGAATTGATTACAGAATCTACACTAGTGTTTTCAGAGACAGCTACGACAGTTTGCTTGAGAGCTTCCATGACATCCAAGAAGTTGAGGAGGTCTTCCCCTTCGGCATGGACAAGATCCAGATCCTGGACATTGTGGCCCAGTTGGATCTGCACTGTAGCCAGAGCCGTAGCCGCTCCATCATGGATACCATTGGTGGTGATTTCTCGAACACGGACGGGAATGTCTTGCAGGCGGTCAACAAGGAGAAGACGTGGGCATTGACGAACTCAGCGGCTTGGTTCGCCGATAGCTGAAGATCTTGGAGCTGGGCTTCGAGAGCTGAAGAAATTTGAAGGTCAGAAATGGGGAAGCAAATCTGAACTAGAAGCAAAAGGGAAATCAAAAGATAAGATGCAAGGAGATGTACCCGCTACTCTCATATCAGATTGCTCCAGCAAAGATCAAGTGGTGGTAAGCCTTGCCTCCGCTGCTGTCAGAGCGGTCCTGGCTGTGCGCAAAGAAGATTCCAGTTCGGCCACCAGGGAGTGTGAAGGATTACCAGAGTTGGAGGGACCCGTAGCTGGGATGCTTGGCGTAGGCCAAGATGTACCGACGTGATATACACCGTCGGCCATCGAGATGGTCGTGAAGCAATGGAGGGAGAAAATCAGATCGAAAGCCGAAAAAGGGAACACAATGCTGAAGAATCTTTACGCTTGGTGGTGCGGAATGGTTCGCAGGCGTTGAGTTGGCCTAGAAGACTCATCATCGGAGCGCCTGTTGTCGGCCATGGGAGGCGTCGAAGCAAAAGTGCAGATGAGGGTGAAAGTTGAGGAAGAAGAAGAGCAAGGTTGCGGTTTTTCTTTGCGCTCTGTGCTCTTGGATTTAAGGATGGAGGATTCCAGAGGCCGAGCGGCTGCAATTAAAAGGGAAGTGGAGGAGTCGGAAACGTGTTCCAGTTACCATCCCGATAATTGAGGGGTCATGGAATTACTTGACAAGATGGGGCGGTTGAATGGATGGCCGATCGTACATTCCCACAGAGGAGTAATGATGAAGATGGTCGAGAAGTCAAAAGTTATACAGTATCAGCTGTTTTACTCTTGCACCGATGAATCACAGAAGATTGAAATATTATGCGAGAGGTCAAGAACTGCAATGAATAGAAAGGATGTAGAGGAAAAGAAGCTTTGGCTGAAATTTTGGAACAAAGCATTTTTATTCCGAAATTGGGGGCATGTGTTGACACCGTTTATTGGCACGTGTCAGCTTGTTAAGCAGAAGACCGATGGCAATTGGGCTGACGATAATTCAGAAGCGAAGAATGAGCATACTGGGCTTTTGGGCCAGAAAAAGCGTCGTAGCCAATGGAGCATGGAAGGAGCTGGCAAGTTACGTCAGCAAGTTATCTGTTAGAGTTTAGGAAAGTTTGTTTTCTTTATTGTCAAGTAATGTACATCGTAATCGACTAGGGTTTGTAGCTTAGGCTATAAATAGCTGCCCTCGGGCATGTACCAAAACCATCCAATGATCAATACACAAACCCTTTTTTCCTTTTTTTCTCTTTTCGGCGGCTTCGCCTTAGTTGCAGTAGATTTTCTTTTTACGAGGTCTTTCCTGCACGTGGGGCTGCATCGATTTCGATCTCCGACTTGCTAGTAAGTTCTGCGTCGAACGAGGCAGATATGCTCAAGGTTGATGGCGCATCGCTTCTTCCTCTATCCTGTATTAGTTCAAGTTATCGAGCAGATTGGATCTAAGTCTGGTCTGTTCACCAAGTTATCGATATCAACTTGTTCTTGTTGGATTAATCTGTTTAGTCAAGCTAGCTTCTTGCTGTTATCACAAGTTATCGGTATTTACTAGATTTGACAGAATTAGATTCGTTTGATCTTGCTTTTATTTAGTTTTTGTCACAATTTATCTAGCATAGATCTAAATACCATCGGCCGACGCACAGCTTGCCTGTTGCTCATCGCCAGGCCGATCGGGTTCGGATCTAGATGTTGTCTACCGAGGCCTCGCTAACCCGTTTAGCGCTGCTTTACTTGCACAATCGGTCGGAGCTTTGGCCGATTGATCTACTGACGCATCGGACGCTTGGCCGGCGCACACGATGGAACGATTTGGAACAGCAGCCGATACATTCAGGTAATTTAACCATTTTACCTGTCCCTTGTCAATTGTAGGTCAAATTGACTGGCACGCCCTGCACCACCACGCAGCCGATTTGGACGCCACGCAGGAGCGAAGCAAGAGGCTCTCGGGTCCCCGCGTGTGCCGGTGCTGAAGGCCGACCAACGGCTTTTTGCATCAACAGGTCCACGACGTGGTACCTTCTCCGTCGGGGCGCGAAGGGGTGCTTGGCCCAGTCATGGCTGCGGGTGCACGCTCTGACCCGCTTCCCCTAGCTCTAGGCTAACCATCGCCTCTTTCCCCGATAGAGTAGGGAATCCTCGCGGCAGCTTCATGTATCCTCGCCATGGTCGTTCGATAGCCATGGGCGGCATGACTCTTGTTTGTATCTATGTACTTGTGCCAAGAAATATATAAAATTTCCTTTTTCAGGACCCTGGGATGCCGGGACCCCGGCCAGCAGATGGCCTTTTGTGTGTGGAAAATATATTCCTTAGTTTTTGTTCATGCTAAGACTTCTACCCCGGGATGGGCCACCGCGCATTAGTCGAGGCCCCTTGTCGAGACGAGCGTGTGGTGGTGAGCGTATAGGGTTCCCGGAGGGCAACTGATCCCAGGGTCCGGAGACCAAGCAGGGAGTCGAAGTTGTCCGGGAAGAACCTGTTTAGCCCCTAGCCAACAGTCCGCTGTTCGAGCAAGTTTGCTCTTTCATGACGCATGCCAAGCATCCTCTAGAGAAAAAGATCTTTGCAAGAAAAAGTTTCAGAATTCATGAATATGGTGCTGAATTAACTGAAGCAAAGGGTAGCTATATGTATTGGAGCCCCCGGCCAAGTACCGTACGGAAGCGGGTCTGCAGGGAGCTTGACCTTCATGCCAGAGCACTAGGACTCCCCTTCTAAGTAGAAAGAGTTTTCAAAATTCATGCAAAAAATGCTCGAATTGAATTACTGCAAATGGAAGGGTGTTTGTATATAGGTGGGAGCCCCCGGCCAAGTACTGTGTGGAAGCAGGTCCATGGAGTACTTGGCCTTTATGCCGGGACATTAGGACCACTCCTATCTACGGATAGAACTTACGGAGATGCTCGATGTTCCAGACGTTGGGTACCTGCATCCCATCCTTGTCAGTGAGCCTGAACACCCCGAGCCGGCTTTCCTCCGTGATGCAGAAAGGGC
Organism: Panicum miliaceum; assembly: GCA_032594955.1. Lineage (NCBI taxonomy): Eukaryota > Viridiplantae > Streptophyta > Magnoliopsida > Poales > Poaceae > Panicum > Panicum miliaceum. The sequence goes on along the minus strand of CM064061.1, from coordinate 41,365,181 downwards.
CTTCCCACATGGGGGAGATTTTGTTCTTCCCCTCGCGTGACTGGAACCGGCGAAGGACCAGGTCTCTGACTTGGATGGTTCTTGGTTGTACGTGGTGCTGGTGGTAGCGGCGGAGGGCTTGCTGATAGCGAGTAGGATCCCGAGCAGAACAACTGCCACCCCATCTGGAACCGTTTCGGGGGCGGGGATCAGCTCGACGGCGACCGAACGGCGATCGCGACCGAGCAACCTTGGCCCTCATCTTTTGGGGTGGGGGCTGTGGCGGCGAAGACGACGAAGAGGACGTCGAGACCTCCACCACCGGGGAGCACGAATGGGGGCCTTTTCCCCGCGGGTCGGCCGCGCCCTCCACAACACGGTTAGACCGCCCCTCTTTGGGGGATGAGGGGGGAGCTTGCGTTCCGGTGCCCCTGGCGTCTGCGGCCTCCTCGTCGGCGCTTCCGGCTCCGCACCGCCATGGCCAGGATCTTCCGCCGCCCCTTGCTAGACAGCCACGGGAGCCAGCCCCTTGGCGTCGGTCTGCGGCATGACGTTGAGGATGGCGTGCTGCGCCTCATCGTCGCACAGAGGCTTGACCCCCTCCGAAAGAAGGGTCAGGGCGAGGTCCCCATTGCCGGTCGACAGCTTCATCAAGTGCAACAGGGCGGCCTCCTCGACACGAGCAGCACACAAACCGCGTATCGTCGACTTCGCCGATGTAGAACCATGCCGGGTAATGGCGCGCCTGAAGCGGGGTGAGGCGGCGACGGAAGAAGTCAAACGCCACCATCGTCGACGTCAACCCTGTCTGGCGAAGGGAAGCAATCCGGCCCAACACCGGGTTCCACCCGACGCTGAGCACGGGACACTCCCTCCACCCTAAATGCGGCCGCGGCGCGACCTCGGGGAGCCAAAGAAAGGGGGAGGTACGGCTGACCTCCGTGTACAGCCACTGCCTCTCCTATTCCTCCTACTTCCCCGTCAGCTGGAAGGGAATGAACTCGTCCTGCCGGCCTTGCCATATGCGGAAGTAGCATCCGCCCACTATCTTGGCCTGGATCGCCACACCTGCGTCGGGGGCCGCCGATGCCAACCAGCAGAGGGAGAAGAAGTGGCGGAAGAGCTCCATTGAGGGTGAGATCCCGAAGAACATCTCGCACTCATGGGTGAAGATGCCCAGGGTCAGGACGGAGTTGGGGTGAGGTGCACTAGGTGGACGGCGTATGCCTCCAACCCCGCCACGACGAACGGCGAGAAAGGAGGCACCAACCCCACCAGCAGGAAGGGGAGGAAGGTGATGACCTCCGGTACGCCTCGCGACGCCAGCGAGTGCTCCCCGGCGCGGAGGATGGTGTCGGGGGACACGAATCCCCTCGCCCTCGTGACTCCAGCCGCGTCGACCGACGAAGGCCCAAAATCCAGCACCCGGCGGCCAGAAGCCTGCCAGCGGCCGGAAGTCTGCTGGCGGTCGCGCGCCATGGGAGCAAGCTGGGGCGAGCAGCGAGAAGAGGCGCGCGTGAGAGGCAAGGAGGAGAGAAGGCTTGCTGGCAAAAGGACAAGTGGAGAGCACGAAACTGCAACCCTCCCTCACCTCAGGACTTTATACCTAATGGAAGGTGAGGGGATGCGGCGCTCCAACTACGCGGGATTCTCTCAGTCGTGGGCAGCGCCCCCAGCGGAAGGGCCGGCACAACTCCCCAGGGGGTCGGGGCCGGGCAGGAGATGAGGCATCCGCCTTGAATTCATGGCCCCACACCCAGATCGTCTTACCGATCCGGGCATGGGGCCGGGGGCTACTGTCGGTGTCGTGAGAACGGGGGTCCCCACCCCACCCGACAAATCAAGGGATAATAGGCCAGCAGGCCCATCGCGGGCATTGAGGCCCGGCCCTGCACGGCAGCCTCCAGAGGGTGCCGAACTAGAAGAAGGCACGGGCGGCCCCACCGGCCAGGGAGCTTCCTTAGCCTAGAAGGAATTACCCTGGCGGAGGGTTTTTTACCGCCCGCCACGCAGCAGGAGCGGGGTCCACCACGGCGCAGCTTCCCATAAGATAGCATGATTATGGAGAGGTGTAGGATCAGACGACACCCTGACCGGAGCAAGGGGAGCCCCCTCGCCCCGGTCAGGTCCTGTCAACCCAGCCGAGGATGGTGCAGGCGGGGCCCATCGCCTGGACCCCTCGTCGCGTTAAATAAACCACAGGGAAGATCCCCAGGTCCAGAGAAAACCCCGAGATGGCTCTGGGACGCACCCCCAAGAATCTCGTGGGCCCCTCGAACACCCCAGGTGTCGGCCAGGCCGCCCCGGGGTGCCCTAGGGACCGACCGGACAGGATCCACGGGATAAGATTGCGTCAGAAGGGCATCACCACTTGCAGGGAGATGCCCCCCAGTGCGGCACCACGTTCACACTCAAGGACGGTAAATCTAAGGTCGGTAAGACCCCTCCCTGGACCCAGGGGAGGGGTTATAAATAGGACATCAGGGCAACATGTAAAAGGAGAGACGAAAGTCCCACAACACAATTGCTACAAGCTCACTCGAGCATAGAACAAGAACACCACATACAGGACGTAGGGTCTTACGCTTCCGAGCGGACCGAATCTATCTAAATCCTTTGTCCCACGGTTGGAACTTCACTGCGTGTTACACCCCTGACCGGATCTCTAAATGGGGGTTTCCACGAATCTCCGCTGCTGGTCCTCACCCACCGATAGTTTAGGGTGTAAAGTTTTGTGATGGAGTCTAAACCAGGCCTAAATGTGCATGTGCACCGTCGTGTCGAGTACAAAGAGCCGAAGAGGAGCGGTGTAGACGGATCCAAATATTTTGGAACGACAGGGTGTCCTTGACCATGCATCTGTGTTCTGGATCTAGTCTTGGGGTGATTCGTTTGATCCGCGCGATCCTGCTACGAGCAGAAGTACCACACTGAGATTTGGTGGGAAAAAATGTACTCCATATTTTACTACTCTTATTCGTTGTAACTTAACTACGTGGACAAAGATAATGCTTTCCGAAAATTTTGCATTTAGTCCCATGCGCCCTCAAATGAGGTTTCTCATCTTAAAGAATACATTAGGACCCTTTTCGTGGTCATTTGCGTACGTTGGGACAATCCATTACTAAATTACCCTAGCAACGTAAAATTGCATGGAAACGAATCATGAAAAGTTACTGGTTTATCTTTCTAACTTAGGACATGATGTTCTCCGTCACTTCACGAAATTTGCACTCAAAACTCGATTTATATGTGGACAAACAAAAAAAAAATAGGATAGATCTCATTAGTTTTGTCTTTTTGTTTAGGGGAAAATTAACTCACGCAATTTTCTGCGATACAATAAATTTTTTCTTGAGTTTTTCTCACCGTTCACATCTTTCATATTTTTTTACACTTTTTGGCGTTAGTTTCTTTGCCACATTATGTTTTCCAATATAAATAACTACCTGCTCCCCAATCAAATAAGCAATAAAACAAAGAGGCAATTTAGAAGTTTTTTTAAGTATTACTCTAGAAAGGAAGCTTCTTCTTGAGCGGTTATTCACCACCTCACAATTTACCAATATAGCTGGAAACAGGACTGGTTATACCATATACGATCATGTACAATTTTATAGTACTCCATCCGGTCAGAATTAGATACTGGAAACAATTAAATGAACAGTTTTCAATTAAAGAAGTTTGACTCGAAGGCAAAACTAGAATGACCTATATTTAAATGGGCGGAGTATAATTTTATAGTACTCCATCAGGTCAGGATTAGATATAATCAATCATATTTTTTCCCCAAATATCATGTAATAAATGACAGGAGGGAGTACCATATAACTAGAAAATATTAGTCAAAGTTACATTTTTAATTGTCAAATAAGATTAGATGGCAATGTTGCAATATGCGAAACTAAATGTTATGTGAGTTAATTAAATATGAACGGAAAAATACTGTGCATAAATCGGCTCCTCTAAAATCCTCATACAGTTGTTAAGAGCCTACACCAAAAATTTAACGTTTCTTTGAAAAAAATAAAAAATGTTTATTTACAAATACACTGCATGTAATGGCCTTTTTTATGTAAGCCCTTAACTATTCTTTTAGAATAGAACCCTAAATCACTTCTTTTAGAGTCTGAGCCCTTAATCACATTTTTAGATGTCCGCCTCTTTGGCATAGGTCCAGCTCTAAGAATTCTTTGAGATGATTATTCTTAGTTCCAAGAATTTGTCCAGCGAAAGCTAAGGGATACCCTCAAAATATTCAGGTGATTCATTTTGTTTCTATGTTGCACTTGAAAATTATTGAAACTACTTCTATTTAGCCTACAAAATCTATACGAGAGCCCATTTCACGTTGCAGCCAAATCTGGCCTATCACACTTCGCCCATTCAGGCCCATGAGCCTGCACTCTTTGCTTCCCCAGTTCCCCTCCCTGCTCCGGTTCTTCTGGATATCCGCATTACTGACATCTGACAGCACACATCACGCATGTTCCTCTTTAAAAAATAAATCTATTCATCAGCTACGAATATATATCTACAGATGATGCCTTGTTGGTAGCATCTAACTATACACCGCAAAAAAAAATACCAGTGTATTGCCTCAGATGGGTCGTTGTTTCTAATATATCTACAGAAGATGCAAATGCTAGCCAATAAATCATCCATTCATTTCATCTCGAAGGTGATGCATAGAGCTATAGGACTATCGGAGGAACACACATCAGGTAGGCTGAAAAAGGCATGGAGCCTTTGCCTCCTGGAGCGTTAACTGATGCCACAGAATGCCATGGAACCCAGCTCATCATCTTGAGGGAAGATCAGCACTACTTAGGGCCGCTCGTCTTTGAGGACCCAGCGCGCTCCACCATGACATCATAGAGTTGTCGGCCATTCTGCTCATAACGTTGGGTTGAATACCGTGATATTGGATACAAATTGTTTTGACTTGAGGGCTGAACTAGTACTTACGAATATCACGGGGAAGAAGTGGATCTGTCCCTCAGGTTTTGTTTGGGTCTCTTTGAAGTAAACCAATATAGGAAATTGTGGCCACCATAGCTCCCAATTTACGAACGTTGAGTACCTATGCATGAACTGAATTGTTAGATTGTGAACCTCTTATCATGACCAAAGAAATTGACTGGGCATTCTAGCATAAAGGATTAGCATACTTCCAACGGTTCTTGCCACCAACAAAAACATTTTCACCTGACTCCTGCAGTTGGTCTCCAACTTTCACCTCCTATATAACACAAGCTTATGAATAAATGTTATGAAAAGTAGGTATGTTCATCATTTCAGATGCAAAGACTGAGTTTTGAAAATAATAAAGAAAAGGCAGGAGCACTGTCGCTCAATCAAGGAGAACAAAGTTGTGAAGTGCAAATGGTTGGGTGGAAGCCACGCCACGCCACGCCACATCACCCTGTGGCGCTGAGAGAAGGCAGAAGCCCCTTAACACAACCTGGTTCATCTTTTTTTTTTCTCCCCAAAAACATTCTGCGCATGTATTCGCATCATGCAATCCAGCAAACAGTTTTAGAAGACATTTTCATGAGTTGACTGGCATACTTTCAAATATTTATTTTACTCCCAAGAAAACTAGAAAAGTACAGGGTACGAACCAGGGCTTCATTATCAAAGACGAACCTCACTCTTGTAGTCTGCAGAGAAAGAATGCAGCAAGGCCAACATTAGAAAAACAGACACGGGACTTAGGATATATCAAATTCCTTTGTTATATTTAATAATGAGACACTCAGGTTCCACATAAGAAAAATGATACAATCAGGAGTGCTGAGTTTAACTGTTATGTTGCTGATAGCAGGAATGAGAAAAACACATGGATGTCTGCACAAAATAATAGATAATATAGAAACTTCAGTAGAGAAATTGGTTTGACTGAAATGTTGTAACATATGCCCTCGAAACAGCAATATTTTGCTCTTATATAAAACAACATAATTCTCTGATAATATGTGATCAGCATGAACTCAAACAGATGGTTTGAACTCCAAAAGCAGCCTGGTTAGGGTATGCTGACCTGGAACAAAAGAAGAAGCCCCAGCAGTTCTACAGGTGCAGCAGCCAAAAGATTGTCTGCATATGCAAAAGCACCAGAAATCCCTGCATTTGGACAATTGCTGTTGTTAAATCACTTAATAACCATGCTAAACACTTGACATCTTCTTCTGTTGCTGTATAAGTACATGTTAAGAGATGCTCTACTTACTAACTTCAGAGCTCACCAAGTATAGCAATTGGTAACCTATAGTCGGGGTCAGGGACAACTGTCTCTCTAGTCCGACTTTCTTCCAATCTAGGAAGAAGGAAACAATATGTTAGCAGGTTAAATAAGCTGCGAGCTAAATTCACTTGTAATGAATGAGCTCTTGCAACACAACCTATGTAGAAAACTTGCAATGAAGTCATAGTGAAGTTTATTTTTTCAGAACACATTATCAGAACACTTGTGTATTAATTTTCTCAAATGTGCAGGAGCTGCATGTCAGAACAGTCATGTAGTATCACTGTGCGAAATTAATTTGGTCTGCCATGGAGTTATATGCACGCATTGACTTGGCACACTCCACAATTCAACATTCATCACTCATTTCTCTTTTATTTTATGATTATGATAATATGATATAATTCTAAAAACCAGAAATTAATGATCATGTGAACATACATAGCACTTTTGAGGACGGTAATATGCATGTCACGTCAAGCATATTATAGAGGCAATAGGTGCCTAGTGAGAGAGACAACAGTATGCAAAGTGAAGATAAGCTTAAAATTTCTACTTTCTCCTTTGAGTTTTTACAATGCACGATTGACTTGGAGCACTCTCCACAAGTCAACATTCATCGCCCATTTCCTTTATGATATATTGCTAATAAACCATAAATTAACGATGCACATGACAATTTAAAGCAAATCGTACTAGGAGGTACTGAGAAGGTAGGCTACACTAAGAAGTTTGCTGACCAACCACGGAGACTATTGCCATGCGTCGCTTTTGCCCATGGTCATGTACCCTACCCATGTAGCCCTTGCCTGGGGCATTTGCAGTGCTCCATGGTGTACCAGCTGAAGCCACTCCGTGCGAGATCACATCTCTAGCTGCAGAATTCAAAACAAAACCAAATCAGACATTGCAAATGTGTCCCAATTTAATTCTTCTGTCAAGTAATTGCAATTTCTCTCAGAAGTCTGAAGCCAGCAGCCAAGACTAAAGCTACCGATTGAGAAAAAAATACTCCCTCTGATTCCAAATATAGATCCAATGTGACACTTGCAGTTTTAGTAAAAGTATACCATTTTAAATAGTGATTATATATTATGAAAGTATTCGCCATGATGAATATAGTAGCATGGCATCAACCATATGTTGTGAACCTAAATAACTTTTCATGTATTGATGAGCCAAATTTAAAAAGTTTGACAGGACAGACTCATAAAACGACCTCACGTTTGGAATCAAAGGGAGTAAGTACTACAGTACTAGTTTCCGACTTATGCAACTGGGAGGTAATTAGATGGCCATGCTGAACCTAACGAATCGTACGGTTTTAGCACAGGTTCAGTATGAAGAAAGGGGCATCGCGTTTGCTCCATTGGAAAATCAGCCGGGGACTCCCAAGCCAAGCTGAATGCTGAAAGACTAGTCCGTCTACGCTCGAAACAGCATCAGCAAGGCGAGGAGAGGGGCGGCGAGGGGATCATGGAGGGACGGGGCAGGTTACCTCTGGCTGGAGCTGCGAGGAAGAGGGGTGAAGACAACGAGAGAGTGGTCGCCATGGCTCCGCCGCCTTCTGCGCTCCGCCCTCTCAGCTCCCGTGGTGTGATTGTGTCCAGACAGCCAGACAGGCGGCAGAGGCAGCGGCGGCACCCTGGCTTGGCACGTGCGCGCGCCCCGGGCCCAGCCTTTGTTATGGGCTGGATCACATCTTCCTTTGGATTTTAGTGGGCTTTCTTGCCAAGGGAGGCCCATAATTTCCCGTTTGTTTTGGTGTTTAATAAATCATAGAAAAATGTACAGAGAAACGTTGACGTACTATTATTTTTAGAATACATATCACAACCAGGAACAAAAATGATTTCATTATTTTTATTCAATATCTAATATTTTTGCTTGGATCCAAAATATAGGTTTATTTAGATTTCTTGTCAAACATTGATTACCAAATACAAAAAATCATATGGATTGAAAACATATGACTGTTTTTTTTTCTTACCATTTTCATATCATTTGTGGCTATGCTCTTCGCTCCACCTTCATTGCTGCCCTGAGCTTAATTGTCTAATAGTTTTCTACGGTAGCAGCAAACGTTCATGTATTTATGCAAACTAATAAAGAATTTTGAAATATTCTGTACGTGTACATCATATTTCATTAATTCCCATAAGAATCACTAACCGTCAAGCAGTAACCGTCATAACAATTTGAGTTATGAAGGCCATAAGCTTAATAAAATGGCAGACGTAGTAAAAATGAGAAATGGTAGTGCGTGCTAGAGTAGAAGAATATCTATATTTAGTCAGAGGGACCAAATTAAGTGCACTAATGAGAAGAATGTGGAAGGAACCATTCTTCAACATACATCTATTTTCACTACTGCCGGTAGTGCCCGTTGTCCGTTGAGCACTTGAGCACCATTATTACAATAGACCACACTGCCTATTCACAATTTCAAATTTCTATTCCCTTAGCTTGTTAGCGCTTTCAAGAAACTTGAAAATTTAGTGGGACCACACTGTACTCAAATCCACAGCCGTCCAACCCTTCAAATCAATTCAAATCCAGCCGTCCAATTCAAACCATCCCCACCCCCTGTATAAAGTTGAGAGAGAGAGAGAGAGATGGGGGCAGCAAGAATAACCGACAAATGCTTAAAATATTTCAGATTCAAAAAAACTGCGAAGAGACCAAACCTCCATTGCCCATTAGCTTCTTCTCCCCCCAACCCCCACGAGAACCATCTCCTCCTCGATCCCAAACTCCAACAAGATTTCGCCTTTCCTCCTCTCACCTTCTCCCCAAATCCAATTCCTCTCAATCTCCGTGTCCCCGTCCCAAATTTGGCTTCTTGGGTTTGATTCCTTCGACCGGCGGCGTTCTTTCCCCCTCCTGTTTCCCGCTGCTTCTTGAGTTCTTGACTCTGGATGAGTTGAGGAACTCGCCCCTGTTCAACGCCTTTCGATCCAATTCTGATAGCTCGCGCTGCAAGATTCGGTTTTTGAGCCGGTGCGCGGAGGTCCGGGTCCGGGATTGCATAGCCCGCCCCGAGGTTCTGCCGTTCTGGCATCGGTGACCTAGTATTGGTGGGCATTCTGGTGGAGCGATGGAGCAGGGGAAGAATCAGCAGCACCCGCAGCAGCAGCAGCCGAAGCCGGCTCTTTTAGCCGCCGCGGGCGAGATGAAGGCACCCGCGGTGGCTCCGCAGCAGCCCAAGCCGGCGGCCCCCGCGATGCCGGTGTCCAGGCAGTGGCCGATGGCCTTCAACCCGTAAGGAAGCTCCTTGACTTGGGATATTTTCCCCTTCCGATGGTGTGCTTGCATATGGTTTCGTTTTTGCTTCGTGTGACCTGCTGGATTTAGCTCAATTGTTTCATTTTAAATCTTGTTGCATGTGGTGCCAATCTGTTTAAATGAGCTGGCGATTTTTGAATATATCTAAATATTATGAACAGCTTGAGTAATAAAACATTCATTTCCTTGTCTCCGGTAGTAGTAATTCGTGCCTGTGACTTCTGTAAAAATGTTTGAGGTGTATTGGAGCTTAGAGTAAATTTTAGCAATTGGGGTTCTGGCTGACCATGTTGTGCTAATCAAAACAGGTACACATGCACAGTACTGTGGAAGGTAAATGTGACTGAATTCGTTATTGATATCATGGTTTGCAATTAGTTAGCATTGATGCTTATTGCTTAAACATATCTTATCTGAATTCGTTATTGGCTATGATGGTTTGCAATTGATTAGTATTGGTGCTTAAACATTTATTGAGTGAGGCTTTGGTCGGATGATTGGAAATGTTGATTTCTTTGAGTTGAAACCGTAGTGCATACCTTTTAAGGCCAAGTGTTACGGTTTTTTGTGCAGACAAGTTTTACATTCTTTAAATTTGTCAACATACATGATTGGGACCTTGTCTTTCATGTCTTCCTAAAAAAACTGTGTTTCTTGCAATTTGATTATTTTGCATTCACAAAAAGAGTGGTGCTTGGAACATATTCCTTTTATTGACATGGTGTTGCATTCTATTTTTTTCAGGCCTTCCACTGAAGCAAAATGTGTCACTCCAAAGAAAAAGAAGCATTGTAATTGTAGAAACTCAAAATGTTTAAAGATGTGAGTGTTGATTTTCATTGCACGTACAATTTCATGTTAACTGCAAGGAAAATTTAACACTTTTGCATGTTATGTACAAAAAAGTAGGCTCTCCAGTCTCCATCAATGATTAACAAGATCCATTCTCAGCAAAATAATAGTTTGTTATCATCTTAAGGGCATTGAAAGGAACTCACTAAGAATGGTATAACTGGAAAGGAACTCTCCATTGAGAGTGCTCCGTGGTTTTGTAGCTAATGAAACATAAATAGATAAGTTATGTATACCAAAGTGGATTATGCGCATTAATATAGGTTTATGGGAGCTAACTTTTACTTTTGTATTATTTTAGTTCAATTTTCTTTGCAACTTTCGTTCTCATGCACTTATCTGTTACTCTTATTATTCCTGATTTCATAATTTGGTAATTTCAAGTAATCTTTTCAAGTGCTGTAACATTAGATTGCACTTTTTCTGTGATTATTTGATTATTTTCTTTATATAGTGTGTTATGCTATGTTACAAGAAGGTAAGCTCGCTGACTTGGTGTTTATTTGTTAGGTACTGTGAATGCTTTCAAGAACAACAGTTCTGTGATGGCTGCAACTGTTCAAATTGTGGAAACATTGTTGGGAACGAGAAAGCCAGACAGGAAGCTATTAACGCAATTGTTCAACGTAACCCACTTGCTTTTCAGCCTAAAATTGAAAATGGCCCAAGTACACACAATGTTCGAAAGGTACCTTCCTCAACTAGGATTCTTAATAACATAACATGTTGGTTTAGTCATACTATACTTTCTAAACCCAGCAACAGTTAATATGTCTCTTATCCTCGGGAAATTTATTCCAGTTTGGAGACAGATTATTTTTCTTCCAATTATCAGTGAAACAGAGAAAACTAAGTAATGCAGATGTATAGATGACACATTCATCAATAACTCTGTTTCTTTAGCATGTTGTGATTACATGTACTGTCGTAACTGGATCTAAGAAATGGGCATGAGAGCATCGAGGTTAAATGTCTTGTTTGGCTGTTCTTTCTTGGACTCTGGCTAGCCAGAAATTGAATGATCAACAGGCGGTGATTGAAGTCCGAGTTAATTTTATTTCTTTTCTCCTCATTTTTTTGAATTCTCAAGAATTTCCATCTTTAAGGGCATCAAATAGCGAGTAAAGGAGTGAAAAGAGCTCAAAACAATATGTTCTGGTAGCCAAGCTGTCCTGATTTTTAACCCTGATGCAATCCCTAAGTTTTATTTTCATCAATATATCTCTTCTGTATATTTGCTATGATGTAATTTATTATAACTACAGCTCAGATCTCTATCTCGTCTCATGGACACCTATTATCGCTGATATACAGCTGTGCCCCTATACATCGATACTTCCTCTCTATATTACTAAATTCCTCTCTTTGAAAAAGTGCACATCGGTGTATCGGTGACTCACCGACACCAGTTCGACACACTCAGCATGTAGGTTTCATGTTATATTTACTTTCGTCCTCATTGTTAACTTTTTTTACAATTATTCTGAATTGAGACATTTATGTTCTACCCCTCAAATTGACATGATTCATTTATCTTATTCACCTGTTATAATAGTCTCTATGTATTGATTTTTTTGGTTCCAATGGCTTTAATTAACATGCAAACTGCCAAGTGATCATGGATTCCTTTGTTATGTTACATTTTAAAATTCAAGATTTTGTGTTTACCAATTAAATTTCCATTTTATTCGTTATTAGCAGGATATTTTTCCCTATTTTTTCCTAGTGCCGTTTTCCCCTGTTTGTTAGCAGGATATTTTTCTGTTTTTTTGGAAATTTAATTCTGAAAGTGTGTCTAATCCATATATTCTAGGTTGTTTGTGGTTTTGCGCAATGAATACACTCTTGTTTCTTTTGCTTGAGCTGCATGTGACCATACTGTTGTTTTTGACCGTTAGGATAATTCTGGAGCAGTGCCTCTTGTACCAAAGCACAATAAAGGTTGCCACTGCAAGAAGTCAGGATGCCTAAAGAAGTACTGTGAATGCTACCAAGCAAATGTTCTTTGCTCCAAGAATTGTAGGTGCATGGACTGTAAGAACTTTGAAGGAAGTGAAGAACGAAAAGCTTTAATTCAAGGGGACTATGCATATGATGGAAATCAGATTCAACAAGCAGCTAGTGTAGCACTTAATGGTACCATTCGATCATCAGGATACAACTGTTCTCCAGTGCGTAGAAAAAGATCTCATGAAGATGCCCTAGGTCCTAGGATAAACAGTGAAGGAAGTATGCCAGAGACACAATTTCTCCAGGTATGTTCCAACTTCCAAACAATTTAGGGCCTGTTTGGTAGAGCTCCACCTGATTCTGATTCTCTATGGGAGCTGATTTTGTGAGAGAAGTGATTCACTGGCTGAAAGTGATTATCTACGATTCTCTAAGATTAACTTTATGAAAAACAGATCCAGCGCGAGAAGTGAATCAGGAGAAGCTACTGTTTTCAGCTCCCAGCTCCTTAGTTCATTTCAGAGAATCACTCCACAGAATCAGCATAGAATCATTTCTCTCAGAAAAACTGTTTGGCAGAGCTTCTCCTGGATTCAGCCTAGAAGCTGCTCTGGGAGCTCTGCCAAACAGGGCCTTAATCAGCACCAAACAACTGCGCGAATGAATCCTGCGATGCATAAGAAATTTAACTGAATATTGAGTTTAAACAGATAATTTCTTCTCTTGTTATTGGCATCATTTTTCCTTTTTTTTTGAACTGACATCACTATTCCTTGGATGCCTATGCTGAAACAGATCAGCAGTTTCATTTTTTGATCATCTTTGTTCCTATAATACTTCTTTTTGGGATAATGCTTATTTATTTGTCTAACCTTTTTTAACGTTCTTTGCGATTTTCTTGTGTGCTAGGGTAACCATGCAGATGTTTCATTGCTTGCACCCTCTTCCACAGGATTTGATGGGCATAATGCTGCCAATTCCCAATCTAAATCATATAACCCAATCTACAGGTAGGTTGAATTGAAAGCTATTTAGCCTTTTATTAAATAGCACAACAGTTGGCCACAATGAGCTGATTACCTGTAAAGGACCTAGAATTGCTCAATTGCCCAGCCAACTAATGCTACACAAAGATGCTCTGCTTGTTTGCACTACCTCTCAAAAGGGGAAAAAAGGAAGGGACTTCTGAACTAGCACCATTTCAGAGAGCAGCACTCCTTATATAGCTTCAGTTGGGAGTGTAAACCCTTCTGGCCTTGCAAACATTTAAGTGCCTTATTTAGAAAAACATTTAATTGCCATGTTACTGCAAAATTCTTGTGACCAGCTCCATACAGGTGGTTCATTTCTCAGAAATTATTCTTGACATCATTGTTTATGCTAATCTGCATTTTTATAGAATTATTTTAAACCCAAATATATTAACGAACAATTTTGCTCCTCCCTGTTTACTTATGCCTACCTACTTCTGAAGAGATGTAATGTTCTATCAGGTCTCCGCTTGCAAACACCATCCACCTTAGTGAGGTCAATGACCTAGTCACACACATGGTGACTGCGTGCAGAATGGCTGCAGCAACCATACCTGGTACAGAGTCTTTGTCCTTCGTTCCCATTTTTATCTAAATATTTATAAAACCCAAAATTTGCATAAAAATTAGCGCTAGTTTAAGTATTAGATATCACAAAGAGTATTGTGTGCACTGGAAATAAGGAATGGCATGATACTTAGAAGGCACTAACCTTGGTATGCGATTCTCTTTTTTTGAAAAAAAATATCCCAGTTGTTCAAGTTTGTTAACCAGTAGCATTTTCAGATCAGGTGCTAATGTCCTTGGCCTTCTAAACACAGTTACTTCCACATAATAAGTCAATTAGAAGTCTAAAATCAACTTGGACCAAATCTTTGAGCATTATATGCTCCATGAAAATAATATTATAATGTTAATTCCAGAGTGAAGCAAAAAAAAACTTAATATCTACCTTTTATTTTCGTGGAAACAGTAACTGATCTTTGTATTGAAAAATATCAGTGTAATCATTTGAGATCAACATGAGAATGTATGGCACATCATTGCATTCTTTGATATCAACATGGGAATGCATGTAAGTAGGGTTACGGGTACAACATGTGTGTGTGAACATTTGGATGAAAATTGATTATGTTGTATAAGTCACAAGCCTCAAGCTAGAATTTTGCACCTCTGTTCTGTGAAGGAGTGATTGTCATATATACCTTTCTAACTCTTTTTTTTCTTTTGCTTGTGTTTACAGATAATAAAGTGAATGGGACTACAGTGGAGAATCAATTCCATGTGAGTGGTGGTTTAAGCAATGGTAACTGCAAACAGCAGGAACTGAAAGAAGCCTCCCAGATGGACATCCTCAGAAGAGGATGTAGTGATCAACCAAACATTAATGAAATTGACTCCCATTGGTCTGACACTGCTAAAGTTTCTAGGCCTGCATCTCCAACAACGCAAGCACTAATGTGTGATGAGCAGGAGACTACATTTGGAAACGATTATAGATGTTCATTTCCCTCGGTTTCCTGTGATCAAGATATTTCCGAGATAAATGCCGCACAAGAAAACCTAGTATTGACTGGGTTGCGAGAGTATCTTCGTGTGATTATCACACGTGGAAAAATAAATGGTGAGACAGTCTTGCTCTTGTTGGTGTGGCCTTCAGTAAATGTGTCATTCAGTTTATTACATGTAGATAAAATGCAAGTAGTTTTCCATGGGGGATTTGAACTGGTTATTATTTAACCATTTAAGAGTTAATCAATCTGAATGAGTGTCAAATATGGAAACCGTGGGCGCTATACTTCCCTGAAAAGCCACTATGTATGAAAATTTGACTCTGAAGTTACATCATCACTAGCAATGTCTATTTATGAAATTTGGAGATATACGCTAAAGCTTGTTCTTTTACTCTTTGACATGAATCAAGGCAGCTATGAGGTTCATGTTTGCATATGTTCTTTTTTAATTACTAGAGCCTAGAAACCGACACTTCTTATACCCATGCAACTATTGTCTGCTTATAGATACTGTTGGAAGTTGTAGATGTACACACTGCAAACGGAATCTTTCTTGTTATTACACTATTTTCAGATGAGCTTGTCACTGTAACATTGGTGCTCATGTCACAGAACACAAATCCTCATCAGAGGCAGCGATGGAATCGGATGGCCGACAACATCACGGAGCAACACCTTTTACGCCAAGAGAAGTTGGAGAAAATGCCCCTTCGAATTGCGCTGAAACCCCTAGAACTAATCAACAGCCGACCCAGAATGATGGATCGGAAAGGCAATAGTCGAAGCTAGGTAGGATTAGGTACAAGATCGAACCTATGAATTTGAAGATACCCGCGCTATAAATTGTTTCTGTACATAGATGGGCAGGATAGATCGTATAGTCCCTGTTGCCGCCGCTTCTGGCAACCGGCAACAGTCATTCATGAGGTGTAGCAAGCAAAAAAAAAAAAGTCAGCTACACGCTGATGTAATAATAATTTAATAAATTCTGATCCATTGTTTGATGTGTCTGGGATTTTGTATGAAGCTGATCCTTCCTGAATTTTATCACTAACAGTAGTCTTGAGAGTTGAGAGTATGAGCACTTCTTATCGAGCATGTACTGCTGAAAGCAAATTTTATGTTGGGTGCGGTCATATTTTATTGAAAATTGGTGAACGAAACATGAAGAGTGTACAGTACATCTCAGTGTACGGACGGTCAGCCAGGCGATAGCAACAGAGCTATCATCATCAGTCCTGTCCTCGTCGCAACCATAAATTCGAGCGACCATTTCAACCCTGAATCGGTCTTCCCCGGCGCGCAAAGGCTACTAATGCAGCAGAGCAGCAGCTGCTGCTGCAAGCTGCATCAATCCGGCGCACGATTCTTCTGTTCAAAGTTCAGGCAGATCGGGGCGCTGAACACCTCGTGCGCTCGCCATGCACGCGGCGATGATCCTCTTCTTGGCGCTGGCGGCGCTCGGCGGCGGTGCCGGCGGCTGCGTCCCGCGCGAGCGCGCGGCGCTCCTCGACGTGAAGCGCGGCTTCACCAGCGACCCGGACGGCGCGCTCTCCTCGTGGACGGGCCTGCGCCCGGACTGCTGCCGGTGGGGCGGCGTCGTGTGCGACAACGCCACGGGCCGCGTCGCGGAGCTCCGGCTCCGCAACGCGCTCGCCGACGCCGGGAGCACCGGGCTCAGAGGCGAGATCAGCCCCGCGCTGCTCCGCCTTCCGCGGCTCGCGCACCTGGACCTCAGCCACAACAGCCTCAGCGGCGGCGGCGTGGCGCCGCCGCCGCCGCTCCCGCGGTTCCTCGGCTCGCTCTCGGCGCTCCGGTACCTCAACCTCTCCTCCACGGACATCGCCGGCGAGGTCCCGCCGCAGCTCGGCAACCTGTCCCGGCTGGTCACCCTCGACCTCAGTTCCCTCTCCGGCCTCTACTCCGGCGACCTCTCCTGGCTCGCCGGCCTGTCCTCGCTGGAGTACCTCGACATGGGGTCGGTGAACCTCAACGCGTCCGTCGGCTGGGTGCGCGCCGTCAACATGCTCCCGTCTCTGCGCGTCCTCTCCTTGCCTCTGTGCGGGCTCACAACGTCGCCGTCGTCGCCGGCGAACCTGACACGGCTCCGAAGGCTCGACCTCTCCTCCAACGCAATCAACACCTCGACCGTGGACGCCTGGTTCTGGGACGTGCCGACCCTCACGTACCTCGACCTCTCCGGCAACTCGCTGTCCAGCCCGTTCCCCGATGCCATCGGCAACATGACCGGCCTCCAGGTGCTCAACCTCGACGGCAACGGCATGATCGGCATGATCCCCGCGACGCTGCAGCGCCTCTGCAGCCTGCAGGTGCTGGACGTGACGGTGAACCAGGTCGGCGGCGACATGTCGGAGTTCATGGACAGGCTCCCCCGTTGCGCGCTGGGGAACGTCCGGGTGCTGTAGCTGTCGGCAGCCAACATATCCGGGCGCCTGCCGGAGTGGATCGGCGACATGGCTGAGCTGACATATCTTGACCTGTCCTTCAACAATCTTGTAGGAGAGATACCCCAAGGAATTGGCAAGCTCTCAAAGCTCACCAGGCTCTTCCTGAACAAGAACAGCCTGAACGGTAGCTTGTCGGAAGCCCACTTTGTGAACCTGGTGAGCCTGGAGTGGATCGACTTGTCGCAGAACTCGATGTCGATGGAGATCAGGCCCAGCTGGAAGCCTCCATGCAAATTGGTCTATGCTTACTTTCCTGATGTCAGGATGGGGCCTCGGTTCCCAGCATGGATCAAGCACCAGCCTGACATCAAGTACCTGGACATCTCCCATTCAGGTATAGTGGACACACTGCCACGGTGGTTTTGGGAGTCCTTTTCAGATGCAGTTTACCTGAACATCTCGGTGAACCAGATCAGTGGAAGTTTGCCATCTTCTCTGAGATTTATGAGCTCTTCACTTGCAATATATCTCGGGGCGAATAACCTCACTGGCTCCGTGCCGCTGTTACCGGAGAAGCTGCTTGTATTGGATCTCTCAAGAAACTCTCTATCTGGCCCAATCCCATCAGACTTTGGAGCTCCTGAATTAGTGGAGCTGGATGTCTCATCCAATAGGATCAATGGAACAGTGCCAGCATCTCTATGTCAGTTTCCCAACTTCCTGCACCTGGATGTATCGAACAACGATCTGACCGGCCACCTCCCTCGGTGCCGAAATGTGTCGTCAGATGGCCTTGGCCTTACTACTCTCATCTTGTACAATAACAATCTTTCAGGGGAGTTCCCAGTGTTCCTGAAGCACTGCAAGGCTATGACATTCCTTGATCTAGCTCAGAACATGTTCTCCGGCATCGTACCGGAGTGGATCGGCAGGAAACTGCCATCCTTGACGCATTTTCGGTTGAGATCAAACATGTTCAGCGGTAACATCCCTACTCAGCTTGCAGAGCTTGGTGATCTGCAGCTACTGGACCTAGCCGACAACAGGATATCTGGTTCCATTCCTCGTTCTCTTGGGAACATGACCGGCATGACCCAAGAACACCCACCACTTGCTCTGAACCCATTGACAGGGTATGGCGCATCGGGCAACGATCGGATTGTGGACAGCCTTCCAATCGTGACAAAGGGACAAGATCGTGACTACACCAGTGGGGTTATCTACATGGTGAGCCTTGATCTTTCCGACAACGTTCTCAGTGGAGAGATCCCGGAGGAGCTCTCTGCTCTCACAGGATTGGTGAACCTGAACCTGTCCAGGAACCACCTGAATGGAACGATCCCATGGAACATTGGAGCTATAAAGAAGCTTGAGTCCCTCGACTTGTCGATGAACATGCTTTCCGGTGGTATCCCATCTAGCCTTTCAGACTTGACTTCACTGAGCCACCTGAACGTGTCCTACAACAATCTGTCGGGGACGATACCTCAAGGGAACCAGCTCCAGTTACTTGCCAATCCAGCATACATCTACATTGGCAATGCCGGTCTCTGCGGGCCGCCTTTGTCGAAGAATTGTTCCTGGGGGCGGCGATGGCAGTGTTCAGCAGGCTCCTCTCCGTGGAGACAAAAGTTTGTCCGAGATCGTGTTCTTTTACCTTGGCTGTAGGATTTGTGGTGGGGCTTTGGCTGGTGTTCATCTCCTTGCTGTTTGTGAAGACGTGGAGGTTTGCGTATTTTCAGGCCATTGATATGGCGTATGATGTTGTGTATGTTTTTGTTGTCGTAAGGTTGTCGAGGCACAGTGCGAAGGAAAGCGTTACGAGCTAAGCAGATTTTGATCATACATGTTGTACATTGTAAATGCTTGTATGCAATGTAAAGTAGCTCAAGTTTGCAGCATGAGGATTGGTACAAGTGGTTGTTGCATTGGTGTACCCTCTGAATGGCCTAGCTAGCATAAGTGAGCGGCCGTGCTGTACCGTGTTTGCCACAAAGAAACAGTACTCCTTCCTATATATGCAATAAACATTTTAACTTCAGTTTCTTGTGAAAGGGACCGTAGTCTAGTGGTTACAAGAGCCTCAGTACACCTGAGGTTTTGAGTTCGACTCCCCGTAGGAGCGAATTTTTTAGGATTTAACGGCTTTGTGCTTTCAGTGGTAGACGACTCGCGCGTGACATGGAGTCTAGGAGATTTAGTGCAAATATTGGCTGCATTGGATTGGTGTAACACCCAAAAATATAGGAAATAAAATTTTAAAAATATTTTTTATAAAAGTCACAAAATAAAAGTATGCATGCTTCTCTCTTTATTTCTTCTCCTACTCTTTTCTTTCAGCTCAGCCCAAACTTCTTTCTCTTCTCCTTCTTTCTTTTCTTCTCTTCTCGCGGCCCAGTCCAGTTGGCCCATTCCTTCTCCTTTTCTCTTCCCCGCGGCCCAACTCAGCCGGCCCAACTCAGCAGCCCAATCCGCCTTACCTTCCCTCATCTCTCTCTCACAGCCTGATGGGTCCCACCTGTCGGCGCCTTCTCTTTTCCTTCCTTTCTTCTTCCTCCGCATCGCTTTCCTGTTTCCTTTCTCCGCCGCGACAGCAGGCGCGTCGCGCCGTCGTCCGCGCTCCCTCTCCTTCCTTTTTCCTTCCTCACCCCGAGTCCGGATCGACTCCGCGCCGTCGCCCGCGTCTCTCTTTCCTTCCTCGCGACGCAGGCTTGCCTTACTAGCCGCAGTTCCGCCCCTTTCCTTTGCAGGCCGCCGCCTTCCTTTTTCCCGGCCACTCCGCCCCTATAAAACCCACGCCGGAGCCCCGCTTTGCACCCAGAGCCATCCTCAAACCCTTTCCTCTACTCAACACCGTCGCACGCCGCTAGAAGTCGCACACCGGAGGAACGCCGCCGCCCCGTGTCGCCGCCTCTCCGTCGACTCGCCGTCCCGCTGCTTCTCCGCCGCCTTCAACTTTCGCCGGAGTTCCGCGAGTTGGTGAGCATCAAGCCGTTCCCGTTTCTTCTCTCTCTCTCTCTGTCGCAACCCCAATTCCTCGCCGGAGATCTGTTTCCGCCCGCCGCTGTGGCCGCCGGTCTACAGCCGCCGCACAACCATCCCGTGACCACCCTCACCTTCGTCGTGCCGCCCACTCTCTCCCCGGCATGAACCCAGCTTGAACCGAGTCTCGGAACACCGGATTCGGTGAACTCCAGCCGTCCGCCGCCACACTCGCTCACCGCCGGCGCCCAGTGCAGCTCCGCTTCGCCCGACCCTCTTTACACCGTCGAGCCGACCCATCCCCTGCCGCTTGATCTAAATCTCACGGCCAGAACGAATTTGAGCCGCGCAACAGACACCGCATTCGCCCGACCCTTAACCTGCTGCTAGATTCTGATCCAACTGACCAGATTCACCCGACCCTAGCTGTTCCCAGAACTTTTGCAGAAAGACCCCTAGGTTTTCTAGAAATCAACCCGCAATCCAGATCAGTAGAGAAATAATTAGAGTTGAACCTTTTCTTTTTCTATCCCGACCCTTGACTTTTCTAGAATTAGTACCCGCCGTCCAGAACCTCTAGTTTTGCACCCCGACCCTCTGTTTAAGGTTTAATTATGTTTTAGCCCCTGATTTCTTCAGATTTAGCCCCTGGAAGTTCAAAACTCTCGCAGTTAGGTCCCTAGATCACTATTTTAGCCATATCTTCATCGTTTCAACTCCAATTTCAGCGATTCTTGCGCCCACGCGATCCTTGCATCATGAACTACAACTTTAGCATCTTTTTACTTTCTGTTTGTACTGCTTGTTGTGCTGTTTCTTATTTTTTTGTGTATGCTTGTTTGTGTGATCGCGTAGACAACGTGATGTTCGAGCAAAACCAAGAGCAAGCTCATGAGGAAGAGAACCAGCAGCTGTTTGAGGAAGGCAAGTGGATTTTCCCCCCTGCATATCCTATTTGATCCCAACAACAGCATGATAATTCACTTTACTTTACTGTTGCTTGCATAAACTTGATGGGTTATCTATAATAAGGACATACCTAGTCTTTACCCTAAACCTTGAAACACCTGGGTTTACTATTCATGTTGGGTAGACATGCTTAGTTGCAAACTTTGGGATTGGTATTGGTTTACTCTTATGTCAATGTTGATCATGATTCATATTGTTGTTATACCGCGTAATTTCAAGATCAACTTTGTTTAATGGGAACATGGAGAACCACCCAAGTGAACAGTGCAACCACAAAGTCATATGGCTCTGACCTTAGCCAATTAATTAGATGTGTAGTTTGTTGGTGGCCTTACCGAAAGGGCAAGGAGGGGGTCGGTGATAGGGGTCATAGCCCGGTCCTCTTGGGGTAGCTGCCTTTGCTAAGGAGCTGACCATTAGGGAGGTTTATGGACCATACTGCTACTGAAACTCTAGCGGGCTGCCTAGCTCTCGACATGTCTTTGTAAAGGCTTCGTAGTGTACCCTCGCCACTCACCTCGGAAGTGTTTAAGGGCGTTGCAAACCCGGGCGATTCAGGGGAACACGATTTGTGGGTAAAGTGTACAACCTCTGCAGAGTGTAAAACTGTTATAACAGCCGTACTCACGGTTAAGAGTGGCTTGGACCCTCACATGATAATGAAACTTGAAGATTAATTAAATTGTGGTTCGTGGTTTATGTTTATGTTGTTGGTATCTTTATGCTTTTACTAAAGTGGGATGGTATAAACTTAAACCTAGTTAATAGGTGCTTGTTAATAAATACTTAACTAACTAAAAGTGACCGCTGCTGCAAACCTTAGCCTATCCTTGATGGCCTTGCATATTCACCCTACTTGCTGAGTACCAACCATAAGAGTACTCACCCTTACCCCCTGCTGTTCAGAAGAAAACTTTGAAGAGGAGAACTTTGACGACTTCGACGAGTTCTAGGCCCTGCGTTCACCAGTCATCGCCTGAGGAAGACGGAGTTGTTGCAGACTTCGTATAAGGTATAACGGTTTATCGTTTAAAGACATTTATGTCTCTTTTATACGGAGTGTAATATTGTTAAATACTTTATTTAGTTACTTTTTGAGCATTGTCTTTGATATATTACACTTTCCGTCTATCATATGTGTGTGAACATGATCCTGGCATACATATGAGATGCATCTGGTTCTTTCTAGAATCGGATGTGACAATTGGTCAAGCAAAAGCAAATGGAATAAAGAAAAGGAAAGGAAGACCAACACGTACAGGCAAGGATGATTAAATTAAAGAAGGCAAAGTTGCGTGTGTTTGTTTGCCTTGCATGCGTCACGAGGGAACACTCCGGATTAATCATGTATATGGATTAGTCGGATCGGCGAGAAGCTTAATGAGGAGGAGGATGCTACAGAAGGGGAAGTTACATGTATCTTAGTATTTCCTTTTAATTTAGATTTTGTCTTGTTAGGCAAGCATTTGGGCCCACGTGAGGGCCAATCTAGCTATCTATATAAATATAAAGGGATGAGGATCATTGTAATCTTTATCTCTCAATCAATACACTCGGCGCATCGCCACCCTTTTCCTTTTTTCTTTAGTTACCGGCGGAACTTGGCACCCGACGTCGTCCTGCATCATCTTGATCTCCGGCGAAGGGGTAAGTCCAAAATTCTACCAAGTTATCGAGTACCTTGGATCTTCGACCTACGGCGCATCGCCTCCGTCTCGATCTACGGTTCTCACCAGTTATCCTGCCTTGATTGAGATCGCATCGGCTCATATTTGTTCAATCTATCGTCTTGCTGCTTGATTGCTTTAATTAGCTTTTATCCTTTTGAAATAGATGATAGATTGTTTAATAGTATGTTGCATCTTAATCTCGGCTACCTCTCAAATATTGTTGGGATCAAGCTCTATTGTGGATAGATCTGTTGGCTGGTGAAGTTTAGATCGACCTCTTATTGGCAGTGTCTCTAGATTGCAACTTCCGGGCGCATCGCTGTCCTTTCATCTACAAACACTGGTGATAATATTAGTTGAAACTGCATTGGCTTACGGCCTAACCTATGATGGATCGGGAACCCAACAGCGCCCCGTTTCCTATCGGCTTTCTAGCCGATCACGTTTACGCTTCATTATGATCGATCATACAGATCTAGTCCGGATAGATGATGAGCCTCTAATGCTCATCAAGATGCTGTAATCGGCCCCATGGTGGACTATTCACTTGTCATATTTTATTTTGCCATATCATTACCGCTACTGGTGCCTGGACCGCATCGGCCTGATCGGCCGATCGCCATAAGCTTCAAAGGAAATATCTTCATCTTGTCAGTTGCAGGATCAAACTGACTGGCACGTCACGCACACCACGCGCACCAATTTGGATGCCGCGCAGGAGTAAAGCAAGAGGCTTCCGGGTCCTCGTGTGGGTCGACGCAGGGTCGGTCATCGTCAGGATTTTGCATCAACACCACCAGCCCCCGCGCCGTGGTGGTGAGTTGAGGGGGGAAAGGAGAAGAGATAAGGCACTACCGGAAACCCTATAATTGATGAGTGCCTAGAGGTTTGCCGAGTACTTTCCATCGAGCACTCGGCAAAGATGAGTGTTTGCCGAGTGCCTACAGGAAAACACTCGGCAAATCTCTAGGAACTTGGCAAACAGAAGTGTCTCACCGGCAAAAATTAAGCACTTGGCAAACACTTCTCTTTGCTGAGTGCTACCAAAACAACACCCGGCAACTTAGTGACACTCGACAAAGTTCGTCCCACATGACAGCCACGTGTGATGACCGCGCCATGACCGTGCGATGGCCGTCAAGGACTTGCCGGCCGTTAGAACTTTGCCGAGTGTCCGTTAGTGACACTCGGCAAAGTTTGAGGTTTGCCGAGTGCTTTGCGGACACACTCGGCTAAGTTTGATTTTTGCTGAGTGCTTTCTCGTGGCACTCGGCAAATAAATAACTTTCCTCCTGTTCTGCACTCCAAAATTTTTCTACACACCACATACTGTACATGTCACGCCATGTTTAAATTTGGTACATTTCTCAATCTGTTTGTTATTATTAGTTAATTTATATCGTTCCTAGGAATTCTTCTAGAAAAGTCAAATTTGAACTGCAAGTGATTCGAATAATGGAATATAATCCAAGAAAAAATTATATCCATGTTTTTGAGTTCAATGTGAGACCTTATCCGGGAAATGAAAGAAAATTTCGAACATCTTGTTTAGGAAATATGACAACGAAGACCGCGCCATCTTGTCAATTGCAGGATCAAACTGACTGGCACGCCGCGCACACCACGCGCGCCAATTTGGATGCCGCGCAGGAGTGCACCAAGAGGCTCCCGGTCCTCGTGTGGGTCGACGCAGGGTCTATCATCGTCAGGATTTTGCATCAACGCATTTTTGGCACGCCCAGTGGAACGAGATTAAATTGAATATCGCTGTTGGCCCAGCTAGTGGTATTCAAGCCGACATGTCTCAAAAGTAAGTCACGATGAAGAGGTTGATGAGCAGAAGAATTGAAATCAGACTCCTATTGAACAGCCGATGGGATCCGTATCGACTTTTGAAGCGCAGATTACCAAAAGTATGTCCTGATTTATTTTGGTGGAAGATCTCTGCAGAAAAGGATCATCGGCTGAAAGGGTAGATTTTCTTATTCAGAGCCTATGCCGATGGAAGTTTGTTCTTGGAAACTGCCAATGAAGCAAAGGAGGGTTCAGATGGCCGGCAACCACGACAAAAATCCAGTAAAATCCAGTTTTGTTCATCTGGGGATATTCATCGACTATGTGTTCTGTCATGATTATATGAGTAGTCAATGAAGGTGATTATGGAAGCCAGCTGATGGTCAGATATTTAATGCATATGGGTTGTCGATTGCACATTTACATGCCCTATGACTGGTTGTGTCGCATCTGGAGAATCCAGTTGGAACCGGCTGTATGAATGATATAAATATCTGGAAGAATTGATGTGGCACTGGAGGCGTCCAAAGCAATGCATCGGCCGATTGTATTTATCATTAGGGCCTCTGACAAATGAATAGCCCAATGGGTTAAGGAGATAACTATCCCACCATCGGCTGAATGGCTTTGAGCGGCAAGCGCAGGTCAAGTTTGCAGACTGCTTTAAATGGCTGAGAGGCTAACCATGGCGGATGGTGTCTATCGGCTTCACAGTACAGATAAACAGCGTGCGCCAGCTGTCAGCTTATCGGCATCATCGCGTCAAGATCAGCACTGCGCGCAGACGCATGGCGCAGAAGCAAGGGTGCACAAGCCTGCAGTCGATGGACATTTATTGGTTACTAAACAGCCGACGGAGCTCCTCCATGTTGGCTACCTGCATTACAAGAGTCAGAGAAATTGACGAGGATTTCTGGTAGCTCGTGGACCGTGCTGGGAGGCGCGAAAATCACCATGGTGCCGTACGCCGCCGCCGTTGGTCGTCTCTATGATGCCTCGAGCGACGAAGCATTCCACTAGGTCGCCGATCACCTTCTCGCCGGCGCCGAGATGAACACCCTGTTGTTGAGGTGCATGCAAGTGCAGTGGATTCTATGCACATAGGAAGCTTGGCAACCAAGTTCAGGCAACTATGTGTTCGTCATCAGCGGGAAGGCCTAATGGGCTATATAGCTACCAACATATTTAAAGTTGTTGGCCGCCTGGTTCTACAGTTGGATGCCGATATCGTTCATTCAGAATCTTTTCATCGGCTATACACTCTCCTATTATAAATACATGGACAGACGATGGGAAGCCGATGAAGCCGATGAAGGGTCGCTAGCAACAAAAGGTTTCAAGATCGATATGACAATGCTTTGCGAAGTCAAAAGGCATTAAAATATTAAGCAGCAGTGCTAATATTTTGTTCGTCAATCATGGGGAGGATCTATCGGTCATGGGCATCTATAATTTAAGGTTGATGGTTAGTAATTCCAATTATACCTTCAAGATGTACGTCAGTATCTCTCAAAGTTCTTTCATCGGCTATGATTACTAGAAGCTATTTGAACGGCCGATGGAGAAATAAAGAAGGATGGCCGACGAAGGAAATTTTGTCTTGTGATCAAATCAGCTACAGAAGGAGCATGCGTAAAGCCTTGTACTTGTGATGAATAACAAGACAACATCACCGATGAACACGTTGCCGCAAAGCCACTGAAAGACGGCGATGGGGCCGCCGGACGTCTAGAAGTTGATTTCAAGATGACGAAGACATCGCGGGCTATGAGGTGACTCACATCGTCAGGATGATCGACGACCAAGTCAGACGCGCTACTTCCAGCATGATGGCAACAGTGACGGCGTCGCCGGCGACATTACAGATACGCCGATGACGAGGAGAGCTATCGGCCCGGTACCGTGATCTCGATTGATCGTCACTCAACAAATCAACAGGCATCACGCCGCGGCTACTGGTACATGGCTGGTTCGAGGGGATCACGGTCCAGGCTGACGATGACCCGATGCAGTTCCGCTCAAGGTGCAACAGCTCTGATGATAGAATTCTAGGGCTTGGCCGACAGTTTCGGAAAAGCCGTGTTCATCGGCTATGGAATTGTTATCGAGTCACTGAAATTAATATGGACCTGGTGGCAGAATCGTTGACGTCATCGGAGCCAATGGCAAAGAGAAGAGAGAAGCAAGCTAGCAGCAGTAAAATGTGGGCATGCATCTTGCACATGTACGTGCATGCATGTGGATTAATTAGAGATGGCAATAAGGCTAGCATGAGAAGCTCACCAACAATCGTGGTGTAGCAGCACCACCAGCCTATCATGGCCTGGTCTCCGCCGATGCGAAACTACAGGAGGTACTGAATATTATCAACATCGCTACTGATGCCAGAGGAACTGCTGCAATGCTGCAAGGCTACTGAGATGAAGGAACGGTGCCGGGGCGACCAAGATAGTGATGACGGCGCACCGCTGGAGCTAAAGGATAAGATGGCACCGAGACGACAACGAGTCCACGTGGCCGATGATACGATGCTTGCAACACGACGCCGCGAGTTGCTGCAAGTAAAGAACGCCGAGCTGGACAACAAAATGGTGTTGCTACCAAGGTCGATGCTGCCACCGTCGTCGGCTGCCGAGAGGATAACGATATCATCGGCCGGAAGCAATATAATGCAACTGCAGTGGTGTTATGCCATGGTGTGAACCGTATATGCCGATGACCACGCTCAACATGCAAGCAAGAAAATCTACTTCACACGAGCATGCACACAAGTGAATGCATGAGTTACTGGAGCCCTGTACACACGTGCCGACCAGAAGACGAGCAAGGAAATCAAACGACAGATGGTTCGTCCGGTGAAGCTTGGGTGGTGGATACAAACAACCGATGGCTATTATTGAGCAGCAGAGACCGACGATCACAACTATGTTGCTGCTGAGGTCGCTGATACCGCGATGAGAGGGTTGTACCAAAAAAGTTCACCACGGTATCCAGCTCGCTACGGTCTTCATCTGTCAGCTAAATTCTGGTAAAAGGCTTGAAGAGAGACATCAATGATGAAAGGCAGTATCAGAAGAGTTGGTACGGGGTCCATCAAGTAATCAAGCAGATTGAGGTATCGGATTTATAAAGTTTCGAAGCATGAAGCCTTCATATTCCTTTGTCAGTGAATCGATGTAATTCAAATTATGGAGATAATTGGCTATTAGCGTGCATCGGCAGAGGTTGCGTGCAATGAGCTAGCATGCATGCGGAGCTTGTCCACAAAAGTGTTGGATTTTAGTGCTCGTGCGTGATATGGAGTCCAGGAGATTTAGTGCAAATATTGGCTGCATTGGATTGGTCAAGCAAAAGCAAATGCAATAAAGAAAAGGAAAGGAAGACCAACAGGTACAGGCAAGGATGATTAAATTAAAGTAGGCAAAACCCAATCCGG
Source organism: Panicum miliaceum (assembly GCA_032594955.1). Lineage (NCBI taxonomy): Eukaryota > Viridiplantae > Streptophyta > Magnoliopsida > Poales > Poaceae > Panicum > Panicum miliaceum. The sequence continues at coordinate 41,337,064 of CM064061.1, read as the reverse complement.
ATCATTTAGTGTTTCATCTACACGGTTAGGCTCAACGAAAGATACAAAGGAATAATGTTCACAAAATGAAGCAATACGAGATCGAGTTTGAACACCCTTACTAATATCACCCATGATTTGATCCATTGGGTGATCTTTTGCAATAGCATGATGAACTCTTGGTGGAACAATAGGATCTTGAGTTGATGTAGATGGTGAGGTATAAGATCCAAGTTGATTTTGAGTTTGAGAATTATCATCATGACTATCTTGATCAATTGGTTCAGCTAGTTCATTTGAAGTAGAGATGGAAGGATTCACTCTAATAGAGATAGATGGACCACCTTCTTCCTCATCTTCTTCTCTTGGTCTAACATCTCCAATTGACATATTCTTGATTGCATTTCTCAAACCATCACTTCTCACATCATCTTGATTTTCTTGTTCTTCATGTGACCCATTTGTTTCATCAAACTCAACATCACAAGTTTCTACAACATCACCAATGGATTTGTTATAAACTCAATAAGACTTGCTACATGGTGAATATCCAAGAAGAAATCCTTCATCACACTTGCTTTGAAATTTAGATAATCGAGTTCCCTTCTTGAGAATATAGCACTTGCAACCGAAAACCCAAAATATGATATATTTAGTTTTTTTCCAATTAGCAACTCATATGGAGTCTTGTTGAAGAATCTATGACAATATAGCCTATTTGAAGCATGACAAGCGGTGTTAATTGACTCAACCCAAAAACTATCCGAGACATTATATTCCGAGAGCATTGATCTTGCCATGTCAATTAAAGTCTTATTCTTCCTCTCAACAAGACCATTTTATTTCGGTGTATATATTGATGAGAATTCATGCTTTATTCCTTTCTCATCACATAATTCTTCAACTTTTGTATTCCTAAATTCACTTCCATTATCACTTCTCACTTTCTTCACCTTGAGATCAAATTTATTTTCAGCCCTTGTCATGAATTTCTTCAAAATATCATAAGTGTCGGCTTTGTCATGAAGAAAGAAAATCCAAGTCTATCTTGAATAGTCATCTACAACAATAAGACCATAACTATTTCCTCCAATACTTCTGTATGTAGTGGGTCCAAATAAATCCATATGCAATAATTCCAATGGTCTTGAAGTTGACATAACACTTTTGGAAGGATGAGAGCTAGCAACTTGTTTTCCGGCTTGACAAGCACTACACAATTTATCTTTCTCAAACTTCACATCTTTCAACCCAACTACTAGATCATGTTTCAATAATCGGTTGAGTTGCCTCATCCCTACATGAGCAAGCCTTCTATGCCATAACCAACCCATAGATAATTTTGAGAATAAGCAAGTTGTCAAGTTGGCATTGCTAGAAGAGAAATCCACAAGATATAAGCTTTTATATCTAAAACCTTTGGAAATGCAATCTTTTCCATCCATACTAGTAACTTCAACACTTTTACTAGTTAGAGTACATTTGTAACCACGATCACAAAGTTGAGTAACCGACAAAAGATTGAATTTAAGAGAAACAACCAATAGCATATTTGAGAGCGAGTGATCATTTGAGATAGGGATTGTACCAACTCCTTCCACTTTGCCACTACTATTATCACCAAAGATAATATCATTGTAGCCACTAGTATTTTCATCAGGAGAGAAAAACATTTTTAATTCACCAGTCATGTGTTGAGTGCATCCACTATCAAGCACCCAATATCTTCCTCCCGACTTGTAGTCCACCTACAAGAAGAAATTAGCTCTTTTAGGTACCCAAACCTTTTTGGGTCCTTGAATGTTAGTGACTAAAGCTTTAGGAACCTAAATGGCATTCTTCTTAGCACCATCTATAGGTAACCCAACAAATTTTGCACAAACATTGCCCTTAGAATTTTTAGTAAGAACATATCTAGGATCAAAGGATACAACTTTCTTGTTTGTGCAGTTTTTCTCATCATGCCCAATATTTCTGCAGTTTTCACAAAAAGGAATGTCACTATTATTCACAAAGATGGTCTTCGTTTGAATAAAAGTTGCCTTCCCTTTCTTGGGAACATAGCCAAAACCTTATCGGTTGATTGTGAATTTTTTATTTGCCCAACAATGATTGAATTGAGCCCTTTTGTCATAACACTTCATCAAATCATTGGTTAAGCAAGCAACTTCCTTCTTCAACAATTCATTTTCCAAAAGTAGTGATTTATCACAAGATTCATTATTTAAGCAAGATAAATCACTAGAGCTACAAGATGGGTTAGTAGAGTTAGAAGCACAACAAGTTTTATCCAATAAATCACAACTAACACCCACACTCAATTTTGCTTTGCTTTCATGAGCAAGTAAGGTGTTGTGAGCTTCCTCAAGCTTCTCATGAGTTTCTTTTAGAGTTTCATGAGAGGTCTTTAGCTCCTCATAGGATGCTGAAGAGAATTAAACTTCAACTTCAAGTCCTTCAACTTTGCCCTTTCTTTACTCATGAACTCATCGGCATCATTGAGCATGTCAACAAGATCATTATAAGTAAGTTCATCAAGGTCACCATCACATGATACCTTTGCACCACCTTTTTCCATGAGACAATGTGGTGTAGAGAAGAGTGAAGGAGCTTCCTTGATTGCAATTCCGGCAAATCCCTTGGATCGCTTGACGTCGTCGTCATCGTCGTCGTCGTCGTCATCGTCGTCATCATCATCATCATCATCATCATCATCATCATCATCATCATCATCATCATCATCATCATCATCATCATCATCATCATCGGAGTCGGAGCTTGCATCAGAATCCCACTCAACATGGTAGGCTTGACCATTCCTCTTCTTCTTAACAAATTTCTTCTTTTTCTTGTCATTATCCCTCTTGTCATTCTTGTTCTTACCCTCTTTCATGTTTGGACAATTAATGATAATATGGCCCAATTCACCACATTCAAAACATCTCTTGTCACCAAAAGGGTTCTTCTTTGATGATTGCCCTCTCTTGCCATAATTTTTCTTCTTCATAAACTTGTTGAATCTTCTAACAAAGAGAGCCATTTCTTCATCCGATTCATCCACATTGCAATCATCATCATTTTCTTATTTTGTGCTTTGTGCCTTGAAAGCCACGCTCTTCTTCCTCTCGTCATTTGCAGCACCATGAACTTCATCTTGTGACTTCTTAAATATGTCATGAGTGAGTACTTCTCCCAAAATTTCAGTGGGAGTAGTAGTCTTCAAGTTTGTTCTCACTAGCAAGGTCACAATAGTGTCATATCTCTCCGGAAGATACCTAAGAAACTTATGAGAGAAATCCACATCCGGCACTTCATAACCAAGACCCTTGAGCTCATTGACAATATCATTCAACCGATTGAACATCTCGGGCACGCTTTCATCTTTCTTCATAGCAAATTCACTAAATTTTTCTTTCAGCACATACATCTTTGCTTATTTCACATTTGTTGTACCCTCATGAATTTCCTTAAGTTTCTTCCATATTTCATTTGCGGTCTTGAGATTCTTGACCCGGTTGAATTCACTCACATCTAGAGGACTAAACAAGATATTTATCGCTTGATCGTTGAGAAGATCATTTTCTTCATCAAGGAGTGTTAAGTTCTTCTCATCAAGAATAATAAACCCATCATTCACAATCCTCCATATCTTTTTACTCATAGCCTTAAGATGAGCTGTCATTCTAGTCTTCCAATAATCATAGTTATTCCCATCAAAGAACGGTGACTTCCCAACATGAATACCATTATCACTAGTCATTATTCTTACTTCGGGATGATTAAATCCTTGCTAAATAGAGTCTTTGACTCTGATACCAGTTGTAGGATCAAGGATACCGACTAGAGGGGGTGAATAAGTTGTTTCAATCTAAAAACACAAACACTATGCAAATTTAATTAGAACCACAAGAGAGCCCTATTCCTACTAAGACTTAGCACTAGTGAGGTTTTGCAACTTAGGGTGACAAGATGCAATTCAAGCTCTAGAAAAGTAAATTGCTCAAAATAAATTGCAAGAATGAAATAAGCAAAGAAATAACCGAGCACGAGACAAGAATTTTTCCCATGGCGTCGATGACTTGCCGGTCACCCCTAATCCACGTTGAGGTGGACTCAAAGCTTTCAACCACTCCTTTATCAAGAACCACTCTTGATCTTGAGCCAGCTTTAAACAATGAGCCACTCCAAACCTCGATTCCACTAGAGTTGCTCTTCACCACTCCGGCGAGGCGAGCACAAGAACCTCTCACAATCAATCCGAGGCACCTTCACAATCTTCTTGAAGGGCTCAATGGATTCACCTTCTCCAAGCTATCTAGGAGGCGGCAACCTCCAAGAGTAACAAGTCGATTACGCTTGCTTGAAGACTCCCTAGTGCCACAAAGCTCAAACACTTGATGCAATGCACTAGAATGCTCTCACACTCTCAAGAATGCAACCTCTAAGCAAAGTGAGTGAGAGAGAGGAGGGAGCTGGCTCAAATATGTCAAGAATACTTTTCAAAGTACCAAGAGACCTCACCCACGGCCGGGCATGAGGTATATAAAGCCAGCCCCTCGAATTCTAGCTGTTACTCTCAAAACCCGTGAAAATAGAGCATTCGCAGACTGTCCGCCTCACATAAGCCAGACCGTCCGCAATACAAAACTAACGGCTAGAACAGCAGTCGAAGTGTGTCAGAAGTGGCCGTTAGAGCCCTGGTGGACAGTCCGCCCTCAACTCACGGACCATCCGCAGTACAAAGTAACTGACCACCCAGAACAACCTAAGTTCTGTCTAGTTTAAAAGGTTAGCCGGTGGACCGTCTGCGCCCCTCGGCCGGACCGTCCGCCGTTCATTCTCAGTGCGCCACCAGAACCCTCAAGGCTTCTGACTAAAACTTCATATTAGCTGGCGGACCGTCCGCCCACGGGGGCCGGACTGTCCGCCCTTAACTTTCAGCACACCACCAGAGAAAACAAGTTTCTAGTGCCTCTTAGCAAGGAACGCCGGACTGTCCGCCACACTGAGCCGGACTATCCGGGTCTGCGTGTTAGCTCACAACAAAGTCACCATCTCTCAAACAAGTTAACCCTCATGCATGCAATGCAATTGTTTGAGCAAAATGGCACTATAGATCAGTCAAGCAAAGGCACATTGACCCCTCTTGATAGTACGGCTATTTATCCTATTAATCCGGTCATTTCACATCCTCTAATCACCTTATGACCGGCAAAAATAGAAAATCCCTATCATATACCTTTGCCTTGAGGGTATCCATTCAACATCATCTCGAAGTTTTTTCATGAGACGGATTTTAGCTCATTTTACTTGGACCAACCTATACTCATTTCTTCTCAAAGAAATTGTTAGTCCACTAATGTTGTCATTGATTACCAAAACACAAAATAGGGGCCTAGATGCTTTCACTTTGCTCATCACCGAGATCTTCCATCGTAGGCTTCAGGACGTTCTGATCGTCCATCTCGCTGTTCTTGCCGACGTTGGTTATGGCTATGTTGCTATCCCAACGGGCGTGCCAAAAGCATGTTGATGCAAAAAAAACGACGATCAGCCTTCCACGCCGATCACACGCGAGGACCTGGGAGGTCTGCTTCACTCCTGTGCAGAGTCCAACTCACCTGTGTAGTGGTTCAGGACGTTCCAGTCAATTTGACCTACAATTGACAAGGGACAGGAAACGGTTAAATACTCAGAACGTATCGACTGGGATTCCAAATGGTTCCGTACAGTTATCGGCCAGAAGTCTGATACAGCAGTAGATCAATCGACTGTTGACTTAGCCGATTGGATGGTAAAGGCACTATTAAGCAAGTTAATAAAGTCTGGGTAAATAACACCTAGATCAAAACCCTATCGGCCTAGCTGCGTGCAACATACGAATTGCACACTAGCCGATAGTATTTTAATCTAAGCTAGATAACTTGTGATAAAAACTAAACAAAACAAGATTAAATAAATCTAACCTTGTCAGATCTAGCAGATATAAGCAAAATTAAGCTACACTAAGCAGATTAATCTAACGAGAAAGAGCTGATATCGATAACTTGTGAGCAAACCAAATTTACATTCAATCTGCTTGATAACTTGAAGAAAACATAATAGAGGAAGAAGCGATGCGCAGTCAACCTTGAGCCTATCTGCGTCATTCGACACGAACTTACCAGCAAGCCGGAGATCAAAGTCGATGCAGCCCCGCAGGCAGGAAAGAACTCGTAAAAAGAAAATACTGCAACTAGAGCGAAGTCGCCGAAAAGAAAATATGCGAAAAGAAAATGTAAAAGGGTTGTGTATTGATCATTGGATGTCCTTGATACATGCCCGGGCAACTATTTATAGCCTGAGCTATGACTCCGAGTCGATCACGACTTACATTATTTGATTAAAAAGAAACAAACTTTCTAAACATACTACGACTCAATACTCCTAAAATAACTCACGACATCATTCGTCAGCCCAATTCTCGCTCCATTGGCCACGACGTCGCCTCATCAGTATCGGCCTCCTTCCCTATCATCGACGTCGGCCATCACTTGGCCTCATTGGCTTTCTTCTTTGACTTCAAATAATCGGTGACTCCTGCATTAGCGTCAAGCATTCTCATCGGCCTGGAATATTTAACTCAGATTTGACGAGCCGTGCAAAAATTGGTGTCAATAGGTACTATATACGTGACCAAACAATAAAAACAGGAAAAACAGGGTGGTTTACCGTGTACAACACTCGCAAATAAAAGCACTGCCTAGGTGCAGCCTAGGCAGTGCTTTTGCCATGAGCCCCTTTATTTGCCGAGAGCTATGGTAGTGGCACTCGACAAAGACCTAGGCTTTGATGAGTGTTTTCCAGACGGCACTCGGCAAAGCTTTGGTCTTTGCCAAGTGTCTTGGCCAAGACACTCGGCAAAGAACAAGTCTTTGCCGAGTGTTTCACCGTCGTGGCACTCGACAAACACGCCGTCACCGTCTTCTCGCCGTCATCATAACTTTTATTTCTGAGAGTCGCTTCGACACTCGGCAACGTCTTTGCCGAGTGCCCAACACTCGGCAACATTTTTTCTGAGAAAGGAATGGAAGGAGATAAGAAGAGAGAGGCAGCAGCGGGACCCATATAAGGTAGTGCATGCGGTTGGGTAATTAGTACCGGGTATTCTCTCCACCCGGTACTAATTTTTGAAATGCACGCTAATACCGGCTCAAGTCCTCCGCCGGTACTAAATAGTGGCATGGGGACCGCGACGATGACAACAAAAAACCATTTAGTATCGGTTGAGGCTACAAACCGGTACTAAATGAGTTTCGGTGGCGCTGTGTCTCATGACCGGAACTAATGTCACGTGTTAGTACCGGCTGAAAATGCGACCGGTACGTGCTTGTTTTTTGGGTAGTGAACTGCATACTACAGATACAGTGTCACCTTTCATGTCGTCGTCTCCCATTATCAGGTTGTCGTATGCCCAGATGACTCGTGTGGAAGCTGACTGCAGTCGTCTGTACACTTAATTTGGAAGCTAACGGGAACTCAACGTTAAAATTTAAAGATGACAGAACTTCATCAGTGACATTGGGTACGCGTCTTGCGTCGGATCGATCTATCCTGGAATTCCTGAATGCGGCCGTAGCATGTCATCTCCTTTCCCTCTCATGTCCTCTTCAGTGATTGCCAAGTTGTCGCATGCATGCAGATGCCAGACTTCTGTGGAGGCTAACAGGAAGTCCACGACGATAGATGATATTGCCTCGTTCGTGTTCTCACCGATCAGCCACGTACCGTGGTCATTGTTTGAACTGGAGTTGATTGACACATCTGAAAACAGGATCTCCATTCGTTCTAAAGTAACTACTCTCTTCATCCCAAATTATTAATTATTTTAATTTTTCTAAATATATAAATTTTATTATGCACCTAGATATAACAAAAGGACTTCGATCGAATTCAAGGATAAAAAATGTCACCTTCTCGGTGTGTGGAACTCGTCGTATGAACTCGTCGCGTGCCGGCCCGGACTTGTGCGCAGGCAGCTGCATGGACACTGCTCTACCCGGAGGAATTCCACAAACGATTTGCCTGGCGCGTTCGCGCCTTCTGTCCTGTGGCCATCCAAGCCAGCTGCAACGACAGTCGCATCACCGTGTGGAACTGGAACCCTCCCAACACGGCGAGGATCCTTGGTTGCTCTCACTACACGAGCCAGGTCCAACCTCTGGCGACCTCAACGATGTACAGCACGCACGGCAGGCCTAGCGCGGCTGCATAACAGATTCGTCTCTGAACAGGTACAAGAACAGTGGTGAAAAAAAAACCTCTCCGGATGGCAAAAAAGGAGAGCCAACTGAATTTGTAAAGGACCGTAGACTCCTTTTTCTGAATGGTGACAAAATCATCTTTTGAGTACGAATTCTGCTCCACTTATTGCTCTGATCCAGAGGATGACTGTGGCATGTACAGATTTTCCAGGCAGGAAACACTATACCATTTGCAAAAGGATGCATAACCATTTATTGCTGTGATCATCGTAGAACCCTGATCAAGGAAATGGGAACAATGTTACATTTTCTGGGCCTCCTTTTGCATTGTGTTCATAGACGTGTATCGACGCGATTGCGCTGCCGACTGCTGAAGTAGCACCTCACATGCGAGACCTCGTCGAAGCTTGCAGCCATGTGCCTGGCGCGCTCTGCAAAGAATATGGCATGATTAATCTGAATCTGATAGCTTCAAGCTATCAGTTAATACTATACTGGACGTGGATTCAATAATTTTACTCTACCGGCTGTAAAATGATTGGTGCAAGTGGTCACATTATATCACAAGTCCAATTGCAAGAGCATGAAGCCAATAGCATAGTTAAAAAAAAACCACTAAAATAGCATTTTCCATCCCACTATGTCACTGTGTTTGCAGTTGTGACAAAAAGACCTCACTGTCTGCAGAATCCAACATCCAATTGAGGAACCCATCAAAGGTGAGATTATTTTCCCCTGTTTTTTCTGTATTACTACTCCACAGTAGTTATTAATTATTGTACGAGTTTTTCTATGCTAAAGGAGAACCATAGAAATCAAGAATGCCAATGGAAAAATAATCACCACTGCAACCATGGAAGCTGCCATCTTGATCAAAATCTGTAAGTTATATAGGTTATAGTGTATACTACTTAAATGCATACTGTATTCAAGACATACTTGGTCAAGATTCAAGAATCAGACATCTTTTAAGAGAGGGAGAGGGGCACCAGCGGTAAGCTGCTTTTACCTCTTCGTTCCAAATATGACGACGGTTTGAAGAAGGCACCATAAATTTCAGCCCACTTGCTTAGCCTTGAATGTATATAAGGCGCTCCCACAGTATCAGCCCAGAAGATAAGACCACCCCTTCATAAAGTTTTTTGGAAATTAAAAATAGCGCTCAGAATAGACACTGCAGCTCCTTAAACCCAATACAATGCAATGAAGAAATTGATAAACTGGGTTTGGAGGACAATAATCAGTTCGCTAAAAGAGGCAATATCTTGGGTTCATAAGTACGCCTCAGATCATGCACAATATGAAGTAGAAATTGCTTCAGAATCATTTGGACTCTTGGCATAACTAAGCGGATGTTCACAACACACACAGAACTACGTAAGAGATAATTCAAATAATTAGGAAAGGCATCAATAATCGACAACTGTTAACTTATAAATGAGATATGTGTCAGAAACCATGCATGTATGCTATACAATGCTAGCCTATAGTATATAAGTATGGCCTCAGATCATGCACAATATGAAGTAGAAATTGCTTCAGCATCATTTGGACTCTTGGCATAACTAAGCGGATGTTCACAACACAAACAGAACTACGTAAGAGATAATTCAAATAATTAGGAAAGGCATCAATAATCGGCAACTGTTAACTTATAAATGAGATATGTGTCAGAAACCATGCATGTATGCTATACAATGCTAGCCTATAGTATATAAGTTGTATCTGTGGTTACAAACTTCCCAGCTCCAGTTCCCACAACACTTCAGCATACTATAGGGATGCAAACCAATACTTCTTACTTCCTAGATACATGTGACCTATTATGTGAAATGACTCTTCTAACAGAATCCTTAGGATCTGGTTTCAGTCACTACTCACTATAATGTTCAAATATATCAATTGAAAAATTCACTCGGCAAACCAGAGTGGAAACGAATGTGCTAGGCTTAATCAAGCATAGGAACAACAGAAGAGCCTTATTATCCAGCTTTCTTCTAAACTGATTTTATTAAACTTACAGATACAGTTGGAGACAAGACAAGCAGTGGTTGGCTACCTGTACATGGGAAAGCCCATACCAAGAACAGACGCAATATCAAGATCTGAAGCCCGAATCACGACATTTTCATCCATAACCCTACATGCTTCATTCACAACTGGGAAGAAAATCATCTCCAGTATGTCCTGATCAGTTAAAATCACTGGCTACAAGATACATAAGTTGTTCAAATCAGGATATTTTAAAACTAACACCATGAGGTATCATGGCAATTCTTGACAACGGCACAAGCCATCTTTCAGACAGGTAGAGTGAGGATAAAAACCTTTCCACCAGGCATTGTCTTTGCATGCTTTCGGTACTCCTCAATCACATGCTGAACACCTGGGTCAGGCTTTGGCTTCCCGCCCTTCTCATAAATGCAATAACCTTTGCCGTTGCTCTTTCCTATAAAACAAAAATATAGAAATTTCACTTCTTAAGAATAGTATACACAGAAAATGTCAATTCATTTATTGCTAATCTTGTCCCATTCTACTAGGTATAGAATATAGTATCGCACAAGGGAACGCAGGTAAGTAGTATACCCTGCCGTCCATCCTGTATCATCAAATCCATTAGATCACTGCTAAAATTTCGTTGTCCGAAGGCAGCAGCATAGATTTGTTTTGTTGCCAAGCCTACTCCATATCCAGCCACATCTTGGAGTCTGCAGGGGAACAATAAATTGTCAAGTATCAAAAGTGACAGTGACAAAAAGGGGACAAGCAACGACATACATGTAAATGAAAATGAATCAACTATGCATGAGATTTTTTTTTCATTTTAACAAGCTAGCTGCTAGATAAGGCACAGCACAGCATCCCGAATATTGTCAGATTATTGTTACTCAAGATAATGATCAAATACTAAAAATTGAAACAAAGTTAGCTTCACATAATTTGTCATAGGAAACAGTACTGGAATGAGAATGGCGAAAGCCAAAAAAATTGAAGTAGTGGTAGAAGTAATTGTTAAGATCCTCAATACTCTCTTGGGTGGAAAATCTCTAATAAAGTTGATACCCTTCCCTTCCCCAATGTATTTCCTCTTTTTTCTGTTTCCTCTTCTCTTTGTCTTGACCATTTTGTACAGTTTTGTAACATTGTTTTGTTTTATATATCTATATGCATACTACAGGAGGGTTCTCACCCTACTGTATCTGTTTCCAAAAAAAACAGAAAAACTGATCCACAGCTCATTCAGAATATTTGTTCACCCCCACACTGAATTAACTTCATGGAGGTCCTTGACAATTTTTTACAAAAACATACAAGTGACAAAATGCGAGTAAAAGAAGGAAATACGACCATTACATTCTCAATGGACTGGATTCAGCCTTTAATGAGAAGCTGATCCAGGCTAACTGAATGCCAGTTTATTTTGTAGCATTATGAACATAATCATTTTAATGAGGACTTCAGCTGCAGATATATTGAGAATAACAGCCGAGACATACAAAACAAAATGTGGCCTAATAAAGTCCACAAGGCATACAGACTAACAAAATAGTCCGTGCTAAATTTACAAATTTAAGAAAGGAACGAATATATATAGTTGACTCCAGACAAGTATTTATATTTTATACAAATTAGAATTCCCTCCTTATTTGCTATAATTGAATGCTTTTCATTGCAAAACATTTATACTGATTTTCATCTTCTAACATACAGTGTCAGGAAAACAGAGTCAAACCACTTACTGAAATGGTCCCATTGGCATTCCAAAGCTGCTTATTACTCGATCAATTCTGAAAACATCAATACCAAGACTAACTAGACGTTTAGAACCTTGTCCGTAAGGGAAAAAAGCACGGTTGACTGCAAATCCTGCACAATTACCAACCACAACAGGGACTTTCTTTATTCTCTTTCCAAGTGTGATGAGATCAAGGATAGTTTGTGGTGATGTCTTCTCCGTCCGGACAATTTCAAGTAAGGGCATAATATGAGCAGGACTGGAAACAACATGGTATTAGCATACTGTACTCACAGCAAACAACTACAACACTAACAACATTTGAAACAAAAAAGTTCAGTAACAGGTATTGCACAAAGTAACATGCAGTTCATTAACATAACCATTAAATTCCATTCACTTTGTGAAAATAAGATTCTACTGCCACTCAGTTCTCGTGAAAGTTCAAGGAAAAAAGTTTCTACTGCCACTAATGGAAAATAAGAATGTAGAGTTCAATAGGAAAGTTATAACGTGACTACAGCATTATATGCCAACAAACTCATATTTGTTTTTTTTAGAAAAGGCGACCAATGCATTTCCATTCCAATGCATTGCTGTGTAGGTTATCATACTCAAGGAATCAATAATTTTGTATTTTTATTTTTCAAGATCTGCTAAGAAAAGTGAAAACATTACTTGTAAGAAAAATCAAACCTGAAAAAATGTGCCCCTATAAATCTATCTTGAGAATTTGTCTTCTCGCTGACAACATTCAAATCGATGGTAGATGTATTTGTTGCAAATATGCAATGTGGTGAGCAGACCTTCTTAATGTCAGAAAATATAGACTGCTTCAAAGAAATGTTCTCCAGAACAGCCTACAGAAATAGGAGAAATGTGTCACGGAACCTACAAAGCAAGTCTGCTAAGAAAATGTGTCAGCGAATTATGTAACTAAATAGAATCTTAAGATTCATCAAACACAATATATGTCATGACTGCAACAGCTATATAAAATTACAAAAAAGTTATGCACAAGTAATAACTCTATTTTCTCAAGAATCAGAAATCACATGAAGATTACCTCAATAACCATATCAACATCCTTGACTTCCGAATAAGCCAGAGCGCCTTTGAGAAGTGACATGGCCTTGCTCATCCTGTCCCTTTTAAGTGAGCCCCTTTTGACCAGGCCCTCAAGATTAGCTGTAAGAAAGATCGTGGACATTTATCTGTAAGATAATATGTATTCTAACTTATTTCCGAATACAGTGTAAAGCTCAAACATAACAAGAGAAGTTCAGGTTTGAATAGTGCAAGGAAAGAAAAAAATCAAATATGCATAGAAAATAAAATTCAAATAAATATATCAGAGATTTCAAAAATTGACCTGCTATCATATTTTGTCCCCTTTGTAGAAACCGAGGGTTTACTTCCTTGAGAACAACAGATATGTTGCTCACAAGAAGTGCTGTTGCAATTCCAGAGCCCATCAGGCCACCACCAATAACAGCAACTTTTCTAATTTGCCTAGGTTTCAGTTGAACATCAGTAACACCTGGCACCTATTTGCAACACCGACAGGAAAAAATTGAAAAAAAAAATGTTACTCAGCAATGTAGCTTAACTTGCTAAGATTGTGCAGTGCACTGTGCAAGCTGCACTGTTTGTATGGAGAAGCTAGTAACTAACAAAACAGCTCGTCTCATAGATCTCCATGAATAAATTGCTATAAAGGTGAATGCTAAGCGATCTGATGTTGATTTTGATCATAATAATGGAAGGAAGAAGCATTGCATGATAAAAAGTTTAAAGATTCACATGTTTGTGTTCACTAGGAGAATTTAGCATCAGCCAGGATAAGCCATGGTAACAATCTGGTCTAGTTCCTATTTACGGACTTCTTTCTTCAATATATAAATTTATAATCAGTAGGGTCCTCTCCTCTACTGCTCTCCATTTTTTTCCTTCTTATTTTTTAAAATTACCAGTTCTAAAAGAAGAATTGGAATAAAATGGTATTTTTAAAAGATCATGCTTCTGAACTTTCAGAATATTTCTAAAATAATATAATGATATCAAAAGCTAAACCAAAGGCAGCCAACATATAAAAACAAAATCATGAAAGAAGAGGCAAAGTACACATTGGAAGATAACCTTTGTAGTAGAACGCTGGGCCAAAAAGACATGGACAAGTGCCCTTGATGTTTTCGATGGCACCAACTCCTTGAAAACTTTATTTTCCTGCTTTTATCCAGACATTCCAAAAAACACATGTATAAGCTACCGCAAGCAGCAGCAGGATGTACCATTGGCCACTAATGCATGGAAACTTGAACTGTGCTCTACTCATCAAGAGCATGATGTTAATGTGAATGTCAAATTAAATTTAGCTGAAGGTTACATTTCTCTGCAGAAATCACCATATTGGCATGCTTGTGTTTGTCAAAGGGACTTAATGGAAAAAACGAAACAGTTGCCAACACATATTCAGATGAGTTTTATTTTTGGAGTCCTTGACAAATCTGGTGCCCAGGTAGCTCAATTGTTAAAAAACTAGTCAAAAAACAAAGATAATCTTTCCTCAATTCCCTATATAAACGAGCAGCTCTGTAGGACAGTAGAAAAAACTTACCTTTAGAACACCTGCATGGCCTCCAGATAACAAACCTTCTTCAATAACATCAAGGCAGGCTTGGTACTGCGGCATACTCGTTGCAATCTTCTTCACTTGCTGTCTTGCCATACTTAACACAGCACGAGCTTCAGACAGTGAACCAAGCTTATCTGTTCTGCCCAGAGGTTTTGTCCAAGGTCTACGACAACTAGCAATCTCCAGAGCGCAATGGCGTGACATCTTTATCAATTCATCAGACGAGCAAAGGGCATCAATGAGACCGAGTTCTTTCCCTTCCTTTGCTGTAATGAACTTTGATTGCTGTCAAAACCACACCAGATAAGTGATTGAGGAAAGTACATGATAGGAGTAACTGAAAACATGGAACTATATGCCTGGATGGGCCATTGCATCCAGTAAAATAAGTTAATGAATGTTTACTGATAGTATTTTACACATCTCAAATTACAAGTGCATGTTAGGTGGTAATAAAACAGGATAGGCATTTCTTATTTATGCAGGCTTCAAATTTGAAACCTAGAAGGACGAATTTAATTAGACAAGGAATATATCATCATACTCACCAGCATCATTTCTACAGCCTTGGGCAGACCTACAAGCCTCGGAAGACGCTGGGTTCCTACATGATAGCTAAAGTCGTTAAAATCCATTGCAGGAATCCATCGATTCAAAGCAAGAGCAATGGTGCAGTAGTTCAAATTGTTAGAGAAATATGAAATATGCATCCTTACCCCCTGATCCAGGAATTATGTCGAGAGTTAGCTCTGGTAGTCCAAGTTGAGCTTCAGGGGTAGATATGTGTCACACCCTAAAATTATTGGATTTTGGGATGTGATTAGAAAAAAAAATAATAAAGCAATAATTTTCTCATAATTATATAAAAATTTTAATATTTATTTTCTTTACAGAGAATTTAGTATAGGAAAAATAAATAATTGTCTTTCAGAATTAAATAAAATGGTTTTATGTATATTGCATTCATGTCGTTGCATTGGTTTTTGTTTGTTTGCGTGTTTGAGTTTGTAAAATAAAAATACCCAAAAACCACCCTAAAATCTGTTTTTTTCTCTTCCCTATCTCTTTTGACCCAACCCATCTTTCTCTCTCTCTTTCCCTTCTTCCAGCCCAGCCCAAAACCTCTCCCTCTCCTCTCTTTCTTTTCTCTCCCCGCGGCCCAAACAGCTCAGCCGGGCCCAACCCGCTGCCTCCCCTCTCAGCACTGCTCACCCTTCTCTCTCACCGACATGCCGGGCCCACCTGTCGGCGCCATCCACTACCTCCCGCTCCCATCTTCCTTCTTGCGTCGCCGGCACCTTCCTTTCTCCCCCCCCCCCCAGACCTCGCCGTGAATCTCGTCGTCCACGCCCGCCCCACCTTCCTTTCTTCTTCCTCCCGCTCCTCTCTCTTTCCTTTCCTGCCGCGACACCAGACGCGCCCGCGCCCGTCGCCGTCGCCCGTCATCCGCGCCTCCCTCCCCTTTCCTTTTCTTCTTCACCCCGAATCCTGTTCGCCCCCGCGCCGTCGCCCGCGTCTCCTCCTTCCTTCCTCGCGATGCTGGCCTGCCATAATGCCGTGGCACGCGCTTCCCCGGGCGACCCGCCCCTTTCCTTCGCAGGTGCCCGCTGCAAATCCGCCGCGTGAGCCGCCGCCTTCCTTTCCCCTGCCGCTCCGCCTCCTCTCCTCCCATATAAAACCAGCACCTGAACCCCTGCCCCTCCTCTTCCACGCCTGCACCGCACGCCTGAGCCCCGATGCTCTGCACCTCCATTTCCCGAGCTCAAGCTCACCGACGCCGCACGGCCGTCCCGTGACCCCCACCACTTTCGCCATGCCGCCCTCTTTCTCCCTGGCCTGAACTGAGCCCCAGAGCACCGGATTCGGTGAGGTCCGGCCATCCGCCGCCGCCCTCGCTCGCCGCCGGCGCCCAGCGCCGCCTGCCGAGTCGACCCGATTCGGCCGACCCTTACTCTGTCGAGTCAACCCGATTCGCCTGACCCACACCCCGCCGCCCGATCTAGATCTAACAGCCAGAACAGATCTGAGCCGCGCACGAGCCGCCGCCCTCGCCCGACCCTTACCCTGCCATCGGATCGTGATCCAACGGATCAGATCCACCCAACTGAGCCAAAACCTAGCCGTCCCCGGAACTTTTGCAGAAAAACCCCAAGGCTTTGCAGAAATCAACCCGCAGTCCAGATCAGTAGAAAAATAATTAGAGTTGAGCCCTTTCTTTTTCTGTCCCGACCCCTGACCTTTCCAGAATTAATACCCGCCGTCCAGGATCTCCAGTTTTGCACCCAGACCCTCTATTTAAGGTTTAATTATATTTTAGCCCCTGATTTCTTCAATTTAGCCCCTGGAAGTTTAGTTTCTTCGCAGATAAATCCCAGGAGCCTTGTTTTAGCCCTACCTTCGTCGTTTTAGCTCTGTTTCAACTCGTTCTCGTTGCGTTAAGTCTTCTAAAACCCTAAGCTACCGTTTAGTCGTGTCGTTGTGCCTTAGTTCCTGTCTTTTAATTAAAAATAGATTTAATTTGATTAAAGTTCTCTCACCTAGTTTTTCTAATTAAAATCTACCTAGGTCTTTACCTCCGGTTTTCATAACTAATGTCAATTCAATTAATACCAACTCAAATGTGTTCTAAATATAATTTATTTAGTTGAACACCAAATATAAAGTTACGCGTTTAGATGCTCTCACAAGTTTTCTTTCTAATTAATTGTTAATTAGTGTAATTTGTACATAGACAATCATAAATAAAATATGACTAAGTTCTACTCCGCTTTTATAAATAAAAATATAATATAAGTTAATCAGGGATATTTTGTCTTGAATATCTTTTACATTTGTTTTCCAATTAAAATAAATAAAACTTATAGTTCTTTTGTTTCTTTTATAATACCAATCTTCCAATAGCTGTGTCTTTTCAACCCTAGCTCCGTTTTCCGTGTTTCTTATGCTCTTGTAACCGTAGCAGCGAGCCTTATCCTTTAGCACGCTCTTTTAAAAGCTTTTGTTTTGTGATTGGTGTATTATTCTTAGCTGTACTTGTTTGTTGTTTTGTATGTTTGTGCTCGATGTTTGCTTCGAGTAGAATGATCACTGTTGAAGCTTGAAGACAAAGGTTCCCAAGTAAGCAAGAGCTGAAAAGCAGTAAGAGTAGCTTTTCGTTGGAAAAAGGCAAGTGACCCTAACCATCCTTCTATCTATGCTTATTTACAAGAATACCATGTATTAATTGGAACGTGGAGAACCACCCAGGAAAACAGTACAACCACGAGGACCATATGGCTCTGATCTTGGCTAAATAATTAGAGACTCTAGTTTGAAGCAGTCTTACCGAAAGGGCAAGGAGGGGATCGGTGATTGGGGTATAGCCCGGTCCTCTTGGGGTAGCAGCCTTCGCTAAGGTGCTGACCATTAGGGAGGGTACCGAAACTCTAGCGGACTACTTCTTGTTAGGGAATCTTTGTAAAGCCCTCGTAGCGTTCCTATGCAATCACACCTCGGAAGTGTGGTATTGTGCCTAGCTAGCACAGCATGGTTGGGTCCAAAGTTCTTTTGAACTTTTACGCGACTTGTGGTGAAAGTATACAACCTGTGCAGAGTGTCTAAACTGATATATTAGCCGTGCTCACGATCAAGAGCGGCCTGGACCCTCACATGATTAATAAACTTAAAGATGGATTTAAATCGTTACTCTGGTTATATCTTGTGGCCTTGCTGAGTACCAACCATAAGTGTACTCACCCTTGCTAATCTCTGCTCAGAAGAAGGATGTGTGAAGTCTATTGAAGATGATGAAGAGTTCTAGACGTACGCAACCCCCAGTCGTTTGCCTGTGAAGTTTGGAGCCTTCGTTTCCATGTTAAGCGCATATCTCTGATAGTCTTGTAAGTCCTTATTTATATTTCTTTACGTGATACTGTTGCTGTTATTCACTGATGATGTCACTATATGTATGGAACTTGATCCTGGCATACATATAGTTATGCATTCGGTTTTATCCTTAAACCGGGTGTGACAATATGCGAGCATGACAAGCCTGAACAAGTTGCATTTTACGGATACACGGAGTTCAGAGGCTAGGCTGAGCTACAGCTTACTAATGAGATGGAGCAATGTTTTGTTCAGGAACATTAATGACAGACCATAGTCAACTCTAGTCCACCGCCCAGGGCAAGGCCTTGGATGGCTGCAACAGAAGGTTTTCTGCCCTCTGCACACAAACATGCCCGGATATTATAATACTGGTAGAAACAAGAGTGTGCGCAAAAAAGGAAACTGTGAAATAAGAGGAATTATGGGAAAATAAGATTGAAAAGTAGACGCAATACCTTCCATCATATGTGACACGAGCTTAACAGAGTCTGGCAGCAGTGACATGTCTCCTGCGAGCCAACGTTGGATGTGTAAAAGAAAAGGGAAAGAATTTCAAGAAGCCAAGGGCAGGCAACCCCATTGTTACCAGTCTGATGAATCCGTGCGAACGTATTGATGTCGAATCCTCCGCAGAATTTGCCTGCAGCGCCTAGTTAAATTTGCAAAAGAAAGAAAAAAAGGTTCAGAGCTCAGGGCAACAACAATTGTCAGAAACGGCGGTTTTGCTTAACAAAAGAAAAAAAAGGTTCAGAGCTCAGGACATCAACAATCGTCAGAAAAAGAAGGTTCAGAGCTCAGGACAGTAACAATCGTCAGAAACAGCGGTTTTGACTAACCAATCTTCCTTTCCTACACATACAGATTCTTTTTTAAAAAAATACACGTACCGTATATTGACATAATTAGGTGACGTCAAAAAATAGTCTTGGCTCCAATTACGTACGTATTACGTATAACAAAAAGATAGTCGCAGTTGCCATGAATAGACGCCCCCACAATTATATAACCGATGCTACTATTTTTATGAAAAAAAAGGTCAAAGAGCAGCAGAGGCCCGACGAAATCGGCAGCCGGACCGGAAGTCATCCCTGTCCCAGTCACGGAGGAGTGAGATTGGAGACCTCACCGGTGAGCACGATGGCCTTGACGTCGTCGCGGGCCATGGCCTCGCCGTACTTCTCGCTGAGCCCGTCGAAGACTGCATCCGTGACCCCGCGCGCGAACCGCCGGTGGAGAGCACGACGGGATCAGTGAAACGAAGCCGAAAAGCAGTGGAGGCGAAGGGGAAAGCTGTAGTAGTGGTGGGGTTTACTGGCGGGGTGCAGGGCGTTGACAGGCGGGTTGCAGATGGTGATGATCGCCACGCCGTCGGCGTCCACCTCCATGGTCACCCGCATCGTCGATGGCGACGCCATGGCCGGCCGGCCGGGTCGTCCGCTGGATCGCTGCGTGAGAGAGAGCAAGCGGAGACAGAGGTGGAAGATTGGAAGGTACAGCTTGTCCGAGCGACCAACTCGAGAAGATGACTGGCGGCTGCACATTTCCTTCTTTATTATTGAACTTGGTACGAATGATCGTGACATACATATATACGTAATACATTGGGCAGATGCAAGAATGCTTTGCCACACTGGATTTGTCATTGCGTCCAAAGAAACCCTGACATAGTTACAGTCCAAGGCAGCAAAATTTGTACCATGTAAACAGCTACGCAACACCATTTATTATGTCATCTTTTTCTGGGCCTCCTCTCACCTCACATGCGCGACCTCGCCGAACCTTGCTGCGATGCGCTTGGTGCGCTCTGCGAATGATATAGAAATGATTAGTATGATGAATAGTCTGACTCAGTATAGTGTCACACTATTTTCTGTGTAGACAGTATGCTTACCAGTGGTACACCGCTCTTAGCTCTTTGTTCCAAATACGGTGATGGTTTGAAGTAGGGACCGTAAAGTTCAGCCCACTTGCTTAGCTTTGAATATATGTAAGGTGCTCCAACAGTGTCAGCCCAGAAGACAATACCACCCCTGCATTTTTTTGTTAAAAATTAAAACTGATACTCAGAACAGGCACGACAACTCCTTGTAAATCCAAAAACAATGCAATGTAGAAACTAATAATTTATTGTATATATGAGGACAGTTATTATTTCATTAGAGATCTCTCTGCATAACTAAGTATACAGCAGTCTGGGGCAATTCAAACAATAAGGAACAGTATCAATAACTGGGAAATGCTAATTGATAAACTATACACACGTATAGAGGTTAGAACCCTAGCCCATGTAATTACTCTTCTAGGAGTATCACTGCCCTCTGGTTTTAGCGAGATTTTCATGGAATCAAATTTTAAATTCATTCAGCAAACCCCAGCAAAAACAAAATGTGCTAGGCATGACCAAAAGACCAAAAGCAGATTCAAGGTAATTAAAAAAAAACTCATATTTGTACCAAAGTAATTACATAAACATATGAATATAGGTAAAAACTTAAGTACCTGTACTTAGGAAAGCCCATCCCGAGAACAGAAGCGATATCAAGATCAGAAGCCCGAATTACAACATTTTCATCCATAACCCTGCATGCTTCATTCACAACTGGGAAGAAAATCATCTCCAAAATATCTTGATCTGTTAAGGTAACAGGCTGCAAGA
The DNA here is from genome assembly GCA_032594955.1 of Panicum miliaceum. Taxonomy (NCBI): domain Eukaryota; kingdom Viridiplantae; phylum Streptophyta; class Magnoliopsida; order Poales; family Poaceae; genus Panicum; species Panicum miliaceum. Next base: position 41,315,945 of record CM064061.1, on the reverse strand, counting down.
AACATATTTTGGTCAAACCAGGACATTTCTCAATAAGCACAGGAGGTAGAATGACAATTCTTAATAAATGCACAAGCCATATTTTGGAAGTGTGAGAAAGTAATACCTTTCCACCAGGCATTGTCTTTGCACGTTTTCTGTACTCTTCAATCACACGCTGAACACTAGGGTCAGGCTTTGGCTTCCCACCCTTCTCATAAATGTAGTAACCTTTGCCATTCATCTTTCCTGTAAAACAGTAACTTAAAAATTTCACTCCTCGGGAACAATATACAAATGTCCATTCATCTATTGGATGGCTCGTGCCATCATATCAGCTAAGATCAGATTATCACATAAGCAAAAGCAGGTTAAGAAGTATACCCTGCCGCCCATCCTTTACCATCAAGTCCACAAGGTCAGAGTCCAAATTTCGTTCCCCAAAAGCCTTAGCATAGATGTCCTTTACTGCCAAGGCTACTCCATACCCAGCTACATCTTGAAGTCTGTAGAGCAGCAAGGAAGAATGTCAAATATAAGAACTCGCGCGAATAGAACAATCAATCATCAATGGCCATTTAAGAATCAACAGTGCCTCGGATCTGCATTGTTCACTTTAACAAGCTAGCTAAGGCACAATATACTAAAGAAGTAAAGATGCCACATTGTTTTTTTCCAGGTAATGGTTGATTCCCATCTGGAAGAAAACAATTTGAACTCATAATCTAGTAATGAATACATTCAATGGTTCTAGTTTGTTTGTTTGTCCAAACATCAAGTATTCATGACTGAGGTAGTATTTGATAAAAAATTAATTAATAGAATTGCTCCGAAGCTGATTAGGGATATGTGTTTCACACCTAAGGAGATTCATGGAAGGCCATTGACCATTGACCAGTCTAATTTGACCTAGGTAACCTATAATCGATGCCTGATCCACATGTTAACAGAATGCTAGTTTATTTTGCAACAATATGCATGTACCTGTACAGTGCCATTAGAAAAAAGTGTAATCTTGACATCAAAAGAATAATTTGATTATAGAAAAGCCAATTTATAAATTCAACAAAGGAAGAAGTAGAATAAGTTTTCCCTGGGAATATTTTTTTGGTCGAATTACACTCCACAAAAGTTATTTTGTATGATTAAATCCTTTTCAATACCGACATTTATAATGGTCATCTAATGCTATATACAGATGTTAGGAAACAGAGCCAAAGCACTTACTGAAAAGGTCCCATTGGCATGCCGAAGTTGCTTATTACTCGATCAATTCTAAAAACATCAATGCCAAGACTAACTAGAAGATGAGAACCCTGTGTGTAAGGAAAAAATGTACGGTTAACTGCAAATCCTGTGCAGTTGCCAACCACAACAGGGACTTTCTTTATGATCTTCCCAACAGTGATGAGATCAAGGATAGCTTGTGGTGATGTCTTCTCTGTCCGGACAATTTCAAGCAAGGGCATAATATGAGCAGGGCTGCAAACAACATAACATGATATTATTAGCATGCCGTCTTCAAACAACAAGCAAGCACAAGTAAATAATATGCAAAATAGTAAAATCAGGGCAACCTAACATTATTTTATGTCCATATCCTACTTCAAATCATTTCATGTGTCCAATATTATTTTTTCCCATTCATTTGATAAAATAGTAAAATAGGGGCGACCTAACATTATTATGTCCATATCTTACTTCTCCTATCATTTTATGTGAATGCTCAACATAATTTTTCCCATACATTTTGTTAAATATGCTCCCAAACAAAAATATAATCACAGTGGCTGCAAATGACACAAGGATACATGCTTCTAGCTACTGATTGAATCATATGACCTGCCACTAGACCACTAGACCAATGGGACATCCAAAGATAAATTAGAGATTGATAAAAATAGTGCAGAATAGAACGGTTATGCAACAGGAGAACAGCTCATTCTCCATGTTCTTTATTAGAAAACTTTGAAAAGTTTCCTTTTATCCATCTGCTTTGTGTATTGCGAAAGGAACATCTAATGCAAGTTCAGTTTTAGCGATAAAAAAACACATGAACCTTCAGTAAAATGTGCATAAGTTGCCATGCAGTACATCAACATAAACACTAAACTGCCTTTGCTTTTTATACAACCTGTGGGAATTAGTATCTGCATTTCAAATGGAAAACTATGGTCAAGAATTCAAATTGAAACTACGAACAAGTTTTTTTGTGTTTGTTTTGGCAAATGCATTGATTAATAAAATCACAAGCATACTCATACTCCACACTTTTTAACTTTTGCATTGCTGGTATTCAGGATCTGCTACAAATTCACTAGTCAGAATTAACAAACCTGAAAAAATGAGCCCCTATAATTCTATCTTGAGAACTTGTCTTCTCGCCAACGACATTCAAATCGATGGTAGACGTGTTTGTTGCAAGTATGCAATGTTTAGGGCAGATTCTCTCAATATCAGCAAATATCGATTGCTTCAAAGGAATCTTCTCAATAACAGCCTACAAGAACAGAAGAACTGTCACAGGAACCTAACAAACGAAGTATGTCCTACAAACATAAACCCATGAATTATATACCTAAATAAAGCTGTCCTAAGATTCAAGAACAGAACAATGTAGTACAATCACAACAGATTCTTCAAACATATGAAGACTAACCTCAATAACCATATCAACATCCTTGAAATCCGAATAATCCAATGCACCCTTGAGAAGTGACATAGCCTTGTTCATCTTATCCTTTGTTAATGAGCCTCTTTTCACCAGGCCCTCGAGATTACCTGTTACAAAGAATGGTTTCAATATAGCATGGAGAACTCAAAAGGTCATGAATACACTAGAACAATTTCTCCAGAAATGCAACAGCTATATAAAGAGATTGACCTGCTATCATTTTCTCTCCCCTTTGCAGAAACTGAGGGTTTACTTCCTTGAGCACAACAGAAATGTTGCTAACAAGAAGTGCTGTTGCGATTCCAGAGCCCATCAGACCACCACCAATAACAGCGACTTTTCTAATTTGCCTGGGTTTCAGTTGAACGTCAGTTACACCTGGCACCTATACATAATCAGCAGTATGAGTCAGACATCAGCATGGAACCACCAATAAATTAAATGCTATCACTGCATCAATTTATCTTCAGTCTTTACCTACAGTTTTGTTTTTTTATAATTTTTCTATTAGCAGAAAGGCCAGAAACTCATGTAAGTTATCGTGTTACTACAATACTAAAGAAAAGGTGGTGTATCTACACATCAGCTCATTTCTAAAGAATTAAAAACAAAGGATAATGCATCTAATGATCTAATGTTTGAAGCTATTCAGAGAATGGGTAATGATTTGATAGAGAACGAAAGACATAGTAAACAATGGAGCCTAAATCATGAAAAGGAAAGTAAAGTACTTTGGAAGACAACCTTTGTGGTGGAACGTTGAGCAAAGAAAACATGGACAAGAGCCCTTGATGTTGGTGCTACAACCAACTCCTTGAACACCTTGGCTTCCTGCGTTTATTAATGTGTGTTAGGTAAACATATGAATAGGCTATATAGTAAACAACAGAAGAAACAGGAATGTGTCATCCACTATAGCAAGGTGTTTACTATTTTCAAGTCAAAGAGCATTGATCCAGCACGAATGCCATAATAAAGCTAAGATAGCCTACACTCCATTTCAGGATTTGCCATAAAGACATGTAAACTAGCTCTATAACTAAAAGAAGTTGAAAATAGTAGATAATCTTGCCTCAGTTCCCTATTTGAAGGAGACAGGTACAGGTGCATACCTTCAAAACACCGGCATGGCCTCCATATAATATGCCTTCTTCAATTACATCAAGGCAGGCCTGGTGCTGTGGCATGTTTGGTGCAATCTTCTTCGCTTGCTGTCTTGCTGCACTTAATACAGCACGAGCTTCAGACAGTGATCCAAGCCTATCAGTTCTGCCAAGAGATCTTATCCAAGGCTTTTGGCAATTAGCAATCTCCAAAGCCCAGAGACGTGACATCTTTATCAATTCATCAGGAGAGCAAAGGGCATCAATCAGACCACGTTCCTTCCCTTCCTTTGCAGTAATGAACTTACTTTGCTGTAAAAATCATACCAAACGCCGGATTCAGTACATTGAAACATCACATAATAGTTCATCGTAGTAATTAGCTAAAAACATGGAACTTGTTTTCTAGACAAGTCATTACACCAATGGTTCACAAAACAAGATACTGGATGCCTACTGATTGGCGTCTCACATATCTTGAATTAAAAGATGGTAATGATAGAAACAAGTATCTGCATTTAACTTTTAAGTAAAGATTCATATTTGTGATCGTCTTTTTCCACCAAATATGTCTTCTCTAAATATCATATAACTAAGCAGCCAAATGTAAATTCAAGTTGCCCTTCCAAGAACTAGAAGTGGCTTCACTATTTAGTAACAACAATTTGACATTATCCAGTTTGGAGTATGGACAATTATCAACATTCAACCCAAGTTTATTGGATGCTGCCACGAGAGTGTAAAACATCTGATCAGGAACAAGTTAATATTACAGGATGAATCTGTAATATGCTAAAGATGAACTATTCTATACTCCTCTGAGACAAGCATATGATTATGGACAAATACATATTATAATATCCCGTTCAAACATCTTTCCCTTAACCCTCCTTCCATCCATCTGGTAGTCCCGTGCTGGATAACCAGTACTGGTCATGCCACCCCATCCCCATCCTAGACGCCATAATTCAAGTCATCGACCCACCTCCCCATCCACAAGGACACCATCCATAAAATTCAGTAGCTTACAGATACTTACAGCCTTGGATAAGATACTACAATTGAGGTTCATTTCATGGAAAATTTTGTAGAGTTTAGACAATGATCTTCACCCAATCTGAAGGAAGAAATCACTTATACACGAAACAGATGAACTCACCAGCATCATTTCAATTGCTTTGGGCAGACCTACAAGCCTTGGCAGACGCTGGGTTCCTAGATAAGAAGTTAACACAGTTAGATCCAAGACATGGTAGTTACCAATACAAAGCAACAGTTCTGTTTTCAGACACAGATGTATCCATACCTCCAAATCCAGGGAAGATGCCCAGAGTTAGCTCTGGTAATCCAAGCTGAGCTTCGGGGGTAGATATCCGAGCGTGACAACCCTGAACGTACCATTTACAGATACAAAGGTTTTAGTCTAGATTCAGCAGAAAGGTCAAGAGCCAACTGTGACAATGTCCATCAACAGAAACAGCATACCATAGCCAATTCTAGGCCACCACCCAGAGCAAGGCCTTGAATGGCTGAAACAGAAGGTTTTTTGCCCTCTGCAAATAAATGGACCCAGCGATTACGATATCAGTAGAAGCAAGAGAGTATACAAATAGATAGCAGCATACAAAGCTATACCTTCCATCATGTTGGACACAAGCTCAACGGATACGTCTGGCATAAGTGATACATCCCCTGCAAGCCAATGTTGCACATGTCAGCAAAAGAAAAAGTTTTCCTGTAAGCAAACAACGTAGAGTGGGCCAAACGACGGCCAAAGTGAAAGGCATTTCGTTACCAGTCTGATGAACTTTTGTGAAAACATTGATATCAAATCCTCCGCAGAACTTGCCTCCAGCACCTAGGGAATTCAGAATCCAGGACAAGGACGAGTATCAGAAAACTGGCATTCAATATGAATTCACTTTCATGGAACCCTTTCGTACACCAGTCAAGCGTACGAGATTGGCAGCACATCCACAAAGCCATCGATTAAATAAGCCACAAGGGGAAGAGTGTGCCTTATGTCAGATGACCCGAACAGGTATCAGGACGGTATCCTTTTAGTATAAGGTATAACAAAAAAAAGGTATAAACCTCATCCCGGCCTAGTAGAGAAGTAGATAAATAAATATGAAAAGCTATAGCTATTATATCAAGTAAAAGGTTGCAGCTCTGTATTTTTGTTTCCATCACTTGGGTCCACTTGAGCCAAATACTAATAGCTCCAGAGGTAAGCGCAACTGACCAATCAGTACCGCGGTCAAGCAGGCTCATCCAAACTTCGAGGCGGACTACGTGAGCAGAAATGGTAGGAAACAAGGACAGGGATGGTGCCACGACTAATAACCATAGTAAACCAGGATAGTACCAAAATTAAAATGGCCGGCACCAACAAGTCCTTCTAGAACGCACCATTAAAAATCCGAGGGAGACAAGGAAAGCAGGGACCCGATCCCCAATACACAGGAAGACTAATCAGCAGGCGGTGGTCAGTGAAACTGAAACATATCGTTTAGTATACGGAGTAGTTGGAGAACGAATTACGCAAGGAGGAGCTGGGCGGAGGTGTGGTGAGGGATCTGACCGGTGAGCACGATGGCCTTGATGTCGTCGCGGCGCGCGGCCTCCGCGTACTTGTCCTTGAGCCCGGCGATGACTGCACGCGAGGAGGCGGCGGATCCCCGGGCGGGGGAGCACGGCAGGTTAGAGCAACGGAACTGAATCCCCGGGAGAAGATAACAGACGCCGGGGCAGAATGAAGGGAGGGAACCGGTTGCTTACTGATGGGGTGGAGTGCGTTGACGGGCGGGTTGGCGATGGTGATGAGCGCAACGCCGTCGGCGCCCACCTCCATGGTGACCCGGATCGGGCCCGCGGCCATGGCCGGCCGCTCGCTGGATCGCGGCGGGGGCGCGAAGGCGGCGAGACGGCGAGAGAGAGAGAGAGATGGGAGGGGGACGTGCGCGAGTGTGTTAAGCGTGGGCGACTGGAGAGATGGGAAGGAAGACGACGACGGAGCGAGGTGGGAAGGAAAAGGAAGAGGCGAAAGCTTCCACGGCGCAACCACTCTGTAGCCCATACCCGTGTAGGGTGATTTATCCATCCAGCTACTGGGCGGGTCGAGTCGGAGCCGGTGCAGTGCGGACGTGCAGTTGGGTCGCGTGGACCGACCGCCACGGGGACCGCCCGCCGAGTTCGGAATTCGGTGTTAAGAGTCATCTTTGGGGATGTTGCTGACATGTCTAAACTTATTTTTTGTGTAAACCACAGTTTCGATATGTTATCATTATATCCTGTAGTATATTTTTTGGTGCCTAAATTTATGTAGCTAGATAAATTGAACAACTGAAATCTTGTGCCAATGTAACTAGTAGGTCTTCATCAAATTTGCTAAGGCTCCTTTGGAAAAAAACATAGGAATTTGGAAGGACTACAATCCTATAAGAAAATTTCCTATATAGCCCTTTGGAACAATTTGGATTGCATCCTATGAAACTTCTTAGAATTCGTTTTGGATGCATTAATCCATAGGAATTTTGGAGGAAAACTAACCTGAAGTTGGACCTCTTGGAAACTTTCTTTTGTGCCCTCTCTATTCGAATTCATGTGTGTTTTCCTATGTTGCATCCAAAGGCTGCTTTAGGCATTTTCTTGCATTTTGAGTTCATGTAAGATTGCAAGTATCGTATAACTTCAATTATATATTTTTCTTATTCCTACGATTTAAGGATCCTATATTCCAAAGGAGACCTAAAGGTATAGGTGAGCGGAGTTGTACGGGATACTAGACTGTAGCCTTAAAATGAAAGAATGTGTAATGGAGTAGTTATTAAGGGACACATACGCATATGGGGGATGAAATTCACGGTATTTATTTTGTTTGTCACAATTTATGATACTTTCTTAATCCTTGCTAGGCTATGAACATACGAGTTGTTAGACCGCAGCATCGTTGTATGGTACTCCCTTCTTTTTAAATTGTAGTCCATTTTAACTTTTCTAGCTACATAACTTTTACAATGCACCAAGATTAACATTTATACCATGATACATAATATATACTATTTATCAAGAAAAATCAAAACGTTATAAAATTTGGAACGGAGGAAGTAATGTGCACTCATGTTTCCTCCTCCACGATTACTCTTCCATCCACTGTAGCCATGCGAAGTTCATGTGAAGTAAAGAATTATACGGTAAGGCTCCTGCAATCAATCATGAGGCTATCAAAAAAGTAAATTAAAAATGAATCCGTATGTGTGCCAGAAATGATAATTTGCTCCATCCTCAATAATAGAGCTACGGGAACGAGAAGGAAATGGCTGCTGCCTGTTGCGTACGGGTACGGTGGGATGCACACGCGAGTACGCGCAACGATAAGATAAGAAGCCGTGCCGAAACGAGAGTCACCCTCACCCCAGAGGATGGCATGGCACGAACCCATTCTTTGCTGCCGATATCTTTGGCATGCCTCAGCGGCTAGGCGCTGTCGAAGTTCGTCCGCCGGCTACAATAATATAGTTGCGGCGCGTGACGTAAGGAAGTACTCCCAACGTTTCAAATCGTATATCATTTTAGATAATCTAGATATAGCAAAATCTATATATCTAGATTTGTCAAAATGATCTGCAATTTGAAATGGAGGGGGTAGAATATTGGCAATTGTCCGTGTTGAAATATGCAATGCATGCTTGTAACATTTTAAGAGATTGTGGAAATCACAAGAAACTACCTTTGTAAGAATAAGATCATGACAAGGTAAGAAGGTTCTAGAAGCGTGGAGGACATGTATGATTCATAGTTGTCATGTTTCATAGTGAAGTGTGGAATATTCTACAGAAGAGATATTTATATGATAGGATAAAGATGGAGAAGAATCTAGAATTGTAGAAGAGTGTAGAAGGTGAACACATGGCAATACTATATGAGCCATGGAGTCTTATGTATATGGGGTCACTCCCAAGCTATATCAAATAGAAGCCATTTGAAGATGGCATAGGTAGCCACCATGGATAATTGAGTGACATGCCATTAGATGGCATGAGTAGAGTGTGGTAGGGTAGCCACGTAAAAAGTGTAAGGGTTGTTGAGTTGTGAACAGAGAAGTTGAGTTCCCTGTAGAGAGTTAGTCTCCCATATTGGTGTCCAGGTGAAGATCTCATCGTTATAGTGTGGGTATAGGGTCTACGGAAAAGTGGTATCACACTACTTTGGTATCGCTTCTCGGAAGTCGGTGTCAAGGTTAGGGGCGACGATTTCTCAACAATTGGTATCAGAGCAGGTCGGTCAGAGACCGTCATTAGGAGGAGTTTGTGGTGAGTGCAGGGCACTCATAGTGGTCGGTGGATTGGTTGGTAAGCGCAAGGTGCTTACATTGCTCAGTGTGGCACCGAGAGGCGCTAAGGGGAGACTCTGTCGGAGATCACAGTCCAGGACTGTGAAGGAACGCTGGTCTGGGACCAAGCGTAGGTGACGCTGGGCGTCAGTTGACATGGCAGATCTCTTGAGCGCAGGTGGCATGAGAAGGCTCAATAGCCACAACTATGGCTATTAGAAAACCTGCATAGAGTCATACTTGATGGGTCAGGACCTATGGAAAATCGTGGCAGGCACCGAGACTACTCCTCCATCGAAGGAGAACGCAGAAGCCTTGCGGAAGTGGCGAATCAAGGCAGGCAAGGCTATGTTCATGTTGAAGACAACGATCGAGGAAGATTTGGTGGAGCACATCAGAGATGCAGTGACATCTAATGAGGCCTGGGAGACATTCGTGAAGCTGTTCTCGAAGAAGAATGAGGCACGACTCCAACTCCTAGAGAAAGAGCTTGCAGGTATCTCACAAGGCACACTAAGCATCAATCAATACTTTACTAAGGTAAAGAATATTTACCGAGAGATATTCCAGCTTGACCCGGAGGAGAAGGTCAGCGAAGCTCGGATGTAAAGTATCATCATCAATGGCCTAAGACCCGAGTATAGTGGGTTTATGGCTGCGGTGAGCGGATGGCCAATACAGTCGTCTTTGGTGGAGTTGGAGAATCTATTGGCTAATCAGGAGGTATTAGTAAAGAGGATGGGCAGCATCACCTTGTAGGAGAAGGATGAGGTGGAGGCACTCTTCATCAGGAAGAAGGGTCCATCGAAAGACCGAGTAGAGGCGAAAGAGTGGACAAGAGGTGATAGGTATTACCTAAAGAAGAAAAACTATTCAAGGGGAGCTTAAGAAGACAACGATGATGAAGATGACCAGAAGTTGGTTAAGAATGAGAGGAGAAGAAGAGGTGAGTGCTTCAACTGTGGTAAGAAGGGACATTTTGCCAGGGATTGTCCAATTCTAAGGAAGCACACAAAAGGAAATGTGGCTACTATGAAAGAAGTCGTCCATAGTGGGTGGCTTAGTGAAGAAGAGTGGGATGCAGAGGCATGCATCACAACTGAAGATGATGAAGCTTACTTTGTGGAAGACTTGACAGAGGGTGAAGCTCTATCAACCAGAGTTGCGGAAGAAGAAGAAGAAGAAGAAGAAGAAGAAGAAGAAGAAGAAGAAGAAGAAGAAGCTAGTCTCTCGATGGAGGTAAGAGATCCAGATATTTCTACTGGATTTATAGTATTTGAATGTGATGATGATGAAGACTGGGAGGCTCTAAGCGATGAGGAGGAGGAAGATAATAGAGATGAGAAGAATGAGCCTAGTATTCATAAAGATGAGGAGTTACAAGAGTATGGGGAAGACAAAGATGGAGCATTGATGGTCCATGAAGATCTGGAAGAGCATGATAAGATGAAGAAAATTTCGGAAGGATGCAACTGTGAAAATCTCAGGTATGACAACGCTTCACTTGCTGTTATTTTGCCTTTGTACAAGGAACCATCTAGAGGAAAGACAACTAGAAGAGTGAAGAAGAAAGAAAAGATGTATGGATGCATCAAGTTTTCGGGGAACCTCCGATGGAAGATAGAGGCATATGAGTTGAAGGAGGAGAAAAATCATGTCACGAGGGCAGATGAAGAAGAAGGTTCGTAACGGCAGAGCGCAAAATATCCAAGGGCGGCGACACAGAATGGTGTGGCCGTCAGAGACAAGTATGCATTGAGGGGGAGTGTTTAAATATGTAATGCATACTTGGAACATTCTAGGAGATTGTGGAAATCACAAGAAACTACTTTTGCAATTTATAAGGATAAGAATAAGATCATGACAAGGTAAGAAGGTTATAAAAGAGTGGAGGACATGTATGATTCATAGTTGTCATGTTTCATGGTGAAGTGTGGAATGTTCTAGAGAAGAGATATTTGTATGATAGAATAAAAAGTTTAAGGGTTGTTGGGTTGTGAATAGAGAAGTTGAGTTCCTTGTAGAGAGTTGGTCTCCCATATTGGTGTCCAGGTAAAGATCTCATCGTTATAGCGTAGATATAGGGTCCACGGAAAAGTGGTATCACACTACTTTGGTATCGCTAGTATCGCTTCTCGGAAGTCGGTGTCAAGGTTAGGGGCGCCGATTTCTCAACAGACCGTATGATGGCTTAATCTGGCTACAAGAAGCATCTTTTGGAGCATCATCATTAATTTCTCTATTATTCAGACATTATTCCATCTACTTCCTCCGGGCATAAATGCTTGAATTCGTTTTCTTTTACTTTAGCTTGACATTTTTTAACATTTTGGCTGTTACCACCCTTTTCTATTTATGTAGCTTGACAACATAGAAAAAAGGTCAGCGGGTAGATTTGTCTTGAGAAGTACGGATGGATTTAGTTTGAGGTCATGAAAAAAGAACCATATCGTTGTACATTTGTCGGAGTTTAACTTGTAAATGCATTCAAGATGTACTTTTCTTCGAGATCACCGTGAAAAAAAGATAATACACATTTGGAATAGCTCAAGAGTCCTTTAATGAAACACATGCCAATGCAAGACCAGAGCTGTGGCGAGCGCAATATAGGCCATTTTCCATCACTTTCTTCGTATCGCAATCACCACAGGTCGAGAGATACTTGCTATGGGATGGGACCCCTATAGAGCAACATGAGGAGAGGGATGTCGCGAGATCATCTTTTCTCCCTCCTTATTTCGCAAAATACAGAGGAAAGTTCCATTGTCCCTGAAAACAGAAGTCTTGAGCAAAACTACGGGTGTGTTTACACTCTGTAAATTTTTGGACGAAATTAGTTGTAGTAATTTTCAATCAAAAATCAGAAGGACTAAACATGATCTAAACTAATTATATGGATGGATGGGAAATCGCAAGATGAATCTATTAAGTCTAATTAATCCGTCATTAGAGGTTGTTTACTGTAGCACAATATCATCTAATCATAGTTCAAATAGGTTTAAAAAATTCGTCTCGCAATTACACCTGGAGTTATGGAATAGATTTTGTCAGTTATCCATATTTAATACTACTAATTAGTGATCAAATATTCGAAGTTACTGTAACGCGCTGAAGAAATTTTGGAATCTAAACACACTCTACATGCCTCGGGCAACGCGGGAAACGGTGTCAGCATGCCTGTCACGCCCCGTAACCATCAACCTGTCTTCGGTGGCTTCCTTCCTGCTGCTGCGGCGTGTCTTGAATAAAAGAACGGCCACCATGATTCAGACTTCGGACCTGCCAGGCTGGCACCGAGATACCCTCACCAAACCAACGTGATCTGCAACTCTGTTTCTTTTTTTTTATCTGACAAAACGTTTTGTTAGCACCAACCACTCACATTCTTTTTGCGGTGACTCCAGGCTCTTTCATGATCGTCTTGCAGTAACGATGCAGACAGTTTCACCGAACAAAAAAACAATGTTTGCACACGGAACAGCCCAGGAAAATCACGGGGCAGTTGATGCAGTGGAAACTGGAAAGACAGCGAGACCCAATGACCAAGACGGGACATCGAGACTTCTTCAGGTCAAGTCCACCCAATTCATACTAGCAACAGGCCATCATGAGACGAAACTGCATCGAAACGAAAACCGAATTGCAGGCCGACCGACTCATGGTTGGTTCAGGTCCTGCGTTCACAACTCATACTTTGAAGTAGCTTTGGACCCTCTTAGGCACTCAGTGTTGACTGTTGAGTCTCCCAGGAAATTCCCCGCAAACCAACCGGCAACGGCACAGCATTTCCCCTGTCCACTTGCAATCTACATTTCAACAATCGCAAAACTTTATATGTCCAGCAAATAGAGAACAAAAACCTCCACGAAATTGGCAGGCGTTCCATGCCACCAGCCACAGGATCCATCTGAAACAGGCACGCTACATTACACTAGGTTCATATTTCCAGGCCAGCTCAGCAGCCTGCTCGCAGGAGCTTTCAGCATCTCGGATGCAGTCCTTTCGAGTCTGAAATGATCTTTCTCAGCAGTCCATAGGAAAGAGAGCACAAACTACCAAGATGGTCACACGGTATATCTTCAAAAGGCAGCCAGAAGTCTTCTTCGTCAGAACGAGTAGCTAGTGGGACTGGTAAACAGCGATCATGGCTGTAGCAGCCCATTGCCAGCATCATCAACAGCTTGGTGCCTTCGCGTAAGGAGGTGCTTCTCGAACTCCTTCAGGTAATCAAGGAGCAACACACAGGAGAAGAGAAGGAATCCGCCGAAGTAGTTGCTGCCACCCCCGCCACCTCCACCACCGCCCCCGCCTTTGCCGAAACGGAATGGAGGGAACCCACCACTTCCGTCATCCAGTTTTGGCCCTTGGACTTTCCCTGGAACAGTTGCAGGTGAAATTTAGCAAATGTGGTGAGTTTGCCTGCTTTCTTTGAGCAACTCCAGCTACATGCTTCAAAGACAAATAAAATTGGATTCAATTATATGCAGTATGAGAATTCTAAAGTACCTTTCTTGTCACGTTGAACAGTTGCACTTGAAGATTTCTTTTGGACGCTTTGAGTTTGAGTAGCTTTACACCTCACGCTCTGCAGTGAACAGTGGTTACAGGAAAGGTAGTTAAACAAAGGATCTAATAGTGAAGTAAATCATAGAAAATAAGCCGGTTACCATTTTCACATTCAATTTTGAATTTCACAACTGAAGGCTAGCATTACAAGTAACTCACACGATATAGTGCAAGTTCAGATTTACTGTGTACCTTAACAATTCACAGAGTTGATAATTTAGTAATAATTCTCGGTATGATGGTATCGACGAAATTATGCACATCGAAGACAAGTAATTTGTCATCAAACATTACAAATCCACGATCCATTCAACATTGAACTAAGCTATTTTGAAACTGCAAAATTTTCACAATACACACTCCCTTTCAAGATGGATATAAATTAGAATGAGGTTCCCATTGGCACATTTATCTCAAAGTAGAAGTGGGTCAATCTAACATAATTACCATAGCAGATGATTTCCGTAATTTTATATTACAATATTGAGACGACAACAGACTGCTTTTAAGATGCACAGAAGTTCCACTGTGCAATAGTTTGTGAACTGTAGAGACATTAGAATGTATATTTAGTTTGATAAAGGGCCTGATTTTGTGACTAGTTCACAATCCCTTAAGCTCGAGTCTACAGGTAGTAAGACCAAAATAGACAACAAAGAAATATTCTTACTCTCAATGTTGCTTTAGCAGACACTTTCCCTTCAAATGAGATGTGGTTAACTTTAGGTTGCTGGAATTGTGAACCTGCCAAACAGCAAGACAATAAATAGCATTATTCAACACTACATAGTACAAATAATGATGTGCATAAGATGATCAGCATGCCAAAACTAAGAAGGAATGTGGTGATTCATGAACCACGAAATCCAAAATCAAATGTTACATGCACGGATGTGTCATCTAGGTCCCTATGCCAAGTGTAAAATCCTCAATTAAGAGTTGGAACCTTTTCAGGCCACTAGAACAAATCCACTTACCTAAATGTACAATTCTCAAGCTTAGAGACGTGTGCAATTTTAGGGACCTACTGTGCAATTTATACTCTTTAAATAATAAAAAGAAATGATTGGAAACAACCAACTGTTCTATTTATATAGAAAGAGCATTTACACATGAACTTAACGAATGTCTAATAAAAAGGGAAAGTGCAGTATCATAGATAATATTCAAAATAATAAAAGGAGATACTCGGAAACAACCAATTTGTTCTATTAATCTTTTTAAGATGATGTAAAATTCTATATACCTAGAAAGAGTATTTGTAATAATTTTTTTATTTCTCTAGAGAGAGCTTTTACACATGCAGACCATCTTGTAAAAACGGAAAGCGTGCCATCATAGATTATCCATGACATATATAAGTTGCATCTGCATGAGATCATTCACGGCTGAAGTTGAGCGATGGTGAATCTCTAGAGCAAAAGACAAGCTGGTAAGAACTATGCTACCAGATAAATTAAAATTCTTTACTTGCACCTCTACACTATACCACATATGAACACCACCACCAGTCTTTGGGTTTTCATTTTTCAATGCATTTATAAGGCAAAAAAATTAAGGATAATTAATAAACTAATATGGATTTAAGAGTTAATACAAATTTTCCATACAAAACAATGTTAACTATATGAACAATGAGTACAGGAGGCAAAAGAAATGTTCATAGCCATAGAATAATTTCATTACAGCCTTGGAAAACATAATGGCTGAGTGGATAATTTGCAAGAGGTCCATTGATCTCATTATCTGTCCTTCTAGATGTATATATTGATAAATCTGCTTGTTTTCACCTGAAAAACTCTGTTATTGCATTTATGGTTCAGCTGATCTTTTTATTTCCAACTGTACCTTAAATCCCACAAGATTATTATGTATGATAAGAAACGGAGAAAATCCTGATTAAAAACGGAAAAAACAAAAATAAGACCGCAGAGAAGCTTGAATACAATAACTACCTCCAAATCTCCTAGTTGAAGTGCCATAGATTGCAGCTCCAGGCAATGCACGTGTTCCAAGTTGCGACATTGTGGATGCAACTCAATGCTTACGATGCCCAATATATCACAAAATCAGTAGACATAAGAAATGAAACGCCTCACTGAATACTTTGAAAAGGAATACGCCTCACTACCCACTGGATAGATCATAATAAATGAAAAAATTTATCTAAATTGCCCATCTAAAGACACAAAATCGCAAAAGGATGGTATTATCATACAGGTAAAAGGTACTACGCCCACAATGCAGTTTTACCCACGTATATACCGAAACATATCAATTGGTGCGCGGCAAGATAGATAGCAGCATAATATCCTACCACAACACTCTGTTTACAAATAGTAAACATGATTTGAGACGAATAATTTCGCAAACGAATTACTAATCACTTGGAAAGGGCATCGTTGAAAAAAAATTCAAACGAACAACCCCTGCAGGTTTCATCCTCCCATGTTACCAGCGGATCGCAATGACATCAACCGAATTCGAACGCGCAGCAAAAAGAATGAAACCATATATATCAGATAAGAATCAAGAACAAGTTGGCGTGTTCTTGGCGCGCATATCTTCCCAACAGTTGAATCCAGGGGCGGACCCAGCATAGGACATGGGTGTACACATGTACACCCGATGATTTTGGCAAACGAAATCGAAGTTAATAGGTAATACGGAGTACATTGTAACTGGATCAGATCCGAATAGGAATAGTTTATTTAGGGTTTGGGGCGCTCCGTCTCGCACAGCGGAAGGAAAGAGAAGGGGCGGGCAAACCTGG
Organism: Panicum miliaceum; assembly: GCA_032594955.1. Taxonomy (NCBI): domain Eukaryota; kingdom Viridiplantae; phylum Streptophyta; class Magnoliopsida; order Poales; family Poaceae; genus Panicum; species Panicum miliaceum. The sequence goes on along the minus strand of CM064061.1, from coordinate 41,299,515 downwards.
TGGATGCTCGTCGCCGGCAGGACGCCAGTGGCCGCCGCCAGGGAAGGAGGACCCAAGGGAGGAGAGAGTCAGAGAGAAGGTGCAGATATTTTAGAAGAGGTTTGCAAACAGAACGTTCTTACCTTTTCAGCTCGTCCACTGCAGATATTAAGGCCCCGTTTGGGAGGGTTACTTCAGCATGCGAAGCCGGAGCTGGAGCACGTTGTGGCTTCACCGGCTTGAGCACCCAGCTCTGGCTCTCCTAATTTGATATCTCTAGAGCTGCTGATGGAGCACCTCGTTTGGCACGGTTCCAGCTGGAGCTGATTTTGAAACCGGAGTTGGAGCCCTGCCAAAGAGATCCTAAGCTCTCACCAATGATTTTTTGATGGAGTCCCAAGAAATGTTGGTGTACCCTTGGAATTAGCTAACTTCGGTAAACACTACATTGACAGTTCTAAATTGACGAAAGAGCTGAATCCTCTAAGCATTGTTAGAAATATAGGCATTTTACGGTATATTTTAATTTCAAAATTAACATTTTAATCATGATAAATTTCAGTGATCTTGTTCTGAGGCGAGTCCTTTGCCATAAGTATTGGATGCGTCGTTACCGGCTGGAGTAGACATGCTACTCGATTGGCCTTGCTTGAAATCTTGAAATAGCCAAATTTAGTTGTTGCAGAAAGAGGTACGCAGTGTAGTCCCGCGAACGGCCTTTTGGATATAGTAGGAAGTAGTTGTATGGCCTTCTAGATGTAGCAGGAAGTAGTTGTACAACGAGCAGTCGCGTAGTCGTACGCTCCCCAAATACCTTACGACTCTCCTAGCCCGAGCAGGATTACGTAGTCGAGGAGGTTCTAGAGGCCAGCTCACACAAACCTCTATGCGCGCAGAGCTTTGCGTTGAGGATGAGTGTGCAGCAACAGAAGAAGAACAAAAGGAGAAGAGAGATCTTCTAAGGAGGGGCAGATCCAAGGGATGCAGGGGGCTGGAGCCCCCCTACCCCTTGCACCCCACGGAGCCTCCCAACCCACCCCCCTCCCCAACATTTTTCAATCATGAATGAAGAACAGGAAGAAGAAAAAGAGAAAAAAAAAAGAGAAAAAGAGAGGTGGGAGGAAGAGGAGGAAAATAAGCCCCCCGCCCCCCAATTCAAATCCTAGATCCTCCTTATATAGGTGATCCGAGAGGAAGGGGGTGAACCCGAATACCTCTAACCTCAACAATGACCATCAATTGGCACCATTAACCAATCATCAATCCTCTGTTTTAATCACTAATTACAGCCTAGCCATTACTCTCCTCAATCACCCATATGATATTAACCACCTCATAATTCTCTTAATTTATGATTCAAATAAATAGATCTGACCTAAATATTTCAACAAGCATGTAATAGAACAAGTAGGGATGAACAAAGTGAGTATGTCTGCAGCGTTTCTTAGATTAAATTAACAGTGCCTCAATTTGTACTGTTTCAGCAATAATTCCTATTTTTACGAAGGATTAGACTTGGGCTGAAACTTGATAAGAAAAATTAATCCTGCGCCCTACCAAAAAAACCAAGTTCACTCTTGCCATAAGGGGCGCTCACGCCCTTGAAATCTGTCTAGATGGGAAGGTGCATGTTTTTCGTATGATTTTTTTTTACGGTGATCTTGTGAACGGAGCCAAAATCGATCCATGCTTAGACGTTCTGCCTTCCATTTGATTCAAAGCCAGCTTTCTTTACAACTAATCCTGGTGCATTCCCTGCACCAGGAGGGTGGCCACGTGGCCAAAAAACGTGGACCGTCCGATCGGTGATCCAACGGTTCCTAGAGGTCAACAAACTGGATTTCTTTTTGCAAAATAGTCCTCAGGCTTTGAAGAAATCAACTCACAGGCTGGCTTCCTATCACAGGAAATTTTACAAAATAGACCCTCAACTTTTCTATAATAAACCCGCTGTCCAACAGTTCAGGATCAGGAATATTTGCAAATTAAACCTCAAGTTTTCGTTTAATCAACCTGCCATCCTAATCCACTCTTAGGAAAATTTTAAGAAAACCCTTGCATTTTAATTAAATCAAACCGAAACTCGTTCCATTCACTACTTCTACACGAGCAACGCTATACGTATAATTTAAACACGAAAACGCGTTGGAATCAAAGGTTATTCAATATAAAACATGACCTACAATTCAAAAACTAAAACTTATTATAAAATAAATTTTAAAATTAAAAACGCTTTCGCAATTCGTTTGCACAAATGCTTACATACGCCATATGCTTACATACGCCATGATGTACCTACAATTTGGGCACCAAAATATCTTCAAATCAAAAAATGATCAATACAAAAGTCGCTTCAAATTTTAAAATCTACATCTTCACTCTATAGTAAAATTTCAGATTAGAAATGCTTCTACAAAAGAAAAATTCAGATATAAAAGTTACTAAAAATTGCAAAACCTAAAGCTTTACTACATAAAAAATTGCAAATTTAAATATCATTCTTCTATGGCTTCTTATGCGACCTCCATAGTAACGCAGTATATTAATTACCTCATAATTTTGCAAATAAAATAAGTATCCGACTAATTGTGCTCCGCCATTTCTAATAAATTATTTTACCCCTTCTTTCACCACAATAAATATAGCAACAAATATCATCCTCCATTTCGATACCCCAACAACTAATGCTCAAAGTATATACCAATTGCAACAGTACGCTCCAAACCATAACATCTATGCAAAAATAACAAAACAATAAATTTATCTTAACTACATTGCTTATAAAAAAATTGTACATTTATCTGTACATAATAATTACTATATGCATGAATTAAGATTCGCATTAACTACAATACTACTACACAGGATACGGGTGTATCGGTGATGACGGGTTGAATCGCCTCGCACATTTACACACTGCATATTAGCATATACCGCAGCATCATTGACACCTATGATGACTGCCACGCACAAGCTTTGTCGCTACGGACGCATGGACAATCCACAGATATATTTTAACGGTCCACACCTCACACACATACATTTAACAACCCAAATCGAATTTGATCGAGCCTGCAACCAAACTTTATAAGCACGGATCCATACGTCCGTGACGGGCCTCTCGGGGGCACCAACGACCCAACATTTTTCTAGTAATTTGGAATTGCCAAGGGGATGTGTTCTATATAGCAAATCGTGGATATTGGGCTGTGCAATTGGGTTTCAATGCTGGGCCAAAATGAGCCACGGTTGCTGTAAAAAGCCCACAAGACCCAAACCCCTTGCCGCCGCGGGTGCGAGCGCGCACGTCGCTGAAGGCCCGCGCGCGCGGTCCACGGCGCTCCGACCGGCCCAAGGGGGCGGCCCAAGGTGGTTTCGCGGCCCAATTTATTTTTCTTTGTTATTTTCTCCCGGAAGGGGCGGCCCACTAGTGGTTTCGTGGTTCAATTTATATTTTTTATTTTTTCTCCTGGAAGTTTCAATAAATTTTTTTCATTTTTTGTTAATGGAACATTTTATTCCAGTGAAATATTTTTTTATTTTTAAGAAATATTTTATTTTTTTTCTAACAGAATATTTTGTTTCGGCAGAATAATTTTATTATAATAATTTATTTCAGCGGAATAATTTCTTCTAGTTACACGGGCTGCGGGCCGTTCAAATATTTGTTGGGCCGCCGGCCTAGCCCCCAGTCGCAGGCCCCCTCGCTGCCGTCTCTCGGTCTCTTCCATCCTATCCTCCCTTCTCTCCGGAATTTGGGCCTTGTTTAAATGCACTCTGTAAAAGTTTTGAAATGGAATTTTTTTATATTTGAAATATTGAACATAGACTAACTAAAAATCTAATTGCAGATTCCGTCCGTAAATCGCGAGACGAACCTAAGAGCCTAATTAATTCGTCACTAGCATATATTTACTATAGCATTATTGTATCAATTTATTATCTAATCACAGTCTAATTAGGCTCATTAAACTCGTATTACGATTTACGGATTATCTATGTAATATGATTTTTTTAACTATATTTAATACGTCACGCAGCAATCTATGTAATACGATTTTTTTAACTACATTATACGTCATATGTGCAAAGAATTCGGAATCTTTCCTCCGCGCAACTCCAATGGCGGCCGCCGCCGTCGCCGCCCGATCTAGGGCCTTGGCCAGCGCCGTCTCCTCCTCCCTCCGCCGCGGCTGCCTCCCCGTCTCCCGCCGCGGGTCCTGCATCACAAGGTACGCGCCCTCCATTCCTCCCCCCGACACCCCGTCTCCTCTTTCCACGGCTCCTGTTCTCGCGCTCACACTAACTGCACTGTGTTGCAGGTTACCTCTGGTGTCCGGTGGGTTGCTCTCCGCGCTGCCGCTCCACAGCGCCGTCGCGTCGGCGCGGCTGCTGTCAGCCATCGCGTCTGAGTCGCGGAGCTGGTGTCTCGTCCCCCAAGGTGCGGTTATTGCTTACATGTTATTTGGAGGACCGGAAATGGACCATGAGGTGTCTGGGTTGGGTGGGGCTGGGAACAGGAGTTGCTTGTCTGGTTGCTCTGACTTCTGCACGCTAAATGCAGCTTGAAATTTGATATCTATATATGTATGTTTGCAGTGTAGTCTCTTTGGATCTTAGCTAGTTCCAAGCGTGGTGGATTGGCTGTTTGGGCCAAATTAGTTGTTTGATTTGATTGGATATGCTCCTACTGTTTTCAAGGTAGGTAGATTAGCATTGTACACACTGAAAGCACAAATGTTGGCTGTTAGATTGCAGGGATGGAACTTTTGCCCAATATTGCTGTTTTGTATGTAACTAGATATTTCGGGTGGACATTCATATTTCATCTCTTGCATATTAGGTGTCTGGGCAAAAATGTTCACTTCCATATTTCATCTCTTGCATATTTTATTCAATAAGCTTGTTTTTGTTTTTATCCCTATTTAGGAATGGCAGAGTCTATGATTTTCATCTATCCCAAAGCTTAGCACATTGACCATGTGCAAATTATGTCCGTTTGTTATACCTTTGTTGTGAGAAAATTTTGGTCCTTATTTACTGATTGGTATGCATGGTGTCACACACATCTTTGAGGTTCCTAGTGATTCAAGTTATGAACAACCAAAATCTAGCAAATAATTTAGCTGCATAGCATCTCTTTAGTCTTTAGTGAACTATTTATTAATGAAACCTTGTTTTTACTTATGCTTCAGTTGCTTTCTGAAGTTCTGAACGTTAAGTTTGCACTGATTTACCTTTTTCTTCAGCATCGATCTTGGTGATCAAATCTGCTAAAACTAGGTTATTATACCTATAAGGCTTTTACACACTAACTTTGCTTCGTATCCAGGGCCCCACAATGTAAACGACAAGTTCATTTTGATGGCCATCCATATAAGGTCTAAATGGATGGCCATCTAAATGAAAGTGTAGAGCAGTTCACTTTCATTGAAGTGCTGTGATTATTGTATATATTGCCTCACATTACTTGTGTTAATGATAATATCTTCAACCTGTTACCTTAGTATGGAAACCATTTGTTGTAAACATATGCAATTATATAAGTAGCTTTAAGTACTGAGTATCTACATGTCAGTTTTAGTTCTCATCCAGGACTGGTTAAATGAATGTTGTGCATGTTTTGGGATACCTTTGTGCTCTGATTTGCATCTAACAACTTAGCGTAATACAATCCACTAAACTTGTTCCTTTTTCTTGGCAGGGAACTCAATGCCTTTGTGACAGCACTGCGTCCCTTTTTGTAATGTATCTGTCCGAACAATTTGGGGCACTTTCGAATTCTCACAATGTTTGTTCTTACAATTAAAGATGAGTGAAAAATTGTTATGGTCGGACGCGTGTACGAGAGGCGCCGTCACGGCTGAGGAGCGCGCCCACGATGTCGTAGCAGTTTACGTGGTGTTTGAATTTGTAATGCTTAGTCGGTTGTAATCAAACATATAACTTTGTACGAGATGGCTTAATGGAAGTTATGCTCGAGATCCATCAGGTCTCTGGGCGTCCTTGGTCTCACGGCTCTCGCTGAGTTCGCTGCCGACGCCGGCCACGACGGCGTCGCAGCCACGCCGCCGCCGGGAGCCATCGCCTCGGCCTCCTGTCCACCATAGCTACGCCTTGAGGGGATCGGGGTCTAACAATCTGGTATCAGACTCCATCTCGATGTCTGGGCACTCAACAACCGCCGCCGCCAACGCCGCCACCGCATCCATCTCCTCCAGCGCCGCCGCTCCGTCACCTCCGCCCACCGCCCCACCGCCACCGCCCGCCCATTCCACTGTTTCCACTACTCAAGCCGCGGCGCTCGATACCCTCACGACAGCCATCTACGGACTTCAACGACAAATCCACCAATTTGCATCTCGCCTCTCCGATGTTGAAAGCCGGCCCTCCCTCGTCGTGGGCGGCCAAACCGGCGCGCCGCAGTTCGCGGTCGGCGCCGGTGTCACCTCGTCGCCGTTCCCACCCTGGACCGGACTGCCGCTGTCTCCTTCAACGGCTACTGGCGCGGGGCCGTCCTTCCCACCACCGCCTCCTTTTCCCACAGGTTTGCCGGGCTTCGGCGGCATCCCACTCGTGCCACCCACTACTTCCGTGGTCGTCAACACTACTGCAGTGTCCTCCATCCCAATTACACAGATCCCCTTTCCACATTCGCCGTCTCCCATTCCGACACAGCCATTTCAACCGCATCACCAACATCGAGGTCTCGCCGACGAACATGACGACGACCTCGGCGTTCCCCGGTACTACAAGCTCTCCTTTCCAACATTTGATGGCAAGGAGGATCCCCTTGGCTGGCTAAACCGCTATGAACATTTCTTCCGTGCACAGCACACCCACGACATCCACAAAGTCAGCCTTGCCTCCTTTCACATGCTTGGTGTCGCCCAACACTGGTTTTACATGCTCCAACGTGATGCTGACGGCATCAATGCTATCTCCTGGCCGCTGTTCAAATCACTTTGCCAGCAGCGCTTCGGACCTCCCCTCGGCGCTAACCATCTCGCTGACCTCGCTCGCCTGCCGTTCCGCGGGTCCGTTGCTGAATATCAAGAAGCGTTTCAAACTCGCATGGCGCACGCAGGCTATCTTTCACCTGAACAGCAAGTCCAGTTGTTCACTGGTGGACTCCCAGATCCTATACGCACTGATGTTGAACTCCAAGCCCCAAGTGATCTCCAACGGGCCATGTCGTTGGCTCGCGCATATGAACGTCGGGCGTCCTCAACTTCAGTGCAGCAATCACGTCAACAACGCTTCCCACAGCGACCTCCACCACCATCGACAACAACTGCAGTCACAACCACTACACAGACGCCATCAGCTGCGTCTGCCCCATCTCGGCCTTTTTGCCGCCTAACTCCAGCAGAAATGGCGGAACGCCGACGTCAAGGTGTGCTACAATTGTGATGAGCCCTACATTCGTGGCCACAAGTGTCCTCGGCTATTCTATTTGGAAGTCACAGACTTTGATGAATCCGAGCCTGCTCTCACCGAAGAGGAACACCAGCAAGAGGACATGCCTCCATTGATTTCACTGAATGCTATCACCGGCATCCGTACTGAAGACACCATGCAATTGAGGGTTGCTATCGGCAACCATGAATTCACAGCTCTTCTGGATTCAGGTTCCACCCATAACTTTGTTAGTATTGCTGCAGCACAGAAGGTTGGCCTGCAGTTCCACAACAGCAATGGCATGAATGTAATCGTCGCCAATGGAGACCGTGTCAGCTGTCAAGGGCTTGCTCGCGACGTCACCATCAACATTGGTACTGAATTCTTCTCAGTAGATTGCTACACCATCCCTCTGGATTGTTATGACATGGTCCTTGGTGTCAATTACCTGCGAACCCTTGGCTCGATATTATGGGACTTTGATGATCTTTGCATGGCCTTTTGGCACAATGGCAAATGTATTCTATGGAAAGGTATTGGATCCACCAGATGGGATATCACACCCACAGGTCATCTTCACACTATGTCTCACTCTGAACCTTCCCTGCTGGAAAAAATACTCACCTCTTTTGCTGATGTGTTCGACCCACCAACTACACTTCCACCCTCCCGGCAGTGTGATCATCATATACATTTACTGCCAAATACTGCTCCAGTGGCGGTTCGGCCCTATCGTTACCCCCAGCTGCAAAAAGATGAGCTTGAAGCACAATGTTCAACCATGCTACAGCAAGGCATAATCAGACCAAGTACTTCTCCTTTTTCAGCACCAGTCCTACTTGTTAAAAAACAAGATGGTACTTGGAGGTTTTGCGTGGACTATAGAGCTCTCAATGATCTCACAGTCAAGGACAAGTTTCCAATACCAATAGTTGAAGAACTCTTGGATGAACTCCACGGGGCAAAATTTTTCACCAAGTTAGATCTGCGTGCAGGGTATCATCAAGTCAGGGTACATCCCAATGATGTGGAAAAGACAGCATTCCGAACACATCACGGCCATTTTGAATTCTTGGTTATGCCATTCGGTTTAACCAACGCTCCAGCAACATTTCAAGCTTTGATGAATTCAGTCCTACATCAGTTTTTAAGGAAATGTGTTTTGGTGTTCTTTGTCGACATCTTAATTTACAGCAACTCCTACTCTGAGCACCTCCAACACTTACGTGCTGTCCTATCCACCTTGCGTGAGCATAATCTCCATGTTAAAAGGTCAAAATGTGCCTTTGCTACTCAGTCTGTCACATATCTAGGCCATGTTATCTCAGCATCTGGAGTGGCAATGGATAGTGACAAAATTTTGGCAATTGAATCGTGGCCGACACCTACATCAGCAAGAGCATTGCGTGGATTCCTTGGACTTGCAGGATATTATCGGCGCTTTATCAGCAATTTTGGAACCATTGCTGCACCTCTCACACAGTTGCTAAAGAAAGATAGTTTCTCCTGGTCCGAACAAGCAACATTGGCCTTTTCTGCTCTTAAAAAGGCCCTGTGCTCTGCCCCCGTCCTGCAACTCCCAAATTTCAGTGAGAACTTCATTGTAGACTATGACGCTTCAGGTTCTGGGTTTGGTGCTGTGCTGCATCAAAATGCTGGTCCCCTGGCCTTCTATAGCAAGCCATTCGCAGCCCGCCATCTCAAACTTGCAGCTTATGAAAGAGAGCTCATAGGTTTGGTCCAAGCAGTCAGACACTGGCGTGCATATCTTTGGGGCAGAAAATTTGTCATCAGAACGGATCATTATGCTCTGAAATTTATGCTTGATCAACGGCTTTCCACAGTACCCCAACACTAACGGATCAGCAAGTTATTTGGCTATGACTTCAACGTTGAATATCGGCCTGGTCGCCTCAACACAGTTGCAGATGCTCTATCACGCCGTGAACAGCCACAAATGGAGCTTTCCCTGCTCTCCGGACCTTCATTCCAATTATTTGCAGACCTCAAAGCTGAACTTGCTAGCAGTGCCACCCTGCGGGAGCTTCGAGACACCATCACAACAACCCGTGGCAGTGTCCAAGATGGCCTGATCCTGCACGGTTCTCGTGTCTTTGTACCCAGCAATTCAGCTCACATTGACATCATCTTACAGATGGCTCATACAGCTGGGCATGAAGGAATTCAGAAAACTCTTCATCGCCTACGCCGTGACTTCAGCATTGACAATGACAAACAAGTTGTTCGCAACTTTATACGCTCTTGCTTGATCTGCCAACGTAACAAGACTGAAACACTCCACCCTGCAGGCCTGCTTCAACCATTGGAAGTTCCCTCTCATATTTGGTCCGACATCTCAATTGACTTCATTGAGGGTCTTCCCAAAGTACATGGCAAGAGCGTCATCCTCACCGTGGTGGACCGGCTATCCAAATATGCTCACTTCATCCCACTTGGTCACCCATACACGGCAGCTTCAGTAGCTCGCGCATTCTTTCAAGACATCGTGCGACTTCATGGGTTTCCAGCTTCAATTGTCAGTGACCGTGACCCTGTATTCACAGGCCATGTTTGGCGCGACCTCTTCAAGCAAGCCGGAGTGCAACTTCGCATGAGCACCGCGTTTCATCCACAAACAGATGGACAGTCCGAAGCAGTCAACAAAACCATCGCGATGTACCTCAGATGCATCACAGGTGATCGCCCTCGTGCATGGCTGGATTGACTCCCTTGGGCAGAATTTTGCTACAACACAAGCTACCATACAACCCTCCGCACGACGCCATTCCAGGTTGTCTACGGTCGACCCCCACCGCCGGTGATTCCCTACACCACCAATTCAGCGCGCACTTCGACTGTTGACACACTCCTCCAGGAACGGGACACATTCCTTGCAGACGTCCGTGAACGTCTGCTCCAAGCTCAAGCTTACGCTCGCCGTTATTATGATGCCAATCATCGTGCCTTGGAGTTCCATGTAGGAGATTGGGTGTGGCTACGACTCCTACATCGGCCAGCGCAGTCCCTGATTCAAGGCTCGCGCAGCAAACTGAGCCCGAAATATGCAGGCCCCTTTCAAATCACAGAACGCATTGGAGCAGTGGCCTACAGATTACAACTTCCAGAAGGAGCTCGGCTTCATGATGTGTTTCATGTGGGAGTTCTCAAGCCATTCCATGGAACACCTCCTTCATCAGCCCCTCCTCTTCCTCCCCTACACCATGGTCGCCTACTGCAGACCCTAGAACGGGTCCTGAGCTCTAAGCTGCGTCGCGGACAGTGGCACATTCTGGTTCAGTGGTCCGGCCTCTCCTCCGCAGACGCTACATGGGAGCCAGTCGATAAGTTTCGCGAGGAGTACCCTGACTTCCAGCTCGAGGACGAGCTGTTTCCTGAGGGGGGGAGAGATGTTATGGTCGGACGCGTGTACGAGAGGCGCCGTCACGGCTGAGGGGCGCGCCCACGATGTCGTAGCAGTTTACGTGGTGTTTGAATTTGTAATGCTTAGTCGGTTGTAATCAAACATATAACTTTGTACGAGATGGCTCAATGGAAGTTATGCTCGAGATCCATCAGGTCTCTGGGCGTCCTTGGTCTCACGTTCGCTCTCGCTGAGTTCGCTGCCGACGCCGGCCACGACGGCGTCGCAGCCACGCCGCCGCCGGGAGCCATCGCCTCGGCCTCCTGTCCACCATAGCTACGCCTTGAGGGGATCGGGGTCTAACAAAAATAGTGTCTTCCAGTGATAGGAACAGTTCAATGGACAGAATCAATTGATTCTCATGCGACATGAGTATTGCTGGCAGCGCTTATTGGTACACATTTATATTCAAATAACCCGGTTAATTATCAGTTGTTTTAGCTCCACTCTCAGACATGCAGTTTATATCGGAAGTACATAAATTTTCAGGAACGGGTGGCGCCATCATCCGCCCCTATAAATAGGTTTATTTTTAGGAGGGCAATGACGCCACCTGCCCCTAGAAATTCATTTTTAGGGGCGAGTGGCGCCATCACCGGCCCCTAAAAAGACCCATAAAAATCTGGGAACAATGGCTGAGAGGGATTAGCCATCAATAATATAATATGGATAAATCATTTAATTCATTGCTTTGAGATTCACCCGAACCTTGCTAATCTGACAAGTGAAGGCTCCGCCGTACATATTAGCGAGTCTAAAGCTGCTATTAGTGTCGACCGCATTACTAGTTAGTAATAGTAAGATGTTTGATTTTCAAAATATCACTAAGGGGGAGATTCACTCCAATTCATCATGTCTGTGTTTCACAGAACACATGTCATCTCCCCTAGATAGACTCCTAAGATATTTGGCCTTGATCAGGTCTTGCCAGATTTCAGTTTCAGTTTCTAGCCCCTACCACCACCACCAAAGAATAGAGTCGATGTTTTCTGTGTTAGAATAGAACTGAACTGTGCAAGGTCAGCAAGGAACTCATCTTTCATTTCTTCCTGAGCTGTCTCTCTCGTCAATCTGTTTGGCCCACATATTCAACATTTTTTAATAATGAAAAAGATTATCCGGCTTCAACCTCCTCATCAAGGGAGGATCAAACCAATATTATTCCACGCAGTAGCAACCACACCACGTTCTCATAAAGTGTTTAAAGTATTTAAAGTATGAAACATACTTATTGAAAGCCAATCCATAAACTAAAAAACCATCCATGGGATGCGAAGAAACAAAAGAGCTGACATCTCCAACAAGCGACATGCCTGAATCATCATCTCCTTTTGATCCTCACTATGCTGCAACTGGGCCCAATAGCATAGCCAATACGTTCCCTTGAATAAAACCTGAAAAAATTTTGGTTGACATTTATTAAAAACAGCATCGTCCGTGGAGAGCCAAATCACCCAACACTTACCTGATATGCTTGTTAATAAATGTATTTTTGGTTTATGACCTCCTTGTTTAATTTTAACCAATGATTAAATAAATCATCAACATCCTTTGGTGGTACTAAACCAAAAACTAAGTGAATAGCACGCTAAAAAATTTAGCATAAGCTCGAAGCTCCAAATTTTGCTTCCAATCCAATTTCGCATAGCTAAATTATCCTTTGCAAGTAACACACCCTTTTTTAAGTAGCACATAAAGATTTTAATCTTTAAAGGTATCTTCGCATACCAAATCTTTTGTGCAGCCTTTATACCACTATTGATGGAGCCATTAGCTTGTAGGGACATGTGAAGGTATCCCTCCCCTCTTGTAAATTAGCATTCAACACCTTATCCACTATACGGAGCCAATTATGTTGTTTAACCCCCACTGAAGCTCTCCTAAAGAAAATATTTAGTGGTGTGGTGCTAAACACTTACGCTACCAAGCGTAGCATGTCGTCGCCGAACCATGTTAAATAGAAACGGAAATTGGGACTTTAATGTCTGGTCGCCTAGCTATATGTCTTCTGATCCTAAAATCTTATTTGTAAACCATCTTTGAAAAATACCCCATTAGGCTAGTGCAAAGATACGAACCTTCCGGCTTCTTATTAACTTGCCCTAGAGTTTTATTCTTTAGATATTTATTCCTCAGCAATTCTTACCAAATGCCTTTTTCATTGCATAGTTTAAATAAATAACCATTTACTAAGTATATATTTATTTTGAATCCAGATTTTGTATTTCCAAACCACCTTGTTCTAACACATTCAACTGTAACATGAATTTCCCTAGTAATCAAACACACAACGACGGGAATTTGTTTCCAAATTTTGGCCGCACCTCATTTAATTAAGATCCAAACATTTGAGATATAAGAAATAAAGGAACAAATTAAGGACGCGTACCATTAATATTCATATATAAACAAATCAGAATTTTCGTAGTTTCAATTGACACATTTATTAGAATGAAATTAACCATACGGACCGAACACAACAGCACTTACGACAACATATGGACCATACGAGACCGAAGACAACAGCATGGAGAGATCACTTACAACAACAGCAGGTAGCGCAGATTTCTAGCAGTTCACGTTCACGCGATCTGTAGCGCGTCAACCTCGCGTTGTGGCCTACCATGGTCCTCCCTCGCCTGCTTCTGGATGCCGACGACGGAGAGCAAGGCCCAGATATGCGTCAGAAACTCCCCGCCTTGCGCCAGCTGATCGACATGCACATTCACATTTTCCTTGGAATCGGAAGGTGCGATGTACAGGATGGTCCCTGCCCAGAACTCTGCCATCACCTTCCAGCGCAGTTCGACTTGGGGCAGAGCAATCAGCTGCTTCCCGAGCTTGACACCTTTCTGAAAGGTCGTCAGGCTATCACCTGAAATTTCACATTCTTGAATCGCCATTTCCTTCTCCTCCTTAAGCATCCTTGTTAGTCCCAGTAGATCTTTTGCTTTGTGCAAGACTTGTTGAAGCCTCGTGCGCTCATCCTCCTCCGGAGACATACTTCTTCGTGCCTGCCTCAAGACTGATTGAAGAACCCTCATCGTGTTTTGGCTTTTCCCTGGTAGGATCTCCGGAAGAAATGCCACCAGGTACGCGCAGTATCCTGACAATGCTGTAGCAGCTTCACGATGATCAGAGAAGATTCCCTTGTCAAATATGTTGCAGTACCAGGTTGCAATGTGCCACATCAGGATGGTGTTCGTGTCATTTTGAGTCTCCTTCATCCATGAGAATTGTGGCCCAACAATATTGTTTCTCACTAGAGTTTTGGTGCCCCTGGTTAGCTGACGCCATCTTCCCTGATAACACGATGAAGCTCTTTGGCAAGAATTCTTTTAACGCTGGGCGGCAGGCTGACAGGTTCTTCTTCTTCTGGATGATGCTTAATGAAACTATATGACACATAAGATAGCATATGTTTCTTGAACAAGGATACACATGTATTCATGTGATCGCGGCGGTCATAATCTTCTATAAGTGAGTATTGTCCGAGCTTGTTCTGCCAGTAAGGCGGAGTCAAGCAGTTAATATTTCTTTCAACAAACCACTCGAATACTGTAGGACGGTAAACCAAGCCTGTATCTTCAGGATATTTCTCCAGAGCATTAAATATTGTACGCCAGTAAACTGGCAAAATAGGTCTTCTTTGGAGCCCGTCAACTAGGAGGATGATGAACATTTTTACAGCAACAACGGCAGGGCCAAGTGCTCTATACGTCAAACCACTGAACAACCAGCTAAACAACCGGCTGTTGAACAATAACCAGTCTAAACATGGCACTGCAACGTATTCTAGTATATCCTGCAATACTGCCCACACTTCTTGTGCAACTGATAGCATGCCAGGGGGAGACGATACCATGGAGTGATAGGTGGTGAAGCAGTAATCGTGAAGGAAAGCCAACTGCACCTCAACAATGTTGAATACCTTGTCGTATTCTGTCGGTAGCAGCGCCGCCAATTCGTTGGGATCTCCTTCCTCCGTGGAAGAAATCCCAAAGTAGAGCCTTGTTAAAATCCGGCAGTAGCTGTAAGAGAGGCAGGTGTCTTGATAATCTGCCATGTCTGCAGGCCGTTGCAGAATGCCTTTGATCCGGATCGTTTCCCCATCTTTCTTCATCCTATTTGCTGCTGGTTTTAGTCAACGGCATGGTAAGCACAAAAAATAGATACACCAAACCGTTGAAAACCGCAACTCGGTAAGTCCCAGGCAAGCACCACAACAGCGGGCAGATACTGAGCATCAATGTGAAATGCTGCCACCGCAGCGGCGGACTTTCACTGCGAGTGTAGGCTGCCATCTCGACAGTGCCCCTGGAAGCGGTGATGATTAGGAGTATGCACGATCCGACGAGGTAGATGTTACTCTCAGAGGACTTCCACACAAGAGCACCGGTGATGTAAGGTACAATAGCCCTCGTCGGCAGATAGTAGGCAGCCATTGCACTGCGCTGAATGAACCAGTGGCCTGAGCAGCGGCGCATGGGACCCAAGAAACACTGGAGGAGACGTAGGATCAGGCCTGCCACCACTGCAATAGTCACCCTGATGTAGAGGCTTGCTTGCTGAAAGGCTACGAACGCTACCATAGCAGCCGCCAGGACCAAGGAGGACACCGCCCACGCCTTCCATGGCGCCATCTTCTACCTCAACCCACTCGTGGTCGTGGCACCTCAGATCGATCACTGCAGAGAGGCACCATAAGTCTGATGATTTGGGAGAGGGACTAGAGTCGATATAGAAACAATATATAATATATGAGCTCTCACCTCGGTTGCGCCTAGCTTTGGCGTTGAACGAAGAGATAGATCTAGCATTTGCGGAAGCCGATTGAGAGGATTGACGAGTGAAGAGCGGTGCCTAGCTACGACAAGGATTCAGGAATCAAAGAAGCTCGCAAGTCTTCTTGGAAGCAGGATGTAACGGAGGAAACTGTCCGGGGACTCCTAGATTTCACGAGAAACACTACTACAAAGCATAAGTAGCATAGATATCGTAACACACTCTTATAACACATAGACCAATATGTTACAAAGAAGTTTCATAGTAACACAAAACTAAGTGTTACAGCAAAGCTAATAACACATAGCGTTTGGTTCGTAAAGTTGTCTTAATAGTAACACAAAATTAATGTTACACCTAAAGTGTTACAAAGACGGTAGTATGTTGTAACACATAACTGAAAGGTGTAAAATATGTTATAGAGATATTTTTTATACAGTAACACAAAATAATGATACATCTATAGTGTTACAAAGAAACATTCATATCTCACGTCCGGCTTTCTAGCTAATATCACAAGGATAAACACATATGAAAACATCTTTTATTAATAATAAAGACTAGTTCCTACAAATCTTGATCAATGCGACCAACGCTTATAGAACCTGTTATCCAGCATGCACCGGTATGCCTACTGCTGAACTAGCATGTGCAAGGGTATCTTTATTGAGACTTGTTGCGAGCCAGCATGGAGGGTATCAATACTAATGTTACGCGTCGACACCTTTGCCAGACAAAACGTAGCAAAAAAATAATGATACATCTATAGTGTTACAAAGAAACATTCATATCTCACGTCCGGCTTTCTAGCTAATATCACAAGGATAAACACATATGAAAACATCTTTTATTAATAATAAAGACTAGTTCCTACAAATCTTGATCAATGCGACCAACGCTTATAGAACCTGTTATCCAGCATGCACCGGTATGCCTACTGCTGAACTAGCATGTGCAAGGGTATCTTTATTGAGACTTGTTGCGAGCCAGCATGGAGGGTATCAATACTAATATTACGCGTCGACACCTTTGCCAGACAAAACGTAGCAAAAAAATAATGATACATCTATAGTGTTACAAAGAAACATTCATATCTCACGTCCGGCTTTCTAGCTAATATCACAAGGATAAACACATATGAAAACATCTTTTATTAATAATAAAGACTAGTTCCTACAAATCTTGATCAATGCGACCAACGCTTATAGAACCTGTTATCCAGCATGCACCGGTATGCCTACTGCTGAACTAGCATGTGCAAGGGTATCTTTATTGAGACTTGTTGCGAGCCAGCATGGAGGGTATCAATACTAATGTTACGCGTCGACACCTTTGCCAGACAAAACGTAGCAAAAAAATAATGATACATCTATAGTGTTACAAAGAAACATTCATATCTCACGTCCGGCTTTCTAGCTAATATCACAAGGATAAACACATATGAAAACATCTTTTATTAATAATAAAGACTAGTTCCTACAAATCTTGATCAATGCGACCAACGCTTATAGAACCTGTTATCCAGCATGCACCGGTATGCCTACTGCTGAACTAGCATGTGCAAGGGTATCTTTATTGAGACTTGTTGCGAGCCAGCATGGAGGGTATCAATACTAATGTTACGCGTCGACACCTTTGCCAGACAAAACGTAGCAAAAACTTGCAAAATAAAAATAAAACACATGTTACCTCTAGGATTTGAACCTACAACCTCTCTCCTCACATGATCTGTTCTTACCATCCCACCTATACATCATTATTGCTCAAATATGGAGTTTTATTAATTTTGACTTCTATTGTCTTACATTTTGATCACCTATTTAAATGTCAAAACATTAAATAAGCTTTTCAATTAAAAAAATTGTAGATTTTGTCGAACCCAATAATTTCCATATAAATTGTGTCTCTATTTGACTCTCGTTGGATAGCTATAAATTTTCAAACAAGAATAGTCTCTATGAAAAGTTATCCAGGATGCATGACTTATCTGTGTTAGGCTCCAATTTCACTAGCATGGATGAATAGTGATTTAACAACATAGTAAAAATAGACAATTAACTATATGATGAGTTGTGAGAGTTAAATGTATCACCAATATATGATATATTAGTGACTTTATTACTAAAATTTGAAAAGCTTTACCAAATCGTTGTATTTTAAAAATAGGTCATTATTTAAATTGATGTTTCTAAAGGATTATCTAATTAATATTGAGGGTATTGGTGAGTCAATAGTCCTACTCGTAAAACACCAAGCCACTAGGACTTTGCGACATTTTAATTTTGTTTCTTCAAAATAGTAATTGATGGGTGGGATTACTACTTAGATTTCTAAAATAAAACTTGGGAAAAGTATGAGTTGAACGATATCTAGGTATGAATGTTTACATCACTCAAACTAGTCATATTTGTTATCTTCTGAATAAAGATAATATTTGTTATTGGTGAGACCATTCACCTACATACTTATATTTGAAATATTTTATTTAAACTTAGCACCAACAATTATGATCGAAGTTGTTCTGATCGGCCCTGAAAGTATTTATTTTTCATTCAATAGCGCTAAGACACACATCTTAATCTTGTTAGCATATATTATTTTTTAATTAAGTAAATAAAATATGATAACACTATGACGGAAACTAAAAAAAATTTAAAATTGAGTAAAAGCTTATCAAATTGTTGCAACTGCTCTTGTTTCTCACGCGTCCTAATAATCGCAATTTTGGCAACCGTCCTTCTCGATCCGCATCACATCGCGGCGCTTCAAACGTGCTGCGATCGCAGGATCAAATGAAATTGGCAGTTCTGCGGCCGCGTCTCTTTCTCCTCCCGTGCACTGCTCTGCAGCGCCGCCGCCGCCGCCGCAGATCCCGCGTGATTGGTCTACCGGTGAGGCCCTTTACACCTGCGACTCCTCCCACCGGCCAAATGGAAGCCCCAAGGTCCGGAGTGCCATCCCCAACCTGCGGATTGATGGACGGCCGCTTGGCTGCAACCTTGCCCGCGGCTCCGCAAGCCGCAAGCAACTGCGCGCGAGCCCGCGGCAGTGGCGCCTCCAGCGTCCTCGGCGGCGAGGCAGCGGCGGGCCTGGGGCTGGCACGTCGCGGGGACGTCGCCTAGCCGAGCTCGGTGGCACCTCCGGCGAGGTGCACAGGGCCGACGCGGATGGGCCCTCTAGCGACTTCGCAGGCGAGCGGAACGGCCTCCACGGCGACCACAACACCTTCTCTCCCTCCTACCGTCCTGGCCCCGTCCACCATGGCCTTCCAAAGCTGTGGCGAGGTCGACACAAATGACGGGCTCAACGTATTTGATGAAATGCCCCCAAGGTATACTATACACCAAAACTGCTATTTTCTGACCTCTGCACGTTCAGCCATTGTATAATCATTTACTAGAATTGTTTTTGGCATGTGTTTGCAGGATAGGTGAAAAATTAGAAATTATGGTTAGCTTGTGGTCCAAACTGTTTGTATGTTCCTATATTCTTGGTGAAAAGGAGGGTAAATATTTTGCTTCAGGGATGTCTCTCTATACTGAATGAGATACAAAAATTCTTGTATTCATTGTGTTTATGTACATGTGCATGGAGAAAATAGAAGAATATGGATTATTGGGAGACTGCAAAAGTAACTCCCCAAATAGTCCTGAATTTGGTATTGGGATATCTCCCAATACTAGTTATTGGGAAGTGATTTATTGGGAGACTGCTATGTTCCTCCTTGTTTGGCGGATGTAATATAATCATCAATGGTTGTGCTCCTACTTTCGAGTAATATAAGCTCTTGTGATTATTCTCCACCAGCTTTCAGAAACTAAGATGACCAGCTTTCAGAAATTAATCTTTGCATTTTCAGTTGTACCGTCCATTGTAGCATCTTGGTTCAGTTGTATTATCATTTTCACTTCTGGTCGAAGGTAGTATAGGGAACTTGCTTTTGGATTCTTTTTACCCCCATTTGAATGCAGAGTCAGAGTATAGACGGCCGGCATAGATGAAATCTCATGAGACCCGCTTCATCGAAGACCACACTCGGGATGTGTATGCCACAGATCAGCTCAGACCAGACATTATCTTCCATTATTAGAATGAATGCCCCCTACGCTGAGGTACTACCTGTCCCTCTTTTCTCCCTTTTTAGAAGGGTGGATTATCTGCTCATGATGGCTAGATTGTGCGAACTAGTTATTACATTCAGTTAAATCTTAGACATGTGCTTCAGTTATACATGTTGTATTTACTCAATGTTTTTGCAGTTTTCGTAGAAACCTTTTTAGCCAAAATTTAAGTATCCCTTAAAATAGTTAGATCAATAGGTTTTCTCCATACTGCCTGCTACATGACTATACAATTACCATTTTTGAGAAAAGATATTGCAGCCATTCCTTTCAATGCAGGGTTTATTTGATTTTTTTGGGGGGGGGGGGGGGGGGAGGGGGGTCATATATGGTCATTGCTGGAGAAGTAATGACCTTTGGTTGTACTGAGTATCAAACGAGAACACATAATGTAGTGGGTATCATTGAAAACAGATTTGACTGAACTTTAGAGTCTTACTCTCACATAATGACATAAGGGACATCTTTCAGGTGCCTCTCAGCAAAAGGTTACCTCGAATTTCGTCAGTCTTCCTTCAAATGATATGGTAAATATGAGTATCACTATTCTACTTTCTATCTGGTGCCATATGGAGATTGACAAACTCTGCTTATATGAACAATGAAAACATCATGGTCAGTGAGGTGTTGTATTAAGTTCGATATTGTTTCAAATGTCTTAATATATAATATAGTTGATCACGTGGTGATCATGCTAAAGGGGTATCAGTTGCTTGGCCAGTTGTGTATGATATAGTTGATTTTTTAAATATATAATATTACAACTAGCTTAATTTCTCTATGCAGTTTGAAATGATACATACTAAAGCTATATTTCTGAATGCAGGTTGAAATGATCAATGATTGAATTCTTATGTTTGGATGCATTCGAGAATGGATCAAGAAACAATGAATGTACTTCTTGTATATGTTTGTTTCCATTCTACAATCAATGTATTTCTTGTGATTATTGAAAATTATAGTTTGTGTGATTGTGCAAAATTTCATGTTTACTCCAAGAAAATAACATTATATGCAATGTGTAATAATGTTTTTTTTTTGAAAATTTTGAATGTGTTACAATAGGTAAAAGATGTGTTACGAACCATATCTTCCTTTTTCCAAACTATGTTCTCTATCACAATGTGGAAGTGTTACTAAAGCTAAAAAATATGTTACAAAAGATAAATGATGTAACATTTGAAATGTTCCACTAGATCACTAATTGTGTTACAGAGTAGTAACACTTTTTGGGATATAAAGGAACACATGTATTTTGTTCTAATAGATTACACTATAGTAACATCTCATATACGAACACTGACAAGATGTGTTACTAGGAGACCTAGTAACACATTTATTGAGCTATTGTAACACAAGTTGGTGTTAAAAGAGAGGTTCCCTGCATCCACCGTAGTTTTATTTATCTAAATATGGGATTAGTTTCTTAATGACTAAGCATTGGTGATTTATCTCTTAGCACCTCTTATGTTCGCGCTATTTTACATAGAGATGCACTACTGTCATAATTAATTTTGTTTAATGCATTTGCTTTTACGTACTTTAGTGCTTGGCTTTCCCATCTTTTGTTTTTTTAATCTACTAGTTTACAAGTGGAGACATACAAACATTGACCGGGCCAACCCAATGGGGGAAGAAGGGCGGTCGCATCTCTTTCATGCATGCTCAGCAGCAAAACTTGTAAAAACTTTAGAGAGAAGGAAGAGGTGAATTAGGACTTTAAAAAGCTTTAGCATATATGTATTCGACTATATTGTTATTATGAAACATCATGAGACTGATTGTTTTTCTATTTCGTAAAGAGGTGTACAGGTACAAGGCCTTAGGCCCGAGGAAGGATCCTAAATAAAAGAAAGTTATTAAGGAAAAACACATAGTTATTATATTGTTTTAAGATGCCTGGTTCCATGGTGGAGAGCAGGTGGTTTTACGTACTTTAAGGAAAACTTACCGTGTCGATTCAACACAAAACCCATTTGCTTTTATATATGTCCGTTGCATATTGTATAATCTCACTACTACAGAAACGATTTGTAGGGTCGGGTACCTTACTCGCCCCTGAAAACCAATTTCTAGGGACAGGTCATGCCCTAACCCGCCCCTAGAAATCTATTTTCAGGAAATGGTATTTTTAGGGGCGGGTTAGCACATGCCCGTCCCTGAAAATTGATTTCCCGCATAAGATTTTACTGATTTGAATTTAAATTTTCCGAATCTATTTCCCGCCACCTTTTAAAATTTTATTTTCCGCCAATATTGACCTATCAAGCTAGTGCGCGATGGAATGTTATAGTAATCGAATACGTTTCATGAATATAAATAATTGCATATACCAAACTAAATTATAAAGTAATAAAGCATATATATATATATATCATTATAGTGCATCATTAGAGTACATCATTAAATATGCTGCTTGAATACATGTTTTTCCACTATTTTCCAACACTACTCGATGAGGCGGCACGGTGCTGCTGGTTCGCCCAGTCATAAAGACCAATGTATTTAGGGTTCGTAGCTAATTCATGCTCCTTTTGAAAAAAATTGCCGTTTTCATGGATCACTTCATGCATAATGAAACGCTATAAATTGACTACTATTTGTAGGAGTTGTTTCTCATGGAGTTGTTGGTTGTGCTTTCTTGGATGGATCTGCAATTAATGAATTCACGAAAAGATTAAGAAAATATTAGAGATAGACGCAAAAATAATGTACACATACATATATATCCCTAATAAAGAGTAGTCCCTTACACGTTCAGGATCTGTTGTGTATCTCCCTTGCACCCTCATATGCTCGCACATGTAATACCCACGGTACACGAAATTTGCAGGTTGCTCGTGGCACGGGAAGTGTGTGCGTATACTCAATGTTTCTCCTCTATCGGCGGGATGAGCACCTCCTTTTTTAATGTAGTAGCAGTATGCCCTGTTTAAAAAAAGAAAGAAAGGAGAAGTTAGTTTATAAATATTTACTTTTATGGAAAAAAATAGCATGATGTACATATGGAAGAAAAGAAATTCGCTAACATTTTGAGGATGAATAAGAATTCACTATATCTACTCGTTGGTACATCTAAGGAGTTCAATACAAGGAGCGCACCAAGCTTTGACTGTATTACAAAAGCAATTTAGTGGTTCCTATAAAAATATTACATGCGACTTTTAGCCATGGATTGGAGCACGTATATATTGTAATAAAATATTGAAATTAGACTTACCCGCTGTGGTATGGCGCATATATGATATCGGCCTCGTCTTTCCATTTTGCTATCATAGCCCCTATGTAGATCGCAACCCTCGTCATGGCCTCTTTGTGAGCTGCTATTCGTTTCTCATGCTTTTCCTAGAGCGTTGCAAACCCAGCTAGCATGTCATCATCGTCCGCCCACTTACTTGGGCCGGCATGCCTGCTCTCGCAAATAGCTGTAGGATCGAGATATCTCGTCTTTTCACCTAATATAATGACATCATTTGTTTGCAAATAGCACCAGAGTCTAACCATTTCGATGTCTAGTTCACCGAGGCGGAATATGTTGTGGATGTCTTTAAAATCGAAGGTGACATCCAAGATGTCTCTACCTTGAAGTCCGAATACTTGCGGATGATACGGAGCGCATAGGTTACGGAGCCCAAGTCTCCATGCCCTCAGGTACCAATTATACATCCTCTGCATTTCATTTGGAACCACTGTGATAGCCCATTCGGGTAGAAGTGGTTTACCGTACTCAAATTTTTTAGAACAATCCGGTGAATCTCCAAGTGTATCAACCCCGACATCCTGTTCGAAGTCTGTGTTAGTACAGGGCAAGGAATAGCCTCGTCTTCTGCTGGAACCAGAATTGGATTCATCCTTTGACTTTGACTTTGATTTTAACTTAGATTTGGACTTCTCCTTTTTGTTTGCCGTATGCTATAACTCGGCAATCTCTTTCCCTTCCGGATCATTCCCGTAAGCCTGTATCACTCGCGGAACAGGCAACTGCGAATCCAGTGGTGGAGCTAGTGGTGTATGCTCTCGTGATCGGGCAACCTGAGCCGGTGGTGACGGCTCTCGTGATCGGGCAACCTGAGGTGGTGGTGATGGCTCTCGTGATCGGGCAACCTGAGCCGATGGTGATAGCGGGGGAGGTGGTGATACTGAAATATACACTTCTCATATTCAAAGTTAAACTAAAATGAATTGAAACATAATTTCACTAAACCATCTTTCAAATGAATAACATGCATACTTTCATATTTGACATCTTTTTTCATTCATAATAGAAAATAACATTCACATTCACATTCAAATTGATTCATCTTTAAAATAAAATTAAAGAACTAACTTACTGACTAATTTACTGACTAGTTCAAAAGGAAAAAAATCAAGAACCAAACCTACCGACGGATGGAGGGCTTGCGGGGAGGGGAGGAGGGGCACTGCCGAGGGAGGGAGGCCGCCGGCGAGGGGAGGAGGAGGGAGGCGCGCGGGTCGATGACGCGGCGCGAGGCGGCGGGTCCAGGAGGAGGCGGGAGACGTGAGTAGGAGCTCCGGCGGCCGGGGTAGCTGTCTCGCGGCTTGGGGAGGTGGAGTGAGGGGTGGCGAACGCGCTTGGGTGGTTGGTCGGGGTTGGGAGGGGCTCGGAGGGGGAGCTTGGCGTGTGGGGGCGGGCTGGCAGCAATGTTTCTCAGTGACTAAGCATTGCTGGTTTATCTCTTAGCACCTCTTATGTTTGCTATTTTGCATTTTAGCACATCATAATTAATTTTGTTTGATGCATTTGCTTTTACGTACTTTTGCTTGGCTTTTCCATCTTTCATTTTTTAATCTAGGTTACAAGTGGAGACAGACCGGGCCAACCTAGTGGGGGAAGAAGGGAGGTCGCATATGCTGTACTGCTGCCAAAGCTGCAGAATTAACTTTCAAGAAGGGCAACCGACCGCGGTCCATATACATGCATGGCAACAGGACCAGACATATGTTTTACAGTTTATAAACATATACGTCTGAATTTAGGTATAGCGTTTATTCTACACCTAGCAATGAAATTACTGAACAAAGTAGCCACAAATTACTGTCGTATTACTGAATCACCTTTATTTTTCTATAAATTTGTTTACAATTCTTTTGTATTTGAACAGATTAAGTACAAGTAAGTTTGTTATACAATTTTTTTGCATGAATCGATCTACATGTTTTTGTATGTGCAGCTCATCCCGTAGGACTCAGATTCACTGCCTCTAGAGCTTTGGGGAGAGATAGTACGTGTGCGAAAAAAAATAGTACGTGTGGGAAAAAGATCTATGGGGAGAGATGAAGTATCAATACATGTGTACTATAAGTGCGGCACGAATATTTTTCCATATTGGAGTCATTCGATGCTGGTACCGATAAAAAACCCCAACACGAAAATAGGGGGAAAACCCTAGTTCATATGATCCAAACTCAAATAAATTAAATCCCCAGGAAAAATATTCACAATACACAAGATTAATCTCACCAACAATAATTTTAATCCAGCACTTGCCGGTGCAAAAAGATCTTGCATCTATATATAGTTGCAGATAGAGATCAATATGTCATGGACACACAAACAGGCAAAATATAATATAATATTGATGAAAAAAGTACTAATTTGCATTGGTCCTCCCACTCGCACGTCGTCTCCACGATATAGTGAAGACCTTGACGCTGTCACGCTGCAGAAGGTGATGACCTCGTTCCACCACCTCCACATCTGGCCATCAAGGCGATTCGCGTCATCGGCCCGATGGAAGAACGACGACGAACGCCAGGGCCGAGGTTAGAGGCGTGCGGTCCGTTACTAGGCAGAAGGTGGTGCGCGCGGGCATCCAGCACCGCACTGATGCAGTCATGCAGACCCATGGCGTGTACCAGCGGTAGAAGTGCTGATGCTGGCTGGACATAGGCCACCACAGCACCATCCTCTACTGCATTCTATTGTAGACACCGATCGAGCTACATACTAAGTACGTATTGATCTTCGTCGTCATGGGATCTTGTGCTAAGAATAAGAGAAAATAATAACTTCTTCATTCAAATTAGTAAAGATGGACACACAGAAAATGAATGTGAAGATGGATATATTGAAAGAGAGAGAGAGAGGACATAGTTTATTACACGGTTTGTGGATCGATTTGGTGGAAACTTCTCTTCAAGATCTAATGAAGCTTGATCTGCGAGCTCTAGCTTTTGTTCGCTTGCTTAGCACTAGTATTAGACTAAACGGTAAACGCTAAACAGTCGGTTGCCTACCGTTTAGCTATTTATTCGAACTAAACGGCTATTTAAACAGATTAAACGGTTATTAAATGGGGTGCAACTGATAAAATGGATCGGGCATAGCCGGCTATTGTGTAGCGTTTACATGACATGTACACGGGCTAAATGGCCGTGTGGATGAACAGTGCTTAGCACTCACACACGGCAGTGCTATTCTACATTTCTACTTAGCAAATATTAATGTGTACAAACACTAGTTTTGATGGCCGTGGCGGATGAGAGTTTGTGCATTAGTACATGACTAAATCCTCCGACAAGATAACGACAATAATGGCTAGGTACATGATCAGCACCAACAATTGATATATCAGGTGACTGTAGAAGCTTTCTTCGATAAAGGCCATTCGATAGTGGAGAGCAGGTGGTCTCGTACACTGCTCCATCAATTCAACACAAAACACACACGGCGCCCTGTCGGGGTCGCTGTACATCTGCTTTTGATGTCCATTGCAATTGTATAATCTTCCGCACGGGGCGCCCTGTCGGTCGGGCAGAAAATTCTCTGCGGCGGTGCCGCACGACGCCGCCCAGGATGCGTCCACGTCGCGATCAACACCGTCACTTGCGATTCTGCGGGACTTCGGAGGGCCGCGGGAGCTCCGCGTCGGACGAGCCGGCTGCGATCGAGCCGATTCCTTGACATCTTCCGAATAGTTCGAGCCGCTGCCTTCTCGTGGACTGGATGGAAGCCCCGGCCCAAGGCCTGCAGACGCCGCCAGCCGCCAGGTCGTTTTTCGTCTTTGAGCTGAGCGGCACATCGTCTGCAGCAAAAGTCTCGGTTGCAAAATCGGCAAGCTTGATGGTCTCCAGCAAGCCAGTACGTTGGACAGGCAAAAAAAAAGATAGATATGCACTGTATTTTTGTATTCGGTGCTCTCAGGTTTCACTGAATAATGATTGTGCTTATATCATTGAAGAACATGGATCGCAAATGCATGAACACTAGCTGTGTGAAGTCCACAAAAGTTTAGATTCACGGAAACAATGCAATTGGAACATTACAGTCCAGAAAAGCTCAAAAAAAGTATTACTACTCCTTAAATGTTGCAGGAGTTGATACTTCATCAAAATGTAATTTTCTGACAGACGATGCATCTTGATGAAGGCCAGCTAAAAGACTTGTATATCCTCCTTGCACTCAAGGAGGAACAATGTATCTTCCATGGACTGAAGGAGTAACCATATATCCTCTCTGAACTGAAGGAGGAACTATATATCCTCCCTGGACTGAAGGAGCAACCATGTTCGAAAATTCACCATTTGTATTGGTTGAGAAGCTTGGTAGTGCACCGGAACCCTGTGTAGAAAAAAATATTCAGGACATATGCTTGTAAATAAATCATTCAAATAGATTAATAAAACTTGATCATCTGTATTACAATCAATTCTTCTGGACCTTGTGTACTCTTTTGATCTTTTCCTGCAGAATACAAATATAGAAAAATATTAATATCTATAAAAATGAGATGGAATAATACATGTTTTAATTGGTGGCAGTACCTTTTTTTTCTTAGTAGTCTTCTTTTTCTTCCCTTTCTTTTCAAGTACATCTTCTCTTTTCTTCTTTGGACCTTTTATCACCTCAGGAACTCTAATACATACTTTACCTTTTAATATGTCTGTAGCACATTCATTACAACTTTGGGGAACTACACAAGATTTTGTAGATCTTTGCACATTCATTACAACTTTGGGGAACTACATACCAATGCATTCATACTTTCTGCAAGAACATGTTATAGTCATATCCTCGGAGTTAAAGACAATTATTGCTTCATCTTGAAATTTGGAAGGCGTAACCTTATAGGTATTGATTACCCCCTCGGATTGAAACAGTTTGCATGAGAAAGAAAATTGCTATTTAAATTGCTCCTCAAAATCTGAATAAAGGTTCCTTGTATATGATTGAGCTGCAGTCTTTAACATTGCTAAATGTGGCATATAAATAATTGGGTTCGTGGATCTTGACTTATAGTCCGCATCCAACTCATTCTCACGGAGACTAATAGCACATTTTTCGCATTCTTCAATGAGCTCAGAAAGACACAATTTTCTTCGAAACCTTTTCTTAAAAACATTATTCATACCTTCACTCCTTTGGGTTGAGGTCATATCAGCTGTAAAAGAGTCACGGAAGATAGCGGCCCAGTGCGCCCGCAATGCATAAAGGTTATTGAGTCATGAGGTCTTTTGCAGCTCATATTTGTTTAATAATTCATGCCATAACTCATCGAAATATGCCACAGAACTCTCCTGGTAGACACATCTCTTAAATTCTGCAGGAAACTGAGGATGGTCCTCAATTACATGACTAAGATGTTTGGCAGCATTTTGGAAAATATGCCACAAACAAAGACGATGTCTTGTATTAGGGAATACAATTCTAATTGCAGCAGATATGGCAGCAAACTAATCGGTGAAAATTGTGCTAGGATGCTTATCAGACATTGCTGTTAGAAATGTGTTAAAGAGCCAAACAAATGATTCAATGGTTTCATTATATAACAATGCAGCCCCAAAAATAAATGTCTGCTTGTGATGGTTGGTTCCAAGAAGTGGGGCAAAAGGCATCTCAAATTTGTTGGTCTGAAATGTAGTGTCAGATGATACTGCATCACCAAAACATGCATAATCCATGATAGCTTGACCATCTGCCCAAAAAAAATTGGCTATCCGACCATCAGCCTCATCTAATTGTATGGCATAAAAAAAGGTAGGATCCTCTAGTTGCTTATTCTTCAAATATTCTAGTAGTGTTTGAGCATCATTGGATGGTAAGTACTTCCTCCGCTCACGACCAATCATATTATTGCAATCCATCTGTGAGAAAGGTATATTCTCAAATCCTCCGTACCATTGTTTAAAAAATTCAGACTTTGGCCGGCTGTATTCCAGCTTCTCGTATCTGAGCAATTAGTTGTTTATCTGCCTTTGTAATAAGTCGTTGGGACCTCAACTTGTTCACCTTATTTGGGCTAGCAAGATAGTGATTGTGGTCGAATACAATATTTTGCACTGTCCATATTCCCTCTCGACTTACACTCAACTGAATACGAGCATCGCAACTTGTTCTTGTGGTAGTATTTTATTTTGAAGTCTGATGTTTTGAATGCTTAGCTCGTTGTCCTTGGTTGCTGCAAACTATATGCTTCTGATATACAGTCTCATTTGGTCTAAGCCTTGTGGTGCTCTTCCTTATACTAAAACCAATACTCTTGGCATATGCATTGTACATCTGATATGCATCATACTCTGATTTGAAAGACATTCCAACTTGAGGTACAATCACATATCGACCATGACTACTACCCACCTGCTACGGCACAATGAGATAGTAATTAAAACATGAAACTACAATATGCTTCTGATATATAGGTCAAACCTCTATTTGCTAGTTTTGGACTACCTGATCAGTTGGCAGATCCTGAAGTGCTATGGCTTCGGGCACCTCTGATGGCGACATGGTTGAATTTGGTGACATCTCCATGGCCGGAGCTGATGATGACCTTGATGTATAGTTGGCCATCTGGGCCGGGTTAAATTGGCGGCCCGAAACCCAGCACGAAAAAACCCAATCCGAATCCAGCCCGGCACGAAGGGAATAGTGCCCGGGCCGGCCCGACAAGATGGGGCAGGCCGTGCCTGGGCCTCCACCCCGGCCCATAGTGCCGGCCCGGGCACGGCCCGGCCCGACTAACGGCTAGGCCCGATAGCGGCCCGGTAATATGGCCTGCTAGCCGTTGCCCCCCGGCCCAGCTAGCCGTTGGGAGGGAGGGGCATATATATGCCTCGCGGCCGCCCCCCCCCCCCCCCCCGAAACCCCAACCCGATTCGCCTCCTCACCTCCCCGACGCCTCACGCCCTCGCCTAGTCACCTTCTGAAACCCTAGCCGCTCTCAGCTCTCTCCGCTCCGCCCCTGAAACCCTAGCCACTCTTCTTCCACCTCTCCGGCGTCCTGCAGCGGCCATCGCCGACCTCTCCTCTCGTGCCACTGGATCTCGAGCTCGCTCGACTTCTCGATCTGGTGCTCCGGTGGCCACCATGGTGCTCTGGTGATCCGGTCTTGCAGATCTGTTGTTGATCTGTGGAGCCGTGAGGAACCAGAGGCTCGACGGCTGCTCTGGTGCTCCGGTCTCGCGGCTGGTAGAAGTCAGAGCCATTTCTTGGTCTTGTTCTTGTGTTCTTGTTCTTGTTCTTGTGTTCTTGTTCCCGTGTTCTGGCTCTGGCGCTCCTTATCTTTGTCTCGTAGATCTTGGTGCCCTGGTCCTGGTGCTCCATCTCGCGGCCACTATGGTGCTCAGGCTTCACATATTGGTTGCAGATCTGTGAAGTCGTGAGGAACCAGAGGACCGTTTGGTCGTTGACCTCGTCGACTACTCTGGTGCTCCGGTCTCACAGCAGGTTTGGCCTTGTTCTTCTTTTGTTCTTGATGTTCTTGTGTTCTTGTTTTTATGTTCTTGTTGTCCTGCAGGCCGTTGAGGGACTAGAGCAGCGGCGATGGCCGATGACGATGAAGGGCACTCCATCAACGATGATCTTAGTATGATGGGGCTCCCTGGAGATGACGAAGAGGACCTTGTGGCCGACCAGGAAGCACTGTTAGGCAGCCATTGCACTAAAGCTTAATAATATTAAGTATTTGTATCATCTCTTTCTCTG
Source organism: Panicum miliaceum (assembly GCA_032594955.1). Classification (NCBI taxonomy): domain Eukaryota; kingdom Viridiplantae; phylum Streptophyta; class Magnoliopsida; order Poales; family Poaceae; genus Panicum; species Panicum miliaceum. The sequence goes on along the minus strand of CM064061.1, from coordinate 41,268,863 downwards.
TTCCTATCTTTGTTTCTTTGTTCTGAACTATGGTTTCTTGATCTGCTAAAGTGGTAATGTTAACTTGCTAAAATGATGTATATTTTCAACTTGGTACAAATAACATGAGTTGAATGAGTGGTGATTTGTGGCATCGTGTCTGGGCTGACACGGGCAAGTAGGGCCTGGCGTGCCGAGTGGCCCGACACGGCCCGCCAAAGAGGACTTAGGGTCGTGCCTGGGCCACTGAATTGGCACGTCGGGCGGCCCGGCACGGTCCGACTAACTTATTGTGCCGTATAGGGCCGGGCTATATCGTGCCTGGGCCGAGTCGGGCTAGGCCGGGTCGTGCCGGACGACCCATTTGGCCAACTATACCTTGGTGCGATCTCAGCGGCTGCTGCCGACTCGACGGTGAGCGAGGATGCAATCACGGCAACAGTGTCATCCTGCTCGACCGTGGGCATTGATGGCAGTAGTGATCGGACCATGTTCCCAGCACCTGCATATGAATGTCCACCGGCAGAATTTTCTATCGATGGCGTCGGCAGCGGCAGATTTCTCCAAGCGATGGTCCGATCCGTTTTTTACGGAGCTGTCTACGGAACGGACGGACGTGGGTGGAAAGGACGGCCAGATTGATCATGGCTCAAGGGCTCGGCTCTCCTGCTGCGGGCAGATCGCAGTCGGCTCGTCCGATGCGGAGCTCCCGCGGCCCTCCGGAGTCCCGCAGAATCGCAAGCGACGGTGTTCATCGCGACGCGGACGCATCCTGGGCGGTGTCGCACAGGTGCGTCGTGCGGCACCGCCGCAGAGAATTTTCTGCCGGTCGGTGTCGCCGTTTGATTCGTACATGTGCTTTTGATGTCCATTGCAATTGTATAATCTTCCGCACGGCGCCCTGTCGGGGTCGCCGTTTGGGTCCACATACACGTCTCACGAGTCGCCGCTGTCATCTATATGTTAGTCATCGCCGCAAAGTAATTAAACAACGGTCAAATATACTTAAGACTTCTATGATGACTGATGAGCTTTGGTTCGAGTCTCTCAAGGATGGTGCACGCGGTTGGTAACCTTTACGGAAAGCTCTCATGCATGGCCAGTGAGGCAGTGACTTTATTTGGTAGCCTTCTTCCCCAATCTGTCATATCCAATCTGTAATTAACTGGACCATAAATGCGTCTGTTCTGGCAAATGCGCCTGCTTGTTAGTGAAGTAAGATTTCGCCAACAACGCTTTAGCCAATGCAACAATGGCAAATCCTGGTATGAGTTCTTATATATCTTTACTCGGTGAGTTCAATTCCAACACTTATTATATTACCCATATAGAAAGAAACTTAGCGTAGCGGTTGCCCGGCACAACAATATATCGTGCGCGTGACAAAATCACCATCTGTCGCACGGGTGGGTGGGGATGCAAATTCGGCGCATAGTGATTTTGGTCTTACTTCCAATTTCGTATATGTTGACGCCAGATTTTGATACGTGTTGAATCGGCGTCAGGAGGAGAAGATTGGCCGATGCGGCAGATCTGAAGGCTACAGAAAGGAATCGGCCGATTGAAGTAACAGTTGGAAATCGGCCGATTGGTGGCACAGCCTATGCCAACAGGATGGGATTATTCCAGAGGATCCTGGTCAAAAGCTGGTCAAAGGGAGCACGCTAAGTCGGTCGAGGAGCAATTGAAGGAAATCTTGATTGGATTAGGGAACGACGGCGGAAGATTCTGCGGGAGTCCGTTTCCTTTTTAAGGTCCGTATAGATATAGTAATTTAAATAAGGTTGTAACAAGTCGTGATCGACCAGGAGTCCTAGCTTTAGGGTATAAATAGGAGTCGTCAGGGTCTTGAAAAAAAATATAATCAACACATCAATCAACAACAGTACTTCTACTTTTCCAGCAATTTACTTTCAAGTCGGCGACTTCGCCAATATTTTCTTCTTCCACGAGTTCGTACGGATTGGCAGGGCTGCATCAACTTGATCTCCGGCCAATTGGTAGGTTCCGCTTACCGAGTAATATCCGAGCTTTAACTACGGGCGCGTCGCTATGGTTTCGTTTGGATTTATTCACCAGTTATCGATATTTACTAGAATTGCAAGTTTTACCTGTTATTCTAGTATTATCACCAGTTATCCAGCTTGAGATCAGGGTAATCGGCTTCGTCATTGTTCTCCTTCGATTTATCATCTCACAGCCGATTAGATCTATTTCAAGTGTTGCTTCTGTAGTAATTGTTTAGATCGCTCCAGCAGTTTTCTTTACAATTACTATACGATCATCGGCTGATCCATAGCCGATCATCTCTACAGCAAATCGGCCGATCCGCCGCCGACGCGCTCCTCAGGACAGATCGGAACTCCAGCCGATCGACGCGCCTGGAATTTAATACTCTATTTCCTTGTCAATCAACAGGTCAGATTGACTGGCACGCCACGCGAACTGCACCAGGGCGATAACCCGAACAGGAGCTAAGCAGATTCTCCCGGGTCGTGTGTCCGACGCTGAAGACCCATCGGCCGATTCCTATCCGGCCGATTTTAGCGCCAACACACTTTTGGCACGCCCGGTGGGACCATCCAAGATCTGATATGTCGAAAAACGCAGAAATCTCTAACAGCAACATCATTGAGGTCACAGAAGCTGATCTCAAGGACGACCAGAGGGAAGAATTGGCCAAGCATCTAGAAGATTACAAGAAAATGTACCTCCAGTCGTTCAGTCGTACCAGAAGCGGGGAGGCTGTCAAGAAGACTCCTATTCTAGCGCCTCGCCACATCACCATCGCTGAGGACTCGGGCAATATGTCAGAGATGATTCAACAGTCCGTGTATCAGGCGTTCATCGACCAATCCTCAGTGATGACCAACACGGTGTACAACGCCGTCGTCAACTCTCTGGCCAGCGGAGCAGTCCAAGGCTATCAGGGACCGGCATATGCCCCTCCAACCACTCTGCCAGCCAGAAGCCTACCATACGCGTCCCAATCGGCTCCTCAGCCGATATTGACGCAACGCGAGGGGTACAACTCTCCATTGCCCCCGACGTCTCCAAGATACAGCGGGGCACCATGTCTCCCATCAAAGACACCGCTTCAACCCGTTCAGATTGCTTCTGTGCAGTCACTGCCTACAAGCTCAGCACCTTGGGGAACATCAACGACAGCGTATTTTCCCGAGCCAGCGAACGGGTATGGAGGTTATTCAACCCAGGCGCCATGCCAATCGGCCGCCCGGCCGACGGTTCCCCAGTATCAGCCGATCTTATCAGAAATCGGCAGGGGGCCACATACTGTAGAAGCATTCAGAGGCACGGCGCCAGCAGTGACGTACGAAGGGGGTGCGGACTCATTTCGCCATCAACTATCGGCAGCTCAGCAAAATTCGCCGATTCATCACCCGGCCGTACCAGCCCTTCAGCACATGCCCGCGCCGCGAACAGCTGTTCATCAGCAGCAGGTGGACTGGACGGCAAGAATAGCAGAAGTAATCCAGGATCAGTTTGGACTGAAGCCGAAAGTTCAAACTTATACTTATAAGACGCCGTATCCATCGGCCTATGACTCGCTGCCGTTCCCACACCGCTACAAAGTTCCTGATTTCACCAAGTTCTCAGGGACGGACGATACATCCATTGTGGAGCATATCAACCGATTCATCATCCAGTGCGGAGAAGCTGCCACGCAAGATGCTCTGAGGGTGCGTTTATTTTCATCATCTCTGTCCGGATCGGCCTTCCAGTGGTTCACCACCTTACCGCAAAATTCTATCGTTACTTGGGCCGATTTGGAGAAACAATTCCACAAGTACTTCTATGCAGGAGTACACGAGATGAAGATCTCGGATTTGACCAGTCTCAGGCAGAGGAGCGATGAACCAGTAACGGGGTATATACAGAGGTTCAGAGAAGTCAGGAACAAATGCTATAGTCTGGCTCTGACCGATGCACAGTTGGCCGATATCGCTTTCCAAGGCCTCTTGCCACAGATCAAAGAAAGATATGCTGCCCAAGAGTTTGAAAGCCTGAGCCAAATCATCCACCGATTGTCAGGACAAGAGGTCCGACCGTTTGAACAGCGGAGGAACTTCCAAAAGAAGGTGGCATACTTGGAAGGATCTGAATCCGATGCGGAAGAGGAAATCGGCCTGGCAGAATGGGTCAAAGGGAAAAAACCGATATCATGCCCTTTCGGGAAGAAGCGGCGCCGTCGACCCCAGGAGGCAGATCATGTCGGAATAAATCAGAAGGAACGGGCGAGGACCAGAACGACCACGCAAGCCCGTCACCTCCCAATTCTTACTCAGTAAATATCGGCAGCAGCAAGAACAAGCACGATACCAGGAAGAGACGATACGCCGGCATGAAGATCATTGGCAATGTCCGTTCTTCATCCACTGCTGGGAGAACGACATCAGGTTGCCGTCTGCCGATAACTGTCCGGAGTGTAACGGATTGAGCTGCAACGATCGCCCGAGGCCACACTCTAGGGACAAAAGATCATAGCCGATCAGCAGAAATCGGCGCGAGGAACGACGCGTTTCGGTGCATGATCGGCTGGGGGGCAGAGTTGACCGGTACAGCAGGTCAAAAAGCAAGATCGGCCAGCGAGATGCACTGGGGGGCAGGATCAGCGCGCACGACCGGCTGGAAGAGATGGCCGATGATAGGGTATCAGACGAAGATCCCCTAGGAAGGGAACTAGATTGGGAACACGCCAGATCATCGGCCAAACCAGTGAATCCCAGGTGGTGTCCCGATGGCCTATCCAGATCCCAGAAGTGAAGGATCCAACACCTATGCCAGTGGGAACATCAAGAAGAAGAACAGAGACAGGTGCCAGAGAGAAGGAATGTGAAATCTCGAGTTTGGCGCCCAAAGAAATACGATCAAGAAGCAAACAATCAAGAATCGGCAGCCGAAATTAATATGGTGTTCATACTGCCGATGGAGTTCATGGCGCCAAGCGATCGGGATAAAGTAACAAGAACAGAGGAGGAACAAATGGCACAACTGGTATTAGAGCCGATGACGGCTACGTTTGAGAAACCAGAAGAGGAAAAACGACAGCATCTTAAAGCGCTGTTTGTCAAAGGCTATGTCAACGGAAGACCCATCACCAGGTTACTGGTAGATGGAGGCGCGACAGTTAACATCATGCCGTATGCCATGTTCCGCAAGCTGGGCAAGGGCGATGATGACCTCACCAAGACGGACATGATGCTGAAGGATTTTGAAGGCAACGTGTCACCCGCCCGCGGAGCGCTCTGCGTCGACCTCACCATCGGCAGTAAGACCCTTCCTACCACTTTCTTCGTTATTAATGGCAAGGGGTCCTATAATATGCTGCTTGGTCGCGACTGGATACACGCAAACTGCTGTGTCCCATCTACAATGCATCAATGCCTTGTACAATGGGTCGGCGACAGTACAGAGATAGTCGCTGCCGATTCCGTCTACAGTGTTGCAGCGGCTGACGCGCAACAGTGGAGCTGCGAGCACGTCAAGTGTATATCTGGTAGAACTTGGGACACTGACTTCCTGAGAGTGTCCGATTTCGGTCTACAGCCGATCCAAGCAGTCGGCTCTGAAGATTCAGAATAAATGGATCAGCTCGTCCGAGAAGATGGGAAGCTTGGGTATGGGTTTACGTCGGCCGATTTATTAGAGATGGTAGATTTGGGAGATAGCAGCAAATCAAGGCCGACGTACATTAGTGCCAATTTGGATTCTGAGTACAAATGTAAATTGATAAGTTTATTAAAAGAGTTCAAGGATTGCTTTGCTTGGGAATACCATGAGATGCCAGGACTAGACCGGTCTATTGTTGAACACCGGTTACTTATAAAATCAGGATATCGGCCATATCAGCAACCTGCACGACGGTGTAACCCCAAGATTCTACCTGACATAAAGGCCGAGATTACAAAGTTGATTGAGGCAGGATTTATTCGGCAGTGCCGCTACGCCGAATGGATTTCTAACATTGTGCCTGTATACAAAAAGAATGGAAAATTGCGTGTGTGCATCGATTTCAGGAACTTAAATCAGGCTACGCCGATGGATGGATATCCGATGCCAACGGCCGATATCTTGGTGGATGCTGCCGCAGGCCACAAAGTCATAAGCTTCATGGATGGGAATGCCGGGTACAATCAGATATTAATGGCCGAGGAAGATATTTCGAAAACGGCTTTTAGGTGCCCAGGCCATCTTGGTTTATTTGAATGGGTGGTTATGACTTTCGGCTTGAAGAACGCCGGCGCTACATATCAACGGGCCATGAACTACATCTTCCACAAGCTCATTGGTTCATCGGTGGAAATTTATATAGATGACGTCGTGGTCAAGTCAAAAGGTCACCAAGATCATCTGGCCGATTTAAAGGAAGTGCTGGAGTGCACAAGGAAACATGGGCTGAAGATGAACCCAAACAAGTGTGCATTTGGTGTATCGGCCGGGCAATTCTTAGGATTTATGGTCCATGAGCGCGGGATAGAAGTCAACCGCAAGACCATAGACGCCATCAACAAAGTGGTGGCCCCACAAAATAAAACTGAACTACAGTCCCTCATCGGCAAAGTCAATTTCATCAGAAGATTCATATCCAATTTTTCAGGACGTATTCAGGCTTTTACCCCTCTGTTGAAATTAAAGCCCGACCAGGAATTCATATGGGGAGAAGGACAGCGCAAGACGCTGGAAAATATCAAGCAGTATCTGGTTTCACCTCCAGTATTAGCTCCACCACAGCTTGGTAAGCCGTTCAAGTTATATTTATCGGCTGATGAACAGGCTATTGGATCGGCGTTGGTACAGGAGTTTGAGGGGAAAGAACACGTCAGCAGAAGACTTTTAGACGCCGAAACAAGATATTCCTCGGTAGAGCGACTATGCTTGTGCTTGTACTTTTCGTGTACTAAGCTCAGGCACTATTTGCTGTCGGCAGAATGCACAGTCGTGTGCAAGGACGATGTGGTGAAGTATATGCTATCATTGCCGATTTTGAAAGGGCGGATTGGAAAATGGATCCTGGCATTGTCAGAATTTGATTTAAGGTACGAATCGGCCAAAGCCGTCAAAGGTCAAGTGATGGCCGATTTCGTAGTTCAGCATTGTGGACCAGAAATTGTCACCGTTGATCCAGTTCCATGGACTCTATATTTTGATGGTTCTTCGTGTGGGGTCGGATCAGGAATCGGCATTGTTCTTGTGTCGCCTCGGGGGGCAACTTATGGTTTCACTCTGCCGATAGAAGCCTCTGCAACTAATAACCAGACGGAATATCGAGCTATTCTAAAAGGCATCCAATTATTAAGGGAAGTTAGAGCTGACGTAGTCGAAATCTTTTGGGATTCCATGCTCATTGTGGATCAGTTGACGGGGCGATCTGAGTGCAAGGATGATATCTTGAGAATTTATTATGAGAATTGTCTTCAACTTTTAAAAGAGTTCAAGTCTGCAATAATTGAGCATATCCCCAGGAATTATAATGAAGAAGCCAACAGACTGGCCCAACATGCTTCGGGGTATCGGCCGATTCAGGGAGCGATGACGCTAGAGCTCGCGGCCGATGATTGGCGAAAGGAGATCGCCGATTACTTGAAAAATCCATCCCAAAAGGTGGATCGGCGAACACGTTTTCAGGCTACAAAGTATGTGTTGCTTGAGGATGATTTATTTTATCGGACGATTGATGGAGTTCTTCTCAAATGCCTGGGAACAGAAGAGGCAAAGGTTCTGATGGGAGAAATCCATGAAGGCGTGTGTGGAGCTCATCAATCGGCTCACAAAATGAAATGGATGATCAGGAATAATGGATATTATTGGCCGACCATTCTTGAAGATTGTTTCAGGTACTACAAAGGATGCCAAGACTGTCAGAGGTTTGGCAATGTGCAACGCGCACCAGCATCGGCTATGAATCCGATAATTAAGCCGTGGCCGTTCAGAGGTTGGGGAATAGATCTCATCGGACAGATTCATCCTCCATCTAGCAAAGGGCATAAGTTCATATTGGTGGCTACAGATTATTTTACTAAGTGGGTGGAGGCAGTTCCTTTAAGGAACGTGACATCGGCCGATATGATTGAATTTGTTAAAAGCCATATTATATATCGATTTGGTATTCCTCAAACCATCACAACTGATCAAGGGACAATGTTCACTTCTGGAGAATTCGGAGAGTTCGCCGCCGATATGGGAATTAAATTATTAAATTCTTCTCCATACTATACTCAAGCCAATGGCCAAGCAGAATCGTCTAACAAGGGGATAATCAAGCTAATCAAGAGGAAGATAGAAGAGCAGCCCAAGAAGTGGCATATGTCTTTGGCTGAATCTTTATGGGCATACCGGATGGCTTGTCATGGGGCCACTAAAATATCCCCTTATCATTTGGTTTATGGTCATGAAGCGGTCTTGCCATGGGAGATAAGGACAGGGTCAAGACGTATATCGTTACAGGATCAGTTAACGGCCGATGACTATTCCTTTCTCATGAAAGACGAACTTGACGATTCGGCGGGTTTACGGTTAAGAGCCCTGATTAGTATAGAAGAAAACAAGAAAAGGGTGGCCAGATGGTATGACAAAAAGGTCAAGGTTAAGCAGTTCTCTCAAGGAGATTTGGTATGGAAGTTGGTGCTGCCGATAGGGTCTAAAGATCCCAAATTCGGTAAATGGTCACCCACTTGGGAAGGGCCGTATTGAATCGGCCGATGTGCCCCTGGAAATGCATATATTCTGGAGACGGTCGAAGGGGAGGAATTCCTAAGAGCTTTAAATGGACGATATCTGAAGAGGTACTATCCAAGCATTTGGGTAGACGCATAACTTACAGCAAAATATGTCAAGGTAACATGGTCGATTTCTCATCGGTTTTTTGGCTACACATCTGGTGAAAGAAACATTGGGATTCATTATTGAATGGAAATTACAGATTACATGGCCGACATGGTATAAGTCGCCCTTAGAATAAAAATACTGGTGTGTCTACTGACTACGCCTACGCTGGATTTCTCTCTCGATGCGACCCAGTTTTATCATAAGGGTGAGCCTTTTCTCTTTCGAGTCCTCTGCAGTGGCTCCAGTTTCAGCTTGGTTGCAGAGTTCTTTCAGCAGGCGGGTCTTCTCCTCTTCCAGATCTTCCATGGCGACTTCAGTTTTGGCTTTACAAGGAAGTGAAGAACCTTTTTCGGAAGATGGTCGCTTGCGGACCAAAAGATGAGCATTTATGAGGTCCAAATATTCCTGGACAGCGGCAGGGACATGATCTCTGAGTTCCTCAGCATGAGTTCTTATCAGATTTCTGTCTGCTTGTGATAATGGCTCTTCTGAATGCATGATTTCTATCGCTCGTTCTAGATCAGAGCTGAGACGGTTTGGCTAAACAGAGATAAAAGGAGTTACCCAGTATCGGAGCGATTGAAATGCTTAAGAAAAAGGTAGAGGGGGAGTTCATACCTGGTTGACAGAGGAAGAGGATGAAGAGGACGAGCAAGACATCTGGCCGTTCAGTTGGGACAGTAAAGGAAGGAGAGGAGATAAGTAATGCGTGTGCCTCTAGAGATGGTGAACGGTCTACGTATAAATGAAGAGGAGGTAGATGGATGGTGAGACACGTCCTATCAGAGTAAATACATACATAAATGCAAGGCAGACTGAAGGAGCAGTTCAAAACCAAATCGGCGCAGTAACATTAAAGGAGCAGTAATGTTTAACATATTTTTTACAGCCCAAGGAAAGCATCTATGGCTACAATCGCTCGTCGTCTAATTTGATCGGCCGAGTCTACTATTCTCTGATCATTGTCGGCTGATCCTGGTACTTCTGACACACGGCGACGGAGCCTTATTGTTTCACGGGCCAGATGTTGTCTTTCTTGCTTCAGCTCGCCGATGATGGTTGGGAGTTCTTGGAGCTTCTTCTCTTCAGCGGCTATCTCTTTGGTTATCTGTTCCATCTCCTTGGCTAGTTCTGCTCTCCTCCGTTTCAGCCGATCTATTGCGCCGACGATGTCCGGACGGCAGTTCTCGAGGAAATTGATCCTGTGGTGTACTTCCTGAGTCCGATGCTTGTACGAGTTGACCTCCTCCCGAGTTTTGGCCATCTGAGCACGATCGGCCATACGTTGCAGCGCCCTGGAAACCGGAATCTGCATGCCCTCTATATAGGCAGCATACCCCAAGTTTTCCGACACTTCATCTGGGATGTGATCTTTGACCTCGTTGAAAAGTCGTCGGATCGGCGATGCATCTTCCACCAGTCGGCTGATGTCACCTTGGAGGAGAGTACGAATGCTTTCGAGTTTGGAGCGGACATCGTCGGAGGTAGAGCTCGATGGAACTGCGTGTGAGGCGATTTCTTCTTCATCAGCCAAGGAGACAGCAAAGGAAAAGATGCTATTGTTGGGGGTATCTTGCTCCTATAAGGAAACAAAGTAAAGGGTAAGCAAGCGGTGAAGGGAAATCGGCCGATTCTAATGGTAAGATTGTTACCTCTTTGAAACTAATCTCTCTTGCCTGCGCCGGTGGAAGTGTTTCCCTTGTTTCAGGGACTGGTACACTCGGTTCGCCGGAAGAAGATTCAATCGTTATTAATGCTCCGCTTGGGCCAGCTTCCTGAGAAAGACATAAATTCCCGTGAGAATACTATGGGGAATTGAAATAAGATGGTAATGGGAATTTGCCATGCCTCTGTGGGTCTTCCGGTCGATGCCTGTTGTGGAGTTATAATCGGCGTACCCAAATCGACCTGCATCAAAATTGGTTAAGTTTTCTGAATATTAAGGATTCAGGGTAAGAGATTGTGTACCTCGGCGACAGGAGCTGCTGGAATCTCAGTCCCCACTTGAGATGTGGCCGATAGTTGCGGGGACTGCGGTGGGACAACTTGTGCAGCCTGGCAAAGGAGTAGAATTGATGTCAGTAGAGGATTTGGAGAATATATGAGATAAATAAGAGTACCTGAACAGCTTCTACTAATAGTGATGCTGCAGCAGCCCTGACTTCGGCGGTGACTTGGGGATCGGCCATCTTGATAACCGGTAAGGGTAAAGGGCCCGAGGTTTCGGCGGGTGTCACCTCTACTTGATCGGCCGATCCAACGCGGGGAGTCTCGGCCGATACCACTGCCATCTGGCTGACCGATCCGATGCGGGAGACTTCAGCCGATGCTATTGCCGCCTGATCGGCCGATCCAATGCGAGCTCGCACCCGACGGCTGGTTATCTTTGATGTTGGCCTTTTTGGTGCTCGCCTTGATCGGCCGGTGGAGATATCTCTGACAGTTGGAGCATGAAAGCCGATGAGTGGATACGACGTGTATTGGTGATGGCTATCAATCGGCCGGCCGCTTCGGCTCCGCATCGGGGGAACATGGCTTTCAGACTGAAGGGATAAACATAAGTTAACAACAAGATGATAATGCAATATTGGAATCGGCTAAGGAAAAAGGTCATACCGCTGCATTTGGGTCGATGTTCTCTGGGTCCAGAATGTTGCAGTAAGATGATGGAGATTTACAGAAAAGATGCTGCTTCCATTCTGCCCACCATAATTTATACTGCTGGGTGGCGAAAGAGGCAACTGACCAACCATTCAAGTCAATGGTGCTGGAGTCGGGTACTAGATCGCACAACCGGCTGTAATCAAGACTTGAAGTTAGTCCATCTCTGAATTTTGCCTGGCCGGCGAAATAGACTCGAATCGGCAGTTGGCCAAAACCCAGTTGCCTTGCCGCAGCCGATGGACAGTAGAACTCATAGGTGGGTGAGTCCTTTCCTGAGAAGAAGTTAGCCGGCAGAATTCCCGGCTTGATCAAGACGTCCATTAATTCTCTGTCAAATTTATGAGTGGAGAAATCAAAGCATACGGGCAATTCGAAAATCGGCTCTGCGGTCTGATATGGATGCCAGATGATCATCTCTTCTCTAAGGCCATTGTAGAAACATCTGACATATTCAGCTGTGCGGGTGGCAGTGAATTGGCAGCCGGGAAAGGCCGATACCGCTTCTCCAAAAGATCTGCAGCGGCGACGGACCGATGGATTCTCCTCTGACTCGATGTTGGGAAAGGTCTTTGTCTCTATCCGCTGCTGAGAGACCTTGCTCATGTGTAAATTGAGCCAGAGGGTGATGAACCACCAAGGACCGCCTGGGTTCCCTATCGGCTCCCCCTTCGACAGCTTGACGCCGATTTGGTGCATCAGATGGTACGCCGATCCCAGCAAATGTTTACCGAGGGGGATGGCCGATCCTTGTGAAAGAGCCTCTGCCAAAGCTTGAGTGTTGGAAGAGGGGCCGACCGCTCTGCCACAGAAGAAATGCTTCTCCAGCCACATCATCAAGAAGGCAGTATGCTCTCTCTGCGAGACTATCCCTGTCTTCATGTTTTTACTGATGTATCCTTTCCACCCGCCGATTCCTTTGGTCTCCAGCCGATGAGATGGCTTGAAAAGATAATTGAAAGGGGTATCGGCGGAGGAAACATCGAGGCCAGTCAACAGCAGAACATCGGCCAAGGTCGGGGTCATGGGTCCGTGTCCAAAAAGGAATGCGTTAAGTGCATCGGACCAGAAGTAAGAGGCTGCCATAACCAAAGGTTCGTTCCTTTCCATCTGAGATAGGGATAAGTCTATGCCCTGGCCGATTTTGAGTTCTTCCCATTGAACCTTCCAAGACCCGGCTACCCTCTGGTACCATTCTCTCCACCCGGGTGTTTCATTCGGCCAAGATCTGAAAGTGCCTACCCAATGGTCTAAATCCATGGATGACTGCTTAAAGGGGATCCTATGGGTTTCTAAACTAATCAGATCCGTTAGATCAGGGCTCCCCATAGGGCCCAGACAGATGAGGTCAGGGGATTCTGAAAGAGGAATAGTGATTCGATGCCTAAGTGCCTAAAAAAGGGAAAAAAGGAAGAAACTAAGAAAGAGTCCGGAAAATACTGAGGCAGTAAAAAGGCAAAAAGGAAAAAATTTTGAGCGTTTACCTCTGCGATAGAAGCCATCGTCGCCGATGACGCCGCTGGGGAAGCCGCCGATTGGGCCGCCGCCACCAAAGGAGTAGCCGATGGAGCCTCTGTAGATGGGGTGGTCGCCGATGGAGACGCCATTGGGGATCGGAGCAGGCTGCGGATGAGATCGCCGGGAAAGGGGAAGCACTTGAAAATCGAAAGAGCTTGGAGGAAGGCGAACAGTGACGCAACGGAGAGAATGCTAGATTCGTGGGAAGGATGGGCGAAGAAAGCCAGTACTTAAGAGAGATCAGGGAAGCGAGGGCAAAGATGGTATTTTTACCGCACCGTCTACACGAGTTCTAGAGGAGCGGTCGTTTCGCGCGCCCGGTTCGAGGAAATTGCAATAATTGTGCCGCGGAACGGAAGGAGATTTTTACTGCGCCCGTTTTGGAGGGGAGGATTAAAGAAAAGAGTTTCGAAGGAAAAGTTATATTTTACTCCGAAACTGGGGGGCATGTGTTGACGCCAGATTTTGACACGTGTTGAATCGGCGTCAGGAGGAGAAGATTGGCCGATGCGGCAGATCTGAAGGCTACAGAAAGGAATCGGCCGATTGAAGTAACAGTTGGAAATCGGCCGATTGGTGGCACAGCCTATGCCAACAGGATGGGATTATTCCAGAGGATCCTGGTCAAAAGCTGGTCAAAGGGAGCACGCTAAGTCGGTCGAGGAGCAATTGAAGGAAATCTTGATTGGATTAGGGAACGGCGGCGGAAGATTCTGCGGGAGTCCGTTTCCTTTTTAAGGTCCGTATAGATATAGTAATTTAAATAAGGTTGTAACAAGTCGTGATCGACCAGGAGTCCTAGCCTTAGGGTATAAATAGGAGTCGTCAGGGTCTTGAAAAAAAATATATAATCAACACATCAATCAACAACAGTACTTCTACTTTTCCAGCAATTTACTTTCAAGTCGGCGACTTCGCCAATATTTTCTTCTTCCACGAGTTCGTACGGATTGGCAGGGCTGCATCAACTTGATCTCCGGCCAATTGGTAGGTTCCGCTTACCGAGTAATATCCGAGCTTTAACTACGGGCGCGTCGCTGTGGTTTCGTTTGGATTTATTCACCAGTTATCGATATTTACTAGAATTGCAAGTTTTACCTGTTATTGTAGTATTATCACCAGTTATCCAGCTTGAGATCAGGGTAATCGGCTTCGTCATTGTTCTCCTTCGATTTATCATCTCACAGCCGATTAGATCTATTTCAAGTGTTGCTTCTGTAGTAATTGTTTAGATCGCTCCAGCAGTTTTCTTTACAATTACTATATGATCATCGGCTGATCCATAGCCGATCATCTCTACAGCAAATCGGCCGATCCGCCGCCGACGCGCTCCTCAGGACAGATCGGAACTCCAGCCGATCGACGCGCCTGGAATTTAATACTCTATTTCCTTGTCAATCAACAGGTCAGATTGACTGTCACGCCGCGCGAACTGCACCAGGGCGATAACCCGAACAGGAGCTAAGCAGATTCTCCCGGGTCGTGTGTCCGACGCTGAAGACCCATCGGCCGATTCCTATCCGGCCGATTTTAGCGCCAACAGTATCAGGTAGTGAGGTTTTGGGCCCGTGAGGATGCGGCCCGGAATGGAGGTCTAGTTCGGCCCACGTGCAGTTTTTTCATTTTTTTTGTTGACACCGTTTTTTTGCACGTGTCTGGCCGATGCTAAGGCTAAGAGAAGAGGCCAATTATGAGTACCAGATCAGCCGATATTGCATAACGGCCGATGGGGCGAATTCGCAGCTGATGGATTACGTCAGCAAGTTATCGTGTAGAGTCTGAGTCATGTACTGATAGTTTTATTTAGAAGGTCTATTTTCTTTTAGGTCAAGAAATATAACCTGATCGACCAGGAGTCATAGCTTAAGCTATAAATAGCAACCATTGAGCTTGCAATCAGAGACATCCGAATCAATACAACACCCGTAACTTCCTTTTTCTCGGCGACTTCGCCAAACACTAGTTCGTAGCTATTTTCTTTTTTCAGCGAGTTCTTCTGGTTGGTAGGGTTGAATCGCTTCGATCTCTGACTTGCTGATAAGTTTTGTGTTTACCGAGTAAATTAGGTATTTGATTGACGGTGCGTCGCTTCTTTAAATTCTCGATCTATTTATTCAACAGTTATTGATATTAGCTTTTCTTTGCTAGATCAATCTACGTTGTCTTGCTTAGTTTAGCTTTTATCACGGTTATCTAGCTTAGATTTAAGCAATCTATCCGCTTTTACCGCTACTTTATTGTTTCAATCTTTTACACCAAATACAGCCGATTAGATCTAAATCTAGGTGTCGTTCATAAAGCTTTGTTATGTATGGGGGCACAAACATCTTTGAGGTTCCTAGTGATTCAAGTGATGAACAAACAAAAAGTAGCAAATAATTTAGCTGCATAGCATCTCTTCAGCGAACTATATATCAACGAAAACCTTGTCTTCACTTATGCTTCAGTTGCTTTCTGTAGTTGCAACATTAACTTGGCACAGATTTTTACCTTTTGCTTCAGCATTGATTTTGGTGATCAAATAGGCTAAAACTACTTCATACCTAAAATTAATTTTTACACACTAACTTTCCTTGGGATCCAGAGCAAATTACAATCATATGGACATAATACAATGGAAGTTTGTTACTGAGAACTGATTGGTATATGTCTAAATGGATGGCCGTCTGAATGAAAGTGTAGAGCAGGTCACTTCATTAAAATGCTATGATTCTTGTACATAATGCCTCATAACGTAACATTTGTGTTAATGATAATATCCCAAACCTGTTATCTTACCAGGGAAACCATTTCTTGTGAACATATGCAATTTGATTATGAGGTTAGCTTTAACTTCTGAGTAGAGCTACATGCATGTTCTCTCCCAGGACATGTTAAATGAATGGTGCACATGTTTTGTGATACCTTTGAGCTCTGATTTACAACTAACAACTTAGTGTAATAGAATCCACTAGACTTGTTCCGTTTACTTTGCAGGAAACTCGATGCCTTTGTGACAGCACTACCTCCCTTTTTGTAGTGTAGTATTTGTCCTGATAGTTTGGGGCACTTTTGAATTTTCACAATGTTTGTTCTGACAATGTAAGCTATGGATGAGAATGTAAAACGTCTTCAGGTGATAAGAACAGTTCAATGGACAAAAGCACTTGAATCCTTTTTTCTTGCATCCAGCTACCAAATGTCTTTCTCATGTGCAGTCCGGCTTTGACAAACCGGCCCCATATGCATGCGCTCAGTCTGCTCGTGTGCGCCTGCCGCCTGGGAACTGGGATTAGTCCGACCTTGCCCATACAGTGAGCACTTGAGCTACTTAAAACTTTATGCACTGGTAGCTGTCACGAAATTCATGGCTATAAAGCCACCACCCTCTTCAAAAACAATTCTCACATCATTCAAAAACAATTCTCACATCAGGCTATGAACTCAACACTGGCTTTATAGCCATGAATTTCGTGACAGCTACCGAGCATATGAATTTCGTGGCTTTTGCGTAACAACAACTTAAATGCCCGATGCAACTTCAAGCACAATGGACACACAGTTGTTTTGTGTCTATTCCATCACACCGAGCATATATGAAATTTTGAAACTTATTACATGTGCTATAGCTAATACACAGCGCTAGTCTTGATGCTTATATAAAAGTAGTATGCAATCATATGAGCTGATCAGGATGGCTTTTTCACTAAGGCTAGCTATATACGGTGGCGAAGCTAGAGCAAATCGAAGGGGGGTGCGCTTACCTTGTGGGTGCATAAGTTTGAGTTGTGGGGGTGCATATATGGTGAAAAAATAGACTTTATCATTATTTTTGTATTTTTCTGTGGGTGCATCGGCACCCACTGGGCACAACATAGCTTCACCCTGGCTATAGACAATATTGTATGGCATGGCTTGTGAGGCTCATCAGGCACCAGCAGGGGGTGTAGAAAAGGGCCTAGACATTTCATGAGTAGGAGAACATGTGTGATGAACTCCCCACCCATGCTTAGATGCTCGTAGTGGAAAGCAGCCCCGCAACGAGGTGCAGTGAAAAAAAGCTTCTCCGACCACACCGAAGCGAGAGGTCCCAACGCTCAGTATCATCGTCAATGCTAATGAACTCCTGGGCCACCTTGCACGCACGGGGCAACACTGGAGAATAAAGATCTTGAGCGCTCTGCGAGAGTTTCTGCAGATGATGGGTATCAGCAGCACTATTGTTATCGACGGATTCTTCATGCTTCTCGGTATCAACTGCCGACTGATCTTGCTGTTCCTCTTTCTTCCTGCCTTGGAAAAACTTCATGACTGCTGCCCGCGTTGGAGAATCCAGCTCTTGGGTGTTCTGCAGGAGTTTCTGTTTAAATCTATCACGCTTCTCGATATCAACCGCAGGCGCAGACTGATCTTGCTGTTCGTCATTCTTCTTGGCTTGAAAAAGCTTAATGACTGCTGCTTTCTCTTGTAGAGTAGTAACCTGTTGACCCTGCTGATCTGGACCTGACAGCAATGTGCTGATTTCATCATGAGCTTTCTCATGTACATACTGAGAGTTGGTAGTAAGCATCACACCGGACTTGAAGACAAGGTACATGATATAATTTGATATCTCTCTGCTCATGTGCTTATGCTTCTTCATTTCACTAGAATCAGTGCTACCATTGTCCTCGAAGTAGTAGCATATGTCTGTTGCAATGTGCCAGATGAGCACGCTTGTCGGGAAATCGACATCGCTGCCGATGGTCTTGACTAGTGCTTTTCTTAGCCTTTCACAATCCGGACCTTGGTGTTTGTCCATCCAATCCTTAAGGGCCAGCCCACCATGGGAGCTAGCAATGCTCCATTTCTTTCTTGTTCCGAAGACCAACAAATTGTCAAGGATGAACTCCTTGATGGGTGTGCAATCCTCTGTGATGGGTGCGTGTGTTAGCTCAAGCAAGTCGAAACCCCAGGCGCCCAAGTGCCTACCGATCCACTGGCGTATAGACGATGCCATGCCTGCGGTGTCTTGCACGACGTGCCTCTTGATCATGCTATATTGTGCCAACTCTTCGGACCACTGTTTCTTGCTCCATGCTGCAGCAGGTAGCGGAATGTACTTGGAAGAAATGGAGATGGTGGCGAAGGACACATCTAGGACTATTGCTCCTACAAGCAATGTGTAGGACACAGCGATAACAGCTCTAGAATGTGGTTGCTCTTGGCCCCCCTTTTCGGCGGCCCAGAAGAGCACCAGGGCTATCGGGGTTGACACATACTGGAAGAGGTCATATAACAGGAAGGGACCATGACAAATACAACAAAGAGCACAACAAACAACCGCTGAGCAGGGCTCCTGCTGATTGCATACACATTTTCTTATGAAAGAATAAGAACTACTGACGAAGGGTTTCCGAAGTGGGTTTTTTGTGTAGAGGTCTTGGTAAAAATCTACCAGAATTTCTCCCACTTGCTCATAGACATTGCACCGCCGTTCTGATGAGTTGGACTGAAACCACTCAAGCATGCCGGGCAGATGATCTTCAGCAAATGAACGATCCTTGCACTATTAAGGGGGCACGGCTGTCAGGATGTCTCTAATACTTTCGTCGGCACACAGTAGTCTGCTTGAACTCCCTTCCACTATATTATCAAGTGCTGTTCTCATTTTCTTGGCCCTGGATTTGTTTCTGCTCCCAAGACCAAAAGGGTAAACGTTGTCCTTGGTCTCCTGAAGTTTCTTCAGCGTGTCTGACAAACCACCCACGGCACGTGACCTGAGCTTCTCTGGGCTCGCAAGGTAGAGACACAACGTACGCTCAGTGTACTTGAAGCACCCAGAAAGGAACACGAGCACCATGGCAGCCATGAGCCGGCCGTCCGGCCAAGAAACCTTGGCCACGACATAACCGGCGACGGCCACCTGGGAGGCCAAGATCAGCAGGTGGCGCTTCCACAGCTCGTTGTCTTTCCTCGACAAGGCAGTGATGGTGTCCTCCCCGCCCAGGTGGATGAGCATGATCGGCGCCCAGAAGGACATGAGCTGGTGGCCCGGCTCGCGTAGACCGCGAGTGGCCAAGCACGAAGATGGCCACAGAGTCGGCCGATAGGTAGGCCAGCCACACGACGGTGTGCAGTAGGGGTGACGCGCTGCGCCTCCGCAAGCCCGCAAAGAGGAAGAGGAAGACTCGCAGGAAAAGGCTGATGAGGACCAGGCAGTGGATCTCCCACACATTCCAGAGCTCTTGGAAGGCTGGTACCAAGCTGAAGTGGGAGTTGATCACCATCAACCAAAAGATCACAAACTCAAAAACATATATATGAAATCACATAGAAATCCTTGACCTAACAGTAGTCTAGCGATGGTCATCCTCCTATGATGTGGCGGATCCAGGAATTGTGCAAAATGCTGTTATGATAGACTAAAAAATGATTCTCAGTATAGAGTTCAAGCGAAATGATATATAGCGCGCGCGCATACATACAAATAAAAGAAGGGAGAATGATGTAAAATGCAGCATTATATTTGTGCACACTGTATTCTAGTCAGTCAAGTTTCTGGAACCAAGATTCAATAAAATTTCAATGGGCTAATACATGGAAGTACTCAGATTAAAATTAGCGGACCAATGGGGCGGTGCTGTAGCATCCCCAGCATGGGGTGCATCTCTCTCTCTCTCTCTCTCTCTCTCTCCCCGTGTGTGTGCGCGTGCACCCCTACTCGATCATCACAAGAAGTTTTAAGATTTCCGACTCTTATTGTCTTTTTTTTCATAAGTTTTCCTCAAGTAACCGAGGGTTTCTTTACTTTGGAGACCCTGAGGATACACACAAATTAACAACAAATAATCCCCATATGACAATTCCCAACAAAAAAGACTGGTGGCCCTTTAGTAGATAACTCTTTGGACATGTCTCAATTAGACCGCGCTAAACCCTTCCCCGTTATATTTGAGACAATTCTAAAGAAGATCAACAAGGGTTACTTATTCGCAAAATACATTGGGTGATCTTGGAATTCTTGAAGTTAATAGTCATCTTCAACTGCGTGCTACACTGTGGGGGCAGCCGATTTGCATTGTGTTGCAAACTTCAGTTTTTTCAAAATTTGAAAAGGTGGTTCCTGAAGCCACAAGTTTGAAGTTGAACGGTCTGGCATGTCTTAAGTTGAAGCCAATAGAATAGAAATTTACAGGTATTAATTTTTGAATTGAAAAAAATGAAAATAGGAATTCCTGGCCATTAAAGTGGTGGGAGGTGATTGGGATATCATATAGTGATATATTGCTTTCTAGAGTTAACGACACACGCGAGCTTTTCCTCAAGACTGCCTTTCGAGTTAACAATCGCGCACAATACACACTGGTGCATGCATGTAGATTTCAACTGAACGCATTGCTGTATGTAATAATAATCATGTGCACGGTAGATAGAGTCATGCCATGCCATAACAACAACTAGGTTCTTTTACATACTAAATAATACATGTGGAACTCATCAATAGCCTCATGTATCTATAGAGTACTTATAGATTAACTAATTGAAAACAAGAAGTTCATCCCGTTTTACCTGAATTTCACCATTAGATTATTATTGCCCCCGCCAGGTTCCCCTCCATTTGTCTTTAGTGGCCTCATTTTAATCAGGTGGAGACGCAACGCAAGCACACAACACATGGTTGATGCTTTGCTGCACTCGTGCGTATTAAATATGCTTTGTAGTGTTGGAGTGAATGTCAAGTTGTTCATTCATTTGTACTTTTCGTGTAAGACATGTAAGATGCTTGTAGTGCTGGAAGCATGTAAGATGCTTTCTTTGCTAAAGGGCGAGTGCTCATATTAAGTAAGAATGAAAAGCTATATATGATTATACATGTGAAAAAAATCAAACTGCCAAGTAAAATAACGATACTACGTGCAACAAGATAAGATATTCGTCAAACGATATATACCAGGTTATCGTCAAAATCACTAGTACAAGAACTCTAGTACAATGTATCAACAAAAACAAATAATTTGAACATTAATTTTAAATTAATAATGTTATTTTGGGCCAAATTTCTGGGTAGTGCTGAGTAATGAACATGTGGGATGGAGAACAATATTAACGTCAAAATCACTGTGGTACGCCCTTTATCCTCTCAAGAACTTTCTTTTTTCTGATTTATGCATGCTAATATTGATGTATGCCAGCTTATTTTCCTTACATTGCTTTTTATTGAGCTGAATTAAAAATCTTTTACCCCCATTAAAACCTGTAATAGCTAATGCACTATTGTAATTCTTTCTAAATACATGGTGATTCAAATATGAGTAGAATATGATTGGTTCTCTATTCTATATTCAATGTTTGTCCGTACTCGCTTATAAGATATCTAGTCCATTATATATTTATATGATTCAATGCTCAACTCGTCAAAATATGGATGCAGATAATTTTGTATGCAACCCATTTTGCTCATGCGGATAGCATGAATGCAAAATTCTTGGTTGGTGTTTAGAGGATGGCATCAAATAATCTCCTCTATTGTGGCCCTAGATCTACATCTCTATATTCTTTGACATTGCTGCTACCGCTCACCTTGGAATCGGTTCTTGCTCTTAGCTAGTTTTCACGCAACTGTTTTAAAATCAGCAAATAATCACTACTCCAGTGCTCCATCACCGTACCACCGGTTCAAAATGGCCATCATCACCGTTTTGAGTGGCCGTTGGATTTGTATCGGCGGTGATGGGACCATCACCGCTGGGTCCATAACCAGTGGTGCCACCGTTTTGTGTCTTGAACCAACGTGCTGGCCCCAGTGAGGAGAGAAGTGTAGCCGCCGAGGTGGAGATGAAAGGTGGTGGGAGGAAGGAGGTGGGATTTTGTAATGTACAAGGCCATCGCAGCCGGTTCCAACAGCCATTCCGACTACCAACTTTGGAACCGGTGGTGATGTGGTGCTTGATCCGTAGTAGTAAAAGCTTCTAATTGTGTGGAACACTAAACCTTTGTGTTATTAGAGCTTCTCCAATAAGGTGTAGTTAGCTGGCTGAATCATCGTCTTAGCAAGGGATCGGAAGAGCAAAAAATGTGATGAATAGGACGGAATAATAAATGACTTATTAGGGATTCATTTTCAAAAAAAATTAAAATTTATGGTGAAAACTTATGTGTATATACATACAGTTCAACAACTCCTATCTTGCTGCACATAAGTACTCCCTCCGTCCTAAATTATTGGTCGTTTTGGAATTTTTAGATTCATACGCTTTACTATGCATCTAGACATAATATATATGTAGATGTATAGCAAAGACTATGAATCTAGAAAAGCCAAAATGACTAATATTTTAGGGCGGAGGGAGTAGTATAGAATTGCTAGTTATCAACTAGCAGTTAATTAGTCTATAAAATATTAGTAATGTAAGAGCATCTTTAATTTATATATGTCTTTTTTTGCGGCGTGCTATGAGAAGAGAGGAAAAGGCGAAGAGCTTAAATGGGCGCAATACATTTGTCTTACATTGCTATGCACTTTTTGGAAATTAAAG
This sequence comes from Panicum miliaceum, assembly GCA_032594955.1. Taxonomy (NCBI): domain Eukaryota; kingdom Viridiplantae; phylum Streptophyta; class Magnoliopsida; order Poales; family Poaceae; genus Panicum; species Panicum miliaceum. The sequence continues at coordinate 41,246,361 of CM064061.1, read as the reverse complement.
TTAAAGTAAAATGCACCAGCTGTCTTTAAGTTTGTCTTACATTGTCATTCAATTCCTAAACTTCTAAATTGCACATCTAGATTTTAAACTTATTAAGTGTCATTTGAGGTTCAAATCACCCTAGTAAGCAAGTAATTACATATGTGACACTCAACTTGAGATGTGTCCATACTCAACATGTTCAGGTTCACTGCTAACATCATGTATATTATATGTTAGGGTGCATTGTTTGTGTGCCATGTAGAAAAATTTGTACTAATTAGTTTGTTTTGAATCTTGAGTGGCACACTTAAAAAATTTTAAAATTAAAATATAAATTTTAAAGGTTTAGTTATCTGGATGATATCACGAGACAAGTTAAATAAATAGTTGCGTGTGTTTCGATACGATCTTGTCGTTGCGTGTGTTTTGATACGATCTTGGAGATTGGGCCGGAATTGGCTCTAGAAGATGGGCCGAATGGCAGAACGCAAGGGATTGCTGTAAAACCCCAAGGCCCAAACCCCTCGCTGTCTCCCATTCTCTGCTCTAGCTCTCTCTTCTTCCTCTCCCTCCGGAGTCCCGCGACAATGGCGGCCACGGCCGTCGCCGCCCGATCTCGGGCCTTAGCCCAGGCCATCTCCTCCTCCCTCCTCCGCCGCAGCTGCCTCCCCGCCTCCCGCCGCGCCTCCTGCATCAACAGGTACGCGCGCCCTCCACCCTCCCCACGACGCTACGTCTCACTCTTTTCCGCATCTCCTTTTCCCGCGCTCACGCTAGCTGTACGTAACGTCGCCGCCGTGCATTGGTGGGCGTTGGGCGTTGCAGGTTACCTCTGGTGTCCGGTGGGTTGCTCTCCGCGCTGCCGCTCCACAGCGCCGTCGCGTCGGCGCGGCTGCGGTCGGCCATCGCGTCCGAGTCGCGGAGCTGGTGTCTCGTCCCCCAAGGTACGGTCCTTGCTTACCGCGTATTCGTGGAAGGGCTTGCGGTGGTCCGTGGGGCATTTAGGCTGCGATGGTCTGGGAACAGGGGTTGTGCGCGTCAGGTGCTCTGACTTTTGCATGCTAACTGCAACTTGGAATTGGGTACGCTATGTATGTTTGCAGTGTGGTTTATTCGGTTATTTGCTAGTTTAAGCGTGGTAGGTTAGCTGTTTGGCCAAATTACTTGTTTGATTTGATTGGATACGATCCTGTTGTTTGAAGGTCGGTAGGTTAGGATTGGCCACTGTAACTATAAGCACAAGTTCTGGCTGTAAGATTGCAGGGGAGGAGGGAATGTTTTGCCCATTTTTATACTCTGTAGGCAACTGGTAATTTCAGATGGATATTGATGTGCATCCCTTGCACATTGGGTATCATCTTGAAAATGTTCACTTCCATGCTTTTCCTGACTATCTTACTTAATAAGCTTTGGTTTGTTCTATTTCTATCTATGAATGGCAGTCTTCGATGATTTTCATTTATATTCTAAAGGAATACACTTGGGTTATTCACAAATGATGACCATTTGTTATATTGTACCTTGTGAAAAACATTATAGTACCTCTTTAGTGACTGCTGTGCATGGTGTTATAGATATCTTTGACATTCCTGGCGCTGATCTCGTATGAGTTGATGAGCTTGTGGGCGTAGTGATTCAAGTGACTGGCAAACAAAATGTAGCAAATAATTTAGGAGCTTAGCATCTCTTCATTGAACTTTGAAACTTTGTTTCACTATTGTTTCTGTTGCTTCCCCTGGTTCAGTACATCAGCTTGGTACTTACTTTATGGTTTGATCCAGTATGGATCACGATGATCAAATAGGCTAAACTATATTATACTAAAAACATGGTTTTATACACCGGCTTTCCTGGTACCCAGGGCCCCAACTGATGCAAACTCCGCTTCATTTTAATAACTAGCATAAATGAACTTGAGAGCAAAGAAATCTTCATGTAACTAAGAGGATAGCCAAGCTATTAGTCAGAAATTATTGAATTATGCTCCATATGGATGGTCTTCTGAATGAAAGTGCAATGCAGCTCACTAGCTGCAGTGCTGTGATTATTGTATAGAATGCCTCACAATACTTGTGTCATCCATTACCATACTCTGGAAACCATTTGTTGTAAACACATGCGAATTGCTTATGAAATTAGCTTTAACTTTTCAGTGCAGCTACATGTTTCAGTTTTTGTTCTCTTCCAGGACTAGTAAAATGATTGATGTGCATGTTTTCGTATTCCTTTGAGCTTTAAGTCTTTAACAACTTACTGTAATGCAGTTCACATAAACTTGTTTCTTTCTCTTGGCAGGAAACTCCATGCCTTTATGACAGCACTACCACCCTTTTTGTAATGTATGTGTCCAAATAATTTGGGGGCACTTATGCATTTGTTCTTACAATGTAAGCTATGAACGAGACTATAAGGCCTCTCTTGGCGATAACAACTGTTCGGTGACAAAAAGCAATAGATTTCTTTTGTGTTTAATTCAGCTACTTAATACAATCCATATAATTTCATTCACATGCTCCATTCTATTAAGTGTACTACGATGTTTAACCACAGCATAACATTTGGTTACGCTGCAGCCCGGTTTTTCCATTATGCTTTGCATTTGATAAAAAGGAAATTCATGGTGATTTAATTTTTATTTCTTTCTGCATTTTGTTTCCTAAAGAAATAACTCTTCAATTTATCTAGGACCAGTCAAATTCTCATTATGTCTCTTTTCAGATTGTGCTACATATAGCAGATCACTAAAAAAGGAGTTCTAATATCAACTCCTGCCGTTCTCTCTTTATTCCACCATTTCTTATTGAAATATCTAGGGTTCTTTTCACATTGCTGTGCAAAGGGTAGGACCATTTTCTATGCGCATTCCTAAATCTTATTTGGAAAAAGTCCATTTTATTACCCCCACCAATCCACTTTGTTTCTCTTACCACCCCCTGAAAAAAAAATTTCGGTTTGATTTACTCTCTCAAATTATTTTGGTTGGTTCAGTCTACCCCCTAATGAGATTGTCTTTTTTCCTCCTCCATGTACGGGTTGAATTTTAAGTTCGAGTTTTGTGAGCCGAAGATGATGCCTTATGTTAGAAAAATACATTAAAAAAATGTCCACGGTTATTTTCATAAGTTAGAAATATTTAATACAAAATTAATCCTTGAGTTACAAAATTGCATGAAAATAACTGTGTAAACTTTCTAAATTATTTTTCTAACATAGGATATCATGTTAAAAGTCATCTCGCAAAATTTGAACTTAACACTCAACTTGTACGCGAAGAAACAGAAAAGGAGCAATTTCATTAAAAGGTAGATTTGACCATCTAAAATAGTTTTGAGTGAGTACATCAAGTCTAATTTTTTTTGGAGGATTATGGGGACAAAGTAAAATAGTGAAGTTAATAATATGGACTTTTTCCGTCTTATTTCAATGTCAATAAAGCCTCTTTTATCTAGATAAAAAAAGTTTACCATGTTCTTTTCTTTGTTCCTTGCCAAAAATAAAATTAAAATCATATATCAGTAAATGAGCAATCTTGCTGTACCTACGACGTCACGTCCGGCTGGGTTAAGACCACTCGTGCGTGTCTAGCAAAAATGCCGTACTTATATAAGGTAAAAAGAACAAACAAATCGGATGTATTTGCTTAATGCACTTTCCATTAGGGCCAAAATCATTGGCGACAACCTTATCTCCTGCCCGTCCCAACTTCCTCTTAAACCTCACTTGCTCCACCCGCGTCCCTCCCGCACTGATGGCAGCTCTGCCGTCCCCATGGCCTCCCTCTTCGCCACGCGTTCCCTGCCCGCTCACCAGCGCCACCTCCTCTTCCCTGCATCCTCCTCGCCTCCCATCGGCTCCCGCAGGTCTCTCGTTCCTCCACCGCCATGCCGCGCCCGCGAGTTGCTCGACGTAATGCCCCAGAGAGACGATGGCAGGTCTCCAATCCCAGGAACCGAGGAACGCGGAGCAGGCTCGGCCAGAGTACGGCATGGGTCAAACGGAGGAACTGTGCGAGGAGACACCACGACCCGGGAGGCAGGCCCGCCGGTGCAGCGGGAAGGCAGCAGTGGCGTGCCAAGGCCGTGGAAGAAAGGGGACAGGGTTGTCTAGAAGAACGTACGGACTGGGTCTCCCAAGAGAAGAATTGGAGGAGAGGCCCTATGCGGACTGGGGAGCAAGAATGGCGAAGGGATACGAAACGCTGGACAAGAGGCGGAAATGGAATGTGGGCAAAAGAATCAGGAAATGCTGGAAATTCAAGAGATGGGGGAAGCGGAAGAAGGAACGTGACCAAGAAAAAGAAGAGATCAAAGGGTAGTGCGCAGGGAGGCAGGCTGAGAGTTGAGCTGGACATGTGCTCGAAGAGAGGAGATGTGATGGGAGCAATCTCACTGTATGACTCTGCGGTTGAGGACGGGATCAGATTGGGGCAGCACCACTACAATGTGCTCCTTTACCTGTGTTCTTCTGCTGCCCTTGGTTTTGTCCAACCGGCAAAGAGTGGCAATACCGGTAGTGGCATCACTAGTATTGGTCCTGCACAGAAACTTGATTCATCACCCAACAGAAGCTTGGGAGGTTCAGAGAAGGAGGATGCATCTGAAGGTCATGTTCAAGATCAGGAGAAAGACAAGGCCGATCTGTTGCCTTTAGATGATTTAAATGTGCAAACAGTTGTCATACCAGTAGGAGATGAGCTCAGAGAGTATGCACGCGCACGAGGGTTTGAGATATTTGAGAAGATGTGTGGAGAGAAAGAGAGAATTCAAATGAGCGAGGCTGCTCTGACTGCAAAGGCACGTACGGCTTTGTCAATTGGCGATGGCGACATGGCTTTTGAGATTGTCAAACAAATGAATGGTATTATGCCAAAGCTGCGGTCGTATGGTCCTGCTTTGGCAGCATTTTGCAACAGCGGTAATGTTGAAAAAGCATTTGAAGTGGAAGCCCATATGTTGGAATCTGGAATCACACCAGAAGAAGCTGAGCTGTAGATGCTTCTCAGGGTTAGTGTGGTTGGTCAACGCGGAGACAAGGTGTATTATCTGCTGCATAAGTTTAGGGCTGCTGTGAGACAGGTATCTCCTTCCGCAGCTCAATTATTTGAGGCTTGGTTTAGGAGCCCAACAGCATCTAAAGTTGGGAAGAGAAAGTGGGATGCAGGTGCTATAGCAAAAGCTATCGAGAATAATGGAGGGGGTTGGCACGGATTTGGTTGGCTAGGGAGAGGAAAATGGATTGCAGCACGCTCGAACATCAACAAGAACGGTGTCTGCCTTGCTTGTGGAGAGAAGCTGACTATTATAGATCTTGACCCAAAAGAAACGGAAGATTTTGCCACATTTGTGGCAAAATTAGCTATCAAGAGAGATAGGAACTTGAACTTTGAGAAATTCCAGGTGATCTACCTTAAAATTTTGTAATTTTGGTTTACTAGGTTGTGCATGATCCAAACGTATGAGTTTTGCATGATACAGAACTGTACAGGATATACTAAATCTTTCCACAACCATTGATTGGGGCAGTAGGAATGTGGATTCAGATAAATATGAAACGAATCTATTGATGTTGAGAACATGCTCAGAACATTATTCAATAATAAAATGATAAAAATAGCATCAGGATATGAACTCTGTATATAAGCTACAATGTCTGCATTCTACATTGTAGCAAACCTATCAGCCAACTTTCTGCTACTATCTTGAAAAAATAATTATTATCTTCATATCAGAAATAGTAGTTTGACATTTCACTGATAACATTAGGATTTTGTTAGGACTCCAATTGTGAACCTTATGCATCAGAAATAGGTATCCTGGATTGTTTCTTCATCACTCATAGCTCCTGTATGCAAGGCTATATTTGTGCTTTATTATGTGTGAAACTGAGACCCACATGGAGATATTTTGCATGGTTCTTGGAATCCGTTTATCCTTCTATTTACTTTTTGGACCCTGTTTTCAATGTTCAGAAATGGCGTGAAAAGCACGGACCTTTTGAAGCAGTCGTGGATGCTGCCAATGTTGCCCTTTTTAGCCACAAACATCTTTCCTTGAGTAAGGCATGTATACTGTGCTGAATCTTTGTTGTATATTCCTAATTTTTCTTTCTTCTAGTTTCTAAAATTTCGCTATCTTTAATTTTAATGCTATCTTTACTTGTCGTTGCTTAACTGGACAGGTTAATGCTGTTACTGATGCTATAAGGCAAAGGCGTAGTTCAAAAAAGTGGCCTTTGATAGTTTTACACAACAGGCATCTCACTGGAGAGCGCATGAAAAAACCTGGTAATCACAAATTGGTAGAGAAATGGAAGCAAGCAAATTCTATCTATGCAACCCCTAATGGCTCAAATGATGATTGGTAAGATTTTGGGATATCTCTAGGTAGCTTTGGACCAACTATCCATGTGCATATTGAAGTTAACTTGAGGAAACTGTGTTAAGGGTTAGTGGGTCACCAACTTGTTGCAATGGTTCAGTAGCTCCCAAGTAACTATTTAAACTGCTGCTATGGTATATCTATACAATTTATCCCATCATCCCAGTTAGTATCTTTTATCTCTATAAACCAGCTTCATCATATCAGGTGACACACTTTTATGTCTTCAACAGTTTCGGATTAGGAGTTCAATGACCTATTTGAACCATCAGAATAAGTTTAGTGGGCCAGTGGAATTTACTCGATTAATTTCATTATTTTCCAAAAATATCAATTTATGTTTCTCATAAAAACTCAATTTTGAATTCTATAGATATATTGAACAGAAAGAACTTGTTTGTGATCAACTTGAAAAACTATTTATTCATTATCGGCTTCCACAGAGTGGTTTTAGCAACTTGCTGCCATCCTTGGTTTTTCTTTCTATGTTATTGCTATCCATGAATTATCCCTAATTGTATATGCTGCCCTGCTGCAGTAAATAACATTTTGGCCATATAGTTCAGGTACTGGATATATGCTGTTATCAGATGCAAATGCTTGATTATTACCAATGATGAAATGAGAGATCACACGTTTCAGATATTGGAAAAGGATTTCTTCCCCAAATGGAAGGAAAGGCATCAGGTGAGGATCGTTTATTTGACAAAAGAGAAAGTTTTCATCTACAGAAGTTGAAGCTAATTCTACCACACTGTCGCCTTACACTGTTGGTTGCTGATCTTGTGCATGTAACAAACTAATATTTAGGCAAATAAATCATTTTCATCTGAAAATTTGAACATACTGATCAGAAACTAGAAAGCAGACCATAGTTGGTGCTTGTTCCTTTACTTCTTTTGGCCTTTTGAGGCCATGTGCAGTTTTCCTTATTTCTTTCATATATTTATAATATATTTAACACTACAGTAGGGGGTTCCCCTGCTGTTTTCTCTTAAACAAAAAGTTAGAAAGCTATCAAATAGTTCTATATATTTTGCAAAATATTTTAGATACAATTGCCTTGATATTTTAGGACAAAACTAAAGAGAATAGTAGCACCGGATTTTTTGTAGGCATCATGTTGTTCCTGAGCCATTGCTTGACTAACATAAACATGTATCATAGAATGAGTTGTCCTTTGCTCAGTAAATATATATTCATTGCAATTTACAGAAGAGCTTATTCACGGTGTTATTTCACAATAGGTACACTTCAGTTATGAAGACAACTCCGTCACATTTCAAATGCCACCTCCTTATGCAGTTGTAATTCAGGTTTGAGTTTAGTGTGAAATAATATATCAGTTGTGGAATATATCCATTTCAAGGATATTTCAACTGCTTGACTGAAAAAATAAGAATTTTTCCGGGTGCTTAATTATAGTGTTTGAATATGTTCCATTGATTAAGTAGGTTATGTCTAGGAAGATTATATGAACTGAGAAACTTAACGAGGATTATGAATGATAAATGCTCTTGTTAAACGGGACTTTGAGGCAGTAAAGCTGTACTGAATGAAAGTATTATGCTAATGAGTTCTACTACGCAAGAACAGTTTGTTTCATGGATAGACAAATCTTGTAACTTTATAAGTTTTTTTCTTTCTCCTGCTGGCTCCTGGTCAGCTGTTTTCTCACTTAGTAATTAGTAATGTTTGTTTCTTTTGGTTCAATAAGAAGCATAAGCGGGGATTCCCCTGCTGATCTGTAAAAAATAATATCTGCAGTTGTACACCACATTAGTCCTTAGCTCAGAGGAAAAGAAGAAAAATATACATTTTCCATTAATTGAGAGAAAAGGAGAAATATTATTTCGCTTATTTTTTAGTGCATGTTATAACACATCGAAGATATGTTACATTTGTCTAAGAATACAATATACCTTCAATTGTACGTATTGGAGTTGTAGGGACAATACTACTGTATTTTCAAAGAAAATAGTGCAGATTAAGTATTCAGCTTATCTAAAACTTTTCGATCAGGTTCATGAGTTTCTTTTACTTTATCCATCTTTTCTCTCTGAAATTCAGGAATCTGAGAAAGGCCACTTGCATATCCCTGTCTCAGAGGAAGGATTGCTAGAGGACGACCGAACCTGGCTATGTGTTACGCGGCGCAATTCACAAGCACGATAATCATGAACATGGAGTTGATCCAGAACTTTGATGTGAATAAAATCGAACACATATTAACATCCTTGTAAAGCTAAACGTTGACCATCTTTTTATGATCACTCAGGTCAGTATTTCATTTATCATCTTGTCATCAGTCTATGAAATGTTTTGAGTGGCGTAACAGTTATGACAGTCAAATACAAATTGGAAAAAAAATTGGCATTAAGCTCCATAATGAAAAGTTTTAATCATGATTTCTAGATGCTCATGTTACAAAATTTCAGATATTATATATCTATCATGTGTATGCAGTTTGTGTTGGTTCTATGTTCTCTAATAAACCGATATAGTTGATAACCTGATTCCCTGCTACTTGAAACAGGATCTCTGCTAACAACGCAGAGCATTTCCCGCTCTACAATTTTCCCCTGGCCCAGCTGATGAGGGGTTTCCCTACAGGATCAGAAAGTGACCATAAGTTGTTGAGATATTGTTGCATACTCACATTGCTTCCATTGGTGAAGTTTTACAAACCGTATGACATCCGTGGAAAGAGCAGGCCTTCGGAAGATTTAGTTATATATTCTATTGTTGCCCCTTCCTCTTCATCCGATTATGTGTGGTGAAATTCGAAATGTTCTGGTTGGAGGATAGTGCATCATTCAGTAACCCATTTAAAGTCTTTCTTAAAACTGCAAAATGGAATGCATGTTGACAATGTCGTCAATATAGGTTTTTTTAGTTGTGTCATCAGCAGCTCCTAAACTTATCTGAGAGTATCACTAGCGATCCCTAAACATGACCAAGGGTCCCATGTCCCTAAACTATTAATTCGCAGTCCCTTGTCCCTGATTTTGCTAAGTGGTCCAACCGAGGTCTAAAACCTGTGGTGGATCTTCAACAGCTGATGTGGACGCTATGTCACTAACATGTCATGCCATGCTATGATGCTAGGAGATAATATTTGGGTTCTATCTCATTGAACCAGAGTTGGTGAGAAATAGTTATTATTTGTTAAGAGTTCCACCAGTTGACTGAACCAGTTCGTGTGATCTGTTTACATTCCCATCGACTTGGCCTGAGATCGTGGAAACAAAACGTCCCAGATTGGTATCTTTTTGTATATAAACTTGGTTCAATGATTGTGCTTGGATTGCATGCAGGAAACTGCACATTGCATGCTGGAATTTTGAGAATGAAAGCTAACACATTGGTCACAGTTGATTGACTGGAAACTGGAATTTGGTCTTCTTTGTTTGGGGGGTCCAGGATCACTCATCGCTGCTTTACTTTGTCATTACGGATGAAATATATCGAGAGTAGATTAATTTAATGAATGATACATAGTTCTCCTGCGTATTCGAGGAAAAATAGATTAACTTGGATTTTCATGAACTTTGTGGCTGCTGGCAAGGTTTGCCTACTCGGTTGCAATGCCAATGTGCAGTCTCTGCTAATGTCGTCATGTTCATTATCACAAGAGCCAATATATATAGGTTTTCCATGCAGCTCTTATATCCAATTATAATAGGCAGTGTTTGGCAGGTAGATTTCAGCAGGTTCAATAGTATTCTGTGAGAGAGAATAAGCCGAAAGAAGCCGAAAGTAGACAAGCCGAGCAAAGTAATGATTATAAATTGCAGCTCTTATATACAATTATAATGATTATAAAATTGATTGAGAAAACTCATAAACCTACATAACATATGATTAGCCCCTGCATTCGCACAGATTAGTGACTACCCTGAATCAGGCAGTGCTACAAATAAGAAATCTGAAGATGAAAAAAATAGAGGAAAAGGAAAAGGGGTGTATGGCTAGGGACAGTGGGACACCAAGGCATCCTCTGTTTCTGCATGGTATTTGTGCAGAGGGGAATTATGACAGCATATATTACTACTGAACTCAAGAATTTACATATAAACACTCTTTCTATGAGGCATTGCCATAAGCATACCAAATATCACAATCTTTACTTTCCAATATGAATTCCTACTCAGATGAGATGACACTGATAAGCTATCTGGCAATTGCTCAAAAAGTGGCAAAAGAATTATGTACTATAAGGAAATGCTTCTGCAGCTTTCAAATAAGGTGAGCCTATGTATCCACTCGCCCTTATCAGCCGCCAACCTTACCAGCTGCAGGTTTGCTCTGCTTCATTTTGGCAATGCTCAAAAGATCACCGAAAAGTGAATCTTCTGGTCTGCTCTGCTTATTTGCTGTTGTTCCATTTGAACCACCATTTTGAACTGAAAGGTTGTTCATCCTCTGGGAAAGCTCATTTGCGCTAGCATATGCATATGCAGCGTTTGGAATATAGTAGCCCCCAGATGGTTGGCCATATCCATTACCAGATATCTGAACACCATAAAGCTGCTGTTGGTTCATCCCATAATATCCTCCTCCAAATGCCGGCTGGGGATACATGACCATTCCTTGGTTCATTTGCATCGAAGGGTACATTACACCGTACTGCATGTTCAACTGCATAGGCTGTGGCTGTGGAGGCCCCATCTGTGTGCCAGCAACTGGTTGCAATTGCAGTCCTCCTGGCTGTCCCCTTGGCATTGCTGGAATGAATCCATTACCTTGCTGACTGACTTGCACCGGTTGGGTTTGCACTCTTTCTGGTTGTAATGCTGTCCCAACTGGTCTGTCGTCGTCGAATGGGTTAGTCGATCGTTTAATTTCCCATGGTGCTGGCGGGATATGTCCATTTCGATTATCTGTACCTATTAAAAAGTGATTGTCAAATGCTGGAGCTATCTTAAAATGGATGTGGCATGCAGACTTTCTGGACAAAGTTGATGAGCTTACTCTTTGATAAAAGATTAGCCCTACACAGGGAAGGATGCTTCGAGTTTCGTAACACTACTGTAGTCACAGCGCATTTGAAAATAATACTGAAAAAGAAACAATAATGTGTTCCTGTTTATTTTGAAAAGTCTTGTACCTAGCTTGAACTTTATCAGAAAGCAGTGTTTTAATAAATATGTCTATTAATTGAAGGTATAGTAATCAATCTTTTCCAAAATACTGAGAAATAAACACAGGGAAACTATTGTAGAACTAGGAAACGCTGGGAAAGAAATTTAGTACCATAATATAGGGCTTGGTTTTGGTGATTTGTTCCATAAGCTGGCTGCCCGTTCGATGAAACTGTAGAGTTCAATTGGGGCTGTTGATCATAAGGTACAATGGCGTTGGATGTGGCCTCATTTGGATAAGTAGCTGGATGCTGAGACAGAGCAGGTCTTACACGAGGAGGATATGTTTGTGATGAAATAGGATTTGATCTCGAGGAACTAAAAGAGTTCGGAAGGTTATTGTTGCTCTTGTTGGCAGTATTTTGTTCAAACATATCTGCAAAGGCTAAGACGTTCTGGTCAGAAGCTGAATATTCAGTGACAGGAACAAGCGCCAGGGAGTTTGCAGGTTCAGGTTTGATATAATCATCTCCACTAAGGAGGTCGATCTTAGGAGCTGGTGGCACAGGAGCTTTTGATCTACTGGATGATGGAGGTGCAGGAAGTGCTAAAATCTCAAAGGGAGACTGGTTGGTGGCGCTTGTACTTGCCGAAGACCTGAAATATGTAGACAGAAAAAAGCCATAAGTTAGGGAAAACTGAACCTAGTTAGTTAACTATTGTAGGATTAGTGGAGAGAACTACCAAACAATTTTGCATCCAGTTCCAAACAGGGCTCAGTAAACCTATGGGAACCGATTAGTCCCTACCAGTTCTCAGAAATCTTTGTTCGCGTCGAGCTTTTGTTATATGGATGATTTATGCCCTAAATGTTTTAGGTTCTGAAGGGATTATATAAACTTGAATGGAGAAAAATGTTTGTCCCCAACATCTAGAAAGCACTAACTACCCTAATTTTGCTTTGCCTGGTGAACAGGTTGTTGAACACTGGTTCTAAGAGTTTCTGAGGAATCCAAAATTCCATATACACACGAGTGTCACATGCCTAGTAGAATCGAATCCAATGATTTAAACAAAATGCTTAATATGATGTTCCAACCTTTGAACTGGATAATTTGCAGTATCTGGCTTTCTTGTTGCAGAACTCTCAATTTGTGACTGCAGAGATTTTGGCTTTTCTACCCGAATTGCTATACCTGCAGCAATAGCATCATGTTTTGCAAGGACACGCTGCATATCATCATTCAAAGAAAGACCCTGGCTGAGCAACTCCTCATTCCTGTTCAAACATAGCATAAATGCACAAGTCATAAGAAAACGTAAAATTTGACATTGGGATGCATGGTTGCAATTAATGAGTTATGGCAAATAGTGCACCATAATTAAGTGTGGATCTACACAATATGTTGGCACCAACATATTCTCATTCTGATATTTTACAAGTCATCATAAAACTGGCAAGAGTCATCAAGGAAACTTACGAGGTACTGTTGACAAGCTGTACTACTCTTTGCTTGTAGGAACGGCATTGATCCACAAGGTCAACAATGACATCTTGCCTAAGTCCCTGCATATTCAGTATAATTTAGAAATCTTGAACTGCAAGTAGATTGATTTGCATTAAAATGTCGAAAACTGATGAAGGTGGTCACCGGCAGTTTCTTCCACCCATTATATAAAGCATATTCTGAGGACAAGATAGCTACAGGTGGATCAAGAAAGTACCTCTCTGTTACCCGGATCCAAAGCATCCAACATCTCTGAAAGAATATCCATGATGCCACGTGCATTCTGAATTTCTGTAAGGCTGATGAAACAACCATGATCATTCCCAAACTTCTATAAAAGCACAGGCCAAGTAATGTAACAGATGGCAATTAAAAGTTCCCAAACATCCACAACATGAAAGAAATAGAAATCAATGACTCCAGTGAAGAACCACAATAAATGTCAAACTGAGAAACCTTAACATGAAAATAAGATGGCAACAAATCTGACCACCAGAAAGTAAGCACGTCATAAAATTCTGAAAATTTTTACCAGACATTGTACATGAGAGCATATAATTCAGGGTTTTAGCTATTCACTTAAACTTTTTCCTTACAGAGTTGTCAAAAACAATTCATGGAAAAGGAACTATACAACATGCTTACACTGTCAATTCTAACTTTTAATAATAGTCATTACTTAGATGAATGGCATCATGATAAAGATGTAATAGGAACAGCATATCTGCATAAGCTAAATTAGAATTGAAAACATAGCACCATATTCCCATTTTGTTTTACTTCAGTAGTTGAACATGTCAATTGTATAATAAAAGTATTTAAAGTTTACCTTAATGCAGGGAAATCCGGAATGGACAACTCAGGTTCGTCCTGCTGAGAAATGCGTAAAGGAGGGGGATAGTTTTGTAGAGGCTGAGTTTGTGGAGGAGTAATGATTGGCACAGAATCATTTGCTCTTTGAGGAAATACAGCTCCAAGACGCTAGCATATGTATGGAGATTGGAGAAACATTACTGAATCAGTTATACAAAAGATTGATACTCAACACAGAATATTAATTTGGAGACAATCATGTTCATGCATGCTTGACAATTGTGAAAATTGAATGATCGATGAAATGTCACTTCTGCAACTGACTTATCAAAACATTGTAAGACAGTGGCCATTTAGAAATGAGTTTCTAAAAATGAGAAATGGATAATATTGTAATATGTTTGATATGTACAAATAATACCAAGAGCTCCTGGTATGCTGCAAAGTATTGTGGATATCTTGCACGTTCTCCACCAAAAACTTCTTGCCAAGTGTCTATCAGCGTGAGTATCCTCTCTTTTACATGATAGTCATGCTGCAAATCCAAAAGCGAAGGCGTCAAGGGGTTTTTTGGCAATAAGTATATTAAGGTTTAAACTGTATGCACGTACCCTTTTCTTAACTATCTTGACCATTTCATGAAGTATGTCTCTCTCAGCAACATGCATATGGACAATGTCCCCACAATTTTTTATCATCGTCTCCAGCAACTGAAATAGAGTCGAACAATTCTGTAAAGTAAAGGATTAACGAAATGTGATTACAAATTTCAAGCATGACCTGGAGCAGATTATTTCAAATGCAGAACATTTTCATAGCTGATAATCCATAACAAGAACATTTCCCTGTTATAACCCGTGCTCATAATTTTACTTTCAGTGAATATTATATATTAACTAAACTTGCTAAGTACAGATTATTCACTGCTGAATCCTGATAGTGTGAGTATCAACCAAATGCTCTTAATGGTCTCCTTAACATTCCTTTGTGTGATACATAGGACATACATCACTACATGGAAACAATTCCAGTGATCAAGTTGGAAAGATCATCAAGAATTACTCAGTGTCATTACACTACTCATCACAGCTATGTTGTCACAAACAACTCAATTATATGAATTGGCAAGTAGTCTTTCAAGAAAATTTTTATGTACATGTAATATTTTTTTTCGCGACCGTGCCTGGGCACGTATTTCATTAAGAGGGAGATGTACATATAATATGAAAGGTACAGTACATCGAAGAGGACCAATCAATGGAATCATTCAAAATGTCTCTAATAACAAATGAAAAAAATGATGAACCGAATTCATATACCAGGAAGGGTTTCTGAATCATATTTACCGTGAGAGCAAGAAGCTGAACCTTTGGGTTCTTGTGTGTAATGCGTTTCTTGAGGGACTTCACCACATCTTTTGCTTGCCTGGAGTACAATAATGCAGCTCTAGTTTCATGCAAGCTCTCTTTGTCATATATTTAGTTGGCCATTACTTAGTAAAACAAATACAATTAGACCAATCCCAAGGGCAATTAGATGCTCTCTCTTCATACAGAACGTAATGTCCCAATTAACTCCACGAACATGCCATGGCACAAATGTGCAATAACAGTTCACTAGATAGAAAAACTAAGACCTAAAAGGTTAAACCAGCAAAAATCCAATTTCAAACCATTTAAAGGAGCATCAAGCAAGACCTGAGAACTGAGGAGTATGTATGGCCTTTACAGGCATTCCAAGTGAGGATCGTATCAATACTGAAAATGCAAAACCTGAGCAGAGTTCCCTTTAAATCCACCTCCTTTTTCTTTAATTCGTAACACAGTCACTAGTCTACATGATAAAAACTGACAAACCTAGCAACCAAAACACAGATAAATGACAAGCCCAAGTCCCTATAGACAAACGGGAACCAAATCAGATGTCCATAAATAAGTCAACGTTTGTAATTTTTACTATTGTTAAATATTTTCAAATCAAGGTTTTAAGTATTTAACTAGTAATATTGGCAATGGCAAAAACCCAACCTCTAAACAAAATTATAAAAGGACTAATCCCAATACAACAACCACGATCAAGTTCAAACACTGCCCTTGAGTTAAACGGTTCAATTGATTTAGAAATGAAACATTCACATTTTTTTTTGCAAATTAACCTGTAGAAAATAAAATTACGAGTCACAAAGACAGATTATACACTACTGCATAAACTGCCCTGAAAACCAACAAAGTCTGATCGACCGCAACATTTTGACACCTGAAGTTTTGCATTTCAGCCGGTAGACATAACACGACAGTACATGAAAGTATAACTCAAATCCACAGGAGTTTATTTTTTAATAAAAAAAGAAACAACTTGACAGGAAAGTAACCCAGAAGAACCACATGAATTGATCTATCCAAGAACACACCTCGGCTGAAAAAAAAAATTCACAATGCAAGAATGGAGCAATTGAGAACCCAACGCTCCCGAAGTCCGAACCTCCTTCCCTTGACACTTCAAGATGAACTGTGACACGTATCGACCAAATTCATCGGTCCAGAAAGGTCAACATCTTCCCGACCAAATAATTCAATAGTCAGACTTAAGCCCCCAACACTTGATAGAAATCGAATCAGATTTCAATAAAATTTAGAAGACCCCAAATATCAGCAATAGAACAGTAGAATAACCCTGGAAACCGCAGGTGAAAAATCGAAGAAGAGAAATTCTTTGATCGTCCTCACCCAGGTTCGCGATTGAGGATGTCGCAGATCTCCAGGTTCATCGCCCAGTCGGGGCCGATGAGCATGTCGCTCGTCGCCCGCTCCACCATCACCGACGACATCTCCGCTCCGTCAGAACACCACCACAAAGAGCCTCACGAAGCCGGAGCCGCTGGCCGGCGCAGAACGGAAGGAGCAGGAAAAATCCCAAAACCGCCGCCTCCTCGCCCACAAAAGTCCCTCCTTTCTCCCTTGCTCTTGTTCTTCTTGGCCGGCCGGCGCCGTCCTCCGGTGAATAGGCAGCAAAAACACAAGAAATGGTGGTTTTTGTGGTGGATTCGGTGGCGGAGGAAGCGAAGGTCGTCGTGTCGCGTCGTATCGTTCGAGCCGGCTGTCTTTCGGCGAGCGCAATAAAACCTGGCGAATTCTGACGACGCAGATTGTACTTTTCTGATCGCCTCTGCTCGTGTTGGTTTTGCTCCGCCCAGTTTCGTCCCCTTCGCCTCTCTCCTTCGATTGCTGTCTTTTTCTTTCGACCTTTACTTTGAGGGGGTGAGTCATTCTTTTAACTGCTACGGGCATCCATATTAAAATTCTGCATATGTGATGTTCAGACGATTTGCCCATTGCGTGCATCGAGCCGGCCATGTTTCTTTTTTTCTGAATATCATAACTAATCTTACTAGTCAATAGAGTCGGATAACAAAAAAGACAACGAAGTAGATTGAGGTACTTGTATCGCCGACCAATAAATTCTTTCTTAATAGAAGTCTGATAAAGTTTTTTTTTTAACCAAAGTTCACTAGGTGCCTACACTTGTGGACTTATGGATCCTCCCCCTACTGTTGATGAAAGACGAATTAGAACACACAGATGGTCTTCTTTGAAAAAAATAAGAAGGAACGTACGTATGGTTCACGCCTTCATGGTGAAAGTTAATGTACATGGCCCGTGAAATTCTACGGGGATTTAAGAAAAAGAAAGACAAAAAATAATCAAAACACATGTATTTTTTAAGCTCTAAAGATGGATATAAAATCTCATAATTTCAATCATATGAAATAGGCTGCAATCAAGCCCTTGGGTACATTTAGACCACACAAATCTGTACACATCATCTGTATTAAGGTCAGAGCAGAAGTAATTTATTTACCAAAAGAAAAAAAGAGGCCATAAGTAGAGATTAGAGAAGCGGGAATAATATAGGGAAAATTTATTATGTGTGTTGACACAAATTCAGAGCCAACACACGAGAGCACTAGTTCGTGCGGCACGCAGCAGCACACCTTGCAGCGCTGTTGCCCGTTGCACCAGCCGGTCAAACCGGTATGGTGGACCGGTCAGACCGGTCTCGTCGGGGCAGCCCGACGAGGATCCAACGAACGTCCGCCCGGGAGGGACCCCGTCAGGGCAGGCACACCTTGGATTGCCCTCGGCTCGGCAGGTCAGCTAGGGCGCCCTCTCATGCCATCGAGACAGGAGACGAACAACACATGGGATTGGAAAAGTAGGGTAACAAGAAAGAAAGGTAAAGACGACAAAAAAGATAAATGTATTTGATAGATTCGATTGAATTCGAGCCCTCAATCGGCTGTGGCCCTTTATAAATCGAGGGGAGGTCTTGCCCTATTAGAAGTCGAAACCCTCATAAATCTCATGCTAAAATACAACTCTAACTCGGATTACACAGCCCAAAACCGGTCTGACCGGATTGGGAAACCGGTCTAACCTGTCTGCCTAGGGTGCAGATCTTCCTAAAGCCATATCTCCCTCATTCGGACTCCAAATTAGACGTTCCATATATGAATCTTGATCTACTCGACGAGAGCTATCAAATGATGAAGTCCAATTTACATTTTGAGGACATTAACCATACCGGTCTGACCGGTTTATAGGACCGGTCTGACCTGTGTCGCCTGGTTGTGCCAATTTTAGTCGTCAACATATGCTCCTCTGTTTTTTTAGTAAAGCTTGCGCACCTGAAAACAGAACCAAAATTGTCTAAGCACAATGATAAATAATACATCGGCTATATGTTGCTTCTCTATACTCGTTTATGCATACTAATGTAGCCAAAATAAGATCTTATCAAGTATAAACGTATAATTATGTATGAAGCAAATATTTCGGCTTCTGAACATTTAAATATATTTACCAACAGAAATCTTGATGCGGCCTTGTTGGCCGATCATACAAATCATGGCTCTTTTGTGAAGCATAAGTAGAATGTTGATATTCATAACATGACAAACAAGGATTATACCAAAGCCATGGATTAAAATTGGGTATACGTGAATATGAAGTCCATGGCACATGCATCGATGGAATAAATGATGAAGGCCGCTGAGCGGACCGTTGATGCTCTTTTACCTTTGGTGATGGAGAATTCCTACTTTGATTATCTCCTAACCAATTGCTTCGCTTTTGCTCAGCTATCTTCTGATACTTATGCAACAACTTAGCAAAGCTTGGTTTCTTCTTCATCACCTTGTTCCTTAATGTGACGCTTTCAGCTTTGCCAGAATTTCTGACATGACCGGTTAGACTGGCTTACCCACTGGTTAGACCGGTCCCTTCAGAACCAGTCACTTCGAGATCATTTTGCCCCCCAGTCGAACTTGATTGTTGTTCAGCTATATTATTTGAATCATATTCATCATTGGGAACAATTTGATCAACAAAACTAGCCAATGATTCTTCAACGGTCGGCTTTTCTTCATCTTGTGTCAAATCTGGATTTTTAATCACTCGCCCATCTTTCTTGACATGATAGTCTTATGTTACTTTTTCTGCACAGACCGATTTTGATGATCAAAACAACCATTATTTGTTGGTGATGGCTTATTAATTACCGGCTCTGTAGGTTATATAATCTGGATACAAATAACTAGAAAGAGACGGTATGCACGAATTACAATACCATGGAGGATAAGAATAAGATATGCAACAAAAAGACCCCAACGGCACATGCATAAGTGATTCATATGATGGAAACGGCATTGACATAGGAGAACAATTCCATTGCCGATTCTGATCGTGGAATCGCTGTCTTGGAGTAGATTTTGAGTGTTTTGGATGTTTTGACCGACTAGCATCATTAACATTCTTTTGCCCTTTGGATTTAACTCGAAGCTCTCTAGGAATATGCTTCGATTTTTCCTTTTGATGCTTATGACGACCATTGGATTCAACAGTTTTCCAAACACCAATCTTTGGATTTTTGGGCTTCATCATATTGAGTTTAGATTTATTTTTCAAACCCCTAGACGAAGTGGTTATTACCGGTTGCGGTGCAACCGGCACCTTTGCCTTTGTTTTGCTGCCCTCCAAGCATGGAAGTGCCAGATACAATTTCTATGCTCTCGCTAGAGGGTTTTGGGTCAACAATTTCGGCTTGAATCGGCCGAATTGTATCTTGACCAGCAATATCAGGCAAACTTTTGCAAGGATTGTTAACCGGCTTTTCAATAGCCGACTTTTGAATAACAGGAATTGGATCTACAATCTTCTTTTTATTAACCAGATCATCCACAAAATCAAGCAAACCACTTATAAAGCTAGCTGTGGACTTATTGTGCTTTGGTAGATCATACATCCTCAACTCATCGATGACAGATATCTCCATCATGATGACGCCTTGTTCCGTTACCTGATAACAGTGAGGACGCAATGTCTTATTGACACCCTTGAGTAGGTCTTCAGGTAATCCTTCAAGTGTCATCATATCGCTAGAGCTTGATGAATCGATCATGATAGCCAGATTCTCGTTCCTAGCGGAGTCGCCAAAATGTGTTGACGCAAATTCAGAGCCAACACACAAGAGCAGCGCACCTTGCAGCGCCGTTGCACCAACCGGTCATACCGGTATGGTGGACCGGTCAGACCGGTCTTGTCGGGGCAGCCCGACGAGGATCCAACGAACGTCCGCCCGGGAGGGACCCCGTCAGGACAGGCGCACCTTGGGTTGCCCTAGGCTCAGCAGGCCAGCTAGGGCGCCCTCTCATGCCATCAAGACAGGAGACGAACAGAACATGGGATTGGAAAAGTAGGGTAACGAGAAAGAAAGGTGAAGACGACAAAAAGATAAATATATTTGATAGATTCATTGGGTTCGATCCCTCAATCAGCCGTGGCCCTTTATATTTATAGTGAGGGGAGGTCTTGCTCTATTAGGAGTCGAAACCCTCGTAAATCTCGTGCTAAAATATAACTCCAACTCGGATTACGTAGCCCAAAACCGGTTTGACGTGTCTGTCCAGGGTGCAAATCTTCCCGAAGCCATATCTCCCTCACTCGGACTCCAAATTGGACGTTCCATATATGAATCTTGATCTACTCGACGACAGCTATCCAATGATGAAGTCCAATTTACATTTTGAGTATATTAACCATATCGGTCTTACCGGTTTATAGGACCGGTCTGACTTGTGTCATCTGGTTGTGCCAATTTTGGTCGTCAACAATGTGCCATCGGCATCTCTATTGAAAGAAATATGTCCCATACGACTTGTTGCCTCATTCGTCCACGTCAACCAAAAAAGCTCGGCCTTCGGATCGGCCGTGCGGACGACTGAGATCATGCGATCCCCGGCCATTTGGCAAAAGCACCCTTAGATTTTGTTGAAATCTAACCCACCGCCCTCCCTCCTCTCAAACTGGATATTTTACAAAAACACCCTCGGTTTTCATTGGAATCCAACCCGTCGTCCCTCCCTCCTCTCATGCTGGTAGTATTGCGAATAAACTCTCATGTTTTGTCGAAATATAACCCGCCGTACATCCTCCTCTTAGAAAATCTTTTAAAATAGCCCACGAATTTTGATAAAATCCAACCACCACCACGCAACCCTTTAAATGGGTTATATATTCTTTCCACCTACAATTCGAACATCAAAATGGGTTCAAATCAAAATATGTCCAACATGAAAGTTCTTCAAAATGTTAAAATCTATGATATTTCTATAGAAAAAATTTTAAATTCTAATAGCTTTTATACAAAGTACGGTCAAATATTAGGAAAAAATTTGTATTACCCTAAAAACTAACAATTGCAGCTTCTTTATCAACTAAAGTGTTCGGTCAATTAATATAATTTATTTGTATTATTTACTTCTAAAAATAATGGTGCAGGTTTGTGAATTTTGTAAATGAAATTTAGATTATAACAGTTGCCAATATCCAATAAATGATAAGTAGTTTTCTCTACGCGAAATGTTCATCACTACTTTGAATATATCCTCATCGTTCCGTACAACGTATGCAGAACAATTGTTTATATATCTACTAGCAAACCTGCAAAAAGATATTTTTTAGGATATATCTACTGGTATAACCTAAATTCCATCTACAAAATTCACAAACCTGTTGGATTATTGTAGAGAGTACAAGAGGATTATTTCCATCATACAAAGAACATATACACATATTGCCAATAACGACCAAGTCCTTCGGTGGCCACCCCAACCTGGTGCAGCAACGCTGCGCCCAACGTTTCTAGTAAATATTAATCCTGCATCTGCCACCGAGAAAACCTAATTCCCGTACATGCCATTGCCCTAAAACTGTAATCCTTTATGTGACATGGTTGTTTGCTTCCATTAGCATCTGCCCTGCTGCTCGGTGGCACGTCGGAGGCGAACGAGCGAAGCGGACTCGCCGACCGCCGCAGTCCAGGCGCGCCGGGCCGAGCTCGCGGTCTGCACCATGCGAACGGGCCGAGATCGCGGTCCGCCGCCGCAGGCCACGGGGCCGGGACACAGCGCGCCAGCCGCCGCCGCAGGCCACACGCGCGAGGCAGAGCTTGCGGGCCACACGTCCGTGACGGAGCTCGGGCCCCCGCCATCTCGCTTGCTGAGCAAGTGTGCCAGGTCGGACGGCCGACCTGGCATGAAACCGGGGTGGTTTCCTTAAGTGGGTGTTTTTTTCACGGTTTCGTTAGTTGAAGGTGTAGGATGTCCGATTTCGTAGTGCAGAATCAAAATCGGACGATCGTGATAGTTCAGGATTAAAAAATGGAATTTATCTTTTTCTTAAATCTTAGCTAAAGTTTAGCCCATCCTATTATCACTTCCGTTTGGATAGGCTAATGCTGAAGTTTAGCAATTTGGGGCATTAGCACTTGGATCCAAGCACACCCTAAGAGCAACTTCTACAATAGCACCTAAATTAGACCCTCTAAATACTAAATGAGGGCTGGCTCTATTTTTCAGGGGCTTCTAAATTTTTTTCAACTCCAGTAGTACTTCTCATTCTAAATTATTATAGAGTGCTCCCTAGACACCCCTTAGGAATAAAGGGTGGAGGAGGAAATTTGGAGCCTCCCCAAAATAGAGGGCGTAGTAGAGGGTCTGCTGGAGTGCAACTTTTTTGCTTGACCCTCTAAATATGAGATAGAGGGCTGCTTAGAGGGTCTGCCGGAGTTGCTTGTGCAACTAATGCATCCGTCAAAAACTAAGTAAAAATATTAAAATTATATCCATCCAAAGTGTCTTCTGTGTTAATAAACATGTGCGTGGAGACTAAACACTTAGTTGATTGGCGGTAGAAGGCGCCATCAATCAAACACCCCTTTTCGAGTACACGTCACAGCACCTAGCACAATTCCAAAATAAAATCCAAGGAACATGCGTCCCCTATTGGGCTCGAATGGGCCCCGTTGACCTCTGGTTTGTTTTAGCCTTCGACTAGGAAAGACCCCAAAAGTCGATTCCACTAACCAAATGGCGAAAGGCCAAATAGAATGCAATCATGCAGCAAGGCTTTCCTCCTGCCACACGATAGGAAAGTAAAAGTTCAGCAAACATGGCCGGCAACTTCAAAGCAATGTGGACGAATTAGAGCAGGAGGTCCCCTTCCGGCGGCCGGAGTTCAAAGCAATGTGACGGCGCACGGAGGCGACGAGACGACGACAGGCAGGGCAACCTAATCCACACGGGCATGGTGGCCGGCCTCTTTTCTTCGGTGCGGCTGTGGTAGCATCGTAGCGAGTGGGGCCCGCCGGGGAGCAGGACGGCGACGACTGACGACTGGGATGGAAAAGGTATCTTAATGGAGTCTACCGGAGACTCCAGAGCTCCATGCAACTTGTATGCGCAACGGCTCTCATGGTCACGTGGTCGCCGGCGTCAGCCGCCCACTGCTCACTCCGGCCCTTCGCCGCCGTTGACGGGCAAACTGCAGAGACACGAGTCCAGGTCTATGCAACCAAACAAGTTCCTTCTTCAATCAGTACTGCAGATACCAGGCTTCATGTCCCTGATCTTAGCAGGTGAACACTAAAAGTATGGGCATCCACTTCCTAAATGCTTTCTGCAATTGCACTCGGGGGCTGGATTTTATCGGATGGGAGGAACAATGATTTTCACTGCGCGAGGTTGCAACTAGATCTGGTGGCTACAGTGCTTGGAGAAGGTGAAAGGCAAGGCAGTGAAAATATGAATGACGGCGTGAAAGAAAAAAAATTCTAAGTTACCATGAGATTAAATATCCTGCAGTGGACCTACGCTTATTGTGCAGAAGTTGAAGAATTTTTCAAATAAATTTTATTTACAGATTTATGCCATGACTTTTGATTTTTTTTTCAAATCTGGAACTTTAGATTAAAAGGCTCGGGAGCTGTGGGACAGGTGTCATCAGGAGCTTATTTTTTAAAAATTCTTAAAAGATAACGAAAGAAGATTCAAGATAGATTTGATCTTCAGTCTAATTCTTCAATTCAACCTAAGGCTCGGGGGCTACTCCATATGGAGTACGAGTTCATCGCACCCCATATAAAAGAAGACTTGAAGACTACTACTTGGGGCATGAGCACCTCATAGCCTCGATGCAGCCAAGAAAAGTACTCGAAGACACCTTCAAGATGTAGTTCAGGGAAGAACTTGAAGACACCTTCAGAAGTACTCGAAGCCTGCAGTACTCGACTACGAAGAGCTCGAGGGTTTGTCAGACCCAGGGCTACGGGACTGTGCACGACATGTATATCTCCTAAGATAGGGGATGGGGCATGACCCACCCCCTACTTGTAAAGAGTTAGGACTAATCGATATAGATGCAAACTACCCGAGTTGTATTTGGGTAGGCTTCCTGCGCAAGTATCAGGTTAGGATTTCCATGTAACCCTATCCCCCGAGACTATATAAGAGCAGGCAGGGACCCCCTCCAAAGAATCCAACACATCAGCATCATCATCTAAGGCAATAAAAACCACCACACATGACGTAGGGTATTACGCTCTCGGCGGCCCGAACCTGTCTAAACTTCGTGTTCCTTGCACCTTCGAGTTCCTAATCTCGGTGGCACCCTACCTACTATCTACCACCTCGGTGGTATCCCTCGGTAGGATTGGCGGTAAAACACCGACACTAGCCGCGCACAGGCTCGGGGCTACTGACGGGGTTAAGTACCACGGGTACCTCTAAGCACGGCCCTCAAGGGTCTAATCAGGGAACTAGCCGACAAGAGCTGGACAATCAGGCCCCGTTGACAGGACGCGCGGACAGGACCGACTCACTAGCAGAAGAAGCCCCGACGGTCCACCGACTATCGAGCCAGGAACACATGGCGCCTCCCCGACCCACGACACCACCATGGGGTTCGGGAGGCCCGGAGCAGTGCCAGGGAGTGAGCCCAGCCCCTGCGGCTCCCTAGGAGGCGCGAGCCGCATTAACTGGACAAGACGTGTGTTGGCGTTTCGTAGCGTCATCACTAGGATAGATGTTTCCCAGCAACGGCGCTAGAAATATCGTGGGGTATTTCTTACATTACAGAAGGATCCGCAAGCGCACGGAATACCGTTATAGCATTTTACCCGTGAGTATGGGGTCGTATTTATATTTCCGCAGGGAAGGTGGCGGTTATTGGAATAGATTAGTGTATTGATTAGTTCTAGCATGGATATTCTATTGAATAAATAGGGGTAAGATAATATATGGTAAAGAGGTAGTGTGACACACAAGTTACTCAAGTTCTAACTCTATGCAAAGCTTACAGGAAGGGAGAAAGAAAGAAGAAAACTAATCTAAGGACTTATGTGCTCATAACTAAGCAGACAGTCTATACTAGGCACTCACATACATCCACATGATTAGGAACGGGCTCTAGGCTCCCAGTAATCACCGAGAGACCGCATCGGATATGGCTAGGTTGCCACTAGATCCTCACAGCTATTTTGTGCACCTCCTACAGCTACTACACGAACGGGGAGGGTTACGCTGGACGGACATGGCTGTCACCACCTGCCGCCTACCTCATCTAACCATGGTATAGAGCCACATCCAGCAAAACTGATTAGCCCAGACACCACGTCTACACTAATAAGCGATACTCTAATGCTCCGCGCGGAGCCCCCACCCTTCGGATGGACAGACATCACACTAGAGCAAACATGTGAATACTAGAACCAATGTCGTAGCCTAGATGTCTTACCACGTCTAATCATGCAAGATATAAACTAAGCATAGCACACATATCTGAATACACATAACACATACTATACGAGTACACTAAACTAGAAGATAACTCTATTAAGGAATTCCGAATATTACAAAGGAGAGGAAGAGTAAAACCCATACCGAACACTCCTAGGCAAGAGTAAAACCCATACCGAACACTCCTAGGCAAGACTCGGTAACCGAAGAAGAGCTACTTTACCTAAACTCCACTATCCTAAAGACTAAGCAAGAGAGAAACTTGAGAGAGGCTTCAACTTGTGGTGTGTCCAATAGTAGCACCCCCCCTCATATTTATAGAGGTGAGTGAGGGGGGTGTGGAGCAGCTCCTCAACGCCCAAATAACCGAAGCCTTGCCAAACCGCCATTGGGAGCCAATAGGGAAGCGCCACATCAAAGGGGATAGGTCGGTTCCCCTTGGCCGGGTCGGCCGACCTACATGGTTCGGCCGACCTGGGCTTGGCCCAGACCGGGCCAGCTTCTTGTGGGTGGCTGCAATGTGGGCCCTGGTCGCTCCTGTGCGTGAGTGGGGTCTGACCAAGGTCGGTTGCATGCTTTGGTGGGCCCTTCAATCCATGGGAGTCCAAATGGCGCGCTCTAATTGGTCGACGTCACTTGCCTTGGATTGAGGTGCTTCATTACACTTGAATTCTGCTCAATTTCACTACATTGCAAATTCTCTAAGGGAAATGTGGAAACAACATTATTCTAGATAAATATGCAAGTTAAATATGCTAGTCATCCCAATTTTTTGATCAAATTAACACTCGAAATTGGTCCGCAGCGAGCGTCAACAAGAACCCCCAAGATGTCCTTTGCTCGTCCCGAGCAAAACAGGACAAATCAGGATGTTGATAAGAAAATTGTTAGACTCATTACCTGCTGTCGTGTTAAGTCTGAGGCATAGATGATCTCCTTGAGAATGAGTGATGTTGGCATGAGTACCTGGCCCTTGTTGCCTTCATCATCTATGGGGCTTATGAGCTTCTCCTCATCTTGAGCTGTTGAGAGTTAGAACAGTCGATAGAGCAGTACTTACCTTACCTTTGCTCAACAATCCATCTGAAAATTTTCTTTTTGAAAATAGTAAAACAAGATTAAGTTCCTCGAATGATTCACTCAGGTCTGCTCAATGGTGTATGAATCCTTACCAAGGCACTTCTCCCTTCTCATAACGAAAGCTTTTGTGGAGCTCACGGTAAGGAATGGATGAAACATACCTGCATTTCATATATTGCCAAGACAAAGAGTGGATCTATGGAGAAAATAAGTCATATCCCATGATCAAGAGGTGCGTGTGCGTGGAAGGATGGAAGGTATGGTTACTCTTTTTGGCTTGTGATCTCTCTCCTCTTTATTTTATTTTGTATTTTCCTTTAGACATGGCTATCCCCCTTTTTATTCTTTCTTTTCTCTTTTTTTTCTGTTTTTTGGGTCATGCTTCTTTGGTATGACATCTCTTCTCTTTTTTTCGGGGATGGCCAAGCCTAATTCTTTCTCAGGGAGAACATGAGGAGAGACCACAGACTTAATGGAGCATTTATTTGGTGGATGGATGGATTTGCTAATTCCCAGTGTAGGAATGTTGCAATGGGTGTAACGTGTGCATGATGTTGATCAAGAGAATATGAAAAGCATCTCACTAGGGTCACAACAATTTGACAAAACCCAATGAAATAGCAAGCAGCATATGTGTAGGGTCTTTCAATGTAAATAACATATGGCTTTGGTAGGACTTGGAACATCATTGAGGAACTTGTCTTTCTCTTTTTAAATTTTGAAAACAAAATACTCCAGATATCATGCTTCACTTAGGACAAGATTATAAAGCTCCATCTTCCATATCTAAACTCACAACAACCTAGACTTTGATAAAGCACGTGCAACCCACGAGACGTTTGGGTTCATGGTAGAAAGGTTTAAACAGCCAACATACTCAAACTTAGGAAACACCATGCTTTAGGACTAAGCAAGATAGACAAGCACGAGCATAATAATTATTCATCCTTTCAACTTAGGAAGACTAAACATTCTTACCATGCATATGGATAAGGGAAATTAAAGAAGAAAATATTTGTTTTGTTTTTTAGAGTTTTTTAATCTTTATTGAAAGTAGTAAAGGATACAGTTCACTTGGTGGAAGGACTTCCCCAAGCTAGCTCTTGGTTTAAGGTCCGATGAGCAGGACCCTCTCCATACCTGTTTAACTTGAGGTGAATCGTCCATACCTGGAGAGGATGTCGAGAATGATGACGTCTTCTTCTTTCTCCTCACCTTCTTGGTTTTCTTCTTCGCTGATGTCAGTGGTGTGGGAGTTGGATCCTCGGGTGTGAGATTGTGTATCTCCCAGTCTTCGAACCATTCCGATTCTGTCCCCAGCCCTTGTTCTTTGCTATCCTCATGAAGTAGGTATACTTGTTCACGCCTATTGCGAAACCTGAAATGCATGATCCTCCTCACAATCTTGAAACTGATTCTTCCAGTCCCCACATCTATTCTGGCCTTGGCTTCTCTCAGGAATGGTCGCCTAAAGATGAGCGAGATTCACAAATCACCCTTCATGTCAAGGACTACGAAGTCTGCAAGGACGAATGCATTCCGGACTCGCACTAGGAGATTCTTCACGATTCCCTAGGGATATCATATCGTGGAGTCGGCCAGCTACACACACATGCAAGTAGGGGAAAGAGCAGGATAAGATAGTTCTTTGAAAGTTACCTTGGGCATGATGTTGACGCTTGCTCCAAGGTCGCAAAGGGCATTCTCATAATAACAGTCGTATATAGAGCAGTTGATCATTGGGCTTCCGGGATCCTCCTTTATAGTTACCTCTATATCGCCCCAAGAACTCTTCCGAGGGCGTTTGAGTCTTTCTGCATAGTTAGTAAAGAATTTACCACGCGATGGCTTACCCCATTTGGTGGTTATTGCATTAACGCTCTCCAGGGGAGCCTTGGGTTGGCCCGGGATCTTTCCTGTTTCTGCAGAAGGAACAGCGGCGGTCAGCTGAGCTAGTTGAGTTTCAATCATCTTGTTGAAGCTCAGCTTGTTCTTGAGTGTTGAGGAGATGCCATCCATCTTCGCTTGGATAGTCTCCAAGGTCTTGTCATTGGCAACAAGCTTCTTTTGGATTGCTTCGTTGGTCTTTGCTTGGCTTAATACAAGATCCCTCAAGGAAGGTTGTTTAGGATTAAATGAATTTGAATTACGATTACCTCCTTGGTAGTAGGGGTGCGACTGGTTCCACCCCTGACCTCCTTGTGGATGAAACCCATTGTTGTTGTTCATGAACATGACATCTTCCTGGGTTTCGGGGCAGTCGTTCCCCGAATGTCTGACATTCCCACAGACCTCGCAAGTCATACGAGAATCTAAGGCTTGTAGTACCTGAGTTGGAGCCTTTTCTTGGGGGCGTTCATCAATCTTCTTGATGAGGAGGTCGAGCTTGGCGGCGATCATGTTCGTCCCCTTGACGGAGTGCATGCCCCTCTGGTGAGGTTGGAGACGTTCGTTGTTCCAACCTTGGTTGGACACCATCTTCTCGATCAAAGTTTTGGCCCTGTCAATGGTTAGCGAGAAGAAAGCACCACCTGCAACAGCGTCTATATGGTCACGGGCTGTTGGAGTCAGCCCGTTGTAGAAGTTCCGTAGAATGAGCCAAGCCTCCATCGCATGATGAGGACATGCTAGGATGTACTCCTGAAGCCGCTCCCAAGCTTCAGTTATTGACTCATTTGACGCCTGCTGAAAACTGGAAATCCTTCCCCGAAGAGCATTGGTTTTACCCAACGGGAAGAACTTCGCGAGGAATGCCTTGGCACACTCATCCCATGTAGTCACTGCAATTCTGTTGGTGTAGAACCACTGCTTCGCCTTCCCCAGAAGAGAAAATGGAAACAGACGCAGTCGAATTGCATCCTTTGTGACTCCCTTGATGACAAAAGTGTTGCACAGTTCCAGGAACTGTTGGAGATGTGCATTGGCATCCTCATTGGCCTTGCCACAGAATGGGCTGGCCTGCGCCATCATGATTAGACCCGTCTTGATTTCATAATTTTCAGCCTCAGCATTAACATTTGGCCTGATTGGGACATTGTCGGCCGAAGGAGCTGAGTAATCTCGGAGAGTCTTCTGAGCCATAATCTTGGAGGTTGATGGTGCGATATTGACTGTTTCACCTGTCGAGAGAATAATCTGAGGAGGAACGACGCGAGGTCGAACTCTTCTCAAAAGTGACTTCGAATTCTGAGTGAAATTTTGCGGCTGGTCAAAACCAGTCATACACTACCCTGTCTTCACACAAAAAGAGAGAAGACAAAGCCAAGTTAGCCTATTTAGACAATTGAACACCATTTTAGAATTTCATCAACCACTTGATCTATTCTTTTAACCAGTGCCTTCCCCGGCAACGGCGCCAAAAATGCTTGTTGGCATTTTCTAGCGTCATCACTAGGATAGATGTTTCCCAGCAATGGCGCCAGAAATGCCGTGGGGTATTTCTTACGTTACAGAAGGATCCGCAAGCGCTCACGAAATACCGTTGTAGCATTTTACCCGTGGGTACGGGGTCGTATTTATATTTCCGCAGGGAAGGCGATGGTTATTGGAATAGATTAGTGTGTCGATTAGTTCTAGCATGGATATTCTATTGAATAAACAGGGATAAGATAATTTATAGTAAAGAGGTAGTGTGACACACAAGTTACTCAAGTTCTAACTCTATGCAAAGCATACATCAAGGGAGAAAGGAAGAAGAAGGCTAATCTAAGGACTTATGTACTCCTAACTAAGCATACAATCTATACTAGGCACTCACATACATACACATGATTAGGAACAGGCTCTAGGCTCCCAGGCATCACCGGGACACCGCACAGGATATGGCTAGGTGGCCACTAGATCCTCACGGCTATTTTATGCACCTTCTATGGCTACTACACGAACGTGGAGGGTTACGCTAGACGGATAGGGCTGTCACCACCTGCCGCCTACGTCATCTAACCATGGTATAGAGCCGCATCCAGCAACACTGGTTAGCCCAGACACCACGTCTACACTAATAAGCGATACTGTAATGCCCCGCGCGGAGCCCCCACCCTTCGGATGCCTAGATGTCGTAGCCTAGATGTCTTACCACGTCTAATCATGCAAGATATAAGTCCTAGATATAAACTAAGCATAGCACACATATCTGAATACACATAACACATACTATACGAGTACGCTAAACTAGAAGATAACTCTATTAAGGAATTCCAAATATTACAAAGGAGAGGAAGAGTAAAACCCATACCGAACACTCCTAGGCAAGATTCGGGAACCAAAGAAGAGCTACTTCAACTAAACTCCACTATCCTAAAGACTAAGCAAGAGAGAAACTTGAGAGAGGCTTCAACTTGTGGTGTGTCCATTAGTAGCACCCCCTCATATTTATAGAGGTGAGTGAGGGGTGTGTGCAGCAGCTCCTCGGCGCCCAAATGACCGAAGCCTTGCCAAACCGCCATTGTGAGCCAGTAGGGAAGCGCCACGTCAAAGAGGTCGGCCGACCTAGGTTTGGCCTAGACCGGGCCCAGATTTTTCTTGGTGGCTGCCATGTGGGCCCTGGTCGCTCCTGTGCATGAGTGGGGTCTATCCAAGGTCGGTTGTATGCTTTGGTGGGCCCTTCAATCCATGAGAGTCCAAATGGCACGCTCTGATTGGTCGACGTCACTTGCCTTGGATTGAGGTGCTTGTTTACACTTGAATTCTGCTCAATTTCCCTACATTGCCAATTCTCCAAGGGAAATATGGAAACGACATTATTCTAGATAAATATGCAAGTTAAGTATGCTAGTCATCCCAATTTCCGGATGAAATTGACGCTCGAAATTGGTCCGTAGCGAGCATCAACAACGTGCGCGCGCACCCTCGCACGACAACGGGGGTAGGGGCGTCGCCTATAGACTTTAGGACCGTAAGGGATGCCCCCGGTCAGCCGGACCATCATGACACCGTGACCTATGTCCGCACCGAACGCAGCACCGAGGCTTGTCATGCAAGACAAGCCGCATTGGGCTGCCCTCCGCTACCAGGCATAGGTCGACTGGGGGAACGCCAGGCTAACAGGCCTTGCCCCAGGACGCTGACCTCCCGACCTCAGAAGGGAGGCTGGGCATTCTCCGCCGATAGGAGGCCCGCCCCGGCGCAGCATGTAGGATTACCGACTAGAGGGGGGGGGGGTGAATATGCGGTTTCTACTAAAAACACAAACACTAGGCAAATGTAATTAGTACCACAAGAGAGCTCCTAATTCTACCAACTCCTAGCACTCATGAGGTTTTGTAGCCTAGGGTGACAAGTTGCAATTCAATTCTAGTAACGTAAGAAGCTCAAGATAAATTGCATAAAAAAATTGAGCCAAGAGATAATGAGCACGAGACAAGAATTTTTCCCATGGTGTCGATAACTTGCCGATCACCCCTAATCCATGTTGAGGTGGACTCAAAGATTCCAACCACTCCTCTATCAAGAACCACTCTTGATCTTGAGCCGGCTTGAAACAATGAGCCTCTCCAAACCTCGATTCCACTAGAGTTGCTCTTTACCACTCCGGCGAGACTAGCACAAGAACCTCTAACAATCAATCCGGGGCTCCTTCACAACCTTCTTGAAGGCCTCAACGGATTCACCTTCTCCAAGCCATCTAGGAGGCAGCAACTGTTGATGTTTCCTAGCGTCACGAAATAAATCCACAAGCGCACGGATACCATTGTAGCTTTCACCTAAGAGTATTCCAAGGGTATCATATCCACTCAGGAACGTGTGTATATTCTCTAAGGTTCAAGTTCATCAAAGGACACCTCACCAGTTAGAGGCAAGGAGTAGAGAGGATTCCTAAGGCTAAGAATCAAAGGTAAGCTAGAACTATCCTAGTTATTCGCGTCGGGCTACTGGCTTCCCACAGAATAAAACTGGTGAGTTCCAGCATTACGGCACTGGGATATACCAGAATAGGGAGGGTTCCGCTTGATAGACAGGGCTGTCACCACCTGCTACCTACCTCATCTAACCATGGGATATACCACAACCAACAGGTAAAGACTGATCTAGACACCACATCTACACCGTTCCTTACTAACTCTAGAATCGTTCCTATTCTAGAGGCATCCACTACACTAGCGAACTATTGATCCGGTAAACAACTAGGGGGGACTAGCTCTAAAATTAACTAAGAAACTAAAGAACAAAGGATGTCACAAACACTTACAATGATTGATAAGCATCCGTTGAGGTACAAGTTGGAGAAGAGCGCCGGTGACCGAGCGGCACCTCCCCGACTCCTCCTCACTCTCTCCCTAACTCCTAAGAACTACCTAGGCAGCCTACACCTCTAAAGAGGAGCTCCAAGCTCCAAAAGTGAGAGAGGAGGTGAAGGTGAGTTGTGTACTCTTTAGAAGCCCCTGCCCTTGTATTTATAGGGGTGAACCAGGGTGCTCTCGCCCGGGATTGCAGCTCTATCACCTGGAACGGACCTTGGGGTCCAATGAGGAGTTGCCACGTTCAGGCTTTAAGTCGGTGGAGCTGGTCCTGGGTCGGCCGACCTACCTGGGTCGGCCGACCCAAGTCTGGCTCCAACTAGGCTCAGCTTCGGTCAGGTGGCTGGTAAGTGGGCCCTCTGATCCTAGGCAGGTGAGTTGGCGCTGTCCTAAGTTGGTTGCATGCCCATGTGGGCCCTTCAATCCATGTGATGCTGAATGCTTGCGCCTGATTGGTCGGAAGGGTCGCGAGTGTGTTGCCTTGCACTTGAGGTGTGTTTCCTGATTTTTTTGAGTTGCATACACATATTCACCAACACATATAGAATTTGGTAATTAAACACCTGCTCTTTGTTGGTTGGTGCACCTCGATCTGTCGGCATTTTATGGCATGGATTCTGGTGCTTGTTTTACTTGCATTTCTTGCCCAAATCCCTACATTGCAAAATCTCCGAGGGAAATGTGGAAATGATATTATTTGGGTTAAATATGCAGGTTAAGCATGGTAGTCATCCCACTTTTCGGGTCAAATTGACGCTCACAATTGGTCCGTAGCAAGCGTCAACAAGACCCCCCACACTTCCTCTTTGCTTGTCCTCGAGCAAAGCTTAGGACTAAGGTGGAACACCATTTCCTTTTGATATGATACCTGCATATAGATTATTCCAAACTTCACCCTTACCTATGAATCTTGATGTGTCTACCATAATAGTTTGGGAAGTTGAAGAGCGGAACGGTATTGACTTGGGTCTCTTCCACTTCCCTGTTGTATGACTGGGTGTTTTGAAAGATTTTCGAAAGGACCAACCATAGCTTTACTCCTCCATGGGATCTCTCATTTCACTCAGTGTGTTTATATCCTCACCAAGGCATTGCCTCTTTTCAACCTACTTCTAAAGATAGCTTATGTGGAAACAAAATAATGACTCTACCGGCTTTAAGAACCAGGGAGCCCTAACATTTATTGGAACTAAAATTTAATCTCACCATGAGACTTACTCAAGCAAGGCAGAATTGACGTTGCATCAACATGAGCTAAAGAGGGTATACTCACAGTAGAACCTTGAGGGTGATATGTACCTCCTTCCTATGTTGTGCAACATGAATTCGATGCCTTGGCTTACCTTTCCATTTGAATTCAGCTCAACGACTTACCCACTTGCATTTGAACATTTTCCTACTGGGGTCAGTCCACATATACAACCGATATCTATACAAGTATTAACTCTAAGGTTCATTAACCAAACTTGGCACCATGTCTAGTTTGATTAAAGAAGACTTTTTAACCTAAGCACCATGCTTAATTTAAAAAGGCCTATGAATGCATTCCAGACACACATTCAACCTAGAGCACATGAGCAAAGATAAAGGAAGCATGACAACATGATCAAGCTTTATTGAAAGAAAGAAAAGCATGAGCTTGAAACTGGTGATCCTCGGGTTACCTCCCGGAATGGCTTTGTTTAAGGTCAAAAGCAGGACATACCTGAGAGAACTTACCATGGTGTTTTCTTGATGAAGAACCTCAGTACTGCCACCGTAGTAACTCCTCTCTCTCTTTTTTTTCTTCTTTTTATGAAGCAAGATACAAGAACGAACACCATCTCCAAACTAAGGTAAGAGTTGGCATAAAAGGAACTTATTTGGGATCTCACGTACCTCCCCCACACTTGGAGTTTGCGTTGCTGGGCAACACAACTCAAGTGTGTGGAGTTCAAGCCTCCCTTCATAGTCGTTCCCTCACCAAGAATTACCTTGGTGTTGTAGTCGGTGTAGCTCTCATGTTCTTAGGCATCACCTGTCCTTTGTTCTTTTTAATCTCCACCTGAAATGGTTAGCGACCAAAAATACCCGAAGGAAAAGCTTATCCTAAAACATGGTCTTGCTTTTTTTATTGAAGGGAAATAAAATGATAATCTGCGTTATCTCCCGGCAGTGCTTTGTTTATGGTCAGAAGCTCGACCATGGGAACTTCCTCTTGCAGCTATCGTTGGCGATGTCGTTCCCCTCTCACCACCGATTGTTGATGTCATGAAGCCTTAGCTGCAAGGTTAGCAGCACAAAGCATCCACGAAATTTGCAATATTTATGATAAACATATGCATCTACAACCAACCTTCTGAAGATTTTGCAAAAGAGGACCTTAAGGTGGTTGTAGTCCTCGTGCGTTCTTGCGGCATAAAGCATGCCTGACTCTAGAGAGGCATTGAATGAGCATTGTCCTTGGGGTATTACAAGAATGAGACTCCCATGCTCACTTAAGGAATCCTTCTTTTCGGACTCCAGAATCGGCGCCTCACAAAATTCCATGACCCATGGATTCTCCATGTCAAGAGATTCATCATGAAAGATCGAAGTTGTATATCGAGCGTGGTCAAGAACAACGTACTCTGGGCCAGCGAGAAGAGGCTCTAACTCGATCGAGGGTGATGATGATCGTTCATCTTCACAAAGGTGAAGAATTTCTTCTGAATCATACTCTTCGGAAATCGCAGATTTTGCAACTTCAGAGAGAATGGGTTCAAATGATACGGACGGAGATGTATGCATCATCTTCTCGAGCGTGTTTTGCTTGGGAAGAGAATTCACCATAGGATTTTCTAAATAGAAGGTAGTGATGGCAGAGGCGGGTTCTCTAAGCTTTTCATCTAGGCTCCCTTGAGGTGTATCCAGAAGTTTTTCTAGAGGGTAGCCTAGGAGAGGATCAAGATCGAGGATATCAAAGATATGAAAGTCTAGCTTGATCTCAATCTTATCCATTGAGAGCATCACGGCACTTGCGACCCCCCCGACATTCAAGGATATGTCCATAGGGACAACTCTTGATGAGCTTGTCGGATGGTCCTAGCGTAACATTGCCCAAAAGTGTGTATGCTAGGTGCCATGGCCTGATATTAACCTCCATGAGGGGGTTAAGATGGGCTTCTACGGAAATTCCCCTTATAGAGTAGGGGATGATCGTCGAGGGTGAAATATTCCAAATTGCTTCAGAAAAGTGTCTCACATCATCCGACAATTCCTCCTTCATGACCTCCATGAGATTTGCTTTGTTTAGAGGATCGAGGGATAAAGGAGGTACCGTAGGCCTGAGGGAAGGTTCTGTCAAGGGATTTTGAGATCGATCCGTGTGGACAGAAAAGGGCTCCTCCCCTGATTGGGCATCGAAGAGATTCGAGGTGTTTTTATTGTTTCCAGATGGACCATCCTCAAATTGAGAAGAGAACATTGAAAGTTGAATTTCTTCTCCCTCTGATGTTCCTGGTTCAAGGGAGAGCTCAATAAACGAATCTTGGGATGTGGGAGATGAAAGCTCGGAATTCGCTGTTGAAAGACTCTCATGGCTTGACTCGTATTCCTCTCGACAGGTTCATTACGATCAATAGGGAAAGACGAGTCTTCTAAGAGGTGACCTAGAATCTCTCTTCCTTCTGTCAGAGTTTTGTGCGTAAATGAACCTCCGGTGGCGATATCAAGGTCAAGGGCAGATTTCATGTCTAAACCCGAATAAAAGATGTCCAATGATACATCTTCGGGTATAGACAAGTCTGGGCTAGATGCCAAAAGGCATGAGAATCTAGCCCACGTTGCACCTATGGACTCCTTCTCTAATTGCTTGAAGCTGAGGATGTCAATCGGTAGGGATTCTATGCTCCGTAAGGGAGAACGAGTAACAAAAGTCAACTCTAAATTCTCCCCAATTATCGGTCATACTCCCTATCGTGCGAGTGTACCATTGCTCCACCTTCCCTGTGAGAGAGAGAGGAAACAACTTCCACCGCAATGTTTCCTGTGTCATACCTAGGATGTCCAAGCATGAGGACAGTTCCTCAAACTTTTGTAGATGATCGTCGAGATCTTCATTAATTGCTCCAGAGAAGGGTCGATTCTGAAACATGGCTATAATTCTTAAAGTTGGTAAGTGCTTATAGAGCTCACCCCTTGGGAGAGAGAGCTGTTCGATGGATAGCTTCTCCATGGGTAGCGGGGGTAAAGGTAGAATGAAAGAAATGAAAAAAGGTACGAGGGTGAACTAGGTCCGAAGAGAATATAGCAACCGTTCCCCGGCAACGGTGCCAGAAAGCTTGTTGACGTTTCCTAGCGCACGGATACCGTTGTAGCTTTCACCGAAGACTATTCCAAGGGTATCGTATCCACTGAGGAACGTGTGTATATTCTCTAAGGTTCAAGTTCATCCAAGGACACCTCACCAGTTAGAGGCAAGGAGTATAGAGGATTCCTAAGGCTAAGAATCAAAGGCAAGATAGAACTATCCTAATTATTCGCACCGGGCTACTGGCTTCCCACAGAATAAAACTGGTGAGTTCCAGCATTACGGCACTGGGATATACCCGAACAGGGAGGGTTCCACTTGATAGACAGGGCTGTCACCACCTGCTACCTACCTCATCTAACCATGGGATATACCACAACCAACAGGTAAAGACTGATCTAGACACCATATCTACACCGTTCCTTACTAACTCTAGAATCGTATCTATTCTAGAGGCATCCACTATACTAGCGAACTATTGATCCGGCAAACAACTAGGGGGGACTAGGGACTAGCTCTAAACTTAACTAAGAAACTAAAGAACAAAGGAAGTCACAAACACTTACAATGATTGATAAGCATCCGTCGAGGTAAGAGTTGGAGAAGAGCGCCGGTGACTGACTGGCACCTCCCCGACTCCTCCTCACTCTCTCCCTAACTCCTGAGCACTACCTAGGCAGCCTACACCTATAAAGAGGAGCTCCAAACTCAAAAAGTGAGAGAGGAGGTGAAGGTGAGTTGTGTACTATTTAGAAGCCCCTCCCCTTGTATTTATAGGGGTGAACCAGGGTGCTCTCACCCGGGATTGCAGCTCTATCACCTGGAACTGATCTTGGGGTCCAATGAGGAGCTGCCACGTGCAAGCTTTAAGTCGGTGGAGCTGGTCCTGGATCGGTCGACCTACCTAGGTCGGCCGACCCAAGTCTGGCTCCAACCGGGCTTAGCTTCGGTCAGGTGGCTGGTAAGTGGGCCCTCTGATCCTGGGCAGGTGAGTTGGCGCTGTCCTAAGTCAGTTGCATGCCCATGTGGGCCCTTCAATCCATGTGATGCTGAATGCTTGCGCCTGATTGGTCGGAAGGGTCGCGAGTGTGTTGCCTTGCTCTTTATGGTGTGTTTCCTGATTTGTTTGAGCTGCATACACATATTCACCAACACATATGGGATTTAGTAATTAAACACCTGCTCTTTGTTGGTCATCGCGCCCGGATCTGTCGGCATTTTATGGCAAGGATTCTGGAGCTTGTTTTACCTGCATTTCTTGCCCAAATCCCTACATTGCAAAATCTCCAAGGGAAATGTAGAAATGATATTATTCGGGTTAAATATGCAGGTTAAGCACGGTAGTCATCCCGCTTTTCGAGTCAAATTGACGCTCAAAATTGGTCCGTAGCGAGTGTCAACAGCAACCTCCAAGAGTAAAAAGTTGATGATGCTTGCTTGAAGACTCCCTAGTGCCACAAAGCTCAAACAATTGATGCAATGCACTAGGATACTCTCATACTCTCAAGAATGCAATCTCTAAGCAAAGTGAGTGAGAGAGAGAGAGGAGGGAACTAGCTCTAGAATGTCAAGGAAGCTTTTCAAAGTGCCAAGAGACCTCGCCCATGGCCGGGCATGAGGTATATATATCCACCCCCTCAAAATCTAGCCGTTACACTTCAAACCCATGAAAACAGAGCCAGTTATCGTTTATTTTAGAAGGTTTAGTTCTTGTTAGTCAAGTAATCTCGTCATCAACTAGGGTTTATTAGCGTAGCCTATAAACATCAGCCTACGGGCTTGTAATCAGACTATCCCTTGATCTATCAAACACATCTAATTTTTTACCTTTATATTTTTGCCCTAGGAGTAGGAGTAACGTAGTTTCTCAATGAGTTCTTCAGCAAGCTGGGCTGCATCGCCTCGATCTCCAGTTCGCCGCAATCTTCATCACCGGATATCCCAGATACCCAACTTCCGGGCGCATCGCTGTCGTTGGCTGTAGTTCTTATCCACCAGTTATCGAGTACCTTGGATCTTCGACTGACGACGCATCGCTTCTGTCCTGATCTACGGTATTCACCGGTTATCAATTCTCATCATATCTTGTAAGGCTGCATCAATTTGATCTCTTGCTAGATGTGGTAGAATCACAGTTATCCAGCTCAGATTAAGCTTTCTAATCGGTTGTCTATCAAGTTCTATCATTCCAATTATTGTGTATGGAGTAGCCGATTGGATCTTATTGTGGGTGTTGTTTTGTGAAGCTTTATTAAGTTTGCGTTTTAGTATTCTTAATACTGCTTTGCACTTGTATCGGCTGTCTAGCCGATAGTCCTCACATTTTATGTATTCAAATCTGTTTTGGATAGCCGATGAGCCGCTCATGCTCATCAGGATGTTGTAATCGGCCTCATGGCCGATTATTTATTTATCATGCTTTATTTTGCTACACCATTACTGCTACTGGTGTTAGGACCGCATCGGCCTGATCGGCCGATCGCCGTAAGCTTCAAAAGAGTTATCTTCACCTCGTTAGTTGAATGGTCAAGCTGACTGGCACGCCGCGCACACCATGCGCGCCAATCTGGATTCTGCACTAGAGTTAAGCAGATCTCCCAGGTCCTCTTGTGGGTCAATGCAGGGTCTGTCATCGTCAGGATTTTGCGTCAACACATTTTTGGCATGCCTAGTGGGACCAAATTAAATTGAATATTGCTATTGACCCAGCTGGTGGTATTCAAGCCGAATGTCTAAGGAAAAAATCATGAGGAAAAAATTAATGAAGATATGCCATGCCACCTGGTGTCAGACATTCAGGGAAGTTGTGCCAATAACTACGAGATAGCCGATACATCTATCGGCTCCATGATGGGACACGACAAAAACTTCATCAGTATTGCCAGAAGTCAGCAACTTGGAGGACATGATCGAGGTCACCATGCAAGACCTCAACAAAGAGCAGAAG
The DNA here is from genome assembly GCA_032594955.1 of Panicum miliaceum. Lineage (NCBI taxonomy): Eukaryota > Viridiplantae > Streptophyta > Magnoliopsida > Poales > Poaceae > Panicum > Panicum miliaceum. The sequence goes on along the minus strand of CM064061.1, from coordinate 41,205,934 downwards.
CTATATCTGGAGTCCTTCAACGAGACAAGAAACAGAGCGGTGCGGAAGGTCAGCTTGCCAACTCCGCCCAGTCCGGTAGATCTATTGGCCGAAAGCGGCTGGTGCGCGGACGGCAGGTTGTAGGCGGCAACCCGGGATGGCGATACGGCCCCGCATACTTCTTAGTCGGTACATCGGCTTTAACCAGGAGATAATGCCGATGACGAAAGACACCTATCATCAACAAGTGTCATTGCCAATCAACTCGCAACGGCAGACAACACAGTAATAGGTGGCACACAGTTCAACGGGATTCCTCTAGGCTATCGCATAGTGGTAGACTATGGAAGACCCAGCCAATTGCGTCAGATGAACACATCGACTGCTCGACAGCTGATGCAGTACAATATCTAGCCCGAGCAGATACAGAATGCCAGATTTCTCCAAATTTTCAAGGCAGGACAACCTGTCCATCATCGAGCACGTTAGCCGATTCATTGCTCGATGTGGTGAGGCGGAGGCAGAAGATACACTCAGAATCAGATTATTCCCGTTGTCCCTGTCTCGATCGGCCTTCACGTGGTTCGCTTCGATACCACCCAATTCCATCAACCATTGGGCCGATCCAGAGAACCAGCTCTACAAGTACTTTGTCGGCATTCATGAGATACAACTTGGAATTTGATTGTGATCCGATGCAGGAGTGATAAGTTGGTTCCAGATTATATGCAGAGATTCTGTAATGCCAGGAGATGATGCTTCAGTCTCTACTTATCAGATAGTCAGCTTACTAAGTTAGCTTTCCATGGACTTCTATCTGCACTGGAGGAAAAAAGCATTTTGTGCAAGAGTTCGAGAGTCTTGGCCACATCATCCAGAAGATATCGGCTCTTAAAAGCTGGTACCAAGATCCTCGGGGGGAGCGGGGGCTGGGTACTAGAAGCGCATTTCACATGTTGAACTCCAAGGATCGGGCTCTTAAGAAGAAGCCGATATTGGCCTGACGGAGTGGACCAAGGTATCATATCAGTCGAGGAGTTAAAGGAAAAAAATATACTGCGAGTGGCACAACTCCACATTTCACAGCATGAGCAAGTGTAGAATCTTCCATCGGCAGATCTTATCGGCTATCAAGCAAGGGAAGATCCAGATTGAGGATGACAAAAGCCGATGAAGGTCGACAGACATCTGTTCCCAAGTGCATCAATCAATAGAGTGGATGTTGAGAAAGATGACCCGAAGGTATTGACGTCAGCAGCGAGGCAAGATGGGTTCATTTTCAGAAGCTGAAGTCAGGGAGTCCCAATATTTGGCCCGGGACGACGGCCGATATGAACTGAGACCTGGTGGTGGCCTTGCAGGAGATTGACATCACATATGTTACCTAGGGAGCATTGATAGAACGAAGACTTGAGGAAGAATAGCTCTAACCATGATCGGACTGATTACTGATCTCAGGATGGAGAAACGCCGATACACAATAGAGGATCCGATGAGAACAACCATCGTGATCGGACACGAAAAGAGTTGCGATGCACAAGAGGCTAACGTTTCCAGAAGGGGGATCGACAGGTCGCGGCTGATTTGAAAAATCTGATGAGCCCTCGTACCATCGCAAGGATATTTCTGATGCCCAATGGTGTCCTGGTGGCTAGACCAGGTTGTGGGAAAGAAGAGTTCAACATCTCAGGCATCAAGAACAACATGAAATTAGGTCAGGAGCCGCCAGGACTTTGGCGCCCTAAGAGGAAGGCCGATCAGCCCAGAGCATCGGCTGACATAACATGGTTTTCATCTTACCTACAGATATTCTTATCAGGAAGGTGAGGATGATGAAGAGGTGGCTGCTCGCCTAGTGCTTCATCTGCAGCTCACCGTATTCCAGAAGTTTGAGGAGAAGAAGCATCAGCACTTTGAGCCGTTGTACCTGAAGGGCTTCATCAACGGTGAGCCGTTGACCAATGTGCTGGTGGAAAGTGGTGCTGCCATCAACTTCATACCGTACACCACATGTTGGAAGCATCAGAAGACTCTTGAAGATTTGATCAAGATTGATGTGATGCTCAGAGACTTCGGCAGAGATCCATTGCAAGCCAGACTGTCGGAAAGGTTGTGAATGTAGTAGCTCACCATCGGCAAGATTGTATCGGCTGATACTTCAGCTAGCGTCATTACAGCTGATACACTTTCATGAGAGATTGAAGGCATGGAATATCTTTTTGGAAGGTCTGGGAAGGCGAGACTAGAGGTTAAAGTCGATCTAAGCAATCGGCTCAGAGAGCTTGCGTCAATGGGTCAAGAATTTGATGATTATAGTGAAGACACAATCAGATAGTTGAGGGTTACTTTTGAGCAGCAAGAACTGATGATCACAAGACCATATTGCTGCCGATGTTGCTGATACTGATATGACAGAAGGACTTTATTTCTTACTGCAAAATACTTGGGAAATTTGTCTTGCGAAAATGAAAATGGCCTAGCTCCTCAATGATATGATAAATTCCTACCAGAGCCATATGTTGATACATACTTGAAAACCTTACACGTATGCTACTTGTTTTTGCATTGAGTATTGTCAAATTGTTTGTGACCCTTGTGAGATTCATTTCATGCTTTTAAGATCAAGATCACGTACACTCCACATATTGTTTTCCATTGCTGGGTATTCTAGATATTAACTTCCGGGCGCATCGCTATTGTTTTGTCTAGATTCACCTACTCAGCTACCCATATGCTAACTTCTTCACTGGAAGTTACCCAAAACATGCCTCCCATCCAAACAAAAATACTCCATCCCTTTCACATGACTCTTCATACTCATCATGCAAAAAGATATGGGCAATGCAAAAGAAAAGAAAAATATATCCGCGCCCCGAAGCATGGGAAAGAAAAAGAAAAGAAAAAGAAAAAATAGCACATATCCCAAAAGTAAAAGGTAGAGTCATGTAGAAAGGAGTGTGAGTTCCATCCAGAGATTCCACGCACATGCACATCTTGATCTGATTGTATGACTTGCTTTCTCTATTGGATCCGATTTTTGACTTTGCAAAATATGCAGTACAAGTATGCTTCCTCTTCATCCCCTACCTGAGCTCCACAAAAAGTCTTGTTAGAGATAGGGAGGAAAGAGGCGATCCAATGCCTGGTGAGGAATCATACACATTTGAGTGATCCGAGGGAATCATTTGAGGAGCAAAGTTATATTTTCTTTCAAAAGACCCAAGTTATTTTGCAGGGGAAGTAGAGTTGATTTGACTCTGCGCATTGGTGCAAAACTGTTGATATAAAGACTAAAGAGGGTCATCGGCAATGAAAAGGGTAACATAAGAAAAGCCGAGGTGTCGAATCCATGAAGCAATCAAGCAAGAAAAGTTCATGATGAATTAACAAAGTTTCGAAGCATGAAGCCTTCATACGCTGAAACTAGGAGGCTTGTGTTGAAACTGGATTTTGTCAGTAAATCCGTTGTAATCTGAAGTATGGAGGTCATCGGCTGCTAGCATGCATCGGCGAATCATATGCTGATGATTCGTATGTTTGTATGCAGCCGATGAAAGAAGGCCGACGCACGAGTAAGGGAGATGGAGCGCATTGGGCCCATGGGCCGGAAAGGCGTCGCAGCTGATGGTGCAAGATTTGGGCTGGCAGACTTTGTCAGCAAGTTATCATTTATTTTAGAAGGTTTAGTTCTTGTTAGTCAAGTAATGTCGTCATCGACTAGGGTTTGTTAGCGTAGCCTATAAATATCAGCCTACGGGATTACACTTGTAATCAGACTATCCCTCGATCAATCAAACACATCTGCTTTTTTACCTTTATCTTTTTGCCCTAGGAGTAGGAGTAATATAGTTTCTTGATGAGTTCTTCAGCAAGCTGGGCTGCATCGCCTCGATCTCCAGTTCGCCGCAGTCTTCGTCACCGGATATCCCAGATCCCCAACTTTCGGGCACATCGCTGTCGTTGGCTCTAGTTCTTATCCACCAGTTATCAAGTACCTTGGATCTTCGACTGACGACGCATCGCTTCTGTCCTGATCTACGGTATTCACCGGTTATCGATTCTCATCATATCTTGTAAGGCTGCATCAATTTGATCTCTTGCTAGATGTGGTAGAATCACAGTTATCCAGCTTAGATTAAGCTTTCTAATTGGTTGTCTATCAAGTTCTATCGTTCCAATTATTGTGTATGGAGTAGCCGATTGGATCTTATTATGAGTGTTGTTTCGTGAAGCTTTATTAAGTTTGCGTTTTAGTATTCTTAATACTGCTTTGCACTTGTATCGGCTGTCTAGCCGATAGTCCTCACGCTTTATGTATTCAGATCTGATGAGCCACTCATGCTCATCAGGATGTTGTGGCCGATTATTTATTTATCATGCTTTATTTCGCTACACCATTACTGTTACTTGTGTCAGGACCGCATCGGCCCGATCGGCCGATCGCCGTAAGCTTCAAAAGAGTTATCTTCACCTCGTCAATTGAATGGTCAAGCTGACTGGCACGCCGTGCACACCATGCGCGCCAATCTAGATTCTGCACTGGAGTTAAGCAGATTTCCCAGGTCCTCGTGTGGGTCGACGCAGGGTTTGTCATCGTCAGGATTTTGCGTCAACAAGTCTGCAGTACAAAAACCCCGAACACACAGAACAACCCTGGTTTTGTCTGGATTTAAAAGTCAGCCGGCGGACCGTCCGCGCCCCTCAGCCGGACCGTCTGCCGTTCATACATGCGACACCACCAGAACCTCAAAGTTTTCTATCAAAAAACTTATATCAGCCGGCGGACCGTCCGCCCAACAGAGCCGTACTGTCCTCGATAGCATGTCAGCACACATACAAGTTACCATCTCTCAAACAAGTTAGATCTCATGCATGCGATGCAAATATTTGAGCAGAAATGGCACTAGAAAACCATCAAGCCAAGGTGCAACAACCCCTCTTGATAGTACGGCTATCGATTCTATTAATCCGGTCATTTTTCAACTCTAATCACCTTATGGCCGGCAAAAATAGAAAAGCCCTATCTTATACCGTTGCCTTGAGCATATCCCTTCAACATCATCTCCAAGTTCTTCATGATAAAACCAAATGTTCATCTTCTTATGGACCAACCTATACTTATTTCTTCTCCAAGAAATCAGTCTATAAATGTTGTCATTAATTACCAAAACTCAATTCAGGGGCCTAGATGCTTTCATAGCAGGAGGGGCGAGCTGCAAAGCACGACGACACCATTCCCTGCCACAAGGATGGCGCACAAGATCAAAGCTAAGTCAGGCGGCGATGTGGGATGGGCGAGCAGGACCAGGCATCAGGACGTGACGAGGCACGACCGACTGAGGGCCCTAAGTAAGACACGTGTAGCAACACCCGACCTCTCTCCCGGATTGACGACCCTGGGAGGTGAGGTACCCCTTTTCTCGCGCATTGTAGACCCAGCCCACCACGGATATAAGGCGGAGCTGGTCCTTCACTAATGTACGAACAATCTTCCACGCATACACACACGCACAGTTTACAAGCGCCCCAGCCTGTTGTAAGCATCAAACATTCGAATGTGAGAAACACGAAGAACACCACCCACACTGAACGTAGGGCTTCCACCTAAACCATTCTAAATCCTTACCTACGCTTGTTAGCCATTGAGCCACGGAGGAGCGCGACGCTAAATTTACTAGCCGGTGAACAAAATACCAACAATAATACTCCCTCCATTGTAGTAAATAATAGTTCATTTTGGCTTTTTTAGATATACATAATAAGTTTCTCAAAAAAATGTAAGCATGAAAGAGTAAGTATTGCAACCAAAATATTAATAATCTGAAAGTGCTATCTAGTAGCATAAAAAATGCTGAATTATGAATAAAGTAATCGCCTTCTATGGTTTATGCGATCTGCATTTCTATATTCACTATTCCTTTCTGCTTTAACTGTAGTTTATCCCTCCCCACTATTGAGCATGGAGATAAGCTGGAGATATTACTGAAACGCATTTCATGATTAGATATCCTAGGTTATGATCTTGAATAACATGTCTATGTACCACATTCAAATTTGATCCCTTCACGGAAAGGTTCAGAATTCATATGTTTTCCTATCAACAACAAGACTTGCAAATCAGATCCGTCGCTACCATGTTGCAAAAAAATCACACAACTGTACAATGCTTAGAAAATTATGAAAGAAGAGTGGCAAAAAAGTGATAAAACTCATATTGAAAAACCAAAAATTACTCATCCGAAGTGCCTAACTGTAACATCCTTAAAAAAACTGCAAACTGCTTTCCCACATAGGTACACAACCTTCAACCATCAACTTATAACAATAACATATCTTTGGTCCCAAGATTCCACCACATATTGGGACGTCCCCACGATCTGGGACTGTAACCCCGACGGTTTGTGACACCCCTCCAAGAAATCTTCACCTGCAGCTCAAATGGTTTTTTCCCGGCAAGACATTCATCATCTCCATGACCTAGACTGCGCTGAAAACATTCACCTTGTTCATGTTTACAGTTCACAAAGAGACAGACACGGAGTACCAATTTTTCATCCACTGGGACAGCTACTAAACCATGAATAGATCCATCACCGCCAACAGGAGCCACTTTCTTGTTGTACAGAATGATCTTGTTTCTCTCATTCCCAGTAGTCCAAGCAGTTACTTTGTCAATGAAATCAGATCGCCCCTTCAAGAGACTGACTGTGAAAGATGCTTCCACGGCAGATGGAACAGGAGTATACACCAATTCAACTGCGCTCAGGCAGCTATACAGAAAGTTAGTCGTGGGTTGCTTCGAATGACGGACAGCACTGTGCTGTAGATAACCTTTGCTGAAATCTTCATCGATATCCCCATCGCCCTTGATCTTCAAATGGAACTCAAAATACATATTATCACTTACAGCAAGTGCTCGATACGGGCCCATCAAACTCAGTGTATCATCCTGCACAGGGATTTAAGAAAAATAATGTAAAATGTGCATAAAAAGGAACCAAGCTCGATGAGACACTATCAAGAGAAATTTGGGTAGATGCCACACAAATATTCATGTTAGTAAAATTGCATTAGAAGATACAACTTCATAAATTTACAACATCTTCCATCCTATCTTGTTAGTAAGATAATGCGAACGAAGTAGATAATCAGGGCTTATTTGGCACATTTTTTCAGAGATGGTCATCCCTAGCTCTAGAAACTTTTGGAGCTGGAGCTGTGGTCACATTGGAGGTATTTGGTTAAGTAATTTTTATTATTGTTATTATTTTAAAGATATGTTTAGACTACTTTCTTCTATCCTACAAACTCCAAATTCTATGTCTTCGAGCTGGGAGCTTTGTCAAACAGGCCCATCATTGTACAAAACTTTTACTTTGCAAAGTGAGAGATAACAGCATGTGCTCGCGTGAATCAGATTCTCCCTTAAATTTAGTACCAATACTTGTTTTTCTTTCAACACGCAAATCATTAATGGGAGCAGAAGGAATGTAACAGAGCGGAGCTTTAGGGATGGATTGTACCTTTTGGTCGTATAAACATATGCATGTCAGTTTCTTTCAATGGTATATACACAAAAGATGAGATATTTATATTGTATATCCCCATTTTCTTTTAGGTTAAACAAAAGCAATATCATTAATATTGCTGCAGTTTCAAAAATGAATTTGCTAGCAACAAGCATCTATATGTATGTTTAAAATGACCACCAATAAAAATATAGGTTCTTTCATTTCGACTAAAATATGTCACATGATTCGAAAGCGTTACACACAAACCAGATCAACAAAACAATGAAACAGTTTAAGTAACAGGGCCTATGAGGTAAGAAAAGAAAATGTAATCTAAAAAAAGGGGAATCTATTGAGTGTTTCAAATTATTATTGCAATATGCAAAGCTACATAATTGAAGTGGATCGATAGGTGGCTATTGTTGCTTGGCCCCTAAGGCTTGGGAATCAGCTCGTGATGCTGACACCATGGTTTAACATCTGGCAATAGGAATTTCGTCCCTGGCAAGGAGCCGGCAACCACAGAATATTTAACCCTGGTCTCACGAGGGTCAGAAATGCTCTTGCAAGTAGTGTAATGTGTGGACAAAATGAACTGTGCATTTTAGCGGACCCTATGGAACTACAACTGTCTGCATGTCACTTCATAATGAGTCAGCTTTAGAAGAGGACGCTAGACAAATTATCAAGAAGCAAGAACAAAACAGTTCATAGCAATACGGAAATGTGATTTAAGGTGGAGAGCATATACCATAGTGCATATGGATTGTAAAGGTAGAGGATAATAATGACATTTTGATTTAGCAACAAAGGGACAATGAATTGGGCACAGACCTTGGAGGTTATTACTTGGGGATCATCCCTGCCACGCTTGAACAAATAGACACATCTGTAGTCATACTCGTCCCTTGCCAACACAGTACCGAATACGCTAATCGGATAACCCTTGTCGGACTCGGCAACCTTGATTGCCATGACATTGACAGAGTCAGCCAGCCAACCATGATGAGGGGAAGGGATCTTGTGAATCGGTTTCCAAGGCGCACCCTCAGCTGTAAAATCAAACCAAGATATGATCTTATACATTTACATGAATAGACACATGTGAGTGTGACGAACAGATTGCTAAAGATAATGCATCCAGATGTTGCTTGGATATTGATGCATGATCTTATACATTTACATGAATAGACACATGTGAGTGTGACGAACGGAAAATGATCACAAATTTACTCACACTCTTTATCCAGGTCAAAGAAGGCTATGTTGAACGCACAAAAGCGGGTAGGAGCAGAAACACCCAGCTTCTTGTTGTATTCAGTGAGCTCTCGGCAGCGAGCCATGTGAAGGATCTTCACCACCTTCTCCTCCCATGTGAGGTTTGGCTGCAGAAGAGCTACATTCCGATCATCCACATGCGGCAAACCCAGCTCCATCTTCTCCAGGGATACCTAGTTGCCCGCTTCCACAATATGTGGCGGTTGTTAGCTTTGCAACCCGAGGAAAAGCCACTACCTCTCTACCTCGTTTTATATGTGTCCCGCCGATTTTTTTATAGAAGTATCAGGTGTACATGTTGCTGTAATTAATCTGACATGATTCGTATTCGATGTGTTACCCGGGTCTGGCATATGGTTCCTTCTCCTATTCCAAAACTTATGGGAATATTTCCTTGCCAATGCTTAGCCAATCCATAGACACGGTCAAATTCGGGGACCAAAATTCCATAAGAACTAGGAGTAGTAAACTGTTGAGGAAAGTTGTGGCTTGTGATTTGGAAACGCCGGAGTTCGGAGGTGGCACGCATCTCCGTGCCAAACGATGGCAACGGGACATGTCTCTTCATCGGATCGTCTCCTCCCCTCCTTGCTCATTGCTTTCCTAATTCCTAGTTGCCCACGGCCCAACGCACAATTTACCTTTTTTTCCCTAGAGCTCCACTACCCCACGCCGCCGCGGCCGCCCGAGCACCCCGCGTCCCCGCCTGTCCGAGATGGCATCTCCGGCGCCGGCGCCGCTGGACGCCGTGGGCGGTCTCGACCGCGATGGCTTCGTCTCCAAGCTCATCGACGAGTCCACACGCCTGCAGAACGACCACAGGCCGCAGGAGGGCCTCGTGGCGCTCCGCCCGGTGTGGCGGTGTCCACCGAGACCGGGAGCGGCCCGCTCGTCGTGCGGAAGGTCATCTACGCCGAGGGCAGGAGCAACGTCATCGTCGATTGCCCAGGCACCGTCCACGGCCGCGTCATCTCCTACGTCGGCATGCACATCAGCACATGGACGTCGTCCCGGCCAACCCCAACGAGTGGGTAAGTTCGCGTGAATCCTTCTGCCTGGTTAGATTCGTTCTATATACCGATTTTGTGATGCTCATCTGATTTTGCAAATCTTCTCCATTAGACCATGTTCGTTAAATCCCTAGCAAAAGCCTTAGTTGGTAGTTTCTAGTCTGTCTTAACCACAGAAGATGTGCGTTTGCTTGATCGGATTGTTACTCGGTTGTACTTGTATCGTGTTTGCTTGATCTTGATAGCTACTCGGTTGTACTTTTGTATCGTGTTTGATTGATATGATAGTTCCTCAGTTGTAAATGACAGTATGTTATATTGTCGTTTTTAGTAATCAATCGATGGCCTGCTTAAAAAAAAGGCAAAATAGCTGAATTAGTCCCTAAACTATCATGCATGGCTCAATTTCGTCCCTCCACTATAAAAACATCCAACTCAGTCCCTGAACTATCAAATCGGCCCAATTTTGTCCATTCCTGAAGTGGCATGCCATGTTGGCTCACCTTGCCAGCATTCTATCACCTTAGAGCATCTTCCGCAGATTACTCATCCTTTTCTTCAATACTAAACAACAATTCTTTTTGGTAATGGAAGGTACTCCAGGAGATTACCAATTTTATCCCTAGTACCAAAATTATTTTTGGTGACTATCAAAACACACCTCCCTCTTACTCAAATATAGGGGAATTTCTGATCCACCAAGCCTAAAGTTTTAGCTTTGCTCGGGGATGAGCAAAAGTCTAAGCTTGGGGGTGTGTTGGCGGCCATTAAATATATTGTGACCGTCAACTTCTCGGGAATAAATCAGAGCTTTACGCCATGTTCCATATATATTTTGCTTATTCTAATAAAGTTTCACAAGTTTTAGATGAGTTGTGAATGCAGGAACAAGTGTACCAAAAATGAGGCAAAATAGGGAAAATTCCAGGCCGACCAGCCTCCCCTAGGCCGGCCTACCTGGCAGTGGACCCAATTGCCATGTCACTGATCCAGGGGCTGTTATGAATAGCACTTGTATTCATTATAGGGCCCTAGGCCCATATATATACAGGTATAGGTTATGCACAAAAGCCCCTTATACAATGGAGAAAATACAAAGATACAAATACATCTAACACCCCCCGCCCCCTCAAACTCATGGTGGATCAAGAACATTGAGTTTGGAGAGATAGAACCTGTGCCTGACTCCGGTCTGTGCTTTGGTAAATAAATCAGCCAACTGAATCTTTGAAGGCACATACCGAGGAGCAACAGTACCATCTTGTACCTGTGCTCGTGTATAAAAAGCATCAACACCAACATGTTTACTAAGTTCATGCTTCACCGGATCACGAGCCATGCTGATAGCACCTGTACTGTCAGACAAAAGAGGAGTCGGCATAGAAACAGAAACACCAAAATCCTCAAGCAACCACCATAACCAAGTAACCTCAGCTGTCACAAGAGCCATAGCACGCAACTCAGCTTCTGCACTCGAACGAGAAACTGTTGTCTGCTTCTTAGTTTTCCAAGAAATGAGAGAACCACCAAGAAACACACAAAAGGCAGAAAGAGATCGACGATCAGAGGAATCATTAGCCCAGGTAGCATCACAATATGCCTGAAGCTGTAAAGAGCTAGAGCGTGGAAAGAACAAACGACGAGCTATAGTCCCACAAAGATAATGCAGAACACGAAGTAAATGGGCATAGTGAAGCTGGGTGGGAGCCGAAACAAACTGACTCAGGATATGCACAGAATGCGAGATATCAGGACGAGTGACACCAAGATAAACAAGACTGCCCACAATATGACGATAGCGAGAAGGATCAGAAAGAGGCTCGCCATCAGTGGCACAAAGGTGAACATTAAGCTCCATAGGAGTCTCAACTGTGCGATGATCAGTGAGAGAAGCATGATCAAGAAGATCACGAATGTACTTTTCTTGGGACAGATAGAACCCCTCAGGTGTAGAGGAAACCTCAATCCCAAGGAAGTAACGAAGAGGACCAAGATCAGACATCAAGAACTGCTCACTGAGACGCGCCTTCACAAAAGCTATCAACTCAAAATCATCCCCCGTAATTATCATATCATCAACATGAAGAAGGAGAAGAGTCCGACCACGAGCAAAAGTGTGAACAAAAAGCGCTAGATCATGATGACTGGCAGAAAAACCAGCAGCAGTGACCACAGAAGCAAAACGCTGAAACCAAGCACGAGGAGCCTACTTAAGACCATAAAGTGAGCGACGAAGACGACAAACCATACCCTCAGGAACAGAATAACCAGGTGGAGGACGCATATACACCTCCTCATGCAATTCACCATTAAGAAAGGCATTCTTGACATCAAGCTGAGAGATGGACCACTCACGGATAGAAGCTACAGCAAGAAGAGTGCGAACAGTAGTCATATGAGCAACAGGCGCAAAGGTCTTGTCATAGTCACAACCATGCTCCTGCTGAAAACCACGAGCGACTAGACGAGCCTTATAGCGCTCAAGAGAACCATCAAAATGAGTCTTAACCTTATAGACCCACTTACAAGTAATAGGATGAACACGTGCAGGAAGAGGAACAACATCCCACGTGCAAGTGCGCTCAAGAGCGGCAATCTCCTCAGCCATAGCAAGCTGCCATTCCTGATGAAGAACAACATCATGATAGGAGGTAGGTTCAGAAAGAACCACGGTAAAATAGACAAAGGGAGAATAAAAATCAGGACGCCGACGAGTAGTTCGATCAGAACATCTGAGGAACAGCTTGGGAGAAGAATCCTCGGATGAAGATGAATCAAGCGAGGAAGATGACGCATCCGGATAAGAAGGCTCATCAGAAGAGAGAGGCTCAGAGGATGGCTGAACACGTCAAGTATAAAACTATGTAACTGGTGGCTTCACAGAATAATCAGGTATCAGGAAAGAAGGGACTGTAGAAGACTCTCGAGGAGAAGGCACCTCATGAGAAGGTCGTGGCGCCAGTGAAGAAGGCACCACAGGAGAAGGTGGTGGCGCCAGTGGAGAAGGCGCCACGTGAGAAGGTGCTGACGGAGGAGATACATCATGAGAAGGTGCCGATGGTGGAGATACCTAGCGTGTACTAGCAATAGAGGCATCAGGCAAAATCAAAAAGGAGAGTGGGTCAACTAAAGATGCGGAAGAGGTACCCGAAGAAGGACAAGGATAATACGAATGGGACTCATCAAAAACAACATCCCGAGAAATCCACATCCGACGACCAACATGATCCCAACAACGATATCCCTTATGTTCAGCACTATATCCTAGAAAAACACACTCAACAGACTAAGCAGTTAACTTAGTGCGCTCGCGAGGGGCAAGAAGCACATAGCACATACAGCCAAAAAGGCGAAGGCTAGAGTAATCAGGCAACTTGTTACATAGACGCTCATAAGGAATCCCTCCATGTAGAGCTGATGAAGGCTGAATGTTAACCAAATAGTTGGCAGTAGAGACAGCCTCAGCCCAAAAATGAGGAGGAACACAAGAAGCGAGCAAAAGAGCACGAGCAGTCTCAAGAAGATGACGATGCTTGCGCTCAACAACACCATTCTGGGCATGAGCACCCGAACAAGAAAACTGAGCAAGAGTGCCATGCTTAGAGAGAACCTGCCGAAGAGATTAAAAGGACGCCGAGACAATGACTCACTAGAATGATATGGAAGCTGTATCTGCTTGCCTAACCGACACCCCTGACACTGATGTAAAGACTCATGACCTGAAACAGACCCTAGAAGACCATGACGAATCATAGTGGACAAGCGGGAGCCACAAATATGACCCAAGTGATGATGCCACTGAGCGAAGGACGAGGTGGATGATGCAGAAAATGCAGAGCCAACAAGACTGGCGGACGCAGCAAAAGGAAGATGAAGCCAGTCAAGCTCCCAGAGACGATGTGAATCACGGCGCCAGGGGCCAGTGCCAACCAACTGACCCGTGCAACGATCCTAAATATAACAAAAATCCCACTTGTAACACACACCAAGGAGTTCTCATTCTCTTTCACTTTCTAGAGTTAGGTTTAGTAGTCTGGGAGTTGGAGTCGAGTCGAGCTTGTCTCGGGATTCTAGAGTCATCATCGAAAATCTTGTATAGCTCTTGTATCTTTCCCTTTGACATTATTAATATAGTTTATGATACATAGTTGTGGTAAGCGGCAGGTGGTGACAGCCTTGTCCGTCCCTTGTAGTTCACCACATTCGGGGGCTTTCGTAGCCGTAGTAGCATGTTGCCGATGGACTCCCCACTCACCCATTTCTGCAGTCCTTCCTCTTCCAGCCGCCGAAGTAAGCTCTAGATTCCCGATAGCTAGTTAGAAGCAAGGTTTAGTCTAGCGAGGCTAGCTCGGTAATTTAGAAGTGTTTTAGGAGTCTTTCTCGCTCGTTGTCCTCCCAACTACCTTACCGCTCTAAGCTTTAGAGTCTCCTTTGACAGACGATCATTTCTTGGCCATTATACTATCTTATCATATTTGGTTTACCCCCAATAAGTTAGCTGGTTGATATTTCTAGTAAAATTTATCGTTCGATTCATCGATACTCTTTAAACCATGATGCTTCCCCGAGAAAATTTACGATACCCTGGAATACTCCAAGGTGAAGTGCTACAACGGTAATTCTATGTCCTTGCGGAATATCAATTCTGTTAGAGCATAAGAGACACCAACAACAACCATATATTCCTCCACGAGATCACGGCCACCAATAGACTCCGCACTACTCCAAATGTAGCACTGCAATCCTCGAATTTAGGCAAAACCATGTTAAAATCTGGCTGGTTAACATGCTGGAAAGGCAAAACCTTGGAAGCAAGTGGAAAAGTAGCCCCTTGGGAATCGTCAGCACTAGGAAAATCAATCTTGGCATAAAACTAATATTGAGCCCAATTATCTTCCAACTTGTTGTTTTGACAATGAGATATCTCAACATGATCCAATTTCAAAGCCATGTTGTTCCTCCTTAGGACAAAGGTACAATAACTGCTCTGCGCGTTGAAAAACCCATCTTCTCCTTCGAAGGAGATATTCACCCTGAGGATGTAGCTCATAGAACCGACAAAAAGAATCCGGAGAGACCGGAGCCTCGAAGGTCTTTATAGCCCAGAAAATTTAGATAGTTGAATAATGGCGTTCATTGTCAAGTGATGCATCTTGACATTATATCTGCCTCCGGAAAAATAGGATCAAGGGGAAACCGTAGACCTGCAGTGAAAAAATCCCGAAGCACAACCGTCTCGTCATCGAGCGGGCTGGGCGTATCTTCTTCCTTTGAAGGTCGACACTCTCCAACCTTGAAATAACCTTTATCAACATAAAAGTTGATAAGATTTTGCGACACCAACTATGTTCCAAACCTAAGAGTCATTTCCGGTCTCTCACTTCCCATCAAATCAGAGACGTCGACGTCCACTTGAGACAGGTCCTCCTCACCCGAATCATAGACTAAGTCCTCAATTGGTGCACTAACCTCGTCACCTTCAATGAGCTTAGCGGTCTCCTTGACACGAACCATCCCTAAAGAACATAATAGCAAAAATTATAAGTATCACACCAGCAACGGAATCGAAGGTAACAAAAGCTCTCAATCCACTTACAAAGGTTGCGAAAAGCGCTCGCGAAGGAATCAGCGAATCAGCACGCAACACGTGTCCATGAGGAAAAAGGGCACGAAGCTTACCAGCAGATGAGAGTGTGAAAGCAACAAAACCCCCCACCATCGCTTATATAAGGTTGTAAAAAGCACAGTAACACTCGGCGGTAAACTCGAGAATAAGTCAAAGCGTCAACCAACCAAAGTGTGACACGTGAGCAAGTGTAACATTTGGCTCGTATCAACCTCCGATCATTGGGGAGTCGTTTTTCGGAAGCTTGGCTTTCATTTTTTTGAGGGTTCGGACCGTCAGGGCCGGCCCTCTCCCATGAGGGGCAACTTTTGGGGACCGCCACCTCCGAAAGTGACTCACCGAAGGTTGCGATGAGGCTCCGGGGCGTGAAGGGCGCAGAAGAAGACTCTAGCTAAGGGGCGCCGCGGGTTTCTTTGTTTGCCTCGCAGGTTCGGGGCCACTTGGAGAAGTCGAAGGTCTGGAGTAGTCATGCCAGGCCACGAAGGTTCCCACGAACCTTCGGACCCGACAGCTCGCTATCTTCAGTGACAACGGGACTTCCAATTATAACCGAAGGATGAGGACACTCGCAAGAGAGTTGAAGGTGCGGCATCACCTTCGTCCGATGTAAAAAAATGTGGGTCAGTAGAAGTAGACAATTTTTATACTCCTTGTATAGGAAAAGACCCTAGGTACGGAATATGCTCCGAATATCCCGGGTAGGTTGGAGTATTCTAGGAATCATGGAACTAAAGTAAGGGGTATAAGTACCCTCATCTTTCACTATTGCCGGGATGATTTTTTGAGATTTTGAGAGTGCATATAAGGTTATTCCATTGAGCAAATTGAACCATCTTCCATTTCTGTTTGCGGGCAAGTCCTTCAGACCCCAACAATCCAAATAACCATAGCAAAGCTGTAGCAGTAATGCTAGTTTGGTTATGTTGCAATGTAAATAGACGAATAATGGCTAATTAACTTTGTTATGGCCCCGTTGCCTTTTTGTGGCCTACTTTTTTGTTTTGACCTGCGCCACCCTAATATCTGGGTCAGCCCTGTTATCTAGTCCATAATGTTAATCTCCGGTCATTTAACCACTAGGGCTTCATTAGTTTTCTCTTTTCAGACTTTTAAGTTATGACTGTTTTTGTTATTTTCTGTTGCCATTCATTTCTCTTTATAAAAAAAATCAGTGCACTTTTAAACACTTTAGCTATGTTGCAAATGGTTGTCTTGTCAACCGCCAGAAACGGGAAAGCAATTAAGAATCACTGGCATAGTCTTATGAGGAAGCAAGTGAAGTCAGATTTTGTTGGGATCCTGGAACCAGGGTCCCCAGCAGACCTGACTTGTCAAAACAAGGTCGGAACAGTTCCCTCACCCATGCAACCATCTCAGTCACACCGCACCCTTCTTGGGCCATCCAGGCCCATGAGCTTCAGTCGAGAAGCTCCACCGGAAGCAGGCTTCACAGCCCACGGCGCCGAGTTTGAGTGCCCCTGCTTGGGATCAGCCGAAGGACTGTAGGCACCGTCTTTCCCCCTCTTCACGCAAACTCCCAACTGACTCGGGTCCATAACGGGAGAAAAAACCCCATTTGGTCATGCGAGCTCAGGCTTGGTCCGCAAGGGTCAGACCTGGCCGTACCAAGTGGGCGCGGCCCTCCGAGGGTCGTACACACGAACAGTGAGCCACTGTGCCTCTATCACGGCAGAGGACCGAGACTGTGGCGTCCTCTTGGTCCTTGTGATGATTGGGTCTTCCGTCATCACGGCTTGACCCTCAAGAAACCATCAATGGGGATGTGACTAGGCATGTAAACAGTCCTCCTCCGATGGGACGGCTATCTCATCCCATCAGAGCCACAGTACTAGCTGACCGACCAAACCCGGCGAACAGGTCCAAGACCGGAAGACTCCCAGGATTTCAGGGGCACGCAATCCCCAAAGGACATCGCCGACTGACCATCTGCACGGAGCCATTGACGGTTTGGGCCGCCCGACTGCCGAAGTCAAAGATATTTCTCCCCGAAACCTTCTCCTCCAAGGAAATTCCCTGTAACGTGGGCCCCCCTTGTACTATAAAAGAGGGTTCCCCTTAGATTTAGAAAGGACAATAGAAGTAGACACCTAGACCTTTCTAGCACTCGAAAAGCTTGTACTCTCCAACTCTCACGAGCACCTGGGCTCGAGCAATACATCCGACTGACCCCCGGCTGGACGTAGGGCGTTCTCGCCTGAACCAGTATAATCCCTCGAGTCATTGTATGCTAGACCACCTCCAATCACGACGCACAACATACACGCTGTCGAGTAGTTTAGCTGCCGCCCACTTCCGGGAGCGACAGTTTTGGCGCCGTCCGTGGGGAGGACGTCGTGCATCCTTTCCTCCAGCGATCGGATGGCTTCCTTCATCAGCATCACCAGGGCCGATGGCACGAGCGCTCCGCTCTGCTTTGGCTCGCCGGTGCTCTCCGCTCTGACGTGCGCCGGGCCGTGGTCACCACCGCCCGTCACACCCTTCCATGCCTTCCGCTTTGGAAGCTTGGACTTCGTCACCGACCACCTTGGCACGCTCCACCTCCAGGAGGACGTGATCGCCCCAGCGGCATCCGAGGGGGCCGACTCCTTCACCAACCCGCTGGCCGAACTCGATCCCGAGGCACTAGCCCAGCGCATCGAGCTCCTGCTCGGTGCCAACCCTACTGCGAGCGTCGTGGACCTGGTCTTGTACTCCCTGAGCAACGTCGCCCGTCAGCTTTCAGGTGGGGCTCCTCTGCCGCCACCAACAATGTCGCGCGCTGCGTCACCATTTGGTCTTCCGAACGCGGCAGCGGTCTATGCCAGCGGGCTTGGTAAGATTATGCCATCACTCCCCTTGACGACCTCGTTCGTAGGCATGATAGGGTATACCCCTGCCTCGTTCCTCGAGCTCCTCCCTAATGAAGATGATGCTCTCAGCGACGCCTCGAGCGTCGGGGATGTATCGGCACCGGGGTGCACCATGTGGCCAAGATGTGCCATGGCGGACCTCCTAGGAGAAAATCCGTCTGTGGAAAGCTCGGAACACACCTACGCCGCAGCAGATCCCCGCGCACCAACTTTAGCCAACGCGCAGGCTCACGCTGAAGCACTGAGGAAACCGCAGGATGACCCGCAGCAAGGGCTGCCACCTGTGAACCCCCGTGGCGCCATAAGCGCTGCCCGGGAACGTGCGCAACAGGTACGTCGCATCATCGTTGTGGGAGACAGTGAGCTCCCAAAATTTGACCGGACCGGGCAGAACATCGCGGCCGCGACCGTGCTCCTCCGCAACCTGCTGCCTCCTGCTGATCCTCAGCAACAAGAAATCCACCGTAACATCCGAGCGTTGGTGGAACACGTCACCCTTCAGCAAGCAGAAAGCTCATCGATGTGTCAGCGACGACCAGTTTCCTGCCCTGCAGGAGGCGCGGGCCCTCAACAGCCCAACCCGTCAGTGCTTCAGCCAACGGGGCATCCAGTCCCACGGGCACGAGGCGCGGTCACCGCCCCTCAGCCCAATCCGGCGCCCACGCCACGGCGAGCACCAATTCAGGGTTGCCTAGGCCCTGATTATGATGCGCGAAGCATCATCCATGCCAGGCAGCAGGCGCGCCATAACGCCAATGTCGACCAAATGGCCGCCCGCATGGCCGACGACGCCGTGTCAGACGTCGAGAACGAGGACAAGAACCTGTGGCACCGTTACCGCCCTCGCCGTGATGAGCAACAGCGTAGCATGAGCCAAAACGCACTGGGTCTATAGGCTTTCGCGTCACACATCCAGCAGGCGCCGTTCCCGCGGCGTTTCCGTCTACCGACAAACGTCACCAAGTATACCGGGGAAACCAACCCCGCGATCTGGCTCGAGGACTTCCGGCTCACATGCAGAGCCAGAGGCGCGACCGATGACAACTTCATCTGTGTTGGGGAGCACATCCGTTCGTGGCTTGAGTTCTTGCCGCCTAACAGTATCCGCAGCTGGGCCGACCTCAAGCATGTCTTTGTGGGCAACTTCCAGGGCACATACATTCACCCTAGAAATTCATGGGATCTGAAGAACTGCAAGCAGAAGCCAGGAGAGTCCCTCTGGGTCTACATCCGCCAATTCTCGCAGCAGTGCAACGCTCTCCCCGACGTCGTCGATGCGGACGTCGTTGGCGCGTTCATCTCCGGGACCACATGCAAATCATTCGTCCAGAAGCTCGGCTGCCACAAGCCGCGGACCACCCGTGATCTCCTGGACATAGCCACAAACCATGCCTCCGGTGAGGAAGCCGTGGGCGCCATCTTCATCGGCACGCAACCCACCGGCAAGGCCAAAGCCAAGGAGCCGGACGAAACCCCTGCCTCCTCGAAACAGGGGAACAAGAAGAGGGGCAATCGGCACCGGCCGAACCCCAATCTCGTCGCAGCCACCGACTGACCGGCCAAGCGGAAGGGAGGCAACAAGCACTTCGAGCAATTGCTGGAGAAGCCGTGTACCAACCATGGCTACCCCTTCAAGCACAAGCTCAAGGATTGCGAAATCCTGAGACGCGCGATCATCCCGTCGGCAAACGTGAGGGAGGCGACTGCGACAAGAAGGCACCCAAAGAGTCGGAAGACTCTGACAAGCCTCAGAACCCATTTCCCGACCCCCAGGGCTGCCTCATGATCTTCGGAGGAACCGAGGACGACTGCAATCGGCGCCAACTTAAGCTGCGCCAACGCGAGGTCTTCTCAGCGGCGGCTGCAGTACCCAGTCAACTTTGATGGTCCAACACACCAATCACCTTCAGTTTGAACGACCTCCCGCCAAGCGTGCCGCGACCAGGGAGTTACCCACTCATCGTGGACCCTATTGTCGGCACTAAATGTCTGACTAAGGTGCTCATGGATGGAGGTAGCAGCCTCAACATCCTCTACGCGAAGACCCTCGACACCCTGGGCATCTCGCGGGACAAACTCTGCCCTTCCATCTTCCCTTTCTACGGGATTGTCCCCAGCATGAAGGCCTACCCGCTGGGGAACATCGAGCTACAAGTCACTTTCGGTAACCGCACTAACTTCGGCACGGAGAAGCTGATCTTTGAGGTGGTGGACTTTGAGCGGTCCTACCACGTCGTGCCTGACCGTCCATGCTACACCAAGTTCATGGCGATCCCCAACTGCACCTAACTCAAGCTAAAGATGTCGGGCTCGAATGGTGTCTTCACCGTCAGTGGCTCATTCGAGCAATCTTTCAGCTGCAGCCGCGACCATTTTGAGCTCGTGACCGCCATAGCCAACTCACTCGAGTTCAAGCAGCTTAACGCAAGGGTGCTGGAATGTACCCCCGACTACAACGAGTCGAGTCCCGCCAGCGCCTTCCTCCCAACGGAGGACACCAAGGCGGTTACAGTCGACCCGACTGACCTGGCTAAGGTTGTGCAGATCGGGGCCCAGCTCCCCACCAAATAGGAGGACGCGCTCGTCGACTTCCTGCGCACCAATCGGGATGTGCTCGCGTGGAAGCCGTCTGACATGCTAGGCATCCCGAAGGAGGTCGCCGAGCACCAACTCCGTATCATACCCCGCTCGAAGCCGGTCTGACAGCGCTTGCGCTGTTTCGACGAGGAAAGGCGCCGAGCCATCGGCGAAGAAGTCACCAAGCTCCTTGCAGCCGGTTTCATAAAGGAGGTCTATCACTCCGACTGGCTTGTGAATCCTGTTCTTGTAAAGAAAAAGAATGGGAAATGGAGGATGTGTGTTGACTACACTGGCCTAAACAAGGTGTGCCCTAAGGACCCGTTTCCATTACCACGCATAGACCAGATAGTCGATTCCACCTCTGGGTGCAAAGTCCTCTCATTTCTGGATGCCTACTCGGGCTACACCAGATCGCTATGAAGGAATCCGACCAGCTCACGACTTCTTTCATCACCCCATTCGGCTCTTACTGTTACGTAACAATGTCATTCGGTCTAAAATGCAGGCACCACCTATCAGCGCTGCATGCAAAAATGCTTTGCCGATCAGATCGATCCACCTCGGCAGCCCAATCAGATCGAGCTGCCGAGGCCTACGATTTCTGTCTACGTGGACGATATCATGGTAAAAGCGCCGCGTGCAGACGATCTGATCACAACACTTGGCGCAACCTTCACTAATCTCCGCAAATTCAGTATCAAGTTGAATCGGAGAAGTGTACTTTCAGGGTCCCCAAGGGAAAACTACTCGGTTACATCATTTCCGAGCGCGGCATCAAAGCCAACCCCGAAAATATCACAGTCATCACCAGGATGGGCCCGGTCCGTGACATCAAGGGCGTCCAGCGGCTCACAAGGTGCTTGGCCGCCCTCAGTCGGTTCATTTCCCGACTAGGGGAGCGGGACATGCCCCTCTACAAGCTTCTCAAAAAATCAAACACTTTCGATTGGACAGAGGAAGCTCAGCAGGCGCTTGATAGCCTGAAAGTGTTGCTGATGACACCACCTGTTCTTGTCGCTCCCGAGCGACGAGAACCGCTTCTGCTCTACCTCACGGCCACGACTCACGTGGTCAGCGCCGCATTGGTGGTTGAGAGGAAGGAGTCAGGCCACATCATGAAGGTCCAGCGACCGGTGTACTTTGTGAGTGAAGTGCTTACCGAGACCAAGGCTCGGTATACTTAGGTGCAGAAGCTACATTACATCTTGCTTATGACCACTAGGAAGCTCCAACACTACTTCACAGATCACGAGGTCACCGTCGTCACTTCGTTTCCACTCGAGGAAGTCATTCATAGTCGAGACGCGACCGGGCGAATATCCAAATGGGCTGTCGAACTCATGGGTTACGACCTCAAATATGTTCCCCGTACAGCAATCAAGTCGCAAGCACTCGCTGACTTTGTGGCCGAGTGGACCGAAATACAGACTCCCACGCCTGACATAGCCCATGAGTATTGGACCCTATACTTCGATGGGTCAGTCATGGGGCTAGGCGTGGGGGCCGGAGTCATGTTAGTCTCGCCTGAGGGAAATTGACTCCGGTACGCGATCCATATCCACTTCCCCACTTCGAACAATGCCGCCGAGTACGAAGGGCTAATCAATAGACTTCGCATTGCTGTCAAACTCGGAGCCACTCGGCTTTTCGTATACAGCGATTCCAAGCTAGTCGTGGATCAAACCATGAAGGAGGCGAACTATGAAAGCCCCCTCATGGATGCTTATTGCTAGGAGGTACGCAAGTTGGTGGACAAGTTCTGGGGGAACGAGCTGTATCACTTGCCGAGGAAGGACAACGCCGACTTCGACGCGCTCGCTAAGATGGCGGCACAATGAGAAGATGCGCCGACCGGTGTGTTTGTCAACGACCTTCACGCTCCCTCGGTACGCCTCAAACCCCCAGCTCAACCTGTCAATCAGTCACTCGGGGCTCGGATCAAGGACCCTCCGAACCCGCACCTCCTGACACCACACCTAGTGACGCCGACCGTCGGGTCATGGAGATCGATGCTCCTAACCCGGGGGCCGCGACAGTCAACTCCGACAGGAGGGCGCCTCTCCTGTCCTACCTCCTTGACAACATCCTTCCACCAGACCGAACTGCAGCTCGCAGAGTCGCTCGGCGGGCAAAGACGTTCATCACAATCAACAGCTAGTTGTACAAGCGTAGTCCCTCAACTGTTGGGATGTTCATGAAATGTATCCTGACTCAGAAAGGCAAAGATCTGCTCCTGGAGATCCACGCTGGAATTTGCGGGCATCACGCAGCCCCGCGTTCTCTGGTTGCCAAAGCCTTTCGTCAAGGGTTTTACTGGCCGACGGCATTGCGAGACGCAGAGGACATTGTCCGCACGTGCAAAGGGTGTCAGTTCTATGCTCGGCAAACGCATCTGCTGGCTCTAGCACTGCAAACCATTCCCCCTCACTTGGCCGTTCGCAGTTTGGGGACTCGACATGATCGGGCCTCTCAAAAAGGCCCCTGGTGGGTTCACTCGATTGCTGGTCGCTGTAAACAAATTCACCAAATGGATCGAGGCTAAACCCATTGTAAAAGCAAGCGCGCAGGAAGTCGTAAAGTTCTTCCTAGATATCATCTACAGATTTGGTGTACCAAACACCATAATCACCGACAACGGGACCGACTTTATAGGCAAAAAGTTCCAGGATTTTGCAGAGGAATACGAGATCAGAATCGACTGGGCGTCAGTCAGACACCCACGAACTAATGGCCAAGTTGAAAGAGAAAACGGCATGGTTCTTCAGGGGCTCAAGCCACGCATCTTTGACCAACTCAACAAGTTCGTTGGCCGATGGGTAGATGAGCTCCCATCAGTACTCTGGAGCCTGAGAACAACTCCTAACCACTCCACTGGCTTCACCCCATTTTTCATAACTTACGGATCAGAGGCTGTGATAACATCCGACTTGGATTACGATGCTCCAAGGGTCAAAGCGTTTGACCCAGACCAAGCCGCAGAGGCTCAGAAGGACGCCATTGATCTCTTGGAGGAAGCACGGGCGATAGCCCTGTTCTATTCCGCCCGCTATCAGCAAACCTTACGCAGGTACCACGACAGAAAGATACGAGGAAGAACTCTGGAAGTCGGCGACATGGTGCTTCGGAGGGCGCAGTCAACAAAAGACAAGCACAAGCTCACTCCGCCATGGGAAGGGCCGTACACGATCGCGGAAGTGGTCCGACCATGCACTACCGACTGAAGGACAGCGACAGCAACGTTCTCACCAACACTTGGAACATTGAGCAGTTACGTCATTTTTACCCTTGAGCTTTTATTCGTTTACTTACGTCTTCTATTACGTTCACATTAAGCTCTTCCAGTGCCCCGACCCGAACACTTTTTTGGCCTGGGACGCTCGGGGGGCCCACTAAGGTATGCCACCACACGGCAGCGTCCCTCTCACCCGCTAACTTTGCCTTTGAAAAGCAAAATTCGTTGCTCCTGCCTAATGGAAGCAATCTTTCTCCTACTTTGTTGCGTAAGTAATCCTCGTAATGCACTAAGCCTGCGGAGTCCTTGTCACGACCTATGGTGACTAGCAGCTAACGCCAAAAGGCCAGCCCCAGGCTATATGCTGCAGCCTACAGTTAACAAGCAACTTGAGGGCACAAAGTGCAAGCGTGGGATAACTTAGGTAATGAAAACGGAATT
This sequence comes from Panicum miliaceum, assembly GCA_032594955.1. Taxonomy (NCBI): domain Eukaryota; kingdom Viridiplantae; phylum Streptophyta; class Magnoliopsida; order Poales; family Poaceae; genus Panicum; species Panicum miliaceum. The sequence continues at coordinate 41,181,407 of CM064061.1, read as the reverse complement.
AAGCACCAAAACACATGAAAAATTTGAAACACGAAGTCAAGTTAGAGTTTCCTGGCCTTAACACACTTAAGACCGGTCACTCGGGGGCCACAGGGATTGCCCCAAATGTTCAAAATCACAAATTTACAAGAACTCAACGAAATTTGAACTCACTCCACAGTTTCGACCGCATTCTGCCCCTCGCTAGTCTCCGCTGGCGCTTAGGGAGGCGTGCTCTGTGTCGCAGGGGGTGGTGGAGCAGCGGTCGGCACGACGCCATCGGAGCCCTCCATGCTCTCGATCAAGGAAGAACCTTCCTCGGCGCGACGAGCAGCCTTGATCTAGTCAACTGTGATGGATTCCGAGATCGCCGCTGCAACAGGCTCCACGCGCAAGCTCACCTCACACAGTTGGTCGAACGTCCACCCAATTGCGTACCCATCACTGACCGCCAGGAAGTCGAGGTCCGGAAAGTGCGTCGCCGCCGCGGTAAGTACTCCTGACGCGCCGTGGAAGACACCATCGGAAAAAAGCTTCGGCACCTCACCTGGGACCGCCTGGAGATCGGCAACAAGCGACACCTGCACCGGGCGGGGCCCCAGGACATCAACGATGACCCCGCGCGCTGCGCCCCGAAGCGCGTTTTGCTCCGCCATCAGATCGTTGGCCGCCTTCTTGAGGGTACGATCCCTCTCCTGGGAAAGGGCTAGAGCAGCCTGACTCTCGCTCCCAGCCTGTTGAGAGGCCGCCAGCTTGGTCTCTGCGGCGAGCAGAGCATCCTCCGACCGCGCTAGCTTACCCTGCAAAATTGCATTCCTTTTCTTTGCCTCTGCGGAAATCAACACCATGGATTAGCGACCAGCGAAAAAATTGATCAACGGCAAGCAAAATCCTTACCTGCTGCAGCTGCCTCCAACGCATGAACTTGCTCCCTCAGAGAGGTCACCTCGCTGGCTTGGGCCTGGGACTGCTTCTCTGCGAACTCGCGGGAAGCACGCTCCTCCTCCAAGGCCGACAGAGCCACGGACAGTTGCTGCTCCGCGGTGACCGCTAGCTCGCGCTCCCGATCCTTTGCCGACCGAGTGGAGTCCAGCTCCTTCGCAAGATCCTCCGCCCTCTGACGGGCCTCCGCACCTTGTTGCTCCTGGGCATGTTCCTCCACAAGAAACTGCGACTTCTCGTGGGAGATCAGCTCCAGGCGACGACTGAGCTCCTGTAACTACCCAATGAGGTAATGCGGATCGCCTGGACCTTCTTTAGGGCATCATTAAGCCACGACTCCGCCTTGGCGAGATCATCGAGAGTTGACCGCCCAACTTGAGCAACCCGTTGCCAGAGCTCCGCCTCAGCAGGATCACGGAGAATGAAGCGCGCCCGCTCTAGCGCAGAGGGGTTGGGCCAGACCAGCTCACGCAGCACGCCGCCCGGCGGCTCCAGCGATCTACCCGCAAGCGCCAACGTGGGACCACTCGTCCCCGCTGTCAAGACCTTGCGTGGAGGAGAAGTCAACGCCGCAAACCCGATCAAGGCACACCCATCTCCCGTGTCTGCCGCGGTTGGCGACGGCGGTGTCCGACCATCATCATCTTCATCCTCCAGGACCACGACGGGCGAGGACTTGGGTCGTTCCTCGGCGGACGAACAAGCAGGAGGACCACCATCATCTTCATCCTCCAGGACCACGACGGGCAGGGACTTGGGTCGTTCCTCGGCGGACGAACAAGCAGAAGTCGCGCCCTGGCACCCTCGTGCGTCGGCCAAGGACCAGAAAGCCACTGTCGCCCCTTGTTCCGACGCGAGGGGAAGCGCCTCAGGCAGGGCAGTCGAACAACCTGCCCCTCTTCCTCTTCCCATGCCCATCATCGCAACAAGGACAGTGTTGGGGGACCAATGTACCATCTCTAGAGCACCACTCAGGGAAACTTCCGTCATTCCCCTAGTACAAGGAACACGAAATCAGATTGCCACACGACATCTTACCAAAATGAAACTAGGAGGAAAGGTCGTATACCCGGACTTAAGAGGCGGAGGTCCCGCCGATGAACGGCCAACTCCAGTAGAAGCTCTCGCGACACCCGGCGCTCTCCCAATCATCGTGGACACTCCTCGCCCCGCCGACACCGCGCGGCCTCCGCGGCGGGCTAGCATATTCCCCCTAGGGGGCCATGGAGGCGGCGTCGGCACCACTGCCTGCGGCGGTGGCGATGCCGGGGGAGGTGGAAAGCGGTCACCGCCGGAACGCCCCGGTGGCGATCGCGGCGACCCTGAGTGCCGCTCTGTCCGAGCGCGCTTGGCCTCCTCATCCTCCCACTCTGCGGCATCATCCCTCGCGTGTTTCCTTGTGCCCGACTCATCAGGGGATGGCTCAGACTCGCTGGCATCATGCGGCGCGGAGCTGCTGGCTTCGCGCAGCCCGACGTCGACCGTAGCAGAAGAAGCCAGCAACCCACTACATGTCTCCTCCGAGTCGCCCCCACTGCCAGAACTAGGGTCCGACTCGAACTCACTGGTGGAGGGGTATTCCCCCTGAATCACGTCGGGATCCTCACCGTGTTGGGCACGGCGCGAGATGTCCCTCTCCCTCATCTCTCGCTTCGCTGCCTTGTCGCCCTTCCTCTTCCTCTTCTCCCGGGCAGCCTCCTGCTGGGCAGCTTGCTTGGCACGACCCTCTGGGCCACTTGGAAGATGAGGACGAGAGCATGGGTAGCCGAGCCCCTATGAAAACAGAGCAACCATCAGCCGCTGGGCAAAAGCATTGTACCACCAAACAGCAATCAGAGGGAAGACTCACCAGATTGCGGGTATTTTCGGAATCAAAAGGGGCCAGCGCCTTGAAATTCTCACGGTCCGCACCCTTGATGTCACACCCTAAAATTAATGGATTTTAGGATGTGATTAAAAATAAAAATAATAATAATAAAGCAATGATTTTCTCATAATTATATAAAAATTTCAACATTTATTTTCTTTACAGAGAATCTAGTATAGGAAAAATAAATAATTGTCTTTCAGAACTAAATAAAATGGTTTTATGTTTGTTGCATTCATGTCGCTGCATTGATTTTTGTTTGTTTGCGTGTTTAAGTTTGCAAAATAAAAATATCCAAAAACTACCCTAAAATCTTTTCTTCTCTCTTCCCTATCTCTTTTGGCTCACCCCATCTTTCTCTCTTTCTTTTTCTTTCAGCCCGGCCCAAACCTCTCCCTCTCTTCTTTTTCTTTTTCCTTCCCCGCGGCCCAACTCGGCCGGCCCAATCCTTCTCTTCTTCTTTTTCTTCCTTCCCCCGCGGCCCAACTCAGCAGGCCCAAACCACCTACTCTCCCTTACCCTTCTCCCATCGACAGCTGGGTCCCACCTGTCGGCGCCCCCTCTCTCCCTTTCCTTTCTTCTTCCTCTCGCACCGCTGGGAAGAATCTGAACAAAGAGAGTTCGGATTGTTGCGACGCTGCTCGCATTAACAAAGACCCTGCCAGCCGGGGCACCTTTGGTTTAACCAAGGGATCCTACGCGGATTGACGGTACCAACTCGACCCCACCGACTGGAAGGGACGATGGGAAGAACTGGACCAAAGGATTCGGATCGCTGCAACGCTACTCGCACAAACAAAAGACCCTGCCAAGCCAGGGGACTTCCGGCTCGCCCAAAGAAAAAACTCACTACTAACACATTCCTTGCAGACATGTGGAACAAACATACACAATCTGAACAAAATCTAAAATAAGAAGGAAATCATCTTTATTTCTAGCGAGGCAAACATTACAAAGTACACTCGGCTCAAGGCCGTTACAAGGTACAAATCCTATTACTCCCGCTAAGGGAGTAAAACTTAGAGTCCTAAGGAGCAACTGCTTCAAGTGCAGAGAGGTAAGGAGGCGCCTCCGCCTCGCAAACCCTCCTCTAACATTGCCGCCCTCACGGATGACTAGGCAAAGGGACGCTGTCGGGTGACGGATGGGATTGAAGAAGAAGATGGAATCTTTCCTCAACCACGGCCATCGTCGCTTCCCACGAACGTGTTCCCCCAAGTGGTCGTCGGTCAATCAGGAGGAAGAAGAATCAGACCCCAACATAGGGATCTGCAAGTTCCCTAGAGCACGCCTGGCCCCCGCACTGGGCAAGAGGCCCCTCCCATCTTCCTGATCGGTGCGGACAAAGTGGTGGAGGCACTGACACGTTCGCCTAAGGGCTGTGACGTCAAGCTCGAGATCACTGTCGCCACCGCCGACGGTCGGGGATCGTCGCCCGGCAGCCAAGGCGCCATCATGTGCCGCGCCCGCTCAAATCGAGCGGTTACGTCGAACACAGAAAGTGCCCCGCAAGCCGGACGCGGCATGGAGGGCCGTTCGGCGATCATGGCAGTGATCGGTCGAGCTTTCCGCCGGCTCCGGCGGGACGTCCCCCACTGCTCGCTAACTCTCCTCTAACACCGGATGTTGGATGGACTACCGCTACTCTCTGGAGGGCAAACAAAACACAACTCGAACGCCATGACTTGGGTGGTTTCTGGGACGCGCCCGGCGCACCCCAATTTATAGCCCTGGGAGGGCCAGTTGGAGGCCTCAGCAAGCAACCGCACGCGAGCCACACGGACCCTCCGCACCACCCGATCAAGTAGGGAACAGATTCCCCTAAAAAAGGAGAAACGGCAGGCCTATGACGTGACACAACAGGACAGCGACCTGTCAACTCTCCCATGGGGACGACACAAGCCAGACGGTGCAGAACTGTCATAATGACCCGACGACCCCTCGGACGGACCGCCAGACAATACGGTAACGCCCCTGCACGACCGCCACATCGCGCGGCACCGCCTGCACGCAATTACTGCCCTAGGCAAAAATAAATTGTCCCCGTGATTAAGGCTAAAATCGCGATGACGCTCGGGGGGCTCTGTTGGGATCCTGGAACCAAGGTCCCCAGCAGACCCGACTTGTCAGAACAAGGTTGGAATAGTTTCCTCACCCGCGCAGCCTTCTCAGTCACACCACGCCCTTCTTGGCCCATCCAGGCCCATGAGCTCCGGTCGATAAGCTCCACCGGAAGCAAGCTTCACAGCCCACGGCGCCGAGTCCGAGTGCCCCTGCTTGGGATCAGCCAAAGGACTGTAGGCACCGTCTTTCCCCCTCTCCTCTCAGACTCCCGACTGACTCGGGTCAATAACAGGAGGAAAAACCCCACTTGGTCACACGAGCCCAGGCTTGGTCCGCAAGGGTCAGACCTGGCCGTACCAAGTGGGCGCGGCCCTCCCGGGGTCGTACACACGAACAGTGAGCCAATGTACCTCTGTCACGGCAGAGGACCGAGACTTTGGCGTCCACTTGGTCCTTGCGATGATTGGGTATTCAGTCATCACGGCTTGACCCTCAAGAAACCATCAATGGGGATGGGACTAGGCATGTAAACAGTCCTTCTCTGATGGGACGGCTGTCTCATCCCATCAGAGCCATAGTACTAGCTGACCGACCAAACCCGTCAAATAGGTCCAAGACCGGAAGACTCCCAGGATTTCAGGGGCACGCAATCCCCAAAGGACATCGTCGACTGACCATCTGCACGGAGCCATTGACGGTTTGGGCCGCCCGAATGCCGAAGTCAAAGATATTTCTCCCCGAAACCTTCTCCTCCAAAGAAATTCCCTGTAACGTGGGCCCTCCTTGTACTATAAAAGCTTGTACTTCCCAACTCTCACGAGCACCTGGGCTCGAGCAATACATCCGACTGACCCCGGCTGGACGTAGGGCATTCTCGCCTGAACCAGTATAATCCCTCGAGTCATTGTGTGCTAGGCCACCTCCGATCACGATGCACGACATACACGTTGTCAAGTAGTTTAGCTGCCGCCCATTTCCGGGAGCGACAGATTCAGTTAGAGGATTGAGGGAGTAATTTCCATATATTGTGCATCTAATGATCTATCGGTGTTACAAAGAATAAAGGCTCCGGTGCCGTTAAGAGTGGTCAAGATTTATCCACAAGTATTTAAGTTTCATCGGATTTGCTGGTAACAGTAAGAACCTAATCGGAACAAGGACTTGCGGAAATGGTAGAATGAAAATTCTCCGAAAGGAAAAGGTTACGATTCTACACATGGTAGAGGGTTTCTTTCCCATTCAGCCAATGCCTGTGAAAAAGTGTGAAAAGGTGGATGGGCAAATAAATAGATCTACTTCTTGGAGGTCATGTGCCACAGCAAGTTTTACAGGGTCCTGCCAAAAGAGCAGGGACCCTATCTAACAATGATCGTCTCGATGACATCTGCAGTAATGTTGATTCAGAGTAACAGGTGCTACATATGTCAAATATAGCATATCTTCTTGACATGTCATATTGCGAGAGCTTGATGATTGCTTCACCTGATTCTCCAAATCACAGAAATTCCACTAATGAAATGTGGTATTACTTCAAATTTCTCCAGTGGCTGCACTGCACTAGCTATAGAATAGGCAAAAGTTTCTGCTCCTTGGCCTTCAAATTTGTGTAACTTCTCTTCAACTAACAAAATGGTCTGGTGTATTTGGACAACCTGGAACGACTGGGTCTTTAATGAAGTACACCCATCGGTTCAGACTTGCGGGGCAAAATTCTTTAAGGTGTTCAAGCTCATTCTTCTAAATGCCAAACAAAGCAGAGTTGAGGATATGGAGGCTTGGCTTGAGGAGAGACTTCACTAGCTGTTGTTTTAGTTTTAGCTTTAGCTTTGGCTTGTTCCTGCTTGCCCCTCTTATTAGTTTCAGTTATTTTCTGGTTTTGCTTCTTTGGTTCTTTGATTTGTACTCTCTTTAACTCCTCTTTTTATTATTCTTAATATATCCAGTAGGGCTTGCCTCTCCTATTACATAAAAAAGTTTAATTTACTCCCTTTAAGTATACCCAAAGTCTGAATAACCCCCTAAACTATAACTTGGTTCAACTTACACCCTAAATTGTACCATTTAGTTCATTGTATCTCATAATACGATTTATCCTTTTTGTTTCTCCGTACGCAAGTTGAATTATAACTTCAGATTTTGCAGGATAGTAGTGGACATCACAATACATATAAAAAATTATTGTAATTTTTCATCCTTATTTTTTATATAATTTTGAACTCCAATGATTAATTTATTATTAAATATCTTAACCTATCAAAATTAAAAAAAATTATGATGTATTTTTTCTAACATGTGTTATGATATGTACTATCATCTTGTAAAATTTCAACTTAAAACTCCACCTATGCATGGAGAAATAAAAAAGATAAACTGTATTAGGGGGTAATTTGAACCAAAAGACATAGTTTGGGGGTAAAATGAACCAAATGATAGTTTAGGGGGTTATTCGGACTTTGGCTATAGTTGAGGGGAGTAATTTAGACTTTATACAAAAAAAAATAGCAAAATAGTCCTTGTACCTGTGAATATTTTTATTATTTAGTTGCAGAAATTTCTGTGTCATAATAATTGACGCAAATGCATAAATGTTTTATTATTTATATTATAGATATGATCAATGAAGTATACTCTCATCTATTCATCTTCTGAGAAATAAGGTTACCGTGCAGAGTTCAGAACCTGTAGTTGAGTGTTTGGCGATTTCACTGCGCGTTAACCCTGACACTGACAGTGATCCTACGAGGACTATATGGAATAATCATGCATGAATTTTCGATAACCAGTCATTCCAATCATTCACCTATATAGGCTGCTGGTAGTGTTGCTAAAAAATAACAACTTGAACACCAATTGTAAATAATCAAGAATTATGACCGGTATAGGAACAACCAAGGGGGCTAAAAGGACTAACGGACTACCAAGGGAGCTTACGGAAACAAGAACAATACGTTCCAGGAAAGTCAGAAACTAAGCAATAATGGTTGGAAATGTACATCATCAGTTTAGGGTAAAATTGAGGGTACAGTATCAAGTCATGTTAAACACATATTTGAGTCCAGACTAAGACTGTTTTAGTGGAGAGAACATGCATCATGGTCACTGTGAATAACAATGCATGTGTTTTCCAATTTCTTTCCTTTTTCTTTCATGTTCTTTATCATTTATTGAAAACTTAATTTATTACTTTGGTGAAACGTACACATAGGTTTTAGTCTTTTGGGATTCCCCTGCTAACTTAATTATAGTGCCTAAAGCAAAGATGGATTGCACAATTACCTCACAATGACGGAACAACCCCTGCATGTTGGTTTAATCATTATAGATACGAAATTGGTCATTACCGTATAAATATTCATTCGACCCCAATCTCTATTACTTTCTCCAATGATTAGAAGATAATAAACAAAAACCACACAAACGTTTTCCACAAAATGGCTACTTCCTGAGAATTTAGTTCTAGAGGGGTTATTACTAAAATATTAGATTAAAAAGATTAAATAAAAAACATTTTCAACGCCTAGCGCTTCCCTGTGGGCCGTCGGATCAGAGCAATCACACGGTCAAGACTCCATTGACGACCACCTGACCGGCACACGCCACACCCACCCGGTGGAGTCGATTTGGCGCCAAAGGAGTGGGCGGGAGCGTCGTCTTGTCCCGCCGTTTTTCCCGGGCTCCCTCCCCCCTCCACCTCGCCTCCCACCTCCGAATCCCTGATCTCTAAACAAAGCAAAGGCCCCCAGCTACCGACCACCGCCACCGCCACGGGGGAGAGGAGGGCGCACGAGAAAAGAAAAACCAGAATTCCCCGTCGCCCTGGCCCGGCCGACGACATGCGCCGCACGTTCGCGCCCCGCTTAAATAGGCAGGCCGCCGCCGCCCTCCCCCATTTAGTTTTCCCGCGGGGGCCGGCCGGGTCGCTCGCCTAATTCAATCCCCCCCGGCCGTCGTGCGCGACATGTCCTCTCCCCGTTCCCGCCTCGCCCTCCACTAGCTGCTGTTCCCTTCGCCTGAGCTGCCGCCGCCACTTCCGCAGCCGTCGCCGGGGGATCGATCGGCCGTCGGCCCGGAGGAGGTACGGTGCGGTGAGGGGATCGGGGCGGAGCGCCCGCGCGCGTTCTTGGGGCCGGCCGGCGCGCGTCGCGAGCTGGGAGGAGCAGGGGTGGCGCCTCCTGAGGCGGCGCGGGGGTGCAAGACCGCCGGGTCCCGCGCGCCCACGCCTTGCGCGGCAAGCTCGAGGCGGTGGGCTGGGTGATGGTGCGCTTCCTCCGGCGCGGCCACAGCCTTGACAAGACCGGATCGCACAGCTACGACAGCCACCACAAGGAGCACTTCCTCCGCAGGAGCGGCAGCAACACCACCGAGATGCACGAGTCCGTTGGCAATGGCGCCGGCGCCAGCGGCACGCCGCCGCTGCCCAACGGCCGCGCGGCGGCCGCGGGGGCGCGGTCCCGGCTCGGCCGCGACGGGCCGCCCTCAGGTGCGCCTGTGATTTCTTCTGCGCTGCATCCAGTTTGACTTGATGATCTGATGATGATGATGATGCGATTCTTGCTTGGATTGCTCGGGATTTTCGTTCAGAGCTGGACATGATGAAGGAGAAGTTCGCCAAGCTGCTGCTGGGCGAGGACATGTCCGGCACCGGCAAGGGGTTGTCGTCCGCGCTCGCGCTCTCCAACGCCGTCACCAACCTGGCGGCGTCCGTCTTCGGCGAGCACCGCAAGCTGGAGCCCATGGCGCCCGACACCAAGGAGCGGTGGAAGCGGGAGGTCGGCTGGCTGCTCTCCGTCACCGACCACGTCGTCGAGTTCGTCCCCACGAGGCAGACCGCGGAGAACGGCACAACCATGGAGGTCTTGCTCCTTTTTTTTTGTATTTCCCTTCGATTCACATGCCTTGGAGTCTTGGACCGAACTGATCTTGACACGTACGAGTACGCCCTTGTTCTTGGCATTGGCCGCATGCAGATCATGTCGACGGCGCAGCGGCGCGACCTCGCGATGAACATCCTCGCGCTGCGGAAGCTGGACGCCATGCTCCTCGTGAGTGATCTGCCCTTGATGGATGGATGGATCGTTCAATTAATGTTGTTGGATCGATCAACAAATTAAATTAACTATGCGACGAATGAATGCGCATGATGCAGGGCTACATGGACAACTTCGTGGACCAGACCGAGTTCTGGTACGAGAAGGGCGGCGACAACAAGCGCGACGACGACAAGTGGTGGATGCCGACGGTGAAGGTGCCGTCGGAGGGGCTGTCGGACGTGACCCGCAAGTGGCTGCAGTACCAGAAGGAGTGCGTGAACCAGGTGCTCAAGGCGGCCATGGCCATCAACGCGCAGGTGCTCGTGGAGATGGAGATCCCGGAGATCTACATCGAGTCGCTTCCAAAGGCAATGCTTTGCTTCTTGGTTTATGCCCTTGGATCAATTATTCAATCGTGCTCAAAAATCAAAACAATGACATGGCTTGACCATGGATGGATGAACCAACGCAAAACATATTGCCAATGCAGAAAGGGAAGACGAGCCTGGGCGACGCCATCTACCGGAGCATCACCGAGGAGACGTTCGACCCGCTGGAGTTCCTGGCCGGCATGGACCTGTCGACGGAGCACAAGGTGCTGGACCTCAAGAACCGCATCGAGGCCTCCACCGTGATCTGGAAGCGCAAGATGCAGACCAAGGACTCCAAGTCATCGTGGAGCTCCATCGTGAGCTTCGAGAAGCGCGAGCAGTTCGAGGAGCGCGCAGAGACCATCCTCCACCTCCTCAAGCTCCAGTTCCCCGGCACGCCGCAGTCGCAGCTCGACATCTCCAAGATCCAGTACAACAGGGTACATATATACAAGCTCCTTGAGTCCTTGTTGGCATTATTTGATTTGATTTGATTTGATCCATATATCCCTATATATGGATGAGATCATGAGAGTGAGACGTACCGCGATCCATGGCGGCGGCGGCTGCTGCTGCTGCTGCTTCTTATTATATATATAAATAATATATTCTGTAGGACGTCGGGTACGCGCTCCTGGAGAGCTACTCGCGCGTGCTGGAGAGCCTGGCGTACAGCGTCATGTCCCGCATCGAGGACGTGCTGGCGGCGGACGCGGCGGCGCAGAACCTGACGGCGAGCGAGGCGGCGCGGCGGATGATGGAGTCCGCGGCGGAGGCGCCCGCGGCGCGGAAGCTGGACGCCAAGGAGCTGGAGAAGCTCAACGAGGCGCCCGCCTCCATGACGCTGTTCGACTTCATGGGCTGGCACTTCGACCAGGACGAGCTGATGAAGCGCAGGGAGGACGGCACGCTGGACGCCGACGCCGAGGCCAAGCTTCTCAAGAAGGCGCCCAGCATGGCCCCCGCCAAGAAGTTTTCCTACGTCGACACCCTCTCCTCGGGCGGCATGAGGAGCCCCTCCTCGCGCCACTGACCGCCCGGCCGGCCGGCCGGCGAAGAAGATGATGGTGGCGGCGGATCCGATTCTTGCACGCGTGTACATAGCTGAGGCGCAGCACGCCGTACGTACCTACTAGTGATGTTCTCTTCGACATCTTCTACTGATTCGTTTCCTTTCTTGTCCTTTGCCTCTGCGTTCTAGAAGATTCTAGATGAGGGGAAGAAGAGGGTGAGTATTGTGGTCTGCGTACACAACACATTGAGAGGATTGCTGCTAGCTGCGCGTAGCTACTACTGATTTTTTTTTCTCAACTCAACTACTAGTATGTACTGTACTTTGTACATGGCTCTCCAGAGCGGTTGGTTCTCCAGAAGAGGAGGCGTTTCGGCTCTGGGAAACTTGCAGTCAGGAAAAACACAATGTATTCTTTGATTTGTTTCAAGCTAATCATTCTTCTCTTCCATTACGCTTATCGACATCTATGTTTCTCCTCTCTTATTTTCTCTTGTTTTATGGATTGAAGTAAGATATAAAAACATCAGAATGCAAGAGGACTCAAAAAGTCAAATGAATAACGAGCAAGATCACCACAAAAAGTGTGCCTAGTGACATCAATTTACTCAAATTTTCACTGATAGCGACAATCAAAAATCATGTTAAACTACGCGATCTTCAACCGTGTCAAACGTGTACAGATTGATTCGATTTGCCTGAGTATTGCCCGCTCGTTCAGCACTTACAGGTGATCTCAGCAATCAGCATACATCTGTCCAAGAGGCTAAGAGACTTCGAGGTGACTTTGACTTCAGAGAGTAATAACGTGCGTACACGTATGTTGCTATGATGCTATCTACTTTTTCTATGCATGTATATGGATGCCATGTGGGAAATATAAGAAATAGAAAAGCCCAAATAGGAACTTGAGAAGCTAACTAATCCTTCATTCTCTCCCCTCTCTAGTGAAAAAAAAATAGAAAACAAAATCAATCACTCGTTAGCAATCGAACCCAAACCAGGCATTTACAACAACACCCAAACCTCAACCAATAAGTGGAACTCTATGTACATTTATTTATACATCAGTCAGGTCTCTAAATCGTTCTCCCGCCTGTGTTGATCAACCAAAGCAGTCAGACTAGGAACATTGTGCTCGATATAGTCATCCGAGGCTTCATCCTCATCATCAGAAGAAAGAAGGGATGAACCCATCCATTGCTTGAAACCATCGCTTATGCGCCGCTGCATCTCTGGAGTCACTTCCAATTTGGACTCTAGCATCTCTAGACCCACATTGTGGGTAGTGTAATCACCCTCGTCAAGGACAACTGCAGCTTTTCTTCTCAAGAAGAAGGCTGTGCCACCGTATAAGATTGCCAAACCCCAGGCTGTAATTTCATAGCACCAGAAAAGTGGAACAGAGCAAGTACTTCCTAGGGCTAACAATGTTGATCCTAGAACAATTGCCATGAGACCAAATACTACCGCAAAAACTGCATTAAGTATAGCCAGGCAACGAACACCACCTGCAAAATTCCAAGATGAGATTAGTGACCTAACAAAGAATTTACCTGCACATGCATATTAGTAGATTGGTCGTGCTGGTACCAAGTTAAGAAACAATAGCTTACACATCTGCAACATACAAGTTCTTTTACTAATACATGATGTTGTGCAAGTTATTACATTAGGTTAGAAAAGATCTTCAATACAAGTTTGGAAATCACAATATCTGGGTGCTCATAACTTCTTGTGGTGTTAACAAGACAAAGTACAAGTAATTGGTTATCACTAAAAATCAATCGCCAATGGATTTGTGGCTACATCTCAACATACAAAAAGCAAACCAGTGGCTAGTTGTCTATGGTTTCATAATGGTAATTCTTTTTGTTGCAAAAAGGTTGTTAAATTTAAGGCAGAGATAGCAGTTTTGTATACAGGTCAGGAAACACAGTTTCCATGATAACTCATTTTGAGTGAATGGTGGTGGACATTTCTCCATTCTTGAGCACAAGCAGAGAAGCACACACACCTAAGGTGGGAGGATGTGAATGAAGGTCATGCATGTTGTCATAGTATATTTACCAGTGAACCAGCTACATATTAATAGAGAAAAGGGAGAAGAAACATTTCCAATGGAAAGACCAAAAGATGCATCATTGTCCCTTCTGCGCATCAAATATTGCTAGTTGCAATAGTGAAATAATAAATTTAAGCATGTGCAGGGAGCTTATTCCCTGTTGTAATGCAGTGGTTAAAACATTCAGCACGTAGTTGCTTAAGCATCTATGCTTCAGTACAAAGCCCGCACATATGTCTGGATTGGTGATTCCACTATGGCAACAAGAAACCCAGACCAAAATCTATCCAAAGAACAAGACCATAATAATAAATATTCCTTGTGTACAAATCTCTTACATCCGGCAACTGTTTTCAGTCAATGCTGCATCCTACCCCCATCCCCCACTGACACGCACGCACAAAACTGATATCAATCAAACTTTGTGAAACATCAAAAGGTACGCATCTTTCTCATAATCTGCCTATGCAAATATAACTAAGAGGCCAATTCAAGACTTCAAGTAAAGAGTATGAAGAGTAGACGGAAGTCTTGTAGAAGTGAATAAAGAAAGTTCAAAAGTATGAGGGTTGACATTGGCTTGTTAATTGACCAAAAAAATGAATGAATATTGATGCATTTGGATCTGAAGAAAAGATTTTAGCTTTCCCTTTATTTTACTTAGGAAGATGAGGTCAATATGCCATGTCATGCTAGTAGCTGATTAAGTCAGTTTTTTTTTGAAAAGAATGATTAAGTCAGATTTGTTCATTTGGCCATACCTGAACAAAATTTTAGAGATTTAAATAACCAATTGTCAAATTTAGAAGCACACACGACACATCCCCATAAGTTTAGGTAGCAATGATGCATTTCACTTTCGTATTATTTATGGATACCAAAAGAAACCTTTGTGCTAAAAAAACAATTTGAGATACGTGCAGTATCAAATGGTGCGTGGAAAATCAGTTGTCATATGTAAAGCTGGATTTGTACATTAGAAAGTTTTAGTATTTTATTGTCTTTGCATAGCATAGCACATTGGATAATAAATTTCTGATAGTAGTAAGTTTTCTTTCAGTGCACAATTACTTATTGTACGGTTCTGCATTACAAATAAATAGTATTTATTGAGATAGTCAACAATATCCAGACATTACAGCAGTAGAGTTTGCTTTCTGTAGAATGTACACTGATAGGAAGTACCAGGAAACACGATCAGGGGCTACTCAAGATGGAAATGTAGGATTTGCACTAGTTAAACTTATGCATACTAACAATGGTTAGCTCAGCGCCTCAGCGGCCAATTATGCATGTTGAATCAATATATTTGTTCAATCAAACTAATGCCGTCCTTGGCTGTTTTGTAAACCTTAGATATTTACGGTAAGGTGGTTCTAATAAACCATTCTGAAGTGAATGAGTAATTCTAGGGCTAGAGAATGAAACATCTCATGACATTCTAAAACAATAGACTGAACAGGGGGCAGGAAAACGCATGCTAGATTGAATGCCTTAAAGCTGGAATGAGTAAATGACCTCAGATAGCTCCATACTTTCTTAGTGCCACCAAAAATGTCCGGGTCTCGTAAAGATAGATCTGGCAAGGAAGATGAACTCACCTCTTCTAGAAGCACAGAAGTTATTCTCGACAACACAGATCATGGGATGCCTTCTTGGAGCAGCATATGCAACAGACATTCCTGCAAGTATGTATTGGTTTGATGTTCAATTTGAGAGGAAAAAAAATGAATTTAAAGGCTTTGTTGCAATGTTCAGCTGCCATGAAAAACGGATGAATAACAATGACAAAAAGACAGCCTAATACGGAGTATACATGAACCATATCAACTTAACTCATCTAAACAATAGGCAAACGTAGAGCCATGAAGCTACTGCACCATAAATATCACTTCCCTTCAGCTAAGCATAAATAAGAAATTAACTGTAAGAAACTAATCAGATAAATCCCACTTTCAGGAGTAAAATTTGGCCACCTTCTTGGCATAAACTTTTGTTGCGGTTGAAGTAAAGGCTGGTTTTGTGGTTATTTCGCAATGTGGAATCTAGCTGGTTACGAGAGTCACTACCAACTCTAATATTATTGTGTAAATACGAGTGGCTCCAAAATAAGTTCTCTCAAATAGCTGGTACTTTGCAACCAAAATGAGGCCTCTAGTGGCCACTTAAGTTAAATGTACTACAGCATAAAAAAGAATGCACATGTTCACATGGTGAAGCAGGAAAAAGACACATCCTGCTCTAGATAGATACATATGTCGCTTCAAATTGCAATCACAACCCGCAACTTTCAACCCAATCCCATTGTCCGATACAGTGAGGCTAATAAACACAGTAACTTATCCGGTATACCACATACTGTTCTAGAAAAAAAAAGATCACACAAGTACCATGGGGAACCAGATTGTGGGCTCACCAGCTGCAAGATAGGTGAGCGAGATGCCGAAGAGGACGGTGGAGGGCACGAAGACGACCATCCAGTAGAAGTCTGCGGCCTCGGCGGTGGTCATGTAGAAGGCGCCCCCGCGGTATCGGTACGCCTCGGGCTCCTCCTCCCTGCTGCTGGCGGCGGCGGGCAGCGCCTCGAGCATGCGGCGCTCCCGGCAGAAGGGCCGCTCGGCGGGCTCGGCGGGGAACACGATCCCGAGGCTGACGCACGCCGCGGCGGCCACGGCGGCGGCGACGCAGCAGGCAGCGGCAACGGCCAGCGGGCGGCGGAGGCGCGGGAGCGAGTAGTGCTCGTCGTCGCGGAGCGCCGCGTAGGCGCGCCGCGGCATCAGGAACGCCTGCCGCAGCGCGTCGCCGAGCAGCGCCATCTGCGCGGCGGCGGCGCAGGAGGAGGAGAAGGGGATGGGACGAGGGTTGGGCCGCGGTGGGTGGGGGCGAGAACCCTAGACGCGGTTTTGCGGGTGGGGGAGGGGAGGAATCGGCGGCATGGGGGGGAAGAATTTGGGAAGACGGTCAGGTGGGGAGGCCTCTCGGCTTTCGGGGGTTGGTTTGGTTTCGTTGCGTTGCTGGAAGGGGGAAGGAACGGGGTGCCCAAGCGCCCGTGCTCCATGGCTCTCTACTCTCAAGTCCCAACCCGTCAACACAAAAGGTTACTAGTCAAAAAAATAGTTAAAAATATTAGTGTTGCCGTGTTGCTCAATATATTTATTTTATATATTCGTCAATACAAATGGCTTTGTGAATTAGTAAAAAATACTGTTATAGTATATGGAGTATATAATAATTGCACAGCTTTTTATGTTTTATTAGTTGAAATATGTAAGAGTCCAAGCAATTGCAAAAAAATAATTAGACATACTCGTATTAAGCGTAAAATAAAGAAAAAAAGATCACGTAGTAGTTTATTTAGATCGGTTCAACTAATTGACATCTTATAAAATTACAATAATAACACAACAATTAGCATATATAGACATTGTATAATGATATGGTATTTTCTTATTGTTTATAATTTTACATAGGATATTAAATTTATTTTTGTGGGTAACGCGGGGAGCATCTGTTACTAGAAGTTGTGAATAAGGGGAGGGGAGGAGTGTTGAGGGTAGGTTACATTTCGTTAGCCTACTTCATAGGCATGGAGCTTTAGTTTGAAAAATAGAACATCAATATTGTGAACTCTTTTGAAACATATTAGGAATTTGATCGTAGATAAAATAATTGCTAGTTTTAGCCACGGTTCCATAAGAGATTAAAAAGAGTATGGTATATAAACAGCAACATACATTGTTAGTGGCTAACGCCAAACTTGCAGGCATGAACATGGGACTTCGTCAATTTGTTATCTTTTTATCATGCCAAATATAGTAGAAAATGACGAGCGACTCTTGAGTCCTATTGTGCAGAGGTGTAAACATAAGAGTCAATGAGGCTAGCACTAATTACGCATAGTAATACGAGTTGTTGATAGTGATTGACATTGTAATAATGCAAAGCGCTGCTGATCTCTTATATACATGAATCAATAGTAGACGATGTTTATGCAAGCATAAGGCGCCAAACCTGTTAAGGCATGTTATGTTTGTTGATTGAATTGCTGGTGACTCTTTCCTGTTGTTTCATCGGATCATGTACTTGAAGCTGGAGTTCATTGAGTTGTGGATATGTGAGTACTTTCATCAGCTTCAGCTAAGATTGTTTCTTGTGGATAATTTATGAGGTTTTGAGCCATCTTGACAAAATGCCGATAATCAACATGCAATGATGGTGACATGATTAAACAACATTGATGTGCCCAATCGACAACAAAGATACCACTTTGAGGACCAACTTGTTTTAAGAAGTTTAATTGTAGTGATAAGAGGAACTTTATAAAGCAGTATGTCCGCACAAGAGATCGTGTCACTCACCTAAACTATGGTAATGTGGAATTATACCCGTCAAGATAGATTATATAGTGACACGTCATATATTCACGTATATCTATAGGTCATTACACCATAACGAATCAACACCAATGAGATAGTCTAAGGGCAGTTCCAACCTTTCAGGTCAGATAGTTTCCATAGCATTAAATTATCTGCCACATAAGCAAAATGCTGACATCGTAAGAGAGTTAATGAGGAGAGAAGGAAAAATTAATAGAAATGGTTTCTCGTGCATGACTCGATTTCGGCTCGATCTCCAACGAGCCAGGACACCGCGAGACCCGCGTTGGGAGGGGACGCCGTTTCTTCCCACGCGATTTGTGGGACCCGCGATCAGGGCCTCTCTGCGCCGCTCGAGCACGCCATCCGCCTCGCCGGCCGACGTCTCGCCGGCCGAACCTCACCATTGTAGGACTGTGCCGCTCAGACCTCCAAGCCACCGGATCTACAGCAAGAGGACGAGAAGAGAAGGGGTCGAGGCGGCCGCCGCTCCGCTCGTCGGCCCGAGTCTCGCCACCGCATCCTCACCTTGCACTTGGCAGCCATGGCCACACCTCAAATCTAGCACATGAGGGCTGGAAGAGAATCAGTACCGGCAAGCATGATCTGCAAACAATAGGAGGCTGCGAGCTTTTCCTTTTCAAATCCACCCGCAACAAGCAAAGCAAGAGGACCAAATCCACCGAAGAACTCGTACGACGAGAAACCAATCAAACTCAGGAGACCAAGCGGAATTAAGCAGCAGCCATCTCGCTCACCAAGCATCTCCACATAGCTGAATAATCCTGTGGCGCGGTCGAGCACCTGCACTGGCTGAGATGGTGGCAGTAGCGGTAGCAGCTAGCTCGCCGCTACGGGGCCGCGAAGCCCCGGCATTGCCGGTGCTCGCGAGGCACTCCAAAGCCCCCCATCCACACGGCCACACGCCGGAGCCGTTCTCGATGCCGTGGCCGACCAGTGTGCCTTCCACATCGCGCCGCTCGACCCCTCGACCCCGCCAGGCTGTCGTGCTCGCCGTGGGCGCTGAGCCGCCGCCGCCGCGCCGGTCTCAGTCGTGGCCATCGAGTCACCACCGTGAGAGAGCGATAGGGAGAGGAAGGGACCAGGATTCACGAGATGGAGGTGAGAAGAGAGGAGTAAAAAATTATTTGTGGGTTCACGTGAACAAACTAAGGGTTGGAGCTACAATTTCTTTATGTAGTGTCTTGTTGACACGGCAGTATAGACACTGCTCTAAACGGTTCTCAAAATCCATGACGAGTATGTATATTCTAGATATTTTTTTACCTAACCATTTAAACTAAACACCATCATTCGAATTTTATTGGCAGGCTAGTGTAATTAAAAAATATGATAAAGACAAAGCAGAAATTATTTGCATAGCGTGTTAAGTTATAATCTTTAGTCATTATTAAAAATACATTTGACACCGACATTGTCTATATTTTGCTGATCACATATTTTCTCGATATAGATCCGCATCCGTTGACAAATTTATCACAATTCATGTATAGTAATATTTTCACCATCCATCGATTCCAAAATTTAAGATAAAAAATATAAGATACGACACTTTATTAGTGACCGGCAAATGTGCCCGGAAGATCCTGTATGGATCGTGATCGATTTTTTCTTATGGATTTTTGGCAAAATGATTAAAAAAAGTATGCGAGGTGCATATGTCATTCACACGATGAAGTTCTTAAAGTTGGTAAGATTGCTGAGCATGTGTACCACAAGCTGGACCTCACGATCCACCATTTTGTGCCTCTGTCCGGCGATGCGATGGCAATTAAGCCCTCCCCTTATGTTGATCGTCGTATCACTTCACTGTCGAGGTGGTACTAAACCGGACTAAAATCTACTGTGGTCTTTGTTAGTTTAACCTTTGAGGCTTTGACACTTGACAGAACTGAGCATTCCTCTGCCCCCCCAAAACAAGCCTGTTCCCCCTCCCGCCGGCGGCGAGCGGAGGCCGGGTCGCGAGAGGAGAGAGATGACGGTGGCGGCGGGGCTGGGGTACGCGCTCATCGCGCTGGGCCCCGCCCTCTCTCTCTTTGCCGGCGTCGTCGCCAGGAAGCCTTTCCTCGTCCTCACCCTCCTCTCCGGGTCTCCCCCCAAACCTCGCCTGTTTCTTCAGCTTCTTCCGTTGCGCTTGGAACTTTGGATCAGGCCGTACGTTGCGCGCTTGTAGAATCGAACAGTTTGTTCGGTCGAGATGGGAGGCATTTGATTGAGGTGTTCGGGGATTCGTGAGGGGAAGGCCGGGCTCCGGCTCATTGTTTAGTCGAGCTAGGGTTTAGGAGTTCCTTACGGATTCTGTTCTTTTTGATTGGTTGGTTGATTCGGTGCTCGCGACCTCGATCCGGATACTGCTTGTTATAGTCAGCTCACATGGCGTGTTCTGCACAGTGTTTGGAGCTCTTGATTTACCTTCTCTGTTCGCAAAATCTGTGAATCTGGTTTGTATAGACGTGTGGAATTCAGACAACTATCCTGCATACGTATGATACTCTCCATAGTCCTAAGTTAGTTGGAGGCTCAGATCTTGCTGAGTGTCAGGACCCTGTGTTACCGCCTTGCTAGAGTTCCTTGTTATCCGCTTTCTTGGTTTTCAGTATCCACCTAATTTACATTGTCGCTACATTGGAGATGTCAAATATATAAAGGCTCAGTGCTTGCTGATATAAAACAAAATGGATTACTTTGAAAGAAACTATGAGTCGACTCGATCCACTATGTTTGAATGAGCAGTTTACAAATCTGTCAAAGGAATCTAGAAACCATTTTCCTCGCTGTCCATGTTGGCTTCAGTCCTTGATTGGCACTAGGGTGAGTCCCAGCATTGCTACCCTATGTTCTTTAGTGTCTGAGCCTAAAATACTAAAGTCTATTCTATGTTTTCTTATAAACTTCGAAATGGAAGGATATTCTCTTGATTTAAATGTTAATTTTTGCCTTATCCTTTTCGTTCAGCACCTTGTTTTGGCTTATAAGTTTGATAGTCCTCTCGGGAATATGGAGGGGATTTCTTCCTATAAAATCTGGAACTTGGTGGGCATATGCAATTCTGATCATCACATCTGTTGCCTTGCAAGAAGGCACTCGTCTTGTGTTTTGGAGGCTTTACAAGTAGGTAAACCATAATAGAAGTTGATGTTCTCCTATTTATTTATGATAATTAGGGTTCTTATGTGCTGTGGTTATGTAAACAACTTTTTCAGGAAAATGGAAGAGATGCTAGATGCCTTTGCAGATAGAATTTCTAAGCCACGTCTTAGTTTGACAGACAAGATGCTAATTTCTTTAGGCAAGTCATGTGATACAAGATTAAAATTATCTTTTGTGGTTCAAGGAAGACCAAATGTTTCCTTGCTTAGCAATTTATATAAGTTAGAGTGAAATGCATGTCCGATCTTTAAATTTGCCAGAGTGTCATCTAGGTCCATGAACTTGAAAATGTCTTAGTATCTAGGTCCATGAACTTGAAAATTTCTTAGAAGTGCCCATAAACTTGTTAAAATGTGTCATCTAGGTGCAAAGTTCCCAAAATACATCCATGATTTTGACCTGTCATTATAAGATATCCACATTGGCATGCCACATCAGCAACCATAGGGGTAGTTTGGGGCAGTTTGAACCTGGACGGCACATTGAACAAGGACCCGAATATGCATTTTCAAAGTTTATGGATCTAGATGACATTTCATGAAAAATTTAAGTACCGCCCGTGTGCATTTCACTCTATAAATTAATTTTCTGCTGCTGCCTGCCTGCCTTGTGTTTTTCCCGGAGTTTTAAATTCAAATGAATATATACATATTGTAGTTGCACTTGTATCTTTGCCAAATTATGCTCTGCTCTGTTGAAGGGCCAACATTGCAGATTTTTTTTCGTAGAAAGAAATGCACGCCATGTTATTTATAATCCTCCAGCATATTTCTTTCTTCTAATTTTCTGGTGACTAATTCCAACAAGGTTACATTGTTATACAGGCTTATAAATGCTTGCCAGTGCTGTAACATTTGTGGTCATAACAGAGCAAACACAGTTTCTCTTCGTCTCCATTGTTGATTTCAAACTAGAAAGCCTTAAAACTTAGACTTACCTTGCATTACTAAATCAGCTGAATACATTGAATCTGACGATGTACATTTGCTTAGTGATCGGTTGCAACATTGTTTTTTTGCTTTCTCTTCTATAATTCTAGGATGACACAAACTATAATTCCTTCTGCTCATTCACTTCTGTTGAAAATGTTTGTGCAGCTGGTGGTTTAGGTCATGGAGTAGCTCATGCAGTTTTTTTCAGTCTCAGCCTTCTGACTCCAGCATTCGGTCAAGCCACATTTTATGTTGAAAGGTGCTCAAAGATGCCATTTTTCCTTGCCTCAGGCAAGTATTTTCTTCCCTTACTCCCTAATATGACTTTTCACCAAGGAAGGGAATATAAGAATTCCTTCTAGTAGGAAAAAACACATTTGTAAAATGTTTATTCCAGCTTTGATGCTCAATTTTATGTCATGTTGTCAGCATATTTTTTTTCTCCCATATCCTAATTGCATTTGATTCGAATTGCAATGTCCTGAGTTTGTTTTGCATTAAATTTACTGTTATCTCTATGTGCTATTTTCCAGCCCTTATTGCACTTGGATTCTTGGTCATCCATACATTCTCAATGATCGTTGCTTTTAATGCATACGATGAAAGAAACAAAAGTGACCAAATCTTTGTCCCAGTTGTTCATTTGACTGCTGCTGTAATGGTAAGAACTCGTTCTTGTTTAGTTCTTCTTGTGCTTATTGTCACTTTTTTTGAGATCAAGTACTTTGTTAGTTTGTCACTTAATAAATGTGAATAATGCGTGAACAAGTTTACCTTTGCTATTATTTTCATGCGTTTGTGTATAGCATTTTTTTTCTACTAACCTCAACATAGGAAGCAGTGACCATGAATCCAGTAGCAGGTTTTAATTGTTCTACCTTATGTTGTGTCCTTCCAATTTACCTTTTCTTTATAAAAACTTGAATTGATAGAGTTATGTTCCATAAATTTCTTTCAAAAAGAGTTATGCTCCATAAATCAGTATGAAGTTTTGAATTGATGAAAGTTGATGCGAAATACCAAAGGGTTGCTAGTAACTGAAGTAACATGAAACAAACGTGGAACCTTTGGTTCCTTTATGACAATGTGTAAACTTGAACTGAATTGTGTGCCCTGAAACCTTAGTAAAGTGCACAATGATACTATGTTGGTTTAAACTTAGTAGTTTTATTCATTTACACATAGGCCAAGTCAAATTTACGCTCTGTATGATTTTGTTGATTTTGTCCGTGACAATGCACTGCTGAACTTGTGCCTGACGTTATTGTACCATGTGCTCATTGCAGACACTTGTTAACCTCGCTCCAGGGGGCTGCCTTATTGGTACTCCTCTGCTGTTGGTCACGGCTGCGCTGACCTTGCAGTACTGCTGGCGAGTGGCATGCCGGAGATTAACTGAGCATCAGCATCGGCAGCTGAACAACAACTAGCTCTTGCCAGTGTTCCTCTCATGATGTAATTTCCCCATGTGTGTTTTGTCTTAATCTTATTCGTAGAACAGACAAACTCAGGTCGCGAGTGGGGTTTATCAGACAAGAGGGTTTATCAGAGTTGCTCTCAGTTAAAGATGTTAGCTTCTGTTTGTACTACACTCCAGATAGCGTCCTGAACTCCAGAGTCCAGATTTTGTGACTTGTGAGCCGGTGAAAATGCTGCACCATTCACAAATTGGCTGACGTTTGACCATCACTGTTTTGATAATCAACATGACACCCTGAATACTGCTTTGTGAAGCTACTGCATTTCTTCGTTGGTTTTTTGGAGAACAATTCCAACGAAGCCTATGTACCGGGCCTGGGGAAGTCAGTTGATGACAAGTGACCCGTGGGGCCCACCAGGACAGCACAAAGCAAGAAGCCGACAGAGTTACTGACGTGCAGTTCTGCCACTAACATGTGGGACCACCACTCCGCTGGCCCACGCGTCAGTGGCAGAGCTGCCCCTG
Source organism: Panicum miliaceum (assembly GCA_032594955.1). Classification (NCBI taxonomy): domain Eukaryota; kingdom Viridiplantae; phylum Streptophyta; class Magnoliopsida; order Poales; family Poaceae; genus Panicum; species Panicum miliaceum. The sequence continues at coordinate 41,157,653 of CM064061.1, read as the reverse complement.
ATCCTCTTCTGCCTAGGACAGCGGAGCCGTCTTCTGTCTCTGGGACAGTGCACGAGCACGAGAGGAAACGGAAGCCCCGCCTCCTGAGTCCTCACCAGTTCGCCCCGGCCAGGTTTCGCTCCACCTAACTTCTCAGAATCCGATGGCCAACATCCCCGCCACTCCGGCGGCCGCGGTAGCGACCGGCCACCGCGCCTCGCCCTGGCCTCGCTCTTCCCCTTCCCTGCCGCGGAGGACGGCCATGCTGCCGTCGACTGGGGCCGCCGCAGGCCCCCGTGCTTCGTGGTCGTGGAGGGGAGCGGCGGCGGTGGCCAGGGCCGCCACGGGCTCCGACAAGGCCGGTGAGTGTGCCCTGCGATGAGCCCGGCTCGAGGGCTGTAGAGATCCTGAGATAGCGTACTTGCACGTTTTTTTTTTGTTCTGCTCAGGCTCAAGTTTGTTTCAAACTTTCAAATACTGTAGCAATTTGCATCAGTTTTCAGAAGTGTGTCGCGGTGATTCGGTCGAGACCCTGTAGATTTCGCGTGAAGATTGGGTTTCATTTCGTCTATGAGGTAGTAACTTTTGTTACAGAATCCTCACTCTTCTCTGAAGTCGTAAGGAGACTTGTCGTTGCTGAATTTGCGCAAATCCTGTTTGTCGAGGTCTCGAGACTCGAGCGAGCCATGTCTTTCCTCGGGATGTGTATAATTGTAAACATTTCCAGATGGAGTCTGAACAATTCCAAGTGCGCAGAGGCATTTAGTTGTGTTCTTTAGGTGGAGAGTGGGTGAGTTCATGCTGACAAAGGGATTTCGGTTGTTCGTTTGTTGGTGGCTTGATTTGATGATGATCCCGTGAGTGATAAATATTTGGAGGCCGGCTGCTTTTGTCAAGTGTGGGAATTTGATGTAATAGGATTGCCACCAACTTGTCGTGACTCCCTGCCCTTTTCTTGTTGATTGGGATGGGCTGCAATTGTATACACAAGATCATATTTTGAAGAGTGACAGTGTATCTGTGACTGTGACCCAACTTTTCATAACTTTAAATTATTTTAGATACTTCTGGAAGGATAACAGCTTTGGTTCTTTAATGTTGATCTGAATTATTTTCTAGATGAAAAAAGAACAGCAAAATCCTGATAAAATTGTGAGCTCAGAATTTTTTTTATACGATCAAGATTGTTGCTTTTGTCTCATATGATTGCTTTTTCAGTACATTATACAAGGGAAAATGGAGGGTGCGCAGGGAAGAAACATTAGACAGACATGCATTATGAAATTAAATGCATTCCCTCCGTCCTGAAATGTAAGATATTTTGGTTTGTCCTAAGTCAAAGTAGTTCAAGTTTGACCAACTTTATAGAAAAGAGTAATAATATTTTGAAAATCAAATGAGAATAAGTAGATATATTATGAAATATATTTTCATAATTTACTTATTTGATGTGTTAGATGTTAATATTTTTCTCTATAAATTTGGTCAAAGTTAGACTACGGACAAAGCAAAATATCTTACATTTCAGGACGGAGGGAGTATTTAACTCCTGAAAATTACACTGGTGTTCCATGCAAACCTCAGAATTATATGCTTCCTGGAACTAAAGAGCATCTTTACCATGCAGCAGCGGCAAGGACAATTAACAATCCAAACAACGTCCCTGTCTTGTCTTTTTCTGAGGTGGGCTTTCCTTACTTTTATATTGTTGGGCGGCACGGATTTAATTAACATCTCTTGATAACATTTATAAGACACAGTGGCTAGTTGCTCCTTTTCTTTCCAGATATTGTCTTGTCTTTCATGATTATGCTCCCTTCTTGATTAATTCCTGTCTGATCTATGCACAGTTGTGCATCGTATATCCACTGATAAAAACACTCTATTTTCTTCTTAATGCAATGATACGCAGCTCTCCTGTGTATTCTCGAAAAAAAAAGCATACTGATAAAAACTGTGTTCCTTTTACGTGGTCTTTTTAGAGCCATTTGTTACAACCACAGCATGTTCAGGGCAGTTGGATTGTTTTGAGCACTTGTTTCTTATATGACTAATAGTTGGAAAGTGGTAACTCTGCACCTAAACACTGTAAAAGCTGAATCAATTCCTTTAAAACATTTATCAGTTGTACCTTCAGCCATGCTGGAATAGTTTCATTATATCCGTAGAAGCTGGGCATGGTTCTGCATGATACTTCATAACATATTTATACGATTGGTTAAAGTAGGTTTTTCTCCTTCATTATACTGTCAAAACTCAAACATGATATACCACATCTCTTTAAATCAATAACCTTTGCCCTCAAGGTTTCTGAAAGGCTCGATACATTCCAAGCCTCTGGTGCTAGGAATCAAAATTACATGGCCATGTACTCTAGTATTTTTGGCGGAATTACAAAAGATCCTTCGGCAATGGTGATACCAATCGATGATCACATGGTTCATAGAGGTCACGGGGTTTTCGATACCGCGGCAATTATGGATGGGTAAGCTCTTCTACAATGTAAATGTGAACTACATATTCATGTCAAATAGAATAACAGTTAGACAAACCACCTACTGAAAATTCTCCTCATAATATTAGAACTTAGAAATCAAATAAGAAAGCAGCATACCTTTTTTGTTATATTTCTTTGACATTTTGATCGAGACATCAGTATGATATAATTTTCTGAATTGACATAATACTGGCAGCCACCTCTACGAGTTAGAGCAGCACCTAGACCGCTTCCTGAGGTCTGCATTGATGGCCAAAATACCATTACCTTTTGATCGCTCAACAATTAGAAGCATACTTATTCAAACTGTGAGTGCATCAAACTGCACTCAAGGATCACTCAGATACTGGTTGTCTGTTGGACCTGGAGACTTCCAGTTATCTTCATCTGGCTGCGCCAACCCAGCTCTCTATGCCGTTGTTATTGAAAGTCCATCCTTACAAGTACCAGCAGGCTGCAAAGTGGTGACATCATCTATACCGATAAAGTCTCCACAGTTTGCAGTGATGAAAAGCGTGAACTACATGCCGAATGCACTCACAAAGGTGGAAGGTGAAGAAAATGGTGCATTTACTGGCATTTGGTTGGATGATGAGGGCTTTGTTGCGGAGGGTTCCAACATGAATGTTGGCTTTGTGACGGCCGGCAAGGAGCTTCTCATGCCCCGTTTTGACAAGATACTCAGTGGGTGCACAGCAAAGCGGGTTCTGACCCTGGCTGAGCAGCTAGTAGCTGATGGAAGGCTCAGCGGGATAATATCAAGGAATGTGAGTGTTCAGGAAGGGAAGGCGGCTGGCGAAATGATGCTTATTGGGAGTGGCATTCTTGTCAAACCTGTAGTTCAGTGGGATGATCAGATAATCGGCTCTGGTATGGACAGTTCTACATGCTTATTACATACCGCATTTCAACAGAACAGGAAGTCTGATAAAACTTAACTATGCTCTATTGTGTATGAAGTTGATATTAGATAGGTTTGGAGCGTGACAATACACTTTGCCACCCAGAGATTGGTAGACTGTTCTAGTTCATCAGCCACTTTTAGTTTCTGTTGGAGAAGTCAGCTGCCTAGATGTAAGGACATTTCCAAATGAATCAGATAAAAACAAACATCTATCCATCAAGGAACCAGATTATAATTCGGCTCAGATCAAAATATCTCCTACATACATATTTCAATAGATGGCAAATTGACGTGGTTGACGGTCTTGTGTATAACAGTAGCAACATAGCTTAACAGCCTTTTAACCATGTCCCTGGCTTACTGTGACTCCACAGAGAAAAATACAATTTCCTTTTTTGTTTTTAAGATGGAGTATGTATCAAATGCTCAAATACTAATTGCTTTTATTGTTTCTTCACAGGACAAGAAGGCCCAATAGCTCTAGCGCTTTATGACCTCATTCTTGAGGACATGAGATCTGGTCCGCCATCAGTTCGTATCCCCATCCCTTACTAAAACTGTTTGCACTTTTACATATGGCCATATACGGATATGCATGAACGATGATTTAGCGATTATCAGAGTTGCAAGCTCAGTCATATAAAATGTATATATAGCAGAGAAATTGGGTTCTACAGTTAAGTTTGCCTTAGTTAAAAGAAAATTTGAGGGGAAGAGGTAGACAGCCTCCCCGCTTTGAATTAAGGAGCAGGACTCGAAGCAAGTTTGCCTTAGTTGTGGAAATTCAAGTTTGCATGACGCACATTCAAAAGCATGGGATGATGAAGAGCTGCAAGCTACATTTATTTCACAACCTGTGCGTAGTAGGGGCACTCACAAAGGTAAAGTAAGTTTACTTTCTATAAGTATGTTCAGCTCATCTATAGAGTCCCACAATAGACCACCCGTTCAATAATTTTACTTTTGACATTGTTTACAAAGTTTTGTGGGACCCATGCGCACAAATATTTTATTGAGCCCAGGCCTTCGTCTCTACGCGTTTGGGAGATGTGCATGCTCGCGCGTCGGAGGCTGCGAGTCAGGCCTCCACCAAGCCTGCTCGCACGGCACCACGCCGCGCGCCAGTCCTCCACCCGCCGCGGAGCCTGCTCTTTGACCGATAGCTACATAAACACGTATTACATCTTGCTCTTTTTGACTGAGAATTGCCCAAGAAAAATTTGACAAGCTCAATCTGTTAATCATCTTGTGCGCCAGCTTCCTGTGCTGGTTAATCAGGTAGCCTCTCTACATGATCACATTACTACGTACATGATTGATGAAAATGATAAAACTTGACACATGAACCTAAGAAGATGATAAAACTTGACACATGAACCTAGTGTCAAGTAGCTAATTTTCGGCTAAAACAAATTCACCCAAAATTGAAATAAAATTAGTTTGTATCTGGGACCAAAGCCAAATTAAATCCTATGTAAAGGATACTAAGTTTGTATCCGGGACTAAAACCAAGTGAAAAAAAAAACATATAGAACATTCACCAGGTTTACCATGTTCCTCTGTTTCAGGCATTCTGCCGAACATATGGCATGCTAGCCCTTGAATATATTCTGCGTGCAGCCTTGCTCCCTCCCGATGATGAGCCAGAACAAACAGGGCACCACGGCAAAGTCAACAGAGCAAGCCCGTACACACATACGCATAGCAACCGACGTTAGGCCATGCGATGGGAGAACTAGTACAGCATGCCATGCCGGCGAGATGTCGGTTGGTCGAGGAAGAGCAGAGGAAAAATTGTTTAGATTACATTATTACAATTATGGTGGAGTCCGTTGGTAACAAGGTTGGACTATATACAGTACGCCGATACGAATTAAATTTCGTCTTGGTGAGATTAATCAAGCATATAAAAATCAGTAGTCCTTTGTGCCGCCGATCCGGCGACAAGCCTTCATCTCGTAGAACAGGCGATTTCGGTCACTGCCTGACGGCCGGAGTCTGGTGACCGGGCGGACCTCGAGGCGACCTTGATGATGATGGACCCTGCTTTTCATCCTCCTCCGACCAGCCCTAGTCGGGACACGGGAGGCAGCAGCGCCTGCCAGCCTGACCAAGTCGGCAGAGGCAGAGGCGCGCTGGAGAGGCTGCCGTGATCCGGCGAGGTGAGGCGGCAGCGGCGGCGGCGGCGGCGGAAGAAGCAGAGGGGGGAATCGGTGGCGCGCGAACGGAACGAGTGGGAAGAAGGTGCGGCGGCATGGCGTCGCGCGCCGTGCGCGGGAGGAGCCAAGGCAGGGCGGCGCGGGGAGGCGCCGGCGGCTGGCGTCGGCCGAGGTGCGCGGGAACCCGGCCGGCGGAGGGGCCGACGCTTTACTGGGCTTCCTTCTCGCGCAGCCGCGGCTGTTGGGTCGCCGCTTACTGGGCGTCTGGTGCCGCCGACTTTGCTGGGCCCCGTTGTCCGGGGAGGAAGAGGCCGCGCTGGGGCCCAAAAAGTCCGCGGAGAGCTTTGACCAGCGCTGGGACATTCGCAAGACTGCTGTGACTGAGGAGCGCTGGGACATTAATAAGAAAGTGAAGACGACTGCTGCTGCCGAAAGAGGAGTGAGTGACAAGTACGTGGTTGCCAGGTAAGAGAGGCCCCCTCCTCCTCGTCCAAATGATGAGAATAAGAAGGAATGTGATGAGAATGTTGTGTGGTGAAAAGCCCAAGTGACAAGGAGGATAATAATAACGTGGAGGAGTAGGAGTATTATTATTCAAGTGATGATAAGAATGATGATCAGCTGTTTGCCCTTGCGCCACACCCGAGCCAACTCCCGATACCATGGCTGCTGCTGTTTTATCGAAACTTAACAGAGTTATGCACGTGGTTTCAATTTTTTTAGAACTTATTTTATATTCTTACAGTAGAAAAGCTATTTATAAAACCACAATTTATTCTAAAATAACCTAAGTAGATTGCACATACATGTGTTTTTTTTAACTACCAAATTTGGACAGTTTTGTTATTAAAATCTTATAGCATATTTAGTATTTTACGGAAAATGGTGGATTCACTAGTATTGTTTTCAAATATTACTTTCATAAGTACAAATTTTGTGCCTCTTAAGTTAATGTATGCCCATACCTATCACATGATAATACATCAATTATTTAGTAGATGTCTAATAATAGTTCTCCCAATATATCAGCAAGATACACCAATCTTCAATGTGGAAAGTTCAAATTCTAGGCATTACAAAGGGCATCAAAATGTTTGAGTAAATTCCCTCAGTACCGCAAAAAATTTGATGCCTTCTCTCAGTGTCATAAAATTTTTTAATTTTCCCTCAGTACCATCGAACCTAGAAATTATCCCCTCAATGCCACATCCGTTAGGGAGGAGTTAAATGGCCATGGAAAAGACTCATTTGCCCCTCTAAAAGAACATAGTATAATTTGACCGGATCTTGTGCTCGAGGGTGAAGGGCTGCGGGAGGGGTCCTGGTTGCCGGGGTGGGAGGAAACGTAGGAGGGGCGAAGGAGCCGCGGGCGCCGCGCAGGCCCCTGCTCCCTCACGCGACTGGACGCCGGGCATCAGGAGCCACGCGAGGAAAGCCCCGCTCGGCGCCGCGCGATGGGCCGCGCGAAGCTAGGGACCTAAGCGGCGTGCCGGCGGGGCCTAGGCCGGGCCTGGGTGGCGTGCTGGCGGGGCATAGGCTGGGCCTGGGCGGCGTGCCGGCGTTGCACCGGGGGAGGATCTGGGCAACGCGATGGAGGAGGCGTCGGGAGGGGAGGGGAGGGGATGCAAGCCTGAGGGAGAAAGAGAAGAGGAAGGGATAAGGTTCCTCTTGAGTCAGGGGTACAATTGTCAATTTATGTGATGTCTATACCTCTTCTAACCATGTTCTGTTAAAAATAAACGGAAACCTAACAGACGTGGCACTGAGGGGATAATTCATAGATTCGATGGCTCTGAGGGGAAATCGAAAATTTCTATGGCATTGAGGAAGATATCAAAATTTTTATGGCAGTGAGGGAATTTACTCAAAATATTTCTCTGAGTCCTCTTGTTTGGATGTCTAAAAACATTTGTCCCAATATATCAGCAAGATACACCAATCTTCAGTGTGTAAAGTTCAAATTCTAGACATTAGAGAGGGCACCAAAATCTTTCTATGAATCCTCTTGTGTTGATACTGACATCTCTTAAAACAAGTTTCTGAATAATGATAGTGAAAAGGTAAATCTAGTTCATAAGTACAAGAACCCTTCTAGAGGAAGATGTTGTGGTTCCAGTCTCTTGATGATGCTTATGTGGTTACAGTTTACCCTACCTGCTCTAATTTTGCCACAATTCCAAGTAGTGTGCTGTGTGTCAAGGAAATGACTGCCCCTAAAGTCCATGCTGCTAAAGATAGCAAGGTTTTTGATTTAGTGATATATCAGAAGTGCAGAGAATATCAGATAATGCGGTATTCAGTGCTTGCAAGATGTTATAGATACAGAGTGCAGATACTCCTTCCAGAAAGAGCTACAGAGGTGCTTATACATTGGGATGCTAATTCAGAGATACTGAACGAGCTATTGTCGAGTGACTTTGCATTTGTCTTCGATCATGGTGGGTGTTTGGTCATTTACTCATTGGCGTGTCATGATTTCTCAGCAATTCAACATGAGAAAAAAAGATGGGGAGATCAAAGCAAAATGTACACTTCATGAGGATGTATAGCTGCTTGGTTAAATGAAAATGCAGATAAATTAAACGTATCATGGAAGGTTAAACAGATGTTTATTTCAGTTAAAGAGAGTATCTGCATTTCATTTTTTGAGGTATTTCTAAAACATCACACTGCCAATGAAAGAAGAGCATTTTCGAACTGCCTGGCACTTTTTATCACTGATAAACAAAAACACAAGCATTAAGAAATAAGAAAAATCATAGAAGACTATATGACTCTGACAAGCACATATTAAGCTATTCTAAGAAGACTATTTGACATTCCGTGGGAATCTAACTTGCTGCCAGCGCCAAATGTACCTACGCATTGTAAGATATAAAATAAGCCATTGAACGTATCCAATTTAGTAAAAACAGCTAGCTTCAGTAATAGAGGCAAACTGATATCCCACCATTCTTAAATAAGCCATGACTTGATGGTACTTTTTAATTCCTAAGATTATCACTATTCCAATAGAAACCAGTGGCTTCTTTCTAGAATAAGTGAGCAAAAAAATAAGTTATGCAGCAAAGCCCGTCATATTTTGATATTGCATAAAGCATAGTTTAATCTATTTAAATGGAATGGAAGCCTCCACAAATTTGGACAAAAAGTCACCCCACAACATATGAACTTAATATCTGTTATATCAACATATTAATAAGATTTTGCAAAAAAATATTAATCAGATAAAAGGACCAAGAAAAGAAGAGTATTTTCGGGATGTATATTGTCAAGCATGAGAAGAATATTGGATGAACATAATACACAAACGTGATCACAGGAGCACAGGGTTTGGAGCAGGTGATTTAGAAACTAAGTAACTCATAAGAGCACATGCTAGTAATGCATGACCAAAAGCTTCCGGACCGTGGTCGCCTCGAACTCTCTGTCCAGCGTGTCCCCGCACGAGTGTGTTGAAGAACACCAAATTTAGCTCACGCATTATATCTGTAATGAATGACACCACGTTTAGCTCAGGCATTATATCAAACACCCAACGAGCACGTAGTGTCCAGCAATGACACCCTACCATACCGACGGACGGTGGTCCTGAGTTGGCTGCAGCTATGGCCCGGTCCAGGTGATGCTGGACGGGGTGAACCACGGTGCAGGGGCGCTGGCCGGCAGTGCGTGGTCAGCGGCACAGCTTGGTGTCCCGTGAGCTCGCGAGACCGCAGCGTAGCTCAGGGGCCACGCGGACGGCGCTAGCGGGGTGCGCCCCGGACCCAACGAGCGGCCCCGACCAGCCAAGGGTGGTGATGCGGTGATGCATCGCAAGTGCTGCACGGCGGGAGGAGAGGACTGGAAGGCGGCGTCCGACATTATCTATCAAGAATAATTGAAAAATTTCTCACCTGAATTGGATCCGCCGTACCCCTCACGTTGAACCCACGTGAAAAATATCCTCGCTCGACCAGATCATTGCCAACCTCGACCCCGCGGGTGGGGCCCCGCCCACGCCGCGCTCGCGTCGCATACATAGTTATTAAGACCGGACCGGACATCGAACCGGCAAGGCCCTCGGTTCGTGGTTTGATTTGATTGGTCCAACTAGTTAGACCGCCGGTTCGAAGCGGTCTAATATAATTCATATTTGCACCAAATCACAAGTGAAGTCATTGTCTGGTGGTGCGTCACAGAGCTCCAAACCTCCAAGTCCCAGGTTCGAATCCCACCAGAAGCACCTTTTGCCCAATATCACCAGTGCGCACGCCCCCACGCGCCCTATTTTCCCTCGCAACGCACGCCTGCCAGCGGATGTGCGGTCCGCACCGGTTCTTGTGCCCGGTTTCCACCTAGGTTTTCTACCGGTTTCCACCTAAAAACCGGCGCTTCAATTACAAGGCGGTTCAGACCGGTGGAGGCTAGTTCCCGGTTCAACCGGCCGGTCCGGTCCTAATAACTAGATGCTGAACATACTTATAGAAAGTAAACTTACTTTACCTATGAACAATGGAAGATGTTACGAGATACCAATGACGTTTGTCATGATACATATTTTTGAAATTTATTTTGAATATTAATTTAATTAACACTTAAAATTATTCAATATACTTTTGAATTAAAATCTAATTAGGTTCGTTAAATCATGTATGTGTCGCACGTGCGTCTATACTAGTAGGAAAAGAGGAAAGACGAATCGAGGGAGATAAAAGAGGTGGGGTGATTCGGAGCTGGTGCGGGTAAGATCGTAGTGGGTAAGAAAAACTATTGCTTTTTGGGAGAAACATCCTCTATAACTCGTGATTTCTGTGGATCTATCCTTCCACCCACTCCCTCCACTCTTGACGGGTAGGTCCAACATGAGTGGTACGACAGACCTGATATCGGTGAGAAATGTTTTTGAAAGTTTTTGTTCTTTATAGTATAGATAGATAGATGTCAAACAACCATGATGATCAGCTATATGCCGGACCTGGCTTTCTGGTTCTCACCACACCCGAGCCAACCCCCATACCATGGCTATTGTTGTTACCACGTTATATCGAAGTTTAACCGTTATGTAAAGCAGCCGTGGTAGATGTGTATGGCCCCGTTTGGCAGGGCTCCACGAGCGGCTCCAAAACCGGCTCCGGCCGGAGCCCTGCCAAAAGGGGTGCTTCACCCTCGGCTCCGGCTCTAGAACCCCACAAAACACGCCTGGTGGAGCACTTTGGCCTTGGGGGAGCTAGAAAAACGTGGCTCCATTCGGCTTCGAGCGGCTCCGGAGCACCTTTGCCTGCCCTACCCCTGGGCGGGCATGCGGCCGCTGGTCGCCAGAGGGGCACAACCCGCAGGGAGGAGGGCGGCCGACAGGGAGGACGGAGCTTGCAGCGCCAGTGGAGGGAGCTCGCGGTAGTGGCGGGGCCCGAGGCGGCCGGCGGGGGCACGGGCCGGTGGCGTGCGCTGGGGAGCGGCCTGAGGTGTGGAGGCGGCGAGGCAGAGCGGTGGGGCCGGAGGCGGCCGGCGGCGTGGCCCGTGGGGAGGAGGGAGGTCGGTGGGGAGGGGGGAGCTCGCGGCGCAGGAGGGAGCTCGCGGCGGCGGCGGGGCTCGAGGTGGCCGGCGGGGGCACTGGCCGGCGCCGCGCGCTGGGGAGCGGGCCCAAGGCGTGGAGACGACGATGCAGAGCAATGGGGCCGGAGGCGGCCGGCGGCGAGGGAGATGCGAGGAGAAAACGGGGCCACGCGGAGTGAATGGATAAGGAGGAGAGGAGGAAAAAAATAAAATGCGAGAGAAAAAGAAAACGAGAGGAGAAAATAAGAAGAGAAAAAGAAGAAAAAGATAAAAAGAAAATATAGGGAAGGGTAATTTAGACATTTTACAACCTCAATCCAACAGGTGAAGCCGTTTTACTAAAGATTTTTCAAAATGGCTTCAGCTCCACTAGAGAGGTTGCTCCATCAGAGGAGCCAGAGTTAGAGCCGGAACCGTTTTTGGAGAAGACGGAGCCCTGCTAAACAGGCCCTGGGTTCAAGTCCAACGACTCTTGTTGCCTTCTAGAGCCAGTCTGCGAAGTGTTTGTACACGTTAAGATGGTTCCTTCTGTTGTGCTCCCGAATTACGAACTTCACATGGCACTCAATGGAGATTTCATAGAGAATTTTATGGTATTAAATTCTATACCACATCATCAATTTTGCTGATATAATAGAATTAACTTTGCTGATATTTTTTTTCTTGAAAACGTAGGAGAGCTGTGTTTCATTATATTAACAATTTTGCTAACACGACGAGGAGAGAAAATGATGGAGTTTCATGGGATGTGAGATAAGTTTCATCCTTATGAAACTCAGCCTACCTAGTTCTTAGGTTTGGTAACTGTGTCATGAAACTTTTTTTCGATAGGGGAAATTTTATTAATTTCAAGTAACGTTACATCGAGGCGATACGACAATGCTTGATAAATTCCCGGCCTCTGCCAGTGGCATACAGCCTAACAAAAGAGGAAAAAGATCGGCACTCTAATGGCTATCAATCCGTAGAGTAGACCGCCACCCATGTGCCTGGGTAAAAGACACCTTGACCATTTGTGCCAACTGCTGCGATGCCTCTTAAAGAAATCAGAGGTGCTTGCGTAGGAAAACATCGTCCCTTGATCTTCAGGGTACGACGGCTGCGTGTTAGATTAGATGCCAATGGCATAACAATGTTACATATTTGTATGAACCCGAGGATAGTTGACCGGCCTAGGTTACAAGAGATAGAGAACAACTAGATTACAACAACACGGTTTAAAGAGATTCTAGACTATATCTACAACTACCGGCCAACTAACTCTTGAGCCATATCTTGGATATTACAAACTCTAACACTCCCCCTCAATTTGACCTTCCTAGGTTCAAATTGTTCTTGAACATCTCCATCTGTCGAACTGCAAGAGGCTTTGTGAAACCATCTGCTATTTGATCCTTTGTTGATACATACTCAATGTCTAGTAATTTTCTAGACACTCTTTCTCTGATAAAATGATAATCAACTTCAATATGTTTTGTTCTCGCATGGAAAACAGGATTGGCAGAAAGATACTTTGCTCAAATATTATCACACCATAACTTTGCAGCCTTTGGCGCTTGTATACCCAGTTCATAAAGTAATGTCTGAATCCACATTACCTCAGCAGTTGCATTAGCTACTGCTTTGTATTCTGCCTCTGTACTTGATCTTGACACTGTAGCCTGCTTACGTGCACTCCACGAAACAAGGTTTGATCCCAAATATACTGCAAATCCTCTAGTAGAGCGTCGGTCATCTAGACATCCAGCCCAATCTGCATCTGAGAAAGCACTAACAAGAAGTGAGGAGGATCTGCAAATCTTGAGTCCAAGCTTTACCGTGAACTTGAGATATCTTAAGATTTGTTTTACTGCTGCCCAATGCTCAGTCGTCGGAGCATGAAGGAACTGGCAAACCTTGTTAACTGAATAGGAAATATCCGGCCTTGTTAATGTAAGATATTGGAAAGCTCCAACAACACTCCTATAATTTTTAGCATCACTCAATCCGAGCAATGTCCCACCTTCAATAGACAATTTTTCTAATGTAGACAAAGGAGTGTTTACCGGTTTGCAATTTATCAGTCCAACTCTCTGTAATACTTCATTGGCGTACCTTTCTTGAGTGAGAACAATACCCTCTTTTATCTTGTTAACCTCAATACCAAGGAAATAATGCAACTCTCCAAGATCTTTCAACACAAACTCCTTGCTTAGATCCCGTAGCAATGCCATATTGCCTCTTCTGTAGAGCTAGCCACAATGATATCATCAACATATACCAATATAAAGATCATTACTGTGCCCTTACTATAGAAGAACAAAGATGTGTCTGCCTTTGATGCCTTGAACCCGAGCTCTTGTAGCTTTGTACTAAACCTAGAGTACCAAGCTCTTGGCGCCTGCTTGAGGCCATATAAAGCTTTGTCTAACTTACATATATAACCTGGGACAGCTTGATCCTCATATCCTGGAGGTTGTTTCATATAAACCTCCTCTTCCAAAAGACCATGAAGAAATGCATTTTGTACATCTAATTGACACAACTTCCATCCTCTAGAGATAGCAATAGAGAGTATAATTCTAATGGTTGTTGCTTTAACGACTGGACTGAAGGTATCTTCATAGTCTATGCCATACCTTTGCTTGAATCCCTTAGCAACCAATCAAGCCTTGTATCTGTCAAGACTGCCATCAGCTTTCCTTTTGACTTTATAAACCCATTTACAATCTATCGCATTTATGCCTTTCTTTGGTGGAACAAGGTGCCATGTCTTGTTTTTCATCAACGCCATATATTCCTCACCCATTGATGTTTTCCACTCCTGCTTCCCAGGGCTTCATTTAAATTCTGTGGCTCACCAGATGCTGCAAAACATCCATATCTCACGGTTCCATCAGTGTATACCTTTTTTTTATGTATGCCGCTCTGGAGACGAGTCCTGGGACGTGTGCCAATCTGATCCGGCATAGAAGATGTAGAAGGTCCGACCTCATGAGGTGCTGCTGGTGCGAGAGGAGGCGGATCCGCCTGGGAGTCAGCATCCTGTCCCCCCTCCGCTCCGACTGCGCCAGCCTGCGTGTCAACACCGGATCGGTGCTCACGGGAGCCGGACGAGAGCTGATTGGGAGACCGCGACGTGGCAGCAGGTGAATGGGGCGTTGCAGAGCCTGAGACCGGAGGCGAAGTTCGGAGTTGCTGCGGTGGTGATCCCGGAGCTGCAGAATCCTGCTGCGCCGCCGTATCATCCTCGACCTGTATGCCATCATTATTTGCTGCTTCTGGTACACCTGCAGGGTCATTTGCTATGCAAAAGCCACCATTTTCTACAGAATTTTCACCAGATTCATTAGCAGATATATTAGAAGAATTAGAGTCATGATCATGCTGTTGTTCCCCCTCATAACTCGAGTTGGGATTTAGCAGGTGGGTGGGGAGAAGGGAAATTTCCGAACGAAGCCGAGCTCCTGCATTTGAGTGTAGCTTTGAGAAAGGAAATTCGGCCTCATCAAAAACAACATCTCGAGAAATATAAACATGCCCAGAAGAGACATCTAAACATTTGAATCCCTTGTGGAAGGTACTGTAGCCAAGGAACACACATTGTTTAGATCGAAACTCTAGCTTATGCTTATTGTAGGGGCGAAGATTGGGCCAACATGCACAACCAAACACTCGTAGGGCAGAGTAGTTTGGTTTTTGTTTAAAGAGGCGCTCCATGGGATTATCAAAGTCAATGATTTTGCTAGGGGTGCGGTTAATAAGATACGTGGCAGCTATAAACGCCTCATCCCAAAATTTGAGAGGCATGGAGGCATGAGCAAGGAGCGCTAAGCCAACTTCTACTATGTGACGATGTTTGCGCTCAGCGATGCCATTTGTTGATGTGCATGTGGGCAAGAGACATGATGAGAGATTCCAACTTTCTCAAAAAAGGAATGAAGTTTCTGGTATTCTCCTCCCCAATCGGTCTGCATGGTGATGATCTTGCAATCGAATTGCCTTTCAACCATACTTTGGAACTCATGGAATTTTTGGAAAACCTCAGATTTAAATTTGAGAAGGTAAATCCATGTGAATTTGCTAAAGTCATCGATAGAGCTCACATAATATTTCTTTCCTCCAACCGAATTGGATGCAGGACCCCAAACATCAGAATAAATAAGTTCCAAAGGACGACTAGAAACACTTAGAGATTTTGGATATGGTAGCTGATGGCTCTTTGCCTTTTGGCAAGCATCACAAATAGACTCTTTATTGGACTCACTTGAAAAAGGTAAGTTGTTTGCACTAATGACTCTAGTAATGATAGGACTAGCAGGATGTCCTAGGCGATTGTGCCACGGGACATAGATGGCTTGACAGCTCCATAAGCTTGCTTTATTGACCCCAAGGATGGAAGAGGGTAAAGGCCTTTGTGACACTGCCCCTTAAGAATCGTGGTCTTTGTGGCTTGATCCTTAACCAGAAAATAATCAGGGTGAAACTCAAGAAAAGCAAAATTATCTTTTGCAAGACGATGAACGGAGACAAGATTTTTTGTAGCTTTGGGAACATGCAAAACATTGTTTAGATGAAGATCTCGAGTATGAGTTGGAGCAATAGTATGACCAATGTGTCTAATCTCCATACCTGCACCGTTTGCGGTGTGGATCTGATCCTTGCCGTTGTAGCGGTCACGAACAGATAGCTTTTCCAGATCACTAGTAACGTGATCAGTTGCTCCTGAGTCCGTGTACCAATTCATGTCGATGTTGTAGGAGCTGGAGGCCGTAGCGACCAATCTTTCGTCAGGGACGTAGTTTTCATCAAAACGATGCCGGCACTCGGTCTCCGTGTGTCCCTTCTTGAAGCATACCTGACACAACAGGCGTGCATTGCTGAAATTACCTCCTGAGGTACGCTGGTTGGAGTTGTTGTTACGTTGTTGATTGTCGTTGCCGCGTCCTCATCCTGAGCCACGGCCACGGCCACGTCCGCGACCACGACTCGCTCCACCAGAGCCGCGGCCACCATAAGTGCCATGACCACCCTTGTTGGCGATGTGTGCGGAGGAATCAGATCCATCTTGCAGATCAAGCCGCGTCTCGAAGCTGAGCAGCTGGGAGTACAGCTCAGGCACCGAGATGGGCTCAACTCGTGTCACTAAGGCAGACACGACTGGGTTGTACTCAGAGTCCAACCCATTGCAGATGTGTGCGACCACTTCTTCATCATCGAGTAGCTTCCCAGACACTGCCATATCATCTGCATATCCTTTCATTTTGGAAAAGTAATCAGCAATTGACATGGTACCTTTCTTGGTGGTTGAGAGCGCCATGCGCACATTCATTGTCCTGGCACGAGTTTGGGCGGTGAACATGCCTTCTACCGTCCCCCATGCTTGAGCCGCCGTACTTGCAGCAGGTATGTTGGAGAAGACATCCTTCCCAACCGAAGAGAAGATAAGCCCAAGAACTTGTTGATCCCGGGCATACCACTCTTCATACGCCGGATTTGACACCTTAGCAAGCTTGCCATCACCTTGCTTCTCGTCGATCTCAGCTTCAGGGGCTTTGGTCTTGCCGGTGAGATAGCCCTCCATGCGAACACCGCGTATAGCAGTGAGAATCTGCGCCTTCCATAGCGCATGATTGGTCTTGTTCAGTTTCTCTGTGATCTGAACACCAAACAGCGGATTGGAGGTGCTTGAGCTTGACGCCATTGAATCTGACCTAGGCTCTGATTACCATGAAAGAAATCAGAGGCGCTTGCGTAGGAGAACGTCGTCCCTTGATCTTCAGGGTACGACGGCTGCGTGTTAGATTAGATGCCAATGGCATAACAATGTTACATATTTGTATGGACCCGAGGATAGTTGGCCGGTCTAGGTTACAAGAGATAGAGAACAACTAGATTACAGCAACACGGTTTAAAGAGATTCTAGACTATATCTACAACTACCAGCCAACTAACTCTTGAGCCATATCTTGGATATTACAAACTCTAACAGCCTCCACAGCTAAGTCCTGTATGATAGGTCGTTGCAAGATAGCCCATGTACGTAGCCAGTGCGAAATTGTGAAGATAACCTGCAAAAAGGAAGATTGTTTGTTTTCAAATATCAAAGTATTTCGACACAACCACAAAGACCAACATGTAGCCGCTGCTCCAAGTAGCACTAGCAATTTAAATTCATTAGAAACCCTCATCAGCCATTGCCCAAACATATCTGTCACACTGCGAGGTTGTGAAAGACCAAAAGCCGCATGAGTGATTGTCCAAACCATACGAGCGTGGCAGTAGTCGAAAACAAAATGTTGGATTGTCATGCCCGAGCCGTGGAGCATTTAAGGCAAAGCTGCGCCCGAGACTGATTTCCGTCCGGCGGGCCCACACAAGTCCGACCCTAACCCCCCGGGTTGGGCGAGGCGGACCCTCGTGGCGAGGGGTCCGGTGAGGCGGAGCCCGCCTGCCGAGGGGTCAGGAGCGTCCGACCACGAGGGACGGGGTCGGGCGAAGCGGAGCGTTTCCTCCTTGTGTTGGGCTGACGATGGTCGCCGTTGCCGCGGGTCGGTCCGGGCCTCCATAATCGTTGCCAGGACAATCATTAGATGACCGTTTACTTTTCCCCCTGACAGTAGCCCCCGAGCCTGTGGTGGAGCGGGGACGCTCCTCCAGAGGCTGTTATCGTTGTTCGTCGGGAGCCCTTGCCTGCCGTGCGGGCTGCTTGGTGACTGTCTCGACATGAGGGGAACCTTGCCGTTCCGGGGGACTCCCTCCGTCTGGAGGCCTCATGTTGTGACCACCCGCGCGGTCATCGGTTGCGAATCTAGCCCCCGAGCCCCCGCTCGTTGCAGGAGACCGGTCGGGAGGCTAGACCGACTTTTGTACGTTACCCCTCAAGCGTCCGTTCGCTGGGACGGAGGGGGTGAGCCGTGCCACGTTATCCTCGTTGGACGAACCGTGGTGCTCGTTGAGCTGCAATCGGGTCAATTCGAGTGGGGTCCCGGTCCCCGTTCGGGGGGGTCCGGCCTGGGCCAAGCTGGTGGCGTACCCCAGATTCCGGTCGGCCAGTTCATATAGTTCCCGAGCCCGTTCGATTGGACCCGGTGGCTCGTTGCCTTTCGTCGGGGAAAAACCATGAACTTTGATGCCGACCGGACTCGAATGTGAGGTCGGGACGCCTTGAGCAATCGGGTGCCCGGGTGGTGGCCGCTAGCGGACCCGTCCCTTCTCACCCCTCGCTCAGGGTTATCCTGGGCAGCTGTCGAACCCACGGTGGGCCAGCCTTCGAACCCGTGGACCGTAACGGGCCGTAGGGACGTTTTCAGTCCCGTATCCCTTCTTACCTTTCCGTCGCGTCTTGGGCTGAGTGCGGGGTGGACCGTGCGCGCGTACTTCTCGGAAGACGAAGTGGCGGTAGGTGCCGACCCGCAAAACGAAAGGGAGTAGATGTTTCCCGCAGAGTCGTGCGCACGGAAGACGAAGTGGCGATAGGTGCCGACCCGCGAAGCGAGAGGGAGTAGACGTTTCCTGCAGAGTCATGCACACGTCTTCCGAAAAAAGGAGGGGAACGGGCGTGATGTGGTGTACCTGACGCCGCGTTAACTGCGACGGGCGCGTCCGTTCCGCTCCACGCGTCGCTCTATAAGACGTGGGGCCACCTCGCCGGTTCCGCCCCCACCTTGTGCTGAGTCTTTCGCCTTCCTCTTTGCCTTTTGGTTTGCTGCGCTGGCCGTTTGCCTTCTTCTTTCCCAGCGCTCCATCCTTCTTCCCCCTCCACCGGCAAGCTTTCCCCCATCGCGCAATGGCGACCTGGGAGTGTTCCAACTTCGGGACCTCGCGTGCTGAGGACCTCGTGAAGAAGGGCCTCCTCTGCAACAGGACTGAGCGGGACGAGTGGATATTTCCTGAATCGGAGGAGGCGCCGGCTCCGCCCAACGGGTACGTCGTCTCGTTCGCCCACTTCCACGAGTGGGGGTTCGCGGCGCCGCCAAGCCTCTTCTTCCGCGGGCTGCTGCACCACTACGGGCTCGAGCTGCAGCACCTCAACCCCAACGGGATCCAGCACATCGCGGTGTTCGTCACGCTGTGCGAAGGATTCCTGGGCATCGAGCCCAATTTCTCGCTGTGGAAGTACTTCTTCACAGTGAGTTTGTACCAGAGGGCCGAGAAGCGGAGCGGCCAGCCGCGGGCGACCCCGGTGGCGATTGGGTGCGCCGGAATCCATCTCCGCCAGTCCCGTGCCAGGGAATACATGGCGATGAAGACCGCGGCGTCCCACAAGGGGTGGCATCAGCAGTGGTTCTACGTGAAGAACTACCCCGAATCCCCCTTGCCGGAGTTCACCGGCCGCGTCTTTGGGGCAGCGCCGGAGGTGTGGGCGTACGACCCAGTGGAGAAGGAGAAGAAGCGAATCTCCAGCCTCCTCCGCGCCATCGAGTACCTGAAGACGAAGGGGCTCACCGGGGCCGGAGTCATTGGGGCGTACCACTCTCGGAGGGTGGCGCCGCTGATGCTTCGGATCCGCTCGCTCGCCGAGATGGTTCCTGACGCTCCAACCGAAGGGACCGTCCTTGCGACGGGCGCGCTCTCCACCTCCAAGATTCGCCAGCGCATCCGGGAGGCGCTGGAGGACAAGGATGTCGTCTTCCCGGTGCCCGGCCACCCTCCGATGCGGCCGGACAGGGGCTTTGTTGATCTGGTAATTGTTTCGTGCGCCCGTTGTTTCTCCTCGCGCCCCTTGGCTCGTCATTCTGACGCAGAGTCTTGCGCTTGCAGGGCCAACTAACGAACATGGTTAGTGCGCGCTCGCTTGTCCCTGAGGACGCTGAGCAGCGGCTGCGGAACCACCTCTTTGCTGAAAAGCAGAAGAAACGCAAGGACGAGAAGGAGGCAAAGAAGCAGAAAAAGGTTCGCCAAGGAGTTCCGGCGGCGGCAGAAGGGTCCGGTCCTCTCGGACGATGACGACGACGATGATGACGATGATGATGACGAGGGGGAAGAGGAGGAGGATGAGGAAGAGGAGGAGCGCGTCATGGCCCCTCAGCCGGGCGCGTTTGTTATCCGGGAGTAGCGCTTCAAGGCGGCCGCGGGGGACGGCTCGAGCGGCCCATCCACCCGGGACACGACCCCTCAAGGCCCCGAGGCCGCGCCTCAAGGGTCGGCGCGGGGTGTGCCCCAGGAGTCGGGAGGGCCGACCCCTGCTCCGTCCGCCCGAGGCCCGACCCCACAGGGCTTCGGGGCCGCGCCTCGAGGGTCGGCGCGGGGCGTGGCCCAGGAGTCGAGGGGGCCGACCCCCGCCCCTCTGCCCCTGACCTGGGAGCAGAGCAGCAGCAGCAAGCGGCCGTTGCCAGATGCCATGGGGTCGGCCTCGGGCTCAGAGGCGAAGCGCGCCCGCCGGCCTAGCGCCCGCAGAGGGTAAGTGGAAAAGTCCTTGTCCGCCCGTTCCCTTTTCCTTCATCAAGTTGCTTTTGTTGACGTCACTTGTCGCCTTGCAGCGTCCCTCCCCAAACCCGCGCTCCGCCGATGGCGGCGAAGAAGTCGCTGCGGGCGCCGTCCACCTCCGCGGGGCGGGCCGCGGCCCCATCGGGAGCGAGAGGTGATGCCAGCAGGGAGACCGCGGAGGTTGCCGTCGGGGTGGCTCCCATGACGGCGGGCCCCGCGGAGCGGGGGATTGTCCCCGCGGGCCCTCGGATCGGAGAGGTGATAAACCTCGATGACGAGGGGGGGAGGGGGGGAGGAGCGCGCCGCTCCGGCGGTGGCGACGGGGGCGGAGGAGTCCGCCCCTGCGGCTGCGACGGGTATGGCGGCGGAGGAGGCGGGGACGCATGCCCCGACGGTCGCAGCGGAGGCATCGACGATGGCGCCGCACGTATCCGCTCGGGACGCCGCGGCGGGGGCGACGGTGGCGGCAGAGGCGGAGGTGCCTGCCCCGGCGGCCGTGGAGGGGGCGCTCGCCCTGGTGGTTGCGGCGGAGACTGCGGCGATCTTGGCAGGTACGGCGGTGCACACGACGGAGCCGTCGTCGAGGCCAGCGGAAGCCGTGATGGCCGTGCCCGCCCTTGCAGCGGCGTCAGGGACCGCGGAGCCAGGGCCTCTGCCCTCGCTGGGCGACGCCGAGGAGTGGGAGAAGTGGCGGGCCATGCAGGATGCGCTCGACAGTGCTCGTGCAGCGCTGGACAGCATCATTGCTCCCGTCGGTCAGGTATGCCATTCCTCGCGGTGACCATTCTCTTCTCCGCCGCTCTATCGCTGACTGTGGGTTGTTTTGCAGGCCCTCCAGGAGTGTAGCCGGGGGAAATCTAATCTCCGTCGGCTCGGGCAGGAACGTCTCTCCGCGGAGAAGCAGCGGTCCAAGGAGCTGGCCGCGCAGGTCGCTGCCGCTCAGCAGGTCATTGATGACCTGCGGAGGTGCGAGCAGGCGGCGAAGGATGGTTTCCAGGCTGCCGTCGAGGAGGCCCGCTCTGCCCGCGCGGACCTCAGGGCAGTTGTCGACAAGGCCCAGCTTGATGCCGCGGAGCTCCTTCGGCTGAAGGAGGAGCACGAGGCGGTGAAGAAGGAGCGTGAGGCGGTGAAGAAGGAGCGCGAGGCCTTTCGGAAGACCGTCGAGCGCATCCGCCAGGAGCGACAGCAGGCCTGGCAGGACCGGGATCTTGAGGTGACCCGAAGGGTCGAGGCCGAGAAGATGGTGGCCAACCTCGGGACTGAGGTTGGTCAGCTTCAGACCGCCGCGACCGCGTTGAAGGCGCAGTCCCAGGGTAAGGCTCTTCCCATCCTTCTCCCTTTGCGATGTTGGCGGGGTCTCTGACCCGGCGTGTTTTTTCGCACAGGTCTTGCGGGCGAGGTCGTCCAGCTGAAGGGGGCTCTTGATGCAGAGCGTGCCGAGCACGGCAGCCTGCGGGACGCGGTCCGCGTTGTCTGCACTAGCCTCGGCGTGGTCCAGGCTGAAGGGACGAGCTCGCTAGCGGCTCGTGCCCTCGGGGTGTACTGGCGGACCCGCGAGATTGCTCGTGAAGCGCTTCGCGTTGGCGTGAGGCGGGCTTTCGGGGTCTTCGAGTCCCATTACACTAGCCTTGATTTTGACCTGATGAGTGAAGGGTACGCCCCCGGGTACACCGAGGCTGAGCTGGACGAGATCGATGCGTCGGTGCTCGGCCCGGCGGATGCCTTGGCAGTGCAGCTGGAGGAGGAGGCCGTCCCACCGGAGGAGCCCTGAATGGTCCCGCTGGGTCGGGTTCAGATACCCGGCCATGTAAATGTGTTAGTGTATTTTGGACTTGCTTTTGTAATGGCCGCGGGGGCCGTTTTTGCAATTTATCAACGTCTACTTCCGATCCCCTTCCTTGTCCTTTTGGGTCTGTAAAGTTTAGAATACGGGTCGGATGCCTCAGTAAGCGCTGATGGGCGATAGTACCGTAGCCGCTGGGGCGTGGGCTTTCTCGCAGTCCGATCAGTCTTGCCTGGGCATCGTTTGCGCACTCTCCCCTTTTCATGCCCAAACGTCTAGGAAGGGGAGGGGCCGGATCGGAGGAAAGTTGTTTTGGGAGGACCTCGGGTGACTTGGGCCAGAGCCCCTGATAGCCCCCGAGGGATATGCGACCCTGAGGCAGGGTCAGGGTCGGATATCCCTGAGCCCGTAACGAGACTCAAAAAAGGTCGACTCAAAACTGCTTTTCTCCGTAGACTAGAAATTTGCAAGGGTGCGTGTGTTTAAACTTTGGAACAGAATTTAAGGGTAGAAGCGTCTTAACTGTTCTATGTTCCAAGCGTTGCTGAAGATCTGCCCGTCGGGGGTCCCCAGCTTGTACGTGCCTGGACGCAGTACTTGGGCGATGACAAAAGGACCTTCCCACGGAGGGGTCAGCTTGTGCCGACCCCTGTTGCCCTGGACAAGGCGAAGCACCAGGTCCCCGATGTTGAAGGCTCGGCCCTGCACCTTGCGACTGTGGGGTCGTCGTAGGGTGTTACCTGCATTGTACTTGTGTCAACTTGCGTTGCCTGCAAAGTACCCTTTCATGAGGTTGCAGTCTTTGTAGGCGTGCTTCGCGGGGAACTCGTGGTTTGGGCACGGTCCCTCGAGCAGCTTGTCGAAGAAGCCGGGGGTGCCCTCCGGGGGCGGCTGATCCCGCTTGCGCTCGGCAGCCGCCACGAGGAGTGCCTCGGGCCGCTGCTTGTTCTTTTTCTTCTGCGGACGGTTGGAGGTACCCTCGTCGGCGTCCTCCTTCCGCTTCGCTTCGCCCTTGGAGCGGTCGAAAATTGTTCCGACGGCTTCCTCGCCCGAGGCGAAGCTGGTGGCGATGTTGAGGAGGTCCTCCGTGGTCCGCGGGCATCGGCGCCCGAGCTCATGGACGAGGGGTCGGCAGGAAGTTCCCGCCAGGAACGCCCCTATGACGTCGGCGTCTGCGACGTTGGAGAGCTCAGTGCGCTTCCTCGAGAAGCGTCGGATGTAATCTCGGAGGGATTCGCCCGGCTCCTGGCGACAGCTTCGGAGATCCCAAGAATTGCCAGGGTGCATGTACGTGCCCTGGAAGTTTCCTACGAAAATTTCCTTCAAGTCGTTCCAAATGCGGATCCGTCCCGAGGGGATATGCTCTAGATAGGCTCGCGCTGAGTCGACTAGGAAGAGTGGGAGGTTGCGGATGATGAACAGGTCATCATCCGCCCCACCGGCCTGACATGCAAGCCGGTAGTCGCTGAGCCAAAGCCCGGGGTTCGTTTCCCCGGAGTATTTGGCCACGTTGGTTGGTTGCCTGAAGCGCGGCGGAAATGGCGCGCTCAGGATGCGCGCGGAGAAGGCCCGGGGCCCCGTCGGGTCGTGGCTGGGGCTGCGGTCTTCCTCGCTGTCGTAGCGGCCGCCATGGTGGACGTGGTAGCCGCGGTCCACCCCCTCCTCCCTGTCCGCGCGGGAGCGCCTCCGCGCGTCCAGGGTGTCACGGGCGTCGCGGATGGGACCGACGCGCCGGTGGATGGATGGAGCCCTGCCCCCAGCGGGTGGCGGTGTTCGTTGAGCGGGCGTGGCCTGGTTCGTCCGGATAGGAGGCTGGTGGACAGACTCCCCCCGCCTTTCGGACGGCGTGGTGGGGGCCGCCCCGCTGGCATTTTGCCCGCATCGCCGGGACGCGGAGCTCTCCGCCTGCTGAACAGCGGCACACTCGAGCAGGTCGCGTACCTCTCGATGCGCCTGACGTTCTTTGGGTGTCTCCGGCTCCAGGAGTCGTCGAAGCAGGGCCGCCGCCGCGGCAATGTTTTGGCTGGCGCGGGCGAAGAGCTGGGGGCCATCCTCGTCAGCGCAGATGCGCTGCTGGACGTCGCGCGTTCGCTGTCGCGCCCCGCCCTCGTTGCGGGGGCGCTCGCCCTCCTGGCGGGGCGCCACGCATGCCTCCGGCTGTCGTGGCCGCTCCGAGACCCGGGCGAGGGCTCCCGTCGTGGCCGCGGCGAGCGGTGGGGGAGTTCGCTGCCTCCTCCCGGTGCCATCACCGTTGGACCCCTCGGAGTGCGCGTCGGCCATGAAGCACTCACGCGAGGGGTGGTGACTCCTGTTGCTGGAGCCCGCATTGGAGATCGTCCTCGCCGCGCCCGCGAGCTCGTTGCTCGCAGGCGGCGCGTCCATGGGTCGCGCCAGGGCATGACCGCAGGCAGTCACGGCGCTGCGCAGCCCGAAAAGCCGTTCCGTCGAAGGAGGCCCTCTGGCGCGCGTCCGGCCACCCGTCACCACCCTGGCGGCGGAGCCAGAGGCAATGAGGCGAGTGGGTGAAGCAAGGAGAGGGATAAGGTCGATCCCCTCTCCGGTGGCGAGGAAGTCCATGCTCCCAAAGCGGACCAGGGAGCCCGGGGCGAAACTGGTGTCGTGGCTGGCCATCTGAAGCCGGTGATGTACGCGCAAAGGTCCCCTACCTGGCGCGCCAACTGTCGTTGTCGAGATTGGTGATCAAGACTTAGACTAGTAAATTTCTTTTATGCGCGTACGACCTCAGATGGTTTCACGGGTGACACGGGATTTAGACTGGTTCGGGCGTGAAGAAGCCCTACGTCCAGTATGGGGAGCTGCTCGTGTTACCCACGCGGGTTCTGTAGTAGGGGTTACAGAAGGGCGAGAGAGGGAACCGGTCCCAAGTCTCTAAGGTGTGCACAGGGGCTCTAATGGCGCAGGCGTGTTCTTCTTTGCCGGGAAGAAGAAAGCCTGTGTGAGGAAGTGTGTGTGTGTGGACTCTCCCCCGTCTCTTGGGCCCTGGCCTTCCCTTTATAGTTCCAGGGAGCCAACCGGGTTCACGTGAGACAGGGACATAGAGAGAGAAAATGGAGAGGGAGAAAGAGTGCGGAGTCCAAGGAGGAGATCTTGTCCTTCCCGGGAGTCGCGGTTGTCTTTGGTCTTCTTGCTTCGCCGAGCGGCCTGCGCGATCTGATCGTTGTCCTCCTCGGGAGCCTGTTACGGCGGGCGTGCGTGATGATGGCGGTGGCTTCCATCCCGTCGGGGCTGACGACTGCCACGACTGTCCCTGTTGTGCTGCAGGCGGCCTGAGCGGCGCGGACGCCCTGTCCCTGTCGCCGGAATCACGGGGCGCGAGGACGGGAGGGTGGAGCGTGGACGGTCAGGCGTGCTCCTGTGCCAGGCGACGTGGGTCATGATGGCCTGACAGCGAATCAGAGAAGACTGAACCGCTGTACCATGCGCGGCACGGTCGTGGGCGGGTAGGTGCGACGGGTCATGTCAGCGGCGTGGGCGCCTTTCCGCACGCCCGAGCCGTGGAGCATTTAAGGCAAAGCTGCGCCCGAGACTGATTTCCGTCCGGCGGGCCCACGCAAGTCCGACCCTAACCCCCCGGGTCGGGCGAGGCGGACCCTCGTGGCGAGGGGTCCGGTGAGGCGAAGCCCGCCTGCCGAGGGGTCGGGAGCGTTCGACCACGAGGGACGGGGTCGGGCGAAGCGGAGCGTTTCCTCCTTGTGTTGGGCTGACGATGGTCGCTGTTGCCGCGGGTCGGTCCGGGCCTCCATAATCGTTGCCAGGACAATCATTAGATGACCGTTTACTTTTCCCCCTGACACATGAGAAGGTACATAGATTTTTTTAATAAATAAATGGTGCTATAGAAACCTGTAATGGTGTCTAATCAAGGCGTCTCTTAGGAATTTAAGATCTACGGGTTAATATTTTTATTGAATTTTGGAAAATTCATCTGATGTCCATAATTCTAGAGGTGTCGTGGCATAGTATGGATGCTGATCATGGAGTCAATTTTCCAGTAAAGAAGGATTAGAACCTGCAATTATTGTGCCGCAGAACGGAAGGAGATTTTACTGCGCCCGTTTCAGAGGAAGGGATTAAAGAAAGAGTTTCGGAGAAAAAGTTATGTTTTTCTCCGAAACTGGGGGGCATGTGTTGACGCCGGATTTTGACACGTGTTGAATCGGCGTCAGGAAGAGAAGATTGGCCGATGCGGCAGATCTGGAGGCTATAGTGAGGAATCGACCGATTGAGGTAACAGTTGAAAATCGGCCGATTGGGGATACAGCTTGCGCCAACAGGATGGGACTATTTCGGAGGGTCCTGGTCAAAAGTTGGTCAACAAGGCACGCTAAGTCGGTCAAGGAGCAATTAAAGGGAATCCTGATTGGATTAGGGAACGGCGGCGGAAGATTCTGCGGGAGTCCGTTTCCTCTAAAAGTTCTTATAGATATGGCAGTTTTCCTGTTTTTTTTTAAATAAGGTTGTAACAAGTCGTGATCGACCAGGAGTCCTAGTTTTAGGGTATAAATAGGAGTCGTCAGGGTCTTGCAAAAGAATCAACACATCAATCAACAACAATACTTCTACTTTTCCAGCAATTTACTTTCAAGTCGGCGACTTCGCCAATATTTTTCTTCTTTCACGAGTTCGTACGGATTGGCAGGGCTGCATCAACCTGATCTCCGGCCAATTGGTAGGTTCCGCTTACCGAGTAATATCCGAGCTTTAACTACGGGCGCATCGCTGTGGTTTCGTTTGGATTTATTCACTAGTTATCGATATTTACTAGAATTGCAAGTTTTACCTGTTATTCTAGTATTATCACCAGTTATCCAGCTTGAGATCAGAGTAATCGGCTTCGTCATCGCTCTCCTTCGATTTATCATCTTACAGCCGATTAGATCTATTTCAAGTGTTGTTTCTGTAGTAATCGTTTAGATCACTCCAGCAGTTCTCTTTACAATTACTACACGATTATCGGCTGATCCATAGCCGATCATCTCTACAGCAAATCGGCCGATTCGCCGCCGACGCGCTCCTCAGGACAGATTGGAACTCCAGCCAATCAACGCGCCTGGAATTTAATACTCTATTTCCTTGTCAATCAATAGGTCAGATTGACTGGCACGCCGCACGAACCGTACCAGGGCGATAACCCGAACAGGAGCTAAGCAGATTCTCCCGGGTCGTGTGTCCGACGCTGAAGACCATCGGCCGATTTTAGCGCCAACACACTTTTGGCACGCCCGGTGGGACCGATCCAAGATCTGATATGTCGAAGAACGCAGAAATCTCCGACAGCAACATCATTGAGGTCACAGAAGCGGATCTCAAGGACGACCAGAGGGAAGAATTGGCCAAACATCTAGAAGATTACAAAAAGATGTACCTCCAGTCGTTCAGTCGTACCAGAAGCGGGGAGGCGGTCAAGAAGGCTCCTATTCTAGTTCCCCGCCACATCACCATTGCTGAGGACTCGGGCAAGATGTCAGAGATGATCCAACAATTCGTTTATCAGGCATTCATCGACCGATCCTCAGTGATGACCAACACGGTGTATAACGCCGTCGTCAGCTCTCTGGCCAGCGGAGCAGTCCAAGGCTATCAGGGACCAGCATATGCCCCGCCAACCACTCTGCCAGCCAGAAGCTTACCATACACGTCCCAATCGGCTGCTCAGCCGATATTGACGCAACATGAGGGGTACAACTCTCCGTTGCCCCCAGCGTCTCCAAGATACAGCGGTGCACCATGTCTCCCATCACAAACACCGCTTCAACCCGTCCAGATTGATTCTGTGCAATCGCTGCCCACAAGCTCAGCACCTTGGGGAACATCGGCGACGACGTATTTTCCCGAGCCAGCGAACGGGTATGGGAGTTATTCAGTCCAGGTGCCACACCAATCGGCCGCCCGGCCGACGGTTCCCCAGTATCAGCCGATCTCATCAGAAATCGGCAGGGGGGCAAGCACTGTAGAAGCATTTAGAGGCGCGGCACCAACGATGACATACGATGGGGGGGCGGATTCACTTCGCCATCAACTATCGGCTGCTCAGCAAAATTCGCCGATTCATCACCCAGCCGTGCCAGCTCTTCAGCACATGCCCGCACCGCGAACAGCTATTCATCAGTAGCAGGTGGACTGGACGGCAGGAATAGCAGAAGTAATCCAGGACCAGTTTGGATTGAAGCCAAAAGTGCAAGCTTACACCTACAAGACGCCATATCCGTCGGCCTATGACTTGCTGCCGTTCCCACACCGCTACAAAGTTCCTGATTTCACCAAGTTTTCAGGGACGGACGATACATCCACTGTGGAGCACATCAACCGATTCATCATCCAGTGCGGGGAGGCTGCCACGCAAGATGCTCTGAGGGTGCGTTTATTTTCATCGTCTCTGTCCGAATCGGCCTTCCAGTGGTTCACCACCTTGCCGCCAAATTCTATAGTTACATGGACCGATCTGGAGAAACAGTTCCACAAGTACTTCTACGCAGGAGTACACGAGATGAAACTCTCGGATTTGACCAGCCTCAGGTAGAGCAGCGATGAACCAGTGATGGGATACATACAGAGGTTCAGAGAAGTCAGGAACAAATGCTACAGTCTAGCTCTGACCGATGCACAATTGGTCGATATCGCTTTCCAAGGCCTCTTACCACAAATCAAACAAAGATATGCTGCCCAAGAGTTTGAAAGCCTGAGCCAAATCGTCCACCGATTGTCAGGACAAGAGGTCCGACCGTTTGAACAGCGGAGGAACTTCCAAAAGAAGGTGGCATACTTCGAAGGATCTGAATCCGATGGAGAAGAGGAAATTGGCCTAGCAGAATGGGTCAAAGGGAAAAAACCGATATCATGTCCTTTTGGGAAGAAGGAGCCAGAGACATTCGGCTTTGACACATCAAAGGCCGATAAAATTTTCTGTTTATTGCTTCAGGAAGGACAGATTAAGCTATCTCCGCATCACACCATCCCTTCGGCCGATCAACTTAAGAAGATGAAGTACTGCAAGTAGCACAACGCCACTTCTCATGATACAAATGAATGCAAAGTCTTCCGTCAGCAGATACAATCGGCCATCGAGCAGGGGCGGCTTAAATTTGAAACTCCAGCTAAATCGGCAAAACCAATGAAGATAGATCAGCATCCCTTCCCGTCCAACATGGTTAATGCCGGAGGAAATTCAAGTCAAACCAAGGTGCTGACGTCAGAATCGGCGAGAAGAGGCGGCGCCGTCGATCCCAGGAGGCAGATCACGACGGAGGAAATCAAAAGGAACAGGAGGGGGCCAGAACGACCACACAAGCCCGTCACCTCCCAGTTCTTACTCAGTAAGTATCGGCAGCAGCAAGAACAGGCAAGATACCAGGAAGAGATGATACACCGGCATGAAGACCACTGGCAATGTCCGTTCTTCATCCATTGCTGGGAGAACGACATCGGATTACCGTCTGCCGATAACTGTCCGGAGTGTAACGGACTGAGTTGCAACGACCGCCCGAAGCCACACTCTAGGGACAGAGGAACAAAGCCGATCAGCAGAAATTGGCGCGGACGAGAGGAACAACGCGTTTTGGTGCATGATCGGCTGGGGGGCAGAGTTGACCAGTACCACCGGTCAAAAAGCAAGATCGACCAACAGGATGGATTGGGGGGCAGGATCAGCGTGCACGATCGGCTGGAAGAGATGGCCGATGACAGGGTGTCGGATGAAAATCCCCTAGGAAGAGAACCAGATTGGGAACACGCCAGATTATCGACCAAACCAGCAAATCCCAGGTGGTGTCCCGATGGCTTATCTAGATCCCAGAAGCGGAGGATCCAACGCCTACACCAGTGGGAGCATCAAGAAGAAGAATAGAGGCAGGTGACAGAAAAAAGAAATGTCAAGTCTCGAGTGTGGCGCCCAAAGAAAAACGATCAAGAAGCAAACAACCAAGAATCGGCAGCCGAAATCGACATGGTGTTCATACTACCGATGCAGTTCATGGCGCCCAACGATCGGGATAAAGTAACAAGAACAGATGAAGAACAAATGGCACAGCTAGTGTTGGAGCCGATGACGGCTACGTTTGAGAAACCAGAAGAGGAAAAACAACAGCATCTTAAAGCACTGTTTCTCAAAGGCTTTGTCAACGAAAGACCCGTCACCAGATTACTAGTAGATGGAGGCGCTGCAGTTAACATCATGCCGTATGCCATGTTCCGCAAGCTAGGCAAGGGCGATGAAGACCTCACCAAGACGGACATGATGCTGAAGGATTTCGAAGGCAACGTGTCTCCCGCCCGCGGAGCGCTCTGTGTCGACCTCACCATCGGCAGTAAGACCCTCCCTACCACTTTTTTCGTTATTAATGGCAAGGGGTCCTACAACATGCTGCTTGGTCGCGACTGGATACACGCAAACTGCTGTGTCCCATCTACAATGCATCAATGCCTTGTGCAATGGGTCGGCGACAGCACAGAGATAGTCGCTGCCGATTCCGTCTACAGCGTTGCAGCGGCCGACACGCAACAGTGGAGCTGCGAACACGTCAAGTGTATATCTGGCAGGACTTGGGACACTGACTTCCTGACAGTGTCCGATTTCAGTCTATAGCCGATCCAAGCAGTCGGCTCTGAAGATTCAGAATAAATGGATCAGCTCGTCAGAGAAGATGGGAAGCTTGGGCATGGGTTCACGTCGGCCGATTTATTGGAGATGGTAGATTTGGGAAATAACAGCAAATCAAGGCCGACGTACATTAGTGCTAATTTGGATCCTGAGTACAAATGTAAATTGATAAGTTTACTAAAAGAGTTCAAGGATTGCTTTGCTTGGGAATATCATGAGATGCCAGGGCTAGACCGGTATATTGTTGAACACCGGTTACCTATAAAATCAGGATATTGGCCATATCAGCAACCTGCACGACGGTGTAACCCCAAGATTCTACCTGATATAAAGGCCGAAATTACAAAGTTGATTGAAGCAGGATTTATTCGGCAGTGCCGCTACGCCGAATGGATTTCTAACATTGTGCCTGTATACAAAAAGAATGGAAAGTTGCGTGTGAGCATCGATTTCAGGAACTTAAATCAGGCTACACCAATGGATGGATATCCGATGCCAACGGCCGATATCTTGGTAGATGCTGCCGCAGGACACAAAGTCATAAGTTTCATGGATGGGAATGCAGGGTACAATCAGATATTAATGGCCGAAGAAGATATCTCGAAAACGGCTTTCAGGTGCCCAGGTCATCTTGGTTTATTTGAATGGGTTGTTATGACTTTCGGGTTGAAGAACGCCGGCGCTACGTATCAACGGGCCATGAATTACATCTTCCACAAGCTCATTGGTTCATCGGTGGAAATTTATATAGATGACGTCGTGGTCAAGTCAAAGGGTCACCAAGATCATCTGGCCGATTTACAGGAAGTACTGGAGTGCACAAGGAAACATGGGTTGAAGATGAACCCAAACAAGTGTGCATTTGGTGTGTCGGCTGGGCAATTCTTAGGATTCATGGTCCATGAGCGCGGGATAGAAGTCAACCACAAGACCATAGACGCCATCAACAAAGTGGTGGCCCCACAAAATAAAACTGAGCTACAGTCCCTCATCGGCAAGGTCAATTTTATCAGAAGATTCATATCCAACCTGTCAGGACGTATTCAGGCTTTTACCCCTCTGTTGAAATTAAAGCCCGACCAAGAATTCATATGGGGAGAAGGACAACGCAAGGCACTGGAGAATATCAAGCAGTATCTGGTTTCACCTCCGGTATTGGTTCCACCACAGCCTGGTAAGCCGTTCAAGTTATATTTATCGGCTGGTGAACAAGCTATTGGATCGGCGTTGGTACAGGAGTTTGAGGGGAAAGAACGAGTGGTATACTACGTCAGCAGAAGACTCTTAGACGCCGAAACAAGATATTCCCCGGTGGAGCGACTATGCTTGTGTTTATACTTCTCATGTACCAAGCTCAGGCACTATTTGTTATCGACAGAATGCATAGTCGTATGCAAAGATGATGTGGTGAAGTATATGCTATCATTGGCGATTTTGAAAGGAGGGATTGGAAAATGGATTCTGGCTTTGTCAGAATTCGACTTAAGGTATCGGCCAAAGCCGTCATAGGTCAAGTGATGGCCGATTTCGTAGTTCAGCATTGTGGACCAGAAATCGCCACTGTTGAACCAGTTCCATGGACTCTATATTTTGATGGTTCTTCGTGTGGGGTCGGATCAGGAATCGGTATTGTTCTTGTGTCGCCTCGGGGGGCAAGTTATAATTTCTCTTTGCCGATAGAAGCTTCCGCAACTAATAACCAGGCGGAATATCGAGCCGTTCTGAAAGGCATCCAATTATTGAGGGAAGTCAGAGCTGATGCAGTCGAAATTTTTGGAGATTCCATGCTCATTGTGGATCAATTAACGGGGAGATCTGAGTGCAAGGATGATATCTTGAGGATTTATTATGAGGATTGCCTTCAGCTTTTAAAAGAGTTCAAGTCTGCAATAATCGAGCATATCCCCAGGAATTATAATGAAGAGGCCAACAGACTGGCCCAACATGCTTCTGGGTATCGGCCGATTCAGGGAGCGATGACGCTAGAGCCCGCGGCCGATGACTGGCGAAAGGAAATCGCCGATTACTTGAGAAATCCGTCCCAAAAAGTGGATCGACGAACACGTTTTTAGGCTACAAAATATGTGTTGCTTGAGGATGATTTGTTTTATCGGACGATTGATGGAGTTCTTCTCAAGTGCTTGGGAACAGAAGAGGCAAAGGTTCTGATGGGAGAAATCCATGAGGGCGTGTGCGGAGCCCATCAATCGGCTCACAAAATGAAATGGATGATCCGGAACAATGGGTATTACTGGCCAACCATCCTTGAGGATTGTTTCAAGTACTACAAGGGATGCCAAGACTGTCAGAAGTTTGGCAATGTACAGCGCGCGCCAGCATCAGCTATGAATCCAATAATTAAGTCGTGGCTGTTCAGGGGTTGGGGAATAGATCTCATCGGACAGATTCATCCTCCATCAAGCAAAGGGCATAAGTTCATATTGGTGGCCACAGATTATTTTACTAAGTGGGTGGAGGCAGTTCCTTTAAGGAATGTGACATCGGCCGATATGATTGAATTTGTTAAAAGCCATATTATTTATCGATTTGGTATTCCTCAAACCATCACAACTGATCAAGGGACAATGTTTACTTCTGGAGAATTCGGAGAGTTCGCCGCCGATATGGGGATTAAATTATTAAACTCTTCTCCATACTATGCTCAAGCTAATGGCCAAGCAGAATCGTCTAATAAAGGGATAATCAAACTAATCAAGAGAAAGATAGAAGAGCAACCCAAGAAGTGGCATATGTCTTTGGCTGAATCTTTATGGGCATATAGGATGGCTTGTCATGGACCCATCTATGTTGTTTGGTGCTTCTCAATATGGTGGTGACTTTGAGGAAGATTTGGGTGGGCTTGAGGAGACGGATGAAGAAGAAGAGGAAGACATTCCCGCTGCAAACTCCGACGATGATGATGATGATGATGATGAGTGATGGCTTTGGAAGGGCCTCTCCTTTTTGGTGCTTGATGCCATAGGGGGAGTGAGCTCACCATAGGCCATTGATGGGATGTTGCCTTATCTATCTATCTTTCGTAGCTTGTGAGCTTTGAACTTTTATGGCTTGTGGACTTGTAAGACAATTATTATGTATTTGTGTTATGTGTGGTGTGCCAAGTGAGACTTTAAATTTGTAAGACTTATGCATGACTCTTATGCTAGTATGGTTCAAGAACTTAATGCTTGTGTGATGCTCATGACTTGGTGTAATGCTTATTTCCACTTTGTTGATTGTGATATATCTTGTCATATGCATCACGGTTATTTATTGTCACACTCTGCACCCCACGGACTAAATGATATAGGGTGAGCTCTCTTAATTTGTGCTATTGGCATTTGAGGCCATTCTTGATTTCATTGTGAAACTGCACATATTAAGGGGGAGCTCAACTATATGATTGGTTCAAAACTGATTTATGACTTTACTTGTGAGCCTTAATTGTGTTGTCATCAATCACCAAAAAGGGGGAGATTGAAAGTGCATTTGGCCCCCTAAGTGGGTTTTGGTGTTGATGACATACATAATTAAGGAGCTAATGTGTTTATCGAGTTTTGAATAGGTTATGATGCAATAAAATGAAAAATACGCGTACAAAGATGCCAAATTGCTTAATGGACGGTGTTGGAACTCAAAGAAGAGTTTTATTTATTTCTATTTTGAATTTGAGTATAGAAAACACCATACTATTAAGAGGGATGCGAAAAAAGTGTTCTGGAGATGCTAAAGTGCTTAGTACAAAAACCAAGAGGCAAATGAGAGACCAAACCCCTTTGTAGAAAACTCAAAACCAGCACTTTCAGCCTGGTCGGAAGTTCCGACATGGGGTCGGAAGTCTTGTCGGCCAAATATTTTTGTGAAGGTCGGATGTTCCGACCCCTGATCGGAAGTTCCGACAAGCACATAAACTGCACAGTAACGGCTAGTTTTTGGGGGTCAGGTATATATACCCCTTCACCCCTCATTCATTTGCTGCTGACCTAACCCGAGACAAACACCCATTAGAGCATTAAATCCACTTCCCTACTCCCTCCTTGAGCCAATCCTTGCATTGATTTGTGCTAAAGCTTGGGTGAGAGAGTGATTGAAGTGTGTGTGATTTGTCTCCTCGTGTTTGAGGGCAGCCCCCTTCCTCCTTGAGCACTTGAAGCATCTCCAAGTATTGACTCGCGTTTGTTGCTCTTGAAGCTTGCTTCTAGACGGTTCGGCGTCGCCCGTGGAGCGCACTCTCGTGTGTGTGTGTGCCCCGGGAAGTTTGTATTGCCCAATCCTTTATGGATTTGATAGTAAGTGACTCAATCCTCCTTTGTGGTTGATTAAGTGAGGAAAGGGTTAGAGAAGACCCGCCTCTTTGTGAGCTCCTTAACGGAGATGTAGCTTCCTTAGTGGAAGTGACTTCGGGATAAAATCACTTGTGTCTTGCTTTTATTGTTCATATCTAGTTCTTGTTGACCTAGACCTTGTTTTGTCCCGATCTACGTATTCTTGTTGTTGAGCTTGTTAGGATTGGTTGCAGAAGGTTCCTAGCATCACTACACATCTTTTGATTCAGCCAAGTTTCTCAGGGACATACAGGGCTATCACCACCTCCCGCCTGCCCCGACAGACCATAGGGAAGGGTAGCAAACAAAGGCGACTTCAAGCCTAGACACCACATCTACGCTATCGATCACTACTTCTAAACCTCGGCCAGACTCCGTCCAAAGACTCAAGTCCTTAGGCTAGAAGCAAATGTCCGAAGATGAACAATGAACCCCACAAGCAAATAAAGAATAAAACTTAATTAACCAAGAGACTCACCACCATAGAAGATCACGAACACTTACTTAAGAAAGAAGCATCCGTCGAGGTACAAGTTGGAGAAGAGCACCGACAGGCCGGCGCCCCTCCGAACTACCCCTCGCTCTCTCCCCATTTCTAAGCACTACGGAGGTAGGGCTTCGCCTTGGAGTGGAGCTCTTCTCTTCTCCCTTGTGGTGTGTTGAATGGGGGGCTCTCCTCCTCCTTATATAACCCTCCAAGGGCGCATCCTTGGGTGAACTTCCGAGGTGGAACAACCCAGAACCATCGTAGCGAACGCGGTGGGAGACTCCAGGAGAAAGTTGGGCCTGTTTGGGCCAAGTAGGGGGTCGGCCACACCAGGGGTGCGGCCGCACCCCAACTGAGGCCTTTTGGGGCCATC
Organism: Panicum miliaceum; assembly: GCA_032594955.1. Taxonomy (NCBI): domain Eukaryota; kingdom Viridiplantae; phylum Streptophyta; class Magnoliopsida; order Poales; family Poaceae; genus Panicum; species Panicum miliaceum. Next base: position 41,121,586 of record CM064061.1, on the reverse strand, counting down.
TTCGGTTGGTGCACTCCTTGTGGGCTCCTTGTGTGGGATTTTGGGTGCTCGCCTGAAGTTAAGTTGGTTTAGTATGTCATATGACCCTTGGTTCCTTGTGCTGGTCTTCTGGTTTTGTGTTTTCTCTTGTACTTGGGTTGAATTTCTTTGGGTTGTGGGCCCTCCAATTCTCATGCTCATATAGGATGCTCTGAAATTTACTTTTACTCCTTGTTTGAGCACGGTTTCCCTCCGTATGTAAACACCATCTCCTGAATACAGTGATTCACCAAAACTCATGGAAATGATTAGTATCAAACTCCTATTTCTAGTTTGGTGTTTGCTTTGACAATATTCTTTACAGGAGTTGACGGTCAGATTTGGCACTTAAGGACCGTCAACAGTAGTCCATCATGCTTGGGGTCGGAGTTGGCTCGGAAGAGTGATGGGAGCTTGAGCCACCTCGAGAATGAGATGAGCTCGCTCCCGTCACCTTCTTGAGTGCACCGGAGAGCTTCCATTACATCCTCTTCACGCTTGAAGCTTGGAACACGAGAACAATCCAGAACAACTTGGTTCGGGTTATGTTAGCGAAATCGAAATGGAAGTTCTTACCGAATGTTGTTGTTCAGGATGTGGATCTTGCTTGCAGCAAAGAAATAAGAGAGGGAGTTTTCTTGAATCCAAACTTGAGCAAAATTCCAATGAAAACCCGAAAGCAAAGAGTGTGATAGTGTGAGAGGGAGTGAGTGAATGAGAGTTGAGTGTGAGGGCTCAACACTCGTCCCTCGGCCTCTATTTAAAGACCTGGAGCACGAGCACATCGGGATGGGCAGCAAACAACGGCTAGGAGCCGTTGGAAAAAGCGGGGCCCGAGAGCCGTTGTGCGGCTGCACCCTGGCAGGCTCCCCAGGCTGACAGCCTGGGCCCACTGCCCCTAACGATCATATGCTTTTGAGAATTTGGTGCTCGGTCAAAACTTGCTCTGAAAAGATGTTCAAATGAATTTTTCAAAAGAATTTTATGCTCGGAAATACTTTTAGAATTTTTGTGAACAGAGAAAAATGGCTAGAAAAATTCTAGCACGCAAAAGAATTTTTGGAAAATTATTAAGCAGTGGGAAAAATCAAATGGGGTGAGAAACCAAATTGTAAAAAAAATCAAATATGAGATAGATACCAATTTACCTTTTGCAAGGGCTTGTCGTTTAAAGTCCAACAGGTAAGACTTTTCTCCGTTGTTGCTTACCATTTGTTGCCTCGTTGCAGAGAATTAGATGAGGACAAACTTTCGATCTTCCACCACACCTTCTTGATCTTCTTTCTTTTAGGCTGTGTGGTCAGTGGGGTTTCTAGCTCGCAAAATGGTTCTCCCCAAATACCCCTCCCGTCGTGATCCTGATGGATGACGATTTGCTGGTCCTTCTTGTGTTGAAATTTAATGAAAATGTTGTCTGTTTCAATGCAGAAACGGATTTCTCCTGTCCAAACATCTATCCTTGCCTTGACGTCCCTTAAAAAGGGGCGTCCATGGATGAGTTGTATACCCGTGTCGCCTTCCATGTCAAGGACGGCGAAGTTGACGAGGACGAATGAGTTCTTGACTCGTACGACACATTCTCGACTAACCCTTCGGGATATCGGATTGTAGAGTTGGCGAGCTGCACATACATGAGAGTCGGAGAAAGAGTAGGGTATTGCAGTTGTTCAAATATCACCTTGGGCATGATTTTATGCTAGCCCCGAGGTCGCAAAGAGCCCGAGTGTAGTGTTGATCGTAGATTGAGCAACGAATCATCGGGACCCCTGGGTCTCCGTGTAATTCTACCGTCAGTCCTCCCTATGCGTTTGTCTTGAATGTGGGGATCTTCCTGCATGATTAGTACATGGTATCCTCCGGGACGGGTTGCCCCATCCGGTGGACACCATACTGACATTTTCAACAGAAACGTCCGGTTGTCCCAGAATTTTCCCATCGTCCACAACAGGAACGGCAGCAGCTATTTGGGCTAACTGGGTTTCTATCATTTTATGAAAACTTAACTGATTCTTGAGAGCGGAAGAAAGAGTTTCAGCTTTTATATTCAAACTCTCTAGAGTTTTATCATTGGCAGCAAGTTCCTTATTTATGGATTCATTGATTTTAACTTGGCCAAAAACAAGATCTTTTATGGAGGGTTGGTTCGAATTGAAATTCGAATTGTAATTTCAGTTGAAATTATTACCTCCTCCTTGATAAGGTGGGCGTGATTGGCCCCACCCTTGGCCTCCTTGTGGACGATACCCGTTGTTGTTGTTGTTCTTCATGTAGGCCACATCTTCACGTGTCTCGGGGCAGTGATTCCCTGAGTGTCCACCATCACCACAGACCTCACACATGGGGTGCGAGTCTATGGCTTGAGCGTAGTTGTTCATACGCTCCTTGAACTGCGCCTTTTCGTCGAGGAGCTTCATTAGGAGGTCCATTTTGGTGGAGAGCAAGTTGACTTCTTTGACTTTGTGCATTCCGCCTTTGCTCTTTGGCTTGGAACGCTCCTCATTCCAGCTCTGATTAGAGATCATCTTCTCGACCAGTTCGTTGGCTTTGGTGATGGTGAGGTCGAGGAAGGCTCCTCCAGCAGTGGCATCTATGTGGGCTCTTGATGTTGGAGTCAGCCCATTATAGAAGATTTGGAGAACGAGCCACTTGTCCATCCCTTGATGAAGACAGGCGAGTATGTATTCTTGAACTCTCTCCCAAGCTTTGGGGATTGACTTCATCCCCGTCTGCTGGAAACTAGATATCTTTCCGCGTAAGGCATTGGTTTTGCCTAGCGGAAAGAACTTGGCGAGGAACGCCGTGGAATACTTGTCCCACATGCTGATGGCTTCTTTATTCTTTTAAAAACCATTGTTTCACCTTCCCTAGCAGGGAGAAGGGAAATAGTCGAAGCCTGATGATGTCAGCTGCAACGCCCCTGATGGTGACAGTCTCGCACAACTCTGGGAAGTTCTGGAGGTGGGCGTTGGCGTCCTCGTTCGGCTTGCCAAAGAATGGGCTAGCCTACACCATATTTATGAGGCTGGACTTTAGTTCAAAGTTCACGTCCCCAACATTGACATTGGGTCCGGTCGCCACATTGGCGGCTGAGGGGACGAAGTAATCACGGAGAGCCTGCCGACAGAATGATTTGATGAGGGACGACGTAAGGTCGGACCCTTCTCATGAGCTTCTCGGGATTTTCAACAAAGTTTGTTGGCAAGGAGAAACCATTCATACACTACCCCGTTTTCATCCAATTAGGAGAAAACAAAAAAGCAACATTAGCCTGAATAAGCTACAACTATGTCTTAAACATATTGTCATGATCATGCTCAAGTAAATCTTTTATATCAATGCTTCTCCCTGGCAACGGCGCCAGACATGCTTGTTGACATTTCTTAACATCGTCACCAGGATTGTTGGTCCCAAGCAACGGCGCTAGAAATGTGTGTAGTTTGCCTTAACGTTTACGGAAAGAATCCGCAAGCGCACGGATATACAGCTGGTGAGTATTCCGGTATCATTATTTATATTTTCCCAAAGGAGGGAATGATGTAAAAGAGTTTACTTAGAATGTAATCAAGACCATTTGAGTAAGCCATAGACTATAGCATAGACAAGGGTAACTCAAGATAAATGATATGAATAGGGTAATGTGAGACACACACTAGGCCAACTCAGGATAAAGAAGAAACGAATAAACCTACGGGTTAGTGGGAGCATAGGCATACAACAGGGTCCTAATAGCATCTATTCATACAAGAAAAGGTCACACACTAAACATGCTTAGAATTGCAGGTGCCAGGAAAATAGGGATATCAGGGAGAATGTCCCGTCCCGGAGTACATTCAGGACGTTACATCTTTGCATGAACTCCAACCCTGAACCCGAACGTGGGGGACTTCACTAACCACGACGAGACATCATGGTGGACCAACAGAGCTATCACCTTTTGCGCTCTACCCCTGCAATACCATGGAGCACGGGCATATCCGAAGGATCCCGCATATCCGAGCACCACGCTCGTGTATGAGGTCACTACCTTAGCGTCCCCGGGTCTCCCACCCTTCGGATGGACAAGTAAAACACTAAGGCAAGCCTGAAGGCACGACGAACCAATATCTGTTGACACCATTTTTTGACACGTGTCTAACCAATGAGGAAGAACGAGCCGATGAGAGAAGATCGGCCGATGGGGTGACTGAGGCCGACGGAACTGAACGACGCTGATGATGACATCAACAAGTTATCTTAGGGATAAGAGATTTGTTATTTGGGAAAGTTTTGTTTTCTTTGTTGACAAGTAATGTAAGTCGTGATGGAGCTAGGGTTTGTAGCTTAGGCTATAAATAGCTGCCCTCGGGCATGTAACATATCCATGCAATGATCAATACACAAACCCTTTTTTTCCTTTTTTTTTCTCTTTTCGGCGGCTTCGCCTTAGTTGCAGTAGATTTTCTTTTTATGAGTTCTTTCCTACACGTGGGGTTGCATCGACTTCGATCTCCGACTTGCTGGTAAGTTCCGCGTCAAACGTGGCAGATAGGCTCAAGGTTGACGGCGCATCGCTTCTTCCTCTATCCTATATTAGTTCAAGTTATCGAGCAGATTGGATCTAGGTCTGGTCTGTTCACCAAGTTATCGATATCAGCTTGTTCCTGTTAGATTAATCTGTTCAGTCTAGCTTGTTTCTCGCTGTTATCACCAGTTATCGATATTTGCTAGATTTAACAGGATTAGATTCGTTTGATCTTGTTTTTATTTAGTTTTTACCACAATTTATCCAGCCTAGATCTAAATACCATCGGCTGACACGCAGCTTGTCTGTTGCTCATCGCCAGGCCGATTGGGTTCGGATCTAGGTGTTGTCTACCGAGGCTTTGCTAACCCGCTTAGCACTTCTTCACATGCACAATCGGCCAGAGCTTTGTCCGATTGATCTACTGACGCATCGGACTCTTGGCCGATGCACGTGGCGGAACAATTCGGAACATCAGCCGATACATTCCGGTAATTTAACGTTTTACCTATCCCTTGTCAATTGTAGGCCAAATTGACTGTGTTGACGCCGGATTTTGACACGTCTTGAATCGGCGTCAGGAGAAGAAGATTGGCCGATGCGGCAGATCTGGGAACTACAGTAAGGAATCGGCCAATCGGGGTAACAGTTGAAAATCGGCCGATTGGTGGCGCCGCCTATGCCAACAGGATAGGATTATTCCAGAAGATCCTAGTCAAAAGCTGGTCAACGCGGCATGCTAAGTCGGCCGGAAAGCAATTGAAGAGGTCCTGATTGGATTAGGAAGCGGCGGCGGAAGATTCTGCGGGAGTCTGTTTCCTTTTTTTAAAGTTATTATAGATATAGTAGTTTTCCTGTTTTAAATAAGGTTGTAACAAGTCGTAATCGACCAGGAGTCCTAGTTTCAGGGTATAAATAGGAGTCGCTAGGGTTTTGCAAAGAACAACCAACATCAATCAACAAAATACTTCTACTTTTTACCAGTACTTTACTTTTCAAGTCGGCAACTTCGCCAATATCTTTTTCTTTCACGAGTTCGTACGGATTGGCAGGGCTGCATCAACCTGATCTCCGGCCAATTGGTAGGTTCCGTTTATCGAGTAATATCCGAGCTTTAACTACGGGCGCATCGCTGTGGTTTCGTTTGGATTTATTCACAAGTTATCGATATTTACTAGAATTGCAAGTTTTACCTGTTATTCTAGTATTATCACCAGTTATCCAGCTTGAGATCAGGGTAATCGGCTTCGTCATCGTTCTCCTTCGATTCATCGCCATACAGCCAATTAGATCTGTTTCAAGTGTTGCTTCTATAGTAATTGTTTAGATTGCTCCAGCAGTTCTCTTTACAATTACTACACGATCATCGGCTGACTCATAGCCGATCATCTCTACAGCAAATCGGCCGATTTACCGCCGACGCGCTCCTCAGGACAGATCGGAAATCCAGCCCATCGACGCGCCTGGAATTTAATACTCTATTTCCTTGTCAATCAACAGGTCAGATTGACTGGCACGCCGCGCGAACCGTACCAGGGCGATAACCCGAACAGGAGCTAAGCAGATTCTCCCGGGTCATGTGTCCGACGCTGAAGACCCATCGGCCGATTCCTATCCGGCCGATTTTAGCGCCAACACACTTTTGGCACGCCCGGTGGGACCATCCAAGACCTGATATGTCGAACAACGCAGAAATCTCTGACAGCAACATCATCGGGGTCACAGAAGCTGATCTCAAGGACGACCAGAGGGAGGAATTAGCCAAATGTCTTGAAGATTATAAGAAGATGTACCTCCAATCGTTCAATCGTACCAGAAGTGGGGAAGCAGTTAAGAAAGCTCCTATTCCAGCACCTCGCCACATCACCATTGCTGAAGACTCGGGCAAGATGTCAGAGATGATTCAGCAGTCCGTGTATCAAGCGTTCATTGACCAATCCTCGGTGATGAGCAACACGGTGTACAACGCCGTCGTCAACTCTCTGGCCAGCGGAGCCGCTCAAGGTTATCAGGGACCGGCATATGCCCCTCCAACTACCCTGCCGGCCAGAAGCTTACCCTACACATCCCAATCGGCTTCTCAGCCGATATTGACGCAGCGCGAAGGATACAGCTCTCCACCACTTCCGGCGTCTCCAAGATACAGCGGTGCACCATGTCTCCCATCGCGAGCGCCGCTTCAACCCGTTCAAATGGCTTCTGTGCAAACACTGCCTACAAGCTCAGTGCCTTGGGGGGCATCAGCCACGACGTATTTCCCCGAGCCAGCGAACGGGCATGACACTTATCCGTTTCAGGTGCCGTACCAATCGGCCGCCCGGCCGACGGTCTCCCAGGTGCCGTACCAATCGGCCGCCCGGCCGACGGTCTCCCAGTACCAGCCGATTTTACCAGAAATCGGCAGGGGGTCAAGCACTGTGGAGGCATTCAGAGGCATGGTGCCAGCAACAACGTATGAAGGGGGTGCGGACCCGTTTCGCCAGCAGTTATCGGCCGCCCAGTAAACTTCGCCGATTCATCACCTGGCCGAACCAGCCCTTCAACACGTGCCCGCGCCGCGAACAACTGTTCATCAGCAGCAGGTGGACTGGACGGCAAGAATAGCAGAAGTAATCCAAGATCAGTTTGGGCTGAAGCCGAAAGTTCAAACTTATACTTACAAGACGCCGTATCCATCGGCCTATGACTCGTTGCCGTTCCCGCACCGCTACAAGGTTCCTGATTTCACCAAGTTCTCAGGGACGGATGACACATCCACTGTGGAGCACATCAACAGATTCATCATCCAGTGCGGAGAAGCTGCCACACAAGACGCACTGAGGGTACGGTTATTTTCATCATCTCTATCCGGATCGGCCTTCCAGTGGTTCACCACTTTACCGCCAAATTCTATCGTCACGTGGGCCGATCTGGAGAAACAATTCCACAAGTACTTCTATGCAGGGGTACACGAGATGAAGATTTTGGATCTAACCAGCCTCAGGCAGAGGAGCGATGAGCCGGTGACAGGGTATATACAGAGGTTCAGAGAAATCAAGAATAAGTGCTACAGTCTGGCTCTGACCGATGCACAGTTGGCCGATATCGCTTTCCAGGGCCTCTTACCGCAAATCAGAGAGAGATATGCCGCCCAAGAGTTTGAGAGCCAGAGTCAAATCGTCCACCGATTGTCAGGGCAGGAGGTCCGACCGCTTGAACAGCGGAGGAGCTTTCAGAAGAAGGTGGCGTACTTGGAGGGATCTGAATCTGACGCGGAGGAAGAAATCGGTCTGGCGGAATGGGTAAAAGGGAAAAAACCAATATCCTGCCCCTTTGGCAAGAAGGAGCCAGAGACATTCGGCTTTGACACGTCCAAGGCCGATAAAATTTTTGAACTACTGCTTCAGGAGGGACAGATTAAGCTGTCGCAACATCACACCATCCCTACGGCCGATCAGCTGAAGAAGATGAAATACTGCAAGTGGCACAACGCTACTTCTCATGACACCAATGAATGTAAAGTCTTCCGTCAGCAGATACAATCGGCCATTGAACAGGGGCGGCTCAGATTTGAGACTCCAACCAAATCGGCAATGCCGATGAAGATAGACCAGCACCCCTTCCCGGCCAACACAGTCAACGCTGGAGAAGAATCAAGTCAAACCAGGGTGCTGACGTCAGAATCGGCGAGAAAAGACGGCGTTGTCGACCCCAGGAGGCAGATCACGACGGAAGAAATCAGAAGGAACAGGCGAGGACCAGAACGACCACACAGGCCTGTCACCTCCCGATTTCTACTCAGTAAATATCGGCGTCGGCAAGAACAAGCACAACACCAAGAAGAGATGATACGCCGGTGTGAAGATCACTGGCAGTGTCCCTTCTTCATCCACTGCTGGGAGAACGATATCAGACTGCCCTCTGCCGATAATTGTCCGGAGTGCAACGGATCAAACCGCAACGATCGCCCGAAGCCACACTCTAGGGATAGAGGATCAGAGCCGATCAACAGAAATCGGCGCGAAGAACGGCGCGTTTCGGTGCATGATCGGCTGGGGGGCAGAGTTGACCAGTACGGCAGGTCAAAAACCAAGATCGGCCAGCAAGATGGACTGGGGGGCAGGATCAGAGTACACAATCGGCTGGAAGAGATGGCCGATGATAGGGTGTCAGACGAAGACCCCCTAGGTAGGGAACCAGACTGGGAGCACGCCAGATCATCGGCGAAACCAGCGAATCCCAGGTGGTGTCCCGACGGCCTATCCAGATCCCAAAAGCGGAGAATCCAACGCCTACGCCAGTTAGAACATCAAGAAGGAGAACAAAGACATGTGCCAGAAAGAAGGAATGTGAAATCTCGAATTTGGCGCCCAAAGAAAAATGATCAGGAAGCAAACAGCCAAGAATCGGCGGCCGAAATCGATATGGTTTTCATACTGCCGATGGAGTTCATGGCGCCAAGCGATCGGGACAAAGTGACAAATACAGAGGAAGAGCAAATGGCACAACTGGTATTAGAGCCGATGACGGCTATGTTTGAGAAGCCAGAGGAAGAAAAACGACAGCACCTCAAAGCGCTGTTTCTCAAGGGCTATGTCAACGGAAGACCCGTCACCAGACTACTAGTAGATGGAGGCGCGGCAGTCAACATCATGCCGTATGCCATGTTCCGCAAGCTGGGCAAGGGCGATGACGACCTCACCAAGACGGACATGATGCTGAAGGATTTTGAAGGCAACGTGTCGCCTGCCCGCGGGGCATTCTGCGTCGACCTCACCATCGGCAGTAAGACCCTCCCCACTACTTTCTTCGTCATTAATGGCAAAGGGTCCTATAATATGCTGCTCGGTCGCGACTGGATACATGCAAACTGCTGTGTCCCATCTACCATGCATCAATACCTTGTGCAATGGGTCGGCGACAGTACAGAGATAATAGCTGCCGATTCTGTTTACAGCGTTGCAGCGGCCGACACACAACAGTGGAGCTGCGAACACGTCAAATGTATATCTGGCAGGACTTGGGACACTGACTTCCTGAAAGTGTCCGATTTCGGTCTACAGCCGATCCAAGCAGTCGGCTCTGAGGATTCAGCTCGTTCGAAAGAATTAGAAGCTGAGGCATGGGTTCACGTCGGCCAATTCATTAGAGATGGGAGATTTAAGAGATAGCATCAGATCAAGGCCGACGTACGTTGGTACCGATGGGGATTCTGAGCACAAAAAGAAAATATGTCGAGTTAACATGACCGATTTCTCATCGGTTTTCTGGCTACACATCCGGTGAAAGAGATATTGGGATTCATTGTTAGGTGGAAAGCACAGATTACATGAAGCAGTTCAAAATCAAATCGGCGCGGTGGCATTAAGGAACAACAATGTTTAACATATTGTTTACAGCCCAAGGAAAGTATCTATGGCTACAATCGCTCGTCGTCTGATTTGATCGGCCGATTCTAATATCCTCTGATCACTTTCGGCCGATCCTGACACTTCTGACACGCGGCAACGGAGTCTTATTGCTTCACGGGCCAGATGTTGTCTTTTTTGCTTCAGCTCGCTGATCATGGTTGGGAGTTCTTGGAGCTTTTTCTCTTCAGCGGCTATCTCTTTGGTTATCTGTTCCATCTCCTTGGCTAGTTCTGCTCTCCTCCGTTTCAGCCGATCTATTGTGTCAACAATGTCCGGACGACAGTTCTCGAGGAAGTTGATTTTGTGATGTACTTCCTGGGCCTGGTGTTTGTATGAGTCAACCTCCTCCTGAGTTTTGGCCATCTGAGCGTGATCGGCCATACGTCGCAGCGCCCGCGAGACCGGAATCCGCATGCCCTCTATATAGGCAGCGTACCCCAAGTCTTCCGACACTTCTTTCGGAATGTGATCTACGACCTCATTGAAAAGTTGTCGGATCGGCGATGCATCCTTCACCAGTCGGCCGATGTCACCTTGGAGGAGAGTACGGATGCTCTCGAGCTTAGAGCGGACATCGTCGGAGGCAGAACTCGGTGGAACCACATGTGAGGCAGTTTCTTCTTCGTCGGCCAAGGAGACAGCGAAAGAAAAGATACTATTGTTAGGAGAATCTTGCTCCTGTAAAGGAATGAAGCAAAGGGTAAGCAGGTAGTGAGAGGAAATCGGCCGATTCTGATGGTAAGATTGTTACCTCTTTGAAACGAATCTCTCTTGCCTGCGCCGGTGGAAGTATTTCCCTTGTTTCAGGGATTGGTGCACTGGGTTCACCAGAAGAAGAAGATTCGATCATTATTGGTGCTCCGCTTGGGCCAGCTTCCTAAGAAAGATATAAATGCTCGTGAAGGTACTATGGAAAATAAGATAAAATGGTAATGGGAATTTGACATGCCTCTGCGGGTTCTCCGGCCGATTCCAGCTGTGGAGTTACAATCGGCGTACCCAAGTCAACCTGCATCAGAATTGGTTAAGTTTCCTTAATATTGAGGATGCAGAGTAAGAGATCATTTACCTCGGCAACAGGAGCTGCTATAGTTTCAGTCCCTACTTGAGACGTGGCCGACAGCCGTGGAGATTGTGGTGGGACAACTCGTGCCGCCTGGTAGAGGGATGAAATTGATGTCAGCAGAAGGTTTTTGGGGAATACATGAGATAAATAAAGTTACCTGGACAGCTTCTACTAAGAGCGATGCTGCAGCAGCCCCGGCTTCGGCGGCGACTTGGGGATCGGCCGTCTCGACCACTGATGGAGGTGAAGGGTCTGGGGTCTCGGCGCGCATCACTCCCATCTGATCAGCCGATCCAACACGGGGAGTCTCGGCCGATGCTGCTGCCATCTGGCTAGCCGATCCAATACGAGAGACTTCAGCCGATGCTATTGTTGTCTGACCGGCCGATTCAATGCGAGCCCGCATCCGACGGCTGGATATCTTTGGTGTTGGTCTCTTGGGCGCTCGTTTTGATCGGCCGGTGGAGATATCTCTGATAGATGGAGCATGGAAGCCGATGAGTGGCTGCACTGTGTATTGATGATGGCTATCAATCGGCCGGCCGCTTCGGCTCCGTGTTGGGGGAGCATGGCTTTCAGACTGAAGAGGTAAACATAAGTTAACAGCAAGATGATAGTGCAACATTGAAATCGGCTGAAAAGAAAAGGACATACCGCAGCATTTGGGTCGATGTTCTCTGGGTCCAGAATGTTGCAGTAAATTGATGGGGATTTACAGAAAAGATGCTGCTTCCATTCTGCCCACCATAATTTGTACTGTTGGGTGGCGAAAGAGGCAACTGACCAGCCGTTCAAGTCAATTGTGCTGGAGTCAGGTACTAAATCGCACAATCGGCTGTAGTCGAGACTAGAGGTTAATCCGTCTCTGAATTTTGCTTGGCCGGCGAAATAGACTCGGATCGGCAATTGGCCGAAACCCAGTTGCCTTGCTGCAGCTGACGGGCAGTAGAACTCATAAGTGGGTGAGTCCTTCCCCGAGAAGAAGTTAGCCAGCAGAATTCCCGGCTTAATCAGGACATCCATCAACTCTCTGTCCAATGTGTGGGTGGAGAAGTCGAAGCATATAGGCAATTCAAAAATCGGCTCCACGGTTTGATATGGATACCAGGTGATCATCTCCTCGCTAAGTCCATTATAGAAGCATATGAAATATTCGGCTACCCGGGTAGCGGTGAACTGGCAGCTAGGAAAGGCCGATGCCGCCTCTCCGACAGATCTGCAGCGGCGACAGACCGATGGGTTCTCCTCTGACTCAATGTTGGGAAAGGTCTTTGTCTCTATCCTCTGCTGAGAGACCTTGCTCATGTGTAGATTGAGCAAGAGGGTGATGAACCACCAAGGACCACCTGGATTCCCTATCGGCTCTCCTTTCGATAGCTTGGCGCCGATTTGATGCATCATATGATATGCCGATCCCAGCAAATGTTTGCCGAGGGGAACGGCCGATCCTTGTGCGAGAGATTCTGCCAAAGCTTGAGTGTTGGAAGAGGGGCCGACCGCTCTGCCACAGAAGAGATGTTTCTCCAGCCACATCATCAGGAAGGCGGTGTGCTCTCTCTGTGAGACTGTCCCTGTCTTCATGTTCTTACTGATGTATCCTTTCCACCCGCCGATTCCTTTGGTATCTAGCCTATGAGATGGCTTGAACAGGTAGTTGAAAGGGGTATCGGCGGAGGAAACATCTAGGCCGGTCAGCAGCAAGACATCGGCCAAGGTCGGGGTCATGGGTCCGTGTCCAAAAAGAAATGCGTTGAGCGCATCGGACCAGAAGTAAGAGGCTGCCATAACCAAAGGTTCGTTCTTTTCCATCTGAGACAGGGACAAATCTATGCACTGGCCGATTTTAAGTTCTTCCCATTGGACTTTCCAAGACCCGGCTACCCTCTGGTACCACTCTCTCCACCCGGGTGTTTCGTTCGGCCAGGATCTGAATGCGCCTACCCAGTGATCTAAATCCATAGGTGACTGCTTGAAGGGGATTCTGTGAGTTTCTAAGCTAATTAGATCCGTTGGATCAGGAATCCCCATAGGGCCTAGGCAGATGAGGTCAGGAGACTCTGAGAGGGGAATGGTGATCCTGTGCCTAAGGGCCTAAAAAAGAAAGGGAAAAAGGGAAGAAACTAAGAAAGGGACCGGAAAATACTGAAGCAGCAAGGCGAAAAGGAAAAGATTTTTCGGACATTTACCTCTAGGATGGAAGCCATCATCGCTGATGACGCTGCTGGAGAAGCCGCCGATTGGGCCGCCGCCGCCAAAGGAGCAGCCGATGGAGCCTCTGTAGATGGGGTGGTCGCTGACGGAGACGCCATTGGGGTCGGAGCAAGCTGCGGACGAGGTCGCCGGAGAAGGGGAAGCGCTTGGAAATCGAAAGAACTTGGGGGAAGATGAACAGTTATGCGGCAGAAAGGATGCTGGATTCGTGGAGGAGAAAAGGTGGAGAAAACCAGTACTTAAGATAAGGGGATAAGGGCAAAGATGGTATTCTTACCGCACCGTCTACACGAGTTCCAGGGGAGCGGTCGTTTCGCGTGCTCGGATCGAGGAAATTGCAATCATTGTGCCGCGGAACGGAAGGAGACTTTTACTGCACCCGTTTCGGAAAAAAGGATTAAAGAGGGAGTTTCGAAGAAAAGTTATATTTTACTCCGAAACTGGGGGCATGTGTTGACGCCGGATTTTGACACGTCTTGAATCGGCGTCAGGAGAAGAAGATTGGCCGATGCGGCAGATCTGGGAACTACAGTAAGGAATCGGCCGATCGGGGTAACAGTTGAAAATCGGCCGATTGGTGGCGCCGCCTATGCCAACAGGATAGGATTATTCCAGAAGATCCTAGTCAAAAGCTGGTCAACGCGGCATGCTAAGTCGGCCGGAAAGCAATTGAAGAGGTCCTGATTGGATTAGGAAGCGGCGGCGGAAGATTCTGCGGGAGTCCGTTTCCTTTTTTTAAAGTTATTATAGATATAGTAGTTTTCCTGTTTTAAATAAGGTTGTAAAAAGTCGTAATCGACCAGGAGTCCTAGTTTCAGGGTATAAATAGGAGTCGCTAGGGTTTTGCAAAGAACAACCAACATCAATCAACAAAATACTTCTACTTTTTACCAGTACTTTTACTTTTCAAGTCGGCGACTTCGCCAATATCTTTTTCTTTCACGAGTTCGTACGGATTGGCAGGGCTGCATCAACCTGATCTCCGGCCAATTGGTAGGTTCCGTTTATCGAGTAATATCCGAGCTTTAACTACGGGCGCATCGCTGTGGTTTCGTTTGGATTTATTCACAAGTTATCGATATTTACTAGAATTGCAAGTTTTACCTGTTATTCTAGTATTATCACCAGTTATCCAGCTTGAGATCAGGGTAATCGGCTTCGTCATCGTTCTCCTTCGATTCATCGCCATACAGCCGATTAGATCTGTTTCAAGTGTTGCTTCTATAGTAATTGTTTAGATTGCTCCAGCAGTTCTCTTTACAATTACTATACGATCATCGGCTGACTCATAGCCGATCATCTCTACAGCAAATCGGCCGATTTACCGCCGACGCGCTCCTCAGGACAGATCGGAAATCCAGCCGATCGACGCGCCTGGAATTTAATACTCTATTTCCTTGTCAATCAACAGGTCAGATTGACTGGCACGCCGCGCGAACCGTACCAGGGCGATAACCCGAACAGGAGCTAAGCAGATTCTCCCGGGTCGTGTGTCCGACGCTGAAGACCCATCGGCCGATTTCTATCCGGCCGATTTTAGCGCCAACAGACTGGTACGCCCTGGACCACCACGCAACCGATTTGGACACCGCGTAGGATGGAAGCAAGAGGCTCCCGGATCCTCGCGTGTGCCGGCGCTAAAGGCCGACCTACGGCTTTTTGCGTCAACACGCTTTTGGCACGCCTGGTGGGACTCAACAACGACACCATGATGAGCAAGGACAACGAGATGGATGGTGACAAGTTCCTGATGCCTACAATGGATGATCTGGATGAAGACTAGTGGTACCTAAGGAATTCCTGCCGTACCTCAGTCCAGAGATGATTATTCGATACCAAGAGTCCAAGACCTCTACAGTAAAAGCTCTGCCAGTCCCATCGGTGCGACAGGAGAAAAAGCCGATGGATCTGCTGAGATTTGCAACTTCCCAGGTTGTAGATCCCACGCCTTGACAATCGGAGGATAATTGGAGTAGCAGAATAGCCGATGTAACAGGGAGTTTTGGCTTGAAGACTATTGAAATGGCTCGGTCACGTCAGAAGCCATACCCGGAGGCGTATGATCAGATTCCTCTACCGCATCAATTCAAATTACCGGATTTTACTAAATTTTCTGGGCACGAAGATCTATCAACTATAGAGCACATTAACAAGTTTCTGATTCAGTGTGGTGAAGCAATAGTAAGTGATGCATTGAAAATTCGTCCTTGGCTTGGTTTTACTCATTACCAGCTAATTTCATATTAACATGGGCCAATCTTGGGGGGCAGTTTTGCAAATATTTCTATGCTATAAGACGGAAGTGTAACACATCAGGTGTTTAAATTACGAAATAAGCTTCATTAGCTTAACACGATGCATAAATAATTAAGAAAAGTTTAAAAGAAATGAGTTATAAATTGGTTTTGCCTTAAATTAAAAATAGTTGGGTATATGTGCATAAGTACATGTACGTTAATCAAACAAATTAAATAACTTCCGCATCGATGCAAACATGGCCACGAAATTTGAATCGGCACGTCGTTATTGACATGTTAAACAAAAGTCTAGTTGAAGCCTAAGAGTGAATACAAATTTTTGCCCAGGAAATGACGTGCCCTCCGAATTATCCTTTTTGAGTTTTTAAAGTAACTTCTAAACTAGACCTCAAATGAACTTTGGCCTGAAACAAAACTTGTGTAACTTTTCATTTTGAACAACTTTCGTGTTCAGAGATTTTTGAGTTGCAACACGAAAATTTGAGAAACACTTGGATTTGCAAACCAGCCCCTGCCTTTTCCTTCTATTTCCACTGCAGACCCATCTTCTCGCTTCGCCCGACCCTCGCGTCGCCCGACCCTACGCTTGCCAGACCCTTTCGCTCGCCCGACCCTCAGCTTCGCCCGACCACTCGCTTCGCCCGACCCCCCCGCTCGCCGCGCCGTCGCCGCAGGCCACGTTGCCGGCGATGCCTAACGGCGCTAGGCGCCAAGCCAATGCCTGGCCGCGCCTGCACGCCGCGCTACTCCCCATTCCGCGCACGCCACGCGAGCGCCGGCGCCGCGCGCCTCTTCTCGCCGCCTGCCGCGCCCAATGGACAAGTCGCGCCGTGCCCGTGTCTTCGCCGCGTCCCGCCAGTCGCCGCGCTCGCCGCCCAGCAAGACAACTGCTGCAGCTTGTCGCCCAACCTGCGCGCCACGTGATCTCCTGCTCCCCACGCCAAATCCTCAGCACCCAATCCCCTGCCCGCGCCCGGCGCACGCCCCGCCAGCTCTGTTCGCCGCCCACCGCGACCAGTAACGTGCTCCCGCCGTGCCGCCCGCGCCCATGCCTCGCAGTCCAGTCCCGCCCTCCTCCCGCCTCTCTGCTGCCTACAAAAGGCCGCCCTAAGCCCCTCCTCGCGCGCCCAAACACCAGAACGCCGCCGCCGCCACCATTACCGCCGTCGTGCCCAGCTCACCGTGGAGCTCACCTCTCCGGCAACCCATTGTCAGAGCTGAGTCTCCAACCACCACCACAGCACCCCACCACAGCTCACTGCCCCACCCATCGTCGCCCAGAACAGCCGGAGCACCGAGCGCCGCCCGCGCCGCCGCTGCTCCCCTGTGCTCCGTGGACAGCCCACTCCGAAGCTCCTCCGTCCAAGCCAAGCTTCGAAATGGGTTCCCCTCGACGCCGCGAAGCTCATCGACCAGCCCACGCTCTCCCCTCCTCGCTGGAGCACCATCGCCGATGTTCCGCCGTGCCACCTCCCCTCTGCTCTACGCCGACGAGCCACCTCCGGCCACCCCCAACCCCGACCAAGGCCATCCCGAGTTAGCTCTCACCTCCCTGGATCTCCCCGACCCTTTTCCTCTCGCCGCCGACGAGCCCCCTCGCTGGAATCTGGCCGGCCGCCATGCCAGCGCCGCCCAGGGACCCAATTGCAATGATTGAAATCTTTAAAAGAGTCTGCATGCAAGTTTCCAGGGGCATAACTGTAAACCTTTGTTTAAACTTTGGATTCAAAAACAGCGAATTTGTAAAATTTGTATAAAATCGTTGAAAAATCGGAAAAATACAAACTCAACTGTTCTGGAGTCTTTAGATGAAAATCTACAACTTTTGTTACATGCTTTTCTTCAGTTGCTTGATAAATCTTGCTATAAATTAAATGGAAGGTTTAATAGACTTTAAATGTACCCCATGTTGTAGACAAAGTCTAAACCTGAACATTTAACAGTAGATTGATTGTTTGATTTGTAGGCCAGTGTAAAAATATTCGGGCCAGAACCCATCTCTGGCTAAACTTTTTGTTAAACCTTGTTAAGGCCATGAAATGATAAAACTAATTTATAACTGCTGTTATGTTGTGATTCATGTGGTGAAACTTTTCCAGAACTGTTCTACTAATTCCTAAATACCACAAAAAATGTTTAGAACCTTTTTACTCTCTGTAACCTATTTATATAATTTTGTGGTAGGAAAAGTGCACTAAATTAAATAATTAGTTTCTATGCTTGGAAAATGTTCAACTTTTTCCTGTAGCACACTTTAGTGTAACTCTTGCTGTATAAAACGTTTCGTACATAGAAACCCTGTAAAACATCATGTAGAAATTAATCTTTATTAAAGTAGGTGTATTTTGTCCTATTTATTATGCTTTGTATCTTGCACAGAAACCTCTGAAAAATCTACAGTAAAACATATATGGATATATTAACCTCCTGTAAAATTTTTGATGTCAATACTTGTATGGGTTGTTCTGTATAAAAATAACTAGGTTCTAGCAGTGGTTGTGTTTTACCTTTTTCATAATTTTTCTGTTGCGTGAAAATGTCTAAAATTTTTGCAGTGCTTTTTTCTCTACATAATGTGGTCTAAATAAAAATTTCATCTCCAGAATTTACCTAGTCCAAAAGTTGTGTTTAATCCATGTTGAGCTTAGAAAAAAAAATTAAATTAAGTTTTCCAATATAACACAACCCCCCTTCTTTTTTAATGAAGTTAATAGTTTAAGTCATACTCTATTAATGATTTCCCAAGAAAATCATAACTAAGTAACTTCACAACTATATTTTGTGGACTACAACTTTTCGTGAAGGAAAATAATCGTCTTATACCATCACTATAACTTACACTTGTGCATTCATATAGAATCAACTACTCTCGCCGATGGAATGTACGAGCTGGTGCCCGCGTCCGAGAGTGAGCAGCGTGAAGCTCAAGTAAATCTAACTGAAGCTCTCGAAGACCCGTGCCCGAGTTCGGACGAGCCCCAAACTAGCTTTTCCCAAGAAGGCAAGCCCCGAAGCATGAACCCTATTTTTCCTAAACTTATGCAACTTATTACTCTACTTTACTTATGCATTAAGTTTATAGGAGTTGGATGAAAACTTAGTCGCATGATCCTAGGTACCCCTGCTCTGAATACTAGATGTAAGGTTTGATAGAATGCTATGCTAATAGGACTCGGTAAAAGTCGAGTGATTTCCTGTCACTCGCGAGAAAATAGTAGTTGAATGTTTACTACATGCTGCAATCATAAGGTCGACGGACGGGGCTATGGTACGATGTTTATGTTGATGATTGACGCCCCGTCTGTTTAGTGAAAAATGCTAAGGCCGCAGTGTGTGGTAGTGGTGGTTAAGTCTTTGAACGTACTAACCACATGCCGAGAATATGGTAATCGGTAAGCTTAAGTACTGGATTGAACCGAGGCCGGAATATACTCCCCACCATCTTGAATTCGTTCACATCTAGCTAATGGCGGGTGCATGTGCCGCCATGGCCCGGCGTCGTACCGTGGTCCATGGGGACGTGTAGTCGAGGGCGGTGGGCCTGTTCCGTGAAGCGGGAATTGAAGGGAAAAGTTGCACGTGTGACTCTTGGAGTAACCACGTGAGGTGTGTTTAGGTTTCCTTTGCAAGGTTAAGAAATTCGATTCGAATCGTCTGTTTCTCGCGGTTATTGAGACTGCTTGACCCTTTTACCACATAGAGTAAGAAGAGGAACGATGATGATGATTAATCTTGTTGGATGAAAAATTAATTCTTCCACCATGTATGATATTGGATAGTTGCTTACCTAGAACGGTTAAAGAAAACTAGAACTTGGAGCTAAAATTTGAAAGTAAGGACCTACTTATATATGCTTTTTGGCGAAACAAACCCCTCAAGCCAAAAGCCTTGCATGTCTAGGAGTCGGCTAAGTATATCCCACTAGTCGGGTAAGCCTTGCTGAGTATTAGTATACTCAGCCTTGCTTGTGGTTTGTTTTCAGGTGATACTTTCGAGGATATGATTGCTAGTTTGACTTGGCCTGGTACCCTTCCTCCTGGTTGGTCGGTGGAATGGGATACGCCCCCGGCTAACGGTGATAATGCCGAGTGATGTCTCATGCGGGCTTTATCGAGACATCCTGTATCGTCGAGTAGTTGTCGTATTTCTTTCCGCTGCTTTGAACTCTGAAGAACTCATTTATTTTGAACTTTGAAGTACCTTGTTTTCGAAATTGAACTCAGTTGTAATAATAATTTATGGTGAACCTGTGATGTAAAATTTGTTGAATGTTGTATCCTCTGGGCTCACCTTCGTGTGAGTACATGTATGTGTGGTTTCGATCGGCAAAAACCGTGGTTGTATCGGGAGGTTACCCGACAGACCAATGGATTAGTCCGTTTGAAGTGCGAGTTAGCCCGGATTGCCCTTGTGGTGATGGTTAGCGCACTTGAGCCGGATTAATTCAGGTGGTTCTGCCACAGCTGGTATCAGAGCCATAGCTAGTGCCACAGCTGGTACCAGAGCCGAAATGCATACGCCAGAGAATGCAACAAGCCTTAAAAACTTGTTTTGATAAAACTTGACCACAAAAATTGTGTTTGGAAAATGCGTTGGTTCGTTAAGGATGGTGCCTAGTTCGTAAAGCCCTAAGGATTATGGGAATGTTACTAGGTGGCTATCTAACTTATGAATACTATCAACTGACTTCCAGCACATTATTTTCTGTCAAAACTTACTTTTATGCACAACCAACCCTTAAATTCTGTAATGAAGCACTAATCGCTAAGGTAAGAAGGTAAGAATCCTCAGCCAACTGAGAGAGCTTGGCCTTCCTGTCGGTGATGCGAGCCGAACGCTGCCCTCAAGCAGTGGCTTACTTGAGGTGCTGCCAGTATACCAACTATTAGTTGATTATATTGGGAGTAGAAGGTTTGGCGCAGGGTATGGCGATCGCTGTTCATACCCCGTCTCAAGACGGTACCCCCGTGAATACGCTATCTCGATAGCGTATGTTAACGTTGTCTGTACGGCGAGAATTGTACGGATGCCGTTTCTATAGTGTACGGTAATGAATACGAACGCTTTTCATGAGTGCTGGCATGAAAGGTTCAATGGATATATATATATGTTGTATCAATCTTCTGCAGGTACACTAACCGCGATTACGATAAGTTAAAAGAATGGCTAGAGATTCTCGACTAGCTATTATAGTGAGAGACAAATTGTGTATGCCACCGAAACTAACTTCGTAACACCAAAGCTATTTGGCAATTATTTTATTTTGTGAGGATGAATAGGACGTGCATGCATCATGACCATATAAATCTGAAATTGAAAATGCGATGCGTGAGAGTGGTAAGGTTCACGCGCCCACACATTTGACCTTGCATAAGGATTATCTAGCAAATCTGTCACATTTCTGCCTTATCTGAAAAGATGGATTTATTAAGCTTATAAAATGACCCTTTCTGAAGAAACTCATGTTGAAATTTTTTTCCCAAAATTCGTATTCTACTTCCTTTCTAAATATGAAAAATTCTGGACATATGGATAATAAGAAACAACAAAGACCTTGAGATGTCAGTTTTCTGTCCAAAATGAGCATTTCTGCCACATAAATTTTTATGCCCTCTTACTACCGTTTTCTGCAAAAGTGTTCAACACCAAACTTGTTGTAAATTTACTCAGGCAACTACTGTTAAAATGTGGTAAATTTGGGCTGGGTATATTTTCCCTGGTGCACGAAATCTTGGCCCACTGTTCACTGAAATTTCTGGGTAGATAGTAAAGTAAAACCTTAAGAGAAGGGCCATCTTAGAGCCTTATCTAGCTCTGGAGTTGACTAGCAAAGTTATTCACAAATACCTTAGGAATGTTTTGGTAAAAGTTGAAAATTTTTGGACAAGAACTGTTGAAGTTATGGATATTTTAGTGCACTGTCCAGAACCTGTTCACTGTGTTGTTAACGGTTTTTTGCTATCTCACCATTTGATCTTTTGTTCAGATGGCCGAGCTTGTTGCCATGATGGTGGATGAGGATGGACGCGTTCACTCGCAGTGTCTCCACTGGGAGAGCTTTCCCTCTATCTTGTGGGACGTTCTGCGCACCGCGGGCTATCCAATTCCCCACGTTACACTGGACTGGAGTTTGCAGAGAATGGAGTTACCCAGTGTTGTGTTAACGTGACCATCTTTCCGCACCTGCTACACCCGGAGTGGCCCGCCTTGGAGATTGAGGCTATTGGTCGCCGTTTGGCCGATACTTGGGAGTTTGTTGCCATGAGGGCGCTCACCACTTTCTGTGCGCAGTGCCCCGAGGCCGTCATGCTCACTCCTATTGGTTTGTTTCCTGCTGCCCAGGACAACGACCCCTTTTGGCTCAACAGGGTGCAGCACTCACAGTACTTGGTGGACTTTCATGCCCAGGAGACCATCGAGACCTCCGTGCGGTGCATGAATGCACTCTACCGACTTCAGACTCTCCAGAGTCAGGCGCTTGTGCAGCTCACTGATCTTGCACAGGCCTACCACATGATGGCAGATACCAGAGATGAGCAGATTAAGGAACTCAGTGAGGAACTTGAGGATAGAGACACCCGGATTGGCCAACTTGAGGGCCAAGTTCAGGAGCACGACACTCTCATGGGCGAGAGAGATGACATGATAGCACACTTGGAGGAGCAGTTCCATGATCTGAACCTTGAGTTGGAGGATGCTAATGAGCACATTCAGTGGCACCATGATCAGAATGCCCCTCCCGACGTGGTGGCTATGGAAGAAGATGAGGAGGAGCCACAGGAGCTTGATGGTGTTTCAGTAATGGACTTTGAGGGTGAGGCACTGCAGCCACCTTCGATGGGAGCTCACTCTCCTACTCACAGCGAGTCGTCCATCAACAACCTCGACGACTTCTAGCCGATGACCTAGGAGGACTTTTGCATATACTCCTCGATAGTGTAGCCTAACTTTTGGCAAGTGTTGTAATAGGCTAACTAAGAGTTGAGTACCTATTTTTTGATGGGTACAACTTGACCATTGGATACTCTAATCATGTAGACCATGGTTAAAAAAAAACTTGGTGGTTTGATTGTGATATTGGAAAGCAGTTGAATCTGCGATTACAGAAACTTGTCGGAATTTTTACCCATGTCTCTTTACATTTCTGAGCTGAGTGTTGAATACCAAACTTGTCCTAAATTTTGTGATCTAGGTTCTCACAAAATTTCAGCACTATTGGATCTTCCTAGTTTGAGTTATGGGCAAGATACTATAACTCGTTCTGCTGAAAAACAGCCAAACCAGCGAAGCAAAGAGTGAATCGTTTGACCATCTTGGCCATCGATTTAGCGTCTAAGCTGAATATCAAAGTTGTACATCTCTAAATTCCCTACCCACTGCCAAAATATGAGAAACTTTGGATGAACCTACCAGGAGTTATAACTTCTTGTGGTAGACAGTATTCTGTCCATGATTCTATCCATGATCTTTCGGAAGTCTACTGTTCCGCGTTAATACTTTTGAATCATGGAAGCAATATGGATCACGTGGCTAATGATGAACATTCACCTTTTAGATGGTTGGAGCAACCTGTGGTAACCCGGATGGTTTTGGTGCTAGCGCAAGTGGATCACAACCACAGCCACCACCACCACCCAGCTTGGTGGAAGTAATGGCCGCTCAAACCGAGTTGCTTCGCCAGCTTGTGCAAGGACAACACCAACAGCGGGGTGGACACAATATTCACCAACCTCAAGCTGCCGGTTACACAGATTTCCTTGGGACCCAGCCTCCCTTGTTTCACTAGACGGAGGAACCGTTGGATGCGGACGCTTGGATTCGCACAATTGAGTCCAAGTTTTCCCTACTTGTGGCCCCTGTTCGGATGCAAACAATGATCGCTTTGCCGCGCAGCAGCTTCGCGGTACAGTTCGTCTTTGGTGGGACCACTACTTTGCTATGCTCCCTGCTGATCACGTTGTCACCTGGGACGAATTCAAAACTGTGTTCCGGGCACACCACCTCCTAGAAGGTCTTATAGAAAGAAAGCTAAATGAGTTTCTGGCACTCACTCAGGGTACCCGCACTGTACTTTAGTATGCCCAGGCCTTCAACAACCTGTGCCAGTACGCGAGCTATCACGCAGACACGGATGCTAAGAAGCGGGATCGTTTCCGCAGAGGATTGAGTACCAAACTCAAGGAGCGGCTGAACCTTGTCAAGGCCGATACGTATAATGAGCTGGTAAACATGGCCATTACCCAAGAGGATTGTATTATGGCTCACCGTGCTGAGAAGAAGAGAAAAACGCCAGTTGGACCCTCGGGAGCTCAGCCACCGAGGTATCGCTTAGTGCAAAATGCTGCGCGTACAGCTCCACGGAAGGCCCCTCAGCCAGGGCGTTGGATTATCAGGCCCCTACAGCAGCAAGGTGTAGTATGACCCCCTGTGCCTCAACAAACTGGACCAAGGCCCGCTACGCAGCAGTTTCTTTGACCGAGCATCACCAATCGTTGTTTCAAGTGCGGGCGTTCCAGTCATTTTGCTCGAGAATGCCCTCAGCCTAGGCAGCCAAATCAGAGCCAAGACTCTAACCAGAACAATAAGAACAAAGGCAAGAGGCAGACCCTTCAGGCCAAACAAGGATGGATCAATTTCACCACCCTTGCGGAACTTCCTGAAGGAGCACCAGTAATGACGGGTACATTCTCTATCCATAACAAGCCTGCAGTCATATTGTTTGATTCTGGTGCATGACATAGTTTCATTAGCGCAAAGTTTGGTGCAAAAGTAGGCTTGGACGTTTGTCACACAAAAGGGTCATATATGATATCAACACCGGATTGAAAAATTGCTTCCAACCAAATAATAAGGCTGGTACCGATAAGATTGGGTAGTAAAATCATCAACACGGACCTTGTTCTCTTACCCCTTGAAGGCATGGATATTATTTTGGGAATGAATTGGATGACTATGCACGGAGTCATACTGGACCTTTCTTCCCGAGCTGTTGAAATAAATTCACCTAGTCACGGAACCACTACCCTTTACCTACCATTCCGGGAGTGCATGAATTCTTGTGCTTTCGTGATGGAAGGAATCAAGCTAGATGATATTCCAGTGGTATGCGAGTATGCCGATATTTTTCCGGATGACTTACCAGGAATGCCACCATATAGGGATATTGAGTTCGTTATTGAACTGCAACCAGGCACTGCACCTATCTCCAAAAGACCCTATAGGATGCCACCTAAGGAATTGGCCGAACTAAAAACACAACTCCAAGAACTACTGGACAAAGATTTCATTCGTCCTAGCGCATCACCTTGGGGATGTCCAGCCCTTTTTGTAAAGAAAAAGGATGACAGTTTAAGATTATGTGTGGACTACCGACCTCTCAATGCGGTAACCGTTAAGAATAAATACCCACTTCCCCGCATCGACGTTCTCTTTGATCAATTATCTGGAGCTAGAGTCTTCTCAAAGATTGATCTTCGATCTGGATATCATCAGATCAAGATTCGTCCATGCGATATTCCTAAGATCGCCTTTTCCACACGATATGGGCTATATGAATTCTTCGTCATGTCCTTTGGTCTCACCAGTGCCCCTGCCTACTTCATGTATCTCATGAATTCGGTATTCATGCCCGAGCTCGACAAATTCGTCGTAGTTTTCATTGACGACATCCTTATCTATTCCAAGAATGAGGAAGAGCACGCTAAGCACCTGCACATTGTTCTTCAGCATCTCAGAGACCATCAACTCAATGCTAAATTTGCTAAGTGCGAATTCTGGTTGGATAGTGTGAAATTCTTGGGTCACACTATTTCCAGCAAAGGCAAAGCCGTTGATCCCAGCAAGGTACAAGAAGTGATGGATTGGAAACCTCCTACCTCTATTCATCAGATTCGCAGTTTTCTTGGTTTAGTCGGTTACTATCGCCGTTTGATCCCGGATTTCTCCAGGATTGCTAAGCCTATGACTGAATTATTGAAAAAGGGAGTAAAGTTTGTATGGGATGAGAAGTGTGAAGAAGCTTTCCACACTCTCAGAGAACGTTTGACTACAGCCCCTTTGTTAGCTCAACCCGATAACACCAAGCCGTTCGATGTTTACTGTGACGCATCTGGCACTGGTCTTGGTTGTGTGCTTATGCAAGAAAATCGAGTTACCGCCTATGCTTCACGAGCCCTTTGGCCCCATGAGCAGAATTATCTGACCCATGATCTCGAGTTAGCAGCAGTCATACATGCTCTAAAAATATGGAGACATTATCTCATGGGCACTCGTTGTAATATCTACACCGATCACAAGAGTCTCAAGTATATCTTCACCCAAGCCAATCTGAATATGAGACAAAGAAGATGGCTAGAATTAATCAAGGATTATGATCTCGAGGTGCACTGTCACCCCGGCAAGGCTAATGTAGTCGCGGATGCGCTCAGCCGCAAGGCCCATTGC
Organism: Panicum miliaceum; assembly: GCA_032594955.1. Lineage (NCBI taxonomy): Eukaryota > Viridiplantae > Streptophyta > Magnoliopsida > Poales > Poaceae > Panicum > Panicum miliaceum. The sequence goes on along the minus strand of CM064061.1, from coordinate 41,095,699 downwards.
CATTGTCTATCCGTGGAAATCTATAATGAGACATTATGTTCGGAAATGAGGAAGCTTAGTTTGAAAATGATTTCCCAAGGCACTTTGAATCACATCTCAGTCAAGCCCACTCTTCACGACCAGATCATCATGGCACAACTACACGATGAAGGAGTTAAGATCATCAAACAAAAACTCTCTCTAGGAGAAGAGAAATAAAAATGTTTCCGCTAGGACCATAAGGGAGTTCTATGGTTCAAAAGTCGCATAGTCGTTCCGAAGAATCATGAGCCCCGTAAGCAAATTCTGGATGAGGCACACCTTTCCAAATTTTCTATTCACCCCGGCAGTGACAAAATGTATCAAGACCTTAGGCAAAATTTCTGGTGGACTCGAATGAAAAGAGAAATCGCTAAATATGTCTCAGAATGCGACACATGCCAGAGAGTAAAAGCCAGCCACTTGAAAGTAGCCGGTACACTTCAACCTTTGCCTATACCCTCAAGGAAATGGGAGGACATAAGTATGGATTTCATTGTTGGATTGCCAAGTACCGCACAGAAACATGATTCCATATGGGTTATCGTTGATAGGCTCACCAAGACGGCACATTTTCTTCCGGTACACACCACCTATACCACCAAGAAATATGCTGAGATTTATCTCGATCGCATTGTTTGCCTACATGGAGTACCGAAGACTATTATTTCCGATCGTGGTACTCAGTTTGTAGCGCGCTTTTGGAACAATTGCAAGCTTCTCTCGGTACTAAATTGATTCGAAGCTCAGCCTATCATCCTCAAACTGACGGACAAACTGAAAGAGTGAACCAAATTCTTGAAGACATGCTTAGAGCTTGCGTCATTCACTATGACAAGAGTTGGGACAAATGCCTATCCCTAGCAGAGTTCTCATATAACAATAGCTATCAAGCGAGTTTGAAAATGGCACCATTTGGGGCCTTATACGAATGAAGGTGTCGAACCCCTTTGAGTTGGTCACAGACCGGAGAACGCAAAATATTTGGACCAGACTTGGTAATCGAGCCAGAAGAAAAAGTGAGAGTAATACAAGAAAACCTTAGAGCCGCACAATCCAGGCAAAAGAGCTATTTCGACAGAAGGAGAAAGCCACTGAAATTTGAAGTTGGTGACCACGTCTACCTTCGAGTTTCACCAACCAAGGGTGTCCAACGATTCGGAGTCAAAGGAAAACTATCTCCCCGTTATGTTGGTCCCTACGAAATCATCGAGAGCTGTGGAACCGTAGCCTATAGAATTCGACTGCCCCCTCAGCTCGCAGCCATCCATGATGTCTTTCACGTATCTCAACTCAAGAAGTGTGTTCGAGTCCCTACCGAGGTTATTAAACAACAGGAAATCTTAGTAGAGCCCGACCTCTCATATGTCGAGTATCCTATCAAAATCATGGATCAAAAAGAAAGAAGCACTAGGAGGAAAGTGATTAAAATGTACAAAATTCAATGGAATCATCACACTGAGGAAGAAGCCACATGGGAAACTGAAAGCTATCTAAACCAAAATTTCCCGGGTTTTCTCAACTCTACCGAAGGTACACACACTACCCACACTAAGCTTATTGTCCGAATCTCGGGAAGGCTGTAACACATCAGGTGTTTAAATTACGAAATAAGCCTCATTAGCTTAACATGATGCATAAATAATTAAAAAAAGTTTAAAAGAAATGTGTTATAAATTGGTTTTGCCTTAAATTAAAAATAGTTGGGTATATGTGCATAAGTACATGTACGTTAATCAAACAAATTAAATAACTTCCGCATCGATGCAAACATGGCCAAGAAATTTGAATCAGCACATCGTTATTGACATGTTAAACAAAAGTCTAGTTGAAGCCTAGGAGTGAATACAAATTTTTGCAAAGGAAATGACGTGCCCTCCGAATTATCCTTTTTGAGTTTTTAAAATAACTTCTAAACTAGAACTCAAATGAACTTTGGCCTGAAACAAAACTTGTGTAACTTCTCATTTCGAACAACTTTCGTGTTCAGAGATTTTTGAGTTGCAACACGAAAATTTGAGAAACACTTGGATTTGCAAACCAGCCCCTGCCTTTTCCTTCTATTTGCACTGCAGACCCTTCTTCTCGCTTCGCCCGACCCTCGCGTCGCCCGACCCTACGCTCGCCCGACCCTTTTGCTCGCCCGACCCTCGGCTTCGCCCGACCCCCCCCGCCCGCCGCGCAGTCGCCACAGGCCACCTGGCCGGCGATGCCTGACAGCGCTAGGCGCCAAGGCGCACCTAGGCCCCGCGCTCCTCCCCAGTCCGCACACGCCACACGCGCGCCGGCGCCGCGCGCCTCTGCTCGCCGCCTGCCGCGCCCAATGGACAAGTCACGCCATGCCCGTGTCTTCGCCGCGTCCCGCCAGTCGCTGCGCTCGCCGCCCGGCAAGACAGCTGCTGCAGCTCGTCGCCCAACCCGCGCGCCGCGTGATCTCCTGCTCCCCACACCAAATCCTCAGCACCCAATCCCCTACCCGCGCTCGCCGCATGCCCTGCCGGCTCTGTTCGCCGCCCACCGCGACCAGTAACGCGCCCCCGTTGTGCCGCCCGCGCCCGTGCCTCGCAGTCCAGTCCCGCCCTCCTCTGCCTACAAAAGGCCGCACTGAGCCCCTCCTCGCACGCCCAAACACCAGAACGCCGTCGCCGCCACCATTACCGCCGTCGTGCCTAGCTCACCGTGGAGCTCACCTCTCCGGCCACCCATTGCCAGAGCTGAGTCTCCAACCACCACCACAGCACCCCACCACAGCTCACTGCCCCACCCATCGTCACCCAGAACTGCTGGAGCACCGCCAGCGCCGCCCACGCCGCCGTCGCCGCTCCCCTCTGCTCCATGGACAGCCCACTCCGAAGCTCCTCCGTCCAAGCCAAGCTTCAAAACGGGTTCGCCTCGACGCCGCGAAGCTCCTCGACCAGCCCACGCTCCCCCGCCGACGTTCCGCCGCGCCGCCGCCCCTCTGCTCCACGCCGACGAGCCACCTCCGGCCACCCCCAACCCCGACCAAGGCCATCCCGAGGTAGCTCTCACCTCCCTGGATCTCCCCGACCCTTTTCCTCTCACCGCCGATGAGCCCCCTCGCCGGCATCTGGCCGGCCGCCGTGCCAGCGCTGCCCAAGGACCAAATTGCAATGATTGAAATCTTTAAAAGAGTCTGCACGCAAGTTTCCAGGGGCATAACTGTAAACCTTTGTTTAAACTTTAGATTCAAAAACAGCAAACTTGTAAAATTTGTATAAAGTCGTAGAAAAATCGGAAAAATACAAACTCAACTGTTCTGGAATCTTTAGATGAAAATCTACAACTTTTGTTACATGCTTTTCTTCAGTTGTGTTGACGCCAGATTTTGACACGTGTTGAATCGGCGTCAGGAGGAGAAGATTGGCCGATGCGGCAGATCTGAAGGCTACAGTAAGGAATTGGCCGATTGAGGTAACGGTTGAAAATCGGCCGATTGGTGATACAGCTTGCGCCACCAGGATGGAATTATTATGGAGGGTCCTGGTCAAAAGTTGGTCAACAGGGCAACGCTAAGTCGGTCAAGGAGCAATTGAAAAGAATCCTGATTGGATTAGGGGACGGCGGCGGAAGATTCTGCGGGAGTCCGTTTCCTTTAAAAGTTATTATAGATATGGTAATTTTCCTGTTTTTTTAATAAGATTGTAACAAGTCCTGATCGACTAGGAGTCCTAGTTTTAGGGTATAAATAGGAGTCGTCAGGGTCTTGCAAAAATATAAACACATCAATCAACAACAATACTTCTACTTTTCCAGCAATTTACTTTCAAGCCGGCGACTTCGCCAATATTTTTCTTCTTTCACGAGTTCGTACGGATTGGCAGGGCTGCATCAACCTGATCTCCGGCCAATTGGTAGGTTCCGCTTATCGAGTAATATCCGAGCTTTAACTACGGGCGCATCGCTATGGTTTCGTTTTGATTTATTCACCAGTTATCGATATTTACTAGAATTGCAAGTTTTACCTATTATTCTAGTATTATCACCAGTTATCCAGCTTGAGATTAGAGTAATCGGCTTCGTCATTATTCTTCTTCGATTTATGATCACACAGCCGATTAGATCTATTTCAAGTGTTGCCCCTGTAGTAATCGTTTAGATCGCTCCAGCAGTTTTCTTTACAATTACTACACGATTATCGGCTGATCCATAGCCGATCATCTCTACAGCAAATTGGCCGATTCGCCGCCGACGCGCTCCTCAGGACAGATCGGAACTCCAGCCGATCGAGGCGCCTGGAATTTAATACTTTATTTCCTTGTCAATCAACATGTCAGATTGACTGGCACGCCGCTCGAACCGCACCAGGGCAATAACACGAACAGGAGCTAAGCAGATTCTCCCGGGTCGTGTGTCCGATGCTGAAGACCATCGGCCGATTCCTATCCGGCCGATTTTAGCGCCAACACACTTTTGGCACGCGCTGCAGTTAACATCATGCCGTATGCCATGTTCCACAAGCTAGGCAAGGGCGATGAAGACCTCACCAAGACGGACATGATGCTGAAGGATTTCGAAGGCAACGTGTCTCCTGCCCGCGGAGCGCTCTGCGTCGACCTCACCATCGGCAGTAAGACCCTCCCTACCACTTTTTTCGTTATTAATGGCATGGGGTCCTACAACATGCTGCTTGGTCGCGACTGGATACACGCAAACTGCTGTGTCCCATCTACAATGCATCAATGCCTTGTGCAATGGGTCGGCGACAGCACAGAGGTAGTCACTGCCGATTCTGTCTACAGCGTTGCAGCGGCCGATACGCAACAGTGGAGCTGCGAGCACGTCAAGTGTATATCTGGCAGGACTTGGGACACTGACTTCCTGAAAGTGTCCGATTTCGGTCTATAGCCGATCCAAGCAGTCGGCTCTGAAGATTCAGAATAAATGGATCAGCTCGTCCGAGAAGATGGGAAGCATGGGCATGGGTTTACGTCGGCCGATTTATTGGAGATGGTAGATTTGGGAGATAGCAGCAAATCAAGGCCGACGTACATTAGTGCTAATTTGGATCCTGAGTACAAATGTAAATTGATAAGTTTATTAAAAGAGTTTAAGGATTGCTTTGCTTGGGAATATCATGAGATGCCAGGACTAGACCGGTCTATTGTTGAACACCGGTTACCTATAAAATCAGGATATCGGCCATATCAGCAACCTGCACGACGGTGTAACCCCAAGATTCTACCTGATATAAAGGCCGAAATTACAAAGTTGATTGAAGCAGGATTTATTCGGCAGTGCCGCTACGCCGAATGGATTTCTAATATTGTGCCCGTATACAAAAAGAATGGAAAGTTACGTGTGTGCACCGATTTCAGGAGCTTAAATCAGGCTACGCCAATGGATGGATATCCGATGCCAACGGCCGATATCTTGGTAGATGCTGCCGCAGGACACAAACTCATAAGTTTCATGGATGGGAATGCAGGGTACAATCAGATATTAATGGCCGAAGAAGATATCTCGAAAACGGCTTTCAGGTGCCCAGGTCATCTTGGTTTATTTGAATGGGTTGTTATGACTTTCGGGTTGAAGAACGCCAGCGCTACGCATCAACGGGCCATGAATTACATCTTCCACAAGCTCATTGGTTCATCGGTGGAAATTTATATAGATGACGTTGTGGTCAAGTCAAAAGGTCACCAAGATCATCTGGCCGATTTACAAGAAGTACTGGAGTGCACAAGGAAACATGGGTTGAAGATGAACCCAAACAAGCGTGCATTTGGTGTATCGGCTGGGCAATTCTTAGGATTCATGGTCCATAAGCGCGGGATAGAGGTCAACCGCAAGACCATAGACGCCATCAACAAAGTGGTGGCCCCACAAAATAAAACTGAGCTACAGTCCCTCATCGGCAAGGTCAATTTTATCAGAAGATTCATATCCAACCTATCAGGACGTATTCAGGCTTTCACTCCTCTGTTGAAATTAAAGCTCGATCAGGGATTCATACGAGGAGAAGAACAACGCAAGGCATTGGAAAATGTCAAGCAATACTTAGTTTCACCTCCAGTGTTGGTCCCGCCTCAGCCTGGTAAGCCGTTCAAATTATATTTATCAGCTGATGAACAAGCTATTGGATCAGCGTTGGTACAGGAGTTTGAGGGGAAAGAACGAGTGGTATACTACGTCAGCAGAAGACTCTTAGATGCCGAAACAAGATATTCCTCGGCGGAGCGACTATGCTTGTATTTATACTTCTCATGTACCAAGCTCAGGCACTATTTGTTATCGGCAGAATGCATAGTCGTGTGCAAGGATGATGTGGTGAAGTATATGCTATCGTTGCCGATTTTGAAAGGACGGATTGGAAAATGGATCCTAGCTTTGTCAGAATTCGACTTAAGGTACGAATCGGTCAAAGCCGTCAAAGGTCAAGTGATGGCCGATTTCGTAGTTCAGCATTGTGGACCAGAAATCGCCACTGTTGAACCAGTTCCATGGACTCTGTATTTTGATGGTTCTTCGTGTGCTGTCGGATCAGGAATCGGCATTGTTCTTGTGTCGCCTCGGGGGGCAAGTTATAATTTCTCTCTGCCGATAGAAGCCTCTGCAACTAATAATTAGGCAGAATATCGAGCCGTTCTGAAAGGCATCCAATTATTAAGGGAAGTCAGAGCTAATGCAGTCGAAATTTTTGGAGATTCCATGCTCATTGTGGATCAGTTGACGGGGCGATCTGAGTGCAAGGATGATATCTTGAGGATTTATTATGAGGATTGCCTTCAGCTTTTAAAAGAGTTCAAGTCTACAATAATCGAGCATATCCCCAGGAATTATAATGAAGAGGCCAACAGACTGGCCCAACATGCTTCTGGGTATCGGCCAATTCAGGGAGCGATGACGCTAGAGCTCGCGGCCGATGATTGGCGAAAGAAAATCGCCGATTACTTGAGAAATCCATCCCAAAAAGTGGATCGGCGAACACATTTTCAGGCTACAAAATATGTGTTGCTTGAGGATGATTTGTTTTATCGGACGATTGATGGAGTTCTTCTCAAATGCTTGGGAACGGAAGAGGCAAAGGTTCTGATGGGAGAAATCCATGAGGGCGTGTGCGGAGCCCATCAATCGGCTCACAAAATGAAATGGATGATCCGGAACAATGGGTATTACTGGCCGACCATCCTTGAGGATTGTTTCAAGTACTACAAAGGATGCCAAGACTGTCAGAAGTTTGGCAATGTACAGCGCGCGCCAGCATCGGCTATGAATCTAATAATTAAGCCGTGGCCATTCAGGGGTTGGGGAATAGATCTCATCGGACAGATTCATCCTCCATCAAGCAAAGGGCATAAGTTCATATTGGTGGCCACAGATTATTTTACTAAGTGGGTGGAGGCAGTTCCTTTAAGGAACGTAACATCGGCCGATATGATTGAATTTGTTAAAAGCCATATTATTTATCGATTTGGTATTCCTCAAACCATCACAACTGATCATGGGACAATGTTTACTTCTGGAGAATTTGGAGAGTTCGCCGCCGATATGGGGATTAAATTATTAAACTCTTCTCCATACTATGCTCAAGCCAATGGCCAAGCAGAATCATCTAATAAAGGGATAATCAAACTAATCAAGAGAAAGATAGAAGAGCAACCCAAGAAGTGGCATATGTCTTTGGCTGAATCTTTATGGGCATACAGGATGGCTTGTCATGGAGCCACTAAAATATCCCCTTATCAGTTGGTTTATGGTCATGAGGTGGTCTTGCCATGGGAGATAAGGACAGGGTCAAGGCGTATATCGTTACAAGATCAGTTAACGGCCGATGACTATTCCTTTCTCATGAAAGATGAACTTGACGATTCGGCAGGTTTACGGTTGAGAGCCCTGATTAGTATAGAAGAAAACAAGAAAAGGGTGGCCAGATGGTATGACAAAAAGGTCAAAGTTAAACAATTCTCTCAGGGAGATTTGGTATGGAAGTTGGTGCTGCCGATAGGATCCAAAGATCCCAAATTCGGTAAATGGTCACCCACTTGGGAAGGGCCGTATAGAATCGGCCGATGTGCCCCTGGGAATGCATATATTCTGGAGACAGTCGAAGGGGAGGAATTCCCAAGAGCTTTAAACGGACGATATCTGAAGAGGTACTATCCAAGCATTTGGGTAGATGCATAACTTGCAGCAAAATATATCAAGATAACATGACCGATTTCTCATCGGTTTTTGTCTACACATCTGGTGAAGGAAACATTGGGATTCATTATTGGATGAAAATGACAGAGTACATGGCCGACATAGTGCAAGTCGCCCTTACAATAAAAATACCGATATGTCTACTGATTACGCCTACGCTGGATTTCTCTCTCGATGCGACCCAGTTCTATCATAAGGGTGAGCTTTTTCTCCTTCGGGTCCTCTGCAGTGGCTCTAGTTTTAGCTTGGTTGCAAAGTTCTATCAGCAGGCGAGTCTTCTTCTCCTCCAGATCTTCCATGGCAACTTCGGTTTTAGCTTTACAAGGAAGTGGAGGACTTTTTTCAGAAGACGGTCGCTTGCGGACCAAAAGGTGAGCATCTATAAGGTCCGAGTATTCCTGGACAGCAGCGGGGACATGATCTCTGAGTTCCTCAGCATGAGCTCTTATCAGATCTCTGTCTGCCCGTGATAGTGTCTCTTCTGAATGCATGATTTCTATCGCTCGTTCTAGACCAGGGCTGAAACGTTTCGGCTAAACAGAGATAAAAGGGGTTACCCAGCATCAGAGCGATTGAGATGCTTGAAAGAAAGGCAGAAGAGAAGTTCATACCTGGTTGACAGAGGAAAAAGATGAAGAGGACGAAGAAGACATCTTGCCGTTCAGTTTGGGACAGTAAAAGAGGGAGAGAAGATAAGTGATGTATATGCCTCTGGAGATGGTGAATGGTCTACTTATAAATGAAGGGGAGGTAGATGGATGGTGAGACACGTCCTATCGGAGTAAATACATACATAAATGCAAAGCTGACTGAAGGAGCAGTTCAAAACCAAATCGGCGCAGTGACATTGAAGGAGCAATAAATGTTTAACATATTCTTTACAACCCAAGGAAAACGTCTATGGCTACAATAGCTTGTCGTCTAATTTGATCGGCCGAGGCTAGTACTCTCTGATCATCATCGGCCGATCCTGGTACTTCTGACACACGGCGACGAAGCCTTATCATTTCGCGGGCCAGATGCTGTCTTTCTTGCTTCAGATCGCTGGTGATGGATGGGAGTTCTTGGAGCTTCTTTTCTTCAGCGGCTATCTCTTTGGTTATCTGTTCCATCTCCTTGGCCAGCTCTGCTCTTCTCCGTTTCAGCCGATCTATCGCGCCGACGATGTCCGAATGGCATTTTTCGAGGAAGTTGATCCTGTGGTGTACTTCCTGAGTCCGGTGCTTGTATGAATCGACCTCCTCCTGAGTTTTTGCCATCTGAGCACGATCGGCCATATGGCGCAGTGCCCTGGAAACCGGAATCTGCATGTGCTCTATATAGGCAGCATACGCTAAATTTTCTGATACTTCTTCCGGGATTTGACCTTTGATCTCATTGAAAAGTCGTCGAATCGGCGACGCATCTTCTACCAATCGGCCGATGTCGTCTTGAAGGAGAGTGCATATACTTTCGAGCTTGGCGCGGACATCGTCGGAGGTGGAGCTCGATGGAATTGGGTGTGAAGCAATTTCTTCGTCATCAGGCAAGGAGACGGCAAAAGAGAAGATGCTGTTGTTGGGGGTATCTTGCTCCTATGAGGAAATAAAGTAAAGGGTAGGAAAGCAGTGAAAGGAAATCAGCCGATTCTAATGGTAAGTTTGTTACCTCCTTAAAGCGAATTTCTCTTGCCTACGCCGGTGGAAGCGTCTCCCTTGTCTCAGGGACTGGTGCATTTGGCTCGTCGGAAGAGGAAGATTCAACGATTATTAGCGCTCCGCTTGGACTAGCTTCCTGAAAAAGACATAAAAGAAGATCCTGTGAATATGCTATGGGAAATTGAAATAAGATGGTGACAGAAATTTGCCATGCCTTTGTGGATCTCCCGGCCGATGCCTGTTGTGGGGTTGCAGTTAGCATACCCAAATCGGCCTGCATCAAGATCGGTTAAGTATTCTGAGAATTAAGAATTTAAGGTAAGAGATCATTTACCTCGATGATAGGAGCTGCTGGAGTCTCGGTTCCCACTTGGGACGTGGCCGATTGTTGCGGAGATTGCGGTGGGATAGCTTGTGCAGCCTGGCAGAGGAATAGAATTAATGTCAGTGGAAGATTTGGAGAATATATGAGGTAAGTAAGATTACCTGAACAGCTTCTACTAATAGTGATACTGCAGCTGCCCCGACCTCAGCGGTGACTTGGGGATCGGCCATCTCGACAACCGGCACAGATAAAGGGATCGAAGTCTCGGCCGGTGTCACCGCCATCTGATCGGCCGATCTAATGCGGGGAGTCTCGGCCGATGCCACTGCCATCTGGTCGGCCGATCTGATACGGGGAACATCAGCCGATGCTATTGCCATCTGATCGGCCGATCCGATGCGAGCTCGCACTCGACGGCTGGTTATCTTTAATGTTGGCCTTTTCGGTGCTCGCTTCGATCGGCCAGTAGAGATATCTTTGACGGTTGGAGCATGGAAGCCGATAAGTGGATATGGCGTGTATTGATGATGACTATCTATCGGCCTGCCGCTTCGGCTCCGCATCGGAGGGACATGGCTTTCAGACTGAGAAGATGAACGTGAGTTAATAACAAAATGACAATATGGAAAGAGACAACATTGGAACCTGCTGAGGAAGGGGACATACCGCTGCGTTTGGATCAATGTTTTCTGGGTCTAGAATGTTGTAGTAAGACGATGGAGATTTACAGAAAAGGTGTTGCTTCCATTCTGCCCACCATAGTTTGAATTGCTGAGTGGCGAAAGAGGCAACTGACCAATTATTCAGGTCAATAGTACTGGAATCGGGTACTAGATCGCACAGCCGACTATAATCGAGACTTGAGGTCAGACTATCTCTGAATTTCGCCTGACCGGCGAAGTAGACCCGAATCGGCAGTTGGCCAAAACCCAGTTGCCTTGCCGCAGCCGATGGATTGTAGAACTCGTAGGTGGGAGAATCCTTTCCTGACAAGAAGTTGGCTGGCAGAATCCCCGGCTTAATCAAGACATCCATAAGCTCTCTGTCAAAAGTGTGGGTGGAGAAATCGTAGCTTATGGGTAATTCAAAAATCGGCTCCACAGCTTGATATGGGTACCAGCTGATGGTCTCTTCACTAAGGCCATTATAAAAGCATCTGAAGTACTCAGCTGTACGGGTAGCCGTAAACTGGCAGCCGGGGAAGGCCGATACCACTTCTCCAAAAGATCTGCAGCGGCGTCGGACTGATGGATTCTCCTCTGACTCAATATTGGGAAAGGTTTTGGTCTCTATCCGTTGCTGAGAGACCTTGCTCATGTGTAAATTGAGCCAGAGGGTGATGAACCACCAGGGACCACCAGGGTTCCCGATCGGCTCCCCCTTCGACAGCTTGGTGCCGATTTGGTGCATCAGGTAATAGGCCGATCCCAGCAAATGTTTTCCAAGGGGGATGGCCGATCCTTGTGACAAAGCCTCTACTAAGGCTTGGGTGTTTGAAGAAGGGCCAACTGCTCTGCCACAGAAGAAATGCTTTTCCAGCCACATCATCAAAAAGGCAGTGTGCTCCCTCTGTGAGACTGTCCCGGTCTTCATGTTTTTGCTAATATACCCTTTCCACCCGCCGATTCCTTTGGTCTCTAGCCGATGTGATGGCTTGAATAGATAACTAAAAGGGGTATCGGCGGAGGAGACATCGAGGCCGGTCAACAGCAGAACATCGGCCAAGGTCGGGGTCATAGGTCCATGTCCGAAAAGGAATGCATTAAGTGAATCAGACCAAAAATAAGAGGCTGCCATGACCAGAGGTTCATTTCTTTCCATCTGAGACAGAGACAAATCTATGCACTGGCCGATTTTTTGTTCTTCCCACTGAACCTTCCAGGATCTGGCCACCCTCTGGTACCATTCTCTCCACCCGGGGGTTTCGTTTGGCCAGGATCTGAAAGTGCCTACCCAGTGATATAAATCCATGGATGATTGCTTAAAAGGGATTCTATGAGTTTCTAGGCTGATCAGATCCATTGGATCGGGGTTTCCCATAGGGCCCAAACAGATGAGGTCAGAGGATTCTGAGAGTGGAATGGTAATTCGGTGCCTAAGTGCCTAAAAAAGGGTAAAGGGGAAGAAACTGAGAAAGAATCCGGAAAGTGCTGAAGCAGTAGAAAAGCGAAAAGGAAAAAATTTCGAACATTTACCTCTGGGATAGAAATCATCGTCGCCGATGGGACTGCTGGGGAAGCCGCCGATTGGGCCGCCGCCGCCGAAGGAGTTGCCGATGGAGCCTCCGTGGATGGAGCGGTCGCCGATGGTGACGCCATTGGGGGGTTGGAGCAGGCCGCGGATGAGGTCGCCGGGAAGGGGGAAGCGCTTGGAGATCAAGAGAGATTGGAGGAAGACGAACAGTGGTTCGTTGGAAGAGAATGCTAGATCTGTGGGGAAGAGTAGACGTAGAAGGCCAATACTTAAGAAAAATCAGGAGAGCGAGGGCAAAGATGGTATTTTTACCACACCGTCTACACGAATTCCAGAGGAGCGGTCGTTTCGCGCGCTCGGTCCGAGGAAATTGCAATCATTATGCCGCGGAACGGAAGGAGATTTTACTGCGCCCGTTTCGGAGGAAAGGATTAAAGAAAGAGTTTCGAAGAAAAAGTTATGTTTTACTCCGAAACTGGGGGCATGTGTTGACGCCAGATTTTGACACGTGTTGAATCGGCGTCAGGAGGAGAAGATTGGCCGATGCGGCAGATCTGAAGGCTACAGTAAGGAATCGGCCGATTGAGGTAACGGTTGAAAATCGGCCGATTGGTGATACAGCTTGCGCCACCAGGATGGAATTATTTCGGAGGGTCCTGGTCAAAAGTTGGTCAACAGGGCAATTGAAAAGAATCCTGATTGGATTAGGGGACGGCGGCGGAAGATTCTGCGGGAGTCCGTTTCCTTTAAAAGTTATTATAGATATGGTAATTTTCCTGTTTTTTTAATAAGATTGTAACAAGTCCTGATCGACTAGGAGTCCTAGTTTTAGGGTATAAATAGGAGTCGTCAGGGTCTTGCAAAAATATAAACACATCAATCAACAACAATACTTCTACTTTTCCAGCAATTTACTTTCAAGCCGGCGACTTCGCCAATATTTTTCTTCTTTCACGAGTTCGTACGGATTGGCAGGGCTGCATCAACCTGATCTCCGGCCAATTGGTAGGTTCCGCTTATCGAGTAATATCCGAGCTTTAACTACGGGCGCATCGCTATGGTTTCGTTTGGATTTATTCACGAGTTATCGATATTTACTAGAATTGCAAGTTTTACCTGTTATTCTAGTATTATCACCAGTTATCCAGCTTGAGATCAGAGTAATCGGCTTCTTCATTATTCTTCTTCGATTTATCATCACACAGCCGATTAGATCTATTTCAAGTGTTGCCTTTGTAGTAATCGTTTAGATCGCTCCAGCAGTTTTCTTTACAATTACTACGCGATTATCGGCTGATCCATAGCCGATCATCTCTACAGCAAATCGGCCGATTCGCCGCCGACGCGCTCCTCAGGACAGATCGGAACTCCAGCCGATCGAGGCGCCTGGAATTTAATACTTTATTTCCTTGTCAATCAACAGGTCAGATTGACTGGCACGCCGCGCGAACCGCACCAGGGCGATAACCCGAACAGGAGCTAAGCAGATTCTCCCGGGTCGTGTGTCCGACGCTGAAGACCATCGGCCGATTCCTATCCGGCCGATTTTAGCGCCAACAAGTTGTTTGCTAAATCTTGTTATAAATTAAATGGAAAATTTAATACACTTTAAATGTACAACCTGTTGTAAACAAAGTCTAAACCTGAAAATTTAACAGTAGATTGGTTGCTTGAGTTGTAGTCCAGTGTAAAAATATTCGGGCCAGAACCCTTATCTGGCTAAACTTTTTGTTAAACCTTGTTTAGGCCATGAAATAATAAAACTAATTTATAACTGTTGTTATGTTGTGATTCATGTGGTGAAACTTTTCCAGAACTATTGTACTGATGCCTAAATACCACAGAAAATGTTTAGAACCTATTTACTCTCTGTAACCTATTTATAGAATTTTATGGTAGGAAAAGTGCACTAAATCAAATAATTAGTTTCTGTGCTTGGAAAACATTCAACGCTTCGCTGTAGCACACTTTAGCGTAACTCTTGCTGTATAAAAAGTTTCATATACAGAAACCCTGTAAAACATCCTATAGAAATTAATCTTTATTAAAGTAGGTGTATCTTGTCCTATTTATTATGCTTTGTATCTTGAACAGAAAAATCTGAAAAATCTACAGTAACACATATATAGATATATTAACCGCCTGTAAAATTTTTGATGTCAATACTTGCATGGGTTGTTCTGTATAAAAATAACTAGGTTCTAGCAGTGGTTGTGTTTTACCTTTTTCATAATTTTTCTGCAGCGTGAAAATGTCTGAAATTTTTGCAGTGCTTTTGTCTCTGCATAATGTTCTCTAAATAAAAATTTCATTACTAGAAGTTATCTAGTCCAGAAGTTGTGTTTAATCCATGTTGAGCTTAGAAAAAAAATTAAATTAAGTTTTCTAATATAACACAACCCCCCTTCTTGTTTAATGAAGTTAATAGTTTAAGTCATACTCTATTAACGATTGCCCAAGAAAATCATAACTAAGTAACTTCACAGCTATGTTTTGTGGACTACAACTTTTCGTGAAGGAAAATAATCGTCTTATACCATCACTATAACTTACACTTGTGCATTCATATAGAATCGACTACTCTCACCGACGGAACGTATGAACTGGTGCCCACGTCCGAGAGTGAGCAGCATGAAGCTCAAGTAAATCTAACTGAAGCTCTCGAAGACCCGAGCCCGAGTTCGGACGAGCCCCAAACTAGCTTTACCCAAGAAGGCAAGCCCCGGAGCATGAACCCTATTTTTCCTAAACTTATGCAACTTATTACTCTACTTTACTTGTGCATTAAGTTTATAGGAGTTGGATGAAAACTTAGTCCCATGATCCTAGGTACCCCTACTCTGAACACTAGATGTAAGGTTTTATAGAATGCTATGCTAATAGGACTCGGTAAAAGTCGAGTGATTTCCTGTCACTCGCGAGAAAATAGGAGTTGAATGTTTACTACATACTGCAATCATAAGGTCGACGGATGGGGCTATGGTACGATGTTTATGTTGATGATTGACGCCCCGTCTGTTTAGTGAAAAATGCTAAGGCCGCAGTGTGTGGTAGTGGTGGTTAAGTCTTTGAACGTACTAACCACATGCCGAGAATATGGTAATCGGTAAGCTTAAGTACTGGATTGAACCGAGGCCGGAATATACTCCCCACCGTCTTGAATTCGTTCACATCTAGCTAATGGCGGGTGCATGTGCTGCCATGGCCCGGTGTCGTACCGTGGTCCATGGGGACGTGTAGTCGAGGGCGGTGGGCCTGTTCCGTGAAGCGGGAATTGAAGGGAAAAGTTGCACGTGTGACTCTTGGAGTAACCACGTGACGTGTGTTTAGGTTTCCCTTGCAAGGTTAAGAAATTCGATTCGAATCGTCCGTTTCTCGTGGTTATTGAGACTGCTTGACCCTTTTACCACATAGAGTAAGAAGAGGAACGATGATGA
The DNA here is from genome assembly GCA_032594955.1 of Panicum miliaceum. Lineage (NCBI taxonomy): Eukaryota > Viridiplantae > Streptophyta > Magnoliopsida > Poales > Poaceae > Panicum > Panicum miliaceum. The sequence goes on along the minus strand of CM064061.1, from coordinate 41,079,926 downwards.
TGATTAATCTTGTTGGATGAAAAATTAATTCTTCCACCATATATGATATTGGATAGTTGCTTACCTAGAACGGTTAAAGAAAACTAGAACTTGGAGCTAAAATTTGAAATTAAGGACCTACTTATATATGCTTTTCGGCAAAACAAACCCCTCAAGACAAAAGCCTTGCATGTCTAGGAGTCGGCTAAGTATATCCCACTAGTCGGGTAAGCCTTGCTGAGTATTAGTATACTCAGCCTTGCTTGTGGCTTGTTTTCAGGTGATACTTTCGAGAACATGATTGCTAGTTTGACTTGGCCTGGTACCCTTCCTCCTGGTTGGTCGGTGGAATGGGATACGCCCCCGGCTAACGGTGATAATGCCGACTAATGTCTCGTGCGGGCTTCATCGAGACATCCTGTATCGTCGAGTAGTTGTCGTATTTCTTTCCGCTGCTTTGAACTCTGAAGAACTCATTTAGTTTGAACTTTGAAGTACCTTGTTTTACAAAATTGAACTCAGTTGTAATAATAATTTATGGTGAACCTGTGATGTAAAATTTGTGGAATGTTGTATCCTCTAGGCTCACCTTCATGTGAGTACATGTATGTGTGGTTTCGATCGGCAAAAATCGTGGTTGTATCGGGAGGTTACCCGACAGACCATTGGATTAGTCCGTTTGAAGTGCGAGTTAGCCCGGATGGCCCTTGTGGTGATGGTTAGCGCACTTGAGCCGGATTAATTCAGGTGGTTCTTCCACAGGAAGAGTGAAGAAACGCCCTCTAGTTCTGGAAGAAAGAACCAGGTTGCCGATTCCTTTCCCGTTAGTGCTCTCGATGTACATCATCAAAATAGGGAAAAGGAAGTTTCAGAAGATAATTCCTTTGAAGAAAATGAGCGCTACCAGGAGTCAACTCAAGCGAATGATGTACATCATCAAAATACTGATGATTGCTTGCTTGGGAGTGAAGGAAAGCTTGGGCAAGGATTCACGTCGGCCGATGAATTAGAAAGGGTCGATATCGGAGATGGTGACAAACCGAGGCCGACGTTCATCAGTGCCAAACTACATCCTGAATACAAGCAACAGTTAGTTAATTTGCTCAAAGAATTCAATGACTGCTTTGCTTGGGAGTATTATGAAATGCAAGGATTAGACCGATCCATTGTTGAACATCGGTTACCTATTAAACCAGGATATCGGCCATATCAACAAGGCACTAGAAGATGCAAGCCTGACATTCTGCCCGACATAAAGGCAAAAATTACTAAATTAATTGAAGCCAAATTTATTCGACAATGCCGATATGCTGAGTGGATATCCAACGTGGTTCTTGTGTACAAGAAGAATGGCAAATTGAGGATTTGCATCGACTTCAGCAATCTAAAAGAGCTATGTCGATGGATGGATATCCCATGCCAGTGCCTGACGTACTGGTGGATGCTACTGCTGGACACAAGGTGATCAACTTCATGGATGGAAATGCAGGCTACAATCAGATATTCATGGCAGAAGAAGATATCCCCAAAACAGCATTCAGATGCCCAAGACACGTTGATTTGTATGAGTGGGTAGTCATGACTTTTGGATTGAAGAATGCTGGTGCTACATATCAGAGAGCTATGAACTATATATTCCATGATCTTATCAGCAAGATTGTGGAAATCTACATTGATGATGTTGTGGTAAAGTCAAAGGAGTTTCGAGAGCATCTGTCGGATTTACGCAAGACCCTTGAGTGTACTAGGAAACACGGCCTGAAGATGCATCCACTCAAGTGTGCGTTCGGAGTATCAGCTGGACAGTTTTTGGGATATATGGTTCATGAATGAGGAATTGAAATTGGCCAGAAATCGATCAGTGCGATCAATAAAGTGGTAGCTCCAAAAAATAAGAAGCAACTTCAGTCATTGATCGACAAGATCAATTTCATCAGACGGTTCATCTCAAACCTGTCTGGTAGAATATAGTCGTTCAGTCCGTTGTTGAGGTTGAAGGCCGATCAAAAGTTCGTCTGGGGAAATGAGCAGCAGAAGGCTCTTGATGAGATTAAACAATACCTGGTCAGCCCACCAGTGTTGATTCCACCCCAGAAGGATAAGCCGTTTAAATTGTATTTATCGGCTGATAAGTGTGCTATTGGATCAGCCCTCATACAAGAATTTGAAGGACATGAGCGGGTAATTTATTATGTCAGTAGAAGACTCTTGGATGCAGAGACCAGATATTCTCCAGTAGAAAGGTTATGCCTATGCTTGTACTTTTCATGCACCAAGCTTAGACATTACTTGTTATCGGCTGAGTGCATCGTCATTTGCAAAGAAGATGTGGTCAAGTACATGTTATCTATGCCGATTCTAAAAGGAAGGATTGGAAAATGGATCTTGGCCTTGTCAGAATTTGTTAAACGGTTCAAGGCTGTTAAATTTGTTCTCTTGGAAGGTGATCTTTATTATAGGACGATTGATGGTGTGTTACTTAAATGTATTAACACTGAAGAAGCCAAAATCCTGATGGGGGGGATACATGAAGGCGTGTGCGGCGCACATTAGTCGGCTTACAAAATGAAGTGGATGATAAGAAGAAATGGGTATTTCTGGCCGACCATCTTGGAGGATTGTTTCAGGTACTACAAAGGATGCCAAGATTGTCAGAAGTTCGGCACCATACAAAGAGCCCCGACATCGGCTATGAATCCTATAATAAAGTCGTGGCCATTCAGGGGGTGGGGGATAGATATCATTAGAAAAATCTATCCATCGTCAAGCAAAGGCCATAAATTTATCTTGGTGGCGACTGATTACTTCACCAAATGGGTTGAGGCTATTCCACTGAAGGAAGTAACATCCTGGAACATGGTTGAATTCGTGAGGGAGCATATTGTATATCGATTCGGTGTTCCTCAAACTATTACAACTAATCAAGGCTCCATGTTTACTTTTGAGGACATGGGGATCAAATTTTTGAATTCTTCCCCTTATTATGCTCAAGCTAATGGGCAGGCTGAAGCCTCCAACAAGGGAATCATTAAATTAATTAAGAGGAAAATTGAAGAGAATCCGAAGAAGTGGCATGTCACCTTGCACGAAGCATTGTGGGCCTATAGAATGGCATGTCATGGAGCGACCAAGGTTTCTCCTTATCAGCTAGTCTATGCACATGAGGCCGTTCTTCCTTGGGAATTAAAAATTGGCTCTAGACGCATTGCCTTACAAGATGAATTGGCAGTCGATGAGTACAAGAATCTGATGATGGATGAGCTGGAAGATTTAGCACATCATCGGCTGAGAGCTCTGGTTAATGTTGAGTTGAATAAAGCAAGGGTGGCCAGATGGTATGACAAGAAAGTGAAAATCAAAGAGTTCAGTGAAGGGGAGCTGGTTTGGAAGTTGATCTTGCCTATCGGAACAAGGGATCAGAAGTTTGGCAAATGGTCTCCTACATTGGAAGGTCCGTTTCGAATCAGTCAGCGAGTACCTGGCAACGCGTACATTCTGGAAACTTTGGAGGGTGAAAAGTACGCCCGAGCTCTGAATGGGAAGTACCTGAAGAAATACTATCCTAGCATTTGGGTTGATGCCTAGAAGGAGATTGAGATATAACATAGCCGATATGAGAAATATCACCTTAAGCAAGGAAGGAGAAGGTATATCCTGAAAGTCGATTACAAGAGATCGGATGAATGGCCGATACAATATGTATCACCCTTAGTGCAAAAATAAATAAAGCTCTAGCATTCATAAATAGGGGATGTTGTTCAAAATGAAAGTCGCATACATGCTATAGAAAATACATCTCAGTTATGGGAAAAGACCTTACTTTCGACATAAACTTCAGCACTAATGCCAGCTGCCTCATCAAGATCTTTGGCGAGTTCTTCAAGAACATCGTGATTACTATCTTTGGAAAAAAGACTGGCCGGAAGTTCCTGAGGTTGTAGCCCAACTGAATCTATATGACAGCCAGTAAAGCAGTTGCTCCTTGACGAATCCCATGGCTGGCGATTTGCCTGACATGATTGGAAATATCTTGCAACCGGTCAACAACTGTGAAGCCCCTAGCGTTCATTGTGTTAGTGGCAGTGATTGCGACCAGCGGAAGTTCTCGAAATTGAAATTCTAATGCTGGCAAATACATCAGATAGTAAGATTAGGAGGAGGCTGAAAGAAGAGAAGAAGAAGTTGCTGTTCCTGAGGACTGGTGAAGAGGAATCAAGTTGCCTGGCATTTCATTTATGGGGGAAGATGAGGGCAAATTTACTGTGCCAAGAGCGAAGGGCCAATAGGCTGAGGAAGAAAAAGGAGCAGGTGTAGGATCGGCAATATAGCGATTCCGATGATTAAGATCGGCATGGACGGCACAGTCGCGTTGATTAAAAATTCGGATCAAGATACTCTTATTCTGAAGTTGGGGGGCATGTGTTGACACCATTTTTCGGCACGTGTCTAACCAATGAGGATGAAGGAGCCGATGATAGAAGATCGGCCAATGGGGTGACTGAGGCCGACGGAACTGAACGACGCCGATGATGATGTCAGCAAGTTATCTTAGAGATAGGAGATTTGTTATTTAGGAAAGCTTTGTTTTCTTTGTTGACAAGTAATGTAAGTCGGGATCGACCTAGGATTTGTAGCTTAGGCTATAAATAGCTGCCCTTGGGCATGTAACAGATCCATCCAATAATCAATACACAAACCCTTTTTTCCTTTTTTTCTCTTTTCGGCGGCTTCGCCTAAGTTGCAGTAGATTTTGTTTTTACGAGTTCTTTCCTGCACGTGGGGCTGCATCGACTTTGATCTCCGACTTGCTAGTAAGTTCCGAGTCGAACGAGGCAGATAGACTCAAGGTTGACGGCGCATCGCTTCTTCGTCTATCTTGTATTAGTTCAAGTTATCGAGCAGATTGGATCTAGGTCTGGTTTGTTCACCAAGTTATCGATATCAACTTGTACCTATTAGATTAATTTGTTTAGTCTAGCTTTTTTCTCGCTGTTATCACTAGTTATCGGTATTTGCTAGATTTTACAGGATTAGATTCATTTGATCTTGTTTTTATTTAGTTTTTACCATAATTTATCCAGCCTAGATCTAAATACCATCGGCCGACGCGCAGCTTGCCTGCTGCTCATCGCCAGGCCGATCGGGTTCGGATCTAGGTGTTGTCTACCGAGGCTTTGCTACCCCACTTAGCGCTGCTTCACCTGCACAATCGGCCGGAGCTTTGGCCGTTTGATATACTGACGCATCGGACTCTTGGCTGATGCAAGTGGCGGAATGATTCGGAACACCAGCCGATACGTTCCGGTAATTTAACGTTTTACCTGTCGCTTGTCAATTGTAGGTCAAATTGACTGGCACGCCCCGCACCACCACGCAGCCGATTTGGACGCCGCGCAGGACCAAAGCAAGAGGCTGCCGAGTCCTCGCGTGTGCCGGCGCTGAAGGCCGACCTACGACTTTTTGCGTTAACAATATCCTTACCCAGGCCTAAGCATATAAATAGTATAACTAATGAAGCAACAAGCCAAGGCATGATGCATTACCAAGATAGCATAACAAGCATAAGCATGATAGACTATCAAGATAACATAACAACCAAAGCTCAGCTCTATATTATGAATGAGATACCAACAAGTCGAATACAAAGCCATACCAAGGACCGAGGATTGCTCTCCAATCCTGAGGATGACTAAATTTGCTAAGAGAAGATTCTAGCGTAGCTCCACGACTCTAAGGATTACAAGTCACAAGTGAGAGCGGAAGAGAATGGCTTCAAGTGGTTGTGTGTGAAATGTGTTGTGAGGGCCTCCTCTTATAGCTCTTGAGGTCGGTTCCTGCCATCTCTATGTATGGAAATGTTGATAACCAACTTTGGGAGGATCAGATCAAGCTTCCTGCCAAAGTGCACCTGGATGGGCTTTAGGGAGGGTGCGACCGACCCCTAGGTGCGACCGACCCCCCCCCCCCCCTGTGCCTCCTTTCGCCACCGCCTTTGGTCGTGTCACTGGTAGGTGGTGTCGGTGTTTTACCGGCAAGCCTACCTAGGGATACCCTAAGGTAGTAGACTTGTGGTCAGGGTGTCGCCGAGATAAGGGTCTCGATGGTGCAAGGAACACAAGGGTTTAGATAGGTTCAGGCCGCAGTATGCATAATACCCTACGTCCTGTATGGTTTGTATTGCCTTGGAGGTTATGCATATGCATGTTATGCTTTGGAGGGGGCCCTGCCCGCCCCTATATATCCTGGGGGGACAGGGTTACATGGAAATCCTAGTCTGGTACGAGCTTAGGAGTCCTAACCGAGTACTTTCGGGTAGTTTCCTTCTGTACCAACTAGTTGTACTTGCTTACGAGTACTTTACAGTATGGATAAGGTATGGGACATGCCCCACCCCTTACTCTAGAATGTTCTACGCCACGCGTGCAGTCCCGTTGCCCCGGGTCTGGCAAGCCCCCGAGCTCTTCATAGCCGAGTACTGCAGGCTTCGAGTACTTCTTGAAGTCATCCTTCGGTTTCTACTGAAACTCCATCTTGAAGATGTCTTCCAAGTACTTTCCTTGGCTACTTGAGGCTGTGAAGTGCTCTAGCCCCGAGTACTTTTAAGTATTTTCTTTCTATGGGGTGCAATGCAAATCGCACTCCATATGGAGTAGCCCTCGAGCCTTAGGTTTAATCAAAGAATCAGGCTGAAGGTCCCACTAGACTTGAATCTTCTTTCCTTATCTTCCAAACTTTTTGAAAAATTAAGCCATCGATGACACGTGTCCCGCAGCCCCCAAGCCTGGAATCCAAATCCCAAGGTTTGGAAAAAAGGATCCAAAAGAACGTGGCATATTGAACAGTGTTATGTACAAAATGTGTGTAGAGAATACGTAATCTACCTTGATGGTTTATTTAAGAAATCAATTGGTTCAAAATTCGAAAACCCCTTTTTTCGGGATAAGGTCCCTGAAAAAATGGTTAATCAAATAAAATCCCCAAAATTCTTCCCCAATAACCGCTCAAAACAAATCACGCACTTTTTTAGGGGAGGAAACTCTTCGGCTTCTGAACAGTAAATCCGGGCCTACCCGCTGACTATTTAACCGCGCGGTGACTCTAGGGTTTTTACCCTTTCACTTTCTTCCTTAGCCATTTTGCTCTCTCACCCTCCTGCACCGCCAGCCACTGTTAGATCTAGGGTTTGAGAGCCCCATTGAGCCCGTGCTCCATCCCCAGCCAAACTAGTACAAGAATTCATCCGCTCCATCAGTGAGTCCTTGCGCCCCTCTCCCGAAGCCCCCGAGCATATGCGAGTGAAGCAGCTCGTGACATTCAAGATGGGCAACAAGAAACCGGCGTCCAAGGGAAAGAAGGAGGAGTCGATCATCAGCGATTGGGAGAGAAGTAAGTGCACCCATGCTGACCTTCTTAACTTAGTTGCTCAAGGTCTTCTTCAATCAGAGGAAATGGTTCAATGGAAACCTTCCTTCCGCCAGTTCATTCCGCAAGAAGATGTAGATCAAATTATCATCTTTGAGCATTTTTATCGAAAGGGGATTGGCCCTCCCCGCATCTGACTTCTTTCACGGCCTTTTTTATCATTGGGATATTCAGATCCATCATCTGAACCCTAACTCCATCCTCCAGCTCTCCATTTTTGTTCATTTTTGCGAAGCTATTCTTGGCATCGAGCCACATTTCGATCTCTTCCGTTACTTCTTCCATCTCCGCCAACAACCATCTGAGGAGAAGCAATACCTTGTTGGTGGAGCCGGATTCCAGTTCAAGCAGGGGAAGGGGAAGGAGTATATTGAGTACTCGCTCCCCACAAACCACTCGGGTTGGAGGTCCCTGTGGTTCTACATTGGAAACCATCCACCTGCACTGCCCGAGAGAACTCTAGGGAAGGCAGTATGGAGGCCCTAGTGGAATGAGAAGTTAAATTCCAACCAAATGCTGCAAGTCAATGAGCTGCTCGAATTGATTAGCAAGCAGAAGGAGTCAGGTGTAACCGGCGTGTCCGTCTTGGCCTCCATGTACAAGAGGCGTATCATGCCACTGCATAAGAGGTGTAGATTTGGATTCGAGTACTTAGGAAGTAACGATCCATCTCGCCTTTCTGCAGAAGTTCTTCCTTCGCAAACGGCTCTGGACCGTGTTCGCCGAGTACTACTCGATGCGAACACGGTTCCTTACGTCCTGAAGCTCTTCAGTGTGGTGAATCCGCCGGCACCGGTGAGTAATTTGTCTGTCGATTACTTGCAGATCTTGTGAGGTATCACTGAGTATTGACTTTTTGTTGTTATCTTTTCCAGGGGCACACTGAATTGTACCATTGTCCTGCTCCAAATCTTGACTTGCCTCGGCGGATCACCTTAAGTCTAGTGCGTTCCAGATGCTCAAGACCAGTCGTTTAGATCGTGACCCTTTAACTGATGAAGAGATGACGGATTCTGACGACGATCTTCCTCTGGCACCTTACTTGAAGTCTGGCAAGGAGTCGAGTAGCAGCATGGATGTCCCGAGCCACCCGACCAAGCCGCGGGTGGGTGTGAGGAAACGGAAGCTCACCCTTGCGGATCAGACAGACGACAACCCAAGGTAAGCAATGTCCTCGAGTACCTTCCTTGTTGCAGTTTTGATGTTCTTTGCTGAGTTTTCCTCTGTTCTATTTGCAGTTCGCCCGCATCCCCCCTGTCCAAACGTCCCAAGGACGGGAGAAAGTCAGGCCCTTCTGGGGATGATGTTGCACCAGTGGTCAACATCCAGCCTGGTGCAGCGGACCCTTCCGCTGTTGATGATGCACCGAGCCGCAGCAACCCAATCCCGGCAAGTGCCCTAGAGGCTCAATCAAAAGAGCCTGCTGGCAGCTTGGGGAAGTCAGGTACTCGAGGGCCTCGGCTTCTAAAACTGAAGAAAGTGGTGACCAAGAGATCCTCCACATAAGTATCGAATACTTTGACTTGTACCATTTTGTAATTTGTCTTATCGAGTAGTTGATATGACTGTCCTTTATCCAGCCCTTCCTCTGCTCTGGGCTTGGGGGAGCCTGACGATGGCCCGGCTGCCCAAGCCCCCGAGCCTGGAAAGGACATGGATGCTACAGCGTTGGAGACCGGTGCTGCTCCATCTCCTCCTCCGGACACCAATGTCGAGGAGGAGAAAGAAGTCGAGCCGAAGCGAGTGGAGGTGGAGACCACTGCGCCGGAACTACCCGAAGGTGAGCCCATCCTGCCTCCTCCGTCTCCCAGCATGAATCTGCCCAAGGCCAGATTAGTGGCTGCAAGTGGAGTGGCAGGCAAGCTGTCTAGGGAATCCATCACAAATGACGCCCAAGTCGCGGGTACTTCAGGCCCTGTTACCAGCACCGTCGAGGCCACGGGGACAGAAGGCCCTGGCACGGAGGATACTGGCACCGCGGGCGCCTCAGGAACCAATGCGGATGCGGCAGAGATGCCATACGGGTGGCAACACACTATCGCAACAGACTTGATTGATGACCTCATCTGACCAGTGAGAGCAGAAAACAAATCAAAGGGGTCTTCAAGGACTTGTACGAGTTCACCACCATAAGTTTTTGTCTTCCTAGAGTAGTTTTCTTCATCCCCTCTTTCTCTTTGAGTGGTGATAATTGATATACTCTGCTTTGTAGAACCTGATGGACCGATCCCAAGAGATGTCCAAGAAACTTAAATTCATTGAGGACGACCATCGTAAGTTGGCGGAGAAGGATGAGCGCATTCGCGAAGAAATCCGGAAGAAGATCAACCACCGCAACAAGCTCGACCAGTTGAAGAAAGAGCGCACCCAAGAAACTTGGCTCCTTAAGAATGAAATCCAGAATCTTGAGAAGGAAAAAGCCGAGCTTGTTGAGAAGAACAAGAAGATCTCCAAAGCGCACAAAGGTAACTTGTTGCCTTGCCTTGTTGTCTTTGATACGTTTTTTGTTCGAGTAGTTTCTGAAACTTCTCAGATACTACTTCTTTTCTCTTGCGCGCAGAACTGAAATCCACTTTGCAAAAGAAAGAAAATATGATTATAGATCTGAAGAACCTTGTTTACCGTGGCGCAGATGACGTCGAGCGTCTTGAGAAGATCCTTGAAGATACAAGCGTCTAATTCCGTGATGTCATGCAGCAGATCAAGAATATGCTTGAAGAAAAGGATGTCATCCAAAAAGAACTCGAAGAATTCAAAACTGCTCCACAGGCTGTCGTGGAGATGGTGGAGTTTTAGGCTGAAGGTGATGGAGGCCACCAGGACCTACATAGCTCAGGCGCTCGCATTGGTGAAGTCATACTGGCCCAAAGCGAAGCTGGAACCACTCGCCGAAGTCATGGCGGCCGATTACTCTGTTGAGCAATTCATGAAGTTCCGTGAAGAAGTCGAGCCCCTTGCTGACAAAATAGCTGAGAGCCTGGAGCAGGATGGTTAGTAGCAAAAATAATGTGTCATGATGAACACCTATGCCACTTGTTGGTATGTATATAAAATTTGTCTAATTGATCTTTCTTCAGCGTATATCTTTATGTGATGTTTGCTGGTACGATCATAGGACTTAGAATAGTTGAAGATGTTTGGATTAAGCTACTCCAAGAGCATCGGCTTGGATGTAGTCAGTAACTTGACATTCCGTAAAAGTGCTCGTAGAGCCAAAAATCTTAACCTGGATTTACCTGATCATGCGGTACGCTAGGTTAGCCTGTCAGTTTGAAAATCTGAACGGTTAAGTTGTTAACGTCCCGCTTGTAGAAGGGAAATAATATGGCCGTGTGATGGGCTTGGTGACCCCTTCGACGGGTGCCTTAACGCTCTCTTTTGAGTAGTCGTAGCAGCGGTCGGAATTGTGAGAGTACGTCGAGTGCTCTGCCTTATAGGCTGTACTAGTCGTAAGTACTCGTGGAGGAGCCCCTGAGCATAAATGAGCTAAGTACAAGTACTCGTGGCGGAGCCCCCGAGTATAAGTAGTCGAGAAAACATATAAACTCGTGGCGAAGCCCCCGAGTTTAATGTAGGCGAAAAAATGTAAGAACTCATGGCAAAGCCCCCAAGTTAAAATATGCGGAAAGTAGTCAAATTACGGCAAAATCAACTCTTTATTTATAAAAATGCTGACATGCAGCTGGCGAATTTCTTTTACAGCTTCTACTAGGTGTAGAATTTTCGGAGATTCTCTATGTTCCAGGAGTTGGGAACTTCCTGGCCATTAGGGTACTGCAGGCGATATGACCCTAGTCTTGTGACTTCCAACACGATGAAAGGATCTTCCCACCGTGAATTAAGCTTGTGTAGCCCAGTTTCATCCTGAATACGGCAAAGGACCAAATCACCAATATTGAATGACCACTCTCGCACATTGCGATCGTGATAGCGCCGGATGCCTTGCAGATAATGGGCTGACTGAACGAGGGCACTGCATCTGGCTTCATCAACAGTATCCAGTTCCAGTTGCCGAGCTTCGTTCGCTTCCCCTTCGTCATACATCTTGACTCTGGGAGAGAGCCACATAAGATCTGCTAGGAGTATAGCTTCGGACCCATAGACAAGGAAAAAACGGGTATGTCCTGTGGCTTTCGATGGTTGAGTTCGAAGCCCCTAGACAACATGAGGCAACTCATATATCTACTTGCCACCCTTTTTGTTGTTCTCATCATAGAGTCTCTTCTTTAGGCCATCCAGAATAAGGTCGTTGGCTCGCTCGACTGGTCCATTGGCCCTTGGGTGTGCGACTGACACGTACTTCACTTCAATCAAGTTGTTTTCGCAGAATTCCTACAACTGGTTTGCCGTAAAGTTTGAGCCCAGATCCGTGATGATGGTGTTGGGGTAGCCAAAACGGTACATAATGTCCGAGATGAAGTCGACTGCCCTGTTTGGAGTGAGCTTGGTAATCGGCTTGTACTCTATCCACTTGGTAAACTTGTCGATGGCCACCAATACATGTGTAAAGCTTCCTAGAGCTGTAGTTAGAGGTCAAATCATGTCGAGGCTCCAGCATGCGAAGGGCCATGAGGGCAGTATGGTGATGAGGTTGTGCGCCGGGACGTGGGACTGTTTGCCAAAAAATTGGCACTTCTGACACTTTCGTACGAGATCCTCAGCGTCCGAAACTGATGTTGGCCACCAGTAGCCTGCCCTGTAGGCCTTCCCGACCAATGTCTTGGACGCTGCGTGGTTTCCGCGTGTACCCTCGTGTATCTCGAGTAGTATATTGCAGCCCCATGCCCTTGGAACACACTTCATGAGTACTCCTGATCTTGCTCCACGCTTGTAGAGCTTATCCCCGACGATGACAAGCCCCTTGCTGCACCTCAAGCTGTGTATTGCTTCTGGGCTTTTCTTTGTCACCCTAGGGGATAGCTTCTTTTCCTTGATGAATTCGATGAAAGTCCCTCGCCAATCGACCTCCGACATCATGACCTCCCGGCTGGAGTCCGAGGACCCCAGACCGGTGGTTGCTTGATTCGTAATCTTGATCGACGGTTCTTTGAGTTCCTGGATGAATACTCCTGCTGGGACTTTGGCACGAGTGGATCCAAGCTTGGAGAGTACGTCTGCTCCAACATTATTGTCTCGGACGACGTGATGAATCTCCAGGCCAGCAAATTTGTTCTCCAGCTCGCGCACTTCCGTAACATATGCATCCATCTCCTCCTTTGTGCAGTCCTACTCTTTGTTGACTTGTTGCACGACTAGCAGTGAGTCAGCGTACACGAGTAGTCGTTTGATGCCCAGTGAGACTGCCAGGCGCAGACCGTGTAGTAGCGCTTTGTACTCGGCCTCATTGTTGGACACCTTCCAAAGGATTTGTAAGACATACTTCAGTTGTTCGCCCTTTGGAGAAATGAAAATTACTCCTACCCCGCCACCCTCGAGCTTGAGCGAGCCATCAAAGTACATCGTCCAATGCTCTAGGCAGCTGGTTGGGGGTGGTACTTGATTTTCCCACCACTCAGCCATGAAATCGACCAATGCCTAGGATTTGATGGCTGTCCTTGGCTTGAAGTTGATTGAAACAGCCCCCAATTCTACTGCCTACATGGAGATACGACCAGTTGCATCCCGGTTGTGGAGTATATCCGCCAACGGAAAATCAGTAACAACTGAGATCTTGTACTCATCGAAGTAGTGGTGGAGCTTCCTTGATGTTATTAGTATTGCGTAGAGTAGTTTCTGAATTGAAGGATAGCGTACCTTTGATTCAGAGAGTACTTCACTGATGAAATAGACTGGCCTCTACACGCCAAATGCATGGCCTTCCTCCTTTCGCTCCACCACAATTGATGTGCTGATCACATGAGTAGTTGATGCAATGTACATCAGCAGGTTCTCCCCTGGACGTGGTGCTGTGAGAATAGGAGGTGACTGCAGGTGTTCCTTGAGGTCCTGCAAAGCCTGCTCAGCTTCCTCCGTCCAGTGGAACTTGTCTTTCTGCTTCAGGAGCTTGAAGAAGAGAAAGCCTCGTTCTCCATGTCGTGAGATGAATCTGTTTAAGGCCGCCATGCACCTTGTTAGCTTCTGCACGTCCTTGATCGTTGCTGGAGCCTTCATGTCGGTGATGGCGGTAATCTTCTCCGGGTTAGCTTCAATCCCTCTATGACTGATGATGAACCCGAGTAGTTCCCGTATGGTACGCAAAAAACGCACTTGGTCGGGTTGAGTTTCCATTGGAACTTTCGGAGGCTACTGAATGTTTCCTCCAGGTCCGCAATTAGGTCCTCGGGAATTCTAGTCTTGACGACCATGTCATCCACATAGGCCTCGACATTGCAGTGTAGTTGGTCTGCAAAACACATTTTAATTGCCCGCTGGTACGTAGCCCCCGCATTCTTCAGCCCAAAGGACATAGTCTTGTAGGCATAAGTCCCGAAGGGCATGATGAAGGCAGTCTTGATTTGATCTTCTTCCTTGAGGGCAATCTGATGGTAGCCCGAGTAGCAGTCAAGGAAACAGAGGAGTACGCAGCTGGCAGTGGAGTCGATTACTTGATCAATGCGCGGTAGCTCGAATTGGTCCTTCGGGCAGTGCTTGTTGAGATCGGTATAATCAACACACATTCTCCATTCATTATTATTCTTCTTCTTTACAAGGACAGAGTTGGCAACCCACTCTGGGTGGTACACCTCCTTGATGAAACCAGCCGCGAGTAATTTGGCCAACTCCTTTTTGATTTGCTTCCCTCTTATCCGGAGCGAATCTACGGAGATGCTACTTTTTGGGGGTAGCATCAGGATCTACTTTCAAACTACGCTCGATCAATTCCTTAGGCACCCTAGCATATCCGCTGGTTTCCACGCGAATATGTCTTGGTTGGCCCTAAGGAAACTGATGAGCGCGCTTTCCTATTTTTGGTCAAGCTGTGACCCGATCAGGGCTGTCTTGGACGAGTCTCCTTCCTGCAGCTGGATGGACTTCAAAGCGAGTTCTCCGGTGGGCTGCAGCTTCGAGTGGTTCACCTTCTTTGTGAGAATTTCAAGCCCTATTTCAGAGAGTTGTTGCCCAACACGAGTACTTCACCTGAAGTATCTGGTACACACGTGGTCGAGGCGTACTTGATGGCCTTCTGGTCGCAGTAGTAGGACTGCTCCACATCACCGCGGAAGGTGAGAACCCCACTCTTTCCTGGCATCTTTAGGAGTAAGTAAACGTAGTGCGGTAGGGCCATGAATTTGGCCATTGCAGGTCTGCCCAGAATGGCATATAGGAGGTTTCGAAGTTGGCCACTTCAAACTTGATGTACTCGGTATGGTATTTTTCCTCGTCCCAAAGGTGACGAGAAGCACCACCGTGCCAAGCGGTAGCTGCATTCCCAAGTACGATGCCGTAGAAGGGAACCTTACTGGGGGTAAGCATGTCGATGAAATTTTCCCCCATCTTCCTTAGAGTACTCGCAAAGATTATGTTGAGGTCGCTGCCTCCGTCGATGAGTTCTTTTGCGAGCCTGACATCCGCGACCACCGGATCTAGGACGAGTGGGAGTTTGCCCGGCTCAGAAAAGCTCATCCACTGATCAGCCCTGGAGAACGAGATGGGGACCTCCGACCACCGGAGGGGTCGTGGTACCGCCGGCTCGATGGACATGATCTCGCGGCGGTGCAACTTCTGAGTCCTTTTGGAGACAAATCCTGACTCGCCACCGAAGATGACATTGACCACCTTGGATACATCCGAGAATTCGCTGGCGTCTGTCTTGTTCTCCGGATCTTCGTCGTCCTTCCTTCTTCTTCTTCTTGTCGCCCTTCTCCAAGGGCGGGGCGTTGAGGGACTTCCAGAGCTGGTAGCACTCGAAAGTAGAGTGCTTTGAGTGTGGGTGCCACGGGCATTGTTTCTGCATGAGTTTGTCGAACTCCTCTTGCAGATTGGATGGCTTCTTGCCTCACGGGGCATGATTGATAGCCGCGATGAGATCATCTGGCTTGCGCTTTCGGGAGGATCCCGAGTAGTCCCGCTGGCATCCGTCATTGCGGTGGTCGTTGTTGTGCTTGCTGTAATCGTTGCCGCGTTTTGAGAACCGATCACGCTCTTGCTCCTCTTGGTCTGCCCAGGTCTGCATCATGTCACGGAGGGCAGCAACAGTCTTGGGGCAGTTGCGGCCGAAGTCGCTTAACAGAGCCTGGTCGGTGAGGCCATTATGGAAGCAGTCGATGACGTCACTCTCAGAGATGTTGGTGATCATAGCTCGGGTGTCGAAGAAGCGGCGGGTGTACGAGCACAGGAGCTCGTTCCTTTCTTGCTTGCATTGGGACAGGTCGTGTCGAGTACCTGCCCAAGCAATCCCCCCCTGGAAGTTGTCGATTAAGATGTTCCGCAGTTGCTCCCAGGAGTCGATGGAGTTCTTGGTTAGGCTCTCCAGCCAAGTGAGTGGGGCGGTCTCCAGGGCCATCGGGAAGTAGACGACCTTCGTGGTGTTGGTTCCTCCTGCGACTTCAATGGCGGTGGAGTAGCATCGTATCCACTGTTGAGGATATTGCTTACCATCATACTTGGTGATTCCGATAGGTTTGAATCCCTCCAGGTATTTGTAGTTGTCGAAGCGGGAGGAGAAAGCGGGGAAGCGATCGTTGTCGTCCCATGTAGTGTTTCCCTCGGCTCCGGTGCGTTCCTTCCTCCGATTGTTGATGATGGAGCGAGCATCGCACCCCATGTTGATCTTGTCGCAGAGGTCGCCTGTTGGGAGCTTTTCGAGCTCCGAGCGGCGGTAGTTGTGAACAGAGCCTTCTGGATGTGGTGCGTGGGTTGCTAGTCGGCTTCCTTGCGGACCACGGCTTCCCTGTTGGTTGTTGGAGGGACCAGCTAGTCGCCTGGGGTGGCCCCAAGGTGTTCTGCTGACTTGGCTTTCTCCCTCGCCCTCGCCCCTTCCCCGGGAAACCGAGGGCATCAGGTTCTGCTGGTTGATCTGCATCAGTGCCCGGTGCGCCATGCGCAAGGCGGTCTGGACTTGCGGGTCGGGGTTAGCACTGCGGTTATACCGGCAATGTTGGCGGCCGCAGTGTTGAACCCGGCGTCCTGTGCTGCTACGAACTTGGCGTCGAGGTCGCGTTGAATCCGTGCGCGCCGATTGTTGGCGTCCCTTCTTGGCTTAGCACGTTTCCTGTTGTGCAGCCTGCGGGCCTCACGGTCCTGAGCGGACTCGTTGGCGGCATCTGCGGTGTGCTCATCCTTAGAGATCTGCTCAGGCCTTTCGTTGCGGTGCCTGTCGCTGTATTCGTCGGATTCCACCATGAAGACGTGGCGATGTGTGGATGGATCGTCGGAGCTGTAATCTACGAGTACAATTCCGCTGGGGGTGGTCTCACCGAGTGGTCTGCCCTCTTGGAAAGGTAGGGAGTTAAGGTGAGCGACCAATCTTTCGTCATCTCCGAGTAGTTCGGAGGGTTTCATGCCCTTCCAGTACACGAAGCGACCCTCCGGTGTGGAGGTTATAACCAAGCCCTGGCCACCCAAGTAGGGTTCGGCCTCAGGATCAGAGTCTGAGTCGTAGTCGTCGAAGATAGGGGCCTCCCGGCATGCGGTGGCGTCCTTGTCCCCGAGCTCCAGTAGTTCGTCCAAATCCTTCTCCAATGCAGAGTAGAATTCGGACTTCATGGCCTCCTGGTAAACAGTGGCCGTATTGTGTAAACCGAAGGGGAATCGGTCACGCTGCTACTCAGATGGAGTCGAGTCCGATCCGAGGAAGCTTGATGCAGCACGAGTCGGAGTCACGTCAAAAATGGACAGCTTCTCGTTCTCCCTGGCGAGGTCAGGGAGCAACATCTCGTCGAGGTTGTCAACGAACTCATCAAGAACGCTGCTTGGTGTTGATGCAGATGCCTCCGGCTTGTTGTCAACGAGATGCCGATGGAAGTCGCCTGTGCCATCAGAGACATAGATCCAGGAGCCGAAGACGAAAGTAGTGCCCGCAGGGGGCACGACGCTGGTGAAGCTGAAAGTTGCCATCGAATTCGCCGGTGGATCATCGATGAGCACCCCTACCTAGCGCGCCAGCTGTCGGTGTTTTACCAGCAAGCCTACCTAAGGATACCGTAATGTAGTAGACTTGTGGTCAGGGTGTCGCCAAGATCAGAAACTCGATGGTGCAAGGAACACAAGGGTTTAGATAGGTTTGGGCCGCAGTATGCATAATACCCTACGTCCTGTATGGTTTGTATTGTCTTAGAGGTTATGCGTATGCACGTTATGCTTTGGAGGGGTCCCTGCCCGCCCTTATATATCCTGGGGGGACAGGGTTACATGGAAATCCTAGTCTGGTATGAGCTTAGGAGTCCTAACCGAGTACTTTCAGGTAGTTTCCTTCTGTACCGACTAGTTGTACTTGCTTATGAGTACTTTACAGTATGGATAAGGTATGGGACATGCCCCACCCCTTACTCTAGAATGTTCTACGCCACGCGTGCAGTCCCGTTGCCCCGGGTCTGACAGGTAGGCCTAGATCTTATCCCTTGGGTGTTTGCCGCCATTTCACATCGGTTAGGTCTGGCAAATGAGCCCTTCTTGTAAGTGTGACGCAGCGGATGATCTTCTGTGCATGTGTTGCTGCGTATTCTTCGTGTTTTCCTCTTATTTCGGACTTGCATCCCTGAAATGATAGATTCTCCAAAACAACTGTGGAGCTAGGTTAATGATATAGATATGTGAGTAAGAGGCATGATTTTCCTTTGCTTGTGAGTATCATTGACGGTCGGATTTGGCACTTTAAGGACCGTCAACAGAAAGCTAGCATTACTATTGATGCTTGGACTCCTGCTATTGTTGCCAAAGGCAAACTGCGACAGGCATGGTTCAGGATTAAGGGGATACCTGCTGACCAGAGATCCATTAAGACTATTGGAATGGAGGGTGGTCTAGTGGGCAAAATGACAGAACTGGATGAGAAAACCAGATTCAAACCTGAATATGTGAGAGCAAGAATTGCTTGCAGGGATGTTACAAGAGTGCCTAGGACGGCTGAAGGGACCCTTGGACTATATGTGTTTGACTTTTATTTTGAGAGGGAGGTGTTGGATGATGAGGAGATGTTGGAAACTCAATCTGGACTTAAGGTGCGGGCCAAGGATGACCCTCCCCAGCCAAAAAAGCCAAGAACTGATATGGGAGGAGCTAGTGGGGCTGGTGCACATGGTGAGAGGGGAGAACAGGAAGGAGATGCAAGTGGACACAATACCAACACTTCTAGCCGTCAGAACAAATCAGGAGCTTCTAAGATGCAGTATGCTCCTAAGGAAATGGGACACGCTGCTACCATTAATGACAAAATGATGGCCGAAGCTCAGGATTCTCATAAGACCCAGTATCATTTTCCAGGGAGCAACAATCTGTTCAACAGCAATGATGTTGGTATGGAAAAAGAGACTGGGGGTGAGGAATCCTGGAAATCTGAGGACAGTGAGGAAAGTTTAGACTTCAGTGAGAAGGTGAGAATGGTACAGGAAGGTGTGGGTAACTTTGGGCAGTATTCATGTACAAAACGAGGTGGTCATGCTAGCAGGGAAGGAAAAATGGGGAGTAATCCTCAGGAGCCAAAAAATGATAAGTCTCTTGGGAAAAAGATAGGTGACAACAAGAACCATGCAGTAAATGCTACATTGTCTCCGCTGCCAACTGCAAGAGGTGCAGAGAAATCTAGTCCCATGCTATCTAGGACCACTGAAGAAAATCATGATGAGGACATGTAACCACTCAAGAGAGCATAGGATTCATATCCCAAGACTCAATGATGGCAGATACAGAGGGTGATATTGGAGGGGGTGTCCAAGAAACTGAAGACACGGTGTCCAAGCAGTCCCTGGTTGCAGAACCTGATATCAAAGAAAAAGGTGACAGGAGGAGAAGTGAAAGAGTGAAAAAAGACATCCAGTTAACAACAGAAGAGAAGAACATCCAGGCCAAGAAAAGGAACCTGGAAGGTAACAGTTTTCTTTCTGCAAATCATGTTTCTTCTATGCCTAATGAATATATTGCTGATGTTTTTGTTCATATGGGAATTAAAATTAATGAAATGGATTTTGCTTCTTTTGATCTTATTAAAGATTTAGAACTAGCTAGAATTCAATTAGGTAAGAAAGCTGATAACCTTGCCAATCAGTCTGAAAATGGTGGAGGTGACAAAAAAAGGGCCACATGATATAACTTCTCATGTTATTTTAGATTGGGTTCAAGAGGAAACCTCTGAACAAGAAGACATTATTCTAGTAGAGTCCAAAAAAAAGAAAAAAAGAAAAAAGGAAAAAAGTGAAAATCACACCTATCAAAATGGGTGTTACAGTGGCGCAGGAAAATCCTGGCCAGAAGAAGGGGAAGAGTAGGAGAGGTAAAAATTACCCTCCCTCATCCCCTGCAAAAAACAATCAGAGCTGTGATAAATGAATGGTTTAATTTGGAATTGCAGAGGACTCCGAAAATCTGGGGTTGCTACCTTTTTAAATTCTGCAATCTGCCAATATCAGTTCCATTTTATTGGTTTATATAGGAAACTATGATTATGATTACTAATTGTGACGACAGCCTCATTAGGAAATTTGATCCTGAGTCAACCTATTTGTGGAAATGGATACCATCTAAGGGTAAATCTGGTGGGCTTATTATTGGAGTAAAAACTGAATTCTTTGACGTGGGAAGCTTCAAAGAGGGTGAGTTCATGCTGCAGCTGAATCTATGGGATAAGGAGCTGAGAAAGAAGTGAAATCTTTTGGTGGTTTATGGTGCTGCACAAGATCAAAATAAAGTTGCTTTCCTAAGCGAACTCTCTAGTTTCTGTTCAGCCAACACAGAGCCAATGCTGATTGGTGGTGATTTTAATATTATTAGATCCGCCTCTGAAAAAATAAAGGGACTGGAGTGCATAGACATACTGACCTCTTTACCTCACTCATCCACTTCCATGAGTTGAGGGAGCTGGAGATGATTGGGGGGAATATACAAGGTCCAACAATCAGACAAATCCCACCTTGGTGAAACTTGATAGGATCCTGATTACAAGAGATTGGGAGAACATCTTCCCTCTTGCAAAAGTTTCCAAACTGCCCAGAGAAGTTTCTGATCACAATCCTCTCATCTTATCAGTAGGGTGGGATAGACAAAAAAGAGGATTGAATTCAGATTTGAGTTGAGCTAGTTGAAACATCAGCACTTCATTCCTAAAGTACAGCAGATTTGGGAGAAGCCTTGCAGAGCAACATCGGCTCTTGATAGGATTCAACAAAAACTTAAATTATTCAAGCAATAGTTCAAGGGATGGGGATTTAATCTACAGGGTGAATGGAGAAAAAAAAGGAAAGAAATTCAGGAGGAGCTACTCCACTTGGAACTTGAAGAAGAAATACATGGTTTAGATGTAGCTATGCTAGAAAAAAAATAACTCTTATAAGTGAGAACCTGAAATCTTTAGATGATGAGTTATACTGGTACCAAAGAGCACATGAAACATGGCTCTTGGAGGGGGATAACAACTCTGAATTTTTTTCATAGGGTAGCCAATGGTAGGAAGAGAAAGTCAACAATTTTTTCTTTCAAAGATGGAGATTCAACAATTGTGGGTGATAAGGAATTACTGGATCATGCTACTGCCTATTATAAAGAGCTGTTTGGATCGGCGTCTGGTAACCTTTTTCAGCTAGACCCTGACCTATGGAAACCACATGAAAACATAACAGCCAAAGATAATGAGATATTGTGTAGACCTTTTTCTGAAGAAGAGACAAAAGCTGCTCTCTTTCAGATGAAAACAAACAAAGCAGCTGGACCCAACAGCATTCCTATAGAGTTTTATCAAGTATGCTGGAGTGTGGTGAAGGATGATATTGTTCAGTTGTTTGCAGACTTCTACAATGGAACTGTTGATAGTCCTTAAGTGCCAAATCCGACTGTCAGCGATACTCACAAGCAAAAGAAAACCATGCCTCTTACTCACATATTTGTATCACTAACCTAGCTCCATAGTTGTTTTGGAGAATTCGTGATTTCAGGGATACAAGTCCGAAGTAAGAACAAAAATACGAACAAGACGCAAAAGAAACCACATAAGATCGCATCCTGCGTCACACACCCATGACATAGCCAACCGACGTACAAAAAGAGGAAACACTTCCCACAGCGCAAAGGACCTACCAAGCAGTCACCCAAGCGAAGACGGTGGCGAAAGGCGGTGCCAGGGGGTCGGCTGAACCTGGACTGGAAGCAGTCCAGGTGAGGTTTGGCGGGAGATTCGATCTTATCCTCTACAAGTCGGTTGCAGATGTTTCCATGTGGGGAGATGGCGGGAAACAACCTCAAGAGCTATAAAAGGAGCCCTCCCATTCTCATTCAATACACCACCACTTGGAGCCATTCTCTCTACTCTCACTTGTGACTTGTAATCCTTAGGGTAGTGGAGCTAGCCTAGAATCCTCTCTTAGCGAATCCAGTTGTCCTCAGGATCGGAGAGCAATCCTCGGTCCTTGGTATGGCTTTGTATTCAACTTGTCAGTATCTTATTCATAATATAGAGCTGAGCTTTGATTGTTATGTTATCTTGATAGTTTATCATGCTTATGCCTGTTATGCTATCCTAGTAATGTGTCATGCCTTAGCTTGTTGCTTCATTAGTTATACTCTCTATATGCTTAGTCCAGATGATCTGGGTAAGGATAATGGTTTGTCGTGCCTTCGGTCTTGCCTTAGTGTTTTACTTGTCCATCCGAAGGGTGGGAGACCTGGGGACACTAAGGTAGTGACCTCATATACGAGCGTGGTGCTCGGGTATGCGGGATCCTTCAAATATGCCCGTGCTCCACGGTATTGCAGAGGTAGACCACAAAAGGTGACAGCTCTGTTGGTCCGCCATGACGTCCCGTCATGGTTAGTGAAGTTCCCCACGTTCGAGTTCGGGGTAGGAGTTCATGCAGAGATGTAACGGCTTGGATGTACTCCGAGACGGGAAATTCTCCCTGTTGTCCCTATTTTCCCGGCACCTGCATTCCTAAGCAAGTTTATTGTGTAACCTTTGCTTGTATGAATAGATGCTATTAAGACTTTGTTGTATGCCTATGCTCCCTCTAACCCGTAGGTTTATTCATTTATTCTTTATCTTGAGTTGGCCCAGTGTGTGTGTCACATTACCCTATTCATATCATTTATCTTGACTTACCCCTATTTATGTTAAAGTCTATGGCTTACTCATATGGTCTTGATTACGTTCTAAGTAAACTCTTTTACACCATGCTCTCCTTTGGAAAAATTTAAATAACGATACCCGAATACTCACTGGGTGAAATGCTACAGTGGTATATTCGTGCGCTTCCGGATTATTTCTGTAAACGTTAAGACATACCACTCACATTTTTGGCGCCGTTGTCTGGGATTAACAATCCTGGTGGCGACGTTAAGAAATTGCAACAAGCATTTCTGGCGCCGTTGCCGGGAGAAGCATTGATATAAAAGATTTACTTGAGCATGATCATGGCAATATGTTTAAGACATAGTTGTAGCTTATCCAGGCTAATGTTGCTTTTTGTTTTCTCCTAATTGGATGAAAACATGGTAGTGGATGACTGGTTTCTCCTTGCCAACAAACTTCATTGAAAATTATGAGAAGCTCGTGAGAAGGGCCTGACCTCGCGTCGTCCCTCCTCAAGTCATTCTGTCGGCAGGCGAACCAGTCCTTCCAGCACCAACAACTTCAACCGAACCCATGGCTGAAAAGATTCTCCGACTAGCTTGGGAGAGATTGCTAGAATACATACTCGTCTGTCCTCATCACGGGATGGACAAGTGGCTCGTCCTCCAAAGCTTCTACAATGGGCTGACTCCAACATCAAGAGCCCATATAGATGCCACTACTGGAGGGGCCTTCCTCGACCTCACCATCACCAAAGCAAACACGTTGGTCGAGAAGATGGTCTCCAATCAGGGTTGGAACGAGGAGCGTTCCCAGCCTAAGAACAAAGGCGGAATACACACTGTCAAAGAAGTTGGCAT
This sequence comes from Panicum miliaceum, assembly GCA_032594955.1. Classification (NCBI taxonomy): domain Eukaryota; kingdom Viridiplantae; phylum Streptophyta; class Magnoliopsida; order Poales; family Poaceae; genus Panicum; species Panicum miliaceum. Next base: position 41,056,514 of record CM064061.1, on the reverse strand, counting down.
GCTCTCCGCCAAGATGGACCTCCTAATGAAGCACCTCGACGAAAGGGCGCAATCCAAGGAGCGTATGAACAACTATGCTCAAGTCGTAGACTCGCACCCCATGTGCGAAGTCTGCGATAATGGTCGACACTCGGGGAATGACTGCCCCGAGACCCGTGAAGACGTGGCTTACATGAACAACAACAACAACGGGTATCGTCCACAAGTAGGCCAAGGGTGGGGCCAAGCACGCCCACCTTATCAAGGAGGAGGTAACAATTTTAACTCGAATTATAATTCAAATTTCAATTCGAACCAACCCTCCATTAAAGATCTCATTTTTAGCCCAGTTAAAATTAATGAATCTATAAATAAGAAGCTTGCTGCCAATGATAAAACCCTTAAGAGCTTAAATATAAAAGTTGAAACCCTTTCTTCTGCTCTCAAGAATCAGTTAAGTTTTAATAAAATGATAGAAACCCAACTAGCTAAATTGCTGTTGCCATTCCTACCTCTGAAAAGGTAAATGCGGTGACCACGAGGGATGGTAAGTCCACTCGTGATCCGCCGCACCCTAACCATTCAGGAAAGACAGCAGGATCGCAAGAAGAAGAATGGCCCTCGGGCCAGGAGGAAGAAAAGGAGCTTGAGAAGGAAACAACCCCGCAAGAGTTCATCGACACGAGCTTCTTGTCGTTCCCAACTTATAATCGGAAGACAGCGGTGGACGAGCAATTCGCTCATTTCGTTGAGATGATCCAGAAGGTACATGTTAACATCCCCTTGTTGGACGTAATGCATGTAGTGACGTACGCTCGCTACATCAAGGACATCATCAACAACAAGCGACCGCTCCACACCACAGAAATCGTCAGCTCACCGAAGAGTGTAGTGCAGCTTTACTCAACCAACCTCCTGAGAAGAAAACAGACCCAGGATGTCCAACAATAACCTGCTCAATCGGGGCACACCACTTCAACCATGCCTTGTGCGACCTTGGGGCCAGAGTAAGCGTGATGCCCAAGATCATCTTTGACAAGCTGAACTTCACTCACCTCACACCGACACCGATGCACCTCCAGCTAGCTGACTCCTCAGTCCACTATCCAGAGGGAATTGCAGAAGATGTTCCGGTGAGGGTCAAAAATTACTTCATCCCTGTCGACTTCTTGGTGCTCAACATGGAAACATCCAAGGAAACACCGCTCATTCTTGGGCAGCCATTCTGAGCACTGCCGGGGCACAGATTGATGTGGGAGCAGGAGAAATCTGTTTCAACATCAACGGCAAGGAAGAAAAGTTCCTGTTTCAGCCTAAAAGAGAACAATGCTCCATGGTCAAAATCAAGAATGGACCAAAAGCACAAAACATCCAAACCACACCATCAAAAACTCAGAAATCCAAGAAGGTGTGGAAAGTAAAAGAAGTCTCAACATCTAACTCTGCCTCTCCCAGGCCGGATGCAGCGACAGATGGAAAGTAATGACAGAAAAAGTCTTGCCTGTCGGACTTTAAACAACAAGACCTTCCCAAAGGTAAATTGGTACTTATCTCATCTTTGATTTTTCCACAATTTGGTTATCCACCTCATTTTATTTTTCCCACTGCATATTTTATTTTCCAAAATATCCGTTGCATGCTGGAATTTTTTCTAGCCATTCTTCTCTTTTACAGAAAATCCTAAAAATATTTCCGAGCATCAAATTCCTTTGTATACATTTGAACAACTTTTTGGAGAAAAGTTGGCCCGGGCACCAAAAATTTCAAAAGCAGGTGACAGTTGGGAGCAGTGGGCCCGGGCTATCAACAGGGCGCGCCACCCAGGGTGCGGCCGCACCCCTGGGTCGGCCAACCCCACCTTAACGGCTCTTGGGCCCCACTTGCTCCAACGGCTCCTAGCCATTGTGCCCGGCGCCTCCTCAAGTGTTCTCTGCCATTGCTCTTTAAATAGAGGCCGAGAGAGAGGGATGAAGCACTCACACTTCACTTCTTTCACTCACCCCCTCTCACACTCTCACAACTCTTTGCTCTCGTATTTTCATTGGAATTATGCTCAAGTTTGGATTAAAGGAACCTTTCTCTCTTATTTCTTTGCTGCAAGAAAGATCCCACACATTTGAAGAAACAACGTTCGGTAAGAGTTTTCATTTCGATTACGCTAACGTAACCCGAACCAAGTTGTTCTTGTTCTCGTGTTCAAAGCTTCAAGCATGAAGAGCGTGGGACGGAAGCTCTCCGGTGCACTCAAGAAGGTGACGGGAGCAAGCTCATCTTGTTCCCGAGGTAGCTCAAGCTCCCATCACACTCCCGAGCCAACTCCGACCCCAAGCATGATGGACTACGAAGAACAAGGAGAGCAAGAAGAAGTGCAAGCCGAAGTGCAAGCCGAGGACATGGAGATAGATGAAGATGCACCACACCTTGACTTGCACAGCGACCGCCAGCGCCAAGCCTACGCCATCCTCAAGCGCCGAAGCTTTGGTCACACCAAAGCCTTCGACCCGGACCTTCTCGCGAAAATAGGTATGGACCTTGACTTTCCTAACGTTTGGCATGCGGTCGGTTGGGAAAGTTTCGTGCCCGATGAGGAGTATGGCTCCCGACTCCTCACTATTCAGTTTCTTTGCACTCTTCAAGAGGTGGATGACGGTGTTTGCTTTCGGCTTTTCAAAAAAGATTATTATCTTACTTGGAAAATGTTAAGTCACCACCTTGGTTTTAACATGCTTGCCACGGTTTTAACCATCATGATTTTTGGGGTTTGATTTCGGGTCAAGTTGTTCATGGAAAGTTTGCACCTTGGTGCAATGACATTCAAAATCCGACCCTTCGTTTGATGCACAAATGGCTAGCCATAACTCTCTTTCCAAGAGGTGATTTGCGAGTCGTGCACAACGATGAGTTGATGATCCTATACGCCATGGTCAACAAGATCCGAGTCTCTCCCGTAAGAGAAATAGTTAACCGTTGGCTTCAGAATTTCAAGTTGACGAGTCCTATTAAGTGCACTTCTTTGATAACCCGCATCGCTTCAAGCATTGGTGCCTTAGAAATAAACAACGTTTTTTTCATTGAGGGTGACCGTGTTTTTATCGATGAGGCTTATTTGGTTCAAGGCCACATCCTCAAGAGGGGCCCGAATGACTCCCGTTGCCAAACGCGGGGTACTATTTGTATAACTGCCAGTCACTAACCGTCCCTCTCATTCTAGAAGAGGCGGCACGAAGGCATAGTGTTTCTGGTTTGCCTAGCAGGACCACAAGAAGCAGGGCCAGAAGAGGAATCGAGCCAGCACTACCATCGCCACAGCACCAAACTTCATACCACCATGAGGTGGGTGGTTCGTCCTGGCACAGTGCAAGCACCGAGGAGTCGGCACGACAGGCTCCAAGCCGTCGGTCCACCAGCTCCAGCTCCGGCGGAGTCCCGAGCCTCGCACGACGCACGGCCTCCAGCCGTGACTTCGGCTCCGTCACTCAGCAGCTAGGAGAACTGCGGGTCCAGGCCAACAACATCGAAGATACACTGCACCAGCACATCAAGAGCAACCAAGCATGGCAGCAGTACACCGGCGCCACGCCATGTAGCAGAGGCAGCTGCAGTAGCAGGAGGAGTGGAGAGCTTACTACCGTTGGAGAGGGTTCAACCCCGACCAACAGTAGTGAGCCTGAAGCTAGCTTGGGGGAGGACCCCCACCGAGAGGTATCTTGTACCTTAACTTCTTTTTTGCTTTCAAAACCTTATGCATGAAACAAAATAAAAATCTGCAAAACTAAAAACAAATAAAAATTTGCAAAACCAAAAAGACCAAAAATATTTACTTGCTTTTGTATGTGTAGTAAGCATGGTGTAGTTTTCATTGTTGAGATAATGAATAGTTGTTCTGTTAATTTCCTTCACATGCCTAGTTACAACATAATGCTCTTCCTAAGTTTTGAGTTTGTTGGCTAAATGTTCAAACCTTAAGCTTGAAACTTGTGGGTAGCAAAAAGTATGATCCAAATCTAGGTGGTTGTGAGTTATGATATGGTTGGATAGAGTTGCTATGATCTTCTCCTTAGTGATGCTTGAATTTTGGAGTATTTATTTCGAAAAATACAAAAACAAACAAAGTTCCTCAATGGTATGAAATTTCTATCCAAAGCCATATGTTGATCCGATTGAAAACCTTCCACATATGCAACTTGTTATCTCATTGAGCTTTGTCAAATTGTTGTGACCCTTAGTGAGATGCATTTCATACTCCCATGATCAAGATCATGTACACACTCCACCATATGCTAAGCTTCTACACAAGAAGTGAGCAAGTATTCCATTCATCCATCCACAAATAAAAAACTCCCTATAACCTCATGACCACTCTCTCCAAAGTCTCATAAGAAAAAAGGAGTATGGGCTATACAAAAGAAAAAAAAAGAAAAAAGAGAAAAGATGCATACCCAAAGAAGGTATGCCACATGCTTACATGGCATGTCAAAAAGAAAAGAAAGATAGCCCATGCTCAAAAGAAGAAAAGAAAAGGAGAGATGGTTCATAAAAAGGGAATTCTTCCACCATCCACCAAAAAAATATATCACACACTTGCACATCTTGATCAAGGTTTATGACTTGTCTCTCATTTGGATCCAGTTTTTGACTTTGCAATACATGAGAAACAAGTGTGCCTTCAAGCCTCCATACCTACAGCTCCACTCAAATCAAACCTTTAGAGATAGGTTGAGGAAGAAAGGCAAAATAAAAAACTTGGTAAGGAATCATACACAAAAGAGCGATCCGAGAGATCATTTGAGGAACTTTGAAATTTCCTTTGAAAAACTTTATGAAAAGCCTCTGGATTGACGTTTGAGCAAGGGAGTAAGAAAATATTGGCACTCTACAAAACTGTTCTGACTCTCAACCGCCAAAAGATGAGGAGAAGCTACAAGCCCCACAGGAGTAAGGTAAGAGGTAAGAACAAGGCCAACTTATTGAAAATTATGGTAAGAACACTTTGCTGTGCATAAGGTATAGGTTGGAAATGCAACATTGAAGCAACTCCTGATCAACAACATAAAGCCTTGCTTTGCTCAGGGACGAGCAAAAGGCTAGCTTGGGGGTGTTGTTGACGGTCCTTAAGTGTCAAATCCGATCGTCAACGATACTCACAAGCAAAGGAAAACCATGCCTCTTACTCACATATTTGTATCACTAACCTAGCTCCACAGTTGTTTTGGAGAATTTATGATTTCAAGGATACAAGTCTGAAATAAGAACAAAAACACGAAGAAGACGCAACAGAAACCACAGAAGATCGCATCCTGCGTCACACACCCAAGAGAAGGCCCACATGACATAGCCAACCCACGTACAAAAATAGGAAACACATCCCACAGCACAGAGGACCCACCAAGCAATCACCTAGGCGAAGGCGGTGGCGAAAGGCGGTGCCAGGGGGTCGGCCGACCCCCTGGTGCAGCCGAACCGGGACTGGAAGCAGTCCAGGTGAGGTTTGGCAGGAGATTCGATCCTATCCTCTACAAGTCGGTTGCAGATATTTCCATGTGGGGAGATGGAGGGAACCGACCTCAAGAGCTATAAAAGGAGCCCTCCCCTTCTCATTCAACACACCACCACTTGGAGCCATTCTCTCTACTCTCACTTGTGACTTGTAATCCTTAGGGTAGTGGAGCTAGGCTAGAATCCTCTCTTAGCGAATCCAGTCGTCCTCAGTATCGGAGAGCAATCCTCGGTCCTTGGTATGGCTTTGTATTCAACTTGTCAGTATCTTATTCATAATATAGAGCTGAGCTTTGGTTGTTATGTTATCTTGATAGTTTATCATGCTTATGCTTGTTATGTTATCCTGGTAATGTGTCATGCCTTAGCTTGTTGCTTCATTAGTTATACTCTCTATATGCTTAGGCCAGATGATCTGGGTAAGGATAACGGTTTGTCGTGCCTTCGGTCTTGCCTTAGTGTTTTACTTGTCCATCTGAAGGGTGGGAGACCCGGGGACGCTAAGGTAGTGACCTCATACACGAGCGTGGTGCTCGGGTATGCGGGATCCTTCAGATATGCCCGTGCTCCACGGTATTGTAGGGGTAGACCGCAAAAGGTGACAGCTCTGTTGGTCCGCCATGGCGTCCCGTCATGGTTAGTGAAGTCCCCCACATTCGGGTTCGGGGTAGGAGTTCATGCAGAGATGTAACGGCTTGGATGTACTCCGGGATGGGACATTCTCCCTGTTGTCCCTATTTTACCGGCACCTGCATTCCTAAGCATGTTTAGTGTGTAATCTTTGCTTGTATGAATATATGCTATTAGGACTTTGTTGTATGCCTATGCTCCCACTAACCCGTAGGTTTATTTGTTTATTCTTTATCTCTATTTTGGCCTGGTGTGTGTGTCACATTACCCTATTCATATCATTTATCTTGACTTACCCCTATTTATGTTATAGTCTATGGCTTACTCCTATGGTCTTGATTACGTTCTAAGTAAACTCTTTTACATCATGCTCTCCTCTGGAAAAATATAAATAACAATACCCGAATACTCACTGGGTGAAATGCTACAGCGGTATATCCGTGCGCTTGCGGATTCTTTCTGTAAATGTTAAGACATACCACTCATATTTCTGGCGCCGTTGCCTGGGACTAAAAATTCTGGTACGACGTTAAGAAATGTCAACAGGAACCCTGAATGTGAGCAGAATAAATTATGGGGTAATCACCTTACTACCAAAAAGTGCCGATATGCTTGCTGAAGTGCCTTTACAAGCTAATCACAAAAGTGTTGACTACCAGAATGGAACAGTTTATGTTGAAAACTATCCATGAAGCTCAAACTGCTTTTATGAAGGGGAGGAATATAATGTCGGGAGTCATGGCTCTACATGAAATCCTCCATGAGACAAAAATAAGGAACCTAGGGTGATCTTAAAACTAGATTTCGAGAAGACATACGACAAGGTGAACTAGGAATTTCTGTTTTCTTGCTTATCTCTTAGAGGTTTCAGTGATCAGTGGTGTGGTTGGATCAGACAGGTGGTGACTGGGGGGACAGTAAGTGTGAAACTTAATAATTAGATGGGTAACTACTTCGAGAGTGCCAAGGGGGTGAAGCAGGAGATCCACTTTCACCTACTCTATTCAATTTTGTGGCAGACTGCTTAACTAGGATGGTGCACAAGGCACAAGAAAATAATCTGATTATATGTCTGGCTGACAATATCATCCCAAAAGGGGTGACAATTTTGCAATATGCCGATGATACAATTCTATGTCTGAAGCATAATCCTGAAAAAGCTATGTATATGAAACTACTGCTGTATTTATATGAGCTGATGTCTGGTCTGAAAATCAATTTTTCTAAGAGTGAGGTGGTGATCATCAATGGTGACACCCTCATTATGCAGAGATATGCAGAAATCTTCAACTGTCAAGTGGGAGTCTTCCCCATTAAATACCTAGGGGTACCTGTTAGCCCAAGCAGATTGCACATTGCAGACTGGAAACCTCTGGAGGAAAAAATGAATAAAAGACTGGATGTTTGGCAAGGGAGATCATTATCCATAGCAGGGAGGGTGACTTTGATCAACTCCAGTCTTTCAAATGCGCCTATATACCATATATCCATTTACCTCATGCACAAAACAGTGATTGGGAACATGGACAAGATGAGAAGAACCTTCTTCTGGAAGGGGGGAGCTCCAAAAAGAAATATCATCTGGTGAGGTGGTCAAAGATCTGCAAAAACAAAAAGAAAGGTGGTTTGGGTATAAAGGATTTGGGTAAAATGAATGTGAGTCTACTGTGTAAGTGGTGGTGGAAGCTAGAACACGAATCAGGGATATGGCAATAGTTGGTGGATGCTAAATATATCCATGGGAAATCAGTTGGCACCATAAAACATAAGATGGATGACTCCCCAATATGGTCTGACCTCCTGAAAATCAGGAGCATCTATATGCAGGGGAAGAAAATAGAGGTGAAAAATGGTGTACAAACCTTATTTTGGCATGATACATGGCTACACACTTTACCTTTGAAAGAGAAATTCAGTCCCTTGTTCAACCTATGTGAACAGAAAGAGGTGATTGTAGCTGAGGGTTTAACTACTAACTTTCAGTTCACGTTCAGAAGGTGGCTTACACCTGAATTGAGAGAGCAGTGGGAGGAGCTGAGGGCAACAGCTCTATCCTTTTCTTTCTCTGACAAAGAAGATGGAGTCGGTTGGAAGTGGGAAAAAAGCAACAAGTTTACCGTAAAATCAATGTACAACATGCTTACAGCAGTGGATTCCGGGCCAAATTATAAGAAAATCTGGAAAGGGAAGATTCCTGCAAAAAACAAGATTTTTATGTGGCTTTTGGAGAACAATGCTATTTTAACAAAAGATAATATGGTGAGGAGAAGATGGACTGGTGATCCCAAATGCTGCTTTTGTGATCAAAATGAATCTGCTAACCACCTATTCTTTGAGTGTCCAGTTGCTCGTGTTGTGTGGGGGATCACTGCTTTATGCTTTGGAGCAAACACTATTCCAAAATCTTTAGACCAATACTGGGTCTGGATTAAGAGGCATCTGCCAAATGGGGATTAAATTTTCCTGTTAGGAGGGTCAGCAATCTGCTGGGCCATCTGGAAGACTAGAAATAAAGCATGTTTCGATAACAAGAGAATTAAACACCCAGATAAGATTATTTGTTATGCATGTTCTCTGATGACTTATTGGGCAGGCTTGTATACTGAGGAGGTGCAAGAAGCTATCCGAGGAGGTGCACAAACACTGGTGAAGGTGGCTCAATCTATCGCGGAATCTCAACTGAATTCGCGTCGCATTGCAAACGCGCCGGGCGCATGATGGGTACTCTGAAGCTGAGAGAAGGGATCGACTGTGGGTTGTTCGTTTCTTTCTCGTGCCCCAAGCTCAAACTAGTAATAGAGCTGTCGCTACTGGTTGTTTTTGGTAAAACTGTTTCCTAGACATGTGTTCTGACAAGTCTCTGCAGCTGCGCCTGCCTCTCCCTTTCTCATTTCCTCTTTCTTTACTTCTAAAACATTGTATTTCCGTTATCTTCGTTTAATGAAAATGGGGGTGCCCTCGCGTCAAAAAAAATAGGTTCTGAAATTATGTGCATGAAAACTGTTAGGGTTATAGACAATAATCCATTGCTCTAGCACTAGTTATGCCAGCTCACATATATTAGAAACAAGTGGAGTAAATTGATTATTCTAAAGATGACGCCATACAGCATACAGTAATCCATACATACAGACTTCAATCAATACTATTGTTCCGTGTCTACTATTCCACACCCTATATATACCTGCAGCAGGGTTGATGGAATCTCGCTCGACACTTATTATTACAGGTAAAATAAATTTGTAATTGTAGGTGCTACTGAGATTAAGATACAACAACCATATATAGGACGATCGAGGTTGCCTTTGCGCACTAGGCTCATCAAGCACCAGGAGGTGGCAGGAAAGGGCCTAGATGGAACATGAGAAGGAGAACATGGGTGACGAACTCCCCACCGGTGCTTAGATGCTCGTAGTGGAAGCCGCCGCCGCAACGAGGCGCGGTGTAGTAGAGCATCTCCGATCACACCTCGGCGACGAGGCGCCAACGGTCGACTTCGTCGCCGATGCTGACCAGTTCCTGGACAACCTCATATGCACGGGGCAGCAGCGGAGAGTAGAGATCCTCAGTGCTCTGCAGGAGTTTCCGCAGGTGATTGGCGGCAGGGTTACTGCTGTCCACCAGTTCTTCGAGCTTGGGGATCTCGATCACCGTCTGGTTTTGTTGCTGGGCGGTCAAGCCTTCTTGTTCCTCTTTCTTGGCCGTGAACAGCTTCATGGCAGCATCCTTCTCGCCCAGAGTAGTACCCTGTTGAGACTGATGAGAACCTGCTGCTTCATCTGACAGCCCTTCTCTAAGTTCCTGATGAACTTTGTCGTGCACGAGCTGGGAGTTGCTCGTAAGCATCACACCGCGCTTGAACACAAGGTCCATGATGTAGTTTGAGGACCAACGGTGTTCAACCCTAAGTGATGAGTGATTGACAACATCGTATGAATTTGATGTCTCTTGGCTCATGATGTGCAAGCACGTGATGGACGTGGCGGTCGGCGGATGCGGTGAAAGTCAAGCGAAAAGTTTATGCCGATGGATCAAGGGTGGTGAAGGATGAACGCGAGTAGGTTTCGACCAAGGGACCGGAGTAGTCTGGGCGAAGTCACGGGCGATCCACGTGATGCACTGAACAGCAAGAGTACGTCGACGGATGGAGACGGCGTCGGCCAAGTCGAGCGTGAAGGCGATGGCAAGTCAACTAGGCGGCCCGTGCGGCGGGAGCGCGAAAGACTTGAAGAAGTCAAGACTCGGCGGGAGGTCGGACACGCGTCAAAACCACCGTGCAGGTGGGTTTCCCGGTTTGGGCCTCAAAACTGAGGGCGCATCCGGTGTGGACGGATTGGCGGAGTGGAGGACGCGTGGCGCCATCGCGAAACTTGCGTCGAGGCGAAGCAAAGTCGTGAAGACAACGCGTCCGTCCGATGGCTCTACAAAAAATTGGACCATTTTGTCCCTACGTAGGCGTGTATCTTAGTTATTAGGGCAGGAGCATTTTCGTCTTTAGGCGAGGACCATTAATAGGAGGGTATGGCTAGTTGTCATCCCAACCCTTGGAAACCTAGATCATTTCTCCCTTTTATTTTAATTTTTCGATTAGAGTTTGTACTAGGATTTTTGTGGGAATAGAGGTCCTAACCTCCTTGTGTCCTCCAGGCTCTAAGGTTTGAGTGATTTGTTGTTCATCCTCTCGTTCCCTTCATTTTTCTTTTTCTGCGGTTTTCGGGGGATTTTTCGTGCGATTTTCGATTCACGAGTTTTACTCGATTTTTTCGCAATCTTCTTCTTGGATCTGTTAGGCCTTGTAGCTTTGCATCTACGGTTTAAGTTTCGTTCGAATCCTTGGAGTATTGAGGGAGGGATTTTGTTTTGAAGATCGGTTCTCGTGCTTGTTCCTTCCCTTCTTTTGCTTCTGTTCTTGAGTCTGCAGGGGCGAGCAAGCAGTGCACGAAGCCGGCAGCGAGCGGCGTGCGCGCAGCACACGAGCGAGCAGGCAGGCACGGGCAGGCGACCCAGTGCCCGGCGCCTGGCGGGGCAGGCTGCCTTAGCCAGCTGCGGCCGGCGGCCAGCAGCAGCGAGCGCTGCAGCCAGCAGCTCGTGCGTAGCCAGCAGCGGCTAGGCGCAGCGGTGCAGCACGCAGCCAGCGGGGCGGGCGGAGCAGGCCGCGTGCGGCTAGCAGGCCGGCTAGGCGCGCAGCCCAGCTTGGCCCAGGCGGCAGAGCAAGCTGGCCAGCAGGCTGCTCACGAAGGAGCAGGCCGGGCTTCCGATGGAGCGAGGTGAGCAGCACCACACGGTGGAATGTCACTTTCATGCTACAGCAATTAGTGATTCGAGTAATCTTGTGCAGAAATTGTTGATGTGATTAATCATTATGCCTTTCTGTTTTTACTGTGCTTGTCTCTGTAGTGCATGCTGCAGCAATTAGCTTTTGGATTAATCATTTAGCACATGTATTGCTCTTGCCTATCAGTTCTTATCTGTTTTCCAAAGCAGCTCAAGTAACTTCTCTATTATCAGTTTGGCTTGTTTCTGTTGCTTGAGATAGCTGCAGGCTAGTGCTATATCTTGGTCAACTTTATTCCCTTTTGCTTAATCGATATGCTTGGGTGCATGGGTAGCTTGACCAGTTTAGCACCAACTCAATAGCTTTGTTTATTTGGATGAACGGTAAGCTGAACTTTATTTGTGGATTTGCTTGCACGTCAGACAGCTCTTAAATCCTGGTTAATAGGCTTGCCTTGATTGGTTCAGTAGCATCTTATTTCTGCAGGTCGTTTTGGGTTGGTTAGTGATCAGAGTTTTTTTCTCTTATGCGTGCTTACCGTGTTTAGTTCGAATCTTCTTAGAAAAGCTTTTCGGCACTTTAGTTAATCGTTGCTTCCGCTTTGTGTTGTTCCTTGCTCGAGTAGATTGCTTTCGGTTGCTTCCGCTTTGAGTCAAGCTTTTCTTACCGTTCCTAGGGTGAGCTTGTCACTAGTTGATTCGTGTCATCCTGATAATGTGCTGCAAGTGGAAGTCGGGACATAGGTCTCGTTCTTGGATCGAAGAGAATTATTAAAGGCTCTCATTCACTCCCCCTCTCTGGTCGTCCGTTCCCCCTCTCTGGTCGTCCGTTTCGGTCCTTCATAGTTGGACAGTTCCCTGCTCATCTCCTTGTGCTTCTCAATCTGATCACGACGTGCCAGATGGGCCAGGTAAACAGGGTCGCCGCGATATCGACAAGGTGGGCTGGCGGTGGCATCATCATCATCTCTGTGAAGTAGTAGCACATCTCTGTCGCGATGTGCCAGATGAGCACGCTCGTCGGGAAATCCACATCGCCGCTGATGCTTCTGGCGAGTGCTCTCGCCGTTGGCCTTGAACCAGACTGATGATCTGGGCCACCACCTGCTGCTGCTTGAAGATGCCGGTTGAGCGCTAGCTGACCACGGGTGCTGGCAATGTTCCATTCTTTCCTTACTCCGGAGGCCAACAAGTTGTCGAGGATGAACTCCTTCATGCTGAGCGCGATGGGCGTGTGCGTGACGTCGAAGAACCTGGCACCCCATGCACCGAGGCGCCTGCGGACCCATCGCTGCAGGTATGGATATGATTGCATGCAGCTGCCTGCAGAAACTGTGTGCGCGTACCTCCTGATCACGCTGTATTGTGCTAGTTGTTCGGACCACTGCTTCGTGTTCCATGGAAGCCGCTGGACGCAGCAGTGGAAGAAGCACCTAGCGGCAGCGACGACATCGATGACCACAGCTCCTACAAGCAGTATGTAGGACACCGCGATGTCAGCTCTGCTAGCATCATGGAGATGGTTCTGGTGGTGGTCCTTTCTGGCGGCCATGAAGAGCTTCAGGGCTATCAGGGTCGAAACATGAGCGAAGAAGATGTTGCAAAGCAGGAAAAACATCCCAGGAAGACATTGAAGACATTGTGTTTTGTCGGACAGCGCCCCAATAATAGAGCCGAGGCCTTCACGAAATGGGGCTTTGGTGAAGATGGATCTGTAGCTACGTACCAGACCTTCTCCCACGTACGCATAGGCCCCGGAGCAGTGATCTTCACGACTCCGAAAGCCCTCGAGGATGCTCGGTAGATCGTCCGCGATCAGAATGGTTTGCAACTGGTTCAGGGGAGCATCCACTGACATGATTTCAGCGGTGACGCGATCCTCAAAGGGTCCCTCACATAGTCCATATCTCTGAATTGTTGGTACACAAAGACCAATTCTCACCGATGCTATCGTCAACATGGTACCAAGTTTATCGCTCATTGATTCACATTCCTTTTCTCTTATGCGCTCTATTTTTGCCCGATCCACTGATAGTTTGGGTTGCTGGCTTGCTGCCTGCTTCTGCTGGGTCTCCACACGGTACTCTCTTGGGCGACCTGCTCGGCTTGCCACCTGAGGTTGTCTTGCAAACTAGATATAGCTACCGACCTGCAAAAATTGTTTAGCGCATATGATATTTAGAACAAATTGTTTAGCGTATGAAAAGTTAAAAAAAAAAACAGGCTGCATGACAAGGGCATGCATGTCGTCTAATGATTAAGTTAGGTTTAATTACCTATCCCAACAGGTATTGTTTGTACTTCGCGTCATTGGGCAATATGTTTTGTGCGTTGTTTACCATATATCTTAAGAACATCTTAACCTTTTCATATGTGTTGGAATGAAGATAAATAGATATGAAAGTTTTAACTCTCGATTGTAGCTCACCACCTTTTCATTTTGATATGCCACTTCGGTTCTGAAATAATGATAGAGCATTCATATCTATAAATTTATGCAAACTTATTATATGAAAAGGTTATTTTCGAAGATAAACTGCCCAAACAAGACATATCACCGGTTGGGCGTTACCAGTTAGCGTATGAGGGACATTATGTATTTAGATGTTTGTGAGTTTAGTTTGTGTAGAGGCCGGAAATCAAACTTTCTCCATGAAGATATCACTTGATGGGCGTGCAAGAAAGTGCAAAGTCATTGGATACATATAGTTGAGGATAGGTCGAGTAACTTGCTGATAATTGTCACCCCTCTCAACACCCCCACCCCACACCTGACACCAAAACCACCATCTCATCACCCTTCTAGAGGGAGATTTTTAAAAGTCATCATCCTCCATCGGGGACATGTGTTTGCAAGTTTTTTTAAAATAAGGCCTATTTTCATGAAATTGAACCAGGTTTTATAAGATAAAGAAGAAGATTGAAACTTCTCTAACCTGAGCTTGGCTGGGCTAGCCAGCCAAAGGCAGATTGTACTGCGCTCCGCGTACTTGAAGCACCCAGAGAGGTAGATGAGCACCATAGCAGCCTTGACGCGACGACCGGGCCAAGATGCCTTGGCCACAACATATCCAGCGACTGCCGCTTGGGATACTAAGCTCAGCAGGTGACGCCTCCATAGCTCGTTGTCCTGCTTGGAGAAGGCGGTGATGGTGTCCTGCCCACCTAGGTGGACGAGCACGAACGGTGCCCAGAGAGATATGAGCTGGTGGCGTGGCCCGCTCTCACGGACCGCAAGGTGGCCGAGCACGAAGATGGCCACGGAGTCAGCCGACAGGTACGCCAGCCACATGACAGTGCGCAGGACAGATGCGTGCTGCGCCGCCGCAAGTCTGCAAAGACTAAGAGGAAGACTTGCAGGGAAAAGCTTACGAGGATCAGGCACTTGATCTCCCATGTGTTCCACGCGTTCCAGAGCTCTTGCACGGTTGGCACCAAGCTGAGGAGTTCACTATGCATTAGTAAGTTTGTTAGCTCCATGGAACACAAAGCACATGAAGCCAAGCTGATAAACATCATATATCAAATCATATTACATACACTCTTCGATCAAATAAATCCCTAATAACCAATAATTCTTAACCAAAAAAACATAGATCCTTTAATAAATAGCTGGTGAGAAACATATGCATGCCTCAACTAGGCGAATAAAAAATTTGGATATTTGAGAAAATTCTAAACAAGATCAATATCTGGCTGTTCGCAAAAGACAATACGAAAATCTTGAAATTCTTGCAGTGACAACTTCAGTTGACACCTTGCATTGTGCGCAAGCCGATTTGCATTATGGTGTCAATTTCAGTTCTCACAATTCAAATATGGATTAGAAACTCAACCATGAAATTCATGAAGCCACAAGCTGAATGTTGAAATTTTTCTTCATAAAGTAAAATAGAATTTGAGAAGTATCTTACTATAACTAATTAAAGACTCTATTGAGAGCCTCCACATAATCATCACTATTAGTAATTGATGACTCTTTTTGGAGCCTCCCCAGTACCCTAGAAATTGTCAGAAATATCATAAACATCCGAAAATTAATTGTGTAGGCACTAATCATCATTGATAAAAATAACCATTGGATTTATTATGTCTTCTAAAATTTACCCACCTATGTCATTACAAACATAGCCTCTGCCGTTATGAAAAAATGACCTAAGTAGCCCTCTAATATTCGCCTAAATTACCGACATATGGTATTACTAAAACTAATATGAAATAACCTTAAATTTTATCTAAATTACTCACATATGCCATTATTAAAAATAAGCTAGATTAACCCCTAAATCTACATATAAATTGCCTACACCTATCATGATAAAAAATATCAAAATATGCCAATATATGGTTTTAAATTACCTATTTCTACCATTGTTAATATGGAAATACTAACTAACGGTATATGTGTCACCATGTGTACATGCATGCAGGAAGTAAAGAGAATACTGATCTCCATATTAAACCTACGAATCAAACTAAACGTTCAGCTAAACATATGTCAAAGACATTAATCATCATTGGATTTAACAAATGTTTCAAATACCGTCCATTTATTATGAAAATAGACTAAAGTAATCCCCTGAATCTATATCTAAATTATCTATCTCTGCCATTATAAAAAATAACCTAAATAAAAAATAACCTAAAGTAACTCCTAATCTTCATCTAAATTACCTACATATGGCATTTTAAAAGCTAATATAAAGTATGCCCTATAGTTACATCTAAATTACTCACATATGTCATTATTAAAAATAACCTAAAGTAACACCAAAATTGCCTACATATGTCATTATAAAATATATCTCAAATTATGGTGATATGTTACTCTGAATTACCTATTTCTACCATTGTTAATATAGTAAAATACTAATTGAAGGTATACATAAGTGATTAGTGTCACCACGTGGACCATGTATACATGTGTGCAAGAAGTAAAGAGAATATAGATTTTCACGTTAAACAGATATATAGCTCAAACCAAGTGTTCATTAAACATATGTTAAAGACATATATGGAGGTGCGATGCAGAGTGAAAAACAATGAGTGTGGATGAAAAATATATAAAGTAATTGCTAATAACCAGAGCCCTGGTAGATGGTTTCATATACCCCAATGCAACCCTCACACCAAGGTGCTTTTTTCCATACTAGAGAAATAATAGATAATATATGGAAGAATGATTGAGCACATGTCAGTTCAAAATTGCAATAAAAACTTAATAAATTAAAGTATTTTTTTGCAAGAAAAAGTAAAGTAATATGGAACTCAATAGCCTATGCTATGGACTATTTACATGAATTAATTAAAAGCATGAAGTCGCATATTGTGTTTTACCTGTTATTCCCCATCAACCGATTGCCCCCACCAACTTCTTCTGGGTTTATCTTTAGTGGCCTCATTTCAATCAGGGGATACCCAAGTAAAACACATACATGGTGTTGTCTTGCTGCACTCATGTTTAAATACGCTTGTAGTGGAGGGAGTGAATGTCAAGTTTGTACTTTTGGAGACATTGGATATCACTACAGGGATATTCCGTTTTCCAATAGTGTATGCTTGCTTCGGTGGGGAGCAAGAGTTCAAATATGTCTGTAAACATGTAGGATGCCTTTCTTTGATAGAATGCAAACATAAGCACGTAATATCATTAATTGAATTAACAGTACTAGTTTCTATGATCAATAGACCATCTTTAAAATATGTTTTGACTAATTCCCAAGCAAATTATTAGATTTCTAATACAATCTTATCCATATACACAATTTTTTATACTACATTAAGTTTAATTAGCAGCATTTCTGATTTATTAACTGCGATGTAAGTTACCAAGCTTATTATTTTCCTTGCATAGTTTATTGAACTGAATCCGGAACCTCTTATATATATATATATATATATATATATATTGTTATCCATATATTGTTTTAATTAATAAATTGGGGTAGAATGCTTGAGTTTGTATAATTATATATTCAGCGTTCATACATGCTCTCTTAGATATCCATGTCCATTTTTTATGTAATTTCAGTTTGAACTCATTAAAAAATGACGCAATATAGTTTTATATCCAGCCCACTTTTATTTGCTCATGCGGAGAGTAACGTAAAATTCTTGGCTGATGTTTAGAGTATGGCATCAATATCTACCTCTCTATATTCTTTGCCATTGCTGCCGCCGATCACCTTGGAATCAGTTCTTGCTCTTAGTTTACACGTACGTAATGCTTCAAAATCAGCAAGCTTCCAATTGTGTGCGGAACACTAAAACTTTTGCGTTAGAGCTTGTCCAATAATATGCAGCTCTTCAGTAGTTTTTTCAAAAACTTCCCCAATAACTAGCTAATAGGAATAACACTTTCATGGTTATTGGGGAGTTGCTTTTTATTATTCCATGCTTATTCTAATATCTCACAGCAACGTAGGCAGCACGCACGCTCTCTCTTCCCCTAGGTCTCTTGGTATTCAATCTTCTCCTCCGCATCCTAGTGATGCGTGGAATTGACGTGTGGATTTAAACTCATTTCCGAAGTTCGGACAAAAGATTCATTGAGGATTTATTCTCATTTCCTGCGTACGTGCTCGGGGATGATCGGTCACATGTCTTGTATCTATTTCTTGGCCCTCGAAGCACCGCACCAACAGACAGGCGAACCGGATTCGTTCGGTCAGCCGGTGTGGGTTTCGTGTGCCTAGTGATGTGTGGATTTGAACTCATTTCCGAAGTTCGGACAAGAGATTCATTGGGGATTTATTCTCGTTTCCTGCGTACGTGCTCGGGGATGATCGGTCACATGTCTTGTACCTATTTCTTGGCCCTCAAAGCACCACAGCAACTCTTGATAAATACATGGTTATCCACATCTCCTCCGCTGGGCTGGCCTGCTAGCGCCAAACCTCCCTCTATGGCCGGCGGTGAGCAGCCGCCCCCGGCAACCCCGACCTCGAAACCCGAACCTCCCTAACCCCGAAGAACCGCCGCCCCCACGCCGTGCTCGAGGAATAAGACAGCCTGTTGGGCCGTCGTGGGCCGATTCGGGTGATGGCTCCGTGGTTTGTCACATAACCGACGTATAGCCACGACGCCTGCTCACCGTACGCATCACCAGCACTGCGCTCCCGAGCCGCCACTAACCCGGGCCACCCATCCTCGAGTCACCTCTCCCCTCGCCCTGCCTGATCCATAGCACTGCATTGTGTCGTGCCTTACTCCTCCCAGCCCGATAGGACGTAAAACAGGACTGCAGAAAATCCTCTGTTTTTTGTTTGGATGCTTTGCCTTCTTAGGACCTAGAAATTGTTTGTGTATTTGGAATATATATTGCTTCAAACTTGAGCTTCATGCAAGCAAATAGGGTTGAATAAATAGGCCATCAAACCGTAGAACATTTTGGCAGAGAAACGGCGAGCGAACATCCAACGGACAAGCGCTCCACAAGTTCAGAGTTCATTTCCATTCTTTTCTTTTTGTGAAAAATTTTACTCCAAAACTGTGTATTCATCATCCTACAACAAAGAATTTCTGCGATATAAAAAGATTTACAAGTAAATGAATCGTAAGTTCACTTTAGTGGAAGAAAAGTTGCATGGACTTGAAGTCCAACGAGCAGAATAATTGCCTTTTTCTCCAGTTTCAGTCCCCAGATTATTTGTTTGAACTAACCTCACATCCCATGCATGAAATCTTCATCATTCTGAGAATCAGGTGCGATGACCATTAAGCTCTCGCAATATGACATGTCTAGAAGATCTGCTATATTTGCCCGTGTAGCTCCTGTGACTGAGTCTGGATCAGCACTCCTGTAAATCACATCAGAATGTACATTGCTTGATTGGAAACTATGTGCTGGTGGAACTTCCAGAAACTTTGTTGAGTCCTCTTGTTTGGGGGATCTTGGAGAATTTGCTGCAACACAAGAGACTTTCTGATCCACCGGACTTAATGACGAAACCTGTTTTTCCTCGGTTAGTATGGGCAAACTAGATCCAACTACTTGCCCATCCACCACTTGTGATACATTGACTGAATGAGGTACAGACCCTTCATCAGGTATAGTATCAGAACCTTTTTCTTTCAGCGTGCATACATTTCTACAAGCTTCTTGGAGTCCATGTTTAGATTTAGGTCTTACTGGCAGGTCGTCTGATGAAACTTGAATATTCTTGGATGAATCTTGACTGGTTATCGGGCTGGAGTCCCTATCCACTGGAATCAATGGATCATTGGGGCAAGGTGAAAGTTTCTCTAGTGTTCCACTACCTAGATATGACTTGATCTTTTTCTTCATAGCACCAGTCCAGTGATTCTTAATTGCTTTCCCTGTCCTGATAGCACAAGAGATAACAATTTCAACATTTCTAAAGAGATAAAGGTTTGCTGAATTCTTACAAGGAAAATGAATGAAAACAGAAAATAACAAGAAAAAATAATCATAACATGAAGTATGAAAAGAGAAAACTTTTAAGGTCACATAATAAAAACCTACCATCTGGCTAGTGGTTAGATAACTGGAGATGAATGTTAAGGTCTGGTCAATAGCAGAGTAGGGAATTTTGCTAGGAGCACGGTACCAACAGAATAAGAACTTTTAGTCTTAAAGTTTTATTTTAACATCTTGATCTCACCTCCCAGGAAAGAGTTTAGCCAGTTCACACCATTTGTTTCCATGAGTTTTATGAGCATAGATAAGATCTATCTCTTCCTGTTCCGACCATGCCATCTGGCTCACAGCAGGGTCAAGATAATGTGTCCACCTGCATCCTCATTTTTAATAAGGAAAATAATCAGCTAATGTGGAGACAGGTATGAAAGGATAAATTTTACACATGGAATAGTTGAACAAGCTCTAGTGTTCAGTAGATTTATACAATATCATCAGCATGAAAATGTTACAGCTTTGTAGTTGTAATTTGTGGCTAACAATACTTATAGTTATATCAAGGTTTTTAAACTGTATTTATGGCCCACAAAGAATATTAACTGACAAAGTTGTTCACTGGTTCTGGATTCACTACTAAGACATTAGCTCTGAAAATAGCAAGCCAAATATCAAAGATTTTATTCATTACTTTAACTAAAAAAGGGCGTACTCAGTGCTGAAAGCTCACACAAAAAATGGGGTCTAGGGAAGGAGTTCCTAGCCAGCCTTAACCTTGCAAAATTCCTTTAAAATTCTGGAAATGGGCTGGTTTGAACCCAGGACCTCCAGGTCACAAGTGGAGAGTCTACCATTGCACCAGGTCGGCCCTTCTATTTATTACTTTAACTGTTTGAAAAAATTAATCTAAGTAGAGGCAATATTCACTTTCTTACACCTGTATGTATAAATGAACATGTCTGGACTTAGAAGTAGAAATTAAAATCCATAAATAAAAGACATATAGTCCAAGAGGACAGGCCATTTCTAAAGCCATTTAATTTCTTAGAGGCATGCAGTTCTGCCTTGTTGCTTGCATCTGAAAGTGAGCGATACAGCATGATGCCAGAAACAATATTTCCCCTCAAGCAACCATATAGTGTCCTTTGCTTAAAGGAAATTACAATGTGCTGAAAATGGCAAACTAGTTGTAATGGCTAGGGTTTAGCCGGGTAGATGACGATAAAGGAGAGGGATCAAGAGACCGCGAGAGTGCTGCCCGACTGGACGTCCGGAGCGTGGGGGGGGGGGGGGGGGGGGGGTGTGGGGGTGCTGTCAGCTTCTCGCGACGTTCGTAGGCGCGGGCGAAGCTCATGGCAACTTCCAGGGATTGCGGCCCTTGTAGTTGCACGTCGATGCTGAGGGGCTAGCCTAGCCTGGCGGTGAAGAGTTGCACCTGTTATGCTTCTGTGAGGGGTCCGGCGCGCGTGAGGAGCGCCAAGAAGCGATCCTGACAGTCGGCAACGATGCTGGTGCGCTGGCAGGCCGCTAGTTCTTCGAGGGGGTTGGACCGGAGAGGCGGTCCAAAACGCTTGTCGAGTAGGGTGCAAAACGCCGCCAAGATGGAATGCCTTCCTCTCGGTCCAGGCGCATGTACCATTGCTGGGCCGAGCCATGGAGATGGAGCGCCGCCAGCCAAACTTGTTCTTCCTCGAAGGTGCGCTGACCGCGGAAGTAGTGTTCACAACGGTTGAGGAAGGGCAGCGGGTCACCCGTGCCGTCGAACGTAGGAAAATCCAGCTTGTGGAAGCGTGTGTTGCCGAAGGGTCCTTCCTTGCGCTGCTGGAGGATCTCTGGCCCTTGGGCGTGCAGGACCATCTGCTTCTGCGTGGACTCGATGCGGCCGAGCCGATCTTCAAGCGCGTTCAGGACGTCGAACTTTTTTAGGAGAGCCGCCATGAGCTCTCGGTGTTCCTTCTCCGCTGCCGCTAAGGACTCGGCCGTGGCCTTGTCCTTGTGTTCGTCACCCATGGCTGCGGATCGCCGGACGTCTGACACCAATGTAATGGCTAGGGTTTAGCCGGGTAGATGACGATAGAGGAGAGGGATCAAGTCCCTCCTGCTCCACGCTTGAGTAGATTTAAAGGGGGGAGGAAGATACTTTCATTGCTTGAGAGTTTGAGGGTTACACGGCTGGTTATATATCCAGCATTGTTGCCTCACGGCCAAGAAACCAATCTAACCAAATCTGCTAACAAACCGAAGCTTACCAAATCTAATTGACCAACTAACCTAAGGTAACTCGTGGCCTAACCTGCCACTTTCTTATTACGGCGCACATAATGTTTGCCCCACATGACACTAGTAGAGGGTGCAAGATGTGGAAGCAGCAACATGTCTTCAGTTAGTCTTCCATAAAACCAACAGGCCAGAATAGGTGGCATATGACAAGTTCCCACTTCCCAGTTTCCACAGCCATAGATACAAGCAAACATAGGCAGATATATGGAGCTACATAGTTCTCATGGAACTTTAATCAAATCAAGTTAAACTAGAAGTGAAAATAGGCCGGATTATTTGCATTTGGAATCAGAAGGGAAGCAACCAAATAATGTGAGTCTTATAACTGTACCTGTCTCTGCACTGCTTTCGACTACGACCAGGCACAGCGCGTGCAATGCTTGACCAATCTTTTGAGGAATGTGCATTTACCATTTGAATCAAAATCTCATCTTCCTGAAATACAACCAATTTTGTTTCAATAACTCACTAATGCAGAACAATATAAAAAATAAAGGTAGCTGATATGAACTGATAACTTTCCTCTTGTGACCATGCCACCCTCCTCTTGAATGAAACTGTCTTGAAAGGGAGGCATTCAGTGAGACAGTTGTGTCAAAACTATTGAGAATGTGAATGTTGAAAGGCATAAAATGAGCTAGCCAGGAGTGCAAGTGGTATCTATGGATGCAACCTTCCAAAGTAGCGTTACTGAGACAGAAATGCTATAGAAAATTATGGTTTAACATTATACATTTGCAATCACCATGTTTCCATAGTTGACTCCAATTCAGGCCAACATTTGCATCCACAGGTTTAACATAAGCCAAATTACGCCATCATATTACAGATGAGCATCCATGTTTAGTACCACTATTTCAGTATTTCCTCTCATAAGACACTAGTAACATTCCTCAAAAAACAAGACACTAGCAACTATTCCATTTCTCTTCCTTTACCCAGTTAAGAATTTTACTGAAATCACCGAGACCTATCATTTTAGCTACGAAAGCATCCTTACTACAGGATTTATTAATGAACACTTCTAAAAAAATATATGCTGGGAGGTTTGAAACTATGGCACAAGGGTAATAATGTTCCAAACACAACTGTTACATATCTACTCATAAAAATACATTTGGTCATAACCATCAGCATGCCAACATCGCATATTTGTTACTCACAGTTTGCAGGGAAAAATTCGAACACCAAAAATACTAGAGCAGTTTCTGCTATATAGATGCACATGTAGGAGACTAACACTTGCTCGATTGTAGAGAAAGTAGTTTCATCAGCGAGAATTGGTATTAGTTAACAAATACCAGTTAATTTGACAATCTAATTAATTAAGAAATTTTGTTCTAGCCCCACAGTGGACACAGATTGTGGGGAAATAGAAGTGAAAAATTTTAATCTAGCCATGAACTGAAATTACAACTTAAACTACAGTTACCTCTTACCTGTCCCTTCTGGATCTTCATCCTCAAAATGTTCAGAAGCTTGTTGAGGCTCATCATGCTGCATTAAGAGTTCATCCAGAGAATATGTACTATATCAAACCTATTCAAAGGATCTCTTAAAAATGACTAAATACCATATATAGTGAATAATTGACATAGCGAAATATTGCATGAAGTATGAAAGGATATGGTTCTGCAAGAATCTAAAGAAAAATGAGAATGATGGGTACGAGGTAAGCAGTTAAGCAGTCCCCGTGCGATTGGGATCTAAGAACAGGCCAAACTTTCAGCTGGTTCTAATTAAGTTCTGGACTACAGATGTCACATTCAATTTATTGCAAAACTTAGTGTAAAATACTAATACTCCAACAGACTGAAGCTTGTGTAATTCCACCTCTCCTGCAATCCAATCAATTTCGCCTGAGCAACTTGTTGACTTGGTCGACGTCCTACAATGCAAAACAAAGGCGAATGCCACTGAAAATTCTTGCTCCTTTTCTGGATTCACAGCTAAGCAGCAACACTGCCTAGAAGAATATTGTGCTGTTCTGAACCAAGAAACAGCGGCAGTGAATCCAATCAAGAGAAGGCCAACAGATTTACCGCCGCCTTGGGACGCCGTTTGCTCTCCGCACCATTGCCGCGACCAGACGAGACCAGTTGGGCTTAGCACAGATCGAAGCAACCAAACGCAGCTTCTAAGGTGAAGGGACGCCGACCTTTTCGCTTCAAGAAACCGCCGTCGCTGAAGAGGGAGGAACCACGCGTGCCCAAAGAGCAGGCTTGCTCCCCCTCCTTCGCCTTGGCTGCTAGAGGGAAGAGGAGAGCGAGAGCCGCCGCCGCCGGCAGCGGCAGTGGCAGCTTGCGGCGTCAGACGGGACCAGGTGAGTGGCGTCGCCGGCTGCGGTCGGAGCTGAGGGCTCCTAAAAGAACGCGTGGGTGCTCTCTCCTCTTGAAGCGGGACGGCCCAGCACATGAGCGGGTAACAAAAGCAGCCCAAGAGCACTCGTGGGGCTCAAAGCCTCAGAAGGCCTTAACGCAGGTGGGCTTTACTTTTCCTTTTATTTCTTTACATTTTTCTATTAACTTGTATTCTAGGAAAAGTTAAAATATATTTCATATGGACCCTTTTTGTTACTTAAATTGAGAACTACATCATTTCCAAATAGTTTCCAAATTTGTTATTCGTCATTAGAGAAAAAAAAGTCTAAAGCTTAAAATTTGAATCGGATTCAAACCATAACCATGGTCAATCTGCACAAGTGACCTTGAAGCTAGGTATCCTCATGCACTGTTTGGATGTTTGGTTTGGATGTTTGGTGTTCTTAGAGCAACTCCAGCAGTAGCCCTTAAATCATACCCTCTAAGTGTTAAAATAAGAGCTGCCTCTATTTTGTAGAGGCTTATAAATTTCTTTCAACTCCAATAATAGCTCTCAATTCTAACTTATAATAGAGGGTTCTCTAAAGACTCGCTAAGAATGGAGGGTGGAGGAGGGGATTTGGAGACTTCCCCGAAGTAGAGGGCCTAGTAGAGAGTATGTTGGAGTGCATCTTTTTTATCCAACTCTCTAAAGTTGAGATAGAATGTTGTTTAGAGAATCTGCTGGAGTTGCTCTT
Source organism: Panicum miliaceum (assembly GCA_032594955.1). NCBI lineage: Eukaryota > Viridiplantae > Streptophyta > Magnoliopsida > Poales > Poaceae > Panicum > Panicum miliaceum. The sequence goes on along the minus strand of CM064061.1, from coordinate 41,031,420 downwards.
ACAAATAGGAAAAGTTACTTTCCGTAAATGGCCTACATTCCCTCAAACAACCAGCAAGTAGGATAAACAAACAAATTAAACTGACCTTCCAAACTTAGAAAACTGCCCTCCAAGCCAGCGAGACAGTGACATTTAACAGAACAGAATTATTCCAACTTTTGCCAAGATAAAAGTTCCGTCCAACACGCAACCAGCTCCTTATACGTGGAGCTGTTGAAGACAGCATTAAGTTTGTACCTCAGTTCATCATCTCTTGCTACCAAAAGGGTGCAACGGAGCAAGCGCAATGCTTGAAGTTGCACTTTGTCTAAGTAACACACACTTCATTCTATATGAAGCTACTGCCATGCAGATAAGGAGGAGAATCGATTAACAAGTCATCACAGTAGGACATGTCCAGAGGATCTAATGGATTCGCCTCATGTATCTCTGGTGAGCATGGATCTGGGGTTGCCCATGGATGAACATCATTGGAGGGTTACTAGCAGCTGTTGGTATAACGACATCCACACGTTCTGATGCAGCATTTTGTGGAATATCTTGGTATACATCTGACGGAGAGCTATTGTCACCGGCTGGAGTTGTTTGTTCCATTTCTGGGGGAGGCCTTTGACAACTTGCTGCCGCGGTGCACACCTTGAGTTCCACTGGGATTGACAGAAAATCCAGTTTCCTTCTGGCTCTTGCACGCTGCTTTGATTTAGCCATTACCTTCTCAGAGACTTTGGCTGAATGAGCATCAAGACCTTTAGGATAGATGCAGTCAGAACTTTCTTCTTCTGATGTATAAGCATTTTCATCAAGTTCTGAGAGGTCACTTTTGGATTTGGGTCTTAGTGGTAAAGATGGTGGTCGATTTCTTTCTGATGAACCCTGGCCATCCTTTGGAATATCTGAATGACTGCTCTCTGGAATTGATAGATCTTCTTGCAGGTCTGGAATTTGTTCTAGCATTCCTGAGGCTAAATAATAATTCAGTTTTGCTTTCATACGACCTCTCCAGTGTTCTTTGAGTGCATGATTTGTCCTGGTTGCACACACAAAGCATTTTCAATAGGCAGTGTGCATTTTATTTTTTACAGTAAAGATCATCCAATCATACCTCCCTGGGAAATGTTTGACCATTTTAAGCCACTGGCTTCCATATATTTGATGGGCACGAATCAATTTCAGCTCCTCCTGTTCTGACCAATCCTCTTTGTTTATTGCTGGGTCCAGACTGCGTATCCATCTGTATTGAAGGCCCATCAGCACAGAGTGAATTCTAGTCAGTTGAATGCAGAGTACGAATGCATACTGGAGATTCTCACTAGTCAATACTCCAACCCATAAAAAGCTTCTAATTAAAATGATAGTTAACAAAATTAGTAGTGTCAAACAGAATCATTATATGCTCTCTGAAGGGATTTTGTACCCAGAAAATTATATGAACCGTACATACAAAAGTTCTGAAGCGGCTTAAGTTTTGAAAAGGGGAACAAATAATTAGTTATTTTACATTCACAGAAGAGGTGTATAATAAAATAAGACCTCAACCATTGGGGGAGACTACCCCCAGGCTTCGTCCTAAGAATGTGTCGTGCATCAAACCTGGGTCAGGACAGGAGTTCCAACAACTCTAGGGGTTCAACGCTATAACCACTCCACCGTGGGAAGTGGCATCATACTTTCTCCTTAAATGATGTGAACATAAGATGCCATCTTCCTTTTGTGATTCCTATTATGTGGGTGTTGGAAATAGCAACTCAATGTATTACCTTGCCCAATGGGGCTGATAAGGTCATGTACAATATGCAAAGAGCACCCTATACTAGTGACTAAATACATAAGATGCATATACATCTAACACGCCCCCCTCAAACTCACGGTGGGTCTACAACACTGAGGTTGGAGAGGAAATAATCATGTTGCGCCCTTGTTTGAGCCTGCGTGAAGAAATCTGCCAACTGGAACTCCGAAGGGACATAGCGAAGGGCCACAACCGCATCATGCACCTGCGATCACATGTAGGAAGCATCAACCCCGATGTGCTTGGTGAGTTCATGCTTGACCGAATCATGAGCAATACTGATCGCACCAGTGCTATCAGAAGATAAAGGAGTTGGTGCGGAAACCGTCACACCAAAATCCTCAAGGAGCCACCGGAGCCAGGTGACCTCAGCTGTCACGGCCGCCATAGCCCTCAACTCAGCCTCAACACTCGAACGGGAAACTGCTGTCTGCTTCTTGGTTTTCCAAGCAATCAAGGAGGATCCAAGGAAGACACAATAAGCAGAGAGAGAACGGCGATCAGAGTGGTCACTAGCCCAGGTCGCATCGGAGTACGCCTGAAGGTGGAGAGGGCTAGAGCGAGGAAAGAACAACCGTCGAGAAATGGTGCCGCAAAGATACCAAAGAACATGAAGAAGGTGGGTGTAGTGGAGCTGGGTGGGAGAAAAGACAAACTGACTCAGTATATGGACAACATGAGAGATGTCAGGACGAGTGATCCCAAGATAGACAAGACTACCAACAAGATGACGATAGCGAGTCGGATCAGCAAGGGGTTCGTGGCACGCAAGTGAACACCAAGCTCCATGGGTGTATCGACAGTGCGCTGATCTGTGAGAGCGGCACGAGAGATAATGTGACAGCCCTGAAAAATTTTATTTCTAAAATCAATGTCAGTAGCCTAACCCTATGCTTAACCAACTAATAAAAGGGTGAAAAGAATTAGGACGAGAGAAGTTGAAATTCAAATTTAAATTGGGCACATTTGGACACCTTTGAACTTTTAAATTTAACTTTCAAACCATAAGCCAAATGAGATGTTGCCTGAAATCAAATTTGTAGAAATTTTTATTCTGAACAACTTTCGTGTTAAAGAGTTTTTGAAATTCAAATTAGAAAGAGGAGAAAACGCCCTGTTTGCGCCCAGCCCCCCTGAAGTTTTTCAAATTTTTGCATTCAGGCCCCTCGCCCCCCCCCCCCCCCCCCCCCCTCTCTCCCCTCCCCGCCCGACCGCCGCGCGCCAAGTGGCCGGCGACGCCTGACCGGCGCGAGGCGCCAGGCCAGTGGCCGCCTTGCCTCTCCCCCACGCCCGGCTTTGCCCCCTCCCCACGCCGCGCTGCCCAGTGCCCGCCCGCGCGTGCGCACGCCGCTGCCGCGTCCCGCCTCGCCGCCCGCCGCGCCCAACCACCGCGACCCGCCGTGCCGCCCCGGCTCCCGCGCCCCGCCCGTCGCTGCGCCTGCCCTCCGCCCGAGCCGCTGCAGCAGCTGCTCCACCACTCCGCGCGCCACATTATCCCCTCGCGCCCACGCCAAATCTCCGGCCGCCAGTCACCCGCGCCCGCTCGCCGCACGCCGTGCCGGCGTTCTGCTGCCGCGCGCCGTGCCGTGCCTCCGCCCCGCGCGTTGCCCAGGCCCCTCCACACTCCCTCCTGCCCCTATAAAAGCCGCGCTCCGGCCGCCCGCGCGAGCCACGCACCCAGAACGCCCTCGCCGTCGCCATTGCCGCCGCCGAGCGCCGCCCGCCCGTGGACAGCCCTCCACCGCCGCCCACCGCCCAAATTGAGCCTCCAGCCACCACTACATCACCCCACTGAAGCTCGCCGACCCGCCCAACGCCGCCCAGAACCACCGGAGCGCCGCCGCCCGCGCTGCCGCCGCCGCCGCTGCCCCTGCTCGCCGTGGGCAGCTCGACCCCGACCTCCTCCGTCCAAGCCAAGCCCCTGAGCAGCTTCCCCACGCGCCACTGAAGCTCGCTGACCGGACCAGGCCGCACCAAGCCCGCCGGAGCACCGCCGTCGACGCGTGCCGCGCCGCCGCCGCCTCTGCTCCAACGCCGGCGAGCCCTTCCCAGCCGTTCCCCACCTGAACAACACCCCCACGAGGTAGCCCTCGCACCCCTGAACCTTCCCCGACCCTCACCCCTCGCCGCCGGCGAGCCCCTCGCCGGAATTTCGGCCGGCCGCCGTACCCGAGCCGCCCGAGGACCCAACTGCAAGAATTTAAATCTTTAGAAGGGTCTGCGCGTAAGATTCAAGGACCTAGTTGTAAAAGAAAGTTTCAAATCTAGATTCAAATTCAGTGAACTTGTAAAATCCGTATAAATTCGTAGAAAATTCAGAAAACTGCAAACTCAACTGTTCTGGATTCCTTAGAACAAACCCTACCACTTTTGTTAGAAAAAGTTTCTCAGAATCTCAACATATTTTGCTCTATATTAAATGGAAGCTTTAATGGACTTATTTTGTACCTACTGTTGTAGATCAATGCTGACCCTAAAAATTGGACAGTGAGTTAGTTGTTTGATTTTTAGGACTGTGTAAAAAGACCAGGCCCAAATTCCATCTCTAGCTGCACTGTTTGTTAAACTTAGTTTCATACCCTAAGTGGCTACATATTTTTACCCCTGCAGTTAGGTTATGAATCACCTAATGAAACTTTTTCTGTACTGGTGTAATGGTACATAGAGGCCAGAGAAAAATTGGGAGAATTTATATCTCACGGGAACCTAATTATTTGAATTATGTGCTAATAACATACATTAAATCAAGGAAATAGTATCTTAGCTTGGAAAATTCTCAAAGTTTTACTAAGAGATACACTGTGGTAGGGGTTGCTGTGTAAAAAGTTGCATGGACAAAAACCCTCTGTAGTGGCCTGTAAAAATGAATCCTTGAATAACCTAGGTGTGTAATGTCATATTTTCTATGCTCTGAATACTGCATAATAAATCCTACAAAAATTATAGTAGCTCCAGCATGCTTAAATGAAAGCTCTGTAAAAAGCTTAGACTCAGTTGTTGCACCATTTGTCCTGTACAAAAAGAACAAAAGTCTAACAGCAACTATGTAATATATTTTTCATAATTAATCTGTTACATAAAATTGTCTGAAAATTTTACAGTAAGCACATCTTTCCCCGATGTGCCTAAATCCAAAATTTCATGACCAGAAACTATCCACTGTAGTAATTACACTTAAATCGTGTCGATTACCATTACCACGACTTAAACTTGTGCATTCATGTAGAATCAACGACTCTCACCGACGGAACTTACGAGCTGGTGCCCGCGTCCGAGAGTGAGCAGCGTGAAGCTCAAGTGAATCTAACTGAAGCTCTTGAAGACCCGAGCCCAAGTTCGGAAGAGCCCCAAGCTAACTGCGAAGGCAAGCCCCGGAGCATAACCTATTTCTTTCCTAATTATGCAACGCACTACTCTTTGCTTGTGCATTAAGTTTATAGGAGTTGAATGAAAACTTAGTTGCATGATGTTAGAAACCCATGCTTGAAAACTAGATGTAAGGTTCGATAGAATGCTGTGCTAATAGGGCTCCGGTAAAAGCCGAGTGATTTCCTGTCACTCGCGAGAAAATAGGAGTTGAATGTCTACTACACGTTGCAATCATAAGGACACGGACGGGCTATGGAACGATGGTTACGATTGATGCCCGTCTGTCTAGTGAAAAATGCTAAGGCCGCAGGGTGTGGTAGTGATGGTTAAGTCTTTGAACGTACTAAACACATGCCGAGATTATGGGAATCGGTAAGCTTAAGTACCTGATTGGCCCGGCAAGGGGACGGCATCCTACCCTTTGAACTTCGGTCCCATGTGCATATGGCGAGTGCAGAGAGTGGTCACGACCCGGCGCCGAACCGTGGCGTGGGGCTCTTGTACTCTCGGAGGGTAGCCCCGATCCACGACCCAGAAAGAAAGGGGAAAAGTTGCACGTGTGACTCTAGGGAGTAACCACGTGACGTGTGTTTGGGTTTCCCTTGCAAGGTTAAGAAATTCGATTCGAATCGTCCGTTTCTCACGGCTATTGAGACTGCTTAACCATTTTTACCCACAGAGTAAGAAGAGGAACAATGAGGATGAATGAACTAGTTGGATGAAAATTTAATGCTTCACCATGTATGCTTTTGGATAGCTGCTTATCTAGAATGGTTAACGAAACTAGAATCTTGAGCTAAAAGTTGAAAGTAAGGACCCACTTGTAGAAGCTTTTCGGCAAAACAAACCCCTGAGCCAAAAGTCTTGCATATCTAGAGTCGGTGGAGTAGATTCCACTACTCGGGTAAGTCTTGCTGAGTATTAGTATACTCAGCCTTGCTTGTGGCTCGTTTTCAGGTGAGACCTTCGAAGATATGATTGCTAGCTTGTTTTGGCCCTGCACTCTTCCCCCTGGTTGGTCGGTGGAATGGGATACGCCCCCGTCCAACAGAGATAATGCCGAGTGATGTCTCGTACGGGCTTCATCGAGACATCCTTATCGTCGAGTAGCTTTCGTTGTTTTATTTTCCGCTGCAACTTAAACTCTGAAGAACGTCTTAGTATGATCATTTAAGTATTTGGTTTCTAAACTCCAAACTTGGTCTGTAATATTTACTTATGTTAATGTTGTAATATTTGCTGGAATGTGGTATTCTCTGGGCTCATCGTCGCATGAGCATTTGTATGTACGGCATTCGATCCGCCCTACCGTGGTTGTATCGGGAGGTTATACCCGACAGACCAGTGGATTACTCCGTTTGAAGTGTAAGGTTAACTGAGATTGCCTTAATGGTGATGGTTAATACACTTGAGCCGGATTAATTCAGGTGGTTCTGCCACAGATAAGATCCTGAACATACTTCTCCGGGGAGAGGTAGATGCCATTAGGCGTGGAAGAGACCTCAAGACCAAGGAAGTAATGAAGAGGACCGAGATCAGACATCAAGAACTTATCACTGAGGCACATCTTCACAAAGTCAATGAACTGAGGGTCATCACCAGTGATGATCATATCATCAACATAGAGGAGAAGAAGCGTGCGACCACGAGGAGAAGTGTGGACAAAGAGAGCAAGATCGTGGTCACTTGGCTTAAAGCTAGCATCAGTGACAACAGAGAAGAAGTGCTCAAACCAGGCCCGAGGAGCCTGCTTGAGGCTGTAAAGAGATCGACGCAGCCGACAAATCAAGCCATCCGGGACTGAATAACCCGGGGGTGGCTGCATGTAGACCTCCTCATGCAACTCTCCATTAAGAAAGGCATTCTTAACATCGAGCTGGGAGATGGACCACTGCCGCACAGAGGCAACAGCAAGGAGAGTCCGGACAGTGGTCATGTGAGCAACAAGAGCAAAAGTCTCATCATAGTTACGACCATGCTCTTGCTGAAAGCCACGCACCACAAGGCGAGCCTTGTAGCGCTCAAGAGAGCCATCAGATCGAGTCTTGATCTTACAGACCCACTTGCAAGTAATAGGAGTGGCGTGAGGCGGCAAGGGGACAAGATCCGAAGTACCAGTGCGCTCCAAGGCAGCAATCTCCTCAGACATGGCATGCTGCCAATCAGGGTGGACAGCAGCCTCACGGTAAGTGGTCGGCTCAACAAGAGAAGCAACAGCGAAGCCATAGCGCTCTGGAGGGCGTAGAGCACCACGATCACGAAGAGCATATCGAGGCGACGACTCGGAAGGAGAGCCAAGAAGCGAGGGAGAGGACTCCGGTGAGGGTGGAGGCCTCGGCCGACGAGTGTAAACGTGAGTAATTGTCCGAGGCGGCAGTACCAAGGAGGACATTCAGGAAGGGTCGGGGAAGAGTCGAGTGGAGATGGGAAGTGGGGAAACTGTTGGAGGAACGGAAGGTGGGGAAGACTCAAGTGAAGCTGGAAGTGGGGAAACTGGAGGAGGAACGGAAGGTGGGGAAATAGGTGGTGACGTGGAATGAGGCAGCGGAAGAGACACGTCAGGAAGAGTCAGGAAGGAGATAGACTCAACAGCAGTGGAGGAGGGGCTAGAGGAAGGACGAGGGTAAAAAGGACGAGATTCATCAAAAGTGACATCCCGAGAGATCCTCATCCGATGAGTAATGGGATTGTAGCAGCGGTAACCCTTGTGCTCCGTACTGTACCCAAAGAAAACATACTCAGCTGACTGAGCAGTCAGCTTCGTGCGCTCACGAGGAGGAAGAACAAAACAGGCACACCCGAAGCACCGGAGGTGACTGTAGCGAGGAGGGTGACCAAATAGACGCTCGTAGGGAGTGCAACCCTGTCGAACAGAGGAGGGTTGTCTGTTAATAAGAAAAACAGCCATAGAGACAGCCTCAGCCCATAAGTGAGGTGGAAGCTCCGAGGAAAGCATGAGAGCATGAGAGGTCTCAAGAATGTGACGATGTTTACGCTCGGTAACACCATTCTGAGCATGAGCACCAGGGCAGGAGAACTGAGGAAGAGTGCCCTGTGTAGCAAGAAAGCGACGATACACATCAGAGATGTACTCGCCAGCCGAATCAGCATGGAAAGCACGAATGGGAAAATCAAACTGAGTGCGAATCATGGTGGCGAACTACTGATAGATAGACAAGAACTGACCACTGTTGACGCCAGATTTTGACACGTGTTGAATCGGCGTCAGGAAAAGGAAGAGATTAACCGATGCGGCAGATCTAAAGGTTACAGTAAAGAATCGGCCGATTGAGGTAACAGTTGGAAATCGGCCGATTAGTGATACAGCTTGCGCCAACAGATTGGGGCCACAGCAGAGGATCCCGGTCAAAAGTGGCCTAATGTTGGTCAACAGAGCGATGCTAATTCGGTCAAGAAGCAATTGGAAAAGTCCTGATTGGATTAGGAGACGGCGGCGGAAGATTCTGCGGGAGTCCGTTTCCTTTTTAAAGATATTATAGATATAGTAGTTTTTCTGTTTTAAATAAGGTTGTGACAAGTCGTAATCAACCAGGAGTCCTAGTTTTGGGGTATAAATAGGAGTTGTCAGGGCTTTGCAAAAAAATCAACACATCAATCAACAACAATATTTCTACCTTTCCAGCAATTTACTTTCAAGTCGGCGACTTCGCCAATACTTTTCTTCTTTCACGAGTTCGTACGGATTGGCAGGGCTGCATCAACTTGATCTCCGGCCAATTGGTAGGTTTCGCTTACCGAGTAATATCCAAGCTTTAACTACGGGCGCATCGCTGTGGTTTCGTTTGGATTTATTCACCAGTTATCGATATTTACTAGAATTGCAAGTTTTACCTGTTATTCTAGTATTATCACCAGTTATCCAGCTTGAGATCAGAGTAATCGGCTTCGTCATTGTTCTTCTTCGATTCATCATCTTACAGCTGATTAGATCTGTTTCAAGTGTTGCTTCTGCAGTAATCGTTTAGATCGCTCCGGCAGTTTTCTTTACAATTACTACACGATCATCGGCTGATCCATAGCCGATCATCTTTACAGCAAATCGGCCGATTCGCCGCCGACGCGCTCCTCAGGACAGATCGGAACTCCGGCCGATCAAAATCGGCGGGGGGCAAACACTGTAGAAGCATTCAGAGGCACGGCGCCAGCAGTGGCGTACGAAGGGGGTGCGGACTCGTTTCGCCATCAACTATCGGCCGCTCAGCAAAATTCGCCGATTCATCACCCGGCCGTACCAGCCCTTCGGCACATGCCCACGCCGCGAACAGCTGTTCATCAGCAGCAGGTGGACTGGACGGCAAGAATAGCAGAAGTAATCCAGGATCAGTTTGGATTGAAGCCGAAAGTTCAAACTTATACCTACAAGACGCCATATCCATCGGCCTATGACTTGCTGCCGTTCCCACACATGACTTGCTGCCGTTCCCACACCGCTACAAGGTTCCCGATTTCACCAAGTTCTCGGGGACGGACGATACATCCACTGTGGAGCATATCAACCGATTCATCATTCAGTGCGGGGAAGCTGCCACGCAAGATGCCCTGAGGGTGCGTTTATTTTCGTCATCTCTGTCCGGATCAGCCTTCCAGTGGTTCACCACCTTGCCGCCAAATTCCGTCGTTACATGGGCCGATCTGGAGAAACAATTCCACAAGTACTTCTACGCAGGAGTACACGAGATGAAACTCTCGGATTTGACCAGTCTCAGGCAGAAGAGCGATGAACCAGTGATGGGGTATATACAGAGGTTCAGAGAAATCAGGAACAAATGCTACAGTCTGGCTCTGACCGATGCACAGTTGGCCGATATCGCTTTCCAAGGCCTCTTGCCACAAATCAAAGAAAGATATGCTGCGCTAGAGTTTGAAAGCCTAAGCCAGATCATCCACCGTTTGTCCAGTCAGGAGGTACGCCTGTTTGATCAGCAGAGGAATTTGGAAGGGTCTGAATCTGAGGAAGGAGAAGAAATCGGCCTAGTAGAATGGGTAAAAGGGAAGAAAGAACCGGAAGCGTTCGGCTTTGACACATCAAAAGCCGATAAGATTTTCGACTTACTACTCCAGGAAGGGCAGATCAAACTATCATCATACCATACCATTCCTTCGGCCGATCAGCTCAAAAAGATGAAGTACTACAAATGGCACAACGCTACATCTCATGACACAAATGAGTGCAAGATCTTCCGTCAGCAAATACAGTCGGCCATCGAGCAGGGAAGACTCAAAGCTCAAAGTCCAGGCGAAGCCGGTAGAGCCGATGAGGATTGATCAGCATCCTTTCCCTGCTAACATGGTTGAAACGGGAAAGAACTCACTTCAAACCAAGGTGCTGACATCGGAATCAGCTAGAAGAAGCGGCGCCGTGGATCCCAGAAAGCAGGTCACGGTGGACGATGTTAAAGGGAAAAGAAGGACGGAAGACGAAGGCGAAGGATCAGAGCGATCGCATAGACCCGTCACTTCCCAATTCTTACTCAGCAAATATCGGCGACAACAGGAAAGGACAAGACACTATGATGAGATGATACGCCGACACAAAGATCATTGGCGATGCCCGTTTTTTATTCATTGCTGGGAAAATGACCTCAGATTGCCATCAGCCGATAATTGCCCTGAGTGCAGCGGGTCAAGTTGTGGCGATCGCCCGCTCAAAAGATCGCGCTCCAGAGATAGAGGATCAGAGCCGATCAGCAGAAACTGGCGTGAACAAGAGGGTCGGCGCCTTTCAGTGCATGTTCGGTTGGAGGGTAAAGCTGACCGGTATGATCGGTCGAAAGGCAGGATCGACCAACAGGATCGACTGGGGGGCAGAATCAGCGTACACGATCGGCTGGAAGAGATGGCTGATGACAGGATGTCAGATGAAAACCCCCTAGGAAGGGAATCAGATTGGGAGCACGCCAAATCATCGGCCAAACCAATAAACCCCAGGTGGTGCCCTGATGGACTATCCAAATCGCAGAAAAGGAGGATCCAACGCCTGCGCCAATGGGAGCAACAAGAAGAAGAACAGAGGCAGGCGCTGGGAAAGAGAAACGTCAAGTGTCGGGTCTGGCGCCCCAAGCAAAATAATAGCAAGGAGATTGAAAATCAAGAATCGGCAGCTAATGTCAAGAAAAAAGGTGGCCAGGTGGTATGATAAGAAAGTCAAGATTAAACAATTCTCCCAAGGAGATTTGGTATGGAAGTTGGTACTGCCGATAGGGTCTAAGGATCCCAAATTCGGTAAATGGTCGCCCACTTGGGAAGGGCCGTATAGAATCGGCCGATGTGCTCCGGGAAATGCATATATCGAAGGGGAAAAGTTCACAAGAGCTTTAAACGAAAGGAGATTTTTTTTTACTGCGCTCGTTTTAGAGGAAAGATTAAAGAAAAGAGTTTCGAAGTAAAAGTTATGTTTTACTCTGAAACTGGGGGGCATGTGTTGACGCCAGATTTTAACACGTGTTGAATCGGCGTTAGGAAAGGAAGAGATTGACCGATGCGGCAGATCTAAAGGTTACAGTAAAGAATCGGCCGATTGAGGTAACAGTTGGAAATCGGCCGATTAGTGATACAGCTTGCGCCAACAGATTGGGGCCACAGCAGAGGATCCCGGTCAAAAGTGGCCTAATGTTGGTCAACAGAGCGATGCTAATTCGGTCAAGAAGCAATTGGAAAAGTCCTGATTGGATTAGGAGACGGCGGCGGAAGATTCTGCGGGAGTCCGTTTCCTTTTTAAAAATATTATAGATATAGTAGTTTTTCTGTTTTAAATAAGGTTGTGACAAGTCGTAATCAACCAGGAGTCCTAGTTTTGGGGTATAAATAGGAGTTGTCAGGGCTTTGCAAAAAAATCAACACATCAATCAACAACAATATTTCTACCTTTCCAGCAATTTACTTTCAAGTCGGCGACTTCGCCAATACTTTTCTTCTTTCACGAGTTCGTACGGATTGGCAGGGCTGCATCAACTTGATCTCCGGCCAATTGGTAGGTTTCGCTTACCGAGTAATATCCAAGCTTTAACTACGGGCGCATCGCTGTGGTTTCATTTGGATTTATTCACCAGTTATCGATATTTACTAGAATTGCAAGTTTTACCTGTTATTCTAGTATTATCACCAGTTATCCAGCTTGAGATCAGAGTAATCGGCTTCGTCATTGTTCTTCTTCGATTCATCATCTTACAGCCGATTAGATCTGTTTCAAGTGTTGCTTCTGTAGTAATCGTTTAGATCGCTCCGGCAGTTTTCTTTACAATTACTACACGATCATCGGCTGATCCATAGCCGATCATCTTTACAACAAATCGGCCAATTCGCCGCCGACGCGCTCCTCAGGACAGATCGGAACTCCGGCCGATCGACGCGCCTGGAATTTAATACTTTATTTCCTTGTCAATCAACAGGTCAGATTGACTGGCACGCCGCGAGAACCGTACCAGGGCGATAACCCGAACAGGAGCTAAGCAGATTCTCCCGGGTCGTGTGTCCGATGCTGAAGACCCATCGGCCGATTCCTATCCGGCCGATTTTAGCGCCAACAACCACGAGAGGACATAAGATAGATCCAGGTAAATCGTGAATAATCATCAATAAATATGACATAAATATGACATAGTAATGGTGACCCCCTTTCGAAGCGAAGGGAGCACGCCCCCATACATAAGAGTGAATGAGATCAAAAGGACGCTGGGGCACAGAATCACTAGAGGGATATGGGAGTTGCAGCTGTTTGCCAAGCTTGCAACCGGTACGATGAAGAACAGCGTCACCAGAAACGGGGCCTAAAACACCACTACCAACAAGAGTGGAAAGCCTGGAACCGGAGAGATGTCCAAGACGACGATGCCACTGAGCAAAAGTAGGAGCAGTAGAGGCAGCACACACGGAAGCAGTGGAGCTGGGTGACGGAGGATCGAGAGTGCTCGAAGGAAGATGCAGCCAGTCAAGCTCCCATAGACGCCGAGAGTCATGGCGTCTAGGCCCAGTCCCCACCAAGAGCCTCGTACGGAGATCCTGAACACAACAAGAGTCAGACTCAAGAATGATACGACATCCATGATCAGTGATCTGACCGGCAGACATCAACTGCATGGTGAGCTGAGGGATATGAGAAACAGTAGGAACATGAAAAAAGGATGTAGAGAGAACACCCCGTCCAGCAACTGGAAGAGATGTTCCATCAGCTGTTTGAACAGTAAGAGGTGGATCAACACGAGACATAGATGACAACTGGCTGGAATCCGGAGTCATGTGAAAGACGCGCCGGAGTCAAGAAATCACTTAGATGAGATACCTGAGGAAGGAGGTGGTGGTGGTGGTGGTGAAGAACCAGAAGCCTGAGCAGTAGTGCCAGAAGGTGAGGGAGGAACCACAGTGAGGCAACGTAGCAGCGTGAGGAGCTCTTGCTCCACGGCGGAAATAGAGAGAGTAGCACTCGAGCTACTGGACCCACCACGACGAGTCAGCTTGTCGCGCTGCTTCTTGCGACAAACAGCCTCATGGTGATGACCCCTGCCATAGTAGCCACACAGGTCGCCAGAGGCAGGTGTAGTACTCGTCGTCGATGGTAGTAGGGGCGGTGACGGGCGAGGGACGCAGGGCACAAGGGGAGCTCGAGTAGCCAAAACGGAGGACTGCGGTGCCCCACTCATGCCCCCCGCCCGAAGCCGAGACTCCTCAGCACGTAGCTCCGACATCGCCTCATTGAGAGGCGGGCGAGGTCGACGAGTCAGGAGCTGGGACCTGACAACCTCAAACTCAGGACGAAGGCGGGAGAGAAACTCGTGAAGGTGTAGAGTCTCCCGCTGGCTCCGGTGACGATCGCAGCATGTGCAAGTGCCGCTAGCACAGAACTCCGCACCTAAGAGATCCAGACGATGCCAGACGGCGGACATCTAGACGGTGGAACTCCTCCACGGTGGAGTCGTGCTGGCGAAGCGAGTAAGCCTCCTCGACCACCGCAAGGTACAACGCCTCGTTACGAATCTCGTAACTGCGACGGAGGTGAGCCCACATCAGGTGGGAAGTGGAGAGACCACAGAGGGACATGGAAATGTCAACCTCCATGCTCGCAAACAAGATGGCCTTGACACATGCCTCCTCACGAAGCCAGGCCGCCTGGCGGTCAAGATCTGACTGGTACGCCTCCAGCTCAGCTTCAAACGTCTCAAGGAGAGGCTTCTTCACCGCATCGGGAGCATCTGGCGCATAGGTCGGTGGAGTGGGAGCAGTCAGGGTGGGCGGGCAAGGCCGCTCACCGGTGAGATAGCACCATAGCTGCTGGCCTTCCATATGGAGATGGATCTCCATATGAAAGGCAAACTCGCTCCAATTGGCACCATTGAAGACTGCAAGAAGAGACCACATGACACATGAAACTATAATGCTACAAAGTACCCAACAACATGTGAACTAAGGATTTCAATTGACCCAAGTGCCTTCCGCAAAAGAAGAAGAGAGCCCATCACTAGATAGACGCAACTAGTAGTAATTAGTAAAGTCAGCTTTGTGTGCATAAACAGGGATATCTGAAGTACATTAAATGAATCTCCAACTATTTAACCATCATCAATGAAAACATCCCCCCACTAGTTGGGCAAGCGACCAACCGGTAATGAAGATGCATTCTAACTACTACCTGTCTTTTCTGATTCCATTTCTTGACAATGTTGTTTGACAGTTTCAGGTGGTACATCACTCTGCATCCATAGTTAAAACAGACATAAGCACCGGGATACCATTATATTAACACAAGTCATGAAACTACCAAAAAATTAAGTGCTAACAAATCATTTAGTTGGATCAGAAAATTAGTAACAAAATTAAGATTTATTACAGCAAAAGATGCATACAAGTGAAAGCATAAGCAGGCATAGATGTTCTTATTACAGCAAAAGATGCATACACAATAAGCTTTTGACAATGAGTTAAAATGCATGTTCTTCGTCGGTTAGGGTTATGTACAACAGTAACACACAGCAGTTTGTCTAGAATTACTGCAGCCTTAAAATCATGAACTAACAATGGCCTTTCTTTGCAGTTTGGTATAAATAAATCAGTATATAACTTACCAGTTACCTAAAACTGCATATCCGTCCTAATGACCAAACAGACACAAAGTGCGTAAAACAACAACAACAACAACAAAGCCTTGGCAGTAGCGCACACCTTGAGCTTCACTGGGCTTGACACCAAATCCAGTTTCTTTCTTGCTGTGGCACACTGCTGCGGTTTAGCTATTATACTTTCTGAGACTTTGGCTGAATGGGCATCAAATGCTTTAGCATAGATGAAGTCAGAGGTTTCCCCTACTGAAGTATCAGCTTCTTCACTTAGTTCTCTGAGCTTTTGTTTAAATTTGGACCTTGTCAATACAATTGATGAAAATCGAATTCTATCAGATGAAACTTTGCTGTACTTTGGAATTTCTGACTGACTGCTCTGTGGAACTGATAGATTTTCATGAAGGTCGGGAACTTGTTCGAGCAATCCTGAGGCTAAATATGAATCCAGTTTTCTTTTCATAGAACCCCTCCAGTGTTCTTTGAGTGCATTATTTGTCCTGGTTGTACACCATGTCAATAATTTTAGTGCCACCATCACAGTAGTTTGAAGAGGGTAGATGCATAATGAGTTCTCACTAAGGGAATAATGAAAATCAACAGACAACAATAGTAGATAGCATAAAGAGAGGTGGGTGCGAGACCATCCAATCATACCTCCCTGGGAAATGTTTGACCATTTTACACCACTTGTTTCCGTGTATTTGATGTGCACGAATCAATCTTAGCTCCTCTTGTTGCGACCAAGACTCTTTGTTTATTGCTGGGTCTAGAATGTATTTCCATCTGTGTTAAATGTTCATCAGCACAAAAGTGGAAAAACAACTAATTAGCTAATGAATTTGAATGCAGATGGTCAATGCTATAATGGACATTCTCACACCACTACTGATCAAATTCATTAAGGCTTCTAATTTATAACAATGATTAAATTAATAGTGTAAATAACTTCCAGGACATGAGGTCTGGAAGAAATTTGGAGTGATGATTTGGTTTTTCCTTTTGAACCTTACAGCCTTGCCTAGAGAAGTCCTGAAGAGGCATGAGTGTTGAAAAGATTGTATAAGCTTCCAAACAATACTATGTTTACAGTAGCAACAGAGGTATTCCATAATAGTTTCTAATGCAGAACTTGCATTGCAATATACAGAGAATCAGGATTCCTAAGAACCCAGCATGGCAACCATCTGGGTTGTTACTTGGAGAAATCTGAATAAGGTCAAACTAGCAGTGGCCATAACATGCAACTATATCAACAAGAAGGCTAAATGCCATGCTGCCAGCTACAGCATAGAACAGTGTTGGGATGACAATGTGGCAAGCTGGCAGCTGCTGAGTAAATATCGCTATGGTGGTCACAGCACCTTGTTCTGGAAATGCAAGCTAAACATAGCCTACTAAATGGTCAAAACAATAGGATATAAGCAAATGAGCATAGCTCAATTGGTGGAAGGTGTGGGTGTACACCTCCACTACCAAGGTTCGAGTCCTCTAGCTCAAATTTGGTTGCCTATTTCTTTTTATACAATGCTACCTAGTTCCTCATAGGTCGGTCGACATTTTGTTTTAGAATAGGAGGATACAACATCTCGAATGTAGTAATTCAAGATAAAATGGAGCAAAATTTGTGACATTCATAAATTTTTTAAAAAAATTATATATAATACGGTGCAAATAATAAGTTACCTTGATAAGCACGCCTGTGTATTTCGGTCAGGAATAGCACATGCAATAGTTTGCCAGTTTTTGGTCCCGTGTTTGTTTACCAATTGAGTGAGTAGCTCATCTTCCTGGAAGGAAAATCAGTTTATTTATCTTGGCAGACAAGATGGAATGAAAAAGATAAACAGCATGAATAATAAAAATTGTAGTTCTAAAAACTTTCCTCTGGTGACCATCTGCATTTGGCCCTTTCAAGATTTTTTAAACTACTGCACTCATTGAAGCCATGTACATTCTTCTTGCAAGGTGGGACCTCTGCTTGAAACCAAAAAAAAATGATCTAAACACATAATACATACGCTTCTATTCAATGAATATGCAAACGTAGCCAATAATAAAACTACAGCAATGGAAGCCAGGTGGTATTGAGAAATGAAAGCTGATGCTATTATGTTTATGCATGCAAGCATGAGCACAAAAAAAACTATCACATAATAAAGTACCTAACTGAATTTGAAATACAGATTAGAGACATAAGCGACAGGTGCTCATTGTATATCTTTGCATATAATGCTTGAGGAAATCAGGTGCCACTTTAGACGACCTTTTCTTGCAGAAAGGGAGCACAAAAATTGTATGAGAGACGACCGTTCGAGATTTTGCACAGCTTTTGCATAACTCCGGAGGTGCCCTTCTACATGGAAATAATTCCTTCTTTCATGATGTGTTTGGAAAACAAGAAATAATTTCATCTTCAATAGGGAGGCCCCATCAGTTGCAGCAGTTAAAGCAAAATTTAGACATGAATTTGCCTTGCTTATGCATAGGGCAGAATAGAGATACTTCCCGTTCATAGAAATATGGTTAGATCAACTAGGCTAGGCCTCCTCTTCTCTTTTCCTCTTCTGCTTTTGTAAATAACTCTTGTTTCTTTTTTTTTCTTTATATATATTAATCAGTAGGAGCCAAGCTCCTATTGTTTCCTCAAAAAAAAATCATGGTGTGCCATAGGAACTAGTGATCAATCAACAAGATATTACCTGTCTTTTCTGATTCCGCATCTTGGCAATGTTTCGCAGTTTCATGTGGTATACCACTCTGCAACCATAGTTAAAAAATGACCAAAGCACCAGCACATACCATTTAATTAACAGAACTTGTAGAACTACCGGGGAGCTAAATAATCATTCAACTGGATCACAAATGGGAATAACAAAATCAAATTACATATATAAGTTTGTGAATCAGCTTTTCTAATGATTAATGAATCAGGCAAAGATCAAACATGCCGCCATAGCACTGATGCTACATAAAAGTAGATTTGCATGCACGATAATTGTTTGACAACAAGTTAAAATGCTAATTCCTCACTGGTTGATTTTGTTACAGTAACACAATATTTAGTCCATAGCCCTATTACTGTATCAATCAAGTAACAAAGGGCCTTCTTGATAGTTTGGTACAAATAAATAAAAAATAATTGGTCGATCGTCTAAAAATGCATATTGATCCTAAAGGCAACACAAAGAAATATGAGGTGTTTTTCCTGTAACTAAAATTGAAGATAAATTATGCATCTTTTTTTTTATGATGGCCCAAAATCGTACTGATTTTAGTACTTAGTCATTTTGGTGTAGACAGTGCTTTCATTTTTTTTTTAAAAAAAATCTGAAATATCAAGGAACAGCTCCTGTACAAAGTAGTGCAATAGATCTCCATATATGGAAAAACAGAACTGTTTGGACTGTTCTATCTGGTACAACTGGATCAATGTGGTATTACTGTGTCTTCAGCAACCGCATCCAAGTTGCTCGAGTGATTTCTTGAACCAACATCCCTCCTAAAAGAGGAAGAGATAATAAAGTGAACATTATGCAATCAGTCCTCTTGTCAAGTTTGTAATTCACAAATAACAATTTGGATTATTGTGTTTTACTGGTCAGCAAAAAGTATATTAGCAAGCAGAACCCATCATATATTGCCTTAGAACAGTGTGCTATTAATAACTGAATGCCTACTCCCAGATTATAAGTTGAAAAACCTCTGCTGAAACTTAATGCTACAGGAGGCTGAAGCCCCCATTCTACTAGAGCAAACCGCCACTAATTCCCGAAGAATCAAGCTCAGGTGGAAGCTCTGCACCCTGCAGCGGGATAGACTCACCGCTGCCTTGGCATCCCATCGCTACTCTGCTCCATGGCTGCGGTCAGCGACGAGGCCCCGGTTCCACCAGAGGCATCGCCTCAAGCTGGGATCAAACAGATGGACAGAGAATCAGAACGGTGACACATCACAGTTACTGATGCGTGCTGGGTGCAGACTTGCAGTTGAATCCCCCATTTACTCTCTTTTTTTTTAGAAACTTCCATTTACTCTTTTTTGGGGGGAATAAATGGTAGCAGCACTACCCCACCGCGGCCACCAAACCGCTACACCGATTTGCGCATGATTGCTCACGGAAGAAGGAATCGATCCAGGCCCGTGCGGATCTTCATTTCCGGCGCCAGTAGCGGGGCGGCGGAGGATGAAGAGGAGGAGAGCAGCGACTAGGAGCGAGGAGCTCCGAGGCGGACCTGCGACGGGGGCGCTCGGCGCTGTGCTGGACGCGCCATGCGATCTTGGCGAAGAGGGCTCGGCCGGCGATGGCGGGTGCCGGGGCGACGACCTGGCCGCCGGCGATGCGAATTCGATCCGGAGGGATGCGAGGGGAGGAGCAGGAAGGTCAGAGAGAGCAGCATACAGTGACACGAGTTCGATTCCGATGTCGAGGGGTTCAAGAAGCGTGGCACACGCGCCAACTGTCCCGAAGCACGAGCAAGTGGCACCTCAGCCAGGCCCGCGGTCAATTCCCGCTGACCGGTAGCTTAGCTTGGACGAGTTCGTTTACTGTAGTAAACCCATCATTAGCATGTACTACTCATGACGGTATTTAAATCCTGTTTGGATGGACTAAAATAGAAGGGCTAAAGTTTAGTCCTATGAACTAATTCTGGACTAATCAAGGCAGATAAGATTCTAAACCTGACATATGGATAGCACAAGTCCCATCAGTTAGAGAGCTAATGGTTAGCTAGGATTAACTGAGTGGAGACCTGAAGTCATGAGGTGAGTAGTTAGAGCTAGCTCAAGTTATTAGCTGTGAATTAACTAGACAAATTTGGATCACGTACAGCTAGAGCTAAAATTAGTTGGATAGCTATGACTAGGTGGGGTGGGTCCAAACAGACCCCGGACACATTATCCATATAGATTGGTGGTGTTTGATTTTAGATCTGATCATGGGCCGGATGACCCGACAAACCCGACCTCATCAAAATCAAACCTAATCTGATCCGACCCCATCAATCCATGGGTCGGGTCGGGCTGAAATTTTCAACCCACAACAAAAATCAAGCTAGGCACAGGTCAATTCTTTTTAACCAAATTTAAAAAATCCGCCCGAACTGAAAATTATACATAAAATTCGGATTTAACCGGACCCGACCACTTGTAGGGTCAGGCTCGGGCCAAAAAATCCAGCCTAGAGGTTGGGTCAGGCCGAAGAAAAAAATACTGGATTTTTCTTTGACCCGCCTCGACCCAGCCATGATAAGATCTATTTGATTTACATACACGAGCTAGAATTGGATCGAGTTCTTTCTTAAAGAAAAAAAACAAGGTCGGCTATGCTATTATTTTGGTTGATTACATAAATCAAATTTTACATGAATTGATTCATGTTTGGTTGGATTCTAGGCGAAAGTAGAGTTAGCCCCCTAATTTTGATATTTTTCTCATTTAGATTAGTAGAAGGAGGAGTGCTTAGCTTACTTCTTTTGAAAAACCTTTGCCAGTCTCAGAATATGTAACAGAGAAGATGGCAAGCTTTCCATTAGTTTATACGAGAAATACTTTCTTTTTGCCAGGATACATGAGACAGACAATTATATGAACATATCAATTAACAGAGAGAACGATGCTGTTCACTATAGGCTTTGTAAAATAATTTGAGTCTAAAGCTTGCCCAGTGCTTGGATTGTACGGAATGACAGGATCTATATGAACATTTCAAGAATTGGAGCAACAGCACTGCCATCTCATATTGATATGGTCTGACCCATGCTCCTATTAGTGACACTTCTTTAAGGTATTACTCACTATATATTTCATTTGCAAGCTATGTTGTTGCAAAATCACCAGGAAGTCATATAGTACTGTAGAATTGGTCCGTGCAAACGGGACTTCACTGCCCGTTCAAACCTAATCGGCGGTGATGCGTAATCACCACCAATTCCAAAGTTGGTGGCCGAAGTGACCGTTAGAACCGGTGGTGATGGCCCTCATAAACACATACGGAGATCGAGGCATATATCCATCCATTATTTATTTATTCATCTAACATATCCGTGTATCCATTCATTAATTCATCTATAGCATATCTGTAATACAAATTTTTGTTATATCTCTGAAGCTGTAGCATATCTTATTTTAGAAACAATTAGAGCATCTCCAGCAAATTACTCATCTCTCTCCCCAATACCAAAAAACTATCCTTTTGGTAGTAGGAGATGCTCCAACAGATTACCAATTCCATCACTAATATAAAAAAATTTTGGTGGTCGCCAAAACACACCTCCCTCTTGCTCAAATGTAGTGGATTCCTTCATCGATCATATCCATTGAGTAATCTATGTAGCACTGGCTACCAAAACTTAAAAAAAGTGTTATTGGCGGTGGAAAGAAAATATATAGGATATGAGATATGAGTAATCTACTGGAGATGCTCTTATCTATCTCTTTTGCAGAGGTGTATTTTATCTTAAACCTTGAATTTGAACATTTCTCGTGAACTTTAAACATCTGTGACCTAGATTTATAAAAGATTATTCCACCATCATAAAAAATACTTTTAAAACATGTCATCCAAACATATTCAAATATAGTGTATCCCATCGATCATGATCATCACTTGAATACGCTGTTTATAAAAGTCGTTCCTGATGATCTATCCAAACAATACCACTACTGTACTATGTAACAACCTGCAGTTTGTTATCTTTGGTGATCAAAACAACCACATGTATTGTTAGATTAATTAGGCCCACATAATAAAAATCTAATTAATCAATGAAATATCAAGGGCCATTTCAATGCTAATAGATATGTGTAAATGGGAGCATTCTAAATGGAGGGTGAATGTTGCATGCATGCATTTGTGCTGGTTGCTTTGGAGTTATTTGGTGCATGCGTTGCAAGTCATTAGGTGCATGCAAGGTTAATGCACATAAGTACTAATGGCTTCCGTTGTACAAGTGAAAGAAACGTTTTGCCTGATGCGTTTCTATCTCCCTGTGCGACTATAAAAGGAGGTGTGTTGTGTGCTAATAAAAGGGGCTTCAACGTTGGGGAGTTGCTTCTTTTCTTCTTGCACTTTCATCTCGATACACATATACACATACCACCAGAGTACTCCATTGTTGTTGCTGCTACTCCGCGTCTCGGTTCCACAAGCTTGGGCGCACAGGCTTGCTGGAAGAGCAGGTCTCCGGAACTCTGTCCTCTTCGAGACTCTGCACCGAGTAGAGGACGATTAAGTTTTTGGATGCGCATCGCGCGACTACTCGCTGCTGTGAACGACTACTTCCCGGTGGTGTAACTGCACTACGATCACCTGCACGGCATCGACTCAGATCGGCTACATCGAACAGGCTCGATTACCAATATCGAGTAATGGCATATCCGCCTCTGGGTACTTACTAAACCTTTTGTTGATGTTTGTTGTCTTTGCTACAAGCACAATCAGGCATGCTCCTATTTTTGTTATCCCAACTGTCATGATTTATTTGATATTTTGAATTAAAATGAACCGAAATTTGGCTCTAATTCCACATGTATATCCAATCTGAAACTAATAACAACCTGAAAGTAACTAGTTCCTGAAAATAGGTTCGTCAAAAATTTTGGACGAAATTCACTGTAGCAATTTTCAACCGAAGATTGGAAGGACTAAATATGATGTAATTATAAAACTAATTATAAAACTAATTACACGGATGGATAGGAAATCGCGAAATAAATCTAATAAGTCTAATTAATCCATCATTAGAGGTTGTTTACTGTAGTATGACATTGTCTAATTATGGTCCAATTAGGTTTAAAAGATTCGTCTCGCAATTCACCTAGCAATTCACCTAGAGTTTATGGAATGGATTTTATCATTTATCCATATTTAATACTTCTAATTAGTGATTAAAAGCTCAAAATTACTGTAGCACTGGAAAAATTTTGGGAACTAGAGTTGGCCGCCGCCCTTAGATATACACGCGCACTAATGTTGTGCACGCATGAGGCCTGGCACATTGATCGTGGCGGCGGCGGCGGCGGCGGCAAGGAGAGCTCTGCTGCACTACCTCCGTGTGCCGGTGACCGGCCCAGCCACCGCGGCAGGGATCGGCCGTGTGGCCCGGCGCCTTTCGTCCTCCTCCACGGAGGAGGCCGCGAAGGGGTTGCCGCCATCACTTGGTGAGGACGAGGTCGCCGTCGGCGACCCGAAGAAGGTCGATCCTGCAGGGGTGAGGACGATGTATCCTCTCATAGATGTTGTTGCTTGATGTGACCGATGTATGTAACAAAGATTTTAGGCAGCAATCACTCTCCTTGGAAACATGATCAAAGATGCATCTGTGATCAGTTCTCTTTATTTTCTCCTTTGCTTTCTACTGGGTGCCTATTTCTGCTAAACTTGATCAGCTAATCCTTCGAGAAATAAACTGAACCTTAGCTTATTTCGCGACGCTCCTCGCCTGTTCTTCTAATCCGTGTCCTTCTCCTGCAATTCGATCTACGCTAGGAGTCTCGGCCGTACGTCGTGTATGTGGAGATCCTGAATCCGAAGCATGCGACAAGAGACGTTACCCCGTGGCACATCACAATGCTGGCTAATGTCCTTGGCAGGTAATAAATAACTCGCTCTACATCAGGCTGCAATATTAATTATGTTTGCATATATGATAAATGTCTACCGCAAATTGTCTTACGTTTCGCGGGGCTCGTCCATACAGCGAGGAAGAAGCCCGTGAAAAAAAAATGATCCTTAGCGGTAGCTACAATTCTGAATTTTCGGGGTTCGCGGCGAGGCTCACGGAATCGCAGGCCAAGAAGATTGCCGGTAAGGGCCAGATTTATTCTGATACAAGAACGACACAGTGTCTGGATTACCTGATGAATGCAACTAGCAAAATTTTTGGCTGCAGGTTGGTCTTATTATCCTGTTAAACCTAGCACTGATGAGAACGTGATGAATGATTGGGAATTAGGCTGGGGTTATGCGGAAGAAGAACGATTCCTTCGTAATAAGGTATGTGCAAACACATTTAATTATTTGAGATTTTCCATCCACTCCAATAATTTTTAATATTTTTTAGGTACATAACTTTTACTATGCACCTAGTGATCGATAGTTTGGGATGAAAAAATGACTAGTAATCAAAGCTACATTGTAGTCATGCTCATGCTATCTATTTTTTCTCTCTTTATTTGTAGACGGCGAAAAATACTCAGGAAGGATTCACTCATCAAGTGCAAGGGAATCTTTAGCGAAGAGTCCGGAGAAAAATATTATATTATTAGGTCACGCCGCTAGGACATATAGGGTAGGAACTGTGTTGCGGGGATTTTTATCCCACATTCTTTTTTCGCTCTGGACACATTCTTCACTAAGAGGAAGTTTATCCCACATTTGAACGTTGCCTTATAAACTTAATTGTTATTGTCTATCTACTACATTACTTATTATATTTATATTATAATACTTAAGAAAACGTACTTACTATCCTCGTTCCGCAAAAAATGCAAAATTTTGGATTTCAAAACAGATCAGTTATTGCATGAGATGACTTCATACCCTTATTTATTAACCGCTTGCAGCTAACCATACTTTCTAAAATCATGGACAATAGTTATTTTTTCTGGTAAGAAAAGAGTGCTTATATTAATCAATCAAGGGATTACATTCAGATGTATGCTTGGTGCACTACCTCTCCAGACAGCACTATGGAAAGTTATCTTCGCCAAATGAGCTCACTCATCAGCTACTACATTGCACTCTCTTCTAATCTATCTAAGCTTTTATCTCTTTTAAGTTAGTGTTTCTCGTTTCCATGTTTGATTCGGAGGCTTCTTTCCCTTTATATCATCTCCATCTCATTGTTGGATGCACAGTAGTGAGTTCCCATAACATATGATAAAACGAGCGGAGCCAAGAACATGTCTGCCTTGGAGCTAACTTCTGATTTCATAATGGACTCTAAGAATATGCAATGTTATTTTATAGGAAGCCAAATAATTATTGTTCTGATACATGAAAAATCTGAATCGCACCAACATGTTCAGATCGGCCTTCTCTGTGATGTCGGGCGGGCCTGCTGGCTGCGTGACTCCTCTGTGAGCGTATGGGCCTCCAAAACGCCTTCCCCGCGCTCCCGCCTCGGTCGCAGGCCTACGCGCGCCGGCGGCCAGTGCCGCCACGACGACGACGACCACCGCGAGCGTGGAGGGGAGGAATCTGGGCAGGAAGAACCAAAGATAAGATAGAGGGGACACGCACGCACGCAAGTGCCTTCCGGAATCGGGGGGAGGGGGCAATAATAGCAGCGGGCCCACCCACCACCCTCTCTCCGCCCCCCGTCCCCCTCCATTTATTTGCCCCGCCGTCGCTGCCCCCACGGAATCAAGAACCATCATCATTGCCCCGCCGGCCGGCCGGATCTCGCGGAGTGGTGCTCGAGCGATACAGAGGCAGGGAGGATCGGCAGCCCGGCCGGGAAGGAGGAGGAGGATGCTGGAGGGGAAGGCGCGGGTGCAGGACACGGACATGCCGGCGCGGATGCAGGCGGCGGCGACCTCGGCGGCCTCCCGCGCGCTCGACCTCTTCGACGTCGCCGACTGCCGCGCCATCGCCGGCCACATCAAGACGGCACGCCCTCCTCTTCTCTCGCCGTTCTTGCCATCTGTCTCGTTGCGGTTTAAATAAATGGGTCGTGAAATGAAGAAGATGGGTGCTGATTGGTGGTGGTGTGCAGGAGTTCGACAAGCGGTACGGCGTCAGGTGGCAGTGCGTGGTGGGCGCCAACTTCGGGTGCTTCTTCACCCACACCAGCGGAACCTTCATCTACTTCTCCCTGGAGCGCCTCTCCTTCCTCCTCTTCAAGGCCGCCGCGTCCTGAATGGTAGATGTTCTCCTCCGGCCCCCATCATCGCCCGGCGCCGCCGCACGGCCTCCTCTGCAGCAGCCGTTTTGCTGTTCTCGATGCCCGCCGGCGACGGATTGCAGGCCCTGCACAGACCCTGTGCTGCATCATTGTACGCCCAAAGCTCGAATCTGTCGAAACTTGTACATAGATCACTCGGAACCAGGCGATGCTCTCTCTCGTTTCTGGAATGTAGCCTCAGCCCTCAATATGTTCTTCATTTCTCATCGACCCCAAGATGGGCTTGGTTTTGCTTCCGTGCCTGATTTGACATGACATTTTCTTTCGTCCCAGCGTTCTCCCTCGATTCAGCGAAGAGGAAAGAAAATATCTTTGGATATTGATGCCTGACAGCGTTTTGTCGGTCGGGTCAGTGGATTCAGCGAGTGATGTCTGGACGAATGCGAGAGGCCTGTGACTGTGAGCTGTCCGGTGGAGCACCAATCTTCCTCGCTCTTTTCCTGCTGCTAAAGCGACAAACGGGCCCCATAACGGGGGTCTTTCTTTTGCTTTCCTCTTCTGATGGGGTCGCCGCGAAAGCGAGAGGAGAACCTCTGCGTCATCCTCATCGCCACCGGCGTCGCGATTCATCAGAAAGCAGCTTCTTCCTTCTCTTTCCTCTTGAAGCTGAAGCTTCAACTGCTGCTGGAATCGCAATCAGCCGCGTGCGCAGCCTGAACCAACTGACGATCAATTAATTAATCCGCGATGATTTTGTGATCAGCGCAATGGTGCCGGAACGACCGCGGCAGCTTGTTTATTTCGCAAGCAGCTGGCAACTCTTTGAATATGAATGCTTATCTACACAGCATTGACCCAGTCTCATTTTTTTAATAAAAAAACCAGCAACTTCTGGACAGATTTATGCTGCTGGAATCGCTTTTGTACCTTTTTTACAGCGACGTCGGAGTTTAATTACGGGCCATGGCAAGGATACCCTCTTCCTCTCTGCACCTCCACGTTGCCTTTCCTACCATCTTGCAACATCAATTCTTTTGCTCGAAAACTGACTTGATGCAAACTTTTCTAGCAAAGCAAGCCAAACACGATTCAAATCAAGGCCAAAATAATCTCCAGCAATAACCTCCAAACCATAGCATCTCCAGCAATTAAAAGCATCTCCGAGAAGTATGGGATGTTTAACATGATTTACAGCAGTTGCTGAGAGCTATATATACCATGTGGCAGAGGCAGACGGTGGTCTATTATGGTGGAGTATGTTCTTTCCCTCTAGCCCTAAAAACTGCACCATAATTACTTGAGCTAAGCATATTCCAGCACCATAATATTCTTTCAGGAGGATTTGAGTTCACAAGCTTTGTATTGTCTTCAGGTGGTAATCCAGTAGGTGATACTACCATACTAGGTTTGAGGAACCCTGATAGGGGAGCAGAGGATGGCTCAAACCCAAAGAAAAAAAAGGCACAAAAGTTTCAGGGCTTGAGAATGTATAAATAAAATAAAATTGGGACAAATTCCTCGCCATCGGATGATTCGGACCAAAACACAGCGACGAATAATAAGAACCCTGATTTTCTGTAATGATCAAGACGTGGAGTTCCTTTGTGACTTGCAGTAGACTTTTTGTTCGGCGCTGCTGCCTCACTTCTTTGGGGGAAAAATATCTTTGAATATGGATATGGATGCCGAGCGAGACTTGTCGTTTGTCGGTGCCCTCAGACTCAGTAGTGATAGCTGATGATACTCCCTCTCTCTCCTACTCCGTATTATTACTGTTAGAAATGAACCCCGATAATGTGTTTGGTCTTTCTTATTTGCCGGCCGGAAAGCGAAAGGGATCGGAGAAGAATCATCCACGGTGTCATGATGTAGACTGACGACGTACCAGAGCGACCTGCTTCGTCACGATACGAAGCCGCTAATAAGGTCGCAATCAGCCGTGCGCCCAAGCAACCAAACCAATCAATTAATGACGTCACCGTCGGTCTGCCCTCAAAATTTCGTCACCATATATCATGTACGTACGTATACTGCACCCCATCGTCGATCGGTTCTGTTAGTTTTCACCACAGTGGGGTACATCTTCTGAAATCGCGCGCAATCAGCCAGAGTGTAAGAAACCTGAACCAACTAACGATCAATTAATCCGCGATGATTTTGTGTCAAATCCCTATCCGGTTGTGTCTGAGTTTTCTCATCCTGATGTACTTGGCAATTACCCTACCGATCATTTTGATCTGATGACACCCCATACCACTCTTCTTTTATCTAGCCACTCGCATCCATTTTCCCTTTAAGTTACATTCACTTCCTTCCTTTAATTTCACTTCCATTTTAACGAACTAGGATCGACCTAGTGTAAGGTTCTTGCGATTTCGCCGATTTATGTCAACATTATCGGTTACATTAGCAGAATTTTACGGTATATGAGGTTGAGTCTAGTGGACACACTAAGTTCTGGTCTTATTAGGGTAATCAAACGCCTAGAAGGCACTAAGATAAACCAAGGTAAAAAGCGATGTTCATGGAGATATATAAGGACCTCCTTGCTTAAACACCCCCTGGGAGTACCAGGGCCTTGTTTTCATACGCCATAGGCCGGCCATACTAATAGGGTCGTTTAGTACCGTCTTCAATAAAGTGAAGACAGGTATATTAGTCTGAAATGGTGATTAGAGGGGGTTAATAAGAACTTCTACTTTTCGTAAAACCTTCAAGTTTCCTGTTTCCATGTTTTTTTAAGCAACAGGAGGGGATTAAAATCCCCTACTGATTATATATATAAATAAAAGATAAAAAGGAGAAGAATTTGTACAACAGAGTATTAAGAAACAAAGAACGAAACAAAAAAAAGTTAAGACAACTATCCAAAATTATTTAACCATAATTCTAAGAATGGTTTGTGCTTGATCAAAACTCGATGCAAAAGCAGTCGCAGTTCCTTATTGAAGATTCCTTGACAGCTGCTCAACGTTGGTTGCAAACTTTGAAAGACCATATCATTACGAGAGATCCAAATACTCCAACTAAGTAAAATAATTATGCTCATGAAGATAGGTGTGTTCAGCTGAGTTTTGAAGCATTCAAGTGCTGAGAAAATATTATCATGCGTTCAATGAATCCCAAGTAGTGCCCAACATTAAACTGCAAAGGGACACTCCAAAAAGAGGTGCACTACTGTTTCTTATGTGACATTCGAGCAGAGACTGCATTCATAAGATTCTAAGATCATATTTCTTCGTTGTAGTATATTCCTTGTACTCAGACGATTCTTCAAGAGGAGCTAAAAAATACTTTATGCTTATTCTGACAACATGATTTCCAGAGCCACTTAAAACCTAGATGAACATGAACAAGATGAACATGAACAGTGTCAATCAACTGCTTGTAGACTTTTCCTGATGAAAAAAGAGGACTACCCCAAATGTAACTCCACAAATCAGTTTCAGTATTGGTTTGTATTGCGTCTAGCAGTAGTTGTAGCATCTCCATTTGAGCAAAGGCCACTTCAGATAGTGGCATGTGAAAAAGTTGGTGTAGGGGAGCAGTAGCCTTGGCCTGTTGTACTGTCAGGAACTTATTCTTAACAAAAGAAAAGAGTTCAGAAAAAGCTTGATTTTGGACCTAACCCCCCACAGATCTGTCCTTAGATAACAAGTTGCACCATCTTGTATCTGGCAAACAGCTAGGCCTTTGTAACTATCCAAGAGTTTAAGAATATCCGTCCACCAAAAGGATCCGTTTTTGATGTGATTCGGTAATTTGCCATTACGATAATGCTTTTCCTAGATCAAGTGCACCCAAGTTGTGTCAACTTTGTTGAAGAACTTATGCAAGTTTTTTTAACAAGAGAGCTTCATTTTGGGTTTTAAGATTTAGAACACCTAGTTCACCCTCAGAATTTGGTAGACAAACCATTGACCAAGCTGCCTTTGGTGGAGTTTTGGCATTGATATCAGAGCCCCTCCATAAGAAATGTTTTCTATATTTATCAATCGGCTCAAGAGCTGTTTTTGGTAACAAGAAGGTGCTCATATGGAACATTGGCAAAGAGGTGATGACTGCATTTGTCATTTGAAGTCTTCCAGCTTGGGATAGAAAAACTGATGTGGCTTGCAGACGCCGTTCACACTTAGTTACCAATGGTAAAAAATCTTCAACTCTGTGCTTTGTTGTCCCTAATGGTAATCCCAAATAAGTGAAAGGCAGTGAACCTTTTGTGCAACCAAAAGTTGCAGATAGCAGATCTAATTTTTCCTGTGTAACATTGATAGGAACCATTTACGGTAATTTACCGACAGACCAGTTGCTAGGGAAAAAAAAGTAAGTAGTCTTTCAAAGCCATCAACTGATTTATGCACCCTTCTATAATAATCAAGGTATCATCTGCATATTGTACTATTGGAAAGGACTCATGTGAGAGATATGGAATGGGTAACCTTAACAGACCTTGATCTTTTGCTTTGTTAACAAGAGTCTGAAAAAAATAAGTTTCCGTGTTTTATTTGAGATGATTTTAGTCCAGCATTGTTGTCTAAGATTTGTAAAAGAAAAGGAGGATCAGAGCCGAAACCACTATGTGCAGCCAAAATAGTGCCAAACAATACCGCGTTAGGTGAGCATCCGAGCCCTAGGGGTCCGTTTCGTCTGTGACCCTGGACGGCCAAGACTAAATTTGCCCATGCCTTGCAAAATTGGCTCTCGTTTGCTTTAGTATCCCAAGGATATGTATGTGTACGCATTAACAAAATTGTCCGAGAAAATATGTGAAACAAAGTTACTGCTAGACAGGCCCATGTCCCGTCCTGGGCCTGGTTGGGCGAGACCAAGGTGGCCCAGCCCAGGACCGACGAACCTAGCAGCACCGGGCCGCTTCACTGGCCCCCACCCAAACCGCTTCAAAAAAAAAAAAAAAATCCCCCACCCAAAACCCCCAGCGCCATGGCGCCGCAGCTCCCGCCGCCTGAGTTGCCCGACGACGCCGTCGGTGAGATCCTCCTCCGCCTCCCGCCGAAAGAGCCCCGCTGCCTCTTCCGCGCCTCCCTCGTCTGCATGCTCTGGCAGCGCCTCCTCACCGACGCCACCTTCCTCCGCCGGTACCGCCGCTTCCACCGGACCCCTCCGCTGCTCGGGTTCTTCTACGGACGACGTCAGCGGCGAGACCATCTCCTTCTTCACCCCCACCACTCCAGCCTCCCCCTTCCCCCAGACGATGCTCGACTGCCGCCACGGGCGTGTGCTCCTTCAGAAGATGCAGGGGGGCGACTTCACTGTCTGGGACCCAGTCACCGGTGCCCGGGAGGAGTTCCGCGAGCCCGGCGTCCCGAGCGGGTCCACCTTCTCCGTGTCGCCGTGCTCTGCGCCGCCGCCGGATGCGACCATCGCGACTGCCACGGCGGCCCGTTCCTCGTCGTCTGCGCGTGGATGGGTGGTACGGAGCAGCTCGCGCATGTGTGCGTGTACTCGTGGCAAGTGGGTTCCTGGAGCACGTCCGCTTCTGTTGGCGTAGGTGTCGATGACTTCCTCAACCTGAGCCGCGGCGCCCATGTGGGAGACGGTTTCTACTTCATGCTTCAGATGGGTGCTAGAATCCTCAAGTACGACCTGGTCAAGCATCACTTGTCTCTGATCGAACCGCCGGAATCGTGCGGCGAGTGCACTTTCATCGTGCCAACTGAGGACGGTTTACTTGGGGTCGCTGGCGTCAGGGGTTCCAGCCTTTACCTGTGGTCGAGGAAGGCAAATGCCGGGGAGTTGGAGGATGGACACGGTACAGAGTGATCGAGCTACGGACTCTCTTACCAGTCGACAGCCTTCTCAAAAGAGCTGTGGTGGTTGCTTTTGCTGAGGGTGTCCGTGTCATCTTCGTGTGCACAGTTGTGGTAACTTTGCTATCGACCTCGGCTCAGAGCAGGCGAGGAAGGTCAGCGGGCCTGGGTTGCAATATCCTATCATACCCTTCATGGCTTCTACACACCGGGTATGGTTCTAGCCCTTTGATAGTTTGTAATCCTGCATTATACAGCCTGTACATGTTGTTCTGCTAGTGTTTTGTAGATTCTTGTTGAGTGGAAATAAATGGTACATATACTTGAGAGAACTGAAGATGTGACAATGCTATCTCACACTAATTTTCTGTAGGTTCAATCTGTTCATGGGTACGATTCTTGATATTGGAAAGATTTTCTCACATCGTAACACCCAAGCATGTGTACCTTTTGAATTAACTGATAAGCCATAAGCACGGTCATTTTTAATGACCCTTTTAGCTAGCGCATTATTTTACCATCCTTTTAGATATTTGGGGTGAACAATTCCTACTGTTCGATCCTAGAACTCTGTATTATATATTGATCAATGATCATATGGAACAATTTAACTTTCAGGCATGGCAAACTTCAGATGGTACTAGCAGCAAATTGTATTTGCCAGCGGAAGCACATTATTTCTTTGTAAACCTTAAGTTGTGTTCTGATTGATACACACACCTATTAGTTCTGGGAATAAATGATGCTTTTCTTTTGAAAACTTATTTGACAATGCTACATCACATATAATCTAGTTTTTGGTCATGCTCGACTTGTTATGAACAATTCTTGATATTGACAATATGCGCCTAAGAAATAGTTGACTTCGTCTTAATGAACCACAAGTTGCAAATCTAATTCTTTTGTTTTTTATGTTCTTTCACTATGATCTCTTGTAAATATTAATCTGTCGGCTTCACTATTTTACGAAGCTGTATATTGTAAGCTATGAAACTAATTTAACTTGTGTTCTTGGTGCCTTTCAGATTGTGCTTGTGGGAAATCTCCATTACCAGCGGAGACAAATTAACTAATCACTGCTGAGCTTGAAGTATGGTAGTACCTTGCCAGTTTACAAATCTGTCAACGTAAATCTTCCACTGTTGCCATGTTGTAGCCTATAAGGCTGATGCTTTGACATGCTTTGACATGGCCAGTCAGGGACCTTCGTTCCTTCCTCTGTAGTTGATCATGACCGACCGCGATGATTAGACGTTTAGAGTTGATGTAACTGTGTTTAGAGCTATATTGATGCTTTACAAGAGCCCATTTGGAACTGAACGCATATTTTAGTTCTTTAGACTGAACACTGAGTTTGATCGTTGAGTTCAGTATTTTACTTCCTGAACGAGTATGGTTCTTTAGACTCTGTATGTAGTTCTTGATTGTTAGAGCTATATACTGATCTTTGATTTTTTGAAGCGAGAGGCATATGTTTTGTGTTTCCACACGAAACCAAAGAAAAAGTAACGAAAAATTTATTCACAATAATAACCTCATGTGCTAATAAGCTGTGCGTGCAGTGACAACACTGACAGTAACAGTGGATCAGTCTACGATGAATCCGCGATGAAGTCCTGGATGACAGTCCGGACCGCGACCGGAATCCTCACCGAGTGGTCACCACCATCTAGCCATGTCAGGCTCCCGAACGTGTAGCCACCCTGCACCCTCTGCCTCGCCGTGAACGTCACCCGGAACGTCGCCTTCCTGCCGCCGCCGCCGCCGAACCTGATCACCGACGGCTCCACCGACACGTCCACCCCTGCCGGAGCTTCGACCACGGCTCGGCAAGCCGCGTCCGCCGGCCCGACGTTGGTCACCGTCCGCGACACCGTGACCGAGTCCTTGAGGTCCGGCACGGCGATGGACGGGAGGTTGAGCTGGTAGAGCTTTCCTGTGCAGCTCTCGCAGCCGTCGTCCTTGGGGCCAAGGGTGCAGTTGAAGAACTTGGCGTACTCCCCGGCGTCGACGTCGTAGACCAGGCCGGGGTCGGCCGCCTTGTCCGGGTTGATATGGCCTCCGCCGAAGTCGAATGGGTCGGCCAGCTTCCTCGGCGACCCCTCCGCTTGGATCGGCATGCCGAAGTGGTCGGTCATAGATGCTGCGTACCGATGTCGATAGCAATCGGGTTAGTACTGATGATGATGATGATGAGCTGATCATATTAACACAATTATGATGAGTTGATCATATTGACACTAGGAATTTCACGGTTTGGGACTTTGGGTGCGTGCCTGTTGTGATGATGGCCGACTTGATCATGGCGGGCGACCAGTCGGGGTGAACCGACTTGAGCAGCGCGGCGATGGCGGAGACGTGCGGGCACGCCATGGACGTCCCCGGACATGAACTGGTACGACCCGCCCACGGCTGCCAGGATGCTGACTCCGGGCGCAGCTATGTCAGGCTGTTCCAACGGAACGGGACAACATCTCCACGGTTAATCGAGAGCACGGCAATCACTTGTACAAATATCGAGACGCATAATGGCAAGAGCTTGTCACCTTGATGATGCCCGGGAACGCCGCGCTGGGTCCTCTGGACGAGAACGCGGCGACCCTCGGCGACAGCACCCCGTTCCCCACGACGCTGAAGGTCCGTGAGATCCTCACCGCCGGCATCCTGCACGCGACAAACAGAGCTCGAGCGTTAGCCTCGCATGGAACCGGAGGAACACGGACGCGTGGTGCTTCTTCTCGATGTCACTTACTGGGCGCTTTTGGCGTAGGACGCGATCCTGTGCGCGACCTCGAAGTCCACGAGCACGCAGGGCATGGCGCGCCTGCAGAGGTAGGTGTTGTCGACGATGTTGCTGCTCTGGTGCGCGAAGATCAGGCCCCTGGCCCCCGCCTGGGAGACGAGGGCCGCGGCGCTGGCGAACCCTTGCCCTGCCGGCGTGGAGGACGCCAGCCACGGCGCCGAGCACAGCACGACCGCGCCGGTGACGTTGGCGGTTGACAGTGTCCGTTCGTCGCAGCTGCCGGGAACGGTCGGGTTGGAATCGTTCAGAAAGGCACGCAACGCAACTGCCAAATTCGACAAGTAGGGAGCATTCTTCGTTACCTGCCCGCGGAAATAAGCGTGTGGAAGTTGTCGGAATTCAGTGTTGAATTGTAGTTGAGCGATTGACCCTGAGAATAGTGTCACATGATGAGTTCAATTGTACAAGAACATTAATTATATTACGATTTCAACCTGTTCAATCAAAAAAAATTATGATTTCAACCTACCACCAATTTCTCGTTGTTCCCGAGGGACACCACGGTGGGGAAGGAGCGGTCAATGGTGCTGGCGGCGACCGTGAGGACCCACGGCACGGCGTTCGACACCGTCTGCGCGGCGGAGCCGTCGTTCCCGGCGGAGAACACGACGGTGATCCCTCTCTCCACGGCGTGCAGCGTCCCGGGGATCTCCTGGTCCTGGTTGCTCAGCGAGAGCGACAGCACGTCCACGCCATCGCGGATGGCGTCGTCGATGGCCGCGAGGATCGCGGCGCCGCCGCACGTGCCCCGGCCCTAGCACGCCTAGTAGACGGCCAGCCGCGCGCGGGGCGCCCCGCCGCGCGCCGCGCCGGCGCCCAGCCCGCCGTAGCTCGCGTTCCGCACCTGGCCACCGGCGATCGTGGAGGCCACGTGCGTGCCGTGGCCGTTGAGGTCCCTGGGCGACATGTACTCGCCCTCGAGCGCATCCGCGCTGATGCCGCCGGCGTACCACCGGGGGCCGATGATCTTCCTGTTGCAGCTCGTGGCGTTGAACGCCGTGCCGGTCTGGCATGTCCCTCTCCACCTCGCCGGCAGGGGCCCGTAGCCACTGTCGTCAAAGCTTCTTGATTCAGGCCATATGCCTGTGTCCACCACTCCAACTATGATGTCTTCGCCGTACTTTGCTTTCTTGAGGAGGCCTGACGGTGACGACTGGTCGTGGTCAAGACCAAGAAAGTCCCAGCTCCGAGTTGTATGGGTTTGGTAGTGGGTGTTAGCCTTAACAGTGATGACTCCAGGTAGACCTACACCGAGATATTATTAGCTGCGCTGACCATGCAAGAAATTGAACATGTTCTTACAATCTTGTGTTGGATCATGCAGGCATTACTCGCAACAGTCCTGGCTTGGGATTCCGTGAGCATCGCCGCAAAGCCGGAAAATCCATGCTTGTAGGTGTAGGCCATGGATCTCTGAGCTTCATCCTTACTGTTGCGTCGACAACAAGAGCAAAAGAAAAGCAACAAAGTGCACGTGAGAAATCACTTGTGACATGTGGTGAAGATGCAGACGGTCGCGGCTTGAGAAGAACTAATAACAGTACCTCCCTAGAACAGATGCCAGCATGTCGTGGTGGGACGCGGTGACCGCCGATGGATCATCGTGCATCTTCTGACCCATGTACACAATGTAGAGCTGAAATATTGATGTAAAATTTCGAACCAACAGTATCAGGACATGTATTATCTTTTTTATTTTTGAAAAATCAGGACATGTAATATCTAACCAGAGCAGGTAAAGGAAACTTTCAGTTAGACAGAACGAAGCTTATGTCTTGCTCGAAGCATCAGCTGAAACGGGAAGCATTACTACTGACACCAGTAGCAATGCACAACAGAAAACTGATAGGAAATCCATCTCAGACTTCATGGCCGGAGTTGTTGTGTAATTGTGTTCGTGATGTGGTTGCATTGGTTGCCTCTCATGCAAGATGCAGAAATGGATATATAGCAGCCATCAACAACCACGAGCGCGCTGCAAAACTGACGCGCATCCTAATTCTTCACACGCGCTGTTAGGTTAGGTCACATGTACGACCGGATCGATCGATCAGGTCAATCTGAAAGCGGAAATGAAGCGTCTCTTTATTTGATCAGGTCCATCGCACGCCTGAAGAACAACCAAACTGGATACATATAATGCTAGGGTTCAATCTGAAATTCAGATCGGATGCAACGAGCTTATTCAGAGTTGTTTTTTTCCTGGACAGTGACCGTGAACAGAGCTTCTGCTGCTTCCTGGGCATCAACAGGAGGCGGCGACTAGGATGATGGGACTTGGTCTCGTGGTAGTAGCAGTTAGTAGCGTGTCTGTGTCGGGAACTGATTTAATTTGGAAGGCGAAATTCTCTAACGAAACTGTCAAAATGGATGTCTATGCCGACCTTGGTTTTCATATTTCATATCATTGGGGAAATTGAAACAGTCGGTGATGGAGACTGATGTGGTTTCAGTCTGCGTTTCTTCATCTAGCAAATAAATAAAGGTGCAGCGTGCGTTATTCTGACCGGATCGGATCGGAATCTCCACCTGAAAGAAAATAGTCTGAAAGAAAACTCACAGATCTCTTCTACTACTTTTTACTTGCTCCGTTCTTCAACATATGCAGACCTAGACATGAATGAAAGGCTACAAATGCTGCTTTGACCCACAAATATTAAAACAACACTAAACAAATTAATTCTTGCAGATTAGTGGTTCATATTTTAATGAATGGAGGAAGTATATATATTTTTTGGACAGGCCTAGGATAACTTTTTATGAATGGGTGATGGGAAAATTCAACTGATGAAAAAATAAACTTTAAGTTGAACTTGTATTAATTTATAAATGGAGGTGTAAGGAAAAATTTCAACTGCAAAATAGCTTTGAGTTCAAAGTGTTTACATTCCGGCATAACTCTTTTCATAATCAATTGTTTGTATTACATAAATAATGGAGGCTTGCAAGTACTAGTTTCTGGCAAAATAATAAAGTTTAATACAAAGATAAATTCATAATAGCCACACAATTGCATATACTACTTTAAACAATATGAAAATGTTGGGCAGCGTTCCAATATACTATACTAATAATGAAAAGGTTTTATTGAAATGCTTTACAAATTATGAAGTGATAATATTCAGTAGGCGCCACCCAAGTTAGCTTTGAATTTTGCTTAAATTAGTCTGTCGAGAACTGTTTCGCCGTGAAGGGTTTGTAAGACCTCAACATGAGAGCTTAAACAGTCATAATCTTTATTGTGTCTTTCTTTATTTTTACTTATGTTCTTCGATTCACGGGCAAAGATTAATTTTCGTGGAAAGGTCAACCAAGCAGCATATAGTTGATAAGCAGAGGTGACGTGGTGCTTTGATTGTAGATTTAAGTTTCGGTGATATCGCTTGTATCGGCTTGCCGCCAAGTCAATAGTTATTCCGACCAGATAAAATTGGGTACTCCAGTTCCATTCGTTGGAGCAGGTTTTGTTTCTCCGGTCTTTCCAACAATAAAACGATAGACAACACGAGAGAGAGAACCAGAGAGGTAGGGCATGCCCCTGCTCGCCTACGCACTAAGCACGGGGTAAGAACCACAGAGCCTCTGCGTGTGACGGCCTGCTCAAACAAAACCTCCTTCTGCTCCATGGAATACACGCCCCAGGTGGTGGCGCCGCCGTACCGGCGGCACGAGAAGCAGTATGGCTTCTGGCTGACAAAGTACACGCAGTTGCTCCTGCAACCCTCCGTCTCCGATGCTCTCACTGCGAACGAAGACTCTGGGCTCATGAACACGGCCTGGTCGCCGGGCAGTGCCTCAACACTTGCCCGTCTTCGCTCCATCACGTCGAGCCTGTACACCTCGAAGCCTGCTATAACTGGGAAGGAATTGCTGTGGATGCAGAGTGTGATCTCCAGCTCCTTAAGCTTGCGGCCGAAGAGCGTGCGGACCAACAGAATCTCGCCGTCGGACTCGACCAGTTGGTTGAAGCTCGTTGAGAAAGTCGTCATGCATGGTTGTATGAAGGGGTAGATCAGGCTTGCCTCCGGGACCTTCTCCAACCGTAGCGGCGGCGGCGCGCCGGTGTCGACCCTTGACACGTGCCCGCCGTAGCCCAGCACGTAGATGCAACCGTTGCAGTTGGCCGCCGACACGATCTCGGACATCCGCGAGGTCACGGTCACGGTCGCGGTCGCCACCACCACCATGTGCTTGGACCACCCCATGCCGTGGCCCTCGTCCTGCCGCTAGAGAGTGAGGCGATCGCAGAGGTCTCCAGAGAGGAGGGAGTCAGGCTCGCGGCCGCCGGTGCCGGTTGCCAGCACCATTATTCGAGCACCCCACCTCAGTGGTTCGCCGTCGCGTCGCAATGTCGTCCGCAACGCATCCGTGGCCGGGTTGGCGAGGACGATGCTATGCGAATCCGCGAAGGCGAGGCAGCCCCGGGGTGTGGCGCCGATGCGGCCGCGGCGTAGGCACCGGGTTGTGAGCACGTCGGCCAAGCGCGCGCCGGCAGGGATCGCTGCCGACGGGAGCCGCGCTGTTCCGGGCTTCCGGCAGCTCCTCCGTCGAAGGGAACGGAGACGATGGTCCCCCGCGGATGATCGCCGGACGCGCCCTCGATCACGAACAGGTGGGGGACAGACCATGAGAGCCGCTCGGAGACGGTGGCCGCCCACGACGGTGGCGATGGCGGCGAGGCGCGCCGACACGATCGGGCTGATGCAGCGGAGGATCCTCTCGGTGAGGTGGAGAGGGAGCTCAACCGAGCAGCCGGCCGCTGCCTCGTCGCTGTCGCCGCCGCCGGCAGTCCTCCTCGCGGCGGTCGTCGCACCAACATCGCCGCGTTTCGTTCTTTGGCAGCCGCAGCCGAGAACGGGCGGGGGCGAGGATTTCCGTTTCGGAACACCGCCGGCATCGTCGCGCATCATGATCGAGAAGATGGGATGGATTAGTGTTTTGTTTTTTTTTTCGTGGTTTGCACTTTTGAGTTTTCATGATGATGTATAGGCTATATATACGGCATTATATATGGCTCTTGGATTGAGAATGCGGTGAAAAAGAGGAGTAGAAGGATCCAACTCTCGCAAGTTGTATTGATCCCGGAAAGCTAGCTAAGATCCCTAATTAATATCCTGTATACATATGGAACAAATCGATCGAACTGTATACGTGTTGCAGCGGCAAAACCAGGAACTGTATATTTGATCGAATGGATCGAATTGTATATGGAAGAGTGATTTCGATCAGACTGACTTTAATTTTTTGGGAAAAATATTTCCACACCTTGGTATTTTCATAAAGTTATAAACTTGTCATGGCAACTTCTCATAGTAACCTTTCTCCATGTCCTTTTCCATAATAACTTTTAAGAAACAACATACTCCCTCTATCTTGTAATATAAGGCATTATATTCTAGCAATTCTAAAACAGACTAATAGAAAGACCAAAAACGCATGTACCCTATGGGAGCTCTTTGTTTACCGGTCGTAATTGAAGTTGTTCCCAATATTAAGAAGCGGAGGAAGGAATAGAAAAATTGTAAGTATGCAGCTGAGAGCTAAGAAAAATTAATAATTTTCTTTAATAGTTATTCAAAAGTTCTACGATGCCTTATATTGGAGTACAAATTTTGAACCTTTCAATGCCTTACATTCCTTACACACAATTCTTTTATTAGCACCCCAGTTGTGCCAAAATGTTTTGGAAAAAATTTACACCAACCAATCGCGTAACTTTTTCCGCACAACTTTTTCATAAAACTTTTACATCTGTGTAAATCTATTTGAGCAAGTTTTACAGTGCAAATATTTTATTGAATTGGTTTTGCAGAGAGGGTGCTCGGGACTGGGTGGAGGTTGGTGGTGCTTGAATCTCAAGGAGGAAAAGGAGAGAAGGAAGGCTAAGAGGGGCACCATTTTTTGTAGTACATTTTCATATTAATAGATGGTCACAGAAGAGACAAACTTCCATAAATTGTGGATAGACATAATGAGGAAACTATATAGGCCCTGTTTGGATCCCGGCTAATGGTTAGCTAGCTAAATTTAGCTGTTACGGATCCAAATAGGTCAGCTAATGTACTAGCAAATGATGTTCCAGGGTCATTCCATCTAATTGAAATAGTGTTATCTCATTATATGATTGAACCCAACTAATCCCAGCTAAAAACGTCAAAAGACCATACTACTCCCAATCCTTCTATTGAATTTCCTAACACAGGGTAGCATGGTCTATTCATATTAAAAATTAGCAATTAGTTGGTGGATCCAAATACACCCAGCTAATGACTAGTTTAGCTAGCTAAGGAAGACTATTATCAATTAGCTAGCTGGGGAGAATCCAAAACAGGACCATAATAGTATCTATGGTATAGCATATCACACAGAGACCCTTAATAAGAAACTATAGTTTATAATGCACAATATCTAATTGTGGCTGCAAAATAAACTCCTACAATAATCTTTGTCTCCTCTCTCTCTCTCCCAATATTCTTCTAGGTAGGGTGGTACGAAAAACTATCCTAGTCATATATTAAGTCGCACTGCATTATATCATGGGCATTAAACGAGTGCCATATATAAGTTTTTGATGACAATACACTCATATTCTATTGTTTAGGGAGAAAATTCGCGCACAGGAATTTTCTACGTCAGATGAATACATGCGGGCGTGCCAATGTACCAAGTAAAAAAAAAACACAAAAGGGATACGTATTTAATAATCTTTTCAGATAATAAATACAAGTCCGAATCTTGTGCGCTCTATAATTTGCTGGGGTCGATCTGGCTTCGGCGATGTGGTCTTCTGGTTTCCGGGGTCTCAAAAAGCACCCGGTTAATTATCTCCGCAAGTCTAGCTCGCTGGAGTACCTCCGATTCTGCTACTACGGTCGTCGTCTTCGGTCTTCGCTTCACTTCTCCATGCATGATGATGATGGTGGTGTAGATGTGGGCGTCGGCGTCGTTCATGGCCTCGTCGGTCCATGAGCCGGTGTAGTGCAACTAGAACATCAGCGGGGCCCGCCTGAGTCGTCCTGCCTCGTCGGTCTCCGACGGCGTCGTGGTTGCAGTAAGAGTATGCCGGAGATGCATGGCGGCGAGTCGGATCGATGAGACACCTTAGCAACTGCTCGTAGGTGGGCCAAGAACTCCACAGGAAAATCCCATCCGTCGAACGCTCCATGGTCTTGTAGTGGCTGGGCACTCGCACGTAGATGCACTCCCTCCAGTAACTTGCTTCTTGAGGTGACGCACGTATCATGCCCCTTTAGCTTGCTAGCTTCTCTAGCCGTACGTGGGCACTTATGCTTCAGGTGGCGCATGCATGCACTCGCGTGTGAGCGCACCCTCGGGCGCCTGGTTGCAATTAAATCGGCTCCTCGGCTCTGCGCGGCTTCTCGGATCGCCGGCGCGACGGCGTCTTACGACAGCCTAGCGATTCCTCTGATCGTCGGCGTCTTGCGACAGCCCAACGTCATGGCGTCGTCCGCCATCTCAGCATCGCCCTTGTCTCGATGTCCTTGCGGTGGCGCCGTCGTTGGTTCGACACCGGGCTTGGACGTGTAGCGCCCGCCTCGTCGGGCTGCTCTTCGGCATCCTCGCGGCCGCGCCGT
Organism: Panicum miliaceum; assembly: GCA_032594955.1. Classification (NCBI taxonomy): domain Eukaryota; kingdom Viridiplantae; phylum Streptophyta; class Magnoliopsida; order Poales; family Poaceae; genus Panicum; species Panicum miliaceum. The sequence continues at coordinate 40,989,179 of CM064061.1, read as the reverse complement.
CGTCGGTTCTTGGACATGTAGCGCCGACCCGTCGCCGGCCACGTCGTCATCAGCCTGTCTTCTCCATCATCAACGCGCTTGGACAGCACCCCGGCGACCAGACGAACAGCGACCCGGCGAGTGCTAGTGGACGTGCGTGCATGCAATCTGTAAAAGAGGATGACAGAGGACGGATGATCAACCTACCGCGCCTTCGAAGATGAACAGAGCCTTATATAGTCACTTGCTAGGGCAGCAGGGGCCAGGCCGAATTACCCGGACGCCGCCGCTGCAGTTAGTTTGTTTTAAACTGGATATCTCCAAGTTGTTGCATCTACCTGTCAATCAGTGATGTTTATCTGGAACTTGAGTTCGATCAAGCCTTCTCTCATGCGTCCGTGACTTGGTAAGTCCCTGAAACGTGGGCCTCTCAAGAGTCTCCAGCGATAAGTAAGAAACATCTGGGCGATATGCGTACGTGCACGATCAAAATCTTGTTTGTTAGCCTCCTGTTTTCCAGGCGGCAGTCTGGCTTGTACGTCCTTGAGATGCTACCCGGCTGCACATAACGAAAGGCTTCTAGAACTTCTAGAACCTTCCAGGCCATGCTGGCTGCCATGCGGACCCGGCCGCGTGATTGTACTTCCACCCGTATTGTACCGGTTTGATGAGTACGTGCGCGTATGGAACCCTGCACGTTCTCGATTTGCTTGGGGCTTCACAGGCTAGCTCCCGTGACGTCCATGCAATAGTTGCTTTTTCTTTCTTCTCTGAGTCCTCGTTCACGTTTAGCACATACAATTCATAAGATTGTATTCCAAAATAATTGCACAAAATCCCGTCAAACATGTATATATGTGTGGGGCCGGAGGAGGCCTCCATATAACAGAGAATGGTTGAGATATAAGCGAATTGCATGTCTATTCCTATTAACTTTAATTTATAGGGGTATCTAGTCGGTGCATGCAACACTTAATATAGTATTAGGATTGTTAATCTAATAGGTAGCATACTTAAATAAATGAAATAATTGGTACATGCTCATATCTCTACTATTTCTAAAGCAAGCAATGGTTTCTTGGTCCGTCAATCGGATTCCTAATCGGAATTCGGATGAGTCCGAAATCATTTAGAATTAGCGCTTGGCGAGTAAAATAGAAAAGACAGAAACTCTCAACCGACACTTACTATGTTGTTATAAAATACATATAATTTATAATATATAAATTTTTATATGCTAATTAAACCGACACTTACTATGTTGTTATAAAATACATATAATTTATAATATATAAATTTTTATATGCTAATTAATATATTTATGTGGCTTCCTGTAGCAACGCACGGACATATTTGCTAGTGTGTGTGTGTGTATATATATATATATTGTACATACAAGATTAAATTGGTCAGTGAATGTAGCTCAACAATATTTATGACTTGTTCTGAATCTAAAGTAGAGGCCGACTGAACAACTTCAAAAAAAAGAAAGTCACACAATCAAATAAAAGAGTACTCATTGTGGATTGGATATTTGGCAAGAAGAGGTGACCAATGTTTAGCGTCTCCAACAGTTTTAAAAAAAACTTTTGACGCAGTGTAAGGAGTACCCTCTACATGTAGATACATGAATATAGTCTGTCGTCTGGCTAGCTAAACTGCACTGGGCATGAACCAGAGCGCCTCTGTGCGTCCTCCCCGGCTATCCACGGCGTGCTCGAACAAAACCTCCCGGCGCTCCATGGAGTACGCGCCCCAGGTGCTCCCGCCGTAAGCGCGGCACGCGTAGCAGCACCGCCCCTCGTTGACGAAGTAGACGCAGTTGCCCATGCACCCCGCCGCCGCCGCCGCCTCGGACGCGCGCACCGCGAACGCCGACTCCGGGCTCACGAAGATGGCCGTGTCGCCGCCGGCCAGCCGCTCGACCTTCGCCCAGCGTCGCTCCGCCACGTCCAGCCTGTACACCTCGAAGCCGGCCACGCCGACGAACTCAGTGTGGGCGCAGAACGGCGCCGTGGCTTCCTTGACGGCGAGCAGCGTCCGGACGAAGAGGACCTCCCCCTCGGACTCCAGCAGGTGGCCCTCCCCGGCTAGAGTCTTGCATTGTGGGGACAGGTGGCCGGCCAGGCTCGCCACCGGGAGCCTCTCCATGCGAAGCGGTGGCGGCTCGCCGGCGTCGACCTTGGATACGCACCCGTCCTCGTGCAACAGGTAGAAGCGGCCCTTGCAGTTGACCGCCGACAGGATGTCGCCGGTTTGCTCGGCGGTCGCGGACACCGTGCACTGGGACCACTCCTCGCCGTCGCCGTCCAGGCACCAGAGGGCGGGCGGACCGAGCAAGGCGCCAAGGGAGACGAACACGTTGCAGCCGTCGCCTCCGGCGGCGACCACGGCTTTCTGGCAGTACCCCACGGTGCCGAAGCCCTGCAGCGCGTCAGTGACCGGGTTGACGAGGAACACGCCCCTCGAGCCCGCGAACGCCAGGCGGCCATGCGGCGTGGCGCCGATGAAAGATAGGCACCGACGGTAGAGATCCGCCAGGGGACCGCGCCGACGGATCGCCGCCGACGGGGGGCGCGCTGCGCCGGCGGCCGAGGGCGACCCGTCCAACGGGACGGAAAGGATGGCCCCACGGCGATTGAAGGCGCAGGGGGACCTGCTGGTCGGGTTGTAGAAGACCTCGGTGACGAGCAGGTGCGGGACGGGCTTATCGTTGAGGAGGAGGGGGAGCTCGGTGTCGTCGCTGCTGGCGGCAGCACTGCACCCGTGCGCTTTTCTCTTCTTTCTTTGGTGGCGGCCGGCGGCGAGTGGTGGGGAAAACTTGCGCTTCATTCCGAACACGGGCGGCGCTGTCGCGCGTCATGTCAAATTAAACAAGGATAATGACAAGCCCTTTTGATTTGCTTCGGGATGTCGATGCTTTTATCGTGAGGTTTGATCAGCTCTAGGGTTAGGGAGACGGAATCGTTCCACGAGCGGCTGCCGGACTCGGAAGACGACCGGATCGGAGTTAACATATTGGAAGAAAAAAATTGATCAAAGTATACGCTTATTCGCAGGAGAATGCATGATTAGAAACTACTTTAACTCTTATACGCTGGAACCGGTCACTGATAAACTCCTAATCTTATTCGAGTTTCCAAATCAAATCTGTGAAAGCTCTATTCTCGCAAGATCCGGGAACAGGACCTAGGGTTCGTGCCGACCAAAGCCGACGCCGCAGGCCATTGCCCGTGATGCAGCCGACCAAAGCCCACGCCGCCGCCACGTCAGGCTCAGGCACCGACGCCCACTACCGGAAACAGAAAATTCGCCGAGTGTAAAAATTTTACCGAGTGCTTTTCTTCGGGCACTCGGCAAACAGCCTCTTTGCCGAGTGTTTTCAACCGGGCACTCGGCAAACATATCACACTCGGCAATAAGGTCGTTTGCCGAGTGCCATAAATACGACACTCGGCAAACCGCTTGTAGACACTCGGCAAAGACCCGACACTCGGTAAATAAACGGCGCGTGCATCGCACGTGCACCGTCCGTCACCGGACTGGGCCGGCCGTTAGTCCTTTACCGAGTGTTGGAGGCCGACACTCGGCAAAGAATGGCCGTTCGCCGAGTGCCACCCGCCCACACTCGGTAATTCAAGAAGGTCGCCGAGTGCCTCACCCCGGACACTCGGCAAACAAAAAAAAAAATTCGTCCCCTGGCCTCCACACTTTTTCTACTCCCCACGTATGAGATTTTGTAATCCATAATAAAAGTTGGTATATTTTGTGGTTTGTTTGCTATTTTTAATGAAATGATTGCATTAATAGGAATTTTTTTATTCACGTAAAATTTTGCGGGATTAGCCTCTTTGCCGAGTGCCACGTGGAAGACACTCGGCAAACCGTGTACCTTCACCGAGTGCCATATATAAATACACTCGGCAAAGATTTTCTTTTTGCCGAGTGTCTGCCGTTTGACACTCGGCAAAGTAGCCGTTACCGTCACAAACCGTTATCGCCTTTGTGCCGAGTGTTATATTTTGCCGAGTGTTGTATGGCACTCGGCAAAGGGTTTGCCGAGTGCCCGACGATCGACACTCGGCAAACCCACTGTTTGCCGAGTGAAAGTTTGCCGAGTATGGTTCGCCGAGTGTTACACTCGGCAAACCCTTTGCCGAGTGTATTTGGGCCTTCGCTGAGTGCCTGGGGCACTCGGCAAACTTGCTGCTTCCGGTAGTGGCCCTTCACGACAGGAAGGGCATGGCCGCCGCCGGCGGCGGCCCTGTCGAGCTCCCTCTCAACCTCACCGAGAAGATCCTCTACAGCGTCAGCCCGTTCGTGTCGGCGAGCCTCGCGCCTGTCTGCAAGTCCTGGCCTTCGATGCGTAGACGCCATGCCCAGTGGTTGCCTGGCCTTCGCCCACTGGTGGTGGTGGGGCAAGGGCGGCGTGAAAGGGTTCACAGTATTTAGGTTAACGTGGCCGCCTATCTTGGCAAGTCCACGGTTTCGTGTTAATATATGTAGAGAAATTCCCTTGAACAAAATACATATGTTGGATTACAACACAGACTCCTTTATGTCGGTTTGAACTAACTATAACTTGTCTATCTGAACTAGTTCTATTCTAAACCGATCATACAAGTGTCCATGACACATACGAGAGCTTACAAGAGATAACTCTAACACCCTCCCTCAACCTTAGCCGGGCTTCTTGACAAGATTAAGGTTGCTCTTGAATTTCTCAAACTCTCTGAATGGTAACGATTTGGTGAAACCATCTGCAAGTTGATCCTTGGATGCAATGAACCGAATCTCCAACTGTTTCTTTGCTACTCGTTCCCGTACAAAATGAAAGTCAATTTCTATATGCTTTGCTCTTGCATGAAAGACAGGATTAGCAGATAAATAAGTAGCACCAAGATTGTCACACCATAACAAAGGAGGTCCCTGTAGTTTATGTGACAACCCTGGTAATTACATTTCCAAAATCAATGTCATTAGCCTAACTCTATGATTAAACCAACTAATGAAAGGGTGGAAAGAATTAAAACGAGTTCAGTTGGAATTCAAATTTAATTTGAGCACATTTGGTTACTTTTGAACTTTTAAATTTAACTTTCAAACCATAAGCCAAATGAGATTTTGCCTGAAACCAAAGTTGTAGAACTTTTTATTTTGAACAACTTTCGTGTTCAAAAGTTTTTGAAATTCAAATCAGAAAGAGGAGAAAACGCCCTGTTTGCACCCAGCCCCCTGAAGTTTTCCAAATTCTTGCATCCAGGTCCCTCGTTTCCCCCCCCCTCCTCTGCCGCACCGCGCGCGCTCGCCCGCCCGCCGCGCGCCAGGTGGCCGGCGTCGCCTGACCGGCGCGAAGCGCCAGGCCAGTGGCCGCCGCACCACCCCGCCACGACCGGCTTTGCCCCGCCCCCACGCCGCGCGGCCAGTCAGAGCCCGCGCGTGCTGCCGCGCCCAGCCCGCCGCCCGGCCGCCCAGTCTCCGCGCTCCGCCGTGCCGCCCCGGCCCCCGCGCCCCACCAGTCGCTGCGCCCGCCCTCCGCCCAAGCCGCTGCCGCTGCTGCTTCCCCACTCCGCGCCCGGCACTATCTCACCGCGCTCTCGCCATATCGCGGCCGCCCAGTCACCGCGCCCGTGCTGCCGCACGTCGCGCCGGCGTTCTGCCGCCGCCCGCCGCAGCCAGTGCACGCCGTTGCCGTGCCCCGCCCCGCGCGTCGCCCAGGCACCTCCACACCCCCTCCTGTCCCTATAAAAGCACCGCCCCGACCACGCGCGCGAGCCACCGCAGCCCAGAACGCCTCGCCGTCGCCATCGCCGCCGCCGAGCACCACCCGCCCGTGGACAGCCCTCCGCCGCCGCCCACTGCCCAAACTGAGCCCCCAGCCACCACTACATCACCCCACCGCAGCTCGCCGACCCACCCAACGCCACCCAGAGCCACCGGAGCGCCACCGCCCGCGCTGCCGTCGCCGCCGCCGCCCCTGCTCGCCGTGGACAGCACGACCCCGACCCCCTCCGTCCAAGCCGAGCCCTTGTGCAGCTTCCCCACGCGCCACTGAAGCTCACCGACCGGACCACACCGCCCCAAGCCCGCCGGAGCACCGCCGTCGATGCGAGCCGCGCCGCCGCCGCCTCTGCTCCAACGCCGGCGAGCCCTTCCCGGCCGTCCCCCACCTGAACAACACCCCCACAAGGTAGCCCTCGCACCCCTGAACCTTCCCCGACCCTCGCCCCTCGCCGCCGGCGAGCCCCCTCGCCGAAATTTCGGCCGGCCGCCGTACCCGAGCCGCCCGAGGACCCAATTGCAAGAATTTAAATCTTTAGAAGGGTCTGAGCGTAAGATTCAAGGACCTAGTTGTAAAAGAAAGTTTCAAACCTAGATTCAAATTCAGTGAACTTGTAAAATTCGTATAAAATCGTAGAAAATTCAGAAAAATGCAAACTCAACTGTTCTGGAATCCTCAGAACAAACTCTACCACTTTTGTTACAAAAGTTTTCTCAGAATCTCAAAATATTTTGCTCTACTTTAAATAGAAGCTTTAATGGACTTATTTTGTACCCACTGTTCTAGAACAATGCTGACCCTAAATTCTGGGCAGTGAATTAGTTGCTTTATGATTAGGACTGTGTAAAAAGATCAGACCCAAATTCCATCTCTAGCTTTACTGTTTGTTAAACTTAGTTTTATTTCATGTGTAAGTAGAATGTTTTATCCCTGCAGTTAGGTGGTGAGTCACCCATTGAAACTTTACCTATGCTAATGTATTGGTACCTAGAAGCCAGAGAAAAATTAGGAGACTTTTTATCTCACAGTAACCTAATTATTTGATTTAGGTGCTAATAAAATACATTAAATCAAGAAAATAGTATCTTAGCTTGGAAAATTCTCAAACTTTTACTGGGAGATACACTATGGTAGGGGTTGCTGTGTAAAAAGTTTCATGGACAAAAACCCTGTGTAGGGTCCTGTAAAAATGAATCTTTGAATAGCCTAGGTGTAGAATGTCATAATTCCTATGCTCTGAATACTGCATGATAAATCCTACAAACATTATAGTAGCTTCTGCATGCTTAAGTGAGGGCTCTGTAAAAATCTTAGACTCATTTGTTGCACCAATTGTTCTGTACAAAAAGAACAAGGATCTAACAGCAACTATGCAATGTATTTTTCATAATTAATCTGTTACATAAAATTGGCTGAAAATTTTACAGTAAGCACATCTTTCCTTGATGTGCCTAAATCCAAAATTTCATAACCAGAAACTATCCATTGTAGTAATTACTCTCAAATCGTAATCAAGCACCATTACCACGACTTAAACTTGTGCACTCATGTAGAATCGACGACTCTCGCCGACGGAACTTACGAGCTGGTGCCCGCGTCCGAGAGTGAGCAGCGTGAAGCTCAAGCGAATCTAACTGAAGCTCTTGAAGACCCGAGCACAAGTTCGGAAGATCCCCAAGCGAACTGCGAAGGCAAGCCCCGGAGCATAACCCATTCTTTCCGAAATTATGCAACTCATTACCCTTTGCTTGTGCATTAAGTTTATAGGAGTTGGATGAAAACTTAGTTGCATGATGTCAGGAACCCTTGCTTGAAAACTAGATGTAAGGTTCGATAGAATGCTGTGCTAATAGGACTCCGGTAAAAGTCGAGTGATTTCCTGTCACTCGCGAGAAAATAGGAGTTGAATGACTACTACACGCTGCAATCATAAGGACACGGACGGGTTACGTAACGATGGTTACGATTGAGGCCCGTCTGTCTAGTGAAAAATGCTAAGGCCGCAGGGTGTGGTAGTGATGGTTAAGTCTTTGAACGTACTAAACACATGCCGAGATTATGGGAATCGGTAAGCTTAAGTACCTGATCGGCCCGGCAAGGGGACGGCATCCTACCCTTTGAACTTCGGTCCCATGTGCATATGGCGAGTGCAGAGAGTGGTCACGACCCGGCGCCGAACCGTGGCGTGGAGCTCTTGTACTCTCGGAGGGTAGCCCCGATCCACAACCCGAAAAGAAAGGGGAAAAGTTGCACGTGTGACTCTAGGGAGTAACCACGTGACGTGTGTTTGGGTTTCCCTTGCAAGGTTAAGAAATTCGATTCGAATCGTCCGTTTCTCACGGCTATTGAGACTGCTTAACCATTTTTACCCACAGAGTAAGAAGAGGAACAATGATGATGAATGAACTGGTTGGATGGAAAATTTAATGCTTCACCATGTATGCTTTAGATAGCTGCTTACCTAGACTGGCTAACGAAACTAGAATCTTGAGCTAAAAGTTGAAAGTAAGGACCCACTTGTAGATGCTTTTCGGCAAAACAAACCCCTGAGCCAAAAAGCCTGGCATGTTTAGAGTCGGTGGAGTAGTTTCCACTACACGGGTAAGTCTTGCTGAGTATTAGTATACTCAGTCTTGCTTGTGACTCGATTTCAGGTGAGACCTTCGAAGACATGATTGCTAGCTTGACTTGGCCCTGCACTCTTCCCCCTGGTTGGTCGGTGGAATGGGATGCGCCCCCGTCCAACGGAGATAAGGCCGAGTGATGTCTCGTACGGGCTTCATCGAGACATCCTGTATCGTCGAGTAGTTTCCGTTGTTTATTTTCCGCTGCAACTTAACTCTGAAGAACTTATTTATGTTAATTGGAGTATTTGGTTTCTAAGCTCAGAACTTGGCCTGTAATATTTACTTATGTTAATGTCGTAATATTTGCTGGAATGTGGTATTCTCTGGGCTCATCGTCGCATGAGCATTTGTATGTACGTCGCTCGATCCGTGCACCGTGGTTGTATCGGGAGGTTATACCCGACAGACCAGTGGATTACTCCGTTTGAAGTGTAAGGTTAACCGAGAATGCCTTAATGGTGATGGTTAATACACTTGAGCCGGATTAATTCAGGTGGTTCTGCCACAGCTGGTATCAGAGCCGTAGCTGGTGCCACAGCTGGCAACAGCAGACACCAGAGCCGAAATACATACGCCAGAGAATGCTACAAGCCTTAAAAACTCATTTTACTAAAACTTGACTAGAAGGTTGTGTTGCGAAATGCGTTGGTACGTTAAGGATGGTGCCTAGTTCGTAAAGCCCTAAGGGATTATGGGAAAGTTTACTAGGTGGCTATCTAACTTCTATATATATTATCAACTGACTTCCAGCACATTACCTTCTGTCAAAACTTACTTTCATGCACAACCGACCTTAAATTCTGTAACGACGCACTCGTCGCTAAGGTAAGAAGGTAAGGATCCTCAGCCAACTGAGAGAGCTTGGCCTTCCTGTCGGTGATGCGAACCGAACGTTGCCCTCAAGCAGTGGCTTACTTGAGGTGCTGCCAATATGCCAACTGTTAGTTGAACATATTGGGAGTAGAAGGTTTGGCGCAGGGTATGGCGATCGCTGTTCATACCCCCGTCTCATGACGGTACCCCCCGTGAATACGCTATCTCGATAGCGTATGTTAACGTCGTCTGTACGGCGGAAATTGTACAGATATCGTTTCTATAAGTAAACGGTAATGAATACGGACGCTTTCATGAGTGCTGGCATGAAAGGTTCATGAAATATATATGCTTTGTCAATCGTCTGCAGGTACACTAACCGCGATTACGATAAGTTAAGGGACGAGTAGAAAGACTCGACTAGCTATTATAGGAGAGCCGTATTGTGTAAGCCACCGAAACTATCTTCGTAAGACCAAAGCTATTTGGCAATTATTTTATTTTGTGAGGACGAATAGGACTGCATACATCATAAACATATGTATCTGAAATCAAAAATGCGTTGTATGAGAGTGGTAAGGTTCTTGCGTATCTAAGTGTGGTTTGCATAAGGACTATCTAGCGAATCCGTCACAAATCTGCCATGACCAAAAAGAGCGATTTATTGACCCAAGAAAATGACCTTTTCTGGAGAAGTCCATGTTGAAGAAATTGTTCCAAATTTCGTGTTCTATCTTTTGTTCAAAAAATGAAAAATTCTGAACTTATGGATAGTAAGAAATAACAGAAACCTTGGAATGTCAGAATTCTGTCCAGAATAAGCCCTTCTACCTCTTAAATTTTTAGGCCCCTTTCCCGCAGTTTTCTGCAAAAGAGCACAACACAAAACTTGTTCCAAATTTACCCAGGAAGCTGCTGTTAAAATTTGGTAAATTTTGGCTGGGTAGATTTTCCCTGGTGTACGAAACTCTAGCCCTCTGTTCACTGAAAATTCTGGGTAGACAGTAAGGTAAAACCTGAAAAGAAAGACCATCTTAGAGACCTAATTAGCTCTGGAGTTGACTAGCAAAGTTGTTCACAAATACCTTAGGAGTGATCTGGTGAAATTTGAGAATTTTTGGATGAGAACTGTGGGAGTTATGGTTATTTTTGCACACTATACAGAATCTGTCCTTGTGCTGTTCACAGTTTTTCGCTATCTCACTCCATTTGATCTTTTGTTCAGATGGCCGAGCCTGTTGATATGATGGTGGATGAGGATGGACGCGTACATTCGCAGTGTCTCCACTGGGAGGGCTTTCCCTCTATTTTGTGGGATGTTCTGCGTACCGCGGGCTATCTAATTCCCCCACGTTACGCCGGACTGGAGTTTGCAGAAAATGGAGTTACCCAGTGCCGTGTCAACGTGACTATCTTTCCACACCGGTACACCCGGAGTGGCCCGCCTTGGAGCTTGAGGCTGTTGGTCACCGTTTGGCCGATACTTGGGAGCTTGCAGCCATGAGGGCGCTCACCACGTTTTGTGCGCAACGTCCCGAGGTTGTCACACTCACTCCCATTGGATTGTTTCCTGCTGCCCAGGACAACGACCCCTTTTGGCTCAACAGGGTGCAGCACGCACAGTATTTGGTAGACTTTCATGCCCAGGAGACTATCCATACCTCCGTGCGGTGCATGAGTGCACTCTACCGGCTTCAGACTCTCCAGAGTCAGGCACTCGAGCAGCTCACTGATCTTGCTCAGGCCTACCACATGATGGCAGATACCAGGGATGAGCAGATAAAGGAGCTCAGTCAGGATCTTGAGGACAGAGATGCTCAGATTGGCCAACTTGAGGGCCAAATCCAGGAGCAGGACACTCTCATGGGTGAGAGAGATACCACGATAGCACAGTTGGAGGAGCAGCTCCATGATCTGAGCCTTGAGTTGGAGGATGCTAATGAGCACATTCAGTGGCATCATGATCAGAATGACCATCCCCATGAGGACGACATGGAGGAGGATGAGGAGGAGCCACAGGAGATTGATGGTATCTCAGGTATGGATTTCGAGGGTGAGGTACCACAGGCACCTCAGATGGGAGCTCACTCTCCTGCTCACAGCGAGTCGTCCGTCAACGACTTGGATGATTTCTAGAGGACGACCTAGGAGGACTTTTGCACATACTCCTCGATAGGGTAGCCTAACTTTTGGCAAGTGTTGTAATAGGCTAACTAGGAGTTGAGTAACTCTTTTGTGTTGGGTACCCCTGAACCATGTGGATACCCTCAGCATGTAAGGAACGGCGATAAACTTGGGTGATTTCGTTGTAATTTGGTAAACGATGAAATCCACAATCGCTGAGACTTGTCGGAATTTTTATCCATGTCTCCTTGCATTTCTTGGCTGAGTGTTGAATACCAGACTTGTGCTAAATTTTGTGATCTAGGGTCTCACAAAAATTCAGCATCATTGGACCTCGCTAGTTTAAGATATAGGCGAAACCGTACCGGTCAATCTGCTGAAAAACAGCTAAGGCAGTAAGGCAAAGGACGAGCTTTTCGACCCCCTTAGCTACAGTTCTAGCACCGAAGTTAATACCAAAGTGGTACATTCCTAAATTCTCTGACTACTGCCAATGTTGAGATGTTTTGGATGGACCCACAGCAGGCTATGATTTTTTCTCGTAGCAAACAGAGACTCTGTCCATACGTCTAGCTGTGACTTCGGAAGTCTATGACTACACCAATCATTTATGAATCAAGGAAGTAATATGGATCGCGTTGCTAATGGTAACCTTTCACGTTTCAGATGGTTGGATCAACACGTGGCAACCCCGAGGGTTTTGGTGCCGGTGGCAGCCGCTCACGACAATCGCCACCACCCCCGCCCAGTTTGGTGGAAGTAATGGCCGCTCAAACTGAGCTGCTGCGTCAGATTGTGCAAGGACAACACCAGCAGAGGGGTGGGCACAATGCTCACCAACCACAAGCCGCAGGATACACGGATTTCCTAGGGACCCAACCTCCCTTGTTCCATAAGACCGAGGAACCCCTGGACGCAGATGCATGGATTCGCACCATAGAATCCAAGTTCACACTACTTGTGGCCCCATGCTCAGAGGCCAACAAAGCTCGTTTTGCCGCGCAACAGCTTCGCGGTACCGCTCATCTGTGGTGGGACCACTATTTTGCGATGCTCCCGGCTGATCATGTGGTCGACTGGGATGAATTCAAGACCGCGTTCCGGGCACATCATATCCCCGAGGGTCTCATGGAGAGGAAGTTGAACAAGTTCCTGGCACTCACCCAGGGCACCCGCACCGTGCTGCAGTACGCACAAGCGTTCAACAACTTATGTCAGTATGCGGGCTATCACGCTGATACGGATGCCAAGAAGCGTGATCGTTTCCGCCGAGGTCTGAGTACCAAGCTCAAGGAACGTCTGAACCTAGCCAGGGCTGACACCTACAACGAGTTGGTCAATATGGCCATTACCCAGGAAGACTGTATCATGGCGCACCGGGCAGAGAAGAAGAGAAAGGCACCCGCGGGACCATCAAGTGTCCAACCACCAAGGTATCGCATCGTGCAAAATACCGCACCCACAGCTCCACCAAGGGCCCCGCAGCCAGGAAGATGGATTGCCAGACCCCCACAGCAGCCAGGCATGGTACGACCCCCGATGCCTCCACAGAACGGTCCGAGGCCCATTCTTCAACAGTCTCTTCGACCTAGCCTCGCGAATCGCTGTTTCAAATGCGGGAGTTCCAACCACTTCGCACGAGAATGCCCTCAGTCTGGGCAGCCCAACCAAGGTCAAGGATCCAACCCGAACACCAAGAACAGGGGCAAGAGACAGACCCTGCAAGTCAAGCAAGGACGGATTAACTTCACCACGCTTGCAGAGCTTCCTGAAGGAGCCCCAGTGATGTCGGGTACATTCTCTACCCATAACAAGCCTGCAGTTATATTATTTGATTCTGGTGCATCGCATAGTTTCATAAGTGCAAAATTCGGTGCAAAAGTAGGCTTGGATGTTTGTCACACCAAAGGGTCATACATGATATCAACCCCGGGTGGTAAAATCGCTTCAAACCAAATGATCAGACAAGTACCAGTCAAATTGGGTAGTAAAACCATCGACACGGACCTTGTCCTTTTACCTCTTGACGGCATGGACATTATTTTGGGAATGAACTGGACCTTTCTTCCCGAGTCGTTGAGATAAATTCACCTAGTCACGGAGCCACTACCCTTTACCTACCGTTCCTAGATTGTACTAATTCCTGTGCTTATAAGATGGAAGGACTTAAGCCAGATAATATTCCTGTGGTAAACGAGTATGCCGATGTTTTCCCGGAGGACTTACCAGGAATGCCACCAGATAGGGACATTGAGTTCGTTATTGAACTACAACCAGGCACTGCACCTATATCCAAAAGACCATATAGGATGCCCCCTAAAGAATTGGCCGAGCTAAAAATTCAACTCCAAGAACTACTGGACAAAGGCTTCATTCGCCCTAGCGCGTCACCTTGGGGATGTCCAGCCCTATTCGTAAAGAAGAAGGATGACAGTTTGAGATTATGTGTGGACTACCGACCTCTCAATGCGGTAACAGTTAAAAATAAATACCCACTTCCTCGCATCGATGTACTCTTCGATCAATTAGCTGGAGCCAGAGTCTTCTCCAAGATTGATCTTCGTTCGGGATACCATCAGATCAAGATTCGCCCATGCGATGTTCCTAAGACTGCCTTCTCCACACGATATGGACTATATGAATTCTTGGTCATGTCCTTTGGACTCACCAATGCCCCTGCCTACTTCATGTATCTCATGAATTCGGTATTCATGCCCGAACTTGACAAATTCGTCGTAGTGTTCATCGACGACATCCTTATCTATTCCAAGGATGAGGAAGAGCATGCCAAGCACCTTCGCGTTGTTCTTCAGCGACTCAGGGACCATCAACTTTATGCTAAGTTTTCTAAGTGTGAATTCTGGTTGGATACAGTAAAGTTCTTAGGTCACACGATCTCCAGCGAAGGCATTACTGTTGACCCCAGCAAGGTACAAGAGGTGATGGATTGGAAACCCCCTACCTCTGTTCATCAGATTCGCAGTTTTCTCGGCTTAGCCGGTTACTACCGTCGCTTCATCCCGGATTTCTCTCGAATTGCTAAGCCCATGACGGAACTATTGAAGAAGGAAGTAAAGTTTGTATGGAATGAGAAGTGTGAGGAAGCCTTCCACACTCTCAGAGAGCATCTGACTACTGCACCTGTGTTAGCTCAACCCGATAATACCAAGCCATTCGATGTGTATTGTGACGCATCAGGTACTGGTCTAGGATGTGTGCTTATGCAAGAGAATCGAGTGATTGCATATGCCTCACGAGCCCTTCGGCCCCACGACCAGAATTATCCCACGCATGACCTTGAGCTCGCAGCCGTCATTCACGCTCTGAAGATATGGAGGCACTATCTCATGGGTACACAGTGCAATATCTACACGGATCATAAGAGTCTCAAGTATATCTTCACACAAGCCGATCTGAATATGAGACAACGGAGATGGCTAGAACTAATCAAGGATTATGACCTTGAAGTGCACTATCACCCCGGCAAGGCTAACGTAGTCGCTGATGCACTAAGCCGCAAGTCCCATTGCCATTTCTTATCCATGGAGTTCTACCATGAGACATTATGTGCAGACATGAGGAAGCTTAATATGGAAATGGTTTCCCAAGGCACTCTAGATCACATCTCAGTTGAGCCCACTCTTCACGACCAAATCGTCATGGCACAACTACATGATGAAGGAATCAAGATCATCAAACAAAAACTCTCTCTAGGTGAGGAGAAGTATAAGTGTTTCCGCCAGGACCATAAGGGAGTTCTATGGTTCGAAAGTCGTATAGTCGTTCCGAAGAATCGTGAACTCCGCAAGCAAATTCTTGATGAGGCACACCTCTCCAAATTCTCTATCCACCCCGGCAGTAGCAAAATGTATCAGGACCTAAGGCAAAACTTCTGGTGGACTAGAATGAAAAGGGAAATTGCTACGTATGTCTCGGAATGTGACACGTGCCAGAGAGTAAAAGCTAGCCACTTAAAGGTAGCCGGTACACTTCAACCGTTACCTATACCATCATGGAAATGGGAAGACATAAGTATGGACTTCATCGTTGGACTACCAAACACGTCCCAGAGACATGATTCCATATGGGTTATCGTTGATAGACTCACGAAGACGGCACATTTTCTTCCGGTACACACCACCTATTCTACCAAGAAATATGCCGAGATTTACCTTGATCATATTGTTTGCCTGCATGGAATACCTAAGACAATTATTTCCGATCGTGGTCCCCAGTTTATAGCACGCTTTTGGGAGCAACTGCAAACGTCTCTTGGCACAAAGCTGATTCGCAGCTCAGCATACCACCCTCAGACCGATGGACAAACGGAAAGAGTAAACCAAATTCTTGAAGACATGCTGAGAGCCTGTGTCATTCATTATGACAAGAATTGGGACAAATGCCTACCCCTGGCAGAGTTCTCGTACAACAACAGCTACCAAACGAGTTTGAAAATGGCACCATTTGAGGCCCTGTACGGATGAAGGTGTCGAACTCCTTTGAGCTGGTCACAAACCGGAGAACGTAAAATAATTGGACCCGACCTGGTAATCGAGGCAGAGGAGAAAGTAAAAGTAATACAAGCAAATCTTAAAGCCGCACAAGCCCGACAAAAGAGCTATTCTGACAAAAGGAGAAAGCCCCTAAAGTTCGAAGTTGGCGATCATGTCTATCTTCGAGTTTCACCAACCAAGGGAGTGCGAAGATTTGGAATCAAAGGCAAACTAGCTCCCCGTTATATTGGTCCCTACGAAATCATTGAGAGCTGCGGACCCGTAGCCTACAAATTACGACTGCCCCCTCAGCTCAAGGCCACCCATGAAGTCTTCCACGTATCTCAACTCAAGAAGTGTATTCGAGTCCCTACCGAGATTGTGGAACAACAAGAAATATCGTTGGAACCCGACCTCTCGTATGTCGAAGACCCAGTTAAGATTCTGGATCAAAAAGAAAGAGAGACCAGGAGGAAAGTAATTAGAATGTATAAAATACAATGGAATCACCACACGGAAGAAGAAGCCACCTGGGAAACGGAGAGCTACCTGAACCAACATTTCCCTGGGTTTCTTGTCTCAACCACTGGTATGTGCACCCACGCCCACACTAAGAATTACCGAATCTCGGGGCGAGATTCTTGTTAAGGGGGGAAGGCTGTGACAACCCTAGTAATTACATTTCCAAAATCAATGTCATTAGCCTAACTCTATGATTAAACCAACTAATGAAAGGGTGGAAAGAATTAAAACGAATTCAGTTGGAATTCAAATTTAATTTGAGCACATTTGGTTACTTTTGAACTTTTAAATTTAACTTTCAAACCATAAGCCAAATGAGATTTTGCCTGAAACCAAAGTTGTAGAACTTTTTATTTTGAACAACTTTCGTGTTCAAAAGTTTTTGAAATTCAAATCAGAAAGAGGAGAAAACGCCCTGTTTGCACCCAGCCCCCTGAAGTTTTCCAAATTCTTGCATCCAGGTCCCTCGTTTCCCCCCCCCCCCCTCCTCTGCCGCACCGCGCGCGCTCGCCCGCCCGCCGCGCGCCAGGTGGCCGGCGTCGCCTGACCGGCGCGAAGCGCCAGGCCAGTGGCCGCCGCACCACCCCGCCACGGCCGGCTTTGCCCCGCCCCCACGCCGCGCGGCCAGTCAGAGCCCGCGCGTGCTGCCGCGCCCAGCCCGCCGCCCGGCCGCCCAGTCTCCGCGCTCCGCCGTGCCGCCCCGGCCCCCGCGCCCCACTAGTCGCCGCGCCCGCCCTCCGCCCAAGCCGCTGCCGCTGCTGCTTCCCCACTCCGCGCCCGGCACTATCTCACCGCGCTCACGCCATATCGCGGCCGCCCAGTCACCGCGCCCGCGCTGCCGCACGTTGCGCCGGCGTTCTGCCGCCGCCCGCCGCAGCCAGTGCACGCTGTTGCCGTGCCCCGCCCCGCGCGTCGCCCAGGCACCTCCACACCCCCTCCTGTCCCTATAAAAGCACCGCCCCGACCACGCGCGCGAGCCACCGCAGCCCAGAACGCCTCGCCGTCGCCATCGCCGCCGCCGAGCACCACCCGCCCGTGGACAGCCCTCCGCCGCCGCCCACTGCCCAAACTGAGCCCCCAGCCACCACTACATCACCCCACCGCAGCTCGCCGACCCACCCAACGCCACCCAGAGCCACCGGAGCGCCGCCGCCCGCGCTGCCGTCGCCGCCGCCGCCCCTGCTCGCCGTGGACAGCACGACCCCGACCCCCTCCGTCCAAGCCGAGCCCCTGTGCAGCTTCCCCACGCGCCACTGAAGCTCACCGACCGGACCACACCGCCCCAAGCCCGCCGGAGCACCGCCGTCGACGCGAGCCGCGCCGCCGCCGCCTCTGCTCCAACGCCGGCGAGCCCTTCCCGGCCGTCCCCCACCTGAACAACACCCCCACAAGGTAGCCCTCGCACCCCTGAACCTTCCCCGACCCTCGCCCCTCGCCGCCGGCGAGCCCCCTCGCCGGAATTTCGGCCGGCCGCCGTACCCGAGCCGCCCGAGGACCCAATTGCAAGAATTTAAATCTTTAGAAGGGTCTGAGCATAAGATTCAAGGACCTAGTTGTAAAAGAAAGTTTCAAACCTAGATTCAAATTCAGTGAACTTGTAAAATTCGTATAAAATCGTAGAGAATTCAGAAAAATGCAAACTTAACTGTTCTGGAATCCTCAGAACAAACTCTACCACTTTTGTTACAAAAGTTTTCTCAGAATCTCAAAATATTTTGCTCTACTTTAAATAGAAGCTTTAATGGACTTATTTTGTACCCACTGTTCTAGAACAATGCTGACCCTAAATTCTGGGCAGTGATTTAGTTGCTTGATGATTAGGACTGTGTAAAAAGATCAGACCCAAATTCCATCTCTAGCTTTACTGTTTGTTAAACTTAGTTTTATTTCATGTGTAAGTAGA
The DNA here is from genome assembly GCA_032594955.1 of Panicum miliaceum. NCBI lineage: Eukaryota > Viridiplantae > Streptophyta > Magnoliopsida > Poales > Poaceae > Panicum > Panicum miliaceum. The sequence continues at coordinate 40,970,936 of CM064061.1, read as the reverse complement.
ATGTTTTATCCCTGCAGTTAGGTGGTGAGTCACCCATTGAAACTTTACCTATGCTAATGTATTGGTACCTAGAAGCCAGAGAAAAATTAGGAGACTTTTTTATCTCACAGTAACCTAATTATTTGATTTAGGTGCTAATAACATACATTAAATCAAGAAAATAGTATCTTAGCTTGGAAAATTCTCAAACTTTTACTGGGAGATACACTATGGAAGAGGTTGCTGTGTAAAAAGTTTCATGGACAAAAACCCTGTGTAGGGTCCTGTAAAAATGAATCTTTGAATAGCCTAGGTGTAGAATGTCATAATTCCTATGCTCTGAATACTGCATGATAAATCCTACAAAAATTACAGTAGCTTCTGCATGCTTAAGTGAGGGCTCTGTAAAAATCTTAGACTCATTTGTTGCACCAATTGTTCTGTACAAAAAGAACAAGGATCTAACAGCAACTATGCAATGTATTTTTCATAATTAATCTGTTACATAAAATTGGTTGAAACTTTTACAGTAAGCACATCTTTCCTTGATGTGCCTAAATCCAAAATTTCATAACCAGAAACTATCCATTGTAGTAATTACTCTCAAATCGTAATCAAGCACCATTACCACGACTTAAACTTGTGCACTCATGTAGAATCGACGACTCTCGCCGACGGAACTTACGAGCTGGTGCCCGCGTCCGAGAGTGAGCAGCGTGAAGCTCAAGCGAATCTAACTGAAGCTCTTGAAGACCCGAGCACAAGTTCGGAAGATCCCCAAGCGAACTGCGAAGGCAAGCCCCGGAGCATAACCCATTCTTTCCGAAATTATGCAACTCATTACCCTTTGCTTGTGCATTAAGTTTATAGGAGTTGGATGAAAACTTAGTTGCATGATGTCAGGAACCCTTGCTTGAAAACTAGATGTAAGGTTCGATAGAATGCTGTGCTAATAGGACTCCGGTAAAAGTCGAGTGATTTCCTGTCACTCGCGAGAAAATAGGAGTTGAATGACTACTACACGCTGCAATCATAAGGACACGGACGGGTTACGTAACGATGGTTACGATTGAGGCCCGTCTGTCTAGTGAAAAATGCTAAGGCCGCAGGGTGTGGTAGTGATGGTTAAGTCTTTGAACGTACTAAACACATGCCGAGATTATGGGAATCGGTAAGCTTAAGTACCTGATCGGCCCGGCAAGGGGACGGCATCCTACCCTTTGAACTTCGGTCCCATGTGCATATGGCGAGTGCAGAGAGTGGTCACGACCCGGCGCCGAACCGTGGCGTGGAGCTCTTGTACTCTCGGAGGGTAGCCCCGATCCACAACCCGGAAAGAAAGGGGAAAAGTTGCACGTGTGACTCTAGGGAGTAACCACGTGACGTGTGTTTGGGTTTCCCTTGCAAGGTTAAGAAATTCGATTCGAATCGTCCGTTTCTCACGGCTATTGAGACTGCTTAACCATTTTTACCCACAGAGTAAGAAGAGGAACAATGATGATGAATGAACTGGTTGGATGGAAAATTTAATGCTTCACCATGTATGCTTTAGATAGCTGCTTACCTAGACTGGCTAACGAAACTAGAATCTTGAGCTAAAAGTTGAAAGTAAGGACCCACTTGTAGATGCTTTTCGGCAAAACAAACCCCTGAGCCAAAAAGCCTGGCATGTTTAGAGTCGGTGGAGTAGTTTCCACTACACGGGTAAGTCTTGCTGAGTATTAGTATACTCAGTCTTGCTTGTGACTCGATTTCAGGTGAGACCTTCGAAGACATGATTGCTAGCTTGACTTGGCCCTGCACTCTTCCCCCTGGTTGGTCGGTGGAATGGGATGCGCCCCCGTCCAACGGAGATAAGGCCGAGTGATGTCTCGTACGGGCTTCATCGAGACATCCTGTATCGTCGAGTAGTTTCCGTTGTTTATTTTCCGCTGCAACTTAACTCTGAAGAACTTATTTATGTTAATTGGAGTATTTGGTTTCTAAGCTCAGAACTTGGCCTGTAATATTTACTTATGTTAATGTCGTAATATTTGCTGGAATGTGGTATTCTCTGGGCTCATCGTCGCATGAGCATTTGTATGTACGTCGCTCGATCCGTGCACCGTGGTTGTATCGGGAGGTTATACCCGACAGACCAGTGGATTACTCCGTTTGAAGTGTAAGGTTAACCGAGAATGCCTTAATGGTGATGGTTAATACACTTGAGCCGGATTAATTCAGGTGGTTCTGCCACAGTTTAACTCCCAATTCAGCTAGGAGAGCTTCCATCCAAATCGTTTCTGCAGTTGCATTCGCCAACGATTTATACTCGGCTTCTGTACTTGATCTTGAAACGGTGAGCTGTTTTCTAGCACTCCACGAGACAAGATTTATCCCAAAATAAATAGCAAAACCACCTGTAGATCTTCTATCATCTACACTTCCTGCCCAATCAGCATCCAAGAAGGCGCTTAGTAATCTTGAATCTGACTTGTTAATCTTGAGGCCGAGATCAATGGTTCCCTTAATGTACCTCAAGATTCTCTTGACAGCAGACCAATGAGCAGAAGTTGGAGCATGTAAAAACTGACATACTTTGTTGACCGAGAATGCTAGATAGGGGCATGTAAGGGTCAAATACTGCAAAGCACCCACAATACTTCTATACCGAGTACCATCATCAGCTGTCAACGGTGTTCCATCTTCACAAGAGAGTTTTTCTGAAGCTGCCAAAGGAGTAGGAGAGGGTTTACAAGTTTTCATACTGACTCTTGCTAGGATGTCTGTAGCATACTTCTCTTGTGACAACAATATCCCTCCCTGAGTCGGTTTGACTTCAATGCCGAGGAAAAAATTCAGTGTGCCCAAGTCTTTGAGAGCAAAATCAGTCGTTAAATCTGCAAGCAATGCCAGAACAGCCTCCATGGACGAACCAGTCACAATAATATCATCCACATAAATGAGCACGAAAATTGTAGTATTAGACTTGGAGTAGATAAAGAGAGATGCATCAGACTTGGAAGCGTGAAAACTAAGATGACATAATTTTGAACTCAGCCGCGAATAACAAGCTCGAGGAGCTTGTTTTAATCCATATATTGCCTTGTCCAGTCGGCAAACATGATTGGGAAAATGCACAACCTCAAAACCGGGCGGCTGCTTCATATACACCTCTTCCTCTAAAACACCATGAAGAAACGCGTTTTGTATATCTAGCTGCCTCAAACACCATCCCCTTGAGACTGCAATGGATAACACAAGCCGTACCGTAGCTATTTTCACAACAGGGCTGAAGGTATCTTCATAATCAATACCATATCTTTGTTTGAACCCTTTGGCGATAAGTTGAGCCTTGTAATGATCAATGCTACCATCAGCTTTCCTTTTCACTTTGTAAACCCATTTGCAGTCTATCAAGTTCTTGCCGGGAGTTCCTGGAACCAAATGCCAAGTCTGGTTCTTGTGTAGAGCATGTAATTCTTCTTCCATTGCCTTCTTCCAATGTGAATCCGCAAGTGCCTCAGCCAAATTAGTTGGTTCCCCTGTTGCACAGAAGTTTCCCCATCGAACAATGCCATCAAAATTTTTTTTAGGTTGAACAATACCGCTTTGAAGCCGTGTTCGTGGTCGAGTCTGAGCAGAAGGGGTAGTTGCCGCATCAGATGTAGCAGACGACGTAGCCGCAGAAGATCCAACAAGGGAGATCGCCGGTGCAGAGGTTGTCGAGGGCGAACCGGGAGTGTCGTCCTGTTGTTGGGCGCCATGTGTCCTGCTGCCGGAGGGGGCGCCTGACACCGGATGACGTGGTGCGCTGGGACTGGATCCGACAGCGCTGAAGGCACCAGGACTTCCTGCAGGCGTATCGGCCTGGTAATCAGCGCCGACCGAAGCTGAGAGATCAACCTGGTGTTCAACGCCGGCTGTGTCTTCTTCTTCCACATGTGATATAGTTGCGTTTGGAGTGAATCTTGGCTCAAATTGCTGCGGATTTCTTCCAATTTCTTCCTGCATCTGTGATAGAGCACTAGAGACATTGTCACGAGAGTTAGTAACATCAGAATCAATGCGATTTACATTCCCAGGGCTAGTGTTCAAAAGATGCTCGGGAAGAAGAAGAATCTCTTGTTGGAGTCTTGCACCAACATTCTCATGAAGCATGGAGAAGGGAAAAGCAGATTCGTCAAAAATCACATCCCTAGAGATGTAAACACGACCAGTAGAGATATCAAGACACTTGAAGCCCTTGTGGAGAGAACTATACCCAAGAAAAGTGCATCTCTTTGATCGAAAGGCAAGTTTCCTTGTGTTATATGGCCTAAGGTTCGGCCAACAAGCACACCCAAAGACTCTAAGAGATGTGTAGTCAGGTTTTTCCTTGAGAAGAAGCTCTACTGATGTTTTAAAGTCGATAACTTTGCTTGGCAGGAGGTTGATGAGATATGTTGCGGTTAAGAAGGCTTCATCCCAAAATTTAAGAGGCATGGATGCATTTGCAAGAAGGGCAAGGCCAACCTCAACTGTGTGTCTATGCTTTCGTTCAGCTAGGCCATTCTGCTGATGGGCGTGAGGGCAAGAGACACGATGAGAAATTCCTATTTGCTGGAAAAAAGAATTTAGTCCCTCATATTCGCCTCCCCAATCAGTTTGCATGGATAGAATTTTTTTTGTCAAACTTCCTTTCTACAATGTTTTGGAAGTTTTTGAACACTTGGAAAACATCAAATTTTTTACTTAGGAGATAAATCGATGTGAATCAGCTATAGTCATCAACAAAACTCACATAATATGTGTGATGGCCTACAAAAGTGGGAGTAGGACTCCAAACATCAGAATGAATTAACTCCAGAGGCGACATAGACACATTGTTGGATAGGGAATAAGGGAGTTGATGGCTCTTAGCTCGTTGACACGGGTCACAAACCGATTCACTATTTTTGTCATCACAAAACAAAAGATTATTCATGAGGACATGCTTCACAATCTTAGGAGAGGGATGCCCTAAACGACTATGCCATCTATGAGTAGATGGTTTATTGACTCCAAACACTACTCTACTTGGACTTGCTCTTGTTGTGCCGAGATCTAGGGGGTAAAGACCTCCTTCACATCTTCCTCGATGAAGAACCCTCTTCGTGGTTTGATCCTTAATGAGGAAAAAAGTTGGATGAAACTCAAAATAGATCTCATTGTCAGATGTTAAGTGATGAACAGAAGCAAGGCTTTTATGAATACTAGAAACATGAAGAATATTTCTTAAGAGCAAGTTTCTTGATGGGGTATGTAAAGACGCATGGCCAATGTTACTAATGCTCATACCTGACCCGTTTGCAGCATGAACTTGATCATGTCCTCCATACTTGTCACATATTGTTATCTTCTCAAGATCACTGGTAACATGGTCGCTGTCAACGCTGTCCACATACCAGTTAGTATCGCCTCCATATGCTGCTGAGTTTGAGCCACCAGATTTGTTGCTCGGCTGCTGGATGTCCTCATCAAACCTGTACCAGCACTCAAGGGCCGTGTGATTTGGTTTGTCACAGATTTGACAGCGCAGCTTAGTAGTTGTTGCTGTTCTTGGATTTCCAGAATTGCCACCATTGTTGCGACCACGCCCTCGACCGCAATTGCCACCACAACCACAGGAGTTGAGTCCACCACGACCTCTGGTTGCTGCATTGGCCGAGGACTGGAATTGTTGACCACCAGAGCCCGAGCCATGATCCTGAAGCATCTGCAGCCGCATCTCATATGCAACAACTTGTGCGTACAGATCATTAAGGGAGATTGGATCTGATCTTCCTAGGACTGATGAAACAATAGGATTGTATTCATAATCAAGACCATTAAGAATAAAAGATACCATCTCCTCATTGTCAATCGCTTTTCCAGCAGCAACAACTTCATCTCCTATGGCCTTCGTCTTATTGAAGTATGCACCGATGCTCATACTTCCCTTCTTGGTCAAGGAGCTCTTATCCCACTTGGTCAAGGATCTAACTGACTGTGATTTTGATGATTCGGACCTGACCACAAGAATTTGTGATCTTAAGGCATCCGGACGAAAATCAAAATCCTCTATAAAAAAGGGTAAAGCCCACAAACAATACGATAAACGAAATAAAAGTGTTTCTTCATGAAAGGATTCTACTGGAATAGTAGAGGTCTTTCAGACTTGGCTAAATATCGTTATGTATCGGAAGCAATCAAGGATCACAACCTCGACTTCGTGGCTGTCATCGAAACCGGAAAAAAAGACATGTCCAAAGCAAATCTTAATTGTCCCTCTGGAGGCGCAGATTTCACCTGGCATTGTCTTCCCCCTAGGGGACGGTAGGGTAGCATACTGTTGGGGATCAGTTTAAAGGTGCTAGATGTATCTATTATAGTGGAAGGTGAATTCTTCATCAAATTCCATCTTCGCAACAAAAATGATGACTTCAAATGGATTCTGATGGCGATTTATGGTCCGGCTCAAGAAGACTTTAAAACAGCCTTTCTATCTAAGCTTGTCCAAACTTGTCAACAAAATCCTTTACCCACATTAATAGGGGGGACTTTAACATAATGAGACACAGTAAAGAGAAAAATAAGAACAATTTTAACCCCCGCTGGCCTTTCCTGTTCAATGCGGTCATCGATAGCTTCGATCTTCGGGAGATAGATTTGACAAGGCGAAAATTTACCTGGGCAAACTCTCTTCCGGATCCGACCTATGAAAAACTAGACAGAGTTCTAATGACCACTGAGTGGGAATTTAAATATTCGATGGTAAGGGTGCAAGCGCTGGACAAGGGAGTTTCAGATCATGCTCCGTTACTGTTGGATACTGGCGAACTGTCCTTTACGGGGATTACTAAGCAATTCAAAATGGAATTGAGGTGGCTATCTCATGAGGACTTTAGAGATCGGGTCATTGAGATTTGGAATAAACCGGTGAATAGCCAAAATGCGGTACAAAACTGGAACCGGAAACTCGGGTCCTTGAGGAAACACCTAAGGGGCTGGGCGGGACACAAACATGGAGAGTACAAAGCACAAAAACAAAACTTTCAGGCGGTTGTAACAACCTTGGATACATCGGCAGAGACTAGATTACTTACCCATGGAGAAAGAGAACAGCTAGAAAATGCGCGTGATGGCTTGATTAAGCTCTTACGTGAAGAAGAGCTCAAGTTCTATCAGTGAGCCAAGGCTACCGATGTCCTCCTAGGGGATAATAATACGAGGTACTTTCAGATGGTTGTGAATGGCAAACATTGCAAGAAACGTATTTTCTCTCTGGATCACGATGGCGCCAAGGTTGAGGGCCAAAATAACCTCAAAGATTATATTACTCAATTTTATAAAGTTTTATTTGGCCCTTCAGAGGTGAATAATTTCTCTCTTGATGATAGCAGATTAGATGACATACCACAAGTCAGTCAGGCTGAAAATGATTTTCTCACGGCTCCTTTCACTGAAAAGGAGATTCGAGATGCAGTTTTTAACATGGAACACAACAAAGCACCAGGCCCCGATGGTTTCCCGGTTGAATTTTACCAGCAATTTTGGGAACTCATCAAAGGGGATATGATGCAAATGTTCTATGAACTACATAGCGGTGACCTCCCAGTGTTCAGCCTGAATTTTGGGGTCATTACGTTACTACCTAAAACACAAGATGCAAGCAAAATTTTGCAGTACAGACCCATCTGTCTACTGAATGTAAGCTTTAAAATTTTCACAAAGGTAGCGACTAGTCGAATCAACTCAGTTGCAGATCGCTTGATCAGCCCCACATGAACAACTTTTATGCGAGGTCGCAACATACTAGAAGGGGTAGTCATTCTCCATGAAACTGTCCATGAGTTACATCGCAAAAATCAGAGTGGAGTAATAACTAAATAGATTTTGAAAACGCATACGACAAGGTGCGGTGGGATTTCTTATTGCAAACGCTGCGGATGAAAGGATTTTCAACCAAGTGGATTGGCTAGATTAAATCCTTCATTTCCGGCGGGAGTGTAGCGATTAATATCAATGATGAAGTAGGACCTATCTTCCAAACAATAAAAGGACTTCGACAAGGGGATCCTTTATCACCTATACTATTTAATATCATGGACGATATGCTCACACTCGTCATTAATAGATCGAAAATGGAAGATCAGCTGCGTGGAGTGGTGCCCCATCTTGTTGATGGTGGCTTATCGATTCTACAATGCGTTGATGACACTATCCTGTTCTTGGAACATAACCTAGAACAGGCTCAAAACATGAAGTTAATTCTTTGTGCTTTTGAACAGTTATTAGGATCGAAAATAAACTTTCAAAAGAGTGAAATTTTTTTGCTTTGGTGAAGCCAAAGAACACGAAAATCAGTACATGGAGCTGTTTGGATGCAATTCAGGTGCTTTCCCAATACGATATCTGGGTATCCCGATTCATTATCGGCGGTTGTCAAATAAAGATTGGTTGAAAGTACAAGAGCGGTTTGAAAAGCGTCTCAGTAGCTGGAAAGGAAAAAATCTTTCCACTGGAGGACGGTTAACTCTAATCAATTCCGTTCTTAGCAGCTTACCTATGTATATGATGTCCTTCTTTGAGATCCCAAAAGGAGTCCGTAAAAAGTTGGACTATTGTCGATCACATTTTTTTTTGGCAAAATGATGAACACAAAAGGAAATATAGGTTAGCAAGTTGGGATATCCTGTGTCAACTAAAAGAACAAGGGGGACTAGGGATTCAAAACTTAGAGCTTAGAAATATTGCATTGCTTAGTAAATGGCTGTACCGACTGATCACAACAGATGGAACATGGCAACAGATCCTACGCAATAAATATCTAGGGACTAAGCCGCTGGTGCAAGTCTAATGGAGGAGTGGAGACTCTCACTTCTGGGCAAGTCTTATGTAAGTCAAGTCGGAGTTCCTGAGATTTGTAACACTCCACATAAATAACGGGTCCCAAGTGAGATTTTGGGAGGACACCTAGCTTGGTAATAGTCCTCTACGATACCAATATCCACAGCTTTATAACTTTGTTAGGAAAAAATAGGATACGGTGGGCGAGGTGCTAAGTACACCAAATCCTAATCTATCCTGGCGTAGTGATCTCATAGGAAACAAATTAGTGATGTGGAATAACCTGGCGTCACAGATTGCATCGGTTGTCCTTACACAGGAGGATGATGATTTTAGGTGGAACCTAGAATCGTCAGGAGTTTTTACGGTGAGATCACACTATCGAGGTCTAATCAATCAGGACATTCCAATTGTAAATTAAGGGATCTAGAAACTAAAAATCCCATTAAAAATTAAAATATTGCTTTGGTACCTCAAACGCGGTGTAATTCTCACAAAGGATAATCTTGCGAAATGAAACTGGCAAGGCAATCAACAGTGTTGTTTCTGTCATGAAAATGAAACGATACAACATCTATTCTTTGACTGTCGATTCACAAGGATGGCTTGGGCTACGGTGTACGCAGCATGGGGCCTTTCCAAACCTCGCACTATATCATCTATGTTTGGTAGCTGGCTTACGGGAATACCAAAAAATTACAAACCCCTTGTGCTTGTAGGAGCAACAACATTGTGTTGGTCTTCTGGCTCTGCAGAAATGCTGTTATTTTTGAGAACAAACATTCTTCTTTTTGCAGGTACTATACTCGACTACTCACTAGATCCATACAAGGGCTATCCTACAACAGCCTACCTCCCAGGAGGTGCTTGTTGTGGCATCTCGGTTCTTGGAGCGGGTGGTCAAGGAATTTTTTACCCGGGCACATGGATGGCAGTCTAGTCGTAGGATTGATAGTCATTAGTTTGTCCGCTATTTTTTAGACTATATTAGGCTGTGTGTCGTTTGGCAGAGGCCGGGAAAGTTTCAAGTCGTTGTATCATCTTGGTGTAACTTCTTGAAATCAATAAAGTTTCCCTTTTTCAAAAAAAAACTTCCCTTCTTGAGACTTGCGAGCTACAGTCTCAGATTTGTGATTCATGCACGTGATTGTGCCGAAAACATACCCTCTAGTGCTGTCGATACTTCAGACGCCTTTATGAGGGTTGCAACCTGTGCCAACACCAATGATGACAGGGAGTTGACCAGGAACCCGAGTACCTGTTGGTCTTGCGCCAGCCGGATCTTGTACGCCGTGTTGGAGATGGCCTCTTTGGTCTTCTCATCTTCAATCGTCTTGGGCGGCTCCAGAGTAGTACCATCAAGGATTCTGATGAGACGAGCACCCCTTTTTGGTGGAAGTACCTGTGCCTTACAACATGTAGTTGTCGGCGGTGAGCTTCTCTGAAACTGCCGGCCCAAATGATGATGGTGTGCTGGAAGACGACGAAGCCATGGCAGTAGATGTATCAAAGGAAGGTAGCTCTGATACCATGAAAGGGTTCACAGTATTTAGGTTAACGTGGCTGCCTATCTTGGCAAGTCCACGGTTTCATGTTAATATATATAGGGAAATTCCCTTGAACAAAATACATATGTTTGATTACAACACAGACTCCATTATGTCGGTTTGAACTAACTATAACTTGTCTATCTGAACTAGTTCTATTCTAAACCGATCATACAAGTGTCCATGACACATATGAGAGCTTACAAGAGATAACTCTAACACGACGTCGTCCTCGTCAACCCAATCATCACCAGCGTGCGGCGGAGACGCGAAGTGGCAGGTCCCTGATAACTTCCGCCACCCTGAAAATGGCGTAGACGTATCCGAAACATTTTCCACAAGTGGCGGCTTCACCTTCGGTTTCCCAAGGCGGACGAGGTAGTCGTTCAACTCCTTGAACGAATCCCTCATGATGCTGATTGCCCAGGCATCGCCCAAGCCGAAGGGGTGGTCCAGATCGAACCCTGGATCTTCAGGCGCTAGAGTAGGAGCCGGAGCCGGCGCCGGAGCAGGGGCTGGAGCAGGGGCTGGTGCAGGAGCCGGGGCCGGAGCCGCAAAAGGAAGAGGCGACCGACGATGGCGACGACGGCGAGGGGAGGAATAAGGCAATGGCGATGACGACAACAAGTCCACTTGAACGTAGTGGCGACACCTGAAGCAAGAGCCGGAACCTGACATCGTCATTGTACGTAAGGCGCGCGAGAGCAGAGGTGTGAGGAGAGTGACAGCAGGGGTGTGAGCAGAGCGGCCGGCCTTACAGTATATAATGGCGATGGCCAGAGATCGTGGGATCGAGAGATGAATGCGAAATGGCGCGCGGTTGCCGAGATGGCATGCGCGTGCACAGAGAGGTTACCGGTGGTTGCGATTCCCAGTAGCCGTGTCTTTGAATGTTCCCAGCATGCAGTTTCATGTGACATTGGTGATGGGCAACATATATCGCGCTCACCTTTCTCTTTCGTTTGAAAATATAGGACGACACATAGGTGACGGGCGATATATGTTGCCCGTCACCTGTATTCATGACGTAGGTGACGGGTCTATTTGATGTCATAGGTGACGGGCCACACATATGTTGCCCGTCACCTATTTCCCTTTTCTCCCATTTGAAGCCACCCCTTTGACTTAGTTCTTTACGTCTCCCATTCAAAACCCTAGGTTAGTGCCCACCTCCTCGCCTCCTCGTCGTGCCAGCAGGCGTCCACCCGCCAGCGCCGAGCCACCGCCCGCAGGCAAGGAGGAGAGCGGGGCACATCATCGCACCTCCTCATCGCGCGAGTAGGGGCCGCTGCCGGCACCCACCTGCCGGCGCCGAGCCGCCGCCCACAGGCAAGGAGGAGAGCGGGGCACGCCGTCACGCCTCCTTGTTGCGCCAGCATGCGCCCGCCCGCCGGCGCCGAGCCGCCGCCCACAGGCAAGGAGGAGAGCGGGGCACGCCGTCGCGCCTCCTCATCGCGCCACCAGGTGGCCGCCCGCCGGCATCGAGCTGCCACCCGCAGGCAAGGAGGAGAGCTAGGCACGCCGTCGCGCCTCCTCGTCGCACCACCAGATGCCCGACCGCCGTTCCTCTCCGCCGTTGTCGGTATTTTATATTGCTTCTAGACAGATCTAGTTACTTTTCATTAATTGAATGAACGAATGAACATCACGAAAATAGCAAAGCTGGAAATCCTACTGATATTTATTGGCAAGTGATGATATGGGAGAGTGAAGCACTCATTGCCATCTTTGCCAAATAACATCCATGCCAACCTCCACCTCAGTGTTCACCAGGATAGATTGAGAGATCGATACGAGAGTACAAATTAAAGCAAATTATTCTTATAAACTATTGTGTACTTGCACATGAACACCTCTACCTCAAAAGGCATGAAGCACATGCCACACAACGAGGCTGAGGTGTTCATGGCAAGTATACAGTAGCTTATACCTTTCGAGGTTGAGGTCTTCATGGACCGTTATAATCCAAATATATCTCTCCCAGTTCTGATGCCTTTTGAAATGCTAAATAATGTGATTTACTTGTATTAGTTGATGAAAATGAGTATATTGAGTTGGATGTTTTTATTTTTGCAAAATGAGTATGTATATATGTGGATTTATTAGTGAAATGTGAATGTTTGAATGTGGATTTTCAAAATGAAGTGAAAAAGGTGTATATGTGGTATTTAATTTGTATTAAGAAGAAAATATTTTGATACTCTAATGATGTATTTATTTAGGCTCCCATTGAAACCATCACGAAGTTAAAAAAATCTTTGTTTTGGATATGTATATGTCGTTAACCTTGATCCTGCGGTGTTGATATGGCCATTCGAGGCCAACATCGATATCCGCTATACGGTGCGGTATAGGGACGTGATGAAGGAGTACGGTTTTTGTCCCAATGCAAAAATCCTCAACTTTTTAGCTGGGGACTTCTTTGTTGGGACCAAGGTCGTACTCTTTCATCACGTCCGTATACCGCACGGTGTCGCGGATATCGATGTTGGAACCAAATGATAGTGTCATCACCGCGAGGTCAAGGTTGACGACATATGCATATCCTAAATAAGGATTTTTTTCTTTCTGATAGTTTTTGCATAAAGGGCCTGCATAAATGTTCTAAACCATTATTGCATCCCATATGACATGGGACGATAAGTGTTCGCCTCAAACTGAAGAGTATCAAAATAATTAGATTTTAGAAATAACCTTTTTTATTTGCATGTGCAGATGTGGTTTACTTGTATTAGTTGATGAAAGTGGGTATATTGAGTTGAATGCTTATTTTAGAATAGATATGAATGTGTTGGATTACATTGCCTGATTGTTGCATTCATATTGAACTTCTAACTGACTGTTGGATTCATGTGATTATTGTACAGTTTGTTGTGGAAAAATGCAATAGTTTGTCACACTTGGTGGGTGTTTCTGATGTAAACTGTGTGATATATGAATGGTGATTTAAATATGCAGTATATAGTCTCTATTCTATGTGTTTGCAGGATCAAGATGGCTGCTAAATTCTAGCTGTGCTCCAGGATGCAGCCAGAAGCCAAAATGATCCTGCTGGGGTCTAGTATCAAATGTAACGGGCAACAACCAAAGCCGGTCACCTTTAATATACACCAGGTGATGGCACTTGGAAGCACAACCCGTCAGCTTTAAAAATTCCAAGTGACGAGTGTTGTTCTATGCCCGTCACTTATGCTCGAGCCATAGGTGACGGGTTATGTGTTAGGCCCATCACCTGTATTGGACAAAGGTGACGGGTGTAGACTTCATACGGGGGGCCTGATCACCAAGAAAGGTGACGGTTCTCTAGTGAAGTCCGTCACCTATTACGTCACATAGGTGACGGGCAGACACCCGTCACCTTTCTATTCAAAACAGTGACGCAGTAGAAGTGACGGGCTCTATGCCCGTCACTATAGGGAGATGATACCCGTCACTATAGGGCTTTTCTTACATAGTGGCTAAAATCTCATTTCAGCCCACAAACTCGGCCCAGTGCCCCAGCCCACCCGGACCAGCGACCAGGCACCGCGAACCCTAATCACCCCACCTCTCCCCACCCATCCGAGTCCCCAGCCACCAGCTCCATGACCGAACCCCTTCCTCCCGCCTCTCCCTCTCCGCGACTCCACCTGACTGCCTCCGTCCGCCTGACGCCGCCTCCCTGGCTCGTGGCTCCCCTCGGCTCGATGTCGACGCGGCACGCCGTCCCCTGCCCCCAGGCAGCCCCACGTGGCCGTGGCAGGGCGTTCTGGATCTACCACAGCTACAGATCTGACCTGTACTACCGGCTGGGAACCCCTAGTTAGTACCGGTTCCCCGCCCGATACAACGAGGTCGGTACTAAATAGGCCGCCATTTAGTACCGGGTGCGACGACTGGTACTAAATGTGGCATTTAGTACCGGCTGGTGTTACGAGCCAGTACTAATTTCTTTTTTTGTTTAATTTTTTTTCTTATTTTTCTTTCCTTTTGCTTTTTCAGTTTTAATTCATATTCTTATTCTATCCATTTGTGTATAGCTAGCATTCGTATTCGTAATTATATTAAATTTGTATTCGTATGTAGCATAGCAAAGACACAAGTACAAACATATAAATTAGTTATAATTTGTGACGATTATATATATATTAATTATATAATACAAGTATGCACATAAGTTGTTTCTGTACAAGTACTTCAAATATTAGTTGGGGTTGTCCTCATCGTCCTACCTGTCTAGATCAAATAGGCCCACGCTTACTCTATGATCTGCATAAAATTCTCCCCTTGGATTTATAACCTCGTTGACCAGGAATCCACGGATTGCTTCTCGAACTGCCTTAACTCTTTTCGGTTTGATGAGGTCTTCTTTCATTCTACTAATCTGTAACGTACAAACATCATTTTATTTAAAAATCAAAACATGTATGGAATTAAATGAATAAAATTGTTCTTAATTTTTTACGTACATCGAATTATTTTTGTGTCATTTTCTTTGGACCGCAAAATGAGTCGATGAACTCACATACATAGTAGCCACATAAGTTATTTCTGGGTGCCTATCTCAAACACTGTATATATACATGGTTTATGTGGTGTTTAAAGAAATGGAACTAGATGTGCGAATTGTATTCATACTGGAACATTCATTTTGATATGAAGTTCAGCCGGGTTGTCTGAGACTCCTATGTGCTTTTTGAGGAAGCGAGCCCATGCTTTTTGGATTTGGTTTATGAGGTTTTGATATGCTTCTACCGGTGTTTTCTTAGGGTCGAGCACCACAAGTTGGGATCGATCAATCTCGAAAGAGAGCGAGATCCAGTGAAAGTTGTTGATACATGTATACTGATGAAAAGTTGGATATGCTTATTAGTATCAAATTGAAGGAATGACAAAAAGAGTCGAAGGACTTACTTGAAGTTGTACGACAACAGAATGAATTAACAAGTATTCTGCCCATCTAAGGCCATTAATATATTGTTCTCGGTTCGATTTGGCCATTTGCGTACACTATTCTCATTTATAACATCTGAGTCCATCAAGCCGATGTTATAGTACCTCCTTCTTCTGCATTCTTGCACCTTCATCCTATACATCATACAAAACAAAGAGGGGATGAGAAAGCACAGAAGTAGTAGAGCTAGAATATAGAAATGACAGGAAACACTTACATAGCAAATGCACTGATAAGGGACTTGTCCAGGGTGTCTTGATGGTATAGAAACTAAAGACTCTCAAACTCGATCCAGACGTCAGCAAGCCCATGATAAAAATCAACATGTTTAACCCGAGCCACGAACATGTAGACTCCATCTGTAGCGGCCTTCAAGTACCATTGATGCAACTCACGTATTCTCGTTGGTAGCATGTCCACCAACTCTGGCCACATAAGAGGTTCACCCAATTTAAATGGTTTTGTTCCCAACCCTGGGTGTTTCGGCACTTCAACCTCCCCTCGGGGTTGAGCTTTTTTGATATTCGTTTCCATCACAAACTCGGCCGTAGCTTCATCCTCTTTTGAAAGCACTTTAAGTGGAGGTATTGATTGTTTGGGTTGTTCTCCGAACTGGGGGACTTGGTTGTACTGACGATTATTGTTCTTCTCATAAGGCTTTATGATTGAGTGGTCGTAGTCCGACAATGTTTCTTTCTCTCTTGGTTGGCACATCTGTACGAAGAACTTCTTCCCTTTTGGATCCACTGGTTGCTTCAGCTCAGGCTTCCTCAACGCTAATTGTTCTCTAACCTCCTTTCCCACATGGTCATCCAATTCCTCTTGACTCATATCATATGCTAACTTCTGCGGTTGAGGCTTCTCTTTCTTCTTAGCTGGGGGCCTCTTCGCCCTTGGAGGTGGCGGCGGCGGGACCCAAGCCTCTGTGTTGTTCTTCGCCCTAAGAGGTGGTGGCGGCGGACTCATGCTTTGGTCCCTTTGAGCAGCACGTGATGGCGGATCCATGCTAGGATCCCTTTGTGGAGATGGTGACGGCACATCCATGCTTGGGCCCCTTTCTGCTGGTGGTGATGGTGGCGCTGGATTCTGAGATGATGTTGCGCACTCTGTGTTTCCTTGCGGAAATCTTATGTAACGCTTGTTCCAACAAGTCCAGGTGTGGACGGCATCTTGTAGTTCCTGTTCTCCGTCACCTCCACGGATCTCGAGGTCCAGGTTTTCCCATCCTTTTGTGACCCAGTCAACGATGGCTGTTGGCTTTTCGTAGTGTCATCACTAGGATAGGTGTTCCCAGCAATGCCGCAAGAAATGTCGTGTGGTATTTCTTACATTACAGAGGGATCCACATGCGTACGGAGTACCGTTGTAGCATTTTACCCGTGGGTACGGGGTCATATTTATATTTCCGCAGGGAAGGCGGCGATTATTGGAACAAATAAGTTGGTTGAATAGCTCTATCATGGATATTCACTTGCATAAACAGGGGTAAGATAATATATGGATAAGAGGTAGTGTGACACACAAGTTACTCAAGCTCTCGCTGTATGCAAAGACTACGGGAAGGGAGAAAGGAAGAAGAAAGCTAATCTAAGAACTTATGTACTCCTAGCGAAGCATACATATTATACAATCCACTCATAAACATACACATGATTAGGATCGGGCTCTAGGCCTCCAGACACTACCGGGAGAACCGCACAAGAATGGAAAGGTGGCCACTAGGTCTTCACGGCTATTTTATGCACCTCCTACAGCTACTCCACAAATGGGGTGGGTTACGCTAGACGGACAGGGTTGTCACCACCTGCCGCCTACCTCATCAAACCATGGTATAGAGCCGCATCCAGCAACACTAATTAACCCAAACACCACATCTGCGCTATTGAGCGATACTCTAACATTCCGCACGGTAAGAACGTTAGAGCAAATATATGAAAACTGGAGCTGTTGCTGTAACCTAGATGTCTTACCACGTCTAATCATGCAAGGTATATGGCATAGATATAAACTAAGCGTGGCATACATATCCGAATACATAGAACATACACTATACGAATACGCTAAGCTAGAAGATAACTCTATTAAGGAATTCCGAATTTTACAAAGGAGAGGAAGAGTAAAACCCATACCGAACACTCCTAGGCAACTTCGGGAACCGAAGAAGAGCTATTTCACCTAAACTCCACTATCTTAAAGACTAAGCAAGAGAGAAACTTGAGAGAGAGCAACTTGAGGTGTGTCTTCATTTGTAGCACCCCCTTGTATTTATAGGGGTGAGTGGGGGGGTGTGTAGCAGCTCCTCGGCAGGATTCACCAGGAACCGACATGGAGGACCAATGGGGAAGTGCCACGTCGAAGGAGGTGAGGCGGTGGCTTTCTCCTGGTTCGGCTGCCCCCTTGGTTCGGTCGAACCAGGCCCGGCTCAGACCGGTGTCAGCCGCCTCTGGGTGGCTGCCATGTGGGCCCTGGTCACTCCTGCACGTGGCTTGGGTCCTTTCTAAGTCGGTTGCATGCTCTGGTGGGCCCTCCAATCCATGGGAGGCCAAATTGCGCGCTCTGATTGGTCGACGTCACTTGCCTTGGATCGAGGTGCTTGTTTACACTTGATTTCTGCTCAATTTCCCTACAATGCAAATTCTCCAAGGGGA
Source organism: Panicum miliaceum (assembly GCA_032594955.1). Taxonomy (NCBI): domain Eukaryota; kingdom Viridiplantae; phylum Streptophyta; class Magnoliopsida; order Poales; family Poaceae; genus Panicum; species Panicum miliaceum. The sequence continues at coordinate 40,953,000 of CM064061.1, read as the reverse complement.
ATGTGGAAATGACATTATTCTAGGTAAATATGCAAGTTAAGTATGCTAATTATCCTAATTTTCTGGTCAAATTGAGGCTCAAAATTGGAATCTATATCTTTCAGGAATCGGCACGCCATGAATTATCCCGCCTTGAACAGGTACTTCAGCAATATCCTGAGCCACCACTTTGATCTTTCTCCTTTGCTGATAAAGAAACTCGTAGGGGTCCTCACTTTGATGTCGTCCACAGGGTAATGTTGCTGGTTGTCCGCAACCTGTTCTGATCGGTCATCGGCTGGGTGCTCCGTGGAAGCAACACTACTACAGCATTGAGGGCCGGGGCTACTCTCCATATTTGGAACTGATGGAGCTTCTTGTTGTCGCTGGCTAGCCGCTAATGCACCTTCAATCGAAGCTACTCGTTCTTCAAGGGCATGTACTTTTTCTTCCTGCTCAGCCTTCCTTCTGCATCAGTTCGATAAGTCTCGATATCTGCACTGAAGCAATGCTTCCATGGAACTACATGTCGGTGTTTTACCGCCAAGCCCACCGAGGGATACCCCCAAGGTTGTAGGTTGTAGGTAGGGTGTCGTCGAGATCAGGAACACAAAGGTGTAAGGAACACAATGTTTTGACAGGTTCGGGTTGCCAAGAGCGTAACACCCTACGTCCTGTGTGGTTTGTATTGCCTTGAGGATTATGAGATGTTTTGGAGGGGTCTCTGCCCACCCTTATATACTCTGGGGGGACAGGACACGACCTAAGGAGTCGTACCCGAGTACTACTCAGGTAGTTTCCTTCTGTCCAACTAGTCCTAGTTCTATACGACTAGTTACAATGAGGCTATGGTATGGCCCATGTGCCATCCCCTATTATAGAAATATGTATGCCACGTGTGCAGTCCCACTGCCCTAGGTCTAGCAAGCCCCCGAGCTCATTGTAGCCGAGTATTGCAGGCTTCCGAGTACTTCAGGAAAGTGTCTTCAGGTCTATGCTAAGTCCCCTTGAGAAGGTGTCTTCCGAGTACTTTCTTGGCTACATCGAGGTTGTGAGGTGTGTTGGCGTTTCGTATCATCATCACTAGGAGGGGTGTTCCCAGCAACGGTGCCAGAAATGTCGTGTGGTATTTCTTACGTTATAGATGGGTCCGCAAGCTCACGAAATACCGTTGTAGCATTTTACCCGTGAGTACGGGGTCATATTTATATTTCCGCAAGGAAGGTGGCTGTTATCGGAACAGATAAGTTAATTGAATAGCTCTATCATGGATATCCATTTGCATAAACATGGGTAAGATAATGTATGGGTATAGAGGTAGTGTGACACATGAGTTACTCAAGCTCTTTCTCTATGCAAAATCTACAGGAAGGAGAAAGGAAGAAGAAAGCTAATCTAAGGACTTATATACTTCTAGCTAAACAGTTTACACAACACACTTAGGCACTAGGCCCCCAGGCACTACCGAGAGACCGCACAAGAAATGGCAAGGTGGCCACTAGTTCTTCACAGCTATTTTATAAACCTCCTACAGCTACTACACGAACGGGGAGGGTTACGCCGGACGGACAGGGCTGTCATCACCTGCCGCCTACCTCATCTAACCATGGTATAGAGCCGCATCCAGTAACACTAATTAACCCAGACACCATGTGTGCGCTAATGAGTGATACTCTAATGTTCCGTGTGGGTAGAACACTAGAGCAAACATACGAATACTGGAACCGTTGCCGTAGCCTATATGTCTTACCACGTCTAATCATGCAGGATATAAGGCATAGATATAAACTAAGCATGACATACGTATCTGAATACACAAAACATACACTAAGCGAATATGCTAAGCAAGAAGATAATTCTATTAAGGAATTCCGAATATTTCAAAGGAGAGGAAGAGTAAAACCCATACCGAACACTCGTAGGCAACTTCGGGAACCGAAGAAGAGCTACTTCACCTAAACTCCACTATTCTAGAGACTAGGCAAGAGAGAAACTTGAGAGAGAGAAACTTGAGGCGTGTCTTCATATGGAGCACCCCCCTTGTATTTATAAGGGGTGAGTGAGGAGGTGCACAGCTGGGCATTTTGGCCCTAGCACCTGGAACCGCCATTGGGAGCCAATGAGGAGACTCCACGTGCAGCAGGTAAGTTGGTGGCGCCTGGTCTAGTTCGGCTGACCTGGCTGGTTCGGCCGAACCAGCCTGGCCACCAACCGACCTCAGCTTCGGCTGAGAGGTTGACACGTGGGCCCTGGTCACTCATGCGCGTGAGTTAGGTTTGTCCTAAGTTGGTTGCATGTCCTGGTGGGCCCATTGATCCATGTGAGGCTGAACAGAGTGTTCGTATTGGTCGATAGCTTTTGCCTTGGATTCAAGGGTGTGTTTTCCCTCCATTTTCTGCTTCAATTTCTGCTTTGCAAAATCTTAAAGGGAAATGTGGAAATGATATTATTCTGGGTAAATATGCAAGTTAAGTATGCTAATCATCCCAATTTTCTGGTCAAATTGGCGCTCAAAATTGGTCTGTAGCGAGCATCAACAAGAACCCCCAAGCTGTCCTTTGCTCGTCCCGAGCAAAACAGGACAAATCAGGTTGTTGATCAGAAAATTGTTAGGACTCGTTACCTGCTGTCTTGTCATATCTCGAGGCATAGATGATGTCCTTGAGGTTGAATATGATTGGCATGAGTACTTGGCCCTTGTTACCTCCATCATCTATGGGACTTATGAGCTTCTCCTCGTCTTGGGATGTTGAGAGTTAGAACAGTTGACAGAGCAATACTTACCTTCCCTTTGTTTAGCAATCCATCTAGAGGTTTTCTTTTTGAATTTGTAAATCAAGACTAAGTTGCTTGAATGAACCTCTCGGATCACTCAATGTGTATTAGACCTTACCAGGGCACTTCTCCTCTTCTCATAACAAAAGCTTTTGTGGAGCTCAAGGTATGGAACGGATGAGGCATACCTGCATTTCATATAATTCCAAGACAAAGAGTGGATCCATGGAGAAAACAAGTCATACCCCAAGATCAAAATGTGCGTGTGTGTGGGTGGATGATGGTATGACTACTCCTTTTTGCTTGTGACAACTCTCCTCCTTATTTGCTTTTGTATTTTTTCTTTTAGACATAGCTATCCCTTTTATTCTCTTTTCTTTTTTTTGGGTCATGCTTGTTTGGCATGCCATCTTTCCTTTCTCTTTTTTTTTTCTTTTTTTTCGGGGATGACCAAGTCTAGTTTCTTTTTATGGGTATAATGAGAGATCTCCAACTTCATGGAGTATTTATTTTATGGATGGATGGACTTGCTAATTCCCAGTGTAGGAATGTTGCAATGAGTGTGACGTGCATGTGATCTTGATCAAGAGGATATGAAAAGCATCTCACTAGGGTCACAACAATTTGGCAAAGCTCAATGAAATAATAAGCAACATATGTATAGGGTTTTCAATGTATGTAACATATGGCTCTGGTAGGACTTGGAACATCATTGAGGAACTTATCTTTCCCTTTTTATTTTTGAAAACAAAGACTCCAGATATCATGCTTCACTTAGAAGAAGATTAATAAGCTCTATCTTCTATATCTAAACTCACAACAACTTAGACTTGGATAAAGCATGTGCAACCCACGAGATGTTCGGGTTAATGGCACAAAGGTTTAAACAACCAACAAGCTCAAACTTAGGATACACCATGCTTTCAGACTAGGCAAGACAAGCGAGCAAGAGTATAACAATTATTCATCCTTTCAACTTAGGAAGATTAAGCATTCTTTCCATGCATGCGGAAAAGGAAAATTAAAGAAAAAATATTTTTATTTGGTTTTATGGTTTCTATAATTTTCATTGAAAGGAGTAAAAGGATACAGTTCACTTGGTGGAGAAACTCCCCCAAGCTAGCTCTTGGTTTAAGGTCCGATGAGCAGGACCCTCTCCATACCTGCTTATCTTGAGGTCCAATCGTTCATACCTGGGGAGGATGTCGAGGACGATGACGTCTTCTTCTTTCTCCACACCTTCTTGGATTTCATCTTGGTTGCTGTTGGTGGTGTGGGAGATGGATCCTCGGGTGTGAGACTGTGTATTTCCCAGTCTTCGAACCATTCTGATTCTGCTTCCTGCCCCCTGTGATCCTCATGAATCAGGTACATTTGTTCTCTTTTGTTGCGATACCTGAATTTCCGTCCAATGCGGAAGTTGATCCTCCCCTTCTCCACATCTATCCTGGCCTTGGCATCTCGTAGGAATTGTCGCCCAAGGATGAGCGAGATTCCCAAGTCACGTTCCATGTCGAGGACCATGAAGTCTGCGAGGATGAACGAATCCTTGACTTGCACCAAGAGATTCCTCACGATCGCCTCGGGGTATTGTAACATCCCGGAATTTTTTCTCGGAATGTTATAAAAGCAAAAATGTGGATTTACAAAAACTTTTTGTGTGGCAGTGATAATGGCTAGGATAATCTGAGGTTAATGCCCATCTTCCTCGAATTTTTCCTAGGAAAATAAAATCTAGCTAAATATAAGGATAATAAAAGTTAGTGTGAATGGTTTGGATTTTTGATGGAGTTTCGCTTCTACCTTGTTTAAACCCATTTTATTTCAGATTTTACTTGACTTTCTTGAGTGGAATTCAAATTGAGGTGGACCCTTCAATTTGAATTCATCAACTAACCTAACTACCTTCCCAACGTGGGCCCTACTTAGCCCCTAGCCCAAAACCCTAACTGGTTTTGACCCTAGCCCTAGCCCAGTCCTACCCTGGCCCAAGCCCGACCTGTACCCATGCATCCAACACAGTTGGCCATTTCGGCCTGCTGGCGTGGCCCGACCAGCTCTGCCGCCAAACATCCCGGCCTGCCCGCCTTGGCCCAACAAGTGACTCAACCCAGCTCCACCCCGCTGGCCTGCTCCGTGCACGCCGCCTGTCTTAATGGCAACCCAGGCCCGCTCGCTAGTCGCCCCACTCCCCCTTTCTCTTACCCTCGCGACGCAGCCCGAGCAACTGAAATGTGGGACCCACCTGACAGCTTTCCCCAACCTCTAGTCTCACCCCTCACGCCGCTTCCCTGCTTGCCATGCATGCCTCGTGCCCACGCGGGATGCGCCGCCCCAGCTCCGCGTCAAAGGGCCTCAACGGCCTCGCTTGCCACCGCACGCATCACCACTGCGCCGTGCCTCCTGCTATCGGCCACCATGCCCCAGAACGCGCACCTGCCGCCCTCGCGAACCCTAGCCTGTGACCCCTCGGAGCCACACATCCTTGGCACGGACGCCGAGGATCCCCGCCCCGCTCTTATATAAGGCCAAGGCCGCCGCTACGGACCCCCAGCAAAACCCTAGGGCGCCGCCCTTGTCCCAATCCGCTGCCGCTGCCACCTTTGGGGAAAAAGAGAAGAGGGGGATAGAAGAGGAGCCGGCCACCAAACCAAGGAGAGCAGGAGGTGGAGCGCGACTTCGACGCCGCCGCCACGCCAAGGAATGAGGAGCTGAGCCGGAGGAGCACCGCCGCCGCCGAGGAGCATCGTCGAGCTTGCGCCTGGATGACCCCCTCAGTGTAGCTGTGCATCCTACATGACCGCAGCTCGTCCTACCTCACCTCGCCATCGTTTCAAGCACAGCGCCCCCGAGCCCCCGCTAAGTACCCCTCCGCTCCGCCTTGCCCTTCCCCGATGTGCTGCCTGCAGAACACTGATGAACCCTCCGTAGGATTGCCATAGGATCCCGTCCCATCTTTATGTGCAGGAAACCGACGCACCCCCTCTCTGAAAGACAGCCACCGTCGCCCTCGCTCCATTCACCCTAACCTCGCCGCCGTGTGGTGTTGCGGGTCCGGCATGCCGGCGCCCCGTGCACGCCACGACCGCGCCGCGGAACTTGAACACCAGGAACCCGCACGCGCGTGCGCGGCCCTATCTTGCTCGCCAGTGCCGCGACCCTGGGTTGCCAGGGAGCCGCACCCACACCAGCCTCACCGTCGTTCGCCAGCCACCACTGTTGACCCCGATTTTTGACAGATGCCAATTTGTTGGATGAACGGCCAATGATGAATGGGCCGATGTTAGATTAAGAGCAAGGAATGAAACATATTGGGCTCTTTGAGCCACAGAGAGCGTCATAGCCGATGGGACTATAGAAAGGGCTGGCGAAGTTACGTCAGCAAGTTATCTCATAGACTTTGTTTAGGAAGTTTATTTCTTTGTTGTCAAGTAAATTGTAAGTTGTAATCGACTAGGGTTTGTAGCTTAGGCTACAAATAGCTGCCTCGGGCATGTATCAAAGACATCCAATGATCAATACACAAACCCTTTTTTTCACTTTTTCTCTTTTTGGTGGCTTCGCCTTAGTTGCAGTAGATTTTTCTTTTACGAGTTCTTTCTTGCACGTGGGGCTGCATCGACTTCGATCTCCGGCTTGCTGGTAAGTTCCGTGTCGAACGAGGAAGATAGGCTCAAGGTTGATGGCGCATAGCTTCTTCCTCTATCCTGTATTAGTTCAAGTTATCGAGCAGATTGGATCTCGGTTTGGTCTGTTCAACAATTTATTGATATCAGCTTGTTCTTGTTAGATTAATCTGCTTAATCTAGCTTGTTAGATTGGATCTCGGTTTGGCTGATGCCCTTGGTGGAACGATTTGGAATCCCAGCCGATACGTTCTGGGAATTTGACGCTTTTGCTGTCCCTTGTCAATTGTAGGTCAAATAGGCTGGCACGCCCTGCACCACCGCGCAGCTGAGTTGGACTCTGCACTGGAGCGAAGCAGAATCTCCCAGGTCCTCGCGTGTGCTGACGCTTAAGGCCGATCATCAGTTTTTTGCATCAACACGCTTTTGGGACGCCTAGTGGGACACGACAACAACACCACGATGAACAAGAACAACGGGATGGACGTCAACAAGATCCTAGTGCCCACAATGGAAGATCTCAATGACGATCAGAAGCAGCTAGTCGAAGAAACTATGAAGCAAAGTCAAGACGCCCACCTCAGGTTATTCACCATGACCAGGAGAGGAGAGGCACTACAGAAGCAGCTGCTACAAAGGCCGGGGGGCATCTCTATCACAGAGGACTCGGCCAAATTCAAGGAGATGTTCGATCTATCCATGAACCATGCGCTGATCAACCAATTGACGGTTCTGATCGACACCATCAAAGACGCCGTCATGAACGTCCTGACTGAAGGCGTTCAAGGGGGCAACGTGGGGCCATGCTACCCCAATCCAGAAACATCGGCCGCAGCCGGTGCTAGAGTACCCACATCAATGGCCGATGGAGTTCTGCCCAAGCAAACAAGTACGCCGATGACCGGCGCAGGGGCGAGCTCATCACCTTCTTACTTGTTGAATCGCCCGGCATCTACAGCGGCGCACACTTCATGTCCATCTGCAGCTGCATTCGCTGCAAATCCTACAATGAACACATCGACGCCAAGCAGAGGCATGTTCAATACCCCAGTTGGATTTGTACCTTCCACATTGGGCATGCCGATGGAATTCTGGTCGTACATCTATCCATGGATGTTCGGACAAAACAACAACGTGATGAACACTCCTACCACTACATTGCCGTTGGTGCCATCTGCCCCAACTATTCAACAAGTACCGCGGACTCCACCGGCACCGACCCAGACTGGGGGGCATCATGCAGATGCATCAGCTTTTTAGCTGATGGATGATGCTGCGGGACAGCCGATTAGTCCCCAAATCCAAAGGGCCTTTCAAGATGCAAACTTTGAGATGCCAAATCTCGCAGTGCGGCAACCTAAAACTGATTGGGCTAGCAAGATAGCAGATGTGATGAAAAATCAGTTCGTCTTGAAGCCTAAGGAACCTGCATTCATGTACAGAAAGCCTTACCCAGAAGCCTACGATCAGATCCCATTGTCTCATTGGTACAGGCTGCCGGATTTTACCAAGTTCTCTAGGCAGGACAGCATGTCAACCGTTGAGCACGTTAGCAGGTTTCTGGTGCAATGCGGGGAAGCTACAATAATAGATGCCTTGAAGATCCGCTTGTTCCCGCTATCTCTCTCTGGATCGACCTTTGTCTAGTTTGCCTCGCTGCTAGCCAATTCCATAATAACTTCGGCCAATCTTGAGAAGCAGTTCCACAAGTACTTCTTCATTGGAGTACAGGAGATGAAGATCACTGACTCTGCTGCGGTGCGACAGAGGAACGACGAGCTTGTCCCGTACTACATTCAGAGATTTAGGGATGTTAGAAGCCGCTGCTTCAATCTGTCTCTTAGAGACGGCCAGTTAGCTAAATTGGCCTTTCAGGGACTCTTGCCACACATCAGAGAGAAGTTTTCATCCCAGAAGTTCGAGAGCCTGAGTCATCTAGCATCCAGGCTTGCTAATGTTGACGTTTGATCCCATGACCCTTAGAAGAACATGTTCCAGGAGAAGATCAACTACGTTGGGGACTCTTCTGACTCAGAGAGTGAGGCCGAGATCGGCGTGGCTGAATGGGTCAAAACCAAAAAGCCAATCTCGTGCTCGTTCGCGAAGAAAGAAGCCAAGAGCTACGGGTTCAACGTCACAAAGACCGATAGGATCTTTGACTTGCTGCTGCAAGAGGGTCAGCTCAAGTTGCCCTCCAATCAAGTGATCCCATCGGCCAGGGAATTAAAAGGCCGTAGGTCTTGTAAGTGGCATCATTCGGCCACTCATAATACTAATGATTGCAAGACCTTCAGGAAGGAGATTCAGATGGCCATTGAACAGGGAAGGATCAAGTTTGACAAACCGATGAAGATCGACGAGCATCCTTTCCTAGTTGGCGCGATTGACATGGGAGCCCAGGAAGTCAGCGGAGATGCAAAGGTATCAATTCCTGATCACTCTGATCATGGTATCGAAAATCCGAAGACTCGTGTATCAGCCAATGGCAGGGGGAACCAAGGCCGATATGAGCAGGGATGAAATTTCAGGAGGCCGCGCAGAGTTGTCACATCCCAGGTGCTCCTGAACGAGTATTAGCACCAACAAGAAAGGGAGAGATGCCGTCAAGAAGAAAAGGATAGGCATGATGCAGAACACTGGCGATGCCCATTCTTTTCTTTCTGCTGGAATGAGGGCCTGCGCGTGCCATCGGTCGATGATTGTCCTGAATGCCATGGGATGCATGAGGGCCGATATGACTTCTAGAGGCAGCGTCATGAAGACAACCATCAGCAGTCGATCTTCAGAGGCAAGCACAGTGGGAATCGTGTCTCTGTTCATGATTGACTAGGTCCACGAGTCCCTGAGCAAGCTATGATTGAGGAGCAAGCTGCGGATTGTGTACCTGATGAAGCACCTCTAGATCGATCGGCCGAGCCTCACGACAGCTACAGGTACGATCCAGAGGAATACCCGGATGGGTGTATTTGGGGTCTAACCCAATCTCAGAAAAGGAGGGTTCAGAGGCTCCATCACAGGGAGCAGGAACAAGAGTGCGCCTTTGAGATGAAGGCAGTCAAATTGCAAGTATGGCGCGTGAAGACCGATGACACTACCCTGTCAGCATCGGTCAATATGGTTTTTGTGTTGCCCATGGAGTTCAAAGCACCAGCCAATGACGATGATGAAGTGGCAGTGACAGAGCTTGCACTTGATCCAGTCCAAGCCTCATTTTAAAAGCCAGAAGAGAAAGAGCGGAGACATCTAAGGCCTTTATACGTGAGGGGGCATGTTGACGGCAGGCCGATGACCAAAATGTTGGTTGATGGAGGGGCTGCTGTCAATGTCATGCCATACGTTGTTCTCCGGAAGCTTGGGTTTGGCGAAGAAGATATGATGGGAACTGATATGGTTCTCAAAAGCTATGAAGGGAAGACCTCGCTTGCTCAGGGAGCAATCACCGTTGAAATGACGATTGGGAGCAAGACTCTGCCTACTACTTTCTTTGTCGTTGATGGCAAAGGTTCATACAATCTGCTCCTAGGCCATGACTGGATTCACGCTAACTGTTGCATTCCATCTATGATGCATTAGTGTCTGATCCAATGGCTAGAGAACGACTCAGTTGAGATGGTATCTGCACACTCGTCACTTAGCGTTGCATTGGCCGATCCGCCAGTTTGGGGCTTCAATGGTGTGGAATGCATATCGGGCAAAGTATGGAAAGGTGACTTCTTGAAGATGGAGGACTTTGGATTTGATCCAGTTCAAGAAGATGACTTCGAAGATCCTACTCTGTAAAGGGATTTGAACAAGTCTCCCATCAGCTAAAGGGAAGCCATGCGAGAAATCTCTGGCCGATGGAATTATCATGTAAAAGCCGATCGTAGTGATAAATGATCAGGCTCAAATGGCCGATCCGATATGTATCACCCTTAGTGCAAAAAACACCTGCAACAAGACTTTGATCTCAATTAATGTCATGATTGTTTATCGAATGATCGACTAAAAGCACGTCTGAAAGGATTGGAGTCATCTTTGGATTATATGCTAATTGCGTATTTGAGTTATGTAGCTATCACAGCCGATCAATTCTAATGTGACATGCCCTTTTTCTCGAAAGTAATATTTGATTTTTGGTATTGGACATCATAAATTGATGAACTGGCTATTGAACCTGGATTTAAATCACAATTTGGGAAGAAGCTTTTGATAATAGGAGAGGTGATTCAGCTGGAGATACTTTCTAAGTCTAGGCGCTAGTCGATCAAGTTCAGTTAATCAACAAGGAAAGAATCAAAGGGAGGGACGATCCATTCACTTGGAAATATATTTACAAAAGCCGATCTATAGATCAGGCTGTTACATCGGCCGATTACTACTACTGATTTATTCATCGGCAAAGACATTGCTTATCACAACACCTAGACTAATTTTTTCGATGATGGCAGAAGCAACTACGCCAAGGTCGTTGATGAGTCCTTAGAATTCTTCCTGTGCCTCGCCTTTTGGGAAGATTGGGTGCAGGGAACGAAGATCATTCCTGGACAGGGTCTGCACCATGGCGAGAGCAACGGCGCCGCCGCGGTGGACTCCATGACCAGCAACCTCCTGTACGCGGTTGGGGATGTCCTGCAGGCGGGCAACGACAGTATCGCCCCAAGCATTCACCGCTTCTGTGGCGGAGGCAGCTGCACCAAGGAGGGCCTGAATCTGCGACTCCAGAGCTGAAAAAGAGATGCAAACAGAAAAGGGAAAGAGATCGACGTTTCTCAAGGAGAGGATTTTGGGAAAGAAACTAACCTGCTACCCTGGAATCGGTAGTGACAAGTTGGGTGCGAGCATTCAGCACCATGTCTTCAGCAACTGCCAATTGGGCTTCCAATCGGCTGGTCTTCTTGGTCTCTTCTGCATAATTGCTACGCGCCTCATCCTTCTCTTGGAGGAGATCTCGGATGAGATTGCGGGTTCTCTCATCAAGGTCGTCGAAAGTATTCGACGGCAAAGAGGGAGGAGAATGAGGTGGCGCGCTGGAGGCTTCATCATCTTTGAAAGGAAGACAGAAGCAAATTAGATCTGATCGAGCAACTGGAAGGCGCAAGAACAACAGATTCATTACCCATGACGGCGGAGAGTTGGAGGTTGATTAGAAGGACCTTCGCCTGTGCGCTTGTTTTCGACCATTGTCGGTGGAGAGGAAGGCTAGCGTTTTCTAGCTAGAGCAGGGAAGATGAAGCCGATGGAATCTTGTGAGCTGGTTATGCCGATGGGTGCTATTTATGGTCCATGTAGAGGAGATGGGTCGGCTCAGAGAAGATGGAGCGCCTCAGGTTAAGGGGGTCAACTGAAGATGTTTAAAGGAGAAAAGCCGGAAGTCGAATCATCTCGGTGCGGATCAGTGGTAGGAGCGAGTTGAAACCAGGGGCAAAAAGGAGTTTTGTGCTCCCCACTGGCAAGGGATATGAGGAATCGGCCATGTGGAATCGGAGTTCACGCGGAGGTAGGAAAAGTTAGATGGACTGAAGAAGCTTCAGAGCAAAATCATATTCTACTACAAAGCTGGGGGGCATGTGTTGACACTGATTTTTGACACGTGTCAATTTGTTGGATGAACGACCGATGATGGATGGGCCGACATTAGATCAAGAGCAAGGAATGAAACATATTGGGCTCTTTGGGCCAGAGAGAGCGTCGTAGCCGATGGGATTATAGAAAGAGCTGGCAAATCTATGTCAACAAGTTATCTCGTAGATTTTGTTTAGGAAGTTTATTTCTTTGTCGTCAAGTAAATTGTAAGTCGTAATCAACTAGGGTTTGTAGCTTAGGCTATAAATAGCTGCCCTCGGGAATGTATCAAAGACATCCAATGATCAATACACAAACCCTTTTTTCACTTTTTCTCATTTCGGCAGGTTCGCCTTTGTTGCAGAAGATTTTTCTTTTATGAGTTCTTTCCTGCACGTGGGGCTGCATCGACTTTGATCTCCGGCTTACTGGAAAGTTCCGTGTTGAATGAGGCAGATAGGCTCAAGGTTGACGGTGCATCGCTTCTTACCTTATCCTGTATTTGTTCAAGTTATTGAGAATATTAGATCTCGGTCTGGTCTATTCACAAATTTATCGATATCAGCTTGTTCTTGTTAGATTAATCTGCTTAGTCTAGCTTGTTTCTTGCTGTTATCACCAGTTATCGGTATTTGGTAGATTTGACATGGTTAGATTCATTTAATCTTGTTTTTATTTAGTTCTTACCACAATTTTTCCAGCCTAGATCTAATACCATCGGACAATGCACAACTTGCCTGTTGCACGTCGTTAGGACGATCGGGTTCGGATCTAGGTGTTGTTTACCAAGGCCTCGCTAACCCGTTTGGCGGTGCCTTGTGTGTGCAATCGGCCAGGACTTAGGCCGATTGATCTATTGCTGTATTGGACTTTTGGCTGATACCCTTGCCGGAATGATTCAGAATCCCAGCTGATACATTCCGGGAATTTAACGCTTTTCCTGTTCGTTATCAATTGTAGGTCAACTTGACTGGCGCGCCCTGCACCACCATGCGGATCTGGTTGCCACACCAGATCCGGAGCAGGCTCTAACCTACGGGACCCGCTGACCAGAGGAGAGAGAGAGACTGACAGGCGGACCCTGCCCGACAGCAGAAGAGAAGAGAGGAGAGGTTGGACCGAGCCAAGAAGGAGGAGACCATGCCTGGGCCATGGTCCGTTCCAGCGCCCCGAGCTGTCCTACAACCCGAGCCGCCAGCCTGAGCTGGCCTGCATACTCGAGCCGGTCCATGAGCCATGGGTCGAGCCAACGTTGAGCTAGCCCACCTCGACGTGAGCCGAGCCTATTTAGTCACCTGTTGTTCCGAGCCAGCCTGCAAGCTACGGCCCGAGCCGAAGCCCGTCAAGCCAAGCTAGATTGTTGGCCGGACCGAGCCGACCCATGGACTTCCAGCCCAAAAACCCTAAGTGCCCCTTTCCCTTTTCCATTTGTTTAACCTGACCCGTGGGTCCCAGCGGTCAGCTCAGGTTGAGGCTGACTAGTGGACCCACTGACCGTGGACCAGCTTTGACCCTTCACCATGTTCCGGTCAACGCTGACGTCAGCAGGGCCCACTGCTGACGTCAGCAGACCTAACCCCTGGTGACATCATGCTGATGTTAACATGATGTCAGCATGCCACGTGGCACGCTCAAGTGCTGCCACATGTCACGTCTATGTGTTTTCCTTTTTCGTTAATCATTTAATAATTTCTGAAAAATTTAAACTTAGAAAATTCATAATTAATTAACTGAACCTTCGCAAATTATGAAACCAGTTTCATAATTCTTCTAAAATCATGATCTACCTGTTAGAATAGGTTTTGTTGTGTTTTGGATCTTATTTGAGCAGCTTTGTGCACTTTAGTCCCTATACTTATACATATTTATGATTAGGCCCCTGCGAAGAGGAGAGGACTGACGTACCCGACGACCAGAAGACTCCGGAGGACTTCTCAGGCGCCCAGAAGCCAGAAGGACTACCCCAACAACCAAAAGACTTAGAAGAGCTACGAAGAACCATCGGGTTCACGCCCATCTACGGTTGAATACCCATTAGGCATATATGCTAGAACTGCTATTGCTCTTTGGTTGTTACCATGAGATATAACCTGCATAGCCTACTTTATACCTAGATTCCTTGTACTCCCATGTATTTCCTTGAATGATATGAAAGATGCTTTGGCTACTATTGCTTGTGTATGAGTGGGTGTTGGTGTATAGTCTTGGCATGAGTGGAGATACTCTTTTATGAAGCTGATGAATAGGAATCTAGTAGGGGCGAGTTAAACTTAACTTGATCTTCGGAGTGTGTTGGGCACATCCTACGGAGTGCCTGTGGCGGGCACATGTCCTGGGTGGACAATATAGTCCTTTGTGGACGTTGGGTCCTTTGTGGACGTTGGTGGAGGAGATGGTGGGCTATATCGATAATGGGTGCCATTGACGGACCGTTGCGTCGGATACGTCATTGTGGAAGATACTCGCCTTGGCGCTTAAGACCCGAGTTAGTGGACCTGGAGAAGGAACTATGTCAAACGTGCACACCACTTATCTATTATGAGGGCAGATCCAGTCCGAGCTAGTGACGCGCGGCACCACTCCCGTAGGAGGATAGGGCATCAGTGTAAGGGGAGGGGGTGTTGACCTCACGTCCCCCGAATGGCAGGATCTTGCATGGTCCAGGTGTAGAAGGCATCACAGTTCCGAGGCAACCTCTTGCGGGAGGATGCATCCCAAACCCGGGAAAGCAGGGTGGTGGTCGTAGCAGCTAGTTTCATGACAGTAGACCGGTGTTTCATTGTTTAGTGGGCTGATCCCCGGTTGGCTGCGATCCAAGTGAGTCCAGGTGTACAACCCCTGCAGGGTGAAAACTATACGTATGGCCGCGTACTCGGTCATGTAGAACTCTTGATACAACTTCACTTTCTTAGTTAGTGTTACTTGTTTTCTACCTCCCTCTAGTCTTGTTTTCCTACCAGGGGCAGTTGAGGTGTGAGGAGAGGGAGTTCTCGCATCGAATTGGTGGTTGTGGAAAATGTGAGTAACTTAGGAGCCTGGGGTGCTAGGACGGCCCGAGATGAGGTGTGTGGATGATGATATAACCTGCATGCTGCTTGCATAGGAAACCCCTAGCCTTATCCTTTGGCTATACTTGTATACCTTTTGCATTCCACTTAAAGCTTGCATACGGATGGTGACGTGAACCTATCCCACTCCTTGGGGATAGTTGGTAGATGCAGGATACGAACCAGTATGGAAAGACGAACTAAGAATGGTCCGTGCTACGCTCAAGTCATGCCTGTGGGGAGGTGACACCCTTCAAGATGAAGGATATCCCTGAAGTTTAGTTATCGCTTCCGTTTTCTGTTTGATGTTTTAGACCGAGGGGATTGTAATAAAAAACTCATATCACAATCCTTTGGATTATGTAATATTTAAACCCATGTAACGATTTATCGAGTTTTATGACTGTCTGTGATAGCTATTGATCCAGGGACTATCACAATGATATAGAGAGTTGGGTTCTCATTCCGAAAACCCGGGTCGTTTCACGTATTGTATCGTAGAGTCGGCCAACTGCACACACATGCATGTAGGGGAAAGAGCAGGATAAGCTAAGTCTTCAAAGGTTACCTTGGGCATGATGTTGACGCTTGCTCCAAGGTCGCAGAGGGCTTGCTCATAGTAGTGATCCAATATTGAGCAGTTAATCATCGGGGTTCCCGGATCTTCTTTTATTGTCACTGCTAAGTTGCCCCATGAACTTTTCCGTGGGCGCTCGAGTCTTTCTTTCTACATAGTTAGTAAATGATACACCACACGATGGCTTACCCCACCTTGTGGTCAGCGCATTAACGGTTTCCAGGGGAGCCTCGGGTTGTCCCGGGATCTTCCATGTCTCTGCAGAAGGAACAATAGCAGCCAACTGAGCTAGTTGAGTTTCAAGCATCTTGTTGAAGCTCAGCTGGTTCTTGATTGATGATGAGATGCCATCCATCTTCGCTTGGATAGTCTCCAAGATCTTGTCGTTGGCAGCAAGCTTCTTTTGGATTGATTCATTGGTCTTTTCTTGGCTTAAGACAAGTTCCCTCAAGGATAGTTGGTTAGGATTAAATGAATTTGAGTTACCGTTACCTCCTTGGTAGTAGGGGCGCAACTAGTTCCACCCTTGACCTCCTTGTGGATGAAACCTATTTTTGTTGTTGTTGTTCATGGACATGACTTCTTCCTGGGTTTCGGGGCAGTCGTTCCCCGAGTGTCCGATGTTCCCACAGACCTCGCAAGTCATGCGAGCATCTAAGGCTTGCAATACCTGCATTGGAGCCTTCTCTTGGGGGCGATCTTCCATCTTTCTTATGAGGAGGTCGAGCTTAGCGGCGATCATGTCCATCTCCTTGACGCAGTGCATGCTCCGTTGGCGTGGTTGGAGACGTTCGTCATTCCAACCTTGGTTGGACACCATCTTCTTGTTCAAGGTTTTAGCCCTATCAATGGTTAGCGAGAAGAAGGCACCACCTGCAGCAGCATTAATATGGTCACGGGCTGTTGGAGTCAGCCCATTGTACAAATTCTGCAGAATTAGCCAAGTGTCCATCCTGTGGTGCGGACACGCTAGGATGTACACCTGAAGCCATTCACAAGCTTTAGGGATTTACTCATTGGACGCCTGCTGGAAACTAGAAATTCTTCCACGAAGAGCATTGGTTTTACCCAACGGAAAGAATTTCATGATCAACGCCTTGGCACAATTATCCCAAGCAACAAATGCACTTCTGTTGGCGTAGAACCACTGTTTTGCCTTCCCCAAAAGAGAAAACAGAAATAGACAGAGTCGGATTGCATCTTGAGTGACTCCCCTGATGACAAAAGTGCTGCAGAGTTCTAGAAATTGTTGGAGATGTGCAATAACATCCTCGTTGGCTGTTGGCGATCAATTTCCGATGATTTTGATCACCAACATTTCTCTAGAATTCTTGGTTACAAGGCCTACACCAAGCTAAATTTATTAAACTAATGAAATTCCACTAGTTTTGGTGCATATGTGAGTGCAAGAACTCACTGTAGAAATTTGGGCCGATTTGGGAGAAATTCCAGCATGCAGAGAAACACAAGTTCTTAATCATGGATCGTGCATTTTATGTCGGTTTGATCCAATGACTAGAAAGGCCCCACACATGGATCCAAGGGCCCACCTGCATGCAAGACTCGGACAAACAACTGAAGGGCATCAGTAACCGCCATAAGAAAACCATCAGGGACGTCCACACCAAAGGCGGTGCCAAGTGGCAACAATCCCAGGCCGGGCTGCCTAGGGGAGGTTGGCTGGCCCCACTTTGCAGCCCCGCATGCTCCCCTTGACGTGGAAGTTACATAGCCGCCTTACCTGCTTGGAACTTGTGGAACCTCAGCTTTGCTTACAAGCTAAGCAACCCACCTTGGAGGGCTATAGATAGAGACCTCCTCCTCACTTGTAACACACACCATTTTGGAGAGAAGAAGAGTCTCAAGCAAGAGTTGTTTATCCTTAGAGTAGAATGAGGAGAGTGCGAGGTGAGAGTCCAGAGGCGAGCTGGGTTCGTCGGCTCACCTCCAGCTTGTAGCCTCGAAGGAATGAAGCATCTTTGGAGTGAAGTTTCTCATCTCTCATCGGTATCTCGCTAGTCTCTCTCTTTACTTCAGTTACTTGTTTACTTTATTTCGTTGATCTGCGGGATCCCTTGTCTGCGTGTTCCAACAAGATTAGCCATTCGAGGTTTCTTCTAGCCTTAGCGCAAGGCGAAAGTCAGTAACTTGATAGTTGAAGCGTCATGCTTAGGCCTGATAGTTATCTTGGGTTGTGTTCCACCCCACGGAACTGATGTGGTAGGCGGCAGGTGGTGACAACCCTGTCTGTCCGTTGTAGTCCACCACATTCACGTGTTTTCGTAGCAGTAGATCGTTGGCCGAGTTGGACTCCCCTCACATCCCTTTCCAAAGTCCTTCCGCCCCAACCGCCAAAGTAGATCAAGTTAGTTTAGTAGCATGTCTTCTAGGTAACGAGTTGGCTAACCGCCGTTAGACCCTGTACCCGCGTACCTCTCTTCCTCTGGTGGGTCCAGTTGAATTAGTTCTTGGTCTGGTTGCGCTTATCATTCCTTGGATTAGATATTCTAGGTAAACTCCCTGGTGAAAGCTACATCGGTATCCGTGCACTTGTGGATTAGTTCGTATAGGCTAAGGAGTGCCAACAAGCTTTCTGGCGCCATTGCCTGGGAACGTTAGCAATACTAGTTTTAAAGCTTTTTTAGTTGTACACCTTTCCACCCTACCACATGGAGTTTTTCTCCTAGTTATCCGGCAGTTCCATTCCGTGAGTATATGGAACGGTTTCCACCTTGTCATCCCATTTATGTGATGGTTATGAAACCAGTCCCAGTCTCATAGCCATGGTTCGTGCTTAGTCTTTCTCTAGTAGAAAGGACGAGAGTCCCTATGCTCACTGCAGGCATTCGAGCAAAATTGCTCATATTTGACCATACCCGGTATGAACGAAGACACCCTATAGTGGAAGCTCTTTCCGTTCTCTCTGATGGGAGAAGCAAAAGTCTGGTACGACCGGAAGGCAGGTAGAGTTGAAGGAGATTGGATTAAGCTGAAGGATGAGTTCTGCATGTTCTTCTTCCCTGTTACTTTGCAGGCAACTACTATCATTCAAGCAAGGCGAAGAGTGAATTGGAGCAGAGTTGGAAAGACTCATACTTATGGCAGAAATTCTGGGCCACCACATGGTATTCTGGAAAATATGCTAATCCAGCAATTCGTTGGCGGACTTAAGCTGGAGAGTGCAAATTTCATGAATCTCACCTCCAGGGATCTGTCATGAACAAGATAGATGCTGAAGTAGAACAATACTGAGCACACTAGAGTCCTTGACGAGCCAACCAAGACAACTGATTAGCCCAAAGAGAAGAAGCAAGTTCACTTCCTATTGTTGACGGTCCTTAAGTGCCAAATCTGACCGTCAACGATACTCACAAACAAAGGAAAACTATGCCCCTTACTCACATATTTGTATCACTAACCTAGCTCCACAGTTGTTTTGGAAGACTTATCATTTCAGGGATACAAGTCCGAAATAAGAAGAAAACACGGAGAATACGTAGCAACACATGCATAAAAGATCATCCGCTGCGTCACACTTACAAGAAGGGCCCATTTGCCAGACCAAACCGAAGTCAAATGGTGGCAAACACCAAAGGGATAAGATCTAGGCCCACCAACCAGTGACACGACCAAAGGCGGTGGCGAAAGGCGGCACAGGGTGGTCGGCCGCACCCAGGGGTTGGCCGCACCCTCCCTAAAGCCCGTCCAGGTGCACTTTGGCGGGAAGCTTGATCTGATCCTCCCAAGGTCGGTTATCAACATTTCCATACATAAGGAGGCCCTCACACCCATTTCCACACACCACCAGTTGGAGCCATTCTCTCTACTCTCACTTGTGACTTGTAATCCTAGGGTAGTGGAGCTAGGCTAGAATCCCCTCTGAGCGAATCCAGTCATCCTCGGGATCGGAGAGAAATCCTCGGTCCTTGGTCTGGCTTTGTATTTAAGATGTCAAAATCTTATTCATATTATAGTGCTGAGCTTTGGTTGTTATGTTATCTTGATAGTCTATCATGCTTATGCCTGTTATGCTATCCTGGTAATGTGTCATGCCTTAGCCTGTTGCCTCATTAGTTATACTCTCTATATGCTTAGGCCAGATGATCTGGGTAAGGATAACGGTTCGTCAAGCCTTCGGGCTTGCCTTAGTGTTTTACTTGTCCATCCGAAGGGTGGGAGACCCGAGTTCACTAAGGTAGTGACCTCATACACGGGCGTGGTGCTCGGGTATGCAGGATCTTTCGGATATGCCCGTGCTCCACAGTATTGCAGGGGTAGGCCGCAAAAGGTGACAACTCTATTGGTCCACCATGACGTTCCGTCATGGTTAGTGAAGTCCCCCACATTTGGGTTCGGGGTAGGAGTTCATGCAAAGATGTAACGTCCTCGACGTACTCCGGGACGGGACATTCTCCCTGTTGTCCCTATTTTCCTGGCACCTGCAGTTCTAAGCATGTTTAGTGTGTTACCTTTGCTTGTATGAATAGATGCTATTAGGACTTTGTTGTATGCCTATGCTCCCGCTAACCCTAGTTTTATTCGTTTATTCTTTATCCTGAGTTGGCCCGGTGTGTGGTTCGCATTACCCTATTCATATAATTTATCTTGACTTACCCCTGTTTACACTATAGTCTATGGCTTATTCATATGGTCTTGATTATGTATCAAGTAAACTCTTTTACATCATGCTCTCATTTGGGAAAATATAAATAACGATACCCGAATACTCACCGGGTGAAATGCTATAGCGGTATATTCATGCGCTTGCGGATTCTTTCTATAAACGTTAAGACATACCACTCACATTTCTAGCGCCGCTGCCTGGAATTAACAATCCTGGTAACGACGTTATGAAATGTCAACACATATCATCTACATCCTCTCTACCTCCAACACACCCAGAGCAAATCACCGAAGATATGCCAATGTTCGTCCCTGATCTCTTCATAGAAGAAGAGTATATGGAGATTTGGCAACACATCAAACTTGCTGAATGAGCACAAGCGCATATGCTTAAGGTCTGAGGCATTCATTCTAGAAGACACATTGCAGGTTGAGGGTCTTACTACGATTATGAGCAAGGAATGGATAGAGCAAGAAAAATCCAGTGGTAGCATCATAACAAATCTATCGCACTACTCCTCTGCACTATTGGGGATGCTGCTCTGCAAGAAGTCTTTTATAATCCAAAAGTCAAGGTGGATCTGATGCTAGATCACCAGAAGAACCCCTGATTTTCTCTCGTAAGCACTTGAAGTGGATCAACGGCCAGATTGTGAAGAGTACAGGAATCTTCTGCATTATGTCCTTGAAGATGGGACGTTACAAGGTATTCTTGGATCTTCACATCTTTGATATCCCTGAAGGTGAAGAATTCATCTTGATCGGTCAGCCAATAGAGCCACTTGACAACCCAAACAGAGACCGAGCAAGTCTCGAGGATAAGGTTGGCAAAGATGGAATCCATGTTAGCCAAGTTCATTATAGAAGCTAGACTGGAGCAAGACCCAGTGGAGGAAGCAATGAGTATCATTCAAGAAGGGAAAACTCAGCCCAATATTGAAGAAGATGTTGTTTAACTTCACCTAGGAAACAGATCTAGGCGGCTACTTCAAGCTCAATGGAAAGGAGAAACCGCAACATCCTCTTCCTGAGCCGAAACCGCTGCCTCTTGGGTTGCAGTATGCGATCCTCCACAACCACCGAAGCCTGCCAATCCTCATCATTGATAAACTGATAGAGAGTGAGACTTGGCGATTCGCTGCAGTCCTGGAGAAGTACCAATCCATCATCGGGTATTCTCTGCAGGACTTGAAGGGGATTAGCCCCAACTTGTGCATCCATCGCATCCTATGGAACCGGACCATAAGCCGCTCTGAGAGCACCAGAGATGGATGAATGATGCGATGAGGAAGGTAGTCAAGCTACTACACGTGGGCATCATCTACCCCGTGCAAGATAGTGATTTGGTCAGCCCAGCTCAAGTGGTCCCAAAGAAGGGAGATTGCCTGGAAAGATCACTTCCCTCTTTCCTTTCATTGATGAGAAGCTTGAATGGTTGTCTAAGCACTCATGGATACTCTGGTTATCACAAAATTCCTATTGATCATTTGTATGACCAGTGTCTGACTACCTTCACCTGTTCCTACGACACATTTCGCCTACAGGTGGATGTCATTGGTCTTTGCAACACACCTGCTTCACTTCAAAAGGGTGTATGATGGTGATCTTCTCCGACTACTCGAGGACAACATGGATGTATTCATGGATGAATTCTCAGTCTATGGCAAGAACTTTAAAAATTTGGACAAGTTTTCAAGGGATGCCAAGAAGACACACTTATTGGGAGAAAGTGTCAGTTCATGGTCGGAGAAGGTATTGTCCTCGGACAAAGAGTATCAGTGCCCATCATACACTGCCCGATTGAAACCTTCCATTCGAGATCAGGTGTGATGCAAGTGATTACGTCGTCAGTATAGTACCGGTTCAATGCAAGGTTAAGAAGCATTATGCCATATTATTTGTATAACCGCGAGTCACTAACCGTCCCTCTCATTATGGAAGAGGTGGCAAGAAGGCATAGTGTTTCCGGTTTGCCTGGCAGGACCACAAGAAGCAGGGCCAGAAGAGGAACCGAGCCAGCACCACCACCGCCACAGCACCAGACTTCATACCACCATGAGGCAGGTCATTCATCCTAGCATAGCGCAAGCACCGAGGTGTGGGCATGGCAGGCTCCAAGCCGCCGGTCTACCAGCTCCAGCTCCAACGGAGTCCCGAGCCTCGCACGACACACGGCCTCCAGCCGTGACTTCGGCTCCGTCACTCAGCAGGTAGGAGAGCTGCGGGTCCAGGCTAACAACATTGAAGATACGCTACACCGGCACATCGAGAGCAACCAAGCATGGCAGCAGTACACTGGCGAGAGGATCCACGCCATGGAGTAGAGGCAGCTGCAACAGCAGGAGGAGTGGAGGGCTTACTACCATTGGAGAGGGTTCAACCCCAACCAACAGCACTGAGCCTGAAGCTAGCTTGGGGGAGGACCCCCACCGAGAGGTGTCTTGTATCTTAACTTCTTTATTCACTTTCAAAACCTTATGCATGAAACAAAATAAAAATTTTCAAAACTAAAAACAAATAAAAATTTGCAAAACCCAAGAAGACCAAAAATACTTGCTTTGGTATGTGTAGTAAGCATGGTGTAGTTTTCCTTGTTGAGATGATGAATAGTTGCTCTGTTAATTTCCTTCACATGCCTAGCTACAACTTAATGCTCTTCCTATGTTTTGAGTTTGTTGGATAAATGTTCAAACCTTAAGCTTGAAACTTGTGTGTAGCAAAGTGCATGATCCAAATCTAGGTTATTGTGAGTTATGATATGGTTGAATAGAGTTGCTATAATCTTCTCCAAAGTGATGCTTGATTTCTGGAGTATTTATTTTGAAAAATACAAATACAAACAAAGTTCCTCAATGATGTGAAATTCCCTTCCAAATCCATATGTTGTTCCTATTGAAAACCCTCCACATATGCAACTTGTTATCTTTTTGAGCTTTGTCAAACTATTGTGACCCTTAGTGAGATTCATTTCATACTCCCACGATCAAGATCACGTACACACTCCACCATATGCTATGCTTCTACACAAGAAGTGAGCAAGTATTCCATTCATCCATCCAACAAATAAAAACTCCACATTGCCCTATGACCACTCTCTCCAAAGTTCCATAAAAAAAGGTAGCATGGGCTATACAAAAGAAAAAGAGAAAAAGATGCATACCCAAAGAAGGTATGCCACATGCTCACAAGGCATGTCAAAAAAAAGAGAGAGATAAGAAAAGAAGCATACTCAAAGAAGGTATGCCACATGCTCAAAAGGCATGTTAAAAAAGAGAAGAAAAGCAAATGGAGAGATGGTTCATACAAAGGAGTTCATCCACCATCCACCAAAAATATCCACACACTTGCACATCATGATCAAGGTTTATGATTTGTCTCTCCTTTGAATCCGGTTTTTGACTTTGCAATACATGAGAAACAAGTGTGCCTTCAATGCTCCATACCTACAGCTCCACTCAAATCAAACCTTTAGAGATAGGTTGAGGAAGAAAGGCAAAATAAAAAGCCTTGGTGAGGAATCATATACAAAAGAGTGATCTGAGAGATCATTTGAGGAACTTTGAAATTTTGTTTGAAAAACTTTATGAAAACCCTCCGGATTGACGGTTGAGCAAGGGAGTAAGAAATATTGGCACTCTACAAAAACTGTTCTGACTCTCAACCGCCAAAGATGAGGAGAAGCTACAAGCCCCACAGGAGTAAAGTAAGAGGTAAGAACAAGGCCAACTTATTCAGAATCATGGTAAGAACACTTTGTTGTACCTAAGGTATAGGTTGGAAATACAACATTGAAGTAACTTCTGATCAACAACATAAAAGCCTTGTTTTTCTCAGGGACGAGCAAAAGGCTAGCTTGGGGCTGTTGTTAACGGTCCTTAAGTGCCAAATGCGACCGTCCAACGATACTCACAAACAAAGGAAAACCATGCCTCTTACTCACATATTTGTATCACTAACCTAGCTCCATAGTTGTTTTGGAAGACTTGCAATTTCAGGGTGGTCATTAGTTATACTCTCTATATGCTTAGGCCAGATGATCTGGGTAAGGATAACGGTTCGTCAAGCCTTCGGGCTTGCCTTAGTGTTTTACTTGTCCATCCGAAGGGTGGGAGACCCGAGTTCACTAAGGTAGTGACCTCATACACGGGCGTGGTGCTCGGGTATGCAGGATCTTTCGGATATGCCCGTGCTCCACAGTATTGCAGGGGTAGGCCGCACAAGGTGACAACTCTGTTGGTCCATCATGATGTTCCGTCATGGTTAGTGAAGTCCCCCACATTTGGGTTCGGGGTAGGAGTTCATGCAAAGATGTAACGTCCTCGACGTACTCCGGGACGGGACATTCTCCCTGTTGTCCCTATTTTCCTGGCACCTGCAGTTCTAAGCATGTTTAGTGTGTTACCTTTGCTTGTATGAATAGATGCTATTAGGACTTTGATGTATGCCTATGCTCCCGCTAACCCTAGTTTTATTCGTTTATTCTTTATCCTGAGTTGGCCCGGTGTGTGGTTCGCATTACCCTATTCATATAATTTATCTTGACTTACCCCTGTTTACACTATAGTCTATGGCTTATTCATATGGTCTTGATTATGTATCAAGTAAACTCTTTTACATCATGCTCTCCTTTGGGAAAATATAAATAACGATACCCGAATACTCACCGGGTGAAATGCTACAGCGGTATATCCGTGCGCTTGCGGATTCTTTCTGTAAACGTTAAGAGATACCACTCACATTTCTAGCGCCGTTGCCTGGGACTAACAATCCTGGTAACGATGTTAAAAAATGTCAACAAGAATTTCTGGCGCCGTTGCCGGGAAGAAGCATTGATATAAAAGATTTACTTGAGCATGATCGTGACAATATGTTTAAGATATAGCTGTAGCTTATTCAGGCTAAAGTTGCTTTTTGTTTTCTCCTAATTGTATGAAAATAGGGTAGTGTATGACTGGTTTCTCTTTGCCAACAAACTTCGTTGAAAATCCTGAGAAGCTCATGAGAAGGGTCTGACCTCGCGTCGTCCCTCCTCAAGTCATTCTGTAGGCAGGCGAACCAGTCCTTCCATCACTAACAACCTCAACCGAACCCATGGCTGAAAAGACTCTGCGCGATTTCTTCGTCCCCTCCGCCGCCAATGTGGCAACTGGACCCAACCTCAATGTTGGGGATGTGAACTTCGAGCTGAAGTCCAGCCTCATAAATATGGTGCAGGCTAGCCCGATCTATGGCAAGCCGAACGAGGACGCCAACGCCCACCTCCAGAACTTCCTGGAGTTGTGCGAGACTGTCACCATCAGGGCGTTGCAGCTGACACCATCAGGGAAGGCGAAACAATGGTTTTACAAGAACAAAGAAGCCGTCAGCACATTGGGCAAGTGTTCCACGGCGTTCCTCGCCAAGTTCTTTTCGCTAGGCAAAACCAATGCCTTACGCGGAAAGATATCCAGTTTCCAGCAGAAGGGGATGGAGTCAATCCCCGAAGCTTGGGAGAGACTTCAAGAATATATACTCGCCTGTCCTCATCATGGGATGGACGAGTGGCTCGTTCTCCAAAGCTTCTACAATGGGCTGACTCCAACATCAAGAGCCCATATAGATGCCGCTGCTGGAGGAGCCTTCCTCGACCTCACCATCACCAAGGCCAACGAATTGGTCGAGAAGATGGTCTCCAATCAGGGTTGGAATGAGGAGCATTCCCTGCCCAAGAGCAAAGGCGGAATGCACACCATCAAAGAAGTTGACATGCTCTCCGCCAAGATGGACCTCTTAATGAAGCGCCTCGATGAAAGAGCGCAATTCAAGGAGCGTATGAACAACTACGCTCAAGCCGTAGACTCGCACCCCATGTGCGAGGTCTGTGGCAATGGAGGACACTCGGGGAATGACTACCCCAAAACCCGTGAAGACATGGCCTACATGAACAATAACAACAGCAGGTATCGTCCACAAGGAGGCCAAGGGTGGGGCCAATCACGCCCACATTATCAAGGAGGAGGTAATAATTTCAATTCAAATTACAATTCAAATTTCAATTCGAACCAACCCTCCATAAAAGATCTTGTTTTTGGCCAAGCTAAAATTAATGAATCTATAAATAAGAAACTTGTTGCCAACGATAAAACTCTTGATAGTTTAAATATAAAAGTTGAAACTCTTTCTTGTGCTCTCAAGAATCAGTTGAGTTTTAATAGAATGATAGAAACCTAGTTAACTCAAACAACTGCTGCCGTTCCTGTTGTGGACGATGGGAAAATTCCGGGGCAACCGGAAGTTCTCGTTGAAAATGTCAGTATGGTGTCTACCGGATGGGGCAACCTGTCCCGGACGATACCACATGCTAACCATGCAGGTAGGTCCTCACATGCCAAGACAAATGCGCGGGGAGGATTGACAGCAGCAATGCATGGAGACCTAGGGGTGCCAATGATTCGTTGCTCAATCTACGATCAACACTACACTCGGGCTTTCTGCGACCTCGGGGCTAGCATAAACATCATGCCCAAGTTGATATTTGAGCAACTACAATACCCTGCTCTTTCCGCAACACTCATGTACGTGCAACTCGCCGACTCTACAATCCGATATCCTGAAGGGATAGTCGAGAACATGCTCGTACGAGTCAAGAACTCCTTCATCCTCGCCAACTTCATCGTCCTCGACATGGAAGGCGACAGGGGTATACAGCTCATCCTTGGACACCCCTTTTTAAGGGACATCAAGGCAAGAATAGACGTCGGATCAGGAGACATCCATTTCTGCATAGGAACGGACAATATTTTCTTTAAATTTCAGCACAAGAAGGAGCAGTGATTCGTGATCCATCAAGGTCACGACGGGAGTGGCATCTGGGGAGAACCACTTCCCAAGCCAGAAACCCCACCGAGCACACAACCTAAAAGGAAGAAGACCAAGAAGGTGTGGCGGAAGATCGAGAGTTCATCCTCGTCCAACTCTCCGCAACGAAGAGACAAATGGTAAGCAACGACGGAGAAAAAGTCTTGCCTGTTGGACTTTAAACTACAAGCCCTTGCCAAAGGTAAATTGGTATTTATCTCATATTTGATTTTTCCACAATTTGGTTTTTCACGCCATTTGATTTTTCCTACTGCAATTTGATTTTCCAAAAATCTTTTGCATGCTGGAATTTTTCTAGCCCTTTTTTCTCTTTCACAAAAATCTTAAAAATATTTCCGAGCATAAAATTCCTTTGAAAAATTCACTTGAGCATCTTTTCGGAGCAAGTTTTGGCCGAGCACCAAATTTTCAAAAAGCATATGACCGTTAGGGGGCAGTGGGCCTAGGCTGTCAGCAGGGCGCGCCACCCAGGGTGCGGCCGCACCCCTGGGTCGGCCGACCCCACTTCAACGGCTCCTGGGCCCCACTTGCTCCAACGGCTCCTAGCCGTTCTGCCCGGCGCCTCCTCAAGTGTTCCCTGCCATTGCTCTTTAAATAGATTCCGAGAGAGAGGGGTGAAGCACTCACACTTTACTTCTCTCACTCATTCCCTCTCACACTCTCACAACTCTTTGCTCTCGGATTTTCATTGGAATTTTGCTCAAGTTTTGATTCAAGAAACCTTTCTCTCTTATTCCCTTGCTACAAGAAAGAGCCCACACATTTGAAGAAACAACATTCGGTAAGAGTTTTCATTTTGATTACACTAACGTAACCCAAACCGAGTTGTTCTTGTTTGTTCTCATGTTCAAGCATGAAGAGCATGGGACGGAAGCTCTCTAGTTCACTCAAGGAAGTGACGGGAGCAAGATCATCTCTTTCTCGAGGTGGCTCAAGTTCCCATCACTCTTCCGAGCCGACTCCGGTCCCAAGCATGATGGACTACAAATAACAAGGAGAGCAAGAAGAAGTGCAAGCCGAGGTACAAATCGAGGACATGGAGATAGATGAAGAAGATGCACCATACCTCGACATGCGCAGCGACCGCGAGCGCCAAGCCCCCCATTCTCAAGCGCCGAAGCTTTGGTCACACCAAAGCCTTCGACCCGGACCTTCTCGCGAAAACAGGTATGGACCTTGACTTTGCTAACGTTTGGCATGCGGTCGGTTGGGAAGGTTTTGTGCCCATTGAGGAGTATGGTTCTCGACCCCTTACCATTCAGTTTCTTTGCACTCTTCAAGAGGTGGATGACGGTGTTTGCTTTCGGCTTTTTGAAAAAGAGTATTATCTTACTTGGAAAATGTTAAGTCACCACCTTGGTTTTAACAAACGCTTGCCGATTTTCTCTTGAGCATGCTTGCCGCGGTTTTAATCGTCATGATTTTTGGGGTTTGATTTCGGGTCAAGTTGTTCATGGCAAGTTTGCACCTCGGTGCAATGACATTCAAAATCCGACCCTTCGTTTGATGCACAAATGGCTAGCCATCACTCTTTCCAAGAGGTGATTTGCGAGTCGTGCGCAACGATGAGTTGATGATCCTATATGCCATGGTCAACAAGATCTGAGTCTCTCCCGTAAAAGAAATAGTTAACCGTTGGCTTCAGAATTTCAAGGTGACGTGTCCTATTGAGTTCACTTCTTTGATAACTCGCATCGCTTCAAGCATTGGTGTCTTAGGAAGAAACAACATTTCTTTCATTGAGGGTGACCGTGTTTTTATCGATGAGACTTATTTGGTTCAAGGCCACATCCTCAAGAGGGGCCCGAATGACTCCTCGATTTTCTTCTCGCTGGGTTATGCAAATGAAATCCCGTTGCCAAACGCGGGGTATTATTTGTATAACCGCGAGTCACTAACCGTCCCTCTCATTATGGAAGAGGTGGCAAGAAGGCATAGTGTTTCCGGTTTGCCTGGCAGGACCACAAGAAGCAGGGCCAGAAGAGGAACCGAGCCAGCACCACCACCGCCACAGCACCAGACTTCATACCACCATGAGGCAGGTCATTCATCCTAGCATAGCGCAAGCACCGAGGTGTGGGCATGGCAGGCTCCAAGCCGCCGGTCTACCAGCTCCAGCTCCAACGGAGTCCCGAGCCTCGCACGACACACGGCCTCCAGCCGTGACTTCGGCTCCGTCACTCAGCAGGTAGGAGAGCTGCGGGTCCAGGCTAACAACATTGAAGATACGCTACACCGGCACATCGAGAGCAACCAAGCATGGCAGCAGTACACTGGCGAGAGGATCCACGCCATGGAGTAGAGGCAGCTGCAACAGCAGGAGGAGTGGAGGGCTTACTACCATTGGAGAGGGTTCAACCCCAACCAACAGCACTGAGCCTGAAGCTAGCTTGGGGGAGGACCCCCACCGAGAGGTGTCTTGTATCTTAACTTCTTTATTCACTTTCAAAACCTTATGCATGAAACAAAATAAAAATTTTCAAAACTAAAAACAAATAAAAATTTGCAAAACCCAAGAAGACCAAAAATACTTGCTTTGGTATGTGTAGTAAGCATGGTGTAGTTTTCCTTGTTGAGATGATGAATAGTTGCTCTGTTAATTTCCTTCACATGCCTAGCTACAACTTAATGCTCTTCCTATGTTTTGAGTTTGTTGGATAAATGTTCAAACCTTAAGCTTGAAACTTGTGTGTAGCAAAGTGCATGATCCAAATCTAGGTTATTGTGAGTTATGATATGGTTGAATAGAGTTGCTATAATCTTCTCCAAAGTGATGCTTGATTTCTGGAGTATTTATTTTGAAAAATACAAATACAAACAAAGTTCCTCAATGATGTGAAATTCCCTTCCAAATCCATATGTTGTTCCTATTGAAAACCCTCCACATATGCAACTTGTTATCTTTTTGAGCTTTGTCAAACTATTGTGACCCTTAGTGAGATTCATTTCATACTCCCACGATCAAGATCACGTACACACTCCACCATATGCTATGCTTCTACACAAGAAGTGAGCAAGTATTCCATTCATCCATCCAACAAATAAAAACTCCACATTGCCCTATGACCACTCTCTCCAAAGTTCCATAAAAAAAGGTAGCATGGGCTATACAAAAGAAAAAGAGAAAAAGATGCATACCCAAAGAAGGTATGCCACATGCTCACAAGGCATGTCAAAAAAAAGAGAGAGATAAGAAAAGAAGCATACTCAAAGAAGGTATGCCACATGCTCAAAAGGCATGTTAAAAAAGAGAAGAAAAGCAAATGGAGAGATGGTTCATACAAAGGAGTTCATCCACCATCCACCAAAAATATCCACACACTTGCACATCATGATCAAGGTTTATGATTTGTCTCTCCTTTGAATCCGGTTTTTGACTTTGCAATACATGAGAAACAAGTGTGCCTTCAATGCTCCATACCTACAGCTCCACTCAA
The DNA here is from genome assembly GCA_032594955.1 of Panicum miliaceum. NCBI lineage: Eukaryota > Viridiplantae > Streptophyta > Magnoliopsida > Poales > Poaceae > Panicum > Panicum miliaceum. The sequence continues at coordinate 40,922,534 of CM064061.1, read as the reverse complement.
ATCAAACCTTTAGAGATAGGTTGAGGAAGAAAGGCAAAATAAAAAGCCTTGGTGAGGAATCATATACAAAAGAGTGATCTGAGAGATCATTTGAGGAACTTTGAAATTTTGTTTGAAAAACTTTATGAAAACCCTCCGGATTGACGGTTGAGCAAGGGAGTAAGAAATATTGGCACTCTACAAAAACTGTTCTGACTCTCAACCGCCAAAGATGAGGAGAAGCTACAAGCCCCACAGGAGTAAAGTAAGAGGTAAGAACAAGGCCAACTTATTCAGAATCATGGTAAGAACACTTTGTTGTACCTAAGGTATAGGTTGGAAATACAACATTGAAGTAACTTCTGATCAACAACATAAAAGCCTTGTTTTTCTCAGGGACGAGCAAAAGGCTAGCTTGGGGCTGTTGTTAACGGTCCTTAAGTGCCAAATGCGACCGTCCAACGATACTCACAAACAAAGGAAAACCATGCCTCTTACTCACATATTTGTATCACTAACCTAGCTCCATAGTTGTTTTGGAAGACTTGCAATTTCAGGGATACAAGTCCGAAATAAGAAGAAAACACGAAGAATACGCAGCAACACATGCACAGAAGATCATCCGCTGCGTCACACTTACAAGAAGGGCCCATTTGCCAGACCAAACCGACGTCAAATGGCGGCAAACACCCAAGGGATAAGATCTAGGCCCACCTACCAGTGACACAACCAAAGACGGTGGCGAAAGGCGGCACAGGGTGGTCGGCCGCACCCAGGGGTCGGCCGCACCCTCCCTGAAGCCCGTCCAGGTGCACTTTGGCGGGAAGCTTGATCTGATCCTCCCAAGGTCGGTTATCAACGTTTCCATACGTAGAGATGGCGGGAACCCACCTCAAGAGCTATATAAGGAGGCCCTCACACCCATTTCCACACACCACCACTTGGAGCCATTCTCTCTACTCTCACTTGTGACTTGTAATCCTAGGGTAGTGGAGCTAGGCTAGAATCCCCTCTGAGCGAATCCAGTCATCCTCGGGATCGGAGAGAAATCCTCGGTCCTTGGTCTGGCTTTGTATTTAAGATGTCAAAATCTTATTCATATTATAGTGCTGAGCTTTGGTTGTTATGTTATCTTGATAGTCTATCATGCTTATGCCTGTTATGCTATCCTGGTAATGTGTCATGCCTTAGCTTGTTGCCTCATTAGTTATACTCTCTATATGCTTAGGCCAGATGATCTGGGTAAGGATAACGGTTCGTCAAGCCTTCGGGCTTGCCTTAGTGTTTTACTTGTCCATCCGAAGGGTGGGAGACCCGAGTTCACTAAGGTAGTGACCTCATACACGGGCGTGGTGCTCGGGTATGCAGGATCTTTCGGATATGCCCGTGCTCCACAGTATTGCAGGGGTAGGCCGCAAAAGGTGACAACTCTATTGGTCCACCATGACGTTCCGTCATGGTTAGTGAAGTCCCCCACATTTGGGTTCGGGGTAGGAGTTCATGCAAAGATGTAACGTCCTCGACGTACTCCGGGACGGGACATTCTCCCTGTTGTCCCTATTTTCCTGGCACCTGCAGTTCTAAGCATGTTTAGTGTGTTACCTTTGCTTGTATGAATAGATGCTATTAGGACTTTGTTGTATGCCTATGCTCCCGCTAACCCTAGTTTTATTCGTTTATTCTTTATCCTGAGTTGGCCCGGTGTGTGGTTCGCATTACCCTATTCATATAATTTATCTTGACTTACCCCTGTTTACACTATAGTCTATGGCTTATTCATATGGTCTTGATTATGTATCAAGTAAACTCTTTTACATCATGCTCTCATTTGGGAAAATATAAATAACGATACCCGAATACTCACCGGGTGAAATGCTATAGCGGTATATTCATGCGCTTGCGGATTCTTTCTATAAACGTTAAGACATACCACTCACATTTCTAGCGCCGCTGCCTGGAATTAACAATCCTGGTAACGACGTTATGAAATGTCAACACATATCATCTACATCCTCTCTACCTCCAACACACCCAGAGCAAATCACCGAAGATATGCCAATGTTCGTCCCTGATCTCTTCATAGAAGAAGAGTATATGGAGATTTGGCAACACATCAAACTTGCTGAATGAGCACAAGCGCATATGCTTAAGGTCTGAGGCATTCATTCTAGAAGACACATTGCAGGTTGAGGGTCTTACTACGATTATGAGCAAGGAATGGATAGAGCAAGAAAAATCCAGTGGTAGCATCATAACAAATCTATCGCACTACTCCTCTGCACTATTGGGGATGCTGCTCTGCAAGAAGTCTTTTATAATCCAAAAGTCAAGGTGGATCTGATGCTAGATCACCAGAAGAACCCCTGATTTTCTCTCGTAAGCACTTGAAGTGGATCAACGGCCAGATTGTGAAGAGTACAGGAATCTTCTGCATTATGTCCTTGAAGATGGGACGTTACAAGGTATTCTTGGATCTTCACATCTTTGATATCCCTGAAGGTGAAGAATTCATCTTGATCGGTCAGCCAATAGAGCCACTTGACAACCCAAACAGAGACCGAGCAAGTCTCGAGGATAAGGTTGGCAAAGATGGAATCCATGTTAGCCAAGTTCATTATAGAAGCTAGACTGGAGCAAGACCCAGTGGAGGAAGCAATGAGTATCATTCAAGAAGGGAAAACTCAGCCCAATATTGAAGAAGATGTTGTTTAACTTCACCTAGGAAACAGATCTAGGCGGCTACTTCAAGCTCAATGGAAAGGAGAAACCGCAACATCCTCTTCCTGAGCCGAAACCGCTGCCTCTTGGGTTGCAGTATGCGATCCTCCACAACCACCGAAGCCTGCCAATCCTCATCATTGATAAACTGATAGAGAGTGAGACTTGGCGATTCGCTGCAGTCCTGGAGAAGTACCAATCCATCATCGGGTATTCTCTGCAGGACTTGAAGGGGATTAGCCCCAACTTGTGCATCCATCGCATCCTATGGAACCGGACCATAAGCCGCTCTGAGAGCACCAGAGATGGATGAATGATGCGATGAGGAAGGTAGTCAAGCTACTACACGTGGGCATCATCTACCCCGTGCAAGATAGTGATTTGGTCAGCCCAGCTCAAGTGGTCCCAAAGAAGGGAGATTGCCTGGAAAGATCACTTCCCTCTTTCCTTTCATTGATGAGAAGCTTGAATGGTTGTCTAAGCACTCATGGATACTCTGGTTATCACAAAATTCCTATTGATCATTTGTATGACCAGTGTCTGACTACCTTCACCTGTTCCTACGACACATTTCGCCTACAGGTGGATGTCATTGGTCTTTGCAACACACCTGCTTCACTTCAAAAGGGTGTATGATGGTGATCTTCTCCGACTACTCGAGGACAACATGGATGTATTCATGGATGAATTCTCAGTCTATGGCAAGAACTTTAAAAATTTGGACAAGTTTTCAAGGGATGCCAAGAAGACACACTTATTGGGAGAAAGTGTCAGTTCATGGTCGGAGAAGGTATTGTCCTCGGACAAAGAGTATCAGTGCCCATCATACACTGCCCGATTGAAACCTTCCATTCGAGATCAGGTGTGATGCAAGTGATTACGTCGTCAGTATAGTGCCGGTTCAATGCAAGGTTAAGAAGCATTATGCCATATCTTATGCAAGGAAGGCATTGACCAGAGTTCAGCAACAACGGAGAACAAACTTCTGCCAGTGGTATTCACCATTGACGAGTTCATACCCAACTTGATCGGTGCTAAAGTGATAGTATACAAGGATCATGCTGCACTGAAGTACCAACTGACCAAGGAGGATGCTAAGCCACGATTCATCCGTTGGTTTCTGCTCCTTCAAGTGTTTGAATTTGAAATTAGTGACAAGAAGGGAGCAGATAATTGTGTGGCAGATCATCTCTAGAGGATTCACAGGATCGGACCTCCCGACAATGATTACTTGAGAGATGATACTCTCTTGAAGGTTACTACATCCAGTCCATGGTATACAAACCTCATGAACTTTATGGCGACTGGATATATACCTGCGGGAGAAGATTCACCTCAGCAGATTTCACCTTTGGGATGAACCCTATCACTCAAAAGTCAGTGCTACTGGTTTACTCCACCATTGCATCCCGCTATGTGAGACCCGCAAGATTCTTGAGCGTTACCACTCCTCGCAATATGAAGGAGACTACGGAGCAGTCCGTACCCATGCTATGGTTTGGCAGAGTGATCTTCTGGTTAACCATGTATGGAGACGGTTAGGAATTTATGCGGGCCCCAAGATGTCAGAAACATGGGAATATCAATACCCATGTTGCTATGCCACTGAAGAGGAACCTTCAGATGGAGATATTCGAAGTATGGGGGATTGAATTCGCGGGTCTTTTCCCTATGTCAGTACATCTTGGAGAGGACTGTGTCCAAGTGGGATGAAGCACTTCCTGTGTTGCGGCCGACTCGAACAATTCAAACAAGAATTTTAGGAAATCACATTTACTAGCTTTGGACTTCCAAGTGTCGAATAGGAGATGAAGGCTCACACTTCATAAGACCTTCAGGAAGTGTCTCAGCAGAACAGGATTAGATCACTGGGTTGCTACTCCAAACCATCCCCAGACAAGTGGCCAAGAAGAAACAACCAAAAGACAAATCAAGAACATTCTGCAGAAGAAAGTTGAGGCCATGGGAAGGGGTGGAGGAGCAAATTACCGAAGCACCATGGACTTATCAAACAACTTGCAAGACGCTGGTTGAACTCAGGTGAAATCCCACTAAGCGATCAAGAGGTGAATTATGGATCTCCAATCAGCTGAACCTAAATGACAAATCCAACTGGCTCAATTTGACGGATGGAGGGAGAAGGCCTACAACGAGCAAATGAAAAGATGGCAATATAGGTGGATCAAGGCCAAGCACTTCAAAGAGGGAGATAAGGTACCATTCTTTAATTCCCGCTTTCAGATGTTTGGTCATGGCGCTTTAACCCCTCAATCTTTGGTCATGGCCGGACCTTAACCGTGCCGTTATCTAGGATAGTCTAGGATTAGGCGCAAAATTTATTTCCTCAAATTTATTTTCCCAAAACTTTGTTTTTAACAGCGCCTAATTGAGTTTAAAAAAATTAAAAAATATAATAAAATAAAATAAAAAAACAACAAAATTGCTTCAGGTTTTGCTTGTTGGTTGGTGCACACTTGTGTGCCAAGCGATCCCTTGTTCTAAACCTTCACCAAGTGCGTAGAGGAACAACATGAGCATCACCGAGATGAACCCCTGGACGAAACCGAGGATGATTGGACGCGAAACCTGCTATGCTACAACTCGTCCCGGAGGTTTGCGACCCCATCTTTCCTTTCCTGGTTTTCATTCAAATTCATGCCTAACTAAATGAAACCAAAATTTGAACGAAATCCTTGGAAGAGATGAATTCTTATAGGAGTTTTCAAAGGTGCCTAAGCTTTATTTCTTCTGCAAGTACTTGTTGCCTTTGGAACTTACATGTTAGGATCCCTTGAACCTTTGTTTATTGGCCCCCATGATATGATGAAATGAGAGACATGCTCGTTTCTAATTCAAAATCTTGGAGATTTATTTCAAAAAAAATAAAGTGAGGCAACTCTCATTCGCTCTCATTTTGCCAAGTCCTATCCAGAGCCATACAAAGTTTAGATTTGAACGCACATAGCTATCTTTGAACATTTGGAGCTTGATCAAATATCTCTGCCTTTTGTGAAATGTCATGATCATCTGGTACTTTGGTCAACCACCACACATGTTCATCAATAAGGTCCATCAAGTGGTTTATTAGAAGCTCTCCATCCCCTTGAAAGAAGAAAAAAAATGAGGAGTGAGGAATCAATCCTACTCGAGCAAAAAAAAGAGAGAGGTTCAGGGGAAAGATAGAGAAGCCAAGATCAAACACCACTCGAGGACATTCATCCCACACACACACCTGCACTTGACCAGGTTCTAAAGATGGCATGATCTCTCAAAAGATGAGACTTTTGATTTTGCAAAATAAATGAGGAAGATATGCAATTCCATCCCTACCATGAGCTACACAAAAGCCAATCTATAGGTAGGAGAGGTTTGTTGAAAAACCTTAGTGAGGAACAAACACAAAATGAGAGATCAAGAGTGAGTTGAGAGATATGAGAGTATGCCTCCAGTTTTGAAAATCTTGCAAAATCTCCAAGTTCTGAGAAAAGGAAATGCATCATGTTCTCCATCAAGTTGTTCTGGGATCAATATTCAAAGATGATAGTTTTAGCCACTAGGAATCAAAGGTATGAGGAAAGCTTAGAAATAATTCTTATGCATACTTTGATCTAATGACCTCGGACTTTTGCTTGATCCTTTGGATCTAAGTTCACCTGTTGCTCAGGGCGAGCAAAGTCCAGGTGTGGGGGCGTGTTGGCGGTCGATTTCTGATGATTTTGACCACCAATATTTCTCCAGAATTCATGGTTACAAGGCCTACACCAAGCTAAATTTATTAAACTACTAAAATTCCACTAGTTTTGGTGCATATGTGACTGCAGGAACTCACTGTAGAAATTTGGGCCGATTTGGGAGAAATCCCAGGCCAGCCGGCCTGGCACTGTGGCCTTTCATGCTCCACTTTTGCCAGCATGCAGAGAAACAAAAGTCCTTGATCATGGATCGTGCCTTTTACATCGGTTTGATCAAATGACCCAAAAGGCCTCACACATGGATCCAATGGCCCACCTGCATGCAAGACTCGAACAAACAACTGAAGGGCAATAGTAACCGCCATAAGGAAGCCATCAGGGATGTCCACGCCAAAGGCGGTGCCAAGTGGCAACAATCCCAGGCCGGCCGGCCTTGGTAGGCCGACCGGCCCCACTTTGCAGCCCCTCAAGCTCCCCTTCGCGTGGAAGTTACATAACCGCCTTACCTGCTTGGAAGTTAAGCAATCTCAGCTTTGCTTACAAGCTAATTAACCCACCATGGAGGGCTATAAATAGAGACCTCCCTCTCACTTGCACATGACTTCTTCCTGGGTTTCGGGGCAGTTGTTGTTGTTGCTGTTGTTCATGTACATGACTTCTTCCTGGGTTTCGGGGCAGTCATTCCTCGAGTGTCCGACGTTCCTACAGACATCTCAAGTCATGTGAGCATCTAAGGCTTGGAATACCTGCATTGGAGCCTTTTCTTGGGGCGGTCTTCCATCTTTTTGATGAGGAGGTCGAGCTTAGCGGCGATCATGTACGTCTCCTTGACGGAGTGCATGCCCCGCTAGCGTGGTTGGAGACGTTCGTCATTCCAACCTTGGTTGGACACCATCTTCTCGATCAACGTTTTAGCCCTGTCAATGGTTAGCGAGAAGAAGGCACCACCTGCAGCAGCGTCAATATGGTCACAGGCTGTTGGAGTCAGCCCGTTGTAGAAATTCTGTAGAATCAGCCAAGTGTCCATCCCATGGTGCGGACACACTAGGATGTACTCCTGAAGCCGTTCCCAAGCTTCAGTGATTGACTCATTGGACACCTGCTGGAAACTGGAAATTCTTCCACGAAGAGCATTGGTTTTACCCAACAGAAAGAATTTCGTGAGGAACGCCTTGGCACAATTATCCCAAGTACCCACTGCACTTTTGTTGGTGTAGAACCACTGTTTTGCCTTCCCAGAAGAGAAAATGGAAATAGATGGAGTCAGATTGCATCTTGAGTGACTCCCCTGATGACAAAAGTGCTGCAGAGTTACAGGAATTGTTGGAGATGTGCATTAACATCCTCATTGGCTGTTGGCTGTCGATTTATGATGATTTTGACCACCAATATTTCTCCAGAATTCATGGTTACAAGGCCTACACCAAACTAAATTTATTAAACTAATGAAATTCCACTAGTTTCGGTGCATATGTGACTGCAGGAACTCACTGTAGAAATTTGGGCCGATTTGGGAGAAATCCCAGGCCGGTCGGCCTGGCACTGTGGCCTTTCTGGCTCCACTTTTGCCATCATGTAGAGAAACACAAGTCCTTGATCATGGTTCGTGCCTTTTATGTCGGTTTGATCCAATGATCCGAAAGGCCTCACACATGGATCCAAGGGCCCACCTGCATGCAAGACTCGGGAGCCATCAGGGACGTCCACGCCAAAGGCGGTGCCAAGTGGCAACAATCCCAGGCCAGCCGGCCTGGGGGAGGCCAGTTGGCCCCACTTTGCAGCTCCTCAAGATGTCCTTCGCGTGGAAGTTACATAACCGCCTTACCTGCTTGGAAGTTATTGAATCTCAGCTTTGCTTACAAGCTAAGCAACCCACCTTGGAGGGCTATAAATAGAGACCTCCCCCTCACTTGTAACACACACCATTTTGGAGAGAAGAAGAGTCTCAAGCAAGAGTTGTTTATCCTTAGAGTAGAATGAGGAGAGTGTGAGGTGAGAGTCCAGAGCCTCGGAGGAATGAAGCATCTTTGGAGTGAAGTTCCTCGTCTCTCGTCGGTATCTCGCTAGTCTCTCTCTTTACTTCAGTTACTCATTAACTTTCTTTCGTTTGATCTGCAGGATCCCTTATCTGTGTGGTCCAGCAAGCCTGGCAATTTGGGGTTTCTTCTAGCCTTAGCGCAAGGCGGAAGTCAGTAACTTGATAGTTGAAGCGTGGTGCTTAGGCTTGATTGTTATTTTGGGTTGTGTTCCACCCCACGGAACTGATGTGGTAGGCGGCAGGTGGTGATAGCCCTATCCGTCCGTTGTAATCCACCACGTTCAGGTGTTTTCATAGCAGTAGATCATTGGCCAAGTTGGACTCCCCTCTCATCCCTTTCTAAAGTCCTTCCGCCCCAACCGCCGAAGCAGATCAAGTTAGTTTAGTAGCATGTCTTCTGGGTAATGACTTGGCTAACCGTCGTTAGACCCTCTACCCATGTACCTCTCTTCCTCTGGTGGGTTCGATTGAATTAGTTCTAGGTCTGGTTGCACTTATCGTTCCTTGGATTCAATATCCCAGGTAAACTCCCTAGTGAAAGCTACATCGGTATCCGTGCGCTTGTGGATTAGTTCGTATAGGCTAACGAGCGCCAACATTGGCCTTGCCACAGAAGGGGCTGACCTGCACCATCGTAATGAGATCCGTCTTGATCTCGAAATTTTCAGCTTCAGTGGTAACGGTTGGCCCGATTGGGACATTATCAGCCGACGGAGCAAAAAATTCATGGAGCGTCTTCTGGGCCTTGACCTTGGAGGTTGATGGCGCGATATTGACTGTTTTGGCTGTCGAGAGTGAAATTTGAGGAGGCACGACACGAGGTCGAACTCTTCTCAAAAGTGACTCTGGATTCTGTGTGAAATTTTGCGGCAGATTGAAACCAGTCATACAGTACCCTGTCTTCACACAAAGGAGAAAACAAAGCCAAGTTAGCCTGTTTAGACAATTGAACACCATTTTAGAGTTTCATCAATAACTTATTCTATTCTTTTAACAAGTGCCTTCCCCGGCAACAGTGTCATCACTAGGATAGGTGTTCCCAGCAACGGCGCCAGAAATGACGTGTGGTGTTTCTTACGTTACAGATGGATCCGCAAGCGCACGGAATACTGTTTTAGCATTTTACCCGTGAGTATGGGGTCATATTTATATTTCTGCTGGGAAGGCGGTGGTTATTAGAATAGATAAGTTAATTGAATAGGTCTATCATGGATATTCATTTGCATAAACAGGGGTAAGATAATGTATGGGTATAGAGGTCGTGTGACATGCAAGTTAAATCAAGCTCTCGCTCTATGCAAAATCTATAGGAAGGGAGAAAGGAAGAAGAAAGTTAATCTAAGGACTTATGTACTTGTAGCTAAACATATAGTTTACACAACACACTCATGGCATACACCTGATTAGGATCAGGCTCTAGGCCCCCAGGCACTACCGGGAGACCGCACAAGAAATGGCAAGGTGGTCACTAGTTCTTCACGGCTATTTTATGAACCTCCTACAGCTACTACACGAACAGGAAGGGTTACGCTGGACGGACAGGGCTGTCACCACTTGCCGCCTACCTCATCTAACCATGGTATAGAGCCGCATCCAGTAACACTAATTAACACAGACACCATGTCCGCGCTAATGAGAAATACTCTAATGTTCCGCACAGGTAGAACACTAGAGCAAACATATGAATACTGGAATTGTTATCATAGCCTAGATGTCTTACAACGTCTAATCATGCAGGATATAAGGCATAGATATAAACTAAGCATGGCGTACGTATCTGAATACACAGAACATACACTAAGCGAATACACTAAGCTAGAAGATAACTCTATTAAGGAATTCCGAATATTACAAAGGAGAGGAAGAGTAAAACCCATACCGAACACTCCTAGGCAACTTTTGGAACTGAAGAACAACTATTTCACCTAAACTCCACTACCCTAGAGACTAAGCAAGAGAGAAACTTGAGAGACAACAACTTGATGTGTGTCTTCATATGGAGCACCCCTTTGTATTTATAGGGGTGAGTGAGGAGGTGCACGGCCGACCATTTTGCCCCTAGCACCTGGAACCGCCATTGGGAGCCAATGAGGAGCCTCCACGTACAGCAGGTAAATCGGTGGCACCTGGTCTGGTTCGGCCGACCTGGCTGGTTCGACCAAACCAGCTTGGCCACCAACCGACCTCAGCTTTGGCTGAGAGGTTGACACGTGGGCCCTGGTCACTCCTATGCGTGAGTTGGGTCTGTCCTAAGTCGGTTGCATCTCCTGGTGGGCCCATTGATCCATGTGAGGCTGAACGGAGTGTTCTAATTGGTCGATAGCTTTTGCCTTGGATTCAAGGGTGTGTTTTCCCTCCATTTTCTGCTCAATTTCCTACTTTGCCAAATCTCAAAGGGAAATGTGGAAATAACATTATTCTGGGTAAATATACAAGTTAAGTATGCTAATCATCCCAATTTTCTGGTCAAATTGACCCTCAAAATTGTTCCGTAGCGAGCGTCAACAAGGTGCTCAAGCCCCGAGTAGTTTTCAAGTCTTCTTTTATATGGAGTGCGATTTTACTCGCACTCCATATGGAGTAGCCCTCGAGTCTTAGGTCGAATTGAAGAATTAGGTTGAGGATCAAATCTATCCTGAATCATATCTTCCAAGAATTTTTGAAAAATAAGCCGTCGATGACACGTGTCCCACAGCCCCTGAGCCTTTAATCCAAATTCCATATTTTGGAAAAAAAGATCTAAAGAGTCGTGGCATGGGTTCTGTTTAAAATAAATGAATTGATGGTAATTATGGGTTAATTGGTTCAGGAATTTGAAAACCCCCTCTTTTCGGGAGTCTATCCCTGAGAAGATGGTTAGTCAAATAACTTCCTCAAAAAACCCTTGAATACCACTCAAAATGAAATACGTTTCCGAGAAGGTCGCTTCGGCTTGCAAACAATGAACCAAGCGCCGCTGGTTATTTAACCCCGCAGTAACTCTTGGGTTCACTCCTCTGCTTCAGCCCTTTGCACTCGGAAACCTAGATCTGCTCCGCCAGGAACCCTAGATCCACCGCCGCCGCGCCCAATCCACCACTCCCACAGCCAAATTGATAGCCGAGAGTGCTTGAATCGCTAGGTCTGATTGTCCTTTCCACCTTCACAAACTCCCAAGGGTATGCGCATGAAAGTCCCAGTGACATTTCGCCCGAAGATGCCGTGGAAGACCGCCATCAGGCGTGGGAAGAATAGGAGCGGCGAGGACCACGGTGATTCGTCCCTGCTGGCGAAAGTCGCCAAGACTGGTGCGGATGGCGAGTGGAGGGAGTCAACTTGCCAGGAGAAAGATCTTCTCTAACTTGTAGCGGAGAAGGTGCTCCAAGAGAAAGATGTCGTGCAATGGCGCCCCGCCGGAGTCGATAAGACTCCATGGGAGCTCACCGGTGAGACGGTGCTTTTTCTTTCCTTTGCCGAACGTGGACTCACTCTTCCATCTTCTGACTTCTTTAGAGATGTCTTGTGCTTTTACAAATTGAAACATTACCACCTGCTTCCCAACTCCATTCTGCACATGTACATTTTTGTGCATTTGTGCGAAGCCTTCCTTGGCATCCGCCCTCACTTCAATCACTTCCATTCCCTCTTTCGCCTCAAGCCCCAACCAGATGCTGATAACCCAAAACTAGTCGGGGGAGCGAATTGCTAGCTTAGGTACAAAGAAACCTATCTGGAGTACTCGACCCCTTCTAGCTTCTCAGGATGGCGTGCCTAGTGGTTCTACATCGGCAACCGTCACCTTGGGATGCCTGGGTGAGACAATGCTCCCCCCAAATATGAGTCGTTCTGGGTAGAGGAGATGTCAGGGGAGGAACTCCGAGATGTTCTAGAGCTGATGGAGCGAATCAAGGCGTTGAAGGATTAGGGTGTCACCGGAGCATCGGTCGTGTACTCCTTTGTCGAGCGTTGCAACCAGCCTCTCCATAAACGGGTCACCCTTGGCTACAAGTACCAAGGTACCAAGGATCCATCACGGATGGCTAGGGAGGTGCCACCTGTTGAAGAAGTCATGCGCTGAGTGACACGCCTTCTCACCAAGGTGTACACGAAGCCTTTTATTCGGAGGCTGTTTATCCTGGACAACCCATCGAGCTAGGTATGATCAAACCCGAATACTTGCTCTTGTTTGGATTTTATTGGGGGAAATCTTCTGATTTTTCTTGTACTAACACATACACTGGATGCAAACCAATCTGGAGTGGTTCAGGTCCAACCCGCTGCTGCCTGTGATCGAGGAGCCGGCAGAAGACCCACTCGCGGACCATTCTGCTAAGAAGACAATAGCAAGTCCACCGCGCCGCGAACGAGTAACGGCGTGGCAACCGAAAGCCTACTGCCGTAGTCGACGAATCGACTAGTTGTCAGGGAAAGTAAGTAATCTTATCACCATAGCCTATTTGATTTTCTTTGCTTTGAGAGTACTTTATACTGCTTTGCTCGTAGCATTGCTAACGAGAACCCCGAGCCCCCGAGGCTGGGGAAGTCTGGAGAGGATTGTGGGAGAAGTCCTACTTCGGGGTAGTCGCCTCCCTCGACTACAAGGACAATCCCAACCAATCCAAGGGCATTTGCTGCACCCAAGGGCTGGCAGTGCTGAGGGTACTCCACATCAAGAGGGCGGCTAGGATTGTCATCTGGCGTTGCCACTTTTATGAATCCTTTTTTAGTATCAGCTACTAACATGATTTTGCAGGAAGAAAGACTCTGTTGGGCCAGTAAACTCTGGCCTGCACAGGCTGGTCCGAGTACCGACACGCTACCAAAAGAGTCTGCCGCCACGAGTATTGCTGCGCCTCAGGAGCCAGAAGATGCTCTAGGAGAAATCAGAGGAAATGATCTCGATCGACATGAAGTGGTGCAGAAGCTGAAGCCCCCGGGAGTACTCCCGAGATGACTAATATGCTAGTTGTCCCGGCTGCTCAGGTGATGAGATCGACTACCCCTGGGCACCAGGAGATCCCTCCAGGGTGCGGATGCAAGCTAGAGCTGCACAAGATGAGGTGCCTCCACCAAACGCGAAGTTATTTGAGGATCCACTTGTACACCCAGAGAACATGAGCATCATGCTCGAGTTTGGTTGTCACTTCTTTGAGTACACACGGGTATGTAGTCACCAATTCTTGTAAGTTGTTAACCCAACTTGAGGTGTACTAGCAGACTGACTCATTTGCGATTGAGACAGGATTTGATTGGGTGCTCCACAGAAAAGTCTAATTTGCTAAGGGAGATCATAAATGTGCTTCCGCACACCCACCAACTGGCCCTCAAGAAGGTGAAGGATATGACTGCCCAGAAAGATAGTAAGTTGCCTCCTCCTTCTGCCCGACTACCTTTGTCTGAATCCTTTCTTCTGAGTTGTATACCTGCACTTTTGTACAGAATATGCCTAGCTTAAAAAAGCTTTGACTGACTGGAAATGTGGCATATATCAACTTACAGAGGAGAAAAGGAGCAGCTACAGAAGTCGTTGGAGGAGCTCAATTTGAAGTACTCAGATCTGGCTGATGAGCACAAGACTATGACTCAGCAACTGAAGGATGCTGACAAACAGCTTGCGTCCAACATGTAGATGATCTAGTCCCTCAACCGCGACAAGGAGCGCAAGCAGAAGGAATTAGATGAAGTCGAGACGGCATCCCATGCAGTGTGCGAGCACATTAGACCCCACAGTCGATGTGCGTACGCTTCTGGAGCGACTCGGCGATGCTTCTCGGAGCATTGCAGGATATGCTTCTAGGACTGCGAAGGTAGTACTCGCACATGGGCTGGCTCTGGCTAAATCGTATTATCCTGCTATCGATTTTGGGCCATTCTCCAAGGACATAGCCGAAGATTGTTCTAAAGAACAGTTTGCCAAGTACCGTGAGGAGGTACAGGGTGTGGCCTATCAGATAGTGGATGACCTACAGCTGTTCTAGGTCCAAAATTGCAAGTGTGTTGGGGTGCAGACAGTATTTGTCTTGTAATATATTGATGCTTAGTTGATTGTTGTTTTGTATGCCAACTTGTTGAGTAGCATGTAGAAAACGTAATCATTTAAGCGATGAGTACCTCTGTACTATTGTGGGATTACCCTGAAGGCAACCCTTTAGAAGGTATACCCAGGCGAGTACCTGTACGTACACTCGTTCATCGTAGGAAGAAACAATGTTATAGAGTTGCGCTCGTAGAGCCTACTGTTATATTAGGCGTTATGGCCTCTTCGAATTTACCTTAGAAGACCCTGAACCAGTAGCTTGGACAAGTTGTATAGGTGGGTAGTCGGAACGGACGCTTGCTGCATATGGGGGTGTAGCCTGGAAGGCTATCATTTGTTAATTGTGATAGAAAGTACTCATGGCGAAGCCCCCGAGTGTTTTCTGAAGATTAAAGTTAGTTAGCATATTGGTACAACTCGTGGCGACATCCCCCGAGTTTGTTCAATGTAGCTAAAAGGAAAAAACAGTAGTCGTTTGGGGAACCAAAGCAACCTTGTATTATTGAACTGTGTTGCGCTGCAACTAACGGGTTTTGTACAAGTTTCTTATGCGTAGAAATGACGTTGGTGCTCTATGTTCCATGAGTTTGGAACATCCTGGCCATCAGGGTATTGTAGTCGGTGTGACCCTGGCCTTATGACATTCATGACGATGAAGGGTCCTTCCCATCTTGAGTTGAGCTTATGAAGCCCTATCTCATCTTGGATGCGGCATAGTACCAAATCACCGATGTTGAAGGATCTTTCTTGAACGCTCCGGTCATGATACCGTCAAACGCTTTGTAGGTAACGGGCTGACCGCAGTAAGGCATTGCATCTGACTTCTCGGCTAAGTCGAGTTCGAAGTGCCTTGCCTCATCAGCTTCTCCTTCCTCTTACATCTCCAATCTGGGGGATTGCCATATGATGTTTGCTGGGAGGATAGCTTCTGACCCATAGATGAGAAAGAAAGGTGACTGTCCTGTGGCTTTACTTGATTGAGTACGAAGCCCCTAGACAACTGTGGATAACTCGTGTATCCACTTGCCTCCCTTTTTGCTATTCTCGTCATAGAGCCTCTTCTTGAGTCCATCAAGAATCAAGCCGTTAGCGTGCTCCACCTGGCCATTGGCGTGTGGATGAGCCATCGAAACGTATTTGACTTTGATGCCACTTCTCTCGCTGAACTCCCAAAATTGATGTGATGTGAAATTGGATCACAGATCGGTGATGATCGTATGAGGGAAACCAAAATGGTGGAGTATGTCACAGATGAAGGTGACTACTCGATCAGAGGTTAGTGTTGTGATTGGCTTATACTCGATCCACTTTGTAAACTTGTCGATTTCCACCAACACGTGAGTAAAACTTCCTAGCACTATTGTTAGAGGTCCAATCATATAAAGGCCCCAACAAGCGAATAGCCAAGAAGGTGGTATGGTGATTTAGCTTGTGGGCTGGGACATGGGCCTGCTTGCCAAAGAATTGGCAATTGTTGCATCGGCGAATGATGTCTTCGGCGTCTGCCAAAGCCGTAGGCCAATAAAACCCAGATCTAAAAGCCTTCCTGACTAGTGAGTGGGAAGTAGCATGGTTCTCGTATGCACCGTCATGAATTTCTTCCAGTATTCCCCGGCTGTCTTTGGTGGCTATGCACTTCATGAGGATCCCAGAAGCTGATCCACACTTGTATAGATTGTCGCCGACCAGAACATAACCCTTGCTCCGTCTAACAATGTCGGGGGTAGCTTATGGTCTTTGAGGAAGTCGATAAAAGGTGCCCGCCAGTTGACCTCGATCATGTTGACCTCTCGATCGGGCTCTACAATGCCCTGATTGATGGTACTCTGATCTGGCCTAGGGATGGAGGGGTGATGAAGCTTGTGGACAAATACTCATGCCGGGACATTTGCTTGTTCAGAGCCCAGTTTTGAGGGTACGTCAGCCCCTATATTGTTGTCACGGAGCACATGTCGAATCCCTAGTCCCGAGAACTTGTTCTCAAGTTTGCGAATTTCTGCGACGTAGGCGTCCATGGTTTCCTTGTTAATGTCCCACTCCTTGTTGACTTGTTGGACCACTAGCAAGGAGTCGCCAAAGACAAGTAGTTGCTTGATGTTGAGGGAGACAGCCAGGCGTAGCTCGTGTAATAGTGCCTCGTACTCAGCCTCGTTGTTGGAGACCTTAAATAGTATCAGGAATACATATTTAAGTTGCTCCCCAGTTGGACTGATGAAGACTACCCCCGCGCCACCGCCTTCAAGCTTGAGTGATCCGTCAAAGTACATAACCCAATGCTTTGGCTGGTTGACTGGAGCTAGTACTTGATTTTCTTGCCACTCCGCCAGGAAGTCGACTAAAGCTTGTGACTTGATGGTGGTATGCGGCTTGAAGTCGATGTTGAGAGCTCCCAGTTCCACTGCCCACTTGGAGATGCGTCCAGTGGCGTCCCGATTGTGGAGTACGTCCGCCAATGGGAAGTCCGTGATAACTGAGATCTTGTACTCGTCGAAGTAGTGGTGAAGCTTCCTGGAGGTGATGAGTATTGCGTAGAGAAGTTTCTGAATTGATGCGTAACGAACCTTGCATTCGGAAAGGACTTCGCTAACGAAATACACTGGCCGTTGCACACCAAAGGCAGGGCCTTCCTCTTCGCATTCCGCCACTACTGCTGTGCTAACTACATGGGTAGTCGCTGCGATGTAGACTAGCAGGGATTCGCCTGGGTTTGGAGCTGTGAGTATAGGGGGCGACTAGAGATGTTGCTTGAGGTCCTCTAGTGCCAACGCCGCCTCTTCTGTCCATGCAAAGTTATCCTGCTTCTTGAGTAGCTTGAAAAAGGTTAGGCCCCGTTCCCCTAGTCGGGAGATGAACCTGTTCAGTACCGCCATGCAACAGGTGAGCTTTTGCACGTCTTTGATCTTTTGTGGAGCTTCCATGCTAGTGATGGTGGTGATCTTTTCAGGGTTAGCTTCAATTGCTCGGTGACTGACAATGAAACCGAGTAATTTTCCCTGTTGTACGCCAAATACACACTTAGTTGGGTTGAGCTTCCACTGAAATCTACGCAAGCTGTTGAAGGTTTCTTCGAGATCACATATGAACTCATCGGGACTTCTAGTCTTAATGACCACGTCGTCCACATAAGCCTCAATGTTGCGATGTAGCTGATCAGCGAGGCACAATTGTATGGCTCCCTGGTATGTGGCGCCTGCATTCTTCAGCCCGAAGGACATAGTCATGTAGGCGTATGGCCCGAATGGGGTGATGAATGCTGTCTTGATTTGGTCTTCATCCTTGAGGGCAATCTGATGGTAGCCCGAGTAGCAATCAAGGAAGGAGAGCAGAACGCGGCCGGCGGTGGAGTCAATGACCTGATCGATGTGTGGGAGCGCGAAAGGATCTTTCAGGAAGTGCTTGTTGAGATCAGTATAATCGACACACATCCTCCATTCATTATTGTTCCTTTTCAGAACAAGTACAGGGTTGGCTAGCCACTCAAGGTGGAATACTTCTTTAATGAAACCAGCCGCGAGTAGTTTTGCTAGCTCTTTCTTGATGGCCTGCCTCTTCTCGGGGGAGAGAAACGACATAGTCGGTTCTTCTTCGGAGTGGCCTTAGGATCAACTTTAAGGGCATGCTCAATCAAGTCCTTGGGCACACCTAGCATATCCGTTGGTTTCCATGCTAATATGTCTCGGTTGGCCCTAAGGAAGTTGACGAGCATGAGTTCCTATTAGTTGTCCAAGTGCCCACCGATCAGGACTATCTTGGATGGGTTGCTTTCTTGGAGCTAGATAGTCTTGATGCCGGTGTCTCTGGGGTTTGGCTTCACCCTCGACTGGCATGGCTTTTTGTTCGCCACTTCCAATTCCGTTTTGGAGAGTTGTTGCGCGGTTGCGAGTACTTCGGATGAAGGCTCTGGCACGCGTGTCGTGGAGGCGTACTCGATGGCCTCATGGTCGCAGTCATACGACTTCTGGACATCACCATGGAGGAAGAGTACACCTGTCTTGCCTGGCATTTTGAGTACAAGGTAGACATAGTGGGGTACGGCCATGAACTTGGCTAGAGCTGGCCTGCCAAGGATAACATGGTATGATAATTGGAAGTTGGCAACTTCAAACTTTATGTACTCCGTACGGAAGTTTGCTTCGGTCCCAAAGGTAACTGGCAGGGTGACCGAACCAATCAGGGTAGCCGCGTTACCCGGAATGATTTCGTAGAACGGAGCCTTGCTATTAGTGAGCATCCTGCCGATGTCTAAATGCATCTTCTTGAGAGTACTCAGAAAGAGCAGGTTGAGGCCGCTTTCCCCATCGATGAGTAATTGTGTCAGTTGGGAGCCTGCCACAACCGGGTCGAGTACGAGCGGAAGTTTTCCCGACTCAGAGAAGCTAGTCCATTGATCCTCTCTGGAGAAAGAGATTGGGACCTCGCCGTGTCTCAGGGGTCGCGGTATGGCTGGCTCGATTGACAAGATTTCGCGCCGAATTAGCTTCTGTGCGCGTTTGGAGAGAATGCTGTCGATGCCACCAAAGATGTCGTTGACGACGTTTGTGGGGTGCTAAAAGCAAGTGGGTCCTGACTTGTCATTGCCTTCTTCCTCCTTGTCCTAATCCTTCTCCTCGTCGTCAGGAGGAGGCTCCTTGAGGGTCCTGCGAAGGGGGGTGATACATTGGTACATCGTGTGCTTTGACTTCGGGTGCATCGGGCACTGCTTGTGGAGGACCTTCTCAAACTGGTCCTGAAGCTTCCCCGACTTCTTGCTTTGAGGGTTGCGCTCGACAGATGCCACCTGGTCTTCTGGCTTGCGCTATTAGGAGGAACCCGAGTTATTGTGCTAGCCTTTGTCGGGGCGGTTGTTGTTGTTGCCCTTGTCGTTCTTGCGTTTTAGGAAATGCTCATTCTCCTCGTCCTCCTTATCCGCCCATCGCTGCATCGTGTCACGGAGCTGGACCATGATAGTCGCAAGGTTTCTTTCGAACTCGCGGTACGTTTGCTTTGTCGCGAGGCTGTTCCGGAAGCAGCGTATGACTTCCTCGTTGGCGATTGGCGATGGTGGCACGGGTGTCGAAGAAGCGTCGAATATTACGACCTTAGGGTCTCGTTCTCCACCTGCTTGACCTGTGACAAGTCATGATGAGTACCTGCCCGTATCATGGATCCCTGGAAGTTGTCGACGAAAACCTTCTTCAGTGTCTCCCAGGAGTCGACGGAGTTTGGCTTGAGGCTATTAAGCCATGTGAGTGGTGCTGACTCCAAGGCCATCGGGAAGTAAAGGGCTTTAGTGGAGTTAGAGCCGCCCGAGACCTCGATAGCGACGGAGTAGCTCCGTAGCCATTGATGTAGATCTTGTTTCCCGTTGAACTTTGGGATAGCTGTGGGCTTGAAGTCCTTCAGGATCTCACGGTTGGTGATGTTCCCAACAAAAGCTGGAAAGCGATCACTATCTTTGATGTCGCGGGCGTCGTCTTCGGCATGTACGCATAGTCGACTGTTGATGATGGTGCGTGCATCGCGGTTACAGTTGAGCCTTTGCCTCAAGTCGCCAGAGGGTTGGTTCCCTTGGTGGCCTTGGCCGCTCGTAGGTTGTCCTCCTCCTCTGGATTTTTTAACCTGTTGGTTCTGTTGGTGCACCTCCTGCTCGACCTGTTGGCTGTTACGGGGTATAGGACGATCACCGAGCCTGCAACTAGCGGCAGGAATGGTGCTACCGTGGCATTCTGATCTAGAGCACGTATGCTGGACGGAGGGCATCGGGTTCATGTGGTCCAGTTGGACCATGGCTTGCTTGGCGAGTTGCATGTTGTAGGAGCAAGGAGGCCTCGTAGATGTTGCCCATGGGGGTGACGAATTCTTAGTCAGCCACCGTCGCGAATTCCCCATGATGGTCTCTTCGTCAGTGTGGGTTGTTAGCGCGGGCTTGAGCGTTACACCTGCGCTTGGCCCTATTGATGGCCATTAAAACACATTGTGACCGTCAACTTCTCGGGAATAAAAAGAACTTTGCACTATGTTCCATACATATTTTGATTATCTCTCACAAATTTCACAAGTTTTGGGTGAGTTTTGATTGCAGGAACACGTGGTAAAAAAATGAGCCGAGATGGGAAAAATCCTGGGCTAGCCGGCCTACCACTGAAAGCTTTTGTGCCCAAACTTCACCAGCGGCTAGGAAACACACCCACAATGCCTCTAAGTCATGCACTTCAAGTCAGTTTGATCCAATGGACCGAAATATATCAACCATGGATTAAAGGGCCCACTTGCTTGCAAGACTTGATCAAATCCATGAGGCCCCACTTCCACCGACAACAGGAGCTCATCAGGACCGTCCAGAACAAAGGCGGTGGAAACTGCCACAATCCCATGCCGATCGGCCTGGGAGAGGCCGGCCGGCCCCACTTTGCAGTGTCTCGGGCTCAACTTTGTGTGGAAGCTACGTAAGTGCCAAGGTCGCATGCAAGTGAAGCCTTTGTCCAATTACCGACCTTGAAGTAGTATAAACAGACCACCTCCCCTCACTTGTAAAACACACACTAAAGGAGTTCTCTTCTCTCTTTCACTTTCTAGAGTACGTTTAGTAGTCTGGGAGTTAGAGTCGAGTCGAGCTTGTCTCGGGATTCTGGGGTGGTCATTAGAAGTCTCGTATAGCTCTTGTTTCTTTCCCTTTGACATTTATCGAGATAATTTATCTTCTTCATCTTTTCAATTCAGCTTTACTTTCCGCGTTTATTTATCTTTCCAAGTTATCCAACTTGTGTACGAAAGTTCTTTCCTCTAGTTGAACTTTGTTATCTATCTTGTTTATAGGGATCTTACCTTGCGGGTTTTCTCGCCCGGACTAGGGAGCTCAAGCTAGGTTCCTAGGATGAGGGGGATTTCTCTTGTTCGTGAGAAGAGAAATCCTAACACCGAGTGCAGATGTGGTGTCTGGCTTAGTGTTAGCTTGGAAGTGTGTTCCACCCCATGGAACTGTGTGGTAGGCGGTAGCTGGTGATAGCCCTATCCGTCCCTTGTAGTCCACCACGTTCGAGTGCTTTCATAGCAGTAGTTGTTTGTGTCGTTGGACTCCCCTCTCATCCCTTTCCGAAGTCCTTCCTCGCTAGCTGCTGAAGTAAGCTCTAGGTTCCCGATAGCTAGTTAGGAGCAAAGTTTAGTCTAGTGAGGCTAGCTCGTTAGTTTAGAAGTGTGTTAGGAGTCTTTCTCGCTTGTTGTCCTCCCAGCTACTTAACTCTCTAAGGATTAGAGTCTCCTGTGTCAAATGGTCATCGCCTGACAATTTATCCTATCTACCATATCTAGCTTACCCCTGCTACTTAGTCGGTTGATATCTCTAGTAAAGTTTGTCATTCGATTCTTCGATACTCTTAGGACCATAGTACTTCCCCGTGGAAATTTACGATACCCTAGAATACTCCAAGGTGAAATGCTACAACAGTGGATTCTGTGCGCTTGCGGAATACATATTCTATTGGAGCATAAGAAACACCAACAGGCCCACCTTGCGCTCTTCCAACGTCGTGTTCGCCTTTGCTCCTCAGTCTCATCTTGAGGGGCGTCGGCAGTGTCTTGGTTGGCAGAGAGATTTGATCTTTGAGTTCATCATCGAACTCGATGTCCAGCTCATCATCACCGAGGTCATTAAGCGAGGCCATGTAGATTTCGCGTTTTGGCGAGTACTCGCCAAAGTAGTCGGTGGTGACGAGGACGGTCGAAGTTGTGGAACTGATTCCTTCCTCCTGGATGGGAGAAAGTGGCCTACCTTTTTGAAAAAACAATTCATGGATTGTGGCCACTAGGCGGGCGTCATTGTCGAGTAGCTTGAAGGGCTCCATGCCCTTCCAGTACACGAATCTGCCCTACGTAGTGGTTGTGATGCTCAGACCTAGATGAGTAAACACAGATGAGTCAGGGGTCATCATGAGTGGAGCCTCCCGGCAAGCGGTGGCGTCCTCATCTCCGAGTTAGAGTAGGAGATCCAGATCCTTCTCCAAGTTGGAGAGGGATTTGGACCGTAGGGCATCCATGTGAGTGGAAGCCGTGTTGCATAGCCCGATCAGGAATCGGGTACAGTGTTCCTCTGGTCGGGGTAAGCCCGAGCTGGAGAGTCATGTTGGGATACGAGTTGAAAACGTGTCGGAAATGGAATTCTCCTTAATCTCCCTGGAGAGATACCCGAGCATCTTGTCAAGACTGTCGATGAACTCGTCGAGTCCGCTCGAGCAATTCGATGCCTCTGGCTTCCTGGTGTTGGCTAGGTGGCTGTCGAAGCTGCCCGAGCCGTTGGCGATGCAGATCCAGGAGCCGAAGATGAAGGTTGTGCCCTTGTCGAGCATGGCGCTGGTGAAGTTGAACGATGCCATCGAGCTCTCCTAGGGATCGTCGATGATCACCCCTATCTGGCGCGCCTGCTATCGGTGTCTTACCGCCAAGCCCACCAAGGGATACCCCCGAGGTGGTAGGTTGTAGGTGGGGTGTCGCCGAGATCAGGAACTCGAAGGTGCAAGGAACACAAAGTTTAGACAGGTTCGGACCTCCAAGAGTGTAACACCCTATGTTCTGTGTGGTTTGTATTGCCTTGAGGATTATGAGATATTTTGGAGGGGTCCCTGCCCACCCTTATATACTCTTTGGGGACAGGGTTACATTGAAATCCTAGCCAGACATGGCCTGAGGAGTCCTACCCGAGTACCACTCGGGTACTTTCCTTCCGTCTGACTAGTTCTAGTTCTATACGACTAGTTACAATGAGACTATGGTATGGCCCATGCACCCCGTTATTACAGAAATATATATGTCAAGTGTGCAGTCCCACTGCCCTGGGTCTGACACTACACCCATGCCTCGGACACGTCTTGTGTGTTCCGGTGTACCAATAGTGTATATCAGCTTGTCTTTCTCCTAGTCAGGCTTCAAAGTCCCTTCCACTACAGCCGTTAGTGTCGTATCGAGCCTGTCAGTTGCTTCTCTTAATTTGTCCGTAGTCACGAACGTTCCATCTTCCATGTTTAATGTGCCTCCATGAGCATAGAAGAAATACTTTGCTCGCAATGGCCAGTTAAAAGTCTACGGTACGATTGCTCTTGACATCAGGTCTTCTTCCATCTTCTGCCATTTGAGAATGGCCAACGAATAACCTCCTTGCCCTAGATGATGGAAGTGCTTCTTCAGGCTCGCATTTTCTTTGTTCTGCCTTGTACGCACCTCGCTTTCCTCGGTCAACTTGTACTGCACGAATTCATCCCAGAAATGATGTTGCTTCTTGAAGTTTTTCTCAAAGTCAAGCGTGAGGCCCTTTTTGATGTGTCTTTGTTCATGTTTTTCTTGAATGTCTGGAAAGCAATAGCCATCTTCTTCATGACCGATTTCTTGAAGACTTCCTCTTTGTCAACTGAAAAATTGAATAGTTGTTTCACCTCTCTTCATAACATTTCCTTCTCTGTATCGGGGAAAATATCTGCATCATTATCAATAGTTTTGTTTTTCTTCCATAGCTTGTAGCTAATGAGGATGTTTTCCCCAACATAATATCCACATTGATTGACCACTCTACTATAAACACCCTTTGGACCCGTTGGCTCACCGTCTGAGTTTACTGAGGTGATGGTTGTATATCCCTCCATCTTTCTCTTCGAGCCTCATTTCCTTTTTGCTTGCCTCGAACAAGATTCCTGGAAAAATATCTATTAATACATGCTATACATCCGTAGAGTATTCTCGTTATGTATATAAATGCACAAATTCCACGTACATACCTCTGCACCAACGTCTAGATCAGCGTCTTCTTGGTGCCCGTCATCGCCGTCACTAGTATCGTTTAGATATTGGCTGCCATCATCCTCGAATGCTTCATAATCTTTGAATGAATCCGGTCGCTCCGTAACTTCACGAATCATATCTTGAATAAGGCACTCCTGATCCTCGTCAACATTTGATCCCATTTCCTATAATTTCATAAGAGTTTCGAAATGTAACATAATATAGGATTTCATTCGGGATTAGCTTTGGAAAAATATCACTGAAAAATATAATTTCTACAATGTGAGTATGTGACATATAGAATTTTATACAATTTCATAAAATATTTGACAATTTTCTACCATATGCTACAATTTTCTCTAATTTTCTACAATTTTCAACACTATTATACAATTTTCTAGGATTTCATCAAATATTCAATAACTTTCTGCAATATGATACAATTTTCAACACTATTATACAATTTTCTAGAATTTCATAAAATATCCAACAGTTTTCTACAATATACTGCAATTTTCTACAATTTCATAAATTATCTGATAATTTCATACGGATTATAGCTTTGGAAATTCCATACAGAATTATAGCTTTGGAAAAATATCACTGAAAAATATAATTTCTACAATGTGAGTGTGTGATATACACAATTTCGTACAATTTTATAAAATATACGACAATTTTCTATGATATGCTACAATTTTCTACAATTTTCAACACTATTATACAATTTTCTAGAATTTTATAAAATATCCGACAATTTTCTACAATGTGCTGCAATTTTCTAAATTTCTTACACTATTCCACAATTTTATAGAAGTTTCTATAATTTTCAACAATTTCTAACAATAATTTAAAAAATCTAAAAAATAAAAAAACTGATGTCAGCACATAGTCGTGCTCACGTCAGCCCTGGTGGCCGACGACAGTGCTAGTGGTGTGGCGGGCAGCGTGAGGTGTGGTGGTGCGGACGGTGACCGTGGCGGCGGCGTTTGCCTACGCCGGCAATCGTCGCGCGCGGAAGCCGCGCTATCTCGTCGGTAGAGCGCCCCGCGCGCGGGGATTCGATGGCTGGCCGCGGCGGTGGCTGGTGCGCGGGTGGGTGTGGTGGCGCGGAGACCGGTCGGGCTCGGGCGGCACGCGGCTGAACTCGGAGGCCGGGGCGCCAGGCTCGAATGAAGCAGAGGAGGCCGGGACAAGGCAAGCGGCGATGGGCGCGACCGGCCAGATCGACGAGGCAAGCGGCGGCGGTGGGCGTGGCCGGCCGGATCGACGAGGCAAGCGGTGGCGGCAGGACGCCGGCGCTCGCGGAGGACGGCTATATGCAGTTTAGTACCGGGCAGAGGCATGGCCCGGTACTAAATGGCCAATTCCCAATATATAATAATGATTGTTTTGTATCATTTTTTTTGTACTAAATTAACTAATGGTAAAAAAAATACAAATATATAATATTTTTAGCATGCAAAATTATAGTATTGTATAGTTTTCATCACTTAGTCGGATGACATATAGTTCTATGCACTTAATTCAACATATTGATTCCAAATTACCTCTTGTACATTTTTTAAATATTTTTTGTTTGTAATAAATTAAATATAGGTTCAAAGAATGCAAATATATAACATTTTGATACGACAACATACATACATTACATAAATTAAATATAGGTTCAAAAAATGCTTATAGTATCGTTATCCTTTGGCTTCAAGCTGAACTGATTCTTCATCACATCGGCTATCTTGCTGGCCCAATCAACTTCACGCTGCTGCACCATGAGGTTTGGCATTTGAAAGTTTGCATCTTGAGAGGCCCTCTGGATTTGGGGACTCGTCGGCTGTCCCACAGTATCATCCATTTGCTAGAAAGCCGATGCATCTGCGCGAAGCCCCCCAGTCTGGGTCGATGCTAGTGGAGTCTGCGGTAGATGCTGAATCATCAGGGCAAATGGCACCAACGGCAATGTAGTAGTAGGGGAGTTCACCACGTTGTTGTTTTGTCTGAACATCCATGGATAGGTGTACAACCAAAATTCCATCGACATGCCCAATGTGGAAGGTACAAATCCAGCTGGCGTGTTGAACATGCCTATGCTTGTCGTCGATTTAATCATCGTAGGGTTAGCAGCGGACGCCGTCGTAGGTGCCGATGAAGTATGTGCTGCTGAGGATCCCGGGCGCTTCAACACGTACGGCGATGAGCTTGTTCCAGCATCCGTTATCGGCACACTTGTTCTATTGGGCAGGACACCATCGGCCATTGATGCAGATATCTTGGCACCAGCAGCGACCGATGATTCTGTGTTGGAGTAGGATGGTCCCGTGTTGCCTCCTTGAGCGCCTTCAGCTAGGACGTTCTTGATAGCATCCTTGATGGTCTCAATCAGAACCCCTGACTGATTAATCAGTGCATGGGTTATGGATTGATCGAACATCTCCTTGAACTTGGCCGAGTCTTGTGTGACGGTAATGCCCCCCGGCCCTGGTAGCGGCTGCTTCTGTATCGCCTGTCCCCTCCTGGTCAGAGTGACTGACCTGAGGCAGGCGTCCTGAGTTTTCTTCACGGTTTCTTCAACCAGCCGCTTCTAATCTTCGTCAAGATCTTCCATAG
This sequence comes from Panicum miliaceum, assembly GCA_032594955.1. Lineage (NCBI taxonomy): Eukaryota > Viridiplantae > Streptophyta > Magnoliopsida > Poales > Poaceae > Panicum > Panicum miliaceum. Next base: position 40,895,740 of record CM064061.1, on the reverse strand, counting down.
TAGGCAACAAGATCTTGTTATCATCCATCCCGTTGTTCTTGGTCATCGTGGTGTCGTTGTCGTGTCCCACTGGGCCTGCCAAAAGCATGTTGACGTAAAAAGCCGTGAGTCGGCCTTCAGCGCTGGCACACGCAAGGACCCGGGAGCCTCTTGCGTCACTCCTGCGCGGCGTCCAAATCGGCTGCGTGGTGGTACAGGGCATGCCACGCAATTTGACCTACAATTGACAAAGGATAGGTAAAACGTTAAATTACCGGAATGTATCAGCTGGTGTTCCGAATTGTTCCTCCACGGGCATCGGCCAAGAGTCTGATGCATCAGTAGACCAATCGGCCAAAGCTCCGGTCGATTGTACAGATGACGCAACGCCAAACGAGTTAGCGAGGCCTCGGTAAATAGCATCTAGATCCGAACCCGATGGGCCTAACGACGTGCAACAGGCAAGTTGTGCGTTGGCCGATGGTATTTAGATCTAGGCTGGATAAATTGTGGTAAAAACTAAATAAAAACAAGATTAAACGAATCTAACCCTGTCAAATCTAGCAAATACCGATAACTTGTGATAACAGCAATAAACAAGCTAGACTAAGCAAATTAATCTAATAGGAACAAGCTGATATCGATAACTTGATGAACAGACCAGATCGAGATCCAATTTGGTCGATAACTTGAACTAATACAGCATAGAGGAAGAAGCGATGCGTCGTCAACCTTGAGTCTATCTACCTCGTTCGACGCGGAACTTACCAGCAAGTCGGAGATCGAAGTCGATGCAACCCCACTTGCAGGAAAGAACTCATAAAAGAAAAATCTACTGCAACTAAGGCGAAGCAACCGAAAAGAGAAAAAAGGAAAAAACGGTTTGTGTATTGATCATTGGATGGATTGGTACATGCCCGAGGGCAGCTATTTATAGCCTAAGCTACAAACCCTAGTCGATTACGACTTACAAATTTCTTAACAACAAAAAAAACAAACTTTCCTAAATAAAAATCTAAAAGATAAATTGCTGACATAGCTTTGCCAGCCCTTTCTATGCTCTCGTTGGCTGCGACGCCCTTTCTGGCCTAAAAGCCCAATATGCTTCATTCCTTGCTCCCAAACCAGCGTCAGCCCATCTTTGGCCCATCAGCCAGGATGTTTTTCCTGTAGGCACCAACCTCCTTTCTTATCGTCAATCACCAAATCTCATTGGCCTTCTCCTTGATGATCAAACGTTCATGCCAGCTTCAAGCCTTTTGATCAACTTAGCACCTCCGATCTTGGTTTCAACCAGTTGTGCAAAAACGGTGTCAACAACACGTCGTCCCATGCCATAAGGGAGGCAATCATGGTTCAGAACATTTATTCAGGCTCCATTTACAAAAACCATCAAAAAGAAAAAAAAAATCTTTATTTATGATATGTATATGTCATCAACCTTGACCCTGCGGTGATGACACTACCATTCGGGGCCAACATTGATAGCCACGACACGATGCGGTACACAGACGTGATGGAGTATAGCCTTGGTCCTAATGGTGGCATCCTCACCTCGCTAAAAGGTGAGTATTTCTTCATTGGGACCAAGACCATACTCCATCACATCCCTATACCGCGCCGTATTGCGGACATCAATGTTGCCCCCAATAGCAGTACCAACACCGCATGGTCAAGGTTGACGATATAAACATATCCAAAATAAAGATTTATTTAACTCCGCGATGGTTTTAATGGAAGCCTAAATAAATACATAATTAGAGTGTCAAAATAATTCCTTCATAATACACAATAATTACCAAATACCCTTTCATAAAAATTGTAAATTCCACTAGCTACAAAGCATAACACAACAATCAAACTAGCAATTTATCGCTTCTATATACCGGAAATGAATGTATAAATCAAAAAAAATGCTCATTCTCACTCTTTCTAAAAATCACAAATTTCTCTAAGCATAAAGCATGAAACGAAGAATAAAGACCATCAAAGAAGAGAGGATGTCATAACCTTTTGAGCACTTGGATGAGTGAAATGCCCACAAAACTTGGGAGAAATGGAAATGGGCAGCACCTCCTCTTTAAGACGCCATGGAGAGGAGAAGAGGCTCCCCGAGCTCTCGGTCAAATGATTTGGCTCTGGCTCGGGGAGGAAGAAGGTGCCGGCATATAGAAGGCAAATTAGTACCAGCTGGAGGCTAACTCTCTCCATTTAGTACTAGCTGGAGCTACCAGCTGGTACTAAATCTCACGGCTCCATTTAGTACCGGCTGGTAGCTCCAGCCGATACTAAATTGACTGGGGGGATGCAGCCGTTGCCCCTGGTGTCGGTGGCGCACTTTAGTACCGGCTGGAGGTTGCAGCCGGTACTAAAGAGCTCCCCGGAGCACTTTTATAACGACCCACTACTAAGTGTAGGTGTTAGTACCGGCTGCATTTTCAGCCGGTACTAATGCCTGGGACGAATGCCCACTTCTCTAGCGGTGTGCTGCTCGCCTGCTCAGGCTCGCCGCCTCGGAGGCCGCCAGGCGCCTAGGCCGGAGGCGGAGTAGCCCGCGGCCCGATGCCCCAGGCAGCACGGGCGCGCGCTGACCAGGCGACCAGGGTAGCGGCCACCAGGTGCAGGCTCCAGGCGGAGCTGACGATGAAGCGCTAGACCCCGTCCGGCCGTTGGTGTTGTTGTGCCCATGTTGGTGTTGGTCTGTTACTGATGACCTGATGTAGTGATGTACAGATGTGTGTGATGTGCATGTCAGTATGTGCATCTGCGATTGTTAACAATGATCTAGTTATCTATGATTTGCGATTGTTAACTTGTTCATGTGTGATGTATGCATGACTGCAACTATTGTGTCAAGCTAAATGTTTGAAGTAGTTACTTGTATCGGTGTTCCCGATCATAATTAATATTTTCCCGATCATAATCGACATATTCCTGACCGATACATTCCGTTCCCGATATCCCGTCTGCCTTTCCCATTTCCGCTCTCGTTCCCGACAAAAAAATACAGGAGCAGAAACAATTAGGAGGTTTTTCCATCCATTCCCGACCGTTTTCAACCCTAACTGAGCACCTCTCCATCATTGGCTTTGAGATGTACCGGCTGGACGTGGAGGGCCGGCGCTGGACATAGGTGACGAAGCTGGCTGGTGACCGGGCGCTCTTCGTAAGCCCCGTGTCGTCATTCTCGGTACGCTCGTCGGAGATGGAGGGCTGCAGGAGCAACTGCATCTACTTCGCCAACAAGAAGCTGTACCGCTCCTCATGCACCCGGGACGACGCAACACCGGGGCGTGTACTCCATGGAAGACCGGGAGGTCTTGTTTGAGCACGATGTCACCGGGCCCGGACCATGCTCGTTGGTGACGTGGTTCTTACCTAGTGTGGCCCAAGGCTCTTAAGTATTTTGATGGATTGTCACTCATAGCCTGAGAGGTTTTGATGCTTGTAAACAATGATAGTAATCACAAAATGCTGGTATTTTTTTGGTAACACATGGTATGATGTCAATTATGGCCCCGTAGAATTACAATTTAACATACAACGACTAGCATGAAAGAAACAAAATTCATTTTTGAGGCTGAACTATTCCACTTTAGTCTCTAAAGTACTAGTCAAAATGAGTAGTGCCGGTGTATTATCTTATTTGGTCTACCTTAATTAAGAGAATACTTGTGAAGTTTTAAAGATTTAAGGAGGATTGACCCAGCTAAATTCCATGGTACAACAGTTGTGTAGTGGTATACAGAACTAACAAGGTGGCTCACGCAAATACCAAATAGTACGGTAGCTAACATCTTTTATATTGACATTTGGGTTTTTTAGTTTAAATAAATATTTTGATATTTTTAATGTGAATATATTTTTTTAATTTTTGGGAGGTTATGTACATTTATTTATTATGGTGATAAATTATCCTTGGGCTTTAAAAAAGATATAGGTGGGTGTCTACTATAGATAATAATTAGAGTTTAATTTTGAATTTGGATTAAAATCTTACACTACATTTGGATGTTGGTATTGAGGTCTAGAGTCAGGTATTGGCATTAGGTAGCCTCCGATTCCGCAGTTTGGATGATCCGGACGCATCACAATGGTACAAAAGTTTTGGCTACGCTTGCAGGAGCCTACCTACAATACTGAGCCCTTCTGCTTTGAATTCGGGTAAACGTCTCCTTCCCCCTCCTGCCGCTCTATATCCGCACATACCCCTTCATTCGCACTCGCGAAAAACAAAAGGTTATTGCCACGTGATTGGAACGGGAGGGGAGACTGGAGGAAGACGATGGTGTCGATGCAGGTTCCCTCCCTCTCCTCCCTCTCCTCGTCCTCTGGCACGACCAGCCGTCCTCCATCGTTTCCCCTCTCCTTGCTGGTCCAATTCGCCCCCAATCTCTCCTCCCCCCACCTCTTCATGCACTAGGTGGACTGCGGGAAGACGATGGCGCTTCCCCAGGTTCTATCCCTCCCCTCCCCCTCCCTCCTCCTCCTCTGGTATTTCCAAGTTCTAGCAAAGACATCCTCCGTCGCCCCCCCCCCCCCACCCCTCACTTTGCCCCCAATCTTCCCTGCTCCCCCCACCTCTCCGTGCGTGGACCCAACAACATCTTTTCATGATATTCCTTCTGTTTTAAAAGTATTAAGAATAGTATTCCTTTTTTCTATTTATAAAGTGGTATATAATCGTTCTAATAATCCACACGTTTTCAAAACTACATTTTCATATATGTACAACAATGTATAATGTTTAGACTCCTTAAAATTACAATTCATAAGTTTGCACAACCAAACATGAATTCCATTGGCTGCTACCATTTGATTCCAACTAGCAATTACATAGACATCCAAACAGCGCTTTGGCACTAAAGACCATTTCCATTTTCTCTCAGCTTGGACATTCCTCTACCAATGCAATTCCCCCACCTAAATATCTACATCCAAACAAAGCCTTAATGATAATCGTATGCAGTGACATATCCAAATATCGCTTTTAGTTTCTTTCTTATCCAAAATCTCAGGGGCGGGCCCACTAATTTTTAAAAAATTAAGTATATATATACATATACATGTATATGTATTCAAAAGTAATGGAAAATTAATATTATCTCGGACTATTCACATCCTTCCCACCTTCCTTCTCGAAATGAGCCGAAACAGCCCAAAAATTGGCCCATTAGCCGGCCTTTCCCATACCCCAGACGGATCTTGAATACCAAAACTCACAATACTGAGCCCGCCCCTGAAAATCTCCAATTGCTACATCCCCGTACATATAGCTCTCCTTGTCTCACAACTGCTGCACCTTTTTCGCACACCAAGAATCATGCGGCTGTGGCTGTATCAACAAATTCGTTGTTGCGCTTGCACAAAAAAAAACTATTTTCTAGCCACTTCATATTTTTTACTCTATACCTTCCCAAGCACCCCAACTCTAATTGTATCAGTTATCATTCCTTCTTTCTCTATTTTTAGTTCTCGAACAACCTATGATTACAAATGCTACGCAAAAGGACATCACTGTCTCGTTGTTTCTCATTGTTATTACTGGTGATCACCATACTTTGATGGCAGTGACTTAGACTAAGTTAGGGTGATACTTGACCCAACAACTGTGCTGAGATTGTGTGGTCTTCAATGGAATATGTTGCTGATGTTTGGACTTATCAGTGTTATGATGTGTACACCGGTTATCATTGTGCTTTCCAAGTCTAGCGACTCTCATCGCTTAATAGATCGAAGTCGCTTCTTAGTTCTTGCTGCTCTTTCCTTCTATGTGTCGTGTAGTTTTTTCTATGTGCTCCTATGAAGCAACGATTCTTCTTTCTTAGCGTACATATTGTTTTTCGCCATGGTTGCCATTGCTCTCTCAGAATATAATTGATCCTTGCTTCCCCCCCCCCCCCTCTCCTTTGTTTTGGTTGTAGTTTTTCCATGTTAGTTTTTATTTGTAAGTTGTATACTTCTCATGCCGCTCCGGTGCTTTTATCCATGGTTGCCGTGATTATATCTAAATTGCACACTATCCCATTTTCTTTTAATTTATAATCACTCCGAGCAAAGCATTTTCTTTTAATTCAGAATCACTCCGAGCAAAGCTAGATTGCCTGCTCAATCTAACTCTAGTTGCAGTCATTTGTTTGCATCATCACCATCAGCAATGATGTTTGAGATGTTGACATTACAATGAAGGGCATGTGGAAGCTCGATAGACGCGATGGTTGAGCCACTAACTTAGCTACCGATACATGCTGACTTATCTATAACATTTATTCTTCATTATTTGCTGGTAGCTTGATCAGAAGCGAAGCATGCATCTTTGCACTGTTCTCCAAAATATCACAATTTAGTAAATTGTAAAACCCGTGTGTTATTTCATATGTTTTTTTCACCTAGAGTTGTTTGATGTTGCATCTGTAGGTGAAGGTCTTTGGCTTGCTGCTTCTCGTCAACATGTTGGGTATCCCTATCTGGTATCGTAAAGTCGACTGCTTTTATGATGTGATGTAGTTGCTGTTTTCTGCGGCACCACAGGACTACTCAAGAAAGACCTATACTTATATTGCGAGCACGATGTCGATGAGGTGAGTGCCCTGTTCTTTGAACATATTATTGTTGACATCGAAGTGGATGTGTTGGATGGACGAATACCTTGCCTACAGCACTGCCATATATTTATATCCTGCTAATTTGCTGGATCACCGGTACCATCATATTCTAGATCCATGTTACTCCCTTTCGTTCGAAATTATAGGCCATTTTGCATTTTCTAGATATATTATTTTCTGTGTGTATCTAGACATAGCATACTGCGAACGTATATCCAGATATGCATAGCAAATGCTATCTAGAAAAGCCAAAATGATCTATAATCTAGAATGAAGGGAGTATTTGAATAGGTGGAGACTAAGACCCTCCACAATGTGCTAGTGATGCCAAAAACAATGAGCCCCACGGTGAGTAAACGGGCACCAGAGCCATAAGAGCTACAGCATGCAAAAGTTTAAGCACCGAAGCTATCTAAATCGTTGGGCCCGTATGAAGAAATAAAATATTGATATTGCCTAGAGCTCCTATATATACTTGGCCATAGTTGGCCAAATGGGCTGCCCGGCTCGGCCCAAGCATGATATGGCCCGGCTCTATCCGGCACGATCCGGTAGTCGAGCCGTGCCGGGCCACCCGACATACCGACTCAGCGGCCCAGGCATGACCCTAAGCCCTCATAATAGGGCCGGGCTGGGCCGCTCGGCATGCTGGGCCCTACGTGCCAGAGCCGGCCTAGGCATAATGCTACAAATAACCACTCATTCAACTCATGGTCTATGTACCAAGTTGAAAACATGAATCAATCTAGCAATTTCACAGTACGAGATCAAGAAAACTTATAATTCAGAAAAAATGAAACAAAGATAAACACATAGAAAAGAGATGATACAAATACTTAATATTATTGAGCCTTAGTGCAATGACTGCCTCATTAAAAACCTATCTAGGTAAAAACTCACACCTCGTGAGAAAACCCTAGATAGGAAAATAGTACAACCCAGCTCAAGTTAAATAGTTCAAGTTCTTCAACCACATTAAAGTACAGTTACAACACTAGCAATAATATTACAGTTACACATTGATACCATCAAGATAAAGTTCTTTAAAGTTCTTTGAATGAAGCTTGATGATCCTAGTCCTCCACAGAGTGTTGGACCCTTGCTTGACAACCAGCTTCCCAATCCTTGATGCAGGAGAGCATCTCCACCATCTCCGGGGTCAGTTGACGCCGCCTTTCTTCAATTATCCCACTAGTAAGACTAAATGCAGATTCTGAAGAGATGGTAGAAATAGGAACAATCAAAACATCCTTATCTAAGATTGAAAGTACTGGATAGGTTAGTTTGTGCTCATGCCACCAGATTAAGATATTGAAACCATCATCATCATCATATTGGTCCACATTATCACTATCTAAATATGAAGACAATTTAGATCTAATACCAAGGCCAGCAGTAGTGCTTGTTGCATGTAGCAATGCACTTGCTAAGCTTCTTCTAGATAGAGAGGGGGTGGAGGAAGTAACAGTACCAATACCAACAGATGAACTTGAAGCACCACCAGCATCAGATGCAAAAATCTTACCCCAAGCTGTTTTCTTCTTACCAGAAGAGGGTTGTTGTGCAGGCCTCTACAATCTCACTGCAACAAACTTACTATCATACTTGTTGAACATGGTTGCAAGCTCAGCTTTTACCTCAGCAAAGTAAGCAGAATAATCAGTACCAGTGAGTTTAGCTAACGTCATACTTGTTAAACATGGTTGCATCAGCTCTTACCTCAGCAAAGTAAGCAGAATAATCAGTACCAATGAGTTTAGCTAACAGCTGTCACTACTACAATAAACTTAACTGAGGCGGTGTAACACCCAAAATATAGGAGTTAAAAATTTTAAAAGTATTTTTATAAAAGTGATAAGATAAAATTGTGCATGCATCTTTATTTCTTTTTTTCTCCTATTCTTTCTTTCAGCCAGCCCAATTCTTCTCTTCTCCTTCTTTTCTTTTTCCCGCGGCCAACTCAGCCGCCGATTCGCTCACTCGACCCTTTCTTCCACCGACAGCTAGAACCCACCTGTCGGCGCCTTCTCCTTCTTTCTTCTTTCCTTACCCAGAGTCCGGATCGATCCCGCGCCGTCGTTCGCGCCCCTCTCCTTCTTTCTTGTTTCCTTACCCCGAGTCCTGATCGATTCCGCGCCGCCGCCTTCCTACTCCCGGCCAATCCGGCCCTATAAAAATCCTGCCGAAGCCCCGCTTTGCAACCAGAGCCAACTTCAATCTCTTTTGCTATTCAACATCGTTGCACGCCGCTGGAAGTTGCACACTGGAGGAACGCCGCCGCCCCGTTACGCCGCCTCTCCGTCGACTCGCCAATCCACAGCTTCTCCGTCGTCATCAACTCTCGCCAGAGCTCCGCGAGTTGGTAAGCATCAAGCCGCACCAGATTCCTCTTTCTCTCTTGCTCCGCCGCAAACCCGATTTCTCGCCGGACTCTTGTTTCCGCCCGCCGCCGTGACCGCCAGTTTACAGCCGCCGCATAGCCATCCCGTGATCACTCCCATCTTCGTCGTACCGCCCTCTCACTCCCCGGCATGAACCCAGCTTGAATTGAGCCCCGGAACACCGGATTCGGTGAAGCTCCGGTCGTCCGCCGCCGCACTCGCTCGCCGTCGACGCCCAGTAAAACTCCGCTTCGCCCGTGTGGCAGAACCACCTGAATTAATCCGGCTCAAGTGTATTAACCATCACCATTAAGGCAATCTCGGTTAACCTTACACTTCAAACGGAGTAATCCACTGGTCTGTCGGGTATAACCTCCCGATACAACCACGGTAGAGCGGATCGAATGCCATACATACAAAAGCTCATGCGACGATGAGCCCAGAGAATACCACATTCTAGCAAATATTACAAAACTACCATAAGTAAATATTACAGACCAAGTTTTGAGTTTAGACACCAAGTACTTCAGTGATCATAACTAATAAGTTCTTCAGAGTTTAAGTTGCAGCGGAAAATAAAACAACGAAAGCTACTTCGACGATAAGGATGTCTCGATGAAGCCCGTACGAGACATCACTCGGCATTATCTCCGTTGGACGGGGGCGTATCCCATTCCACCGACCAACCAGGGGGAAGAGTACAAGGCCAAGTCAACCTAGCAATCATGTCTTCGACAGTCTCACCTGAAAACGAGCCACAAGCAAGGCTGAGTATACTAATACTCAGCAAGGCTTACCCGACTAATGGGGTATACTTAGCCGACTCCTAGACATGCGAGGCTTTTGGCTTGAGGGGTTTGTTTTGCCAAAAAGCATATATAGTAGGTCCTTACTTTCAGATTTTAGCTCCAAGTTCTAGCTTTCTTTAACCATTCTAGGTAAGCACCTATCCAATATCCTACATGGTGAAGCATTAAATTTTCATCCAACAAGTTTATTCATCATCATTGTTCCTCTTCTTACTCTGTGGGTAAAAGTGGTTAAGCAGTCTCAATAGCCGTGAGAAACGGATGATTCGAATCGAATTTCTTAACCTTGCAAGGGAAACCTAAACACACGTCACGTGGTTACTCCCAGAGTCACACGTGCAACTTTTCCCTTCAATTCCCGCTTCACGGAACAGGCCCACCGCCCTCGACTACACCTCCCCACGGACCTCGGTACGTCGGGCCGTGGCGGCCGATGCACCCGCCATTAGCTAGATGTGAACGAATTCAAGACAGTGGGGAGTATGTTCCGGCCTCGGTTCAATCCGGTACTTAAGCTTACCGATTACCATATTCTCGGCATGTGGTTAGTACGTTCAAAGACTTAACCACCACTACCACACACTGCGGCCTTAGCATTTTTCACTATACAGACGGGCCTCAATCGTAAACATCGTACCATAGCCCGTCCGTTGTCCTTATGATTGCAGCGTGTAGTAAACAATCAACTCCTAATTTCTCGCGAGTGACAGGAAATCACTCGACTTTTACCGAGTCCTATTAGCATAGCATTCTATCGAACCTTGCATCTAGTGTTCAGAGCATGGGTACCTGGGATCATGCAACTAAGTTTTCATCCAACTCCTATAAACTTAATGCACAAGTAAAGTAGAGTAATAAGTTGCATAAGTTTAGAAAATAGGGTTCATGCTCCGGGGCTTGCCTTCTTGTGAACAGTTAGCTTGGGGCTCTTCCGAACTTGGGTTCGGGTCTTCGGCAACTTCAGTTAGATTCACTTGAGCTTCACGCTGCTCACTCTCGGACGCGGGTACCAGCTCGTACGTTCCGTCGGCGAGAGTCGTCGTTTCTACATGAATGCACAAGTTTGAGTAGTGGTGATGGTAAACGACATGATTTCCTTCACGATAAAGTTGCAGTTTGTAAAACATTAGTTTTGTTGTGAAGTGAGTTACTTTATCATTTTCTGGGCAATCGTTAATAGAGTTTATCTTAATCTATTTAACTTCATTAAAGAAGAAGGGGTTGTGTTATATTTAAACACCAACATGAGTTGAACACAATTACTAATCTAGTTAGCTTCTGGTAATAAAATTTTTATTCAAAGTACATTATGCAGAGATAAGATCACTGTAAAAATTTCAGACATTTTTGTGTAGCACATTAAATATGAAAAATGTAATACACAGCCACTGCTAGAATCTAGTTATTTTTATACAGAACAAACCATGCAAGTATTGATGCTAAAAATTTTCCAGGGTGTTGCTATAACCATATTTGTGTTACTGTAAATATTTCAGATTTTATTGTACATGATATAGAGCATAATAAATGGGACAAGCTACACTCATGTTATTAAGGATTAGTTTCTCCAGGATGTTATACAGGGTTTCTATGTATGAAACTTTTTTTACAGCTTGAGCTACTCTAATGTGTTTCATAGTAAAAAGATGAACATTTTCTAAGTGCTTTACTAATTATTTTGAATTAGTGAAGTTTTCCTACCACAATTTCATATGAATAGGTTACATATAGTAAAAATGTTTCTAAATTTTCCTATGGCCTCTAGGCGTTACTATAACAACACAGAAAAAGTTTCATGACATTAAACATCACAGAACAGCAGGAAATATTAGTTCTAACACTTTATGGCATAAAACAAGGTTGGACAAAAGGTGTATCTAGAGATGGCTTTTGGTCCTGATCGTTTTACACAGTCCTAAACATCAAGCAACTAACTCACTGCCCAAAATTTAGGGTCAGCATTGATCTACAACAGTAGGTACAAAAGAAGTCCATTAAACCTTCCATTTAATCTAGAGCAAAATATATTGAGAATCTGAGAAACTTTATGTAACAAAAGTTGTAGAGTTTCTTCTAAGGATTCCAGAACAGTTGAGTTTGCGTTTTTCTGAATTTTCTTCGATTTTATACAAATTTTACAAGTTTACTGATTTGGTTAAAACTTTCTTTACAAAGGGGTCCCTGAAAACTAGCAGAAAACCCCCTAGGAAGATTTGGGCATTTGCAATGTAGTCCCTGGTCGCGATTCACGGCGGGGGAACATCCTGTCCGGACGAATTCCGGCGAGCTGGGTCGCCGGCGGCGAGGGCAAGGTGAGGGAGCACGGAGAGGGAACCAGGGCCCACCTATTGGTGGTCTTGGAGTGGCTCGGGGTGGCTGGTGGCGGGCTGGCCGCGGAGAGCAGGGGCGGCGCGGACGGCGGCGCTCCGGCGATGAGGGCGGCGGGGCTCGGGCTGGGAAGCTTCAGCGCATTGAGGAGGACCCGTTTCAGCGCTTGTCTCGGGCGGAGGTGGGCCGGAGAAGGGAGTTCCACGGCGGCGGCGTGGGGCGGAGCTCGGCTCTGCTCTGCTCTGCTCCGCGGGGAAGAAGGAGGAACAGGGAGATGAGGGAGGGGCGCTGCGCCGGGCTTTATAGCCGGTGGAGCTCATGGGGGCGGGCTTGGCACGGCCGGGGCGCTGGGTGGAGGGGGCGGCGAGGCTGGGCGCCATTGGGTGCGGCCGGCGGTGACCAGTGGCCAGAGGCGCGCCATGCGCGTGGCGTGCGTGCGCTGGGCGCGCACCGGGGCGCGACGTCGCGTGCGGGCGACGCGGGCGTGCTATTGGCGAGCTGGGGCGGCACGACGTGGGCATGCCGTTGGGTGGCGGGGCGGCGGCCAACGACTGGGCGGCGATGCGGTGCTGCAGGGCGCCGGTTGGGCAGAGGCACAGCGTGGGGGGGGGGGGGGAGAAGAAGGCGCGGCCGCGGTTGGGCGAGCGGGGGCGGTGCAGCAGGGCGCCGGGGGTTGGCTCGGCGCCTGGTGCCGCGCAGGCGTCGAGGGCCACGTGGCCGGCGGCGGTCGGGCGAGGGGGACGGTGCAGCAGAGGATGGGCAAGGGCCTAAGTGCGAAAATTCAAAAATTTCCAGGGGGCTGGTTGCAAACAGGACGTTTTCTCCACTTTCTAATTTGAATTTCAAAATCTTTTGAACATGAAAGTTGTTCAGAATAAAAAGTTCTACAAGTTTTGTTTCAGGCCAAAGTTCATTTGAGCTTTAGTTCCAAAGTTATTTTAAAAACTTAACGAAAACTCTATTCGGAGGGCGCGTCATTTTATTTCAAAATTTCATTTTCTTCCCTAGGATTCAACTAAACTTTTATTTGTCATGCTAATACTGGTGTGCTCATATAATTTCATAGCCATATTTGCTTTGATGTGAAAGTTATCCAATTTGTTTCATTAAAGTACATGCATTTATGCACATACAAACTTTTAAAGGTAAAAGCAAAACCAAACTTAATCCATTCCTTTTATTTTCTTAGTTAGTGATGCATTTTATTATGCCCGGAAGACTTGTTTAACAATTAAAACACCTGAGGTGTTACAGCCCGACCCTTTTTGTCCCGTCGAGCCGACCCTTCCTCTGCCGCTCGATCTAGATCTAACGGCCAGAGTCGACCCTCACTTTACACTGCCGATTTACCCGACCTTTTCCTTACTCAGCCGATTCACCTGACCCACTCTTCATACCGCCGATTCGCCCGACCCCTTATCCCGCCGACTCGCCCGACCCGCCGCTCGGTTCTGATCCAACGAACCAGATTCATCCGACCCTAGCCGTCCCTGAAACTCTTGCAGAAAGATCCCTAGGTTTCCCAGGAATCAACCCGCAGTCCAGATCAGTAGAAAATAATTGGAGTTGAGCCCTTTCTTTTTCTGTTCCGACCCCTGACTTTTTCTAGAATTAGTGCCCGCCGTCCAGAACTTCTAGTTTTTTTTACCCCGACCCTTTGTTTAAGGTTTAATTATGTTTTAGCCCCTAATTTCTTTAGATTTAGCCCCTGGAAGTTCAAAACTCTCGCAGTTAGGCCCCTAGATCACTGTTCTAGCCATATCTTCATCGTCTAAACTCCGATTTCAACGAATCTTGCGCTCACGCGATTCTTGCATCATGAACTACAACTTTAGTATCTTTTTACTTTCTGTTTGTATTGTTTGTTGTACTGTCTCTTATTTGTTATGTATGCTTGTTTGTGTGATCACGTAGACAACGTGACGTTCGAGCAAAACCAAGAGCAAGCTTACGAGGAAGAGAACCAGCAGCTGTTTGAAGAAGGCAAGTGGATTTCCCCCTCTGCATATTCTATTTGATCCCAACAACAGCATGAAAATTCACTTTACTTTTTGTTGCTTGCATAAACTTGATGGGTTACCTATGCTAAGGACATACCTAGTCTTTTACCCCAAACCTTGAAACACCTGGGTTTACTATTCATGTTGGGTAGTTACGCTTAGTTGCCAACTTTGGGATTGGTATTGGTTTACTCTTTTGGCAATGTTGATCACGTTTCATATTGTGGTTTTATCGCGTAATTTCAAGATCAACTTTGATTAATGGGAACATGGAGAACCACCCAAGTGAACAGTGCAACCACAAAGTCATATGGCTCTGACCTTAGCCAATTAATTAGATGTGTAGTTTGCTGGTGGCCTTACCGAAAGGGCAAGGAGGGGGTCGGTGATAGGGGTCATAGCCCGGTCCTCTTGGGGTAGCTGCCTTTGCTAAGGAGCTGACCATTAGGGAGGTTTATGGACCACGCCGCTACTGAAACTCTAGCGGGCTGCCTAGCTCTCGACATGTCTTTGTAAAGGCTTCGTAGTGTACCCTCGCCACTCACCTCAGAAGTGTTTAAGGGCCTTGCAAACCCGGGCGACTCAGGGAAACACGATTTGTGGGTAAAGTGTACAACCTCTGCAGAGTGTAAAACTGTTATAACAGCCGTACTCACGGTTAAGAGTGGCTTGGACCCTCACATGATAATGAAACTTGAAGATTAATTTGTGGTTCATGGATTATGTTGTTGTTGATGGTATCGTTATGTTTTTGCTAAAGTGGGTTGGTTTAAACTTAAACCCAGTTAATAGGTGCTTGCTAATAAATATTTGACCAATTAAAAGTGACCGCTGCTGCAAACCTTAGCCTATCCTTGATGGCCTTGCATTTTCACCCCACTTGCTGAGTACCAACCATAAGAGTACTCACCCTTGCCCCCTGCTGTTCAGAAGAGAACTTTGAAGAGGAGTACTTCGACGACTTCGAGGAGTTCTAGGTCCTGCGTTCACCAGTCATCGCCTGTGGAAGACGGAGTTTTGGAGACTTCGTATAGGGTATAACGGTTTATCGTTTAAAGACATTTGTGTCTCTTTTATACGGAGTGTAATATTATTAAATACTTTATTTAGTTACATTTTGAGCATTGTCTTTGATATATTACACTTTCCGTCTATCATATGTGTGTGAACATGATCCTGGCGCACATATGAGATACATCTGGTTCTTTCTAGAATCGGGTGTGACAGAAGTGGTATCAGAGCTATGTTGGCTGTAGGACACTAGCCTAGATAGAAATGGTCAAAATTAAGGATTTATCTTCTAGCAAGCCATATCAGCATCAAAAAAAAATTCTGTTACTTTATATTTCCACATAAAAACCTATGTTTACATAAAACCTTCTATCATTTTCCTTCTTAAAGAAAAATATTCTGAATTTTACTCCCGCTCTGCCAGATGGCCAGGACTTACCAAACGGCTCGCAAGCGCACCGGAGGTCGCCAAGTTCGCATTGCCCCAACTGAGCCAGCTTCTCCTACCCCAGTTCCAGCCCCTGTCAAGGAGGAGGAAGTTACGGAGGAAGAACTCGAGGAAGTCTACTATTTCGTGGATGGTGAAGATGGCCGCATCATGGCAATTGATGAAGAAGGAAATCAGTTCACACCACCGGCATCACCAGTCGTTGAGACATCGCCACCACCCCCAGTTGTCCCTGCTCCAGCCCCCTCCCCAGCACCGGACGTCGCTGAAGGAAGCCCGAGTAACTTCGAAGATATTAGAAGAGACGATGACGAGGACAACAACAACGATGAAGACAACGACGACCAGAATGATGAAACTCCAGGGATGAGGCAACTCTGCTGTGTTCGCACTTCGGACAGAGAACCCGGCCACTTGTCTCTAGTGCTACAAGGTGTTCTTCAAGAGTTGGGCAACCGCGCAAGACCTCACTACCACACGCACCACTACATCGACCCTGCGCTCGGCGACTACTACCTCTCTCGCGTCCACATCAGGATGGAAAGTGTCAGAGGCCTGAGAACTCTCACTGCACACGACTCCGCCACACCCCACGCTACTTACGACGCCACCGTCAACACTGCCCGCCAGGAGAGCTCTGTGGTCTATCTGCCATACCTACCGTCAGGAACTTCAGAACACGGAGTATCACCACCTTACACACCGCCTCAGTGGAACTGAAGAGACTGTGATTACTCTGGGTGAAGATGACGAAGACCGCCTCAACACTCTTGCTCGAGTCACCGCCGCTCTCAACACTGAGCTGGAAAGCGTCATCACTGAGTTGGACGATACTCAGGACAAGCTATTGGAGGCCTATGAAAAGATCCGCATATTGGAAGCTCGACTTGAGGGAAGAGCGCCGCCACCCCCACAGATGGATGAACCCCTCTTCCCCACTTTGTCACCACCCCGCAAGAAACTTCGTCGCGGCGAACCCGGCTCCATAACTCGTCCCGAGGAATAGGCACTTAGGCTCTTAGGCTAGTACCTCTTAAAGTTCTCGTTAGAATCATTTTTGCTTGAGAGGACGATGATGTAATGATGATTGCTTGAGAACAAATGTTTGCTTGAGTGCTATAAGAATTGCTTGATATAATCTATCCATTAATATCAGTTGGAGTCTTATAAATCCATATTTTGTTAAAATATTATCTTCTGTCTACCTATATCTAGTACACCTGTCTTATCCTGGGTTTATTCCCTAACGGTCAGATGGTGAACACCAGGACAGGTGGAGGGCAGAATATCCCTGTCTCTAGGCGTGCTCGCATAGTCAACCGACAGAGTCAGTTGCCACCACCGCCCAATCCAACAATGGAGCAATTCTTGGCAGCACAGATGCAGGTGTTGCAGAACCTCACTGCCACCATCCAGAACATATAAGCTCAGCAGAATCAGCAAGCACCGCAGCAAAACCCGCCACCAAGAGACAAACACAGAGAATTCATGAGCCACCACCTTCCTACCTTTTCTCACTCTGTGGACCCCTTGGACGCTGATGATTGGTTGAAGGTCATCACTAAGAAGCTGGACATCACACAATGCAGTGAACGTGAAAGGGTCCTGTATGCTGCAGGACGTCTGGAAGGTGCAGCCGCTGATTGGTGGGATGCTTTCACTGCTGCCCACGCCAATGCCAACACTATCACCTGGGAGGAGTTCAGAACCAACTTCCGCAGCCACCATATTCCAGCAGGACTAATGAAGCTCAAGCAGAAGGAGTTCTTGAACCTGAAGCAAGGCAGCATGACTGTCAGCGAGTACCGGGACAAATTCACTCAGTTGTCTCGTTACGCGCCCCATGAGGTGGATAGTGATGCAAAGAGGCAGGAGCGCTTTTTGGAAGGTCTAATAGGGCCGCTCAACTATCAGCTGCACAGTCACACTTTCCCAAACTTTCAGACTCTGCTAGACAAAGCCATTGGTCTAGAGAGCAAGCGCAAGGAGCTTGGAGAACACAAGCGAAAACTTCAGTCCCAGGGACAATCCAGCAGCAACACCCGTCCCCGCTACAACACACCCCAGGGATTTCAGTCGCGCTTTGGGGGACAAGGTGGAGGATATCCGCAGAATCAACAAAATCAAAGAACTCCACAGCAGCCTCAACGCTACAACAAGCAGACTCAGCGCAACTCCAACCCGCAACCGTACCGTCCAGGCTATGCCACAGGTGCACCCGTGCGGACCAACAATCCAGTCACCCCGGTCCAACCTAACGGCTGTTTCAAATGTGGAGAACTGGGTCATTACGCTAACAACTGCCCGAAGCGTAATGCGCAAACTCCTCAGAATCAGAGGAACAGTGGACAAAGGCAGACTCCTCAGCAGCAGCAGCCGCGCAACAGCAACCAGACACCACTGGGCAACAAAGGACAAAAGAACTGCGTGCGCGGAAAGGTGAATCATGTGGCTGCAGAAACAGCTGAAGAGGCTCCCGACATTGTGCTCGGTACGTTCCTTGTTAATTTTGAACCTGCATCAGTTTTATTTGATTCTGGAGCATCACATTCATTCATTATTGAGCAATTCGCTGCAAAACATAATTTACCAATGAGCCCTATGAAACAAATATTTCTAGTAAGTTCCCCGGGCAAGGAATTGAAAGCTAGTCACTTATGCCCAAGGGTCAGCATGAATATTATGGGGGTAGAATTCCTAGCCAATCTAATAGTCCTAAAGACTAACGGCATCGATGTGATCCTCGGAATGGATTGGTTATCAGGATGTGATGGTGTTATTCAGTGTCGCAAGAGATCAGTGCTCTTGACCAGCCCTCAAGGAGATAAAATAGAGTTTGTGGCATCAGCTTCGCCCAGTAGAGTTGGGACAGTGAACCACATAAAGGGAATGCCTCTAGAAGATATCAGAGTTGTCAGTGAGTACCTCGACGTCTTTCCGGAAGATTTACCAGGTATGCCACCTGTTCGTGACATTGAGTCCAGTATTGATCTTTTACCAGGTACTACACCTATCTCTAAAAGACCCTATAGAATGGATGTTAAGGATCTAAGTGAACTAAAGAAACAAATAGAAGAAATGTTAGCTAAGGGATTTATCCGTCCTAGCTCATCCCCGTGGGGAGCACCCGTGATCTTTGTCGATAAGAAAGATGGCAGCAGAAGAATGTGTGTAGACTACAGATTGCTGAACGATGTGACGATCAAGAATAAGTATCCACTGCCCAGGATTGAAGATTTGTTTGATCAGATGAGAGGTGCTAAGGTTTTCTCCAAGATTGATCTGAGATCAGGGTATCATCAGCTAAGGATCCGACCAGAGGATATACCCAAGACAGCCTTCACTACCAGATATGGTCTGTACGAGTTTACTGTGATGTCGTTTGGATTGATCAACGCATCAGCGTACTTCATGTACCTAATGAACAAGGTTTTCATGGAATATCTTGACAAGTTTGTGGTTGTGTTCATTGATGACATCTTGGTGTATTCGCAGAACGAGGAAGAACATGGAGAGCACTTGAGGATAGTGTTACAGAAACTCCGAGAGAATCAGCTATATGCCAAGCTGAGCAAATCTGATTTTTGGTTGAGAGAAGTTTCTTTCCTTGGACATGTTATCACAGATGGAGGAATTGCGGTAGACCCAAGTAAAGTTCAGGATGTTCTAAACTAGAATCCACCAAAAACTGTGCCTAAAATCAGAAGTTTCCTTGGACTTGCAGGCTACTACCGCAGATTTATTGAGGGATTCTCAAAGATAGTGAAACCCATGACTTCTTTGTTGGAAAAAGGGAAAGAATTTAAGTGGGATGATACGTGCCAGAAGTGTTTTGAAGAGCTGAAAACGAGATTGACCACTGCTCCTGTGTTGATAATGCCAGATATCCACAAAGGGTTTGACGTGTATTGCGACGCTTCACGGATGGGTCTTGGATGTGTGTTAATGCAAGAAGGCAAAGTTGTGGCCTATGCTTCAAGACAGTTGAGAAAGCATGAGCAGAACTATCCTACCCATGACTTGGAATTGGCTGCAGTCGTGCACGCATTGAAGATTTGGAGGCACTACATGATCGGAAACAAGTGTCAGATCTTCACGGACCATAAGAGTCTGAAGTACATCTTCACGCAACAGGATCTTAACCTAAGACAGCGCAGATGGTTAGAATTAATCAAGGACTATGATTTGGATATTCAGTATCATCCTGGCAAGGCTAATGTCGTGGCAGACGCCCTAAGCCGGAAAGGACAAGCTAATATGATGGTTGCTCGATTGATGCCTCAAGAATTATGTTGGGAGATGGCACGTTTGAACTTGGGAATTGTCACACAAGCGGAAGCCATAACCATGGAGATGGAACCTACATTAGAACAGGAGATCAGAAAAGGACAGTTGACAGATACTAAGATCAAAGAAATCAAGATTCAAATCGGTTTAGGCAAGACTAAGGATTTCACCGAAGATGAACAGGGAACTGTTTGGTTCAGAAAAAGGATCTGTGTACCCGAAATCGATCGCCTTCGTGAACTTATTTTGAAGGAGGCACATGATTTCGCTTATTCCATTCATCCCGGAAGTACCAAAATGTATCAAGACCTGAAAGAAAGGTACTGGTGGTATGTTTTGAAAAGAGATGTAGCAACTCACGTAGCTTTGTGTGATATGTGCCAGAGAGTGAAAGCAGAACACCAGAGACCAGCAGGGTTACTCCAGCCTTTGAAAGTACCTGAATGGAAATGGGAAGAGATTGGTATGGATTTCATTGTAGGGTTACCTCGTACTCGTGATGGTTATGACTCGATATGGGTTATTGTGGACAGATTGACAAAAGTCGCACATTTCATCCCAGTCAAAACAACATACACTGGAGCCAAGTTAGCAGAACTATACATGTCACGAATTGTGTGTCTGCACGGTGTTCCAAAGAAGATAGTGTCTGATCGAGGTACTCAGTTCGCGTCGCGTTTCTGGCAGAAATTACATGAATCCATGGATACAAAGCTCAATTTTAGTTCTGCATATCATCCGCAAACAGACGGTCAGACTGAGAGAACAAATCAAGTATTAGAGGATATGTTGAGAGCATGTGCCCTCAAACATGGAGGTAGATGGGATAAAAGTTTGCCATATGCAGAATTCTCCTACAATAACAGTTACCAAGCAAGTCTCTAGATGGCCCCATTTGAAGCATTATATGGAAGAAAATGTAGGACACCATTGTATTGGAATCAAACAGGAGAAAGTCAAGTTTTTGGACCAGAGATTCTTCAAGAAGCGGATAGACAAGTCCAGATAATCCGGGATAATCTCAAAATAGCCCAGTCACGACAGAAAAGTTATGCTGATACATGAAGAAGGGAATTAACATTTGAAGTTGGAGATTTTGTGTATCTGAAGGTATCACCCATCAGCGGTTTACGTAGATTCAAAGTGAAAGGAAAATTGTCACCACGTTATATTAGTCCTTTTCAGATCTTGGAAAGGAAAGGTGAAGTGGCATATCAATTGGAGTTACTGGCACGATTGTCAGATGTCCATGATGTGTTTCACGTATCACAGTTAAAGAAGTGTTTGAGAGTGCCTGAGGAGCAGTTACCGTTGGAGGAACTCAATGTACAAGAAGATTTGACTTATGTAGAACATCCGGTTAGAATCTTGGAAACATCTCAGAGGGTTACTCGGAACAAGGTGATCAAAATGTGCAAAGCACAGTGGGGTCACCATTCAGAGGATGAGGCAACTTGGGAAAGAGAAGATTAACTGATTGCAGAATTCCCTCAGTTGTTCCTTAGTCCTTCCTAATCTCGAGGATGAGATTCTCTTTAAGGGGGGTAGGTTTTGTAACACCCAAAATATAGGAGTTAAAATTTTTAAAAGTATTTTTATAAAAGTCATAAGATAAAATTGTGCATGCATCTTTATTTCTTTTTTTCTCCTATTCTTTCTTTCAGCCAGCCCAATTCTTCTCTTCTCCTTCTTTTCTTTTTCCCGCGGCCAACTCAACGGCCGATTCGCTCACCCGACCCTTTCTTCCACCGACAGCTAGGACCCACCTGTCGGCGCCTTCTCCTTCTTTCTTCTTTCCTTACCCAGAGTCCGGATCGATCCCGCACCGTCGTTCGCGCCCCTCTCCTTCTTTCTTGTTTCCTTACCCCGAGTCGTGATCGATTCTGTGCCACAACCTTCCTACTCCCGGCCAATCCGCCCCTATAAAAATCCCGCCGAAGCCCCGCTTTGCAACCAGAGCCAACTTCAATCTCTTTTGCTATTCAACATCGTTGCATGCCGCTGGAAGTTGCACACCGGAGGAACGCCGCCGCCCCGTTACGCCGCCTCTCCGTCGACTCGCCGTTCCACAGCTTCTCCGCCGTCATCAACTCTCGCCAGAGCTCCGCGAGTTGGTAAGCATCAAGCCGCACCAGATTCCTCTTTCTCTCTTGCTCCGCCGCAAACCCGATTTCTCGCCGGACCCCTGTTTCCGCCCGCCGCCGTGACCGCCAGTTTACAGCCGCCGCATAGCCATCCCGTGATCACTCCCATCTTCGCCGTACCGCCCTCTCACTCCTCGGCATGAACCCAGCTTGAATTGAGCCCCGGAACACCGGATTCGGTGAAGCTTCGGTCGTCCGCCGCCGCACTCGCTCGCCGCCGACACCCAGTAAAACTCCGCTTCGCCCGACCCTTTTTGTCCCGTCGAGCCGACCCTTCCTCTACCGCTCGATCTAGATCTAACGGCCAGAGTCGACCCTCACTTTACACTGCCGATTTACCCGACCTTTTCCTTACTCAGCCGATTCACCTGACCCACTCTTCATACCGCCGATTCGCCCGACCCCTTATCCCGCCGACTCGCCCGACCCGCCGCTCGGTTCTGATCCAACGGACCAGATTCATCCGACCCTAGGTTTCCCAGGAATCAACCCGCAGTCCAGATCAGTAGAAAATAATTAGAGTTGAGCCCTTTCTTTTTCTGTTCCGACCCCTGATTTTTTCTAGAATTAGTGCCCGCCGTCCAGAACTTCTAGTTTTTTTACCCCAACCCTTTGTTTAAGGTTTAATTATGTTTTAGCCCCTAATTTCTTTAGATTTAGCCCCTGGAAGTTCAAAACTCTCGCAGTTAGGCCCCTAGATCACTGTTCTAGCCATATCTTCATCGTCTCAACTCCGATTTCAACGATTCTTGCGCTCACGCGATCCTGGCATCATGAACTACAACTTTAGTATCTTTTTACTTTCTGTTTGTATTGTTTGTTGTACTGTCTCTTATTTGTTGTGTATGCTTATTTGTGTGATCGCGTAGACAACATGACGTTCGAGCAAAACCAAGAGCAAGCTTACGAGGAAGAGAACCAGCAGCTGTTTGAAGAAGGCAAGTGGATTTCCCCCTCTGCATATTCTATTTGATCCCAACAACAGCATGAAAATTCACTTTACTTTTTGTTGGTTGCATAAACTTGATGGGTTACCTATGCTAAGGACATACCTAGTCTTTTACCCCAAACCTTGAAACACCTGGGTTTACTATTCATGTTGGGTAGTTACGCTTAGTTGCCAACTTTGGGATTGGTATTGGTTTACTCTTTTGGCAATGTTGATCACGTTTCATATTGTGGTTTTATCCGTAATTTCAAGATCAACTTTGATTAGTGGGAACATGGAGAACCACCCAAGTGAACAGTGCAACCACAAAGTCATATGGCTCTGACCTTAGCCAATTAATTAGATGTGTAGTTTGCTGGTGGCCTTACCGAAAGGGCAAGGAGGGGGTCCGTGATAGGGGTCATAGCCCGGTCCTCTTGGGGTAGCTGCCTTTGCTAAGGAGCTGACCATTAGGGAGGTTTATGGACCACGCCGCTACTGAAACTCTAGCGGGCTGCCTAGCTCTCGACATGTCTTTGTAAAGGCTTCCTAGTGTACCCTCGCCACTCACCTCGGAAGTGTTTATGGGCCTTGCAAACCCGGGGGACTCAGGGAAACACGATTTGTGGGTAAAGTGTACAACCTCTGCAGAGTGTAAAACTGTTATAACAGCCGTACTCACGGTTAAGAGTGGCTTGGACCCTCACATGATAATGAAACTTGAATATTAATTAATTTGTGGTTCGTGGATTATGTTGTTGTTGATGGTACCGTTATGTTTTTGCTAAAGTGGGTTGGTTTAAACTTAAACCTAGTTAATAGGTGCTCGCTAATAAATATTTGACCAACTAAAAGTGACCGCTGCTGCAAACCTTAGCCTATCGTTGATGGCCTTGCATTTTCACCCCACTTGCTGAGTACCAACCTGTTGGCGCTAAAATCAGCCGGGTAGGAATCGGTCGATGGGTCTTCAGCGTCGGACACACGACCCGGGAGAATCTGCTTAGCTCCTGTTCGGGTTATCGCCCTGGTGCGGTTCGCGCGGCGTGCCAGTCAATCTGACCTGTTGATTGACAAGAAAATTGAGTATTAAATTCCAGGCGCGTCGATCGGCTGGATTTCCGATCTGTCCTGAGGAGCGCGTCGGCGGCAAATCGGCCGATTTGCTGTAAAGATGATCGGCTATGGGTTAGCCGATGATCGTATAGTAATTGTAAAGAAGACTGCTAGAGCGATCTAAACAATTACTATAGAAGCAACACTTGAAACAGATCTAATCGGCCGTATGGCGATGAATCGAAGGAGGACAATGATGAAGCCGATTACTCTGATCTCAAGCTGGATAACTGGTGATAATACTAGAATAACAGGTAAAACTTGCAATTCTAGTAAATATCGATAACTTGTGAATAAATCCAAACGAAACCACAGCGATGCGCCCGTAGTTAAAGCTCGGATATTACTCGATAAGCGGAACCTACCAATTGGCCGGAGATCAGGTTGATGCAGCCCTGCCAATCCGTACGAACTCGTGGAAGAAGAAAATATTGGCGAAGTCGCCGACTTGAAAGTAAAGTACTAGTAAAAAGTAGAAGTGTTTTGTTGATTGATGTGTTGATATTTCGCAAAGCCCTAGCGACTCCTATTTATACCCTGAAACTAGGACTCCTGGTCGATTACGACTTGTTACAACCTTATTAAAAAATAGGAAAACTACTATATCTATAATAACTTTTAAAAAGGAAACGGACTCCCGCAGAATCTTCCGCCGCCGTTTCCTAATCCAATCAGGACCTCTTCAATTGCTTTCCGACCGACTTAGCATGCCTTGTTGACCATCTTTTGACCAGGATCTTCTGGAACAATCCCATCCTGTTGGCATAGGCTGCGCCACCAATCGGCCGATTTTCAACTGTTACCTCGATCGGCCGATTCCTTACTGTAGCTTTCAGATCTGCTTCATCGGCCAATCTTCTCCTCCTGACGCCGATTCAATACGTGTCAAAATCTGGCGTCAACACATGCCCCCCAGTTTCGGAGTAAAATATAACTTCTCCTTCGAAACTCTTTCTTTAATCTTTCCCTCTAAGCTTCCCAATTATGACAGGTGTAAACCTTAGAGTCAATTGCGTTACCTTTTCCTCTACATCTGATCCTTTCTCTAGAATCAACTCCACGACATGGAATCCGGTAACAGGACAAACATCATGTTGGCATGTAGACTCAAACTTTGAACAACTCCCCTGGCAACTTTACATTTACTGATGCCTTTACTCCGACGGTACACGTCTTGCCAACCCCTTGTCTCTTCCTTTCTATAAATACGACTCTTCGTACTATTTCCAAAAATGCTCATCTTGTTCACCTCCTTTTCCTTCTGAATCCCGACCTTCGCCGTCTTTGGCCAAACATTAAAATGTCTTCCCTATCCTCCTCTTCTGTTAACCAGGTATTAATTTTCTCTCCATCCCTTCCTGAGATATCTTACTTTCAGCCGAACCATCTTAACCCTGGTTTGGAAAGAGCGATCGAAATCGTACATTCAGACAAACCATTGTCGCAAGCTGATATAGATCTGATAAAAGCTCATTCTGAAGAACTCAAAGATCATGCTCCTGCCAGTATCCGACTAATCTTGGATTATATGGATCTCGTCTGCTTTGAACAAATGCCAACCTCTGACGAGAGTTCTTCATCTTCACATCGACTTGCTGAAGCTAAGACTGAAGTCGCCATGAAAGATTTGGAAGAGGAGAAGGCCCGCCCTCATGATAAGACTAGGTCACGTCGAAAGAGAAATCCAACGTAGGCGTAATCAGTAGTATTTTTATTCTAAGGGCGACTTATACCATGTCGGCCATGTAATCTGTGATTTCCATTCAATAATGAATCCCAATGTTTCCTTCACCAGATGTGTAACCAGAAAACCGACGAGAAATCGGCCATGTTACCTTGATATATCTTGCTGTAAGTTATGCATCTACCCAAATGCTTGGATAGTACCTCTTCAGATATCGTCCATTTAGAGCTCTTGGGAATTCCTCCCCTTCTATTGTCTCCAGAATGTGTGCATTTCCGGGAGCACATCGGCCGATTCTATACGGCCCTTCCCAAGTGGGTGACCATTTACCGAATTTGGGATCCTTAGATCCTATCGGCAGCACCAGCTTCCATACCAGATCTCCCTGAGAGAACTGTTTGACTTTGACCTTTTTGTCATACCATCTGGCCACCCTTTTCTTGTTCTCTTCTATGCTAATCAGGGCTCTTAACCGCAAACCCGCCGAATCGTCAAGTTCATCTTTCATGAGAAAGGAATAGTCATCGGCCGTTAACTGATCCTGTAGCGATACGCGTCTTGACCCTGTCCTTATCTCCCATGGCAAGACCGCTTCATGACCATAAACCAAATGATAAGGGGATATTTTAGTGGTCCCATGACAAGCCATCCTGTACGCCCATAAAGATTCAGCCAAAGACATATGCCACTTCTTGGGTTGCTCTTCTATCTTCCTCTTGATTAGCTTGATTATCCCCTTGTTAGACGATTCTGCTTGGCCATTGGCTTGAGCATAGTATGGAGAAGAATTTAATAATTTAATCCCCATATCGGCGGCGAACTCTTCGAATTCTCCAGAAGTGAACATTGTCCCTTGATCAGTTGTGATGGTTTGAGGAATACCAAATCGATATATAATATGGCTTTTAACAAACTCAATCATATCGGCCGATGTCACGTTCCTTAAAGGAACTGCCTCCACCCACATGGTAAAATAATCTGTAGCCACCAATATGAACTTATGCCCTTTGCTAGATGGAGGATGAATCTGTCCGATGAGATCTATTCCCCAACCTCTGAACGGCCACGGCTTAATTATTGGATTCATAGCCGATGCTGGTGCGCGCTGCACGTTGCCAAACCTCTGACAGTCTTGGCATCCTTTGTAATACTTGAAACAATCTTCAAGGATGGTCGGCCAGTAATATCCATTGTTCCTGATCATCCACTTCATTTTGGTAGCCGATTGATGAGCTCCACACTTCATGGATCTCTCCCATTAGAACCTTTGCCTCTTCTGTTCCCAGGCATTTGAGAAGAACTCCATCAATCGTCCGAAAAAATAAGTCATCCTCAAGCAACACATACTTTGTAGCCTGAAAACGTGTTCGCCGATCCACCTTTTGGGATGGATTTTTCAAGTAATCGGCGATCTCCTTTCGCCAGTCATCGGCCGCAAGTTCTAGCGTCATCGCTCCCTGAATCGGCCGATACCCAGAAGCATGTTGAGCCAGTCTGTTGGCTTCTTCATTATAATCTCTGGGGATATGCTCAATTATTACAGATTTGAATCCTTTCAAAAGTTGAAGACAATCCTCATAATAAATCCTCAAGATGTCGTCCTTGCACTCAGATCGTCCTGTTAACTGATCCACAATGAGCATGGAGTCCCCAAAGATCTCGACTGCATCAGCTCTGACTTCCCTTAATAATTGGATGCCTTTCAGAACAGCTCGATATTCCGCCTGGTTATTGGTTGCAGAAGCTTCTATCGGCAGAGAGAAATCATAAGTTGCCCCCCGAGGCGACACAAGAACGACGCCGATTCCTGATCCGACCCCACACGAAGAACCATCAAAATATAGAGTCCATGGAACTGGTTCAACGGTGGCAATTTCTGGTCCACAATGCTGAACTACGAAATCGGCCATCACTTGACCTTTGACGGCTTTGGCCGATTCGTACCTTAGATCGAATTCTGACAAAGCCAGGATCCATTTTCCAATCCGCCCCTTCAAAATCGGCAATGATAGCATATACTTCACCACATCATCCTTGCACACGACTATGCATTCTGCCGATAGCAAATAGTGCCTGAGCTTAGTACATGAAAAGTACAAGCACAAGCATAATCGCTCCACCGAAGAATATCTTGTTTCGGCGTCTAAAAGCCTTCTGCTGACGTAGTATACCACTCGTTCTTTCCCTTCAAACTCCTGTACCAACGCCGATCCAATAGCCTGCTCGTCAGCCGATAAATATAACTTGAACGGCTTACCAGGCTGTGGTGGGACTAATACGGAGGTGAAACCAGATACTGCTTGATATTCTCCAGTGCCTTGCGTTGTTCTTCTCCCCATGTGAATTCTTGGTCGGGCTTTAATCTCAATAGAGGGGTAAAGGCCTGAATACGTCCCGATAGATTGGATATGAATCTTCTGATGAAATTGACCTTGCCGATGAGGGACTGCAATTCAGTTTTATTTTATGGGGCCACTACTTTGTTGATGGCGTCTATAGTCTTGCGGCTGACTTCTATCCCACGCTCATGGACCATAAATCCCAAGAATTGTCCGGCCGATACACCAAACGCACACTTGTTTGGGTTCATCTTCAGCCCATGTTTCCTTGTGCACTCCAGCACTTCCTGTAAATCGGCCAAATGATCCTGGTGACCTTTCGACTTGACCACGACGTCATCTATATAAATTTCCACTGATGAACCAATGAGTTTGTGAAGATGTAGTTCATGGCCCGTTGATATGTAGCGCCGGCGTTTTTCAAGCCAAAAGTCATAACCACCCATTCAAATAAACCAAGATGGCCTGGGCACCTAAAAGCCGTTTTCGAAATATCTTCCTCGGCCATTAATATCTGATTGTATCCGGCATTCCCATCCACAAAACTTATGACTTTGTGGCCTGCGGCAGCATCCACCAAGATATCGGCCGTTGGCATCGGATAACCATCCATTGGCGTAGTCTGATTTAAGTTCCTGAAATCGATGCACACACGCAACTTTCCATTCTTGTTGTATACAGGCACAATGTTAGAAATCCATTCGGCGTAGCGGCACTGCCGAATAAATCCTGCCTCAATCAACTTTGTAATCTCAGCCTTTATGTCAGGTAGAATCTTGGGGTTACACCGTCGTGCAGGTTGCTGATACGGCCGATATCCTAATTTTATAGGTAACCGGTGTTCAACAATAGACCGGTCTAGTCCTGGCATCTCGTGGTATTCCCAAGCAAAGCAATCCCTGAACTCTTTAAATAATCTTATCAATTCGCATTTGTACTCAGAATCCAAATTGGCACTAATGTACATCGGCCTCGATTTGCTACTATCTTCCAAATCTACCATCTCTAATAAATCGGCCGACGTGAACCCGTGCCCCAGCTTCCCATCTTCTCGGACGAGCTGATCCATTTATTCTGAATCTTCAGAGCCGACTGCTTGGATCGGCTGTAGACCGAAATCGGACACTTTCAGGAAGTCAGTGTCCCAAGTCCTGCCAGATATACACTTGACGTGCTCGCAGCTCCACTGTTGTGTGTCGGCCGCTGCAACGCTGTAGAAGGAATCGGCAACGACTATCTCTGTACTGTCGCCGACCCATTGCACAAGGCATTGATGCATTGTAGATGGGACACAGCAGTTTGCATGTATCCAGTCGCGACCAAGCAGCATATTATAGGACCCTTTGCCATTAATGACGAAGAAAGTAGTAGGGAGGGTCTTACTGCCGATGGTGAGGTCGACGCAGAATGCCCCGCGGGCGGGTGACACGTTGCCTTCGAAATCCTTCAGCATCATGTCCGTCTTGGTGAGGTCGCCGTCGCCCTTGCCCAGCTTGCGGAACATGGCATACGGCATGATGTTGACTGCCGCGCCTCCATCTACCAGTGATCTGGTGACGGGTCTTCCGTTGACATACCCTTTGAGAAACAACGCCTTAAGATGCTGTCGTTTTTCCTCTTCTGGTTTCTCAAATGTAGCCGTCATCGGCTCTAATGCCAGTTGTGCCATTTGCTCTTCCTCTGTTTTTGTCACTTTGTCCCGATCGCTTGACGCCGTGAACTCCATCGGCAGTATGAAAACCATATCAATCTCGGCTGCCGATTCTTGGTTATCCGTTTCTTGATCGCTTTTCTTTGGGCGCCAAACCCGAGATTTAACATTCCATCTTTCTGGCACGTATCTTTGTTCCTCTTCTCGATGCTCTAACTGGCGTAGGCATTGGATCCTTCGCTTTTAGGATCTGGATAGGCCATCGGGACACCACCTGGGATTCACTGGTTTGGCCAATGATCTGGCATGTTCCCAATCTGGTTCCCT
This sequence comes from Panicum miliaceum, assembly GCA_032594955.1. Classification (NCBI taxonomy): domain Eukaryota; kingdom Viridiplantae; phylum Streptophyta; class Magnoliopsida; order Poales; family Poaceae; genus Panicum; species Panicum miliaceum. The sequence continues at coordinate 40,865,703 of CM064061.1, read as the reverse complement.
TCCTAGGGGATCTTCGTCTGACACCCTATCATCGGCCATATCTTCCAGCCGATCGCGTGCGCTGATCCTGCCCCCCAGTCCATCTTCCTGGCCGATCTTGCTTTTTGACCTGTTGCACTGGTCAACTCTGCCCCCCAGCAGATCATGCACCGAAACACGCCGTTCTTCGCGCCGATTTCTGTTGATCGGCTCTGATCCTCTGTCCCTAGAGTGTGGCTTCGGGCGATCGTTGCGGTTTGATCCGTTGCACTCCGGACAGTTATCGGCAGATGGCAACCTGATATCGTTCTCCCAACAGTGGATGAAGAAGGGACACTGCCAGTGATCTTCACGCCGGCGTATCATCTCTTCCTGGTGTTGTGCTTGTTCTTGCTGCTGCCGATATTTGCTCAGTAAGAATCGGGAGGTGACAGGCCTGTGTGGTCGTTCTGGTCCTCGCCTATTCCTTCTGATTTCCTCCGTTGTGATCTGCCTTCTGAGGTCGACGGCGCCACCTCTTCTCGCCCATTCTGACGTCAGCACCTTGGTTTGACTTGAGTCTCCTTCAGCGTTAACTGTGTTGGTCGGGAAGGGATGCTGATCTATCTTCATCGGCATTGCCGATTTGGTTGGAGTTTCAAATCTGAGCCGCCCCTGCTCAATGGCCGATTGTATCTGCTGGCGGAAGACTTTGCATTCATTGGTGTCATGAGAAGTAGCGTTGTGCCACTTGCAGTATTTTATCTTCTTGAGTTGATCAGCCGTAGGGATGGTGTGATGTTGCGACAGCTTAATCTGTCCCTCCTGAAGCAGTAGATCAAAAATTTTATCGGCCTTCGACGTGTCAAAGCCGAATGTCTCTGGCTCCTTCTTGCCAAAGGGGCAGGATATTGGTTTTTTCCCTTTTACCCATTCCGCCAGGCCGATTTCTTCCTCCGCGTCAGATTCAGGTCCCTCCAAGTATGCCACCTTCTTCTGGAAGCTCCTCCGCTGTTCAAACGGTCGGACCTCCTGCCCTGACAATCGGTGGACGATTTGACTCAGGCTCTCAAACTCTTGGGCAGCATATCTCTCTCTGATTTGCGGTAAGAGGCCCTGGAAAGCGATATCGGCCAACTGTGCATCGGTCAGAGCCAGACTGTAGCACTTGTTCTTGATTTCTCTGAACCTCTGTATGTACCCTGTCACTGGTTCATCGCTCCTCTGCCTGAGGCTGGTTAAATCCGAAATCTTCATCTCGTGTACTCCTGCATAGAAGTACTTGTGGAATTGTTTCTCCAGATCGGCCCACGTGACGATAGAATTTGGCGGTAAAGTGGTGAACCACTGGAAGGCCGATCCGGACAGAGATGATGAAAATAATCGCACCCTCAGAGCATCTTGCGTGGCAGCTTCTCCGCACTGGATGATGAATCTGTTAACGTGTTCCACAGTGGATGTGTCGTCCGTCCCTGAGAACTTGGTGAAATCAGGAACTTTATAGCGGTGTGGGAACGGCAACGAGTCATAGGCCGACGGATACGGCGTCTTGTAAGTATAAGTTTGAACTTTCGGCTTCAGTCCAAACTGATCTTGGATTACTTCTGCTATCTTTTCCGTCCAGTCCACCTGCTGCTGATGAACAGTTGTTCGAGGCGCAGGCATATGCTGAAGGGCTGGTATGGCCGGGTGATGAATCAGCGAACTTTACTAAGCGGCCGATGGTTGATGGCGAAACGAGTCCGTACCCCCTTCGTACGTCGCTGCTGGTGCCGTGCCTCTGAATACTTCCACAGTGCTTGCCCCCCTGCCGATTTCTGGTAAAATCGGCTGGTACTGGGAGACCGTCGGCCGGGCGGCCGATTGGTATGGCACCTGAAACGGATAAGTACCATGCCCGTTCGCTGGCTCGGGAAAATACGTCGCGGCCGATGTACCCCAAGGCACTGAGCTTGTAGGCAGTGTCTGCACAGAAGCCATCTGGACGGGTTGAAACGGTGCTAGTGATGGAAGACATGGTGTACCGCTGTATCTTGGAGACGCCGGAGGTGGTGGAGAGCTGTATCCCTCGCGCCATGTCAATATCGGCTGAGAAGCCGATTGGGATGTGTACGGTAAGCTTCTGGCTGGCAGAGTAGTTGGAGGGGCATATGCCGGTCCCTGATAACCTTGAACGGCTCCGCTGGCCAGAGAGTTGACGACGGTGTTGTACACCGTGTTGCTCATCACCGAGGATTGGTCAATGAATGCTTGATACACGGACTGTTGAATCATCTCTGACATCTTGCCCGAGTCCTCAGCAATGGTGATGTGGCGAGGTGCTGGAATAGGAGCCTTCTTAACTGCTTCCCCGCTTCTGGTACGACTGAATGACTGGAGGTACATCTTCTTGTAATCTTCCAGATGTTTGGCCAATTCCTCCCTCTGGTCGTCCTTGAGATCAGCTTCTGTGACCCCAATGATGTTGCTGTCAGAGATTTCTGCGTTGTTTGACATATCAGATCTTGGATGGTCCCACTGGGCGTGCCAAAAGTGTGTTGGCGATAAAATCGGCCGGGTAGGAATCGGCCGATGGGTCTTCAGCGTCGGACACACGACCCGGGAGAATCTGCTTAGCTCCTGTTCGGGTTATCGCCCTGGTGCGGTTCGCGCGGCGTGCCAGTCAATCTGACCTGTTGATTGACAAGGAAATAGAGTATTAAATTCCAGGCGCGTCGATCGGCTGGATTTCCGATCTGTCCTGAGGAGCGCGTCGGCGGCAAATCGGCCGATTTGCTGTAAAGATGATCGGCTATGGGTTAGCCGATGATCGTATAGTAATTGTAAAGAAGACTGCTAGAGCGATCTAAATAATTACTATAGAAGCAACACTTGAAACAGATCTAATCGGCCGTATGGCGATGAATCGAAGGAGGACAATGACGAAGCCGATTACTCTGATCTCAAGCTGGATAACTGGTGATAATACTTGAATAACAGGTAAAACTTGCAATTCTAGTAAATATCGATAACTTGTGAATAAATCCAAACGAAACCACAGCGATGCGCCCGTAGTTAAAGCTCGGATATTACTCGATAAGCGGAACCTACCAATTGGCCGGAGATCAGGTTGATGCAGCCCTGCCAATCCGTACGAACTCGTGGAAGAAGAAAATATTGGCGAAGTCGCCGACTTGAAAGTAAAGTACTAGTAAAAAGTAGAAGTGTTTTGTTGATTGATGTGTTGATATTTCGCAAAGCCCTAGCGACTCCTATTTATACCCTGAAACTAGGACTCCTGGTCGATTAAGACTTGTTACAACCTTATTAAAAAATAGGAAAACTACTATATCTATAATAACTTTTAAAAAGGAAACGGACTCCCGCAGAATCTTCCGCCGCCGTTTCCTAATCCAATCAGGACCTCTTCAATTGCTTTCCGACCGACTTAGCATGCCTTGTTGACCATCTTTTGACCAGGATCTTCTGGAACAATCCCATCCTGTTGGCATAGGCTGCGCCACCAATCGGCCGATTTTCAACTGTTACCTCGATCGGCCGATTCCTTACTGTAGCTTTCAGATCTGCTTCATCGGCCAATCTTCTCCTCCTGACGCCGATTCAATACGTGTCAAAATCTGGCGTCAACACAATCATAAGAGTACTCACCCTTGCCCCCTGCTGTTCAGAAGAGAACTTTGAAGAGGAGTACTTCGACGACTTCGAGGAGTTCTAGGTCCTGCGTTCACCAGTCATCGCCTGTGGAAGACGGAGTTGTTGGAGACTTCGTATAGGGTATAACGGTTTATCGTTTAAAGATATTTGTGTCTCTTTTATACAGAGTGTAATATTGTTAAATACTTTATTTAGTTACATTTTGAGCATTGTCTTTGATATATTACACTTTCCGTCTATCATATGTGTGTGAACATGATCCTGGCGCACATATGAGATGCATCTGGTTCTTTCTAGAATCGGGTGTGACAGGCGGTTAGAAAATATTTCCCGAGGCGGGCAACCCCAACCGCCTCGGACCTAAGGTCACAGTAAATAACCTATTTTCTGGGGCGGTTTGGTGCCCACTGTTGACGGCCATTAAGTGCAAAATCTGACCGTCAACTATACTCACAAACAAAGAAAAACTATATCTCTTACTCGCATAATTGTATCACTAACCTAATTCCACAGATGTATTGTCTATCTAACCATTTCAGGGATACAAGTGTGAAATAAGAAGAAAACATGATGGATACGCAGCAAAACATACACAGAAGATCATCTGCTGCAACCCACTTACAAGGGGGACCCACATGTTAGAGAAAATGGGTGCGCCAAGCAAGCAAACATATGGAAACATCACAAGGGCCCACTGCTCAGTGTACCAGAGAAGGAAGAGCCGGGGGAGGCTCACCTGGGGGTCGGCCGACCCCCAGGGTCAGCCAAACCTGGATGGATTCCAATCCAGGTGCCCTTTGAGGTGGAGTCGATGCCAAGTCTCCTGATTCGCCTGGCTAATGTTTCCATATGAAGAGATGGCACGAATCGACCCTTGGAGCTATAAAAGGGGCCCCTCACCCCCCTCATTCCACACACAACACACTTGAGCCTCTCTCCCTCTCTCACACTCTAGACTTGTACTCCTTAGGGTAGTGGAGCTAGGCTAGTACCTTCTCTCTTAGCGAAGCAAGTCGTCCTCAGGGCCGAAGAGCAGTCCTCGGCCTTGGTAATGGCTTTGTATTCGAATAGTCAGTACTCTATTCTTAATGCAGAGCTGAGCCTTGGTTGTTTTGCTATCTTAGTAGTATATCATGTTTTGCATTGATATGCTACTTTGCTAGTTAATCATATTGTGGCTTGATGCTTCATTAATTATGCTTTATATATGATTAGGCCAGATGATCTGGGTAAGGATATCGGTTCGTTGTGCCTTCGGGCTTGCCTTAGTGTCTTACTTGTCCATCCAAAGGGTGGGAGACCCGGGGGCGCTAGGGTAGTGACCTCATACACGAGCGTGGTGCTCGGGTATGCAGGATCCTTCAGATATGACCATACTCCACAGTGTGACTGGGGTAGATGGTAGGTGGTGATAGCCCTATCCGTTCGCTACGAAGCTGCTTCGTGGTTAGTGTACTCCTCGCCATTCGGGTATGGTGTACGGCTCGGATGTTTTCCAGGGCGGGACATTCTCCCTGGTATCCCTAATTTCCCGGCACCTGTGGTCCTAACCATATGTATGTTGCATGACCTTTGCTTGCTTGAATAAATGCTAATAGGACCTTGTTATATGCCTAAGCTCCCACTAACCCGTAGGTTTATTAGTTTATTCTTTATCAGAGATTGGCAAGGTTGAGTGTGTCGCATTACCCTTATTCTTATCCTTATCATAACTTACCCCTGTTTATGTTATAGTCTATTGTTTATTCATGCCGTCATCGGTTATGTACCAAGTAAATATCGTAAGCACATCATGCCCTCCTTTGGTAAAATATAAATAACCAAATGCTATAACGGTATATCCGTGCACTTGCGGATTCATTCTATAATCGTTAAGACATACCACACGGCGTTTCCTTAGCGTCATCGCTGGGGATGGGACTAACACTCTCGTTTCTAGTGGTGACGCTAAGAAATGCCAACACCCACCTCGGTAAATAAAAACAAAAAAGAAAAGCAAATCCATGGAATAGCCCGACCAGCCCATCCATGGGCCTGCCAAGCTCATCCAAGCGTTGCCGCCGCAGCTGCTCGCCGGTGAGCCCATCCGCCCGCCGCTGCAGCTTCTCGTCGTCGTCCCTCGTAGGATCCGGCGGGCCCGACGCTGGATCCAGTCGCTCTCCGCCGGATGTGGCCTCCACCCCCGCCATAACACTGGATCTGCAATGTGCCGGGAGGAGTAGGGAGGGCCACCACTAGCGCGTCGGGAGGAGCAGGGAGGGCCACCACCACCGCGCTGGAAGAGGAAGGAAGGACGCCACCGAGAGGAGCAAGGAGGGCCACCGCCTCCACTGCTGCTACTGCTGCTGCTGATGTTTCGCACCACCGGGATGGAGGGGAGGAAGCGCCGCGCCGCGCCTCCTCGGCCGCGCCGCTGTCGGATCCGGCCGTTGGGGCCTTGCTGCGCCGCCCGCCAGGGCCAGGCTGAGCAGCACCCGCCGGGGCCTTGCTGCGCCGCCCGCGCCGGCTCCCATCAGAGCCATGTCGTCGGACGTGCGCACCCACCATGCCGCCGTCGCCTGCCCTCGTGGAGGAGGGAATGGCTGAGGGAGAGGGAGAGGGAGGAGAGAAATGAGTGTGACAAACCCTAAAGTCTTGTGTATATATATATATATGTGTGTGTGTGTGTGTGTGTGTGTGTGTGTGTGTGTGTGTGTGTGTGTGTGTGTGTGTGTGTGTGTGTGTGTGTGTGTGTGTGTGTGTGTGTGTGTGTGTGTGTGTGTGTGTGCTTGCAATTGGGCCTTTCGGGGTAGCGGGTAGGGCCTGATTTACCGAGGCGGTTGAGTTACAAGTCCTGCCTCAAGGCGGTTACGTTAGGATGACCGCCTAGGTTAATATGTATTAACTGTGGTGGGCATTATAATTATGCCCATCTCGGTTAATATATTTTGCGAGGCGGTTGTCGTAATCGCGTCGGTTAATAAAAAATGACCACCTCGGTTAATGCTTGGCATTAATTGAGGCGGTTGGAATTCCTGACCACCTTCGAGGTGTTTAGAAAAGGTCACGATTAATCATTTTTTGTAGTAGTGTGTAACAGATTGTTGAAACCCCTTAATTTAGCTCTAGGATCCAAGATGAATACATCGGAATAAAGTATGGGAATATCTCTCTAGTACTTCAAGTATTTATCTTTCATAGGGACTACAACATTTCTAAACATTTGTCTCTCCAGTACAAGACCAAGGAAATGGGTCTGATCTGAATATTACCTGCTACGACCGCGAGACCGAATCACCATGGCAGTCGGCGAGGCCAACGAACCACGGAACCTCTGGTTCCTCACAGCTTCACAGATCAGCAATAGATCCGCGAGACCGGAGCACCATGGCGGTCGCCGAGTCGACGAGAGGACGGGGGAGCTCCAGATCTAGAACACGAGCGGAGCGGAGTGAGCGAGGCGGAGTGAGCGTGGTGAGATCCACAGGTGAGGAGTCAGTTAGGGTGCGGAGGAGAGGCCGGTCGTGGCCGCTGCAGGCCGCCAGAGTGAAAGAAGACGAGCGGCTAGGGTTTTGGGAGAAGAGAGAGCAAGGCGATGAGGCGGGGTAGGCAAGGAGATAGGGAGGCAAGCAGTCGGGCTAGGGTTTCGGGCGCAGGGGGCGGCCGACCGGCGGGGTATATATGCCTGCCCCCCACCCCCAATGGGTTGGGCTAGGCCGCTAGGGCAACGGTAGCAGGGGGCACCGGCTACCGGGGCGCATCGGGCCGAGGGGTTAGTTGGGCTGTGCCCAGGCTGGCAGTACGGGCTGAGGTGGGGGCCCAAGCATGGCCTGCTCCATCGTGTCGGGCCGGCCCAGGCACTATTCCCATCATGCTGGGCCGGTTTCGGATTGGGCTTTTTCGGGTCGGGTTTCGGGCCGCCCGTTTAGCCCGCCCAGATGTCCAACTATATATTTGGCCACCCAGGTGAGGAGCAGCACGCTGAGGATGAGATGAGCAACAAAATACTTATTTATTGAATGGGCACCGGAGCTTGTACTTGCCTCGCTCCAATTTGTTTTTTTCATCGCTGGAGGTTGGCATCGCCAGCCGCAACATGAGAAGTGATGCTCTAATTCTCTCTCCACTTGCGGCGTCACTCCAGGCACACGTTGTGGAGGGTCTAATGTGGCTCTACAGTCTTGTTGACCGACCATATGCCATATATCGATGGAGAGATGCGTGTATACATTTCATCAAAGGGCTATTGCCACTGTCATACATCGATCAAAGTGTATGCATGCATTGAATAATTGGCTCGGCTAATGCTAACGACTCCGGCGACACAACAATATATGTATGATTTACCTTAACTTAAAAGCTAGCTCTGAACACCTTTGTATTGGGAGTTTACCAGCTGCTTCGATCCACGATTTTCTAGTTTTCTCCTATGCATTCACTACTACAACAACCCCATCACCGCCGGTTCTAAATCCATATCACCGCCAGTTTGGCTGGCTGTTGGATCAAGGTCGGCTGTGACGGGTGGGGCATCACCGCCGGATCCAGAACCGGAGGTGATGCCCGTTCAGAAGAATAAAACTAAAAAAAAATACCTCACCTGCTGGCCGCCCCACTCGCTGCCACCCACAGCCGTACCTTGTCCCTATGCCTCGTCCCACAGCGTGCCGCTGCCGCGCCTTGCGTCATGCGCTGCTGCCATGCCTCGCCCCACCATCCGCCGCCGCACCTCCCCCCCCCCCCCTCCGTGTGTTGACGCCACGCCTCGCCCCTGGTTCCACCGACGTCGCGCCTCACCCTCCATCCGCCGACGCCGGGACTCACCCCCGTGCACCGCCACCGCCGATCGTTCGCTCCTCACACAGTTGCCGGTAAGGGGCACACGGAAGGGAGACGGGACGGGCGGTAGAAGGAGGTAGATGTGGGTGAGGGGGAGATCTGGGAGAGGGAGGGAGATCTGGGAGAGAGGAGGACGACGGGAGAGGAAGGGAGATCTAGGAGAAAGTAGAATAGGAGACGGGGGGAACAGACGAGATAGAGAATGCGGCGAGTGGATATGGGGCCAGGAAGAAGGAAGAGTAGAAGAAAAAAAAGTGATGGACATCGCCATTAGGTCATGATACGACCTGACGGTGATATCCAAACATCACCGCTGGTTCGTATTACAACTCGGCGGTGGTGTGATTGAAACATATCACTGTCGGGTCGTAATACAAACTGGCGGTGATGCCTAATATCACCGTCGGATCCAAGACGAACTGACGGTGATGAAGCGTTTGGGATAGATTATTGTATAGTAGTGCTTGCAATCCGAAAGGCATTGAAGCCTACTAAGACATAATATAGCTGCGATAATGAAAAAAATAATGGTCGGTGATATCCAGGTCTATCTCTCCTCAATATGGAAAATAATCTGATTAGAAAATAAGTTTATATAATTGCATGCCTCCTCTCTCATCATCAACCTGGAATGTAAACTGATCAGAATTTACATAATTGCTAGTCCCTCTCCTATTATTTAATGAACATGTACATTTTCTTTTAAAATTTCAAATTCATGAATATTTTTTATCCGTATTTGATATGAACTCTTTAGATTAGTCTAAATATTTATTAGTCGTATTTGGTATGGACTCTTTAGGTTAGTCTAGACCGTTATATCTTTATAAAATCTAACGACGTATATTGCTTTAACGCGTAATTTCTAGACCCTATCAACAAACATAGTGACTTATTTTAACACTATTAAATTGGTAATAAAGATGGTAAAAATGCAACTTTTGCCTTCACCTCGCCACCAGCTTCTATTCATCGAGCCAGTATATATATAGCTTCTCTCGTGCCTATTGGTGTTTTTTTTCTGATCTCCTTAAATTACGAAATTTCTGAATTTGATTTAAACAACTATGACAGTTGTTTTATAACACGAACACTGATTGATCACGCTGTGTTGGTGGCCCAACCATCTTCGCATGGTACGTCACCAGCCACAAGACTAACAACATAAAATTGGTAGAGGTTTCATTTTTAATTGACCAATGGTTTGCAGCTCTTCTAATAAAATTTCTACTAAAATGTGCGCATTTATTTTGTCGGTAATTTTGATAAAACTAGCAGTGAGGAACAAACAAATTATATATAACAACATTTGGTCATTTTTTAAAAAAAAAGACTGTCGAGAAACACTGAATGTGGTACACGTTCACCGTATGACATATAATACAGGAAATATAATGAACCTTTTCCTAAAAAAAAAATAATTCATGGATTCGCAAGCTTAAGGGAAAACAACAGATGCCACACAACTTGAGGAGTTTACCTCGCTATGGATACGCATCCAAGATGTCCAGTTGCAACCACAGATGCAAGACTCCATCAGATGGCGCTGGACACAAACCGACGAGTACTCCATACTATAAAGTCGGCTTGGAAAACAACTTATTTTGGAAAGCAAAATAAGTCTGAGAAGGTAACAGCTTGATTTTGAAAAGCAAAGGCTGAGAAGGAACAAGTGCAACTTTTTTGTTGCTTGGACTCTAGTCCAAGACGAAATTCCAACAGCTGACAACCTTGCTAATCAAGAATGGCCGCACCAAACGTCTTGCGCTCTGTGTTATGGGCCACAAAACAACCCTGGTTGCACACCTTGGCCTGCAAAGGCCCTTTCTCCAACACAGTCTGGATGCTTGTCCTTGGCTGGGAACATTTCACCATCTATCCCCTTCCCCACAAATCCACACAACTAGCTAGCTTTCAGTCCAGAGGACCACACCGGGCTTTTTACGCTGTTTGCATCTGGATCATGTGGAATCTCTAAAAGGAACCAAATAGGTGAGGATTTTTCAGAACGATGCTCAGCCACCACTCCTAATTTTTAGCAGGATCTAGAACAGAGAAAGAGAGCCATTGTTGAGCATATCTCCTAATTTTTAGGGTGCCTTGATTTTTTTCGCGACTATGTCTGAACACGTATTTTATTATAAAAGGAAAAAGAGTTTAGGGTTACAAGAAGATTGGTTCCGGAGACGCAAAAATAACCGTGGGCAGCCCTCATGAAAGCGTTTAAAGGTACTATAAGGTTAAAATTGGATCCATAAACTAAACTTTAGTTCATTAGATGACCCAAACAAGTGGACTAAAATGTAAACTAAAGTTTAGTTTGATCCCAACTAAAGTTTAGTCTATTACTAATTGTGGACTAAACCAACCTGCAAACTGCGAAAAGTCCAAACAACCCCTCACTATGCACATGTAGGCACAACAACAGTATAATCGAATGGTAACAAAATGACGCTAAAGTTTAGTCTATGGATGCAAATAGGCATGGTCTAAAGTTTAAGTATTTAATGTTTAGCCATCTAAAGTTTAGTCCGGATTAAAGTTTAGTCCTAGATGATCCAAATAGGGCCTAAATCGTGACCTGGAGGCCCGCCTAAGCCACAAATAGCCGACTCTCTAGATGCTTATGACCCGCCTGAAACCAAGCTACAGCTTCATCAGCAATACAAGATAGTAGGTTATCTATCATCTTGACGCGCTGGTAGGGTTCCTTGAATTCCTTTGTGTTTGTCGTGTCTTTCTTGACAAAAGACTCAGATATTGGGGGGTTAAGTTAACCCCCTTGCTTTCTCTGTACATAATAAATTTTCTCTCGTCCTATAAATGGAAGGCAGAGCTCCTGCCAGTTTACCAAAGAAAAAAAGAGGATCTATTCTCGCAAGATCGGGGAGCAGGAACTAGCTAGGGTTGGTGCCCAAGAGTTTCTAGCTCGCCATTGCTAGTGATGCAGCCAATCAGAGCCAAGGCCGCCGCCATGTCAAGTTCAGGCACCGACGCCGATAACGCCAGGAGCGGCAAGGTAAGCGGCGAGGCCGTCGGCGGCGGACCTGTCGTCGAGCTCCCTTTCCATCTCACCGAGAAGATCCTCTACAACATCAGCCCGCTCGCGTCGGCGCGCCTCGCCACCGTCTGCAAGTCCTGGGCGGCCGCCGTCTCCGAGCGGCTCGCGAGGCCTGTTCCCCACCTGTTCGTGTACCTGCCGCCGGACAATAAGTCCGACCGCCGCGGGGTCGTCGTCTCCGTCCCGATGGACTCCGGGGGTCCACCGGCAGAAGTGATCCCCAACCGCGTTCGCTTGGCGGACACGAATGGCCTCCGGTGCGTCGGCGCCACGCCGAGTGGCTGCCTGGCCTTCGCCAACTGGTGCTGGTGGGACACGGGCGTCCTCCTCGTCAACCCGATCACCGGCGCGCGGCGGGGACTCGAAGTCGAAAGGCTATGTCGGGACCCGGTTATTGCCGCCGGCGGTGCTGCTGACTCCTTCATCTCCATTGGCACCGATAAGCTCGTGCTCTGGTGGCGGGCTGGCGGAGGCGAGGAGTGGTCGAAGTGGACCGTGGCGGCGCCGGCGGCCGCGCATCGAACCGACGGCATCATGTCAGTGGTCAATTGTAGCGGCCGCTTCTACATATTGGACAGGGACGAGCAGGTGTCCTTGATCGACGCCACTGCGCCGCCGCCGCTTCTCGTAGAGAAGCTCCCGGTGGTGAGCCTGCGTGAGCAGTTCCCCACTCTCGCGACGGCGACGGCGACGGGCCACTTGCTCGAGTCCGACGGGGAGGTCCTCTTCGTCCGGCGAGTGCTCGCCTCCGTGGAACACCGCGGGGTCCCGTTCTGTCATCACGACATCACTGAGAACCTCTCCATCGTTGGCTTCGAGGTGTACCGGCTGGACGTGGAGGGCCGGCGCTGGACGGAGGTGAAGAAGCTGGTTGGCGACCGGGCGCTCTTCGTAAGCCCCGTGTCGTCGTTCTCGGTGCGCTTGTCGGAGACGGAGGGCTGCAGGAGAAACTGCATCTACTTCGTCGACAAGAAGCGGTACTGCTCCTCGTGCCTCCAGGACGACGGCAACACCTGGGGCGTGTACTCCATGGAAGACCGGGAGGTCTTGTCTAAGTACGCTGTCACTGGGCCGGGACCATGCTCGTCGGCGACCTGGTTCTTACCTAGAGTAGTATGAGACTCTGGGTTATTTTGATCCATTTTCGTAGCCCAAGGTTTAGGATGTCTGTAAAGTTGTAAACCATGGAAATAATGCTTTTCTAATATAAGGTACGGTTATTCCGATCACCGCACCACTTGAAATTACAGTTTAGAAAACACATGGGCTTTTGCAAGAAAGAAACAAACTTCCCACTTTAGTCTCTAGTCTTCAAAAGATGTCCCGTATATCATCTTATTTGGTCGATAGCAAAATACATATCGATCCTTAAACTTGATACAGGTGTCATTCTGATCCTCAAACTCTTAAAATGTAAATTTAGATTCGTAAATTTGCTAATTGTATCACGTGAGATCCAAATTACGGTTCCTTAAGCTAAATCGAAAGTTATATGATTTGTTCAAATAAAAAAATATATACAAAATGTATATCACATAAAACTAATTTATACCAATTTAATTATACAAATATATTCAAATACAAAATGTCTGTAAAAAATTTGTAAAACAAGAAATTCATTTGATCAAATTTGTAAAAAAATCAGGAAACAAAAAAAATTGGAGAAAATGTTGGAAAAATATATTCGGGCATAAAATTTTGAAACAAAATTTTGGAGAAAGTTCAGAAACTATAAGAGTTAAGCAGAAAATTTTAAAAATAAAATTTGGACCCACATGTAAGCTCAACATAAATTGCAATACTTCCACTTTATAACTTTAAAACTGATTATTTTGACTTCACGTGATATGATTATCAAGTTCAAGAATCAAAGATGCATTTTACTCTTTGGTCAATAACTAGACAACTCGTCATTCGGACTTAAGAGGATGCATCTCAATTTTGAAAGATTTAAGGGGGTCTGACCGGGCCGCATTATTCATTAATACAAATGTTGTGTGGTGGTATACAACTGAAAAAGTTCATCGGTTTGGCCAGCATAGCTCCTATGTAGTACTGCCTATTGGTATTTTTCCTGTCCTTAAATTACGAACCTTTTGAATTTGATTTAAACATCTTTGGCAGATAATTATAGCACTATGTTGGTGCCCCCAACCATCTTCACATGGTACCTCACCGGTCACTGCAAGACTAACAACATTTGCTAGAGGTTTCATTTAGAAGTGGCCAATATTTTGTAGCTCTTTTGATTAAATATCTACTATACTTGTCCGCATTTGGTTTGTTGTTAATTTCATAAAACTAGTGAGGAACACACAAATTATACGAAATGCCACTTAGTCACTACAACAATTGTCAGGACTCAGGATACTACAAATATGGTATGGTGCAAGAAATATAATGAAGCTACTAGTAGATCAACAGGTGTTAGTAGTGATAATACAGTTTGTTGAAAAATGTATTGGCATATAAAACAATAACAAATTCACTATCCAAATTTATTGCATGGTCTATCTAATGAAACGAATTTGATGTTGTAGATATTTATTCTTTTTTTAAAAACTTAGTCAAACATAAAAAAATTTGGCAAAACTAAAACCACTTATAATTTGAAACCGAGGGAGTAACTATGACTTTATGGTTCGATATGATTCGTATCTGTCGACCGTCCCATATGCATATGGGGCACACGCGTATGTTTTCTTTCAAATTCAGACCAGAATTCAAAACAAAACAAAAAATTATAAATTTTTTAAAAATAGATGGAAGCATTGCATATTTTAAAAAAAATTAAAGTAGGTTCAAACTTCCATTTTTTATATAAACTGGATATATTTTGAATGATTCACTTGAAATTTTAAAATTTGCCAAAAGAAACTTTAGGTAGTTTAATCTACTTTTTAGACGGAGTGGAAATATATGGAGTAAATCATTAAGACTCACTTTTTAAAATACTTAAGAAATATTTACTTCCCTTTTACACATATTTCCCAACCTCATATATGTGGTAATGATTTTTTTAATAAAAAAGTTATATCTAATGCTTTCTTAACCATACAAACTATATTACACCTCCCCCCCCACCGCAAAATTTGCTATTTCCTCTTATCATAAGTTGATTAGGACATCGACATGGTCCAAGACTACGCTTTACGTAACTAACAATTTCTAAAAAAATTACTATATTAAATGAAAGGGGTCATATATTACAACATTATTTTTTATAATCAATCTAGTAATACTAACGTTGCGTGGTCAATCTATAAAGTTATAAACTTTTCATATATCATGTGGTGAAATGTAACTATGTTTGAGCAAGTAACATGCTAAATGAATGAATTTATATTATTATTTTCTTGAGCAGAATTCATATTATTTTCTATGCCTTCCCGCCCACGTATGCGCCTTTATTTAGATTCTAACTAAATATTATACTGAATTTTATCCGGGAATCTTTCTAAAGAATCCATCTGGCAAAACGCAATTTGTCGATTTCAATTTAAGGTACAAGAAAGTCAAGATGGGATTAGAACCACTAATCAAAGGAGATTTATTTGCTGTCATCAAGCAGGCTGAATAGATATCTGTTGGCTATTCTCGAGGCAGGTACAATATGACGCCGCAGGAAACATAACCTAACTTTTGACGCCACCGGGTCTCGAACGGCCGACGCACGTCGTCTGCGATTAATTGCGAGGGAACTCTATCTATGGCTCTATGCGGCTACGACTGTGCTAATCCATGGTCCATGTGCCGCTGCTTCGCTGCGCCTCCTCGGATCAACCAGGCCGGAGATTCTTTAAATTTTTTATAATTGCTGATTTTAAATATTTTAATTAAAACAGCATCTTTTGACAGCTTCCCTATTTGATTATTCAAACATAGTCACTCTCTATTTCGAATTTCTCGCTAACTAAATATAGAAAAAAATAGCTTTTTAAACTACACACGAGATATAGAAAAACTGTTGGAAAATAGAAAGATATAGAAAATAATTTTTATGCAAATAACTCTAATTGATGATTTAGAAAAACAGAGGCTTTCTTAGATTCTCTAATCAAATCCCGTCGGCATCCTAAGCAAAACAACGAGGCCACCACACCACAATCACCCAGCTAGAAACCAGAGGGAAGCAGGAAGCGGCCGGCAGCTGAGCGCGAGGGGAAGAAGGGCCGGGATCCCCGAATGGCGATGGGCGAGGCGAAGCCGTCGGTGCTTATCCCGATGCCCAGCTGCGACCGGGACCGGGACCTGCTCGTGGCGCCCGCCGCCGCCGCCGCCGCCGCCACCCACGCGTCCCCGTCCACCCGTGCCGGCGCCGGCTCCGACGACGGCGACGACGACGACGAGTCCAAGCCCTCCTCCGCCTCCGCCGCCGCCGCCGCCGCGCAGACCGGCCGCGAGGTCGCCGCCCTTCCCTCTCCCCTCTATTTCCCCCTTCCGGCTTGGCTCGCCTCGCATCGGCGGCGGCTTCTCCAGCCAGATTTGATCTGCCCGAGAAGCGGCAATGCGCGAATTGCTCTGGGATTTTAAATGTGGCTGCTTTTTTTGTGCTTCTTTGTTTCAGGCATTCCACAAGGTTGTGCACAGCTGGGCGTCGAAGAAATTCATGACCGGATGGTATGCTTTCTTCCTTGATTCTGAATCTCTCCTCCTCGATCCCCTAGTTTTTTTTTGTTGCGCAATCCAAATATTTATTGGGATTTTATTTGTGCTACTTTGAACTCGATGGGTGATTTGCTGCTCTAGCTGCATAGTGTGGTAAGGTGGCATTTTTAAGCTTTTGTAGTTCGTTTGTGAGGGACAATACCGTTCAAACATGAAAATTGCATCAGGTTGCCTGGTTCTGCTGTTGGATTTACATCCTTGGGACTGAATACAGATGCTTGCTGAAGCTCTTTTTGTGTATGTGAATTGTAGTGTGAATGCATTTTCCTGCTGCCAGTTAAAAAATGTTGCGATGAACTATAAAATATAAACTAAGTACAGGTTGCACCTGAACCTGTTATTGAAAGTGAATTTGATCATTTGCCACCGAAAGATTGACGCTTGAGGATCTACCTATCAATGTCTCACTGACACCTGAGTCCTAGGCCATATGCCATTTATGTCATTGAGATTATGGAATGGTAAACCATCAAGTGTGCCTCAATGTTAAGCACAATTAGATCCTAGTAAAGCTTTTGAATGGATGTGTCGTGATTTCCAAATTATTTTACACGTGGAAACTGGTTTGAAGTGATCTTCGAATCTAATATACAGCACCATATATGCAAACATCACCTGTAATATGCTAGTTGAACTGCTAGCTATGCTTTCCCATAATTTTGCTGAATAATATTGTCAGAAAATATCCTTTTGCTGGGTACAAATTGATCGATTTAATAATTATATCTTCCTTGAGTGCTTTTGAAATGTTGGTTTTGGAAAAATGACAAAACTGAGACTTAATACCACCAGAATGGATAGCTCCATTTCTGTATTCACATGATTATGTATATGCTGATCATATATGACGTGCATTAATTGAATAGGATACAGAATCTAACGATTATTAGTGAAGCACAGAATGAACTATAACTTGGTGTATGTGGATGGAATAAGATATGAATGAAACAATTTTTCGTAAAGATGAGTCAAGAATCATCTCACTATATGTTCTTTTCTTTTCTCAAAAAGATCTTGTGCAATATAGGTGGTTTGTCGACTTGCAGCATTTCTTTTTCAGTTTCATCATTATGTCTCTTGTTATTAATAATGCGACAACAAAGCATAAAAATTTAATAATTTATACGAATATGGTTGCCTTGGCTTAGGAAATGAATGCCTAAAGAAATGAAAATTTGAGCTTTCTTCCGGCTTCATTCATTTTAGCAAAATGTACTAATTTTATTGTAAATGATGAAAAGAGATACTGGGAAATTGATTCTGCACTAAGCATAGGTGTGCATGGCTTAGAATGATACAGAGTTAATCTTTTTAGAAGGTTTCTCTTCATCTAGTCGGGCTCAATCATGGTACCATAAACTCTTTGATTTCTTCTATCAGTAAAGGGGCAGCATAGAATGAAATTTGAGATTCAATAATATTTGGATCATATTCTCTGCACTATAGTTTGCCATATTAATAAGCTACTGGTAGTGCAGCGTACTTTACTAGAGAAACTTAATATTAGTATTTGGCTACATTCTTTTGAGATTGTCCCTTTATTACTTGGTACTGATGGGGTTTGCCCAATTTCCTTTCAGTGTAATCCTCTTCCCAATCACAGTTACATTCTATGTGACATGGTGGTTCTTTTGCTTTGTGGATGGGTTTTTCTCTCCAATATATGCTCATCTGGGAATCAATATATTTGGTATGCATGGGAGACCAACTGATTGTTGCTGCAGTTTACTTTCTAGATGACTCATCAGAGATCAGACTTGTACAGATCATGAGATGCATATCCATTTTTGTAAAAAAAATAATAATGTTTGCCTATGTAGCTTACTAGTACCAAAAATATTGCCTCAGTGGAGATTAGCAGATTTGTTAAGACTTACTAATTACATTTGTCTATTTTATGTACTAACGAGCATTATAGACTCAGTATAGAATTGTACATTGTACTGTAGTAATGATGTGCACTTATTAACATAGACATGTTGGACAATCTTGAGACCTAGTCATCCATCCACATTCCAGTATGTGGTAAAATGTAACATAAACTGGAGTCTGTAAACACAGCATGTTCTTTTAGCTGTTTGTTTTACAATGTTAGTACATGAAACAGTTAATTCACGTATTATCCCATGAGCCTACCTTGTCCTGTTGTACGTAAGATTCATGCACTGCTGTGCCAGTGCATTTGAGACATTAGGATGGTGTTATTTTTAATCTAGTGATGGGTTCAAGCCTTTTCTTCAATGTGGTTCCCAAACTCCATCCTCTTGGTTTACTAGCAGTACGCCCTTTTTAGTGTCTTGTTGATCAAATTTGTTCAATGACATTTTAGCAAATTCATGGCCTAGGTGCAATGTATATTAAGAAAAATCATTCTCTTTTAGTTTGTTCATAAATTAGTTTTACATGGAATTTGTCCGGATTTTTCTATGAATTCTCACTACATTATGAATTTGATGTCCTTTTCATCTTCTTGCAGGACTTGGTTTTGTAACTTCAATAGCTTTCATTTTTGTGGTTGGTGTGTTCATGTCATCTTGGGTTGGGACGTCTATTCTGGGTCTTGGAGAGTGGTTCATAAAACGAATGCCATTTGTTCGCCATATCTACAATGCGTCTAAGCAAATCAGTGCTGCCATTTCACCTGGTTAGGTTCACTATCATTTTATGATTCTAAAAAGCGTAATTCAAATGGTGTTCACTCATACGATTTTACGCAGATCAAAACAAGCATGCATTCAAAGAAATGGTCATCATTAGGCACCCAAGAATTGGCGAATATGCATTTGGATTTATCACTTCAGAAGTTCTACTTCAGGTTTGTTTGATTTCACTGTTAGATTCGGTCGATGGACCTTTATATCATATTATCAAGATTATTTTTCATGTATTTTATTTATTTGTGAAACCGCATTCAGGGTTTTCACATTTTTCTGGAAATGTTATTAACATATTGTTTAAAAATGACTCTACTGAAAAAATATGGTGCAGCCAATTTCGTCATATACTAACTCCGGTTGTCCTGGAGAAGTTTTTTGTTTTATATATTTTCCCTGTTAAACAAGATAATAAAACCATGAATTCTTCTAAACCACTGAAAGTGGTACAAGTTATTTGTGCAACAGTATTCAGGGTTTTCTCGTTTTTCTGGTAATGTTGTTACCATATTGTTTAAAAATGATGCTACTGAAAAATATGGTGCAGCCAATTTCATCATAACCTAATTCCTGTTTGTCCTGCAGAAGTTTTTTATTATAGATTTTCCCTGTTAAACAAGATAAGAAAACCATGAATTCTTCTAAATCACTTAAAGTGGTACAAGTTATCAGTCAGTGTTGTGGACTGGGAAATTCCAGTTCATCTAATTGTTTGTTTTGGGTGCAAAGTATTACATGCATGCTTGAAACGGGTGTAGGCGTGAGTTATTGGAACAACTAAAAGCTTTGGCCTTCCTGAAAATTGGATCGTGATGTTTCAATTTTACTGGGCATGCTAGCCCTGGTGTGTGGTACCCACAGATTTTTTTTTCCTATGAATGTCACTAAGTAACAGGAGCTTGGACAACTGTCATGTGTTGTGTTGGTACCATATATTCATCTAAAGTGCAATCAAGAGCTTTCTGAATCAGGAAATTGACAGTGTCCTTAACAAGCAATCTCTGAGTTAAACATGTAGATTCACTTTATGCTTTTGATTCCTGAAAACGTGCATCTGTATTGGTTTTATATGGATTTGATATTGTCCATGGATATTGCCGTTGTTACGCATATAGGGGTGTTCCACTTGCTCATCCAAGATAAAGTGTATGTTGTTAATTGCACGCATCTTGACTGTAAGCTCATGTAAAAAATATCGCTGATGTATTACTTTGTTTCTACTCAGGATTATTCTAGTGAAGAACATATGTGCTGTGTTTATGTTCCGACCAACCATCTCTATATTGGTGACATATTTCTGGTCAGCTCGAACGACGTGATTAGACCAAACATATCTGTCCGTGAAGGCATTGGTATGCCCATCCTCTGTTTTCTTATTTCCCTGTCATATTTATATTCTGTTAAGTATGCTTTGAATGGCTTTGATATAAACAAAACATCTTTTTGCAGAAATTGTTGTCTCAGGGGGCATGTCAATGCCTCAAGTATTATCAATCCTGGAAAGTGAGCCGAACCAGTTGAGCAGGATCAGAACCACCTGAAGCTGAGATGGCTTTATAATTGTAATTCATGTTCCAGAGTCCTTGCTTGTTTCTGTAAGTACAAGAGTAGGTTGTGATAGAATGTACAGTTTTCCTGGGTGCAATGCAAAATCTGTCTAGACCACACAAGCAGTTTACTCACCTTACTGCACCCACTTTATGATAGCCCAGCTTCTCAGAAATCTAACTTAGCAGCTCCATTTGAAGTAGAGTTGACCTGTGTTGAGTGGTCACGTTTGGCCATGGAAGAATTTGTCTTGCAGCTTGGGCGGGAGGATTTGGATTCAGCTTTTTGTGGCCTGGTTCAAACACTATCTGAGTCCCAAAAACATCTGTGCGCAATCTAGTACTGAACTCTCAGTTCTCGTCTTTTATTTTGGTTTGTTTCTTATATTAGTTCGTGATAGGCTACTACCTGTAATTATTTTTAGCTCGTGATATGTGGAACTCCTCCAGCAGTTTCCATTCCCCTTGTCAAAGAAAGCACGCTGCCCGTTCCTTAAATTGTACTGGCTGCTGAGAATGCTTTGTCAAACCGAATTAAGTTCGAAGGATCAGATGGAAATTAGGCTTTGAATTTATAATATCAAGATCTTTGGCCTCCATTGGTCAAGCTTGTGATTTGCCTGGAACTTGCAAGATCATGGGGATCTGTTTCAAGTCTCCAGCATTTATTTGCTTATACCTTTGCCGTTCTAACTGAACTGCTCTTTTGCTACTTCGTTTGTCTATTGTTCTCAACAACTCCGTGTCAATCACAGAAAATGGTAATATTTTGGAAGGATACTTTTTAAACATAGCATATGCTAGATCAATTGTATTTTAACACTTTCACCTGGGATACATTATGTGACCTTGTAAGGTCTTGCTGCGTCTGTAGGTTACTAACCCTTCAAACTAAGCAGCAGATGAACAAATCAACATGACACCCAGATTTACACAAACCATGATTGCTACTTTAAACATTAAATATATATACAATAAAAAGAATGAGAAATGCATGCCATGACTGCTGAATAGGTATCCACATACAAGTATTACACATTTTATACAGTAGAAGCAACTCCAAATACTTTGACCATGTTGAATTCGTAGTTCATAGTCCCAATCAACCACAGGAAACCCCACATGGACCCTCACTTGAACTGTATCTTGCTTGCGAATGTTTGGCCAAACTTCCATCCTTTTGGCACCACATTCGTGAATTCAAGAGTCTGTCCATCAGTGTCTGTGACTCTAAACGAGAGACTTTGCCCCGTAAGGTATGCCAGGGAGTGCCACTGGGCACCCCAGTTGCGCGCCATTAGCATCCAGTTATCCGCACCGGAGCTCTTGACATCCATGGATTTGATGGAGCCCGCTGCTGCGACATTGGCAATGAGCACAAGATTGAAGTAGTCATGCCCGTTGATCGTGAACCGCACTCCACCTCGCTTCACGCAAGGAACCCTGCAACCAACAATTCAACTTTCAGATACTGCGGCAGTCTAAACAGTAAACGCTAAACAGTCAGTTACGTACCGTTTAGCTATTTATTCGGACTAAACGGCTATTTAAACGGATTAAACTGTCACTAAACGAGGTAAACGACTGACCGGTCACTATGCAGCGTTTACAAGAGTAAACGGCCGTGTAGGCGAACAAGTAAGATCAAGAGACTGGCACAGGTGTATCAATTAGTCTGCACACCTTCTGTACATGACGGGGATGATGCCTCCGCGGTAGACGCCGATCTTCTCCCAGGCCGGCTGCGCCATGTCGAAGTGCGCCCGCGGCGGGTTGCACCAGCCGCCGTTGTCCCTAGGCAGCGCGTAGTTGGGCGGGCAGAAGTTGGTGGCCGTGACGGTGACCGTGACGCCGGGCTTGCAGAACGCCGGGTCGGCCCTCTTGCGGTCGCAGGCGATCTTGTAGCACTGCCCGCACGACGCGCCGTCGTTGAAGAGCGCCGTGCTCAGCGCCGCCGTCCGCGTGCCGTAGCCCTGCGAGTACAGGTTGCCGTACCCGCACGCGCCGCCTGCCGTAATATATGAGCATCAGCAAAACGTTGTAATAACAATCCGGTTTAATAATTCTGCCACGCACACTGCATCATCGCGTAAGAAAGCTATCCCATGCATGGGTTTTTGAGCGGATAGATCAGAGGAGCTTACCCATTGTGCCGGCGGCGTCGGCGCCTCCGTAGAACGTGGCATGCGCCTTCAGCCATCCCGCCGGCGCCGGAGACGACGATGTGCTGGCGGTGATGACGTCATCAGCAGCGGCCGCGGACAACAGCCAGGCAGCAGCGACGAGCAACACGAGTGTGAGAACTCGAGCCATACCGATCGCTCGCAGTTTCGTGTGCCTCTGAAAGCTGCAAGAGAAGCAGCTACTGTAAGTTTGTAGCTGCCTGCAACAACTGCTAGAAGTGTTCCTTAATTTGTTCGTGTGTATGCATGTATGTATGGATGGATGGATGGATGGGTTTTGTTTGCCATGATTGGTTGTGTATATATACACACAGCCGCAGGCCTTCTTAGCTAGAGAGGATATGCTAAACAAATTAAGGGTTCTGAAATGAATGAAGAGCTAACGTGCACATGGTGGGCATGGCTACGCAGCCGCGGCAGGGATGGCTTAAGGTGGAATCCAGAAGAGATTAGAATAAACGCATACGCCGCAGACGCGTCATTGCCATTTTGTATATATTTATATACAAAAATTATATATATAGTGCCGCGCTATTAGTCAATCTTTGCTTTGCCTAAACTCTGACACGGAGAGGATTGTTGCTTGACTAGCGAAGGTGGAGATGAACGGCTACTCATGTCTAAGCAACGAGATATATAGATATGTCGTTTGTTTCTTCAGAGGTACTGTACGTACCAGAGCTGAATGATCCTGCACTGCACCTGGACCAGAACATCAGCGGCACCCGTCGGCGTGTAAGTGACGCAATGATCACCATCCATCTGTAAGCTAGTGACTTTGAGACTTGCCATGCCATGCCGTATACGTACGAATGACAGCTGGAAGTAATAATATATAATTCTCCGATCCTACTATACGTGTTAAGGCTTTGCTATGTGTTATTTTTCGGGCACACGGGAAACAGTCTATTTGCCGTGTGCCGACGAGAAAGTACACGGCAAAGGTCAGGCACACGGCAAAGGAAGGCGCACGGCAAATACGGTGCACATAGCAAAAACTCGACCAGTAACGGGTATTGACCAACCGTCAGCTTCTGTCATGTGCCAGCACAAGCACAGGGCAAAATGAAATATTTGCCGTGTGTTTTAGTGTAGGCACACGGCAATTTTTTTTAAATTTTTTGATTTTGCCCTCCCAACTTTTTCTTCTATCCACGTACTATTCTTGGTAACCCATATTAAATTTTCGTATGTTTCTCGGTCTTTTTCCTATATTTAGTTTTTTTTGGATAAGTCAAATTTGAACTGCAAGTGTTTGGAATAATGGAATAAAATGAATTAAAAAATGATATTCATGACATCGAGTGCAATTTGAGTCCTTATCCAGGAAATGGAAGGCGATTTTGAACATCTTGGTGAGAAACCTCAACCACGAACGTGTGCTCTAATCGGTTTAAATTTCTATAAAAGGCAAACAAAGTCTGAAAATCTTAAAATTTGTCATGAAATCATGATTTCATACGCGGATGCTGTGGTAAAAGAATTTAGAAAGTTTCGCACAAGTTGTCACGTACGCTCCTTACAAAACGAAGCTTCTCCAGAGAAGATCCATAGAGTTGAAAAAGAGCCGTTCAAATTTCGAGTCAAAGTGACGGACGAAATGGTGTTTAACTTCAAAAATTTTTCTATATGCAACAGGCAACTTTAATTGTTTCATGACAAATTTTGGTTATTTTTCGCTTTTGTTCGATAATTTTAATTTTTTTCAATTAAACCGATATCATGTGATGTACATTGAAATTGAGCTGTAACTGCATGAAATAATGATTTTTTTATAGAATCATCAAACATGAATTATTGAATGATTTTGGCAAGGTATTTTTAAAGTACATTCGATCAAATTTAGTAAAAACAACTGTTGAAACTGAATTATGAGTTGAAAAAAATTGAATTTGAGCTATAAGCGCATGAAATAACGAATTTTTCCATAGAATCGAAACATGTATTGCTCAATGATTATAGCAACATATTTTCATTTTTTTGAATAAATTTAGTCCAATGCAAAAGAATTTGAATATAGAAATTTTCAAAAAAAAGAAACACTTTGCCGTGTGCCTGGTCAAAGGGCACACTGCAAAGGGGCTTTGCCATTGTTGATGCTTGATACGGACCAATTTTAAGTGTCAATTTGACCAAAAAATTGGGATGACGAGCATACTTAATTTGCATATTTATCTAGAATAATATCGTTTCCATATTCCCCTTGGAGAATTCGCAATGCATGAAAATGAAGCAGAAATCAAGTGTAAACAAGCACTTCAATCCAAGGCAAATGGCGTCGACCAATCAGAGCGCGCCGTTCAGCCTCCCATGGATCAAAGGGCCTACAAACAGGTGCAACCGACTTAGGATAGCACCCACTCACGCATAGGAGCAGTGTGGACCCACATGGCAGCTATCCAGAGCAAGATGGGCTCGACCCAGGCCAAGCCTAGGTCGGCCGTCCCATGTAGGTCGGCCGACCTAGCACGGAGGAACCGACTTACCTCCTTTGACGTGGCGCTTCCCCATTGGCTCCTAACGTCGGTTCCAGGTGCTAGGGGGTGAATTGGCGCCGGGAAGCTGCTGCACACCCACCTCACTCACCTCTATAAATATGAGGGGGGGGGGGGTGCTACTAAGAGACACACCACAAGTTGAAGCTCTTTCTCAATTTCTCTCTTGCTTAGTCTTTACAATAGTGGAGTCTAGGTGAAATAGCTCTTCTTCGGTTCCCGAGTCTTCTTAGGAGTATTCAGTATGGGTTTTACTCTTCCTCTTCTTTGTAATATTCGGAATTCTCTAGTAGAGTTATCTTCTAGTATAATGTACTCTTATAGTATATGTTCTGTTTATTCAAATGTGTATGCTCTGCTTAGTTTATATCTAGGACCTGTATCTTGCATGATTAGACGTGGTAGTATATCTAGGCTAAGGCATCGGTTCCAGTATTCGCATATTTGCTCTAGTGTGATGTCTGTCCATTCGAAGGGTGGGGGCTCCGTGCGGGGCATTAGAGTATCGCTTATTAGTGTAGACATGATGTCTGGGCCAATCAGTGTTGCTGGATGCGGCTCTATACCATGGTTAGTTGAGGTAGGTGGCAGGTGGTGACAGCCCTATCCATCCAGCGTAACCCTCACCGTTCGTGTAGTAGTTGTAGGAGGTTGTTGGCGCTAAAATCGGCCGGATAGGAATCGGCCGATGGGTTTTCAGCGTCGGACACACGACCCGGGAGAATCTGCTTAGCTCCTGTTCGGGTTATCGCCCTGGTGCGGTTCGCGCGGCGTGCCAGTCAATCTGACCTGTTGATTGACAAGGAAATAGAGTATTAAATTCCAGGCGCGTCGATCGGCTGGATTTCCGATCTGTCCTGAGGAGCGCGTCGGCGGTAAATCGGCCGATTTGCTGTAGAGATGATCGGCTATGAGTCAGCCGATGATCGTATGGTAATTGTAAAAACTGCTGGAGCAATCTAAACAATTACTGTAGAGGCAACACTTGAAACAGATCTAATCGACTATATGGCGATGAATCGAAGGAGAACGATGACGAAGCCGATTACCCTGATCTCAAGCTGGATAACTGGTGATAATACTAGAATAACAGGTAGAACTTGCAATTCTAGTAAATATCGATAACTTGTGAATAAATCCAAACGAAACCACAGCGATGCGCCCGTAGTTAAAGCTCGGATATTACTCGATAATCGGAACCTACCAATTGGCCGGAGATCAGGTTGATGCAGCCCTGCCAATCCGTACGAACTCGTGAAAGAAGAAAATATTGGCGAAGTCGCCGACTTGAAAGGTAAAGTACTGGTAAAAAGTAGAAGTATTTTGTTGATTGATGTTGGTTGTCTTTTGCAAAACCCTAGCGACTCCTATTTATACCCTGAAACTAGGACTCCTGGTCGATTACGACTTGTTACAACCTTATTTAAAACAGGAAAACTACTATATCTATAATAACTTTAAAAAGGAAACGGACTCCCGCAGGATCTTCCGCCGCCGTTTCCTAATCCAATCAGGACCTCTTCAATTGCTTTCCGGCCGTCTTAGCATACCTCGTTGACCAGCTTTTGACCAGGATCTTCTGGAATAATCCTATCCTGTCGGTGTGGGCTGTGCCACCAATCGGCCGATTTTCGACTGTTACCCCGATCGGCCAATTCCTTACTGTAGCTTTCAGATCCGCTTCGTCGGCCAATCTTCTCCTCCTGACGCCGATTTAATACGTGTCAAAATCTAGCGTCAACACATGCCCCCCAGTTTCGGAGTAAAATATAACTTTTTCTTCGAAACTCCCTCTTTAATCTTTTTCTCCGAAACGGGCGCAGTAAAAACCTCCTTCCGTTCCGCGGCACAATGATTGCAATTTCCTCGACCCGAGCGCGCGAAACGACCGCTCCCCTGGAATTCGTGTAGACGGTGCGGTAAAAATACTATCTTTGCCCTTACCCCCTTATCTCTCTTAAGTACTGGTTTTCTCCGCCTCTCCTCCTCCACGAATCCAGCATCCTTTCTGCCGTATTACTGTTCATCTTCCTCCAAGTCCTTTCGATTTCCAAGCGCTCCTCCTTCTCCGGCGACCTCGTCCGCAGCTAGCTCCGACCCCAATGGCGTCTCCATCAGCGACCACCCCACCTACAGAGGCTCCATCGGCTGTTCCTCTGGCGGCGGCGGCCCAATCGGCGGCTTCTCCAGCAGCGTCAGCGACGATGGCTTCCATCCCAGAGGAAAATGTCCGAAAAATCTTTTCCTTTTCGCCTTGCTGCTTCAGTATTTTCCGGTCCCTTTCTTAGTTTCTTCCCTTTTTTCCTTTCTTTCTAGGCCCTTAGGCATAGGATCACCATCCCCCTCTCAGAGTCTCCTGACCTCATCTGCCTAGGCCCCATGGGGAGTCCTGATCCAACAGATCTAATTAGCTTAGAAACTCACAGAATCCCCTTCAAGCAGTCACCTATGGATTTAGATCACTGGATAGGCGCATTCAGATCCTGGCCGAACGAAACACCCGGGTGGAGAGAGTGGTACCAGAGGGTAGCTGGGTCTTGGAAAGTCCAATGGGAAGAACTTAAAATCGGCCAGTGCATAGATCTGTCTCTGTCTCAGATGGAAAAGAACGAACCTTTGGTCATGGCGGCCTCTTACTTTTGGTTCGATGCGCTCAACGCATTTCTTTTTGGACACGGACCCATGACCCCGACCTTGGCCGATGTCTTGCTGCTGACCGGCCTAGATGTTTCCTCCGCCGATACCCCTTTCAACTACCTGTTCAAACCATCTCATAGGCTAGATACCAAAGGAATCAGCGGGTGGAAAGGATACATCAGTAAGAACATGAAGACAGGGACAGTCTCACAGAGAGAGCACACCGCCTTCCTGATGATGTGGCTGGAGAAACATCTCTTCTGTGGCAGAGCGGTCGGCCCCTCTTCCAACACTCAAGCTTTGGCAGAATCTCTCGCGCAAGGATCGGCCGTTCCCCTCGGCAAACATTTGCTGGGATCGGCATATCATATGATGCATCAAATCGGCGCCAAGCTGTCGAAAGGAGAGTCGATAGGGAATCCAGGTGGTCCTTGGTGGTTCATCACCCTCTGGCTCAATCTATACATGAGCAAGGTCTCTCAGCAGAGGATAGAGACAAAGACCTTTCCCAACATTGAGTCAGAGGAGAACCCATCGGTCCGTCGCCGCTGCAGATCTGTTGGAGAGGCGGCATCGGCCTTTCCTGGCTGCCAGTTCACCGCTACCCGGGTAGCCGAATATTTCAGATGCTTCTATAATGGACTTAGCGAGGAGATGATCACCTGGTATCCATATCAAACCGCAGAGCCGATTTTTGAATTGCCTATATGCTTCGACTTCTCCACCCACACATTTGACAGAGAATTGATGGATGTCCTGATCAAGCCGGGAATTCTGCCGGCTAACTTCTTCTCGGGGAAGGACTCACCCACTTATGAGTTCTACTGCCCATCAGCTGCAGCAAGGCAACTAGGTTTCGGCCAATTGCCGATCCGAGTCTATTTCGCCGGCCAAGCAAAATTCAGAGACGGATTAACGTCTAGTCTCGACTACAGCCGATTGTGCGATTTAGTACCTGACTCCAGCACTATTAACTTGAACGGCTGGTCAGTTGCCTCTTTCGCCACCCAACAGTACAAATTATGGTGGGCAGAATGGAAGCAGCATCTTTTCTGTAAATCCCCATCAATTTACCGCAACATTCTGGACCCAGAGAACATCGACCCAAATGCTGCGGTATGTCCTTTTCTTTTCAGCCGATTTCAATGTTGCACTATCATCTTGCTGTTAACCTATGTTTACCTCTTCAGTCTGAATGCCATGCTCCCCCAACACGGAGCCGAAGCGGCCGGCCGATTGATAGCCATCATCGATACACAGTGCAGCCACTCATCGGCTTCCATGCTCCATCTATCAGAGATATCTCCACCGGCCGATCAAAACGAGCGCCCAAGAGACCAACACCAAAGATATCCAGCCGTCGGATGCGGGCTCGCATTGAATCGGCCGATCAGACAACAATAGCATCGGCTGAAGTCTCTCGTATCGGATCGGCTAGCCAGATGGCAGCAGCATCGGCCGAGACTCCCCGTGTTGGATCGGCTGATCAGATGGGAGTGATGCGCGCCGGGACCCCAGACCCTTCACCTCCATCAGTGGTCGAGACGGCCGATCCCCAAGTCGCCGCCGAAGCCGGGGCTGCTGCAGCATCGCTCTTAGTAGAAGCTGTCCAGGTAACTTTATTTATCTCATGTATTCCCCAAAAACCTTCTGCTGACATCAATTTCGTCCCTCTACCAGGCGGCACGAGTTGTCCCACCACAATCTCCACGGCTGTCGACCACGTCTCAAGTAGGGACTGAAACTACAGCAGCTCCTGTTGCCGAGGTAAATGATCTCTTACTCTGCGTCCTCAATATTTAGGAAACTTAACCAATTCTGATGCAGGTTGACTTGGGTACGCCGATTGTAACTCCACAGCTGGAATCGGCCGGAGAACCCGCAGAGGCATGTCAAATTCCCATTACCATCTTTATCTTATTTTCCATAGTACCTTCACGAGCATTTACATCTTTCTCAGGAAGCTGGCCCAAGCGGAGCACCAATAATGATCGAATCTTCTTCCTCTGGTGAACCCGGTGCACCAATCGCTGAAACAAGGGAGATACTTCCGGCGCAGGCAAGAGAGATTCGTTTCAAAGAGGTAACAATCTTACCATCAGAATCGGCCGATTTCCTTTCACTACTTGCTTACCCTTTGCTTCGTTCCCTTACAGGAGCAAGATTCTCCCAACAATAGTATCTTTTCTTTCGCTGTCTCCTTGGCCGACGAAGAAGAAACCGCCTCACATGTGGTTCCACCGAGTTCTGCTTCTGACGATGTCCGCTCTAAGCTCGAGAGCATCCGTACCCTCCTCCAAGGTGACATCGACCGACTGGTGAAAGATGCATCGCCGATCCGACAACTTTTCAATGAGGTCGTAAATCACATTCCGGAAGAAGTGTCGGAAGACTTGGGGTATGCTGCCTATATAGAGGGCATGCGGATTCCGGTCTCGCGGGCGCTGCGACGTATGGCCGATCACGCTCAGATGGCCAAAACTCAGGAGGAGGTTGACTCGTACAAGCATCAGGCCCAGGAAGTACATCACAAAATCAACTTCCTCGAGAACTGCCGTCCGGACATCGTTGGCACAATAGATCGGCTGAAACGGAGGAGAGCAGAACTAGCCAAGGAGATGGAATAGATAACCAAAGAGATAGCCGCTGAAGAGAAAAAGCTCCAAGAACTCCCCACCATGATCAACGAGCTGAAGCAGAAAAGACAACATCTGGCCCGTGAAGCAATAAGACTCCGTCGCCGCGTGTCAGAAGTGTCAGGATCGGCCGAAAGTGATCAGAGGATACTAGAATCGGCCGACCAAATCAGACGACGAGCGATTGTAGCCATAGATACTTTCCTTGGGCTGTAAACAATATGTTAAACATTGTTGTCCCTTAATGCCACCGTGCCGATTTGGTTTCGAATTGCTTCATGTAATCTGTAATTCCACCTAACAATGAATCCCAATATCTCTTTCACCGGATGTGTAGCCAGAAAACCGATGAGAAATCGGTCATGTTAACTCGACATATTTTCTTTTTGTGCTCAGAATCCCGTACGTCGGCCTTCATCTGATGCTATCTCTTAAATCTCCCATCTCTAATGAATTGGCCGACGTAAACCCATGCCTCAAGTTTCTCATCCTTTCGAACGAGCTGAATCCTCAGAGCCGACTGCTTGGATCGGCTATAGACCGAAATCGGATACTTTCAAGAAATCAGTGTCCCAAGTCTTGCCAGATATACATTTGACGTGTTCGCAGCTCCACTGTTGTGTGTCGGCCGCTGCAACGCTGTAAACGGAATCGGCAGCTACCACCTCTGTACTGTCGCCGACCCATTGCACAAGGCATTGATGCATAGTAGATGGGACACAGCAGTTTGCATGTATCCAGTCGCGACCGAGCAGCATATTATAGGACCCCTTGCCATTAATGACGAAGAAAGTAGTGGGGAGGGTCTTACTGTCGATGGTGAGGTCGACGCAGAATGCCCCGCGGGCAGGCGACACGTTGCCTTCGAAGTCCTTCAGCATCATGTCCGTCTTGGTGAGGTCGTCATCGCCCTTGCCTAGCTTGCGGAACATGGCATACGGCATGATGTTGACTGCCGCGCCTCCATCTACCAGTAGTCTGGTGACGGGTCTTCCGTTGACATAGCCCTTGAGAAACAGCGCTTTGAGGTGCTGTCATTTTTCTTCCTCTGGCTTCTCAAACATAGCCGTCATCGGCTCTAATACCAGTTGTGCCATTTGCTCTTCTTCTATTTTTGTCACTTTATCCCGATCGCTTGGCACCATGAACTCCATCGGCAGTATGAATACCATATCAATTTCGGCTGCCGATTCTTGGTTGTTTGCTTTCTGATCGTTCTTCTTTGGGCGCCAAATTCGAGATTTCATGTTCCTTCTTTCTGGCACGTGTCTTTGTTCTTCTTCTTGATGTTCCCACTGGCGTAGGCGTTGGATCCTTCGCTTCTGGGATCTGGATAGGCCGTCCGGACACCACCTGGGATTCACTGATTTGGCCGATGATTTGGCGTGTTCCCACTTTGGTTCCTTCCCTAGGGGATCTTCGTCTGATACCCTATCATCGGCCACCTCTTCCAGCCGATCGTGTGCGCTGATCCTGCCCCCCAGTCCATCTTGCTGGCCGATCTTGCTTTTTGACCTGCCGTACTGGTCAACTCTGCCCCCCAGCCGATCATGCACCGAAACGCGCCGTTCTTCGCGCTGATTTCTGTCCCTAGAGTGTGGCTTCGGGTGATCGTTGCGGTTTGATCCGTTGCACTCCGGACAGTTATCGGCAGAGGGCAGTCTGATATCGTTCTCCCAGCAGTGGATGAAGAAGGGACACTGCCAGTGATCTTCACGCCGGCGTATCATCTCTTCCTGGTGTTGTGCTTGTTCTTGCTGCCGCCGATATTTACTGAGTAGAAATCGGGAGGTGACAGGCCTGTGTGACCGTTCTGGTCCTCGCCTATTCCTTCTGATTTCTTCCGTCGTGATCTGCCTCTTGGGATCGACGACGCCACCTCTTCTCGCCGATTCTGATGTCAGCACCTTGGTTTGACTTGACTCTTCTCCAGCGTTGACCGTGTTGGCCGGCAAGGGATGCTGATCTATCTTCATCGGCATTGCCGATTTGGTTGGAGTCTCAAATTTGAGCCGCCCTTGTTCAATGGCCGATTGTATCTGCTGACGAAAGACTTTACATTCATTGGTGTCGTGAGAAGTAGCGTTGTGCCACTTGCAGTATTTCATCTTCTTCAGCTGATCGGCCGTAGGGATGGTGTGATGCTGCGACAGCTTGATCTGTCCCTCCTGAAGCAGTAGATCAAAAATTTTATCGGCCTTGGACGTGTCAAAGCCGAATGTCTCTGGCTCCTTCTTACCAAAGGGGCAGGATATTGGTTTTTTCCCTTTTACCCATTCCGCCAGGCCGATTTCTTCCTCCGCGTCAGATTCAGATCCCTCCAAGTACGCCACCTTCTTCTGGAAGCTCCTCCGCTGTTCAAGCGGTCGAATCTCCTGCCCTGACAATCGGTGGACGATTTGACTCAGGCTCTCAAACTCTTGGGCAGCATATCTCTCTCTGATTTGCGGTAAGAGGCCCTGGAAAGCGATATCGGCCAACTGTGCATCGGTCAGAGCCAGGCTGTAGCACTTGTTTTTGATCTCTCTGAATCTCTGTATATACCCTGTCACCGGCTCATCGTTCCTCCGCCTGAGGCTGGTTAGATCCGAGAGCTTCATCTCGTGCATTCCCGCATAGAAATACTTGTGGAATTGTTTCTCCAGATTGGCCCACGTGACGATAGAATTTGGCGGTAAAGTGGTGAACCACTGGAAGGCCGATCCGGATAGAGATGATGAAAATAACCGTACCCTCAGAGCGTCTTGCGTGGCAGCTTCACCGCACTGGATGATGAATCTGTTGATGTGCTCCACAGTGGATGTGTCATCCATCCCTGAGAACTTGGTGAAATCAGGAACCTTGTAGCGGTGTGGGAACGGCAACGAGTCATAGGCCGATGGATACGGCGTCTTGTAAGTATAAGTTTGAACTTTCGGCTTCAGCCCAAACTGATCTTGAATTACTTCTGCTATTCTTGCCGTCCAATCCACCTGCTGCTGATGAACAGTTGTTCGCGGTGCGGGCACGTGTTGAAGGGCTGGTTCAGCCAGGTGATGAATCGGCGATGTTTGCTGAACGGCCGATAATTGCTGGCGAAATGCGTCCGCACCCCTTTCGTACGTTGCTGCTGGCGCCGCGGCTCTGAATGCCTCCACAGTGCTTGACCCCCTGCCGATTTCTGGTAAAATCGGCTGGTACTGGGAGACCGTTGGCCGGGCTGCCGATTGGTACGGCACCTGGAACGGGTAAGTGCGATGCCCGTCCGCTAGCTCGGGGAAATACGTCGTGGCTGATGCCCCCCAAGACACTGAGCTTGTAGGCAGTGTTTGCACCGAAGCCATCTGGACGGGTTGAAGCGGCACTCGCGACGGGAGACATGGTGCACCGCTATATCTTGGAGACGCCGGAAGTGGTGGAGAGCTGTACCCCTCGCGCTGCGTCAACATTGGCTGAGAAGCCGATTGGGGTGTGTAGGGTAAGCTTCTGGCCGGCAGGGTAGTTGGAGGGGTATATGCCGGTCCCTGATAACCTTGAACGGCTCCGCTGGCCAGAGAGTTGACGACGGCGTTGTACACCGTGTTGCTCATCACCGAGGATTGGTCAATGAACGCTTGATATACGGACTGCTGAATCATCTCTGACATCTTGCCCGAGTCTTCAGCAATGGTGATGTGGCGAGGTGCTGGAATAGGAGCCTTCCTAACTGCTTCCCCGCTTCTGGTACGACTGAACGACTGGAGGTATATCTTCTTGTAATCTTCTAGATGTTTGGCCAATTCCTCCCTCTGGTCGTCCTTGAGATCAGCTTCTGTGACCCCAATGATGTTGCTGTCAGAGATTTCTGCGTTGTTCGACATATCAGGTCTTGGATTGTCCCACCGGGCGTGCCAAAAGTGTGTTGGCGCTAAAATCGGCCGGATAGGAATCGGCCGATGGGTTTTCAGCGTCGGACACACGACCCGGGAGAATCTGCTTAGCTCCTGTTCGGGTTATCGCCCTGGTGCGGTTCGCGCGGCGTGCCAGTCAATCTGACCTGTTGATTGACAAGGAAATAGAGTATTAAATTCCAGGCGCGTCGATCGGCTGGATTTCCGATCTGTGCTGAGGAGCGCGTCGGCGGTAAATCGGCCGATTTGCTGTAGAGATGATCGGCTATGAGTCAGCCGATGATCGTATGGTAATTGTAAAAACTGCTGGAGCAATCTAAACAATTACTGTAGAGGCAACACTTGAAACAGATCTAATCGGCTATATGGCGATGAATCGAAGGAGAACGATGACGAAGCCGATTACCCTGATCTCAAGCTGGATAACTGGTGATAATACTAGAATAACAGGTAGAACTTGCAATTCTAGTAAATATCGATAACTTGTGAATAAATCCAAACGAAACCACAGCGATGCGCCCGTAGTTAAAGCTCGGATATTACTCGATAATGGGAACCTACCAATTGGCCGGAGATCAGGTTGATGCAGCCCTGCCAATCCGTACGAACTCGTGAAAGAAGAAAATATTGGCGAAGTCGCCGACTTGAAAGGTAAAGTACTGGTAAAAAGTAGAAGTATTTTGTTGATTGATGTTGGTTGTCTTTTGCAAAACCCTAGCGACTCCTATTTATACCCTGAAACTAGGACTCCTGGTCGATTACGACTTGTTACAACCTTATTTAAAACAGGAAAACTACTATATCTATAATAACTTTAAAAAGGAAACGGACTCCCGCAGGATCTTCCGCCGCCGTTTCCTAATCCAATCAGGACCTCTTCAATTGCTTTCCGGCCGTCTTAGCATACCTCGTTGACCAGCTTTTGACCAGGATCTTCTGGAATAATCCTATCCTGTCAGTGTGGGCTGTGCCACCAATCGGCCGATTTTCGACTGTTACCCCGATCGGCCAATTCCTTACTGTAGCTTTCAGATCCACTTCGTCGGCCAATCTTCTCCTCCTGACGCCGATTTAATACGTGTCAAAATCTGGCGTCAACAGAGGTGCATAAAATAGCCGTGAAGATCTAGTGGCCACCTTGCCATATCTTGTGCGGTCTCCCGATGATGCCTAGAAGCCTAGAACCCGTCTGTGTTTATGTGTATGTATGTGTGTGCCTAGTATAGACTGTAGCTTAGTTAGGAGTGCATAGTCCTTAGATTAGCTTTCTTCTTCCTTTCTCCCTTTCTGTAAGCTTTGCATAGAGTAGAATTTGAGAAACTTGTGTGTCACACTACCTCTTTACCTTTATCATCTTACCCCTATTTATTCAATAGAATATCCATGCTAGAACTAATCAAACACACTAATCTATTCCAATAATCGCCGTCTTCCCTGCGAAAATATAAATACGACCCCGTACTCACAGGTAAAATGCTATGACGGTATTCCGGGCGGTTGCGGATCCTTCTGTAACGTAAGAAATACCCCACAACATTTCTGGCGCCATTGCTAGGAAACACCTATCCTAGAGGTGACGCTATGAAATGCCAACAAGCATTTTTGGCGCCGTTGCCGGGGAATGGATTCTATGTCCATATTTGGTGACTGCGTTATAAAATGTCAACAAGCATTTTTGGCACCGTTGCCGGGGAAGGCATTGGTTAAAAGAATAGATCAAGTGGTTGATGAAATTCTAAAATGGTGT
Organism: Panicum miliaceum; assembly: GCA_032594955.1. Classification (NCBI taxonomy): domain Eukaryota; kingdom Viridiplantae; phylum Streptophyta; class Magnoliopsida; order Poales; family Poaceae; genus Panicum; species Panicum miliaceum. The sequence goes on along the minus strand of CM064061.1, from coordinate 40,829,776 downwards.
TCAATTGTCTAAACAGGCTAACTTGGCTTTGTCTTTTCTCTTTTTATGTTAAGATAGGGTAGTGTATGACTGGTTTCGATCTACCGCAAAATTTCACTCAGAATCCGGAGTCACTCTTGAGACGAGTTCCACCTCGAGTTGTTCCTCCTCAGATTACTCTTTCTTCAGGCGAAGCAGTCAATATCGCACCGTCAACTTCCAATTATGGCTCAGAAGACTCTCCGTGATTACTCAGCTCCGTCAGCCGACAATGTCCCAATCGGGCCAAATGTCAGTGGTGAAGCTGAAAATTTAGAGATCAAGACGGGTCTAATCATGATGGTGCAGGCCAGCCCATTCTGTAGCAAGGCCAATGAGGATGCCAATGCACATCTCCAACAGTTCCTGGAACTGTGCAACATTTTTGTCATCAAAGGTGTCAAAAAGGATGCAATCCGACTCCATTTTTTTCCATTTTCTCTTCTTGGGAAGGCGAAACAGTGGTTCTACACCAACAGAAGTGCGGTCACTACTTGGGATGAGTGCGCTAAGGCATTCCTCGTGAAGTTCTTCCCGTTGGGTAAAACCAACGCTCTTCGGGGAAGGATTTCCAGTTTTCAGCAGGCATCAAATGAGTCAATAACTGAAGCTTGGGAGCGGCTTCAGGAGTACATTCTAGCGTGTCCTCACCATGGGATGGACGCTTGGCTCATTCTACAGAACTTCTACAACGGGCTGACCCCAACAGCCTGTGATCACATAGACGCTGGTGCAGGTGGTGCTTTCTTCTCGCTAACCATTGACAGGGCCAAAACCTTGATCGAGAAGATGGTGTCCAACCAAGGGTGGAACGACGAACGTCTCCAACCTCGCCAGCAGGGCATGCACTCCGTTAAGGAGAGGGACATGATCGCCGCTAAGCTCGACCTCCTCATCAAGAAGATTGATGAACGCCCCCAAGAAAAGGCTCAAAGTCAGGTACTTCAAGCCTTAGATTCTTGCATGACTTGCGAGGTCTGTGGGAACGTCGAACATTCGGGGAACGACTGCCCCAAAACCCAGGAAGATGTCATGTTCATGAACAACAACAATGGGTTTCATCCGCAAGAAGGTCAGGGGTGGAGCCAGTCGTGCCCGTACTATCAAGGAGGTAACGGTAATTCAAATTCGTTTAATCCTAACCAACCTTCCTTGAGGGATCTTGTCTTAAGCCAAGCAAAGACCAACAAAGCAATCCAGAAGAAGCTTGCTGGCAACAACAAGACCTTGGAGACTATCCAAGCGAAGATGGATGGCATCTCCTCAACGCTCAAGAACCAGCTGAGCTTCAACAAGATGTTTGAAACTCAACTCGCTCAGTTGGCTGCCGCTGTTCCTTCTGCAGAAACAGGGAAGATCCCGGGGCAACCTGAGGCTTCCCTAGAGAGCGTTAATGCAATAACCACAAAATGGGGTAAGCCATTGCATGGTAAATTCAATACTAACTATGCAGAAGGACTTGAATGCCCTCAGAAGAGTTCCTGGGGTGATCTAGTGGTAACCATAAAGGAAGATCTGGAACCCCGATGATCAACTGCTCAATATACAACTGTTATTATGAGAATGCCCTCTGCGACCTTGGAGCAAGCGTCAACATCATGCCCAAGGTGACCTTCAAAGAACTAGCTTATCCTGCTCTTTCCCCAACTTGCATGTGTGTGCAGCTGGCTGGCTCCATGATACAAAATCCTGAGGGAATCGTGAAGAATCTCCTAGTGCGAGTCTAGAATTTATTCATCCTCGCGGACTTTGTAGTCCTTGACATGGAGGGTGATTTGGGAATCTCGCTCATCCTTGGGCGACCATTCCTGAGAGACGCCAAGACCAGAATAGGTGTGGCGACCGGAAGAATCAGTTTCCGGATTGGGAGGAAGGTCATGCAATTCAGGTTTCGCAACAAGCGTGAACAAGTATATCTGCTTCATGAAGATAGCAAAGAACAAGGGCTGGGGAAAGAACCAGAATGGTTCGAAGACTGGGTACACAGCCTCACACCCGAGGATCCAACTCACACACCACCGACACAATAAAGAGGAAAACCAAGAATGTGTGGAGAAAGAAAAAGACGTCATCGTCCTCTACATCCTCTCAAGGGATTGACGATTCGACCTTGAGTTAAACAGGTATGGAGAGGGTCCTGCTCATCGAACCTTAAACCAAGAGCTAGCTTGGGGGAGTTCCTCCACCAAGTGAACGTTATCCTTTATTGCTTTCAATAAAATTACAAAAACTCTAAAAACCAAATAAATATTTCCTGCTTTAATTTCCCTTATCCATATGCATGATAAGAATATTCAGTCTTCCTAAGTATAAAGGATGAATAATTGTTATGCTCTTGCTTGTCTGTCTTGCTTAGTCCTAAAGCATGATGTTTCCTAAGTTTGAGTTTGCTGACTGTTTAAAACCTTTGTGCCATGAACCTGAACGTCTCGTGGGTTGCACGTGCTTTATCCAAGTCTAGGTTGTTGTGAGTTTAGATATGGAAGATGAAGCTTTATAATCTTGTCCTAAGTGAAGCATGATATCTAGAGTATTTTATATTCAAAAATCTAAAAAGGAAAAGACAAGTTCCTCAATGATGTTCCAAGTCCTACTAAAGCCATATGTCATTTACATTGAAAAACCCTACACATATGCTGCTTGCCATTTCATTGAGCTTTGTCAAATTGTTGTGACCCTAGTGTGATGCTTTTCATATCCTCTTGATCAAGATCACACACATGTTACACCCATTGTGACATTCCTACACTGGAATTAGCGAATCCATCTATCCACCAAATAAATGCCCCATGAAGTTGTGGTCTCTCCTCATGTTATCCCTGAAAAAGAATTAGGATTGGCCATCCCCCAAAAAAAAAGAAAGAAGAGAAAAGATGGAATGCCAAAGAAGCATGACCCAAAACAAAAGAGAAAGAAAGAATAAGAGAGGGGATAGCCATGTCTAAAGAAAAATACAAAAATAAAATAAAGAAGAGAGGGATCACAAACCAAAAAGGAGTAATCATACCTTCCATCCATCCACACACATGCACCTCTTAATCATTGGATATGACTTGTTTTCTCCATGGATCCACTCTTTGTCTTGGCAATATATGAAATGAAGGTATGCTTCATCCATTTCGTACCTTGAGCTCCACAAAAAGCTTTCGTTATGAGAAAGGTGAGGTGCCTTGGTAAGGATTCATACACCATTGAGTGACCTGAGTGAATCATTCGAGGAACCTAGTCTTGATTTACTATTTCCAAAAAGAAAACCTCCAGATGGATTGCTGAACAAAGGGAAGGTAAGTACTGCTCTGTCGACTGTTCTAACTTTCAACAGCTCAAGATGAGGAGAACCTCATAAGCCCCATAGATGATGAAGGTAACAAGGGCCAGGTACTCATGCCAACATTACTCGTTCCTAAGGAGATCATCTATGCCTCAGGCTTGACACGACAGCAGATAATGAGTCTAACAATTTTCTGATCAACATCCTAATTTGTCCTGTTTTGCTCGGGATGAGCAAAGGATAGCTTGGGGATTCTTGTTGACGCTCGATACGGACCAATTTTGAGCGTCAATTTAACCAGAAAATTGGGATGACTAGCATACTTAACTTGCATATTTATCTAGAATAATGTCATTTCCACATCCCCCTTGGAGAATTCGCAATGCAGGGAAATGGAGCAGAAATCAAGTGTAAACAAGCACTCCAATCCAAGGCAAATGGCGTCGACCAATCAGAGCGCGCCGTTCAGCCTCCCATGGATCAAAGGGCCTACAAATAGGTGCAACCGACTTAGGACAACACCCACTCACGCACAGGAGCAGTGTGGACCCACATGGCAACCACCCAGAGCAAGATAGGCACGACCTGGGCCAAGCTTAGGTCGGCCGTCCCATGTAGGTCGGCCGACCTAGCCAGGAGGAACCGACTTACCTCCTTTGACGTGGCGCTTCCCCATTGGCTCCTAACGTCGGTTCTAGGTGCTAGGGGTTGAATTGGTGCCGGGAAGCTGCTGCACACCCACCTCACTCACCTCTATAAATGTAAGGGGGGGTGCTACTAAGAGACACACCACAAGTTGAAGCTCTTTCTCAATTTCTCTCTTGCTTAGTCTTTAGGATAGTGGAGTCTAGGTGAAGTAGCTCTTCTTCGGTTCCCGAGTCTTCTTAGGAGTATTCGGTATGGGTTTTACTCTTCCTCTCCTTTGTAATATTCGGAATTCTCTAGTAGAGTTATCTTCTAGTATAATGTACTCTTATAGTATATGTTCTGTTTATTCAAATGTGTATGCTCTGCTTAGTTTATATCTAGGACCTGTATCTTGCATGATTAGAAATATAATCGCCGCCTTCCCTGCGGAAATATAAATACGACCCCGTACTCACGGGTAAAATACTATGACGGTATTCCGTGCGCTTGCGGATCCTTCTGTAACCTAAGAAATACCCCGCAGCATTTCTAGCGCCATTGCTGGGAAACACCTATCCTAGTGGTGACGCTATGAAATGCTAACAAGCATTTTTGGCGCCGTTACCGGTAAATGGATTCTATGTCCATACTTGGTGTCTGCGTTATGAAATGTCAACAGTCGTGTGCTAGATCCAGGGCACACGACAAACCCCTAGCCCCTAACTTAGCTGCGTCGCCACTCATGCACACACACACCACACAAACGCACGCATGCCACACACACGCCGCACCGTCGCACTTCGCCGGCGCCGCGCCACGCCGCCCCGCTCCCGCCGCCCTCCCCCACCACCTCGCCACTCCGCCCCGCCCCCGCCGCCGCGCCTCCCGGCCGTCCCGCTGGCCTGCTTGAGCCGCGGCCGCCACGCCCAAGGTCGCCGCGCCGGGCCACACTCCGCGGGCGCCGCGCCACCATGGTGGGCCACGCCCCGCGCCGCCCCCAATTCCCCCCACTCCGCCCACCGCGGCCGCCGGTCGCCCCGCGACCGCCACACCGCCCATCCCGCTACCGCCACCTCCTCGGGCTGCCTGCATCGCGCCGCCCCCACCGGACAACCGCTACCTCGGGCCGCCCCCAACGACGGCACCCCCAACTCGACGCCGCCCCCACCTCGACGCTGCACCAGTGAGTTGTTTTTCTTTCTTTTTGTCCACCGTTTGATCATTCTTGAAATTTATTGTTAAATTTGTGGTGTTTTTCTTATTTGCATCAATTGAATATGAAATACAATGAAATTACTTGAAAAGTTCGGATACTTATTGATTATTAGCTAGATTTTACACATATGTCATATGAGTAGCGAAGATTTGGGGGTAAAAAGTATATATATAGATGAAATATGTCATATGAGTAGCGAGGATTTGACACGAAAAGTATATATATAGATGAAGACGTGTTAGTCCTGCCTTCGTGCTTCATTTTTCTTGTAGGCTATGAAAACCTCACCGAGCAGGGGTGGTGTTGCTGAAATTTTGAATTGACACTATTTTGTTTGTTTTTTTGCAGGAGAGGCTATTGCACCATCCTCATTTCGTTCACTCCGCCGCACGCAGTCGTCGAGCTGTGCTAGCGTTCTTCGTTCTTCATCTGCACCAACATGCGCGTCACCACATGGCCCGCCTTCAAGCCCCTAGGTGAGCATGTGCAGAAGCCCCTTGTTCCATATCTTGTTCGTAGATCACGTACTAGTTATGCATCTCCTGTTCGAAATTGATATGGTTAGAAATATGCAGAAATTTGCATATCTATGACCGTATCTGTTTTGAATTATCCACATTTTTTGGACAGCCCGAGGATGCATAGATGTGGTTAGTTTCCATGGTCTACTCCGATTCAAGACAGAGTTTTGGCATCATCTCCCCGTTGTTCTTCGGATACATAATCTCCCTGCCGCGACGTGTATTTGGAGAACAGCGGGGAGGTGCTGCCGAAATTCTGTCCCGGATCGGAGTAGAGCATGGAAACCTACCCAAGCTACACATCCTCGGGTGGGATTAGGACCTATCCTCACCTATTAGAAAGCATAGACATCGTATAGATGCAAATGGCTTTATATTTCTCCCTGATATGATACACGATGGATGACCGTGTGTTGGCGCTAAAATCGGCCGGATAGGAATCGGCCGATGGGTCTTCAGCGTCGGACACACGACCCGGGAGAATCTGCTTAGCTCCTGTTCGGGTTATCGCCCTGGTGCGGTTCGCGCGGCATGCCAGTCAATCTGACCTGTTGATTGACAAGGAAATAGAGTATTAAATTCCAGGCGCGTCGATCGGCTGGATTTCCGATCTGTCCTGAGGAGCGCGTCGGCGGCAAATCAGCCGATTTGCTGTAGAGATGATCGGCTATGGGTCAGCCGATGATCGTATAGTAATTGTAAAGAGAGCTGCTGGAGCAATCTAAACAATTACTATAGAAGCAACACTTGAAACAGATCTAATCGGCTATATGGCGATGAATCGAAGGAGAACAATGACGAAGCCGATTACCCTGATCTCAAGCTGGATAACTGGTGATAATACTAGAATAACAGGTAAAACTTGCAATTCTAGTAAATATCGATAACTTGTGAATAAATCCAAACGAAACCACAGCGATGCGCCCGTAGTTAAAGCTCGGATATTACTCGATAAGCGGAACCTACCAATTGGCCGGAGATCAGGTTGATGCAGCCCTGCCAATCCGTACGAACTCGTGAAAGAAGAAAATATTGGCGAAGTCGCCGACTTGAAAAGTAAAGTACTGGTAAAAAGTAGAAGTGTTTTTGTTGATTGATGTTGGTTGTTTTTTGCAAAACCCTAGCGACTCCTATTTATACCCTGAAACTAGGACTCCTCGTCGATTACGACTTGTTACAACCTTATTTAAAACAGGAAAACTACTATATCTATAATAACTTTAAAAAGGAAACGGACTCCCGCAGAATCTTCCGCCGCCGTTTCCTAATCCAATCAGGGCCTCTTCAATTGCTTTCCGGCCGACTTAGCATGCCGTGTTGACCAGCTTTTGACTAGGATCTTCTGGAATAATCCTATCCTGTTGGCATAGGCTGCGCCACCAATCGGCCGATTTTCAACTGTTACCCCGATCGGCCGATTCCTTACTGTAGCTTTCAGATCCGCTTCGTCGGCCAATCTTCTCCTCCTGACGCCGATTCAATACGTGTCAAAATCTGGCGTCAACACATGCCCCCCAGTTTTGGAGTAAAATATAACTTTTTCTTCGAAACTCCCTCTTTAATCTTTTTCTCCGAAACGGGCGCAGTAAAAATCTCCTTCCGTTCCGCGGCACAATGATTGCAATTTCCTCGACCCGAGCGCGCGAAACGACCGCTCCCCTGGAACTCGCGTAGACGGTGCGGTAAAAATACCATCTTTGCCCTTACCCCCTTATCTCTCTTACGTACTGGTTTTCTCCGCCTCTCCTCCTCCACGAATCCAGCATCCTTTCTGCCGCATTACTGTTCATCTTCCTCCAAGTTCTTTCGATTTCCAAGCGCTCCCCCTTCTCCGGCGACCTCGTCCGCAGCTTGCTCCGACCCCCAATGGCGTCTCCGTCGGCGACCACCCCATCTACAGAGGCTCCATCGGCTGCTCTTTTGGCGGTGGCGGCCCAATCGGCGGCTTCTCCAGCGGCGTCATCGGTGACGAGGGCTTCCATCCCAGAGGTAAATGCCCGAAAATTTTTCCCTTTTCGCCTTGCTGCTTCAGTATTTTCCTGTCCCTTTCTTAGTTTCTTCCCTCTTTCCCTTTCTTTTTAGGCCCTTAGGCACAGGATCACCATTCCTCTCTCAGAGTCTCCTGACCTCATCTGTCTAGGCCCTATGGGGAGCCCTGATCCAACGGATCTAATCAGTTTAGAAACTCACAGAATCCCCTTTAAGCAGTCACCCATGGATTTAGATCACTGGGTAGGCGCATTCAGATCCTGGCCGAATGAAACACCCGGGTGGAGAGAATGGTACCAGAGGGTAGCCGGGTCTTGGAAAGTTCAATGGGAAGAACTAAAAATCGGCCAGTGCATAGATCTGTCCCTGTCTCAGATGGAAAAGAACGAACCTTTGGTTATGGCAGCCTCTTACTTCTGGTCCGATGCACTTAACGCATTCCTTTTTGGACACGGACCCATGACCCCAACCTTGGCCGATGTCTTACTGCTGACCGGCCTAGATGTCTCCTCCGCCGATACCCCCTTCAATTACCTGTTCAAGCCATCTCATCGGCTAGACACCAAAGGAATTGGCGGGTGGAAAGGATACATCAGTAAGAACATGAAGACAGGAACAGTCTCACAGAGAGAGCACACCGCCTTCTTGATGATGTGGCTGGAGAAACACCTCTTCTGTGGCAGAGCGGTCGGCCCCTCTTCCAATACTCAAGCTTTGGCAGAGTCTCTCGCACAAGGATCGGCCGTCCCCCTGGGTAAACATTTGCTGGGATCGGCATACCATATGATGCATCAAATCGGCGCCAAGCTGTCGAAAGGAGAGCCGATAGGGAATCCAGGCGGTCCCTGGTGGTTCATCACCCTCTGGCTCAATCTACACATGAGCAAGGTCTCTCAGCTGCAGCAAGGCAACTAGGTTTTGGCCAATTGCCGATTCGAGTCTATTTCGCCGGCCAAGCAAAATTCAGAGACGGATTAACCTCTAGTCTCGACTACAGCCGATTGTGCGATTTAGCACCCGACTCCAGCACCATTGACTTGAACGGCTGGTCAGTTGCCTCTTTCGCCACCCAACAGTACAAATTATGGTGGGCAGAATGGAAGCAGCATCTTTTCTGTAAATCCCCATCAATTTACTGCAACATTCTGGACCCAGAGAACATCGACCCAAATGCTGCGGTATGTCCTTTTCTTTTCAGCCGATTTCAATGTTGCACTATCATCTTGCTGTTAACTTATGTTTACCTCTTCAGTCTGAAAGCCATGCTCCCCCAACACGGAGCCGAAGCGGCCGGCCGATTGATAGCCATCATCAATACACAGTGCAGCCACTCATCGGCTTCCATGCTCCATCTATCAGAGATATCTCCACCGGCCGATCAAGACGAGCGCCCAAGAGACCAACACCAAAGATATCCAGCCGTCGGATGCGGGCTCGCATTGAATCGGCCGGTCAGACAACAATAGCATCGGCTGAAGTCTCTCGTATCGGATCGGCTAGCCAGATGGCAGCAGCATCGGCCGAGACCCCCCGTGTTGGATCGGCTGATCAGATGGGAGTGATGCGCGCCGAGACCCCAGATCCTTCACCTCCATCAGTCGTCGAGAAGGCCGATCCCCAAGTCGCCGCCGAAGCCGGAGCTGCTGCAGCATCACTCTTAGTAGAAGCTGTCCAGGTAACTTTATTTATCTCATGTATTCCCCAAAAACCTTCTGCTGACATCAATTTCGTCCCTCTACCAGGCGGCACGAGTTGTCCCACCACAATCTCCACGGCTGTCGGCCACGTCTCAAGTAGGGACTGAAACTACAGCAGCTCCTGTTGCCGAGGTAAATGATCTCTTACTCTGCATCCTCAATATTTAGGAAACTTAACCAATTCTGATGCAGGTTGACTTGGGTACGCCGATTGTAACTCCACAGCTGGAATCGGCCGGAGAACCCGCAGAGGCATGTCAAATTCCCACTACCATCTTATCTCATTTTCCCATAGTATCCTCACGAGCATTTATATCTTTCTCAGGAAGCTGGCCCAAGCGGAGCACCAATAATGATCGAATCTTCTTCTTCTGGTGAACCCAGTGCACCAATCCCTGAAACAAGGGAAATACTTCCACCGGCGCAGGCAAGAGAGATTCGTTTCAAAGAGGTAACAATCTTACTATCAGAATCGGCCGATTTCCTTTCACTACTTGCTTACCCTTTGCTTCGTTCCCTTACAGGAGCAAGATTCTCCCAACAATAGTATCTTTTCTTTCGCTGTCTCCTTGGCCGATGAAGAGGAAACTGCCTCACATGTGGTTCCACCGAGTTCTGCCTCCGACGATGTCCGCTCTAAGCTCGAGAGCATCCGTACTCTCCTCCAAGGTGACATCGGCCGACTGGTGAAAGATGCATCGCCGATCCAACAACTTTTCAATGAGGTTGTAGATCACATCCCAGAAGAAGTGTCGGAAGACTTGGGGTATGCTGCCTATATAGAGGGCATGCGGATTCCGGTCTCGCGGGCGCTGCGACGTATGGCCGATCACGCTCAGATGGCCAAAACTCAGGAGGAGGTTGACTCGTACAAGCACCAGGCCCAGGAAGTACATCACAAAATCAACTTCCTCGAGAACTGCCGTCCGGACATCGTTGGCACAATAGATCGGCTGAAACGGAGGAGAGCAGAACTAGCCAAGGAGATGGAACAGATAACCAAAGAGATAGCCGCTGAAGAGAAAAAGCTCCAAGAACTCCCAACCATGATCAGCGAGCTGAAGCAAAAAAGACAACATCTGGCCCGTGAAGCAATAAGACTCCGTCGCCGCGTGTTAGAAGTGTCAGGATCGGCCGAAAGTGATCAGAGGATAGTAGAATCGGCCGATCAAATTAGACGACGAGCGATTGTAGCCATAGATACTTTCCTTGGTCTGTAATCAATATGTTAAACATTATTGTTCCTTGATGCCACCGCGCCGATCTGGTTTTGAACTGCTTCATGTAATCCGTAATTTCCACTTAATAATGAATCCCAATATCTCCTTTTGTGCTCAGAATCCCAATCGGTACCAACGTGCGTCGGCCTTGATCTGATACTATTTCTCGAATTTCCCATCTCTAATGAATTGGCCGACGTGAACCCATGCCTCAGCTTCTCATCCTTTTGAACGAGCTGAATCTTCAGAGCCGACTGCTTGGATCGGCTGTAGACCGAAATCGGACACTTTCAGGAAGTCAGTGTCCCAAGTCCTGCCAGATATACATTTGACGTGTTCGCAGCTCCATTGTTGTGTGTCGGCCGCTGCAACGCTGTAAACAGAATCGGCAGCTACTATCTCTGTACTGTCGCCGACCCATTGCACAAGGCATTGATGCATAGTAGATGGGACACATCAGTTTGCATGTATCCAGTCGCGACCAAGCAGCATATTATAGGACCCTTTGCCATTAATGACGAAGAAAGTAGTGGGGAGGGTCTTACTGCCGATGGTGAGGTCGACGCAGAATGCCCCGCGGGCAGGCGACACGTTGCCTTCGAAATCCTTCAGCATCATGTCCGTCTTGGTGAGGTCGTCATCGCCCTTGCCCAGCTTGCGGAACATGGCATACGGCATGATGTTGACTGCCGCGCCTCCATCTACCAGTAGTCTGGTGACGGGTCTTCCGTTGACATAGCCCTTGAGAAACAGCGCTTTGAGGTGCTGTCGTTTTTCTTCCTCTGGCTTTTCAAACATAGCCGTCATCGGCTCTAATACCAGTTGTGCCATTTGCTCTTCCTCTGTATTTGTCACTTTGTCCCGATCGCTTGGCGCCATGAACTCCATCGGCAGTATGAAAACCATATCGATTTCGGCCGCCGATTCTTGGCTGTTTGCTTCCTGATCATTTTTCTTTGGGCGCCAAATTCGAGATTTCACATTCCTTCTCTCTGGCACCTGTTTTTGTTCTTCTTTTCGATGCTCAAACTGGCGTAGGCGTTGGATCCTTCGCTTTTGGGATCTGGATAAGCCATCAGGACACCACTTGGGATTCACTAGTTTGGCCGATGGTTTAGCGTGTCCCCAATCTGGTTCCCTTCCTAGGGGATCTTCGTCTGACACCCTATCATCGGCCATCTCTTCCAGCCGATCGTGCGCGCTGATCCTGCCCCCCAGTCCATCTTGCTGGCCGATCTTGCTTTTTGACCTACCGTACTGGTCAACTCTGCCCCCAGCCGATCATGCACCGAAACGCGCCGTTCTTCGCGCCGATTTCTGTTGATCGGCTCTAATCCTCTGTCCCTAGAGTGCGGCTTCGGTCGATCGTAGCGGTTTGATCCGTTGCACTCCGGACAGTTATCGGCAGATGGCAATCTGATATCGCTCTCCCAGCAGTGGATGAAGAAGGGACACTGCCAGTGATCTTCACGCCGGCGTATCGTCTCTTCCTGGTGTTGTGCTTGTTTTTGCTGCCGCCGATATTTACTAAGTAGAAATCGGGAGGTGACAGGCCTGTGTGGTCGTTCTGGTCCTCGCCTGTTCCTTCTGATTTCTTCCGTCGTGATCTGCCTCCTGGGATCGACAACGCCGTCTTTTCTCGCCGATTCTGACGTCAGCACCCTGGTTTGACTTGATTCTTCTCCAGCGTTGACCGTGTTGGCCGGGAAGGGGTGCTGGTCTATCTTCATCGGCATTGCCGATTTGGTTGGAGTCTCAAATCTGAGCCGCCCCTGTTCAATGGCCGATTGTTTCTGTTGACGGAAGACTTTACATTCATTGGTGTCATGAGAGGTAGCGTTGTGCCACTTGCAGTACTTCATCTTCTTCAGCTGATCGGCCGTAGGGATGGTGTGATGTTGCGACAGCTTAATCTGTCCCTCCTGAAGCAGTAGATCAAAAATTTTATCGGCCTTGGACGTGTCAAAGCCGAATGTCTCTGGCTCCTTCTTGCCAAAGGGGCAGGATATTGGTTTTTTCCCTTTTACCCATTCCGCCAGGCCGATTTCCTCCTCCGCGTCAGATTCAGATCCCTCCAAGTACGCCACTTTCTTCTGGAAGCTCCTCCGCTGTTCAAACGGTCGGACTCCTGCCCTGACATTCGTTGGACGATTTGACTCAGGCTCTCAAACTCTTGGGCGGCATATCTCTCTCTGATCTGCGGTAAGAGGCCCTGGAAAGCGATATCGGCCAACTGTGCATCGGTCAGAGCCAGGCTGTAGCACTTGTTTTTGATCTCTCTGAACCTCTGTATATACCCTGTCACCGGCTCATCGTTCCTCTGCCTGAGGCTGGTTAGATCCGAAATCTTCATCTCGCGCACTCCTGCATAGAAGTACTTGTGGAATTGTTTCTCCAGATTGGCCCACGTGACGATAGAATTTGGCGGTAAAGTGGTGAACCACTGGAAGGCCGATCCGGATAGAGATGATGAAAATAACCGTATCTTCAGAGCGTCTTGTGTGGCGGCTTCACCGCACTGGATGATGAATCTATTGATGTGTTCCACAGTGGATGTGTCATCCGTCCCAGAGAACTTGGTGAAATCAGGAACCTTGTAGCCGTGTGGGAACGACAACGAGTCATAGGCCGATGGATACGGCGTCTTGTAAGTATAAGTTTGAACTTTCAGCTTCAGCCCAAACTGATCCTGGATTACTTCTGCTATTCTTGCCGTCCAGTCCACCTGCTGCTGATGAACAGTTGTTCGCGGCGCGGGCACGTGTTGAAGGGCTGGTTCGGCCAGGTGATGAATCGGCGAAGTTTGCTGAGCGGCCGATAACTGCTGGCGAAACGCGTCTGCACCCCCTTCGTACGTCGTTGCTGGCACCGTGCCTCTGAATGCCTCCACAGTGCTTGCCCCCCTGCCGATTTCTGGTAAAATCGGCTGGTACTGAGAGACCACCGGCCGGGCGGCCGATTGGTACGGCACCTGAAACGGATAAGTGCCATGCCGGTTCGCTGGCTCGGGGAAATACGTCGTGGCTGCTGCCCCCCAAGGCACTGAGCTCGTAGGCAGTGTTTGCACAGAAGCCATTTGAACGGGTTGAAGTGGCGCTCGCGATGGGAGACATGGTGCACCGCTGTATCTTGGAGACGCCGGAAGTGGTGGAGAGTTGTATCCTTCGCGCTGCATCAATATCGGCTGAGAAGCCGATTGGGATGTGTACGGTAAGCTTCTGGCCGGCAAGGTAGTTGGAGGGGCATATGCCGGTCCCTGATAACCTTGAACGGCTCCGTTGGCCAGAGAGTTGACGACGGCGTTGTACACCGTGTTGCTCATCACCGAGGATTGGTCAATGAACGCTTGATACACGGACTGTTGAATCATCTCTGACATCTTGCCCGAGTCTTCAGCAATGGTGATGTAGCGAGGTGCTGGAATAGGAGCTTTCTTAACTGCTTCCCCGCTTCTGGTACGACTGAACGATTGGAGGTACATCTTCTTATAATCTTCCAGATATTTGGCCAATTCCTCCCTCTGGTCGTCCTTGAGATCAGCTTCTGTGACCCCGATGATGTTGCTGTCAGAGATTTCTGCGTTGTTCGACATATCAGGTCTTGGATGGTCCCACTGGGCGTGCCAAAAGTGTGTTGGCGCTAAAATCGGCCGGATCGGAATCGGCCGATGGGTCTTCAGCGTCGGACACACGACCCGGGAGAATCTGCTTAGCTCCTGTTCGGGTTATCGCCCTGGTGCGGTTCGCACGGCATGCCAGTCAATCTGACCTGTTGATTGACAAGGAAATAGAGTATTAAATTCCAGGCGCGTCGATCGGCTGGATTTCCGATCTGTCCTGAGGAGCGCGTCGGCGGCAAATCAGCCGATTTGCTGTAGAGATGATCGGCTATGGGTCAGCCGATGATCGTATAGTAATTGTAAAGAGAGCTGCTGGAGCAATCTAAACAATTACTATAGAAGCAACACTTGAAACAGATCTAATCGGCTATATGGCGATGAATCGAAGGAGAACAATGACTGTGGCAGAACCACCTGAATTAATCCGGCTCAAGTGTATTAACCATCACCATTAAGGCATCCTTGGTTAACCTTACACTTCAAACGGAGTAATCCACTGGTCTGTCGGGTATAACCTCCCGATACAACCACGGTGAACGGATCGAGCGCCGTACATACAAATGCTCATGCGACGATGAGCCCAGAGAATACCACATTCCAGCAAATATTACATCATTAGCATAAGTAAATATTACAGACCTAATTCTGAGTTTAGAAAACAAGTACTTCAATTAACATAAATAAGTTCTTCAGAGTTAAATTGCAGCGGAAATAAACAACGGAAACTACTCGACGATACAGGATGTCTCGATGAAGCCCGTACGAGACATCACTCGGCCTTATCTCCGTTGGACGGGGGCGCATCCCATTCCACCGACCAACCAGGGGGAAGAGTGCAGGGCCAAGTCAAGCTAGCAATCATGTCTTCAAAGAGCTCACCTGAAAACGAGTCACAAGCAAGACTGAGTATACTAATACTCAGCAAGACTTACCCGTGTAGTGGAAACTACTCCACCGACTCTAGACATGCCAGGCTTCTTGGCTCAGGGGTTTGTTTTGCCGAAAAGCATCTACAAGTGGGTCCTTGCTTTCAACTTTTAGCTCAAGATTCTAGTTTCGTTAGCCAGTCTAGGTAAGCAGCTATCTAAAGCATACATGGTGAAGCATTAAACTTTCCATCCAACCAGTTCATTCATCATCATTGTTCCTCTTCTTACTCTGTGGGTAAAAATGGTTAAGCAGTCTCAATAGCCGTGAGAAACGGACGATTCGAATCGAATTTCTTAACCTTGCAAGGGAAACCCAAACACACGTCACGTGGTTACTCCCTAGAGTCACACGTGCAACTTTTCCCCTTTCTTTCCGGGTCGTGGATCGGGGCTACCCTCCGAGAGTACAAGAGCCCCACGCCACGGTTCGGCGCCGGGTCGTGACCACTCTCTGCACTCGCCATATGCACATGGGACCGAAGTTCAAAGGGTAGGATGCCGTCCCCTTGCCGGGCCAATCAGGTACTTAAGCTTACCGATTCCCATAATCTCGGCATGTGTTTAGTACGTTCAAAGACTTAACCATCACTACCACACCCTGCGGCCTTAGCATTTTTCACTAGACAGACGGGCCTCGATCGTAACCATCGTTACATAACCCGTCCGTGTCCTTATGATTGCAGCGTGTAGTAGTCATTCAACTCCTATTTTCTCGCTTGTGACAGGAAATCACTCGACTTTTACCGGAGTCCTATTAGCACAGCATTCTATCGAACCTTACATCTAGTTTTCACGCAAGGGTTCCTGACATCATGCAACTAAGTTTTCATCCAAATCCTATAAACTTAATGCACAAGCAAAGAGTAATGAGTTGCATAATTTCGGAAAGAATGGGTTATGCTCCGGGGCTTGCCTTCGCAGTTCGCTTGGGGATCTTCCGAACTTGGGCTCGGGTCTTCAAGAGCTTCAGTTAGATTTGCTTGAGCTTCACGCTGCTCACTCTCGGGCGCGGGCACCAGCTCGTAGGTTCCGTCAGCGAGAGTCGTCGATTCTACATGAGTGCACAAGTTTAAGTCGTGGAAATAGCACTTGATTACGATTTGAGAGTAATTACTACAAGGGATAGTTTCTGGTCATGAAATTTTGGATTTAGGCACATCAAGGAAAGGTGTGCTTACTGTAATATTTTCAGCCCATTTTATGTAACAGATTAATTCTGAAAAATATATTTCATTGTTGCTGTTAGATACTTGTTCTTTTTGTACAGATCAATTGGTGCAACAATTGTGGCTAAGGTTTTTACAGAGCTCTCACTTGAGCATGCAGAGGCTACTGTAACTTTTGTAGGATTTTTCATGCAGTATTTAGATTATAGAAAATATGACATTCTACACCTAGGCTTTTTAAAGATTCATTTTTACAGGACCCTACACAGGGTTTTTGTCCATGGAACTTTTTACACAGCAACTTCTACCATAGTGTATCTCCCAGAAAAAATTTGGGAATTTTCCAAGCTAAGATACTCTTTTCTTGATTTAAAGTATGTTATTAGCACATAAATAAAATAAATGGTTACTGTGAGATAAAAAGTCTCCTAATTTTTCTCTGGCTTCTAGTTACCAATAGATTAGCATAGGAAAAATTTCAATGGGTGACTCACCACCTAACTGCAGGGATAAAATATTCTTCTTACACATGATATGAAACTAAGTTTAACAAACAGTAAATCTAGAGATGGAATTTGGGCCTGATCTTTTTACACAGTCCTAATCATCCAGCAACTAGTTCACTGCCCAAAATTCAGGGTCAGCATTGTTCTAGAACAGTGGGTATAAAATATGTCCATTAAAGCTTCTATTTAATGTAGAGCAAAATATTTTGAGATTCTGAGAAACTTTTTGTAACAAAAGAGGTAGAGTTTGTTCTGAGGATTCCAGAACAGTTGAGTTTGCATTTTTCTGAATTTTCTACGATTTTATACGAATTTTACAAGTTCACTGAATTTGAATCTAGGTTTGAAATTTTCTTTTACAACTAGGTCCTTGAATCTTACGCTCAGACCCTTCTAAAGATTTAAATCCTTGCAATTGGGTCCTCGGCGGCTCGGGTACGGCGGCCGGCCGAAATTCCGGCGAGGGGGCTCGCCGGCGGCGAGGGGCGAGGGTCGGGGAAGGTTCAGGGGTGCTAGGGCTACCTTGTGGGGGTGTTGTTCAGGTGGGGGACGCCCGGGAAGGGCTCGCCGGCGTTGGAGCAGAGGCGGCGGCGGCGCGGCTCGCGTCGACGGCGGTGCTCCGGCGGGTTTGGGGCGGCGGGGTCCGGTCGGTGAGCTTCAGTGGCGCATGGGGAAGCTACTCCGGGGCTCGGCTTGGACGGAGGGGGTCGGAGTCGTGCTGTCCACGGCGAGCAGGGGCGGCGGCGGCGACGGCAGCGCGGGCGGTGGCGCTCCGGTGGCTCTGGGTGGCGTTGGGTGGGTCGGCGAGCTGCGGTGAGGCGATGTAGTGGTGGCTGGGTGCTCGGTTTGGGCAGTGGGCGGCTGTGGAGGGCTGCCCACGGGCGGGTGGTGCTCGGCGGCGGCGATGGCGCGGCGAGGTGTTCTGGTGGCCGGGGGCTCGCGCGGGCGGTCGGGGCGGGGCTTTTATAGGGTCAGGAGGGGGCGTGGAGATGCCCGGGGCGACGCGCGGGGCGGGGCACGGCAGCGGCGTGCACTGGGCGCGGCGGGCGGCGGCAGAACGCCGGCGCGGCGTGCGGCGAGCGGGCGCGGTGACTGGGCGGCCGAGATACTGGCGTGGGCGCGAAGAGATAGTGCCGGGCGCGGAGTGGGGAAGCAGCAGCGGCAGCGGCTCGGGCGGAGGGCGGGCGCGACGACTGGTGGGGCGCGGGGGCCGGGGCGGCACGGCGGAGCGCGGAGACTGGCCGGGCGGGCGGCGGCCTGGGCGCGGCAGCGCACGCGCGGGCGGGGACTGGCCGCGCGGCGTCGGGGCGGGGCAAAGCCGGCCGTGGCGGGGTGGTGCGGCGGCCACTGGCCTGGCGCTTCGCGCCGGTCAGGCGACGCCGGCCACCTGGCGCGCGGCGGGCGGGCGAGCGCGCGCGGCGCGGCAGAGCAGAGGGGGAGACGCCAGGGACCGAAATGCAAAAATTCGAAAAAGTTCAGGGGGCTGGGTGCAAACAGGGCGTTTTCTCCTCTTTCTGATTTGAATTTCAAAAACTTTTGAACACGAAAGTTGTTCAAAATAAAAAGTTCTACAACTTTGGTTTCAGGCAAAATCTCATTTGGCTTATGGTTTTAAAGTTATTTTAAAAGTTTCAAATGTGTCCAAATGTGCCCAAATTAAATTTGAATTCCAACTGAACCCGTTTTAATTCTTTCCACCCTCTCATTAGTTGGTTTAACATAGAGTTAGGCTAATGACATTGATTTTGGAATTTTAATTACCAGGGTTGTCACAGCCTTCCCCCCTTAACAAGAATCTCGCCCCGAGATTCGGTAATTCTTAGTGTGGGCGTGGGTGCACATACCAGTGGTTGAGGCAAGAAACCCAGGGAAATGTTGGTTCAGGTAGCTTTCCGTTTCCCAGGTGGCTTCTTCTTTCGTGTGGCGATTCCATTGTATTTTATACATTCTAATCACTTTCCTCCTGGTCTCTCTTTCTTTTTGATCCAGAATCTCAATTGGGTGTTCGACATACGAGAGATCGGGTTCCAATGATATTTCTTGTTGTTCCACAATCTCGGTAGGGACTCGAATACACTTCTTGAGTTGAGATACGTGGAAGACATCATGGGTGGCCGTGAGTTGAGGGGGCAGTCGTAATTTGTAGGCTACGGGTCCGCAGCTCTCCATGATTTCGTAGGGACCAATATAACGGGGAGCTAGTTTGCCTTTGATTCCGAATCTTCGCACTCCCTTGGTGGGTGAAACGCGAAGGTAGACATGATCACCAACTTCGAACTTTAGGGGCTTTCTCCTTTTGTCAGAATAACTCTTTTGTCGGGCTTGTGCGGCTTTAAGATTTGCTTGTATTACTTTTACTTTCTCCTCTGCCTCGATTACCAGGTCGGGTCCAATTATTTTACGTTCTCCGGTTTGTGACCAGCTCAAAGGGGTTCGACACCTTCGTCCGTACAGGGCCTCAAATGGTGCCATTTTCAAACTCGTTTGGTAGCTGTTGTTGTATGAGAACTCTGCCAGGGGTAGGCATTTGTCCCAATTCTTGTCATAGTGGATGACGCAAGCTCTCAGCATGTCTTCAAGGATTTGGTTTACTCTTTCCGTTTGTCCATCAGTCTGAGGATGGTATGCTGAGCTGCGAATCAGTTTAGTACCAAGAGACGTTTGTAGTTGTTCCCAAAAGCGTGCTACAAACTGAGGACCACGATCAGAAATAATTGTCTTAGGTATTCCATGTAGGCAAACAATACGATCGAGGTAGATCTCGGCATATTTCTTGGCGGTATAGGTGGTGTGTACCGGAAGAAAATGTGCCGTCTTCGTGAGTCTGTTCACGATAACCCATATGGAATCATGTTTCTGGGAAGTGTTTGGTAGTCCAACGATGAAGTCCATACTTATGTCTTCCCATTTCCATGATGGTATAGGTAATGGTTGAAGTGTACCGGCTACTTTCAAGTGGCTAGCTTTTACTCTCTGGCACGTGTCACATTCCGAGACATACGTAGCAATTTCCCTTTTCATTCTAGTCCACCAGAAGTTTTGCCTTAGGTCCTGATACATTTTGCTACTGCCGGTGTGGATAGAGAATTTGGAGAGGTGTGCCTCATCAAGAATTTGCTTGCGGAGTTCACGATTCTTCGGAACGACTATACGACTTTCGAACCATAGAACTCCCTTATGGTCCTGGCGGAAACTCTTATACTTCTCCTCACCTAGAGAGAGTTTTCGTTTGATGATCTTGATTCCTTCATCATGTAGTTGTGCCATGACGATTTGGTCGTGAAGAGTGGGCTCAACTGAGATGTGATTTAGAGTGCCTTGGGAAACCATTTCCAAGTTCAGCTTCCTCATGTCTGCACATAATGTCTCATGGTAGGACTCCGTGGATAAGCAATGGCAATGGGACTTGCGGCTTAGTGCATCCGCGACTACATTAGCCTTACCGGGGTGATAGTGCACTTCAAGGTCATAATCTTTGATTAATTCTAGCCATCTTCGTTGTCTCATATTCAGATCGGCTTGTGTGAAGATGTACTTGAGACTCTTATGATCCGTGTAGATGTTGCACTGTGTACCCATGAGATAGTGCCTCCATATCTTCAGAGCGTGAATGACGGCTGCGAGCTCAAGGTCATGCGTGGGATAATTCTGTTCGTGGGGCCGAAGGGCTCGTGAGGCATATGCAATCACTCGATTCCCTTGCATAAGCACACATCCTAGACCAGTACCTGATGCGTCACAATACACATCGAATGACTTGGTATTATCGGGTTGAGCTAACACAGGTGCAGTAGTCAGATGCTCTCTGAGAGTGTGGAAGGCTTCCTCACACTTCTCATTCCATACAAACTTTACTTCCTTCTTCAATAGTTCCGTCATGGGCTTAGCAATTCGAGAGAAATCCGGGATGAAGCGACGGTAGTAACCGGCTAAGCCGAGAAAACTGCGAATCTGATGAACAGAGGTAGGGGGTTTCCAATCCATCACCTCTTGTACCTTGCTGGGGTCAACAGCTATGCCTTCGCTGGAGATCGTGTGACCTAAGAACTTTACAGTATCCAACCAGAATTCACACTTAGAAAACTTAGCATAGAGCTGATGGTCTCTGAGTCGCTGAAGAACAATGCGAAGGTGCTTGGCATGCTCTTCCTCATCCTTTGAATAGATAAGAATGTCGTCGATGAACACTACGACGAATTTGTCAAGTTCGGGCATGAATACCGAATTCATGAGATACATGAAGTAGGCAGGGGCATTGGTGAGTCCAAAGGACATGACCAAGAATTCATATAGTCCATATCGTGTGGAGAAGGCAGTCTTAGGGATATCGCACGGGCGAATCTTGATCTGATTATATCCCGAACGAAGATCAATCTTTGAGAAGACTCTGGCTCCAGCTAATTGATCGAAGAGCACATCGATGCGAGGAAGTGGGTATTTATTTTTAACTGTTACCGCATTGAGAGGTCGGTAGTCCACACATAATCTCAAACTGTCATCCTTCTTCTTTACGAATAGGGCTGGACATCCCCAAGGTGACGCGCTAGGGCGAATGAAACCTTTGTCCAGTAGTTCTTGGAGTTGAATTTTCAACTCTGCCAATTCTTTAGGGGGCATCCTATACGGTCTTTTGGATATCGGTGCAGTGCCTGGTTGTAGTTCAATAACGAACTCAATATCCCTATCCGGTGGCATTCCTGGTAAGTCAGCCGGGAAAACATCGGCATACTCGTTCACCACAAGAATCTCATCTAGCTTAAGTCCTTCCATCTTATAAGCACAGGAATTCGTGCAATCTATGAATGGTAGGTAAAGGGTAGTGGCTCCGTGACTAGGTGAATTTATCTCAACGGCTCGGGAAGAAAGGTCCAGTGTGACTCCATGCATAGCCATCCAGTTCATTCCCAAAATAATGTCCATGCCGTCAAGGGGTAAAAGGACAAGGTCCGTGTCAATGGTTTTACTACCCAATTTGACTGGTACTTGTCTGACCATTTGGTTTGAAGCAATTTTACCACCCGGTGTTGATATCATATATGACCCTTTGGTGTGACAAACATCCAAGGCTACTTTTGCACCGAATTTTGCACTTATGAAACTATGCGATGCACCAGAATCAAATAATATAACTGCAGGCTTGTTATGGATAGAGAATGTACCCGACATCACTGGGGCTCCTTCAGGAAGCTCTGCAAGCGTGGTGAAGTTAATCCGTCCTTGCTTGACTTGCAGGGTCTGTCTCTTGCCCCTGTTCTTGGCGTTCGGGTTGGATCCTTGACCTTGGTTGGGCTGTCCAGGCTGAGGGCATTCGCGTGCGAAGTGGCTGGAACTCCCGCATTTGAAACAGCAATTTGCGGGGCTAGGTCGAAGAGACTGCTGAAGAATGGGCCTCGGACCATTCTGTGGAGGCATCGGGGGTCGTACCATGCCTGGCTGCTGTGGGGGTCTGGCAATCCATCTTCCTGGCTACGGGGCCTTTGGTGGAGCTGTAGGTGCGGTATTTTGCACGATGCGATACCTTGGTGGTTGGGCACTTGATGGTCCTGCGGGCGCCTTTCTCTTCTTCTCTGCCCGGTGTGCCATGATACAGTCCTCCTGGGTTATGGCCATATTGACCAACTCGTTGTAGGTGTCAGCCCTGGCTAGGTTCAGACGTTCCTTGAGCTTGGTATTCAGACCTCGGCGGAAACGATCACGCTTCTTGGCATCCGTATCAGCGTGATAGCCCGCATACTGGCATAAGTTGTTGAACGCTTGGGCGTACTGCAGCACGGTGCGGGTGCCCTGGGTGAGTGCCAGGAACTCATTCAACTTCCTCTCCAAGAGACCCTCGGGAATATGATGTGCCCGGAACGCGGTCTTGAACTCATCCCAGTCGACCACATGATCAGCCGGGAGCATCGCAAAATAGTGGTCCCACCACAGACGAGCGGTACCGCGAAGCTGTTGCGCGGCAAAACGAGCCTTGTTGGCCTCTGAGCATGGGGCCACAAGTAGTGTGAACTTGGATTCTATGGTGCGAATCCATGCATCTGCGTCCAGGGGTTCCTCGGTCTTATGGAACAAGGGAGGCTGGGTCCCCAGGAAATCCGTGTATCCTGCAGCCCGTGGTTGGTGAGCATTGTGCCCACCCCTCTGCTGGTGTTGCCCTTGCACAATCTGACGTAACAGCTCGGTTTGAGCGGCCATCACTTCCACCAAACTGGGCGGGGGTGGTGGCGATTGTCGCGAGCGGCTGCCACCGGCACCAAAACCCTCGGGGTTGCCACGTGTTGATCCAACCATCTGAAACGTGAAGGTTACCATTAGCAACGCGATCCATATTACTTCCTTGATTCATAAATAATTGGTGTAGTCATAGACTTCCGAAGTCTGAGCTAGAAGTATGGACAGAATCTCTGTTTGCTACGAGAAAAATCATAGCCTGCTGTGGGTCCATCCAAAGCATCTCAATCATTTGCAGTAGTCAGAGAATTTAGGAATGCACCACTTTGGTATTTAACTTCGGTGCTGGAACTATGGCTAAGGTGGTCGAAAAGCTCGTCCTTTGCCTTGCTGTCTTAGCTGTTTTTCAGCAGATTGGTCGGTACGGTTTCGCCTATATCTTAAACTAGCGAGGTCCAATGATGCTGAATTTTTGTGAGAACCTAGATCACAAAATTTAGCACAAGTCTGGTATTCAACACTCAGCCAAGAAATGCAAGGAGACATGGGTAAAAATTCCGACAAGTCTCAGCGATTGTGGATTCCATCGTTTACCAACTTACAACGAAATCACCAAGTTTATCGCCGTTCCTTACATGCTGAGGGTATCCACATGGTTCAGGTGTACCCAACACAAAAGAGTTACTCAACTCCTAGTTAGCCTATTACAACACTTGCCAAAAGTTAGGCTACCCTATCGAGGAGTATGTGCAAAAGTCCTCCTAGGTCGTCCTCTAGAAATCATCCAAGTCGTTGACGGACGACTCGCTGTGAGCCGGAGAGTGGGCTCCCATCTGAGGTGTCTGTGGTACCTCACCCTCGAAATCCATACCTGAGATACCATCAATCTCCTGTGGCTCCTCCTCATCCTCCTCCATGTCGTCGTCATGGGGATGGTCATTCTGATCATGATGCCACTGAATGTGCTCATTAGCGTCCTCCAACTCAAGGTTCAGATCATGGAGCTGCTCCTCCAACTGTGCTATCGTGGTATCTCTCTCATCCATGAGAGTGTCCTGCTCCTGGATTTGGCCCTCAAGTTGGCCAATCTGAGCATCTCTGTCCTCAAGATCCTGACTGAGCTCCTTTATCTGCTCATCCCTGGTATCTGCCATCATATGGTAGGCCTGAGCAAGATCAGTGAGCTGCTCGAGTGCCTGACTCTGGAGAGTCAGAAGTCGGTAGAGTGCACTCATGCACCGCACGGAGGTATGGATAGTCTCCTGGGCATGGAAGTCTACCAAATACTGTGCGTGCTGCACCCTGTTGAGCCAAAAGGGGTCGTTGTCCTGGGCAGCAGGAAACAATCCAATGGGAGTGAGTGTGACAACCTCGGGACGCTGCGCACAAAATGTGGTGAGCGCCCTCATGGCTGCAAGCTCCCAAGTATCGGCCAAACGGCGACCAACAGCCTCAAGCTCCAAGGCGGGCCACTCCGGGTGTAGCGGGTGCGAAAAGATAGTCACATTGACACGGCACTGGGTAACTCCATTTTCTGCAAACTCCAGTCCGGCGTAACGTGGGGGAATTCGATAGCCCGCGGTACGCAGAACATCCCACAAAATAGAGGGAAAGCCCTCCCAGTGGAGACACTGCGAGTGCACGCGTCCATCCTCATCCACCATCATCTCAACAGGCTCGGCCATCTGAACAAAAGATCAATTGGAGTGAGATGGCGAAAATCTGTGAACAGCACAAGGACAGATTCTGTATAGTGTGCAGAAATAATCATAACTCCCACAGTTCTCATCCAAAAATTCTCAAATTTCACCAGATCACTCCTAAGGTATTTGTGAACAACTTTTCTAGTCAACTCCAGAGCAAATGGGGTCTCTAAGATGGTCTTTCTTTTCAGGTTTTACCTTACTGTCTACCCAGAATTTTCAGTGAACAGAGGGCTAGAGTTTCGTGCACCAGGGAAAATCTACCCAGCCAAAATTTACCAAATTTTAACAGAAGCTTCCTGGGTGAATTTGGAACAAGTTTCGTGTTGTGCTCTTTTGCAGAAAACCGCAGGAAGGGGGCCTAAAAATTTAAGAGGCAGAAGTGCTTATTCTGGACAGAAATCTGACGCTCCAAGGTTTCTGTTATTTCTTATTATCCATAAGTTCAGAATTTCTCATTTTTGAACAGAAGATAGGGCACAAGATTTGGAACAATTTCTTCAACATGAACTTTATCAGAAAAGGTTATTTTCTTGGGTCAATAAATCGTTCCTTTTTGTGACGGCAGATTTCGGACAGTTTCGCTAGATAGTCCTTATGCAAACCACGCTTAGATACGTAAGAACCTTTCCACTCTCACACAACGCATTTTTGATTTCAGATACACATGTTCGTGATGTATGCACGTCCTATTCGTCCTCACAAAATAAAACAATTGCCAAATAGCTTTGGTCTTACGAAGATAGTTTCGGTGGCTTACACAATACGGCTCTCCTATAATATCTAGTCGAGTCTTTCTACTCGTCCCTTAACTTATCGTAATCGCGGTTAGTGTACCTGCAGAAAATCGACAAGCATATATATATCATGAACCTTTCATGCCAGCACTCATGAAAGCGTCCGTAATCATTACCGTTTACTTATAGAAACGATATCTGTACAATTCCCGCCGTACAGACGACGTTAACATACGCTATCGAGATAGCGTATTCACGGGGGTACCGTCATGAGACGGGGGTATGAACAGCGATCGCCATACCCTGCGCCGAACCTTCTACTCCCAATATGTTCAACTAACAGTTGGCATATTGGCAGCACCTCAAGTAAGCCACTGCTTGAGGGCAGCGTTCGGTTTGCATCACCGACAGGAAGGCCAAGCTCCCTCAGTTGGCTGAGGATCCTTACCTTCTTACCTTAGCGACGAGTGCGTCGTTACAGAATTTAGGGTCGGTTGTGCATGAAAGTAAGTTTTGACAGAAAGTAATGTGCTGGAAGTCAGTTGATACTATATATAGAAGTTAGATAGCCACCTAGTAAACTTTCCCATACTCCCTTAGGGCTTTACGAACTATGCACCATCCTTAACGTACCAACGTATTTCGCAACACATCCTTCTAGTCAAGTTTTAGTAAAATGAGTTTTTAAGGCGTGTAGCATTCTCTGGCGTATGTATTTCGGCTCTGGTGTCCGCTGTTGCCAGCTGTGGCACCAACTACGGCTCTGATACCAGCTGTGGCAGAACCACCTGAATTAATCCGGCTCAAGTGTATTAACCATCACCATTAAGGCATCCTCGGTTAACCTTACACTTCAAACGGAGTAATCCACTGGTCTGTCGGGTATAACCTCCCGATACAACCACGGTGAACGGATCGAGCGCCGTACATACAAATGCTCATGCGACGATGAGCCCAGAGAATACCACATTCCAGCAAATATTACATCATTAGCATAAGTAAATATTACAGACCTAATTCTGAGTTTAGAAAACAAGTACTTCAATTAACATAAATAAGTTCTTCAGAGTTAAATTGCAGCGGAAATAAACAACGGAAACTACTCGACGATACAGGATGTCTCGATGAAGCCCGTACGAGACATCACTCGGCCTTATCTCTGTTGGACGGGGGCGCATCCCATTCCACCGACCAACCAGGGGGAAGAGTGCAGGGCCAAGTCAAGCTAGCAATCATGTCTTCAAAGAGCTCACCTGAAAACGAGTCACAAGCAAGACTGAGTATACTAATACTCAGCAAGACTTACCCGTGTAGTGGAAACTACTCCACCGACTCTAGACATGCCAGGCTTTTTGGCTCAGGGGTTTGTTTTGCCGAAAAGCATCTACAAGTGGGTCCTTGCTTTCAACTTTTAGCTCAAGATTCTAGTTTCGTTAGCCAGTCTAGGTAAGCAGCTATCTAAAGCATACATGGTGAAGCATTAAACTTTCCATCCAACCAGTTCATTCATCATCATTGTTCCTCTTCTTACTCTGTGGGTAAAAATGGTTAAGCAGTCTCAATAGCCGTGAGAAACGGACGATTCGAATCGAATTTCTTAACCTTGCAAGGGAAACCCAAACACACGTCACGTGGTTACTCCCTAGAGTCACACGTGCAACTTTTCCCCTTTCTTTCCGGGTCGTGGATCGGGGCTACCCTCCGAGAGTACAAGAGCCCCACGCCACGGTTCGGCGCCGGGTCGTGACCACTCTCTGCACTCGCAATCAGGTAGGATGCCGTCCCCTTGCCGGGCCAATCAGGTACTTAAGCTTACCGATTCCCATAATCTCGGCATGTGTTTAGTACGTTCAAAGACTTAACCATCACTACCACACCTTGCGGCCTTAGCATTTTTCACTAGACAGACGGGCCTCGATCGTAACCATCGTTACATAACCCGTCCGTGTCCTTATGATTGCAGCGTGTAGTAGTCATTCAACTCCTATTTTCTCGCGAGTGACAGGAAATCACTCGACTTTTACCGGAGTCCTATTAGCACAGCATTCTATCGAACCTTACATCTAGTTTTCACGCAAGGGTTCCTGACATCATGCAACTAAGTTTTCATCCAACTCCTATAAACTTAATGCACAAGCAAAGAGTAATGAGTTGCATAATTTCGGAAAGAATGGGTTATGCTCCGGGGCTTGCCTTCGCAGTTCGCTTGGGGATCTTCCGAACTTGGGCTCGGGTCTTCAAGAGCTTCAGTTAGATTTGCTTGAGCTTCACGCTGCTCACTCTCGGGCGCGGGCACCAGCTCGTAGGTTCCGTCAGCGAGAGTCGTCGATTCTACATGAGTGCACAAGTTTAAGTCGTGGAAATAGCACTTGATTACGATTTGAGAGTAATTACTACAAGGGATAGTTTCTGGTCATGAAATTTTGGATTTAGGCACATCAAGGAAAGGTGTGCTTACTGTAATATTTTCAGCCCATTTTATGTAACAGATTAATTCTGAAAAATATATTTCATTGTTGCTGTTAGATACTTGTTCTTTTTGTACAGATCAATTGGTGCAACAATTGTGGCTAAGGTTTTTACAGAGCTCTCACTTAAGCATGCAGAGGCTACTGTAATTTTTGTAGGATTTTTCATGCAGTATTTAGATTATAGAAAATATGACATTCTACACCTAGGCTTTTTAAAGATTCATTTTTACAGGACCCTACACAGGGTTTTTGTCCATGAAACTTTTTACACAGCAACCTCTACCACAGTGTAACTCCCAGTCATAATTTGAGGATTTTCCAAGCTAAGACACTATTTTCTTGATTTAATGTATTTTATTAGCACATAAATCAAATAAATAGGTTACTGTGAGATAAAAAGTCTCCTAATTTTTCTCTGGCTTCTAGTTACCAATAGATTAGCATAGGAAAAATTTTAATGGGTGACTCACCACCTAACTGCAGGGATAAAATATTCTTCTTACACATGATATGAAACTAAGTTTAACAAACAGTAAATCTAGAGATGGAATTTGGGCCTGATCTTTTTACACAGTCCTAATCATCCAGCAACTAGTTCACTGCCCAAAATTCAGGGTCAGCATTGTTCTAGAACAGTGGGTATAAAATATGTCCATTAAAGCTTCGATTTAATGTAGAGCAAAATATTTTGAGATTCTGAGAAACTTTTTGTAACAAAAGTGGTAGAGTTTGTTCTGAGGATTCCAGAACAGTTGAGTTTGCATTTTTCTGAATTTTCTACGATTTTATACGAATTTTACAAGTTCACTGAATTTGAATCTAGGTTTGAAATTTTCTTTTACAACTAGGTCCTTGAATCTTACGCTCAGACCCTTCTAAAGATTTAAATCCTTGCAATTGGGTCCTCGGCGGCTCGGGTACGGCAGCCGGCCGAAATTCCGGCGAGGGGGCTCGCCGGCGGCGAGGGGCGAGGGTCGGGGAAGGTTCAGGGGTGCTAGGGCTACCTTGTGGGGGTGTTGTTCAGGTGGGGGACGGCCGGGAAGGGCTCGCCGGCGTTGGAGCAGAGGCGGCGGCGGCGCGGCTCGCGTCGACGGCGGTGCTCCGGCGGGCTTGGGGCGGCGGGGTCCGGTCGGTGAGCTTCAGTGGCGCATGGGGAAGCTACTCCGGGGCTCGGCTTGGACGGAGGGGGTCGGAGTCGTGCTGTCCACGGCGAGCAGGGGCGGCGGCGGCGACGGCAGCGCGGGCGGTGGCGCTCCGGTGGCTCTGGGTGGCGTTGGGTGGGTCGGCGAGCTGCGGTGAGGCGATGTAGTGGTGGCTGGGTGCTCGGTTTGGGCAGTGGGCGGCTGTGGAGGGCTGCCCACGGGCGGGTGGTGCTCGGCGGCGGCGATGGCGCGGCGAGGTGTTCTGGTGGCCGGGGGCTCGCGCGGGCGGTCGGGGCGGGGCTTTTATAGGGTCAGGAGGGGGCGTGGAGATGCCCGGGGCGACGCGCGGGGCGGGGCACGGCAGCGGCGTGCACTGGGCGCGGCGGGCGGCGGCAGAACGCCGGCGCAGCGTGCGGCGAGCGGGCGCGGTGACTGGGCGGCCGAGATACTGGCGTGGGCGCGAGGAGATAGTGCCGGGCGCGGAGTAGGGAAGCAGCAGCGGCAGCGGCTCGGGCGGAGGGCGGGGCGCGACGACTGGTGGGGCGCGGGGGCCGGGGCGGCACGGCGGAGCGCGGAAACTGGCCGGGCGGGCGGCGGCCTGGGCGCGGCAGCGCACGCGCGGGCGGGGACTGGCCGCGCGGCGTCGGGGCGGGGCAAAGCCGGCCGTAGCGGGGTGGTGCGGCGGCCACTGGCCTGGCGCTTCGCGCCGGTCAGGCGACGCCGGCCACCTGGCGCGCGGCGGGCGGGCGAGCGCGTGCGGCGCGGCAGAGCAGAGGGGGAGACGCCAGGGACCGAAATGCAAAAATTCGAAAAAGTTCAGGGGGCTGGGTGCAAACAGGGCGTTTTCTCCTCTTTCTGATTTGAATTTCAAAAACTTTTGAACACGAAAGTTGTTCAAAATAAAAAGTTCTACAACTTTGGTTTCAGGCAAAATCTCATTTGGCTTATGGTTTTAAAGTTATTTTAAAAGTTTCAAATGTGTCCAAATGTGCCCAAATTAAATTTGAATTCCAACTGAACCCGTTTTAATTCTTTCCACCCTCTCATTAGTTGGTTTAACATAGAGTTAGGCTAATGACATTGATTTTGGAATTTTAATTACCAGGGTTGTCACAATGACGAAGCCGATTACCCTGATCTCAAGCTGGATAACTGGTGATAATACTAGAATAACAGGTAAAACTTGCAATTCTAGTAAATATCGATAACTTGTGAATAAATCCAAACGAAACCACAGCGATGCGCCCGTAGTTAAAGCTCGGATATTACTCGATAAGCGGAACCTACCAATTGGCCGGAGATCAGGTTGATGCAGCCCTGCCAATCCGTACGAACTCGTGAAAGAAGAAAATATTGGCGAAGTCGCCGACTTGAAAAGTAAAGTACTGGTAAAAAGTAGAAGTGTTTTTGTTGATTGATGTTGGTTGTTTTTTGCAAAACCCTAGCGACTCCTATTTATACCCTGAAACTAGGACTCCTCGTCGATTACGACTTGTTACAACCTTATTTAAAACAGGAAAACTACTATATCTATAATAACTTTAAAAAGGAAACGGACTCCCGCAGAATCTTCCGCCGCCGTTTCCTAATCCAATCAGGGCCTCTTCAATTGCTTTCCGGCCGACTTAGCATGCCGTGTTGACCAGCTTTTGACTAGGATCTTCTGGAATAATCCTATCCTGTTGGCATAGGCTGCGCCACCAATCGGCCGATTTTCAACTGTTACCCCGATCGGCCGATTCCTTACTGTAGCTTTCAGATCCGCTTCGTCGGCCAATCTTCTCCTCCTGACGCCGATTCAATACGTGTCAAAATCTGGCGTCAACACATGCCCCCCAGTTTTGGAGTAAAATATAACTTTTTCTTCGAAACTCCCTCTTTAATCTTTTTCTCCGAAACGGGCGCAGTAAAAATCTCCTTCCGTTCCGCGGCACAATGATTGCAATTTCCTCGACCCGAGCGCGCGAAACGACCGCTCCCCTGGAACTCGCGTAGACGGTGCGGTAAAAATACCATCTTTGCCCTTACCCCCTTATCTCTCTTACGTACTGGTTTTCTCCGCCTCTCCTCCTCCACGAATCCAGCATCCTTTCTGCCGCATTACTGTTCATCTTCCTCCAAGTTCTTTCGATTTCCAAGCGCTCCCCCTTCTCCGGCGACCTCGTCCGCAGCTTGCTCCGACCCCCAATGGCGTCTCCGTCGGCGACCACCCCATCTACAGAGGCTCCATCGGCTGCTCTTTTGGCGGCGGCGGCCCAATCGGCGGCTTCTCCAGCGGCGTCATCGGTGACGAGGGCTTCCATCCCAGAGGTAAATGCCCGAAAATTTTTCCCTTTTCGCCTTGCTGCTTCAGTATTTTCCTGTCCCTTTCTTAGTTTCTTCCCTCTTTCCCTTTCTTTTTAGGCCCTTAGGCACAGGATCACCATTCCTCTCTCAGAGTCTCCTGACCTCATCTGTCTAGGCCCTATGGGGAGCCCTGATCCAACGGATCTAATCAGTTTAGAAACTCACAGAATCCCCTTTAAGCAGTCACCCATGGATTTAGATCACTGGGTAGGCGCATTCAGATCCTGGCCGAATGAAACACCCGGGTGGAGAGAATGGTACCAGAGGGTAGCCGGGTCTTGGAAAGTTCAATGGGAAGAACTAAAAATCGGCCAGTGCATAGATTTGTCCCTGTCTCAGATGGAAAAGAACGAACCTTTGGTTATGGCATCCTCTTACTTCTGGTCCGATGCACTTAACGCATTCCTTTTTGGACACGGACCCATGACCCCAACCTTGGCCGATGTCTTACTGCTGACCGGCCTAGATGTCTCCTCCGCCGATACCCCCTTCAATTACCTGTTCAAGCCATCTCATCGGCTAGACACCAAAGGAATCGGCGGGTGGAAAGGATACATCAGTAAGAACATGAAGACAGGAACAGTCTCACAGAGAGAGCACACCGCCTTCTTGATGATGTGGCTGGAGAAACACCTCTTCTGTGGCAGAGCGGTCGGCCCCTCTTCCAATACTCAAGCTTTGGCAGAGTCTCTCGCACAAGGATCGGCCGTCCCCCTGGGTAAACATTTGCTGGGATCGGCATACCATATGATGCATCAAATCGGCGCCAAGCTGTCGAAAGGAGAGCCGATAGGGAATCCAGGCGGTCCCTGGTGGTTCATCACCCTCTGGCTCAATCTACACATGAGCAAGGTCTCTCAGCTGCAGCAAGGCAACTAGGTTTTGGCCAATTGCCGATTCGAGTCTATTTCGCCGGCCAAGCAAAATTCAGAGACGGATTAACCTCTAGTCTCAACTACAGCCGATTGTGCGATTTAGCACCCGACTCCAGCACCATTGACTTGAACGGCTGGTCAGTTGCCTCTTTCGCCACCCAACAGTACAAATTATGGTGGGCAGAATGGAAGCAGCATCTTTTCTGTAAATCCCCATCAATTTACTGCAACATTCTGGACCCAGAGAACATCGACCCAAATGCTGCGGTATGTCCTTTTCTTTTCAGCCGATTTCAATGTTGCACTATCATCTTGCTGTTAACTTATGTTTACCTCTTCAGTCTGAAAGCCATGCTCCCCCAACACGGAGCCGAAGCGGCCGGCCGATTGATAGCCATCATCAATACACAGTGCAGCCACTCATCGGCTTCCATGCTCCATCTATCAGAGATATCTCCACCGGCCGATCAAGACGAGCGCCCAAGAGACCAACACCAAAGATATCCAGCCGTCGGATGCGGGCTCGCATTGAATCGGCCGGTCAGACAACAATAGCATCGGCTGAAGTCTCTCGTATCGGATCGGCTAGCCAGATGGCAGCAGCATCGGTCGAGAACCCCCGTGTTGGATCGGCTGATCAAATGGGAGTGATGCGCGCCGAGACCCCAGATCCTTCACCTCCATCAGTCGTCGAGACGGCCGATCCCCAAGTCGCCGCCGAAGCCGGGGCTGTTGCAGCATCACTCTTAGTAGAAGCTATCCAGGTAACTTTATTTATCTCATGTATTCCCCAAAAACCTTCTGCTGACATCAATTTCATCCCTTTACCAGGCTGCACGAGTTGTCCCACCACAATCTCCACGGCTGTCGGCCACGTCTCAAGTAGGGACTGAAACTATAGCAGCTCCTGTTGCCGAGGTAAATGATATCTTACCCTGCATCCTTAATATTCAGGAAACTTAACCAATTCTGATGCAGGTTGACTTGGGTACGCCGATTGTAACTCCACAGCTGGAATCGGCCGGAGAACCCGCAGAGGCATGTCAAATTCCCACTACCATCTTATCTCATTTTCCCATAGTATCCTCACGAGCATTTATATCTTTCTCAGGAAGCTGGCCCAAGCGGAGCACCAATAATGATCGAATCTTCTTCTTCTGGTGAACCCAGTGCACCAATCCCTGAAACAAGGGAAATACTTCCACCGGCGCAGGCAAGAGAGATTCGTTTCAAAGAGGTAACAATCTTACCATCAGAATCGGCCGATTTCCTTTCACTACTTGCTTACCCTTTGCTTCGTTCCCTTACAGGAGCAAGATTCTCCCAACAATAGTATCTTTTCTTTCGCTGTCTCCTTGGCCGATGAAGAGGAAACTGCCTCACATGTGGTTCCACCGAGTTTTGCCTCCGACGATGTCCGCTCTAAGCTCGAGAGCATCCGTACTCTCCTCCAAGGTGACATCGGCCGACTGGTGAAAGATGCATCGCCGATCCGACAACTTTTCAATGAGGTTGTAGATCACATCCCAGAAGAAGTGTCGGAAGACTTGGGGTATGCTGCCTATATAGAGGGCATGCGGATTCCGGTCTCGCGGGCGCTGCGACGTATGGCCGATCACGCTCAGATGGCCAAAACTCAGGAGGAGGTTGACTCGTACAAGCACCAGGCCCAGGAAGTACATCACAAAATCAACTTCCTCGAGAACTGCCGTCCGGACATCGTTGGCACAATAGATCGGCTGAAACGGAGGAGAGCAGAACTAGCCAAGGAGATGGAACAGATAACCAAAGAGATAGCCGCTGAAGAGAAAAAGCTCCAAGAACTCCCAACCATGATCAGCGAGCTGAAGCAAAAAAGACAACATCTGGCCCGTGAAGCAATAAGACTCCGTCGCCGCGTGTCAGAAGTGTCAGGATCGGCCGAAAGTGATCAGAGGATAGTAGAATCGGCCGATCAAATTAGACGACGAGCGATTGTAGCCATAGATACTTTCCTTGGGCTGTAATCAATATGTTAAACATTATTGTACCTTGATGCCACCGCGCCGATCTGGTTTTGAACTGCTTCATGTAATCCGTAATTTCCACTTAATAATGAATCCCAATATCTCCTTTTGTGCTCAGAATCCCAATCGGTACCAACGTGCGTCGGCCTTGATCTGATACTATTTCTCGAATTTCCCATCTCTAATGAATTGGCCGACGTGAACCCATGCCTCAGCTTCTCATCCTTTCGAACGAGCTGAATCTTCAGAGCCGACTGCTTGGATCGGCTGTAGACCGAAATCGGACACTTTCAGGAAGTCAGTGTCCCAAGTCCTGCCAGATATACATTTGACGTGTTCGCAGCTCCATTGTTGTGTGTCGGCCGCTGCAACGCTGTAAACAGAATCGGCAGCTACTATCTCTGTACTGTCGCCGACCCATTGCACAAGGCATTGATGCATAGTAGATGGGACACATCAGTTTGCATGTATCCAGTCGCGACCAAGCAGCATATTATAGGACCCTTTGCCATTAATGACGAAGAAAGTAGTGGGGAGGGTCTTACTACCGATGGTGAGGTCGACGCAGAATGCCCCGCGGGCAGGCGACACGTTGCCTTCGAAATCCTTCAGCATCATGTCCGTCTTGGTGAGGTCGTCATCGCCCTTGCCCAGCTTGCGGAACATGGCATACGGCATGATGTTGACTGCCGCGCCTCCATCTACCAGTAGTCTGGTGACGGGTCTTCCGTTGACATAGCCCTTGAGAAACAGCGCTTTGAGGTGCTGTCGTTTTTCTTCCTCTGGCTTTTCAAACATAGCCGTCATCGGCTCTAATACCAGTTGTGCCATTTGCTCTTCCTCTGTATTTGTCACTTTGTCCCGATCGCTTGGCGCCATGAACTCCATCGGCAGTATGAAAACCATATCGATTTCGGCCGCCGATTCTTGGCTGTTTGCTTCCTGATCATTTTTCTTTGGGCACCAAATTCGAGATTTCACATTCCTTCTCTCTGGCACCTGTTTTTGTTCTTCTTTTCGATGCTCAAACTGGCGTAGGCGTTGGATCCTTCGCTTTTGGGATCTGGATAAGCCATCAGGACACCACTTGGGATTCACTAGTTTGGCCGATGGTTTAGCGTGTCCCCAATCTGGTTCCCTTCCTAGGGGATCTTCGTCTGACACCCTATCATCGGCCATCTCTTCCAGCCGATCGTGCACGCTGATCCTGCCCCCCAGTCCATCTTGCTGGCCGATCTTGCTTTTTGACCTACCGTACTGGTCAACTCTGCCCCCAGCCGATCATGCACCGAAACGCGCCGTTCTTCGCGCTGATTTCTGTTGATCGGCTCTAATCCTCTGTCCCTAGAGTGCGGCTTCGGTCGATCGTTGCGGTTTGATCCGTTGCACTCCGGACAGTTATCGGCAGATGGCAATCTGATATCGCTCTCCCAGCAGTGGATGAAGAAGGGACACTGCCAGTGATCTTCACGCCGGCGTATCGTCTCTTCCTGGTGTTGTGCTTGTTTTTGCTGCCGCCGATATTTACTAAGTAGAAATCGGGAGGTGACAGGCCTGTGTGGTCGTTCTGGTCCTCGCCTGTTCCTTCTGATTTCTTCCGTCGTGATCTGCCTCCTGGGATCGACAACGCCGTCTTTTCTCGCCGATTCTGACGTCAGCACCCTGGTTTGACTTGATTCTTCTCCAGCGTTGACCGTGTTGGCCGGGAAGGGGTGCTGGTCTATCTTCATCGGCATTGCCGATTTGGTTGGAGTCTCAAATCTGAGCCGCTCCTGTTCAATGGCCGATTGTATCTGTTGACGGAAGACTTTACATTCATTGGTGTCATGAGAGGTAGCGTTGTGCCACTTGCAGTACTTCATCTTCTTCAGCTGATCGGCCGTAGGGATGGTGTGATGTTGCGACAGCTTAATCTGTCCCTCCTGAAGCAGTAGATCAAAAATTTTATCGGCCTTGGACGTGTCAAAGCCGAATGTCTCTGGCTCCTTCTTGCCAAAGGGGCAGGATATTGGTTTTTTCCCTTTTACCCATTCCGCCAGGCCGATTTCCTCCTCCGCGTCAGATTCAGATCCCTCCAAGTACGCCACTTTCTTCTGGAAGCTCCTCCGCTGTTCAAACGGTCGGACCTCCTGCCCTGACATTCGTTGGACGATTTGACTCAGGCTCTCAAACTCTTGGGCGGCATATCTCTCTCTGATCTGCGGTAAGAGGCCCTGAGAACTTGGTGAAATCAGGAACCTTGTAGCGGTGTGGGAACGGCAACGAGTCATAGGCCGATGGATACGGCGTCTTGTAAGTATAAGTTTGAACATTCGGCTTCAGCCCAAACTGATCCTGGATTACTTCTGCTATTCTTGCCGTCCAGTCCACCTGCTGCTGATGAACAGTTGTTCGCGGCGCGGGCACGTGTTGAAGGGCTGGTTCGGCCAGGTGATGAATCGGCGAAGTTTGCTGAGCGGCTGATAACTGCTGGCGAAACGCGTCTGCACCCCCTTCGTACGTCGTTGCTGGCACCGTGCCTCTGAATGCCTCCACAGTGCTTGCCCCCCTGCCGATTTCTGGTAAAATCGGCTGGTACTGAGAGACCACCGGCCGGGCGGCCGATTGGTACGGCTCCTGAAACGGATAAGTGCCATGCCGGTTCGCTGGCTCGGGGAAATACGTCGTGGCTGATGCCCCCCAAGGCACTGAGCTCGTAGGCAGTGTTTGCACAGAAGCCATTTGAACGGGTTGAAGCGGCGCTCGCGATGGGAGACATGGTGCACCGCTGTATCTTGGAGACGCCGGAAGTGGTGGAGAGTTGTATCCTTCGCGCTGCGTCAATATCGGCTGAGAAGCCGATTGGGATGTGTACGGTAAGTTTCTTGCCGGCAAGGTAGTTGGAGGGGCATATGCCGGTCCCTGATAACCTTGAACGGCTCCGTTGGCCAGAGAGTTGACGACGGCGTTGTACACCGTGTTGCTCATCACCGAGGATTGGTCAATGAACGCTTGATACACGGACTGTTGAATCATCTCTGACATCTTGCCCGAGTCTTCAGCAATGGTGATGTAGCGAGGTGCTGGAATAGGAGCTTTCTTAACTGCTTCCCCGCTTCTGGTATGACTGAATGATTGGAGGTGCATCTTCTTATAATCTTCCAGATATTTGGCCAATTCCTCCCTCTGGTCGTCCTTGAGATCAGCTTCTGTGACCCCGATGATGTTGCTGTCAGAGATTTCTGCGTTGTTCGACATATCAGGTCTTGGATGGTCCCACTGGGCGTGCCAAAAGTGTGTTGGCGCTAAAATCGGCCGGATCGGAATCGGCCGATGGGTCTTCAGCGTCGGACACACGACCCGAGATAATCTGCTTAGCTCCTGTTCGGGTTATCGCCCTGCTGCGGTTCGCGCGGCGTGCCAGTCAATCTGACCTGTTGATTGACAAGGAAATAGAGTATTAAATTCCAGGCGCGTCGATCGGCTGGATTTCCGATCTGTCCTGAGGAGCGCGTCGGCGGCAAATCGGCCGATTTGCTGTAGAGATGATCGGCTATGGGTCAGCCGATGATCGTATAGTAATTGTAAAGAGAGCTGCTGGAGCAATCTAAACAATTACTATAGAAGCAACACTTGAAACAGATCTAATCGGCTATATGGCGATGAATCGAAGGAGAACAATGACGAAGCCGATTACCCTGATCTCAAGCTGGATAACTGGTGATAATACTAGAATAACAGGTAAAACTTGCAATTCTAGTAAATATCGATAACTTGTGAATAAATCCAAACGAAACCACAGCGATGCGCCCGTAGTTAAAGCTCGGATATTACTCGATAAGCGGAACCTACCAATTGGCCGGAGATCAGGTTGATGCAGCCCTGCCAATCCGTACGAACTCGTGAAAGAAGAAAATATTGGCGAAGTCGCCGACTTGAAAAGTAAAGTACTGGTAAAAAGTAGAAGTGTTTTTGTTGATTGATGTTGGTTGTTTTTTGCAAAACCCTAGCGACTCCTATTTATACCCTGAAACTAGGACTCCTCGTCGATTACGACTTGTTACAACCTTATTTAAAACAGAAAAACTACTATATCTATAATAACTTTAAAAAGGAAACGCACTCCCGCAGAATCTTCCGCCGCCGTTTCCTAATCCAATCAGGGCCTCTTCAATTGCTTTCCGGCCGACTTAGCATGCCGTGTTGACCAACTTTTGACTAGGATCTTCTGGAATAATCCTATCCTGTTGGCATAGGCTGCGCCACCAATCGGCCGATTTTCAACTGTTACCCCGATCGGCCGATTCCTTACTGTAGCTTTTAGATCCGCTTCGTCAGCCAATCTTCTCCTCCTGACGCCGATTCAATACGTGTCAAAATCTGGCGTCAACACCGTGCGTGGATGTACACGGGCTGGAAACGTGGGGGTGACTTGACCATGGATTGGATTCAGAAGACCGAGGCTTTCTTGGATCGAGCATTTGCGAAGCTTAAAGGAGGCAAGACCACTTGGTGTCCCTGCAGCAGATGTGGAAACACGTGTCGACAAACAAAGGAAGACATGACAATACATCTTTGCAATTATGGATTTACAAGAGACTATATGTAACATCCCAGAATTTTCTTGCAGAATGTTAATGTACAAAAATGTGAAATTTCAAAAACTTTGATGTGAAAGTGTTTATAGCTAGCACAACTTAAGGCTAATGCATGCTCTCTCTAAAAATACTAGGAAATTAAAAATCTAATTAACTATAAGGTCATTAAAGTTAGTGTGAGCCTTTGGAATTCAATTGACTTTTACTTCTACCTTGTTTAAACTAATTGTTTTGAAATTATTTCTGATTGTTTGAACTTGTGTGGAATTCAAATTGAGTGAGCCCTCAATTTGAATTTATCATCTAACCTAACTACCTACCTTGTGGGCCCTACCCTAAAACCTAACCCATATAAACCCTGTCTAAACCCTAAACCGTGAGCCCAAGAGCAACCCTGACCCAACCCGATACCAAACCCTAGGACCTACCCTAACCCAACCCAGCTAACCAGCTGGCCTGCTAAACCCACGAGCCCGCCAACCATCAGCCAGGCCTATTAACCAACCGGCCTGCTTGCGCCGCCTGACCCGAGCTGACCAACCGGCCTGCCTCGCCCCGTCAGCCTGCCAAAGGCCCGCGAACCGGCCCAGCCATGACCCAGCTCTGCACCGCCTCACCGCCAAGTGGGACCCACGCGCCAACCACTCAGCGCCCCTCGTCCTTATCCTCTCGCTGCGACCAGGGCGACTGACGGGTGGGACCTACCCGTCAGCTTTCCCTTCTTCCTCCAGCATGCCGCCCGCGCCTCGCCTTTGCCCTGCGCCTCGCGCCGCACCCTCCGCTCCGCCTGCATCAGCACGCCAGCCGTGTCCCCACTCTACGATAGCCTGCCTCAACCACCTCGCTTGCAGCTTGCCTCCCGCTGTCGGCCACCAAATCCCGGCCGCGCGTGCTCGCCCCCAATCCCGCGAACCCTAGCCACGGCCGCTCGGATACGTGCCACGCACCCCCGATCCGCAGCCACCCCATCCTTGCACTTGACGTCCGGGCCCACTGCGACCCCCATCCCCACGCCTATAAGAGCCCGAGCAGCCGCCGCAAACCCTAGCCTTAGGGTTTCCCCCTTCGCCGCCGCCGAAGCACCCGACAGAGAGGGCCAAGGGGAGGAGGGGCCAAGAAGGAAGAGGAAGTCCGCTCGAGGGAGCCCACACCGCCGCCGGACCCCAATGCCGCATCGACACGCTGGCGACCCGTACGACCACGTCGAGGCTGCAGCTCGGCACGGCACTGCACCGGCTCCACGCAACGTCACCTCGCCACTGTGCCACGATCTCCACCCCAAGCTCGAGCGGTGAGCCTGACCTGTGCTGACCGATGCTGCCGACGTGCTCGCCGTCGTCGAAGAACCCTCCTGTAGCATAGCCTTAGGACCCCGTCCCTTCGATCTTGTGCAGGGACCCGATGCGCCGCTTGCGATCCCACACCCGCAGACCGCCGTCGTCGCCTTCCATCGTGCCATGCCGTAGGCCCGGGATGCCAGAGCCCTGCGCGCACGCGCCGGCCACGCCGCGGCCCTGGGTTGCCAGGATGTCGTGTCCGTGCAAAAACCCAAACCAGCTCGCCCCATTCGTCTCACCTGGCCACTGTTGCCCTAACCTCGCCGCCGTGCTGTGCCGCGGGACTGGAATGTCGGTGCTCCGCGTGCGCCACAGCCGTGTTGCGGACCTGGATTGCTGGCAACCCGCACGCACGAGAATGCTGCACCATCGCTCACCTCACCTGTGCCCGCCGAAGCCTTGCCATCGTGCCCAAGCCCGCACCGCGACCTTGGTCTGCCAAGGAGTCGTGCGCGCCGACCCTGCCGCCACTCTCTAGCCTCGCCGCTCCGCCGCCATCTTGCCATACCTCGTGCCAGCTCGCCCGCCTGCTCATTGCGCCGCCGGGCGCCACGGTCACGCCACGGTCGTGGTGACCGCGCGCAAGAACGCACCCCGCGGGTGCCACTACAGCGTTCGGCCAAGCACCTCACGGGCACCTGGGGCACCCTCACACACACACACGCACACACGCACGCTAAGCCGCAGCGGATCTGGCCGCCACACTAGATCCGGGGCACCCACTAACACGCGGACCCTACTCACCAGTGGAGGGAGAGGGGCTGAACAGTGGACCTTGCCTGTCAGCGGAGAGAAGACGCCGTCACACAGACCCAACTGCAGGGAAGGAGGAGGATCCAACATGGAGACCCCACCCGTTGGTGGGAGGAACGTCGCAGACACACGGGACCCAACCAAAGAAGAGGAGACCGGGCCAGGCCAAGCTGGAAGGAAGCGAAGATTGGCCATGACCGATCCGACACCAAGCCGGCCCACAAACCAAGTTGACAGCCTAAGCTGGCCTGAGCTGTTGAGCCGGCCAAAGAGCCACGCAACCAGCCTAGCCCGTTTAGCCGCCCACTTGCCCGAGCTGGACCGTAGCCTGCTGAGCCCCGAGCCGGCCTGCAAGCCACAGGCCGAGCTGATCGATTAGCCGGCCTGCTCCGTAACCCAAGCCGAGCCAAGCCTGTTGGGCCGGACCAAGCCGACCCCAAGTGACTTTCGGCCCGATAACCCGAGTGGAACTCTTTACCATTTTCTTTTTTTAGGAGCCTGACCCGTGGGCCCAGCTTGTCAGCCACGCAGTGGCTGACTGGTGGCACCAGTTGACCCTTGACCCGTTGATCTTTAACTGTTGACCGGTCAATGTTGACCGCAACGCTGACGTCAGCAGGGCCCAATGCTGACGATAGCCGTCCTGATCTGGTTGATGATGTCATGCTGACATCAGTATGATGTCAGCATGCCACGTGTCACCCTGTGTGTTTTTCCTTTTTTCGATAATCATTTAATAATTTCAGAAAAATATTTAAACTCCGAAAATTAACCGACCTCCAAAAATTATGAAACCAATTTCATAATTTATCTAAAATCATGATCTACCCGTTAGAGTAGGATTAGTTGTGATTTGGATCTTTTGAGCAGTTTTGTGCACTTTTGCACTTTAGTCCTTGAGCTTACACGTATTTACAATTAGGCCCCTGCGAGGAGGAGAGGACTGACGTATCGGACGACTAGAAGCCCCGGAGGACTTCGCGGACGCCTCGAAGCCAGGAGGACTACCCCGACAGCTAGAAGATTTAGAAGGAACTACAAAGAACCATCAGGTTCACGCCCATCTACGATTGAATACCCAATAGGCATTTATGCTAGATTTGCTATTGCTCCTCAGTGTGATACTTTGTATTGAACCTGCATAGCCCACTTTTTACCTGGAATCCTTGTAATCCCATATGATTCCTTGATTGAAATGAAAGAGGCTTTGGCTACTTGTGTATGAGCATGTGTGGGATTGTGTTATAGTCTTGGCATGAGTGGAGATTCTTTTGAGGAGTTGGGGAATAGGAATCTAGCCTGGGCGAGATAAAATTAACTTGATCTTCTGATCAAGGGCTTGGGGTGTGCGTTGGGCACATCCTACGGAGTGCCTGTGGTGGGCACATGTCCTGGATGGATAAGTCAGTCCTTTGTGGATGTTGGTGGAGGAGATGTTGGGCTATACCTGTGATGGGTGCCATTGACGGACCGTTGCGTCGGATACGTCGTTGTGGAAGGATCTCGCCTCGGCAATTAAGGCCCGAGTTGGTGGACCTGGAGATGGAACTATGTTAAACGTGCACACCACTTACCTGTTATGAGGGCAGATCCGATCGGAGCTAGTGACGTGCGGCACCATGCCTGTAGGAGGATAGAGTATCAGTGTAAGGGGAGGAGGTGCTGACCTCATGTCCCCCGAATTGCAGGGTCTTGCGTGGCCCGGTGTAGAAGGCATCACAATCCCGGGGCAACCTCTTGCAGGAGGGGGCATCCCAAACCCGGGAAGGCAGGATGGGGGCTGTTGCAGCTAGTTTTGTTGACCGTGGTTTCATATGTTAGTGGGCGGATCCGTCGCTAGCTGCGACTCGAGTGGGTCCAGGTGTACAACCCCTGCAGGGTGAAAACTATATGTATAGCCTCGTACTCGGTCATGTATAACTCTTGATCCGACTTCGCTTTCTTAGTTAGTGTTACTTAATTTCTACCTTCCTCTAGATTTGTTTACCTGCCTGGGGCAGTTGAGGTGCGAGGAGAGGGAGTTCAAGCACCGAGGTGGTGGGTTTTCAAGGTGTGAGTATTTCGGGAGCCTGGGGTGCCAGGATGGACCGAGTTGAGGTGTTTTGGATGATTATATAAATGCTTGCTGCTTGCATAGGAAAACCTCAGCCTTATCCTTGACTTGCTTAAATACCTTATGCATTCCACTTAAAGCTTGCATACGGGTGGTGACGTGAACCTATCCCACTCCTTGGGGATAGTTGGTATATGTAGGATACAAAACGGTGATCCATACTAGGTGAAGTGAAGGACTAAGGATGGTTCGTGCTACGCTCAAGTCATGCCTATGGAGAATTGTGATCCCTCAAGGCGAAGGACGGCCCTAAAGACTAGTTATCGTTTCCATTTTCTGATTTCCCTTTTAGCCCAAGAGGCTTTTACTGAGAAATTGGTACCACAATCCTCTGGATTATGTAAATATTAAACCCATGTAATGGATAATCGAGTTGTATGACTGTGATATGTGATTGAAATGAGTTCTGTCTGTGATAGCTACTGATCCAGGGACTATCACGACGATACAGGGAGTCAGGTTTTCATTTTGAAAACTCAGTTCGTTTCACTATACCCGGTGGACCTACCATGGTGAAGCCAATCGTATGAGAGACGAGGTCGTGAGACAAAGCATCGAGGATCATGATGCTGATGCCGGGTTAGGAGACATGTTAGATGACTTTCATGCAGCACACTTTGATGAAGGACGTAGGGAGGACGAGCCAGAGGCAACCATGAAGGCGATATTACGACATGTTGGCTGCAGCATAGCAACCCCTTCATGAGCGTACCAAGGTTTCACAACTGGATGCCATTGCGTGCCTAATGGCTGTGAAGTCCCAGTTTACCCTGAGTCGAGACGCCTTCGATGTTCTGTTGACAATTCTAGGCAGCCTTCTACCGGAAGGTCACATTCTGCCAAAAAGCATGTATGAGGCACATAAACTTCTTCGTGCACTTAAGATGCCATATAAGCAGATACATGCTTGTCCCAAGGGATGCATTTTATTTAGGAAAGAACATGCGGAAGCAACCATAAATCCTCTAGTTTGTGGAGGTAGACTCTGGTGATGGTCAGAAGAGGCAGCTCGCGGTCCCCGTGAAAATCCTACGGTACCTTCCGCCCATACAAAGGATCCAATGGCTGTTCATGACCGAGGAATCCACGAAACAGATGACATGGCACAAAAAAGGAACTCGATACAATCCTGAGAAGCTTGTACATCCATCCGATGCTGAATCATAGACCCATTTTGATGGGATTCATCATGAGAAATCTGATGACGCTCGTAATGTACGTGTTGCGCTGGCATCAGATGGCTTCAATCCTTATGAAATGT
Source organism: Panicum miliaceum (assembly GCA_032594955.1). Lineage (NCBI taxonomy): Eukaryota > Viridiplantae > Streptophyta > Magnoliopsida > Poales > Poaceae > Panicum > Panicum miliaceum. The sequence continues at coordinate 40,785,511 of CM064061.1, read as the reverse complement.
TGGTTGCCCCTTACACTTGTTGGCTCGTGTTCGTTATCCCCCTCAATGCCCCCCGGCATCATCTTTCAATGAAAGAACATATTCTTATCGTTGATCATTCCTGAACACCCAGGGAACAATATGAGTGTGTACATAGAGCCTTTGATGGATGATTTGGTTCGTGCTTGGGAGGAAGGGGTTTGGACATATGACAGAGCTACAAAGACAAACTTCAGAATGTATGTTTGGTACTAATACTCCCTGCATGACTTGCCGGCGTATGGGATATTCTGCAGCTGGTGTGTCCACGAGAAGTTCCCTTGCCCAGTTGTAAGGAAAATTGCCCCATTAGGCCATATTGTGATTTTGGTGATTGAGTGACAACATGATCAATGGGACTAACAAGTTTGTGAGGTGAAGTTTATAGGATTTTTAGGTTCCATGGATGGAGTCCAAACCATCTCCAAGATAGTACAAATCATCTCCAAGACACCAAAGTGTAGTGAAAATGCAGAAACAGTAAACGGGTCGGTTGAACCGACGACATCAAATATGAACGGGTCGGTGCAATAGAGGATGCAATGACAGTCAAAGGCAGAAGTTTTCAGTAGGACCGGTTGAACCGACGCTAAGAAGAAAGAGGCATCGGTGCATTGTCAGGTGCATCATAAGGTTTTTGAAGATTGGCTTAGAAAAACCCTTCAGCACTAGTTGAACCGACGGTGCCAAAGAAGGCGTCGGTGCATGCGTCGGTGCAATGATCTCAGCACCAGAAAGATGTTGGAAATTCTATGGTGGGCATGCAAGTTTAGAGTGGCCGGTTAAACTGACGGTATGGACCGGTTTAACTGACGCCTACGTGCTTTTCTGGTAAAAAGCATGTAACGGCTAGTTGAGAGTTGCTAGCCTATATAAGGCCTCACCCCGGGTCATTTGAGGTTGCTGGAGCTCGGGAGAAACCCTAGAAACACGGAAGAACACCTCCAAGCCACCCAAAAGCATATTGATCACATCCTTAGATTAGCACAAGCTTTGTGAGACTTAGTGCTAGGATTAGCTCTTGTAGGAGTGAGAGAAGCAAGGTGTGAGCCTTGTGTGCTGGTTCTAGAAGTGAACCACAAGTGTGTCTCGGTGTGCCGGCCCCTTGGAGCTTTGGTGGCTCGCCGGCAAGTCTTCAACCCTCTGTCTTGGTGTGGAGTGGCGATGACGGCTTTGTGCGGGGGACGTGGAGACCCCCATCCTTCGTGGAGAAGCTCCTTAGTGGAAAGTAGGATCAAGGTGACCATGGTGACTTGACATAGCCTTGGTGGCAAGTCAAGAAGAGTCTCGAAAGAGACTTTGTTGCCGGGAAGCAATACTCTTTGTGAGTGCTTCAACAATGTGGACGTAGGAGTGGCTTTGTGCCTAACTGAACCACGGGATAAATCCTCGCGGCAAGAGTTTGCTTCCTCTCATCCCCTCTCTTAAGCTTCCGCATTAATTACTTGCAATCTTTGTGTGCCTTTACTTTCATAGAGTAGCATCTTGATAGGATTGGCTATAGGTTGCAAAACTCTTTGGGATGAGAGTTTCTCACTAGAAGAACCCTAGTTGCATATCTAGATAGCATGTTTTAGTTTAAGTTTTGTGCAAACTAGATTGAGCCATAGGTTAAGATTTTAAGTTTCCCTAATTCAACCCCTCCCCCTCCTAGGCTACGAGCACCGATTCCTTTCACCAGTATGCAAGGCAGCTCTGAAGTTCATTTGGTTGAGGAAGGGTGGCAAGTATTCATCGTTTGACAAACATCGACAATTCCTCCCTCTTGACCATCCATTCAAACGAGATAAGAAGAACTTTACGAAAGGTGTCGAAGTTAAAGGCCCTCCACCGCAGATGATGACAGGTGCCAAGGTTCGTGCTCAGTTAGACGCTCTCGTGGTCAATGAAGAAGGTGGTGGTTTTGTGGGATATGGTGAGAAACATGCCTGGGCGCAGAAGTTGGGCTTGTGGAGGCTCTCCTATATTGATAACCTTCTTCTTCCACATAACATTGATATGATGCACTCCGAAAAGAATGTCGCCAAGGCACTGTGGGGAACAATCATGGACATTGCAGATAAAACAAAGGACAATGTCAAGGCGAGAGTGGATCAAACAACATTATGCGATAGACCAAAGCTAGACATGATGCCTCCTAGAGCCGGCAAGTCATGGAGAAAGCCTAAGGCCGATTTCGTCCTGACGAGGGCCTAAAGGAGGGAAGTACTAGAATGGTTCCAAACCTTAATGTTCCCTGATGGGTATGTAGTGAATCTGAGGAGGGGAGTGAACTTGTCTACTATGCGAATCATCGGGCTCAAGAGTCATGACCACCACATATGGATCGAGCGGCTTCTTCCGTGATGGTTCGAGGCTATGTCCCTGATTATGTCTGGCAAGTGCTGGCAGAGTTGAGCTTTTTCTTCCGTCAGCTTTGTGCTAAGGAGTTATCTCTGACAGTGATTGAAGAAGAAAGAATGGCGCCTGTGTTGCTCTGTAAGTTGGAGAAGAACTTTCCACCCGGCTTCTTCAATCCGATGCAGCATATGATTTTGCACATCCCGTACGAGGCACGAATGGGGGAGCGTGCATGCCCGTTGGTGCTATTCAATTGAGAGATGTCAAAAGGTTCTTTGAACTAAATGTAAAAATAAATGCAAAATTGAAGCTTCCATCGTAGAGGCATACATTCTGGAGGAGGTGTCAAACTTCACATCAAAATACTATGCTGACAACCTTCCTAGCATGCATAATCCACCCCCTCGTTACAATGCTAGGGAAGATGAATCAAACTTCACCCTTTTCCGAGGGCAACTCGGAAGTGCAAGTGATGCGACCATCAAGACCTTGAATCTTGAAGAGTGGCGCACTATCATGCTATATGTGGTGACCAACCTTTCTGAAGTGCAGCCGTACATATAGTAAGTTCTCAACAAACATTTAGTTCTCGAGTACTCCCTCTTCTGCATCCAACCCCAACATTCCTCAAGGGCACTTACCCTGCAGGAAGCTGAGACCCTTCTTAGACAGGGTGCGGGAAATGGAAGTCCTGATTTCATTCTTGGTTCAAACAGAAGGTAATGTCCAATTTAGCTCATTCGTAGTATGACATTACAAGTTGCTCGTACACGCGAATAATATGATGAACTATCTTGCTTGAACTTGCAAGGCCAAACCGATTCGTTTGAGTGCCGAGTTGCGACAGGTGCCAATGGATGTGCCTATAGGGTCAAGTCATTTGGTGTTTATGGCGTGAATGGATATCGCTTTCACACAACAAGGCACGAGCAGAGTCAGCCCAATCGAAGAACCACAAATAACGGAGTTTTTACGCTAGGAGATGATGGGCTTGAGTACTATGGAAGAATTGAAGAAATATACGAACTCATGTTTCATGGTTCCAAACCTCTAAAACCAGTCATATTAAAATGCCATTGGTTTGATCCTCAAGCTGTGAGACGAACCCCGAATCTCGGGCTAGTTGAAATTCGACAGTCGTCAGTGTACCCAGGAGATGATGTCTATGTTGTGGCTCAACAGGCCACACAAGTCTATTATCTCTCATACCCATGCCAAATCGATGACCGTCTCAAGGGTTGGGATGTTGTGTACAAGTTGTCACCACACGGTAAACTACCTATCCCGAACAATGAAGATTACAACACAGACCCAAACACATATGTCAGAGAGTTTTTCAAGAAGATGGGCTAGAAGGGAGGTTTGAGATAGACTTAACCGAAGCGATCGCAATGGAAGTAGACAATGAAAGGGTTGTTCACGAGGATTCCGAGGATGGGGTTCGTAATTTGAAGGACCTAGAATTACTTGAGCGATTACATTTAGGCAATGACAGTGATGGTGACAACGTTCCTCCTTTTGGACCACAACGTTGATTATATCGACACGCGTGATAGCAATGATGAGACATATGATCCAGCTAATCCCGATCATGATGAGTATTTCTAATACATGTAAGATCTGTACTAGTGAATTTACTACCTGTAATACTATGTTATTTTCTAGTTATGTTTTTTTATTTTACTAGTTGTACTAATTTATTTACTAGTTGTACTAATTAATTTCTAGTACATGTACTGATTGGTTTACTCTTTTTTATTGCAGGTGATTGATCAAAGATGGTGGGGCGCGGCGGAGGTATGATGAGGTCGCTCACGGACGTGCTCGACAGAGTTAGCAGGAGAGCTGAGTCCTCCCGGATGACTCGAGGGAGGAGGGGGAGGAGGGCGAGTTCATCGGTGCCTGCAGAAGCTGAGGACTCCGGCACGGCTTGAGGGAGGAGGGCGACTCGCAGGAGGTCACCCTCACCAGTATCTGCCTCGTTGTCATTTGAGGAGGATGAGGAGGACGCGGTATCTGAGGCGCAAGCCTCTGGTGAGGAGGAGGAGGAGGAGGTGGTGGAGGTGGTGGGGGCAGAGGGAGGCGCCACACCTGTTGTCTAGTTGCGAGGCCCCTCTTGTCTCTCGGAACGACCGATACTTTTTGAGAGACGGCCTCGACCCGATAGGAAAAGGTAAGTAACTTTAGATGTTATCGCTACGTTTTCTTTTGATATGTTCTAAATCACAATTGAAAAAATAATTTGTCTTAATTACTTGGGCAGGAACTTTGTGATCGTCGCTCCAGGTGCTCACAAACGCATGCCCAATGGCATCCTGGGGCTGCTTTGCAAGCTACACTTCCTTGGCGTGATGCAGATTGCTGGCCGACTTTAGCCGGCGTCGACGTGGGAGCACTACGTCGCCTGCACCAATGCACCAAATCAGGAAGGCAGGATATTTCCGAACAGGGCGCAGCGGGTGTTCAACGAAATGTGGGTAACGCACTACATTTGTCAATACATCGCATTCATCGGACATTCTTGAAATAATAATATCGAGTGTATATGTGCAGGATTTCTACGGATGCGAGGAGGGAATGATGCCTAGGGCGCTTGAGGTGGCTAACAAAGTTTGTTACAAGCTGGTGGCGGATATGCATTTTGAGGCACGCATCTAGGCCATCGTAACATACAAAGCTCACTTCGAAGGAGTGAAGGTCAAGAAAGAGGTTGCAAGAAACATGAGGCTGACCCGGGACCAATACTTGCGAGTAAATATAGAACATTATTAATATTGAATTTTTCTGAGATGAAGTATGCTCCATTTATGTCATGTACTTTATGACGTGCAGGTGTCTCCGTGGTGGTTAGCCGGGGATACTCGGTGCTGGGAAATGATGGTGGAAAAGTGGTGTGCCGAGGGTTGGGAAGAGATCCACAACTCTTGCCAGCAGCAGCGTTTGATGATGCCAGGTGCACCACACCATCAAGGCAACCTTCACCGCAGCTAGTACGCGGCTAAATGGGTAAGTGAATTCATTGCTTTATTCTAACGCTCAATTCTTCATAATTTCCAATCATCTTACTTATTTTTCGCTGTCGGCGGCACATGGTGGCTAGCCTTGCTCCTAGGTCTAGGCTTGGGCTTTCGCCCATAAGGGCAAGGCGATGTCCGATGTCACCTACAACTCGAAGGACCGGCCTGAGGCGTACAGCAATCCAACCATCCACAGCCGCCTTAGTGAGTAGAGCTCGATGGCAAGGGAGGTCCATGGGCCAGAGTACGATGTGAGCACGCAACCCATTGATGGAGAAATTGTCATGAGGGTGGGAGGAGGCAAGAAGCATGGCCAATACTGGATTGCCGACAGCACACTTGACACAGCTAGTACTCTCACTCTGTCGCAGATTCGAGCTAGGAGCACTAGCTCAAGCCCAGCCATACGCCCACAGCCAGACACTGCACAGACCCAGATGGAGGCACTCCATGTTATTTCTGTTTTACCCGTCATTCATTGATTTTTACATACGTTTGCTTTGTATTCTAACCCTTGGATCAAATATTGTAGGCCCGGATGGAAGCAGAGTTTAAAGCACGGGAGGAGGAGATGGAGGCGAGGTGGCGGGCCGAGTGGGAGAGGATGGAGCAAGATTTTTAGCGGAGGCAGGAGGTCGAACGCCTAAGACTGGAGCAGGCGCTTTAGTACATGCAAAGTTTGGGCACGGCGATAGGTCATTCGCTGCCACAATTCACTCCACCTCCACCTCGTGCAGCTAGTATTCCTGTGAGTGACTTGACAACCTTGTAGTTTCATTTCTCATAGTGACTTAGCATTTTGAATGATGGATAAAGCTACTATCACTTAGAACTAATGACTTAGGATACAACTACAATGACTTAGTTTGAATGTTCCTAACTTACATCTTGTCTAACACATGCAATCTCTTCACCTATGTGCGGAATCAATCGGCGGCATCCAATGATGGGCCAGTCACTCCAGACATATCGCCTCAGTGACCGTCTCAGCCGCCGCCTCCGTGGGCGCCTCAGTGGGGGCAGTGGCTGACTCCATGGTCGTAGCAGCAGTTGCCGCCGCCGCCAGCCCAATGAGTTGTATGGACTTGCTTTGCATTTGGACTTGTATGGACTTTGTATGGAATTTTATGGACTTTGTATGGAATTGTATGGCTTATTGTGATATATGAAATGCCTGTGATATTTATTGTAATATATATGAACTGCCCGTGATGTATATTTGATTGGGGTACCATATACGTGACGGAATAAATAAAAACAGACAAAATATGGTCAATTTGTCGTGTGCTATGACCAAGGCACACGACAAAGACACCATTTCTGTCAACCTAGAAACAGGCTTTGCGGCGTGCCTTGGTCACGGCACACGGCAAAGATTCAAAGTTCTGCCGTGTGCCGAGGCCAAGACACATGGCTAAGATTAACAGTTTGCCGTGTGCCATGAGCAAGGCACACGACAAACTATAGATCTTGTCGTGTGCCTCGCCGTCAGGGCACATGACAAATGAGCCATCACCATCGGGCGACCGTTAGACCTGCTTTTTTGCCGTGGACCGTGTGCCCGAAAAAGAGCCCACGACAAACGTAGCTGTTGACGCAGAATCCTGACGATGACAGACCCCGCGTCGACCCACACGAGGACCTGGGAGATTCTGCTTCGTTTCAGTGCAGAGTCTAAATCGGCACGCGTGGTGTGCGCGGGCGTGTCAGTCAGTTTGATCCTGCAACTGACAAGGTGAAGATATTCCCTTTGAACCTTCAGCCGATCGGCTGATCAGGTCGATGTGGTCCAGGCACCAGTAGCGATAATGATATGGCAAAACAAAGCATGACGAGTGAATAATCGGCCATGAGGCCGATTTACAGCATCCTGATGAGCATGAAAAACTCATCGGCTATCCAGACCAGATCTGCATGATTGATCATAATAAAGCATGAAAGGTATCGGATGGAAAGCCGATAGGAAACGAGGTGCTGTTGGGTTCCTGATCCATCATAGGTAGGGCAGTAAGCCAATGTAGTTTCGATTAACATTATCACCAGTGTTTCTAGATGAAACGACAGCGACGCGCCTGGAAGTTGCAATCTAGAAACACTGTTGATAAGAGGCTAATCTAAACTTCACCGGTCAACAGATCTATCCACGATATAACTTGATCCCAACAGCAGTTGAGAAGTAGCCGAGATTAAGATGCAACAGGCTATTAAAAGATCTATCGTCTATTCCAACAGGATAAAAGCTAACTAAAGCAATCAGACAGCAAGATGATAGATTAAACAAATATGAGCCGATGCGATCTTAATCAAGGCAAGATAACTGGTGAGTACCGTAGATCGAGACGGAGGTGATGCGCCGTAGGTCGAAGATCCAAGGTGCTCGATAACTTGGTAGAACTTTGGACTTACCCCTTCGCCGGAGATCAAAGCAATACAGCCCGACGTCAGGTGCCAAGTTCCGCAGATAACTAAAGTAAAAATATAAAAGAAAAAATGGTGGCGATGCGTCGAGTTGTATTGATCGAGAGATCCTTCCACAATAGATAGGGATATATATTTATAATCGTAGTCAACCTAGCCGGTCACGATACATCAAACTTGCTAAAGAAGAAATATCCAAATAAACTAATATTAAGATACATATATTCTAATTTCCCTTCTATGGAATCCTTGCTAATGAAGATTCCTCCGATATGCCCGCGAGAAGATATTTCTGCAAGCGTGATTAACCAGACTCGCATATGACGTGGAGTAGCATCCATGCCATAGCCTTCCCTTTCTTTATTCTAATCAATCATCAGCTTGTGCACGTGTCATATGCTTATCTGAGCAATTGACGGACTCCACGCATTTATTTATGGACAAGCAGCCGAGAACCTTGCCCCTTGTTTGCACGTACATGTCCCTTCTTAAATCATACTTAACGACCTTGGACTCCTTTGATCCTTTGGCTTCTTTTGCTCTTCTGAACTTTACGTGAGGAATATATTATATATGGACACCATGCACCTCTAAATATATCAAAGTCTATCCCTCGACCGGCTCGTAAAGATCTCTTAATCTGACAGAATCAGCTAATTCCTTCATTTTTAGGTTAAGCTTGCCAACTTCTGGTGTCAACATAAGCACCCCCCTCCTAGTTTCGCAGTATGAAGGTTTCATACTTCGAAACTTTATGAATCCAGCATCTCAATCTTCTAGCCAATACAATTTGCCCGACCGTTCCATAGACTTGATACTTTGACCTTTCTGATGTCGCTCTTTCGTAGCCGATGTCTTCCTTCAAGTTTGTTACCAAAATCATTTTTTGATGGACCGCAGCGAACTGAAGACCCTAGTAAAGATTTCTGGTACAGCCCTTTAATAGCCGATGATCCTCTCCAAGCTTCTTTATCATAATATTAAAGCCAATGTAAAGAATCAAGTCAAACTCTACTTTCTAGCTGTAGTATCGACGGCGGTGGCAACATCATAGCCCTGTGATTCAGTCCTTGCCGCTCAATAATCATCGCCTGCAGCATAACTCCATTGGACGACGCCTGAATCCTTGGGCCCCTTCTTGTGTGGTAATCATCAACCCTGATCTCGTACAGTGTGATGGACAATCAACCCACTAACAAGCCTCGATTCATCATGTAATCCTATCAGCATGTCCCAGCCAACCAAAGCAATCAATCACCTTTGCACCGACTGATCATTATCGCAAGCGCCGTCTCATCGGCCACGCGGACTTGTTAACACTATGGCGCCATCTGCGTCATGGTCATCTTGGTCACCCCAGCACCGTACCCTTGTCTCAGTAGCCTTGCGTACTCACATGTGAAGGTCAGCAAAGCCGAGGCAAGAGACCTGAATATGAAGCTGACTCGGGAACAATACCTGCAGGTAAATATAGAACATTAATAATGATTTGTTCTGATATTAAGTACGCTTATTTTGATCTTCTTATACGTCATATACATGGTAATGCGTAGGTGCCTCCGTGGTGGTGTGCCTTGGATAGACGGTGCTGGGAAGTTAAGGTGAACAGGTGGTGCGACCCCGAGTGGGAGGACACGCACATCACTTGCCGGGAGTGGCGTTTGATGATGCAAGGTCTAGCACATCATCAAGGCAACCTTACCCTCGATCAATATGCTGCTAAATGGGTACACAAATTTATTTCTTAATTCTAGTGCTAAATATTGCATAATTTCTAATCGTCTTGCTATTTTTTTTTGCAGTCGTCGACACATGATGGCCAACCTTACTCACAGTTCATGGCATGGGCCATGGCCCACAAGGGCAAGGCAACGTCCGACGTCAACTACAGCCCGGGATGACCCGCCCTCGGCGTACAGCAATGCGAGCATGCGAGCGTGTACAGCCGCCTCAACGACTACACATCGATGGCAAGGGAGGTCCATGGGCCGGAGTACGATCCGAGCACGCAGTCCATTGATGGAGAAGTTGTGATGAGGGTGGGAGGAGGCAAGAAGCATGGACGGTACTGGCTTGGCGATTGCACACTCGACTCGACCACTACTACCACTCTCTCACAGATTCGAGTGAGGAGCACGAGCTCAAGGCCGGCCATACGCCCTCGGCCGGATACTACACAGTCTAGGATGGAGGCACTCCAGGTTATTTCAGTTTTATTCATCGTTCATTAATTTTAAATATGTTTGATTTGCATTGTAATATAGGGATGAAATATTGCAGGCCCAGCTGTAAGAAGAGAGGAGGATGCGGGAGGACATGGAGAGAAGGATGCGGGAGGAGATTGAAAGGAGGATGGAAGTCGATCAGCAGTGGATGGAGGCCGAGCAGTGAGCCGAGCGACAGAAGATGGAGCAGATGTTTCAGTGGATGCAAAGTCTTGGCGAGAGGATGAGTCAGCCTATGCCACCGATGCTATTTCCTTCTCCACCTCGTCCTCATGGCACTCATGTGAGTATGAATGATTTAGTTTGTATGTTACTACCTTTAAATCTTGTCTCACAAATGAATCTTTTGTGCAGAATCAATCGGCGGGATCGAATGATGCACCTGGCACGGCAGACTCGCAGAGGTCGCAGTGGCCACCTCAGTGACGGTTTGTAGTTGTGGAATAATTGTATGAGCTTGTGTTGTATGGACTAGATTGCATTTGCATTTGTGGACTATTTGTGGTTTGTGGATGAACGACACTATCTTATTTGAATTTGTGGATTGTTTGTGATAATATGAATTGCTAGTGACGCTTAATGTGATGCTTATTGTGATATAAATATGATGTGTGCAATATTTATTTGAGGAGGTACCATATACGTGACCAAAGAAAAAAATAGAAATAAATAAGCATGTTTGCCATGTGCCGCAGTCGGCAAACAAGACCTTTGCCGTGTGCCGCAGTCGGCAAACAAGATCTTTGCCGAGTGCAATGACCATAGCACTCGGCAAATAGCCCTCACCTGGGCATGCCTGTGCATGGTTTGCCGAGTGCCAAATGTGGGCACTCGGCAGAAATTCAAATTTTGCTGAGTGTATTGCCACGGCACTCGGCAAAATGTGCACGTTATGCCGAGTTTTTTGAGGGGGCACTCGGCAAAATGTGCACGTTATGCTGAGTGTTTTTGAGGGGGCACTCGACAAAGATTTCAAAGTTTGCCGAGTGCCATTGAGGAGGCACTCGGCAAAGCCGCCGTTAACGGCAAACGGCCGTCACTCCGCCGTTGGGCGACGCTTTTTTTTGCCGAGGGCCGTCCCGGCACTCGGCGAAGTCTTTGCCAAGTGCCTGATAAAAGGCACTCGACAAAGAGCTTTTTGCCGTCAGGACATATGCCATGTCGTGGTTGCCGAGTGGCACTCAGCAAAGCACCTCATTCCGGTAGTGATAGTTTAGTACGTAGCATAGTTTGTACCATAGTTGGTGTTTTACCATCAATTTAATATTAATTGGTTAATGACTATTTAAACTATATTTTCAATTAAAAGTCAATTAGATTTATATTTTGATTTTTTATAATTAATATTAATTTAATTAAACCAACAAAAATGTGTTTTCAATCTAACTTGTTTGGCTAAACACGAGTCATAAAGTTATACATTTAGATGTTCTTAAGTGTTTAATTTCAAATTAATTAATTTATTGGTACAATTTATACACAAACAATTATTAATAAAAATTAACTTAGTTTTTACCTCATCCTCATAATTATAAATGTAACATGACTTTGTTCCATGAAGGGTATTTCTTTCAAATATCCCTTACGTATGTTTTATAAATAAAATAAATCTAGCATATATTTTTTCTTTTACAACACAAATCTTTTGATAGGTGTACCGTTTCAAATGTAGCGCCCGTTTTAGCATTTATTGCACTTAGATTACTGTAGTAACTTGTTATATCCTTTATAGCCATCTTTCAAAGCTTTTCCTTTGATTGGTGTTTTGTTCTTAGTTATACTTGTTTGTTTGTGTACTTTTGCCCGATGCTTGTCGCGAGTAGAAGGAACACAATCCGAGAGCTTTGAAGATTAATATAGTTGCAAGAATAATAGTTGAAGACTCTATTCTCCAGAAGAAGAGCAAGTGTTCGTTGATCATGGTTTGTCCTAATAATCTTTAATAATCACCTTTGCATGCTGTTAAATTCACATGGGCTATACTTATTAGGGAATCTTTATAATAGCCTCGTATTGTACCCATGCAGTCAAGTTTTGGAAGTGTGATGTTAGTGTCTAGTTAGCAAAGTGTGAAATGGGTAAAGTATAAAACTGATGTATCTTCACGTAATCACGCCGTCACGACTCACGCGCTCGAAGTGGCAGCAGCGGCAAGTGATGACGATCACGACACTGGGGCAGGCGGCAGGCGACGATCACGATACGGCGTGGCTGCCGGGCGGCGGCACCGGGGCAGGCAGGTGACGTTTGCGTTCAGGTGTATTCAGCAACTTCAAGTCGATGATCTGCAACTGCAAGCAATTGATGTGTTTCGTTCCTATCTAATACATTATACTATATTCAATATTTGATTGTTTTGTAGTATATCCAATATTTGATTGTTCTATTTCACTAGTCTAGTATGTCTCACTTTAGAGTTTTGTACAGGGCCATTGTGTATTGCTGGCACGGCCCTGTCCTTCCTTTTAGACTAATGTATTTGGCTTTTGTTTCTCACTACTGCACCTTTCAGTCTTAAGAAGTAGCTAAAGCTTTTGGAGCAGTCCGCACCTCAGAGTTTTACTTGTTCCAAAGACACCCTTGATGTTTCCTCTTCAAGTGTCTTGACCTGTAATGTAAGATGTCATATACTCCCTCCATTCCAAATTGTAGGTCGTTTTGGCAAATCAAGTTACATAAATTTTGTTACGTATATAGACACAATGTATATCTAGATGTGTAGCAAAATCTATGTATCTAGATTTGCCAAAACGATCTACAATTTGGAATGGAGGGAGTAACAAACTGCCGTGTTGCTACATTTGTCTAAATTATTTTAAAAGTCGGTGGCCTCAAAAATTTTGAGCTGTGCTCCAATCCGCACCTTGTCTATTCTTTGTTTAAGGAACGGTGAAAATCAATATGTGTGAATGGTGGAAATAGTTGTTTGATGCGTTCAGGCATCCGAACTTGTTCTGAGGTTAGGAATTTCCGCATTGCAGGTTGATGTACAAAACTATTTCATGCAAAATTTTCCATCCTTTTACTTAATTGGAATGCAATTTGGCAACTCTTTTTACCGAAAAAACATTTGGTGCCGAGGGAGGCCGCCCTCAGCTTGTTGGCAGGGGCCATGACATGTGCCGCCGCAACCTTGACCAGCTCCTGGCCCCCGTCGTTATCGCTCCTGTGGCCTCCTCCATTGCCACGGCCGATGCGGCAACCATGGCCATGAAGGCTTGGGTTGCGGTCGAGTCTTGGGTCTAAGATGCCGCACTAGCAGCGTCCTTTGCTGTGACAATGGCCCATGCTTGAGTGGCCTTGGAGTGGGAGCTCACCTACCACGGGAATTGCCTCCCCCATGACCTTTCCCGTCATGGCGGTGACGGAGGTGAGGCAGCTGGCTCCATAGCGGCTGTGTAAGCAGCGAGCTCCATCTCCGGTGATGTAAGCACCGGTGTTACGAACAATTGTCCTTTTTATGATGTAGGCTTTATCGCTCTCCTATCTAGTTTATGTTTATGTTTATGTTTATGTCTTTAAGAACTTTGCTATATGAATGTCTGCTTGAACTATTTAGTTGTTCTGACAATGTTGATGTTGTTTGTTTTCATGTTATATTTATGTTCATGTCATGGTAACATCTGAACTGCTTGAACATATACACACATGTAGCTCTGCTTGATCATGTCACGGTCCAAAATGATCATGAGTGACTACATATAGTTATTATGAATGTCTAGCACATACTCATGCATATTAGTTTTTGAATGTGCATATGCTACATATGCAATTCGTTCATAACAATGCATGGCATGCGCACCTAGTACTCATGGATCCGATGGACATATAATTGTCAGCTTCATTATTTTTGCATGTTAGGAAAATATCCTAACCGGTGCAAAATTACACCGATAGTTTTATATTTACAAATTAACTTACTGACTTAGACTTAGAATTACAAGGGTAGTTATAGGTTAACAAACATAGCGGCGCTTGTTGAACATCAGTCATATGTACTCATCTTTGCCACCACTGATTAGCTTCGATTTGGATATTGGCTTATCTGTGCTAGTGCCTTTCCACGCCGGGAGGCATAATCTACACACATTACCATCTACATTCGCAATGGCTTCGTGATCCTATTCTAATCACTGGCACGAATGAGATTTCTGTGCTAGCACGGATGATACCCTCTGCAGTAGTGATCTTCTAGTAGCTTTATCAAATCCCCAATAATGTAATTCTCATCAAACTCATTCCCAAATTTATGCCAATAGTTATCCAAATATCGTAGAAACCATTGGCCAATTATAATGAAATTATTTTGAAAATTTAGTAATCTTGTAGTGGTTGTAGGATGACAATGCCAATAGTTATCCAAATATAGTAGAAACCATTGGCCAATTATAATGAAATTATTTTGAAAATTTAGTAATCTTGTAGTGGTAGTAGGATGACAATGATGAGCTTTTGTTCTAAAAGTTTCATCACACATCACTTTACTTTCAACACACACACACACACACACACACACACATGGGTCTCTTTTGACGCCAGATTTTGACACGTGTTGAATCGGCGTCAGGAGGAGAAGATTGGCCGATGCGGCAGATCTGAAGGCTACAGTAAGGAATCGGCCGATTGGGGTAACAGTTGGAAATCGGCCGATTGGTGATGCAGCTTGCGCCAACAGGATGGAACTACTTCGGAGGATCCCGATCAAAAGTTGGCCAACAGAGCTACGCTAAGTCGGTCAGGAAGCAATTGAAAAAGTCCTGATTGGATTAGGAGACGGCGGCGGAAGATTCTGCGGGAGTCCGTTTCCTTTTTTAAAAGATATTATAGATATAGTAGTTTTCCTGTTTTTTAAATAAGGTTGTAACAAGTCGTAATCGACCAAGAGTCCTAGTTGTAGGGTATAAATAGGAGTCGTCAGGGCTTTGCAAGAAAAAACACATCAATCAACAACAATACTTCTACTTTTTCCAGCAATTTACTTTCAAGTCGGCGACTTCGCCAATACTTTTCTTCTTTCACGAGTTCGTACGGATTGGCAGGGCTGCATCAACTTGATCTCCAGCCAATTGGTAGGTTCCGCTTATCGAGTAATATCCAAGCTTTAACTACGGGCGCATCGCTGTGGTTTCGTTTGGATTTATTCACCAGCTATCGATATTTACTAGAATTGCAAGTTTTACTTGTTGTTCTAGTATTATCACCGGTTATCTAGCTTGAGATCAGAGTAATCGGCTTCGTTATCGTTCTTCTTCGATTTATCATCTTACAGCCGATTAGATCTATTTCAAGTGTTGCATTCGTAATAATTGTTTAGATCGCTCCAGCAGTCTTCTTTACAATTATTACGCGATTATCGGCTGATCCATAGCCGATCATCTTTACAGCAAATCGGCCGATTCGCCGACGCGCTCTTCAGGACAGATCGGAACTCCAGCTGATCGGAGCGCCTGGAATTTAATACTCTTATTTCCTTATCAATCAACAGGTCAGATTGGCTGGCACGCCGCGCGAACCGTACCAGGGCGATAACCCGAATAGGAGCTAAGCAGATTCTCCCGGGTCGTGTGTCCGACGCTGAAGACCATCGGCCGATTCCTGTCTGGCCGATTTTAGCCCCAACACACTTTTGGCACGCCCGGTGGGACAAACTTCAAGATCCGATATGTCGAAGAATGCAGAAATTTCCGACGACAACATCATTGAGGTCACAGAAGCAGATCTCAAGGACGGCCAGAGGGAAGAGTTAGCTAAGCATCTAGAAGATTACAAGAAGATGTATCTGCAGTCGTTCAGCCGTACTAGAAGCGGGGAGGCTATCAAGAAAGCTCCTATTCCAGTTCCCCGCCATATCACCATTGCTGAGGATTCGGGCAAGATGTCCGATATGATCCAACAGTCCGTCTACCAGGCGTTCATCGACCAGTCCTCGGTGATGACCAACACGGTGTACAACGCCGTCATCAGCTCTCTGGCCAGCGGATCAATTCAAGGCTATCAGGGGCCAGCGTTTGCCCCGCCGATTACGCTTCCAGCCAGAAGCTTACCAAGCACGTCCCAATCGGCCCCTCAGCCGATATTGACGCAACGCGAGGGGTACAACACTCCGTTGCCTCCGGCGTCTCCAAGATATAGCGGCAGACCATGTTTCCCATCACAGGCACCACTTCAACCCGGCCAGATTGCTTCTGTGCAATCACTATCCACAAGTTCAGTGCCCTGGGGGACATCAGCGACAATGGTTTTTCCCGAGCCAACAACTAGATACGGGAGCTATCCAATAGAGGCGCAGCACCAATCGGCCGTCCGACCGACGGTCCCTCAGTATCAGCCAATCTCACCAGAAATCGGCAGGGGAGCAAGTGCTGTAGAAGCACTCAGGAGCACGGCGCCAATGATGACGTACGACGGAGTGGAGGATTCACTTCGCCATCAACTATCAGCTGCTCAGCAAAATTTGCCGCATACCTCGATTCATCACCCAGCCGTACCAGCCCTTCAACATATGCCGGCACCGCAAACAGTCGTTCATCAGCAGCAAGTGGACTGGACGGCAAGAATAGCAGAAGTGATTCAGGACCAGTTTGGATTGAAGCCAAAAGTGTAGACTTACACCTACAAGATGCCATACCCATCAGCCTATGACTTGCTGCCGTTCCCACACCGCTACAAAGTTCCCGATTTTACCAAATTTTCAGGGACGGACGACACATCCACCGTAGAGCACATCAACCGATTCATCATCCAGTGCGGGGAGGCTGCCACGCAAGATGCTCTGAGGGTGCGTCTATTTTCATCGTCTCTGTCCGGATTGGCCTTCCGGTGGTTCACCACTTTGCCACCAAATTCTATTGTTACGTGGGCCGATCTGGAAAAGCAGTTCCACAAGTACTTCTATGCAGGAGTACATGAGATGAAGCTCTCAGATTTGACCAGCCTCAGGCAGAGGAGCGATGAACCGGTGACTGGATATATACAGAGGCTCAGAGAGGTCAGGAATAAATGCTACAGCCTGGCTCTGACCGATGCACAGTTGGCCGATATCGCTTTCCAAGGCCTCCTGCCACAAATCAAGGAGAGGTATGCTTCACAGGAGTTTGAAAGCCTAAGCCAGATCGTGCATCGATTGGCAGGACAGGAAGTCCGTCCGTTTGAGTAGCAGAGGAATTCCAGAAGAAGGTAGCATACTTAGAAAGATCTGAATCTGATGGGGAGGAGGAAATCGGCCTGGCAGAGTGGGTAAAGGGCAAAAAACCAATATCATGCCCTTTCGGAAAGAAAGAGCCAGAGACATTCAGCTTTGACACATCAAAAGCCGATAAAATTTTTGACTTATTACTCCAGGAAGGGCAGATTAAACTTTCTCAGTATCATACCATCCCTACGGCCGATCAGCTCAAAAAGATGAAGTACTGCAAGTGGCACAACGCCACATCTCACGATACGAATGAATGCAAAGTCTTCCGACAGCAGATACAATCGGCCATCGAGCAGGGGAGGCTCAAATTTGAAATCCTGGCTAAATCGGCAAAGCCGATGAAGATAGATCAGCATCCCTTCCCAGCTAACATGGTTGACACGGGGGGAAATTCACATCAAACCAAGGTGCTGACGTCAGAATCGGCAAGAAGGGGCGGCGCCGTCGATCTCAGGAGGCAGATTACAGCAGACGAGATCAAAAGGAACAGGCGGGGGTTAGAACGACCACGCAAACCCGTCACCTCCCAGTTCTTGCTCAGCAAATATCGGCAGCAGCAGGAGCAATCAAGATACTACGATGAGATGATACGCCGGCATGAAGACCACTGGCAATGTCCGTTCTTCATCCATTGCTGGGAGAACGACATCAGATTGCCGTCAGCCGATAACTGTCCTGAGTGTAACGGACTGAGTTGCAACGATCGCCCGAGGTCATGCTCTAGGGACAGAGGATCAGAGCCGATCAGCAGAAATCGGCGCGAACAAGAGGGACAGCGCATTTCAGTGCATGATCGGCTGGGGGGCAAAGTTGACCAGTACCACCGGTCAAAAGGCAGGATCAACCAACAGGATGGACTGGGGGGCAGAATCAGCGTGCACGATCGGCTGGAAGAGATGGCTGATGACAGGGTGTCAGATGAAAACCCCCTAGGAAGGGAACCAGATTGGGAACACGCCAGATCATCGACTAAGCCAGTAAACCCCAGGTGGTGTCCCGATGGCCTCTCCAGATCTCAGAAACGGAGGATCCAACGCTTGCGCCAGTGGGAACAACAAGAAGAAGAGCAGAGACAGGTGCCGGAGAAAAGAAACGTTAAGTCTCGGGTTTGGCGCCCAAAGAAAAACAACAACCAAGGAGCAGACGATCAAGAATCAGCAGCCGACATCAACATGGTGTTCATATTGCCGATGGAATTCATGGCGCCTGACGATCGAGACAAAGAGACAAGAATGGAAGAACAAATGGCACAACTGGTGTTAGAGCCGATGACGGCTACTTTTGAGAAACCAGAAGAAGAAAAACGGCAACATCTCAAGGCGCTGTTTCTCAAAGGCTACGTTGACGGGCGACCCGTCACCAGACTACTAGTAGATGGAGGCGCCGCAGTAAACATCATGCCGTATGCCATGTTCCGCAAGCTAGGCAAGAACGAGGAAGATCTCACCAAGATGGACATGATGCTAAAGGACTTCGAAGGCAACATGTCTCCCGCCCGTGGAGCACTCTGCGTCGACCTCACCATCGGCAGTAAGACCCTTCCTACCACCTTTTTCGTTATTAATGGTAAGGGATCCTACAACATGTTGCTCGGTCGCGACTGGATACATGCAAACTGCTGCGTCCCATCCACAATGCATCAATGCCTCGTGCAATGGATCGGCGACAGTACGGAGATAGTCACCGCTGATTCCGCCTACAGCGTCGCAGCGGCCGATACACAACAATGGAGCTGCGAACACGTCAGGTGTATATCTGGCAGGACTTGGGACACTGACTTCCTGAAGGTGTCTGATTTCGGTCTACAGCCGATCCAAGCAGTCGGCTCTGAAGATGCGGAATAGATGGATCAGCTCGTCCGAGAAGACGGGAAGCTTGGGCATGGATTTACGTCGGCCGATTCATTGGAGATGGTAGATTTGGGAGGTAACAGCAAATCAAGGCCAACGTATATTAGTGCTAACTTGAATCCTGAGTATAAGTGTAAACTGATAAGCTTATTAAAGGAATTCAAGGATTGCTTTGCTTGGGGATATCATGAGATGCCAGGTCTAGACCGGTCCATTGTTGAACACCGGTTACCTATAAAATCAGGATATCGGCCATATCAGCAACCTGCACGACGGTGTAACCCCAAGATTCTACCTGATATAAAGGCCGAGATTACAAAGTTAATTGAAGCAGGATTTATTCGGCAGTGCCGGTACGCCGAATGGATTTCTAATATTGTGCCCGTGTATAAAAAGAAAGGAAAGTTGCGCGTGTGCATCGATTTTAGGAACTTAAATTAGGCCACGCCAATGGATGGATATCTGATGCCAACGGCCGATATCTTGATAGATGCTGCCGCAGGACACAAAGTCATAAGTTTCATGGATGGGAATGCAGGGTACAATCAGATATTAATGGCCGAAGAAGATATCTCGAAAACGGCTTTCAGGTGTCCAGGTCATCTTGGTTTATTTGAATGGGTTGTGATGACTTTTGGGTTAAAGAATGCCGGTGCTACGTATCAGCGGGCCATGAACTATATCTTCCACAAGCTTATTGGTACATCGGTGGAAATTTATATAGATGACATCGTGGTCAAGTCAAAAGATCACCAAGAACATTTGGCCGATTTACAAGAAGTACTGGAGTGCACAAGGAAGCATGGGTTGAAGATGAACCCAAACAAGTGTGCATTTGGTGTATCGGCTGGGCAATTCTTAGGATTCATGGTTCATGAGCGCGGGATAGAAGTCAACCGGAAGACTATAGACGCCATCAACAAAGTTGTGGCCCCACAAAATAAAACTGAGCTACAGTCCCTCATCGGCAAGGTCAATTTTATCAGAAGGTTCACATCCAACCTGTCAGGGCGTATTCGGGCTTTTACTCCTCTGTTGAAATTAAAGCCCGATCAAGAATTTATATGGGGAGAAGAACAACGCAAAGCATTGGAAGATATTAAGCAATATCTAGTTTCACCTCCGGTGTTGGTCCCACCACAGCCTGGTAAGCCGTTCAAATTATATTTATCGGCTGATGAACAAGCTATTGGATCGGCATTGGTACAGGAGTTTGAAGGGAAAGAACGAGTGGTATATTACGTCAGCAGAAGACTCCTAGACGCCGAAACAAGATATTCCCCGGAGGAGCGGCTGTGTTTGTGTTTATACTTCTCGTGTACCAAGCTCAGGCACTATTTGTTATCGGCAGAATGCATAATTATATGCAAGGATGATGTGGTGAAGTATATGCTGTCATTGCCGATTTTGAAAGGATGGATTGGAAAATGGATCCTGGCTCTGTCAGAATTCGACTTAAGGTACGAATCGGCCAAAGCTGTCAAAGGTCAGGTAATGGCCGATTTCGTAGCTCAGCATTGTGGACCAGAAATTACCGCCGTTGAACCGGTTCCATGGACTCTGTATTTTGATGGTTCTTCGTGTGGGGTCGGATCAGGAATCGGCATTGTTCTTGTGTCGCCTCGGGGGGCAAGTTATGATTTCTCTCTGCCGATAGAAGCTTCCGCAACTAATAATCAGGCGGAATATCGAGCTGTCCTGAAGGGCATCCAATTATTAAGGGAAGTCAAAGCTAATGCAGTCGAAATTTTTGGAGATTCCATGCTCATTGTGGATCAATTAACGGGGCGATCTGAGTGCAAGGATGATATCTTGAGGATTTGTTATGAAGATTGCCTTCAGCTTTTAAAAGAGTTCAAGTCTGCAATAATTGAGCATATCCCCAGAAATTATAATGAAGAGGCCAACAGGCTGGCCCAACATGCCTCCGGGTATCGGCCGATTCAGGGAGCGATGATACTAGAGCTCGCGGCCGATGACTGGCGAAAGGAAATCGCCGATTACTTGAAAGATCCATCCCGGAAAGTGGATCGGCGAATACGTTTTCAATCTACAAAATATGTGTTGCTTGAGGATGATTTATTTTACCGGACGATTGATGGAGTTCTTCTCAAGTGCCTCGGAACAGAAGAAGCAAAGGTTCTGATGGGAGAAATCCATGAAGGTGTGTGTGGAGCCCATCAATCGGCTCACAAAATATTACAATGGGTATTATTGGCCAACCATTCTTGAGGATTGTTTCAAATATTACAAAGGATGCCAAGACTGTCAGAGGTTTGACAACGTACAGCGCGCGCCAGTATCGGCTATGAATCCAATAATTAAGCCGTGGCCGTCAGAGGTTGGGGAATAGATCTCATTGGACAGATTCATCCTCCATCGAGCAAAGGGCATAAGTTCATATTGGTAGCTACAGATTATTTTACTAAGTGGGTGGAGGCAGTTCCTTTAAGGAACATGACATCGGCCGATATGATTGAATTTGTTAAAAGCCATATTATCTATCGATTTGGTATTCCTCAAACCATCACAACTGACCAAGGAACAATGTTTACTTCTGGAGAATTCGGAGAGTTTGCCGCCGATATGGGGATTAAATTATTAAATTCTTCTCCATATTATGCTCAAGCCAATGGCCAAGCAGAATCGTCCAATAAAGGGATAATCAAGCTAATCAAGAGGAAGATAGAAGAACAACCCAAAAAGTAGCATATGTCTTTGGCTGAATCTTTATGGGCTTATAGGATGGCTTGTCATGGAACCACTAAGATATCTCCTTATCAGCTGGTTTATGGTCATGAGGCAGTCTTACCTTGGGAGTTAAGGACGGGGTCAAGACGTATATCGTTTCAAGATCAGTTGACGGTCGATGATTATTCCTTCCTCATGAAGGACGAACTTGATGATTCGGCAGGTTTACGGTTGAGAGCCCTGATTAGTATAGAAGAGAACAAGAAAAGGGTGGCCAGATGGTATGACAAAAAGGTCAAAGTTAAACAATTCTCTCAGGGAGATTTGGTGTGGAAGTTGGTGCTGCCGATAGGGTCCAAAGATCCCAAATTCGGTAAATGGTCAACCACTTGGGAAGGGCCGTACAGAATCGGCTGATGTGCCCCTGGAAATACATATATTCTGGAAACAATTGAAGGGGAGGAATTCCCAAGAGCTTTAAACAGACGATATCTGAAGAGGTACTATCCAAGCATTTGGGTAGATGCATAGCTTGCAGTAAAATATATCAAGACAATATGGCCGATTTTCCATCGGTTTTCGTCTGCATATCTGATGCAGAGATGACGTCGCCTGAAGGAAAAAACATTGGGATTCATTTCGACTAGTTCACTATTGGATGAAAATGACAAAGTACATGGCCGACATGGTACAAGTCGCCCTTAGAATAAAACTACTGAGGCATCTATTGATTACGCCTGCTCTAGATTTCTCTCTCGACGCGACCCAGTTCTATCATAAGGCGGATCCTATTCTCCTTCGGATCCTCTATGGTGGCTCCAGTCTCAGCTTCATTGCAAAGTTCTATCAGGAGGCGGGTCTTCTTCTCCTCCAAACTCTCCATGGCAGTTTCAGTCTTGATTTTACAAGGGAGTGGAGGGCTCTTTTCAGAAGATGGTCGTTTACGGACCAAACAGTGAGCATCTATAAGGTCCCAACATTCCTGAACAATAGCGGGAACATGATCTCTGAGTTCCTCAGCATGAGCTCTTATCAGATCTTTGTCTGCTTGTGACAGTGGTTCGTCTGAATGCATGATTTCAATCGCTCGTTCTAGACCAGGGCTGAGATGTTTTGGCTAAATAGAGGTAAAGAGATTACCCAACATCAGAGCATTTGAGGTGCTTAGGGGAAAGGCAGAGGAGAGTTCATACCTGGTTGATAGAGGAAGAAGATGAAGAGGACGAAGAAGACATCTTGTTGTTCGGTTTGGGACGGTAAAGAGAAAAAGAGAAGATAAGTAATGCATGTGCCTCTGGAGACGGTGAAGGGTCTACTTATAAAGGAAAGAGAGGTAGATGGATGGTGAGACACGTCCTATCAGAGTAAAAGCGTACATAAATGCAAAGCTGGCTAAAGAAACAGTTCAAAATCAAGTCGGCGCAGTAACATTAAAGGAGCAAATCGGCGCAGTAGCATTAAAGGAGCAATAAATATTTACAGTATTCTTTACAGCCTAAGAAAAGCATCTATGGCCGCAATAGCTTGTCGCCTAATTTGATCGGCCGAGTCTAATACTCTCTGGTCATCATCGGCCGATCCTGTAACTTCTGACATATGGCGATGAAGCCTTATCGTTTCACGGGCCAAGTGCTGTCTTTCTTGCTTCAGCTCACTGATGATGGATGGGAGTTCTTGGAGCTTCGTTTCTTCAGCGGCTATCTCTTTGGTTATCTGCTCCATCTCCTTGGCCAGCTCTGCTCTTCTCCGTTTGAGCCGATCTATCGTGCCGACGATGTCCGGGCGATAGCTTTTGAGGAAGTTGATCTTTTGATGTACCTCTTGAGTCCGGTGCTTGTATGAATCGGCATCTTCCCGGGTTTCTGCCAGCTGGGCACGATCGGCCATATGGCGCAGTGCCCTGGAAACCGGAATCTGCATATGTTCTATATAAGCAGCATGCGCTAAGTTTTCTGTTGTTTCTTCCGGGATTCGACCCTTGATATCGTTGAAAAGTCGTCGAATCGGCGAAGCGTCTTCTACTATTCGGCCGATGTCATCTTGAAGGAGAATACGCATGCTTTCAAGCTTGGCGCGGACATCATCGGAGGCAGAGCTCGATGAAATTGGGTGTGAAGTGATTTCTTCGTCATCAGGCAAAGAGACAGCAAAGGAGAAAATGCTGTTGTTCGGGGTGTCTTGCTCCTGTGGGAAATAAAGAGAAGGGTTGGCAAGCAGTAAAGGGGAATCGGCCGATTCCAATGGTAAGTTTGTTACCTCCTTGAAACGAATTTCTCTTGCTTGCGCTGGTGGAAGCGTCTCCCTCGTTTCAGGGGCTGGTGCAATTGGCTCGTCGGAGGAAGAAGATTCAACAATTATCAGTGCTCCGCTCGGACCAGCTCCCTGAAAAGCCATAGAAAACAGATCCTGTAAGTATGCTATGGGAAATTGAAATAAGATGGTGTGAGAAATTTGCCATGCCTCTGTTGATCTTCCGGCCGATGTTTGTGGTGGGGTTATAGCCAGCATACCCAAATCGGCCTGCATCAGGATCGGTTAAGTCCTCTGAATATCCAGAGATTAAAGTAAGAGATCATTACCTCGGCGAGAGGAGCTGCTGGAGTTTCGGCTTCCATTTGGGACGTGGCTGATTGCTGTGGAGACTGCGGTGGAACAGCTTGTGCAGCCTGGCAGAAAAAGAGAGTTAATGTTAGTGGAGCACTTAAAAAATATATGAAATAAGCAAGATCACCTGAACAGCTTCTACTAGTAGTGATGCCGCAGCTGCCCCGACTTCGGCGGTGACTTGAGGATCGGCTATCTCGGTAGCTGGCAAGGATAAAGGAATCGGAGTCTCGGCTGATGCTACCGCCGTCTGGTCGGCCGATCCGATGCAGGCTCGCACTCGACGGCTTGTTATCTTCGAGGTTGGCCTTTTCGGTGCTCGTTTCGATCGACCAGTGGAAATGTCCTTGATGGTTGGAGCATGGAAGCCGATGAGTGGATATGGTGTATATGGATGATGACTATCTATCGGCCTGCCGCTTCGGCTCCGCATCGGAGGGACCTGGCTCTCAGACTAAGAAGATAAATGTGAGTTAATGACAAGATGAAAGTATGGAAAGAGATAGTATTGAAATCGGCTGGAAGAAAAGACATACCGCTGCATTTGGGTCGATGTTTTCTGGGTCCAGAATGTTGCAATAAGTTGATGGAGAATTGCAGAAAAGGTATTGCTTCCATTCTGCCCACCATAATTTAAATTGCTGAGTGGCAAAAGGGGCCACTGACCAGTTGTTCAGGTCAATAGTGCTAGAATCTGGCACTAGATCGCACAGCCGATTGTAGTCAAGACTTGAAGTCAATCCATCTCTGAATTTCGCTTGACCAGCGAAGTAGACCCGAATCGGCAGTTGGCCAAAGCCCAGTTGCCTTGCTGCAGCCGATGGATTGTAAAACTCATATGTGGGAGAGTCCTTTCCTGAGAAGAAATTGGCTGGCAGAATCCCTGGCTTGATCAAGATGTCCATAAGCTCCCTGTCAAAAGTATGAGTGGAGAAGTTGTAGCTGATGGGTAGTTCGAAAATCGGCTCCACTGCCTGATACGGATGCCAGCTGACAGTCTCTTCACTAAGGCCATTGTAGAAGCATCTGAAATATTCAGCTGTACGGGTAGCAGTAAACTGACAGCCAGGGAAGGTAAATGTCGCCTCTCCAAAGGATCTGCAGCGTCGTCGGACGGTTGGATTCTCCTCTGACTCAATATTGGGGAAAGTTTTGGTCTCTATTCGTTGCTGGGAGACCTTGCTCATATATAAATTGAGCCAGAGAGTGATGAACCACCAGGGACCGCCAGGGTTCCCAATCGGCTCCCCCTTGGACAGCTTAGTGCCGATTTGGTGCATCCGGTGGTAGGCCGATCCCAGCAGATGTTTTCCAAGGGGGATGGCCGATCCTTGTGACAGATCTTCCGCTAAAGCTTGGGTGTTAGAAGAAGGTCCAACTGCTCTGCCACAGAAGAAGTGCTTTTCCAGCCATATCATCAGGAATGCAGTATGCTCTCTCTCTGAAACTGTCCCAGTCTTCATGTTTTTGCTGATGTACCCCTTCCATCCGCCGATTCCTTTGGTTTCCAGCCGATGTGATGGCTTAATCAGATAGTTAAAAGGGACATCGGCGGAGGAGATGTCAAGGCCGGTCAACAGCAGGACATCGGCCAAAGTTGGTGTCATGAGTCCATGTCCAAAAAGAAACGCATTGAGTGCGTCAGACCAAAAGTAAGAAGCTGCTATGACTAGAGGTTCATTTTTCTCCATCTGGGATAGAGAGAGGTCTATGCATTGGCCGATTTTTTGTTCATTCCACTGAACCCTCCTAGACCTGGCTATTCTTTGGTACCATTCTCTCCAGCCGGGGGTCTCATTTGGCCAGGATCTAAAGGTACCTACCCACTGATCTAGGTCCATGGGTGATTGCTTGAATGGGATTCTGTGAGTCTCTAGATTGATCAGGTCAGTTGGATCGGGGTTCCCCATGGGGCCTAAGCAGATAAGATCAGGGGATTCTGAAAGAGGCATGGTGATCTGGTGCCTAAGTGCCTAAAAAAGGAAGAAAAGAGGAAAAATTGAGAAAGGATCCGGAAGATATTGGAGCAGTAGAAAAGCCAAAGGGGAAAATTTCAAGTATTTACCTCTGGGATGAAGATCATCGTTGCCGATGGGGCTGCCAGTGGAGCCGCCGGTTGGGCCGCCGCTGCTGAGGGAATCGCCGATAGAGCCTCCATGGTTGGAGCGGTCGCCGATGGTGATGCCATTGGGAGGTTGGAGCAGGTCGTGAGTGAGATTGCCGGAGGGGGCGGTTGGAGATCGAGAGGGCTCGGAGGAAGACGAACAGTGGTTCGCTGGAAGGAAATGCTAGAGTTGTGGGGAAGAGTAGGCGGAGAATGCCAATACTTAAGGAAAAACCGGGAGAACAGGGGTAAAGATGGTATTCTTGCCGCGCCGTCTACACGAATTCCAGGGGAACGGTCGTTTCGCGCGCTCGGTCCGAGGAAATTGCAATCATTGTGCGGAAGACCGCGGAACGGAAGGAGAATTTTACTGCGCCCGTTTCGGAGAAAAAGATTAAAGAAAGAGTTTCGAAGAAAAATTTATGTTTTACTCCGAAACTGGGGGGCATGTGTTGACGCCAGATTTTGACACGTGTTGAATCGGCGTCAGGAGGAGAAGATTTGCCGATGCGGCAGATCTGAAAGCTACAGTAAGGAATCGGCCGATTGGGGTAACAGTTGGAAATCGGCCGATTGGTGATGCAGCTTGCGCCAACAGGATGGAACTACTTCGGAGGATCCCGGTCAAAAGTTGGCCAACAGAGCTACGCAAAGTCGGTCAGGAAGCAATTGAAAAAGTCCTGATTGGATTAGGAGACGGCGGCGGAAGATTCTGCGGGAGTCCGTTTCCTTTTTTAAAAGATATTATAGATATAGTAGTTTTCCTGTTTTTTAAATAAGGTTGTAACAAGTCGTAATCGACCAGGAGTCCTAGTTGTGGGGTATAAATAGGAGTCGTCAGGGCTTTGCAAGAAAAAACACATCAATCAACAACAATACTTCTACTTTTTCCAGCAATTTACTTTCAAGTCGGCAACTTCGCCAATACTTTTCTTCTTTCACGAGTTCGTACGGATTGGCAGGGCTGCATCAACTTGATCTCCAGCCAATTGGTAGGTTCTGCTTATCGAGTAATATCCGAGCTTTAACTACGGGCGCATCGCTGTGGTTTCGTTTGGATTTATTCACCAGCTATCGATATTTACTAGAATTGCAAGTTTTACCTGTTGTTCTAGTATTATCACCAGTTATCCAGCTTGAGATCAGAGTAATCGGCTTCATTATCGTTTTTCTTCGATTTATCATCTTACAGCCGATTAGATCTATTTCAAGTGTTGCATCCGTAATAATTGTTTAGATCGCTCCAGCAGTCTTCTTTACAATTATTACGCGATTATCGGCTGATCCATAGCCGATCATCTTTACAGCAAATCGGCCGATTCGCCGACGCGCTCTTCAGGACAGATCGGAACTCCAGCCGATCGGAGCGCCTGGAATTTAATACTCTTATTTCCTTGTCAATCAACAGGTCAGATTGACTGGCACGCCGCGCGAACCGTACCAGGGCGATAACCCGAACAGGAGCTAAGCAGATTCTCCCGGGTCGTGTGTCCGACGCTGAAGACCATCGGCCGATTCCTGTCTGGCCGATTTTAGCGCCAACAGTCTCTATGAAAAGTGTCCATGGGTCAATAAGAACCTCTTCACGGTTTTAGAGCTCAAGGTAAGAGATGGACGGATTTGCTATGGAAAAGTTTGATTAAGTGGATCACAATGTAACTACTACAGATTTGGTATACTTCTGATACCCAGTAAATGACACTGGGATTGGAGTTATTCCACAAATTTTAAGAAAGACTTACAAAGATATCATAGCTAATTTATCACAACTTTGACATTATTTGGCATATATACCATAATTTAGCATAAATTTGACATTATTTGGCATATATACCACATTACAGGCGAGTAATAAATGCTACAATCAATACTCCCTAAAGTTTATATGACAACATATAGTAGAACTATATTAGGACAGAGTTAATTGTGTACTAAAATATAAGACAACAAGCATCATATAGGAGTTGGCACATATCTTCTTACCTACTGCTTTATTTCTATGTTGCTGAGTAGCTTGGGGCACAGCCGGCTAGAATAGTTATTACTCTTCGCAGGATATAAACAGGAGAAGAGAGGCAACTTATGTCCCACCAGTTTAGATCTACCTTCATTATATCACTGCTTCGCGATCTGCTCCAGGAAAGATAGCACACATTCTTGCCACGCCACACCTGCTAAGGTATGTTTCCACTATTCTCAAAATGAATACCTTTTAGTTTTCAGATCTCTGTAGGAACATACTCAATCTTCGTACCCGCGTGCCTTAACTTTTGCATATATTCTTGTTGTTGTTGATGGTAATGGACCAGCTAGTGGTCTGCATGCTCCCAGAAGGAGCTGCAGCTAGGCATAAGCAGATTAGCTGCCTGTGTAGATAATTTGATGCTAGGGCTAGCTGGGCAGTCAAGGACATTATTCACGCTTCCAGTAGTGCAAAAATATTCGATGCAAGAGTGGTCTAAGTATTGAGATAGCCCGAATAACATTTGTAGAATTATTGGTTGCTGTGCTCGCCCTGTTCCTTTTCTCTTTCCTCGGGCAGCAACGGTTCTAACTTTCTGTTTCTATTCTCCATCAAGCATAGCAGCTCATGCCGCCGTCTCTTCTGCTTGCTCAAAGTCAAACACATCAGACAGCCATGGATCTCGCTCTCTCATGTCCCACTGTCTGCATCCATCCTTTCTCCATCACAAGCAGCCACACAGTACCGCAACTCACGCATCCAGCTCCACTCTGCTCCCATCGATCTGAGCAATGGCAAGCCACTGCAGTCTGCAGCTGCACCCAAGGAGCTGAGGACGCAAGCACACTGCAGCCACTCAATCTCTGGCCCGCACGCTACTTGACCTAATCTCCCTTCTAATTTTCTCTTTTGATTCCCCTCATGTGGTCATCTTCTCCTCCCAATTTAAAAGGAGTCAACCACCAGCAACATTCAATATTTCTCACCCCCAAGATCTAACGTGGTAGGTTAGTCAAGCAGCTAGCAATGGCAGCAAACACCAGATCACAAGCACAAGCACTATCAACGCAGTTCCTCAGTAAGGTAAGGAGGCGGTGAGCCAGAGCAACGAAGAGGGCCAATGGTGGGTGGCCTGGCTGGAGACGAGGATCATGCATCTGGCCCAGGGACATATGGCCGCAGAGGAATTTGAGCAGCGTTGGGGGTAGTCAGTGGAGAGAATTTTAAGTATGTTAGATCTTCTGAGTTTTGGTTCCTATATATATGTTATACGAGTTGCACAACCCTTGTCTTGCAATCAGCACTGTGTCTGGCATCATGCAGACCAGGAAGTTGGATAAAAGACCAGGGATAAAGAAGCTAGAAAAGTTGGGAGATCAAGAGTTCCACAGATACTTTTATATTAGTATTTGTGGTGCATCACATTATTCAGAAGAGTGTAACGATCTTTACCACTTCTATCTAGTGTCTGCTATTTTTTGCGATCCGTTTCAGGTTTCCTCAGTTTTTTATATATGTACTAATAAGAGTGTTTGATACAAATCCATATCATATCAGAAATAAACTTAAGGTAAATATTATTTTCTTTGAACAAGTAAACACAGTAGATCACTTCTTTCGACAGGTGTTCGTTACATGAGCTTCCTATCACCATTTTTTGACATATTGATCTGCAGAATATATATGTAAACTGTAATGTGCGTTGTTCGTATCTATATTTATTAGTTGCAAACATTAATTTCTGTACTAGACAACTAGCAGTGTGGCGATGAAAAAAATGAAGGAATGATTGGTGTTTGGGGTGACCATATCAGATTATGTCTATTTAAGATTTTCATTTTATTTCATGCAAGGGCTATGAATAGTTTGGTGGCATTGCAGTAATTCAGTTAATAGTGTTACGGCAATCCCCTCGATTCACTATCTTTAATATTTCTTAAATTCTTATGGTAGGTGTACTATATGTGTTTATTTTCTACTGCTATTTTTTTGCAGCATTGGACAGTTTCTGTTCTGGTCTGACACAGATTCAATTATACAGGTATTTGTCGACCGTTGCAGTCTTGCAGAGACATCCACCACAATGTCCACATGCACTGCTCCAAGGGTGCGCGGCCAACACACTTTCACCATCAAGGATTACACCTTCAACAAGGGGCTTGGAGTTGGCCGGTTCATTAGGTCAAAAACATTCAGTGTTGGCGGGTTTGAATGGTCAATCAGATACTAACCTGATGGAATTAACAAAAAAAATGAACAATACATCTCATTGTCCCTTGAGCTAATGAGTAAAGATGCACAGGTCCGGGCTCTGTATGCATTCAGATTAAAAACTACTACGGTTCTCGTGTCACAATGGTCATGTGTGGAGGAGCCTAAAATTTTTGTTCCAGAAAATACTAGAAGGTGCGTCTCAAGCAAGGAAAGGTTCGTAGAGAGGAGATACTTGGAAGCATCACCATTTCTTGAGTCAGATCACCTGGTAATTGAGTGCAGCATTATAATTCTGAAAGATCCTTTGGTCTCAGAGACTGAAAATACCTCTGAAATAGTGTTACCACCCTCAGAGCTGTCCAAAGATTTTGGGAAATTGTTAGAGTCGAAGAAAGGGGCAGATATTACTTTCTCTGTCAAAGGCGAGTACTTTCTTGCGCATAGGATTGTGCTTGCAGCAAGATCTCCAGTTTTCAAGGCAGAGCTCTGTGGCCCTTGGAGAGAAAAAGATGCATTGTGCATAACCGTGGAGGACATGGAGCCAACTGCTTTTAAGGCTCTGCTACAGTATATCTACACAGACAACTTCCTTCCAATGGAAGATTATGATGATAATGATAAGAAAGAGATTGTTCATCACTTGCTTCGAGCGGCTGATCTGTATTCAATAGAAAGACTGAAGCTTGCTTGTGAGAGTTTCCTTTGCATGAATCTCGATGTAGAGACTGTGACAGCTACACTAGCACTAGCTGATCACCATGGATGCAACAATCTCAAGGATGCTTGCCTCAAATATATAGCTTCTCCAGACAAAATGGAAAAGGTGATGGCAAGTGAACAATATGATGGGCTAAAGAGAAAGTTCCCAAATTTATTAGTGGATATTTTGGAGGGAGTCTGCAAGTTCCGCAAAATCTAATATGGTCACCCGGCCAGTTTATTTTTTTGATTATTGTAGTCCTATTATAATTTCAGTTATTTGGTTTCCTGTTCCAATGTTTAATCATATGATATGCTGCTACAAGGGTTGACATTTCCAAATATTGTATTGAGTCATATTTATTGTCACAATCGATGTTTTAAGCTTCAGTTTTTACATTCTTTACCATCACATTTGAGCAGGCAAACTGTGCAGTGGAATTATTATTTCTTCATTTTCTCACTTTTTGATGAACTTAGAATACTAGTCTAGGAGATTTTCAATAAAATATAACGGCTACAGATTAAGAATACATAAGACTAAAAATGATTTATGCAGCATGATTGTGTCTATTACCTTAGTGATCTGATGGTCTTATGTTACTGCAAAATTGAAATGCTTTTGTGAGGGGGCAGAGGTTTTATTTGTTATTAGGTATTCGCAAATGCCATGTGATTTCCTGTCATGCTACGAAGTTATATCTGGCAATAATACAGTGCTCTACAGGTTTATATATCCACTACCATAAAAATCTTTGTAGATTGTGTTGATTGCATGAATTTTTACAGAGTAGCAAACTAAAGCATGTGGTGTCAGGGGACATTTCAAATATTTCTTGCCCTTATACCAAGAGTTTGAACAAGCTAAGTGCATTTTGCTTGTGGTTCAAAGTATTTCTAAAACAGGGCCACTAGAAAACAAATTACTGCAGAAGCATTATTAGCAGATCTAAGACACTGGCATATATCTGAATAATGCTAGTATCTGATTTCTTTGTCCCAGTGAAAAAACTAAATAGTTCAGTAGACGATGTTCTGCTATTTTATTAATCTGCTAAGTCTGTCTTCTTATTTTTCGCACCTCCAGAAAACTTGTTTTCTCTTGTGTAGTTATGACTACATGGCTAAATCGGAGTGAAATCCTAGTTCCTTAATCATTAGTTATTTGATCATTTCATTAATCTGCTAAATCTGATATAATATAATTGGGTTTTTAATTAAGCATCATTTTTTTATGAAGTGGATGTTATGTTCTTTTGTAATGCATCTTTAAAAAATAGCTTTTCTCCAGCAGCATGGAAAGTAATATAATCCAAGACAATGTTGTTTCAGTTGAAGTTCCCGAATAGTTGATCAATATATGTGTGAGCATGTTATATATGCATTCAACCCAAGACAATGTTATTTCAGTTGAAGTTCATGAATAATTGATCAATATATGTGTGTGAGCCTGTTATATATGTAGAATTGTCCTCTGGCCTATATTATATGTACATTATACTGACAGCGTGTCTATAAATGATCAATATAAGTGTCAGCCTGTTATGTTTTTAGCTAAATAACGACTCCCATATGTTGTAATTGCCGACTTGGAAAAACTAAATTAATCAGAGCAACAATTTAAACAATGTGTAGCTAGCAAACGCTGAAGCTGCTCCCTCCACGCACCACGCTAGATACTAAAAAAACTCAACCGAGTGGGGTATGACGGCCCCAACCGTATTTCATTAAGAGGAAGTAACTGGCTTTCCGGTCGAGAAAACCCTCCGAACCTTAGCTACGCTAGCGGGGGGATTTTTTTAACCCAATCCTGAAATTCGCTTCCACGGAAAATTGAACTTAGGACCTAAGAAATGCTACTGGAGCCATCTAACCAATTCAGCTAGAGGCCCGTTCGCATATAAGATAATGGTCTCCAGTGCTTCGCAAGTTCCTTCGCGACTTTCAAAGATGGTGTGATAACACACTCGATCCCGAGGCAAACATAACGGATCGATGTATGGCTCCAGCTTAGTCCCTTCATGCACACACATCTGCTAAGAGAAGAGCTTTTTTTTTGACACTCTGCTAAGAGAAGAACTACTGCTACTGCCGTTGCCGCCATGGCAGAACAGTCTTGGCGCTGTCCATGACACCTGTTTCAAGGCGTCGCTGCGAAGACTGATGAGTGATGAGGCTTAGGTCGCACGGTACGAGGCCTCATGTCACGCAATTTCATATATTGGCAAGCCGTCGACATTAATTGCGATACACCGGATCGGATGAAATCAGATGCATGAAGCGAAACTTTATTGCCCTCAATGGTAGTTTCAGTATGTTTTATATATAGTACTACTGGAAACCACTTCTTTTCTAGTGTGTCAGGTATTTTTTTCGACCGTACCACATCGGCTCATATAGAATTTTAATGTCTCTATCTAATTTGTATTGAGGGAGTGTTTAGATCCCTCGTCCAAAATTTTACATCCCGTTATATCAAAGGGAATCTTGCTATTTAAAAGTATTAAATAAAATTTGTTTGTAAAACTTTTTACACAGATGAGTTGTAAATCGCGAGATTAATCTAATGAGCTACTTAATCCATAATTTGCAATAGTAATATTACATTAATATATCTCATAGATTAACTATCCGCTAATCATAGATTAATATATCTTATTAGATTCGTCTCGCCATTTACAACCCATTCTTGTAAAAGGTTTCATAAACAGATTTTATTTAATACTTTTAAATGGTAAGATTCTCTTTAAAAAAAATTTGAAGGAGCAGCTAAACACAATGCTGCTAACCTGGTGTTTGAAACCTTCGATGCCAATTCTGTCTTCGCGTGTGTTTTCACTCTCATCCATGAAAGGCCCCAATATTCAATTCTAAATGTGGGACCCACATCTGACTGCTGTTAATTATATAATTTCACAATATTAAATATTTGTTCGATACATAGTTTACCCCCTTATCGCCTTATCGGACTAGAAGCTATTTATGTGATTTTGTTCTTCAACCGTTATATTTATCTCACAATGCAACAGTGTTTGGATAGAAGCTATATGGAAACGTAGCTTTCTGGACTGTTTGAATTCTTCTTTGCTAACCACCAGTTGTACCACCGACCACAGAAAGTTCGACGAAACTGAGGTAGGGAAGGAACCACGCAGCACATAGTCACCATATTATATTCAACGCGACAAATAGAACAAATTAAACAGAATAAACATGATGAGAATTTGAATTTCTCTTTTTTTTCATTACCTTAGCTTGTTGGTCTATGATACAATCAGACTCACTGTTCTTTATGAACAAATCATGTGTTACGACTGCGATTTGATGTAGATAATGTTTATGATGCCAAAAAAGTATTATTAAATTCATCACATGAAAAATGATTTTTGTGACAACCCTGGTAATTAAAATTCCAAAATCAATGTCATTAGCCTAACTCTATGTTTTAAACCAACTAATGAGAGGGTGGAAAGAATTAAAACGAGTTCAGTTGGAATTCAAATTTAATTTGAGCACTTTGGGTTACTTTTGAACTTTTAAATTTAACTTTTAAACCATAAGCCAAATGAGATTTTGCCTGAAACCAAAGTTGTAGAACTTTTTATTTTGAACAACTTTCGTGTTCAAAAGTTTTTGAAATTCAAATCAGAAAGAGGAGAAAACGCCCTGTTTGCACCCAGCCCCCTGAAGTTTTTCAAATTCATGCACTTAGGTCCCTCCCTCACCCCTCCCTCCTCTGCTGCACCGCACGCTCGCCCGACCGCCGCCGGCCACCTGGCCCTCGACGCCTGCGCGGCCCCAGGCGCCGAGCCAACCCCGGCGCTCTGCCTGCTGCCCGCCCCCGCTCGGCCAACCGCGGCCGCGCTTTCTTCTCCCTCCCGCACGGCATGCCCTGCACCACCGCACTGCCTTCCAGTCGCTGGCCGCCGCCGCCTGCCCAATAGCGCACCTCCACCCACCGCCGGCAGCGCCCAATGCCTCTGCTCGCCGCCCAGCTCGCCCAACCGTGGCCGTGCTCTCCTTCTTCCTCACACGGCAGCCCGCACGGCCAGTACGACGCCACCGCCCCGACGCCCAATGGCGTGCCGCACGCCGCACGCCTCTGGCCGCCGCCCCCTTCACCCTGTGCCCCCGTCGTGCCGCCCGAGCTCCCCAACCGCCCGCCCGCGTCGCCTACATGCGACGTCGCGCCCCAGGCGCGCCCAGCGCACGCACGCCACGCGCACGACGCGCCTCTGGCCACTGGTCACCGCCGGCCGCACCAATGGCGCCCAGCCTCGCCGCCCCCCCCCCCCCTCCACCTCGCGCCCCGGCCGTGCCAAGCCCACCCCCACGAGCTCCACCGGCTATAAAGCCCGGCGCAGCGCCCCTCCCTCCCCTCCTTTCTTCTTCCCCGCAGAACAGAGAGCTCCATTGCCGCCGGCGCCCCCACCTCACCGTGGAACCCTCTGCTCCGGCCCACCTCCGCCCGAGACAAGCGCTGAAACGGGTCCCCCTCAGTGCGCTGAAGCTCCCCAACCCGAGCCCCGCCGCCCTCCTCGCCGGAGCGCCGCCGTCCGCGCCGCCCCTCCGCCGCCGCCCCTGCTCTCCGCGGCCAGCCCGCCACCGGCCATCCCAAGCCACTCCAAGACCACCAATAGGTGCGCCCTGGTTCCCTCTCCGTTCTCCCCCACCTTGCCCTCGCCGCCGGCGACCGAGCTCGCCGGAATTTGGCCGGACAGGACGACCCCGCCGTGAAATTGCGACCAGGGACCACATTGCAAACGCCCAAATCTTTCTAGGGGGTTTTCTGCTAATTTTCAGGGACCCCTCTGTAAAGAAAGTTTTAACCAAATCAGTGAACTTGTAAAATTCGTATAAAATCAGTCAACTGTTCTGGAATCCTTATAAGAAACTCTACAACTTTTGTTACATAAAGTTTCTCAGATTCTCAATATATTTTGCTCTAGATTAAATGGAAGGTTTAATGGACTTCTTTTGTACCCACTGTTGTAGATCATTGCTGACTCTAATTTTTGGGCAGTGAGTTACTTGCTTAATGTTTAGGACTGTGTAAAAAGATCAGGACCAAAAGCCATCTCTAGATGCACTTTTTGTCCAACATTGCTTTATGCCATAAAGTGATAGAACTAATTATTCCTGCTGTTCTGTGATGTTTAATGTCATGAAACTTTTTCTGTGTTGTTGTAGTGATACCTAGAGGCCATAGAAAAATTTAGAAACATTTTTACTATATGTAACCTGTTCACATGAATTTGTGGTAGGAAAACTTCACTAATTCAAAATAATTAGTAAAGCCCTTATAAAATGTTCATCTTTTTACTATGAAACACCATAGAGTAGATCAACCTGTACAAAAAGTTTCAAACATATAAACCCTGTATAACATCCTGTAGAAAATAATCTTTTATAACATGAGCGTAGCTTGTGCCATTTATTATGCTCTAAATAGTGTACAATAAAATCTGAAAAATTTACAGTAGCACAAATATGGTTATAGCAACACCCTGTAAAATTTGTAGCATCAATACTTGCATGGTTTGTTCTGTATAAAAATAACTAGATTCTAGCAGTGGCTGTGTATTACATTTTTCATATTTAACATGCTACACAAAAATGTCTGAAATTTTTACAGTGATCTTATCTCTGCATAATGTACTTTGAATAAAAATTTTATTACCAGAAGCTAACTAGATTAGTAATTGTGTTCAACTCATTTTTGTGTTTAAAAAGAAACTAAGTTTTCAATATAACACAACCCCTTCTTCTTTAATAAAGTTAAATAGATGAAGATAAACTCTATTAACGATTACCCACGATTGATGAAGTAACTCACTCCACAACAAACTCATGTTTTATACACTGCAACTTTATCGTGAAGGAAATCATGTCGTTTAACATCACCACTACTTAAACTTGTGCATTCATGTAGAAACGACGACTCTCGCCGACGGAACGTACGAGTTGGTGCCCGCGTCCGAGAGTGAGCAGCGTGAAGCTCAAGTGAATCTAACTGAAGTTGCCGAAGACCCGAGCCCAAGTTCGGAAGAGCCCCGGACTAACTTTTCGCAAGAAGGCAAGCCCCGGAGCATGAACCCTATTTTCTCAACTTATGCAACTTATTACTCTACTTTACTTGTGCATTAAGTTTATAGGAGTTGGATGAAAACTTAGTTGCATGATCTTAGGTACCCATGCTCTGAACACTAGATACAAGGTTCGACAGAATGCTATGCTAATAGGACTCGGTAAAAGTCGAGTGATTTCCTGTCACTCGCGAGAAATTAGGAGTTGATTGTTTACTACACGCTGCAATCATAAGGACGACGAACGGGCTATGGTACGATGTTTATGTTGATGATTGAGGCCCGTCTGTTTAGTGAAAAATGCTAAGGCCGCAGTGTGTGGTAAGTGATGGTTAAGTCTTTGAACGTACTAACCACATGCCGAGAATATGGTAATCGGTAAGCTTAGTACTGGATTGAACCGAGGCCGGAATATACTCCCCACTGTCTTGAATTCGTTCACATCTAGCTAATGGCGGGTGCATCGGCCGCCATGGCCCGGCTGCGTCCGTGGTCCATGGGGAGGTGTAGTCGAGGGCGGTGGGCCTGTTCCGTGAAGCGGGAATTGAAGGGAAAAGTTGCACGTGTGACTCTAGGGAGTAACCACGTGACGTGTGTTTAGGTTTCCCTTGCAAGGTTAAGAAATTCGATTCGAATCGTCCGTTTCTCACGGCTATTGAGACTGCTTAACCACTTTTACCCACAGAGTAAGAAGAGGAACAATGATGATGAATAAACTGGTTGGATGAAAATTTAATGCTTCACCATGTATGATATTGGTTAGTTGCTTACCTAGAATGGTTAAAGAAAGCTAGAACTTGGAGCTAAAATCTGAAAGTAAGGACCTACTATATACGCTTTTTGGCAAAACAAACCCCTCAAGCCAAAAGCCTCGCATGTCTAGGAGTCGGCTAAGTATACCCCATTAGTCGGGTAAGCCTTGCTGAGTATTAGTATACTCAGCCTTGCTTGTGGCTTGTTTTCAGGTGAAACCTTCGAAGAATTGATTGCTAGGTTGACTTGGCCTTGTACTCTTCCCCCTGGTTGGTCGGTGGAATGGGATACGCCCCCGTCCAACGAAGATAATACCGAGTGACGTCTCGTACGGGCTTCATCGAGACATCCCTTATCGTCGAGTAGCTTTCGTTATTTTATTTTCCGCTGCAACTTAAACTCTGAAGAACTTCTTAGTTATGATCACTGAAGTACTTGTTTCTAAACTCAAACTTGGTCTGTAATATTCACTTATGGTAATTTTGTAATATTTGCTGGAATGTGGTATTCTCTGGGCTCATCGTCGCATGAGCATTTGTATGTACGGCGCTCGATCCGTTCACCGTGGTTGTATCGGGAGGTTATACCCGACAGACCAGTGGATTACTCCGTTTGAAGTGTAAGGTTAACCGAGGATGCCTTAATGGTGATGGTTAATACACTTGAGCCGGATTAATTCAGGTGGTTCTGCCACAGCTGGTATCAGAGCCGTAGCTGGTGCCACAGCTGGCAACAGCTGGCGCCAGAGCCAAAATACATACGTCAGAGAATGCGACAAGCCTTAAAAACTCGATTTACTAAAACTTGACTAGAAGGATGTGTTGCGAAATACGTTGGTACGTTAAGGATGGTGCCTAGTTCGTAAAGCCCTAAGGGATTATGGGAAAGTTTACTAGGTGGCTATCTAACTTCTATATATATTATCAACTGACTTCCAGCACATTACTTTCTGTCAAAACTTACTTTCATGCACAACCGACCTTAATTTCTGTAACGACGCACTCATCGCTAAGGTAAGAAGGTAAGGATCCTCAGCCAACTGAGAGAGCTTGGCCTTCCTGTCGGTGATGCGAACCGAACGCTGCCCTCAAGCAGTGGCTTACTTGAGGTGCTGCCAATATGCCAACTGTTAGTTGAACATATTGGGAGTAGAAGGTTTGGCGCAGGGTATGGCGATCGCTGTTCATACCCCCGTCTCATGACCGTACCCCCGTGAATACGCTATCTCGATAGCGTATGTTAACGTCGTCTGTACGGCGGGAATTGTACAGATATCGTTTCTATAAGTAAACGGTAATGATTACGGACGCTTTCATGAGTGCTGGCATGAAAGGTTCATGATATATATGCTTGTCGATTTTCTGCAGGTACACTAACCGCGATTACGATAAGTTAAGGAACGATTAGAAAGACTCGACTAGCTATTATAGCGAGAGCCGTATTGTGTAAGCCACCGAAACTATCTTCGTAAGACCAAAGCTATTTGGCAATTGTTTTATTTTGTGAGGACGAATAGGACGTGCATATATCATAAACATATGTATCTGAAATCAACAATGCGTTGTATAAGAGTGGTAAGGTTCTTGCGTATCTAAGCGTGGTTTGCATAAGGACTATCTAGCGAATCTGTCACAAATCTGCCATGACCGAAAAGAAAGATTTATTGACCCAAGAAAATGACCTTTTCTGGTAAAGTTCATGTTGAAAGAATTGTTCAAAATTTCGTGTTCTATCCCCTGTTCAAAAATCAAAAAAAATTCTGAACTCATGGATAGTAAGAAATAACAGAAACCACGGAATGTCAAAATTCTGTCTAGAATAAGCACTTCTGCCTCTTAAATTTTTAGGCCCCCTTCCTACAGTTTTCTGCAAAAGAGTACAACACAAAACTTGTTCCAAATTTATCCCAGTAGCTTCTGTTAAAATTTGGTAAATTTTGGCTGGGTAGATTTTCCCTGGTGCACGAAACATTAGCCCTCTGTTCACTGAAAATTCTGGGTAGACCGAGAAGTAAGACCTTAAGGGAACAGCCATCTTAGAGCCTAATCCAGCCAAAGTGTTGAATAGAAAAGTGGTGCACAAATACCTTAGAAATGCTCTGGTAAAAGTTGAGAATTTTTGGACCAGAACTTTTGAAGTTATAGGCCAGATACTATAACTCGTTCTGCTGAAAAACAGCCAACCAGCGAAGCGAAGAGCGGATCGTTTGACCATCTTAGCCATCAATTGAGCATCTTAACTGAATATCAAAGTTGTACATCCCTAAATTCCCTATCCACTGCCAAAATATGAGGAACTTTGGATGAACCTACCAGGAGTTATAAGGTTCTTATTGCAGACAGTTTTTATGCCCGTGATTCCATCCAGGACCTTTTGGAAGTCTACTATTCCGCGTTAGATCTTTTTGGAGTCATGGAAGCAATATGGATCACGTTGCTAATGAAGAACATTCGCCTTTTCAGATGGTTGGAGCAACCCGTGGTAACCCGGATGGTTTTGGTGCTAGCGCGAGTGGATCACAACCACAGCCGCCACCACCACCCAGTTTGGTTGAAGTAATGGCCGCTCAAACCGAGTTGCTTCGCCAGCTCGTGCAAGGACAGCAACACCACCAGTGGGGTGGGCAAAATGCTCCCCAACCCCAAGTTGCAGGATACACGGATTTCCTAGGGACCCAGCCTCCCTTGTTTCACGAGACGGAGGAACCCTTGGATGCGGACGCTTGGATTCGCACAATCGAGTCCAAGTTTTCTCTACTTGTGGCCCCATGTTCGGATGAAAACAAGGCCCGCTTTGCCGCGCAGCAGCTTCGCGGTACGGCTCGTCTATGGTGGGACCACTATTTTGCTATGCTCCCCGCTGATCACATTGTCACCTGGGATGAATTCAAGACTGCGTTCCGGGCACACCATATTCCCGAAGGTCTCATAGAAAGAAAGCTAAACGAGTTTTTAGCTCTCACTCAGGATAACCACACTGTACTTCAGTATGCTCAGGCCTTCAACAATCTGTGCCAATACGCGGGCTATCACGCAGACACAGATGCCAAGAAGCGTGATCGTTTCCGTAGAGGTCTGAGTACTAAACTCAAGGAACGACTGAATCTTGTCAAAGCCGACACATATAATGAGCTAGTCAACATGGCCATCACTCAAGAGGACTGTATTGAGGCTCATCGTGCTGAAAAGAAGAGGAAGGCTCTAGCTGGACCCTCGGGCGCTCAGCCACTGAGGTATCGCTTGGTGCGAAATGCTGCGCCTACAGCTCCACCGAAGGCCCCTCAGCCAGGGCGTTGGATTATCAGGCCCCCACAGCAGCCAGGCATGGTACGACCCCCGATGCCTCCACCGAATGGTCCGAGGCCCACACTGCAACAGCCTCTTCGACCCAGCCCCGCAGATCGTTGTTTCAAATGTGGGAGTTCCGGTCATTTCGCTCGCGAATGCCCTCAACCCAGGCTGCCAAATCAGGGCCAGGACTCTAACCAGAACAATAAGAACAAAGGCAAGAAGCAGACCCTCCAGGCCCAAACAGGACAGATCAACTTCACCACCCTTGCAGAACTTCCTGAAGGAGCACCTGTAATGACGGGTACATTCTCCATCCATAACAAGCCTGCAGTCATATTGTTTGATTCTGGTGCATCACATAGTTTCATTAGTGCAAAGTTTGGTGCAAAAGTAGGCTTGAATGTTTGGCACACCAAAGGGTCGTATATGATATCAACACCGGGTGGAAAAATTGCTTCCAACCAAATCATAAGGCTGGTACCGATAAAATTGGGAAGTAAAGTCATCAACACAGATCTCGTACTTTTACCCCTTGACGGCATGGATATTATTTTGGGAATGAACTGGATGACTAGGCATGGAGTCACACTGGACCTTTCTTCCCGAGCCGTTGAGATAAATTCACCTGGTCACGGAGCCACTACACTTTACCTACCATTACGGGAGTGCACAAATTCTTGCGCTTTCGTGATGAAAGGGACCAACCTAGAGAATATTCCAGTGGTATGCGAGTATGCCGATGTCTTTCCGGATGACTTACCCGGAATGCCACCAGATAGGGACATTGAGTTCGTTATTGAACTACAGCCAGGCACTGCAC
Source organism: Panicum miliaceum (assembly GCA_032594955.1). Taxonomy (NCBI): domain Eukaryota; kingdom Viridiplantae; phylum Streptophyta; class Magnoliopsida; order Poales; family Poaceae; genus Panicum; species Panicum miliaceum. The sequence continues at coordinate 40,743,224 of CM064061.1, read as the reverse complement.
CTATATCCAAGAGACCATATAGGATGCCCCCTAAAGAATTGGCAGAGCTGAAAATTCAACTCCAAGAACTGCTGGACAAAGGTTTCATTCGCCCTAGCGCGTCACCTTGGGGATGTCCAGCCCTATTCGTAAAGAAGAAGGATGACAGTTTGAGGTTATGTGTTGACTACCGACCTCTCAATGCGGTAACTGTTAAAAATAAATACCCACTTCCTCGTATCGATGTACTCTTCGATCAATTAGCTGGAGCCAGAGTCTTCTCAAAGATTGATCTTCGTTCGGGATATCATCAGATCAAGATTCGCCCATGCGATATTCCTAAGACTGCCTTCTCCACACGATATGGACTATATGAATTCTTAGTCATGTCCTTTGGACTCACCAATGCCCCTGCCTACTTCATGTATCTCATGAATTCGGTATTCATGCCCGAACTTGACAAATTCGTCGTAGTGTTCATCGACGACATCCTTATCTATTCCAAGGATGAGGAAGAGCATGCCAAGCACCTTCGCATTGTTCTTCAGCGACTCAGAGACCATCAGCTCTATGCTAAGTTTTCTAAGTGTGAATTCTGGTTGGATACTGTAAAGTTCTTAGGTCACACGATCTCCAGCGAAGGCATAGCTGTTGACCCCAGCAAGGTACAAGAGGTGATGGATTGGAAACCCCCTACCTCTGTTCATCAGATTCGCAGTTTTCTCGGCTTAGCCGGTTACTACCGTCGCTTCATCCCGGATTTCTCTCGAATTGCTAAGCCCATGACCGAACTGTTAAAGAAGGAAGTAAAGTTCGTATGGAATGAGAAGTGTGAAGAAGCCTTCCACACTCTCAGAGAGCGTCTGACTACTGCACCTGTGTTAGCTCAACCCGATAATACCAAGCCATTCGATGTGTATTGTGACGCATCAGGTACTGGTCTAGGATGTGTGCTTATGCAAGAGAATCGAGTGATTGCATATGCCTCACGAGCCCTTCGGCCCCACGAACAGAATTATCCCACGCATGACCTTGAGCTCGCAGCCGTCATTCACGCTCTGAAGATATGGAGGCACTATCTCATGGGTACACAGTGCAATATCTACACGGATCATAAGAGTCTCAAGTACATCTTCACACAAGCCGATCTGAATATGAGACAACGAAGATGGCTAGAATTAATCAAAGATTATGACCTGGAAATGCACTATCACCCCGGTAAGGCTAATGTAGTCGCGGATGCACTAAGCCGCAAGTCCCATTGCCATTGCTTATCCATGGAGTCCTACCATGGGACATTATGTGCAGACATGAGGAAGCTTAACTTGGAAATGGTTTCCCAAGGCGCTCTAAATCACACCTCAGTTGAGCCCACTCTTCACGACCAAATCGTCATGGCACAACTACATGATAAAGGAATTAACATCATCAAACAAAAACTCTCTCTAGGTGAGGAGAAGTACAAATGTTTCCGCCAGGACCATAAGGGAGTTCTATGGTTCGAAAGTCGTATAGTCGTTCCGAAGAATCGTGAACTCCGCAAGCAAATTCTTGATGAGGCACACCTCTCCAAATTCTCTATCCACCCCGGCAGTAGCAAAATGTATCAAGACCTAAGGCAAAACTTCTGGTGGACTAGAATGAAAAGGGAAATTGCTACGTATGTCTCGGAATGTGACACGTGCCAGAGAGTAAAAGCTAGCCACTTGAAAGTAGCCGGTACACTTCAACCATTACCTATACCATCATGGAAATGGGAAGACATAAGTATGGACTTCATCGTTGGACTACCAAACACTTCCCAGAAACATGATTCCATATGGGTTATCGTGGACAGACTCACGAAGACGGCACATTTTCTTCCGGTACACACCACCTATACCGCCAAGAAATATGCCGAGATCTACCTCGATCGTATTGTTTGCCTACATGGAATACCTAAGACAATTATTTCTGATCGTGGTCCTCAGTTTGTAGCACGCTTTTGGGAACAACTACAAACGTCTCTTGGTACTAAACTGATTCGCAGCTCAGCATACCATCCTCAGACTGATGGACAAACGGAAAGAGTAAACCAAATCCTTGAAGACATGCTGAGAGCTTGCGTCATCCACTATGACAAGAATTGGGACAAATGCCTACCCCTAGCAGAGTTCTCGTACAACAACAGCTATCAAACGAGTTTGAAAATGGCACCATTTGAGGCCCTGTACGGACGAAGGTGTCGAACTCCTTTGAGCTGGTCACAAACCGGAGAACGTCAAATAATTGGACCCGACCTGGTAATCGAGGCAGAGGAGAAAGTAAAAGTAATACAAGCAAATCTTAAAGCCGCACAAGCCTGACAAAAGAGCTATTCTGACAAAAGGAGAAAGCCCCTAAAGTTCGAAGTTGGCGATCATGTCTACCTTCGAGTTTCACCCACCAAGGGAGTGCGAAGATTCGGAATCAAAGGCAAACTAGCTCCCCGTTATATTGGTCCCTACGAAATCATTGAGAGCTGCGGACCCGTAGCCTACAAATTACGACTGCCCCCTCAGCTCACGGCCACCCATGATGTCTTCCACGTATCTCAACTCAAGAAGTGTATTCGAGTCCCTACTGAGATTGTGGAACAACAAGAAATATCGTTGGAACCCGACCTCTCGTATGTCGAACACCCAGTTAAGATTTTGGATCAAAAAGAAAGAGAGACCAGGAGGAAAGTGATTAGAATGTATAAAATACAATGGAATCGCCACACGGAAGAAGAAGCCACCTGGGAAACGGAGAGCTACCTGAACCAACATTTCCCCGGGTTTCTTATCTCAACCACTGGTAGGTGCACCCACGCCCACACTAAGAATTACCGAATCTCGGGGCGAGATTCTTGTTAAGGGGGGAAGGCTGTGACAACCCTGGTAATTAAAATTCCAAAATCAATGTCATTAGCCTAACTCTATGTTTTAAACCAACTAATGAGAGGGTGGAAAGAATTAAAACGAGTTCAGTTGGAATTCAAATTTAATTTGAGCACTTTGGGTTACTTTTGAACTTTTAAATTTAACTTTTAAACCATAAGCCAAATGAGATTTTGCCTGAAACCAAAGTTGTAGAACTTTTTATTTTGAACAACTTTCGTGTTCAAAAGTTTTTGAAATTCAAATCAGAAAGAGGAGAAAACGCCCTGTTTGCACCCAGCCCCCTGAAGTTTTTCAAATTCTTGCACTTAGGTCCCTCCCTCACCCCTCCCTCCTCTGCTGCACCGCACGCTCGCCCGACCGCCGCCGGCCACCTGGCCCTCGACGCCTGCGCGGCCCCAGGCGCCGAGCCAACCCCGGCGCTCTGCCTGCTGCCCGCCCCCCGCTCGGCCAACCGCGGTCGCGCTTTCTTCTCCCTCCCGCACGGCATGCCCTGCACCACCGCACTGCCTTCCAGTCGCTGGCCGCCGCCGCCTGCCCAATAGCGCACCTCCACCCACCGCCGGCAGCGCCCAATGCCTCTGCTCGCCGCCCAGCTCGCCCAACCGTGGCCGTGCTCTCCTTCTTCCTCACACGGCAGCCCGCACGGCCAGTACGACGCCACCGCCCCGACGCCCAATGGCGTGCCGCACGCCGCACGCCTCTGGCCGCCGCCCCCTTCACCCTGTGCCCCCGTCGTGCCGCCCGAGCTCCCCAACCGCCCGCCCGCGTCGCCTACACGCGACGTCGCGCCCCAGGCGCGCCCAGCGCACGCACGCCACGCGCACGACGCGCCTCTGGCCACTGGTCACCGCCGGCAGCACCAATGGCGCCCAGCCTCGCCGCCCCCCCCCCCCCCCCTCCACCTCGCGCCCCGGCCGTGCCAAGCCCACCCCCACGAGCTCCACCGGCTATAAAGCCCGGCGCAGCGCCCCTCCCTCCCCTCCTTTCTTCTTCCCCGCAGAACAGAGAGCTCCATTGCCGCCGGCGCCCCCACCTCACCGTGGAACCCTCTGCTCCGGCCCACCTCCGCCCGAGACAAGCGCTGAAACGGGTCCCCCTCAGTGCGCTGAAGCTCCCCAACCCGAGCCCCGCCGCCCTCCTCGCCGGAGCGCCGCCGTCCGCGCCGCCCCTCCGCCGCCGCCCCTGCTCTCCGCGGCCAGCCCGCCACCGGCCATCCCAAGCCACTCCAAGACCACCAATAGGTGCGCCCTGGTTCCCTCTCCGTTCTCCCCCACCTTGCCCTCGCCGCCGGCGACCGAGCTCGCCGGAATTTGGCCGGACAGGACGACCCCGCCGTGAAATTGCGACCAGGGACCACATTGCAAACGCCCAAATCTTTCTAGGGGGTTTTCTGCTAATTTTCAGGGACCCCTCTGTAAAGAAAGTTTTAACCAAATCAGTGAACTTGTAAAATTCGTATAAAATCAGTCAACTGTTCTGGAATCCTTATAAGAAACTCTACAACTTTTGTTACATAAAGTTTCTCAGATTCTCAATATATTTTGCTCTAGATTAAATGGAAGGTTTAATGGACTTCTTTTGTACCCACTGTTGTAGATCATTGCTGACTCTAATTTTTGGGCAGTGAGTTACTTGCTTAATGTTTAGGACTGTGTAAAAAGATCAGGACCAAAAGCCATCTCTAGATGCACTTTTTGTCCAACATTGCTTTATGCCATAAAGTGATAGAACTAATTATTCCTGCTGTTCTGTGATGTTTAATGTCATGAAACTTTTTCTGTGTTGTTGTAGTGATACCTAGAGGCCATAGAAAAATTTAGAAACATTTTTACTATATGTAACCTGTTCACATGAATTTGTGGTAGGAAAACTTCACTAATTCAAAATAATTAGTAAAGCCCTTATAAAATGTTCATCTTTTTACTATGAAACACCATAGAGTAGATCAACCTGTACAAAAAGTTTCAAACATATAAACCCTGTATAACATCCTGTAGAAAATAATCTTTTATAACATGAGCGTAGCTTGTGCCATTTATTATGCTCTAAATAGTGTACAATAAAATCTGAAAAATTTACAGTAGCACAAATATGGTTATAGCAACACCCTGTAAAATTTGTAGCATCAATACTTGCATGGTTTGTTCTGTATAAAAATAACTAGATTCTAGCAGTGGCTGTGTATTACATTTTTCATATTTAACATGCTACACAAAAATGTCTGAAATTTTTACAGTGATCTTATCTCTGCATAATGTACTTTGAATAAAAATTTTATTACCAGAAGCTAACTAGATTAGTAATTGTGTTCAACTCATGTTTGTGTTTAAAAAGAAACTAAGTTTTCAATATAACACAACCCCTTCTTCTTTAATAAAGTTAAATAGATGAAGATAAACTCTATTAACGATTACCCACGATTGATGAAGTAACTCACTCCACAACAAACTCATGTTTTATACACTGCAACTTTATCGTGAAGGAAATCATGTCGTTTAACATCACCACTACTTAAACTTGTGCATTCATGTAGAAACGACGACTCTCGCCGACGGAACGTACGAGTTGGTGCCCGCGTCCGAGAGTGAGCAGCGTGAAGCTCAAGTGAATCTAACTGAAGTTGCCGAAGACCCGAGCCCAAGTTCGGAAGAGCCCCGGACTAACTTTTCGCAAGAAGGCAAGCCCCGGAGCATGAACCCTATTTTCTCAACTTATGCAACTTATTACTCTACTTTACTTGTGCATTAAGTTTATAGGAGTTGGATGAAAACTTAGTTGCATGATCTTAGGTACCCATGCTCTGAACACTAGATGCAAGGTTCGACAGAATGCTATGCTAATAGGACTCGGTAAAAGTCGAGTGATTTCCTGTCACTCGCGAGAAATTAGGAGTTGATTGTTTACTACACGCTGCAATCATAAGGACGACGAACGGGCTATGGTACGATGTTTATGTTGATGATTGAGGCCCGTCTGTTTAGTGAAAAATGCTAAGGCCGCAGTGTGTGGTAAGTGATGGTTAAGTCTTTGAACGTACTAACCACATGCCGAGAATATGGTAATCGGTAAGCTTAGTACTGGATTGAACCGAGGCCGGAATATACTCCCCACTGTCTTGAATTCGTTCACATCTAGCTAATGGCGGGTGCATCGGCCGCCATGGCCCGGCTGCGTCCGTGGTCCATGGGGAGGTGTAGTCGAGGGCGGTGGGCCTGTTCCGTGAAGCGGGAATTGAAGGGAAAAGTTGCACGTGTGACTCTAGGGAGTAACCACGTGACGTGTGTTTAGGTTTCCCTTGCAAGGTTAAGAAATTCGATTCGAATCGTCCGTTTCTCACGGCTATTGAGACTGCTTAACCACTTTTACCCACAGAGTAAGAAGAGGAACAATGATGATGAATAAACTGGTTGGATGAAAATTTAATGCTTCACCATGTATGATATTGGTTAGTTGCTTACCTAGAATGGTTAAAGAAAGCTAGAACTTGGAGCTAAAATCTGAAAGTAAGGACCTACTATATACGCTTTTTGGCAAAACAAACCCCTCAAGCCAAAAGCCTCGCATGTCTAGGAGTCGGCTAAGTATACCCCATTAGTCGGGTAAGCCTTGCTGAGTATTAGTATACTCAGCCTTGCTTGTGGCTTGTTTTCAGGTGAAACCTTCGAAGAATTGATTGCTAGGTTGACTTGGCCTTGTACTCTTCCCCCTGGTTGGTCGGTGGAATGGGATACGCCCCCGTCCAACGAAGATAATACCGAGTGACGTCTCGTACGGGCTTCATCGAGACATCCCTTATCGTCGAGTAGCTTTCGTTATTTTATTTTCCGCTGCAACTTAAACTCTGAAGAACTTCTTAGTTATGATCACTGAAGTACTTGTTTCTAAACTCAAACTTGGTCTGTAATATTCACTTATGGTAATTTTGTAATATTTGCTGGAATGTGGTATTCTCTGGGCTCATCGTCGCATGAGCATTTGTATGTACGGCGCTCGATCCGTTCACCGTGGTTGTATCGGGAGGTTATACCCGACAGACCAGTGGATTACTCCATTTGAAGTGTAAGGTTAACCGAGGATGCCTTAATGGTGATGGTTAATACACTTGAGCCGGATTAATTCAGGTGGTTCTGCCACAATTTTGTACATTAATATACAAAAATACTTGGTCCAAATTAATTAGCATATTTCAACTTTGCACAAAAGATAAAATGATTTTGTTAGAAGAAGTGCACCGGTTGATCACACGTTAAAGACAATTAGCAACATGTCATAGTTAAAGAATCTCTATCTCTATCTCAGTTATGATCTGTGTTTTCTCCCTCTTCGACTATTAAATATCGTCATGCATGCGTGATTATAACACAAAAAAAGTACAGACAAACGACATATTACCTACCATCGTATGCATTTTATATGCTACTCCTCGTCGCGTTTAGTCACAATGCAACTGTAACATTCCACGGCAAAGTTTGACCAGCAAATTAAACCTAGTCAAACCAAAATGCAAGAGTTCTTCGTTTACTTATATATCTGTATAATCAGCAGGTAAACTGATAAGACCAGTAACTGATTCCTACCATATATGCACTCCTGAGAGTCTTGACCAAGTTCGTTCGGCAATCCGATATGTCGTCCGATGCAACAACAGGCGGGAACATTGCAATAGCCATTGCTAAGCAGATAGATTTTGTTCATCCGTGGATTATTCAAACGTGATCAGTGTTCAGTAAAAGAGAAATTAGTAACTTTTTTGACTGATTGGCGTCATGTCTTTTGTAATCTTCAGTGTCCGTGATCACCGGCGGGATCGTGATGATCGTGGTATCGGTGCTCGTCTACAAGTGCTACAAGCTGCGCATCATGCGCAAGTACGGTGGACTTCCGCAGCCGGCTGTGCTGCCAACGGTGGAGATGAGGACGGCAGCAGCGGCACCAATCGCCGGCCGCGGTGGCAGAACGGCGAGGATGGCTAGCGGCACGATCAGCAGCAGCAGCTATGGCGCCGTCGACGTCGTCAAGGACCGGCCCGTGAGATTCAGCTCGCTGCAACTGCAGGAATTCACCGGCAACTACGCCGAGAAGCTCGGCGCCGGCGGCTTCGGTGTGGTCTTTAGAGGCCAGATCCCTCTCCCGGATCACGGCAGCCTGCAGGTGGCCGTGAAGGTCCTCGGCAGTAACATGGGGCGGCGCGCCGAGGAGCAGTTCATGGCTGAGATCGGCACCATCGGCAGGACGTCGCACGTCAACCTCGTCCGGCTCTACGGCTTCTGCTTCTGTTGGCTGAATGAGAGATAGCTTGGCTGAATGAGAAAACATAGTAAATTTATAAAAAACAAAGATGCTTATGTTGGCTGAATTAGAGATAGCTTGCATTATTCACTACTAAAAAAACGCCTTTATATATAGTCCCAGTTGGGAATGGACTATTCTCAACCGGGGCTACCAAAAATGCACAAGCAACACCAATTCTGCAGTTCACAGGATTGAACCATGACCTCTTACCTTACGTATAACTTCTTTATCACCCCACCTACGCAATACATATAACTCTTCATGGAATTCCTTCATTTAAAACTAACCTACATACTACTACCCTCTGTCCCGATTGATAACCCCAACTGAGACTAAAGGACCCTTTACTCCCAGGTGGAGGCTTCAACCGAGAGTAAATGGTGACCCTTTAGTCCGGATTGGTGTTACCAACTGGGACTAAAAAGTTTACGCCTCTAGTTCCCGGCTGGAGCCACCAACAGGGCTAAATCACCCCCCCCCCCCCCCCCCCCCCCGCACACACCCACACCCCACACCCACCCTGCTAGCCGTTGGACCGGGACTAAAGTCTTCATTCATTAGTCCCGGGCCCAACAACAGCCAAGACTAATGTTAAAGATCAAAGACCATTTCTGTACTAATGATTGACTTTTAGTGAATTATACATAGAATGAAGAAAAAGAGAGAAAAAATTTAGTGCACAGCTACGTTGAAGAAACAGATATTAATAATCTTGTTCCGCCCGTGGGTATATACTGGAAGAGGTGTTCACTCTTTCTTTGGTTGGAGAGTACCTGTTTGAAAGGGAAGGGATGACGGTTATTAGAGAGATTGTTATATGGATTAGTTGTGCTGATTTGTTGTAGTGTGGACGTGGGCTTGCTCGGTATGCAAAGGATTTTGTCGCTTGCTCATTGATTGCATATACAGGAAACTTCAGGCCACATCTTCACCGGGTGCTTCCTGCCCAATCAACAATTTATTTGACTGTCGCCTCACTCCTCTGTTGGTCATAACTCATAAGGAAGCTTCCGTCTGGAGGACAATATTGTCAAGCAAGGTCACCATCTTCTTTATTCTATGGTCTTCATCCAAGGCAGAAATACTCTTCGTGTTTCTCATTGCATCGCTTTCAAAACATTTTGGAGTGCAAAAAATCTTTTCACAGATGAGCACCGTGCTGTGTGCATCAGATTGAAAATGCAGCCCTTAACTAATACAGAAATATTCTCCATTCGGCTAATCCGTGCCTTGATTTTCCGCGACGGATCTTGTATGGATTTAGAAATTTGAAAGTTCGTCACTTTTACCTACGTACTTAAACGGAGACCAACTTTCTATGAAAATTGTAGGTTTCAACGCGGTCTACAACTTTGTAGTTGAAAGTCTTTAATCATTTAGATGTTCAAAAATTATAGTTTCAGATTGTATTTTTGTTAGTGCCACTTAGAGATACCAAACATAAACCTCTAGTAGATGGATCACTTGTACTCCCCCCTACTATTAAATATTGTCATATTCCCTCCATCCACGAAAGAATGCAATTCTCACTTTTCGATAAATTAAATAGTTTGAACTTTCACTAAAATTATATAAAAAGAAGTAATATTCATGATACAAAATAAGTACCACTAGATTAGTTGTAGAATAATTTTTTATAATAAATTTATTAGAGATATAAATATTAATATTATTTACTATAAATTTGGTCAAACTTGAACTAGTTTGACCAGCACGGATCCCATAATTACATCCTTGTTGCCGCAAAATTCGACGCGATGAATCTTGCGGAGCACGACACGCTAAGACCTGAGAGCTTTGCTTATCTCCAATGGAGGTCCTGCTCTCTTTAGGTTTGATGTCAATCTGACCTGTAATTGATAAAGAAAAGAAATTTAATCAGTAAACAAGGAATGTATCGGCTAGAATTTCGAATAGTTCCAAAAGCAGAGTATCGGACAAGCTGTCCGATAGATAAATGCAACAATCAGCTATAGAGCCGATTCAATAAAGAATGAGCAAATTAAACTAAACAAGAGATTAAAATTATGGCAGCCTTGCTCAATTCAAAAGAAATCAGATAACTTGGTAGATTAACTAAATAAAATTACATCGATGCGCCGGTAACTAACGCTTAGATAAATCTGATAAGATGATACTTACAAGCAAACCGAAGATCGGACCTAACCATGCAGCCCTGTTCATCGAAGGATACGCACAGAGTTCTACGTTACTCCTACTCCTAAGGTTTGACGTGACGCAGAAAAGAATGTTGTATTGATGTCTTGGATGATGTTCCGTTACAAACCCTAAGCTTTAATATTTATAATCCGAACAGATGGATTCCTAACCGAAAATGACAAGCTAAACAAAATCTATTATATTTACAAGACTTTCCAAAAGAGAATCAGGCTCCCCAACTCTTCTGCTGACGTCATCATCATAGCCGGATTCAAACCTGTTGGCGCTAAAAATCGGCCGGAAATCGGCCAAAGACCTTCAGCGTCAGACACACGACCTAGGAGAATCTGCTTAACTCCTGTTCGGGTGATCGCCCTGGTGCGGTTGCGCGGCGTGCCAGTCAATCCGACCTGTTGATTGACAAGGAAAGAAACGTATTAAATTCGGGGTCTCGATCGGCTAAAGTTCTGATCTGTCCTGAAAAGCGTATCGGCGAATCGGCCGATTTGCTATGAAGATGATCGGCTATAGATCAGCCGATAATCACGTAGCGATTGCAAAGAAACTACTGGAGCAACTTAAACAATCACCACAGATACAACACTCGAAATAGATCTAATCGGCTATATGATGATAAATAAGAAAAAATAATGATAAAGCTGACAGTTCGATCTCAAGCAGGATAACTGATGATAAAACTAGAACAATAGGTAAACCTATAATTCTAGTACATATCGATAACTGGTGAATAAATCTAAACGAAACAACGGTGATGCGCCCAAAGTTAAAGCTTAGATATTATTCGATAAACGGAACCTACCAATTGGCCGGAGATCGTGTTGATGCAGTCCTGCCAACCCGTACGAACTCGTGAAAGAAAAAGATGTATTGGCGAAGTCGCCGACTTGAAAGTAAAGTACGATAAAAAAGTAGATTGTTTGTATTGATTGATGTGTCTTCTACAAAACCCTGACTGCTCCTATTTATACCCTAGGACTAAGACTCCTGATCTATCACGATCCGTTACAAACTTGATTTAAATAAAAACTACTATATCTATAAGACTTTCCTAAAGTAAACGGGCTCCCGCAGGATCTTCTGCTGCCATCTCCTAGTCCAATCTGAACTCCTTCCATTGCTCCTCGACCGAGTCGGCGTCGTTCTTTGACCAACGTCAGGTCATCTTTGACTGGGATCCTCTGTCATCTTGACTCAACATCCCCTCTTGGGATTCCGTTGGCTTCATCCCCTATCTGTTGGCGCAAGCCCATATTGGTCCAAACGCTCCAGCCTTTCAATCGACTGACCCCGACCAACTCCATTCGCCAATCGCCCGAAACACTGCAGCGCCAATCGGCTGATTCCTAACTGTAGCATCAATCGGCCGATTCCCAATTATAGCCTTTAAGTCTGCCGCATCGGCCAATATCCTCCTTCCCTGACACCGATTCAACACGTGTCAAAATCTGGCGTCAACACATGCCCCCTAGTTTCGGAGTAAAACATGACTTTTACTTCGAAATTCATTTTTAATCTCTCCTCCAAAACAAACGCGGCAAAAATCTCCTTCTGTTTCGCAGTCTTCTACATGATGATTACAATCTTTTCGAACTGGGCGCCTGAGACAACTGTTCCACAGGAATTCGTGTAGACGGCGCGGTAAAAATCCCTCTTTTACCCCTTCTCTCTCGAACCGTCTTTAAATACTGGTGTTCTCCGCCGCTTCTTCTCCACGAGCTTAGTAATTTCCTCCCCAGCGAATCAATTTCTATCTTCTCCCAGCGCCCTTTTGGTTTCCAACCGCATTCTCCGGCGATCCTTCTTTCGTCTACATTCCACTTCATTCCTTCAATGGCGGCACCATCAGCAACTCCACCAACTAAGGAGGCTCCGCCAGCAACTCCATCGGCGACGGCGATTCCATCAGCGATTCCATCGGCGACGATGAGCTTCATCCCGGAGGTAAACATCCGAAACTTTCCCTTTTTACTTTTTACCGCCCATGCATCTTTTAGATCTATTCTTAGTTCCTCCCTTTTTACCTTTTTTAGGCAGTTAGACACCAAATCACCATTCCCCTTTCCGAAGCTCCTGGTCTCATCTGCTTAGGCCCTATGGGGAATCCAGACCCGACTGATCTGATTAACTTAGAAACCCATAGAATCCCTTTCAAGCAATCACCTATGGATTTGGGTCAGTGGTCAGGCACTTTTAGATCTTGGCCGAATGAAACCCCCGGCTGGAAAGAGTGGTACCAAAGAATGGCCAACTCTAAGAGAGTTCAATGGGATGAATTAAAAATCGGCCAGTGCATCAATCTCTCTTTGTCCCAGATGGAGAAGAATGAACCCTTGGTAATAGCAGCCTCCTATTTCTGGTCTGACGCGCTCAACACGTTTCTCTTTGGGCATGGACCCATGGCCCCAACTCTAGCCGATGTCCTGATGCTGACCGGCCTTGACATTTCCTCCCCCGATACACCCTTTGATTATCTGATCAAGACGACCCATCGACTAGAGACGAAAGGAATCGGCGGGTGGAAAGGGTATATCAACAGAAACATGAGGACCGGGATGATTTTGGAGAGAGAACATTCAGCGTTCTTGATGATGTGGCTAGAGAAGCACCTCTTCTGCGGCAGAGCGGTTGGCCCTTCTTCCATTACACGAGCTCTGGCCGAAGCCCTGTCAAGAGGATCCGCCATCCCTCTCGGGAAGCATCTGCTAGGATCGGCCTACCACATGATGCACCAGATCAGCGTCAAACTATCAAAGGGAGAGCCGATTGGTAACCCTGGTGGCCCCTGGTGGTTTATCACCCTCTGGCTCAACTTGTACATGAGCATAAACTCCTAACAGCAGATAGAGACCAAGACATTCCCCAACATCGAGTTAGAGGAGAACCCCACAGTACGACGACGGTGCACCACTTTTGACGAAGCGGCATCAGTTTTTCCTGGTTGCCAGTTCACCGCCACCCAAACAGCCGAGTATTTCAGATGTTTTTACAACGGCTTTAGTGAAGAAACCACCAGTTGGTACTCGTACCAGAGAACAGAGCCACTTTTTGAACTTCCCTTCTGCTATGACTCGACGTCCAACTCCTTTGATAATGATCTCATGGACGCCTTGATCAAACCAGGGATCTTACCAGCGAACTTCTTCTCTGGGAAAGACTCTCCAACTTATGAGTTTTACAACCCATCAGTTGCAGGACGGCAGTTTGGCCTTGGTCAGCTGCCGATTCAAGTTTATTTTGTCGGCCGCGCAAAATTTTGAGATGAGCTCACTAAGGGCCTTGACTACAGTCGGCTGTGCAATTTAGTGCCGGACTCCAGTACCATTGATCTAAGCAATTGGATAGTGGCTCCTTTTGTTGTTCAACAATTCAAGTTATGGTGGGCAGAATGGAAGCAGCATCTCTTTTGTGCATCTCCTTCAACATATTGCAATGATCTGGATCCTGACAACACCGACTCAAACGCAGCGGTACTGCCCTCTTCTCGGCCGATTTCGATGTTATTCCTTTTTATGCTACAAATTTGCCGCTAACTCTTATTTCCCTTTTCAGTCCGAAAGTCGACTTCCCCCGACGTGGAGCCGAAGTGGTAGGCCGATAGAGAATAGCCGCCCATACACACCATTCCCACTCATCGGCTACCATGCCCCAACCATCAAAGGCATCATCACCGGCCGATTGAAACAAATGCCGAAGAAACCCTCCTTAAAGAAGACGAGCCGCCGAGTGCGTGCCCGTATAGAACCGGCTGATCAGTCGGCGGCGGCATCGGCTGAACCTTTAGCTGCACCGACTCTGCCGATTATTGAGGAAGTCGATCCCCAAGCTGCTACAGAAGCTGGAGCGGCTGCTGCATCATTGCTAGTAGAAGCTGTTCAGGTAATTTCGCATACCTCACATCCTTCTAAGTATTCTGTCGATATTAACTTCTTCTTTTTGTCAGGCTGCGCAAATCACCCCAGTGCAATCTCCGCAGCAATCGGCTACATCCCAGGCGGAAACCGGAACGCCAGCAATTCCTCCCACCGAGGTAGAGAGTCTCTTAACTCAATTTTTTGATACTTAACCAAAAACTAACCGATTTTTTATGCAGGCTATCCTGGGTGCATCGATTGTACCTTTCCAACAACCATCGGTCGGACGACTCACAGAGGTACGGCAGTCATTATATATCATCAGACTTAATCACTTGCATTATACTTATAAAATCCGCTTCCCATACCTTTCCAGGAGGCTAGCCCGAGCAGGGCACCGATAGTCGTCGAATCTTCTTCTTCTGATGAGCCAATCGCGCCAGTTCCCGAGATGAGGGTGGCACTCCCGCTAGCGCAAGCAGAAGAAATCCGCTTCAAAGAGGTAAGGAACTTGTCACCCAAATCAGCCGATTTCCCCTTACCGTCGGCTAATCCGTATTTTTATATTTTTTTTATTCTTTCACAGGAGCAGGACAGTCCCAACAACAGTCTTTTTTCTTTTGCGGTTGCACTTTCTGATGATGAAGAGGTTGCCTCACGCCAAGTCACACTGAGCTCGATCCCTGATGACGTCCGTGCCAAGCTTGAGAGCATACGGACCCTCCTCCAAGACGACATCGGCCGACCAGTGGAAGACGCCTCGCCGATTCAGCAACTTCTTAGTGAAATCAGAGGCCGAATTCCAGAGGAAGCAAAAGAGGCTCCGGTACCTGCCGCATACATAGAGTCAATGCAGATTCCAGTGTTCAGGGCCTTGCACCGTATGGCCGATCGAGCCAAACTAGCAAAAGCCCGCGAGGAGGAAGACTCCTACAAACATCGAGCTCAAGAGGTGCATCGACGAATCAGCTTCCTTGAAAGCTCTCGTCCAGATATCGTCGGTGCCATAGACCTCCTTAAACGGCGAAGGGCAGAGCTAGCCAAGGAGATGGAGCAGGTGACCCAGGCCATAGCTGCTGAAGAGAAAAGACTCCAAGACCTCCCATCCGTCATCACCGAGCTGAAGCAGGAGAGGCAGAACCTGGCCCACGAAGCAATAAAAATCCATCGTCAAATGCCAGAAGTTCCTGAATCGGTTGATGATGACCAGAGAATCTTAGACTCGGCCAATCAAGTTAGGCAACGAGCGGTTGCGGCTATTGATGCCCTCCTCGGGTGAACTGTAAAAGTACTGAATGTTCTGTAAACATTTAATGTCCTCTTGCTGTTGACGTGTGGATTCAAACTTGGACCGTCCTCTTCGGCAGCTTTTCATTTATTAACCCTTTTATTCCGATGGGACGCATCCTACCATTCCTTCACCCTCTTCCTTCTATAAGTATGAGGCCCCGTATCGTTTCCAAAGGCGTTTGCATCGCCCGTCTTCTTTTCCTCTAACGACTTGATCTCCATCCTCCCAGACTAGATGCCAAGATGTCTTCTTCGTCTTCTTCCTTCTCCGTCAACCAGGTACGAAATCTTCCTTTGTTTCTTCTCTTGACATTTCAATCAATCTGACGTTGGGTGGTTGTTTGCTCCCCTTTTAGCCGAAACGCCTTAGCCCCAGTCTGGAACGAGCGATTGAAGTCATGCATTCAGACGGACCATTGTCGCAGGCGTACAGAGATCTGATAAAGGCTCATTTGGAAGAACTCAAAGATCATGTCCCCGTTGACGTCCAGAAGATCTGGGACCATATAGACGCTAACTGCTCCAGGCGGCCGCCAACTAAAAGGAGTCATCCACTCCCTCGCTCAGTCGCCCTTGAAGATGCTGCGGCGGGGACATCCCAACCACCTCTCGTCAGGAGCCACCCAGTCCCTTGTCAAGTCGAGGTTGAAGCTGCCATGGAGGATCTGGAGGAAAAGAGCATCTGCTTCTTGATAGAACTAGGCCGGATCGAGAGGGAGATTAAGAAAAAGCATGGTCAATAAATATGTTGGTACTTTTGTTCTAAGGACGACTTGTACCATGTCGGCCATGTACCCTGCTATTCTTACCGAATAATAAATTGGTTAGACTAATCGAATGTTTCGTCCTTAAGGCGATGTGATCTTTGCATCGCCTATATAGACAGGAGCCAATAGGAGTTGGCCACGTTGTCTTGATGCACCCTATCGTAAGTTATGCATCCACCCATATACTAGGATAGTACCTCTTCAGATATCTCCCGTTTAAGGCTCTTGTGAATTCTTCCCTTTCGATAGTTTCTAGTATATATGAATTTCCCGGAGCACATCGTCTGATTTTATATGGCCCTTCCCAAGTGGGCGACCATTTACCGAATTTGGGATCCTTAGACCCTATCGGCAGCACCAACTTCCATACTAAATCTCCTTGGGAGAATTGTTTGACCTTGACCTTCTTTTCATACCACCTAGCCACCCTTTTCTTGTTTTCTTCAATGCTGATCAGGGCCCTTAATCGCTGACCCGCCAAATCGTCGAGCTCTCTCTTCATGAGGAGGGAATAGTCATCGGCCGTCAACTGATCTTGAAGCGATGTGCGCCTCGACCCCGTCCTTAATTCCCAAGGCAATACTGCCTCGTGACCACATACCAACTGATAAGGAGATATCTTAGTGGCCCCGTGGCAGGCCATCCCGTAAGCCCATAGAGATTCGGTTAAAGATAGGTGCCACTTCTTGGGTTGTTCCTCTATCTTCCTCTTGATCAACTTGATTATCCCCTTATTGGACGATTCGGCCTGGCCATTGGCTTGAGCATAATACGGAGAAGAATTCAACAATTTAATCCCCATATCGACGGTGAATTCTTCGAACTCTCCTGAGGTGAACATCGTTCCTTGATCAATCGTGATGGTTTGAGGGATGCCGAACCGATAAATAATATGGTCCTTTATGAAATCGATCATAGCGGCCGATGTCACGGCCTTTAACGGAACTGCCTCCACCCATTTGGTAAAATAGTCAGTGGCTACTAATATACACTTGTGCCCTTTGCTTGATGGAGGATAAATCTATCTGATGAGGTCTATTCCTCAACCTCTAAACGGCCAGGGTTTGATTATCGGATTCATAGCCGAGGCTAGTGCGCTTAGCACATTGCCAAACTTCTGACAGTCTTGACAACCTTTATAGTATTTAAAACAATCTTCGAGAATCGTCGGCCAATAATACACGTTGTTTCTGATCATCCACTTCATCTTGTGAGCCGATTGATGGGCTCCGCATACGCCCTCGTGGATTTCTCCCATCAGGACCTTTGCTTCTTCCGTTCCCAAAAATTTGAGTAGAACCCCATCAATCATCCGGTAAAATAAATCGTATTCGAGCAACACATATTTCGTGGCTTGAAAACGCACTCGCCGATCCACTTTCTTGGACGGATCTTTTAAGTAATCGGCGATCTCATTTTGCCAATCGTCGGCCGCAAGTTCTAGAGTCATGGCGCCTTGAATCGGCCGATACCCAGACGCGTGTTGGGCAAGCCTATTGGCCTCTTCATTGTAATTTCTGGGAATGTGCTCAATAATCGTAGACTTGAATTCCTTTAACAGTTGGAGGCAATCTTTGTAGTAAATCCTTAAGACATCATCTTTGCATTCAGATCTCCCTGTTAATCGATCCACAATGAGCATGGAATCCCCAAAAATTTCCACCGCATCGGCTTTGATTTCTCTTAACAATTGGAAACCTTTTAGGACAGCTCGGTATTCCGCCTGGTTGTTGGTCGCGGATGCCTCTATCGGTAGAGAGAAATCATAACTTGCCCCCCGAGGCGATATGAGAACGATGCCGATTCCCGATCCGGCCCCACACGAGAAACCATCGAAGTATAGAGTCCATGGAACTGGTTCAACGACAGCGATTTCCGGTCCACAATGCTGAGCCACGAAATCGGCCATGACTTAACCCTTGACAGCTTTGGCCGATTTGTACCTTAGGTCAAACTCTGACAGAGCCAGGATCCACTTTCCAATCCGTCCTTTCAAAATTGGCAATGATAGCATGTATTTCACCACGTCATCCTTGCATACGACTATGCACTCTACCGATAACAAGTAGTGCCTGAGCTTGGTACACGAGAAATATAGACACAGGCACAGCCGTTCCACCGGGGAATATCTCGTTTCTGCGTCCAGGAGTCTTCTGCTGACATAATATATTACCCGTTCTTTTCCTTCGAACTCCTGTGCCAACGCCGATCCGATAGCCCGCTTGTCGGCCGATAAGTATAGTTTGAACGGCTTGTCGGCCTGTGGCGGGACTAATACAGGTGGCGAAATTAGATATTGCTCGATGTCTTCTAATGCTTTGCGTTATTCTTCTCCCCACACGAATTCCTGATCGGGTTTCAATTTCAACAAAGGAGTGAAAGCTTGAATATGCCTGGACAAGTTGGATATGAATCTCCTGATAAAGTTGATTTCGTCAATTAGGGACTGCAGCTCAGTTTTATTCTGCGGGGCCACAACCTTATTGATAGAAGCTATGATCTTCCGGTTGACTTCTACCCCGCGCTCATGGACCATGAATCCTAGGAATTGTCCGGCCGACACACCGAATGCACACTTGTTCGGATTCATTTTCAACCCATGCTTCCTTGTGCACTCCAATACCTCTCGTAAATCGGCAAGATGTTCTTGATGACCTTTTGACTTGACCACAACATCATCGATATAGATTTCTACCAATACACCAATAAGCTTGTGAAAGATATAATTCATAGCCCGTTGGTATGTAGCGCCGGCATTCTTTAATCCAAAGGTCATTACCACCCACTCGAATAAACCGAAGTGGCTCGGACACCTGAAAGCCATTTTTGAAATATCTTCTTCGGCCATTAATATTTGATTGTACCTAGCATTACCGTCCATGAAACTGATGACCTTTTGTCCTGCGGCGGCATCTATCAAGACGTCGGCTGTCGGCATTGGATACCCGTCCATCGGTGTAGCCTGATTTAGGTTCCTGAAGTCGATGCATAGGCGCAACTTTCCATTTTTCTTGTATACGGGTACAATATTAGAAATCCACTCGGCTTAATGGCACTGCCGAATAAATCTCGCTTCAATCAATCTTTTAATCTCAGCCTTTATATTAGGTAGAATTTTAGGGTTGCATCATTATGCAGGCTGCTGATATGGCCGATATCCTGGTTTTATAGGCAACCGGTGTTCGACTATGGATCGGTCTAGACCAGGCATCTCATGGTATTCCCAAACAAAGTAATCTTTGAATTCTTTTAATAAACTTGTCAATTTACACTTGTACTTGGGATCCAAGCTAGCACAAATATACGTCGGCCTTGGCTTGCTGCCATCTCCTAAATCCACCATCTCCAATGAATCGGCCGACGTAAATCCGTGCCCAAGCTTCCCGTCTTCTCGGACGAACTAATCCATCTAGTCTGAATCTTCAAAGCCGACTGCTCGGATCGGCTGTAGGCCAAAATCGGACACTTTCAGGAAATCGGTGTCCCAAGTTCTACCGGATATACACTTGACGTGTTCGCAGCTCCACTGTTGCATATCGGCCGCAGCAACACTGTAGGCGGAATCGGCGGTGACTATCTCGGTATTGTCGCCGACCCACTGTACAAGGCATTGGTGCATCGTAGACGGGACGCAGCAATTCGTGTGTATCCAATCGCGACCGAGCAACATGTTGTAGGACCCTTTGCCATTAATAATAAAAAAGGTAGTGGGAAGGGTCTTACTGCCGATGGTGAGGTCGACGCAGAGCGCTCCGCGGGCGGGAGACATGTTGCCTTCGAAGTCTTTGAGCATCATGTCCATCTTGGTCAGATCTTCGTCGCTTTTGCCCAACTTTCGGAACATGGCATACGGCATGATGTTGACTGCAGTGCCTCCGTCTACTAGTAGACTGGTGACAGGTCATCCGTTAACGTGTCCTTTGAGGAATAGAGCCTTGAGATATTGTCGTTTTTCGTCTTCCGGTTTCTCAAAAGTGGCTGTCATTGGCTCCAAAACCAATTAAGCCATCTGCTCCTCCATCCTTGCCGCGTCGTCTCGATCGGCGGGCGCCATGAACTCCATCGGCAAGATGAACACCATGCTGACGTCAGCTGCTGATTCTTGATTGTTGCCTTCCTTATTTTTGTTTCTTTTGGGGCGCCAGACTCGAGGCCTGTCGTCTTTCTTATCCACCATCTGCCTCTGCTCTTCCTCTTGTTGTTCCCATTGGCGCAGACGTTGGATCCTTCATTTTTGAGATTTGGACAGTCCATCAGGGCACCACCTGGGGTTCACCGGTTTGGCCGGCGGTTTGGCACGCTCCCAGTCTAGTTCCCGTCCTAGGGGGTTCTCACCTGACACCCTAGCGTCGGCCATTTCTTCTAGCCGATCGTGTGCGCTGGCTCTACCCCCCAGTCGCTTGTGTTGGTTGATCCTGCCCCTCGGCTGATCATACTGTTCGAGCCTACCCCTTGGCCGATCATGTCGGTCTACTCTGCCCCCCATCCGATCATGCACCGAAAGGCGCTGACCCTCTTGTTCGCGTCAGTTTTTGCTGATCGGCTCTGATCCTCAGCGTGACCACTTGAGCGGGCGATCGTTGCGTTATGGTCCGCTGCACTCAGGGCAATTATCAGCTGATGGTAATCTGAGGTTATTTTCCCAGCAGTGGATGAAGAACGGGCATCGCCAATAATCTTCGTGTCGGCGTATCATCTCTTCGCGGTGTCTCGACGTTTCCTGCTGCCACTGATATTTGTTGAGTAAAAATTGGGAGGTGACGGGTCAACGCGATCGCTCTGATCCTTCGCCCTCATCTTCAACTCGTCTTTTCCCTTTGACATTGTCCATCGTAGCTTGATTTCTGGGGTCCACGGCACCGCTTCTTTTAGCCGATTCCGATGTCAGCACCTTGGTTTGAGGCGAGTTTTTTCCCGTGTCAACCATGTTAGCAGGGAAAGGATGCTGATCAATTTTCATCGTCTTTACTATCTTCGCCGGGACTTCGAATTTGAGTCTACCTTGCTCAATGGCCGGGACAGAAGATTTTGCACTCGTTTGTGTCGTGAGACGTGGCATTGTGCCACTTGCAATATTTCATCTTTTTGAGCTGTTCTGCCGACGGAATGGTGTGGTAAGGTGAGAGCTTGATCTGCACCTCTTGGAGAAGTAAGTCGAAGATTTTGTCGGCCTTTGACGTGTCAAAACCAAACGCTTCTGGTTCTTTCTTCCCGAAAGGGCATGATATCGGTTTCTTCCCTTTGACCCATTCTGCTAGGCCGATTTCCTCTTCCTCTTCAGATTCAGATCCCTCCAAATACGTGACCTTTTTCTAAAAATTCCTCCGCTGATCAAACGGACGTACTTCTTGATCGGCCAATTGGTGAAAGATCTGACTTAAACTTTCAAACTCCTATGAGGCGTACCTCTCCTTGATGTGTAGCAGGAGACCTTAGAAGGCGATATCGGCCAGCTGAGCGTCGGTCAGGGCTAGGGTATAGCATTTATTTCTGACCTCTCTGAACCTCTGTACGTAATTAGTTACTGGTTCATCGCTTCTCTGCCTGAGGCTGGTCAGATCTGAAAGCTTCATCTCGTGGACTCCCGCGTAGAAGTACTTGTGGAATTGCTTCTACAGATCGGCCCAAGTAACGATGGAATTGGGTGGTAGCGTAGTGAACCACTGGAAAGCCGACCCAGATAGAGACTACGAGAATAGACGCACCCGCAGAGCATCTTGTGTGGCGGCCTCCCCGCACTGGATGATGAATCTATTCACGTGCTCCACAGTTGAGGTGTCATCCAGCCCTGAAAACTTGGTGAAGTCAGGAACTTTGTACCGATGGGGAAACGACAGTAGATCGTAGGCAGTTGGGTATGGCGTTTTGTACGTATAGGTTTGTACCTTCGGCTTCAACCCGAATTGGTCTTGAATCACCTCCGCTATCCTCGTTGTCCAATCCGCTTGCTGCTGATGAACAACTGGTTGGGGGATCGGCACATGTAGATGGATCGGCGGTAGGGTGGCCGATTGATGGATCAAAGCGTGTGGTGGATTTTGCGGCAGCGTGGCTGGCTGAGCGGTTGACAGCTGGTGGCGTAGCGAATCTGCCGCCCCATTGTACAGCATCATCAGCGCCGCGCTTCTGAGTGTTTCCGCAGCATCTATCCCCCTGCCGATTTCTGACATGGCCGGTTGATATTGAGGGACTGTCGGCCGAACAGCCGATTGGAACGGTGCCTGGATCGGAGAGCCTCCATGACCGGCTAACTGGTCCAGAACAGCCGCCGTTGCTGGTGCCCCCCAAGGTACTGAGTTTGAGGGCAGTGTTTGCACGGATGAAATCTGGGCAGACTGAGGCGACGCGCGTGATCGAAAGCATGGCGCGCCGTTATATCCTGGAGGCATTGAAGGTAATGAAGTGTTGTATCCTCCGTGTTGTGTTGATATCGGCTGAGGAGCCGAGTGAGACGTGCCTGGTAAGCTTCTGACTGGAGCTACAATAGGTGGGGCGTATGTTGGCCCTTGATATCCCTGACTCCGCTGACCAGAGAACTGATGATGGCATTGTATACCGTGTTGGTCATTACTGAGGATTGGTCGATAAAAGCCTGATAAACGGACTGTTGAATCATATCGGACATCTTGCCCGAGCCCTCAACGATGGTGATCTGGCGGGGAGTTGGAAGAGGAGCTTTCTTGACGGTCTCCCCGCTTCTGGTACGACTGAAAGATTGCAGGTATACCTTCTTGTAGTCTTCTAGGTGTCTTGCCAGTTCTTCTTTCTGGTCGTCATTGAGATCTGCCTCCGTAACCTCAATGATGTTGTTTTCAGAGATTTCGGCGGTCTTTAACATGTTGGATATTGAGGTGGTCCCACAAGGCGTGCCAAAAGTGTGTTGGCGCTAAAAGTCGACCGGAAATCGGCCAATGACCTTCAGCGTCGGACACACGACCTGGGAGAATTTTCTTAACTCCTGTTCGAGTGATCGCCCTGGTGCGGCTCGCGCGGCGTGCCAGTCAATCTGACCTGTTGATTGACAAGGAAAAAAACGTATTAAATTCGGGGTCTCGATCGGCTAAAGTTCTGATCTGTCCCGAAAAGCTTATCGGCGAATCGGCCGATTTGCTATGAAGATGACCGGCTATAGATCAGCCGATAATCACGTAGCGATTGCAAAGAAACTACTGGAGCAACTTAAACAATTGCCACAGATACAACACTCGAAATAGATCTAATCGGCTATATGATGATAAATAAGAAAAAATAATGATAAAGCCGACAGTTCGATCTCAAGCTGGATAACTGATGATAAAACTAGAACAATAGGTAAAACCTATAATTCTAGTAAATATCGATAACTGGTGAATAAATCTAAACGAAACAACGGCGATGCGCCCGAAGTTAAAGTTTAGATATTATTCGATAAACGGAACCTACCAATTGGCCGGAGATCGTGTCGATGCAGCCCTGCCAACCCGTACGAACTCGTGAAAGAAAAAGATGTATTGGCGAAGTCGTCGACTTGAAAGTAAAGTACGATGAAAAAGTAGGTTGTTTGTATTGATTGATGTGTCTTCTACAAAACTCTGACTGCTCCTATTTATACCCTAGGACTAAGACTCCTGATCTATCATGATCCATTACAAACTTGATTTAAATAAAAACTACTATATCTATAAGACTTTCCTAAAGGAAACGGGCTCCCGCAGGATCTTCTGCTACCATCTCCTAGTCCAATCTGAACTCCTTCCATTGCTCCTCGACCGGTCGGCGTCGTTCTTTGACCAATGTCAGGTCATCTTTGACTGGGATCCTCTGTCATCTTGACTCAACATCCCCTCTTGGGATTCCGTTGGCTTCATCTCCTATCTGTTGGCACAAGCCTATATTGGCCCAAATGCTCCAGCCTCTCAATCGGCCGACCCCCACCAACTCCATTCGCCAATCGCCCGAAACATTGCAGCGCCAATCGGCCGATTCCTAACTATAGCGTCAATCGGCCGATTCCCAATTGTAGCCTTTAAGTCTGCCGCATCGGCCAATCTCCTCCTTCCCTAACGCCGATTCAACACGTGTCAAAATCTGGCGTCAACAAAATCGTATCCAGCCATATCACAGCCCAACCCATCATCTTTCGTCCTGACATTTGGACCAAAGTTTTCTACGATTGGGGCCCATAATCTCTAGTGAACTTTCCTTAACCCGCATTGGCCTTATTCCTTACCATAATTGTAACTTGCAAAATTTTGGTGTCAACAATTCTTAGCACAGGACAAATAAATTAGTCCCTCCATCCCAAGAAAATAAGTCATTGTAGGATTCAAAATTTTACCAAAAAACAAGTCATCTTTCCCTATTTAGAAGGTACATGTGCATGCAAGAATCAATTAGTGCCAAATATGGATAATAAATAGAGGCAAACATGGTTATTTTACCTTCTTGTTAATTTATCCTAGAATTCCTAGGATGACTTATTTTTTGGGACGGAGGGAGTATCTTTGTATGCAGAGCATCTCCAACAGTCCTCCAATCTCCAATCTAACTACCATATTGGGAGAGTAGATAAGAAAATAGTGCTCCAGCAGTTTCCTAAAATCTTTCCCTTTTCACAATAATTATTGGATCAACCCAATAATTCACCTCAACTCTCCCTAAATAAAGGGGGAGTTGTGACTCTCCCAATAAGGTAGTTGGATTGAGAGAAGGTTATTGGAAGACTGCAAAAGCAAGTCCCCCAATAATCCTAAAACTTCAAATGGGACATCTCTCAATAACAGTTATTGGGAAATAATTATTGGGGGAATGTTGGAGACGCTCTTGCACTACTACACGTTACTTGTAAAGTACACCTTACTTGTAACGTTTAGTCACAATAACGCAACAGTAACTTTTCCACGGCAAATATTTACTAGCAAACCTAGTCAAACCAAAATGCATGAGCTCTTCCTTTATTTGCCATGAGCTGATCGATCTTTCATTTATATCGGTATAATCACTAGGTAAACTAATAACAAAGAAGAGCCTTTTGTATTTACAAGAAGGCTAATGGGAGCGCACTTGTGTTTCTGGATCCACATATGTTGATCGAAAATGATATTCCAATGCTTGAGTCTGTTAAATCTTCATTAAGAAAGAGTTTCTAAATAAAATATGTAGGATATGCGGTATACATTTTGGCCATAAAGATCTATAGGGATATATCAAATAGACTAAGTGGATTAAGTCAAAATACTGCATTGATAAGATATTGATTCAGTTCAATATGCAAGATTCCAATAAAGGTTTCTTGCCAATGCCACATGGTATTACTATTACCATGAATCATACAACACTGGATTAGCACTACTACAATAAGCATTAACCGAGGCAGGCAAAAATGATTAACCAAGGTGTTTTTCGCAACCGTCTCAGATTGAAGGTCATAGTAAATGACCTATTTTTTGAGGCGTTTGATGCCCGCCTTGGTTAATCAAATAAATAAAGAAAGAAAAGAAAAAGCCCGTCGATGAGCCCGCTAAGCCCATCGATGGGCCTGCATGGGCCCGCGCTCGCACCGCCGGAGCCGCCGTTGTTCCCGACGTCCGTTCCGGAGGTGTGCCTGGGAGGGAGAAGGGAGGCGGGCTCAGCAGGAGGGAGAGGGAGGAGGGAGAGGGGTGCCGGAGGTGTGCTCGGGAGGGAGAGAGGGAGAGGCGCGCGCCGTCGACTGCCGGATCTGGCCCCGCCGCCTCGGCCTTGCCCGCGCCACCGCCTCGGCCTCACCCTCGGCCGCGCCGCCGACCGCCGGATTCGGCCCTGCCGCCATCATGAGGACGTCCCCGCCTTGGCCTCGGTCGGGCCCGCGCTGCCGTCCGCACGCCGTCGCGCTGCTGCAGTGTGCACGAGAGGGGAGTGGAGGGAGAGAAATGGGACGGGAGGGGAGGGTAGGGATAAAAAAGAGATTGAGATGACAAGTCCCAAACTCTAACGGGTATATATATGGAACCTGCTAACAGGCCTTCTGGGCCACTTTGGGCCTCAGTATTTTTCGAGGCGGGCCTTACAGGGTGCCCGCCTCGGTTAATCTATTAACCAAGGCGTTTTCTTTAGAACAACTGTCTCAGTTAATATAGATTAACCGAGGCGGTCATTGTAAGGGTGCCCGTCTCGGTTAATCGATTTTGAGAGACAGTTTTTTCTAACCGTCTCGGTTAATAAACAATGACCATATCGGTTAATCGATACAATTAACCGAGGAGGTTAAATTTCCTGCCCGTCTCGGAAGTGTTTTAAAACGATCGCGGTAAATCATTTTTTGGGTAGCAAGAAAGATGAGTTTGATTCTTTATGCTTCGTCCAATGGATCCATCATGTATACCATGCTTTGCACACATCCAAATGTCTTCTATGTTCTACGTGTTACGAGCAGGTATCAATTAAATTTTGGTAACGCTCAATGAATAGTTGTAAGGAGCATCCAGAAGTATTTAAGAAGAACTAAGAATACGTTCTTAGTATTTGGGTGTGAAGAAGAGCTCGTTGTAAGAGGTGACATCGGTACTAGTTTCCAAATAAATAAGAATGATTACATATCACAGTCCAGTTTTGTGCTATGCTAGTGGGGGATCAAACATTTTACCAAAGGGTATGCTGCCTAATTTTTTCCGTACGCAGCTTGTGTAATAATTATATAGAACTTGCTGAGAAATTTTGTATACAAGAATAAGAATGGCTTACAAAGTCTTAAAATCAACAATTAAGCAATAATGTTGCTTAAATTAAAATAAAATTGGTTAAACATATTAGATCTAAATGTACATAAGAGAACTTCACGCACCTACAATACTCTAAACAACGTGCAAGATAAAACATTAGCTGATCTTTTTTGAGGCTATAATTAATTCTCAAACAATAGTGTGCATATTTTTTCATGCTTATGTGAACTTATTATCTTTTTTTATTTCATTTTATTTTTTGAATGGATCATGAACTTACCTATTGGCTATTCGATCGATCAGGAAAATTGATTGTCCGTTAGGTACTCGTTGCTCTTGAAACAAAGATCAATGTTAATTATTGCAGTCTTGTGCCGTTGCATTCTCTAGCGTGAACAGAATTTCGTAAGAATTGGATGGGACTTGGAAGGGTCAGAAAGATAGAAACTCACCTCTACCGTGAATGCTTAGGCAAACTGCACGAGGGCAGAGGCGCGGAGGAGCGTCCCTGGCAGGCGGCCGCCGCCGAATGACGAACTCTCGCGGACGCCGGCGCGGATACTAGGGGTCGCGTGCTGGTATATGCCGACCTGCAGAAGGTCCCCGCGCGTGCGGTCCACTCGGGTCTAGGACTCCGCCGGCCCACTGGTGGGTTTTGGCCTGCTGGTGGTCCGCGCGGCCCAGTTTATTTTTCTTTTTTTTCTTTTTTTTCTCCTAGAAATTTCAACGAAAATATTTTTTCTATTTTTATTCCAACAGAATATTTTATTTCAGTGAATATTTTTTCATTTTTAAGATAAAATTTGAATCCAACTAAATAAATTTTATTTTTTTATTTCGACAAAAATTTTATTTTAGTGAAATATTTTATCCCAACGGAATATTTTTATTCCAGTTAGGGAGAACTGCGGGCCGACGGCCCAACAAAATATTACGGCCCAGCAGCTCCCGCCGCCCAGCAGCTCCCGCGGCTTTAGCGACCGGTCAGCTCGTGGTCACACGGTGACCGCGATCAGCGCTCGACGCCGGACGGTTGGACGATGCCAGACTGCACACAGCATACGGCGTCGTCGGGGCGATCCAAGACGATAACCGACGGCAACACCAAAGGTCACGCTCGGCGTGAACTGCTTTTTTTCCCTATAAAAGGACCGAACTAGCCACTCGTTGGCATTAAAGCCCAAACTGCAAAGTTTCTCTATTCTTTTACATATCTATAGTGGGCTGGGCCGGGCTGGACCATATGGTATTGCCGTGGCCCACTCGTGTCTATTAGCATATCCTGTCCTGTGTTCTACCTTAATGGAGAGAGTTGCATGCGCCGAGCGTCCGCAGTTGATCAGCGGTCCTCAGAGAGTCGCCCTCCGCGACTCCACTCTTCTAGCTATTCTTCTCAGGAGTCAAATGAAACTATGCGTTAGGAGCAACATCAAAGTTGAGAAAGAGACAAAATATGCAATTCCATTATCTCTTCACCACATGAATACGATTTGTCCCCGGCAGCCTTTGGTTGCTCTCCATGGGAACTGCTGCTCCTTCCATCGAGGATACAGTGAAGATTTCAAAAATATGTTCCTCGTGGAAAGCAACCTGCGTGAACAAAACCATGTTACTGTGATCACTGGTGCGTGGTGTCAAGTTCGTGCGCCATGCATGTGTTCTTCTCGTAATTTTTCATGTATAGATGGTCAAATGGACCACGCGGCATGAGACCCGACACTAAAAATACGACACTAGCACAACCCGACCTGATAGCTATAGTATCGTGTTGGACCGATGAGTCAGGTTGAGGAATTGGAAGCACGTGCATTGCCTGCCCACGAGATCCTGATGTGTGGACGTCACCCACTCGCCGTCGGCCAACGTGGGGGAGTTGGAGTCTGGAGCACCTTAGATCGGTGGAGATGGCGGCGCGGCAGGGGTTGTTGGGCGAGTGGGGACTGGGAGGTGGGACGACGGGGCTGGCTGCTGATTTGCTCAAAAGTGAGCCATAGGTGGGCCAAATTTGTGGGCTGTGGTGGGGCACTTTCAATCAGACCACAACACTATAACTATACCGGAGCTGTTAGGAATAACGCGCGCTACCGGCGCTTGATTCGTCGCAGAAGTGGAGCAGGTGGCTCTTCTTTTGGGTTGTAAATTTGAAGGCCCAAGTTGATTCTCTCGATGAGCGCATGAAGCGAATCAGAAGGCCGAGAATATTTCTGTAGTTTGAACGGCTACATCGTATTATTTATTTGTCATACTCAAGAATTTCGGTTGAAATAGAAAATAAAATAACTATTTTATTTTAAAGTAATGGTATTAGAACAAATTTATTATATGTGAACAAAAAATGCAAATAGTTGTACAACACATAAAGTTTTGAAACTTGTTCCAGTAAAATAGATATAATTATAACAAATAAACTTTGTTCTTAGTGATCATGAATTGAAAAATCATGTGAAACAAAAAAAATACTTGTCCCATTGGAACATACGTGTACAGATATGGTGTGGAACAGGAACTCAATATCAGGTGGAACAAACAATGTGATGATGTACGTGAAAAAAATATTTTTGATCTGGTGGAATATATTTGTCCTAATTTAATTATGAAGTTAGAACAATTGTTCCGGCTTCACCGTAAAATTATTCTGACTTTAAAAAAAATTAAGAATAATTATCCAAAAATAGTTAAGTGTGGTCTTATTTTAAAGATCCCGTCATCAGAAATACAACGTGTAATGGGACACTTGATTTGAAAATTAGAGATTTCTTTCCTCTACTCTTCGTTTTTACAGAATTTGATGCTTGTCTCTAGTACAGTATATGTACAATTCTACGCACAATTCTACATGCTGCCTGCCCATTCCCCGGCAGCAGCTCCGTGGGCGGCGGTGTCCAGCGATGTAGGGGTGATGAAGACCAGCAGAACGGGTTCGGCTCGACGAGGGGGTCATCATGGTGGTGCTGGATTAGTCCGGTGGCGGACGAACGTGGCGAATTGGAGCAGCGAAGGCCGGTGGCGGCGCTGCCAGCCGACGGCTCATCCTCCTCTTGGTCTAGTATGCCTGGAACGGCGTCCTAACCACGGTCCGTCGTCTGATCCGCGCCATCCGTGATCCGGAATGAAAGTTCCGGAAACGTGGATCGCGGCTACGATCCGCATTCCGTGTGGAGCTACTTCCCCCACAAGCACAAAACAGAGGAACAACCGGACACTAAACTACTAACTCACCCCGCTCAGCAACCCAAAGCAAAAACTAGAAGACCACCTCAACCCCCAGACAGCAAACTTTTGAACCCCACACTCAACAGAGTTTTTGGGGACACGGTTACTGAACAAGACGGCTAGCAGCTAGCTCCAAAAGATTGACGATCTCCTCCATTTTCAGACGTCTTTCTCCCTCTGCAACGGCGCCCAGTACCTATAGGCTGATGACGTTTCTATTAAAACTTTTGAACAAGTGGTGCTAGTTCTATTAAAACATCGACATATTAAATCTGTATAATCACGCTGCTTAATTTCAGATCTGCATTCAACTAGGAAAGCATTCAGATGACAAGTGGTTCCAACAGACATCAACTAGGAAGGTAAATGCAGAGGACGACTAGATCTGCATTCAGATGCTACTCTCATTGCTTAAGCTGAGAATATGCAAAAAAAAAAAGAAACTGGATAGTTTACATTCTTTTATTATGCAGTGCACAGGCAGTTACCAACACATTCACACTGCGCATATGAGATTGCATTTTTACAATTGCAATGATGAGGAATAGTGCAATAAATTTACAATCTTTAACTCCAATGGAAAGCATTTATGATATGAGATATTCATTTCCTGCCACCGAGACGTTAGTTTTGGATGCTGGTAGCTTTGGATGCTGACGTGACCTGCCACCATGGCGCCACACTTAGGAACATATGCAAAAACACCCTCCACCCTCTTCCTTTCCATCTCTCACCTGGCCATGGCTGACATGGACCAAGATATCCCACCATGGCTGCCTAGAACAGCCTAGCTAGGCTTACCGAGGTGCAGTGCACCCGAGCGCAGGCGCGCAGAGCGAAGCCGGCTATAAGGGGCCCGTGGCGGGCAGCGGGTCTGGGCGGTGGCGCAGAGGCTGATCCATCGCTGCCAGTGGTGCGTGAAGCGAGCGGAGAACGGGCGGGAGAGCTCTGGGAAGCGAGCAGGGAACGTTCGAGGCGCCGCTCCAACCTGTGCTCCTCGCCCCTTGCCACCCGCATTACCCACCTATACTTGAGCATCGTACAAGATCAGCCACGACCGAAATGTTGTGGATGAAGTTGTCCGTGTACCCAGTGATGGAGAACACTATGGCCGTCAACGCATGATGCTTCGTGCACTGGTGCGCCACCGCCAAGCACGGGGCAGACTTGATGGTCACCTCCATCATGCCCGGTAGGAGAAAGGTGTCCTTGCGGGTAAACGGCAAGGAGCAGCTTCTCGCCGCTCTTCTTGAAGACGACGGTGCCCAACGGGTTCACTAGGTACCCGGTCCTTTGCTTGGGGCTCACCTGGACGTCTCCGGACAGCTGGCACATGGTTCGCTGCACGTGCAGGAAGCCCTCGTCTATGCAATTCTCGTCGCACATCATCTTGCCTTTGCTTGCCGCTGCTGTGCCGCCATTTTTCTTCTGGTACCCTTCCTCTTACTTAGAAGCTGAATTAAGCATGTAAACGCATCAGATCTAGTGCATATCCATCTATTGCTACCAAAATTGTTAGCCAGGTGCACCAATTTGGATCAAGTACAGACCTTTAAAATTTTGGAAGAATGCTGGTTTGTTCATTCTTTCTGCTTTCCATTTAAAGTTGTGCGGGATGGCCTCCGTCTCCAGCACGGACTGCATGGACGCCAACAACGGTGAGTTGTTCTACATCGATGTATTGGCCCTCCATTTCCATGCACCGTCCCGGACCCTGGCCAAGCCATCCCCGGCCACCTCATATCTCCATCGTCATAATCCTCTTCTGCTCATTGCAGCCGCAGGGGATGGGTGGAGGAACCAAGGAACAAAGAGGTGATGCAGGGAGGGGCGAATGGGAAGAGATGCTGAATGTGGATGGTATTTTTTGCTTATTTCCTCTCAATATGGTGCCAAGGTGGCAGGCCACGTCGGCATTAGAAGCTCACATGGCATATTTTGGATCTGGGAGTGACCCCTTTAACAGTTTGAGGATGCAAAATACTTTTGAGAGTTTGGGACCTAACTGTACAGCGTGACAAGTTTTAGGAACCTGGAGTGCATTTTACTCTTAAATAGTTTATCTGTAGTACTACTAGCAAGGTAAGTAAGCTCCAATATATTGGCATAATTAAGTACCATTACATTTTGCGCAATCTACAAGTCCTCTCCCGTATTTCCAAAAAAGCAGGATAGCAGGATATATTCTTTTCAGTCGACCATGCATTGCGCTTGCTACCACATCACCTATTTTGCGAGAGGAGGTGATGAATCCGAAGTAGGAGTCTTTAAATCATGCTGCAATTGTGTTGATAGGCTAAAGCCACTATAGGTGCTGCAGTCTCCACATCAAGCCTCTTCAATCTCTTCGTGGCTACCTCAAGAAAATGACTGACCATTTCACCCTTATCTTCTCCATCTACATCGTCCATAGCTGGTAATAGGTCAATGCAACAGTGCCCTAAAAATCTCAGGTTGTATACTATTTTTGGCGATGCTACTCTTCTTCTTCATCATGAGCCCATAGAGGTCCACCTAGAAAACTGTGCACCCTATCACCAACACAAGCTTGTGGGAGTGGAATTCCTCCCCTCCAACCCCCAAAAGTCAAATCTGTGGCTGCCTTCGTCTCCAACAGCTTCCAGAAGTGTGCTATGACGTTGAGTGGGACCGTTGTTATCAGCGGGTGACATCATTCATGCATCATTGAAGAAAGTAAGGTGGAAATTGAAAACAAGGTGATTGCCATCAATGTAACCATAGAACTTATGGAAGTGAACACTTCTTCCATTATCGGAGTGTAAAAGTATGGACATCCTGTTCTTATGGAAGGAAGAGATGTACTAGTTTTCTGGTCGAAGTACGTGCCATGTTGGAGTTTATCTTCACTAGCTCGTCAAGACCGCAATGCAATCCTTGGTTTCCTTGAATAAAGCGTCATCAGGATAGAAAATATCGTCGATAGGGAAGGTGCCAAAGTGGTGGAAGCTACTGATGCCAAGGCCACAGTGCAAGGTGTCGTCGGAGATCATGAAGATGTGTGTGCAGTGAACGAAAAACGGATCGGACCGTCGGTTGAACCGGAAAAACCAGGAACCGGCGGCCTCACCAGTTCAGTTCGTCTAAAAGTCCGTTAAGAAAAATAAGGATCAAATTGGTATATTCCTTTTCTGCAATTGCTACTCTAATCATCCCAGTCAGAGGCCCATAACTCAAATAGACGTGAAAACAGAGAAAACATGAGCTGGGTGGTTTCGAACCCAGGTCTACAGAGTAAAGGCCAGCTCCGCTGACGTTGTGACTTCTAAGAGTATACACAATATATTAGTAATATTTAAATCGGGTCAGACCGGCAGCCCACTGCTGGTTAGACCAATGACCCAGCAGCTCTACCAGTTCGATGACTGGTCCGGCTTTTTATTCTATGCGTGGGTGACGTGCGTGCCTTGTTGCATGGTATATTTGTGTCCATGCATCACGGCATTGTCTTACTCACCATTCAAAATTGTTTTCAACACATCTAATAAGATCATATTATATCTTGTGACTAGTTACCCTAGTTATTGAGTTTCCTTGTGATGGTAGGATTCTGGAAAGCCTAAGGTAGTACAGTAGAAAGGTAGATGGAAATCAACATCTCCACATGAAAGGACACAAATACTCTTTGTCTCGCAATGACTGAGAATTTGGGAAGGAGAGAAGAACAAAAGAATGAAGATTAGTTGCCTAAATACGCTTTGCGATAAGTGTGAGGGCCACAACTCAAAAAGTTAACCATTTATTTAACCATTTTATGTTAGTGTAAATATATATGATTGATAAGATGATCTCTCCATTTTCCCGCCATGTTTCTCAATATTTTTGTTGCGAAACACAATATAAATGCAAAACGCTCACACTCACGAGCACGTATGCATACTCACCCTGTTGAACACGCATACAATGTTACCCCTTGAGTACCTTCAGCAGTAGGTTGACACATATTTAAATTGACGAAGTTAATGGCAAGCTAGAATCAAACTTCAATTTCTCCCTAATTTTAATTCCGTTTGAGGTATTCTTCGTGGATGGAAGTATCTGTAAAAATATAAAACTACATGCATAAAACAACATCGAGGGAAAACATAACACTAGTCATACCAAGGACAACAATCGATAAATACATATGCAAAATCATATAAATCCCCCTATGAGAAAATACCTACGGCATCAGGCGTGTGGCTCACTTGGAGTTTCCCCTTGAATACTGCAAGGGTAAATGTAACACCAGTGTTGGGTGCAAAAATTTCTTTCACTTTCTCAGCCTACAATGGACCTACGGTTTGGTTCATACAAATACAAGAGTGTCCGAACCTGAAGCAAAGAAATAAAAATGAGATGAAGAAATATAAAGTAAGGAATAACATAGTTAATGAGATCATCTACGTCAATTTCCGTGACATCAGGAGAATATGCGAGGACAGCATAGCCATTACACACCTACATGACATCTTCAGTTTTCCCCTCCAGCACATGGATTCGCGCCTTCTTACATGATTGGATTATCCAGTTCATCATTTGCCTAGGTCCCTTCCGTCCAGTACGTTCGGCTCTTCGGACTGCTCCATCACACACCTGCTCCATCCAGCATGTTTGGTGTTTATCCTCCATCACACACCCTTTCATCCATTCAGTATACACATTGGAGTAAAATACACCGCCGGACTTTAAACATAGCTCGGGGTGTCATCCAGATTCCCAAACTTTCAAAAATGCACATTTAGATCCTTACAATTGCTAATAGTATCACGTGAGGTCCAAATCCCAGTTGCTTAAGATAAATTGCAAGATATATAATTTGTTCAAATACAAAATTATATATAAAATACATATATGCAAAAATGTTAGAACAAAATTTAATATACAAAGGATTTGTATAAAAAAATTGCAAGAAAATAAACCTAATATGAAAAAATTTGTAAAAGAAATTAGAAAATAAAAAAATAATAAATTCTGGAGGAAATATTGGAAAAGAATTAATTTTTGAAACAAAATTTTGCAGAAAGTTTAGAAACTATAAGAGTTGAGTGCAAAAATTCAAAAATAAAATTTGGATCCACATGTAAGTTCCACATCAGCATGAATATTTTCGCTTTTATAACTTAAAAATGGTAATTTGGACTTCATGTGACACAATTAGTAAATTTGTAGATCTGAATGCAAAATGTGCATTTTGAAAATTTAGGGAGCTAGATGACACTACGAGCCAAGTTCGAGGACCGGCTGTGCATTTTACTCTACAAATTGGGTATTTATTTCGGAATTATTCCCCTAATAAGACATGTAAAAGCCTGGAAATTCTTCTCACCTTTTAATCGAAGGGTCCCAAAATAAAAATATCTGTAGTCATTAGAACCAGCATCCCCGTGATGATTCGTGTTTGTTTTCTAATTTTTCCATAGGTACAACCTTGCTGCAGCCCACTGTACACCTGAAACCTACACCACATGTGGTAAGAACACCATTGACAACAATAAAAAGCTTTTAATTGAGAAGTTGTAAAATGCATCCCAGGTCCCTAAACTTATCGTGAGGTGTTAATCAAGTACCTAAACTTCCAAACTTTAGACCCACCGTCCCCAAACTTGCAGATCATTTCACATCAGGTCCAAATCCCCGATACTTTTGTTAAACCACATCCGTGGCTGCTGACTATGCATCGACGTGGACCTAACGTGTCTAGCCCACATGTCATCTTTGCCTCTCTTCTCTCTGTTTTCTTTTTCCTCCACACCTCTCTTCCCTCTCAATCACCCACGCTATCGCAGGCATCATGGACACACAGCTCTCCCCACTCTTCGCCTGCGTTAAGCCACAATGGCAAGCCTCTTGGGCTCGATGGATGATGGCACATTGTCGTTGCTGCCGCGAACTACAGCAGGGAGGTAGAGGGGTGATGCTAGGACGGAGAACCTTGCTCCGAGCTGTTGTTGCCCGATTCGATTTCATGCTAATTCAATTCTGTGCCCCTCTCCCCCACGGATAGAGGTCCCCTCAGCTGCTTTTGTTGCTGAGCCACACGGGCTAGCGAGGGTGCGGGCCGAGGAGTACGGTGGAGCCTTCGAGGATAGTGCAGCGCTGGTGGCGGGCTCGGCAGACACGATCACCATGCAGGAAAAGACCGCAGACATGGCGGCGGTGGCACGCGAAGGCGTCGGCCAGCGTGGCCTCATCGTCCGGCGTCGTATGGTGGGAGAGGTCCCGCATGGAGGATGCCAGGAAGGACACCTCCCGCACCGACAACCGCTGCGCCCGCAGCTTCGCCAAGAGGCGGCTCCCGTCGCGCCTAGGCAGCACGGCGTGTGTCTCGGCGAGGAGTCGCTTGAGCGCAACGAGCGACGAGCAGAGGCACCCGTGGAGGTCCGTGAGGAGAAGGTCATCGAGGAGCTGCCCCCGCCAAGCGGTGACGCCGAAGCCCATCACGCACCTACGGGTAGTGGAGCAGGATCGCGTGCCCCGCTAGTACGCGTACGATGCAGCCGTGGCGACCCACAAGGGCCCATCTGCGCGAGCCATCATCCTAGGCCAGCAGCGTGCGCCGCATTGTGCAGTGCCGCTGACAGTGGGTGCAGCCGCACAGGGAGACTGGTGGAGGCCCACGGGTTTAACGGAAGCAAGAAGTGGGGGTGAGCTCTGCAGCCATGGTGCTGGTGGCAGCATGGGTGATAGAGAGGGGACAAAGCTGAGGAAGAAAGAGAAAATAGAGAGAAGAGGGGCGAAGATGACATGTGGGCCCCACACCTCAGGTTCAGATCAGCACACAGTCAGCAGCCACGCAGGTGGTTTAAGGGAAGTAAGGTGATTTGGACCTCATCTAAAATGATTAGCAAGTTTGGGGACATCGGTATGTAGTTTGAGAGTTTATAAAGTTGATTGACCCCTCAGAAAGTTTAGGGACCTGGGTGCATTATACTTATTGAGGAAAAAGAATGAGGGAACGATGCCTAGATTGTTTCGGAGAGGAGGCGACAACTTGGAATAAGAAAGTACCCGAATTCCTTTCTCCTCTTATTTTTCCTCCTTTATCCCTATCTTTTCACTTGAATATGATAGGGTGGGGTGGCAGGTGAATAGGGGTGCATGTGGTTTAGGTGGAAAAGGATGATTGGGTTGGTTGGTTGGGCCTATCGGACCAAGCCTAGATTGGTTTGGCCCACGGTACACATTTTGGTGTTACATTGAGAAATCAATCAAGGGAGCCATCTTTTTAACATACCTTTTGATTATCCATCCTATTCGATCTAAATCGAACGGTCCAGATCATACCCCCTCCTTTAACCTAATACGCACTACCATATATAAATCCTTCTACTCTTACTTTCCCAACCCCGCACACCGCCGCCATTTCCCATCAAGCCACCGCCGCTTGCCCCAGATCTGTACCGCGCCTCCCCCACCATCAGCTGCTGGTAGCCTAGCTTGCCACCGGTATGTCTCCTCAATCTCCACCGCCTGTACTACAACAGCATTATCCGTCTTCCATGGTACCCATCACAGACCCAGACTCAACGACTGCCATCGTTTCTTGCTTGGCTACGGCACCATCACCGTTGCCAACACCTCCGCCGCCCACCGGTGGGCTCCCACCATTGCGGCGGGTGCTGCCTCGCCATCCGCCACAACAACCGGTCGTTGAGTCTTCACACCGCCAAAAGTAAGCCCCAACCCTAAATCCCCATCCAATTTTAATTTATACTATAAGCTTCATTTATTCATCGAGTACTAGAGAGAGGAGAAATCTGAAATTAAAAGCATCCCCTTTTTGAAAAAAATATTATACACTCTTTTCCCAATAAACATTTCTATTCTTGTGCGAAGCCCACTCTCTCTCACTGTGGTATTAGTTGTCATCGTCAAGATTAGCGGGTCAAGACTAAGACTAGTAAATTTCTTTTATGCGCGTACGGCTCCAGATGGTTGCGCGGGTGACACGGGGTTTAGACTGGTTCGGGCAAGGAGAAGCCCTACGTCTAGTATGAGGAGCTGCTCGTGTTGCCCACGCGGGATCTGTAGTAGGGGTTACAGGAGGGCGAGAGAGGGAACCGGTCCCAAGTCTCTTGGGTGTGCACTGAAGCTCTAATGGTGGGAGTGTGTTCTTCTCGCCGGGGAAGAAGGAGTCCGTGCGAGAGAGAGAGTGAGTGTGTGCGAAAGAGTCTCCATTTTTTCTCCCTCCATCTCAGGGCCCCTGGCCCTCCCTTTATAGCACAGGAAGGGCTTGGGGTTCCCAGTGGGACGGGCGAAGGGAGAGGCAAAGAATAGAGTGCAAGGGGGAAGATTCGAGTCCCTGGGTTGCCGTGGCTGGCTCCAGCTTTCGGCTCCGTCTGTGCGTCCGCCAGGTAAGGACGGCTTCCTCCGATCGTGTCGTTGATCTCCTCGGGAGCCGGTGCCGGCGGGCGTGCGTGATGATGGCGCCTGGTTGTGGCCTCCATCCCGTCGGGGCAGACGGCTGCCCCTGTTATCCTGCTGACGGCCTGTGCGACACGGACGTCCCGTCCCTGTCGCCGGATTTGCGGGGCGCGAGGACGGGCAGGCGTGCTCCTGTGCCAGGCGACGTAGGTCATG
Organism: Panicum miliaceum; assembly: GCA_032594955.1. Lineage (NCBI taxonomy): Eukaryota > Viridiplantae > Streptophyta > Magnoliopsida > Poales > Poaceae > Panicum > Panicum miliaceum. The sequence continues at coordinate 40,704,492 of CM064061.1, read as the reverse complement.
AGTGCCTCGCGGCGAATCAGGGAAGACTGTGCCACTGTGGCGTGCGCTGTGCGGTCGCGTTTGGGTAGTTGTGACGGGTCACGTCGGGGGCGCGGGCGCCTTTCCGCGTGCCAGAGCCGCAGCGCATTTATGGCAAGGCCGGCGGGGGCCACGAGATCCGCGCTCATATCTTCTAGCCTGCGCCCAAGGCTGACACTCGCCTGGTGGGCCCGGGTGAGTCCGACCCTCTACGCCCTGGGTCGGGCGAGGCGGAGCCTTGTGGCGAGGGGTCGGGAGCGTCCGACCCCGAGGCGTTTGGTCGGGCGAGGTGGAGTCCGGCCGTCGAGGGGTCGGGAGCATCCGACCCCGAGGGACTTGGTCGGGCGAGGCGGAGCGCTTCTCTCCCACGTTGGGCTGACGGCGATCGCTGTCGCCGCAGATGGGCCCGGGCCTCCATGATCGTCGCTCTGATGGTCATTAGGAGGTCATTAACATTTCCCCCTGACAGTAGCCCCCGAGCCTGGGGTGGAGCGGGGACGCTCCTCCAGAGGCTGTCATCGTCGTTCCTCGGGAATTTTTTGCTCGTCGTGCGAGCTGCAGTTAACCAGGGATGGGAAGCATTGTCTATTTCGGCTTGGCCGAGGAAGTTGACTAGACGGAAAGCCTTGTGACTGTCTTGACGTGAGGGGATTCTTGCCGTTCCGTAGGACGCCCTCTGTCTGGAGACCTTAGGTCGTGACCATCCGTGTGGTCATTAGTTGCGAAGCTAGCCCCCGAGCCCCCACGCGTTGCAGGAGACCGGTCGGGAGGCCAGATCGACTTTTGAACGTTACCCCTCAAGCGTCCGTTCGCTAGGACGGAGGGGGTGAGCCGTTCCACGCTATCCTCGTTGGACGAACCGTGGTGCTCGTTGAGCTGCAAACGGGTCGATTCGAGTGGGGTCCCGATCCCCGTTCGGGGGGGTCCGGCTTGGGCCAAGCTGGTGGCATACCCCAGATTCCGATCGGCCAGTTCATATAGTTCCCGAGTCCGTTCGATCGGATCCGGTGGCTCGTTGCCTTTCGTCGGAGAAAAACCATGAACTTTGATGCCGGTCGAACTCGAATGTGAGGTCGGGACGCCCTAGGCAGTCGTGTGCTCGGGTGATGGCCGCTAGCGGACACGTCCCTTCTCACCCCTCGCTCGGGGTCATCCTGGGGCGGCTGTCAAACCCACGGTGGGCCAGCCTTCGAACCCCTGGATCGTAACGGCCCGTAGGGGCGGTTTCAGCCCCGTATCCCTTTTTATCTTTCTGGTGAACCTCGGGCCGGGTGCGGAGGAGGTCGTACGCGCATACTTCCCGGGAGACGAAGGGGCGGTAGGTGCCGACCCACGAAACGAGGGAGGATTGGATGTTTCCTGCAGGGTCGTGCGTGCAACTTCCGAGAAAAGGGGCGGGCGTGACGAGGCGTACCTGGCGTCGCATTAACTGCGATGGGAGCGTCTGTTCCGCTTCCCACGCGTCCTCCTACAAGACGGGGGTCCGCCTCGACGGTTCCGCCCGCATCCTGTTCCCAAGTCTTTTCGCCTCCCCTTGCACCCTTTGGTTTCTTGCGCGCGCCGCTCGTCTTCCTCCGCCCAGCGCTCCAGTCCTTCTCGCCTTCCGCTGTCAAACTTTCCTTCCTTTCACGATGGCAACTTGGGAGCACTCCAGGTTTGGCGCCTCGCGCGCCGACGACCCCACGAAGAAGGGACTCCTCTGTGAGAGGATCGAGAGGGGCGAATGGCGGTTCCCCGGAGCGGAGGAGGTGCCGAGTCCGCCCGCCGGCTACATTGTGTCGTTCGCCCACTTCCACGAGAGGGGGTTCGCGACCCCGCCGAGCCCTTTCTTCCGCGGGTTGCTGCACCATTACGGGCTTGAGTTGCAGCACCTCAATCCCAACGGGATCCAACACATCGCGGCGTTCGTCGCGCTGTGCGAGGTGTTCCTGGGCATCGAGCCCAACTTCTCGTTGTGGAAGTACTTCTTCACGGTCAGCCTATACCAGAAGACCGAGAAGAGAGGAGGCCAGCAGCGGACGACCCCAGTGTCGATTGGGTGCGCCGGAATCCACCTCCGCTATACCCGCGCCAAGGAGTACATGGCGATGAAGACCGCGGCGTCCCACAAGGGGTGGCATCAGCAGTGGTTCTACGTAAAGAACTACTCTGAGTCCCCCTTGCCAGAATTTACCGGCCGCGTCATCGAGGCGACGCCGGAGGTGTGGTCGTACGACCCGGTGGAGAAGGAGAAGAAACGGATCTCCGGCCTGCTTCAAGCCATCGAGTACCTGAAGGGGAAGGGGCTGACCGGGGCCGGAGTAATCGGGGCGTACCACGCTCGGAGGGTGGCGCCGCTGATGCTCCGGGTCCGCTCGCTTGCCGAGATGGCTCCCGGCGCACCGACCGAGGGCACCGTCCTTGCGACGGGTGCGCTCCCCGCCTCCGAGATCTGGCAGCGCATCCGGGAGGCGCTGGAAGACAATGACGCCGTCTACCCGGTGCCTGGCCACCCTCTGATGCGGCCAAATAGGGATTTCGTCAACCTGGTGAAGACTTCGTGCGCCCGCTACTTTTTTTTGCGTTTCTTGGTTCGTCGCTCTGACGCGGAGCTTTCGTGCCTGCAGGGCCTCATGACCAATGTCGTCGGCGCGCGTCCACCAGTGCTAGAGGACGCCGAGCGGCGGTGGCGGAACCGCCTCCTTGCCGAGAGGCAGAAGCTGCGCAAGGACAAGGAGACGGCGAGGAAGAAGAAGAGGGCCGCCAGGGAGTTCCAACGGTGGCGAAGAGGCCCGGTCATATTGGACAACGACGACGAGGAGGAGGAAGAGGAAGACGAGGAGGAGGAGCTCGTCCCGGCCCCTCGGCCGGGCGCGCTCGTTATCCGGGAGCAGCGCTCCCAAGTGGCCGCGGGGGACAGACCGAGCGGCCCACCCGCCCGGGACTCGACCCCGTAGGGTTCTGGGGCCGTGCCCCAGGGGCCGGCGCGGGGCACGCCTCGGGAGTCGGTGGGGCCGACCCCCGTCCCTCTGCCCGTGGCCCAGGAGCAGAGGAGCAGTGGCAAGCGGCCGTTGCTAGATGCCCCGGGGTCGGCGTGAGACTCGGAGGCGAAACGCGCCCGCCGTCCTTGCGCTGGGGTAGTGTAAGTGGAAATTCCTCGCACGTCTCTTTCCTTCCCTAGCATCGAGTTGTTTTTGTTGATGTCGTTTGTTGCCTCGCAGCGCCGCTCCCCGGAGCCGTGTCCCTCGGGTGGCGCCGAGGAAGGTGCTACGAGCATCGTTCACCTCCGCGGGGCGAGCCGCGACCCCGCCGGCGGCAAGAGGTGGTGTCGCCTGGGGGACAGCGGAGCCTACTGTGGAGGTAGCTCCTACGGCGGCAGCCGGTGGAGTGGTGCTGCAGCCGGGTACGGGGCAGGGTCCGACCCCTGCCTCCGCCCTCTGCCTCTTCGGCGGACCCCGCGGGACGGAGCATTGCCCCCGGGGACCCTCGGACCGGGGAGGTGATAGACCTCGATGACGAGGCGGAGGAGGAGCATGCGGCTTCGACGGCGGCAACGGAGACAGAGCAGTCCGCCCCCGAGGCTACAACAGGGACAGCGGCGGCAGAGGAGGCGAGGATGCTCGCCCCGGCGGCTGCAGCGAAGGCGGTGGCGGCGGCGTCGGGGACATCCGCCCGGGACGCCGTGGCGGGGGCAACGGGCGGCGGCGGAAGCGGAAGTGCTTGCTCCGGCGGCCACGACGGGGGCGGGGACGCCTGCCTCGGTGGTCGCGACGGAGGCCGTGGCGGCGGCGGGTGGATCGGGGTGCGCGCTGGCGCCGATGATGGCCGCGGCGACCTCGACAGGGACGGCGGCGCTTGCGCTGGAACTGTCGATGAGGCCAGCGGCATCCGCGGTGGTGGTGCCTGCTCCGGCGCCAGCGTCAAGGACGGAGGAGCCGGGAGCGGCCGGAGCGGCCTCTACCCCTGCCTTGGTCAGTCCCATTCCCGAGGCGTGGAGTGGGTCCAGGACTACCCTGTGTTGGACGTCTGACGACGACCCGCACGGATTCCTCACGCTGGATGACGCCGAGGAGTGGGGGGAGTGGCAGGCAGTGCAGGGCGGACTCGAAGACACCCGCGCTGCCCTGTCCTCGGTGATGGGGAAGCTGGACGGCGTTGTCGCTCATGTTGGTCGGGTATGGTGTTCTCCCTGGCGGTTATTTTCCCTCCGTCGGTCTGTTACTGAGTGTAAACTGTCTTGCAGGCCCTCCGAGAGCGCAGCTGGGGGAAGTCCGATTTCCTCCGGCTCGGGCGGGGGCTCTGGGAGCGCTTCTCCACGGAGAGGCAGCGGACCGGGGAGCTGGCCGCGCAGGTTGCCGCCGCCCAGCAAGTCATCGACAACCTGCGAAGGCGCGAGCAGGCGTTGCAGGATAAGCTCCAGGCCGTCGTCGAACAGGCTCGCCTCAATCGCGTGGACTTCCAGGCCGCTGTTGAGAAGGCCTGCCTTGATGCCGTGGAGCTCGTTCGAGTGAAGGGGGAACATGAAGCCCTTCAGAAGACCATCGAGCGCATCCGCCACGAGCGGCAGAAGGCTTGGCAGGACCGGGACCTCGAGGCGGCCCGGAGGGTCGAGGCCGAGAAGATGGTAGCCGATCTCGGGATGGAGGTTGGTGAGCTTTAGACCGCCGTGGCCCAGAGGCTCGACTGAGAGCGTGAGCTGAGGGCTCAGTCCGAGGGTAAGGCTCTTCTTGTTTCTCTGCCTTTGTGTTGTTGTGATGGTTTCTGATTTGGCGGGTTTTTCTGGACGGGTCTTGCAGATGAACTTGCCCGGCTGAGGGGGGCCCTCGACGCGGAGCGCGTCGAGCACGGCAACCTGCGGGATGCGGTCCGTGCCGTCTGCGACGGCCTCGGCGTGGTCCAGGGGGAAGGGACGAGCTCGCTGGCAGCTCGTGCCCTTGGGGTGTACCGACGGGCCCGCGAGATCACCTGGGAGGCGCTTCACGTTGGCGTGAAGCGGGCTTTCGACGTCTTTGGCTCCCATTACACCGGCCTCAACTTCGTCGTGATGAGCGGGGGATATGCCGCCGGTTACTCTGATGCCGAGCTGGACGACATCGATGCGTTGGTGCTCAACCCAGCGGAGACCTTGGCGAAGCTCCTGGAGGATGAGGCCGTCCCGCTGGAGGACCCAGGGTCAAGCTAGCTGCGTCGGGCTCAGACGCACCAGAATGTAAATATGTTAGTTAACTTTGAACTTGTTTTTGCAATGGCCGCGGGGGCCTTTTCTGTAACTTGTCGAAAGATGCTTTCGATCCTTTCCTTGTTTTTTGGGTTTGAAAAGTTTAGAGTGCGGGTCGAACGCGTCAGTAAGCGCTCCGCTGGGGCGTAGGTTTTTTGCAGTCCGATCAGTCTTGCCTGGGCGTCATTTGCGCATTCTCCCCTTTTCACGCCCAAACGTTTAGGAAGGGGGACGGCTCGGAGAAAAGGTATTTTGAGAAGACCTCGGGTGACTTGGGCCGGAGCCCCTGATAGCCCCCGAGGGATATGCGACCCTGAGGCAAGGCCAGGGTCGGATATCCCTGAGCTCGTGACGAGACTCAAACGAGGTCGAATCAAAATTGCCTTTCTCCATGGACTAGAAAGTTACAGAAATGTGCGTGTTCAAACTTGGAAACAGAATTTAAGGGTAGAAGCGTCTTAGCTGTTCTATGTTCGAAGCGTTGCTGAAGATCTGCCCGTCAGGGGTCGCCAGCTTGTACGTGCCTGGCCGCAGCACTTGGGCGACGATGAAAGGACCTTCCCATGGAGGGGTCAGCTTGTGCCGACCCCTGTTGTCCTGGACGAGGCGAAGCACCAGGTCGCCGACGTTGAAGGCTCGGCCTTGCACCTTGCGACTGTGGTATCGTCGTAAGGCTTGCTGGTACTTGGCCGAGTGCAGCAGGGCCACATCGCGCGCTTCATCGAGCTAGTCTTGTGCGTCTTCGAGTGATGCCTGGTTCCCTTGTTCTTTATACGCCTTGACACTCGGTGATCCGTACTCCAGGTCGGTGGGGAGGATTGCCTCAAACCCGTAGATCATGAAGAACGGGGTGAAGCCAGTCGCCCTGCTGGGGGTCATCCTTAGACTCCATAGGACCGCGGGGAGCTCCGCGATCCACCGGCCGCCGAACTTTTTGAGGCGGTCGAAGATCCGTGGCTTGAGACTCTGGAGTATCATGCCGTTGGCTCATTCAACCTACCCATTCGTGTGGGGGTGCACCACGGCCGACCAGTCCACTCGGATGTGGTGGTCATCGCAGAACCGGAGGAATTTCTTCCCAGTGAACTGCGTGCCGTTGTCCGTGATGATGGAGTTGGGGATTCCAAAGCGATGGATGATGTCGGTAAAGAACCGTGCCGCCTGCTCAGACGTGATCTGCGCGACCGGTCGTGCCTCGATCCACTTAGAGAACTTGTCGATGGTGACAAGCAAGTGGGTGAAGCCCCCGGGCACTTTCTTGAAGGGCCCGACGAGGTCCAGTCCCTAGACCGCAAAGGGCCATGTGATGGGGATGGTCTGGAGCGCCTGTGCGGGCAGATGAGTTTGACGCTCGAAGAATTGGCACCCTTCGCAGGTGCGGACCACGTAGGTGGCATCGGCGACCGCCGTCAGCCAATAGAAGCCCTGCCGGAAGGCGTTTTCGACGAGGGTTCTTGGCGCGGCGTGGTGGCCGCAGGCCCCTGCGTGGATGTCCTGAATCAGCGCCTTTCCTTGCTCGATCGGGATGCAGCGCTGGAGGATGCCAGTATGGCTCCGCTTGTAGAGCTCCTGGTCGATGATGGCGAAGGATTTGGAGCGGCGCGCAATCCTATGTGCCTCCATCTTGTTCGTCGGGAGCGTCGCGCGGATGAGACAGTCGAGGTACGGGGCTCTCCAATCAGGCGGGGGGTCGGTTCCCGCAGCTGGGACGTCAGCATCGATCTCCATGATCTCAGGGTAGGAGGGGTCGGCCTCCAAGCCCAGGTCAGGCGGGGCATTGGCTACTCCGCCTGGGTCGGCGCCCGAGCCCGGGACAGGTGGCGCGTTGCCGACCTCTCCCGGGTCGACGCTCGAGTCCGGGGCAGGTGGCACGTTGCTGACCTTTCCCGGTTCCTGATAACGGATCGAGGGCTCAAACTGGTCGCTAATGAAAACACCGTCGGGTACAGGCTTTCGGCCGGATGCCGCCTTTGCCAGTTCGTCAGCCGCCTCGTTAAAACGCCTTGTGACGTGGTTGAGCTCTAGTCCGTCGAACTTGTCTTCGAGCTTGCGGACCTCGTTGCAGTAAGCTGCCATCTTGGGGTCGTGGCAGCTCCACTCCTTCATGACTTGCTCGACGACTAGCTGGGAGTCGCCTCGGACGTCCAGCCGTCGGATGCCCAGCTCAATGGCGATGCGAAGCCCGTTGAGGAGAGCCTCGTACTTGGCGACATTATTAGATGCAGGAAAATGGAGGCGGATCATGTACCTCATGCGCACGCCGAGAGGGGAGATGAGGACTAGGCCCGCTCCGGCGCGAGCCTTCATCAACGACCTGTCGAAGTGCATCGTCCAGTACTCCTGCTTCTCCGGCGCCGATGGCGTCTAGATCTCCGTCCACTCTGCTACGAAATCGACGAGTACCTGGGATTTGATGGCGGTGCGGGGGGCATAGGTGATGCCCTGGTCCATGAGCTCGAGCGCCCACTTCGCGATCCGTCCCATGGCGTCCTTGTTCCGGACCACCTCGCCGAGGGGGAACGATGAAACGATCGTCACCGGGTGGGAGGTGAAGTAGTGGCGCAGCTTCCTCTTCGTGATGAGGACGGCGTAGATGAGCTTCTGGATCTGCGGGTATTGCGCCTTGGACTAGGATAAGACCTCACTGACGAAGTAGACTGGACGCTGTACCTTGAGGGCGTGTCCCTCCTCCTCTCGCTCTACCACCAGAGCTGCGCTGACCACCTGGGTGGTCGCCGCGATGTAAAGCAGGAGGGGTTCCCCGTCGGTTGGTGGGACTAGGACCGGGGCTTTCGTCAGGAGGTCCTTGAGCCGGTCAAGTGCCTCCTGGGCCTCGGTGGTCCACTCGAAGCGGTCGGTCTTCTTCAGGAGTCAGTAGAGAGGGAGCCCCCGTTCGCCGAGGCGCGAGATGAAGGGACTCAGGGCCGCCAGGCATTCCGTGATGCGCTGAACTCCCTTTATGTTTCGAATCAGCCCCATGTCGCTAATGGCCGCTATCTTCTCCGGATTGGCTTCGATGCCACGCACGGAGACGATCAAACCCAGCAGCATACCCCTTGGATCCCCAAAAGCGCACTTCTCAGGATTGAGCTTGATGCGCTTGTCTCTCAGCCTTTTGAAGGCTAGTTCGAGGTCGGGGATGAGCTGGTCGCCCTTCTTGGACTTGACTACGATGTCGTCGAGTAAGCCTCAACGGTCCGCTCGATGAGGTCCCCGAAACACTTGAGCATACATCGTTGGAATGTAGCCCCCGCGTTTTTGAGGTCGAACGGCATCTTAACGTAGCAATAGGGGCCGAAAGGGGTGATGAAAGAGGTCGCGAGCTGGTCGGACTCTTTCATCGCGATTTGATGGTAGCCGGAATACGCGTCAAGGAAGCTGAGGGTTTCGCACCCGGTGGTCGAGTTGACTATCTGGTCAATGCGCGGCAAAGGAAACGGATCCTTTGGGCACGCCTTGTTGAGACCGGTATTGTCAACACACATTCGCCATTTCCCATTCTTTTTTCATACGAGAACAGGATTAGCCAGCCACTCGGGGTGGTATACTTCCTTGATGAATCCGGCCGCCAAAAGCTTCTGGAGCTCCTCGCCGATGGCCTTGCGCCTCTCCTCGTCGAAGCGGCGCAGGCCTTGCTTCACTGGCTTGGAGCCGGCCTTGATGTTCAAGCAGTGCTCGGCGACTTCCCTCGGAATGCCGGGCATGTCAGAGGGTTTCCACGCGAAGACATTGATGTTCGCGCCGAGGAAGTCGACGAGCGCGCTTTCCTATTTGGGAGATAGGCTAGCGCCAATCCGAACGGTTTGGCCGTTGGAACCGCTAGGGTTGAGGGGGACCTCCTTGACGCCTTCGGTGGCCTCGAAGGAGGTGGCCGACTGCTTGGAGTCGGGCTGACCCTCGGCGCTCTCCGCGAGCTGGACCGCCGGATCCTCCACGACGGTGAGGGCTGCGGCGTACTCGCAGCATTCTACATCACTCTCGTATGCCCTCTGGAAAGACGTGCCGACGGTGATGACCCCGTTGGGCCCCGGCAGCTTGAGCTTGAGGTAGGTGTGGTTGGGGATGGCCATGAGCTTGGCGTAGCTTGGCCGCCCCAAGATGGCGTGGTAGGTTCCACGGAAGCCCACCACCACGAAGGTGAGGATCTCCTTCCTGTAGTTGGACGGAGTCCCGAAAGTGACGGGCAGGTCAATCTGCCCAAGAGGTATTGCCTGCTTCCCCGGCATGATGCCGTGGAACGGCGCCTTGCTGGGGTGGAGGCGGGAGCAGTCGATCCCCATGGCATCGAGAGTCTCGGCGTAGAGGATGTTGAGGCTGCTGCCTCCGTCCATGAGCACCTTGGTGAGGCGCGTCGTGCCGACGATGGGGTCGACAACGAGCGGGTAGCGTCCTGGCTGCAGGACGCGCCCCGGGTGGTCAGACCGGTCAAAATTAATGGCGGATCCCGACCAGTCGTGGAAGGCTGGAGTCGCAGGCTCGGCCGCGTAGACCTCTTAGCGCTCCAGCTTCCGGCGGCGCCTCAAATCGTAAGCCGCCGATCCGCCGAAGATCACGAAGCAGCCGTCCACCTTGGGGAAGCCGTCTTCCTTCTCTCCGCCGTCCTTCTTCTCCTCGTCGGGCTTCCGCCTCCGGTCGCCCTTCACCGGGTTGCCCACAAAGTACCTCTTCATGAGGTTGCAGTCCTTGTAGGCGTGCTTCGCGGGGAACTCGTGGTTCGGGCATGTTCCCTCGAGCAGCTTGTCGAAGAAGCCGGGGGTGCCCCCCGGGGGCGGCTGTCCCCGCTTGCGCTCAGCAGCCGCCACGAGGGGAGCCTCGCGTCGTTGCTTGTTCTTCTTCTTCTGTGGATGGTTGGAAGCGCCCCCGTCGGCGTCCTCCTTCCGTTTTGCCTCGCCCTTGGAGCGGTCGAAGATTGCTCCAACGGCCTCCTCGCCCGAGGCGAAGCTGGTGGCGATGTTGAGGAGCTCATCCGTGGTCCGCGGGCCTCGGCGCCGTAGCTCGTGGACCAGGGGTCGGCAGGCAGTTCCCGCCAGGAAAGCCCCTATGACGTCGGCGTCCGTGATGTTGGAGAGCTTGGTGCGCTTCCTAGAGAAACGTCGGATGTAGTCCCGGAGGGATTCATCCGACGCCTGGCGGCAGCTCCGGAGATCCCAGGAATTGCAAGGGCGCATGTACATGCCCTGGAAGTTTCCCACGAATATCTCCCTCAGGTCGTTCCAACTGCGGATCCGTCCTGAGGGGATATGTTCCAGCCAGGCTCGCGCCGAGTCGGCTAGAAAAAGTGGGAGGTTGCGGATGATGAACAGGTCATCGTCCGCCCCACCGGCCTGACATGCAAGCCGGTAGTCACTGAGCCATACCCCGGGATTCGTTTCCCCGGAGTACTTGGCCACGTTGGTTGGCTGCCTGAAGCGCGGCGGGAACGGCGCGTTCAGGATACGCGCGGAGAAGGCCTGGGGCCCTGCTAGGCCGGGGCTCGGGCTGCGGTCTTCCTCGCTGTCGTAGCGGCGGCCACGGTGGATGTGGTAGCCGCGGTCTGCCCCCTCCTCCCTGTCCGCGCGGGAGCGCCTCCGCGCGTCCAGGGTGTCACGGGCGTCGCGGATGGGACCGACGCGCCGGTGAACAGATGGGGCCCCGCCTCCTGCGGGTGGCAACGTCCGTCGAGCGGGCGCGGCCTAGTTCGCCCGGAGAGGAGGCTGGTGGACAGACTCCCCTCGTCTCTTGGAGGGTGCGGTGGGGGCTGCCCCGCTGGTGTTTTGCCCTCGTCGTCGGGACGCGGAGCTCTCCGCCTGCTGAACGGCGGCGCACTCGAGCAGGTCGCGCACCTCTCGGTGCGCTTGGCGTTCTTCGGGCGTCGCCGGCTCGAGTAGTCATCGAAGTAGGGCCGCCGTTGCGGCGATGTTCTGGCTGGCGCGGGCGAAGAGCTGAGGGCGATCTTCGTCCGCGCAGATGCGCTGCTAGACGTCGCGCGCTCGCTGTCATGCCCTGCCTTCGTTGCGGGGGCGCTCGTCCTCCTGGCGGGGCGCCGCGCGCGCCTCTGGCTGTCGCGGTCGCACCGGGACCCGTGCAAGGGCTCCCGTCATAGCCGCGGCGTGCGGTGGGGGAGTTTGCTGCCTCCTTCCGGCGCCGTCGCCGTCGCCGTTGGATCCCTCGGAGTGCACATCGGTCATGAAGCACTCGCGCGAGGGGTGGTGGCTCTTGCTGCTGGAGCCGGCGTCGGATGTCGTCCCCGCCACGCCCACGAGCTCGTTGCTCGCGGGTGGCACGGTCATGTACCGCGCTAGGGAACGACCGTAGGCTGCCGCGGCATTGCGCAGCCCAAAGAGCCGCCCCTACGGTGGAGGCCCCCCGGCGCGTGCCCGGCCGCTCGCCACCACCCCGGCGGCAGAGCCAGAGATGATGAGGCGAGCGGATGAGGCGAGGAGAGGGATCAAATCGATCCCCTCCCCGGTGGCGAGGAAGTCCAGGCTCCCAAAGCGGACCAGGGAGCCCGAAGCGAAGCTGGCGTCGTGGCTGGCCATCTGAAGCTGGTGATGTACGCGCAAAGGTCCCCTACCTGGCGTGCCAACTGTCGTCGTCAAGATTAGCGGGTCAAGACTAAGACTAGTAAATTTCTTTTATGCGCGTACGGCTTCAGATGGTTGCGCGGGTGACACGGGGTTTAGACTGGTTCGGGCAAGGAGAAGCCCTACGTCCAGTATGAGGAGCTGCTCGTGTTGCCCACGCGGGATCTGTAGTAGGGGTTACAGGAGGGCGAGAGAGGGAACCGATCCCAAGTCTCTTGGGTGTGCACTGAAGCTCTAATGGTGGGAGTGTGTTCTTCTCGCCAGGGAAGAAGGAGTCCGTGCGAGAGAGAGAGAGTGTGTGCGAAAGAGTCTCCATTTTTTCTCCCTCCATCTCAGGGCCCCCGGCCCTCCCTTTATAGCACAAGAAGGGCTTGGGGTTCCCGGTGGGATGGGCGAAGGGAGAGGGAAAGAATAGAGTGCAAGGGGGAAGATTCGAGTCCCTGGGTTGCCGTGGCCGGCTCCAGCTTTCGGCTCCGTTTGTGCGTCCGCCAGGTAAGGACGGCTTCCTCCGATCCTGTTGTTGATCTCCTCGGGAGCCGGTGCCGGCGGGCGTGCGTGATGATGGCGCCTGGTCGTGGCCTCTGTCCCATCGGGGCAGACGGCTGCCCCTGTTATCCTGCTGACGGCCTGTGCGACGCGGACGTCCCGTCCCTGTCGCCAGATTTGCGGGGCGCGAGGACGGGCAGGCGTGCTCCTGTGCTAGGCGACGCAGGTCATGAGTGCCTGGCGGCGAATCAGGGAAGACTGTGCCACTGTAGCGTGCGCTGTGCGGTCGCGTTTGGGTAGTTGTGACGGGTCACGTCGGGGGTGCGGGCGCCTTTCCGCGTGCCAGAGCCGCGGCGCATTTATGGCAAGGCCAGCGGGGGGCCCACGAGATCCGCGCTCGTATCTTCCAGCCTGCGCCCGTGGCTGACACTCGCCTGGTGGGCCCGGGTGAGTCCGAACCCCTACGCCCTGGGTCGGGCGAGGCGGAGCCTTGTGGCGAGGGGTCGGGAGCGTCCGACCCCGAGGCGTTTGGTCGGGCGAGGTGGAGTCCGGCCGTCGAGGGGTCAGGAGCATCCGACCCCGAGGGACTTGGTCGGGCGAGGCGGAGCGCTTCTCTCCCACGTTGGGCTGACGGCGGTCGCTGTCGCCACAGGTGGGCCTGGGCCTCCATGATCGTCGCTCTGATGGTCATTAGGAGGTCGTTAATATTTCTCCCTGACATTAGTAATAAACTACATGATAAAATGATGCCTACTTTTATTCAAATTCCACCTTTTGGTTCCCAAGTTCTACAAAAGATTTGGGATATTTTTATACAAGTGTCGGGTGCCCCCATCCAATTTTTGTCCATTTTTCTAATATTCTATTTACCTATGTGTTGTCATGATGTGCTGCCTTAAATCCCTAACCATTGCAGTGCGGCGCCACGCACGCCACGCCGGAAGAGGTCATTGCGTGTACATAACACCCCTGTTCCGACTACTGGTGCTCAAGCCGCCAACTCGAAGCCCAAGCCTTCGTCAGTGAAAAAGAAGGAGCAACAGGAGAAACAAGAAGTAGAGGTGGAGCTGCAGTGCCGGACAGCACCAGACATCCCATCACTGCCACCTATATGGCGGAGGTTGCCCCGGTGGAGGGGCTGGGTTGTGAGGTGCTGGTCGGGTCGGTCGATTGTCCTAGCTTGAAGCGGCTGTATAAGCCTTGTAACAAGCTGACGGAGAGGAAGTGCCCACTCTATGGCATCGGGTTCAACTTCATGGATGCGCGCTACTACGACACCTTTGCCACCGTCGGCGGCAATCGTGTAAGCAGCTGACTGCCTCTTTTCTTGTCCCCCGCCCATGCCCCAACTTCCTGCTTGTTTGCTGTGCTTCTTGAATTTGTGGGAGTTCTAATCAATGGCAAGGAAAAGCTAGGATTTTTGTTGTTATATTATTTTTGGAAATAGAGCCTCTTGGTTTTGAGATTCAATCAAAAGAAGAGACCTTTGATTGAATTTTAGGAATTTGGGGTCTGTAAACTCTGCCCAAAATGGTTGTATGTTTTGTGGAACTATGGTGGATTCTGCTTTCATTTGATGAGAAGCTACTACTTTTGACAGAACCAGATACGAGCAATATCATATTAAATGCAAATGATATTTTTATGCCCCTTCTGATTAGTCAATGCAACTTTCACCTCTTTGTGTTCAGAAGTCGCTTATCACCAACTGATCTTTGCCGGTGACAACTTACCGCTGCCTCGAGAATGGTAGTTTCGCTCTTCTACAAGCATACATTAATGAGGATGTAAGAAAGAAAATGCGAATGCCAGCTGATGCTAATGTAAGTCTGTGGATGTGCTTTCTCTAATGCTTGTGATGCCTATCTTCTCAGAAGGATGAGTCATTCTACACTCTAAGCTGGGCTTGCGATCATGTTGATAGCGCACCACCACTGCTCGTAGTAGGAGGATGCAGTGGGATCATTCGGGTCATTGATTGTGCAACCGAGAAGATTGCTAAGGTCAAGTACCGGACTTGTCTATATTTTCAATTGCTAAACTGAATGAAGCTTCATTTGCTCAAAATAATATTTCAGTTACTTACTTGATACATACAAGTTCATCTGTGTTATCCATTCTATAAGGCGACTTGAATTTAGTTTTATTAAGGAATGATCTGTTGCTAAAAGTCATTTGAATTTGGTTTGATTATGTAATGGTCTATTGCTATTTACTAGTACCAATAGCAAATTGTACCTTTTCAATGTACAAGTCTAGAAGATTCTCTAGTACTATTTCTAATTTTCTATTATACTAAAAACATGTACAATCTATTTTGATTTATACATTTGGCTTGGAGACTAGGTACGCCAGTAAATTATTATACTAAACTATGAATTGTGATATTAACTGGGTGTATAATTATTTCCATCTACAATATTCTCCAGAGCTTAGTTGGCCATGGTGGTTCAATAAATGAGATAAGAACTCAAGCATTAAAGCCTTTGCTCATCATCTCTGCCAGCAAGGTAAGCAAAATTAAAATCCTGATATTAGGCTGTACGTACATGCTTTATTTATTTTTGTTTTGACACTATTTCAATGACTTTATGTATAGGATGAATCTGTTAGGCTCTGGAATGTCCATACTGGCATATGCATCTTGGTCTTCGCAGGAGCAGGAGGCCATCGCAATGACGTGTTGAGTGTTGTAAGTGGTGCCCGCCTCCTACGGCATGTGTTTAGAACATTACTTGCATAAAGTGCCCTGAAGATGTCACTATATGAGCTTCTGGTTCTAACATATGTTATTGATCTGTTCAAATTTTGTTCAACACATTAGACATTAAGGTACTGATCAAAATATATTATTTTCGCTGAAGGACTTCCACCCTAATGATATCACATGCTTTGCAAGCTGTGGCATGGATAATACTGTGAAAATCTGGTCAATGAAAGGTAAGAAAACTAATTCAAAGTACATTCATGTTTACATTTGCACCCTGCATATAACTGATCGATCGAGTTTGCCAATGTTGTCATAGAATTTTGAGTATATGTCGAGAAATCATATTCATGGAGTAACCTTTCATCAAAGTTTCCAACAAAATATGTCCAACTTCCGGTATGCTAATCATTCTGGATCCATTCAATTTCAAACTAATGTTGGTGTTTAGTACACATGTTATTATAACTAACATGTTTGTTTCGTTTCAGGTCTTGAACGCTGTTGTACACTCTGACTACGTTGATTGTACTAGATGGCTTGGTAACTTCGTCCTGTCAAAGGTGAAATTTCTCATTCGCTGAAATAGATATAAATTGCAATAGTAAAGTCCATATTCATTTGTGGGTTCAACACTGTATCCAGATCCTGTATGTACTGTCCATTTGTTCAATCCTACATTGCAACTGCTATATAGTGAGGGATGAGATCTGATCTGTACTAACTTTGCTCAGAGTGTTGAGCATGAAATTGTGCTTTGGGAACCAAAAATAAAAGAGAAGAGTCCAGGGCAGGTGATTATAAACTGCAACCTTTCTATAATCGTGTACCTTACATTGTATCATAGTAATATGTACAGTTCTAAATTAGTTCTGGTAATGTTTCGAATTTGTGAGCACAACTGCCCAACATTTATGCCTCTGAAACAAATATATTCTTCTCTTTCGTCATACAGGGAAGCATCGATATTCTTCAGAAGTACCCTGTGCCAAAGTGTGACAACTGGTTCATCAAATTTTCATGTGATTTTCACTTCAATCAGCTGGCAATAGGTAATAAAATCTATTATGGGGATGTGTTCTGACATAAAATCTTTCTAAATTCCATAGTCCACAAGTTGTTGCAGATGTTTTTGAATGGCAAAATGTTTATATGCCAACGAGAAAACTTATAATCCCACATATGCCATCATTGTGTCTATGACACATGGGTCTCCCCAGAGTCACTGAGAGTGACACATAGGGGATTTAGAATTTGACCAGTAGCATGTGAGGAATTTTCCGTGTATATATGACTGTTTTTTCATAGAAAAAAATTTCTGCAGACTAATACTTATTTTATGAAAGATAAGATTGTATAGGTTTCATGTGATTTAGAGATACAGATACTTTTGTTATCAGATTCTTTTTTGTAAAAAGAGTAAGAGTTCTTAATGATATTTCCATTGTTTCAAACAGGCAACTGTGAAGGTGCAATCTATTTGTGGGAAGTACAGTCCAGCCCACCAGTCCTAACTGCTCGGTAATTTTTACTGCAAGACTGTCAGTTATTCTTGTCCTCCACTTGTAATGGTGTTGTGAACTACTAACTCAACTGCTCCTGCATGCAAACACTTACTCATTTTCAGGCTGCATAATGAGCAATGCAAATCTCTGATAATGCAGACTGCAGTGTCCTTTGATGGAAGGTACAACAATCTAATGCTTCTCTTGGTGCATCGCCAGTTGTAAAAGTGTCCATTATATTCACAATATACATAATGTTCTTGCACCATTTCTTTTGTTTCACCTTAGATAGATAAATTGTGACATTATTTCTCTTGTCTAGCACAATCCTTGGAGCTGGCGAGGATGGAACTACCTGGCGATGGGACGAAGTGGATCATCCAAGCGTCAATGAAAACATGCCGCCGCCACCGCCGCCGATGCAGGGACTGATGGTTGAGCTCAATGTGGATGTTTCTATGGTTTAATCTGCACTAGTTAGACTTATCATTGGTCAAAACTGCAACCTGGTTGTTCTGAATTCGGAATGGTTGGTTAACTGGATGTTGCATGTTAGGATGTTCATTCTGTTATGTGATCCTTCATACTATTGTTTCCGCCGTAGATAAGATAAATGTGATTGTTGTTACAATTGATGAAACCATTTCATCTTTTTGCCCAGCATTTAGCATAGCATCCAGCCAAGCCTGCCTGGCACGGTTATACCCTAACCTGTTGCTGGATTTCATGGTAATGTCCAAATAAAAGCAACATCTCAAGAAAAATGTGGTGAACGCCAGCCTAATTAATGTAAACTTTTCTGTTATTTTTCCTTCTTACAAAAAGCTAAATTACCAATGTAAATACCTCATTTTTTCCTTGTGGTATTAGAAAACTCCAGTTGTGTTTTTTTTCTATCCAGTTTCCAATTGCCTTACTTGATTTTCATGTCTTAATAGTTGGACGTCCACTTACCAGGTCTTGGAAGATCCAGATCTCTCTCTCTCTCTCTCACACACACACACATAGTGCATGTTATGTTGACCTATATTGTGTATCAGTTAACTATGTTTAATATACTACTTGAAATCATGTTTACTATGAGGTACACAAAATTTGTACGTGAAGAATATGTAGGTAAAAGAAGTAAAAAATAATTCAGTTCTAGGGATGCACTATTCTATTTTAATATCAAAGGATGAACAAGTATGGAATGAACGTACCTAAGGGCACACAATTTATAAGGACCAAGTAGTACTTATGTCAGTCCTGGGTCATGAGGCTTTTATGTCTCTTTCTGTTACCACAATGTTGAGCTAGGGTGGCCTTTAAGCATGGCCCCACCAGCCCACAAAAAAAGATCGAACCAATCCCTTTCCCATCTCTCTCCGTTCTCAATCTCCTTTTCTCCATTTTACCCCTCTATCTCCCTCTATCTCTCCACACTACCACTTGTCATCACGCCGATGCCCCCATCCTTCTCTCCACCCCAGGTCATCCTTCGTCTATGCAAATTGAGCCTAAAGCACCTCCTCAATTCGCTTCCCCTACATAGAAACAGGGAGAACATTAAGGGTGCGTGATACAGATTCGGCCAGGCCAACCTCTATGGTCACCGTCAAGGTCTCTCCGAGGCTGGCGGCTTGGTAGCCGGCATCCCCTTTTGAAGTTGCCTTCACCAAACTAGAGCATGGTGGGTGTCACTGGCATTGAGCTCGGCAGCGAGAGGAGATGAAAGGAATCGGTGCTCGAAGCCTAAGAGGGGGAGGGGGTGAATTAGGCAAATTTCTTACTATTTTTTTCTCTTCCTTTCTATCATTGCTTGTTCCATTACTTTTTCAGATAGAGATTTAGAGTGGAGGTTTGCAGACCTTGATGCAGTGGATGCTACAGATTGGTGGGTTCGAGGAGCACCTCCTTCCCGATGGCCTCATCTCAACAAGGTCCGCAAAGAGTGTGTTATTGGTATCTTCAGGTCCACATGAATTTCATATTTTTTCTGTTTTGTATTCTTGTATTCATTTATGTGGTTTGTGATTCGGGTCATCATATGCATGATATGCGTTTTGGTTTTGACTGACGGTAGTGTTGAAAGCTCAGTGTGTGCCCATTAGATTTCCTTGCTAACCCTACTTATGTTGATAGCTCAATTGCAGCATGGCAAGTTTTTTGTTGCATATGTACAAGTGTCCTATCAGATTTCCTTAGCTTTACTAAATCTAGCTGAAATGAACCTGTCAGATTTTTTGTTGCTATATAAATTGATAAAACTGTTCTTAAATTGTAGCAAAATTACTGAAAGAACTACTATAAATTGGTCATATTCATAGTGATATTTTATTTTTTAAGTTATGCTATGTCCCCTGCACCGGAACAAGGCATCAATAGAGGGGGTTCGCTGGAACTTCCATTAGTATTTCCTCTAATTAGCCTGACAGCATAACTCGACACTCATAACTAATTAGCTTGTCCACAACAGTCTGGTTGTGGTTGGTAACAGGTGGACGGATGCCAGAAGGTACAATTTTAGAATACCTGACCATACAATTAAACTGTACAGTTCTGGACTCCTTTTCACGTTTGGATTGTACAGCTCTGGTTCTGGAGTTGGCTGGTACCTAGATGTTTTAAGTTGTCGTCATAATGGAAGCAAGCCCTATTGAGCTGACTTGGCGACATCCTTGCTTAGAAATGCCATTCTTTTAGATGGTGTTGCAGTGCATGGTGATGAGACTTGGACCATGTGGTTTTTCTGAATCAGTAGTCTGAGTGTTGTTTTAAGCAACATAATGGACCTATAGGAGTTGACTAATCGGACCTCTATTGTCAAGACGACTAACCAGACATACTCCACTCCAATGTATAGATATGATAATCATCTTCTACATCTGATAGTTAAAGTGATTAACCAGACATACTTCATTCCAATTTTCAGAAATGATAATCAGATGCTTACACCTTATAGATAGTTCTTCTGAAATTGATTTACTTTTGCAGCGCTGTGAGCAAACACTTAAATCCTGAGCAGTTATCACAACATTTCTTCATTCCCATGAGATGTCACTGCTTAGTAGATTCTTCTACAAGAGGCCTCCTGATGGACTACTGGAGTTTATTTGCAGGATCTATGGTATGCACAGAGAGTTTTCCTATATTGATCACTTCCTACATCAGAGTTTATTATTTATGACTGCTTCAACTGATCATTCTTTTGGCATTGTACAGTTTTTGATTCATGCTTCAGCACTGAAGTTTTGCCTCAGGGAATGTATCCAGTCTATTTAAATGAGATTCTTACGGAGTTGCATGAGGAACATGTAGAATCCTCATTCCTGGCGATTAATTTTAGAGATGGAGATAAGAGAAGCCAATTTGCTGATATACTGCGTGAATATAATATTCCAGTCATTGATTACCCACGTCATTTTCAAGGCTTCTCTGTGCTTCCTTTATCTCTTATTCAGCATTTTCCTTTGTGTCTATGAGCACTGGTTATAATTCAGGGGACATAGCATAATTCAGGGGACATAGCATGCTTCTCTGACAGAAGAATTACTGCATTGTTTTATTTGGAAGATTTGTACAATAACTATGTGTATCTATAATCTATGTATATCTCTCTTAATTTTATTATGGGAAAATTTCAAAGTTCTTCATTTAGTTCATGATAATTGTTAGCGTATCAATAAATTATTTCTATCTACTTCTACCCTTTTTGATAAGTTAAGTTAATTTCTTTATCATATCTTTGATTTAATAGTTTTATCAGAAACTCTGGTTTATAAAACTCTGGTCAATAAATATTCTATAAATATAAAACTCTGGTTTATCAGAAAAAATCTAAGACACGTGCTCCACTAGTATATATAAACTAGCAAATATAACTATGCGTTGTAATGTATTATAAAGAGCCACAGCCATATGTGCGCCACACAAATGGGTGATGGAATAGAGGCAAGAAGCTTACAAGAAATTCATGGTCTATTAGTATATTATTTTTTATGCTTTCGTATTTTATTTGGATTGGATTTAAGTGATGCAGATCAGGAATGACTCTTTGCAACCGTAATGTAAGAAACATTGTTTGCTCAATTGATACCTACATGGAGCCACATATTTACTTGTTGCCTTTCTCTTCTCTTTTTTTGCATCGGGCCGGGGACAAGATCCCCATGGGGATGAGATGGGATGGGCTTGGGCACTTGAACCGCAACAGCTGTGGTAACGTCGCTGCCATATCAATTAGTCTGTTTCTGTCTCCCGAGTCCGGCTTGATGCATGCATTAGAAAAGTCCATTGGAGACCGTGGTTCCCCGCGTCCTTTAGCTTGCTTCCGATTCTGACTCCAAACTCAAGCTGGCGAAATCAAAGATGGAATTGGACAAGAACACATTCAATGACCTCTGCTCTAGGTAGCTCTGGTCCTTGGTCATGTCATCCATTCAAATCCTAAATACATGATAGATCATGGAATTAGTTAGGAGAGGGCCAGATAAAAAATGTTCGGGATGCGCCTTGGGCCATTACCTAAGGCTAGGGATCCTTTTGTGTAAAAAAGGCTAAGTTAGAGGGTTTAAGGGCTTGTTTGTGAGGTGTAGGGACTTAGTTGAAGCATCCAGGGATCTGTTTGTAAGGTCTAGGGACTTATTTCTAAATTCTAAAGGCTTCTTGTAATATTCGACCCCACCAATGGAATAAATATAAACGACCACCTCCTCCTCCCTATAGATAGCACCCCAAGGGGTGGAGGTGGGAACTTTTTGGCCACTTGCTCTCTTGCCCCTTTGCTTGCTTGGCTTGCTCTCCTTCTCATTCTAAGGTTACTACTTCCAACTCTAGCTACCTCTTACCTTCACTGTCTATTTGGTTTCGGTTTGTCCGATCCCCAACAGCGGCGCCTACCGTGGTCTCAGCTCGAGTAAACAACCTTCGATGACATCCACAAAGAATAGCAAGATGGTTACTTAGAGAGATAGCACCGCGCTCGACACATCTTATTTTTTTCCAGAGAGACGATTTTGAGATTAAGAAAGGTCGAAGGTCTCTCTCATGCGTGCAATGAACTACGAAGATGCCGAGCAAGTTGGCAATATATTTTTTCTTCATCCTCCCACCTTCAGGTGTGTCTAGATCACTTTGCAAATTTTTTAAAAAGGAAACCTTGTTATTTAGAAGTATTAAATAAAATGTATTTACAAATTTTTTTGCACGGATGGGTTGTAAATCGCGAGACGAATCTAATGAGCCTAATTAATCCATGAGTTCCATTTGTTGGGTCGAAGTAACGAAGAGTTGTAAACATCGACCGTCGCCTTATGAAGGCTCTACTGGTGTAAGTCAACAAAGTTCGCATACCTCGCAAACTTTGCATACTTATCTAAAATTGCAATAAGCAATTAAATGCTAAGCGAGAGGAATCGGTGCTCGTAGCCTAAGAGGGGGAGGGGGTGAATTAGGCAAACTTAAAACCTTAACCTACGGCTCAATCTAGTTTGTACAAAATATAGGCTAAAATATTCTATCTAGATGTGCAACTATGTAAGGAAAATGCCCCATTAAACCATATTGTGATTTTGGTGATTGAGTGACAACATAGTCATTGGGACTAACATGTGTGTCAAGAATAAATACTTGTAGGGTTTAATAGGCTCCAAAGATGCAACATAGAGGGAACCACCAAAGCCGGGACAATGAGAGGAATTAATTAGAAGGGTCCTATAAATATTTATATTTTGATTGACCAAATGGGATATTTTTCTGGATAATCATTTAGAGAATTTCACAAGCTTTCCGTAGACTCCAAGATCATCAAAATCAGAGTCCCGAGTGAAAAGTTATGAGCAAAACACGAAGGCAACAAAGAGAAAAAAGAGGCGATCGGATGAACCGACGCAGTGTCAGTCTTTTGGCAATAAACCGACGCTCAAAATGTCTTGTAGAGCATCTTACAAGATTTCCATAGAGTATAAGATCGTCAAAATCGGAGTTCGGAGTAGAAAGTTATGACCAAAATACGAAGCATAATAAAGTTGATTCGTGTGAGGACCGATTGAACCGACCCAAGCGTCGGTTAAACCGACGGTATAAGGATATAAAGCGTCGGTGCAATGAGAAAAAAGCATTGTGACCATGTGGAAAAGTGCTAGAGGCACTGGTTGAACCGACGCCATGCAAATATGAAGCGTCGGTGCATTCGTCAGTGCATTACTCAGCACCTCCAGATGGGTTTTCATGCCAAGGTCCTGAGGACCGGTTGAATCGACGCCCCGCCAGTGTAACGGATACTACGGAGTAACAAATGCACCAACGGTCAAGAAAAAAGGCGTTAGTTCATCCACATCAGCAGCAGCAGGCAGTTGTCAGGTGTCCAACGGCTAACTCGAAGCCGTGAGTGATCGGTTGAACCGACGCATATAGTCGAATGAACCGACGCTATGCGCAAAAATGGCATAACGGCTAGTAACGGCTACTTTGAGTTGGTGGCATATATATATGCCTCCCCCAACCATTTTGAGGGTGCTGGAGTCCAAGAGAAGCCCTAGAAACATTGAAGAAGTTCTCCAAGCCACCCAAGAGCATATTGATCACATCCATAGGTTTAGCACAAGCTTTGTAAGTGAGAGTGCTAGGATTAGCTCAAGTTTGAGTGTGAGAGCAAGGCGTGTGCCTTGTGTGCTGGTTCTAGAAGTGAATCATAAGTTGTATCTCGGTGTGCCGGCCCCTTGGAGCATTGGTGGCTCGCCGGCAACTCTACGACCCTCCGGCTTGGTGTGGAGCGGCGTCGACGGCTTTATGCGGGGGTCGTGGAGACCCCCTTCCTTGGTGGAGAAGCTCCTTAGTGGAAAGCGGGGTCATGGTGACCGTGGTGACCTGATATAGCCTCGGTGGCAAGTCAAGAAGAGTCCCGGAAGAGACTTGGTTGCCGGGAAGCAATACTCTTTGTGAGTGCTTCACCAACGTGGATGTAGGAGTGGCTTTGTGCCTAACCGAACCACGGGATAAATTTTCGTGTCGAGAGTTTGCTTCCCTTCATCCCCTACCTTTAAGCTTCTGCATTTCATATTGCAATCTTGAGTGCCTTTACATTCTTAGTGTAGTATCTTGCTAGAATTGGCTATAGGTTGCAAAACTTTTTTTTGGATGAGGGTTTCACACTAGAAGAATCATAGTAGCACATCTAGTTAGCATGTTCTAGCTTAAGTTTTGCGCAAACTAGATTGAGCCGTAGGTTAAGGTTTTAAGTTTGACTAATTCACCTCCTCCCCCTCTTAGACTACGAGCTCCGATTCCTTTCAAACTAGTACTCTTTTAGTGTGAAAATCTCATCCCAAAGAGTTTTGCAACCTATAGCCAATCCTAGCAAGATACTACACTAAGAATGTAAAGGCACACAAATTGCAAGTATGAAATGTGGAAGCTTATAGGTAGGGGATGAGGGGAGGCAAACTCTCGACACGAAAATTTATCCCGTGGTTCGGTTAGGCACCAGGCCGCTCCTACTCCACGTTGTTGAAGCACTCACTAAGAGTATTCCTTCACGGTAATCAAGTCTCTTCCAAGACTCTTCTTGACTCGCCACCAAGGCTATATCAAGTCATCATAGTCACCTTGATCTCGCTTTCCACTAAGGAGCTTCTCCACCAAGGATGGGGGTCTCCACGTCCCCCGCAGAAACCCGTCGACGCCGCTCCACACCAAGCCAGAGGGTCATAGAGTTGCCGGCGAGCCACCAAAGCTCCAAGGGGCTGGTACACCGAGATACAACTTGTGGTTCACTTCTAGAACTAGCACACAAGGCACAAACCTTGCTCTGTCACTCTCTCTAGAGCTAATCCTAGCACTAACTATCACAAAGCTTGTGCTAAACCTAAAGATGTGATCAATATGCTCTTGGGTGGCTTGGAGAACTTCTTCTGTGTGTCACTCAACTTCCAGCAGCTCCAGCAACCACAAATGATCTGGGGTAAGGCATATATATAGCCCACAACCTCAAAGTAGCCGTTACATACTTTTACCCAGAAAAGTACGCAAGCGTCGGATAATCCGGTCATAGGTGTCGGTTCATCCGGTCACACTGTGCCTGTTTCCTAGCCGTTGAAATCCCAATGTCTCACTGTGCTGACGTCATTGCACTGACGGCCACTCCGATCAGGCGTCGGTTTATCCTACGCTAGGCATCGGCTCATCCGGTCCTTAAGGCATCTCCTGTTGGAGCCAAAACGTGCTCTCTATCGCAATTGGTCCGACTTTTCATCGGATGATCCGACGCTACTGAGTATTCTTGAGTTCAACTGAAAATTGGACCGACGCTTTGAAGACCAGGGCGTGGGTTAATCCGGTGCTAAAGGCTTGATCGTCATAGCTCGAGAATATTACACCTACGCATTGTAGATGTTGAGCATCGGTTCATTCGGTCCTTAAGCAATTTTTAGCCACTTGTCCAAGTTGTCACTGCGATCTTTGCAGTTTCACTACATCCATTACATCTTTACGATGATTTGGACCATCTTGTATATGGATTGGACTCCATCCATGGGACCTAAAAATTCTACAAATATGATCTCACAAACTTATTTGTCCCATTGACTATGTTGTCACTCAATCACCAAAATCACAATCATGGCATAATGAGACCATATTCCATACACCAAGGAGCCTTCGGACCTAAGGGTCTTGAAGCCAAAACACCTTATGCCTCCAATCCATATTTCACTCAAAACACTTGGTCCCAAGGGACTATTTACGAGAAGTTACATCTTGAATATCAAAATCTTTCTCTAACATGTTGGTTATCATCAATGTGAGTATTTCTCCTCCACCTTAGGCTAGCACCATCATGCTAGACCTCCGTTTTGCTTTTGCAGGAATATTGGTTTTCATCCTAAACCTAAGTGCTTGATATACCGGTTTTCATAGTATATGGATTTTCATTAGGAGTTATCTCTCATCGACCTTCGGCTCCTACTGATTATTGGATTGGTCTCTTTTGGTGTTCATCATCCACTAATTTCCATTATAAAGGTATTCATCAACAGTTGGGTCCCACCTTAACAATGGCAATTCATCCGCTCTGGTATTCAAGAGCACTGTCTTGACTTTTGGTCATTATCACCTTCAAGGATTTGAAATTGGAAAACCTCATCATACCTATGCAAATGCATCTACCTCCATTCATTTGCATCAAAAGCACACATCAAATCATCTCATTGCATGAACACATCATCATGCATGGCAAAAAAAAAAAGAATAGCTCTGAGGAGCTAAGAGGCTTATGACCTCAAAAGAAAGCCAAGGGACTATTGATCCTAAGGGATGCGAAGCCAAAACACCTTCGGCTAAGAAAAAAGAAAAGTGCATCAAGCACAAAAAAGCCAAGGGGCTCCCGATCCTAAGGGATACGAAGACAAAACACCTTCGGCTAATCAAAAAAGAGAAGAAGAGTGCAAAAGCAGTTATGTTTATGGTTAACTTCAAGAAATGGCCGCTGAACCATTCTATACTTGTTGCAAATACATTATCTTTTCCAAGTACAAATCGTCGAATCAACTTCATTAAAGTTGTAGATTCGACAAAGCTTGGAGCTCAAAGCTTCGCCTCCGCCTCTACGTCAGCTCGAGGGGCTCGCCATGACCTTCGGCATGATCATCGACTTCGCCTCCACTGCGATGATGGCACGAGGAGCTCGTCGTGACCTTCGGCATCATCAACAGCTTCGCCTCCGCCGCGATGACAGCACGAGGGGCTAGCAGTGACCTTTGGCTTCGCCCTCGACTTTGCCTTCGCCGTCACCTTCAGCTTGAGGGGCTCGCCGCGACCTTCAGCATCTCTTCCGACTTCGGCAACGCCTCCGACTTCGGCTTGAGGGGCTCGCTGTGACCTTCGGCATCATCATTGACTTTGCCTCCGCCGCTACATCGGCTCGAGGGGCTCGGCGTGACCATCGGCATCGCCAACGACTTTGCCTCCACCACGATGAAGGCACGAGGGGCTAGCCATGACCTTCGGCTTCGCTCTCGACTTCACCTTCGCTGTCACCTTCGGCTCGAGGGGCTCACTGTGACCTTCGGCTTCTCCCTCGACTTCGCCTCCACTTCTACATCAGCTCGAGGGGCTCGCCGTCACCTTCGGCTTCACCCCCGACGTCACCTTCGGCTTGAGGGACTCGCCGGGACCTTCGGCTTCGCCCTCGACTTTGCTCTCGCCGCTATGTCGGCTCGAGGGGCTCACCGTCACCTTCGGCATTGCTTCCTACTCTGGCTCCAGAGGCTCGCCGGAACCTTCGGTTTCAACACCGATTTCACCCCGACTCGATGCACTCGTCGGCTATTCATCACCTTCGACTGCTACTTCAACCTCTACATCATCTATGTCGACTACTTCCGCTACATGCGAAACTTATCTCACGAGCACCAGCCAAGAGGGGCTGGGGGTGTACTGGAGGACCAGTTCATCTCAGACGATGAGGTCTTGTCCGGCGCTCGTGAGAGAAGATTTGAAGATGTCGCAGTAACCTTTGGCCACGTCGACTCTAACTACATCTGCTCTGGGTGCTGAGCCTACCATGGGGGTGTACTGGAGGACCAGTTCATCTCGGAGCTAAGCCTGCTGTCCAAAGCTCGGAAGAGGATTTGCTCACTGATCGAAGCTCGGAGGTGAAGGTTGCCTCAAAATCGAAGCTCTCCATAATCAAAAGTCGGCACTTGTGTAAATCAAAGCATGTGCGTGCTCTTTTCTCCATACCCTTTTTCCCACTGGATTTTTGGGATGGAGTTTTTAGTGAGGCTCACATGTGAAGGTTGCAAAGGGCATTCCTTGCAACTGGGGTTCGGATCGTAAATACGCCTCTTTTAACATGGTCAGCTACTCGGTCTCGTTGTGCCGGCCAAGACCGAATAGCTGAGGGGCTATTGTAGGGGATGCGCCTTGGGCCATTACTAAGGCTAGGGATCTCCTTTGTGTAAAAGAGGCTAAGTTAGGAGGTTTAAGGGCTTGATTGTGAGGTCTAGGGACCTAGTTGCAGCATCCAGGGACTTGTCGGTATGTTCTAGGGACTCAGTTGTAAATTCTAGCGGGCTTCTTGTAATATTCAACCCCTCCATTGGAATAAACATAAACGACCACCTCCTCCTCCCTATAAATAGCGCCCCATGGGGTGGAGGTGGGGACTTTTTAGCCACCTGCTCTCTTGCCCCTTTGCTTGCTTGGTTTGCTCTCCCTCTCATCCTAAGGTTACTACTTTGAGCTCTAGCTCCCTCTTACCTTCACTGTTTGGTTTCGGTTTGTCCAATCTGCAACAAAAAATTGGGAGAAAATAGGGACTCCGCAAAAATATGTGCATGGAAAAATCCATCTCGAAACAGAAGGCCAAATAGAGCTTCTTTGATTTCACGCAGCACCTGTAGATCTCCGAGTTCGAACCAAAAGCCATGTACTTTGATTACACTACGTGTGCCTGGATTTGCCTCTTTTGCTTGCCCTTGCGTCATGCTTGAGTAGCAATTTTGTTTAGAAAATTTTAACAAGCAGGTTTGTGGCATTATAAATGAACCAAAACTCGAGTAGAGGATGAACAGTATTACCTCAGTCCCCCTGTGTTGGGATGGTTTAGAGTGGAATTTAGCTTAAGTTCCATTCCAATCTATCCCAATACATGTGGATTGATGTGAATCAAGTACATCTAAACAAGGCCTAAACGTGTCCGTCAAGTCTGCAGAGGCGCAGGATTAGACATTTTAGGAATTTCCCAGAGCTCGGGTCTCTCTATCTGTTCATAGCTGGGCAAAGGATTTTCTTCCCTGATGCCATTGACGCTGGTAAATTTCCCATATTGCAGTACCACTACATGTTTTCCTCACTGAACTATCAACCGGGAGCTATGCCGTGCCTTCAATCTGTTGAGTTTCTCGTCGACGTCAAGGCCTTCAGGGTCAGGGATGCTAAAATGGGAATCAATATGGATAGCTTGAAGTACCTCTCTTTGCTTGTGAGAGTCTTGTCTTCGAAGTTTGAACATCACTACCGGAAGCAGCAAGTTTGCCGAGTGCCCCAGGCACTCGGCGAAGGCCCAAATACACTCGGCAAAGGGTTCGCCGAGTGTAACACTCGGCGAACAATACTCGGCAAAATTTCACTCGGCAAACAGTGGGTTTGCCGAGTGTCGATCGTCGGGCACTCGGCAAACCCTTTGCCGAGTGCCATACAACACTCGGCAAAATAAAACACTCGGCACAAAGGCGATAACGGTTTCTGACGGTAACGGCTGCTTTGCCGAGTGTCAGACGGCAGACACTCGGCAAAAAGAAATTCTTTGTCGAGTGTATTTATATATGGCACTCGGTGAAGGTACTCGGTTTGCCGAGTGTCGTCCACGTGGCACTCGGCAAAGGGGACAATCCCGCAAAATTTTACGATGCCTTTGCCGAGTGCCTTCCACGTGGCACTCGGCAAAGACGTCAACCTAACAGAAAATAGCCTCTTTGCCGAGTGTTAACACTCGGCAAAGTATCTGTCCCCCTACTAAAAAAACAGAAATTTGACATATAAAGGACCCCTCTCAAAAAACAATCACACAAGCACAGGCATATAAATTACAGCACAGGCATATAAATTGCACCACAAGCATCACAAGCACACAAATAACATTCACAAGTTCTCGTTGAAACAAGTTATTCACAAACAAGTAATTCACAGGTTTTGCATCAGAAACACCTCTAGTTCACAAGTCACTGAGGAGGATGAGGAGGCTGAGGAGAATGTGCAGGTGGCCACTGCCCCCAAGAAGAATCCGCATTGGACGCCGCCGATTGATTCTGCATAAAGTTATAGAGATTGCATTAGTCACTTTTCTAGTGTAAGTTGTAGTGCCTGTAGTTTCTAGTTTAACTCTAGGTTGATTGTAAGGTTGAGAGTGACTCACAGGAGTAGCTGCAGGAGGTGGTCGAGGTGACGGGAATAGGTTCGGTGGCATAGGTGGTGGAGTCTGACCTAAAGTGTGAAAGACACTCTGCATGCATTGCAACATCTGCTCCGTCCTCTGCCTTTCTAGCTGCCGTTCCGCCTCAATCCTCGCCTCGATCCTCGCCTCTAGTTCCTCCCGGCGCTTCCGTTCTACCTCCACCTGGGCCTACAATATTTCATCCCAATGTCTTATTGCCAAGCAAAAGATATGTACAAAATGAATGAAAAATTAAAGAAACAGGAATAACCTGCAGAGCCTGCATCTGTAACTGTGCAGCGGTAGGCCGTGCCTGTATCGCGGGGCTCGAGTCCGTGCTCCTTGCTCGGATCTGGGAGAGGGTGGGAGTACTGGCAGTGTCAATCACGCTATCCCCAATCCAATACCTGCCATGCTTCTTCCCTCCTCCCACCCTCATCACAATTTCAGGATCAATATCCTGAGAGCTCGGATCGAACTCTGGCCCATGAACCTCCCTCGCCATTGCTGTGTACGCGGTGACGCGGCTGTGGATGCTGGGATGGCTGTATGCCTCGGGCGGGTCCTCCAGGTTGAAGTCGATGTCTGCCGTGGCCTTGCCCTTTTTGGACATAACCCATGCCTTGAACCGGGAGCACTCCTGGCCTTCATGTGATGACGTCTGCGCCAAAAATACAAAAGGATTACAAAATATGCAGTATTATGTGTATTATATGTGAGAATAAAGAAACGAATTCACGTACCCATTTTTCCTTGTATTCATCAAGGCTCAGGCTGCCTTGATGGTGTGCTGCATATGGCATCTGCAAACGCCGCTCCCGGCAAGCAACGTGGTTCTCCAACCACCCGGGCTGCAACCACACGTCCACCATTTGTTCCCAGCACCGGGTAAAGGATCGGCACCACCACGGAGGCACCTACATCATCAAGTGTGTGACATGTAACAAAAGAAGTGAAGCGTAATTAATCTCAGAAATAGTAAATATTAACTTTCTGTACGTACCATCATGAATTCTTCCTTGGTCAGGTTCATTGTCCTGGCCTCTTCTTTTTTGACCCTCATCCTTCTGTATTCAGCATAGAAGTCGATGATGGCCTGAACCCGCGCCTCGTAGTGCATGTCCTTAACGAGCTTCTTGGCGGCTTGTTCAATGACGGAGGCCGCCCTAGCCTCGAATCCCTCCTGGCATCTATAAAAGTCCTGCGTATAGACACATTGCAAACAAGTATTTTGGATTACAAAATCTCCTACGTGGGGAGTAGAAAAAGTGTGGAGGCCAAAATGACGAATTTTTTTTTTGTTTGCCGAGTGTCCTGGGTGAGGCACTCGGCGAAGTAATAAGTTTGCCGAGTGTCTTGCAGTGGCACTCGGCGAACTGCCTCTTTGCCGAGTGTCGGCGTCCAACACTCGGCAAAGGACTAACGGCCGGCCCAGTCCGGTGACGGACGGTGCACGTGCGATGCACGCGCCGTTGATTTACCGAGTGTCGTGCCTTTGCCGAGTGTCTATGAGCGGTTTGCCGAGTGTCTTATTTATAGCACTCGGCAAACGACCTTATTGCCGAGTGTAATATGTTTGCCGAGTGCCAGGTTGAATACACTCGGCAAATAGGTTGTTTGCCGAGTGCCCGAAATAAAGCACTCGGCAAAATGTTTACACTCGGCGAATTTTCTGTTTCCGGTAGTGCATGTTGGTTCCTGTACAGACGAATTTGAGCTTTGAGGTACTGCTGCCACTACTCTGCCCTGTCCGTCTGATCAAGTCTGGATGGTTTTCCTTTATTTTCATGGTTCCTTGCTAATAATAATCCCATAATGCTCTTTCCTTAACATTGTTTTGTCGCAGTTCAACATCAGGCACTCCAGTTTCGAGAATGCAATATAGTGTCTAAGTTGCGATCCCGTATCATCCAAGCACAAGGAGAGGCAGAGAAATCAGATTCTGAACAGATAGACCCCACAGATGAAGAGGTGTTATTAACTACTCTTTCTGCTCATCCACAAGCTCACAAGCACAACAACCAGCTCTGCTTCTTTTTATGTCTATATAAGCTACTACTGCCGTGATGCACTCCCCTAATCCTACTCCTAGCCAATGCCCTTTCCTCATTGTTTAATGCAAGGCATCAACCGCGACTCCAGTTTCAAGGAGGCACTACTGTCTATTATTGAATCCATTTTCGACGAAATGCTAGACCAAGGCAGACTAAGAGAGGCAGAGGAATCGGATTCTGAGCAGATAGACTCCACAGATCAAGAGGTCTTAACTACTCTACTCTTTGCGCTCATCACAACTTCACAATCACAACAGCTAGCTCTGTTTCTTTCTGTCTATACTTGTCTCGAACGCATTGTTTGCTATCTTCCTATTGCTAATTAGAGGTAGGAATTCTCACAATAACAAAAAAATATCTTGCTTTTAACCTGATGGACTCTAATCATAATCCCTAGCTAACAATCTCCAAAAAAAAAAAACTACCAATCTACAAGTAAATACTAATAAAGGGCCGTTTGCAAAAGATCCTAGCATTACATCGCCAATGGTGTGAACATGCGCCACGAGTGGAAAATTTCTATACCACAGGGTGGGCAACCTAGTCATGTACAAACAAGGGAACGGCGGTAGAAAGAAAACCAAAGGTGCTTTTGGAAACAACCACTTAAGGCGACCCCAACGGTAAGCAGAAAATCGCTAGCGACTTGAGATCTAATCCAAAAACAATAAAAAAGAGCACCTGAGCCAAAAGACGAGCAAGTTGTGAGAGACTGTGGGCTTGTGCACCTCTTTCCTGGAAACAACCACTTAGGGCAGAAAATTGCTAGCGACTTGAGATCTAATCTAAAAGCCTTCACAGCTAATAAAATTCATCTTCTGCTAGAGATTTGGCAACCATTTGGAACACCCTTGAGTGTTGTCACTGCAGCTTTCTAGACTGTGTGCGGGTCTCAGGTTGGCTAGCTCCTAGCTAGGCATTAGGTCCTCGTATGACTTGGTTTATTCTGTTAATTGCCCTCTTCACCAGTAAACTATAGGCGTCCAATTGGCCGCATTATTACTTTGAAATTTGCACCATATCAAATTCTGAAGCATCTTGGTTAGGTGCTCTATGCTGGGGTCTCTAGTAGGAGGTCGTTCCATTTTATCGATGCATCAACCTCTAGCGATGCAAGAAAGTGTTAAGCCGTCGGCGTTATCCATCAGCATGGCAAAATTATTGATACTTGCACCTCGGCTTGCTAGACTAGCTAGTTTTGTCTCTGTTAATTATTGGATGAGTGTTGGCTCGCACAATCCTATCGGTCCACGTACTCTAACATCCGATGTTTTGGAAACTCTACCCATGCATTTTTAATCTTCTAGGCTGCACTAAAGAATTTTATAGCCTTTTTTCTATGCGAGAGTGACTGACAACGCGCTTTAATTTACCTACTAACCTCTATTTAAATGATGCTGCTTAGGATCCTCATCGCCAAGGAGCAAACCACTGTTCTTCATTCGACCTTCATCCAGGTTGGTGGTACATCTCTGTTGAACTGCAAGTCATTTCAGAATCTCTTCAGCGTATCCATTTGGTAGTCTAGATTCTACGACGCTTTCCAGCGGGCAGAGTGTTAGGGGATGGGGTTTGCCCAGGGCTGCTTCTCGGCTGCAAGATCCCTAGTGGTAAGGCTGCTGCCCGTGGTGGGTGGAGACAGCGATTGGATGGTGGATGGCGTGTGGTGCGGCGAGCCGGTGACTGTGGTTGGTAGAGGGACTGTGGGAGGCGGCGGTGGGGAGGCGCACGCGTGTGCTATAGTGTGACGGGTGGCCTATTTACTCTTTGTGAATCTTTAGCTTATGGTGGAATCTTGTGTGGAAAGTCCTTTTGTGTCTCAGGATCAAGATGATGGGCCTTGTGGGGGAGAACATGGACATTAAATTCAAAATGCTTCAAGATATCACCAACAATTTTGCAAATGAACGGAAGATTGGTAGTGGGGGTTATGGAACTGTTTACAAGGTATATCTAATAATTTATTTACAATCATTTTTTCCCGCATCGCTCCTTATGAATCTATACTAACTAGTTTGATCGCAACTTAACAGGGCCTGTACCATGGCCATGAGATTGCTGTGAAGAGGCTTGGTCAGCTGCAGGGACTTGATGATACCGCGTTCGACAATGAATTCCGTAACCTTTTCAAGATACGGCATCCCAATATCGTTAGGTTAATTGGCTACTGCCATGAATCACAACGTAAGTTCATTCCTCATGAAGGGAAGCTAGTTACTGCTATTGAAATGGAGAGAGTTCTCTGCTTCGAATATGTGGAAGGTGGAAACCTTCAGGACCACCTTTCAGGTATACAGAATTCTGGAGTATTTAATTTGGCATGCCGTGAGATTATAGGATTGAGGAGAAAATTAGTTTATTTAATTTATCTCAATCATAAACGATATCGGCTATCCAAATTCGCTAGACCTTATGTGTTTTTCTTTATCCCATTGCAGCTGAGCTTTGTGGCCTTGACTGGCCCACGTGCTTCACGATAATTAAAGGTATCTGTGAGGGTTTACACCACCTACATAGGGCACAAGGAAAACCTATTTACCACCTTGATTTGAAACCTGCTAATATTTTGCTGGACAAGATGATGACAGCAAAAATTGGAGATCTTGGTTTGTCTAGGCTTGTTTCTTCAACAATTACTCATAAAACTGAAATCTGCAAGGGAACACTGTAAGTTGGACTATCATGTTCTGATCTATATTGATTCATTCGCAAAAAAAAAAGTTGTGATTATTTTTACACTAATAGTACCTTTTATGCTTCTTATGTTCAAGTGGGTACATGCCACCAGAATACATACATGATGGCGCTATATCAAAAAAGTTTGACGTCTTCAGTTTGGGAGTAGTCATCATAAAAATAATGGATGGAATAAATGGCATGTACCACAGTAGTAAAATGCCTCCCGAACAGTTTATTCAGCTCGTAAGGAAAATCGTTCTCCATATACAACAGACATTTGTGAATACTATGTGTTCTGTGTACTTCTAATATCCGAATGTAACTGCTATCTAACTATATATGATCCCATTTCGTAGGTAACTACAAAATGGCAGGGAAAGCTACAGGGCACGTCGGGGCATTCATCACCACGAGAAAGAGACATGTCACAAGTGAAGACTTGCATCGACATAGCATTAAGATGTGTAGCTGAAGATCGGGAGGAAAGGCCTGAAATAAAGGACATTATCGCTGAACTTGAAGAGCTAGAACCTAAGATTGATAAAATGTCATTGTACCCTGACCAGTCACAAGATCTAATTGACCTGCAGGTACGTATGATATGTTCATTCTGGCGGCATGCATGGTTGCTCTTCGTATATTACCAGCAACATATATACTATTTCCCTGGGAAACTGATGAAAGACATAAAAGGAAGTGTGTGTGCGTGTGTGTGGTGGGGGCGGAGGGATTGACAACTAAAATGAAAAGATATCTTAACAAGTGATGTTTAACCTTAATAAGTAGTGCACAGTCGGTGTACTACCTTCGCCCATTTGTGTTCCGGTTTGTCATGTTGTATCCAAGTGTGTTGATCAAAACCTATGATCATGCCCTTGCCATAGGTACTTTCGAAACCTATAGAGCAAACCCACCTTAATTAGGACAAACCCACATTGGTCACAACACTTCTTCACAAATACTAGAATAAATCCCACACTCAACCACTAAATAGAAATTTCCCACTTTCCATGTAAAAGGTAAACTAAATTGCTTCCTTGCTCGCTACTCAGACCATAAATTTTAATGCACGTAGCCAACTTTAGCACATAAATACACAATTTAGGATATCCTAGCTGAAAGGCCTAGTTCACTCACATTACAAAACGAATCACCTCATAACGCACACGAAGAAACTGGCTTAGCTGGTTTTTGCCTGATCTACTAAAAAAATATGAACACTTACCGGCAAAGGTCCCATCAGGGAAATGCAACTAGAGTTCACCTAGAAATCCTACAGATTCTGTTGAGATAAAAGTAGGGTTGGAAATTCTAGGATTTGGAAAAAAAATCAAAGTAATAAATGTATTGTATTTTTATCTATTGGATACCTCCCGCGGCTCTTTATATATATTTATAAGGTGGTAAGGCTTTATCCCAGTAGGAATTGTTTGTAACTCCAAATCCTCATGATTCCCTTATCCTACCTTGACATGCTTAAAACTTGCCTGGCTGGTTTTGTTAGTAGTGGTCCCAAAACGGTAGCCAACAGTTCCCAGTCTGATACTCTGATTAGACGATAACATAACCTGGTCAGTTTGTAATCTAGTTCAGTTCTTGAACGTTTGTAGTAGCTTTCCTGGTTTAGAGTTCTGGGTCTGGGTCCTTTGTGGTATGGTGCCAAGACATGGCCCAACATTCTTTGTTCAAAAGGTAATTGTGTGAAGCAATTGACACAAGCAAAGACCATGACTTTTGCTTCCTTTATAAAGAAAAATCATCCAAAAGTATTTGATATGTTTTTGAGCTGTCAAATCCTAGATTTCAATATCAAAAGATCGACTACCACGCAGCATCATTAATCCCTTGATTCCTGCAGAGGACGTCTGAATCCAGAATTATTGCTGTTGATCCGAGCCTGGAGCTGCGCTTCCTGTTCGAGCCAGGGAAGATATTATCATGCTGCATGCAACTAACAAACAAGACACATGGCAGAATTGCATTTAATATAAACACCAACGATACCAGATACAAATACTACATACAGCCTAAGAAAGGAATTTTGCCACGATTGTCCAAGTGCTATATCTCTGTGACATTGGAGGCACAGGAAGCATTGCCTAATATGCAATGCCGTGACATGCTTCTTGTGCAGAGCGTTAATCTCAGACAGGGATTGACATTTGATGATATCACCGATGACTTCTTCAAGAAAGCTGTGGTGGAGAAGGTGGTGGAGATGGTCAAATTGCCGATTGTTTATGTCGCACGAGATCGATTTTACTCCACACACTAGATCATCCAAATATATCTTAATTAAATGCACCTAGTACAAGTTGTCATTATTTTGATTAGTTGTGGTAAGGGCCTACGCTCACATGAGTACAATAGTGGAGAAGCACAGTTGCCTGACCAGTCTCAATGTTTGATTTCCTCTTTGACTCCAGATAATTGTGGGTTACCACAAGAATGTACCTCGTTTATTTTTATGTACTTTTGAATAATGTTTCACGAATAATTATCATTTACATTTATATCACGTATTCAACTTGTTCATGAAGATCAATGTTTGTACATGATGTTATTTTAGATGTCCTAGAGTCTAAAATCAGTATGCAGGACATTTATTACATGTAGATGAATACATGATCACTACATTTATTACTGCTGGTTAAAGCCACAAACTTGCGCTTGCCAACATAAAAAAATGTAACTCATCTATTGAAGTGATAGATTACTGTTTGTTAAAGCCACCAACCGTCGATGATGCTCTATCATTGTTCGTTCTAAAAGAACCTACGGTGGTTATCGTTTCTGCCAAAATTTTCAATTGGAATCGACATGAGGGCTGTAGAGTGCCACGAGAACAGCTTTAGGAAGAAGGAAAACAGTGCCTTGGTGTCGCTGTTGTCAGTTCCAGTAATATCCCTGGCAAGACTTTCGCCAACACCTCCACAACATCTAAACCACTACCTACACGCAAGTCCATGACCTAGCCACCCTCGAGAAGCATGATGAGCCACTATCTGCAAAAGCCTACCATTGTAGAAGCCACCCTACAGCGCCTATGTGCCACCACTAGAGTAGATCTAGGGATAAGAGCCATGGATGCCCCAAGAGTGGCACCATCCAAACATAAGCCTAGCAGCTCACCACAAAGACCCAAAGCCCAACACTTAGCAGATGCAGCCACCACAATCGAGGAAACATCAGATCCAACCGTGGAACCGACGGATTCAGCCGTGGAACATACATGATTGTTGACATACAAGAGTGCAGATTTTGTGTAGCTAATATCCCTCAAGTCCGCTTTATAAGGCATAGTTTTCTTTTGAAAAGGAACTTACATAGGGGATAGCTTCCCCACCTGGATGATATTAAAAAAAATGAAGAGTGGGTACAGTTACATCAGCAGTCTTGCCACCCGAGCGGTGTTTACACAAGATCGAAAGAAACCACGCCAACGGCGCACACTGGGATTGAGCAAGTGGAAGCAAATCGACCTTCCCAGGTGGTCAGGTCATCACACGGGAAATTACATCACGAGGGAGATGTCGTTCTCCTCTAAAGATAGATCCATTCCTTGTATCCCATAGCCGCCAAAGGTCCATCAAGAGAGTGAAAAAACCACTTGTACAAGCGGCCGCGGAGCCTATCGTCCGGCTGGGAGATGCACTGCTACTTAGGGATGCGCGAAAGGTGGCTGAGCTGGAGCTGAAATGTTCGGCCCGTGTTGTTTTTATTCGCGTGGGGTCCGCTGGGTCAACCATTTCCAGCCTCGCCCGAGGCCGGAGGCCAAAATGTTCCTACCTCGCGGGGTCAGAAGGTCCCCGAAAAACTGCCAAAGTACTCTCAGGTAAAGATGCGAGGCACGGTCTGTGCTTCGCTTCCTCTCTCCCACCTGTCGTCTTGCCTAGCTCCTCTCTCGCCTCCTCTCTCCCCTAGTCGTCCAGGTGTACTTTGCTCTCCCCTATGGAGCTGTGGAGGTCTCCCGTCGTTGTGAGCCATGGAAGGTCGCCTGCAGTGGCCAGATCGACAACCTCGGCGGCGCAGGCGAATTTGGTGTTGAAGAGCCCAGCATTTCTGCACCATGCCGATCCGTCAAGGTCACCCTCATCTCCACAGCAAGAGGATTTGGCGATGTCCATGGCTACTCTGCCCTGGTCGCGCACCTCCCCGGCACCGCAGGTTGGTGCTGGATCCCCCCAAGTTCGGTGCTTTGATTTTTTTTCCTACCCCAGTTAGATGGCGTTTTTTTCCCGCACCGCATCATGGCCTTGTTTGTTTTTTTGGTTAATAATGCACATGGCCAACGCACAGGCATCCGGATCTCCGGGGGCATCACCTTTGGATATGCTTCTCCGACGTGAGCTTCTCGCACGAGCTCAGCGTGGGCGGCGGCGTCACGGGCATGCGCAAGATGGTGCGCGGCGGCGGGCTCGGCAGAACCGCCCCCGAAAAGTTCATCGGCGCCATCCGCACCAAGTTCATCCAAGATGGACAGCGAGCTGGGCGCCTTCGGGAGGGACCGGCAAGATGGTGTCATAGAAGAAGCTGCCTTCCCCCGCCCAGCTCTTCTCAGATGGCGCGTTGACGCCAGCATCGGGGAGCCTGCCGCAGTGGCCGGTGCGGGAGTTCAACGTCTAGACGGAGGAAGAAGAGATGGAGGTGAAAGAATATAAGGTGGGGTCCCACCAGTCAAAGAGATAGAAGGAGTAGGAGCACCGTATGCTATGCTGAGATAGAGGGTAGGATGGTCTTTTCGCGTGCCTCTTCCATGCTGGCCAGCTGACATGGCGATTTTGGCAAAAGATTAGCTTCGCGTGAAGAGTAGTGATAAATATGTACAAGCCAAAATAAAAGTGGCTTTCGAAGGAGTGTCATTCTTAAGGATGGCAAATAGTTAAATACTCGTGATCCCGAGAAAAGAGTATGACCCCGAGAAAGAGTACTGCCGGGGTAGTGGGCCTGAATGGCAGCGCGGGGAACTGCCACAACAAAAGAAATAAAGAATGCCTCGAAATCGAGCGCGGAACTTTTGGGCGCCGGGCGCGGAGGCAGAGGTAGGCAGCAGCCAGGCAATTTTCGTTTAACCGATGTGGGGTCCTCGCAAGTAAAAAATAGGGAAGGGTGCATGCAAGATGGGACCGAGGGCGAGTATCGAGACAAGATGTGCGGTTGGGATAAGCTCCGCGGCCGCTTATACAAGTGGCAATACATTTGTGCTAGGAGGAGTGTACTTACCAGCTTGCATTGACCACCTTCTTCACACTGCGTCAACGAGGAAGAAGGCCTCCTTCCCTGCAGCCGGCTGCTTCTGCTTGCAGGCAACAAACAATCCTCGCTCTATTCCTCTCCGAGCTTCAGTTCCAGGTAAGTGATCCATGTCGCCACCATAAAATGGTTCAATTTGGTCGTCTGTCCAGTTAGTTAAGATCTACAGCCTGACCTCTGGACTAGAGGCAGCAGGCTCGAAAGTAGCGACCCGACGTCCGACTCCTGGCCTCCTCCCCGCCGGCGCCGCCCGCCTCCCCTTCCTCCACTCCCTAGTTCCACCAGCCCCTTCATTTCCTCCCCTCCCCATGCGCGAGCGGGCGCTGGTGCACCGCCGCAGCCGCCATCCACGTCGGTCTCGCGGCCAGCGCCGACGGCTGCCTCGCCACCACCACCAGCTCCGGATCCCGCCGCCGGCGCCTCCGAGCACGGCCTCGCGGTCCTGCCTGGCGGCCCGCTCCCAGTCGTGCGCGGATGCCGAGCGCGACCCCCTGACGGCAAGCGGCCACCCTCAAGCTTGCCCCCCGCTGGTGGTCGGCCCCTGCGCGCCGCCGCGGCCTCCAACAGCGGGTCCAGGAAGCCCCGCCCGGCGCCGTCTCTGCTGGCCGGCGCTCAGAGCGCTCCATCCAGCGCCGCCGCCGGCCTGCACGTGCCGACTGGGCCCAATGCCGGGTCTTGCGCCCATCGACATAAAGTTGAACTTAAGATTTCATTAAACTTGTCTGTCGATGGAATCTGGGACAAATTAAACAAACACAAACAAACCTTGGACCTTGCAGAACTCATGCTCAGCTCGCGTGATAGAACCGCATCTCTGCATCGGCTGGGAGGCCTGGACGTCCGGCTGGAAGGCCTGGGCCGCTGGGCGGCCAGCTGGAACTGCGCAGCCGCCGCGTAGATGCACAGCCGCCGCGTAGACTAGCGACTCGCGGTGTACCCTATGTGCGACGGATCAAGTCGCGCCAAAAAAAAAACGACCAGAAAAAAATTCCTGGGTCCAACCAAATTTGATATTTTAGAAAACGAAAATGAGAAACGGTTGGAGATAGCTTCTTTTTTTCCTCTCCATAATTTTCAGGGAGTTGGCAAATATCATTGTTAGGGGGGAAAATAGAAAACTGCTGAAGATGCTGGATCAGGACCCTAGATTGGAGTCCCAGCTCAAATAGATACCTTATAGGGCGCCGTTTTGGCTATTACTAAACTTGATGAAGAGATGAAATAGAACCAAGATCTATCCTTTTAAATCGATCGTCAGAAGAATTAGGCAAAAAAGATTATGATACATTATGAGAAAATGAAACTTCCGTGGAAAAGAAGCAAATGAAACGCTTTCATAATAAATTCTCGTAGAACCAAGAATGAAGTTTCCATTCCGTACATATCTACAACCAATTTAAGTCCCGATTGTTTTGATTTTTGGAATGGGATACTTCGGAATCACCATGAATAGGATCAAGCTGCAAAAGGCAGTCTGTTGCGGCAT
The DNA here is from genome assembly GCA_032594955.1 of Panicum miliaceum. Lineage (NCBI taxonomy): Eukaryota > Viridiplantae > Streptophyta > Magnoliopsida > Poales > Poaceae > Panicum > Panicum miliaceum. The sequence goes on along the minus strand of CM064061.1, from coordinate 40,663,631 downwards.
TGTTGGCCACCCCCAACTCACACCCTTATCACCAAACATGGCTCCGTTCTTCCCAGGTAGCTTCACTGGAGGACGCATGAAACATCGCCAATGGGCAGATGATGACAGCGAGGAACCTAGCTATGACCACCCCACAACCTCCCTGGATGCTGTTCGTTGCCCCACGAAGCTGATCATGACACTCCCGAGCACGCCTAGACTCGCTCAGTCATGGTTTAGGGTCGTGCTGAAGTGGACGCTGGCTGACGGGACCTGGGTGAAGGCAGAGAAAGCACAGCCGGCCTCGCCCCCAGTTGGTGTGTGGCCAGTGGATGGCCGCATTCCGGCCCACTAACGCTTCGGCCGCCAAGAATGGGTCTCCGCCCCCAACTCCGATCGGTGGCGAGAGATCCTGGTAGGAGACGCGGCCTGCGGCTACCATAGATGAGACTCGTCCCAGCTTGAAGCAGGTTCCGCAGGCTAGGAAAATCCCCGCACAGTTTCGCGAAAGATGTTGCAACTACGGTTCCTACTTGCACTGAGTACGGACTTGCCGGTTGCCCTGACATTGTTTGTGCTGCCTCCAAGGTTATTAAGGCAGTAAGGCGATGCGTGGTGAGCTACTCCCTTCCGGACGCCTAGGCGTCTAAGGCGTGAGGCGAGGCGATGCCATACGAATATCTTAATATATAATACCACTAGAATTCAGAAGCAAATCATGCCATATAATACCATAACAAATAGTGCTGTTAGAGTATCAGAGCATATCATAAAGTACGAAAATAGCAAATATCAAATCTCTCATTTCTCAATAGCAGCAAATTAGACTAGTGACATAACATAACTTAATTACTAGTGCTGCTATTGCAATATATATATAAGCAGCATAAATGCTGATCTGAAATCTCTAGTCAATAGCTCAACATCATCCCCCTTAGTGTGCCATTTCCTGCGTCGTTGTAACTTTCGCTATTTCTCCATCTTAATACAAAAATGCGCAAAACTTTTGCATATCCAAGAAAAATAATGGTTCAATTTATCTCTATCACGGGCTACGGCCTGCCGCATCATGCATGCATGAACACATATATGTTCTCTAATCCTATGCCGGATCCGGATGTGGGCTATAAGCATGCTGTAAGAAATCACCCGATCAGGATCTCTATTTCGTCCGTTAGCGATAAACTAGCTAGGCTGTCAATGAGGAATTAATTAAGCTGGGAGCGGGATGCAGGTAGCTAGATTTCTGAAATCATGTATACTGTGCACGCAGATGCACATGGTTATTTGTTTCTGAAATCAATTTGCCAATGGAGTGAGGCTGGGCAAGGATTACCCTAAGCTAGCTAGCAAACCAACCAAGATCAGAAGCAGGCCCTATACTTAATTAATTTTTCATATTTCCTTTCCTTGTCACAGGCCGGACATTATTCATGAACCCCATGATTATTAATTTTGGGCCTTGTTGTTTCAACAGTATAGTTTTATGTGATTGCAGATGGATTATGAGGACAGTACTACACAAAGTCCCTTGGAGCGCATACTACTTGATGCAGATGCAGAGCCGACAAGACTGCCATTATCACTCCTAATGGACATCACGGATAGTTTCTCTAGCCATCGGATCATTGGAAGTGGTGGTTATGCAGTTGTTTATAAGGTATCGGCAATTCTCAGTTCAACTCAAACTTTAACCACAGTGGGTGCAGTGGATCTAATAGTTAAGCTCATGATCATACTGACAAGAAGCAACATACTGTGATTAATACTGCAGGGTCTACTACATCGGAATGGGATAGTCGCTGTGAAAAGGCTGTCCCAAACAGCTGTTATCAATGAGAAGAACTTTAGACAAGAGGTTCAGAGTCTGATAGGGGTGAAACATGAAAATGTAGTACGGTTCTTAGGATATTGTTCCGAGACACAAGAGAATGTGATAAAACTCGATGGAAATGTTATGTTTCCTGAGGACCGACAAAGGCTGCTTTGCTTTGAGTTTATGCCAAATGGGAGTCTTGATAAGTACATCAATAATGGTATGTTTCTTCACCACACACGCGCGTGTATAATGAAGCTATGTTTTATATATGTCTATTTATTATTATTATTATTGTGTTGTTGTTGTTGTTATTTACCTATATACATTAATAAGTGATTTATCATATAACATGATGGTAAATGTTATCGTAAATTACTGTAACACATGTCACCATGTATATAAATGTGTTACGTTGTTCACACAGTTGAATATGTTGTCATAATTTTGACGGCTACATAATAAGTTATTCTATGGCTACCTGCAATGTCTGTGTATGCACATATATGGGAAATATATAAAAAAAACCCACATAAGTCAGCATGCCTTCTCACTTATGTGCCTGTTCCAACCTCCTAGAACTATACAAGTTTTTTCACAGATAGCAAAAAGTCATTCCATTCTTTTATTGTCTTTTATCTACAAATAAAGTACCATTGTAATAATGAACTGCAAATACTTTGCAGATGTATCCATTGGACTTGATTGGAAGACAAGCTACCGAATAATTAAGGGAATTTGCCAGGGATTAGATTATCTTCACCAACAAAAAATAATTCATTTAGATCTCAAACCTGAAAATATACTGCTGGATCACTGCTGGGTGCCAAAAATTGCTGATTTTGGTATCTCAAAGCGCTTTGCTGAAAACCAAACACGTGCTATAACTTCAAATCCTCGTGGAACACGGTAAGCTAGCAAAAGCGTTTGAAAGCTCATGGTTTATGTCGCATTCATAATTCATTTTGCTCCTAGGTTGCTCATGTCACAGTTTCATTATGTAGGGGATATATGGCACCTGAATCACTTGATGGAAATTTTACACTCAAGTCCGACATATATAGTCTTGGTGTTATAATTATAGAGATGTTGACAGGATGTAAGGGATATCCGGATATTCAGAATGTAAGAACAGTCCATCCGAAGATAAAATCTCAATTTTAATATAGCACTTTAGACTAGGCAATATAGTTGTGTACATGCTTATATAACTGTAAGAATAAACTCAACAAGCATAAGCCTAATATTCCTTTCATTAAAATATGATATGCTCATTCTTTTCATCTTGTTCGCAAATACAAGGTACCCATGTGGCTGTAATGAAATTCTCTCTTCTACCATTATTAATTGTCCCTCTATTTTCATTATTAATGAATAAACAACTTACTCCCTCCATTTCCCAATGTCATGCCCAACAAAAAACTTTTCTAATAAAATAAAAATGGAGTACAATTCAGTTAGTCAACCATAGCACTAATTAGTGGAAATCATTATAATCCGTATCATTGTACATTTGCCCCTTTTCTCCATTAGTGAACTAGTTTTACATCTTTTTCTGTCTTTCTGTGATATGTTATGATGAAATGCTACTTTTATTACACTGCCTTGAATACCGTCAAGCAATACTCTTATAATTAGAAAAATGCAACTAACATTGCAGGGAAAATAAGAATCAGGCACAATTGTTAGTTGCATATTATAGCATTTCGTGTCCTTGTTCGGTCAAATGTGTGAATGCAACTAACATATAGAATTATATGTATCGATACTATCTCTTTTTTAATACTTTATGGTATTAATTAATACTCATGTTGTTTGAATATTGGGGCTGTTTGGCGGAGCTAAATCTTCAAGAAATTTGATGGTTCTTAGAGTTGGGTTTTTTGCATCTAAGAAATCCAGCTTGAATCTTGACAGGGGCATACGTCAAGAACATTTAGATGAATCATTTTATATAGCTTTGTAAACATAAATGTTTGAACTATTTACTTTAGTCTACAAAGTGCAAACCTGAACTAAATATCAAAGCTAGAGCTATGCCAAACAAGCCCATCGACATCAACATTATCGTACCATACTCCTCTAATGAATAATCTATCTCATGATTGCCATTTCTCAGGTACTGGACCATTGGAAGACTAGGTCCCTAGAAAAATCACAGGGAGATGCATGGGTGGAACAGATAAGGTTGTGCGTTGTGATAGGCAGAGAGTGCATTGACCCTGACCCGACAAAGAGACCAACTATACAGCGTATCATTGGGAGGATTGATGAAATGGATCTCATATATGGTCTTACTGAAACTCATGCTTCATTGGAAAGACATGTAAGTTTTATTTACTCAAGGTACCAATATATAGATTCTTGCTCCCACATGAAAGCATTGCTTTTATTTCTTCTTGCAGGTATCCCTTGTGTCTTTAGGGATACGCAAGCCACTGGACGTCAACCCACTGGAGCTTCGCTTCCCCTGGGAACCAAACAAGCCCACTGAAGAATGCACAGTGACCCTGACGAACCGGACAGGACGTCACGTTGCTGTCAGGATTACGCCCGCTGAAGGTATTTGTTGGTCGCCTTCGCTGGGCACTTCTTTTCAACCAATGGAGCCACATTCCACTTTGGCCTTGCATATAAGAATGGGGAAGCAATCCCAAGGGCCACCGGAGACAGGCAAGCTTGAGTTGCTGATGGTCCTCATGGCGTCCAAGGAACACCTTGGCAAGTTGTTAAAATCAGTTAAAGGACTACTGGACATGGAAGACAAGAGCGATAGTATTTTGGAGAGAGTCAAGTCGTTGGGGGGCCAGGTGCACCGAGAATTGCTGATGGCGACCACCTATAACCCTGCATGCTACCAACAGCAGGCAGTGATCCACAACGACGACCAGAAGGTGAGTTTTTTGGCATAACTAACCCAACAGAACTATGTATACTACAAGTGGCATATCGTCTCATGAATACGAAATATCATGCTACATACTCCCTCGTCTTGAAATATAAGGTGTGCATGTATTTTAAAACTCAAATTTTGTTATCTATCTTTGACCAGCAGTTAGTTTAATTATATATATGATGATATAGGAAATATAAGGTATGCAAGTATTTTAAAATTCAAACTTTGTTATCTTTGGCATAACCTAACAGAACTACCTACACACACATTTGGTATATCGTAATTAGGAAATATCATCCTACGGATAATATATATTTTCATGGTTAAGAATTTAATTGGCTGCGCGCTTCACTTGGTTGCATGATGATCAGTTCATACCGACATCAGAGTTTGAGAGAGTTAGAAGCATAGATGTGCACCCCATGGAGACATGGTGAGTAGATTTATGATATGAATTGCTCAAAGTTTTTATTCTCTACATAAGCCAAGTATAGCTTGATTATTGGATTCCTCTTCAATTGCATTTAATTTACCACTTGCGTCATGCATCACGTACAGGGTCTTGGCGGGTCATGATTGTGGGCATGTTTCCATCTGGAACTATCAGACGCAGGTATCAGTCGTACTACATCTTTATATACTATATACTCCACCCAGCTTGAGCATATCCATGATGGTGGATCAACGTTAAGCTTGGGGAACATATAAATTGTTCGGTCTTCGGTCACTAGGAAATGGTGATGGTGTTTAACATCATCGAAGAAGATTGTGAATATGGATGTGGCATTTCGAGGGTCCAATTTATCGCTGAAGAGCAATGGTTTGCAGCCGGTGATTATGGAGGGTGGGTCCATGTTTGTGCTTATAATATAAGGGACAAGCATGTCGCCGTCGTCCACAAATTTCAGGCTCACATTGACGAGCGCATCTCGGCATTGGCTCGTCACCCAACGAAGTCGCTCTTGATGACATCATCTACTACGGACTTCTCCTCAATAAAGCTTTGGGACTGGGGCCAGGGCTGGGTATGCACTCAAGAATTCGATGGTCTCAAAGGCGGGGTGCACATTCTCACCTTCAACCCAAGGGAAACTAGCACCTTTGTTTGTGCATCAAGGTCTTCCAAGGAAACCGAGTTTAAGGTTTGTTTTCTTTAATTAAAGAACACACACACGCGCGTGCGTGGTTACAGTTTAGAAAATCAACTAAAATTCATGAATAATTTTTGCAGGTCTGGGATATTCATTGCTCGGATAAAAAATTCTCAATATTTGAGGAGAAGTCGTCGTGCCCTAGTTGTTCTTTCTACACTAATAGTTATCAGCACTTCATGGTTACTAGTGGCCAGAGGGGTCGTCGCAGCTGTGCAGTGGTACGCGAGGCTTGCACCTCCGATCCAGCCTGATCTAGTAACTAATGCAAATTCTGATCTGTTAATCTGCAGATACGGAATACACAAACAGGGGAACTCGTTCACCAACTTGCCGTGTATGGCTGGAGCATCTTCGACCTTGCTTGCCACCCGACGCTTCCAATATTGGCCACCACGATAACAGACTTTCGTGAAGATATTTATCAAATTTGTTTGTGGGATGCCAGGACCTACAGGTAATCTCTTCATCCTATCTCTTTGTTTAGGTAATCCCTTCTAACCCCTCACCCCCTTTCCCCGTCCTAAAATACAAGCTATCAAAGTTTCAAAATTTGTTCTAAATTGCAAGTTATTCTGAATTGCTTAACCCCATCTATGCATATCCATCTTTTAAACCCCATCCATTCATGCTTTTTAAAAACCATCTTGCACAAAATGACTCATGTAATTGGTAGCCGAAGTCAATGACATTTTTTAAACTATGTGTTACTAGAAAATTAAGCAAGTTGGCAACCAAACTAACTAATTAGTGAGATACAAATTAGACTGTTGTCACACTCCTTATTTGGTCCTAAAACTACTTGAATATCTTGTATTTTCAAATGGAGGGAGTAGCAGATGAAGCTGCACCCCTATATTATTGTTATTCTAGCTTTAACCCCATATTGTTTTATCTCGTTTATTCTACCAACCCAAACCCACAAAAAGTTTTACAATCTAAACCCAATCCTACTAATTAGTCTAAACTAATCTACAAAACACAAAGGTCAACAAAACAAGCACAATGTGAAAGTTTAAATATGGTAAGTAAAGTCAAGAGACGGAAAACTCCCTGAGACAAGGATGTATCTATGGAATAGGTTGCCAAAACGTAATCCTTAGTCCACATTGGATGCTTCATTAAGGCACGCTCCTGGTCTCCAAGACTCCCTTGGTCATAGTGTTAAATTTTCCACAAAGGTTTGCACAACCAATACAAGTGCCACAAGACATAAATGCTCACAGTTGTCGCTCGTGTCTCTTCTGTGGTCGCCTTGGTGCATCCACTATAGAGCTTCTTCACCAATGACGTGGTCTTCTCTTCTCCCGCACACTAAGTTGTCATCGATCCATACCAAGCTTCGAGATCCGACATCACTAGTAAGCTACCAAAGCTTCAAGTACTCCATCTCATCAGGATTATAAGGGCACAACCCAAACACTCTAGCTCCTAAGCTACCACAAAGATGAGGTTCGAAGCTCTATCATATGCCTTGAATGTGATCAATATGTGTTCATCATATGGTGGATGGAGTGTCCGAAAACTTCTTCTAGCTTCTCATGGTCTTAGAACACTCCAACAACCTCCAAATAGTCGGTGCAACCAACTATATATAATACATTCACCTAAAACAGATGTTGGAAACAAGCTGTGATTTTTATGCACTCACTGGACGATCAGCTAGGCTCCTTCCTTAACTATCGGATCATCTAATGACCCTAATCTTCATATACTGACACTCTTACTACGGTGGCCCGTCTCGAATGTTCGGTAGATCATCCAGCAGGGTATATCTCCAAGGCCCTAAGGCACTTCTCTCATGTAGCCAACACCCGATCATTTAGTGCTCTTCAACACAATGCCACCAAACCCATCCGTACACTGAACTACATAGTGCTAAGTTTGCATGGTAACACCGAATGAACCCTGGTAGTCCTATGTTTTCATTTTCCTCGCTGTTGAACCATCTGGTGCTCACATCTTTTGTTGTTTTTGTCCATTTGGTTTCATTTTTCTATGAACTTTCACACAACTTGTTTCCTTGCATCACTAGGATGTAAGTGAACTTGTCTAACACATCTTAGCACAACTTAGTATTAATAGTTGGGTTTTCATTGTAATCACCAAAATCTCAAAAGGACATGGCCGCAACACACGATCCTTACAAGTTATACTAGGGCGGATTGATTTACCTTGCTTGATGTTAATGAAAGGACGGCAAATATTTGCCACAATTTTTATCATTCGGAGAAAAATAAAAACTAGTGCCCAGTTTTTAGTGGAAACGGGCCCAAAAACCACAAACTAGAACGGATGCACAACACCCTAAAAACCAAAACTAGAGTGGGTGTGGAGCACCTCACAACTTTGGTGCGATGACCGATCAACTAACCACTCAAATTTCACTACTTGCTCAAAGAAATGAGCCAACTTGTTTGACACAACCCAACTAATAAGTTGACCAAGCAACTAATAACTCGACACAAGCATGACTCCAAGGGTATCCATTGGAGGTTATCTTCCACAACCGAAGATCTTAGCTCCTCATATCTTTATGGCAGCTCCATAGTACTCACACACCACACAGGGAGAGCACCACCTTGTGTCGTCGTTGCAAAACTCCGTCATGCACAACTGATGCAACGCAAATCAACTCAACCAAACAACTTGATGACAACTCTGATTCTCCAAAGAAGGAACTAATCCCACAGGTAGCAGATGAACACCAAAAGCTCCATGATAGAAATTGAGGACCTCAAAGCAACTCTACGTGAAGCCATAGAAAAGGGCAACATCACTTCAGGCTAAGGACTCTCAAGTGACACCTTCAAGAGGGGAGCAATATCGACACGCCACCGCTAGAACTAGCAAGCTAGTTCCATGGTTTTCACTAGAAGTCCCAAAGAGATGAGGCTTATGGTGAGACCTTCAAGGAGGGAAATGATACACCATGGGATACCTTCACCAACAAAGGTCAAAGACCAAGCAAAGCTTTCACTCAAAGACCTCAATACCCGAGCCCAACATCATGCCTTGCATGGCTGAGATCTGAAGCACCAGGGCATAGAATGCCACTGCCACAAAGCCTAGAAATAGATTTAGTAGGAGATACATTGCCCTGCGATGCCACAGCGATGTGCTAGTGGTGATCAGCTCCAAGACCACGACCACGAGCAACAAGGAGCAAATCTAGCAAGCCACTCCACTAAAAAATACTAATGGAACCTTTCTAGCGACACAAAGCGCAACATGCACTATCTACGTCGCCATTGCGTGCCTAGCCGAGCCCATGCTGGAAGAATACAACCAAGCAAAGGATGTGCATATATGTATAGATGGAGCACATATATGCCCCTCCCCCACGTGGAATGGGCCATGGCAACCAACAACGAGTGAGGACTAGAGGGAAGGAGAGAGTGTGGTCCCCCGCCTTCACCTGCATTGCCCCCACGTGGGCGCCTGCCGTCGAGCTTGGGCAGCAACAGGGTGGAGAGGGGAGAGAGGGGACTGGTGGTGGAGCTCCTGAAGAAGTTGACGAAGCCATCAACACTCAGCCATAGCATGAGCAACCACATGGTACTCAGCCTCAGTGCTAGAGCAGGACACCATTGACTGGCGCTTGGACGACCAAGAGACTAGGTTGTCACCGAAGAAGACACAGTAGCCGGACGTGGAGCACCGAGAGTCTGGACAACCAGCCCAATCTGTGTCGGAGTATGTGGTGAGGGAGTCAACCGATCCGGGGCTAAGGTGGAGACCAGTGGAGAAGGTGCTCTTGACATAGTGTACGATGCACTTAATCAACGTGAGGTGAGGCTCGCGGGGATCATGCATGTAAAGGCACACCTGTTAGATAGCATAGGCAAGCTTAGGGCTAGTGAGCATCAAGTAGTGAAGAGCACCAGCAAGACTATGGTATTGTGATGGGTGAGCGATCGGAGCTCCATCAGAGGCGAAGAGCTTGGCACGAGTGTCAACTGGGGTGGAGGTAGGGTGACACTCGGCCATGCCCACCTTATGTAGAAGATCCAAGACATACTAGCGTTGGGAGAGGAAGAGACCCTCTAGCGACCGCGTGACGGAGGTAGTGATGCAGAGCGTCGAGGTCGGTCATGGCAAACTTGGAGTGAAGATGCGCCATAATGAGGTGCAGGAGCAGGTAGGCGGTGGCATCACCCTCGTGGAGCACGAAGAGGGATGTGCAGGTAACGGAGGCGATGAAGCCAAGTTGATGAAGATAGGCACCGAAAAGCTAGTGCCAGGCCCGAGGAGCCTGCTTCAGGCCATACAAGGAATGCTACAGAAGACGAACATTGTTAGGGCAAACAGGGTCGACGAATCCTAGAGGCTACTGTAGTACTTGGTCTCGGCCAAATGATAGTGGAGGAAGGCATTCTTTAGGTCAAGCTGGTGGATCAGCCAGAAGCGTGAAGCTGCAATGCCGAGGACGACACAGATTGTAGCAGGCTTGATGACAGGGTTGAACGTCTTGTCGTAGTCAATGTTATGACGCAGAGAGAAGCCGCGAACCACCCAACGCGCCTTGTAGTTGGCAGGGAGCCATCTGAGTGGAATTTATGTTTGAAAATCCACTTGCCCATCATAATGCTGGTGCCAGGGGGACGAGGAACTAGAAGCCATGTCTCATTATCAAAGAGTGCCTGGTACTCATCGGCCATGGTATCCCACCATTAAGGGTTTGCCAGGGCACTCCGATAGTTTGCCGATATGGAGAAGTCGTAGCGTTGAGCTAGACGAAGAGTGGCTGCCGACCGGCTGTATCGGCCTCCCGGTCTCCAATGAAGACGCGCTAGCTGGCTATGCAGTCGGCCCAGCTGGCTAAACAGGCTGCGCTATCGGTGGTGTAGGCGGAGAAGCCATCGATGTAGGTGTGAGGTGTGCAGGCGACGCAGGGGCCTGGGAATGCTGACTGTACTGGAAGCGGAAGTCCTGGACCGATGGGGTAGGTACCGATGGAGGTGGAGCAGGGGTGGTAGCCATGACCGATCCACGGAAGAGAATGGCAGGGTCCTCCAGAAGTTCCTCCAGGACCACCCGAGGAGGTGGCGGGCACACATCGGCAACTGAGGACGGAGTAGCTGCCTGAAGGCGCATTGGCGTGGTACCTGCAAGTAAGAAGTCTAGATGAGTCAGCTAGGACCTGGAACTGTGAGTCCCAAAGGGAAAGCAAGTCTCATCAAACACAATGTGGTGTGAGATGATGACGCACTAGGTGGATAGGTCAAGACAGCGGTACCCCTTGTGTGCGGAGGGACAACCGAGAAATACACAAGTTGTAGAACAAGGAGCGAGCTTGTGGCGGGCTGTGGTGGTGAGGTTGGGGTAGCAGAGACACTCGAAGACATGAAGATGGTCATAGGAGGGTGGCTTGTTGTAGAGGAGAGCATAGGAGATGGCATTACGAACAACAAAACATGAACATTGGTTCAACAGACATGTCGCTATGGCGAGCGCCTCAGCCTAGTAGGGCGCAGGCATGTGAGCATGGATGAGCATGGTGTGGCTAATGTTGTTCAGGGTGTGAAGAATGCGTTCGGCCTTGCCATTTTGTGGGGAAGTATTGGGACACGAGAGGCATAAATGAATATCGCGGGAGGCAAATAAAGTTTGGAGGGTATTGTTTACGAACTAAGTGTCATTGTCAGCTTGGACGGCTTTGATGGGAAGGCCAAACTATGTGGAGACGTATGTGCAAAAGTTGGTGATATGGGCTGCAACCTCAGATTTGCGAATGAGGGGAGAAGTCCAACCAAAATTAGTGTAATCATCAAGTAAAACTAGGTGATACTGATAGCCTGAAATACTCGCAACAGGAGATGTTCACACATCACAATGAACAATCTTGAAAGGTAAAGAGCTAACTGAACTGGAATTGGAGAAAGGTAGCCGCACATGTTTGCCAAGCTAACATGAATGACATAGAGTATGCTCTACTTTATTACAAGTAATGGATGCACTGTGGCGAAGGGTGTCGATGGTGGCGGAGCTGAGATGACTAAGATGGTGATGCCAGAGGGTGGTGGAGACGAAGAGGCTGGCATGTGGAGTGGTAGGTGCAGCGGGAATAGTGTAAAGGTCGCCAACACTATTGCAGCAAAGCATCACGCATCAGGTCGAATATCCTTGATAGAAAAACCAAGAGCGTCAAATTGGATGGAACAATTATTATCTCGAGTGAACTGACAAATGGAGAGTAAGTTATGTACTAGAGATGGAACAACTAGGACATTATGTAATGGAAAATTTGACACAGGGGTGTGAAGGATGGACTCGCCATGACCTGAAATAGGAAGGGTTTGACTGTTGCCAACAGTGATGAAGGAGTGGGAGGAACGGTGATGGGAAAGGAGTATAACATCCGAGGAGCTCATGTGAGATGAGGCGCCGAAGTCCAACACCCAACAGTTCGACTCCTGGAGGTTGACCTGGTTGACGGCGGTGATGAGGCCAGCCTGGTTCCACATGGGAGCCGGTAGGAAACTTGAAGAGACGCCATCATTATCGGAGCCTGTGTGGGTGCGAAGGCGGTGTGCGGCTGTGGAGGGGCGCCAATGACGCCAGCTACCGTGCTGTGCCAGAGGAGGGCCCTAGGGGGCCCACGGATTGTAGCAAAGCCAGGGGCATGTGGGCCTATACTAACAACTCTGGCCTGCTTGCTGGGGCACCACATGGCTGTACAGGGCCATAGTTCCAGCCACGCCGGCCCTTGCCCTTGCCCTTGCCACCACTGTTGTTGCCGCTGCTACCCTTACGGCTACTATCATAGCCAATCACATGGGGGTCCAGCGCACCACCAGAGGAGGCCACAGCAGAGAGGGTGTGACATCCACCCGGGCTGGTGTAGCCAGACCTAGCAGTGGCGAGGAGGGCGGTGTTGATGATCGTCTTCTCGTTGTTATCCAGGTAGAGCTCCTTGAGAACTAGCATGTCATGAGTGCGGGCGAACTTATGCAAGACAGAGGAGTTGGCGATGTCATCGTCGATGTTGGAGAAGTGAGGATTGAAGTTGGGTAGGGTGCCGTCAACGCTGATCAGAAAGGTGTGGCTGCCGAGGGCTGGCAAGGTGCCACTGTCAAGGGAGAGGGTGATTTCCATTAGGGGAGGCGGTGGGTCGCTAGTGAGGGAGAGAGAGAGAGAGAGAGAGACCAGGGTGGTGGACGCGTCGTGAGGGAGTCATGCGCGAAGGTGCGGCGATTGAGGCAGCGATCGAGAGAGAAGGGAGTGGAAGCAGGAAATCAAGATCTAATTGTGTCTGATACCATGTAAAGAGGTAGGGAAACACCACACAGCCAATGTGGGGGGTGACCTCTATCTCTGTGTGTGTGTGTGTGTATGTATGTATATATATATATATATGTATGTATATATATATGTATATGTATATATATATATAGAGCCAATGTGGCTGAGTATACAAGGCATACAATCAAGTATATAAGGCAAGTGCCAATCACTATACAAGGCAATAGCCATTCATATCTAATACAATCATTTCATTATTATTTCCCAACATGCTTTGTGAAAATAAGATCTAAATCCATTTGGGCCTAGAGCAGAGTTCACCTTCATTTCTGTATCACTTTGTACACTTCCTCAGTAAAATATTTTTTCAAGTTCATCCTATCACCATCATCCAGCCTCCCCTTTTACCCCCAAATAGTATCATTTGAATGGACCCTTCTTTTAGGTTGCTCCCCAAAAAGCATTTTTTAGAAGTTGTAAATTACCCCCTTGATTTCTGAAAGATCATCAAGCATCCTGCCCCCTCCTCAAGGTGCACAATCCTTGTATTCCTCTTCCTACCATTTGCAATTAAATTAAAATAGAATATATTAGCATCACCTTGTAATATCCACTGCTCTCCGCCCCTCAGCTACCAATAAATCTCTTCTTCAAATAAGATCTCCTCTAACTCCTCTTCCAATCTGTATCTTTCCTTGTACATGAAGTCAGTCATACACGAACTGAGCGTAGCTCAGCTGGCAAGGTTCCTTGTGGTGGAACCTGCCCACCAGAGTTCGAGTCCTCGACTCGGCGCTAGTGCTCGCATTTTCCTGGATTTATTCCAGGATTTAACCGGCACTATTCTTTTAGTGGTAGGCAATGTGCCTGTCGACAGCGAGGCACGTCAGTCATACCCCTAGAGTTTTCAATCTCATCTAGCATTCTTAATTGGATCATAACCTCATCTTCGACCTTTTGAATTCCCCTTTTAAGTCACCACACCAACCCTTTAAGATGTCTGAGCTTCCCAATTTGGTTGTGCCACCTATCTAGAAAATACCTTTTTCCCACAATAACTTGTCTCCCTACCTCCCGTTTGTCAGAAACTAGGTTTATGAAACCAACCATCAGAACCCATTGCCTTTCAAACCTAAAGATTCTCTAACATCTTTTGGAAGTTTCTCCATCATCCAACAGTAGAAACCTATGATCAGAACTCACCCTCATAAGAGTCCCTAAAGAACGAAGAGGAGAAGCCTTCTCCCATTTAGTTGAGCATAGCACCCTATCTATACTACTTTGAATGAGAACCGGTTGTTTATTGGTCCAAGTGAAGCTCTTAAGCTTCTTAAAATTATTATCTTCATTGAAGGCATTACAAATGTCCATAAGTCTGCTATCCCCTATGTTGGAGCTCTTATATTCTTTCTCTCCAATTAAGTTGAGATCCCCTCCTAAAACTATAGGGATTTCTGAATCCTGACAGCACTTGTGTAACTCCTCCAAAGACTCACCAGAGAAAGAGTGGTTAGCAGGGCCATAGATCACCACCAACCTCCACCTGAAAATCTATAACCTATCTCTTAGGTGATCAACAACACTAAAAACCCCTTTGATCCACCTTTCTATCTCTAACCTACCATCTTTAACCCCCACCAGGATCCCTCCTAAATGCCCTGAAGCTGGAATCCAATTCCAAAAGAAAGGAATTCCCCTAGATAAACATTTTAGTTCAGAATCATAGAAATCCTGCTTAATTGTTTCCAGCACTCCCACAATATCAACATTTTCCATGATTATGAAATGTGACCCTTTCATTGATATCCCCTAAGTCACTCTTGCTCTTATCATTCTGACCCTCTTCATCCCCTTGCGGTTCTTCAACAACTTCTCCTATTTCTTGACTTGGTATACACTCTTTTTGCTGGTTGATGTCCTTCTTGAACACTATAGTCAGCTCTATACTGCCTCCACCTTGTTCAGATACCCCCTAAGTGTCATCAACAATGCCCCCATCATTATCTATAGGTTTCCTACTTATCTTGAGGTTAGTCTTACCTTTCGCCCTCTTCTTTTATAAAAGTCTCTATTACAAATCCCCTACTATTATTATCAATTTTGCCTAACTGAAGATTTTTTCTAACAAAACATAGGATTAAGAGATAATAATTTCTCAAATAGCTTTATAGTTGGCTTCAGCAGCAGCCGCCCTTAGCTCTTATTCTAACCTCATTTTAGTTAAAATCCCCCTTTCTTCTAAAGAAGAACCTAAAACAATGTTACAATCTCTAACTAACTCATTCAAATTCTCCTCATCAATCAAGTTCAAAAGAGTAAAGGGATTACTTGGATCATAGCCCATACCTGACATGAGAATCTCCTCCTCCAAGTCTATGTGACTTATTTTGGTTGAAGCATTCAAGTCACCTCCACGAAGTCTCTAACTCTATATCTCTACCTACACTGGAGGATGCCTTTTTCGGTGAAACTCCCCTTGCACATCATTCCCCTGCTCAATTTCTTTTAGAGGTACCTCCAGTTGCACATTGGACTCTTGCCTGACTGTTGATAGCAACTGAGTACTCCGAGCAGTATGAATGCTTCCTTCCATTTGTGATAATTCCAATTCTGGTGGTTCTTGAGAAGTCAGGACTTCCTCATTGTAAGGATAACATCCCCAGAGTGTAACATCAATGACAACGGTATGATGGCTGCATATTCACTTAAGGTTGGTTTCCAAGGAATTATCTCATTTAAAGAACTCTCTGAGCACCCCATGTGTGCTCCTTCTACTTCAACAACAATGCTTGGCATTGATGGGTCTCCAGATCCATTCTACTTAGTTTCTCCTTTGCATCCCCTACAACCACACCATTAGCTTCAACATTGCTTGTAGGTTCAGCACCCACATCACCTGCCCTTGAGCTGTACTTCTGTTGATCATTGTTTTCTTTACTTTTTTGGCTATCATTCTTGCTCTTTTCCTCATAGTCCTTCTGCATCTCTCCCATTCTGTGAGTTTGTTGTACTCATCCTCCTCCTCTTCTTCAGAGTGATCCTCATCCTGTGGAAATCTGACTTGGAAACTGGAGTCTCGGAACAAACTTAAAGTTAACACCCTGTCCCTCTATGAAAATCAACCTCCCTAGCTCTGATTTTAACCCTCATAGGTCCTTCTCTTGTCAGAGACAGTTCACCCGCAACTATTACTTCACCTGCAAGCTCAGCTACCAACTTAATTGCCATTTTAGTTCTAGCAATGTTAGGGTCTTTGTGAATCTGGACCTGATCTATTTCTAACTTGTTCCCCTCACCTATACCCTTTCTGCCTTGGAAACCTGAGCCACAATGTTATGCAGAGCCAGTTCTATCCTTTTTGACTTAGAGAAAGTCTCCAAGATGTTCTTGTTTGGGAAAGTAGAAATGCAATCTCTCTTAGCTATCTGCCTAATCGTCCATTCCCATTTGTTGTCAATCAAATGCTTCAGTTCAGCTTCTATCTTGGTTCCATTAGCCTCCCCACTTACAACATGAATTAGGCCCAAGTAATCAGAAGATTGTTTCATGACAGTGCCTGGCAACTTCAGACTAAAGAAACCCTGGCCTCTAAACCCATAACCCCTCAGATTTAGACTAGCACCAATGGCTTCATTGCATCTGATAGCCAAATGCCCAGTCTTCTTACATTTATAACAGAAAGGCAAGTTAGTACATGTTGCTTGATGGTGTCCATCTTTTCCACACCTGAAGCTTATACCCAACTCTTTAGATTTGGAAAACCCTTTCTAATCATCCTCTCCTCTAGCTCTATCCATTGTATTCTCTTTGCAACTACCAGACATGTCATGGAGGGAATTTAGAATTTTACCTAGCCCATACTCCTTTCTGCCATGACCTGGGTGTTGCCATCCCTGATCCGACCCATCTAATCCATGATTCTTCTCTTGTAATCCTGCTCTTCTCTTTCCTAGCTGCGTCCATCTCCCTGAATCTAACTGACTCTCATCTCCTCCTGCTCAGCTTTGTACCTCTCCCTCAACATCCTATCTCTCAGATCTTCCTCCTCCCAGTCTCTCCTGATCTCATCCTTTCCTCTATCTCCAAACCTATCATCATCATATCACCTTTGAGGCTGAGATGAAGTTCAGCAGCATGATCAGGATGTTGAATCAGTGAACCACTCGGTATAGACTGCAACCAACCCTAGGAGAAGCACCCCCCAAAACCATGCCCGATGACGAGGATGAAGTCGCCGTGAGGAAGCAGATCAAAACTCTGAACTGAAAAAGCCCAACATAAACCTAAAGCAGAGAAACAGCAACCACCTCCAAAAAAAATAGCCTGCGTCCGGCGAACCTAGCACTGGGAGAGCTTGATGAACACAGTCACAAGTCCTGCAGGCCCCAAATGAACTCACACCAGGAACCCCACTCACCCCCGATACCGAGCCCCTCAAACTCCAATCGAACCATGAGACGAAGGGAGGATAGTGGCGAGGCGTTGAGAACTCAAGCCTGCCGATCTACTTTTCCTCCAGGGTTCCGCCATTGGATTTTGGTTTTCCGGTTGCCGGAGGGTCATCGCCTTCCATCGCCTCGGTGTCGCCTCCCAGCCCCTTTTGGGCTTCTCCCCCTGGTCTCAGCTCCACAAATATCCCCTAGAGAAAAAAAAAACAAGCACCAATATACCCGAATTACTTATAATACCCGAATTACTTATAATTTTACCAACAAAAGAAGAAATGGATTCAAGCTAAAAAATCACTCCCAAGAATTGTATTTGTGCCATAACAAAAAAAATTGTGCAATCAAATAGGTAGAGAGAACAAATGAAAAATTCTGAGTTCACTTCCGTTAGTTTTTCCTTGGCTCAATTATGAAAAATCTTTGACTCCATGGTGTTGAAATGTGAGACTGATTGGACAAATAGCAAACCCGACAGAAACCACTTGTATGTATTACCCAAAAATGGATGTTGGGTGGCTTTTATAAAATATGTTGAACTGAACATCACCTTTATTACCACTGTACTGAGCAATACAGTAAATGGAACTGATAGTCATAATCCGAAGAATTATGTTCAACCGTAGTCATGTTAAACAATTTTGTTTCCAGAGTTGCATAGCAAAAAAAACTTTGATGGCAATAAATAGACTTCTCCCTCTTTTTTTAATGCACTTAGCAAAGTTTTGAATTAATTCACTTTTTACTCATACAAATATAGAAACAAATCCAGGAGAATAGACAGTAATACGAAGTTTTTCTAAAACAATGCAAGGAGCTATGCCGCTCAATTAAGATTAAAAATTTATATACAAGAGGGCTAGCCAGCGAGGATGCCAAAGAGGGCTAGCCAGCCCACGCAGCGCACCTGGGCACTAAAATGGCAAACTGTCAAGGATCATCATTGCTGAGCATGGCTGCAAAGGTACCAGCAGTTCCGACTTCCCATGGTAGTCCACACACAAGCCACCCTCCAACGAGCCCGAAGCAAGCGGCCGCAATCAGTCATCGTTGCCAAGCATAAGCAGCGAAGAGCAGCTTCAACTTCTAATCACGGACACAAGCCTCGCCTCCGGCGTTTGTTGACCCCGGCGAACCCCAACATATAAAGAAGGTTGGGGCTCTCCGCGTGTCATCATCGTCGAGCCACGTCCACAACGCAGCAACTTCCCGTAGCAAGATACTCCTCCATGCATCAACCAGGCGCCAAGAAGCGAAGAGCAATCACTGAAGGAGACATCAAAGCCATGATGAAATCCAAAATGCGTCGCCTTCAGGAAGGTAGCGACGCCGATGGCGCCACCGTAGCGAGCTTTCACCCTTAGATGACAGTGCTAGAGGGATATATGACACCCTCAACAGGGAAAGCGACACCCACAAGAATCGCCATCGCTAGGCTTTCGCCCAAGAAGTCCTTCGCAGTTGTCCCATTGCTCCACATTAACCCCTACATAGGGGCATCAACGCACCGACTGCACATGGCAGCCGCATAGTTGCGTTGGTTGCTACCCCTTCCGATTGGGCAACATAGAGCCAGACCTGAATCCACCCGCTCATGTCACACAGCCATACGACGAATGCCGCTGCCAGCCACCACCGTTGACACTTGGTATGTGATGCCGACCCATCGCCGGCCTTCACACAAGTGCCCCACCTGTGGGCGCCGCCCCCTTCCTATGGGCATCAGAACCGGCAGTAGAGCATCGGCACCGACACCCCTTGCTAGCGCCGCCGCCTCCATCTTGGCCAGTCATTGTCGCTGCCAGCCATCAAAGCACTTGCCGGATCCCGCCGCCAAAGCCTTCGGGTCCAGCCACATGGACTCCGGATCTGGCTACCTAGGACGCAGACCCAACGACCTGAGCCAGCACTGTCGTCGTTGTCAAGGCTAGAGGAAGGGACGAGCGAAGGAGAAGGAGATCCATCGCCGCCCCACGCGCTATCCCAGACACCTGCTGGCGCCGCCGTAGCCACAATAGACGCCCCCCCCCCCCACCCCCCAGCTAGGCTCTACGTAGCTTGCGTGGGAGGAGAGTCGCCGGCCTGCTGCTGCATGCGCCGCGAAAACGCAAGGAGAGGAGCGGCCCTGTCGCCGCCATTTCAACGAGCCACGTGGCCATGCAGGCAGCCAACTCTAGCGGCGGCACGGAGAGGGAAGGGGAGGAAAGGGGCGACTTCTAGGGTTTGGGGGAAGGGTGCGCCTGTGTCGCCCACATGGGGGAGCGGTGCGGGGGCTTCGTCATTCTAAAAGAGGCAATAGTAATATGAAGTTTTGATGCGCCTTTAAATGATACCCCCTCATTCCAAATTAGAAGATGTTTTGGCTTATCTAAATATGTTACTTTTACCATGTGTTATGCGTGTTGGGCCTAGTACGGCCCAACCTGTGCTGGCGTGAAAGTATGTGTGGTACTGTAGTGTGACCTATAACGCCCTTGCCAAGGAAGAAATAAGGATAAGGAAAGAGATTAGATTAGATCAATTAGAGAGATTAGATTTGGGTCAATTAGAGATAGGATTGGATATAAAGGGAGGTGTTGTACCAAGGAAAAGGAAGGACTCACGCAAGAACAAGCAATCAAATTTTCTCCAAATACTCTAGTCTCCCTCCACGCCGACTTTGACCCCCGCACCAATTATCCCCCAATGATCTAAGGATCATAACATCTGGTATCAGATTGCTTTGGTTTTGATCCAATCCCATGGCTTCTGTTGCTGATGACTTCCTCACCCATATTGATGGACATCGTCACATCTTTAAGGAGCTCCATCATTTCTCTGTAGGACTAGATCACATCCTCCACCTCCTTGAACGCTCGCCGCTGTGGGAAATAGCAGCCAGCATGTTCAAATACTCAGGCTCGCCTATTCTTCCAACGGGTCCAATTGAAGTAGATGTTTTAGTATGGCGCCTCCCGACGCAATGGATGACCTATGTGCGCAACAGCAAGCACCGACGGCGGTGGCTGTCTCATTTGTTCTTGCACCTGCCTTGATGCTGGATAGGCCTAGCGTACTAGTGGGCTGGTACATCCTCCACTCTTCATCCCACATGAAGCCAACAGTTGGGCTCATTCCATGGGATCCAAGGACATAGTTGCAGTACAAATTTATTTCATTTCATATTTTAGTTTTAAATGACAAAGGTAAGCCCAGATGTAAAAGGCTTAACCCTAGGTCGCATCAAATAGGTCTGAGGTAGCTCATGGACGAGCTGTGCCCTAAAAGAGAGGAGAAGTGTTATGGGTGTGGAGCCTAGGACGGCCCAACCTGGGCTGGCGTGAATATTGCATGTGATACCACTGCTAGAAAATAAGCCAAAAATCCACCTCGAAAGTACCGGCATGAAGTACCGGGTCATCTTCATGCCGGTACTCTTGAGGTGGGTCAAAAGGTCCAGGGACCTCCACCCGGTACCTTAGTCTAGCCAAAGGTAGCGGGTGGTGTTACCCCCATATTAGTACCGGGTTATAACACCACCCAGTACCTTTGTCTAGCCTTAGGTACCGGGTGGTGTTACCAACCGGTACCTAAAGGTCTTCCACGGGTTACTTCAAAAGAAAAATATCTCCCTCTCAATCACAAGTGTTGTGTAGATGAGATGGCAAGGGATGTACACGTGAGACAAGAGGTTGCGGGTTCGAATCCCAGCCACTGCATGCATGTGCAAAAATCAAGTGACTTGTGTTTTTTTATCTAACCAGAATACTTTTGGCACCGGGTGGAACCGTCACCCGGTACTAAAGGGTCCTTTTACAACCGGGTCATGCAACCAGTGTTGATACCAGAGACTTTTAGTCCCGGATGCGTAGTACTGGTTGCAGAACCAGAACCGGTACTTATAACACTTTTCAACCGGTGCTATAAGCATCTTTGGTAGTAGTGTACTGTAGCATGATCTATAGCGCCCTTGCTAAGGAAGGAATATGGATTATGAAAGAAATTAGATTAGACTAGATCAATTGGATGGATTAGATTTGGGTCAATTAGAGATAGTATTGGATATGATTTGTTATGATTTGATTGGGCCTTCCTTATGTGGCCAAGTGTCCTCTCTATATAATGGGAGATGATGTACCAAGGAAAAGGAAAGGTTGAAGAAAGAAATGACAATCCAATTCCCCAAAATACTTTAGTCTCCCTCCATTCCAACTTTGCCCGAGCATCTTCCTGGCAATGGTTATCCCCCCCCCCCCCCCCAACATTATCCTCCAATGATCTAAGGATCATAACAACATGTGTATATCTAAGTGCATAGCAAAAAGCTATGCATTTAGCACATTCAAAACGTCTTATAATTTAGAATGGAGAAGTATCTAATGCTGGTTTTATAATTATTTAGGCTTATGAATGTTGTTGAACTTATGGAACGTCCCATCTGCTACATGGTGTTTACCGGCACAAAGGACATAGCAAGGTAATTTACTGTCACAAGACTCTAAATGAGCGTGGCTTACCTCCAACTGTATATTGTGGATGTGCTAATAATTCTAGAGACATTGATCCTTGGGAATATCCGTCTTATTCCAAAGTTACAAGAGTAGAAGTTTTCAAGATAGTAATAATTCGATATTTACTAGTCTAAAATGTTTTTCCAGTATTCCCATTTATGCTAGTAGCAGCCATATTGGAATAAACTTGTGATTTGTGAGCTATAAATAATGCTCAACTCTATTGTTTTAAAACTTGTTTTGTCTTCTGTACGTATAATCCTTTTTCTATTTCCTTCAAACTGTGCAGGATCTTTGTCCCGGTTAAGAAAGGGATATCATTAGTGGAAATCAATTTGACAGAGCTATATGTTGACTGGCGTGGGAACTAATTAAGGTTTGGTTTATATATTATTGTTGACAAAAATCATGATAGTGACAAGACAAAAGCCGTCACAACATGTAATCCAGCTCAAAATTAAACGAAGGGAGACCATGAGTTCAGCTTCCTCGGTACAAAATCTATATCAATGTGTCAGTGCGATGAAAGCAAATCTAACATCCAAACATTTAGTGCAAGCAGGAGACTAGAGAACCATTTCCTTCAATTTGCCCAAATACTTTATCCCAACCATATGATTCGATATCTCCATGTGTATCCTCTTCTCTATTGTTAGTGTGCAACCACGCAGATTTCAATATATACTCAGATCCTTAACACGGGGGAGGATACGCGCCCGTGGAACCCGCTGTGGTGGACTTTGCCAATACAGAGTTGCCATGTGTTTGTGTTTGTGGCCAAAATTGGCACATACAAGGCAGTCTAGTCTAGACAAATAGTGTCAACTTATTTCATAAATAAGGTCACACGCTTTTCAAATATTTTTGATGATAGAATGGACTTTTCCATTGTATAAACCTTGTTTCGACGATCAAAAGGTGTATGTGGAACATGCAATTTAAAGTCCACATGTGCCACTCGCCTTAGAGGAGATAAGGTCTCTATTAATGGAGGCAAATTAAAGAACCACCTCTGTAGTTGATGTTTCTGGAGGCGGACATGTAATGATGTTTGCCTCTATAGATAAATAAAAAAATAGGGCCCTTACCTTGATCTGTTGCGGTCACATTCGTTGTTGCACATAACCATCCTTGCCTTCCAAGAAACGCACCGTTTGCTAGGTAATCCTTATCCTTAGGTCGCCTACTATCTCTCCCCTATTAATGATGAACACGGTGCTCGTCCTCTGAAAGGAATCGGTGCTCGTAGCCTAAGAGGGGGAGGGAGTGAATTAGGCAAACTTAAAACCTTAACCTACGGCTCAATCTAGTTTGCACAAAACTTAAACTAAAACATGCTATCTAGATGTGCAACTAGGGTTCATCTAGTGTGAAAATCTCATCCCAAAGAGTTTTGTAACCTATAGCCAATCCTAGTAAGATACTACACTAAGAATGTAAAGGCATACAGATTGCAATATGAAATGCAGAAGCTTAAGAGTAAAGGATGAGGGGAAGCAAACTCTCGACACGAAGATTTTCCCGTGGTTTGGTTAGGCACAAAGCCACTCCTACATCCACGTTGTTGAAGCACTCACAAAGAGTATTGCTTCCTGGCAACCAAGTCTCTTCCGGGACTCTTCTTGACTTGCCACTAAGGCTATGTCAAGTCACTAAAGTTACCTTGATCCCGCTTTCCACTAAGAAGCTTCTCCGCGAAGGATGGGGGTCTCCACGACCCGCTCACAAAGCCGTCGTCGCCACTCCACACCAAGCTGGAGGGTCGAAGACTTGCCGGCGAGCCACCAAAGCTCCAAGGTGCCGGCACACTGAGATACACTTATGGTTCACTTCTAGAACCAGCACACAAGGTTCACACCTTGCTTCTCTCACTCTTACAAGAGCTAATCCTAGCACTAAGACTCACAAAGCTTGTGCTAACCTAAGAATGTGATCAATATACTCTTGGGTGGCTTGGAGGTGTTCTACAATGTTTCTAGGTTTTCTCCCGAGCTCCAGCCGCCTCAAATGTCCCGGGGTGAGGCATATATATAGCCCACAAACTCAATACAGCCATTACATACTTTTACCCAGAAAAGTACGTAGGCGTCGGATCATCCGGTCGTATGTGTCAGATCATCCGGTCACTCTTGGTATAATAGTAGCCGTTGGACCCTGACAGTGCTGCTTTTGCTTGCGCCATTGCTCCGACGCTTTATCCGGTCGATCATCAGATGCTCCGACGCCTCAGTCGGTTCATCCGGTCGTGAAGGCAAGTTTGCAGAATGAACGGCATACTCTCGGGCTGAAAATGATCCAAAATTGCTACGACGCTTATGCATGGGGTGTCGGATTATCCGGACGCATTGAGATCTTCAGTCTTTATCGTGTACGCTGAGCAGAATTGCACCGACGCCTTGTACATATGGGGTGTCGGTTCATCCGGTCCTTAGCAATATTTCTGCCACTTGTCCAAATCGTCGTTGAGACCATTTTCACTGCATCCATTGGGTCTTGGAGACGATTTGGACTATCTTGGAGATGGTTTGGACTACATCCACGGAACCTAAAAATCCTACAAACTTGAGCTCACAAACTCGTTAGTCCCATTGATCATGTTGTCACTCAATCACCAAAATCACAATATGGCCTAATAGGGCCATGTTCCTTACATCCTTACTTGGAACACACAAACACATGGGGCAAAGACGAAAGGAGAATTTCGTTCAGATCCAGAAGAGATGAAGGGAATATCATTTAGTTCCGGAAGCATGTGGAAAAGATAGCAACATGCAAGAGCTCATGCCTTACGTTTTACTCACCTGGCTCCTTGCTTTGGTCATGTGGAGTGGAGTCATCATGGATCCAAGAACCACTACCATGGCTGAAGAGATTGGGGGCTACATGTGAGGATGTCGTCACTATTTGAGATCAGAGGTCAAAAGACACCGCTAAGTACTCAAGATGAAGGGTCAATGTTTGTCCTGCTGGGTGTGGGGGGTTCAACAGAGGTCGCCACTACTCCTTGAGATCCACCACTACTGTGAGCAAATATTTAGCCCATGATAAATCCTTGAGGGAATTAGGCCCTGTTTGGCAGGGCTCCTCCTCAAGTGCTCCTCCGGAGGAGCTGGAGCACTTGATGAGGAGCCAATTTTTGCGACTCTAGCTTCTAACCTCAAAACAACTCTTGTTCCTCTACTGTTCACCAAAAAAGTGGCTCTTTCTAAATTGTTTGGTATGCTCCTTCAAAGAAGCTACTACAGGAGGTAGAGCTGGAGCCATGCCAAATAGGCCCTTAGTCTCTTGTGTTACAAAGATACCACTTATGCTAAGGTGAGAATATATTCATGATTAATATAATCTTGAGGATGAAAAGCAACAAGGCTTAGATTCATATGTGGGTGTTTGCAATGATCTTCATACGATAATTTGTTTGCCTAGCTAGATCTTTGTATAGAACTAGTGATAACTTAAACCTTGCACTATTCATGACTAGGTGGTTGCTTTTGTGGTGAACAATTTGTACATAGTCTTGAAACCATGATAAAATGTTTTCTCTCTTGGTGCTTATGACATAGTATCACTTGGAGAATGTGTGCCCATGATATTGTTTACTCCAAATAGTGCTTTGTCATCCGTAGTACTTGCAAGTGCTTTGTGGTACTTGTGAAACTTTCTAGGATTGCACCCCATTTCATGGCATTAATGCATCGAGTTCATGTTTGAATTGGTACCAAGTACCCTTAAGTTTCTCCTTAAATTGGTATCAAGTGCTTTGTGTTTTCCCTTTAGTTGTGTCACACCCGGTTTTTAAAACAAAACCGAATGCATAACTACATGTATGCTAGGATTAAGTTTCATACATATAGTGATGTCATAATGGAATAGAGAGCAACAATATGTCATGAATAAGAGACTTACAACGACTAACAACTATCAGAGATACACAACTTATCCTGGAAACGACGGCTCCACACTTAACCGGCAATCGACCGGGGGTTGCGTATGCCTATGTCGGTGTTTTACCGGCAAGCCCACCGAGGGATACCCCCGAGGTGGTAGGTTGTAGGTAGGGTGTCACCGAGATCAGGAACTCGATGGTGCAAGGAACACAAGGGTTTAGACAGGTCCGGGCCGCAGTGTGCGTAATACCCTACGTCCTGTTTGGTTTGTATTGCCTTGGAGGTTATGAGATGATTTGGAGGGGGTCCCTGCCCGCTCTTATATATCCCGGGGGGGCAGGGTTACTTGGAAATCCTGGTCTGGTACGAGCTTAGGGGTCCTAACCAAGTACTCTCGGGTAGTTTCCTTCTGTACTAACTAGTTGTACTAGCTTACGAGTACTTTACATATGGATAAGGTACGGGACATGCCCCACCCTTTACTCTAGAATGTTCTACGCCACGCGTTCAGCCCCATTGCCCCGGGTCTGACAATCCCACGAGCTCTAGCCGAGTACTGCAGGCTTCGAGCACTTCTGGAAGTCATCCTTCGGGTCCTGCTGAAAATTCATCTTGAAGATGTCTTTCGAGTACTTCCCTTGGCTGCTCAAGGCTGTGAGGTGCTCTAGCCCCAAGTACTTTCAAGTCTTCTTTCTATGGGGTGCGATGCAAATCGCACTCCATATGGAGTAGCCCATGAGCCTTAGGTTGAATCGAAGAATCAGGCTGAGGGTCTCACTAGTTTTGAATCTTCATCTTATCTTCCAAATATTTTTGAAAAATAAGCCACCAATGACACATGTCCCGCAGCACCCGAGCCTTGAATCCAAATCCCGAGGTTTGGAAAAAAGGATCCAAAAGAACGTGGCATACTGAATAGTGTTATGTACAAAATTTGTGTAAAAATAATGTGTAAGTCAGTATGATCTGCCTTGATGGTTTTCCCAGGAAATCAATTGGTTCAAAATTCGAAAACCCCCTTCTTTCGAGAATCTATCCCTGAAAAAATGATTAATCAAATAAACTCCCCAAAAATCTTTTCCAGAATAACCGCTAAGAAACAAATCACACTTTTTAGGGGGAGATAACTCTTCGGCTTCCAAACAGTAGATCTGGGCCTCCCGCTGGCTATTTAGCCGCGCGGTGACTCTAAGGTTTTCACCCTTTCACTCTCTGCCTTAGCCATTTCGCCTTGTCACCCTCCTGCGCTGCCAACCACTTTAGATCTAGGGTTAGCGCATCCATTTAAGGTCGCCTTCTCCCCCAGCCAAACTAGTCGGAGATCCCGTCTTGTTCACCCCGTGAGTGTGTGCGTCCCCCTCTCTTGAAGCCCCCGAGCGTATGCGCGTGAAGCGGCTCGTGACATTCAAAATAGGGAACAAGAAGCAGGCGAACAAGGGGAAGAAGGATGATTCACCCACCGGCGGTTGGGAGAGAAGTAAGTGCACCCGAGCCAATCTTCTTAACTTAGTCGCTCAGGGTCTTCTGCAATCGGAGGAAATGGTTCAATGGAAACCTTTCTTCCGCCAATATATTCCACAGGAAGATGTAGATCAGACCGTTCTTTTCGAACACTTCGTTGAAAGGGGATTGGCCCTCCCTGCCTCTGATTTCTTCCGCGGCCTTCTGTATCACTGGGGTATTTAGGTCCATCACCTGAACCCTAATTCCATTGTCCATCTCTCGATCTTTGTATAGTTTTGCGAAGCTTTTCTGGGCATCGAGCCCCATTTCGATCTATTTCACTATTTCTTTCACCTCCGCCAACAACCGTCTGAGGAGAGGCAATACCTTGGTTGCGGGGCCGACATCCAATTCAAGCAGGGGAAGGGGAAGGAGTACATCTATTACTCGCTTCCCACAAACCACTCGGGCTGGAGGTGTCTTTGGTTTTACATCGGTAACCATTCACCTGCACTGCCTGAGAGAAGTCCAGGGAAGGCCGTGTGGAGGGGTGAATGGAACGAGAAGCTGAATCCCAATGAGATGCTCCAAGTCACTGACCTGCTCAAGCTGATGAAGGAACAGAAAGATGCTGGGGCCACCAGAGTGTCTGTGTTGGCCACCCTGTACAAAAGGCGTATCATGCCGCTGCAGAAGAGGTGCAGATTTGGATTCGAGTACTTGGGCAGTAACGATCCATCTCGCCTTACTGCAGAGCTCCTCCCTTCACAGACGGCTCTGGCCCATGTCCAACGAGTACTACTCGATGCGAACACGGTTCCATATGTCCCGAAGTTGTTCAGTGCAGCCAATCCGCCAAAGCCGGTGAGTAGTCTATTTGTCGAGTACTTGTAGTACGTTGTAGATATAAATCATTTCTGACTATTGATCTTGTGTTGTATTGTCTTGCAGGGACATGTGGAATTATACCATTGCCCTACTCCAGATCCTGATGTGCCTCGAGCTGATCATCTCTAGCCGAGTGCGTTCCAAGTGCTCAAGACTAGTCGTTTAGACCGCGATCCACTAACTGATGTAGAACTGACAAATTCTGACGATGATGTTACTCTGGCAGACCTGTTGAAGAAATCTGGCAAGGAGTCGAGTAGTAGTCTGGAGGTGCCGAGCCACCCAACCAAGCCACGAGGAGTAGTGAGGAAGCGCAAGCTGGTCCTTGGTGGGATGTCGGATGATAATCCCAGGTACATACTGTTCTCGAGTACTTCCCTTGTCGATTTTTGGCATTTTTGCTGAAATTTCTCTGCTTTGTTTTCATTCCACCCGCCTCCCCTCTGTCCAAGCGTCCCAAGGACGGAGGAAAGTCAGGCCCTGTTGGGGATGATGCCGCACCGGAATCCGATGTCCAGCCTGGTGCTGCGCTCCCTTCAGCTGTTGATGTCGTGCCGAGCTCGAGTAGTGCTATCCCAGCGAGCACCTCGCAGGTTCCGCCAAAGGAACCTGCTGGCGGGTCGGGGAAGGGAGCTACTCGAGGGCCAGGGCTAGTTGGCCTCAAGAAGATGGTGACCAAGAGGTCTTCCACGTAAGTCTCGTGTACCTGTATTTGCACTTTATTTGATTCATCTTGTTGAGTAGTTGACATGTGTCTTCTTTCCAGGCCTTCCTCTGCTCTGAGCTTGGGGGACCCTGAAGAAGTCCCTGCTGCACAAGCCCCCAAGAAAGGAAAGAGCGCGGATGTTGCAGCATTGGAGACTGGTGCTCCTCCTCCATCTCCTCCGGCCGTTGTCACCGAAGTAGAGGAAGAAGTAACGCATGGAGTTGGTGCGGAGTGAGTGCCTGAACTCCCTGAAGGTGAGCCCATCGTGCCTCCTCTGCCCCCCGGTACTATTTTGCCTGAAGCGACGCTAGTAACCGCGTGCGCAGTGGCAGGCGAGCTGCGCAAGGAGTCAGACACGCGGGATGTCAGTGCCGTGGGCGTTTTGGACCCTGGCACCAGCATCGCCCAAACCGCGGGCACATCAGGCTCTGGTGCTAGGGATGTAGGTGTCGCGGGTACATTAGTGCCCAGCACAGAGGCGGCGAATGATTTGATTGAGGACCCTTATCTCACCAAGGAGAAAAGGGAACATGTCCTCGACGTCTTTAAGGATTTGTGTGAGTTTACCACAGTAAGTAACCATCTTCCTCGAGTAGTTTTCACTTCCTCTGTTTTTGTATGATGAGTACTGACTGCTGCTTGTATGTTGTAGAATCTGATGGACCGTTCCCAGGAGAAGTCGGATAAGCTCAAGCTCCTTCAAGACAGCCACCTCCAACTGCAAGAAAAGGACCACAGGATCTCGGAAGAAGTTCTGAAGAACACGGAACTGCAGAAGAAACTCGAGCAACTGAAGGCCGAGCGGGTTTGAGAAGTTTCAGTCCTCAAGAAAGATGTTGACAATCTTAAGAAGGAGAAAACCCAGCTTGTTGAGAAGAACAAGAAGACATCCAAAGCGCATAAAGGTAACTTGTTGTCTTGTCTTGTTGTCCTTTAATTGGTTGGTTGTTCAAGTAGTTTCTGAGTACTTCCTTGAATACTTCTTATTTTCCTTGCACACAGAACTGAAATCCACATTGCAAAAGAAAGAAAATTTAATTATAGATTTGAAGAATCTTGTTTACAGTGGCGCAGATGATGTCGAGCGCATGCAGAAGATCCTTCAGGACACGGATGTCCAGTACAAAGAAGCTTTGCAGCAGATCAAGAACATGCCGGCGGACAAGCAGCAGATGCAAAAAGAACTCGAAGACTTCAAGTCTGTTGCGCAAGAAATCGTAGAGATGGTGGATTTCCCTGCCGAGGGTGAAGTTGGGGAACAATCCCTTCTGGAGAAGCTTCGAGCAACTCCCCAGAAGGTTACCAGCTACATCGTGGAGGCCACCAGGACTTATATTACTAAGGCGCTCGCGCTGGTAAAGTCGTATTAGCCCAAGGCGAAGCTGGAACCACTCACCGAAGGCATGGCAGCCGACTGCTCTATGGAGCAATTCACAAAGTACCGTGAAGAAGTCGAGCCCATTGCCGACAAGATCGCTGAGAGCCTAGAGCAGGATGGTTAGGGGTAGCAAAAAACAATGTGTTATGTCAAAACACTGATGCCACTTGTTCATATGTGTATAAATTTTCCTATTTGATCTTTCTTCAGCGTTTATCTCTTGTGATGTATGCTGGTATGATCGTAGGACTTAGGAATTCGGGAGACGTTTGGGTTGAACTACTCCAAGAGCATCGGCTTGGATGTAGGCGTATAACTTGACGTTCCACGAAAGTGCTCGTAGAGCAATAGGACTTAGCTTGGTTTTACCCGATTGATCGGTACGCTAAGCTAGCCTTTAGGCTGATATGCCTTAACGGTTTTAGTTGTCTGCATCCTGCCTGTTAACAGGGAATGACTTAACCGAATTTGGGCTTTGCCATGAGTACTTATACTTAGCTCGCTTACGTTAAGTACTCGTATGTGTTGCCTCATGGGCGATACTAGACACACGTACTCGTGGCGGAGCCCCCGAGCGTAAGCGAGCTAAGTATAAGTACTCATGGCAAAGCCCCCGAGTATAAGTAGTCACAAAAACACTTGTACTCATGGCGGAACCCCTGAGTTTAACGTAGGCAAGAAAATGTAAGAACTCGTGGCGAAGCCCCCGAGTTAAAACATGCAAGAAAGTAGTCGAATTGCAGCGAAATCAACTCTTTATTTATAAGAACGCTGACATGCAGCTGGTGAATTGTTTACAACTTCTACTAGGCGTAGAATTTCCGGAGATGCTCTATGATCCAGGAGTTCGGAACTTCCTGGCCATCAGGGTACTGCAGGCGATATGACCCTGGTCTTGTAACTACTGATACGATGAGGGGACCTTCCCACCGGGAGTTGAGCTTGTGTAGGCCAGTCTCATCCTGGATGCGGCGGAGGACCAAATCACCGATGTTGAACAATCGCTCGCGTACATTGCGATTGTAGTAGCGCCGGATGCCCTGCAGATAGCGGGTTGACTGAACTAGGGCACTGCACCTGGCTTCGTCGAGTGTGTCCAGTTCCAGCTGCCTAGCTTCATCCGCTTCTCCTTCCTTGTACATCTCAACTGTAGGAGAGAGCCACATGATGTCTGCAGGGAGTATAGCTTCTGACCCGTAGACGAGGAAAAATGGGGTATGTCCTGTGGCTTTCGACAGCTGAGTTCGAAGCCCCCAGATGACATGAGGCAGTTCGTATATCCACTTGCCACCCTTTTTGTTGTTCTCCTCGTAGAGTCTCTTCTTTAGGCCATCCAGGATCAAGCCGTTTGCTCTTTCAACTTGTCCATTGGCCCTTGGGTGT
This sequence comes from Panicum miliaceum, assembly GCA_032594955.1. NCBI lineage: Eukaryota > Viridiplantae > Streptophyta > Magnoliopsida > Poales > Poaceae > Panicum > Panicum miliaceum. The sequence continues at coordinate 40,631,927 of CM064061.1, read as the reverse complement.
GCAACTGACACTTACTTCACCTTAATCGCGTTGTTTTCACAGAATTCCCAGAACTGATTTGCAGTGAAGTTGGTGCTGAAACAGTATAAGATGTCCGAGACGAAGTCGACCGCCCTGTCTTGAGTGAGCTTGGTGATCGGCTTGTACTCGATCCACTTGGTAAACTTGTTGATGGCCACCAACACATGTGTGAAGCTTCCTGGGGCGGTAGTCAGAGGTCCAATCATGTCGAGGCTCCAGCATGCAAAGGGCCAGAAGGTCGGTATGGTGATGAGGTTGTGCGTCGGGACATGCGACTGCTTGCCGAAGAACTGACACTTCTAGCACTTCCGCACGAGGTCCTCGGCATCTGAAATAGTAGTTGGCCACCAGTAACCTGCCCTGTACGCCTTTTCGACTAGTGTCTTGGATGCTGCGTGATTTCTGCAAGTACCCTCGTGTATCTCGAGTAGTATATTGCGGCCCCAGCCCCTCGGGACACACTTCATGAGTACTCCAGTGCTAGCCCCTCGCTTGTAGACTTTATCTCCCACGATGACAAGCTCCTTGCTGCGCCTCATGATGCGTATTGCTTCTGGGCTTTTCTTTGTCATGCCAGGAGGTAGTTTCTTCTCTTTGATGAAGTTGATGAAATTCCGTCACCAGTCGACCTCTGACATCATGACCTCCCGACTGGGATCCGACGATCCCGAGCCGGTGGTTGCCTGACTCGTGGTCTTGATTGACGGTTCCTTAAGTTCCTGGACGAATACTCCGGCTGGGACTTGGACTCAAGTAGATCCAAGCTTGGAGAGTACATCTGCTCCCACATTGTTGTCCCGGACGACGTGGTGAATCTCCAGGCTAGCTAATTTGTTCTCCAGCTTGCGCACTTCCATGATGTATGCATCCATCTCCTCCTTTGTGCAGTCCCACTCCTTGTTGACTTGTTGCACGACCAGTAGAGAGTCGACGTACATGAGTAGTCGCTTGATGCCCAGGGAGACTGCCAGGCGGAGCCCGTGTAGTAGTGCTTCATACTCGGCCTCGTTGTTAGACATCTTCCAAAGGATTTGCAAGACATACTTGAGTTGCTCCCCCTTCGGAGAGATGAAAAGTACTCCTGCCCCACCGCCCTCGAGCTTGAGCGATCCATCGAAGTACATCGTCCAATGCTCTGGTCGGTTGGCTGGTGTTGGCACTTGATTTTCTCGCCATTCGGCCATGAAATCAACCAATGCTTGGGATTTGATGGCTGTTCTTGACTTGAAGTTGATGGATAGGGCTCCCAGTTCTACTGCCCACTTGGATATACGACCAGTTTCATTCCGGTTGTGGAGTATATCCGCCAACGGGAAATCAGTAACAACTGAGATCTTGTACTCGTCGAAGTAGTGATGGAGCTTCCTGGATGTGCAAGTATGGCGTAAAGTAGTTTCTAAACTGGAGGATAGCGGACCTTCAACTCAGAGAGTACTTCACTGATGAAATAGACTGGCCTCTTCACTCCGAATGCATGGCCTTCCTCGTTGCACTCCACCACTATTGTTGTGCTGATGACGTGAGTAGTTGCGGCGATGTACATCAGCAGGTTTTCCCCCGGATGCAATGCTGTAAGGATAGGGGGCGACTACAGGTGTTGCTTGAGGTCTTGCAGTGCCTATCAGCTTCCTCTGTCCAGTGGAACTCGTCTTTCTGCTTCAAGAGTTTGAAGAAGGGAAGGCCCCGTTCTCCAAGTCTTGATATGAACCGGTTCAGTGCCGCCATGCACCCTGTCAGCTTTTGCATGTCCTTGATCGTTGGTGGAGCCTTCATGTCGGTGATGGCGGTGATCTTCTCCGGGTTTGCCTCAATCCCTATGTGACTGATGATGAACCCAAGTAGTTTCCCTAACGGTACGCCGAAGATGCATTTCATCGGGTTGAGCTTCCATTGGAACTTCCGGAGGCTATTGAATGTTTCCTCCAGGTCTGCAATGAGGTCCTCGGGAATTCTGGTCTTAACGGCCATGTCATCCACATAGGCCTCGACATTCCGGTGTAGTTGTTCGGCAAAGCACAGTTGGATTGCCCGCTGGTACGTAGCCCCCGCGTTCTTCAGCCCAAAGGACATAGTCTTGTAGGCATAAGTTCCGAAGGGCGTGATGAAGGCGGTCTTGATTTGGTCTTCTTCCTTGAGGGTGATCTGATGGTAGCCCGAGTAGCAATCAAGGAAGCAGAGTAGTACGCAGTCGGCGGTGGAGTCGATTACTCGGTTGATGCGCGGTAGCCCAAAGTGATCCTTCGGGCAATGCTTGTTGAAATCAGTATAATCAACACACATTCTCCATTCATTATTATTCTTCTTTTTTACAAGGACAGGGTTGGCAACCCACTCTGGGTGGTACAACTCTTTGATGAAACTAGCCGCGAGTAGTTTAGCCAACTCCTTTTTGATTGCCTCCATCTTATCCTGAGCTAATCTACGGAGACGCTGCTTTTTAAGGATGGCGTCGGGATCTACTTTCAGTCTATGCTCGATCAGTTCCTTGGGCACCCCTGGCATATCCGCTGGTTTCCATGCGAATATGTCTCGGTTGGCCCAAAGAAAACTGATGAGCGCGCTTTCCTATTTGGGGTCGAGTTGTGACCCTCGAGTCCTTCCACAACAGCCTCACCGACCAGGCTCTGTTCCACGACTTCGGCCGCAACCGTCTCGCCGATCAGAGCTGTCTTGGACGAGTCTCCCTCCTGGAGCTGGATGGTCTTCAGAGCGAGTTTGCCAGCGGGCTGAACCTTCGAGTGGTTAGCCTTCTTCTGTGGAACCTCCAGATCTACCTCGGAGAGCTTTTGCGCAACCGCGAGTACTTCTCCTAAAGTATCTGGTACACGCATAGTCGAGGCGTACTTGATAGCCTTCTGGTCGCACTCGTAGGACTTCTCCAGATCGCCACGGAAGGTGAGAACACCGTTTTTTCCTGGCATCTTCAGGAGTAAGTACACGTAGTGAGGTACGACCATGAACTTGGCCATTACCGGTCTGCCCAGTATTGCATTGTATGATGTTTCGAAGTTGGCCACTTCAAACTTGATGTACTCGGTATGGTAGTTTTCCCTCGTCCTGAAGGTGACGGGAAGCACCACCGTGCCAAGTGTCGTAGCTGTGTTCCCCGGTATGATGTCATAGAAGGGAACCTTGCTGGGAGTGAGCTTGTCGAAGAAGTTCGCCCCCATCTTCATTAAAGTACTCACAAAGATGATGTTGAGGCCGCTGCCTCCGTCGATGAGTGCCTTTGCAAGCCTGACTTCCGCAACCACCGGGTCTAGGACTAGCGGGAGCTTGCTTGGCTCAGAAAGTTCGTCCACTGATCGGCCCTGGAGAATGAGATGGGGACCTCCGATCACCGAAGGGGTCGTGGTACCCCAGGCTCGATGGACAGGATCTTGCGGCGGTGGAGCTTCTGAGTCCTCTTTGAGACAAACCCCGATTCGCCACCAAAGATGACGTTGACCACCTTGGATACCTCCAGGAAATCCCCGGTGTCTGTCTTGTTCTCCGGGTCCTCGTCGTCCTTGTCCTTCTTCTTCTTGTCGCCCTTGTCGAAAGGCGGGGCGTTGAGGGTCTTCCGGAGTTGATAGCACTTGAAAGCAGCGTGCTTTGAGTGTGGGTGCCACGGGCACTGTTTTTGCATGAGTTTATCGAATTCCTCTTGCACGTTGTTGTTGTTCTTCTTGCCTCATAGTGCGCGATTGATAGCCGCGATGAGGTCATCTGGCTTGCGCTTTCGGGAGGATCCCGAGTAGTCCCGCTGGCTTCTGTCGTTGTGGTGGTCGTTGTTGTTGCGCTTCGAGTAGTCGTTGCCGCGCTTTGAGAACCGATCGCGCTCCTGCTCCTCTTGGTCTGCCCAGGTCTGCATCATGTCGCGGAGAGCAGCGACGGTCTTGGGACGGTTGCGGCTGAAGTTGCGGAATAGAGCCTGGTCGGTGAGACCGTTGTGGAAGCAGTCGATGACGTCGCTCTCCGAGATGTTGGAGATCGTGGCTCGGGTGTCGAAGAAGCGGCGTGTGTACAAGCGTATGAGCTCGTTCCTTTCTTGCTTGCACTGGGACAGGTCATGTCGAGTGCCTGCCCGTGCAATCGCCCCCTGGAAATTGTCGATGAAGAGAAATTGTCGATGAAGATGTCGCGCAGTTGCTCCCAGGAGTCGATGGAGTTCTTAGTGAGGCTCTCCAGCCATGTGAGTTGGGCGGTTTCCAAGACCATCAGGAAGTAGACGACCTTGGTGGTGTTGTTGCCGCCTGTAACTTCAATGGCTATCGAGTAGATGCGTACCCACTGCTGAGGAGACTGCTTACCATCGTACTTGGTGATGCCGCTAGGTTTAAATCCCTTCGGGTACTTGTAGTTGTCGAAGCGGGGGGAGAGCACAGGGAAGCGATCATTGTCATCCCGTGAGGCATTCCCCTCAGCTCCGGCACGTTCCTTCCTCTGGTTGTCGATGATAGAGCGGGCGTCAATCCCGGCCTTGATCTTGTCGTGGACATCACCCGTTGGTAGCTTCTCGAGCTCTGAGCGGCGATAGTAGCCAACGGATCCTTCTGGTCAGGGGGCCTGGGATGCTGAGCGGCTTCCTTAGGGAGCAGCAAGGCGGCTCCCCTGCAGGCTACCAGGACGGATCCCCTGTGGGCCAGCAGCACGGCTCCCTTGCTGCTTGTTGGAGGGAGCAGCTTGGTGCCTGGGGTGACCCCCAGGTGTTCTACTGACTTGGCTCTCGCCCTGGCCCTCGCATCTTTGTGAGACTGAGGGCTGCGGGTTCTGCCGGTTGATCTGGATGAATGCCTTCTGAGCCAGGCGCAGGGCGGTCTGGACTTGCGGGTCGGGGTTGCCTGCTAGCACCGCGGTTATACCAACGATGTTAGCGATAGGGTTATTGAAACCCGTGTCTTGTGCTGCCGTGAACTCTGCCTCAAGGTTGCGTTGGGCGCGGTTGTGGTGCTCATTGGCGTCCCTTCTGCACTTGGCACGCTTCCTGTTGCGCAGCCGGCGAGCGGAGCACTCCTCCGCAGTCTCGTTGGTAGCGTCCGCCGTGTGCTCATCCTCTGAGATTTGCTCAGGCCTTTCATTGCGATGCCTGTCGCAATACTTGTTGGATTCCGCCATGAAGACGTGGCGGTGGATGGATGGATCGTCGGAGCTGTAGTCTACGAGTATAGTTCCACCGGGGGTGCACTCACCGAGTGGTGTGCCCTCTTGAAAAGGCAGGGAATCAAGGTTGGCGACTAGTCTTTCTTCATCTTCGAGTAGTTCGGAGGGTTTCATGCCCTTCCAGTACACTAAGCGACCCTCCGGGGTGGAGGTTATAACCAAGCCCTGGCCACCCGAGTAGGGTTCGGCCTGGGGATCGAAGTCCGAGTCATAGTCGTCGAAGATAGGAGCCTCCCGACATGCGGTGGCATCCTTCTCCCCGAACTCGAATAGTTTGTCCAGATCCTTCTCCAATGCGGAGTAGAATTTGGACTTTGTGGCCTCCTGGTAAACAGTGGCCGCGTTGCACAAACCAAATGGGAATCGGTCACGCTGTCCCCCAGATGGAGTCGAGTCCGATCCAGAGAAGCTTGGTGCAGCACGAGTCAGAGTCGCGTCGAAAACGGATAGCTTCTCGATCTCCCTGGCGAGGTCGGGGAGCAACGTCTCGTCGAGATTGTCGACAAACTCGTTGAGGGTGCTGCTGAAGGTTGCTGCACGTGCCTCCGGCTTATCATCGGCAAGGTGCAGATGGAAGTCGCCTGTCCCATCAGAGACACAGACCCAGGAGCCGAAGACGAAGGTTGTGCCCACAGGGAGCATGGCGCTAGTGAAGTTGAACGTCGCTATCGAATTCTCCGGTGGAACTTCGATGAACACCCCTACCTGGCGCGCCAGCTGTAGGTGTTTTATGTGCAAGCCCACCGAGGGATACCCCGAGGTGGTAAGTTGTAGGTAGGGTGTCGCCAAGATCAGAACTCGATGGTGCAAGTAACATAAGGGTTTAGACAGGTTCCGGCCGCAGTGTGCGTAATACCCTATGTCCAGTATGGTTTGTATTATCTTGGAGGTTATGAGATGATTTGGAGGGGGTCCCTGCCCGCCCTTATATATCCCGGGGGGGCAGGGTTACATGGAAATCCTGGTCTAGTGCGAGCTTAGGAGTCCTAACTGAGGACTCTTGGGTAGTTTCGTTCTGTACTGACTAATTGTACTAGCTTACGAGTACTTTACATATAGATAAGGTACGGGACATGCTCCACCCTTTACTCTAGAGTGTTCTACGCCACGCGAGCAGCCCTGTTGCCCCGGGTCTGACAGCCTAGAACTAGCAAAATCTTCAGAAAACTTCACAGCAACTTCTCCTCTGATCAGGTTTTAGCAAGTGTGAGTACATGTCGTACTCAGCAAGTATATCAAGAAATAAATGACATGAAAGGCTTAGATAAGGATAAAAGGCTGGTTGAATAAGCGGTAAGCATTTTAATTAACAGTTGAGAATTAGAAGCTATTTACTACTCATGTACGAAACCATACCACATTTATGAAAAAGAAATTTATAATTGAATAAACAAATATCTTGGAGCATTAAATAACTAAATTAAAGCAATGATTTCAATTAAGTAGACATGTGAGGGTTCGAGCCGCTCTTGACCGTGAGCACGACTGATATACCAGTTTTCACTCTACAGAGGTTGCACACTTTAACCACAAGTCGTGTCTCCCTTGATGCCTGGGTTTGCAAGGCCCTTAAACACTTCCTTTGGTGAGTGGCAGGGATGCTGTGGCAGAACCGCCTAAATTAATCCGGCTCAAGTGCGCTAGCCATCATCCGTAGAGACGAGATAGCTCATACGCACTTCAAACGGAGTAATCTGACAGTCTGTCAGGTAGATCCCGATAAACCACTTGAATAACATCGATCGAAACCTGTGTACAAAATACTCGCACGAAGGCAAGTCCAGAGGTTACAACATTCCACAACTTTTACATTCCAAAGTCTGACCTTTATTTATTACAAATTGAGTTCTGAAATGGAGTTCATCAAAAATTTACGATAGAGTTTCGAAATGAAACATTTATTCAGAGTTCATAGCAGCGGAAAGAAAACACGATCATCTATCATAGCTTCGAATACCACGCCGGCAAAGTACAAGGCCAAGTCAAACCGGCTATCATATCTTCAAACGATTCACCTGAAAACCACATCGCAAACAAGGCTGAGTATACTAATACTCAGCAAGACTTACCCATCGGGTAAAAGTTTACCGACTCCTAAACATGCATGGCTCTAAAGCTCTAGGTTTCATTTTGCTGAAAAGCAACAAAGAGTAAGTCCTTATTTTAAGATTTTAGTTTTCAAGATTCTAGTTCAACTTAACCATTCTAAGTGAGCATCTTTCTCTACTCAAGCATGGTAAATCATCCATCAAGATTATTCATCATCATCATTCCACTTGTTACTCTATGTGGTAGAAGTATTAAGCAGTCTCATATACCGCGAGAAACGGACGATTCGAATCAAGTTTATAAACCTTGCAAGGGAAACCTAACACACACGCAAGGTGCACCGAAGGGTCACACCAAGCAATTGTTCCCCTCTTTTTCCGGGTCATGGATCAGAGTCACCATCCTTGACTACGGGGCTTCGCCCTGCACCCGCATGTTGCAAGCATGTGAAACTTCTTTCAAGTATGGTGAAAGTAAAGTCCACTTGCCAGGCCAACCAGGTAATTAGCTTACCGAGTACCATTAATTTCGGCATGTGGCTAGTACGTTCAAACGCTTAACCACCACTACCACACACTGCGGCCTTATCATCTTTTACTATACAGACGGGGCCACATTCCAGATTATCGTACCACAGCCCCGTCCGTCGACTTTGTGGTTGCAGCGTGTAGTAAACATTCAACTCCTATGATTCTCGCGAGTGATAGGAAATCACTCGACTTTTACCGATCCTATAAGCAAAACATCTAGTCGGACTTCTTCAGTACTAGTGTTCAGTACAAAGGTACCTAGGATCATGCAACTAGGGTTCCAATCAACTCCTATAAACTTAAATGCACAAGTAAATAGGAAAAGTAGTTGCAATTTAGAAAAACTGGGTTATGCACCGGGGCTTGCCTTCTTGAGCAAAGCTAGCCTTGGGCTCTTCCGAGACTTGGTTCAGGTCTTCAGTAGCTTCAGTTAGATTCACTTGAGCGTTCTAAGGCTTGTCCTCCGGTTCCGGCACCAATTCGTAAGTCCCGTCGGCGAAAGTAGATGATTCTATATGATATGCAAAGGGTTCACATTATTGAAGTGATATGTGATGTTATTTTCCTTCACGATAAAGTTCCAGTCCAACAAATCATGGTTTTTGCTGTAAATTTTCTTAGTTAAGATTTCTTGGGCAATCATTAATATAGTATACCTTTAATTATCTTCATTATGTGAGCAGGGGTTTTATTATCTTGAGAGTTTTATTTAACAAGCATTTACATGGATTATTTATGTAGGTTGTTCCAGTGAGTTTATGGTACAGAGATTTTTATGTAAACAACTTTACTTAGAGACAAACTTACTATAAAATTTTCAGATATTTTTAACTAACACATTAGTCATGAAAAATCTAGCAAATAGCTAATACCAGAGATCAAGATCTATTTATTCAGATTAAACCATGATAGTACTGATGCTCAAACTTTTACTGAATACTCCTAATCTTGTAAAAATACCTACTGGAAATTTTATATATTTTATTATGCAGGTTACAGAGTTCATAAAAATAAGTTAACATGCATTTGCAACAGTAAAGAAATAAATCTACAGAATGTTCTATACAGTTTCTATGTCTCAAACTTTTCCAGGTTGTTAATCTATACCAAAGTGACCTCTGATAAAAAGATCATAATTATTCTAGTACAACAACTACTGGTTTGAGTTTTAGTTGATTATTCATGGAATAAATGATTCAGCAAGTTCCAGTGACAAACCCTAGTTCAAACTTTTTCTGTAGCTTCTAACTAGTATCAACAAGTTTCTGTTAAAGTTTCATCTAAAACTAAACAGTATAACATCAAGAAAAAATTTTAGTTATTGGATCTAACTTACAACATAATGTACACAAAACATCTAGTTCCACTTGGTTTCTGGTCATAAAATTTTTATGTGAAGCTCTACTGCAAGAAGTAGTTATACCATCCAAAAATTTTAAGCAGTGCAACTCTAGAACTCCTAGAACATTTAAAAGCTATTTAACTTTGATTTAAATCTACAGCATAAATTATTTAGAAACAGTTCATGGTCCTTTGACAAAGTGATAGATCTCAGTACAAAGAATCTAACACAACTGGGTTTGCATTTTTAGGAGTTTTCTGTGATTTAATATGAATATTCAAAGTTCACTATTTTAGGTTATAAAGTTCAAGTTTTATTTTACATCTGGGTCCCTGAAAACTTGCACGGTACCCCCTAGAAAGATTCTGATCGAAGCAATCTGGTCCCTGGACCAGGGGAACGGCGACGGCCGGCCAAATCCGGCGAGCTGGGCTCGCCGGCGGCGAGGGGCAAGGGGTGAATGAGCAAGAGTGGACCATGGCGCACCTGATGGTGGGGTTGGTGGGGATTGAGGTGGCCGTAAGGTGGGTCGTCGACGGAGAGGTGCGGCCGGCGGTGGAGGTCACCGGCGGTGGCGGCGTTCCAGTGAGCAAGGAGGTACGAGACCGGGCTGAATAGGTTCAGTGGAGGCTAGGGAAGGTGCCTGGGCATCAATTTCGGGCAATGTGGGGGCGGAGCAGGAGCGTCATCGCCGGCCAGGAGCTCGTCGGCGTTGGAGGTTGGGCGGCGGCTCCTAGGGGTCTCGGGTGGGCTTTTATAGGCGTGGAAACGGGCAGTTGTCACTCCTGCGTCGATTATACGCGAAGGGAAGCTGGAATAGGATCAAGCCAGGGTCGGAACGGCGGTTTTGGGCTCACCGGCGGCTGCCGTGGCGTACGGGAGAAGCTCGGCTGCCCCGTGGCTTGGCCGTGAGGGAGTGAGGGGATTTTGCGGGGCCCACACGATCGGATATCCCCCCCGGCGAAGGTTCTTTGGGACCACGAGGTAGGGGTGGCGGCGGGCGCACCGGCCAGCTGGCGCCGGCGATGGGACAAGACGGCTGCAGGGAAGAGGAGGGAGGAGTGGAGCAGGGACTGAAACGTAAATAGAGAAAACAGCAGGGGTCTGATTGTAAAACCAAGAATTTCTCCAACTTCCTTAGGTCAAATCAAAAACTGTTGAATACCAAACTTGCTCAGTTTTTTCAAGATCTACAACTTTCATGTTGGGAAAAATTTGAGTTGAGCAAAGGATGATTAACTATTTTGAATATTCCAAAAGCCATGATTTGAACAACTCATCATTTTATGTGTGAAATTGCATTTCTGCCCTTAGTGTTTAACTAAACTTTGATTGTTATCAAGCCGATTGTGGTGCCTATTCAATTTCATGGTCATTTGTAAAAGTATGTAAAAGTTACAAGGTCTATTTGTTCAAACACATGCTTTATTTAATATATAAACATATGCCCATGAACACAAGTTTATTTTATGATTTTTTATTTGTGGCTTTTATATTTATCTTACTCTTTCATGTATGATTTTAAGTTGTGGTTCTTGATTTAGAAACTTAAACACCTGGGGTGTCACAGCCTATCGCCCTTAAAAAGAATCTCGACCCGAGATTTGGTCTAGCTAAGTGTGGAAAGTGTATGTACCTTGGGCAGAGTAAAGAAAACCAGGAAACTGTTGATTGAGATAATTCTCCGTTCCCATGTGGCTTCTACCTCAGTGTGATGATTCCATTGAATTTTATACATCCTAACCACTTTCCTTTGAGTACGTCTTTCTTTTCGGTCAAGGATTTTGATAGGGTGTTCCACATTTGAGAGATCCAGTTCTACTATAATTTCTTGTTGTTCAACAATTTCAGCAGGAAGTCGGACACACTTCTTGAGTTGAGATATATGGAAGACGTCATGAATGGCTGTGAGTTGTGGAGGAAGTTGCAACCTATAGGCTACAAGTCCACATTCCTCAATTATTTCATAGGGACCAATATAACGAGGGGCTAACTTCCCTCTTATACCAAATCGTTGTACTCCTTTGGTTGGTGAAACCCGTAGATAAACATGATCACCAACTTCGAATTTTATAATGGCTTCCTCCTTTTATCAAAATAACTTTTCTGGCGTGACTGCGCTGCTCTAAGATTGATCTGAGTATTCTCACTTTTTCTTCTGCCTCCCTCACCAATTCTGGTCCATAAATTTTCCGTTCTCCCGTTTGTGACCAACTTAACGGAGTCCGACATCTTCGACCATACAATGCCTCGAATGGTGCCATTTTTAGACTCGCTTTATAGCTGTTGTTATATGAGAATTCAGCCAGAGATAAGAATTTATCCCAATTCTTATCATAATGGATGACACAGGCTCTAAGCGTGTCTTCTAGGATTTGATTTACTCTTTCGGTTTGACCATCGGTCTGAGGATGATACGCTGAGCTTCTAATTAATTTAGTACCAAGGGATGCTTGTAGTTGCTCCCAAAATCTTGCTACGAATTTGGTACCATGATCAGAGATAATCGTCTTGGGTACACCGTGTAGACAGACAATCTGATCCAAATAGATTTCAGCATACTTCTTGGAATTGTAAGTGGTGTTCACTGGAATGAAATGGGTTGTCTTTGTGAGCCTATCGACAATAACCCATATGCAATCGTGCTTTTGAGACATAGTTGGTAAGCCAACAATGAAATCCATACTAATATCTTCCTATTTCTAGGATGGTATTGGCAGAGGTTGGAGTGTTCCAGCAACCTTTAAATGGCTAGCTTTTACTCGCTGACAAGTATCACACTCTGCAACATATTGGGCAATTTCCCTCTTCATCCTAGTCCACCAGAAATTTTGTTTGAGATCTTGATACATCTTACTACTGCCAGGATGGATAGAGAACTTGGATAGATGTGCTTCATCACGGATTTGTTTCCGAAGATCACGATTCTTTGGAACAACGACGCGACTTTCAAACCATATAATCCCCTTGTGATCTTGGCGAAAACATTTGTACTTTTCTTCTCCTAAGGACAATTTTTCTTTAATAGACTTAATACCTTCATCCTATAATTGTGCCATGATGATTTGGTCGTGAAGGGTGGGTTCAACTGATATATGATTTAGAGTGCCTTGAGATATCATCTCGAGATTGAGCTTTCTCATCTCATGACATAGTGTTTCGTTGTAGAATTTGGCGGATAGGCAATTGCAGTGAACCTTGCGACTGAGTGCATCCGCTACTACATTGGCCTTGCATGGATGATAGTGGACTTCAAGATCATAGTTCTTAATTAATTCCAACCATCGTCTCTGCCTCATGTTTAAATCGGCTTGAGTGAAAATATACTTGAGACTTTTATGGTCGGTAAAAATATTGCAATGGGTACCCATGAGATAATGTCTCCAAATCTTGAGAGCATGAATGACTGCAGCTAACTCAAGATCATGTGTCGGATAATTCTTTTCATGAGGCCAAAGGGCTCGTGAAGCATAGGCAATAACCCTGTTTTCTTGCATGAGTACACAGCCTAAACCAGTGCTCGAGGCGTCACAGTAGACATCAAATGGCTTTATATTATCAGGTTGAGCTAAAACTGGGGTTGTAGTCAAATGTGCTCTGAGAGTGTGGAAAGCTACATCACACTTCTCGTCCCAAACAACCTTTATTCCCTTCTTTAATAATTCCTTCATTGGTTTAGCAATTCTGGAGAAATCTGGAATGAAACGGTGATAATATTCGGCTAAACCAAGGAAACTGCGAATCTGATGAACCGAGGTAGGAGGTTTCCAATCCATTACCTCTTCAACATTACTATATGCCTTCACTGGAGATAGTATGGCCCAAAAATTTCACACTATCAAGCCAGAATTCACATTTAGAGAATTTTGCATATAACTGGTGATCACGGAGACGTTGAAGCACTATATGTAAATGCTTGGCATGGTCCTCCTTATTCTTGGAATAGATCAGAATGTTGTCAATGAAAACCACGACAAATTTGTCAAGCTCTGGCATAAACACCAAATTCATGAGATACATGAAATAGGTAGGAGCATTTGTGAGGCCAAAAGACATCACTAAATATTCATATAGTCCATATCGAGTTGAGAAAGTTGTCTTAGGTATGTCACTTGGTTGAATCTTGATTTGATGATAACCAGAGCGAAGATCAATCTTGGAGAAAACTTCAGCTCTGGCCAATTTGTCAAAAAGAACATCAATGCGGGGCAGTGGGTACTTGTTTTTGATTGTCACCGCATTGAGAGGTCGGTAATCCACACACAGTCTTAGACTATTATCCTTTTTTTTCACAAATAAGGTTGGGCAACCCCATGGTGAAACACTTGGGAGAATATAGCCTTTATCAAGAAGTTCTTGAAGCTGAATCTTTAATTCGGCCAATTCTTTAGGTGGCATTCGATAGGGTCGTTTAGAGATGGGGGCAGTGCCTGGTTGTACCTCAATGACAAACTCAATTTCCCTATCGGGTGGCATTCCCAGTAACTCATCTGGAAAGACATCAGCATACTCGCATACTACCGGAATGTCTTCTAGTTTAACCCCTTCCATAGCGAAAGCACAGGAATTTATGCATTCGCGGAATGGTAGATAAAAGGTGGTGTTTCCTTGGTATGGAGAATTGTTTCAACAGCTCGGGAGAGAATATCTAAGGTTACCCCATGCCGTGTCATCCAATCCATTCCCAAAATAATGTCCATACCTTCTAGTGCTAAAAGAATCAAGTCGGTTTTGATGATTTTACTACCCATCTTAATTGGTACATTTCTTATGATTTGATTTGAAGCAATTTTTCCACCCGGTGTTTTTATCATGTATGATCCTTTTGTATGACAAAAGTCCAAACCCACTTTTGCACTAAACTTTTCACTAATAAAACTATGTGATACTCCAGAATCGAATAATATAACTGCAGGTTTTCGATTAACAGAAAATATACCCGTCATCACTGGTGCGCCATCCGGAAGTTCCTCAAGAGTAGTGAAGTTAACTCGTCCTTGCTTCACATGAATAACCTGCCGCTTGCCTTTATTCATGTTGTTTTGAGTAGCACCTTGACCTTGTGGTTGTTGTTTGGATCGTGTGCAATCTCTAGCAAAGTGCCTTGAACTCCCACAATTGAAGCATCAATTTGCGTTGCTCGGGGGAAGTGAATGCTGATTATTGGGCCATGGACCAGCTTGCTGTGGAACGGAAGGTCTTGTCGTGCCCTGCTACTGAGGAGGCTTGATAATCCAACATCCTGATTGAGGTACATTCTGAGCAAGCTTTTGTGCGGTATTCTGTACCAAACGATAATTTGGTGGCTGAGTATTTGATGGTCCAACTGGAGCTTTCCTCTTTTTCTCGGCACGATGAGCTATGATACAATCTTCCTGAGTGATTGTCATGTTAACTAACTCATTGTAAGTGTCAGCTATGACTAATTCAGCCGTTCTTTGAGTTGGTATTAAGTCCCCGACGGAAGTGATCACGCTTCTTAGCGTCGGTGCCAGCATGATAGCCCGCGTACTGACAAAGACTGTTGAAGACTTGGGCATACTGAAGAACAGTGCGGGTGCCTTGAGTAAGAGCAAAAACTCATTTAGTTTCCTCTCCATAAGACCTTCTGGAATATGATGTGCTCGGAAGGCATTCTTAAATTCCTCCCAATTTACAATATGGTCTACCGGAAGCACAGCAAAATAGTGATCCCACCACAAATGTCACTACAACATATCTAGGCTTCTGTGACATTCCATTTATGTCACTGAAAGTGTTATTTTCGTTATATTTCATAATTTGTGACACTCGCGTGACGAAAAATCGCCTATACCCTGTAATAAAAGATATTTTATGATGAAAACCTATTTTTTCATCATAAATCTTGTGACTATTATTCTATCATCATTAATTTATGATGCTTATTTTTTATCATAATTAATACCGAGAAACGTCACAAAATCATGTGCTTGGATGATTGTACATGTGCCACGCAGGATAGAAAACGTCATAAAATTATTGCCCCACTTGATGTTGACTAGGATATGATGTGGCATCTCCATTATGACGATTTGATTCATCATAAAATATTCAAATTATTAAATTTCAACCCATTTTTTTAATCTTATTATTTGATTTGGGCTGAGATTTAATTGTTAATAAAGCCCAATATTTTTTTCAAAGCCCACTGCATTTGGGCCTTGATGCTCAATTTTCAAACACAAGAGACTACAATAACCATACAAACTTTAATTCATTCATGTAGGCACATAACAACATAACAGTAGCTAGCATACTAGATCTAGTGTCAGTGTGTCATATAATATCAGACTAGATACATGTCCTAGCTAAACATATAGCTCACGGTGTCCATCAATCATAAAGACATCCTAACTAGATATATTAATCATACACAATAAAACTGGATCAGCACTTTGATTGGGTTGTTGATAAGCTGCTGCCTAGCACATCCGATCCTAGAAGTTCCTGAAAATCAAAGTTGGCAACCAATCAGCGACATCCTGCAAAACTAATGAAACTAAATGTGCGACAACATAAGCAGCTTTGAGGATAACAGAAATACATTGGTTTCTGCATTTGGATGAGTAAAAGTGTGAACAAATTTAAGCATCTCGTACATATTATTATCTTGCACCCCTGAATATGATATCACTACTCACTTTGTGCTGCATGCTTATATATAGCTATATCCCAAAATAAAGCCAGTAGTCTTGGCATGTTATTTCACTTAGAGCAAAGATAAAATTATATAGAGCAAAGACAAAAACAAGCATGTCCTTGCACTCTATCCAGTCTGTTAAAAAAAGGGAAAACATCAATGCATATGTAACTAATTTGCTCTAGTTTGATGTATGCAAAAATGCCAGCAGGATACGTATTTCAAGTGGAGAACTAATTTGAACTACAACTTCTAGTACACAGAGGGGCACAAGTTTTAGGATCCCAAGACAGCTAATCTATCCATAGAACAACAACAATTTTGCCAAAGAACTCTACCTAGAGAGCTGTTGATGCATAAACAGGATGGATTGCAAATAAATGCTAGAGAAGGGGGAGAGCGAGATGACCTCACCTCTCACTGCCTTTCTCGCCGCCACCGGCCCTTCGTTAATATTGTTTGATACATCTCTTGGAAGGCCACAAACGACATGATTATTAGTTTTTTTTACTTTGTGGAACAAACAGAATCAATTTGAAACTCTGACTCAGTACTCAACATGAACAAGAAATCCAAAGGTCCAACCAAGATGATATCCATGCAGTACCAAAAGCTCATAAAGATGCTGTCATTTTCGATGAGCTAACCACTGAGCACCACTGAGAAATCCGGTCGAACAGGTTTAAATCCATATATGCTTGGCACACAACATCAGCACCTAATCCCCAACGCCGACCACGACCCAGCCTAATCAACCAAGAAAAATCCATGACACCCCAACCCCCTCCTTTCCATGCGGAAAGGCCAGAAAATAAACTAGCGTTTCCCTGCAGCTCTGGGCACAATCTGACTAGAAATCGAGCAACCAGGTATACGAATCGCTCAGGCCCTCAAGGAGAAATCAATTATGCGTCCAATCTAGCAGTCCAATCGAGAAATTAGTCACGATTTGGGGGGCGGGGTGTCTAGGGTTCGAGCTAGGGAGGAGAAACGAGGAAAAAACCTGACATTGTGTCCGGATGAGCTCCATCACTGCCATCCATCGCGGCCCCAGGAGCACCGACCCCAGCAGATCCGGCACCTCCCGCTGCTCCTGCGCAGGCCCGAACCCCAGGCGCAGGATGCTACAGAAATCAATATTTCATAAAAGATTCACGGTACTACGAGCGCTTCCCGCACGCCACGGCCAGCCACGCCAGACCCCGCGCGTCGTCGCCGGCCTCCTGCTCCTCCTGGACGCCGTCGCAGGCGGAAGGGAGGTCCGGCGCCCCCGCGCCCTTGCACCACGGCGTCGTCCAGCCGGCGATGTCGCCACCACCACCAGAGCGCCCACGCGGAGCGGAGGCGTGCAGATAGAGGGAGGGAGGCAGGAGCCTAGAAGGAGGGGGCGGCGCTCAGGGAGGAAGGCGGCGAGGACGCAACGGGGGAGGAGGGGGGGGGGGGGGGGGGGGGGGGGCGACGGCGCAGGAGGGAGGCCGAAATCAGGAAAGGAGGGGGGCAGTCGGGTGGGTGGCTGGTGGTGGCGGCGGAGAGAGAAGGCAGGGAGAGAGAGGTGAAGGGCCAAAGAGAAGAGAGCTGGCGTGGTAGGGTTTCGACCTTTCGCAAAGCATCTTAACCGTTCAAATCGATCAGAGCGTGCGTCTCGATTTGGGCTGGGTGGGCCAAAGAAATTAGATGCCCACTACGTAATGTTTTTCTTGTTCTTTTTTAATCTCAAGGCGTCATTGCAAAGTAACTACAAAATAAAGTATCATATACAAATTAACACATTTTTCTATGTAATAGATGACATATAAATTATTTTCTAGTATTTTTAAAAAAATGGAGCTAATTTATATTTTTATAGTTTAAATAAATTATACATGCTTATCAAAAATAATCCCAAGTAGAACTATGTGTACCTCCCATATGACTCAAAAAATTGTACATAAATTACAATTAGACTCATATGAAAAATTCAACTTTTTTATAGAAACATTTAAACTTCTATCTCCAAATAACCATATAGTAATTACAATAATATTTAAATTTGGTCCGATAATTCTAAAAATTAATAATTTCGTCAACGCACCACATTTTTTTAATTTTAAACATGTGAATCTAATTTGTCACTAAGTTGACTCTTGTGATAAATTAAAATTCATCACCATATGGTCTTCATCTCGTTTATGACGATTTCTACTTGGTTTTAGCGACGAACACCATGTTTTCGTCACTCACTAAGTCATACTGCCTCTAACAAAACGCCATAAAACGAAGTGGTCTAATGACATTTTGACCAATTGTCGTGAGAAATTCGTCACGGAAAGTCATATGTGTTGTAGTGTGTGCAGTACCACGGAGCTATTATGCCGCAAAACGAGCTTTATTTGCCTCGGAACATGGTGTCACTAATAGAGAAAACATGGACTCAATGGTTCGAATCCAAGCATCCGCATCCAAGGGCTCCTCCGTTTTGTGAAACAGAGGGGGCTGAGTAGCAAAGAACTCCTGATAACCCGCAGCTTGAGGTTGGTGGACATTGTGCCCACCTCGTTGTTGTTGCTGTTGTTGCCCTTGAACAAGTTGGCGTAGTAATTCGGTTTGAGTGGCCATAATGTCAACCAAATTGGGTGGAGGTGGCGGCGTCTGCTGTGAACGGCTGCCACTAGCCCCAAACCCTTCGGGGTTACTACGTGTTTCTCCCACCATCTGAAATGCGGAAGGCTTCTGATTAGATCAAAGGTTCATATTATTTCCAAAGTTCAAAGGAACAAATAGGAATACATAGAGCTCAATTGATCTTGGACAAAATAGGATAGTACGTTGCTGAATACTATAAAATTCATATCTCCTGTTCTGTTAAACGAACACCCTTCAAATTTTACCAGCAACTAGAAAATTTTACGTTCTATAACTTCAGTATTCAACTCCAAGGCTAATTTGATAAGTAAGATGGTCGAAAAATTCAATGACTGCTTCTCTGTTTTGGCTGTTTTTCAGCAGGTCGAGCTATAGTATCTTGCTATATCTCTTGGCACAAAGGTCCAATGAAGCTGAAATTGTATGAGCACCTAGATCATGAAATTTGTGATGACTTCGGTATTCATCACACAGCCCAGAAATACAAACAAACATAGATAAAAACTTAAACAAGCTACTGCATCATCGATTTCCAGCTGACATCCAAATTTACATCCATTCATAGAGTCCTTCACTATAGACTACATGATTAGAGAGTTTAAACTACCAAGTTACATTTATTTTTAGCATGGGGTACTCACTCTAAGCTAGTCTAAACCCGCACTTGCCAAAAATTAGGCTAAACTAGGAGGAGTTATATACACAAGCTTCCTAAGATCATCGTCTAGAAGTCGTCGAGATTGTTGACTGACGACGCGCTGCCCATAGACGAACTGGCTCTATGAGGATGTGGCTGCGGAGGCATGTCCTCGGTGTCAAGTCCTGAAACTCCCTCTACCTCAATGGGCTCCTCACCATCTAACTCCATCTCCTTAGGAGGGAACTACTGGGCATGGTGCATACCTATGTGTGCGATAGCCTGGTCAAGCTCAAGATGCAGGTCATTGACCTGATCCTGCAAGTCTCCAATCACGGCATCGCGATCAGCTAGCAAAGTGTTACGATCCTGAACCTGAGCCTCAAGCTGAGCAATGGTGATGTCCCTCTCACCAATCTCCTCACCAAGATCCTGTATCTGCTCATCCCTCAAGTGTACTGACATCTGGTAGGACTGAGCAAGGTCTACTATCTGTGCCATACTCTAACCCTGTAAAGCCTGAAGTCTGTATAGTGCATTCATGCACCTCACTGAAGTAGTGATGGTTCCGACAGGGTCCATAGCTGCTAAGTCTCCAACGTGAGCCACTCTATGAACCCATAGAGGATCGTTCTCCTGAACCGACGGAAACAACCCAATAGGGGAAAGGACCACCTCGACCGGGTGCTGCTCACAAAAATTGGTGAGTGCCTTCATCGCTGCAAGCTCCCAAGAGTCAATATAACGGTGCCCGATCACTTCAGTATCAATAGCTAACCACCCGGAGTTGAGAGGATGCGGCGGAATGGTCATGTTCACTCTACATCTTCTAACACCCTCCTCAATAAACTCATGTCCAACATAAATCGGTGGGTTCGGGTAACCGGCTGTTTGCAGCACTCCTCGCAAAATGGACGGAAAGCCCTCCCAATGCAGGCAAACTAAGTGTGCTCGCCCTTGCTCATCCCATATCATGACAGCGGGTGCAGCCATCTGGATCCAAAAGAACAAAGGGTGAGATATAGAAAAACTGGGCATAAGCTGAAAACAGATTCTGGACGGTGCAATAAATGGATCATATCTTAAGCATCTGGTATCCAAAAATTCCCAAATTTTACCAGGACACTCCTATGTTCATTATACACAAGTTTTCTAGTCAACCCCAAAGCTAAAACAAGCACCAAGATAGACATATTCCCTTAGTTCTAGCTGACTGTCAATTCTGGAATTTCAGAAAACAGAGGGCTAACAATCTGTACCTCTAGAGAAATCTACTTGGTCAAAAATTTCCAAATTTTCACAGTAGATTCTTCATCTCATTTAGAACAAGTTTTGTGTTTAATTTTTCTTCACAATGTGATTCTAAGAAGGTCGAAAAATTTAAGTAACAGAAATTGTTCCAACTAGATAGAAAAACTGCAAATACGTCCCCCTAGTGTATCTTGTTGTGCAGTGGTCCAAAAATACCCAAAGTTTTACAGGAGATACTACACAAGTCCTTGAACAAAACACTCAACCTGGCCTCTTAAAGATTAAATTGTTTGCTATGTTTATTTGACAAATTCTTCCTTAGCTGAACAGAAAGACAGAAACTAGATAAAACTTAAGTGATGATTTAACAATTTGGGGTAAACTTTTGGTTATGCTTAGGTACACCTTAACTTTTATTCGATTTTCATGATATGCAAGAGCGTGACCTTTCCTTCCTCACACATGCATTGTTGCCATTTCTTTGCCACTACGCGTTAATTTCGGTGGCTTTTGAATACTTCGCTCCTAATAGTTCTAGCCGAACTCTCTTCGTTCTTAATCTTAATGCATTTGAAGTTAGCGTACCTGCGGAAGATTCATACACCTATGTATCTACATCCTAAAGTTAGATAGCCACCTAGGATACCCCCCCCCCCCAATAACACCCAGGGCTATATGAACTATGTATTCGTCCTTAACGATTCCAACGTATTTTTCAAACATGAATTTTGAAGTCAGTTTTTAGGGAACTTATTTTTAAGGTTTGTCGCACCATCTGGAGTACACTATGAGCTCTGATACCAACTATGGCAGAACCGCCTAAATTAATCCAGCTCAAGTGCACTAGCCATCATCCGTAGAGACGAGATAGCTCATATGCACTTCAAACGGAGTAATCTGACAGTCTGTCGGGTAGATCCCGATAAACCACTTGAATAACATCGATCGAAACCAGTGTACAAAATACTCGAACGAGGGTAAGTCTAGAGGTTACAATATTCCACAACTTTTACATTCCAAAGTCTGACCTTTATTTATTACAAACCGAGTTCTGAAATGGAGTTCATGAAACAGTTATCACAGAGTTACGACATGAAACATTTATTCAGAGTTCATAGCGGAAAGAAAACACGATCATCTACCGTCGCTTCGGATACCACGATAAAGCCCATACGTGGCATCACTCGTCTGAGTTATTGTTGGCCAAAGATGTATCCCATTCCACGGACCAACCAGGCGGCAAAGTACAAGGCCAAGTCAAACCCGCTATCATATCTTCAGACGATTCACCTGAAAACCACATCGCAAGCAAGGCTGAGTATACTAATACTCAGCAAAACTTACTCGTCGGGTAAAAATTTACCGACTCCTAAACATGCATGGCTCTAAAGCTCTAGGTTTCATTTTGTTGAAAAGCAACAAAGAGTAAGTCCTTATTTTCAGATTTTAGTTTTCAAGATTCTAGTTCAACTTAACCGTTCTAAGTGAGCATCTATCTCTACTCAAGCATGGTAGATCATTAATCATCCATCAAGATTATTCATCATCATCATTCCACTTGTCACTCTATGTGGCAGAAGTATTAAGCAGTCTCGTATACTGCAAGAAACAGACGATTCGAATCGAGTTTATAAACCTTGCAAGGGAAACCTAACACACACGCAAGGTGCACCGAAGGGTCACACCAAGCAACTGTTCCCCTCTGTTTTCGGGTCGTGGATCAGGGTCACCATCCTCGACTACGGGGCTTCACCCCGTACCCGCATGTTGCAAGCATGTGAAACTTCTTTCAAGTATGGTGAATGTAAAGTCCACTTGCCGGACCAATCAGGTAATTAGCCTACCGAGTACCATTAATTTCGGCATGTGGCTAGTACGTTCAAACGCTTAACCACCACTACCACACACTGCGGCCTTATCATCTTTTACTATACAGACGGGGCCTCATTCCAGAGTATCGTACCACAGCTCCGCCCGTCGACCTTATGGTTGCAGCGTGTAGTAAACATTCAACTTCTATGATTCTCGCGAGTGACAGGAAATCACTCGACTTCTACTGATCCTATTAGCAAAGCATCTAGTCGGACTTCAGTACTAGTGTTCAGTACAAAGGTACCTAGGATCATGCAACTAGGTTTCCAATCAACTCCTATAAACTTAAATGCACAAGTAAATAGGAAAAGTAGTTGCAATTTAGAAAAACTGGGTTATGCACCGGGGCTTGCCTTCTTGAGCAAAGCTGGCCTTGGGCTCTTCCGAGACTTGGTTCGGGTCTTCAATAGCTTCAGTTAGATTCACTTGAGCGTCGTAAGGCTTGTTCTCTGGTTCCGGCACCAACTCGTGAGTCCCATCGGCGAAAGTAGACGATTCTATATGATATGCAAAGGGTTCACATTATTGAAGTGATATGTGATGTTATTTCCTTCACGATAAAGTTGCAGTCCAACAGATCATGGTTTTTGCTATGAATTTTCTTAGTTAAGATTTCTTGGACAATCATTAATAGAGTATACCTTTAAGTAATTATCTTCATTAAGTGAGCAAGGATTTTATTATCTTGAGGGTTTTATTTAACAAGCATTTTCATGGATTATTTATGTAGGTTGTTCCGCTGCATTTTTTATACTGAGATTTTTATGTAAAGAACTTTACTTAGAGACAAACTTACTATAAAATTTTCAGACATTTTTAACTAAGATTAGTCATGAAAAATCTAGCAAACAGCTAATACTAGAGATCAAGATCTATTTACTCAGATTAAACCATGATAGTACTGAAGCTCAAACTTGTACTGAGTACTTCGAAGCTTGTAACAAACCTACTGGAAATTTTATATATTTTATTATGCAGGTTGCAAAGTTCATAAAAATAAGTTAACATGCATTTGCAACAGTAAAGAAATAAATCTACAGAATGTTGTATACTGTTTCTGTGTCTCAAACTTTTCCAGGTTGTTAATCTATACCAAGGTGGCCTCTAGTAAAAAGATCATAATTATTCTAGTACAACAACTATTGGTTTGAGTTTTAGTTGATTATTCATGGAATAAATGATTAAGCAAGTTCCAGTGATACAAACTAGTTCAAACTTTTTCTGTAGCTTCTAACTAGTATCAACAAGTTTTTGTTAAAGTTTCATCTATTACTAAACAGTATAACATCAAGAACAAATTTTAGTTTTTGGATCTACCTTAGAACATAATGTGCATAAAACATCTAGTTCCACTTTGTTTCTGATAATGAAATTTTTATATGAAGTTCTACTGCAAGAGGTGGTTCTACCATCCTAAAATTATAAGCAGTGCAACTCTAGAACTCCTAGAACATTTAAAAGCTATTTAACTTTGATTTAAAACTACAACATAAATTATTTGGAAACAGTTCATGGTCCTTTGACAAAGTGATAGATCTCAGTACAAAGAATTTAGCACAACTGGGTTTGCATTTTTAGCATTTTTCTGTGATTTAATATGAATTTTCAAATTTCACTATTTTGGGTTATAAAGTTCAAGTTTTATTTTACATCTGGGTCCCTGAAAACTTGCACGCTACCCCAAGAAAGATTCTAATCGAAGCAATGTGGTCTCTGGACCAGGGGAACGGCGAGGGCCGGCCAAATCCGGCGAGCCGGGCTCGCCGGCGGCGAGGGGCAAGGGGTGGATGAGCAAGAGTGGACCATGGCGCACCTAATGGTGGGGTTGGTGGGGCTCTAGGTGGTCGGAAGGTGGGTCGTCGACGGAGAGGTGCGGCCGACAGTGGAGGTCACCGGTGGCGGCGGCGTTCCAGTGAGCAAGGAGGTACGGGACCGGGCTGAATAGGTTCAGTGGAGGCTAGGGAAGGTGCCTGGGCATCAATTTTGGGCAATATGGGGGCGGAGCAGGGGCGTCATCGGTGGCCAGGAGCTCGCCGGCGTTGGAGGTCGGGCAGCGGCTCCCAGGGGTCTCAGGTGGGCTTTTATAGGCGTGGAAACGGGCAGCTGTCACTCCTGTGTCGATTGTACGCGAAGGGAAGCCGGAATAGGAGCAAACCAGGGTCGGAACGGCGGTTTTGGGCTCGCCGACGACTATCGTGGCGTACGGGCAGAGCTCGACTGCCGCGTGACTTGGTTGTGAGGGAGTGAGGGGATTTTGCAGGGCCTACATGATCGGATATCCCCCCTGGCGAAGGTTCTGTGGGACCACGAGGTCGGGCGCGCCGACCAGTTGGCGCCGGCAATGGGACAAGATGGCGGCAGGGAAGAGGAGGGAGGAGGAGCGGAGCAGGGACTAAAACATAAATAGAGAAATTATGAGGGGTCTAATTGTAAAACCAAGAATTTCTCCAACTTCCTGAGGTCAAATCAAAAACTGTTGTATACCAAACTTGCTCAGTTTTTCAAGATCTACATCTTTCATGTTTGGCAAAATTTGAGTTGAGCAAAGCATGATTAAATATTTTGAATATTCCAAAAGCCATGATTTGAACAACTCACATTTTATGTGTGAAATTGCATTTATGCCTTTAGTGTTTAACTAGACTTTGATTGTTATCAAGCTGATTGTGGTGCCTATTCAAGTTCATGTTCATTTGTAAAAGTATGTAAAAGTTTCAAGGTCTTTTTGTTCAAACACATGTTTTATTTAATATATAAACATATGCCCATGAACACAAGTTTATTTTATGATTTTTGATTTGTGGCTTTTATATTTATCTTACTCCTTCATGTATGACTTTAAATTGTGGTTCTTGATTTAGAAACTTAAACACCTGGGGTGTCACAGATTCACTACGAGGCCTTTACAAAGTCTCCTAACTAGTAGTAGCCCGCTAAGGTTTCAGCAGATGCGTGAGTGAACCTCCCCCAAGGTGTGACCAAAAACCAAACAAATGAATGCACCCTTGACAGGCAGCGAACCTCTCATCACAGGCCCCCTCATGCGCCTTTCGGTAAGCTACTAACAAGCTAGAGACATCTAATTAATTAGCCAAGACCAGAGCCATATAGTCCTTGTGGTTGCGTTGTTTTCTCAGGTTGTTCTCCATGGTTGATTTTAAATAACTTCACAAATTCAAAATATTGTTCCAAAAGATATCAAGTATAGAATCATGTTTCAATTTGTCGTAAACCACCAATAACCATTGTTCAACAACTAAGCAAACTACCCAAAAGATTTATTAAAAATAACCCGGCTGTTTAAGGACATGGATAAACAATAAGGATGATAGGACCCCATCAATTTAATGCATGCAAGCGTATAGTAAAGTTATTGGGACTGAAACATGATCAAGAAATATACTTGCCTTTAAACCAAAGAAAAGCTGCTCAGAGTCTTCAACACTTGCTCTTGAAACTCTTCATCTTCATAGCTCTCGAACTGCGTTCCTTTCTACTCGCAACAAGCATCGGCACAAACATACAAGAAACAAGCAAAACAAGCACAACCAAGAACATAGCAATAAACAAAAGAAAAGCATTACATGATCACACTAAAGGAGAGGGCTCGAAGCTACGATCACGAGAGCGCAAGAGACGCTGAAAACGGAGCTACCGTTGAAAAGATACAACTATCGAAAGATTTATATTATAACAAAAAAGAAAACGATAAGTTGGATTTATTTTAATTATGAAGAACACATGTAAAGGATATATTACAATTAACACATTTAATTTATATTTGTAAAGACCACACAAACTTAGTCAAATTTTATTTATCAAGTTTTTTAATAAATTATACCAATTAATTATTTAACTAGCAAACAAAAGATAAGTGAGATCATTCTAAGGGTAAAACTTCATGATCCGTGGTTTCAACTAAACAATTTATATTAAAACACACATTCATATTGACATTAATCAATTTAACATTAATTATGAAAACCGAGATAGAACTCTAATTAGCTTTTAATTGGAAACACTAGTTGAAATAGTCATTAATCAAATTAATTCTAAATTTAATTACAAAACATGAACTACGGTACAACGATACTACTAAACTATAGCGCACTCTAAAAGAAAGCTAACGCAACAAGAATGATCTAAAACATAGGAACTAAGGAAGAAACAAGGTTGCAGGGACCTAATTGCGATTAAACTACAGATTTCAGGGATCAGATTGTAAAAACTCGGGCTCTTCCATGGATGGCGGACAGGAGCTCACTATGGATTAAATTGCCGATGATATAGAGCATGAGAGGACTTGGGATATGGGGGAAAAGAAAGAGGATAACAAGGGGGTTCCGTTTTACCTCTTACTTGCGCCGACGATGCATCGTAGTGGCCGGAATCGAAGCCGGAAGGGACGGTGCTGGTCTGCACACACTATAACATACTATTTATTCTGCGACGGAATCATTTTGTCCTGGATCGTTCGAAATCCATCGCAATTCACCATCCGTGGCGGTTTCAGATTTCATTGTTGATTGAGTGTCATTGATTAAATCGACCGACGATTCTTTAAAACTGTCGCGGATTGAAGCGATCCGTGATGGTTTTTGACCATTGCAGAACAGTCCGAGGCCCAATCAGCCTAGTCCAAAGCCCAGTTTTAGTGACGAAAATAAACGTCACGGATTCCTGCCGACATGGATAGTGATGTGGCTGCTGACATGGATAGTGATGTGGCTACCAACGTGGACGATGATGTGGCTGCCAACGTGGACGATGACATAGCTGCTTACATGGCACTCATGATGATGTGGATGCTGACATGGACAATGACGTGTATGCTGACGTAGACGTTGACTTTCCATTCATGGGCCATTTATTAATGGACCGATTTTAGAAGTGGGTCACTTTTGACCCAAAATTTCGGCCCATAAACATTTCAACCCATAATGGTTTCTGCTCAGAGTCATTTCAGCCCATAAACATTTCAGCCCACAATGATTTCAGCCCACAACAGCAACCAAACCACTATCAAAACAGAAGCAACCAGACCATTTAACAACAGCCCAACATCCATGCAAAAGCAATGCAAACAATCACAAGTTTCATCTTGCATCAGAAGCATGCAAATCATGAATCTAAGAGATGCAACTCAACTTGCAACACTTTGAGCACAAGCTCAACACAAGAACAATAAATCTAAAGGACAAAGAATAATAAGACAGCTCAACCATGAGCATTTTGAATCAGAATAGCAGCTCAACCAGGAGCATCTTGCATCAGACCAACAACTCCAGGTTGGTGGTGGAAATTCTGGATGTAGTCCACCAGTTCATGCCATCCTCTAGCTTCTTGCAAGACCCCAAACCAAAAATGTAAGGCAGTGGGGCAGTGCAAATAAGCCTTTAGCAGTGTGCATAAACCAAGAACAACAAACTTTAGCAGTGAACTAGTGAACTAGCAGTGCACATACCATTAATTCAATCAACTGGTCGATGTTGACCAAGCATAAGCTCAAGTTTCGCTTCCAAGTCAGCATGCTTCTTCTGCATCTCCTCCTTATCCCTTAACCTTGCTTGTTCTGTTCACATTGTTAACTACCAGAACAACAAGTTCACTTGAACAAAATTGAACAGCAAGTTCACTTGAACAAAATTGAACATTTATATTAACTACCAGAACAGACCTTGTACACCTATGAAACTAGAAACATTTGTAATAACTAACAAAACAGAACAAAATGGAAAATGCCGCAACACCTTCTATGGAATCTTCTTTCTTTTTGCATCTTTCCATCTTGAAAGACCACAAATGGGGCACTTGTCAAGGTTGGCATATCTCTTTTTCAACAAAACATAATTATTGAAGCACACATGTATTGATTCATATCCAAGACCTAACTCCTTTAAAAGATTCTTTGCTTCATTATACGATTTTAGGAGTGTGTTGTGTTCCGGGAATGCTTCAGCCAATAGCTTCAATATTGCGGAGAAGGCAGAATTGCTTATCCTATATAGTGACTTCATATGAAGAAGCTTTACCACAAAAGAGAAACTTGAAAATTTGGTACAACCAGGATAAAGCTGACGCTTTGCCTCTGTCATCACTATTTTCAAAAATGACTCTTTGTCATGAGGTTCTGCATCACCATCCTCGTTTTCTGCATCATGTCTTGCTTCTTGTCTTGTTTCTTCTGCTGCAGCATGTAGGTCTCCTAAAACCCCTTCCAAACGATCAACACTGTCATCCTCTCTCACATTTTCACCATGTATGGAACCAGCAAGATCAGCACTGCCATCCTCTCTCACATTATCCCCATGGCTGGAATCAGCAAGATTAGTATTGTTTTGGACATCAATAGGGTGCTCAAAAACATCAGGATTGAAGCCCTCTTCGTGATGAACCCACCGAGTATAGCTACTGTCCATGCCATTCATCACGATGTGCTTCCACACAAGAGACTGAGGACGGTACTTCTGATTCAGGCATCTAGCAAACGGGCATAAGATTTCAACATTCTCCCTGAATTTTTCTTTAACAAAGCTCATAAATTGTTTGACACCATCAATGTGTTCAGGGGAAAACAATCTGCCATGAACCCAGCTTCGAGACATCTAATCAAGCATTGCAGCAAAACACACAAATTAACAACTTTACACCAATTCAAATCTATACATTCAACAAATTCCAAACAATTCCATACCTTGCCCTTAGCTGTAGTGTCACTGGATGCCTTGAACGCCTACGATGCTTCAATGGACTCGCAATGGTGCTCCTAAACCTCAAGAAAAGAAATCAAGTTTTAGCACACTGTCCTGCCATTTAAGTCTCACAGGCATTCATGTAAAATAGGTGGACTTTGCAAATGCACACACTGAGATTGTAAGTGACCAAGTATCAAATTCAGCCTAAGGTCTGAAACACAGCATAATATTTCACAGCAATAAGTACAAAGAACCAATATCACTGCAATAACTAACAATTTCACAGCATAGGGTATGAAACCAATTTGCCAGACTCTATTGGGATCTTCCATTTCTAAATAAGTCCAAAGAATTGAACCAATATCACTGCAATAATAACAATTTCACAGCCGCACAAACAAAAGTAATACGAGTGATTTTCACATGGCACTGATATATAATCACACCCTGCCTACTATCAGCAGTGCAACAGTCGACAGCTATGCATTGCAAAAATTAGCAAGCTGCAACAGCAAATATTTGCATGTCGTAGGAGTAGTGTACTAGGCATTACTAAGGTGACTCTAAAAAAGCTACCGTTTGATTGCAAACTATGCAGAATGCAACAGAATGCTAGTACAAACACCGAGCAAGCAGCACAGGACAAGCGTGGTGTAACTGGCGTGCTGCTCTATCTCGCAACGACAGTGTAAGCCTCGCGCACGCCGTGGAGCCGCCGACGCGCTCTGGGGTCGACCGGCGGCGCGAGTGGACCGCCGGGGGCGACCGGCGCTGGCGGGAGCTGGCCGCGCCGCTGCCGCCGCACTGCGCGATGCCAGGCCGGACGGCCGCCACGGCGCCGCCTTCAAGGGCTCCCTGCCGTGGACCATGGACGACGACGCTGGCTACCAAAGCGCTACAGCTGCGCCGCCGGTCTTCCTCGATCCGCCACGCCGAGACGAGACGCTCGGCATCACGCCACGCCGGTGCCGTCCTGCCTCGCCATGCTTGGCGGCAATGGCGGGCAAGCCTGGTGGCTACGGCAGTACGGGCGTGGACGGCGGCGGCAATGGCGGGCGGCGCCATTGGCAAGGGAAGGGGATGGATCTGAATCGGGCAGCGGCAATGTCTTTGAATCTTTCCCTGAAACTTGTTGTTTAACCAACGAGCTCATGGTTTGCAAAAAACATTTCTTCGAAACAACACAACCTGACCTCTAGCTCACTGGTAAGGCATGACTCTCCCAACCTTCAAGTCGCGGCGACCCCTGGGTTTGGCCCTTTTTTTGCGTGCGCGAGTTTTTCCGGACGCGGGGGGGCTGACGGGGCGGCTGACTGGGCCAGGCGGCCGGGCCACGGCGTGGAGGGGGAGCGGCTGACGCGGCCTAGTCGGCCGGCTGACTATGCGGAGGGGGCCGGCCGAGGTGGCTGGCTCACGTGGCGGTTTTCAGTAAATAAATGATTTACTATAAATAAATTTTGTTACCAAACACTACCACAATCCAATGCACGGTGTAGTGGTAGGTCACTTTATTGATGGGTCTCAAGTTTTTTATTTTTTTCATATGGGAATATGACAAATTTTAATTTATGTTCGCGACGGATTTGTGCAAACTTGCAGTATTCTGTGCCGGACCGTGGCAGAATTGATAAACCGTTACGGTTTTCTACGCTTAATATCCATAAGAGCAAATCGCTAACATTTTCTGAAACCATTGCTTGGATTCCGTCACGAAATAAATAGTATGCTGTAGTGAGAAGAGATCGCATATGTGAGACAAAATTTAAGGTAGCAACATACAAACTAAATCATTCATACTCATATGAGTAGATGTAGGAGGTCGAGCAGGGAATAACATCGGTGGCATAGGTTGACCCATCCTCTCGCCAAGACTTTGTATCCACTCAAACATCTACTCCATCCTCTGCCGTTCGGCCTCCATCATCTGCCGATCTGCCTCCATCTTCCGTGCCATCTCCTCCGGTTGCCTCCTCTCTTCTAACAGCCGGGCCTACAATATTTCACCCCAATGTTACAATGGAAAGCAAACGTATATAAAAATCAATGAACAACGAATGAAACTGAAATAACCTAGAGTGTCTCCATTTGGGACTGTGTAGTGTTCGGACGAGGGCGTATGGCCTGGTTTGAGCTCATGCTCCTCGCTCGAATCTGGGAGA
Organism: Panicum miliaceum; assembly: GCA_032594955.1. Lineage (NCBI taxonomy): Eukaryota > Viridiplantae > Streptophyta > Magnoliopsida > Poales > Poaceae > Panicum > Panicum miliaceum. The sequence goes on along the minus strand of CM064061.1, from coordinate 40,600,946 downwards.
GAGTGGGAGTAGTGGTCGTGTCGAGTGTGTTGTCGCTAATCCAGTACCGCCCATGCTTCTTGCCTCCTCCCACCCTCATGACGAGTTCTCCATCAAGGTCCTGGCTGCTTGGATCGTACTCTGGCCCATGGACCTCCTTTGCCATCGATGTGTACTCATCATTGAGGCAGTTGTGGACGGTCGCATTGTTGTATCCCGAGGGTGGGTCCTCCAGGTTGTAGTCGACGTCGGACGTCGCCTTGCCCTTGTGGGCCAAAGCCCATGCCTTGAACCGGGAGCAAGCACTACTGGAAACCGGAATTTTCCTGTGTGCTGGGAAATTTTTTTGACGGTACCACCAAGGCTCAAAGGGAAATGCTAATATCCTTGTCGGTTTTCTGCACTCACAGGAGAATTGCAATTTCTTTGTCGGACTCTATAAAACTCACAGGGAAATACTAATTTTTTTATCGGTTTATGTGAAACCCATAGGGAAATTACGCCCATGCGGAGTAAGGTGAAGAACACATGTATGGTTCATCTTTTCTTTTTAATCTAGAATTAAAGTTTGTAATTGGTATTTGTCCCTCGTATGAACTTCAAATTTGATCGTTCTTTTTGCTAAATTTTTCAAAAATCAATATCTTTCAACTAATGGCGTTTATTTGTATACTAATTTCTATTTTTTTATTTCTTTCATATGACTTGTTTTCTTCAATTTTAATAGAGAATATAAAAAATACGCATTTTGCATAACAATTGCTAATATAATTTTATATTTTCTAATATTATGATAAACATATGATTGTGTCAAATTTTGAGGTACATACGAGTTTGAAAATATTATGAGGTATGCAAATCTTAAAGTTTGCCTTGAGTTATAAGAAACTATACGAGAGATGTATCATTTTGTGAATAATATATGGTCTCACTTTATTAAAATTACTTTAAATTTTGTTGGCAAGCTTATGGACCAAAAATATGTTGCCACGTCAATGTTTATAATTTTCCAAAAAAATTTAGATATTATTGTAATTATTATATGGTCATTTAGAGATAGAAGTTTGTATTTTCCCTAACAAACATTTGGATTTTTCATCTATTTTTAGAATATGAGCTATAATGCAACAGAAATTCTTAAACTATATTTTTGTGTAACTTTTTAAATACTATTTGAGATACGTATTGTTCAAATTGTAATTACTTTCAATAAACATGCAGAAAATCATTTAAATTATTAAAAATAATAAATGAGTTAAAAAATTATTGAGACTTTTATAAGACAAGTTATATTTAGTCTAATATACATGAAAAATGTATTGGTGTATATAAAAGCATTATTTTAATGTGTCACTTAATATAGATACCTTAGTTAGTTGGAAATTAAAATAAAAAGCTAAATTTAAAAATCTAGGACTGGCCGTTTCTCGGGTACATTCGCACGGCCCAAACATTTATATCCATCCAGCATGAATCCGATGGTTTAGTTAGCTTTCTCATTCTGTATAAAATCACTGGAACCCTAGCGAGCCAGCGGTCCGTCTCCCTCTCCCTCGCGCCCCCCTCCCCACCTCCTCCGCCTCCTCCTCCTCCTCCTCCTCCTCCTCCGCCTCAGATATCCCTCTCCACCTACGCCTACTCCTCAGATGCTTCGCAGAAGGCGAGAGACCGGCGGGTTCGGCCGAGCGCTAGCAGCTAGAGGCGCCCTTGGGCCGCGTGCGCCCTGTAGTTGCTACGCGGTGGGATGAGGACGGCGTCTCGGCGCCGGCTCGCAGCTTAGCCTCCGCGAGGCGCGGGGGAAAGGGCAGGTAGCGGCCCGCTGCCTGTGGGCGCATCTCGTGGACCACATGAACCTAGCGCATACCGCTCTGACTACCCATTCCAGATCCTAATGCCATGGGAGTTCTGTACCTGCCGCTAGTCGTACTGTCGGTGGTCGCATCAACCCCCGCAGCAACCGACAGGCCGAACAAGAGGTGCAGCCATAGAACCAGCAGGCCCCAAGATCCAGAGGTGGAGGACAACCCGCAGGAGGCCAAGGCCACCAAGGGAACCCACCACTCCCACCTCCTGGAGACTTAAGGCAACACATCAATGGTAGTCGCGACGCATGCAACATCATCAACAACCGACAACATGAGCGCACAGAGGATGCCGCTCGTGACATTGAAAACAATGATCGCTTCCCAGCTTTCACTGAGAACATCACCGACCGCACGATCCCGAAGGACTTCAAGCCCACGGCTATTCCAAAGTACGATGGGAAGCGGAGACAAAGCTCCCGAGGAGGCGGGCCTTGGTTTTCAGGAGCCACGGCAGGCCGTCGCCACCGTTTTCGGAGGAGCGACCACACCACCATCCCGGAGGAGGGCCAAGCTCCTCTAGAGGGAAGTTTGCGCCGTCTCCCAAGTGACAGAAAGCTCCTGGCTCATGAAGTGGTCGGGTACTCCCATCACTTTCAACCGGAACGACCACCCCGACAACACGGCAGGAGTTGGGTTACTCCCTGTGGTAGTAACCCCCACCATCTACAACATCGGGGTGGCCAGAGTCCTCGTCGATGGGCGAGCGGGCCTGAACCTCCTCTCCCCCGAGGTCTTCCACAAGATGCAGATTGGGGAACGCAAGTTGCAGCCGTCGAAACCCTTCTACGGCGTCACCGAGGGGAAAACCATCCCCTTGGGGCAGATCGAGCTGCCAGTCACGTTCGGGGAGCGGAGCAACTTCCGCACCGAGAATGTGGTCTTCGACATGGCACACTGTGACCTCCCCTACAAAGCCATCCTTGGTCGCCCCGCGCTGGCCAAGTTCATGGTCGCCGTTCACTACGCTTATGGTACCTTGAAGATCCCAGGGCCGTCTGGGATCATTACCGTCAAGGCAGACGTCCAGGGGGCCAGGTGAGCTCGGTGTTGTGTGCGAGGTCGATGCTGAGCTGGTCCTGCTGCTGCCCCATGGTGTTGATCCGAGTCGTGAGATCAGTGATCCCACGCATGACTGGGTTCTCGTACCCGTAGCATGCTGAGCTCGACGGACCAACCTGCGGACCATAAGAATCCTGCATACCTGGGGGGTAGTAGGGTTCTTGGGCTACACCTTGTTCGGACGTTCCTCCAGCAGTGCTCGTACCTCCCTGAGTATAATACTCATACGTTTCTTTGAAGCTCATGTGGGAGGTTCCAGCATGGTGAGAGGGCCCTGCTTGATCTTGCTGCTGAGTGCTCGATTGTGTCTGCCGCCGAGTTGTTGTGCCGGCGACGATGTGATGAGCTGGCTCCTTTTTCTGCATCTGCAAGAGATAACTCTTCACCGAGTAGAGAGAGAGTCTCGGGCATGGCAGCTCGACCTCTCTATCGTACCCGGGGTAAGTCATAAACAGCGAGTTACCTGGCCCCTCACGCATCATGTGTCCCTGCACAAAATGTTCCACACCTACCCGAAGCTCGTACTCTTCCCCCCATGGCAAGTAAGTGACCTAGGCATTGTCCAGCGCCTTGACATGCGTAGCAATACGCGTGGCCAAGGTGGTGATATCAATGGGGCTCCTGCCGGCGATCATCTTCTGCGAGTGAGCAAGCATGCTCATGACTGGGGAGAGCTTTATCTTCTTTGCCATCGCAAAGAGATACTGTAGCTCGGGGAGACTGCAAAGGCGCAGATCGGAGCGCGGGTGCACCACCATACCTACCAATCCACTTTGCTAACATCCTGTGGATAGAAACTATGCTATTCTTGCTACTCACAGGTTCCTCAGAAATTTTGTTCCACCAAGTGGTCAGATCATATTTATATGTTTTAGCCAAAATACTCGGATTTGTCAAGCACTTTTTATCAAATCCTAGAGAACCACTAAGTTCTTTCGCCGTTAATTTTAATTGCTCATCGAAGAAACGGAAGTAAATATAAGTGGTATTACCTTCTTCTTCGAAACTGAGAGCCATGAGAAATTCCATAGTGAGAAATTTTGAACCTAGTTCCGTCATGTCGGCGAAGTTGTACAACCCCACGTGGCTAAATGCTCGGGTCATGTCCGTCTTCAAACCCGTCTTTATGAAAAAGAGGGGTTCGAAGATCCTGACGTGGTGTGGTACGTCTGATTCTTCAGCAGATCCAGTGCCTCTCGTTCGTAGTCATTCCACGGCACGAGCTGTTCAACAGAAGTGAGCACGTGGATACGACCCTGAACGCAGCTTCTCTGCACTGCGGGGGTTGCGTCCTCCTGGGGGTCAGTATCCCGGTGACTTGAGTCAACCGACATATTATCCCTGGAGGATGCCGTCCCGTACGAGCGCCGAGAGCTGGAGGAGCTGAGCTTCTTGAGCTTTTTTCTTGGCCGCCGTCCACATGTTGCCTGCAAAAAGTTAGCGCACACAAAGGAAATACATGAAGGACTAAACAAAAGAGTTAGTCGTTAGTCGTCCTTTGGGGGATTAACCTCCACAAACGTTCTCATTCAAGCACTAAGAGATTTATTCAAACGAAAAGGGAAATATTTTTGGTATTTTTTTCTGTGGCTAAAGCGAAGGTTTATGTGCCAAGCTGCTGGCTTGCTTCTTCCCTCTCCTGTATATTTTCTATTGGGCTAATAGAGTGTCTTGGAGCCAACGGAGGTGAGAGAATAGCCGATGGAGGTGAGGGAGCACCAATCAATGTTGTACCCATCGGCCTCGTGTCGTAGTAAGATAATATATATATACTGAGGTCCCTTCAATGCATACTCAGTTGCTTGATACATTAATCTGTAATTAGCCGAATTTTCCTTCGGCTTAGTAATGCCTTGATAAGTTCATTACTTTTAAATTGATCACAATTGCCCCGGGATACATATTTAGAATGGGCCATCCGGGGGTAATTAGCATGATCATTAGCTTCTTCCTTGCTATCGGCCATTAGTTACCTGCATGTGGCTATCCAATATCATGTTTTCTTTCTTACAATCACCACGCCAGCTCAAGGGAGTAGCTGCCTGCTAGCCGACGGAAATTGTAACTGAGCAGTGAACGCCGAGGAAACAAAAGTCATCAGTGCTTCCTTTTCCATTCGAGCCATGCATGTTTCTCGTTCTGAACCATCAATTGCCGATACTACTACAGGACATGGATATAGTAACACCAACTTGTGTTACTATAGGTTAATAAAAGTGTTACTCTGTTCTAGTAACACATCTTGTTAGTGTTCCTATTTTCAATGTTACTATAGTCTGATCTATTAGAACACAAGATATATGTTATTTTACATTAAAAAAGTGTTACTACTTAACACAATTACTTGTCTACTGGATTATTTATAAAGTGTTACAATAATTGTCTATGTAACACATTTTTTAAGCTCTAGTAACACTTTCACCTTGTAGCAGAGCATATAGTTTGGAACAAGGAACATATGCTCCGTAACACATATATTACCTATTGTAACACATTCATAATTTACAATAAATATTTATTTCACACCTGCATGTGGCATATAATGTTGACACGAAATTTCAGAGTAAACATAACATATTGCGCCAACCAATATTTCAAAAACCATAGGAACTTGCATTGATTGTGGGAAAGTTTCAATTGTAGTACTTATTCACATCACATGATAGTTTATATACATAATGATATGATTCTAAAGAGCAAATATACATAGTAGTGAACAGTGCAACTTTACACTACCGGAAAGCAAAATATAAATATAAATATCTAATATTCTTGAAATTCATTGCTTCTGCTTCTGTATCCATTCGTGTACGCATCAATATAAGAATTCAGTCATTGGTAATTCAAACCTGCATAGAGAAAGCAAGTTGTAACATTAGATATTATACTATCCATATATGCTACACAGAAAAAATATAAATATAGCTGTAACAAACATAATTCGAAGGCTAAGCAATTGGTACTCCTTTGGTATGGGCATCACCAGTGATGTTGTACCCGGTCATAGGCCTTACTGATAGTTCATCTTTGGCAATAGGATGATTCATACACACTTTCTAGAAATTGTTTTTGATGACCCCACCAACTATAGACCTCAATATGGCAGCAGCCTTAAGTTATGGACCCAACCCACTTCAATTGACATAGTCGCTAAGCGACAAAGGAGCATTAGTTATGTTAAGATCATGAAGTTTGATTTGTTACTATTATGTTTGTCCATCTTAATTGGAGATTGCATATGCTTTGAACGCTTGTAGCTTGTGTCATGATTGTAGTAGCTCCTGGCACTACTTGTTGATCCTTATCATCTCAAATGAGATATGAAATAATATGAGGTCAAAATATTACTACAATGAATGGGAAAAATATCCTTCTTACGTACCTTTTGTTTTTTTGTTATTCTACCTTCATTTGAATTCCTTGTATGTGCCATCAAATTGGAACGAAGAGAAATGTAATTGCATTTATAAAGTGGTAGAATTGTGCAACATTAATCTTAAATAAATTAAACATATGATGACTGGTATATCTTTTTCAATGTTTTAGCTAAGGAGTACCTCTTTTTGTCTGGAATCATTAGCTAAGAAGGAGCATCTTGGGGGTGATCCTTCTGCATCCTGGTTTTATAATTCCCTGTAACTACAATCATCTTGACACTAATTCCAATAGAAATCCATGTAAATAATAGGCACTGGGCCCATATATCGACATATAATGAGCTAAGAGTAGATTATTCGCCATTATTCTTAAAACACAAGCAACCAGCTGATAACCTTTTTATGGGACAAAAATAGATCACCAGTGCCACTCTATCAGGACTAGCATGTCTCTTTGCTCAAGCAAAGAGAAGAAAGGAAAGTAGTATGAGTTATGATCATATTGTAATTCCAGGAAGTGTAATTTGGAGAATTCAGATTAGACAGAACTAAAAGAACACACACTCCTGGACAAGTTCCTACACATTCTCCAAACTATTGATTCCCAAACAAAATTCTAGAAACACACCCTGTTCTGAAACCTCATTTACCAGCTCTCTTCTGTGGCGCTCAGATATCTGCTGGCATCCAAACTTCTGTTCCCACTCTTTTTTTTGTCTTGCTCCTAAGCTGAAGGTTAGTTCTGCAGCATGCCTGAATCAGAAGGCTGAAAATTGGCTTTGGGATGGCTGTGCTGCAATGCTTATGTCTCCACAACTACCTGCAAGCAATACAGGCACCAACAATAAACAATAGATCAAGGAAGCATCTTGAAAAAAACTAGCATAGCTATTCAACTAATTCTTCGAGTTCATAGGATTCAGCTAGTTTGCCAAAGGTCAAACATCTAGAAGAAAGAAATATGCCATAGAATGGCCCTTTTTTAAGTGAGTTTGCACTTTATTTCGGTAGATTAATTAACAAGGAGATTCATCTGAAAGACAACAGCTATACTGTAATTAATTACTAGGTAACAAAAGTAGCCTCTTAGATGTAACAAAAACAACATTGGAAGCAATAGCAGCAACCAGATTCTCTCTGTGCTCAGCTCACGAATGTGCAATGCAGCACTGCAGGATGCAGCAACCGTGGCATTGCATTCCAATGCCGAGACACTGAACAGAAGCAGCATCAAAAGATTGCCTGAAGATTGTATATATTGTCAGATATCAGTTAAATCACAACCAAAATACAGGGCAAATTTCAGATAAGTGAAAGTGGTCCAGGACAAACTGTTTGCCATTAGTCCCCGTGCAAAGATTGCCAATCTCATAACTGCATAACTTTTCCGAATCGAATTTTGCATCTAAAATTTGTATGAAACAATTCCTCCAGAACATATATAATTTAGAACTAAAGCACAAATTTTATCTGAACTCCAGAAAGACAAATGGTATTGATATGAACTGCACAAGTTTAAAGCATCCGGTGACAAGATTCAGCAGAATGCTTGGAGTTCAACAGGGACATACATCAATCCTGAAGAATGAAGTTGAGAAGAGAAATTGCTAAAACATACCTCAACTTGTCCCCTTGCATCGGCGACGTGCAAGATGGTCGATCCCTGCGCACGGCAATCAGCGTGTCAGGGAGGCGTTGGGTGCGGCAGGAGCCGCGGCATCGGCGGGGTGGTGAATGGCTAGCGAGGAGGGGCCGACAGGGAGCAGCGGCAGGGACGAGGACGGGCCCGCCCTGCCGTGCGGCTGGGCAGGGACGGCCTGTGCCCTGGTGGAGTACAGCATGGGGACGGGCGGCGCCGACAGGCCGCATGCTCGCCCTGCCGGTCGCGTGGAAGCGCGTCAGGTGCCGCGCAGCCATGGCCGGGGACGAGCGGCACCGGCGCGGCCTCGGTCGAGGACGGGGACGGGCGGCCGCGGCCAGGGACGGGGACAGGCGGCGCCGGGCGTGCGGTGCGGCGATGGCCATCGATGGGACACCTGGGAGGCGCGGCGGTTGGAGGAGTCGTGTGCGGGTTCGAGCGGGGGTGAGCACGGGAGAGAGATGAGGGCAGATTGGTGTAAATCTCCAAACGGGTCCCTAGTTTTGTGCCAAATAAATTTTGTAATCCCACTCTTTTTCTTATGACACCCTTTCTTCAATCGGTGATCCAACTAATATCGTAGATATATGTTTGGAACAAATTAGCATAATTTCGTAGATACATGTTTGGATCTAATTAGCATGACGTTGTAGGAAACATTTTACAAGATAAATCCAAGAGAAGAGAAAACATGCACGTTGGAACAATTTTCTTTTGAAAAAAGAAATATGGCATTCATCATGGTGTGGTTGTAGAAGAGTGGTTTCTGCGATCTTCCGTTTGTGCATAGTTCAACCAGAAAGACAGATAATTTCATCATATGGTCGAGCCTACACTAAGCACAATTGGTGTTGCTCCCATTGTACATTATTCCTACATGTCCTACAGTTGCTCCTCTTCCATTGTACATTATTCCTACGTGTCCTACACCCCTTCCACCACCGAACTTGGCGCAATGGCACCTACACTGCCTCCCACGACATAGGCCGACATAAACTTGTCGGACACCCACTGGACACCTCCACCACTTGTTGGGGGTCTTCCACCACCCGTCTACGGTGACTGACTTGCTGCCTCTTCTCCCTAATCACCTCTCTTGTCTCCACTACTGGCCAACGAGCCATGCCAGATTAATTTCTATAGATCCACATGTTACAGGTAATCCTCAATCCAAAACCTTGAAATGCTAACCCTTAAAGCTTGTTCAGAAAGATCGCCATTGCTGGGAAGCGCAAACATGGTATTCATGGTAAAGGTCTCTGTAACATTTGTGTTGTAATATTATTTTTGTGTTACTATAGTATATGCATTTGTGACATGTTTTACATGTTACAGTCAAGTGTTACACCATACTACTATTTTGTAACATCTTGGCTGGAACATTAATTTTGTGTTACTATAACGGATGTCTGTAACATATTTTTTGAAAACAAACGCTATGTGTTACCGTCTTCATTTGTAACACATAGCTTTATGTTCCTATAAAATTTGTTTGTATCACACTGATAGGGTTCTTATCGGCTCTTCAACTGCTTCCCTGAGAACTTCAACTGCTTCCCTGAGAACTGTTGATATGTACTTCCGTTCATTCCAGTGGCGGGCCTAGGATTTGGGAGGTTGGTATTCAAAATTTTAAATGGTGTAAAAAAAGTTTTTGACAGCCCAACCCGTGGCCCATACATATATTAATAGCGTATAAATAAGTACAGACAACATATATTGTTCATAACTTGAATTTGTTCAACATATAGATAATAGATGCACTAAATGATCAACATATCGTAGTGGGGACATCTGAAATAAATAGAGGATAAATTCTAAATCAACAAATGACATTGATAAGAATGCTTACAAATTACAAGATAACTTTACGATCCTTCATGGCTTGAAAATACTTGATGATGTCCTCATTCTTCACTTGCAAGAAGAATTCCATTTCCATGAATGTGACCAAACAATTATTCAAGAAATTCTGCCCCATCTTGCTTCTTCGCTTGTTTTTGATAGTGTCCATTGCAGAAAATATCCTCTCAACACCAGCAGTTTGAGAAGTTTGTACATAAAGCTATACGAAGAAACTTTATCTCTTTTAACTAGAATCATAGACAACTCTGCTAGACTTTTCAAAATTTTGAAGTCCTCATCATCCCTCACAAAAGCAATATAGAGACGTAGTTGAAAATGAAGTTGGTTAATATCATTAAACTCAAAGTTATCAGGATAGTACCCAGCAAGCTTAACCAACTTCTCAATATCAAAGGCAACATAGGATTTAGCTGGATTGAATGTTGTCATACATCTAAGTAGCTCTGTGTTTACCTCATCAAAACTGTTATTCAGCTCTTGAAGTTGCCTATCAATGACACCCAAAAACATATCAGGATGAAACCGGTGATAATTAGTGGCGCCTCTATAGAACTTAGTTGATCTTTGTATAGGAATATACTTTCAATCCATGTCCACAACTTTAACTTTGTGCTTCTCACAAAAAGAAGTGACCTTCTTAAGAAATTCTTCCCATCCGGCATCTTCTCTCAAAACATCCAATTCTACCTTTGTGAACTGAAGTAGATCCATTGTATTTACAATATCTTGCTCCCTCTTTTGCAAAGCATTGCATAAGTCATTTGTGTACCCAAATATTTCATTCATCAAGTGGAGCAGGAAAAACAAACTCAAATGAGTTAAATACTCTGAGCATAGTTTGAGCTCCTAATGCCTCAGCCCCTTTACCTTCTTTCCCAACTCTAAAAAGAACTTTTTTTGATTGAAGGATACAAATGCCTCACATGCATCACGGTTTTGTAATGAGATCCCCAACGTGTATCAGCTGGTCTTGCTAAACCCATCTCTTGATTCAATCCTTGGCAAGTTTCAATTTCACCCAATTTCAATGCTTCAATCACGAAGCATGCGGATCTTCTTGCAAGACATGTCTAGAACATTCAACAAATATGCAAGTTGTCCAAAAAACCATTGACAATCAATGTTCTCTTTAGCAACAGCTACAAGGGTTAACTGAAGTTGATGGGCAATGCAATGAACATAGTAAGCAGAAGGGGACTCATCCATAATTAATTTCTTCAAACCATTAGCTTGACCCTTCATATTACTAGCTCCATCATACCCTTGACCACGGACCTTGGATAAGGACAACTGATATTTGATAAGCAAGGATTGAATTGCTTCTTTAAGGGTCAAAGATGTAGTATCTTCAACGACCAAGAAACCGCTCAACTGGCTCTCCATTTTGATTGACAAAACGCAAGCAAATGGCCAACTGTTCCTTTTGGTATGCATCACTAGACTCATCAGAAAGAATGGCAAAATACTTACCCCCAAGTTCCTCTATGATCAATTTGGTTGTTTCATGAGCACAAGAAGCAATAAGTTGTTTCTGAATCTTGTGGTCAATCATCTGACAATTATGTGGAGCGTTTCCAAGAACCACCATATTAACTTCTTCAAAATTCCCTGCAAGTCAAGCCAAAAGTTCCCTGAAATTCCCTTGATTTTGTGAGTCTTTCCCTCATCATGACCACGAAAAGCCAACCCCTTACGCAAAAGATATCTTATGCACTTAAGTGACCATGTCAAGCGAGCTAGATACTTAGCCTTGAACTCTGTAGTGTTTGAGCCCATGGACTCACGAATTGAGGTCTTAGGTTTTATGAACAAATTATATTTCTCCTCAGCTTCATTATGAGCACTACCAATAGCATCAACATGCCTACAAAATCTGACTTTCATATTCCAATTTCGAAACCCTTCATCAACAAAAGCATCTCCACCAGGATATTTGCTACTATCCTTGAACAAATAGCAAACAAAACAATATGCAACATCTTTATGCATACTATACTCTACCCACTTGAATTCATCAAACCATTTAGGTTGGAATCGGCGCATACCTCCACAATCATGTTGAGGAAATGCATCTCTCTTCATATTTGGTTGACATGGCCCCAATGCAATGTATGCTCTTCTAACCGAATCTTGATCATTGACGGGATAGCTTGAGATAGGAGCCCTTAATCCAGGATCGTGCTCTATATTATAATTACCATTATCTTCATCTTCAGATTCATCTATAGGCATGAATTCAACATCTTCAATTATTGGGGGAATAGCCGGGTGTTGCTGCTCATCTCTCACTGCTTCAAGAGGTATTGTGCTTGTCCCACTTGTGTTGTGTCCTTGGAATACCACTATCTGCATCTGACTTTCATTAGTAGATGGAGTAACAACCTCTGGCTCAGAAGATTTCTTCTTTGCAGCAGCTCTTTGCATGAAAGATCTTAAATCAGTAGCGGCACTGCCACCCTCTTCCTTTTCATCTACAATAACAAGTATTCAAGTTTCAGAATAAAATTTCTAAGTTCTAACTACATGTCTACTAGGCCCCTAATGTCTACATTGCTGCTAATTATGTTCACAAATCGATAAGTAATCACAAATTTATCAATCCCCTATTCCCCTACACCTACCATGCTCATCTGACCTTGATATTGTGCAGCAGTGCAGCGAGAGGCGACCAAGCGTCAGTGCCCTGTGCGTCAGCCGTTAGGGACGGGCGCGCCGACGCCCCGGACCTGCAGCATGCGCTGCTGCCCGGCGCGTCGTGGGCGTGCCACGCACGCTGCAGGTCGGAGCCCGGAGCCCGGTGAGGCGTTGCCCTCCTGCCCGCCTGGCCTGTCGCCTGTCCCCTACTGGGGCGGTGCAGGGCCCTGGCGCCCTCCACCCTGCTGCGCGGGGCCGCCGGCCGGGCGATGGCGAGGGAATCAGGAGGGGGTGCGTGAGTGCGTCGGGAGGCGGCGACGGACGGATGGGGATTGGGGAATCGGGAGGGAGCCAGGGAGGGGTTGCATTGGGAGGGGGGTCCTGGATGGGGCTGTTTGGGCCTGGTGGGAGAAAAGTTAGATTTTGGGCCACGTGGGGATACGTGGGCCGGCAGTGGAGGTGGAAAAATTGGGCTGCTGAGGTTTTTGGGCCAGGAAGGGAGATTGAGCCTTTAAAAGTCTGTTATTTTCCTTTTTTTGAAACATATACATCAAATGTACTACATATACAAAATTTTGTTCCAAAATAATTGGTATTCAACTGAATACCATTGAATTCAATGCCCCCCTTGTTCATTCCCCGGATTTTGTGCATGCATCAGTCTGGGTGATGCTGACGGCGCAAATGGTGGCGAGGAGCTGATATAGTCGTTAGTGATGTCGGCGCTTGCACAGCCGAGGTTGGGGATACAATCAACTTCTTCCAGACCATCTTCCCTTCTGTTTGGGTATAGGGACTAAGTCACCGTCGGCGTCCTTGGAGATGCCGGTGTCAATTTTGAAGCCAATCAATCAGGCACTTCGCGACCTCCTTCTATCAGACCCGGGTCAACGGGACTGCACGTGTGGCATAGAACATTCTAGAGTAAGGGGTGGGGCATGTCCTATCCCTTATCCACACTGTAAAGTACTCGGATACGAGTATAACTAGTCGGTACAGAAGGAAACTACCCGAACGTACTCGGTTAGGACTCCTAAGCTCGTACCAGATTAGGATTTCCATGTAACCCTGCCCCCCCCCCCCCCGGAGTATATAAGGGCGGGCAGGGACCCCCTCCAAATAATCTCATAACCTCAATGCAATACATACAAGACGTAGGGTATTACGCATACTGCGGCCCGAACCTGTCTAAACCCTTGTGTTCCTTGTACCATCGAGTTCCTGATCTGGGCGACACCCTGACCATAAGTCTACTATCTTAGGGTATCCCTAGGTAGGCTTGCCGGTAATACACCGACAGCTAGCGCGCCAGGTAGGGGTGCTCATCGAAGATCCACCGGTGAATTCGATGGAACTTTCAGCTTCACCAGCGCCGTGTCCCCCGCGGGCACAACTTTCGTCTTCAGCTCCTGGGTCTGCGTCTCTGACGGCGCAAATGAATTCCGTCGGCACCTCGTCAACAACAAGCCGAAGGCATCTGCAGCAACACCAAGCAACGATCTCGACGAGTTCGTTGACAACCTCGGCGAGATGCTGCTCCCTGACCTCGCTAGGGTGATCTAGAAGCTGTCCGTTTTCGACGCGACTCCGACTTGTGCTGCATCAAGCTTCCCCGGATCGGACTCGACTCCATCTAGGAGACAGCGTGATCGATTCCCATTCGGTCTGCGCAACACGGCTACTGTGTATCAGGAGGCCATAAAACTCAAATTCTACTCCGCATTGGAGAAGGACTTGGACGAACTACTCGAACTCGGGGAGAAGGAAGCCACCGCATGCCGGGAGGCTCCTATCTTCGACGAGTACGACTCGGACTCCGATCCTGAGGCTGAACCTTACCTGGGTGGCCAGGGCATTGTTATAACCTCCACACCAGAGGGTCGCTTCATGTACTGGAAGGGCATGAAACCCTCCGAACTACTCGAAGACGACGCAAGACTAGTCGCCCACCTTGATTCTGTCCCTTTTCAAGAGGGCAGACCACTTGAGACCACCCCAGGCGGAACTATACTCGTTGACTATAGCTCCGACGATATTTCCTCACACCACCACGTCTTAATGGCAGAATCTGACGAGATCAGCGACAGGCACCGCGATGAGAGGCCTGAGCAGATCTCCGATGATGAGAACACTGCAGATGCTGCCAACGAGACCCCTGAAGCTCGCGAGGCTCGCAAACTGCGCAACAAAAAGCATGCCAAGCGCAGAAGGGATGCCAACGAGCGGCGTACACGCATACAATGCGACCTCGACACTAAGTTTGCCGCACCGCAGGACGCCGGGTTCAACACTCCTCAGGCCAACATCGCCGACATAACAGCAGTACTCGCTAGCAACGCTGATCCCCTAGTCCAGACAACCGTTCGCATGGCACAACTGGCACTGCTCTAGATCAACTGGCAACACCCCATGCCATCTCTCTTGTGTGGGAGAACTGAGGGAGCCGGCGATAGCCAAGCCAACAGAACACTCGAGGGTCACCCCTCCAACAACCAACACAGAAGCCGCGGAGCTAGTCCGCAAGGAAGCCGTCCTGTAGCTCCTCAGGGAAGCCGCCCGGCAAGCCAGGCACCTCATCTAGAAGGGTCCTTTGGTAACTATCATCGCTCACAGCTCGAGAAGCTGCCAACAGGCGACCTCCGTGACAAAATCAACGTCGGGCGCGACGCCCGCTCCTTCATCGAGAACCGCAGAAGAGAACGCATCGGAGCCGAGGGACCCACCGCACGGGACGACAACGATCGCTTCCCTACCTTTTCCTCCCGCTTCGACAACTACAAGTACCCGGAGGGATTTAAACCAGTCGGCATCACCAAGTACGACAGTAAGCAATCTCCTCAATAGTGGGTCCAATGCTACTCCACCTCCATCGAAGTCGCAGGTGGCACCAACACCACCAAGGTCATTACTTCCCTATGGCCCTGGAAACCGCCCCACTCACGTGGTTGGAGAGCCTCATGAAGAACTGCATCGACTCCTAGGAGCAACTGCGGAACGTCTTCATCGACAACTTCCAAGGGGCGATTGCAAGGGCAGGTACTCGCCACGACCTATCCCAGTGCAAGAAAGAAAGGTACGAGCTCCTACGCTCGTACACTTGCCGCTTCTTCGACACTCGAGCTGTGATAGCCAACATCTCAAAGAGCGACGTCATCGACTGCTTCCACAACGGCCTCACTGACTAGGCTTTGTTCCGCGAGTTCGGCCGCAACTGACCTAAGATTATTGCTGCCCTCCGCGACATGATACAAACCTGGGCAGACCAAGAGGAGCAAGAACGCGATCGGTTCTCGAAGCGTGGCAATGACTACAACAAGAGGACCAACGACCACCGCAACGACAGAAGCCAGCGGGACTACTCGGGATCTTCTCGAAAGTGCAAGCCAGACAATCTTGTCGCGGCTATCAATCACGCCCCGCGAGGCATAAAGGCATCCAATCTGCAAGAGGAATTCAACAAGCTCATGCAGAAGCAATGCCCATGGCACCCACACTCGAAGCATGCGGCTTTCGAGTGCTATCAGCTCCGCAAGTCCCTCAACGTTCCGCCCTTGGAGAAGGGTGACAAGAAGAAGAAGAAGGACAGGGACGATGAAGACCCGGAGAACAAGACAGACGTCGCTGACTTCCCGGACGTGTCCAAAGTCATCAATGTCATCTTTGGCGGTGAATCGAGATTTGCCTCCAAAAGGACTCAGAAGCTTCATTGCCGCGAGATCATGTCTGTTGAACCCAGGGTACCACAACCCCTCCGGTGGTCGGAGGTCCCCATCTCGTTCTCCAGGGCCGATCAGTGGACTAGTTTTTCTGAGCCGGGTAAGCTCCCACTGGTCCTGGACCCAGTCATCGCGGACGTCAGAATCACCAAAGTACACATTGATGGGGGCAGTGGCCTCAACCTCATCTTTGCGAGTACTCTGAGGGGAATGGGGGCGAACTTCATCGACATGCTCACTCCCAGCAAGGTTCCCTTCTACGGCATCGTACCTGGGAACGCAGCTACACCCCTTGGCACAGTTGTGCTCCCTGTCACCTTTGGCACGTGGGAAAACTACTATACCGAGTACATTATGTTCGAAGTGGCTGACTTCGAGACATCGTACCACGCCATCCTGGAAGACCCGCATTAGCCAAGTTCATGGCCGTGCCGCACAACGTCTACTTACTCCTGAAGATGCCAGGAAACGGTGGGGTCCTCACCTTCCACGGTGACCTGGAGAAGTCCTACGACTGCGACCAGAAGGCCATCGAGTATGCCTCGACCACGCGTGTACCAAATACTTCAGGAGAAGTACTTGCGGTTGCGCAACAGCTCTCGGAGATAGGGCTGGAAATCCCCACAAAGAAGGCGAACAAGACCAACCTGCAGCCAACTGGAGAACTTGCTCTGAAGACCATCCAGCTGCAGGAGGGAGACCCGTCCAAGACAGCTCTGATCGGGTCATAGCTTGATCCTAAATAGGAAAGCATGTTCATCAGCTTCCTTAGGGCCAACCGAGACATATTCGCATGGAAATCAGCGGATATGCCAGGGGTGCCCAAGGAACTGATCGAGCATAGTCTGAAAGTAGATCCTGATGCTACCCCTAAAAAGCAGCGTCTCTGTAGATTCGCTCAGGATAAGAGGGAAGCAATCAAAAAGGAGTTGGCCAAACTACTCGCGGCAGGTTTCATCAAGGAGGTGTACCACCCAGAGTGGGTTGCCAACCCTGTCCTTGTAAAAAAGAAGAAGAATAATGAATGGAGAATGTGTTTTGATTATACTGATCTCAACAAGCACTGCCCGAAGGACCACTATGGGCTACCGCGCATTGATCAAGTAATCGACTCTACCGCCGGCTGCGTAATCCTCTGCTTCCTTGACTGCTACTCGGGCTACCATCAGATCGCCCTCAAGGAAGAAGACCAAATCAAGATCGCTTTCATCATGCCCTTTGGGACTTATGCCTACAAGACTATGTCCTTTAGGTTGAAGAACGCGGGGGCTACGTACCAGCGGGCGATCCAAATGTGTTTTGCAGACCAGCTACATCGCAATGTGGAAGCCTATGTGGATGATGTTGTCATTAAGACCAGAATTCCTGAGGACCTCATTGTAGACCTGGAGGAAACGTTCAACAGCCTCTGGAAGTTCCAATGGAAGCTCAACCCGACTAAGTGTATCTTCGGCGTGCCGTTAGGGAAACTACTCGGGTTCATTATCAGTCACATAGGGATTGAAGTTAACCCAGAGGAGATCACTGCCATCACTGACATGAAGGCCCCAGCAACGATCAAGGATGTGAAAAGCTAACAGGGTGCATGGCGGCCTTGAACAGATTCATCTCACGACTCAGAGAATGGGGCCTCCCCTTCTTCAAGCTCTTGAAGCAGAAAGACAAGTTCCACTGGATGGAGGAAGCTGAGCAGGCACTACAGGACCTCAAGCTACACATGCAGTCGCCTCCCATACTCACAGCACCACGTCCAGGCGAGAACCTACTGATGTACATCGCTGCAACTACTCACGTGATTAGCACAACAATTATGGTGGAGCGCAACGAGGAAGGCCATGCATTTGGTGTGCAGAGGCCAGTCTATTTCATCAATGAAGTACTCTCTGAGTCAAAGGTCTGTTACCCTTCAATTCAGAAACTACTCTACGCAATTCTCATCACATCCAAGAAGCTCCGCCAGTACTTCGACGAGTACAAAATCTCAGTTGTTACTGATTTCCCGTTGGCGGATATCCTCCACAACCGGGACGCCACTGGCCGAATGTCCAAGTGGGCAGTAGAACTAGGAGCCCTCTCTATCGATTTCAAGCCAAGGACAGCCATCAAATCCCAAGCACTGGTCGATTTCATTGCCGAGTGGTGCGAAACCAAGTACGAACTCCAGCCAGCCGCCCAGAGCATTGGACGATGTATTTCGATGGATCACTCAAGCTCGAGGGCGGCGGGGCAGGAGTACTTTTCATCTTTCCAAAGGGTGAACAATTTGAGTATGTCCTGCAAATCCTTTGGAAGGTGTCCAACAACGAGGCCGAGTATGAAGCGCTACTACACGGGCTCCGCCTAGCAGTCTCTCTGGGAATCAAACGACTACTCGTGTACGGCGACTCTCTGCTCGTTGTACAACAAGATAACAAGAAGTGGGACTGCAAAAAGGAAGAGATGGATGCATATGTTATAGAAGTGCGCAAGCTGGAGAACCAATTCGCCGGCCTGGAGATTCACCACGTCGTCCGGGATAACAACGTCGGAGCAGATGTACTCTCCAAGATTGGATCTACTCGAGCCCAAGTCCTAGCATGAGTCTTTGTCCAAGAACTCAAGGAACCATCGATAAAGACCGCGCCGCAGGCAACCACCGGCTTGGGATCCTCGGATTCTAGTCGGGAGGTCATGGTGGCGGAGGTCGATTGGCGGGGTACTTACATCAACTTCATCAAGGAAAAGAAACTACCTCCTGGGGTGACCAAGAAGAGTGCAGAAGCAATACGCATCATGAGGCACAGTAAAGGCCTTGTGATAGTGGGTGGTCTACTCTACAAGCGCGGAGCACACTCTGAAGTACTATGAAGTGCGTCCCGAGCGCTTGTGGCCGCAATATTCTACTCGAAATACATGAAGGAACCTATGGAAATCATGCAGCATCCAAGACACTAGTCGGGAAAGCCTAGAGGGCGGGTTTTTGGTGGCCAATAGCAGTTTCGGATGCCGAAGACCTCGTACGCAAATGTTAGAAGTGTCAATTCTTCGGCAAGCAGTCTCATGTCCTGGCGCACAACCTCATCACCTTACTGCCCTTCTGGCCCTTCACTTGCTGGAGCCTCGACATGATCGGGCCTCTGACAATAGCGCTATGAAGGTTTACACATGTGTTGGTAGCCATCGACAATTTTACAAAGTGGATCGAGTACAAGTCGATTATCAAGCTCACTCCAGACAGGGCAGTCGACTTCATCTCGGACATCATGTACCGCTTTGGTTTCCCCAACACCATCATCATAGACCTGGGCTCAAATTTTACTGCAAATTAGTTATGGGAATTCTGTGAAAATAACGCAATAGAAGTGAAGTACGTGTCAGTTGCACACCCAAGGGCCAATGGACAAGTCGAGAGGGCAAACGGCTTAATCCTAGATGGCCTGAAGAAGAGACTCTATGTCGAGAACAGCAAAAAGGGTGGCAAGTAGATTTATGAACTGCCTCATGTCGTCTGGGGGCTTTGAACCCAACCATTGAAAGCCACAGGACATACTCCCTTCTTTCTTGTCTATAGGTTAGAAGCTATTCTCCTAGCAGACATTATGTTGCGCTCTCCCAGAGTCGAGATGTATGAAGAAGGAGAGGCGGACAAAGCTAGGCAGCTGGAATTGGACTCAGTCGACGAAGCTAGATGTAGTGCCCTCGTTCAATCAGCCCGCTATCTACAGGGAATTCGATGCTACCATGATCGCAACGTACGGGAGCGGTCTTACAGCATCGGTGATTTGGTCCTTCATCGTATCCAAGACGAAACTGGTCTTCACAAGCTTAATTCTCGGTGGGAAGGTCCTTTCATCGTATCAGAAGTTACAAGACCAGGGTCATATCGCCTACAGTACCCTGATGGCCAGGAAGTTCCCAACTCCTGGAACATAAAGCATCTCTGGAAATTCTATGCCTAGTAGAAGTTGAAAACAATTCACCAGCTGCATGTTAGCATTATTATAAATAAAGAGTTGATTTCATCTTAATTCGATTACTTTATGTGTGTTTTAACTCGGGGGCTCTCGCCACGAGTTCTTACATATTTTTCGCCTACGTCAAACTCGGGGGCTTCGCCATGAGTTCTTACATTTTTTCGACTACTCATACTCTGGGGCTTCGCCACGAGTACTTATACTTAGCTCGTCTACACTCGGGGGCTTCGCCACGAGTGTTTGCGACTAGTATAGCCCACGAGGCTAAGCACTCGAGTACTTCTCATACTCCTATAATTCCGGCCACTGCTATGACTACTCGACATAGAGCATTAAAGCATGAGCTGAAGGGGTCACCAAGCCCATCAAACGGTTAATTTATTCCCTGCTACACGCAGGACATTGAACCGTTCAGGTTTCCAAGCCTCAAGGCCAGCCTAGCGTACCGCTTGATCGGGTAAATCCAGGCTAAGTCCTACTGCCCTACGAGCACCCTTATGGAACGTCAAGTTATTGACTACATCCAAGCCGATGCTCTTGGAGTAGCTTAACCCAAACGTCTCCAATTACTCTAAATCCTACGATCATACCAGCAAACATCATACAAAGATATACGCTGAACATGATCAAACTGGCAAATTTATACACATATTTACAAACAGCATAAGTGTTTATCATGACACATTGTTCTTGCTGCCCTTAACCCTCTTGCTCCAGGGTCTCAGCTATTTTATCGGCAATTGGCTCGACCTCTTCGTGGTACTTGGTGAACTGCTCAACAGAGCAGTCAGCCGCCATGCCTTCACCAAGTGGTTCAAGCTGCGCCTTGGGCCAGAAGGACTTCACCAACTCGAGCGCCTGAGCAATATATGTCCTGGTGGCTTCCGAGATGTAGCTGGCGACCTTTTGGGGAGTTGAGCGAAGCTTCTCCAGCAACGTTTGCTCGTCAGTATCACCATCAGTTGGAAACTCCACCATCTCCACAACAGCTTGAGTAGCAGCCTTGAATTCTTTGAGTTCTTTTTGAATAAGATCCTTCTCCACAAGCATAGTCTTGATCTGCTGCATGGCATCGCGGAATTGGACATCCGTATCCTGGAGGATCTTCTCGAGGCGCTCGACATCATCTGCACCACGGTAAACAAGGTTCTTTAGATCTATAATCATATTTTCTTTCTTTTGCAAAGTAGATTTCAGTTCTGCGCGCAAAAGACAAGAGTGAGAATTCTGGGAGTTTTAGAAACTACTCAAACAACCGCAAGTAAAAACAACAAGACAAGGCGACAAGTTACCTTTGTGGGCCTTGGCAATCTTCTTGTTCTTCTCAATCAGCTCGGCTTTTTCCTTCTCGAGATTTTTGATATCATTCTTGAGGAGCCAAGTCTCCTAAGTACGTTCACTTTTCAGCTTCTCGAGTTCATCGCCAGGCTCACCCAAGCTCAGAGTAGAGGAAGGCCTGGGTACAATGTGATTACATCAGCCACTGAACAAAAGGAATTATAAAAGTACAAGTTCAAGTACTCGAGACTTACGTGGAGGACCTCTTGGTCACCACTTTCTTTAGTTGGATAAGCCGAGGCCCTCGAGTGCCCGACTTCCCCGAGCCGCTATTAGTTTCCTTCGGTTGATCTTTCGTGGCGCTCGGCGGGATGGTGTCACTCGGGCTCGGCGTAACGTTACCAGTTGAAGGGTCCGTCACACTAGACTGAACGTTGATTACTGGTGCGACATCATCCCCGGCAGAGCCCGTCTTTCTCCCGTCCTTGGATCGCTTGGACAGGGGGGAGGCCGGAGGACTGAAGACAGAACAAGGAAAGTACTCGAGGGTATTGCTTACCTCACGTTGTCGTCTGACGCACCAACGAGGGAGAGTTTACACTTCCTTACGACTCCCCACCGCTTGGTCGGATGGCTCGGAATCTCCATGCTGTTGGTCGACTCCTTACTGGACTTCTTCAGGAAAGCTGTCAGGGGAAGATCGTCGTCAGAATCTATCATTTCTTCATCAGTTAAAGGGTCATGGTCAAGGCGACTGATCTTGGGCCTCTGAAATGCACTTGGCTTGAGATGTTCCGGCCGAGGCACATCAGGATTTGGAGATGGACACCGGTACAGATCAGTGTGCCCCTGCACAAATAACAAAAACAGTCAGCTATCAGTGATAATTTGCACCTACAAGTACCCTAGTACTCGACAGGATAATACACATACCGGCTCCGGCGGATTCCCTGCGCTGAAGAGCTTCGGGACATAAGGAACCGTGTTCACATCAAGTAGTACTCGGCGAACACGGTCAATGGCCATCTCCGGAGGAATAATTTCTGAGGAAAGGCGAGAAGGATCATTACTTCCTAAGTACTCGAATCCAAATCGGCATCTCTTCTGCAACGACATGATGCACCTCTTGTACATACAGGCCAGAACGGAAGCACCGGTTACACCCATCTCCTTATGTACTCTAATCAGATCGAGCAGCTCTCTGACTTGCGTCATCTGGATTTCATTCAACTTCTTGTTCCACTCGGACCTCCATACTGCCTTCCCTGGAGTCCTCTCTGGCAGTGCGAGTTTGTGATTTCCGATGTACAACCAGAAGGATCTCCAACCCGAGTGGTTTGTGGGAAGCGTGTACTCGATGTACTCCTTTCCCTTGCCTTGCTTGAACTGGATCCCGGCTGCACCAACAAGATGTTGCCTCTCCTCCGAAGGTTGTTGGCAAAGATGAAAGAAATAGCGGAAAAGATCAAAATGTGGCTCGATGCCAAGGAAAGCTTCGCAAAAATGCACGAAGATGGAAAGAAGAACGATGGAATTGGGGTTCAGATGATGGATCTGAATGCCCCAGTGAAAGAGAAGGCTGCGGAAAAAGTCAGAGATGGGGAGGGCTAATCCCCTTTCGACAAAATGTTCGAAAATTACAATTTGATCTATACCCTCCTGAGGAACAAACTGGTGGAAGGAAGGTTTCCACTAAACCATTTCCTCCGACTGAAGAAGGCCCTGAGCAACCAAGTTAAGAAGGTTAGTGCGGGTGCATTTACTTCTCTCCCAGTCGCCGGTGCTCGACTCCTCCTTCTTTCCATTGGCCGGCTGTTTCTTGTTGCCCATCTTCTTGAATGTCACGAGCCGCTTCACTTGCATAAGCTCGGGGCTTCAGGAGAGGGGCACGAGCACTTACTAACAGAAGTCTCCGACTAGTTTGGCCAAGGATGAAGGATGCACTCAATGGGGTTCTCAAACCCTAGATCTAAAGAGACTGGCGGCGCAGCAATGTGAGAAGGCGAAATGGCTAGGGCAGAAAGTGAAAGGGTAAAAACCCTTGAGTCACCGCGCGGTTAAATAACCAGCGGGTAGGCCCAGATCTGCTGTTTGGAAAGTCGAAGAGTTTTTTCTCTAAAAAGCATGATTTGTTTTGAGCGGTTATTTGGGAAGAGTTTTGGAGAGTTTATTTGATCAACCATTTTTTCAGGGATCTTATCCCGAAGGAAGGGTTTTTCGAATTTTGATACAATTGATTTCCGAAGTAAACCATCAAGGCAGATTATGCACTCTCTACACAAAATATTTTTTGTACATAATGTTGTTCAGTATGCCAAGTTGTTTTGGATCCTTTTTTCAAACCTTGGGATTTGGATTCAAGGCTCGGGGGCTGCGGGACATGTGTCATCAATGGCTTATTTTTCAAAAAATGTTTGGAAGATAAGGAAAGAAGATTCAAGACTAGTGAGACCCTCAGCCTGATTCTTCGATTCAACCTAAGGCTCGGGGGCTACTCCATATGGAGTGCGATTTGCATCGCACCCCATAGAAAGAAAAGGCTTGAAAGTACTCGGGGCTAGAGCACCTTACAGCCTCGAGCAGCCAAGGAAAGTACTTGAAACACACATTCAAGACAGAGTTTCAACAGAAATCGAAGGATGACTTCCAGAAGTACTCGAAGCCTGCAGTACTCGGCTATGAAGAGCTCGGGGGCTTGTTAGACCCGGGGCAACGGGACTGCACGCGTGGCATTGAACATTCTAGAGTAAGGGGTGGAGCATGTCCCATACCTTATCCACACTGTAAAGTACTCGGATACGAATACAGCTAGTTGGTACAGAAGGAAACCACCCGAAAGTTCTCAGTTAGGACTCCTAAGCTCATCCCAGACCAGAATTTCCATGTAACCCTGCCCCCCCAAGTATATAAGGGCGGGTAGGGACCCCCTCCAAATAATCTCATAACCTCAAGGGAATACAAACTATACAGGACGTAGGGTATTACGCATACTGCGGCCCGAACCTGTCTAAACCCTTGTGTTCCTTGTACCATCGAGTTCCTGACCTCGGCGACACCCTGACCACAAATCTACTACCTTAGGGTATCCCAGGTAGGCTTGCCGGTAAAACACCGACACCTTCGACTTGGTGTTTCGGTGATGTCAAATAGGATGGGCGGCGCCGAGCCGATGACGGGTCGGCCGAGGCAGAACAGCAGGCGGGCGAAGACATAATTGGAGGTATAGCTGAGGAGTTGACGATGACCTCCAAGAAGTGCCGAAGTTGTAGGACGATTCAAAAAATGCCTTGTTGGCAATGATCTTTAGCCCATAGCCCATGCACGACCATGACGATGACGGCGAACCGGCAGCCATTCCAGTGGGACATCACTGCAAGAAACTTTACCCACCAGGCCGATGCTTTCTCTTCAAGATTGATCTGTAAAACTTTGGCATCAGCTAATACGTGGAAGGGAACATAAATACATTAATCATTCCAAGCCGATGTTCACAAAAAACTCTTAGCTTAAGCCATCGGCTCCATTAATGTCTTCATCATCCTCATCGGCTATTAAAAGATGGATCGTCTATTCCAACAGGATAAAAGCTAATTAAAGTAATCAGGCAACAAGACGATAGATTAAACAAATATAAGCCGATGCGATCTTAATCAAGACAAGATAACTGGAGAGTACCGTAGATCGAGACGGAGGCGATGCGCCGTAGGTCGAAGATCCAAGGTGCTCGATAACTTGGTAGAACTTTGGACTTACCTCTTCACCGGAGATCAAAGCGATGCAGCCCGACGTCAGGTGCCAAGTTGCGCCGATAACTAAAGTAAAAACATAAAAGAAAAAGGGTGATGATGCGCCGAGTTGTATTGATCGAGAGATGACCCTTCCACAGTGGACGGGGTATATATTTATAATTCTAGACAATCTAGACCGTCACGGCACATCAAACTTGCTAAAGAAGAAATATCCAAACAAACTAATATTAACATACATGAATTCTAATTTCCCTTCTACAGAATTCTTGTTAATGAAGCTTCCTTCGATCTGCCCACGAGAAGATATTTCTGCAAGCGTGATTAACCAGACTCCTCACATATGACGTGGACTAGCATCCATGCCGTAGCCTTCCCTTTCTTTATTCTAATCAATCATCAGCTTGTGCACGTGCACGTGTCAGATGCTTATCTGAGCAATTGACGGACTCCACGTATTTATTTATGGACAAGCAGCCGAGAGCCTTGCCTCTTGTTTGCGCGTACATGTCCCTTCTGAAAACATACTTAACGATCTTGGACTCCTTTGATCATTTGGCTTCTTTTGCTCTTCTGAACTTACGTGAGGAATATATGGACACCATGCACCTCTAAATATATCAGTCTATCCCTCGGCCGGCTCGTAAATATCTCTTAATCTGACAGCATCAGCTAATTCCTTCCTTTTCATATTAAGCTTGCCAAATTCTGGTGTCAACGGCGGCTTTGCCCGATGGAGTTTGCCGTGTATAGCACACGGTAAAGTCTTTTCGTGTGTTTTCGGGACTTTGCCGTGTGCCTCTGGCATACGATAAATGTGGGCAATCCCGTAGTGAAGAGAAAAAATAGCATGATGGTTCTTCAAATCGGGACCCTAGTCATACCATCCGTATAACATATGATCCCACATCAATGCGACTCAAATCTTATCAAGAATATAATCTGACTTGGATCCTATCAAGAATCGTATGCATCTATAGTACTAGGGTGATGGTAGAATATTGTGCGCTTCCGGTTCTAGAATCCTGTAGGATCACAGGAGCACCATAGTAATCATAAACATTATTCCCATTTATAGTGAAAGATTGATTTATTAATTAGGTTCTTTTTTTTGAGGAAATTGATTTATTAGGTTCAGAACGAGCTGCGTGCCGGATCATGTCTTCTTTATGCTTTTAGCCTTTTTGAATTATTCATTTACACGTGTGCCAAGTATAGGATCTCTTTTCTATTACGGTATTTCTAAACATCGCTCGAGTGATTATTATTCCGTCTGCCACTTGATTTTTTTTGTTGCGTCCGTGTGGTGGATTCTGTTGAGTTTTTCGGCTCGGCCCATCACCACACATGGGTGGCAGCTGAACGGTCCGCGGAAATGTTGCGAGGCATACTTGGTCTGGCAGGCACCAGCAACGGCATTGTCCGCTGGCTTGTTGGTTGCTCCATGTGGCAGTTAATTTTTTTCTGGATCCAAAACATTTTTATGGGCCTGTTTTCTCACGGAGCCGATAAATTTTCTTGTATTGTCATTGATATGTGATCTGTGATGTAATATTTTAGTTTCATTTATTTTCAAACACTAGTGACTTGGAGTATATATATTCTTTGTCAATATTCCATGTGAAGTGTAATCTCTTTTCATTTGTTGTATGTTTTTTGTGGGGTGTAATATTTTTAGATGAAGATCAAATTAATGAAAGGATTTATATTGTTTATTTCCAAGGTATTGTCATGTGAAATGAACTGGCAAGATGCTATTATTCTCATTATGTTTGTAATTTGCTTTATTAATCATTTTTCTTAAATCACTTTTTTGTAGTGGTGAAATTTGTAATGTTTTGGTCGGATTAAACACAAAGGATTTGTAATGTTTTGTAAGTGTAAATTTTATGTTTTTTATCAATTTTAATTTTTGTATGTTCTTCTTTTACTCTACCAATCCTTTTTTTCTTATTTGTATCATGCATATGGCTGGTCTTTGTGATGTGTGGAAGGATCCTTCTTGCTTGTTGATGATTTCTAAGCTATATGCTATGAAAGGATTGCTATGAAAGATGAAGTCAATATAAGCCCTCCCAAACGCCCCTTAATACAGATCAAGAACATGGCAGAGGACTCGCATATTTTATTTGTCTAAGGGGCTCTCTGTTATTGGTGGAGTTTTTTTATTCTAAGTGATCCTGATTCTTGTTTTCATCCGACTTTTTCTCTACCATTGATAAGACAAAATTGATTAATTTTTCTCTTCATGTCACTCAAAATTTGAAAAAAATCTGACCTGTTCGAAAAAATCTGATCCGGCCTGACCCGGTTAGTACATTTGGCAGGCTCTCGAGCCTATTTTCAACCCCGGTATAAATTTAAGGTCAAACTCATGCCAACTCAATGAATTTTTGGTTTGATCTGCCTTGTGTCATTGATAAGTGGGCCTTAGTCCATCCCCGTATGCGAGTAGGAGCAACCTTTCATCCACTACTCGATCACGTAGATTCCTACAAATTAACGCACGGCTAACTATACGTATCCATCTCATACTTAGACCGACTTTGTAGCACATTTGCCTAGTAAAAAATAAGAAAAAGACATAGCAGACCACCAGGCCTGTACATGCTGCAACCCAGCAACTCCACGAAGGCTACCAGCAGCCCAGCAACTCCTACCACTACCAGGCAACAAGCCCAACCTCACTTGAATTTCCTCTCCATGTGTTTAATCGATTCCACCTCCATGTCGTTAATCAGCAATCGACTGATTTTTTTATATGTCCTCACTCAAATTTCCTCAACTGGCCAAACCTCAAGGTGGCACTATTAAATTGGCTTAGAAAATTGAGACACAGACAAATATTTACTCGATTGTTGTGGAGTCACTCCCTTTCTATTATTATTGCATAGGGCATAGGGTAATTGAAAATATCATGTGTTTCTTCAAAAACGAAAAGATCATATATGTTGTGATGCTGCATCAATTCTGAGTCTGATATATGCTAATGCTGTTATGCTCGGTGCTTCATTAACTAATCTCTTTCTTCTTTGCAGTTTAGGAAGTGCACCCACATCAGATTTCCGTTTAAAAAAGGAGTATAATAACATTCTCCTGCTTATATCTAAATGAAATGAAATGTGCACTTTGTTGTACTATATTAGCATAGTAATTACATTTATAGCCAGGATGAGGGAGCTTCAACCATGGTGCATTATTTAGGGCCACGACATAACTTGTCGGAGACTTCTAAATCGACATGCTTTTTGGCTGTCGTTCTGCCGAGGCCTAGACAGTTTCTAGATGGATGGATGAGAGGATGTACATAGAGAACGTGGTATGCTAAATATTTTCACAAGGCACTCATGATATTTGTCCGCTAAGTTTTAGTTTTTTGAAGTCGTGTGTGTGGATAGAAAGGACTGTTGCATATTGATCTAATAGAAATGGGTAAAAGAAGTTTTAGAAAAAACTTGAGCATTGGAGACTTTTGCAGCAAATATGATGATTTATGTTCTAATAATTGATTTGCATATAAATCAAAAGAAACCATATCTACAGGTATAAACTAGAAGGCGCTCAGTGCATTATCCAGCACATACATATATATACATAGTTTATTAAAAAAACATCGTTATATATACCCATCACCATCAAGCTATGGTTTCCTACATAAGTAAAGAAACATGCACTACCTATATTCAAGAAATTTTAAATACAACCATAACAACTCCATTAAGGAAAAGAAATTTCCATCCATACCACACCGCTGAGGTAATTTTCATCTATCCCGCTGGCTAAGCTATCTTCAAATATCAACTACCTATATACACCATACATCATTCCTTCTTCATAATTCATACCATCTTGATCAGATTCAGGTGCGAAAACATCACGTGTCACAAATCTATACCATCATATAACAAATCTCTCTTATAAGGCCCTCTATTAAGTAAGGAAAGAAGTAAACAACATTTTAAATGAGACATAATACACTAACAATTTTAACATGTAATCCACTAAACCAACTTAGTGCACTCTTAGGATAACAAGAGATATGCATATGCACTGCAGTTGCCTCCTACCATTACAAACATCATCTAGGTAACAACACAATTACTACTATTGTTGTTTCGAGCACTCCTCTACTCCTTTTGCCCCTGTCAAATAACATAACACAAACTAGTGATTGACTAAAAGTTATAAAAATATAGTTACTTGTAGCAATATTGCAGTATATTTACCCTTCGCTTTAAGCCTCTCAACTTCATCCTGGGTGGCAAGAAGCCTATAATGATAAGTATTTAATTACATTAGAAAAATTATATCTATAAAAACTTTAATGATCCTATTAATAAGTTTATTAAAAATAGACACTTACATTTTCTCTAAACTATTAATACGTTCTAACAACTCCTTTTCTCTTTGTGTTGCTCCTTCAAGCTGCATCCAACAATATTATGAACCAATATTTTAATGTGAAATGCAAATTTAAGATATGCATATACAATATATGGACAGTTAAGATCACAATTGATTAATAAAATAAATAGCAATGAGTCACAATCACACAAATATAAAACATATGAACCTTTAGAGTAGCTAGCATCGAAAAGATCACATTATGTCATTCAATGTTTAACTGAGTGGTTTCACAAAAGTGACAAAATAGTATGGGCGAGTTTATGTCCCTCCCATGGACGCAGACAAGTTGGATCACACACATTCCATAATATTTTGATTAACTCCAAGATAAAATAAATGATTTATGATAAGTTTGCAATTTTGTAGTGAAGATATAAACTAATACAAAATACAACCAACAAAGTTGAGTTTTAAGAAGACTATATATCAGCTAAACCCAAGAAATTATCAATATAAAGTTTACAACAAAATATTTATGATATTCTAGAACTAAAAAACTAAATATAAATAGAAAATAACATTGATGGAAACATACCTTGCTATAATCATGTATCACTTTAAAACGACCTTTTTGAAAAGCAGTTTTCTCTAGATATTCATCAACATCCTTGCAGGTAGAAACTGCACAAAACACAACATCCTTGTCAGCTAAATTGAATCTTATATCTCTAGAACAATGCAGTGAATTATATAGATAAAAAATCAATGATAAAAAACATATAATGCATGTTATATTGTGTTAAAATTGTTCTTATATAACTATATATAACATTTTTTTTAGTTTGAGAGTGAAGAATTTCAAACATGCCTGCTCTTGTCAGTTGCTTAGTAGGTGACATCGAATGAATTTCAAATGACTCATTGTGCAAAAGGCCATTTGGGCTTCCTTTATCAAGCTGTTTCACACTGATAGAGGCAATAATATTAGAAAAAAAGATAATTCTAATTTATGTAATGTTAAGATAGATAAAACAATGTATGTTTGTGCAAATAGATCAGTGTTTGCTACAAGTCTAGATAGAAATATAGTTCTTTATTTATATAAACAAATAATATTGACATAAGAGCTTTTTGTGGAGGAAAACTATGGCATTATTGATAGAAAATTGACATAGCATTGAGATGAATCTAAATAAAACCATATAACCTTTGAGATAAGGACATCAGGCTTGTTGAATTTGATTTTCCTGAGCCATCATCACCAGCGTTCTGTTATCGCGGCTTCACATTATACTAATTGATAATATATTAAAAATATTAATAAATATATAAAATAGATGTACCATTCTCTCATCGTTCATTGGGCAATTCCGTGCTCTAAGATCTTGTAGCTGCGTACTTTCATCGACAATATCAAGTTCAAATAGAAAGCGTAAAAAATCCTCTGCTTCATTCTCATCAGGGTACTATAATTAAACAAAAGATTAGTCACATGAGGGTAAACAAACACAAATTTCATTCAAAAACTTTATTATATAATTAGGTGCATACCAATGCTGCTTGCGCTTTTAAGTCTGCAATATCAAAATTCCACTCACTCACACCTCTTCTATACTCTTCCTGTTTGAGAATTTTAAAACATAAATCAATATAATCTCATAGTATAGTGTACTTACAAAGTTGACATTATCCACAGATGGACTAGAGCCTTAATTAAGTAGGCACTCTTGAATGATATGTTATTCGAACATATAAAGAAATTAAAAAATATAGTGCAAAAAGTATTTTGAATATCTATTTCAGCAATCAAAACCTGTGATTCCGCCTCTTTGCATTTATCATGAGGTTTTTTATCTGCTTGCAACTTTGCTTCATTCTCCTGCTTGAAATAGATGAGACCACATAAATATTACAATACAATATGTGATGATATCTTTCAAAAAATGTTTGTCTGTACCTTTATAGTTTGCATCCGCTCAGCCAACGATGGTAATTTATTTATCATACATTTCACGGTATTATGTTCTGACTTTGCTTTTCTGAAAAATGGGTGCTTTAATAGCTTTCTGGCTGATGGCCTCTTTGTTGGATCTTTTATTAGACAAGTGGCAATCATACTCTTAAAAGACTACAAAACAAGTAGAGAAATAAATTAATATTTCCACACTAATTAACTGCTAATAAAATGTTCTAAAACCATACTTCTGTAAACTTCTTCTCCTTCGTGTTATGAAGCGACGGAGGAGCATGTTGCAACGTCATGAGAAAGACCTATTTAGAATTTTATAAACCTCATTTAGTCATAGTATCATGACATGTACAATAAATGAATGTGATACATACCTTTGCTGGAGGTTGGCTAGAAAATGGAGCATGACCAATAGCAAGTTCAAGTGCCGTTATGCCAAAAGACCAAATATCTGCCCTGTAATTATTTTTAGACTAGGAAAATTAACAAACAAATATAGTAGATCGGTATATTATACTAGTAATATGGTAATCAAATAATATATACTTGAAATCATAATCCTTTTGCTCCATAACTTCAGGGGCCATCCTTGAAAAAAAGAAGTGGAGAGCAATGTTAATATGTAAGCAAATATCAATTAGTACATTACATTACAAATAAATGGTTGAAAATTGATAAGATTTAGTAACATGTGATGTTTTTGTGTTAATTACCAGCAAGGCGTCCCAACAAGTGTCTTCCTTTTGCCATGTCTATTAATTATTGAATCATAAAGGCTCGCGGTAACTCCAAAATCTGATAGTTTCACTCCTTTTTCTTGATCAAGTAGTATGTTTCCAGCCTGTGCCCATGCACAAAACAAATACCTTCTTATTATCAAATTTTACGCATGCTATGAGCTGCATATAGATTATATAGAGTTTATAGGTACATTTTTATATTAATCACACATATTGGTGCACATACAACAATGAAAAAGGTGCATACCTTTACATCACGATGTATGTGGCCATTTTCGTGAAGGTATTCTAAACCCTTCAGCGTTTCACGCAGCACAAATGCTATGAAGTTCTCATCCTCAAACCCTTTCGGGTACGAAGACTTCATCAAGTGGTAGCACGAACCTCCGGCCATATAGGGCATTACGATCCACAAGGCTTCGCCCTCCGTAAATGAGCAGTATGCGCTCAGAAGATTTGGGTGGTCAATCATAATCATGGTCTTCACTTCCTCGGAGGCGTTGTTCTGCACGCAAAAGACCAGCATATACTGAACCAAGATATGTGCTTCCTGACTCTTAATCTGAATCTAAACCATATATATACTGAACCGATCTCATGAATTGGTCCATTTATTACATAGTGTGTATATATATATATATATATATTGCCAAAACCTTGGCATACAAGAACTGATTTTTGTTGTGCAAATGATGTGTTTCAAAGTTCTTGTCCATCTCTGCCGCTAGCATGTCAAGAAATCAGCTAATAAGCAAGGTTTAATTTGAATGCATGTTCATCATGATGCGTTGAGTGGACGAGGGATGTGAGGACGTCGAGTGGGGAATGGAAGGCCGCACGTACGTACCACGTCGGACTCCGTGCGCTGCGCCATGTTCATGATCTTGACGGCGACGACCTCGCCGCCGAGCGGCCGGCACCGCGCCCGGCGCACGACGGCGGTGGCGCCGTCCCCGATGGGCTCGAGCAGCTCGTAGTCCACCGCGCGGATGGGGAACTCCGGCTTCCTCCCCCTCCGCGTCAGCGGGCCGCTCCTCTTCCCCTTCCACATGCTGCCCTCCAAGGCCTACCTAGGGGCGTCGTACGTCACCCGGCCCCGAATCAAGAACCACAAGGGATTGAGCCAATAGATTATTCCTATATGTCTCGGCGCATGCAGCAGCAGCAGCAGCTGGGCGCGCGATGTGATGAGAGTGGGGAGGGACAGGGAGGAGGGATCTAGAGGGGTGGATCCATGGGGGCGGAGGCTTTAGCAGCGACGCGTGGTGGTGGGGGATCGAGGCCCGCGTGCCCGCGTGCGCGCTTTCTCGTGAGCGATCCCAACGAGGAGGACGACGAGAGGAAGCGGTGGCCGTTGCGGGGATGCCAGATATTTATATCGATCGCGTCGCTACTCTGGAGGTCGTTGGAGCGCTGTGAGCACGGGGATCCGAGAGTGGCCGTCGCGCCCGTCAGGCCTATACGATCCGGACCGGGGCACTCCGATCCAGTCCACGGGATGGATCGCCGACGACCGATCGATCATCCTGCAGTCCGTGTCCCGATCTGTGTGACGCACGAGTCCCGCGCCGCCGCCGCCGTCTTCTTCGACGCATGCGTGGCACGGGGGAGCGGCGCGGCGTCGATCGCCAACGCAACCCGTGCGGTGCGGTCAGCAGGTTCAGCGCATCGCAAGGGTCGTTGTCATCGGTTGATGCAAACTACACGAGCGAGCTCTCTATTATCAGCGTGTGGTGGATCGGAGGAGAAATCTGTTCTGTGGCTGGCCGGCCCGTGCTCGGCATTGATCAAAAGGCGATCGCGATCACGGCGCGGAGCGGCCGGAAAGTTAAAAGGGATCGCCGGCGCGGCGATTTTCCCTCGCTCCCACGCCGGCATGTGAGCAAGAACAGTATACGCTCTATTATCAGCATGTAGCAGTCGTGTGTTAGCATAGTCACGATCGCGTTATAATCAAATGGATACAGAGCACTCCATGCTTGCTGGGCCAAATGCATCGATAGCGAGAGATCCCTGCATCGAGGACTTGCCAAAAGCATTTCTTTCTCAGATCGCGACATTCATGCATCAACATAAACCCAAAAAAGGTGGCAGCGCTAGCTCCAGCACATCAGTTCAACTAATGACTGGGCCCAACATGAGATCTGGAAATCCCACCGCGTGATGGACGAGACGGTCGGTCGGAGAGAAATGTGAGCCCTCTGGCCGGGAACCATGTGATGCGCAACGGCAAGCTACTGTACCCCGTACCAAAGGCGCGAGAAAGATGCAAAAGACACTGAAGTGCTGAACCAAGAGTACGATATGGAGCCCCTCCCTCCTGCTGCATATATGTGTGTACCCGTGATCTCTTCTTCTAGTCGCTTCAAGTCAAAGCAATGGAAATTTGCAATTTTTTTCCAACAGAGAAGACATGGGGATTCACCACAGTGGCAAAGTTTGAGATGAGATAGGAAGAGGGAGGGGAGGTAAAGATTTAGGTACACGAGAGGGGTTGGGAGTCGGGAGATGAAAGACACAGGAGATGCAGAGTTTTTTTTATTAGAGACAAGATATGCAGAGTTGGCACAAAACATTAACGTGATTATATATATTTTGCAGAGGTAGAAGTCTTCTCCAATATCTCTTCTCTACAACTAAAAAGGCTAAAACTAACAATTTTTTTCGTGTTAGTCTCGTCGTTCCGTCGTATCGTTAGGTGCGATTCCCCGTCCGCCCGACACCCCGCCCGCCGCAGGCACCCCGTTTCGTTCAAAATAACCTGCTCCACCCGATCCGCTCCGTCCCTCGCCGATCCGCCCGCCGTCACGCGCCTCCTCCTCCTCCGCACTCTCGGCCGCCGGCGCGCATCCACCTCCTCCTCCTCCGCACGCCCGCTGGGCCCGCGGCGCCCACGCCTACCCGCCGCGGCGCGCGTCCAAGTCCTCCTCCGCTCGCCCGCCGGGCGCGCGGCGCCAACGCCTGCCCGCCGGCGTCTTCGCCCGACACCCTCGCGTCCTCTTCGTCGCCTCCTCCTGCGATCCGTGGTCGCGCGTCCTCGCCGGCGTCCTCGCGTCCGCGATCGCACCGCCCGCTCTGCTCGCTCCCTCTCCCACCCGCGATACCCAACGCCGCCGCTTGGCTTTCTCGACGGAACAGAACCGTCGCCGCCACTTCCCGGTCAGATCCCGGCCACCACGATGCATCCCTGCTGCAAGTAAGGTACAAAATGGAACCCCCACCATCTCCTCTTTCGTTTCCCTCGCTCCCCACGCTCTCCCGTGCCCGGAATCACCGGAAATCCGGCCAACAGTGGCCGCCGGCCACCATGGATATGGCATAGTCTCCGCCGAAAGAATTTTCTTGCCCACATGGTGTCCACGAGCAATGTTAAGCATGAATTTTGTTGATTCTTTAGCCTTGTAATAACACGGTCCGACTTCCAGTAATGTTTAGTTCCGGTACCAGATAGGCAGGTGAACGTGAGTTTCTTCCAATTTTTAATAAATGTGCCTTGTGTTTTAATCAGTAGCTAGCTATAGAAATGTTCAAAGCGTGCCAGTTTGATTGGGCTCCGATAGTGTGCAGGTGCTCACATGTCATTATGTCCGTCTTTAACTAGGCGTGAAATATATTGTCAGATCAGTCAGCAAAAATAGCAAAGTTCGATGACCTCTGTTTATTGGACGTTTTAATGTCTGAGTTATTTCTTTTGTGCTTAATATTTGGGATGTCAAGCTGCTGATACAATAACTTAATGATTGATTGCAGTAGGTGTCTTATCTGTTTTGGTCTGGGGTGTCTTCTTCTTCCTCATTGGGATTCTAACAGCTCTTCCTTCTGACTTCTTATCAATCAGTACTACCATGAGCGATGATGGAGACCATACCTGCCCACTCTGTGCTGAGGAGATGAACATCACTGACCAGCAGCTCAAGACATGGAAATGCGGATATGATGTATGTATATCCATAATCCTCCTATCCGATCAATCAGACTGTATGTCTTTGCCATTGCCTCTGCCGCAGAGACAACCACTATGAGCTCAAGCAGCTAGCTGCCATTTACTAAATTTTTCTTGTTTATGTGCCAACTCTTCAGATTTGCATCTGGTGCTGGCACCATATCATAGACATGGCTGAGAATGAGGAGACATAGATGGACTTGAGAACCCAACCGTCGTGCCATAAGATCTTGCGAACCATAACCTGGGCATAAACCATTTGTACATAATTGGACTACCTGCACATTTGTGCAATGAGAGTGTGAGCACCATATCATTATTCACAATTAGATCCATCCAAGTTATGCTACATGTTTATATTTTAGTTCTCATACCAACACTACTAATATTTTTTTTTTGTTTTAGGTTCTTGAGCGTAGGGAATACTTTGGACAAAATGGGAAAGTTTTGAAGGTTTCAGTTTCCCGTCCTACCAGTCCTCCTTCCCAGCAGGCATCAGCA
The DNA here is from genome assembly GCA_032594955.1 of Panicum miliaceum. NCBI lineage: Eukaryota > Viridiplantae > Streptophyta > Magnoliopsida > Poales > Poaceae > Panicum > Panicum miliaceum. Next base: position 40,564,334 of record CM064061.1, on the reverse strand, counting down.
AACAACAATATTAGTGTGTATGCCTCTTTGAACCTCATGATGTACGTGCATGATCTGTTCTTGCTTCATATTCAGAGATATTATTTAGGGTTTGTTTACCAGTTTGATATATCAAACAGCTATCCTCCACTTTATGCAATTGCATGGTTCAAGTTTTTATGCTTCCTTGTCATACTAGAGCATTAGTATTATAAGAAAGTAAATTGAAACTAAAATTGTATTTGGCGGTTTTCTACTGAACTTGGTGAAAAAGATGACAATTATATCGATATTTTTTGTTCTATTATTTCAGGTTTCAATATATTTACAAACTAATTGATCAGTCCTTCAGAGGCTTCCAGGTTCAGCCGTGGTCATCATGACTACAAGCTCCTAAGAGCAACAGCCGTGTGGAGCATTGCAGGTTCTGTGAATTGTGCTAATAAATGGGTTAACATTTAACAAGCATGCCGTGGTCAGCATTGCGTTCATCACATGTTTGTTCTTCCTGCTATTTCAAGAAGATTTGGCGAGGAAGGCTGAGGTGTTCGAGAAGAAAAATATTTCCACTTTGGGGCCATGTAAATCACAGAATCAGGTTAGCATAAATTATTGGCAGGTCATGGTTCCTTTTTTGGACTAATTTGAGGTTTCCACGCTGATAGCAGCAGGATTGACTAATTTCAGGTTTGATTTGGTTAGTCTATTCTCTTCTCGACTTAATGAATGCTTTGATATTTTCCTCTAAATAAAAGTGGGTTGTGATTGATCCAGAAAGAGTATTACTGATGGGGTTAATTAACGCCCTTTTCCGATTGAACTGTACTAACTGATAAATACTATGACCTTAGCTAAGCTATCTCTATATAAATTCTTTTGGGTGTTTTTTTCATTCATTAAGTTCAGCTTGTTTATTGTTGTATGTACCAAGCTGAATGCCATACATGAGCTCCAAGACGTCTGTTCTAAGAGATTTACCTGAGAATACTATACGCCAGTGTTAAGTTAATTTTTTTACAGTCAAGAACACAGTTAGAAATCTTGGATGGTAGAGCTGACAAGTTAAGCCAATATGGATACAATGTAGTCCTTATGCAATCTGATTCTGTCAAGTACGCTCTTATGCAACATGTGATTTTTTTTTTCTTCTGCAGCCATTTGTGGAGAGTTTATCTAAATGCCTAAAGCATGGACTTTACAACCCACTTAAAGCAAGATCAAAATATTGTAGGTGCGATATACATATCTAACAGTGTTTCATTCTCCTTTCCATTCTCCTTTCCAGTTCTTGACATTTCTGCTTTCTGCCTTTATTGATACAATATCAAGTCTGAACTTTACTATCAGTTGATGGAGTATTGGATACCTGACCTATCTTTGTTGCTAAAAAATAAGTTTGACATTCATTGTTTGACACTTGTTTTTAGAGTTCACTTTGAAATTTCTTTAATTTGTAGAGTTAACGGCTGAGGCAATCAATATTGGAGAAAAGTCAGGCAAAAAAATTGGTGGCACTGACCTCTGTTGAGAACAAGATACTCTGAAAAATATGGGATAATAAGAGGCTGAAGTGCAGACCATAAACAAAAGCAACTCTAAAATCATTGTTGTCCAGATATTCACAAGTATCTTTATCACTTTATGAGATATTATTATGTTAATACGTTAATATATTGCTTGACTTGAACTCAGGTCACGTGTACAGAGCACCGAAAGAGCGGGATACATAATAGAGCTTTGACTGATGTAATTATTTTTTTTAGAATCAGTGAATGTAAATTTCCCATCAGCTATCAACATTCCAATGATTCTCTTCTTTTTTTTGCTGGGATCTGATGTATAGAGAAGTAATATAGGAGGAGTAACTCTTTGTTTTCTCAATGCAAATGTACAAAATATCGAAGTAGTATCTTTTTTCTTCTCTCAATGCAAATGTACATGATTTTGGATTTATCATCGTTCATCGATCCTATCAGCTATCAACATTTCAATGATTCTCTCTTTTGTGCTTAGATATGATGTATGAAGAAAATAATATTGGAGAGCAGTAACCTTTTATTTCATCTAGGAGTACATAATTTTGGATTACTCATTGATTGTCGGGTTAGCTCTTTGTTGCATTGAATTGATTGGTGGGTTAGCTCTTTGTTGCATTGAATTTTTATTTTCGCCCGTGGCAACGCGCATACACTAACCTAGTCTATAAAAAAATTATGACCATGCTACACTACAACACTTCAATTACCTTCTAGGGGGTAAGAGGTCAAATCGCGAAAGAGCTTGTAGCCTAGTGGTTATAAAAGCCTCAGTAACACCTGAGGTCCTAGGTTCGACTCCTTGTGGGAGCGAATTTTCTAGGATTTAACGGCGTTGTGCTTTCAGTGGTAGGCGACGTTCTCGTCGATAGTGAGGCGCATGTGGTGACTTCGTCAATCATGGGGATTTGCTGGCTTAGTCTCTCGGAGGTGCTTATAGGGTAGGGTTGCGTGCCTATTTTCATAGGGGTGAGTGTGCGTGCGTGTTGCGAGCGTCTGCGTCTGTACTATATTTCTCAGAAAAAAGTAAGAGGTCAAATTAATCTAAACCACTGAATTTTAGACAAATTAATTTAAATAAATAATGAAAGGAGAAAATATGTTTTCTTTCCATGTATGCGTGCATGCAGGTCCGTAAGTCATGGCTTTTTATATAGGTTGCGCTAATCATGCAAGCAATCTTTACTTAATCGTGCATGCACATTTCGTGAAATCATCAGGAAAAAATTCGTACCAATATTTTTTACGTATCAAAGGAACCTGTGGAGTGTCATATTGTGTTAAATACTTCCTCCTTTTTTTTTACATGTCACATTAGATTTATTCCAAGTCAAACTCGTCAGACTTTAACCAAGTTTATAGAACAATATAATAACATCTATAATTTCAAATCTTTTCATTGAAACCACTGTGGAATATATTTTAACAGTGCATATATTTGGTAGTATAGATGTTATATTTTTTTATGGATTTGGTCAAAGATGGACAAGTTTAACTTAGAACAAGCCTAATAAGATATGTAAAAAAAAATAGAGGGAGTATATACGTTGCAAACAAGACAACTACACATGATGAATAAGACCGAGAAATCATATAGTAGATAAGTCCGTCGTTATTTGTTTCAATCATGTAACAGTCTCTTGGTCTTTTCTCTCCATGAAGTTGTCACTCTTTATGTACTATCAATTTGTCACGCATGTTATACGCCCTGTTTGGTTCCTAGGGGCTAAATATTAGTCCCGTCATATTGAATATTTTGATACTTATTAGAAGTGTTAAACGTAGATTAATGATAAAACTCATTCCATAACCCTGAGCTATTTCGCGAGATGAATCTATTAAGCCTAATTTTTGCATAATTAGCCCTTGACCAGGCCGGTCGGCCTCTAACTGCCTTGCCTCGGTCAGAAGCAATAGAAACCGACCTCCAGGAGTGATCAGGACCACACAGGAGAAGGACATGCCAGATGGCACCATCCCAGGCCGGTCGGCCTAGGGGAGGCCGGCCGGCCCCACCAGTCAGCTTGTGATGCTCATTCTTCGCGTGGAAGTTAAGCAACTACCAAGGTCGCGTACAGCTGAGGCACTTGTCCAAGTACCGACCTCCAGCTAGTATAAATAGGCATGCACTCATCACTTGTAAACACACACAATCAAGAAGCTCTCTCTTCATTTCACTTTCCAGAGTTAGGTTAGTAGTTTGGGAGTTAGAGTCGAGTCGAGATTGTCTCGAGATTCCGGAGTCGTCATCGGAAGTCTGGTATAAGCTCTTGTATCTTTTCCTTTGACTTTATCAATATAAATTATCTTCTTTATCTTTTCGAGTGAGCTTTACTTTCTACATTTATTTATCTTTCCTAGTGCTTAGATTGTGTGCGGAAGTTCTGTCCTTTAGTTTAGGCTTTGTTCTGGTCTTAGTTTGTCAGGATCTTACCTTACGGGTTTTCTCGCCCGGACTAGGGGACTCAAGTCAGTACCCTAGGTTGAGGGGGATTTCTCTTGAAGGCCTCAGGAGAAATCCTAACACCAAGTGCAGACGTGGTGTCTGGCTTAGTGTTAGCTAGGAAGTGTGTTCCACCCCACGAAACTGTGTGGTAGGCGGCAGATGGTGACAGCTCTGTCCGTCCCTTGTAGTCCACCACGTTCGGGTGCTTTCATAGCAGTAATTGTTGGTGCCGTTGGACTCCCCTCTCATCCTTTTCCGAAGTCCTTCCTCGCCAGCCGTCGAAGTAAGCTCTAGTTTCCTACTAGCTAGATTTAGGCAAGGTTTAGTCTAGAAAGGCTAGCTTGTTAGTCTAGAAGTGTTTTAGGAGTCTTTCTCATTCGTTGTCCTCCTAGCTCCTTACCGCTCTAAGGCTTAGAGTCTCCTATGTGTCGCTCGGTGATTGCCTAGCCATTATCTATCTCATTTATGTGATCTACCGAGCAACTTCAACCCAAATCCAGAAAGAATTGGGCGTATTATCCGATAGAGAACTGTCCCATCTCAGAAAAGGCTTACCTTAGGAGAAAGTTCGTCAACGTTTGCTTCACCTATGGCTCAAAAGACACTCCGTCAGTTCTCGGCCCCATCCAGCAGCCACATCCCTACTGGATTGGATAATAGCCAGGGCACTGAAAGCTTTGAGCTGAAGACTGGACTTGTCAACATGGTCCAGGCAAGTCCTTTCTGTGGTAAGGCCCCGAGGATACCAACGCTCATCTCAAAAACTTCATTGAAGTGAGCAGCACAATCAACCCCAAAGGAACTACACTTGACAATGTTCGCCTTCGCTTATTTCCATTCTCTTTGTTGGGGAAAACAAAGATGTGGTTCTACACCAATAAGGCAGACTTCACTACATGGAGTGCCTGCTCAAATGCATTCCTCGCCAAGTACTTTCCAGTGGGCAAGACCAACGCCCTCGGAACAGGATTTCAAGCTTCCAACAACTCCAGGACGAGACTATCCTAGAAGCTTGGGAAAGGCTGCAGGAATACATTGTGGCATGTCCACACCACGGCATGGAAGAGTAGCTGATCATCAAGAACTTCTTCCATGGCCTGAGTCAGAGAGCGCAATACCACATCGATGCAGCTGTAGGAGGAGCATTTCTCTCTCTTGACGTTGCACGAGCCAAGACGCTCATTGACAATATTGCCTCCAACCAGAGTTGGAAGGGAGATAGGCAGCCCGTCCGCCCTAAAGGAGTACACCAGATTGATGGTGTAGATATGCTGGCAGCCAAGATGGATCTCCTCATGAAGAAACTGGAATCTCCGCATCAAGAGGTCAACCAGATCATGGATTCTCGAATCACATGTGAAACATGTGGTGATACTGGGCACTCGGGCAACAGCTGCCCGATGTCACAAGAAGACGTCAATTTTATTGGGAATAACCATCCCAATAATTCTGGTTATCGTCCCCAACAGAAAGGGTAGAACTCCAAGCCCAACCTCCCCTTCGGCCAACAGCATGGTAACATCTTTAATAACAATTTTCAGCCCTCTTTAAAAGACCTAGTGTATGGCTAGAAACAAATTAATGATAATATTAGCAAGAAGTTTCAAGATAATGATAAGATTTTGGAGTCTCTGGCCACGCAACTAGAGTGGTTTAACTCTGTTATTAAGAACCAGTTGAGCTTTAACAAAATGATAGAAACTCAAGTAGCTCAACTGGCCTCATCCTGTCCTAACCACAATTCGGGAAAGCTACCCGGGCAACCGGAAGTGAACCCAAAAGAAAGTGTGAATGCGGTGACTAGGCGGGCTGGAAAGTCCACGCGGGATCCACCCCTTCCGTAGGATACAGGTTCACAGCGGGAGACCGTAACCGCTAGGAATATTGATGCTGAAGACGAGGTGCAGGAGGAGGTTCACGGAAGCACCTCTGCTACCTAGGGAGAAGCTGAGAAAACCCCAACCCCAAGGGTTCCTCAAGAATACTATGACACAACTGCCTTACCATTTCTGGAACAGAGAAGGAGGCAGTGGCCGACGAATGATTCAGCAAGTTCGTCGAGGTAATCAAGAAGTTATATGTCAATATACCACTACTTGATGCTATGCAGGTGCCCACGTACGCCAAGTATATCAAGGATATCCTTGGAAACAAGAAGACCCTGCCGACACCACTGAGGTAGTACAACTCATGAAAGAGTGTAGCGCAACTATACTCAATCCTCTGCCAGAGAAGAAGAAAGACCCGGGATGCCCCACCATCGCATGCTCAATCGGCACTCAACATTTCAAGCACGCTCTTTGTGATCTGAGAGCAAGCGTCTACGTCATGCCAAAGGTAATTTATGATAAACTTAACCATCATGTGCTTGCTCCTACTGCCATGTGTTTGCAGCTAGCGGACCAGTCAGTTCGCTATCCCGCGGGGATCGATGAAAATATTCCGGTGAGAATCTAGAACTTTTTTGTCCCCGTGGATTTCGTCGTCCTCGATATGGAAGTCGACACCAAGACCCCTCTCATTCTGGAAGGCCGTTCTTGAGCACGGCAAGTGCACATAATTATGTGGGAGCTGGAGAAATTCAGCTCAACATCAATGGGCGGAAGGAGAAATTCACCTTCAGACTGAAGGTAGAACAATGCTCACAGGTCAAGACAATCATCCGGAAGAATAGTTCCGAGAAGAAGCTTGAAAAGAAGCCCGAGAAGAAGCCGGAGAAACTAGTAATCCCTTCCATCAAAGCCCTTGTTGAATTCGTCGAAAGTCTTCAGATTCAAAAGGAGACCAAGGTGCACAACCAAAGGAATGCAAGGCGAAGAATCCAGCGTAAAAAAATTCTGGAACTCGAGAAGAAAGAGATCGAAACAAGAACGCCCACGAAGAAAGTGTGGCGCAAGAAAGTGTCATCACCGATAGCAACTCCAGCAATTGACGACAATCGAACCCAAGGTATGGAGAGTCTCGCTCTAGACTCAAAACTGAGCTCTCGCCATGAGGTAACATGGTAGTTATCCATTCTTGCATTGATATAAGATAGTTTATTTCTTTGCATAATTTATTTTTCATCTTCAGCATGACATGTTTAAATTTCTGCAAAATGCATCTTTATCTTTCGAACTTTAGTTTCATTCTGCACTGCATATAAAAATCAAAAAAAAAATTGATCAAGTTGTAGGCCGGCCGGCCCCACCTGTCATCACTTGGCCAGCGTGCAGCTGCAGGGAAGAGAAGGTACGCCGAGGATTTTTATCAGTGGGGGAAGCACCCAAGAATGTGCACGATCATGATTAATCAACCCCATCAGGGATGGTTGGGAGATTCAGTGCCATCCACGTTTTCTTGGGCAGCTACCAGACTCAAGTGCACATGCAGCAGTGGAGCAAGATTAGCAGGGAATTCACTGGCAAAACGAGGACCCGAGGAGGCGCACTGCCAGGCCGTTCAGCCCCATGCACGCCGGTCAGCCTCCTCCTCACCGTTCCTATCAAATGGCCACCAAACACAGCACAATTACCTGTAGGTCTACGCGTAGGATGGTGCGCTCGAGCTCCCGGTGCCACTCACGTACCGACAGGCCAGCCGGCCAACCACCTGCGCCTGGCTATAAAAGCCAAGGCTCCCGACGCTCTTTGACGCACCGCGAGCTCAAGTAATCCTGCACTTCACTGAGGTCGAGTTCTCTCCTCCCTCTCCTAAGCATGCTTGCTTAATTATGCTCTTAGAGCTGATTAAGTGAAGTGTCTTAAGTGCTAGCACCCACAAAAACAATATAAAATTAGTTAAACCTCGAGATAGCCAGAAAAATACCAAAAATATTTTTTTCTTCCTTTGAATAAAAGCTTGGCGCTCTCGGACAAGAACATTTGTGGTGGTTAATTCCCCACAAGGATGACTAACGACTAACATTTCTGTATAGTCCTTAGGGTATTCTTGTGCGCTAATATTTTGCAGGCAGCATGTGGAACGCGACGAAGAACAAGCTCAAGAAGCTCAGCCCTCCAGTTCTAGGTGTTCGCATGGATCGTCGTCCTCCCGGGACACTATGTTGGTTGACTCAAGTCACCAGGACAGTGATTCCCAGGAGAACCCAACCCCTCCAGTGACTAGAACCCGAGCTTAGAGTCGTCCTCATGTCCTAACCTCAGTCGATCAGATCGTGGCAAGGAACGACAACGAGAGGGAGGCGCTAGAGCTCTTGAAGAAGCAAACCTACTGCCACGTAAAGATCTTCAATTCCCATATTCATGATGAAGATGGGTCTGAACCCAGACATGATCCGCACGTTCAGCTACGGGTCTGAACCCAGACATGATCCGCACGTTCAGCTACGATGGTACAACTTTGCCGATGTCCAGGAGACAAGTTCGAAACTCTTAACCATGGATTTTCTCATGTCTCTTAGCTATGAAGAAACTGCAAAAACAATCAAAATTTACTTTCGTTTCTTCGAGGTGCAATATGAATTAATGGCAAAAGAACTTACTGTTGCTTTAGGCTTTGACAAGAAATGTCTGCTCGATCCTGCTCTTTTAGTTAAAAATCATAAGTATGATTGTGCAACATGGTGGAATGAAATTTCTGAAGAACCTGTGAATAGTAAAAATAGCATAGTATCTATCCATACCCTACTCTCAGGATGTTGGCCAAATGGATTTGCATGGTCGTGCACCCCGAGCTGCAATGTCTCTTTGCCATGGCCAAGAAAATCAAGTTCTCTCCTGTCTTGAGCATGCTTGCTCGTTGGCAGAAGATGATCGCTGGTAAGGGGCCCATCGACATAACCTCTTTGGTCACGCGTATTGCTACGCATGTCGGTGCCCTGGAAGACGCCACTGTCACTTACTTGCCTCTGACAGAGGGGTATCAACAAAAGGTAGACCTTGAGCATTTTGTGTAGGGGCACATGATGCACGAGGGACCCGGCCATAGTTCTATATGTGTTACCCTGGGTATGAAAGAGAGATCGAGCTCCCATGCCCGAACCTCTCTCTCTACTCGGTCAAGAAATTACTCTTGCAGATGCAGATGAAGGAGCCAGCCCGTCACAGTGTTGCCGGACCAACAACACAGCAACAGGTTCGGCTTGGTACACAGCAGGAGCAGGCAGGGCCATCACACCAGGCAGGAACCTCCTATATGAACTTCGAGCAGACATACGAGTACTATACTCACAGGGGCACGAGCACTGCCGGAGGAAGCAAGGAGTACGACGAGGAGCAAGGACCCTATTACCGCGCAGGTATGCATGTGTCTTATGGTCCGCAGGTGGGTCCGTCCAGCTCGGCGCCATACAAGTTTGAGGACCCTATCATGCAGGGAATCATGGACATCATGACTCGGATCACCAACCTGGGTCAGTAGCAGGAGCAGTTCGGCCAGGACCTTGCCCACAACACCGACCTCACTCAGCAGATCTGGGGGATGAACTCCTCCATACTCAAGGACACCTCCAGAATCTTCACCTACCTAGGCCTCGATGCCAACAAGCGTCCACCTCAGCAGCCGCCACCATATCCATATCCATATCCACCACCTCACTACCCATATCCATAGCCACAACAGCAGTACGACCCACAACAGCAGCAACAGAGTTACCCACAACAGTACTATCCGTACCCTCCAGTATTATCCATATCCGCCGCCTTACCCATACCCACAACAGCCACAAGATCCAAACCAGCAGAACTGAGCTTCATCGAAGCTTGGAGGAGTATTCAGGTAAGTCGTATGTCCCGTCTTTTGTTCGGAAGCTACCATGCTAAGAAATATATATTACCTGAATAAAACTCCCAACTCATATGCGTAAAAATCCAAGTAAAACTCTACCGTCGGAAATGATGAATAGTTGCTCTGTTTATGCCTTGCAAGTACCTCGTTCATAGATTGTTAGTCTCTCTGTTCTTCGGAGGAAAACCCTCGGCAACAGAAAACTCACGATCAAAACCAGTCTGTCCATACAAGGGAAAACACCAACGGATATAGGGCACGCAGGCCATTCGGAGTCAACTCCCAAATGTGCTGGACCTGAGGTCCGACTCGACCGAACCAAACCAAATATCTAATTATTGACTTGACACAGAAACATACAACTAGACAAAACTGACCGAACAGGACTCTAGTTGATTAAACAAATGAACCAGCTAACAAGGCCATATGCGTCACTTTGGAACATATTAAAATAATTGCGGCACCAATTCTAATTACCCTATCTTGGTCATTTTAGCACGCAGCCTTGCATATAGACCAACCTGAGATTTGTATGCATTCTTTCCTTGCTTCCTTTCTTTCTCACGTATACCAGCTCCAATAAATAAATTGTTGTATGGTACAACTGAGGCATTCACATCAAATAAAAATGAACCAATCTTCATAAACGAATTTGTTATTGTTCCAGATTCTTTTGCAAGTCTAGAAACAAACAACTTGATGAGTCATTGGCTCATCGGCCCGCTGCCGAGGTCCCGCCGTATCCGCCTGCAGCGCCGCCTCCAGTGCCTCCCGCCGTGACGGCCGCTGAACGGCACGCAACGACGGCCATCGCCGCCATCTGCACTCGCCCGCTGGTGCTTGCAACGCTGCCCGCAACGGCTGCCCGCCCTTGCCTCAGTGTTCTGCACTGGCAGCAGTACGGTGTCGCCTAGTGCAGGGCGCCCACGCAAGGAGGCAGGACAAAGGCGGCTGTCATAATTGCTGGTCTAAAAGCCGGCTGGTTTCGGCTGGTTCAATAGTATTCTGTGAGAGAGAATAAGCCGAAAGAAGCCGGCTGGTGTTGATGCTGGTACTGCTGGCCAGCAGAACAGAGTGATTATGTTTTTATTTACTGTTTTATGATATATATAATTGTTTATTTTTTTTAGATTAAGGAAAAGTTCCGGCCTTGAACATTCAGAGTGAATGTCTACAGTCAAGGTCTTACAAACCCAGCATTTAAGCTGCCAACACACTCTCAACGACACCAAATGCAACTAACAGTTGCCAGAACCAACCTGTTGGCGCTAAAAATCAGCCAGGAATCGGCCGATGGTCTTCAGCGTCGGACACACGACCCGGGAGAATCTGCTTAGCTCCTGTTCGGGTTATTGCCCTGGTGCGGTTCGCGCGGCGTGCCAGTCAATCTGACCTGTCCCGATCGGCTGGGGTTCCGATCTGTCCCGAAAAGCGTATCGGTGAATCGGCCGATTTGCTATGAAGATGACCGGCTATGGATCAGCCGATAATCACGTAATAATTGCAAAAGAAAACTGCTGGAGCGTCTTAAACAATTATTACAGATGCAACACTTGAGATAGAGCTAATCGGCTATCTGACGATGAACGAGGAAGAGCGATGATAAAGCCGATAATTCCAATCTCAAGCTGGATAACTGGTGATAATACTAGAACAATAGGTAAAACCTATAATTCTAGTAAATATCGATAACTGGTAAATAAATCTAAACGAAACCACAGCGATGCGCCCGTGGTTAAAGCTCAGATATTACTCGATAAGCGGAACCTACCAATTGGTCGGAGATCGAGTCGATGCAGCCCTGCCAATCTGTACGAACTCGTGAAAGAAGAAAAAGTATTGGCGAAGTCGCCGATTTGAAAGTAAAGTACTATGAAAAAAGTAGATGTGTTTGTATTGATTGATTGTTGTGTTTACAAAGCCCTAGCGACTCCTATTTTTACCCTAGAACCAGGACTTCTGGTCGATTACGACTTGTTACAATCTTATTTTAAACAGAAAAACTACTATATCTATAATATTTCTATAAAGGAAACGGACTCCCGCAGAATCTTCCGCCGCTGTCTCCTAATCCAATCAGGACTTTTTTCATTGCTTCTCGACCGAATCAGCATCGCTCCGTTGACCAACATCACGCCACTTTTGACCGGGATCCTCTATTTTGGTTCCAATTTGTTGGCGCAAGTCGCATCACCAATCGGCCGATTCCCAACTGTTACCTCAATCGGCCGATTCTTTACTGTAGCCTTTAGATCTGCCGCATCGGCCAATCTCTTCTCCTGACGCCGATTCAACACGTGTCAAAATCCGGCGTCAACACATGCCCCCCAGTTTCGGAGTAAAACATAACTTTTACTACGAAACTCTTTCTTTAATCTCTTTTCTCCGAAACGAGCGCAGTAAAAATCTCCTTCCGTTTCGCGGTCTTCTACATAATGATTGCAATCTTCTCGGACCGGGCGCTCGTGACGACTGTTCCCCTGGAATTCGTGTAGACAGCGCGGCAAAAATCCCGCCTTTGCCCTTTCTCTCTCGGATTGTCCTTAAGTACCGGCATTCTCCGCCTTCCTTTCTCCACGGGCCTAGTAATCTCCTCTTGCGAACCACTGTTCATCTTCTTCCTGAGCCCTCTCGATCTCCAACCGCTCCCCTCGGCGATCTCGCCTGCGACCTGCTCCACCCTTCTAATGGCGGCGCCATCAGCAACTTCTCCAACCACGGTGGTTCCGTCGGCATCCCCCTCAGCGACGGCGGCCCCATCGGCGGCTCAACTGGCGGCTCCATCGGCGATGATGAGCTTCATTCCGGAGGTAATCTTCCGAAATTTCCCCCTTTTCTACTGTTCAAGTATTTTCTGGGCCCATTCTCAGTTTTTTCTTTCTTCCTTCTTTTTAGGCATTTAGGCACCAGATTACTATTCCTCTTTCAGAATCCTCCGAACTTGCCCCATGGGGAATCCTGATCCAACCGACTTGATCAACCTAAAAACTCACAGAATTCCGTTTAAGCAATCGCCCATGGATTTAGGTCAGTGGGCAGGTACCTTTAGATCTTGGCCGAATGAGACCCCTGGCTGGAGAGAATGGTACCACAGAGTAGCCAAGTCTAGAAGAGTTCAGTGGGATGAACTGAAGATCGGCCAATGCATTGATCTCTCTCTGTCCCAGATGGAGAAAAATGAGCCCTTAGTAAAAGCAACCTCTTACTTCTGGTCCGACGCACTCAACGCGTTCCTTTTTGGACATGGACCCATGACTCCAACCTTGGCCGATGTTCTGATGCTGACCGGCCTTGATATCTCCTCTTCTGATACCCCCTTTGACTATCTGATTAAACCGTCTCATCGGCTAGAAACCAAAGGAATCGGCGGATGGAAGGGGTACATCAACAAGAATATGAGGACTAGGACAGTTTTAGAGAGAGAACATACTGCGTTTCTGATGATATGGCTAGAGAAACACTTTTTCTGTGGCAGAGCAGTCGGTCCTTCATCTAATACCCAAGCCCTGGCAGAAGCTCTGTCACTAGGATCGGCCGTCCCCCTTGGGAAGCATCTATTAGGATCGGCCTATCATATGATGCACCAAATCGGCGTCAGATTGTCAAAAGGGGAGCCGATTGGCAATCCTAGTGGCCCCTGGTGGTTTATCACCCTCTGGCTCAACTTATATATGAGCAAGGTCTCCCAGCAACAAATAGAGACCAAGACTTTCCCCAACATTGAGTCAGAGGAAAACCCCACCATCCGACGATGCTGCACATCTTTTGGAGAAGCGGCATCGGCCTTCCCTGGCTGTCAATTCACTGCTACCCGAACGGCCGAATACTTCAGATGCTTCTACGTCGGCTTCAGTGAAGAGACGATCAGTTGGTATCCATATCAGACAGTAGGGCCGATTTTCGAGCTTCCTGTCTGCTACGATTTATCTTCCCATACCTTTGACAGTGATCTTATGGATATCCTGATCAAGCCAGGGATTCTACCGGCCAATTTCTTCTTTGAAAAGGATTCCCCCACCTACGAGTTTTATAATCCATCGGCTGCAGCAAGGCAACTAGGCTTTGGTCAACTGCCGATTCAGGTCTATTTTGCCGGTCAAGCAAAATTTCGAGATGAGCTGACCAAGAGCCTCGACTACAATCGGTTGTGCAACTTGGTGCCAGATTCTAGTACCATTGACCTGAACAACTGGATAGTGGCCCCTTTTGCCGTTCAGCAGTTCAAACTGTGGTGGGCAGAATGGAAGCAATACCTCTTCTGCATATCCCCATCAACATATTGCAACATTCTGGACCCAGAAAACATCGATCCAAGTGCAGCGGTATGACCTTTCTCCCAGCCGATTTCACTATTATTTCTTTCCATGCTATAATCTTACCGTTAACTTGTGTTTATTTCTTCAGTCTGAAAGCCAAGTCCCTCCGATGCGGAGCCGAAGTGGCAGGCCGATAGAGAGCGATCGTCCATATACGCCATATCCACTCATCGGCTATCACGCTCCAACCATCAAGGACATCACTAGCGGCCGATGGAAACGAACGCCGAAAAGGCCAACCTTGAAGACGACAAGCCGTTGAGTGCGTGCCCGCATCGGACCGACTGACCAATCGGCAGTAGTATCGGCTGAAACCCCAATTCCTCCAGTCTTGCCGACTACTGAGATAGCCAATCCACAAACTGCCGCAGAAGTCGGATCGGCCGCGGCATCACTGCTGGTGGAAGCTATTCAGGTAACCTTGCATACCTCACATATCTTTAAGTGCTCTATCAATATTAACTTCCCCCTTCTGCCAGGCTGCACAGGCCACCCCGGTGCAATCCCCACAGCAATCGGCCACGTCCCAAGCGGAAGCTGAAATGCCAGCGACCCTTCTCATCGAGGTGGATAATCTCTTAACTCAATTTCTCGACATTCAGAAGACTAACTGACTCTGATGCAGGCCGATTTGGGTGCGTCGACTGTACCCCCACAACAAACATCGGCCGGAAGACCAACAGAGGTATGGAAAATATCTCATATCATCCTACTCAATTATCCATAGTATACTCATAGAATCTGTTTTACATACCTTTTCAGGAAGCTGGCCCAAGCAGAGCGTTGATAGTTGTCGAGTCCTCTTCTTCTGATGAGCCGATTGCACCTGTTCCTGAGATGAGGGAAGCACTCCCATCGGCGCAAGCAAGAGATATCCGCTTCAAAGAGGTAATAAACTTCTCACCGGAATCGGCCGATCCCCTTTTACTGCTTGCTAACTCTTGTCTTTATTCTTCCGCAGGAACAAGACACTCCCAACAATAGCCTTTTCTCCTTTGCGGTCTCCTTGCCCGATGATGACGAAGTTGCCTCACGCCAAGTTCCGTCGAGCTCGATTTCTGATGATGTCCGCGCCAAGCTCGAGAGCATGCGGACCCTCCTCCAGGATGATATCGGCCGATTAGTGGAAGATGCTTCGCCGATTCGGCGGCTTCTCCGTGACATCAGAGACCGAATTCCGGAGGAAGCAACAGAAACTTTGGAACCTGCTGCATATATAGAATCGATACAAACCTCAGTGTTCAGGGCCCTGCGTCATATGGCCGATCATGCCCAGCTAGCAAAAACCCGGGAGGAAGCCGATTCCTACAAGCACCGAGCCCAAGAGGTACACCAACGGATCAACTTCCTCGAGAGCTCTCGCCCGGATATCGTCGGCACGATAGATCGCCTCAAACGGAGGAGAGCAGAGCTAGCCAAAGAAATGGAGCAAGTAACCAAAGACATAGCTGCTGAAGAAAAGAAGCTTCAAGAGCTCCCATCCGTCATCGCCGGGCTGAAACAAGAAAGATAGGACCTGGCTTGTGAAGCGATAAGACTTCATCACCATATGCTGGAAATACCTGGATCGGCCGACGACGACCAAAGAGTATTAGACTCGGCCGATCAGATTAGGCAACGAGCTGTCGCTACTATAGATGCCCTTCTTGGGTTGTAAAGAATCTTGTAAACATTTAATGCTCTCTCAATGTTGATGCGCCGATTTGATCTTGGACCACTTCCTTTGGCAGATTTGCATTTATGAACGCTTTTACTCCGATAGGACGTGTCCCACTATCTCTTTACCTCCTTCTCTCTATAAGTACGAGACCCCACACCGTCTCCAGAGGCATATGCGTCACCCATCTTCTCTCCCTCCAACAACTGGATCTTTATTCTCCCAAACTGGACATCAAGATGTCTTCTTTATCTTCTTCCTCCTCTGTTAATCAGGTACGAACCCTCCTCTATTTCTCCCCTTGACATCTCAGTCGTTCTGACGCTGAGTAGCTTTTCATCTCTCTTTAGCCAAAACGTCTCAGTTCCGGTCTAGAACGAGCGGTCGAAGTTATGCATTCAGACGAACCACTGTCGCAGGCAGACATAGATCTGATAAGAGCTCATTCTGAAGAACTTAAAGATCATGTTCCTGTTGTTGTCCAGAACTACTGGGACCGTATAAACGCTCACTGCCCCAAACGACTGCCAGCTGAAAGGAGTCCTCCACTCCCTCATCAAATCGAGACTGAAGCCACCATGGAGAATCTGAAGGAGAAGACCACCTACCTCCTGATAAAACTGGGCCGGATCGAGAGAGAAATCAACAGAAAGCGTAATTAATAGATATATTGGTACTTTTTATCCTAAGGGCGACTTGTACCATGTCGGCCATGTACTCTGTTGTTTCCGTCAAATAATGAATTGATCAGACCAAACCAAAATGTTTCCTCCTTAAGGCGATGTCATTCTTACATCGGCTATGTAGACAAGAGCCGATAGGAGTCGGCCATGTTATCTTGATGTATCTTACTGCAAGTTATGCATCTACCCAAATGCTTGGACAGTACCTCTACAGATATCTTCCATTTAAAGCTCTCGGGAATTCTTCCCCTTCAATAGTTTCTAGAATATATGCATTTCCCGGAGCACACCGGCCGATTCTGTACGGCCCTTCCCAAGTGGGCGACCATTTACCGAATTTGGGATCTTTAGACCCTATCGGCAGTACCAACTTCCATACCAAATCTCCCTGGGAGAATTGTTTAACTCTGACCTTTTTGTCATACCATCTGGCCACCCTTTTCTTGTTTTCTTCTATGCTAATCAGGGCTCTCAACCGCTGACCCGCCGAGTCATCGAGCTCATTCTTCATGAGGAAGGAATAGTCATCGGCCGTCAACTGATCTTGAAGCGATACACGCCTTGACCCCATCCTTAATTCCCAAGGCAAGACTACCTCGTGACCATATACTAGCTGATAAGGAGATATTTTAGTGGCTCCGTGGCAAGCCATCCTATAAGCCCATAGAGATTCAGCCAAGGACATGTGCCACTTTTTGGGTTGTTCCTCTATCTTCCTCTTGATCAACTTGATTATCCCCTTATTGGACGATTCGGCCTGGCCATTGGCTTGAGCATAATATGGAGAAGAATTTAATAATTTAATCCCCATATCGGCGGCGAATTCTCCAAATTCTCCAGAGGTGAACATCGTTCCTTGATCAGTTGTGATAGTCGGAGGAATACCGAATCGATAAACAATATGATTCTTAACGAACTCAATCATATCGGCCGATGTCACGTTCCTTAAAGGAACTGCCTCCACCCACTTAGTAAAATAATCGGTGGCTACCAATATAAATTTATGCCCTTTGCTCGATGGAGGGTGAATCTGTCCGATGAGATCTATTCCCCAACCTCTGAATGGCCATGGCTTGATTACTAGATTCATAGCCGAAGCTAGCGCGCGCTGCACATTGCCAAACTTCTGACAGTCTTGGCAACCTTTATAATATTTGAAACAATCCTCAAGAATCGTTGGCCAATAATACCCATTGTTTCTGATCATCCATTTCATCTTGTGAGCCGATTGATGGGCTCCACATACGCCTGCATGGATTTCCCCCATCCGGACCTTTGCTTCTTCTGTTCCCACGCATTTGAGAAGAACCCCATCAATCGTCCGGTAAAATAAATCATCTTCAAGTAACACATATTCTGTGGCCTGGAAACGGACTCGCCGATCCACTTTCTGAGACGGGTCCTTCAAGTAATCGGCAATCTCCTTTCGCCAATCATCGGCCGCGAGCTCCAAAATCATAGCTCCTTGAATCGGCCAATATCCGGACGCGTGTTGGGCCAGCCTGTTGGCCTCCTCATTATAATTTCTAGGGATATGCTCAATTATTGCAGACTTGAATTCCTTTAGCAGCTGGAGGCAATCTTCATAATAAATCCTCAAGATATCATCTTTGCATTCAGATTTCCCCGTTAATTGATCTACGATGAGCATGGAATCCCCAAAAATCTTGACAGCATCAGCTTCGACTTCCCTTAATAATTGGATACCTTTTAGGATGGCTCGATATTCCGCCTGGTTATTGGTTGCGGATGCTTCTATCGGCAGAGAGAAATCATAACTTGCCCCCCGAGGCGATACAAGAACGATGCTGATTCCTGATCCGGCCCCACACGAAGAACCATCGAAGTACAGAGTCCATGGAACCGGTTCAACGACGGCAACTTCCGGTCCACAATGTTGGGCTACAAAATCGGCCATGACTTGACCCTTGACAGCTTTGGCCGATTCATACCTTAAGTCAAACTCTGACAGAGCGAGGATCCATTTTCCAATCCGTCCTTTCAAAATCGGCAGTGATAGCATATACTTCACCACATCATCTTTGCATACCACTATGCACTCTGCCGATAACAAATAGTGCCTGAGCTTGGTGCACGAGAAGTATAAACACAGGCACAGCCATTCCACCGGGGAATATCTTGTTTCGGCGTCCAGGAGTCTTCTGCTGACATAATATACCACTCGTTCTTTCCCTTCGAACTCCTGTACCAACGCCAATCCAATAGCTTGTTCATCAGCCGATAAGTATAATTTGAACGGCTTACCAGGCTGTGGCGGAACTAACACCGGAGGTGAAATCAAATATTGCTTGATATCCTCTAACGCTCTGTGTTGTTCTTCTCCCCATACGAATTCCTGGTCGGGCTTCAATTTCAACAAAGGAGTGAAAGCTCGAATACGCCCGGATAGGTTGGATATGAATCTTCTGATAAAATTGACTTTGCCGATGAGGGATTGCAGCTCAGTTTTATTCTGTGGGGCTACGACTTTGTTGATGGCGTCTATGGTCTTCCGATTAACCTCTATCCCGCGCTCATGGACCATGAATCCTAAGAATTGCCCGGCCGATACACCGAATGCACATTTGTTCGGGTTCATTTTCAACCCATGCTTCCATGTGCACTCCAGTACCTCTTGTAAATCGGCCAGATGTTCCTGATGACCTTTTGACTTGACCACAACATCATCTATGTAAATTTCCACCGATGCACCAATGAGCTTGTGAAAGATATAGTTCATGGCCCGCTGATATGTAGCACCGGCGTTCTTTAACCCAAAGGTCATTACAACCCACTCGAATAAACCAAGGTGACCTGGACACCTGAAAGCCGTTTTTGAGATATCTTCTTCGGCCATTAATATCTGATTGTACCCAGTGTTACCATCCATGAAACTGATGACTTTGTGTCCTGCGACAGCATCTATCAAGACATCGGCCGTCGGCATTGGATATCCGTCCATTGGTGTAGCCTGATTTAGGTTCCTGAAGTTGATGCATACGCACAGTTTTCTGTTTTTCTTATACACGGGTACAATATTAGAAATCCATTCGGCGTAATGGCACTACCGAATAAATCCTGCTTCAATCAACCTTGTGATCTCGGCCTTTATATCAGGTAGAATTTTGGGGTTGCACCGTCGTGCAGGCTGCTGATATGGCCGATATCCTGATTTTATAGGTAATCGGTGTTCAACAATAGACCGGTCTAGGCCAAGCATCTCATGGTATTCCCAAGCAAAGCAATCCTTCAATTCTTTTAATAAACTTATCAATTTACACTTATATCCAGGATCCAAGTTAGCTCTAATATACGTCGACCTTGGTTTGCTACCATCTCTCAAATCCACCATCTCTAATGAATCGGCCGACGTAAACCCATGCCCAAGCTTTCCGTCTTCTCGGATGAACTGATCCATCTATTCTGAATCTTCAGAGCCGACTGCTTGGATCGGCTGTAGACCGAAATCGGATACTTTCAGGAAGTCAGTGTCCCAAGTCCTGCTGGATATACACCTGACGTGTTCACAGCTCCACTGTTGCATGTCGGCCGCTGCGATGCTGTAGGCGGAATCGGCGATGACTATTTCTGTACTGTCGTCGACCCATTGCACTAGGCATTGGTGCATTGTAGATGGGACACAGCAATTCGCATGTATCCAGTCGCGACCGAGCAACATGTTGTAGGACCCCTTACCATTAATAACGAAAAAGGTAGTAGGAAGGGTCTTAGTGCCGATGGTGAGGTCGACGCAGAGCGCTCCACGGGCGGGAGACACGTTGCCTTCAAAGTCCTTGAGCATCATGTCCGTCTTGGTCAGATCTTCATCGCTCTTGCCTAGCTTGCGGAACATGGCATACGGCATGATGTTGACTGCGGCGCCTCCATCCACTAGTAGTCTGGTGATGGGTCATCCGTTAACGTAGCCTTTGAGAAACAGCGCCTTAAGATGTTGCCGTTTTTCTTCTTCTGGTTTCTCAAAAGTAGCCGTCATCGGCTCTAACACCAGTTGCGCCATTTGCTCTTCCACTCTTGTCGCTTTGTCTCGATCGTCAGGCGCCATCAATTCCATCAGCAATATGAACACCATGTTGATGTCAGCTGCTGATTCTTGACTGTTCGCTTCCTTGCTGTTGTTTTTCTTGGGGCGCCAGACCCGAGACTTGACGTTTCTCTTTTTCAGCACCTGCCTCTACTCTTCTTCTTGTTGCTCCCACTGGCGCATGCGTTGGATCCTCCGTTTCTGGGATTTGGATAGTCCATCGGGGCACCATCTGGGGTTTACTAGTTTGGCCGATGATCTGGCATGCTCCCAATCTGGTTCCCTACCTAGGGGGTTTTCATCTGACACCCTGTCATCAGCCATCTCTTCCAACCGATCGTGTACGCTGGCTCTGCCCCCCAGTCGATCCTGTTGGTTGATCCTGCCTTTCGACCGGTGATACCGGTCAACTGTGCCCCCCAGCCGATCATGCACTGAAAGGCGTCGTCCTTCTTGTTCGCGCCAATTTCTGCTGATCGGCTCTGATTCTCTGTCTCTGGAGCGTGATCTTTTGAACGGGCGATCGTTGCGGTTTAACCCGTTGCACTCAGGACAGTTATCGGCTGATGGCAATCGAAGGTCATTTTCCCAACAATGAATGAAGAAAGGACATTGCCAATGATCCTCATTTCGACGTATCTTCTCCTCGTGGCATCTTGACTGTTCCTGCTGCCGCCGATATTTGCTGATCAAGAATTGGGAAGTGATGGGTTTATGTGATCGTCCCGATCCTTCACCCTTGTCTTCAGCCCGCCTTTTCCCTTTGACTTCATCCGCTGTGACTTGCTTCCTGGGATCCACGGCGCCGCTTCTTCTTGCCGATTCCGACGTCAGCACCTTGGTTTGAAGTGAGTTTTTTCCCGTGTCAACCATGTTGGCTGGGAAAGGATGCTGATCTATCTTCATCGGCTTTGCCAGTTTGGCCGGTGTTTCAAACTTGAGCCTTCCCTGCTCGATGGCCGATTGTATCTGCTGACGGAAGATCTTGCACTCATTGGTGTCATGAGATGTAGCATTGTGCCATTTGCAGTACTTCATCTTTTTAAGCTGATCGGCCGAAGGGATGGTATGGTATGGAGATAGCTTGATCTGCCCTTCCTGGAGTAATAAGTCAAAAATCTTATCGGCCTTTGATGTGTCAAAGCCGAATGCCTCTGGTTCTTTCTTTCCGAAAGGGCACGATATTGGCTTCTTGCCTTTTACCCATTCTGCTAGGCCGATTTCTTCCTCTCCCTCCGATTCAGATCCTTCCAGATATGCCACCTTTTTCTGGAAATTCCTCCGCTGCTCAAACAGACGGACTTCCTGACCTGCCAATCGGTGAACGATCTGGCTTAGGCTTTCAAATTCTTGTGAGGCATACTTTTCCTTTATTTGTGGCAAGAGGCCTTGGAAAGCAATATCGGCCAACTGGGCATCAGTCAGAGCCAGATTATAGCATTTGTTCCTGATTTCTCTGAACCTCTGTATGTACCCAGTTACTGGTTCGTCGCTCCTCTGCCTGAGGCTGGTCAAATCTGAGAGCTTCATCTCATGTACTCCTGCGTAGAAGTACTTATGGAACTGCTTTTCTAGATCGGCCCAAGTAACAATGGAATTAGGTGGTAAAGTGGTGAACCACTGGAAGGCCGATCCAGACAGAGACGACGAAAACACACCCACCCTCAGAGCATCTTGCGTGGCGGCTTCCCCGCACTGGATGATGAATCTGTTAATATGCTCCACGGTAGATGTGTCGTCCAGCCCCGAAAACTTGGTAAAATCAGGCACCTTGTACCGGTGGGGAAACGGCAGCAGGTCGTAGGCGATGGGTATGGCGTCTTGTATGTATAAGTCTGTACTTTTGGCTTCAACCCAAATTGGTCCTGAATCACCTCTGCTATTCTTGCCGTCCAATCCACCTGCTGCTGATGAACAGTCGTTCGAGGTACCGGCACATGTTGGAGGATTGACGGTGGTACGGCCGGATGATGGATCGAAGTATGCGGCAAATTCTGTTGCGTCATGGCCGTATGAGCAGTCGACAGTTGATGGCGAAGCGAATCCGCCGCCCCGTCGTACATCATCATCGGCGCCATGCTTCGGAGTGCCTCTACAGCGCCTGTCCCCCTGCCGATTTCTGACGGGACTGGTTGATACTGAGGGACTGTCGGCCGGACGGCCGATTGGAACGGCGCCTGGATTGGATAGCTCCCATGTCCGGTTGATTGATCGGAAAAAGCAGCCGTCGCCGATGCCCCCCAGGGTACTGAGTTTGTGGGCAGCGATTGCAGAGAAGCAATCTGGACAGGCTGAAGCGGTGCTTGCGATGGGAAACATGGTGCACCGTTGTACCTTGGAGACACTGGAGGCAGAGGAGTGTTGTATCCCTCTCGTTGCGTCGACATCGGCTGAGGAGCCGAGTGGGACGTGCCTGGTGAGCTTCTGGCTGGAGGTGCAATCGGCGGGGCATACGCTGGCCCCTGATATCCTTGGGCTGCTCCGCTGACCAGACAGCTGATGACGGCGTTATACACCGTATTGGTCATCATCAAGGATTGGTCGATGAAAGCCTGATAGACAGATTGTTGGATCATATCGGACATCTTGCCTGAATCCTCAGCAATGGTGATATGGCGGGGAACTGGAAGAGGAGCTTTCTTGACTGCCTCCCCGCTTCTGGTACGACTGAACGACTGCAGATACATTCTTTTGTAATCTTCCAGATGTTTAGCCAGCTCTTCCTTCTGGTCGTCCTTGAGATCCGCTTCTGTGACCTCAATGATGTTGCTTTCGGAAACTTCTGCGTTCTTTGACATATTGGATCTTGAAGTTGGTCCCACCGGGCGTGCCAAAAGTGTGTTGGCGCTAAAAATCGGCCAGGAATCGGCCGATGGTCTTCAGCGTCGGACACACGACCCGGGAGAATCTGCTTAGCCCCTGTTCGGGTTATTGCCCTGGTGCGGTTCGCGCGGCGTGCCAGTCAATCTGACCTGTTGATTGACAAAGAAATAAAAGTATTAAATTTCGGGCGTCCCGATCGGCTGGGGTTCTGATCTGTCCCGAAGAGCGTATCGGCGAATCGGCCGATTTGCTATGAAGATGACCGGCTGTGGATCAGCCGATAATCATGTAATAATTGCAAAAGAAAACTGCTGGAGCATCTTAAACAATTATTACAGATGCAACACTTAAGATAGAGCTAATCGGCTAGGTGACGATGAACGAGGAAGAGCGATGATAAAGCCGATAATTCCAATCTCAAGCTGGATAACTGTTGATAATACTAGAACAACAGGTAAAACCTATAATTCTAGTAAATATCGATAACTGGTGAATAAATCTAAACGAAACCACAGCGATGCGCCCGTGGTTAAAGCTCAGATATTACTCGATAAGCGGAACCTACCAATTGGCAAGAGATCGAGTTGATGCAGCCCTGCCAATCCGTACGAACTCGTGAAAGAAGAAAAAGTATTGGCGAAGTCGCTGACTTGAAAGTAAAGTACTATGAAAAAAGTAGATGTGTTTGTATTGATTGATTGTTGTGTTTACAAAGCCCTGGCGACTCCTATTTATACCCTAGAACTAGGACTCCTGGTCGATTACGACTTGTTACAATCTTATTTTAAACAGAAAAACTACTATATCTATAATATTTCTATAAAGGAAACAGACTCCCGCAAAATCTTCCGCCGCCGTCTCCTAATCCGATCAGGACTTTTTCCATTGCTTCTCGACCGAATCAGCATCGCTCCGTTGACCAACATCAGGCCACTTTTGACCGGGATCCTCTGTTGTGGTCCAATCTGTTGGCACAAGTCACATCACCAATCGGCCGATTCCCAACTGTTACCTCAATCGGCCGATTCTTTACTGTAGCCTTTAGATCTGCCGCATCGGCCAATCTCTTTTCCTGACGCCGATTCAACACGTGTCAAAATCCGGCGTCAACACAACCCAACAGCTCCACCAACCATAGTTCGACACAAGACAAAAATGAACCGAAGATTGATTAAAGCACACTAGGAGCTCCAATCCCGCTCCTGAAATTCCAACCATGCTTGCTGTAAAACGCCATGGTAGTGCTCTCCAAAATGCAGCTCTTCTTCTTCAGAGACGTCTTCTCTTCCTCTTTAGACAGTTGGGACCAGCACCTTGCCCAATATGTCCCTTTGAAATTACCTGCAAATAAGAGTTAGGAACGGTCTTCTGAAAGACGACATCATTTCTACTCAACCAAATTGCCCAACAAAGAGCCGATGCCGCCACAAGAATTTGTTTTCTAAGCTTTCTAGAAAAATTTCCAAGCCAAGAACCCAACAAAGAGGAAATACTTGTGGGTGGTTGAATACCAAACGAGATGTACACCGCATTCCAAATGAACCTAGCCACATGACAATCAAAGAATAAATGTTGTATAGTCTCGTTAGAGCTACAAAAGCAACATTTAGTGTCACCTTTCCAATTTCGTTAGAATGACCCCTTTTTTCAAATACCACAATTTTTTTTTATCTTGAGCGGTATCTTTAGGTCCCATGCTAGACATCCATCAGGTATATGATCAGTTTTCATCAAGTCCGAATACATAGACTTCACTGTGAAAGAGGCATGTTTAGTCAAAATCCAAACAAAGCTATCATTTTGATCTCCTAACTCCACATTCACTATCTTTGCAACCAGTTCTAGCCACATCCTCAACCTATCTCCCACTAGAGCTTGCCTGAAAGAAATGTTAAGTGGCCTAGTGCTTAGCACGTTAGCTACTTTTTGGTTCTTTATTCTAGCAATGTTGTACAGGGACGGGTACTGATGCATTAATAGTTTGTTTCCCACCCAAAGGTCTTCCCAAAATCTGCATTGATTTCCATTCCGTACTATAAATCTTCCTCGTGGTAAGAAGAATTCTTTAATATCCATTAGACCTTTCCAGAATTGAGAATCTCCTAGTTTCTTGACCACTTGAGATAACACCTTATTATCGAGGTATTTCCTCTTGAGGATGTTTTGCCACATTCCTTCTTCGTTGAGGAGTTTGAAAAGCCATTTTCTTAGCAAACAGATATTTTGAGACTCAAGGTTTGTGATACCCAAACCCCCTACACACTTAGGTGTACAAAGAATGCTCCATTTTGCAAGTCTGTATTTCTTTTGATGTTCATCACACTGCTAGAAAAATCTAGACCTGTAATAATCTAGTTTCTTGAGCACTCCCTTAGGCACTCTGAAAAGGATAGCATAAACATTGGTAAATTGGACAAAATGGAGTTAATGAGCACTAATCTCCCTCCCACTGATAAGAGTTTTCCTTTCCAGCTACTAAGGTTTTTTTGGAATCGTTCTTCTATCATGTTCCAGTTCTTGTTTGCCAACTTATGATCACTCATTGGGATCCCCAAATATTTGAAAGGAAAGCTTCCTTCTTGGCAACCAAACATCCAAGTGTAGGTTGTTACCAATCCTTTAGCATCTCCCATGCAAAACAATTCACTTTTATGGAAGTTGATTTTGAGACCAGATAACTTCTCAAAAGCACATAGTACTAGTTTCAAGTTCTTAGCTTGTTCTAAATCATTTTCTAGGAAGAGGATTCTATTTTCAAGCACCAGGCCTTTGAATTGTTTAGTATTTCACTACAAGAAACTATTTACTCTGCGACGGATTCGGAGAACGTCATGATGGATTCTTCGTGACGGATTCGGAGAACGTCGTGACATCATCTGTGAGGATTTGCGAATTTTCGTCACAGATCTACAAATAGCCCATTCGGGCTTGTTTGAATTGATCCTACGACATCCTAACTTGGAATCACCACCCCTACTACTGAGCCACATGTTCCTTGGTTAACATTCTTTATGCTTAGTATCTTTTAACATTCTCAACCCCGAGGCAAGGAAGCCACATCAGCCGGCCGCTTACCCGCCATGTCACCCAGCCACCGCACGCCCAATGAATATTGGGCAAAAAATTCAGCGTGGGTGGGTTTCGAACCCAGGTTACGAAGGCAAGGATCCAGCGCCTTTCCACTACGGTACACGCATAATGGTGAATGTGTATGGTATTTTTCCATATATAAATGGAATTGATCGTGCTTTATTGGGAAAAAAGTAAAAAGAGTGCACTGCAGGAATCAAACACGGGTCTTTGCGGGTAAGACTCAGGAACCTTACCACCACGCTACCAAGCCGTTGGGTGATGGGGTGGACGCATTAGCTTATTTATCTAGCCTAGCAACTTGGCCCTACTATAATGACGAACAGATGTGTGATTCATCATTTTTCTTTTTAATCTGAAATTAAAATTTATAATTAGTATTTCTCTCTCTCTTAAGAACTCCAAATTTGATGTGGTTTGTTTCTAAATTTTTCTAAGAAATATTATGTTTTAGTTAATGCTGTTTTGTGTATGTTAATCACTATTTCTTGATTATTTTTTAAATAATATGTTTTCTTCCGACTAAATAGAGAATGAAAAATATGTTTTTGCATAACAATTGCTAATATAACTTGATATTTTCTAATGCTATGGTCAACATAAGGTGGTGTCTAAAATTGAGGTGCATATGAGTTGAAATATGTTAGGAGGTATTCAAATCTCAAAGTTTAGCTTGAGTTGTATGAAACAATATGAAAGATCAACCTATTTTATGAACAATGTATACATCAGATTTGTAAAATCTTTTAAAAAATTTATGTCAAGATTATACAACAATAAAATGATTTCATGACAATTTTCAGAATCCTTGGATAAGTTTTAGGTATTATTATTATTATTATTATTATTATTATTATTATAAGGATGCAACTAGAAGTTGGAATTATTCCTAGTAAACATTTGAAACTTTTAGCTATTTTCAAGATATAAGATATAATAGAATAGATATAATTGAAATATATTTTTAAGAATTTTTTAAAATATTATTTGAGATACATGCAGTTCAAATTGTAATTATTTTCAATAAACATGCAGAAATTCATTTAAACTGTTGAAAATAGGAAATGAGTTAGAAAATTATTGATATTTCTGTAGCCTATTGTATATGAAAATATATCATTATATATAACATAATTGTTTTTGTATGTTACTTCACGATGATGCAATAAAATGGAAAAGAAAAAGAAAAATATTATTCAGAGGAGGAATGAAATATGGCCCATATCGGCTCAAATGACCCAACTATTTTCAGCCGTCCATCGCTGATTCAATGGCTCTGATCGCATTCGCATAGTATATAACCAACTGCATCCAGTTCAAACCCTAGCTCCTACTCCTCCCGCACATATTTCATTCTGCAAAAGGAGTCCGATCAACTTCTCGCACAATCAATATTTTCAATGAGCTACTAGCGTCCGGACGTCTGATCCATCGACGCTCGATTGCCCCAACGGTAACATGAAAAAGTAGTAAATGCAATATATGAAAAAACAGCTGCAACAGTGAAAGCCAACGTGTACAACGTTCAAAAATCAAATACGTCTTTGCTATCGAATCCAGGATAAAATTCTCACCTCAACATTTGCAACATGTTTCTTGCAACATTCATCAAAATAGCAAGAGGAGAAATATTGCAACATTCAAAAAATCATAATTGCAATATCTTTAAAGAATAATTATAATATCAATATCTACTATAACATACCCACTGCAACGTCCCAAGATACCTACTGCACATATATCCGTTGCAACATGAGCACCCAGTCTCACACAGCTTCACCCCTCTGCAATCTTCCGGAGTTGTCCGGCATGCCTGCTACCCGGAGCTCCCCCGACGGCCGGTGCGCGCTCGCCCTTGGCTGGGAGCGGCGACCGGGGCGGGGAAGGCGCGGGGGGTGGCGGCCCGGCCCCACCGCGTGCGCCCCGCAGTCCCCCCCTCTCCCTCCTGCTCTCTCCCTTTTAATCTCCCACGTCCGCCGCTTTCACCTCCGGCCGCGCCCCCTCCTCGCCTCCCCCGCCTCCCTCATCGCCTCCCACGCCCCCCCGGTCCTCGCTTTCCGCGCGCCGGAGCCACTGCGGCGGCGTGGAGCCCTGGCCGAGGTAGCACACGGGTGCTGCGCTGTCGACAGATCCGGCGGCGGCAGGCCTTGATCCGGCCGCCGCGAACCTAGATCCGGCGGCACGGACTCACGACCAGGCGGCCTCTCTGCTGCGGGCACCATGATGGCCTCATCTCCTCTCTCGTCGGTGGGCTCTGGTGCGTCGCGTCGCCGCGTTGGCCGCGGGAGCAAGGCAGGCGGCGCGGCCCAGGCGAAGATGCTCCTGACGGCCTTGTTCGGCGCGGGCGCCGCCCTCCTCGGGTGGCAGCACCTGCCCCTCGCCTCCCAGATTCGGAGCAAGGTCCACTCCCTCTCCTCTCCATCCTCTCGCTCCCAGACTCCATCCTCTCCAAGCCGCGGCCACCGTCTCGCTCGACCTCGCCGCCGCCACGACGGCCTTCTAGCGCTCGCGCGGCCGCAGTATGGGCTTCGGATGCAGAGCCGCGCCCCTCCTCGCCTCCCCTCGCCCCTCCCAATGGCGGCCGCGTCGAGTTCGTGGGCGCAGGCGCCGCGGTGGCCCTTGCCCCCGCGCGGCCTGCCCCTTCTATGAAGCGGCGTGCTGGAGGCTGTGGGACGCCGCCTCGATCTGATCTAGAGGAGGAGGACATGGTACGGGACTTTGTATCTCGCCGTCGGCCTCCCAGGCTACTGTAGGTCACCGTGCCAAGTTGCAGGTCCTGCGTCCTGCCCTTTTCTTCTCGATCTTATTATCATGGATTTTGCTTCATGTAGCTAACGATAGCTTTAAGTTTTGGAGGAGGGAAGTGCTGTTCTTGGTCTGCTGCTGCTCGACAAAGGGAAGCAACGCCTTCTAGGCTTTAGGTTAGGTAATTGCTGATGAATCATTCTATCACCTGCATGTTTTGCTTTTTGTTGCTCCTTTCTATTCCTGGAAAAAATTACGCACATAACATTTGATATTCATGAATGTTGGATCATGAAAAAGGGTTATACACACTAGTTTTGTTTTGCATTACCTGTATGTCATGCCAGTACCATGCCTCTACTTGTGAAGGATTAGTAGAGCACACAGTTCAAAGTTCTGCAGAAGTACTTTGCCCTGTAGTTTTTATTACTATGGATTGTTGGTTACCTCTGCAGATTGCTAAGTTTGTTGGAAAGCATTAACTTTGTATTACTTTGTACACGTGAATGGGTTCTATGACCTGTTTATTTCTGAATCCAGGAAGCCATTCTAGCAGAGTTATGTTTGTGCAGTAATTCCCTCTTCCTGATAGTGCTTTTAGTTAAATTCTCGCAGGATGATTAGCGCATCTTTGTCTGAAAGCTGCACATTGCTGTATTGATAATCTTGTGAACTAGTTGAGTTGAATTGAAAAAAAATGAGTGAATGTTAGAATATTAGAATCCCTTTTCTTAAGTGTACTTTTTCCTGCTGCATCGTTTCGTAGTATTTGCATGTTTATATTTTCTGATTTGTTGTCCTGAATCGTTACATGCTATTTTATGTGAGTTTTGATTGACTAATAATATTTTCCTCACAAAGCATAGATAGGGAATGCATAATGTTAATGAAATATAGCATCCTGCCTGATGGTTTGCTTTAACCCTCATATGTACATCCTGACTATATAATGTTATTGTTCATAGCTGACCAGTTTGTTTCTTATAGTTCCTTTCTCTATTTCTCGTACCGAGATTCGTAGATTTTTTTTTCTATGGAAATTGACTTGCAAGTATTTACAATACTCTGTTCCAATGACTTCTTTAGAGAATTCATAAAATAATCACCTATCTTTGCATACATTCATGATTAATCTCTTTTTTAGTGTGATTTGGATATGTGGCTGGCTTCTTTATGTAGATTTCAGAAAACAATCACCTATTTGCATATTCATGATTAAGCTCTTGTTTAGTGTGATATGAATTAATTGTGTTATGTTTTCCCTCAGGATGGAGATCATGGCCGAAGGGACCTACGGTGATTGCGTCTGCTGTGTAGGTTCAGATGGCTTGTTCTAAGTCAAATATGAGCATGTTTAAGGTACAGGGTAAGATGGTCTTTGAGACTGCATGCTGTTGCTGCTAGTTTCTAGTAGTGGACTGGTTGAAAATTGCCATGGTGCAATTATTGTAAGATCTTGTGCTAGATCAAAACTTGTTAGATTATGGTTTTATGCTGAATAAAAACATGTGCTATTGTATGTATATGCTGAGATGGATTAAAACTTATTACATGTAATGAAATGTTGTGTTTATATGGGCTGTGTACATGGGTTGTTTTATATTTATGGGCTGAAATGTTTATGGGCTGAAATTTTGGGTCAAAAAGTGGCCCATTTCTAAACTGGGCCAATTAATAAATGGGCCATGAATGAAAAGTTAACGTACATGTCAGCAGACACATCATTGTCCTGTCAGCAGACATGTCATCATGAGTTCCATGTCATCAGCCACGTTGGCATCCATGTCAGCATCCACATTAGTATCCATGTCAGCAACCACATCACCCGACTATTCAATTTGTGACGAAGTTTGTGATGTTTATTTTCATCACAAACATTGGGCCTGGGCTGGGCTGTGCGGGCTCAAAGCCAATCTACGACAGTTAAGAAACGTTGTAGATTGATTCAATCTGTGACGGTTTTTGTTATACCATCGATCGATTTAATTTGTGATGCTCAATCCATGACGTTTTCTAAAACCGTCACAGACACTGTTTTATGACGATTTTAAACGATCTATGACAATTGTTCCGTCATAGATTAAATGATTTCTTGTAGTGTTTGTAGCCCTCAAGATAAAAACTGCTAGCATATCAACCACCAAATTGAATAGAACTGGAGATAGAGGATCCCCTTGTCTTAAGCCTTTCTTAGTCTGGAAAAAGTTTCCAATCTCGTCATTTATCTTTATTCCAACACTACCCCCACTGATTATACGCTCAATCCACTTGCACCATTGTGATGTAAAACCCTTCATTCTTAAGGCTTGCTGCAAAAAGGACCAATTGACCTTGTCGTAAGCCTTTTTGAAATCCAATTTGAGAATTAGATCACTTTGTTTTTTTCTCCGAATCTCGTGAATTGTTTCATGCAAGATTACTACTCCTTCCAAAATGTACCGTCTTGGCAGGAATGCCGTTTGTGAAGGTCTAATAATTCTATTTGCCAATGTTGTGAGTCTATTAGCAACAACCTTTGTAAAGATTTTGAAGCTAACATTCAACATGCAAATCGGTTGGAATTGTTGAATCATCTTGACCTCCTCCAGTTTCGGTAGTAAAGTTATTACCCCATAATCAGACTGAAAAGCGGAAGGTCACCTCTGTGGAAATCTTTAAACATGGCCATTAGGTCATTTTTTATAAGAATCCAAAACACCCCTGAGAGTGTCATACCTAAATGTTTTTCCTGGCAATTGTGTAAATATTTTTGCTAGGAAAATTCTATTAAATTATATAAAATTATCTATTGAATAGATTAACCAATCTTAATAAATTTTGCACTTATTTTCATTCATTAAAACACATGAAGTGTGCTTGTAAGCAATTGCACGAACAATGTAGAATATGGCATGAATTCTACTATTTCTTGAAGAAATATAATGGTTTTAAGTCTATCACCGTATAATTTCTAGAGGAGATACTATATAACTCTGAAAATTATTTTATCTTATTGAAACCAAACATATTTATTTTCCAACATGGCATTATGATTTACTAGCAGTAAAATCTTAAGAAGCATATTAATTATTTGAGTTCAAACATAACATGAAGTTATGCAACCTTAATATGTTTTCTTAAAGAAACATATTGTTTGTCATGTAGACATTTTTGCAATTCATGAAGAATGTGCATAAGCTCAATATAGAAACTATTTATGCAATCCGAAGATGCATAAGCCATAGAAGTGGAAGGAAAATAAAATACATTCCAGAAGTGATGTAGGCTCAGGGGGAGACGCAATGAGACAAAGAAGTTCCTACTCACCCATAACCATAAATAAATAGAATTTTCTATATAAGTTGCATTGTTAGTTATATTCACGAAGAATTTGGTTATACCTTTTGTTTTAAAAACATGAAGTTTAGCATTAATTTAAAAAAATTTCCCAGACTAGAAGGGCAAATTCAATAAATTGGTGTTTCTTACCTCTGCATAGGTTTTTCTCACCTTATCTTTTGCCCACATGCTTGTAGCAATTTTTTTTACCTATAGTAATCAGTTTAATCTTATGGAAGAAATAAAGAATTACGTACCGAAAATTGTAAATAATTGCTTTATATTGCCAATTGAATAATCATTTGAAATGATATTTCCACAAGGTTATTGTGCACTACTACCATGGAGGTAGAATGGAAACTGAATTTCCAAGAAGCACTTGAACCAGTAATATTTTGGCTTCTTAATTGATCTTGAAGGATTTAATCCAACAATAAATTTATAGATTACTCAACTATGTATTGAATACATAAGCCCTGTAACTTGAAGTTTATTCTACCCACTGCATTATTGTACACTGAATAGTACAACTAATATATGAATTTCATACAATATTATATATATATGTATATATACTAGCAGTATAATTTAATTCTATGAAACTTTTTCATAGATCATGCCTGAAGCATAACATCAGCCGAAGTACAATTATGGTATGAAAAGGGGGAGAATTTGGCTCATAGAGTTATATGAATAACATGGATAAAATTAAAATTAATAGGCATATCCCTAATCCTGAAAGATTGTTGGTTTAGAGCCTCATCCTGTTAGATTGTGGGACAATCAACGTGCAAGTTGGCCTGTAGCCATGGTCAATGTAATGACTAAGCGTGTAGCTCTGCACATAGCTTTTGTAATCCATATACCATTGTGTCACTTAGAATGACCAAATAATAGTTATTCCATACTAAGATAACGACCAGCATGTCATTGTGTTACTTAGAAGCCCTTGCACGGGTATCACACTAAAATTCCGCTCTACACTGGCCTGTAGCCATCATTTTATTCTTGTCTGTGCACTAGACCGCACGCTATGTGCCACTCATGCTTCTCCTGCTGAGTAGCAGCTCCCATTATATTAGGATGGCTAGTAGTCCATCATAACAATCTATCAACAAGCTAGCATGCTGTCTCATTCATGCATTGTACGCACAATGATCAGAAATCATCAATTAAATCCTTAGTCAAGAGGGCTGAGATCAGGGGGAGCAAACTGGCCTAGAATCGGCTCAATATATGATTTTGTCCAATTAGAAATTGGTTAACCCAATTAGAATGGGTTTGCGGATAAACAAAATAATAGACATATTAGTCTATAATGTGGAAAACTATTTTTTTTATCATTATGGATTTAAACGTACTTGGGGAATTTTTGAATGAATGAGCAATTAATTTTCTAGAAGAAATTCCATGTAGATTATACTTTGTGTATTTATAAGCTTGAAGTTATGTTACATACTTGAAGTATATTGTATGAGTATTAGGAGTATAAATGGGCTAAATAAATAAAGAAGTTAGACAATAAAAATAGTTCTGTAGACTTAGAACTGTGCAAATTATAGGTATGCCAAATATACCACATTGCACACTATTATCAAATAAATGTAGTATTAATAAAGTCTAGCTCACTGCATATAACAAACAACCCCTATATTTATAAGAAGTGCGTGTGATATTTCACCATCTTAGCATACATAAACGGACATCAACTTGAAGTTGGAGAAATATGGATTTGAATTTCCATTATCTATGGGGATATTTTTGAAGTATGCTACTAATGAAGATCTAATATCGGCATTAGGGGGGAGAGAAAGCCCATATGAATGCCTTATATTGGAAGCAAGAATGTTCTTCATAAAATATTCCTGGAATCTTGAAGTGGGAATATAAACATGCACTAAATCATACTTCATGAAGTGGAGTATAATGCCAGAAAAATGAAACTGTGAGGAAGCCCATGGAGGGCACCACTTGAAGTGAAACTCCCTGAAGGACTTGATCCCAGTGAGAATGTGCACATAATGAATACTCACGAATGGGATATTGGAAATTAGGAGAAACAACCTGAAGTTATTAACTAGAAGTTAAAGTTTACTTGCAGTAAATAAAAAGCTATGTGTGGTATATCCCGGGTATTTAATAATATACTCACCATGGCAAATGACTTGATCATTAATTTAAAATCTACGAGGACGCATATTAGTTTTAAATAACATGAACTTGTCAAACAATTTAAATAGAATCTCCATAAATCCCACAAAAGAAGACCTTTAAGGTTAAATTATCTCACAAATTAAGAAATATTCATCATGAAGATGAATGCCTAACACTATAAAGCGCACACAATATTTCGTGTTGGGATAAGCAGATAATTGTTGAGTATATAATAGTCCTATCCTGAAAATATGGGAGAATTGAATGAATGTCAACGACATTACCTCTATAGTTGCAAATGTTTCACTAAACGAGAACATGGATCCAAGACTAAAGTCGATGGCAGAGTTGCATGGAGCACTCATATCGGGTCAATGAAAGAAAACAATTGAGGTTGGACCATGAAGAAAGTATTTGAATCTAGAAGTTCAAATCAGACGAGTCATCATGAAATAATGATATGGTGAAATGCAATGGTTCATAAGTCTTTCAAAAGACTAGTAAACTCCTATTATATATGAATAAATATTCTGCAGCATATCTGGCAATGACATGAATAGATGAAATAAATATTATGCAGTTAATTATAGGATTTTAAAAATCTATGAGAAGGGATCCTTGAAGGACTCATTTTCCTCTAAGGAAAAATAGCAATAATTAAATCTCATATCAAATATTCAATGTCTAAGGTAGATAATATCGCTGAATGAATATTTGAAGTATCAAGATGAGCATATCCTAGAAGGAACTAAAGTCATCAAAGGATTTGTCTTCGCCACGAGAAAATTTCTCACATCATTCCCGAAGAAAATAGTCATCGAATGACTTATCAGTCAATTCCTATATGAACACCAATAATCCTGAATATATAAGTCGATACTCAAACAAACCTGAATGACTAAACTGAAAGCAAATAAGGAATCATGTGGTCCTGAATGTACCATACAACCACCCGTATGTGCATATATAGCTAGCTACCACTCAATAGCAACTATCCTCAAATACCATGGAACTTATATTGGTGATTGGGAAACTGAATTATCCCCTTCAGTGACAAATGAAGACTGATTATCTATAGTGGAAAAACTAAATGAAGATCTACCGAATAGATCATTGGTTATACCGAGAATCCCCTAAGAGTGAGTTTGCTGGTGTAGCATTTAACTTCAAACACTAAGGTTGGAAAATGCAATACCTAGAAGGTATACAAATTTGCAACTCATTGTCCCCTTATTCCTAGGAAAGGATAAACTATTTATTTGTATTGAATTATTACATATGTGGTTATTAGTGCTTGAAGCATTGCTCCTAATCATAATCCAGAAGACTATATTAAGTCTCTGAAAGACTAAATATTTTGGTAGCTCAATATCATTACTTATACACATTTATGAAGAATGTGCTTAATCATTATGAACGTGAAGTTCAAAGGATGTCATTATGAAGGGAGCATATTTTTCATTAAGTATTATAAAAAAAATGAATCGACTTAATGATTAATTTTTACATTTACTATGAACGTGTACCGCTTGATTATTTAACGATCATTATTGCAAGAATCATGAAGTTTATGCATTATCTTGAAGATTGATCACTTTTTTTTGACAAGGGAAATTTATTGATTTCAAGCAATGTTACATCAAGATGATACAATGGAGCTTGAAAGGAAACCCGGCCTCTGCTTTAAAAGCACACAACCAAACAAAAGAAAACAAGCACTCTAATGACTATCAATCCGTAGATTAGACCGCCACCCATGTGCCTGGGTAAAAAAATATGTGGCCATTTGCGCCAAACGCTGAGATGCCACTGAAACTAAAATCCTGTGTAGTAGGCTTCTCAAGGATAGCCCAAGTACGGAGCCACCGCGACACTGTGAAGATAACCTTCAAAAAGAAAGTTTGTTTGTTTTCAAATATAAAAGCATTGCGAGTCAACCACAAGGACCAACACGTAGCCACTGCTCCAAGTAACACAAGGGATTTAAATTCATCAGTAACCCCCGTCAGCCACCGACCGAACATATGTCTCACACTGCAAGGCTTCGGAAGACCGAAAGCCGCATGTATGACCACCCATACCAAACGACCTAAACGACACTCAAAGAAAAGGTGTTGAATTGTCTCATCGTGGTGACAGAAACAACAAAGTTTACTCCCTTGCCAGTTTCTCTTAACTAAATTATCTTTAGTAAGGATTACTCCCCTTCAAAGAAACCAAAGGAATATTTTTTATCTTTAGTGGGACTTTTAGTTTTCTAGATTTGTCTGTTATTGTTTGGAACTTCACTGCGGATCAAAGCAAAGTAATGGGATTTCATTGAGAAAACTCCATTCTGGCGCAAGTTCCATCGGAATTCATCATCAACCTGATTTAGTGCAATATTAGCAATACGTGGGAGTAAACTATTCCACATTACTAGATTATTGCCAATAAGGTTTTGACGAAAAGAGATGTTTGGTGGTTGGGTACCCAGAACTTCTGCTACAATATTTTGTTTTCGACAGGCAATATTGTACAAACTAGGGTACTGGTCTCGTAGTTTTCTATTCCCTAGCCACTTGTCTTCCCAGAACCTTACTTGGGATCCATTGTTAATGATAAATGTCCCAAAATGGAGAAAATCTCGTTTAACCTTCATGAGGCTTGCCCAAAAATGGGAATCTCCACTTTTCCACTGTGCATTCACCAGTGGTTTCGTACCTAGATATTTATTCCAAAGAAGTTGTTGCCAAGTGCCATCTGTGGTCAGTAAATGATATAACCATTTACTAAGCAAGGTAGTATTTTTAATATCTAGATTATGAATTCCTAGCCCCCTGTTGACGCTCGCTACGGACCAATTTTGAGCGTCAATTTGACCCGAAAAGTGGGATGACTGACATGCTTAACCTGCATATTTAACCCGAATAATATCATTTCCAAATTTCCCTTGGAGATTTTGCAATGCAGGGATTTGGGAAAGAAATCCAGGTAAAACAAGCACTTCAATCCGAGGCAAGTGACGTCGACCAATCAGAGTGCGCCATTTGGACTCCCATGGATTGAAGGGCCCACCAAAGCATGCAACCGACCTAGGACAGCATCCACTCATGCACAGGAGCAACCAAGGCCCACATGGCAGCCACTCAGAGCAGGCGGGACCCGATCTGGGCCAGGCCAGGTCGGCCGACCCACCAGCAGGCCACCGCCTTACCTCCTTCGACGTGGCGCTTTCCCATTGGCTCCTTATGTCGGTTTGAGGAGGCTTCGGGCATTTGCACGCCGAGGAGCTGCTACACACCCCCCACACTCACCTCTATAAATATGAGGGGGGGGGGGGTGCTACAATAGAAGACACAATTCACCTCTCCATCCTCTCTCACTTTTGGAGTTTGGAGCTTCTCTTTAGAGGCTAGTGCTGCTTAGGTAGTGCTTAGAAATTAGGGAGAGAGTGAGGGGGAGTCGGGGAGGAGCTGGTGTGCACACTGGCGCTCTTCTCCATCTTGTACCGCGACGGATGCTTATCAGTCATAGTAAGTGTTCGTGACTTCTTTTGTGCTTTAATTTCTTAGTTAAGTTAGATCTAGCTTCGCCTAGTTGTTTGCTGGATCAATAGTTCGCTAGTGTAGTGGATGCCTCTATAATAGGAACGATTCTAGAGTTAGTAAAGAACGGTGTAGACTTGGTGTCTAGATCAGTCTTTACCTGTTGGTTGTGGTATATCCCATGGTTAGATGAGGTAGTTAGCAGGTGGTGACAGCCCTGTCTATCCACCGGAACCCTTCCTGTTCGGGTATATCCAGTGCCGCAGTACTAGAGCTCACCAGACTTATTCTAGGAGAAGCCAGTAGCCCGACATGAACAACTAGGATAGTTCTATCTTACCTTTGATTCTTAGCCTTAGGAATCCTCTCTACTCCTTGCCTCTAGTTGGTGCAGTGTCCTTGGACGAACCTGAACCTTAGAGAATATACACATGTTCCCTAGTGGATATGATACCCTTGGAATACTCCTGGGTGAAAGCTACAATGGTATCCGTGCGCTTGCGGATTTATTTTCGTGACGCTAGGAAACGTTAAAAAGCTTTTTGGCGCCATTGCCGGGGAACGGTTGCAATATTCTCTTCAGACCTAGTTCGCCCTCATACCATTTTCTTTTCTTTGATTCTACCTTTACCCCGCTACCCATGGAGAAGCTATCCATTGAACAGCTCTCTCTTCCAAGGG
Organism: Panicum miliaceum; assembly: GCA_032594955.1. NCBI lineage: Eukaryota > Viridiplantae > Streptophyta > Magnoliopsida > Poales > Poaceae > Panicum > Panicum miliaceum. The sequence goes on along the minus strand of CM064061.1, from coordinate 40,525,611 downwards.
GTGAGTTCTAAAAGCACTTACCAACTTTAAGATCAACCCCTTCATCTGGCTACGGACTCCATCCTCGGATTATAGCCATGTTTCAGGATCGACCCTTCTTTGGAGCAATTAATGAAGATCCCGATGATCATCTACAAAAGTTTGAGGAATTGTGTTCATGTTTGGTAATTCCAGGTATGACATAGGAAATATTGCAGTGGAAGTTGTTTCCTCTCTCTCTCACAGGGAAGCCGGAGCAATGATACACCCGCACTATAGGGAGTACGACCTGTAATTGGGGAGAATTTAGAGTTGACTTTCGTTACTCATTCTCCCTTACGGAACGCATAGAATCCCTACCGATTGACATCCTCAGCTTCAAGCAATTAGAGAAGGAGTCAATAGGTGCAGCGTGGGCTAGATTCTCATGCCTTTTGGCATCTAGCCCAGACTTGTCTATACCCGAAGATGTATCATTAGACATCTTTTGCTCGGGTTTAGATACGAAATCTGCCCTTGATTTCGACATCGCCACCGGAGGTTCGTTTACGCACAAAACTCTGACAGAAGGAATAGAGATTCTAGGTGACCTCTTAGAAGTCTTGTCTTTCCCTAGAGATCATAATGAACCCCGTCGAGAGGAGTCCGAGTCAAGCCATGAGAGTCTCTCAACAGCGAATTCCGAGCTTTCATCTCCCACATCCCAAGATTCGTCTGTTGAGCCCTCTCCTGAACCAGGAACATTAGAGGGAGAAGAAATTCAACCTTCGATGTTCTCTTCTCAATTCGAGGATAATCCATCTAGAAATCACATAAACACCTCGAATCTCTTAGGGGAGGACCCTTCTTCTGTCCATACGGATCAATCTCAAAATCCCTTGACTGAACCTTCCCTCAAGCCTACGGTACTCCTTGTACCTCGCGATCCTCTCAACAAAGCAAATCTCAAGGTGGTCACGAAGGAGAAATCGTCGAGTGATGTGACACACTTTTTCGAAGCAATTTGGATTAGTTCACCCTCCACGATCATCCCCTGCTCTATAAGGGGAATTATCATAGAAGCCCATCTTAACCCCCTTATGGAGGTTAACATTATGCCATGGCACTTAGCGTACACGCTTTTGGGCGATGTTACGCTAAGACCATCCGACAAGCTCATCAAGAGTTGTCCCTTTGGACACATCTTTGAATGTCGGAGGGTCGCAAGTGCCGTGTTGCTTAAAATAGACAAAATTGAGGTCAACCTAGACTCCCATATCTTTGACATCCTCGATTTTGATCTTCTCCTAGGCTACCCTCTAGAGAAACTTCTCAATACATCTCATGGGAGCCTAGATGAAAAGCTTAGGGAAACCGCTTCTGCCACCGCTACCTCTTATTTAGAAATTCCGACGGCGAAGTTTCATCCCAAGCAAAACTCGCTCGATCAGATGGTGCATACATCTCCATTCGTATCATCTGAACCCATTCTCTTTGAAGTTGCAAAATCCACGACTTCCGAAGAGTATGATTTGGAAGAAACTCTTCACCTTTGTGAAGACGAACGATCATCATCACCCTCGAACGAACGTGAGCCTCCTCCCGCTGGCCTGGAGTACGTTGTTCTCGACCACAATCGAGATTCAACTACAATCTCTCACGATGAATCTCTTGAGATGGAGATCTTATGGGCCGTCGAATGTGGTGAGGTGCCGACTCTGGAGTCCGAGGGGAAGGATTCCATATATGAGCATGAGAGCTTATTTCTTGAATTACCCCAAGAACCATGCTCGTTCAATAACTCTGTCAGGCATGCTTTGTGCCCCGAGCACGCACGAGGACTACAACCACCTTAAGGTCCTCTTTTACAAAATCTTCAGAAGGTTGGTTGTAGATGCATATGTTTATCATAAGCATTGCAAATTTTGTGGATGCTCTGTGGTGCTAACCTTGCAGCTAAAGCTTCATGAAACATCAACAATTGGTGGTGAGAAGGGAACGACATCACCAATGATAGCTGCAAGAGGAAGTTCCCATGGTCGAGCTTCTGACCATAAACAAAGCAATGCCGGGAGATAACCCGGATTATCATTTTATTTTCCTTCAATGAAAAGCAAGAGCATGTTCTAGGATATAGTTTTCCTTTGGGTATTCTTTGTCACTAACCATTTCGGGTGGAGATCAGAGAGAATGATGGACAGGCGACATCTACGAACCTACGAACATGAGAGCTACACCAACTATAACACCATGGTAATTTTTGGTGGGGGAACGATTATGAAGGGAAGCTTGAACTCCACACATTTGAGTTGTGTTGCCCAGCAATGCAAACTTCAAGTGTGGGGGAGGTATGTGAGATCCCAAGTAAGTTCCTTTCATGCCAACTCTTATCTTGGTTTGGAGATGGTGTTTGTTCTTGTATCTTGCTTCATTAAAAAAAAGAAAAAAAAGGAGAGGAGTTACCACGGCGGCAATTGTGTTCTTCATCAACAAAACGCCATGGTAAGCACCTCCAGGTATGTCCTGCTTTTGACTTTAAACAAAGCCCTTCCGGGAGGTAGCCCGAGGATCACCAATTTCAAGCTCATGATTTTCTCTCTTTGAATAAAGCTTGGTCATGCTTTCATGCTTCCTTTATCTATTCTTGTACGCTCTTGTTTGAATGTGTGTTGCAAGACATATTTATAGGCCTTTTGAATTAAGCATGGTGCTTAGGTTAAAATGTCCTCTTCAGTCAAACTAGACCTAGTGTCAAGTTTGATTGATGCTCCTAGAGTTAATACCTTGATAGATATCGGTCATATATGTGAACTAACCCCTGCAGGAAAATATCCAAATCCAAATGGGTAAGTCGTTGAGCCGAATTCAAATGGAAAGGTAAGCCAAGGCATCGAATTCATGTTGCGCAACAGAGGAAGGAGGTAAATATCAACTCTTAAGGTTCTACTGTGAGTATACCCTCTTGTGCTCATGTCGATGCAACATAACTTCAGCCTTGCTTGAGTAAGTCTCATGGTGAGATTAAATTTTAGTTCCAAATAAATGTTAGGGCCCCCTGGTTCTTAAAACCGGCAGAGCCATTATTTTGTTTCCACCTTTTTGAATAAGCACCAGGTACAAGAACAAGTGTGGGGGAGATCTCTCGGAGTTTTGACCCCACATAAATTCGAGATCTCCCACAGATAGATGTACAAGACCGAAAGAACCAGTATCCAAAAAGCCTATACCACATCGCGACAGTTTGTGTATTCTACCCCTCAAACCTCCCTGATCCATGAGTTTAAATAAAATTCTTTGCTAACCACAAAAAATTAAACTCAATGGTGCTCGCTGGTCGTGTACTTCAAATTTGATTGGCTTGCATATATTTTATTCCTTGCTAAACTTGAGCTTGTGAATCATATCTTAGGGAACCCATAATTGTTAAGTTGTTAAAAAGTGAGATATGGTTTGATGAAGGAATCCTTTCTTTCTTTGCTTTTATGTCCGAGAAATTTTATTTTAAAAAGAAAACCCCTTTCATAGCTTTACAAACTCACTATGTTTGTCCTACCAAAAGCCATATGTCGATCTTCATGAATGAAACCTTATACATATGTGCCTTGTTGTTGCATTGAGCTTCATCAAATTTTGTGACCCTAGTGAGATGTCATTTCATATTTGCTTGATCAAGATCACGCACACTCCACATGCTAAACTTCTACACTGGAAGTTAGCCACTCCATTCCATCAATCCACAAAACAAAACTCCATGTGTAATGATCTCTCTCTCCAGTACTCCTTGAAAGAGGCATAGGCTATATGAAAAAAAGAAAAAAAAGAGAAAAAAAAGAAAAAAAATCTGGACACATGAAGGTCCAAGAAAAAAAAAAGAGAGAGTATATAGCCATGTCCTCAAGTCTTCCAAATAAAGGAGAGAGAATTTCATAAAAAGGAGTCTTTCATTTTCATCATCCACCTTCCATACACATGCACAATCTTGATCAGCTTGTATGATGTGTCATGTCCATGGATTCAATCTTTGATTTTGCAATATATGTGAAACAAGTGCATGCTTCCAATCTCCTACCTTGAGCTCGACATAAGCTATATTTAGAAATAGGATGAAATGGGGCAAAGCCTTGGTGAGGATATATACACATTGAGTGACTTGAGATCCTATGGAGGAGTAAAGCTATGGTAGGTCTTTTCAAAAATCTTTCAAATCCCCAGTCATACAGCAGAGAAGTGGAGGAGACTCAAGTCAATACCCTTCCGCTCTTCAACTTCCCATACTTTTATGATAGACACATTAAGATTCATAGGTAAGGGTGAAGTTTGGAATAATCTATATGCAGGTACCATATCACATTAGTCCTAAACTTTGCTCGAGGACGACAAAGAGGAAGTGTGGGGGATCTTGTTGACGCTTGCTACGGACCAATTTTGAGCATCAATTTGACCCAAAAAGTGGGATGACTGACATGCTTAACCTGCATATTTAACCCAAATAATATCATTTACACATTTCCGTTGGAGATTTTGCAATGCAGGGATTTGGGCAAGAAATGCAGGTAAAACAAGCACCTCAATCCAAGGCAAGTGACGTCGACCAATCAGAGCGCGCCATTTGGACTCCCATGGATTGAAGGGCCCACCAAAGAATGCAACCGACATAGGACAACGTCCACTCACGCACAAGAGCGACCAGGGCCCACATGGCAGCCACCCAGAGCAGGCTGGACCCGATCTAGGTCGAGCCCAGGTCGACCGACCCACCAGCAGGCCACCGCCTTACCTCCTTTGACGTGGCGCTTCCCCATTGGCTCCTTATGTCAGTTTGAGGAGGCCTCGGTCATTTGCACGCCGAGGAGCTGCACATCCCCCACACGCACCTCTATAAATATGAGGGGGGGGTGCTACAATAGAAGACATAACTTACCTCTCCATCCTCTCTCACTTTTGGAGTTTGGAGCTTCTCCTTAGAGGTGTAGTGCTGCCTAGGTAGTGCTTAGGACTTAGGGAGAGAGTGAGGGGGAGTCGGGGAGGAGCCGGTGTGCACACCGACGCTCTTCTCCAGGTTGTACCTCGACGGATGCTTATCAGTCATAGTAAGTGTTCGTGACTTCTTTTGTGCTTTAGTGTCTTAGTTAAGTTAGATCTAGCTTCACCTAGTTGTTTGCCGGATCAATACTTTGCTAGTGTAGTGGATGCCTCTTGAATAGGAACGATTCTAGAGTTAGTAGGGAACGGTATAGACATGGTGTCTAGATCAGTCTTTACCTGTTGGTTGTGGTATATCCCATCGTTAGATGAGGTAGGTAGTAGGTGGTGATAGCCCTGTCTATCCAGCGGAACCCTCCCAGTTCGGGTATATCCCTGTGTCGCAGTACTGGAGTTCACTAGTCTTATTCTAGGGGAAGCCAGTAGCTTGACGTGAACAACTAGGATAGTTCTATCTTACCTTTGATTCTTAGCCTTAGGAATCCTCTCTCCCCCTTGCCTCTAACCGGTGCGGTGTCTTTGGACGAACCTGAACCTTAGAGAATATACACACATTCCTCAGTGGATACGACACCCTTGGAATACTCCTGGGTGAAAGCTACAACGGTATCCGTGCACCTGCGGATATATTTTCGTGACGCTAGGAAACGTATAGCCTGTCCAAACCGCCTTAAGCATCCAATCAGGGGGCGCCACGTCGAAGGGTAAGGTCAGTTGCCTCCCCCTTGGGTCGGCCGACCTGGGTAGGTCGGCCGAACCAAGCTTGGCCCGGCTCGGCTCCTCCTTTGGCCACATGGTTTGTAGGTGGGCCCTAGGGGCTATGGCAGGTGAGTGGGCCCTGGTTGAGGCTGGTTCTTGCCTTGTTGACCCTCTTTTGTTCTTTGCGTTGCCCGTTTGCGCATTCTGAAATTACGCCATGAATCTTAGTTGCTCATTTCCTGCAATTTCATCCCGTAATCGCCTGCATACAGAGATCGACCAGCACTGGTGGAATTCATTATATAAAGCCCTATTCTAGTGTTGGTCTTTGGATAAATGTCGCTTTTATGCAGGTTTTGATGGTTGAAAAGTGGTCCGTATCGAGCGTTTACAAGATCCCCCACACTTGGCCCTTTGCCCGTCCTCGAGTGAAGGCTACAGAACCAAGGCGGAACGGCTGCTCTGGTAAGGTTCCTGCATAAAAGTTATTCTAAACCCTTACCTTATTTCATGAACCTTAATGTGTCTACCAATATGCTATAGGCGGCTGAAGGATGGAATGATGATGACTTAAGTATCCTCTTTCACTCACTTGCTGTTGGCGCTAAAATCGGCCGGATAGGAATCGGCCGATGGGTCTTCAGCGTCGGACACACGACCCGGAAGAATCTGCTTAGCTCCTGTTCGGGTTATCGCCCTGGTGCGGTTCGCGCGGCGTGCCAGTCAATCTGACCTGTTGATTGACAAGGAAATAGAGTATTAAATTCCAGGCGCGTCGATCGGCTGGAATTCTGATCTATCCTGAGGAGCGCGTCGGCAGCGAATCGGCCGATTTGCTATATAGATGATCGGCTATGGATTAGCCGATGATCGTGTAGTAATCGTAAAGAAAACTGCTGGAGCAATCTAGACGACTACTGCAAGAACAACACTTGAAATAGATCTAATTGGCTGTGAGATAATAAATCGAAGAAAAAGGATGACGAAGCCGATTACTCTAATCTCAAGCTGGATAACTGGTGATAATACTAGAACAATAGGTAAAACTTGAAATTCTAGTAAATATCGATAACTGGTGAATAAATCCAAACGAAACCACAGCGATGCGCCCGTAGTTAAAGCTTGGATATTACTCGGTAAGCGGAACCTACCAATTGGCCGGAGATCAAGTTGATGCAGCCCTGCCAATCCGTACGAACTCGTGAAAGAAGAAAAGTATTGGCGAAGTCGCCGACTTGAAAGTAAATTGCTGGAAAAAGTAGAAGTACTGTTGTTGATTGATGTGTTGATTCCCTTTGTAAGACCCTGACGACTCCTATTTATACCCTAAAGCTAGGACTCCTGGTCGATCACGACTTGTTATAACCTTATTTAAATTACTATATCTATACGGACTTTAAAAAGGAAACGGACTCCCGCAGAATCTTCCGCCGCCGCTCCCTAATCCAATCAAGATTTCCTTCAATTGCTCCTCGACCGACTTAGCGTGCCCCCTTTGACCAGCTTTTGACAAGGATCCTTCGAAATAATCCCATCCTGTTGGCATAGGCTGTGCCACCAATCGGCCGATTTCCAACTGTTACTTCAATCGGCCGATTCCTTCCTGTAGCCTTCAGATCTGCCGCATCGGCCAATCTTCTCCTCCTGACGCCGATTCAACACGTGTCAAAATCTGGCGTCAACACATGCCCCCCAGTTTCGGAGTAAAATATAACTTTTCCTTCGAAACTCTTTTCTTTAATCCTCTCCTCCGAAACTGTGGCAGAACCACCTGAATTAATCCGGCTCAAGTGTATTAACCATCACCATTAAGGCAATCTCGGTTAACCCTACACTTCAAACGGAGTAATCCACTGGTCTGTCGGGTATAACCTCCCGATACAACCACGGTAATCGGATCGAGCGCCATACATACAAATGCTCACGCGACGATGAGCCCAGAGAATACCACATTCCAGCAAATATTACAAAATTACCATAAGTGAATATTACAGACCAAGTTTGAGTTTAGAAACCAAGTACTTCAATGATCACAAATAAGTTCTTCAGAGTTTAAGTTGCAGCGGAAATAAAATAACGAAAGCTACTCGACGATAAAGGATGTCTCGATGAAGCCCGTACGAGACATCACTCGGCATTTTCACCGTTGGACGGGGGCGTATCCCATTCCACCGTCCAACCAGGGGGAAGAGTGCAGGGCCAAGTCAAGCTAGCAATCAAATCTTCGAAGGTTTCACCTGAAAACAAGCCACAAGCAAGGATGAGTATACTAATACTCAGCAAGGCTTACCCGACTAATGGGGTATACTTAGCCGACTCCTAGACATGCGAGGCTTTTGGCTTGAGGGGTTTGTTTTGCCAAAAAGCATATATAGTAGGTCCTTACTTTCAGATTTTAGCTCCAAGTTCTAGCTTTCTTTAACCATTCTAGGTAAGCAACTATCCAATATCATACATGGTGAAGCATTAACTTTTCATCCAACAAGTTTATTCATCATCATTGTTCCTCTTCTTACTCTGTGGGTAAAAGTGGTTAAGCAGTCTCAATAGCCGCGAGAAACGGACGATTCGAATCGAATTTCTTAACCTTGCAAGGGAAACCTAAACACACGTCACGTGGTTACTCCCTAGAGTCACACGTGCAACTTTTTCCTTCAATTCCCGCTTCACGGAACAGGCCCACCGCCCTCGACTACACCTCCCCATGGACCACGGACGCAGCCGGGCCATGGCGGCCGATGCACCCGCCATTAGCTAGATGTGAACGAATTCAAGACACTGGGTAGTATATTCCGGCCTCGGTTCAATCCAGTACTAAGCTTACCGATTACCATATTCTCGGCATGTGGTTAGTACGTTCAAAGACTTAACCATCACTTACCACACACTGCGGCCTTAGCATTTTTCACTAGACAGACGGGCCTCAATCATCAACATAAACATCGTACCACAGCCCGTCCGTAGTCCTTATGATTGCAGCGTGTAGTAAACAATCAACTCCTAATTTCTCGCGAGTGACAGGAAATCACTCGACTTTTACCGAGTCCTATTAGCATAGCATTCTATCGAACCTTGCATCTAGTGTTCAGAGCATGGGTACCTAGGATCATGCAACTAAGTTTTCATCCAACTCCTATAAACTTAATGCACAAGTAAAGTAGAGTAATAAGTTGCATAAGTTTAGAAAATAGGGTTCATGCTCCGGGGCTTGCCTTCTTGCGAAAAGTTAGCTTGGGGCTTCTCCGAATTTGGGCTCGGGTCTTCAAGAGCTTCAGTTAGATTCACTTGAGCTTCACGCTGCTCACTCTCGGACGTGGGCACCAACTCGTACGTTCCGTCGGCGAGAGTCGTCGTTTCTACATGAATGCACAAGTTTAAGTAGTGGTGATGGTAAACGACATTATTTCCTTCACGATAAAGTTGCAGTTCATAAGACATAGGTTTTGCTGTGAAGTTATTTACTTTAATATTTCCTGGGCAATCGTTAATAGAGTTCGTCTTAATCTATTTAACTTTATTAAAGAAGAAGGGGTTGTGTTATATTGAAAACTTAGTTTCTTTTTAAACACAAACATGAGTTGAACACAATTACTAATATAGTTAGCTTCTGGTAATAAAATTTTTATTCAAAGTACATTATGCAGAGATAAGATCACTGTAAAAATTTCAGACATATTTGTGTAGCATGTTAAATATGAAAAATGTAATACACAGCCACTGCTAGAATCTAGTTAATTTTTATACAGAACAAACCATGAAAGTATTGATGCTGAAAATTTTACAGGGTGTTGCTATAACTATATTTGTGCTACTGTAAATTTTTCAGATTTTATTGCACATGATATTGAGCATAATAAATGGGACAAGCTACACTCATGTTATTAAAGATTATTTCCTACAGGATGTTATACAGGATCTCTATGTATGAAACTTTTTGTACAGCTTGAGATACTCTAATGTGTTTCATAGTAAAAAGATGAACATTTTCTAAGCACTTTACTAATTATTTTGAATTAGTGAAGTTTTCCTACCACAAATTCATATGAACAGGTTACATATAGTAAAAATGTTGCTAAATTTTTCTATGGCTTCTAGGTATTACTACAACAACACAGAAAAAGTTTCATGACATTAAACATCACAGAACAGCAGGAATAATTAGTTCTATCACTTTATGGCATAAAACAATGTTGGACAAAAAGTGTATCTAGAGATGGCTTTTGGTCCTGATCTTTTTACACAGTTCTAAACATCAAGCAAGTAACTCACTGCCCAAAATTTAGGGTCAGCAATGATCTACAACAGTGGGTTCAAAAGAAGTCCATTAAACCTTCCATTTAATCTAGAGCAAAATATATTGAGAATCTGAGAAACTTTATGTAACAAAAGTTGTAGAGTTTCTTCTAAGGATTCCAGAGCAGTTGAGTTTGCAGTTTTCTGAATTTTCTACGATTTTATACGAATTTTACAATTTCACTGATTTGGTTAAAACTTTCTTTACAGAGGGGTCCCTGAAAATTAGCAGAAAACCCCCTAGAAAGATTTGGGCGTTTGCAATGTGGTCCCTGGTCGCAATTTCACGGCGGGGTCATCCTGTCCGGCCAAATTCCGGCGAGCTCGGTCGCCGGCGGCGAGGGCAAGGTGGGGGAGCACGGAGAGGGAACCAGGGCGCACCTATGGGTGGTCTTGGAGTGGCTTGGGATGGCCGGTGGCGGGCTGGCCGCGGAGAGCAGGGGCGGCGGCGGAGGGGCGGCGCGAACGGCGGCGCTCCGGCGATGGAGGCGGCGGGGCTCGGGCTGGGGAGCTTCAGCGCACGGAGGGGGACCCGTTTCAGCGCTTGTCTCAGGCGGAGGTGGGCCGGAGCAGGGGGTTCCACGGCGAGGTGGGGGCGCCGGCGGCAATGGAGCGCTCTGTTCTGCGGGGAAGAAGAAAGGAGGGGAGGGAGGGGCGCTGTGCCGGCTTTATAGCTGGTGGAGCTCGTGGGGGCGGGCTCGGCACGGCCGGGGCGCGAGGTGGAGGGGGCGGCGAGGCTGGGCGCCATTGGGGGCGGCCGGCGGTGACCAGCGGCCAGAGGCGCATCGTGCGCGTGGCGTGCGTGCGCTGGGCGATCCTGGGGCGCGACGTCGCGTGTAGGCGACGCTGGCGGGCGGTTGGGGAGCTGGGGCGGCACGACGGAGCACTGGTGGAGGGGGCGGCGGCCAGCGACTGGGCAGCACGGGGCGGTGCCGCAGGGAGCAGCGGGTTGGGCAGAGGCGAGGCGTGCGGGAGGGAGAAGAAAAGGCGCGGCCGCGGTTGGGCGAGCGGGGGCGGGCAGCAGGCAGGGCGTCGGGGTTGGCTCGGCGTCTGGTGCCGCGCAGGCGTCGAGGGCCAGGTGGCCGGCGGCGGTCGGGCGAGCGTGCGGTGCAGCAGAGGAGGGAGGGGTGAGGGAGGGACCTAAGTGCAAAAATTTGAAAAACTTCAGGGGGCTGGGTGCAAACAGGGCGTTTTCTCCTCTTTCTGATTTGAATTTCAAAAACTTTTGAACACGAAAGTTGTTCAAAATAAAAAGTTCTACAACTTTGGTTTCAGGCAAAATCTCATTTGGCTTATGGTTTGAAAGTTAAATTTAAAAGTCCAACAGTGACTAAATGTGCTCAAATTAACTTTGAATTCCAACTGAACTCGTTCTAATTCTTTCCACCCTTTTATTAGTTGGTTTAAGCATAGGGTTAGGTTAATGATACTGATTCTAGAAATGAAATTTTTACCAGGGTTGTCACAGCCTTCCCCCCTTAACGAGAATCTCGCCCCGAGATTCGGTAATTCTTAGTGTGGGCGTGGGGGCACATACCAGTGGTTGAGATAAGAAACCCAGGGAAATGTTGGTTTAGGTAGCTCTCGGTTTCCCAGGTGGCTTCTTCTTCCGTGTGGTGATTCCATTGTACTTTATACATTCTAATTACTTTCCTCCTGGTCTCTCTTTCTTTTTGATCCAAAATCTTAACTGGGTGTTCGACATACGAGAGGTCGGGTTCCAACGATATTTCTTGTTGTTCCACAATCTCGGTAGGGACTCGAATACACTTCTTGAGTTGAGATACGTGGAAGACATCATGGGTGGCCGTGAGCTGAGGGGGCAGTCGTAATCTGTAGGCTACGGGTCCGCAGCTCTCAATGATTTCGTAAGGACCAACATAACGGGGAGCTAGTTTGCCTTTGATTCCGAATCTTTGGACACCCTTGGTGGGTGAAACTCGAAGATAGACATGATCGCCAACTTCGAATTTTAGGGGCTTTCTCCTTTTGTCAGAATAGCTCTTTTGTCGAGTTTGTGCGGCTCTAAGATTTGCTTGTATTACCTTTACTTTTTCCTCTGCCTCGATTACCAGGTCGGGTCCAATTATTTTACGTTCTCCGGTTTGTGACCAGCTCAAAGGAGTTCGACACCTTCGTCCGTACAGGGCCTCAAATGGTGCCATTTTCAAACTCGTTTGATAGCTATTGTTGTACGAGAACTCTGCTAGGGGTAGGCATTTGTCCCAATTTTTGTCATAGTGGATGACGCAAGCTCTCAGCATGTCCTCAAGGATTTGGTTTACTCTTTCCGTTTGTCCATCAGTCTGAGGATGGTATGCTGAGCTGCGAATCAGCTTAGTGCCAAGAGACATTTGCAGTTGTTCCCAAAAGCGTGCTACAAACTGAGGACCACGATCGGAAATGATTGTCTTAGGTATTCCATGTAGGCAAACAATACGATCGAGGTAAATCTCGGCATATTTCTTGGCGGTATAGGTGGTGTGTACCGGAAGAAAATGTGCCGTCTTTGTGAGTCTATCTACGATAACCCATATGGAATCATGTTTCTGGGAGGTGTTTGGTAGTCCAACGATGAAGTCCATACTTATGTCCTCCCATTTCCAGGATGGTATAGGTAACGGTTGTAGTGTACCGGCTACCTTCAAGTGGCTAGCTTTTACTCTCTGGCATGTGCCACATTCCGAGACATACGTAGCAATTTCTCTTTTCATTCTAGTCCACCAGAAGTTTTGCCTTAGGTCTTGATACATTTTGCTACTGCCGGGGTGGATAGAGAATTTGGAAAGGTGCGCCTCATCAAGAATTTGCTTGCGGAGTTCACGATTCTTTGGAACGACTATACGACTTTCGAACCATAGAACTCCCTTATGGTCCTGGTGGAAACATTTGTACTTCTCCTCACCTAGAGAGAGTTTTTGTTTGATGATCTTTATTCCCTCATCCTGTAGTTGTGCCATGACGATTTGGTCGTGAAGAGTGGGCTCAACAGAGATGTGATCTAGAGTGCCTTGGGAAACCATTTCCAAGTTAAGCTTCCTCATGTCTGTGCACAATGTCTCATGGTAGGACTCCATGGATAGGCAATGGCAATGGGACTTGCGGCTTAGTGCATCCGCGACTACATTAGCCTTGCCGGGGTGATAGTGCACTTCAAGGTCATAATCCTTGATTAATTCTAGCCATCTCCGTTGTCTTATATTCAGATCAGCTTGTGTGAAGATGTACTTGAGACTCTTATGATCCGTGTAGATATTGCACTGTGTACCCATGAGATAATGCCTCCATATTTTTAGAGCGTGAATGACGGCTGCAAGCTCAAGATCATGAGTGGGATAATTCTGTTCGTGGGGCCGAAGGGCTCGTGAGGCATATGCAATCACTCGATTCTCTTGCATAAGCACACATCCTAGACCAGTACCCGATGCGTCACAATACACATCGAATGACTTGGTATTATCGGGTTGAGCTAACACAGGTGCAGTGGTCAGATGCTCTCTGAGAGTGTGGAAAGCTTCGTCACATTTCTCATTCCATACAAACTTTACCTCCTTCTTTAACAGTTCAGTCATGGGCTTAGCAATTCGAGAGAAATCCGGGATGAAGCGACGGTAGTAACCGGCTAAGCCGAGAAAACTGCGAATCTGATGAACCGAGGTAGGGGGTTTCCAATCCATCACCTCTTGTACCTTGCTGGGGTCAACAGCTATGCCTTCGCTGGAGATAGTGTGACCTAGGAACTTTACAGTATCCAACCAGAATTCACACTTAGAAAACTTAGCATAGAGCTGATGGTCTCTTAGACGCTGAAGAACAATATGAAGGTGCTTGGCATGATCTTCCTCATCCTTGGAATAGATAAGGATGTCGTCGATGAACACTACGACGAATTTGTCAAGTTCGGGCATGAATACCGAATTCATGAGATACATGAAATAGGCAGGGGCATTGGTGAGTCCAAAGGACATAACCAAGAATTCATATAGTCCATAGCGTGTGGAGAAGGCAGTCTTGGGAATATCGCAGGGGCGAATCTTGATTTGATGATATCCCGAACGAAGATCAATCTTGGAGAAGACTCTGGCTCCAGCTAATTGATCGAAGAGTACATCGATACGAGGAAGTGGGTATTTATTTTTAACAGTTACCGCATTGAGAGGTTGGTAGTCAACACATAACCTCAAACTGTCATCCTTCTTCTTTACGAATAGGGCTGGACATCCCCAAGGTGACGCGCTAGGGTGAATGAAACCTTTGTCCAGTAGTTCTTGGAGTTGAATTTTCAGCTCTGCCAATTCTTTAGGGGGCATCCTATATGGTCTCTTGGATATAGGTGCAGTGCCTGGCTGTAGTTCAATAACGAACTCAATGTCCCTATCTGGTGGCATTCCGGGTAAGTCATCCGGAAAGACATCGGCATACTCGCATACCACTGGAATATTCTCTAGGTTGGTCCCTTCCATCACGAAAGCGCAAGAACTTGTGCACTCCCGTAACGGTAGGTAAAGGGTAGTGGCTCCGTGACCAGGTGAATTTATCTCAACGGCTCGGGAAGAAAGGTCCAGTGTGACTCCATGCCTAGTCATCCAGTTCATTCCCAAAATAATATCCATGCCGTCAAGGGGTAAAAGTACGAGATCTGTGTTGATGACTTTACTTCCCAATTTTATCGGTACCAGCCTTATTATTTGGTTGGAAGCAATTTTTCCACCCGGTGTTGATATCATATACGACCCTTTGGTGTGACAAACATTCAAGCCTACTTTTGCACCAAACTTTGCACTAATGAAACTATGTGATGCACCAGAATCAAACAATATGACTGCAGGCTTATTATGGATGGAGAATGTACCCGTCATCACTGGTGCTCCTTCAGGAAGTTCTGCAAGGGTGGTGAAGTTGATCCGTCCTTGTTTGACCTGGAGGGTCTGCTTCTTGCCTTTGTTCTTATTGTTCTGGTTAGAGTCCTGGCCCTGATTTGGCAGCCTGGGTTGAGGGCATTCGTGAGCGAAATGACCGGAACTCCCGCATTTGAAACAACGATTCGCGGGGCTGGGTCGACGAGGCTGTTGCAGAGTGGGCCTCGGACCATTCTGTGGAGGCATCGGGGGTCGTACCATGCCTGGCTGCTGTGGGGGCCTGATAATCCAACGCCCTGGCTGAGGGGCCTTCGGTGGAGCTGTAGGCGCAGCATTTCGCACCAAGCGATACCTCGGTGGCCGAGCACCCGAGGGTCCAGCTAGCGCCTTTCTCTTCTTTTCAGCACGATGAGCCTCAATACAGTCCTCTTGAGTGATGGCCATGTTGACTAGCTCATTATATGTATCGGCTTTGACAAGATTCAGTCGTTCCTTGAGTTTAGTACTCAGATCTCTACGGAAACGATCACGCTTCTTGGCATCTGTGTCTGCGTGATAGCCCGCGTATTGGCACAGATTGTTGAAGGCCTGAGCATACTGAAGTACAGTGTGGTTATCCTGAGTGAGAGCTAAAAACTCATTTAGCTTTCTTTCTATGAGACCTTCGGGAATATGGTGTGCCCGGAACGCAGTCTTGAATTCATCCCAGGTGACAATGTGATCAGCGGGGAGCATAGCAAAATAGTGGTCCCACCATAGACGAGCCGTACCGCGAAACTGCTGCGCGGCAAAGCGGGCCTTGTTTTCATCCGAACATGGGGCCACAAGTAGAGAAAACTTGGACTCGATTGTGCGAATCCAAGCGTCCGCATCCAAGGGTTCCTCCGTCTCGTGAAACAAGGGAGGCTGGGTCCCTAGGAAATCCGTGTATCCTGCAGCTTGGGGGTGGGGGACATTTTGTCCACCCTGCTGGTGGTGTTGCTGTCCTTGCACCAGCTGACGAAGCAACTCGGTTTGAGCGGCCATTACTTCAACCAAGCTGGGTGGTGGCGGCGGCTGTGGTTGTGATCCACTTGCGCTAGCACCAAAACCATCCGGGTTACCACGGGTTGCTCCAACCATCTGAAAAGGCGAATGTTCTTCATTAGCAACGTGATCCATATTGCTTCCATGACTCCAAAAAGATCTAACGCGGAATAGTAGACTTCCAAAAGGTCCTGGATGGAATCACGAGCATAAAACTGTCTGCCATAAGAATCTTATATCTCCTGGTAGGTTCATCCAAAGTTCCTCATATTTTGGCAGTGGATAGGGAATTTAGGGAGGTACAACTTTGATATTCAGCCAAGATGCTAAATCGATGGATAAGATGGTCAAGCGGTTCACTCTTTGCTTCGCTGGTTGGCTGTTTTTCAGCAGAACGAGTTATAGTATCCGGCCTATAACTCAAACTAGCAAGATCCAATAGGGCTGAAATTTGGTGAGAACCTAAATCACGTAATTTAGGACAAGTTTGGTATTCAACACTGTGGCTGGATTAGGCTCTAACATGGCTGTTCCCTTAAGGTATCACTTCTCTGTCTACCCAGAATTTTCAGTGAACAGGGGGCCAATATTTCGTGCACCAGGGAACATCTACCCAGCCAAAATTTACCAAATTTTAACAGCAGCTACTTGGGTAGATTTGGAACAAGTTTTGTGTTGTACTCTTTTGCAGAAAACTGTAGTAAGGGGGGGCCTAAAACTTTAAGAGGCAGAAGTGCTTATTCTGGACAGAATTCTGACATTCCGTGGTTTCTGTTATTTCTTACTATCCATGAGTTCAGAATTTTTGATTTTTGAACAGGGGATAGGACACCAAATTTTGAACAATTCTTTCAACATGAACTTTACCAGAAAAGGTCATTTCCTTGGGTCAATAAATCTTTCTTTTCGGTCATGGCAGATTTGTGACAGATTCGCTAGATAGTCCTTATGCAAACCACGCTTAGATACGCAAGAACCTTACCACTCTCATACAACGCATTTTCGATTTCAAATACATATGTTCATGATGCATGCACGTCCTATTCGTCCTCACAAAATAAAATAATTGCCAAATAGCTTTGGTCTTACGAAGATAGTTTCGGTGGCATACATGATACGGCTCTCACTATAATAGCTAGTCGAGTCTTTCTACTCGTTCCTTAACTTATCGTAATCGCGGTTAGTGTACCTGCAGAAGATTGACAAGCATATATATTTCATGAACCTTTCATGCCAGCACTCATGAAAGCGTCCGTATTCATTACCGTTTACTTATAGAAACGATATCTGTACAATTTCCGCCGTACAGACGACGTTAACATACGCTATCGAGATAGCGTATTCACGGGGGTACCGTCATGAGACGGGGGTATGAACAGCGATCGCCATACCCTGCGCCAAACCTTCTACTCCCAATATGTTCAACTAACAGTTGGCATATTGGCAGCACCTCAAGTAAGCCACTGCTTGAGGGCAGCGTTCGGTTCGCATCACCGACAGGAAGGCCAAGCTCTCTCAGTTGGCTGAGGATCCTTACCTTCTTACCTTAGCGACGAGTGCGTCGTTACAGAATTTAAGGTCGGTTGTGCGTGAAAGTAAGTTTTGACAGAAGTTAATGTGCTGGAAGTCAGTTGATAATATAAATAGAAGTTAGATAGCCACCTAGTAACTTTCCCATAATCCCTTAGGGCTTTACGAACTAGGCACCATCCTTAACGTACCAACGTATTTCGCAACACATCCTTCTAGTCAAGTTTTATTAAAACGAGTTTTTAAGGCTTGTCGCATTCTCTGGCGTATGTATTTTGGCTCTGGCGCCAACTGTTGCCAGCTATGGCACCAGCTACGGCTCTGATACCAGCTGTGGCAGAACCACCTGAATTAATCCGGTTCAAGTGTATTAACCATCACCATTAAGGCAATCTCGGTTAACCCTACACTTCAAACGGAGTAATCCACTGGTCTGTCGGGTATAACCTCCCGATACAACCACGGTAATCGGATCGAGCGCCATACATACAAATGCTCACGCGACGATGAGCCCAGAGAATACCACATTCCAGCAAATATTACAAAATTACCATAAGTGAATATTACAGACCAAGTTTGAGTTTAGAAACCAAGTACTTCAATGATCACAAATAAGTTCTTCAGAGTTTAAGTTGCAGCGGAAATAAAATAACGAAAGCTACTCGACGATAAAGGATGTCTCGATGAAGCCCGTACGAGACATCACTCGGCATTTTCACCGTTGGACGGGGGCGTATCCCATTCCACCGTCCAACCAGGGGGAAGAGTGCAGGGCCAAGTCAAGCTAGCAATCAAATCTTCGAAGGTTTCACCTGAAAACAAGCCACAAGCAAGGCTGAGTATACTAATACTCAGCAAGGCTTACCCGACTAATGGGGTATACTTAGCCGACTCCTAGACATGCGAGGCTTTTGGCTTGAGGGGTTTGTTTTGCCAAAAAGCATATATAGTAGGTCCTTACTTTCAGATTTTAGCTCCAAGTTCTAGCTTTCTTTAACCATTCTAGGTAAGCAACTATCCAATATCATACATGGTGAAGCATTAACTTTTCATCCAACAAGTTTATTCATCATCATTGTTCCTCTTCTTACTCTGTGGGTAAAAGTGGTTAAGCAGTCTCAATAGCCGCGAGAAACGGACGATTCGAATCGAATTTCTTAACCTTGCAAGGGAAACCTAAACACACGTCACGTGGTTACTCCCAGAGTCACACGTGCAACCTTTCCCTTCAATTCCCGCTTCACGGAACAGGCCCACCGCCCTCGACTACACCTCCCTACAGACCACGGTACGTTGGGCTGTGGCGGCCGATGCACCCGCCATTAGCTAGATGTGAACGAATTCAAGACAGTGGGGAGTATGTTCCGGCCTCGGTTCAATCCGGTACTAAGCTTACCGATTACCATATTCTCGGCATGTGGTTAGTATGTTCAAAGACTTAACCATCACTTACCACACACTGCGGCCTTAGCATTTTTCACTAGACAGACGGGCCTCAATCATCAACATAAACATCGTACCACAGCCCGTCCGTCGTCCTTATGATTGCAGCGTGTAGTAAACAATCAACTCCTAATTTCTCGCGAGTGACAGGAAATCACTCGACTTTTACCGAGTCCTATTAGCATAGCATTCTATCGAACCTTGCATCTAGTGTTCAGAGCATGGGTACCTAGGATCATGCAACTAAGTTTTCATCCAACTCCTATAAACTTAATGCACAAGTAAAGTAGAGTAATAAGTTGCATAAGTTTAGAAAATAGGGTTCATGCTCCGGGGCTTGCCTTCTTGCGAAAAGTTAGCTTGGGGCTTCTCCGAATTTGGGCTCGGGTCTTCAAGAGCTTCAGTTAGATTCACTTGAGCTTCACGCTGCTCACTCTCGGACGTGGGCACCAACTCGTACGTTCCGTCGGCGAGAGTCGTCGTTTCTACATGAATGCACAAGTTTAAGTAGTGGTGATGGTAAACGATATTATTTCCTTCACGATAAAGTTGCAGTTCATAAGACATAGGTTTTGCTGTGAAGTTATTTACTTTAATATTTCCTGGGCAATCGTTAATAGAGTTCGTCTTAATCTATTTAACTTTATTAAAGAAGAAGGGGTTGTGTTATATTGAAAACTTAGTTTCTTTTTAAACACAAACATGAGTTGAACACAATTACTAATATAGTTAGATTCTGGTAATAAAATTTTTATTCAAAGTACATTATGCAGAGATAAGATCACTGTAAAAATTTCAGACATATTTGTGTAGCATGTTAAATATGAAAAATGTAATACACAGCCACTGCTAGAATCTAGTTATTTTTATACAGAACAAACCATGAAAGTATTGATGCTGAAAATTTTACAGGGTGTTGCTATAACCATATTTGTGCTACTGTAAATTTTTCAGATTTTATTGCACATGATATAGAGCATAATAAATGGGACAAGCTACACTCATGTTATTAAAGATTATTTTCTACAGGATGTTATACAGGGTCTCTATGTATGAAACTTTTTGTACAGCTTGAGATACTCTAATGTGTTTCATAGTAATAAGATGAACATTTTCTAAGCACTTTACTAATTATTTTGAATTAGTGAAGTTTTCCTACCACAAATTCATATGAACAGGTTACATATAGTAAAAATGTTCCTAAATTTTTCTATGGCCTCTAGGTATTACTAAAACAACACAGAAAAAGTTTCATGACATTAAACATCACAGAACAGCAGGAATAATTAGTTCTATCACTTTATGGCATAAAACAATGTTGGACAAAAAGTGTATCTAGAGATGGCTTTTGGTCCTGATCTTTTTACACAGTCCTAAACATCAAGCAAGTAACTCACTGCCCAAAATTTAGGGTCAGCAATGATCTACAACAGTGGGTTCAAAAGAAGTCCATTAAACATTCCATTTAATCTAGAGCAAAATATATTGAGAATCTGAGAAACTTTATGTAACAAAAGTTGTAGAGTTTCTTCTAAGGATTCCAGAACAGTTGAGTTTGCAGTTTTCTGAATTTTCTACGATTTTATACGAATTTTACAATTTCACTGATTTGGTTAAAACTTTCTTTACAGAGGGGTCCCTGAAAATTAGCAGAAAACCCCCTAGAAAGATTTGGGCGTTTGCAATGTGGTCCCTGGTCGCAATTTCACGGCGGGGTCATCCTGTCCGGCCAAATTCCGGCGAGCTCGGTCGCCGGCGGCGAGGGCAAGGTGGGGGAGCACGGAGAGGGAACCAGGGCGCACCTATGGGTGGTCTTGGAGTGGCTTGGGATGGCCGGTGGCGGGCTGGCCGCGGAGAGCAGGGGCGGCGGCGGAGGGGCGGCGCGGACGGCGGCGCTCCGGCGATGGAGGCGGCGGGGCTCGGGCTGGGGAGCTTCAGCGCACGGAGGGGGACACGTTTCAGCGCTTGTCTCAGGCGGAGGTGGGCCGGAGCAGGGGGTTCCACGGCGAGGTGGGGGCGCCGGCGGCAATGGAGCGCTCTGTTCTGCGGGGAAGAAGAAAGGAGGGGAGGGAGGGGCGCTGTGCTGGCTTTATAGCTGGTGGAGCTCGTGGGGGCGGGCTCGGCACGGCCGGGGCGCGAGGTGGAGGGGGCGGCGAGGCTGGGCGC
The DNA here is from genome assembly GCA_032594955.1 of Panicum miliaceum. Taxonomy (NCBI): domain Eukaryota; kingdom Viridiplantae; phylum Streptophyta; class Magnoliopsida; order Poales; family Poaceae; genus Panicum; species Panicum miliaceum. Next base: position 40,504,654 of record CM064061.1, on the reverse strand, counting down.
CATTGGGGGCGGCCGGCGGTGACCAGCGGCCAGAGGCGCATCGTGCGCGTGGCGTGCGTGCGCTGGGCGATCCTGGGGCGCGACGTCGCGTGTAGGCGACGCTGGCGGGCGGTTGGGGAGCTGGGGCGGCACGACGGAGCACTGGTGGAGGGGGCGGCGGCCAGCGACTGGGCAGCACGGGGCGGTGCCGCAGGGAGCAGCGGGTTGGGCAGAGGCGAGGCGTGCGGGAGGGAGAAGAAAAGGCGCGGCCGCGGTTGGGCGAGCGGGGGCGGGCAGCAGGCAGGGCGTCGGGGTTGGCTCGGCGTCTGGTGCCGCGCAGGCGTCGAGGGCCAGGTGGCCGGCGGCGGTCGGGCGAGCGTGCGGTGCAGCAGAGGAGGGAGGGGTGAGGGAGGGACCTAAGTGCAAAAATTTGAAAAACTTCAGGGGGCTGGGTGCAAACAGGGCGTTTTCTCCTCTTTCTGATTTGAATTTCAAAAACTTTTGAACACGAAAGTTGTTCAAAATAAAAAGTTCTACAACTTTGGTTTCAGGCAAAATCTCATTTGGCTTATGGTTTGAAAGTTAAATTTAAAAGTCCAACAGTGACTAAATGTGCTCAAATTAACTTTGAATTCCAACTGAACTCGTTCTAATTCTTTCCACCCTTTTATTAGTTGGTTTAAGCATAGGGTTAGGTTAATGATACTGATTCTAGAAATGAAATTTTTACCAGGGTTGTCACAGAAACGGGCGCAGTAAATATCTTCTTCCGTTCCGCGGCACAATGATTGCAATTCCCTCAAACCGGGCGCGCGAAACGACCGCTGCCCTGGAACTCGTGTAGACGGCGTGGTAAAAATACCATCTTTGCCCTTGCTCCCCTGATCTCTCTTAAGTACTGGCTTTCTCCGCCTCTCCTTCTCCACGAATCTAGCATTCTCTCCGTCGCATCACTGTTCGTCTTCCTCCAAGCTTTTTCGATTTCCAAGTGCTTCCCCTTTTCCGACGATCTCATCCGCGGCCTGCTCTGACCCCCAATGGTGTCTCCATCGGCGACCACCCCATCTACAGAGGCTCCATCGGCTACTCCTTTGGCGGCGGCGGCCCAATCGGCGGCTTTCCCAGCGGCGTCATCGGCAACGATGGCTTCCATCCCAGAGGTAAATGCTCGGAATTTTCCATTTTTTGCCTTTCTACTGCTTCAGTATTTTCCGGACCCTTTCTTAGTTTCTTCCCTTTACTCCTTTTTTAGGCACTTAGACACCGAATTACCATTCCTCTCTCAGAATCCCCTGACCTCATCTGTCTGGACCCTATGGGGAGCCCTGATCCAACGGATCTGATCAGTTTAGAAACTCATAGGATCCCCTTCAAGCAGTCATCCATGGATTTAGATCATTAGGTAGGCACTTTCAGGTCCTGGCCGAATGAAACACCCGGGTGGAGAGAATGGTACCAGAGGGTATCCGGGTCTTGGAAGGTTCAATGGGAAGAACTCAAAATCGGCCAATGCATAGATTTATCCCTGTCTCAGATGGAAAGGAACGAACCTTTGGTTATGGGAGCCTCTTTCTTCTGGTCCGATGCACTTAACGCATTCCTTTTTGGACACGGACCTATGACCCCGACCTTGGCCGATGTCCTGCTGCTGACCGGCCTAGATGTTTCCTCCGCCGATACCCCTTTCAATTATCTGTTCAAACCATCTCATCGGCTAGAGACCAAAGGAATCGGCGGGTGGAAAGGATACATCAGTAAAAACGTGAAGACAGGGACAGTCTCGCAGAGGGAGCATACTGCCTTCTTGATGATGTGGCTGGAGAAGAATTTCTTCTGTGGCAGAGCGGTCGGCCCTTCTTCCAACACTCAAGCTTTGGCAGAGGCTCTTTCACAAGGATCGGCCATCCCCCTCGGTAAACATTTGCTGGGATCGGCGTACCATCTGATGCACCAAATCGGCGTCAAGTTGTCGAAGGGGGAGCCGATAGGGAACCCAGGCGGTCCTTGGTGGTTCATCACCCTCTAGCTCAATTTACACATGAGCAAGGTCTCTCAGCAGCGGATAGAGACAAAGACCTTTCCACACATCGAGTCAGAGGAGAATCCATCGGTTCGTCGCCGCTGCAGATCTTTTGGAGAAGCGGTATCGGCCTTTCCCGGCTGCCAATTCACTGCCACCCGCACAGCTGAATATTTCAGATGTTTCTACAATGGCCTTAGTGAAGAGATGATCATCTGGCATCCATATCAGACCGCAGAGCCAATTTTCGAATTGCCCGTATGCTTTGATTTCTCCACTCATACATTTGACAGAGAATTAATGGACGTCTTGATTAAACCGGGAATTTTGCCGGCCAACTTCTTCTTAGGAAAGGACTCACCCACCTATGAGTTCTACTGTCCATCGGCTGCGGCAAGGCAACTGGGTTTTGGCCAACTGCCGATTCGAGTCTATTTCGCTGGCCAGGCAAAATTCAGAGATGGACTAACTTCAAGTCTTGATTACAGCCGGTTGTGCGATCTAGTACCCGACTCCAGCACCATTGACTTGAATGGCTGGTCAGTTGCCTCTTTTGCCACCCAGCAGTATAAATTATGGTGGGCAGAATGGAAGCAGCACCTTTTTTGTAAATCTCCATCATCTTACTGCAACATCCTGGACCCAGAGAACATCGACCCAAATGCAGCGGTACGTCCTTTTTCCTTAGCCGATTCCAATGTTACATTATCATCTTGTTGTTAACTTATGTTTATCCCTTCAGTCTGAAAGCCACGTTCCCCCGATGCGGAGCCGAAGCGGCCGGCCGATTGATAGCCATCACCAATACACGCCGTATCCACTCATCGGCTTCCATGCTCCAACTGTCAGAGATATCTCCACCGGCCGATCAAGGTGAGCACCGAAGAGGCCAACATCAAAGATGATCACCGTCGGGTGCGAGCTCGCATTGGATCGGCCGATCAGACGGCAATAGCATCGGCTGAAATCTCCCGCATCGGATCGGCCAGCCAGATAGCAATGGTATCGGCCGAGATTCCCCGCGTTGGATCGGCCGATCAAGTAGAGGTGACACCCGCCGAGACTTCAGGTCCTTTACCCTTACCGGTTGTCGAGATGGCCGATCCCCAAGTCACCGCCGAAGTCGGGGCTGCTGCAGCATCACTATTAGTAGAAGCTGTTCAGGTAACCTTATTTATCTCATATATTCTCCAAATCTTCTACTGATATCAATTCGATTCCTTTGCCAGGCTGCACAAGTTGTCCCACCGCAGTCCCCGCAACTATCGGCCACGTCTCAAGTGGGGACTGAGATTCCAGCAGCTCCTGTTGCCAAGGTACACGATCTCTTACCCTGCATCCTTAATATTCAGAAAACTTAACCAATTTTGATGCAGGTCGACTTGGGTACGCCGATTATAACTCCACAACAGGCATCGGCCGGGAGACCCACAGAGGCATGACAAATTTCCATTACCATCTCATTTCATTCTCCCATAGTATTTTCATGGGAATTTATGTCTTTCTCAGGAAGCTGGCCCAAGCGGAGCATTAATAACGATCGAATCTTCTTCTTCCGGCGAACCAAGTGCACCAATCCCTGAAACAAGGGAAATACTTCCACCGGCGCAGGCAAGCGAGATTCGTTTCAAAGAGGTAACAATCTTACCATTAGAATCGGCCGATTTCCTTTCACTGCTTGCTTACCCTTTACTTCGTTTCCCTACAGGAGCAAGATACTCCCAACAACAGCATCTTTTCTTTTGCTGTCTCCTTGGCCGATGAAGAAGAAATCGCCTCACACGCAGTTCCATCGAGCTCTACCTCCGACGATGTCCGTTCCAAGCTCGAAAGCATTCGTACCCTCCTCCAAGATGACATCGGCCGGTTGGTGGAAGATGCATCGCCGATCCGACGACTTTTCAACGAGGTCAAAGATCACATCCTGGATGAAGTGTCGGAGAATTTGGGGTATGCTGCCTATATAGAGGGCATGCAGATTCCGGTTTCCAGGGCGCTGCAACGTATGGCCGATCGTGCTCAGATGGCCAAAACTCAGGAGGAGGTTGACTCGTACAAGCATCGGACTCAGGAAGTACACCGCAGAATCAACTTCCTCGAGAACTGCCGTCCGGACATCGTCGGCGCAATAGATCGGCTGAAACGGAGGAGAGCAGAAGTAGCCAAGGAGATGGAACAGGTGACCAAAGAGATAGCCGCTGAAGAGAAGAAGCTCCAAGAACTCCCAACCATGATCAGCGAGCTGAAGCAAGAAAGACAACATCTGGCCCGTGAAACATTAAGGCACTGCCGCCGCGTATCAGAAGTACCAGGATCGGCCGATAACGATCAGAGAATAGTAGACTCGGCCGATCAAATTAGACGACGAGCGATTGTAGCCATAGATGCTTTCCTTGGGTTGTAAAAAAATATGTTAAACATTATTGCTCCTTCAATGTCACTGCGCCGATTTGGTTTTGAACAGCTCCTTCAGTCTGCCTTGCATTTATGTATGCATTTACTCCGATAGGGCGTGTCTCACCATTCATCTACCTCCTCTTCATTTATACGCAGACCATTCACCATCTCTAGAGGCACACGCATCACTTATCTTCTTTTACTGTCCCAACTGAACGGCAAGATGTCTTGTTCGTCCTCCTCATCCTCTTCCTCTGTCAACCAGGTATGAACTCCCCCTCTACCTTTTCTCTTAGGCATCTCAATCGCTTCGATACTAGGTAACTCTTTTTATTTCTGTTCAGCCAAACCGTCTCAGCTCTGATCTAGAACGAGCGATAGAAATCATGCATTCAGAAGAGCCATTATCACAGGCAGACAGAAATCTGATAAGAACTCATGCTGAAGAACTTAGAGATCATGTCCCTGCCGCTGTCCAGGAATATTCGGATCTCATAAATGCTCATCTTTTGGTCCGCAAGCGACCATTTTCTGAAAAAAGTTCTTCACTTCCTTGCAAAGCTAAAACTGAAGTCGCCATGGAAGATCCTTATGATAGAACTGGGTCGCATCGAGAAAGAAATCCAGCGTAGGCGTGATCAGTAGACACACCAGTATTTTTATTCTAAGGGCGACTTATACCATGTCGGCCGTGTAATCTGTAATTTCCATTCAATAATGAATCCCAATGTTTTCTTTCACCAGACGTGTAGCCAGAAAACCGATGAGAAATCGGCCATGTTATCTTGACATATTCTGCTGCAAGTTATGTATCTACCGAAATGCTTGGATAGTACCTCTTCAGATATCGCTCGTTTAAAGCTCTTGGGAGTTCCTCCCCTTCGATTGTCTCCAGAATGTATGCATTCCCAGGGGCACATCGGCCGATTCTATACGGCCCTTCCCATGTGGGTGACCATTTACCGAATTTGGGATCCTTAGATCCTATCGGCAGCACCAACTTCCATACCAAATCTCCCTGAGAGAACTGTTTAACTTTGACCTTTTTGTCATACCATCTGGCCACCCTTTTCTTGTTTTCTTCTATGCTAATCAGGGCTCTCAACCGTAAACCCGCCGAATCGTCAAGTTCGTCTTTCATGAAAAAGGAATAGTCATCGGCCATTAATTGATCTTGTAACGATATACGTCTTGATCCTGTCCTTACCTCCCATGGCAAGACCGCCTCATGACCATAAACCAAATGGTAAAGGGATATTTTAGTGGCTCCATGACAAGCCATCCTGTATGCCCATAAAGATTCAGCCAAAGACATATGCCACTTCTTGGGTTGCTCTTCTATCTTCCTCTTGATTAGCTTGATTATCCCCTTGTTAGACGATTCTGCTTGGCCATTGGCTTGAGCATAGTATGGAGAAGAATTTAATAATTTAATTCCCATATCGGCAGCGAACTCTCCGAACTCTCCAGAAGTGAACATTGTCCCTTGATCAGTTGTGATGGTTTGAGGAATACCAAATCGATATATAATATGGCTTTTAACAAATTCAATCATATCGGCCGATGTCACGTTCCTTAAAGGAACTGCCTCCACCCACTTAGTAAAATAATCTGTAGCCACCAATATGAACTTATGCCCTTTGCTAGATGGAGGATGAATCTGTCCGATGAGATCTATTCCCCAACCTCTGAACGGCCACGGCTTAATTATCGGATTCATAGCCGATGCTGGTGCGCGCTGCACATTGCCAAACCTCTGACAGTCTTGGCATCCTTTGTAGTACCTGAAACAATCTTCAAGAATGGTCGGCCAATAATATCCATTGTTCCTGATCATCCATTTCATTTTGTGAGCCGATTGATGAGCTCCACACACGCCTTCATGGATCTCTCCCATCAGAACCTTTGCCTCTTCTGTTCCCAGGCATTTGAGAAGAACTCCATCAATCCTCCGATAAAATAAATCATCCTCAAGCAGCACATACTTTGTAGCTTGAAAACGTGTTCGCCGATCCACCTTTTGGGATGGATTTTTCAAGTAATCGGCGATCTCCTTTCGCCAATCATCGGCCGCGAGCTCTAGCGTCATCGCTCCCTGAATCGGCCGATACCCCGAAGCATGTTGGGCCAGTCTGTTGGCCTCTTCATTATAATTCCTGGGGATATGCTCGATTATTGCAGACTTGAACTCTTTTAAAAGCTGAAGGCAATCCTCATAATAAATCCTTAAGATATCATCCTTGCACTCAGATTGCCCCGTCAACTGATCCACAATGAGCATGGAATCTCCAAAAATTTCGACTGCATCAGCTCTGACTTCCCTTAATAATTGGATGCCTTTCAGAACAGCTCGATATTCCGCCTGATTATTAGTTGCAGAGGCTTCTATCAGCAGAGAGAAATTATAACTTGCCCCCCGAGGCGACACAAGAACAATGCCGATTCCTGATCCGACCAAACACGAAGAACCATCAAAATATAGAGTCCATGGAACTGGTTCAACAGTGGCGATTTCTGGTCCACAATGCTGAACTACGAAATCGGCCATCACTTGACCTTTGACGGCTTTGGCCGATTCGTACCTTAGATCGAATTCTGATAAAGCCAGGATCCATTTTCCAATCCACCCTTTCAAAATCGGCAATGATAGCATATACTTCACCACATCATCCTTGCCCACGACTGTGCATTCTGCCGACAGCAAATAGTGCCTGAGCTTAGTACATGAAAAGTACAAGCACAAGCATAGTCGCTCCACCGAGGAATATCTTGTTTTGGCGTCTAAAAGTCTTCTGCTGACGTAGTATACCACTCGTTCTTTCCCCTCAAACTCCTGTACCAACGCCGATCCAATAGCCTGTTCATCAGCCGATAAATATAACTTGAACGGCTTGCCAGACTGTGGTGGAACTAATACTGGAGGTGAAACTAGATACTGCTTGATATTCTCCAGTGCCTTGCGTTGTCCTTCTCCCCATATGAATTCCTGGTCGGGCTTTAATTTCAACAGAGGGGTAAAAGCCTGAATACGTCCTGACAGATTGGATACGAATCTTCTGATGAAATTGACCTTGCCGATGAGGGACTGCAGTTCAGTTTTATTTTGTGGGGCCACCACTTTGTTGATGGCGTCTATGGTCTTGCGGTTGACTTCTATCCCGCGCTCATGGACCATAAATCCCAAGAATTGTCCGGCCGATACACCAAATGCACACTTGTTTGGGTTCATCTTCAGCCCATGTTTCCTTGTGCACTCCAGCACTTCCTGTAAATCGGCCAGATGATCTTGGTGACCTTTTGACTTGACCACGACGTCATCTATATAAATTTCCACCGATGAACCAATGAGCTTGTGGAAGATGTAGTTCATGGCCCGTTGATATGTAGCGCCGGCGTTCTTCAAGCCGAAAGTCATAACCACCCATTCAAATAAACCAAGATGGCCTGGGCACCTAAAAGCCGTTTTCAAAATATCTTCCTCGGCCATTAATATCTGATTGTATCCGGCATTCCCATCCATGAAGCTTATGACTTTGTGGCCTGCGGTAGCATCCACCAAGATATCGGCCGTTGGCATCGGATATCCATCCATCGGCGTAGCCTGATTTAAGTTCCTGAAATCGATGCACACACGCAATTTTCCATTCTTTTTGTATACAGGCACAATGTTAGAAATCCATTCGGCGTAGCGGCACTGCCGAATAAATCCTGCCTCAATCAACTTTGTAATCTCGGCCTTTATATCAGGTAGAATCTTGGGGTTACACCGTCGTGCAGGTTGCTGATATGGCCGATATCCAGATTTTATAGGTAACCGGTGTTCAACAATAGACCGGTCTAGTCCTGGCATCTCATGGTATTCCCAAGCAAAGCAATCCTTGAACTCTTTTAATAAACTTATCAATGTACGTCGGCCTTGATTTGCTGCTATCTCCCAAATCTACCATCTCTAATAAATCGGCCGACGTAAACCCATGCCCAAGCTTCCCATCTTCTCGGACGAGCTGATCCATTTATTCTGAATCTTCAGAGCCGACTGCTTGGATCGGCTGTAGACCAAAATCGGACACTCTCAGGAAGTCAGTGTCCCAAGTCCTGCCAGATATACACTTGACGTGCTCGCAGCTCCACTGTTGCGTATCGGCCGCTGCAACGCTGTAGGCGGAATCGGCAGCGACTATCTCTGTACTGTCGCCGACCCATTGCACAAGGCATTGATGCATTGTAGATGGGACACAGCAGTTTGCGTGTATCCAGTCACGACCAAGCAGCATATTATAGGACCCTTTGCCATTAATAACGAAGAAAGTGGTAGGGAGGGTCTTACTGCTGATGGTGAGGTCGACGCAGAGCGCTCCGCGGGCGGGCGACACGTTGCCTTCGAAATCCTTCAGCATCATGTCCGTCTTGGTGAGGTCATCATCGCCTTTGTCCAGCTTGCGGAACATGGCATACGGCATGATGTTAACTGCCGCGCCTCCATCTACCAGTAACCTGGTGACGGGTCTTCCGTTGACATAGCCTTTGAGGAACAGCGCTTTAAGATGCTGTCATTTTTCCTCTTCTAGTTTCTCAAACGTAGCCGTCATTGGCTCTAATATAAGTTGTGCCATTTGCTCTTCTTCTGTTCTTTTCATTTTATCCCGATCATTGGGCGCCATGAACTCCATCGGCAGTATGAACACCATATCAATTTCGGCTGCCAATTCTTGGTTGCTTGTTTCTTGATCATTTTTCTTTGGGCGCCAAACTTGAGATTTGACATTCCTTCTCTCTTCCACCTGTCTCTGTTCTTCTTCTTGATGTTCCCACTAGCGTAGGCGTTGGATCCTTCGCTTCTGGGATCTGGACAGGCCATCGGGACACCACCTGGGATTCAATGGTTTGGCCGATGACCTGGCGTGTTCCCAATCTGGTTCCCTTCCTAGGGGATCTTCGTCTGATACCCTATCATCGGCCATCTCTTCCAGCCGATCGTGCGCGCTGACCCTGCCCCCCAGTCCATCCCGCTGGCCGATCTTGCTTTTTGACCTGCTGTATTGGTCAACTCTGCCCCCCAGCCGATCATGCACCGAAACGCGCCGTTCCTCGCGCCGATTTCTGCTGATCGGCTCTGATCCTCTGTCCCCAGAGTGTGGCCTCGGGCGATCGTTGCAGCTCAATCCGTTACACTCCGAACAGTTATCGGCAGACGGCAACCTGATGTCGTTCTCCCAGCAGTGGATGAAGAACGGACATTGCCAATGATCTTCATGCCGGCGTATCGTCTCTTCCTGGTATCGTGCTTGTTCCTGCTGCTGCTGATAGTTACTGAGTAAGAATTGGGAGGTGACGGGCTTGCGTGGTCGTTCTGGTCCTCGCCCGTTCCTTCTGATTTCTCCCATCGTGATCTGTCTCCTGGGGTCGACAGCGCCGCTTCTTCTCGCCGATTCTGACTTCAGCACCTTGGTTTGACTTGAGTCCCCTCCTGCATTAACCATGTTGGCCGGGAAGGGATGCTGATCTATCTTCATCGACTTTACCGATTTGGTTGGAGTTTCAAATTTAAGCCGCCCCTGCTCGATGGCCGATTGTATCTGCTGGCGGAAGACTTTGCATTCATTTGTATCATGAGAAGTAGCATTATGCCACTTGCAGTATTTCATCTTCTTAAGCTGATCGGTCGTAGGGATGGTGTGATGTTGAGACAGCTTAATCTGCCCTTCCTGAAGCAGTAGATCAAAAATTTTATCGGCCTTTGACGTGTCGAAGCCGAATGTCTCTGGCTCCTTCTTGCCAAAGGGGCAAGATATTGGTTTTTTCCCTTTGACCCACTCTGCCAGGCCGATTTATTCTTCCGCATCGGATTCAGACCCCTCCAAGTATGCCACCTTCTTTTGGAAGTTCCTCCGCTGTTCAAACGGTCGGACTTCCTGTCCTGACAATCGGTGGACGATTTGGCTCAGGCTTTCAAACTCTTGGGCAGCATATCTTTCTTTGATTTGTGGCAAGAGGCCTTGGAAAGCGATATCGGCCAACTGTGCATCGGTCAGAGCCAAACTGTAGCATTTGTTCCTGACTTCTCTGAATCTCTGTATATACCCCATCACTGGTTCATCGCTCCTCTGCCTGAGACTGGTCAAATCCGAGATCTTCATCTCGTGTACTCCTGCGTAGAAGTACTTGTGGAATTGTTTCTCCAGATTGGCCCAAGTAACGATAGAATTTGGCGGTAAGGTTGTGAACCACTGGAAGGCCGATCCGGACAGAGACGATGAAAATAAACGCACCCTCAGAGCATCTTGCGTGGCAGCTTCTCCGCACTGGATGATGAATCGGTTGATATGCTCCACAGTGGATGTATCGTCCGTCCCTGAGAACTGGGTGAAATCAGGAACTTTGTAGCGGTGTGGGAACGACAGCGAGTCATAGGCCGATGGATACGGCGTCTTGTAAGTATAAGTCTGAACTTTCGGCTTCAATCCAAACTGATCCGGGATCACTTCTGCTATTCTTGCCGTCCAGTCCACCTGCTGCTGATGAACAGCTGTTCGCGGCGGGGGCATGTGCTGAAGGGCTGGTGCGGCCGGGTGATGAATCGGCGAATTTTGCTGAGCGGCCGATAGTTGATGGCGAAACGAGTCCGTACCCCCTTCGTACGTCACTGCTGGCGCCGTGCCTTTGAATGCTTCCACAGTGTTTGCCCCCCTGCCGATTTCTGATAAGATCGGCTGATACTGGGAAACCGTCGGCCGGGCGGCCGATTGGTATGGCACCTGGACCGAATAACTGCCATGCTCATTTGCTGGCTCGGGAAAATATGCTGTGGCTGATGTTCCCCAGGGCGCCGAGCTTGTAGGTAGTGATTGCGCAGAAGCCATCTGAACGGGTTGAAGCGGCGTCTGTGATGGGAGACATGGTGCACCGCTCTATCTTGGAGACGCCGGGGGTGGTGGAGAGTTGTACCCCTCGCGTTGCGTCAATATCGGCTGAGGAGCCGATTGGGATGTGTATGGTAGGCTTCTAGCTGGCAGAGTAGTTGGGGGGGCATATGCCGGTCCCTGATAGCCTTGAACGGCTCCGCTGGCCAGAGAGTTGACGACGGCGTTATACACCGTGTTGGTCATCACCGAGGATTGGTCGATGAACGCCTGATACACGGACTGTTGAATCATCTCTGACATCTTGCCCGAGTCCTCAGCGATGGTGATGTGGCGAGGCGCTAAAATAGGAGTCTTCTTGACAGCCTCCCCGCTTCTGGTACGACTGAACGACTGGAGGTACATCTTCTTGTAATCTTCTAGATGCTTGGCCAATTCTTCCCTCTGGTCGTCCTTGAGATCAGCTTCCGTGACCTCAATGATGTTGCTGTCAGAGACTTCTGCGTTTTTTGACATATCAGATCTTGGATGGTCCCACCGGGCGTGCCAAAAGTGTGTTGGCGCTAAAATCGGCCGACGGGTCTTCAGCGTCGGACACACGACCCGGGAGAATCTGCTTAGCTCCTGTTCGGGTTATCGCCCTGGTGCGGTTCGCGCGGCGTGCCAGTCAATCTGACTTGTTGATTGACAAGGAAATAGAGTATTAAATTCCAGGCGCGTCGATCGGCTGGAATTCCGATCTGTCCTGAGGAGCGCGTCGGCAGCGAATCGGCCGATTTGCTATATAGATGATCGGCTATGGATTAGCCGATGATCGTGTAGTAATCATAAAGAAAACTGCTGGAGCGATCTAGACGACTACTGCAAGAACAACACTTGAAATAGATCTAATCGGCTGTGAGATAATAAATCGAAGAAAAACGATGACGAAGCCGATTACTCTGATCTCAAGCTGGATAACTGGTGATAATACTAGAACAACAGGTAAAACTTGCAATTCTAGTAAATATCGATAACTGGTGAATAAATCCAAACGAAACCACAGCGATGCGCCCGTAGTTAAAGCTCGGATATTACTCGGTAAGTGGAACCTACCAATTGGCCGGAGATCAAGTTGATGCATCCTTGCCAATCTGTACGAACTCGTGAAAGAAGAAAAAGTATTGGCGAAGTCGCCGACTTGAAAGTAAATTGCTGGAAAAAGTAGAAGTACTGTTGTTGGTTGATGTGTTGAGTCCCTTTGTAAGACCCTGACGACTCCTATTTATACCCTAAAGCTAGGACTCCTGGTCGATCACAACTTGTTATAACCTTATTTAAATTACTATATCTATACGGACTTTAAAAAGGAAACGGACTCCTGCAGAATCTTCCGCCGCCGCTCCCTAATCCAATCAAGATTTCCTTCAATTGCTCCTCGACCGACTTAGCGTGCCCCCTTTGACCAGCTTTTGACCAGGATCCTCCGAAATAATCCCATCCTGTTGGCATAGGCTGTGCCACCAATCGGCCGATTTCCAACTGTTACTTCAATTGGCCGATTCCTTCCTGTAGCCTTCAGATCTGCCGCATCGGGCAATCTTCTCCTCCTGACGCCGATTCAACACGTGTCAAAATCTGGCGTCAACACTTGCTGACCTTGGGATGTTTTTGAAAGATTTTTTAAAGGAAAATATTTCATGGTCTTACCTTCAGGCAGCACTCTCAGTCACTTATTTGTTTAGCTCAGACTGTAACCCTCTCTCCTTTTGTGTAAAGCTAAAGTGGAGCTCGGTAGGAGGTATATGAAGGCGCTCTTGAAGGTACATCTTTTGCAACATCAAAGGTTGGATCCACGGAGATTCTGTGTCATTTACCTGTTTGATCAAGAGAGTGCACGTGTGGCGGATGTGAACTCTTTCGGTATTGATCTTTCCTCTCTTCCTTCACCCCTTCTTTTTTTTCTTTTTTTTGGGTCATGCTTCTTTGGCATGCCATCTTTTATTTCTCTCTCTCTCTCTCTCTCTCTCTCTCTCTCTCTCTTTTCAGGGGAATAATTGGAGAGCGATCATATACCTTCCGAGGACACTTTATTAATGAGATTGGACGAAGATTCATGCACGTGCCTCTCGATCAAACACATAAAGAAATAGATCTCGCTTGGGTCACAACATTTGATAGAGCTGAATGTAACAACAAGGCTGTTGACGCCAGATTTTGATGCCAGATTTTGACACGTGTTGAATCGGCGTCAGGAGGAGAAGAATGGCCGATGCGGCAGATCTGAAGGCTACAGTAAGGAATCGGCCGATTGACGTAACAGTTGGAAATCGGCCGATTGGTGATACAGCCTGCGCCAACAGGATGGGACTATTTCGGAGGGTCCTGGTCAAAAGTTGGTCAACAGGGCACGCTAAGTCGGTCAAGGAGCAATTGAAGGGAATCCTGATTGGATTAGGGAACGGCGGCAGAAGATTCTGCGGGAGTCCGTTTCCTTTTAAAGTTCTTATAGATATAGTAGTTTTCCTGTTGTTTAAATAAGGTTGTAACAAGTCGTGATCGACCAGGAGTCCTAGTTTTAGGGTATAAATAGGAGTCGTCAGGGTCTTGCAAAGGACATCATCACATCAATCAGTTTTCTTCTTTCACGAGTTCGTACGGATTGGCAGGGCTGCATCAACCTGATCTCCGGCCAATTGGTAGGTTCCGCTTATCGAGTAATATCCGAGCTTTAACTACGGGCGCATCGCTGTGGTTTCGTTTGGGTTTATTCACCAGTTATCGATATTTACTAGAATTGCAAGTTTTACCTGTTATTCTAGTTTTATCACCAGTTATCCAGCTTGACATCGGAGTAATCGGCTTCGTCAATGTTCTTCTTCAACTTATCATCACCCGGCCGTACCAGCCCTTCAGCACATGCCCGCGCCGCGAACAGCTGTCCATCAGCAGCAGGTGGACTGGACAGCAAGAATAGCAGAAGTGATCCAGGATCAGTTTGGATTGAAGCCAAAAGTGCAAACTTACACCTACAAGACGCCATCGGCCTATGACTTGCTGCCGTTCCCACACCGCTACAAAGTTCCTGATTTCACCAAGTTTTCAGGGACGGACGATACATCCACTGTGGAGCATATCAACCGATTCATCATCCAGTACGGGGAGGCTGCCACGCAAGATGCCCTGAGGGTACGTTTGTTCTCATCGTCTCTGTCCGGATCGGCCTTCCAGTGGTTCACCACCTTGCCGCCAAATTCTATTGTTACATGGGCTGATCTGGAGAAACAATTCCACAAGTACTTCTACGCAGGAGTACACGAGATGAAGCTCTTGGATTTGACCAGCCTCAGGCAGAGGAGCGATGAACCAGTGATGGGATATATACAGAGGTTCAGAGAAATCAGGAACAAATGCTACAGTCTGGCTCTGACCGACGCACAGTTGGCCGATATCGCTTTCCAAGGCCTCTTGCCACAAATCAAAGAAAGATATGCTGCCCAAGAGTTTGAAAGCCTGAGCCAAATCGTCCACCGATTGTCAGGAGAAGAGGTCCGACCATTTGAACAGCGGAGGAACTTCCAAAAGAAGGTGGCATACTTGGAAGGATCTGAATCTGATGGGGAAGAGGAAATCGGCCTGGCAGGATGGGTCAAAGGGAAAAAACCGATATCATGCCCTTTTGGGAAGATGGAGCCAGAGACATTCGGCTTTGACACGTCAAAGGCCGATAAATTTTTCGATTTATTGCTTCAGGAAGGACAGATTAAGCTATCTCCGCATCACACCATCCCTTCGGCCGATCAACTTAAGAAGATGAAGTACTGCAAGTGGCACAACGCCACTTCTCATGATACAAATGAATGCAAAGTCTTCCGTCAGCAGATATAATCGGCCATCGAGCAGGGGCGGCTTAAATTTGAGACTCCAGCTAAATTGGCAAAACCAATGAAGATAGATCAGCATCCCTTCCCGGCCAACATGGTTAATGCAGAAGGAAATTCAAGTCAAACCAAGGTGCTGACGTCAGAATCGGCGAGAAGAGGCGGCGCCATCGATCTCAGGAGGCAGATCACGACGGAAGAAATCAGAAGGAACAGGCGGGGGCCAGAACGACCACGCAAGCCCGTCACCTCCCAATTCTTACTCAGTAAGTATCGGCAGCAGCAAGAACAAGCAAGATACCAGGAAGAGACGACACGCCGGCATAAAGATCACTAGCAATGTCCGTTCTTCATCCACTGTTGGGAGAACGACATCAGATTGAGCTGCAACGATCGCCCAAGGCCACACTCTAGGGACAGAGGATCAGAGCCGATCAGCAGAAATCGGTGCGAGGAACAGCGCGTTTCGGTGCATGATCGGCTGGGGGGCAGAGTTGACCAGTACCACCGGTCAAAAAGCAAGATCGGCCAGCGGGATGGACTGGGGGGCAGGATCAGCTCGCGCGATCGGCTGGAACAGATGGCCAATGACAGGGTATCAGACGAGGATCCCCTAGGAAGGGAACCAGATTGAGAACACGCCAGATCATCGGCCAAACCAGCAAATCCCAGGTGGTGTCCCGATGGCTTATCCAGATCCCAGAAGCGGAGGATCCAACGCCTACGCCAGTGGGAGCATCAAGAAGAAGAACAGAGACAGGTGCCAGAAAAAAGAAATGTCAAGTCTCGAGTGTGGCGCCCAAAGAAAAACGATCAAGAAGCAAACAACCAAGAATCGGTAGCCGAAATTGATATGGTGTTCATACTGCCGATGGAGTTCATGGCGCCCAACGATCGGGATAAAGTAACAAGAACAGAAGAAGAACAAATGGCACAACTAGTGTTGGAGCTGATGACGGCTACGTTTGAGAAACCAGAAGAGGAAAAACGATAGCATCTTAAAGCGCTGTTTCTCAAAGGCTATGTCAACGGAAGACCCGTCACTAGATTGCTAGTAGATGGAGGCGTTGCAGTTAACATCATGCCGTATGCCATGTTCCGCAAGCTAGGCAAGGGCGATGAGGACCTCACCAAGACGGACATGATGCTGAAGGATTTCGAAGGCAACGTGTCGCCCGCCTGTGGAGCGCTCTGCGTCGACCTCACCATCGGCAGTAAGACCCTCCCTACTACTTTTTTCGTTATTAATGGCAAGGGGTCCTACAACATGCTGCTTGGTCGTGACTGGATACACGCAAACTGCTGTGTCCCATCTACAATGCATCAATGCCTTGTGCAATGGGACGGCGACAGCACAGAGATAGTCGCTGCCGATTCCGTCTACAGCGTTGCAGCAGCCGACACGCAACAGTGGAGCTGCGAGCACGTCAAGTGTATATCTGGCAGGACTTGGGACACTGACTTCCTGAAAGTGTCCGATTTCGGTCTACAGCCGATCCAAGCAGTCGGCTCTGAAGATTCAGAATAAATGGATCAGCTCGTCCGAGAAGATGGGAAGCTTGGGCATGGGTTTACGTCGGCCGATTTATTGGAGATGGTAGATTTGGGAGATAGCAGCAAGTCAAGGCCGACGTACATTAGTGCTAATTTGGATCCTGAGTACAAATGTAAATTGATAAGTTTATTAAAAGAGTTCAAGGATTGCTTTGCTTGGGAATATCATGAGATGCCAGGACTAGACCGGTCTATTGTTGAACACCGGTTACCTATAAAATCAGGATATCGGCCATATCAGCAACCTGCATGACGGTGTAACCCCAAGATTCTACCTAATATAAAGGCCGAGATTACAAAGTTGATTGAAGCAGGGTTTATTCAGCAGTGCCGCTATGCCGAATGGATTTCTAATATTGTGCCCGTATACAAAAAGAATGGAAAGTTACGTGTGTGCATCGATTTCAGGAACTTAAATCAGGCTACACCAATGGATGGATATCCGATGCCAACGGCCGATATCTTGGTAGATGCTGCCGCAGGACATAAAGTCATAAGTTTCATGGATGGGAATGCAGGGTACAATCAGATATTGATGGCCGAGGAAGATATTTTGAAAACGGCTTTTAGGTGCCCAGGTCATCTTGGTTTATTTTAATGGGTTGTTATGACTTTCGGGTTGAAGAACGCCGGCGCTACGTATCAACGGGCCATGAATTACATCTTCCACAAGCTCATTGGTTCATCGGTGGAAATTTATATAGATGACATTGTGGTCAAGTCAAAAGGTCACCAAGATCATCTGGCCGATTTACAAGAAGTACTGGAGTGCACAAGGAAACATGGGTTGAAGATGAATCCAAACAAGTGTGCATTTGGTGTATCGGCTGGGAAATTCTTAGGATTCATGGTCCATGAGCGCGGGATAGAAGTCAACCGCAAGAACATAAACGCCATCAATAAAGTGGTGGCCCCACAAAATAAAACTGAACTACAGTCCCTCATCGGCAAGGTCAATTTCATCAGAAGATTCATATCCAACCTGTCAGGACGTATTCAGGCTTTTACCCCTCTGTTGAAATTAAAGCCCGACCAGGAATTCATATGGGGAGAAGGACAGCGCAAGGCACTAGAGAATATCAAGCAGTATCTTGTCTCACCTCCGGTATTGGTTCCACCACAACCTGGTAAGCCGTTCAAGTTATATTTATCGGCTGATGAACAAGCTATTGGATCGGCGTTGGTACAGGAGTTTGAGGGGAAAGAACGAGTGGTATACTACGTCAGCAGAAGACTCTTAGACGCCGAAACAAGATATTCCCCGGTGGAGCGACTATGCTTGTGTTTATACTTCTCATGTACCAAGCTCAGGCACTATTTGTTATCGGCAGAATGCATAGTCGTATGCGAGGATGATGTGGTGAAGTATATGCTGTCATTGCCGATTTTGAAAGGACGGATTGGAAAATGGATCCTGGCTTTGTCAGAATTCGACTTAAGGTACAAATTGGCCAAAGCCGTCAAAGGTCAAGTGATGGCCGATTTCGTAGTTCAGCATTGTGGACCAGAAATCGCCACTGTTGAACCAGTTCCATGGACTCTATATTTTGATGGTTCTTCGTGTGGGGTCGGATCAGGAATCGGCATTGTTCTTGTGTCGCCTCGGGGGGCAAGTTATAATTTCTCTCTGCCGATAGAAGCCTCTGCAACTAATAATCAGGCGGAATATCGAGCTGTTCTGAAAGGCATCCAATTATTAAGGGAAGTCAGAGCTGATGCAGTCGAAATTTTTGGAGATTCCATGCTCATTGTGGATCAGTTGACGGGGCAATCTGAGTGCAAGGATGATATCTTGAGGATTTATTATGAGGATTGCCTTCAGCTTTTAAAAGAGTTCAAGTCTGCAATAATCGAGCATATCCCCAGGAATTATAATGAAGAGGCCAACAGACTGGCCCAACATGCTTCGGGGTATCGGCCGATTCAGGGAGCGATGACGCTAGAGCTCGCGGCCGATGACTGGCGAAAGGAGATTGCCGATTACTTGAGAAATCCATCCCAAAAGGTGGATCGGCGAACATGTTTTCAGGCTACAAAATATGTGTTGCTTGAGGACGATTTGTTTTATCGGACGATTGATGGAGTTTTTCTCAAATGCTTGGGAACAGAAGAGGCAAAGGTTCTGATGGGAGAAATCCATGAGGGCGTGTGTGGAGCTCATCAATCGGCTCACAAAATGAAATGGATGGTCCGGAACATTGGGTATTATTGGCCAACCATCCTTGAGGATTGTTTCAAGTACTACAAAGGATGCCAAGACTGTCAGAAGTTTGGCAATGTACAACGCGTGCCAGCATCGGCTATGAATCCAATAATTAAGCCATGGCCGTTCAGAGGTTGGGGAATAGATCTCATCGGACAGATTCATCCTTCATCAAGCAAAGGGCATAAGTTCATATTGGTGGCTACAGATTATTTTACTAAGTGGGTGGAGGCAGTTCCTTTAAGGAACGTGACATCGGCCGATATGATTGAATTTGTTAAAAGCCATATTATTTATCGATTTGGTATTCCTCAAACCATCACAACTGATCAAGGGACAATGTTCACTTCTGGAGAGTTCGGAGAGTTCGCTGCCGATATGGGAATTAAATTATTAAATTCTTCTCCATACTATGCTCAAGCCAATGGCCAAGCAGAATCGTCTAACAAGGGGATAATCAAGCTAATCAAGAGGAAGATAGAAGAGCAACCCAAGAAGTGGCATATGTCTTTGGCTGAATCTCTATGGGCATACAGGATGGCTTGTCATGGAGCCACTAAAATATCCCTTTACCATTTGGTTTATGGTCATGAGGCGGTCTTGCCATGGGAGGTAAGGACAGGATCAAGACGTATATTGTTACAAGATCAATTAATGGCCGATGACTATTCCTTTTTCATGAAAGACGAACTTGACGATTCGGCGGGTTTACGGTTGAGAGCCCTGATTAGCATAGAAGAAAACAAGAAAAGGGTGGCCAGATGGTATGACAAAAAGGTCAAAGTTAAACAGTTCTCTCAGGGAGATTTGGTATGGAAGTTGGTGCTGCCGATAGGATCCAAAGATCCCAAATTCGGTAAATGGTCACCCACTTGGGAAGGGCCGTATAGAATCGGCCGATGTGCCCCAGGGAATGCATATATTCTAGAGACAGTCGAAGGGGGGGAATTCCCAAGAGCTTTAAACGGACGATATCTGAAGAGGTACTATCCGAGCATTTGGATAGATGCATAACTCGCAACAAAATATATCAAGATAACATGGCCGATTTCTCATCGGTTTTTGTCTACACATCTGGTGAAGGAAACATTGGGATTCGTTATTGGATGAAAATGACAGATTACATGGCCGACATGGTACAAGTCGCCCTTAGAATAAAAATACCGATGTGTCTACTGATTATGCCTGCGCTGGATTTCTCTCTCGATGCGACCCAGTTTTATCATAAGGGTGAGCCTTTTCTCTTTCGGGTCCTCTGCAGTGGCTCCAGTTTCAGCTTGGTTGCAAAGTTCTTTCAGCAGGCGGGTCTTCTCCTCTTCCAGATCTTCCATGGCGACTTCAGTTTTGGCTTTACAAGGAAGTGGAGAACTTTTTTCGGAAGATGGTCGCTTGCGGACCAAAAAATGAGCATCTATAAGGCCCGAGTATTCCTGGACAGCAACGGGGACATGATCTCTGAGTTCCTTAGCCTGAGCTCTTATCAGATTTCTATCTGCCTGTGATAGTGGCTCTTCTAAATGCATGATGTCTATCGCTCGTTCTAGACCGAGGCTGAGACGTTTCGGCTAAAACAGAAATAAAAGGGGTTACCCGGCATCAGAGCGATTGAGATGCTTGAGAGAAAGGCAGAAGAGGAGTTCATACCTGGTTGACAGAGGAAGAAGATGAAGAGGACGAAGAAGACATCTTGCCGTTCAGTTTGGGACAGTAAAAGAGGGAGAGAAGATAAGTGATGTGTATGACTTTGGAGATGGTGAATGGTTTACTTATAAATGAATGGGAGATAGATGGATGGTGAGACACGTCCTATCGGAATAAATACATACATAAATGCAAAGCAGACTGAAGGAGCAGTTCAGAACCAAATCAGCGCAGTGACATTGAAGGAGCAATAAATGTTTAACATATTCTTTACAGCCCAAGGAGAGCGTCTATGGCTACAATAGCTTGTCGTCTAATCCGATCGGCCGAGTCTAATACTCTCTGATCATCATCGGCCGATCCTGGTACTGCTGACATACGACGACGAAGCTTTATCATTTCGCGGGCCAGATGCTGCCTTTCTTGCTTCAGTTCGCTGATGATGGATGGGAGTTCTTGGAGCTTCTTTTCTTCGGCAGCTATCTCTTTGGTTATCTGTTCCATCTCCTTGGCCAGTTCTGCTCTCCTCCATTTCAGCCGATCTATTGCGCCGACGATGTCCGGATGACAGTTTTCAAGGAAGTTGATTCTGTGGTGTACTTCCTGAGTCCGGTGCTTGTATGAATCGACCTCCTCCTGAGTTTTTGCCATCTGAGCATGATCGGCCATACAGCGCAGCGCCCTGGAAACCGGAATCTGCATGCCCTCTATATAGGCAGCATACCCTAAATTTTCTGATACTTCTTCCGGGATTCGACCTTTGATCTCGTTGAAAAGTCGTCGAATCGGCAATGCATCTTCTACCAATCGGCCGATGTCGTCTTGAAGGAGAGTGCGCATGCTTTCGAGCTTGGCGCGGATATCGTCGGAGGTGGAGCTCGATGGAATTGGGTGTGAAGCAATTTCTTCGTCATCGGCCAAGGAGACGGCAAAAGAGAAGATGGTGTTGTTGGGGGTATCTTGCTCCTGTGAGGAGATAAAGTAAAGGGTAGGCAAGCAGTGAAAGGAAATCGGCCGATTCTGGTGGTAAGTTTGTTACCTCCTTAAAGCGAATTTCCCTTGCCTGCGCCGTTGGAAGTGTCTCCCTTGTCTCAGGGACTGGTACATTTGGCTCGTCGGAAGAGGAAGATTCATCGATTATTGGCGCTACGCTTGGACCAGCTTCCTGAAAAAGACATAAAAGAAGATCCTGTGAATATGCTATGGGAAATTGAAGTAAGATGGTGACAGAAATTTGCCATGCCTCTATGGATCTCCCGGCCGATGCCTGTTGTGGGGTTGTAGTTGGCATACCCAAATCGGCCTGCATCAAGATCGGTTAAGTTTGCTGAGAATTAAGAATTTAAGGTAAGAGATCGTTTACCTCGATGATAGGAGCTGTTGGAGTCTCGGTTCCCACTTGGGACGTGGCCGATTGTTGCGGAGACTGCGGTGGGATAACTTGTGCAGCCTGGCAGAAGAATAGAATTGATGTCAGTGGAAGATTTGGAGGAATATATGAGATAAGTAAGATTACCTGAACAACTTCTACTAATAGTGATGCTGCAGCTGCCCCGACTTCAGAAGTGACTTGGGGATCGGCCATCTCGACAATCGGCAAAGGTAAAGGAGTCTCGGCTGGCGTCACCACTACTTGGTCGGCCGATCCGATGCGGGAAGTCTCGGCCGACACCACTGCCATCTGGCTGGCCGATCCAATACGGGGAACTTCAGCCGATGCTATTGCCGTTTGATCGGCCGATCCAATGCGAACTCACACCCGACGGCTGGTTATCTTTGATGTTGGCCTTATCGGTGCTCGCTTCGATCGGCCAGTGGAGATATCTTTGACAGTTGGAGCATGGAAGCCGATAAGTGGATGCGGCGTGTATTGGTGATGACTATCAATCGGCCGGCCGCTTCGGCTCCGCATCGGAGGGACGTGGCTTTCAGACTGAAGAGACGAACATGAGTTAATAACAAGATGACAATGTAGAAGGAAATAGCATTGGAATCGGCTGAGAAAAAGGACATACCGCTGCATTTGGATCAATGTTCTCTGGGTCCAGAATGTTGCAGTAAGACGATGGAGATTTACAGAAAAGGTGTTGCTTCCATTCTGCCCACCATAATTTGAATTGCTAGGTGGCAAAAGAGGCAATTGACCAATTATTCAGGTCAATAGTACTGGAATCGGGTACTAGATCGCACAGCCGACTGTAATCAAGACTTGAGGTCAGACTATCTCTGAATTTCGCCTGACCGGCGAAGTAGACTTGAATCAGCAGTTGGCCGAAACCCAGTTGCCTTGCCGCAGCCGATGGATTGTAGAATTCGTAGGTGGGAGAATCCTTTCCTGAGAAGAAGTTGGCTGGCAGAATCCCCGGCTTGATCAAGACGTCCATAAGCTCTCTGTCAAAGGCATGAGTGAAGAAATCGTAGCATATGGGCAATTCGAAAATCGGCTCTACTGCCTGATATGGATGCCAGCTGATCATCTCTTCACTGAGGCCATTGTAAAAACATCTGAAGTACTCAGCTGTGCGGGCAGCAGTAAACTGGCAGCCGGGGAAGGCCGATACCGCTTCTCCAAAAGGTCTGCAGCGGCGACGGACTGATGGGTTCTCCTCTGACTCGATATTGGGGAAGATTTTTGTCTCTATCCGTTGCTGAGAGACCTTGCTCATGTGTAAATTGAGCCAGAGGGTGATGAACCACCAAGGACCACCAGGGTTCCCTATCGGCTCCCCCTTCGATAACTTGATGCCGATTTGGTGCATCAGGTAATACGCCGATCCCAGCAAATGTTTTCCAAGGGGGATGGCCGATCCTTGTGATAAAGAATCTGCCAAAGCTTGAGTGTTTGAAGAGGGGCCGACTGCTCTGACACAGAAGAAATGCTTTTCCAGCCACATCATCAAAAAGGCAGTATGCTCCCTCTGCGAGACTGTCCCGGTCTTCATGTTTTTGCTAATATATCCTTTCCACCCGCCGATTCCTTTGGTCTCCAGCCGATGAGATGGCTTGAACAGATAATTGAAAGGGGTATCGGCGGTCAACAGCAGAACATCGGCCAAGGTCGGGGTCATAGGCCCGTGTCCGAAAAGGAACGCATTAAGTGCATCGGACCAAAAATAAGAGGCTGCCATGACCAGAGGTTCATTTCTTTCCATCTGAGACAAGGATAAGTCTATGCACTGGCCGATTTTTAGTTCTTCCCACTGAACCTTCCAAGATCCGGCTACCCTCTGGTACCATTCTCTCCACCCGGGTGTTTCATTTGGCCAGGATCTGAAAGTGCCTACCCAGTGATCTAAATCCATAGATGATTGCTTAAAAGGGATCCTATGGGTTTCTAAGCTGATCAGGTCCGTTGGATCGGGGTTCCCCATAGGGCCCAAACAGATGAGGTCAGGGGATTCTGAGAGAGGAATAGTAATTCGGTGCCTAAGTGCCTAAAAAAGGGGGAAAGGGGGAGAAACTGAGAAAGGGTCCGGAAAATACTGAAGCAATAAAAAGGCAAAAAGGAGAAAATTTCGAGCATTTACCTCTGGGATGGAGATCATCGTCGCCGATGAGACCGCTGGGGAAGCCGCCGATTGGGCCGCCACCACCGAAGGAGTAGCCGATGGAGCCTTTGTAGATGGAGCGGTCGCCGATGGTGACGCCATTGGGGGGTTGGAGCAGGCCGCGGATGAGATCGCCGGAAAGGGGGAAGCGCTTGGAGATCGAGAGAGCTTGGAGGAAGACGAATAGTGGTTCGTTGGAGGAGAATGCTAGATTCGTGGGGAAGGATAGGCGGAGAAGGCCAGTACTTAAGAAAAATCAGGGAAGCGAGGGCAAAGATGGTATTTTTACCGCGCCGTCTACACGAGTTCCAGAGGAGCGGTCGTTTCGCGCGCTCGGTTCGAGGAAGTTGCAATCATTGTGCCGCGGAACGGAAGGAGATTTTACTGCGCTCGTTTCGGACGAAAGGATTAAAGAAAGAGTTTGGAAGAAAAAGTTATATTTTACTCCAAAACTGGGGGGCATGTGTTGACGCCAGATTTTGACACGTGTTGAATCGGCATCAGGAGGAGAAGATTGGCCGATGCGGCAGATCTGAAGGCTACAGTAAGGAATCGGCCGATTGACGTAACAGTTGGAAATCGGCCGATTGGTGATACAGCCTGCACCAACAGGATGGGACTATTTCGGAGGGTCCTGGTCAAAAGTTGGTCAACAGGGCACGCTAAGTCGGTCAAGGAGCAATTGAAGGGAATCCTGATTGGATTAGGGAACGGCGGCAGAAGATTCTGTGGGAGTCCGTTTCCTTTTAAAGTTCTTATAGATATAGTAGTTTTCCTGTTGTTTAAATAAGGTTGTAACAAGTCGTGATCGATCAGGAGTCCTAGTTTTAGGGTATAAATAGGAGTCGTCAGGGTCTTGCAAAGGACATCATCACATCAATCAACAACAATACTTCTACTTTTCCAGCAATTTACTTTCAAGTCGGCGACTTCGCCAATATTTTTCTTCTTTCACGAGTTCGTACGGATTGGCAGGGCTGCATCAACCTGATCTCCGGCCAATTGGTAGGCTCCGCTTATCGAGTAATATCCGAGCTTTAACTACGGGCGCATCGCTGTGGTTTCGTTTGGGTTTATTCACCAGTTATCAATATTTACTAGAATTGCAAGTTTTACCTGTTATTCTAGTTTTATCACCAGTTATCCAGCTTGACATCGGAGTAATCGGCTTCGTCATTGTTCTTCTTCAACTTATCATCACACAGCCGATTAGATCTATTTCAAGTGTTGCTTCCGTAGTAATTGTTTAGATCGCTCCAGCAGTTTTCTTTACAATTACTACGCGATTATCGGCTGATCCATAGCCGATCGTCTCTACAGCAAATCGGCCGATTCGCCGCCGACGCGCTCCTCAGGACAGATCGGAATCCCAGCCGATCGACGCTCCTGGAATTTAATACTCTATTTCCTTGTCAATCAACAGGTCAGATTGACTGGCACGCCGCGCGAACCGCACCAGGGCGATAACCCGAACAGGAGCTAAGCAGATTCTGCCGGGTCGTGTGTCCGACGCTGAAGACCGTCGGCCGATTCCTATCCGGCCGATTTTAGCGCCAACAAAGGCGCTTTTATGTGGGGTTTTTCACAATGTAAAGTAACCGAATATGGATGTGGTAGGTAGAAGCATAAATAGACCATGGGATAGTTTTGTTTTTAGCTAAAAAGAAATTTCCCAAGTTTAGAAAGAGAAATAGGTTGGGAAACTTTATTCAAAACCATATCTCATCAAATAACAACTTTAGCATTATGGGTTCCTTAACTGGTGGTTCACAAACTCAAGCATGGTAAAGAATAAAATTTATGCATGAATCACCCAGCGGCACGGCGGGTTCTCTTGAGTTAAACCATTTTAGATTAGGCAGTTTTAATAGCATGTTTAAAACTCGGAGGACAGGGAGAAAAAGAGTGAGGACGTGCAAACCGTGAGTCAAGAACGAGACGGTATTGAATATTCACTTACATACGAGTCCGTCCTGCGGTTCACGTGAGTCGTGGGGGTGTGTAACTAGATGTAGCGAGGATCTCCCTCACACTTGTTTTCGAACCTGTCTTTATTCAATCAAAGCAAAAAGTAAAATGCAAAAGGGCTCTACCGGCATTAACACCGGGGAGCCAAAGTTTGAATTATTCAAAGCAAATATGGGTGCTTACAATGAAAACAAAATGAGATGAAGCAAACTAATCGAAGGAAATAAAGTGATCCTAGTGCCCGACTAAACTAAACTAAGAAAGATCTATACTAGTATAGGTCTTCCTGTCCTATCGCCGTATAGTGGCACTTGAGCCTAGAGCTCAGGCCACGGCGAAAAGTGCGGAGGTTGTCATGGAGCTCCTCGACCTCTAGCTTCCGCTCAGCTAGCTGATCCTTGAGCCACCTGTTCTCCAGGTGAAGCTCCCTGACCATAACCGTAAGGTCAGCTAGTGTGAGCTCCTGATGGACTTCTTCATCGCTACTGTTAAAGTAGCCTCCGGTTCTCTTGGCTGTAGGTTGTGACCGGTGTCGCCTGACTCGCTCTGGGGGAACCTGCTGCTCCGGCACCTTCCCCTTGGCAGCACGTGAAGGGGTGAACACCGGGATCTGGTCGTCCAGCCGCGGGCTCTTGGGCTCTGTCGTGAGAGGTGCAGATGCCCCGGGCGTGCCGTTCTCCTTCGGCTTCCGCTGCGCTCCTGACTTCCGCCGAGTCGGAGCCCCCTTTGGTGGATGCTAGTAGGGGCTCGGGGCTCGAGCCCTTGTCTTCTAGCTTCTGTGTGGTAGAGCAGAGCGCACAGTCGAACGGGGGCACGAGGGGTCACGGCCCTGGTTCTGCCGACTTGGGGGGTCGGCCGACCCAGGGTTGGCCCCCTTCGGCCCCCCGTTGCGCACCACGGCAGGTGCCACTGCCAGGGGCGTCACCGAGGGTGCGTAGACTTCTTCGACCTCCAGGTCGATCCTAATTGGGGAGTTTGGACTGTTGGCCGATGTCGGGGCTACCATTGGGTGGTCGGTGGTGTCGAAGTTGATGAACGGAATGATTTCCTTGCCAGCCATGGGTGGTTTCAAGTAGTGCAGATGGGTTTTGGAGGTAGAGTGGTAAAGTTAGATGGAAAGAGGTTGAGAGGAGCAGGAAGGGTTTTCAAGAGAGAAGAAAAAGGGGAGAAACCCTATTTTCTGCCGCTGAAAAGCCTCGAGGCAGCCAGATCTCGGGCTAGGACGCGAGAATAGCCTGACCTGCCGAAGATGGGCCGCTATGGTTGCCGCCCTGGGTCGGCCAACCTAGGGAGGTCGGCCGACCTGGGCTTTGCCCAGCTGGGCTCCTTCCTTCTCTGGACAACAGTGGGGAGAGTCTAGGAGGTTTGTACAAGTGGCTTACCTTAGTATATGGCCTATAGAGCCTTTAATCAAGTATATAGTGTGTTGAACGAGTTCAATCATGTCTATATCTTCATCTATAGTTGTATCATGATCTAAAAATAATTTTAGATGATGGCCATTTACCTTGTGGATGTTACCTTCATCATCTTGGATCGTTATGGCCCCATGCGTTGATGTGTTGATGATGAGGTAGGGTCCCATCCACTTGTTTCTCAAGTTCCCGTGGCCGAAAAGTTTTACCCTGGAATTGAAAAGTAATACCTTATCTCCGGGCGTGAAGACTTTCGGCTTTAGCCTCTTATCGTTCCATCTCTTGGTTCTTTCTTTATATAATGTGGCACTGTGATAGGCTTTGACTCTCCACACTTCCAATTCTGATATCTGCCTCTTCCTTAGCTCTCCCGCTAGGTCCAAGTCCATGTTCCATTTTTGGATAACCCAATGTGCTCTATGCTCCAGCTCGACAGGTAGATGACACGTCTTCCCATAGACAAGTTGATAGGGTGACATACCAATGTGGGTCTTGTTAGCCGTGCGGTATGCCCATAATGCATCCGCTAGCTTAGGCTTCCATTGTTTACCCATCTCATTGACGGTCTTTTGCAGAATATTCTTGATTTGCTTATTTGATGTTTCTGCCTGACCACTTGTCTAAGGGTGATATGGAGTTGCGATGTTATGCATCGTCCTGAGTTCCTTGAGGAAGTTCCGAAAGGCCACATCGATGAAATGCGATCCTCCGTCACTAATTACCATCCGGGGTGTCCCGAATCTTGGAAAGATTACCTCTTGAAACATTTTCCGGGCGTGTTTTGCATCGGCAGCCATGGGACTTCGGGGAGGGTCCCATATAGTCATGCCCCATACATCAAAGAGCTCCACTTGAAGGTTGTATGTGAGAGGCATGGCATCACGAGCTAAGATTCCTCCGTGTTTCTGGCAACTGGGACACTTTCAAATGAAATCCTTGGTGTCTTTATACATGGTTGGCCAATAGAAACCACTTTGCCATATTTTCGCTTGCGTGCGAAACACACCATAGTGCCCTCCATATGGTGCTACATGGCATTTGTCAATAATCTTGATCCCTTCTACTGTGGGGACACATCTTCGGAGTAATCCATCTGCAAAGACTCTGTAGAGGTATGGCTCATCCCATAGGTGTCGTCTGCTCTCAAACACTAGCTTCTTCTTGTTCTCCCCAGGTGGTACGTACCCTGAAACCATAAAATTGACAATATTTGCATACCAGGGGTTCGAAGCCGTTACCTTGAGTCATTTATCGTCAATTCCTGCGTGTTAGTGATATGCATATGCGACAAATTGTAACAACAATGATAAATTGCATTTCTAAAGCAATGTCATTAGCCCAACCCTATGCTTAACCAACTAATAAAAGGGTGAAAAGAATTAGAACAAGTTAAGTTGAAATTCAAATTGAAATTGGGCACATATGAATACCTTTGAATTTTTAAATTAACTTTCAAACCACAAGCCAAATGAGGTGTTACCTGAAACCAAACTTGTAGAACTTTTTATTCTGGACAACTTTCATGTTCAAAAGTTTTTGAAATTCAAATTAGAAAGTGGAGAAAACATCCTGTTTGCAACCAGCCCCCTGGAACTTTTCAAATTCTCGCAAATAGGCCCTTCTTCCCTCCTCTCTCTCCCCTCCCCGCCCGACACACCGGCCAGGTGGGCGGCGATGCCGGACCGGCGCAAGCCGCCAGGCCAGTGGCCGCCGGCCCTCGCCCCCAGACCCGGCTTTGCCCCCCCCCACCGCCGCGCTGCCCAGCCCCAGCTCGCCACGCGCGCCACGCCAGCCGCGCCTCTGCTCGCTGCCCGCCGCGCCCAACGGCCGCGCCGCGCCGTGCCGCACCGCTCGCCGCAACCTGCCCGTCGCTGAGCTTGCCGCCCGCCCGAGCCGCTGCTGCAGCTGCCCTCCAACCCCGTGCCGCGCTATCTCCTCGCTCCCCCACGCAAAATCCCCGGTGCCCAGTCGCGCGCCTCCGCCCTCCGCACACCGCGCCGGTGTCCAGACGCCGCCCATCGTGGCCAGTGGCACGCCATTGCCGTGCCATCACCCCCGCGCGTCGCCCGGCACCCCTCCCTCCCTCCTGCCCCTATAAAAGCCGCCCCAGGCCGCCCGCGCGAGCCACCAGTAAGAAGAACACCCGCTGCCGCCATTGTCGCCGCCGAGCTCCACCCGCTCGTGGACAGCCCTCTACAGCCATCCACTGCCCAAATTGAAGTTCCAGCCACCACCACATCATCCCACCGGAGCTCACCGACCCGCTCAATGCCGCCCAGGACCGCCGGAGCACCGCCGCCCGCGCTGCCGCCGTCGCCGCCGTCCCTGGCCATCGCGGACAGCTCGACTCCGACCTCCTCGGCCCAAGCCAAGTACCGGAGCAGCTTCCCCACGCGCCACTGAAGCTCCCCGTCCAGACCAGACCGCCCCAGGACCGCCGGAGCACCGCCGCCCGCGCTGTCACCGCCGCCGCCGCCCCTGCTCCAACGCCGACGAGCTACTCCCGGCCGTCCCCCACCCGACCAAGACCCCTCACGACGTAGCCCTCGCACCCCTGGTCCTTCCCCGGCCCTCACCCCTCGCCACTGGCGAGCCCCTCGCCGGAATTTTGGCCGGCCACCGCACCCGAGCCGCCTAAGGACCCAATTGCATCGATTGAATTCTTTAGAAGGTTCTGCCCGTAAGATTTCAAGGCCCAGATGTAAGAGAAAGATTCAAACCTAGATTCAAAATCAGCGAACTTGTAAAATTCGTATAAAATCGTAGAAAATTTAGAAAAACGCAAACTCAACTGCTCTGGAGACCTTAGGTTAAGCTTCACAAATTTTGTTACATGCATCACCTTAGATTCTAGCTAAATCATGCTTTAAATAAAATGGAAAGATTAATGGCTTTTATTCATAGACTTGTCTTGAGATAAGTGCTGGCCCTAAAAATTTTACAATGAGGAAATTACCTGAAAAATAGGCCACCCTAAAAAGATCAAGCTCAGAATCTACTTCTAGATATACTTCTTGCTAAGTTTAGTTTCATGCCATGATTAGCTAAATATTTTTATCTCTGTTGTTAGATTGTGATTCACCTAATGCAACTTTTTCTATACTGGTGTAATGGTACCTAGATGACATAGAAAAATTAGAGACTTTTTATCTCACAGGAACCTATTTATTTGATTTATGTGCTAATAACATACATTAAATCAAGAAAATAGTATCTTAGCTTGCAAAATCCTCATATTTTTACTAGAAGCTACACAGTGGTAGAGGATGCTGTGTAAAAAGTTTCATGGACAAAAACCCTGTGTAATGTCCTGTAAAAATAAATCCTTGAATAACCTAGGTGTGTAATGTCATATTTACTATGCTCTGAAAACTGCATAATAAATCCTATACAAATTACAGTAGCTCCTGCATGATTAAATGAAAGCCCTGTAAAATTCTTAGTCTCAGTTTTTGCACCATTTGTTCTGTACAAAAAGAACAAGAATCTAGCAGCAACCATGTATTATATTTTTCATAATTAATCTGCTCCATGAAAATATCTGAAAATTTTACAGTAAGCTTATCTTTCTCTGTTGTGCCTAGATCCAAGGTTTCATGACCAGAAACTACTCGCTGTAGTAGTTACACTTAAATCATGTTTCCATGAGGAACATAAGTTCCCATGAACACCCACCCCACCTTGCTTAACGAAGTTACTTAGTGTACTTTTCTACTCTATTAACGATTGCCACGAAACGACAAAGTAACTCACTTCACAACAAAACTCATGTTTTACAGACTGCAACTTTATCGTGAAGAAAATCATGTCGTTTACCATCACCACTACTTACACTTGTGCATTCATGTAGAAACGACTACTCTCGCCGACGGGACTTACGAGCTGGTGCCCGAGTCCGAGAGTGAGCAGCGAGAAGCCCAGGAAAATTTAACTAAAGCAGTTGAAGACCCGGGTCAACGTTCAGACGATCCCCGGACTAACTTTGCCCAAGAAGGCAAGCCCCGGAGCATAACCCATTTCCTTTCCTAAATTATGCAACTCACTACTCTCTTGCTTGTGCATTAAGTTTATAGAAGTTGAATGAAAACTTAGTTGCATGACGTTAGGAACCCATGCTTGAAAACTAGATGTAAGGTTCGATAGAATGTTGTGCTAATAGGACTCCGGTAAAAGCCGAGTGATTTCCTGTCACTCGCGAGAAAATAGGAGTTGAATGTTTACTACACGCTGCAATCATAAGGTCGACGGACAGGCTATGGTACGATGTTTATGATTAAGGCCCGTCTGTTTAGTGAAAAATGCTAAGGCCGCAGTGTGTGGTAGTGGTGGTTAAGTCTTTGAACGTACTAAAGGCATGCCGAGAATATGGTAATCGGTAAGCTTAAGTACCCGATTGGCCCGGCAAGTGGACGACAACCTACCCTTTGAACTTCGGTCCCATGAGCATATGGCGAGTGCACGAGTGGTCACGACCCGGCGCCGAACCATGGCGTGGGGCTCTTGTACTCTCGGAGGGTAGCTCCGATCCATGTGCATATGGCGAGTGCACGAGTGGTCACGACCTGGCGCCGAACCGTGGCGTGGGGCTCTTGTACTCTCGGAGGGTAGCTCCGATCCACAACCCGGAAAGAAAGGGGAAAAGTTGCACGTGTGACTCTGGGAGTAACCACGTGACGTGTGTTTAGGTTTCCCTTGCAAGGTTAAGAAATTCGATTCGAATCGTCCGTTTCTCACGGCTATTGAGACTGCTTAATCCCTTTTACCACACAGAGTAAGAAGAGGAACAATGATGATGAATAAACTTGTTGGATGAAATTTAATGCTTCACCATGAATGATATTGGATAGCTGCTTATCTAGAATGGTTAATGAAACTAGAATCTTGAGCTAAAAGTTGAAAGTAAGGACCCACTCGTATATGCTTTTCGGCAAAACAAACCCCTGAGCCAAAAAGCCTTGCATGTCTAGAGTCGGTGGAGTAGATTCCACTACACGGGTAAGACTTGCTGAGTATTAGTATACTCAGCCTTGCTTGTGGCTCGTTTTCAGGTGAGACCTTCGAAGATATGATTGCTAGCTTGACCTGGCCGTGTACTCTTCCCCCTGGTTGGTCGGTGGAATGGGATACGCCCCCGGCCAATGGAGATAATGCCGAGTGATGCCTCGTACGGGCTTCATCGAGGCATCCTTTATCGTCGAGTAGTTGTCGTTGTCTTTTCCGCTGCTTGAACTCTGAAGAACTCTTTATTTCGAAATCCGAAGTACCTTGTTTTTACAAATTTGAACAATATTGTAATGATAATTTATGATGAACCCCGTGGTGTAAAAATGTGGAATGTTGTATATTCTGGGCTCACCTTCGTGTGAGTACATGTATGTGTGGCTTCGATCCGCAAGAACCGTGGTTGTATCGGGAGGTTACCCGACAGACCAGCGGATTATTCCGTTTGAAGTGCGAGTTAGCCCTGATTGCCCATGTGGTAATGATTAGCGCACTTGAACCGGATTAATTCAGGTGGTTCTGCCACAGCTGGTATCAGAGCCGTAGCTGGTGCCACAGCTGGTAACAGCTGGCACCAGAGCCGAAATGCATACGCCAGAGAATGCAACAAGCCTTAAAAACTCATTTTCCTAAAACTTGACCACAAAAATTGTGTTGGAAAATGCGTTGGTTCGTTAAGGATGGTGCCTAGTTCGTAAAGCCCTAAGGGATTATGGGAAGGTTACTAGGTGGCTATCTAACTTCTATGTATTATCAACTGACTTCCAGCACATTACTTTCTGTCAAAACATACTTTCATGCACAACCGACCTTAAATTCTGTAACGACGCACTCATCGCTAAGGTAAGAAGGTAAGAATCCTCAGCCAACTGAGAGAGTTTGGCCTTCCTGTCGGTGATGCGAACCGAACGCTGCCCTCAAGCAGTGGCTTACTTGAGGTGCTGCCAATATGCCAACTGTTAGTTGAATATATTGGGAGTAGAAGGTTTGGCGCAGGGTATGGCGATCGCTGTTCATACCCCCGTCTCATGACGGTACCCCCGTGAATACGCTATCTCGATAGCGTATGTTAACGTCGTCTGTACGGCGGAAATTGTACAGATATCATTTCTATAAGTAAACGGTAATGAATACGGACGCTTTCACGAGTGCTGGCATGAAAGGTTCATGAAATATATGTGCTCTATCAATCTTCTGCAGGTACACTAACCGCGATTGCGATAAGTTAAGAACGGTTAGAGTTATCTCGACTAGCTATTATAGGGAGAGCCGTATTGTGTATGCCACCGAAACTAACTCCGTAAGACCAAAGCTATTTGGCAATTGTTTATTTTGTGAGGACGAATAGGACGTGCATGCATCATGGCTATATATATATCTGAAATTGAAAATACGTTGAATGAGAGTGGTAAGGTTCTTGCGTATCTAAGCGTGATTTTGCATAAGGACTATCTAGCGAATCTGTCACAAATCTGCCATGACCGAAAAGAGAGATTTATTGATCAGAGAAAATGACCTTTTCTGGTAAAGTTCATGTTGAAAGAATTGTTCCAAATTTTGTGTTCTATCTCCTGTTCAAAAATGAAAAATTCTGAACTTATGGATAGTAAGAAATAACAGAAACCATGGGATGTCAGAATTCTGTCCAGAATAAGCACTTCTGCCCCTTCAAATTTTGGGCCCCCTTCCTACAGTTTTCTGCGAAAGAGTACAACACAAAACTTGTTCCAAATTTACCAAGGTAGCTGCTGTTAAAATTTGGTAACTTTTGGCTGGGTAGATTTTCCCTGATGCACGAGACTCTAGCCCTCTGTTCACTGAAAATTCTGGGTAGACAGAGAAGTGAGACCTTAAGGGAACAGCTATCTTAGAGCCTAATCCAGCCAAAGTGTTGAATAGAAAAGTGGTGCACAAATACCTTAGGAGTGTTCTGGTGAAATTTGAGAATTTTTGGATATGAACTGTGGAAGTTATGGTTATTTTTGCACTCTATACAGAATCTGTCCCTGTGCTTTTCACACTTTTTCTTGGCCTCACCCATTTGATCTTTTGTTCAGATGGCCGAGACAGCTGCCATGATGGTGGATGAGGATGGACGCGTTCACTCGCAGTGTCTCCACTGGGAGGGCTTTCCCTCTATTTTGTGGGATGTTCTGCGCACCGTGGGCTATCGAATTCCCCCACGTTACGCCGGACTGGAGTTTGCAGAGAATGGAGTTACCCAGTGCCGTGTCAACGTGACCATTTTTCCGCACCCGCTACACCCGGAGTGGCCCGCCTTGGAGATTGAGGCTGTTGGTCGCCGTTTGGCCGATACTTGGGAGCTTGCAGCCATGAGGGCGCTCACCACTTTTTGTGCGCAGCGTCCCGAGGTTGTCACACTCACTCCTATTGGGTTGTTTCCTGCTGCCCAGGACAACGACCCCTTTTGGCTCAACAGGGTGCAGCACTCACAGTACTTGGTGGACTTTCATGCCCAGGAGACCATCGATACCTCCGTGCGGTGCATGAATGCACTCTACCGACTTCTAACTCTCCAGAGTCAGGCGCTTGTGCAGCTCACTGATCTTGCACAGGCCTACCACATGATGGCAGATACCAGGGATGAGCAGATTAAGGAGCTCAGTAAGGATCTTGAGGACAGAGATGCTCAGATTGGCCAACTTGAGGGCCAAATTCAGGAGCAGGACACCCTCATGGGTGAAAGGGAAGCCATGATAGTACACTTGGGGGAGCAGCTCCATGATCTGAGCCTTGAGTTGGAGGATGCTAATGAGCACATTCAGTGGCACCATGATCAGAATGCCCCTCCTGGCGTGGTGGCTATGGAGGAAGATGAGGAGGAGCCACAGGAGATTGATGGTATTTCAGGAATGGACTTTGAGGGTGAGGCACTGCAGCCACCTCCGATGGGAGCTCACTCTCCTACTCACAGCGAGTCGTCCGTCAACGACCTGGATGACTTCTAGATGATGACCTAGAAGGACTTTTGCACATACTCCTCGATAGGGTAGCCTAACTTTTGGCAAGTGTTGTAATAGGCTAACTAGGAGTTGAGTAACTCTTTTGTGATGGGTACACCTGAACCATGTGGATACCCTCAGCATGTAAGGAACGGCGATAAACTTGGGTGATTTCGTCGTAAGTTGGTAAACGATGAAATCCACAATCGCTGAAACTTGTCGGAAATTTTATCCATGTCTTCTTACATTTCTGAGATGTGAGTTGAATACCAAACCTGTCAGGAATTTTGTGATCGTGGTTCTCACAGAAATTCAGCATCATTGGACCTCGCTAGTTTGAGTTATAGGCAAAACATCACCTATCGATATGCTGAAAAACAGCTGAGACAGTAAGGCAAAGGACGAGCCTTTCGACCATCTTAGCTATAGTTCTAGCACCTGAGTTAAATACCAAAGTGGTGCATCCCTAAGTTCTCTAACTACTGCCAAAGTATGAGATGTTATGGATGGACCCACAGCAAGCTATGATTTTTCTCGTAGCAAACAGAAATTCTGTCCATACTTCTATCTGTGATTTCGGAAGTCTATGACTACACTGATCCTTTATGAATCGAGGAAGTAATATGGATCGCGTTGCTGATGGTAACCTTTCGCGTTTCAGATGGTTGGATCAACACGTGGCAACCCCGAGGGTTTTGGTGCCGGTGGCAGCAGACCGCGACAATCGCCACCACCCCCGCCCAGTTTGGTGGAAGTAATGGCCGCTCAAACCGAGCTGCTGCGTCAGCTGGTGCAAGGACAGCAACACCACCAGCGGGGTGGGCAAAATGTCCCCCACCCCCAAGCTGCAGGATATACGGATTTTCTGGGGACCCAGCCGCCCTTGTTCCATAAGACAGAGGAACCCCTGGACGCAGACGCATGGATTCGCACCATCGAATCCAAGTTCACACTACTTGTGGCCCCATGCTCAGAGGCCAACAAAGCTCGTTTTGCCGTGCAACAGCTTCGCGGTACCGCTCGTCTGTGGTGGGACCACTATTTTGTGATGCTCCCGGCTGATCATGTGGTCGACTGGGACGAATTCAAGGCCGCATTCCGGGCACATCATATCCCCGAGGGTCTCATGGAGAGGAAGTTGAACGAGTTCCTGGCACTCACCCAGGGCACCCGCACCGTGCTGCAATACGCCCAGGCGTTCAACAATCTGTGCCAGTATGCGGGCTATCACGCTGATACGGATACTAAGAAGCGTGACCGTTTCCGTAGAGGACTAAGCACCAAGCTCAAGGAGCGTCTGAACCTAGTCAGGGCTGACACCTACAACGAATTGGTCAATATGGCCATTACCCAGGAAGACTGTATCATGGCACACCGGGCAGAGAAGAAGAGAAAGGCACCCGCTGGACCTTCAAGTGCTCAGCCACCAAGGTATCGCATCGTGCAAAATACCGCACCCACAGCTCCACCAAGGGCCCCTCAGCCAGGAAGATGGATTGCCAGACCCCCACAACAGCCAGGCATGGTACGACCCCCGATGCCTCCACAGAATGGTCCGAGGCCCACTCTTCAACAGTCTCTTCGACCCAGCCCCGCGAATCGTTGTTTCAAATGCGGGAGTTCCAACCACTTTGCACGAGAATGCCCTCAGTCTGGGCCGCCCAACCAAGGTCAGGGATCCAACCCGAACAACAAGAACAGGGGCAAGAGACAGACCCTGCAGGTCAAGCAAGGACGGATTAACTTCACCACGCTTGCAGAGCTTCCTGAAGGAGCCCCAGTGATGTCGGGTACATTCTCTATCCATAACAAGCCTGCAGTTATATTGTTTGATTCTGGTGCATCGCATAGTTTCATAAGTGCAAAATTCGGTGCAAAAGTAGGCCTGGATGTTTGTCACACAAAAGGGTCATATATCATATCAACACCGGGTGGTAAAATTGCTTCAAATCAAATGATCAGACAAGTACCAGTCAAGTTGGGTAGTAAAACCATCAACACAAACTTGGTTCTTTTACCCCTTGACGGCATAGATCTTATTTTGGGTATGAATTGGATGATTTTGCACAAAGTCACACTGGACCCCTCGTCCCGAGCTGTGGAAATAAATTCACCTAGTCACGGAGCCACCACCCTTTACCTACCATTCCTGGATTGCACGAATTCCTGTGCTTACATGATGGAAGGACTTAAGCTAGAGGATATTCCTGTGGTAAACGAGTATGCCGACGTTTTTCCGGATGACTTACCAGGAATGCCACCGGATAGGGATATTGAGTTCATCATCGAACTGCAACCGGGCACTGCACCTATATCCCAAAGACCATATAGGATGCCCCCTAAAGAATTGGCAGAGCTGAAAATTCAACTCCAAGAACTACTGGACAAAGGTTTCATTCGCCCTAGCGCGTCACCTTGGGGATGTCCAACCCTATTCGTAAAGAAGAAGGATGACAGTTTGAGGTTATGCGTTGACTACCGGCCTCTCAACACAGTAACCATTAAGAATAAATACCCACTTCCTCGTATCGATGTACTCTTCGATCATTTAGCTGGAGCCAGAGTCTTCTCAAAAATTGATCTTCGTTCGGGATATCATCAGATCAAGATTCGCCCGTGCGATATTCCTAAGACTGCCTTCTCCACACGATATGGACTATATGAATTCTTGGTCATGTCCTTTGGACTCACAAATGCCCCTGCCTACTTCATGTATCTCATGAATTCGGTATTCATGCCCGAACTTGACAAATTCGCTGTAGTGTTCATCGATGACATCCTTATCTATTCCAAGGATGAGAAAGAGCATGCCAAGCACCTTCGCGTTGTTCTTCAGCGACTCAGACACCATCAGCTCTATGCTAAGTTTTCTAAGTGTGAATTCTGGTTGGATACTGTAAAGTTCTTGGGTCACACGATCTCCAGCGAAAGCATAGCTATTGACCCCAGCAAGGTACAAGAGGTGATGGATTGGAAACCCCCTACCTCTGTTCATCAGATTCGCAGTTGTTGACGCCGGATTTTGACACGTCTTGAATCGGCGTCAGGAGAAGAAGATTGGCCGATGCGGCAGATCTGGGAACTACAGTAAGGAATCGGCCGATCGGGGTAACAGTTGAAAATCGGCCGATTGGTGGCGCCGCCTATGCCAACAGGATAGGATTATTCCAGAAGATCCTAGTCAAAAGCTGGTCAACGCGGCATGCTAAGTCGGTCGGAAAGCAATTGAAGAGGTCCTGATTGGATTAGGAAACGGCGGCGGAAGATTCTGCGGGAGTCCGTTTCCTTTTTAAAGTTATTATAAATATAGTAGTTTTCCTGTTTTAAATAAGGTTGTAACAAGTCGTAATCGACCAGGAGTCCTAGTTTCAGGGTATAAATAGGAGTCGCTAGGGTTTTGCAAAGGACAACCAACATCAATCAACAAAATACTTCTACTTTTTACCAGTACTTTACCTTTCAAGTCGGCGACTTCGCCAATATTTTCTTCTTTCACGAGTTCGTACGGATTGGCAGGGCTGCATCAACCTGATCTCCGGCCAATTGGTAGGTTCCGATTATCGAGTAATATCCGAGCTTTAACTACGGGCGCATCGCTGTGGTTTCGTTTGGATTTATTCACAAGTTATCGATATTTACTAGAATTGCAAGTTTTACCTGTTATTCTAGTATTATCACCAGTTATCCAGCTTGAGATCAGGGTAATCGGCTTCGTCATCGTCCTCCTTCGATTCATCGCCATACAGCCGATTAGATCTGTTTCAAGTGTTGCTTCTATAGTAATTGTTTAGATTGCTCCAGCAGTTCTCTTTACAATTACTATACGATCATCGACTGACTCATAGCCGATCATCTCTACAGCAAATCGGCCGATTTACCGCCGACGCGCTCCTCAGGACAGATCGGAAATCCAGCCGATCGACGCGCTTGGAATTTAATACTCTATTTCCTTGTCAATCAACAGGTCAGATTGACTGGCACGCCGCGCGAACCGCACCAGGGCGATAACCCGAACAGGAGCTAAGCAGATTCTCCCGGGTCGTGTGTCCGACGCTGAAGACCCATCGGCCGATTCCTACCCGGCCGATTTTAGCGCCAACAGCAGTTTTCTCGGCTTAGCCGGTTACTACCGTCGCTTCATCCCGGATTTCTCTCGAATTGCTAAGCCCATGACTGAACTGTTAAAGAAGGAAGTAAAGTTTGTATGGAATGAGAAATGTGAAGAAGCTTTCCACACTCTTAGAGAGCATCTGACTACTGCACCTGTGTTAGCTCAACCCGATAATACCAAGTCGTTCGATGTGTATTGTGACGCATCGGGTACTGGTCTAGGATGTGTGCTTATGCAAGAGAATCGAGTGATTGCATATGCCTCACGAGCCCTTCGGCCCCACGAGCAGAATTATCCCACTCATGATCTCGAGCTTGCAGCTGTCATTCACGCTCTGAAAATATGGAGGCACTATCTCATGGGTACACAGTGCCATATCTACACTGATCATAAGAGTCTCAAGTATATCTTCACACAAGCCGATCTGAATATGAGACAACGAAGATGGCTAGAATTAATCAAGGATTATGACCTTGAAGTGCACTATCACCCCGGCAAGGCTAATGTAGTCGCGGATGCACTAAGCTGCAAGTCCCATTGCCATTGCTTATCCATGGAATCCTACAAAGAGACATTGTGTGCAGAAATGGAAATGGTTTCCCAAGGCACTCTAAATCACATCTCAGTTAAGCCCACTCTTCACGACCAAATCGTCATGGCACAACTACATGATGAAGGAATTAAGATCATCAAACAAAAACTCTCTCTAGGTGAGGAGAAGTATAAATGTTTCTGCCAGGACCATAAGGGAGTTCTATGGTTCGAAAGTCGTATAGTCGTTCCGAAGAATCATGAACTCCGCAAGCAAATTCTCGATGAGGCACATCTTTCCAAATTCTCTATCCACCCCGGCAGTAGCAAAATGTATCAAGACCTAAGGCAAAACTTCTGGTGGACTAGAATGAAAAGAGAAATTGCTACGTATGTCTCAGAATGTGACACGTGCCAGAGAGTAAAAGCTAGCCACTTGAAAGTAGCCGGTACACTTCAACCGTTACCTATACCATCCTGGAAGTGGGAAGACATAAGTATGGACTTCATCGTTGGACTACCAAACACTTCCCAGAAACATGATTCCATATGGGTTATCGTTGATAGACTCACAAAGATGGCACATTTCCTTCCGGTACACACCACCTATTCTGCCAAGAAATATGCCGAGATTTACCTCGATCGTATTGTTTGCCTACATGGAATACCTAAGACAATTATTTCTGATCGTGGTACTCAGTTTGTAGCACGCTTTTGGGAACAATTGCAAACGTCTCTTGGTACTAAACTGATTCGCAGCTCAACATACCATCCTCAGACTGACGGACAAACGGAAAGAGTAAACCAAATTCTTGAAGACATGCTGAGAGCTTGCGTCATTCACTATGACAAGAATTGGGACAAATGTCTACCCCTAGCAGAGTTCTCGTACAACAATAGCTATCAAACGAGTTTGAAAATGGCACCATTTGAGGCCCTGTACGGACGAAGGTGTCGAACTCCTTTGAGGTGGTCACAAACCGGAGAACGTAAAATAATTGGACCCGACCTGGTAATCGAGGCAGAGGAGAAAGTAAAAGTAATACAAGCAAATCTTAAAGCCGCACAAGCCCGGCAAAAGAGCTATTCCGACAAAAGGAGAAAGCCCCTAAAATTCGAAGTTGGCGATCATGTCTATCTTCGAGTTTCACCAACCAAGGGAGTGCAAAGATTCGGAATCAAAGGCAAACTAGCTCCCCGTTATGTCGGCCCCTACGAAATCATTGAGAGCTGCGGACCCGTAGCCTACAAATTACGACTGCCCCCTTAGCTCACGGCCACCCATGATGTCTTCCACGTATCTCAACTCAAGAAGTGTATTCGAGTCCCTACCGAGATTGTGAAACAACAAGAAATATTGGTAGAACCCGACCTCTCGTATGTCGATCACCCGGTTAAAATTTTGGATCGAAAAGAAAAAGGGACCAGGAGGAAAGTGATTAAAATGTATAAAGTTCAATGGAATCATCACACTGAAGAAGAAGCCACCTGGGAAACTGAGAGCTACCTAAACCAAAATTTCCCTGGTTTTCTTATCTCAACCACTGGTATGTGCACCCATGTCCACACTAAGATTTACCGAATCTCGGGGCGAGATTCTTGTTAAGGGGGGAAGGCTGTAACAACCCTGATAAATTGCATTTCTAAAGCAATGTCATTAGCCCAACCCTATGCTTAACCAACTAATAAAAGGGTGAAAAGAATTAGAACAAGTTAAGTTGAAATTCAAATTGAAACTGGGCACATATGAATACCTTTGAATTTTTAAATTAACTTTCAAACCACAAGCCAAATGAGGTGTTACCTGAAACCAAACTTGTAGAACTTTTTATTCTGGACAACTTTCATGTTCAAAAGTTTTTGAAATTCAAATTAGAAAGTGGAGAAAACATCCTATTTGCAACCAGCCCCTTGGAACTTTTCAAATTCTCGCAAATAGGCCCTTCTTCCCTCCTCTCTCTCCCCTCCCCGCCCGACACACCGGCCAGGTGGCCGGCGATGCCTGACCGGCACAAGCCGCACCGCTCGCCGCAACCCGCCCGTCGCTGAGCTTGCCGCCCGCCCGAGCCGCTGCTGCAGCTGCCCTCCAACCCCATGCCGCGCTATCTCCTTGCTCCCCCACGCAAAATCCCCGGTGCCCAGTCGCACGCCTCCACCCTCCGCACGCCGCGCCGGTGTTCAGACGCCGCCCATCGTGGCTAGTGGCACGCCATTGCCGTACCATCACCCCCGCGCGTCGCCTGGCACCCCTCCCTCCCTCCTGCCCCTATAAAAGCCGCCCCAGGCCGCCCGCGCGAGCCACCAGTAAGCAGAACACCCGCCGCCGCCATTGTCGCCGCCGAGCTCCA
The DNA here is from genome assembly GCA_032594955.1 of Panicum miliaceum. Classification (NCBI taxonomy): domain Eukaryota; kingdom Viridiplantae; phylum Streptophyta; class Magnoliopsida; order Poales; family Poaceae; genus Panicum; species Panicum miliaceum. The sequence continues at coordinate 40,462,255 of CM064061.1, read as the reverse complement.
CCCGCTCGTGGACAGCCCTCTACAGCCATCCACTGCCCAAATTGAAGTTCCAGCCACCACCACATCATCCCACCAGAGCTCACCGACCCGCTGAACGCCGCCCAGGACCGCCGGAGCACCGCCGCCCGCGCTGCCGCCGTCGCCGCCGTCCCTGGCCATCGCGGAAAGCTCGACTCCGACCTCCTCCGCCCAAGCCAAGTACCGGAGCAGCTTCCCCACGCGCCACTGAAGCTCCCCGTCTAGACAAGACCGCCCCAGGACCGCCGGAGCACCGCCGCCCGCGCTGTCACCGCCGTCGTCGCCCCTACTCCAACGCCGATGAGCTACTCCCGGCCGTCTCCCACCCGACCAAGACCCCCCACGAGGTAGCCCTCGCACCCCTAGTCCTTCCCCGGCCCTCACCCCTCGCCGCCGGCGAGCCCCTCGCCGGAATTTTGGCCGGCCACCGCACCCGAGCCGCCTAAGGACCCAATTGCATCGATTGAATTCTTTAGAAGGTTCTGCCCGTAAGATTTCAAGGACCCAGATGTAAGAGAAAGATTCAAACCTAGATTCAAAATCAGCAAACTTCTAAAATTCGTATAAAATCGTAGAAAATTCAGAAAAATGCAAACTCAACTGCTCTGGAGACCTTAGGTTAAGCTTCACAACTTTTGTTACATGCATCACCTTAGATGCGAGCTAAATCATGCTTTAAATAAAATGGAAAGATTAATGGCTTTTATTCATAGACTTGTCTTGAGACAAGTGCTGGCCCTGAAAATTTTACAGTGAGGAAATTACCTGAAAAATAGGCCACCCTAAAAAGATCAAGCTCAGAATCTACTTCTAGATATACTTCTTGCTAAGTTTAGTTTCATGCCATGATTAGCTAAATATTTTTATCTCTGTTGTTAGATTGTGATTCACCTAATGAAACTATTTCTATACTGGTGTAATGGTACCTAGATGCCATAGAAAAATTTAGACACTTTTTATCTCATAGGAACCTATTTATTTGATTTATGTGCTAATAACATACATTAAATCAAGAAAATAGTATCTTAGCTTGGAAAATCCTCATATTTTTACTAGAAGCTACTCAGTGGTAGAGGATGCTGTGTAAAAAGTTTCATGGACAAAACCCTGTGTAGCGTCCTGTAAAAATAAATCCTTGAATAACCTAGGTGTGTAATGTCATATTTACTATGCTCTGAAAACTGCATAATAAATCCTATAAAAATTACAGTAGCTCCTGCATGATTAAATGAAAGCCCTGTAAAAATCTTAGTCTCAGTTTTTGCACCATTTGTTCTGTACAAAAAGAACAAGAATCTAGCAGCAACCATGTATTATATTTTTCATAATTAATCTGCTGCATGAAAATATCTGAAAATTTTACAGTAAGCTTATCTTTCCCTGTTGTGCCTAGATCCAAGGTTTCATGACTAGAAACTACTCGCAGTAGTAGTTACACTTAAATCATGTTTCCATGAGGAACATAAGTTCCCATGAACACCCACCCCACCTTGCTTAACGAAGTTACTTAGTGTACTTTTCTACTCTATTAACGATTGCCCACGAAACGACAAAGTAACTCACTTCACAACAAAACTCATGTTTTACAGACTGCAACTTTATCGTGAAGAAAATCATGTCGTTTACCATCACCACTACTTACACTTGTGCATTCATGTAGAAACGACTACTCTCGCCGACGGGACTTACGAGCTGGTGCCCGAGTCCGAGAGTGAGCAGCGAGAAGCCCAGGCAAATTTAACTGAAGCAGTTGAAGACCCGGGTCAACGTTCAGGCGATCCCCGGACTAACTTTGCCCAAGAAAGCAAGCCCCGGAGCATAACCCATTTCCTTTCCTAAATTATGCAACTCACTACTCTCTTGCTTGTGCATTAAGTTTATAGGAGTTGAATGAAAACTTAGTTGCATGACGTTAGGAACCCATGCTTGAAAACTAGATGTAAGGTTCGATAGAATGCTGTGCTAATAGGACTCCGGTAAAAGCCGAGTGATTTCCTGTCACTCGCGAGAAAATAGGAGTTGAATGTTTACTACACGCTGCAATCATAAGGTCGACGGACGGGCTATGGTACGATGTTTATGATTAAGGCCCGTCTGTTTAGTGAAAAATGCTAAGGCCGCAGTGTGTGGTAGTGGTGGTTAAGTCTTTGAACGTACTAAACGCATGCCGAGAATATGGTAATCAGTAAGCTTAAGTACCTGATTGGCCCGGCAAGTGGACGACAACCTACCCTTTGAACTTCGGTCCCATGAGCATATGGTGAGTGCATGAGTGGTCACGACCCGGCGCCGAACCGTGGCGTGGGGCTCTTGTACTCTCGGAGGGTAGCTCCGATCCATGTGCATATGGCGAGTGCACGAGTGGTCACGACCCGGCGCCGAACCGTGGCGTGGGACTCTTGTACTCTCGGAGGGTAGCTCCGATCCACAACCCGGAAAGAAAGGGGAAAAGTTGCACGTGTGACTCTGGGAGTAACCACGTGACGTGTGTTTAGGTTTCCCTTGCAAGGTTAAGAAATTCGATTCGAATCGTCCGTTTCTCACGGCTATTGAGACTGCTTAATCCCTTTTACCACACAGAGTAAGAAGAGGAACAATGATGATGAATAAACTTGTTGGATGAAATTTAATGCTTCACCATGAATGATATTGGATAGCTTCTTATCTAGAATGGTTAATGAAACTAGAATCTTGAGCTAAAAGTTGAAAGTAAGGACCCACTCGTATATGCTTTTCGGCAAAACAAACCCCTGAGCCAAAAAGCCCTGCATGTCTAGAGTCGGTGGAGTAGATTCCACTACACGGGTAAGACTTGCTGAGTATTAGTATACTCAGCCTTGCTTGTGGCTCGTTTTCAGGTGAGACCTTCGAAGATATGATTGCTAGCTTGACCTGGCCGTGTACTCTTCCCCCTGGTTGGTTGGTGGAATGGGATACGCCCCCGGCCAATGGAGATAATGCCGAGTGATGCCTCGTACGGGCTTCATCGAGGCATCCTTTATCGTCGAGTAGTTGTCGTTGTCTTTTCCGCTGCTTGAACTCTGAAGAACTCTTTATTTCGAAATCCGAAGTACCTTGTTTTTACAAATTTGAACAATATTGTAATGATAAATTATGATGACCCCGTGGTGTAAAAATGTGGAATGTTGTATATTCTGGGCTCACCTTCGTGTGAGTACATGTATGTGTGGCTTCGATCCGCAAGAACCGTGGTTGTATCGGGAGGTTACCCGACAGACCAGTGGATTATTCCGTTTGAAGTGCGAGTTAGCCCTGATTGCCCATGTGGTAATGATTAGCGCACTTGAACCGGATTAATTCAGGTGGTTCTGCCACACAAATGATCTGTAACCGAGTTTTCTACTCCCATTTTATCTTTGATTTCTAAATCAAACTACTGGAGTAGAAGGATCCACCTTATGAGCCTTGGCTTCGCATCTTTCTTAGTGAGAAGGTACTTCAGAGCTGCATGGTCAGTGTATACAATAACCTTTGCACCCTAAGTAAGACCTAAACTTATCTATAGCAAAGATGACTACCAGGAGCTCCTTTTCAGTTGTGGCTTAGTTAAGCTGAGCTCCTGTTAGTGTCTTGCTCGCATAGGCGATCGCGTGATGCTTCTTGTCCTTAGTTTGCCCAAGTACGGCCCCCACCACATAATTAGTAGCATCACACATGATCTCAAAGGGAAGCTTCCAATCAGAGGGTTGAATGATTGGAGCTGAGATGAGTGCCTTTTTGAGTGTGTGAAAGGCTATTAGGCACTCATCATCGAATTGGAAAGGGGCGCCTTTAGCTAGCAGCTTTGTGAGGGGTCTAGCAATATGGGAAAAGTTAGCTATGAAGTGCTGGTAGAACCCTGCATGTCCTAAGAAGCTTCGGATTCCTTTTACATTGGTGGGAGGTGGAAGTCGTTCAATGACCTCGATTTTGCCTTGTCCACCTCGATGTCTCTCTTGGAGATGAGATGCCCGAGAACAATGCCCTCACGGACCATGAAGTGGCACTTTTCCCAATTCAGCACCAGGTCCTTCTCTTGGCATCTCTGCAAGACTCTATCCAAATTCTTGAGGCAATAATCGAAGGTCTTACCGTAAACCGAGAAGTCATCCATGAAGACTTCCATAATTTCTTCGATCATGTCTGAGAAGATGGACATCATGCACCTTTGGAATGAAGCGGGCACATTACACAGCCCAAATGGCATTCGTCGGTAGGCATAGGTTCCATAAGGGCATGTGAATGTAGTCTTGCTTTGGTCGTCGGGATGGATTGAGATTTGATGAAAACCAGGATAGCCATCAAGGAAACAGAAGTAGGAGTGCTTTGCTAACCTTTCGAGCATCTCGTCGATGAAGGGAAGCCAAAAGTGATCAATCTTTGTAGCCTTGTTGAGCTTCCTGTAGTCTATGCACATTCTCCATCCCGTGACGGTTCATTGTGGGATCAACTCATTCTTGCTGTTCTCTACGACCGTCATACCTCCTTTCTTGGGCACTACCTGTACTGGGCTCACCCACTCACTATACGGGACTGGATAGATGATTCCTGCGTGTAGGAGTTTTAGGACGTCCTTCTTCACCACCACACGCATCTCATTGTTTAACCTGCGTTGGGGCTCCCTGGAGGGTGCCATAGCGGGATCTATGGGAATGCGATGAGTGCAAAGAGTAGGGCTAATTCCCTTGAGGTCTTGGATGGCGTAACCAAGAACAACTCGATGCTTTTCTAAAACAGAGATGAGCTTTGATGTCTCCTCTTCTGACAGTTTGTCACTGATGATCACGGGAGCTTCTACATCGCTGTTTAGGAAGGCATATCGAAGGCCAAAAGGTAATGGCTTAAGCTCAACTGGAGGTCAGGTTGGAACTTCGAACTCTTTGAACTCTAAGATTTCATCGGAATCTGCCTCTTCTTGGATGTACTCTTCAGCTTCCTGTTCGAGGGTCATTTCTGATGAATCTAGAGGATTTGTGTCCAACACCTCCTCAATTGGTCTACTATGGGGAGAACCTTTGCCACTGACCGAATGATAGGGACAGAGAGGGTTTCCTTCCCCAATTTGATGTTAAGGGCTCCCAAATTCGGCACATCCGTGAGAAGCAATTCGATTGGATGACCGATAGAATGTCGAAGTTAAGAGCTTGGAACACGTGGAAATCTAGATTTACCTTAACATCATTGTGTCGTACTGACACCTGCTGTAGTACCCCATGACTCATCACAGTAGAACCATAGGAACTTCTGAGGCACCTGCCTGTTGGAGCAAAAGGTACGCCACCCAGGTGGGCGGACGCAAAGTAATGTGACATTACATTGGCTCCAACAGCGGGGTTGTAAAGAGCGTTCACCTCTTGGTCCTTGATGCGACAGCGGATGACAGATGAAGGATGGCTGATTTGAATGGGAGATGAAGATAATTCACCTTCTCTTTACCATTCACTGCTCATTATGGCTGTCAACTCCTCAACCAATCAAACTAGCTACGCTGGCTAAAGAATAAAAGTATGAACCAATGGTTTCTAGAAGGTAATCCTTCTCGTATGGTTCTAAAGGAGTGACCGGGACCGGTGGCGCTTCTGGCACAGATACTTCGAGGTGTTCCCAAGATCTTCAAAGAGATCCTCCTCCATGCTCAAATTCCGAAGGTAGAGGGTCCTCTACCTCGGGTATTTTGGATTCTGGTTCAGGAAAAGGTATGAGAGTCGAATCTAAAGGCTAGGGTTCTACGGGCTTGGGTTCGGCTGCCCTGGGTTCCTTTTGTGGTACCTCTTGTTCTACCTGAGGTGGTTCCCGGAAAGAGACAAAAGAAGTTCTCTCTAAGATTTTATCGAGGATTTCTCTTCCTTCAACCGAGGTCTTGTACAAGAACGAACCTCAGACTGCGTTATCGAGGTACTGTGCATTGTCCTAGTTCTGTCCCGCATACAAATGTTGAAGTAACAAAGGGTCGGGTAAAGACAAGTCGGGACCAGATTGAACTAGAAGGGAAAATCTGGCCCATGCTGCACCAAGGGATTCCCTCTCGTTCTAACGGAAAGTCAGAATCTTTGCTCGTAAGGCGCATGTATGAGTGATCGGAAAGTATCGGAGACAAAATTGATCTCGCAACTTCTTCCAATCCCCGTTTGCAAGTCTTACATTAAACGTGTACCATCGCTTCGCTTCTCCTATGAGAGAAAAGGAAAACCACTTCCACTTCAGAGTCTCATGTGTCATGCCTGAGATTTTCAGACACGAGGACACTAGCTTGAATTCACGTAGATGATGGTAGGGATTTTCATCCCCCCATCCCGAGAAGGTACTTTCCTGAACTTTGCTTAAGAATCTGGATGGAATTTCGTAACCAGGTGAAAGAATTGGATCAGATGAAGAGGCTGGTTCGCAAAATTCACTCTTGGGTGCGGAGAGCTGAAACATGGATAGCTGCTCCATGGATAGCGGGGATAGAGATAGAATCAAAGAAAAGGATACGAGGGCGAACTAGGTTCGAAGAGAAAGTAGCAACCGTTCTCCGGCTACGGCACCAGAAAGCTTGTTGACGTTCCCTAGCATCACGAAAATAAATCCGCAAGTGCATGGATACCGTTGTAGCTTTCACCTAGGAGTATTCCAAGGGTATCGTATCCATTGAGGAACGTGTGTACTTTCTCTATGGTTCAGGTTCATCCAAGGACACCACACCCGCTAGAGGTGAGGGTAGAGAGGTTTCCTAAGGCTGTATTTCAGAGATAAGATAGAACTATCCTAGCTGCTCACTTCGGGCTACTGGTTTCCCCCAGAATAAAACTGGTGGGCTCCAATACTACGGCACTGGGATATACCCGAACGGGGAGGGTTTCGCTGGATAGACAGGGCTGTCACCACTTGTTACCTACCTCATCTAACCATGGGATATACCACAACCAACAGGTAAGTCTAGTCTAGACACCACGTCTATACTATCGTTACTACTCTAGTCTATGGCCTTAGACTAAAGCACCCACTATAAACTAGTGAACTACTGATCCATCTAAGCAATTAAAGAGCTAGAACTATAACTTAACTAAGGAACTAAGCACATAAGAAAGTATGAACACTTACTTTGACTGACAAGTATCCGTCAAGGTATAAGTTGGAGAAGAGTGCCGACAAACCCGGCACTTCCCCAAACTCCTCCCCACTCTCTTCCTAACTCTAATCACCTCTAAAGATGAGCCTAGAGCTAATGAACACAAGAGAAACTCCAAGAGGGAGTTGAGAGGGATGTGAAGGTGTGTCCTCTTTGGAAGCAACCCCCTATATTTATAGGGGTGTGTGAGGGTGTTTCTGCCATGCAATGCGCCGAAGCCTGTCCAAACCGCCTTAAGCAACCAATCAGGGGGCGCCACATCGAAGGGGTAGGTCGGTTGCCTCCCCCCTGGGTCGGCCGACCTGGGTAGGTCGGCCGAACCAGGCCTGGCCCGGCTCGGCTCCTCCTTTGGCCACGTGGTTTGTAGGTGGGCCCTAGGGGCTATGGCAGGTGAGTGGGCCCTGGTTGAGGCTGGTTCTTCCCTTGTAGACCCTCTTTTTCTCTATGCCTTGCCCGTTTGTGCATTCTGAAATTACGCCTGGAATCTTAGTTGCTCATTTCCTGTAATTTTGTCCCGTAATCGCCTGCATACAGAGATCGACCAGCACTGGTGGAATTCGTTAGATAAAGCCCTATTCTTGTGTTGGTCTTTGGATAAATGTCGCTTTTATGCAGGTTTTGACGGTCGAAAAGTGGTCCGTATCGAGCATCAACACGGATCAATAGTTCGCTATTGTAGTGGATGCCTCTTGAATAGGAATGATTCTAGAGTTAGTAAGGAACGGTATTGTTGACGCCAGATTTTGACACGTGTTGAATCGGCGTCAGGAAGAGAAGAGACCGGCCGATACGGCAGATTTAAAGGCTATAGTTGGGAATCGGCCAATTGAGGCTACAGTTGGGGATCAGCCGATTGGCGATGCAGCTTGCGCCAACAGATAGGGGGATGAAGCCATTGGAATCCCAACAGAGAATCCCAGTCAAAAGTGGCCTGACGTCGGTCAAAAGAACGATGCTGACTCGGTCGTGAAGCAATGGAAAGAATCCGGATTGGACTAGGAGATGGCGGCAGAAGATTCTGCGGGAGCCCGTTTCCTTTACGAAAATGTTATAGATATAGTAGTTTTCTATTTAAATCAAGTTTGTAACAGATCGTAATCAATCAGGAGTCTTAGTCCTAGGGTATAAATAGGAGCAGTCACGGTTTTGTAAGAGACATCAATCAATCAACAAAACAATCTACTTTTTCATCGCACTTTACTTTCAAGTCGGCGACTTCGCCAATACTTCTTTTTCTTTCACGAGTTCGTACGGATTGGCAGGGCTGCATCGACACGATCTACGGCCAATTGGTAGGTTCCGCTTATTGAATAACATCTAAGCTTTAACTTCGGGCGCATCGCCGTTGTTTCGTTTAGATTTATTCACCAGTTATCGATATTTACCAGAATTATAGGTTTTACCTATTGTTCTAGTTTTATCACCAGTTATCCAGCTTGAGATCGAAACTATCGGCTTTATCATTGCTTTCCCTCGTTCATTATCATACAGCCGATTAGATCTATTTCAAGTGTTGCATCTGTAATAATTGTTTAAGTTGCTCCAGCAGTTTTTTTTGCAATTATTACATGATTATCAGCTGATCCATAGCCGGTCATCTTCATAGCAAATCGGCCGATTCGCTGATATGCTTTTCGGGATAGATCGGAACCTCAGCCGATCGGAGCACCCAGAATTTAATACGTTTATTTCCTTGTTAATCAACAGGTCAGATTGACTGGCACACCACGCGAACCGCACCAGGGCAATCACTCGAACAGGAGTTAAGCAGATTCTCCCGGGTCGTGTGTCCGACGCTGAAGGTCATCGGCCGATTCCTGGCCAATTTTTAGCGCCAACACACTTTTGGCACGCCCAGTGGGACAACCTCAACATCCAATATGTAAAATACCACCGAAGTCTCTAAGAATAACATCATTGAGGTCACGGAAGCAAATCTCAAGGACGACCAGAAAGAGGAACTTGCAAAACATCTAGAAGACTACAAAAGGATGTATCTACAATCTTTCAGTCATACCAAAAGTGGGGAGGCAATCAAGAAAGCTCCTCTTCCAGTTCCCCGCCACATCACCATCGCTGAGGATTCGGGCAAGATGTCTGATATGATTCAACAGTCCGTCTATCAGGCTTTCATCGACCAATCCTCAGTAATGACCAACACGGTGTATAACGCCGTCATCAGTTATCTTGTCAGCGGAGTAACTTAGGGATATCAGGGGCCAGCATACGCCCCACCTATTGTACCTCTGGCCAGAAGCTTACCAGGCACGTCTCACTTGGCTCCTCAGCCGATGTCGACGCAACATGAAGGGTACAACATTTCGTTGCCTTCAATGCCTCCAGGGTATAACGGTGCACCATGTTTTCGATCGCAAGCGCCGCTTCAGCCTGTCGAGATTGCTTCCGTGCAATCGCTGCCCCCAAACTCAGTGCCTTGGGGGGCACCAGCAACGACGGCTTTTCCTGATCAATCAACCGGATATGGGAGCTATCCGGTCCAGGCACCGTTCCACTCGGCCGTTCGGCCGACGGTTCCTTAGTATCAATCGGCCACGTCGGAAATCGACAGGGGGGCAGATGCTACAGAAGCACTCAGAAGCACGGCGCCAATGACGATGTACGATGGGGCGACAGATTCACTTCATCATCAGCTGTCAGCTGCTCAGACAGCCACGATGCAACAGGATCCGCCACACGCTTCGATCCATCACCTGGCTGTACTGCCACCGATCCACCAACATACGCCGGCGCCCCGAACAGCTGTTCATCAGCAGCAAGTGGATTGGACAGCGAGAATAGCAGAGGTAATTCAAGACCAATTCAGGTTAAAGCCAAAAGTACAAACTTATACGTACAAGATGCCATACCCATCGGCCTACGATCTACTGCCGTTTCCCCATCGGTACAAAGTTCCTGAGTTCACCAAATTTTCGGGGCTGGATGACACCTCAACCGTCGAGCACATAAATAGGTTCATCATCCAGTGTGGGGAAGCCGCCGCACAAGATGCTCTGCGGGTGCGTCTGTTCTCATCGTCTCTATCTGGATCGGCCTTCCAGTGGTTCACTACCTTACCACCCAATTCCATCGTCACTTGGGCCGATCTGGAAAAGCAATTTCATAAGTACTTCTACGCGGGAGTCCACGAGATGAAGCTGTCAGATTTGACCAGCCTCAGGCAAATGAGCGACGAACCAGTAACTGGCTACATACAGAGGTTCAGAGAGGTCAGAAATAAATGCTATACTCTAGCCCTGACCGATGCTCAGTTGGCCGACATCGCCTTCCAAGGCCTCCTGCCACATATCAAGGAGAGGTACGCCTCACAAGAATTTGAAAGTTTAAGTCAGATCGTTCACCGATTGGCCGGTCAGGAAATGCGTCCGTTTGAGCAGTGGAGGAATTTCCAGAAAAAGGTGGCATACTTGGAAGGATCTGAATCCGAGGAAGAGGAAGAAATCGGCCCAAGCAGAATGGGTGAAAGGGAAGAAACCAATATCGTGCCCTTTTGGAAAGAAAGAACTAGAAGCGTTCGGCTTTGACACGTCAAAGGCCGATAAGACTTTCGACTTACTACTCCAGGAAGGGCAGATCAAGCTATCACCATACCATACCATCCCTTCGGCCGATCAGCTCAAAAAGATGAAGTACTGCAAATGGCACAACGCTACATCTCATGACACGAAGGAGTGCAAGATCTTCCGTCAGCAGATACAGTCGGCCATTGAGTAGGGAAGACTCAAGTTCGAGACCCCGGCAAAGCCGGCAAAGCCGATGAAGATTGATCAGCATCCTTTCCCTGCTAACATGGTTGACACGGGAAGAAACTCACTTCAAACCAAGGTGCTGACGTCAGAATCGGCTAGAAGAAGCGGCGTCGTGGACCCTAGAAAGCAGGTTACGATAAACGATGTCAAAGAGAAAAGACGGGCTGAAGACGAGGATGAAGGATCAGAACGATCGCGTAGACCCGTCACTTCCCAATTTTTACTCAGCAAATATCAGCAGCAGTAGGAAAGGTCGAGACACCACGATGAGATGATACGCCGACACGAAGATCATTGGCGATGTCCGTTCTTCATCCATTGCTGGGAAAATGACCTCAGATTGCCATCAGCCGATAATTGCCCTGAATGTAGCGGATCAAGTCGCAACGATCGCCCGTTCAAAAGATTGCGCTCCAGAGACAGAGGATCAGAGCTGATCAGCAGAAACTAGCACGAACAAGAAGGTCGGCGCCTTTCAGTGCATGATCGGCTGGGGGGCAGAGTTGACCGATATGACCGATCGAAGGGCAGGATCAACCAGCAGAAACGACTGGGGTAGAACCAGCGTACACGATCGGCTGGAAGAAATGGCCGATGCTAGAGTGTCAGATGAAAACCCTCTAGGAAGGGAACCAGACTGGGAGCATGCCAAACCGTCGGCCAGACCAGTAAACCCTAGGTGGTGCCTTGATGGGCTGTCTAAATCTCAAAAACGGAGAATCCAACGCCTGCGCCAATGGGAACAACAAGAGGAAGAGCAGAGGCAGGTGCTGGATAAGAAAAACAACAGGTCTTGGGTCTGGCGTCCCAAGAGAAACAACAACAAGGAGGGCGACAATCAAGAATCGGCAGCTGATGTCAACATGGTGTTCATATTGCCGATGGAGTTCATGGCACCCGCCGATCGAGATAAAGCGACAAGGATGGGGGAGCAGATGGCGCAGTTGGTTTTGGAGCCGATGACAGCCACCTTTGAGAAATCGGAAGACGAAAAACGGCAACATCTCAAGGCATCATTTCTCAAAGGACACGTTAACGGACGACCGGTTACCAGGCTACTAGTGGACGGAGGCGCCGTAGTCAATATCATGCCATATGCCATGTTCCGGAAGTTAGGTAAAAGTGATGAAGACTTGACCAGGACGGACATGATGCTCAAAGACTTCGAAGGCAACGTGTCTCCCGCCCGCGGAGCGCTCTGCGTCGACCTCACCGTTGGCAGTAAGACCCTTCCCACTACCTTCTTTATTATTAATGGTAAAGGTCCTACAACATGTTGCTCGGTCGCGATTGGATACACGCGAATTTCTACGTCCCGTCTACAATGCACCAATGCCTCGTATAGTGGGTCGGCGACAGTACAGAGATAGTCACCGCCGATTCCACCTACAGTGTTGCAGCGGCCGACACGCAAAAGTGGAGCTGTGAGCACGTCAAGTGTATATCTGGTAGAACTTGGGACACTGATTTCCTGAAAGTATCCGATGTTGGTCTACAGCCCATCCAAGCAGTCGGCTCTGAAGATTCAGATTAGATGGATAAGTTCGTCCGAGAAGATGGGAAGCTTGGGCATGGATTTACGTCGGCCGATTCATTGGAAGTGGTGGATTCAGGAGATGGTAGCAAACCAAGGCCGACGTATATTAGTGCTAGTTTGGATCCCGGATACAAGTATAAATTGACAAGTTTATTAAAAGAATTCAAAGATTACTTTGCTTGGGAATACCATGAGATGCCTGGCCTAGACCGGTCCATTGTTGAACACCGTTTTCCTATAAAACCAGGATATCGGCCATATCAGCAGCCTGCATGACGGTGCAACCCTAAAATTCTACCTGATATAAAGGCCGAGATCACAAGATTGATTGAAGCAAGATTTATTCGGCAGTGCCGTTACACCGAATGGATTTCTGATATTTTACCCGTATATAAGAAAAATGGAAAGTTGCGCGTATGCATCGACTTCAGGAACCTAAATCAGGCTACACCAATGGACGGGTATCCGATGCCGACAGCCGATGTCTTGATAGATGCTGCCGCGGGACATAAAGTCATCAGTTTCATGGATGGTAATGCTGGGTACAATCAAATATTAATAGCTGAAGAAGATATTTTGAAGACGGCTTTCAGGTGTCCGGGCCACCTCGGTCTATTCGAGTGGGTTGTAATGACCTTTGGGTTAAAGAACGCCGGTGCTACATACCAGCGGGCTATGAATTATATCTTTCACAAGCTCATTGGTGTATCGGTGGAAATTTACATCGACGATGTTGTGGTCAAGTCGAAAGGTCATCAGGAACATCTGGCCGATTTACAAGAGGTATTGGAGTGCACAAGGAAGCATGGGTTGAAAATGAACCCGAACAAGTGTGCATTCGGCGTGTCGGCTGGGCAATTCTTAGGATTCATGGTCCATGAGCGCGGGATAAAGGTTAACCGGAAGACCATATCCGCCATCAATAAGGTTGTGGCCCCGCAGAATAAAACTGAGCTGCAGTCCCTCATCGGCAAGGTCAATTTTATTAGAAGATTCATATCCAACTTGTCCGGGCGTATTCAAGCTATTGGCGCTAAAATCGGCCGGATAGGAATCGGCCGATGGGTCTTCAGCGTCGGACACACGACCCGGGAGAATCTACTTAGCTCCTGTTCGGGTTATCGCCCTGGTGCGGTTCGCGCGGCGTGCCAGTCAATCTGACCTGTTGATTGACAAGTAAATAGAGTATTAAATTCCAGGCGCGTCGATCGGCTGGGATTCCGATCTGTCCTGAGGAGCGTGTCAACAGCGAATCGGCCGATTTGCTATATAGATGATCGGCTATGGATCAGCCGATGATCGTGTAGTAATCGTAAAGAAAACTGCTGGAGCGATCTAGACGACTACTGCAAGAACAACACTTGAAATAGATCTAATCCGCCGTGAGATGATAAATCGAAGAAAAGCAATGACGAAGCCGATTACTCTGATCTCAAGCTGGATAACTGGTGATAATACTGGAATAACAGGTAAAACTTGCAATTCTAGTAAATATCAATAACTGGTGAATAAATCCAAACGAAACTACAGCGATGCGCCCGTAGTTAAAGCTCGGATATTACTCGGTAAGCGGAACCTACCAATTGGCCGGAGATCAAGTTGATGCAGCCCTGCCAATCCGTACGAACTCGTGGAAGAAGAAAATATTGGCGAAGTCGCCGACTTGAAAGTAAACTGCTGGAAAAGTAGAAGTACTGTTGTTGATTGATGTGTTGATGTTTTTCAAGACCCTGACGACTCCTATTTATACCCTAAAGCTAGGACTCCTGGTCGATCACGACTTGTTACAACCTTATTTAAATTACTATATCTATACGAACTTTAAAAAGGAAACGGACTCCCGCAGAGTCTTCCGCCGTCGTTCCCTAATCCAGTCAGGATTTCCTTTAATTACTCTCCGACCGACTTAGCATGCCCCCTTTGACCAACTTTTGACCAGGATCCTCTGAAATGATCCCATCCTGTCGGCGTAGGCTGTGTCACCAATCGGCCGATTTCCAACTGTCACTTCAATCGGCCGATTCCTTTCTGTAGCCTTCAGATCTACCGCATCGGCCAATCTTCTCCTCCTGACACCGATTCAACACGTGTCAAAATCTGGCGTCAACACATGCCCCCCAGTTTCGGAGTAAAATATAACTTTTCCTTCGAAACTCTTTTCCTTAATCCTTTCCTCCGAAACGGGCGCAGTAAAAATCTCCTTCCATTCCGCGGCACAATGATTGCAATTTCCTCGAACCGGGCGCGCAAAACGACCGCTCCTCTGGAACTCGTGTAAACGGCGCGGTAAAAATACCATCTTTGCCCTCGCTTCCTTGATCTCTCTTAAGTACTGGCTTTCTCAGCCCATCCTTCCCCACGAATCTAGCATTCTCTCCGTCGCATCACTGTTCGTCTTCCTCCAAGCTCTTTTGATTTCCAAGTGCTTCCCCTTTTCCGGCGATCTCACCTGCGGCCTGCTCCAATCCCCAATGGCGTCTCCATCGGCGACCACCCCATCTACAGAGGCTCCATCGGCTACTCCTTTGGTGGCGGCGGCCCAATCGGCGGCTTCCCCAGCGGCGTCATCGGCGACGATGGCTTCCATCCCAGAGGTAAATGCTCGAAATTTTTCCCTTTTTGCCTTTTTACTGCCTCAGTATTTTCCGGACCCTTTCTCAGTTTCTTCCTTTTTTCCCTTTTTTAGGCACTTAGGCATCGAATCACCATTCCTCTTTCAGAATCCCCTGACCTCATCTGTCTGGGCCCTATGGGGAGTCCTGATCCAACGGATCTGACTAGTTTAGAAACACATAGGATCCCCTTTAACCAATCATCCATGGATTTAGACCATTGGGTAGGCACTTTCAGATCCTGGCCGAATGAAACACCCGGGTGGAGAGAATGGTACCAGAGGGTAGCTGGGTCTTGGAAGGTTCAATGGGAAGAACTCAAAATCGGCCAGTGCATAGACTTATCCCTGTCTCAGATGGAAAGGAACGAACCTTTGGTTATGGCAGCCTCTTACTTCTGGTCCGATGCACTTAACGCATTCCTTTTTGGACACGGACCCATGACCCCGACCTTGGCCGATGTTCTGCTGTTGACCGGCCTCGATGTTTCCTCCGCCGATACCCCTTTCAATTATCTTTTCAAGCCATCTCATCGGCTGGAGACCAAAGGAATCGGCGGGTGGAAAGGATACATCAGTAAAAACATGAAGACAGGGACAGTCTCGCAGAGGGAGCATACTGCCTTCTTGATGATGTGGCTAGAGAAGCATTTCTTCTGTGGCAGAGCGGTCGGCTCCTCCTCCAACACTCAATCTTTGGCAGAGGTTCTTTCACAAGGATCGGCCATCCCCCTCGGTAAACATTTGCTGGGATCGGCATACCAACTGATGCACCAAATCAGCGTCAAGCTGTCGAAGGGGGAGTCGATAGGGAACCCAGGCGGTCCTTGGTGGTTCATCACCCTCTGGATCAACTTACACATGAGCAAGGTTTCTTAGCAGCGGATAGAGACAAAAACCTTTCCCAACGTCGAGTCAGAGGAGAACCCATCGGTCCGTCGCCGCTGCAGGTCTTTTGGAGAAGTGGTATCGGCTTTTCCCGGCTGCCAATTCACTGCCACCCGCACAGCTGAATATTTCAGATGCTTCTACAATGGCCTTAGTGAAGAGATGATCAGCTGGCACCCATATCAGGCAGTAGAGCCGATTTTCGAGTTGCCTGTATGTTTTGATTTCACCACCCATACCTTTGACAAAGAGTTGATGGACATCTTGATCAAACCAGGGATCTTGCCGGCCAACTTCTTCTCAGGAAAGGACTCACCCACTTATGAATTTTACTGTCCATCGGCTACGGCAAGGCAACTGGGTTTTGGCCAACTGCCGATTCGAGTCTATTTCGCCGGCCAGGCGAAATTCAGAGATGGACTAACTTCAAGTCTTGAGTACAGTCGGCTGTGCGATCTAGTACCCGACTCCAGCACTATTGACTTGAATGGCTGGTCAATTGTCTCTTTCGCCACTCAGCAGTATAAATTATGGTGGGCAGAATGGAAGCAGCATCTTTTCTGTAAATCTCCATCATTTTACTGCAACATTTTGGACCTAGAGAACATCGACCCAAATGCAGCGGTATGTCCTTTTTCCTTAGCCGATTCCAATGTTACATTACCATCTTGTTGTTAACTTATGTTTATCCCTTCAGTCTGAAAGCCATGTTCCCCCGATGCGGAGCCGAAGCGGCCGGCCGATTGATAGCCATCACCAATACACGCCGTATCCACTTAGAGATATCTCCACCGGCCGATCAAGGCGAGCACCAAAAAGGCCAACATCAAAGATAACCAGCCGTCGGGTGCGAGCTCGCATTGGATCGGCTGATCAGATGGCAATAGCATCGACTGGAATCTCTCGCATCGGATCGGCCAGCCAGATGGCAGTGGTATCAGCCGAGACTCCCCGCGTTGGATCGGTCGATCAAGTAGAGGTGACACCCGCCGAGACTTCGGGTCCTTTACCCTTACCGGTCGTCGAGATGGCCGATCCCCAAGTCACCGCCGAAGTCGGGGCTGTTGCGGCATCACTATTAGTAGAAGCTGTTCAGGTAACCTTATTTATCTCATATATTCTCAAAATCCTCTACTGACATCAATTCTACTCCTTTGCCAGGCTGCACAAGTTGTCCCACCACAGTCTCCGCAACTATCGGCCACATCTCAAGTGGGGACTGAGATTCCAGCAGCTCTTGTTGCCGAGGTACATGATCTCTTACCCTGAATCCTTAATATTCAGAAAACTTAACCAATTTTGATGCAGGTCGATTTGGGTACGCCGATTACAACTCCACAACAGGCATCGGCCGGGAGACCCACAGAGGTATAGAAAATTTCTATCACCATCTTATTTCAATTCCCCATAGTATTCTCATGGGAATTTATGTCTTTCTCAGGAAGCTGGCCCAAGCGGAGCACTAATAACGATCGAATCTTCTTCTTCCGGCGAACCAAGTGCACCAGTCCCTGAAACAAGGGAAACACTTCCACCGGCGCAGGCAAGAGAGATTCGTTTCAAAGAGGTAACAATCTTACCATTAGAATCGGCCGATTTCCTTTCACCACTTGCTTACCCTTTACTTTGTTTCCCTACAGGAGCAAGATACTCCCAACAACAGCATCTTTTCTTTTGCTGTCTCCTTGGCCGATGAAAAAGAAATCGCCTCACACGCAGTTCCATCGAGCTCCACCTCCGACGATATCCGTTCCAAGCTCGAAAGCATTCGTACTCTCCTCCAAGATGACATCGGCCGGTTGGTGGAAGATGCATCGCCGATCCGACGACTTTTCAACGAGGTCAAAGATCACATCCCGGATGAAGTGTCGGAGAATTTGGGGTATGCTGCCTATATAGAGGGCATGCAGATTCCGGTTTCCAGGGCGCTGCAACGTATGTCCGATCGTGCTCAGATGGCCAAAACTCAGGAGGAGGTCGACTCGTACAAGCATCGGACTCAGGAAGTACACCACAGAATCAACTTCCTCGAGAACTGCCGTCCGGACATCGTCGGCGCAATAGATCGGCTGAAACGGAGGAGAGCAGAACTAGCCAAGGAGATGGAACAGGTAACCAAAGAGATAGCCGCTGAAGAGAAGAAGCTCCAAGAACTCCCAACCATGATCAGCGAGCTGAAGCAAGAAAGACAACATCTGGCCTGTGAAACAATAAGGCTCCGTCGCCGCGTATCAGAAGTACCAGGATCGGCCGATAACGATCAGAGAATAGTAGACTCGGCCGATCAAATTAGACGACGAGCGATTGTAGCCATAGATGCTTTCCTTGGGTTGTAAAAAAATATGTTAAACATTATTGCTCCTTCAATGTCACTGCGCCGATTTGGTTTTGAACTGCTCCTTCAGTCTGCCTTGCATTTATGTATGCATTTACTCCGATAGGGCGTGTCTCACCATCCATCTACCTCCTCTTCATTTATACGCAGACCGTTCACCATCTCTAGAGGCACACGCATCACTTATCTCTTCCCCTTCTTTTACTGTCCCAACTGAACGGCAAGATGTCTTGTTCGTCCTCCTCATCCTCTTCCTCTATCAACCAGGTATGAACTCCCCCTCTACCTTTTTCTCTTTGGCATCTCAATCGCTCCGATACTAGGTAACTCCTTTTATTTCTGTTTAGCCAAACCGTCTCAGCCCTGATCTAGAACGAGCGATAGAAATCATGCATTCAGGAGAGCCATTATCACAGGCAGACAGAAACCTGATAAGAACTCATGCTGAGGAACTCAGAGGTCATGTCCCTGCCGCTGTCCAGGAATATTCGGATCTCATAAATGCTCATCTTTTGGTCCGCAAGCGACTATCTTCCGAAAAAAGTTCTTCACTTCCTTGTAAAGCCAAAACTGAAGTCGCCATGGAAGATCTGGAAGAGGAGAAGACCCGCCTGCTGAAAGAACTCTGCAACCAAGCTGAAACTGGAGCCACTGTAGAGGACCCGAAAGAGAAAAGGCTCACCCTTATGATAAAACTGGGTCGCATCGAGAGAGAAATCCAGCGTAGGCGTAATCAGTAGACACACCAGTATTTTTATTCTAAGGGCGACTTATACCATGTCGGCCATGTAATCTGTAATTTCCATTCAATAATGAATCCCAATGTTTCTTTCACCAGATGTGTAGCCAGAAAACCGATGAGAAATCGGCCATGTTACCTTGACATACTTTACTGTAAGTTATGCATCTACCCAGATGCTTGGATAGTACCTCTTCAGATATCGTCCATTTAAAGCTCTTGGGAATTTCTCCCCTTTGACTGTCTCCAGAATATATGCATTCCCAGGGGCACACCGGCCGATTCTATACGGCCCCTCCCAAGTGGGTGACCATTTACCGAATTTGGGATCCTTAGATCCTATCGGCAGCACCAACTTCCATACCAAATCTCCCTGAGAGAACTGTTTAACTTTGACCTTATTGTCATACCATCTGGCCACCCTTTTCTTGTTTTCTTCTATGCTAATTAGGGCTCTCAACCGTAAACCCGCCGAATCGTCAAGTTCGTCTTTCATAAGAAAGGAATAGTCATCGGCCGTTAGCTGATCCTGTAATGATATACGTCTTGACCCTGTCCTTACCTCCCATGGCAAGACCGCCTCATGACCATAAACCAACTGATAAGGGGATATTTTAGTGGCTCCATGACAAGCCATCCTATATGCCCATAAAGATTCAGCCAAAGACATATGCCACTTCTTGGGTTGCTCTTCTATCTTCCTCTTGATTAGCTTGATTATTCCCTTGTTAGACGATTCTGCTTGGCCATTGGCTTGAGCATAGTATGGAGAAGAATTCAATAATTTAATCCCCATATCGGCGGCGAACTCTCCAAATTCTCCAGAAGTGAACATTGTCCCTTGATCAGTTGTGATGGTTTGAGGAACACCAAATCGATATATAATATGGCTTTTAACAAATTCAATCATATCGGCCGATGTCACGTTCCTTAAAGGAACCGCCTCCACCCATTTAGTAAAATAATCTGTAGCCACCAATATGAACTTATGCCCTTTGCTAGATGGAGGATGAATCTGTCCGATGAGATCTATTCCCCAACCTCTGAACGGCCACGGCTTAATTATTGGATTCATAGCCGATGCTGGCGCGCGCTGCACATTGCCAAACCTCTGACAGTCTTGGCATCCTTTGTAGTACCTGAAACAATCCTCGAGGATGGTCGGCCACTAATATCCATTGTTCCTGATCATCAATTTCATTTTGTGAGCCGATTGATGAGCTCCACACACACCTTCTTGGATTTCCCCCATCAGAACCTTTGCCTCTTCTGTTCCCAGGCATTTGAGAAGAACTCCATCAATCGTCCGATAAAATAAATCATCCTCAAGCAACACATATTTTGTAGCCTGAAAACGTGTTCGCCGATTCACCTTTTGGGATGGATTTCTCAAGTAATCGGCGATATCCTTTCGCCAGTCATCGGCCGCGAGCTCTAGCGTCATCGCTCCCTGAATCGGCCGATACCCAGAAGCATGTTGGGCCAGTCTGTTGGCTTCTTCATTATAATTTCTTGGGATATGCTCAATTATTGCAGACTTGAACTCTTTTAAAAGTTGAAGACAATCCTCATTATAAATTCTCAAGATATCATCCTTGCACTCAGATCGCCCCGTCAACTGATCTACAATGAGCATGGAATCCCCAAAGATTTCGACTGCATCAGCTCTGACTTCCCTTAATAATTGGATGCCTTTTAGAATAGCTCGATATTCCGCCTGGTTATTAGTTGCAGAGGCTTCTATCGGCAGAGAGAAATCATAAGTTGCCCCCCGAGGCGACACACGAACAATACCGATTCCTGATCCGACCCCACACGAAGAACCATCAAAATATAGAGTCCATGGAACTGGTTCGACGGTGACAATTTCTGGTCCACAATGCTGAACTACGAAATCGGCCATCACTTGACCTTTGACGGCTTTGGCCGATTCGTACCTTAAATTGAATTCTGACAAGGCCAGGATCCATTTTCCAATCCGCCCATGTGGCAGAACCACCTGAATTACTCCGGCTCAAATGTATTAACCATCACCATTAAGGCAATCTCGGTTAACCTTACACTTCAAACGGAATAATCCACTGGTCAATCGGGTATAACCTCCCGATACAACCACGGTAAACGGATCGAGCGCCGTACATACGAATGCTCACGCGACGGTGAGCCCAGAGAATACCACATTCCAGCAAATATTACATCATTAGCATAAGTGAGTATTACAGGCCAAGTTTTGAGTTTAGAAACCAAATACTTCAATTAACATAAATAAGTTCTTCAGAGTTAAGTTGCAGCGGAAATAAACAGCGGAAACTACTCGACGATACAGGATATCTCGATGAAGCCCGTACGAGACATCACTCGGCCTTATCTCCGTTGGACGGGGGCGCATCCCATTCCACCGACCAACCAGGGGGAAGAGTGCAGGGCCAAGTCAAGCTAGCAATCATATCTTCGAAGTTCTCACCTGAAAACGAGTCACAAGCAAGGCTGAGTATACTAATACTCAGCAAGACTTACCCGAGTAGTGGAATCTACTCCACCGACTCTAGACATGCCAGGCTTTTTGGCTCAGGGGTTTGTTTTGCCGAAAAGCAACTACGAGTGGGTCCTTACTTTCAACTTTTAGCTCAAGATTCTAGTTTCGTTAGCCAGTCTAGATAAGCAACTATCTAAAGCATACATGGTGAAGCATTAAATTTTCCATTCAACCAGTTCATTCATCATCGTTGTTCCTCTTCTTACTCTGTGGGTAAAAATGGTTAAGCAGTCTCAATAGCCGTGAGAAACGGACGATTCGAATCGAATTTCTTAACCTTGCAAGGGAAACCCAAACACACGTCACGTGGTTACTCCCTAGAGTCACACGTGCAACTTTTCCCCTTTCTTTCCGGGTCGTGGATCGGGGCTACCCTCCGAGAGTACAAGAGCTCCACGCCACGGTTCGGCGCCGGGTCGTGACCACTCTCTGCACTCGCCATATGCACATGGGACCGAAGTTCAAAGGGTAGGATGCCGTCCCCTTGCCGGGCCAATCAGGTACTTAAGCTTACCGATTCCCATAATCTCGGCATGTGTTTAGTACGTTCAAAGACTTAACCATCACTACCACACCCTGCGGCCTTAGCATTTTTCACTAGACAGACGGGCCTCAATCGTAACCATCGTTACATAACCCGTCCGTGTCCTTATGATTGCAGCGTGTAGTAGTCATTCAACTCCTATTTTCTCGCGAGTGACAGGAAATCACTCGACTTTTACCGGAGTCCTATTAGCACAGCATTCTATCGAACCTTACGTCTAGTTTTCAAGCAAGGGTTCCTGACATCATGCAACTAAGTTTTCATCCAACTCCTATAAACTTAATGCACAAGCAAGAGTAATGAGTTGCATAATTTCGGAAAGAATGGGTTATGCTCCGGGGCTTGCCTTCGCAGTTCGCTTGGGGATCTTCCGAACTTGGGCTCGGGTCTTCAAAAGCTTCAGTTAGATTTGCTTGAGCTTCACGCTGCTCACTCTCGGACGCGGGCACCAGCTCGTAGGTTCCGTCGGCGAGAGTCGTCGATTCTACATGAGTGCACAAGTTTAAGTCGTGGAAATGGTGCTTGATTATGATTTGAGAGTAATTACTACAATGGATAGTTTCTGGTCATGAATTTTTGGATTTAGGCACATCAAGGATAGATGTGCTTACTGTAAAATTTTCAGCCAATTTTATGTAACAGATTAATTCTGAAAAATATATTTCATTGTTGCTGTTAGATACTTGTTCTTTTTGTACAGAACAATTGGTGCAACAAATGAGTCTAAGATTTTTACAGGGCTTTCACTTAAGCATGCAGAAGCTACTGTAATGTTTGTAGGATTTATCATGCAGTATTCAGAGCATAGAAAATATGACATTCTACACCTAGGCTTTTTAAAGATTCATTTTTACAGGACCCTTCACAGGGTTTTTGTCCATGAAACTTTTTACACAGCAACCCCTACCATAGTGTAACTCCCAGTAATAATTTTGGAATTTTCCAAGCTAAGATACTATTTTCTTGATTTAATGTATGTTATTAGCACATAAATCAAATAAGTGGGTTACTGTGAGATAAAAATTCTCCTAATTTTTCTCTGGCTTCTAGGTACCAATACATTAGCATAGGAAAAATTTCAATGGGTGACTTGCCACCTAACTGCAGGTATAGAACATTCTTCTTACACATGATATAAAACTAAGTTTAACAAACAGTAAATCTAGAGATGGAATTTGGGCCTGATCTTTTTACACAGTCCTAATCATCCAGCAACTAACTCACTGCCCAAAATTCAGGGTCAGCATTGTTCTAGAACAGTGGGTATAAAATATGTCCATTAAAGCTTCTATTTAATGTAGAGCAAAATATTTTGAGATTCTGAGAAAATTTTTGTAACAAAAGTGGTAGAGTTTGTTCTGAGGATTCCAGAACAGTTGAGTTTGCATTTTTCTGAATTTTCTACGATTTTATACGAATTTTACAAATTCACTGAATTTGAATCTAGGTTTGAAATTTTCTTTTACAACTAGGTCCTTGAATCTTACGCTCAGACCCTTCTAAAGATTTAAATCCTTGCAATTGGGTCCTCGGCGGCTCAAGTGCGGCGGCCGGCCGAAATTCCGGCGAGGGGGCTCGCCGGCGGCGAGGGGCGGGGGTCGGGGAAGGTTCAGGGGTGCGAGGGCTACCTTGTGGTGGTGTTGTTCAGGTGGGGGACGGCCGGGAAGGGCTCGCCGGCGTTGGAGCAGAGGCGGCGGCGGCGCGGCTCGCGTCGACGGCGGTGCTCCGGCGGGCTTGGGGCGGCGTGGTCCGGTCGGTGAGCTTCACTGGTGCGTGGGGAAGCTACTCATGGGCTCGGCTCGGACGGAGGGGGTCGGGGTCGTGCTGTCCACGGCGAGCAGGGGCGGCGGCGGCGGCAGCGCGGGCGGCGGCGCTCCGGTGGCTCTGGGTGGCGTTGGATGGGTCGGCGAGCTGCGGTGAGGTGATGTAGTGGTGGCTGGGTGCTCGGTTTGGGCAGTGGGCGGCGTCAGTGGGCTGTCCACGGGTGGGTGGTGCTCGGCGGCGGCGATGGCGCGGCGAGGCGTTCTGGTGGCCGGGGCTCGCGCGGGCGGTCGGGGCGGGGCTTTTATAGGGTCAGGAGGGGGCGTGGAGATGCCTGGGCGACGCGCGGGGCGGGGCACGGCAGCGGCGTGCACTGGGCGCGGCGGGCGGCGGCAGAACGCCGGCGCGGCGTGCGGCGAGCGGGCGCGGTGACTGGGCGGCCGCGATTTTGGCGTGGGCGCGGGGAGATAGCGCGGCGTGCGTATTGGGGAGCAGCTGCTGCAGCGGCTCGGGCGGAGGGCAGGCGCGGCAGCTGGCGGGGCGCGGGGTCCGGGGCGGCACGGCGGAGCGCGGCCACTGGGCGGCCGGGCGGCGGCCTGGGCGCGGCAGCACGCGCGGGCGCGGACTGGGCGGCGCGGCGTCGGGGCGGGGCAAAGCCGGCCGTGGCGGGGTGGTGCGGCGGCCACTGGCCTGGCGCCTCGCGCCGGTCAGGCGACGCCGGCCACCTGGCGCGCGGCGGGCGGGCGAGCGCGCGCGGCGCGGCAGAGAGGGGGTGACGCGAGGGACTGAAATGCAAAAATTCGAAAAAGTTCAGGGGGCTGGGTGCAAACAGGGCGTTTTCTCCTCTTTCTGATTTGAATTTCAAAAACTTTTGAACACGAAAGTTGCTCAAAATAAAAAGTTCTACAACTTTGGTTTCAGAAAAAATTTCATTTGGCTTATGGTTTTAAAGTTATTTTAAAAGTTTCAATTGTGCCCAAATGTGCCCAAATTAAATTCGAATTCCAACTGAACCCGTTTTAATTCTTTCCACCCTCTCATTAGTTGGTTTAAAAACATGGAGTTAGGCTAATGTCATTGATTATTTTTGGAATTGCAAAAACCAGGGTCGTCACAGCCTTCCCCCCTTAACAAGAATCTCGCCCCGAGATTCGGTAATTCTTAGTGTGGGCGTGGGTGCACATACCAGTGGTTGAGGCAAGAAACCCAGGGAAATGTTGGTTCAGGTAGCTTTCCGTTTCCCAGGTGGCTTCTTCTTCCGTGTGGCGATTCCACTGTATTTTATACATTCTAATCACTTTCCTCCTGGTCTCTCTTTTCTTTTGATCCAAAATCTTAACTGGGTGTTCGACATACGAGAGGTCGGGTTCCAACGATATTTCTTGTTGTTCCACCATCTCGGTAGGGACTCGAATACACTTCTTGAGTTGAGATACGTGGAAGACATCATGGGTGGCCGTGAGCTGAGGGGGTAGTCGTAATTTGTAGGCTACGGGTCCGCAGCTCTCCATGATTTCGTAAGGACCAATATAACGGGGAGCTAGTTTGTCTTTGATCCCAAATCTTCGCACTCCTTTGGTTGGTGAAACTCGAAGATAGACATGATCGCCAACTTCGAACTTTAGAGGCTTTCTCCTTTTGTCAGAATAGCTCTTTTGTCGGGCTTGTGCGGCTTTAAGATTTGCTTGTATTACTTTTACTTTCTCCTCTGCCTCGATTACCAGGTCGGGTCCAATTATTTTACGTTCTCCGGTTTGTGACCAGCTCAAAGGGGTTCGACACCTTCGTCCGTACAGGGCCTCAAATGGTACCATTTTTAAACTCGTTTGGTAGCTGTTGTTGTACGAGAACTCTGCTAGGGGTAAGCATTTGTCCCAATTCCTGTCATAATGAATGACACAAGCTCTCAGCATGTCTTCAAGAATTTGGTTTACTCTTTCCGTTTGTCCATCGGTCTGAGGATGGTATGCTGAGCTGCGAATCAGCTTTGTGCCAAGAGACGTCTGCAGTTGTTCCCAAAAGCGTGCTACAAACTGGGGACCACGATCGGAAATGATTGTCTTAGGTATTCCATGCAGGCAAACAATACGATCGAGGTAGATCTCGGCATATTTCTTGGCGGTATAGGTGGTGTGTACCGGAAGAAAATGTGCCGTCTTCGTGAGTCTGTCCACGATAACCCATATGGAATCATGTTTCTGGGAGGTGTTTGGTAGTCCAACGATGAAGTCCATACTTATGGCTTCCCATTTCCATGATGGTATAGGTAATGGTTGAAGTGTACCGGCTACTTTCAAGTGGCTAGCTTTTACTCTCTGGCACGTGTCACATTCCGAGACATACGTAGCAATTTCCCTTTTCATTCTAGTCCACCAGAAGTTTTGCCTTAGGTCTTGATACATTTTGCTACTGCCGGGGTGGATAGAGAATTTGGAGAGGTGTGCCTCATCAAGAATTTGCTTGCGGAGTTCACGATTCTTCGGAACGACTATACGACTTTCGAACCATAGAACTCCCTTATGGTCCTGGCGGAAACACTTATACTTCTCCTCACCTAGAGAGAGTTTTTGTTTGATGATCTTGATTCCTTCATCATGTAGTTGTGCCATGACGATTTGGTCGTGAAGAGTGGGCTCAACTGAGATGTGATCTAGTGTGCCTTGGGAAACCATTTCCAAGTTAAGCTTCCTCATGTCTGCACATAATGTCTCATGGTAGGACTCCATGGATAAGCAATGGCAATGGGACTTGCGGCTTAGTGCATCCGCGACTACATTAGCCTTACCGGGATGATAGTGCACTTCAAGGTCAAATCTTTGATTAATTCTAGCCATCTTCGTTGCCTCATATTCAGATCGGCTTGTGTGAAGATGTACTTGAGACTCTTATGATCCGTGTAGATATTGCACTGTGTACCCATGAGATAATGCCTCCATATTTTTAGAGCGTGAATGACGGCTGCAAGCTCAAGGTCATGCGTGGGATAATTCTGTTCGTGGGGCCGAAGGGCTCGTGAGGCATATGCAATCACTCGATTCTCTTGCATAAGCACACATCCTAGACCAGTACCTGATGCGTCACAATACACATCGAATGACTTGGTATTATCGGGTTGAGCTAACACAGGTGCAGTGGTCAGATGCTCTCTGAGAGTGTGGAAGGCTTCCTCACACTTCTCATTCCATACAAACTTTACTTCCTTCTTCAATAGTTCCGTCATGGGCTTAGCAATTCGAGAGAAATCCGGGATGAAGCGACGGTAGTAACCGGCTAAGCCGAGAAAACTGCGAATCTGATGAACAGAGGTAGGGGGTTTCCAATCCATCACCTCTTGTACCTTGCTGGGGTCAACAGCTATGCCTTCGCTGGAGATCGTGTGACCTAAGAACTTTACAGTATCCAACCAGAATTCACACTTAGAAAACTTAGCATAGAGCTGATGGTCTCTGAGTCGCTGAAGAACAATGCGAAGGTGCTTGGCATGCTCTTCCTCATCCTTTGAATAGATAAGAATGTCGTCGATGAACACTACGACGAATTTGTCAAGTTCGGGCATGAATACCGAATTCATGAGATACATGAAGTAGGCAGGGGCATTGGTGAGTCCAAAGGACATGACCAAGAATTCATATAGTCCATATCGTGTGGAGAAGGCAGTCTTAGGAATATCGCACGGGCGAATCTTGATCTGATGATATCCCGAACGAAGATCAATCTTTGAGAAGACTCTGGCTCCAGCTAATTGATCGAAGAGTACATCGATACGGGGAAGGGGGTATTTGTTTTTAACAGTTACCGCATTGAGAGGTCGGTAGTCCACACATAATCTTAAACTGTCATCCTTTTTCTTTACGAATAGGGCTGGACATCCCCAAGGTGACGCGCTAGGGCGAATGAAACCTTTGTCCAGTAGTTCTTGGAGTTGAATTTTCAACTCTGCCAATTCTTTAGGGGGCATCCTATACGGTCTTTTGGATATAGGTGCAGTGCCTGGTTGTAGTTCAATAACGAACTCAATGTCCCTATCCGGTGGCATTCCGGGTAAGTCATCCGGGAAAACATCGGCATACTCGTTCACCACAAGAATATCATCTAGCTTAAGTCCTTCCATCTTATAAGCACAGGAATTCGTGCAATCTATGAATGGCAGGTAAAGGGTAGTGGCTCCGTGACTAGGTGAATTTATCTCAACGGCTCGGGAAGAAAGATCCAGTGTGACTCCATGCATAGCCATCCAGTTCATTCCCAAAATAATGTCCATGCCGTCAAGGGGTAAAAGGACAAGGTCCGCGTCGATGGTTTTACTACCCAATTTGACTGGTACTTGTCTGACCATTTGGTTTGAAGAAATTTTACCACCCGGTGTTGATATCATATATGACCCTTTTGTGTGACAAACATCCAAGCCTACTTTTGCACCGAATTTTGCACTTATGAAACTATGCGATGCACCAGAATCAAATAATATAACTGCAGGCTTGTTATGGATAGAGAATGTACCCGACATCACTGGGGCTCCTTCTGGAAGCTCTGCAAGCGTGGTGAAGTTAATCCGTCCTTGCTTGACTTGCAGGGTCTGTCTCTTGCCCCTGTTCTTGGCGTTCGGGTTGGATCCTTGACCTTGGTTGGGCTGTCCAGGCTGAGGGCATTCGCGTGCGAAGTGGCTGGAACTCCCGCATTTGAAACAGCGATTTGCGGGGCTAGGTCGAAGAGACTGCTGAAGAATGGGCCTCGGACCATTCTGTGGAGGCATTGGGGGTCGTACCATGCCTGGCTGCTGTGGGGGTCTGGCAATCCATCTTCCTGGCTGCGGGGCCTTTGGTGGAGCTGTAGGTGCGGTATTTTGCACGATGCGATACCTTGGTGGTTGGACACTTGACGGTCCTGCGGGTGCCTTTCTCTTCTTCTCTGCCCGGTGTGCCATGATACAGTCTTCCTGGGTAATGGCCATATTGACCAACTCGTTGTAGGTGTCAGCCCTGGCTAGGTTCAGACGTTCCTTGAGCTTGGTATTCAGACCTCGGCGGAAACGATCACGCTTCTTGGCATCCGTATCAGCGTGATAGCCCGCATACTGGCATAGGTTGTTGAACGCCTGGGCGTACTGCAACACGGTGCGGGTGCCTTGGGTGAGTGCCAGGAACTCATTCAACTTCCTTTCCATGAGACCCTCGGGGATATGATGTGCCCGGAACGCGGTCTTGAATTCATCCCAGTCGACCACATGATCAGCCGGGAGCATCGCAAAATAGTGGTCCCACCACAGACGAGCGGTACCGCGAAGCTGTTGCGCGGCAAAACGAGCTTTGTTGGCTTCTGAGCATGGGGCCACAAGTAGTGTGAACTTGGATTCTATGGTGCGAATCCATGCATCTGCGTCCAGGGGTTCCTCGGCCTTATGGAACAAGGGAGGCTGGGTCCCCAGGAAATCCGTGTATCCTGCAGCTTGTGGTTGGTGAGCATTGTGCCCACCCCTCTGCTGGTGTTGCCCTTGCACAATCTGACGTAGCAGCTCGGTTTGAGCGGCCATCACTTCCACCAAACTGGGCGGGGGTGGCGGCGATTGTCGCGAGCGGCTGCCACCGGCACCAAAACCCTCGGGGTTGCCACGTGTTGACCCAACCATCTGAAACGTGAAAGGTTACCATTAGCAACGCGATCCATATTACTTCCTTGATTCATAAATAATTGGTGTAGTCATAGACTTCCGAAGTCTGAGCTAGAAGTATGGACAGAATCTCTGTTTGCTACGAGAAAAATCATAGCCTGCTGTGGGTCCATCCAAAACATCTCAAACATTTGCAGTAGTCAGAGAATTTAGGAATGTACCCCTTTGGTATTTAACTTCGGTGCTAGAACTATGGCTAAGGTGGTCGAAAAGCTCGTCCCTTGCCTTACTGTCTTAGCTGTTTTTCAGCGGATTGATCGGTACGGTTTCGCCTATATCTCAAACTAGCAAGGTCCAATGATGCTGACTTTTTGTGGGAACATAGATCCCAAAACTTAGCACAAGTCTGGTATTCAACACTCAGCCAATAAATGCAAGGAGACATGGATAAAAATTCCGACAAGACTCAGCGATTGTGGATTTCATTGTTTACCAAGTTACAACGAATTCACCCAAGTTCATCGCCGTTCCTTACATGCTGAGGGTATCCACATGGTTCAGGTGTACTCAACACAAAAGAGTTACTCAACTCCTAGTTAGCCTATTACAATACTTGCCAAAAGTTAGGCTACCCTATCGAGGAGTATGTGCAAAAGTCCTCCTAGGTCGTCCTCTAGAAATCATCCAAGTCGTTGACGGACGACTCGCTGTGAGCAGGAGAGTGAGCTCCCATCCGAGGTGCCTGTGGTACCTCACCCTCGAAATCCATACCCGAGATACCATCAATCTCCTGTGGCTCCTCCTCATCCTCCTCCATGTCGTCCTCATGGGGATGGTCATTCTGATCATGATGCCACTGAATGTGCTCATTAGCATCCTCCAACTCAAGGTTCAGATCATGGAGCTGCTCCTCCAACTGTGCTATCGTGGTATCTCTCTCACCCATGAGAGTGTCCTGCTCCTGGATTTGGCCCTCAAGTTGGCCAACCTGAGCATCTCTGTCCTCAAGATCCTGACTGAGCTCCTTTATCTGCTCATCCCTGGTATCTGCCATCATATGGTAGGCCTGAGCAAGACCAGTGAGCTGCTCGAGTGCCTGACTCTGGAGAGTCAGAAGCCGGTAGAGTGCACTCATGCACCGCACGGAGGTATGGATAGTCTCCTGGGCATGGAAGTCTACCAAATACTGTGCGTGCTGCACCCTGTTGAGCCAAAAGGGGTCGTTGTCCTGGGCAGCAGAAAACAATCCAATGGGAGTGAGTGTGACAACCTCGGGACGCTGCGCACAAAATGTGGTGAGCGCCCTCATGGCTGCAAGCTCCCAAGTATCGGCCAAACGGCGACCAACAGCCTCAAGCTCCAAGGCGGGCCACTCCGGGTGTAGCGGGTGCGGAAAGATAGTCACGTTGACACGGCACTGGGTAATTCCATTTTCTGCAAACTCCAGTCCGGCGTAACGTGGGGGAATTAGATAGCCCGCGGTACGCAGAACATCCCACAAAATAGAGGGAAAGCCCTCCCAGTGGAGACACTGCGAGTGCACGCGTCCATCCTCATCCACCATCATCTCAACAGGCTCGGCCATCTGAACAAAAGATCAAATGGAGTGAGATGGCGAAAAACTGTGAACAGCACAAGGACAGATTCTGTATAGTGTGCAAAAATAATCATAACTCCCACAGTTCTCATCCAAAAATTCTCAAATTTCACCAGATCACTCCTAGGGTATTTGTGAACAACTTTTCTAGTCAACTCCAGAGCTAATTGGGTCTCTAAGATGGTCTTTCTTTTCAGGTTTTACCTTACTGTCTACCCAGAATTTTTAGTGAACAGAGGGCTAGAGTTTCGTACACCAGGGAAAATCTACCCAGCCAAAATTTACCAAATTTTAACAGCAGCTTCCTGGGTAAATTTGGAACAGGTTTCGTGTTGTGCTCTTTTGCAGAAAACCGCAGGAAGGGGGCCTAAAAATTTAAGGGGCAGAAGTGCTTATTCCGGACAGAATTCTGACATTTCAAGGTTTCTGTTGTTTCTTATTATCCATAAGTTCAGAATTTTTCATTTTTGAACAGGAGATAGAACACAAAATTTGGAACAATTCTTTCAACATGAACTTCTCCAGAAAAGGTCATTTTCTTGGGTCAATAAATCGTTCCTTTTGGTGACGGCAGATTTGTGACAGATTCGCTAGATAGTCCTTATGCGACCCACACTTAGATACGCAAGAACCTTACCACTCTCATACAACGCATTTTTGATTTCAGATACACATGTTTATGACGTATGCACGTCCTATTCGTCCTCACAAATAAAACAATTGCCAAATAGCTTTGGTCTTACGATGATAGTTTCGGTGGCTTACACAATACGGCTCTCCTATAATAGCTAGTCGAGTCTTTCTACTCGTCCCTTAACTTATCGTAATCGCGGTTAGTGTACCTGCAGAAAATCGACAAGCATATATATATCATGAACCTTTCATGCCAGCACTCATGAAAGCGTCCGTAATCATTACCGTTTACTTATAGAAACGATATCTGTACAATTTCCGCCGTACAGACGACGTTAACATACGCTATCGAGATAGCGTATTCACGGGGGTACCGTCATGAGACGGGGGTATGAACAGCGATCGCCATACCCTGCGCCGAACCTTCTACTCCCAATATGTTCAACTAACAGTTGGCATATTGGCAGCACCTCAAGTAAGCCACTGCTTGAGGGCAGCGTTCGGTTCGCATCACCGACAGGAAGGCCAAGCTCCCTCAGTTGGCTGAGGATCCTTACCTTCTTACCTTAGCGACGAGTGCGTCGTTACAGAATTTAGGGTCGGTTGTGCATGAAAGTAAGTTTTGACAGAAAGTAATGTGCTGGAAGTCAGTTGATACTATATATAGAAGTTAGATAGCCACCTAGTAACTTTCCCATAATCCCTTAGGGCTTTACGAACTAGGCACCATCCTTAACGTACCAACGCATTTCGCAACACAACCTTCTAGTCAAGTTTTAGTAAAATGAGTTTTTAAGGCTTGTAGCATTCTCTGGCGTATGTATTTCGGCTCTGGTGTCCGCTGTTGCCAGCTGTGGCACCAGCTACGGCTCTGATACCAGCTGTGGCAGAACCACCTGAATTACTCCGGCTCAAATGTATTAACCATCACCATTAAGGCAATCTCGGTTAACCTTACACTTCAAACGGAATAATCCACTGGTCTGTCGGGTATAACCTCCCGATACAACCACGGTAAACGGATCGAGCGCCGTACATACGAATGCTCACGCGACGGTGAGCCCAGAGAATACCACATTCCAGCAAATATTACATCATTAGCATAAGTGAGTATTACAGGCCAAGTTTTGAGTTTAGAAACCAAATACTTCAATTAACATAAATAAGTTCTTCAGAGTTAAGTTGAAGCGGAAATAAACAGCGGAAACTACTCGACGATACAGGATATCTCGATGAAGCCCGTACGAGACATCACTCGGCCTTATCTCCGTTGGACGGGGGCGCATCCCATTCCACCGACCAACCAGGGGGAAGAGTGCAGGGCCAAGTCAAGCTAGCAATCATATCTTCGAAGTTCTCACCTGAAAACGAGTCACAAGCAAGGCTGAGTATACTAATACTCAGCAAGACTTACCCGAGTAGTGGAATCTACTCCACCGACTCTAGACATGCCAGGCTTTTTGGCTCAGGGGTTTGTTTTGCCGAAAAGCAACTACGAGTGGGTCCTTACTTTCAACTTTTAGCTCAAGATTCTAGTTTCGTTAGCCAGTCTAGATAAGCAGCTATCTAAAGCATACATGGTGAAGCATTAAATTTTCCATTCAACCAGTTCATTCATCATCGTTGTTCCTCTTCTTACTCTGTGGGTAAAAACGGTTAAGCAGTCTCAATAGCCGTGAGAAACGGACGATTCGAATCGAATTTCTTAACCTTGCAAGGGAAACCCAAACACACGTCACGTGGTTACTCCCTAGAGTCACACGTGCAACTTTTCCCCTTTCTTTCCGGGTCGTGGATCGGGGCTACCCTCCGAGAGTACAAGAGCTCCACGCCACGGTTCGGCGCCGGGTCGTGACCACTCTCTGCACTCGCCATATGCACATGGGACCGAAGTTCAAAGGGTAGGATGCCGTCCCCTTGCCGGGCCAATCAGGTACTTAAGCTTACCGATTCCCATAATCTCGGCATGTGTTTAGTACGTTCAAAGACTTAACCATCACTACCACACCCTGCGGCCTTAGCATTTTTCACTAGACAGACGGGCCTCAATCGTAACCATCGTTACATAACCCGTCCGTGTCCTTATGATTGCAGCGTGTAGTAGTCATTCAACTCCTATTTTCTCGCGAGTGACAGGAAATCACTCGACTTTTACCGGAGTCCTATTAGCACAGCATTCTATCGAACCTTACGTCTAGTTTTCAAGCAAGGGTTCCTGACATCATGCAACTAAGTTTTCATCCAACTCCTATAAACTTAATGCACAAGCAAGAGTAATGAGTTGCATAATTTCGGAAAGAATGGGTTATGCTCCGGGGCTTGCCTTCGCAGTTCGCTTGGGGATCTTCCGAACTTGGGCTCGGGTCTTCAAAAGCTTCAGTTAGATTTGCTTGAGCTTCACGCTGCTCACTCTCGGACGCGGGCACCAGCTCGTAGGTTCCGTCGGCGAGAGTCGTCGATTCTACATGAGTGCACAAGTTTAAGTCGTGGAAATGGTGCTTGATTATGATTTGAGAGTAATTACTACAATGGATAGTTTCTGGTCATGGATTTTTGGATTTAGGCACATCAAGGAAAGATGTGCTTACTGTAAAATTTTCAGCCAATTTTATGCAACAGATTAATTCTGAAAAATATATTTCATTGTTGCTGTTAGATACTTGTTCTTTTTGTACAGAACAATTGGTGCAACAAATGAGTCTAAGATTTTTACAGAGCTTTCACTTAAGCATGCAGAAGCTACTGTAATTTTTGTAGGATTTATCATGCAGTATTCAGAGCATAGAAAATATGACATTCTACACCTAGGCTTTTTAAAGATTCATTTTTACAGGAACCTTCACAGGGTTTTTGTCCATGAAACTTTTTACCCAGCAACCTCTACAACAGTGTAACTCCCAGTAATAATTTTGGAATTTTCCAAGCTAAGATACTATTTTCTTGATTTAATGTATGTTATTAGCACATAAATCAAATAAGTGGGTTACTTTGAGATAAAAATTCTCCTAATTTTTCTCTGGCTTCCAGGTACCAATACATTAGCATAGGAAAAATTTCAATGGGTGACTTGCCACCTAACTGCAGGTATAAAACATTCTTCTTACACATGATATAAAACTAAGTTTAACAAACAGTAAATCTAGAGATGGAATTTGGGCCTGATCTTTTTACACAGTCCTAATCATCCAGCAACTAACTCACTGCCCAAAATTCAGGGTCAGCATTGTTCTAGAACAGTGGGTATAAAATATGTCCATTAAAGCTTCTATTTAATGTAGAGCAAAATATTTTGAGATTCTGAGAAAATGTTTGTAACAAAAGTGGTAGAGTTTGTTCTGAGGATTCCAGAACAGTTGAGTTTGCATTTTTCTGAATTTTCTACGATTTTATACGAATTTTACAAATTCACTGAATTTGAATCTAGGTTTGAAATTTTCTTTTACAACTAGGTCCTTGAATCTTACGCTCAGACCCTTCTAAAGATTTAAATCCTTGCAATTGGGTCCTCGGCGGCTCGGGTGCGGCGGCCGGCCGAAATTCCGGCGAGGGGGCTCGCCGGCGGCGAGGGGCGGGGGTCGGGGAAGGTTCAGGGGTGCGAGGGCTACCTTGTGGTGGTGTTGTTCAGGTGGGGGACGGCCGGGAAGGGCTCGCCGGCGTTGGAGCAGAGGCGGCGGCGGCGCGGCTCGCGTCGACGGTGGTGCTCCGGCGGGCTTGGGGCGGCGTGGTCCGGTCGGTGAGCTTCACTGGTGCGTGGGGAAGCTACTCATGGGCTCGGCTCGGACGGAGGGGGTCGGGGTCGTGCTGTCCACGGTGAGCAGGGGCGGCGGCGGCGGCGGCGGCGGCAGCGCGGGCGGCGGCGCTCCGGTGGCTCTGGGTGGCGTTGGATGGGTCGGCGAGCTGCGGTGAGGTGATGTAGTGGTGGCTGGGTGCTCGGTTTGGGCAGTGGGCGGCGGCAGTGGGCTGTCCACGGGTGGGTGGTGCTCGGCGGCGGCGATGGCGCGGCGAGGCGTTCTGGTGGCCGGGGCTCGCGCGGGCGGTCGGGGCGGGGCTTTTATAGGGTCAGGAGGGGCACGGCAGCGGCGTGGAGATGCCTGGGCGACGCGCGGGGCGGGGCACGGCAGCGGCGTGCACTGGGCGCGGCGGGCGGCGGCAGAACGCCGGCGCGGCGTGCGGCGAGCGAGCGCGGTGACTGGGCGGCCGCGATTTTGGCGTGGGCGCGGGGAGATAGCGCGGCGTGCGTATTGGGGAGCAGCTGCTGCAGCGGCTCGGGCGGAGGGCAGGCGCGGCAGCTGGCGGGGCGCGGGGTCCGGGGCGGCACGGCGGAGCGCGGCCACTGGGCGGCCGGGCGGCGGCCTGGGCGCGGCAGCACGCGCGGGCGCGGACTGGGCGGCGCGGCGTCGGGGCGGGGCAAAACCGGCCGTGGCGGGGTGGTGCGGCGGCCACTGGCCTGGCGCCTCGCGCCGGTCAGGCGACGCCGGCCACCTGGCGCGCGGCGGGCGGGCGAGCGCGCGCGGCGCGGCAGAGAGGGGGTGACGCGAGGGACTGAAATGCAAAAATTCGAAAAAGTTCAGGGGGCTGGGTGCAAACAGGGCGTTTTCTCCTCTTTCTGATTTGAATTTCAAAAACTTTTGAACACGAAAGTTGCTCAAAATAAAAAGTTCTACAACTTTGGTTTCAGGAAAAATTTCATTTGGCTTATGGTTTTAAAGTTATTTTAAAAGTTTCAATTGTGCCCAAATGTGCCCAAATTAAATTCGAATTCCAACTGAACCCGTTTTAATTCTTTCCACCCTCTCATTAGTTGGTTTAAAAACATGGAGTTAGGCTAATGTCATTGATTATTTTTGGAATTGCAAAAACCAGGGTCGTCACAGCCCATTCAAAATCGGCAATGATAGCATATACTTCACCACATCATCCTTGCACACGACTGTGCATTCTGCCGACAGCAAATAGTGCCTGAGCTTAGTACATGAAAAGTACAAGCACAAGCATAGTTGCTCCACCGAGGAATATCTTGTTTCGGCGTCTAAAAGTCTTCTGCTGACGTAGTATACCACTCGTTCTTTCCCCTCAAATTCCTGTACCAACGCCGATCCAATAGCCTGTTCATCAGCCGATAAATATAACTTGAACGGCTTACCAGGCTGTGGTCGAACTAATAGTGGAGGTTAAACCAGATACTGCTTGATATTCTCCAGTGCCTTGCGCTGTCCTTCTCCCCATATGAATTCCTGGTCGGGCTTTAATTTCAACAGAGGGGTAAAAGCCTGAATACGTCCTGACAGATTGGATATGAATCTTCTGATGAAATTGACTTTGCCGATGAGGGACTGTAGTTCAGTTT
Organism: Panicum miliaceum; assembly: GCA_032594955.1. Classification (NCBI taxonomy): domain Eukaryota; kingdom Viridiplantae; phylum Streptophyta; class Magnoliopsida; order Poales; family Poaceae; genus Panicum; species Panicum miliaceum. The sequence goes on along the minus strand of CM064061.1, from coordinate 40,425,223 downwards.
TATTTTGTGGGGCCGCCACTTTGTTGATGGCGTCTATGGTCTTGCGGTTGACTTCTATCCCGCGTTCATGGACCATAAATCCTAAGAATTGTCCGGCCGATACACCAAATGCACACTTGTTTGGGTTCATCTTCAGCCCATGTTTCCTTATGCACTCCAGCACTTCCTGTAAATCGGCCAGATGATCTTGGTGCCCTTTTGACTTGACCATGACGTCATCTATATAAATCTCCACCAATGAACCAATGAGCTTGTGGAAGATGTAGTTCATGGCCCGTTGATATGTAGCGCTGGCGTTCTTCAAGCCGAAAGTCATAACCACCCATTCAAATAAACCATGGTGGCCTGGGCACCTAAAAGCCGTTTTTGAAATATCTTCCTCGGCCATTAATATCTGATTGTACCCGGCATTCCCGTCCATGAAACTTATGATTTTGTGGCCTGCGGCAGCATCCACCAAGATATCGGCCGTCGGCATCGGATATCCATCCATCGGTGTAGCCTGATTCAAGTTCCTGAAATCGATGCACACACGTAATTTTCCATTCTTTTTGTATACAGGCACAACGTTAGAAATCCATTCGGCGTAGCGGCACTGCCGAATAAATCCTGCCTCAATCAACTTTGTAATCTCGGCCTTTATGTCAGGTAGAATCATGGGGTTACACCGTCGTGTAGGTTGCTGATATGGCCGATATCCTGATTTTATAGGTAACCGGTGTTCAACAATAGACCGGTCTAGTCCAGGCATCTCATGGTATTCCCAAGCAAAGCAATCCTTGAACTCTTTTAATAAACTTATCAATTTACATTTGTACTCAGAATCCAAGTTGGCACTAATGTACGTCGGCCTTGATTTGCTGCTATCTCCCAAATCTACCATCTCTAATAAATCGGCCGACGTAAACCCATGCCCAAGCTTCCCATCTTCTCGGACGAGCTGATCCATTTATTCTGAATCTTCAGAGCCGACTGCTTGGATCGGCTGTAGACCAAAATTGGACACTCTCAGGAAGTCAGTGTCCCAAGTCCTGCCAGATATACACTTGACGTGCTCGCAGCTCCACTGTTGCGTATCGGCCGCTGCAACGCTATAGGCGGAATCGGCAGCGACTATCTCTGTACTGTCGCCGACCCATTGCACAAGGCATTGATGCATTGTAGATGGGACACAGCAATTTGCGTGTATCCAGTCGCGACCAAGCAGCATATTATAGGACCCTTTGCCATTAATGACGAAGAAAGTGGTAGGGAGGGTCTTACTGCTGATGGTGAGGTCGACGCAGAGCGCTCCGCGGGCGGGCGACACGTTGCCTTCGAAATCCTTCAGCATCATGTCCGTCTTGGTGAGCTTATCATCGCCCTTGCCCAGCTTGCGGAACATGGCATACGACATGATGTTAACTGCCGCGCCTCCATCTACCAGTAATTTGGTGACGGGTCTTCCGTTGACATAGCCTTTGAGAAACAGCGCTTTAAGATGCTGTCGTTTTTCCTCTTCTGGTTTCTCAAACGTAGCCGTCATCGGCTCTAATACCAGTTGTGCCATTTGCTCTTCTTCTGTTCTTTTCATTTTATCCCGATCGTTGGGCGCCATGAACTCCATCGGCAGTATGAACACCATATCAATTTCGGCTGCCGATTCTTGGTTGCTTGTTTCTTGATCATTTTTCTTTGGGCGCCAAACTCGAGATTTGACATTCCTTCTCTCTGGCACCTGTCTCTGTTCTTCTTCTTGATGTTCCCACTGGCGTAGGCGTTGGATCCTTCGCTTCTGGGATCTGGACAGGCCATCGGGACACCACCTGGGATTCGCTGGTTTGGCCGATGACCTGGCGTGTTCCCAATCTGGTTCCCTTCCTAGGGGATCTTCATCTGATACCCTATCATCGGCCATCTCTTCCAGCCGATCGTGCGCGCTGATCCTGCCCCCAAGTCCATCTCGCTGACCGATCTTGCTTTTTGACCTGCTGTACTGGTCAACTCTGCCCCCCAGCCGATCATGCACCGAAACGCGCCGTTCTTCGCGCCGATTTCTGCTGATCGGCTCTGACCCTCTGTCCCTAGAGTGTGGCCTCGGACGATCGTTGCAGCTCAATCCGTTACACTCCGGACAGTTATCGCCAGACGGCAACCTGATGTCGTTCTCCCAGCAGTGGATGAAGAACGGACATTGCCAATGATCTTCATGCCGGCGTATCATCTCTTCCTGGTATCGTGCTTGTTCTTCCTGCTGCCGATATTTACTGAGTAAGAATTGGGAGGTGACGGGCTTGCGTGGTCGTTCTGGCCCTCGCCTGTTTCTTCCGATTTCTTCCGTCGTGATCTGCCTCCTGGGGTCGACGGCGCCGCCTCTTCTTGCCGATTCTGACGTCAGCACCTTGGTTTGACTTGAGTCTCCTCCAGCGTTAACCATGTTGGCCGGGAAGGGGTGCTGATCTATCTTCATCGGCTTTGCCGATTTGGTTGGAGTTTCAAATTTAAGCCGCCCCTGCTCAATGGCCGATTGTATCTGTTGGCGGAAGACTTTACATTCATTTGTATCATGAGAAGTAGCGTTGTGCCACTTGCATTATTTCATCTTCATAAGTTGATCGGCCATAGGGATGGTGTGATGTTGAGATAGCTTGATTTGTCCTTCCTGAAGCAATAGATCAAAAATTTTATCGGCCTTTGACGTGTCAAAACCGAATGTTTCCGGCTCTTTCTTCCCAAAAGGGCATGATATCGGTTTTTTCCCTTTGACCCATTCTGCCAGGCCGATTTCCTCTTCCGCATCGGATTCAGATCCTTCCAAGTATGCCACCTTCTTTTGGAAGTTCCTCCGCTGTTCAAACGGTCGGACCTCTTGTCCTGACAATCGGTGGACGATTTGGCTTAGGCTTTCAAACTCTTGGGCAGCATATCTTTCTTTGATCTGTGGCAAGAGGCCTTGGAAAGCGATGTCGGCCAACTGTGCATCGGTCAGAGCCAGACTATAGCATTTGTTCCTGACTTCTCTGAACCTCTGTATATACCCCGTTACTGGTTCATCGCTCCTCTACCTGAGACTGGTCAAATCCGAGATCTTCATCTCGTGTACTCCTGCATAGAAGTACTTGTGGAATTGTTTCTCCAGATCGGCCCAAGTAACGATAGAATTTGGCAGTAAAGTGGTGAACCACTGGAAGGCCGATCCGGACAGAGATGATGAAAATAAACTCACCCTCAGAGCATCTTGCGTGGCAGCTTCTCCGCACTGGATGATGAATCGGTTGATATGCTCCACAGTGGATGTATCGTCCGTCCCTGAGAACTTGGTGAAATCAGGAACTTTGTAGCGGTGTGGGAACGGCAGCGAGTCATAGGCCGATGGATACGGCGTCTTGTAAGTATAAGTTTGAACTTTCGGCTTCAATCCAAACTGATCCTGGATTACTTCTGCTATTCTTGCCGTCCAGTCCACCTGCTGCTGATGAACAGCTGTTCGCGGCGCGGGCATGTGCTGAAGGGCTGGTGCGGCCGGGTGATGAATCGGCGAATTTTGCTGAGCGGCCGATAGTTGATGGCGAAACGAGTCCGCACCCCCTTCGTACGTCACTGCTGGCGCCGTGCCTCTGAATGCTTCCACAGTGTTTGCCCCCCTGCCGATTTCTGATAAGATCGGCTGATACTGGGAAACCGTCGGCCGGGCGGCCGATTGGTATGGCACCTGGACCGAATAACTGCCATGCCCGTTTGTTGGCTCGGGAAAATACGCTGTGGCTGATGTTCCCCAAGGCGCCGAGCTTGTAGGTAGTGATTGCACAGAAGCCATCTGAACGGGTTGAAGCGGCGTCTGTGATGGGAGACATGGTGCACCGCTGTATCTTGGAGACGCCGGGGGTGGTGGAGAGTTGTACCCCTCGCGTTGCGTCAACATCGCCTGAGGAGCCGATTGGGATGTGTATGGTAGGCTTCTGGCTGGCAGAGTAGTTGGGGGGGCATATGCCGGTCCCTGATAGCCTTGGACGGCTCCGCTGGCCAGAGAGTTGACGACGGCGTTATACACCGTGTTGGTCATCACCGAGGATTGGTCGATGAACGCCTGATACACGGACTGTTGAATCATCTCTGACATTTTGCCCGAGTCCTCAGCAATGGTGATGTGGCGAGGTGCTAGAATAGGGGCCTTCTTGACTGCCTCCCCGCTTCTGGTACGACTGAACGACTGGAGGTACATCTTCTTGTAATCTTCGAGATGCTTGGCCAACTCTTCCCTCTGGCCGTCCTTGAGATCTGCTTCTGTGACCTCAATGATGTTGCTATCGGAGATTTCTGCGTTCTTCGACATATCAGGTCTTGGATGGTCCCACTGGGCGTGCCAAAAGTTTGTTGGCGCTAAAATCAGCCGGATAGGAATCGGCCGATGGGTCTTCAGCGTCGGACACACGACCCGGGAGAATCTGCTTAGCTCCTGTTCAGGTTATCGCCCTGGTGCGGTTCGCGCGGCGTGCCAGTCAATCTGACCTGTTGATTGACAAGGAAATAGAGTATTAAATTCCAGGCGCGTCGATCGGCTGGGATTCCGATATGTCCTGAGGAGCGCGTCGGCAGCGAATCGGCCGATTTGCTATATAGATGATCGGCTATGGATCAGCCGATGATCGTGTAGTAATCGTAAAGAAAACTGCTGGAGCGATCTAGACGACTACTGCAAGAACAACACTTGAAATAGATCTAATCTGCCGTGAGATGATAAATCGAAGAAAAGCAATGACGAAGCCGATTACTCTGATCTCAAACTGGATAACTGGTGATAATACTAGAATAACAGGTAAAACTTGCAATTCTAGTAAATATCGATAACTGGTGAATAAATCCAAACAAAACTACAGCGATGCGCCCGTAGTTAAAGCTCGGATATTACTCGGTAAGCGGAACCTACCAATTGGCCGGAGATCAAGTTGATGCAGCCCTGCCAATCCGTACGAACTCGTGGAAGAAGAAAATATTGGCGAAGTCGCCGACTTGAAAGTAAACTGCTGGAAAAGTAGAAGTACTGTTGTTGATTGATGTGTTGATGTTTTTCAAGACCCTGACGACTCCTATTTATACTCTAAAGCTAAGACTCCTGGTCGATCACGACTTGTTACAACCTTATTTAAATTACTATATCTATACGAACTTTAAAAAGGAAATGGACTCCCGCAGAGTCTTCTGCCGCCGTTCCCTAATCCAGTCAGGATTTCCTTTAATTACTCTCCGACCGACTTAGCATGCCCCCTTTGACCAACTTTTGACCAGGATCCTCTGAAATGATCCCATCCTGTCGGCGTAGGCTGTGTCACCAATCGGCCGATTTCCAACTGTCACTTCAATCGGCCGATTCCTTTTTGTAGCCTTCAGATCTACCGCATCAGCCAATCTTCTCCTCCTGACACTGATTCAACACGTGTCAAAATCTGGCGTCAACACAAGCTTTCACTCCTTTGTTGAAATTGAAGCCCGATCAGGAATTCGTGTGGGGAGAAGAACACCGCAAAGCGTTAGAGGATATCAAGCAATATCTAAGTTCACCACCTATGTTAGTCCCGCCACAGCCCGATAAGCCGTTCAAACTATACCTATCGGCTGACGAACAAGCCATCGGATCAGCGTTGGTACAGGAGTTCGAAGGAAAAGAACGAGTGGTATATTATGTCAGCAGAAGACTCTTGGACACCGAAACAAGATATTCCCCGGTGGAACGGTTGTGCCTGTGTCTATACTTCTCGTGTACCAAGATCAGGCACTATTTGTTATCGGTAGAGTGCATAGTTGTGTGCAAGGATGATGTAGTGAAATATATGCTATCATTGCCAATTTTGAAAGGACGGATTGGAAAGTGGATCCTGGCTCTGTCAGAATTTGACTTAAAGTACGAATCGGCCAAGGCTGTCAAGGGTCAAGTTATGGCCGATTTCGTGGCTCAACATTGTGGACCGGAAATTGCTTTCGTTGAACCGGTTCCATGGACTCTATACTTTAATGGTTCTTCGTGTGGAGCCGGATCGGGAATCAGCATCGTTCTTGTATCGCCTCGGGGAGCAAGCTATGATTTCTCTCTGTCGATAGAAGCATCCGCAACCAACAACAAGGCGGAATACCGAGCCGTCCTAAAAGGTATCCAATTGTTGAGGGAAGTCAAAGCTGATGCAGTTGAGATTTTTGGAGATTCCATGCTCATCGTAGATCAATTAATGGGGAAATCTGATTGAAAAGATGATATCTTAAGAATTTACTATGAAGATTGCCTCCAGCTATTAAAGGAATTCAAGTCTGCAGTGATTGAGCACATTCCCAGAAATTACAATGAAGAGGCCAATAGGCTTGCCCAACACGCGTCCGGATATCGGCCGATTCAAGGGGCCATGATTCTGGAACTTGTGGCCGATGATTGGCGAAAGGAGATTGCCGATTACTTGAAGGATCCGTCTTAGAAGGTGGATCGGCGAGTGCGTTTTCAGGCCATGAAATATGTATTACTTGAAGACAATTTGTTTTACCGGACGATTGATGGGGTTCTTCTCAAATGCCTGGGAACGGAAGAAGCGAAGGTTCTGATGGGGGAAATCCATGAAGGTGTATGCGGAGCCCATCAATCGGCTCACAAGTTGAAGTGGATGATCAGAAACAATGGGTATTATTGGCCGACGATTCTTGAAGATTGTTTCAAATATTATAAAGGTTGTCAAGACTGTCAGAAGTTTGGCAATGTGCAGCGCGCGCCATGCTTCGGCTATGAATCCGGTAATCAAGCCATGGCCGTTTAGAGGTTGGGGAATAGATCTCATCGGACAGATTCACCCTCCATCAAGTAGAGGGAACAAGTCTATATTAGTAGCCACTGATTATTTTACCAAATGGGTGGAGGTAGTTCCGTTGAAGACTGTGACATCAGTCGATATGATCGATTTCATTAAGAACCACATTGTTTATCGGTTCGGTATTCCTCAAACTATCACAACTGATCAAGGAACGATGTTCACCTCAGGGCAGTTCGGAGAATTCGCTGGCGATATGGGGATTAAATTGTTGAATTCTTCTCCGTACTACGCTCAAGCCAACGGCCAGGCCGAATCATCCAATAAGGGGATAATCAAGTTGATCAAGAGGAAGATAGAGGAACAACCCAAGAAGTGGCACATGTCTTTGGCTGAATCTGTATGGGCTTATAGGATGGTCTGCCACGGGGCCACTAAGATATCTCTTTATCAGTTGGTATATGGTCACGAGGAAGTCTTGCCTTGGGAATTAAGGATGGGGTCAAGGCGTATATCGCTTCAAGATCAGTTGACGGCCGATGACTATTCCTTCCTCATGAAGGAAGAGCTCGATGATTCGGCGGGTCAGCGATTGAGGGCCCTGATTAGCATCGAAGAAAACAAGAAAAGGGTGGCCAGGTGGTATGATAAGAAGGTCAAGGTTAAACAATTCTCCCGAGGAGATTTGGTATGGAAGTTGGTGCTACTGATAGGGTCTAAGGATCCCAAATTCGGTAAATGGTCGCCCACTTGGGAAGGGCCGTATAGAATCGGCCGATGTGCTCCGGGAAATGCATATATACTAGAAACTATCGAAGGGGAAGAATTCACAAGAGCCTTAAACGGGAGATATCTGAAGAGGTACTATCCAAGTATATGGGTAGGTGCATAACTTGCGGTAAGATGCATCAAGACAACGTGGCCAACTCCTATCGGCTTTTGTCTATATAGCCGATGTAAAAATGACATCGCCTTAAGGAGGAGAAATTTTGGTTTGGTCTGACCGATTCATTATTCGGTGAAAACAGCAGAGTACATGGCCGACATTGTACAAGTCGCCCTTAGAATAAAAAAGTACCAATATATCTATTGATCACGCTTTTTCTTGATCTCTCTCCCGATCCGGCCTAATTTTATCAAAAGGCGGATGCTCTTCTCCTCCAGATCCTCCATGGTGCCTTCAGCCTCGACTTGATGAGGGAGTGGATGGCTCCTGTCAAGAGGTGGTTGGGATGTTCCCGCCGCGGCGTCTTCAAGGGCAACTGAGCGAGGGAGTGGATGACTCCTTTCAGTTGGCGGTCGCCTGGAGCAGTTAGCGTCTATATGGTCCCAGACTTTCTGGACGTCAGCAGGAACATGACCTTTGAGTTCTTCAAAATGAGCTTTTATCAGATCTATGTCCGCCTGCGACAATGGTTCGTCTGAATGCATAACTTCAATCGCTCGTTCCAGACTGGGACTAAGGCGTTTCGGCTAAAGAAGGAGCAAACAATTACCCAGTGTCAGAGCGTTGAGATGTCAAGGGAGGAAATGGAAGAGGCTTCATACCTGGTTGACAGAGAAGGAGGAAGATGAAGAAGACATCTTGATGTCTAGCCTGGGAGGACAAAGATCAAATTATCGGAGGGGGAGAAGATGGGTAATACAGACGCCTTGGGAAACGATATGTGATTTCATACTTATAGAAGGAAGGGAGTAAAGAGATGGTAGGATGCGTCCCATCGGAGTAAAAGCGTTAATAAATGAAAAGCTGCCAAAGAAGACGGGCATTAAATGTTTACAGGATTTTTTTACAATTCATCCAAGGAGGGCATCAATAGTCGCAATCGCTCGTTGCCTAATTTGATCGGCCGAGTCTAACACTCTTTGGTCGTCATCAGCCGATCCGGGGACTTCTGGCATATGACGATGAATTTTTATTGCATCACGGGCCAGGTTATGTCTTTCTTGCTTCAGCTCGGCGATGACAGATGGAAGGTCTTGGAGTCTCTTTTCTTCAGCAGCTATGGCCTTGGTCACCTACTCCATCTCTTTGGCTAGCTCTGCCCTTCGCTGTTTGAGGCGATCTATGGCGCCGACGATATCTGGATGAGAGTTCTCAAGGAAGTTGATTCGCTGATGCACCTCTTGGGCTTGGTGTTTGTAAGAGTCTTCTTCCTCGCGTGCTTTCGCTAGCTTGGCGCGATCGGCCATATGGCGCAAGGCCCTGAACACTGAAGTCTGCATGGACTCTATATATGCAGCAGGATCCAGAGTCTCTGTCGCTTCCTCTGGAATTTGGCCTCTGATTTCATTAAGAAGTCGCCGAATTGATGAGGCATCTCCCACTAATCGACCGATATTGTCTTGGAGGAGGGTCCGCATACTCTCGAGCTTGGCACGGACATCATCAGGAATTGAGCTTGATGTAACTTGGTGTGAAGCGACCTCTTCATCATCAGAAAGGGGAACCGCAAAAGATAAAAGGCTGTTATTGGGAGTGTCTTTCTCCTGCGAAAGAATATAAAAAAGTAAAAATATAGATTAGCAGACAGTAAGGGGGAATCGGCCGATTTGGGTGATAAGTTCCTTACCTCTTTGAAACGGATTTCCCTTGCTTGCGCCGACGGAAGTGCCACCCTCATCTTGGGAACCGGCACGATCGGCTCATCAGAAGAAGAAGACTCGACGACTATCAGTGCCCTACTCGGGCCAGCCTCCTGAAAAGGTATGGGAAGCAGATTTTATGAGTATACTGCGAATAATTAAGTCTGATGATATGAGATGCCTGCCATACCTCTGTGAGTCTTCCGGCCGATGTTTGTTGGGGAGGTACAATCGACGCACCCAGATTGGCCTGCATCACAAATCAGTTAGTTTTTTGTTGATGATCAAGAAATTGAGTTAAGAAACTCTACTTCAGTGAGGGAAATTGCTGGCGTTTCGGCTTCCGCTTGGGACGTAGCCGATTGCTGTGGAGATTGCGCTGGGGCAATTCGTGCAGCCTGGCAGAAGGAAGAGGTTAATATTGATAGAATATTTAAAAGTATGTGAAGTATGCGGAGTTACCTGAACAGCTTCTACCAGCAATGATGCAGCGGCCGCTCCAACTTCTGTAGCTGTCTGGAGATCGACCTCCTCGATAATCGGCAAAGTTGGCGCAGTTGGAGTTTCAGCCGATGCCGCCGCCGATTGATCAGCCGGTTCTATGCGGGCACGTACTCGGCGGTTTGTCTTCTTTAAAGTAGGCCTTTTCGGCGTTTGCTTCCATCGGCCGCTGGTGATGTCTTTGATGGTCGGGGCGTGATGGCCGATAAGTGGGAATGGTGTGTATGGGCGATTGCTCTCTATCGGCCTACCACTTCGGCTCCGCGTCGGGGGAAGTTGACTTTCGGACCGAAAAGGGAAATACAAGTTAGCGGCGAGATTGTAGCATGAAAAGGGACAATGTTGAAATCGGCTGGGAGAAAGGCAATACCGCTGCATTTGAGTCGATGTTCTCTGGGTCCAGACTATTACAATATGTTGAGGGAGATGAACAGAAGAGATGCTGCTTCCATTCTGCCCACCATAATTTGAATTGTTAGACGGCAAAGGGAGCCACTATCCAGTTGTTTAAATTGATGGTACTGGAGTCTGGCATTAGATTGCACAGCCGACTGTAGTCGAGGCTCTTGGTCAGTTCATCTCGGAATTTTGCACGGCTGGCAAAATAGACTTGAATCGGCAGCTGACCAAAGCCGAATTGCCGTGCTGCCACTGATGGGTTATAAAATTCATAGGTTGGAAAGTCTTTCCCAGAAAAGAAGTTGGCTGGTAAAATCCCTGGCTTGATCAGAATATCCATGAGATCACTATCAAAAGAATTGGATGATGAATCATAACAGACGGGAAGCTCGAAAATCGGCTCTGTCATCTGATATGAATACCAGCTGGTGGTCTCTTCACTGAAGCCGTTGTAAAAGCATCTGAAATATTCGGTCGTTCGGGTGGCAGTGAACTGACAACCAGGGAAGACTGATGCTGCTTCTCCAAAAGAGGTGCACCGTCGTCGTATGGTGGGGTTCTCCTCTGACTCGATATTGGGAAATGTTTTGGTCTCTGTCTGCTGCTGGGAGACCTTGCTCATGTACAAGTTAAGCCAGAGGGTAATGAACCACCAAGGACCACCAGGATTACCAATCGGCTCCCCTTTTGATAATTTGACGCCGATATGGTGCATCAAATGGTAGGCCGATCCTAACAGATGCTTCCCAAGGGGGATGGCGGATCCTATGGACAGGGCTTCTGTCGGAGCTTGTGTATTGGAGGAAGGGCCAACTGCTCTACCACAGAAGAAATGCTTCTCTAGCCACATCATTAAGAAAGCCGTATGTTCTCTCTCTGAAATCGTCCCGGTCCTCATGTTCTTGCTGATATACCCCTTCCACCCGCCGATTCCTTTTGTCTCTAGCCGATGGGTTGGTTTGGTCAGATAATCGAAGGATGTATCAGGGGAAGAAATGTCAAGGCCAGTCAGCATCAGGACATCGGCCAGGGTTGGAGTCATAGGTCCGTGCCCAAAGAGAAACACGTTGAGCGCGTCGGACTAGAAATAGGAGGCCACTATCACCAAGGGTTCATTTTTCACCATTTGGGACAAAGAAAGATTGATGCACTGGCCAATTTTTAACTCATCCCACTGAACTCTCTTGGACTTGGCTAATCTTTGATACCATTGTTTCCAGCCAGGGGTTTCATTCGGCTAAGATCTAAAAGCACCTGACCACTGACCCAAATCCATAGGTGATTGCTTGAAAGGAATTCTATGGGTCTCAAAGTTGATCAAATCAGTTGGGTCTGGATTCCCCATAGGACCTAAGCAGATGAGACCAGGGGTTTCAGAAAGGGGAGTAGTGATTTGGTGCCTAAATGCCTAAAAAAGGAGGAAAAGGGAGAAAATTGAGAATGGATCTAAAAAGTGCCTGAGCAGTAAAAAGTAAAAGAGGAAAGTTTCGGATGATTACCTCTTGAATGAAACTCATCGTCGCCGATGGAGCCACCGATGGAGTCGTCGATGGGACCGCCGTCGCCGAGGGAGTTGCTGGCGGAACCTCCGCGGTTGGTGGAGTTGCTGATGGCGCCGCCATTGGAGGGATGAAGCAGATTGTAGGCGTGAGAGAAATCGCCGAAGGATGCGGTTGGAGACCAAGAGGGCGCTGGGAGAAGATGAACAGTGATTCGCTGGGGAGGAGATAACTAGGCTCGTGGGAAAGGAGCGGCGGAGAACGTCGGTACTTAAAGACAGTCCGAGAGAGAAACGGTAAAGGCGGGATTTTTGCCGCGCCGTCTACACAAATTCCAGGGGAACAGTTGTCTCAAGCGCCCGGTTCGAGAAGATTGCAATCATCATGTAGAAGACCGCGAAACGGAGGGAGATTTTTGCTACGTTTGTTTCGGAGGAAAGATTAAAAAAAAAGAGTTTCGAAGTAAAAGTCATGTTTTACTCCGAAACTGGGGGCATGTGTTGACGCCAGATTTTGACACGTGTTGAATCGGCGTCAGGAAGAGAAGAGACCGACCGATACGGCAGATTTAAAGGCTACAGTTGGGAATTGGCCGATTGAGGCTCCAGTTGGGAATCGGCCGATTGGCGATGCAGCTTGCGCCAACAGATAGGGGGATGAAGCCATTGGAATCCCAACAGAGGATCCCAGTCAAAAGTGGCCTGACGTCGGTCAAAAGAACAATGCCGACTCGGTCGTGAAGCAATGGAAAGAATCCGGATTGGACTAGGAGATGGCGGCAGAAGATTCTGCGGGAGCCCGTTTCCTTTAGTAAAATGTTATAGATATAGTAGTTTTCTATTTAAATCAAGTTCGTAACAGATCATAATCGATCAGGAGTCTTAGTCCTAGGGTATAAATAGGAGCCGTCAGGGTTTTGTAAGAGACATCAATCAATCAACAAAACAATCTACTTTTTCATCGCACTTTACTTTCAAGTCGGCAACTTCACCAATACTTCTTTTTCTTTCACGAGTTCGTACGGATTGGCAGGGCTGCATCGACACGATCTCCGGCCAATTGGTAGGTTCCGCTTATTGAATAACGTCTAAGCTTTAACTTCGGGCGCATCGCCGTTGTTTCGTTTAGATTTATTCACCAGTTATCGATATTTACCAGAATTATAGGTTTTACCTATTGTTCTAGTTTTATCACCAGTTATCCAGCTTGAGATCGAAACTATCGGCTTTATCATTGCTTTCCCTCATTCATTATCATACAGCCGATTAGATCTATTTCAAGTGTTGCATCTGTAATAATTATTTAAGTTGCTCCAGCAGTTTTCTTTGCAATTATTACGTGATTATCGGCTGATCCATAGCCGGTCATCTTCATAGCAAATCGGCCGATTCGCTGATACGCTTTTCGGGACAGATCGGAACCTCAGCTGATCGGAGCACCCGGAATTTAATACGTTTATTTCCTTGTCAATCAACAGGTCAGATTGACTGGCACGCCGCGCGAACCGCACCAGGGCAATCACCCGAACAGGAGTTAAGCAGATTCTCCCGGGTCGTGTGTCCGACGCTGAAGGTCATCGGCCGATTCCTGGCCGATTTTTAGCGCCAACAGGTACAGACGTGGTGTCTAGATCAGTCTTTACCTGTTGGTTGTGGTATATCCCATGGCTAGATGAGGTAGGTAGCAGGTGGTGACAGCCTTGTCTATCCAGCGGAACCCTCCCCATTCAGGTATATCCCAGTGCCGCAGTACTGGAGCTCACTAGTCTTATTCTGGGGGAAGCCAGTAGCCTGACGTGAACAACTAGGATAGTTCTATCTTACCTTTGATTCTTAGCCTTAGAAATCCTCTCTGCCCCTTGCCTCTAACCGGTGCGGTGTCCTTGGACGAACCTGAACCTTAGAGAATATACACACATTCCTTAGTGGATACGATACCCTTGGAATACTCCTGGGTGAAAGTTACAACGGTATCCGTGCGCTTGCAGATTTATTTTCGTGATGATAGGAAACGTCAACACCCCCCTTGTTCTTTGGGTTGGCACAGGATATCCCATTTAGACAAACGGTATGTTCTCTTGTGATCATCAGACTGCCAAAAGAATCGAGACCTGAAGTAATCCAGCTTTTTGATGACACCTTTCGGCATCGCGAAGAAAGACATCATATACATAGGTAGACTACTAAGAACTGAATTAATCAGTGTTAGTCTTCCACCTGTTGATAGATTCTTAGCTTTTCAGCTACTGAGTCACTTCTCAAAGCGCTCCTCTACCTTTAGCCAATCAGCATTTGATAGTTTCATATAGTGAATAGGGATACCTAGATACCGAATTGGAAAAGTTCCTGGATTACATCCAAAAATATCTTTATATTGAGTTTCATAGTTCTTTGCTTCGCCAAAATAGAAGATTTTGCTCTTATGGAAATTTATTTGCAAACCTGATAATTGCTCAAAGGCACAAAGCAATAGCTTCATGTTCTGGGCTTTTTTCCATATCATGTTCCATAAAGAGGATCGTGTCATCGGCATATTGTAAACTGGATAGACCACCATCTACTAGATGCGGCACCACACCTCCAATCTGCCCTTCTGTCTTGGCTCTATTAATTAGGATTGATAGCATATCAACAACGATTTTAAAAAGAATTGGTGATAAAGGATCTCCTTATCTTAAACCTTTCTTGGTTTGAAAGTAAGGTCCGACTTCACCATTAACATCAATTGCCACACTACCTCCTGAAATGAAAGCAAACACCCAAGATATCCATTTGGGTAAATATTGATCACTATTCATGAAGGATAGTAAATATTTAATTATATGTAACTAAGAAGGTTCATTGTTGTGCTCTTTTTCCCTTTGTGAGTTTTTACTTGAAGGTTTCTCAGATAAGGTTTTTGACGAGGCAACATGTGCAATATAATTGCTGTTGATATGTACTCTTTTCTCCAATAACTGTTTTTTCCACTGGATTTTCGGATGGATTTTTTAATGAGACATATACATTCACGGTAATCGCCCAAGGGGGAGTGTTGTAAAACAACCGGACTCGATTAGAAGGAAAGGAGGACTAGAAGTCCTAGTCCATATCCGGTTGCTTGTGGTGGGCTCTTACCAAAACTCTAGTCATAGGTCAGAGTATATATATGAGGAAGACTTTCATTGTAAATTATCGATATGAGGAATAAAGAGAAGCTCCATCTATATTGTGTCTTGTCTATCTACTTTGTTCTTGTGCTTGTCGTGAGAGGCGTGAGAGGGAGAAGATCCAACTGTTGACAACGTGTTTTACAACAATTTGTTCTTCTAGAGGTGAGAAGAAACAGCTGCCTTGTATCCACCACTGCAATGCTCTATTCTCAGCCGACTCAACTCATCTCGCTTTTCCATAAAAAGAACCCATCTTGCATGACTGGGATGTTTTGCCTCTTACCCCATGGATGGCGTACGTCATTAGTGCAGCAAAGTTTGTTCTTGCTCTAACTAAACAGGTTAAGAGCCATCGTCCCAGCCCATAGGAGAGTCCATGCTTGAAAACAGTGGGGAGAAGGAAGAAAGTGGGACCAAGAGAGGGAGAGAAAGAGTGTTGAACCAGCGGGAACCTTTCCTCTCTTGCCCGTAGGGGGTGTTCTATTTCTATTAGTAGGGAGGGTCATTAACGACATCTTTGCTTTACTGAGATGTTGCCCTAGCGACATGATTCGTGGATATTTTTTGCTCACATACGTAGTACTAGTAGCACTTGCCATCCCTCTACAGTACATTTTATTCCCCACTCTATAATCGATAGCCCTGTAGTTGGGCCTTTTCTACAACAATCAGCAGCTGAACACGACATACGGTTTCTATATAATGCCACAAATCAATGCTAGCATGAAGTATGATTTTGTATGAATTGAAGAACAAATAAATTGTATGAACGAAGAGCATGTAGAGTAATACACACACATATAGATAATTTAAACATCTTCATGTACAATAAAATAATAAGCAGTACAAGCCATAATGGCTAAGAATCGGTACACACAAGCAACAAATATAATGTACAACACAAGCATCTCAATCATTATCTTGACCATCCGACAAATCAACCACAGGAAATCCCAGCACGGGAGCTCTCACTTGAACTGTATCTTGCTTGCTAATGTTTGGCCAAATTTCCATCCTTTCGGCACCACGTTCATGAATTCAAGAGTCTGTCCATCGGTGTCGGTGACTCTAAACGAGAGATTTTGCCCCGTAAGGTATGCAAGGGAGTGCCATTGGGCACCCCAGTTGCGCGCCATTGGCATCCAGTTATCCGCACCGGAGCTCTTGACATCGATGGATTTGATGGAGCCCGCTGCTGCGACATTGGCAATGAGCACAAGATTGAAGTGGTCATGCCCGTTGATCGTGAACCGCAGTCCACCTCGCTTCACGCAAGGAACCCTGCAACCAACAATTCAACTTTCAGATACCGCGGCATACAGTATATTAGCCTAAACGGTAAACGCTAAACAGTCAGTCACCAAGCTATTTATTCAGACTAAATGGCTATTTAAACGGATTAAACTGTCTCTAAACGAGGTAAACGGCTGACTAAACGGATACAGCTGGTCACTATGCAGCGTTTACACGGGTAAACGGTCGTGTAGGCGAACAAGATCAAGAGACTGCGCCATGTCGAAGTGCGCCCGCGGCGGGTTGCACCAGCCGCCATTGTCGCTGGGCAGCGTGTAGTTGGGCGGGCAGAAGTTGGTGGCGGTGACGGTGACCGTCACGCCAGACTTGCAGAACGCCGGGTCCGCCCTCTTGCGGTCGCAGGCGATCTTGTAGCACTGCCCGCACGACGCGCCGTCGTTGAAGAGCGCCGTGCTCGGCGCCGCCGTCCGCGTCCCGTAGCCCTGCGAGTAGAGGTTGCCGTACCCGCACGCGCCGCCTGCGAAACACGGCGATGTGAATCACCACGTTACAGAGCAGCAATAAATCTCTTGATCCGCCGTCTGCCCTGTAGCTAAGAATGGCTGGCTACTTACCCATGGTGCCGGAGGCGTCGGCGCCGCCGTCGAACGTGGCGTGAGCCTTCAGCCATCCGACCGGCGCCGGAGACGATGAAGCGCTGGTGGCTGCGTCATCAGCAGCTGCCGCGGCCAACAACAGCCAGGCGACTGCGAGCAACACAACCGCGAGAACTCGTGCTGGGTTCATGCCAATCTGCGTTTGCATTGTGTATGCCTTAAAACTAAGGAAACTGGGTATCGAAAAAAATAAAAGCTCGGCTGCAGGCTGCAACAACTGGTTTGTTCTGATACTGTTTTGGATGGATTTTTGCTGTGTGATGATTTGTGCGATGATTTGGTGAGTACATATAGACGGCCTTACCCTTGTATCATTAGCAATAATCATGGACAAAATTTGGTATAGCTAGAGGATCAGTTAACTGAATGAAGCAAGCCCGACGACATTGCTACCCGTAGCGTGCACATGGCATGCATGCGTTACTTACGGCGCAATCCGGAGAAAAATGTAGGCGCAGACACGCATGGCGTGGCGCACTGTACATTTCGTCACGTCCTACTTCTATCTTGACCTTCTCTTTTGCCTTTTGGAGAGAAGAAGATCGCTGCCTGAGATTGTCACGATGGTGAAGTGAACGACGGCTTTGCTCTTGGTTGCAGTTCCACGGAACGTACCTTTGTCTAAGTAAAGGATTGATGTCGCCGTGTGTTTCTTCAGTGGCACGATAGTGATCCTGCACCTGGACGGCAGCGTCTGCAGCGCCCATCGGTGTGGGAGTGAATTAACCATCAGTCGTCACGACCTCCGGATTACGGCAGGTCGGCAAGGAAATATGTATAAACTTTTAGAAAAAAAGGAAAGAAACATGGAAATCCTTATCCCTGTCCTTATGATGGTCCTAATGGCTGGGTGCTACTACCAAGGTTTGTTCTTCCCTCTGGGATCTGAATTCAGTCGGTTGAAAGTTTAGAGTCGTATGTGTCATGCACTACTAGAAAAGAGGCTTATAGTACCAGGTCGTAAGGGCCCTAGGCACCGGTTTCAGACCCTGTACTATGAAACCGAGACTATTTATGCAGAATTGGTTGAAGTTTCCAACCGGTACAAAAAGTTTTCCCCCTTTTTTCGATTCCTATTTTATTTCTATTGTTTATTACTATTTATGCATGCAGAATTGGTACGTGTACCCGAGCTATACACTACCATACGATCATTAGTCGCGTTCGAGTTAAAATAATATATGAAAATAATTAAGTGTCACTGCAAATCATGTAATTAAGTTATTTTGATAGAATAATATTTATAAATATACAAATGTCACGATTACAAGCACTAGAAATTAAATCATTTGTATCACGACGTCGATTCGGGTTCTCTACGGACCGAATGGCCATCGTGGTAGAACTCACCTTTAGGATCCAGGATCTCCCTCAAAATGAATCCTATGAGCTGCTCCGATACGACTATGATCTTATCCACTTGGAGAACTTCATCCCTTATTTGTGTCAACTATCATTTTATATAAAAATAAAGCTCGATATATCAATTGTTCGCGTAAGCATAACTAGAAACATATTTATCAGTAGTTTGTGCACGTGCTCTTATGTCCTCCGGCGTAGCTCTCCCAAAATGGGTTAGAGTGTGGTGTAATCACATAGGTAGTACCCACACCAATTATTTCCTGCTTTTTGTCTCGAACACTAAAAAACAAATTAGTTATAATTGTATGCGTATACAGAATAGTAAATGAGATATGCAAAGAGTAGCGGACCCACATACGGCAAGTCCATTCTCACATCCAATTCATTCTTAAAAGCACTAGGTTGCTTTCTCATAAAAGCTCTCCACACCCTGCGCATTAGAATGAAAGGTAAATATTCAATCCAAAAATAGTTGTGTTTTGTGCAAAATAAACTTGCCTGTTCAATGGTTGTAAGCAGTGTTCGATGTTGTCCCTACAGTATTTCTTGGAGTCAAACACTATTACTCTACTAGTCTCCAAGCAGAGTGAGAGCAAAATCCAATGGAAGCTGCACATATAGATAAACAAGCATATATAAATATCTACATCATTAAAGTAATATAAAAGAGTTAGTAGTCCATCAGAACTTACTCATAGTTATAGGGTATGAATATATATGATTTGTAATGTTGTTCCATTAGGACTTTGTACATGTTTGTACATGTTTCCTTATACCTGTCCTGTAAATTTTTCTGATTGATAAGCATGGGATTCATGAAACCCAACTGATTATCCCATCCTTCTTTTCGGCAACTTTGAAGCTCCATTCTACACGATACAATATAATTAAATTAGAGAGATGTCACAAAGAATAGAGTGTTGATTAATATTGACATATGAATGTAGAGATTGCTCAATACTTACAGAATCCAGCAAGTCATGATAAAGATGTCGATGGCGTCTCGACGGTATATTGCATGCACATCTTCAAAATTGATCCAGAAGTCATCGGCCCCACGATAGAAATCATGATTATGATACTTAACTCCAAACTTTTATTGGCCGGCATTCGAACGTTCCATGTCAAGTTATGGAATGCGCGCATCTGCGTGGGTAGGTTGAGGAACTCCTCATCAGTGACGAAGGGTTTTCCATGCTTGTATGGATGTGCTACAACGTTGGCGATTGGGATATCCTCATCTTATCCGGTTGCCTGCTCAATGGTCAAACCCGTTTCTTCCAAAAACTCCGCGGCTTGTTGCTCTTTCTCCGTCGTCACCCGGAGGGGCTCAATTTCCTTCTGTTGTGTTCCTTGCTGAGGAACACCCTTGCCACTTTGCCTCATTCTCTGGTGGGCCTTTATCAGCGTGCGGTTGTAGTCCGAGTGTAGTTTTACTGGTCTCTCAGGGATGTCTCTCAAGAAATAGAAATTGTAAACCTTTTCTGCCGTTGCAACATCAACGCGCACCCTCTTCTCTGGCAATCGAGATTTGAAATGTTCGTGCAACTGTTCATGCACATGCTCATCCAGTTCCTTGTCGGTCAACTCGTAAGCTAATTTCTTCTTAGGCCCTATTTTCTTTATGACAATCTTTCGCTTCTTGGGGCCCAGGGTTCCAGCCAGTGGGAGGGACGAGGTCTGTTTTTTCCCTTTGGCCGGTGCTGGAGGAGTTGGAGTACTCCTAGCCATTGCCGGAGATGGTGGTGAGGGCGCCCGTGGTGGCGTAGACAAAGGACCACCAAAGTCGCCGTCATCATCATTATCCGGGCCTGGCGAAGAAGGAGGATCCTGGGGAGCCGTTGTACGTGTATTCCCAATAAGTTTGATGTCGGCTTTGCGCCATAGAATGCAACCGTGGAGTGCATCTCCCAACATCCGCTCTCCATCCCCTCCAACAAAGTCGAGCTCGAGTTTTTCATTTTCTCCGTCGGCATCGATGATCTGCTCCACGGTGACAACGGAGTAGCTTGGGGGTATCGGCATACCATGAATCATTCCACCAGGAATCACCGGTAAGGCACGAAATTTGTTCTCCTGTTCTACCTTGCTTTTGCGATGAGTCTTGTAAGTGCTATCTCCGGCCCAAGTAACTTTCCAAGGGGCCACGCCGATGCCGCGTGCTCATCTTGGGTGTTCGGGGTTCTGTAAGGCCCTGGTCAGCTCATCGTTCTCCCTGTGAGGCTGGAATGTTCCTTCTCTAGCATCTTGTATTGTTGTGACTAAATTCCGGGCCACTTCTTCCATTGCCGGGGGCACGACCAAAGAACCATCCTCTTGGTTAAGCGTGACACCATTAGCAAACAGCCACTGCTTTGATCTTTCTAGCCAGTCCCAAGTCACCGGCTAGATACCTCTATCCATGAGGTCCTGCTCCATCTTTTGCCATTTTTGAATCGTCTTCTTGTATCCACCCGGCCCGAGGTGGTGGTTGTATTTCTTTAGCGCTGCATTGACCGTGTTCTTTTCAGATGCCTCCCGAGCTTCCTCGAACAACTTGTATTCCTTGAACTCGTGACAGTAAGGTTTGACCTGGGGGAAACTGTCCCAATCCGGTTCCTTGTCCTTCTTGATGTAGTTTCAAAATAATTTCTTCTTAAATGTTCCAAATGCAATGGCCATCTTTTTCAAGGCACATTTCTTTACAAGTTCTTCATCTACTCCTTCAGGAAGAGTAAACATATCCTTGAGTTCTCTCCACAACATCTCCTTTTGGTGTGGAGGCACGGCGTAGCGTTCTTCTTCTGGATTCTTCGTTTTCCAGAGTCTTGTGGTGATTGGCACACGTGCCCGAAAAACAACCCCAGCCTGGGTTGTAAATTTTGTTCTAGCCTCCACAGCAGCGCATGGACAGCCCTCTGCGTCCACTTGTGTGATGACCTGTCTTCCCTCCATCTTCTAGGTCTGCTGTCGTTTCCCTTCCGACGTGCTGCTGTAAAAAGATATATTATTAACAAAACTAATACTAATACAAAATTGTAAATCGAGATTCTATAAGCATATATGCATAAGATACGTACCCCGATAGGATTATCGCTACGAATGGGCTGCTTATGCATTAGCGTAAAGTCATCATCTTGTTCTTCTGCAATGCCATCTCCGGACATGTTTAGAAAAGAATCAGCAGTCCTAGCCTCTTCTTCACCATAATGCTCATAGACGGCCGTAACATATTCGTTGATTGCATCCATAAGGATCCGTTCTCCTTCTCCAGCGCCGTCCATCTAAACTGAAACCCTAAGACATCAAAGTGTGTGTGTGTGTGTGTCTAAGTGTGTGTGTGTGTGTGTGAGTGTGTGTGTGTGTGTGTGTGTGTTGTGTGTGTGTGTGTGAGTGTATGTGTATTTGTGTGTGTGAGTGAGTGTATGTGTGTGTATGTTAGTGAATGTACGTGCGCGCACAATAATTAATAAGTCTAGAAAATAACACATGTAATTTCCATAAATAATATTATATATATACATCTTTCAAATTACACATCCTTATATAGTACATATGCATGAAATTTTATAATTAAGGAACACGTACATGTAATAAAGTATATATACATGAAATTTGCCTGTCGATATTTGTCTGTTGGTTTTCCAACAGAATTACAACCTAAACTTAAAAAATTAACTAACTTTCAAAGCTAGTTGCTAAACTAGACCAAATTAAACTAATTTAACAATTCACTAAAATACAATTAACATATCACTAACTAAACTAAACTAATTTGAACCAAAACCTTAACTAAATTTGAATCTAGATTTCACCAAATTGAAACCCTAAATTAAACTAAACTAAACTAAAGTAAATTTGATCCTAAACCTTAACTAATTTTCTAGATTTCACCAAATTCAAACCCTAAATTAAAACAAAATTTATAGCTAATAAACTAACCCTAAATTGAATTAAAACAAAACTAACAAAATTAAAAAGAAACTTGACAAGGTTCCCACCGCGGAGGTCGAGGAGGAACGGTGGAGGCGAGGGCCGGCATCGCGCTGGAGGCTCGGCGAGGCGTCCAAGCGGTGGAGGTGGAGACGAGGGCCCGTGGGGAGGCATGGTGTCATGGCGGTGGTGTTCGAGACGAGGGCCGACATGGAGAGGCACGTACGACGCAAAGTCGTGGCGGTGGCGGTGGAGGCGAGGGCCGGCGTGGGGAAGCCCGGCGTCATGGTGATGGCGGTGGAGGCGACCGTCGGCGTGGGGAGGCACGACGCGGTGTCGAGGCGGAGAGCCGGTTGACAACGGAGGGGCTCGGGGCCGGCGGCGTGGTTCGACGGCGAGGAGGCGCTGCGAGGAGGCACGTTGAGGACGCGGCGGCAGCCGAGGAGGCCGACGAGCGGCGAGGACGGAGGTCGACGAGGAGGCGCGCGGCAAGGATGATGGCGGCCGGCGGCGGAGGGCAAGGAGCGCGCGTGGTAGCCGGCGTCTTCGATCGGGTTGTGGGCGTTTGGGCGAAGAAGGAAGGAGGAGGAAGAGAAGGGGGAAGGGCCACAGAGTAATATACGCCGGCCTTAGGTACCGGTTTGTAAATCTTACCCGATACCTTAGGTGGAGCCTTAGGTACCAGGTGAACTTTACACCCTGTACATAAGGGGCTCCAACGGGCGGGAAACGATTTCCCCTCCTTTAGATACCAGATCAATATTTCAAACCGGTACCTAAGGGCATACAGGGAATTCGTTTCCCGCCATTTCATTGTTCTTTCTTTATTGGTTTTCTTTAGCTTTTCCTTTTCTGCTGAAAGTCTTTTAAATCCCTGGAAAATTATATATGGGTGCAAAAATTCACCAAAATATTTGTGAATATTGCATTTCTTATGTGTGAGAGTTAGAGACAGAGTATGTGTGTGTGAGAGTGAGTGTGAATGTGTTGTGTGTGAGAGAGCTAGAGAGAGAGTGTGAATGTGTTGAGTGTATATGTGTTTGTGAGTGAGTGTGTGTTAGTGAAAGAATTATATGATGACTAATAATTATTCTAAGGAATAAAAATATATATGATGATTAAAATTATTACATGAGTCAAATTTAATCACCTAATGGAATATTAACCTAGTGTGTGTGTGTGTTAGAGAGAGAGAGCGTGTGTTTATGTTATTAACAACATAATCTCCTCAAAAAATATAATATTACAAATACTAGAAATGATGAGTCAAAATATTACATGAATACTTGAGATGATGAGTCAAAATATGTCAAGAGAATATTAAACATCTAATGGAACTATGTGGCTAAAGGATACTTGTGTCAACATCCACTGCGAACGGAGACATGTCTCCAGCTTTACTGTATCTTCTTCATCATTAACATCGTCAACTCCCACAATTTTTCTTTTACCTGCAAGAACTATGTGGCGCTTTGCCTCATCGTCTTCTGAGTTGTCCTTCGTGGATTTGCTAGACTTATCCTTCTTGGGTTTGCTGGACATGTCCTTCACATAGAAAACTTGAGTGACATCTTTGGCTAGGACGAACGGTTCGTCTCGATAGCCAAGCTCTTTGAGGTCTACAGTTGTCATTCCGTACGCATCAATATCAATGCATTTTCCAGTTAGCTTCACCCATTGGCAACGAAATAGAGGAATCTTCAAAGGCCCATAGTCTAGTTCCCAGATCTCCTCAATGTAACCAAAATATGAGTTGTTTTGGCCATTAGTATCTATGGCATCTATACAAACACCACTATTTTGATTGGTACACTTTTGGTCATGGGATCTTGTGTAAAAGGTGTATCCATTAATTTCATATCCTTGGTATGTCATGATTGTATTGGAAGGACCCCTGGCCAACCAGGCAAGTTTTTCATGAATGTCCTCATTAGCCATTAGTTCTGAGCGCAACTAGGTGGGAAAAGTTTTGATGTGATTCTTTATGATCCAGATTTCAGACTTCCAAGGGTACTTATTTTGTACGAGCTGCTTGTGCTCATCAATGTACGAAGCCACCAAGGCTGACTGTTGCAGAACCATGAAATGTGCTTTGCTCAACAAAGCGTGATCATTGGCATTGATTGATTTCTTTCCTAGTGTACCCTTCCCAATCAGCCTCCCCTCATGCTGTGATATTGGAACTCCAATCGGGCAAAATTCATCCACATGGTCAACACAAAACTCAATGACCTCCTCTGTCGCATAACCCTTGGCAATTCTTCCTTCTGAACGAGCATGGTTACAAACGTATTTCTTTAGGACTGCAAAGAATCGTTCCAAAGGAAACATATTATGGAGGAAGACAGGCCCAAGAATACCGTTCTCTTTAACAAGGTGAACCAGGAGATGTGTCATAATATTGAAAAATTATGGAGGAAATGTCATCTCAAGGCTAACAATACTTTGGAAAACATCGTCATGTAGCTTAAGTAGACTCGTTGGATTGTTTGCCTTCTCTGAAATTGCGTTGAGGAATGCACATAGCTTTATGATTATTGCTCGAATATTATCTGGTAGAATACCTCTCAATGCAACTGGAAGTAATTGCGTCATCAGAACATGACAGTCATGGGACTTTACGTGTGCGAATTTCTTCTCTTTCATATTTAGTAGCCTCTTTATATTCGAAGAATAGCCTGACAGGACCTTGATACTGTTCAAACATTCAAACATACTTTCCTTCTCTCGCTTGCTTAGAGTGTAGCAGGCAGGCCCTAAGTAATGGCATCCTTTATCCATTTTCTCTGGATGTAGGGCAACTCTCTGTTTCATACGTTGCAGGTCTTGCAGTGCTTCCGTGTATCTTTCAGCTTACCATACACACCAAGAAAGCCTAGCAGGTTCACACAAAGATTCTTTGTGAGGTGCATCACGCCAATTGCGTGGCGGACCTCTAAGACTTCCCAATAAGGTAAATTCCAAAATATACTCTTTTTCTTCCACATAGGTGCACGTCCTTCAACACTGGGCACTGCTTTGCTACCAGGACCCTTTTCAAAGACTACTTTTCTATCTTTGACTATTTTAAATACCATTTTCCCACAAATGTGCCTAGGCTTCATACGATGATCCGCCTTTCCACCATAATGAGCATGATTCTTTCTTAATGGATGCTTGACAGGAAGAAATCGACGATGGCCCATGTATACAATCTTCGTACAATGCTTCAGATACATGTTGTCGGTTTCTGTAAACAATGGGTGCATGCCCTTTAACCCTTATTGGAGTGTCAGGACAGGTTGCTAAGTCCAGGCCAATCATTGATGGTTACGAAAAGCAATGCTCGCAGGTTAAAATGCTCCTCTGCATGCGCATCCCACACACGAACCCCCTCCTCTTTCCACAGCAAAATAAGATCATCAACCAGCGGTTTCAAGTACACATCAATATCATTACCAGGTTGCTTCGGTCCAAGTATAAGCACCGGTATCATAATGAACTTCCGCTTCATACACAGCCAAGGAGGAAGATTGTATATACAAAGTGTCATAGGCCAAGTACTATGGCCACTGCTCTGTTCACCGAAAGGACTCATGCCATCCGTACTTAAGCCAAATCTCACATCTTTGCATCATTTGCAAATGTTGGGAATGTTCTATCCACCTTCCTCCACTGGGACCCATCAGCGGGGTGTCGCAACATATTGTCTTGCTTCCTCGTTTCTTTGTGTCATCGCATAACCTTTGCATTGGTTTTGTTCATGAACAGATGTTTTAAATGTGGTATTATAGGAAAATACCACGTCAGCTTGGCAGACACTCTCTTCTTGGTACGCACCCCCTCAACGTCGCCTGGATCATCTCAAGGGATCTTATAATGACATGCTTTGCATACTGGACAGGCATCTAAATTTTCATACTCCTCACCACGATAGAGGATGCAGTCATTAGGACATGCATGTATCTTTTGTACTTCCAATCCTAGAGGACAAACAACCTTTCTTGCCTCGTATGTTGTTTCGGGCAATGTGTTACCCTCATGAGTAGGTTTTTTATAATACTCAGCAACTCCTCGAAACCCTTGTCAGATAAACCATTTGATGCCTTCCATTGCAACAATTCCAATGTGGTACCCAACCTATTGTGGCCTTGCTTGCAATCTGGGTACAACAATGTTCTATAGTCCTCAAACATACGCTGCAAATCCATGTTTTCCTTTTCAGTTTCACACTTCCTCCGCTTCGCGCAACATCTGACACAAATCATATTCTGGAGCCTGTGCTCCAATATCTTCTTCAGTCTCCATTGCAATATCTTCATAGATAGCACCGTAATCATCACCAAAGTCAGGGGCATCTTCTTCTCCATCCTGCAGCATAATCCCTCTCTCTCCATGCTCGGTCCAAACAATGTAGTTGGGCATGAAACCGCTTTCGAACAAGTGAATGTGAATGATTCCTGTTGACGAGTAATCCTTCTCGTTCTTACAGACTTTGCATGGACAACGAAAGAAACTGTCATGCTTGTATTTATTGGCCGCATCGATGAATTTGTGCACGCCATTAATAAACTCCAATGAACGCCAGTCGGCGTTGTACATCCATTGATGACTCATCTGGAAAAATAAAGAGTAAATCTACTAATTCTTTATGCTAAATAGATATTTACACTAATATAAAAAACATGATTAATAAAAAGGTCTAATTATCCATTATGCAACATGATTAATAAAAAGGTCTAATTATCCATTACACAACATGATTCATAATAATGTCTAATTATCCATTACACAATATGATTAATACAAAGGTCTAAAATACCAAATAAACTACATACTAATACAAACTACTCAAGAGACCTATTAACCGATGCCTCACGAACCGCCTCGCGAACTCTCTACACTGAACAGTCAATTTCTACCATCCCCGACACTTTACGCCTTGCATTACGTCGAGACATCAACTCGCGATTATCATTCGTACCATGCAACTCGACGTCAATTTCACACTCAAATTTGCGCCTTGCATTACATTGTGCGAGGCAATCAAATGCTTTCTTAATCCAACGACGAATACGAACGCTAACCAGTCCAAGACGCTCTTCAAGGCGGAACTCAAGGGAATATCCGGTGCGCTTCAAATGATTGTGTGCCGATGCTCGAGCAGATGCACGGCGCTCTAATGCATCATGTTGCAGTGCCATTTATACGGATAAAATATTAATTACTCTCCAGTAAATTCAATGAACTCAAGCTATTTCTAAATAAATAATTGAATGCAAAAGTAAATTGAATTATTTTGACAGTCTTCAGTTTTCTTTTCAAACCGCACCTCCACAAATAGACTTTCATAGATGATTGTTTGTTTTCGAGAAAATATCAGTGTTTCTTCCAACATAGCCTTCGGAACACTAAAATCTCAGGCTGACTAAAACCCTCGAGAATTAAAGATTCCATCAACACGGGCTGCAATAGATCTAGAAATTAGCCGGAGTACCTCCCTGGACCCTTCCTAGATAGAACATATTTCGTGTCTAGATAGAACATATTTGGTGTCCTCTCTCCTTCTGCGAAGGGCCCAGGAGAGGCCCTCCAGTTCCTGGAACTTTGTTTGCTGTCCGTTGTTGATCAAACTTTTACTTCTCAAGAGTTTTAGTGTAAGTCTGATAGATTTTAATGTTCCTAAGCCTATCCTGGAAAAAACATGGAAATTTTACCATAAACATACCATATATACATCATTAGAGTGTCAAAATAATTCATCTCAAAAAAATATGACTGCAGCCTAGCTAAAATTCAATCACATGGTATCTACATATAAAAAATAATTATCACATGTATAATAATTATTTTATCTATAAAAAACTAAATAGATAGCTAAATATATCTAAAATAAATTAATTATAATATGTGTAATAATTACTATATCATTGGCTAACTACATATAAATCACTTGCTAAGTAAAACTACAAAATTAATTAACAAGTGTATAACAATTATAAACTAAATCAAAGGCTGAGCTAAAGAAAAAAATAACTAACCTTGAGGTGAAAAAAGTGCAAAGATTCCCCAACCCTCCCCTCACACGACTGTCGATGCAAAAAGCCAGCGATCGGCCTTCAACGCCGACACACGTGAGGACCTGGGAGATCTGCTTCGCTCCTGTGCAGAGTTCAACTCAACTACGCGGTGGTGCAGAGTGTGCCAGTCAATTTGACCTACAATTGATAAGGGACAGCAAAACGTTAAATTTTCGGAACGTATCGGCTCGGATTCCGAATCGTTTCGCAAGGGGTATCAACCAGAAGTCCAATACAGCAGTAGATCAATCAGCCTAAGTAGTGGCCGATTGTGCAGGGGAGGCAACGCTAAACAGGTTAGCAAGGCCTTGGTAAGCAACACACAGATCCGAATCCTATCAGCCTAACAATGTGCATCAGACAAGTTGCGCGCTGGCCCATAGTATTTAAATTTAGGCCGAATAAATTATGGTAAAAGCTAAATAAAAATAAGATTAAACAGATCTCACCCTGTCAAATCTAGCAAATACCGATAACTTGATGATAACAACAAGAAAGAAGCTACACTAAGCAAACTAAACTAACAGGAAGCAAGCTGACATCGATAACTTGGTAAACAGACCATATCAAGATCCAATCTGCTCGATAACTTGAATAAAACAAGATAGAGGAAGAAGCGATGTGCCGTCAACCTTGAGCCTATCGGCGTCGTTCGACACGGAACTTACCAGCATGCTGGAGATCGAAGTCGATGCAGCCCGGCAAGCAGGAAAGAACTCGTAAAAGGAAAACCTATTGCAACTAGGGCAAAGCTGCCGAAAAGGAAAAGAAAGAAAATGAAAAAAAAGTTTGTGTATTGATCATTGGATATCCTTTGATACGCCCAATGACAACTATTTATAGCCTAAGCTACAACCCTTAGTCGGTTACGACTTACAGATTACTTGATGAAAAAGAAACAAACTTTCTAACTATACTACTATTCTACAAAAAACCCTAAGATAACTTGCTGACATTGCACGTCGGCCCATTTTCAGCCCATCAGTCATGATGCCATCTTTACGGGTATTGACCTTCTTTTCTATCGGCAATCATTTAATCTCATCGGCTTTCTTCTTGACAAGCAGCCACTCATGCCTGCACCAAGCCCTCTAATCAGCTTAGAATCCTTGACCCAGATTTTGACCAGCTGTACAAAACTAGTGTCAACATAGTGCTACGTTCATAGCAGCTCGAGGACGGGGAGGGGGGCTGGTATATATAGACAGCGGCATTAGTACTGGGTTGTGGCATAACCTGGCGCTTATGACTTCTACAAAGACACCGGTTCATGCCATGAACCGGTACTAATGCGTTGGGCTCACCAAGCACCAGTTGGAGGCACGATTTGGTGCTCATGGCCCCTACATAGGCACTGGGTCGTGCCATGACGCGGCGCTTGGGGCACCACGAAGCCTTAGGCAGCGGGTCGTGTTACGGATTGGTGCCTATGCTCCAGCATAGGCTCCGGTCTGAAACACGACCCGGTGCCTAAGGCTCTCTATAGGATGCCCACAGTTGCAGCCGGTACTGATGCCGCGCATCCATACCGGCTGCAACAGCAAGTGGTACTTTTGGCCGGGATCCGGGATCTTTAGCCCGTGACCGTCACCCATGTCGCCACTAGATGTGGGAGGAAATGTCGAGTTTGTTTGTCGGTGAGTTTTTGTGACAACCCTGGTGAAATTTCATTTCAAAAATCAGTATCATTAGCCTAACCCTATGCTTAACCAACTAATAAAAGGGTGAAAAGAATTAGAACGAGTTAAGTTGAAATTCAAATCGAATTTGGGCACATTTGGACACATTTGAAACTTTTAAATTAACTTTCAAACCATAAACCAAATGAGATGTTGCCTGAAACCAAACTTGTAGAACTTTTTATTCTGAACAACTTTCATGTTCAAAAGTTTTCGAAATTCAAATTAGAAAGAGGAGAAAACGCCCTGTTTGCACCTAGCCCCCTGAAGTTTTTCAAATTTATGCACTTAGGTCCCTCCCTCACCTCTCCCTCCTCTGCTGCACCGCCCAGCTCGCCCGACCGCCGCCGGCCACCTGGCCCTTGACGCCTGCGCGGCACCAGACGCCGAGCCAACCCCCGACGCCCTGCCTGCTGCCCGCCCCCGCTGCCCAACCGCGGCCGCGCCTCCTTCTCCCTCACGCACGCCTTGCCTCTGCCCAATCCCCGGTGCGCCACCGTGCTGCCCAGTCGCTGGCCGCCGCCGCCTGCCCAATAGCGCACCTCTACCCACCGCCGGCAGCGCCTAATGCCTCTGCTCGCCACCCAGCTCGCCCAACCCGCGGCCGTGTCCTCCTTCTTCCTCACGCGGCAGCCCGCACGGCCAGTACAACGCCACCGCCCCGACGCCCAATGGCGTGCCGCACGCCGCACGCCTCTGGCCGCCGCCCCCCTCCACCCAGTGCCCCGTCGTGCCGCCCCAGCTCGCCAGTAGCACGCTCACGCCGCTATCTCGCTCGCCCAGTCGCCTGCCCGCGTAGTTCGCACGCGACACAGCACCCCTGTGCACCACCGCCTGCCCAATAGCGCCGCTGGTCACCGCCGGCCGCACCCAATGGCGCCCAGCCTTGCCGCCCCCTCCACCCCGCGCCCCGGCCGTGCCGAGCCCGCCCCCACGAGCTCCACCGGCTATAAAGCCCGGCGCAGCGCCCCTCCCTCCTCTCCCTGTTCCCCTTTCTTCCCCGCAGAACAGAGCAAAGCAGAGCCGAGCTCCGCCCCACGCCGCCGCCGTGGAACCCCCTCCTCCGCCCCTCCTCGACCCGAGCTAGGCCCCAAAATCGCTCTCCTACCTCCGCGCGAAGCTTCCCAGCCCAAGCCCCGCCGCCCAGCTCGCCGGAGCTCGCCGGAGCAGAGCTCCACCCGCCGCCGCCCCCCTGGTAGCCGTGGGCAGCCCTGCTCAGACCGCCTCCGCCCCAACCGTGACCACCCAAAGGTAGCCCCCAACCTCCTCTTGCTCCTCCCCCACCTTGCCCTCGCCACCGGCGACCCAGCTCGCCGGAATTTGGCCGGACAGAATGATCCCCGCCGTGAAATTGCGACCAGGGACTACATTGCAAACGCCCAAATCTTTCTAGGGGGTTTTCTGCTAGTTTTCAGGGACCCTTCTGTAAAGAAAGTTTTAACCAAATCAGTGAACTTGTAAAATTCGTATAAAATCGTAGAAAATTCAGAAGAAACTCTACAACTTTTGTTACATAAAGTTTCTCAGATTCTCAATATATTTTGCTCTAGATTAAATGGAAGGTTTAATGGACTTCTTTTGTACCCACTGTTGTAGATCATTGCTGACCCTAAATTTTGGGTAGTGAGTTACTTGCTTGATGTTCAGGACTGTGTAAAAAGATCAGGACCAAAAGCCATCTCTAGATACACCTTTTGTCCAACCTTGTTTTATGCAATAAAGTGTTAGAACTAATTTTTCCTGCTGTTCTGTGATGTTTAATGTCATGAAACTTTTTCTGTGTTGTTGTAGTGATACCTAGAGGCCATAGAAAAATTTAGAAACATTTTTTCTATATGTAACCTGTTCATATGAATTTGTCATAGGAAAACTTCACTAATTCAAAATAATTAGTAAAGCACTTAGAAAATGTTCATCTTATTACTATGAAACACAATAGAGTAGCTCAAGCTGTACAAAAAGTTTCATACATAGAAACCCTGTATAATATCCTGTAGAAAATAATCTTTAATAACATGAGTGTAGCTTGTCCCATTTATTATGCTCTATATCATGTGCAATAAAATCTGAAAAATTTACAGTAGCACAAATATGGTTATAGCAACACCCTATAAAATATTTAGCATCAATACTTGCATGGTTTGTTCTGTATAAAAATAACTAGATTCTAGCAGTGGCTGTGTATTACATTTTTCATATTTAACGCGCTACACAAAAATATCTGAAATTTTTACAGTGACCTTATCTCTGCATAATGTACTTTGAGTAAAAATTTTATTACCAGAACCTAACTAGATTAGTAATTGTGTTCAACTCATGTTTGTGTTTAAAAAGAAACTAAGTTTTCAATATAACACAACCCCTTCTTCTTTAATAAAGTTAAATAGATTAAGATAAACTCTATTAACGATTGCCCAGGAAATGTTAAAGTAAATAACTTCACAGCAAAACCTATGTCTTATGAACTGCAACTTTATCGTGAAGGAAATAATATCTTTTACTATCACCACTACTTAAACTTGTGCATTCATGTAGAAACGACTACTCTCTCCGACGGGACGTACGAGTTGGTGACCGCGTCCGAGAGTGAGCAGCGCGAAGCTCAAGTAAATCTAACTGAAGCTCTTGAAGACCCGAGCCCAAGTTCGGAAGAGCCCCAAGCTAACTATTCACAAGAAGGCAAGCCCCGGAGCATGAACCCTATTTTCTAAACTTATGCAACTTATTACTCTACTTTACTTGTGCATTAAGTTTATAGGAGTTGGATGAAAACTTAGTTGCATGATCCTAGGTACCCATGCTCTGAACACTAGATGCAAGGTTCGATAGAATGCTATGCTAATAGGACTCGGTAAAAGTCGAGTGATTTCCTGTCACTCGCGAGAAATTAGGAGTTGATTGTTTACTACACGCTGCAATCATAAGGACGACGGACGGGCTATGGTACGATGTTTATGTTGATGATTGAGGCCCGTCTGTCTAGTGAAAAATGCTAAGGCCGCAGTGTGTGGTAAGTGATGGTTAAGTCTTTGAACGTACTAACCATATGCCGAGAATATGGTAATCGGTAAGCTTAAGTACCGGATTGAACCGAGGCCGGAACATACTCCCCACTGTCTTGAATTCGTTCACATCTAGCTAATGGCGGGTGCATCGGCCGCCACAGCCCGACGTACCGTGGTCTGTAGGGAGGTGTAGTCGAGGGCGGTGGGCCTGTTCCGTGAAGCGGGAATTGAAGGGAAAGGTTGCACGTGTGACTCTGGGAGTAACCACGTGACGTGTGTTTAGGTTTCCCTTGCAAGGTTAAGAAATTCGATTCGAATCGTCCGTTTCTCACGGCTATTGAGACTGCTTAACCACTTTTACCCACAGAGTAAGAAGAGGAACAATGATGATGAATAAACTTGTTGGATGAAATTTAATGCTTCACCATGTATGATAGTGGATAGTTGCTTACCTAGAATGGTTAAAAAAAGCTAGAACTTGGAGCAAAAATCTGAAAGTAAGGACCTACTATATATGCTTTTTGGCAAAACAAACCCCTCAAGCCAAAAGCCTCGCATGTCTAGGAGTCGGCTAAGTATACCCCACTAGTCGGGTAAGCCTTGCTGAGTATGAGTATACTCAGCCTTGCTTGTGGCTCGTTTTCAGGTGAGACTTTCGAAGATATGATTGCTAGCTTGACTTGGCCCTGCATTCTTCCCCCTGGTTGGTCGGTGGAATGGGATACGCCCCCGTCCAACGGTGATGATGCCGAGTGATGTCTCGTACGGGCTTCATCGAGACATCCTGTATCGTCGAGTAGCTTTCGTTGTTTATTTTCCGCTGCAACTTAAACTCTGAAAAACTTCTTAGTTATGATCATTGAAGTACTTGGTTTCTAAACTCAAAACTTGGTCTGTAATATTTACTTATGGTAGTTTTGTAATATTTGCTGGAATGTGGTATTCTCTGGGCTCATCGTCGCATGAGCTTTTGTATGTATGGCATTCGATCCGCTCTACCGTGGTTGTATCGGGAGGTTATACCCGACAGACCAGTGGATTACTCCGTTTGAAGTGTAAGGTTAACCGAGATTGCCTTAATGGTGATGGTTAATACACTTGAGCCGGATTAATTCAGGTGGTTCTTCCAAAGTTTTCCTCGGATGTCGTTCTGGTCACTTCGTTGATGCGAGATTCATGTGTTTGGCGAGTGGTTGTGACATGGTCGTATGTAGTTTGGTCGTGGATCAGCTCTCGTAACTCATCAGGTGTCGTATGATCCATGACTTGGTACTCGGTGATACACTATGTAAGCGGTCTTCAAGGGAGACACGGTTTTTTTTGTCTCCAAAGATAGGAGGTTGGAGACGCGGATTTTCCACGTCTCCTATAAGCATAGGTCATTGGAGACGCGGGTTGCCAAAAACGCATCTCCCATAACCCACCTTACAAGAGACACGTATTGTCAATCCAAGTTCCAAAAGTTGACAGGAAATAAGCTATATATATAACTTGCATTACATTGCAAGCTCATTACCTGAGTGCAAAGGAAATAACAGGAATCAATCTAATGGTAAATCCTAGGCCCAACTAGATATTTGAAGTGAATGGCATAATAGGTCCAGCCTTACATTTCTTAACTGTTAGAGACAATAGACCCCTTGACACCTCAAATTTTCTCATACCTCCAATCAAAAGTTGAAACCTGCACAAAAACAAATGGCATAATAGGTTCAGACTCATTCTTATCTATAATTTGCGGGCAGAACTCCTGGGCTCCCACGTCAACCGCGCCAACCGGGAGAGGATGCTCGTCGATCTTCATCGGCTTGTCGAACTTGATCCTTCCTTGCTCGATGGCCGTCTGGATTTCCTTCCTGAATGTCTTGCAATCGTTAGTATTATGAGTGACCAAGTGATGCCACTTACAATACCTGCGGCCTTTTAATTCACTGGCCGATGGGATCACGTGATTGGAGGGCAACTTAAGCTGACCCTCTTGCAGTAGTAAGTCAAAGATCCTATCGGCCTTTGTGACGTCAAACCCGTAGCTCTCGGCTTCCTTGTTCGCGAATGGGCATGAGATCAGCTTCTTGGTCTTAACCCATTCTGCTACGCTGATCTTGGCCTCACTCTCCCAGTCAGAAGAATCCCCAACGTAGTTGACCTTCTTCTGGAACATGTTCTTCCTGGTGTCATGGGCTCGAACGTCAACATTAGCAAGCTTGGAGGCTAGATGACTAAGGCTTTCGAAATCCTGGGATGAAAACTTCTCCCTGATGTGTGGCAGGAGTCCCTGAAAGGCCAATTCAGCTAACTGGTCATCGCTAAAAGTCAGATTGAAGCAGCGGCTTCTGACGTCCCTGAACCTCTGAATGTAATCCGGGACAAGCTCGTCGTTCCTCTGTCGAACCGCAGTCAGGTCTGTGATCTTCACCTCTTGTACTCCAGTGAAGAAGTACTTGTAGAATTGTCTCTCGAGATCGGCCCAAGTTATTATGGAATTGGTTGGTAGCGAGGCAAACCAGGCAAAGGCCGATCCAGAGAGAGATAGCGGGAACAAGAGCATCTTCAAAGCTTTTGTCGTTGTAGCTTCCCCGCATTGAACCAGAAACCTGCTGACGTGCTCAACGGTTGACATGTTGTCCTGTTCAGAGAACTTGGTGAAATCTGGCAGCCTATACTGATGAGGCAACGGGATGTGATCGTAAGATTCTGGGTAAGGCTTCCTGTACATGAATGCAGGTTCCTTAGGCTTCAAGCCGAACTAATTTTTCATCACATTGGCTATTTTGCTGGCCCAATCAATTTCAGACTGCTGCACAGTGAGGTTCGGCATCTGAAAGTTTGTATCTTGAAAGGCCCTCTGGATTTGGGGACTAATCGGTTGTTCTGCAGTATCATCCATCGGCTGAAAAGCTGATGCATCTACATGATGCCCCCCAGTCCGGGTCGGTGCCGGTGGAGTCTGCGGTAGCTGTTGTATCGTCGGAGCAGACGGCACCAACGGCAATGTTGTAGTAGGAGTACTCATCACGTTGTTGTTTTGTTCGAACATCCACGGATGATGTACGGCCAGAATTCCATCAGCATGCCCAATGAGGAAGGTATAAATCCAGCTGGGGTGTTGAACATGCCTCTTCTTAGCATTGATACGTTCATTGTAGGACTTGCGGAAAATGCAGTTGCAGATGGCAATGAATTGTGTGCCACTAAAGATCTCGGGCGCTTCAAAACATAAGATGGTGATGAGCCCGCCCATGCGTCGGTCATTGGCACACTTGTTTGCTCCGGCAGAACGCCATCGGCCACTGATGTGGGTGCTCTGGCACTAGCTGCGGCTAATGTTTCTGCGCTGGAGTAGCATGGCCCCATATTGCCCCCTTGAACGCCTTCAGACAGGACTTTCTTGACGGCGTCCTTGATGGTTTCGATCAGAACCGCCGACTGGTTGATCAGCGCGTAGTTCATGGATAGATCAAACATCTCCTTGAATTTGGCCGAGTCCTCCGTGATAGAGATGCCCCCCGGCCTTGGTAGCGGCTGCTTCTGCAGTGCCTCCCCTCTTCTTGTAACAGTGAATGACCTGAGGCAGGCATCTTGAGTTTGCTTCATAGCTTCTTCGACCAGCCGCTTCTGATCGTCATTGAGATCGTCCATCACTGGGACCAGAATTTTGCTCTCGTCCATCCCGTCGTTCTTGGTCATCGTGGTGTTGTTGTCATGTCCCACCGGGCGTGCCAAAAGCGTGTTGATGCAAAAAACCGGCGATCGGCCTTAAGCGTCGGCACACGCGAGGACCTGGGAGATTCTGCTTCGCTCCAGTGCAGAGTCCAACTTAGCTACCCGGTGGTACAGGGCGTGCCAGTCAATTTGACCTACAATTGACAAGGGACAGCAAAAGCGTTAAATTCCCGGAACGTATCGGCTGGGATTCCAAATCCTTCCGCCAAGGGCATCGGCCAAAAGTCCGATACAGCAATAGATCAATCGGCGACGAAGGCGACGCCAGACGGGTTAGCGAGGCCTTGGTAAACAACACCTAGATCCAAACCCAATCGGCCTAACGATGTGCAACAGGCAAGCTGTGCGTTGGCCGATGGTATTTAGATCTAGGCTGGATAAATTATGGTAAGAACTAAATAAAAACAAGATTAAACGAATCTAACCCTGTCAAATCTAGCAAATACCGATAACCAGTGATAGCAACAAGAAACAAGCTAGACTAAACAGATTAATCTAATAGAAACAAGCTGATATCAATAAATTGGTGAACAGACCAGACCGAGATCCAATCTGCTTGATAACTTGAATTAAACAAGATAGAGGAAGAAGTGATGCGCCGTCAATCTTGAGTATTTCTGCCTTGTTCCACACGGAACTTACCAGCAAGGCAGAGATCGAAGTCGATGCAGCCCCACGTGCAGGAAAGAACTCGTAAAAGAAAAATCTACTGCAACTAAGGCGAAGCCGCTGAAAAGAGAAAAAGTGAAAAAAGGGTTTGTGTATTGATCATTGGATGTCCTTGGTACATGCCCGAGGGCAGCTATTTATAGCCTGAGCTACAAACTCTAGGCCGATCACGACTTACATTACTTGACAATAAAGAAAACAAAACTTCCTAAACAATAAACCCCTCTATCTCTAAGATAAACTATCGACATCATCCGTCAGCGTCGTTCGGCTCCATCGGCTTTCGATGTTTCATCAGCCAAATCCCTTTCATCAACTCCTTCTGCATTGGCTAGACACACGTCAAAAAACGGCGTCAACAAGTGTGACCAGGTATGTTTCGGTTACATAGTTAAAGGAAAATATCTCTCAGAAATGTGATAACCTTCAACAACAAGCAAATTTCGCTTTTACCTCCATCTGTTTCTTATCAAGTGAACAAAATGTTGAACCAAGTATTTCAAAATGGTGAATAATATAAAAGACACAAAATCATAAATAAGTTCATTACAACAATGAATATTCGGTCGATAACAAAAGAAAACTGAAGAAAAATACAAATAGGAAGGCAATATGATCCGTAATAAGGTAACAAGGTATACCACCAACTATAACATCGGAGACACCAGACTTTGATATCCAGGATACCATTTTTCGGTACCTAGATATAAAGGTCCTATGTTAGTTTCATCCACATGGTACCTTTTGATGGACTGTAAAAAGCCTCGACCAACTTACCAGGCTGGTGGGTTATAGCCTTGGTGCTGGGATGCACATGGGCTTCTAGGTTATGAAGCAACGTTCATGGTGTCATTACCAATAGAGAAATAGATTCATGCTATCCTTGTGATATATAATGTTTACATATATAGTACTTTGCAATTACATTGTTTGAAAACCTTGCATTCATGTTATCAATGAGATAACCTTGAGAATATAGAAATAACACTAAATGCCCTCCTTTGCTCATGTTGATTGCTTATTGGTATTATGGGTCATCAAAAGCACCTTTGTACGCATACTTTTGTGGCAGAACCGACTAAATTAAACTGTCTTAAGTACACTAATCAGGTCAATACATACTTAAAACAATGTAATATGATAATTTGTTGTGTAATTTTTGATTGAACCATTAAACATATTGATCAAAACATACACCGAAAGCCCCACACAAAAACAAGTACATATGGTACAAGCACGATAGAGTTTCCTTGAAATTTAAGTACAACACAACAAGAATCTTTTACAATCAGAGTACAAATATTTGAAACAAATTACAACAAAATTCTCAAAAATGGAAACCAAGTTAAAGTCATAACATGGAGTACACAAATCCTAACAAAAGAGGGATAATAAAAGTGATAACAACGATAAGCAGAGGACATCACATCGAGCCACCGATGTGAATCCTAATGTGAAGAGTAACAACACCTGAAAAGGGTCAATGCAACAATCCTGAGTATACTGATACTCGCAATGCTTACCAGACTAATAGTATATACACTAAGTTGTCTCCTAATATGTAAGGATTTGATGGTTTGCTATTATTTTTGCAGAAAAAGCATACTATGAGTTTGTCCTTACTTTCCAAATTTTAGCTCCAGTTTACAATAGATAATTTCAGCAATAAGTATTTGCACACATAATCTAAAACAAGCATGATAAATGTATTAATTAACCGAAAAAATGTAACAAGTTCATCAATATTATTTATTAAATTTGAGGTGCAGTTATGTATGTGATTATGTATGTGATTAACACCCAAGGGGTTACAACACTCCCGCTTAAAGGAATTTCATCCCGAGATTCACGTGTAGAAAGAACTAGAGGGAAGAGAAAATCCTAGAAGAGATGTCGGTAGGAGGACAAACTCTAGGTACAAAATCTCCATACTTCCCAAGTAGTTCATTCTCTAAAGTGATTGCTCTATTGCACTGTATAACATTTAATGGTTTGATTCCCAATGATTCTGCCCGTGTGCACTCAAGGATCGTATTGAGATGCTCAGGGCGGTTCGGATGTCATCACTTTTGATGACTGCTTCGTTGTTAACTTTGAGTCACTTCATAAGCTGGGAGTCATCTCTTGATGATATGAAAGATCCAATATTAGTGCGCCTTAGGGCATTGCGTGTGTGATCCATGGGATCATGATAAGGATACCACTAGGGGCAAACACACTTGGGATCCCAAATGGTGCTCATCATCATCATATTCTCTCTCTATTTCTCCATCTTAAACTCTCACCCTAGCTAAAAATATAGGACGGTGTTTGCTATAAGCTGCACTGACTGCCAGCAGTTGCCTGGTCATTCTCTATTGTGCCCAAGATCTTGTTGCCAAAGGCCCAATAGTGGCCTACCAGCTGTATGTTGGAGTGCCGAAAAATTTCTACCTTAAACTCATCCGACTGACAAAACCGCATGTTGATCTGTCGCCTCCTTATTTCTCATTGGTGTCAAAGAAGATGCTCAAGAGGCCCTCTAGCATGTTTGTCCACAAATCAGGTGTTCTAGAACTTGAAACTTTATTATAAAAGACTAAAATCAATTATTTTGCAGAAGAAAATGAAATGGCCTATAGATTACAACCAATTGTTATAGATGAAAATCAAATGTTCTTAAACTAAAATCAATTTTTGAAGCAGCCTGAAATCAATTGTTGTACAACTGAAAATCAAATGCTCTAGAGAATCAAATTAATTGTTCTAGAGAAGAAAACTTTAATGTTTCTAGCAAAAATAGATTTCATGAGGTGGCACGCCCTGCTGGAAGGAGAAAAAAAGCCAAGTGCAGTGCTGACAAGTAGTAGGGCAAAAGAAGACAAGGGAGCACGGATCAGGCAATGTGGTAATCAACCAAGGATACAAAGAGGAGTGCCCCATGTCACAATCTCTCCCTGAGCCGCCGAGCCACCATTGAATTGAAAGCCACTTGTGGAGCTATGCACTTGCGGTGTGTGTTGTTAGATAACAAGCGTAGATATGAACTTTTTTAGCAATAAACATGATCTTGCTGAATGGGACGACGTTGGTAAGGGCTGTAATGGGCTAGCGAAACTGAAGTAAAAGAAAAAGCCCAAAAATGGAGGGTCGTGCGACCAAATGGATTTTTTTGTTGGAGGGATGTTCCAATACCACTTTCATAGATTATTGGGAGAGATGTTTTTACAGTTCTCCAATAACCTCATCTCAATACAACTAACATATTGGGAGTTGGGGTGAAATATTAGGACAACCCATTAATTATTGGGGAAATGGGGAGGTTTTGGGAAACTGCTGGAGTATATCTTCTTCCTAATATTGTCAGTTTATTGGAAAAAAGAAGACTGTTGGAGATGCTCTGATAGCAGGATTACTGATCATCATTTGTTTGTTTTTTGTGTTGTGGCATCACTCAAATTTATTTTAGTACAGACACAGGCTGTAATTCTTATTATTGTGGGCTATATTTGTAGTTGTTTTTATCCTTGATGCATTCAGCATTGCCTATTTGGTGTTGTTTTAGTGACATGTTTCATCGACATTACAGGTAGCTCTCCTGATACAGTATCTTTCATTTTTCTTTTCTATGTCGCTAATTCTACTGCCCATCATGACCCATAGAAATTTCACTTTTCATTAACACAGAAAATCACTTGAGGCTTGTTGGGTTTGAAGGGGATTGATGAGTACTGTAGGAGGTTGGAAGGGATTGATCCCTATCAAAACCCCCCTTAATATCATCCCCAGGGGAATTGACAGGGATTGGAGGAAATTGGTGAGAGTTGGACTTATACCGGATTTAATCCCTTCTAACACCTTACAATCCTTTTCGATACCTTTCAAACCAAGCATGCCTTCACTCTTCTTGGATAGGGGACTAACTAAACAAGGTCTCAAGTGATTTGTAGTCTTTCTAGTCAACTAGTCCCTCTTTATCAAAATCGACTTGATTAGATTTTCATAGCGAATGGGTGCTAGCTAGATTGGTTAGGTGGGCTCGGTAGCACTCCTCGGGTTAGACTCCTGGTGGGAGCGAATTTCAGACTGAGGTTAAAAAAATCCTCTCGCCTGCCTACACACGAAAGCACATGGAAAATAGGTCCAGCCCGCTCTCACACGGGTTACGATACGGGCAATGGCACCCTATGTAAGGGTGGGGCAGATGTCGGGGGTTTTCTTGACTTGCGCGTGAGAACGTCTTCTCCTTAGTCAATACCGGGGCCGTATACGCCCTGCTCAGGTCAAGTTTTTTTCTGATTGGATTTTCACTTAATTTTTCTTCCGAGTACCGGTATGTGGCATGACTATATTGATTCACAATTTGATTGAAGGTGAAACAAAAATCACTCAAGTGATATGTATCACGGTATGTATTGGCGCTAAGTGAGGTAGTTTTTTTTAAAAAAATAGAATTGTTTCCGACCTCTGCGATCCTACACAAGTAGCTGAGGTCAAACAGCGTTAACCCGGGTTAAGAAAAGGAAAGGAACTTATACACGGCATGAGATCAGTATGGCACATTGCTTCCGATGTTTAGTTGAGGAGAAAATTGCTTATTTGACACTGGGAAAATGAGTCGTTCCTTTCTTGACACTGAAAAAATTTTCGTTCTCTATTTGACACCGACTTCAACTTTCATTCCCAAATTGGCACTCTGTTAGATTTTCCATCCATTCACCGTTAAATGTCACGCGGAAAGACCATTTTGCCCTTCCCATGGGCGCCGTCGCGGCCGGCGAGGAGCAGGAGGAGCTCCAGCGCATGGGGCCGCGGGCGTGGGCAGGAGGCGGGGCTGCGGTGGCGCGCCCGTGAGCGCGGGCAGGAGGAGGAGGTGGCATCACCGGCGGGCAGGCGTGACAGCCGCGCGGGGGCAGCTGCGGCGGCCGAGCTCCGCCGGGAGGGACGCGCAACGCAGGGGCGGACTTCAGCGGCCGGCGCTGCGGCAAATGCCGCGGCCGCAGGCACGGGGGCGGGCGCCGGCGGGCAGATGTGACGGCCGCGGTGCCGGAGCGTGGCGGCGGCGGCCTCGACGGCCGTGGCGGCTGGCGGCAGAGGAGCACGGAGGCGGCTCCTCCCTCCTCGCGGCGTCCGGGGCAGAGGAGCAGGAGAAGGACCGCAACACCGGCGAGCAGAGGAGCACTGGAACCGCATCATCTCGTTGCCGTCGGCGTCGCACCGCGCCGCGGCGCCATGCGCACGCGCGGCGGCTTGCGCCTCCTCGAACCGCGCCACCGCGCGCGACGCGCTGTGGACGCGGAATAGCGCCTCCACCGACGGCTCAGGCACCCCCGACGGGCCGCCCCACCCGGACGCGAAGATGAGCTCCACGACCCGCCGTGACGAGTGGCCCTCCGGCAGCTCCGCCATCGTCAGGAACGCCGAGGTCACGGGCGGCCCGGGCGCCAGCGAAGCAGAAGACAGTGTTCGTTCAGCAGCCTTCGTCGCCGGAGCTTCGCCGCAAGTGGAGCACCGACCCTTCATGCCGGAGGAGGACGCCCTTCACGGCGGGGCGGCGCTGGCGTTCCCGCGGTGCCGTGTCATGCCGGCGGCGATGCAGCGCGGCGCTCGACGGCGCGAAGCTAGGCCAGGGAGGAGCCCGTGTGAGTGGCGGGGAAGGTGGACGGGGTAGTGAGGAAGGTCGGGGCGCGAGGAATCGAAAGGAGGTCGAGCGTGGACGGCAGATTTTGGACAGCAATGGAGGCTGCTCGAGCTTCGCTCGGCTCTGCTCGAGGAAGAAGAAGGGAGAAGCAGGGAGAGGAAGAAGGGAGTCAAGGCCGTCGGGTGCCCGGCCATGCTCGTGCACGTGTCCCCTCGCCACCTTGCTGCTCGTCGGCGCTGGCCGCGCCGCGCGCTCTGCCGTGCGCTCGCCGCTCTGCGCGTGGACGCACGGCGTAGGACGACATCTGGGAAGGGCGTAATGGTCTTTCCTCGTGACATTTAACGGTGAATGGATGGAAAATCTAACAGAGTGCCAATTTGGGAATGAAAGTTGAAGTCGGTATCAAATAAAGAACGAAAAAATTTTCAGTATCAAAAAAGGAACGACTCATTTTTCCAGTGTCAAATAAGGAATTGTCTCTTAGTTGAGCTACTTACGCACGTAAAGCTGTCAAACCTTCGGAAGTTCCCAACGACGTAGGCTGCTTTCCAGTGAATGTAGCAGAGTCAACACTACTGTACTTTGCTATTGAAGCTAGGTCAGCAACTTAGAGGCACATAGCTTGTGTTCGTGTAGTTCAACTCCATTGACTTCGCTTTGCACAAGTTATAGTAGTTCTTTTTTCTTCCGGAAAAGTTTAAATCTCATGAAGCACAGTATTGTACTCCATTTTGCTATCTAGTATCAACAACGAGCACTAGTTGACACCATATATTGACATTTGAACTTAATTTTGGGAGGCACCACATACATCCCATCTCTTCGCTAATTTCATAAAAATTGACGTTTTTGAACTTAATTTTCCTACAGAGTGACGATTTTCACGTTTTGCATTTTTCACGTTTGTCGATCAATAAGATCATTTTTAGCAGCATACAGCAACAATCATTTGAGTCAACTAATAAAAAAAGTAGAAAACTATTTTCACTCTTGAACTAGCAAAATAGTTCGATTTTCAACCTTTAACTATAAACCCGGACAACGGAGGCTATCCAACTATCCGATTTTCACGCTTTGTTATCTTTTTTTGAAAATTAAAAAAATTTGGTTAGATCTAAAAATTCAAAACTAACAAAAATTTATGATAATGTACCCTATCTGTTGGTGTCT
The DNA here is from genome assembly GCA_032594955.1 of Panicum miliaceum. Lineage (NCBI taxonomy): Eukaryota > Viridiplantae > Streptophyta > Magnoliopsida > Poales > Poaceae > Panicum > Panicum miliaceum. The sequence goes on along the minus strand of CM064061.1, from coordinate 40,381,214 downwards.
ATTTGAATCTTATTTATTCAAAAATAGTCGGCATAACTATAAACAAATAAATACTTGAAATAGAAAGAAATTGGATCCGAATAACTGACAAGCATGGTTTTAAATCGCCGGCTAAGGAGTTTAGCGGTAAGGCTGCCACTACGATGTTTAGCGGGCTATAGCCGGCTTTAGCGGGCTAAATACCATAGCGGTTGCCCTTCCTAACAGCTATAGCCGGCTATTTAAAACCTTGCTGACAAGTATAGTACCAACAAATAGATCACATTTTTAGAAAAAAAAATACTGGCACCAATTTTGTATTTGTCTGATTTAAGATGAATTACTTATGATTTTTTTAGTATAAACTTGAATATTTTTAATTTTTATAAAATAAAAAATCACCTTTGAAACCATTCAATGGTCCAATCTATCCATTTTCAACAATTGAAAGGCTCTTATTATCCGGTTTTGTTGTTGGAGGTTGCAAATCAGAATTTTACAATAATTCAAGAGTGTAAATGGAATTTTTATTAAAAAATCGGAGTAATTAATTTGAGCATCTCTTTATGAAATGAGTAATAAAATCTCTTTATGTACATCACACAGCATACTACAAGCGAAAGCAATCAACAAAAATATCTTTTGATCGAATTCTTCCAAGCTGGTAATAATAAGTACAATTCCTACAGAAATGGCAACCAGTTCCCTCTCCCCATCATGTCTTCCAAATCGAGGTATATGCATCCTAAACCAAACAACTTAATCGAGTCCGGCGAAGGTCATCAGAGGTCGGAACTCGGAATCATCAGAGGCAGCATGTACGTACGCATAGCTTGCTCAGAGCTTGAACTGCAGGTTGCTGGCGAAGGACTGCCCGAACCTCCAGTTGGGCGGCACGACGTTGGCGAAGACGATGGTCTGGCCGTCGGTGACGGTGACCCGGAAGGAGAGCCCCTGCCCGTTGAGGTAGGTGAGGGAGTGCCAGTTGGCGCCCCAGTTGCGCGCCATGGACATCCAGTCCGGCGACCGGGACCCCCTGACGTCCATGGCCCTGATCGACCCCGGCCCCGCGACGTTGATCACCAGCACCAGGTTGAAGTAGTCGTGCCCGTTGATGGCGAAGCGCACCCCTCCCTTCTTCACGCACGACACCCTGCAAACCAATTTCGTTCTCATGTGTTCAGATCGATCGACGATGTGTGGAGAGACAATTTCCGATCGTTGCGCGCGTATCAAACCTTCGGTAGATGACTGGGATGATGCCGCCGCGGTAGACGCCGATCTTCTCCCACGCCGGCTGCGCCATGTCGAAGTGCGGGCGCGGCGGGTTGCACCAGCCGCCGCGGTCGCTGGGGATGCTCCAGTTGGGCGGGCAGAAGTTGGTGGCCGTGACGGTGACCGACACCCCGGGCTTGCACCACGTCCGGTCCGTCTTGCGGTCGCACACCAGCTTGTAGCACTGCCCGCAGGCGGCGCCGTCCGCGAAGAGCGCCGTGCTCAGCGCCGTCGTGCGCGTGCCGTAGCCCTGCGCGTACAGGTTCCCGTACCCGCACGCGCCTCCTGCATCCGTCCATCACACGTCGCAGCAGTTACAATCATAACACGTCGGGTGCGTGCGTGCGTTGTGAGCGGCAGTAGTTGGGGCGCAGCTTACCCATGGTGCCCGAGGCGTCGGCGCCGCCGTAGAACGTGGCGTGCGCCCGGAGCCACGGGCCGGTCTGCCCGGCCGCCGCGGCCGCCAGCGCGCAGCAGAGCGCGAGCGCGAGGGCCGCGCGGGCGGAGGCTGATCCGGCCATGCCGTGCTTAGCTATCTTGTTCGTTGGCAAAGAATGGCTTTGTTTCCAACTGAATGGCGGTGATGCAATGCCGAGCGAGGCAGCCGGTATACGAATGGCGCCTGCTATATATACACACACGACGCCCGGGAGCGTCCGTGCAGTACGACCCGGAGATGGAGCGAAAAAGGTTGGCGTGTGGCGGCTGTGCACAGCAAGGGGCCATGCCAGGCCGGGCCGGCCGGCCGGCCATCTCCGGCCAGGCACCGCACATGCGCGCGCGTGGCGTGCGGGGGTGTCGCGGGATCAAGTTGAGGAGGAGACGCGTTCGCTGACACGGCGGGCGCACGCGTAACACCACACCCGCCCGGTTCGCCGCAGCTGCCCGGGGAGCCCCCCACCCACCCACCACCCCCCCCCCCCCCCCCCCCCCAGAGTCTGCAGGTGCAGGTGCTGTGTCGCCGAAGCGAGGAGGACGAGCGTGACCTCGCGCCCGGGCGCCGCGCGCTCGGCAGGATCATCGGCGCGGGGAGGACGAGGCGTGCCGAGGCGCAAAAGGGGACGGGACGTGGGGTGCCTTATCGTGTCCATGCCCGCTTCCGCACTCTAGGTCTCTAGCCACCAAGTCAGTGCCGCGATGGCGTCCAAGTCGGGGTCGCCGGCGTTCCGGGAGGGAATCTGGCTGGAAATGGATGCGGCGGCAGGTTGTTGAGCGAGCTCTGCCTGCGTACACACGCACGTCACCGGCCGGATCACCGCGTTGGGACTTGGGAAGTTGGGATGCAGGGCCGGGGAGGTTCCTAGTCACGGGAAGACTGAAACTGAGGTGGTGAGCAAGGGAATGCGCATATCATGAATATCCAGCTCCACCTTGGCTAGAAAAAATTAGAGAAATATAAGTGACGCTCTGCACAATGATACTCTTCGAAACCTTGCACATTTAGTTTCATGAATTTTTGGTCCAGGCTACAAACTCAAATGTATAATCTGGACATTTACAGATGAATCAATGGCGTGTGCACATTGAATACACGTGTTCTCCATTTACAAGATCCGAAGATCGACATGCATGCCATGATGATGCACAGGTGTTACATTACATGATGCTCCAGGATCTAGATTTCAGCAATGAAATCATATTTTCCAGCTTGATTAGGTCAACCACCTTCCAACTGATGGAAGATGAATATCAAAGTTTCCTAGGAGTATACAACAAGGCAAAAAGGATACTGAAACCATGAGACAAAACGGCTTCCGTGCCTTTCGCCCTCCAACCCAAATTGCAGGAGAACGAAATGTGCTCCCCTCTTTGATTTCTAGTAGCGAGAGCTAGATGCCAGAATAAACTATTCCTCTATGAGATTCTACAAAAAGAGGAATAACCTAAAGGCGCATGTGGAGCTCTAGCTTCACACTACAATAACTACAAAAGGAGGAATAACCTGAAGTGATCAACTTCTACTTGGTCAATTTGACATCAATAAGTGATCCTGGTTTTGTTTCAGGGCTCAGTTCAGGGTTGAGGCAACCCTTGGTTGTACCGCCTATGCGACCAGGAGGCCAATACCGGAAAACCGACCTCCCCAATATGTTCTTTGTTGGAAGAGGGCCCCTGAAAAAGGTTGTGCAATTGTGCCCGTCAATTCAGTTGAACTGTTGAGATGAAATACTTGGCAACATGAGAAATATCAGCAGAAATTTGGCATATTACCACACATGGGAATCATAACTGTTGTTCCGGTTATCTCCCATTACAAAAACCGAGTTTTCAGGTACTTGCTGCAAGGAAAGATAGCATAAACATAGTCAAGTAAGTTAAAAGCATAAGCATTCATTCTTATACGTATTGAAACAAAAATTTAGCATGAAGACAACTTTCATTCATAAAACAAAATGGTTAAGTAGGTTAAAAGCATAACAAAACAACAACCAAAATCTAGCACATAGACAACTTTCATGCACAAACAAAAGAAAATGTTCAAGCAACAATATATATGAGTATGGTGGTAGGCACATGCTGCAGTTGAGTGTTGTGCAAAAAAAATGCAACTATAAATTCTCGTTAATTTTTTATAGTTCAAATTATCTCAAATTTGTTATAATTTCTGATTTGGTATAACATGGCATTGAGCAACTGAGAGCATCTCCAAGAGCCCTTCTAAAATCTACTCTCTACATCATCATTTAGAGAGCCATTTGAGTAAAAATCATTTTCTATATCTTTGTACTCTCCAACAGCTTTTCTATATCTTATGCATAGTCTAGAGAGCAATTCTCGCTCTCCATATTTGGCTAGCGAGAAATCCGGAATAGAGTAGGTCTATATTTAGATATCCAATTGAAGAGGCTGTTGGAGGGTGATTTTAACCAAAATCTCTATTTCTAAAGGTATAAAGAGTCTCTTGGAGATGCTCTGATAAAATGCAAATCTTTTATAAAATTTTGTCAAGATATATTGTCAAGTATTAAAACATATTCAGCTTTAACAGTGGGTCTTATGACATATAAATTCTAGTAACAAACAACATCAGATACACAGCAACTGCAGGGGGTCCATAGTCCAACAAAACATTGGTGTGCCATTCATATTACATGCATAAATCACACTGGAAAAAACATACAAAATGTATGCATGGAGTTCAAGTGTCATTGATTAGCATCTAAAAAAAAGCTTACCACTGGATTCATGTCATAAGAAGGTGGCTCAAGAATAAATTCTTCATTTCTAGCCTCACCATTCACAACAAGTTTTCCTTCATGAACCTGCAATGTACCAAACAATTAAACACCACTAAATTGTACGGCAGCTTCTAACATACACTAGTACTTCAACATACAGCAACTTCTCCAAAATAAACTCACATAAAAACTTATGCATGCACACGATTTTGGCCAATTGAATGAACCCATAGGATGTTTTTTTTTGTCCCATTGCTTTCACTATTATTTCTATGTCCTTAAAAACTAGAGCAATTCACGAGTTCTTGGCATTCTAGGATGACACAGAAATTAATTAGCTGTGGCGAGCACAGCATGGAAACCAACAGACAGTAGCCACGTGCACCAACTAGGGAGAATGAGACCTCAGATTTGACATCTACACCAATATCGGCAATGGCATCACCATCCATAGTGGCCTAGTCACTGCCATTGTGCCTTGTACGCATTGTTATGATGGGGCAAAGGCTTGTGTGCATCTGAATTCAGCATCCACAAAAAGGTGATAGCCAAATGATGATGTGTTTAGGATAATGCCATAGGGGTATAGCCAAGTAAGCTTGGAAGGGTCACATTGCTCTAAGATGATTTATTTCAAGATTCAGATCCAAATCTCATCTATTGAAACAGGGTCTTAGTCCCTTTTAACATGATATTTGTGATTGCTTTACAGTAACGAAAACAACCAATTGCATAATAAAAGCAATAAACAAACCAGAAAAGCAAACAATGTTAAGAATATGTTGCTAGCTGCTACATCCTGACCTTTCAGCTGGAAAAATTTACTTGTTCGGCTTTAAGAGAATAGTGCTACAAATTAGGAATTTGTGGCAAAAAATAAAATTATTCAGTACTAACACTCTAGGGATATAGCAGCGCACATAAAAGAATAGGCTCTGTTTTAAAACAAACCTCAACAACATCGCCCCCCTTCGCAACTACTCTTTTGATGAAAACATCATTATCAGTATATCCGACCTCCTGAAAAAGAATATTCAAAGATTTCAAATCAACAAACAACATATACCATCAAGAAACATTGTGCAAATACGTAACATGTAAGTACCTGTAGCACTGGCGGGCTTTTGAAAATTATTATGTCATTTACACATGGCTTTCTGAAGTAGTAAGTAACCTGATAAATTTTCACATGGTCAATTATGGAATAAATTGAACAGCTTCTTTTCTTACTTAGCAAATATAACATTTTATCTTTCAACAAAAATATATACAAAACCGGTATGAACGAGAACCAATAAACATCTGCAGGTGAACAGTAATAGCGTTCCATAATGTCATCATGAGAAATTCAAATGGACTAGACAAACTACCAAGCTTACAAAGTACTTAAGACTATAGTGAACTAGTCTACAAACAAGATAAAAAAGTTAATAAAGACAAGCAATATTAGCTTCGAACTGCATTAGCCATTAATTAAGTGCTGCTTGACAGACGCATGGCACCCCCCGTTCATGATAACTATCACATACATGGGTCTTAAGGATCATATAACTTGAAGCAAATCCAATATGAAGCTCTATAATATGGTAAAAATGGTTTCTGAACTTTAGAACTGCTAACAGGAGATATACAGTATTCTTGTGTACTCAATTTTTGCAGTTTTAATTGGTCCCAAATTGAAGAAACAGTATAATGTGCAATTATTCACCCTTAATTATTGGTCTTTTCCCAAAAATAAAAAGTTGCACATTCTTAAATATGAAACCATTATTCAGATCTCATATAAACATTAGTACCTTCAATTACTGAAGTTCGTACTGAAAGTAAGGCCTAATTCAAGGAAATAGATCCCCAGGCACACTGTTATGTGTTAAGAACTCAACCAAAACATGCCATCCATGCTTGGCTACAGCCAACTAAACTCCGAAAGGTTACATTGACTGCTTGGTAGGATGGTTGGGCAAAATATATACGAGATACCATCCATTGCTCACAAGGTCAACTTTCTGATGCGTATAGTCTAGCCATAGGTGTTCCATCTAATGACGTAAGGAGAACAAGTAATCTTGTACGCAAGAGATTCCTGTTCTACAATGGAAGTGAAAATGTGAAATTTCATGAATATTAATTGCAAAAAACTCTCTTGACATTTCAATCTCTGCATACTGACCGCTACAGCATAAAACATCTTGTCTTTATATTTTTGAGAATGCAGAGCGTCGGTTTCGAGGCTGCAATAAGATAATGAGAAGTCTGGATGACCATAGCACATAGGATCGTATCCCTTCTCTTCTCAATGAAAGTTACTATTAACGAATTAGAAGTTATATTTCAGAATAAAAGTATTGATACACACAGGAGCTTCTACTAAAGTGGCCAGCCCAGTTTAAATCCTTAAATAATTAAATGGACCCATATCCAAGTATCCAACATAAACTGAAATGGAAATTTTAGGTCTTTTTTATATCAATTCCCAAACCAACATGAACCCATGACAACGATGGATAAGTAACCAGACAGTAACTCACATTGGACCAACTGATTATCAAAAAGCAAAATGTGTTTTCAATGAATTTGCGCCACTGATTAACAACAACATAATGTACCAAAAAAACACAAAATTATTCGAAATATTTAAGCATTTCATCAACCGTAGTTCCAAGCAGCAACCAGAACTCAGCGCACGACCAAAATACTTGGGCACAGGACGAAGGAAGAGGGAGCAAACGCACCTTCTCGGCAACGATGCGGTCGCCGACGTCGAAGGTGGGGAACATGGAGAGCGATGGGATGAAGCGCGGCTCGGCGACGAAGAAGCGGAAGGCGAGCGAGATGGCCACCGCGGCCAGCACCGTCTTGGCGTCCTCCGTGGTCACGTTCATCCACTCGGGCAGCAGGCCCTTCTCCTTCCTCTTCCCCTCCTCCTCCTCGTCCTCCCCGCCGCCGCCTCCCCCCGCGCCGCCGCCCCCGCTCCCGCCGTCGGGGCCGACGGGCGGCGCTTCGGCGGGAGCCGCGGGGGCGCGGACCTCCCGCCGCAGCCGCAGGTGCGGGCGGCGCCACGCGTGTGCATTGCCGCCGCCGTGGTGAAAGGCGGCGCTGGACAGGGCGCGGGGGCAGGGGAAAGGTGGCTTTGCTGAGGGCTTGACGAGGCGGGCCGGGACCGGGGTCTGGGAGGCCACGGGGAAGAAGTGGACGGGGGACATGGCTGCGGAGGCCGGCGGTGTGCAGCGCAGGAGGCGGGGCTCCTCCGGCCGCGCGGCTCGCCGGCTTCCGCGTCAGCCGCTGACTTGGGGATGGAGTGGGACGAGGGAGGGGAGGATAAGCTAGTGGCGGGCGGGGAGGATGGTGTTTGGTCGGTGTGGTAGCACGGGTCCATGCATCCGTGGGACGGGAGCGATTAGCCATGGCTTGAGGTGATTTGGGCCGAATTTCATGCCACATAGCCGAACAATGTAAGGGGGTGAATAAAATATCAGATCAAGGCCTTGCTCGCAGCGGCGGCTGCAGTTGGGCCGCTGCAGCGGCTGCAGGCCCCCAGGCCCAAACAGCTGCAGGGGCAACAGCTACAGGGTGGGTGCAGCAGCAGCCGCCTAGCTGCTGCAGCTGTGCAGCCGCAGTCATAACTACAGCGCTGCAGCCGAGCACTCCAAAATTGATAACATCACCCATATGCAAGTAGGGTTTATTTAAAAAATCTAAATTTTAAACAGTACATCCAAATTAAATCCGAATGCACCATTATCTTTCTTATAAGATCTTCAAAATAAGACCACACTTACCTATACTTGCATAATATTTTTTTAAAATATTTTTTAATGCTAAATAGTTAGTTTGGGCTACTGTGAACAAATATTTTAACTACAAGAACAAAATAATTATTTTTACGATCAAAACATCAAAACATAATGATCTAAAGATTCAGCGGAGATCCAATAAGTATGATATTTTTGCCACACTTGCCTATGTACAACTTAGTTATAGATAAAGCATAGATTTAATAAGCATAAACCTAAATAAATCTATAGCTAAATTATATGTGATCCAATGAGCATGATATTTTTACCACAGTTCAAGCATATAATAATTTGTCCACCATAAAAATTTCGCTACAATTGGACCATGGAAGCTGCAGATATGAATTATTTCAATTAATTACAGAAAAGCATAGATCTAAAGATAAAGCAAAAGCTTTGTACTAAAGCATATCATATTATATGTTCACTGTGTATATCAACACATGTGGAGTCCAATAAAATTAAATTTTCTATTTTATGATTTATTATGATTTTTTAAAGATTCGGTGGAAATAAATAAAAAAGAAAAATATAAAACCGTGCTACTGTAGCAAAACCGTGCTGCAAAACCACATTGGGGGGGGGGGGGGTTTAAATGTGTGGTCTTGGAGGGGGTTAGAAATTCGGTTTTGTAGTTTAGGGAGTGATGTGATCCACCGTTGATATGTTGGGGTTTATGTAGAATTTTTCCCATGACTTCATATGTTCATAACATGTTTGTGTGAGTTGTAGTTATAGTCACATGGGTGTTTAGGAAGCAAGCAGCCAGCAAATGCATGTGTAAGGGTCTGTTTGAGAAGCTAAAAGTTGAGTGTTAAATTTTAGCATATGTTAAAGATTTTGAGTAACTCCGCCTGTGTTGGTTCTCAACATAGCCGGTCCCAAGCCCGGATAAAGAAGGAGGGTTGTGTTAGGTTTGGCGAACCAGCGTAAAAAAACAGCCACTCTAATGGATATGAAACCCAAAAGAAGCTCGTTGGGGCGTAACCCTCTTAGCGACGGAACCCGGGTGTGGTGTTAAATGGGCAAGGCCCGGGTCGCCATCCCCCCAAGGGCGCGTCGTATCGTGACCTGGGTACGATGAAAAGTGAGCAAGGGTCGGGTTGTCACAGACTGAGTGGCGCGCTACATCTGCGCCCGGGTGTAGTGGAAAATGAGCAAGGGTCTTCGCACTTCTCTCGACGGGTGCGAAGGGTAAGGAAGTTAGCCGAGCCAACTAGGATTCGCATAGGTAGCTGGAACGTAGGATCCCTAACAGGTAAGTTGCGGGAGCTAGTTGATGCAGCAATTAGGAGGCGTGTAAATATTCTATGCTTCAGGAGACTAAATGGAAGGGTCAAAAGGCGAAGGAGGTTGAGGATACTGGCTTCAAGCTTTGGTACACGGGGGCAATACCGGGTAGTAATGGTGTAGGTATCTTGATCGATAGGAGCCTTAAGGATGGAGTCGTAGAGGTTAGGAGGCGAGGTGACCGGATTATCCTGGTTCGGATGGTAGTTCGAGACTGAGCCCTGAATGTGATCAGTGCCTATGCCCCTCAGGTAGGTCTCAGTGAGAGCACCAAGAGGCAGTTGTGGGAAGACCTAGATAGCATGGCTAGTACCGTTCTTAGTGGCGAGAAACTCTTCATAGGAGGAGATCTCAACGGCCATGTGGGTGCGACTAATGTAGGGTTCGAGCGAGTGCACGGGGGCTTTGGATATGGTCGCAAGAGTCAAGAGGGGGAGGATATTTTGAACTTCGCGTTGGCCTACGACTTGTTGATAGCGAATACCCTTTTTAGGAAGAGAGAATCCCATCTTGTGACCTTTCATAGTGGACAACACTCGAGCCAGATCGACTTTATCCTTGCTACGAGGGAGGATAGACGGGATTGCTTAGATTGTAAGGTAATACCCGGGGAGTGTGTTGTCCCTCAACACAAGCTTGTGGTGGCGGACTTTCGTTTTCGGGTACATGTCCATCGAGATAAACGCACCAAGATTGCGAGAACGAAGTGGTGGAAGCTTAGAGGGGAAGCGGTGCAAACGTTCAAGGAGAGAATGCTAGGTGAGGGGCCCTGGGAGGAAGAAGAAGATGCAGAAGACATGTGGCTAAAGATGGCAACATGTGTTCGGAAGGTGGCCTCAGAGGTGTTTGGCGTGATTAGGGGAGGCAAACAGGAAGGGAAAGACACCTGGTGGTGGAATGACGAAGTGCAAAGGGCTATTAAGGAAAGAAGGAGTGTTTCAAGCGCCTCCACCTTGATAAGAGTGCAGCCAACATCGAGAGCTATAATTTAGCGAAGAGGGTTGCAAAGCGAGCTGTGAGCGTAGCAAAGGGTAAAGCGTATGATGACCTGTATCAGCGGCTAGCCACGAAGGAAGGGGAGAAGGACATCTATAGGATGGCTAGGATCCGCGAGCGGAAGATAAGAGATATCAACCAAATCAAATGCATCAAGGATGGGACAGATTGACTTCTAGTGAAGGATGAGGAGATCAAGGACAGATGGCGAGAGTATTTTGATAAGTTGTTTAATTGGGAAGAATTAGGGCCCTACCCTTGAGTTAGATGACTCTTTTGATGACACCAACAGACGTTTTGTGAGGAGAATTCAGGAGGCTGAGATCGGGGAGGCGTTGAAGAGGATGAAGGGGGGTAAAGCGATGGGCCCTGATGGTATCCCCATTGAGGTGTGGAGATGCTTAGGTGCCAAAGCGATAATATGGTTAACTAAGCTTTTTAACGTTATTTTTCAGTCAAGCAGGATGCCTGAAGAATGGAGGAGAAGTATATTAGTACCAATCTTCAAGAACAAAGGAGATGTTCAAAGTTGTACTAACTACCGTGGGATTAAGCTGATGAGCCATACGATGAAGCTTTGGGAGAGGATTATCGAGCACCGTCTAAGAAGAGTGACAAGTGTGACCCAAAATCAGTTTGGGTTCTTGCCTGAAAGGTCGACCATGGAGGCGATTTTCTTAATCCGACAATTGATTGAGAGATATAGAGAGCGGAAGAAGGACTTGCATATGGTCTTTATTGACCTTGAGAAGGCGTATGATAAAATACCGAGAAATGTCATGTGGTGTGCCTTGGAGAAGCACAAAGTCCCAACTAAGTATATTACCCTCATCAAGAATATGTATAAGGATGCGATGACGTTTGTCCGGACATGTGATGGTGACATCACTGACTTTCCTATTAACATAGGCCTACATCAGGGGTCAGCATTGGGTCCTTATTTATTTGCCTTAGTGATGGATGAGGTCACAAGGGACATACAAGATGATATCCCTTGGTGTATGCTCTTTGCTGATGATGTGGTGCTGGTTGACGAGAGTAGGGAAGGGGTTAATAGTAAGTTAGAGCTATGGAGACGCACGTCAGAGTCGAAAGGGTTCAGACTCAGTAGGACCAAGACCGAGTACATGATGTGCGATTTCAGCGCGACTAGGCATGAGGATGGAGATGTTAGCCTCGATGGGCAAGTGGTGGCCCAGAAGGATACTTTTCGGTATTTAGGATCGATGCTTCAAAAGGATGGCGACATTGATGAAAATGTTAGATATAGAATCTCAGCTGCCTGGTTGAAGTGGCGTCAAGCTTCTGGCGTCCTATGTGACAGAAGGGTGCCACAAAAGTTAAAAGGTAAGTTCTATAGGACAACGATTCGTCCGGCGATGTTATACGGTGCTGAATGTTGGCCTAAAAAAGACGACATGTCCAACAACTGAGTGTAGTAGAGATGCGGATGTTGCGGTGGTTTTGCGGGCACACACGAAGGGATAGAGTCCGGAACGAAGTTATTCGGGATAGAGTCGGGATGGCACCAATTGAGGAGAAACTTACCTAACATTGATTGAAATGGTTTGGACATGTCCAACGGAGATCCCCTGAGGCGTCGGTGCGTAGTGGGGTTCTAAAGCAGGCCGAAAATGTAAAGAGAGGTAGAAGTGGACCTAAACTGACTTGGGACGAGTCGGTTAAAAGAGACCTTAAGGAGTGGAATATCTCCAAAGAGGTAGCTTTGGATAGGAGCACTTGGAGACTCGCCATCCACGTACCTGAAGATCCGTGATCTTTGTTTTTTTTATGGGTTTCATCTCTAGCCTACCCAACTTGCTTGGGACAAAAAAGGCTAGTATGTTATTGTTGTTAAAGATTTTTAGTCTTGGCTAAAGTTTAGCCCATCCCATTAGCATTTCCGTCGGATGAGTTAGTGCTAAAATTTAGCATTTTTATCTATTAGCACTTGAATCCAAACAGAGTCTAAGTTAATTTGATCGGAGAGATCATGATCTGCATGTAAGTGATCCATGGAGCCATGTCATGAAGAGTGGATCAGGTAGCAGGCCGCATTAAGTGTTGGTTAGTGTGTGCTCCGCATGCAGGTAGATGATCCTTGCACATATGGGGGTGAGTTAGCTTGGTTGAGGCGTGCAGCCAAACGACGCTGAACTAGTTCATTAGCGTGGTTTTATGCAAGCATGTAGCTAGTTTGTTTATGAGTGGAGAAAACAAGAGAAAACGAGGGGTGTGTGTAGGGCGATATGGCCAACAAAAATATTCCTCGTACGGCGCTGCTAGCTCGGACGTCCGATCCAAGCGCTGGCCATCGGATGCTTTCATTACCATCTGATTAGGGCATCACCAATGTATTTTTTACAAACCAATAAGTAAGGTGGGCTCTAATAGAATCAGGTATTTGTTGTTTATCAACTTCACAATGTGCACGACAAAAAGTAGGTAATAAGGTGAACCCGTAGCAGTAAAAAGCGTGGGAGGAGAGAAGAGACAAAGAGCAGAGGAGAGAGAATCAATATTTTTTTATTTCTCACTATTGGGTAGTAAGCTGCCTGCTATTTGTTACTTACTAGTTCCACAATGGTTACTGCCGGGCAAGAAGACAATATTTATTGCTTACTACCTGCTTTTCTACCCCATTGTGACTGCCCTTAGAAGAATGCATAATTCAGCCACCGGTTCAATGTAAGATATTTTACTCTATTCTAAGTTAAAATAGTCTAACATTGACCAAATTTATAAAAAGATATTAACATCTAACATCAAATAAGTAAATTATGAAAATAATTTCATAATGTATCTATTTATTCTCATTTGACTTTCAAAATATTATTACTCTTTTCTATAAAGTTGGTCAAATTTAAACTACTTTGATTTAGGACAAACAAAAATATCTTGACGGAAGGAGTATGATAACTATGGTCTATATACACCCTTATACATGATACTGTATAATTATAAACCTATTTTTGTCATGTCTGAATCTAAAGTTTTGAATTACTGAAAACAGCCAGATCTCATGTTACTTTGTACACATAATTTTGAACCTGAATTACTGGGGATTTGATAAGCTGAAAAGCCCTAGACAGCCTATTTAATTGCACTCCATATTCCAATTCTACAATGTACTCTTTTTCATCTGCACTCTGTAGCCACCTAACCCAAAGCACCAAATGTCACTGAACCAGTATTCTGAAAGTAGTGTCCATGTAGCCAGTGGCGAAGCCATGTTGGCTCTCCCTGGTGCACATGCATCATGGTAAAAAGTAAATTTCTAGTAGTTAGCCCAATTTTTACCATGTAAATTATATCAATTTTTGTCCTATCTAATGGAGAGTGCACCAGGGTTATTTCAGTCCTAGCTCCGCCCCTGCATGTAGCTGTCCAGATATCCAAACAAAATCAAATTCAGGGACTTACAGTTTGGTCTCATGCAGTTAACCACCAACCGTGAAATCTTAATTCCATTAGATATGGCCTATAGATATTAGGTTATAGTATTCCGAACCACTGGTAGGAACATAAGGGCACTCCCAACCCTCCAACTTAGCTGGTTTCTATAACATTAAATATGTTGCCACATAAGTAAAAAGTTGAGGTGGCAGTGGAGTTAACGAGGAGAGAAGAAAAAATATGAAGAAACCGGGTCTCATGCAAGAAACCATGTTTACACGAAAACCAAGATAGAAGAAGAGGGGATAGGGGGAGAAAAGAGAGAAGAGATATGATTGGATAACAATTTATTTTGAAGAAACTTTCCATTGGGGAGGTAGTTTCTATGTGTGGAGTCTATATAACATGGCAAGTATAGAAACTACTAGTAGTGTCTTGGGTTGGGACTGCCCTAAGGGGTGCTAATCAACATGTCTATATAGTTGCTAATAGAGAATGTTGGACCTAACTAATGACTATTTATCACACTACCACCAAATCCTTGGTATGAAAAATTGGTCTACAATTCACTCGCAAAATGCACCAAATAAAGGATCATGCAAGCCAATCAGGAACAAGTGGAGCAGAGGGGTCGTCGTCACTCGTCAATCACAAACAACTAACCTTTTATGGGGATTGGGGTGCAGCGTGCAGCCGGCCTAGCCGATCTCCCATTAGCGAAGCGACCAAGACGATCGCCCAGGAGACCAGCCAACCTTGCCGATCTCCCAAGAGGGCAACGGCCACGGTGATCTCCCAGTAGGCCAGCCGGCCTCGCCGATCTCCCAGGTCTGATCGTCTCCCATGCCGACAGAGATTTTATTGGTGATGTGCTATTTTATACATAGGAGACGATCACGGAGTATATTGTGAACTCTACGCGCGCGTCAGGCTCTGATGAAAACAGAAATAACGAAACAGACGCATGCAGCCCAAGCTTATCTAACTAACAAGGCCGAGAGCCGGCGTCCTCATCCCTCGGGGGCACCACCTCTTTAAAACCCCGCAGCTGCCTTTTCCCGAGCTCCACGCTCCCTAGGCCCCGCCACCGCCGTCGCCCGAGGCTCGCCGCTGCTCGCCGTCGACCTCCCTCTCCGCATCGTCGTACGTGCGGCGGCAGCACAACAGCACCCACGATGGCCGTCAGGCTCCCTGCCGTCCTCCTTTCATCGATCTGCTGCCTCCTCGTCTTGCTAAATGGTGATGATGGCTACCACGTTTTTCATCTACGTACGCTAGTATTTCTTCATCGTTTATCTCTCCTGTTCCTAACGTCATTTGCTTTTGCACGCAGCCTCGCACGTCGAGTCTGCTCGGACCTCGCCGGCAGCTTCCATTGGTACAATGGGCTGTTCGTGTTTGGAGATTCCTTCGCCGACACCGGGAACTTCCCCAAGGCAGATTTGAGCGAAGTTACTCGTCAGTGGTACAAACCCTACGGCTGCTCCCATGGGTTTCTCCAGGATCCAATTGGGCGCTTCTCCAACGGCTTCGTTCAATCGGATTTCATCGGTAATTAATATAAGTTCAAACGACATTAATTATATGTTTATATTGTTGATAAGATCGATCTCGCTTGCATTTGGATTATATTGTCGATCGATCTGATCCTAACTAGTGAATGTATGACTGAATTCGTCATGGTGTATATATTGGTTCCAGGAAAGATTATGGGGCGCACCAAGGCCCCCGAGACCTACAAGGACACGAAAGAAAACAACGGGGACAAGTTCGGCGTGAACTTCGCCGTGGGTGGCGCCGGCGTGTTCGAGGTGCCGCGCAAGGCGCCGACCCTAGCCAAGCAGATCGACTCTTTCAAGAAGATGCTCGACAACGGAGACATCGGGAAATGGCAGCTCAAGGAGTCCGTCGCGTTGGTGGCGATCTCCGGCAAAGACTACGCGCGCGTCGCCAACATGACCAGCGAGAGCGAGATCCTCAGCTTCATAGGGAACGTGACGGATCAGATCGCCGGGGGCGTGGAGCGGCTGCAGAAGCTGGGCGTGACCAAGGTCCTCGTCAACACCCTGCACCCGCTGGCCTGCACGCCGTGGCAGGCCAGGCCGTCCAACTACACCAAATGCATGGGCCGCGGCAACATGGCCGCATTGTTCCACAATGACGACCTTGAGAAGAAGCAGAATGCTACGAGCAGCAACAACGTCTACCTCCTCGACCTCAACTGAGCTTTCACCAACATCATCAATCCATCCGATCCCCACGACAGTACGTGCTGCAATCAAGCATCATCCTCTAGTATTAAATATTATTATCCTTATTTAACTTGTGTGTATTTCGACACACAAGCAGGCATCATATATATATATATATAATATATGTTTTGTGTGCAGTCCCGCAGGTGGCAAAGCAGTTCAAGAACAAGCTGAAGCTGTGCTGTGAGAGCTTTGACCCAAACGGCTACTGCGGGTAGGTGGACGAGGATGGAGGCGCCGTCTACTCCAACCCTGAGAAGCACTTCTTCTGGGACGACGTGCACCCCACTCAGGCTGGATGGGAGGCCGTCATGGAGCAGCTGGAAAAGGACATCAACGATTTCCTCCACATTACCTACTAGTTATGCAGGCATGGGTTTGCCTCTTTCGGTGGTCTTTTTCAGTCTGTTCTAGGTTTAGATATTACTATGGAAGTTTGGCACTAGCTGGCTCGATCGTGCCATGCATATTATCAATTACTCGCTCCGTTTCAAAATGCAGGTCGTTTTGACTTTTCTATATTTATAGATTTTGTTATACATATAGATTTATATTATATCTAGATCCATAGAATCTAAAAATACTAAAATGATCTACATTTTGAAGAGAGGGAGTAGTTGTAATATGTTGGCAAGGTACTGGTAATTTCTTCCGTCAATCAATGTCGTGGGTCATCTGTTGGATTAGCCGTGGTGGCCGCTGTCATTGTCTCACTAGTCACTGCTGGCCACCGCCGCCGGCCATGAATTCCGGTGGGCAGTGTGTGGACTGGAATACTGGACGCGCGGCCACGGCCAGGGCTGGCAGCGAACGAGCAGCCGCGTCCGTCCATCAGAGACAGGCTGTGCGAGTGCGACGCAACTCCCCACGTGCTCGCCCACCGACACCAATCCATCCGTCGCCGGACGGGGTAAAGCGAAAGTCCTCGCCAGTCAAAAGTTGCTTATCGCACGCAGCAGATCTAGACTATTTTTTTTTCTCAAGGAAGATCTAGACTTTTTAATTATTATATATATATATATTGTTGGCGCTAAAAATCGGTCAGTAATCGGCCGATGATCTTCAGCGTCGGACACACGACCCGGGAGAATCTGCTTAACTCCTATTCGGGTTATTGCCCTAGTGCGGTTCGCGCGGTGTGCCAGTCAATCTGACCTGTTGATTGACAAGGAAATAAGAGTATTAAATTCCGGGCGCCCTGATCGACTGGGGTTCCGATCTGTCCCGAAGAGCGTATCGGCGAATCGGCCGATTTGCTGTGAAGATGACCGGCTATGGATCAGCCGATATTCACGTAATAATTGCAAAGAAAACTGCTGAAGCAACATAAACAATTATTACAGATGCAACACTTGAAATAGATCTAATCGGCTGTATGACAATGAACGAGGAGAAGCGACGACAAACCCGATAGTTTCAATCTCAAGCTAGATAACTGGTGATAATACTAGAACAACAGGTAAAACCTATAATTCTAGTAAATATCGATAACTGGTGAATAAATCCGAACGAAACCACGACGATGCGCCCGAAGTTAAAGCTCAGATGTTATTTGATAAGCGGAACCTACCAATTGGCCGGAGATCGAGTCGATGCAGCCCTGCCAATCCGTACGAACTCGTGAAAGAAGAAAAAGTATTGGCGAAGTCGCCGACTTGAAAGTAAAGTGCGATGAAAAAGTAGATTGTATTGTTGATTGATTGATTGTTTTTTACAAAGCCCTGACGACTCCTATTTATACCCTAGGACCAGGACTCCTGATCGATTACGACTTGTTACAAACTTGATTTAAACAGAAAACTACTATATCTATAATATTTTTATAAAGAAAACGGACTCACGCAGAATCTTCTGCCGCCATCTCCTAATCCAATCAGGATTCTTTCCATCGCTTCTTGACCGAGTCGGCATCGTTCCGTTGACCAACATCAGGCCACTTTTGACTGGGATTCTCTGTTGTGGTTCCAATGGTTTCACCCTCCCTATCTGTTGGCGCAAGTTGCACCGCCAATCGGCCGATTCCCAACTGTAGCCTCAATCGGCCCATTCCTCACTGTAGCCTTTAGATCTGCCGCATCGGCCAATCTCTTCCTCTCCTGACGCCGATTCAACACGTGTCAAAATCTGGCGTCAACACATGCCCTTCAGTTTCGGAGTAAAACATAATTTTTACTTCGAAACTCTTTTCTTTAATCTTTCCTCCGAAACGAGCGCAGTAAAAATCTCCTTCCGTTTCGCAGTCTTCTACATGATGATTGCAATCTTCTCAAATCGGGCGCTTGAGACAATTGTTCCCCTGGAATTCGTGTAGACGGCGCGGCAAAAATCCCGCTTTTACCCTTTCTCTCTTGGATTGTCCTTAAGTACCAGTGTTCTCCGCCACTCTCTCTCCACGAGCCTAGTAATTTCCTCCAGCAAATCACTGTTCATCTTCTTCCTGCGCCCTCTCGATCTCCAACCGCACCCTCCGGCGATTTTCTCTTGCCCGCACTCTGCTCCATCCTTCCAATGGCGGCGCCATCGGCAACTTCACCAACCACGGAGGTCCCGCCGGCAACTCCCTCATCGACAGCGGTCCCATCGGCGGCTCCACTAGTGGCTCCATCGGCGACGATGAGCTTCATCCCAGAGGTAATCATCCAAAACTTTCCTCTTTTATTTTTTACTGCTCAAGTATTTTCTATACCCATTCTCAGTTTTTCTCCTTTTTCCCTCTTTTTTAGGCATTTAGGCACCAGATTACTATTCCCCTTGCCGAAACCTCTGGTCTCATCTGCTTAGGTCCCATGGGGAATCCAGATCCAACCGATTTGATCAACCTAGAAACCCACAGAATTCCTTTCAAGCAATCACCCATGGATTTGGGTCAGTGGGCAGGTGCCTTTAGATCTTGGCCGAATGAAACCTCTGGCTGGAAAGAATGGTACCATAGATTAGCCAAGTTTAAGAGAGTTCAGTGGGATGAGTTGAAAATCGGCCAGTGCATCGATCTCTCTCTGTCCCAAATGGAGAAAAATTAACCCTTAGTAATAGCGGCCTCTTATTTCTGGTCCGACGCGCTCAACACGTTCCTCTTTGGACACGGACCTATGACTCCAACCCTGGCCGATGTTCTGATGTTGACCGGCCTTGATATCTCCTCCCCTGATACACCCTTTGATTATCTGATCAAACCAACCCATCGACTAGAGAGAAAAGGAATCGGCGGGTGGAAGGGGTATATCAGCGAGAATATGAGGACCGAGACGATTTCAGAGAGAGAACATACGGCGTTTTTGATGATGTGGCTAGAGAAACACTTTTTCTGTGGCAGAGCAGTTGGTCCTTCATCCAATACACAAGCCCTGGCAGAAGCTCTGTCACTAGGATCGGCCATCCCCCTTGAAAAGCATCTGTTAGGATCGGCATATCATATGATGCACCAAATCGGCGTCAAATTATCAAAAGGGGAGCCGATTGGCAATCCTGGTGGTCCTTGGTGGTTTATCACCCTCTGGCTCAACTTATACATGAGCAAGGTCTCCCAGCAGCAAATAGAGACCAAGACCTTTCCCAATATCGAGTCAGAGGAAAACCCCACCATACGACGATGTTGTACTTCCTTTGGAGAAGCAGCATCGGCCTTCCCTGGCTGTTAATTCACTGCCACCCAAATGGCCGAATACTTCAGATGTTTCTACAACGGCTTCAGTGAAGAGACTATCAGTTGGTATCCATATCAGACAATAGGGCTGATTTTTGAGCTTCCTGTCTGCTACGATTCATCATCCAACACTTTTGACAGTGATCTCATGGATATCCTGATCAAGCCAGGGATTTTGCCGGCCAACTTCTTTTCTGGCAAAGATTCCCCCACCTATGAATTTTATAATCCATCGGTCGCAGCACGACAATTGAGCTTTGGTCAACTGGCGATTCAAGTCTACTTTGCCGGCCGAGCAAAATTTCGAGATGAACTGACCAAGAGCCTCGACTACAATCGGCTGTGCAACTTAGTGCCAGACTCCAGTACCATCGACCTGAACAACTGGATGGTGGCCCCTTTTGCCGTCCAACAATTCAAACTGTGGTGGGCAGAATGGAAGCAGTACCTCTTCTGCTCGTCTCCATCAACATATTGTAACAGCTTGGACCCAGACAACATTGATTCAAGTGCAGCGGTATTACCTTTCTCCCAGCCGATTTCAATATCATCCCTTTCCATGTTACAATCTTACCGCTAACTTGTATTTCTCCTTTCAGTCTGAAAGTCAACTTCCTCCGATGCGGAGCCGAAGTGGTAGGCCGATAGAGAGCGATCGCCCATACACACCATTTCCACTTATCGGCTATCACGCTACGACCATCAAGGACATCACTAGCGGCCGATGGAAACAAACGCCGAAAAGGCCTACCTTAAAGAAGACAAGCCGCCGAGTACATGCCCGCATAGGACCGACTGATCAATCGGCGGTAGTATCGGATGAAATCCCAACTACTCCAGCCTTGCCAACTACCGAGGTGATCGATCCCCAAACTGCCGCAGAAGTTGGAGCGGCCGCTGCATCACTGCTGGTGGAAGCTGTTCAGGTAACCTCGCATACTTTACATATCTTTAAGTATTCTATCAATATTAACCTCTTTCTTCTGCCAGGTTGCACAGACCGCTCTAGCGCAATCCCCGCAGCAATCGGCCACATCCCGAGCGGAAGCCGAAACGCCAGCGACCCTCCTCACCGAGGTAGAGAATCTCTTAACTCAATTTCTCGATATTCAGAAAACTAACCGATTCTGATGCAGACCGATCTGGGTGCGTCGATTGTACCCCCCAACAAACATCGGCCGGAAGACTCACAGAGGTATGGCAGGTATCTCATATCATCAGATTCAATTATTCGCAGTATACTCATAAAATCTGTTTCCCATACCTTTTCAGGAAGCTGGCCCATGCAGGGCATTGATAGTCGTCGAGTCCTCCTCTTCTGATGAGCCGATTGCACCGGTTCCTGAGACAAGGGTGGCACTCCTGCCGGCACAAGCAAGAGAAATCCGTTTCAAAGAGGTAAGAAACTTATCACCCAAATCGGCCGATTCCCCTTTACTGTCTTCTAATCCTTGTCTTTATTCTTTCGCAGGAACAAGACACTCCTAATAACAGCCTTTTCTCTTTCGCTGTCCCTCTGTCTGACGATGAAGAAGCCGCTTCACGCCAAGTTCCATCGAGCTCAATTCCTGATGACGTCCGCACCAAGCTCGAGAGTATGCGGACCCTCCTCGAGGATGATATCGGCCGATTAGTGGGAGATGCCTCACCGATTCGGCGGCTTCTCAATGACATCAGAGGCCAAATTCTGGAGGAAGCGACAGAGACTCTACAACCTGCTGCATTCATAGAGTCGATACAGATTCCAGTTTTTAAGGCCCTGCGCCATGTGGCCGATCGTGCCAAGCTAGCAAAGACCCGGGAGGAAGCCGATTTCTTACAAACACCGAGCCCAAGAAGTGCACCAACGGATCAACTTCCTCGAGAACTCCCGCCCAGATATCGTCGGCACAATAGATCGCCTCAAACGGAGGAGGGCAGAGCTAGCCAAAGAGATGGAGCAGGTAACCAAGGACATAGCTGCTGAAGAAAAGAGACTTCAAGAGCTTCCATCTATCTTCGCCGGGTTGAAGCAAGAAAGACAGAACCTGACCCGTGAAGCGATAAGACTTCATCGTCATATGCCAAAAATTCCCGGATCGGCCGACGACGACCAAAGAGTATTAGACTCGGCCGATCAGATTAGGCAACGAGCTATTGCGACCATAGATGCCCTCCTTGGGTGAGTTGTAAAGAATCTTGTAAACATTTAATGCTCTCTTAATGTTGACGCGCCGATTCGAATTTGGACCGCCTCCTTTGGCAGCTTTGCATTTATGAACGCTTTTACTCTGATGGGACGCATCCTACTATCTCCTTACCTCCTTCTTTCTATAAGTACGAGATCCCACATCGTTTCCAGAGGCATCTGTATTACCCATCTCCTTCTCCTCCAATAACTCGATCTCTATCCTCCCAGGCTGGACATCAAGATGTCTTCCTCATCTTCATCCTCCTCTGTCAACCAGGTATGAACCCTCTTCTATTTCTCCCCTTGACATCTCAATCGCTCTGATACTGGGTAGTTGTTTATCCTTCTTTAGCCAAAGCACCTTAGTCCCAGTCTGGAATGAGCGATTGAAGTTATGCATTCAGACGAACCACTGTCGCAGGCAGACATAGATCTGATAAGAGCTCACTCTGAAGAACTCAAAGGTCATGTTCCTGCTGATGTCCAGAAAATCTGGGACCAAATAGACGCTAACTGCACCATGCGACCGCCAACTGAAAGGAGTCATCCACTCCCTCGCTCAGTTGCCCTTGAAGATGCCGCGGCAGGAACATCCCAACCACCTCTCGACAAGAGCCATCCACTCCCTCATCAAGTCGAGGCTGAAGCCGCCATGGAGGATCTGGAGGAGAAAACCATCCGCCTTCTGATAAAACTAGGCCGGATCGAGAGAGAGTTCAAGAAAAAGAGTGATCAGTAGATATATTGGTACTTTTTATTCTAAGGGCGACTTGTACCATGTCGGCCATGTACTCTGCCATTTTCACCGAATAATGAATCGGTCAGACCAAATCAAAATGTTTCCTCCTTAAGGCGATGTCATTTTTACATCGGCTATGTAGACAAAAGCCAATAGGAGTCGGCCACGTTGTCTTGATCCATCTTACTGCAAGTTACGCACCTACCCAAATACTTGGATAGTACCTCTTCAGATATCTCCCGTTTAAGGCTCTTGGGAATTCTTCCCCTTTGATAGTTTCTAGTATATATGCATTTCCCGGAGCACATCGGCCAATTCTATACGGCCCTTCCCAAGTGGGCGACCATTTACCGAATTTGGGATCCTTAGACCCCATCGGCAGCACCAACTTCCATACCAAATCTCCTTGGGAGAATTGTTTAACCTTGACCTTCTTGTCATACCACCTGGCCACCCTTTTCTTGTTTTCTTCAATGCTAATCAGGGCCCTCAACCGCTGACCCACCGAGTCATCGAGCTCATCCTTCATGAGGAAGGAATAGTCATCGGCCGTCAACTAATCTTGAAGCGATATACGCCTTGACCCCATCCTTAATTCCCAAAGCAAGACTGCCTCGTGACCATATACCAACTGATAAGGAGATATCTTGGTGGCCCCGTGGCAAGCCATCCTATAAGCCCATAGAGATTCAGCCAAAGACATGTGCCACTTCTTGGGTTGTTCCTCTATCTTCCTCTTGATCAACTTGATTATCCCCTTATTGAACGATTCGGCCTGGCCATTGGCTTGAGCATAGTACGGAGAAGAATTCAATAATTTAATCCCCATATCGGTGGCGAATTCTCCAAATTCTCCTGGGGTGAACATCGTTCCTTGATCAGTTGTGATGGTCTGAGGAATACTGAATCGATAAACAATGTGATTCTTAACAAACTCGATCATATCGGCTGACGTCACGGTCCTTAACGGAACTGCCTCCACCCATTTAGTAAAATAATCAGTGGCTACCAATATAAACTTATGCCCTTTGCTCGATGGAGGGTGATTCTGTCCGATGAGATCTATTCCCCAACCTCTGAACGGCCACGGCTTGATTACTGGATTCATAGCCGAAGCTGGCGCGCGCTGCACATTGCCAAACTTCTGACAGTCTTGGCAACCTTTATAATATTTGAAACAATCTTCAAGAATCGTTGGCCAGTAATACCCATTGTTTCTGATCATCCATTTCATCTTGTGAGCCGATTGATGGGCTCCACATACGCTTTCATGGATTTCCCCCATCAGGACCTTTGCTTCTTCTGTTCCCAGGCATTTGAGAAGAACCCCATCAATCGTCCGGTAAAACAAACCATCTTCAAGTAACACATATTTCGTGGCCTGGAAACGCACTCGCCGATCCACCTTTTGGGACGGATCCTTCAAGTAATCGGCAATCTCCTTTCGCCAATCATCGATCGTGAGCTCCAAAATCATAGCTCCTTGAATCGGCCGATATCCAGACGTGTGTTGGGCCAACCTATTGGCCTCTTCATTGTAATTTCTGGGGATGTGCTCGATTATTGCAGACTTGAATTCTTTTAACAGCTGGAGGCAATCTTCATAGTAAATCCTTAAGATATCATCTTTCCATTCAGATTTCCCCGTTAACTGATCTACGATGAGCATGGAATCTCCAAAAATCTCAACTGCATCAGCTTTGACTTCCCTTAATAATTGGATACCTTTTAGGACGGCTCGGTATTCCGCCTGGTTATTGGTTGCGGATGCTTCTATCGGCAGAGAGAAATCATAGCTTGCCCCCCGAGGCGATACAAGAACGATACCGATTCCCGATCCGGCTCCACACGAAGAACCATCGAAATACAAAGTCCATGGCACCGGTTCGACGACAGCAATTTCCGGTCCACAATGTTGAGCTACGAAATCGGCCATGACCTGACCTTTGACAGCCTTAGCCGATTCGTACCTTAAGTCGAACTCTGATAGAGCCAGTATCCATTTTCCAATTCTTCCTTTCAAAATCGGCAGTGATAGCATATATTTCACCACATCATCTTTGCATACGACTATGCACTCTGCCAATAACAAATAGTGCCTGAGCTTGGTACACGAGAAGTATAAACACAGGCACAGCCGTTCCACCGGGGAATATCTTGTTTCGGCGTCCAGGAGTCTTCTGCTGACATAAATACCACCCGTTCTTTCCCTTCGAACTCCTGTACCAATGCCGATCCAATAGCTTGTTCATCAGCCGATAAGTATAATTTGGACGGCTTACCGGGCTGTGGCGGGACTAACACCGGAGGTGAAATCAGATATTGCTTGATATCTTCTAACGCTCTGCGTTGTTCTTCTCCCCACGCGAATTCCTGATCGGGTTTCAATTTCAACAAAGGAGTGAAAGCTCGAATACGCCCGGACAGGTTGGATATGAATCTTCTGATAAAATTGACCTTGCCTATGAGGGATTGCAGCTCAGTTTTATTCTGTGGGGCTACAACTTTGTTGATGGCGTCTATGGTCTTCCGGTTAACCTTTATCCCGCGCTCATGGACCATGAATCCTAAGAATTTCCCGGCCGATACACCGAATGCACACTTGTTCGGGTTCATTTTCAACCCATGCTTCCTTGTGCACTCCAGTACTTCTTGTAAATCGGCCAGATGTTCCTGATGACCTTTCGACTTGACCACTACATCGTCGATGTAAATTTCCACCGATGTACCAATGAGCTTGTGAAAGATGTAGTTCATGGCCCGCTGATATGTAGCACCGGCGTTCTTTAAGCCAAAGGTCATTACAACCCACTCGAATAAACCGAGGTGGCCCAGACACCTGAAAGCTGTCTTCGAAATATCTTCTTCAGCCATTAGTATTTGATTATACCCAGCATTACCATCCATGAAACTGATGACTTTGTGTCCTGCGGCAGCATCTATCAAGACATCGGCCGTCGGCATCGGATATCCGTCCATTGGTGTAGCCTGATTTATGTTCCTGAAGTCGATGCATACGCGCAACTTTCCGTTCTTCTTATATACAGGTACAATATTGGAAATCCATTCGGCGTAACGGCACTGCCGAATAAATCCTGCTTCAATCAATCTTGTGATCTCGGCCTTTATATCAGGTAGAATTTTAGGATTGCACCGTCGTGCAGGTTGTTGATATGGCCGATATCCTGATTTTGTAGGCAACCGGTGTTCAACAAAGGACCGGTCTAGACCAGGCATCTCATGGTATTCCCAAGCAAAGCAATCCTTGAATTCTTTTAATAAACTTGTCAATTTACACTTATATCCCGAATCCAAGCTAGCACTAATATACGTCGGCCTTGGTTTGCTACCATCTCCTAAATCCACCATCTCCAATGAATCGGCCGACGTAAATCCATGCCCAAGCTTTCCGTCTTCTCGGACGAACTGATCCATCTATTCTGAATCTTCAGAGCCGACTGCTTGGATCGGCTGTAGACCGAAATCGGACACTTTCAGGAAATCAGTGTCCCAAGTCCTGCCGGATATACACTTGACGTGTTCACAGCTCCATTGTTGCGTGTCGGCCGCCGCAACACTGTAGGTGGAATCGGCGGTGACTATCTCTGTACTGTCGCCGACCCACTGCACAAGGCATTGGTGCATTGTAGATGGGACATAGCAATTCGCGTGTATCCAATCGCGACCGAGCAACATGTTGTAGGACCCCTTACCATTAATAATAAAAAAGGTAGTGGGAAGGGTCTTACTGTCGATGGTGAGGTCGACGCAGAGCGCTCCACGGGCGGGAGACACGTTGCCTTCAAAGTCCTTGAGCATCATGTCCGTCTTGGTCAGGTTTTCATCACTTTTTTCTAACTTCCGGAACATGGCATATGGCATGATGTTGACTGCGGCGCCCCCATCCACTAGTAGCCTGGTAACGGGTCATCCGTTAACGTGTCCTTTGAGAAATAGTACTTTGAGATGTTGCCGTTTTTCATCTTCTGGTTTCTCGAAGGTGGCTGTCATTAGCTCCAAAACCAACTGCGCCATCTGCTCTTCCATCCTTGTTGCCTTGTCTCGATCGGCAGGCGCCATGAACTCCATCGGCAATATGAACACCATGCTGACATCAGCTGCCGATTCTTGATTTTCAACCTCCTTGCTATTGTTTTTCTTGGGGCGCCAAATCCGAGACTTGACGTTTCTCTTATCCAGCACCTGCCTCTGCTCTTCTTCTTGTTGCTCCCATTGGCGCAGGTGTTGGATTCTCCGCTTCTGAGATTTAGACAATCCCTCGGGGCACCACCTGGGGTTTACTGGTCTGGCCGACGGTTTGGCGTGCTCCCTATCTGGTTCCCTTCCTAGGGGGTTTTCATCTGACACCCTGGCATCGGCCATTTCTTCTAGCTGATCGTGTACGCTGGTTCTGCCCCCCCAGTCGCTCCTGCTGGTTGATCCTGCCTTTCGACCGGTGATACCGGTCAACTCTGCCCCCCAGCCGATCATGCACTGAAAGGCGTCGTCCTTCTTGTTCGCGCCAATTTCTGTTGATCGGCTCTGATCCCCTGTCTCTGGAGCGCGATCTTTTGAACGGGCGATTGTTGCGACTTGATCCGCTGCACTCAGGACAGTCATCGGCTGATGGCAATCTGAGGTCGTTTTCCCAGCAATGGATGGAGAACGGACATCGCCAGTGATCCTCGTGTCGGTGTATCATCTCATCGTGGTATCTTGACCGTTCCTGCTGCCGCCGATATTTGCTGAGTAAGAATTGGGAAGTAACGGGTCTACGCGATCGTTCTGATCCTTCGTCCTCATCTTCAACCCGTCTTTTTCCTTTGACCTCGTCCATCGTGACTTGCTTCCTGGAATCTATGGCGCCACTCCTTCTAGCCGATTCCGATGTCAGCACCTTGGTTTGAAGTGAGTTTCTTCCCGTGTCAACCATGTTGGCCGGGAGAGGATGCTGGTCAATCTTCATCGGCTTTGCCGGCTTTGCCGGGGTTTCGAACTTGAGTCTTCCCTGCTCAATGGCCGACTGTATCTGTTGACGGAAGATCTTGCACTCATTTGTGTCATGAGATGTAGCGTTGTGCCATTTGCAGTACTTCATCTTTTTGAGCTGATCGGCCGAAGGGATGGTATGGTATGGTGATAGCTTGATCTGCCCTTCCTGGAGTAGTAAGTCGAAAATCTTATCGGCCTTTGATGTGTCAACGCCGAACGCTTCTGGTTCTTTCTTTACAAAAGGGCACGATATTGGTTTCTTCCCTTTCACCCATTCCGCTAGGCCGATTTCTTCCTCTTCCTCGGATTCAGATCCTTCCAAGTATGCCACCTTTTTCTGGAAATTCCTCCACTGCTCAAACGGACGTACTTCCTGACCGGCCAATCGGTGCACGATCTGACTTAAGCTTTCAAACTCTTGTGAGGCATACCTCTCCTTGATATGTGGTAAGAGGCCTTGGAAAGCGATATTGGCCAACTGGGCATCGGTCAGAGCCAGGGTATAGCATTTGTTTCTGATCTCTCTGAACCTCTGTATGTATCCAGTTACTGGTTCGTCGCTCCTCTGCCTGAGGCTGGTCAAATCTGAGAGCTTCATCTCATGTACTCCTGCGTAGAAGTACTTATGGAACTGCTTTTCTAGATCGGCCCAAGTAACAATGGAATTGGGTGGTAAAGTGGTGAACCACTGGAAGGCCGATCCAGACAGAGACGACGAGAACAGACGCACCCTCAGAGCATCTTGTGTGGTGACTTTCCCGCACTGGATGATAAATCTGTTACGTGCTCCACGGTAGAGGTGTCGTCCAGCCCCAAAAATTTGGTAAAGTCAGGAACCTTGTACCGGTGGGGAAACGACAGCAGGTCGTAGGCCGATGGGTATGGCGTCTTGTATGTATAAGTCTGCACTTCCGGCTTCAACCCGAATTGGTCCTGAATTACCTCCGCTATTCTTGCCGTCCAATCCACTTGCTGCTGATGAACAGCTGTTCGGGGTGCCGACATATGTTGGAGGATTGGCGGCGGTACGGCCGGGTGATGGATCGAAGCGTGCGACGGATTCTGTTGCGTCACGGCCGTCTGAGCAGTTGACAGTTGATGGCGAAGCGAATCCGCCGCCCCATCGTACATCGTCATCGGCGCCGTGCTTTTGAGTGCCTCTACAGCGCCTGCCCCCCTGCCGATTTCTGACGGGGTTTGTTGATACTGAGGGACCGTCGGCCGAACGGCCGAATGGAACGGCGCCTGGATCGGATAGCTCCCATGTCCGGTTGATTGATCGTGAAAAGCTGTCGTTGCCGATGCCCCCCAAGGCACTGAGTTTGAGGGCAGTGATTGCACAGAAGCAATCTGGACAGGCTGAAGCGGCGCTTGCGATGGGATGCACGGTGCACCATTATACCTTGGAGACACTGGAGGCAACGAAGTGTTGTATCCTTCGCGTTGCGTCGACATCGGCTGAGGAGCCGAGTGGGACGTGCCTGGTAAGCTTCTGGCTGGAGGTACAATAGGTGGGGCGTATGCTGGCCCCTGATATCCTTGAGCTGCTCCGGTGACCAAAGAACTGATGACGGCGTTATACACCGTGTTGGTCATCACCGAGGATTGGTCGATGAAAGCCTGATAGACGGACTGTTGAATCATATCGGACATCTTGCCCGAATCCTCCGCGATGGTGATGTGGCGGGGAAGAGGAAGAGGAGCTTTCTTGATTGCCTCCCTGCTTCTGGTACGACTGAAAGACTATAGATACATCCTTTTGTAATCTTCTAGATGCTTAGCCAGTTCCTCTTTCTGGTCGTCCTTGAGATCTGCTTCTATGACCTCAGTGATGTTGTTCTCAGAAACTTCGGTGTTCTTTGACATATTGGATCTTGAGGTCGTCCCACCGGGCGTGCCAAAAGTGTGTTGGCGCTAAAAATCGGCCAGGAATCGGCCGATGATCTTCAGCGTCGGACACACGACCCGGGAGAATCTGCTTAGCTCCTGTTCGGGTTATTGCCCTAGTGCGGTTCGCGCGGCGTGCCAGTCAATCTGACCTGTTGATTGACAAGGAAATAAGAGTATTAAATTCCGGGCGCCCTGATCGGCTGGGGTTCCAATCTGTCCCGAAGAGCGTATCGGCGAATCGGCTGATTTGCTGTGAAGATGACCGGCTATGGATCAGCCGATATTCACATAATAATTGCAAAGAAAACCGCTGGAGCAACTTAAACAATTATTACAGATGCAACACTTGAAATAGATCTAATCGGCTGTATGACAATGAACGAGGAGAAGCGATGACAAAGCCGATAGTTTCAATCTCAAGTTGGATAACTAGTGATAATACTAGAACAACAGGTAAAACCTATAATTTTAGTAAATATCGATAACTGGTGAATAAATCCGAACGAAACCACGGCGATGAGCCCGAAGTTAAAGCTCAGATGTTATTCGATAAGCGGAACCTACCAATTGGCCGGAGATCGAGTCGATGCAGCTCTGCCAATCCGTACAAACTTGTGAAAGAAGAAAAAGTATTGGCGAAGTCGCCGACTTGAAAGTAAAGTGATATGAAAAAGTAGATTGTATTGTTGATTGATTGATTGTTTTTTACAAAGCCTGACGACTCCTATTTATACCCTAGGACCAGGACTCCTGATCGATTATGACTTGTTACAAACTTGATTTAAACAGAAAACTACTATATTTATAATATTTTTATAAAGGAAACGGACTCCCGCAGAATCTTCTGCCGCCATCTCCTAATCCAATCAGGATTCTTTCCATCGCTTCTCGACCGAGTCGGCATCGTCCGTTGACCAACATCAGGCCACCTTTGACTGGGATCCTCTGTTGTGGTTCCAATGGTTTCACCCTCCCTATCTGTTGGCGCAAGTTGCACCGCTAATCGGCCGATTCCCAACTGTAGACTCAATCGGCCGATTCCTCACTGTAGCCTTTAGATCTGCCGCATCGGCCAATCTCTTTCTCTGTTGACGCCAATTCAACACGTGTCAAAATCTAACGTCAACATATATACAATTCGTTGGAAAGCTATATTCTTGATTTCCCTGGTTGAAGAAGGGATCTAAAAACCAAATAACGTGGTGGTGAGTGGCTGCCCCACAAACCAAATTCCGAGCCTTTCAATACGCCATATAGGAGGATTTTCTTGCTTCAATGTTGCTGCATTGCAATCAGCTAGTGCAGATAAGGTCTCATTTGGTTTTTTCAGTTTAAGTTATAAGTTCCATCATATCGTATATTTAAATACCAATTAGGAGTACTAAATATTACAAAACTAATTTTATAAGTCATGATTTAATCATGAGACGAATCTATTAGGCCTAATTAGTTCATAATTTGACAACTAATTGCTACAGTAACCATCCGCTAATTGTGCATTAATTATATTTAATAGATTCATCTAGAGCCCTAATTATAAGTTATGCAATTAGTTTTATATTAAGTTGGCATCTGAACACTCGAATTGACATCCGAATATTCAATGTGACAGTAACTTGGAAAACCAAACAAGATCTCATGTACAGATGTCAGAGTTCATGGCGGTGAGCATTGCAACTAAAAGACCAGATTATGGTGTCAGAGTTTATGGTCTTGTTTTGTAAAACCCAGTTTTGCTAACCAAAAATATTCTTTCAGAACATAAATAAAATTTTTCATGGTGAGCAGTGATGAAGATCAATTGACTTGTTGTAGAACCTAAAGAAACTTTTAGCAGAATATTAATTACTTAAAAATTGGTCGAGCAACCTGTTTTGGTGTTTTGAAAACAAACCAAATTAACTTGAAACAATTTCTAACATGATTGCTGAGTTATCTCCATAACCAAGGAAAACAATACTTAGAAACACAGTTTGAAATGTTTTGCTAAGATAGAGAACACCTGAAAGTGCAAGAGCATTGGAGGCAAGAAAAAGAAAGAAAGAAAGAGAGAGAAATCATTCACTTTTGCATGTGAAAAAGGAGGAAAAGCAAGGAAACGGTTTCCTTCCGCAACAAATGGAAGCAGATAATCCGGGATACATGCCAAGAATAAAAGCAAGAAAATCTAAAATTAAACCAAAATAAGAACAAAAATCAATGCGAAAAAAGCGACTATTTTTAAAAGGCGAATAACAGCGAAAGGACCGGTCCCCGTCGGCCCATCCTCTTCACGGCCTCGCCGTCGCCTCCCTTTCTTCCTCCTCCTGACCTCCTCGACGGCTCCTCCACACTCACACACACACGGAGAGCGCTCACGCGGGCGCGCACACACGGAGGTGGAGTCGTGGAGGTCCACAAGAGGGGGAGGGAGGAGAAGCCGGGGAGCCAGAACGGGGGCCCGAGGCCGCGGCCGGCCAAGGTCGAGACCATCCACGGCGTCGCGCGCGCCGGCGATCTCGCCGGCGTCCAGAGGATGCTGCGGGAGAACCCTTCCCTCCTCAACGATAAGAATCCCGTAGTACGTGAGGCGCCCCCCTGCTTCTTTGCTTTGCTTGAAGGAAAAAAATGCCATCTTTGGTCGGTTTCATGGTTCTTGATGCTTGCTGTGAGGGGTGAGCGTATTAGATTCGTGATGAGGAAGTGATCTTGTTGGGTGTAGAAATGTGAGTTTGCTCGAGATTGTGTAATCTTAGCTTGGTTTTCTTGAGCCGGTTCTTGGATTTCCGTCCCGGCGGCTTTGGCTAACCCGCCCTTTGGTATTGTGTTTTCTAGTCCTTTTTCTTGGAACTGATTTCTGGGACTTTGTTTGCTCCTGTGATTAGCTTGCGTTTCCTCCTGATAGCTTAATTGCTCATTTGCTCTGCTGGTTCCTTTTGGTTCCTTTTGGTTCTGCCCGTTTTGATGCTTTCTTGGCCAAGAAGATGATACTAGATAGATTGGGATGGGTATCTTTGTTGTGTTGTCTTGATTTCTGCGGTCTTGTTTCAAAAATTCCCCTATTTCGGTAAGCCCCCACTCGCTCTCAAGATTTGTCAAGATTAAAGTTGTGTGGTATGCTTTGCTTTGATTCTCCATTTAAAATTCTCTGCGGCCATTTCGGGGGTTGCTTTCATATCCCCTTTTATCTTGTTGCATTTGTTGATTTGACGTTTCTGTTTCATGACCTGATTAAATTGGATATCCTGTGCCGCCGACCAGCCGTGATGCATGATCATGATTTTATTTGCTAGCAATTGCCGCTTTAATTGCCTTCGCAGCGCAACTAGTTGTTTAGAGCCAAAAAGATGGGTATGATAAGTGTGCTATCTTACTTATCTTCTCTTTGAAATATAATTTGCAGATGTGCCAAACACCACTTCATGTTGCTGCTGGCTACAACAATACAGAAATAGTCAAGTTCTTGCTTAACTGGCAAGGTACTGAAACGGTTGATATGGAGGCAAAGAACATGGTACTTAAATCGCCACATTTCTTTTACATCTGATGGTGTCCTCTGCCACACTTCTTTCATGCAATGAGCTTATTTCCGAATCTAAGTATTCCATTGTTTGACAGTATGGTGAGACTCCTCTGCATATGGCAGTGAAAAATAGTTCTTGTGAGTCAACAAATCTACTTCTTGAACGTGGTGCACAAATAGAAGCCAAAGCCAATGTATGATATATCTGTTTCATTTCATTTTTTTATTGATAATGCATGCACAATTTTGTTATGCTCAAATCATGCTGATGCAGAATGGCATGACACCATTGCATTTGGCTGTCTGGCACGCACTTCAAGCTGGAGATTGCAGCACCGTCAGCGTGTTGCTCAGCTACAATGCGGATTGCTTTGCAAAAGATGATGTACTACTTGATTCACTGTAATGGTTTTTAATTACTTATTTAAAATCATATTAAAATTAACAATCTGGTGACCTTTGTTATCACATCTTGCCAACAGGAAGGCAAAATGCCCTTAAATCATATTCCAGGAGGAGCGGGTAGTGAGAAGTTGCTGAAGCTCCTCAGTCATCATATGGAAGAGCAAAAAAAACGGAAAGCCCTCATGTTATGCCGTGAAGGGAAAGCAATGGCAGAGTTTGAAGAGGCGATATCACAAATTGTTGGACTGCAAGAGCTGAAAATGCAATTACATCGATGGGCAAGGGGAATGCTTTTTGATGAGAAGCGACGGGCTATGGGCTTAGGGATTGCTAGCAGAAGAGCTCCCCATATGGCATTTCTTGGCAATCCAGGAACTGGTAAAAAAATTCAAAAGAAGCCACCTTTTTTCTGTTACCATAGTCTGTTTAATTTGATTAATGATCAAAAGAATGCCATGGTCTACAATTACGGTAATACTGTTATATTGTTGCCCAACGGTGAATTGGGTTAGTATGGTACAATTAGAATCAGCTATGTGTTACTGAACATCTGATAGGGAGCTCTTGCTTCAGATGTGAACTGGGAGCATTTGCCTTGAAGTTTGGCTAAACATGTTTGTAAAGTTTGGGAACAGTTTCACTAGAATGAAGCTTAGGTAGATATATTTGCCGGAAACATCAATCCTCTGTGTATAATATTTCAATCTCTATTGCAGGTAAAACTATGGTTGCTCGAATTCTTGGAAAGCTGCTTCATATGGTTGGAGTTCTCCCCACCGACAAAGTTACCGAAGTTCAGCGAACTGATCTTGTTGGAGAATTTGTGGGGCATACTGGACCAAAGACTAGGAGGAAGGTATTTCTCCCCTCTCTCTTGTTAGAAAGGTTCTCAACTGCACGGTTTTCAGTTTAAGGGAAACAGTGAAACAAATTTTGAACTTGATTTTTTTACGTGTTATATCATACCTAATTAATTGTTACCATGATCTCATCTCAACAGATACAGGACGCTGAGGGAGGTATTCTTTTCGTGGACGAAGCTTACAGGTTGATACCAATGCAAAAATCCGATGACAAGGATTATGGTTTAGAAGCCTTGGAGGAGATAATGTCTGTAATGGACAGTGGCAAGATAGTTGTCATATTTGCTGGGTACTGTGAGCCAATGAAGCGTGTCATCGCCTCGAATGATGGCTTCTGTAGGAGAGTCACGAAATTCTTCTATTTCGAGGATTTCAGCACGACAGAACTAGCAGAGATCCTACATATGAAGATGAAGAACCCAAGTGAGAGCAGCTTACTTTATGGGTTCAAGCTGCACCCAAGTTGCAGCATTGAGGTCATTGGAGAGCTGATTGGCAGAGAGACCACCGAAGAGCGGCGGAAACAGATGAATGGAGGCCTTGTAGACACGCTGCTCATCAATGCCCGTGAGAACCTGGACCTACGCCTTGATTTCAACTGCATCGATGCTGATACAATGATCACAATCACGTTGGAAGACCTGGAAGCAGGGCTTTAGAAGACCTGGAAGCAGGGCTTCAGCAGATCTCCAGACAACGGCGGTTGCAGTGACTTGCAAATTCGATATGTTTCTATTGAAGATCTCAGGCTAGTATCCAAAAGATTATGTTATTGTCTCCAAAATTCTTCAACATTTTTGGCTATTCTTTCTGTTGTATGTATAATCTATTCATTGCTAGATTGGTGGCCTCCAGTAGCCGTGTAGCACTAAAATCCATGTAGTTCTCTTAGTTCCTATATTATTTCCTAGCGAGGATAAGCTGTGTATATACATTCGTTGCCAAATTGTTGCCTGTCTAGAGAAGACAAAAGATTTCTTCAGTACTAGTAGTTCATTCAATCTGTCCATTTATTTCCAGATCTTCTAAAAGGGTTTGGCATCTGTACATACCAGTACCGCATTTCTGTCAAATCTGGATTTCACGCAATAGGTGAACCAAACATTCAGACTTCATGCCTGCCTTTTCAGTGTGTAGGAGATGCAAAAACGGCAACTAACCTACTACCAAGATGCCAAATGACAAAGAATCATGTTTACTTCCAGTTGAGGTAATTGAAACATGAATGTTGACTAAAATTTACACCATCAGTTCTCTTTACCAATTCCTTCACGCCACGTTTTAATCTTTTTTTTTCGAGAATACAAAGGAGAACTGTGTATCATTGCATTAAGAAGAAAAATAGATTATCATTTTTTTACAACGCGGGCCATTAGGGGCACACCCACATTCCTAATCCCATTAGCTGGCCCAGTTGTGGCCATGTTCAGGGACAACTGCACGAACCAGGCATGTGATGACATTAATAACTTTATAAAAAGATAAGATTGTTCACATGCCTTTGAGCTGTGCTCAAGCAGTCAAGTGCATAAGCGTATCCATATACATCTCAAAAAATAAACATTCTTATTAGAAATGGCAAGGACCACATACAGGGGAGGCACAGTTTATACTGCAATCTCAAAAACAACGAAAGACTATCAGAGTATCAGGGCATCTCCATTTACTCCAAACCAAGTGCACAGTTTGAGTTAGTTCCCTTTCCACGCTGGAGATAAAAAATCTTAAGCACTGATGCTTGCGCACATCTAGATGCAGCAGTAAGAGGTCTCCCACTATAATAACACGAACGTTTACAAGCACATCTGTCATGGATCATATGGCTACAACAGTGGGACTGAGGCATACACTCATATAATCATAGTGTATCAGTACGATTTCAACCATATCTCGCCTCTGGATGTCAGGTTACAACTACAAGTACGGATCCTAGGTGCCGTAACTTGACCCTGAAAGACTCTTTGCTGGTTTTACAAAGCGGAAAGCACTCCAGCATCATAGCGTTATAGCTACATATGGCTCCAGAATAGTGTTGATCCCAAACATGCCTTCTTGCTCTACATTGTCTTTTGGTGAAATCCTTCTTTACATGCTTTAGATGCTACCATGATGCAACGGAAGTCTAGACTTCAGACATTGGCCCCATTTGAGTAGTAACTGAAAATAGTTAAGTTGGTTTCAGCAGAGCAACATTAAAAGGACATCAGGACCTGTCCATGTACAAATCCAGGATATGGCTACAGAAGAGAAATGTGTGATAACAAAGTGATCCATATTTTTGTTTCACTGTAATAGAATGATTGACTTGAAAATATTAGAGTTGTGCAAAGTATCACCTACCAGGGCTTCAGGAACTTGAAAATGAGAATGATTGACTTGAAAATATTAGAGTTGTGCAAAGTAACACCTACCAGGACTTCAGGAATGTGTCACATGTGGACGTGGATTGCTGAAGAAATATCTCAATATACAGTAGTTAGGCTTGTGCTTCACTGATCTCAAACCTTTCAGGAAGTTATTGCTGGAACCATTCATATAAGAAAACAATAACGTTCAAGTTCTTAAGGATTAGAGAGGAAGCTAAAGATATTGAAATATAAACACGACTGGATAATACGGGAGGCATGATGCCTTGTTAGCAAAGTAGTGAATCTGTGAATGCCACAATTACACACCTTCACAGTTTGATCAGTGGCTATCTTCAATATTTTGCATCAACAATTTACATAAGCCCAGGATGGACATCTTTTGACATATGTCAAACAGGTAAGGCTTTTTCAAAGAATCATTTTTCAAGAACAAAGAAGCCTGAATTAGTTGCTTTATGTGGATCACAATCAACACTCGTCTAGTGCCCATCAGCCAAGTTCACCAGTTTATTCATGATCAACATTTCCAATAGCCTCAAGTATAGATGAATATGTAATAAGATCATACTCGAACCCCAATGTATTCATCTCTTTCATCAACTTTGCTGCCTCCTCAAACATGCCAGCGTGACTCAAAGCACCAAGGACAGTATTATAAGAGACAGCATCAGGTCTTATTGCAGACTCTTTCATGTTAGAAAGCATCTCCATAGCACGATGAGGTCCACATGTTTTTGCCAGACCATTCAGGATAATATTGTAGGAGTTGATATCAGGAATACACCCATGCTCTTGCATTCTTCTCATTGTTGTAAGAGCTTCATCAAGCATGCCCTTTCTTGCTAATCCGGACATGAGAGCATTGTAAGCATAAACATCAGGAGTACAACCGAGCTGATTCATTTCCTCAAACATATTTATAGCATCATCAAGCCGTCCCGCCTTTCCTAAATGTTTTATCATCACTGCATATACCCGAGCACTGGAGGTGCCACAGTTTTCTTTCAGTTCCTGAAAAAGCTCACAGGCAAGATCATAGCGCTTAGCTTTTCCAAGAGCATCAATCAGGCTGCAATATGCCGCAGGACATGGAGGGAAGCCCTTTTCATCCATCTCCTCCAGTAGCATCATGGCCTTCTCTGTCCTGTTGGTTTTGCAGAATCCATCAATCAGGATAGAATAGGTGAATGAACTAGGGGAGATTCCACTTCCCTTCATTCTCTCAAACCACGATGGAACCTCAGAAGCATGAGATTTTGATTCAAAAAGTGCTTTTATTATTGTATTGTATGTCACAACACTAGGAATGCACCGCAACGTTTCCATCTCCTGAAACAGCTTAATAGCATCATCCAAACGACCAGCCTTCCCTAAGAAATTTATTATATTATTCATAACAATTGTGTCTGGCCTGCAGCCTTCCCGCTGCATTTCATGGAAAAAGTGATATGCTTCATCTATTCTCCCGGCTTTACCAAGGCCTCTGATCAATTCAGTGTAAGTAAACACATCTGGCCGGCAATACTGACACCTCATCTCCTCAAACAAACTCAATGCTCCATGAACATCGTCCAATTTGAAGAACAAAGCTATTAACATGGTATATATCTTAGCAGTTGGCTGCATTCCATTCTCCTTCATCTCATTCAACAACCGAATTGCTGAATCACGGCGACCGAGTTTACAGAAAGCAAAAATCAGTGCGCTGTATGTCACAGTGTCTGGGAAGCAATGACCCTCATTGCTCATCTCATTGTATAGTTCATGGACTTTCTCATATTGCCCCTCATGCATCAACATTATTATCATGCTGTTATATGCCTGTGCAGTTGGCTGGCACTTCCGTGCTTTGATTTGGTAGAAGATTGCAATTGCCTTGCTGATCATCTTAGCATTCCCCAGCATCCGAATTACCTCTGACAGCTCTGTCGGGGTGACAACACAAATGGGATTCCGTACCATTTCTTGGATCATCTTCCACATCTCACCATACTGCTCTACTACGTCCAAACAACGTATCAACGCCATGTATGTTGATGTATCATGCTCATAATTCCTCCTCTTTGCAGCCCATCTGAAGAACTGCATCTTCACGTTGACCCCAACATCAGTTTTCATAACCTCTCGTACCAACCAGTGATCAACTCTAAGCATGAGAACCTCCAGTGCCTTCTCAGCATCAGGGCCCCACTTGAAAATCTTGAGGATCCTAATGAACCTCTCATCCAAGACACGTACAGTGTGTGTGTATCTTGGTCCAACAGTTGCTATTGGCTCCTCACACTGACGTACTGGAGGATGAAACATCCTTACAATCTCACTTTCTGAAAGTAAAAAAATCAAGAGTGTTTAAACAGGGGGGGGGGGGGGGGGACATCAGCAAATACGTGGCATTTCGAACATCATTACAAAAGAAGTTTTTGCTTAAAACTACAAATAACAATGAAATGCGAGTCAAATTAATACCTCACTTCAGCTTCCGGTTTAATCTGGAAGGATAACTTGCGAGCTATGTTTGTTTGGTATTCATTCTAATTGATCTCTACTACTCGTAGTGTTAGAACATAGAAATGACCTCATTCATACTAATAACAAAGCAAAGTTCACACTATACATTACTAAATATCAACAGACGTATTTCCACCTCAATAATCCATAGACTCTGATTTAAAATTTTATCTCCTTTCGCAATTATTTAATTTGTGGTTGTGAATCCCCAGGAACTCCAATGGAACAAAAAATAAACAAACTACAAAACAACTTTACTACATATATGCTAACTCGCTACTTGCCATTAATAATGTTAGGCATTGCAGTGACATTTCAAATATCCATAGTTTTTATACTTTTAGATACAGCAGCTATTTGAAAGCATGTTTCCACCAACACAAATCTACATCCATCCCAACTTCATAGCACCACTACCACCACACTGCTTTCAATTCCGTCTTAGCTCTATGAATCCTACCTCACTTAGATCAAAGTAGTGCCACTAAAAATCCATGCGAAACCCAAAACAAGTTCTAAATACACCCACACACCGATGAGCCAGCGTGCTAACACTCTTCACACTTTCTCGAAAGCGAGCGAGGAACCGAAATAAGTGAAGAAAATAAAAATACGCGGCGCACCTGTTTGCTTGAGCCTACGAGCGAGGCACGGCGACGAGGATATCCCACGGGCCGCGAAAAGCTGTGCGCCGCGGCGCGCCATCTCCGGCCGCCAGCCTGCGGCGGCGGCGGTGGCTCGAGGAGGACGACGACGAGGTCACAGGCCAGTGCCTAACGGGCTAAGCAGCACAGTACACTGCGCAGTGGGCCCACTGAGAGGTTGGAGGCGTCAGGGTTTAGGCTTATGGGCCATCGTCGAGCCCGACTCGGATTGGGCTTACTTGCCATTGACGACCCGCTCGGCCCATAAAGAGGCCTGGAACTCTCGAGCGGCTCGTATCGGCGAGGGTTTAGGCATACGAGGTCTGCTCCGACTCCGGTGGTCTGCTCCGACTCCGTTCGCGACCGGGACGCGATCCCCTTCCTCTGGTCGCCGCCCGTCGCCGCCGCCGCCCGCCGCGATGCCTCGGTGAGTTCTTCCCTCTCTTGGATAGCCTCCCCGGAGCGGATAGGTTGTACATCGGCCGTGGTGCGATGGGGATGTGAGGGGGCGGGGGCTGTAGGGTTTGGATTTGGATTTGGATTTGAAGCCCTAGACTAGATTAGGCGCTTCATGGTTTGAGAACAAGGCTTTCTGATTTCCTCATTCCCCATTGGCTCTAAGATATTTTGGGTGGAATACGTTGTGGTAGGATTTGGGGTTTGTGCAGGAGCAGAGCGTGGGGTCTGTGTTTCCTCGCCGCCGGCGCTGCTTAGCTGATACCGTCTCTCAGGGTGCTATCTTGTGGAATATGTCCCGTTTGATGTTTACCTTCTCATATGTTTGTGCTTATTTCTTGTTCTTGCCTTGCAGGTATTACTGCGACTACTGCGACACCTACCTCACCCATGACTCGGTTAGTGTCTTGCTCCCTTCGATGTTTCTAAGGCTAGGGACAGGTAGCTGGTTCTTTAATTTTGTTGCATGTTTCCTTATGATGACACCCAGTGACCTAATCTAAGCACAAGTGACACTGCTGATATAAACTTTCATCAACATAAGCTAGAGAAGAGTTTGCTGTAGCGGGCTAACAGCTACCAAATATTTGGGTTTGGAGGATTCAGGATTATATTCATGAGAGCTCTTTATGTCACTTGGTTTCATGTTTGTTCGTCTCAGTAGCTCAATTCAATTTGCTTGCCGAGTCCCTAGGTATTATTTTCTGCACAGTATGTCCCTTGAGATAATTGATGTTCACTATAGACTGCAAGAGAATGGCGCGTCCTTCTTTTTGCGTATCCATACATTGAATAACCTATTCAACTATACATAATGTGCAATGAGATATTTGCAACCTGCAGCCCT
Source organism: Panicum miliaceum (assembly GCA_032594955.1). Lineage (NCBI taxonomy): Eukaryota > Viridiplantae > Streptophyta > Magnoliopsida > Poales > Poaceae > Panicum > Panicum miliaceum. The sequence continues at coordinate 40,340,025 of CM064061.1, read as the reverse complement.
CTTGACTTTCAGAATTTCAATTTCTGGTCATCCTTTTAGACTGTAAGATAGCATAGCAGTGTTTTCAACATACTTCTGCAAACTGTATAAATTCAACAATGCGTATCAAGTCCTGTCCTTTGCTACCGTGTATTCTGTTTTTTGTCTTCTCTTTTTGGAGCATGAATTATTAACTACTATGTAAAATATTGCAGCCATCTGTCCGTAAGCAACACAATGCTGGATACAAACACAAGGTATTTTTTTTTTCTTGTATAATCTCCGTACTTGCATTTTATAATTATTCCTATTCATCTACTGAACCTTATTTGAAACATCTTAGGCGAATGTTCGAACATACTATCAGCAATTTGAGGAACAGCAAACTCAAAGTTTAATTGATCAAAGAATCAAGGAACATCTCGGACAAGCTGCAGCTTTTCAAGTAGGTGCCCCTTTCAACCAACATCTGCTCTCGTTCCCAGGAGCCATGGCCCGCCCTCGCCTTCCAATTCTGCCAACCCCTGGCATGCCTCATGGATTCCCTCAAGCACCGGGTGCACCATTGATGCCAGGAATGAGGCCCCCAATTTTACCAGCTCCTGGTGTTCCAGGTAACTACTACTGATCATGATTGCTAGTATCTATTATGATTTCTACTATTTGTTCATGGCCTATAACTTAAAAATTATGCCTCTTCTCCTTATTTTGATACTGATTTCTTCATTGAAGATAAACATAATGGCATGTTTTCATGTCTGTAATTAGCAGAGCGAAACATTGAAAGAAAGTAAGAAGCGCTAGTTGTTTGTTATAACCTAGTTCTAGTTCTTCTGCATGTATCCATTAATTGAATTCATGTTGCTTAAGCGCAGTGGTTCATAAGATTGTATGCCATATCTTGGTTGAGTTTTGGTTTATTTTTACCAATCCTGATTTGTAGTTACTAGTAACTTTAAGGGATCTCTTCACAGACCCACTAATTTCCAACTCCGCATTTTCTGTAAGAAAACAAATATATGCGAACTGTTCTGTACAGAGTTTCTAGGAAGAAAGAAACTGAAATATTCCCCAAGAAATCACCTTTTTTTTTCCTTTGCTTAAGCAATTGATCAAGTGATTTTCTGATGAGTGTAGATCTAAAATGGTAAAAAGTTAGGCTATGATATTCTCTGTTTCTACCTGTAATTTTTTATTTCTATATTAATAAACGGATTGCGTATCTGTGTTTATGCAAATGAATTGTTAAGCTACAGATCATATCAACCGAATGTTATTAGCATCCTTACTAGTCATGAATAGCTTATTGTTGTACCTTTCCTGTCTTTCACCTTTTGTCTACATCAATTATCAAAAGATTGCAGTCTAATGGGTGAAAAAATTATAGCTGCAAGGGTTCAGCTGAGAGATATAATATAGCTTGATGTTATCACTTTGCACAGTTGATCAGTTGGCATATACGCTGTGCTCTTTAGAAGAGTTTCCTTTAATTTTTTCAGTAAAAGCCCTTGATCTTCTGATACATTTTACTTATTTAAACCAAACAATGGCCTGTTAACACTTTTCTGAAATGTTTCAGGTTATCCTGGTGGCCCACCAGCCATGCAGCAACCAGGCGCCTCACCAACCATGCAGCAACCAGGCGCCCCTCCTGGCTCCATGCCACAACCAGGCGCCCCACCTGGTTCTGTTCCGATGCAGATTGCTCCTCTCCCAAGGCCTCCAACACTACCACCTCCAACATCTGGGGTCCCAGGAGCCCCTATTCCTAACAGCGCAGCACCTCCAGCCATGTACCAAACAAATCCACCACCACCTGCAGGCCCGACTTCTGGTGCTCCCCCGGCTCCACCGTCTGCTCCGCAGCCTGCATTCTCCTATGCGCAATCATCTGAGGGCAACCACTGATTCTGTTCCTCAGGCATATGAAGTATGCGCAGAAAGGCTACTCATTTGAACGTTTGGTGGTGCCATCGTTTAACTGAGACCATTTTGATAGGTCTGTCGCTTGAAGATGAGGGATTGTTGAGAAAAGCTTCCTATCAGAGTGTATTTGGTGCGGTTGGGGGCTAGTTGATGTAAGTTAACTATGTAATCGACTGAAGTATATTAATTTCAGAGAGACGCTTGAAAGTCAAAACTAGGTTTTCTGTGGCATGCGATGCTTGAACATATCTACATGTTGTAACTCGTCAGTATTCATTTCCTGAGATAAGCTTGCTTAATGCCCCCTTTACCAGCAAATGTGCACTTAGTGTTAAATGCTAGATACCCCAAGATATGGTATTTTGCTGTTGCATCAGGCTATGGGCGTTAAGAGGGCACGAACCTCTATCCCGATCTTGAGCTACAGATAATTTTCCTGTTCAATTCTTGCCAGGCAGAACAGGATGGCCAGGAGTCAAGGACCATATCGTTTACTCATAAGCAACGATAAGGTTTATCTTAAGTAGAACGATGGCCACGCAATTTCAGTTCTTAAATCATATGGTGACAACAAAACACAGAATTTAATAAAAAATTGCCGATTGTGAGCAACTAAAAAGTCACACGGTTTGTATTAGTATGTCAGAAAGGTAGCACTATTTTCCATATGGGGAACTCAAGAAAGAGCAAATAACGAATAAGTATAGCCTTTAGCCCTTTACTTTATTGCTGCAGGAAATTCATCGATGGTACGATGTGTTGTTTATTATTGCCTTCCAACTGGAGACTCATGCAAAATCCACTTATTACAGATTTACAGTACACTATCAACAAATACAAAACATGTAACGTTTGCTCTTCAGAAATTTGATCACTATTTTTCCCTCAACCACAAATGCAATTATCACAGCTTGCCTTCAGGTTGCGTGCAACCCCAAATTAGCTGGTCTCCGCAAGGTAAGCAAATGAATGAAACTAAGCTCCCAACAACCAAATGACATTATGATCTGCAACTGAGGGACTTTACATTCCTTATGAAGGAAGAAATCCTGTTGGGGTCTTTACGGATACCGTCAGGGGCACATATGCCACTGCTAACGTCAACTCCATTTGGTTTCAGAGCAGAAAAGGCTTGACAAACATTATCTGCATGAAGTCCTCCAGCTAATAGCCATCCATTCTTGCTTTTGACTGTCGGCATTTGGAACCTCTGCCAGTTGAATCCCTTTCCACTGTAAATGAAAAGTGGTCACGTTAGTTATATATGTTTTGGATAAGATCCAAGAGAACTTCTCTACTGACAACAGAGTAAGGAATGACAAGATAAGACTGCAAAGTAATGCAATCAAATATGGCTGCTGAATTTAGTGAGCATTAACATCCAAACACTTATCGGTTGTCTCAACTTTATCTCATTTCGGTTAGAATCAAACATTTCCTCATTCTAAAGAACAATTAGAGCAAATTTTAGCACAAGGAACAACAACACAAACAAAATTTATTTAATTAGGATTCAAGAAGCAATGAGAGTAAGATCCAACCTTCCGCCTTTTGCACTGTCCACTAAGAACCAATCAAGTGCATATTCCAAAACAGGAGGAGAGTTGATTAGTTTTCCATCTTCATCAGCATTTAGTACATAAACAATGCGGTTATTCTTGGAAAGAGTATGAACCAATGCGCGAGATTCATCTCCATGGAGCTGCATATGGGAAATTGAAGAAAATTGTACATTATATTATAGTCACTGCTGAAATAGCATAGCAGCACATGGTATATTACAACCAACATTTATAAGTCATACCTGGATAAAGTTAAGGTCACATGAATCAGACACTCGTAAGATAGTATCTTCATCATCATCCACAAAGACACCAACTGATTCGGCACCATAAGATTGTGCAACTCTTGATATTTCTTTTGCCTCAGATAACGAGACGGAGCGTTTAGAGTTAGGCCATAGTATCATGCCGATAAGTTTAGCTCCAGCCTCTACAGCCATTTCTGCATCTCTAGCTGATGTGATGCCACACATTTTGACTACAGGATGGAGCTTGCTGGCATCTCCATGACTTGCTGATGAAGGTAAGTTGGTTTCAAAATGATATCTAGTTTGTTTTATTCCCATGCATGCCACTTTTACTCGAGAAAATCTTGGAAGTCCTGTGTGGGAAAAAGACAAGGTAAAGTGGTAGTGTAAATAAAAGGAAGTGAATTGAAGCAATATTCATACAGAACCACATCATTGCTGACAGATCTTAGTAAATACTAACACATGTCACGAGAAACTAAAATCATTGATTTGTTAGTTACTATAATAAGTAATTTTCAGACAGAAACAAAACAAATCAAGACCGGTTCAGATGTACTTGGTGAAGTTGAGCAGACAAAATGATTTGCTTGCGCTACAAATGTGCAGCCATTTTCTTACATACAATGGACACATACAACACTACAACAGTAAACCTAGGCTTGCAGTCTCTTCCAACTAGCCCTTCTCTTAATTCCTTGGGATAAATTGTTGGGTTTTTTTCCTTTTCCAGAACCAATTTTGTAGGATGAGAAATTACATGAACATGTCATTTCTATCAAATAGAATGTAGAGAAAAAAATTAAAGAAACATTTTTATCAAATAATAGGGCACGACTACAAATGCTCACCATTGTTATGTACTAAAGGAAATTGTTGATAGCGTCTTGCAGAGATTGGCGACGCCATTACTGCGAGGGCATAAATGAGAAAATAAAAGGGATTAGCACATCACGAATTGATCGTTTGGGGAAACGGAGTGTATCAGAAGTTCAGAACGGAAACCGAATATATCAGAAGCTTAGCAGATAAGAAAATAGTGTTTCAGATGCCCGCCCCTCCGATACATTCCCACCCTGACGAATCGGTCAGAGAGCAGACAAACCCCAAAATTGTTGGAAAATGAAGTACAATCAGGGGCGGACCCAATAATTTTTGAAAAAAATCGAAGTTAGTAGGTAAAATCCATGGTCAGATCTTAATACAAATAGCACCGTTAGGGGGTTTGGGTGTTCGATTTGCACAGCAGGACAGGAACGGAAGGGAAAGGCGGACATACCTTGTCGGCCGGCGAAGCGTCCAACGATGAACTGGCAAGGACGGCGCCACTCCCCTGTCGTCGCCGCTTGGAAGGAACGCGGCCGAGCGAGCGAGCGAGCGAGAGAGAGAGCGCGAGCGGAGAGGAGGCAGGGGGACTTCCGTGCGGCGCTCTTCGCTTTTTTCTCTCCACCTAGCACGCACGTGCGACCCGCACATAATTTAGGCTATATTTGGATCTCCGGACTAAATGGAAGAACAATATATTTGGACTAAGTAGTTTACGCAGATGGAATTCATATAAAATAATCTTTAGTTACTACCATGTGTATAATGTTAAAAGTGAAAAAGGTAATAAATTGGAGAGATATAATAAATGGAAGAGAGAGATCAATCTTTTCACTCTAGAGCCGGTGCATTTCGGCTCGTTTGGTTGGATCACATCTACAAAATATTATTTGACCGTTCGATTAGAAATGGACGGTACAAATATCAAGATTTGCCACTCCTACGGCGCGTGCGCTAGACACGTTTTCTTGAGACAGCCGAGAGAAATCCAGTTGCATACGGCACCGTGCGTATTGAGGAGACACGTTTCCTTGAGACAACGGAGAGAAATCCAATTGCATACGGCACCTTGCGTACCGAAGACTCCCTTCACACTTCACTGCTTCACTGTTCTGCTCGATTAGCCTGAAGGCTGCTGGTCGCTTGTGCTTGCCGTGGCTTGCAGCCTGGAGCGTGCCCACGGCGAGGCAGAGCCCCAGCGGACGCTTAGAGCGTGCGGCCGGCCGCCCTCGCCGCGAAGCCCCCGCGCGGTGCGGCGCACATGGGCTGGGTCGGATGGTCGCAGCGCTTGCCACTGTCCGCCGCGACGTCGGCCAATCCGCGTCGCCTCCTGCACGCTAGGGTTGGGGGGTCAGGCGGCCGAGCAGCTAGGCGCGAGCGGGGTTCGGGAGTCGGGAGTCGGGATGGCGGACGCGAGCGGGGTTCGGGAGTCAGGGGACCGTTGGTCTCCAACGAGCTGCAGATGCGAGCTGCGGCAGCTGCTTCGTTGGACCCTGTCTGTGAGCGGCGTGGGCGGGCCGCCGGCCTCTGGTTCCTTCTGGCCGTCGGCGGCGCGAGGTGGCCGGCCACCTGTCCCGCGCGGGCGGCGCGTGCTGCAAGCCACAAGGCTAGCCGCCTGGCCCTGGCCGCGATTAGCGCGTACAAGCTATCTGCAAATTTTGCATCTCATGACCCGATGGAGAAGGAGGTGAGCCGCGCGACCCGATGATGGTGACTGCCCCTCCCAGCGCGTGGCGGAGGAGGCACGCGACACTGGTGAGGCGCTGCCCCCCCCCCCCCCCCCCCCCCCGCTGGCCCACAAGCGCACTGGCTGTGAGGCGCCGCCCCTCCCCGCCCACTGCCGGCGAGGCACGCACGATTGGTGAGGTGCCGCCCCTCCCCACCAGCCCACCAGCGTGCGCGGGTGGCGAGGCCTTCGCCGCCTAGGCCGCGGCCGCTCGTCCCCGCTGGATTTCGCCGCCCGCGAGTCTCTCTCTGCCCGTCCTCATCCCTCCTCGCTCAAGCCATGGACGCTCATGCTCGCCCATCCCCAACCGCGGCCGCTTCGACGTCGCCCGTCCCTATACCCAACTACGGCAGCGCTAGTGCCGCGCGTCCCCGCAGCGTCCGCGCGACCGGCGGGCCGAGCGTGCGGCCGTGCGGGCACCGCTCGTCCTCGGCCGCGGTCACAAAGGCCCGGGTGCCGCGCGCCTCCGTGCGACCGGCGGGACGAGCGTGCGGCCTTGCGGGCCACACCCGTCCTCGGGCATTACTTCACCCGGGCCTTGGTCCATGCGTCGTACAGCGCGACGCTCTCCCTCTGCATTACGCAACCAGGAATTTGATCTAAGATAGTTGGGATTGTTGTTGCACAGCTGTTCAGAATACACAGAACTTCGATTGTGATTTTATTTCATCGTTTTCACGGATTTTGATCTAATGAAGCTCAGCTTTGGCATCACACATTGCTGCAGCTAATGTCGTGCTGTTCTTTCTGCTTGCTGTATTTGGTGGATCCATAAAATCTGATTCTAAAATCTATGGATCCAAACAACACTATTCAGATTTTAGTCATAATCCAGATTTGAGAATCCATCCAAAATTCAAGATTCCAAAATCTAATATGGCTTCCAAACAGGACAGATTTTAGTCAGAGAGAAGAGAAGTGCTACGAAGGCGACATGGAAGAGATAGATGTACTTATAAAGCACTTCATGAGAAAAGGAGAATCGCAGGATATGCACATGCCAACATACAAGAATCGCAGGATATGCACATGCCAACATACACATACTTAAGACACTACGTTAATTTTATATTGGTACGTCATCGGGATGATTACTCAAGGTAGAGGATAATCAAATCCAATAAAAGCAGTTTCATGCTCACCAATACGCTGAAATAAACTATAACTATATCATCTAAATCTAATGCTACATTACACATGCTAAATAACGGGTCATAACCGCGCGCTTCGGCGCGCCTAGTACTTGTTTATTTCTTACGGGCTGCCCATATGCATATGGGTACCCTATACTATGGCCTACTATATGGACTAATTGCACAATATATTTAGGTAGGCTTGAATAATTGTTTATTCACTATGGACTTCTTTTGAGCAACATCGTGGTCATCAATTAGTCCCGTCATATAGGATATTTAGACACCAATTAGAAGTATTAAACGTAGACTAATTATAAAACCGATTGCATAAATGAAAGCTAATTCGGGAGATAAATCCATTAAGCCTAACTAGACTAGTTAGTTTAATGGATTCATCTCGATAATTAGCCGCGACTTATGCAATTAGTTTTGCAATTAGCCCTTATTTAGTATATCTAATCGGTGTTAAAAGAGAGGACTAAAGTTTAATCCATAGAATCCAAACACCCCGTTAAGAAACCTAATTAGATTTTAAGTCAAATGAGTATTTAATTAAATATTAATTAAATTAGTATTCAAATAAATTCTACAAATAATATGACAAACATCACTGCTATCTCTTAGCTTAGGTGGACACAAATCAAATGCATCAGAAACGGACTACAACGGATAATTGGGAACAAATTATATGCATTATTTCTCTCGGTGGAATCAAATTTTCCAATCATAGTGTCGGTGTTTTACCGGCAAGCCTACCTAAGATACCCTAAGGTAGTAGACTTGTGGTTAGGGTGTCGCCGAGATCAGGAATTCGATGGTGCAAGGAACATAAAGGTTTAGACAGGCTCGGGCCGTAGTATGCGTAATACCCTACGTCCTGTATGGTTTGTATTGTCTTGGGGTTATGGGATTGTTTGGAGGGGGTCCCTGTCCGCCGTTATATATCCTGGGGGGACAGGGTTACATGAAAATCCTGGTCTGGTACGAGCTTAGGAGTCCTAACCGAGTACTCTCGGGTAGTTTACTTCTGTACCGACTAGTTGTACTTACATACGAGTACTTTACAGTATGGATAAGGTATGGGACATGCCCCACCCTTTACTCTAGAATATTCTATGCCACGCGTGCAGTCCCGTTGCCCCAGGTCTGACAAGCCCCTGAGCTCTTCGAGTACTTCTTGGAAGTCATCCTTCGGTTTCTACTGAAACTCCGTCTTGAAGGTGTCTTTCGAGTACTTTCCTTGGCTGCTCGAGGCTATGAGGTGCTCTAGCCCCAAGTACTTTTAAGTATTTTCCTTCTATGGGGTGCGATGCAAATCGCACTCCATATGGAGTAGCCCCCGAGCCTTAGGTTGAATCGAAGAATCAGGCTGAGGGTCCCACTAGTCAGTGTTATGTACAAAATATGTACCCGCTGGCTATTTAACCACGCGGTTACTCTAGGGTTTTTACCCTTTCACTTTCTGCCTTAGCCATTTCGCTCTCTCACCCTCCTGTGCCGTCAGTCACTGTTAGATCTAGGGTTTGAGAGCCCCATTGAGCCCGTCCTCCATCCCCAGCCAAACTAGTCGGAAAATCCATCCACTCCATCACTGAGTCCTTGCGCCCCTCTCTCGAAGCCCCCGAGCATATGCGAGTGAAGCGGCTCGTGATATTCAAGATGGGCAACAAGAAACAAGCGTCTAAGGGGAAGAAGGAGGAGTCGACCACCGACGATAGGGAGAGAAGTAAGTGCACCCGTGCTAATCTTCTTAACTTAGCTGCTCAAGGTCTTCTTCAATCAGAGGAAATGGTTCAGTGGAAACCTTCCTTCCGCCAGTTCGTTTCGCAAGAAGATGTAGATCAGATTGTAATCTTCGAGCATTTTGTCGAAAGGGGATTGGCCCTCCCCGCATCTGATTTCTTCTGCGGCCTCCTTTATCATTGGGGTATTCAGATCCATCATCTGAACCCTAACTCTATCGTCCACCTCTCCATTTTTGTTCATTTTTACGAAGCTTTTCTTGGTGTCGAGCCACATTTCGATCTTTTCCGCTACTTCTTCCATCTCCGCCAACAACCATCTGAGGAGAGGCAGAACCTTGTTGGCGGAGCCGGAATCCAATTCAAGCACGGGAAGGGGAAGGAGTATATTGAGTACTCGCTCCCCACAAACCACTCGGGTTGGAGGTCCCTGTGGTTCTACATTGGAAACCATCAAACCGCACTGCCCGAGAGAACTCTAGGGAAGGCAGTGTGGAGGCCCGAGTGGAATAAAAAGTTGAATCCCAACCAACTGCTGCAAATCAATGAACTGCTCGAGCTGATTAGCAAGCAGAAGGAATCAGGTGTAACCGGCGTGTCCGTCATGGCCTCCATGTATAAGAGGCGTATCATGCCACTACAGAAGAGGTGTCTATATGGATTCGAGTACTTAGGGAGTAACGATCCATCTCGCCTTTCCGCAGAAATTCTTCCTTCGCAAATGACTCTTGACCGTGTTCGCCGAGTACTACTCGATGCGAACACGGTACCTTACGTCCTGAAGCTTTTCAGTGCGGTGAATCCGCCGAAACCCGTGAGTAATTTATCTGATTACTTGCAGAACTTGTGAAGTATCACTGAGTATTGACTTGTTGTCGTTATTTTCTGTAGGGGCACACTGATCTGTATCGTTGTCCTACTCCAAATCCTGACGTGCCTCGGGCGGATCACCTCAAGCCAAGTGCGTTCCAGATGCTCAAGACTAGTCGTTTAGACCGTGACCCCTTAACTGATGATGAAATGACGGATTCTGACGATGATCTTCCTTTGGCAGCTTTCTTGAAGAAGTCTGGCAAAGAATCGAGTAGCAGCATGGAGATCCCGAGCCACCAACCAAGCCACGGGTGAGCGTGAGGAAGCGTAAGCTCTCCATCGCCAGCCTATCAGATGACAACCCAAGGTAAATATGATCCTCGAGTACTTTCCTTGACAATTTTGATGTTCTTTGCTGAGTTTTCCTCTGTTCAGTTTGCAGTCCGCCCGCCTCCCCCCTGTCCAAGCATTCCAAGGACGGGGGAAAGTTAGGCCCTACTAGGGATGATGCTGCACCAGTGGTCGACGTCCAGCCTGGTGCAGCGGACCCTTCCGCTGTTGATGTTGTGCCGAGCCCTAGCAACCCGATCCCGGCGAGTGCTCCGGAGGCTCAATCAATGGAGCCTGCTGGCGGCTCGGGGAAGTCGGGTACCCGGGGCCCCCGACTTATACAACTGAAGAAGGTGGTGACCAAGAGATCCTCCACGTGAGTCTTGAATACTTAGACTTGAACTGTTTTGTAATTCATCTTATCGATAGTTGATATGACTGTCCTTTGTCCAGCCCTTCCTCTGCTCTGAGCTTGGGGGAGCCTGCGATGCCCCGGTTGCCCAAGCCCCCGAGTCTGGGAAGGACACAGATGTTGCAGCGTTGGAGATCGGCGCTGCTCGTCCTCCTCCTCCCCCTCCTCCGGCCACCGATGTCGAGGCGGAGAAAGAGTCCGAGCTGGAGCAAGCGGAGCCGGAGCGGATGGAGGTGGAGACCCCTGCGCCCAGACTACCTGAAGGTGAGCCCATCCTGCCTCCTCCGTCTCCTAGTGCCAATCTGCCCGAGGCTAGATTAGTGACTGCAAGTGGAGTGGCAGACGAGCTGCCTAGGGAGTCCGACGCAAAGGACGCCCATGCTGCAGGTACTTCGGGCCGTGGCACCAATACAGTCGAGGCCACGGGAACAGAAGGCCCTGGCACGGAGGATGATGGCGCCGCAAGCGCCTCAGGAACCAGTGCAGATTCAGCCGAGAAAGATGATCTGTTGGTGACGCCGTACGGCTGGCAACACACCATCGCGACAGATTTAATTGATGACCCTTATCTGACCAAGGAGAAGAGAAAACAAATCCAAGGTGTCTTCAAGGACTTGTACGAGTTCACCACTGTAAGTTTTCTTCTTCCTCGAGTAGTTTTCTTCATCCCCTGTTTCACTTTGAGTGGTGATAATTGCTATACTCTGCTTTGTAGAACCTGATGAACCGATCCCAGGAGAAGTCTGAGAAACTTAAGTTCATTGAGGACGGCCATCGTAAATTGGCAGAAAAGGATGAGCGCATTCGCGAAGAAATCCGGAAGAGGATCAACCTCCGCAATGAGCTCGATCAGTTGAAGAAAGAGCGCACTCAAGAAACTTGGCTCCTTAAAAATGAAATCCAGAATCTTGAGAAGGAAAAAGCCGAGCTTGTTGAAAAGAAGAAGAAGATCTCCAAAGCGCACAAAGGTAACTTGTCACCTTGTCTTTTTGTCTTTGATTCGTTGTTTGTTCGAGTAGGTTCTGAAACTTCTCGAATACTTCTTCTTTTTCTCTTGTGCGCATAACTGAAATTCACTTTGGAAAAGAAAGAAAATATGATTATAGATCTGAAGAACCTTATTTACCGTGGCGCAGATGACGTTGAGTGCCTTGAGAAGATCCTCCAGGATAAAGACGTCCAATTCCGCGATGCCATGCAGCCGATCAAGAATATGCTTGAGGAAAAGGATGTTATCCAAAAAGAACTTGAAGAATTCAAGGCTGCTGCGCAGGCTGTCGTGGAGAGGGTGGAGTTTCCGATAGAAGGTGATGCTGGCGAGCTATGATTGTTAGAGAAGCTTCGTGCGACTCCTCAGAAGGTTTCAAGCTACATCTCGGAGGCCACCAGGACCTACAGAGCTCAGGCGCTCACGTTGGTGAAGTCGTACTGGCCCAAGGCGAAGCTTGAACTACTCACTGAAGGCATGGTGGCTGACTTCTCTGTTGAGCAATTCACGAAGTTCCGTGAAGAAGTCGAGCCCCTTGCTGACAAGATAGCTGAGAGCCTGGAGCAAGAGGATTAGTAGGAAAGACAAGGTGTCATGATGAACACTTATGCCACCTATTGATATGCAAATAAATTTGCCTAGTTGATCTTTCTTCAGCGTATATCTTTGTGTGATGTTTGCTGGTACAATCGTAGGACTTAGAGTAGTTGGAGACGTTTGGGTTAAGCTACTACAAGAGCATCGGCTTGGATGTAGTCAGTAACTTGACGTTCTGTAAAAGTGCTCGTTGAGCAAAAGGACTTAGCCTGGATTTACTCGATCATGCGGTACGCTAGGTTAGCCTGGCAGTTTGAGATCTTGAACAGTTACGTTGTTAACGTCCCGCTTATAGCATGAAAATAACGTGGCCGTGTGATGGGCTTGGTGACCCCTTCGGCGGGTGCCTTAACGCTCTCTTTCGAGTAGTCGTAGCAGCGGCCTAAACTGTGAGAGTACGTCGAGTACTCTGCCTTATAGGTTGTACTAGACGTACGTACTCATGGCGGAGCCCCCGAGCATAAGCGAGCTAAGTACAAGTATTCGTGGCGGAGCTCCCGAGTATAAGTAGTCGAGAAAACATATAAACTCGTGGCGGAGCCCCGGAGTTTAATATAGGCAAGAAAACATATAAACTTGTGGCAGAGCCCCCGAGTTTAATGTAGGCGAAAAAATGTAAGAACTCGTGGCGGAGCCTCCGAGTTAAAACATGCAGAAAGTAGCCGAATTACGGCAAAATCAACTCTTTATAAAAATGCTGACTTGCAGCGAGCGAATTGCCTTTTCAACTTCTACTAGGCGTAGAATTTTTTGAGATTCTCTATGTTCCAGGAGTTGGGAACTTCCTGGCCATCAGGGTACTGCAGGCGATATAACCCTGGTCTTGTGACTTCAGACACGATGAAAGGACCTTCCCACCGTGAATTAAGCTTGTGGAGCCCAATTTCATCCTGAATACGGCAAAGGACCATGTCACTGATATTAAACGACCGCTCTCGCACATTGCGATCGTGATAGCGCGGATGCCTTGCAGATAACGGGCTGACTGAACGAGGGCACTACATCTGGCTTCATCTATAGTATCCAGTTTCAATTGCTGAGCTTCATCCGCCCCCTCTTCGTCATACATCTCGACTCTGGGAGAGAGCCACATAAGATCCGCTGGGAGTATAGCTTCGGATCCGTAGACTAGGAAAAAAGGGGTATGTCCTGTGGCTTTCGATAGTTGAGTTCGAAGCCCCCAGACAACATGAGGCAACTCATATATCCACTTGCCACCCTTTTTGCTGTTCTCATCGTAGAGTCTCTTCTTTAGGCCTTCCAGAATCAAGCTGTTGGCCCGCTTGACTTGTCCATTGGCCCTCGGGTGTGCGACTGACACGTACTTCACTTCAATCGTGTTGTTTTCGCAGAATTTCCAGAACTGGTTTGCCATGAAGTTTGAGCCCAGATCTGTGATGATGGTGTTGGGGTAGCCAAAATGGTTCATAATATCCGAGATGATGTCGACTGCCCTGTCTGGGGTGAGCTTGGTAATCGGCTTGTATTCGATCCATTTGGTAAACTTGTCGATGGCCACCAATACATGTGTAAAGCTTCCTGGAGGTGTAGTCAGAGGTCCAATCATGTCGAGGCTCCAGCATGCGAAGGGCCATGAGGGCGGTATGGTGATGAGGTTGTGCGTGGGACGTGAGACTGTTTGCCAAAAAATTGGCACTTCTGGCACTTTCATACGAGATGCTCAACATCAGAAACTGCTGTTGGCCACCAATAGCATGCCCTGTAGGCCTTCCCGACCAATGTCTTGGACGCTGCATGGTTTCCGTATGTACCCTCGTGTATCTCGAGTAGTATATTGCGGCCCCATGCCCTGGGAACACATTTCATGAGTACTCCTGTGCTTGCTCCATGCTTCTAGAGCTTATCTCCAATGATGACAAGCCCCTTGCTGCGCCTCATGATGCGTATTGCTTCTGGGCTTTTGTTTGTTACCCTAGGGGGTAGCTTCTTCTCGTTGATGAAATCGATGAAAGTCCCCTGCCAATCGACCTCCGACATCATGACCTCTCGGCCGGGGTCCGAGGATCCCAAACCGGTGGTTGCTTGATTCATGGCCTTGATCGACGGTTCTTTGAGTTCCTGGACAAATACCCCTGCTGGGACTTGTGCTCGAGTGGATCCAAGCTTGGAGAGTACATCTGCTCCAACATTGTTGTCCCGGATGATGTGATGAATCTCCAGGCCATCAAATTTGTTCTCCAGCTTGCGCACTTCCATAACATATGCGTCCATCTCCTCCTTTGTGCAGTCCCACTCTTTGTTGACTTGTTGCACGACTAGCAGCGAGTCGCCATACACGAGTAGTCGTTTGATACCTAGTGAGACTGCCAGGCGGAGACTGTGAAGTAGCGCTTCATACTCGGCCTCGTTGTTGGTCACTTTCCAAAGGATTTGTAAGACGTACTTGAGTTGTTCACCCTTTGGAGAGATGAAAAGTACTCCTGCCCCACCGCCAACGAGCTTGAGCGAGCCATCAAAGTACATTGTCCAATGCTCTGGGCAGCTGGCTGGGGTTGGTACTTGATTTTCCCGCCACTCAGCCATGAAATCGACAAATGCTTGGGATTTGATGGCTGTCCTTGGCTTGAAGTTTTTTGAAAGAGCCCCCAGTTCTACTGCCCACATGGATATACGACCAGTGGCATCCCGGTAATGGAGTATATCCGCCAACGGGAAATCAGTAACAGCTGAGATCTTGTACTCATCGAAGTAGTGGCAGAGCTTCCTTGATGTTATGAGTATTGCATAGAGTAGTTTCTGAATTGAAGGATAGCGGACCTTAGATTTAGAGAGTACTTCGCTGATAAAATAGACTGGCCTCTGCACGCCAAATGCGTGGCCTTCCTTGTTTCGCTCCACCCCAATTGTTCTGCTGATCACATGAGTAGTTGCTGCAATGTACATCAGTAGGTTCTTCCCTGGACGTGGTGCTGTGAGGATAGGAGGTGACTGCAGGTGTTCCTTGAGGTTCTGCAAAGCTTGCTCAGCTTCCTCCGTCCAGTGGAACTTGTCTTTCTGCTTTAGAAGCTTGAAGAAGGGAAGGCCCCATTCTCCATGTCGTGAGATGAATCTGTTTAAGGCCGCCATGCACCTTGTTAGCTTCTGCACGTCCTTGATCGTTGCTGGAGCCTTCATGTTGGTGATGGCGGTAGTCTTCTTCGGGTTAGCTTCAATCCCTCTATGACTGATGATGAACCCGAGTAGTTTCCCGGATGGTACGTCGAAAACGCACTTGGTCCAGGTCCGCAATTAGGTCCTCAGGAATTCTGGTCTTGACGACCACGCCATCCACGTAGGCCTTGACATTGCGGTGTAGTTGGTCTGCAAAGCACATTTGGATTGCCCGCGGGTACGTAGCCCCCGCGTTCTTCAGCTCGAAGGACATAGTCTTGTAGGCATAAGTCCCGAAGGGCGTGATGAAGGCGGTCTTGATTTGATCTTCTTTCTTGAGGGCAATCTGATGGTAGCCCGAGTAGCAGTCAAGGAAACAGAGGAGTACACAGCCGACAGTGGAGTCGATTACTTGATCAATACGCAGTAGCCCAAAGTGGTCATTCGGGCAGTGCTTGTTGTGATCGGTATAATCAACACACATTCTCCATTCATCATTATTCTTCTTATTTACAAGGACGGGGTTGGCAACACACTCTGGGTGGTACACCTCTTTGATGAAACCAACCGCGAGTAGTTTGGCCAACTCCTTTTTGATTGCTTTCCTCTTATCCTGAGCGAATCTACGGAGACACTGCTTTTTGGGGTAGCATCAGGATCTACTTTCAAACTATGCTCGATCAGTTCCTTGGGCACCCCTGGCATATCCGCTGGTTTCCACGCGAATATGTCTCTGTTGGCCCTAAGGAAACTGATGAGCGCGCTTTCTTATTTGGGGTCGAGCTGTGACCCGATCAGGGCTGTCTTGGACGAGTCTCCTTCCTGCAGCTGGATTGACTTCAAAGCGAGTTCTCCGGTGGGCTGCAGCTTCGAGTAGTTCGCCTTCTTTGTGGGAATTTCTAGCCCTATTTCGGAGAGCTATTGCGCAACCGCGAGTACTTCACCTGAAGTATCTGGTACACGCGTGGTCGAGGCATACTCGATGGCCTTCTGGTCGCAGTCGTAGGACTTCTCCAGGTCGCCGCGAAAGGTGAGAACCCCACTCTTTCCTGGCATCTTCAGGAGTAAGTAAACGTAGTGCGGTACGGCCATGAATTTGGCCATTGCAGGTCTGCCCAAAATAGCGTTATAGGAGGTTTTGAAGTTGGCCACTTCGAACTTGATGTACTCGGTACGGTAGTTTTCCCTCGTCCCAAAGGTGACGGGAAGCATCACCATGCCAACCGGCGTAGCTGCGTTCCCAGGTATGATGCCGTAGAAGGGAACCTTGCTAGGGGTAAGCATGTCGATGAAATTTGCCCCTATCTTCCTTAGGGTACTCGCAAAGATGATGTTGAGGCCGCTGCCTCCGTCGATGAGTACTTTTGCGACCCTGACATCCATGACCACCGGATCTAGGACGAGCGGGAGTTTGCCCGGCTCAGAAAAGCTCATCCACTGATCAGCCCTGGTGAACGAGATGGGGACCTCCGACCACCGGAGGGGTCGTGGGACCGCCGGCTCGATGGACATGATCTTGCGGCGATGCAGCTTCTGAGTCCTTTTGGAGACAAATCTTGACTCACCACCGAAGATGACGTTGACCACCTTGGATACCTCCGGGAATTCGCCGGTGTCTGTCTTGTTCTCTGGGTCTTCATCGTCCTTGTCCTCTTCTTCTTCTTGTCGCCCTTCTCCAAGGGCGGGGTGTTGAGGAACTTCCGAAGCTGGTAGCAGTCGAAAGTAACGTGCTTTGAGTGTGGGCATCACGGGCATTGTTTCTGCATGAGTTTGTCGAATTCCTCTTGCAGATTGGATGGCTTCTTGCCTCACGGGGCGCGATTGATAGCCACGAGAAGATCGTCTGGCTTGCGCTTTCGGGAGGATCCCGAGTAGCCCCGCTGGCTTCTATCGTTGCGGTGGTCGTTGTTGCGCTTGCTGTAGTCGTTGCCGTGTTTGGAGAACCGATCACGCTCCTGCTCCTCTTGGTCTGCCCAGGTCTGCATCATGTCGCGGAGGGTAGCAACAGTCTTGGGGCGGTTGCGGCCGAACTCGTGGAATAGAGCCTGGTCAGTGAGGCCGTTGTGGAAGCAGTTGATGATGTTGCTCTCCGAGATGTTGGCAATCGTAGCTCAGGTGTCGAAGAAGCGGCAAGTGTACAAGCGCAGGATCTCATTCCTTTCTTGTTTGCATTGGGACAGGTCGTGTCGAGTAGCTGCCTGAGCAATCGCCCCCTGGAAGTTGTCGATGAAGACGTTCCGCAGTTGCTCCCAGGAGTCGATGGAGTTCTTGGTTAGGCTCTCCAGCCAAGTTAGTGGGGCGGTCTCCAAGGCCATCGGGAAGTAGACAACCTTGGTGGTGTTGGTGCCGCCTGCGACTTCAATGGCGGTGGAATAGCATCGTACCCACTGTTGAGGAGATTGCTTACCATCGTACTTGGCGATGCCGATGGGTTTGAATCCCTCTGGGTACTTGTAGTTGTCGAAGCGGGAGGAGAAAGCGGGGAAGCGATCGTTGTCGTCCCGTGTAGTGTTTCCCTCAGCTCCGGCGCGTTCCTTCCTCCGATTATCAATGATAGAGCGAGCATCATGGCCCATGTTGATCTTGTCGCGGAGGTCGCCCGTTGGAAACTTTTTGAGCTCCGAGCGGTGGTAGTTGTGAATGGAGCCTTCCGGATGTGGTGCGTGGGTCGCTGGTCGGCTTCTTGCGGGACGGCTTCCTTGCAGGCCACGGCTTCCCTGTTGGTTGTTGGAGGGAGCAGCTTGTCACCTGGGGGTGACCCCCTGGTGTTCTGCTGATTTGGCTTTCTCCCTTGCCCTCGCCCCTTCCACGGGAAACCGAGGGCATCGGGTTCTGCTGGTTGATCTGCAGCAATGCCCGCTACGCCATGAGAACGGCGGTCTGGACTTGCGGGTTGGGGTTGCCAGCTAACACTGCGGTTATACCAGCAATGTTGGCGGCAGGAGTGTTGAACCCGGCGTTCTGTGCTGCTGCAAACTCATCATCGAGGTCGCGTTGAATCCATGCGCATCGATCGTTGGCGTCCCTTCTGCGCTTGGCATGCTTCCTGTTGCCAGCCTACGGGCCTCACGATCCTGAGCGGACTCGTTGGCGGCATCTACAGTGTGCTCATCCTCAGAGATCTGCTCAGGCCTTTTGTTGCGGTGCCTGTCGCTGTATTCATTGGATTTCGCCATGAAGACATGGCGGTGTGTGGATGGATCGTCAGAGCTGTTGTCTACAAGTACAATTCCACCGGGGGTGGTCTCACCGAGTGGTCTGCCCTCTTGGAAAGGCAGGGAGTCAAGGTGAGCGACCAATCTTTCGTCGTCTCCGAGTAGTTCGGAGGGTTTCATGTCCTTCCAGTACACGAAGCGACCCTCCGGTGTGGAGGTTATAACCAAGCCCTTGCCACCCAAGTAGGGTTCAGCCTTGGGATTGGAGTCCGAGTCATAGTCGTCGAAGATAGGGGCCTCCCGGCATGCGGTGGCGTCCTTGTCCCCGAACTCGAGTAGTTCGTCCAGATCCTTCTCCAATGCGGAGTAGAATTCGGACTTCATGGCCTCCTTGTAAACGGTGGCCGTATTGTGTAAACCGAAGGGGAATCGGTCACGCTGCTCCTCAGATGAAGTCTAGTCCGATCCGAGGAAGCTTGATGCAGCACGAGTTGGAGTCACGTAAAAAACGGACAGCTTCTCGATCTCCCTGGCGAGGTCAGGGAGCAGGATCTCGTAGAGGTTATCAACGAACTCGTCGAGAATGCTGCTTGGTGTGGCTGCAGATGCCTCCGGCTTGTTGTCGATGAGGTGCCGACGCAAGTCACATGTGCTCTCAGAGACACAGACCCAGGAGCCGAAGACGAAAGTAGTGCCCGCAGGGGGCACGACGCTGGTGAAGCTGAAAGTTGCCATCGAATTCGTCAGTGGATCTTCGATGAGCACCCTACCTAGCGCGCCAGCTGTCGGTGTTTTACCGGCAAGCCTACCTAGAGATACCCTAAGGTAGTAGACTTGTGGTTAGGGTGTCGCCGAGATTAGGAACTCGATGGTGCAAGGAACACAAGGGTTTAGACAGGTTTGGGCCGCAGTATGCGTAATACCCTATATTCTGTATGGTTTGTATTGCCTTGGGGTTATGAGATTGTTTGGAGGGGTCCCTGTCCGCCCTTATATATCCTGGGGGGACAGGATTACATGGAAATCCTGGTCTGGTACAAGCTTAGGAGTCCTAACCTAGTACTCTCGGGTAGTTTACTTTTGTACCGACTAGTTGTACTTACATACGAGTACTTTATAATATGGATAAGGTATGGGACATGCCCCACCCCTTACTCTAGAATGTTCTATGCCACGCGTGCAGTCCCGTTGCCCCGGGTCTGACACATAGATAAAAAGAAATGATCTCGCCTCCATTCTCTTTCAAAATAAGAAAAAATGGAATAATATGATAAAGATCACTGCTATCTTATAGCTTAGGTCGACACAAATCAAATGCATCAGAAACGGACTACAACGGATAGTTGGGAACAAATTATATGCATTATTTCTCTCGGTGGAATCAAATTTTCCAATCATACATAAAAAGAAATGATCTCAGCTCCATTCTCTTTCGAAATAAGAAAAAATGGTTCAAGATCAAGATCAAAATTAAGCATGTGCGCGGGTACATATAGTGCTGAATAAAACTTAGTAACTTATCTCAAAACAGTTTGAAGCTCTAGTGGTAATAAATTAAACGTGAAGCATACCATGTACTTGAAAGAAAACATTTCGGCAAATAATAGGAGGATCAACCACATTGTGCAAGAAGAAATAATTAAGAAACATCCAGTATATATAGGGATTCTTATTACCATCTCAAGCACAAAATGCTCGTGATTCATTAGCTTGCTCGGCGCTTGTTTTATTTTATTAACAAGCAAGGAATTTAGCTCATCAAATCTCGAGCTGCTTGTGAGCTGAATGAGCTGATGAAACACAATAGCCCACGATAGCCCCTGAGTGCAGCGGATAACAGTTTTACTCGAGGCCATCCCTCTCGTTTGACGAAAACTTAGGGTTTGATTGGATGGCTGCATTTGCTCGCGTTTGGATGCTCGCATCAGGTACTGCACCAAGCCCTGGCGATGCAGTTAGCGCCCGACTTAGCCTGGCTCGCATCAGGCCAGGAAGGGAACCAATTAGATCCTTATCTTCTCGCCCTTTCCCCCATACCACCACTCATATCAGAAATCATCGGTAGTCGAAGAGGGTTGTGGGCTGTGGCAAAGATGGGTATCCTCATGCCCAGCTCCACGTTGGGGCTATGGAGCTCATTCGTCCCTTCACTTCAAGACTGGCCGGAGGCCTCGTCAAGGCGGGCTTCAGGGCGTTCGATCCTGGCGTTGCTGATGGCGTAGTAGGGATGCTGCACGAGGCAGGTGCATCAGCTCTTTGTGCCTCGTGGTCACCCAGTGCCGCATCACGACCGTCAACACCTCCTGTCTCGCTGATAGTCCAATCCAATTTCTACTCCGTTTGATTTTCCAATCCAATTTCTCCATGCTCAGCAGCAGCAGTAGCACGAGCACACATTGCTGCCGAGTATGCCTGGCAGCCTCGGGGGAGCGCACGATAGATTCATCCCGGTGGCTACATTAGTTAGTAGCAGCAAGGTAGCGGGGATCGAAGAGAGAAAGGAATTCAAGAAGGAAGAGCAAGAAATTGAGATCAGGGAGACAGAGTTGGATTCATCAGCCAGAGGACAGCTTGCGTATAGCAAGAGGATAGTTTTTTTTTTGGGAAAGCAAGAGGATAGTTTGTTACAAGATGCCTCTCCCCTCTCTCCACTGTTCTATTAATAGTTCATTACATGGGCCTTGCCCAACCACGCATGCAAGCGCTAGTTGATCCAGTCTTCTCCGGTCACGCGGGCGTTCGCCTTCATGGGCCTGGTGGAGTGTCTCGGCCCAATCGTAAATGGGCTCGGATCTGGACTGGAGTTGCTGACATCCCCCGGCGGTTGAAACGCTGCCTGTCCCCAAGCAGGCGTGAAAGGGAAGCTCTACTTGATGCTCTCCATATCCTCCCAGGTGGACAGCTACGGCGGCCAGTCATACCACTGAATTAGCACTTGTGGCACCAACGACAATCCTTTGGTGACCAGCCGGCGATCCAAAATCCTTTCTGGAACACGAGGAGAATGCAAGTCATCAGGAATAGAAGGAGTTACCTGTGTGCCAGGTGCCATCGGCTTCAGCTGAGATACATGGAAGACGGGATGAATTGAAGAAGAAGTCGACAACTGCAATTTGTAGGAAAGTTTCCCGATTTGCGCAATGATCTTATATGGCCCAAAGAACTTGAACGCTAACTTCTGGTTTGCACGAGGTGCCAAGGAGGATTGAACATAGGGTTGAAGTTTGAGGAACACCAAGTCACCTACCTTGTCAGATCCGGGGCAGCAGGACTGCACACTTGGTGTACATATTCTTGTAGTAGGGGATGGCACATGGGCCATACCTTATTCTCATTGTAACTAGTTGTATAGAGCTAGAACTAGTCAGATGTAAGGAAACTACCCGAGTAGTACTCGGGTAGGACTCCTCAGGCCGTCCTCAACTAGGACTTCCATGTAACCCTATCCCCCCCAGACTATATAAGGGTGGGTAGGGACCCCTCCAAAGCATAACTTGCATACGCATACCTCTAAGGCAATACAAACCACACAGGACGTAGGGTATTACACTTTTGGCGGCCCGAACCTGTCTAAACCTTCGTTTTCCTTGCACCTTCGAGTTCCTAATCTTGGCGACACCCTACCTACAACCTACCACCTCGGGGTATCCCTCGGTGGGCATGGCGGTGAAACACCGACACCTGGCGCGCCAGGTAGGGGTGTTCATCGAGCATCCACCGGAGAACTTGATGGCATCGTTCAATTTCACCAGTCTCGTGCTCAACAAGGGCACAACTTTCATCTTCGGCTTCTGGATCTGCATCGCCAATGGCTCGGGTGGCTTCAACAGCCACCTGGCCGACACAAGCCCGAAGCCTCTAGCTGTTCGAGCGAACTCGACGAGTTCATCGACAGCCTTGACGAGATGCAACCGTATCTCGCCACGGAGATCGAGGAGAATTCCATCCCCGACGCATTTTTGACTCATGCTTCGACATGACTTTCCAGCCAGGGTCCTACCCGATCTGAGGAAGGGCGTACCCGATTCCCTTTCATACCTGATTCCCTTTCGGACTACACAATGCGGCTTCCACCTACACGGAGGCCTTACGGTCTAAATCCCTCTCCGATCTGGAGGAGGACTTGGATCTTCTACTCAAGCTCGGAGATGAGGATACCACCGCCTGTCGGGAGGCTCCCGTTTTCGATGCCTACTTAGATTCAGATGATGAGCCTGACTCATCCGCGGTCAGTCATCTGGGTTTGAGCATTACAACTACCACGCAGGGCAGATTCGTGTACTGGAAGGGCATGGAGCCCTCCGAACTACTCGATGATGACGCCCGCCTGGTAGCTACCATCCAGCAACTGCCTTTTCGATAAGGCAGACCACTTTCCCCCATCCAGGAGGAAGGATCTCGCTCCACGGCTTCAACCGTACTCGTTACTACTGACTACTCAAGCGACTACTCGCCAGAATGTGAGGTCTACATGGCTTCACTCCATGATGTCAATGACGACGAGCTAGGTATCGAGTTCGCCAATGAACTCGAGAATGAGAGCTCAGGTGACAAAAACACCGCCGACGCTCCTCAAGATGAAGATGAAGAGCAGAAGCGACGCCGCCGCCTGAGGAACTCCCAGCGGAACAAGCGTAGGCACAACGCTCAAGAGCGCGCTCGCAATCTGCAGTGGCGAAGAAACCTACGTGGGGAGTTTGAAGCAGCGGCTGACGAAGAATTTGTCAGCCCCATGGGTAACATCTACGAAGCCTCCCTGCTCCTGCAATAAATCCCACAAATGGACGCAACTCAGCGCATCATGCGGCTTGTCAAGCAAGCCACAGTCCGATTGGACAAGATGGACCCGCTGAAATTTGTCCAGCACTCACGTTCCAGATCAAAACGACATGGCAGCTCCATACCCTAGGGTAGCCGTACTGCTGGTGGTCGCATCAACCCCCGCAACAATTGACAAACTGAGAAGGAGATGCAGCAGCAGCAGGATCAGCACGCCCCAAGACCCAGAGGTGGTGGACAACCAGCGGGAGGCAAAGGCCACCAAGGGAACCAGCTACCTCCTCCTCTTGGCGACCTGAGGCAGCATCATCAACAGCAACCATGATGCACGCACCGTCATCACTAACCGCCAATGAGAGCGGCTTGAAGACGCCGCCCGCGAGGACAGTGATTGCTTCCCAGCTTTCATTGAAAACATCACCAACCGTGAGATCTCGAGGGACTTCAAGCCCACAAACATCCCGAAATATGATGGGAAGCAGGATCCACGACAGTGGCTATGATGCTACTCCGTGGCCATGGAAGTGTCTAGGGGCTCTAACTCCACTAAAGCCCTCTACTTCCCGATGGCCCTGGAAGCTGCGCAACTCACATGGTTGGAGACACTCCGATCAAACTCCATCGACTCCTGGGAGGCACTGAAGCAAGTTTTTGTCGACAACTTCCAAGGATCCATGATCCAACAGGTACTCGACACGACTTGTTGCAGGTCAAACAGAAGGAGAATGAGACCCTGAGGTTGTACACGCGCCGCTTCTTCGACACCCACACCACCATCGCCAACAACGCCGACGAGGAGGTCATCCGCTGCTTTCGAAACAGCCTGGCCATGAAGCAAACGTACCACGAGTTCAGGAGAAATCTCCGGACTACCATACTCGAGCTCCGCGACATGATGCAGCGATGGGCGGATCAAGAAGACGAGGAGAACGAGCGCTTCCTCAAGCGCAAGAACAACAAGGGTAGCAACAACAACCGCTCCGACAAGGACCAGTACAACAACTCAGGCGCATCCCGTAAGCGGAAGCCGGAGGACCAATTGGCCAACGTCGATCGCAACCCTCGCGGCAAGAAGTTGGGCAAGCTTCAGGATCAGTACGAGAAGATCCTCCACAAGCAATGCCCGATCCACCCAAAAGCTAAGCACACAATGTTCCAGTGCATCGTCCTCCGCAAGAGTCTCAATGCGCCCCCTCTCAACGAAGATGAGAAGGACAAAGACAAGGAGGACGAGGGTAACGACAAGTCGGGGCCACCGGGTTTTCAACACCTGACTAATACCATCAATGTCATCTTCGGAGGCGATGACAATATCCTCACCAAAAGCGCGCAGAAGCTATTCCGGCGCGAGATCCTGTCAATCGAGCCAGCCGTGCCACATCCTCTGAGACATAGCGAGGTCCCGATCTCTTTCTCTAGAGAGGATCAATGGACCAAATTCTCCAAGCTGCGAAAACTTCCGCTCATTTTGGACCCGGTAGTCGCGGGCTCTACGCTAACCCGAGTACTCATCGACGGGGGAAGCGGGTTAAACCTTCTCTTCCTGAGTACTCTAAAGAAGATGAGGCTGGACATCGGCAAGATGCTCACCTGCAGCAAGGCTCTATTCTACGGGATCGTTCCGGGTAACGCGGCTACACCGATCGGCTTGGTTGCATTACCAACTACTTTCGGGACGTCTAATTTCCGTACGGAGTACATAAAGTTCGAAGTCGCGAACTTCGAATCCTCCTACCATGCCATCCTTGGCAGGCCAGCCCTGGCCAAGTTCATGGCGGTACCCCATTACATCTACTTGGTTCTTAAAATCCCAGGTAACAACGGTGTACTCTCCCTCCGCGGTGACGTCGAGAAGTCCTATTACTGCGACAAGGAGGCGATCGAGTACACTACTTCTGCACGCGTGTCAGAGCCTTCATCCGAAGTACTCGCGGCCGTGCAACAACTCTCTGAAATAGAGTTGGAGGTAGCGAACAAGAGACCAAGCGAGTCAAGGGTGAAACCAAACTTCGACGTCGGCATCAAGACCATCCAGCTCTAGGAGGGTGACTCGTCCAATACTGCCCTGATCGGCAGGCACCTAGATAGCAAATAGGAACTCACGCTCGTCAACTTCCTTAGGGCCAACCGAGACATTTTCGCGTGGAAACCAGCGGATATGCTAGGTGTGCCCAAGGAGTTGATCGAGCATGCTCTAAAAGTCGATCCCAAGGCCACTCCGAGGAAGCAACGACTATGTCGTTTCTCTCCAGAAACGAGGCAGGCCATCAATAAAGAGCTAGCTAAACTACTCGTGGTTGATTTCATCAAAGAGGTGTACCACCCAGAGTGGCTAGCCAATCCTGTACTTGTTCTTAAAAAGAATAATAATGAATGGAGGATGTGTGTTGATTATACCGATGTCAATAAGCACTGCCTGAAAGACCCCTTCGCGCTCCCCCGCATCGATCAGGTTATCGACTCCACCGGTGGCTGTATTCCGCTCTCTTTCCTTGATTGTTACTCAGGTTACCATCAAATCTCCCTCAAGGAAGAGGACCAGATCAAGACAGCGTTTATCACCCCATTCGGCGCCTACGCATACACGATTATGTCATTTGGGCTAAAGAACGCGAGTGCAACATACCAGCGGGCCATACAGCTGTGCCTCGCCTAGGTGGATGACGCGGTCGTTAAGACCCGAAATCCCGATGAGTTCATCTCTGATCTTGAGGAAACCTTCAACAGCCTGCGAAAATTTGAGTGGAAGCTCAACCTGACTAAGTGTGGCTTCGGTGTACCTCAGAGGAAACTCTTTGGTTTCATCGTTATTCACCGAGGAATTAAGGCTAACCTTTAAAAGATCACTGCCATCACAAGCATGGGGGCTCCACAGAAGATCAAAGACATGCAGAAGGTTACCAGCTGCATGGCGGCATTAAACAAATTCATCTCTCGACTTAGAGAACATGGATCGTCTTTGATTGACCTCCTGCATCCCGAGATTACATGCCTTTCTGACCGTTTCTGATCAGCCTGCTTTTTCATGTGAAGTCTAGAATGGTGGAGGTGTTGCATGATCAAAGAAGTCATCGTCTGATGATCTTGCAACCAAGTCTCAAGCTCTGGAACTTGCACAACATCAACATCAGAAATGCCAAAGTATCGAGGTGAATACGCATACAATGCTTCGAATGGAGATCGACCAATTGCAGAATGGTGAGAAGAGTTGTACCAGAATTCTGCTAATGGAATCCAGTTGAACCATTTAGTAGGACAAGCATTAACGAAACACCGTAGGAACGTTTCCATGGTTTGATTCAATTGCTCAGTTTGGCCGTCAGATTGAGGTTGATAAGAGGAGCTCATATGCAGCTTGACATCAGCCAATCGAAACAGCTCAGCCCAAAACTTACTTGTAAATATCCTGTTGCGATCTGACACTATGGCCGTAGGCATACCACTAGTATACAATTGGCATGACCAGAATTTGGAGGCCCCTCCACAAAGTCCAGAGAAATAATCTGCTAGGCCTGAGTTGGAATTTCCAAAGGTTGCAGCAGTCCTAGAAGTTTAGACCGATCAGACTTAGCTTGCTGATAGATCATGACAGTTTTCACAAAGTGGTGCACTGTCTTTTTCAGTCCCTTCCAAGCAAATAATTTCTTCATTCTCATGTAAGTCACTGGTAGGCTAGAGTGACCCCCAAGGTCGCTGGAATGACAAGCAACCATTAACTGTTGTTGCAAGGCCTCATTTGTACCAATCCAGATTCTATTTTTATACCTCAAGACACCATCTGAAAGAGTGAAGTTGGGAACAGAGAGAGGATCAATAGCCAATTTGGCCATCATAGATAGTGCTACTTCATCTGTTTGATATCCTTTCGGCACCTTTAACACCCACTATGGGGTGCATGATGACACTGCAACATAAACAAAATCATGGGATGACTTCCTGGATAGAGCATCTGCCACCTTTTCTATACACAATTCGATACTGGAGACCAAGTAACTTTGTGAACACCTTCTGTTGCCAGTGAGTGTGAATTCTTTGGTCAGATAACTGTGTGAGGCTCTTCTGGTCTGTCATAATAAGGAATTGACCATGTTGAAGATAAGCTCTCCATTGTTGCACAACCAATAGGATGGCCAAATATTCCTTTTCATATGTGGAGAGACCCTGGGATTTGGGGCCCAAAGCTTTGCTAATAAAGGCTAATGGATGACCTTCCTGCATTAATTCTGCTCCCACCCCATAACCACAAGCATCAGTTTCAATAGAGAACTGCTTGGAGAAATTAGGGAGGGCTAAGACAGGTGAGTTGCATAATGCAGACTTGAGGGCAGCAAAAGACTTGTCATGCATGGAAGTCCAAACAAAGACTACATTCTTTTTAAGAAGTGCTGTCAGAGGTTTAGAAATTACTCAAAAATGTCTGACAAACTTTTGGTAATAACCAGCCAGACCCAAGAAACTCCTTAATTCTTTCACATTTGTAGGAGTAGGCCACTGGGATATAACTGATATCTTGCTAGGGCCAGTTGCCACACCTTCTTCATTGATCACATGGCCTAAATAAGAAATTTGCCTCTGGGCAAAAGAGCACTTTGACAGCTTGATCTTCCAATGTGATGTGGTCAATAGTTCAAACACCATTCTAACATGTTGTACATGTTCTTCATAGGACTTGCTATAGATTAATATGTCATCAAAAAATACCAACACAAATTTCCTGAGATATGGAGCCAGGGTGGAATTCATTGCCTCTTGAAATGTGCCAGGAGCTCCAGTAATCCCAAACGGCATGACTCTAAATTCATAGTGGCTGGGCTTGGAATGCTGTCTTATACTCTTCACCTTTTTTCAGCCTTATCTAATGAAATCATGATCTAAGATCCAGAGTAGAGAACCAACTGGCCTTGGACAATTCATCAAGAAACTCATCAATAATAGGCACTGGATATTTACCCTTAACAGTAATTGCATTCAGATGCCTGTAATTAACACAAAATCTTCTAGTATTATCCTTCTTCTTGACCAAAAGTACAGAAGAAGAGAAAGGACTAGTGCTTTTCTGAATGAGGCCACTTTGCAGCATCTCTTGGATTTGCTTTTCAATTTCATCTTTTAACTAAGGAGCATACCTATAGGGTCGAATATTCACAGGCACATCACCATCTACTAGAGGAATGGAATGATCAAAAGGCCTGGAAGGAGGTACTTCAGATGGTACTTCGAAAAGCACAGCAAACTCCTGTAACAACTGTGTAATCTCCAGGGGAAGATCTGTATAATGTTCAGGAAAAGACACATCCTCCAACAGATGCACTTGCACCACTGAGCCTGCAGGTATCTCAGGACTGTCCCCACACAGCAAAATTGTAGTGCCCTGGTAAGGAATCAACATCCACTTTTGTCCCCAATGAACCTTCATGGGACTATGGCATTGTAACCAATCAAGACCCAAAATCATATCATATCCTGATAGAGGCAATATTTTAAGGTCAGACTGAAAAGCACAACTTGCCAGGGACCAAGAAGCTTGAGGAATATGTTCCAGACATTGCAGTTTGGAGCCATTGGCTACCTGTACTGACAACTGAGATGGTACTGGTTCAATGCCTCTCAAGGAAGCAGCCAACTGGTTACTAATAAATGTATGAGAACTGCCGGAATCCACCAAAATTCTAATGTCTTGGTTCTGAATCACACCCATCAGCTCCATAGTATTAGCAGCAGTTCCACCAGACACAGTTACAATAGACAATATAAGGAACAACTGTTCTTCACCAGACACAGACAAATGATCAGAGATAGACTTTAAATCATCTTCTATATGGAATGCTTCCAACAAACTCCTTCAGAGCATGGAGCTGGATTGTTTTAGCACATTTGTGCTCCTTAGACCACTTTTCAGCACAATATTGACAGAGTCCCTTGGCTCGACGAAATGCCCTCAGGGATCTCCACCTGTCCTCATTTGATTTGGCTCGAGCTGCTTCAGTAGCACGTCTATCATCGGCCAGAGGAGCTCCAGGTTTTGACTGCTTACCAGGTGGTAATGGCAAGGGAAGAGCAGACTTGGCAGGAGACTTAGTGGAATACTGAAACTCATTTCTCACGAACTCCTTCCTCTTGACAGGTTCCCTCACCTCCTCCTGCAATTGGGCAAGCACAAAGGCAGTATCCAAAGTAGATGGTCGTTGAAGCAATACAACAAATTTAAATTCAGGTTTCAAACCATCTATGAATTTCATTGTATTGTGCAAAGGATCAGTATGCCCCTCATATGCAGACAGCTGATCCATCACGGCTGAAAACTGATCTATGTAATCAACTATAGAACTATACTGCTTAATAGTGAACAACTGACGGACCAACAACTCATGTTGATCATGCCCAAAACGATCTAAGATCAATTTGCAAAACTCAGATCATGAAGATAACTTGACTTTCCTATGAACCGATTGGAGCCAGCGTGCTGCGAAATCAGTGAAGTACATCGCACATATCTTAACCCACAACTCGGGATCGACACAACAGTTCAAAATAATCTTCCCACCTACTGATCCACAACTTAGGGTTAAGCAACTTACTACTCGAACCTGAATGAGCATTATCATGAGAAGAAACATGAGTACGAGATGGGTCATCCAAAGGACGGGAAAATGAACGCGATGGATCAGGTATCGTACCCTTGACCGGGGGATGCACAAAGATCATCACAACCCCGCGGACATCCTCCCGGTGGCTCAGATCGACGCGGTGCCCGTTGGGCCTGTCGGCTTTCGCCAGAGCAGATGGGCGCTCGGCAGTCGGAGGTGGAGTAGTCATTAGCAATGGGATCTCGCGCGGGCGATGCAACACAGATCACTCCCAGTGCTTGTTGAGCTTGTTCACCTCGAGACGAATGCTGTCGACAGTACCTTCAATGTCCGGCCTCCAAGTCTCGAGCGACTCCGTGACGCGCTCGATTTTGGCGAAGCGGGAGTCGTTGGAGTCGGTGAGATCGGTGTTGACGCTCGCTACAGACCAAATTCGAGCGTCAATTTGACCAGAAAATTGGGATGACTAGCATACTTGCATATTTATCTAGAATAATGTCGTTTCTACATTCCCCTTGTAGAATTTGCAATGTAGGTAAATTGACCAGAATTAATGACAAAACACATGTAAGTTTAACTGTGTTATCTAGCATGTGTGCAGGTGATGAGCTGATTAAACAAACCAAATGGTGAAGCATGTCCCACAAAAATGAAATGAAAAGCGGTGGTTCAAAGATACTTGAAGATTAGAATTTTATATTTATTATTTGAGTATAGGAACACCGTACTATCAAGAGGGACTCAGTTCTGCATGTCTTGACATAGAAATAGTGCTCAAGAGAACCCCATAAACACTTGTGAGCCACAAATACCAATCAACATCATATGAGAGCAAAATTGAGTGAAATATCTACTGGACCCGGAGTGTCCGGGCTACTATCCGGAATGTCCGGACACCTGGTCCGGAGTATCCGGACGTAATCCCGGAGTCTCCGGGTAACCCAGAGCCAACGGCTAGTTTCTGTGTCCGGACACTTTTAAGGGATTGAAGTGAGAGTGAAGCAAGAGCAAAGATTAGTGCAAGTGAGCATCCTAGACATCAAGCCGGTGGATTTGAGTTTGTTACTCTTGGAGCTTCAAACTCCTAGACGGCTAGGCGTCGCTTGTGTGTGCTCAAGCAAGTTGTGAGCACCACAAGAAGTTTGTACTTGCTATTCCTCTCCGAGGAATTCGTAGTAAGTGACCTTGGGCTTGAGAGGTGATCTCGACCTTGGGTGAGGATCATAGGGGTTCTTGAACACCGTTTCTTCAGCCCTTCCTCAACGGAGACGTAGCTCCTTTGGGAGTGAACTTCGGGAAACAAATTCTGTGTCACTTCGTACTTCCTTACTTGTTATATGTGTTGTTTGCTTGTGAGACTCCTTTTTTAGGGTTTCAGCTTGATCTACTCATTTGCAAGTCTCTAGCTTATACCATCTAGTTAGAATCACTCTAGAGGATCCCCAGGTACTTGCAAATTTACTTGATCTAATTTCCAGCTTTAAATTCTGTCATTTTGTGAGAGTTCGTTCTTGTCTGAACTCTCCGGACAAGAATTCTGGAAAGTCCGGGTCTGAAGTCCGGACTCTCTGGACGCTTACTTAGACTCTTCGGGATCCTGCGTGTTGACGCTAAATCCTGATGATGACGGACCCTGCGTCGACCCACATCAGGACCCGGGAGCTTCTTGCTTTGCTCCTGCGCGGCATCCAATTCGGCGTGCGTGTGTGCGCGGCGTGCCAGTCAGCTTGACCATTCAACCGATGAGGTGATGATAATCCTTTTGAAGCTTATGGCGATCGGCCGATCAGGCCGATGCGATCTAGGCACCAGCAGCGGTGATGACGTAGCGAATAAATAATCGGCCACGAGGCCGATTACAACATCCTGATGAGCATGAGCGGCTCATTGGCTATCCAAAACAGATGAAGGTCCATGAAGCGCGAGGACTATCGGCTAGACAACCGAGGCAAGTGCATAGCAGTATTAAGAATACTAGAACGCAAACTTAATAAAGCCTCACGAAACAACACTCAGAATAAGATCCAATCGGCTACTTCATGAACGCAATAATTGGAACTATAGAGCTCGATAGACAGCCGATTAGAAAACTTAATCTATGCTGGATAACTGTGATTCTACCACATCTAGCAAGAGATCGAGATGATGCAGCCTTACGAGATATGATGAGAATCGATAACTGGTGGACAAGAACCAGAGCCAACAACAGCGATGCGCCCGGAAGTTGGGGATCTGGGATATCCAGTAACAAAGACCACGGCGAACTAGAGATCAAGGCGATACAACCCAACTTTCTAAAGAACTCATCGAGAAACTACATTACTCCTACTCCTAGGGTAGAAAGGTAAAAGTGTTTGATTGATCGAGAGATAAGTCTTTACAATGACAACCACCCTTTATATTTATAGGGATAGCTAACTTGGATCTCACGTAAACCAAAATTTGCTAAACAAGAAATATCTAAACAAACTAATATTAAGATACATGGACTCTAATTCCCTTTCTGTAGAATCCTCCTCGATTGCCTATTCACCCCCCTCTAGGCATCTTGACTAACAATTTTAAAAGTGTTTCTAAGCTGCAGATTGCCTATTCACCCCCCTCTCCGGGCTCCTGCGTGACTAATAGTTTTAAAAGTGGTTTTGAGCTGCAAATTCTCCATCTTAGAGCTTAACCGCTTGGAGATTCAAGATGTCAAGCGATCCTAAGAATCAAACCAATCCTACGGATGAAGAAGGCAAGAACAACACCTCGGGAAGCAAACCCGATGATGAGAAAGCCACTGCAACAAGTGGGTCAAAAGAGAAGAAAAAGAATAACACACATGAAGATGAAAAAGATGAAATAGAGACAACCGATGAAGAGTTGTCATATGAAGAATGGAAAGCTTGGAAGAAAAGAAGGCAATTGCAAAAGAAGAAAGCAGAATCAACCACCAAGATTGTGATCGAGTCAAGTGATTCCGACTTGGATCGCAAAGGAAAATCTACAAGCACATCAAAGATGAAGAAGAAGACAAGCTTTCATCAAGTTGGTCATGATTACACATTTCAAATTCCAACCGAACACAACGCCTCAATTCACATTGGAAAGCCGCCTTACTTTGATGGGACCGGCTATAATCAATGGAGAACAAAGATGTTTGGATACTTGTTTGCTATTCACAAGGATCTTTGGAAAGTTGTTGAAGTTGGATGTGAGATCCTGGATGAAGATGAAACACCGAAACCACTTCAAGCTTATGTGTTGCAACAGAACTATCAAACATTGAACATTCTTCACACCTCCGTTAGTTCCGAAAAATTTGACAAGATTGAGGATGCCCACACCGCCAAGGACGCTTGGGATACACTCCAAGTAAATCATCAAGGTTCAAGAAAGGTCCGGGAATCAAGGATCAAGACTTTGGGGGATGAGCTAAGTCTATTCTCCATGAAGGAAGATGAATCCGTCAAAGAAATGTACAACCACTTGAAGAAGATCACAAATCAAATCAAGTCACTTGGAGGTGACAAATGGGGTGATTGTGAGATTGTGGACAAGCTCGTGACCGTCTACATGGCTAGGGATGTCACTTCCTAGTTTGATAAGGGCCGAAAAATGATTCAAGCATTTCACCGCCGAGAATGTTCTTGGAAGAATTGAAGCACATCATGATCAATTAAAGAGAGTCAAAATCAATCAAGACTTGGCCGAACTTCAAGAACAAGCCGCCAAGAACAATGGGTTAGCTCTTCAAGCACAATCCAAAGGGAAAGAAAAAGCTACTCAATCATCCTCAAAGAAGGAAGACTCAAGCAATGAAGAAAATGATAAATTGGATGATGAGCAAATGGCTTTCTTTATCAAGAACTTTGGAAGAGTATTGAGGAAGAGCAACTTCCAGAATTTTGTGAAGAGCAAGGGCAAATATGATTCTAGAAGGAGATCCAACCAACCTTGTTTTGGTTGCAAGAAAATTGGGCATTTTATTGCGGATTGTCCGGAAGAAAAGAACAAGAACAAGGACAACAAGGAGAGCTCATCAAGAAGGAACAAGCCAAGATACAAGAAGTATGCCGGTGAAGCTCATCTTGGTCTAGAATGGGATTCCAATGAAGAAAGCGACTCTAACAATGAAGAAGTTGCAACCATGGCTTTGGAAGCTTCTCCACCCCATCCTACAAGCTTATTTGAGGATCTCACCGACGATGAAGATCAAGCTCCAATGATGTGCCTCATGGCGAAAAACATAAAGGTGACATCTCCAAACTCATCGGATGATGAACTAATGAGGAAAATGAAGTTGCTAATCTTGTTAAACAATATGGCAAAAAGGCCACAACTAAAATAATGAACCTCATGATGAAACTAGATGATTTAGATGAGACTCTTGAATCACAAGAAGAATTGTTTAGGCTTGAGAGAGAGAAATCCGAAGCTCTTGAAAAGAACCTCACCGATGAAAGGGAGGAAAACAAGAGACTTGAGGACTCACTCATGGACAAGGATGGCATTCTTCTTGAGGTGCAATAGTCACTCGCTTGGGAAAAGAAGAAAGTGAATGATTTAACTAAGGAGTTCTCTTTAGTCAATGACACTAACGCTAACTTGAAGAATGATAATGAGAAACTTCAAGAAAGCTTAACAAGCTTGCAAACCATTCACAAGGAACTTGAAGTTGAATTCAACACTCTTCTAGAAAACTTTTCTAAGACTAGTGAGACATCAAGCTCATCTAGTCCATTAACATGTAATGGTTGTGCATGTTGTTATAATGTTGATATTCAAGCTTGTGCCACTAACCTTGCTGAAGTGAATGCCATGAAGAAAGAGATTACTAGGCTCACTCAACTATTGCAAGTTGAACAATCTTCTCATGAGCATGCTCCCAAGTCAATTCCCTCATTAAAGATATGTGAGTTTGAGAAGCACACCAAAGGGTTTGGATCAAAGTATATGAACAAGTATGGCTTTTAGAAAGGTAAGGGACTTGGTAAGAGTGAGGATGGCACACCACATATCATCCGGTGTGTCAAGAACAACAACACGGACGCTATGGGAGCAAAAGGTGGTCTTATAGACATGACTACTCCCATCCGTAAGGGAAATGGTAAGGTACAAAGGTGTAGTCATGTCAAGTTTGTTGAGGGAGGCACTACCTGTGAAGAGGTTTCCAAGATTGTTGCATCCTCATCAAAGCAAGACAAGTTCCAAACCTCAAGCACAAACAAATCCAAGTCTCAAGGATCCTCCTCTCATGTATCCTTTTATGCAAACTATGTGTTGACTAGGAACCACCATGGTAAAGTGGTTGCTAAATTTGTGGGTAAACGCACATGGAACACCAAGGTGAAAAGCCATGTGTGGGTACCCAAGGTGCTTGTGACTAACATTCAAGGACACAAGTATTGTTGGGTGCCTAAAAGAAAAGAGTAATCTTGTTTTGTAGGGTTACTCCTCCAGTGGATCAACATGGGTGATCGATAGTGGATGTACAAATCATATGACCGGAGAAGAAAGCATTTTCAATCAACTAAAAGCATCAAGTGGAGAGCACTACATAACATTTGCCGGAAATGACAAAGTAAAAGTACTTGGCACCGATAATATTGTTCTAAACTCAAAATTCTTACTCTCAAAAGTTCTTTTGGTTGAGTCACTTGGTTACAATTTATTGTCCATTTCACAACTTTGTGATACGGGCTTCAATTGTTTATTCACTAACGAGGGTGTGAACATCATTAGAAGAAGCGATGGCTCGGTTGCTTTCAAGGGTGTGCTCAAGGGAAAGCTTTATCTAGTGGACTTTTCACAAGAGAACGCTCAACTTGACACATGCTTGGTGGCAAAGTCTAGCTTGGGTTGGCTATGACACTGCCGACTAGCTTACATTGGAATGAAAAATCTCAACAAGCTTCTAAAGGGGGATCACATCCTAGGACTAACCAATGTTTCTTTTGAGAAAGATCGTGTTTGTAGTGCATGCCAAGCCGGAAAGCAAGTTGGTGTTCTCCATCCATCAAAGAGCATTGTAACCACCGTCAAGCCATTTGATCTACTACACATGGATCTTTTTGGTCCGGTGGCCTACATAAGAATTGGTGGTAACAAATATGGTTTAGTCATTGTTGATGATTATTCTCGTTTCACTTGGGTGTTCTTTTTGTTTGACAAAAGTGCAGTACAAGAAATATTCAAGAGGTTTGCAAAAAGAGCACAAAATGAATTCGAGACAAAGATCGAAAGAGTGAGAAGTGACAATGGCACTGAATTCAAGAACACCAACATAGAAGCATATCTAGATGAAGAAGGCATTGGTCATGAGTTCTCGGTTCCATATACGCCTCAACAAAATGGAATTGTTGAGAGAAAGAATAGAACTCTCATCGAGGCCGCAAGAACAATGCTTGATGAATACAATATCTCAGATCAATTTTGGGTGGATGCAATGAACACGGCGTGTCATGCTATCAACTGCCTATATCTACACAAGATCTTGAACAAGACGACATACGAGCTTCTACTTGGTAAAAAGCCTAATGTGTCTTACTTTAGAGTTTTTGGGAGTAAGTGCTTCATTCTCAACAAGAAGCCCAAGAACCCTAAGTTTGCATCTAAGGTTGATGAAGGTTTTCTTCTTGGTTATGCCTCAAATGCTCATGGTTATCGTGTCTTCAAAAAAACCACTGGTTGTGTTGAAGTTGCGTGTGACGTGATATTTGATGAATCTAATGGCTCTCAAGGAGAGCAAGTTCATAATGTTGTAGGTACGGAAGAATCACCAAGCAAAGCAATCAAGAAGCTAGCTACAGGTGAAATAAAGCCTCTAGAATCAGCTGATCAAGATGATGAAGATGAAGTGATACTCAAAGATTCATCCACAACAAACTCCGCTGCGCAGCCCGGACACTCCGGGCAACCGTCCGGAGACTCCGGGTCTCATGCCCGGACAATCCGGATAGAGGGCCGGACTATCCGGACTTCTGAAGATGAATCTTCAAATACATATCAAGATCGTCATCAAGCTGAAAAAGAAGCTGAACCTATTCAACATCAATCACCAGATCCACATCCAAGAGTTCATCACACCATTCTAAGGAGTCATCCCGTGGATAACATCCTTGGAAGCATAAGTAAAGGGGTAACCACTCGTTCTCGTTTGGCTACCTTTTGTGAACATTACTCGTTTGTTTCCTCTTTGTAACCTCTTAAGGTAGATGAAGCCTTGGATGATTCGGATTGGGTGATGGCCATGCAAGAAGAGTTGAACAACTTCACACGGAATGAAGTCAGGTCCTTAGTAGAATGACCAAAGCAAAATATAATTGGAACTAAGTGGGTCTTTCGGAACAAACAAGATGAACATGGCGTGGTAACAAGAAACAAGGCAAGGTTGGCTACTGTTCCGCTCGCTACGGACCAATTTTGAGCGTCAATTTGACCCAAAAATAAGGATGACTGGCATACTTAACATGAATATTTAACCCAAATAATATCATTTCCACATTTCCCTTGGAGATTTTGCAATGTAGGGATTTGGGACGGAAATGTAGGTAAAATATGCTCCAGAATCCATGCCATAAAATGCCGACAGATCGGGGCGCGCCAACCAACAAGGAGTATGTGTTTAATTACCAAATTCCATATGTGTGGGTGAATATGTGTATGCAGCTCAAGCAAAGCAGGAAATACACCTCAAGAGCATGGCAACACACTCTCAATCCAAGGCAACACCCGTCCGACCAATCAGAGCGCACCGTTCGGCGTCCCACGGATCAAAGGGCCCACCAACGCTGCAACCGACTTAGGACAGAGCCAACTCACCTGCCCAGGACCAGAGGGCCCACTTACCAGCCACCTGACCAAAGCTGAGCCCGGTTGGAGCCAGACTTGGGTCGGCCAACCCAGGTAGGTCAAAAGACCCAGGACCAACTCCACCGACTTAAAGCTTCCACGTGGTGCCTCCTGATTGCTTCCTAACATCGGTTCTGCTTGAGTTCGCGAGTTTGCTGGCCGAGACACCCCCTGTTCACCCCTATAAATACAAGGGGAGGGGGTAAGAATAGAGACAACTCACCTCTCCATCCTCTCTCACTTTTGGAGCTTGGAGTCCTTCTTAGAGGCTAGTGCTGCTTAGGTAGTGCTTAAGAATTAGGGAGAGAGTAGGGGGGGGGGGGGGTCGGGAGGAGCTGGTGTGCACACCGGCGCTCTTCTCCAGCTTGTACCTCGACGGATGCTTATCAATCATAGTAAGTGTCCGTGACTTCTTTTATGCTTTAGTTTTTTAGTTAAGTGTAGAGCTATTTTCACCTAGTTATTTGCCGGATCAATAGTTCACTAGTACAGTGGATGCCTCTAGAATAAGTACGATTCTAGAGTTAGTAAAGGATGATATAGACGTGGTGTCTAGATCAGATCTTACCTGTTGGTTGTGGTATATCCCATGGTTAGATGAGGTAGGTAGCAGGTGGTGACAGCCCTGTCAATCTAGCGGAACCCTCCCCGTTCGGGTATATCCCAGTGTCACAGTACTAGAGCTCACCAGTCTTATTCTAGGGGAAGCCAGTAGCCCAACGAGAATAATTAGGATAGTTCTATCTTACCTTTGATTCTTAGCCTTAGGAATCCTCTCTACTCCTTGCCTATAGCTGGGGTAGTGTCCTTGGACAAACCTGAACCTTAGAGAATATACACATGTTCCTCAGTGGATACGATACCCTTGGAATACTCCTGGGTGAAAGCTACAACGCTATTCATGCACTTGCGGATTTATTTCGTGACGCTAGGAAACGTCAACAGTTGCTCAAGGCTTCACTCAAATCGAAGGTTTGGATTTTGGTGAAACGTATGCTCCCGTAGCTAGGCTTGAATCAATTTGTAACTTGCTTGCCTATGCTACTCACCATGATTTCAAGCTATATCAAAAGGATGTGAAGAGTGCATTTCTCAATGGACCAATCTCCGAATTAGTATATGTTGAGCAACCGCCGGGCTTTGAAGATCCCAAATTTCCAAATCACGTTTACAACCTCCGTAAGCCGCTCTATGGGTTGAAGCAAGCCCCTAGAGCATGGTATGAATGCCTTAAGAATTTTCTCTTAAGAAAAGGTTTTGAGATAGGCAAAGCCGATCCTACTCTCTTCACTCGCAAAGTTGATAAAGATATCTTTGTGTGCCAAATATATGTCGATGACATTATATTTGGTTCTACTAACCAATCTTGGTGTGAGGATTTTAGTAGGATTATGACCAAGAGATTTGAGATGTCCATGATGGGCGAGTTGACCTTTTTTCTTGGATTTCAAATCAATCAACTCAAGGAAGGCACCTTTATTTGTCAAACCAAGTACAGTAAAGACATGTTGAAAAAGTTTGACATGGAGAATGCCAAGCCCATCAAGACCCCAATGCCAACAAATGGGCATCTTGATCTTAATGAAGATGGCAAGGCCGTGGAACAAACGGTATATCGCTCCATGATAGAATCTCTTCTTTACCTTTGTGCATCTAGGCCCGATATTATGCTTAGTGTGTGCATATGTGCAAGGTTTCAAGATAATCCTAAGGAATGTCATCTTATGGCTGTTAAAAGAATTTTAAGATATTTAGTTTTCACTCCATACCTAGGCTTGTGGTATCCCAAGGGCTCCACTTTCGATCTACTTAGCTATTCCGATTCGGATTATGCCGGTTGCAAAGTAGATAGAAAGAGTACATCGGGGACTTGTCAATTTCTTGGTCGGTCTCTTGTATCTTGGAGCTCTAAGAAACAAAACTCAGTCGCCCTATCCACTGCCAAAGCCGAGTATGTTGCTGTTGATGCTTGTTGTGCTCAACTACTTTGGATGAGATTTACTTTGAGCGACTTTGGTTGTAAGTTTAGCGAAATTCCACTCTTGTGTGATAACGAGAGTGCCATCAAACTAACAAACAACCCTGTGAACCACTCAAGAACTAAACATATTGACATAAGACACCATTTCTTGAGAGACCACGAAGACAAAGGAGATATCGTTTTGAGTCATGTGAGCACCGACAAACAACTAGACGATATCTTCACAAAACCACTTGATGAGCAAAGTTTTTGTACTTTGAGGAGTGAGCTAAATATTTTGGATTCTCGTAACTTAGCTTGAACTCTTGTGCATGTTTGAGTGACTTAGGTTTCAATCTTTTCTCAAAAAAAAACAAAATGATTTTGAGCAAAATCCGTGAGATTTGATTTCAAAAATGTGGAATTTTATTTGCTAACTTGAGACTATTGTTCCCATTGATTGATTGTTGGCTAGTCTCAAGATAGTAAATCTCTCATACCACTAGATCTTCCTCCAAATCAAGCTTTGTGAAGATCTATCTTTCTTCTGCATGCAAATCTTCAGGGGGAGCCGTAGACTTCGGGTTTCTGCCCGGATACTCCGGGCCTTCGCCCGGATACTCCGCATTGTAATTTTCTGCTATATATACCGCAAGGGGGCGGGGTAAACCGTTATCCTCTATCTTTTTACCGCCGGCGCCGTCCCCTCTCCTTCCTCACGCCTCATCTCGCCATTAGGGCGATTTCCACTTTCCACCAAACAAAATCTCATCAATCTTTGAAGGAAGGTGCTCCTCCCCTCTAGAAACTCCGGGGAGGCTTTGGATTTGAAGTTTCCCGCACGTTCTTCATTCCTCAAGGTATTCAAACTTCAAATCGCCTGATCTCTCAATGTAGAAGGAGTTTTTGGATATCCTTTGGGGAATTGTCTCATATCCTTGCTAGGAACACTAGGTCCAAGTTTCGTTCGTTTTCCATGGTCGATTCATGAGTTATATTCAAATGTCTAAAACCTAGGGTTTGGGCCCCGAGTCCCGGAGACTCCGGACTTCTGGCCTGGATACTCCGGACTACTTGGCCGGAGTATTCGGCCGCTGGCCCGGACTCTCCGGATTTTGTGGGTTCAAATACCTCACATGTTTTCAATCTTCCTTAGCCTTGGTTCCTAATCATCACATGTTGTATATAGGCTATGGGGAGATCTGGTGGTGACCATTCTGGGCAGCGAAGGCAAAAATGTCATCATGATCCTCATGTTCAAAGGGAGGAAGATTCACCTCCTAGTCCTATCCGTGAGCTGCGTCCACGTCGTCGTCCAAGGAAAGAACCTGCAGGGAGTAGTGATCAAGCTCGCCAAGCTCCATACATCATGAGAAGCATGGCCGTTCCTCCACCATCTCGTGCAAATCCATCTAGAAGGGGAGTGGCATGGGAGATATGTCCACAAACACCTCCTCGTTTGCAAATTGAGTTTGCTCCTGATCAGCGCCAGTACCCGAGATTTCCCAAGCTTGCTAGACCACAGATCATGCCCAGTTTTGCTATTAAATTGGGAAGAGATTATTACAAGCAAACGGTGGCACTCCAGAATGCTAAGAAGGAAGAAGTGTACAAGTATAACAAGTGTGAGGGCTTGGAGCGCCGCTTTTGGTGCAAGTTACACCAAGACCTCTATTCCTTGGTGCTATTGCGCAAGGACAAGGCCCCCATCGTTCCTTGCAAATATGTTGATTGGGCTTACTTTGAAATCTTCATGACCCTTTCTTCAATGAAGCTATTGCCAAGTGCAAGGAGTTTGGGCTCCATGACATCATGGGTTTTAGATATGATTGGAATGAGAAGATTCTTGCTCAGTTTCACTCCTCTTTATATTATGATGCAAGGAGGATTGCATTTGTGTGGACGACCGAGGGACACAAGTATGAGGTTGACTACATGACTTTCTCTTGGATCTTAGCTCTTGGGTCCAAGGATGAAGAGAGGGATTGCATTCACATTGAGAAGCAATTGAAGTCAAGTCAGTTGCCGGCTTTATTCTATAATCCAATCCTAGCTCAGAAGGGGAATGCTAGTACCTTGCAGCCATTCTATTACACTATGAATCTGTCGGTGTTTTACTGTCAAGCCCACCGAGGGATACCCCCGAGGTGGTAGGTTGTAGGTAGGGTGTCGCCGAGATCAGGAACTCGAAGGTGCAAGGAACACAAAGTTTAGACAGGTTCGGGCCACCGAGAGCGTAATACCCTAATGTGTATGCACGATCTGCTTTGGAGGGGTCCCTGCCTGCCCTTATATAGTCTGGGGGGACAGGGTTACATGGAAATCCTAGTCGGACGACCTGAGAAGTCCTACCCGAGTACGTTGTCGGGTAGTTTTCTTACGTCCGACTAGTCCTAGCCCTATACGACTAGTTACAATGAGGATAAGGTATGGCCCATGCGCCATCCCCTACCACAACAATATGTATGCCAAGTGTGCAGTTCCGCTGCCCCGGGTCTGACAAGCCCCCGAGCTCTTCGTAGCCGAGTACTACAGGCTCCCGAGTACTTCTGGAAGGTGTCTTCAGGTCCTTGCTGAGTCCCCTTGAGAAGGTGTCTTCCGAATACTTGCTTGGTTGCATCAAGGTTGTGAGGTGCTCATGCCCCAAGTAGTTTTCAAGTCTTCTTTTATATGGGGTGCGATGAACTCGCACTTCATATGGAGTAGCCCCCGAGCCTTAGGTGAATCGAAGAATCAGGCTGAGGGTCAAATTAGTCTTGAATCTTTGCTCTGTATCTTCCAAGAATTTTTGAAAAATAAGCCATCGATGACACGTATCCTGCAGCCCCTAAGCCTTTAATCCAAATTCCCAGGTTTGGAAAAAAGGATCTAAAGAGTCGTGGCATGTAATATATGTTTTTGAATCCAATTTGATGATTCTTAGGGTTAAATTGCACTGGAAGTTGAAAGGTCCGAATTCTTGGGAATTTATCCCTGAGAAATGGCTAGTTTCCATTATCCGTTGCACAGAACCCATAAAAACCTCTCTAAATTGAATCGTTATCCCGAGAAAACTCTTCGGCTCCAACGAAAAAATGGGGAGCCGCTGGTTATAAATAACCCCGCGTTACCCCTTAGGGTTTTTACCCCACCCTGTTTTCACAGTAGTAAAAACAGATTTGCTTGGCCGAGAACCCTAGCCACTGACACCACTCCAAAATCGACCACCTCTCCGCCCAAATTCAAGCCAGGATTAGCCTGAGTCCCTGATCCCCGTCCTCATCCACACCCGCGCGGGTTCCCTGTGGCATGCGCACAAAGACCCCGGTGATATTTTGACCCACGATGCCGAAGAAGTCAACCGCCGGTCGCGGAAAGAAGAGGGAGGGCGAAGGAGAAGGCGGATCGCCGCTGTCGGCGAAAGTCACCAAAACGGTGGCGGAGGGCACATCGCGGAGGGCCTCAACCATCAAGGAGACAGACCTGCTCCGGCTTGTTGCCGAGCGGGTACTGAAAGAGGAGGGGGTGGTTCAGTGGCGGACCGCTGGCTCCGACTCGTCGCCGTGGGAAAACACCGGTGAGATCGTGATGCTCACCCCTTTTGCCGACCGCGGCCTTGCTCTCCCTTCTTCCGATTTCTTTCGTGGTGTGCTTGGTTTTTACAAAATCAATCATTACCATCTCCCACCAAATTCTATTTTGCACATTTCTATTTTTGTGCATCTATGCGAGGCATTCCTAGGAATTCGCCCGCACTTTAATCTTTTCCGCCACCTCTTCCGCCTCAAAACTCAACCGGATGAGGACAATCCCGCGCTAGTCGGGGGTGCCGGGGTACAGTTGCACGACAAGGCGCTGTACCTCGAGTACACGACCCCGAGTAGCCTGTCAGAGTGGCACGCTCAGTGGTTCTACATTGGGAACCACCAGCCTAGCCTCCCTGAACGGGATAACTCCCCGCCCCAGCACCAAGAATGTTGGCTGAAGAAGCCGATGGAGGAGGAACGCCGCGACATCCCCAAGCTGATGCAGCGGATCAAGGTCCTGAAGGACAAGGGCATCACTGGGGAGTCTGTGGCATACTCGCTCATCAAGCGGCGCATCCAGCCCCTCCAGCAACATGTTCACCTCGGGTTTGAGTACGAAGGTATTCGAGACCCATCACGGATGCCCAGGGATGTGCAATCCGTTGAAGAAATCATGCGTCGGGTCACCCGCCTGTTCACGGGGGTGAACCGGAGCCTTTCATCCCAAGATTGTTCGGCGCAGACTACTCGAGTTCCTTTGGATGTAATCTTGTTGACAGAGTTGTTGTTTGACAATCTGCTTTTGTCTGCAGGGAGACGTAGAGCGGCTCAAGTCTGATCCGCCTGAGCCAATTTTTGAAGAGCCAGCCCAAGACCCGCCCGCCGTGAGAGACGCGGGCGACACTGTAGCCAATCCGTCGCGCACAAAGCGGGTGGCGACGCGGAAGCGGAGAGCCGTAGCGGCAACAACAACACCAACCAGTCGCCAGGCGATTTAAGTTGTCTACCACTCCTTAGCTTCTTGATCTTGCCAATCTTCTACGAGTACTTAGTTAATTTTCTCCTGTAGTGGTACTGAGGAGAACCCCGAGCCCCCGAGGCGAGGGGTATTCGATGTGACTGGGGAGAGGAGCCCGGCGTCGGGGCGATCTCTGCCCACGACTAGCCCGCCATTCTCAACCCGCACTGGAAACAAGACCACGCCATGAGGGCTGGTCGTGCCAACGGCACTCCCCCTCAGGAAGCTCGCGAGGTTAGTAACTAGAAGTATCGTGTTGTAGCTTCTTGTGTTAATGCTGAATACTAACACATCTGATTCAGGAAGTCAGAGACTCCCAAGCCGGCGACCTCCAGTACTGGCCAGGTGGGCATGAGTGCGGACTCGTTGCCGGAAGACCCTGCAGCCGCGAGTACTGTCGAGCCTCCCATCGTCGAGGATGTGCCAGCGGATACCGGAGGAAAAGATCTCGAGCCTCCGGCAGATGCGGAGGCAGAACCGGAGACAGAAGCCCCCGAGAGTACTCCTGGGGCAAACCTTGAAGATGGTGCTCTGATCGTTCAGCAGGCGATCGCGAGTACCCCAGACTAGAAGGAAGTCCCAGGGAGTTCCCGGGCGCAGGATGCCCGGAAAGTTCTCGGGCTCGGCAACAGCAGGAGATCCCGGAGAACTCCTGGGTGCCCGAGTAGCAGGAGGAAGAAATCCCTCCTCCTCGCACCGAGCATTTCGAGGACCCGTTGGTGGAGCCGGAGACCG
Source organism: Panicum miliaceum (assembly GCA_032594955.1). NCBI lineage: Eukaryota > Viridiplantae > Streptophyta > Magnoliopsida > Poales > Poaceae > Panicum > Panicum miliaceum. The sequence continues at coordinate 40,295,054 of CM064061.1, read as the reverse complement.
TCACGCTCATGATGGAGCTGGGACGTCGCTTCACCAACTACACCAAGGTATGTAGTCGAGTACTTCCTCTAGCGTTGATGTTCTATTGTAGAGGTATACTGACTTGTTGACTTGCTCTGTATAGAGCCTCGTTGAGCGCTCCAGGGAGAAGTCACCCCTGCTGATCCGGATTGGGGACGTGTTGCCGCGTACCCACGATGCGGAGGACAACCTAGAGGCTGAGAAGGCCAAGAACCTCAAGCTCCAGGAGGAACTCGAGGCCCTGAAGACCTCGCATCAGGACGCCATGATAGATCAGCAGCGGAAGCATGACTTGGCGATCCGGAAGGTTAAAGATTTGACCGCTCAGAAAGAAAGTAAGTAGTTTGTTCCTCTGACCCAAGTAGTGTTATCGCTCTGTCCTTCTTCTGAGTTGGATATATGTACTTTTTCCCAGAGTATGCTCGTATTGAAAGAGCGCTAACTGACTGGAAGTGTGATATATACGAACTTATAGAAGAAAGGGAACAGCTGCAGAAGGCACTGGGGGAGCTCCAGCTCAAGTACTCGGATCTGGACGAGGAGCACAAGACCGTGACTCGCTAGCTGAAAGATGCTGACAAATAGCTCGTGGAGAATATGCGGATGATCCAGTCGCTGAACCGTGATAGGGAGCGCAAGGAGAAGGAGATGGAGCAACTCGCGACAGCCGCTCACCAGCTCTACGAGTTTGTGCACCCTGTCACAGACGGACGCTTCTTGGTGCAGTGACTGGTTGATGCTCCGACAAGCATGGCCGGGTATGCGTCTGGCACTGCCAAGCTTGTGCTAACACATACCTTGGCAGTGGTGAAGTCGTATTTCCCAGGCATGGACGTTAGTCCGTTTGCGGAAGGCATCTCCGGGAGTGCACCGAGGAGCAATTCAACGAGTACCGTGCCGAAGTGCAAGATGTTGCTCATCAAATAGTCGATGACCTTCTGCGCTTTTGAGCCATGATGAATTGTGTATGTTTTGTATGAAAAACAACAGTTGCTCGTGTAATATATTAATGCTTTGTTTGATCATTGTTTGCTACGCTCGACTTGTGAAGTGGTGTGTTGAAACATAATCGTTAAGCACTTTAGTACGTTAGTTCCAGTGTGTAGTTACCCTGAAGGCATCGCTTCAGTTGGCGAACTGTGTACTAGATTTGTACTTTTGTACAGAGTTGCATTCGTAGAACCTCTGTGTATAGGTGTAATAACCCCTTCGACTTTACCCCGTAAGACCTTGCCCCATAGCTTGATTAAGTTGTAAAGGGAGGTAGTCGGAAAGAACACCTGACCCGTTCAAGGGTATAGCCCGAGCGGCTTTGGTTTCGCTAATCATGATGGAAGGTACTCGTGGCATAGCCCCCGAGTATTTCCGAGGATTAGTGAGAAGTAGCGTATTGACATAACTCATGGCGACAGGCCCCGAGTTTACTCAATATTGCTAAAGAAGATAAAAACACAGTAGTCGTTTGTGGAGCCGAAACAACCATGTATTATTATACTGAGCTGACAGGTTTGACACAAGTTTCTTATGCATAGAAACAGCGTAGGTGCTCGATGTTCCAAGAATTTGGAACCTCCAGGCCGTCAGGGTATTGTAGTCGATACGACCCTGGGCTGGTTACCTTCGTGACGATGAGGGGTCCTTCCCATCTAGAGTTGAGCTTGTGAAGCCCAGTCTCATCTTGGATGCGGCGTAAGACCAGGTCCCCAACGTTGAAGGATCTTTCTTGGATGTTGCGGTCATGACACCGTTGAACGCCTTGTAGGTATCTTGCTGATCGTAGTAGGGTATTGCATCTGACTTCTTCAGCGCAGTCGAGTTCCAAGTGCCTTACTTCGTCAGCTTCTCCTTCCTCTTACATCTCCAATCTGGGAGAGTTCCACATGATATATGCTGGGCGGATAGCTTCTGACCCATAGACGAGAAAGAAAGGTGACTGTCTTGTGGCTTTACTCAGTTGAGTACGAAGCCCCCAGACGACTGTGGGTAATTTGTCGATCCACTTGCCTCCCTTTTTGTTGTTCTTGTCATAGAGTATTTTCTTGAGTCCGTCAAGGATCAAACCGTTGGCGCGCTCCACCTGGCCATTGGCCCTTGGTTGGGCTACCAAGACGTACTTGATCTCGATGCCGCTTTGTTCGCAGAACTCCCAGAACTCGTGTAAAGTGAAGTTGGATCCCAGATCAGTAATGATTGTATGAGGAAAACCAAAATGGTGAAGTATGTCACAGATGAAAGTGACTACTCTGTCGGCCGTCAGGGTTGTAATAGGCTTGTACTCGATCCACTTGGTGAACTTGTTGATGGCCATCAATAGTGGGTAAAGCTTCCTCATGTTGTTGTCAGTGGACCAATCATGTCAAGGCCCCAACAGCCAAACGGCCAGGATGGTGGTATGGCGATCAGCTTGTGAGCAGGGACATGAGCTTGTTTACCGAAGAATTGGCAGTTGGTGCATCAACGAACGAGGTCTTCCGCATCTGCCAAAGCCGTAGGCCAATAGAACCCAGACCTGAAGGTCTTCCCGACTAGTGTACGGGAGGCGACATGATTACCGCATGCGCCCTCATGGATTTCCTCCAATATTTCTTGCCCTTCTGTAGTAGTTACGCACTTCATGAGTACCCCTGATGCTGATCCGCGCTTGTAGAGCTTATCTCCCACCAGAATGTAACCCTTGCTGCGCCTGACTAGTCGGATAGCCTCGGCGCTCTTAGGGTCGAGGTTGGGAGGTAGCTTCTTTTCCTTAATCAAGTCGATGAACTGGGAATGTCAATCCACATCAATCATCAAGACCTCTCGACTAGACTCCGCAGGGCCTTGGTCGATGGTGCCTGGCTCTATTCTTTGAATAGAGGGGTAGTGGAGCTCATGGACGAAGACTCCAGCTGGAACCTTGGCTCGCACAGAGCCTAGCTTCAAGACCCGAGAACTTGTTCTCGAGCTTACGAATTTCTGCAATGTACGCGTCCATGGTTTCTTTGTTGGTTTCGCACTCCTTGTTGCATTGTTGGACCACCAGTAAAGAGTTGCCAAAGACGAGTAGTCGCTTGATGCCAAGGAAGACAGCCAGGCGTAGCCCGTGGAGTAGTGCCTCGTACTTGGCCTCGTTGTTGGCGACCTTAAATAGTATTCAAAATACATATTTCAGTTGCTCACCAGTCGGACTGATGAAGAGTACTCCTGCGCCACCGCCTTCGAGCTTGAGGGAGCCATCAAAGTACATGACCCAATGCTCTGGCTGGTCAGCTGGAGTTGGTACTTGGTTTTCTTGCCACTCTACCAAGAAATCGACTAGAGCTTGCGACTTGATGGCAGTGTGTGGCTTGAAGTCGATGTTGAGAGCCCCCGGTTCCACTGCCCACTTGGAGATACGCCAAGTGGCATCCCGGTTGTGAAGTATATCCGCCAACGGGAAGTCAGTGACAACTGAGATTTCGTACTCGTCGAAGTAGTGGCGAAGCTTTCTAGAGGTGATTAGTATTGCGTAGAGAAGTTTCTGAATCGAAGGGTAACGAACCTTCGACTCAGAAAGGACTTCGCTAACGAAATACACTGGCCGCCGATCACTGAAGGCATGGCCCTCATCGTTTCGCTCCACCACAATGGCTATGCTAACTACGTGAGTAGTCGCAGCGATGTAAAGTAGCAGGTTCTCACCTGGGTACGGAGCCGTGAGGATGGGGGGCGATTGGAGGTGAGCCTTGAGGGCCTCCAATGCCTGCGCCGCTTCCTCGGTCCAAACAAAATGGTCCTGCCGCTTGACGAGCTTGAAAAAGGGTAGACCCCGTTCTCCAAGTCGGGAGATGAATCTGTTTAGTGCCGCCATACAGCCGGTGAGCTACTGCACATCTTTGATCTTCTATGGGGCCCCCATGCTTGTGATGGCGGTTATCTTCTTAGGGTTAGTCTCAATGCCTCGGTGACTGACGATGAAACCGAGGAGTTTCCCTTGGAGTACGCCAAAGATGCACTTAGTCGGGTTGAGCTCCCAGTGAAATCTTTGCAGACTGTTGAAAGTTTCCTCGAGATCAGAGATAAACTCATCAGGATTTCTGGTTTTAATAACCACATCATCCACGTAGGCTTCAACGTTGCGGTGTAGTTGGTCAGTGAGGCATAGCTGTATGGCTCGCTGGTATGTTGCACCCGCGTTCTTCAGCCCAAATGACATAGTCATGTATGCGTAGGCTCCGAACGGGGTGATGAACGCAGTCTTGATCTGGTCTTCTTCCTTGAGGAAAATCTGATGATAACCCGAGTAGCAATCAAGGAAGGAGAGTAGGACACAGCCGGCGGTGGAGTTGATAACCTGATCGATGCGGGGAAGCACGAAAGGATCTTTCTGGCAGTGCCTATTGAGATCGGTATAATCGACACACATACTCCATTCATTATTATTCATTTTTAGAATGAGTACAGGGTTGGCTAGCCACTCTGGGTGGTACACCTCTTTGATGAAACTAGCCGCGAGTAGTATAGCTAGCTCTTTTTTTGATGGCCTGCCTCTTTTCTGGAGAGAAACGACGTAGTCGTTGCTTCCTCGAAGTGGCCTTGGGATCAACTTTCAGGGCATGCTCGATCAACTCCTTGGGCACACCTGGCATATCCGCTGGTTGCCAAGCAAAAATGTCTCAGTTGGCCCTAAGAAAGTTGACGAGCGCGAATTCCTATTTGTTGTCCATGTTTTCGCCGATCAGGGCGATCTTGGATGAGTCACCCTCCTGGAGCCAGATGGTCTTAATGCCGACGTCGGGGTTCGGCTTGACCCTCGACTGGCTTGGCCTCTTCTACGCCACCTCCAGCTCTGTCTCGAAGAGTTGTTGTGCGGCCGCGAGTACTTCGGATGAAGGCTCTAGCACGCGCACTGATGCAGCATACTTGATCGCCTCCTGGTCGCAGTCGTAGGACTTTTCGACGTCGCCGCGGAGGGAGAGTACACCATTGGTACCTGGCAAAGACCAAGTAGATGTAATGGGGCACCGCCATGAACTTGGCCAAAGCGGGCCTGCCAAGGATGGCGTGGTACGAAGATTCGAAGTTGGCGACTTTGAACTTGATGTACTCCTTACGGAAGTTGTGAGCCGTCCCGAAGGTAACTGGCAGAGTCACCGAGCCGATCGGTGTAGTCACGTTACCCGGGACAATCCCGTAGAACGGAGCTTTGATGGGGGTGAGCATCTAGCCAATGTCCATCCTCATTTTCTTCAGAGTACTCGGGAAGAGCAGGTTCAACCCGCTTCCCCCGTCGATGAGTACCCGGGTCAGTGTAGAGCCGGCGACTACCGGGTCCAGTACGAGCAGAAGTTTTCCTGGCTTGGAGAAGCTGGCCTACTGATCCTCTCTGGAGAAAGAGATCGGGACCTCGCTGGGTCTCAAAGGACACGGCACCGCTGGCTCGACTGCCAAGATCTCACGCCGAAACTGCTTCTGCGCGCGCTTGGTGAGAATACCGTCATCGCCTCCGAAGATGATGTTGACGATGTTAGTCGGATATTGGAAACCCGGAGGTCCTGACTTGTCGGTGCCATCGTCCGCCTTGTCCTTGTCCTTGTCCTTCTCCTCGTCAACAGGAGGAGGTGGTGCATTGAGGCTTTTGCGAGGGACGGTGCACTAGAACATAGTGTGCTTGGCCTTCGGGCACTACTTGTGGAGGATCTTCTCGTACTGATCCTGAAGCTTGCCCGACTTCTTGCTGCGAGGGTTGCGCTCGATGTTGGCCACTTGCTCTTCCGGCTTCCGCTTACGGGCGGTGCCCGAGTTGTTGTATTGGCCCTTGTCAGAGCGGTTGTTGTTGTTGCCCTTGTCATTCTTGTGCTTGGGGAAGTGTTCGTTCTACTCGTCTTCTTGATCCGCCCATCGCTGCATCATGTCGTAGAGCTCGAGTACGTTAGTCGGGAGGTTTCTCCCGAACTCGCGGTACGTCTGCTTCGTGGCCAATCCGTTGTGGAAGCAGCGGATGACCTCCTCGTCGGCGATGTTGGCGATGGTCATGATGAGTACCTCCTCAGGGTCCTGTTCTCCTCCTACTTGACCTGCGAGAAGTCATGACGAGTACCTGCCGGGATCATGGAGCCCTAGAAGTTATCAACGAAGACCTGCTTCAGGGTCTCCCAGGTGTCGATGGAGTTTGGCCGGAGGGTTTCCAACCATGTGAGTGGCGCTATTTCCAGGGCCATCGGGAAGTAGAGGGCTTTAGTCGAGTTAGAGCCCCCACATACTTCGATGGCCACATAGTAGCATCGCAGCCACTGCCACGGATCTTGTTTCCCATCGTAATTCGGGATGTTCGTAGGCTTGAAGTCCCTCAGGTACTCGCGGTTAGTGATGTTTTCCATGTAGGCCGCGAAATGATCACTATCATCGCGAGCAGCGTTCTCCAACCGCTCGTGCTGCCATCGCGGTTGCTATTGATATGATGCCTTAGATCGCCAGGAGGTGGAGGAAGCTAGTTACCCTAGTGGCCTTGGTTTCCCGTGGGTTGCCCCCCTCTCCTGGGCCTAAGGCCTTGCTGCTGAACCTCCTGTTCCACTTGTCAATTGTTGCGGGGGTTGGGATGACCCGCGATTGCACGACTGCCCTGGGGTGCAGAGCTGCCGTGACATTCCTACCTGGAACAGGTGTTCTGGACAGATTTCAGCGGCTCCAACTTATCGAGTTGAACTGCTGCTTGTTTGACAAGTTGCATGATCCGCTGAGTTGCGTCCATTTGGGGGATCTGTTGCAGGAGCAGAGAAGCTTTGTAGATGTTACCCATGGGGGTAACAAATTCTTCGCCAGCTGCTATGTCAAAATCCTCGCATAGGTTTCTACGCCATTGCGGGTTGCAGGCACGCTCTTGAGCATTGCGCCTGCACTTGTTCCTCCTGGCGTTCTTCCACCTGCGTACCCGCCTTTGCTCCTAAGCTTCATCCTGGGGAGCATCGGTGGTGTCCTGGTTGGCGGAGATCTCGTCCTCGAGCTCGTTGTCGAACTCGATGCCCGGCTCGTCGTCTCCGAGGTCGTGGATGGAAGCCATGTAGACTTCGCGCTCTGGCGAGTAGTCGCCAGAGTAGTCGGTGGCCAGGACAGTCGAAGTGGAGGTCCTGGACATCTCTTCCTGGATAGGATAAAGAGGTCTGCCCTTTTGAAAAGGCAGTTGCTGGATGGTGGCTACCAAGCGGGCGTCATCATCGAGTAGTTCGGAGGGCTCCATGCCCTTCCAGTTCACGAATCTGCCCTGCTCGGTAGTCGTAATGCTCAAACTCAGATGACTAACCGCGGAGAAGTCGGGCTCGTCATCTGAATTCAAGTAGTCGTTGAAAACGGGAGCCTCCCGGCTAGCGGTGGCATCCTCGTCTCCGAGCTTGAGTAGGAGATCTAAGTCCGCTTCCAAGTCGGAGAGGGACCTAGACCATAGGGCCACCCCAAAGGAGGAAGCCGCTTTGCGTAGTCCAAAATAGTATCAGGTACGCTCTTCCCCAGATCGGATCGGATCCGAGCCGGAGAGTCGTGTCGGGAAACGAGTCAAAAACGCGTCAATGACAAAATTCTCCTCGGTCTCCGAGGTGAGAAGCGGATGCATCTCGTTGAAACCGTCGATGAACTCATCGAGTCCGCTCGAATAGCTCGAGTCTTCGGGCTCCGTGGTGTTCGCCAGGTGGCTGTCGAAGCTGCCCGAGCCGTTGGGGATGCAGATCCAGGAGCCAAAGACAAAAATTGTGCCCACGTTGAGCATGGTGCTGGTGAAGTTGAACTATGCCATCAAGTTCTCCGGTGGATGCTCGATGAACACCCCTGCCTGGCGTGCCAGCTGCCGGTGTTTTACCGTCAAGCCCACCGAGGGATACCCCCGAGGTGGTAGGTTGTAGGTAGGGTGTCGCCGAGATCAGTTACTCGAAGGTGCAAGGAACACAAAGTTTAGACAGGTTCGGGCCGCCAAGAGCGTAATACCCTACGTCCTGTGTGGTTTGTATTGCCTTAGAGGTTATGCGTATGCACGATCTGCTTTGGAGGGGTCCCTGCCCGCCCTTATATAGTCTGGGGGGATAGGGTTACATGGAAATCCTAGTAGGACGACCTGAGGAGTCCTACCCGAGTACATTGTCGCGTAGTTTCCTTACGTCCAACTAGTCCTAGCCCTATACAACTAGTTACAATGAGGATAAGGTATGGCCCATGCGCCATCCCCTACCACAAGAATATGTATGCCAAGTGTGAAGTCCCGCTGCCCGATTCTGACAGAATCAGTTCTTCAGGGCTACCATTGATTGCAAGGATGGTGATCCCACAGCTCTTAGGTACTTTGCTTGCAACCTTCTCGCTCCACCATGTCCGGAGGAAGACCGTTTTGCATTATGGATTTCATTTGGAATGAGCTTCGTAGATCAATGTGTGATCCAAACAAGTTTCTTCTGTCCGCTCCATACATCATGTATATGATTGAGAGAGTTACCAAGGTGACATCTCCCAAGGACTGCAAGCATGAGCCTCTTCACCTTCGTCCTTGCTCCGGTGATGCACCGCCTGCGGCTCCTCGTCATGCCGGGGCCACTCGCAATCCTTGGTTTGATCCTCCTCCTTCAACCGCCGGTGCATCTTCTTCATCTCATCGTGGGCATAGTGGTTCTTTTATCAAGAGGGCACTTAGGAGCATCTTTGTATGTGCAAGTCCATGTCTCAAGAAGTGAATGAGAACCGCCGTGACATCATTGAGATCAAGAGTCACCTGGACCTTCCATATGATCCATATCACGAGTTGCCCGAGTTTGATGATCCCTTCGCCGAGTGGGATGCCGCCGATGAGGCCGCCGTTGCCGCTGCTCATGCACTGCTTCCTCGTCCACATCGCCCTTCTGCTACTCGCTCTCGTTGCTCTCCTCCATGTGGTCATGAGATTTTTTATGAAGAGGAGGAGACCAAAGAAGGAGAGCCCCTCAACTACCGTGAGCACCCCGACTCCGATGAGGATGAACACACTTCGGATGATGACGCTCAAGACAATGATGAGTAGAAGATTCTTGCTCTTTTCATTTCCTTTTTGGCGTTTGATGACAAAGGGGGAGTGAAAATGACATTTATGTACTCATTTGGGCTTGTATCGAACATTTGGGCTTGTATCGAACTTAATCTCGCTTTATCGTTTCGTTTGAACAATCTATCATGTAAGGACAATGTGGTGTGAGAACAATATGTTATGTGTGATACTCTATGCTTAAACTGCTTAGTTGTCATATTTGCAGCTTTGTTAAGCTTTATCTATTAGGATATCCACTGACGAAGACCACGGCGAGCTGGAGATCGAGGCTGATGCAGCCCAGAACTCATAAAAAAACTACATTACTCCTACTCCTAGAGCAGAAAGATAAAGGTAAAAAGGTAAAAATGTTTGATTGATCGAGAGATAAGTCTTTACAATGACGGCCACCCATTATATTTATAGAGATAGCTAACTTGGATCTCACGTAAACCTAAAAACTTGCTAAAAAAGAAATATCTAAACAAACTAATATTAAGATATATGGACTCTAATTGCTTACTTTTGTGTAGAATCCTTCTCGATTAAGCCTCTTCCGATCCATCCACGTAAAGGCGGATCCATATGCGTGATGCATAAAGGAATATAATATTCCTATTTCTGATCACCATTTATGCTTGCCGTATCTCCATGATCTCTTCCTCGCATGTGGACCCATCTTCAATCACGAAGCTTCACGTTCCCTTCCACATGTGCACATTAATCACCTTATCACATTTTATTTTTTAATCTTCTCTCCTCGCTTCGCCAAGCCGATAAAGCCAATATTCACATCAAAGCTCCTGGATGCACCAGTACTGAAACCCAACGCTTCTCTGGACAAGCGGTCATCATCTGCATTCATACTAGCTTGTCATATGCAATTTCTGCCGATACACGCCAGTAGCCGAGGATCTCTATACATCGGATTTATTGACAAAATCCGATATCAACACTGCGTGACTAACAGTTTTAAATGTATTTTTAAGCTGCAGATCGCCTATTTACCCTCCATCTAGGCATCTTGACGTCCTTTCACATCAGCCTTGCCCAACCACGTATGTAAGCGCTAGTTGATCCAGTCTTCTCCGGTCACGCGGGCGTTCGCCTTCATGGGCCCGGTGGAGCGTCTCGGCCCAGTCGTAGACGGGCTCGGATCTAGACTGGAGTTGCTGACACACGTCTGCATCCTGGTGGCCCACGCGGTGGACAGGGGATCGAGAGTGGGAGCAAGCACACTGCATCAGTCGAGGACAGGGTTGCCGGTTGCGGGAGAGGGAGCTCGGGTGTGGGGTGTGGTGGCACGCGAGCGGGATTTTGGACCGCAGCAGTTGAAAAAACAATTAGTTTTGGATAGAAGCATCTTGCAACCTACGATTTCTATAGGTACACCCTTCCACCCACCTCCTTCCATCATGATAGATGCCTGACAGATGGATCCAACGTGAAGGGTATGATGGACCCGATGTTGGTGAAAAATATTTTCAAAAGTTTTTATTTATAGATTCTGCTCGAAACTTTTGCTAAATATGTTATGACTAGCATATTTGAAATATTACATTAATTCGGTTAACATACTAAAATATAAGATTGAGCATCTATTCAAACTTAATGCAACATTTTGGATAAATTAGTTCAACATTTTAGGTAAATGTTGAAGCATTAGATCAAAAATGTTGTACATTAATACTCAAAATATCGAAATAGTAGAGTACGGAGTACGAATATTGATTTTTCTCGTAAATAAAAATGACCAAAATGTAAACATACTGGACCTATTCTGTTATATTTATTCTCAACAAGATAGTGGTTAGAACAGAATCGAAAACACATTCACGATTTGAAGGAAAAATATGTTTCCAGATCACAAAAATCAATCTAAATAACCTAAACAACCTACTGCCTAGTCAATCTCGTCGCAAAAGGTCTAGGTTGGCCCAATGCACGAGAAATGCCAACCTAGCTTAGTATCTTTCTTTTTGTTCCATCTTTCTTCGGGATGTGTTTCTTTTTAATACTTTCAATTGTTCATTATTTCATTTATGTGCTTAAGTCAACACTTTGTGGAGGATATTTCAACAATTTTAACGTATTTTTAACATTTAATGTTCAGAATGTTGAAATTATAGTGTCCAAATGCTGACATGATAAATCCCAAATGTTGAAATGGTACAATAAAAACTTGATTAACCTAGCATTTATAAAGTATAAAAAAGTTAGATCTATATTCCAAAACACATGCTTCAACATTCTACCAAAACTAGTTGTTTTAAATTATTGATTAATAAATAAATAAATAATGTGTATAGCGTCTCATTTTATTGATTAATTATGAGCATCATCATGCTCCAATCAGTTTTTGAAACGGGCGCATTAATTCGTAGAAAAAAATATATTTGAATTTTCATACTCCAATTTTTTGCTAAAAAAATCCAATTAAAATACCCACCAAATCTCTCATGTAACCCATCTCAATCTTCCACGTGTATCTCTCTCACTCTCAGTCGCTTCTTGTATTAAAATACTCCTGCGTGGCTGATATGTGTCTTGCATGATGATCATGCTTGTATTTTGTGAAGCTCAACTATTTACCAGCACATGTTCCATGTATGAATCTCAAATAGTGGATGGAACAGAAGATATGATCTTCTAGCCAAGAAACTTGCAAAAAATATTTAAAAGTGTATCCAAAATAAAGTCGTGAAACTATGAACAAATATACGAATTTGAGAAATTGCATAGAGAAATGGAATTACCATGATAGTAGCAACAATCTTTGTAGTCTCATAATTAATGTGCAACCTACAGCATATCAGCAACATATAGTGTCCAAAACTCTAAGTACTATTTGATATTTTTTAGGTCATATGTCTTAACGAAGGATATTCAAATAATAATGCTATTAATATCTTGACATTTGGCAATAAGACAATGACTATACTAAGTATTCTTATATGTTTGGACATGCCTTGAGAAGGATCCAAATAATTTTGAACTTTTAGTTTAAGTAGGAAAGAAACTTTTTCCAAGTGAGAACTCAGATCTATAATTTGAGACTTAGATTGCACTTGGAGTGAACACTTGAATGAAAAGGATGTAGATGTTTTCACCTTAAGAATCATTTCGGGATGAAAGTGATATAATTGGGGATCTACCCGTTCTTCCTTTAATACAATAATACGAATCTCTCCTATATGTTTGAGAAAAAAATAGATAAGTATAAGAATTAGAGAAAAGTTTAAGGATCCATGGTGTATTAGTTAAGTCTACTACTTCGTATACACGAAGAAGGACAATTGTAGGACTGATTCCCAATAATAGGTTAGATCACAACAATACCAATTCCTTTTATTCCAAGGCGAAGATTCAATCACTTAGCCAACATCAAGAAGCTATTGGCACCTTGTTGAATCGAAGTAATCCATCTTTGATGATTTTGTCGGTAATAAATTATTTATAATATCATGAATTTTTAAGATTTAGAAACTTAATGTTAGAATGATATAATTATGATAAATTTAAAAGATAAATATATCAACGCCCAATAATATAATATTACTTCCGCCACTGTACACCACCAAAACTATGGATAATGGTAGAATTGGGTTGGACTTGTAGGTCATCACGCATCACAGAAACCCACACCCCATATTAATGGAGAGAGATAAAAAGATTGGAGATGATTGCTCCTCCGTCGTAACAAAAGAAAATGTCCCAAAAATAGCAAGAACCGTCGGTAAAATTGTCAAGCCAACAATAACCTTCAGGATATGCTTGGATAATTTCCCCCATGAGTGGAGAATAATCCACAGCCTATTGGGGAGAGGGGTTAGGCAGTCAGGCCTCTGAAGGGCGGTGTGGACAGCATTGTAGAGAGATCTCTATCTTTAGAGTATCACAGAAAATTAAGATAATACTGTTGTCCGCTGCCTCCAGCTCCTGTTTCAATCCTATCGTCAATCCCCTTACCTATCTTGTTGTCATATTGTTTTGGGTTGTTTCGTGGATATAAATTTTATCTTCAAATCTCGCCAATGTGTAGAAGAGGTCCTCCATATCATTGAGGCATGGAACATTACTGATTTCGAGAAATACAACTTGCAAAATAAAGTTAAGTCAAGATGTACTACAATAGAGGACGCTCCCGGTCAAAAAGCAAGCTGTCTTACCTTTTGCCCGAGTGAACCAATCTAACTCCCATCTTCACCGCATTCATAAAGTCTAGAACCTGGTTTTCAGTGATTATATCGTCAAACATGAAGCAGTGGCCCCAATCCTCATGTAGAAACCCGTCAGGCAACACGGTCATCACCGTAGGGTGGATTCCTGGCGAAGTAAAGGTTTGTATCACAGAACAAAAGGGGCGGGGGTGCGTCGGCCGAATCCAGGATTTGTCCAATCCCATCGGGAGCGGAGATCAATTTCTCACCATGATCGACCAACGTAACCAAACCGGCCTGCCCGCCTCCTCCATTGGGATCACCAACTACTGCAACTATGTAAGAAAAGCCCTACAGTGATGGGCATCATCTCCCTAAAGTGACGGGCATAGAGCCTGTCACCTCTACTGCATCACTGTTTTGAACAGAAAGGTGACGGGTGTCTGCCCGTTACCTATGTGACGTAATAGGTGACGGACTTCACTAGAGAACCGTCATATGTTTGGTAACCAGACCCCCCCTATGAAGTCTACGCCCGTCACCTATGAAGTCTACGCCCGTCACCTATGTCCAATACAGGTGACGGGCCTAACACATAGCCCGTCACCTATGGTGGAGCATAAGTGACGAGCGTAGAACAACACTCGTCACTTGGAATTTTTAAAGGTGACGGGTTGTACTTCCTGGTGCCGTCACCTTATATTGTAAGATCCACATGATCCATTACACAACATGATAAATTATAAGAACTACATGAACCACTACACGACATGATTACATAAAAGGACTACATGATCCATTACACGATATGATTACATAAAATAACTACATGATCCATTGCACAACATGATTACATAAAAGGACTGCATGCAAATACAAACTACTCATGAGACCTATTAACCGATGCCTCGTTAATCGCCGCGCGAACTCTCGCCACGGAACGGTCAAATTCTGGCATCCCCGACGCTTCGCGCCTTGCATTATGTCGAACCATCAACTCGCAGTCATCATCCATACCATGCAACTCGATATCAAATTCACGCTCAAATTTGCCAAGCGCGAGGCAATGGAATGCTTTCTTAATCCAACAACGAATACGACCACTAACAAGTCCAAGGTGCTCTTTAAGGCAGAACTCAAGGGAATGACCGGTGCGCTTCAAATTATTGCGTACCGATGCACGAGTAGACGCACGGCGCTCCAACCCATCATGTTGCAAAGTCATTTCTACGAATTAAACATTAACATTCCATTCGATGTCTAATACCAAGTACACACATTCATATCCATTCAAAAATAAATATTCAACTCAATATACCCATTTTCATCAACTAATACAAGTAAATCACATCTACACATGCAAATAAAAAAAGTTATTTCTAAAATCTAATTATTTTGATACTCTTCAGTTTGAGGCGAACACTTGTCGTCCCATGTCATATGGGATGCAATAATGGTTCAGAACATTTATTCAGGCCCTTTATGCAAAAACCATCGAAAAGAAAAAGAATCATTATTTAGGATATGCATGTGTCGTCAACCTTGACCCTACGGTGATGACACTATCATTCGGGGCCAACATAAATATCCGCGACACAGTGCGGTCTACGGGCGTCCTGAAAGAGTGCGGCCTTGGTCCTAATAAAGAAGTCCCCAGCTAAAAAGTTGAGGATTTCTTCGTTGGGATCAAGACCGTACTCCTTCATCATGTCCCTATACCGCACCGTATCACGGATATCGATGTTGGCTCGAATGGCCGTATCAACACTGTAGGATCAAGGTTAACGACATATACATATCCGAAACAAAGATTTTTTTAACTACATCATTATAGTATCAAAATATTTTGTTCTTAATACAAATTAAATACCAAGTATCAAACATTCACATTTCACTAATAAATCCACATATATACATACTCATGATGCAAAAATAAAAATATTCAACTCAATATACTCGTTTTCATCAACTAATACAAGTAAATCACATTATTTAGCATTTCAAAAGGCATCAGAACTGGGAGAGATATGTTTGGATTATAACAATCCATGAAGACCTCAGCCTCGAAAGGCATAAACTATTGTATACTTGCCATGAACACCTCAGCCTCGCTGTGTGGCATGTGCTTCATGCCTTTTGAGGCAGAGGTGTTCATGTGCAAGTATACAGTAGCTTATAAGAACAATCTGCTTTAATTGGGATATGCATGTGTATCGACCTCTCAATCTATCCTGGTGAACACTGAGGTGGAGGTTGACATGTATGTTATTTGGCAAAGGTGGCAATGAGTGCTTCACTCTCCCATATCATCATTTGCAAACAAATATCATTAGGATTTTTTAACTTCGCGATGGTTTCAAACATTCACATTTCACTAATAAAAGTATCTAGATCTGTCTAGAAGCAATATCAAATATGGACAAAGCGGCGGAGAGGAACGGCGGGCTGGCACCTGGTGGCGCGACGAGGAGGCGCGACGGCGTGCCCCGCTCTCCTCCTTGCCTGCGGGCGGCGGCTCGGCGCCGTCGGGCGGGCACCTGGTGGTGCGACGAGGAGGCGTGACGGCGTGCCCCGCTCTCCATCTTGCCTGTGGGCGGCGGCTCCGCGCCGGCGGGCGGAGGCCTGCAAGCGCGACGAGGAGGCGAGGAGGTGTGCCCCGCTCTCCTCCTTGCCTGCGGGCGGCGGCTCGGTGCCGGCGGGCGAACGCCTCCTGGCGCGACGAGGAGGCGAGGAGGTGGGCACTAACCTAGGATATCAAATGGATAAGGTAAGGAACTAAGTCAAAGGGGTGGCTTCAAATGGGAGAAAAGGGAAATAGGTGACGGACAACACATGTGGGGCCTGTCACCTATGATATTAATTAGACCCGTCACCTACGTCAGGTAACGGGCAACATATGACGCCCGTCACCTATGTGTCGTTGGTGACACGCGATATATGTTGCCCGTCACCTATGTCACATGAAACTGCATGTTGGGAACATTCAAAGACGCGGCTACTGGGAATCGCAACCGCCGGTACCCTCTCTCTATGCACGCGCACGCCATTTCGGCAACCACGCGCCATTTCGCATTCAATTGCAAGGAATCGCAACTGGCGCTACCCTCTTTGTGCACGACTGCATGCGCACGCCGTCTCGGCAACCGCGCGCCGTTTCGCATTCCTACAATCTCTGGCCATCATCATTATATACTGCGAGGGCAGCCGCTCTCCTCACACCCCTGCTCTCGCTCTCTCCTCGCACCACTGCTCTCGCTCGCATTAGGTACAACGACGATGGCGGGTTCCGGCTCAAGCTCCAGGCGCCGCCGCTACGTCCAAGTGGACTCGTCGTCGTCGTCGCCGTCGCCTTCTTCCTCCCCTCGCCGCCGTCGCCATCGCCAGTCGCCTCCTCCTGCTGCGGCTCCGGCCCCGGCTCCTGCGCCGGCCCCTACTCTGGCGCCTGACGATGATGTGGAGTTCGATCCGGACCACCCCTTCGGCTTGGGCGACGCCTGGGCAATCGGTGTCATGAGGGATTCGTTTAAGGAAGCTGGATGTGAAGCCGCCAATATATATATATATATATATATATATATATATATATAGAGAGAGAGAGAGAGAGCAATATAAACTTCTGTCTTGTTATATATCTCGCAATAATTCCTTTTGCTAGATAGAGCATACACATAGGTGACGAACTATACACGTAATGCGTCACCTTTCAAGGACTATAGGTTAAGCGCATCAGAAGACGCGGTGACACGCTAAGTAAAGTCGCAAGAACAGGTCCTCCTAAAATCCCTAAATCCTAATATTCTTTAGCCTCTTGTCGCCGTGTTAATTGAACACATCAATTGATATTTGCTACATTTTCGGCAGCAATCAGACCTAGGAGGTGTGAAAAAGCCTTTTTTTAACTGAGGTGTGAAAAATTCTTATTTTTGCCCACTGTTTCCAAATATTATTTGAATATGTACTGCCTCATTTCAACTATGAACGAATTGGCTCATAGCTAGCGGTAATAGCGGTAGGAGAATAAATGTTACCACTACAAACTATCCCCTCCATTCAAATTATAGGTCGTTTTAGCTTTTTAAAATTAATATTTTTATTGCGCATCTAGATATACACTATATTTAAATATATAGTAAATACTATAAAGATAAAATGTCCTGAACGACTAGCACTTAGAGAGTAGCCCATTGGAATTTAGGAGATGCTATAACACTTTTTGAGCCACTATAGCTCTTATAAGGCCAATATAGTTGCCGGTATTTGGTTGCCAGCAGTGGCGTTTTATTACTGCACGATATCTCATTGAAGCCTTTTTTTTCTTTAATTTTTAAACTTTTGCTAGCTTATTGCTTATTGCACATACAAGTTATGATTCTAAAATCTAGATTACAATTGACTAAGCTACTTTAAATGTTTTTTGTGGTGGTGGTGGGGGAATCATGATATATGGACGAGTACTCATAGTTTTTGAAAACAAATAAATTAGGACACACTATATCAATTGCAATGCCAATCCGTTATTGACTTGCCACCCGCTATTTATTAATCTACACGTAGCGTTTTCTAGTTTAGCTAACGACAAGTCGAGAACAAAGCTGCTACAACAGAGACGTACGGGACATACACATTTAAAATCGAAGGACAAAAATTGGTAACCAGGACACATCGAACATAGTTATATATACGATCTATCTTCACAACTACAGTCTGATTAGATACTAGCTGGTAGAACATCTGAGATTAAACAAACAGAAAATATGCACACGTGTATTCGCACACCAAACCAAATTAAACCACCATCCGCACCAGACCACTATTTTCTACAGATTCTCACCACACAACAATCGATAGACAAGATAGATGTGTACCACCCAGAACCATGACAAGTCGCGCGTCGTCCTCCAGGTCCACTGATTTGATCTTCGTTCTAGTTTTGCTTCTTGTCTTTCGGTGGAGCCCTGGGAATCTTGCTCAGGACCTTGGCGTCCAGGACCTTGTACTGCTTGCAGAGCTCCGTGTGTGCCTTCGCAGCGAAATCGTCCACCTGGTCCTGGTACTTGTGGTACAGTATCGGCACCGTGTGGAGGATCAAGACCACTGTTGGGCAAGCTGATGTTAGCTAACTAGACTAGAGTGGGAGGTCAAAGGATCGCAGTCAGAGTTTTCAGAGCTTAAAGACCCATTACCAAGGTACATCAATCTCAGGAGATCACAGAGCTCTCCAATTTCCGAGAGAATCCAGAGGGCGACGATCACCTGGAACATTAGAATGATGATTCGGTAAGAATAAACTTGTAAGCTGTCAACCAAAAAAAAAACCGAAAAATGGTTCTTTGATATTTACGCCTAGGAACTTCATCAGGTCATGGCCCAGAGCAATCTCCCGAAGCAAGCCAAGCGCTTTGTTGATGTCTGCACGCAGTCTAAGGGCAACGTTCACAGCAAGATCTTCAGATATCTGCACTTCAGGAACATCAGGAGGACTCCTGAAAGTGGAACGCTAGATGGTTAGCAAGCTTGGCCAGCATCAAACGCATGTAAAGCTGGGTATTTTTCCTGCTCACTTATTGATGAAGACAGTTGCATTGGACCAGAGGAACAAGATCATCAGTGCAGCAATCAGCACGTGAGATACAAGAGTCAGGAGATGGTATTCGACGACTTCAAACAGAACCCAAAGGATAGTTGCACCACCCACTACTGCAGCGGAGGTCTTCTTGTCTTTCCACAACAGTACATCAGCAGCTGAACAGAGGAATACATATGAGAAGACGGTTAAAAAACATGACTCATGTTTATGTTACCAATTAATACTGGTGGGCTAGTTTCCAAAGAAAGGAAAGTTATTGACACCATGGCACATCATATTCATATCTCTCGCTTTTTATTTTATTTTCTTTTACAACAGGACCTGGTATCTTTTGTCCTTCCGCATCACTCTTCCCTCTTCTAATGCAAACTAACAAGAAACCCTTTAAATTCTTCAATGTGCATCCAAAGCTTCTATACTGCTACTTGGGACCTCAAGCATGTTCAGACATTAAAAAATTTAGATAACAAATAGACTAGTCATTTAATCCTTCAACTGGAGCATACTGAAATTAAAAACAAAATTGTGGACTTGAAGCATGCTCAAATATTAGAAATACAGTAGCAATTCATTGAACAGTTCAAACTTTAGTAACACTTTCAAGCATGAATTATCTGAATTTGCTTGGTAACAGAGAAGAAAACAAGTCTCCAACCTAATACTTCCTTACATTGCTGTTAAAATTAAAAATTGCAATCAGATATTAACAAGAGGATGTATCATAAGGGAAATGATTCATTTTCCCAAGTCTGGAGGAATTGGAATCAGCACGACTTAAGATAATTTTTTTTCCCCGGAAGCAAACGACTAAATATAGGTATAGAAGAAGAACCCTCAAATTCCCAAGTGGAAAAGTGATACTGCGGTGAAAAATTCCACGCCCACTCACCTACTAGAGCTTTAGAGGGGGGATACAATATCTAATTGGTAAACTAGTGACCCACAAAACCGCCCAACTTAAGCATAATCATGCATGACAGAACCCCGTCCATCAATGCATTTATCCCAAATCCCGTGAGCTGAAAGGGAGTACTATCTACTATCACAAATCGAGAAGATCAGCATGACTAGTTCCGTGTCAACTGTATGATCACGGACACCAGTGTAAAAACCAAATTAAATAAATTGAATTGAAATTTCCACCAAGGTATTAAAAGGTATGCGAACCTCCCATGGCACTTGCGCCTCTGAACAAGAACAGAGGCATGAAGGTCAGAAAGAACTCATCTACTGGGCGTGTCCCAGCTAACAGCAACTCAGGTTTACTGTAACAAAAAATTTGCACCAACACACTAACTGATGAGAAACTGGAGCTAATTAACCATAACAACTACTCAAGAAATCGATCGGATGGTATCCGCCTCAAGAACCCTACACGAATTGAGTTGTAGCGAACGGAAGGGGCGCAGGATTCCAGTTCGAGAGAGCAAGCAAGCAATCAACTGGCGGAAACCGGAATTGCACGAGCAAACGAGAGCGAAGAGGGGAAAGCTCCGTACTTTTACCCCCACCGAGAGCCCTGTGCACGGACTTGTCCTCTCCGAGGAGCCAGAACCCCCGGGGCCTCGCCGCCGGCGGCGCCGCCTCCTCCGCGACGCCGTCCCGCGGCGAGGCCGCTGCCGGCGGCGACGCGGCGGCGGGCGCCTCCTCCGCGGGTCCAGCCATGGCCGAGCAAGAAACCAGACCTCTCGACCGGGCAGGCAAGGCAGGATCGATGGGGGCCGTGGGCGGACGGCAGGAGCGGAGAAGTTAGTTCCCCCTTGTTGGTGTGCTGGCCTTTTCTTTGGTCTCTGCCTCTCCGTTTCTTCCTTGCTAAGCTTTGGACCGGTGGGTGGATGTTTTCCCCGACAGGAACAGGGCAGGAAGAGAAGCGAAGGCGAGCGGGGTTGGAATTTCTCTGACGGGAGAACTCTTATGGATTCTTGGCATGAAATCGAACCGTTTATCTGCTGAATTGGATGCGGTGAGAGAATCCGGATGGATACCCCGTAGTATCAAGGACAATGCAATTCTCTTCAGTAAATATCCAAATGTCCTCTCGCGACAGGGCCTACGCATCCCGGGCCGGCGAATCATCTATTGTCCATCGATCAGGCGGTGGCAGGCGACGACGATCGGAAGCGGGGGAGATGGAAGCGTCAGCGATCACAACAGAAAGCAGGGCTACGGTGCGTGAACAGGTGGAATGGGTGGGGCACGTCATCAGTTATCATGGCGCCTTTTCCCTTTCCGCAGCCCGTGCAGGCGTCCCCGCTTAGCGTACTCGTCGTACTTTAAATTCATCCTCTAAAATAAATGTTTCAGCCCGATCATCGAGATTATCTTCTCTATACATATTTCTTCCACACCCGTCATACTCTATATCTCATATTCCATACCAACTAACCTATATTTTATTCAACATTTCCAACTACTATATCCTCTCTCCTCACTTTTTCTTTTTTCTTTCCTTTTTTTTCTCCCTGACCCAGCGGGCCCCACTGGTCAGTGGGAGGGGCCTGCCTGTTCCCAGGCGAAGCACGCACGCCATGGCCAGATCCTTGGCCATGGCCGGCGCGGTGGCGGCGCCGCCGTTCCCGCCGGCGCTCGGCCGGCTGGCGGCTCGTCAGGGCGGGCCCGCGGCCAACGGCCCCGGAGGAGGCCGACGCACCCGGCGGTCCTGCGCAGGGCGGCGCACGGCGCTCCCGCGGCGGCACAGGCGGGTCAGAGCGGCGGCATAGCGGCGTTCTGGCGAGTGCACCGACGAACGCGCGGATGTAAAGCGAGCATGAGCATTGGGGAGCCATGGGGCTTCGGTTTTTGTACCTAGCTCGAGCGGAGGGAGGCCGAGGTGAGCCGGCGACGTGGAGGCGGAGCTCGGGCGGACGGTGGCAATGGTGGCCGCGAGATTCCCACCGCAGGGAAGCTCGACTGTGACAATAGCTTGGTCGTGGATGTATCGGGGAAGGTTGGGGTTCCGTGAGCGAGAGGAATCGGCCGGAGATGCTGTGTGTCCGGCGAATTTGGTCGGCGCGCGGGCTCTGCTTGGTTTTGTTTGTTTTGGCCAGAGGAAGAAGAAAGGGAACGGGAGAGAGGGAGAGTGAGGGCCGGCGCTGCTTCCATGGCGTCCTCCTCGCGCGTCGGTGCAGGATGCTCGCGGGCGGCGGCGCCCCTGCCATCCGTGCTCACGGGCGGCAGCTTATGCGGCAAGCAAGGTGGCCGGCGGCCACGGGAATTGCGGCGGCGCCTGAAGCAGGCCTGTGAAGCCCAGGGCGAGGCGGTCCCGATTAACCTTCCCCCTCCTCGCTACTGTCCGGCGGCCAATCGGGAAATGGAAGCCGGCGAGAAGAGGGAATCGACAGCGGAATTGGAGAAAGGCGGAAGCAGTGGCGCGGCACGTGGCGGCGCACACGGGCGTGCGGGGTCTCGAGGAGGAGGGGCGCGGTGGCGGGTGGTTGGGACGTGCGAGCTCCGCGCCACGCGTGCCGGATAGCGGGAGCCGCTACATCCGCTTGATTTGGAGGATTGGCGAGCGTCCGCTACCGTAGCGGAAGGGATACCGGACGCCGATGCAGGTGTTTTTCCGCTATCCGCTTCCTGCTGGGCGTGGTAGCGGACGCCGGTGCGAGCAGCTTAGCCAGCGGACGCGTACGCTACGTTCGTCACACGAGACAGGCACGACGAGCACGTGGACTAATTCTGCTAGTCAGCTTACTGACAGGCTGACAACCAGACCCTTCATGCACAAATAGAGGTTCCAAGAAACTTTTTTTTAAAGTAAAGTACATCAGCAGCGGTTCCTAAATTTATTTTGGTGTATCAGGTGCCTAAACTTTTAAAATGAATTTTCAGATCCATAAATTTGTTCTAATGTGTCACATAGATCTCTAATATCTCAAAATGTATTTTTAGATCCATAAATTTATCCCGCAGTATCATGCGGATCTCTAAACTCTCAAGATGCTATTTTTAATTTAATATAAATATTATTTTGCTACTTTAAGTTAATAAAAAATTCTTTTACTACTTTAAATTAATAAAAATGCTATTTTAATTTTTGTTCAGAATGGAAACAAATTATCTTAATAAATTTATATAAAGCGCATGCAAAATATAAATAGTTAGTAGGAAATATTCAGGATTAGTATTGATATCTCCATGTTAAACGAGAAAACTATAGTACTAAAAGAATTTAACTTAAAGTAGCAAAATAATTTTGGAGATCTAAAAATAGTTTAATATAATTGATTAATGGTAATTTTCACGGATATGAAAATTCACCTTGAGAGTGTAGGGATCGAAATGACACATTGAGACAAGTTTGGAGATCTGAAGATACATCTTGAGAGTTTAGGGATCCGAATGACACTTTCGGATAAGTTTATGGATCTAAAAATGCATTTTGAGAGTTTAGAGACCTAGATAATACCTGGTGACAAGTTCGAGAACCGCCTATATATTTTACTTTTTTCGAAAAGGTTACCAAAACCGAGACCATGCATGCACAGGCCAAAATCAAAGACAAATGGAGGCCGAAATTTTCTAGGAATGGGCAAATTATTTTGCTTTGACTCTCATTAACTCACAAACGTCCGATTCTTGCACCAGGCGATTCACGTGCACCAGGCTCGTTGCAATAGTATTTGACCTCAGATATGAATTTAGGAGGGCGATTCTAATGAGAGCGAGTGAACACTCCTTTTCTTATAAATAGGTTCTCTTTTATATCCGGTGAATTGAAGCTAGAGATGATTGACTCTCTAAGAGCAAGCCAATAAGCTTATCTTATAGAGAAGCCGGGTCATCTAAGCTCAAAGTATAAAGACTAACAGTACAATAAACTTATCTCATCACACATTCCAATATTAATTTTTCAATTTGAATAAGACTCACATCATCCTTATCACTCCCTTTTACCCGTAAGGGAGGCTCCGGTGTGTGTTATTTAAGGGTGCCAAGGGAATCTTTTTGGACTAGCACCCTGACTAAACGGTGGAGGAGAAATGTGCCCGTGTCAAAAGCTTGGTATATTGTCTCTTTTTACACATGGTTCCAACATTAAACTACTATTCTTCAACTGTACCTCAGCAGTGAATAATACATTTATCACATGACCGTTGGGAGAGGATGTAGCCGTTGCACAAGGCTGCTGCTTCTAGAAATAGCGGTTCGCATCTCACATTTGATTTCGACACCTCAAACACAAGAAAAATTATAAGGAAAAAACTACCATTGATCATACGTCTGGCTTCAATCATTCAAACTCCTCGCCTCCACAATAGCCAAACACAAGCAGTCAATCCACCCCAGGGAACCCACCACGTACAGTTTGCCACCAGCTTTCTTCCCCAATTCAACCAACAATTCCGGTCCTAATTCCCTCCAAATTTCAACCCTTTTAACCCTTATGGCCTCGCTCCAAATTTCAACCTTTTCAATCTAGGCAACCCATATGAAGGCAACTTCAACATTTCTTCCAATGGAGTGTTTCGAAGAGGAGCTGTCGTTGAAGATGTTCGGTCTTCATCACCAGTTGAGCCAATGCCTTTTGTTCTTGGTGCTGCTAGTTCAAGTCCAGCCTCCCCAATATTAGCAGCACCATAAGATATTTCATCAATCGTGGAGTGATAATAGTGAAGGTAAAGGAAATAATGGAGGGCATATGAATTGGACTGAAGAAGAAAATTTGAATCTAATTAGTTCATGTCTACATCATTCCAATGATTCGATTAAGGGGAATTCAAAGAAAGATGAAAATTTCTAGAAGAACATAGTGGAAGAATTCAATAGCATGATCATGCATGCTATTGTACGGAGGTAGAAATTTTTTTAGGGATGGGAAAATTTTGAGATGCCTCTCATTAACTCACAAACCAAGCATGCCCCCATTCGTGCCCCGGGATTCTTGCAATAGATACTTGATCTCATACTTGAACTTAGGAAGGGGATTCTAATGGAGAGTGAGGGAATTCTCCTTTTCTCATAAATATGTTGAAGGTTTTTTTATATCTGGTGAATTGAAGCTAGAGATTATTGGCTGCCTATATAGTCCTTCTAAACTTTTAGAAATTCTAAGAGAGTTTAGAGAGGAAAGAAAAAAAGAGAACTTTTGTTTGGCATGGTGAAAAGTGAAATTAATTACATGCATATGGATTAGGCTTAGGTATGGTAAAGAGCTTTAAAATTTAGCCTAGATAATTTAAGGGGCGGACTCTTATCTTATAAAATTTTGAGCTAAAAGTGCATATGGATCAAATTGGATTGTGAAGGGAGCACTAGAGCCATGATCCATTACCAACCTTATAGTTGGGTTCCGTGGGTACTCACAAGTCCGTATCCTTGTGGACAAATTTCAATACTGGAAGTCCTTATATTTTTTAACGTACAGAGGAAACAAAAAGAAAACCTTATCTGTGGTGTACGTTGGTACTTCAATCATATTCATGTTTCCTATTATTTTGCTACATAATTCACTTTCCAAATGTTAGATCTTCCAGTGCATCTCCAATAGTTGTAGAAAAGACTTCCAATGATCTGGTTTTGTGATCTTATCAAAATATTTTGGAAAAACTGTAGTTACTCGAGGACCAGTTTCCCAAAAATTAAATTTGTAGCAAATTAACCATCGGTCCATTAGTATCGTCTATACATTTTGTCAAAATTGTTGGAGACACGCAAGATCATTTTTGGTGCCAAAATGGCGTATCAGGTGCTCATAGACCTTCTCTATACTTGTTACATTGGCTACTAACTTTGGGTTAGCCAGAATACTCTAGTATAGGAATGGTTTGTGGTGGCGGTTTGTCCTACTGCTCCCCGCCACAGCCAGCGCTGACGATGAATCTATTGCTTGAGCTTGACCACACCCGACAGTGTTCATCTTGGTGCTTTTGTCGATCCTACTATAGCATTGCAAGATTACGATCTCGGTCTTGCCAGCTAATTTTGTGGTTGTGCATGCGTCGGAAGTTGGATCGTCACCGAAGTTGGAATCTGTTGCATTGGGGTCGGAGATGAAAATTTGGATCCTTCAAGTATCCATGCCGCCTCCTCTACTAAATTTCCTCATCTCGGATGGCCGAAAAGGTGGACAAAGGTGTCTTAGATTTATTTCTGCGTAGAAAAGTGGTGCTTGCTTCATTTCTGGTCTCCTTTTCTCCTCCTCTGCCTCCCCCTCTTCCTCCCCTCCTTCCTCCTCCCCATCCTCCTCCTCATGCTGCTTGCTCCATTCTTGGTCCCCTTCTCTTGTTGCTTGCTCCATTTTTGGTCCCCTTCCTCCTCCTCCTTCAGCTGCTGCTTACTCCATTATTGTTCTCCTTCCTCCTCCTCCTGTTTGCTTCATTCATGGTCCCCTTTCTCCTTCTCTGCCTCCTCCTCCAACTACTTGCTCCATTTGTGGTCCCTTCCTCCTCCTACTCCATTTCTAGTTCCCTTTTTCCTCCTTTGTCTCCTCCTCTTCCTCTGCCGGCTACTTGCTCCATTCCTAACCCCCCCCCCCCCCTCCCAATCCTCCTCCCCATTTCTCCCCCTGTTGCTTGCTCCATTCCTCGTCCCCCTCCTCCTCCTCCTCCCCCATTCCTCCTCCTGGTGTAGCTAGCTCCGCAAAGGGTTCAGTCAAATTGGTCCCAAGTTGGTCCTTGTTCCTCGCTCATTAGAGCATCTCTCCAGATGACCTGGTTTGATGATCCGGTCTACCTTGAGCTTGCACAATAGGAATTCCCCACCTGGCCCAATCAGATCACCTAGTGTCATTGGTGGGAAGTTATGGAACAAGAACTCAGCCATCATTGGTAGGGCACTGTCCAGTGCCATCATTCTCCTCTTCCTCACCTTCATCATGTGCTCGGACGATTTCCCCCATGAGTAGAGAAGAATCCACAATCTATTGGGAAGAGGGGTTGTGTAGTCACCAAAATGGCAGTGTAGCCTCACAAAAAACTAAGATAATACTGCTGACTGCTGCCTCCAGCTCATGTTTCAAGCCCACCGTCAATCCTCTCACCTCTCTAGTTGTCACGTTGTTTTGGGTTGTCTCATGGATATAGACTTGATCTTCAAATCCCGCCAATGTGTAGGAGAGGTCCTCCATGGCATTGGGGTTTGAAACATTACTAAATTTGACAGACATAATGTGCAAATTACAGTTAAATCAAGACATACTGCTGTAGAGAACGCTCGCGACCAGAGATCAAGCTGACTTACCTTCTACCCTTATGAGCCAATCCAATTTCCATCTTCATTGCATTCGTAAAGTCTGGAACCTTATTTTCGGTGATATATATCGTCAAACATGAACCGCAATCTTCTTGTAGAACCTCATCAGGCAACATAGTCACCACTGCGTGCCGAAAGCCGGCGAAGTAAAGGTTTGTATCACGGAAGAAAAGTAACATCTTGCGCGTGATGTCGTTCGCAATGTGCAACATGATGCCGTGGTGGCTGATATGGTACGAACCAGTTGAAGGAATAGTGAACGTGTTTGGAAGGAACATGCTCAGCACTGCTGACGGTCCGTAAGTGGGTAGCCACCTGCCTCATTTATGCTGGCGGTGCCGCCGCCACTGTAAATAAGGTGTATTAGGAATTGTAGGATTCGCTCGAGTTACTCAATGGTTTTTTTAGATAGCCTCGCTGAGAGTACAAGTTGTAAAATCTGAACTTACACATAGACACACGCCCAGCACCGCACTCACACACCTATATGCAAGCTAAATCCTACCCCTACACTCACACTCACATGCCTGCCTTGAAGAGATGGTCTCGGACACCAGTTCCTAGCACGTGTTGAGACTGCAACAGTCCAGAAAATTTTTTGGAAAATCCCCGGAAATCCGCTTCCGAAGGAGGGTTAGAGTGTGATGGATGAGTGTGCATGTATATACATAAGTGTCTATGTGTGTACTATATTTGAAAGAAAAAAACAATACGCCCAAAGAGCCAACGGCAATGACGACTGAATAATTATGGACATTAAATCAATGGAGTACAAGCTGACGATCGACGTTATTATCATGTTCTGTATTGACATCATCAGTAATCATACGGCGATGCATGAGAATGCACATAAGCTAGGGACGCGCTGCTGCTAAACTACCTGCTGTACGTCGATCCAGCGCACTTGCTACCTTCATCGTCTATCGCAACCGGAGCGCTGTTCGCAGCTCTGGTCGCTGATGGACATGTTGGCGATGGCGATCGTCGCGGTGCAGTTCATCTCCAGCACCACGCGGCGGCGCACCAGCTCGCCCAGCACGGCGACGCGCCCGCGCACCAGCGTGGCTGTGGCCACCGCGACGGCGCCCGCCGCCACGTCCCCCAGGAACGCCGGGTCCCCCAGGAGCGCGCCCACGGCGACGTCCACCGTCACGTTCATCCGCACGGTCCGCCGCGTCGGCGCCGTGCCGGGGGGCCCCGTGGCCTCCCCGACCTGGCGCGCGCGGTAGTACACCGACGTCTCCGTCGCGGCGTACCGCAGCGACGCCGCGTTCGGGTTCTTCACCGACACGTCCGCCACCACCGTCAGGGTCAGGAGCGGCGGCGGCGTCGACGAGGACGGCCACGAGGAATACGCGGCGGCGGCGCCGGGGTCCTTGAGGGAGATGGCGTTCATCGTCATCACGGGCTCGCGGACGCGGTACACGGTCAGCGTCACGGCGAGCAGGGCGGCGGCGACGAGGGTGCTGCCAATGCCGCACGAGATGAGCGCGCAGCGGAGGCGCGGCGACGGGGGCTTGACGACGGCGCCGCTGCCGCCCATGGCACCGATGGACCGGATCATGGGAGGCCGAGTGCTGGGTTGTTGGAAGAGAGGTAGGAGAATGGTGCAGGTGAAGTGGTAGGCAGCTGTGGTAAGTAGCGAGTGGGTGATCATGCATTGTATGTAGATATATAAAAGGGTTTGGTTAATGGTTTTGTGGCCTTTATGGTGCTGAGCCAGTACTAATAACTTCAGTGTCACTCTTTCTCTTTTCTTCACCTAAATCATTTATGTTTTGCTGACATTTTGCCATAAATTAATATGTTGTTATGAACCAAAGGAAAATAGTCCCATCTTATTTCACTCTTTCTTGCTTATTACCAAAGGAACCTATTTATATATATATATATGCACAAATTGCGCAACGATTCGTCTGACAACATACAATAATCTAAATGGATTATATTAGCATTTGATCCAATTCATAGCATGCTTTATCTAGTTGTTACATTCAAATTGACCTAACATCTACAAGTTGGCCCTGAGAAACCACAAACTTTAGTTACGAAGTTGCAGCCACATGACTTTAGGGGTTTATGGAAAGTCATTTTCACCTCATCAGGGGCTATCTGTAAACATAACTAATCCACTTTCTCCACTTAACCCTTGAACAAAATTTAGATTTGATTTACTCCCCGAACCATTTCAGTTGATCCAAATCTATCTCTTAATGAGATTTATCTTTTTTATTTCTACATGCATAAGTTGAGTTTTAAGTTCAACTTTGTGAGCGGATAAAGAATATGATATCCTATGATAAAAATAAAATTAACCATTTTTATGGTTCTTTTATTACATCATTTAGGAACTTTTGATATGAAATTGATCCTAAAAATATAAAATTGCATGAAAAGTAACCGTGAAAAATCCTTATGTATTTTTGAGATGAAGGACATCATGCTGCAAGTCACCTCACAAAATTTGAATATGATACTCAGCTTGTATGCGGAGAAAAGAAAAGGAGAAATCTCATTTAAGTGTAGATTGGACCCAAAAAAATAGTTTGAGAGAGTAAATCGATCCTGAAAATTGTTTAAGGGTTTAAGCGTATAAGGTGGATTGATAAGGATAGTAAAATAGACTTTTCCTTTATCATATCACGAGCATAATTAGATCTTGTGGAATCTATTTTCATAGTTTATTTTTCTTTAATGTGCTAGATGCTAATACTGTTACCTACAGATTTAGTGAAATTTAGAGCAGTTTAGTTTAGAGCAAACTTAAAATTTCTTCTATTTATGGATAAAAGGAGTAGTGAATACTAAATAAAAATGGTTTTTAGAAGGCATCTGATTTTTTCTCTCTAAAATAACTAACGGATCAGATCCATTGCACTGATCAATCCACTCGTCCCACCTCTTTTAGATTTATTCCTTCCTTGTTTCCCTATTAGTCCCCTAGACTATGTGTTTTTTTAAACACGGTAGAAACCCCATGTACGTGTACGCACACTCATCTTATAAGTGCCGTACCCACTTTGTACCTTATGGCCTTATGAACGATTTCGAGATACAGGATGGTACAGCAGGAGGTATCTCACTATCGAGTTCATTCACTACACACGACTCTGTTGAGCTACCGACGTCTCGTTTTTATTCACTTGCGACCCTAGGTCACGTTGAGGGAAACGCTAAGGTCGAGTTAAATTGGTAAAAAGAACGGTTTCATTCAAACTCTCTTTCCTTCCTTTTTCCTGTGAACAACGACACCGCTACCAAGACAAAAACTTCTACACATCAAAAACTATCTTTGGCAATATCTCAAGATGCTACTTGTTCCGGTTGTAGTATGAAATTACGCATTATTCACATTAATTCAAGGGAATTTCGAGACGGCCAAAGATCTGCAAGGTTCAATACCAACATAGCATTCCCTCGAAACACGTACACGCATACAGACAAAATATGTGTCCGTTTTACACACGCTCAAACTTCCTCGCAGATTTCATTTCTGTTCATCCCGTGCTGGGTCAAGGCTGACCGACTCACTCGGTTATCACTGAGAAGGCCCGGTCTGCTACTGAAAGTCACCGCGGGAAATTTCACTTGCATTTGCTCACACACGAGACTGCGGCGTTCAACTTGCAGGTCTTCGGCTCACGCTTACTTACTCCAGTATGAGAATGCACACTCACTTGTCAATTCAACGAAGGCAATATGATGCCACCTGAATTTGAGGTTGCCGAGCCTTTGAAAGTTGTAGAGAGTGAGCCACTAGCCATGAAGAAAACCTCAAATGGAGAGCCAACAATTTTGAATTCTTGACAGGAACTGCAAAGAAAGTGACAAACTTTGGTCAGAGTAAAGTAGTAGTCTAACAGAGATTTGACTACAGTTCAGTTTAACTAACACGACACTCGACGCATGAGAACTTATGCATCTATAACTAGTGCACCAGTGCAGAAACATTCTTCTGCAAACATCACAACTCAAGAGATGGCAACAGGAGTAAGGATCACAATGTTCCTTTTCTTGGCATTCAGCTCAGCAGTAGCCCAAAATGTTACAGAAAGCGAAGTAGAAGAATTCCATGTAGGGGTGGTACTTGATTTGGGTACAGCAGTGGGCAAGGTAGCACATACCAGCATTTTAATTGCTATGGAGGATTTCTATGCTGTTCATCTGAACTACACCACACGGATCGTCCTCCACATTAGGGACTCCATGAGTGATGATGTCCAAGCTGCACATGAAGGTGAGTTTCATCCTTATATGGGTTTTGACACTCGACAGAGTATGTGTTTACTTGATTATGTACTGTTTGCACACTTGTATCTTGGAAATTTGGCATTTTGAACACAGCAAACCATTTGAAAGTCTATAAAGCTGTTGCGCTCGCGCTCGATTAAAATGGTTGCACAGAATAAACAGAAGACTGCAATATGAAGAGGCAAACGGGTGCTTTGGTTTAGCAGATTCTATAACACCCTATGTGGAAACAATGGAGTTAATTACAAACTATCAAATATGATTTCTGGCTTCAAGCTTTGGTACACGGATTATCCTCGCTTCAAGCTTTGGTACACGGGGGCAACACCGGGTAGGAATGGTGTAGATATCTTGATCGATAAGAGCCTTAAGGATGGAGTTGTAGAGGTTAGGAGGCGAAGCGACCAGATTATCTTGGTCCGGATGGTAGTTGGAGACTCAGCCCTGAATTGTAATAAGTGCCTATGCCCCTTAGGCAGGCATCAGTGAGAGCACCAAGAGATAGTTCTGGAAAAACCTAGATAGCATGGCTAGTACCGTTCTTAGCAGCGAGAAACTCTTCATAGGAGGAGATCTCAACGGCCATGTGGGTGCGACTAATGTAGGGTTCGAGCGAGTGCACGGGGGCTTTGGGTATGGTCGCAAGAGTCAAGAGGGGGAGGATATTTTGAACTTTGCGTTGGCCTACGACTTGTTGATAGCGAATACCCTTTTTAGGAAGAGAGAATCCCATCTTGTGACCTTTCATGGTGGACAACACTCGAGCCAGATCGACTTTATCATTGCTAGGAGGGAGGATAGACGGGATTGCTTAGATTGTAAGGTAATACCCGGGGAGTGTGTTGTCCCTCAACACAAGCTTGTGGTGGCGGACTTTCGTTTTCGGGTACGTGTCCATCGAGATAAACGCACCAAGATTGCGAGAACGAAGTGGTGGAAGGTTAGAGGGGAAGCGGCGCAAACGTTCAAGGAGAGAATGCTAGGTGAGGGGCTTTGGAAGGAAGGAGAAGATGCAGAAGACATATGGCTAAATATAGCAACATGTGTTCGGAAGGTGGCCTCAGAGGTGTTTGGCGTGAGTAGGGGAGGCAAACAGGAAGGGAAAGACACCTGGTGGTGGAATGACGAGGTGCAAAGGGCTATTAAGGAGAAGAAGGAGTGTTTCAAGCGCATCTACCTTGATAAGAGTGCAGCCAACATCGAGAGCTATAATTTAGCGAAGAGGGTTGCAAAGCGAGCTGTGAGCATAGCAAAGGGTAAAGCGTATGATGACCTGTATCAGCGGCTAGCCACGAAGGAAGGGGAGAAGGACATCTATAGGATGGCTAGGATCCGCGAGCGGAAGACAAGAGATATCAACCAAATCAAATGCATCAAGGATGGGACAGATCGACTTCTAGTGAAGGATGAGGAGATCAAGGACAGATGGCGAGAGTATTTTGATAAGTTGTTTAATGGGGAGAATGAGGGCCCTACCCTTGAGTTAGATGACTCTTTTGATGACACCAACAGACGCTTTGTGAGGAGAATTCAGGAGGCTGATATCGGAGAGGCGTTGAAGCGGATGAAGGGGGGTAAAGCGATGGGCTCTGATGGTATCCCCATTGAGGTGTGGAGATGCCTAGGTGCCAAAGCGATAGCATGGTTAACTAAGCTTTTTAACCTTATTTTTCAGTCCAGCAGGATGCCTGAAGAATGGAGGAGAAGTATATTAGTACCAACCTTCAAGAACAAAGGAGATGTTCAAAGTTGTACTAACTACCGTGGGATTAAGCTGATGAGCCATACGATGAAGCTTTGTGAGAGGGTTATCGAGCACCGTCTAAGAAGAGTGACAAGTGTGACCCAAAACTAGTTTGGGTTCATGTCTGGAAGGTTGATCATGGAGGCGATTTTCTTGATCCGACAATTGATGGAGAGATATAGAGAGCAGAAGAAGGACTTGCATATGGTCTTTATTGACCTTGTGAAGGCGTATGATAAAATACCGAGAAATGTCATGTGGTGGGCCTTGGAGAAGCACAAAGTCCCAACTAAGTACATTACCCTCATCAAGGATATGTATAAGGATGCGATGACGTTTGTCCGGACATGTGATGGTGACACCACTGACTTTTCTATTAACATAGACCTACATCAGGGGTCAGCATTGAGTCCTTATTTATTTGCCTTGGTGATGGATGAGGTCACAAGGAACATACAAGATGATATGTTGATCATTCTCTATTAGCAACTATATAGACATGATCACCAGTGCCCTGTAACTGTACTATTCTCTATTAGCAACTATATAGACAGGGCACTGGTGATCATGTCTTGAGAACTACTAAATGAAATGGAAAAACATGATATGTTTATATTTGGTGGCACCTAACTTTGAAATGCATATAGTTCCTTAGCTGCAGGTACTGCATTAGTTGGGAGAAAACAAAGCTATGCATGTCGTAGTGTTTATAGTTGAAATAATTTGTACCGTAGCTTTATGTTGATATGATAGCCAATGTAACCTTACAGGGACAACCTTTTTGATATGTTCCATTGCCATAATTTACAACTAAATGTGTAGTGAGTCATTGAATTTTAGTAATCCATCCATCTCTTGTGAATACTACTTTGATATAGCTATTCCGAATGATTCAATTCTGGGTACTATCTGGATATAAGAAATTTGCTTCCATCAAAAAGTTGAAGCCTGACTCTACATATTTATACAGTTCTTGACTTGCTGGAGAACTACAATGTCCAAGCTATAATTGGCCCACAGAAATCATCTCAAGCTGTGTTTGTATCAGCTCTCGGAAATAAGCATCAAGTCCCAATTATATCATTCACAGCAACAAGCACATCTTTATCTTCCCGTAGACTTCCATATTTTATTCAAGCAACAGCGCGTGACTCGGCACAAGTGTGTAGCATCGCCTCCATAATCAAGACCTATGGATGGAGAGAGGTGGTGCCTATCTATGTAGATAATGATTATGGTAGAGGTATTATACCAGACCTTGTTAATGTCCTTGAAGGAATAGATGCCCATATTCCTTATCGGAGTGCGATAGACGAATCAGCAACAGGTGAACAAATTACCCTAGAACTCTACAAGCTGATGACAATGCAAACAAGGGTCTTTGTCGTTCACATGTCCTCCTCCTTGGGCTCCCACTTCTTCACAAAAGCAAAAGAAATTGGCATGATGAGCAAAGGATTTGTTTGGATCATAACAGATGGACTAGCAAGTCTTATAGATTCCCTAAATACTTCAGTCGTGGAAGCAATGAATGGTGCCTTGGGGGTTGAGTCCTATGTTCCTAAATCAACAGAACTTGACAATTTCACCATGAGATGGTATATGAGGTCCCGAAATGATCATCCAAATGACCCAATATTGAAATTAAGCATCTTTGGACTATGGAGCTATGATACGATCTGGGCAGTAGCACAAGCAGCAGAAAAGGCAAAGGTTACTGAAGCAAAATTTCAGAGATCACCTGCACTTAAAAACTACACAAGTTCAAAAACCTTAGAGAACTCAAGAAACGGTCCAGCAGTCCTAAAGGCAATTTTGCAAACTAAGTTTGAAGGCTTAAGTGGTTACTTTGACCTTTCAGATGGACAACTGCAAGTTTCCATGTTTCAGATAATAAATGTAGTTGGAAAAGCACATAGAGTAATTGGGTTTTGGACTGCACAAAATGGAATTTCACAGCAGTCGGACCAAAGGAGATCAAACACAACATACAGCACCACGCGCAATTTGAATATCGTGATTTGGCCAGGAGAATCAACAGAGGCGCCGAGAGGTTGGGAAATTCCAACAAACGGGAAGAAGCTTCGAGTTGGTATAGTCGCAGGTGGAGGGTATCCAAAATACATAGATGCCAATGAAGACTCCCTAACAGGTGAAATTAAAGCAAGTGGCCTTGCAATTGAAATATTTGAAGAGGCAGTAAAGAGGCTTCCTTATGCACTCCCTTATGAATACGTAGTATTTAACAGCAAACAGAATGTAAGTTCAAGCTATGATGATTTTGTCAGACAAGTTTACCTTAAGGTAAGACATACTTCACACGTTTGTCTTTTCAAGTCGAAAGTATGTTGCATAAATTTATGCTTTCCAACATCTGAAATTCTTAAATCATGCTGTTATTTCAAATAAAATAATCTACTTTAGCTATTCCAATGCCATGTTAGTTTAGTAAATGGTTTCAATACCATAATAGAAGAAAAGAAATCTAAGCCTTTGTGAGTTTACTCGGTCATTGACACAATTTCTGAGGTACTTTTGCATGCCCCAGCCCCAACCCCCCAACCAAATTTCTTTTTCTCCCTGACTCTTGGTTAAACAATTTTCTTTCACACCCTGACAGGAATTTGACGTTGCAGTTGGAGACATAACAATTAGGTACAACAGAAGTTTGTACGTCGACTTCACTCTGCCATACACTGAATCAGGGATAGCAATGGTTGTTCCTGTCAAGGAAAGCGTAGACAAGAATGCATGGATTTTCTTGAAGCCACTGACACCTGGCATGTGGTTTGGGACTATCATACTCTTTATCTACACAGGCATTGTGATATGGTTATTGGAGCTTCTAGGAAACAACAAGAATGTTCATGGTCCAATTCCACAACAGCTAGCTACAATGATATATTTTTCATTGTTTGAAGAGAGTTGAGTGCACTTACCCCTGTACTTTTTTTCCCTGAAAGAAATTAGATAGATATGTAGCATAATGACCAAGTTGATATGCCTTTTATCCTGACAAGTTACTTTCATACAGAAAAATTCCAGAACT
Organism: Panicum miliaceum; assembly: GCA_032594955.1. NCBI lineage: Eukaryota > Viridiplantae > Streptophyta > Magnoliopsida > Poales > Poaceae > Panicum > Panicum miliaceum. Next base: position 40,259,057 of record CM064061.1, on the reverse strand, counting down.
TAAAAAAAAAAGAAATGTGTATTGTTTAGATGCTTTCCACTAAATGTGCTGTGTTTATAAGCCATCTCCTACAGGAGACCAGACCTAGTATAGAGAGATATCAAGCCAATACAAAATAAGAAGGCATAGCTCCAACAGTATGCGTGAAAAGATTACCAAATCTTGAGTCTTAATACTTTTTTCTTTTCTGAACTTTCATTTACGATGTCTGAAAATAATATTAACATGCAATGTAACTTTTGCAGAAGAGAAGGTGAAACGCCTTACCTCTCGGATCATATTGGTCATATGGTTGTTTTTCCTTGTGGTACTTAAGTCAAGCTACACTGCAAGTTTGACCTCCATGCTAACTGTTCAACAGCTCCAACCAACTGTAACAAATGTTGAAGAACTCCTAAAAACTGGACAATCCGTTGGGTATGGACGTGGTTCCTACATCAAGAGTCTCTTGGAAGAACTCAGTTTTGACGCATCAAAGATCAAGCCCTATGACACCCCTGAAGATTATCACAATGCACTTTCCAAGGGAAGCGAGAATGGTGGTGTTGCTGCCCTTGTAGATGAAATCCCGTACATCAAACTATTTCTTGCAGAGCATTGCAAGGGATACACCATGGTTGGGCCAATATATAAGACTGCAGGTTTTGGATATGTAAGTTTAACTGTGCTTATTAAGTTTACTTTGGGATACCCAAGTTCAAATTCAGCTTTATTTTTAAGTTTGTACACTGGTGTGTGACAGCCTGAGATGGGGCACCCGAGTTTTAAAAAAGGGTTTCTCTTCTTTCTCAGGCATTGCAGAAGGGATCGCCCTTAGTTGGTGACATCTCACAGGCAATCCTCAACATAACAGGTGGAGACACTATCATTCAAATTGAGAAGAAATGGATAGGAGATCAAAACAACTGCCAAAATGTGGGCACCATCTCTGGAACAGGTAGCCTCACCTTTGACAGCTTTGCAGGACCCATCATCGCCACTGGAGTTGCCTCAACCACTTCTCTTGTGATCGCCTTGATAACCTATTTCTGCAAAAACAAACAAGTAAGACCTGAAAATGGTGACTCAGAACAAATCTTGCAACCTGAAACTGGTGGAGATGAAGAAAGACAGTGCCAACAAGCAGCCAGAGCCAGAGGGATGCATGGACAAATAAACAAGGTTATGCGTGATGGTTCGCTAGTCATGTGCAGAGGTGAAAGGATCCATAACTCGTGGGTATCAAGATCAGCTCGATTTTAGCTCAATTCAAGTAATCATCCTTGACCGAGCGGATTATTTTCTCCTTTTCCATCTAGATTTCAGCATATTATCCTTAGCCTAGAAATATTGGTTCAAACTGGCTGCCCAAAGCCCCAAACAGGCTCATATTGTATTTACACGGTTGAATAGAAAACGTAAGAACGAATGGCCCCCACTTGGCAATGTGGCAATGTGCTCAATGAAGTTGGCATGCCGATTTGTTAAAAAACAGATGTTTGGATATTAAATTTCCTCAATTAAGACTTTGTTTTAGGCTCTAGAGAGAAGCTATTTCTCTCAATAAATAGAAATCCCACAGGAGGCGGGCTCCTCTCCAAAGTTATTTTGCTCAAAATGAACCGAATAAAAAATAAATACCTAGTGGAAAACATAGAGCAAACTGGTCCCTCAGGTTGGCTGTTTCAGTAACCTCAATGGCCAATTGGAGCCCTGCTTGTTCAGTTATTCAGTGCCAGGGACATCTCTGTAAACAAAATTCAGCGGCTGCTTGATGGGCTAAGAACAAACGAACGAACCGTTGGAAGCGCCGACCTGGTCCGCTGAGCTCAGACTCCGCGGGGCGCGCTCAGCGTTGGCTCCCCAAGGGGAGGACTCCGAGCTCCAGGGCCAGTCCCCATCTGGCATCTGGCAAGTGGAAAGCGGCAACCGAGCGGGGTGCCGGAGGCAGAGCAGCGGAGATACTTTAGCGGCCGCGCAGGAGCAGGTGGTGGTGGCGGCGGCGGCGGCGGAGCCATGGCGTACGAGGAGGACATTACTGGCCACCCGTGTACGAGCCAGGGGCCAAGCTGTCAGTTGGCAGGCCTTCTTCTGGGCCACTGGTGGGCCAACTGTTTCCAGCCAGATTGGCAGGCTTTCAGTCTCATGCGGAAAGAAAACAGAAGTTTCAAGTGAAAATAACAAGTCAGGAACCTGTTTGTAAAAAATTATTTTTTTTTGACACGAGCAACTTCCAACAATCCTCCTTACAAAAAAAAAACACTTCCTACAATCCTGGTCCTGCTTAACTACTGCGAAGGAGCACATGTCGGTTAAGATTGGTGCATGTAAAGAATCTCCTCATCTTGTATCCTCGTGAAGTCCTGAGTCTGCTTCCACCCAAACTCGAATTATTAATTTATTATGGCGTCTCTATCCTCGCATGCCACAGTCACAAACTCTGAAACTCACAACCCTCTCACTGTCAGTTTGTAACCGGTCACCGCTAACATCTTGATGTCAGCCCAGGTGTGGTTCAGAACAGTTACAACAACAACAACAACATTAAGTTTCAGAACAGTTATCTGAAAAAATAACTTTAGGGCGAGGGCTATGTTTACGGTCCAATCAGTCCTTAAGGTGGGCCCTCATGCCAGTAGACCGTAAGCTAATATCATTGCTACAATATTAAGTTCACAATAAACTATAGATGAATGACACACTCACAAATAAAAAACCCCACACAAGCTGGCAGCAAGAGGGGAGAGGCGAAGGGTGGTGAGATGAGAGAGGGAGTTTAATATTTTTTTATTTCTTATGGGTGGTCTTAGCTATAGATACCTGCAAAAGATTCCCTCCCTGCTATCACCTTTCACAATAATGAGCCGGTCTTTTAGGGCTATAAAGACCACTTTTGCAGCACATTGTGGCTGCCCTTAGAACGCGAGCCGAAATGTATATAAAGGGTATCCTTGTGGTTAGCCTCTTCGTCAAGCCGATATCTTTGCACCCGCCATCCAGATGTTAATCTTCATGCTGTCGGCAGTCAAAAAGGAATTGTTATGTGTGCTCAAACATATCCACTAGCATCATGACTATAACAATCAATACAGTGCCTGGTTTCTTTTTCCCAATTGTACAATGCACATGGAGGTGAAACATACGCACAAGATAGTTGGAGCCTATAACATAGCTGAATGTAGATAAGGTAATTGAAAATATATCATATATGCAGACCACTGAGTGATGTGGATATACAGACTTCAAAAAATAGATATATACAGAGTTTGAGCTTGAACCCCTCCCTAGTCAGGCAGGTCCTTGTATCAACCAGGCAGAGCTCTATGATGCACATTAAGCATATTAAGCCGAGAGCCTATCTTAGGCATAGCCAAGTTTTGCCACAACGGCAATCAGCAGATGTAATAATATAAACAATATAGCTCACATGGATGAGATGATAGTTTAACGGACTATGCCGACAAACGACATTGAGCTTCTAACCATCAGAATGTGCAAGATGCAAACCTCTGAGTCGCCCCTGGAATGCTATTATTACTTCACTGGTAGTAAGGTCGAGATATACTAGTAATACACAACAGAAGATAGTGAGACAGTGAGAGACCTGTGATATGATGGAAATGAAAAGGAAAATTACACTTGTTACAACAGTTTCCCCCCAACAACAAATGGCCCAATAGATACATCACCCGCCACCTAAATTATCACATCTCCCAATGTTGTGACCTCTTATGAAACAGTTGCCTGGTTCCGCTGTCCCCCAGACGATATACCATAGACTATGATTTCAACATGAATAATGTACACTTCACACTCTCCTGTTCCTCTCCCTATTCCAATCTCCCGCAGATCCTAGAGATGAGGTTAGTGTTGCTTTCCTCAACTTCTGCTGGTTCTCGTACTCCTTCTCGAGCCGTGCCTGTGATGACACCTGGACTGGATGCCTTCCGCCATTACCATGGGGTTGCCTTGTATCAAGCATAAGACCTCGCTCGGACCTGACAGGAGAGGCACCGTCTTCAATAGGCACAGGCCACCTTATAGTCCCCTTACTAGGGTTATTCAAGCGCGCAGAATCGTTCTTCCTGTCAACTACTTTCTTGGTAGAGTGACTGCTCCCATTCCAAGTTGCATCATTGTTACGAGAACCTGATGAGCTCTCAGCTATACCTAACTGGGATGAGGGCTTGCGGGCCTTCATAACCTTTTCAGATGGTGATTTTGGCCACTTAATTGCCCCATTGCTGTATCCTTGAGCACTCCATGATTCCGTGCTTCTTCTCATATCACATAAGATTTCAGCAGCGCGCTGTATCTTTGGCGATACTGCTTGTAGAAAGGTCACATAAGTAGATCATCAAAAGCAAAAATAAACTAAAAATGAGTAAACACCAAATGAATTGTGCAGGAAATAGTAGTTAAGATGTAGAGTGAGGCACTGAGCACCTAGCTCTAGTGATAAAGAAATCCTAAGGGCTTCTAGCAAACACCAAATGCTCCATGATAGCAGAAGATTGTAGAATATTTATAAAAAAAAGGATGTAGCTTCAAGATGCATTAGATCATCAATATGATATTGAATATGTCAAGCAACCGAAGCATTTCTGCATCTAGAATAGTGGGCTAAAAGCAAGGTACTTTTATCAAATTAAGTTAAATTTCTTAGCAACTTCTATTTTCACCAAGGTATGGTATAGACTATAGACTTTGGTGTACCTTGTGTTTTTAAAAGAGAGTGATCGATGTCATGCTTCTGGAAACCATCTGAAGAGTCACCATGGTCCAGGGACTGCAGTTGCTGCGAACCATTCTCACTCCCAATTTTTCTTGAGTGACTATTTTGTACAAGTGATCCGGAAGTTGATTCCGTGCCACATAAATTAAATCGTCTTTCACATGAATCCATTATAGATAACTTTGCTGCCTCCATCTCTTGAAGAAGATCATCAATTTTATGGACAGATGAACCTTCACAATCTAGAGTGAGGTTGGATCCAACCCTCACCCATTGCCACTGGGAATTACTCCTAATCAACCCATGTTTGCCACAGTCAACACTTTGTCGATAACCCCCAGCCTGTGAGTGTGACCAAGGAAATGGTGGCAAACTAGCCCCATGAACAGTCATGGAAGGCATATAAGGCTTAACTGCAGCTGTGCTCTCACTTCCTGGTGCTAAAAGAGAGTCCAGATCTTGTCCATGGGGAAGTGTTAAATGGTTTAAGATATCTTTTGGAGGACAAAGTGCAGTATGACAGACATTGATTTGTAAAGAGTCCTGTGTGGTAAAATTAAAAAGGTCAGGAACTTTGAGGCACCTAAATACATGATCATAGTTGTAGCACTGAGGATTTGCTTACCTTAACCAAGGGGGCTGGCTTGTCACCACATTGCTCTTTGACATCATAGCTAGAAGTACTTGCAGTAGGAAGTTTAGGGCTCAGGATGAGATTAGAATCCTGTCCACTGCAATAGTCCATGTCTGAAAGCATAGAAAAAGCTTTTCTGACAGAGACTAGAAGTTCATCTTTCGTACGCAATACCTTCTTTCCTTTATCTCTTCCTAAGCTGGAATACTTGTAAGTGCCATCAAGAAGTTCACTCAATGAGAGGTTCTCGATGTGATTTGTGATGTCACGGACATCAGATTTAAGGCCATGTGGTCCTGAATAAACATGACAACCACTGTTAGTTGTGATGGAAATAGGTTTGACCAACCATATATTGCACATTCCCTAATAGTGTCCGACCCATTAAATAAACTAATATAGCAAGGTTTTCTACTTTACTATCATAAAATTATTGTTATTCTGTACCCATATGAAATGTGGAAAGAAGTTCTTATCCTGCTAAAGTTGCATGGGATAAATAATATAGAATTCTATATATGCACATGCACAAAAAAAGGGGGGAGGGGGGGTATGCAGGCCTAAATAACAATAACATGGCATTGTAATGCAGGACTGCATGCTTCCAAATTAGTTTATGCAAGTAAAAGCATGCATGCAAACAAACAAAAGAAGTACCATCAATTACAAAAACAAAAAAAGAGAAAAAGTAAACATTTTTAGTTATTAGAAATTAGAATATCGATGACTCAAGCTTTGAGTGGATGCGAGAACAAACTTCAAAGAATAAGTTTAATAGAATCACAAGGACAATCAATGCCCCTTTTTAGAAAGATTAAAAAGAAAAGGAAGTGGTATTGTTAGAAAGAAAAATATATCATCATGATTGGGAAGGTATTACTCAAGGTTTATTGAACTCCATTCGCGGAGAATGAATCCAAAAAATCACATGTAAAGTCAAACGAGTCATACAGCCATGTAACTAAGCATAATTGCTACAAAGTGTATAACTAGATTCCATTTTCATCTATAATTTATGAGGAAAGATCATCTAATATATGATAGCAATTGTGGAAGGTAATTATCTTTGGATAATGGCACATGATTTGCAGTCAAAAGTAAGCAGATTTTGATTAAGATGTACCGGTGCAGCATTGAAATACAAAAGCAAAATACTAATAAATCACGAGCTAACCTTCCCATAGAATTATTTAATGTCTAAGTATGCAATGTTTGAGAAAACAATTTCAAGATATTCATACAAAGACATTTTGCATCCACTTATCCACTAGGCTCATATCATAAGTCAACAAAAGAAAAATAACTAGCAGTTGCTAAGATATAAATGCATGGTGTAGATGCAACCAGTTACTACATACCAAGTACGCTGTTTCCTGAGAAACCAGAATCAAAATTTGCTAAACCAGCCTTTGATGAGAAACAATCATATTTTGATCTGACACCAGACCTAATATTCTTCTTATCAATTCTCTTTGCGTCAGAAATGCGCTTCTGCTTGAGCAACCGAGATTTTTCTGTGTATAATTAGGATAAGTGCAAAAGTATTTATTGTCAGAATATCAAACTAAACAGTAGCATGTGCATTAAAGCGAGTAGAACAAATGAGCACTCATAGTAGAGTGGGGTTATACCCGAAGTGTATTAAAAAAGAGTATGGCAAGCAGAACAATGGACTTGGCTAAAAATAGTGGCTATTAATTTCATATGAACAAAATGGCCAGTTAGTAGCAGGAATCCAATTTCCAGAATTATTATCAGACGGGCAAAAAAAATCCACTTTCTAATGGCACCTCCAGCCCCAATCCAATCAACCAAACACCTCCTTTGAGATGACCGGCCAAAAACATGTAAAAGGGTAAACCAATCCTTTATTTGACCAAAGCCCGCTAATGCGGTTGATGCTCCTAGGTACTTTAACCGTTTCAATATTATCTGTGGATAATGTGTATAGTTTAGTTCGAATATTTTAAGTTGAATACAGTTACTTAGTTAAATCATGTTACTACCTCTGCCCAAAATATAGCAACTTCTAGACGTAGTCAAAGTCAAACATTTTCATCTTTGACCAATAATATCTCCAAAATAATTAATTTTAAATAGAAAAAATGACATGTTACAAAAGTTGGTTTCATTATGAATCAATTAATATCATTTTAATGTTGTCAATCTTTATGATTTTTTTATTATCCATAGTCAAAGTTTACAAGACTTGACTTGGAAAAATGAGGAGGCCCATGTGTGTTTACAAGCGAGGCCCCAAGGAGGGTTGAAGCAGAAATAGAGAAATCAGTGTATTAGCAAAATAATGTTGGATCAAAACAAGATACATCTACATTGCACATATCACTTATATCAACAAAAATGCTTTGTCCAAGTCTCTGAACTCATAATTCAATGAATACCACGAGTTGTAGCATGGGTAATAAAAAGGACAACTGCATCATATTGGACAACTGCAAATGAAGAAAGAAACTTGATAATTTACCAGATGCTGCACATTGTGTCAATTCAGGCACATTCTTCTGTGATATGAAGTCATGTCCCTTAGCTTCAGCATCTCTACCAATTTGTACTGGCTCAAGTTTTGGCCTTTTTGAACAAGGTGGACCATCCAACAACTTTATGGTCTTTTTTGCCACTATCTTGCTATCATGCTTATGCAAGGATTGAATATTATCATTTCCAACAAAATCCCGTTTACCATTTTCAGACTTCAATCCAAAACCAAGAGATTTCTGCATAGAGACTTCCAAAGGAGTCCTTTTACTTCTATAAGATGGAAAGCCTTCTACATTCTGGTTTTGCTCCTTCACATCTGCCCATGTGCGTTTTTAACAGATCAATCAGTAGTGAACTAGATTATAAGCGAAAAGACAGTACAAATAGAGTAAAACATTTAGAGAGTTAAAACAAATGACCAAAATACTCGCACATCATAATAGAAACTTTTACAAGGAACAATGTTCTTCACTTTAAGTTTAAATGAAGAATATAAAGATATCTTTGACGCTACAATCAATATACACGAATCAATGTGTCAAAAAGAAATAGCAATCAATATCCAAGCAAGCCCTAAAGGGGTACAAAGTTCTATACAGTTTTGGAAGTGGGCAAGTATGTTTACATTTCTAAAGGTTACAAGATCCACATGCTTTGACACGTGTATTGCTTGGTAAACTATCTAAATGTTCCCTAAAGGAATTTCTGCGTTGGAGACTAATTAACTCATCACATTATCGCCGTCAGAAAGCCCTCTAAACGGAGTTCATGATAATTTTCATGAGAAAATTCACGATATGGTCTACCACTAAAATCCCTGAAAAGGAAATCCAACACATTAATTTCATGAAAACAGCATTGACAAATTAGCATCACTAAAGCAGGGATTTTATATAGACCTTTTAAGAAAATGAGGACAAAGCCCACGACACATCAGGTGTGTTTTGGAAACTCCCATTAACAAAATTGTGACAGCTGTCCACAAGAAAACAAAATCAAAATAAAAATAGTAAAAGACCCATTAACATTTTACTATCTCCCCTGTTTACGGACAAATGATCAACACATAAAAGCAACAACCCAAGTCCACATTACATAAGACAGTGAACAAAACCATGCATATAAATATCACAAACCTAGAGGAAAAATAGAATTTATTTTCACAAAAAAAAATACTCAAGATTCACAAAGAAACACACACAGACTGCAAGATTCCCAGAAGTGTTCGTTCAATTGCTGGATTTCAATATACAAGCAAGTAAAATGCAATCGGCACATCATACAACCAGAATCAGGGTGCAAACCAACTACAACGCAGTGATGGATTCATGTTAAAATAACGAAAGATCGCTGAGGGTGAGGGCACTGATCCAATTTCAACTGCAAGGAGCTCCAAGACTGAGGGTGGGGGCAGGGCTTAACGTGTGCAGCTGAGAGAAGTAGCTGTATATCCTTTTGTGGAATAAATCAAACAAAATAGTAACTGGACCCAATGGAGACCTGCTCAACACAAAGTGGTAGCCAACTTGGAAGGTCGAACTAGTCACAAATTATGCCCATTTTTCCCAAACAAAGATAGGACAAACAATCTTGCACAGATTTGAGGATCATGACATAAGTTCCAAAATTGAGACCACTCAGTGCCTATAAATACTTAGAATACATCATTACAAGAATAAAAACAAAGCAGTTGTTGGTGCATGCAGGAACAATTTAAGACAAACTTCAAGGACAACAATATCAGTGACACCTATCAGCAAGCACCTCTGAAGCATAATACATCTACTTTATAATAGGCGTGTCATTTAAAAATAGCTATAGTGGTGTGGAGCAGCTGACCACATGGTTGTAATATGCACGGTGTAGAACATATCTCCTTGGATAAAAATACAGTATAATAAAAATCACTCAGGGTATAGATTAATGCTCTTTTTTCTGTTACACACACCAGTACGTGGGTACACCCACACTTACACACCCGTAAATGCGCCCCTATCGCATACCTACATATAATAGAGCTCATGCATCTATAAATCACGGGCATCAGGATTTGAAGTTTGAACCTTGCTAGGTGGAGTCATGCCCTCACACCTCCACTACCACACTATGAGGTTCCCAATAAATGCTCATAGTTGTACTAGCACCACTAAAAAACCTACAGTAAAGAAAACCAAGAAACATCTTTTCAAGAAAAAGGAAAACCAAGAAACTATTTTTAGCCAAAATACTTCAACGTGGGGGGAAGATGCAACACCATGTCTCTAATAATAGGTAAAATTTTAGCTAGCAAAGTAATTGATAAGTGAACATTATACATGATAAAATACATGGAAAAGTTTGTCCCAAATAAGACAAAAGGAGTCTATTTCAGGGAAGGTAATGTGAGTTGTGAGCAAATGAACCCATATTTCACCTCTCAAAGTTACAGTGCATTTGCTTTCATCTCCGCACCAACAGCCCTCGTGGCAGTTACTGCCACTACCAAGTCAACCTGTATCTATCCTATTTGTAGGATAAAACACCTATCAATCATGAGTGTTACAAAAGTCGTGCAGTGTCAACATTTATACATGATGTCTTGCTCGGTGGGGCAATGTGAAAACAAAAGCAGTGCATTCATTAAGTAGCACCAAGTTGAGCAGAACTACACAATCCAAACAATACAAATAACTGGATGTAACAACAGAAGAAGCATATACATTTCTTATTTTTTTGAAAGGAGAAACGCATACATTTCTCTTGTAATCAAAGCTACCAATTTAGTACCTACTTAAAAACGAGAAAATAGGCATGGTCCATGCTGTCAAGGATCGGCAAGGAAAAGACTCCGTGAAATCAAATGAATCAACACAGAAGGCATTGACGCGGGGGGGGGGGGGGGGGGGGGGGGGGGGGGGGGGGAGGGGGATAGGGGATATGAGTAACAGCTAAGACAAGTTCTGTTTCTAAATGACATGCACCACATAAATGACTCCACAACAACAATAAGATAAGACAACTATAGATCACCAGAAAACAGGGGCACTAGGAAATCAATCGCAAGCACTTAAAGATCACATGAGACACAGAAGACTACATACACAGCCAAAAGCATTTACAAACCTCCAAAAAACAGGGAGTGCTATGTAATCTATTGCAGACAAGCACATATCGCCAGCACAGGAAGTATTGTGTAAGCAACCACAAACAAGAGACCAGCCAATCAAGCAAACCAACATCATAGCCGCAGACATCATCATGAAGAAAGCTCATAAATCTGCTGAGGCGAGTTACCAAACCTATCCGCTTGGTTTCCCCTTCCCATGTCACAATTCATTAACATACATCTCTGCACGACAGTCAACAATCATCCAAGCAGACACATGGCCAATTGAGCACAAAACAATCAGACACAAAATGGAAGCCCCGTGCTCCCCCTCCGGCACAGAAATGGGAATTACTTACTGCCCACAACACATCACCCAGACATCCCCAGTAATACCAACAACAGAAGCAGCGGGAATTTCAGGTACACACTGGAAGCAAAGCAGACGAGAAGTCAAATCGACTCCCCCACAAACAATCCAACGAAATCACACCCAATTCTTTCACCATGACGATAAGCACACAACCGCCAACCAAAAAAGAAGATAAGGAGCGCGCGAAGAGGGGCTATACCACTACCGTGCCGCCGATCCGCATCGGCACAGCGCCTCAGCACCTCCCCACCCCCTCCTCCGGGGCCACCTCCGACCACGCCCCCGTCCACCCCCTCCACCGCGGCTGCCGGCGCCAGGATCTTCCCGAAATCCACCTTCGCTGGAAGCGGCAGCTCCACCGCATCCATCCACCGGGCCCCGAGAGGCCCAGACCCACCGGAACCTCTCACCGCCAAAACCGGCCCAAATCAGCGCCGTCCCGGGGCGCGCTGGCGGCGAATCGGGCCCCGGGGAGGCGCGGGGCCTCCGATTGGCGCGAGATCTGGCGGGATCGGCGCGGGGCGCGGGCGGCGGCGGCGGCGCGGCGGGGGCAGGCGGAGGGGGAGGGGGACATCTAGGGCTTGGGAGCCGCGGAGGTGGATGGGGGTGGGGGAGGAAAGGGAAAGGGGGAGGGGAGGGAGCGTGGAGGTATATATAGTTTTCGGGAAAATACAAGCCCAGGGTGGGGGCCAACGGCCGGCTCACGCACTCGCTGCGAGGCGGGGGCAGCGCAGCAGAGCGGTTCACTGGATTTTTTATTCTTTTTTCTTTTTTTTCTCTTTTGATTTCTTTTACTATTTATTATTGTGTACTTATACTGTTGGAAATTCCAGCTGAGGATTCTGGAGGAGCCGAAAGCCGATCCTGGATATCCGGTGAGGTAGGGATTTATGACTACATTTTCCTGATTCAGAAAAAGGGCTTGAGATATTTTCACTTTGGGTAGCTCCTCTGGCTGCTTTTAGATCGGGGGAATGTTGCACATGGGAGCGGTTCAAAGGAACTGAATGCGCGAGAGTAGAATCATCAATGAGCTAACATTCGGATAAAGATTTAAGATGATTGGAATTATAGAGGTGAAGTGATGTGGTTAAAAAGGAAAAATACGGGAGATATTAAATGCAAGAGAGTGTAATCATCAATGGAGAAACGGTAAGAACAAAAAGAACAAGGATAATTGAAAATAAAGAGACAAAACTGATGGGCTGGAAAGGGCCAAAACATCTTATAATAAAAAGTGTGATGGTATATTAATTGGAAGCAATTAAACAAAAGGTGTAACATGGGTTGTGAATGCAGAAAGGCATGACGTTTTGGAAGCCAAACTTAATGCAGCCAATTTTCATGCATGCTGCATTTGTCAGATTTGAGTGCATAACCAAATATACATAATTCAACACATCGTACTGTAAATTTGAGCACATCCGATCCAAGATGAATCGAGTTAGCACCATATCAGAAGTCTTTTCTAAATTGTAGGTAGCAACACGTGACTGAAATTGACGACCTAGCATTTAATAACTCGTCAAAATTCACACCGAAGAATGAGACAATCAGCACAACGCTGACCAATAACCCTAGAGAAGTTGTGAAGATGTCACCGTATCTCCTCCGACGCGTCTTGCCGTGCTTATACTCAAAACCAACCATGGTGTCGCGCGAAAACAAGCATCCTGCGGAAAATAGCGGGGACAAAATGCAAACCTTTAAACTCATTGGCAATTTGGTAATCTGCTTTTTTCAAGAAATGAAACGAAAGAGACATGCGGGCGCGCAGCCGACCTAGCCGACCTCCCACTGCATGCGCCGCTGAAAGGAGACGAGGTTAAACTCCAGTGGGGGCTGTCTAGATCTTTACCCGTAAAGTTTTTGAATAATGTCAGCGTACATTTAAAGTATTAAATATAGACTAATTAGAGTATCTTTAAGATCTACCCTCTAAATTATTATTTAGAGAGTCATTTGAGTAAAAATTGTTTTCTATATTTTTATACTCTTCAACAGCTTTTTTATATCTTATGCGTAATCCGGATAGTAATTTTCGCTCTCCATCTTTGACTAGCGAGAAATCTAGAATAGAGGAGGTCTATATCTAGATATCCAATTGAAGAGGCCGTTGGAAAGTAATTTTTAACCAAAATCTCTATTCAGTCTCTTGGAGGTGGTCTTAGAAAACTAATTTCAAAACTCTCCCGTAAAGAGCGGGACGAATTTATTAAGGTCAATTAATCTATCGTTAGCACATATTTACTATAGTATATCATTGTCTAATTACGGACTAATAGACTCAAAAGATTCGTCTCGCAAAATACATCCAATCTATGATAGTTTTTTTCCGTCTTCGTTTAATATACCATGCATGTATGAAAATATTCGATGTGACAGTTTTAAGTGTAAAATTTTTAAATCTAAATAAACAAACAAACAAAGCTACTCCCCGCCGCCGTGAATTTCCGCGCTCCTGCTGCCGTAAAGAGAGAGCCGTTGCTGGTAAACGGGCGGGGCCCGTGCGGCGCGGCGAGACGCGTGGGGTGGGATCGAGCGAGCCGCACATGCGCGCCGCACGGGGCGGTCAGAACAACTCGGGGACGGCCAGAGACACCAGCAGTCCAGCACCAGCTGTTGGACACATGCTGCCCGTGAGCTCGGCTACAGCGTCCAACTCTCTCCACTCCACTGACCGCCACACTCACTGCACGCGCGCAGCTCGCGGCACGGTGCCTACGTGGCGTCGCAGCCCCCCCTACGACGCGTGCGTGATGGCCTCGGCCTCGGCCATTCCGTTGGGGCGTCGACGATCCGTGCTTTTGCTGAAACCTTTTTTGCTGGTTCGTTGAAATTTCAAAAGTCACTAAAACCCATGCAAAGTTTCTTTTTCCTCACCCAATCTCACTTCAAACTGCTTCGATCACCTTGGCGAGTTGGGGGGGGGGGGGGGGGGGGATAGGAAGCAGATCGAAAAGGGCACGTCAAGTCCACGGGTCGCTCTTGTCGCTTTGCGCCACGGTGCTCGCCAAAAGCCGAGCGCCAAACAGGTCCCAATCAACCGCCGAATTTAAAACCACCAGAAAACCATTTAAAAATTGGAAAAGCATGATTCGAGACGGGGGAAAACACAGGAGAGAAATCCGCGTACGGGGCCGGCTTCAGAGAAGGGAGAACAGGCTGATGTAAGGCATGACGCCACCGCCGACGCAAAGGCATCCTGAATTTTCTCGGAGGCTGGGCTCATTGACCCCGGACCCCGCCGTTTGCCCTTGGGTGGGCGGTGGTAGCAGATCCTCCGAGGTCTCTGTCACGCGCTCCACGAAACAGGTTTGCGTGCGAGTGAGATGACAAACGACGGTGCACGAAGGATGCGGTGACCGACCGTCAGGATTTCACCGCGTTTGACAAACAAATAAAACCGACATGTGGACGCCACGGGTGGACGGAAATCCCGGGGTTCCTGCGAGCACTGTCGACGCACGGGGTTGACGAGGAAGGAGTTGAGTCGCCGTGAATCCCACCCAGGCCGGGATCGTTGAATGGCTGGGACCTCCGGTTGTCAGGTCATCATGACGCAGGAGGTTGTAGATTTTTTTTTTTCTCTGGGGCGTTTTATCCTAGCGTTGGAAAATCGGGGTGTTGACCCCGTGGCGCCTTATTACTTCGAAAAAAAAAATTCAGAAATCCAGGGCGGGTCAACAGTGCTCGTTCGAGTCGTTTCGGCTCGGATTTGGGCGTCCTTTTGGTCGGGCAGAGGTTAATGCCATTATGCCAACGCAGAAGCTTTTTTTTTTAATGACGTCTGCGCGGATTGACGCGCTAGAGATCTCGCTTGGCCGGGTCAACTTTGGATACGTGAATAAAGAGATAAACACCGCCTTTTTCATTTTTTACAAAAAGCTATCAGATGGCAAATCATTTTATAATTTTTGCTGGTTTTGCTAAAATAATCTTCATTTGATCGGCTCCAGTGAGGGGAATACTCCAATTAATTTTTTTGAGGGTTAATACTCCAATTAATAAGCACGGTTAAAGTTAATGCACCAGGTTCTCGGCCTACCAGAAAAAGAGATATTCGCGGGCCCGTTACTTTGCAGAACAAATGAAGCCCATACATATGAACCATGTCTAGCCAGCAAAAAGAAAAAGGAAAAAAAGCCCAGACGCCTGGCAAGGCTCTCACCCGGCCTAGGCCCCGAACCACAGGTGGGCCCACTTCCGTAAGCGAATCGGGCCCGCAACCTGGCCCCACGTGCTTGCCCCGCCGTTCCTTCCTCCCCTTTCCGTCGATCGACGCATCTCGAGTGGAGCCAAAGCCAATAGTAGGGAGGGAGACCGATCTTGTTCGCGGGGGAGGGAGGGTCCGGCGAGGTGTCTGACGGTTTTGACCCGGATCATGGTGTGCAGCTCGAGCAGGTAGAGGAGCGCTTGACCTGAGGCGGGGCGTGGGAGGCGCGGATCGTAGGGGCAGGGGCAGGGGATCAAGGGGAAGGCGAGGGAGCGGGGAGGATGGTGCTGGTGCTCGCGCTGGGGGATCTGCACATCCCGCACCGGGCGCCCGACCTGCCGGCCAAGTTCAAGTCCATGCTCGTGCCCGGCAAGATCCAGCACATCATCTGCACCGGCAACCTCTGCATCAAGGTAACCTCGACCTTACTCGCCGCGCCTACCCGGCCCGGCTGGGTACCCGGGGAGACCCCCACCCCTCTTCGATCTATACTATCTCCGTCGCTTGCTTCCTGTGTCCAATTTGATCGCGCGGGCTAGGTCGTATCGTAGTGCCGTGGATTATAGGGGTCGTTTTGGTTGTTAGATGTAATTGGATCAGCAGCATCGGCGTTCGGTTGAACAGGTGTGTGCGACATTTTTAGTTCTCGGATGAGATAGCGCCGAGCTTGCAAGGGATTAGTTATAACGCCTGAGCGTGATCTTATGATCCCCTTTTTGTTGGAACGAACCGCATGATCTATGGACGCCATCAGTTTGCAAATCGTACTCCATTGTTGATGCTCTGTTAAAAGAAAATCAATGATTTATAAGCTCAGATGCTTAGTATCTAGATGTTCAGCACACGAACGCTGCATCGTACTGCTTAATGATAGAGCTCTCTTCGATTCTAGTTAGAATTTGACAAGCGGGAATTCTCAGTTGGCGACATGTTTCGCCATGTCTATGTTTACTAGGCACTATGCAGTTGTAATACACTGTGGAGTTTTCCAAGAATAAAAAACTTTAGTAACAACTAAGGGGCGTAGTTAGAAAGCAATCCTGCAAATACCATGTCTACTTTTAGGTAGCTTGATGATATCATATCACACATTACAGTTGTGCCCATACAAATTTATTACCATTGTTTCATACTCTTAGCAAGTTCTCTGTGTCATACTTCTGAAACTACAGATTTTCTAAATCAATTTATTGCCAGCTCTTCCTTGATTAAACTAAATTCTCTTAGTTGATCTTTTGGAAAGTAGGCCACAGGGAACACATAATAGCTGCCGCCACTAGATTTATTGAACGAGAACCTATAGTGCTAAATATTAACTGTACTAACTAGCTCCAAATGATCAGCTGAAATAACTTTTTTTATTTCATCATTCATTGTTATTACTGATCGTAATGTTAGTTGTCCCCTAATGTGTAAGGGTAAGAGAAATTTGTTCTAAAAAAAGTACCCAGTGAAAAGCTTTGCAGGTTTATGAAACTGTACCAAAACTGAAAACTGTAGGAGAGCGCGCTGATGGGTCTATATTAATCAATACAAATAACAGGCACTGTGGACTTTTCAGAAAAGCCTAGTGGAGTCTATTAACCTTTTCAAAGCTGCACAATAATCAAAGCTAAAAGATGGAAAATCCAAACTCATTTCAGTGGAATCCTTAGTCATAGCCTCTTAATAAGTCAAACAAATTATCAAGAGATATCGTTTATTCCTTGAGAAATTCCAAACCTTGAACCAGAGAGATATTCCTTCATATATTTAGAGGAACCTTGTTAGGAAGCGTTATAGTTATTCTGATAGGAAAGAGCGACTAGCTTCTGCTTAACATTGCTAATCCTACTGGTCAAAGAGTGATCAAAAATATCAGACCTTGTAAGAAAAATGGGAAAGGTAAAACTGTAGTGCAGTTTTTAATAATTTTTCATTGCATTTAACTGAACTGGATTACTACACTTAGAGGGAATATGAAATCTTATTAACTGCTGATGGTTCATTGAGCTCAAATGGTATTGTGTGATTCCCCATGTATCTGTTCAGACACCAGTGTGTAAATATATGCACTAGTTGGTAATTAATCACCCAATTTTCAGTTCTCTCTAATCTTTACATCTCCAAGGAAATAGAAGGAACTAATTTCATGCCAACTAACTTGCCTGTGTATAAGGATAGCTGTAGAGAATAGTGTTTCAGGTCCTCCCATATATTGCTACTTGTTCGCTTTCAAGTTTTTGGCATTGTATAAGCATTCCAATTGATTTGGCCTACTTTAAACTTCTCCAGAAACCTAGTTTTTCTGAGGTTTGCTCAAAAGTCATAAATCCCCATAAGGCCACGACCTTCCAACTGAAACCAGCATTTTTTAGGATATCTAATACAAGATGGACATAGGCCTGCAGGTTATGCCCAAGAAGTTGTCAGCTGTTTGGCATAGCTTGATGATGTGTTGAATTATCCTTCTGGAACCTAAAATTGACAAAGCACAATTATCATTTAACATGTATGGGGGCATGCTAAGATAGATCTTGTGCATCAGGCACTGACACACAGGGTTGTAAACACCTACTGGAACTTCACCTAGTACAAGTGTTTTTGGCTTAATGCAGCATACATACTTGGTTAGATTTTTTTTAATAAAAAAGAACAATAGAAGAAAATTGCATTTCACGTTGATGAAGTTGGACTTCAATTTTGCAGTGTTTTTTGAAAAATAACAGTAGAAGAAAATCGCATTTCAAGTTGATAAAGTTGGTCTTCAATTTTGTTTTAATTCTGTGTGGGGTAGAGGTGGAGTTGTGTATAGCACCTATTTGTAAGATACTAAAGAAGATAAAATAAGTTGGACACTTAAAGATGTGGGGCTATAATGATATGAGTTCTAGTTTTAATATTACTCTTTTTTCATGGGATGAATGGCTATGCTATTCTTCTCAAGAAGTGTCTGATTTTTTTTTTGTATACTTTCATGTATTGGTTATTCTTTTTATTTTACATGGCAGTGCACTCTTTAACTTGTCATTGTTTCAAATGGACTTTAGAACTAGGTTATGCTATCCCATTTTTCTAATGCAGATTGATGACTTATTGACTTGTATGAACTGTGTTTTTATCCGAATGAAGTACAGACTGATAAATTTCATAATTTCCATCTAGGAAGTCCATGACTATCTAAAAAGCCTTTGTCCTGATCTCCACATAACCAGAGGTGAATATGATGAGGATGCTCGATACCCAGAGACTAAGACACTTACAATTGGTCAATTTAAGCTCGGGCTGTGCCATGGTCATCAGGTTCGTTTGTGACTCAAAATATATGAAAGCTTTTACTTTTGTGCCTATGACAATAATACATTTTATTTTTACACGTACTTCTTGGAACGTAAAGAAAACCTACGCTTGTTTTATGATGCATATAATTTATTATGTGAGATCATGTTTATTAATCTGGTTAATTATGCTTCATTATTCTATGCTGAATTGCTGATGAAATATCACTTTGCTATCTTCATGTTTGTGATCCTAGACTGTGTATTTAGTTGGATGAACGATGAAGTGTCATCTGCTAAAAATTTGTGCACTTGTTAGATCCCACATTCGCACAGACTCAACATTTTTTGTTTCTCTGTGTGTGCATTTCATGCCCCACGCGTACGGCGTACATTTGACACTTCTTTGCAGCTACCTTTAACTATTAGTAAATTGGTTGATAGGATACACAGCTTGGAAAATGGTTGATGACAAAAATGAACATTTTTCAGCTCTGACTAAGGAAATGGAATTGAATGCATGACTTGCTGTATCTCTCTAATTTGGCAATATGTTTCTTAGTTTTACCAGTGGGATCACTACCTTTATTCATAGAATTACCAAATGAGATGCTTAGTACAGCACTCATGTTAAACCGTTTTCTAGTGTTCAGTGTTGTGAGTCCACTGTCTTCCAAAATGCAAAGTTTATAAAGTGTAACACTGTAACCAGATGTGTTTCTTGTTCACTGTTTCAATTGTTGCATTGAAATACATGGTTGCAATGTTGTGATATGGCAGCATAAATGCACCTGAAAGAAAGATTTTATTTTCTAAAGTTTAAACAGTCGATGCTGTCTTGTGGGTGGCAGAGAGAGAGAGAGAGAGCGATCTGCTTTCATAAACCATATCCATAAAGTGGTTTTTATACTCCCTCCCTGGGGAAGCCTGGGCACACCATAAAGCCATACATCTGGAAAGCCATGCACAATGTTGGTTCATTGTATCTGGCAGTGCATGCACCGTGTTCTGCACCTTCATTCACGTCACTTATGAACTTTTTTTTGCATAGTCCATTATACTATTTTCACTCAGTACTTCGCCACTTGTAGCCATATGACTTCAGTGAACATGATTAAGGGGCAAAAGTTGACTGTAAGGACATCATTTGCGGATTATGTAGCTCTTGAATTCCATGTCAAAAATTTGTGCATGCGGTCATTGAGAC
This sequence comes from Panicum miliaceum, assembly GCA_032594955.1. Lineage (NCBI taxonomy): Eukaryota > Viridiplantae > Streptophyta > Magnoliopsida > Poales > Poaceae > Panicum > Panicum miliaceum. The sequence continues at coordinate 40,239,072 of CM064061.1, read as the reverse complement.
ATCGATTGTCAAATCTATATATATATATATATATATATATATATATTTCTCCTAACCTTTCTCACTGAACCTGTGTGGCAACCAACCGTATCAGGTTTTTCCGTGGGGCGACCTAGACTCCCTGGCGATGCTGCAGCGGCAGCTGGACGTGGACATCCTGGTGACGGGGCACACCCACCAGTTCAAGGCGTACAAGCACGAGGGTGGTGTGGTGATCAACCCCGGGTCGGCCACAGGCGCCTACAGCAGCATCACCTACGATGTGAACCCGAGCTTCGTGCTGATGGACATCGATGGCCTGCGCGTGGTGGTGTATGTCTACGAGCTGATCGACGGTGAGGTGAAGGTGGACAAGATCGACTTCAAGAAGACGGCCACGACAATGCACGCGTAGCTTTGGCTCTTGGCACGGCTCACTGAAATGGACTCCGGACATGTCTAGTTCTTTCCTGTTGCTTCCCCTCTGATTGATTCAGAGCTCCCTGTACTCTCTTTTTCCCTACCGATTGTGCTCGCCTGTTCATGTGTAAAAAAAGACAGCTGCTTTTACGGATTAGTTGACCAGATTGTCAGGGTGGGTGTTAAATGTTGAGCGTGTAGTAATGAATTTGGTCGTTTTAATCAAGAACAGGCGAACCTTGATTTGTGTTTATATGCAAAATAGAGGAAATAATTGGGGGGGGGGGGGGGGGTGTTCTTTCTGATGTTTCATATTTATCACTATGTTCTGTTCCAGATGATGCTTCAGTGAATGAATGATACTACATCATGTAGAGTGCCGTTTTGTTCAAAAAAAAAGGAAAGGAAAGGAGGGAAAAAAGAGGAAAAATTGCTATGTGCGGCGGCATGGCTGGCCTCGGCCTCCTTGACCGGGCAGGGGGCTCTAGAGGTCATAGAACGAAAAGTTGGACCGGTCACTGGTTAATTGAACCAGTGAGGCTGGTGGTTCAATGGTTGGACCAGTGCACGGTTCAAATGTGGTGCATATTTTCTTAAAAAAACATGGTGCATAGTTACCCTTTTCACAATAGAAATCTTGGTGAGATGGCTAGTGGGGCTCTAGTTTCCTCGTTGAGCCGGCTAGAGGCCGATTTTCAGCCCAACAAACGTTGAGAATATACTGGTTGGATCCGGTTTTTAGCAAACCGGTCTTTTGTGTGAATTGAAGTGGTAGCATCACCGGTTCACGGTTTTCTGATTCGCCCGGTGGATTGGTCCGGTTTTTTATTCTATGCTAGAGGTTGCACCGAGGAGAGTCCACATGGGGGACGGAGAGGTCGCGTTGCCTAAGGCCAGTCTCAGTGGGGAGTATCAAGACTAGGGACTTGAGAACTGTGCCAGTGGAGTGTTATGGTGATGACACTCCTCTCTCATTCCATGACCCTCCCCCTTCTCTCTTCTCATAAATAATTCTACCATATCAGCAAATTTGCTGATGTGCCATGATATTTAGTGCTCATGACACTCCTATGATACTCCCCGCTGAGACTGGTCTAAGGCACACCGCACACTCAAAAGTGTTGGGCGGCATTGACACACGCAGAGGCAGAGAGGTCTTGTGGCTGGATGCATCCGCTTCTCCGGGACAAATACCAAAAATAGGGAATTACTGTTAAAATTCCAAAAAAGGAAAAGAAGAGGAAAGTTTTTCTCTCTATTCACTTGGAGTTAGAGGCTGTAGGAGGTAAGTCTGTGGTAAGTCTATGTCTATATTGTAGTTTGTAGACTAAGGCACAAATAGGATTTAGTTAGCATAGCTAGGTCATAGTGTGGCTAGGCCATTTGGACCTCATTTTGGCCTAAACTTTTGGCTAAATATTCTTTAGTTGAGTAGGAGCTTAAGTTATTATTTTAGCCTAATTTCAAGTCTTTTAGTCTATAATTGTTCAGTTATGAATATGATATTTTCTAGTAACATGGACGGAGGGAGAAGATTTTTGTTGAGCAGGACAAGGGAGAACCAAGAAGACACCCAAATACACCATTCACCTTTCTTTCATTTTTGCAGTTCTTGTTCAGCATCTACCACTTTCTATTTGCAAATGCAAAAAAATAGACACATAAGGAAAATAGATATAAAGTCCCAACCATACCTAAAATAGAGCAGAAAAAAGAACAAAAGTAAAAGATGATGTTGTTATGATAAGTGAAGAATTGGTAAAATGTTGAATATGGAACAAGCTCTATGCTGGTCTGGACTGACTACTGATGCTAGAAGCACCACTAGTATCATGATGCCACTGTGATGGATCGATGAGGATGCTCGATCAAATGCTTTCTTTGCCTCTCCTCTTCCTTTGATTACTTTCATCTACAAGGACGACACATCATTGTCTCTTCAAGAAATTAGCTCCCTACACCAGCTGCCCATTGGCTGGCTGATCGGGACTGCTCACTTGGCGTACATATACATGTAGTAGGGGATGGCGCATGAGCCATACCTTATCCTCATTGTAACTAGTCGTATAGAACTAGGACTAGTCGGACGTAAGGAAACTATCCGGCAACGTACTCGGGTAGGACTGTTCAGGCCGTCCCGACTAGGACTTCCATGTAACCCTGTCTTCCCAGACTATATAATGGCGGGCAGGGACCCCTTCAAAGCATAACCAATGATCTCATAACCTCTAAAGCAATACAAACCACACATGACGTAGGGTATTACGCTCTCGGCGGCCCGAACCTATCTAAACTTTGTGTTCCTTGCACCTTCGAGTTCCTGATCTCGACGATACCCTACCTACAACCTACCACCTTGGGAGTATCCCTCGGTGGGCTTGGCGGTAAAACACCGACAGCTGGCGCACCAGGTAGGGGTGTTCATCGAGCATCCACCGGAAAACTTGATGGCATAATTCAACTTCACCAGCGCTGTGCTCGACGAGGGCATGACGTTCACCTTCGGCTCCTGGATCTGCATCGCCAATGGCCGTGATGGCTTCAACAGCCACCTCGCCGACACCAGGGAGCCGGAGGCATTTGCTCCAGCATCAAGCCGCGACATCGACGATCTCGGCGAAATTCAATTTTCCGATCTAATCGGAAACCACGAAGGCAATCCAACTCGGCTTCCACTCGTAATTGCGTCGACTCAGCTTGCGTCAACAACTTTTAACTGCTCAGTTCATCGGCGCGTCAGGCCGCGGATGATGAGGGCGGCGGCGGTGGCCTTCCCGGTCGCACGGAGCATGGCCACCACGACGCACTGATGCTACTGTGCATGCACGTGATGGAGGCACGGGGCCTGCCGCCGATCTACCTCAACGGGTCCAACGACTCCTACGTGCGGCTGCAGGTCCTTGTGCGGTGGAAAATTCAATTTCCCTTCATGCGTGGATCCAGAAAGCTGCGCAAAGCATGCAGAGAAGATTTGTTCCTTTGTTTATCTTCTATATAACAGATCCAATCTGATTTATGGCTTATTTTATTCTTGCCAAGAACTATCCTAATAGATCTATTTTCTAACCGTGCATGCGAGACGGCTGCGATGCAAGCAAGCTTCATTGCCATACGCGTGCTAGCATCCAAGACGCCGGAGAAGTATGCACACGAGGACTACCCTCTCACTAAGCATCGCCCGTGCCGTCAGTCAGGGCTCCAACGGCCTACACCTGGGAGATGCAGCCGCCATCATCCCAACTCGTGGATTCGCCAACCTCAACCACCTGGCTCGACCTCGGCTTGTGTTGCAACATCAGCCGGTTTGTGTTGCAACATCAGCGCAACGTGGATTTTAGCTCGCGGTCTCCGCCGACCTTGATGACGCAGCACAACTTCAGCTCCCGCCGCAATGACGACACGCCGCTGACTACTCCGTCAGCCGTCCACTCGGCCACGATGACTTGGCTTCGCCAACTACTCCGAATTCACGTGGATGCTTGGCGACCCGCCGACGACTACTTTGGTTTCGTGAGGATGTTCGGCGACCCGCTGACGACTACTTCGACCTCGCGAGGACGCTCAACGACTCGTTGATGACTACTTCGACTACTCGCCTCGACTAGAAAACTAGTCGGGAGCGGGTCTCGCACCGTCAACAACTAGTCGGAATCGACTCCGACTAGTCCGGCTTCATCAACAATCGCCGCGCCTTCATCGACGAGCATTGCAGCTTCATCGTTAATCGTCCGCGAATCAAGCTAAGTCACTTGTACCTTTCCCGACTTGTCTTAACAGGATCGGCTATTACTTTGGTACACCTCTTGACGGGAATTACCCTCGAGGGCTATGCCATGATCGATTACTTCTAGGGTTTTCTAACACACTTGGTACATTGAGTTCGTAGGACGCTTCCCACGTGTTTGGTACACTGAGCTGTGTCGGGCTCACAACAGCTACACCCTACGGCCATATGCGCTACAACACGCACTCTTGCCGACTGCTTTATGCGCATCGCGCATCCTCTTTGTCGCATGACGACTACTTATTTCTACTTTTGTTACCTTCTTTTAACGGTTACTAAAGTACTCGGCTAGCACACGCTTTAATCTGTGAAACCTCGACTCTTCTGTACGCCTATGTTCCTACGCGTGCACGCGGCCAAGCTCCCTGCGCTATGGGCTACAGCTACGATCAGGGATCAGGTATCTTAACGTAACAGGCTAACTACTCGGGGAAATTACATAGCCTAACAAGAGCAAGACGCGAAAAATTTTACATACATTTTACAATGCTGGGATTCACTCCCGACTCGATATCATGTATATCAATTACAACATATTTTCATGTTTATTTTGCAGGGACACGCCGTGCTTTCGATGACACGTCTGGCTCCCTCGCTCGGGGGCTGGGCACGACACAATGACTCGGCCTCGCCGACTACTTTGTCAGCCGCCCGCTCGGCCACGACGACTACCCTGTCAGCCGCCCGCTCGGCCATGACGACTCGACCACGCCGACTACTTCACATGCTTTCGACGGCTCGTCTAGCTCCCTCGCTCGGGGGCTGGGCGCGACAGGGCACTCTCCGTGCTTTCAACGGCTCGTCCGACTCCCTCGCTCTGGGGCTGGGCGCGATAGGGCACTCGCCGTGCCTTCTACGGTTCGTTGGGCATCCTCGCTCGGGGGCTGGGCGCGATAGGGCACTCGTCGTGCCTTCGACTACTCGTCTGGCTCCCTCGCTCGGGGGTTTGGCACGACAGGGCACTCGCCATATCTTCGATTGCTCGTCTGGCTCCCTCGCTCCCATGCTCGGGGGCTGGGCGCCTGAAACGACTTTTTCGGGATAACGATTTGATTTGAGCGGTATTATTCAAGGGTTTTTCGAGGAAGTTATTCGAACTAGCCATCTTTTCAGGGATAGACTCCCGAAAAGAGGGGTTATTCGAATTTCAAAACCAATTAACTGAGAATTACCATCAATTCATTTCAAAAACACACACTCCATGTCACGATTCTTTGGATCCTTTTTCAAACCTTGAAATTTGGATTAAAGCTCGGGGGCTGCGGGATACGTGTCATCAACGACTTATTTCTCAAAAATTCTTGGACCAAAGATTCAAGATTAATTTGACCCTCAGCCTGATTCTTCGATTCAACCTAAGACTCAGGGGCTACTCCATATGGAGTGCGAGTTCATCGCACCCCATATAAAAGAAGACTTGAAGACTACTCGGGGCTTGAGCACCTCACAGTCTCGATGCAGTCAAGGAAGTACTCGGAAGACATCTTCTCAAGGGGACTCAGTAGGGACCTGAAGACACCTTTCAGAAGTACTCGGAAGTCTACAGTACTCGGCTGCGAAGAGCTCAGGGGCTTGTCAGATCCGGGGCAACGGGACTGCTCACTTGGCGTACATATATATGTAGTAGGGGATGGCGCATGGGCCATACCTTATCCTCATTGTAGCTAGTCGTATAGAACTAGGACTAGCCGGACGTATGGAAACTACCTGACAACGTACTCGGGTAGGACTCTTCAGGCCGTCCCGACTAGGACTTCCATGTAACCCTGTCTTCCCAGACTATATAAGGGGGCGGGCAGGGACCCCTCCAAAGCATAACCAACAATCTCATAACCTTTAAGACAATACAAACCACACAGGACGTAGGGTATTACGCTCTCGGCGGCCCAAACCTATCTAAACTTTATGTTCTTTGCACTTTCGAATTCCTGATCTTGACGATACCCTACCTACAACCTACCATCTCGGGGGTATTCTCGGTGGGCTTGACGGTAAAACACCGACACGTGCAGGCTGACACCCAAGGGGAGCTCAGGAAGGACTCATCGACCATATCAGAGAGCGAGGGCATTGGCTCTAGTGGTGCTGTGTAGTCACCATCAGTGTTCAGGAACAACAGCTCGTCCTCGCCAGCTATCTCCATGTTCTCCACCATCAGCTCGTCCTTATCCTCATTATTGTCCTGCTCCATGGATGGAATGCACAACGGCGTCATGGGCGAGAGCCCTGCAGTCGACATGGAGGCTGGGGATTGGCTTCTGGTGTTGCACGTCACTGGTGTCGGCGGCACCCACAACCACAGATGACGGCGGCAATGGTGCCGCCGAGGAGGGGAACATGTGGCGGGTGGTCCTAGCAAGCGAGTTGCTGTGGGTGGGCATCGCGTGGTTGTGCTCGCCGATGTAGGTGAGGATGAAGGTGTTGGGGTCCAAGTGGCTACGCTCCACCTGCTTTCGTGCCGTGCACCCCTTGAAGTTGCTGCACCTGTAGTATCCCCTGTTCAAAAAACATAACAGCCGGTGAGATTGACTTGCTCCGATCCAGCGATCGCGCTAGCATTCCATCTAACCTTGGGTAGGGAGAACCCTTGATGGGCTTTTGGCCGTACTTGCGCCATGCCCACACGTCTGATGATGAGCCGTCCGCCGGAACGTGGCGGACCGCCTTCTTCATTTGGTTCCTCCTAGAGTGCAAGGAAATAGCATTAGCAACTCGCAAGAAATCTAAGTTGTTAAGCCAAATGAATATAGAAAACTGTCATTTCCATATGGAGAAGGGAGAAACATTTAAGGTTACGCGTACCTTCTCTTGGGGTTTGACAAGCCACCCAGCACCGGCCACATGCTCGGCTGCGCCCTCATCAAAGCAGATGCTAGAGCGGCGTGCACCTGGGGTGGTGGCACGTCCACAGCTGTCACCACTGGCTGTTGTTGTTGCTGTTGTTGGGTTGGTAGAGGTGGTGGTGTTCTTGGTGAAGGCAGATGAAGGGGAGGGTGGGCGGCTAATAGGTCCCTGAGGAGCTCATCGCCGTCTTGCCTAGTTCCAGCACACAGGTTTGGGAAGCACCATCCGGCATCTGCATCCGGCTTCTTGGCAGGCTCCAGGGCTGGTGCTGGCCTCACAATCTTCGCCTTCTGTGTTTGCATCTGCGGAGGCAGAAGTGCGGCGAAGGGGATATCCGCTTGCCGTGCGGGCGATAGGTGGTGGAGGCTGCCCATGCACATGACAGTGCCCAGATCCCAGTTGTTGAAGCGGCGCTCCTCTTCCATCTGCTCGGCAAGACCCAGAGTGGTTGGTGCTAGAGGAAAGAGGAGAAGGAAATAAGTGTGTATTCCTTTTTCTTTCTGGTTTTCTTTTCTTTCTTGGAGTTTGGAGTTTTATAGAGGGTGGGGAGCAGGCCTGCAGGGCAGGTAGCCCCACTTGACTTTAGGAGATGTCAAAGGGGTGAAAGACTCAAAAGAGAGGAGAGAGAAAATAGAGACTAATAAATGGTAACCAGCAGGGCTTTAAGGGCTTTTTTAGCTAAATTATCTCTTATAGATTAAAATACACATACAATCAGCTCTAACAAGATACGCATATGTAGATTTGTAATCTTTTAGCTAAGTCTTATAGCTAAGAATCGCTTCTACTAAATTTTTATTATTGCTAATTACTGTCTGGATAGATTGTGTCTGCGATATTTGCCCATTGTTTATAAAGCATAGTTAATGCATTAAACGTTTTGTTGCTTGTTGACATGTTTATTTGATATGCGTCCGGATCTTTCAGTAGCGATTTATAAATTAGGATGGAATGTATTCAAATTTCTATTACCTTTTGTCTCCCAAATATCTCTTATTTGATTAAAATACACATGTATAGTTGGCTATAAAAAGATATGATTACGTCAATCACAATCTTTTAGCTACGATTTATACGAAAGATAGCTTCTATAAATTTCTCATTACTAATTGACATTTGAATATATTATGCCCATAATGTTTGGGTGCGGTTTACAAATAATTTATAATGTATAAAATCTTTTGTTGCCCATTGTCGCATCAAATGATATGCATATCTATCTGATGATGATTTATAATTTAGGATGAAATTTAGTCAAGCTTCTATTACCGTCTGTTGTCAAAATATATCTTATTCTACAAGATTCACACTTATAGTCGGTCGTAAGAAGATATGTGTACCTGATATGTGATATTGTAGCTGTGGTTTATTATAAAGGATGACGTGTGCTGAAACTTCCATTATTGGTTGGCATTTGAATAGATATGCTTATGAATGTGCCTGTAATATTTTTATCATAGTTTATAAAATAACCTAAGCTGTACCAAAAATCTTTTGCAGCTTGTTGATGGCTAGGTAGGATATGCAAACATATCTTTTTAGCAACGATTTAAGAATTAGGGTGTATTAAATTCACTTTGCATTACTATTTACCTCCAAAATGCCTCTATGTGATTAAGATGCGAATATATAGTTGATTCTAACAAGATGGGCATACACCAATATACAATACTCTAGCTGCGATTTATATTAGGATTGCCAAAAACTTTCATTACTAGTTATCATTTGAATACAAATGTAATGGTTGTGGTTGCAATATTTGTCCAAATTTTTGGCACATAAATAGGATATGGGATATGCATACAAATCTTTTTTACAACCATTTATAAATTAGGATGCATTGTATTAAAATTTCCATAACCGTAGTGACTTAGTGAATATGGTCACTGAAATATTTCTTACATGATCTATATACACAATTTATATTTGGTTCTAATAAGTTATGTTACACATATTTACAATATTTTAGTTATGATTTATACCACACGATGTCCTATGCTGAAACTTTAGTTATTCTTGATGTTTGAAAAGATATGATTACAATTATGTCTGCAATATTTACTCATGATTTATAAAAATAGTCTAGGTTGTATCAGATATTTTATTGGCTATATGGGATATGTGTAAGCATTTTTATGCATCTTTTTGCAACGATGATAAATTAGGATGGACCATAATTAAATTTCCATTGCAAATTGATGCTAAGATATGATATGGCTAGGAGGCTTGTGCAATATATAGCCATTGTATCCACATTACTTCTAAGTTGTTCAACACTATATGTATGTGCATGTGTGTTGTATATTTGGCAAGATTTTTAGCATTGCACCGGATTGTATTAACATTATTTTTTCACTTGCAAATGCATATATATTTGTCTATAATGTCTGGGGTATTGTTTGTAAATTAAGATAGATTCTAGCAAAAAATTCATTGTTGATTGACACTTGGATAGGATAAACGTTATGTTGGAATATATCAAAACTTATGATTATCAGTTGGGTCGGATATAAAAAAGAAAAACTAATGTTTGGGTTCTATTTATGGATTAGATTAGATTGTAGCAAAACTATCATGTTTGTTGATGCTTAAATATATGTATGTGCTTATGTGCAATTTTTGTGCATAGTTTACAATTTTGGCTATATTTGTTGGAGAATGCTGCTTAAATAGACATATATAATGTATAAGCCATGTTCCATGTAAACCCATGAAACATGTGGGCTGAATGTATTTCTCAGAAGACCACAATATGTGTACAAATCAAAAGATTTATTTTTGTAGTTGATGATGAATGGGATATACACAACCAGGTTTCAATTTCATCTTAGCTAGGACTTATCGGTAGACGTCTCCTGACCATTTCTTTTCCAAAATCATGATAAACACACAGATAAGTGTGTCGTGTTCAGTTTGGTTAGTGCGAACTCATGTTTTGGACGGGATGGGTCTAACGGTGTAAATTGAATATAACAATGGATATAGCATTTGGTAAAAAGGTGAACCATTGCAAATTTGACGGTATTATCTATCAATTCATGTGCAATATGCATCCAACCCACAGCCCATGTGCTCAATAATTCCATATTTAAAATCACACTTAGTCTTCTAAATGATAACTACACTCTCTTCAACAATATTATAATAGCATGCAGTGTTTTACTAGGACCTTGATAAAATTCTTAAAAAAAGATCTGGTGACATATTGCAGATTGATGAATAAATCAACAGTGACATGGATTTGCCTTTACAATTTTCTCTTTTTTTATGCAAATGAAACCAGTCCAGATCCACCATTTATATACTACAAACTATTTTATGCAATAGATGATGACATACTGCATCTATGTTAACAAACTACAAAATATTTACTTGCACAAAAAAGAGCTTGTTGATCACAAATGGAGTAACATGCTGCATCTATGGTCCAAATGGAGTAACAACAAACAATTCTTAAAAAAAGAGATGGTGACATTCTGCAGATTGAGTAAATGGTTTATGCAAGTCAACCATTTGGTAACATAAATGGACTTATGATTGCAACTATTGCGTATTTGGAGTTTTAAATTTTTTTTTGTGCAAGTCAAATTCAACAATTTTATGCAGAAGTTACATACTATGCTGGTCAATATTTTTATGCAAATTAGGGCTCTGAATTGTTTATTAAGATACTTCATCTATATTACTCTATTTATATACGCAAACTATTTGCCTTGTGATCCACCATCAGGACTAGCACACACAATAGACAACTTGTAGTCAATTATGATGGTTAGCTTGACTAAATTAGATCATAAGCCATAGTGTGAATAAAAACACTGACCAGCTAATGAACATTGACAACCACACCACTAGTTGTAATGCAACCCTAATTATTTGTAGTGCCCGATGTGCTAGGTATATTTCACTCTGGATTTCACCACTTGTTGATCTAGCACGAGTGTGACGTAGATTAAAGATACTATGGTGGTGTTTGGTTTTTGGCAAATTTTGGACAGGATCTGATTTCGATGTGATCTGATTTCCTTAGAGCATCTCCAAGAGACTAGCCAAAAAAATCTACCAGCAAAATTTTGGCTACTCAACACCAGAATAGCTCTCCAATAGATTAGTTATCCAAGTCGCTAAACCATCCGGCTCTCCAAATTAACCCTCTTGCTAGTCAAACTTAGAACATTTCCAAAAAACTAAGCTTACAGCTCATCGCATATCGCTTTCGAGAGCGTTTTGGATTATCCCGGGACCGAGGGATCGGATCGGAGTGATGTGCAGTTGCCATCGCCGGATTCCTCCATGCTACCATCAAGATCCTCAATACATAGGTCTGTCTCCAACTGTCTGGCGGTCCGTCTCATTCAATCAAACTCGAAACAGCCACTGTTGGATGGCAATGGATCAGGTCGAGTACGGGTGAAGCAAAATACTCCACCCATAGTTATTACACTCATACCTATAATATCTAACGATAGAATTTTACACCTGTACGTGCTGCTGGGTTTGTCAAAAGAACTAATATCATATAAAATATGTCAACATGATTATGTGAATAGTATGAATTTGACACTTAAAATGCAATTTTGAACAGCAGAACAAAGTAGGAAGTTAAACTTTTTCGTACGATCTCGACGAAATAATAATACAACAATCGCAATAGTCAAACTTTTATCTTACATGACACAATCAAATTATTCAACTTCAGTATGATCCTGGAAAATCAAACTTTCACCTCATAGTTCATGATATACTAACAGATAATAAACATCAAAGTATTACTTTAACAAGGTTAGGATTCAAGATCTGATTTCGAGCACCTGTTGGTTACCCACAGGTGAAGTTCTTTACACGCATTTGATCTGGCACAATACGGACTAGGCCGGATCTAAATTCATGGATGAAAATTTACATCACGTCCGCACCCATCGAGTGCCAAATCGGTGGGCGGGTCTGACACAGCATGATCTCTGGGCTAAGTAAGACACTGGCACGTGGGCCCACGGGCAAAGAAGCGGTTTGGCCATCCGAGTCCCGCGGCCCGGCCCAGGCTGGCGCGTCCCCTGAACTGCACATGGCTGGCTCGCACCCAGCACCACCGCCACGACCCGCGTCCTCCGCCACCCGAGCACACCACGTGACGGCCCGGCTCTCCGCCGTCCACTCCATGACAGTGGGCCCCGTACGCCCCGGGCCCCTGCGGCAGTGTGACGAGGGGCTTGCTAGCCGGCAACCACGCGTCCACGCGCGACGCGGCCAGAGGCACACCCGGAGAGAGAGAATCTCCCTCCCCAACTTCCCCCACGGTTTTTATTTCAAAAAAATAAAATCCCCCACGATGCCAACTGGCCCCACACTCGCGGTCCAACTGCATGGGTCCCTGCCAGTGGGCCCCGGTTAACGCGGGCTCACCGCGGACCCACGCGTCATCGAGACGGGTCGCCCGCTAGCTGTTTCTGAGTTATTACAGTTCAGTAGAGGCGCAGCCACGTCTGGAGCCCTAGGCTTTTTTTTTGAGAAGCAGAGCGGAGGGAGGAGAGAGAGAGACAGAGAGAGGCGCCCGCGTGCGTTCGTGCGAGCGTGGTCGGTGCCGGTGCGTGGCGTGGTGGCCGTGCCGTGCCCTCTCCCTCTCTTCCTTTCCGGCGCCGGCGGACGTCCGTCTCGGGGGGAGGAATGGCCGCGGCGAGGGCTCCGCTCGGGGCGGTCGCGGTGGCCGCGCTCGTCGTCGCCATCTTCATGCCGGCCGCGGCGGCGCAAGGGCCGGCGCCGGCTCCCACCAGCGACGGTACGTGTTCCCGGTCCCGCCGCCGCCCCCCCAATCCTTCCCTGGGGCTTCTCGCATTGCGATCCGCGCGCCGCGAATCTGTGCTCGTGCCGGTTCTCTCGATCCGCGCCGCGCTCCGGGGTTCGTCGATCTGGTTCCTATTTAGCGCGTAGAGGAAGAAATTAGGCACATTTTTCCCCCAGAGCTATATTCTTGCGTTTTCTTCCTTACATATCAACAGAAACGGACACATTCTGGTGTTCGTTCCTAAAAGAAAAAAAAGAAGATTGGAACAATTTCCCCCCAAGACCATGCGCATTGCGTTGGATCCCCATGTTTGGACATTAATTTCAGTTGCAATAACGCGAATCTCGCGCATATGTGCTTCCTTCTGCGCTCAGGACGCGTTTCCACGAAAAATACAAAATTAAAGGAACAATTTAGGCCCTGGAGGAAACCATCAACATTCCTAAAAACCATGCAGAGGTTGGAGTATGGACTTGTCCTCGTGCCATCCTTCAATTTCAATACCTAGGCAATTCGATATGGCAAAATAAATGGTAGTGTTTTGGTGTATTTTGTAGGGGAATTTCTTTTGCGTATTGATTAGTGGAGTCCTGGTGCCTCGGGTTCCAGTCGTCATAGATGTTCACATCTCGACTAACTCGTGTCAGATTTGCACATTGTCTAATGCTTCCGGCGTGAACGGATTTGCAGTTTGTAGAAATGTTGATTGTGGCTATAGCGATCTCTGTGCATTCGCGCACAGATAGGAACAAGCATTGCTTTCCTTTCTCATGGAATGCTACTTTTCTGTTCTCTGTTGCTCAAACTAAATATCACATTGCCACATGAACAGGGCAGCTAGGTATATCTGTTGAGATGAAAAATGCACTCTTTATTCATCTAGGCAGCTATGTATCTGTTGGTGATTTAAGATCAATGAAAAGATGGTCCTCTGTGGTTCCCTTAAAAAAAGGAGAGATGGTCCTATGTTAATCTGTTGGTTGTCCTAGACAGATCCATGTGGGGTTCTTTTCTTTTGCAAGTTGAGCCGTCAGCCATTTACCTATGTTTGTTTGTGCTTTTAATTGGTGCTGGAGTAGTTTTCAGCCCATATTGGTAGCCTTCCCTTTACAGACAAGTCTCTAGATGGAGATTTCTTGGCCTTAAAATGCCTACACTATTTTGAAGCCATTTGTCAATTGTAATGAGTACCAAAAATGATCTCTGTGATGGGATAAGTCTTTGTACTGTTGGTCTTTGTGGTCCTCGTCTTGCTGCTCCAATCAGGACAGTATTTAGCATCTTAGACTACTTTTAGGACAGCATCTAGGACAACATCTTAGACTAAGCATCACTAGCTTTTAGACTAGCATCTTAGACTAGCATCTTGGCATATGCTTGGCTGTCTTGGCGAGCTATAAATATGTATTCCCAACCCCTCAGGTTGGTATGGCATTGTGTGAGAAGTAAACCAGAAAATTACCCCAACTCCTAGTGTCATCCTCTTGATGAGGGTAAGAGTTTCGACACTAACAATTGGTATCAGAGCCGTTCTATCCTGTAGCTTAAACATCTCCTGCTCATCTCCTTCCCACGCCTCCCTTAGTCCTCAGCCGGGAGCAGGAACATCGGTTGTCCCTGCTCACCCCTCTTCCCCTGCGCAGACGGGCAGCAGCTCGTCTGAGGCAGCCTCCTCCCCACGCAGCAGCCCCCCACTAGCGCGCCATGTCCGAAGGACGGTCTCAGCGCTCGGTTGCCTCGAGCGCGCGGCATCGGCAGGAGGCCGAGCTCGCCGCGGCAGAGGCCGCTGCGACGGCGGCGAGGGCGTCAAAGCTGGCTGCGGCGGAACTGGCAGCAGCAAGGGCGGAAGTGGAAGCAGCGGCGGCGGCGGATGCAGCGCGTGCGGCGGCAGTGGAGCTCAAGGCTCTACGCGACAGTAGCATCAGCAGCTCTGCCTCTGCCGATAGCAGCACCGACGTGGAACACAAGCTGGCGAGGGAAGCAGCGGGAGAGCAGGCGGCGCAGTGGGCAGCCGCGCACCCCCACGGGCGCGGTGGCGGCACCCCAGACGGGTGTGGACGTGCCGGCGGCGATCCTAGTGGGGACCCGCGCGACGGCCGCGCTTCCGGCGGCGGCGGCCGGGTCGACGAAGATCGCGGCCCTTACAGGCAGCGCGGCTCTCCCTCTCCGGACCGGCGCCATGGTCACCAAGGGATCCAGGCTGTTGTCAGGGACATTGGCCCCGGCGGTGGGTGGCCTACCCTCACAAAGACCAACTATGTCGAGTGGGCTGCGGTGATGAGGGTAAGGCTCTAGGTGCGGCACATGTGGGAGGCAGTTTGGTACGGCGACGTCGACTACGACGAGGATCGACGAGCGGTGGATGCCCTCATTGCTGCAGTCCCACCCGAGATGCAGTTCTCGCTTTCCAAGAAGCGGACTGCCAAGGAGGCCTGGGATGCCATCGGTGCGGCACACATCGGCAGCGACCGCGCCCGCAAGTCCACACTGCAGGCGCTTCGCAAGGAGTGGGAGAATCTGGCCTTCTAGCCAGGTGAGGACGTTGATGACTTTGCTCTCCGTCTCACCACTCTGCTGCAGAAGATGGTGCAGTACGGCGACGACACCTACGACGAGGAGAGAGCTGTTGAGAAGCTTTTCTGCCGTGTCCCCGAGAAGTACAAGCAGATCGCTCGCTCGATCGAGTCTCTGCTGGACCTCTCCACAATGTCGATCGAGGAGGCGATAGGTCGCCTCAAGGTCGTCGATAGCGACGAGCCACAGCCTCTCTCGGGGCCTATCACCATTGGCGGGAAGCTCCATCTCACTCGGGAACAGTGGGAGGCCTGCCAAAGTGACGGGAGGAAGGGGGAGCCCTCCTCCTCGACAGGCGGCCGCAAGCGCGGCAAGCCGCGCCCAGGCCGGGGTGCGAGGACGTGCCGAGGGCGGCGCCTGCGGAGGCGCCCAGGGCGGCGCCGTCGGGGTGCACAAGCCGGCACGAGACGGCACCTGCCACAACTGCGGCAAGGCTGGCCATTGGGCCAAGGATTGTCGACAGCCACGACGCGGCCAGACCCACATTGCACAGGTGGAGGAGGAGCCGGCTCTTCTTATGGCACATGCAAGCATCGAGTTACCTCCAGCAGTATCAGCCGCAGCGTTCTCCTCCACCTTGACGAGCCGAGGGCACACGCCTTTCTCGGCGACGCCTCCAACAACGACAAGACCGACGGGTGGTGCCTCGACACCGGCGCCACCCATTACATGACTGGTCGGCGGGATTTCTTCACCGAGCTTGACTCCAGCGTTCGAGGCTCCGTCCATTTTGGCGACGCCTCCGACGTGGAGATCAAGGGCGTCGGCTCCGTCATCTTCACCGCCGAGTCTGGTGAGCACAGGCTGCTCACCGGAGTCTACTACATCCCCGTGTTGAGGAACTCTATCATCAGCTTGGGACAGCTGGATGAGAACGGTTCGTGCGTGGAGATCAAGGACGGAGTCCTGAGGATTTGGGATCGCCATCGTCGCCTTCTTGCCAAGGTAACCAGAGGCGCAAATCGACTCTACGTCCTTAATGTGCAGGTGGCACAACCCCTCTGCCTCGCTGCTCGTCGGGACGACGAGGCGTGGCAGTGGCACGAGCGCTTTGGGCACCTTCACTTCGAGGCCCTGAAGCGGCTCAGTGCCAAGGAGATGGTGCGAGGCCTGCCATGCCTCGACCATGTGGAGCAGTTCTGCGACGTCTGCGTGTTGACGAAGCAGAGGCGGCTCCCTTTCCCCAACAGACGAGCTTCCGAGCCAAGGAGCGGCTCGAGCTCGTGCACGGGGACTTGTGTGGCCCAGTGACACCGGCCACACTAGGAGGACGACGTTACTTCCTGCTGCTCGTCGACGACCTCTCCCGCTACATGTGGGTGATGGTCCTCGGCAGCAAGGCAAAGGCTGCGGAGGCGGAGTGCGACCGCAAGCTGTGCGTGCTGCGCACCGACAACGGCGGCGAGTTCATGGCGGCTGAATTCGCGTCGTACTGCGCTGATGAGGGCATTCAGCGCCACTACTCTGCGCCGTACAACCCGCAGCAGAACGACGTCGTCGAGCGGCGCAACCAGACGGTTGTGGGGATGGCTCGGGCCCTCCTCAAGCAGAGGGGGATGCCGGCTGTCTTCTGGGGAGAGGAGGTGGTGACGGCTGTCTATATCCTCAACCGCTCGCCTAAGGCTCTCAACGGCAGGACGCCGTAGGAGGCTTGGCATGGGCGCAAGCCGGCGGTCTCCCACCTGCGGGTCTTCGGCTGCCTCGCGTTCGCCAAGGAGCTTGGCCACGTCGGCAAGCTCGATGATAGGAGCACTCCGGGGGTGTTCATCGGCTACGCGGAGGGCTCGAAAGCCTACCGCATTCTCGACCCGGAGACACAGCGTGTGCGCATAACGCGTGACGTAGTGTTCAACGAAGGGCGAGGATGGGCATGGGATAAGGCGGCGGAAGACTGCTCGACTCCGACATACGACGACTTCACTATCGAGTACGTCCGCTTCAAGGGAGCTGGGGGAGTAGGCAGCTCCTCTTCACCGAGCGTGCCTACCCCTGTCCCTGAGCCTCCACCGACCCCGGCGCCCGCTACTCCGGCAGTGCCACACTCTCCGGCCACCCCTCCAGGCACGACTACTCCAACACCAGCTCGTGTCGAGTATAGCCCGGTGGAGTTCGCTACTCCGCTCTCTCATGACGAGGAGCGCATCGACGCGTACCACGACGGCGAGCCGTTGCGGTATCGTACGATGGAGGACCTTATCGGCGACCAGCCGGTGCCGGAACTGGTACCTCACGATCTGGAGGCGCAGTTGCACCTTGCGTGCGATGACGGCTAGCCTCAGTCTTTCGCAGAAGCCGAGAGACACGCGGCATGGCGTGCCGCGATGCAGTCGGAGATGGACGCGGTTGAGAAGAACCGCACCTGGGAGCTTGCTGACCTCCCTCGTGGTCACCTCGCGATCACCCTTAAGTGGGTGTTCAAGGTGAAGAGGGATAAAGCCGGCGCCATCGTCAAGCACAAGGCTCGCTTGGTGGCACGCGGTTTCGTGCAGTGGGAGGGGATCGACTTTGATGATGCCTTCGCCCCTGTGGCACGGATGGAGTCCGTGCGACTCCTCCTTGCGCTGGCTGCCCAAGAAGGCTGGCGAGTTCATCACATGGACGCCAAGTCGGCATTTCTTAACGACGACTTGAAGGAGGAGGTCTACGTGCACCAGCCGCCGGGATTTGCGATCCCCGGCAAAGAGGGCAAGGTGCTACGCCTGCGCAAGGCCCTCTATGGCTTGCGACAGGCACCGAGGGCGTGGAATGCCAAGTTGGATTCCACGCTCAAAGCGATGGGCTTCGAGCAAAGCCCGCACGAGGCGGCCATCTACCGACGGGGCAATGGAGGAAACGCCCTGCTAGTGGGTGTCTACGTCGACGACTTGGTGATCACCGGCACCAAGGATGCGGAGGTGGCGGCGTTCAAGGAAGAGATGAAGGTCACTCTCCAGATAAGTGACCTAGGACCTCTCTCCTTCTACCTGGTGATCGAGGTGCACCAGGACGACTCCGGGATCACGCTTCGATAGACCGCCTACGCCAAGCGCGTCGTTGAGCTGGCTGGGCTCACCGACTGCAACCCAGCTCTTACTCCGATGGAGGAGAGGCTAAAGCTGAGCCGCGGCAGCATGACGGAGGAGATGGACACTACGCAGTACCAGCGCCTTGTGGGGAGCCTTCGCTACCTCGCCCACACACGGTTACGTTAGTCGGTTCATGCAGCGACCGACGACGGAGCACCAGCAGGCTGTGAAGAGGATCATCCGCTACGTTGCGAGGACTCTCGACCACGGTCTCTACCACCTGAGGTGTTCTGGGGAGGCACACTTCGTAGGGTACAGCGACCACGTCGGCGACATCGACACTAGCAAGAGCACGAGCTGGACCCTCTTCTTCCTCGGCAAGTGCCTCGTTAGCTAGCAAGTGGTGGCTCTATCCAGCTGCGAGGCCGAGTACATAGCGGCCTCCACCGCTTCGACTTAGGCGCTCTGGCTCGCTCGACTGCTTGGTGATCTTCTCGGCAGAGACACTGGAGCGGTGGAGCTCAGGGTGGACAGTAAGTCTGCTCTGGCCCTGGCAAAGAATCCCGTTTTCCATGAACGGAGCCAGCACATCCGGGTGAGGTACCACTTCATCCGAGGCTGCTTGGAGGAAGGGAGCATCAAGGCGAGCTACATCAATACCAAGGACCAGCTTGCGGACCTGCTTACCAAGCCCTAACTGGACAAATTGGTTTTTGTGCGAACTGCCCTGTCCCATTGGTTTAAATGTCCTAACTGAGAATAGGAAGAGTGAGTAGAAGAATGCGCCATGGTACCAAGTACTGAAAATGACTTCTCTTTGTGCTGTCTTACAAATTGTTTTGTGTGAATTGCCGTGTACTATTGGTTTTCATGTGGTAATTAATTAGTACTAGGAAGAGTGACTGAAGAATGCACCACCTGTAGGGAGTACTTAAAAAGACTCATCCCTGGGCAGTCTTGACAAATTTGTTTTTGTATGAATGCTGTGTACTATAGGTTTTCGTGATGTTATTAGGAACAGGAAGTATATAGTGCTCACTGAAAATGTTAGAAACTAGTGGGACGCACAAGAAACGCTAATTTGAAACACTATGAAATCCTCTGTCAGGTCTCTGCTAATTTTGTACAAATAGAAATTCGTTGAAGTGTCTCAAGTTATTACAGTGAGTTTAAAAGTCACTTGCTGTGCTAACTTATCACTGATTACTTACCACATGTGACAGCATCGTACAGTACAGCATATTCTTCTTCATGTTCTCCTGTGGTTTGCAGGACTAACATGTGCAACTGTCTTGTGATTGATTCCCCGCAGGCACATCAATCGACCTGGGAATCGCGTACGTCTTGATGCTGGTGGCCCTGGTGCTCACCTACCTGATCCACCCGCTGGACGCCTCCTCTCCCTACAAGCTCTTCTAATCCCTGTTCGTTTCGTTTGTTCGTCGATGATGTTATGGGTCTGATAGGATTTTTAGCCATGCAAGACGTTTAGGTGAGGTTTGGAGATTTAGAGTGAACGTCAACATCTGATCTGATCTTGGTATGTATGGTAAGTTTTTGGTGGTCTGAATGCCTGATTGATTGTATCGGATTCCACGATCTTGTGCTCAGTTGTGCTTGCTGTTGGCCGTTGCTGGATTCTATTTGCGCTGGTCCCGCCCGGGGTGCTCATTGACATGTGCTCTGCCATGGATGCCGTTGCAAGTTGCAACACCAAACATGTGAAGGACTGGGTCATGGCTGTGCCTGTCACTGCTGACACGACGGTGGTTTCATTGTGGTCCTATTCATTTGTTCATTTTATTGTTTTTCTCCCCGTGCATGCTGAGTTGGTGACAAACACCGAAATACGAGGCGTATGGTAAGTTGGCCCTTCCTGTCACGCTTGAAATTTGGACTTTTGTCAATGGATATGAAATTACTTAGAATACAAACACTATTATCATGTGCCGACTTGTCCTAAAACAATGATCGTCAATGGCTTTCAGGATGTTTAGATCAAAAACTTGAAAAAGCATACTTGCAGATTTGTCCAACAAAAGAGCTTTCATAACAGTGTACAGTTGTCATTAGAGATCCTACCTATATTATAATGGAAAATAGTTACTAAAGTTATAATACCATATGAAATTAACAATATTATTATGTGCTTTTAACTGGATGGGGTACGAAGTTCACATGAGTATGTTACTATGATTAGCAATGGTGGCAAAGTATATCTCGGAATTCGTTTGATCGGATCGAGATGCAAAAAACTAAAATTGAGAAAAAGGGAAAAGGAATAAAAATTAAACGGAAAAAGAAAAAAAATTGATTACGACGCCGTCCGTGGGGATCGAACCCACGACCACGTGGTTAAAAGCCACGCGCTCTACCACTGAGCTAGGACGGCTGGGATAGTGTACATTTCTGACGCATTTGTAATTGTTGATGGTATTGGTACAGGCAATCAACTAGGCAAACCAACGTTTCCTGCGCCAGCTGAATTCAGGTCAGCCTTAGGTTGTTACGTCGATCCGGTCTAATTCAAACTCGATTTTGTTGTGTGTGAACCCCTTATGCATGTTCGTATCTCCATCGATAAACATGTAACTGTTTTGCTACTTGATAGAACACATGAACTGAATCTTTAACCATAGGTTATAAATTTCTAGGCCTCATGAACAACTTCATTTATCTTAACACCCCCCAAAAATTTCAGGCAGATACACTTATGTAAAAGTGGGTCACATATACCAAACGAAGCATGTATATGTATAAACGGATCACTTATACCAAAAGAAACACGTATATAACAGCAGGCTGGCTCCAACAGAGACTAGATAGATAATAATCACACTAACTCATTCTGATACAGCTAGAACATCAAAGGTTCGTAGTACATTAAAAATAGAGAGAGAGATAGAGACTAGAGTACATAGATGTAGCGTATATTACACACACACACACACACATATATATATATATATATTTATTACAGAGCTTAAACAAATGGAAATATTACAATTCGCCGAAAAAACATAACATTCTGCTAGAGGCAGGACTTCAGACACCAAACCTCCTGACAACGATCTGAGAAGGGTGAAGGTTGATGTTCGCGATAGTAGCAAAGCACACACGTGACCAGATTTAGTTTAAGTATAAACCCAAGCACTAAAACTGGATTTCGATTACACATGCATAATACTAAGTTGACAATGATATTATCACTGTCAAATAAATTCAGATGTACTGTATGTGAATATAAGCAAAAGAATTGGCCATGTCCCAACTGTAGATTAGCAAATTCTAGAGATTGGCCTAATTTGAGCGCTTGCAATTCTTGTCATTGCCCATCTCACAAGGAGCATCCTTCATTAAGCTAAGGCTATCACATCGGAAATTTCAGACCTTTACTAGGAATATTAGTTTGAGGCAGACAAGAACTGGATCATTCATCAAACGGTGATGCCGTTCTATTTATCAGGAAAAGAAAAATGAACAAAGTGCATATTCAGTTCCAGGTGGCTGTGATAAGCATGAACTGGATAACTTCAACAAAATATGAGCTGAAACATAGCTTTTGTGTTGGAATAGGAGACCTTTTACGATATAAATTAATCTGAAATAAAGTATAAATCATGATGGAAACCAAAACAGGAATCAGAGCATGATCGAATGTGCTTGCAATGAAGAACAGAAAGTTTAGTAAGTACCCAGAGGCGGGGCCAGTGCCGAAGTCACCGGATGCGCCGTTACCCCGATCAGTCGATCAAAAGTTGATGCCGTGCAGGTGTTCGCAGTGCAGATGCGCCGCCAGGAAGTAGTCGTTCACAGCAGCGAGCAGTCGCGCGATGCGCTCCTCAAAAATTTGATCACCCTCCACTTGGTGCAGAGTCTCGAAGAGGACGGAATTCCGGAGGCCTATCCTTCCAGAGAGTCTGTGCGCCCAGACTTCCAGAACGGAGATGCAGAGTAGCGGCAACAATAGTGGAGTACTCTGGTGGTATGTGTCTATACGTGTCGAGATGAAGATGTAAGAAGAAAACAACAACTCCTCAACGTTGAAGCACTCTTCTTAGCACACAACACACCTCCTTTTATGGTCACACAGGGAGATAGAAAGGCATCAGACAAAACATTTCATGCATGACCTTTCACTTGTGCAACGGAAGCCATTAACACTTATCTGCATTAACCTTGCATGCACCTAATGGCTTGCAACGCATGCACCAAGTAACTCCAAGGCAACCAGAACAAATGAATGCATGCAACATTCATCCTCCATTTAGAAAGCTCCCATTTACACATATCTATTAGCATTGAAGTGGCCCTTGGTATTTCACTGATTAATTAGATTTCATTATGTCATGGGCCTTATTAAGCTGACAATCCCCACCAAATACCAAGGCACATGTAAAAATCTCTTTGTTCCACTATTGTTTTGATATACCGGTATTTCGATGGAGACCTGGTTAGGGTTGAACATTCACCTAGAGCATAAGCTATACTTGCCCACAACTGAATAATGGACTATGCCTTCAATTGATAGTTTTGTGCGAACAAATTTCACTCAAACTCTTAACCGATACTAGGCTGCAAACTGTATCCCCTCTGTTTGGAGCATATAAGTCATACTCCTGTGCCTTTCATGAGTCTCTAGAAATTACCCGATTTCATAGACTGTGACTAGCAGTCAACTCATATAGGTGTGTTTCTCAAAAGATGTCTCTGCAGGACAATATCTTTGTTTAAAATAAGCAACTTGGATCACATTAAAGTATTAACCAACCTGCCATGCTGAAAGAAGAGAGTGCATCTTCAACAGAGTGGGTCTGTACAAAAGTGCTCTCCTTCTCAGTTAATCAATAGCTTGTTTTGCCGTCCTACTTCACGGGATCTCCGATCAAATAGAACATGTTACCACTATAACATAACTCTCAAGTGGATCTCACTCCCATCTCCCTCGATGCCTCATCAATCACATTTTGTGAAAGACCTTTAGTGAAAGGATCTGCCAGAACTTTAGCTGTCTGGACGTAGTCCAATGCTATTACTCCGGAGTTTCTCATTTTCCTGACAGACTTCAACCGCCTTTTCACATGCCTTGATGACCTCATGTTGTCTTTTGAACTGTTCACCTTGACAATTACAGTTTGATTGTCATAGTTCATTAGGATAGCCAGTAATGGTTTCTCAACCACTGGCAAATCTATCAACAACTCACACAACCACTCAGCCTCAACTAGGGATGGCAATGGGGACCCGCGATCCGACAACCCGCGGTTAGAAACCCTATTAGGGTGCGGGTATGGGCATTTTTTGCCCCCACGGGTCTGCTAATGGGTTTTTTCATCACCCATCGGGTGAGGTGGGTGTGGGTGTGTTCTATCAGACCCCACACCTGTTACCCGATGGGGCACCCATTAAGCCTGACATGTGGGCCCTACTCACTGTGTATATAACCACCACAAGAGACAAATCCTAAACATAATCCTCAGTTCCCACCAGCAGCCGCCGCCCACCAGCCGCCAGGGAAAAAATCGGCGCCCTGCGCCCTGCATCGCACCCTGCTCGCACGCCTTGCGCCCTGCACCGCCGCCCGCCAGCTCGCCGCCCTGCGCGGCTGCGACCTTGGTGGTGATTGAACTTGCTGGATGGGTTGCATGATCATTCAGATGATATTTTCTTGGTTATGAAATTGTGATCTTGTGCTCTTAGCTTGTGCAATTGGTAATTTGAGATGCTAAATTACTTGCTAAGTTACCCACGCAGGTGGCGGGTATGGGGAAATTGAGACCCATGGCGGGTCGCGGGGCGGGTCGTGGGGAATTTCAACCTTGGTGGGGGCGGGTACGATCCTCTGCCCCCCACCGGGTTTCTCACCTGCTGCCATCCCTAGCCTCAACTGTGGTGGTATCCAACGCTGTGAGTTCTGTTTCCATTGTTGATCTTGTTAAGATGGTCTGCTTGCAAGACTTCCAGAAAACAGCGCCACCTCTAAGTGTGAACACATATCCACTTGTGACTTTTATTTCATCAGCGTCACATATCCAGTTCGAATCACTATAGCCCTCAAGTACCTTAGGATACCCAGCGTAGTGAATTCAATAGCTTAAAGTGCCCTTTTGATAGCCCATCACTCTCTCTCGAGCCTTCCAATGTTCATCCCCAGGATTTGAGACAAACCTGCTGAGTTTGCTCACAACAAATGAAATATCAAGTCTCGTGGCGCTTGCTAAATACATTAGCGAGCTAATGATTTGAGAATACCTCAATTGATCTCTTGTGATTCTTTGATTCTTTCGCAACATCACACTAGGATCATAAGGCGTAGGAGCAGATTTGCAGTCACTATATCCAAAGCGACTCAATATCTTTTCCACGTAGTGGGACTGCACAAGTGTAACCCCACCATTGCCTTCTCTCAACAGCTTAATGTTTAGAATCACATCAGCCACTCCCATATGTTTCATCTCAAAAATTTGAGATAGAAAGCTCTTGACTTCCTCAATCACATTGAGGTTAGTCCCAAAGATCAGTATGTCATCTACATACAAGCACATGATCACTTCTTGTACCCCACCGAACCGATAGTACACACACTTATCGACCTCATTCACAATAAGCCTGCCGACGTGAGAGTCTTGTCAAATTTCTCATGCCATTGCTTAGGTGCTTGTTTCAGGCCATACAAAGATTTTAGCAGCTTACACACTTTTCCTTCCTGGCCTTCTACTACATATCCATCAGGCTGATCCATATAAATTTCCTCATCGAACTCTCCATTTAGAAAAGCTGTCTTAACATTCATCTGATGAACGAGAAGACCGTGTGAGGCAGCCAAGGATAATAGTACACGGATGGTGGTCAGTCTGGCAACAGGTGAATTAAGTGTCAAAGAAATCTTCACCTTCTTTCTAGGTATAACCCTTACCCACAAGCCTTGCCTTGTACTTTTCAATAGTACCATCTGGCCTAAGCTTCTTCTTGAAAACCCACTTGCATCCTACAATTTTGCACCCATATGGACGATCGACCACCTCCCAATTCCCATTAAACATTATGTAATCCATCTCACTTCTGATTGCTTCTTTCCAATAGTCAGCATCAGATGATCCATAAGCCTCAGCAATGGTTCTTGGAGTGTCATCTACAAGGTACACAATGAAGTCATCACCAAAAGACTTTACAGTCCTATGTCTCTTGCTCTTTCGAGTCACTTCATTATCATCCTTCACATTGTTTTCCTCAAGCAGTTGTTCAAAATGTACTACTTCATCATTATTTTCAGGGGTCTTAGCAGATTCATGACTAGAACTACTAGGTGTCTCTTTCATTGGAAAAATATTTTCAAAGAACGTAACATCTCTAGACTCCATGATTGTACCAATATGCATGCCAGGTACTCCAGATTTAATTATCAAGAATCTATATCCAACACTGTGAAAAGTATAGCCTAGGAAGACACAATCAATTATTTTTGGTCCGAGCTTGAGTTTCTTAGCAATTGGTACACTAACCTTCGCTAAGCAGCCCCAAGTACGCAAGCTTTTATTTTCCCATTTCTCAAATGGTGTTTTCTCTTTGTTTTTAATAGGAACTCTATTAAGAGTATGACAAGCAATTAACATGGCTTCACCCCACCATTCCCAAGGAAGTCCTGCTGTTTCTAACATGGCATTAACCATCTTTGTTAGAGTGCGGTTTTTCCTTTCAGCCACTCCATTTGACTCAGGGGAATAAGGTGGTGTTCTCTCATGGATAATGCCATGCTACCCACACAACAAATTGAACTCATTTTGAAAAATACCCTCCACCTCGATCCGATCTAACACGTTTTATTTTCCTTTCAAGTTGATTTTCAACTTCAGCTTTATAGACCTTGGAAAAATAAAACGCCTCATCTTTGGATTTAAGCAAATACACATAGCAATATCTAGTTGAATCATCTGTCAAAGTCATGAAATATTTCTTCCCTTCTTTAGTCAACACCCCATTCATTTCGCACAAATCAGAATGAACGAGTTCTAAAGGTGCCAAGTTCCTCGCCTCTACGGCCTTGTGAGGCTTGCGCGGTTGCTTAGATTGCACACATACTTGACATTTAGAATTCTTGACCAAAGTAAATTTTGGAATTAAACTCAAACTGGCAAGCCGCAACATACAACCAAAATTCACATGACAGAGCCGTGAATGCCAAACATTGGATGCATCATCATTACATACATGATTCACAATTTTATTACAAGAGTCTGATAATTACAAGCGGAATAAACCATCACAGTCATATATGTTTTCAACAAAGGATCCAAATTTTGAAACAACACATTTATTCGACTCAAAAACTAACTTAAAATCATCCTTACAAAGGAGAGATCTGCTAATAAGATTTTTATTTATTGAGGGGACATGCTGGACGTTCTTCAGCCGCACGGTCTCTCCCGAAGTAAACTTCAAATCGACCGTACCAACACCACGAACAGCCGGATTCGAACCGTTCCCCATCAACATGGATCCAGTCCCTGTGATCTGATAAGAAGAAAACAAAGAGTAATCTGCACACACATGTATATTAGCGCCCGTATCAATCCACCAATTTGGTAAATGACAAACTGAAAGAACATTAGCATGATTACCACCCTGATGTTCCCATCTCAGCATCGCCAATAACAACATTAGCAGACTTCTTCAGCCCATGCTGTTGCCTGTCCTTGCGATCCTTGCAGTCCTTGGCCCAATGGTCAGAACCACCACACACAAAGCACTTCCCCTTGGTCTTCTTCTTTTTGAAGTTGGTAGTCTGAGTAATCTTCTATTGAAACTCAGCTTTCTCTTTGCCCCTTTTTCTTGTGGGATTGAAAGTTCTTTTTCTGCACCACATGGGCGCTAGAACCACGCGCACGAGTATCCTTTGCTCTCGCCTTCTCCTCAACATTAAGAGTGCCGATAAGACCGACTACAGTGAATTCCTGCCTCTTATGTTTTAGAGTAGTAGCAAAGTTCTTCCACGAAGGAGGCAGCTTGGCAATGATACCGCCGGCCACAAATTTATCCGGCGGTTTACACTTGACATTCACAAGATCCTTTGCAAACACGTGTAATTCATGGACTTGTTCAACTACAGAACGGTCATCCACCATCTTGTAGTCGTAGAACTGCTCCATAATATACAACTCGTTGCCCGCATCGGATACCCCGAAGTTTGCCTGGAGTGCATCCCACACTTGCTTGCTAGAGGGATACTACATGTATGAATCGATCAAGTTCTCTCCAAGAACACTGATCACAACCCCTTTGAACAAATTGTCAGCGGCCATGTACGCATTGTCCTCCTCGAAAGTATGTGGTCCAACAGAGCGCTCACCAGTAATGAACCACACGTTCATAGCCGCGAGCCACAACTCAAGCCTGCCAACCCATCTCTTGTAATTTGTTCCATAAAAACATTTGGTTTAAGTTGCGCAGCAAAACCAGCTACCAAAAAAGCCCTATCAAGTTTTTGGATTGTTGGAATAAGAGATTTTTTATGATATAAATTAATCCGAAATAAAGTATAAATCATGACGGAAACCAAAACAGGAATTGGAACATGATCGAATGTGTTTGCAATGAAGAACAGAAAGTTCAGTAAGTACCTAGAAGCGGGGCCAGTGCCGAAGGCACCGGATGTGCCGTTACCCTAATCAGTCAGACATTCTGATCGGGCCTTTTCGATGTAGCCGATCAAAAGTTGATGCCGTGCAGGTGCTCGCAGTGCAGATGCGCCGCCAGGAAGTAGTCATTCACAGCAGCGAGCAGTCGCGCGATGCGCTCCCCAAAAACTTGATCGCCCTCCACTTGGTGCAGAGTCTCCAAGAGGACGGAGTTCCGGAGGCCTGCTCTTCCAAAGAGTCTATGCGCCTAAACTTCCAGAACGGAGATGCAGAGTAGCAGCAACAATAATGAAGTACTCTGTTGGTATGTGTATATACGTGTCAAGATGAAGATGTAAGAATAAAACAACAACTCCTCAACGTTGAAGCACTCTTCTTAGCACACAACACACCTCCTTTTATAGTCACACAGGGAGATAGAAAGGTATCAGACAAAACATTTCATGCATGACCTTTCACTTGTGCAACGGAAGCCATTAGCACTTATGTGCATTAACCTTGCATGCACCTAAGATCATCTCCAGCAGTCCCGTAATAGTCCTTTCCCAATAACTGTTATTGAAAGATGTCCCAATAAAAGTTTTAGGATTATTGAGGGACTTGCTTTTGCATTCTTCCAATAACTTTCTCCCAATTCAACTACCTTATTGGGAGAGTCACAACTCCCCCTTTATTTAGGAAGAGTTGAGGTGAATAATTATTGGAAAAAAGAAAGATTTTGGGAGACTGCTGGAACACTATTTTCTTATCTATTCTCCCAATATGTAGTTGGATTGGGGATTGAGAACTGCTGGAGGTGCTCTATGGTGCCCTATGGCTTGCAACGCATGCACCAAGTAACTCCAAGGCAACCAGAACAAATGCATGCATGCAACATTTACCCTCCATTTAGAAAGCTCCCATTTACACATATCTATTAGCATTGAAGTGGCCCTTGGTATACATTGATTAATTAGATTTTATTATGCCATGGGCCTTATTAATCTAACAATTTGACTTATGATCAACATGAAACTTTTCAGATTAATTGAACACAATCCATGAATTGAAAACTTTTATCAAGTCAGGCTACAGATTAAAGCGTGTGTTCATGTTTTGAGTGTGCTGTGCACAAAATCAAGCTCCTGAATATATTGATTGCCATTATTAGTACACACTATTTGACCCTCAACACACAACTAGTTGATACAGTTTGCTGATATCCTTGCTATCCTCTGAAATCAACATCTCATTTCAGACTGAAATTGGCTTGCATCCCTAAACAGCTTGCTGGAAACACAAGTAATATAACTAGATTTGCCAAAAATTTAGCGGGGATCACGCACGACCAGTACACTATGAAAATCGATTACAATTAGCTGCCGCATCCACTATCGATAACAGCATTTATAGCGAGACAAACATTCCCCCGTAGAGAAAATTGCAACCCGATTCCCCAGTACCCATTCAAAAAAAAAATCAACAAAGCTTTGAGACAGAGGCAGGCGCTTACATGTGGGGGCAGTTTGTCAGCTACAGAAACAGAGACAGAGGCTCAGGCAGAGCAGCACCAGATCAAACGGCACAAAAGGAAGGAGCTGTGTGATCAGGCAGATAAAAAAATCGAGTGCTGAGGAGGTCAGAAACACCCGGGTGTCATTTAGCTTTCCTCTTACTAATTCATTGCAAAATAAAAACCTGATCAATCCATGGATGCGCACACACTACGGGTAATCCAACAGATGACCCACCATTGACGGAAGAAACTACCTTGCCAACACATTACAGCTAATTGATAATATGCATGGCACGATCGAGCCAGCTAGTGCTAAACTTCCATAGTAATATCTAAACCTAGAACAGATTGAAAAGGACCACCGAAAGAGGCAAACCCATGCCTGCATAACTAGTAGGTAATGTGGAGGAAATCGTTGATGTCCTTTTCCAGCTGCTCCATGACGGCCTTCCATCCAGCCTGAGTGGGGTGCACTCGTCCCAGAAGAAGTGCTTCTCAGGGTTGGAGCAGATGCTGTACAGGGCGCCTCCATCCTCGTCCACCTGCGCAGTAGCCGTTCGGGTCAAAGCTCTTGCAGCACGGCTTCAGCTTGTTCTTGAACTGTTTTGCCACCTGCGGGACTGCACACAAAACATATATTATGTATGTATGTATATATGTATATATATATATATGTATGATGCCTGCTTGTGTGTCGAAATACACACAAGTTAAATAAGGATAATAATATTTAATACTAGAGGATGATGCTTGATTGCAGCACGTACTGTCGTGGGGATCGGATGGATTGATGATGTTGGTGAAAGCTCAGTTGAGGTCGAGGAGGTAGACGTTGTTGCTGCTCGTAGCATTCTGCTTCTTCTCAAGGTCGTCATTGTGGAACAATGCGGCCATGTTGCCGCGGCCCATGCATTTGGTGTAGTTGGACGGCCTGGCCTGCCACGGCGTGCAGGCCAGCGGGTGCAGGGTGTTGACGAGGACCTTGGTCACGCCCAGCTTCTGCAGCCGCTCCACGCCCCCGGCGATCTGATCCGTCACGTTCCCTATGAAGCTGAGGATCTCGCTCTCGCTGGTCATGTTGGCGACGCGCGCGTAGTCTTTGCCGGAGATGGCCACCAACGTGACGGACTCCTTGAGCTGCCATTTCCCGATGTCTCCGTTGTCGAGCATCTTCTTGAAAGAGTCGATCTGCTTGGCTAGGGTCGGCGCCTTGCGCGGCACCTCGAACACGCCGGCGCCACCCACGGCGAAGTTCAAGCCGAACTTGTCCCCGTTGTTTTCTTTCGTGTCCCTGTAGGTTTCGGGGGCCTTGGTGCGCCCCAGAATCTTTCCTGGAACCAATATATACACCATGACGAATTCAGTCATACATTAGGATCAGATCGATCGACAATATAATCCAAATGCAAGTGAGATCGATCTTATCAACAATATAAACATATAATTAATGTCGTTTGAACTTATATTAATTACCGATGAAATCCGATTGAACGAAGCCGTTGGAGAAGCGCCCAGTTGGATCCTGGAGAAACCCATGGGAGCAGCCGTAGGGTTTGTACCACTGACGAGTAACTTCGCTCAAATCTGCCTTGGGGAAGTTCCCGGTGTCCGCGAAGGAATGTCCAAACACGAACAGCCCATTGTACCAATGGAAGCTGCCCGGCGAGGTTCGAGCAGACTCGACGTGCGAGGCTGCGTGCAAAAGCAAATGACGTTAGGAACAGGAGACGACGATAAACGATGAAGAAATACTAGCGTACGTAGATGAAAAACGTGGTAGCCATCATCACCATTTAGCAAGACGAGGAGGCAGATCATCGATGAAAGGAGGATGTCAGCTGGGAGCCTGACGGCCATCGTGGGTGCTGTTGTGCTGCCGCTGCACGTACGACGATGCAGAGAGGGAGGTCGACGGCGAGCAGCGGCGAGCCTCGGGCGACGGCGGTGGCGGGGCCTAGGGCGCGTGGAGCTCGGGAAAAAAAGGCGGCTGCGGGGTTTTAAAGAGGTGGCGCCGAGGGATGAGCGAGGACGCCGGCTCCGCCTTGTTAGTTAGATAAGCTTGCGCTGCATGCGGCTATTTTGCCTGTTTCGTTATTTCTGTTTTGATCACAGATTATCGAAACAGAAAAGGTTAGTTGTTTGTGGTTGACGACCACATCTGCTCACATGTTGCTATATCCAAAGATTGCTCACATGTAGAGATGTGGTCGGCCGTCGATATTAAATTCTTATTGAAATAGGTCACGTATGATGTTGGAACGTGTCGTACTATCTTTTGCTCTTAAAAGATTGGCTTTTTGTTGATGAGTGGATTGTGCAATATGTTGCGCGCGAAAAAGTTGTGCCTTTTTGTAATTGATTTTTGTTATAATGAGAACCATTCCACACTCTATAATTCAACTACCAAACTGATTCGTCTTGCAACAAAAGCAACATGTACTGTGCATATTGTAAAATCAAAATTTCGTATACAACAAGTAACTGCTATCTGTTCGGAGGACATTGAATAAATAAGCAATCATATTATTCTCTCTACACAAGTGATAAGCTTGTCAAAATATTATATTATTAAAGAAAAGGTCATGTCGTAACAGAACTCTTCTGATTATTATTGGACTATAGTTTGTATTCATCTTCATATGATAGTCCAGAAGACCCATATTCAGAAAGACTTTTGCCTAACTGCAATTTCCGTAACCATTTAGTTTCTCATATACGCATTTGTTGTTTAATTGAGCCTTTGTGCATTACATATGGGCATGTAGGATTGAAGTTAGTTCTTCTCTTTTATTGTTTCACAGTATGTATCTCATATGTTGCTTGGCACGGTTCTCATATGTGGTAGCATACCATCAATCCTTATTACATTAAAAAGCACACTAATTGAGAACTCAAATTTTGGAAATTAATCACGAGTTGAATTAGAGCATTAGGAATTTATTCAGTTTCAATCATACTGCAACTTTCCCTTGCTGATCGTATAACTGGCTAATCTGCCGGTTAACAACCACATTGGCACTTGGTAGCATATGAAATCTAGGAATGTCTCGGTTGACGGCTCCTCATTTTTATTATTACATACTAACTCCGTTCCAAATTATAATTTATTTTGGCTTTTCTATATATATATATTTTTTTCTATGCACCTAGATATTCACTATATCTAGATACTAATAAAACCAAAATAAATTGTATTTTAGCATGGACGGAGTACATTTGAACTTCAGAAGCAACTTTCCCCAGCACACATACGGTCTCCATCCCTTTGATGTTAATTTTGAACTTACCAATGTCAAATAATTAGGAGTGAAGATAATACATTTGTTCCCCCTTTTACCTGCACGGAAGCGGACCCTTTATCTTTCTGTTAATTTATACTCGCAAAATAAGCCCAATGAAGCTCAACTCATAGTCGTGTTGGGTGGCACTAGCATGAATGTTGGGTGATGCAAACAAATCATAGCTCAACTGCTTATAGTTACTAATTGATGCCTGCCTTATTGTACACACATACACACTAGTTGAGCTTCAGGTTGCTACGGCCACTAGTACACACCCAAAACAACAAGAGAAAGTTAATTTGTTACCCGGCCTGATCGTTGAGTATATATATTTAATGGCACGACACGATGATAGAGGCAAGAATCCCAATCCATTACATACCATGCTAGAGAGAAGAGCTAGTAAATTCGATCGATCAAGCAGCTGCAACGGCGGGCGGCGGCGACCGCAGCGGCACGGCCCTGGCCTTGAGCGGCCGCTTCATGATCACGGTGAACTCGAGCTTCTCGGTGAGGTCCACCTCCTCGCCGTCGGCCTCGCGCCACTCGAACTCCCTCACGAGGTTGGCCACGAAGTACTCGAGGTGCAGCAGCGCGAGCGCCATGCCGGGGCAGACCCTCCGGCCCGCGCCGAAGGGCATCATCTTGATCTCCTTGGTCCCCGTCAGGTCCACGTCCTCCCCTTCCCCGCCGGGCAGGAACCGCTCCGGCCGGAACTCGGCGGGCGCGTCCCACACCTCCTCGTCCAGGCCCATGTCGCCCACCGCGAAGTTCACGGGCGCGCTGGCGGGCACGCGGTACCCGTCCAGCGTCGTGTCCTCGTGCGCGGCGTGCGGGAGCACGTAGTGGCCCGGAGGGTGGCGCCGGAGCCCCTCCAGCACCACGGCCTTGAGGTACGGCATCGCTTGCAGGTCATCCTCCCGCACCTTGGCGCCGGCGCTGACGACGCCGTTCACCTCGTCCCGCAGCCTGTCCTGCATCGCCTGGTTCTTGACCAGGTTCGCCAGGATCCACTGCAGCGTGGTGGCTGTGGTGTCGGTGCCGGCGCTGAGGAACTCGGAGCAGAGGCTCACGATCTCATCGTCGGTGAGCGCCCTGCCGCCGTCCTCGGGGATGGTCAGCTTCACCATGGAGTCCACGTAGCAGTCCCCGTCGGCGCCGGCCTCCCTCCTCGTTTGAATCAGCGGGACGAAGAGCTCCTCCTGCCGCCGCCGCAGCGAGATGAGCTTCTCCCACCGCCGCCGGAACACGATCTTGGTGACCGTCGGGAGAAAGGAGAAGACTTGGAAGCTGAGGAAGCTGCCAAGGAGCTCCCGCTGCGTGGCCTCGATGTCCCTCACGCGAGCGTCCCCGAGGCGGTCGCCGAAGCACATGTGCACGAGGAGGCAGAACATGGCGTACTGGAACGGCTCCATCACGGCGACGGGGCGCTCCCCGGCGCCGCCTTCAGTGTGGACGCGGGAGACGAGGACGTCGAGCACCCACCGCCGTGCCGGGGAGAAGGCCCGCAGCCGTGCCGGGTTGAGCACGCCCGCCGCGAGGTTCCGCCGCAGCGCGCGCCACGTGGCGCCGTAGGGTGAGGAGCTGACGTTGCGGCCCCCGCTGGTGAGCACGGTGCCCGAGGCCGTCGCGGGCGGGCGGGAGGCGAACGCGGCCCCGCGCTGCACGAGCGCGCGGTGCGCCGCCCCGCGGGCCGCCACGAAGATGGTGGGGCGCTTCTTCCCGAGCGGCGCGAAGGTGAAGACCGGGCCGTACTCCCGCGCGATGCGGCGGAGCACGGGCTCCAGGTCGAAGTCGCGGCGAGCTAGGAAGCGCAGCGGGCCTACCACCGGCAGCGACGCGGGGCCAGGAGGGAGAGGAGGGATGGATTCATCGGCCGCATGGACGACCTTGCCTGGGCTGCGGCGGGTTCGCAGCAGGAGCGAGCAGAGGAGGCAGAAGAGCGTGGTGAGGGAGTAGAAGAGCCAGTCCTCCATGGCCGGGCAGCCGGTGGTGCTGGTGATGTGTAGTCGTGGCCGTGGCCGTGGAGCCAGTCCTCCATGGCCGGGCAGCCGGTGGTGCTAATTTATATGGCCGTTATCTGGGAATGTTTAGGTGCCGGTGGGAAGTGGGTAGCTCGGAAATGCATGGAAGCAATCTGATGATTTTTTTCTGGCAGCGGGTGGGAAGTGTGGAGTTCCTCCATGCATGCTCCACAGAATACTATACTGTATCTGTGGGGGTAACCTCCTGCAAGAGAGCTACCTGTTTTTTTGTTAGGTACTCCACGAAAACCACCTGATGAATCTTACATGCTGGTCCATATTGGAGACCTCGAATAAAATGTTTCCTGTTGCTGCTCATGCAAGCTGCACCACCCTGAAGATTGGTGCTGTCTCAAGTCACCGCAGATCAGTGGACAACCTTAGGTTCAACAATCTGCATCCCTAGCACTACAATTGTATGATTTGTGATCTATCTGTATACAATTATATACTAGCACGCCTGCAAATATATGCTAAACATAGAGAAATTAAGTATTTGTAGGAACCGCCCAGGAATCACTCAAGCACTCGGTAGCTCATCGAACACAAGGAAGCATATGAATAGTGGTTTCCGGTGACCAACGCCGCGGCCGCGCCGCGGCGGCCAGTATCTTGGCTTGTTTATTCTCTAGACTCGGCTAAAACCGAACGAACTGGATACATGGTGATTTTATAGCCGCAGCTCCTGGCAACTAACTCCCTGGATCACCTGTGCACGTATGTACAAGCTCCTGGGGATCCGATCTTCTAGTGCTTGAGCCACTCCCTCAACCGCAAGACCCGGACGCCCTCCGTACCGATTGTGAGCCCATGCCTCAATGCTTCCGCAGCTAACACACGCAGCTAGACCGCACACACCTGCAGCTCCTACAAGCTAGCTAACAACCTGAAGACTAACTCCACTAACACATGCAACGCACGCACACACGCCCAGAACACACCCATGGCGTGGTTTACTCCAACATACACCATAAACCACGACATCGCCACCCATCCTGACATACAGGACGTCGGCTCCTTGTCGACTGTCGCAGAGAGCGCCCCTTCTTCATCTCTAGGGCCGCCGCACGCTCACCGTCGCCGGAGCTGATGCCGCTGCCCCCATTGTCGTTGCTGCCACGACCACCGTCATGGCCAGTAGACTCGACGCGAACCCCGCAGCGTGCATCTCGGCGTGAACACTGTGATGGAATTTTAGTGGGCTTGGCCCATTTATCAATTCAAAAATTCTAATAAATCTTAAAGTTTCATGTGTGCAAGAGGAATTGGTGCAAGTAAACCCAAAATCTAATCGATTTAGATTGCTAACACGACGCGAGGTCGGTTTGGCTTCCCTATATATATGACCATCGGCCTCCACCAGAAACATATCAAAACCTAGGGTTTTCGCCTCTTCTCGCTGCTGCGCCGCCACCGTAGCCTTCTCCATCTCCGGAACCCTTCACCTTTGGGATCCTGCACCGGGAGATAGCGAATAAGGTTTTTGGGAAGCGCTCTGTGCGACTGCTCAGGATCATCACCACGGCTCGTCCATCGTCCAAGTCAGGAGTTGTGGCGTGCTTTCGTCTACTACGTCATCTGCTGCACTCCGTCCGCAGAACCGTCTTCGTCCCGACTGCGCCGTTCCGCTTCCCGACGGCTCCTGCTCTTGCTCAGTACGTACGCTGTGATTTACTCCGGTTCTTAATCATGTTTCCAGATATCATGATTATGCTGTTTGTACTACTTTGTATGCTAGAGAATTGCATGCTAGGGTTTGTTCTCGTCATGTTTAAATCTGTTCGGAATTTAATACTCTGATTGCTTATATTCTCAACAATCCAAAAACCTTATTATAGGCAATCCGTTGATTTTACTATGGCTGGATTTGCTGATGCACTGAGGCCAGAAAAGTTTGCTAGTGTGCACTTTAAGAGATGGCAAGTCAAGGTCCGTCTCTGTCTGACTGTAATGCATGCATGGGAAGCGAGAATTGGCATACTAGAAGGTGAACATTCTCCTGAGGAGAGGAAGAAGTTCACGGATGCTAATAATCTCTTCGTGGGTTGCACCATCAGTGTTCTTGCTAACCGTCTGGTTGATGTGTACATGCACATAACAGATGCGAAAGAGCTGTGGGATGCATTGGTTGCAAAGTATGATGCGACCGATGCGGGCAGTGAACTGTATACCATGGAAAGCTTTCATGACTACAGGATGGTGAACAACCATTCTGTAGTAGAGCAGGCTCGAGATACAGGTCCTTGTGAAGGAATTTGAACTGCTAAAGTGTCCTTTACCCGGCAAGTTTGTGGCTGTGTGCATGATTGCAAAGTTACCCTCTTCATTGAGGAACTTCGCCACTACTCTGAAACACAAGAGACAGGAAATACCAGTTGAAAACCTGATAGCATCTCTTGATGTGGAGGAGAAGGGTCGGGCTAAGGATGCTTTTGAGAAAGGAGGTGAGGCTCACTCCAGCACCAACATGGTGCAGAAGAACAAAGGCAAGAACAAAGGAAAGGTTGTCACTAAGCCTAACAAGACAACTACCTTCAAGAAGAAGAAGACTCTAAATGCCAAAGGGGCTTGCTTCATGTGCGGTGATGGGGGACACTTCGCAAGGGACTGTCCAAACCGTGCAGATCGCAAGGAGAAGGCTAGCAAAGACAAGGATGTTAACATGGTGACTGTGAGCAACACAGAAGACGGGTATGGTAATTTACCTACTATTTTTTCAGTATTTAAATCTACTAGTTGGTGGCTTGATATGGGTGCTAATGTTTATGTGTGTGCTGACATCTTTATGTATTCTTTTTACCAGGTTGCTTGGGGTTCTTCCATCCTGATGGGGAATGGGTCACATGCTTCTGATCATGGTGTTGACACGGTAGATTTGAAGTTTACTTCGGGAAAGATCGTGCAACTGAAAAACGTGCATCATGTCCCTTCTATCAACAAGAATCTCGTTAGCGGCTCCCTTCTGTGTAGGGATGGTTTTAAGATAGTGTTAGAGTCCAATAAATTAGTTGTGTCTAAGCATGGACAATTCGTTGGTAAAGGCTATGATAGCGGAGGCTTATTCCGCTTTTCCCTTCAAGATTTTTGTGATAAGTCGGTGAACCATATTTGCGGTAGCGTTAATGATGATGCGAGTGTTTGGCATTCTCGTTTATGTCATGTTAATTTTGGTTTAATGTCTCGGCTTTCCAGCTTGTGTTTAATTCCGATTTTCACCATTGCCAAAGGTTCTAAGTGCCATAGTTGTGTACAATCGAAGCAATCTCGAAAACCTCACATGTCGGCTGAGGAGAGGAATTTTGCACCTCTAGAACTCATACATTCTGATATCTGTGAGATGAATGGCGTGTTGACAAAAGGTGGAAAGAAATATTTCATGATGTTGATTGATGATGTGACTAGATTCTACTATGTTTATTTGCTGCAAACTAAGGATGAAGCGTTAGATTACATCAAAATCTATAAAGCTGAAGTTGAAACTCAACTAGAGAGAAAGATCAAACGTCTAAGGCTTGATCGTGGTGGCGAGTATTTTTCCGAAGTCTTTGATGAATTCTGTGAGGAACATGGTGTTATTCATGAGAGGATGCCTCCCTATTCACCCGAATCAAACGTGGCTGCTGAGAGGAAAAACCGCACGCTGACTGATTTGGTTAATGCCATGTTGGACACTGCTGGTTTATCTAAGGCATGGTGGGGGGAGGCCCTGTTGACTTCGTGTCATGTCCTGACTAGAGTTCCAAACAAAAATAAAGATCAGACACCATATGAGATGTGGATTGGAAGAAAACCATCGCTTTCTTATCTGTGCACTTGGGGATGCTTGGCAAAATTCAATGTGCCCATTCCAAAGAAACGTAAGTTGGGACCTAAAACAGTGGATTGTGTCTTTCTGGGGTATGCTCAGTGGAGCATTGCTTATAGATTTTTGGTAGTTAAATCTGAGGTACCTGATATGCACGTTGATAATATTATGGAATCTCGTGATGCAATATTTTTTGAGAATATATTTCCTATGAAAGATATACATAGCATTTCTAGATTTTCTACTGAGATAACTCTCGAATCTATTACACCTGTTAAGTCTTCTGAATAACCTATTGAGAATGAGAAAATCCTTTAGAAGGATGATAGTGAAGCTCCTAGGAGGAGTAAGAGACAGAGGGTTGCAAAATCCTTTGGTGATGATTTCACTGTGCACCTTGTGGATGATACTCCCATGTCCATTGCAGAGGCATATGCATCTCCTGATACGGATGATTAGAAAGAAGATGTTCATAACGAGATGGACTCAATTCTATCCAATGGGACTTGGAAATTAACTGAACGACCCTATGATTGCAAACCAGTTGGTCGTAAATGGGTGTTTAAGAAGAAGCTTAGGCCTGATGGTACTATTGAGAAGTACAAGGCTCGGCTTGTGGCCAAAGGTTACACACAAAAAGAAGTTGAAGACTTCTTTGGTACTTACTCACCTGTTGCTAAACTGATTACTATTCGAGCACTACTTTTCTTGGCTGCCTCATATGGTCTTATCATTCATCAGATGGACGTAAAGATAGCTTTCCTGAATGGAGAGTTGGATTAGGAGATTTACATGGAGCAGCCACAGATGGATTTGTAGCAAAAGGTCAAGAAAGCAAGGTGTGCAAGTTGTTAAAATCCTTGTATGGTCTGAAATAAGCATCTAAGAAATGGCATGAGAAGTTCGACAGAACCTTGATTTCTACGGGCTTTATCATTAACGAGGCTGATAGATATGTGTACTATCGCTATGGTGGGGGTCAGGGAGTTATGTTATGTCTGTATGTGGATGACATACTGATTTTTGGGACAAATATTGATGTGATCAATGATGTCAAGTTTTTCTTGTCAAAGAGCTTTGATATGAAAGATCTGGGAGAAGCTGATGTGATCCTCAACATCAAGCTTATCAAGGGTGAGAACAGGATTACTCTTTCACAATCCCATTATGTGGAGAAGATCTTGAGCAGATTCGGCTACTTGGAAAGTAAGCCATCTCCAACATCTTATGATCCCAGTGTGATACTACGCAAGAACAAGAAGATCGCTAAGGATCAATTGAGGTACTCTCTGATTATTGGTTCACTCATGTACTTAGCTAGTGCAACGAGGCCCGACATATCTTTTGTTGTAAGCAAATTGAGCAGGTTCATGTCAAACCCGGGTTCAGATCATTGGCATGTACTTGATCGGGTTATGCGCTATCTGATAGGTACTATGAGCTATGAGATTCACTATTCTGGGCACCCCGCTGTGCTAGAGGGATATAGTGATTTGAACTGGATTTCTGATGTAGATGAGCTATATGCCACGAGTGGGTACGTGTTTACCCTTGGAGGTGGTGCGATATCATGGAGGTCTTGCAAACAGACCATTTTGACGAGGTCAACCATGGAAGCAGAACTTACTGCTTTAGATATAGCCACAGTTGAGGCAGAGTGGTTGCGTGAGCTCTTGATGGACTTGCCGGTGGTCGAAAAACCTGTGCCGGCTATCCTTATGAACTGTGACAATCAAAATGTGATAGTAAAAGTCAATAGTGCTAAGGATAATGCAAATTCATCAAGACATGTCAAGAGACGACTGAAGTCTGCCAGGTAGTTGAGAAACTCCGAAGAGATAAGTGTGACTTATATTTCAATTGAGAAAAAACTGGCAGATCCCTTTACAAAAGGACTTTCACATAATGTGATTAAAAATGCATCGAGGGGGATGGGTATGAGACCCATATAAGTTGTCACGGTAGTAACCCAACCTATGTGATCGGAGATCCCGTGAATTAGGACCTGAGAAGATCAAGCTGTTAGTTGACTGAGGAGAGTAAATTTTTAACCCTCTCTAAGTAAAGATGCAATACTCTCAAATGTTGTAAGGCAGGTTGGCTAAATGTCTTAATGTGTTTCTATTGGCTTTGATAAGCAAAGATGCTGTCCTACAGAGTAATCTTGAAAGAACACACCTATATAAGCCCGACTGTTAAACGTCGCAGTCTATGAGATTTGAGTGATCTCTAGCAAGCTCATGAAGAGATTAGGGAGTACGACGTATATGCTCCACTCGCGGGGTAGGCTACTGGCAGCCATGTACTGATTATGACTTTGAGTGAAACTTATTCACAGAAAACTAGCAATTCAAGGCATAGTCCATTGTCAAGTTGTGAGTGAGCGTAGCTTGAGCTCTAGGCGGAAGTTCAACTTAACAGTCTCTACTGAAACACTAGTATATCAAACAGTAGTAAGAAACAGGCAAAACTCTAAAAGGTCATTTGAGATCTGGTGGGGGATTGCTGGAATTTTAGTGAGCTTGGCACATTTAGAAATTCAGAAATTCCAATAAATCTCAAAGGCCCATGTGTGCAAGAGGAAGTGGTGCAAGTTTAGTCTCACCTTACTAGTGGAGGAGTGGGATGACCAACATAAATATGGTGGTTGTCTCCACCCCTCCAAGCTATGTGATGGAGGAGAGAAGAGAAACACCACACGCGCGCGCACGCCACTCCTCGCCTCGCCGGGCGGGACGGGGCAGGGCGGGGCGAAGGGCACGGGCGCACGACGTACGCATGAATGGTCTGCCGAAATCCGGCCCCTCGCCTTGCGGGGGCACGACTTCCTTTTGCAGTTTTTATTTTTGGTGACTTGGATTCTAAGTCTGCGAGATATGGAAACCTAAACCCTAACCTAATCGGTTTAGATAGCTAACGCAACGCGA
This sequence comes from Panicum miliaceum, assembly GCA_032594955.1. Lineage (NCBI taxonomy): Eukaryota > Viridiplantae > Streptophyta > Magnoliopsida > Poales > Poaceae > Panicum > Panicum miliaceum. Next base: position 40,197,517 of record CM064061.1, on the reverse strand, counting down.
GGTCGGTTTGGCTTCCCTATATATATGACCATCGGCCTCCACCAGAAACATATCAAAACCTAGGGTTTTCGCCTCTTCTCGCTGCTGCGCCGCCACCGTAGCCTTCTCCATCTCCGAAACCCTTCGCCTTCGGGATCCTGCACCGGGAGAGGGCGAATAAGGTTTTTGGGAAGCGCTCCGCGCGACTGCTCAGGATCATCACCACGGCTCATCCATCGTCCAAGTCAGGAGTCATCGCGTGCCGTCATTTACTAAGTCATCTGCTGCACTCCATCCGTAGAACCGTCTTCGTCCGGACTGCGCTGTTCCGCTTTCCGACGGCTCCTGCTCCTGCTTAGTACGTACGCTGTGATTTACTCCAGTTTTTAATTATATTTTCAGAGATCATGGTTATGCTGTTCGTTGTATGCAGGGTTTGTTCTCGTCATGTTTAAATCTTTTCGGAATTTAATGCTGCGATTGCTTATATTGTCAGCACACTGCAGACTTCTTCTTCCTCTCCGGCGACACACACAGTTTGTCTGGCGACTAAACGCCGCTAACCTGGCGACACACTCCGTTGATGCTTCATGCATGGACATGAAGACAAGCCTCCGCCTCCGCCAAGGCTGCAGCGCCGCGCACCTCCACATACAGCCCAAAGCTTCAACGTGTCATAGCCGCCGGCGAACTCCGGCTTGCGCCAGCCACCGCCATGAACGCCGCCTCGTGCCGGCCACCACCAGCACACCTCCAGCGAAGGGAACGGATCCCCTGACGACCTAACTTTGCTCTTGATACCAATTATTGGTACCGTCCAGGAATCACTCAAGCACTTAACAGCCCATCGAACACAAGGAAGAATATGAACAGTGGTTTCCAGTGACCAACGCCGCGGCCGCCGCTACGGCCAGTATCTTGGCTTGTTTATTCTCTAGACTCGGCTAAAACCGAACGAACTGGATACATGGCGTACGCAATGAATGTTCTTTGGATGTTGCAACAATTTCGCGTGAACAATGCAACTTGTGCATCATGCTGACTAAATCTGCCATTTCCTCTCTCGGATTGCAAACCAGAATCTCTGAGCGTTTTCCGTCTGCGATTTGCCATCTTTTACGCCATGGAGATCATTTTCTCCTTTTTCCCGCGAAATCAAACTCCATCCACCAAATCAAATCACCCGATGTAGAGATTTTGCAAAGCAGGATGCAGGATTTGAGGTGCCGTTTTCTGTGTACGTACATACAGTTGCTGTGCTCTGTATGCGTCCTCCTCCTCGCCGCGTCGGCGACGGAGGCCGGGCGCCACCCGGCGGCATATGAATTGAATCCGTAGAGGCGGAATGCTGTTGCTATGCTATGCCATTTTCGCCATGAGCTCCTGCAGGATGACCTTTGTCTCTGCAAAGCTGTCGAAGAGGCGGTTGGCGAGGTCGATGAAGGGAGGCTTGTCGTCGTCGGTGGTGATGAGCTTCTCGAAGTCATAGTACATTGAAGCAAACTCATATATATTTGTGCTGCTGTTGCCTCGGTGTCTTAGAATCTTCTACGACCTTGCTACCCCAAATTCATACTGCTAGTCTGCACTCTGCCTTGAGAAACAGGCAATCTTCTGTTGAACCTTACTAATACTAGCATAGACGCACGCGAAACACGCACGTGATTTAAAAACATATGATTAAATTTTAATAAAAAATACATTAAATTAAATATTAATTAAATTAATATTCAAATTAAATTCTAAAAACATGTGCCATGATAAAGGTATCCTGTAGCTTAGGTCGACACGAAGCTGCTAGTTACATATCGTCTTCGTACTATCCGGTTGCCGCCACACGCAGCCCTCTTTCCTCTCTGCTCTTTCTTATCCACAACACCAAGCATCATCCATCTCTCGGTTCTTCTTCCTCTTCCAAACACCGTCAAATAGCAGATTAAATTCCTCCTGTTGCGCAGACAATGAAGCAGCTAACCAAAGCACTATCTCCTTTTGTCGAACGGCCCGAACCAATCAGCAGCACACCATCTCCTGTTCTTTCTCTTCTTCTATCACCACCGAGCAAGCAAACTAGCACCCTACGGCTTCTCCTTTCTCTACTCCTCATGGCAACAACATGGGGGGGGGGGGGGGGGGGGGGCGGCAACGACGTTGCCCCCCCTGTCTGTGCGCGTGGACGATGATGAGTCAATGACGAGCTGCGAGGCCATGGCGCACGCGCCAACGATGAAGGCCAACTGCGGGCGGCAGCGGGGTAGCGCACCCAATTGATATTTTAATCCAAGAGTACCAGCAGCCAAATCCCCGTGCTGCCCTCCGCCCTGCCTCGGCCTTTGCACATTCTACCCAGGGGTAAACTGGTAAAAACGGAGATGGCAAGGCCGCAATATCGCGGCGGGCGGCGTGCCTCGCCTAGCAGGTTAGCAGCTGGTGGCGGCAGTGGCGGGGTCAGGCATCGGAGAGGCGCAACAGTCGGCGGTGGTGCAGGAGATGCGGAGTGCTTCCGGGTGGGTGTACCTGTACTCCCGCGTGGCGCGGCGGAGGAGCGCTGCGAAGGCCGGCTCGCCCAGCAGCTCGGCGCGCAAGGCGATGCGCTCGACGCACACGGGGACGTGGCCTCCGGCACCCTTTGCCCTTCTTCGTCCGGACCCGGCGGTGTGCTGCGGCCGGGGTGCCGTCCGCGGCCGCCGCGATGGTGCCGTGGAGCTCCACGTGGCGTGCTTTATAAAAGGGGATCTGATTTACCGTGATGGGTTTACAAATCAGCAGGTACGGTGGGAGGGTAAGGATGCGGACATGGTGAGAAAAAATATTGATTTTTGGCAGAAATATTTCCCAACTTATAGTTTATATGGGTCTACCCTCTCTCTCACCTCCTTTCAATCCAACATGTAGGTCTAACATGAGGACTACAGCGGATCCAATATGGATGAAAAACGTTTCCAGTTGTTCTTAGATATAGATTTCAATCCTACCCTACTAATATTTTACTCTATTGGGCTCGTATCCTAGTGCGTAGTTTCAATCATTTCCATTATTCTTGATTGCATTTTGGTTTCTTTCACTGAAGATGGATAGGAAAGCAGCAGTTAAAATAAAACCTTCTTTAGTTATAAATGAATTTTAATCTTCATGTCTTCATGTTAGATAAAGAGTTTTTTTTTATGTTCTTATAGCATATGTAGAGCTGATTGCCCTAACCCTAAACATTTCTTCCCTCTCCCAGCAGTCGGCCTCAAGCTCTTCTCTGGCGTGCCGCCCCTGGTGGCCGCTTTGCCGCGCCCTCACCGGCGCCCATGCCTCAATGCTTCCACAGCTAACACATGCAGCTAGCCTGCACACACCTGCAGCTCCTACAAGCTAGCTAAGAACCTGAAGACTAACTCCACTAACACATGCAACACAAGCACACACGCCCAGAACACATAGATGGCATGGTTTATTCCAATAGTATTTTCTCACGAAAAATAGCTTTATAGTAGCTCATTAATTTCTAAAGGATAAAATGTTTTCTGTGACTTTTTATGAGATAGAACTTTCGTTGTGATTTTAGGTCTCGAAATTGTTTAGGTTTGTTGTTCAATGCATTTGTTCCTGTATAACAAAAGACGTTCTAATATTAATGTTGATTCCATTAACGAATTATCTATTTTATCATCATTTTGTAGATTGTTTTTGGGCTAAGTCATATGATGTTGATCCTTTGCCACCTAATTCTAGTATTTATAAACTTATTCTCTACATGTGTGCTTGGAAAGTTAAGGATTACTTCGTTACCAAATACATATATTCTCTTTTGGTTGTCATCCTAGTGTTAGCAGAGTATTATACAAATTTTATAAATATAAATGTGCTTATAGTTAGTCCAACTCAATTTCTAGTTAAGTGTAACAAAAAAATGGGGAAAGCAAATAAATAATAAACTCCATCCAGTAATATATATACACACACATCTGAGAAAATGGTAATAATAAGAAATAATTAAATTTGTTCACATCGAAGTGGAGATATTTAGAACTTGATAAAATATCCATACAAGTCCGTAAAATATCCCTTGGAAAAATAGTACTCCAGACATGGAAAAGTGGGACCGAATATTTGTTTATTGGGACCTTCAAAAGTCAAATCAAGATCCGGTTCTCACTGGGAGCAAGTCAAACGGGTTGAGATCGGGCGACCCAGACGATAAGAATGCAATGCAAGTGTTGCTTGTACGTGTCTGCGCGCGCGGCTCTTGTGAGTGCACCGTAAGCCATGGATGGCACCGCGCGGCGGCACGGCCGCCGTGCGCATGCGCACGCTAGCGTCTGCGCCTTCTCCCCTTCCCGGCCGCCTTCTCCATTAATTATTCCGCAGCTTCTGTTTATTCAATCCTCAAGTTACCAATGTAAAGCGGTCGTCGTGATTACGGTGAAGGCTATATATACAGCCACATGATGCAACCAACAATCATCAACTGTACGTTCAGCACAGCACATCTCACTGAACCAACAGGCGGCACACCAAACAACAAGTAGTTCTCGCAGTTTCGTTCGTTGCAGCTCTCTGGAGAATCTGGTCGATCGATTGGTATGGCTCCGGCTCGAGTTTTCGCTGCAGTCTTGTTGCTCGCGGCCAGCTGCAGGGCGATGTCCGCGGCGGCGGATGGAATCGCGACCAGCGCACCACCACCGTCGTCTGCTCCAGCGCCGACGACGACGATAGGGTGGCTGAGGGCACACGCCACGTTCTACGGCGGAGCTGACGCCTCCGACACCATGGGCGGCGCGTGCGGGTACGGGAACCTCTACTCGCAGGGCTACGGGGCGCGCACGGCGGCGCTGAGCACGGTGCTCTTCCAAGATGGTGCTTCCTGCGGGCAGTGCTACAAGATCGCCTGCGACCGCAAGACGGACCCGACGTGGTGCAGGCCCGGCGTGACGGTGACCGTCACCGCCACCAACTTCTGCCCGCCCAACTGGGAGCTCCCCGACGGCGGGTGGTGCAACACGGTGCGCCCGCACTTCGACATGGCGCAGCCGGCGTGGGAGAAGATCGGCGCCGACACCCGCGCCGGCATCATCCCCGTCATCTACCAGAGGTAATAAGGCTGATGCTGAACTTGCTCCTCTTCTTCCCGGTCACTCAACCGAGAAGGATCACCGTTCTGAAAGAGACTTGTTCTGTGTGCAGAGTTCCGTGCGTGAAGCGAGGTGGCGTGCGGTTCACCATCTACGGGCACGACTACTTCAACCTCGTGCTCGTGACCAACGTCGCAGGAGCTGGCTCCATCAAATCCATGGATGTCAGGAGCTCCGGCTCGCCCGATTGGATGCCGATGGCGAGGAACTGGGGCGCGAACTGGCACTCGCTGGCGTATCTCACCGGGAAGAGGCTCTCGTTCAGGGTCACCATCACGGATGACCAAATTCTCGAATTCACAAATGTGGTGCCGCCTGGCTGGACGTTCGGCTTGACATTCGCAAGCAATTTGCAGTTCAAGTCATGAATGAGCACTTGGCTGGACTTCCTCTTTCTCGCTAGAATTCAATTCATTGGTGGCAACAACCTGATCGATCGATTCATACGTTGTTAAACTGGTCTGCACAGCTCGTCGTGCTATGTATCATTAATATGATCTGACTGACGCACTACTTGTACATAGATAAGATTGAACGGTTGTACTGTAATTAAAACTCTGAATGTGAATATATGTGTTCATGAATTCATTATCTTGTGCCATCTAATGAAGTCTCGCATTTTCACGAGTTGAGAGGAAGAAGAGTACGAGGCATTTCCTTTTTCAAAAAAAAAGCTATATACACTACCGGAAACTGGCAATTTGCCATGTGCCTGGGGATTTGCCGTGTGCCTTTTCTCGGGCACACGGCAAACAACCTATTTGCCGTGTGCCGGGAAGAAAGTATACGGCAAACATGCGGCACATGACAAAGATTGCACATGTCGTGTGCCCAAGAAAAAACACATGGCATACAAAGGCACACGGCAAAGATGCAGCGTTTACCGTGTGCCTGACGTATGGCACACGGCAAAGGCTTGACCCATTAGTCAGACATCGCTGTTTGCCCGTTAGTCAGCCTGTCGCGCCTGTCGGGCTGGCGCGGCTGGACACTTATGTCCTGGGCCCGCCCAGCCTCACCTCCCTCCCTCTCCCACTCTCTCACTCACCAGCCCGAACAGAGGGCTGTTCCTCTGCCGCCGCCGGCCGCCGCCCCCCATTCCCCCCCAAATCCGGCCATTTTGGGGTGAGAAAAGTGGGGGAAAACGATCCCCACCCTTCCCCAAAAAGGTATTGCTCCCTTTTTTTCTGTGTTCCTCTGTTTAAATCCCTAGTTATTTGGTTGTTTAGGTGGCTTGGGTTTGTTGCTTGATTCGAATTATAATGGTGTAGATTTTAGTGTATTTTAGATCGGAGGTTTAAATAGTACGTAGATCTTGAATTGCCCCCGATTTTGATGTATGGGAGTAGTTGCATGTGTCGATTGATATAGTTTTTTCCATTTAGATAGTTAGAATGGCAATGTGGGTTTCATAGTTGTATAAATGGTAATGTAGATTGGTTAGTTTGTTATTTTCCAGTAAATAGAGCTTAGTTGATGTATAAGGACTTGTTTATGTTTTGTAGATGGACCGATTAGTTCGTATGTTTCATGGTGATATTGTTAAGGAAAATGGAGAGTTTGAGAATATGAATGAAGATGTTGAATTGTTTGACAGTCCTCCGTCTTTAAACGATGTGATCAATAAACGATGTGATCAACCGTATCATTTCCAAACATCGTTGTGATCATGGTGAAATTTCTCTTAGAGGTATAATTTGTATACACTACTATGCCTAGTAAAGTAAATTGTTTTGTCCATTTTATCTTTTTATTTAAAGCATGGTACTTATGTTGTGCTCCTAAAATTTATGGACTTATAATCTTTTTGTTGCTTTGCATTACAGGATGGCGCACCCAACGTTCCCCCTTCTCGAGACCTTGTACGACTCGAAGCACCGCGCGCACGTCATAGTTGACCGTGGCGAGGTAAGAAATTAGATTGTTGCATATTTTTTTAGTCAACCTCTACCTAACTCGATTGCTTTTCTTTACAAAATATGTTCGCATTGCATTTCAGGTGTTACAGCCTCTGAGGCCGCGTACCCACTCACCTTTAAGGTGGGACGAGCGGTATGCCCCGTTCCTTCGTCGGGCTTGTTTGCTGCCTCTTGCTCGAGTGGTTTGCACGGGATTGCCAGTTATGGATGCGGCTCTCTTGTCCGCTTTCGTCGATGGTTGGAGGCCGAAGACACACTTCTTCCATTTTCCATGTGGGGAGGTCACCATCACTATGCAAGATGTAGCGATGATTCTTGGACTTCCTTTGGAGGGAAATGCAGTCATCGGAATTATCCACACAAATGGTTGGAGGGATATGGTGGAGGCCCTTATTGGGATCCGCCCCCCTCACTTCCTGAGGCAGTGAAGGACAGGAAGACCTCAGGTGTCAGCTCGGCTTGGTTGAGGGAGCATTTCAACCATTGTCCTGCAGAAGCCGATGGGGCGGCGGTCGAGCGGCACGCTCGGGTTTGGTTGTGGCACCTGTTTGGAGGATTCCTGTTCCCAGATGGCAGCGGGAACACAATATCATGGATGACCCTCCCAATACTTGGGCAGCAGTGGGAGATGATTGGCACATACAGCTGGGGTCGGCGACACTAGGGTGGATGTACCGACAGCTTTGTGATGCATGTAGGCGTGTGGGTGGTGATGCTAACCTTGGTGGTTGTGCCTACTTGCTCTAGATTTGGATTTGGTAGAGGTTTCCGGTGGGTAGGCCTTACCGTGGCCCAATTGAGGTAAGTTAGTAGTCCCTTTCGCAACGTTTCTTTGTTCTTCGATAATTGGATTATGTAACTCGTGACATCTTGATAATGAGGCATGGCCGCACGCAGACACGGAATTGAGGCCGACAGTGGCCTTTTGCTGAAAAAATGTTGGGGGCGGTTAGAGGGGATCCGTTGCGTCGATACATGTGTTACATGGATGACCTAGATTGCATCACACAAAATCAGGTATTACTATTGACATCTCAACTTGGTGCATAATTGAACTTTTTAATTCCTAGCACTAATCAGTATTACTTGTTTAGATATTTTGGATGCCCTACAACAGAGACGAGCTGGAGGACCTTCACTTGAGCGAGTTGTGCACACGAGATGCTTAGCTGTGGAGGAGTGGCGTGCCTTTGATATTTTTCTTTGTTGTTGAGCTTCACTTGCCTCACCATGTCAAGAGACAGTTCTGGAGACTACAAGACTTCCCGCCGGAGCCTATTTCCACTTCACAAGCTTTACATAAGTATGTATATTGAGGTCTACCATAATACCATGATTGATTTGATACGTTACCAGCACAATAACATTCCATGTGTTCTATGTCTCTTGCAGTATCGACCGAAAGAAATGGTATTCCGAAAATGACTGGCGAGTGAAACATGCGGCTCGGCTGTTACAATGGGAGCAAAGACAAAGGATGGAACCAACTTCAGGGGCGGTCCATAGGAACAACCATTACAAGGAGTACATACGGTGGTTCCATTCGGTGACAAGAGTTTCAATCAAGCCTCCTCGATCCAACGTCCCTATAGAACAATGGGCCGATACAGATGACGAAGATGATATTGTCGATGAGTACGACGACATCACATGCGTCGGAGTGCAGCCGGAAAGGGCCCCTTTGGAGAACTACATGGTACGATGGCAACTAGTAATTTGGATGCATTTTACTTAATCATTGAGGCATGCTAAAACAATACGAACTCTAATTTCAGGCACAACAGCTAGCACGCCTTGCGAACGAGGCTGGGGTGGCAATTGCACAGGCTAGTGGAGGGGAGATTGGTGGTGGCCACTTACGTGCTTTTGCTGAGGTGAGGGGTCATATCAATGTACCTATTTGTCATCATCTGCCTATTGTTCTCCGGATACGCAATCTCCCTACCGGGACGTGTATTTGGAGAACAACGGGGAGATGCTGCCGAAATTCTATCTCAAATACGGGTAGACCATGGAAACCTACCCCAGCTACGCATCCTCGGGTGGGATTAGGACCTATCTTCACCTATTAGAAAGTAAAGACATCGTGTAGATGCAAATGAATTTTATATTACTTGCTGATATGATAGAGGATGGATGACCGTACGTGGCACGGGTTGGAAACGTGGGGGTGACTTGACTGTGGAATGGATTAACAAGACCGAGGCTTTCTTGGATTGAGCATTTGCAAACCTTAAAGGGGCGAAGACCACTTGGTGCCCTAGCAACAGATGTGGAAATACGCGTCAACATACACGGCAAGACATGACACAACATCTTTGCAACTATGGATTTATGAGAGACTATACCCAGTGGACCTACCATGGTGAAGCCTATCGTATGAGAGATGAGGTCGTCAGACAACGCATTGAGGAGCATGATGCAGATGCCGGGGTAGGAGACATGTTAGATGACTTTCATGAAGCACACTTTGATGAAGAGCGTAGGGAGGACGAGCTAGAGGCAACCGCGAAGGCGTATTACGACATGTTGGCTGCCGCACAACAACCCCTTCACGGGCATACCAAAGATCCACAACTAGATGCCATTGCGCGCCTGATGGCCGTGAAGTCCCAGTTTACCCTGAGTGAGACGCATTTGATATTATGTTGACAGTAATTGGCAGTCTTCTTTCGGAAGGTCACATTCTCCCAAAGAGTATGTATGAGGCACAGAAACTCCTTCGCGCACTTAAGATGCCATATGAGCAGATACATGCGTGCCCCAAGGGATGCATTTTATTTAGGAAAGAGCATGCGGAAGCAAAGTACTGTCCAAAGTGTGAATCCTCTAGGTTTGTGGAGGTAGACTCTGGTGATGGTCATAAGAGGCAGCTCGCGGTCCCCGTGAAAATCCTATGGTACCTTCCGCCTATACTGAGGATCCAACGGTTGTTCATGATCGAGGAATCTGTGAAACAGATGACATGGCACAAAAGGGGAACTCGATATAATCCTGAGAAGCCTGTGCATCCATCCAATGCTGAGTCATGGACCCATTTTGACGGGATTCATCGTGAGAAATCTGAGGAAGCTCGTAATGTACGTGTTGCGCTGGCAACAGATGGCTTCAATCCGTATCGAATATCGGCTGCCCCTTATACTTGTTGGCCCGTATTCGTTATCCCCCTCAATCCCCCCCCCCCCGGCGTCATGTTTCAATGACAGAACATATTCTTGTCATTGATAATTCCTGAACACCCGGGGAATTATATGAGTGTGTACATCGAGCCTCTGATTGATGATTTGGTCCGTGCTTAGGAGGAAGGGGTTTGGACATACGACCGAGCTACAAAGACAAACATCATAATGTATGTTTGGTACCACTACTCTCTACATGACTTGCCGGCATATGGGATACTCTGCGGTTGGTGTGTTCATGGGAAGCTCCCTTTCCCGGTATGCAAGGCACCGCTGAAGTTCATTTGGTTGAGGAAGGGTGGCAAGTATTCTTCATTTGACAAACATCGACAATTCCTCCCTCTTAATCATCCATTTAGATGAGATAAGAAGAACTTTACGAAAGGTGTCAAAGTTACAGACCCTCCACCACAGATGATGACAGATCGCAAGGTTCGTGCTTAATTAGACGCTCTCGTGCTCAATGAAGAAGGAGATGGTTTTGTGTGATATGGTGAGAAACATGCCTGGGCGCAGAAGTCGGGCTTGTGGAGGCTCCCCTATATCGATGACCTTCTTCTTCGACAAAACATTGATATGATGCACTCCGAAAGAATGTCGCGGAGGCACTGTGGGGAACAATCATGGACATTGCAGATAAGACAAAAGACAACGTTAAGGCTAGAGTGGATCAAACAATGTTATGCGATAGACCAAAGCTAGACATGATGCCTCCCAGAACCGGCAAGTCATGGAGAAAGCCGAAGGCCGATTTCGTCCTGACGAGGGCCCAAAGGAGAGAAGTACTAGAATGGTTTCAAACCCTAATATTCCTTGATGGGTATGCAGTGAATCTGAGGAGGGGAGTGAACTTGTCCACTATGCGAATCAACAGTCTCAAGAGTCACGACTACCACATATGGATCGAGCGGCTTCTTCCGGTGATGATTCGAGACTATGTCCCAGATCATGTCTGGCAAGTGCTGGCAGAGTTAAGCTTTTTCTTCCGATAGCTTTGTGCTAAGGAGTTATCTCCGATAGTGATTGAAGAAATGGAAAGATTGGCGCCTGTGTTGCTATGTAAGTTGGAGAAGATCTTTCCACCTGGCTTCTTCAATCTGATGCAGCATATGAGAGATGTCAACAGGTTCTTCGAACTAAATGTAAAATAAATGTAAAATTGAAGCTTCCATCGTAGAGGCATACATTCTGGAAGAGGTGTCAAACTTCACATCAAAATACTATACTGACAACCTCCGTAGCGTGCATAATCCACCCTCTCATTACAATGCTGGAAGATGAATCGAACCTCAACCTTTTCTTAGGGCAACTCAGAAGTGCAAATGATGCGACCATCAAGACCTTGAATCTGGAAGAGTGGCGCATTATCGTGCTATATGTGCTGACCAACTGTACATACAATAAGTTCTCAACAAACATTTTGTTCTTGAGTACTCCCTCTTCTGCATCCAAACCCATTCTTCCTCTTTGGTACAGGGAATTTCATATGCAGTTCTGGCATTCATCAAGGGCACCTACTTGGCAAGAAGCTGATACCCTTCTAAGACATGGTGCGGGAAATGGAAGTCCTGATTTCATTTCTTGGTTCAAACAGAAGGTAATGGGCAATTTAGCTCGTTCGTGGTTTGAGATTATAAGTTTCTCATACGCGCGAATAATATGAAATTCTGTCCTGCTTGACCTTGCAGGGCCAATCTGATGTGTTGATGAGTGCCGAGTTGCGACAGGTTGCCAATGGTTGTGCCTATAGGGTCAAATCATTTGGCGCTTATGACGTGAATGGATATCGCTTTCACACAACAAGGCACGAGCAGAGTCGACCCAATCGAAGAACCACAAATACCGGTGTTTTTACTCCGGGCGACGATGGGCTCGATTACTATGAAAGAATCAAAGAAATATACGAACTCATGTTTCATGGGTTGAAACCGCTAAAACCTGTTATATTCAAATTCCATTGGTTTGATCCTCAAGCCGTGACATGAACCCCGAATCTTGGGCTAGTCGAAATTCGACAGTCGTCCATGTTCCCAGAAGACGATGTCTACGTTGTGGCTCAACAAGCTACACAAGTTTATTATCTCTCATACCCGTGCCAATCCGACAACCGTCTCAAGGGTTGGGATGTTGTGCATGAGGTATCACCACACGGTAAACTGCATGTCCCAAGTAATGAAGATTACAACATAGACCCAAACACATATGCCGGAGACTTAACCGAGGTGATCGGAATGGAAGTCAAAAATGAAAGGCCTGCTCAAGAGGATGCCGGGGATGAGGTTCATAATTTGAAGGACATCGAATTACTTGAGCGATTATGTTTAGGCGATGAAAGTGATGATGACAACGTTCCTTCTGTAGAGCATGACGTTGATTATATCGACATGCGTGATAGCGATGATGAGACATATGATCCAGCTAATCCCGATCATGATGTGTATTTCTAATACATGTATGATCCGTACTAATTAATTTACTAGCTGTAATGATATATTGTTTCCAATTGTGTTTTATTCATTTTACTAGTTGTACTACCTTATTTATTTTAATTATATTTATAATACATGTACTGATTGGTTTACTATTTTCAATTGCAGGTGATTGATCAAAGATGGTGGGCCGCGGCGGAGGTGTGATGAGGTCGCTCACGGACGTGATCGGCAGAGTTAGCGGGAGAGGTGATTCCTCCCAGGGGACTCGAGGGAAAGGCAAGGGAAAAAGAAGGGGTGAAGCAAGTTCATCGACGCCTGCAGTAGCTGAGGACTCCGGCACGGATCGAGAGAGGAGGGGGAGGAGGGGGACTCGCAGGAGGTCACCCTCGCCTGTAGCTTCCCCATCCGCATCTGAGGAGGAGGAAGAGGAGGACGCGATACCTGAGGCGCGCGCCTTTGGTGAGGAGGAGGAGGAGGAGGAGGAGGAGGAGGAGGAGGAGGAGGAGCTGGAGAACCAAGAGCAGCAGCAGCAGGAGGAGGAGGAGGAGGAGGAGGCGTAGCCAGGCGCCATACCTCGTGTCTTGTTGCTGAGGCCCCTCGAGGCTCCCGGAGCGACCTATACCTTTGGAGAGATGGCCGATTATTCGACCCGACGGGAAAAGGTAACTAACTTTGGATGTTATCAATAGTTTTTCTTTTCATATGTTCAAAATAACAATTGAAACTAACAATTTATCTTAGTCTCTTGGGCAGGAACTTTGTGATCGTCACTCCAGGTGCTCACGCACGCATCCCCAATGGCATCCTGGGGCTGCTATGCAAGCTACACTACCCTAGCCTGATCCAGGTTAGCGGGCGACTTCAGCCGGTGTCCACGTGGGAGCACTACGTCGCCTCGCCTGATGCACCAGATCGGGAAGGGAGGTTGTTTGCGAACAAGGCGTAGCGGGTGGTGAACAAACTGTGGGTAAGTCTACCTCGCACTACATATGTCACATCGCATTCATCGGATATTGTTGAAATAATGACATCGCGTATATGTGCAGGATTTCTACAGATGCGAGGAGGGACAGCTGCAAAGGGCGCTCGAGGTGGCACACACAACCTGTTACAAGCTGGTGGAGGATATGCGTTACGAGGCGCGCGTCCAGGCTGTGATAGACTACATGAATAGATTCGAAGGACAGAAGGTTAAGAAAGAGCAGACGAGAAACATGAGGCTGACCTGAGATCAATTTCTGCAGGTAAGTATACAACATTTGATCTTTTCTGAGATGAAGTACTCCCTATTTGATCTCCTTATATGTCATGTACTTAATGACGTGCAGGTGCCTCCGTGGTGGTTAGCCGAGAATACTCAGTGCTGGGAAATGATTGTGGACAAGTGGTGCGCCGAGGGTTGGGTGGAGATGCACAACGCTTGCCGGCAGCGGCGTTTGATGATGCCAGGTGCACCGCACCATCGAGGCAACCGTCACCTCGGCGAGTACACGACTAGATGGGTATGTGAATTCATTTCTTTCTTGTAATGCTCAATTCTTCATAATTTCTAATCATCTATTTTTTTCACAGTCGGCGGCACATGGTGGCCAGCCTTTGTCCCCGCTCCAGGCTTGGGCGTGTGCACATAAGGGGAAGGCGACGTCGGACGTCACCTACAACCCGGATGACCCGCCCGAGGCATACAGCAATGCGACCATCCACAGCCGCCTCAGTGACTACAGCTCAATGGCCAGGGAGGTCAATGGGCTAGAGTTTGATACGAGCACGCAGCCCATTGATGGGGAAGTCGTCATGAGGGTGGGAGGAGGCAAGAAGCATGGACAGTACTATATTGGCGACAACGTAATCGACTCAGCTAGTACTCCCACACTCCTGCAACTTCGAGCTCGGAGCACCAACTCAAGCCCAGCCATACATCAACGGCCAGCCACTACACAGGTCCAGATGGAGGCACTTCAAGTTATTTCTGTTATATCTAACGTACATTGATTCTTACATGCCGTGTATTTTGTATTCTAACTCCTGGGATCAAATATTGTAGGCCTGGATGGAAGCAGAATTTAAAGCACGGGAGGAGCAGATGGAGGCGAGGTGGCAGGCCGAGCGGGAGAGGATGGAGCAAGAGTTTCAACGGAGGCACGAGGCCGAACGCCAGAAATTGGAGCAGGCGCTTCAGTACATGCAAAGTCTAGGCGTGGCGATAGGTCATTCGCCGCCATCATTCATTCCACCTCCAGCTCGCGCATCTACTCCTGTGAGTGACAGGACAATCTTGCCCTTTCATTTTCAATAGTGACTTAGCAATTTGAATTACGGATAAAGCTACAATGACTTAGAACTAATGACTTATGATACAACTACAATGACTTAGTTCAAATGTTCCTAACACATGCAATATCTACACCTATGTGCAGAATCAATCGGCGGCATCCAATGATGGGCCAGTCAATTCAGACATATCGCCTCAGTACCCGCCTCAGTGGGGGCCTCAGTTGCCATGGCCGCAGTGGTCACCTGCGCCGTGGTCGCAGCAGCCGCCCCCACCCCCGCCGCCCCCGCCGGCCGAGTGAGTTGTATGGACTTGTATATGCACGCTTTGTATTTGGACTTGTATGGACTAGTACGGACTTGTACGGACTTGTGATTGAATGAGTTTAGTTGTATTTATGGATTACTTGCCTGTGATGCTTATTGCGATGCCCGAAATGCCTGTAATGTTTATTGTGATATATATGAAATGTCTGTAATGTGCAATATTTGATTGGGGTACCATATACATGATTGTATAATTAAAATAGGAATGTTACTGGGGTTTTGCCGTGTGTTATTACCCAGGCACACGGCAAACTGACCATTGTTTGTCGTGTGTCGGGCCCCGGCACATGGCAAAGAGGTGCCTTTGCCGTGTGCCAGGTCAGCCAGGCACACGGCAAAGGCGCCGTCACCGTGACCGACCGTTAGGCCATCTTTTTTTTTACCGTGGGCCTAACAAGCACACGGCAAAGGCTTTGCCATGTGCCAAAAAACGTCCCATGGCAAACAACCCTTTGCCGAGCTGTGTTTGCCGTGTGGCCTTTGCCGTGTGCAACACACGGCAAAGCCTTTGCCCTATGCAAACAGGGCTTTTGTCGTGTGTCCCTGGCACACGACAAATTAGCAGAATGCCGTAGTGATATATGGCTTATTGTTGGTTTTGAGTTTGATAGCCCGCGTTTGACCTGCCCCAAGAGAGCTGTGAACTGAGAGAAAAATGCTATTGTCCTTCGGTCTAGATGGTAGACATCTTGTTAGGTTCATGATCCTACATAATAGGCCATGACCTACATATGCAGAAGACACTATCGGAAACAGCTCAGTTGCCGTGTGCCAGAGTGTTTGCAATGTGCTATTTATCGGACACACTGTAAACAGCCTACTTGCCGTGTGCCCACGAGAAAGCACACGGCACAGGCTAGGCACACGGCAAACAGCCAATTTGTCATGTACCGCGACAAACAACACACAACAAACATGCGGCACACGGCAAACTTCAGCAATTTGCCGTGTGTCTAACGTCTGACACACGGCATAAACAAGGCACACGGCAAACCTCAACAATTTGCCGTGTGCCTAACGTCTAGCACACGGCAAACACTCTTGCAAATGTTCTGGCACATGGCAAACATTCTGAGTGAATCCATAAGAAGAAGTAGGCGCCTATAACAAGCAAAGCTTATTAGGTAAACCTATGCTACATGAGCGGACCTAGGGCCCGGCTGTCACGACCCAAAATTTTAAACATGATTAAAACTTTAAAAAAATTCATTATGAGCATCATTAAAGCATAATGAAGCATCGTGAACATTGTTTGCATAAGTTTGTTTATTTATTTTATCTTGTGTGAATGTGTGGTTGTGAAAAAAGTTTAGTTTTTGCTGTACAACTGTGACCTCAAAAATTTTAGTCAATTACTATATTTCAAATGGTGAATATTTCAAATGGTGAATTTAAAGTATTTTTCAGGATCTCATGTCACCAAAACCGAGCCATAAAAATCTTGGGAATTTTGAAAACTGCTATTTTGTTTTAATTTCTGCGACCAATCTACAAAATATTTTTGAGTGATTCTTATTGCATTGTGTTCCTTGTGTGTTTGTCTACCTCCAGTTAAATTTTGGTGTATTTTTAACCGAGAAAGACCTTACTTTTGTTATTTTTAAGTTCAATGGCCGTTTCACCTCTTCCCCTTCGTCCCAGGCCCACCCGTCAGCCCCTTCTCCTTCCTCCGTCTTCTCTCTCCCTTGGCTGTTGGGCGAGCAGAAGCTGCGTGCCACGTTGTCGTGCCTCACTGGCCGGCGAAGCTCCGGGCACGCGAAATCCCATCCATGCCCCCGCTCCGCTCCTCCTTTTAAGCCCGTTCACGGCCTCCCCAAACTCTAGCTTCCTCCTCTTCTACCATTACAGCCGCCACCTCCTTCTTCCCCAAATCCGGCCATCTTTGATTCGCCTCCTCCGTGAGCTCCGCCTCAATTCCTCGCGGCTGCGGCCTCCCCTCGCCCTTCTTGAACGATTCCGGTCCTCACCCTCTGTTTTCAATCGCCGTACAGGGTCCCCGGCGAGCTCCTCCGCCCGCCGCTACCTCTATCCGCCGGGCTGCTTCTTCATCACCGTTCTCCGCCATCCGTGCCGCCGGTGAGCCTCGCCGCGACCTCCCACGGCCCGTGCGCGCGCTCGCCCGGTCCTGCCCCCTCTGTTCGGCTCGCCGCTCGGCCGCGCCACGCCCGCGCCGGCCGCGCCTCGCGCGCCCCTGCAGCGGGTCAAGGCCTCTGGCCCGCCTTGACCCATCCTGGGTCCGCTCCGCCCCGTGGGCCCGCTGGTCAACGGCTCGGGTGGGTCTAGGGTTGTGCTGATCTGCTGTTTTAGGGCGTTTTGTAGATCTGAAATCCTGTACATCTCAAAAAATTTTGTATCTTGTTTTGTTGGATTCCTGTGTTGTAGATCTACCTAAAAAAAATATGGTTGTGCATGTTTTTGTCACAGTAATTTTTTTTTGATTTATGGTTGTAAAAGTGATTTAAATATGTATTTGTTTCCCAGCAGCCCTTGTTAAATGTGCTATCTTGTGGTGCAGCTTGTTCTAGTGAATCTTTAAAGTTTGATAGGTTTTTAGTGTGATTTTCTCTGCCTGTAAATTTGTTTAATTCATAACTTTTGTTTGAAAAATGATAAAATGGAAAAACTTGTTTGGTTAGTTTTCTATACATGTCTAGTTCGTCTGGTAATTTTATGAGATTTGTTTAAAGTTTTTTGCATGTCTTTTCTGATTTAACTTGTTTAGAGTAGCTGAAAATTATAATTTTCATAAGTAATTCTGTAAAGTGTCTTTTGCTGCAAATCCAACTCTTATAGTTTTGTTTTGATGTTCTATGTATACTGGAATTTAATCATGATTTATTCTTGCTGTATAAATTTCTGGTGGATTTTTCGTACTTAAGTGCTAGTGATGCTTGGTTATTTTGTTAGTAGCTTGTATTGTGTATCCATGGTTGTTGCGCCATTTATTCTTCTTTGCATATCCTTTCATGCAAACCAAAGCATCATACTAATTCATGCACCTATACCAAAACCTCGGAGAACGAGCCCGCTAAGCCCACCGAAATCATTGAGCCCGAGCCTGGCGTAGAGTTTGTGGTTGAGCCGAAGAGAACCAAGGCAAGCAGCTAAGCATGATTCCTTGACCCGTCTAAATTGGTTTAATACCAGTTATCTCACTTGGATATTTATAGTTATAATATATATGTTTATCTATTGCATTGTTGATTCTACTTTTATGCATTTACCTTCCTTATTTTATATATCCATATCCTTGCCACATGTAGTTATTTAGTAACTAATAAATTGATTAGATGCTTAGCCATGCTTAGAGTCGATTTATATCTTGTAAGAAAATTTTGGTATAGGATCACACTATGCTCACTTGGTTATCCTTGATCGCCCGGTCGGTTTAGAATGTTTGACGGATCGGTGATGATAATGTTGGTAAAGGTATCGAGGTTTGGCCGGAATGGTAGGGCTTAGAGAAAGGAGTCTTGGAGGCATAGTTCGCTTGAACCGATTAAGGACCCTCCATGGATGATCTTGGCTTTGAGCATTTTATTGTGCTACCACATATCCAAATAAATGGTAAGGATGAGCCCATTACCTTCTTTGACTTGGTCGTTGATGCACGGTCCTAGATGCGTGGCCAAGAGGCTATGTAGAGAGGCTTAGGGATGTCCCTAGTGGACCTAGGTGGCTTTCCGCATAAGCTAGGCGTGATGTTCAATGATCGGGGCTTGTTGGGAACGGTTGACGCGAGTACCCCCTCATCCAATGTGATCGGTTGGGTGAGTCGCATGGTCCTTGCGTCGTGTGGGTAAAGTAGCACACCCTTGCAAGGTTTTTAAACAATTCGAATTGCCGAGCTCTCGGATATGAGCAAGCTCTTTGTCCCATGAATTCCCGTAGAATTAGTGTGTGTTGGTAATGGTTTCATGTCACTAAGTTACTTTACTTGTTCCTTGGTTAATCAACTAAAATTTGTGTTGGATTGGGCAAGATGATTAATTTTGACTAGAGAGCTAGTGTTGGCCTAGGATGCTCATACTTATGCAATAATAACTTAACCCTAAAGCCTCTATTTGAGCCTCATGCATACTCTTTATTTACTTAAACGCATAAGACTTGCGAGTACCTTTTGTACTCATGTTGCTTTTGTTAACTAAGTTGCAGGTGAGCCGGAGTTTGTTGTGGCCGCAATGGTGCCCTTGAGCAAGATGCCATTGCCTTGTTGCGCTTTTAACTTTTTATCCACTGCGTAGTATATCTTTTGTGAGGGCATGATGAAACACTAAACTTTAAATTCATATCTCTTTTAATGTCATTCGTGAGCCCAAGGCTTGTAAGGAGTCGTGAAACATTTAATTTCAGTTTTGAACCCTCCTATGTTGAATCTAAATGCTGAACTCTTGTAATGTTCAAAATTGTTCTTTATGGTTCATCGGCAATGTATATATTTGTGAACGGTATGTGTATACTTGATCTTGGGCATGTTGTTGAACACATATCGGGACTACCGGGTTTGATATCGTTTTAGACGAATGACGTGTCGGTTGTTAACGTCTTGAGATGTGTATTAACACGTGGTACGCTCTCGAACGAGCATGTGTTAGCTCTCATCTTAAAGATAATAACCGGCGGTTTGTCTAAAATAGTGTCAAATTGGACGGTTCTCGCACCGGCGACCTGGCCACCCGCCTCGCTAGGATCCATCGCCGCTGTTACAATGGCAGCTAGACGTTCAAACTTGACCGGCTGCGTTTGAAAGGGCACTCGTGCTGGAAGTGGAAAGAGATCGCCCGAACTCTAATCTATCTCTAGGTCCGCCGGCCACTGCTATGCTCTGACTAACTTGTGGCGTGAATCAATCATTGGCCTAACTTTGCCAATTTTAACGGTAGAGTCAATTTTAAGCAGTCTAAAATCGATCAGCTGGCTTTAATTAGTTGTGACTCGACGTTTCCTGAGAAACCTGTTCATACTAATCATGGTGATGCGGGCGCTGTTGATCAGTTGATGTTGCTGTCCAGGTGCAGGATCAGTCGTAGCAGTCAAGGAACACACGACACGACATCCTCAATTTCTTGGGCCCGTGGAGTACCCCGAGCTTGTTTGGAATTACGAAGCAAATTAAGATCGACGGAAGATGCGTGCGTGTCTGCGGATACGTTTTGCTGTTTGGATTACCCCGCAAGCCATGCATGGCGCGAGCGGCGGATGACGGCCGTGCACATGTGCTCGACCGCTTCCTTCAGCTAGATGCCTCGTCAGATTCCCTAGCTTTGTTCAAAAAACTAATCTCCCAGCCGCCAATCGATCGCAAGGCAAATTAAAGCTAGGAATGGTACGGTAGCCTATATATACATCCGGCCAATTCATCCCCACAATCATCAGAACCAGATCGATTTCCACACACACAGAGAGAGAGATCAAGACGCTGTATCAAGTATCAATCATTCAAAGCAATTCAGATCGCCACCTCCTGCAATTTGCAAATCGACTACTGGTATGGCAGCAGTTAGAGCTTTCGCAGTCGCGGCCGTGCTGCTCGCACTCGGCTGGATGCTCGCCGCGGCCGCGGACAACGTCACGACCAGCTTGTCGTCGTCTCCGGCGCCGGCGCCGGCGCCGGTCGTGTGGCAGAGGGGGCACGCGACGTTCTACGGCGGAGCAGACGCCTCCGGGACCATGGGTAACTGACCCGATTTTGCTTCATCTAGCTGCTTCGATTCTACATTCATACATGTGTCTGCAGAGCAGACCGCTGATGATGGCGTGCGTGTGTAAATGGCAGGTGGCGCGTGCGGGTACGGCAACCTCTACTCGCAGGGCTACGGGGCGCGCACGGCGGCGCTCAGCACGGTGCTCTTCCGCGACGGCGCTTCCTGCGGGCAGTGCTACAAGATCGCGTGCGACCGCAAGACGGACCCGACGTGGTGCCGGCCCGGCGTCACGGTCACCATCACCGCCACCAACTTCTGCCCGCCCAACTGGGAGCTCCCCGACGGCGGGTGGTGCAACGCGGCGCGGCCCCACTTCGACATGGCGCAGCCGGCGTGGGAGAAGATCGGCGCCGACACCCGCGCGGGCATCATCCCCGTCATCTACCAGAGGGTCCCGTGCGTGAGGAGGGGCGGGGTGAGGTTCGCCATCAACGGCCACGACTACTTCAACCTGGTGCTCGTGACCAACGTGGCCGCGGCGGGCTCCATCAAGTCCATGGACGTCAGGAGCTCCGACTCGGCCGACTGGCAGCCGATGGCGCGGAACTGGGGCGCCAACTGGCACTCCCTGGCGTACCTCAACGGGAAGAGGCTCTCGTTCAGGGTGACCATAACGGATGGGCAAACCCTGGAGTTCACGAACGTGGTGCCGCCTGGATGGACGTTCGGCCTCACATTCGCAAGCAACTTGCAGTTCAAATAAGAAATTCAAGGGGATTTACCGCGCGCTATTATCGATGATCTGTGGGAATCGGATCCATATGCACTGTGAAAAAAAATGGTCAAGTTGCTCACGATGTACACTACTTGCATGAGACGACATTGGCATCGTGCTGTGTGTATATACCAATTGCAGAGTTGTATTACTGTAACTCTGGTTTTATTTATTTTTTATTGTATATATATATATATATATATATATATATAATTCTAATATATATATAAAGATGTATGTGCTAATCACTATTTTGTATTTGCATCGGCCTCACATTCTAATGTATATATATTTATTTTTTATTGTACATATATATTTATTGTGCTAATCACTATTTCTTTTTTATGCTTTCACTCAGTGTAGAAAAAGATAATTTGACCGACATTATCTGCGTCCTGCTCGTTACATATCCGTGGACGATCCCCATTTCTATTTGCATCTAACACAATCCGTGTCTGACTTTGAACTTGGAGACAAAATATGAGACAGGATATGGAATCAGTGATGTCCATCCACATCCTATCCATTTTCACCCCTAGTCTTTGTAGCATCTCTTTCTTGCTGTCTTAAAATCTTTCGTCTTGCTGCCTCTCCTTAAAAAAAAAGAACTGTATGTTTGGCATCAATATCTAAGATTACTAAAGGGCATAATTATCCTAATCTTGCCCAACATCTGGTGATGCTAGCGGTGCAGTTTTCCAGGATCCGACGGATTCCTTCATCGTTGTACTGATCAATCTGATTTATTTTAAGTCGAAGTTTGTTTAATTTCTCGAGAAGCTATTCAAGCCAATCAATCATTACACGCTGACGGGCGCCGTTGATGTTGCGGTCCAGGTGCAGAACCACTCCGACTTATTAAGCAACACACGACATCCCCTAATTTCTTGGTCAGAGTACCCTGAACATAACCGGCATAGAAATCCGTTTCATTTTTCGCCTCCGAAAGTCAAGCAACCCGCATCAACAATCCTCTGCAAAAGAGGAAAACTGAAGCATGCGGCTACATTTTCCGCTCTGGATTACGCCGTAAGCCATGCACAGTGCGGCGAATGATGGCCGTGCACATGTCCCCGACTCGCTTCATCCTTCATCACCTGGCTAGCTGCCTCGTCTGAATCCTTCCTTTGTTTGCCGAGTGCAATCCACCAGGCATTCGGCAAACAACCAATTTTCCGTGTGTAGCAAGAAAAATACACGGCAAATAACACACACTCGGTAAAAAAATGCTTTGCCGAGTGCTGTCAAGAGGGCACTCGACAAAACAATCATTTGCCGAGAATCTGCCCCAAAACACTCAGCAAACAAACGTCACGTGCGGCCCACGTGTATAGGGCATGAGGCGGCCGTCAGTGGGGCGCCGGCGTTAGCGTTTCGCCGAGTGTCCGTTAGTGACACTCGGCAAACTGAGCACTTTGCCGAGTGTATTTCTAGAAACACTCGGCAAAGGTTAGATTTTGCCGAGTGTTTGCACCGGCTCTCGGTAAACAGAACAAAAAAAATTCTCCTCTTCCCTCCAAATTTTTTCTGCTATCCACATATTGTACATTCTACATGATGTTAAAATTTGGTATATATTTCAATTTATTTGCTATATTTAGTGAATTTATTATATTAAAAGGATTTTTTAGGGATAAGTCAATTTTGAACTGCAAGTGACTCGAATAATAAAATTTAATGAATGAAAAAATGATATTCATGTTACTGAGTCCAATGTGAGGCCTTATCGAGGAAATGAAAACAAATCGTGAAAATCTTGTTCACGAAACATGATCATGAACGTGTGGCCGAATAGTTTTTAAATTCTATAAAAAGCAAATGAAGTCTGAAAATCATGAGATTTGTCATGATATCATGATATCATACGTCAAGTATGCAGTAAAAAATTGAAAAGCTTTAGGACAAATTGCCATGTGCATTGCTCACAAATCAAAGCATCTCCGAAGAAGAACAATATAGTTCGAAAGGATTTCTTAAGATTTGGACACAAAGTGACGTTCGAATTGGAGTTTGACTTCAAACTTTTTGTATAAGCAATACACATCATTAATTGTTTCATGTGAAACTTTGGTTATTTTCCGGACTCGTTTCAATTTTTTTTGTAGTTATAGTGGTTGAATTCATATAAATTGAAATTAAGCTATAACTGCATGAAATAATAAAAGATTTTTTGTTGCAACCTCAAATATGAAGCGTTGAGTGAATTTAGCTTGGTATTGTAAAAGTACATTCGAAGAAATTTAGTACAACACGTTATGAAAAATTGTTAATTGATATAAGTTTAATTTGAGCTATAACTACATAAAATAATGAGTTTTTTTTCATAGAAGCACTCAATATGAATTATTGAGTGAATTTGGCAAGATATTTTCGATGTACATTTGAAAAAATTTAGTAAACAAGTAATGCAAATGATACAGGGAGAAAAAAGAAAAAAAAAGAGGTTTGCCGAGTGCTGTATTGCGCACACTCGGTAAACTCTTGCTTTGCAGAGTGCCAGATCGGCGACACTCGGCAAAACCGTTCTTTGCCGAGTGCCGGATCACGGGCACTCGGCAAAGCGAGCTCCACCTCCCCCCAAAAAAAAATTTAACAGTCCGGCTCACCACACACATGCACACCACACACACTTCCTCCGCCGCCGCGCCGTCTCGCCGCCGGTCCCCGTCGTCGTGGGCTCGCCGCTGTGCCCTGGCCGCGCCCGTGGCCGCCTCCCATCCACGCCTCTGCCCACGCCCCCTCCTCCACCCACGCCCCCAGCGCCGCTGCCCGCGCCACCCCCGCAGCTCCCTCGCTGCCGACCCTTGCAGGTGCCTCGTCGTTGGTCCTCCGTGGCTTCCTGGCTGCCGGCCAGTGGCTGCCTCGCCGGCACCCCACCCCCCTTGCGGCTGCTGCGCCGCTCGCACCGGCGCCCTCCCCCGCGGCAGCTGCGCAGCCCGCGCCGGCCCCCACATCCGTCCGTGGAAGAGGAGGAGTAGAGGGGTAGGAGAAGGAAGAAGAGAAGCAGGAGAGGAAGAGGAGAAGAGGAGGAGCATAGGAGGAGAAGAAGGAAGAAGAGGAGGAGGTAGACCGCTGCCGTGGGAGAACAACGCTGAACCTGTGCCTGAACGACGACGACGACGAAGCCGCTTGGCACGGCACAACACCGCTCTCGCCTGTGTCACCTCGTCACAGCGCCGAGCTTTTTCATCCGCAAACCTGTCCGGTGAGACCGCTACCACCATCTCAAATTTCGTACCATGTTCGTAGATCACATAACCCAGTTAGGCGTCTACCATTCGAAAGAGATACGGTTGGAAATATGCAGTTCTTTGCATATCTCTAAATGTATCTGTTTCGAATTGTCCACGATTTTCGGATAGCCCGAGGATGCGTAGATGTGGTTAGTTTCCATGCTTTACTCCAATCCGAGACAGAGTTCCGGCATCATCTCCCTGTTGTTCTCCAGATACACAATCTCCTTGCCAGGACGTGTATTTGGAGAACAACGGGGAGGTGCTGCTAAAATTCTATCTCGGATAGGAGTAGAGCATGGAAACTAATCTCATCTACGCATCTTCGGGTGGGATTAGGACCTATCTTCACCTATTAGACAGTATAGATATCGTGTAGATGCAAATGTTTTTTATATTACTCACTGATATGTTAGAGGATGGATGGCCGTGAGTGGATGTACACGGGCCGCTCAAGTCAGTGTGATTTCACCGATGAATGGATTGAGAAGACCAATGCTTTCTTGAATGAAGCATTTGCCAAGGTTAAAGGAGCGCGTGTCACTTGGTGTCCCTGCAGCAGATGTGCAAACATGCGTCGACAAACAAAGGAGGTCATGGGCAAACATCTTTGCAAGAATGGATTTACGGCAGACTATACCCGGTGGATCTACCACGGTGAAGCCGATCGTATGAGAGACGAGGTCGTGAGACAACGCGTAGAGGATTATGATGATGATGCCGGGGTAGGAGACATGTTAAATGATTATCATGAAGCACACTTCGATGAAGGATGTAGGGAGGAGCAGCCAGAGGCAACCGCAAAGGCCTATTACGATATGTTGTCTGCGGCACATCAACCCGTTCACGGGCATACTCAGGTTTTTCAATTGGATGTCATTGCGCGCCTAATGGCCGTAAAGTCACAGTTTAGCCTGAGTTGAGACGCCTTCGATGTTATGTTGATAGTTTTTGGAAGTCTGCTTCTGGAAGGTCACATTCTGCCAAAGAGCATGTATGAGGCACAAAAACATCTTCGTGCACTTAAGATGCCATACGAGCACATACACGCTTGTCCGAAGGGGTGCATCTTATTTAGGAAAGAACATGCGGAAGCAAACTGTCGTTGTCAAGATTGGTGGATCAAGACTTAGACTAGTAAATTTCTTTTATGCGCGTACGGCTCCGGATGGTTGCGCGGGTGACACGGGATTTAGACTGGTTCGGGCAAGAAGAAGCCCTACGTCCAGTATGGGGAGCTGCTCGTGTTGCCCACGCGGGTTCTGTAGTAGGGGTTACAGAAGGGCGAGAGAGGGAACCGGTCCCAAGTCTCTTGGGTGTGCACTGAAGCTCTAATGGTGGGAGTGTGTTCTTCTCGCCGGGGAAGAAGAAGCACCAGCGAGCGAGTGTGAGAGTCTAAATTTCTGCGCCCCCCCCCCCCCCCCCCCCCCGCCCGTCTCTCGGCCCCCGGCCTTTCCTTTATAGTACAAGAGGGGCGACCGGATTACAGGTGAGACGGGCGAAGGGGGAGAGAGAGAGAGAGAGAGAGAGAGAGAGAGAGAGAAAGCGCAGGGTCCAAGGGGAAGATTCGAGCCCCCTGGACGCCACGGCCGGCTTCAGCTTTCGGCCTCGTCAGACGGCTTCCTCCGATCTTGTCGCTGATCTCCTCGGGGGCCGGTGCCGGCGGGCATGCGTGATGATCGCGCTGGTCGTGGCCTCCGTCCCGTCGCGGCAGACGGCTGCCCCGGTTATCCTGCTGCTGACAGCCTGCGCGGTGCGGGCGTCCCGTCCCTGTCGCCGGATTTGCGGGGCGCGAGGACGGGTAGGTGGGTGCGAAGACGGTCAGGCGTGCGCGGGGACGGTCAGGCGTGCTCCTGTGCCAGGCGATGCAGCTCACGAGTGCCTGGTGGTGAATCAGCGAAGATCGTGCCACGGTGGCGTGCGCCGCGCGGTCTCGTGTGGGTGGTTGTGACCAGTCACGTCGAGGGCGTGGGCGCCTTTCTGTGCGCCAGAGCTATGGCGCATTTATGGCAAGACCAGCAGGGGGCCCACGAGACCCGCGCTCGCATCTTCCGGCCTGCGCCCGAGGCTGACACTCGCCCGGCGGGCCCGGGTGAGTCCGACCCTCTACGCCCCGGGTCGGGCGAGGCGGACCCTTGTGGCGAGGGGTCGGGCGAGGCGGAGCCCGGCCGTCGGGGGGTCGGGAGCATCCGACCCTGAAGGACTTGGTCGGGCGAAGCGAAGCACTTCCCTCCCACGTTGGGCTGACGGCGGTTGCTGTCGCCGCAGGTGGGCTCGGGCCTCCATGATCGTCGCCGTGATAGTCATTAGGAGATCGTTCACATTTCCCCCTGACAGTAGCCCCCGAGCCTGTGGTGGAGCAGGGACGCTCCTCCAGCGGTTGTTATCGTCGTTCCTCGGGAATTTTTGCTCGTCGTGCGAGCTGTGGTTGACCAGGGACGGGAAGCACTGTGACTGTCTTGACATGAGGGGATTCTTGCCGTTCCAGAGGACGCCCTCCATCTGGAGGCCTTAGGTTGTGACCATCCGTGTGGTCACTAGTTGCGAAGCTAGCCCCCGAGCCCCCGCGCGTTGCAGGAGACCGGTCGGGAGGCCAGATCGACTTTTAAATGTTACCCCTCAAGCATCTGTTCGCTGGGACGGAGGGGGTGAGCCGTGCCACGCTATCCTCGTTGGACGAACCGTGGTGCTCGTTGAGCTACAAACGGGTCGATTCGAGTGGGGTCCCGGTCCCCGTTCGGGGGGGTCCGGCTTGGGCCAAGCTGGTGGCATACCCCAGATTCCGGCCGGCCAGTTCATATAGTTCCCGAGTCCGTTCGATTGGACTCGGTGGCTCGTTGCCTTTCGTCGGAGAAAAACCATAAACTTTGATGCCGGTCGGACTCGAATGTGAGGTCGGGACGCCTTAGGCAGTCGTGTGCCTGGGTGATGGCCGCTAGCGGACCCGTCCCTTCTCACCCCTCGCTCGGGGTCATCCTGGGGCGGCTGTCGAACCCGCGGTGGGCCAGCCTTCGAACCCCTGGATCGTAACGGGCCGTAGGGGCGTTTTTAGCCCCGTATCCCTTCTTACCTTTCTATTGATCTTCGGGCCGGGTGCGGAGGAGATCGTGTGCGCGTACTTCTCGGAAGATGAAGTGGCGGTAGGAGCCGACCCGCGAAACGAGGGGGAGTGGATGTTTTCTGCAGGGTCGTGCGAACGACTTCCAAAAAAAGGGGGGACGGGCGTGACGAGGCGTACCTGGCGCCGTATTAACTGCGATGGGCGCGTCTGTTCCGCTTCCCACGCGTCCTCCTATAAGACGGGGGGCCGCCTCGCCGGTTCCGCCCGCATCCCGCTCCAAATCTTTTCGCCTCCCCTTGCACCTTTTGGTTTCTCGCGCGAGCTGTTCGTCTTCTTCCTCCCAGCGCTCCAGCCCTTCTCGCTTCCCGCCGTCAAGCTTCCCTTCCTCTCGCAATGGCCACTTGGGAGCGCTCCAGCTTTGGCACCTCGCGTGCCGACGGCCCAGTGAGGAAGGGACTCCTCTGCGAGAGGACTGAGAGGGGCGAGTGGCGGTTCCCCGGAGCAGAGGAGGTGCCGAGTCCGCCCGCCGGCTACGTCGTGTCGTTCGCCCACTTCCACGAGAGGGGGTTCGCGACACCGCCGAGCCTCTTCTTCCACGGGTTGCTGCACCATTACGGGCTCGAGCTGCAGCACCTCGATCCCAACGGGATCCAACACATCGCGGCGTTCGTCGCGCTGTGTGAGGGATTCCTGGGCATCGAGCCCAACTTCTCGCTGTGGAAGTATTTCTTCACGGTCAGCCTGTACCATAAGATCGAGAAGAGAGGCGGCCAGCAGCGAACAATCCCGGTGTCGATTGGGTGCGCCGGGATCCACCTTCGCCACACCCGCGCCAAGGAGTATATGGCGATGAAGACCGCGGCGTCCCACAAGGGGTGGCATCAGCAGTGGTTCTATGTAAAGAACTACTCTGAGTCCCCCTTGCCGGAGTTCACCGGCCGCGTCATCGAGGCGGCGCCGGAGGTGTGGGCGTACAACCCGGTGGAGAAGGAGAAGAAACGGATCTCCGGCCTGCTCCAAGCCATCGAGTACCTGAAAGGGAAGGGACTCACCGGTGCCGGAGTTATCGGGGCATACCACTCTCGGAGGGTGGCGCCGCTGATGCTCTGGGTCCGCTCGCTCGCCGAGATGGCTCCTAGCGCACCGACCGAGGGCACCGTCCTTGCGACGGGCGCGCTCCCCGCCTCCGAGATCCGGCAGTGCATCCGGGAGGCGTTGGAAGAGAAGGACGTCGTCTTCCCGGTGCCCGGCCACCCTCCGATGTGGCCGGATAGGGATTTCGTCGACCTGGTGAGGATTTCGTGAGCTTGTTACCCTTTCTTGCATTTCTTGATTCGCCGTTTTGACGCGGAGCCTTTGTGCCTGCAGGGCCAGATGACAAATGTCGTCGGCGCGCGTCCTCTAGTTCCAGAGGACGCCGAGCGGCGGCAGCGGAACTGCCTCCTTGCCGAGAGTCAGAAGCAGCGCAAAGACAAGGTGAAGGCGAAGAAGCAGAAGAGGGCCACCAGGGAGTTCCAACGGCGGCGAAGAGGTCCGGTCATATCGGACGACGACGATGATGATGACGACGATGACGAGGAGGAGGATGAAGAGGAAGAGGAGGAGGAGGAGGAAGAGGAGGAGGAGCTCGTCCCGGCCCCTCAGCCGGGCGCGCTCTTTATCCGGGAGCAGCGCTCCCAAGTGGTCGCGGGGGACAGACCGAGCGGCCCGCCCGCCCGGGACCCGATTGTCGTTGTCAAGATTGGTGGATCAAGACTTAGAC
The DNA here is from genome assembly GCA_032594955.1 of Panicum miliaceum. NCBI lineage: Eukaryota > Viridiplantae > Streptophyta > Magnoliopsida > Poales > Poaceae > Panicum > Panicum miliaceum. Next base: position 40,167,814 of record CM064061.1, on the reverse strand, counting down.
TAGTAAATTTCTTTTATGCGCGTACGGCTCCAGATGGTTGCGCGGGTGACACGGGATTTAGACTGGTTCGGGCAAGAAGAAGCCCTATGTCCAGTATGGGGAGCTGCTCGTGTTGCCCACGCGGGTTCTGTAGTAGGGGTTACAGAAGGGCGAGAGAGGGAACCGGTCCCAAGTCTCTTGGGTGTGCACTGAAGCTCTAATGGTGGGATTCTGTTCTTCTCGCCGGGGAAGAAGAAGCACCAGCGAGCGAGTGTGAGTGTGAGCGTGTGAGAGTCTAAATTTCTACCCCCCCTCCCCCCCGTCTCTCGGCCCCCGGCCTTTCCTTTATAGTACAAGAGGGGCGACCAGGTTACAGGTGAGACGGGCGAAGGGAGAGAGAGAGAGAGAGAGACAGAGAAAGCGCAGGGTCCAAGGGGAAGATTCGAGCCCCCTGGACGCCACGGCCGGCTTCAGCTTTCGGCTTCGTCAGACGGCTTCCTCCGATCTTGTCGCTGATCTCCTCGGGGGCCGGTGCCGGCGGGCGTGCGTGATGATGGCGCTGGTCGTGGCCTCCGTCCCGTCGCGGCAGACGGCTGCCCCAGTTATCCTGCTGCTGACGGCCTGCGCGGCGCGGGCGTCCCGTCCCTGTTGCCGGATTTGCGGGGCGCGAGGACTGGTAGGTGGGTGCGAAGACGGTCAGGCGTGCGCGAGGACGGTCAGGCGTGCGCGAGGACGGTCAGGCGTGCGCGAGGACGGTCAGGCGTGCTTCTGTGCCAGGCGATGCAGATCATGAGTGTCTGGTGGCGAATCAGGGAAGATCGTGCCACGGTGGTGTGCGCCGCGCGGTCTCGTGTGGGTGGTTGTGACCAGTCACGTCGAGGGCGTGGGCGCCTTTCTGCGCGCCAGAGCTACGGCGCATTTATGGCAAGACCGGCGGGGGGCCCACGAGACCCGCGCTCGCATCTTCCGGCCTGCGCCCGAGGCTGACACTCGCCCGGCAGGCCCGGGTGAGTCCGACCCTCTACGCCCCGGGTCGGGCGAGGCGGACCCTTGTGGCGAGGGGTCGGGCGAGGCGGAGCCCGGCCGCCGGGGGGTCGGGAGCATCCGACCTCGAAGGACTTGGTCGGGCGAAGCGGAGCGCTTCCCTCCCACGTTGGGCTGACGGCGGTTGCTGTCGCCGTAGGTGGGCCCGGGCCTCCATGATCGTCGTCGTGATGGTCATTAGGAGATCGTTCACATTTCCCCATGACACAAAGTACTGTCCAAAGTGTGAATCCTCTAGGTTCATGGAGGTAGACTCTGGTGATGGTCAGAAGAGGCAGCCCACGATCCCCGTGAAAATCCTACGGTACCTTCCGTTCATACCGAGGATCCAACGGCTTTACATGACCGAAGAATCCGCGAAACAGATGACATGGCATAAAAAGGGAACTCGATACAATCCGGAGAGGCCTGTACATCCATCAGATGCTGAAGCATGGACCCATTTTGATGGGATTCATCGTGAGAAAGCTTTAGAGGCTCGTAATGTACGTGTGGCATTAGCAACAGATGGGTTCAATCCTTACGGATTGTCGGCTGCCTCGTACACTTGTTGGCCTATGTTCGTTATCCCCCTCAATCTCCCCCCGGCGTCATCTTTCAACGACAAAACATATTCTTGTCGTTGATAATTCCTGAACACCCGGGGAATAATATGAGAGTGTACATGGAGCCTCTGATTGATGATTTGGTCGGTGCTTGGGAGGAAGGGGTATGGACATACGACCGAGCTACAAAAACAAACTTCAAAATGCATGTTTGGTACCAGTACCAGTACTCCCTGCATGACGCCTGCTGTTTGATGATTATTTTTACTAAAATAAAACGAGATTTGGGCCAATATGCGTGGTGTTCACGTGACAGTATATATGTTAAAGCCATGCATACGGTTATTAAATGTTTCATGGGTGAGCCTATGACACGTCGGCCCCACCTCTCTCCATGTTTCTAGAAGATCACGAATTGATTCAGGTTCGTCGATCTGGAAGCTGGCCCACCCGTCAGGAACCATGCACATTCACGAGAGTGATGCTAATCATGCTCACGTTGGTTCTTAGAGATAACAGTATTCAACTTGGAGATAGAATCTTGAATGACTTCTCGGTTGCTTAGAGATAGAGTCCGGTTGTTAAACCCACGTATATTGTTGGATTGGCCGTGTACAAGCTGATCTAGCTTTAAAGATAAAGCCACGCACGCTGCAAATAGGATCCGATTAGTTTAAACGGGCTCCTACAGGGCTGCAGCACTATCTCAACAAATACGTGCAGAGTCCGGCTGATCATTGATCAAGCTGGCCCACCTGTCATTGGGTATAGGATTCCAACGATATATATCATGCAGCGGCCGGTCAGTTTGATTTACTTGGATACGTTGAGATAAAGATATGCATGTGCGCTTGCTGTTGTTAGTAGAGATAGAATTATGTTCAGTTTAAACGCCTTGGATTTTGCTTGGCCGAGGGTCAAGGAGGGTCGCCTCCTCTGCCTATATAAAGCACCCGAGACCCCTGGCTCTGGGGGGGTTCTAGACGCCGCACAAGAAGACACGCAAGCACGCAAACCTGCACATCCAGACGCCGCAGCCTGCCAACCTCGCCGCCGCCGTCGAGCAGTCAGGAGCCACGCCAACCTGCTGCACCTCGCTGTCGTCCAAGCAAGCGAGCGGCCGCCGACGAGGAGCGAGACGTCACCACCGCCGAGCAAGCAAGCCGGTCTACGCCGACGTGTAGATCGCCACGATCTTGTCAACTCGCGTCTATTCCAACAGTCCCACCTCGACACCATGCTGACCTTCCCGGCAGCTGCAACTCTTGGTGAGCGGCGCTAAGAAAATATACGAAGGCTCTACTCCATCTACGAGATCATGATATCCATCGGCTATATCCAATCTATATAGCAACGGTGTACTCGGAGAAGACAGCTATGGCTCGTATAACCGATCTCCCCAGGATGACACGGCTACATTTAATCTATATAGCGACGGTGTCCTCGGAGAAAACGGCTACAACTCGTAGGATTGTTTTTCCCAGGATGACACGGCTATACTCAATCTACATAGCGACGGTATCCTCGGAGAAAACGGCTACAACTCATAGAATTATTTTACCCGGGATAATACGGCTATACTCAATTCGCATAGCGACGGTATCATCTGAGAAAATGGTCACAGCTCGTCATGAAAGCAATGATCCTATTAGAGAGCAAATAAGAGAAGATGATGGCCGGCTTAATGACCCTATCATCAGAAAGCAAATAGAATAAAGAAAGGATCCGTGATGGCTGGCATGGTGGCCTTCGAGATTATGGGAGAGCAAATAAAAGAATAGAGCCCGGACTCCGTTCACGTGAGCTGCGCTGAGAAGCAAATAAAAAAATAGAAGGCACGGCGACCCGCATATATTGCATGTCGTTCGTTTTTTTTTCCAGAAGAGCAGATGCTCGGTTTGTGTTTTGCCTAAGGCTGAACACTATTCCCTGAAAGGTCAAAGTTCAGAAATTATTAAATGCCGTAAGGTTATTCGAATCAGTTCATCCCGCGAGCATCGTCAAAATATGATCCTCACCGCAATTGCGGTCGACTCCCACATGTCTAGTACCGATGAGGCTAGATGAATTTTTGGCTAAGTGCCGACAAGGCGAGACCACGAATCTATCGACACGTCCCAAATAACGGGATTGGATACTATTTCGCCGGGTACCGACAAGGCAAAAGCAACACACATATATCCATGTTGAATGAAGTTGGGCCATATGACTAGGCACCGACGAGGCGAAAGTCAACCCTTCATCAACATTTTCCGTTTACTACCAACGTGGTGACAATACTGTCGTGACTGAGTTTTGGCGAAACAAAGCCACCCATACTTATTCTACGCTCCATATATCGCATATGGACGACGAGCAGATGATTTGATGACGACCATAAAAGCGCAGCTTAATCGGAGGTGTTCCGTAGACTCGATCTATGGATGTAATTAACCGGACGTGCCCAATAGGCCTCGGGAATCAGCGAACTACGCAATCTCTACAAGTTAGACCTCTCCTTAAGCATCGATGCAGAAGACAGAAGAAGACAAGCTATCACGAGTTATGTATTCATAAATTTTGTAAAAGATCAAAATTAATGAAATATGTGTTCTCGCAAATGTGTGCATGTGTTCCTTGTGTGCAAGTTTATTTATTCCCTCGTCCTTCGATTTTGTTTTCACGAACACCTGCGTATGGGTTATTCTGCGGCTGGTGTGTTCACGGGAAGTTCCCATGCCCAGTATGCAAAGCAGCTATGAAGTTCATTTGGTTGAGGAAGGGTGACAAGTATTCTTCGTTCGACAAACATCGAAAATTCCTCCCTTTTGACCATCCATTCAGATCAGACATCAAGAACTTTACCAAAGGTGTCGTAGTTAGCGACCCTGTACCGCAGATGATGATAGGTGCCGCGGTTCGTGCTTAGTTAGATGCTCTCGAGGTCAATCAACAAGACGAAGGTTTTGTGGGATATGGTGAGCAACATGCCTGGACTCAGAAGTCGGGCTTATGGAAGCTCCCCTATATGGATGATCTTCTTCTTCCACATAACATTGATGTAATGCACACTGAAAAGAATCTCGGCGAGACACTTTGGGGAACAATCATCGACATTCCTGACAAAACAAAGGACAACGTCAAAGCTAGAGTGGATCAAGCAACGTTATGTGATAGACCAGATCTAGACATGGCGCCTCCTAGAGCCAGCAAGTCATGGAGAAAGCCTAAAGCCGATTTCGTCCTCACAAGGGCCCAAAGGAGGGAAGTACTAGAATGGTTCCAAACGTTAATATTCCCTGATGGGTATGCAGCGAATCTGAGAAGGGGTGTGAATTTATCTACTATGCGAATTAATAGGCTCAAGAGTCATGACTACCACATATGGCTTGAGCGGCTTCTTCCGGTGACCCAAACACATATGACGGAGAGTTCTTTCAAGAAGATGGGCTACAAGGGAGTTTTGAGATAGACTTAACCGAAGCGATCCGAATGGAAGTAGATAATGAAAGGGTTGTTGACGAGGACGCTAGAGATGAGGTTAATAATGTGAAGGACTTCGAATTACTTGAGCGATTACATTTAGGCAATGACAGTGATGACGACATTCCTCCTTCGGAGCACGAGTATGAACAGATCGAGATGCGTGATAGTGATGACGAGACTTATGATCCAGCTAATCCCGATCATGATGATTATTTCTTACACACGTTTGATCCTTACTAATTAATTTACTATTTGCAATACTATGCTATTTTTGAATTATGTTTTGTTTATTTTGCATCTCTTTTAAATAACATCTTAATTATGTGTGCCGATTGGTTTACTCTTTTATATTGCAGGTAATTGAAAAAAGATGGTGGGCGCTGTGAGGTCGGTCTCAGCGCTTTACGCCGGGTCCGATGCAGCTGAGGGCTCCTTGAGGATTCGAGGGAGAGGTAGGGGCCCGGGTCGAAGAAGAGGTGGAGGCAGGGGTCGAGGGAGAGGGAGACTGAGGTCGCTCAGTCGTCGTCTGAGGAGGAGGAGGAGCAGGTACCTGTCGTGCGGTGATGAGGAGGAGGCAGATGTGGAGCAGGAGCAGGAGGTGGAGGTGGAGGGGGAGGAGTCAAGGGATTCCGCTTCGAGTGTCTGGTTGAGAGGTCCCTCGACCGAAGCGACCGATACCGTTTGACAGACGGCCGATGGCCCGTTGGACCTATGTAAGTAACTTTACATGTTATCACCATATTTTTATTTTATATGTTGAAAATCACAATGGAAACTAATATTTTTTCTTAATCACTTGGGCAGGGGCTGGGAGAAGGTCGCTCCAGGTGCTCACAATCGCCATGTCAATGGCATCCTGAGTCTTTTGTGCAGGTTACACTTCCCTGGCATGGTTCGGTTTGCTGGGAGGGAGGAGCCGGCCTACACGTGGGAGCACTACACCGCCTTCCCCGATTTACCAGATCGGGAGGCCCAGGTATTCCTCAACAAGGCGGAGCAGGTGGTGGGCGAGCTATGGGTAAGCATTCCTTGTATTACATTGCTCAATATGAAGTTGTATTCATTGGACACTCTTGAAACAATAACATGATACATCGCATCTTTATGCAGGACTTCTTCAGATGCAAGCCTGGATATGAGGTCAGGGCGGCTCAACAGGCGCACAAAGCCTGTTATAAGCTCGTGAAGGACATGCACTATGAGGCACGCATCGAGGCCATTGTAACATACAACACTCAAATCCTTAAAGTGAAGGTCAACAAAGCTGAGGCAAGAGACCTAAATATGAAGCTGACCCAGGAACAATACCTGCAGGTAAATATAGAATATTAAAAATGATTTGTTCTGATATTAAGTACGCTAATTTTGATCTTCTTATACGTCATATACTTGGTAACGTGTAGGTGCCTCCGTGGTGGTGTGCCTTGGATAGACAGTGCTGGGAAGTTATGGTGAACAGGTGGTGCGACCCCGAGTGGGAGGAGATGCACATCGCTTGCCGGGAGCGGCGTTTGATGATGCAAGGTCCAGCATATCATCAAGGCAACCTTACCCTCGATCAATACGCTGCTAAATGGGTACGCGAATTTATTTCTAAATTCTAGCGCTAAATACTGCATAATTTCTAATCATCTTGCTGTTTTTTCGCAGTCGTCGGCACATGATGGCCAGCCTTGCTCACCGTTCATGGCATGGGCCATGGCCCACAAGGGCAAGGCAACGTCCAACGTCAACTACAGCCCAGATGACCCACCCTCGGTGTACAGCAATGCAAGAGCCACCTCAACGACTACACATCGATGGCAAGGGAGGTCCATGGGCCAGAGTACAATCCGAGCACACGCAGCCCATTGATGGAGAAGTCGTGATGAGGGTGGGAGGAGGCAAGAAGCATGGACGGGTACTGGCTTGGCGACAGCACACTCGACTCGGCCACTACTCCCACTCTCTCACAGATTCAAGCGAGGAGCACAAGCTCAAGCCCGGCCATACGCCCTCGGCCGGATACTACATAGTCTAGGATGGAGGCACTCCAGGTTATTTCAGTTTTATTCGTCGTTCATTAGGGATGAAATATTGCAGGCCCAGCTGGAAGAAGAGAGGAGGATGCGGGAGGACATGGAGAGAAGGATGTGGGAGGAGATTGAGAGGAGGATGGAGGTCGATCGGCAGAGGATGGAGGCCGAGCGGCAAGCCGAGTGACAGAAGATGGAGCAGATGTTTTAGTGGATGCAAAGTCTTGGCGAGAGGATGGGTCAGCCTATGCCACCGATGCTATTTCCTTCTCCACCTCCTCCTCATGGCACTCCTATGAGTATGAATGATTTAGTTTGTATGTTACTACCTTTAAATCTTATCTCACAAATGAATCTTTTGTGCAGAATCAATCGGCGGGATCGAATGATGCACCTGGCACAGCAGACTCGCAGTGGCCGCAGTGGCCACCTCAGTGACGGTTTGTAGTTGTGGAATAATTGTATGAGTTTGTGTTGTATGGACTAGATTGCATTTGCATTTGTGGACTATTTGTGGTTTGTGGATGAATGACACTATCTTATTTGAATTTGTGGATTGTTTGTGACAATATGAATTGCTTGCGACGCTTAATGTGGTCCTTATTGTGATATAAATATGATGCCTGCAATATTTATTTGAGGGGATATCATATACATGATCAAAGAAAAAAACAAAAATAAATAAGCATATTTGTCGTGTGCCGCACTCGGCAAACAAGGCCTTTGCCGAGTGCAATGACCATAGCACTCGGCAAATAGCCCTCACCTGGGCGTGCCTATGCATGGTTTGCCGAGTGCCCTATGCATGGTTTGCCGAGCGCCAGAGATGGTTTGCCGTTATGCCGAGTGTTTCTGGCGGGGCACTCGGCAAAGATTTCAAAGTTTGCCGAGTGCCGTCGAGGAGGCACTCGGCAAAGCCGCCGTTAATGGCGAACGACTGTCAGTCCGCCGTGGGGCGACGCTTTTTTGAGGGTCGTCCCATCACTCGGTGAAGTCTTTGCCGAGTGCCCGATAAAAGACACTCGGAAAAGAGCTGTTTGCCATCAGAACATATGCCGTGTCTTGGTTGCCAAGGGCGGCTCACGGCAAAAATGTTGCCGAGTGTTTTTTGCGCCTTTGCAAAGCACTGATTCCGGTAGTGTTTGTTCAAACAATTTTTAATCCTCCAGCCGCCCATCGACGGCAAGGTTAAGGCTGCGTGCCTGCGTTGGTAGCCTATATATACACATCCAATTCAGTACTTAGACAAATCATCAGAACCAGATTCAAGGATAAACATTTTCGAAAAAAAAAAGATTCAAGGATAAACACTTGTACAGTGCGCATCTTGCGGCTCAAACGGAGGTAATACTTGTGTAAAGCATGACTCCATGAGTTATGTACTTGTGTTTGCTTCAAGTTCAGACTGGCCGTTCCTAATCTCCTACGACTAAGAAATGGCAGCTTCCTGTTGATTGAAGCCAACAACAAATCTCAGTTTGTGTCAAATAAAGGCATCTCCAGCTAACCGTCTTAATGTTGCAAACAGTTAGATAATGCTACCATTTAGGAGATGCCCATAAGATTTGCCCCTATTTTGGGGGAACAATCTGTCTTGCATAGAGTGAAACAATGTCTTGAAAAGCTTGTGAAACAATAAATTGGAAATCTACCAACTTTTACAGGAAAATGCCTTTTTCGCGAAAAGGCAATGTATACGATATCATCATCAGTGGTTGTTGTATGCCCAGTGGCAGTGATCGTGCATTTTAGACTGTTGATTTGCTCCACTATTTGTGCAACCCCACTAAATATCCAGTTTTCAATTAGGTGATACGCTAAATAATGTCTTTCATGGTCTGCAATTGTCCAACTTCCTCCAGATGATATGCTACCAGTCCCCGCTGATGGTACGCTACCAGCTTCCTCCAGATGAACCGTGCTCATGCTCTCGTTATATCGAGGTGACTTCAGAACATTTCCCTTCAGTTTGTAATAATCAAGATTTTATGCAATCCAAAGGTGCATACATCATGTGGATCTTATGATGTATCACTCCTTTTACTTGCCTATTTTTAAAGACTTCACAGTGACAAAACTGTGGTCTTCTGAAGTCATGGGTCAAATTCTACCTCATGCAACCATGCATCTCTCCTGTGTCCATCTTTCTGCATGCATCATTCTGCACCTTGAAAGATAGACCAAAACATGTCCACACGGTCGACCTGAGTAAGGACACAAGTCAAAAGGATTAATGTACAAGGGAAAGAAGGAAAGTGCCACCAAGTTATGGTCCTGCTTAATGTGTAATGAAAAATTGTACCTTAGCAATTTCTGAAATGCTCCATGTCCAAGTGCTAGATTTTCAGATCATGGATGGGAAGATGCATTTACACTTCCCTTTTACCAAATATATAAATCGAACAAAACCAAGTCATGACTGAAGAACTATCTGATTATTACCAAAAGGCCCACTCTTCAACCTTAAAAATAGTAGGTCTTCCTCACCGTATGTAACTCAAATTTCATCCCTGCTCACACAGCTGCTCAAATCTAGCCAGGCTGCAAATGAAAGATATATGTATCATTCATATGAGCAAAACCTAACTCTTATATCCTAGCAACTAATCATGGTGCAAGAAATGCATGGCAGGCAAGAATACCATTAACTAGATTTAGGTCCTAATGAGAAATGGAAGGCTGAAAGTAACAATTCAATTATTAGGTTAGCAAATGCCACTGAGTTAATGTGACAAACGGAATTGAAGAGGCAAAAGCAGCAGCAGAATAATGTATCAAACAACACAAACAGAAAAAATAAAAGAAGCCATGGCCATATAACAAACCTTCTAAGGAGAGGCTTCGGATTGTAAGGGAACAAACCCTCCTTCTGCAGATCTTCCACTGTTCTCTTTAATGAATAAAGACATACTTTAGCATCGAGGAAAAGCTTCTGTGAATTCTTGGCTTCTTTACTTGAGCTGGCTCCGGCACTATTTATATCCCTGGAGGTCCTCTGCCTTTTACAGTCAAATTTTTCTATTTTTGTCAAGTAAATGGAATCATCTACAAAAGCATGCCAAGACTGGGAAACCAAGCGTAGGCACCTGTGTTGTATAAGTGTGTAAGATAGGTCAAAAGTCACAATTCAGAAGACACTTTGTTCCATCTGACGACAAGCGGAAAAAAAAATGTAAGATAGCTACCAACCTTAGGAGATATTGAGCACAATGCACACCAACATCTTTAGATATGAGGTAGTCAACTAGTACCATGTGATCATAGTGCAACTGCAGAATAGTTTTAGTGAAGAAAAAATTAACATTATGCTCAAATAGGCATTATGAAGTGAAACAGGAGAGTACATTTGAAAAAATAAATGAAGAAAAATGTACCATAGGTTGAGCAAACTAATGAGTCCTAATGTACTGAATTTTGTTTGGTATGTCCCACAACAAATGTGAATCTTATCCAGGTCCGCTTGATCATGATTACAGCTCTAATTAATTAACTTCCTAGTTATCCTGTGGGCTACGGTACCATAACCCAAGAGGTAAATAAATACACAAGGATCATATCCCCCTACCCAGGACTATTTTAGACCAATGGCCCATACTATTCACTTGTAAAATGAGATGAACAAAAACTGAATGTTAAGATGCTATCTTACAGAAATCATTATACAAAAGCAATAGATGGATGTGGATTGACTCACCAGCAAAAGCAATAGATGGAAAAGATGAATTGGGTCGAAAATACTTGAGAACAGTTTTGCACCAATCAGTTCAGTAGTTTTCATGTTGTCTCTGCGAGTTTGGACAAAAAAGGTCACAACTTACAGAAGCATCTTCAGGAAAGCTGTAACAAACAATATTTTCCTACTTATATTTTCAGGAAAACGAGTGAAGCATCTAAAAGCTGTAAGAGAATACTGAATAGCATGTCATCCTGAAACATGAATGAACGTTAAACATATTACCAAGACTTTTCAGAATCATAAAGCCAGTGGCGGGCCTTATTTAGACAGTATACCTCCTCCATATACAATTCCAGAAAGGATAAAGCAAAATCTGTTGATGATTTTGAATCAAAACTCATGTCTAAGTAACACCTCTGAAACCAGTCTGAAATTTCTGATAAGCCAACACAACTGCAGTGATCACTGCAGCCCTGCACTTTGTGGCCCAAGAAACAATCATTCCTCTTGCATGAACATTTAACTGTGCCATCATTTCTGTTGTAAGACAAACATATGGAACAACTAAGGAACAAATAAATAGCTTGCCTTTGCAAGTGCCGAGTTGACTTATCCTGACTCTCAACTAAACCTACCATATTCAACAAAAAAGGAGATCCTTCTAAACAACTATCTAGTTTAGCAATATGTTTCGAGATAGGTTCATGAATAAGGTCATGAAAGTACTGCCGAAGTAATTTCAGACAACAAACAATATGCGAGCAATCTTGCTGCATGTAAGGCTTTAGCCGCATCATTACCATCTGCATTAAAAAGTGAAACAAGTGTTCAAGAAGCCAGAGTAACTAGCAATAAGTGATGCAGAAGAGCTCTGAGTGTCTGAACTTACCAGAATTTTGTGCTTTAAATACTGATGAAGGCTTTCGGGGCCTTCATGTTGCCCGGTAAGGAAGCTGCTATCTTGGGAACTATATCCACGAGTTTCACATACATATCTTGTCCATCTGTACCTTCCAGGTAACTTTGCTCAAGTAACGAACACAGTAGCTGGAGAAGACTGCCTGTCAGAATTCCGGACTGTGTTGAATCATTACAGAACCCAAATCTTCTATCCTTGACACAGTTGGCGAATTCTCCAGTATGTAATTGATGGAAAGTAACCCAAGGCATGTTCTGAATATGATGAACGGATAGACAAATGAAGTTATCTTTCAATTCACTGTCACTGTGTTTAAGGAACTTTAAGATAGCATGTAACACTTGAAAGAGACTGAGCATTATTTGTCCACTGATATTGAGACCACACTGGTCAAGTACTGTCATGAAGCTTGTGATGCTGGTGCTTGAACAAGTAATGTTGTGGCTGTTGGGGTCAGTTGTAGAAGATAAAGCATTATGGGCCTGTTTGCTTTGCGCCATGGAGAGCTTGCCTGGTCCAGGCAGCGCTCCCAGGTGTCCGATTTCGGACACCTGCAGCTCAAGGCACTACCTGGCTGGAGCTGCCTCAGCCAGGGTTGCATCCAAACACCTATGAACACATTTTGATGCTGCATGTGTAGCTATCCAGACGAGCTCAATAAACTGAATCCAAATAGATTCCTAGGAATACAGCAACAGCCATGGAATAAGCAGGTGTCTAAACTGAGTGCACCAAAAGAAGAGAAGAGAAAATATGAGAAGCATACAAACTTAATTAGGGCACTGCATATGGAAACCAGGATATTGCCAGCTGAGTGTTTGACATAGTCACCGCAGAAACCAAGGACACCAACCTGAAAAGGATGGCATAACATGAAAGTTTTAGTAACCTACTAGCCATGCTGGTGCTCTACAATGCACTAGCAACTCAAATAAGACAATACTAGCTAATGATTGTAACTGAAATGGGTAAGACGATGCTAGCTAATGATTATAACTGAAATGGGTAGTGCGAAAGATTGATATAGTTCGCCAAAGAAAACACTTATACCAGGACAACGCTATAGAAATGTAACTCTTAACACAGTGCCGCACAATCTGTCCATGCGGTGGCATGAAAAGCACTACAAACAGACCCTGTATAGAGGAAACATCATAGCATTTAATACTAGATTTCTACTTTAAGGAATAAATTAAGTGAATAAAACAAACCAAAGGGTATGAGATGTAAGAAAATAGTCTAATGCTGGCTTAGATTTGAATGTAATACTGAAGTAGTAAATGTAAATAAAGGTTAGATACAATGGAGACTAATTCTGAAAAACAACAGAACGTTATGCCCCTTGAATGAGGTACTAGAACACAAAGTCCTGCATATTGCTGAGCAGGTTAGCCAAGAGTGGTGGTCACTTTGCTTCCTTATTACTTTACTAGTATACATCATTACATACCAACCGAAAGAAGCTGCATACATTCAAGTCAAAACTCGAAACAGATGTTGCTTACTAACAGGCAGACATCTCTGTATGCCTACATAAATACGACGGCATGAAAGAGAGAAAGGCCATGTGATGGTCCTACCAACTAATATTTCATGAAAACGGGGTGCATAAAGCAAGGAACCAGCATATGATTTTTTACCAGTACGAAGACCGTATTTTCCAGGCATCCAAATCCATCGTATGGTTGCTTGTCCAGTTGGTAAACAGCAACTATGGCCTTCTCCAGAACATGAAGCAATTTTCTAAATGAAAGCAAAAACATGAATATCTCATCAACATATAGTGTGCACAAAGACAACACTTGAGTAGACGAACAAGTCATCAGAAATTATTTGCATGTAGATGGATGTTTGTTGAATCAAGTTTTCCGGTCAGCAGCTACAAAGTACTGCGAAATTAGATTCACTCAATCATACTGCTTTAGAAATGGAATCTGTCCAGCGCCTCCAGCCCACGTGGACTGAGATTGAAAGGTTACGGAAGCATCAAACACAGTGTTAAAATTAGCCCGCTACAGCTTCACTATAGCCCTAGCCCGAGATCTACCGCTACGCTATGCAATATTTTTCCGCTACGTCCGCTAAAGGGGTTTTTACAAAATTTAGCAGTGCTAAATATTCGCTAAAGTGGCTTTTGCAAGATTTAACAAGGCTAAATATCAAGTTGCTAGTAGATTTTAGTTATGTCATTCGCTCAAAGACACAGTTAAAAGAACCGATACAATTAAAAAACATAGTGTGGATCCTAGACAACGTAGCATGGACACCGTTGGGCAGTTAAGTGACATGTTAAAGTTTATTTTTTAGTGTTAGACCAATAATACTTATAATTTTATATGTAATTATTGATTATTTTATTATTCTGCTAAATGATTTAGCGGGCAAGCTGCCGCTTCTGCTTCTCCAGTGGCGGCATCTGCTGCCGTGCTGCGGACTGCGGTTTGATGTTAGGATTTTTTTAATTGGTACCGTTACAATTTTTAAAAGTACCATTACTATTCATCTATTCTGAGCTTTACCATTACGATTCTTCCTCCGTTTGAAATATGCCACGGTATATGTATGGAGAAGCCTCGGACCCAACTGCAGCGTACACGACATTATCGTATTTTCGTATGGACAGAACTACCCCTTCCACCTTACTCTCTCTACATCACTGACGTATGGGCCTCACTGGTCATCTTCCTTCCTTCCTTTGTAGGGCGGAGCTCCTACGCGACCATGGCGGGGTGAAGCTCGTGCGCACCACTGGGAATGGGCAAGCAGCAGCGTACCACTGGGAATGGGCAAGCAGCAGCGTGCAGTGGACGCTGCACTGACCGGGCGAAGCTTCACGAATCTTGTGCATCCCAAGCATTTTTCTTTTTCGTATTTTTCGGGTGACTTTTGGATGATTTTTTGTTCATCATGATTTCGACCCGGATTCGTGAAATTGTTTGAGGAGCTTCGTTGCTAGTATTCTTTTGATCAACTTTGGTTCAATCCCCCCTCAAATCTCTCATGAATCGGCTCGGATTTTGAGTTTTTCCCAAGAACGAGCTATTTGAATAGGTTTCGGTTTTTCCCTGGATTCATGATGGATTCTTGATCGTTTCGCAATCTTCTTTTTGGATCTACTAGATCTTGTGGTTGCGCATCTGTGGCCGAAATTTTGTTTGGATCCGTTGTGTATTGAGGAAGTATTTTGGATTTGAAGTTTCGGTCGTTTTTGTTTGTGCTCCTGTCTGTTCTTGCCTTGTGCTCGATCTGGGGGAGCGACGCGCGAAGGCAGGCGCTTCAGTGCGCAGTCCGAGGCGCAGAGGTGCCCGCAACGCGCCGCACGCAACGTCTGGACGGCGGCCAGGCGTGCGCAACAGTCAGCACCGGCGGGCGGCTTTGCTCGACGTGTTGCGCAGCCAGCCAGGCGAGGCTCGCGTGCGCGTGCGAGGCCGGTCAGCGCACGGTGGTCCCCGGCGATGTCGGCGCCTCCGCCGTCGAAGCCATGGCCGCGCAGGAGGTCCACCCCACCATGGCCGTCGCTAGGGGAGTGGGGGAAGCTGTCATGGAGAAGATGGGGATGGAAGGAGGAAGAAGATGACTGGTGGGGTCCACATGTCAGTGACATAGGGACAGAAAGGTGGAAGGGGTAGTTATGTCTATAAAAAATATGATGGCGATATGTACGCTGCAGTTGGGCCCAAGGCTTCTCCGGACTTATACCGTGGCATATTTCAAATAGAGGAAAAATTGTAATGCTAAAACTCAGAATAGGTGAATAGTAATGGTACTTCTTCAAAGTTCAGAAATTGTAATATTACCAATCCTAAAAACTCTTGATTTTACTGGAATTGCGAAGTGGCTTTGAGAAACAGATTACGGACACGGGAGCCCCGCCTTTCACTGGTATGTGTTTCCACGTCGGGTTCCTTAATTTAGCTTTAAGGCGCAGCGTTGCCGCGCCACCTTTGAGCTTGCCAGCGAAGGGATAATTGGAGACAGTTATGCTTAAGGCTAGGGCACATTAGTCATATAGCAAATCAAAATCCCAACTTGTCATTTCAGAGCATATCTCCAATGACCAATTCCATTTTTCAAAGTAATGTCTCTGATCATAGCTACATGGTAAAAAAAAATCTTACTCTGCTACATCAATAATTTAGATAGTATGTCATATGACCAGTACATTATTATACATGTAATAGGAAACGATGCAATGTTGCACTTTGTGCTATTTGGGAGAAAGGAACATGAGAGTACCTCCAGGAAGAAGGCGGCAAGGATCAGAAGGTTGATGTTTTAACACATCACAAAATGAAGTGAAAATTATTGACATCCACAACTGCCTAATGTATATTCAGAAAATCAATCAAAATTTGTTGTGTAGTACTTGCATTGGTGATAAGGAGCGAAAGAAAGGAATAAGTCAAACTAAGCATCATGACACAACCATGAAACAAAAGAAAGCATAGGTACATCGGATGCTATACTCTTCAGGATGAGACTGCACATATAACTACTATCTCTCAAAAACTATTAACTTCTAACTACTATCACTAATTTCTTTCTAGACAGTTGCAATTATCATTACTGAATCCTTAGGTTCTGCTCCAAATTTGCCTTTTCATCTGGCAGCAAGCTTGCGCATTAATCCATTTCAGAAGAGCAGTGGAACATTTACTCATATCCTCGAAGCCATCAGTTGCACTAAATTGTTTAGAATATTTTCCGGCTCATATGCGTGCGGACATTTAAGGGCGGATTTTTACCCGCCGAGCACGGGTCCGCCGGGTATCTCAATGGCAGGGTGACGACAAGATTGGTGAGTGGCGTATCCAGATTTCATATTCGTGATTGGTGAGTGGCGTGTCCAGATTTCATATTCGTGATATATTTTGGTACAGTGACTGGCATATTTGTTGCAATATGAGTTTTTATTTTACCCAGCTATAGGAACTGTTCGAGAGCTCTACGTGGGTTGGCAGATGCGTAGTGTGGACGCTCGACGTATCGAGACAAGGAATCTTGCACAGTGATTGGATATTTTCTCAAGTTGCTTACACTGCTCGAGTTGGTCAAGGCTGGGGTGATCCGATGCGGTCCAACTTTAATCCAACTTCTAGTTTAGAAATCTTTTACAGTGCAACTAAGATTTTTACAACACACAAGCACCTCTAAAGTGCTAGTTGCATTTGCCTATTCGGCTTTCGAGTAAAAGAAAAATCAAGGGAGCTCCCTGCGACTACGCGGTGACCATTGCATCAATTACTGTAGACAACAACAGTAAAGATTTTCCCGTTCCCAGTACGAAAAATGGTGTGTGACCAACTAAATAGTTATTTAAAACATGTAGATAAACAAGTATTTTTCTAAACAATAAAGCTGCTTCTAAAATAAATATATGTGCATATTTTGCTTGCATACATTACGAATCGATGTTGAATAAATAAATGTGCATATTTTTATATACATTACGAATTGATGTATATCGAGATGTACTGATTTTAGATGTGATAAAAAATATGAGAACGTCCTTCATTGCATGATGATGCACCTATTTTCATGCAAAGAACAACTCAAATACTTACATGGCTTTTGTCAGAAGAAAAATAACTCGTTGTTTTTTGATGTGCATGTATGCACATAAAAATGTAAAATATATGTGCATGATAGATGCACATATTCTTTTTTCACAAAAAACATAAAAAAATGCCATGGTAGATGCACATATTTTCTGTGCGTAGATAAATCATCCATGTGCATTTTTTATCAAAGAAGAATCTTCAAAATATTTGCATGATAGATGCACATATTTGTTTTGCATAAACAAATTAAAATATTGGCAGAACATATTCACAATTTTTGTTAAACAGATAAATTATTAAAGTAATATTCATATTGCTTTGCACCGATGACAGTTAAAATTGCCCAAGCATAGCTGATGCACTAAGTAATTGTATGCATGTTTCTATTGAAATTACAAGCACAGTTGGATAGATTAAAATGATCCAAAAAAAGATCCAGAGACAGACCAAGTAGAGAAGATGATCACAGAGCTCCAGAAAAATGAAGTAGGCGTTGGATTTGACTAAGCTACATGGTATGACGCTGAGATAGAAAGCAACCAAAGCACTTCGTTGGTGCGGGTTGTGAACACATGGAAGCACGTAAATAAACTAAAAGGTGTAAAAGTGAGAATAGATATTTCTGCTTTTATTGGCCGGTTGTGTGCCGTCAAGCCTTGTGTCACCCATCGGCCAGCTGCTGCAGCAAGCGTCAAGGTCGGGCTCAAGGAATTAGCCATTGTCCAGGCAAAGAAGCACTGCAACGGGTCCTCCACCAAATGCGGAACTTTTTTAACATTTTTAAAGAAAATTTTAAAACTAACACAATTTATATTTTATTTTCATGGTGTTGCCGTAAAAATTGGACGGTGAATCTTGCAGAGCACGACACGCTAAGGCATGAAAGCTCTACTTATCTCCAGTGCAGGTCCTGCTATTGAGGTTCGACACGTGCCAGTCAATTTGACCTGCAATTCATAGAGGAAAAAAATTTAATCAGTAAGCAATAAGGAACGCATCGGCTAGAATTTCGAAAAGTTCCACGAGGAGCATTGGCCATAAAGTCTGGTACATGTATAGAGTTATCGGTTACAAAGCCAATATGTTAGGGCAAATAAAGCTAAGAATAAACACCATCATAAAGAAATACAAACAACCAATTTGAATTAATTTAGCTTTCACTATCAGTCGGATCGAACTTAATCGAGACAACGCTAATGATAGGGCAACAAGCTTAAACCAAATTAGCCGATGAATCTAATTAAAATAGTGAATATGTTTATCAATATATGCTGAGTGTATCTAGATCAAGATTAAATCGGCTATAGAATACACATGAAAATCTTCAAGATGCTAATCCGATACAAACTTAATCAAGACACCATAAAATTGTGCGATCTATGAAGTACTAGCAAAAGATCGGACGATGCAGCCTTACAAGAACTCGATAGAAATCGATAAATTGTGGGATCTATTAAACAAATAAGAGATCAGACGATGCAGCCTTGCAAGTTTTCAAGAACGTAATAAATTGGTGATTTAAACTAGACAAAACTACAAGGATGCGCCGGTAATTAAAGCCTAGAAAATCTGATACACACGAACTTACCAACAAGCCAGAGATCGAGTCGATGCAACCTGCTGAAGAATTCACCGAGAAAAAGTATGCTACTCTTACTCCTAGGGTTTTGACGAAGTGCTAAGAAAAATTATATTAATGATGATTATTCGTACAAGTCCTGACAGCTACTATTTATACTCTAAGACTTTAACAGACTCCTTGTCGATTACGACAAAACAAACTTGACTAAAAACAAACTACTACTCTATCACTAAAGCTCTTTATAAGGAAATCGAACTCCTCATGGACTCTTCTGTCGACGTTATCTTCCAGTCCGATTCAAATTATATCTGGCGGTCCCCTTGACAGAGTCTGTATCGCTTTTGACCAACACCACATCATCTTTGACTGACCTAAATGTCCAAATAACACTCTTTGGGACTCTCCATCGGCTCTTTTTTTCTTTCATAAATATTTCTGCAAAATTTTAACACAACATACGTCATAGCCCATTTGGCCGTGCCGGCCCGGGTGGCATGATAGGGCTGCCATGTTGGCCACCCGCGCCAGCGCGGCATCCGCGGGGCGGGCCTATCACGGCACATGCAGTGGCGCTACAAACCTTGTCGCGCCGGGAACTTAAGCTTGCCACGCCATCGCCTAGTGCTACAAGTCTCTTGGGCCACTGCATGTGGCGCGATAGGCCTGCGCCCCTGTTACACCGCATGCAGTAGCTACCTGTCGCGCCAACCAGGCCGACGCGGCCAAACAGGCCATATGGTTGAAATAAATTTTGAACAGGGTTAGTTTTAAAATTTTATTTTAGAAAATGTTAAAAAAACTCCCAAATGCAAGATTCAGCAGATCTATCGGATCTGACTACTATCGCCGTCACTGAACATATTTCGCATTTGAAATGTGAAATTTACCTAATAACTTGATCAAGTAATACAGACAATGAACTCAAATGGGAAAAATGAGAAGCAACAAATCACCTTTTCCTCTTTTCCCTTGCCGCTAAACTACAACAAATCCAGAATTGAGAAAAAGAAATATCTACGCAAGCTCGTGTCTTCTTTAGCTTCGACCGACCTGATGAATCCGGCCCGGATGGGGTTGGCCGAGGCCCAATAAATTAAGATTGCCCGGACCCCAACAGTTCTTAGGCACACCCACTCGGGGAAAGGCTCAATCTCCCTAAAAGACTAGTCCAATAGGTGAAGAGTGGCTCTCCTTTTTGAGGTGACTTCCTCCTCCAAAGCTAAGTAAGGTGGGATTATTCAAATGCTCACATGGTCGCCGCCCGACTACAACTGGGCCACTTGGCCCCCTTTATTGCGTCTTTGGCTCTCCCTTTTAAGGTAACTTCCTCCTTCCAAGCTAAGCAAGGTGGGATTATTCAGGGGCTCACACGGTCGTCATCCAACTACAACTAGGCCACTTGGCCCCCTTTGTTGCGTCTTTGCCAGCGAGTAATAGTGGAGGATATCTTCATCATTTCCACCCTCTTAAACAAGGTCCCAGCTCTGATACCAAATAATTAATTCGGCCCAGGTGGTGTTGGCCGAGGCCCAATAAATTAAGGTTGCCCGGACCCCAATAGTTCTTAGGCACACCTACTCGGAGAAAAGCCCAATCTCCCTAAAATACTAGTCCAATAGCGGAAGGGTGGCTCTCCCTTTTAAGGTGACTTCCTTCTCCCAAGCTAAGCAAGGTGGGATTATTCAGAGACTCACACGGTCGCCGCCCGACTACAACTGGGCCACTTGGCCCTCTTTGTTGCGTCTTTGTAAGCGGATAATAGTGGAGGATATCCTCATCACGACCTCCCCTACCACAACCCTGCTCACCTACCATCCTCCACCACACTGACGGGTAGTGCCCCTGCCACCATCTCGACAGGCCCACCGCCGGTCTGGCAACCTCCCCATCCCTTTGTAATCAGTGGCGGAGCTAGGGAGGGGCCAGCAGGGGCCATGGCCCCTCCCAACGTGACAAAAAAAAATTCAACTCCTTTTATTGGTATATTTAATCCTAGATTAAATTAAGTTATTATTGAGCTATTGGGTTGTTCTAGTGGCTTGACTGATGGGGCTAAGGACTAATGAGAATTTTTGTTTTTCACCTTCCAATAATTCAATGAATCTAACATTTTGTCTTTTATGGTTGGGTCGATCCAACGAGTATCTAGCACGTTGCACATTCACTTCACCCTTTTGTCGTGCGGCCATACTTCCTCGCCTTTCCCAAATTCGCGGTGCCTCCTCCGCCGTCCTCACCTCTAGCCCGACCTCATCCAAATGCATGGAGCGAATTGACCGTCACTCATATCTAGGCTACTAGCCGTAAGAGAGATGAGCGTCCAATCTTAAGCGCCCGACCACCTGATTGCCTAAGATGGCTAAATGTCTAATTGATAGAGCCGTGAGCCTCTATTGCTCCGTGAGGCAATCAACAATCCAGCCATCAAGATAATTGAGATGAATCACTTCGTAAAATTATATGCTTACAATTAGATTATGTATATGGCAAAATTGTTGGATTTAAAATTATATGATAACATATTTATTGAAAATTTTCTTACGGTATACTATATGGTTTATACCAATGATACTTGAAAATTGCACTATATGTATTTGGATTGTGTGGCCCCCCTCATACCTCATTCCTGGCTCCGCCCCTGTCTATAACCCGGCTGCTTGGGCAGCGCGATGGACGGCGGCGGCAGGACGTCCACGGTGGGCTGCTTCTAGGCCTTATGTGATGGGTTGAATCAAGATCGCGCGTGACCATCGCACATGAGCTTTTAGGGAACTGAGGCATAGAATATAGCACCACCTCATGGAAAGGTGCAATGCAAGTAAAATCACAATCAAAGCTGAAGAATATCGATTCAGACATAACAGCCATGCCAATATTGCATGATAATCCCAGGAGAGTTTGGGCAATCTAGCAGCTCAAAACATGAAACCAAGCTGGCAATTCGAGCATAACAATCCCAAGAACCATTTGTGAGGAGAATCAAAACCAAATTGGGATTGCTGACATGGAAAAATGATTTCTTTGGCAATTCGAGGATAAATCCCAAGAGTCACAAGGTAGCATTGAATCAAAAGAAATGGGAACATGATTTCTTTCTTTGAGAGCAATGTGAAAATGATTTCTGACTATATCAAAGTTGCTCTTCAAAATTAGGATTGCTGAGTAGATTACTAAATTTGAAAAATTGTAGATACACAGTTCGTGAAAGCTTCTCTTCTGTATTATTAGGCTGAGTATTCATTCACCTACAAAGTAAAGTGGGAAAAATAGAACTGAGTTAGATATAACCAGGAGAACTACACAGTGAGAATTAATTGGTGGAAAATACATAATAAATGAATTACCAGAAATTGGATCGCTATTCAATAGTGACAAAGGATGCAACTGTAGAAATCAATGGAACGGCTTACCTCAAAGGGAGCCGGTAGGATATGTTAATATAGTCTGGAGATAGCCGGCACAAGATTACAAGAAAGAGACTCCTAGTAGGAGTAGGTTACATGAGAAAGAAGGATACGGACAGGAGTCCTAAACGTAGTACATGTATATTTCTACAGCCCCCCTCAATCACAACTCTTGCAAAGATTGAGATTGCTCCGAAATTGACGAAGGCGACGTTCAGTCTGGGGTTTCATAAAACCATCAGCAAGCTGATCATCAGTAGATATGATACGAACTTGAAGTTGCTTATTCGCGACGCGTTGACGAACAAAATGATAATCCACCTCAATATGCTTCATGCGAGCATGAAAAACAGGATTCGCTGACAAATACGTTGCTCCAATGTTATCACACCATAAAGCAGGAACCTTTGGTTGTGGCACACCAAGATCACTTAGAAGAGATTGGACCCATATAAGTTCAGCAGTGGCATTAGCAAGTGCCTTGTATTCGGCCTCCGTACTAGATTAGGATACAGTAGCATGTTTCTTAGCATGCAAGGAGATGAGATTTTCCCTAAGAAAAATTGCAAAGCCTCCAGTGGACTTGCGATCATCAGGACACCCAGCCCAGTCTGAGTCCAAAAAGGCACTAAGCAGCAGTGAGGAGGACGGAACAAACTTGAGTCCAAGATCAATAGTGCCACTGATATACCGAAGAATCCGTTTGACAGCCGTCAAATGAACAGATGTAGGCGATTGGAGGTATTGGCAAACTTTATTGACAGCAATGGCAATATCTAGCCGTGTAAGAGTCAAGTACTGAAGACCACCAACAATGCTACGATAATGAGTAGCAGTAGCTGAGTCAAGAGAATCACCAATGTGACGAGCAAGTTTTTTCAAAACAGTCAAGGGTGTAGAGACAGGTTTGCAATCCTTTAGACCAGCCTTCAGAATGAGTTCTCTAGCATACTTGCACTGAGTGAGGAGACCACCAGAAGAACAATGTTGCACCTCAATGCCGAGAAAATAATGAAGAGGTCCTAAATCTTTGAGTGCAAAGTCCTCACGGAGAAGATGCAAAAGATTGTCCATGGCTGAATTGCTGGAGCTGACAACAATAATATCATCAACATAGACTAAAAAATACATAGTGACCTCACCTTGACAAAAGTAGAATAGGGATGTATCAGCTTTGGATCCTTGAAAACCCAATTCTTGAAGTTTGGAGCTTAACCGAGAATACCAAGTTTGCACACATGATTCGGAAGCGATGGATCAACAAACCCAGGAGGTTGCTTCATGTAAACATCCTCTTCCAGAATACCATGTAGAAACGCATTCTGAACATCTAGTGGACGTATGCACCAATGTTTGGAAACAGCTAATGACAGAATAAGACGAATAGTGGCAGCCTTAACAACTGGACTAAATGTGTCCTCAGAATCCAATCCATACCTTTGTTTAAATCCTTTAACAACAAGACGAGCTTTGTAAGGATCAATAGAGCCATCAGGTTTTTGCTTGATTTTGTAAACCCATTTGCAGTCAATAACATTCTGACCAGGCTGTGATGGGTCAAGATGCCATGTTGCGGAGAAGTGCATCATATTCATTATGCATGGCCTCACACCAATGATCTAAGCCAAGAGCATCTGCTAATGAGGACGGTTCTTGCAAAGTACTGGAGAGACCATACCGAACAGTGCCATCCGTATAAGTCTTGGGCATGCGAATATTATTCTGGAGACGCGTCCTCGGACAAACGAGGATTGGACCATTAACTGGACGAGGTGGTCTGGAGGCGGAGGAGGTATGTGCTGCACGGACGATGCGCCTGGATCCAGCACCGGAGGAGAAGATCCAACGACCACTTGTGTCGGGTCAGGAGACCGCGTCGGGGCAGGCGGGGCAGGCGGTGGAGTCTGCACGGCCTCAGAGGATCCGATGATAGGTGACGCTGGCTGAGAGGTTGCAGGCAAATCAAACGTCGGTGCTGCGGGTTCGACTCCGGGATCGGCACCAGAATCAACGTGGGAATCCACGCTGTTCTCGACAGGATGCTCCAAAGGAAAATTAAACTCCCCTTCATTTACCAAGAAGGGAAAGGGCGCCATGGGAGCCATCTGAGCAGGCTGAGGGGTGGATCCGGTACCTGTTTCATGAGGAGAGAGCTCACACAACATCGGTAAGGCATTAGTGTGGTTAGAAACATTAGAATTCATAGCCTCATCATGAGATAGGAGAAGAAAGTCTTGGGAGAGAACTTTGCCGGCATTAGCATGGATTTTGGCAAAAGGAAACACACCCTCATCAAACACAACATCACGAGAAATATAAACTCGGCCTGTGGCAATATCTAGGAATTTTTATCCTTTATGCATGTTACTATAGCCAAGAAACACACATTGTTTTGAACGGAATTGAAGCTTATGAAGGTTGTAAGGGCGTAAATTGGGCCAACATGTGCAGCCAAAAACACGAAGGAAGGAGTAGTTGGGTTGTTCACCAAACAAGTGAGTCAAGGGAGTGGAAAAATCAATGACACGACTAGGGGTGCGATTTATGAGATAAGTGGCCGTCAAGAAAGCTTCATCCCAAAATTTAAGAGGCATAGAAGCTTGGGCTAGAAGAGAAAGTCCTACTTCGACAATGTGTCGATGCTTGCGCTCAGCAGACCCATTTTGTTGATGAGCATGAGGACATGAAACATGATGAGTGATGCCAACTTCTTGAAAGAAAGAATTGAGCTTTTGATATTCCCCGCCCCAATCAGTTTGCATAGTGACTATCTTCTTGCAAAACAAGCGTTCAACTAGTTGTTGGAAGTGAAGAAAAACATCGTAAACATCAGAACGATTTTTAAGGAGATAAATCCATGTAAATTTACTGAAATCATCAATGAAACTTACATAGTACTGAAAACGACCAACGGATTTTTGGTCAGGACCCCAGACATCCGAGAACACTAGTTCTAAAGGAGAAGAAGACACATTATCCGACTGAGGATAGGGCAATTGGTGACTTTTTGCCTTTTGACATGCATCACAAACCGACTCAATGGAGTCACTAACAAAGGAGAGATTATTATCTCGAAGAACTCGACTAACAATGGTGGGAGAAGGGTGACCAAGGTGTGATGATGCCACCTAGAGGTTGAGGGCTTTGTGATATGATGAACTTGGGACATGGGTGGCAAAGGATAGAGTCCATCACGGCATCTACCTTGAAGGAGAAGGTTCTTTGTGGCTAGGTCCTTAACACAAAAGAAAGACGGATGAAATTCAAGGTAGACGTCATTATCAGATGTAAACTGATGAACAGAAACCAAGTTTTTAGTTGCGTTAGGAACATGCAGGACGTTGGTAAAAGAAAAATCACAATGAGGTGTATGAAGATGTTCCAACGTGACTAATGCTCATACCTTTGCCATTGGCTGCATGGATCTGATCTTGACCTTCATAGCGTTCCCGTGATGTGATATGATCTAGATCATTGGTGATATGATCGGTGGATCCAGAGTCAAGGTACCAATTTGTGTCAATACCATATGATGGAACAACGGAAGAGGCAGATTTTTGAGGACCAGTCTTGATCGGCCGTGTACCACCGTCACAGGGAGCAACATACTTTTTGTTGAAACGGTACCAACAGTCATGAACAGCGTGACCATATCTTTCACAAAGTTGGCAGAGAGGTCCATCATCAGAATCCGAAGCACCCATTGTCCCTTGGCCACGATTTGGCGCACTAAAGTTGTTGTAGTTGTTACCGCGACCAAAGCTGGATCCACGACCACGTCCTCGAGGAGCATTGCGCCCCCGTCCACGAGAAGCAGTATTGGCCGAGGAAAAGAAGCGCTCGTCCTTAGAGTGTTGCTGAAAGAGACGAGCTTCATAGGCTAGTAGTTGTGAATAGAGATCGCTTAAGGAGAGAGAGTCTTTGATGGACAAGGAGGAGACAAGTGGGTTGTAATTGGAGTCCAATCCGTTGAGAATATATCCAATTAGGTCATCATCATCAATCTTCTTTCCTGCTGCCGCCATCTCATCAGCAATGCTCTTCATCTTGCTGTAGTAAGCCAAAGCAGATTGATCGCCCTTCTTTTCACGGGAGAGTTGAGAACGCAGTTGAAGAATCATGGACCGAGATTGTGATGAGAGCATCTCAGTAATAGCCGCCCATAATGGGGCGGCATGTTCATAGGAGGAGACCTGCACCAAGATTTCCTTGGTCATTGATGAGAGCAGGTAGGCAAGAAGCTGTTGATCTTGCGCAATCCAGGTTTGATAAGTTGGATTCTCCTTCTCTTCGACAGATTTGTCGGCCTTCTCGATGGAGAGAGTTGAAGCCGGCTCTGTTTGAGATCCATCTAGAATCCCAAGTAGACGTGATCCGCGAATAGCCGGCAAAACGTGTGCTTGCCACACAAGAAAATTTTCCCAGGTGAGCTTCTCAGAGACAGGGATGTTGAACATAGCTGAAGCCGAAGAAGAACTCGTCGAAGCCATGAACGCGATGAGAGAGAAAAAAACCGTAGCTAGATGTTATTTGTAAGAAGAGTGGCTCTTATACCATGTAGAAATCAATGGAACGGCTTACCTCAAAGGGAGCCAGTAGGATCTATCAATATAGTCCGGAGATAG
Source organism: Panicum miliaceum (assembly GCA_032594955.1). NCBI lineage: Eukaryota > Viridiplantae > Streptophyta > Magnoliopsida > Poales > Poaceae > Panicum > Panicum miliaceum. Next base: position 40,140,999 of record CM064061.1, on the reverse strand, counting down.
CTAGCACAAGATTACAAGAAAGAGACTCCTAGTAGGAGTAGGTTACATGAGAAAGAAGGACACGGACAGGAGTCCTAAACGTAGTACATGTATATTTCTACAGCAACAAGACCATTGACACTTTACAAAGTGATGTTGGACATGTAAGTGCAGGAGATTTACTGAATGCAAGAGAGAGTTTAATAGAAAACAGAAACACAGTTTTCCTTGGGATGAAGTATTGCATGCTATATCTTGTTCAAGCTTACTATCCGAGACAAGTTCACGACGAGAGAGCTCACCAGTCAAGCGCGGTGGAGCCCTAGCTGGGTCGAACGCCGCCACCACCGCTGCCGGGCAATTTCGGGTCCCTTTGGTTGGGCTACCAACCGGCTGTGGCTTTCAAAGAAAGCCAAAAGCCAACCAAAGATCTTGGCTGTGGCCGGAAGCAACCTCAAAAGCAACTTTTCCTCTATTCAAAACTGAAAGTAGGTCTTGATGTGCTTTTCCTGGCTGTGGTTGTGGGAAGTTCGGAGAAATTACCTACTGCCGCTCGTTATGTTGGTACCGGTTCGTTTTTCTCCCGATTCCCCTCTCCCTCAGATGCGACGACACTCCTTCTGGAATGCGGCGTTGGAGGCGCTCCTCCTGGATGGCAGCGACGCTTCTCCTGGAAGACAGTGGTGCGGCTCGTCCCTTCCTTTGATTGGCGTCCTCCCTCGATTGCAGGTCGGCATCCCCTGGAGATCCACCAATGCGGCGCGCCGCCCCGGGAGAGATCTGCCAGCGCAGGCACGAGCACCGCTGCCGCGACTGCGGTGGCCTCCGCCGGTGAGGCCCCGCCCTATGGATATGTGTACTGTGTACCTCTAGGTGGGAGGAAGAAGATGATAGTGATGATAGGGCCTGCTCATTAGTGAGAGAGGGAGAAAATTGCGTGGGTGGACTGTGAATGACATATGGAACCAAGTGTTTTAAAAAGCCACAGCTGTATCACTAAACAATTCTCAGTTTTCTTACAGCCCCACAAAAACTTTTTCACAGCCCACATCTATTTTCTTTTAAAAGTCGCAGCTCAACCGAACGTACCCATAACTTCTCGCGCCACCGGGTGCTGCGCTGGACGCCTCTACTGGCTGGTGGCTGCGGCTGCGGCTGCGGCCACGTCCTCACACGGAAGCGGAGCTCAGCTGCCCAAGTGAATTTTCTTGCTTTGGAGTCTTGGAGCTGTGGCGAGTAAAGGAGCTATGGGCCTCAAGCCCTCAACCTATTATGGGCCTCAAGCGATTATGCACAAATGGCCCAGCATAAGATTATTTTGAAGACGGCGTGTTTGTGTTATTTTTAAGAAAAGTAACCAAAAGACATCATTGGTATAAATAAGACCGTATGTTTACCATACAATAATATGTAGCAAATGCCATGCTAGAACAAGCAACGACCATATAGTCAGAAATCAGAATCAGGGCAGCTCACGATTGATGTCGCACAGAAACTTAGGGAACCGAGGTACAGAATACAGCATACCGATTCATACTACGCCAACACTGCATCATACCCCAGGAGTTTGAGCCATCTAGCAGCCAAAAACATGTAACCCAAGTCTAAATGCCAATTCGAGCATAACAATCTCATGAACCATTTGTGAGGAGCAAGAGATTCTTCAGTCTCACTGACTCGCTACTACGCCTTTATTATTACACAAGTCAGCAGTCAACAACAAACATCCTAAATCCGCATGAAAATGGTGGCAGTCTAGCAAATATTTCAAAAAAAACTCCTTTCCTGTAGCATTGCATCAAAGAAATGGCAAAAGGATTTATGACTAGATCACCGAATTCGACAATTGTAGCTTGTTCAAAGAGACAGTTTGTGAAAGCTGTTCTTCTATATTAGGCTGAATATTCATTCACCTACAAAGTTAAATGAAAAAAAAAGAACGGAGTTAGATCACAATGAGAATCACATCGTGAGAACTAGTTGGTGAAAAATGCAAAACAAATGAATTACAGGGAATTGGACGGCTATTCAATAGTGACAAAAGATGCAAGCTAAATAAGAGTCCAAGCCCATTTACACTTTACAAAGTTGGGTATAGCATCTTTGAAGACAGTGATGCTGGACAATGAATGCAAGGTAGAGTTTAATAGAAAACAGAAACACAGTTTTTCTTAGATTGAAGTGTGTGTCAGATATCTTGTTCAAACTTACTAGTTGAGATCTTTTTTTTTTTGTCTTCAGCACAATAACGTAGTTAAACTTCTGTAGTTCATCTGTCTCACAAACAATAAGAGTAACAACTTGTACTATTATTTAACAAACAAACTATCCAAAACTGTCGGCCTATATTCTCAATATCTGATACTACTACCGAGTATAGTGCATTTCCTATTATTGAACTATGTCTATATGCACTTAGATACTAAAATATGGAACTCAATTTAATTACTCGAATAAAACATCATACTTGATTTATCTTATATTCTATCACATCAATAGCAGCATGCACTGGGAGTATAGAATTTGGATGCAAATCACATAACATATTCAATTCCTGAAAATGCAAAGTAATCAACAGCAAGTATGACTGAGTGGGGAAAGACCAGGTAAGGCACTTTCCAGCTTATCTTGCCACACCACTGAGGATCACAAAGAGGCAGAAAATTTTTCTTCTCTTAATAAAAGGAATCAGTTGATATGAAGATGCTCCTAAACAGGTTCAAAAACAAATCCTGAACACCGAGCATTTGAAACAGGAAGTATGTTAATTTATCATGAAAATCTGATTGTCGCGGGTTCCTTTCTACGAATGAAAACAACATTTAACCCAGATACAGATGAAATCAATGAATAAGAAATGACTAAATTCTCCTCACCTTATGTGGAGACAGTTTCCTCCCTAGAATTTCTCAGCGAAGTTTCTCTTTCACAGAGTGCTTCTTGGCAGCATCCCGCACCTTTTCAATATACCCTTCAATTGGTGGTGTGAGTGTCGCCATGTACCGGTTTGCAGGGAAAGGTGTCATGTCAGGTACCATAGCAGCAGCTCGCAGCTTCTCAGGAAGCGCCGCAATGGCCTCCTTTTTGAGTGTCAGAAGCGTTGACTCTGCTGTTTGCCTTGCACGGTGTCGCCGCATTAGCACACGACTGTATTCTTTGGCAAGTCGCCGACCATCCTCGACTGTGAGCTCATACTTTGGGATTGCATCCTCATCAACCAGCCCAAGACTGATATAGTCAAGGCCCGGTGGACCCATGAGCACACGGTCCCCATCATCTGCACCAGTACCTTTGGATTTGGCTTTAGCTTTGGCCTTGGCTATATCAAGCTCGCGTTGCCTCTCCTTGGAGACAAGTCCAAGCTCCTCACGTTTGGCCTCACGAAGACGCTCCTTGGGAGGCAAGTGCCGCAGGGGAGTAGATGCATTGAGACAAGACTCTGAAATCTGTGTAATGCGCTCCATGGCCTCACGACGTCCACGGCCACCTCCACCTCCACCACCACCAGTGGAAGGTGTCCCTTTCTTTGCTCCAATGGTGGAACGCTTCAAAGGCTGGCCAGCTTTGAGCTTAGCCTTTCCTTTGGCTGTGCCACTCACTGGTGCACGCTGCTGAAGTTGGTGATGCTGACTGGTAGCACCAGATGCCAGTCCAGGGCTTATGGTTAGTGTCTTGAGACGTCGAAACATGATATTTCGTGCACTTGAAGCCATTCTGTGTAAATCAGGAAAACATAATTATTTGAACTTTTCTTCTCTCTTTGCAGAACATGCATAGGATTTTCATGCTAAACAGAGCAGGGTAAGGTCCAATTAAGCTATTACACAGCTAAATTACACGGATACCCCGATACAGCATTTTCCCAAAAATAAACTCCGATAGGAGGATACGTTTCAGAATTCTTTAAAAAAAATAAATAAGAAACAATGCATAGCAAAGTTCACAACAATAAGAAATCGAAGTTCAACATAGGCAAATAGCTAGTGAACTTCCCATTGAGCAATACTTGCATTTCCAGAGAACATTGCCGCCTCCTGATTTAGGCTTCTCTGTATTGTTAACATGAGCCCACAGTGGAGCCTTTATATCAACCATGGCTGCAGATCCTACACTACCACTAGCACTCGCGCTAGCACCAGCAGCAGCAGTATGTACTAGCATTACTCGATGTAGCCATCTACAGAAGAAAGCAAGAACAGGTCTCTAGATCGGGGAGAAGGAAATCAGGGAGGAGAAAAATGGAAGGAAGACATCAACCCAGAGCCCGGAGAACGAAAAGAACGGAAACCTCACCGGAGATTGCAGCCTCCTTGCCGGCGGGCAGCGGCTCGTCGCCGGCGACGGCGAGTGGCAGCGCTTGGGCGGTCGGGCGGCGCTTGGGCGGTCGGGCGGCGCCTGCGTGCGTCCGTCCGGGTGCGATGGTGCTGTGCGTCAGCGCGTGCGTTGGGGGTTAGGTCAGGGGCTGGGACTGCTGAAGTGCTTCGTGGGCTGGGCCGTGTCCAAAAACGTGCAGGTACGTGTCCGGCCCACGTATCGAGTTATTTGCTATTTTATTCTTTCCCTACTATGCTCGGCGGATATGTATCAGTGCCGTATCTGCGTACTATCTACGTACCCTTTCAACTGTACGGATACAGCATTTTTTAGAAAAAGTTCCCTGATACGTGTATACGTTTCAGAATTTTAAAAAAATTAACAATGCCTAACAAAGTTCGCAACAATAAGGGATAGAAGTTCAACATAGTAGGCAAATAGCAGTTAGTACGTAACAAACATGAGGCAGCAGTGGAGCCTTGGTGTTAATTCGTGGCTGCAGATACTAGGCTACACCAGGTGAGGACTATTTGCCGAGTGTTATGGTCATTGCACTCGGCAAAGGTCTTGTTTGCCGAGTGCGGCACACAGTAAACATGCTTATTTATTTCTTTAGTCACGTATATGGTACCCCCTCAAATAAATATTGCAGGCATCATATTTATATCACAATAAGCATCATATTAAGCGTCACAAGTAATTCATATGGTCACAAACCACAAATAGTCCTCAATAAGCTAGTGTCGTTCATCCACAAACCACATTAAGCGTCACAAACCAAAATAAGCTAGTGTCTGTTCATCCACAAATCACAAATAGCCCACAAATGCAAATGCAATCTAGTCCATACAACACAAGGTAATATAATTATTCCACAACTACAAACTGTCACTGAGGTGGCCACTGCGGCCACTGCGAGTCTGCCGTGCCAGGTGCATCATTCGATCCCGCCGATTGATTTTGCACAAAAGATTCATTTCTGAGATAAGATTTAAAGGTAGTAACATGCAAACTAAATCATTCATACTCACAGGAGTGCCATGAGGAGGTGAAGGAAATATCATCGGTGGCATAGGCTGACCCATCCTTTCGCCAAGACTTTGCATCCACTGAAATATCTGCTCCATCTTCTGTCGCTTGGCTTGCCGCTCAGCCTCCATCCTCTGCCGATCGACCTCCATCCTCCTCCGATCGACCTCCATCCTCCTCTCCATGTCCTCCCGCATCCTCCTCTCTTCTTGCAGCTGGGCCTGCAATATTTCATCCCTATGTTACAATGCAAATCAAACATATGTAAAATTAATGAACGACGAATAAAACTGAAATAACCTGGAGTGCCTCCATCCTAGACTGTGTAGTATCCGGCCGAGGGCGTATGGCCGGGCTTAAGCTCGTGCTCCTCGCTCGAATCTGTGAGAGAGTGGGAGTAGTGGCCGAGTGGAGTGTGCTGTCGCCAATCCAGTGCCGTCCATGCATCTTGCCTCCTCCCACCTCATCACGACTTCTTCATCAATGGGTTGCGTGCTCGGATCGTAATGCAATCCACTTTAGAATTGTTTGATACTGAAAATATATTGTATATATCAATCTAAAATCTGAGCGCCCAGCATAACCTAATTATTAAGTAAATCATACACTTTAGAAAAGTAAATCATTAAGTCGTTTCTGCACATTCTGTAACCCCAGGTAATTAAGCTAAATCATAATATATAAGCAACGCCAATGCCCTCCATCTCCCCCAGAAATAATCTGCTTCTCCTCTCCACCCCCATGACGCATATCAGATATACATGTGCCCCAAATACTACATGCAGCAGGTCAAGCCTAGCGACAAAAATCAAGGTATGTATCACATAATAAAAAAGTTCCATATTAAGCAGAATGAACATCAAAACTAGAGTTCCATGATTGAATTGAGAATCCTCCCGTGAAAACAACAGCTAGTAATCTGTCGTATCAGCTTAACTATTCAAATCACACCTACATATCACTATTCAAATCACACCTACATGATAGCGACACGGGGTAACTACCGGGGCGCTGCTGCCGTGACGCGGGGGCCGGGGCAGCGCCGGTCGAGGCAGCGCGGGGTAGCGCCGATCGGGTCGCCGGGGAGCTCGCCATGTGGCGCGGCCGGGCGGGGCAGCGCCGGTCGGGGCAGCGCCGGTCGGGTCGCCGGGGAGCTGGCCACGCGGCGTGGCCGGGCGCTCGCGGCGCTGCACGGGCGGCCGGGGGTGACGGCGGCGTGGGGGCGCTGGTGCGCGTGTGTTGTGTGTGCTGCATGTGGGGGAGGTGAGGTGCGTGAGCTGCTAAGTGGCCAAGCCACTTGTTTGCCGAGTGCTAGATCAGGCACTCGGCAAACAGGTCCTATGCCAAGTGCTAAATCACGGTACTCGGCAAACAGCAACATTTCGAATTTTTAATTCATCTCAGAATGTATATTACTAAATCCTTTTGAATGAACTTCAAAAATACCTTGCCAAATCAACTAAACAATTTATATTTGAGGGCCCACGACCAACCAAGCCATCGAGGCACAGTGCCCCGAGGCCGGCGGCGGCGGCGAGCCCACGGCTACCTGAGGGCGGTGGCGGCATTACGGCCACGGCCCCCCGCCCACCTGAGCCATAGCACCCCGTGGTGAGCGACAGCGACCATGACCCCCAACCACCTGAGCAACCGGTGGCGAGCGGCGGCAACGACGCGGCCACCCGAGGCACCGAAGGCACGTGTGATGCACCGCTCGATCCACGGGAACACGCCCCCAAGCCACCGGAGGCATGGCCAGCCGGGGGTGGCGGGAGGGCGCGACCCCGCTAGGAGTGGCTAGATCCGACCTAGGGGACCTCGGATCCGGCAATGCCGAGACGGGATCCAGCCCTAGCAGCTAGTGGCGAGGTGTTGTTGAGGTCAGGTTTGGAGGCTAGGAGGAGGGAAGCGGGGGGAGGAAAGAGGGAGAGGGGAGGACGCGAGCTGAGCCGACCACGGCTCAGCCGCAGGCCGCTGGCCACCGGAGGTGGCCTGAGGAGGGAAGACGGACGGCGACGCGAGAACCCACCCCCCCCCCCCCCCCCGCCCCGAGTCGCTTTTTAGGAGTGTCCCTTTTTTTCTATAGGGCCGGCCCAAAAGGTAACTCGTTCTTACAAAAGAACGATTTTTAGGAATGCCCTCCTTTTTTTTCTCCAGGGCCGGCCCAAAAGGTAACACGCTCCTACAAAAGGAGTGGAGTTACTCTAGCTTTCAAGCCACCCCTAGAAATACATTTTTAGGGGCGGTGATGGTGTCTCCAGCCCCTATAAATGTATTTTCAGGGGTGAGCGATGGTGTCACCGCTCCTAAAAATGGTGGCAGTTTCCAGAAGCGGTTGATAGCTTCACACTACTCGATGCCACCATCCACGCGAGGATTGAAGAAGAGTAAATTGGTTTCTTTGGCCTAAAAGAAGTTGAGCTTAGTTTTTTGCCTTTTTTATTGAACTTGCTTATCTGGTTCAAAATTAAAATTTGTTTGGGATCTTGACCCTTCCGTTAGGTCCGTCCATAGCTGCCGTGATCCCTTTAACCTGGCGCGTGCAAAAAAGACCACGGCACCCCACCTTACCCCTTCACGCGCACGCTGCTCGCCGGCAGATCGACGTGCGCCGGCGCCGGATCCGGCTCTTCCTCATGCGTGCCACAGCATGGCCGCCGGATTGACGCCGTCATCGGGCCTGGGCGCCGGCCGCCACAGCCAGGGGCCTGCGGGGCTGGGCGTCGGCCGCGGCGGGCGAGGGGCTGTGGGGCACAGCGCCAGCCACGCAAGCCTCGGCGCCGGCCGCGACGGGCAGGGGGCTGCGGGGCGGGGCGCTGGCTGCGGCGACGCGGGACTGGGCGCCGGCCGCGCCAGCGAGGGCCCTGGCCGTGCTAGCGAGGATGCCCCGGCTCCCGTCCTCCCTTCCCTGGGCGCAACGAAAGGGAGAGGAAGATTCTGATGCGTGGGGTCCGCTCGTCAGGGAGGGAGGGAGAGAGTTGAGTGGGGTCCGTTTGTTAGGGGCAAAAGAGCCATTTCACGCTAGTTTTAACACCATTATCTTGATAAACCGACGGAATGGTCAAGAAGCTAAAAACAATTCGTTTTGAGACAAGGAAGCAAGTTTGAACAAAAAGAGGTTAAGAAATTAAGAGTAACATTTTTTCAGACCGAGGAACCAATTTACTAGGCACTGGATCAAAGACGGGGATTGGGGAGGAGGAAATCAAGGAGAAAGAGAGACGAAAGGAATAATCCATCAATATAGAGGCGCGGTAGATTGGGAAGAAGAGGGCGGCAATCTCACCAGAGACTCGGGAAAGAACATTTTATTCAAAAAGCAACAACTATCCACTGTCAGTGATCCTTTCGAACAATTTCGATACTCTATGTATTTGTTGGTCAGGTTTTGGAGGGTTTTCATTTACTCACTTTCCTAAAGTCCAGCTTTAGGAAATAAAAGTTAGATACTCTGTGTAAAGCATGTATTGGCGATTAAGTATTGGAAGAGGATATAAATGATACTCCGATAAACATTGTAGGATTGTGGAGGACTTCCAAAAGATAAGTTCTTTACCGTGCCATAACATTTTTGATTGTTTGATTGCATGTTTTTTCACATTTCTCTTATTGCGCTAAATTTTTTTTAGCTTCCGTAGCAACACACGGGCGTACACCTAGACTAGAAGTTCTAACGTAGTAGGCAAATAGCAGTCACTATATAACAAACATGAGGCAGCAGTGGAGCCTTGGTGTTAATAGTGGCTGCAGATCCTACGCTACTAGCACACTACTCGATGCCGCCATCCACGCGGGGATTGAAGAACGAGCAGATCAGAAACGGGGATCGGGGAGGAGGAAATCAAGGAGAAAGAGAAATGGAAGGAAGAAATCAGAGACTTCCGTCGGCGCTCCTCCTTGATAGCAGCTCCTCGCCGGCGAGCGGCGACGCTCGTGCAGGCGGGCGGGCGCCTAGTCCTGCGAGCGTGCTGTGCGCGTGGTAGGCGCTGCTAGGTCAGGATCATGGAAACGTGAGGGGTACAAGGGCCTAGTGCTCTGTGGGCTGGGCCGTCCTAGAAACGTTGCCGATGCGTGTTCGTTCCACGTATCGAACTATTGGTGGTTAGGGACAACACAAGCTACAAAGCTAGGTTTTCCTCTTGTGTGGACTAGGCCTATTTGCCTTGCAGCTGGGCTCGATGGTGTGCAGCGCGGTGTCCTGCTGAGTGCTGCGTTGTATTGGGCCGATGTAGACCGTGGGGATCATTGTTTTACATTTTGGAAAAAAAATTCCTCAAAACTCACACCACACAAACATTTAGCACACCTGTCTGTCTTCAAAATCTGCAGCAATCTCAAACGAGGGAAAGAACATTTTATTCAAAAAAGCAGCAGGTTCACATAACTATCCACTGCCAATGATCCTCTGCAGCAATTTTGATTCGTAGCTGGCCACATGTTTACCAACATAGCCCTAGCCCAGTTGCAAGCTTGCGTTTCGGAAAAAAACACGTTGGCGTCCTGTTCCTGCCGCCACCTCCGTCCGAGTCGCCAGGAAATCTAGAGAAAATCTAGCTGCCGCCCTCAAACGAGGGAAATCTGGTTGAAACGCCTCCAGTTCCAGGCGCTTCCCCGCCAGTCGCCGGCCTTCTCTCCGAGTCCAACAGGCGCGCGCCGCGGGAGCCCGCCCGCAACCAACAAAAGCAGAAAAGCCCTCCCCCAACCACCCGCCTCCACTTCCCTTCCAACTCCCCGCTCCACCCGATCCGCGCCGGCGATGAGGTGGGACGCGGCGGAGCCGGAGGCGGTCCTCGAGCGGATCTGGGACCTCCACGACCGCCTCAGCGACGCCATCCTCGCGTCCTCGCGCGCCCACCTCCTGCTGCCCCCGCCCCCGACCGCGCCGCCCGCCGGAGGGGCACGCCTTCGCGGCGGCGGCGGCGGCGGCAGGGACGGGTGCGTCTTCGTCAAGGGCGGCGGAGGCTGCGGGGCGGCAGCGGAGGCCGTGGCCGAGGCCAGGAGCCTGCACGCCATCCGCTCCGCGCTCGAGGACCTCGAGGACCACCTCCAGTTCCTGCACGTGAGCCTGCGCCCCTCCCGCCCCTCTGTCTCCCTTCCCCCGAACCCCAATCGCTTCCCGGCCTGGTCTAGGGTTCCGCGTTGATTGCTAGCGCGAGTTATTTCAGTCAGGTGCGGACCGCCACTTCTGGGGACTGCATTTGCGATCGATTGGGGACTGACTGACTGACTGCCTTTGGGGAGCCTCCGGGTCGCGTTGTTCCCGTGATTGCGAATCACTGCGCCTGGGCAAACTCTGGCACGGAGGGAACTGCTAATCCTGATTTCCTGCAGCGCCCTGCCTGTATTCGATATGCGGCCTCCATGGGGGCTTGGTTGGTGTTCGCGCCTTGAATTCCAAAAGGAGCACACTTGTTTGATCTCATACCATGCTGTTCACACGGTAGAGAGTATATAACTGAGCTGTGCTGCTGAACGTGTTTATGTTGTGTGGCATTAGCAGGGCTGTTACTGTTTTGCCATGATAATGCATTTACTTTTCTATGATTGTTCTATTTGGAAAATTGTGCTCCGGTGATTTTGCCTCAAAAGTCGTCGCTTGCTCATTGAGTGCAGATTTGCTGATCATGTGAGCCATGTGGAGATTAAGGGTGTCCTGCCAATTCACATGGTTTTGCTTGCCCTTCCCGTCCTGGTGTCTCGTGATCTGGATTCCAATTGCGCTGGAAATATTAGTATCCTATTCTATAGACATCTGTCTCTTCTTAAAAGGTGATAGCATGGATACATGTTTGTGCTGGGATTAAGTGCCTGTACTATATTTTTTGTGGGTTTCAGTCTTTGTAGCATCTAGAGGACAGCTTATGTGCTGTGGTTTTGCTGCCCATAGGACAGCATCCAGAGGATAGCATCTAGAGGACAACATATTAGATGACAACATCTTAGACCAGAAGACAATATCTTAGCTTTAGCTGTTAGGACAACATCTAGGCATCTTAGACCAGTTTGCATAAGCTTGGCTGCCCAGCTAGCTATAAATATGAAACCCCAACCCGAGGGTTGGCATGACATTGTGTGAGAAGTAAACCAGAAAATTGCCCCAACCCCAGAAAATCGCGGCCCTTACAGGCAGCGCGGCTCTCCCTCTCCGGACCGGCGCCATGGTCACCACGGGATCCAGGCTGTTGTCAGGGACATTGGCCCCAACGGTGGGTGGTCTACCCTCACCAAGACCAACTATGTCAAGTGGCGGGAAGCTCCATTGGCGGGAAGCTCCATCTCACTCGGGAACAGTGGGAGGCCTGCCAGAGTGACGGGAGGAAGGGGGATCCCTCCTCCTCGACAGGCGGCCGCAAGCGCGGCAAGCCGCGCAAGGCGCGCAGAGGCGCCCAGGCTGGGGTGCGAGGATGTGCCGAGGGTGGCGCCCGCGGAGGCGCCCAGGGCGGCGCCACCGGCGTGCATAAGCCGGCACGAGACGACACCTGCCACAACTGCGGCAGGGCTAGCCATTGGGCCAAGGATTGTCGACAGCCACGACGTGGCCAGGCCCACATTGCACAGGTGGATTAGGAGCCGGCTCTGCTCCTGGCACACGCGCAAGCATCGAGCTAGCTCCAGCGGCATCAACCGCAGCGGCTCCTCCACCTTGACGAGCCGAGGGCACACGTCTTTCTCGGTGACGCCTCCAACAACTACAAGACCGACGGGTGGTGCCTCGACACCGGTGCGACCCATCACATGACCGGTCGGCGGGATTTCTTCACCGAGCTTAACTCCTGCGTCCGAGGCTCCGTCAAATTTGGGGACGCCTCCGGCGTGGAGATCAAGGGCGTCGGCTCCGTCATCTTCACCGCCGAGTCTGGTGAGCACAGGCTGCTCACCGGAGTCTACTACATCCCCGTGTTGAGGAACTCTATCATCAGCTTGGGACAGCTGGATGAGAACGGTTCGCGCGTGGAGATCAAGGACGGAGTCCTGAGGATTTGGGATCGCCATCGTCGCCTTCTTGCCAATCTAACCAGAGGCGCAAATCGACTGTACGTCCTTAATGTGCAGGTGGCACAACCCCTCTGCCTCGCTTCTCGTCGGGACGACAAGGCGTGGCAGTGGCATGAGCGCTTCGGGCACCTTCACTTCGAGGCCCTGAAGCGGCTCAGTGCCAAGGAGATGGTGCGAGCCTGCCATGCCTCGACCACGTGGAGCATTTCTGCGACGTCTGCGTGTTGACGAAGCAGAGGCGGCTCCCCTTTTCCCAGCAGACGAGCTTCCGAGCCAAGGAGTGGCTCGAGCTCGTGCACGGGGACTTGTGTGGCCTAGTGACACCGGCCACACCGGGAGGATGACGTTACTTTCTGCTGCTCGTCGACGACCTTTCCCGCTACATGTGGGTGATGGTCCTCGGCAGCAAGGGAGAGGCTGCGGACGCCATCAGGCGCGCGCAGGCTGCTGCGGAGACGGAGTGCGGCCGCAAGTTGCGCGTGCGGCGCACCGACAACGGCGGCGAATTCACGGCGGCTGAATTCGCGTCGTACTGCGCTGATGAGGGCATTCAGCGCCACTACTCTGCGCCGTACAGCCCGCAGCAGAACGGCGTCGTCGAGCGGTGCAACCAGACAGTTGTGGGGATGGTTTGGGCCCTCCTCAAACAGAGGGGGATGCCGGCTGTCTTTTGGGGAGAGGCGGTGGTGACAGCTGTCTACATCCTCAACCGCTCGCCCACCAAGGTCTTCGATGGCAGAACACCGTACGAGGCCTGGCATGGGCGCAAGCCAGCAGTCTCCCACCTGCGGGTCTTCGGCTGCGTCGCGTTCGCCAAGGAGCTTGGCCACATCGGCAAGCTCGACGACAGGAGCACTCCAGGGGTGTTCATCGGCTACGCGGAGAGCTCGAAGGCCTACCGCATTCTCAACCTGGAGACACAGCTTGTGCGCACGACGCGCGGCGTAGTGTTCGTCGAAGGGCGAGGATGGGCATGGGACAAGATGGTGGACGACGGCTCGACACCGACGTACGAAGACTTCACTGTCGAGTACGTCCACTTCGAGGGAGCTGGGGGAGTAGGCAGCTTCTCCTCACCGAGCGTGCCTACCCCAGTCCCCGAGTCTCCACCGACTCCGGCGCCTGCTACTTCGGCAGCGGCACGCTCTCGAGCCACGACTTCGACTGCGATGAGCTCTTCGCCGACTCCACCACAGCCGGCGACCCCACGGACTCCAGCACCACCAGCTACCCCTCCGGGCACGCCTACTCCAACACCAGCCCGTGTCGAGCATAGCCCGGTGGAGTTTGCCACTCCTCTCTCCCACGACGAGGAGCGCATCGACGCGTAGCACGACGGCGAGCCGTTACGGTACTGCACAATGGAAGACCTTCTCGGCGACCAGCCGGTGCCGGGACTGGTGCCTCACGACCTGGAGGCGCAGTTGCACCTTGCGTGCGACGACGGCGAGCCTCGGTCCTTCGCAGAAGTCGAGAGACACGCAGCATGGTGTGCCGCGATGCAGTTGGAGATGGACGCGGTTGAGAAGAACCGCACTTGGGAGCTTGCTGACCTTCCTCGCGGTCACCGCGCGATCACCCTTAAGTGGGTGTTCAAGCTGAAGAGGGACGAAGCCGGCACCATCGTAAAGCACAAGGCCCGCTTGGTGGCACGAGGTTTCGTGCAGCAGGAGGGTATCGACTTCGACGATGCCTTCGGCCCCGTGGCACGGATGGAGTCCGTGCGACTCCTCCTTGCGTTGGCCGCCCAGGAGGGCTGGCGCGTTCATCACATGGACGTCAAATCGGCGTTCCTTAACGGCGATTTGAAGGAGGAGGTCTACGTCAAGTCCGCGATCCCCAGCAAGGAAGGCAAGGCGCTACGCCTGCGCAAGGCTCTCTACGGCTTGCGGCAGGCACCGAGGGTATGGAATGCCAAGTTGGATTCCACGCTCAAGGGGATGGGCTTCGAGCAAAGCCCGCACGAGGCGGCCATCTACCGGCGGGGCAATGGAGGAAATGCCCTGCTGGTGGGTGTCTACGTCGACGACTTGGTGATCGTCGGCACCAAGGATGCGGAGGTGACGGCGTTCAAGGAAGAGATGAAGGCCACCTTCTAGATGAGTGACCTGGGATCTCTCTCCTTCTACCTGGGGATCGAGGTGCACCAGAATAACTCTGGGATCACGCTTCGACAGACCGCCTACGCGAAGCGCGTCGTTGAGGTGGCTGGGCTCACCGACTGCAACCCAGCTCTCACTCCGATGGAGGAGAGGCTGAAGCTGAGCCGCGACAGCATGACGGAGGAGGTGGACGCTACGCAGTACCGGCGTCTTGTGGGGAGCCTTTGCTACCTCGCCCACACACGGCCGGGCTTGGCATTCTCCGTCGGCTACGTTAGTCGGTTCATGCAGCGACCGACGACGGAGCACCAACAGGCTGTGAAGAGGATCATCCGCTACGTTGCGGGACTCTCGACCACGGTCTCTACTACCCAAGGTGTCCTGGGGAGGCTCACTTCGTCGGGTACAGCGACAGCGACCACGCCGGCGACATCGACACCAGCAAGAGCACAAGCGGGATCCTCTTCTTTCTCGGCAAGTGCCTCGTTAGCTAGCAATCGGTCAAGCAGCAGGTGGTGGCCCTTTCCAGCTACGAGGCTGAGTACATAGCGGCCTCCACCGCTTCGACTCAGGCGCTCTGACTCGCTCGACTGCTCGGTGATCTTCTCGGAAGAGACACTGAAGCGGTGGAACTCAGGGTGGACAGCAAGTCCGCTCTGGCCCTGGCAAAGAACCCCGTTTTCCATGAACGGAGCAAGCACATCCGGTTGAGGTACCACTTCATCCGAGGCTGCTTGGAGGAAGGAAGCATCAAGGCGAGCTACATCAACACCAAGGACCAACTTGCGGACCTGCTCACCAAGCCCCTTGGGAGGATCAAGTTCCTTGAGCTTTGTTCCCGGACCGGGATGGTCCAACTTTCCCACAAGACGACGCACAAGACTTAAGGGGAGAATGTGGGAATAAGTCCTTGTACTATAGTCTTTGTGTGTCTCGGTCTTTGTAGCATCTAGAGGACAGCTCATGTGTTGTGGTCTTGCTGCCCCTAGGACAGCATCTATAGGACAACATCTAGAGGACAGCATATTAGAGGACAGCATCTTAGACCAGAGGACAACATATTAGCTTTAGCTGTTAGGACAGCATCTAGGCATCTTAGACCAATTTGCATAAGGTTGGCTGTCTAACCAGCTATAAATATGTAACCCCAACCTTTCGGGTTGGCATGGTATTGTGTGAGAAGTAAATTAGAAAATTGCCCCAACTCCTAGTGTCATCCTCTCGATGAAAGTAAGAGTTTCGATACTATCAATTTGGTGTGGTATGCAGAGATGCAGATTCTTGTCTTCTCGCATAAGGATATACTTGATTTCGCTTTATAATCCTAACACATGGAAATGGAAGTAATTCCAAGTTTCCTGGTTGTTTCAGCCCAATGATTTTTTTAGCATCATTATGCTATCCATGCACGCTAATAAATTGTGACATGAAGCAGGAAGCTGCGTTCTGAAATTCGATGTAGACAGTACATACATATTGATAATTTGGAGTTCCTGGGCATTTTGTTAATTTGATTATTCCCATCCTATCTTAGGATCAGCTTCTAACCTGTTGTTCCTCTACAGACTGTTCAATCGCAACAGCGGGCTGAGCGGGATGCTGCAATTGCTAGACTGGAGCAAAGCCGTCTAGTCCTTGCTATGAGATTAGCAGAACATCAGGGGAAGAGGTACAGAGTCATCGACGAGGCCTTGGCATTGGTGGGTGAAGTGAGTGACAAGAGTCGATTTATCTCACCAGAAGATGTCTGTGCGACCCACTCAGAGGATGACGCAGAGGACAACAGGGGCAGTAGTTCAAGGATCATGCCAAACATGCTATCATGTAGTTTGTCTTTAGCCAAGAATTCATTTCGACTGGACAAAATCGGTGGTGCTCTGGGTAATGCTGCGGTATTTGCAGTAAGTATGCTTGCTTTCTTGCAGCTGCATCAAATTGCATTTGGAAGTAAAACTCCGTCAATGGGATACAGGAAGAGAATTGAGTACAGTTTTCAATCTGGGAGCTCACAACAGAATGGAAAAGAGAAACATTTGGAGGTTTACCTAGCCAGAGGCTGAGGAATTAGCGATCACACTGTTGGCTGTACTGAAAGTTTTGACCAAAGATCAATTTTTGTTGGTTTTGTTAGGGCACTGATCATTCTTTACTACGACGGGCTGGACCCAGTTCCAGGCAACCAGGGAACTGACTGTCCAATTCTTTTGGATGGATTGGAAGGATACTATGAATTGTACCTCCCAAATTGTAAATGGCTTTGTGCTTAGAGATGGATTGTTTGTAACCGTGTCCTTGTTCAAGGAAACTTGAATGGTCGTGTTCTGAAGGCGATAGCCTTCCACACCATCCTCCCTCCACTTTCTTGCCAGTTTTGATCATATTGATTCTACGAAAGACAACTGCTGCCTGGGTGCTATTGAGAGGTGTGTTCAAGGTTCTTTGCTTGTGTGATAAGTTTCATGTCCGTGTGGCTACAGGCTGAGTACATGTGGTGCTTGTGCGGGTGTGCCTATCTATGCTTTACTTGGAGTACTGGTGATTCTTCTTTCTCTGCTTTGCTTCCTTGTGCTTGATGATGCTTCTTTCTCTGCTTTGTTTTGTTGATTGCTGGTCTGGTCATATTTGGTGCCGAAGCTGCTTTGATTATATGTCCGTACGTACCCTACTGTTTTCCAGATGTACCAGCATCCAGCTTTGTTACTTTTGACCAGGTGTTGACACTGGCCAGTAAAGTTAGAATCTGAAGAGGAAGAATGCTCTGGCCTCCATTTTCGTTGATCTGCAGATGAAAGCTTCGTTTTTCTGTATTGTTACAGGACTCGCGCGCTGCATTACTGCAGTCTCTAGAACAGTAATACTTAACTCGAAAAGGAGATAAAGGCATGAACAATAGGATCATGGAAGAGAAATGCTGCTCCCACTGCTCGTTGTTTTGTGCCTTGTGTCTGTTCTGTTCACTGAATCACTGTACAGTATAATCTGTTGGAGAAGTTGAAGTAAATACATCCTGATGGTCTGTAATGCAGCATATGCGTCTGTGAGGCTGTTACATACTAGTTCTCATGGGGTTCTGGTGAGCTCTAATTGAAGTTGATCTATGCTCATCGGTGCTCATAGGATGCCCATTGTCAATAACAGTACAGTGATCTCTACTTTTTTTTTCTTAAAACAAGCGCAGGTTCAAATTTTACTGTTCATGCACGTGTAAGGTTCATTCACAGTGGATTTATTTTAGGTGCACTCATCATTGAAGTTACCATATGTGGTTGCTTATGGGGCTAATTAGTAATTATTGTCACGAGCTTAACACAAATTGAACTGTCCGCCCATAAGCCCATTGATCACCTAAGACTAATCGTAGTATCAATCATTTCCTATTTACTGTGTGAAGTTTTTGCACTCATGTCGGAACAAAAGAGATTTTTGCGTCTTTCGTGTTGGCTTGCTTATCTTTTCTCCAATTTGGAAGGAATAAAGTGAAAGGAATCCCAGAAGGGAATAAAGATCCTGTCTCTTGCTCATTATGCTCATTAAGCTCAAAAGAAAGTAGAAACACATGTAAAAGAAAAAGCTCAAAAGAAACCACCTCTTTTGGGCATAGAGGGAGTGTCTGCTGCTGCCTGCTGAGGTGTGGAGAAACCAAAGTAAACTTAAGAGCAAATTTAGACTAATTAGGATCTTTCAGCAGCTAGTTGGAACTTTTGACAAAATTTTAAATGACCCAGTAATCAAAACCCAAAATCTTAACTCAGTGTAGAGATATCTTTGTCAGAATGAGAAGGAAAGATGGAGCCTTGGTCCGATTTTATCCATCTCTTTACCTCTACCTGCTTTACCCAGTTTAAGAGAAGAGATTTGATGGATCTTGATGTTGAAGCTCAATGCGGAATTCGCCACTGGCGAACTCAGGAAGACACACACAAAAGCCAACAACGACTCAAGAAATTGGTTCTGCACTAAACCGGGCACCTTCCACCCCCCCCCCCCCCCCCCCCCCGCATTATTCAAGGGAGAAACTATTGCTAACTTCCGAACAATTAATTAAGCTATTCTATTTAAACTGCGGTATCGCCTTGTTGATCGTGCCATCCCACAATCAAACCAGCAGCCGTGCTCTTACTTCACTACAGGAAACCGCTAAAATGAAATTAAAGATGCAATCAAGATAATCATCAAGGGTTCTGCAACACTTGATGTGTTCTTGACCTGAGAAAATCTTCTTCTCAATACAATATCGTGGGGGCGGTCTTTCCCGCACAGGATAAGTTTTTTTTTAGGGTTCAGCAACACTTGGAGCTTCTTTGGCGATCCATAAGATGCAGTCCATAGTGCGAAAAACACGCGTTGATGTCAAATCCTGTTGGTGCACATAGAACACTCGATCAGTGATGATCAGATTTTTTTTTTGAACTGCGATGATCAGATCGTTGTTGTACTTACCTGTCAATCATTGTGTCTGATGATCGCTGCGTCCATTCTTTTTCTTTTTTTTGAGATTAACGCTGCGTCCATTTCTTGAGCCCGCAAGGCCCCGCAGGCCGTAGCATCTGTTCAAGGCCCAATAACAGCTTTGTGTGTACGAGCTTTTATTTTGGGCCGAGATACACACAAGCCGTTGGTCGGATGGGCCACAAACCACCAAGGAGATAAAAAGCCCGTTCGTATTCTTCGAGCGGGACGAGGCACCCACGTGAAAGTGGTACGGATAATATCCGTTCGTATTCGAGTTCGGATTCGTTTAGAGGGGTTAATATCAGTCCGTATCTAAATCCAGATGTTCAGTATCCGACGCCGTATCTGAATCCGAATACTGAAACTGAATTTTTATGATGTCGATATATTATTTATATCTTATCCGAGATGAATAGTAAATATCCGTACCCGATCTGAATCTGAGATGAATAATATCTATTTGTATTCGTATTCGTAGATATCCGATCGTATTCGATCCGTTTTCATCCCTACCCACTGCTCTCGAGCGTGAGGTGGATCAGATCCATCCGCAGGCGCTAGCTGTCGCTTATGTTGCAAACAAGCAATCCATCGCCTGAAAGTTTCAGCGCTACTTTTTGGGCTGTCAGTTTGCATATTCGACCCAATAGCACTTGGGCAGTTCAGTGGGAGTAATTTTTCTAATTGAACCGCATATGCATGTATGCATACGCTTCTATATTTCTTTCTCGCCTTTTCTCTTTTTTACATGTTCCGACATCTATATTTTTGTGCTCCTTTTCTCTCTCTCCATGCATGGTGTCTCTCTCCGTGCATGGCCACACGTACCCACTCGCATGCATATTTACATTTTATTTTATTTTCTCTCTCCGTGAATGGTCTGATACCATACATACCCACTTAGATGCATGTTTGCAGCTTGTTTTCTTCTTTCTCTCTCTCCATGCATTGATCTGAGACCACATATGCTCACTTGCATGCATGTTTACAGTTTATTTTCTCTTTTCTCTACGTACGTGCATGCTCTTTTTTCCTCTCCATACATGCATGCTGGCACCTGCAGTCACTCCTCTCCTCTTTTCTTCTTGTTTCTTTTGATTCTTCACTTTTATTTATTTTTCTTCCTACTTTCATTTTTAATTTTGTTTATAATAATTTTATAGATAATTTCTCCTCTCCTTAAAAAATGTATTCCTTTTTCACCTTGTTTCTTTCTTTCTTTCATAATTTTCTACTTTTAGTATATAATATTTATATAATGCATTTATATTTTTTATATTTCATATCCATCCTAATATTTTTTATTCTTACTTCATTCTCTATTTTATTTCTTTATCTTAAATGTACTAATGCTTGATGTATTTTTCCAATATAACTTTCCATTCTTATATTATTTAATTTTTTATTCCACTCTTTTTACCTATTCACCAGTTATTGCTGATAAACTACTGATAAATTTTATATTTTCAATTAGTCTATCACTAGTTTATTACCAATGACTCATTTATTTACTATGATGACTTATTTATTCAATATGCATTTTTCTTTATGTACAATATTTATCTGCGTGTAACTAATTTGTTCGCAGCATCAAATTATTTGTTCGCTTTGTATATTAAATTGTTCCGTGATATTGACACATTTGCTCGCGATATTCATTTTACATTATTTATCCTATATAATTAAATGTTCGCGATGTTTAATATTTTGTTCATTGTATATTATTATTTGTTCATTATGTTTAATTTTTTGTTCGTAGAAAATAATCATTTGTTCGTGTTAAAATATTTGTTCTGAGCAGCCGAAACTAATTATTTTTTATTAAAAAATACTTTTAGAAAATATCGTGCAAACATTGGCAAGTGTGGTCTTGTTTTGAAGGATCTTGTCATAAAAAAGATAATGGTGCAATCAGAATTTTATTTGGATGCACAGTTTAAGATTTATAGATTTTTTTTATGTATAAACTCCATGCATCTGTTCTGTTTTTCTTTCGAAGAGCAGCCTGGTTTACTGGGCTCACACCTAACGACCCATTTAACAAGGATAGATTCTTCGGAAGATGGTTTGTTGATTCACCACGTCAAGCGATATCTAGTTGCGTCCGGATCGATCAGCTCCCTCGCCTCAACCACACCGACACTAGGAAGAGCAGCTCTGCGCCGAGGGCCCAATAGTATCCTCGATCGCCGGCAGATCGAATCGGCGTCCAGCCGACTGTTCACCGCTAGCTAGCTTCATCTTATCATCTCCTTCCACAGTTGATCCTGCCAAGGATCACAAAGGCATGCATGCTCTTCATTCGGTTTTGCCTCATCATTGGAACTAATCGAGGAAGTATCTTTTTGTACAAAATTTGAATCTGCGATGTGGAAAAACTCGTTTCAGAACTGCATCACCCGTCGAGGCGTCGGCGACGACCGTGAAATATTTACGTGGCAGACGCAATAGATTCTCTTTTCTGCTGTTGCGCTCGCAGTTGGAGACAGGCAGCATGATTAAAGTTCGCTCGCAAGCTCCTATCATCATCATTCAGTTGTCTATTCATTACCTTGTCTATTCAGAACTAATCCTTTTCTGTTGTTGTAACTAGTGGCAAAATCAAGGGATTAGTTCTACCCTTCTAGGTACCGTGACACTGATGACGCTGGTAGTTTTTATCACGTTTGTAAACGTGTTGTTTTCTTTAGCTGCGGGGGCGTAACGAAATTGGGTATGGGTCTCGGTAGCTGTTTGTGCCGGTGTGGTGTTTTTCCCACTTCTAAACTAGGTTTATTCATAAATGTATTTCGGGCACTCTTAGAGTTACTCTAAGTGAATTACAAGGCTTCCCATGAACTTCGGCATCACAGAAAAAATAGTTCAGAGAACATTACTTAGCAGTTCCATCTGGTCATTATATTCTTGCTTCCGCCACAAACAAGGAACCGACTGATGAGTCAAATGGAAAAATCTTCGCTTCTTCGGCCGCTGCTGGTAGCAAAATTCTCAGCCCAGTGTGATCACAAATAATATGGAAATGTGTACACCGACTAAAGAAATTAATCAAAAGAAAATTTTATTATTGCTTCTCCATCTTTTTTTGGCAAAGATGTCCAAAGTGACGATTCCTAATGCTTTGCTTGCCGAACGGTTAGTCTCCATAACTCCTCAAACTGCAATAGGTATAAAGATCGTAGCCCATATGCTCCTTAACACACAGCCTACATAAAAGAGGTAGCACACTTTTTTTTTCAAAAACTAGTAGCCCACATAAGAGCGAAAACCACCACAAAATTTAGTAACCTTCTATCTTTCCGTGCTATGCATGTTAACCAATTTCCAAGCATAGGAGGTATTGGCCTATGTGTGTTGACCCTGTAGGTATATGAAAACTCCAAATTATTCTAGCAGCAACAAAAAGAGAGGTATTTGATTGTTTCGTTGTAATTGTAGAAATGAAACCTTTGACTCACAAACCGTTCCCTCTTTGCTAAATTATCCTTGGTTAAGATAACACCTATAGGAAAATTTTTATTTTTAGCAAAATCTTCAGCTTCCAAATAAATATATTGATGATTGTGATGTCCAAATACATTATATATTGATGCACACACCAAACTGCAAATTGGCCATGTCTATGTAAATTTCAGGTAAAAATATCTCTCCAATAATAAAGTTGACAATTGGATATTTTAGCTACTAGATTTGTCAAGCAATCAATTTATCCCCAACAAAATATCTTCTAAAAGATATATTTAGTGGTGTTTGATTGTTTGATATATCACATTCGCGTGTAGCTTGAGGTTAGCACTATATTATCCAAGCTAGGAAATTGCTCCTTTAAAGGTTTAAAGCCAACCTAGGTGTCCTCCTAGAACCAGTTGCAGCTCTTCTTTTATCCTAAATGTTCCATATTCCAGAAAAGTTTCGTTGATCATACGATAACTTTTTAAAATATCTTAGAAGACTTGATAAAATTTAGTTGTGAAATCATCAAGACCAGGAGATTTATTATGCTCTATTTGAAAGTCCATCTCATTTACTTTTGCTTCTGTGAAAGATATAGTGAGAATGTTATTTTCCGCGTCCAATACCTAGGTTATATCTTGATTTTAGTTTTCCACCATAATAAGATCATTTTCCTCTAATGATCCAAAATGGACCTTGTAATAGTTGGTGATATAAACTTTTAACTCAACATCATCCAGTATCACTCAATTTTATTATTCAAATTTGAAGATTTGTTGTTTTCTATGTTTTTCATTAGCAATCGCCCTGCAAACGGTTTGGGCTGTAATAGTTTTAGTAGTTTGGGTTTCGCTCTGGGCTTCTTTAGGCAGGGTGCTAATGGGCCAATAATATAAATGAATCGATTCAATTTGGGCTTCAGCTCTCCAATAGTTTGGTGTGAACTTGGTGTGGGTAGGTAAAGATTCAATTTCTAACAGGTTGTAACCGTAGGTTATGCCATGATTTCTCACATGGGCTGTCTCTGTAGCGAGCAGGTGACTATACGAGTCGTCGCTCTTGCAGTCATGATTCGATTCCGCTAACCCTCGCCACCGCTTCCCTGCCGCCGCGGTCGCTACCTCCGCCTCGCCACTGCTTCCCACCCAGCGCTTCGCCCTCCGCCGTCCGTCCAGGAAATAATCCTTGAATTAGAACGAATCCTCGCAAGACGCTACGACAAAGGCGGCGGACGATTCCTGCGGCAACGACGGTGAGCGATTCCTGCTGCATGATGCGGCGGGCGATTCCTGCGGGCAAGCAGCGTTGTCGAGACCCGACCTCAGACGCGACGACGACAGGCCCACACTGTACCGCTCTCCCTTCCGGTTGCTTTTCACCAGTAATTGCGCCGCTCTCCTCTTCCCCTCTCATCTCCCATGCTCTATGATTTCTTGTAGCTTGGGTTCTTGGGTTGATTTTCTAGCCGCAAACCATCTAGACTTCCTCCGGCATGATAGCACTTCTCATAGGTCCATGCGAACTTGATCCCTCTTTACTCATTATAGACTACGTGAGGCACTACAAGAAAATACCCATTAAGATACGCTTTATTTATAGACTAGACATGTTTTATTTCACATCTAGTACACAATAGATACGTTTTGGTAAAGCGTGTCTTGGAGCGTCTTCGCAAGGACCGTGTCAGGATGTGTAGACACGAATTATCAAGCATGTCTAGAATAATTGAGATGTTCTATAGAGACGATTAGAAGCGTGCCTTCATATATAATGATGCTTTTGTAGTTACATTTGGAACGTTTATAAGAAATGTAGATACGCTATGTAGTGGCGATATTTCACTTGTGCAGCCATTGTAGATACACTTTTTAGTTGATATGTAAATTTATTAAGATCAATCCATTTTCTGTAGGCAATGCATCCATGTAATTAACAAATTAAGTTCCCGACCAAACATATTGTTCGAAAAAGGAATAATTCCAATGCCCTACATGCACTTTAAGTCTTTAACTCTCAAAAGAAGATGGGATCTGGTGGAGGGTTCAGGTAGGCAAGTCGGGAGAAATCTTGATGATCTCCACCAAATTCAACAAGACCACCATGAGATCACCATCGCAAGACTTTGAAAGCCGCTCTCACCTGGATCTTGAAACATGAAATAATGACACATGATTACATTTGAAACAACATTAAATCAATTTCTTTCATGGATCGTGATCTAGTAATCACCGGAACATAACTGCAGGCCAATCGATCCATGGGCGCGGAGGAGTGCAGGTATAGGCAACGCTACTGGGCGACGAGAACGAAATCGCGGCGGCGGTTGGGACGAACGAGGCAGGACGACATCCATGGGGGCGGGGCAGTAATTGTTGACAGCAACATGGCCGTAAGGCTGCGACGGTGGTCGGCGGCGCAGGGGTTTGCAATTGCCGCGTAGGTAGGCGTTGCAGGGGATCGGCGGCGACAAGGATAGATCGAAAAGGATTGGGGGCGGAGCAGTGGATCGGATGAGGACGGGACGACGTGGGTAGATGATCGAGAGGACTTTGACGAGTTTCTATTTCCTCTCACATATATTGAAGAAAAGAAAACCGAGCAATACTATGACACGATTTGTCTAAGCGCATAAACATTCGTGTCTACTGCATGTCACTCCATCCTACCGTAGACACGCTATTGAAAACGTGGATACAGTACCGTATCCAAAGGCCTGTTATCACACGTTTTGTCTAACCGTATCAGCATTCGTCTCTACATGTTACTCGGTCCTTGCATAGATACGCTATTGAAAACGTGGATATAATACCGTATCTAGATGCCTCTTTTCTTGTAGTGAGGATACGACTAGCTGTGGCTGATGAGTAATCACTTTGCATCAAGATCTGTGTGTGTCGGACTGCCCAGGTAACATAGCATTGCATGATATTTTTTTCTCTTAAATAGGCAACGTGTGCATTTGTTCAGTTAGCATTAGATGATAACAGTTCTCTATATTGATTTAGATCTCTGAATTTACTGCTTAAAATTGTACAGTTAGATGTTATGGAAGTGATGGTCTTGTCTCACAGTTGTTTGGATTACGCATTACTGGCATGGTGTGCAATGTCACCCATCGATATTTGGTTACTCAGCAATTCAGTCTGTTTATGTTGCTATCTAACCTATTACCTCAGCATGTCTACAAACACATCAGAAAGCTCTGATGATTCTCATTCAACTCAAACACGTGTTAGAAAGTCAAAGGTTTGGAAATATTTTGAGCAGAATTTAGTTGAAGCTGATGATGGTTTTAAAGCTGTGTGCAAGTATTGTCAAATCCATTTAAGCACTAAGTCTGGAACTAGCAGGCTTAGAACCCATATTTCTTATTATTATCATGCAATTGGGGAAGCTGATACGAAAAGGTTTATAGAAACCTTGAAGAAACCTATAGAGAACTTTGTACTTGATCATCAGCTTTGTCGTGAACGTATGATTGAGTTTGTCATACATGCTGTAATCCCATTTAACAAGTGTGAAGATCCATACTTTGAGCCATGGGTTCAAACAATGCAGCCAACTCTCAGTTGTGTGGGCCGCCAAACTATTCGTAATGATTGCCTAAAGAATATCAGGGCATGAAGCAAGATCTTCATAATAAACTTCAAAGCCTGGACTCTCATGTGTGCCTAACATCAGATATGTGGACATCCATACAAAACTTAGGCTAGATGGTTATAACAGCTCATTATATCACTCCTGCCTTCAAGATAAAGAAGAAGATAATAAGTTTCAAGGAGGTGAAGTATCCACACACATGTTATTCCATTGAAGAAATACTTGTGAGTTGCCTAACCGAATGGGGCATACAGAACAAATTGTTTACTCTAATCCCGGATAATGCTAGCAACAACAATAGCGCATGCGAGGAGTTGGTAGATACTCACAAGCACGTGTTGATGTTTGAGGGAGCACATTTGCATGTCAGATGTTGTGCAAATATCTTGAATATTTTGGTTCAGGATGGGATGAAAATTATTCATGAGGGCATAAAGAAGATTTGGGAGCTCTTGAAGCACATTGACTCTTCACCTTCAAATTTGTTAGAGAAGCACTCAAGTACAAGGTTATTCTCAATTGCTATGCAAATCAAAATGCTGAAATTTCCCCAAATGGACAAGAGTGGAAAAATGCTGAATCAATTTGTGAGTTTCTTAAAACCTTTGAAGAGGCTACAAAAGCAGTATCGGCTGATAGGAAACCAACTCCATATATGTTCTTGCCTTTGATTCTTTCGATTAGGCAGGCCTTGGATGACCCTGAACTATATAATATAGCCCGACGAAAATATGATACTATGGTAGAAGTTATGAGCTCCAACCCACCAATTATCTCTTGACGTTGGGATCTTATTGGTAACAATTTGGTGTCGTGGCTGTCAAGTGTGGCAATCAACGAAATTCATGTGCTAGTAATTGAGCTTATTATTTGGAGACATGCCAAAGTATTAGTAATAAATAGAAAGGGTAAAACAACCTAGTGATCACTGATCAGTTACTATAGTATGAGCCCAGAGAGGCAACAAAAGCGACCAAATTAGCAAGCTAATTACTTATGAACATTTTTCCAAACAACTCATGTGCATAAAACAAAACAGTCCCTTAGCTTCAACTCTTCAAACACAATAAGTATTATGCATGCAGAAATATCTCACTAGCACATAAATCCCCATCATCAAATCATCAACACATCAAAAAAGAAATCATGCATGCCTTGTATGCCAAGTTTCCAACCATAAATACACCATCCGACATGAAAAAATAACACAAATAGCAAGCATGATAGTGAGCAACCAACACATACGGCAAGAGAAATACCGAATAAAGAGTAGACATTAGGATTGACATAGAAATCCCTTGTGGGAAAAGATCACGGACGGCGGCGATCATGCAATTCACTATAAAGATGAATGATACAAGAGGTGAGAGCTAAAATGATTGGGGAGGCTTCAGATTCGCACAAATTTCAATCTTATCTTGGTGGATTTGGTAGATCAAAGGCTCACCCCCTCCTCTCGAAACCTAATTCTTCATCCCCTCAAAGAATAAGAATAACTCACACAGAACGAGATTGGCTCGGGCTCCCTTTTTATGCTGAAATGATGATTTTCCGAATACCCCTCAAATTAGCCATAAAATGTTGCAAATGAGCCCCTATCCAACCTACATGTTTAGGCAATGTTTGCATACCAAATGCTAAACTAACTCTCAGGTGGTGAATTAGGATCTACAATATCAGATATAGCCACACCGATATACCCTTTACGAAGTAGAAGAATTCACAGCTCCAACAGAGCCACACCACACTTGTAAGCTGTAGTTGAAGCAGCAGAGGTGAGGAGCCACCGGCTGATCAAAAGTACCTCCTGAGTCCTGAGTCCTGACAGCAGAAAGAACTAAGCCTGTCAGAATTACAGAAGCTATGGCAAATGTTGGAAATGAGGGAGAGCAGATTAATATGCTGTTATTACCTTGGATTACCACATCGTCACGAGTAAACCTGGGTGTCTTGCTTTTAGTTCCTTGCCTTGCACAAACAGCTCCAAGGTGCAGTCCACTATTACTAGTTCTTCCAGCGAACGTAGGCGATGTAATCCTTCTGGAAGGGTCTGCAGACCATAGCAACCTTCAAAAGTTAACTTCTGGAGGGAGGTGAGGAGCTCAAGCGCCTGCTCTTGTTCTTCCGTGAACTTTTCTACCCACCGATCACGCCGGAAGGATAAAGTGTGGAGTGTTGTAGCGAGGCGACTGCAAATGGGAGCAACAAGCACCGCAGAGATGGTATCCACCTCAAGATGCTCCAACTGGTAGAAGGAACCTGCTGACATTTCATTCACCATGCGTGCCACCTCCACGAGTAGATCCGCTGCTACAGAGCAGGGGATCTTTTCTTCCGTGTTGTCTCCAAGAACCACACTGAGATGGCTCTCTGTTACAGAGTCACAATCATTTGCTTCCGTGTTGTCTCCAAGAACAACTGTGTTATGGCTCTCGGTTACAGAGTCGCAATCATTTTCTTCCCTGTTCTCATTGTAATCCCCTGCTGTAGGGTCGCGATGGTTTTCTACAATACCAAAGTGAACGTGATTTCCACTCCTGGTCCATTTACTAACATTATAAATCACCAACTTCTTGAGTCCGAATACAATGTGAGGATTGAACCCATCCTTTGTTAGATTCTCACAATCTACTAGTTCGAGATGGGTGAGAGATGTTAGGTTTGAAAGCAGAGACATTGCCAGCTTGCTTGACTCACCGATAATGGTGAGCTCCCTAAGAGATGTAGGGAAAGGCTTCATGATTTCTTCTCCCATAGACCACTGACAGAGCATCTCACCACAATTTTCTATTGTTAATGATTCGAGTGACGTGAGGCCCAACAGTCCTCCCCGGTTATCCACGGGAAGAGTAAGGTTTCCACAGTTGGAGACCTTTAACTTTTGCAGTGAGCTTGAGGACAAAAATTGCACTCCTTGCTCATGATATTCTGTGCCAACAAAATACGGAACCCGTTTGTGTTCTCTGTTATATTTTACTGAATAGCTAATCTCCAATTCCGAAAGAGCTGGGAAACAATTCAATGCCCTTGATAGTGATTCTCCACAGAGACGAAATTCATTAAGACTGATTCTTCCATGTGTTATGGATCTAACACTGTCACCGAATTCCGATGTTAAACAGGTGTCACTGTAATATTCTTCGGAAGACATGCTGTCACATTCTTCTGCACAGGACCCTCTTAGTGAATTTTGCATCTGGAGTTCAGTCCGTGAGGTTTGTATGACATCTCTGATACTAATCTTCTTTACTTTATCCATATTATCAAAGTCCAGAGCACCATAATAACCGTTAACATTCAATTCATTTTTTTCATAATGGACCAATTTGTCGGAAAATTCTTTTACCACATGAATGTATGTTGTTTTTGAAGTGCAAGGGATGAGGCGCAGTGATAACTTAGGGCACCCAAAAATCTGTAGAACACAGAGACTGGGACACTCTGAGGTGGGTAGAGTAGATAGATTGCAACAATCTATGCACTCAATGATTTCAAGCCTTGGAAATGATTGGCAATCAGCTTCTGCAACCCACTCCAGAAGACCTGGCATATTAGATAGCACAATTTTCTTCAAATGCGTGAAACATTTATCTTTAACACCACCATAGTCAGGTCCAAACTGATGCATCCCAGCAATCTTCTTCAACTTGAGCTCTGTAAGATATGGTATCATCCCAAAAGGTGGAAGAGTGTTCCAAGACACACCTTCTAGATGTAGAAACTCCAACTTTTCGAAGCAGACGTCAGTACACAACCAATTAGGACCAATGGTACCACCATGATTTATAATGCTGAGTGCTCTAAGATTAGGGTGTGGTTGAAGGCCATCGACAACATCAGATGCTACTGTTTGTTGACCCCAAACTAATCTCAATGAAACTAGATTTCTTTTTAACACCAACTTGGCCTCATGAGCTTCATCCTTATTTCCCACATTTTCAAGGTTGCGTATGGTGAGGGTTCCTCCAAGTTCTCGCAATTTCCCCAACTCTCTTAGTTCAAATCCAACAATCCTTTTCTTGACAATAAATTCTTTTAGCTCTTGTAGATACTTCATGTTTCCTATCTCAGGAATGTTGCAGTGGAGTTCTTTTTGAGCAAGGAAATGGCGTAAATTCACAAGGCGGCTAATGTCACTAGGCACACCGTAACCACCACCCCACTGTGTTAGGTCCAAGAATTTCATGTGATAAAATCTAGACAAAGCACTAGGTAGCGATGGTTCTAAGAGTAGAGGAGATCTAATTTTTAGGTAACGTAGGTGGATAAGTTTTGAAAAGTGGCATGGTAAAGATTCTATGGAGTCCACATATATAAATAGAACCCGAAGGCTTTTCATTTCTTTGAATGTCTCATTTAAAATACTAATGATGCCTCTGTTATATTCTCCAAAAAACATCAAAGTCCTCAAATTTCTAACATATATCCTTTCCTTCAGTTTATCCAGTTCTCTCTCATAATATTCATTCAATTTACCCTCAATGTTGATAGATAAGTGACGGATAGATGGTGGGATGCCATCAGCTCTAAAGCAAGAACCACTTATATTCATGCATTCTTCCGATGAAACAACCTGAGATAGCTCATGTAACAAATCATGCATAACATAATGTTGATGTAAATTATCATCTCCTTTCATGAGAAAACCAACATCTACTAGTTCATCCAAGTACCTTGATCTTGTGTTATTAACTTCTCTGTTTTCACCACTAGAATCTGTTATTCCTATTGCAATCCATAAACGAGTAATCTCTAAACCATCAAATATATGATCTTCAGGGAAAAGGGCACAATATGAAAAACATTTCTTTAGATGAAAAGGAAGGTAATCGTAGCTAATTTTCAGTGCTGGCATAATATCATCTTCATTTTTCTGATTTTCCCACTCCTTTCTTTCAAGAACTTCCACCCAATGTTCCCGAGAAAGGTTGTTCTTCAATAACCGACCAACCGTTTTTGCAGCTAGTGGGGAACACTTCAATTTCTTTGCAATGTCTTTTGCAGTGTCAATTAAGTCATGTTGCTCAAGTTCAACATCAGTGTCACCAAATATACATGCTTGGAAGAATTCCCAGAACTCATCAGGTTCCAAGCCTTGTAATTTTATTGGATTAGTCTTTTTAACCACCTGTGCTATGTTTGGAAATCTTGTTGTCACAAGAACCATGTTGCCTTTGGTTTCCCCTTTTGTAAACGGGGACAGTAGATTTTTCCACTCACTCTCACTATTGCACTTCCAGATATCATCCAAGACAACTAAGAACCTTTTGGATTTCAATCTCTGAGCAACATATTTTTGAAGCTGGTCTAAATTGGTTGTTTCATGTGCTCTGCTACTTTCTTCATTCTCAACTGCAAGTATGCACTTTAGAATCTCCTGGGTGAGCTTAACAACATCAAAATTAGTTGATACACACACCCAGACTCTAACGGAAAAGTGCTCTTCTATTCTTTTGTCATTGTATAGATGTTGAGTGAATGTTGTCTTCCCAATGCCCCCCGGTCCAACTACAGCAAGAACAGATAGTACCTCACTGCGATATGCACCGTCGGTCATGTCAAATATAGTCTGCTCAAAAATAGTACCCCTCCCGTACAACTTATCTTGTGTAATTGTTGAGCTGGTGTTAGGCCGTTTCAGAGAGGCAGCCTTGGTTGCTGTAGGGTAGCTGCTATGGTTTATTTGGAGGAGGTTGGACACAGGAGCACACAAGGTCTGTATGTCCTCGATCAGTGACTTGATTCTTTTGGCCATGGCAACTCTATCAAATTGCAATGCTCCAACACGCCCATCATTGGTTTTGTTGTAAGCATTATCTTGCGTACGGGAACAGGAAAAGCATGGGAGCCAGTTACCGACAGTATGGCGAACAGCATGGCGGCCATGGCGGGCATGACCGCTGAGGCCACCGCCCACCTCTGAGGTGGCCTCCCGTGTGCCGTCGAGCTCGTCCTGGATCATGAAGTAGTGGAGCTCGTCAAGGGCGTCCTCAGCCTCGTCGGCAATCCTGTTCAGGTCCTCCAGCAGCCGCTGCAGGCCGGGGTTGTAGCAGACAGCATCCCTTCCTTGCGCCGCGTGCAGCAGCCCGAGCGTGTAGCTGAGCTCGGTTCTGATCCTTGTGAAGTTGAGACCGAGCTCGGAACTGGCCACGTACGCCGCCACCAGGTCATCGGACAGCTTCTTGAGCACGTTGCCAAGTACCCAGTTCGCGGCGCCGAGAGCCGTCTCCATATCCTCCGGCGGCCGTGGGAGTGGGACGGCAGCCGGGTGTTGAATTGGGTCGAGATTTTGAGCAGTGTGAATGGTTTGTGTGGACGAACGCCGATGGATGGTTCCTTTTGTAGCCAAGTTGCTGCACAAGGCCTCCGTTGGAAGTTACCCCAAAACACGCTTTCGGCATCATGGAGACTCAGTCTCCACGCGCTACAAACACGGTCTCTATTATCATTGAATTGAATCAAAAGTTAAAACAACTTCTGCGGGTTTCGTCAGGGATGTTTTCCAGGCCAAATAGCTGAAGAGAAGATGGTTCGCACGGACAAAGATCTTGCCACCTTATTGTGAATTCCCTTTTTTATTCAATTGTGTACTCGTTCCTGTTGTTGTGCCATTAGTGACTTGAGAAGACTGTGTGAGAGAGCACGATGCCGACCAAGTCACACCCGCCAGAATCTATCTATTCATGACCCAACTCCTTATCATGTTTTTCTCATTTCTAGCTCTTTGCTGCATGTAGTACACATGTACTAAGAGATAGTTGAGTTGGCATCATTATTGGAGGAGGCCTTAGACATCTAGAATCTAAATTTTTAATGAAAAATTAGGCATGATAGGTAATATTTGACCTTTGTTACAGAGGAAGCAATGACGAAAGAAGGATTCAATGTAGAGTAGTTGGCAAGAGGACTTGTCATGGCTTGCTTATTGCGTCGTCGAAAAAAAATCATTGGTCAGGGCCAGGAGTATTTTACTGGGAATGAGTGGGCCTTGTGTATCGCGTAGCAAGGATTCAACGTGGAGCAGTTGGCAAGAAGACTTATCATGCCTAGCTTCTTTTGTCGTCGAGGAAAAAACATCATTGATCAGGGCCAACGACAGGAGGGTATTGACGACAACGGTCTCCACACGCTACGAACACGGTCTCTATTGGAAGTTAGCTTTTGAAATAATTGAATTGAATCGTAAGTTAAAGCACCTTGTGCGCACTCAAAATCTTTTTATTTATGACCGAACTCATCATCACGTGGAATGACACCAGCCCGCATATATATAGCACATCTCTTATGCCTTTACAATCGGTTTGTGTAAAATGATTTATCAGGAGATTCCATATTATATTGGAAAAAATACAGTTTATACCTTCGAATTATCATAAAAATCTAACTTTCAACCTTCAACTGCATAACCAGATAATGATGGTCATCCAAGGGTCCAAACTGGATAAATTTAGGCTTAGGGTGGTTTCAAAGGTTGGCTTCGTATTTTTTAAAAAAATAAAAATTAGATCCGAATAACTGAGATGTAGAGCGCCAATAGATAGGTTATATATTTTTTAAAAAAATTGTACTAGTTTCATTTTTTATTTAAACTGAATTACTTATGATATTTTTGTTTAAATCTGAATATTTTAAATTTTTATAAAATGAAAATGACCTTTGGAACCACAACAAGGCCAAACTTGTCTGGTTTTGATAGTTGGATGACCTTCGTTATCCAGTTTTGTAATTGAAGGTTGAAAATCAGACTTTTGTGATAGATTGAAGATGTACACTGAAATTTTCCCTATTATATTTAGGGCGAAAAAGATTATAAGTTGGTGCTAATTTATTTTAAACAATTAGGGCTCATGAAAGAAACACTAGGCTCAGATATCTGCAACGAAAACTACAATATCTGTTTTCTTTATGTGATGGCAAGTTGGCAACTCAGCATGTGTGTGCACGCACGCAAACAGATGCTGAAATTCAGGGTTGGAGGGCTGTATTCAGGCAATCCATGGCAAGTTCGCTCACAGTCGCCGGCTCCCATCGCCAAACGCGTTAGCTTCACTAGGCACAGGATTCCGTGCTCTGTTTGGCATTTGTCAAACAGAGCATGGAATCTTGTGCCAGCTGGTTAAAGTGATGCGAGGCACCATGATCCTGAATAAACCCACTGATAAACTCCAGCATCATTGCATCAAAGAAGAGGTGGATGAGCTACATGGAAAGAAACGTGATCAACGGACGTCATTTTCTTGTGAAGACACAGTAGGTGCAGCTTGATTTTTACGCTCCCTATTTTGCATTTTGCTGGACTCTGACTGAACTCTAAAAAAGTTGCTGGGTTCACATGGTCAACCGAATAGCATAGCTTCAGAAATATCTTGCCAAGTTTTGTCTAATCTTCAGAAAAAAAAACTATGCTATTGCTAAAAAAACAACTACAAAGTTCAGAGAAAATAGACTAACTTTACACAAACGACCCGAAGGCCGAAGCAGGAAGGGTTCGAATTTCGGAATGGTTGCCTTCTTTTCCCCCATTCTCTTCAACTCTCGGTAGTCACTCGGAATTCTCCAGTTTCGTCTCCCATTCGAAATTTGAACAGATGCCCCAAGGTAACTTTGCAAATAAAGTGCCTTCCTCTAGAATTACATCGCACCATCGTTTTGCAGTTCATAAACAAGAGCGCGGTGTGTGTAAAGTGTAAAGAACGGAGCAAGCGCTGCCATGATGTCCGACTCTTGGTAAACATGAGTAAATTCAACATATCATAATTCAGTAACTTTTTACTAATTAAAGACCGACGGGAAAGGTACATATTTATAAAAAATATAAATACTACTCTAGGACATATATAAATATATTAAACATATCTAAGTTCTAACAATGCCGATGTACGACAACTCTACGAATCCAAGGTATATTTTGCCATCATCTCTCTCGACCGCTTAAGTCGGCCTCACGTTCTTAGATCCCTTCATCTCTTGCAGCTTTTCACCTTCAGCGCTAATCCTAACGGCGAGTAGGTGTCTGCCCAAACCAAATGGAAGCTCGTGTTTCTCCCAATGAAGCGCTACCTAGAACCCTCCCTTTCCGTCAGGCCTCACATTGTCCGGGTATCCTGGCAGCTCAGCAAACGGCTGTGATGTGCTAGCTTTGGGCCCCCGTATCCAGTACCTCATTCACTACCTAATTCTGGTAGTTGCCGTGTGCCTGGGGCACACGGCAAAGAGGGTAAAACACACAGCAAAGGTTTTGCCGTGTGCGGCCCACGGCAAAGCTCCAACGGTAGCCGGTCCCAACGGTAAAGCCAACTTTGCCGTGAGCCTTTTATCGGGCACACGACAAACATCTTTACCGTGTGTTTTACCCGGTACACGGCAAAAAAAGGAACAGATGACGCCAAGATGGTGACGGTGGGCGTGCAGGTGGCTTTGTCGTGTGCCGTTCCGTCCGGCACACGACAAAGATTTAAACTTTGCCGTGTGCTGGCATCCTGGCACACGGCAAAGATTCAAACTTTGCCGTGTGCTGGCATCCTGGCACACGGGAAAGAGTGGTCACTTTGCCGTGTGCCGAGCCTTAGCACACGGCAAAATGATGTCCAGAATGGTCAGAAATGGCCACTTTGCCCTGTGTCGTGGTCATTGCACACGGCAAAGTGGCCAAACATTTATTATTTTTTTAGTTTCTCGCGTATAATGATCCCCACTCAAACAAACATCACATATATCATTAATATATCACAACAAGCAGCACATGCACTAGATATACATAAAACCGCAAGTTTTACAAGTTCACAACAAGCATCCCGCCGTCGACAAGTTCACAACAAGTACCACAAGTTCACAATAAGTTCAGAACAAGAAACACAAAGTCATTGAGCTGGGTCGAACGACGGTGGGCCGATCTGAGGTGGGAACAACTGCTGTGCCGGGAACGTCGGTGAGATGCCCGGTGACACGTCTGGCGTATTCGATGTCGCGGCCGATTGATTCTGCAGAAAGGAGAATATATTGCATCTGAGACAAGAATCAAGTTCTTTAAGTTATAATCTAAAACATTCAAAATTTCATCCAAGTCTCTAAGTGACCGTAAGTTTCTAGGTTCTCTAAGTCTCTAATAATTGAAATGAAGCTACAAGGTTGTCAAGTGGCTCACATGAGGAGTGCCAGGAGCCGAAGCTGGAGGGAACATCGTCGGTGGCGGTGGTAGAGGTTGACCCATCTGAATAGAAAGGCTTCGAACGTAACCAAACAGGTTGTTCATCTCGGCCTGCTGCCTCGCTTCCCATTCCTCCCGTTTCCTCCTCTCTTCAACCATCGCCGCCTCGTTTGCCACCGCTTGCACCGCCAGCTGGGCCTACAATTTGTCATCCCAATGTTACAATGCAAAGCAAATATATGTAGAAATTGAATGAATGATGAATAAATCAGAAATAACCTGAAGTTCCTGCACTTGTTGCTCTGCCATGGATCGCCGTGGGCGTATTGCCGGGCTACGGCTCGTGCTCCTTGCTCGAACTTGGGCGAGAGTATGCGTACTTGCAGTGTCTAGAGTGTCGTCGCCTATATAGTACGGGCCATGCTTCTTGCCTCCTCCAACCCTCATGATGATCTCGCCATCAAGAGGGTGGGCGCTCGGATCCCACTCTGGCCCATGGACTTGTCTTCCCGTCTCTATGTACGCATTGATGTGGGTGTAGACGGAGGGATTGTTGTACGCCGAGGGCGGGTCATCTGGGTTGTAGATGACCTCAGACGCCTTGCCCTTGTGGGCCAAAGCCCATCCCATAAACTGGGAGCACTTAGCGCCTTCATGTGTCTCGGACTGCGAAAAAATAGCAAGTTGATTACAAATTATGCAGAATTGAGCCTTAGAATAAAGAAATGGATCCGCATACCCATCTAGCCCTGTATTCGTCGTTGCTAAGGCTGCCTTGATGGTGAGCTTGACCTGGCATCAGTAAACGCCGCTCTCGACCAGCGTTGTGCTTCCCCTCCCACTTGGGTGTGAACCACTTGTCCACTATGCGTTCCCAGCACATGGAATCATTACGGCACCACCACCAGGCACCTACACGTGATCAAGTGAATGACATGTAAGAAGATCAAATTAAGCGATGTACTTAATCTGAGAATAAATCTAAATTTACCTCCAAGTATTGCTCCTGGGCCAACTTCCAATTTCTTGCGGCATCTTTTTTGATCTTCTGGTGAAGGAACAGAGCGCCATAGTTTATGATACACTAGATTTGCACCTCATAATGCATGTCCTTCACCAGCTTAACGCATCGATTGTGAGCCACAACCGCCATCCGCTCCTCGTATCCTTCCTTACACCTATAGAAATCCTGCATGTAAACACGATGTATCCGGTCATTATTACAAAAATGTCGAATGAATGCGATGTATTGAGCAATGTAGTGCGAGGAAGATTTACCCACAGCTCGGCCTTCACCTACTCTGCCTTGTTGTCGAAGCACCTATTTTCCCGATCGAGTTGATCGTGGGTGGTGACCTAGTGGTCCCACATTCAGGCTGGCTCGTGCCTTCCGCCAATGTGGACCAGGCCTGGGAAGTGCTCTTTGTACAAAAGACCCAGGATGCCGTTGACCTTGCGTTTGTGAGCAGCGGGTGTGACTACTTTCCAACTTCTGCCAAAAGTGATTAAGATAAAATATTGGTTTCTATTGTGATTTTCAAGTTATGAAATAAAAAGGTAGTGATAACATGTAATGTTACTTACGCTGGCCCAGAGGGTCGAATCACCGGGCGTCCGGCAACTAGTATCGACCTATCCGAAAGTCGCGAGGGACCTCGCAACCAGACAGCCGGCGTACCCCCTGTCGTGTCCTCCCCCTCCTCCTCCTCAGTACCCGACGACTCTGCGGAAGGTACGTTGTCCTCCTCCTACGACTGCTCCTTCTCTTGCGCCTACTCCTCCTCCTCCTCCTCCTCCTCCTCCTCCTCCTCCTCCTCCTCCTCCTCAGGCAACCCCTTGGGGCCACCATTCCCTCGACCCTTGCCTCGGACACCCCTAGCGACAAACCCCTCGGCTCCATCGGAACTTGGCATTCTTCTTTTGAAAATGGATGCGCATCTTCGCTGAACTCCGCCGCCCACCATCTTTTTTCAATCAACTGCAATTAAAAATAGTGAACTAATCAGCACGTATAAACTAACATGATATTACAAATAATAACTAGGAAGTAACATGGTATAAACAAAACATAATTAAAAAGAGAAACAAAACAAACAAGACATAATTAGAAACTAACATGTATTAGAAGTAATCATCTTGATCGGGATTAGCTGGATCATAAGTCTCATCATCACTATCATGCATGTCGAGAAAATCAGACCCATGCTCCAAAGGAGGAATGTCGTCGTCATCAACCCCTAATTGTAACTGCTCAAGTAATTCTAAGTCCTTCGCGTTATGAACCTCATCTACAACGTTCTCATCATCAAACGTTTCATCAACGTCTACCTCCATTTCGACCGCTCCGGTTAAGTCTATCTCAAAACGCCCTTGTAGCCCATCTTCTTGAAAGAACTCTCTGTCATATGTGTTTGGGTCTATGTTGTAATCTTCATTGTTTGGGACAGGTAGTTTACCGTGTGGCGATACCTTGTACACAACGTCCCAACCATTAAGACGTTCATCGGTTTTGCACGAGTATGAGAGATAATAAACTTGTGTGGCTTGTTGAGACACAATTTAGACATCATCTCCTGGATAGACGGATGACTGTCGAATTTCGACTAGTCCAAGATTAGGGGTCCGTCGCACTTCGTTAGGATCAAACCAATGGCATTTGAATATGACAGGCTTAAGAGGTTTGCAACCATGAAATGTGAGTTCGTATATTTCTCAATATGACAGGCTTAAGAGGTTTGCAACCATGAAATGTGAGTTCGTATATTTCTCCAATTCTTCCATACTACTCGACCCCATCATGAGCTGTCGTACAAACTCCGGTATTTGTGGTTCTTTGATTGGGCCGAGTTTGCTCGTGGCTTTTTGTGTGAAAGCGATATCCATTCACGTCATAGCCAGAGTATGACATGATACTATAGGCACAACCATTGGCAACCTATCTCAACTCGGCACTCATAGACACATCGTTTTGGCCCTGCAGGTAGAAGAATGATAGTTCGTTATATTATTCGCACGTACGAGGAATTTGTAATGTCAAAGAAAAAGTACGAGCTTTAGAATGACCCTACCTTTTGTTTGAACCAAGAAATGAAATCGGGCGATCCACGTCCCATACCCTTTTTAAGAAGGGTATCAACTTGCTGCGGGGTCGTTGCCCTATTTCCCCGCTAGAATTTATGAGTAAATTCTCTGTATGAACAAGAAGAAGATCTAGGGGGGTTGGATGCAGAATAGTGATAGTGCGCAATAACCGAGAACTAGTTTGTTGAGAACTTATTGAATGTACGTCTCATTTTAGAAAGGTTGGTCAACACATATATCATGATAGTGCGCAATTCATGCTGCAAGGTCTAAGGAGTCGCGCCACTGCACTTCCGAGTTGCCCTCTGAAGAGACTGAGGTTCGATTCATCTTCGTTGGCATTATAACACGGGGGTGGATTATGCACGTTAGGAAGGGTGTCAACATAGTATTTTGTTGTGAAGTTTGACACCTCCTCAGTACAGGGTGCCTTTGCAATGGAAGCTTCAATTTTGCATTTGTTTTTACATTTGGCTCGAAGAACCTTTTGTTGTCTCTCAATTGAATAGCACCAACGGCCCTGCACAGCCCCCCATTCGTGCCTCATACGGGAGGTGCAAAATCATATGCTGCATCGGATTGAAAAAGCCGGGTGGAAAGATCTTCTCCAACTTACAAAGCAACACAAGAGCCAATTTTTCCATTTTTGCAACCATAGTCTGAGATAACTCCTTAGCACAAAGGATGAAGAAGAAATTGCTTAACTCTGCCAGCACTAGCCACACATGGTTAGGGAGATAGCCTCGAACCATCACTAGAAGAAGCCGCTCAATCCATATGTGGTAGTCACGACTCTTAAGCCCATGGATTCGCATAGTAGCTAAGTTCACCCCCTCCTCAGATTCGCTGCATACCCATCGGGGAACATTAAAGTTTGAAACCATTCTAGTACTTCCTTCCTTTCGTGCTTCTTCAGGATGAACTCGGCTGGAGGTTTTTTCCATTCTTGTCGTTTTAGGGTGGAATGTCGAGCTTTGGTCTATTGCATAACCTAGCTTGATCCACTCTAGCCTTAACGTTGTCCTTTGTCTTATCAGGAATGTCCATGACTTTACCCCAAAGTGCCTCAGCGACATTCTTTTCAGTGTGCATCATATCAATGTTATGTGGAAAAAGAAGCTCATGCATGTAGGGGAGCCTCCATAAGCCCAACTTCTGAGTCCAGGCATGTTCCTCACCATATCCCACAAAACCAGTACCTTCTTTGTTGACCCTGAGCATGTCTAACTGCGCACGAACCGTGACTCCTGTCAATATCTGCTGTGGGGGTCTTCAACCATGACACCTATTGTAAAGTTATTGATGTCTCGTCTAAATGGATGGTCAAGAGAGAGGAATTGTCGGTGTTTGTCGAACAAAGAATACTTGCCACCCTTCGTCAACCAGAGCAACTTGAGAGCTGCCTTGCAAACTGGGCATGGGAACTTTCTGTGGACACATTGGCCGCAGAATAGCCCATACGCTGGCAAGTCATGCAGTGAGTACATGTACCACACTCGCATTTTGAAGTTTGTATTTGTAGCTCGGTCGTATGTCCATACCTTTTCCTCCCAAGCACAGAGAAAATCATCAATCAGAGGCTCTATGTACACACTCATATTATCCCCCGAATATCCAGGAATTATCAACGACAAGAATATGTTCTGTTGTTGAAAGATGACGCCGAGAGGGAGATTGAGGGGGATAACGAACATGGGCCAACAAGTGTATGGGGCAATAGTCATTCCAAAAGGATTGAACCCATCTGTTGCCAGCGCAACACGTACATTACGAGCCTCCTCAGCTTCCTCAGGATGACACCCGTCAAAATGTCTCCATGCTTCAACATCGGCTGGATGTACCATATTCTCAGGACGGTATTGTTTGCCTTCTTTGTGCCATGTCATCTATTTCGCAGATTCCTCGGTCATGTAAAGCCATTGGATCCTCGGTATGAACAGAAGATACCATAGGATTTTCATGGGAGTTTCGAGCTGCCTCTAATGACCATCACCAGAGTCCACCTCCAGGTGCCTAGAGGATTTACATTTAGGACAGTACTTTGCATCCGCATGGTCCTTCCTAAACAAGATGCATCCCTTCGTACAAGCATGTATCTGCTCTTATGGCATCATAAGTGCACGAAGGAGTTTCTGTGGCTCATACATGTTGCGTGGCAGATTGTGACCGCTCGGAAGCAGGTTGCCAAAAATTGTCAGCATATTATCGAAGCCGTCTCGACTGATGCCAAGCTGAAACTTTAGGGCCATTATGCGTACCATGGCATCTAGTTGGGAAACATCGGTATGCTCGTGAAATGGTTTCTGTGCCGAAGACAACATGTCGTAATAGGCCTTTGTGGTTGCCTCCGGCGGATCCTCCCTAACATGACTAGGTCCTTCATCGAAGTGTGCTTGATGAAAGTCATCTAACAGGTCTCCGCACCCGACATTAGCATCATAATCCTCGTTGCGTTGTCTGACGACCTCGTCTCTCGCACGATGGACTTCACCATGACAGATCCACCGGGTGTAGTTTGCCACAAATCCATTGGTGCAAATGTGTTTACCCATCTGGACTGTGATTGAAGTATCTTGTTTGCACACTTGCTGCAGGGACACGACGCTTTACTCTGTCCTTTGTCAAATGCCTTTTTCATGAAATCTGCAACCTTGTGAACAAATTCATCGGTCCAGTCACGCTTACCCAGCAAGCCCGTGTACATCCACTTACGGTCATCCATCCTTTACCATATGAGTGCGTGATATAAAAATCAATTGCATCTACATGATT
The DNA here is from genome assembly GCA_032594955.1 of Panicum miliaceum. Lineage (NCBI taxonomy): Eukaryota > Viridiplantae > Streptophyta > Magnoliopsida > Poales > Poaceae > Panicum > Panicum miliaceum. The sequence continues at coordinate 40,099,077 of CM064061.1, read as the reverse complement.
TCTATCATGCTCTAATAGGTGAAGATAGGTCCTAATCCCGCCCGAGGATGTGTAGATGGGGTTAGGTTCCATGCTTTACTCCTATCCGAGATAGAATTTTGGGAGCACCTCTCCGCTGTTCTCCAAATACATGTCCGGGTAAGGAGATTGTGTATCCAAAGAACAACAAGGAGGTGATGCCGAAACTCTATCTCGGATCGGAGCAGACCATGAAAACTAAACCCATCTAGACATCCTTGGGCTGTCCAAAGAACATGGACAATTCAAACTAGATACGGCCATACATATGCAAAGATCTGCATACTTCCAGCCGTATCTCTTTCGAACGGGAGACGCCTAGGTTACGTGAACTAAGGACATGATACAGAAAGAGGGGCATTTTGCACGTGCTCACCTAGTAACTCAACGGCGGTGAGATGTGGGCGGGGGCGAGACGGGGGCCTACGAGTCCTCCGAGGCAATGGCGGCACGACCTCTAGTCCTCCAACTTCGGCGGCGGCTGCGGCAATGGGGGCTTTCCTGCAAAAAACTATCGACACTTAGTGTCAATTCAAAATTTCGGTAGTACGTCCCTGTTGACAGTCCTTAAGTGCAATATCTGACCATCAACGATACTCACAAACAAAGAAAAACCATGCCTCTTACTCACATATTTGTATTACTAACCAAGTTCCACAGTTGTTTTGGAGAATTTATCATTTCAGGGACGCAAGTCCAAAATAAGAACAAAAACACGAAGAAGACGCAACAGAAACCACAGAAGATCACATCCTGCGTCACACGCCCAAGAGAAGGCCCACATGTCATAGCCACCCGACGTACAAAAATAGTAAACAAACCCAACAGCACAGAGGACCCACCAGGCAGTCACCTAGGCAAAGGCGGTGGCGAAAGGCTTGGTGGGAGATTCGATCCTATCCTCTACAAGTCGGTTGCGGATGCTTCCATGTGGGGAGATGGTAGGAACCGACCTCAAGAGCTATAAAAGGAGACATCCCCTTCTCATTCGGACGACCACCATTTGGAGCCATTCTCTTCCACTCTCATTTGTGACTTGTAATCGTTAGGGTAGTGGAGCTAGGCTAGAAATCCTCTCTTAGTGAATCCAGCTGTCCTCGGGATCGGAGAGCAATCCTCAGTTCTCGGTATGGCTTTATATTAGACTTGTCAGTATCTCATTAATAATATAGAGCTGAGCTTTGGTTGTTATGTTATCTTGATAGTCTATCATGCTCTTGCTTGTTATGCTACCTTGAAAATATATCATGCCTCGGCTTGTTGCTTCATTAGTTATACTCTTTATATGCTTAGGCCAGATGACCTGGGTAAGGATATTGGTTTATCGTGCCTTCGGGCTTGCCTTAGTGTTTTACTTATCCATCCGAAGGGTGGGAGACCCGGGGACACTAAGGTAGTGACCTCATACACGGGCGTGGTGCTCGGGTATGCGGGATCCTTCGGATATGCCTGTGCTCCACAGTATTGGAGGGGTAGACCGCAGAAGGTGACAACTCTGTTGGTCCGCCATGACGTCTCGTCATGGTTAGCGATGTCCCCCACGTTCGTGTTCGGGGTAGAAGTTCATGCAAAGATCTAATGACCTGAATGTACTTCGGGATAGGACATTCTCCCTGATATCCCTATTTTCCCGGCACCTATAGTTCTAAGCATGTTTAGTGTGTAACCTTTGCTTGTATGAATAGATGCTATTAGGACCTTGTTGTATGCCTATGCTCGCACTAACCCGTAGGTTTATTCGTTTATTCTTTATCCTGAGTTTGGCCCAGTGTGTGTCATATTACACTATTCATATCATTTATCTTGACTTACCCTTGTTTATGCTACAGTCTATGGCTTACTCATATAGTCTTGATAATGTTCCAAGTAAACTCTTTTATATCATGCTCTCCTTTGGGAAAATATAAATAACGATACCCAAATACTCATCGGGTGAAATGCTACAGGGGTATATCCGTGCGCTTGCAGATTTTTTCTGTAATCGTTAAGACATACCACACAACGTTTCCTAGTGTTGCTGCTAGGGATGGGATTAACACCCTCATTCCTAGTGGTGACGCAAAGAAACGCCAACAAGCATTTCTGGCGCCGTTGCCGGGGAGAAGCATTGATATAAAAAATTTACTTGAGCATGATCATGACAATATGTTTAAGAAATAGCTGTAGCTTATTCAGGCTAATGTTGCTTTTGTTTTCTCCTAATTGGATGAAAACAGGGTAGTGTATGACTGGTTTCTCCTTGCCGACAAACTTCATTGAAAATCCCAAGAAGCTTGTGAGAAGGGTCTGACGTCGCGTCGTCCCTCCTCAGGTCATCCTATCGGCAAGCGAGCCAGTCCATCCAACACCAACAACCTCAACCGATCCCATGGCTAAGAAGACTCTCCGCGATTTCTCCGTCCCCTCCGCCGCTAATGTGGCGACCGGACCCAACGTAACTTCGAGCTGAAGTACAGCCCCATAAACATGGTGCAGGCTAGCCCGTTCTGTTGCAAGCCAAACGAGGACGCCAACGCCCACCTCCAGATCTTCCTGGAGTTGTGCGAAACTGTCACCATCAGGGGCGTTGCAGCTGACGCCATCAGGCTTCGACTGTTTCCTTTCTCCCTGCTGGGGAAGGCGAAACAATGGTTTTACAAGAACAAAGAAGCCGTCAGTACATGGGACAAGTGTTCCATGGCGTTCCTCACCAAGTTCTTTTCGCTAGGCAAAACCAATGCCTTACGCGGAAAGATATCCAGTTTCCAGCAGACAGGGATGGAGTCAATCTTGGAAGCTTGGGAAAGGTTGCAAGAACACATACTCGCCTGTCCTCATCATGGGATGGACGAGTGGCTCGTCCTCCAAAGCCTCTACAATGGGCTGACTCCGACATCAAGAGCCCACATAGATGCTGCTGCTGGAGGAGCTTTTCTCGACCTTACTTTTGCCAAGGACAACGGATTGGTGGAGAAGATGGTCTCCAACAAGGTTTGGAACAAGGAGCATTCCCAACCCAAAAGCAAAGGCGGAATGCACACGGTCAAAGAAGTCGACATGCTGTCCGCCAAGATGGACCTCCTAATGAAGCGCCTCGACGAATGGGTGCAGTTCAAGGAGCGTATGAATAACTACGCTCAAGCCATAGACTCACAACCCATGTGCAAGGTCTGCAGCAATGGAGGACACTTAGGGAATGACTGCCCCGAGACCCGTGAAGACGTGGCTTACATGAACAACAACAACAACGGGTATCGTCCACAAGGAGGCCAAGGGTGGGGCCAATCACGCCCATCGTACCAAGGAGAAGATAATAACTTCAACTCAAATTTCAATTCAAATTTCAATTCTAATCAACCCTCCATAAAAGATCTTGTTTTCGGCCAAGTTAAAATAAATGAATCTATAAATAAGAAACTTGGTGCCAATGATAAAACTCTTGAGAGCTTAAATATAAAAGTTGAAACCTTATCTTTTGCTCTCAATAATCAATTAAGTTTTAATAAGATGATAGAAACACAATTAGATCAAATAGCTGTTGCCGTTCCTATTCTGGACGACAAGAAAATTCCGGGGCAACCGGAAGCTCCCGTCGAAAGTGTCAACATGGTGTCCACCGGATGGGGCAACCCGTCCCGGAGGATACCACGTGCTAATCATGCAGGTAGGTCCTCACATTCCTAGACGAACGCATGGGGAGGATTGACAGCAGCACTACATGGAGACCTAGGGGTCCCGATGATTCGTTGCTCAATCTACGATCAACACTACACTCGGGCTCTCTGTGACCTCGGGGCTAGCATAAACATCATGCCCAAGGTAATATTTGAGCAACTGCAATATCCTGCTCTTTCCCCGACTCTCATGTACATGCAGATGGCCAACTCTACAATCCGATATCCCGAAGGGGTAGTCGAGAACATGCTCGTACGAGTCAACAACTCCTTTGTCCTCGCCAACTTTGTCGTCCTTGACATGGAGGGCGACATGGGCATACAACTCTTCCTTGGACACCCCTTATTAAGGGACGTCAAGGCAAGGATAGACGTCGGGACAGGAGAAATGAGTTTCTACATTGGAACGGGTAACATTTTCTTTAAATTTCAACATAAGAAGGAGCAGCAATTTGTGATCCATCAAGGACACGACAGGAGTGGCATTTGGGGAGAACCACTTCCCGAGCCAGAAACCCCACCGACCACACAACTCAAAAGGAAGAAGACAAAGAAGGTGTGGCAGAAGATCGAAAGTTCGTCCTCGTCTAACTCTCCGCAACGAGGCAACAAATGGTAAGTAATGCCAGAGAAAAGTCCTACCTGTAAGACTTTAAACGACAAGCCCTTGCAAAAGGTAAATTGATATTTATCTCATATTTGATTTTTCACAAATTTATTTTCAACCCATTTGATTTTCCCACAACATATTTAATTTTCCAAAATTTTCCTTGCATGCTAGAACTTTTCTAGCTATTTTTCTGTCTCACAAAAATCCTAAAACTATTTCCGAGCATCAAATCACTTTGAAAAATTCATTTGAACATCTTTTCAGAGCAAAGTTGGGCCGGGCACCAAAAATTTGAAAAGCAGGTGACCGTTGGAGGCAGTGGGCCCAGGCTGTCAGCTGGGCGCGCCACCCAGGGTGCGGCCACACCCCTGGGTCGGCCGACCCCACCTCAATGGCTCTCGGGCCCCACCTGCTGCAATGGCTCCTAGCCGTTGTGCTTGGCGCCGCCTCAAGTGGTCCCTACCATTGCTCTTTAAATAGAGGCCGAGAGAGAGGGGTGAAGCACTCACACTTCACTTCTTTCACTCACTCCCTCTCACACTCTTTGCTCTCGCGTTTTCATTGGAATTTTGCTCAAGTTTGGATTCAAGAAATCTCTCTCTCATTTCCTTGCTGCAAGAAAAGCCCATACATCCGGAAGAAAAAACGTTCGGTAAGAGCTTTCACTTTGATTTCGCTAACGTAACCCGAACCAAGTTATTCTTGTTCGTTTTCGTGTTCCAAGCTTCAAGCATGAAGAGCGTGGGACAGAAGCTCTCCGGTCCATTCAAGAAGGTGACGGATGCGAGCTCATCTTGTTTTCGAGGTGGCTCAAGCTCCCATCACACTCCTGAGCCAACTCCGACCCCAAGCATGATGCACTACAAAGAACAAGAACATGAAGAAGTGCAAACCGAAGTGCAAGTCGATGACATGGACATAGACGACAAAGATGCACCGTACCTCGACTTGCGCAGTGACCGTGAACGCCAATCCTGCGCCATTTTCAAGCGCCAAAGCTTTGGACACACCAAAGCCTTCGACCAGGACTTCCTCGCAAAAATAGGTATGGACCTTGATGTTGCTATTGTTTGGCATGCGGTCGGTTGGGAAGGTTTCGTGCCGTTGAGGAGTATGGTTCTCGACTACTCACCATTCAGTTTATTTGCACTCTTCAAGAGGCAGATGACGGTGTTTGTTTTCGGCTTTTCGAAAAAGATTATTATCTTACTTGGAAAATGTTGAGTCACCACCTTGGTTTTAACAAACGCTTGCCAGTTTCTCTTGAGCATGCTTGGTGCAGTTTTAATTGTCATGAATTTTGGGGTTTGATTTTGGGTCAAGTTGTTCATGGCAAGTTTGCACCTCGGTGCAATGACATCCAAAATTTGACCCTTCGCTTGATGCACAAATGGCTAGCCATCACTCTCTTTCCAAGAGGTGACTTGCGAGTCGTGCGCAACAATGAGTTGATGATCCTATATGCCTTGGTCAACAAGATCCGAGTTTCTCCCGTGAAAGAAATAGTCAACCGTTGGCTTGCAAATTTCAAGTTGACGGGTCCTATTGAGTGCACTTCTTTAATAACTCGCATTGCTTCAAGCATTGGTGCCTTAGGAAGAAACAACATTTCTTTCATTAAGGGTGACTGTGTTTTTATCGATGAGGCTTATTTGGTTGAAGGCCACATACTCAAAAGGGGCCTCAATGACTCCTTGATTTTCTTTTCTCTGGGCTATGCCGTTGCGAAACGCGGAGTATTATTTGTATAATTGCTAGTCACTAACCGCCCCTCTCATTCCGGAAGAGGTGGCATGGAGGCATAGTGTTTCTGGTTTGCCTCGCAAGACTACAAGAAGCAGAGCCAGAAGAGGAACGAGCCAGCACCACCACCGCTGCAGCCCCAGTCTTCATACCACCATGAGGCGGGTGGTTCGTCCTGGCACAACGCAAGCACCAAGGAGTGGGCACGGTAGGCCCCAAGCCGCCGGTCCACCCGCTCCAGATCCGGCGGAGTCTCGAGCCTCGCACGACGCACGGCCTCCAGCCATGATTTCAGCTTCGTCACTCAGCAGTTAGGAGAGCTACGAGTCCAGGCCAACAACATCGAAGATACGCTGCACCAACACATCGAAACCAACCAAGCATGACAGCGGTACACTGGCGACAGGATCCACGCCATGGAGCAGAGGCAACTGCAGCAGCAGGAGGAGTGGAGGGCTTACTACCGTTGAATGGGGTACAACCCTGACCAACAACAGTGAGCCTGAAGCTAGCTTGGGGGAGGACCCCTACCAAGAGGTATCTTGTATCTTAACTCCTTTACTACTTTCAAAATCTTATGCATGAAACAAAACAAAAATATGCAAAACTAAAAACAAATAAAAATTTGCAAAACCAAAAAGACCAAAAATATTTACTTGCTTCCTTATGTGTAGTAAGCATGGTGTAGTTTTCCTTGTTGAGATGATGAATAGTTGCTCTATTAATTTCCTCACATGCCTAGTTACAACTTAGTGCTCTTCCTAAGTTTTGAGTTTGTTGGCTAATATTTCAAACCTTAAGCTTGAAACTTATGGGTAGCAAAAAGCATGATCCGAATCTAGGTTGTTGTGAGTTATGATATGGTTGAACTAGAACTGCTATGATCTTCTCCTAAGTGATGCTTGATTTCTAGAGCATTTATTTTTGAAAATACAAAAAAAAAAAGCAATGTTCCACAATGATATGAAATTCTTATCCAAAGCCATATGTTGATCCTATTGAAAACCTTCCACATTTGCAACTTGTTATCTCATTGAGCGTTGTCAAATTGTTGTGACCCATTGTGAGATGCATTTCGTACTCCCATGATCAAGATCACGTACACATTCCACCATATACTACGCTTCTACACAAGAAGTGAGCAAGTATTCCATTCATCCATCCACAAAAAAAAAAACTCCATATTCCCTCATGACCACTCTCTCCAAAGTTCTACAAGAAAAAGGAGCATGGGCTATAAAAAAAAGATGCATACCCAAAGAAGGTATGCCACATGCTCACAAGGCATGCCAAAAAAAAAGAGAGAGAAGAAAAGATGCATACCCAAAGAAGGTATGCCACATGCTCACAAGGCATATCAAAAAAAAAAAGAAAGAAAGAAAAGAAAAGAGATAGCCCATGTCCAAAAGAAAAAAAGGAGAAGATAAACGAAGATGGTTCATAAAAAGGAGTTCATCCACCATCCACCAAAAATATCCACACACTTGCAAATCTTGATCAAGGTTTATGACTTGTCTCTCCTTTGGATCTGATTTTTGACTTTGCAATACATGAGAAACAAGTGTGCCTTCAAATCCTCCATACCTACAGCTCCACAAATTTTAACCTTTAGAGATAGGTTGAGAAAGAAAGGCAAAATAAAAAGCCTTGGAGAGGAATCATACACAATGAGAGATCCGAGAGATCATTTGAGAAACTTTGAAATCTCTTTTGAAAAACCTTTATAAAAATCTCCGGATTGACGGTTGAGCAAAGGAGTAAGAAATATTGGCACTCTACAAAAACTGTTCTGACTCTCAACCGCCAAAGATAAGGTGAAGCTACAAGCCCCACAGGAGTAAGGTAAGAGGTGAGAACAAATGCCAACTTATTCAAAATGATGGTAAGAACACTTTGTTGTGCCTAAGGTATAGGCTAGAAATGCAACATTGAAGCAACTCCTGATCAACAACATAAAGCCTTGTTTTGCTCAGGGATGAGCAAAAGGCTAGCTTGGGGGTGCTGTTGACGCTCGCTACGGACCAAAAATGAGTGTTAATTTGATCACAAAATAAGGATGAACTTGCATTTCTTATACACATTCTGCTAATAAATGTACACTTTCCACACACCCTTGGAGAATTTAATGATTGCAGGATTTGTGCGGAAAATAAAGGAAAAGGACACCTGATCAATCCAAGGAAACAAGCTTCAACCAATCATACGCTGCCACACGTGCATCACATGGATTGGAGGGCCCACACGTGAAGCAAACCGACTTAATTCCACTCCTATCATCAACCAGGAGCATCAAGGCCCACCAGGCAGCGACTCAAGCAAAGGGGAAGCTGGTCGAGCCAGGCCTGGTTCGGCCGACCTATGTAGGTCGGCCGACCTAGCTAGGGCTCCAACCGACTTCATCTTCCACGTGGCGCCCTCACATGTCTCCTCAAGGTCGGTTTCAGGCGCGCTGAGCTATTTCCATGGGCAGAAGCTGTTGTTCCCTGCCTATAAATACAAGAGGGGGTCCTTCTAAAGGAGACACAACAAGATGTAGCCTCTCCTCCTTTGTAAAGCTCTCTAGGGTAGTGTAGTGTAGGTGAAGTGTAGTTCTTCAAGGTCTTCTAGTCTTCATGAAGAGTTTGGTATGGTCTTGTATCTTTCCCTTTATGTATGGTTTGGAGTTTAGTAATAAAGTTTAGTTCTTTACCTTTGCTTGTGTTTGGTTCATATGCTTATGTTTAGTATGTGATCCTTTCATAGTTATGCTTGTGTCACGTATCTTGCATGTTTAGACGTGGTAACATATCTAGGCTATGACATCAGTTTCATCTCCCCTAGTCGGGGTGTTTCTAGTCTCAACATAAGGCTAGAGCAATAATCCTTAACATGGACATGGTGTCCGGGTTATCGGTTATGTTTGAATGCGGCTCTATACCATGGTTAGATGAGGTAGGCGGCAGGTGGTGACAGCCCTGTCCGTCCAGCGTAACCCTCCCCGTTCGTGTAGTACCTGTAGGAGGTGCATACAATAGCCGTAAGGGTCTAGTGGCCACCTAGCGATATCCTGTGCGGTCTCCCGGTGATGCCTGGGGGCCTAGAGTCCAATCCTAAACATGTGTATGTGTATGTGTTCATAAGTATGATCTATGCTTGCTTAGATAAGAGTTATCCTTTTTATGCCCTTGGAAGCTTTCTTCCACCTTTCTCTGACCCTAGTCATTCTTTCATAAGGATGGTTAATCTTGTATCACACTACCTCTCAATTCTATTATCAATCACCCTATTTAGACCCTGGATATTTGAACCATGTTATTCTCCTAAGCTTAATAAATCTATTTGAACCACCGCCTTCCCTACGAAAATATAAATACGACCCCGTACTCACGGGTAAAATGCTACAACGGTATTCCGCGCGCTTGAGGATCCTTCTGTAACGTAAGAAATACCCCACAATATTTCTGGCGCCGTTGCTGGGAAACACCTATCGTAGTGACGATGCTACAAAACGCAAACAGATGCTCTTGACGGTCCTTAGGTGCAATATCCGACCATCAACGATACTCACAAACAAAGAAAAACCATGCCTCTTACTCACATATTTGTATTACTAACCAAGTTTCATAGTTGTTTTGGAGAATTTATCATTTCAGGGACACAAGTCCCAAATAAGAACAAAAACACGAAGAAGACGCAACAGAAACCACAGAAGATCACATCCTGCATTACACACCCAAGAGAAGGCCCACATGTCATAGCCAACCGACGTACAGAAATAGGAAACTCAACCAACAACGCAGAGGACCCACCAGGCAGTCACCCAGGCGAAGGCGGTGGCGAAAGACGGTGCCACGGGGTCGGCCGACCCCCTGGTGCGGCCAAACCTGGACTGGAAGCAGTCCAGGTGAGGCTTGGCGGGAGATTTGATACTATCCTCTACAAGTCGGTTGCAGATATTTCCATGTGGGGAGATGGTGGGAACCGACCTCAAGAGCTATAAAAGGAGCCATCCCGTTCTCATTCAGACGACCACCATTTAGAGCCATTCTCTTCCACTCTCATTTGTGACTTGTAATCCTTAGGGTAGTGGAGCTAGGCTAGAAATCCTCTCTTAGTGAATCCGTCATCCTCGGGATTGGAGAGCAATCCTCGGTCCTTGGTATGGCTTTTATTCAACTTGTCAATATCTCATTCATAATATAGAGCTGAGCTTTGGTTGTTATGTTATTTTCTTAGTCTATCATGCTCTTGCTTGTTATGCTACCTTGATAATATATCATGCCTCGGCTTGTTGCTTCATTAGTTATACTCTTTATATGCTTAGATCAGATAATCTGGGTAAGAATATCGGTTCATCGTGCCTTCGGGCTTGCCTTAGTGTCTTACTTGTCCATCCGAAGGGTGGGAGACCCGGGGACACTAAGGTCGTGACCTCATACACATGCGTGGTGCTCGGCCTGGATGTACTCCGGGACGGGAAATTCTCCCTGATATCCCTATTTTCCCAGCACCTGTAGTTCTAAGCATGTTTAGTGTGTAACCTTTGCTTGTATGAATAGATGCTATTAGGACCTTGTTGTATGCCTATAATCCATTAACCCGTAGGTTTATTCGTCTATTCTTCATCTTGAGTTTGGCCTAGTGTGTGTGTCACATTACCCTATTCATATCATTTATCTTGACTTACCCCTATTTATGCTATAGTCTATGGCTTACTCATATAGTCTTGATAATGTTCCAAGTAAACTCTTTTACATCATGCTCTCCTTTTGGAAAATATAAATAACGATACCCGAATACTCACCGGGTAAAATGCTACAGCAGTATATCCGTGCGCTTGTGAATTCTTTCTGTAACTGTTAAGATATACCACACAACGTTTCCTAGTGCTCCTACTAGGGATGGGATTAACACCCTCATTCCTAGTGGTGACGGTAAGAAATGCCAACAGTCCCCTTTACGGTGAGGTTTCCAAAACCCGCAACAAAAACAATGACACAAAGGTCGGGCTACACTAAGGTTTTGTTCCCACGGCTCGATGGCCGGACACATGATATGTAGCACCGCACGCCACGAGGCTCACCTAGGGGCTCAATGGCGGCCAGGCGGGGGCGAGCGGCGTGATAGGGGCTGATGAGGGCTCTGGGCAACGGCACGTGACAACCTCCTCGTCCTTCTCCGGCGGCGGTAAGAGGGGCGGTGCGGCCTCCTTCTCCTCCGGCGGCGAGTGTGGCAAGGGCCTCCTCCTCCTCCTCATGGCGAGCGGAGTAGGGCGGCCGGGGGTGGGCGACGGTGGGGAGCCGCCGGCAGCGACAGTGGGGAGAGGCGTGTGTGAGTGATGTGTGTGAGTGGAGTGAGGGAGGGAGGGGTGCGACTAAGTCAAAAATACTTTGCCGTGTGCCCCGATCCAAGGCACACGACAGAGACTTACCTTTGTTGTGTGCCCCCATCCAAGGCGCATGACAAAGCCTTGATTTTGACTTAGTCAAGGCTTTGTCGTGTGCCACGAACTGGGACACGGCAATGTCAGGTCTTTGCCGTGGCACAAGGCAAAGACCAGGCACATGACATTATTTTATGGAAACAAAACTTCCTTTCGCATTATTTTATGAACATGATAATCGAAATTTCTTTTGAAAATCAAGATAAGGCCTTACACTGGACTCAATAACACGAATATAATTTTTGCACTCACTCTATTCTATTAGTTTATGCACTTATAGATCAAATTCAATTTATATCAATTAAAATAGTATAATTGCAGTTGATATATTAAAATTATCAAACGGATCTGAAAAAATATCAAAATTTAACATGAAGCAATCTATGTTGTCTATTGCCTATAGAAAAATTTAAGAAGTCAAACTCAAATTTGAACGTTATTGTGCCTACAAACCTAACCACATCTTTCTATTCTATACGGATCTTCTTTGGGTAATCTTCAGTTTATAAGCATCGTACATGACAAAATGTGCAAAACCTTCTCAAAATTTAATCACAGACACCACGTATGATTGCATGAGATATTGACAAATCTCATGATTTTCAGACTTCGTTTAAATTTTATAGAATTTAAAAACTATTCGGCCCCACGTTCGTGGTAATGTTTCGTGAACACAATTTTTGAAATTTTATTTCAACTACTGGATAAGGCCTTACACTGGACTCACTATCATGAATATAATTTTTCACCCACTTTATTCTATTATTTCATGCACTTGCAGTTCAAATTTGACTTATACAAAAAAAATCCAATGAATGCAATAAATTTATTAAACATAGCAAACAGTTCGTGTAATGTACCAAATTGGAACATGGATGAAACGAACCGGGTTTTCAGAATGAGAACCCAACTCTCTGTATCATTGTGATAGTCCCTGGATCAGTAGCTATCACATACAGAACTCATTTCAATTACATATCACAGTCATACAACTCGATAAATCATTACATGGGTTTAATATTACATAAACCAAAGGATTGCAATACGAGTTTTTTGGTACAAGCCCCTTGGGCTAGAAGGTCAAACAGAAAGCGGAAGCGGTAACTAAACTTCAGGGCTGTCCTTTGTCTTGAGGAATAACACCTCTCCACAGGCATGACTTGAGCGTAGCACGAACCATCCTTAGTTCATCTTTCCATATTGGTTTGGATCCTCGAGTCGTATCCTGCATCTACCAAATATCCCCAAGGAATGGGATAGGTTCACGTTACCACCCATATGCAAGCTTTAAGTGGAATGCGAAAGGTATACAAGTATAGCCAAGGATTAGGCTAGGCTTTTCCTATGCAAGCAGCAAGCAGGTTATATCATCATCCAATCACCTCAACTCGGGCCATCCTGGCACTCCAGGCTCCCGAGATACCTGCACCTTCCACAACCACCAAGTCAATGCGAGAACTCCCTCTCCTCGCACCTTAACTGCCCCAGACAGGAAAACAAGACTAGAGGGAGGTAGAAGTCAAGTAACACTAACTATGAAAGTGAAGCCGGATCAAGAGTTGTACATGACCGAGTATGCGGCTATATGTATAGTTTTCACCCTGCAGGGGTTGTACACTTGGACCCACTCGGATCGTAGCCAGCGGGGGATCAGCCCACTAACAATGAAAAAACGCTTATGAAACTAGCTGCAACGGCCCCCACTTTGCTTTCCCGGGTTTGGGATGGTTCTTCCCGCAAGAGGTTGCCCCGAAAATGTGATGCCTTCTACACCTGGACCATGCAAGATCCTACCATTTGGGGGACGTGGGGTCATCACCTCCTCCCCTTACACTGATACCCTATCCTCCTACAGAAGTGTTGTCGCGCGTCACTAACTCGGACCGGATCTGCCCTCATAACAAATAAGTGGTGTGCACGTTTGACATAGTTCCTTCTCCCGGTCCACTAACTCAGGTCTTAAGCGCCGAGGCAAGTATCTTCCACAACAATGTATCCGGCGCAATGGTCCGTCAATTGCACCCATTACAGGCATAGCCCACCATCTCCTCCACCATCGTCCACAAAGGTCCCAACGTCCACAAACGACCCAAATTGTCCATCCAGGACATGTGCTCGCCACAGGCACTCCATGGGATGTGTCCAACGCACACCCCAAGCCCTTGATCCGAAGATCAAGTTAAGTTTAACTCGCCCCTGCTAGATTCCTATCCACCAGCTCCTCAAAAGAGTATCTCCACTCACGCCAAGACTATACACCAAATCCCACACATACACAAGCAATAGTAGCCAAAGCATCTTTCATTTCATTCAAGGAATACATGGGAGTACAAGGAATCTAGGTAAAAAGTAGGCTATGCAGGTTTATCTCAAAGGAACACAACAAGGAGCATTAGCATTTCTAGCATAAATGTATAATGGGTATTCAATCGTAGATGGGCGTGAACCTGATGGTTCTTCCTAGCTCTTCTAAGTCTTCAGGTTGTCGGGGTAGTCCTTCTGGCTTCTAGGCGACTGAGAAGTCCTCCGGAGTCTTCTGGTCGTCCGGTACATCAGTCCTCTCCTCCTCGCAGGGGCCTAATTGTGAATACGTATAAGTATAGGGACTAAAGTGCAAAAGTGCACAAAGCTGCTCAAATAAGATCCAAATCACAACAAAACCGACTCTAACGAGTGGATCATGTTTTTAGAAGAATTATGAAACTGGTTTTATAATTTTTGGAGGTCGGGTTAATTAATTATGAATTTCCTAAGTTTAAATCACTTTGTGAAATTATTAAATGATTAACGAAAAAGGAAAAAACACAATGATGACACATGGCCTGCTGATGTCATCACCAGGGGTCTGGTCTGCTGACGTCAGCAGTGGGACCCATGGGTCAAGTCCAACAAAGGAAAAGGTTAAAGGGGCACTTAGGGTTTTTGGGCTGGAAACTACTGGGTCGGCTCAGTTTGGCCCAGTAACGTGGCTCGGTTTGCAGCTCTCAGGCCAGCTCGGTTCAACGGGCGGCTAAACAGATCTGGCTTGGGTCCTCCGCTCGAGTCACAGGCCGGCTTGGTGACGGCTTGATGGGTTGGCTCGGACAGCAGACGTCGTCAGCTCCTGGCCCGCCAGCTCTGCGGGTTGGCCCGGGATGACGCAAGTCCGCATTTCCTCTTGGTCCAGCCCAACTTCTCCTTCCTCTTCTGCTGTTGCTGATGGGGGTGGCCCACGTGTCGGCGATTCGTCCTTCTTGCTGGCAGCTAGGTCCCAAGCGTCGGCCTCCTCTTCCCTCCCTCTCTCTCTCTCTCTCTCTCTCTCTCTCGCTGGCTTGACTGGTCCTACGCGCCAGTGGTGCCCCCTCGCCACTGAAAAGTGGGATCCGAGAGTCAGTCACTCCGCCGGATCTGGTGTGGCCGACCAGATCCGGTGCGGCTCGACCTATGTGCTCGTGTCTGCGAGGGTGAGAGAGATGCAGCGGGGGTGCATCTAGGGTGTGCGGCAGATGGCCGTACCGGTGCCGCCGCGACATGAATGCAACGTCGCGGCCGTGCCCGGTGGTGGCCGCGCTCAGGATGGCCGCGGGGAGGCACAGAGGGTGGCTAGGTTAGAAGCGGCGAGCTCGGTGTGTTTATGCTTGTCGGTCCTTGGCTTGCCAAGGCCGCAGCGAGGGATCCTGGCATTCGGGCGAAGCTCGGGTTTATGGCGGAGGTCCTGGTGCACACACACGCGCGTGGGTCACCGGTGGTCTTGGACCGCGGCGTGGCTGTGGCGTGCGCGGGTTTACGGTGTTCGGGGCCCATAGCACGACGCGGCGATGAGGTGGGCGACGGTGGCTACGGGTGCAAGAGTGGCGCGATGGGGTTCCTGCACAAGCTCGGCGGGTACGGGTGGCTCTAGGGTCAGTCCTACAGAGAGTTCATCGGCGTTCCGCCGGCAGCACAAGGCGGACGGCGAGGGGCAGTGCAGCTGGGCTCACCGCTCAGGCTCAAGGTGGAGGCAGTCTACGCAGTCGCGAGGCGACGCAGGTCGAGGTGTGGCTAGGCCATGCCAAACCGCAGCTTCATCGTGGTCGTACGGGTCGCCGGCGTGACGAGGCCTCCTTGGTGGCGGCGGCGTCCCTCTTCTTCTCCCGGCGAGGCGGCGGCGGTCAACTGCCTTCCTTCTACTTGCTCTTCTTGGCCCAACGGCTGTCGTGGCTCCTCTTCCTTGCCTGGCTCCTCCTTCCCTCCTTCTCTCCCTTTCTGGATGTGGTGACGGCGGCGGATTGGGGAAAGAAATCCCCAAGGGATCTAGGGTTCCCAGGCGGCGGCCACGAGGACTTTTGTAGGCGGTCGATTAGGGTTTGGAGGGTGTGGCTCATGGGGACGGCGGGGATCCTCGGCGTCCATGCCATGGACGCGTGGCACGGATCCGAGGGGTCTCGGGCTGGAGTTTCTAGGGTGCGGGGCGGTCCAGGTCCTGGGCTGGAGTTTCTAGGGTGCGGGCCGACAAGTGGGGCAGGCGGTTGCGCTCCCGTGTCGCGGAGCAGGGAAGCGGCGCGAGGCACGGACGAGTTGTGCTTCGTGAGCTGCGTGGTGCGAGGAAGGGGAAAGCTGACATGCAAGACCCGCATGTCAGCGTCCCTTAGAGAGAGAGAGAGAGGTGGGGAGGGCGTGAGCGTCGGGGCGCTGGCTCGTGGGATGGGCCAGTGCGGGCCGGTCTAGGTGGATCTGTGTGGGATGCTGCTCTAGTCTGGTAGGTTAGGCGCGGGGTGTGGCAGGCCGGTTTGTTAGCTATGGTTGCCAGCTGGGCTGGCTAGCAGGCTAGGTGGAGTTGTGCATGGTTTTGGTCCTGGGGCACTGTGGCAGAACCACCTGAATTAATCCAGCTCAAGTGTATTAACCATCACCATTAGGGCAATCTCGGTTAACCTTACACTTCAAACGGAGTAATCCATTGGTCTATCGGGTAACCTCCCGATACAACCACGGTAGAGCGGATCGAAGCCATACATACAAATGCTCATGCGAAGACGAGCCCAGAGAATACCACATTCCAGCAGATTTTACAAAAATTACCATAAGTGAATATTACAAACCATGTTTGAGTTCAGTAACCAAGTACTTCAGTGATCATAACCAATAAGTTCTTCAGAGTTCAAGTTGCAGCGGAAATAAGATAACGAAAGCTACTCGACGATAAAGGATGTCTCGATGAAGCCCGTACGAGACATCACTCGGCATTATCTCCATTGGCCGGGGGCGTATCCCATTCCACCGACCATCCCGGGGGTAGGGTGCAGGGCCAAGTCAAGCTAGCAATCTGGTCTTCGAAAGACTCACCTGAAAACGAGCCACAAGCAAGGCTGAGTATACTAATACTCAGCAAGTCTTACCCGTGTAGTGGAGTCTACTCCACCGACTCTAGACATGCAAGGCTTTTTGGCTCAGGGGTTTGTTTTGCCGAAAAAGCATATACGAGTGGGTCCTTACTTTCAATTTTTAGCTCAAGATTCTAGTTTCATTAACCATTCTAGATAAGCAGCTATCCAATACCATTCATGGTGAAGCATTAAATTTCATCCAACAAGTTTATTCATCATCATTGTTCCTCTTCTTACTCTGTGTGGTAAAAGGGATTAAGCAGTCTCAATAGCCGTGAGAAACGGACGATTCGAATCGAATTTCTTAACCTTGCAAGGGAAACCTAAACACACGTCACGTGGTTACTCCCAGAGTCACACGTGCAACTTTTCCCCTTTCTTTCCGGGTCGAGGATCGGAGCTACCCGCCGAGAGTACAAGAGCTCCACGCCACGGTTCGGCGCCGGGTCGTGACCACTCTCTGCACTCGCCATATCCACATGGGACCGAAGTTCAAAGGGTAGGTTGTCGTCCACTTGCCGGGCCAATCAGGTACTTAAGCTTACCGATTACCATATTCTCGGCATGTGGTTAGTACGTTCAAAGACTTAACCACCACTACCACACACTGCGGCCTTAGCATTTTTCACTAAACAGACGGGCCTCAATCGTAAACATCGTACCATAGCCCGTCCGTCGTCCTTATGATTGCAGCGTGTAGTAGACATTCAACTCCTATAATCTCGCGAGTGACAGGAAATCACTCGGCTTTTACCGGAGTCCTATTAGCATAGCATTCTATCGAACCTGATATCTAGTGTTCAGAGCATGGGTACCTAACCTCATGCAACTAAGTTTTCATTCAACTCCTATAAACTTAATGCACAAGCAAGAGAGTAATGAGTTGCATATTTTAGGAAAGGAATGGGGTTATGCTCCGGGGCTTGCCTTCTTGTGCAAAGTTAGCTTGGGGCTCTTCCGAACTTAGGCTCGGGTGTTCAAGAGCTTCAGTTAGATTCACTTGAGCTTCGCGCTGCTTACTCTCGGACGCGGGTACCAGCTCGTACGTTCCGTCGGCGAGAGTAGTCGTTTCTACATGAATGCACGAGTGTAAGTAGTGGTGATGTTAAACGACATGATTTCCTTCACGATAAAGTTGCAGTCTGTAAAACATGAGTTTTGGTTGTGAAGTGAGTTACTTTATCATTCGTGGGCAATCGTTAATAGAGTAGAATAGTACAATAAGTAACTTCGTTAAGCAAGGTGGGGTGGGTGTTAATGGGAACTTATGTTCCTCATGGAAACATGATTTAAGTGTAATTACTACAGTGAGTTGTTTTTGGTCATGAAACCTTGGATCTAGGCACATTAGGGAAAGACAAGCTTACTGTAAAATTTTCAGATATTTTCATGCAGCAGATTAATTATGAAAAATATAATACATGGTTGCTGCTAGACTCTTGTTCTTTTTGTACAAAACAAATGGTGCAAAAACTGAGACTGAGATTTTTACAGGGCTTTCATTTAAACATGCAGGAGCTACTGTAATTTTTACAGGATTTATTATGCAGTTTTCAGAGCATAGTAAATATGACATTACACCTAGGTTATTCAAGGATTTATTTTTTTTACAGGATCCTACACAGGTTTTTTGTCCATGAAACGTTTTACACAGCATCCTCTACCACTGAGTAACTTCTAGTAAAAATATGAGAATTTTCCAAGCTAAGATACTATTTTCTTGATTTAATGTATGTTATTAGCTTATAAATCAAATAAATAGGTTCCTGTGCGATAAAAGTCTCTAAATTTTTCTATGGCATCTAGGTACCATTACCCCAGTAGATAAGAAGTTTCATTAGGTGAATCACATTCTAACAACAGAGATAAAAATATTTAGCCAATCATGGCATGAAACTAAACTTAGCAAGAAGTATATCTAGACGTAGATTCTGAGCTTGATCTTTTTAGGGTGGCCTATTTATCAGGTAGTTTCCTCACTGTAAATTTTTCAGGGCCAGCACTTGTCTCAAGACAAGTCTATGAATAAAAGCCATTAATCTTTCCATTTGATTTAAAGCATGATTTAGCTAGAATCTAAGGTCATGCATGTAACAAAAGTTGTGAAGCTTAACCTCAGGTCTCCAGAACAGTTGAGTTTGCATTTTTATGAATTTTCTACGATTTTATACGAATTTTACAAGTTCACTGATTTTGAATCTAGGTTTGAATCTTTCTCTTACATCTGGGTCCTTGAAATCTTACGGGCAGAACCTTCTAAAGAATTCAATCGATGCAATTGGTTCCTTAGGTGGCTCGGGTGCGGTGGCCGGCCAAAATTCCGGCGAGGGGCTCGCCGACGGCGAGGGGTGAGGGCCGGGGAAGGATCAGGGGTGCGAGGGCTACCTCGTGGGGGTCTTGGTCAGGTGGGGGACGGCCGGGAGTAGCTCGTCGGTGTTGGAGCAGAGCAGGGGCGGCGGAGGTACGCGTCGACGGCGGTGCTCCGGCGGGCTTGGGGCGGTCTGGTCTGGACGGGGAGCTTCAGTGGCGCGTGGGGAAGCTGCTCCGGTACTTGGCTTGGGCGGAGGAGGTCGGAGTCGAGCTGTCCGCGGTGACCAGGGGCGGCGGTGGCGACAGCGCGGGCGGCGATGCTCCGGCGGTCCTGGGCGGCGTTGAGCGGGTCGGTGAGCTCTGGTGGGTTGATGTGGTGGTGGCTGGAGGTTCAATTCGAGCGGTGGATGGCTGTAGAGGGCTGTCCACGAGCGGGTGGAGCTCGGCGGCGACAATGGCGGCGGCGGGTGTTCTGGTTGCTGGTAGCTCGCGCGGGCGGCCTGGGGCGGCTTTTATAGGGACAGGAGGGAGGGAGGAGTGCCAGGCGACGTGCGGGGGTGATGGCACGGCAATGGCGTGCCACTAGCCATGGTGGGCGGCGTCTGGACACCGGCGCGGCGTGCGGAGGGCGGGAGCGCGCGACTGGGCACCGGGGATTTTGCGTGGGGGAGCGAGGAGATAGCGTGGCACGGGGTTGGAGGGCAGTTGCAGCAGCGGCTCGGGCGGGCGGCAAGCTCAGCGACGGGCGGGTCGCGGCGAGCGGTGCGGCACAGCGCGGCGCGGCCGTTGGGCGCGGCGGGCGGCGAGCAGAGGCGCGGCTGGCGTGGCGGGCATGGCGAGCTGGGGCTGGGCAGCGCGGCGGTGGGGGGGGGGGGGGGGGGGCAAAGCCGTGCTCGGGGGCGAAGGCCGGCGGCCACTGGCCTGGCGGCTTGCGCCGGTCAGGCATCGCCGGCCACCTGGCCGGCGTGTCGGGCGGGGAGGGGAGAGAGAGGAGGGGAAGGAGGGTCTAATTGCGAAATCTGAAAAGTTCCAAGGGGCTGGTTGCAAACAGGATGTTTTCTCCACTTTCTAATTTGAATTTCAAAAACTTTTGAACATGAAAGTTGTTCAGAATAAAAAGTTCTACAAGTTTGGTTTCAGGCAACACCTCATTTGGCTTGTGGTTTGAAAGTTAATTTAAAAATTCAAAGGTATTCATATGTGCCCAAATTCAATTTGAATTTCAACTTAACTTGTTCTAATTCTTTTCACCCTTTTATTAGTTGGTTAAGCATAGGGTTGGGCTAATCACATTGCTTTAGAAATGTAATTTATCAGGGTTGTTACAGGCACTAGCGGGCTGGGCTGGCCCGGGGTAGAGTTGGTTGGGTTTAGGTGTTAGGGTTTGGACCGGGTTAGGGTAGGACCAAGGTTTGAGTTGAGAGGTTTCGCTAGGTTCAAGCTAGGGTTAGGTGGGGCCCACGAGGTAGTTAGTTAGGTTGGAACCGAACTAGGGTCAAGTCAGCGTTTGAAATTAAAATGAAGGCACGCTTCGAATGAATTTCCACCATGATTGAATTACATCATAACTCCAAATAAAATCCAGCTATCTCACACTAACAATATTGTCCTTCTATTTAAGTTGGTGGAAATTAACTACCTCGTTTTGAGAGTTGAGCATTAATCTTACGTTATCCTAGCTAATATCACTCCCACACAAAAAGTTTTTGAAAATCCACATTTTGCATCTTTAACACTCCGGGAACACTTCCGGGATGTTATAGACTCCCCCCCCGCTCACAAGAATCTCGTCCCCAAGATTAAAGGCTCACTAGAGGTGCGAAAGGTGAGGGTCACTAGTCTAAATAGGTTACGGTTACTAAAATGATGGTTTTGATGCTTTTGCTTGAGCTAGACTTCTCTTCTCATCTTGGTCGTGTTTCGAGATGCTTGACCAAAGCTCCTGGCTTCTCAAAACTTATCTTTAGCCTTAAGGAGGCCGAGTCCTCATTTCTAGGCTAACTGTGCCCCTTGGACGTTTCCCTGTTCCTCCTCATTACTGGGCTCCTCGTATATCCTTAGGTATCAGCAAAACCAATTCTGGGTATCATGGCTATGGTTGTCCCCAATTGGTACCACTGAATACACTTCTCGAGATATTGGGTCATAGTAACATCATCTGTTGTGAGATACTAATTATTACGCTCATCTGAGCACACTTATCGCGACGGAGATACCAACTAAACTTTTTTTCCCTTACTTAGGAGTGCTTCCTTCATACTGGTGTTACTCTTCGGTGCCGTCTCTTGGTCCCGAAGATCAGGTGTGTGGTTTTCTAGTATCTACGGCTGGAGTCAACAGGCTATTTCTTGGTTATTCCTTCCCATCACAGGTAGTTCAGGTCCTCTAATGTTCACTTTTCGTGCCTTCACCACCCATTGCCTTCTAGGCGTTATTGGGTCTGCAAGGCTAAGGGTACTATCTCCATCTTTACTCATGTCGTCGGTCTGACTTAAGGTGGTTGGTTATTGCATTACATGCCCCTCGGATACTCTCCTTTCTAGGCTTTTAGGCCCTTGGCCAATCCTTGCATATGGATTGTCTTTTGCTGTAGCTCATATCCTGATGTCCGATTCCAAGCTCGTCCTTTCTAGTCCAAGATGTATTCCACCATACTCTCACATTTTCTGTACTTCACCCTAAGTACAAGGATGAGCTTGCTTCGCTCTTGTGATGTTCATCCACTCGAGTGGCCATATATTCGATGAAGGTCGGTGGGTTGGTATAGTTCTTCGTCTTGAACTCTGGCAATATATCTTAAGACTTCTTCACGATCATCCTTGAGCTGCATGTCTGGGGGCTACTTCTGGAGTTCATTCCTCCCTTATCGTAGGCTAAGGGTGATTCTACACGTGGTAGCTTCGAAGCGACTCCATTCAAGTTCCCTATTCTTAACATGTCTGATACTGGTCAAGGCCAAGGCCTTCTTCCCTGTGACTTCATGGGTCCTGTAGGGTTTCTCTATCATCAAGTTTTATGGCTCATCAGGTTAGCTCTGAGAGAAAAAGAGGTTATTCCATAATTTTCTGTCCTTGTCACGACTTGACGTGGTAGTCATCTCCTTGACATCTTGGTTTCTTGGATCTCCTGTCTAGTGGTATGTGGTTATGTTGGTGCTATACGGTGATATGTTACCGATCGCAACTTTCGTTCATTACATTGAGTGGTAGCTCTTGTGATTCTTCCAGAGTCTCTATGTCCTTATTATGCCATAACAGGGGTTGGTTCCTTGTGGGTTATTTGGTTGTAGTCTCATCTCCTATAGGATGGCACATCGGTCAGTTTCGGGTACTACCCAAGTTCAAACCTGAACTAGCATAACCTCGGGTGTTCTTGTGACCTGGTTCTCCTATGGTTCAAGAGAGATCTAAACTGGTTTGCTGCATAGCGTCACCAGCTTCCGATGATGATCTGCTGTTCATGGTTTTGCTCTACTCGGTTGGGCTACAAGTATTTATTGTATAGCTCTACTATGCCTTGTAAGGCTTAGCCTTCATCCAGTATCAACTCCATGGCTGGGGGTTGGAAAGGTTTCCTCTCTTATCCCTTTTGGTTGGCTTAGACCATCTCCTAAAGTGAGAGGGTAAATGGTTGTAGGGGGCAGTGTGCAACTTTTGGTCGTCTCACTTGCTATTTCCGTGGTGGGGATCAGCTTCCGGATTTCCTTTCCGTGTGGTTATACTTCACGTTGTCTCGTGTCTACATTCCGGGTGTGTGTAGTTCTATAGGGTCTATGGGGTTTTACCATCTTGGTACCCTATCATGGTTCTATACGGTGACAGTTATCTAGGTGGAAGGTTTATTCGTCAAGGTTTTGTTCTTTGTTCTGTCCTTGCTTTCGCTGAATCCCTTGCATTGGTTGTCTCTTTGGTAGTCTTCTACTATGCTGACTGGGTGTAGCCGGGGCTTCGCAGCTTTGGGGCATTGTTCCCGGCTTGTTTAGCTAGCTTGGTTGCTTCTCAGCGTCTATGATGTGGTGAGTTAGTGCACTATGTCCTATAGTGGTGGTCAC
Source organism: Panicum miliaceum (assembly GCA_032594955.1). NCBI lineage: Eukaryota > Viridiplantae > Streptophyta > Magnoliopsida > Poales > Poaceae > Panicum > Panicum miliaceum. The sequence continues at coordinate 40,075,925 of CM064061.1, read as the reverse complement.
TATATCAGTCGTCTCTCACCTCAAGGGAGGTTATTTGGTAAATACACACATTACAATTTCACTCAATGGGAAGAAGCAAGTAAAATTCATGAAAGACAAATAAGATTCAAAGTATTTAAGTAGCATTACAAGTCTTACACCCGAGACATCTCAAGGTTATATACAAACCTTATAGACATCACAACTGTTACCGTTCTAGGATCACATCATGAACGCTTACAAAAGTTGGGTGACTCTTAAACACTCATAGAATAGCTCCAGACACTTAGACACTAAGCTGGCATGCAACATCAGCTTACAACACAACACTTGGATTTATGGGAACTCATGCCGGAATGGTCATCGGCTCTTGACTCGACTCACGGAGACTTACACCGGAATGGGCCATCGGTGGCTTGGTGCGACTCTTGGACTCTTTTCGGGATGTGACATCGGCACCCTACTATTTTGCAACTCTACTTTAATTGGAGGTGACTCATGGACACTTGCCTACTCTAAGAGGCGGGGCTTCTTGTACTTCAGTACTCCCTTGCGCTCCTCCGGGTAGTGTACTGGGTACAAGCAGCTGATGGCGGCATGAGCCTCCAACATTTCTTCAGTCTCGACTGGTGAGAGTAGGTCTTCCTGAGCACACTCCGTTGAGCATAACTCAGTGGGTTCAGGGTGAAGTCCTCCTTCCTGATGGCGCGCTAACATTCTTCTGGAAGTTGGTCCAGCAGTTCCTGAAGTTCATCGACTTGGATTGAGTCAGCCTCCATCCAGGTCTTCAAGGTGCGATCAGCCTAGTCTCTGTAGCATACAACAGCCAGGTTCAAGTTGGCGAGGTTGTGAGTGTTTTCTTTCAGCCTTGTCTTCAGGCCAAACGTTCTGGTCTTGCTGACGGACTCAAGATGGCTGAATAGTGTTAGCTGATCTTGATGCTCCCACATCCGACTCTGTAGATCTTTGTTCTTGGTTTCTTACTCCTTCAATTTCTCCTTCAGCTGGTTAATGGTGGCATTGTACTCCTCTCTTTCATCCTCCATGTCAGCTAGGGTCTCAGTGAGATGGGCATTTTCTTCGTTTGCCTCAGTGGTCATCTCCTGTACGGTTTTCCTCCTGTTCTTTTCCTCACGAAGCTTCTGCTCGAGCTCATACTTCTCTTCCTGTGCACGCTGTAGGGCTTCGAATGCTCTGGCGTAGGTAGTTGCCCACCTTTGGACGTCTGCCTTAAGCATAAGAATGCACTGAGCACAAGTGGTGTAGCCAGTGTGCATGAGGTGACTCTCATTGTCCATGTCCATAGCAGTCCATCAACCTCGAACAGGTAAGAACCCATTGATTGCACCAAGTGCGGGTCTCCACCATTCTCAAGGTTAGGTGCAGCTGCCATGGCCACGTGGACGGCCATCACGTCATCGGCGGCTGAGATGGCTCTCGGAAATAGCCTGAAGTTGGTCCGGCTGAACTTGGAATTCCAGAATCGAGCAATGATTCTCTTTATCATCACCTTGGTTGTTGCCTTAATGGCTGCACCAGGCTGCAAGTTAGAGTTGGAGACCATCTCTCCGAGGAAACCAGGTACGACGGGGTCTGGTGCGACTACCAAGATAGCGGTGCTGCAATGGTAGTACGGCGGGTACGCGACCTCCCGGGTGGACAGCTTGATGCAATTTTGATTGATGCCGGCAGTGCAAAGAACACGCTCTAACCAGATGATGAGTCCTTCGCGATTGCGGGCATAGGTGTCTGGTTCATGAACCACGCTCCCCATGGCGATTCCCATTGCGGCGTCCATTTCTGCGCACATGTAAGAGTGGCGTTAGTGTAAGCATGAGAATCAGTCGATGTAGAGAGAGAAAGGAAACATATGGTGCGGATAGATTGTAGTGCAAGATAGAGTATAGACAGAAATGTTTAGATAATCCTTAAGTCTATTAACCATTTCTATGTCCTGCACTACTCTGGAGGTTAGCGAGCTTGGCCTCTTGCTCCTTCAGCTTGTTCTTTAGCTGCTCGATTGTTGCAAGGTGTTCCTCCTTCTTTCCCTCCATGGCCTGGCAGCGCCGAGTGCATGCGAAGAGTTCTTCATGTAGAACGTGGTTTTCCCACTCCAAATCCATCAGTTGGCAATCTGTTCGGTACAGATAGGCCCCGGAGGGAAATCCACTTGCCTTCCTCAAATAGTTGTTGATTCTCTCCCTCGTAAGCTTGCTCTTGGTCTTGCTCGAACGTCACGTTGTCTACGCGATCACACAAACAAGCATACACAAACAAATAAGAAACAGTATAACAAACGGTACAAACAGACAGTAAAATGATGATAATTGTAGTTCATGATGCAAGGATCGCGTGAGCGCAAGAATCGCTTAAATCGGAGGTGAAACGATGAAGATATGGCTAAAACAGTGATCGAGGGACCTAACTGCGAGAGTTTTGAACTTCCAGGGGCTAGATCTGAAGAAATCAGGGGCTAAAACATAATTAAACCTTAAACGGAGGGTCGGGGTGCAAAACTAGAGGTCCTGGACGGCGGGTACTAATTCTGGAAAGGTTAGGGGTCGGGACAGAAAAAGAAAGGGCTCAACTCTAATTATTTTTCTACTGATCTAGACTGCGGGTTGATTCCTTGAAAACCTAGGGGCTTTTCTGCAAAGGTTTCGGGGACGGCTTGGGTCGGGCGAATCTGGTCCGTTGGATCAAAATCAGGTAGCAGGGTAAGGGTCGGGCGAATCGGACGCGGCTTGGATCTGTTCTGGCCGTTAGATCTAGATCGAGCGGCAGAGTGAGGGTCGGCCCGGGTCGACCCGGCGGAGTAAAAGGGTCGGGCGAATCGCTCAGCTGCGCTGGGCGCCGGCGGCGAGCGAGAGCGGCGGCGGACGGTCGGAGCTCACCGATTTCGGTGTTCCGGGGCTCGGTTCAGGCTGAGGTTATGCCGGGGAGATAGAGGGCGGCACGACGAAAGTGGTGGGGGTCACGGGACGGCCGTGCGGCGACCGTAGACCGGCGGCCACAACGGCGTGCGGAAACAGAGTTCCGGCGAGAAATTGGGGCTTCGACAGAGAGAGAGGGGGGGGGGGGGAAACGATGGCAGCTTGGTGCTCACCACCTCGCGGAACTCCGACGAGAGTTGTAGTCGTTGGAGAAACAGAGGGACGGCGAGTCGACGGAGTGGCGGCGACACGGGGCGGTGGCGTTCCTCCGGTGAGCGGTTTCCAGCGGCGTGCGACGGTGCGGAGTAGAAGAAGAGGTTGACGACAGCTCTGGGTGAAAAGTGGGGCTCCGGTGTGGGTTTTATAGGGGCGGAGAGGAGGCGGAGCGGCCGGGAAAAGGGAAGGCGGCGGCTCACGCGGCGGCCTGCGAAGGAAAGGGGCGGAGCACGTACCGCGGCCAGTATGGCAAGCCAGCGTCGCGGGGAAGGAAGGAGGGGACATAGGCGACGGGGTGCAGGGGCGAACTGGATTCGGGGTGAGGAAGAAAAAAGGAAAGGGGAGGAAAGGAAAAGAAAGGAGCGGGAGGAAGAAGAAAGGAAGGTGGGAGAGGAGACCGACGTGTGGGGCCCAGCTGGCGGCGAGAGAGAGGTGAGGGAGAGTGAAGCGTTTTGGGCTGGCTGGTTTGGGCCGCGGGGAGGGGAAAAGAAAAAGGAGAAGAGAAGGATTTGGGCCGACTTGGTTGGGCCGTGAGAAGAAGAAAAATAGGAGAAGAGAGAGAGGTTTGGGCCGGGCTGAAAGAAAAGAGTGGGAGAACAAAAAGAGAGAAAGTTGCATGCACAATTTTATTTTGTGGCTTTTATAAAAATATTTTTAAAATTTTATTTTTTATATTTTTGGGTGTTACACTACGGTGGCTGGCAGTGCAGTTGCGAGACATTCTCACGTGCAGCTCGTCCTTGTGCAGTAGATGCAGCACCTCCAAGGTATCCACACGTACGGCGGCGGAAGCGTCACAATCCGGACTGCTAGGTCTGCGAGGGTGATGAAGGCGTGGGCGTGGAGAACAGACGGCAGCCAGGCAACTTCGGTCAACCCTAATCCCTACGCCCACCTCTCCTTATATACTCCTTTAGGCGCCCACTAATGGGCTCAACCGAGGCCAATTAGTGCACCTAAGCCCAGACTAATTCGGATCATATCCTCATTAGGCTTCCAGCCCCTTAAGTGTGTGACCCTTTGGGCTCGCGTGCGAATAGACATGGCCCGAGTACTCATACTCGACCAATAGTTGACAGCGGCCTCTAGCAAGACGTGACAACTCCCAAGCGCGCGCAAAGATCATATTAGACGAGCCACGACAATGTCATATACATGCTATTCCCATGGCCTCACGATATTTGAAACATATTCATCAACTAATACATGTGCTAGACTAATATTCATGTGTGTCCATACATGAACTCCGACTAGGAACAACTTTAGAATAAGCATACAAGTAAAGAGTCTCACAAGCAATTCACATAATTGCCAATCAATACAAGTTGCCTTTTCATGCATATTCAATGAACATATATATAATACGTCATGGATACAACAAAATATGATCATCTCTATGATTACCTCTAGGGCATATTTCTAACAGTCTCCCACTTGCACTAGAGTCTAATCCATAAGATATCTAATACCCATAGCTCTTGTGTGCGCCTCATGCTTAGGCTGCAGAAGAGGCTTTGTTAACGGATCAGCAACATTCAAATCCGTGTGTATCTTGCATATCTTGATTTCACCCCGTCTCATGAACTCTCGTATGAGATGAAATTTTCGCAGTACCTGTTTGTTCTTCTGGTGATCCCTTGGCTCTTTAGCCTGCGCTATCGCCCCATTGTTGTCACAGTAGAGATTCAATGGGCTAGACGCATTTGGAAACACACCAAGCTCAATGAGTCACTTCCTCAACCATGCATCTTCCTTCACAGCTTCCGAAGCTGCAATGTACTCGGCTTCCGTCGTAGAGTCGGCCACCGTGTCTTGCTTGAAACTCTTCCAACTCACAGCACCACCATTCAATGTGAATATAAAACCTGATTGCGACTTTGAATCATCTTTGTCGGCTTGGAAGCTAGCATCAGTGTAACCCGTTACAGTGAGCTCCTCCTCACCTCCATAGACTAGGAACACACCTTTAGTCCTTCTAAAGTACTTAAGGATGTTTTTCACAGCTGTCCAGTGATTCTCACCTGGATTAGACTGGTACCTGCTCGTAGCACTTAGAGCATATGAGACATCTGGGCGTGTACTTATCATTGCATACATGATTGAACCAATTGCCGAAGCGTATGGAACCTTGCTCATGCGATCCCGCTCATCAGTCGTCGAGGGACACTGAGTCTTGCTGAGATGCATGCTATGTGACATAGGAAAGAAACCTTTCTTTGATTGTTCCATACTAAAACATTTTAATACCTTGTCAATGTAAGTATCTTGGCTTAATCCTATTAGCCTCCTTGATCTATCTCTATAGATCTTTATGCCCAGAATGTATGCGGCTTCCCCTAAGTCCTTCATAGAAAAACTATTTTTCAATGAAGTCTTTACGGATTCCAGCATAGGAATATCATCCAAATACAGTATTAGAAATGTGACAGAGCTCCAACTTTCTTTCTTGTAAACACAAGCTTCTTCTTCGTTCTGAAGAAAACCAAACCCTTTGACTACTTCATCAAAACGAATATTCCAACTCCGAGATGCTTTCTTCAACCCATAAATGGATTTTTGAAGTTTGCATACCTTTCTAGCATTAGTCGAATTGACAAAACCTTCGGGCTTTATCATATACACGTCCTCATCCAGGTTTCCATTCAGGAAAGTTGTTTTGATATCCATCTGCCATATCTCGTAATCGAAATACGCGGCTATTGCTAGAATGATCCGAATAGATTTAAGCATCGCTATGGGAGAGAATGTCTCATTGTAGTCAACTCCTTGAACTTGTCTAAACCCCTTTGCGACAAGTCGAGCTTTATAGATGTGAACATTTCCATCCATGTCTTTCTTCTTCTTATAGATCCATTTGCACTTTATGACTTTAACACCATCCGTCGGGTCAACCAAGTTCCAAACTTGATTGTCTCACATGGAGTCTATCTTGGATCTCATGGCACTCTGCCATTTCTCGGAATCTGGGTCCATCATCGCTTCTGCATATGTCGCAGGCTCATCATTGTTTAACAATAATATCTTGCGCGCCGCGCGGAGCCTCGCCGACCTTCGTGCCTGCGGTGGTTCTTCTCTTGCCACGGGTTCTTCAACTTGTTCTGCTACATTAGCATCACTTGTTGAATCTTGCCTGATTGGCTCCTCTTGAACTTCTTCAAGATACAACTTGTGTCCATTTTTCTCCTTCCTGAGAAACTCTTTCTCTAAGAAAATGTCATTCTGAGCGACAAACACTTTGCCCTCTGATCGGTTGTAGAAATAATACCCTAAAGTTTCCTTTGGATATCCCACGAATATGCACTTATCCGATTTGGGAGTTAACTTGTCCGACTGAAGTCGCTTGACAAAAAATTCACATCCCCAAATTTTTAGAAAAGACAAGCTGAGACTCTTCCCAGTCCACATCTCATATGGTGTCTTAATTACGGATTTGGACGATACCCTATTTAGTGTGAAAGCTGTTATTTCTAGAGCGTAACCCCAAAACAATACCGGTAGCTCTGACTGGCTCATCATCGACCGAACCATGTCCAACAAAGTCCGATTATGTCGCTTGGACACACTGTTTAACTGAGGTGTTCCAGGCGGCGTAAGCTGTGGAACAATTCCGCAACTCTTCAGATGATTGCTAAACTCGTGGCTCAAATACTCGCCTCCTCGATCAGATCGCAAGGCCTTAATTTTGTTGCCACGTTGATTTTCAACCACATTCTAAAATTCCTTGAACTTTTCAAAGGTTTCAGACTTATGCTTCATCAAATAGACAAGATTACAGACTAGTGATTCATCAAGATTTAAAATAAACAAGCCATTCACAATGGTCGTACAAGCCACAAACATGCCATTCTTAGAGATCACACAACCAATGTTTTCACTCGCAAATGTATAACCATCCTCCATCAAACATGAAGGAGACATAATGTTTCGACTCATACTTGGAACAAAATAACAATTATTCAATTCCATGATAAATCCTGACGGGAGGTAGAGTTGCATCATCCTGACGGTCAAAGTAGCAACCCTTGCATTATTGCCCATGCGGAAATCAACTTCTCCTCTTTCCACGCTTCTACTTCTTGTCATTCCCTGCATCGAATTGCAAATGTGAGCAACCGATCCGGTATCAAATACCCAAGAATTGACATAAGAATCAGCGATGAATATTTTTGTAATATAAACAACAGGCGTACCTGAGTTGGAAGTACTATTACTTCCACGATTCTTCAATGAAGCCAGGTACACCTTGCAGTTTCTCTTCCAATGACCTTTCTCACCACAGTGATAGCACTCATTGTCTGCAGCGGGTCCAGTTTTAGCCTTGGATGCTAGGTTTGTCTTGGGGTTCTCAACCTTAGCCTTACCCTTTTTCTTCCAAGAAGAACCCTTCTTCTTGAATTTAGGCTTATTCTGGACCGCCATCACATGGCCACCGCCCATGCTTTTCTTGATGTCACTCTCAGCTGTCTTGAGCATGCCGCACAGCTCATTCAAGCCCTTTTCAGCGCCGTACATGTGGTAGTTCGAGATGAAGTTCCCATAGCTCGGCGGTAAAGACGCAAGAATGAAATCAGTGACCAACTCTTGGCCAAGTGGGAAGCCTAGCTTCTCCAACCTCTGCGTGTAACCAACCATCTTGATCACATGCGTCCTTACTGTTGTGCCCTCTGCAAGCTTGGTCTCATGGAAGGACTTAGCGACATTGAACCTTTCAGTCCTGGCCTGTGTCTGAAACATGTCCTGAAGCGCCACGATCATATCATGCGCCTCATGGTTAGTCTCGAACTGCATCTGCAGGTCGGGCTCCATGCAAGCAAGCATAAGGCAACTCACTTCAAGATTGGCATCCTGTGCCTCCTTGTAAGCACTCTTTTCAGCGTTAGTTGCATTATCAGCAGTTTTTGGTGGTAATGGGGTGTCCAGAACATCTTCCTTTTTCTCAGCCCTGAGAACAATTCTTAGGTTGCGGATCCAATCCGCATAATTATTCCTATTCAATTTGTCCTTCTCAAGGACTGTGCGCAAAGTAAAAGATGTGGTGGTGCTGGGTGCCATTGATCTACAACAAATAATAATGCAAAATACTAACACAAACGTATCTACGATGGAGTAAATTACATTAAACATTTTAACAGAATGTACTCCCACTAAAATCAATATCCCTCAATTGATACTTAGTGATTCAAGACCCACAACTAACAAGTCGACTAGTGAGCTTTAGCATCACCGCTAGAAGACAGGTAGATCGGTAAGCAACACTTTGCTAATCATATCACATATGACTCTTGTTGTTGGGTGAGATCTCTATGTCTCGGCTCGCAACCCTTATGCCCCAAATTCCTTAACCGTTAAGATGACTTTGTTCAAGATAACCAACCTTTATGCGTGTAAGTATCCGATATGAACTCATCAAGTCAAGGAAAATAAGACCCATGATGAAGCAAGGTTTAGTTGGAAGGGCACATAAACTTAAATATTGTGAGGGATCAATCGAATTACTTCTACCGAATGCAAAAACCCTATTATCGCATGTAGAAGTAAAACACTGAGGACAAACATTCACATAGAGACACGGTATGGTCCATTATCACATGTCGATCTCCATCATCATGCTTCTGTCCACCAAGATGCCAAAACTGTCCAGCCCCAACTGCAGGGATGTTCGGATAGTCCGAACATCCCTGTTGGGACGTTCGGACATCCCTGCTGGGCCCTGCTGGGATGTTCAGACTGTCCGAACATCCCTGCTGGCCTGTGCTCCATGATGCTTGTACCATGCTGGTCTTTCTCCAAGTGATGAATTCCTCCAAGAACTATAATTACCGTAACCTAGTTACATAGTTGGATTTGAATCATCATCACATGTTGGCACGCAGGCCATTACATCAAATGTGGCAAATACATATGGCTCCTGCTGTATTGCCTTACAAATAACACATAGATCATGGATCAATTACATACATGCATCACATACATATATAGGCCATACCGATCACAAGATCCTGCAAAACAGAATTAGATGTTCTACCGTCGGCGAAACTTAAACTACCGATATCTCCAACTTTCAGGCCAAATTTGGCAAATCTAAATTTAGCAATACCGGTTGATTTCATGTGTAAAATTTTTTGTAGATGAATTTTCATATAAAAATTGCCTCAATCCGAGTTCGTATGCAAAAGTTATGGTTGTTTTACCGAACACCATGTTTTCTGCAACTTCTCTCAACCCGGTAGCAGATCCAATCTGTCACCACGCATCATATGCATCTGGCGACTCATCCTAGGTTTCGATTCGACCAATCTTATTGATCTCCTCCTGCTGCGACTGGGTTTACGTGTATCACTTAACTCCGATGGCGGATACCCGACCGGTAGGAGTAGTTCGTTACACGACCATCGCCGCGAGAACATGAAATAGGATTAGGGTTTCATCTACACCTCGCATATCTCCATATGCACACATCCGAACCTATAACGAAGCAGCTACGACTCTGATACCACTGATGAGTTATGGGGAGGCTACGCTAGTGTGAAACAAAAATTTTCTACCACATAAACCAAGAACGCTGCAGTTATAGATCACGGAATCACCACTAGACGCACACGTGCGGAACTTCTATAGCACGTCGGTGTAGTTTGTCCGGTGGCCGGGAGTGCAGTTGCGAGACCTTCTCACGTGCAGCAGGTCCTTGTGCAGCAGATACAGCACCTCCAAGGTATCCACACGTACGGTGGCGGAAGCGTCACAATCCGGACTGCTAGGTCTGCGAGGGTGATGAAGGCGTGGGCGTGGAGAACAAACGGCAGCTAGGCAACTTCAGTCAACCCTAATCCCTACGCCCACCTCTGCTTATATACTCCTTTAGGCGCCCACTAATGGGCTCAACCGAGGCCCATTAGTGCACCTAAGCCCAGACTAATTTGGATCATATCCTCATTAGGCTTCCAGCCCCTTAAGTGTGTGACCCTTTGGGCTCGCGTGCGAATAGACATGGCCCGAGTACTCCTACTCGACTATAGTTGATAGCAGCGTCTAGCAAGATGTGACAACTCCCAAGCGCACGCAAAGATCATATCAAACGAGCCATGACAATCTAATATACATGCTATTCCCTTTGCCTCATGATATTTGGTCTAGCTCTAAGCTGACCTCTCTTTCTCGATACCATGATCCGGAATCCTTGGATAACACTTAACCCCAGCATGACCATGCATTTCATAATCCGGTCACTTGAGGGGCCCAAAGATATCTCCCTCAAATAGAGAGGGCCAAATCCCATCTTGACTGACCATGTCTCACAGCATGCTTCTTGACAAACCCGAGAACCACCTTTATAACTACCCAGTTACGGAATAGAGTTTGATAGCTCCTAAGTAGGTTGGTTCACATCTTGAGCACATGCGACAATCTCAGGTCTAAGAACACAGCGTACACATTGTGTGTTGAGAAATCACTATTTCTCGAGTTGGGTCTGTCCAGCTACATGTCATACATGCGTCCACATTATTAGTTTGACATATCCATGTCTATGACTTGTGAAATATAGTCATCAACTAATACATGTGCTAGTCTAATATTCATGTGTGTCCATACATGAACTCCGACTAGGAACAACTTTAGAATAACCATACAAGTAAAGAGTCTCACAAGCAATTCACATAATTGCCAATCAATACATGTTGCCTTTTCATGAATATTCAATGAACACATATATAATACATCATGGATAAAACAAAATATGATCATCTCTATGATTACCTCTAGAGCATATTTCTAATAGCAACCTGAACACGAAGTAGCAGGAGCACAGATTGGGTGCCTTTTAAGTGGCCGCCTATGTAATCCCACGGGGAAATCACAAGAGCAAAAGGGTAGAGAAACACTCTCTGAATTTGTCAGTACACAGCTGAACAAAAGGGGTTCTATTTCATTATCAAAGTCCTCTAATCTGTAAGATACATAGGGTATTTATACAAGGAACAACTCTCCTTGTTGGGTGTGAATAGACCTTAAAATTTTTGGAGTTATGGTAACTCAAAAGTCACCAGGAACTGAAATCTCGAGGAGCCTCGCGTGGCTGTTGGGCTTCTGTGCAGTCTCCACTAAATCAGTCATAACTATTTATTGTGAACTCCAAAAGACACAAGGTTTGTTGCGTTGGAAAGTAGACTTAGGTATGTTTCCAATGAGTACTCGTGGGTCTCTATATCTTTCGTGAAGCAAGAGTTATGGTTGATTCTTTGTAGCAGTCCGAACAGCCAGAAACAAAATCAGAATGACCGTTTTCGACCTTGGAAGTTTGCTTTCACTGAACAGCATGAAACGGAATAAGGGAGCCCGTTGTTGATCTTCAAAGAGTCATCTTCATGTAGAGTAGTGTTCTTTTCTTCATGTGTTAACCTAAACATAACAAGAGTACAACACTTAGGTAGTAAACAATTCTCATTTGTGTGTAACTTAAATTCAGCAAGGAGAGAATTCACCTCTTGTTGTAGCTTCTTCGCACGATTTCATGTAATCGGTCCTTGGGTTACATTATTTAGTGTAGCCTATTCATCGACTTGTGTAACTGGTACATGGTTTGCGTATGATGTTGGAGCATTGGTGGGGATGTCCGCATCATCCTCCCCCTCTTGAAAAGGAGTCGTCCTCGACTCTGATTCTTCTAAGCCCAAGAATTGTGATAGACTATCATTTCTTAGTGTTACGATAAAATCACAATCTTCTTCCATCACAGCAAGGTGTTTGAATCTGTAATCGTACAAACCGAGTAGTAACCTTGCTAAAGGAAAACAGTAAGATTTGGAGTCAAGTATAGCTTTCACGTTGTATGAAATTTCCTTGGTATTTGTAACCCTGCAAACAACATGGTTGATGGGAGAACAATAATTTCTTTCAAGCAACACAATTGATTCAACATTTCAGATTTCAATACTCCGACATTGAACATTTCAAAACTTCTTGTTGAACAATTTATTCAAAGGTTTAGATGTATACCTTCCAAACTCATTGCTCCCGGATGTGGATGAAAAAATTTTGGGTGCAGAGATTGCACTACTTTCCGCATGGTCTCTTTCTTTTAGTGAAAAAAATATGAACAAGAGAATAATGGTTCCGAACAACAAGCATTAAACAATTTATTCATCTCAACCTCAGAAAAATATGGCTCACAAGATATGTTATTAGGCATCTTCAACTTAAAATCAACATGCTTGTCACATGTTATGCACATCGCACAGACAAATAACTTATCAACAACATGTTCAACAATCATATTGAATGTAAACTTGCAGCTATGAGCATTATTCAAAGATCTCATGGATGTTATCATAGAAACATTCTGGAGTATTTTATTAATATCAACAGGTTTATCTAGCATGGTGTAACACAATCATTCCGTAGGAGATATCTTTCCAAATAATTCAGCTTGAGTAATCAACTGAAAATGATGAAGTTTATTGGCATGTAAATCATCACAATGATAAATCAAAACATGAGTAGAATTATGCATACCAGAACAATGGGTATTATTTTGCAGAATTTCAGCACTTGAATTAACATGTGAATGAATTTAATCAGCACAATGATTCCGAGTAACTTCAATTGAAGTTATAGCGGATGTTTTATCATGATTACTCACCATGTGTTCTTGAAAATTCAGATCTGAATTATTTTCATTACCTTTCAGTTTTGGTGATTGTACATTGGATTGTACTTCTGAACTTTTGCATCCATCTTCTTCAAGCTTCATCTTTGTGGCGGTAGCAAATTGGTTTTGGACATTGGCAATCTTCTCACTTCTCTGATCAAGTGGTGTGGTGTGATATGCAAACATCTCTTGCTCAGTTTCCTTGCAAATCTGCACACTTCGAGAGACAACACTAGAAGTAGGGATGAGTGGGTTAGATTCATAAACATCCTCACACATCTTGCAATAAAGCTCTCTCTTTTTGTGTGGTGTATATCTCTCACTCTCATTATGGATGCTCTCAATGTCACATTTTGTGCGGTCACACAACTCACTTTTGTTTTCACTTGCACTTAATTTGGCTATGTGGCTCTCATTCTCACATGGGGTTTGGTGCAAAACTTGCACATGAATATTTGGAGCAGCAAGTGCAGGAGCACTTTCATTCATGAACTCCTCAAGTGCACATTGATCAGTAAAGGTCGCAGTGGAATGACCAACTTTGCCAACTTCCAATGGCAATGAAACACCAATAGTTTTAGTGGAACCATCAATCTTAGTGATGCCTTCAATCTGAGCTTCATGTGGCATATTAGTGAACTTCATTTCAGCACCTTCACTCTGAAAAATAGCAACATCAACTTGTTTATTGCCTTCAAATTTTTACTTTCTTGCAAATCATTGTGGCATTGTCCATTCTCATCTCCCATCAATTGGACACTTAAGACATCAGCTACTGGATGAGCAGTAGGCTCTCCATCTTCAGAATTTAGTTCATGATGTTTTGCAACATGCATAGTGGCTTTCTCTTCCTCAACTTGCATGGTATGTGCAGCGACTTCTCCTAATGATTCATGCTCAGATTTCAAACATTCAATAGAGGGAATATCATTTACTTCACTTCTCTCACACTCAGAGTTCAATCTGAAATTCTAGATAACAATATCATTGGGAGAAGATGTACTGCTAGAACATGAAGAAAGATCAATCACCATATCATTTTCCATGACAACTTGTGGTACGCAATTGTCTTCTTGCTGCATAGAATCACTTTTGCTAGAGTTAGAGAAATGATTTTAAGCACACTTAGCATTAGTATCAATTGATCCACACTTGGAGACAACTTTCTTCTTGCATGGTGTTGATGCATGTTTACTTCCAATAATCAATGGCACTTTGGGCTTCGAATTAGCATCCAACCTTGTACCAATGTCTTCGCACAAACTAATGCATCGTGAAATTGCATCTTTCTGCAATGTTTTAATTTTTCTCTCCTCTTTGATTGCATATACCTAAAGATTATGCACACTGCTTGCATACTTTCCCTCGATCGCAACAGCAATATTAGGGTTAAGACCTCTCTTGAAGTATGTCATTGCATTCATGTCATCAACAATATTGGCTCGATGAAAGGAAGAAGATAGCTCATCATAATATGCTTGGATAGATTTACTACCTTGCTTCACACGCTGCAAACGATGATGCAAAATCAACCCATATTCTCTTGGAACAAATTCTTTTCTCATGGCTTCCTTCAAGTCTTCCCAACACTTGACAAAGCGCTTATGTTGATATAGTTTCCACCAATCAAGAGCATAATCTTCAAACTCAAGTACAGCTCATGATATCTTCTTGGCTTCTGAAAAATCTTGGACTTCAAGTTCAATCTTCATTTGTTCTTGCCAATGAAGAAATTCCTCCAGATCAATACTTCCATAGAAAGGAAGTCTTGTATATGTTCGCTCTGCCATGGTTAATGTCTACAAAACAGCAAGCATATATGTGGAATAGTATAATATGTAGAAATCTCACAATCTCACCTTCTCTTACCAACCAAAGCTCTTATGTTCCCCTGCAGATCACAAAAGTAATCCGTGTGGTGGTAAAGAGTAGTGATAATTGAGCGAATACAAGATAACCAAACCGTACATGATTGTTTTTATGTGGAGCTTGGTAAGGGGTAATACACAAGGGGCAATCTGAATTCTAGCTGTTGTAAAGTTAAATAGCAATCCAAACTAGAGATCCAATGCCTAGTGCTGATCACAAGATATGAATGATGTAACCGATGCAACACACGCACAACAGAATTTTCAGACTTGATGCAAACAAGGATTATGCTAGGGATGGATGGTTCACAAGGAATCTCCTAGCAAAATTGCACCAAAGGAAGGTAGCAAATTGGTTACACAACTTGACATAAAATTCAGCACTTGTGCATACCAACAATCTGATCCTTCTCCTTTCTTTTGCAACTTTCTCAACACAACTTTTTTTTTGCTGCAACTTTTCTTTCCTCTTATTTTTGACTTTTTTTCAGTACTAAGACAAGATCAGATATAACACTAGCACAAATTAAGGATAGAAACACATGCAACCAGCAATTATGTTGATAGGATAAATTTTTTTGCAAAGGATAGAATCGGTTTACTTTTTTTTGTGGGGATTTTCAGATATGTGAAAAGGCACAAAAGGACACGCAAAGGATGATATGATCAGCAACTAAACAAAGACTCTAATGCACCAAAACTTAACCAAACTCACTAGATAAACAGATTGAAACAAATGGCTATAAGAGAATTTTTTTATGGCTTTATGGTGGATAGGACGACGACAAAAATATATGTAGCTAAGGGTAAAGAATCCTACTGTGGCAACTAAAAATTTGATACCAGATGATACGGATGTTGTTCCGATCTTCACGACGTAGGATCTTGAATAAGATAACTAGCTGAAAGATAGCCGATAACTTGCTGCAAGCAGTGATAACTAGTGCAACCTGACGACACGCACAAGGAGCCAACCATCGTCTCTATACGGCAGCCTGAACCAAGGATTCACCCAATCACACTGTCAAAGAACCAACCTATGCAACATGAACATGAAGTAGCAGGAGCACGGATTGGGTGCCGATGAAGTGGCCGCCTATGTAATCCCACGGGGAAATCACAAGAGCAAAGGGGTAGAGAAACACTCTCTGAATTTGTTAGCACACAGCTGAACAAAAGGGGTTCTATTTCATTATCAAAGTCTTCTCTAATCTCTAAGATACATAGGGTATTTGTACAAGGAACAACCCTCCTTGTTGGGTGTGAATGGACCTTAAAGTTTCCGGAGTTATGGTAAATCAAAAGTCACCACGAACTGAAATCCCGAGGAGCCTCGCGTGGCTGTTGGGCTTCTGTGCAATCTCAACTAAATCAATCATAACTCTTTATTGGGAACTCTAAAAGACACGAGGTTTGTTGCGTTGGAAAGTAGACTTGAGTATCTTTCCAATTAATACTCGTGGTCTCCATATTATTTGGGAAGCAGGAGTTATAGTTGATTCTTTGTAGCAGTTCGAACAACCAGAAACAAAATCAGAATGACTGTTTTTGACCTTTGGAGTTTGCTTTCGCTGAACAGCATGAAACGGAATAAAGGGAGCCCGTTGTTGATCTTCAAAGAGTCATCTTCATTTAGAGTAGTGTTCTCTTCTTCATGTGTGAACCTAAGCATAACAAGAGTACAACACTTAGGTAGTAAACAATTCTCATTTGTGTGTAACTTAAATTCAGCAAGTAGAGAATTCACCTCTTGTTGTAGCTTCTTGGCACGACTTCGTGTAATCAGTCCTTGGGTTACATTATTTGGTGTAGTCTGTTCATCAACTTGTGTAACTGGTTCATGGTTTGCGTATGATGTTGGAGCAATGGTGGGGATGTCCGCATCAATATCTCTCGGAGGGTAGTCTCATCACCCTCAGCGTCAGGTACTAATCGGGGGATCAACCTGTAGCGGGGGACCTAAAACTTGGTGTTCAAAATCTAGCAAGGACCCTTTGGATCATATCTCGAGCGACTGACTGGATAGCTGTGGCATGGCATGGAGGTACTGTTGACCATCTCGCCAGGAAATTCTTGAATGGCAGGGTTGGGCATCACTACTAGCGTAGCGGTGTTGCTGGAGTAGGTCGGAGGAATATCATTCCACTGAGTGGACAACTTGATGCAGTCCCGGTCGATGCCGACTTCCTCCGAAAATCGTTCAAGCTAGAGTAGCAGTCCTCGGCGGTGGCCGGCATAGGTCTGCGACTCATGAACGACTTCGGCCATCGTGACTTCTGCGGCATTTTGCTCAGGGGAGTTCATTCTGCGTGAAAACACGTATGAATACTATTAGTGTAGGTAAGAGAATAATCAAAATAAAGGGAAGAATATGAGTCAAGTAAGGTATCATATAGTTCAAGGGGGTATAGAAAATAGATAGACTCATTTTGAATGTCCTTAGGCTAACAACCAACTTAGGGTTGCGTGCTACAGTCAAGTTTGGCTCTGATACCAACTAAAACAAACCGGGTTTTCAGAATGAGAACCCGTCTCTCTGTATCGTCGTGATAGTCCCTGGATCAGTAGATATCTTTACATGGGTTTAATATTACATAATCCAAAGGATTGCGATGTGAGTTTTTCGGTACAAGCCCCTTGGGCTAGAAGGTCAAACAGAAAGAGGAAGCGGTAACTAAACTTTAGGGCCATCCTTCATCTTGAGGAATAACACCACTCCACAGGCATGACTTGAGCGTAGCACGAACCATCCTTAGTTCGTCTTTCCATATTGGTTTGGATCCTTGAGTCGTATCTTGCATCTACCAACTCTCCACAAGGAGTGGGATAGGTTCACATCACCACCCATATGCAAGCTTTAAGTGGAATGCAAAAGGTATACAAGTATAGCCAAGGATAAGGCTAGGGTTTTCCTATGCAAGCAGCAAGCAAGTTATATCATCATCCAATCACCTCAACTAGGGCCATCCTGGCACTTTAGGCTCCTGAGATACCCACACCTTTCACAACCACCAAGTCGATGCGAGAACTCCCTCTCCTCGCACCTCAACTGCTCCAGGCAGGAAAAAAAGACTAGAGGGAGGTAGAAGTCAAGTAACACTAACTATGAAAGTGAAGCCGGATCATGCAGGGGTTGTACACCCGGACCCACTCGGATCGCAGCCAGTGGGGGATCAGCCCACTAACAATGAAACAACAGTCAACAAAACTAGCTGCAACGGCCCCCACCATGCTTTCTCGAGTTTGGGATGCATCCTCCCGTAAGAGGCTGCCCTGGAACTGTGATGCCTTCTACACCTGGACCATGCAAGATCCTGCCATTTGGGGGACGTGGGGTCATCACCTCCTCCCCTTACACTGATACCCTATCCTCCTACAGGAGTGGTGTCGCGCATCACTAACTCAGATCGAATCTGCCCTCATAACAGATAAGTGGTGTGCATGTTTGATATAGTTCCTTCTCCAGGTCGACTAACTCAGGCCATAAGCGCTGAGGCGAGTATCTTCCACAATGACGTATCCAGCGCAACGGTCCATCAATGGCACCTGTTGCAGGTATAGCCCACCATGTCCTCCACCATCGTCCACAAAGGACCCAAATTGTCCATCCAGGACATATGCCCACCACAGGCACTCCGTAGGATGTGCCCAACGCACACCCCAAGCCCTTGATCTGAAGATCAAGTTAAGTTTAACTCGCCCCTGCTAGATTCCTATCCACCAGCTCCTCAAAAGAGTATCTCCACTCACGCCAAGACTATACACCAAATCCCACACATACACAAGCAATAGTAGCCAAAGCATCTTTCATTTCATTCAAGGAATACATGGGAGTACAAGGAATCTAGGTAAAAAGTAGGCTATGCAGGTTTATCTCAAAGGAACACAACAAGGAGCATTAGCATTTCTAGCATAAATGCCTAATGCGTATTCAATCGTAGATGGGCCTGAACCTGATGGCTCTTTGTAGCTCTTCTATGGGATAGTCCTTCTGGCTTCTAGGTGCCTGAGAAGTCCTCCGGAGTCTTCTAGTCATCCGGTACGTAGTCCTCTCCTCCTCGCAGGGGCCTAATTGTGAATACGTATAAGTATAGGGACTAAAATGCAAAAGTGCACAAAGTTGCTCAAAGAAGATCAAAATCACAACAAAACCTACTCTAACGGGTAGATCATGTTTTTAGAAGAATTATGAAACTAGTTTCATAATTTTCGGACGTTTGGTTAATTAATTATGAATTTCCTAAGTTTAAATCACTTTCTGAAATTATTAAATGATTAACAAAAAGGGAAAAACACACAGTCCACTTGGCATGCTGACATCAGCATGATGTCATCACCAGGGGTCTAGTCTGCTGGCGTCAGCAGTGAGCCCTGCTGACATCAGCGTTGATCGGTCAACGCTGACCAGGTCAACGGTCAAGGTCAAAGGTTGGCCCACAGGTCAGTGGGGTCCACTGGTCAGCCTCTGCCTGAGGCTGACAGCTGGGCCCCATGGGTCAGGTCCAACAAAGAAAAAGGTTAAAGGGGCGCTTATGGTTTATGGGCTGGAAACTACTGGGCCGGCTTAGTTTGGCTCAGTAACTTGGCTCGGCTTAGCGGGCTTGGCTCGGTTTGCAGCTCTCAGGCCGGCTTGGTTCAACAGGAGGCTAAACAGATCGGGCTTGGGTCCTCGGCTTGAGTCGCAGGCCGGCTTGGTGACGGCTTGATGGCTCGGACGGCATACGTCGTCGGCTCCTGGCCCGCCAGCTCTGCGGGCTGGCGCGGGGTGACACAAGCCCGCATTTCCTCTTGGCCCGGCCCAACTTCTCCTTCCTCTTCTGCTGTTGCTGACAGGGGTGGCCCAAGTGTCGGCGATTCATCCTTCTTGCTGGCAGCTGGGTCCCAAGCGTCAGCATCCTCTTCCCTCTCTCTCTCTCGCTGGCTTGGCTGGTCCTACGGGCTAGTGGTGCCCCCTCGCCACTAACGAGTGGGCCCCAAGCGTCAGTCACTCTGCTGGATCTGGTGTGGCCGACTAGATCCGGTGCGGCTCGGCCTGTGTGCTCGTGTGTGCGAGGGTGAGAGAGATTCGGCGGGGTGCATCTAGGTGTTTGGCAGATGGCCGCACCTGCGCTGCCGCAACATGGACGCGACGTCGCGGTCGTGCCCGGTGGTGACCGCGCTCAGGATGGCCGCGGTGAGGCATGGGGGTGGCTAGGTTAGAAGCGGCGAGCTCAGCGTGTTTATGCTCGCGGGCCCTTGGCTTGCCAAGGCCGCGACGAGGGATCCTAGCATTCAGGCGAAGCTCGGGTTTATGGCAGAGGTCATGGTGCGCACACGCGCTCGAGGTGGAGGCGGTCAACGCAGTGGCCAGGCGATGTAGGTCGAGGTGTGGCAGTGCCATGCCAAACCGCAGCTTCCTCATGGTCGTACGGGTCGCCGGCGTGACGAGGCCTCCTTGGTGGCAAAGGCGGTCGACTCCCTTCCTTCTCCTTGCTATTCTTCGCCCGGTGGCGGCCGTGGCTCTTCTTCCTTGCCTGGTTCCTCCTTCCCTCCTCCTCTCCCCCTCTGGATGTGCTGACAGTGGCGGATTGGGGAAAGAAATTCCCAAGGGGTCTAGGGTTCCCGGGCGGCAGCCACGGGGGCTTTTGTAGGAGGTTGATTAGGGTTTGGAGGGCATGGCTCAAGGGGACGGCGGGGTCCTCGGCGTCCGTGCCACGGATGCATGGCACGGATTCGAGGGGTCTCGTGCTGCGGTTTCTAGGGTGCGGGGCGGTCCAGGTGCGGCGCGGCTGGGCGTTGTGGCCGACAAGGGGGCGTAGGCGGTTGCGCTCCTGTGTCGCGGAGCAGGGACACAGCTGGTGGAGGTGACGCAGGCGGAGTGGGGAAGTGACGCGAGGCGCAGGCAAGCGGGGCGGCGTGAGCTACGTGGTGCGAGGAAGGTGAAAGCTGACATGCCGGCCCCGCATGTCAGCGTTCCTTAGAGAGAGAGGTGGGGAGGGCATGAGTGTCGGGGCGCTAGCTCGTGGGCTGGGCCAGTGCGGGCTGGTCCAGGCGGATCTGCGCTGGATGCTGCTCCGTTCTGGTGGATTAGGCGCGGGGTGTAGCAGGCCGGTTTGTTAGCTAGGGTTGCTAGCTAGGCTGGCTAGCAGGCCAGGTAGAGTTGTGCGAGGTTTTGGGCCTGGGGCACTAGCGTTCTGGGCTGGGCCAGGGTAGAGTTTGTTGGGTTTAGGTCTTAGGGTTTGGACCAGGTTAGGTAGGACCAAGGTTTGAGTTGAGAGGTTTAGCTAGGTTCAAGCTAGGGTTAGGTGGAGCCTACGAGGGAGGTAGTTAGGTTGGAACCGAGATAGGGTCAAGTCAGCGTTTGAATTTAAAATGAAGGGCACGCTTCGATTTAATTTCCAGCACGGTTAAATTACATCGTAACTCCAAATAAAATCCAGCTATCTCACACTAACAATATTGTCCTTCTATTTAATTAGGTTTTATTCTCCTAAGAGTTTTGAGAGAGTTGAGCATTAATCTTATGTTATCCTAGCTAATATTACTCCCACACAAAAAGTTTTTGAAAATCCACATTTTTGCATCTTTAACATTCCGAGAAAACTTACGAGATGTTACAATGGAGTACAAAGAAATGTACGTGGAGTGAAGAAAAAGTTTGGAGGGCAGAAGTTGATGTTTTTTTATTTTTTTGCCGTGTGGCTATCATTGGCACACGGCAAAGCCATGGCTTTGCTGTGTGCTGCTAGCAGGCACACGGCAAAAACACTACTTTGCCGTGTGCCGCTATTAGGCACACGGCAAAGCCTAACTGCCGGCCCTTGTCCTAATGGCCGTCCAACGTGTTACCGTGTGTTTGTATTTCAGCAAACAGCAAACATGTTTGCCGTCTATTTGGCGCACAGCAAAGAGGCTGTTTGCCTTGTGCCCGACTTGTGCCCGATTTATTGCACATGGCAAAGCGTCGAGCACACGATAAACTATTAATTTCCAGTAGTGATTAGCTTGCATGGTCCCATAAGTGCGACAACAAGGTGGGATCTATCGGCACTGATAGCAATGCCATTGGGGTATGACACGCCTGACTGGAGCGTGGTGACATGATTAGTTCGTGGATCGTATTTCATGATGCGTCCAGTCGAGTCTCCTGTCGTGGTGACTATCTGATGCTGCGCTCGTGTGTACGTCTTGCTGCTAATCGGTAAAGTAGACGTCGTCGGTGACCTTGTCGATATCCACGCCGTTCGTGAAGCGCAGTGGCGCACCACCGGCCTCCGTCGCCAGCACCATCGCCTCCCCACCGTCGGGCCCGACGCGCATCAGGCCCATGTACGCGTCGGCGATGTAGGGGTCCCCGGAGTTGACATGGAACCTCAAGCCTAGCGGTCGCCCGTACGAGCTCTCCGTGGCGACCGCCGAGAGCTCGGTGGACGCGTCGCAGCCGTTCTTGGTGTAGCTCGGGCCGTACGCGAACGTCGTCCACCCGACGCCCTCGCCGTCGTACCTGAGGACGCGGCCGTAAGAGATCCCGACGAAGGGCCCGCCGCCACGCACGTCGAAGCGAAGCTCTCTTGCCCGACCAGCGTGTCGGGCAGCTCCAGGCGTTGGGTCCTGCTGGCGTCGATGGCCTTGGCTACGCCGGCCCCGGCGGCTGACGACAGGAGCAGCAGGACGGCAAGAAAGATCATCGCGAGCAGAGGCAGCTTTGACGTGATCCGCTTCATGGTTGCTTGCTGCTCCGAGCGGTGAGGACTAAGCACTCTCTTGCTACCGTTGGCTGATCGTTGTTACGGTTTTGGTTTGATTTGTTGGAGAACGGCGTCCCCGTCCTCCGGTTTTATTGGGGTCTTCTTCGCCATGCGCACTCTGAATCGGCGTCGACAGAACCCGCCAGGTGAGCCATTGGCGGACTCCGAGTCTTTCTCGGGAAAGAAGAAAGGGAAACACTGACAGGCTCCAGATTCGTATCGCCCGACTCCGAAGCTCCCTCAATACGTAGAGATGAACGAAGCGGAGAAGAAAATCAATGGAAGCAGGTTCCGAAATTGTTTGGGGGCCGGGTGCTCACTGTTCAGTTCTACGCTTGTAGTAGCCCGGCAAAAGAACGATTGCGTTTGCAAAAGACAGCAACGCGGCGGCCATCACGAACATGCTAGTAGGAATGGATGCACGTACTTTGCAAACTAGTTTCTTTTTTTCTCTCTTACACGGAATTTTTGTACAGTATGCCTTACTTGCATAATATATGCCATAATACTTCTTATCCTTGCATTGAACCAGCACTGTATCAACGATGTAATTGTTAGGGATAGATCCCCTGGGTACCGCAAGAAAGCTACTCACAGGGAAAAGAAGTCGAATTCCTACTAGAACTCTACCTTGTAATCCTACTAGGGCTCGTACCCTGTAATCCTACTAGAAACCCCACCCGCTAGAATATATAAAGGAGGGCAGGGGTACCTAGATAGGCAGAACACAAGAGAACAGAGCAGCCAACGGGCAACTCAAAACCCAAACGTAGGGCGCAATATACAACACCCGAACAGGACGTAGGGTATTACGTTACTCTAGCGGCCCGAACCTGTCTAAATATGTGTCTTGTGTCCTCGCGTTTACCTTCAAGTTCCAGATCCAGCGATCCCTCACCAAATAATCACCTACCTTAGGGTATCCCTAGGTAGGTTGCCGGTAAAAGTACCGACACCTAGCGCTCACCGTGGGGCAGATCGGCGAGATCCACCGGTGAGCTTGCAGGACCATATCGACAAAATCAATCTATTACAACTCGGGACCGCTCGGAGCAGCGCGGCACTCAGACGCGCGCTGCAGGTTCCCCAGGTGAGGCAAGCGGCGGTGCTTGTCATGTTTGTAGCAAGTCCGTGTCAGCGGCTGCGTCATCAGGCCAGGCGCACGGCCCAGCTCGCTCACGCGGAGAAGGAGGCTCCGCGAGCTGGGGCAGCACTCAGCTTGAGCGCAGCTGGTGCAGCAGGCAGCCAGCGCTGCGTCAGGCAAGGCAGCAATATCAAAGCTACGCAGGAGCAGCAAGCCAGCAACCGATCAACTGCTCGGCGCGGCATGCACGACGACTCGACGACTAGATGACATCAAGTCCGCCCACATTGAAGTTCGACTGCACGGACTTGTCGTTGACTACCATGACTACTCCACACGACTTTAGCTTATGTCGCCGACTACCTCGACAACTCGGCGAGTCTCCCACTTGCATCGCCGAGTACCTCGACTACTCAGCGCCACCCTAGCTTGCGCTGCGAGGATGTTTAGCGACCCGACGACAACTCTTTCGACTTTGCAAAGATGCTCGGCAACCTACTGACGACTACTTCGACTACTTCAACTTCACGAGGACGCTGGGCGACCCACCGAAGACTACTTCGACTACTCGTCTTGACTAGAAAACTAGTCGAGAACAGGCCTCACTCCGTCAACAACTAGTCGGAATTAACTCCGACTAGTCGGGCTTCATCAACAAACTATCACAGCTTCATCGATGAGCGCTGCGGCGTCATCGGCAATCGCCCACGAATCAAGCTAAGTGACTTATACCTTTTTTCGACTTGTGCTCGACAAGATCAACTACTTTTTTGGGTACGCCTCTCAACGGGAATCACCCTCAGGGGCTACACCATGATCTATTGCTCTTGGGGTCTACTGGCTAATAGCCCACACAATTGGTACATCGACTTCGTAGGGCACTGCCCACGCACTTGGTACACCGAGTTGTGTCGGGCTCACAGCGGCTACACTCTTTGGACTTGTGCGCTGCAACACGTGCTCTCGCCGGCTACTTATCTGTGTACGTCTCTCAATGGGCACGAAACCCTCTAGATCTACACATCGCCGACAACTTTTAGCGCAACGTGCATCCTCTATGTCGCATGACGACTACTTTTTTTTGCTTGTTGTCTTCTCTTAATGGTCGCTAATCTACTCGATTAGCAAATGCCATAACTCGTGAAAACTTGAGTCTTCAGTCATGACCTAAGCGACTCTATGCACGAGACAAAGATCTGATGGACGCTATGAGCGAAGGCTAAACTGAGACCGGGTGAACATAAAGGGTGGACTACTCGAGAGATTTAAATGATCTAAACAAGAGCTCGACACGGCATAATGTATGCATTGTCTTTTTTCAGATCAAGCTTCGGCAACAACTCGCCAGACCGCTTAGCCCGTCTCCTAGCTCGGGGGCTAGGCAGATTACTAATCGACGTGGCTCCATTGGCTCCCAAGCTCAGGGGCTGGGTGCCAATAACTACTCGACATTGCTCCTACAGCTCACTTGGCTCATAAGCTCGGGGGCTGAACGCCGCAAAACTACTCAGAAGACAACTTATATGAAGACTGAAGGCCTAAAGGTAACCCTAGGTTGCCGCGTGGTTAGATAACCAGCGGCGGCCTAAGAGTCCTTTGGAAGAGTTTTTCCCTAAAAAAGCGTGATTTGTTTTGAGTGGTTATTTGGGAAGAGTTTTGGGGAGTTTATTTGATTAACCATTTTTCCAGGGACCTTACCCCGAAAAAAGGGGGTTTTCGAATTTTGAACCAATTGATTTCCAAATCAAACCATGAAGGCAGATCACACAGTTTCTACACATATTTTGTACATAACACTGTTCAGTATGCCACGTTCTTTTGGATCCTTTTGTTCGAAACCTCGGGATTTGGATTCAAGGCTCGGGGGCTGTGGGACACGTGTCATCGATGGCTTATTTTTTAAAAACGCTTGGAAGATAAGGAAAGAAGATTCAAGACTAATTGGACTCTCAGCCTGATTCTTCGATTCAACCTAAGCCTCGGGGGCTACTCCATATGGAGTGCGATTTGCATCACACCCCATAAAAAGAAGACTTAAAAGTACTCGGGGCATGAGCACCTCACAGCCTCGAGGCAGCCATGGAAGTACTCGAAGAATGCCTTCAAGACAGAGCTTTAGAAGAAGCCGAAGACTACTTCAGAAGTACTCGAAATACCTGCAGTACTCGGCTATGAAGAGCTTGGGGGATTTTCAGGGATAGATCCCCTGGGTACCGCAAGGAAGCTACCCACGGGGAAAAAGAAGTCAAATTTCTACTAGGACTCTACCCTGTAATCCTACTAGGACTCATACCCTGTAATCCTACTAGGAACACCACCCCCTAGGATATATAAAGGAGGGCAGGGGTACCTAGATAGGTAGAACCAAAGAGAACATAGCAGCCAACAGGCAACTCAACACCCAAGCATAGGGCGCAATATACAACACCCAAACATGATGTAGGGTATTACGCTACTCTAGCGGCCCAAACCTGTCTAAATCTGTGTCTTGTGTCCTCGTGTTTACCTTCAAGTTCTAGATCCGGCGATCCCTCACCAAATAATCACCTACCTTAGGGTATCCCTAGGTAGGTTGGTGGTAAAAGTACCGGCAGTAATCTCTTGCATCGCACCTGATCTCGAATGGAAGGTTCCAATCGGGAGGCTGTATGATGGGCGCTGATACCTTCTCCGACCATGAACTCACACTTTCTCCCAATAAGTGTGTCTTCTTGGCATCTCTTGAAAACTTTGTCCAAATTTCCAAAGTTCTTGCCGTAGACTGAGAATTCATCGATGAATATCTCCATGTTGTCCTCGAGTAGTTGGAGAGGATCGCCATCATACACCTTTTGAAGTGAAACAGGTGTGTTGCAAGGACCAACGACATCCGCTTGTAGGAGAAATGTGCCGTAGGGACAGGTGAAGGTAGCCATATTCTAGTCATCTGGATGAATAGGAATTTTGTGATAACCAGCATATCCATGAGTGCTTAGCCAGCCATTCAAGCATCTCGTCAATGAAAGGAAAGAGGGAAGTGATCTTTCCGAGCAATCTCCATTCTTTGGGACCACTTGAGCTGGGCTGACCAAATCACTATCTTGCACGGGGTTGATGATGCCCACGTGCAGTAGCTTAACTACCTTCCTCATTGCATCACTTAGTCATCAGCCTGAATTTTTTCCCACTCTGCTCCAATTCACTCTTCGCCTCACTTGAATGATAGCAGTTGATTGCGAAGTGCGAACACTTTGGTAACAGGGAAGTAGAATAGGCAGAACTCATCCTTTAGCTTAATCCAATCTCCTCCAACTCTCCCTGCCTTTCGGTCGTACCAGACTTTTGCTTCTCTTGTCAGAGAGAACGGGAAGAGCTTCCACTATAGGGTGTCTTGGTTCATACCGGGTATGGTCAAATAAAGAGCAATTTTGCTTGAATGCCTGCAGGTGAGCATAGGGGCTCTCGTCCTTTCTACTAGAGAAAGACTAAGCACGAACCATGGCTATGAGACTGGGACTGGTCTCATAACCATAAGGTGGAGGTGGTTCCATGTACTCGCGGAATGGAACTGCCGGATAAGTAGAAGAAAAACTCCAAATGGTAGGGTGGAAATGTGTACGGCTAAAAAGGTCTAGACTAGTATTGCTACCGTTCCCCGGCAACGGTGCTAGAATGCTTGTTGGCACTCCTTAGCCTATAAAAACTAATCCGCAAGTGCACGGATACCAATGTAGGTTTCACCAAGGAGTTTACCTGGGATATCGAATCCAAGGAACGATAAGAGCAACCAGACCTAGAACTAATTCAACCGGACCCACTAGAGGAAGTGAGGTACGCAAGTAGAGGGTCTAACAACGGTTAGCCAACTCGTTACCCAGAAGACTTGCTACTAAACTAACTTGATCTGCTTCGGCGGCTGGGGCGGAAGGACTTCAGAAAGGGATCAGAGGGGATTCCAACTCAGCCAACGATCTACTGCTATGAAAACACCCGAACATGGTGGACTACAACGAACGGACAGGACTGTCACCACCTGCCGCCTACCACACAGTTCCGTGGGGTGGAACACAAGCCAAGATAACTATCAAGTCTAAGCACCACGCTTCAACTATCAAGTTACTGACTTCTGCCTCGCGCTAAGGTAATAAGAAATCCCAAATGGCCAGGCTTGCTGGACCACACAGACAAGGGATCCCGCAGATCAATGAAAGAAAGTAAACAATTAATTGAAGTAAAGAGAGGGACTAGCGAGATACCAACGAGAGACAAGGAACTTCACTCCAAAGATGCTTCATTCCTCCGAGGCTACAAGCTGGAGCTGAGCCGAAGAAATCGGCTTGCCTCCGGACTCTCACCTCACACTCTCCCCATTCTACTCTAAGGATAAACAACTCTTGCTTGAGACTCTTCTTCTCTCCAAATGGTGTGTCTTACAAGTGAGGGGGGGGGGGGTGTCTCTATTTATAGCCCTCCTAGGTGGGTTGCTCAGCTTGTAAGTAAGCCTAAGATTGCTTACCTTGTAAGCAAAGCTAAGATTCTTTAACTTCCAAGTAGGTAAGGTGGTTATGTGACTTCTACGCAAAGGAGGGCCAGCGGCGCTGCAAAGTGGGGCCGGCCGGCCTCCCCCGGGCCGGCCGACCTGGGATTGTTGCCACATGGCACCACCTTTGGCGTGGACATTTCTGATGGCTTCCTTATGGCGGTTACTGCTGCACTTCACCCGTTTCATCCGTTGCAAGGTCGATCGGCCTTAACTAAGCCGATTGGCCTGGTCCTGACGCTTCTCGGCCCTCCGATCCACCGCCTTGTTACTTGACGCGTGAGATTCACCCAGAGAGGCGGTTCGAATCCTGAAATTGTGATGAGTCGCTGCATGTGGACCCAAGGCTCATGCCTTTCGACCATAGGATGCAATTCCTTGAATTGTGCAGCATGGAATGACTTGTTCTCGTGTTCATGAGCGTGCAGGTGGAGTTTGAGGTCGAACAGCTTCAGTGCTAGGCCGGCTGGCCTAGGGTAGGCCAGCCGGCGTAGGATTTCTCCCAATCGGCCTAAATTTGTACAGTGAGTTCCTGCAGTCACATATGTACCAAAACTAGTGGAATTTCATTAGTTTAATAAATTTAGCTTGGTGTAGGCCTTGTAACCATGAATTTTGGAGAAATGTTGGTGGTCAAAATCATCGGAAATCAACCACCAATAGGCCCGTGCCGAGGTGTTTTGGATGAACTTATACATTGCTTGCAGCTTAGGTAACCTCAGCTACTTTCCTTGTATTATATGTTTATCCCTAGTCTAGTCCACAATAAAGCTTGCATACGGATGGTGACGTGGACCTATCTCATTCCTTAGGGATAGGCTGGTACAATGCAGGATCTGACCTGGAGTACGACCCCAACCACGATGGATGGTACGACTGAAGCCCATGCTACGCTCAAGTTCGCCTGTGGAGAAGTTTCTCCCAAGTTGAAGGATGGCCCTGAAGTCTAGATACCATGTTCCACTTTCTGTTTATTCGAATTAGCCCAAGAGGCTTGTAAGAGACTTGTACTGCAAATCCTATGAATTTATGTAATAATGAAACCCATGTATGCACTTTTATGCAAAGTATGACTGTGATATTCTGCCTGAAATGAGTTTTGTATGTGATAGCTACAGGTCCAGGGACAATCACGACGATACAGGGAGTCGGATCCGTTTCCTATGAATCTGGTTGCCTAAGAGTGTTCGGTATGGGTTTTACTCTTCCTCTCCTTTGTAATATTCGGTATTCCTTAATAGAGTTATCTTCTAGATATACATATTCGCATAGTTTATATTCTGCAGTTTCAGACTTGTATGATATGATTAGTTTATATTTGTACCTAATGCCTTGCATGATTAGGCGTGGTAACACATCTAAGCCACGACAACGGTTCCAGTATTCTTATGTTTGCTCTAGTATGATGTCTTCCCATCCAGAGGGTGGGGGCTCCGGCGGGGTATTAGAGTATCGCTCTTTAACATAGACGTGGTGTCTGGGTCAACTAATGTTGCTGGATGTGGCTCTATACTGTGGTTTGATGAGGTAGGCCGTAGGTGGTGAGAGCCCTGTCCGTCCATCATAACCCTCCCCGTTCGTGTAGTAGTTGTAGGAGGTCCATAAGGAAGCTGAGTGGACTAGTGGCTCCTATGCCAGTCTAATGCAGTTCTCCCGGTAGTGCCTGGGAGCCTAGAGCCCGATACTAATCATGTGTATGTGCATAAGTGTATAATATGAGCTATATGTTTAGCTAGAAGTACATAAGTCCCGTGTAGTAGCTTTCTTCTTCCTTTGTCCCTGCCTAGTATCTTCGCATAGAGTTTGAGCATGTGTAACTTGTGTGTCACACTACCTCTTTATCCATATATTATCTTACCCCTATTTATACAATTGAATATCCAAGCAAAATTTATCATCAACTTACCTATTCCAATAACCGCCGCCTTCCCAACAGAAATATAAATACAACCCTATTACTCACGTGTAAAATGCTATAGAAGTATTCCGTGCGCTTGTGGATTTATCTGTGACGTAAGAAATACCACACAACATCTTTTAACACCATTCCTAGGGAATAGCATCCTAGTGATGATGCTACGAAATACCAACAAGCGATTATGCGCCGTTGCCGGGGATGGGCCTAACACCCTTGTTCCTAGTGATGACGCTATCAAACGCCAACAGCCGGCCGGCCTAGGGTGTACACCCCTTGGTCAGCAGGCGGCGAGGAGAGGCCCTTGGATGGATTTTGATGGTGCTAAAAGGGAAATGGTGGGTTTAGCTGCCGACTTCGGTGTCGTTGGGGAGGATTGCGACACCATGATGGTGATCTCGGAAAGCTTAAGTTCGAGAGGTGAAAGAGGGTGAAATGTTGTTGAAAATGAGGAAGAACTGAAGCGTTTCGGTATAAGAAGTTGTTTTCGTGATCCGATCCTCCAAGATTTTTGAAGAGGAGAATGGATAAGAGTGTTTCGAATTTGAAATTTTGAAAACGGGCTCGGGGCCAGGCCGGTCGGCCCCACCTTTTCGGGTTTGGGTCTTGGTCTTTTGGATGCTTCTCTTCTCTTCTCCTTTGGGGTTTTAGGTGCAAATGAGGCTAGAAAGGGAAAAAAGGAAATGAATGAAAGAAAGAGAATCTATCCTAAGATATGGCCTATTTAAGGTCCAGCGATGACCATAGATGGGGGCTGTAGCTCGGATAACTCATAGATGTCTACCTCTTCAAGTTCCGGTATTTTGGGCTCGAGAAATTGTTCAATCTTTGGCCATTGGCCTTGAAAACATTTCCGTCATCATCCTGGAGGGTTATAGCGCCGTGATCGGTAGCGTTAAGCACTTGATAAGGCCCTTCCCACTTACTTCTAACCTTTCCATGACAAAACAAATGAATGCGAGAGTTAATGAGGAGTACCTTATCTCCCACTTTGAATTGTTTGATCTTGATCCGCTTATCGTGCCATCGTTCATTCGCTCCTTGTAGAGCTTGGAGATATGGTAGGATTTCTCCCTCGACTCATCCAATTCAGCCAATTGAATTTGTCTCTTCACTCTAGCTGATTGGAGATCCATGTTCCACCACTCGATTGCCCAATGAGATTTGAACTCAAGTTCAACCAGTAGATGATAGGTTTGGCCATAAACCAGCTAGTACGGTGCCATTCCTATCGAGGTCTTGAAAGATGTCCGATAAGCCCAAAGTGCCTCGGGTAACTTGCTCCTCCATCCCTTCACCATGGAATTTACCTTCTTCTGCAAAATGTTTTTGATTTGTTTGTTCGATGTTTCTGCCTGACAGCTCGTCTGGGATGGTGCGGAGTTGCAACCCTGTGGTCTACTCCTAACTCGCTGAAACACTTCCTGAATGTCTTATCAATGAAGTGTGAGCCTTCATCACTGATCACGACTATGGGAACTCCGAAGTGAGGGGATATAATTTCCTGGAACATTCTCTTCAAGTTCCTTGAGTCCGCCGCAATGCAGGGAAGTGCTTCAACCCATTTGGACACGTAGTCCACTACCACCAAGGATATACTCGCACTGCCCTGACATCGGGAAAGGACCCATAAAGTCCATTCCTCAAACGTCGAAGATTTCCACTTGAAGGTTGCACTTCAGTGGCATAGCATCTTGGGAGTTGATATTCCCGTGCTTCTGACATCTTGGGCATCGCCGCACAAATTCCTTGGTTTCTCCATACAAGTTTGGCCAGAAGAATCCACTCTGCCAAACTTTAGCAAGAGATCAGAATGCTCCGTAGTGTCCTCCATACAGCAAGGAGTGACAACGCTCTAAAATCTTGCGGGTCTCACATAGAGGGATGCAGCGGTGAAGTAAACCATCAACACAGACCTTGAATAGATAGGGGTCATCCCATAGGTGGTATTTGCTAAGGTGAATCAATCTCTTCTTGTCTTCTCCTAAAGGTATATATCCAGCCACCATGAAATTTACTAAGTTGGCATACCATGGACAGGATGTGGTAACCTTCAGAAGAGTGTCATCTCTCAAGTAGTCATCAATTGGTAAATTTGATCGTTTGACTTGGATTCTTGAGAGATAATCATCCACACAGTTATCTGCTCCTTTCTTATCTCTTATTTCCAAATCAAATTCTTGGAGGAGCAGAATCCAATGCATGAGTCATGCCTTAGCATCCTTCTTGGTTAAGAGGTACTTCAGTGCAGCATGATCCGTGTATACTATCACCTTGGCACCAACCAAGTAGGATCTGAACTTGTCAATGGCGAATACCACCACCAGAAGTTCCTTCTTCGTTGTTGCATAATTCAACCATGGTCCGGTCAGTGTCTTACTTGCATAAGATATGGAATAATGTTGTTTATCCTAGCACTGACCCAGCATTGCGCCGACATCGTAGTCACTTGCATCGCACATGATCTCGAATGGAAAATTCCAATCCGGTGGTTGTATGATGGGTGCGGACACTAGTGCCTTCTTGAGGGTGTAGAAGACTATGAGGCAATCTTCATCCAAGTTGAATGGGGTTTCCTTGGCAAGAAGACTTGTCAAGGGTCTGGCTATATAGGAGAAATCCTTGATGAATCTCCTAGAGAAGCCATCATGCCCTAGAAAACTTTGAACTCCCTGGACATTCGTCGGGGGTGACAGCTGCTCAATAACCTCGATCTTTGCTTGATCCACTTCTATCCCTTTTTCTGATACTTTGTGTCCAAGAACAATCCCCTCTCTAACCATGAAGTATCATTTCTCCCAATTAAGGACTAAGTGCGTTTTTTAGCATCTCTTGAGAACTTTGTCCAAGTTCTCAAGGCACTCCTCAAACTTCTTGCCATAAACTGAGAAGTCATCCATGAATACTTCCATGATGTTCTCGATTAGGCGAACATACACCTTTGAAATGAAGCAAGTGCATTACAGAGACCAAACGACATTCACCTATAAGCGATCATGTAGTAGGGACAAGTGAAGGTAGTCTTACTCTAGTCATCCGGATGAATAGGAATTTGATGATAACCAGAATATCCATCGAGGTAGCAGAAGAATGAGTGCTTCGTCAGCCGTTCAATTATCTTATCAATGAAAGGGAGAGGAAAGTGATCTTACTGGGTAGCCTTGTTGAGCATCCGGTAATAGATACACATCCGCCATCCAGTAACTGTCCGCTAAGGTATGACCTCATTTCTCTCATTTTGGACAACTGTCATGGCTCCCGTTTTTGGGACTACTTGAACTGGGTCGATCCACTAACTGTCTTGCACGGGGTAGATGATGCCCACGTGCAGTAGATTCAGAATCCCTTTCTCTACTACCTCCATCATCGCATCATTAAGCCGCCGTTGATGTTCTCTTAATGGCTTATGGTTCGGTTCCATAGGAATACGATGGGTGCATAAGTTGGGGCTGATCCCCTTCAAGTCTTGCAGAGAATACACAACGATGGATCGGCACTTCTCCAAGACTGCATTGAGTCTCCGAGTCTCACTCTCTGTTAGCTTATCACTGATCACAACTAGCATATGTTGACGCTCGCTACAGACCAATTTTGAGCTCCAATTTGACCCAAAAAGTGGGATGACTACCATGCTTAATCTGCATATTTAACCCAAATAATATCATTTCCACATTTCCCTTAGAGATTTTGCAATGTAGGGATTTGGGCACGAAATGCAGGTAAAACAAGCTCCAGGATCCAAGCCACAAAATGTCGACCGATCGGAGTGCACCGACCAACAAAGAGCAAGTGTCTAATTATCAAACTCCACATGTGTTGGTGAATATGTATACGCAGCTCAAGCAAAGGAGGAAACACACCTCAAGAACAAGGCAACACACTTCAATCCAAGTGAACACCCCTTCGACCAATCAGAGCGCACTGTTCGGCGTCACACCGATTGAAGGGCCCACCAGAGCATGCAACTGACATAGGGATGTGCCAACTCAATCACCAGGGACCATAGGGCCCACTTACCAGCCTCCTGCCCGAAAATGAGGCCGGTCAGAGCCAAACCTGGGTCGACCGACCCAGGTGGGTCGACCGAACCAGGACCATGGCCACTGACTTAATCCTTCCATGTGGCGGCTCCTCAGCTCTTCCAAAAGGCGGCTCTGCGTGAGTCCCCTCAATTGCCAGCCGAGAGCACCCTGGTTCACCCCTATAAATACAAGGGGAGGGGCTTCTAAAGGAGACACAACTCACCTTCACCTCCTCTCTCACTTTTGGAGCTTGGAGTCCTTCTTAGAGGCTTAGTGCTGCCTAGGTAGTGCTTAGGAGTTAGGGAGAGAGTGAGGGGAGGTCGGGGAGGTGCCGATCGGCTACCGGCACTTTTCTCCAGCTTGTACCTTGACGAATGCTTATCAATCATAGTAAGAGCTCATGATTTCTTCTGTGCTTTAGTTTCTTAGTTAAGTTTAGAGCTAGATTCCCCTAGTTGTTTGCCGAATTAATAGTTCGCTAGTGTAGTGGATGCCTCTAGAATAGGAACGATTCTAGAGTTAGTAAGGAACGGTGTAGACGTGGTGTCTAGATCGGTCCTTACCTATTGTTTGTGATATATCCCATGGTTAGATGAGGTAGGTAGCAGGTGGTGACAGCCCTTGTCTATCCATCGGAACCCTCCCCGTTCGAGTATATCCCAGTGCCATATTACTGGAACTCACCAATCTTATTCTATGAGAAGCGAGTAGCCCGACGCGAACGACTAGGATAGTTCAATCTTACCTTTGATTCTTAGCCTTAGGAATCCTCTCTACCCCTTGCCTCTAACTTGTGTAGTGTCCTTGGACGAACCTGAACCTTAGAGAATATACACACGTTCCTCAGTGGATATGATACCCTAGGAATACTCCTGGGTGAAAACTACAACGTCATCTGTGTGCTTGCGGATTTATTCGTGATGCTAAGAAACATCAACAAGCTTTCTGGCGCCGTTGCCGGGGAACGGTTGCTATATTCTCTTCAGACCTAGTTCCCCCTCGTAGCTTTTCCATTCCTTTGATTCTACCTTTACCCCCGCTACCCATGGAGAAGCTATCCATTGAACAACTCTCTATCCCAAGGGGCGAGTTCTATAAGCACTTGCCAACTTCAAGATCAACCCCTTCATCTGGCTACGGACTCCATCCTCGGATTATAGCGATGTTTCAGAATCAACCCTTCTCTGGAGCAATTAATGAAGATCCCGACGATCATCTACAAAAGTTTGAGGAACTGTGTTCATGTTTTGTAATCCCGGGCATGACACAGGAAATATTGCGGTGGAAGTTGTTTCCTGTCTCTCACACAGGGAAGGCGGAGCAATGGTACACCCGCATGATAGGGAATACCACCAGTGATTGGGGAGAATTTAGAATTGACTTTTGTTACTCGTTCTCCCTTACGGAATGCATAGAATCCCTACCGATTGACATCCTCAGCTTCAAGCAATTAGAGATTGAGTCCATAGGTGCAGCGTGGGCTAGATTCTCATGCCTTTTGGCATCCAGCCCAGACTTGTCTATACCCGAAGATGTATCATTGGACATCTTTTGCTCGGGTTTAGATATGGAATCTGCCCTTGACCTCGACATTGCCACCAGAGGTTCGTTTACACACAAAGCTCTAACAGAAGGAATAGAGATTCTAGGTGACCTCTTAGAAGACTCGTCTTTCCCTAGCGATCATAACGAACCCAGTCGAGAGGAATCCGAGCCAAGACATGAGAGTCTCTCAACAGCCAAATCCAAGCTTTTATCTCTGAAATCCCAAGATACGTCTGTTGAGCCCTCTCCTGAACCACGAACATCGAAGGAGGAAGAAATTCAACCTCCGGATTCTCTTATTAGTTCGAGGGTGATCTTCTTAGAAATCACAAAAACACCTCAAATCTCTTAGGGGAGGAACATTCTTCTATCCGTACAGATCAATCTCAACATCCCTTGACAGAACCTTCCCTCAAGCCTACGGTACCCCTGTACCTCTTGATCCTCTCAACAAAGCAATTCTCAAGGAGGTCACGAAGGAGAAATTGTCGGATGATGTGAGACACTTTTCCAAAGCAATTTGGAATGGTTCACCCTCGATGATCGTCCCCTGCTCTATAAGGGGAATTACCGTAGAAGCCTATCTTAACCCCCTCATGGAGGTTAATATCATGCCATGGCACTTAGCGTACACACTTTTGGACGATGTTACGCTAAGACCATCCGACAAGCTCATCGAGACTTGTCCCTTTGGACACATCCTTGAATGTCGAGGGGGTCGCAAGTGCCGTGATGCTCAAAATAGACAAAATTGAGGTCAAAATATACATCCATATCTTTGATATCCTCGATCTTGATCCTCTCCTAGGCTACCCTCTAGAAAAAATTCTTGAAGCATCTCAAGGGAGCCAAGGTGAAAATTTTAGGGAAACCACTTCTTCCATCACTACCCCGTGTTTAGAAAATCCTAAGGCGAAGCCATTTCCCAAGCGAGATGCGCTCGAGAAGATGATGCATACATCTCCGTTCGTATCATCCGAACCCGTTCTATTTGAGGTTGCAAAATCCGCGACTTCCGAAGAGTACACTTCAGAAGAAATTCTTCACTTTTGTGAAGATGAATGATCATCATCACTCTTGGTCGAGTTTGAGCCTCTTCCCGCAGGCCCTTAGTACATCATTCTCGACCACGATCGAGATTCAACTACAATCTTTCATGATGAATCTCCTGAGATGGAGAACCCATGGGCCATGGAATTTTGTGAGGCGCTGACTCTTGAGTCCGAGGGGAAGGATTCCATAGATGAGCATGCAAGCTTTATTCTTGAAATGCCCCAAGGACAATGCTTGTTCAATGCCTCTCCAGAGTCAGGCATGCTTTGTGCCCCAAGCACGCACGAGGACTACAACCACCTTAAGGTTCTCTTTTGCAAACTATTCGGAAGGTTGGTTGTAGATGCATATGTCTATCATAAACATTGCAAATTTTGTGTATGCTCTGTGCTGCTAACCTTGCAGTTAAAGCTTCATGACATCAATAATTGGTGGTGAGAGAGGAATGACATCACCAATGATAGCTGCAAGAGGAAGCTCTCATGGTCAAGCTTCTGACCATAAACAAAGCACTGCCGGGAGATAACCTGGATTATCATTTGATTTTCCCCTTTGAAATAAAAGCAAGATCATGTTCTAGGATAAGTCTTTCCTTTGAGTATTTTTTGGTTGCTGACCATTTCAGGTGGAGATTAAAAAGAACAAAGGACAGGTGATGCCTAAGAACATAAGAGCTACACCGACTACAACACTATGGTAATTCTTGGTGAGGGAATATTATGTAGGGGACCTTGAACTCCGTGCACTTGAGTTGTGTTGCCCAACAATGCAAACTTTAAGTGTGGGGGAGGTATGTGAGTACCCCGAGTAAGTTCCTTTCATGCCAGTCTTATCTTGGTTTGGAGATGGTATTCGTTCTTGCATCTTACCCCATAAAAGAAAAGAAAAAAAAGAGAGGAGTTACCACGGCGGAAATTGTGTTCTTCATCAACAAAATGCCATGGTAAGCACCTCCAGGTATGTTCTCCATTTGACCATAAACAAAGCCCTTCCGGGAGGTAACCCAAGGATCACCACTCTCTTACTCATGCTTTTCTCTCTTGAATAAAGCTTGATCATGCTTTCATGCTTCCGGTATTTGTGGTCGTATGCTCTGGTTTGAGTGTATGCTCGAGCTACACTCATAGACTTTTTAAATTAAGCATGGTGCTTAGGTTAAAAAGTCTTCTTTAATCGAACTAGACATGGTGTCAAGTTTGATTGATGAACCTCAGAGTCAATACTTGTATAGATCTTGGTCGTATATGCGAACTAACCCCTGTAGGAAAATGTTCAAATCCAAATGGGTAAGTCATCGAGCTTAAATCAAAAGAGATGATAAGCCAAGGCGTCGAATTCATGTAGCGCAAAATAGGAAGGAGGTACATATCACCCCCCAAAGTTCCACCATGAGTACATCCTCCTTTGCTCATGTTGATGCAACGTCAATTCGCCCTTGCTTGAGTAAGTCTCATGGTGAGATTAAAATTTTAGTTCCAATAAATGTTAGGGCTCCTTGATTCTTAAACGGTAGATCCATTATTTTGTTTCCACCCATTTTTTTTAATAAGCACCAGGTACAAGAACAAGTGTGGGGGAGATCTCTCAAAGTTTTGACGCACATACATTCGAGATTTCCCATAGATAGATGCACAAGACCGGAAGAACCAGCATGCAAAAAGCCTATACCACATCGTGATAGTTTTTGTACTCGACCCCTCAAATCTCCCTGATCCATGAGTTTAAATGAAATTCACTGCTAATTACAAAAATTAAACTCAATGGTGCTCGCTG
The DNA here is from genome assembly GCA_032594955.1 of Panicum miliaceum. NCBI lineage: Eukaryota > Viridiplantae > Streptophyta > Magnoliopsida > Poales > Poaceae > Panicum > Panicum miliaceum. The sequence continues at coordinate 40,037,645 of CM064061.1, read as the reverse complement.
GTCGCATACTTCAAGTTTGATTGGCTTGCATATATTTTATTCCTTGCTAAACTTGAACTTGTGAATCATATCTTAGGGAACCCATAATTGTTAAGTTGTTGCAAAGTGAGATATGGTTTGATGAAGGAACCCTTTTGTTGGCTCTAAAATCGGCCGGATAGGAATCGGCCGATGGGTCTTCAGCGTCGGACACACGACCCGGGAGAATCTGCTTAGCTCCTGTTCGGGTTATCGCCCTGGTGCGGTTCGCGCGGCGTGCCAGTCAATCTGACCTGTTGATTGACAAGGAAATAGAGTATTAAATTCCAGGCGTGTCGATCGGCTGGATTTCCGATCTGTCCTGGGGAGCGCATCGGCGGCAAATCGGCCGATTTGCTGTAAAGATGATCGGCTATGGGTCAGCCGATGATCGTATAGTAATTGTAAAGAAGACTGCTAGAGCGATCTAAACAATTACTACAGAAGCAACACTTGAAACAGATCTAATTGGCTGTATGACGATGAATCGAAGGAGAACAATGACGAAGCCGATTACCCTGATCTCAAGCTGGATAACTGGTGATAATACTAGAATAACAGGTAAAACTTGCAATTCTAGTAAATATCGATAACTTGTGAATAAATCCAAACGAAACCACAGCGATGCGCCCGTAGTTAAAGCTCGGATATTACTCGATAAGCGGAACCTACCAATTGGCCGGAGATCAAGTTGATGCAGCCCTGCCAATCCGTACGAACTCATGGAAGAAGAAAATATTGGCGAAGTCGCCGACTTGAAAAGTAAAGTACTGGTAAAAAGTAGAAGTGTTTTGTTGATTGATTTGATTCATTTTTGCAAAACCCTAGCGACTCCTATTTATACCCTGAAACTAGGACTCTTGGTCGATTACGACTTGTTACAACCTTATTTAAAATAGGAAAACTACTATATCTATAATAACTTTAAAAAGGAAACGGACTCCCGCAGAATCTTCCGCCGCCGCTTCCTAATGCAGTCAGAACCTCTTCAATTGCTTTTCGGCCGTCTTAGCATACCTCGTTGACCAGCTCTTGACCAGGATCTTCTGGAATAATCCTATCCTGTCGGTAGGGGCTGCGCCACCAATCGGCCGATTTTCAACTGTTACCCCGATCGGCCGATTCCTTACTGTAGCTTTCAGATCCGCTTCATCGGCCGATCTTCTCCTCCTGACGCCGATTCAATACGTGTCAAAATCTGGCGTCAACACATGCCCCCCAGTTTCGGAGTAAAATATAACTTTTTCTTCGAAACTCTTTCTTTAATCCTTCTCTCTAAGCTTCCCCATTGCGACAGGAGTAAACCTCGGAATCAGTTGCGTTACCTTTTCCTTTGCATCTGATCTTTTTTCTAGAATCAGCTCTATGACATGGAATCCGGTAACAGGATTTATGTTGGCGTGTAGATTCAGACTTTGACCATCTCCCCTGGCAGCTTTACATTTACTGATGCCTTTACTCCGACGGTACACGTCTTGCCAACCCTTTGTCTCTTCCTTTCTATAAATACGACTCTTCGTATTATTTCCAAAAATGCTCATCTGGCTTGTCTTCTTTTCCTTCTGAAACCCGCCCCTCGCCGTCTTTGGTCAAGCATTAAAATGTCTTCTCGATCCTCCTCTTCCGTTAACCAGGTATCAATTTTCTCTCCATCCCTTCCTGAGATATCTTACTTTGTTCCAACATATTTGTCTATTCCTTCTTTTAGCCGAATCGTCTCAGCCCCGGTTTGGAAAGAGCGATCGAAATCATGCATTCAGGCAAGCCATTGTCGCAAGCTGATATAGATCTGATAAAAGCTCATTCTGAAGAACTCAAAGATCATGTTCCTACCAATGTCCGACCAATCTTGGATTATATGGAGCTCGTCTGCTTTGAACAAATGCCAACCTCTGACGAGAGTTCTTCGTCTTCACATCGACTTGCTGAAGCTAAGACTGAAGTCGCCATGAAAGATTTGGAAGAGGAGAAGGCCCACCTGCTGAAAGAACTCTGCAACCAAGCTGAAGCTGGAGCCACTGCAAAGGACTTGAAAGATGAAAGGCTCTCCCTCATGATAAGATTAGGTCGCGTCGAAAGAGAAATCCAACGCAGGCGTAACCAGTAGTGTTTTTATTCTAAGGGCGACTTACACCTTGTCGGCCATGTAATCTGTGATTTCCATCCGATAATGAATCCCAATGTTTCCTTCACCAGATGTGTAACCAGAAAACCGACGAGAAATCGGCCACGTTACCTTGATATATCTTGCTGTAAGTTATGCATCTACCCAAATGCTTGGATAGTACCTTTTCAAATATCGTCCATTCAGAGCTCTTGGGAATTCCTCCCCTTCTATCGTCTCCAGAATGTATGCATTTCCGGGAGCACATTGGCCGATTCTATACGGCCCTTCCCAAGTGGGTGACCACTTACCGAATTTGGGATCCTTAGATCCTATCGGCAGCACCAGCTTCCATACCAGATCTCCCTGAGAGAACTGTTTGACTTTAACCTTCTTGTTATACCATCTGGCCACCCTTTTCTTGTTCTCCTCTATGCTGATCAGAGCTCTTAACCGCAAATCCGCCGAATCGTCAAGTTCAATAATCATCGGCCGTTAACTGATCCTGTAGCGATATGCGTCTTGACCCTGTTCTTATCTCCCATGGCAAGACCGCTTCATGGCCATAAACCAAACGATAAGGGGATATTTTAGTGGCCCCATGACAAGCCATCCTGTACGCCCATAAAGATTCAGCCAAAGACATATGCCATTTCTTGGGCTGTTCTTCTACCTTCCTCTTGATTAGCTTGATTATCCCCTTGTTAGATGATTCTGCTTGGCCATTGGCTTGAGCATAGTATGGAGAAGAATTTAATAATTTAATTCCCATATCGGCGGCGAACTCTCCGAATTCTCCAGAAGTGAACATTGTCCCTTGATCAGTTGTGATGGTTTGAGGAACACCAAATCGATATATAATATGGCTTTTAACAAACTCAATCATATCGGTTGATGTCACGTTCCTCAAAGGAACTGCCTCCACCCATTTGGTAAAATAATCTGTAGCCACCAATATGAACTTATGCCCTTTGCTAGATGGAGGATGAATCTGCCCGATGAGATCTATTCCCCAACCTCTGAACGGCCACGGCTTAATTATTGGATTCATAGCCGATGCTGGTGCGCGCTGCACATTGCCAAACCTCTAACAGTCTTGGCATCCTCTGTAATACTTGAAACAATCTTCAAGGATGGTCGGCCAGTAATATCCATTGTTCCTGATCATCCACTTCATTTTGTGAGCCGATTGATGAGCTCCACACACGCCTTCATGGATCTCTCCCATTAGAACCTTTGCCTCTTCTGTTCCCAGGCATTTGAGAAGAACTCCATCAATCGTCCGAAAAAATAAGTCATCCTCAAGCAACACATACTTTGTAGCCTGAAAACGTGTTCGCCGATCCACCTTTTGGGATGGATTTTTCAAGTAATCGGCGATCTCCTTCCGCCAGTCATCGGCCGCGAGTTCTAGTGTCATCGCTCCCTGAATCGGCCGATACCCAGAAGCATGTTGAGCTAGTCTGTTGGCTTCTTCATTATAATCTCTGGGGATGTGCTCAATTGTTGTAGATTTGAAGCCTTTCAAAAGTTGAAGACAATCTTCATAATAAATCCTCAAGATGTCGTCCTTGCATTCGGATCGTCCTGTTAACTGATCCACAATGAGCATGGAGTCCCCAAAGATCTCGACTGCATCCGCCCTGACTTCCCTTAACAATTGGATGCCTTTCAGAACAGCTCGATACTCCGCCTGGTTGTTGGTTGCAGAAGCTTCTATCGGCAGAGAGAAATCATAAGTTGCCCCCCGAGGCGACACAAGAACGATGCCGATTCCTGATCCGACCCGACACGAAGAACCATCAAAATATAGAGTCCATGGAACTGGTTCAACGGTGGCAATTTCTGGTCCACAATGTTGAACTATGAAATCGTCCATCACTTGACCTTTGACGGCTTTGGCCGATTCGTACCTTAGATCGAATTCTGACAAAGCCAGGATCCATTTTCCAATCCGCCCCTTCAAAATTGGCAATGATAGCATATACTTCACCACATCATCCTTGCACACGACTATGCATTCTGCCGATAACAAATAGTGCCTGAGCTTAGTACATGAAAAGTACAAGCACAAGCATAATCGCTCCACCGAAGAATATCTTGTTTCGGCGTCTAAAAGTCTTCTGCTGACGTAGTACACCACTCGTTCTTTCCCTTCAAACTCCTGTACCAACGCCGATCCAATAGCCTGCTCGTCAGCCGATAAATATAACTTGAACGGCTTACCAGGCTGTGGCGGGGCTAACACCGGAGGTGAAACCAGATACTGCTTGATATTCTCCAGTGCCTTGCGTTGTTCTTCTCCCCATGTGAACTCTTGGTCGGGCTTTAATTTCAACAGAGGAGTAAAAGCCTGAATACGTCCCGATAGATTGGATATGAATCTTCTGATGAAATTGACCTTGCCGATGAGGGACTGCAGTTCAGTTTTATTTTGTGGGGCCACTACTTTATTGATGGCGTCTATAGTCTTGCAGCTGACTTCTATCCCACGCTCATGGACCATAAATCCCAAGAATTGTCCGGCCGATACACCAAACGCACACTTGTTTGGGTTCATCTTCAGCCCATGCTTCCTTGTGCACTCCAGCACTTCCTGTAAATCGGCCAGATGATCCTGGTGACCTTTTGACTTGACCACGACGTCATCTATATAAATTTCCACTGATGAACCAATGAGTTTGTGGAAGATGTAGTTCATGGCCCGTTGATATGTAGCGCCGGCGTTTTTCAAGCCAAAAGTCATAACCACCCATTCAAACAAACCAAGATGGCCTGGGCACCTAAAAGCCGTTTTCGAAATATCTTCTTCGGCCATTAATATCTGATTGTACCCGGCATTCCCATCCATGAAGCTTATGACTTTGTGGCCTGCGGCAGCATCTACCAAGATATCGGCCGTCGGCATCGGATAACCATCCATTGGCGTAGCCTGATTTAAGTTCCTGAAATCGATGCACACACGCAATTTTCCATTCTTCTTGTATACAGGCACAATGTTAGAAATCCATTCGGCGTAGCGACACTGCCGAATAAATCCTGCCTCAATCAACTTTGTAATCTCGGCCTTTATATCAGGTAGGATCTTGGGATTACACCGCCGTGCAGGTTGCTGATACGGCCGATATCCTGATTTTATAGGTAACCGGTGTTCAACAATAGACCGGTCTAATCCTGGCATCTCGTGGTATTCCCAAGCAAAGCAATCCCTGAACTCTTTCAATAACCTTATCAATTTGCATTTGTACTCAGAATCCAAATTGGCACTAACGTACGTCGGCCTCGGTTTGCTGCTATCTCCCAAATCTACCATCTCTAACAGATCGGCCGACGTGAACCCGTGCCCCAGCTTCCCATCTTCTCGGATGAGCTGATCCATTTATTCTGAATCTTCGGAGCCGACTGCTTGGATCGGCTGTAGACCAAAATCGGACACTCTCAGGAATTCAGTGTCCCAAGTCCTGCCAGATATACACTTGACGTGCTCGCAGCTCCACTGTTGCGTATCGGCCGCTGCAACGCTGTAGACAGAATCGGCTGCGACTATCTCTGTACTGTCGCCGATCCATTGCACAAGGCATTGATGCATAGTAGATGGGACACAGCAGTTTGCATGTATCCAGTCGCGACCAAGCAGCATATTATAGGACCCTTTGCCATTAGTGACGAAGAAAGTAGTGGGGAGGGTCTTACTGCCGATGGTGAGGTCGACGCAGAATGCTCCGCGGGCGGGTGATACGTTGCCTTCGAAATCTTTCAGCATCATGTCCGTCCTGGTGAGGTCGTCGTCGCCCTTGCCCAGCTTGCGGAACATGGCATACGGCATGATGTTGACTGCCGCACCTCCATGTACCAGTAATTTGGTGACGGGTCCTCCGTTGACATACCCTTTGAGAAACAGCGCCTTAAGATGCTGTCGTTTTTCCTCTTCTGGTTTCTCAAATATAGCCGTCATCGGCTCTACTACCAGCTGTGCCATTTGTTCTTCCTCTGTTTTTGTCACTTTGTCCCGATCGCTTGGCGCCATGAACTCCATCGGCAGTATGAAAACCATATTGATTTCGGCCGCCGATTCTTGGTTGTTTGCTTCCTGATCGCTTTTCTTTGGGCGCCAAATTCGAGATTTCACATTCCTTCTCTCTGGCGCCTGTTTTTGTTCTTCTTTTCGATGCTCAAACTGGCGTAGGCGTTGGATCCTTCGCTTTTGGGATCTGGATAGGCCATCAGGACACCACCTGGGATTCACTGGTTTGGCCGATGATCTGGCGTGTTTCCAATCTGGTTCCATTCCTAGGGGATCTTGGTCTGACACCCTATCATCGGCCATCTCTTCCAGCCAATCATGTATGCTGATCCTGCCCCCCAGTCCATCTTGCTGGCCGATCTTGCTTTTTGACCTGCCGTACTGGTCAACTCTTCCATTATCGGCCATCTCTTCCAACCAATCGCGTGCGCTGATCCTGCTCCCCAGTCCATCTTGCTGGCCGATCTTGCTCTCTGACCTATTGCACTGGTCAACTCTGCCCCCCAGCCGATCATGCACCAAAACGCGCCGTTCTTCGCGCCGATTTCTGTTGATCGGCTCTGGTCCTCTATTCCTAGAGTGTAGCCTCGGGCGATCGTTGTAGTTTGATCCGTTACACTCCAGACAGTTATCGGCAGATGGCAATCTGATATCGTTCTCCCAGCAGTGGACGAAGAAGGGACACTGCCAGTGATCTTCGCGCCGGCGTATCATCTCTTCCTGGTGTTGCGCTTGTTCTTGCTGCCGCCGATATTTACTGAGTAGAAATCGGGAGGTGACAGGCCTGTGTGGTCGTTCTGGCCCTCGCCTATTCCTTCTGATTTCTTCTGTCGTGATCTGCCTCCTGGGGTCGACAGCGCCACCTCTTCCCGCCGATTCTGACGTCAGCACCTTGGTTTGACTTGAGTCTTCTCCAGCGTTGACCGTGTTGGCCGGGAAGGGATGCTGATCTATCTTCATCGGCACTGCCGATTTGGTTGGAGTTTCAAATCTGAGCCGCCCCTGTTCAATGGCTGATTGTATCTGTTGGCGGAAGACTTTACATTCATTGGTGTCATGAGAAGTAGCGTTGTGCTATTTGCAGTATTTCATCTTCTTCAGCTGATCGGCCGTAGGGCTGGTGTGATGCTGCGACAGCTTGATCTGTCCCTCCTCAAGCAGTAGATCAAAAATTTTATCGGCTTTTGACGTGTCAAAGCTGAATGTCTCTGGCTCCTTCTTGCCAAAGGGGCAGGATATTGGTTTTTTCCCTTTTACCCATTCCGCCAGGCCGATTTCTTCCTCCGCGTCAGATTCAGATCCCTCCAAGTATGCCACCTTCTTCTGGAAGCTCCTCCGCTGTTCAAGCGGTCGGATCTCCTGCCCTGACAATCGGTGGACGATTTGACTCAGGCTCTCAAACTCTTGGGCGGCATATCTTTCTTTGATTTGCGGTAAGATGCCCTGGAAAGCGATATCGGCCAACTGTGCATCGGTCAGAGCCAGGCTGTAGCACTTGTTCTTGATTTCCCTGAACCTCTGTATGTACCCTGTCACCGGTTCATCGCTCCTCTGCCTGAGGCTGGTTAAGTCTGAAATCTTCATCTCGTGTACTCCTGCATAGAAGTACTTATGGAATTGCTTCTCCAGATCGGCCCACGTGACGATAGAATTTGGCGGTAAAGTGGTGAACCACTGGAAGGCCGATCCGGATAGAGATGAAGAGAATAACCGTACCCTCAGAGCGTCTTGCGTGGCAGCTTCTCCGCACTGGATGATGAATCTGTTGATGTGCTCCATAGTGGATGAGTCATCCGTCCCTGAGAACTTGGTGAAATCAGGAACCTTGTAGCGGTGTGGGAACGGCAAAGAGTCATAGGCCGGTGGATACAGCGTCTTGTAAGTATAAGTTTGAACTTTCGGCTTCAGCCCAAACTGATCTTGGATTACTTCTGCTATCTTTGCTGTCCAGTCCACCTGCTGCTGATGACCGGTTGTTCGAGGCGCGGGCATATGCTGAAGGGCTGGTTCGGCCAGGTGATGAATCGGCGAAGTTTGCTGAGCGGCCGATGACTGCTGGCGAAACGCGTCCGCACCCTCTTCGTACGTCGTTGCTGGCACCGTGCCTCTGAATGCTTCCACAGTGCTTGCCCCCCTGCCAATTTCGGGTAAAATCGGCTGGTACTGGGAGACCGTCGGCCGGGCGGCTGATTGGTACGGCACCTGAAATGGATAAGTCCCATGCCCGTTCACTGGCTTGGGGAAATATGCCGTGGCTGATGTCCCCCAAGGCACTGAGCTCGTGGGCAGTGTCTGCACAGAAGCCATTTGAATGGGTTGAAGCGGCGCTCGCGATGGGAGACATGGTGCACCGTTGTATCTTGGAGACGCCGGAAGTGGTGGAGAGCTGTATCCCTCGCGCTGCGTCAATATCGGCTGAGAAGCCGATTGGGATGTGTACGGTAAGCTTCTGGCCGGCAGGGTAGTTGGAGGGGCATATGCCGGTCCCTGATAACCTTGAACGGCTCCGCTGGCCAGAGAGTTGACGACGGCGTTGTACACCGTGTTGCTCATCACCGAGGATTGGTCAATGAACGCTTGATACACGGACTGTTGAATCATCTCTGACATCTTGCCCGAGTCTTCAGCAATGGTGATGTGGCGAGGTGCTGGAATAGGAGCTTTCTTAACTGCTTCCCCGCTTCTGGTACGACTGAATGACTGGAGGTATATCTTCTTGTAATCTTCTAGATGTTTGGCCAATTCCTCCCTCTGGTCGTCCTTGAGATCAGCTTCTGTGACCCCAATGATGTTGCTGTCAGAGATTTCTGCGTTGTTCGACATATCAGGTCTTGGATGGTCCCACCGGGCGTGCCAAAAGTGTGTTGGCGCTAAAATCGGCCGGATAGGAATCGGCCGATGGGTCTTCAGCGTCGGACACACGACCCGGGAGAATCTGCTTAGCTCCTGTTCGGGTTATCGCCCTGGTGCGGTTCGCGCGGCGTGCCAGTCAATCTGACCTGTTGATTGACAAGGAAATGGAGTATTAAATTCCAGGCGCGTCGATCGGCTGGATTTCCGATCTGTCCTGGGGAGCGCGTCGGTGGCAAATCGGCCGATTTGCTGTAAAGATGATCGGCTATGGGTCAGTCGATGATCGTATAGTAATTGTAAAGAAGACTGCTAGAGCGATCTAAACAATTACTACAGAAGCAACACTTGAAACAGATCTAATCGGCTGTATGACGATGAATCGAAGGAGAACAATGATGAAGCCGATTACCCTGATCTCAAGCTGGATAACTGGTGATAATACTAGAATAACAGGTAAAACTTGCAATTCTAGTAAATATCGATAACTTGTGAATAAATCCAAACGAAACCACAGCGATGCGCCCGTAGTTAAAGCTCGGATATTACTCGATAAGCGGAACCTACCAATTGGCCGGAGATCAAGTTGATGCAACCCTGCCAATCCGTACGAACTCGTGGAAGAAGAAAATATTGGCGAAGTCGCCGACTTGAAAAGTAAAGTACTGGTAAAAAGTAGAAGTGTTTTGTTGATTGATTTGATTCATTTTTGCAAATCCCTAGCGACTCCTATTTATACCCTGAAACTAGGACTCCTGGTCGATTACGACTTGTTACAACCTTATTTAAAACAGGAAAACTACTATATCTATAATAACTTTAAAAAGGAAACGGACTCCCGCAGAATCTTCCGCCGCCGCTTCCTAATCCAGTCAGAACCTCTTCAATTGCTTTTCGGCCGTCTTAGCATACCTCGTTGACCAGCTCTTGACCAGGATCTTCTGGAATAATCCTATCCTGTCGGTAGGGGCTGCGCCACCAATCGGCCGATTTTCAACTGTTACCCCGATCGGCCGATTCCTTACTGTAGCTTTCAGATCCGCTTCATCGGCCGATCTTCTCCTCCTGACGCCGATTCAATACGTGTCAAAATCTGGCGTCAACACCTTTCTTTCTTTGCTTTTATATCTGGGAATTTTATTTTTTAAAAAAAGAAAATCCCTTCATAGCTTTATAAACTCCCTATGTTTGTCCTCCCAAAGCCATATGTTGATCTTCATGAATGAAACCTTATACATATGTGCCTTGTCATTGCATTGAGCTTCATCAAATTTTATGACCCTAGTGAGATGTCTTTTCATACTTGCATGATCAAGATCACATACACTCCACATGCTAAACTTCTACACTGGAAGTTAGCCACTCCATTCCATTCATCCACAAAATAAAACTCCATGTAATGATGTCTCTCTCCAGTACTCCTTGAAAGAGGCATGGGCTATATGAAAAAAAAAGAAAAACAAAATCTAGACACATGAAGGTCCAAGTGTTGAAAAAAAAATTTGGACACATGAAGGTCCAAGAAAAAAAAGAGAATATATAGCCATGTCCTCAAGTCTTCGAAGTAAAGGAGAGAGAGTTTCATAAAAAAGGAGTCTTTCATTTTCATCATCCTCCTTCCATACACTTGTACAATCTTGATCAGCTTGTATGATGTGTCATCTCCATGGATCCAATCTTTGATTTTGCAATATATGTGAAACAAGTGCATGCTTCCAACTTCCTACCATGAGCTCCACATAAGCTATCTTTAGAAGTAGGTTGAAAAGAGGCAATGCCTTGGTGACGATATAAACACACTGAATGAAATGAGAGATCCCATGGAGGAGTAAAGATATGGTTGGTCCTTTCAAAAATCTGTCAAAACACCCAGTCATACAACAGAGAAGTGGAGGAGACCCAAGTCAATACCGTTCCGCACTTCAACTTCCCGAACTATTATGGTAGACACATCAAGATACACAGGTAAGGGTGAAGTTTGGAATAATCCATACGCAGGCATCATATCAAAAGGAAGTGGTATTCCACCTTAGTCCTAAGCTTTGCTCGAGGATGAACAAAGAAGAAGTGTGGGGGATCTTGTTGACGCTTGCTATGGACCAATTTTGAGCGTCAATTTGACCCGAAATATGGGATGACTACCATGCTTAACCTACGTACTTAACCCAAATAATATCATTTCCACATTTCCCTTGGAGATGTTGTAATGTTGGGATTTGGGCAAGAAATGCAGGTAAAACAAGCTCCAGGATCCAAGCCACAAAATGCCGACCGATCAGAGCGCACCGACCAACAAAGAGCAAGTGTCTAATTATCAAACTCCACATGTGTTGGTGAATATGTGTATGCAGCTCAAGCAAAGGAGGAAACACACCACAAGAACAAGGCAACACACTTCAATCCAAGTGAACACCCCTCCGACCAATCAGAGCGCACTGTTCGGCGTCACACCGATTGAAGGGCCCACCAGAGCATGCAACCAACATAGGAATGCGCCAACTCACTCACCAGGGACCATAAGGCCCACTTACTAGCCTCCTGCCCGAAGATGAGGCCGGTCGGAGCCAAACCTGTGTCGGCCGACCCACGTGTGTTGGCCGAACTAGGACCAGCTCCACCGACTTAATCCTTCCTCGTGGCGGCTCCTCAGCTCTTCCCAAAGGCGGTTCTGCGTGAGTCCCCTCAATTGCCGGTCCAGAGCACCCTGGTTCACCCCTATAAATACAAGGGAAGGGCTTCTAAAGGACACACAACTCACCTTTACCTCCTCTCTCACTTTTGGAGCTTGGAGTCCTTCTTAGAGGCTTAATGCTACCTAGGTAGTGCTTAGGAGTTAGGGAGAGAGTGAGGGGAGGTCGGGGAGGTGCCGGTCGGATACCGACGCTCTTCTCCAGCTTGTACCTTGACGGATGCTTATCAATCATAGTAAGAGTTCGTGACTTCGTCTGTGCTTTAGTTTCTTAGTTAAGTGTAGAGCTAGATCCCCCTAGTTGTTTGTCAGATCAATAGTTTGCTAGTGTAGTGGATGCCTCTAGAATAGGAACGATTCTAGAGTTAGTAAGGAACGGTGTACACGTGGTGTCTAGATCAGTCCTTACCTATTGGTTGTGGTATATCCCATGGTTAGATGAGGTAGGTAGCAAGTGGTGACAGCCCTTGTCTATCTAGCGGAACCCTCCCCGTTCGGGTATATCCTAGTGTCATATTACTGGAACTCACCAATCTTATTCTGTGAGAAGCGAGTAGCCCAACGCGAACAACTAGGATAGTTCTATCTTACCTTTGATTCTTAGCCTTAGAAATCCTCTCTGCCCCTTGCCTCTAACTTGTGTAGTGTCCTTGGACGAACCTGAACCTTAGAGAATATACACACGTTTCTTAGTGGATACGATACCCTTGTAATACTCCTGGGTGAAAGATACAACGTCATCTGTGGGCTTGCGGATTTATTCATGACGCTAAGAAACGTCAACAGCGTACTTCTGTTGTTGTTGAGGAATGCATACTTCAGACAAGAAGGCAACGACTTCAACTCAGGAAGTGGGGGTTGTGGTTTCTCTTCCTCATTGAGTTTACTCTGGCTGTCCGGATCTGTTTCCTGGGTGAAGTGAATGATATCTTCTTCAATAATGGGCTGACTTATCCCTTCTTGAATGATGTTCACAGATTTCTCCACTGGATCTTGCTCTGACCTAGCTTCTGCAATAGTGTTCCATGAACGCACTAAGCTGACTGGGATTCTGTCTTTGTCAACCTTAACCTCGAGGCTTGCTCGGTCTCTTTTTGGGTTGACAAGTGGCTCTATTGGCTGCCCAATCAAGACGAACTCTTCACCTTCCGGGATATCGAAGATGTGAAAGATCCTAGAATACCTTGTTACGTCCCATCTTTAGGGGCGTAATTCAGAGGATTCCTGTACTCTCCACGATTTGACCATCAATCCACTTCAAGTGCTTACGCGAGAAAGTTAGGGGTTCTTCAGGTAAGATGTGATTTGCCATGGTATTGAACATCACATTCGTCCCAACTTTCATGCTGTAAGGAACTTCTCTTGGTGTAGCGTCCCCAATAATGCAGAGGAGTATTGTGAAATCTCGGTATATCTGAAAGCTACTACTACTTGACTCCAGTTCCTCTGTCCATTCCTTGCTCATAACCGCAGAAATGCCCTCAATCTGCGATTGTGGCTTCCAGAATGAATGCCTCAGACCTTGAGCATACGCACTTGTGCTCCTTCGGCAAGTTTGATACATTGCCGAATTCCATATACTCTTCTTCTGTGAAGAGATCCGGGATGAACATTGGCATATCTTCAATGAGTGGCTCATGATCTGGGGACTTGGGTGGTTCGGTGATTTCCTCTATGTATGGTGGAGGTGGAGAGGATGCAGCTGATATGATGTGTACTTGCTGCTTCTCCTTGGTCTGATCAGTTGATTCGGGTGATCATCGAAGACTCCTCTTTACTGAGTGCTGTCAAGGACCTTTTCCAGAATAATCCGTACTTCAGTCACTGTCTTGTACATGACTGATCCTTTAGAGGCGACATTCATGAAATGTGCACTCTGTCAGGGACAGATCCCCTGGGTACCGCAAGGAAGCTACCAGCGGGGGAAAAGAAATCGAATTCCTACTAGGACTCATAACTTGTAATCCTATTAGGAACCCCACCCCTTGGGATATATAAAAGAGGGCAGGGGTACCTAGATAGGCAGAACCAAAGAGAGAAGATCAGCCAACAGGCAACTCAACACCCAAGCGCAGGGCGCAATATACAACACCGCCAACAGGACGTAGGGTATTACGCTATTTTGGCGGCCCGAACCTGTCTAAATCCGTATTTTGTGTCCTCGCATTTACCTTCAAGTTCTAGATCTGGCGATCCCTCACCAAATAATCACCTACCTTAGGGTATCCCTAGGTAGGCTGACGGTATAAGTACCGACAGTTGGCGCCCACCGTGGGGCAGATCGGTGATATCCACCGGCGAGCTTGCAGGACCATATCAACAAAATCAATATATTACAACTCGGGACCGCTCGAAGCAGCGCGGCACTCAGACGCGCATTGCAGGTTCCCCAAGCGAGGCAAGCGGCGGTGCTTGTCATGTTTGTAGCAAGTCTATGTCAGCGGCTGCGCCATCAGGCCAAGCGCACGGCCCAGCTTGCTCACGCAGAGCAGGAGGCTCCATGAGCCGGGGCAGCACTCGGCCCGTGCGCAGCTGGTGCAGTAGGTAGGCAGCGCTACATGAGGCAAGGCAACAATATCAAAGCTACGCAGGAGTAGCAAGCCAGCAACCGATCAACTGCTCGGCGCGACATGCACGACGACTCGACGACTAGATGACATCAAGTCCGAACCAGATTCGATTCTCTATCCTAGTTCAATTTTGTTGCCCTTTGAGTGAATCAACTTTCTCGATCAAGTTCGATGCGGAGCAGACAAAATCAAGTCCTAGCCGTGTCCGATGCATCAAGGGCTGAAGCAAAAAACAATTCGAGTGCTCTTCGAGCTAGTTTTTGAAGTTTTGCTACATGCACATATGAAATCTACCATGAGGACTCCAAGATGTTAGCTAATTGCACATGAAGGTGTACGCGGACTGCATATTCTCCAAGATCTTCATGGTGTGCAACGAACTCCACCGACAACTCGGCATGGCGACCCACCGATGACTACTTCGACTACTCGTCTCGACTACAAAACTAGTCGAAGCGGATCTTACACCATCAATAACTAGTCGAAATTGACTTCGACTAGTCGGGATTCATCAACAAATCATCACGGCTCCATCGACGAGCGCGTGGCTTCGTCGGTAATCATCCACGAATCAAGCTAAGTGACTTATACCTTTTTTCGACTTGTTCTCCACAAGATCGACTACTTTTCTATGTACGCCTCACGATGGGAATTACCCTCGGGAGCTACACCATGATCTACTACTTTGTTACGCCTCTCGACAGGAATTACCCTCGAGGCTACACTATGATCGACTGCTTCTGGGGTCTACTAGCTAATAGCCCACATGCTTGGTACATCGAGTTCGTAGGGCTGCCCACGCGCTTGGTACACCGAGTTGTGTCGGGCTCACAGCGGCTACATCCTTCAAACTTGTGCGCTGCAACACGCGCTCTCGCTAGCTACTTATATGTGTACATCTTGTAGCACATGCCTTAATCCGTGAAACCTCGGCTCTTCTGTCACGCCTAACGCCTCTACGTGTACACGGGACAAAGATCTCATACACGCTATGAGCAACGGCTAAAACAGGACCAGGTGCTTAAACGTAATAGACAGACTACTCGGGAGATTTATATGGCCTAAACAAGAGCTCAACACAGAAACTTTATTTTTATCACCGAATAATTTTCGGTATCTTCATATTATTACTGAGTAAAACTCGGTATCTTTGAATTACGCTACATAATGTATGCATTGTCTTTTTTTAGATCAAGCTTCAACAATTCGCCAGACCGCTTAGCCCGCCTCCCGGTTCGGGGGCTAGGAAGATTACTACTCGATATGGCTCCTTTGGCTCCCAAGCTCGGGGGCTGGGTGCCAACGGCTACTCGATGTTGCTCTTACAGCTCACCTGGCTCATAAGCTCGGGGGCTGGATGCCGCAAAACTACTCGGAAGACTGAAGGCCTAAAGGCAACCCTAGGTTGTCGCGCGGTCAGATAACCAGCGGCAGCCTAAGGGTCCTTTGGAAGATGATTTGTTTTGAGCGATAATTCGGGAAGAGTTTTGGAGAAGTTATTTGATTAACCATTTTTTCAGGGATCTTATCCTGAAAGAAGGGGTTTTTCAAAGTTCAAACCAATATATTCCTAAAATTAACCATCAAGGCAGATCACAAA
This sequence comes from Panicum miliaceum, assembly GCA_032594955.1. Lineage (NCBI taxonomy): Eukaryota > Viridiplantae > Streptophyta > Magnoliopsida > Poales > Poaceae > Panicum > Panicum miliaceum. The sequence goes on along the minus strand of CM064061.1, from coordinate 40,021,790 downwards.
GTTTATACAAACATTTTGTACATAACACTATTCAGTATGCCACGTTCTTTTGGATCCTTTTTTCCAAATCTTACAAGAAGCCCCAATACAATAATCGATGGTATAATTACACCCGGATACAAATCTTTCACTCACTGAAAAATTGGGATTTGGATTCAAGGCTCGGGGGTTGCGGGACACGTGTCATCGATGGCTTATATTTCAAAAACGTCTGGAAGATAAGGAAAGAAGATTCAAGACTAATATGACCCTCAGCCTGATTCTTTGATTCAATCTAAGGCTCGGGGGCTACTCCATACGGAGTGTGATTTGCATCGCACCACATAGAAAGGAAGACTTAAAAGTACTCGGGGCATGAGCACCTCACTGGCTCGAGACAGCCAAGGAAGTACTCGAAGAATGCCTTTAAGACGGAGCTTCAGAAGAAGCCGAAGACTACTTCAGAAGTACTTGAAATATCTGCAGTACTCGGCTATGAAGAGCTCGGGGGTTTGTCAGGGATAGATCCCCTGGGTACCGCAAGGAAGCTACCCGCGGGGGAAAAGAAGTCGAATTCCTACTAGGACTCTACCCTGTTATCCTACTAGGACTCATAACTTGTAATCCTACTAGGAACCCCACTCCTTGGGATATATAAAGGAGGTCAGGGGTACCTAGATAGGCAGAACCAAAGAGAGAAGAGCAGCCAACAGGCAACTCAACACCCAAGCGCAGGGCGCAAAATACAACACCCCCAACAGGACGTAGGGTATTATGCTATTCTGCCGGCCCGAACCTCTCTAAATCCGTATTTTGTGTCCTTTCGTTTATCTTCAAGTTCTAGATATGGCGATCCCTCACCAAATAATCACCTACCTTAGGGTATCCCTAGGTAGGCCGACGGTAAAAGTACCGACACACTCTCGGATTTAACCCTACAACGAAATGTTCCTTAAGCATCTCTTCTGGATTCGTGTGAGGTGGACCAGTAGTTGCCATATGCATGAATCTTGCCCACGCTGTTCCAAGTGACTTGTCGCCTTGCTTGAACATCAGCAGTTTAATGCGATGCGGTACCACTTTGGCAATAGGGAAGAAGAATAAGCAAAACTCATCCTTCAGTGCAATCCAATCTCCTCCAACTCTTCCTGCCTTCCGGTTGTACCAAATCTTCACTTCTCTCGTCAGAGAGAACGGGAATAACATCCACCGTAGTGTGTTTTGATTCATACCGGCTATGGTGAGAAGAGAGCAATTCTCCTAAAAGTCCTGCAGGTGAGCATATGGACATTCGTCCTTTCTACCAGAAAAGGACTGAGTGCGAACCATGGCTATGACACTGGGGCGGATCTCATAGCCATAAGATAGGATGGGGAGGCAAGATGGTAGCAGTTCCATGTACTCTCGGGATGGAACAGCCGGATAACTAGGAGAAAACTCCATGTGGTGTGGTAAGGATATGCATGGTGTACGGTTGAAAAATCTCTAAACTAGTATTGCTAACGTTCCCTGGCAACGGTGCCAGAAAGCTTGTTGGCGCTCCTTGGCCTAAATCAACTAATCTGCAAGCGCACAGATATAGAAGTAGCTTTCACCAAGAAGTTTACCTGGGATATTGAATCCAAGGAATGGCAAGCGCAACTAGACCTAGAACTATTCAACCGGACCCACCAGAGGAGAAAAGGTAAGCGGGTAGAGGGCTTAACTTTAGTTAGCCAACTCGTTACCCATATAAATAGCTATTCGCTAACTTGATTTTCTTTAGCGGCTAGCAAGGAAGGACTTCGGAAAGCGATGAGAGGGGAGTCCAACGGCACCAATAATCTACTGCTATGAAAACACCCGAATATGGTGGACTACGAGGGACGGACAGGGCTATCACCACCTGCCGACCTCCATACCGTTCCGTGGGGTGGAACACAACCCAAGATAACTATCAAGCCTAAGCACCACACCTAAACTATCAAGCTACTGACTTCCGCCTCACGTTAAGGCTAGAAGAAACCCCAAATGGCTAGAACTTGCTGAACCACGCAGACAAGGAATCTCGCAGATCAATTAAACTAATTACTGAAAGTAAAGAGTTAGACTAGCGAGACACTGAAGATAATCAAGGAACTTACTTTGATAATATTCCTCCGAGGTCGATACAGAGTTGGAGTAGGACCGAGGGAACCCGGCTCCTCTCCTAGCTTGGCTCTCACCCAATCTCTCACCTCACTCTCTCCCTATTCTACACTAAGGTAGAGTGAATAAGAATATCAACTTCTCTCAAGGATGGTGTGTATTACAAGTGAGGTATGCTACCCAATTTATACTAACTCCAGGTCAGTTCTTGCAAGGTAGCTTGTCTTGGACGCAGGTATGACGGTTGCTTAACTTCCGCGCGAAGATAGGACACCAGAGGCCACCAACATGGGCCGGCCGGCCTCCCCTAGTTTGGCCAGCCTAGGGATGTTGCCACTTGTCACCGCCTTCTCCTGGATGGCTCTAATTTGCTTCCTGAGATCGGTAAAGTTGTGTTACAGTTAGGCAAATGTCTCCTGCATGCAAGTGGGCCCTTCAATCCATGTGTGAGGCCTTTTGGGTCCTTGGATCAAACCTAAAACGAACTGAGTTTTCAAAATGAAAACCCAACTCCTTGTATCGTCGTGATAGTCCCTGGATCAGTAGCTATCACATACAAAACTCATTTTTCAAGCAGTAAATCATAGTCATCTTTCGCATAAAAAGCATTCAAGGGTTTAATTATTACATAAATCCATAGGATTTGTAGTACGAGTCTCTTACAAGCCCCTTGGGCTAATTCGAACAATAAGAAAGCAGAAAGCAGTTTAGCTAGGCTTCAGGCCATCCTTCATCTTGGTCGAATCTTCCTCCACAAGAGAATTGAGCGCAGCACCAGCCTCAGTCGTACCATCCGTCATCGTTGGCATCATATTCCTGGTCGGATCCTGCAAGCTATCCCCAAGGAACGGGATAGGTCCACGTCACCATCCGTATGCAAGCTTTAAGTTGGACTAATCTAAGGGTAATCAATCAATTTCAAGGAAAAGGCAAGGGTTTCCTATCCATCAAGTATAACATAAGTTTATCCACATCTCCTCGACACGGGCCATTCTAGCACCCCAGGTTCCTGGGTCACTCACACCTCCAACACCCATCAGGTCGATGCGAGAACTCCTTCTCCTCGCACCTCAGCTGCCCCAGGCAGGAAATCAAGTCTAGAGGGAGGTAGAAGATAAGTGACACTAACTATGAAAGTGAAGCCGGATCAAGAGTTGTACATGACCGAGTACGCGGCTATACGTATAGTTTTCACCCTGCAGGGGTTGTACACCTGGACCCACTCGACTTGAAGCTAGCCAGGAGCGACCCAACTGGACGATGAGACAACGGTCAATGAAACTAGCTGCAACGGCCCCCACCCTGCCTTCCCGGGATTGGGATGCATTCTCCCGCAAGAGGTTGCCCCGGAACTGCCGTTCGGGGGACGTGAGGTCAGCACCTCCTCCCCTTACACTGATGCACTATCCTCCTACAAGAGTGGTGTCGCGCGTCACTAGCTCGGACTGGATCTGCCCTCATAACAGAGAAGTGGTGTGCACGCTTGACATAGTTCCATCTCCAGGTCCACTAACTTAGGCCTTAATTTCCGAGGCGAGTATCTTCCACAAAGACGTATCCGACGCAACGGTTCGTCAATGGTACCCATCACATGTATAGCCCTCCAACTCCTCCAAAATGTCCCGAAGAACCCAAACGTACTGAAGGACCATCCATCCTGAAGGACTTGTACCCGCCACAGGTACTCCATAGGATGTGCCCAACGCACACCCCAAGCCCTCGATCAGAAGATCGAGTTATGTTTAACTCGCCCCAAGCTAGATTCCTAACCCCCAACTCCTCAAAAGAGTCTCCACTCACGCCAAGACTATATCACATCACTCCACACAAACACATGCACATGAAGGTATTTATCTCATAAATATCAATAGTTGGGTACAAGGAATCTGGATAAACAAAAGCGGCTTTGCAGGTTTATCTCATAAAAACATCTCAAGAGCGATAGCATACTAGCAAGCATTGTCTAATAGGTATTCAAATTATTGATGGGCGTGAACCTGGCGTTTCTTCGTAGTACTCCTACTCCTCCTGGTAGTCACGAGCGTCGATCAGCTCCTCGGAGTCGGGTCCTAATCGTAAATACGTATAAGTATAGGGGCCAAAGTGCAAAAATGCACAAAAAGTCTCCAATAGAACATCCAAATCACCCAACTCCTATCCTAACGTGTAGATCATGATTTTAGAAGAATTATGAAACTGGTTTCATAATTTTTGGAGGTCCGGTTGATTTATTATGAATTTTAAAGGTTAAAACCATTTCTAAAATTAATAAATGAATTTTGAAAAAGAAAAAACATTTAGGAGTGACACATGGCGGTACCAGAGCGTGCCACGTGGCATGCTGACACCAGCATGATGTCACTAGGGTCTCGGTCGGCTGACATCAGCAGTGGGCCCTACTGACGTCAGCGTTGACTTATCAACGTTGACCAGTCAACGGTCAAGGTCAACGGTGCACGGTCAGTGGCCCCACCTGTCAGCCTCAGCCAAAGGTTGACATGTGGGTCCCTCGGGTCAGGGTTAAAAGAAAAAGGTAAAACATCAGGGGTTCTTGGGCTGGATTTAAGTTGGGCCAGCTCGTTGGCCCAACTCACTCGGCTCGGCTTGGCCAGGTCGGCTCGGATCGGCTCGTTACAAGGCTAGACAGGCCAGCTCGGGTGGTCCACAGCTTAGCGGGCTTGGCTTGGGTTCTAACAGGCCGGCTCGGCTCTTGGCTCGTTGGCCCAGTGGCGTAGCTCCAGCTTCCTTTTCGGGCAGGCGTCTTCCCTGGGCGTGGCTCAACTTGGCCCATCTCTTGCTGCTCCCTCCTCCTTCTGCCGACGCGTGGGGTCCGCCTGTCAGCGCCGCCTCATTCACTAATAGCTAGGGCCCGGTGGTCAGTCCCTCCAAGATCTGGTGTGGCTCGGCCGGATCTGGTGCGGCTTCTGCGCCTGTGCGCGCGCGTGTGTGTCCAAGGCGTGCGTGTGCAGGCAGACGCACGCAGGGCGCTCGGCAAAATGTCGTACAGGCCCCTACGCACGCCGCACCATGATGTCGTGGTGTGGCCGCTTCCTAGGGTGTGGTCAGCACGTTCGGGCAAGGCAACGAGGCGGGCGAGGTCGAGTGCGTGCCGTGCAAGTGCATGCGTGTGTCTGCGTGCGCGGCGTGCCGTTGTGCCGAGGCCGCGGCACATCGCCGGCGAGCTCCACAGCGGCGGAGGCTTGGCAAGGTGGCTCGGGCTCACAGGGTCGCGCACACACGCGGCGTCCTGGCGTTCCAAGCCCGTAGCGTGGCCGCCACGCACGCGGGGCCCCAGCATCCTAGGTCCGCGCCGCAAGACGGCGGCGAGGGTTTCAGGTCGGTCGTCAGCAGGCAGCGGGGTTGATGGCGGTGCGACGGGTCCCTGTAGGCAAGGCAAACAAGGGTAGGGGGCTCCTATGGCTTCTCCTATGGATGGCTCATCGGCCGGTGCCGGCAGCAAGGGGACGAGCGACAGGGATGGCTACGGCGGCGCTCACCTATCGGGTCCGGGGACGAAGGGCCTAGCGCAGTGGAGAGGCGGTGCAGGTGGGTCAACGCCGAGTCGTGCCGCGCTGCAACACTGGGGTCGACGTACGGGCGCAGGCATGGCGGAGCTCTGGCGGGTCGGCGGCGGCACCCCAGATCCTCCTCCCCTTCTTCTCCTTCTTGGCCCTACGATTCGATGTGGCGGCGGAAGGGGAAAACCCCAATTGAGCTCTAGGGTTTCGGGGGTTCATCGGCCGGGGCTTTATACGAGTGCGGCTAGGGTTAGGGCTTGGACATCGAGAATCGACGGTGACGGAGGCATGCTTTGGCATTGGGGCATGTGGCGTCGATCCGGCGTCCTAGCGCCTAGGGTTTAGGCGTGCGCGGGGGGAGGTTGTGCGCCCTGACATCGGTAGGGGGGCTGGCATCGTGGCGGGGCGCGTAGCGAGCCATTGGCAAGCTCTGTCGCGGCGTGGGGGAGGCGTGCGATGCAGGCCATCGCGAGCCAGAGGGAGGAGGGCCGCTGGTGGTTGGAGGTAGAAGGAAAATTCGATAGGCGGGACCCGCCTGTCAGTGGCTTGGACGAGGGAGTGGGTAGAGGTGGCGTGGGTGTTGACGGTGCTTAAGTACCACATTAAGCCATCAATTCCTGCATAAACAATGGAAAGACAAGCATCAACATTTGTGGTAGGGGTTATTATTAACAAATTCTACGAGTGCTGGTCGAACTTTGTATGCAGAAAAATACAAGGTGAAAATGCAGGAAATGACCAACCAAGATTCAAGGCGCAATTCCAGAATGCGCCAACTGGCATGGCAAGAGTAAAGAAGGCCCACCAGAGAAAAGAACTGACATGGGACAGGGCCCACTCACCTACCACAGTCCCTAGGGCCCACTTATCTACCAGGTGTCCAAAGGAGAGGGCGAACCGGCCTAAACCTGGTTCGTGATTCCTTCTCTTAGTGTTATACTTAGTTGCATGAGTAGTCTTAGTCCTTTGCTAGCATAGTATAGGCTTGAGTGCTCTCATATATGTGTATAGTATATGCTATTAATTCTAGTAGTTGAGTGAGATCAGTTCTCTTACTCGCAGGTTCGTCGCTCTATATTTATACAGAGTGCTGTAGTTTGCTACGGGGATCCAAACGTAGTTAGACTGCAGTAGTAATCAATAGCGTAGACGTGGTGTCTGGGCTAGGGGTTGTCCTTCGTTTGCCTTATATCCCACGGATTGTTAGAGGTAGGCCGTAGGTGGTGATAGCCCTATCGGTCCTTTGTAATCTTCCACGTTCGGATATAGCGTAGAGCTGTTGGCTGGAGTCTCCTAGCAGACCAAGGGTAAGTGTTGACGGCGCTTAAGTACCACTTTTAGGCCGTCAATTCCTGCATAAAACACTGGAAAGACAAGCATCAACACTAGTGGTAGGGGTTATTACTAACAAATTTCACAAGTGTCGGTGAATATTTGTATGCAGGTCAACTAGAGGAGAAAACACACCTAAAGAGCAAGGAAAGACACCCCTCAATCCGTGGCAACATCCTTCCGATCAATCAGGCGCTGGCAAAAGGATTGGAGGGCCCACATCAGGATTATACCGCCTAAACTTACCCCCAATCAACCTGTACCCACTTAGGGGCCCACGTGGCAGTGTCCTGGATGAAAGGCGGCACGAGGGGAGCCAGCCACGGGTTGGCCGACCCCTGAGGTCGCCCGAACGAACTTTGGCGCCAACGACCTTCCCCTTCCACATGTTGCTCACTCATTGGACCTCAATGGCGATTCCAAGTGCAAGCACCTCAATTGTCGGCCGAGAGCTACAGATTCACCCCTATAAATACAAGGGGAGGGGCTTACAATAGAGACACACCATCCAAGTGAGTCTTAGCCTTGCCTAGGTTGTGTTAGAGTAGGGAGAGAGTTAGAGGATAGATTGGAGGGGCGCCAGGCCTGTCGGCGCTCTTCTCCTAGTTTGGAGGGGCGCCGGGCCTGTCGGCGCTCTTCTCCAGCTTGTACCTCTACGGATGCTGCTACATTCTTCAGTGTTTAGTAAGTGTTCGTGATTCCTTCTCTTAGTGTTATACTTAGCTTCATGAGTAGTCTTATTGTGGCAGAACCACCTGAATTAATCTGGCTCAAGTGTGCTAACTATCACCACAAGGGCAATCAGGGCTAACTCGCACTTCAAACGGAGTAATCCATAGGTCTGTCGGGTAAGCTCCCGATACAACCACGGGTTTGCCGATCGAAACCACACATACAAAGTACTCACACGAAGGTGAGCCCAGAAAATACAACATTCCACAATTTTACATCACAGAGTTCAACGGAAATTTATTGTTACAGACCGAGTTCGAATTCAAAAAAAAACAAAGTAGTTCAGAGTTCGAAAGTAGAAAGTTCTTCATAGTTCAATGCAGCGGAAAAACAACGATAAACTACTCGACGATACATGATGTCTCGATGAAGCCCGTACGAGACATCACTCGGCATTATCATCATTGGCCGGGGACGCATCCCATTCCATCGACCAACCAAGAGGAAGAGTACACGGCCAAGTCAAACTAGCAACCATGTCCTCCAAAGTATCACCTGAAAAAAAGCCACAAGCAAGGCTGAGTATACTAATACTCAGCAAGACTTACCCGACTAGTGGAATATACTTAGCGACTCCTAGACATGCAAGGCTTTTGGCTTGAGGGGTTTGTTTTGCCGAAAAGCATATACAAGTAGGTCCTTACTTTCAAATTTTAGCTCCAGATTCTAGTTTTCTTTAATCATTCTAGGTAAGCAACTATCCAATATCATACATGGTGAAAGAATTAATTTGCACCCAACAAGATTAATCATCATCATTATTCCATTTCTTACTCTATGTGGTAAATGGGTCAAGCTGTCTCAATACCGCGAGAAACGGATGATTTGAATCGAATTTCTTAACCTTGCAAGGCAGACCTAAACACACGTCACGTGGTTACTCCTAGAGTCACACATGCAACCTTTCCCTTCAATTCCCGCTTCACGGAACAGGCCCACCGCCCTCGACTACACATCCCCATGGACCACGGTACGACGCCGGGCCATGGCGGCACATGCACCCACCATTAGCTAGATGTGAACAAATTCAAGACGGTGGGGAGTATATTCCGGCCTCGGTTCAATCCAGTACGTAAGCTTACTGATTACCATATTCTCGGCATGTGGTTAGTACGTTCAAAGACTTAACCATCACTACCACACACTGTGGCCTTAGCATTTTTTTCACTAAACAGACGGGGCCTCGATCATCAACATGAACATCGCACCATAGCCCCGTCCGTCGACCTGAACATTGCAGCATGTAGTAAACATTCAACTCCTATATTCTCGCGAGTGACAGGAAATCACTCGACTTTTACCGAAGTCCTATTAGCATAGCATTCTATCGAACCATATATCTAGTGTTCAGATCATAGGAACCTAAGATCATGCAACTAAGTTTTCATTCAACTCCTATAAACTTAATGCACAAGTAATATAGAGTAATAAGTTGCATAATTTGAGAAATAGGGTTCATGCTCCGGGGCTTGCCTTCTTTAGCAAAGCTAGCCTTGGGCTCTTCCGAACTCTGGTTCGGGTATTCGAAAACTTCAGTTAGATTCGCTTGAGCTTCACGCTGCTCACTCTCGGACTCGGGCACCAGCTCGTACGTTCCGTCAGCGAGAATAGTCGATTCTATATGAATGCACAAGTATGAGTTGTAGTGATGGTATATGACATTTATTTTCTTCACGATAAAGTTGCATTCCACAAAAACATAGATTTGGTTGTAAAGTTACTTAGTTAAGATTTCTTGGGCAATCGTTAATAGAGTACATCTTAAACTACTTAACTTCATTAAACAAGAAGGGGTTGTGTTATATTGGAAACTTAATTTTCTAAGCACAAATATGGATTAAACACAATTACTGAACTAGGTAACTTCTGATGATGAAACTTTTATTCAGAGTACCGCATGCAGGGACAAAACCACTGCAAAAATTTTAGACATTTTTGTGTAGCAGATTAAATATGAAAAATATAATACACAGCCACTACTAGAATCTAGTTATTTTTATACAGAACGAACTATGCTCGTATTCAGGCTAAAACTTTTATAGGGTGTTAATCTATCCATATATGTGTTACTGTAAATTTTTCAGATTTTATTGTGCACGATACAGAGAATAATAAATAGGACAATATACACCTAATTTAATAAATATTAATTTCTACAGGATGTTATAAAGGGTTTCTGAGTATGAAACTTTCTATACAGCATGTTCTAACCCAAAGTGTCCCATAGAGAGAAGATGAACATTTTTCAAGTAACAAAACTAATTACTTTGATTTAATGCATTTTTCCACCATAAAAATTATATAAGTAGCTTACAGAAAGGTAAAAAGTCCCTAAATTTTTCTGTGGCATCTAGGGATCACTATAACAGCATAGAAAAAGTTTCATAATGAATAACTATAGAACAGTAGGAAAAATTAGTTCTATTCCTTCATGGCATAAAATAAAGTCTAACAAAAAGTTTAGCTAGAGATGGGTTTTTGTCCTAAACTTTTTACAATGGCCTACACATCAAGAAACTAATCCACTATCCAAAAAATAGGTTCAACCTTTCTCTACAACAGTCGATACAAATAAAGACTATTGAACCTTCCATTTAATCTAGGGCAAAAATATAGCAAGCAACTAAAGAAATGCATGTAACAAAAGTTGTAGATCTTCTTATAAGGATGACAGAACAGTTGAGTTTGTATTTTTCTGATTTCTCTACGATTTTTAAAGCATTTTCAAAGTTTGCTGTTTTTGAATCTAGGGTCAAAACACTGGTTTGCAGATATGCCCCTGCAAACTTGCGTGCAGACCCTTAGAAAGATTGAAAACAAAGCAATTCGGTCCCAGGCGGGGCTGGCATGGCGGCCGGCCGAATTCCGGCGAGGAGGCTCGCCGGCGGGGAGGGGAAAGGATCAAGGGAGTACCAGGGAGGCCAGAGCTACCTCGTGGTGGCCTTGGTCGGGGTCGGGGACGGCCGGAGGTGTGTCTCCCACGGCGGACAGGGGGTGGCGGCGGTGCTGTGCGGCGGCGACGGTGCTCCGGTGAGGCTGGGATGGCGTGGTCGGGTCGGGGAGCTACGGTGGACAGTGGAGGACCGATTCCGAGGGTCGACTCCAGGGAAGGGAGACCGGAGGCGGCGTGCCCACGGCGGACAGGGGCGGTAGCGGTGGTGGTTGCTGGCGGCGGCCTTGTTCCGGCGGGGCTGGGCGGCGATGGGCGGGGCAGTGAGCTTCGGCGGGGAGGTGCGGTGATGTTTGGAGGCTCAGCTCTGGCAATGGGTAGCCGAAGAGATGAGCTCCACGGCGGAGGTGGCAATGGTAGTGGGCGGCGGGGTTCTTGGCGCGCGAAAGGGCTCAGTGCGGCCTTTTGTAGGCAGCAGAAAGGAGGGAGGAGGGGTGGGCTGGACTGCGAGGCTGGGGAGGGACGGCATGACCCGGGCTCGCCATTGGGCGCGGCGGGCGGTGTCGCGCAGGCGTGGGTTGGGCGAGCTGGGGCGTCAGCAGAGATGCGCGTTGGTTGGCTTGGCGCGGCATGGGTGGCAGGAATGCCCTGCCAGGTGGCCGGCGGCCTCTGCGCGGCGGTCGGGGCAGAGCAGGGAAGGGAAGTGACAGAGGGACTGAATTGCGAGATTTTGAAGAAATGTAGGGGTCTGGTCGTAAAAATGATATTTTCTCACATTTCTGTGTTGCAACTCAAAATTCTCTGAACATGAAAGTTGTTCAAAATGAAAAGTTACACAAGTTTCGTTTTAGGCCAAAGTTCATTTGAGTTATAGTTCAAAAGTTATTTTAAAAACTCAAAAAGCATGATTCGGATGACACGTCACTTCATGGGCAAAATTTCATATTCTCCCCTAGACTTCAACTAGACTTTTGTTTATCATGTCACTGATGATGTGCCTATTCAATTTCGTAGTCATATTTGCATCGATGTGAAAGTTATTTAATTTGTTTGATTAAGGTACATGTACTTATGCACATATATACATACTTTCAATATAAAAGCAAAACCAAATTATAATACATTTCTTTTAAACTTTTCTTAGTTCCTTATGCATATTGTTATGCTAATGAGACTTGTTTAGCAAATTAAACACATGAGGTGTTACACTTATTCCCTTGCTATCATAGTATAGGCTTGAGTGCTCTCATGTATGTGTATAGTATACGCTATTAGTTCTAGTAGTTGAGTGAGATCAGTTCTCTTACTTGCGGGTTCATTGCTCCATATTTATACGGAGTGTTGTAGTTTGCTATGGGTCGACATACATAGTTAGACTGCAGTAGTAATCAATAGCGTAGATGTGGTGTCTGGGTTATGGGTTATCCTTCATTTGCCTTATATCCCACGGATTGTTAGAGGTAGGCCGTAGGTGGTGACAGCCCTATCGGTCCTTTGTAATCCTCCATGGTCGGATATAGTGTAGAGCCGTTGGCCAGAGTCTCCTGGCAGACCAGGGGTAAGCCGGTGCCCGAAGTGAGTATTTTGCCCTAGAGATCGACCTTTAACTCAACTCTAGTGTTACATTAGGAATCCTCTCTACCCTTGCCACCTATCTTGGTGTGTCCTTGGACTGACTAGAATAGATGTTAGTACACACATGTTCCCTTGGATTCGATAATCCTTGGAATACTCTGAGGTGAAAGCTACAATGGTATCCGTGTGCTTGCTAATTTATTCGCACATCGCTAAAATACCCAACAAGCTTTCTGGCGCCGTTACCGGGGAATGGTTGCTGTATCTTACAAGTTTTTCTTTCTTTCTACCTTTGCCCCCGCTATCCATGGAAGGTTATCCTATACACACCTCTCCAAATCTTTTGTTTTCTTTTCCTCTACCTTATCCCCCATTACCCATGGAGAGGCCTTCTTGTCAAAGCCTTTCCACCCTAATGGGCGAGTTCAACGAGCCATCATCATCTTCCTCATCTAGCTATGAACTCCCCCTGGCTTTATACCATGGTTTGAAATCGACCCTTCTTTGGAGCAATCAATGAAGATCCGTACGATCATCTAGAGGAGTTCGAGGAGCTGTGTTCGTGCTTGGTAATCCTAGGTATGACAAAGGAAACCATGAGGTGGAAGTTGTTTCCTTTCTCTCTCACCGGGAGAGCTGAGCAATGGTACACACGCACAATAGGGAGTAAGAGCGGTAAATGGGGAGAATTTGGAGTTGACTTTTGTCACTCGTTCTCCCTTCAAAAAATTAGAGAAGGAGTCCATAGGTGCAGCATGGGCTAGGTTCTCAAACCTTTTAGCATCTAGCCTAGACTTGGCTATACCCGACGAAGTATCGTTGGACATCTTTTCCTCGAGTCTCGATGAGAAATCTGCCCTAGAGCTTGACATCACTGCTGGAGGTTTGTTTTCACCCGCAACTTATGCGGAAGGAAGAGAGATCCTAGACCGCTGTCACACCCGGTTTTAAAGGCGAAACCAGAAGCATAAATTACATGTGCGCCAGGATCAAGTTTCACACATGCAACGACTTCAGTAAATACCATAGATAGTGCCAAAACGTAAAGGGAGTATTAAACTTTATTACATGACTAAAAGTCTTTAAATCGAATAAGCAAACGAGTATCTAGCAGCGAACATCAAGACGACTCCACAGGCAGTTGACTAGTGGCACACGTACGCCTAGAATTCTCCAAAATCACCAGGGAAGTCCTCAAATCTCTCCAAGTCTGAGCAACAATCCGGGTGTTGTAGATGCAATGATAATAGACAACAAGCGTGAGCACATGACGTACTCAACAAAGGCAAAACCAATAACTAACATGCAAGGCTTTATGAGTGGAAGGCTGACACGGCTAACTGCAATTAGCAATTTTAGTTGGTCACTTTCTATTAAGCAACTATTTACTAGCAAATGTAAGTTTATACCAACCCACAGTTAATTTAGAGCATCAATATATCAAAACATGAACATAAAGTAAATACAACAATTTAATTCAACTTTCGCTCATTTAATCATGTGAGGGTCCAGGCCGCTCTTGACCGTGAGCACGGCTAATCGATTAGTTTTATACTCTGCAGAGGTTGTACAACTTTACCCATAAGTCGCGTAAAAGTTCTAGGAACTTTAAACCCAACCATGTGATGCTATCTAGGCATCATACCACACTTCCGAGGTGTGATTGCATAGGGACGCTACGAGACCTTTACAAAGATTCCCTAGTAAGTGGTAACCCGCTAAGGATTCAGGCCGCAACAAGGCATAAAGCTCCCTAACAGGCTTAGTGTCTTAGCAAATCCCACTTCCTGAGAGGACAGGTCTATACCCCAACAACGCCTCCCCTCTTTGCCCTTTCGGTAAGATTACCCCGAACTAAAGTTTCTAATTATTTAGTCAAGCCAGAGCCATTTAGCCTTATGGTTGTACTGTTTTCCTGGGTGGTTCTACATGTTCCAATTAAACATTGTGATCTTGCAATTAAAACATCATAAAGGAACATAGAGTAAATGAATAGATAAAAAGGTAACCATGTTGCTTAATACCAACCCATTGAGCAAAACTAAGCATCAACTACCAACAAGATTAATTTAGCAACCCGGTTGTACACTAAAGGTCAAAGAGGCTAGTCATCATCCTTAATAGAGACCCATCAATATTAATGCAAAGCAATAAAAAAAATCATTGTAATGGAAATGCATGTCGTATAGGTGTAAACGGAAATGATCGAAGGGGACACTTGCCTTCCTAAAAACCCTGCTGCTGCTCAGTTTCTTCAAAGCCTTGATCTTCAGGAAGAACCTCGAACGACACGTCGTCTACGCATCACAAGTACATACAAGCAAGCAAACGAAATAAATTAAAATAAGTACACCAAACAACATCAATAGAACAAAACAAGGCTACCAAACTAATCTTCTTTTCGAGACGGTCGCAAGGACATAAAGAACGCTTAAAAACGGAGCTAAAACGGTAAAGATATGCATTAAACAAAATTTAGGACTTAACTGCGAGAAAAACTAGACCTCTAGGGCTAAAACTGACGAAAAAGAACTAAACTCTAAAGAACTTTGAACTAAAAGGACTGCGCGTGCAAAATAAGTCAACTTAGGGTCTCCTTAGCAATATGTGGCCGACCGGCGAGTTGACCGGTACGACCCCGGGTCAAAATAGATCGGGGCCATCGATCTGCGGTTGGATGGCTAGCAGCGGGGGTTCACCGGAGAATCGCGATCTCGCGATTCCGGCCACGACTGCGGCTCGGGTCTGGCTTGGGATGGAGCTGAGGCGACGAGGAATTCGATGGCGAGCTCGGCTCGGCGAGATGGCGGCCGGAGACGGGCGGACGATGGTGCGCGGCAGCTCGGGTGCGCCCGCGAGCGATTGCAGGCGAGAGACAGCGGGATAGAGGGGGAAATGGGCCGGCGAGCATCCTCACCTCGCTGTGGAGCCTCGGTGGTGCTTGCCGTTGAGAAGGGGCGGCAGAGCAGCGGGACGGCAGAGCTCCCTAGCTCGAGCCTAGGGTTTGAAGTGGCGCGGGATCTCTGGAGCTGCGGGTGGCAAAAAGAACACGCGGAGGCGGCGACACACGCAATAAAGGGCAGGGGCGGCCTAGGCGTGCGGGCCTAGAGACACGGGCGTGGAGCCAAACACGGGGGGGGGGGGGGTGGTCGAGCCGGTTCGAGCCGGGGTCTGGCGCAACCGGAGGTGGGGGATGACGCGCGGGCCCCGCGCGTCAGCGGCACAAGGTGGAAAGGTGGGGAACCGGGCCATGGCGGGCCGAAAAGTGAGCTGGGTTGGTGACGGCGGCCACAGCGCAGCCTGGCAGCTAGCTGCTGCTGCTGCAGAAGGAAAAAAAACTAACATCTTCAAAACACACTAAAACACATGAATTTGAATCTGCAATTTGAACTCGACAATCAACAAAAACAATGCTACAGCATGAATGCAACATGAAGATCCTATGATTCATTAATTTAATTTCAAAAACATTAAAATGCCTAAAAATCAAGCAAAGCCTTAGAAAATCCTTAAATCCTTAATGGAGCTCAAATAAAATTCTGCTATTCTAACAATTTTATTTAAATTGCAAAAATTGTAAATTCAAGGTGTTACAAACCTACCCCCCTTAATATGAATCTCGTCCTCGAGATTCAGATGGAGTTTCAAAGAGTTGGGGAAATTCCATCTTTAGTTCATCCTCTCTTTCCCAAGTTGCCTCGTCTTCTCCATGATGACTCCATTGCACTTTACACATCTTAATGACCCGACTCTTGGTGACCCGTGCTAAAGTTTCCAAGATCTTGATAGGATATTCCGTATAGGTGAGATCATCCTTAAAATGCAATTCTTCCATAGGTAACGGAGGCTCCTCTGTGTCTCTAAAGCACTTCTTCAACTGAGATATATGGAACACATCATGCACGTCCGATAGTTGACTAGGTAACTCCAACCGGTATGCTACTTCACCCATCCTCTCCAAAATCTTGAAAGGCCGATAAAGCGAGGTGAAAACTTCCCTTTAACCTTAAATCTGCGCAAACCTCGGATAGGTGACACTTTCAGATACACATAGTCACCTACCTCAAAAGTCAATTCTCTCCTCCTAACGTCTGCATAACTTTTCTACCTGGATTGAGCTGTCCTCAGGTTCTCTCTAATGATCTGAACTTGCCTTTTGGCCTCCTTAATGATCTCTAGCCCAAACAACTGGCTCTCTCCTGTCTGACTCCAATAAAGAAGAGTTCGACACTTTGTTCCATACAAAGCCTCAAACGGGGCCATCTTTAGACTTGCCTGATAGCTGTTGTTGTAGGAGAATTCAGCATAAGGCAAGCTCTTATCCCAACTACCTCCATGTTTAAGAGCACATGCTCTCAACATGTCCTCTAGAATCTGATTTGTCCTCTTAGTCTGTCCATCTATCTGAGGATGATACGCTGAGCTGAAATTCAACTTTGTATCCATGGATTAATGAAGCTTCTACCAGAAATGAGATGTAAACTGAGTACCTCTATTTGACTCTATCTTCTTAGGCACACCATGCAGGCACACAATCCTTGACATATACAACTCTGCCAATTTAGCTCCAGTAAAGGTGGTTTTCACCGGAATGAAATGAGCTACCTTAGTCAAGCGATCCACTATAACCCATATCGAATCATACCCATCTCGAGTGCGAGGCAAACCAACAATTAAATCCATACCAATCTCCTCCCACTTCCATTCCGGCACCTTCAGTGGCTGAAGCAATCCAGCTGGCCTCTAATGTTCAGCTTTGACCCGTTGGCATATATCACACAAGGCTACATGTGCAGGCACATCCCTCTTCATCCCATACCACCAATACTTCTCCTTAAGTTCTTGGTACATCTTGGTGCTACCAGGGTGAATCGAATAAGCTGAATCATGAGCCTCCTTCAAGATGGTGTCTCTAAGCTGCTCCACATCTAGCACACATATCCTTTTCCTAAACCATATTGTTCCTTGATCATCCTCAGCAAAATCTGGTGCCTTCCCTTCCTCCATAAGCTCTTTGATCTCCTTAATCTTTGCATCCTCAAGTTGTCCCTCTCGAATCCCCTTTTCCAGGGTGGGTTCTACCTCCATAGTCACTCCCTCGGTATGCGCAACTATCCCAGGTTGAGTTTCTCAAAGTCCTTCATCAACTCCTCAGGCATCTGAAATGCTAGAGCCATGTTAGCATGACCCTTCCTGCTCAAAGCATCGGCAACCAAGTTTGCCTTCCCAGGTGATAGTGAATCTCCAGATCATAATCCTTTATTAACTCTAACCAACGGCGCTGCCTACGGTTGAGGTCACTCTAAGTGAAGATGTACTTTAGGCTCTTGTGGTCACTATAGATCTGGCACTTGGTTCCCATAATGTAATGCCTCCAAATCTTTAGAGCAAGCACCACTGCTGCTAACTCTAGATCATGAGTAGGGTAGTTTTGCTCATGCTTCCTCAGTTTCCAAGATGCATAGGAAATAACATGTCCTTCCTACATAAGAACACATCCTAAGCCCTGTCGAGATGCATCACAAAAGATATCAAAGCTCTTCTGCAGGTCCGGCATCACTAGCACTGGGGTTGCGGTAAACCTCTTCTTTAACTCCTCAAAACTGGCTCGACAAGCTTCGGTCCACTTGAACTCCTTATCCTTCTCCAATAGTGAGGTGAGGGGCTTCACTATTTTAGAGAACCCTTCAATGAACCTGCGATAGTACCCTGCAAGTCCAAGAAAACTCCGGACTTCCTTAACTGTCTGCGGCGACTCCCAATTCAGAACATCCCTGACTTTGCTTGGATCCACTGCAATTCCTCCATTGGTGATGACATGACCAAGAAAAGAAACCTCATTAGGCCAAAACTCACATTTGCTAAACTTGGCATACAACTGATGTTCCCTGAGCTTCTGCAATACTAGCCTCAAATGTTCCTCATGCTCTTCCTCATTCTTGGAGTAGATCATAATATCATCGATGAATACCACAACAAACTTATCAAGATACTCCATAAACACTTTGTTCATCAGATACATGAAGTAGACAGGTGCGTTGGTCAAACCAAATGACATAGCTGTGTACTCATAGAGCCCATACCTGGAGGTGAAAGCAGTCTTAGGAATGTCTGATGGCCTAATCTTCATCTGATGATACCCAGAACGTAAATCAATCTTGGAGAATACTTTGGCTCCTCTCATTTGATCAAATAAGTCCTCAATGCGGGGCAATGGGTATTTATTCTTGATAGTCACATCATTAAGTGATCTATAATCCACACACATCCTCTGAGTACCATCCTTCTTTGCCACAAAAATAACGGGTGCTCCCCATGGTGATGAACTAGGACAAATAAACTTTTTATCCAACAACTCTTTGATTTGGTCCTTAAGCTCTTTTAACTAGACACTAGACATTCTATATGGACGTTTAGAAATAGGTGCAGTGTCAGGTAAAAGATCAATAACGAACTCAACATCTCGGTCAGGTGGCATACCTGGCAACTCATCCAGAAAGACATCTGGGAAATCACACACCACTCTGATATCCTCCAAAACTGCACCATTAAGTTGATTTACAGTACAATCGGCCGCTGGTGATTGAGTAGCCACAAACTCAATCCTCTCTCCATCTGGACTGGTGATAAGAATAGACCTCTTTGCACACTGGATCACTGCATCAAACATGCCCAACCATCCCATTCCGAGAATCACATCAATCCCATTTGAACCCAACACTATGGGATTAGCCCAGAAATCCTTCCCCATAATCTGGAGAGTAACACCGACACACCTGTATGTTGCTTTCATACTCCCCCCTGGTGAACTAACTAGCATGGGTCGTGGCATGATACTTATGGGTATATTATGCTTGGCTACAAACTAAGCTATAACAAAAGTATGGGATGCCCCAGAATCAAATAAAACTGAGGCGGGGGCTAAGTTAACAAGGAACATACCAAGCACCACCTCTGGGGTCTCCTAGGTGGTCTCAGCATTCACGTGGTTTACCCTGCCACGCATGTAGTTCTGTTGTCCCTTGATACCTTGCGGGGTCTGGTTCCCACTCCTCATCTGCTACATCTGCTGATTCGGCACTGGATTATTCTGAGCATGCCTCTTGGGACATGCGTTGGCATAATGGCCAACCTCTCCGCACTTGAAGCAAGTGTTGCCAACTGGAGTACTGGGGGTGTTGGCCTTCACTGGAGTGCCTGTAGGGGTGTTCTGGCGATTCTTCTGGAAAGGAGGGCACGGTGTCTGCTGAGCTGGGCGCTGGGACTGCTGAATGGGGCGCTGGGACTGCTGAATGGGGCGCTGAAACTGCTGAGTGGGGCGCTGGAACTGACGCTGCCCAAAATTCCCACTCAGGCCCCCGGGGCGGAATGGAGTCCCTTGTGGTGGAGTGAAGCGAGGGCAAGTGCTACTCCCAGACTGTCCCTGTGTGACGGACTTCCTTTTCAGCTCTCCCAACTCCTGGCACTTATGCTCCAAACCAATTGCTTTGCCTAGCAATTTTTTGAAAGATGGGAAGGTATGAGACATCAGCTGGTACTGGAGTGGCCCAACCAATCCATCCAAGAATAGCTTCTGCTTCTTGTCATCATCTGCCACTTTCCTCAAGTGCATAGCGGGACAACTGGATGAACTTGTCCCTGTACTCGCTCACTGACATTCCCCCCTGTTTGAGAGGGAGAAACTCCTTCTTCTTGAGCTTCATGAGGCCAGTAGGAATGTGGTGGCTCCTGAAGTTGTCCCTGAACTCCTGCCAGGTGATGGTATCTGGATGGGCATGTGCGGGTGTAACCATCCCACCAATCTACTGCAGACCCCTCAAGCCATCCTGAAGCATACTGGACCTTCTCCCTGTCACTGCACTGGGCAATGGTGAGCATCTTCTCCACAGCCTTCAGCCAATCATCAGCCTGAAAGAGGATCAGTAGAGTGAGAGAACGTCGGGGGCTTGTGGCTCATGAACTCCCAATGTTTATCCCTCGGCAGCGGTGGCGGTGGGTTGTTGTTGTTGCCCATCTGATTTTGTATGTTTACCACCGTCTGAGTCAAGTTGTTGATAAGCTGCATCTAGGCTGTGAGGAACTGCTGCACCCCTGGATCCATCTGATTCTGCTGAGTATTGCTTCTCCTCCGACGGGGCACTGCTGGCTGATCAACTCCTTCCCCAGACCTGGTGTTTACCATCTGGAGTGCTAGGAATATGAGGTTCAGATATTGGGAGATAAAGACAGATAAAAAGATAAACTGGTAAGAATTTCAGATTATGACAGATTCTGTTGACTTTAGTAAATAATGTACCAATAACAGATAGGCTAACCAAAAGTCCTTAAAATTTCCAAGATCAAAGTAGACGAAATTCTGAAGCTATCCCAACTGGAATCACCTCAATCAGAGATATAGAACTCGAGATATGAATTTTATAAGATGACCAGGTCAGCAGTATTGACAGATCCTGAATGCTGAACAAATTAGTATGTATCTTCCAGACGAAAATTCAAATACTGCTGAAATTTTTTCAGCCAGTAACTAATGCAATCCTTGAACTAACCCAATTGGAATCTTGTCAATCGGAGGTCTGTAGCTTCAGATATGATTAAAACAGTACTGCTGTGTCAGGAAATGACGCGAACAGATTTGGTATGACAAAACTTGCATGAAAGATAGATATAGATAGATAAAAAGATTGTGCGAGATAAAGCTTGACTGTCACAGAATTCAGGCCCAACTATTCAACTTTATTAAAACTAAAACCGATGTCATTGTGGTCATACTCCACAACACACCGCACTCAATACAGAAAAATCCAACTCAAACTTTATCACAAATACAAGCATCCAACCACACTTTTAAACTAAGCACACGGTTTAACTAACGACGATCGATGGCTAAGCGTTTAATTTACAAAGAGGGACCTAAATTAGCCTATATGATACGGGCGATAGAACTAGGAGAGCGATATCTAGTCCTTCTTTGTTAGGGCGAAGCGTTTAATTTACAAAGATGGTTTAGAACGTGTACTAGGAATCCCTTGAAGCAAGGACAAGAAGCATAAAGCGAGTAGAATAGACCAAAAGCAAGATAAAAGAACAAGTGAAACAATAGGGAGGGGATAAAAGCAAGCTTAAGTATATAAATAAGAATTAAAGCAAGCATGGGGTAAGAATGGCTACTAAAGCATTATAGTCCTTAAATGCGACCATTTTCTAATTAGGCTAACGTCCTACAGTCAACACAGCTTTGATACCACTTCTGTCACACCCGGTTTTAAAGGCAAAACCAGATGCATAAATTACATGTGCGCCAGGATCAAGTTTCACACATGCAACGACTTCAGTAAATACCATAGATAGTGCCAAAACGTAAAGGCAGTATTAAACTTTATTACATGACCGAAAGTCTTTAAATTGAATAAGCAAACGAGTATCTAGCAGCGAATATCAAGATGACTCCACAAGCAGTTAACTGGTGGCACACGTACGCCTAGAATTCTCCAAAATCACCAGGGAAGTCCTCAAATCTCTCCAAGTCTGAGCAGCAATCCGGGTGTTGTAGATGCAATTGAAATAGACAACAAGCGTGAGCACATGACATACTCAGCATAGGCAAAACCAATAACTAACATGCAAGGCATTATGAGTGGAAGGCTGACACGGCTAACTACAATTAGCAATTTTAGTTGGTCACTTTCTATTAAGCAACTATTTACTAGCAAATGTAAGTTTATACCAACCCACAGTTAATTTAGAGCATCAATATATCAAAACATGAACATAAAGTAAATACAACAATTTAATTCAACTTTCGCTCATTTAATCATGTGAGAGTCCAGGCCGCTCTTGACCGTGAGCACGGCTAATCGATTAGTTTTATACTCTGCAGAGGTTGTACAACTTTACCTATAAGTTGCGTAAAAGTTCTAGGAACTTTAAACCCAATCATGCGATGCTAGTTAGGCATCATACCACACTTCCAAGGTGTGATTGCATAGGGACGCTACGAGACCTTTACAAAGATTCCCTAGTAAGTGGTAACCCGCTAAGGATTCAGGCCGCAACAAGGCATAAAGCTCCCTAACAGGCATACTATCTTAACAAAGCCCACTTCCCGAGAGGACAGGTCTATACCCCAACAACGCCTCCCCTCTTGCCCTTTCGGTAAGATTACCCCGTACTAAAGTTTCTAATTATTCAGTCAAGCCAGAGTCATTTAGCCTTATGGTTGTATTGTTTTCCTGGGTGGTTCTCCTTGTTCCAATTAAACATTGTGATCTTGCAATTAAAACATCATAAAGGAACATAGAGTAAATGAATAGATAAAAAGGTGACCATGTTGCTTAATACCAACCCGTTGAGCAAAACTAAGCATCAACTACCAACAAGATTAATTTAGCAACCCGGTTGTACACTAAAGGTCAAAGAGGCTAGTCATCATCCTTAATAGAGATCCATCAATATTAATGCAAAGCTATAAAAAAATAATCAGTGTAATGGAAATGCATGTCGTATAAGTGTAAACGGAAATGATCGAAGGGGACACATGCCTTCCTAAAAACCCTGCTGCAGCTCAGTTTCTTCAAAGCCTTGATCTTCATGAAAAATCTCGAACGACCGTCGTCTACGCATCACAAGTACATAAAAGCAAGCAAACGAAATAAATTAAAAATAGTACACCAAACAACATCAACAAAACAAAACAAGGCTACCAAACTAATCTTCTCTTCGAGACGGTCGCAAGGACATCAATAACGCTGAAAAACGGAGCTAAAACGGTAAAGATATGCATTAAACAAAATCTAGGACTAAATTGCGAGAAAAACTAGACCTCTAGGGCTAAAATTGAAGAAAAAGGACTAAACTCTAAAGAACTTTGAACTAAAAGGACTGCGCGTGCAAAAATGAGTCAACTTAGGGTCTCTTTAGCAAAATGTGGCCGACCAGCGTGTTGATCGGTACGACCCCGGGTCAAAACAGATCGGGGCCGTCGATCTGCGGTTGGACGGCTAGCGGCGATGCGATGCGCCTCAATGACCTAGCTAGCTCCTCAATGATATGCCTACATCCTACCAAAGCCATATGATGATCTTATTGAAAAAAAGACATATACACATATGCTGCCTGCGGTCATGTTGAGCTTTGCCAAATTGTTGTGACCCTTGTGGAATACTTTTTCATACTTTCAGGATGAAGATCATGTACACCCCACTTCCACATACTAGACTGCTACATTGGAAGCTGGTATTATCCCATCCATACATCAAGTGAATAAATGCTCCACAATATGTGTGGTCTCTCTCTCCAGTTATTGTTACAAAATAGACATGGGCTATCAAAAAAATTGGACACATGAAGGTCCAAGTAAAAAAAGAAAAAAAAGAAAAAAATAGTTGAACACATGAAGGTCCAAGAAAAAAAGAGATATCCATGTTCTCAAGGGAATTTATAAAAAGAGAGAGAGAGAGAGATCATACAAAAGGAGTTCTCATTTCATTCACTATTCATCATCCACCATGTTCCATCCACACACACGCACATCTTGATCAGATTGTATGACTTTTATTCTACTTGGATCCGGTCTTTGGTTTTGCAACATATGTGATGCAGGTATGCCTCATCTTTATCCCAACCCTGAGCTCCAGATAAAGACTTTTTAGAAGTAGGGTGAAGAAGGCAGGTTAATGCCTTGGTGAGGATTACTTACACTAAGCGATCTGAGAGAATCATTTGAGGAGCTTGGTAAAGTTATCTTTTGAAAAACATATATGCTGTAGAAAAAAATTCCAAGTTACTTAGACAGAAGGAGTGGAGGGGATTTGGATCGTTCCAGTCATCAACAGCCCAAGGTAACATTATAGACACTTCAAAAAGTTCACAAGTAAAGGTATGGCTTTGAATATCTTACATGTTCATCCTTACCATAAGAAGTCATGTTCCACCTTAGTCCTTTCTTCTTCACTCGAGGACGAGCAAAGGCTAAGTGTGGGGGTGTTGTTGACGGCGCTTAAGTACCACATTTAGGCCGTCAATTCCTGCATAAACACCGGAAAGACAAGCATCAACATTAGTGGTAGGGGTTATTATTAACAAATTCCACGGGTGCTGGTCGAACTTTGTATGCAGACAAATACTGGGTGAAAATGCAAGAAATGAGCAACCAAGATTCAAGGCGCAATTCCAGAATGCGCCAACCAGCATGGCAAGAGCAAAGAAGGCTCACCAGAGCAAAGAACTGACGTGGGACAGGGCCCACTCACCTACCACAGCCCCTAGGGCCCACTTACCTTCTAGATGTCCAAAGGAGAGGGCGAACCGGCCTAAACCTGGTTCAGCCAACCCAGGTGGTATGGACGAACCCGGAAATGACCACCGCCTAACCTCCTTTGACGTGGCGCCTCCCCATTGGTCCTTGATGTCGGTTTGGGTAGGCTTCTGCGCGTTGCACGGCCGGAGCACCCCTCACTCACTCCTATAAATATAAGGGGGGTGCTTCTAAAGGAGACACACCATCCAAGTGAGTCTTGGCCTTGTCTAGCTTGTGTTAGAGTAGGGAGAGAGTGAGAGGATAGATTGGAGGGGCGCCAGGCCTGTCGGCACTCTTCTCCAGCTTGTACCTCTACGGATGCTGCTACATTCTTTAGTGTTTAGTAAGTGTTCGTGATTCCTTCTCTTAGTGTTATACTTAGTTGCATGAGTAGTCTTAGTCCTTTGCTAGCATAGTATAGGCTTGAGTGCTCTCATGTATGTGTATAGTATACGCTATTAATTCTAGTAGTTGAGTGAGATTAGTTCTCTTACTCGCGGGTTCGTTGCTCTGTATTTATACCAAGTGCTATAGTTTGCTACGGGGATCCAAACGTAGTTAGACTGCAGTAATAATCAATAGAGTGGACATGGTGTCTGAGCTAGGGGTTATCGTTTGCCTTATATCCCATTGATTGTTAGAGGTAGGTCGTAGGTGGTGACAGCCCTATCGTTCCTTTGTAATCCTCCACGTTCGGATATAGCGTAGAGCTGTTGGCCGGAGTCTCCTGGCAGACCAGGGATAAGCCGGTGCCCGAAGCGAGTATTTTGCCCGAGAGATCGAACTTTAACGAATCTTTAGAGCAACCCTAGGAATCCTCTCTGCCCACACCTATCTTGGTGTGTCCTTGGATCGACTAGAATAGAAGTTAGTACACACACGTTACCTTGTATTCGATAACCCTTGGAATACTCTAAGGTGAAAGCTACAACGGTATCCATGCGCTTGCGGATTTATTCGCACATCGCTAAAATACCCAACAGTGAGTGAACAGGACTAGGCCGAGGGGCAGCTTGGGCTGGGCCGTGTTGGGCTGTGCAGAGGAGATAGGGTAGGCCGGCGTGGGTGTCTTAGGCGGGTTTGGTTAGCAGGCCGGGCTGGGTTCCTTGTTGGGTTTTGGTCTAGGAGTCGACGTGGGCTGGGCTGGTTCGGTTAGCTGGGTTAGGCCCGTTAGGGGTTGGGTTAGTTTAGTTAGTTAGATAGGTTTTGAATTCAAATTAATTGGCCCAATTAATTTGAATTCCGCACAATTCAATCAAACAAAATAAAAAATAAATTCCAAAGGATTGAAACAAAGAGATTCAATAACTTCAAATCAAAATCCAAATGAATTCACACTAACTTTATTTAAACTTATATTTTAATGATTTTTAATACTAGGAATAAGATAGAGATAGTTACTCTTAGGGTTTTCTAGTTAATTGCAATTTCACACTAAAAGTTTTAAAAAAAATCCACACTTTGCACTTATTAACATTCCAGTAAAAGCTGGGATGTTACAAAACCGGCATCAAATGCACGATTCATGATCAAGGTAAGTGTGCTTCTTCTCTCCTGGATTGAGGACGTGTCAAGTGGGCCTAGTGGCAGGCCGGCCGGCCTACCATGAGTCCATAAAATCAAATAAACACAAAACTTGTGGAACTCATTAGGATAAATGTTCTAAGCTTGGTTTTGGCCTATGAGCATGAAATTCGGAGAAATTTTGGCGGCAAAAATCATCAAAATTGATCGCCAACAATGACCTATAGGCCTCGGTCTCATCGAGAAAAGAATTTAGGCCATTAATCCACGCCATGGTGCATCGGCCGCCACACATCCATTGTCGGTCCATCTGCAATCATATTTTTCCATTGACGTAGAAGTACTTGAAATCATCTGCAAAACCATCTCACCAAGTTTGGTTTGTGCTAGACCTCGAGGAGGGAAGAAACTTGGATCTTGTGTGTTCTCTACTGGGGACCGGTCTGATCGGTCACACCAACCGATCTGACCGGTTGGACTCTTATCAGCCTGTTCTAAGTGTTAGACCGGTCTGACCAGTTTGCCAAACCGGTCTGACCGATTTGCAATTATGTTTTGTAATTTGCAGAAACGCCTATTCACCCCCCTCTAGGCGACATCAAGGTCCTTTCAATTGGTATTAGAGCTTAGACTCACATTCAAGCTTAACCGCCATGAGAAAAAGATGTCGAGGTCATGTGAGGTATCATTTGAGCCACTAGCTCTAGATGGCTCAAATTACTCCTCTTGGTCAGCTCATGTAATTAATGTTTTAAGGACCATGGGTCCTTCCTTTGAGCGTGCTGTCAAAATGAGTATTCTTCCCAAGGATTTTGATGATTTGTCCAAATTGTCAAACGAGGAAAAGGAATGCTTGTTTTGCAACCGTCGTGTTATTGATCTCTAGTTTGAGAATATAGATAGAGATCTTTCAGACTCCATACAAGAGGAGAATAACTTGCGAAAGATATGACTTGACGCACATCGTCTTTGGAAGTTTATTAAGGCAATATGTGAAGAAGATAGTGACGATGAAGATCAAGAGGAAGAGGAAGAGGAGTCACTAGAGGAGTATGCTGCCGTAGCAACCTATACTCATCCTCTTATGACTCCTCCCGAAGATCAAGGAGCAAAAGCAGAAGAGTCTGCTGGTTCCCTGTTGAAACCAGTCGGACTGGTCCATGTGACCGGTCAGATCGGTCTGACCAGGGAAAGGAGAATGTCGGTGTTTTACCGGCAAGCCTACCTAGGGATACCCTAAGATAGTAGACTTGTGGTTAGGGTGTCGCCGAGATCAGGAACTCGATGGTGCAAGGAACACAAGGGTTTAGATAGGTTCGGGCCACAGTATGCGTAATATCCTACGTCATGTATGGTTTGTATTGCCTTGGGGTTATGCGTTATATTTTGGAGGGGTCCCTGCCCGCTCTTATATATCATGGGGGGCAGGGTTACATGGAAATCCTAGTCTGGTACGAGCTTAGGAGTAACTGAGTACTCTCACGTAGTTTTCTTCTGTACCGACTAGTTGTACTTACATACGAGTACTTTATAGTATGGATAAGGTATGGGACATACCCCATCCCTTACTCTAGAATATTCTACACCACGTAGGCAGTCACGTTGCCCCGGGTCTGACAAGCCCCCGAGCTCTTCATAGCCGAGTAATGCAGGCTTCGATTACTTCCTGAAGTCATCCTTTGGTTTTTGCTGAAACTCCATCTTGAAGGTGTCTTTCGAGTACTTTCCTTGGCTGCTCGAGGCTGTGAGGTGCTCTAGCCCCGAGTACTTCCATGTCTGTTCTTTCTATGGGGTGCGATGCAAATCGCACTCCATATGCAGTAGCCCCCGAGCCTTAGGTTGAATCGAAGAATCAGGCTGAGGGTCCCACTAGTCTTGAATCTTCTTTCCTTATCTTCCTAATATTTTTGAAAAATAAGCCATCGATGACACGTGTCCCGCAGCCCCCGAGCCTTGAATCCAAATCCCAAGGTTTGGAAAAAAAAGGATCCAAAAGAACGTGGCATACTAAACAGTGTTATATACAAAATGTGTGTATAAACTTTGTGTATATGTTGTGTGATCTGCCTTGATCGTAAAGCTTGGAAATTAATTGGTTCAAAATTCGAAAAAACCCCTTTTTTGGGATATGGTCCCCGAAAAAATGGTTAATCAAATAAACTTCCCAAAACTCTTCCCAAAATAACTGCTCAAAACAAATCACACTTTTTTAGGAGAACACTCTTCGGCTTCCAAACAGTAAATCTGGGCCTACCCGCTGGCTATTTAACTGCGCGGTGACTCTAGGGTTTTTATCCTTCCACTTTCAGCCTTAGCCATTTCGCTCTCTCACCCTCCTGCGCCGCCAGTCACTATTAGATCTAGGGTTTGAGAGCCCCATTGAGCCCGTCCTCCATCCCTAGCCAAACTAGTCGAAAAATCCATCCACTCCATCAGTGAGTCCTTGCGCCCCTCTCTCGAAGCCCCCGAGCATATGCGAGTGAAGCGGCTCGTGACATTCAAGATGGGCAACAAGAAACAAGCGTCTAAGGGGAAGAAGGAGGAGTCGACCACTAGCAATTGGGAGAGAAGTAAGTGCACCCGTGCTGATCTTCTTAACTTAATTGCTCAAGGTCCTCTTCAATCGGAGAAAATGGTTCAGTGGAAACCTCGCAGGAAGATGTAAATCAGATTGTAATCTTTGAGCATTTTGTCGAAAGGGGATTGGCCCTCCCCGCATCTGATTTCTTTCGCGGCCTCCTTTATAATTGGGGTATTCATATGTATCATCTAAACCGTAACTCTATCATTCACCTCCCCAATTTTTTTCGTTTTTGCGAAGCTTTTCTTGGCATCAAGCCACATTTCAATCTTTTCTGCTACTTCTTCCATCTTTGCCAACAACCATCTGAGGAGAAGCAGTACCTTGTTGGCGGAGCCAGAATCCAATTCAAGCAGGGGAAGGGGAAGGAGTATATTGAGTACTCGCTCCACACAAACCACTCGGGTTGGAGGTCCCTGTGGTTCTATATTGGAAACCATCAACCCGCACTGCCCGAGAGAACTCCAGGGAAGGCAGTGTGGAGGCCCGAGTGGAATAAAAAGTTGAATCCCAACCAACTGGTGTGAGTCAATGAACTGCTCGAACTGATTAGCAAGAAAAAGGAATCAGGTGTAACCAGCGTATCCGTCATGCCCTCCATGTACAAGAGGCGTATTATGCCGCTGCAGAAGAGGTGTCGATATGGATTCGAGTACTTAGGGAGTAACGATCCATCTCGCCTTTCCGCAGAAATTCTTCCTTCGCAAACGGCTCTTGACCATGTTCACCGAGTACTACTCGATGCGAACACGGTTCCTTACGTCCCGAAGCTTTTCAGTGCGGTGAATCCGCCGAAACCGGTGAGTAATTTGTCTATCGATTATTTGCAGAACTTGTGAAGTATCACTGAGTATTGACTCGTTGTCGTTATTTTCTGCAGGGGCACACTAATCTGTACCGTTGTCCTGCTCCAAATCCTGACGTGCCTCGGGCGGATCACCTCAAGCCAAGTGTGTTCCAGATGCTCAAGACCAGTCGTTTAGACCGTGACCCCTTAACTGATGAAGAAATGACGGATTCTGATGACGATCTTCCTCTAGCAGCTTTCTTGAAGAAGTCTGGCAAGGAATCGAGTAGCAGCATGGAGATCCCGAGGCACCCAACCAAACCGCGGGTGAGCGTGAGGAAGCGTAAGCTCTCCATCACCAGCCTGTCAGACGACAACCCAAGGTAAATATGATCCTCGAGTACTTTCCTTAACAATTTTGATGTCCTGTGCTGAGTTTTCCTCTGTTCTGTTTGCAGTTCGCCCGCGTCCCCTTTGTCCAAGTGTTCCAAGGATGGGGGAAAGTCAGGCCCTACTGGGGATGATGCTGCACCAGTGGTCGACATTCAGCCTGGTGCAGCGGACCCTTCCGCTGTTGACGTTGTGCCGAGCCCCAGCAACCCGATCCCGGCGAGTGTCGTGGAGGCTCAATCAAAGGAGCCTGCTGGCGGCTCAGGGAAGTTTGATACTCGGGGGGGCCGACTTATACAACTGAAGAAGGTGGTGACCAAGAGATCCTCCACGTGAGTCTCGAATACTTAGACTTGTACCATTTTGTAATTCATCTTATCGAGTAGTTGATATGACTGTCCTTTGTCCAGCCCTTAATCTCCTCTGGGCTTGGGGGAACCTGATGATGCCCCGGCTGCCCAAGCCCCCGAGTCTGGGAAAGAGGCGGATGTTGCAGCATTAGAGACCGGCGTTGCTCCTCCTCCTCCTCCTCCTCCTCCAGCCACCAATGTCGAGGCAGAGAAAGAAACCGAGCCAGAGCGAGTGGAGATGGAGACCCCTGCACCGGAACGTGAGCAAATCCTGCCTCCTCCGTCTCCTACCACCAAACTGCCGGTAGCTCGATTAGTGAATGCGGATGAATTGGCAGGCGAACCGCCAAAGGAGTCCGGTGCGGGAGATGCCAGTGCCGCTGGTAATGCTGACCCTGGTGCCAGCACCGTCGAGGCTGCGCGTACGAGTGGCCCTGGCGCAGGAGATGTTGGTGCCGCGAGTACTTCTGAACCCAGCGCTGATGCATCGGAGAGGGAAGACCTACTGGTGACGCCGTTTGGTTGGCAGCATACCATCGCATCGGATCTTATTGATGACCCATATCTGACCAAGGAGAAAAGAAAACATCTCCAAGGTGTCTTCAAAGACTTGTACGAGTTCACCACCATAAGTTTTCATCTTCCTCGAGTAGTTTTCTTCATCCCCTGTTTCACTTTGAGTGGTGATAATTGCTATACTCTACTTTGTAGAACCTGATGGACCGATCCCAGGAGAAGTCCGAGAAACCTATGTTCATTGAGGAAGGCCATCATAAATTGGCAGAAAAGGATGAGCACATCCGCGACGAAATCCGGAAAAGGATCGACCTCCGCAATGAACTCGAGCAGTTGAAGATATCCAGAATCTTGGCTTCTGAAAAATGATATCCAAAATCTTGAGAAGGAAAAGGCCAAGCTCATTGAGAAAAACAAGAAGATTGCCAAGGCTCACAAAGCTAACTTGTCGCCTTGTCTTGATGTCTTTATTTGCGATTGTTCGAGTAGTTCCTGAGACTCCCGAATACTTCCTCTTGTCTCTTGCCGCAAAACTCAAATCCACTTTGCAAAAGAAAGAGAACATGATAATAGATCTGAAGAATCTTATTTACCGTGGCGCAGATGACGTCGAGCGTCTTGAGAAGATCCTCTAGGATACAAGCGTCCAATTCCATGATGCCATGCAGCAGATCAAGAATATGCTTGAGGAAAAGGATGTTATCCAAAAAGAACTCGAAGAATTCAAGACTGCTAT
Source organism: Panicum miliaceum (assembly GCA_032594955.1). Lineage (NCBI taxonomy): Eukaryota > Viridiplantae > Streptophyta > Magnoliopsida > Poales > Poaceae > Panicum > Panicum miliaceum. Next base: position 39,990,458 of record CM064061.1, on the reverse strand, counting down.
GCAGGCTGTCGTGGAGATGGTGGAGTTTCCGACTGAAGGTGATGTGGCGAGCTGTCATTGTTAGAGAAGCTTCGTGCGACTCCTCAGAAGGTTGCTAGCTACATCTCGGAAGCCACCAGGACCTACATAGCTCAGGTGCTCGCGTTGGTGAAGTAGTACTGGCCCAAGGCGAAGCTTGAACCACTCGCTGAAGGCATGGCGGCCGACTGCTCTGTTGAGCAATTCATGAAGTTCCGTGAAGAAGTTGAGCCGCTTGCTGACAAGGTAGCTAAGAGCCTGGAGCAAGATGGTTAGTAGCAAAGACAATGTGTCATGATGAACACTTATGCCACTTGTTGATATGTATATAAATTTGCCTAGTTGATCTTTCTCCAGCGTATATCTTTGTGTGATGTTTGTTGTGATCGTGGGACTTAGAGTAGTTGGAGACATTTGGGTTAAGATACTCCAAGAGCATCGTCTTGGATGTAGTTAGTAACTTGGCGCTCCGTAAAAGTGCTCGTAGAGCAAAAGAACTTAGCCTGGATTTACCCGATCATGCGGTACGCTAGGTTATCCTATCAGTTTGAGGGCCTGAACGGTTAAGTTTTTAACGTCCCGCTTGTAGCAAGAAAATAACGTTGCCGTGTGATGGGCTTGGTGACCCCTTCGGCGGGTGCCTTAACGCTCTCTTTCGAGCGGTCGGAACTGTGAGAGTACGTCGAGTGTTATGCCTCATAGGCTTTACTAGACGTAAATACTCGTGGCGGAGCCCCCGAGCATGTGCAGTCGAGAAAACATATAAACTCGTGGAGGAGCCCCCGAGTTTAATGTAGGCAAAAAAATGTAAGAACTCGTGGCGGAGCCCCCAAGTTAAAACATGTAGAAAGTAGTAGAATTACGGCGAAATCAACTCTTTATTTACGCTAACATGCAGCTAGCGAATTGCTTTTACAACTTCTACTAGGTGTAGAATTTCCGGAGATTCTCTATGTTCGAGGAGTTTGGAACTTCCTGGCCATCAGGGTACTGCAGGCGATATGACCCTGGTCTTGTGACTTCCGACACGATGAAAGGACCTTCCCACCGTGAATTAAGCTTGTGTAGCCCAGTTTCATCCTGAATACGGCGAAGAACCAAGTCACTGATATTGAACGACCGCTCTCGCACATTGCGATCGTGATAGCGCCGGATGCCTTGCAGATAACGGGCTGACTGAACGAGGGCACTGCATCTAGCTTCATCAATAGTAAACTTGGTAATCGTCTTGTACTCAATCCACTTCGTAAACTTGTCGATGGCCACCAATACATGTGTAAAGCTTCCCGGAGCTGTAGTCAGAGGTCCAATCATGTCGAGGCTCCAACATGCGAAGGGCCATGAGGGCGGTATTGTGATGAGATTGTGCGCCGGGATGTGAGACTGTTTTCCAAAAAATTGGCACTTCTGGCACTTTCGTACGAGATCCTCGGCGTCGGAAACTGCTGTTGGCCACCAATAGCCTGCCCAATAGGCCTTCCCGACCAATGTCTTGGACGCTGCATGGTTTCTGCATGTACCCTCGTGTATCTCGAGTAGTATATTGCGGCCCCATGCCCTGGGAACACACTTCATGAGTACTCCTATGCTTGCTCCACGCTTGTAGAGCTTATCTCCGATGATGACAAGCCCATTGCTGCGCCTCATGATGCGTATTGCTTCTAAACTTGTTGAAATCGATGAAAGTCCCCCGCCAATCGACCTCCGACATCATGACCTCCAGGCTGGGGTCCGAGGATCCCAAATTGTTGTTGCTTGATTCGTGGTCTTGATCGATGGTTCTTTGAGTTCCTGGACAAATACTCCTTCTGGGACTTGTAATCGAGTGGATCCAAGCTTGGAGAGTACATCTGCTCCAACGTTGTTGTCCCGGATGATGTGATGAATCTCTAAGCCAGCAAATTTGTTCTCCAGCTTGCGCACTTCCATAACATATGTGTCCATCTCCTCCTTTGTGCAGTCCCACTCTATGTTGACTTGTTGCACGACAAGCAGCGAGTCACCGTACACGAGTAGTCGTTTGATACCCAGTGAGACTGCCAAGCAGAGACCGTGTAGTAGCGCTTCACACTCGGCCTCGTTGATGGACACCTTTCAAAGGATTTGTAAGATGTACATGAGTTGTTCACCCTTTGGATAGATGAAAAGTACTCCTGCCCCACCACCCTCGAGCTTGAGCGAGCCATCAAAGTACATTGTCCAATGCTCTGGGCGGTTGGCTGGGGTTGGTACTTGATTTTCCCGCCACTCAGCCATGAAATCGACCAATGCTTGGGATTTGATGGCCGTCCTTGGCTTGACGTTGATTGAAAGAGCACCCAGTTCTACTGCCCACTTGGATATACGAACAGTGGCATCCCGGTTGTGGAGTATATCCGCCAACGGGAAATCAGTAACAACTGAGATCTTGTACTCGTCGAAGTAGTGGTGGAGCTTCCTTGATGTTATGAGTATTGCGTAGAATAGTTTCTGAATTGAAGGATAGCGGACCTTCGACTCAGAGAGTACTTCGCTGATGAAATAGACTGGCCTCTTCACGCCAAATGCGTGGCCTTCCTCGTTTCGCTCCACCACAATTGTTGTGCTGATCACATGAGTAGTTGTTGCAATGTACATCAGCAGGTTCTCCCCTGGACGTGGTGCTGTAAGAATAGGAGGTGACTGCAGGTGTTCCTTGAGGTCTTGCAAAGCCTGCTCAGCTTCCTCCGTCCAGTGGAACTTGTCTTTCTGATTCAGGAGCTTGAAGAAGGGAAGGCCATGTTCTCCAAGTCGTGAGATGAATCTGTTTAAGGCCGCCATGCAACCTGTTAGCTTCTGCACATCCTTGATTGTTGCTGGAGCCTTCATGTCGGTGATGGCGGTAATCTTCTCCGGGTTAGCTTCAATCCCTCTATGGCTGATGATGAATCCGAGTAGTTTCCCGGATGGTACGCCAAAAACGCACTTGGTCGGGTTGAGTTTCCATTGGAACTTCCGGAGGCTACTAAATGTTTCCTCCAGGTCCGCAATTAGGTCCTCGGGAATTCTGGTCTTGACGACCACATCATCCACGTAGGCCTCGACATTGCGGTGTAGTTGGTCTGCAAAGCACATTTGGATTGCCCGCTGGTACGTAGCCCCAGCGTTTTTCGGCCCGAAGAACATAGTCTTGTAGGCATAAGTCTCGAAGGGCGTGATGAAGGCAGTCTTGATTTGATCTTCTTCCTTGAGGGCAATCTGATGGTAGCCCGAGTAACAGTCAAGGAAACAGAGGAGTACACAGCCGGCAGTGGAGTCGATTACTTGATCAATGCGCAGTAGCCCAAAGTGGTCCTTCGGGCAGTGCTTGTTGAGATCGGTATAATCAACACACATTTTCCATTCATTATTATTCTTCTTATTTACAAGGACAGGGTTGGCAACTCACTCTGGGTCGTACACCTCTTTGATGAAACCAGCCGCGAGTAGTTTGGCCAACTCCTTTTCGATTGCTTCCCTCTTATCCTGAGCGAATCTACGGAGATGCTGCTTTCTAGGGGTAGCATCAGGATCTACTTTTAAACTATGCTCGATCAGTTCCTTGGGCACCCCTGGCATATCCGCTGGTTTCCACGTGAATATGTCTCAGTTGGCCCTAAGGAAACTAATGAGCGCGCTTTCCCATTTGGGGTCAAGTTATGACCCGATCACGGCTGTCTTGGACGAGTCTCCTTCCTGCAGCTGGATGGACTTCAAGGCGAGTTCTCCGGTGCGCTGCAGCTTCAAGTAGTTCGCCTTCTTTGAGGGAATTTCTAGCCCTGTTTTAGAGAGCTATTGCGCAACCGCGAGTACTTCACCTGAAGTATCTGGTACACGCATGGTCGAGGCATACTTGATGGCCTTCTGGTCGCAGTCGTAGGACTTCTCCAGGTCACCGCGGAAGGTGAGAACCCCACTCTTTCCTGGCATCTTCAGGAGTAAGTAAACGTAGTGCGGTACGGCCATAAATTTGGCCATTGCAGGTCTGCCTAGAATGGTGTTATAGGAGGTTTCGAAGTTGACCACTTCGAACTTGATGTACTCGGTACGGTAGTTTTCCCTCATCCCAAACGTGACGGGAAGCACCACCGTGCCAAGCGGCGTAGCTGCGTTCCCAGGTACGATGCCGTAGAAGGGAACCTTAAGCATGTCGACGAAATTTGCCCCCACCTTCCTTAGGGTACTCGCAAAGATGATGTTGAGGCCGCTGCCTCCGTCGATGAGTACTTTTGCGAGCCTGACATCTGCGACCACCAGATCTAGGACGAGTGGGAGTTTGCCCGGCTCAGAAAAGCTCGTCCACTGATCAGCCCTGAAGAACGAGATGGGGACCTCCGACCACCGGAGGGGTCGTGCAACCGCCGGCTCGATGGACATGATCTCGCGGCGGTGCAGCTTATGAGTCCTTTTGGAGACAAATCCTAACTAGCCACCGAAGATGACGTTGACCACCTTGGATACGTCCGGGAATTCGCCGGCGTCTGTCTTGTTCTCCGGGTCTTCGTCGTCCTTGTCCTTCTACTTCTTCTTCTTCTCGCCCTTCTCCAAGGGCGGGGCGTTGAGGGACTTCCGGAGCTCGTATGTAACACCCAAAAATATAGGAAATAAAATTTTAAAAATATTTTTTATAAAAGCCACAAAATAAAATTGCGCATGCATCTTTCTCTCTTTTTCTTCTCCCACTCTTTTCTTTCAACCCAGCCCAAACCTCTCTCTCTTCTCCTTCTATTTTTCTCCTCCCCGCGGCCCAAACCAGCCAGCCCAAACCGCCTTACTCTCCCTCACCTCTCTCTCACCGACGCGCTGGGCCCACCTGTCGGCGCCCTCTCTTTCTTTCCTTTCTTCTTCCTTCCACTTCTCTCTCTCTTTCCTTTTTCCGCCGCGACACCAGACGCGCCGCGCCGTCGTCCTCGCTTCCCTCCCCTTTCCTTTTTCTTCCTCACCCCGAATCCAGTTCACCCCCGCACCCCGTCGCCCGCGTCCCCTCCTTCCTTCCCCATGACGCTGGCTTGCCATACTGGCCGCGGTACACGTTCTGCCCCTTTCCTTCGCAGGCCACCACGTGAGCCGCCGCCTTCCTTTTCCGGCTGCTCCGCCTTCTCTCCTCCCCTATAAAACCCACGTCGGAGCCCCGCTTTGCACCTAGAGCCATCATCAACCTCTTCTTCGACTCCGCACCGTCGCACGCCGCTGGAAACCGCTCACCGGAGGAACGCCGCCGCCCCGTGTCGCGCCCCTCCGTTGACTCGCCGTCCTTCTGTTTCTCCAACGACTACAACCCTTGCCGGAGTTCCGCGAGGTGGTGAGCACCAAGCTGCCCCCGTTTCCCCCCTCTCTCTCGCTCTGTCGCAGATCCAATTTCTCGCCGGAGCTCTATTTCCGGCCGCCGCCGTGGCCGCCGGTCTACGGTCACCGCACGGCAGTCCCGTGACCCCCACCACTTTCTCCGTGCCACCCTTTATCTCCCCGGCATAACCCCAGCCTGAATCGAGCCCCAGAACACCGAATTCGGTGAGCTCCGGCCGTCCGCCGCCGCTATCGCTCGCCGCCGGCGCCTAGCGCAGCTGAGCGATTCGCCCGACCCTTTTTATCCGCCGGGTCGACCCGAGCCGACCCTCATCCTGCCACCCGATCCAGATCTAACGGCCAGAACAAATCTGAGCCCCGCACGAGCCGCCGCCCTCGCCCGACCCTGGCCGTCTCCGGAACCTTTGCAGAAAAACCCCTAGGCTTTCCAGGAATCAACCCGCAGTCCAGATCAGTAGAAAAATAATTAGAGTTGAGCCCTTTCTTTTTCTGTCCCGACCCCTGACCTTTCCAGACTTAGTACCCGCCGTCCAGGACCTCTAGTTTCGCACCCCTACCCTCTGTTTAAGGTTTAATTATGTTTTAGCCCCTGATTTCTTCAGATCTAGCCCCTGGAAGTTCAAAACTCTCGCAGTTAGGTCCTTAGATCATTGTTTTAGCCATATCTTCATCGTTTCAACTCCGATTTCAGCGATTCTTGCGCTCACGCGATCCTTGCATCATGAACTACAACAACATCATCTTTTTACTCTCTATTTGTACTGCTTGTTGTACTATTTATTATTTGTTTGTGTATGCTTGTTTGTGTGATCGTGTAGACAACGTGACGTTCGAGCAAGACCAAGAGCAAGCTTACGAGGAAGAGAATCAACAGCTGTTTGAGGAAGGCAAGTGGACTTTCCTCCCTTGCATATTCTATTTTATCCCAACAATAGCATGATAATTCACTTTACTTTAATGTTGCTTGCATAAACTTGATGGGTTACCTATACTAAGGACATACCTAGTCTTTTACCCAAAGCCTTGAAACACCTGGGTTTACTATTCATGTTGGGTAGTCATGCTTAGTTGCAAACTTTGGGAAAGGTGTTGGTTTACTCTTATGATAATGTTGATCACTTTTCATAATGTTGTTATACCGCGTTAATTGAAGATCAACTTTGATTAATGGGAACATGGAGAACCACCCAAGTGAACAATGCAACCACAAAGTCATATGGCTCTGACCTTAGCTAATTAATTAGATGTGTAGTTAGCTGGTGGCCTTATCGAAAGGGCAAGGAGGGGGTCGGTGATAGGGGTCATAGCCCGGTCCTCTTGGGGTAGCTGCCTTTGCTAAGGAGCTGACCATTAGGGAGGTTTATGGACCACACTGCTACTGAAACTCTAGTGGGCTGCCTAGCTCTCGACATGTCTTTGTAAAGGCTTCGTAGTGTACCCTCGCCACTCACCTTGGAAGTGTTTAAGGGCCTTGCAAACCCGGGCGACTTAGGGAAACACGATTTGTGGGTAAAGTGTACAACCTCTGCAGAGTGTAAAACTGTTATAATAGTCATACTCACGGTTAAGAGTGGCTTGGACCCTCACATGATAATGAAACTTGAAGATTAATTAAATTGTGGTTCGTGGTTTATGTTTATGTTGCTGGTACCTTTATGTTTTTGCTAAAGTGGGATGGTATAAACTTAAACCTAGTTAATAGGTGCTTGCTAATAAATACTTGACCAACTAAAAGTGCTCGCTGCTGCAAACCTTAGCCTATCCTTGATGGCCTTGCATATTCACCCCACTTGCTGAGTACCAACCATAAGAGTACTCACCCTTGCCCACTGCTGTTCAAAAGAGAACTTTGAAGAGAAGAACTTCGACGACTTCGAGGAATTCTAGGCTTTGCGTTCACCAGTCATTGCCTGTGGAAGACGGAGTTGTTGCAGACTTCGTATAGGGTATATCGGTGTATCGTTTAAAGACCTTTGTGTCACTTTTATTCGGAGTGTAATATGGTTAAATACTTTATTTAGTTACTTTTTGAGCATTGTCTTTGATATATTACACTTTTCCGTCTATTATGTGTGTGTGAACATGATCCTGGCGCACACATGAGATGCATCTAGTTCTTTCTAGAATCGGGTGTGACATCGTAGCACTCCAAAGCAGCGTGCCTTGAGTGTGGGTGCCACGGGCATTGTTTCTGCATGAGTTTGTCGAATTCCTCTTGCAGATTGGACGGCTTCTTGCCTTGCGGGGCGCGATCGATAGCCGCGACAAGATCGTCTGGCTTGCGCTTTCGGGAGGATCTCGAGTAGTCCCACTGGCTTCTGTCATTGCGGTGGTCGTTTTTGCGCTTGCTATAGTCGTTGCTGCGTTTTGAGAACCGATCACGCTCCTGCTCCTCTTGGTCTGCCCAGGTCTGCATCATGTCGCGGAGGGCAGCAATAGTCTTAGGGCGATTGCAGCCGAAGTCGCGGAATAGAGCCTGGTCGGTGAGGCCGTTGTGGAAGCAGTCGATAACGTCGCTCTCTGAGATGTTGGCGATCATAGCTTGGGTGTCGAAGCAGCGGCAAGTGTACGAGCGTAGGAGCTCGTTCATTTCTTGCTTGCATTGGGACAGGTCGTGTCGAGTACCTGCCCGAGCAATCACCCCCTGGAAGTTGTCGATGAAGACGTTCCACAGTTGTTCCCAGGAGTTGATGGAGTTCTTGGTTAGGCTCTCCAGCCAAGTGAGTGGGGCGGTCTCCTTGGCCATCAGGAAGTAGACGACCTTGGTGGTGTTGGTGCTGCCTGCAACTTCAATGGTGGTGGAGTAGCATCATACCCACTGTTGAGGGGATTGCTTACCATCGTACTTGGTGATGCCGATGGGTTTGAATCCCTCTAGGTACTTGTAGTTGTCGAAGCGGGAAAAGAAAGCGGGGAAGCGATCGTTGTCATCCCGTGTAGTGTTTCCCTCGGCTCCGGTGCGTTCCTTCCTCCGATTATCGATGATGGAGCGAGCATCACGCCCCATGTTGATCTTGTCGCAGAGGTTGCCCGTTGGAAGCTTTTCGACCTCCGAGTGGCGGTAGTTGTGAATGGAGTCTTCCAGATGTGGTGCGTGGGTTGTTGGTCGGCTTCCTTACGGACCACGGCTTCCCTGTTGCTTGTTGGAGGGAGCAGCTTGTTGCCTGGGGTGGGAAACTGAGGGCATCGGGTTCTGCTAGTTGATCTGCAGCAATGCCCGCTGCGCCATGCGAATGGCGGTCTGGACTTGCGGGTCGGGGTTGTCAGCTAACATTGCGGGTATACCGGCAATGTTGGTGGCGGGAGTGTTGAACCTGGCGTCCTGTGCTGCTGCGAACTCAGCATCGAGATCGCGTTGAATCCGTGCGCGCCGATCGTTGGCATCCCTTCTGCGCTTGGCATGCTTCCTGTTGCGCAGCCTGCGGGCCTCACGGTCCTCAGCAGACTCATTGGCGGCATCTGCAGTGTGCTCATCCTCAGAGATCTGCTCAGGCCTTTCGTTGTGGTGCCTGTCGCTGTATTCGTCAGATTGCGCCATGAAGACATGGCATATGTGGATGGATCGTCAGAGCTGTAGTCTACGAGTACAGTTCCGCCAGGGGTGGTCTCAACGAGTGGTCTGCCCTCTTGGAAAGGCAGGGAGTCAAGGTGAGCGACCAATCTTTCATCATCTTTGAGTAGTTCGGAGGGTTTCATGCCCATCCAGTACACGAAGAGACCCTCCGGTGTGGAGGTTATAACCAAGCCCTGGCCACCCAAGTAGGGTTCGGCCTCAGGATCGGAGTCCGAGTCGTAGTCGTCAAAGATAGGGTTCGACCTCCCGGCATGCGGTGGCGTCCTTGTCCCCAAACTCGAGTAGTTCATCCAGATCCTTCTCCAATGCGGAGTAGAATTCGGACTTCATGGCCTCCTGGTAAACGGTGGCCGTATTGCATGAACCGAAGGGGAATCGGTCACGCTGCTCCTCAGATGGAGTTGAGTCCGATCTGAGGAAGCTTGATACAGCACGAGTCGGAGTCGCGTCAAAAATGGACAGCTTCTCGATCTCCCTTGCGAGGTTAGGGAGCAGCATCTCGTCGAGGTTGTCAACAAACTCATCGAGAACGCTGCTTGGTGTTGCTGCAGATGCCTCCAGCTTGTTGTCGACAAGGTGCCGACGGAAGTCGCATGTGCCATCAGAGACACAGACCCAATAGCCGAAGACGAAAGTAGTGCCCGCAGGGGGCACGACGCTGGTGAAGCTGAGAGTTGCCATCGAATTCGCCGGTGGATCTTCGATGAGCACCCCTACCTGGCGTGCCAGCTGTCGGTGTTTTACCGGCAAGCCTACCTAGGGATACCCTAAGATAGTAGACTTGTGGTTAGGGTGTCGCCGAGATTAGGAACTCGATGGTGCAAGGTACACAAGGGTTTAGACAGGTTCGGGCCACAGTATGCATAATACCCTACATTTTGTATGATTTGTATTGCCTTGGGGTTATGCGTTATGTTTTGGAGGGGTCCCTGCCCGCCCTTATATATCCTGAGGGGACAGGTTTACATGGAAATCCTAGTCTGATACGAGCTTAGGAGTCCTAACCGAGTACTCTCGGGTAGTTTCCTTCTATACCGACTAGTTATACTTACATACGAGTACTTTACAGTATGGATAAGGTATGGGACATACCCCACCCCTTACTCTTGAATGTTCTACGCCACGCGTGCAGTCCCGTTGCCCCGGATCTGACAGAGAAAAGAAAGCAAGAAGAGCTCATGAAGGCGATCAAGACATGCCCAAATTTCAACAAGGCCCTCATCTCCCAGTGATGATTGTCACACATGCTTGATGGCCAAAAACAAGAAAGAAGATGTCCAAGGAGGTGATCAAATAAAAGCATTCAAGAAGGAGCTTGAGAGTCTCAAGCTCACCTATGCCTCCTTGGTAAGCAAGTTAGAAGCCTTCTCCACAAATTCGTTGTCTCGGATAGATTCTTTAGAGAAGGAAAATCGAGTGCTCAAAGCTAAATTAGAGAAGCTCTCTAGCGATCATGTAAATCTACAAGGAACTCATATGGAAGTTGAAAAGTCCTATGAGAAGCTTGTGGACTCACATGCTTTACTACATGTGGCTCATGAGGTTATGGTTACAACGGTAAAATTCTATGAACCTCCTACACACACTTGCACATGCTCACATGTTAAAACTATGTTATCTTGTGATAAACCTTGTTGCTCCCAAGCAACCAAATCTTGTGTTGAGCATGTTGTTGTAGAATCTTGTGATGACCTCATTGCGCAAGAAAATGATGAACTCAAGCGAGAGGTAGGAGGGCTCAAATTGGACTTGATCAAGTTGAAGAGCAAAGGGCTAGTGCAACCTCCTCAAGATAACCGTGATATCATGGTGAAGAAGCTTGAGAAGGGATCAAATATCACTACCTCAGCTCTCTAACAAGGTCAAATCAAGAAAAGAAAGATTCAACCAAAGGAAGAATGCCTTGTTCAAGTTAAATAATAAAACAAGGGACACAACTCATCTATGTGTCCGATAGAGTTCAAGAACAAGACGAAGCTGCCAAGAAAAGAAAAATATCGAGCAAGGACAAGGGTATGTTTCAGATGCAAACAAAAGGGTCACTTAATTGCAGCATGTCCAATCCCTCAAAGTGAGGTGGACTCTGACCTTACCGATCAGACCAGTTGGTGCCCAAGGAGTCCAATCTCACTCCTGCAAGAGCAAACAAGAGTCAAAATCATTCATGAAGCCTACTGAGAAGAAAGTACAAGATGGTGAGGTCAATAAAGAGACTAGAAGAGTCAAACATCGCACTTGCTACACATGTAGAGAGAAGGGACATGCCAGTAAGGATTGCCCTAAAGGTAACTTGGCAAAATCAACGCTCAACCATTATGATTTTACTAAGCTTGGGAAGGACAAAGTTTGTACTTATGCTATTAGAGTGATTGATACTCCTCAAACTAGCATAAGGGTCATTTGGGTTCCCAAGCACCTTGTGACTAACATTATCGGACCCAACAAGATTTGGGTACCAAAAGGCTCGTGCTAAGCTTGCAGGACAATGGAGATGCATTGGAAACTTGGTTTGTGAAATAAAGTGATTTGACTCGAGTAACAACCAAGAGATAAGCTACACAATGACATCTCGGTAACTTGTGCTACCTATCACATCAGAGTCACTTTCAGTTCTTGGTGAACAAGAGTGTGTCACAATTATTGGAGGTGTGAGATACTTGGAAGTGACTTTGGTTAAAAATTCTAGTTATCCATCTCTTTGTGCCATATGATGCTTTTAATGTCTCTCCAGTTGAGAAATGTCTTGTTTTGAGGAGCAAAAAGAAAATCCTTGGTAAAGACCTTTCACAAGACAAGATACATGACACATCACCTAAGTTAGCCTATCTCTGACCAAACCGGTTTGGCAGACCGGTCTAACCGGTCTGGCCTAGAGTTAACTGATTTTGTGATGAAAAAACTGAGAAAAGCTCATTTGAACTTATCTTGAAGATTGATCTCACTTATGGCATAGTTTGGGTACACATAAAATGACAGTAAGCACTCAAAGCACAAATTTCAATATTGCATATTATTTGTGTGCTTTGACCTAGTTTGTGAATAAGCATTCCCATGTCTTTTAATTAGATAAAGTGCTTTGGTTAAAAGATATTCAAAATCTTGAGCACTGATTTAGGGGGAGCTTATTCTCAAACTTGTGTCACCTTGGGACTAACAACTTCTTCAAGTGAATGTGTAGTCTCATGAGAAGAATTTAAGAACTCTCAAATTGGAGTATGCTATGATTTAGTCAAATGTGAAAATGGTAACCTGTCCATATCCATTCTTTACTTTTGTTACTAACTCTTACATAGCTACTCTCCATGATATAGTTTAAATTCCTTGAGTTGGACTTAATTGACCAAGTTAGTGCATGTGAACTTGCCTTCCACACATCCTCACATGTGCACTAATAATTAAGGAATTTAGCCTATATTGTGAGGTTTCATCTTTAATGATCCTAATTCTTCCTACAACAAAAAGGGTTACTAGAGTGAAACTAGAAGCTTGTGCAATTAACCTTGTTTACTCTCTTGTGTTGTGATTTAAATGGAAATATCAAATGAGAGCAAGTGAACTTTATTTCCCATAATTTTGCACAATGCTTACAACTAAATGGCAAAGGTATGTGCTCGTGAACTTATGTTTTTACCTTTGTGCATCTAGGCCCCTCTGTCGTGCTAGTGTGTGCATCTTCATGCTTTGTGTGGCATAGGATAGTTTATTTAAAACTCCACTAGCATGATAGGAAGTGTGAGTGCCTTGGTAATGTTTGGCTGTTGGTTTTTGTGACCCAATTGATCCACTTGTGACTATAGTTATCTTTGATTGATTGTTGGCTAGTCACAAGTGATGAAATTAACTCAAGTCCATAAATCCAAATCCATCTTTCCTCTCCTCTTGGAAGTATCAAGAAAAGCTTGAATATTGGACTTTGCTTCTCTATCATCATTCCTTTCCAATTCAAAGATCATCCAAGTGAAATACCTGTTGGAAATTCATTCCTATCCAAAACCCAACTGATCCTAACTGTCTGGGGGCAACCGGTCTGACCGGTTGGCCCGACCGGTCTAACCGGTCACCCCTGGCAGTTACTATTTTTACCCCTGCCATGAGTAAAACAGTGAAAACCTTATCCTTTCACCCTTCACTGATACCCTTTCATCCCCTTTCACCGTGGAGGCCCCTCTCCCGGCTCCAAGCCCCTCCATTGGCGATTTGAGGTTTCAACCAAGGAAAAGGAGATTCCTTTGGGGGATTTTAAGCTCTTCACTGATCTGACCGGGTTCCCAAGCCGGTCATTCATCTTCCTCATCGAATTCTTGGTCTAAAGGTACTATATGGCTTGTTTCTCTTCGATCTACTCACCTAGGACATAGATTAATATTCCCCTTGGTAGAACATCTTCTACAACATCATAGAACCTATCCCTAGGAGATCGTTTAGTTTCGCTGGCTACATTTGACGGATTCAAAATTTAGGGTTGGACTAGGTCGACCGGTCTGACTGGTCAACTAGACCGGTCTGACTGGTCTGCCCAGTGGAGCCCTAGACTGTGTACTCGTGCAATGTGATCAACACATCTTGTCCTAGGAACATCCTTAGCCCATATATGGTCTTCAAGTCAAACCCTAGCTGCTAGATTGGCAAAGTCTGGAGAGTTTAGGTCCAATCTGTGTGAGACCGGTCTGGCACAGGAAGGCTCTAAGCTTTCTGAATTTTTGATCGTATCAATTCCCAATCATATACAATCTATTCCTGTGATCTTATTCTCGGTTCTCTCATATTGTGAACCCAGGATCAGCAGCAGAATGCCAAATCAACGTGAGAGAAGGACAAAGCGCCGCCTCAATTCATCACAAGTTGATCCAAATGAGGGTGGGTCAAGCCAGGAAGTCAGTGGTAGAACTTTAAGATCAAGAGGGCAGAAAAGGGCACCATCAGGTGACATTGAAGGGGGAAGCAATGGCAGCTCTAGTAACTCAAGTGACGATGAGGTTGAAGATGAAACTTTTAGAGTCGAGCATAGGACAGGCAAGAGTCCAGCAGAGAATGACAGTGAGGATGAAGAAGAAGGTGTTGCTGGTGCTGATGGTAGTGATGATGATGAAGGTGATGGCAGCGAGGATGATGATGCAGATGATGCTGAACCACCTGTTATCAATAGGCCACGATATCCTTTTGGGAGAGCCCCAATAAATTATTTTGGAGATGGCATGACTGAAACAGTGAAGAGATTGAGAAGGAAAAATCCATATACTAAGCCTAAGATAGCAAGAGATGCTAGGTTTTGAACTCCGTTTCAGCAGGATTCTATACCACAGTCATTCTAAAGAAGTCCAAAATCACACATGAGGCACAGTTTGTGAATTGGGAGCATATGGCTAGAAAGAATGGTCCTATCTTTGATCAAGTGATAGCTGCTTGTGCTCAAAAGAGAATCAAGCATCTCATGTTATTCAAGCACAGTTGGAATAGGGAGATCATTGCACAATTTTATGCTACAGTGTACTTTGGGTACTATCAGAATGAGAGAGCCATGTTTTGGATGACGGAGGAGGAAACATATCACATAACTTTTCCAGCTTTTGTCTCTCTATTCCATCTTGGAAATGATGACATTAACTTTCCAAAGCTTCATGATGAAGGTGTACTTGAACCAAAAGAAATGCACTTCATGTACCCTCGTAACTGTAGAGGAGATTGGAAAAGGTGAAGAGCCTCTACACATATTATGCAATTCGAAACCGGTTGTTTAGAAAGACTCTTACACCTAGAGATGGCAACACGTCCGATGTGACGCTATTTCAAAGGAATTTGATGGCAGCCATGAGACCAGGATCACCTCAGTTTAGTGTTGTGGACTTCATTTGGCAAGAGATCAAGAATTTCTCAGAAAATCCTCAAAAGATTTGCAGCTATAGTCCTTACATCATGTATATGATCAAGAAGACAATCGGAACAAACTTTCCTGGTGATGTGAGCCACAAACCTTTTGAGGCCCCCTGTGAGCAAGACTCCTAGAATCCCATTTCCGCCAGCTGCAGCGCAAGAAGAGGAAGAAATTCGGCAAGAGCAGCCTGACACTCAGCATGCGGCCGGTCTGACCGGTTCCCCTGACCGGTCTGACCGGTTCAGGTCTGGGCAGCACAGCCATTCACACAGGCAGCATGAGAAGCCCTCCTCTCCAATCAAAAAGATTATCAACTTCCTTGTTGGCATGTGCAAGAGTCAAAGAGACATTAAGGTTGAGCAGAAAAGGCAATGGAGGGCAAGCAAGAAAGAAAGAAATTCAATCAAAATGATGCATAATCCTATGCATCTTCAGCCTCCTCGCTCTCAAATCTCTCCTACACCTCCAGAGGTAGAGGTTCCTTCAGTTGAGGCTAGGCTCAGTGGATACTTGAACCCCGGGAACTTTGACCAATATGGTAGCATATTTTATCAGCCTCATGGACCTCAAGATAGAGGATATTTTGGCAGTGCCTCTGCTGATCACTTCTATTCAGTTATCTATGGTCAGCAACCGCCTACGTATGCAGCACCACCTCCACCACCTTATGGCACGGGTATATCTGGAGATATTCCAAGTTCATCTCATGGAGCAGAAAGTTATCAAGGAATGCCACCTCCTCCACATCCTCATCGTCCCTTCAGCGGCTGATCAAATGGCAGCAAGTTTGGAGGCATCTATCTTTGGTCCTTCTGCCGGTACATCTAGCAAAGCCAATCCCTCTCTCAATTCCTCGCTAGGCGTAGCCCTTACTTCTCTTGAAGCCAGTCCTCTGCCTGAAAATGCTTATCTAACTTCAAATGTTTGGCTAGATCCAAATCAAGGACATCAGTGGGATGACCCCTCTCCTTCGTATGGAAACAACGGAGATTGAGCAGTGATTGCAGCACTTGGGCTTCTCCTCAGAGCTTTTATGGTGACAAATGACAAAGGGGGAGAAATATGGATTAAAGCTAGAAGAGGGAGAAGAATAGAATAGTTCAGTTCAGCTATCTATCTCAGTCAGACCGGTATGATCGGTCTGTGAACCGGTCTGACCGGTCCTTAGTTTCTTTTTTGAACTTTGGATCTATAATAATTGAATTCTATCCATTTGTGGACTTGAGGACTTGTAATGTGTGCTACTGCGTGTATTGAACTTATTTATGCTATCTAAGTGAACCTATGTTAGTATGTTATGAATGATTGAATGATGTAATGTATTTTTGAGGGTCTGTCAGGAGCAGACCGGTCGGACCGGTCCGTGCAACCAGTCTGACCGGTTGGCACCTAACAACCATCTTTTTCTTCATTCTTTTTGAAGTGAATATCGTGTCATGTACATCCCATATCTTATTTTTTTACACACTGTTTTGCATTTCTTGGATTCTCAGATATAGGGGGAGCTCCCATTTGATTTCTTGCTTATGTGCACTTGGCATATGAGGCCATGTTTGAAATTCAACTCAAAGCACATATTAAGGGGGAGCTCATGATATATCTAAGAATTTGAAGTTCCTTATTTGATTCATTTGTAAGCTATTATCGGCTTGTCATCAATCACCAAAAAGGGGGAGATTGAAAGTGCATCTAGGCCCCTAAGTGGGTTTTGGTGGTTTGAATGACAAAACGATTAAAGGACTAACTTGTTGGATTAAGATTGTGAGCAGGTTTTTATTCTAATGTTCATAGCATCATGTTGTTTCATATGTTGATGAATTTGACATGGTTCACTATGATGATATCAAATAAGTATGTGAACTCGTAATGAATAATGGATGGTCAATGACAAGCAAAGCTTGGTCAATGAAGGGATTGTTAAGAAAGATACAATGATAAACAAATAGACATTTCAAGGCTTCATGTATGCATGTTCAAAAGACAAGAGCATATGTTTATGAGATGGTCTTATCATTGGAAGCTTGCAATATATGAGACGTTCTTTATCAATCAAAAACAAGCATTTGAAGAAAAAGATTCAAGTAGGAATTCATTATTGATGTGCAAAGCTTAACTCATTGAAGCAAGGGTAAGTGGTGGAGAAACCAACTGAGATGACTAGAGCGAGGGACTAAGCAAGCTTTGGTTAAGCGACGGCTTGAGACCATGTGCGTATTGCTAGGGTGAAGTATCTAGTATCCGTGGGGTTCTCAAAGTATCATACCTAAGTCTCAAAGCAAAGAGCAACGCAATGCATCTAATATGTTGCGATGGATAAAATGGAGTGACTTAAGGATTCGAGTAAACAATAACTTGAGTGATGGAAAATCCTAAGTCACTAGCTCAAGTATGGATGTGCTCAAGATGATAAGCGATATTGAAAGTCCCAAGGATGAGAAAGACAAAGTATGGCATGATTGAAGTGACACAAAGCTCAAGTGGTTGAATTAGACTTCATATTTTATCTTGAGCATAGGTATGTTGCACTATGAAGAGGGATGCAACATTGATTGATTGACAACACCTAAATTGCTCATAGGTCTACCTAAGTGAGAAGCCTAGAGAGAAGTAAGTTGTGGGTCTGCTCTGGCTCAAACCGGTCTGACCGGTTTGAGGGACCGGTCTGACTGGTCTGAGCACTAACGACTAGTCTTTTCAAACTGACCGGTCTGCGGTTGGCCCCTGACAGAACAACGGCTAGTTTTTGAGAGTGGGGTATTTCTACCCCTTAGCCCTCTCCTTCGAGGGCAGCTGGTTCTTCTACATTCCTGAGCTCCCCAAAGCCTTTCTACTGAACAGCAAGCTCTCCCCAACCACTCTTTGTGAGTTGTGCTTACTAGATTGTATATCCTAGTGTTGGGTTGAGAGAGAGATCTTGTGTGAGCAATAGAAAACTGCAGAGAGCATTCCATAGCTTGAGAACTTGTGGTTGAAGTCGAAACAACACTTGAAGCATTTGTTACTCTTGGAGGTTCTTCCTCCTAGACAGCTAGGAGTCATCGGCGAGCTCCCAAGGTGTGGTGAGCAGCGGCAAGTTTGTAAGGGCTTTGATCTTGCCCCCTTGGTGGAAAGGATCAAGTTAGTGAAGTGAGGATTGGTTGCAATAGACCAAGCTCAAGGGACCGAGTTGAAAAAGACTCAAGCCCAATGAGCTCCTCAACAGAGATGTAGGATTCACTTTGGTGGATCTAAACTTCGGGAAACAAATCCTCATCTCATCATTTGGTTTGCCCTTGGTATCTCACCCTCTAGCATTTACTTGATATTTCCGCATCGATCTACTTTGGTGCATTGTTTCTATGTGCAGTGGATTGTTAGAAGTACTTGAAATCATCTGTAGAAGCATCTCACCAACTTTGGTTTATGCTAGACCTCGAGGAGGGAAGAAACTCTAATCTTGTGTGTTCTCTGCTCGGGACCGGTCTGACCGGTCACACCAATCGGTCTGGCCGGTTGGACTCTTATCAGCATGTTCTAAGTGTTAGACCGGTCTGACCAGTCTGCCAAACCGGTCTGACCAGTTTGTGGGCCGGGCGTGCTCCTGCAGAGCAGGTCCTTCCGGGGCGCCACACTGCTCGGAGCGGTTCTGCGCCTCAGCCTCCCGAGCATATTTGTCTGCCAAAGCGAACAACTCGGAGACGGTTTTGACATTGCGTGTCTCGAGCTTGCCCACCAGGCACTTGTTGGTCACACCCTCTGTGAATGCCATGATGACGGTCGAGGGCGTGATGCGCGGGATGGTGTTGCGCATCTGGCTGAAACACTGGATGTACTACCGCAACATTTTGCCTTTGCGCTGCTTGACAGCGAGCAGGTCACCCCTAGTTCCCGGCCGATTGAACGAGCCAGAGAAGTTGGTGACGAACTGCTCGCACAAATCTCCCCGGGAGCCGATAGATTCCTGGTGGAGGTTCATCAACCATGACCTCGTCGTGCCCTTGAGGGCCACGTGAAAGTAGTTGGCCATGAACTGGGGTCCTCCACCCGTGGCTTGAATCGCCGTGGTGTAGATCTGGAGGAACTCCTCAGGATTGATAGTACCGTCATACTTTTCAGGGAGATCCGGCCGGAACTTTGTGGGCTAGTTGACGCGACGCAAGTCGGCGGTGAAAGCCCGGCACCCGGCCCCGTAGGGCCCGATGTCATTGTCCACCAAATCCCCTGGCCCGCGGCTGTCGTGGACGGGTGTCCAGAGGAAGCGTGCTCCTCTCTGGCCTGCTGGCGGCACTATCGTGCTCGCTCGAGGGTGGCTCGAGCATCTTCACTAGCCCTGATTTCCTCAAGTCAGGAGCGTAGGTCGCGCGTCCCGCTGGTGGCCGACCCTGCTGGAGTGGGTGGCCGTGGTGGTCGTTGGGAGCCTCCTCGGGAGAAGCCCTTGGCCGCTATCCGAGAACCCTGAGCCCTCGGTTTGAGGCATGCCTTCTCTACGAGGCTGGCTAGCTCATCTAGCCACCGCTCTTTGGGGGTTCCGTGCTTGGCTCGAACCGGGGGGTGGCGCAGGAATGCTCGGGCCACGACGAGCGCTTCCCCTAGGGAACGCAACCGCAATCGGTCTTAGCAGGCGCCTGGGACGCCTGCCAAACCGCCCGCCGCCAGGCTTCTACCCGGAGTTGGGCGTATCGGATGTCGGCCGATGTGGTGCCCCCAGACGCGGATCTGGCAGCGTCGAGCCAGAGTGGCGCCGTAGCGAACGACGTCGGCAGACGCCCACCGGCTACAGGAGGCGGCGGAACTGGCCTCTCCTCACCGGCGTTCACCGAGGATAGCCCCCGCCGGGGGGCGTGCTCGTCTCCGCACTCGCCATCAGAATGGTCGGAGCGGTTCGCCATTTCTTCAATCGGAGGTTCTTCGTCGAGGATGGAGTTCTCACACGCCAACACCCCCTACCTGGCGTGCCAGCTGACGGTGGGTGAGAACCGCGAGTAGGGGTTCGTGGGAACCCCCATTTAGAGATTCGGCTAGGGATGTAACACGCAGCGAGAACCCAATCGTGAGACAAAGGATTTAGATAGGTTCGGGCCGCTCGGGAGCGTAATACCCTACGTCCTGTGTGTGTGTTGTTCTTATATTTTGCTCAAGTGAGCTTGAAGTGGTTATGTTGTGGGACTTTAGTCTCTCCTTTACATGCTACCCTTATGTCCTATTTATATCCCCTCCCCTAGGTCCAGGGAGAGAGATTTTTACTATCCTTAGGCTTACCGCCCTTGAGTGTGAACGCGGCGCCGAGCGGGAGGGCGCTCCCTGCAAGTGGCGCCGCCCATCTGATGCATCTCTATCTGGTGGGTGATGAATCCGGCCCAGGTGGGGTTGGTCGAGGCCCAATAAATTAAGGTTGCTCGAACCCCAACAGTTCTTAGGCACGCCCACTCGGGAAAAGGCCCAAATCTCCCTAAAAGACTAGTCCAATAGGGGAAGGGTGGCTCTCCCTTTTAAGGTGGCTTCATCCTCCCAAGCTAAGCAAGGTGGGATTATTCAGAGGCTCACACGGTCGTCGCCCAACTACAACTGGGCCACTTGGCCCCTTTTGTTGCGTCTTTGCCAGCGGTTAATCGTGGAGGATGTTCTCATCATTCCCACTCCCTTAACCAAGGGCCCAGCTCTGATACCAAATGATAAATCCGGCCAAGGTGGGGTTGGCCGAGGCCCAATAAATTAAGGTTGCGCGGACCCCAACAGTTCTTAGGCACCCCGGGACCGCCTGGCCGTCGCCCGGGATGCTTGAGAGGCCCACGCGGGCCTTGAGGAGCGACCTTGAGCCACCCCAGGGTCTTCCCCGGACCTCGGGGCCTTCTCGGCGATTTACTTGACGCGACGGGGGGCTCAGTCGATGGGCCCCGCCTACGCCGTCATCCGCCGGGTTGACAAGACGTGGCCATTGAAGAGGGCTCCCCTTGCCCCGGTCAGCGCGTCGTCTAATCGCACGCCTCTCTGTAATCATGTTGTTTTACGAGAAGGCCCGCCACGGCGGGCCCCGCGCCTGCCGAGGGTCGGCGCAGTAAAACACCTCGCCAGGGGTAATTCCTTCTCGACTAAGGAACCACCCTGATGGGTGGGGTCGCCCGAACCCTTACTCTAGCTCAGCACCTTCTAGAGGCCGTCGGGCCGGGCCGGGCTTCGACGTCCAAGGTGGGCCTGCTGGCCCGTTAACCCTTAGTTTTATTGGGTAGAGAGGGGACCCCCGTCCCGTTATGCTGACAACGACATATACATATCCGAAACCTGGCTGATATGGGTGGGGTCAAATGAATGGCTCGGGCTCGGGGAGGAAGAAAGCTGGCTAATATACTGACGAAGCCACGTTAGTACCGGCTGGAGGGTCGAGCCGGTACTAGATCCCTCCATTTAGTACCGGCTGGAGCCACCAGCCGGTGTCAAAGTTCCTCGATGTCATTTAGTACCGGCTGGAGCCTCCAGCCGGTACTAAAGAGGCGCTAGCCGTTGCTACCCGGCGTCGGTGGCGCACTTTAGTACCGGCTGGAGGCACCAGCTGGTACTAAATGGCTCCACGGGCTACTGTTACTACGGTCCGGTACTAAATGCAGGCGTCAGTACCGGCTCAAATTGCAGCCGGTACTGACGCGTGGGACCAATGCTCGATTCTATGGCTGTGATATGTGTATGACGAGATTTTAACGTGCCATGATACAATATTAGTTGTTTGACTGTATTTTATACACGTACCATAATCAGGATGAGTTCATGGCCCAAAGAAAATAATTATGGTTTAAACTAAGGAAGTATCAAGAGTTTTGGGCTGTTTAGTAATTATTTATGTAGCCCATTTATTCTTGAGATAGGCCGGCTAGCATGCATGCACGATAAAAGCCCATGTACGTATTATCTTTGAGTTATGTACCTGTGTATAATGACGTTCAAAAAGGGCTCATAAGGTTCCAGAGTACTCCCGAAAGGATAAAGCTTCAATTCAAATTTGAAATAAGAAGCTGCGAGCGTTCCTCATCCACGGAGCCCGTCCGTGAGAAGCGCTCGCTCCACAACGATGGAGCGGCGGCGCTCGGCTCCCTGGCTTCATCAACTAGCACCCCTAGCTCCTGCCTATAAAAGGAGGCTCTCGTCCCACTCACGGGAGAGGCATCACTTCTTCACCACGCCGGCACCCTGCTGCCATTCACCGCTAACTCCACCAGGCACGCCTGGACGACCTCGCCTCCGTCGTCGCACACGCCGCCATCGACGACCTCGCTGCCGTCGTTGCACGCGCCGCCCTCGTCGACGACCTCGCCGCCGTCGTTGACGACCTCGCCACCGTCCCCGTCGCGCACGCCGCCATCGTCCAGAACCTCGCTCGCCACCTTCGTCGAGGATCTCAACGCCATCAACATCATGACTGCTTCCTCTCATGCATGGTAGGTTTATTTACGTGTTTTGATTATTCAGGCTTATTCCTTTTGCATGGCTGGAGCATACAGATGTACGTGGAGATGGTGCTCGTTTCTTCAGATGGTGCTCGTGTCACGGTCCCAGCTGCATCAGCCAGTACCAAACCGACGCATTCATCAAAGTCGGCCCAGCAACGAAGGTTACGCAGGCCCAACCAAAGATACACGGGCCCAACCTGGACAAGCTGATCGCGTACGGCAACGAAGGACTCCTAGCTTATCTACAAATAGATACCGTTCTTCTTCTTGGAGATTCAGGATGAATGTAACAGGATAGTAATTGGCCGGCTTGCCGGAGAAATTGGACGACGAATCCTTCGTAGTTGTACTGAACCTGTTGCTCTTCCTCGTATATCGAATCATAGTCATCCTATAGCCTAACATCTGGTATCAGATTCGTTTCGATCCTGCAAATCCACCGGCGCGCTGCTGATCGATTTCGTCCTTGGTCCGTTCGTCTCTAGATTTGCTCCGCCGTTGATCCTTGCGACTTCGGCGTCCACGCCCCGCCCACCGACTCCCAGTCGGCAGCGGCCACCGCAAACCGCCGGTTAGCCGTTCCGGCGCCGTCGCCCAGTAAATCCTACCGCGCCGCTTAGGTCTGTAGTTGAGACCAAGTATTCGATCGCCGGAATTCACTCTAGCGGAACCACCAGACTACCTGCTGCGCCCCCAGTACTTTACCCGCGTCCAGACGCAGGCCATGGCGCAAGACAAGCAGATCTCCGATATCGCGAAGTCGCTGGAGAAGATTCAGGCGACGTTGGAGGGGCATACGGCTTCCTTCACTGAGCTGAAGACCTAGAAGCAAGACGTCGATGCCAAGGTAGACGATGTCGATTCCAAGGTCGCTGGTCTCTCTGCATCGGTTGATGATCTGCGCCACAAGATCGACCGGATCATGTTACACCAACAAGATCGCGATCCCGCCTACAAGGTGTTCGACAACGAGCACATCGATTTGACGAAGCCTGGTGCTGCCCATCTGGCACATACCTCTCCGGAGGCGGCTTCAGGGCCTCATGGCCACGGCGATGCAACATCACACCGGGGGTCTGGTTATGGAGTGGTCACCACTCTGCAACCGCCTCCGGTCACAGGTGCGTTCACCACCTCTGATCTGAGTCCCGCTCTTATCCAGTTCCATAATGCTGCTGCTAGTGGTAGATCCGTTGACCCCCAGAGTTGGGCGTCTCTTATGCCTCGTGTGGATTTCCCTCAATTTGATGGTCGCAATCCCAAAATCTGGCAGCGCAAGTGTGAATCCTATTTTGAACTTTATGTTGTTCCTAGTCACATGTGGATTAAGTTAGCCACCCTCAATTTTGTTAACACCGCAGCCTTCTGGTTGCAATCTGTTGATTCCTTGCTTCACAATTGCTCCTGGAAAGCTTTTTGTGCTGCTGTAGTGGACAGGTTTCAGCGAGACCAACATAATTTTCTCCTGAGACAATTTTTTCACATTAAGTAGTTAGGTACTGTTCCTGAATACATTGAACAGTTCGACGAATTGATCCACCAAATTAAAGCTCATGATCCGAATTTTGATGCTTCTTTAGTGAAAAATAGATTCATTGATGGCCTTAAGCATGAGATTAAATCAGTTGTCATGATTCATAAGCCTGTCGACCTCGATTCTGCTAGCTCTTTGGCTTTGTTACAGGAGGAGCTGGTGACCTAAGCAGCACGGATACGGATACGCGTATCGGTATCGGAAGGATACGGATACGCCGATATGTCAATTTCTCAAACAACCCGATACGCGGATACGTTTTAGTTATTTTTTTAATAAATAGATAATATCATAACAATGCATAATAAATTGCAAAATAGATGTTCAAGTTCAACATAGAGACATTTAAGGTCTATTACACTTAGAAAAATATGATAGCAGGTTCTAATTTAGGAAATTAATAAAATGTAGTAGCAAACTAGCAATATAGTACTATAGTAGGATAGGATAGCATCAAGCTTCTTGCTCGTTTTCCTCATTCTCCTCCACACTTTCAATCTCAAGATCACCCAATCCAAATGATACAGCCTGCAACTCAGGCTCATCAATGGAGAAGTCAGCAACTTCAAGAAGACCTACTCCACTAAGGGAATCAAAAGAATCTCCTCCAACATCCCACATCCTTGTCTCTCCTGTCTTGTATGCATCAGTTCTTCTTGACAAATGCCCCAGATTTGAGTGCACAAAGACCAAATCTTCAGCCCGTTCAGGAGTTAATGCATTTCTCTTGACACTATGGATGAAGCTATATGTGCTCCAATTTCTTTCACAGAAAAAATAAGAGGCCGGTTGGCTCAGCAATTTTAAGGCCAAACTCATCAATAGAGGCACAGATTGTTCATGATTTGTCCACCAAGTCATTGGGGAAACAGCCCATCTATCATGTATAGAATCAGGATCATTGAATTCTTCTGAACAACTAGAAAACCTTGAGTATTCTTCCTTTACTTTAGCCAACTCTTCCGGCATGCGAAAGAACTTCTTGAAGCAAGTCATCCTCATTTGTGATACCTCCTTATCCTTGTGGGGAGGTAGTCGGCCAACACCTTCTTCAAGCCACTTGTTGCTGTAAAATCTGCATTTGCCAAATTAGCATTTCAATTAAGAACATGAGCAACTAATTTACTATAGTGTGTAGTGTTACCTTGGATTGAGTGAATGAGCCAAACAATGCAGTGGATTATTGCCTTTTGTCCACCTAGCAATCAATATATCATGAATAACAGAGTAGAGGTCTGAATCCTCATTTGGTTCCTTCCCTTCATACAAATATATCTCTTTCTTCACTTTCTCAATCATTGAATCCCACATCTCATAGACTAAGTGAAGACATGGGGTGTCGGTGTCCGCAATGCGTATCATATCATAGATAGGAGTAGTGATCCTAAGAATGTAATCTACATTCCCCCACCAGACATCACTTAGTATTTTTTCCTTCACATGTTGGGCAGTTGAAGCATCATCTTTGTATATGCTCCATTTGTCACTAATCACCATGTGTTGGAGAGCTACTTTTACCTCAACAAATCGTTTTAGCATACACACAACCGATGCAAATCTTGTTTCAGCAATAGAAAGCAACTTCAAATGGCTAAACTCATTAAACATGGAAAGACGCATGCTATGATTCATTATGAAATTCTTGATCATAGTTGCCTCAACTTTAACATTGTGTATAAATTCTAGTTGTCCCCAAATATGCATATCCTCATCAGTAGGTGTCCTTGGCAATTTAGGTTCACATATATTTTTCATTGCAAGGTTGAGAGTATGCACTACACAAGGTGTCCAAAATATGTTATCATATTCAGCTTCAATTAAAAGACCCGCACCTTTGCAGTTTGCAGCATTATCTGTGATGATTTGTACCATATTTTGTCGACCTACTTCATCAATAATAGCCCTCAACTTCTCAGCAATATATTCTTTTGACTTATATTCTCCATCACAATTGTCAGCCCTCAAAAACATTGGAGCTTTCTCAGAAACAGCAATGAAGTTGATGATTGGCCTCCTCTGAGGATCCGACCAACCGTCACTGCAGATTATGACCCCTTTCTCTGGCCATGTGCTCTTTGTGCTCTCCAATAGAGTCTCTATGTGCCTTCTTTCTTGCTTCAGGAGTGACTCCCTAGCCCTGTTATACCCAGGGATTGTGTAACCTTGCAAATTTCAGCCGCAAGCAAATGCAAAAGCTTCTCTAAAATATGGGTTTCTTAGAAAGTTGAAAGATATCCCTCTAGAATACATTGCTCTAACAATTAAAGCATCCAAGTGCTTGCGGTCTTGCAATGCCCAAGATTTTTCCAACATAGAAGCAGGTCCCCTCTTGTTCTTCTTGTTGTAATTGCTTGTAGAAGGAGCTACAGGCAAAGCAACGGTGCATGTCTTTGCTCTTTCCATCTCCTTGCACCTTTCCACTTCCCTCCTCATCTCACTCAACATTTCATACGAAACCTTCGGACACTTGCTAATCCCCTTCCCTGATTTCTGCAGCAAATGAGCTTCAACTCTAGTGTAGCTACTGCTTTTTTCCATGGGACAATAGTTACATCTCCAAAGAGCATTTCCTCCACCAGCTTTAGGCCTCTCTAGAATGGTGACATGATCCCACAACGGAGCCTTAATATCAGTTGTTTCTCTGGATCCCACACTACCACTAGCAGCAGTACCACTACCACTGCCTGCACTACTCAAATTTGGAGATGCCATTCTGCATAAAATAATTTGCACAACACCTAAAGTTCAATCAAACCATGAAAGTAAAACAAGGAAAATAAGTACTTGAGAAGCCTCGGTCACGCACTGGGGCACTGTGAGGCGGCGGGAGGCAGCGGGAGGCGTCCAGGCGCCGGCGGCCTACTGGAGGCGCCCTCACCCGCGAGGCAGCGCCTGCGGGAGGCGTCGAGGCAGGAGGCGGCGGGAGGTGGCGGGAGGCGTCCAGGCGGGAGGCGGCGGGAGGCATCCAGGCGCCGGCGGCGGGAGGCTTCCAGGCGCCGGCGGCCCGCTGGAGGCGCCCTCACCCGCGAGGCAGCGCCGGCGGGAGGCGGCAGGAGGCGGCGGGAGGCGTCGCGGCGGGAGGCGTCGAGGCGGGAGGCGGCGGGAGGCGTCTAGGCGGCGGGAGGCGTCCAGGCGCCGGCGGCCGGCTGGAGGCGCCCTGACCCGCGAGGTAGCGCCGGCGGGAGGCGTCCAGGCGGGAGGCGTCGAGGCGGAAGGCGGCGGGAGGCGTCTAGGCGCCGGCGGCCGGCTGGAGGCGCCCTCGCCCGCGAGGCAGCGCCGGCAGGAGGCGCCCTCGCCCTGGCGGCTGGGCCGGCCAGAGGGAGGCATCGAGGCGGGAGGCGGCGGACGGCGGGCGGCGGCGCGTCGGGAGGCGGAGGATGGAGGCGGCGGCGCGTCTGTGCGTCTGCGCGTCGGGAGGCGGAGTATGGACGGGATTTCTTGGGCCGGATGGGCCGTATCAGGCCGGATACGTATCTATTCTTTTGTTTCCGGCCCATTTACCACAGGATACGCGGATACGGCCCGGATACGTATCCGGCACGTATCCAGCGCGTATCCGTGTCGGATACGTATCCGACACGGGATACGCAGGTGTGAAGCTGTATCCGTGTTTCACAGCTGGTGACCGATGTTTACAAAAGAGATATCAAGAAGAATGAGGGTAATATGGCTTTCAAACCCTCCCCCAAGCCACAACCAAGTACTCCCTTACAACATCATGCTTCAAGAACACCTCATTATTCAACCCCCGAAGAGAAGCAGCATGTAGAATCCCTGAAGGTGCAGACATTTGAAGAAAAGCTGGCTGCCATCAAAATTTACAGACGTGCTAAAGGTCTGTGTTACAAGTGTGGCATCAAATGGGCTCCAAATCACAAGTGTGCACCAACTGTCTCTTTGCATTTTGTGGAAGAATTATGGCAACTTCTGCAAGAGGATACTGATGACTCCCCCCATGTCGATTATGACTCTGGTGAGGATCTTATGTCCTTATCTCTGCACGCTGTTCATGGTACTGAAGCACCCAAGACCATCAGAGTGATTGGCAATATGTCGGGACAACAACCTATTATCTTACTTGATTCTGGCAGCTCAAGCAGTTTTATCAGTGAGTATATGGCTTCTTTTTGTCCCACCTGGTCACCTCTGTCAGCTCCTGTACAGGTTAAAATAGCAAATGGGTCCTTAATTCTCTGTACTCATGAAGTAAAAGGCTGTGAGTTGTTCATTCAGGGTCATCTTTTCTTAATTGACCTCAAAATATTGCCTCTCAAGTGCTATGACATTATCCTGGGGATGGATTGGCTTGAGTCTTGTAGTCCTATGCATGTTCATTGGTCCCAGAAATGGCTGTCTTTTCTACACAAGAACAAGCAAATTAAAATACAAGGTCTGACTCATGAAATGCAGATAATACAAGAGATTTCTGTGCAACAGCTTGAGAAACTAGAAGATAAGCAAGAGGTGTGGTGTATGCTCGAATTGTTTCTTCTCCAGAAAGATGATACACAGGTTGACACTCCTATTCAAATGCAACATTTGATTCAGAAATTTCAGAGAATATTTGACAAGCCTCAGGGTCTTCCCCCTGAAAGGTCCCATGTTCATACCATTCCTTTTATACCGGGAGCTCAACCATTCAAGCTTAGGCCTTACAGATACAACCCTGCACAGAAGGGGATTGAGAAACAAGTAAAAGAATTGTTAGCTCATGGCATGATCCAGCCTAGCTCGAGTCCATTTGCATCACCTGCCCTTTTAGTCAAAAAGAAGAATGGTGAGTGGCGCCTTTGCCCATTATGGATGAGCTTCTGGATGAACTAGCTGGAGCAGTTTGGTTCACATCCTTGGACCTTAGAGCTGGTTACCATCAAATCTTAGTGGCTGTTGCTGATCAATATAAAACTGCCTTTCAGACCCATAATGGTCATTATGATTATAAGGTCATGCCCTATGGAGTCACTGGAGGTCCTGCAACTTTTCAACATGTCATGAACACGGTGCTGGCTCCTCTGTTGAGAAAATGTGTTGTAGTCTTTATTGATGACATCTTAATTTTCAGTAAGACTTGGGAAGACCATCTTCAGCATGTGCAGGCAGTCTTTGAGCTTCAGCAGCATCAGTTCAAGGTGAAATTATCCAAATGTGCTTTCGCTCAACAACAAATTCACTATTTGGGGCATGTGATCAGTAAAGATGGTGTTGCTACAAATCCTTCTAAGGTTGCTAATGTGCAGAACTTGCCCACACCACTAAGTGTCAAGGATGTGAGGAGTTTCCTAGGTCTAGCTGGTTACTATAGAAAATTTGTTAAGGATTTTGGTATTATCAGCAGTCCTCTCACCAATTTACTAAAAAAAGGGATAGTGTTTTGTTGGACTACTGAACATGAAGAAGCATTCCAAGCAATAAAGAAAGCTCTCAGCTCTGCCCCTGTTTTGCAACTCCCTGATTTCTCAAAGTGTTCATTGTGGAAACTGATGCCTCTGACAAGGGCATAGGGGCTGTTCTGCAACAGGAAGGGCATCCAATTGCATACCTCAGTAAGGCTTTAGGCCCCAAGAATCAGATGCTTTCCACTTATGGAAAAGAGAGTTTGGCAATTCTAATGGCTGTGGAACACTGGAGGTCTTATTTGCAACAAAGAGAGTTTATCCTTAAGACTGATCAGAAAAGTTTGACACATTTAGATGATCAGAGGCTTACTACCCCATGGCAACACAAAGCTCTAACTAAGCTGATGGGGCTTCAATATAAAATCATGTATAAAAAAGGTGTGGAAAATAGAGCAGCAGATGCACTATCTCGAGTCAGTCCTCAAGATCATTTGGACATCTTGGCCTTGTCCTCTACTCAACCTATATGGTTGCAAAATATTATGGACAGCTACACTAGTTACCCTTAAACTAGCAAATTGTTAGCTTCTCTGGCTGTGCAAAATCCAATGGAGCACTACGAGCTTAAGGATGGTATAATCAAATACAAAGGGAAAATTCTGCTGCCACCAGATCAATATATTCAGAGCAAAGTTTTTCATGCTTTACATGCCAGTGCAGTGGGGGGGCATTCTGGTTTCCAAGTAACTTATCACAGAATTAAGAATGTGTTTTGGTGGCCCAAGATGAAAAAGATGATCAAGACATTGGTAGCATCATGTCAAGTCTGTCAACAAGCTAAAAGTGAGAGAGTCAAATACCCAGGATTGTTGCAACCTTTACCTGTACCACAGTTTGCATGGCAGGTGGTATCAATGGATTTCATCGAAGGTTTGCCTTGTTCTCACAACTACAACTGTATTTTGGTGGCTGTCGATAAGTTCTCCAAATATGCTCATTTTTTGCCATTAGCACACCCTTTTACTGCACACAAAGTGGCTATGTTGTATATGGATCATATTTTCAAGCTGCATGGGCTTCCTGACAGAGATAGAGTTTTCACTAGTACTTTCTGGCAAGAGCTTTTTAAAATGGCTGGTACCACACTACAGATGAGTTCGGATTATCACCCTCAAACAGATGGTCAAACGGAGAGAGTTAACCAATGTTTGGAAGGATACTTGAGATGCTTTGTGCATTCTTGTCCTGCTAAGTGGAAGGATTGGCTCCCCCTAGCCGAGTTCTGGTATAATACCAGTTATCATTCAAGTTTGGACAAGACTCCTTTTGAAGTGTTATATGGGCAAAAACCAAGACATTTAGGCATTGATGTGGTTGAGGCGTGTGCTGTCCCTGATTTACAAACCTGGCTCCAAAACAGAAAGTTGATGGTGCAATTGTTGCAGCAACACCTTACTCGGGTGCAACATAGGCAAAAACAACAAGCTGATAAGAACAGATCAGAACGATCTTTTGCTGTTGTCGATCTGGTTTATCTGAAGATTCAGCCATATGTGCAGTCCTCATTGCATAAGCGAGCAAATCACAAGCTATCTTTCAAATATTTTGGGCCATACAAGATCTTGGAGAAGATTGGTTATGTCGCTTACCGTCTGCAATTGCCAGCCTACACTTCTATCCATCCAGTTTTTCATGTATCTCTTCTCAAAAAGGCCGTGGGGGACGATCATCAGGTGAGCGATCAATTACCAGTGCTCTCTGATGCATTGCAGGTGCCGGTCAAGATTCTAGAGCGCCGTATCATGTCCAAGAAAGAGGCGGATGTATCTCAGGTGTTGGTGCAGTGGTCGTCATGGACGCCGTCGCTGTCTACCTGGGAGGACGAAGACGAGCTGCACCGACGGTTCCCTGCTGTCCCCAAGCCGTTTCTAAAGAAGGGGGGGATGTCACGTCCCAGCTGCATCAGCCAGTACCAAACCGACGCATTCATCAAAGTCGGCCCAGCAACGAAGGTTACGCAGGCCCAACCAAAGATACACGGGCCCAACCTGGACAAGCTGATCGCGTACGGCAACGAAGGACTCCTAGCTTATCTACAAATAGATACCGTTCTTCTTGGAGATTCAGGATGAATGTAACAGGATAGTAATTGGCCGGCTTGCCGGAGAAATTGGACGACGAATCCTTCGTAGTTGTACTGAACCTGTTGCTCTTCCTCATATATTGAATCATAGTCATCCTATAGCCTAACAGCTCGTTTCTTCAGCCAGCAGATGGTTCAGCTGTAGTTGCCAGGCGATGGATGAACTCGGCGGCGTTCGTCCAGCGGATACGGCGATAGTTCCGGCGGCAATCCTTTCCGTCTCACTGATCTGGCATTACGGCAAGCGCGTCTTCGTGGCCGGCCGGGGATGATCGGCAGTAGCAAGAGTAGTAGCACGCATCATGGCGGATGCCCAGTACGCCGCCGCAGCGAGATCTCTGACAGACAAGCCCCAGCAAGAACATCTTGAAAATAGGCACGGCGGTGCATGGCAAGGCCAGTGGCCGGCGGCCCGATGATTGTTACTCTGATGATGTTCAGTGGCAAGTAATTTCAGTGACAACGAAGCATGCTGATGGCCGTCAGGCGCATCCCGGCAAGCGCGACGGCATCATGACGACAGCCCACAGCTTCATGTTGTTCTTTGCGGCGGCCGATGGCCAGAGATCCACCAGTGATGGCACGAGCCCTTTTATTTGTTTACCAGCATGAGAATGAGATGAGTGAGCCTGTCACGTACGTGAGCGACATGCCTGAGAAGAAACGCAAGTTAACTAATATTCATGCTACAGGTCCATGCAAATGTGTATACGTAACGTATAAGTGATTTGTTTGATGGGCTGTAAAGTGCCTCATCAGTTATGCCACTGTTTTGGGCCCTCGAGTGTTCACCGCGGCCCTGTGTTGCTGGCAGGTCCAGCTGATGATCATGTGAGCCCTGTCAAGATTATTCGTCTAAGTATACTACAGTCTAGCGTGCAAGTTAGCAGAAGCATATGTTATTAGAGAAGTTAAATGTTGAGCCGATGATCTCAGAAGTTTATTATATTAAGGAGAAACCTTCTAAGTACAGCATGAGCACAAGTCTACTACTAGCGAATTGAACATCCACATGTCCGCACTGTCCAGGCCAGTGAACCATTTGAAATCTTATCTCATCCCTGACCGATGAGGCTGGGATTCCTATTTCCGTGACCGACGAGGCCGGAATTACTTTGTTCGCGACCGACGAGGCCGAACTCTTTTAGGATTTCATTATGGGATCTACACGACGAGGCCGGATACCTTTTGCTAGAGGCCGGCGAGGCTAGTACTTCATCACATTTTATTTTTTGTGCTTATGCATACTTGGAGATGACTCTTACTCTACTCAGAGACGACGACCATTGACATAGTTTAGTCGGAGGTGTTCTGCAGTCTAACGTTGCGGATGTAATTAACCGGAGGCCTTTAGAGGCCACGGGATCCAGAATCCGTACAATCCTCTGGTTGTCAGATGATATTGGGCGCAATCCATTGTATATCACGGGAAATTATACTATGTAAATCTGCAGTGAATGAATAAAAAAGATATTTCCCATACTTGTTCTTTGTACGTTGTTGCACATTTACTTTACTCACTAGTAGGAAAATGGTTTTTGCTAGCGCCTCTTATTTTGGGTGCTGGCGGTTGGTACTGGACGCTGTCAGCACTAATGCTCAGATGGGGCAGATCCTTATGGACCGCCAGCAGTAATTCATTTGCGCTGGCAGTCCACGTAAGCAACCGCCAGGGTAAATGGGTCCAATTTTTACTGGTGGTTGCTTAGGTGGTCCGCAAGTACAAATGAGTTGATGTGGAAATTTAGAAGGATATCCAAGTGCATCGAGCATTGCACCTTCATAACTGATTTCAAGAAGAAAACATTGACAACTATGGTACCACATATGGTTCAAATTCATCAAACATATTTGTGTTGGCGGACGCGTTAAGTGACCCGCCAGCACAAATGGTTAAAAGATTCATAACTGATTTCAAGAAGAAAATATTGACAACTATGGTACCACATATAATTCAAATTCATCAAACATAAATCAAACATATTTATGTTGGCGGACGCTTTAAGTGGCCCGCCAGCACAAATGGTTAAAAGAATAAAAAAACGGGGTGCTCAAGATGGGGCTCGAGCTCGGGCTGTAGGGTTCATAAACAAACAGGTTCACCACTGCGCCATTCAAGTAAGTTCGTTGGGTAACAAACTTTAAACTTATTTGACCTGTAGAAACAATTTCTTGTGGTGGATTTTGCTAGAAGCCGCCAATATGAATGATTTTCAAGAAACACCATGCAAAATCATTTAATTCTTAGAAAATAGTAAATTAGTTTCAAAAAACATGATTTTCAGAATACAACACTCTTATTTGCTATATTAGTTGTTAATAATTAGTTAGAGTGCTTTTCGAGTAGAAGACAAGAGATGAGTGTAAATCTCAAATCTTTCCTTATGGTTTATGAAACTCCTTTAGAGATGTTAGCTTTTTTAAACATGTGCGCATTAACTAATTCAAAATGATCTTAATATTTTTTTTGTTTGATCATTGACCTATTCAAGTTACTCATGCAAAGTTTGAGCTTTTTTCATCAATGACATGATTTAATTTTATTATTTCCATTATCTTGTAAATACTAACAAGTTTTTATCTTAAGATCGACCCTTACTTTTTTGTCCATTTT
The DNA here is from genome assembly GCA_032594955.1 of Panicum miliaceum. Taxonomy (NCBI): domain Eukaryota; kingdom Viridiplantae; phylum Streptophyta; class Magnoliopsida; order Poales; family Poaceae; genus Panicum; species Panicum miliaceum. Next base: position 39,956,645 of record CM064061.1, on the reverse strand, counting down.
CAGTATACAAACTTAAATGGAGATAGATAATGCAAATATGATTTTTTTAAAATTTCTATCTCTTTATCTTCATGCACATGTACCTCACATATGAGTGTAAATCAATTTTAAAGGGAAAATAAATTAATCTCGTGAAAATAATAGATGCCTCTCAAAAATTGCGGATAATTCAATAGAACACACTACTACATGTACCTACTTGTAGAAAATATTTGTATTCATGAAAAACTATTTTGTGTTAAACTTTTGACTCACACACTACAAATCTGAATAAAATGGAAAAGGCCATTGTGCTGGTGGGCCACTTAACACACATTTGTGCTGGCGGGTGCGTTAAGTGGCCCGCCAGCACAAATGGTTCCTCTATATAACGGATGGCGGTCCCGAAAATTTTTCAAGTCTTGGCGCGCAAACGAAACGACGCCACCAGGCTGCCAAAATTTTCCGTCGCACCCGCCGCACCGCTCGCCGTGAACGCCGGGCCGACGCTACCGTCAAGCCGCCTCCCCGCGCCGTGCACGCCGGACCGCCGCTACCGTCGAGCCGCCTCCCCGCGCCATCCACGCCGGAATCGCGAGCCGTTGACCCACCTCCAAGCGCCGCGACCCGAGGAGACGCATCCACGCGCCGCCCCCGCGACGTCGACGCCGGGGACTTCCACGCACCAAGTCGAGCCGCCTCCCTGCACCGCGGCCCGTGGAGCTGCCTGCTCGCGCCGCCCCCGCCCTGTCATCTCCTCAACCTCCACTGCCCTCAACACCGTTTGGAGACGGGCAAGTTCCCTTAATTTGTTGTCTAATTAAATTCAAAATTTTGTATTACGTATTTGGGAATGCTTTGTGTCAATTATAGGGATATAGACATATTTTTAACCAAACATTGCAATTATAGGATTTTGTATGTCTTATTTGCTAATTGTAGGATTTTTTTTATGACTTATGTCTATACATTGTAATTACACGATTTTGTACTATTCTATTTGCAAGTTCGCAATATATATAGAAATTTTTACTTAAATTGTAGGGATATATTTGAATTGAAAAATATAGTAATATAGAGATTTTATTAGCAATCCAAAATACTACAGTATAGAAATTTTACCTATATCAGAGATTATTCGGAAATGAATCAAATATAGGAGTATAGAATTTTTATTCTCTTGGATTTTTACTTAATAGCAATGGAGAACACCGAAAACGTAGAAGATACTGAGGTCGAACACCAATCATCGTCCGCATCCTCGGAATCGTCCGAGGACAGCGGACGAGATCCATATGACTACTCACTACTGCGATACTGACACCTCAGGTGTTTAAATTTCTAAACAAAGTCTCATTAGCATAACAATATGCATAAATAACTAAAAAAAGTTTAAAAAAAATGTATTATAATATGGTTTTGCCTTTATTTTAAAAGTATGTGTATATGTGCTCAAGTAAATGTACTTTACTCGAACAAATTAAATAACTTTCACATAGATGCAAATATGACTACGAAATTGAATAGGCACATCATTAAGGATATAATGAACCAAAGTCTAGTTGAGGCCTAGGGGAGAATATGAAGTTTTGTCCAGAAAATAACGTGTCATCCGAATCAAGCTTTTTGAGTTTTTAAAAATAACTTTTGAACTAGAACTCAAATGAACTTTGGCCTGAAACAAAACTTGTAGAACTTTTCATTTGAACAACTTTCATGTTCAGAGAAATTTGAGCTTCAACACAAAAATACGAGAAAAATATATTTTTTCTTTCCAGCCCCTCACTTTTTCTGTATTCTTGCACATCAGCCCCTAGCCTCACCCTCCCCTGTTTCACCTGCCGCCCACGCCGCCCCAGCTCGCCCAATCGCCCGCCCGCGTCGTTCGCACGCTATGTCGCGCCCCGGTGCACCGCCTTGCTCGCCCAGCGCACGCACGCCACGCGCATGGCGCCATGTGCGGCTCTGGTCGCCGCCCCGCCGCCCCATGGCGTGCCCCAGCCGTGCATTGCTCTCGCCACCGCCGGCCGCGCCCAATGGCGCGCCCCAGCCCTGCCGGCACCCCACTCCTTCCTCTCCCTCGTTGTGCCCCTTTAAAAGCCAAGCCGAGCCCCTGCCCCGCACGCGCCCAGACCACGCCGCACCTCCATTGCCGCCACCAGGACCTCAAAGCCGCGCCCCCACCCTCGGTCTTCCTCCGCCCGAGCCAAGCCTAGGAACGGGTTCCCCTCGACGTCGCGAAGCTCACCGGCTAGCCCCCACCAGCTCTCGCCCGCCAGCCTTGCCGGAACGCCCCCGCCGCTACCGCACACCACCGCCGGCCGCCGCTCGCCGCGGGCGGCCCAGCTCAGGCCATCTCCGCCCCAACCGGGACCTCCCCAAGGTAGCCCATGCCTTCCACTTCCTCCTCCCCCTCGTTCCCCTCACCACCGGCCCCTCCCCTCGCCTGAATCGAGCTCAAGCTTGCCGGCCGGCCGCCAGGGACCACATTGCTTTGATTGCAATCTTCCAAGGGGCCTGCACGCAAGATTCCAGGGACCCCTCTGTAAAAGAAAGTTTTAACCCTAGATTTAAAATCAGTGAACTTGTAAAATTCATATAAAATCGTAGAAAAATTGTAAAAATACAAACTCAACTGTTATGTAATCTTTAGAAGAAAATCTACAACTTTTGTTATATACGTTTCTTCAGTTGCTTGCTAAATCTTGCTCTAAATTAAATGGAATGTTTAATAGACTTTAATTGTACCCACTGTTGTAGACAAAGGTTGAACCTGAATTTTGGACAGTAGTTTAGTTACTTGATGTGTAGTCTAGTGGAAAAAGTTTAGGACCAGAACCCACTTGTAGCTAAACGTTTTTCTAAACTTCGTTTTATGCAATGAAATAATAGAACTAATTTGTAACTGCTGTTATATTATAATTCATGTTGTGAAACTTTTCCAGAGCTGTTATAGTGATGCCTAAATACCACAGAAAAAGTTTAGAACCTTTTTCCTTTCTATAACCTATTTGTATAATTTTATGGTGGGAAAAATGCACTAAATAAAAATAATTAGTTTCTATGCTTGGAAAATGTTTACCTTTTCACTAGGGGATACTTTGGATTAGTTTATGCTGTATAAAAAGTTTCATACACAGAAACATTGTAGAACATCCTGTAGAAATTAATCTTTATTAACATAAGTGTAGCTTGTCCTATTTATTATGCTTTGTATCATGCACAATAAAATCTGAAAAATTTACAGTAACATATATGTGGATAGGTTAACCCCCTGTAAAATTTTTGGCATCAACACTTGCATGGTGCATCCTGTATAAAAATAACTAGGTTCTAGTAGTAGCTGTGTATTATATTTTTCTAAATTATGCAACTTAATACTCTATTTTACTTGTGCATTAAGTTTATAGGAGTTAGATGAAAACTTAGTTGCATGATCCTAGGTACCCATGCTCTGAACACTAGATGTAAGCTTCGATAGAATGCTATGCTAATAGGACTCGGTAAAAGTCGAGTGATTTTCTATCACTCGCGAGAATATAGGAGTTGAATGTTTACTACATGCTGCAATCATAAGGTCGACGGACGAGGCTATGGTGCGATGTTCAAGTTGATGATTGATGTCCCGTCTGTTTAGTGGAAAATGCTAAGGCCGCAGTGCGTGGTAGTGGTGGTTAAGTCTTTGAACGTACTAACCACATGCCGAGAATATGGTAATCGGTAAGCTTAAGTACCTAATCGGACCGGCAAGTGGACAGCATCCCACCCTCTCAACTTTGGTTCCATGCGCGCACATGGTGGGTACAGAGCCGGGCTCTGTAGTCTCGGATGGTGGCCCTGATCCACAACTCGGGAAGAAAAGGGAAAGGTTGCACGTGTGACCCTGGGAGTAACCACGTGACGTGTGTTTAGGTTTCCCTTGCAAGGTTAAGAAATTCGATTCGAATCGTCCGTTTCTCACGGTTATTGAGACTTCTTGACCCTTTTACCACATAGAGTAAGAAATGGAATAATGATGATGATTAATCTTGTTGGATGCAAATTAATTCTTTCACCATGTATGATATTGGATAGTTGCTTACTAAGAATGGATAAAGAAATCTAGAACCTGGAGCTAAAATATGAAAGTAAGGACCTACTTGTATATGCTTTTCGGCAAAACAAACCCCTCAAGCCAAAAGCCTTGCATGTCTAGGAGTCGGCTAAGTATTTTCCACTAGTCGGGTAAGCCTTACTGAGTATTAGTATACTAAGCCTTGCTTGTGGCTTATTTTCAGGTGATACTTTGGAGGACATGTGTGACAACCCTGGTAAATTACATTTCTAAAATCAATGTCATTAGCCTAACCCTATGCTTAGCCAACTAATAAAAGGGTGAAAAGAATTAGGACGCGTTCAGTTGAAATTCAGATTGAATTTGGGCACATTTGGTTACTTTTGAAATTTTAAATTAACTTTCAAACCATAAGCCAAATGAGATGTTGCCAGAAACCAAACTTGTAGAACTTTTTATTCTGGACAACTTTTGTGTTCAAAAGTTTTTGAAATTCAAATTAGAAAGAGGAGAAAATGCCCTGTTTGCACCCAGCCCCCTAAAACTTTTCGAATTCTTGCATTCAGGCCCCTCACGCTCCCTCCCTCTCCCCTCCCCGCCCGACCGCCGCGCGCCAGGTGGCCGGCGACGCCTGACCGGCGCGAGGCGCCAGGCCAGTGGCCGCGGCGCCACTCCCCCACGCCCGGCTTTGCCCCCTCCCCACGCCGCGCTGCCCAGTACACGCCCGCGCGTGCGCACGCCGCTGCCGCGCCCCGCCTCGCCGCCCGTCGCGCCCAACCGCCGCACCCCGCCGTGCCACCCCGGCTCCCGCGCCCCGCCCGTCGCTGCGTCTGCCCTCCGCCCGAGCCGCTGCAGCAGCTGCTCCCCCACTCCGCGCGCCACACTATCTCCTCTCTGCCACGCCACATCTCCGGCCGCCAGTAGCTCGCGCCCGCCCGCCGCACGCCGCGCCGGCGCCCTGCTGCCGCCCGCCATGGCCAGTGCACGCCGTGCCGTGCCTCCGCCCCGCGCGTCGCCCAGGCCCTCCACACCCCCTCCTGCCCCTATAAAAGCCGCGCCCCGGCCGCCCGCGCGAGCCCCAGCAACCAGAACGCCCCGCCGTCGCCATTGCCGCCGCCGAGCGCCGCCCGCCCGTGGACAGCCCTCCACCGCCGCCCCCTGCCCAAATTGAGCCTCCAGCCACCACTACATCACCCCACTGAAGCTCGCCGACCCACCCAACGCCGCCCAGGACCACCGGAGCGCCGCCGCCCGCACTGTCACCACCGCCGCCGCCCCTGCTCGCCGTGGGCAGCTCGACCCCGACCTCCTCCGTCCAAGCCAAGCCCCTGAGCAGCTTCCCCACGCGCCACTGAAGCTCGCTGACCGGACCAGGCCACCCCAAGCCCGCCGGAGCACCGCCGTCGACGCGCACCACCGCCGCCGCCGCCTCTGCTCCAACACCGGCGAGCTATTCCCGGCCGTGCCCCACCTGAACAACACCCCCACGAGGTAGCCCTCGCACCCCTGAACCTTCCCCGACCCTCACCCCTCGCCGCCGGCGAGCCCCTCGCCGGAATTTCAGCCGGCCGCCGTACCCGAGCCGCCCGAGGACCCAATTGCAAGAATTTAAATCTTTAGAAGGGTCTGCACGTAAGATTCAAGGACCCAGTTGTAAAAGAAAGTTTCAAATCTAGATTCAAATTCAGTGAACTTGTAAAATTCGTATAAAAACGTAGAAAATTCAGAAAAATGCAAACTCAACTGTTCTGGAATCCTTAGAATAAACGCTACAACTTTTGTTACAAAAAGTTTCTCAGATTCTCCACATATTTTGCTCTACCTTAAATGGAAGCTTTAATGAACTTATTTTGTACCTGCTGTTGTAGATCAATGCTGACCCTAAATATTGGACAGTGAGTTAGTTGCTTGATGTTTAGGACTGTGTAAAAAGATCAGGCCCAAATTCCATCTCTAGCTGCACTGTTTATTAAACTTAGTTTCATACCATGATTAGGTAGAATCTTTTTATCCCTGCAGTTAGGTTATGAATCACCTAATGAAACTTTTTTTGTACTGGTGTAATAGTACCTAGATGCCAGAGAAAAATTGGGAGAATTTATATCTCACAGGAACCTAATTATTTGATTTATGTGCTAATAACATACATTAAATCAAGAAACTAGTATCTTAGCTTGGAAAATTCTCAAATTTTTACTAGGAGATACACTGAGGTAGAGGTTGCTGTGTAAAAAGTTTCATAGACAAAAACCCTATGTAGGGTCCCGTAAAAAATGAATCCTTGAATAACCTAGGAAAGTAATGTCATATTTTCTATGCTCTGAATACTGCATCATAAATCCTACAAAAATTACAATAGCTCCTGCATGCTTAAATGAACGCTCTGTGAAAATCTTAGACTCAGTTGTTGCACCATTTGTCCTGTACAAAAAGAACAAAGATCTAACAGCAACTATGTAATACATTTTTCATAATTAATCTGCTACATGAAATTGTCTGAAAATTTTACAGTAAGCACATCTTTCCCTGATGTGCCTAAATCCAAAGTTTCATGACCAGAAACTATGCACTGTAGTAATTACACTTAAATCGTGTCGTTTACCATCACCACTGCTTAAACTTGTGCATTCATGTAGAATCGACGACTCTCGCCGACGGAACTTACGAGCTGGTGCCCGCGTCTGAGAGTGAGCAGCGTGAAGCTCAAGTAAATCTAACTGAAGCTCTTGAAGACCCGAGCCCAAGTTCGGAAGAGCCCCAAGCGAACTGCGAAGGCAAGCCCTGGAGCATAACCCATTTCTTTCCGAAATTATGCAACTCATTACTCTCTGCTTGTGCATTAAGTTTATAGGAGTTGAATGAAAACTTAGTTGCATGATGTTAGGAACCCATGCTTGAAAACTAGACGTAAGGTTCGATAGAATGCTGTGCTAATAGGACTCCGGTAAAAGCCGAGTGATTTCCTGTCACTCGCGAGAAATTAGGAGTTGAATGTTTACTACACGCTGCAATCATAAGGACACGGACGGGCTATGGAACGATGGTTACGATTGAGGCCCGTCTGTCTAGTGAAAAATGCTAAGGCCGTAGGGTGTGGTAGTGATGGTTTAGTCTTTGAACGTACTAAACACATGCCGAGATTATGGGAATCGGTAAGCTTAAGTACCTGATTGGCCTGGCAAGGGGACGGCATCCTACCCTTTGAACTTCGGTCCCATGTGCATATGGCGAGTGCAGAGAGTGGTCACGACCCGGTGCCGAACTGTGGCGTGGGGTTCTTGTACTCTCGGAGGGTAGCCCCGATCCACGACCCGGAAAGAAAGGGGAGAAGTTGCACGTGTGACTCTAGGGAGTAACCACGTGACGTGTGTTTAGGTTTCCCTTGCAAGGTTAAGAAATTCGATTCGAATCGTCCGTTTCTCACGGCTATTGAGACTGCTTAACCATTTTTACCCACAGAGTAAGAAGAGGAACAATGAGGATGAATGAACTGGTTGGATGAAAATTTAATGCTTCACCATGTATGCTTTTGGATAGCTGCTTATCTAGAATGGTTAACGGAACTAGAATCTTGAGCTAAAAGTTGAAAGTAAGGACCCACTTGTAGAAGCTTTCGGCAAAACAAACCCCTGAGCCAAAAGCCTTGCATATCTATAGTCGGTGGAGTAGATTCCACTACTCGGGTAAGTCTTGCTGAGTATTAGTATACTCAGCCTTGCTTGTGGCTCGTTTTCAGGTGAGACCTTCGAAGATATGATTGCTAGCTTGACTTGGCCCTGCACTCTTCCCCCTGGTTGGTCGGTGGAATGGGATACGCCCCCGTCCAACGGAGATAATGCCGAGTGATGTCTCGTACGGGCTTCATCGAGACATCCTGTATCGTTGAGTAGCTTTCGTTGTTTGTATTTTCCGCTGCAACTTAAACTCTGAAGAACTTCTTAGTATGATCATTGAAGTACTTGGTTTCTAAACTCAAAACTTGGTCTGTAATATTTACTTATGCTAATGTTGTAATATTTGCTGGAATGTGGTATTCTCTGGGCTCATCGTCGCATGAGCGTTTGTATGTATGGCATTCGATCCGCTCTACCGTGGTTGTATCGGGAGGTTATACCCGACAGACCAGTGGATTACTCCGTTTGAAGTGTGAGGTTAACCGAGATTGCCTTAATGGTGATGGTTAATACACTTGAGCCGGATTAATTCAGCTGGTTCTGCCATAACATGATCGCTAGTTTGACTTGGCCGTGGAATGGGATGCGTCCCCGGCCAATGATACTCTTCCTCCTGGTTGGTCGGTGGAATGGGATGCGTCCCCGGCCAATGATACTCTTCCTCCTGGTTGGTCGGTGGAATGGGATGCGTCCCCGGCCAATGATGATAATGCCGAGTGATGTCTCGTATGGGCTTCGTCGAGACATCATGTATCGTCGAGTAGTTTATCATTGATTTTCCGCTGCATTGAACTCTGAAGAACTCAATTACTTTGAACTCTGAAGTACCTTATTTTACGAATTCGAACTCAGTTGTAATAATAATTTATGATGAACCCTGTGATGTAAAATTTGTGGAATATTGTATCCTCTGGGCTCACCTTCGTGTGAGTACTTTGTATGTGTGGTTTCGATTGGCAAAACCGTGGTTGTATCGGGAGGTTACCCGACAGACCAGTGGATTACTCCGTTTGAAGTGCGAGTTAGCTTCGATTGCCCTTGTGGTGATGGTTAGCGCACTTGAGCCGGATTAATTCAAGTAGTTCTACCACAGATACCCTAATCGATGGTGACCAAGTTTTTGGGCTAAGTTGCAAGAAAGCTTCCAATTCCCTGAAGGGCAAGCTGACATGGCCAAGAAGTTTGCAATGAGCCTCCTAGGAAAATGCTTCCGTACTTCGAGGCCTGTACTGAATACAGACTATATCCAGCAAGGGAAGGATGCAAGGGTAGATTATGGAAGAATTCCCGCCGATGTTTGGAATGCATTTTGTGGAACAGAAGAACAGTGCAGAGGCCAAAGCTTTGAGTGCACAAATGGTAGAGAAGGCTTTGGAAAATGCTAAGAATCCGCATCACCTGGGATCCGATGGATATGCACCAAAGATCCCTAAATGGAGTAAGGAAGAAGAAGAAAGGAGGATTGCTGGTTTACCAGATGCATTGGAGGGCTTGGATGAGCGTAGCAGGAACTGGGCCCTAGCTCGACAACCTATCCAAACACCCGAGGGGGTTACATTCAGAAATCCAACAACCACTGAGATTTACAACAGGCTTCAACAAACCGTCGAACAACAAAGGCTTGGTCTTTTCAAGCCCGATCAAGAGAAGGACCAGCTTACCGCGGCGATTGGTACACCGGACCACACTGGCTGTGTCCGTGGGCTGTCTTCAACAATTGGTTGGACTAAAGGCTTTGAGAAGGATACAGGAAGCTACAAGAAGCGTGACTGTTACAAGCAGGCTCTGCTAACGGAGGCAAAGGTTAACGAAATCGCCATGCAATCTTTTGTTGAACTTTTGCAAAACACGCAAAGCGATTGCGTAGCACGCACATCGGAGTCCGCAATAATACTTATTCCAAGCAGTGTTGGCTCCATGGCAACAGAGAAGTTCCCCGTTGATGACATCCAAGTGGATACACCTTGCAGGCTTGTCGAGCCATATGGGAGGAACCGTAACAAGGTTCGTGATGTTGCAACTGGGATGGCAATGCCAGGCCGCATGTTGCATTGTACACCAATTCCGCCTGAATACGCCAAGGTACAAGTGGTAACGCTACTAGATAATCACTTGAATGACGAGTTAGACATCCCCACAGGTGAGATTCAGATTCTGGGAGATGCGATCAACCAGTTCATCCTGTGGCATCGATGAGACATCATCCTCACCGTTCCACCGCAAATCCAATCCAATAGCCATCAACATGATCATTGCCTCCGGTGATAGAAGAGCCGCAACAAAAGAAAAATGAAGGTAGGACCAACATGATAGGAGAGCCGCAGCAAGACCAAAATGATGATTGGGTTAATGACCTGCTTGCACAAGAAGCGTTACAGTTTGCTGAATCACCACCTTTGTCACCATCACTGGCAATAAGTTCATCACCCAATAGGTCAGAAAAAGCTCCTTCACCTCCAAAACAAAATACATCCAAATCGGCAGACATGGGTGTATGAACATGTGTTCCCCGCATGATTCAAACATATGAAAAGGAGCCATCAGCAATAGTTGACCAATTCTTAGGAGCAATGAAGAGGAGTTCAACCCGCAAAGTGTCGGCGAAAGCTAGCAATGCTAGCAACATTTCAGATAGGTCATCAGATTTTTGGGCTACAGATGAATGTCCAACCGACTAAGAACATGGGAAGCCTTTCCTTCATGAATGGGAACTACTCGAAGGACGCTAGGAAATGAGAAAGTTTCATACATGGCTGATGAGGGCAATGAAGTTGGGTCCTCGAGGGATCATGACGAAAAACCCAAGGAAATGCTTTGGTATGATGTAGAGGCCCATCTATATTGAATTTGAAGACTTACACGCTATGTACCGTCGAAAAAGACTAGACGTACAACTCATTTGCTTATGGTGCTTGTAAGTACTTCTTCACCACGAGTTCTTCTAGTGCTTACGTATTGAAAAAAATAATTTAGTGCGCCTTCCATGAATTGTCTTGATGCAGAATGCAATTTGAGGATGAAAGAAAGACGAACAAGTACTCAGTTCCATATTGCAACCCTCAGATCATCGCACAGTCCGAACACTGCTTAAGGCTTATTAAAGACGATAATGATAAAATTGAGTCCGCAACAACCGAAGAGGAAAAAGAAAATATCAAAAGAGAAGCGCACAATAGACGAAAGAATACGGTGGCGATCTATATTTCACGGATCATTAGGAAATGGAAGAATAAAAATTACATCCAGTGTCCTTATGGATTTGAGCAAGTTTTTTTTTAAGACCTATACAGACTTTATATTATATACTTTGTAGCTATATATAGTATGAATCATATACGTTCATATTTTGTAGCGACCACTGGATCTTAATCACAATCCAACCGAAGAGGGGTGTTGTGGTGGTCTTGGACTCAGCCGACTACCCACATGAGAAGTATGAAGAGTTCATTGAAATCCTTCACAAGTAAGTCACATAATGCCTTTATATGCTTTTTAATAGAAAACACACATAAAAATTTAAACAAGTTTTTTATACGTGCTTTGAACAACGCATACCGATTTAGCATGCTTAACGGGGGCCACATCTGGAAGAAGGACCTCAGCATTTGAGAATAATATATCACAAATGGGTTAGTGCCTATTCCCGTATGTTTACTTTTTATTATGTTACTAATAGCAAATTTATTACACATGACAACACTTTTATTTTATTTTATGTAGTGTCACAAACAACCTAAGGGCAACGAGTGCAGATTCATGTGCCGATATTGATGACATTTGTGCCGACATGTGCAGATTCATTCACCACGAGGTGTGTCATGAGAGAGGGTTGTACTATAACGATGAAGACGGCAATGAGTTGGCTGAAGACAAGTTTCGTGAACTTCGCGTAGATAGGGCTACATGCATGAAACGATCATATTGTATATGCTACATTGTAATGTGAAACATGAACACATCTAGTTGTGTAATACATTTTCGTATATGTATGTATGTATGTATATATATATATATTAATATATTATATTAATTATAATAGTAATTAATTATTATATAAATTAACTAATTATGTAAATATGAAAATAACTATAGCTCAACTGTATTTGCAAAAACCGAAATATATTTAATAAAATTGGCGGGAAATTTAAATTTGAAATTTGTCAGGAAATTTAAATTTGAAATTTGGCGGGAACATTTAAGAATTTAAAAACCTGACGCGGACAGTGAAGATTTATGCTGACGCATATTGAGCTATTTGTGCTGATACTCTACAACCGCCGTCACAGATGTTAGCCCGCTAGCACAAGTTCATCTGCACTGACGATCAGGAACCGCCAGGAGCAATCAACATTTGTGCTGGCAGCAAGTTCCTGGCGGGCTCTAGCCCGCCAGCACGAAGCCAATTTGACCGTCAGCACAGACTATTTTTTACTGGTGACTTTTGTATACGGATGTATACTGGCACGCCTACGCAACTTAGTACTTAGTACGACCAGTAGCCCCGGAAAGCTCCTCGGGGGAGCGTTCCCTCCGCGAAACAATATCGTAATGTCTAGCACGCTGAGCGGCCACCCACCCGCCACCAGTGGGTTCCTTTCCGTATCCATGCATGCTAGACGGGCCTGGCAATACCATTTCCCAGCTACAACTTTCTTTCAGGCCTAGAAACTATGGCAGTGAGTGACACCCTAGAAGTTGTTAGTCCTCACAAAAAGGTACGTGAAAGAGCATCTTCATCACTGCCAAAAGCATAGAGCTGATGAGTTTGTAACTGCACTTTGTTCTTCCCTCTCTACAAATTAAACTAAAGCAGCATCAGATGCAAGGGGTGAGGCCAAAGGCTGGCACACATTCTCCTGCCCTGCACTTTCCGCTTTTCTTGCTCCTGCAGCCCAATCCAGATCAACGATGCCATCCTTGCACGTCCCCACACTCCAAGAATATAACCCCCCCGGAGCAGGCCCGGCTTACACACTGTGATGTATTGTATATAACCGCATGGGATCAACCCTTGTTTGCATCTTCATCACGAAGGATAATACTAAGCCAGGAGCCAAGTAGCACCCGGCCAGTTCCTGCTCCGGCCAGTTGCTTGATCGGTCCGATGCAAATGCCTTTCTGTTGGGACCGATGCCCAGCGCCGGCACCTGAGAACCACATCGCCATCAATGGAACGGTGGTCGTCTCCTGCCACTTTGGCCTGTCGGTGCCGGGGAAGACCACGACGCTTCGCCTCTACAGCAGCACGCAGATCGACCACAGTACGTTGTCTTGTTGTTGCTACTTTCTATCAGTAATGAGTATTCAGTGCCAGGGCCTCTGACTCACACTCGTGTCTGGAATTTTGATGGTGTCCAACTGCAGACACGGGGAAGGGAAGGCTGAGCGTGGAGGCGCCACTGCGGGGCGGCAAGAAGACCAAGCACGGCCCCGGGAAGACGAGCACCATGACGTACCAAGTGACACTCTTCGTCGACATCGAGTTCGGCACGCCGGGGGCCATCGTCGTCAAGAACGGCCTCAAGAACGACCAGTTCTTCCTCCGTTACGTGCACCTGGAGTTGGCCGAGGACCGGAGCATCCACTTTGAGTGCAACTCCTGGGTCTACCCCTACAAGAAGACCAACTCCGACCGCGTATTCTTCATCAACACGGTCAGAATCGACCTTAATTACTATTTTTTTAAGCTTGTAGAATTGCTACACGTATCCGAACTATACACTACTATACATTCATTAGTCGCGTTCGAGTTAAAATAATATATGAAAATAAGTAAATATCAATGCCAATTATGTAATTCTTTATCAACACGGTCAGAATGGACCTTAATTAGCTTCCGGTGCATATTTAATTTGCAACAAGAAACTGAAATCATGGATGATACGATGGCAGAGCTACCTGCCGGACAAGACGCCGGAGGCACTGCAGCTGCTGAGGGAGGAGGAGCTGAGGAGCCTGAGAGGGAACGGCCGCGGGGAGCGCAAGGACTGGGAGCGCATCTACGACTACGACTACTACAACGATCTCGGCAACCCCGACAAGGAGGATCACATCCGGCCGGTTCTCGGCGGCACCGCCACATACCCCTACCCACGCCGCTGCCGCACCGGCCGCGCCCTCTTCAAGAAAGGTACTTAACACCACCACTCCATTGATTGATCGACGGCATAAGAGCAAGCTTTCCACCGGCAAACTCACAACTTATTGTTGCAACGACGATATGATGTATGTAACTGAACTGAAGACGGCATGACTGAGACGCGCAAGCACATGATCAATCTGGACTTCTATATCCCCCCGGACGAGCGGTTCAACCCGACGAAGCTGGCGGAGGTGCTGACGCTGGCGGTGCAGGCTGTGACGCATTTCGTGATCCCGGAGTCCAGGGCTCTGTCCCAGGGCAACATTAACAGCTTCAAGTCCTTTGATCAGCTGAGGAGGGACATGTACAGCAAGCCTCAGCAGCCTGTCGTGGAGGGCGTCGTGATGGACAAGCTCAAGACCTCGGTGCCATCGCACAAGACCTACAAGCAGGTGTCCAAGATGGTCAAGGAGACGCCGGTCAAGTTCCCAATCCCTCAAGTCATTGAGGGTAATTGACTTCACACACTTTGGCCGTGGCTGAAATGGCATGCTGACATTAAGAAAATGTTATATTTTACCTTGAATGAATCTGATGTTTTGATACATCTTTGATGCATGGTACAGATGATCAAGAGGCATGGAGGACCGACGAAGAGTTCGCGAGGGAGATGCTTGCAGGGCTCAACCCGGTTGTGATCAAGAGATTAGATGTAAACGAAAGCAACAGCAATCCCTCTTTATTTTTGGAAATTGTTCACATGCATAACTGAAAGTGAATGATGGTAACTTTTATATCACATCTTCTACATACACCAGGTGTTCCCACCAGTTAGCAGCGGAGGGAAGAAGAGCTCGATTACTGCTGCTCATATCGAGGGTCAGCTTGAAGGACGAACTGTCGAAAAGGTCATTGTAATTCCCTTCCTCAAAAAAATGCAGGGAACCATCTTCTTCATGTCATTCTTTAGGGAATATAAATTGAAATTTACGCTCCTTTTCTATTGTGCGTGCAAAAGGAGCTACAGCTTCACACAGTACTTCAGTGAATTTTGTCAATTGGATTGGAACTTATATTACTTGTATGACGTGTTAGAAATTCATGCTGATGCAGGCAATAGAACAGAATAGGCTATTTATTCTGGACCACCATGACTATCTGATGCCGTACCTGAGGCGCATCAACATGTTGGGGGTGTGCATCTACGCATCGCGCACGCTGCTGTTCTTGAAGGACGATAGCACCTTGAAGCCTGTGTTGATAGAGCTGAGCCTTCCTAGTGACGGTGGGGGTGATGATGAGATCAGCAGGATCTTCCTCCCTGCAAGCGATGGGATTGATGCACATCTGTGGCAGCTTGCTAAAGCCCATGTTTCTGTCAATGATTCAGGCTACCATCAGCTCATTAGCCACTGGTGAGTGAGACTATGTGGTTGTTTAAGTATCTTATAACATATTACAATCAATAATCTTCATGTTACAATCTTACAATCGACAGGCTGTTCACTCATGCGACAGTGGAACCGTTCATCATCGCGACAAAGAGGCAGCTGAGCGCTATGCACCCGGTCAACAAGCTCTTGGAACCACATTTCAAGGACAATATGCAGATCAACACCTTGGCCAGGAGCATCCTCCTGAGTGCTGGAGGCATCCTTGAGAGGACAATGTACCCGGGGAAGTACGCCATGGAGATGTCGTCGGCTATCTACTCAGAATGGAGGTTCACTGAGCAGTCCCTGCCAAATGAACTCATCAAGAGGTAGAAAAACATCGATTTCCTTGTTATGCAAATATAATGCAAAATTGTTCATTGGTATATATGTACCTGCAGGGGGGTGGCGTCCAAGGATCCCAGCGGGGGCGTGACCCTGCACATTGAGGACTACCCCTACGCCGTGGACGGCCTGGACGTGTGGCGCGCCATCGAGGGGTGGGTGCAGAGCTACTGCGCGCACTTCTACCACTCGGATACGGCGGTGGTTGGGGACAAGGAGCTGCAGGCGTGGTGGGACGACGTCCGTCTCGTGGGCCACGGCGACCGGCAGCACGACCCGGCCTGCTGGCTTAAGCTGGACACCGTGGCGCACCTCGCCGAGACGCTGTCGACGCTCATCTGGATCGCATCCGCTCTGCACGCCGCCGTCAACTTTGGCCAGTACGGGTACGCGGGGTTCATGCCGAACCGTCCCACCCGGTGCCGGCGGTTCGTGCCACTGCCAGGGTCACCGGAGATGGTGCAGCTGGAGACCGACCCGGAGAAGTTCTTCCTGGAGATGGTTCCCAACCGGTTCACCACCACGCTAGGGCTGGCCCTCATTGAGGTGCTGTCCAACCACACCTCTGACGAGCTGTACCTGGGCCAGCGCGCGACGTCGTCGTGGACGGACGACGGCGAGGTGCTACAGCTGCTGGACAGGTTCCGGGAGGAGCTCCGCCGGGTGGAGAAGCGGGTGGCGGAGAGGAACAGAGATCCTCGGCTCAAGAACCGGAGGGGCCCGGCCAAGGTACCGTACATGCTGCTGTTCCCCGACGTCGGCAACATCGGCGGCAAAGAGAAGGGGATCACCGGCAAAGGGATACCCAACAGCGTCTCCATATGATCCAGCCGGATTATGTACTATGTGTGAATATTTCTTGCTTTTGGTTGCTTGTCATTTTATTTTGTTGGAGAGGATGTGATTACTACCATTGCGCTGGTTTCAGCGTGAGCATATTGATCGTGTAAGTATGTGATGGATTCATTTGTTGGGTCTCAAATCTGAGTCATGTAATATTGTCATGTCACTTGATATAGTTACTCTGAGGTGGAGGAGATGAGGGTAGAGCAACGCGGGAGCTGCTATATATGCGTCACGCCAGCGACATAATCGGGATGGTTAAAAGACACTACCGTTTGCTCGCAATTGATATAGTTACAATGCTTGAACTGAGCTTGCAATCAAGTTTCTAGATGCAAGATAACCTGAATTTACTTTGATATGTCCAGCAGTGTGCCATCTGCTTCTGAATTATATCAATTGATTTGTATTACCTTATTGTACCATATAGCTACTGTAATTTTAGACCTTTAGTACCGGCTTCCATCACTGCAGTTTATAACATGCCGATTCATGTGGTAAACTGCAAGTAGTCATATTGGTTTCTAGCTGCTAAGGAAAATGCCACAGTGTGTACCAATGCAAAGTTGTTGCTAAGAAATTCCTAGCTTCCTTATATTTGCAAGGCCAGTTTGTCCAATTATTTTTTATTGGCCTGACACTCGGCACTTCCATCTAATTAGTATTGCCACTGCCACACCAATATAGCTACTTATACTGACATTTCCATTTGTGTATATCTGTGGCAGTGATGTATTTCCTTCCCCATTATCCTTGCTCAGGTTTACACAATTCCATTCTTTGAGGAACGCTATAGCACTTGGTTTCTTACATTAAATTTGTTTGTAAGGTGTTACTTCAATAGAGGCGCATTTGGTAAGTCCTCCAGTTGGTTATATGTGGTTCCGAATTTATTTTGTTGCAAATTCTGTCCAACATCCTTCTCTGATTGTATTGCCCTGCTTGACTTAAGAAATGATCTCTAGATATAAACTTTATGTCACTTAAGAGGTTTCTCATGCTTACTATTACACTTGAATTACATACCTATGAAACACGCTGTGCTCAAGGGCATAAGAGAAATGCAATATATTGCCATGGAAGAACAATTGAAAACTTGAGATTCATGGCATTTTTTTGTTTTAGAATGCGAGCTCTGGATCAATCCAGTTGTGTTTTTTGTGAGAGGGTGTAAGAAAAGATACCATGGAGGAAATTGTGTTGTATCTAGGAGATAATATTAGGTAGCAACCGTTGTCAGCGATGAAAGTCCAGTATTTGTATGATTTCTTCATGTGATCTCACTGCAGCCACCAAGACAGACAATATTTATCTACTTTTTGCAATTTCATAAACATATGGACATCAGGTAGTCAGAGCAGTGGAACCAACCCGAATTCTAATCTTGGAGTTAGGAAGAAGACAACTCCATAGCAATCATCCAGGTCATTCTGTTAATATTCTTGGTCCTCTTTAATGCACCTCATCTTCTCTTACAGCATAGTCAACAAACATCTCCACCTAATTAAATTAGTTAATGAGAAACCTGAGTAAACTTTATAGAAGTGCAATATAGGATGTTAATGTCCTGTTTTGAGTACATTCACACTTAACCATTCTTAAGGTTT
Organism: Panicum miliaceum; assembly: GCA_032594955.1. Lineage (NCBI taxonomy): Eukaryota > Viridiplantae > Streptophyta > Magnoliopsida > Poales > Poaceae > Panicum > Panicum miliaceum. The sequence goes on along the minus strand of CM064061.1, from coordinate 39,938,628 downwards.
TGAGTTATGCAGTTCGAAAACAGCTACACATTATTGTGGTGCTCGAACCACTGGCTTGCTTCATAATGTATTTAAGATAGCTCCATACGGATTTCATGGTAGTGCTTAAGTAGGGTTGTGCATAGGTTTGCAAGCAAAGTCTATTAAGACTTAAAAGAGGAGAAAAATATTAAGACAGACACAAATTTTGCGTGTATACAGGTTAAAATTCAGTTTATTGAGCTTCCTAGGTAGAATTTATTTCTTTTTAAATAAATTCTTGCTATACTTTATAAGACATTGTACTAGAAGTATTTTATCTAAAGATGAAGTTTGCGTTTTGAAGACAAGTATTACTGAAGTATATACTGGTGATAGCTTAAGCTCCTAAAATAAGCCGATGGACAAATGGAAGTGTTAAAACTAGATGCATTCTTCTCACAGGTAATTGCAAGCCCTTCTTATATCCATTCCCCTATCAGAAGCATCACCCTGGCAGATACTTTTTATAAATGTTTCCCATATATTTCCCCAAAGGATGTAGCTAGCTGCTGGTTCCTCTACAACCAAGGCATAGAAGAGTATCCTCCCTAGCGCAATCTCTTTTCCTCGTCAGCAACTCAGCACTAGATGGTTTATTGTTAGAATCAAGTCTGAATGTTGCCCTTGTTACAGTACCAAATAGCACTTGGTATGCTTAGTCACAAGGAGGATAGGGGTTTAGAACCATTCTGCCAGCATGATACTGCATTACTGTTGCATTGCTCTTGTGGTTTCTGTACCGTGGAAGGCATAATTATTCTGATAACCTATATTTTCTTGTGCTTTTGCTGCTTAACTGTTCTATCAACCTAGCATTGCCAACTGATCTTTGTTAAAATGCAAATCATTATTGTTACACCATAGGGCGCGCAACGTGCGCCAAATGTTCTAGTCTTGTGTAATTGTTGAGCTGGTGTTAGGCCGTTTCGGAGAGGCAGCCTTGGCTGCTGTAGGGTAGCTGCTAGGGTTTATTTGGAGGTTGGACACAGGAGCACACAAGGTCTGTATGTCCCCGATCAGTGACTTGATTCTTTTGGCCATGGCAATTCTATCAAATTGCAATGCTCCAACACGCCCAATATTGGTTTTGTTGTAAGCATTATCTTGCGTACGGGAACAAGAAAAGCATGGGAGACAGTTACCGACAGTATGACGAACAGCATGGCGGCCATGACCGCTGAGGCCACCGCCCAGCCCTGGGGTGGCGTCCCGTGTGCCGTCGAGCTCGTCCTGGATCATGAAGAAGTGGAGCTCATCCAGAGCGTCCTCAGCCTCGTCGGCCTTCTTGTTCAGGTCCTCCAGCAGCTCCTGCAGGCCGGGGTTGTAGCAGACAGCGTCCCTCCCTTGCGCCGCGTGCAGCAGCCCGAGCGTGTAGTTGAGCTCGGTTTTGATCCTTGTGAAGCTGAGACCGAGCTCGGAACTGGCCACATACGCCGCCACCAAGTCCTCGGACAGCTTCTTGAGCACGTTGCCGAGTAGCCGGTTTGCGGCGCCGAGGGCCGTCTCCATATCCTCCGGCGGCCGTGGGACGGCAGCAGGGTGTTGAATTGGGTCGAGAACTTTTAGCAGTGTGAATGATTTGTGTGGAGAACGCCGATGGATGGTTCCGTTCCTCTTAGCCAAGTTGATGCACAAGGAAATATTTTATAAGATGTTTAATACTCAAAGGGTCTAATCACCTTTGAACTAATTAATTAACCTCTTAGTACTCCTGTACGGAAACAAGCTGCACACAAGGGGGGAAAACAGAGAACGACAAACGAAGACACCCGATACTTCAAGCCAAAATTGCTCCTTCAAAGCTTCATGGATCCAAGCCAAATTTCAACTATAGAAGCACAACCACTAGACCTAACAGATCCATGGACAAGACCATGAAAAGATCCAGAAACCATCACGGATCGAGACTAAAACTGGACGCCCTTCTTAAGAACATGATTTGAGGAAAACTTTAAAATCCGAGCCGATCCGTGAGAGATCCGTGGAGGGATTGAACCAAAAGTGCTCAAAACGATCCTAGTAACAAAACACCTCAAGAAATTCGAACCAAAACGCAGCCTAGAACGACGAACGCAAAATCATCCGAAAATAGCTCCGAAAATGGAGAAAAAGAAAAGAGCTCGGGACGAAGAAAAGAGGCACGAAATTGATCTTCGCATTACTTCGTGAGGTCCGGTTACAAATCAATCTTAATCACTAACAAAGCTAAGATGGTAAAAAAAACCAAATCAAATATTCATACATCTCTCTAACCCTAACCAAATCAAATATTCATACATCTCTCTAACCCTAACTCTCACAAGATAAATAAAAGGATCTCGAATGAGAGAAGTAAAAAGAGGTGAGTTGTCCACACAAGCCCTCAACATATATATATAGGCACCAGGTAAATGTCCAGAATATCCTTACATGAAGCACATAAATAAAATACCCCTCGGAGGTAAAACTGTCCATCTTTTCATCAGGACACCACGCCGCCTTCACGACTCTGCTTCGCCTCGACGCAAGCTTCGCGTTGACGCCACGTACCCTCCATCACCGCCATCCGGCCGCAACGGACGCATCCCCGGTTTTAAGGTCAAACCGATCAAACCCTCTCGCACGCCCCGCAAGGCGCGACTCACCCCGGTTTTGAGGCCAAACCGGTCAAACCGTCGATGGCGACGCGTGTCCGACCTCCCGCCAAGTGTCACGACGCCTTCAAGTCTTTCGCACTTCCATCGCACGAGCAGACTACTCGAACTTGCCATCGCCATCCTTCTTGACTCGGCCGACGCCGTCTCCATCCGCCATGTACTCTTGCTCTTCCGTGCACCACGTGGATCGCCCATAACTCCGTCCGGACTCCTCGGGTCCCTCGGTCCAAGCCTACTCGCGTTCATCCTTCACCACCCTTGGTCCATCGGCATGAACCTTTCATTTAACCTTCACCTCATGCCGTCGACCGCCACGTCGCATCCTACGCCTGCACATCATGAACCAAGAGATACATCATATCCACACAACATTGTCAATCACTCATCATCCAGGGTTGACCACCATTGGTCCTCAAAACTATATAGTATAATATTGTATTAGAATATTGCGGCCAAATATTTAAATGTTATGCCCTCGTGATCAAAAGCAGGAGTATTAAGAGGTTGATTAATTAGTTCAAAGGTGATAGACCCTTTGGTTATTAAACAACTTATAAATATTGCGCTGGTGTTATATGTGGTTACTATATTAGTGAGCGGGATATTCGGGATCTTGTGGATCTGTGAAACCAGCAAGGCAACCGGGTTTCTTAGCAGTTTTATATGTCCTATTCGGTACTCGCTATGTTCACCGCAAATTCATATTATGAAGCAGGTACAAATATCTTAGATCGTGCCTACGTAAGATAAGTTCTATCATCTCCCCAGGAAGTTCCACCCATAGAGAACACTTCGTTGGGGCATGAATCCTCCAAGACAGTCAAAGTAAGTATGAAGGGTAAAACAACACAAATACAAGAGCAAGTGAGGAGTGCTCCCGAAAGAGTCCCCCTATTGACCTCTTGGACCCTTTATATAGAGAGGATGGGGGTGGCAATTTGCCTCCAGGCCCCTGGCGAATATATAGTTTACATTTAGGCCCATTTGCTTAGGTGGGCTGGGCTATTCCCCCAACAGTAGCCCCTCAGCTACTGCGGTTTGGCTGGTACAACAAAGCACAGTAGCTGAATATACAGAAAGTGGCCCAGACCTATCTATGACTTCGGCCGTGAGGAAAGCCCTCAAGACCACCCGCTCGTGCGCCTCGATAAAAACTCCATCCGAAAACCCAGTGGGACAAAACGGATGGAGAAAAGAGCACGCACATCTAGCGGGTCCACATATACATGACAACAATGATCCATCTAGTGATTGACTTCGGTCTTGATGATGACGTGGGTCTTCGGCGATGACGAAGGCGGAAGCTACGCCACTTGACTACGTCGCGTAGGCTTCGGAGCCTTGGTTCCCAAGTGCTCAAACCCTCGGAGCCGGTTGAGCCTCGTCGTCTCCTTGGATCGCTCTTTGTCGTAGTCGATGTAGTCGAAGTAGGGGATGCAGCACCTTCGGATCTCCGCTCACGAGCGCCGGACAAGACTTGATGCGCCAGGTGATGCGTGTCCGCCATGGCCCCACCATAGCCCCTCTTGGCCAGGGATCATAGCGGTGATGTAGTCGAAGTAGTCGACATCGTGGATGAAGTCGAAGTAGTCGTTGCCGAAGCGGTCGGCGAGCTCCTCGAGCCGAACCGTGTCGGCGAGGCCGAAGGCAAACCCGATGGCGAAGCAGTCGTCACCGAAGCATTCATCAAGACCCTCGAGCCAAACAGTGTCGATGAGGCTAGAGGCAAAGCAGTCATCGCCGAAGAAGTTGGCGAGCCCCTCGAGTCGAACCGTGTCGACGAGGGTGAGCCGATGCAGTCGTCGCCGAAGAGGTCGGCGAGGCCCTCGAGTCGAACCGTGTCGATGAGGGTGAGCCGAATCAGTCGTCGCCGAAGAGGTCGGCGAGCCCCTCGAGTCGAACCGTGTCGGCAAGGAAGAGGGCCGAAGTAGTCATCGAGGACGGAGGCCAAGAACTGATGAAGTCCCAAGACTAATGAAACACCAAAGGCTGACGAAGGCCGACAACTGAAGAAGGCTAGAGACTGATGAAGGTCGATAACCAATGAAGATCCATCACTGATGAAATCAATTTCTGCCGAAGGCCCTGACTGACGAAGACCGCTTCGGATGAAAAGCTATTACTAACGCAGTCGATTTCTGATGAAGCCCTGACTGGCAAAGCCCATTTGGGGATGAAGGCCCTGATTGTCGAATTCAATTTCTAACGAAGGCCCAATACTGAGAAGTCAATTTCTGACGAAGACCCTGATTAACGAAATCAATTTCTGATGGACCCCTGACTGACGAAGTCCATGTTGCCGAAGGCCCATTACTGCTAAAGCCAATTTCTGACGAAGGTCATGATGCTGACAATTTGCTATTTCTCAAAAATAAAATGAAGGCCGATGAAATTTCATCATTCCGAAGTCAATAGACAATAAACCTGCAAAACCCTCAACCTTTCGCTCGAGGGGGTTAGTTTTCATTTCTATGATGGTTCTGCGGACGCCTTCGACTCTTGTCTAGAGACGGCTCCGTATTTCTGTAGTGAGAGTGCCTTCGGCTTTCCGCCGAGAGGGCCCCGTTTTACTGCGGAGGCCTCTGTCTTCAGCGCGAGCTCTCTTGCCTCTACGCTTCAATGCAATGCAATGCAACTTGATGCAAGGATTGCAGTATGAGATGAATGAATGGAATGAATGTATGCTATTGCAATAAGAGAAAAGGCAAAGGATTGGCCTAACAACAAGGCTCAACCTTCGGTTGACTCCCACTTGCTTAAGTGATTGAAATCCCGTTAGCTGCAATCTAGCAGTAGCGACGGCCAAATAGAATTCCGTGAGATCGTGGCGTAGCCATTTCTGACGCAATAGCGTGTTATGATAACCGAAGGCCCGTAGAAATTTGCTTGCTTCGAGGTAAAAACCAAACCCTCGAAGGTAGGAAATTGCATAAGACTTAGATAACCGAAGCTCACATAGGACTTCTTTGCTTCGGGGTGAAAACCAATACCCCGAAGGCAGTATCCTGCATAAATGTGAGCACATGCGCATACGGTATGCGATAATTTCAAGTGATGTAGAAATTGAAGTATAAGTATAACTCGCTTGAGATGAGGATATGCTAATATATTGCGAACAAAAGGTGAATAAAAAATAGAGTTTCTTACCTTGGTTAGGAGAACCTGCAAAAAAGACAAGCGATGTCCTTCAAAACGAAGGGTTAGCCAGAGCATATAATCAAATAATGCGCTGTAACACCTCAGGTGTTTAATTTACGGAATAAACCTCATTAGCATAACAATGTGCTGAACTAACTAGGAAAAATTTAAAGGAAACGAATTATAAATTGGTTTTGCCTTGAATTGAAAATAATTGTGTATATGTGCATAAGTACATGTACTTTAATCAAGCCATTTAAATAACTTTCACAATGAGGCAAACATGGCTACAAAAATAGAATAGGCACGTCATTTTTGAGTTGATAATCAAAAGTCTAGTTGAAGCCTAGGGTGAATGCTAAGTTTTGCCCAGGTATGTCGAGCCCTCCGAATTATCCTTTTCAAGTTTTAAAATAACTTCTAAACTACAACTCAAATGAACTTTGGCCTGAAACAAAACTTGTGTAACTTTTCATTTTGAACAACTCTCGTGTTCAGAGATTTTTGAGTTGCAACACGAAAATTTGAGAAGCACTTGAAATTGCAAACCAGTCCCTGCCTTCTCTTCTATTTTCACTGCAGACCCTTCTTCTCCGCCTCGCCCAACCCTCCGACGCGCAGCCGCTCGCCTGACCTCGGCTTCGCCCGACCCTTTCGTTTCGCCCGACCCTTTCGCTTCGCCCGACCCTTGGCTCCGCCCGACCCTCCGCCGCCGCGCAGTGTAAAAGCCAGAGTGTCTCAGAATGCGACACCTGCCAGAGTGTAAAAGCCAGCCACTTGAAAGTAGCCGGTACACTTCAACCTTTGCCTATACCCTCATGGAAATGGGAGGACATAAGTATGGATTTCATTGTTGGATTACCAAGTACTGCACAGAAACATGATTCCATATGGGTTATCGTTGATAGGCTCACAAAGATGACACATTTTCTTCCGGTACACACCACCTATACTGCCAAGAAATATGCCGAGATCTATCTCGATCGCATTGTTTGCCTACATGGAGTACCAAAGACTATTATTTCCGATCGTGGTACTCAGTTTGTAGCGCGCTTTTGGGAACAATTGCAAGCTTCTCTTGGTACTAAATTGATTCGAAGCTCAGCCTATCATCCTCAAACTGACGGACAAACTGAAAGAGTGAACCAAATTCTTGAAGACATGCTTAGAGCTTGCGCCATTCACTATGGCAAGAGTTGGGACAAATGCCTATCCCTAGCAGAGTTCTCATATAACAATAGCTATCAAGCGAGTTTGAAAATGGCACCATTTGAGGCCTTATATGGACGAAGGTGTCGAACCCCTTTGAGTTGGTCACAGACCGGGGAACGCAAAATATTTGGACCAGACTTGGTAATCGAGGCAGAAAAAAAAGTAAGAGTAATACAAGAAAACCTTAGAGCCGCACAATCCAGGCAAAAGAGCTATTTCGACAGAAGGAGAAAGCCACTGAAATTTAAAGTTGGTGACCACGTCTACCTTCGAGTTTCACCAACCAAGGGTGTACAACGATTCGGAGTCAAAGGAAAACTATCTCCCCGTTATGTTGGTCCCTACGAAATCATCGAGAGCTGTGGACCCGTAGCCTATAGAATTCGACTGCCCCCTCAGCTTGCATCCATCCATGATGTCTTTCATGTATCTCAACTCAAGAAGTATGTTCGAGTCCCTACCCAGGTTATTAAACAACAGGAAATCTTAGTAGAGCCCGACCTCTCATATGTCGAGTATCCTATCAAAATCATGGATCAAAAAGAAAGAAGCACTAGGAGGAAAGTGATTAAAATGTACAAAATTCAATGGAATCATCACACTGAGGAAGAATCCACATGGGAAACTGAAAGTTTTCTAAAACAAAATTTCCCGGGTTTTCTCAACTCCGCCGAAGGTACACACCCTATCCACCCTAAGCCTATTGCCCGAATCTCGGGACGAGATTCTTTTTAAGGGGGGAAGGCTGTAACACCTCAGGTGTTTAATTTACGGAATAAACCTCATTAGCGTAATAATGTGCTGAACTAACTAGGAAAAATTTAAAGGAAACGAATTATAAATTGGTTTTGCCATGAATTGAAAATAGTTGTGTATATGTGCATAAGTACATGTACTTTAATCAAACCATTTAAATAACTTTCACAATGAGGCAAACATGGCTACAAAAATAGAATAAGCACGTCATTTTTGACTGGATAATCAAAAGTCTAGTTGAAGCCTAGGGTGAATGCTAAGTTTTGCCCAGGAAATGTCGAGCCCTCCGAATTATCCTTTTCGAGTTTTAAAATAACTTCTAAACTAGAACTCAAATGAACTTTGGCCTGAAACAAAACTTGTGTAACTTTTCATTTTGAACAACTCTCGTGTTCAGAGATTTTTGAGTTGCAACATGAAAATTTGAGAAGCACTTGAAATTGCAAACCAGTCCCTGCCTTCTCTTCTATTTTCACTGCAGACCCTTCTTCTCCGCCTCGCCCGACCCTCCGACGCGCAGCCGCTCGCCCGACCCTACGCTCGCCTGACCCTCGGCTTCGCCCGACCCTTTCATTTCGCCCGACCCTTTCGCTTCGCCCGACCCTTAGCTCCGCCCGACCCTCCGCTGCCGCGCAGTCGCCGCAGGCCACTTGGCCGGCGATGCCTGACGGCGCTAGGCGCCAAGCCAATGCCTGGCCGCGCCCGCACACCGCGATCCTCCCCAGTCCGCGCTCGCCACACGCGCGCCGGCGACGCGCCGCCGACCGCCGCGCCGTGCCGTGTCTCCGCCGCATCCCGCCAGTCGCCGCGTTCGCCGCCTGGCAAGCCAGCTGCTGCAGCTCGTCGCCCAACCCGCGCGTCGCGTGATCTCCCGCTCCCCACGCCAAATCCTTAGCGCCCAATCCCCTGCCCGCGCCCGCCGCACGCCGTGCCAGCTCTGTTCGCCGCCCGTCGCGACCAGTAACGCACCCCGGTCGTGCCGCCCGCGCCCGCGTCTCGCAGTCCAAGTCTCGCCCCTCCTCCCGCCTCTCTGTTGCCTACAAAAGGCCGCACTGAGCCCCCTTCGCGCGCCCAGACACCAGAACGCCGCCGCCACCACCATTACCGCCGTCGTGCCCAGCTCACCGTGGAGCTCACCTCTCCGGCCACCCCTTGCCAGAGCTGAGTCTCCCACCACCACCACAGCACCCCACCGCAGCTCACTGCCCCACCCATCGTCGCCTAGAACCGCCGAAGCACCGCCAGCGCCGCCCGCGCCGCCGCCGCTCCTTGCTGCTCCGTGGACAGCCCACGCCGAAGCTCCTCCGTCCCAGACAAGCCTCGAAACGGGTTCCCCTCAATGCCGCGAAGCTCCTCAACCAGCCCACGCTCTCCCCTCCTCGCCGGAGCACCGTCGTCGACGCTCCGCCCCGCCGCCGCCCCTCTGCTCCGCGCCGACGAGCCACCTCCGGCCATCCCCAACCCGACCAAGGCCATCCCGAGCTAGCTCTCACCTCCCCGGTTCTCCCCGACCCTTTTCCCCTCGCCGGAATCTGGCCGGCCGCCATGCCAACGCCGCCCAGGGACCCAATTGCAACGATTGAAAACTTTAAAAGAGTATGCACGCAAGTTCCCAGGGGCATATCTGTAAACCTGTGTTTAAACTTTGAATTCAAAAATAGCGAAATTGTAAAATTCATATAAAATCGTAGAGAAATCAGAAAATTACAAACTCAACTGTTCTGGAATCTTTAGATGAAAATCAACAACTTTCGTTACATGCATTTCTTCAGTTGCTTGCTAAATCACTATATAAATTAAATGGAATGTTTAATAGATTTTAATTGTACCCACTGTTGTAGACAAAGGCTAAACCTGAAAATTTAATAGTAGTTTGGTTGCTTGATTTGTAGGCCAGTGTAAAACTATTAGGACCAGAATCCATCTCTAACTAAACTTTTTGTTAAACCTTGTTTATGCCATGAAATAAAAAAACTAATTTATAACTGCTGTTATATTGTGATTCTTGTGGTGAAACTTTTCTAGCACTGTTATATTGATGCCTAAATACCACAGAACAAGTTTTAAACCTTTTTACTCTCTGTAACCTGTTTATATAATTTTGTGGTAGGAGAAATGCACTAATTCAAATAATTAGTTTCTTTGCTTGGAAAATGCTCAACTTTTTACTGTAGCACACCTTAGAGTAGCTCTTGCTGTATAAAAAGTTTCATACTCAAAAAACCTGTAAAACATACTGTAGGAATTAATCTTTATTAAAGTAGGTGTATCTTGTCCTATTTAATATGCTTTGTATCTTGCACAGTAAAATCTGAAAACTTTACAGTACCACATTTATGGTTATATTAACTCCCTATAAAATGTTTGGTGTCAATACCCGAATGGTTTGTTCGGTATAAAAATAACTAGGTTCTAGCAGTGGTTGTGTTTTACCTTTTTCATAATTATTCTACTGCGCGAAAATACCTGAAATTTTTGCAGTGCTTTCGCTCTGCAAAATGTGCTCTAAATAAAAATTTCATTACCAGAAGTTACCTAATCTAGAAGTTGTGTTTAATCCATGTTGTGCTTAGAAAATTAAGTTCCCAATATAACACAACCCCTTCTTGTTTAATGAAGTTAATAGTTTAAGTCATACTCTATTAAAAATTTCTCAAACAAATCTTAACTCAGTAACTTCGCAACCAAATCGGTGTTTTGTGGACTACAACTTTATCTTGAAGGAAAATAATCGTCATACACCATCGCTGTAACTTACACTTGTGCATTCATATAGAATCGACTACTCTCGCCGACGGAACGTACGAGCTGGTGCCCACGTCCGAGAGTGAGCAGCGTGAAGCTCAAGTAAATCTAACTGAAGCTCTCGAAGACCCGAGCCCAAGTTCGAACGAGCCCCAAACTAGCTTTACCCAAGAAGGCAAGCCCCGGAGCATGAACCCTATTTTTTTTCTAAACTTATGCAACTTATTACTCTACTTTACTTGTGCATTAAGTTTGTAGGAGTTGAATGGAAACTTAGTTGCATGATCCTAGGTACCCATACTCTGAACACTAGATGTAAGGATCGATAGAATGCTATGCTACTAGGACTCGGTAAAAGTCGAGTGATTTCCTGTCACTCGCAAGAATATAGGAGTTGAATGTTTACTACATGCTGCAATCATAAGGTCGACGGACGGGGCTATGGTACGATATTTATGTTGATGATTGAGGCCCCGTCTGTTTAGTGAAAAATGCTAAGACCGCAGTGTGTGGTAGTGGTGGTTAAGTCTTTGAACGTACTAACCACATACCGAGAATATGGTAATCGGTAAGCTTAAGTACCTAATCGGACCGGCAAGTGGACAGCATCCCACCATCTCAACTTCGGCTCCATGCGCGCACATGGTGGGTACAGAGCCGGGCTCTGTAGTCTCGGATGGTGGCCCTGATCCACAACCTAGGAAGAAAGGGGAAAAGTTGCACGTGTGACTCTGGGAGTAACCACATGACGTGTGTTTAGGTTTCCCTTGCAAGGTTAAGAAATTCGATTCGAATCGTCCGTTTCTCGCGGTTATTGAGACTGCTTGACCCTTTTACCACATAGAATAAGAAGAGGAACAATGATGATGATTAATCTTGTTGGATGCAAATTAATTCTTCCAGCATGTATGATATTAGATAGTTGCTTACCTAGAATGGTTAAAGAAAACTAGAACGTGGAGCTAAAATTTGAAAGTAAGGACCTACTTATATATGCTTTTCGGCAAAACAAACCCCTCAAGCCAAAAGCCTTGCATGTCTAGGAGTCGGCTAAATATATTCCACTAGTCGGGTAAGCCTTGCTGAGTCTTAGTATACTCAGTCTTGCTTGTGGCTTGTTTTCAGGTGAAACTTTCGAGGATATGATCGCTAGTTTGACTTGGCCTTGAACCCTTCTCCTGGTTGGTCGATGGAATGGGATACGCCCCCAGCCAACGGTGATAATGCCGAGTGATGTCTCGTACGGGCTTCATCGAGACATCCTGTATCGTCAAGTAGTTATCGTTATTTTTCCGCTGCATTGAACTCTGAAGAACACATTTATTTTGAACTCTGAAGTACCTTGTTTTACGAATTTGAACTCCGTTGTAATAATAATTTGTGTTGAACTCTGTGGTGTAAAATTTGTGGAATGTTGTATACTCTGGGCTCACCTTGGTGTGAGTACATGTATGTATGGTTTCGATCGGCAAAAACCGTGGTTGTATCGGGAGGTTACCCAACAGACCAGTGAATTATTCCGTTTGAAGTGCGAGATAGCCCTGATTGCTCTTGTGGTGATGGTTAACGCGCTTGAGCCGGATTAATTCAGGTGGTTCTGCCACAGCTGGTATCAGAGCCGAAATGAATACGCCAGAGGATGCAACAAGCCTTAAAAACTTGTTTTAATAAAACTTGACCACAAAAATTGTGTTTGGAAAATGCGTTGGTTCGTTAAGGATGGTGCCTAGTTCGTAAAGCCCTAAGGGATTATGGGAAAATTACTAGGTAGTATCAACTGACTTCCAGCACATTACTTTCTGTCAAAACTTACTTTTATGCACAATCGACCCTTAGTTTCTGTAACGACGCACTCATCGCTAAGGTAAGAAGGTAAGAATCCTCAGCCAACTGAGAGAGCTTGGCCTTCCTGTCGGTGATGCGAGCCGAACGCTGCCCTCAAGCAGCGGCTTACTTGAGGTGCTGCCAATATACCAACTATTAGTTGATTATATTGGGAGTAGAAGGTTTGGCGCAGGGTATGGCGATCGCTGTTCATACCCCCATCTCAAGACAATACCCCCCATGAATACGCTATCTCGATAGCGTATGTTAACGTCGTCTGTACGGCGGGAATTGTACGGATGTTGTTTCTATAGTGAACGGTAATGAATGCGGACTCTTTCATGAGTGCTGGCATGAAAGGTTCAATGGATATATATGCTATGTCAATCTTCTGCAGGTACACTAACCGCGATTACGATAAGTTTAAGAACGGTTAGAGTTTTCTCGACTAGCTATTATAGTGAGAGCCGTATCGTGTATGCCACCGAAACTAACTTTGTAAGACCAAAGCTATTTGGCGATTATTTTGTTTTGTGAGGATGAATAAGACGTGCATACATCAAGACTGTATAAATCTGAAATTGAAAATGCGATGCTTGAGAGTGGTAAGGTTTATGCGCCCACACGATTATCTTTGCATAAGGATTATCTAGCAAATCTGTTACAGGATAAAGCGTAAGCTACTAAGCAGAGCACTGGGCGTCGTTATCGTACAAATGAAGATGGCCTGTGCCTGCTTATTCTGGGCGTTTCAGCCCCTCGCACTGATAACAACACCCCTTTAAACTGAAGAGGTAGGTTGCTTCGGTACGTAAAGTAATGTCGACATCTAGACCTTCGTATGTCTAGCTTCCGAAGAGGTACTTTTGTATCCAAGGGAAAGATGATGCCCATCCGCCGATAATATAATTACCGACGTAACTAGTGATTACCGAAGCCAATATACAATAGTGAATACCAGAAACCAATAGCTGATGCAGAGGTGTAATAGTCACGAGAATCCGAAACCCGCTGGAGCTCCAACTACCAGAATACTCCGAAGTCCTTGTTACGGGGTTTGAAAGCCAAGTGTGCATGTACTTTTTGCGGCTTCGTTGATGCAGCCAAGGAACAACCGAAGGGGCATCTTGCCCAGCATAACGCGTACGAAGTGACCAGAGAGAAAGGTCTGCTGTTCTTTTTTGCAGACTGAATTCAAGAGCCTAATACAGATGATTAGGAAGCCAGCCGACAGAATCCAACCGAAGGTGCATCCCACCGTTGTGCACCAATGTTTTATGTTTTCCTGCATACAAGCAATATTTTGCTTGCAAGCCGAAGGGCTTGCTGAGACAAAAAGAAAACCTCGGTGGGTACTAGTTTCAGAGCGAGATGCAGATATGACAAGTTTATTAAGTAGATAGGTGCCTTTATTAAGTAGCTGTGAAAAGTTTTTCTAAGCACTTTAAATTAATAAAATTCTTTAGCTCAGTGCAGGAATGCGTGCGTCAGCTTGGAAGTTTAAACATTTTACGTGCAGATGCAGCTCGCGGAGTCCGCTTCAAGTATTGAAAAAATTCAAAGCAGCATATGACAACAAAACTAAGTAGCAGGGTTACCTCCGAAGGTTGAGATCTAGGGATCGATCCCTTGTGTGCACCTGCACACATCAATATGTTTGCAAAATTTAAGCATACCTTGCCGAAGGCGTCCTTGCTTGCTGGGCCGGAGGAGCCGGCTCTCGCCGCGTAGTGGGCCGAAGGGGGCGCGTGCCGAAGGGGTCGCCGCGTGGGCCGAAGCGATAGCACACTGATCGTTGGACCAGTTTGGTGGCATCCCTTCGATCAAAATTTGAGATCTGCACAACACAGAGAAAAGTTGCTTCAGTGGTTGAAGCCGAAGCATAGCAAAGGTACTCCTTGTTCACAACAAAGGTGAGAAAATCGATGAAACTACCTGAACCGCTGATACTTTTGCCGCCTCCGAAGGGAAAATATTTTTGCCGAAGGGTGAAAGTATTATTTTTCAAAAGGGGTAAAGAACAATTTCGAGTCACCGACTAAGGGTGAAAATCAAGTGAATCACCAACGAAGGATGAAAATACGAAGGGGTAATAATTAATTCGGAGTCACCGACGAAGGGTGAAAATTAACTAAATCACCACCGAATCGTGAAAAACGAAGGGGTAACAATTAACCCGGAGTCACAGATGAAAGGGTGAAAAACGAAGGGGTCGTGGGCCGAAGGTGGCACAGACCGAAGGTTTAATCTCTATGGTATTCGTGAGCTTTAATTTCATACCAGACACGCGGTGGGCGCCAAACTGTTGGGGCATGAATCCTCCAAGACAGTCAAAGTAAGTATGAAGGATAAGACAACACAAATACAAGAGCAAGTGAGGAGTGCTCCCGAAAGAGTCCCCCTATTGACCTCTTGGGCCCTTTATATAGAGAGGACGGGGGTGGCAATTTACCTCCAGACCCCTGGCGAATACATAATTTACATTTAGTCCCATTTGCTTAGCTGGGCTGGGCTATTCCCCCAACTCACTTCTCTACGGACACGGCTCTTCAACATGCCACTCTCAGGGCTTTAACGAGAGCATCAAACGCAGAAGTTTCTCCTATAAAATCCTTAGCATAGAGACTCATCTCATACGAACAGACCGACAGACAAAGGGATTTTGAAAGGAAACTACTTCATTGAACAAACAAGCTTACACATGGTTTTCCCTTTCAGAAAACCCCACAAACAACTACTAAGAACGGAAAAATACCTTCCTGCGAAGTACGGCCTTCTTGGATATTTTACCTTCTTGGATATTTTACAAAGTGGATAATCTAAGTACTACTACACATAAGTGCTCTCAGGGAACAAGCTAAGCTATCTTCCTTTTGTTGTTCTCTGTCTTCTGTTCTTCATGTTCTTCCTGTCCTTCCGCATGCATCCTTCCGCATGCAGAGGGAGTCTCCTTTTATATTAGAGGGAGATGCCTACATATTCTTTATTTAAGACCGGACTCAGCTTGCCAGCGCATGCATGCGTGTCCATGCTATGCCGACGTAGCTTGACTGAACCATTCCTGATGTATGCTCTATCTGATGAAGTGGTTGAACTGACCAGTTCTGAAGTAGTCTTTCCTCATTTAGTAATATATTAGTAATATAGAGCATGGATATAACTTTGCACGGATATTTTAGAAGATGGTACTTTGCTTCAGTATGTCTGCGCACTTGTAGTGAGAGATAGATGCCAAATATTTGATTGATCTGCCGAACATTGATGATATTTATTTTTATCAGGAGTGGTCTCCCATACCTGAATGATTGATAGCCATATCTACAAAAGGTTTTAGTATATAATATGGGTCGCCCACGTCCCACTTAATAATATTCATTTCAATATATATTCCTAATTATTTTATTCAGGGATTTGCGCATGATCTCTGATATCCACGGGTTCACCATTTAGTGAGATTTGCATGCCATCTTCTTCATTTTCAGTGTTTAGAAATTTATTGATAATCTTCATATTTTTTGATAATTGTAAATTGTTCTTGTATTACTATTCTTACCTCTTTCTAAAAGAAGAGATTTCGAAAAAAAAGAATTAAGATTTCACTATATCGAATATATATAGTATAATATTGTATATTGCACCATATATGTAATCATATCTTCTACTTTATTTCCTATGTTGTATTGATTTTGAATATATTTCTGTACTATTAACCCTTTCCAAATACTTATAATATTTGGCCAATCCACGGGTCATGTGCAGCTAGATTTAATATTGCACCATCACATCCGAATGTATTTATTTATATATTGATATGAACATCAATAATTCGGGCATGGGAGACCCGGATTATGTACTAAAAGCTTTGATTGATATGGCTATCAATCGTTCGGCCGTGGGAAACCACCCCTGAGACAAAAAAAAAATAATATTGGGCAGCAATCTATATCAGCATCAAATGTTTGGCATATATCTGTCACTATAAGTGCGCAGGCATACTGCAATAAAGCACTAGCTTCTAAAAATATTCATGAAAAGTTATATCTGGGCACTATATTACTAAACGAGGAAAGGCGTACCTCGGAACTGGTCCATTCAACCGCTTCATCAGACAAAGCATACATCAGGAATGGTTCAATCAAGCTACGTAAGCATAGCATGGACACACATGCATGCGCCGGCAAGCTAAGTCCAGGCGTCCTCGCTTCAAGCTGGCAGCTGCCTTAGATGTACTTAAATAAAGAGCATGCAGGCATCTTCCTCCAATATAAAAGGAGACTCCCTCTACATGCAGAAACAGAGGAAGAACACGGGGAACGGAACACAGAGAACAACAAGAGGAAGATAACTTAGCTTATTCCCTGAGAGCACTTATGTGTAGTAGTACTTAGATTATCCACTTTGTAAAATATCCAAGAAGATTGTACTTTGCAGGAAGGTATTTTCTCGTTCTTAGTAGTTGTTCGTGGGGTTTTCCGAAAAGGAAAATCATGTGTAAGCTTAATTGTTCAATGAAGTAGCATCCTTTCGAAATCCCTTTATGTGCCGTTCTGTTTGTATAAGATGAGTCTCTATGCTAGGGATCCTATAGGAGAAACCTCTGCGTTTGATGCTCTCGTTAAAGCCCTAAGAGTGGCGTGTTGGAGAGCTATGTCCGTAGAGAAGTGTTCCATTCATGTGGGACTGCCTGGGGAGACGATAGAAACTTATCTTAAATAGGCATGATCTAGGATATACGGGAAAGGAAAAGGGTTACCTGCTTTATAATACGAACAACTGGTGAGTACGAAGTAGGACATACACAACTGCTAAGAATATTCGGCTGTCTTGTTGGTTTCGCAGACCCGCAAGATTCTGAATATCCCGCTCGCTAATATAGTCACCACTACGCAATATTTTATAAGACGCAATATTATTGTTTTTATTTTTTGCTATAAAGGGTGTGATTTCATGTGGAGGCCGGAGCTAATGCACCCAGCAATTTCATGTCGCCATATCGTATCCGTATATTTTTTGTTGAAGTTAGTTATTAATGCCATAATGTTGCTTCATTTTATAAATACATCACAAAAAATGGTGGTCAAGAATAAGGGACTGTTCATCTGTTGATGTCTACAGCACACATTCCTGTGAGTGAGAAACTTGCAGTTCTTATGAGAAGGTCAGGAAGCACTATACTGAGGAGTGAAAGCATGTTGATCTGTGTTTGTTACAATGAGGAAAAGCACGAACATGCTAGTAGGAATGGATGCACGTGCTTTGCAAACTATTTTCCTTTTTTTTCTGTTACATGAAATTTTTGAACAGTAGTAGTATCGCCAATATCTTCAGTTGAACTGGGGATTGTTTCTATCCAGCAGTAATATTTATATGAATCTGTAGAGCGTTAACCATTGTTGTTATCGAAATTCACATGGCATTCATGTAATATAAATTGTTAATGCTCAGAAAGAAGCTAACTGATTCTGAAGAAAAAGAAATAAAGTAAATGTTGCTAACATGGGTTGTTCCACATTTCACTATTCCATTGTTCCAATATCATGCGAGTGAAACAAGCATTGACTGCTGAAAACAGAAGATTCCTCACATTTGCCAAATGATTGCTGCACACATAGCAAAAAGATTTCTAGTGAAGATACCCATGCAATCCACTTTGGAAAACTTCATTGCTGATCCCATCCAGAAAATTTCATTGCGGATTTGTCAGTTCATGTTTCTTTAGAAGCCTTCCTTCAATGCATAAATTCTGTTTCGGAAAGACTGTGGTAATCTGTTTATTGCTGCATCAATTTCCTGCAAATAGAAGCAGTCATATCTCATGAGATTTAGTTTCAGTCAAAGAAAAGTCTTCATAGAAGGCCCATATAATCAAATGGCTTAGTCGCAAAGGATGCAAAACAAATAGGCCAAATTTCCAAGAGAACAAGATAACAGCAAGAAAATTAGCATATATTTTTTTATCAGAAGTACAATTTTAGAGTAGCAAAGAGACGTGCATGTTAGTCCCACTGATTAGAATAAAAGCTTGGAGCTAAAACTTATTAGAACAGAAACATGGATAGCCATGTGGAAACAAAGCATCTTAAATATGAATGGGGTTAGGATATTCGTAATAGGCAAATAGTAATCAGAATGGAGTTGAATAACAGAGAAAAAATGAAGCTGGCCATGGCATTTCAGTAGATAGAACTGGAACAATGGTTAGATGTCAGCCCACCTCTGTAGTATAACGAGCAGAAAAGTGAATGAGTAGAATAGCTTTGTTTCCAAGCTTGTCAGACTGGCTTGCTATCGCATTGCCAAAAATAAACTTCACTGTAAATACTAGTATTTGACATTTTGGAAGTTGAAAAAACAAATTTTGAATATCCAAAATAACAGCTTAATAAAATACCTCAAATAAGTATGTGTGCCCATATTCTCTTGCATGCTCAACCGAAATGGAGTCGTCTAGAAAAGTACTCTGGAATTCATAGAGCACATTTCACTATCAGAATCATAAAGGGTAACTACTGCAGAAAAGAAAACATTCAGTAGTGGAAATGGAACATGTTTCTAAGTAAGGTTGCTAGTTGCTGCGTTAGCTTAAAAGCGGCAGGTAATAACAAAATACCTCCACAACAAGAATTTTTGCCCCCAACACGTCTGCATTATCTGGATCAAGAATGAAATCTGATGTTGTATCTCCCGTGAAAGCAATCTCAGCGGTGGACACCGTATTTGTGATCTGCAAATAATGAATTGGTCAGGAGGCAGAGAAGCCATGCCACATCAACAGACCGTGGTTGAATTTGAACTCCAGAGCCACCAACACAGACAGACCTCCACACCTGATAACTTGAGCCGCTTGATCTCGCTTCCCGGGAGGCCAATGAACTCCTGCTTGAGCTTCTGCTTCACCGAGTATATCACATACCCCTGCATCCACACCCCGATCCAAGCATTGCAAGATTATATATAACGGGTCAATTGAGAACATGTGCCTCCGAAATTCCAATGAGTGAAGTGAACCCAAGCAATTCGCCCCACCTGGCTGGGTATGGCGTGGTAGGTCCTGAAAGCCCTGACCTTGAGGTCCCTCCTGAACTCGTACTCCTCCCCGACCTCGAGGGGGACCAGGTTGTGCTTGAGCTCGGACTGATCTATGGCGCGGTGCACCTCGAAGAGCCGCTCCACGAGGTCCCGGAGGCACGCCGGGACGAAGATGGTGGGCGGGCGCAGCCGGAAGAGCCCCCGCGTGGCCACGTACATGGGGAGGCCCCCGATGTGGTCGAGGTGCCCGTGGGAGACGAAGAGGAACTCCTGCGAGACGGCGCGCTGCGGGCACCGGCCGATGTCGAAGGCGAGGCTCAGCGTGGGGAAGATGACGCAGGTCTCCTGGCCGCCGATGGAGACGCCCTCCACGGGGTACCCCTCGACCTCCAGCCGGTGCTTCGCCTTCGGCCTCGAAGGCGGCGCGGAAGCGGGAGGGGGAGGAGGGGCCGCGGTGGACGCAGACTCCGCCGCGGACTCGCTGACCTTCGCCATCCCGCCACCGCCGCCGCCGCCGCCGAGAGGGATGCTGGCCCTGGGCCGGTCTTCTGCTAAATGTCAGTCTCCTTCTGGAATGGATTGCTGGGCCTGGCAAGTCCGCTTGGATTGCTCGGCCAGCCCGCGGCCCGACTTTTCTTGAGATTGGGCTGAACCAAGCCTCATCTCGGGCTGGAATTCAAGTACCTCTCCGTTTGATATTTTGTTGGACAAGAATTAATCAGTAATTTCATAATTTTGTAATGCAATATGATGGTATTAAATTTGTATTATGATTTTATTCATGCGTATTAACAATACTAATACATCTTATAAACAACGGAGGGAATACTATTTGTTTTTCCACGGTGAAATACTCGTATTTTGATTCAAACATCTTGAGTTAAGAAGTTTGCATAATGTATTTGCAAGAACTCTCTGCACTTTAAAAGAAGTGTAAAATGCACCACCGCTCCTCAAACTTGGTTCAAGGTTTCATCCCAATTTCTAAACTTTTAAAATGCACATTCATATCCGTAAACTTGCTAATCATATCTCTTGAGGTTCAAATCACAATTGCTTATGCCAAATCAATAATTTTTTTCAAATAAAAATTATACTAATTTACTTGTACAAATATATTCAAAGACAAAAGATATGTATAAAAGATTTGTAAAACGAGAAACTCATATGACCAAATTTATAAAAAAAATAGAAATAAAAAATACAAATTTTGGAAGAAATATTGGAAAAAATATGTGGGATAAAATTTAAAGAAAATTAGAAAATATTACAATTGAGTAGAAAATTTTAAAAATAAAATTTGAACTAAAATTTGGACCCACATGTAAGTTCCACGTAAGTTGAAACACTTCCATCTTGTAGCTTAAAAATGTTGATTTGAACTTCACATGATATGATTAGCAAACTTAAGTATTTGAATGTGCATTTTGAAAATTTATCGGCCGGAACGACATCTCAAACCTAAGTTCGAGGACTTACGGTGCATTTTGCTCATAAAAGAATAGAAGAAGACTGGTTTCGGGGAGAACGCTTGTGCAGAAAAAATGCTAGAATGTTACTCACTTCTTCAACTTTCACCACCATCTATGCCCGCAGTTAGTGGTCAGGGTTAGGAACTCAGGATTGGGCTCGAACTCGAACACTTGAACTGCCGTCGGCCACGAGTGGTAGGCGATAGAGGTGGGTAGATATCATTTCCAATCTATTTCTAATTCAAAATTCTAGGTAGAAAGCTCAGTTTGCTCAAATTTCAGATCAGAATCGGCATATCGGTTACCAGCTAAAAAGAATGGAGAAGCAACCATAAGCAGCAGCTGAGAAGAACACACACCCATCGTCCATTCCATTCCTGCTATGTATACACCACACCATCAAAAGAATCGGGAGCTGGGAGTGTAATATACAGTTACAAACTCGGTTTCTTTAGCTCTTACTAAATGCTTCTTCAGGGTCTCCAGACCATCCAAATACGTATTCAGAACCAATCAAGTTGGGAGCAGACCAATCTTGTCGGCGAAACACGCGGATAATTTACGGCGTCTGCAGCTTCGGCGCCGCCGGTAGCAGCTCGATGCCGTCGCTAAGCAGGAAGCAGCCCTGATGCCCCGGATGCGCCTTCAGTTCAAGCTAAACCTGAAACAATTTCGAAGCGAAAACGTCAGACACTTTCGGTTCCTGAATAGAAAGTTCAGAATGTTTGGAGGCTGTTCAGAGAGCTGTGGATCGGACTGTTGTAGCAAATGCCAAGCTGACACCAGATTATTAGTAATACAGAATTGATGGTCATGATTAGTGGGTATCACAGTCATGACATGCTGGATGAGATTGTCCTAATCCTATATGCCACCTTATCAGAATTCGGGAAATTTGTTTTTATCTCTCGTATTCCCTTCGTGGTAAGCAGCTGATACAGTAATATATACAGTATGCCTCTTGTTTTCTAGCTTACCTATACAAACAGTTGAAGCAAACAGGTAAAGTAAAACGCTACAGCATTTGCTACGACTCCGGACAAAATCTTGCCTTCTTTTTGAACTGGTTGTGCCCATGACAGAAAAAAAACAAACAGGTAAAGAACACTGCAATCTCCTGATCACCTTCAGAAAACAGTTTTCACCCAAAATTACTGATGTCCCGTACTTTGTCTCTGATCATCGAGCTTGTGAGGCATAGTTTGGGTATCTCGTATTCATAGTACGTACGTTGCTCCAGTACAAGGCAAGACACTGGTCCTCACTCGCGACCAATAATGCTCCACCCATCTAGGATCCAATGTCCCGATGAAGTTTCTCCATTCGTCCGCCTGGCCTTGTCACTTGCCAGAATTTCGACATCTCTCCGCACACGGGAGCTGCGCTACACACCCCCTGCCTGATGGCTGATGATGGTCCAACGATCGCCAACTTGGCGCAACAAAAGTGGGGCCGGGGCAGGTTGGATCGTGAATCTGGGCATTAGTTGTGCCACGCTAACATGTGTACTGTCCATGAATACAGCAGTGTACCTACAACATATGCCTATCCGAGCATTCAATTTTCGTTCGTTTGGAGGATTTCGTCACATCCGGGGGCAAAATTCTTACTACCCCTCCGTTCCAAATTGCAGGACGTTTTAGTTTTTCAAGATACATAGAATTTGCTATACATCTAGATGCATAATAAAAATTATGCATTTAAAAAAGTTAAAACAACTAATAATTTCGAATGGAGCGAGTACTGCTCTAAACTAACAGGCTAGCAGCCAATTTTCCCTCACCTGTCCATCCTCGCAATGCAAGCTGATCCCGTCTCAAGATCTCTCATGGACAAGAAGGACTCAAAATTGTCATGGTGGCGTTTGAAGAGCTCAACATTGAACTCAAATTGTACAAGAAGGGAAAAGAAAGGTAATTTTTTCGAAATTTTCATTTTGCCGCGTGTGGAGGTGCACTTGGTGTTGGTTGGTCAGAGAGAATCGAGAGGGGTCGCTTTTGCCGGGCGCGGGACAGGCAGCCGTCTCCGTTCCGTTCCGTCCCGTCCCGTTGCGCTCCCTCATCTCATCTAGTCATCTCGTCTTCCGACATCCCACTGTGCAGGCAGGCAGGGCCCCTGGATCGGCGCGATCTACTGTAGCCGGCGGGCATCTCGTGTGGTGGCGCGAATTGTCTCAGCTAGGGTGGGATCGCGCAGCTAGAGGAGGGGGGGGGGGGGGGGGGGGGGGGGACCCACGGGACAGCGACACCTCATGGCCGTACCACACATGCTGCCTTGTCAGCATGTGGCTCGATACCTGGCCTTGGCTAGTGCTCTCATCGATGATCGATCGATCCCTCACTGACCCGTGGAATCTTCCTTTTGAGACCAGCATGTGAGGGCATGTAGAATGAGCAGAGCAGAGTGAATGAACTCACCATCTTACTCTGAACAGATACACCTGGCATCTGCTCAGGGGCCCCGCCGCGGTCCCGGCGCCGCCGCGCGGCGCCATCACGCCGCCGTCGCAGACCAGCCTGACGGGCACCATGCCGGTGCGCAGCGGCCCGACGCGGACGCCGACGCGGGTGTCCACCACCACCCTGAACCCCTGCTGCCGCCTCCGGTACCGGTCGCGCACCCGCGCCGCGACGGCCTCGTCGACGACCACGCCCCTGGCGGCCGCCACGAACGCCACGGCGGCGACGCTCCGCGGCGCGTGCTCGAACCCGGCTACGGGCGCCCACCCGAGCGCGACGTCCCCGTCGGCGTCGGCCAGCGCGACGCGGCCCTCGCCGCCGCCGTACCGGAACGCGACGCGCGCGTTGGGGTTCCACGACACGGCGCGCGCGCCCACGGTGGTGTCGAGGGCGGGCGCCGCGGAGGCGTTGCCGTCGAGGCGGAGCCGCACGGGGGCCAGCGGCTGCAGGTGGAACGACGGCGGGCGCGGGCGGTAGTAGAGGTACGCGAGGCACGCCGCGGCGAGGGCCAGGCAGAGCGCGAGGAGCGCGAACCCCGCGGCGAGGCAGCACGCGCGGCGGCACGAGCACCCGCCGCCGCAGCGGTGCTGCTGCTGGCGGTACCGCGCCGGCTGCTTCCGCGCGCCGCCAGGGGGCGGAGGGTGCTGGTGGTGGAGGTACTGGCGCGCCGGCGGCGGCTTGAGCGGGAGCACCACCTGCGGCGGCGGCTGCGCGAGCGGGGGCTTCTTGAAAGGCGGCGCGGGCCTGGCGCCGGTGGCGGGGGCCGGCGCGGGCGCGGGCCTCGCCGCCGCGGCTGGCGCCTTGGGCGGCAGAGGCGGCTTCTCGGCCATGGCCGGGGACGCTAGGTGTGGTGATGGTACGTGGTGGACGACGGGGAGGATCGAGAGGTGAGGGTGGGAGTGAAGTGATGGTTTGGCGCCTAGTTGCTGACTGATTAGCTGCAGCTGCTACTTATAGCTGGCGGCCATGGAATGGAGCTGATCAGAAGGGAGGGAGGAGATCTTGGCCTGGGGGGTTGGTCAGTCATGTACTCGAGTGGCAAGGGGAGGAGGAGCACTGTAGCTGTATGCAGTAGCGGGGGGAGAGCGGGTATGGCGAGCTGTGCAGTGATGGGAGCGTCGTCCGTGCGCGTCGGTGTAGCCGTGTCCGTAGGTGGCTTGGAGCTGACCTGTAGACTGTGGTGGGGGCCAGGGGCAGTGCCACGGCTGATTAGGATGGGGTACATTATATGGGGATTCTGAATTTCTGATGGATGGTGAGGTGGGAATGGGTCTTTAAGTTCCATGCTATATATACCAAAGGCACTAAAGTTTTTTTTTTCCCTTTTGAGTTATTTGAAACTACCGTATTTTTCGTAAGATACTTTGCTTTTGAAGAGCTACCAGGTGTTTGGATGCTATATGCCTACGCACATTGGTGATTCAGGACCTGTGTATACGATAGCTGTATCGACGCAGATGTTTGTGGAGTTCAGGACTTGTGTTGGAGCAATTGTGTGTACGACAGCTGTATCGTGCGAACGTTGCCGATCGCACGCGGCCAGAGCCAGCCCGGAGCCACGCAGTTCTGAACCCAAGCTGATCAATCGATGTCATCAAAGAAAGGATCAGGGAGATCGATGTACGTACCGATGGGGCATCGCATCGCATCGCATCACCTGACCTGGGTCGGACGCGGCGTCCCTGTCAGTCTAAGCTCCGATTCGCGGCCCACGGCGCCGCGCCGTATCACTCGTGGTTCTTGCGTGCGTGCATCGATCCGCAACACAACATCATTTGCTATATATATATATATATAGTATACATATATGTATACTATATATATATATATATAATATATATATGTATAGAGCGGTTCGTGTGTAGTAGTAGCTGGGGCGCAGCTCTCGGTGCGTGTGGGATTAATGCCCCAATCATGTAATATAAAGTACGTGCTCGTAGCAGTGCTGGTGCCTACGAGCGCGGATCGTACAAATTAAAGGCTGATCATGACGACACTAGCTTGCTATATATAATCAAACCCCAAATCATCGATTTTATTTACATACATGGCCGGCCGTCGGCGTCCATCGTGTCTACGCGTTGGCGCGCACTCCATACATCTGTGATCGATCCCCAACGGTCATGGGAGACTAAGAAATGAGGAACTATATATGCGGGTGAGCCCGCGCGCGGCCGCGGCCGCGCCCACCGTGTGTGCACTGAGTGGAGGGAGGAGCGCGCTGCGTGCTAGCCCCTCCGTCTCAGGATATAATGCGTGGTCAAACTTAGCACCGTCTTTAATAATAACATTTGACTCTTAATGTCTCTTATAATATAATATTTACAGCAATAAAATTATAGTCATATGAAACTACTTTTAAATATGAATACAATGATATTATTATTGTAAGAAACTTTTTTTATTATACAACAATAATCGTAGGTCAAAGATTTTAAAGTTTGAATCTTGAATTACGTGCGCGCCTTATATCCTGAGACGGAGCGAGTACTACGTTCGTTTCAAATTACAGTTTATCTTAGGGAACTCCCAATCCTCCATGTAGGATGGTGTCCATGGCATTAATTACATTACCACATAGAACTTTTAGCTTATGTGGTACTATAATAAATGAGAGAGAGAAGAGAGAGTGGAAGAAACGGGGTCTCATGCAAAACTCGGTTTCAACACGGAATCCAATACACTAAGTACTATCAAATTGGCATTGGGAGCTTCATGGTATATAGAGAACAAATATGATAGGTGGAGATTAGAGAGAATACATTAATTAGAAACTAAACTAAGAAATCATGGGTTGTAGAGTATAGTTTCTAAAGAAGATGTCTTGCTTATATGACAGCATAGACATTATCTATGACCACCATGGATTGAGACTGCCCTTAGCTTTATCTTAACTCAAACGTCTTTAAATGCAGTCAATTTCACAGAAAACAATGTATCATTGAATCCACCAAAAAATATGTCCCGGTAGTGCATTTATTTTAATATTGTAGATGTTATTTTAATTTTGTACAACCCTGGTCGAAATTATATATCTATACCTATATATATACCTATTTCTAAAGTACGGAGCAAATCCGTCGTGTGTTGTGTCATGGTCCGTCGATTTTCGTCCGTTGTATGCACGTGAACACTGTCCGAACTTGTGGCTGGTTTCCTATTCCCAGCGTCTATGATTTCACAGACGATTAAACTCTGAATCTCCTCGAGATAGAGGCCGATTGGGGTGGGAAAGAAAGAGGAGTCCGATAGGGTAACAATTAGATGCAGTTTTTTGGCACAGAAGACGGTAGGTACGCGGACGCCTCGTCAGAATTTGGGGACGACCATCGAATCCGGCTGAGACTCAACGTTGAAGAAGGCCCCCGGCAGTTGGGTCCACTTGGTAGTGATAGAGGAGGGAATAGAGAAAGTAGCACTCAACGCTTGCTTGGCCACTGGCCAGGCCTGCATACGCGCAGCAGTGGCAGCCCAGGCATACGGTGATTGGTGATGCAGCAAGCATTGGCATGGTTGCGCCCGCGCAGAACGGGTGGCTGCAAAAAGGCAAAGGATCGGAGCAAGGCTGTAACAGGGATTGCACGATCTTTACAAAATCATTATATATTTGTATGATATTTGCCTGTAGCAGTATAAGAATATATTTTTCTATATTTCTCTATTTTTTATATTTATATGGGTTCCTGTTGCAACGCACGGGCATATTTGCTAGTATAAATTTAAATAAAGACAAACCTAAAATGAACTATAATTTGAAATGCATCAATAAAAGGAGATACCGGTGTTCCGCCAACCATCGCCGGGGGTACACGTACACGGCCGGTGGCCTCTCTTGACATTCTGTTTCATCTTCAGCAGTAGTGGCGAATCATGTGTAAAGTAAAATGCAAATTGTGTTACTGTTTTACCTCCTTTAAAATCTCTGTTAACGTACATAGATACAAGGGGAAGCATATATCGCCTGAGATTTGTTACCAATGGAGTTCAAGGCTTGAAGCCAAGCCGGCGTTGCATTGGACAATATAGTTTTGGTTTCTTTGCTTTCTTTTTCCTAAAAGAAGAAGAAGGTAAGTAGACTCAGCGTCAGTCCTTACTGGAAAGAAGAAAGCGACAACACTTGGTCGTTGCATTATATTCCTTCTAGCGCACCTTCTTCCTCATTGGCCATTTTAATTTCCCTTGCATTGTTTTCTCCTCCCTATTGAGAACTTTTCCTGTTCTGCTTTCTGATCATCACTTGCTCTGGCGGGCGCTGCAGATGCCTTTGCTTTGCTTGCAGCCGTGGCATTCTTCCGATTCAATCCTTACCGGCCTCGCTCCCATTGGATGGTCCACAAATGGTAGGCTCCTCAAATGATTGTCTCGCCACTGCACGATCCTGCACTGCAGCAGCACGTACCATGGCACCACAATTGAACGGGCCAATCGAATATCGAGAAAATAATAATAGGAAAAGCACCAATAACGTAGTTGCGTTGAATTTTCTTCTCGACATGCCACATTTCTCGCGCCGTGTGTTTACCACGCGCGGATGGCAGAAGGGGGTAGGGGTGGAGCGGCCGCCGGCGAGGGGTGGGAGGTGGGAGAACGGCCAGTGTGGTGGTCGAGATGACGTAGCTTAGAGTTCGGGGTTCGGCCACCAGCCCTAAAGGAGGAGGGCGGTACGTCGGCGGTGGAGGTGAAGCGGCGTGGGAGCGCCGCTGGCCGGCCGGGATCGGACATCCGGTGGGCGGTGGCCAGCGGGCAAGGAGAAGACGGTGGCAATGGACGAGGAGCGCGGCGGCAATGGATGAGGAGTGCGGCGGCGGCGGAGAGGGGGGTGGGGGCGCCGGAGCCGCCGTCGGAGCCTGGGAGGCGGAGGAAGGCGAGGGCGCTCGTCTCTGCGATTGGATCGATTCTAATCACAGAGTAAAAGGAATAGGCGCCTCCCATTTCTCACTATTGAAATCTTGATTCGCAAAAAGGCTCAAGCAGGCTTAATTAACAACCGAACACCACCCATCTTGTCGACGTTTATGTTAGAATCAATCATTCTCACTAGGCTGATCACATAGAAGTGCCACAGATTTGCAATGCATATAGATATACGCTATATCTAAATAGATAATTATATATATATATAGAAAAGACAAAACAACATATCTTTGAAACAGATGGAGTAAACATTATGGTGATTAACCCGTAAAAAAACATTATGGTGATTAGGATGTGGGTATATATACAATGGTTCACAGGGATCTTTATATTATTCAAAATTGTAGGAAAAAGTCGGTTGCTAGTAGGGACTGGGGAGTGGGGACAGAGCCCACCACATTGTTTTATCTTCTTTTCGATCTTTATTCTGTAGAAAGAAAGTCGGTTGCTAGGGACTAGGGACAGAGCCCACATCGTTTTATATTCTTTTCGATCTTATAATTGTGCCAGGAGTAATTGCCTGGACCTATTACAAAGTTCATCGACGATGACTCTCGAGTCCATTGCCCCTCAAAGATACTTTCGACGTACTCACGTTTCGAATTTCGCTCGCTTTTCCCCGTCGCTACACATCAGCCAATCGTCGATCATAAAGAGAGATCCCAATCAAAGTGTAGCTACGTAGACCGTACGCGTGCGTGCGTTTATATATAATTAACCGGGCCATGTCATGGAATCAACATTCTTTTTCTACACTGTATATATGTAGTACTGTGCTGATGTGACACGGGATCCAACGATCGACAGAAAATCAGTTTGAGATCCGGGAATGAGCGCATTAGCTAGCACAAGGCTTAATTTGATTAATCACGTGTAGCTTGTTAATTATAGGTGCGTGCTTAATAGCATATGGATCGACGATCAGCGGTTGGTGCAATAACATTAATTGTCGGCAACAGCAAGCAGCTGGCTGCGGCCACAAAATCCGAGTGATGCAAGTGTCCAGTAGCCGTCGGTTCAACTGATTGTTGAATGCTAGTTGATGGAGCAAATTCGGCTGGTGTGAAAACCGACTGATTTTGGCTGGTTGAATAGTATTCTGTGAGAGAGAATAAATCGAAAGAAGCAAGCTGGTGTTGATGGTGCTGGCCAGCAGAACAGAGTGAATATTTTTTTTCTCGAAACAATTTGAATTTTATTTAGCTTGGGACTATCAATGGCGTCATGGTCATGTAGAATTTTCCGTTTGAATTCTAAGTGTTTTAGGTCTTGTTTGGGTGGGTTCCGTCCCCTCCCAACTTCTTCAAGTGGATTTCGCGAATTTTACAAAAAGAAAATTTCCTCCCCCTCTCCCCATTTATTCAACACTGAATCACTTCTCATCTGCTTTGTTCCCACCTTACACCAGAATCACTCTATTAGAGAATTCACAAACTAGAGCTGCAGAATCAGGAAGTGGAGCTCTACCAAACTGGCCTTAGCACCTGTAGCTTGGTTGTGATGGAAATATTTTATTGTGATCTTCACAGTTAATCGCGTTTAACCATCTAAACGAGATTAAAGGGAAACCTAATGATAAAAATCTATTGGGCTGTGATCAGCAGGTCCACTAGGGTTTATTTCCGAGGGCTGGCCCCCAGCCCCACAGCGCTATAAATATAAGGTCGTGGCTACCACTCTAAATACACCAGAAAAATGTTTTCCACGTTTTCTAAACCCTAGCTGCATAAGTCTGATCGTTGAAGGCGCTGGAGGGGTTTGGAAGACCAAGCGTTTTAGGGCAGTGTCGTTGGCGTCCGAAAGGCCGTCGCTACCCTGCTCGTATATCTACACCGACAAGTACGCCTACTTCCTCTACGGCTCAGAAGTCATCAACACAGGGAGCTCCAATGGCTACTACTGCTAACGCTGGTATAATAATTTACCCACCAAATTCCGCATTACGAGATTGATATCATATTTAGGCTAAGGTTCCTGTTTTAGTTTGCTAATTACATTCATTAGAAGAATTAACATTTGGTACCAGAGCCATACTTATGCCTAACTTGATTCAATCCGTTAATCTTAAGTCTAAAGTTCCCTGTTTGTCGGATTAGATTAATTTTATGAGGTTGTGCAGATCTAGATCCTATTGCACAACTAAAGGTTCAAGTTTTATGTATGCAGTGATGTTTTCACGAGCAAAGTTTTAATCTGGATAAGTTAAGTACCTCGGATTAGATCTAAATCATTAAGTTAATGCTAGTTCACGTTTAACCCGAGGCGATTAAGGTTTAATTGATGATTAAGCTAAGTAATTAGGGTTCTAGGGTTTCGACATGTTACCTTATCTTCCAAATTAAGTCCCTATTAATTTTATCTCGCAAATTAAGGCCAAATCCATGATATTAGATGCATCAGTAAGCAATTAGAAGAAGGGGAAAAGCCAACTTTTCAGATCGCATCAAGAAATCCCCAAATCTTCATGAACCCTAACCCTAAAGTTGAAGAAATCTCACTTGTTGCCATGAGGATGGCTCGCTGCCATGAGCAAGCACCTCAGTGGAGCCCCCCCCCCCCCAACGGAACCGCACGCAACTCGGTCGCACGCGGCGCTGGCGGGAGGGACCACAGAGGTGCAAAGGAGGGCAGCGGCCAGCGCATCAGGAGGCTGGACCTCGGCACCTGCTCGCGCGTGGCACCAGTGCGGCCCCATGCGGCGCACGACGCACGCGGCAGGGCGCCCGCAGCAGCAATCTGGGGCCCACGGGCCAGCGCTCTGCGGTAGCCGGGCGCCCGCGGCAGCGGCAAGCTAGGCTCCACGAAGCCAGCTGCACCTGCACGCAAGGCGCAACGTGCCCACGGGCATGCTGCAGCGGCCACCGGCGGCTGGGCGCACGCGGCAGCCTGCTGAGCCCCACGAGGCCAACGGACCGCGAGGCACGCGACGGCGACAACAGCGCCCAGCAGCCGGCTGCACGCGGCTGGCGGCCATGCCGGGCGCCCGTGGCGGCTGTGCGGCACACCGGCGGCCAGCTGGGCCCCACACAGCCAGCTTCGCCTGCACACGGCGCTCACAGCACACACCGTGGCCCTGCACACCGGCGGCAGTGGGCTGTGCTCTCAAGCGACGGCATGAAGGAGGCGTTGTCGGCTGCCTGCTGAGAAGAAGGAAGGAGGAGTGAACCGGTTAGGATTTCCCGACCGGCCTTCCCTTTCTTATACGACGCTTAATGTGTTCCGGACCGCTGGATTTTGATGAACAGTCAAGATCGCGGTGCATTAGGGTTGCGGTAGCTGGGCCGCGTGCGCTGTTTTGGGCCGGACCGAGCGCGTTTTGGGCCGTGGGAGACCGCGCACTAAAGGTTTCGGACCGAATTTTGTTGTCTTAGCACAGTTTACTGTTTTTAAGTCCTTTCCCTTTATTGTTTAAGGTTTTAAGCTTTATTTATTTATTGTTTAATGTGTTTTTATCCTAATTTAATTCTGTTGCACTTGTAAATTCCAGTATTACGTTTATAATTTTTCCATGAGTTATTTTAAATGTTTATCTATGTTTAATTGCATTTATTCACTGAAAATCATGTTTGTCCACCATATGCAATTGAGATGCGCTCTATTTAAATGGAACCATCAAAAAGTTTATTTAGAGTTTACTTGTAATAGTTTTGACCATCGTTGTTTTAGTTATGAGTTTTATGATAAATTTTGTTTATTTTTCCCATCGGTGATGCAAATTGAAATTTATGTGTGACTTTAATTAGACCATCGTAGGGTTAATTTCATACTTTTTATGAGCATCTTAATTGTGAATTTAATTGAGTAATAATTTTCATGATTTTTCAGTGAACAACATGATGAACTACATGAGTTCCATCGAGTCCCTGAATGGCACCAACTACCCCAAGTGGCGGAAGCAGGTGCAAGTGGCTATTGCTATGTGCGAGTATGATCTCGCGTTACGTGAAGACAAGCTAGCAGAGCGTATTGGAGAAAATGCTGACCGCACTTCCATTGAAAAGTGGGAGAGATGTGATAATATGGCCAACATGATCATTAAGCAAACGATCTCGCCAGCTTTCCTTGGTGTTATTCCTGATAAGGACCAGGATGGGAATGAGCTAACCGCCAAGGCTTATCTTGCCAAGGTGGAAGAAAATTTTAAGAGCTCGTCCAAGACTTATGCTAGCACCCTTATCATGAAGATGCTGACTTCACATTATGATGGGCAAAGTGGAATCAGGGAGCACATTATGAATATGCGTGACATGGCAAATAAGCTGAGGGCACTGGAAATGGCTATCTCTGATGATTTTCTGGTGCACTTCATTATGGCTTCGCTGCCTCCACAGTACAGTCCCTTCAAGATAAGCTATAACACTCAGAAGGCAACTTTGAGCATGAGTGAGCTCATTAGCTACTGTGTTGAGGAAGAGGAAAGGCAGAAGACTGAGAGAATGAAGGATGCTATCAACATGGTCAGTCAGCGCTTTGAGCGCGTTAGTGTGAGCAATGCTTCTAAGCATCAGGTTGAATCAGTCAGCAGCAAGCAGCATAAGAAGAAGAAATTTAAGGGCCATAAAGTGAACAAGTCCGTGCCGCACAAGAAGACTTCCGATGAGCAGTTGTGCATGTTCTGCAAGTCACCTAAGCATGTGCAGATGGACTGTGCAGGATTTAAGGAGTGGCTAAAGAATAAAGGTACAATTATTGATTATGTATCATTTATTGATGAATCTTTCTTAGTGAATTTTTCTCCTGATACTTGGTGGATTGACTCAGGTGCCACTATGCACATTTCCAATTCATTGCAGGTATTCAGTTCGATCCGAACTATAAGAGAGGGGGAGCGAAGCCTAAGAGTGGCTGATGGCAATGAAGTGAAGGTTGAAGGCATTGGGAGCTTCAACTTGGTGTTACCATGCGGCTTCCAACTTCGTTTAGAGGATGTCCTTTATGTTCCTAGTTTAAAAAGAAACCTTATTTCTGTTTTGAGATTAGATAAGTCAGGACATATTTGTGAGTTTGGCAACTCAAAGTGCAACATTAAGTTTCATAATTTTCGTGTGGGCCTTGGTCATTTGCAAGGCGATCTTTATTTGCTCTCTCTTGATGATGGTTTTTCTGTGATGAATGTGTGTGAAAAGCGTAAGTGTGATGATGAGACTTCTTCAAAATTATGGCACTGTCGTTTGGGCCACATTTCGAGCGGGAGAATTGAGCGTCTCATAAGAGAAGAGATACTTCATTCATTAGACCTTTCAGACTTAGATCAACGATGCGTTGACTGTATTAAGGGGAAATTCTCTAAGACTATTAAGAAAGGAGCTATTCGGAGTTTGGGCTTAGAAATAATTCATACTAATATATATGGCCTGTTCCCCATAAAGTTTGTAGATGGTTTTGACTCATTCATTACTTTCACTGATGACTACTCTCGTTATGGTTATATTTATCCCATTCATGATTAGTTCAAATCATTAGAAAAATTCAAAATATTCAAGGCTGAAGTAGAAAATTAGCATAATGTCACTATTAAAATTGTGAGATCAGACCGAGGTGGTGAATATTATGGGAGACATGCTCCATTTGGCCAGATACCTGGACCATTCGCTAAGTACCTTGAAGAAAATGGTATAAAGGCCCAATATAGCATGCCGGGCGAACCGCAGCAAAATGGAGTAGCTGAGCGTCATAATCGTACACTTATGGACATGGTACGTAGTATGCTTAGTTATTCTACCTTGCCTGTGGAACTGTGGATGGAAGCGTTAAAGACAACTATGCATATACTTAATCGAGTCCCTACCAAATCTGTTCCAAAAGCTCCTTATGAATTATGGTTTAGGAAGAAACCGACGCTTAATTATTTACGTGTGTGGGGCTATCCTGCTGAAGCTAAGTTATTTAACCCACAACAAAAGAAATTAGATTTTAAGACGGTGAGCTGCCATTTCATCGAATACCCTGATAAGTCTAAGGGATATCGTTTCTTCTGTCATGATCGCTTCACTAAGTTTGTTGAGACCAGACAGGCTGTGTTCCTAGAGGATGCAGGAATGAGTGGGAACTTTTCAAGGAGGGAAATAAATCTTGAAGAAATTCGGGCTGAGCTTCCCATCCCGGTGATTCAGGAAACAGTAACACCTCATTTAGTGCCGCTGTTCATACCCTCTGTTCAGAGTACACCTTCTGTTCAGATTACGCCTCCTCTTTAGAGTACTAGCGCTGCTGCTCCTGAGCCTGTGAGCGAACCACAAGTTGAGCAAGTGGTGCCTAATGTTGAAATTGCGCCTAATGTTGAAGTTGCGCCTAATGTTGAAGCTAAAAACCTAGTTGAAGTACCTCAGCCTGATGTAACGTTACGAAGATCATAGCGGGCTAGGAAACCAGCTCTCTTTCCAGGTTTTGAGACATACTTAAGTGAGGACATGTATGATATTGGGAAGGTTGATGATCCGAACTCGTTTAAAGAAGCAGTATCATGTGAAAATTCTGCTAAATGGGTTGAGGATATGGAAGAAGAGCTTAGGTCCATGAGTTCAAATGATGTATGGGATTTAGTGGATATTCCTGATGGGGTTAAACCAGTAGGCTGTAAGTGGGTCTACAAGACTAAACGTAACTCCAAAGGGAACGTTGAATGATTCAAAGCTTGGTTTGTAGCCAAGGGTTTTACACAAAAGGAAGGGGTTGATTATAATGAAACTTTCTCCCCTGTGTCTAAAAAGATTCTTTTAGAATCGTCATGACGCTAGTGGCTCATTATGACCTAGAGCTACATCAGATGGATATCAAAACTGTGTTCCTTAACGGTGACTTGGATGAGACCATCTTCATCGCACAGCCGGAAGGTTTTGTTGTGAAGGGCAAGGAACAAATGGGATGCAGATTAAAGAAGTCTATCTACGGACTTAAGCAAGCGTCAAGACAATGGAACCTTAAATTCGAAATTCGGATTCAAGGACAATTATGTGGATAACTGTATCTACACTAAAATAAAGGGTGGTAAATTTATAATTCTAGTGCTTTATGTGGATGATATCCTATTAGCGAGCAGCAATAAGCGAATGCTGCATGAGACAAAGGGTTTTCTTTCGTCTAATTTTGATACAAAAGATCTTGGTGAGGCCTCTTATGTTTGGGGCATTGAGATACACCGAGACAGGACCAAAGGAGTGCTAGGATTATCTCAGAGGGCATATATGAGAAAATGCTTAAGAGATTTAACATGGATAAGAGTAAAGCCACACCTGTTCCATTAGTGAAGGGCGATAAGTTTAGTGAAGTCCAAAGTCCTAAGAACCAATTGGAATTAGATAAAATGAAGGATATACCTTATGCTTCAGCTATCGGAAGCTTGATGTATGCACAGGTCTGTACGCGTCCAGACTTGGCATTTGCTATTGGAATGTTTGTAAGATATCAGAAAAATCCCGGAAAGGTCCACTGGGTAGGTGTCAAGAAGGCATTACATTATTGCCAAGGCACCAAAGACTTCATGCTCACATATAGAAGGTCATATAACCTTGAAGTTGTTGGTTATACTGATGCTGACTTTGCTGGTTGTGTGGATAGTAGGAAATCTACATCAGAATATATCTACACATTAGCTGGAGGAGCAATATCATGGAAAAGCTCCAAACAAAGTTTAGTTGCAGCGTCGACGATGCAGGCAGAGTTTGTGGCATGCTATGAAGCAACTGGATAGGCTGTGTGGCTAAAGAATTTTATTCCGGGTCTTAAAGTAATTGACAGCATTACAGAATCAATAATGTTATACTGCGATAATCAATCCGCAGTGTTCTTTTCGAGTAACAACAAGTCAAGTGGTGCTTCCAAACACATTGACCTCAAGTATCGTGTTGTGAAAGAAAGATGCCAGGATCGAACCATTAAGATTGAACATATAACAACTAACGCTATGTTAGCGGATCCGCTCACTAAAGGCTTACCACCGAATATGTTTAAGGAGCACGTTACAAATATAGGTTTGGTGGATAGTCTTTAGGTCCTGATTTGGGCCGTTACTAACTCCCAACTTATGAATAAGCGTTCTACTGAGGTGTTTCAGTGAGACTGTGGGTAATGAAGTCCCAGTAGTGCATCAAGCTACTAACGATGCATTGGTCCGGTACTTACTGTGATATTGAGGGTGAACATTAGTGTGATGCGAACATTAAGTATTAACCGTTCGATCAAGTGGGAGAATATTGAAAATATTTTATTGTGATCTTCACAATTAATCGCATTTAACCACCTAAATATTATTAAAGGGAAACCTAATGATAAAAATCTATTGGGCTATGATCAGCAGGCCCATTAGGGTTTGTTTTCAGAGGCTGGCCCCCAGCCCCACAGCGCTATAAATATAAGGTCGTGGCTACCAATCCAAACACATCAGAAAAAAGTTTTCCACGTTTTCTAAACCATAGCCGCATAAGTCTGATCGCTGAAGGCGCTGGAGGGGTTTGGAAGACCAAGCGTTCCAGGGCAGTATCGTTGGCGTCCGGAAGGCCGTCGCTACCCTGCTCGTACATCTACACCGACAAGTACGCCTACTTCCTCTACGTCTCAGGCGTCATAATCACAGGGAGCTCCAATGGCTACTACTGCTAACGCTGGTATTATGATTTACCCACCAAATTCCGCATTACGAGATTGATATCATATTTAGGCTAAGGTTTTTATTTTAGTTTGCTAATTACATTTATTAGCAGAATTAACAGGTTGATCAGATAAATTGGCCTAGTAATGTCCCTACATACGCAACACCTTTTGTACTGTGCACACGAAATGTTTTGAATATTATTTTCGTCACGAAATTAAACAATCACCGCTAAAAATGATTTTGATGTATCAATTATATCTAGCCGGACCGGAGCTCTGTGCAAAGTGCCGAGGCAGAGATGTATACACACAAATAAAACAAAACAAAATGGCGACGAGACAGATCGTGAGATGGATTGGGAACATGGAGCCATGACCCTTTTGGCAGCAACAAACCAAAGGACTGAAGCCTTTTGTCCTGCCCTCTCAAATCATAGCCACATTCTCCCACATGGGAGTCCGTTCCGTGGCATGGCGACAACGTTGCATTCTGGTGGGGAGAGAGAGAGAGAGAGCAGGAATGAGCGAGGCGAGGATGAGTCGATGGCACGCAAGAATCAACCATCATTGTTGTATGCGATGAACATACTAGATTGTGGACGTGCCAATTTGGCTCCTGCTAACTGTATACTAGAAACCATGGTGCGGCCTTCCCGTGCTAATGTTGGAAGGAGCCAGCTTTTACCGGCGGTGCACTATGGAGTATCTTTATCGTGCGGTATCTGTATCTCATGTTGTAGTATTATAGTTGATGCAGACTTCAATTTATGCATGCTGTAATTATTGTACGTAGGTTAATGTACAAATTTTTTCAATGTAGTAGGTAAGATAAATCTGTAGCTTTATTATTTTTCCATAGGTGTGTCACGGCCTATAGTCCGCTGTTGCACTTGGTATATATTTTGAGCATTTTATTGTCGTAACACTATTATTTAAGTAGCATATTATTTTGGATATCGAAATAGATCTATGACATTTTTTGCTATATTTATTGTGATGGAAGGAGGGGTAAAATTATTTATTAGGGAGGGCAGAGCACAATTAGCTGGATTTCAACTTTTAATCATGTGGCGATTAATAGACGTGAAGATATTAGGAAGTAGTGGTTATATTAAAATATGACGCGTTATTGTAGAGGTAATATGAGCAACTATAGAAGAACGGCGGTATGATATTATATTTTTAGCAAAATAGGATCTTATATTATATAATAAAGCTGTAGATTTTGAAATTCTGAGCAACTTTTGTATTGGACACTTTTTAATTTGAAGATATTTTGGTGTCCAAATTGTAGGTACAAGGATCGCATGTAAGCATTTGTGCAAATGAATTGTGGAAGCATTTTGAATTTTAAAATTTGCTCTACAATAAAGTTGTAGCTTTCAAATTTTTGATCAAATTTCATATTGGATAACTTTTGATTTCAACGCGATTTGGTGTTCAAATTGTACGTATAATATTGCTCGTGTAGAAGTAATAAATGGAACGGGTTCTGATTTGATTTAATTAGTTCATTTTGAAAGCTATGTTATTACTCCCTTCAAGTATATAAAAAGTCTAAATAACCCCCTAAACTATAACTTAGTTCAATTTACCCCCTAAACTATGTTATTAGTTCATTTTATCCCATAGTACAATTTGTCTTTTTTATTTCTCCATACACAAGTTGAATTTTAATTTCAAATTTTGTTGGGTAGTAGTGGATATCACAATGAATATTAAGAAAATTTTTTATAACTTTTCGTTGTTATTTTTCATTCTAATTTTGAACTCCAATGATTAATTTATTATTAAATATCATAACCTATTAAAATAATGATAAAAAATTATGTTTTATTTTTTATAACATGTTTATGATGTGTACTATCGTCTTGTAAAATTTTAACTTAAATCTCCACCTATGCATGGAGAAATGAAAAAGATAAATTGTATTAGGGCACAATTTAAATCAAAGAACATAGTTTGGGGTTAAAATGAACCAAACGATAGGTTAGTGGGTTATCCAAACTTTGACTATAGTTGAGGGGAGTAATTTAGACTTTTTCCTTCTAAAAAATATTTCGGAGAGAGGACCACGACGGCGGGTTGATTTTTATAAAAAGTTGAGGTTTTATTTGCAAATTTCCCTAATCCGGGAAGGTTGGACTGCGGGTTGATTTTGGTAAAAGGTGTAGTCCTGTTCACAAAAATATCTGAGAGAGGAAGCTGGACTGCGGGTAGATTTCGCTAAAGGTTGAGGATGTGATCGGAACTCATAGGATCTAGACCATCTAGGTCCGATCGGACGGCCGGGAAAAACGGGCGACGTGGTCGTATCGGGAGTCCAAGTTTCCAGCCAGGTTTCGTATATAAGAAGATTCGTCACACTATATCAGTAAAAAAAATGGTAACATTGTGCCTATATCGGGATCCCAAGTTTCACACCAGGTTTCGTATATAAGAATATACGTCACACTATATCAGTAAAAAAAATGGTAACATTGTGCCTAGTACCTTTTTTCGCGATGAAGAATGGATCGAGACGTGCAATGCACGCAGTTTCCTCCAAATGCTCTGTATAGGTGGACTCCTTAGCTAGATTGCATACTAAATATAGTAGAGGTGCTTCAGGATGTGCCACGACATGTGTTTGCTCCAAAATGGTCTATATATCTTTGCTCGGGAAGAAAAAGTTTTTTTGCCTCCCCTTTATTCTTTTATGATAAAGAATTAATCATCGGGAAAACAAAAAGCAAGGAAGCATCACCATGAAAAGAATCCAATTTATCTAGCGTACAAGGCAAAAAAAAAATAGCTGTCCATTCCAAGAGGATGTGGGACAATTTGCGTTTAAGCGACTAAAAGATTTGGAGTTCAATATCATTAATTCTTACTGAAATTGCATTCTAATGTGAGTGCTGTGCAGGTGATACTTGTGGGCAATTTTGATTTTAGTTGCTTCTATTTTGTGTACGCGCTCACTGCGGTGACATGAAATGGTACTATTTAAGATCAACATCTAAAGGATATTGCGCGTGCAGTGAATTAAATTGTTTCTTATGGACCATCGAACTAAATTGACCTAATATGAGGCCTTTGGTAAAATGATAAAAAATGGCCATCTAAATTTTATTCTTCATCATCATATATCGTAAGTAAATATAAATGTACCTACGACCAAGAAAATACTTGCATTCATTGATTCAGCTATTAAAATTATTGATTTGGCATTGTAACGAAGAATCAACAGAAGGGCCTATTGCGCATTTTGTATGAGCTTCACGATGATTTAACAAGAAAGTTCATTCCCATATAGGAATGAAGAAAGCTTTTAGAGATCTAAATCGAAGCCTAAACATAATAGTTGAAATTCTTTCAAGAGGTAGTCACAGGTTGGAGCATTCACAGGTATCTTGTATGTTAGAAGATCAAATCCTAATAATAAATCCAACCATAGGCACGCCTGACAAAGTGGTTTTCCATCACCTGCCAGACTGCATGTCATTTACATTTAGTAATGACAGCAGCATTTCAGCCTATTTAGTTTGAAATCTCAAACCTAGTTTAGCACAAATTTGCCATTTACGCGTAAAACCAATCTATGATGGTTTTCTCTTATTACTTCGACTAGAAGGATTTGTTTTTGCATGGGCAGCATCATTGTACGATCGCGTATTTAGTTTGGTTGCCATGGAG
Source organism: Panicum miliaceum (assembly GCA_032594955.1). Lineage (NCBI taxonomy): Eukaryota > Viridiplantae > Streptophyta > Magnoliopsida > Poales > Poaceae > Panicum > Panicum miliaceum. The sequence continues at coordinate 39,898,158 of CM064061.1, read as the reverse complement.
CCAATTTAAGGTGGCCAAAGCTCCCTCCACGCCGAGCATACTAGAATCCCAATATGGAAACAATAGGCCTCCTCCAACGGCCATCGATATCGCCTAGAAGAATAGAAGAGTAGCTAGAGGTGAAACAAGATACATGCGATTTCACATGAATCGAGATGTTGTGAGAGAGGAAAATAGAACCGGTTAATAGGTAGGTAGGACAAATCATGTAAAATATTGTTTTTTCCCTCTCCCTCGTCGCTAACTCGGCCGGCGACATCGTCAGCATACTCCCTTTGGATTGGCAGTACAAAGGTAAGGCTACGATGAAATCATGGTTGCTAACTAAATACTCACTACGTCCCAAAAAATAAGTTATTCTAGGATTCAAAATTTATCCTAGAAAATAAGTCATTTTACCCTATTTAGAAAGTGCATGTGCATGTAAGAATCAATTACTGTCGAATATAGATAATAAATAGGGGTAAACATGATCATTTTACCTCCTTATTAATCTGTCCTAGAATTTCTACAATAACTTATATTTTAGGATGGAGGGAGTAAGTGTGTACCAAACAACATTTTGGTGGAGAAAGGAAAAAAGAAAGTATGGTTTTTGTGCACGCCGATGGCACACGTGTGTGTAGCGCACAAATCAAGTGGAAAAAACAAATGGTTTCTAGAAACCTGAAAGCCTCTCCTTTAATTTGCACACAAACTCAAGCAAAATACTCCCCGAAAAAACCTGCAAAACCCTGAACCCAATGTAGCAGAGGCAGAGCAGTGCAATAACCTTTTTGCAGCGACACTTTATATATAATACAACGATCAAACGAAGCTGCTGGCACCGACAGAGGGAGAAAGCGAGACGAGGGCACAGAGGGAGGATCCGGCGGGACAGGGACGCTGGCAGCGGCCGCGCACCCAACCCGCGCCGATCATCGGAGGCCGGCCTCAACTGAACCCCCTGTCCCTGTGGAGCGGAGTCTTGCCGTTCGGATCGGATGGCACCTCGCTGTTGGCTACTTGCCGTCGGATCGGCTCACGGTTGGGGCGTCGCGGCGCGCCGGGACGGCGACCGCCGAGCTAGCACTTCCTGCGACGCCGCAACTAAGCAGCACGCCGGCCGGACGCGTCCTGGCCAACCCCAACTTGTGTCACGTCTTGGTCTCGTAGCGTCGGTCGCGGTCGGTGAGCGGGCGTGCTTCGCCGCCGCGGCGATTTTGCGTGGCAGCGAGTCGCCGATGTCATCTGCGCGTCGAATCCAGCGGTTCGAGGATGTAGCTGCGCGGGCGAGTAGGCTCGATCCCCATCCCCATCCCCAAAATCTGAAGAAACCTTCCTACCAATCTGAAGACATTACTCTCTCGATTGCCTTTCCCAACAATGGTACATGGAACTTCTCAGATCCTGCTCGGGGAAGCGAAAGTAAGCTGATGCTTGCTCGCCGACAGTACGGTTCACTGGTTCAGGTTGGTCCGTCTCAACAGAACGGCAGGGCTGCTGTCACGGGACACAAGCAGCACAGAGACATTTGCTTCACGAGATCTGCTTGCTGCCAATGCGCCCCTACAGAACGCAAGAAACAAGCACGCCAGTTCGAACCAGAATCGAATCTAGCTCACCGGCCAATCTAGAAACTTGCAGAGAACTCAAAGTTTGTGAAAGGTTTCCCATCCGATATCTTTTTTCAGCCGGTGTAATAACTTTTTTCACTATTCAGGGGACAAGGATCGTACAACCTTCTTCCTAGCGAAGGAACAAAGGAGGCTTTTTCGCCTTCCTTTTTAACTTGTCATCACCAAACTGTCTATCAACAAAAGGATTGATGTGCATGGACAAAAGGTAAAACAAAAAGGATATCTGCAGCACACAACATTCTTGGCAAGTCGCAACAACACCCACTCGATCTGATGGCAGGTCAGGGCAGGGCAGCACATCGCGCAGCTGCAGCGTCACTCTAGGGTTGCTTTATCGTCAGCTCAGCTCTCAGGTGCAGCATCCCGTCAATAAAGAAGAGGCTGTCGTCGGCCATGAACGTCTGCCATGGGATAGCAAAGAGATTCCTGTACCCGACCGCCTTCCCGCCGGTGAACGTGTAGTTGCCCTTGTACTTGCTGACGAACTCGCCAGAGGGTCTCGTCCTCGCGGCAAACTCATAGTCCACTGTCACGCTCATGGAGCCCTTCTCTTGCATCCCTAGGAAGAGGCCGAAGCAGTAGAACGTGCTCTGCTGCTCCATGTTACAGTGGGCTGAGAGGAAGAAGCCCTGCCCTGCGAGATGGAATGCTTGCGAGTATATCCGGCCTGAAGGGAAGAGCCGAGAGCACTCCTCACGCTTGAGATCCAAGTATGCTATGCACTGCGGGTAGGGCCGATCAAACTCAACGACTTTCAGAGGTCTGTACTTGTACGCCCGCTCTGCAAATTTCCGACAGGTTACTGCATCTGCTGCAAGAGCTCGTTGCCGGTGTGGTGCATCAGCCTTGTATAGAAGTGCCTCAGTGACACACTTGGTTGCTTGCTCATGGTCAATATCAGTGCATGTTAGGACCTTCCGCAGCTTCCTACAGGACATGTGACTGAATCGCACAAGAGGAAGCAGACGAGAGCTCAAGATCTCACGTCTCTCCTCTGGTTTCGGGTATTGCGAGCGGGCCCATCTAAGCAAGAAGTCATAGATGGTATCTTCAGATGCCACCTGAAGGTCATTACTTGACAAGATGGCTTCAATCCCAGCAAGAGGGATGTTCATCACTTCATCTTGGAACCTGAAACAAGAGAAACCATGCCCTTAGTATGCTAACAATGATTTTGTCAGAAGAATATTGGGCTAAGCTTTCCCTAAAAGTGGAAATAAGTCTCAATCCAGTGTATAGCACTCACTTAGTCAAATCCTTGTATTTTACGGCAAGGAAATCCTTGGCTGCATCTGTCAGAGGTTGTACTGCAGCTGCCATTGAAATGGAGCACGGGAGATCTAGGTAGAGTAGTGCAGACTCGGTAGTCATAGGCAAGCTTGTGAGCAATTGGCTGCAGTACCTCATGCATGAAACAACCTCAAATTTGTCTGCCGCCATCAGGATATCCAGCAGAAGAGTGGGCTCAGTAGTCGTCAGCTTTCCACTATACATAAAGCTTAAAAGCTCCATGAGGGCAGTTTCCTCTGTTACAAGGGAATTAAAAAAAAAGATGAAGCACAAGGTAAGTATCCGTTAGAGAATCGAACAAAAAATAGATGATATATTTTTCTGGGCGTGTAAAGTGCGACAGTAGGCTAGGAAAAATATCCATTTGGTAGGTGAAGTTAATGAGGGGAGAAAAGAGAACACAGTTTCACTATTGAAGAAATTAAAAAAGAAAGGCACAAGCTTGGAAATAAGGAACATTATTTGACACAAATAATCACAGAAATATTTTTTTTAAAAAAAAGAATTATTAGGCAATAAATTTGAAAGAAGTGGGATCTTCTAGCTCCTAAAGTTATCACATTACCTGAATCAGTAATTCTAAGGGTTGCATGTCTCTGATCAGATTCTTTCATTCCATTTGAGAAAAGCTAAGGAAAAAAACCATTTAGCTTATCAGAAAGCGAATATTCTGGAGTATAGAACAAATGCATTTCAGGAGGTTATCGCAGCTACCTTAAAAAAGAAAGGACTCTTCGCAGCAAGAATAGCTGAGCTGATATAAATTGTCTTTACTCGTAAAACTGGCGTACCCACAACGGTCCAAGACGAATCAATACCTTGTCCATCATCACCTGCTAAATACCAATGTCAGAGAAAAAAAGGACAAACAGTGAAGGAAGCAAGAGTACAAAACAGTCACAGTAGAAAAATATTCTGCCATCAAAATATTCAAACTGTTGTTCTTTACATGAATATTAGTTTGCTACCTTTCAGAAAGAGAGGGTATCGGAAAATTTTGAAAACACTACAAAAAGAATAATCATTTTGTCTGCTTCCAGCAATCTAAGCATGCTTACAGATCACCGTGTAACAATCACAGATGTTAATCCCAAGGATCGAATTACAACAAGCAACTCAAGCAGGTTCAAGCAACCACCTAGGCACCTACTATAACCAAAGTTATATTAGTTCTTCCTACCAGCTATCAATTTTGTTTATAGAACTAGCAATCAGCAGATTTGATGTAATGATCAAGCAGAATAATAAAGATCATGACAATTTGGCCTAGAAAAATAGATGATAAAATTCCAGAAAAAAAGATACAGCTTTAAGCTCCAGAACAGGGGCCAGCTTGATATTTGGAATGAAAACATGAAGCATAGCTAGAAGAAATAGCCTAAATAGGAACCTTGGAAGTTCTTTAACAAGCGAACCAGGATAGTTCTGGTTTCTCAATGATTTTTCGAACATCTCAATCTAACCAAACCCCCCAAAATGTTGAATTTAGTAGGGAGATCTAAATTTCCCCAGAAAATAAACTCTGGCAAAAGCCTAAATAGACAATGTTTTTCACTTTTTTGACAGCAAGAGCTTTTTTTTTTTTGCGAAACTTCACTAATGACCAGAAAAGAAAAAACAATAATAATATCAGCAAAGAACAATATTAGTTATTGAACTTTTAGCTGTACAAACCATCTTGACCAACATCAGGTGGAGATTCTTCTATCATTGCTACAGGTTCCTCTTGATTTTCTTCATATGCATCACATTCTTCTGCTTCCACTTCATTGCAATTCGTCTGGTCTGACATGTGAGTTGTAGATTCTACAGAAGGTAATTATTGACAGTCAAAAGATGGCTTCCATCATAAATCACAAAGGCAGATGGTAATTGGCACATCAGAAAATCTAATGGAACAACAAGGGATCCATAAGCCATAGTATACGAAACATTGTTACATAGCAAATTGATCATATGTACACAACAATGTCAACGTCAAGGGGTGGAACAGATCTGCGTCCTCAATCTTGTTACATAAATCAGAATAAACAATCCACAAGCAAGACATTGTTACATAAATCAGAATGCAGCATCCATATGCAAGACCCATGATTTATGTCACCAACATCGAGTCAAATGGAGTGTGGAAATGTCATAAAAGACAGCATCAAAGATTGTGATTACCAAGATCAACAGGCATACTCAAAGATTATCTTCTTTATAGAAATTTGCTTCTAAAGGGTAGAAGTATACATTCCAAATTAGATCGATAGTTATAGGTCCACTAACAAACATTCTTTTATACAACGTAGTCAATGACCATGTCGCATAGTTGAAGTAAAAAAAAAGAAAAAGTCTAAATTACTCCCCTCAACTACAGCCAAAGTCCGGATAACCCCCTAAACTATCGTTTGGTTCATTTTACCCCCCAAACTATGCCCTTTGGTTCAAATTACCCCCTAATACAATTTATCCTTTTCATTTCATCATGCATAGGTGGAGTTTTAAGTTGAAATTTTACAAGATGATAGTACACATCATAACACATGTTAGAAAAAATACATCATAATTTTTTATCATTATTTTGATAGGTTAGGATATTTCATAAAAAAATAATCATTGGAGTTCAAAATTATATGAAAAATAATGATGAAAAAATTATAACAATTTTTTTAATAAGCATTGTGATGTCCACTACTACCCTGCAAAATTTGAAATTAAAATTCAACTTGTGTATGGAGAAACAAAAAAGACAAAATGTATTATGGGGTAAAATGAACTAAATAACATAGTTTAGAGGGTAAATTGAACCAAGTTATAGTTTAGGGGGTTATTAAGACTTTGGCTATACTTGATGGGAGTAAATTGAACTTTTTCCAAAAAAAATACTCATAAAATGGGGACACGTGAACATGAAGAAGGTAATGCAGCAATTTGTTTCTTGAATAATAAGGTGACTCAAACAAAAAAAATTAGAATTTCTCATGCTAATTCCACCACACAAATATGTTAATCCTTACATTTCACAGTAAAATTCCCAATTGTCTCGACGTGAATGCTCAGGGTATCTAATCAAGCACAAAATCTCGATCCCCGTGATATAACTACTCTTCCCAGGTTATCTTATTATACGTGATAACCTTCCTAAGGCCCAAGTTTGCTGCAATGCCACACTACACACATCTAAATATCATTGAATCAGAAATATCCATATGATGTAACCTAAAGAGTACCACAAGTGGTTTGAAGTTTTTTTGAGTTGCACCCATCTGTCGTGTCCAGTGGGTCAACAGCTACAATTGTTAGCAGCTGATGGTGACATCCACATATATGACTAAAATATCCCATAAGTGAATCCAAATTCAAAGTACGGACAACCAAAATAAGTTCATTTCTTCGTACGTCCGCCAATTACTCAGCCGATGCCAGATCACAATGTCAGGCTATCCGTACGAGCGCATGATGACGAGTCAAAATTGTGGAATTCCCCTCTACCCTTCCCCAATTTCCTAGCCATTTCAAATACAGTCACTGAGGTTCCTACGGAAATCAGATTCTATCCACCCAAAATCCCGAAATGAGACGCCAAATTCCCCACGAATTCAGAACCCAATCGCGTCAGACATCACCGAAATCTCCACGCAAATTCGCACGATCGCAAGGAAACGTATCCAGGCAGAGGCAGCCAACAGCCGCGCAGAATCTCCGGACGCACCTTTCTCCTTGAGGAGCTCCTCACGCCGGCGCTTGCGGTGGCGCGCCCAGTCGGCGAGCCCTCCACCTCCGGCGCCGGCGCCGCTGGAGCCCGGCGCGTCGTCGTCCCCCGGGACGACCTCGATCCGCAGCTCCCGGTCGGAGAAGTTGACCTCGTTGAAGGCGAACTCGAAGCTGGGCCCCCCGCCCCCGGGCGAGAAGTCCGGGTCCATCTCCGCCGCCGCGCCCCCTACTCCTCCGCCGACGGGAAGCGGGGGGGAGGCGGTGGCCGCAACCCTAGCCGGCGGAGGGCTCGAGGGGGGGAGGAGGGCGAGATGGGAGGAGGCCGCGAGGGGGAGGAGGAGGAAGAGGGAGCCCAGGAGGGAGGTGGTTATAATAAGGGGAGGAAGGAGGGGGGTGGAAGCGGAAGCGGAAGCGGAAGCGGAAGAACGTTTTGGTCGTGGTGCTGCCGCGATAGCGGCGTGGAATTCGTGCTTCGGACAGTTGGGTGAGCGTCATTGCGGGCCTTAATTGGCGTTTCGAGTGTTCAATAATCGTATTTTTTGGGTTTAAATTAGGGCAATATTATTCTTACAGAGTTTGCAGAGCACCAGTCAGCATCTTTTGAGCGGATCGTTCGTCTTTCTGTATTTTTTTTTTTTAGAAAAGACACGTATTTCATTGAAAAGGTCTTTCTATACTAAGATAAGAAAATGTATTTACAATTTCCCTATAATATGATTTAAAAGCTCAACATGCTAGCCACCAACGTAAACTCACTTAACCTGATAGGAGGTGCTAAACTAGAGTTCTGTAATGCATACAACAACAAATATAGCTGCCTTTTAAAACATTTACATAACCCCAAAAAGGTCACTTTCGTGACTAATATATTTTATTACACTTTGTGTAAAAATGTAGTGGACTAAAATATTTTCGTGTGTCCATCCAAGTATCCATGCATAGCAGCGTACTTGGAGTATGTAAGAACCAACATTTGAATATGTTTAACTGTAAAATTCAAACATCACTCATCTCTCCATGGCAGGAAGTACGGAAAATGACATTTTACTCCCACCTATTGACCCCCACTAATTTCGTGGGACGGGGAAGAAATCAATGCTATTATTTCTTACATGTACAAATGTTATGGGAATCTTCATTCTTTGCACTTATCACCAACTGAAACAAAGAGTACTTCAAGAAGTTAGCTTCATTCATCGGGGTCAATCAACCTTGACGAAATTTCTAAATCCTTTAGTAAACATTCCTTGAATTCAAGGCTTGCTTTGCCATGTAACGGGGGTTATCCCCGACGATTTCTTATCTTCTTTGCTAATTTCATCCGTTCAAAACTTCTCCATTATTGCTTTGGATCCTTGGCCATAATGCTTTGCAAGCCCACGTATTACTCGCCACTTATCCCTATATTTTTGGCAGGATGATTTTTTTAAAAAAAATCAGTGAGTTGACGAGTCGAACAACCAAAGACCAAAAAGCCAAGCCAATTAGGATTTGAAAGCTACTAGATTTTTTTGTGTAGACAATACCACCAGATGGTATGTTGACCACCATTATGATTTATGAAGACTTGAATGTCAAACTTTAATCATAGGGAAGAGCAAGTACTAAACGGGTGTTTAGATGCCACCCTAAAACTTTACACCCTATTATATCGAAAAGAAGTATTAAATAAAATCTTTATAATTTTTTTTACAGATGGGTGCTAATTCGTGAGACGAATCTAATGAGCCTATTTAATTCATGATTTTGCAACAGTGGATTAATATATCTCATTAGATTCGTCTCGCGGTTTACTGACGAGTTATACAATTAGTAATAACAAATTGTTACTAGTCTACGTTTAATACTTCAAATGTGTACTGACATATCCGATGTAACACGTTAAAACTTTACACCCTTAGAACTAAACACCCCCTAAACTAGTTTCATATGTCAAATTACGTAAGACGGCCGTCAGACCGTGTGTCAGTGTGACGACTGTCTTGGTCTAAAAAGTTGCCATATTAATGCATTGTTGAAACGCTGCTAGAAGAAAAATTTAAGATTCGCGATTAGAGATGCAACTTTTGATTTCCTAAGGTCATTGAGTTTACCAAAAGCTCATCCAACTGAATCATCCCAACTTCAAAGCAAGAAATGAAACGAAATGATCTAAGATAATAACCCAGAAATACTCATTTGCATCCCTAACAAGTTATGATGAGATACCAAGTTGCTAAGCAGCGTCTGATCCAACAAGTTGATCGAAAGAATGAAAATATTCAGTGTATTTACTGCATCAAACAAAATGTTCTCCGTGTGTATGTACTCCAACAAGCTCATAAAAAGAAAGAAATAACAAAATAAAGCTGGTGTATTTAATCAACAAAAAGGAAATCATTCCAAAGAAAGGAGAAAATGCAGCGCGCCCATTTCCAGAAACTGGAAAGAAAAGTTAAGTGATCATGGTTATTTTCACTTCAAAAACAATACTTCTAGGGTACTCATGTCCCATGCCTACTCATACAGCTGCTAATAAAACTTTCCAGAAACCTGAAGACTTGGCAGTTCAAATGTACATGTACATCAAAATAGACAGCTAAACATCCTATTAGGAAGGTAACAAGACACAGGTGCCATAACCAAAATCCTTCTCAAAGTCTTGAGCTATTAGCCTATGGCATGCCGGCGTCTAACTAACAGCCTAATTTACATGGAAAATGGATCACATATGGAGCTAGGATTCACATGTTCGATGTACACAGATACCGAACCAATTGACACAACCAAAGGAAGTTTTGTAGATACAAGTTAGCTATATTACACCTTTGATTTCTTCGTAGTGGGCCTTGAATGCCAGAACCTGCACCAGTTAGGAGGGCTCTCATTTTCTCCTGCTTGTTGAGAAGCCAGATGATGCCTTCAATCGGGCATGTCGCCCCTCTAGCCTTGCTTGCAGTAATTTTGCCTTCAGGGTGTTCTCCATCACACCTACTGGCTGTTCAGGTGAGCATTCCGAAATTTCAGGGTCCAAAGATGTGCATTGGTGTTTCAGTTGTCGCGTTGGGCTGCCAAGATTACCTAAATCCCCTGAAGTAGTGCCTTCGCAAAAGAGACTTGTTCTGGAGAAATGATCTAAGGATTCCTGCCCCAGGCAATCAACATGATGAGCATCCTGGCTGTTCTTCGATGACCCACTGTGAGATCCTCGAGTAATTTGGGCGCTTGTGGTTCCATTCTGCTCCTGTGCAGGAGTAGTTCCGGTATTACTTTGTGAGTTGATTTCTGGTATTTTACTGGCATGCTGCAGTTTGCTGCTACTGGACCTTGTGGTGTCTTTATGTGAATAAACTGGCATATTGGACATGCATGAACCTTCAGCAGCCATACCATGAGGATGCTCTGATCTTCTCTTTGGTACGTCTATGCCGCCTATGCTTCTGCGAGGCCCTGTATGTTCATGCATGTTCAGTTCAAAGCAATGCAAATCACTAGCAACAGAATCATCATCATCATCTTCAGCAAGCTGAGGAGCACTGTTGGCTCCATTCAAATGCACAGACTCTAGGGATTGCCGACGCATTCTAGTACTATCATTCATACGTTTTTCATTGTTCTTAGAGCTATCTGCTATTTTGGAAAGGAGAAAAGTCTCTATTTCACTGCTGAGCATCTCTGTTATTGTGGTTCCATGAGCCAAGTCCTCTTTGACAGCAATATTTTGCATCTGCATTCGCTCATCAAGCCATGCTTCTGAAATATGGAGCACTGATTTATCGAAGTTAAGCTCATAATTCTTGACATTTCTTTGCTTTACCACCCTGAGTTCCTCTTCATAGTTGCTGATGCCCATTGCAAACTGATCACAGAGGTCTTCTAAGAGGCGATTTCCTTTCTTCTCCTTCTCAAGGTCCTTGACTGCCTTGAGAAATGCCGATTTTATTTCAGATAACTCCTTGCCTAACTTCCTGTGGAGGTCCTCAGAATGTCTCCTGAGACGTCTCTCATCCTCTAGTTCACCTTGCAGAGAATTCACAACTGTGTCAATCTTCCCATGGTCCTTGTTTTTCCTAACAAGTTTGTTCTCGGAGAGTTGCCTCATTAGTGACGAAACTTCATGTCGGTACCGCCGTCTATCTTGCATGAGTTCTTGAATATGCGTCTGAGCCTGCTGTAACTCCAATTTCAATCCTTTAACCACTGACAAGTTAGCAGTGTGCTGTTCTTCAAGGCTCCAAATTCGATTTAGAACCTTCAATAGTTCTGTGGATGTTTGAAGGCCATAACCCGCCCTCATAGATCTACCCATGATATCCAGAGAACGAGTTAGACTAATAGTCTGATTTACATTGGATTCCTGTAAAGTAGAGATATAAAGAATTACACAAATGATGAGTGCTCTTCACTATTCTAATTTTTACAGCCTGGAAAGCATAACTTGGATGCACATTCAGTTACTCTAATCATACAGGGGAAAAACACTATGAAAGAGCTAATTTTGAACAAAGTAAATTGCTACATTGAGATAATACTAATAGCATGCGCCTAGTAAGATCCATTTTCATATAATGCCAAAGGACCTTGTAATTAGCCCACAAACTACAAAGTTATAGCAGAGAAGGATAATATATACATACCCCAACTGAGCTGGTAAAACTTGCAGGAGAAAAGGGCTGTATTCTGTGGCTCCTTTCTTGATGCAGCTTATGGTGTTTTATTGATGAATCTGCAAGGTGCCTACCAATGCCACCTGAGCTCTGCGGCTGAAATAGAAAAAAAAAACATTATCAGAGAACAAATATGGAAACTACTTTAAGCATTGAAAAGAATAAAATTTAGCACACAAATGACTACAATCTTTGTTTGTTTGGCCTGCAGATCTTGTGGTCTCATGGTGTGGTGTAATCTACTCCAAATGTTTTCTATCTTTGATTTGGAATATATTTTAATGGAAAAGGTTATTTAGGGTTTAAGACTTCCTTATATTGAGTTCATGTATGTTGCAGGTACTCCACCTTCAGTCCAAGGTACCCATAGTGTTTACAGTAGCCATTATAGTGGTGGACAGGCATCAGACGCTAACAATAGCTGTTAAAATTAGCAGTTTCGAATAGAGATGCCATTAAACTGAATGGTAGCTACACTGTGGTGGTGGTAGTGGCTGCTGTTGCAGTCCTAGGCTCCTGGCAGCTGATATAGTGGTAGCATTGCTGCATGTTGTATTTACTATTATCGTAAGGACATACATTTGTTATGCTCATTGTCTGTAATATGGTAGTTACCACTAGCTACTCGCTAGTATGATCATGTGGAAGTTTTATATGCAAATGAATATTTTTAAGATTTGAATGCAGGGTTGTATAGTCCAGCAATATCATCAACTACCTGATATTTGATACACCAAATCAAATCTGCCACCACCTGACTATCAGCTCACCCGAGCTTATTGCTTTATGTTCAGAGAAAAGTGTCATTCTACTTGATGAACATGTGTAATACAAATAATGTTAGACCTAATACTAGCATGTAGAGACATGTTTGATACCGAAGTACCAAACATATTACTAGCTTGTGTATAAAACAATAAGTTGATGCACAATTGCAAGTTCATGAACAAATAAAGAGAGAATTTTGGTAGAAATCCTCCTGGACAAGAGGCTAATCCAAAACCATTCGTTCACAGTCCCTCCAACCTGTAATATCTGTTCTTTTCGACATGGTCAATATACCAGTGTTAGGCCAAGTACTATTATACGAAGCATACAACTATTAGCACCACTCCAATGGAATTTTGACATATAATAATTAAGTTGGAAGGATCCATTGTAATTGGGCAGACCCTCCTGATGGCCTAAGCTGCCAAGCTTTAACGAGTCTATTGTATCAAACGATATACTGGTCATCTAAAAGAACAATATACCGGTACTGGCCAATATACTCTTTTTTTCTTTTAAAGGAGGTACTGGCCAATATACTGCTTTATCAGCACAGTGTAATATAGAAATGACATGTATTCACGAACTTGCAGTCAGATGAAAGTACTTGATTGAATTAAATCCTAGATGGTGATGTCGAGTTCGTATCAAGGCTTATGACTTTCAGTATCAGGTAATATATCAAGCTCTACGGTCACTGTCCAAATTGGTAATTGTTCATAATAGTAACTATTAAGTTATCTGTATATGCAATTCGTAGCACAAAAATTACATACAATACAAATACTTGAGTGTTTGTGACTGTATATTTTGTGATTCAATTGCAGACTAGTAGTGAAAGTAACACAAAAGAAAAATTTGCAAAATAGTCTCACATATATTGTTGGAGTTCAATGGCAGAACACAAGTCAGTGAAATACATTAATAAAAAGTACTTTGTAATTATTTAATTTTTAAACTTCCATAACACTATCCAATCACATTTTATTGCATCTGACAAACAAATGCAGTTATGTTGCCTAGGGACAGAACCAGCCAAGAATACGGTCGGGGTGGTCGCCTCATTACATGACAGGATGAGACTTGAAATCCAAATAGTTTTTCGCTTAAGGATTTATTAATTTCACCGCTGGCGCTGACCTTGATTTTGCCTGCACCCAGTACATACATCAGTAGGACTCACTCAGTCCTTCCCAATTCGCTAGCTTTAAATTCGAGCATGCAATTATTTCTGTGAAGCGAACCGTAGGACAAAATCGTAGAGCATCACACCGACCAACAGAAGGTCCACACTGCTTTCCACCTAGAGAAAACTGCACTGGGCAGTCAAAGCTAGCTGTACCACCAAGCAAATCAATGAACTGGGGCCGAAACCTACTAGCCATGGAACGGACAGTTCGACAGAACCATGTGCAGAGGAACCACGCAAACAACACAAGTAATCACTAGTCATATGTTTAGATGGATAACCAATAGTTATATGAACGCTTGGACTGGAAATGGGAGGAAGAAGGATAAATCGACGATGGTGACTGTTCATCATGGATTAGTAAGCACTCCAGCCCAGGATTTCATCGGGTCGCTATGTTCGCCGCAAGAGCAGAACGAGTAAGCCACGGAATCGGCGGCACTTCCATTCGACTCCGATTGCTTGCCATACCACGCGGGTGAAGGAAGGAAGAGCGAATGGGAGACCCTCACCTGGTCGAATTCCGCGCCGCCGCCGTGCTCCCGGCCGGCGGGAGCGCCCCTCCCGCCTCGCGGCCTGTGCCGGCGGCCCTCCCGCGCGACGTCGTGGATCTCCCAGAGGCTGGCGCCCAGCTGCCGCGCCGAGGCCGACGCCGAGCTCCTCCTCGCCGCCGCCAACGCGGCGCCCGCAGCCGGCCCCTCCGGGTCTCCCTCGTCCTCCATCTTCCACGAGGGCGCCGGCGTGCCGGGCCCCGCCCGGCGCCTGGCCCTCCCGAGCCGCAGCCGCAGCGGCACCGGCTCCCGGCCCGCGCTCCCGGAGCCCCCAGAGGGCCCCGGCTGCTGCTGCGCCGCCGCGCCTCTGACCCAAGGAAGAGGGAGAAGCGGCTCCTCCGCGGCGACAGGCTCGGCCCCTCCTGGCGCTGCCGCTGCGGGGGCGTGCGGTTGCGGTTGCGGTTCCATGCCTATGCGCTGCGCCGTGCTCCCGTGCGGACACGCGCGCGGCGAGGGCTAGCCGCCTAGGGCCTAGTTCATGGTAGAGGGTCGAGCTGGCAGGCGGAGGGACAGGGGAGGTATGGTAGAGGGTCGAGGTGGTGGGGGAGAGCGGAAAGGGAGGGGGGAGCTAGGGAAAGGAGTGGGAGTGGGAGTGGGGAAGCCCGCCGGGAAGAGGACGAGAAAGGTTTCAGCGGCGCCGGGGCAGGGTGGGCCCACCGGCCAGCGTGTGATGTGAGCGGCTGTCCGGCTGGGCGCCCTTTTTGTTTGGTTTCGCTTTGGCTCCCCCGCGCCCTTTTTTCCCGTCTCGTTTAGGGCCTTTTTTTGCCTCCTTTTTCTCTCTGTTTTGACGAAAGAAAAACGGCGAACGTGACGCGACACTAGTACACTGCGGCAAGTCAGCAACGGTAACAGAACGAACGCGATGTAAAATTTCAAATTTCAAATAAATATTTACATACATACATAACATATTAAAAATAGGTAAAAAAATTGCATTAAAATAATAGTCTGTAAATCGCGAGACAAATCTAATAAGCCTAATTAGACCGTGATTAGACAATAAATTGCTACGATAAATATGTGCTAATGACAAATTAATTGGGCTCATTAGGTTCGTTTCGTGATTTACGGACGGAATCCACAATTAACTTTTTAATCAGTCCATATTTAATATTTTAAATATAAAAATATTTCATTTTAAAAAATTTACAGAGTGCATTTAAACAAGATCCAAATGCAGCATGCACTCGATGGTGAGGTTGTTTGCTGACTAGATGCATGAGAAAATTTCTATGGAGTGCGTCCCAATTCCCAAGCACCCTGCATTTTCTTTTCATTTAATGGGGAACCAACGAGTCCTCACTCGGTCTTCCACAATATCCAAACAAAATAACAAGGTACATATATCTCAAATAGTGACTCTTCTTACTCCCATATATTGAATTATAGTCTCATCCTATGTATGGTTGGGATGGTGACTAGATACCGATATATGGATGATGGGATGGTGACTAGATACCGATATATGGATGAAGGTATCGCTATTTTTATATTTTTCTGTAGGTGCATCGGCGAGCTATAACTTAGCTTGGCCCCTGGTACTCCTAGGGTGGATAACTGAACATGAGACTTGACGTGCATGCTAGACGACTTATATATGGCTTAGATATACACTTAACGTCGATCGTAGAAGCGCTACTTATAAAAGATTCTAAATTAATCAGATTATTACCAACCTTTACCACTATCATCTCTTCACATCAATCCTTCCCGGTGTACGTAGTACAAAAAATTGGGAATCCCATGCATAGTACATTATGATTTGAACGATTCTAGCTACGCCCTCCATCTATTTTTATAAGACGCACAGGCATATTAAGATTTAAACTTTGCAATCTTTGACCAATAATTTGACTATTATTTTTTTATGATTGGATTCGTAATCAAATATACTTTACTTTACTTGATTATAAGTTTATAATCATAAATAATATAATATATGATAAATAAATAATCAAAGTGCTATTTGGAAGACCATGATATATTATACTATACCTTATATAAAAATGGATGGAGAAAGTAATTATAAGTATGCCATGCTATGTGGACGGTCGAAGTCAAAAAAGTGCCACGCGATTCACGTAGATAGCACACACGCAGCACGGGGCACATGGCTACGTGGATCAGCCAACGCCAACCGGTTTCCGTCTTTTGGCCGGGAAAGGAGCTCCTAGTGCGTGAGCAGGAGGCCATTAACAAGTAATCCCTGGCTTTATTAGAGGTCCTCATTAGTCACGACCTACTCGAACGCTTTGACGTAGGGGCACGACAAATGAATTTGTTAGCTATGAACACGAATGCACAATAAGTTCAAATGATGCGCGCGCACATGCTCATGATTTTGTAAAAAGAGTTGTTGTATTTTATAAACTAGCGGAGTATCTTTAAAAACTTTGAATTTTTTTCACTTCCAGCATGCGTGGAGTATCTTATAAACCTAAATATGTTGATGTACTTGGAATAAAAATAATTTGTGTATTTCAAAAAATAAATAAAGGAAATGCTCGTGTGCAAACTAAAATTCAATTGGCTCTAGACAAAATTGACATTTTAGTACTCATGTAAGTATTTAATATCCTTTTCATAGTTGTTTAAAAACAATGTTTCTAAACGGGGCATTGTTTTCAGCATATGGTAATTTATAAATGATTTTAAAAAGAATCACAAAAGTTGAGTTGCACATAGGACTACTTAGAATCCAAATCAGTTTTGTACGGAGTTTAGTCTAATCAGGCTTAATGAATCCGTTTTGCAGCCTTGTTCGGAAAAGCTGGGGACGATGCTTCCTAGACCTCAAAGAAAAGCATTATTGGGCCGGTGTGACAGCCGTTGGGCCTTTGGCCCCCCCGGCGCAAGCCCATCCGGGCAGCCCGGCCCGTAAGACCTCCTCCAACAAGGGACGACATCGCCAGTTGAAGTTGAGGTGGCGGAGAGAGAAACCGTAAAAATAGCTGTGCTAGCTCTTAACTCGCCGCTAGCGCATGGCTCTTTTTTGTCGAAGTGATGAGAGAGGAGACACGGAGACCAAGAAGTGCTGGGAGTAGTTTTTATCTTCTTTATTCCCTGGGAGCGCCACCTCAGCCGGCGATGTCGCCAAGGCTGTTGGAGGAGGCCTAATACGCGGCTCTGGGCTGCTCTAATGCGCACACTAGTGCGTGCTATACGCATGTTTCGTAAAAAAGGTACAGAGCAAATCATAAGAAGGCAGCAAGGCACAGCGCATGCGATGGTAACTTCATAGATCGTTCCAAGTCTTAAAACCCGATGGGTATTGGAAGGTGCAGAGCAAATTTAGTATGTGCCACGATCTGGATGACCTGCGCGAACAATGAAGTGGGTGAAGTTACTGTGGACAATACTGTTCGCAGTAGTAGTAACCCTTGCCAATGGATTACTTCCAACGATATATTGATTTTTTTTCTTTTTTGGATTTTGGAAAGCCAAAACAGTAAGACACCCACCAATTTTGCGCAAACAAATGTCACTTAAACATGGAGTATCCTTTCCTCGAACTACGGCTTGCATTACCCTTAAGGAGGCAGGCTGCACGATCAAAATGCACAATGTGGCAAAAGAAAAGGCTACGGGTTAACGGATTCGGGTACTGCCCATAAATCCAACTGGTTGGACTATTACTACCTCTGTCTCAAAATATATGCACTTATAAGTTTGGTCAAAGTCAAATTTATTAACTTTGACCATCAATATTCTTATGAATGAATTATTTTAAATATAAATATTTATGTATTATGATAATTGCTTTCATTTGTTACAAATCTAGTAATATTATTTTTATCTTATAGATCTTTATAAATTACTAGTAAAGTGCACGTGCGTCACGCACGTGTTAAAAAAAATATTAAGTACATGCTTTATATCTATACAACACACATAATAGTTGCCAAAGAGGACAAAATGTTGTAAAACTTAACTTTTATTGAATCTAGATCTTTTTTTTATTTCAGAAGCAAGAAATATATAAAAAAATAGAATTGCATCATAGTTGATTCAATGGCTGCCATAAAACATATATTAGAATGGCATTAAGTGTATTGATTATAGGCACTGGTTGCCAACCACTGTATCAAGAGCAACAGAAAGTATGTATACTCGAGTTTGCAGAAGTTTTTAGATGGCATGCACCAGAAAAAACTAAACAAGGACCCAAACATTTCTGAACATGAACCACACCAAGTTTGAATGAAGGAGAATTTTTCGACAGCTAGCCAATCTTGAGCCGTACTACCTTGCTTCCCTGCTTAGCTCTGAAAGATTTCTGTTGACCCCTACTCCTGAAAAAGAAACCGATTGTGAATCCATACAGATCAACTTCAAAATGCTAAACAATAAAACATGGTAGGAGAGTGCATGCTGCACGCATATTACCTCATGTTTTCTTTTGAGGAATATGGCAGGTGCTCTGCTTTTGCATTATAGTAGGAAGCAAAGTATGTACATGAGGTTAAAAATAAAAGGAAGACTATATGACAGTAATTACAGATCAATCAACTACTCCATTGTTGTTGATGCAAGCTTGCAACTCTAAATCATGACGTGGACGACCATGCATGATGTCGACCATGTATGGAACATCCTCTATCTCTCTCCATTATATCTCTAGCATCTCCTATTTCAAGAAAACCTCATTACCAAGCTAGCAGCCATCTCCAATATGATTAGCTGCATTCAGGATGCAGAAGTAGCTAGTAGCACAAGCAGTACAGTTGAGTAATTTCATCTTTACTACCTTGAGACCTAGCATAGTGCTGAATAAACTGAGGACATGTGTTGGCATTCATAGCATATATTATCTGTATGCTGCATTACAAGAGCCATTTAGTTTAATGAATTTACTGCAAGGATACCTCATGAGAAAGCAGTAGCACGCTTCCTCTCTTGAAGTTTGTTGACGCTTCCAATTCCCAAGATATACATACCATTCCTAGGTAAGCAGGATGAAAGAGAAAAAATAGTGATGATCTCTGCACATAAAAGCAGGACCTCTTTAATTTCCTCCAGAAAAGGCACTGAAATGCTTTAGAAACAATATAAATTAGGTTATAGCTTATACTTACTGAATAACAGCAGTTTTTCAAACATGTTTGTATTGTTCTGAAAATCTACAAACTTTCCAATATGTTGAAACTGAAATTATGAGTGTCGATGACCTAGGTCTTGATATTCCATCTGCTGTATCTTCTTCTCCTTCAAAATTTCAAATATTTCAGTATTGTCCGATTTGCCCAATGAGAAATAAGGCATCAGCAGCATGCCATTTGAAAGATCAAGCTCATCTTATGTCACTTAAAACTGACTTATTGCAATAGTTCCCAAAATTTATACCAACTATTTCCTATATATTTCATACGTTCCAAACAAAATATGGAAGAACAATCCAATTCCTAGATAGGATACCAGCAAAGAAGCACTGAACTTTCAGTTTTCAGAAAACCTGCATGATAAATAACTGGAGTTTCAATTTGTACTGGGAGGTATTTTTAAGGAGGAAGCATGCAGTTGGTTATTTCAGAGGAGCTAACAAAAAAGGTAGTGTGAGAAGCACTCAAAACCTAGTAAACCTGGTAAATAGTCATTAGAATCAGAAAATAATCAATATCATACCTGAAATTTGCCCAACGGTAAATATTGTCCACCACCGGTGCTGAATACGCTGCATGCGCCCTGATGGCAATGATGACACTGCCCAAAAAACACGCTGAACCTGAGTTGCTTTGACGGCGCAAGGCAGCAAGGATTCATAGAGAGCACGAATTACAAGAATTAAGTGGTATAAATTAACATGTTTACTATAACATCTTTCAAAGTATGATCAATGGTGGGCAGTTGTTTAGTGCCTAAGTTGATAATTTTGGTCAGTATCACAACCATTTTCTCAATATTATAAGCAATACTGAAAGCGTGAAAGCTTGTATGGCATATTTCCTCAAGCATTCTTAAAAAAAAGAACATCAAGTAGATGGAGACACACTATCAGATTCGGGGCAGCGGGATTGCACATTTGGCGTACATATTCTTGTAGTAGGGGATGACACATGGGCCATACCTTATCCTCATTGTAACTAGTTGTATAAAACTATAGTCGGATGAAAGGAAGCTACCCGACAACGTACTCGGGCTGGACTCCTCAGACCGTCCTCGACTAGGACTTCCATATAACCCTGTCCCCCAGTCTATATAAGGGCGGGCAGGGACCCCTCCAAAGCACATCGTGCATACGCATAACCTCTAAGGCAATACAAACCACACAGGACGTAGGGTATTACGCTTTCGGCGGTCCGAACCTGTCTAAACTTTGTGTTCCTTGCA
Organism: Panicum miliaceum; assembly: GCA_032594955.1. Taxonomy (NCBI): domain Eukaryota; kingdom Viridiplantae; phylum Streptophyta; class Magnoliopsida; order Poales; family Poaceae; genus Panicum; species Panicum miliaceum. The sequence goes on along the minus strand of CM064061.1, from coordinate 39,878,069 downwards.
CCTTCGAGTTCCTGATCTCGGCGACACCCTACCTACAACCTACCACCTTAGGGATATCCCTCGGTGGGCTTGGCGGTAAAACACCGACAGCTAGCGCGCCAAGTAGGGGTGTTCATCGAGCATCCACCGGAGAACTTGACGGCATCATTCAACTTCACTAGCTCCATGCTCGACAAGGGCACGACTTTCATCTTCGGCTCCTGGATCTGTGTCACTAACAGCTTGGGCAGCTTTGACAGCCACCTAGCCAACGCCATGGAGCCCGAAGCATCGAGCTGCTCGAGCGGACTCGACGAGTTCATCGACAGTCTCGACGAGATGCTCCTGCTTCTCACCCTGAGGACCGAGGAGAATTCCGTCACTGACGCGACTTCGACTCTTGTCCCGACACGACTCTCCGGCTCGGATCTGATCCGATCTGGGAAAGAGCGTACTCGATTCTATTTCGGGCTACGCAACGCGGCTTCCACCTTCGGGGAGGCCCTACGATCTAAGTCCCTCTCCGACCTGGAAGCGGATTTAGATCTCCTACTCAAACTCGGAGATGAGGATGCCACCGTTTTCGACGCCTACTCGGATTCAGATGACGATCCCGACTCCTCCGTGGTCAGTCATCTGGGTTTAAGCATTACGACTACCACGCAGGATAGATTCGTGTACTGGAAGGGTATTGGAGCCCTCCGAACTACTCGATGATGACGCCCGTCTGGTTGCCACCATCCAGGAACTGCCTTTTCAAAAGGGCAGACCTCTCTCTCCTATCCAGGAAGAGACATCCAGGACTACCACCTCGACGGTCCTGGCCACCGACTACTCTAGCGACTACTCGCCAAAGCGCGAAGTCTACATGGCTTCAATCCATGACCTCGGAGACGATGAGCCGGGCATCGAGTTCGACAACGAGCTCGAAGATGAGATCTCCGCTAACCAAGACACCGCTGACGCCTCCCAGGATGAAACTGAGGAGCAGAGGCGGGCACGAAGGTGGAAGAACGGCCAGAGGAACAAGCGCAGGCGCAACGCTCAGGAGCTCGCCCGCAACCCGAACTGGCGAAGAAACCTACGAGGGGATTTTGACGCAGCGGTGGACTAAGAATTTGTTACTCCCATGGATAACATCTACGAAGCGTCCCTACTCCCGCAGCAAATCCCACAAACGGACGCAACCTAGCGGATTATGCGACTTGTCAAACAAGCCGCAGTCCAACTCGATAAGTTGGACCAGCTGAAATCCGTCCAAAACACACGTTCCAGATCGGAATGCCATGGCAGCTCTGTACCCCAGGGCAGTCGTACTGCCGGAGGTCATCCCAACCCCTGCAACAATCGACAAGTCGAGCAGGAGGTACAGTAGCAAGGCCCTAGACCCATGGGACAGGGGCAACCCGCGGGAGGCCAAGGCCACCAGGGTAACCAGCTATCCCCACCTCCCGGCGATCTAAGATAACACATCAACAGCAACCGCGACGCGCGCACTGTCATCTCCAATCGGCAACGCGAGCGGTTTGAGAACGCTGCTCGTGACGACAGTGATAGTTTCCCTGCTTTCACAGAAAACATCACCAGTCGCGAGTACCCGAGGGACTTCAAGCCGACAAACATCCCGAAATAAGACGGGAAACAGGATCCGCGGCAGTGGCTACGATGCTACTCCATGGCCATTGAAGTGTGCGGGGGCTTTAATTCGACTAAAGGCCTCTACTTCCCGATGGCCCTGGAAACAACACCACTTACATGGCTGGAAACCCTCCGGCCAAACTCCATCGACTCTTGGGAGACCCTGAAGCGGGTCTTCGTCGACAAATTCCTAGGATCCATGATCCCGGCAGGTACTCATCATGACTTATCGCAGGTCAAGCAGGAAGAGGATGAGACCCTAAGGTCGTACATGCGCCGCTTCTTCGACACTCGCGCCAACCATCGCCAACATCGCTGCTTTCGCAATGGACTGGCCACGAAGCAAACATACAGGGAATTCGGGAGGAACCTTTCGACTACCATACTCGAGCTCTGAGACATGATGCAGCTATGGGCGGACGAAGAAGACGAGGAGAACGAACGCTTCCCCAAGTGCAAGAACGACAAGGGCAACAACAACAACAACCGCCTCGACAAAGGCCAGTACTCGGGCGCCGCCCGCAAGCGGAAGCCAAAAGATCAAGTGGCCAACGTCGATCGCAATCCACGCAGCAAGAAGTCGGGCAAGCTGCGGGATCAGTACAAGAAGATCCTCCACAAGCAATGCCCGATGCACCCGAAGGCCAAGCACACAATGTTCCAGTGCACCGTCCTCCGCAAAAGACTCAACACACCGCCTCCTCCTAACGACAAGGAGAAGGACAAGGACATTGCGGACGAGGACAACGACAAGTCAGGCCCTCCGGGTTTCCAGCACCCGACTAACACTGTCAACGTCATCTTCGGAGGCGAAGACGACATCCTCAACATGCGCGCGCAGAAGCTATTTGGGCCCGAGATCTTGTCAGTCGAGCCAGCCGTGCTGCATCCCCTGAGACACGGCGAGGTTCCAATCTCCTTCTCCAAGGAGGATCAGTGGACCAGCTTCTCCGAGCCGGGAAAACTTCCGCTCATACTGGACCTGGTAGTCATGGGCTCTACACTGACCCGAGTACTCATCGACGGGGGAAGCGGGTTAAACCTGCTTTTCCCGAGTACTCTAAAGAAAATGAGGCTGGACATCGGCAAGATGCTCACCCCCAGCAAGGCTCCGTTCTACGGGATTGTCCCGGGTAACGCGGTTACGCCGATTGGTTCGGTCACACTGCCTTACCTTCGGGACAACTGACAACTTTCGTACGGAGTACATAACATTCGAATTCGCGAACTTCGAATCTTCATACCACACCATCCTTGGTAGGCCCGCCCTGGCCAAATTCATGGCGGTACCCTATTACATCTACTTGGTCTTGAAAATGCCAGGTAACAACGGTGTACTCTCCCTCCGCGGTGACGTCGAGAAGTCATACGACTGTGACCAGGGGGCGATCAAGTATGCTGCATCAGCACGCGTGGTAGAGCCTTCATCTGAAGTACTCGCGGTCGCACAGCAATTCTCCGAGATAGAACTGGAGGTGGCAAACAAGAGGCCAAGTCATTCGAGGGTAAAGCCTAACTCTGACGTCGGCATCAAGACCATCCAGCTCCAAGAGGGTGATTCGTCCAAGACCGCCCTGATCGGCGGCCACCTGGACAGTAAATAGGAACTCGCACTCGTCAGCTTTCTTAGGGCCAACCGAGATATTTTCACATGGAAACCAGCAGATATCCCAGGTGTGCCCAAGGAGTTGATCGAGCACGCTTTGAAAGTCGATCCCAAGGCCACTCCGAGGAAGCAACGACTACGTTGTTTCTCTCCAGAAAAGAGGCAGGCCATCAAAAAAGAACTAGCTAAACTACTCGCGGCTGGTTTCATCAAAGAGGTGTACCACCCAGAGTGGCTAGCCAACCCTGTACTTGTTCTTAAAAAGAATAATAACGAATGGAGGATGTGTGTCAATTACACCGATCTCAATAGGCACTGCCCGAAAGATCCTTTCGCGCTTCCCCGTATCGATCAGATTATCGACTCCACTGCCGGCTGCATCTTGCTCTCCTTCCTTGATTGCTACTCGGGTTATCATCAGATTTCCCTCAAGGAAGAAGACCAGATCAAGACTGCATTTGCCACCCCGTTCGGTGCCTACGCATACACGACTATGTCGTTTGGGCTAAAGAACGCGGGTCCGACTTACTAGCGAGCCATGCAACTATGCCTTACTAACCAATTACATTGCGATGTTGAAGTCTACGTGGATGACGTGGTAGTCAAAACCAGAAATCCCGACGAGTTCATCTCCGATCTCTAGGAAACTTTCAGCAGTCTGCGCAGATTTCAGTGGAAACTCAACCCGACTAAGTGCGTCTTCGGCGTACCCCAAGGGAAACTCCTCAGTTTTATCGTCAGTCACCGAGGAATTGAGGCTAACTCTGAAAAGATTACCGCCTGTTGGCGCTAAAATCGGCCAGACAGGAATCGGCCGATGGTCTTCAGCGTCGGACACACGATCCGGGAGAATCTGCTTAGCTCCTGTTCGGGTTATCACCCTGGTGCGGTTCGCGCGGCGTGCCAGTCAATCTGACCTGTTGATTGACAAGGAAATAAAGTATTAAATTTCAGGCGCTCCGATCGGCTGGAGTTCCGATCCGTCCTGAGGAGCGCGTCGGCGGCGAATCGGCCGATTTGCTGTAGAGATGATCGGCTATGGATCAGCCGATAATCGTGTAGTAATTATAAATAAAACTGCTGGAGCGATCTAAACAATTACTACAGAAACGGCACTTGAAATAGATCTAATCGGCTGTAAGATGATAAATCAAAGAGGAACGATGATGAAGCCGATTATCCCGATCTCAAGCTGGATAACTGGTGATAATACTAGAATAACAGGTAAAACTTGCAATTCTAGTAAATATCGATAACTGGTGAATAAATCCAAACGAAACCACAGCGATGCGCCCGTAGTTAAAGCTCGGATATTACTCGATAAGCGGAACCTACCAATTGGCCGGAGATCAAGTTGATGCAGCCCTGCCAATCCGTACGAACTCGTGAAAGAAGAAAAATATTGGCGAAGTTCGCCGACTTGAAAGTAAATTGCTGGAAAAGTAGAAGTATTGTTGTTGATTGATGTGTTGATGTCTGCAAGACCTTGACGACTCCTATTTATACCCTAAAACTAGGACTCCTGGTCGATCACGACTTGTTACAATCTTATTTAAAAAACAAGAAAATTACCATATCTATAATAACTTTTAAAGGAAACGGACTCCCGCGGAATCTTCCGCCGCCGTCCCCTAATCCAATCAGGATTCTTTTCAATTGCTCCTTGACCGACTTAGCGTTGCCCTGTTGACCAACTTTTGACCAGGACCCTCTGAAATAATTCCATCCTGGTGGCGCAAGTTGTATCACCAATCGGCCGATTTCCAACTGTTACCTCAATCGGCCGATTCCTTACTGTAGCCTTCAGATCTGCCGCATTGGCCAATCTTCTCCTCCTGACGCCGATTCAACACGTGTCAAAATCTGGCGTCAACATATGCCCCCCAGTTTCGGAGTAAAACATAACTTTTTCTTCGAAACTCTTTCTTTAATCCTTTCCTCCGAAACGGGCGCAGTAAAATCTCCTTCCGTTCCGCGGCACAATGATTGCAATTTTCTCGGACCGAGCGCGTGAAACGACTGCTCCTCTGGAATTCGTGTAGACGGCGCGGTAAAAATACCATCTTTGCCCTCGCTTCCCTGATTTTTCTTAAGTACTGGCCTTCTCCACCTATCCTTCCCCACAAATCTAGCATTCTCTTCCAACGAACCACTGTTCGTCTTCCTCCAAGCTCTCTTGATCTCCCAGCGCTCCCCCCTTTCCGGCGATCTCATCCGCGGCCTGCTCCAACCCCTAATGGCGTCACCATCGGCGACCGCTCCATCTACAGAGGCTCCATCGGCAACTCCTTCGGCGGCGGCGGCCCAATCGGCGGCTTCCCCAGCAGTCCCATTGGCGACGATGATTTCCATCCCAGAGGTAAATGTTCGAAATTTTTTCCTTTTCGCTTTTCTTACTGCTTCAGCACTTTCCGGATTCTTTCTCAGTTTCTTCCCCTTTTCCCCTTTTTTTAAGGCACTTAGGCACCGAATTACCATTCCACTCTCAGAATCCTCTGACCTCATCTGTTTGGGCCCTATGGGGAACCCCGATCCAACGGACCTGATCAGCCTAGAAACTCATAGAATCCCTTTTAAGAAATCATCCATGAATTTAGATCACTGGGTAGGCACTTTCAGATCCTGGCCGAACGAAACCCCCGGATGGAGAGAATGGTACCAGAGGGTGGCCAGATCCTGGAAGGTTCAGTGGGAGGAACAAAAAATCAGCCAGTGCATAGACTTATCTCTGTCTCAGATGGAAAGAAACGAACCTTTGGTCATGGCAGCCTCTTATTTTTGGTCTGATGCACTTAATGCATTCCTTTTGGGACGTGGACCTATGACCCCGACCTTGGCCGATGTTCTGCTGTTGACCGGCCTCGATGTCTCCTCCGCCGATACCCCTTTCAATTATCTGTTCAAACCATCACATCGGCTAGAGACTAAAGGAATCGGCGGGTGGAAAGGGTATATTAGCAAAAACATGAAGACCGGGACAGTCTCACAGAGGGAGCACACTGCCTTTCTGATGATGTGGCTGGAAAAGCATCTCTTCTGTGGCAGAGCAGTTGGCCCCTCTTCAAGCACCCAAGCTTTAGCAGAAGCTTTGTCACAAGGATCGGCCATCCCCCTTGGAAAACATTTGCTGGGATCGGCCTATTACCTGATGCACCAAATTGGCACCAAGCTGTCAAAGGGGGAGCCGATCGGGAACCCTGGTGGTCCCTGGTGGTTCATCACCCTCTCGCTCAATTTACATATGAGCAAGGTCTCTCAGCAACGGATAGAGACCAAAACCTTCCCCATATTGAGTCAAAGGAGAATCCATCAGTCCGACGCCGCTGCAGATCTTTTGGAGAAGCGGTATCGGCCTTCCCCGGCTGCCAGTTTACTGCTACCCGCACAGCTGAGTATTTCAGATGCTTTTATAATGGCCTTAGTGAAGAAATCATCAGCTGGCACCCATATCAAGCAGTGGAGCCAATTTTTGAATTACCCATAAGCTACGATTTCTCCACCCACACTTTTGACAGAGAGCTTATGGATGTCTTGATTAAGCCGGGGATTCTGCCGGCCAATTTCTTCTCAGGAAAGGATTCTCCCACCTACGAGTTCTACAATCCATCGGCTGCGGCGAGGCAACTGGGTTTTGGCCAACTGCCGATTCGGGTCTACTTCGCCGGTCAGGCGAAATTCAGAGATGGTCTGACATCAAGTCTTGATTACAGTCAGTTGTGCGATCTAGTACCCGATTCCAGTACTATTGACCTGAATAATTGGTCAGTTGTCTCTTTCGCCACCGAGCAATTCAAATTATGGTGGGCAGAATGGAAGCAACACCTTTTCTGTAAATCTCCATCGTCTTACTGCAACATTCTGGACCCAGAGAACATTGATCCAAATGCAGCGGTATGTCCTTTTTCCTCAGCCGATTCCAATGTTATTTCTTTCCACATTATCATCTTGTTGTTAACTCACGTTCATCTCCTCAGTCTGAAAGCCATGTTCCTCCGATGCGGAGTCGAAGCGGCCGGCCGATAGATAGTCATCACCAATACACGCCGTATCCACTTATCGGCTTCCATGCTCCAACCATCAAGGATATCTCTACTCGCCGATCGAAGCAAGCACCGAAAAGGCCAACATCGAAGATAACCAGCCGTCGAGTGCGAGCTCGCATCGGATCGGCCGATCAGACGGCAATAGCATCGGCTGAGGTTCCTCGTATCGGATCGGCCGACCAGATGGCGGCGGCATCGGCCGGAACTTCCCGTATCGGATCGGCCGACCAAGTGACGGTGACACCGGCCGAGACTCCAATTCCTTTACCTTTGCCGGTTGTCGAGATGGCCGATCCCCAAGTCACTGCTGAAGTCGGGGCAGCTGCAGCATCGCTATTAGTAGAAGCTGTTCAGGTAATCTTACTTATCTCATATATTGTTCAAATCTTCCACTGACTTTAACTCTCTTCCTCTGCCAGGCTGCACAAGCTATCCCACCACAATCTCCGCAGCAATCGGCTACGTCCCAAGTGGGAACCAAAACTCCAGCAGCTCCTATCGTCGAGGTAAATGATCTCTTACCTTGGTCTCTTAACTTTCAGAAAACTTAACCGATCTTGATGCAGGCCGATTTGGGTATGCTAACTACAACCCCACAACAGGCATCGGCCGGAAAACCCACAGAGGCATGCAAACTTCTCACACCATCTTATTTCGATTTCCCATAGCATACTCACAGGATCTTCTTTTATATCCTTTTCAGGAAGCAGGTCCAAGCGGAGCACTAATAATCGTTGAATCTTCCTCCTCCGATGAGCCAACTGCACCAGCCCCTGAGACAAGGGAAACGCTTCCACCGGCGCAGGCAAGAGAAATTCACTTTAAGGAGGTAACAAACTTACCATTAGAATCGGCCGATTTCCCTTTACTGCTTGCCTACCTTAATACTTTATTTCCTCACAGGAGCAGGACACCCCTAATAACAGCATCTTCTCCTTTGCCGTCTCCTTGCCCGATGACGAAGAAATTGCTTCACACCCAATCCCATCGAGCTCTACCTCCGACGATGTCCGCGCCAAGCTCGAAAGCATACGCACTCTCCTTCTAGACGACATCGGCCGATTGGTAGAAGATGCGTCGCCGATTCGATGACTTTTCAACGAGATCAAAGGTCGAATCCCGGAAGAAGTATCAGAAAATTTAGCGTATGCTGCCTATATAGAGCACATGCAGATTCCGGTTTCCAGGGCGCTGCGCCATATGGCCGATCGTGCTTAGATGGCAAAAACTCAGGAGGAGGTCGATTCATACAAGCACCGGACTCAGGAAGTACACCACAGGATCAACTTCCTCGAAAACTGCCATCCGGACATCGTCGGCGCGATAGATCGGCTGAAACGGAGAAGAGCAGAGCTGGCCAAGGAGATGGAACAGATAACCAAAGAGATAGCCGCTGAAGAAAAGAAGCTCCAAGAACTCCCATCCATCATCAGCGAGCTGAAGCAAGAAAGACAACATCTGGCCCGCGAAACGATAAGGCTTCGTCGCCGTGTGTCAGAAGTACCAGGATCGGCCGATGATGATCAGAGAGTACTAGACTCGGCCGATCAAATTAGACGACAAGCTATTGTAGCCATAGACGCTTTCCTTGGGTTGTAAAGAATATGTTAAACATTTATTGCTCCTTCAATGTCACTGCGCCAATTTGGTTTTGAACTGCTTCTTCAGTCAGCTTTGCATTTATGTATGTATTTACTCCGATAGGACGTGTCTCACCATCCATCTACCTCCCCTTCATTTATACGTAGAACCTTCACCATCTCCAGAGGCATACACATCACTTATCTTCTCTCCCTCTTTTACTGTCCCAAACTGAACGACAAGATATCTTCTTCGTCCTCTTCATCTTCTTCCTCTGTCAACCAGGTATGAACTTCTCTTCTGCCTTTCTCCCAAGCATCTCAATCGCTCTGATGCTGGGTAACCCCTTTTATCTCTGTTTAGCCGAAACGTTTCAGCCCTGGTCTAGAACGGGCGATAGAAATCATGCATTCAGAAGAGCCACTATCACGGGCAGACAGAGATCTGATAAGAGCTCATGCTGAGGAACTCAGAGATCATGTCCCCGCTGCTGTCCAGGAATACTCGGACCTTATAGATGCTCACTTTTTGGTCCGCAAGCGACCATCTTCTGAAAAAAGTCCTCCACTTCCTTGTAAAGCTAAAACCGAAGTTGCCATGGAAGATCTGGAGTAGAAGAAGACCCGCCTGCTGATAGAACTTTGCAACCAAGCTGAAACTGGAGCCACTGCAAAGGACCCGAAGGAGAAAAGGCTCACCCTTATGATAGAACTGGGTCGCATCGAGAGAGAAATCCAGCGTAGGCGTAATCAGTAGACATATCGGTATTTTTATTCTAAGGGCGACTTGCACCATGTCGGCCATGTACTCTGTCATTTTCATCCAATAATGAATCCCAATGTTTCCTTCACCAGATGTGTAGACAAAAAGCGATGAGAAATTGGCCATGTTATCTTGATATATTTTGCTGCAAGTTATGCATCTACCCAAATGCTTGGATAGTACCTCTTCAGATATCGTCCGTTTAAAGCTCTTGGGAATTCCTCCCCTTCGACTGTCTCCAGAATATATGCATTCCCAGGGGCACATCGGCCGATTCTATACGGCCCTTCCCAAGTGGGTGACCATTTACCGAATTTGGGATCTTTGGATCCTATCGGCAGCACCAACTTCCATACCAAATCTCCCTGAGAGAACTGTTTAACTTTGACCTTTTTGTCATACCATCTGGCCACCCTTTTCTTGTTTTCTTCTATACTAATCAGGGCTCTCAACCGTAAACCTGCCGAATCGTCAAGTTCATCTTTCATGAGAAAGGAATAGTCATCGGCGGTTAACAGATCTTGTAACGATATACGCCTTGACCCTGTCCTTATCTCCCATGGCAAAACCGCCTCATGACCATAAACCAACTGATAAGGGGATATTTTAGTGGCTCCATGACAAGCCATCCTATATGCCCATAAAGATTCAGCCAAAGACATATGCCACTTCTTGGGTTGCTCTTCTATCTTTCTCTTCATTAGTTTGATTATCCCTTTATTAGACGATTCTGCTTGGCCATTGGCTTGAGCATAGTATGGAGAAGAGTTTAATAATTTAATCCCCATATCGGCGGCGAACTCTCCGAATTCTCCAGAAGTAAACATTGTCCCTTGATCAGTTGTGATGGTTTGAGGAATACCAAATCGATAAATAATATGGCTTTTAACAAATTCAATCATATCAGCCGATGTCACGTTCCTTAAAGGAACTGCCTCCACCCATTTAGTAAAATAATTTGTGGCCACCAATATGAACTTATGCCCTTTGCTTGATGGAGGATGAATCTGTCCGATGAGATCTATTCCCCAACCCCTGAATGGCCACGGCTTAATTATTGGATTCATAGCCGATGCTGGCGCGCGCTGTACATTGCCAAACTTCTGACAGTCTTGGCATCCTTTGTAGTACTTGAAACAATCCTCAAGGATGGTCAGCCAATAATACCCATTGTTCCGGATCATCCATTTCATTTTGTGAGCCGATTGATGGGCTCCGCACACGCCCTCATGGATTTCTCCCATCAGAACCTTTACCTCTTCCGTTCCCAAGCATTTGAGAAGAACTCCATCAATCGTCCGATAAAACAAATCATCCTCAAGCAACACATATTTTGTAGCCTGAAAATGTGTTCGCCGATCCACTTTTTGGGATGGATTTCTCAAGTAATCGGCGATTTCCTTTCGCGAGTCATCGTCCGCGAGCTCTAGCGTCATCGCTCCCTGAATCGGCCAATACCCGGAAGCATGTTGGGCCACTCTGTTGGCCTCTTCATTATAATTCCTGGGGATATGCTCAATTATTGCAGACTTGAACTCCTTTAAAAGCTGAAGGCAATCCTCATAATAAATCCTCAAGATATCATCCTTGCACTCAGATCGCCCCGTCAACTGATCCACAATGAGCATGGAATCTCCAAAAATTTCGACTGCATCAGCTCTGACTTCCCTTAATAATTGGATGCCTTTCAGAACGGCTCGATATTCCGCCTGGTTATTAGTTGCGGAGGCTTCTATCGGCAGAGAGAAATTATAACTTGCCCCCCGATGCGACACAAGAACAATGCCGATTCCTGATCCGACTCCACACGAAGAACCATCAAAATATAGAGTCCACGGAACTGGTTCAACAGTGGCGATTTCTGGTCCACAATGCTGAACTACGAAATCGACCATCACTTGACCTTTGACGGCTTTGGCCGATTCGTACCTTAAATCGAATTCTGACAAAGCCAGGATCCATTTTCCAATCCGTCCTTTCAAAATCGGAAACAATAGCATATACTTTACGACATCATCCTTGCACACAACTATGCATTCCGCCGATAACAAATAGTGCCTGAGCTTGGTACATGAGGAGTATAAACACAAGCATAGTCGCTCCACCGAGGAATATCTTGTTTCGGCATCTAAAAGTCTTCTGCTGATGTAGTATACCACTCATTCTTTTCCCTCAAACTCCTGTACCAACGCCGATCCAATAGCTTGTTCATGAGCCGATAAATATAACTTGAACGGCTTACCAGGCTGTGGTGGAACCAATACCGGAGGTGAAACCAGATACTGCTTGATATTCTCCAGTGCCTTGCGCTGTCCTTCTCCCCATATGAATCCCTGATCGGGCTTTAATTTCAACAGAGGAGTGAAAGCTTGAATACGTCCTGATAGGTTGGATATGAATCTTCTGATAAAATTGACCTTGCCGATGAGGGACTGTAGCTCAGTTTTATTTTGTGGGGCCACCACTTTGTTGATGGCGTTTATGGTCTTGCGGTTGACTTCTATCCCGCGCTCATGGACCATGAATCCTAAGAATTGCCCAGCCGATACACCAAATGCACACTTGTTTGGGTTCATCTTCAACCCATGTTTCCTTTTGCACTCCAGTACTTCTTGTAAATCGGCCAGATGATCTTGGTGACCTTTTGACTTGACCACGACGTCATCTATATAAATTTCCACCGATGAACCAATGAGCTTGTGGAAGATGTAATTCATGGACCGTTGATACGTAGCGCCGGCGTTTTTCAACCCAAAAGTCATGACAACCCATTCAAATAAACCAAGATGACCTGGGCACCTGAAAGCCGTTTTCGAGATATCTTCTTCGGCCATTAATATCTAATTGTACCCTGCATTCCCATCCATGAAACTTATGACTTTGTGTCCTGCGGCAGCATCTACCAAGATATCGGCCGTTGGCATCGGATATCCATCCATTGGCGTAGCCTGATTTAAGTTCCTGAAATCGATGCACACACGTAACTTTCCATTCTTTTTGTATACGGGCACAATATTAGAAATCCATTCGCCGTAGCGGCACTGCCGAATAAATCCTGCTTCAATCAAATTTGTGATTTCGGCCTTTATATCAGGTAGAATCTTGGGGTTACACCGTCGTGCAGGTTGCTGATATGGCTGATATCCTGATTTTATAGGTAACCGGTGTTCAACAATAGACCGGTCTAGTCCTGGCATCTCATGATATTCCCAAGCAAAGCAATCCTTGAAATCTTTTAATAAACTTATCAATTTACATTTGTACTCAGGATCCAAATTAGCACTAATGTACGTCGGCCTTGATTTGCTGCTATCTCCCAAATGTACCATCTCCAATAAATCGGCCGACGTAAAACCATGCCCAAGCTTCCCATCTTCTCGGACGAGCTGATCCATCTATTCTGAATCTTCAGAGCCGACTGCTTGGATCGGCTGTAGACCGAAATCGGACACTTTCAGGAAATCAGTGTCCCAAGTCCTGCCAGATATACATTTGACGTGCTCGCAGCTCCACTGTTGCGTGTCGGCCGTTGCAACGCTGTAGACGGAATCAGCAGTGACTATCTCTGTGCTGTTGCCGACCCATTGCACAAGGCATTGATGCATTGTAGATGGGACACAGCAGTTTGCGTGTATCCAGTCGCGACCAAGCAGCATGTTGTAGGACCCCTTGCCATTAATAACGAAAAAAGTGGTAGGGAGGGTCTTACTGCCGATGGTGAGGTCGACGCAGAGCGCTCCGCGGGCGGGAGACACGTTGCCTTCAAAATCCTTCAGCATCATATCTGTCTTGGTGAGGTCTTCATCGCCCTTGCCTAGCTTGCGGAACATGGCATACGGCATGATGTTAACTGCGGCGCCTCCATCTACTAGTAATCTGGTGACGGGTCTTCCGTCAACATAGCCTTTGAGAAACAGCGCTTTAAGATGTTGCCGTTTTTCTTCTTCTGGTTTCTCAAACGTAGCCGTCATCGGCTCCAACACTAGTTGTGCCATTTGTTCTTTCTCCGTTCTTGCTACTTCATCTCGATCATTGGGCACCATGAACTCCATCGGCAGTATGAACAACATATCGATCTCGGCTGCCGATTCTTGGTTGTTTGCTTCTTGATCATTTTTCTTTGGGCGCCACACCCGAGACTTAACATTTCTTTTCTCTGGCACCTGCCTCTGTTCTTCTTCTTGATGCTCCCACTGGCGTAGGCGTTGGATCCTTCGCTTCTGGGATCTGGATAGGTCATCGGGACACCACCTGGGGTTTGCTGGTTTGGCCGATGATCTGGCGTGTTCCCAATCTGGTTCTCTTCCTAGGGGATTTTCGTCTGATACCCTATCATTGGCCATCTCTTCCAGCCGATCGTGCACGCTGATCCTGCCCCCCAGTCCATCCTGTTGGTCGATCTTGCTTTTTGACCGGTGGTACTGGGCAACTCTGCCCCCCAGCCGATCATGCACCGAAACGCGCTGTTCCTCTCGTTCGCGCCGATTTCTGCTGATCGGCTCTGATCCTCTGTCCCTAGAGTGTGGCCTCGGGTGATTGTTGCAGCTGAATCCGTTACACTCCGGACAGTTATCGGCAGACGGCAATCTGATGTCGTTCTCCCAGCAATGGATGAAGAACGGACATTGCCAGTGATCTTCATGCCGGCGTATCATCTCTTCCTGGTATCTTGATTGTTCTTGCTGTTGCCGATACTTACTGAGTAAGAACTGGGAGGTGACGGGCTTGCGTGGTCGTTCTTGCCCCCGCCTGTTCCTTTTGATTTCTTCCGTCGTGATCTGCCTCCTGGGATCGACGGCGCCGCCCCTTCTCGCCGATTCTGACGTCAGCACCTTGGTTTGACGTGAATTTCCTCCAGTGTCAACCATGTTGGCCGGGAAGGGATGCTGATCTATCTTCATCGGTTTTGCCGATTTAGCTGGGGTTTCAAATTTAAGCCTCCCCTGCTCGATGGCCGATTGTATCTGCTGACGGAAGACTTTGCATTCATTTGTATCATGAGAAGTGGCGTTGTGCCACTTGCAGTATTTCATCTTCTTAAGTTGATCGACCGAAGGGATGGTGTGATGATGAGATAGCTTAATCTGTCCTTCTTGAAGCAATAAATCGAAAATTTTATCGGCCTTTGACGTGTCAAAGCCGAATGTCTATGGCTCTTTCTTCCCAAAAGGGCATGATATCGGTTTTTTCCCTTTGACCCATTCTGCCAGGCCGATTTCCTCTTCCCCATCGGATTAAGATCCTTCCAAGTATGCCACCTTCTTTTGGAAATTCCTCCGCTGTTCAAACGGTCGGACCTCTTGTCCTGACAATCGGTGGACGATTTGGCTCAGGCTTTCAAATTCTTGGGCAGCATATCTTTCTTTGATTTGTGGCAGGAGGCCTTGGATAGCGATATCGGTCAGGGCCAGACTGTAGCATTTGTTCCTGACTTCTCTGAACCTCTATATATATCCCATCACCGGTTCATCGCTCCTCTGCCTAGGGCTGGTCAAATCCGAGAGCTTAATCTCGTGTACTCCTGCGTAGAAGTACTTGTGGAACTGTTTCTCCAAATCGGCCCATGTAACAATAGAATTTGGCGGCAAGGTGGTGAACCACTGGAAGGCCGATCCAGACAGAGACGATGAAAACAAACGCACCCTTAGAGCATCTTGCGTGGTAGCCTCCCCGCACTGGATGATGAATCGGTTGATGTGCTCCACAGTGGATGTATCGTCCGTCCCTAAAAACTTGGTGAAATCCGGAACTTTGTAGCGGTGTGGGAACGGCAGCAAGTCATAGGCCGATGGATATGGCGTCTTGTAGGTGTAGGTTTCCACTTTTGGCTTCAATCCAAACTGATCCTGGATTACTTCTGCTATTCTTGCCGTCCAGTCCACCTGCTGCTGATGAACAGCTGTTCGCGGTGCGGGCATGTGCTGAAGAGCTAGCACGGCTGGGTGATGAATCGGCGAACTTTGCTGAGCGGCCGATAGTTGATGGCGAAGTGAATCCGCCCCCCCATCGTATGTCATCGTTGGCGCCGCGCTTCTGAATGCTTCTACAGTGCTTGCCCCCCTGCCGATTTCTGATGAGATCGGCTGATACTGGGGGACCGTCGGTCAGACGGCCGATTGGTGTGGCACCTGGATTGAATAACTCTCGTATCCGTTCGTTGGCTCGGAAAAATACGTCGTCGCTGATGTTCCCCAAGGTACTGAGCTTGTGGGCAGCGATTGCACAGAAGCAATCGTGACGGGTTGAAGCGGTGTCTGTGATGGGAGACATGGTGCACCGCTGTATCTTGGAGACGCTGGGGGCAATGGAGAGTTGTACCCCTCGCGTTGCGTCAATATCGGCTGAGGAGCCGATTGGGACGTGTATGGTAGGCTTCTGGCTGGCAGAGTGGTTGGCGGGGCATATGCTGGTCCCTGGTAGCCTTGGACTGCTCTGCTGGCTAGAGAGCTGACGACGGCGTTATACACCGTGTTGGTCATCACTGAGGATTGGTCGATGAATGCCTGATAAACGGATTGTTGGATCATTTCTGACATCTTGCCCGAGTCCTCAGCAATGGTGATGTCGCGGGGAGCTAGAATAGGAGTCTTCTTGACAGCCTCCCCGCTTCTGGTACGACTGAACGACTGGAGGTACATCTTCTTGTAATCTTCTAGATGTTTGACCAATTCTTCCCTCTGGTCGTCCTTGAGATCAGCTTCTGTGACTTCAATGATGTTGCTGTCGGAGATTTCTGCGTTCTTCGACATATCAGATCTTGGATTTGTCCCACCGGGCGTGCCAAAAGTGTGTTGGTGCTAAAATCGGCCAGACAGGAATCGGCCGATGATCTTCAGCGTCGGACACATGACCCGGGAGAATCTGCTTAGCTCTTGTTCGGGTTATCGCCCTGGTGCGACTCGCGCGGCGTGCTAGTCAATCTGACATGTTGATTGACAAGGAAATAAAGTATTAAATTTCAGGCGCTCCGATCGGCTGGAGTTCCGATCCGTCCTGAGGAGCGCGTCGGCGGCGAATCGGCCGATTTGCTGTAGAGATGATCGGCTATGGATCAGCCAATAATCATGTAGTAATTATAAAGAAAACTGCTGGAGCGATCTAAACAATTACTACAGAAGCGGCACTTGAAATAGATCTAATCGGCTGTAAGATGATAAATCGAAGAGGAACGATGACGAAGCCGATTATCCCGATCTCAAGCTGGATAACTGGTGATAATACTAGAATAACAGGTAAAACTTGCAATTCTAGTAAATATCGATAACTGGTGAATAAATCCAAACGAAATCACAGCGATGCGCCCGTAGTTAAAGCTCGGATATTACTCGATAAGCGGAACCTACCAATTGGCCGGAGATCAAGTTGATGCAGCCCTGCCAATCCGTACGAACTCGTGAAAGAAGAAAAATATTGGCGAAGTTCGCCGACTTGAAAGTAAATTGCTGGAAAAGTAGAAGTATTGTTGTTGATTGATGTGTTGATGTCTGCAAGACCTTGACGACTCCTATTTATACCCTAAAACTAGGACTCCTGGTCGATCACGACTTGTTACAATCTTATTTCAAAAACAAGAAAATTACCATATCTATAATAACTTTTAAAGGAAACGGACTCCCGCGGAATCTTCCGCCGCCGTCCCCTAATCCAATCAGGATTCTTTTCAATTGCTCCTTGACCGACTTAGCGTTGCCCTGTTGACCAACTTTTGACCAGGACCCTCCGAAATAATTCCATCCTGGTGGCGCAAGTTGTATCACCAATCGGCCGATTTCCAACTGTTACCTCAATCGGCCGATTCCTTACTGTAGCCTTCAGATCTGCCGCATCGGCCAATCTTCTCCTCCTGATGCCGATTCAACACGTGTCAAAATCTGGCGTCAACACCGCCATCACAAGCATGGGGGCTCCACAGAAGATCAAAGACGTGCAAAAGCTCACCGGCTGCATGGCGGCATTAAACAGATTTATCTCTCGACTTGGAGAACAGGGCTTACCTTTCTTCAAGCTCCTCAAGCGGCGGGACAACTTTGTTTGGACCGAGGAAGTAGCGCAGGCATTGGAGGATCTTAAGACCCACCTCCAATCGTCCCCCATCCTCACAGGTCCAAACCCAGGCGAGAACCTGCTACCTTACATTGCTGCGACTACTCATGTAGTCAGCACGACTATCGTGGTGGAGCGGAACGAGGAGGGCCATGCATTTGGCATGCAGCGGCCAGTGTATTTCGTCAGCGAAGTCCTTTCTGAGTCAAAGGTTGGTTACCCTTCGATTCAAAAACTTCTCTACGCTATACTCATCACCTCTAGGAAGCTTCGCCACTAGTTCGACGAGTACAAGATCTCATTTGTCACCGATTTTCCATTGGTGGACATATTCCACAATCGGGATGCCACTGGACGCATCTCCAAGTGGGTAGTGGAACTTGGAGCTCTTAACATCGACTTCAAGTCACGCACCGGCATCAAGTCGCAAGCTCTAGTTGATTTTTTGGCAGAGTGGCAAGAAAACCAAGTTCTAACTCTAGCTGATGAGTATGAGGCACTACTCCACGGGCTACGCCTGGCTGTCTCCCTTGGCATCAAGCGACTATTCGTTTTTGGCGACTCCTTACTAGTGGTCCAACAATGCAACGAAGAGTGGGACACCAACAAGGAAACCATGGACGCTTACGTCGCACTAATCCGCACACTCAAGAACAAGTTCTCAGGGCTCGTGATTCGTCCCGTGCTCCGCGACAATAATGTTGCAGCGGACGTACTCTCAAAGCTAGGCTCCGAACGAGCTAAAGTTCCGGTTGGAGTTTTTGTCCACGAACTCCACCATCCCTCTATTCCAAACATAGACCCAGGCACCATCGACCAAAGCCCTGCGGAGCCTAGTCGAGAGGTCCTGATGATTGATGTGGACTGGCGTTCCCAGTTCATCAACTTGATCAAGGAAAAGAATTTACCTCCCAACGTCGACCCCAAGAGCGCCGTGGCTATCCGACTAGTCAGGCAAAGCAAGGGTTATGTCCTGGTGGGAGATAAGCTCTATAAGCGTGGATCAGCAATAGGGATACTCATGAAGTGCGTGACTACCGCAGAAGGGCGAGAAATCCTGGAAGAAATTCATGAGGGCGCTTGTGGCAATCATGCAACCTCCCGCACACTAGTCGGGAAGGCTTTCAGGTCCGGTTCTATTGGCCTATGGCTTTGGCTGACGCCGAAGATGTCATTCGCCGATGCACGAACTGCCAATTCTTCGGTAAACAAGCTCACGTCCCTGCCCACAAGCTGATCACCATACCACCTTCTTGGCCGTTCGCTTGCTAGGGCCTCGACATGATCGGTCCATTGACAACAGCGCCAGGAAGTTTTACTCATGTGTTGGTGGCAGTTGACAAATTCTCAAAGTTGATCGAGTACAAGCCAATCACAACACCGATGGCGGATCGAGTAGTCACTTTCATCTGCGACATCCTCCACCGCTTTGGTTTTCCTCATACAATCATCACTGATCTGGGGTCCAATTTCACATCACACGAGTTCTGGGAGTTTTGCGGAAGAAGTGGCATTGAGGTCAAGTATGTGTCGGTAGCTCACCCGAGGGCCAACAACCAGGTTGAACGCGCCAACGGCTTGATACTCGATGGACTCAAGAAAAGACTATACGACGAGAATAGGAAAAAGGGAGGCAAGTGGATTCACGAGTTACCCACTGTCATCTGGGGGCTTCGTACTCAACCGAGTAAAGCCATAGGACAGTCACCTTTCTTTCTCGTCTATGGGTCAGAGGTAATTCTTCCAGCTGATATCATGTGGGAATCACCCAGATTGGAGATGTATGAGGAAGGAGAAGCTGACGAGGCAAGGTATCTGGAACTCGACTGTGCTGAAGAAGTCAGATGCAACGCCTTGCTTCGATCAACTCGATATCTACAAGGCGTTCGCCGGTACCATGACTGCAACGTCCAAGAAAGATCCTTCAACGTTGGAGACTTGGTCCTATGCCGCATCCAAGATGAGACTGGCTCCATAAGCTCAACTCTAGATGGGAAGGACCCTTCATCATCACGAAGGTCACAAGGCCAGGGTCGTATCGACTATAGTATCCTGATGGCCAGGGAGTTCCAAACTCTTGGAACATCGAGCACCTGCGCGGTTTCTATGCTTAAGAGACTTGTACAAAACATGTCAGCTGCAGTGCAGCACAGTATAATAATACATGGTTTTTTGGTTTCCCAAACAACTACCGTGTCATTATTTTTCCCTTAGCAACATTGAGTAAACCCGAGGGTTGTCGCCACGAGTTATGTCAATACGCTACCTTACTCTAATCTTCAGAAAACACTCAAGGGCTGTGCCACGAGTACCTTTTCTGTCACGATTAAGCAACAGCCTCTCAGGCTACCCCTTTGAGCGTGTTAAGCGTTCTTTTCGACTACCTCCCTTCACAGCTTAGTCAAGCTACAGAGCAAGGTCTTATAGGGTAAAAGTCGAAGAGGTTCTCACGCCTACTTACAGAGGTTCTACGAGCACCACTCTGTATAAAAGTACAATCTAGTACACGGTTCACCAACTGAAGCGTTGCCTTCAAGGTAACTCCACACTAGAACTAACGTACTCAATAGCTTACATGATTACGTTTCAATGCGCCACTCCACGAGTCAAGCTTAGCAAACAACAATCAAACAAGCACCAATATATTAGATAAATAGACTGTTGTTTTCTCACAAAACATACACAGTTCTAGAAAGCTCAGAAGAGCGGAAGGTCATCAACAATGTGATGAGCGACAACTTGTACCTCGCTACGGTACTCGTTGAAATGCTCTTCAGTGCACTCTCCGGAGACGCCTTCCACAAATGGGCGAACATCCATGCCCGGAAAATACGACTTCACCACAACTAAAGCATGAGTAAGGACGACCTTAGCGGTGCCAGATGCATACCCTGCGATACTCCTTGGAGCATCAACCAGGTGTTGCACCAGTGAACGACCATCTAGCGTCGGGTCAACAAACTCACACAGCTGGTGAGCGGCCGTTGTGAGTTGATTCATCTCCTTCTTGTGGTGCTCCTTGTCCCGGGCCATGGACTGGATATGCTGCATATCCGTCCTGAGTTGCTTGTCAGCATCCTTCAGTTGGCGGACTACAGTCTTGTACTCCTGGTCCAGGTCCGAGTACTTGAGCTAGAGGTCTTCTAGTGCCTCCTTCAGCTGCTCTTTCTCCTCTGTAAGTTCGTATATGTCACATTTCCAACCAGTTAAGGCTCTTTCAATTCGAGCGTACTCTAGGAAAAAGGACACGTACGCAAGTCAGAAGAAAAGCAGATGGACAACACTACTCGAGTGTGAGGAACAGACTACTTACTCTCTTTCTAGGCAGTCAAGTCTTTGACTTTCCTGATCACCAGTGTTTCCGCTGCTGATCAATCATTGCGTCCCGGTGAGAGGTCTTCAGGGTCGCGAGTTCCTCCTGGAGCCTGGCGTTCTTATCCTTCTCATCCTCCAGGCCATCCTCTGCCTCATGGGTACGCAACAACACGTCTCCGATCTGGTTCAATAGGGCCGACTTCCGCGTTGAGCGGTCAATGAGGCTCTACACAAAGGCATTCAACAAGTCAGTAACTTTCTACAATAGGATATCAATCCTAGAGGAAGTACTCGACTACATACCTTGGTATAATTAGTGAAGCGGCAGCCCAGCTCAAGCATGAGCGAGACCGTCTCAGGCTCCAGCAACGGGTCCTCGAGGAGCTCAGCTTTCGGGCGAGGGACCTCTCCCTCCTGATGCTTTGGTACCCGGGAGTCCTCCGGGACTTCGTGTTCTTTTTGTGCCCGGGAAGCCCTAGGGGCATCTTGCTGGCCAAAGGTACTCGCGACGCCCTGCTGGTCGGTCCGAGTACCTTCTTCAATAGTTGGCCCGGGAGTAGTCCCGGGGGCTTCCGTCTCCGGCTCCACCTCCGGACTTGCCGGAGGCTCGAGATCTTTTCCTTCGTTGACCGCCGGCACATCCTCGATGATCGGAGGCTCGGCGATACTCTCGGCCACAGGCTTTTTGGGCAACGAGTGTTCACTCGTGCCAACCTGGGCGGTGCTAGAGGTCGCCGGCTTGGGAGTCTCCAACTTCCTGTACAACCATGTTAGTACTCAACATTAACACAAAATCTACAGCATGATACTTTTGGTTACCATCTTTGTGGGCTTCCTGAGGGGGACTACCAGCCCTCGCGGTGCGATCTTATTCCCAGAACAGGTGGAGGCCGGCGGGCTAGTCGCGGGCGGTGATCGCCCCACTGCCGGACTCCTCTCCCCAGTCTTGCCGACTACCCCTTGCCTCGGGGCTCGAGGTTCTCCTCAGTTCCACTACAAGAGTAACTTAACTTAGTACTGATGGATATACGGCAAGATCAAGCAGCTAAGGAGTACAGACTACTTACATTGCCTGGCGACTGGTCGCTGTGTTTGCAGCTGCAGCGGTTCTCCATTTCCACATCGCCACTCGCTGTGGGCGCGGCCGGTCGGCTGCAGCATCACCCGCGTCTCTCTCGACGGGCGGATCCTGGGTTGGCTCCTCAAACATTGGCTCAGGTGGGTCAGACCTAAACCGCTCCAGGTCGGCCTACACTCAAGAAAAAGCTATCAGCAAATGGCAAGACAAAATGACTTCATCATGAAGGTACTCGAGAAAGTACTTACCGGATCCGGTGAGTTGTCCGCTCCGAACAGCCTTGGGATGTAGGGCTCCGAGTTTACCCCCGTAAACAGGCGGGTAACTAAAAGTGCATTTGGCCCCCTAAGTGGATTTTGGTGTTGATGACATGCATAATTAAGGAGCTAATGAGTTTATCGAGAATTGAACAGGTTATGATGTGATGAAATGAAAATACGCGTAAAAAGATGCCAAATTGCTTAGTGGACGGTGTTGGAGCTCAAAGAAGAGTTTTATTTTATTTTCTATTTTGAATTTGAGTATACGAAACACCGTACTATTAAGAGGGATGCGAAAAAGTATTCTGGAGATGCTAAAGTGTTTAGTAGAAAAGCCAAAAATAAATGAGAGACCCAATCCATGCTTAGAAAACTTAAACCAGCTAAATTCAGCCTGCTCGGAAGTTCCAACCAGGGGTCCTCGGCCAGAAATAATGTTAGGGTCGGAAGTTCTGACCAGTGCATTTTCAGCACGTAATGGCTAGTTTGGGGGCTCGGGTATAAATACCCCCTCCACGCCCCATTCATTAGTTGCTGACTCCACTCGTAAGAAACACCTCCTTGAGCCTCCAAAACACTTCCCCACTCACTTCAAGAGCTAATCCTTGCATAGATTCGAGCTAGAGCTTGGGTGTGAGAAGGATTGAGGTGTGAGACTTGAGTTCCTTGAGAAAGAGTGCAGCCCCATTTCTTCCTTGAGCACTTGAAGCATCTCCAAGCATCGATTCACGTTTGTTACTCTTGAAGCTTGCTTCTAGACGGTTCGGCCTCGCCCATGGAGCGCTCTCTGGTGTGTGTGCGCCCCAGGAAGTTTGTATTGCCCAATCCTTTGTGGATTTGATAGTAAGTGACTCAATCCTCTTTTATGGTTGATTGGGTGAGGAAAGGGTTAGAGAAGACCCGACTCTTTGTGAGCTCCTTAACGGAGACGTAGCTTTTTTAGTGGAAGTGAACTTCGGGATAAAATGTCTTGTGTCTTGTTCATATCGTTCTTATCCAGTTCTTGTTGACCTAGACCTTATTTTGTCCCGATCTACGTATTCTTGTTGTTGAGCTTGCTAGGGTTGGTTGCAGAAGGTTCCTAGCATCACTACACAACTTTTGATTCAGCCACGTTTCGCAGTTTCGATTTAGTTTTTGAATTCCATTGTAAATCCTTTGTGTTATCGGAAGTTCCGACTAGGCATCGGAAGTTCCGGTCCATCGAAACTTTCTATCGCTGATCGAAAGTTCCGACAGGATAACTATTGCAAAGAATTTTCAGGTTTTCACGGGTTTGCCCATTCACCCCTCCTCTAGGCATCACCAAGATCCTTTCAATTGGTATCAGAGCCTAATCTCTTGATTAAGGCTTAACCTCTAAGGAATTTCGCAATGTCTCAAGATGGGAATGGCGCCACCCTTCCAGAGGACACTACCGGTCGCATACCGATGGATCAAATTTCGGGAGCCTCCAGAAGACCACGTGGAAATGGAAGGCGCGCTCCTTCTATCTACGACTCCACTTCAAGCGAAGAAACAAGTGAAAGTGATGAACTTGAAGGGGAGGAAGTAGAGGCAAGGAAAATAAGAAAAGAGAAGATGAGAGCCATGATTGAGAAGAAGGAGAAGAAGATGATGACGAAAAGAATCAAGGAAGAAATGGAGAAGCATCCCTTCTTCGGGATGCACCAAGTATCATATAACTATCCTCAATCTCAATATCCCCCTTTGTCAGACCTGAGGCAACGGGACTGCACGCGTGGCGTAGAACATTCTAGAGTAAGGAGTGGGGCATGTCCCATACCTTATCCATACTGTAAAGTACTCGTATGTAAGTACAACTAGTCAGTACAGAAGGAAACTACCCGAGAGTACTCGGTTAGGACTCCTAGCTCGTACCAGACTAGGACTTACATGTAACCCTGTCCCCCCAGGATATATAAGGGCGGGCAGGGACCCCTCCAAAACATAAGGCATAACCCCAAGGCAATACAAACCATACAGGACATAGGGTATTACGCATATTGCGGCACAAACCTGTCTAAACCCTTGTGTTCCTTGCACCATCGAGTTCCTGATCTCGGCAACACCCTAACCACAAGTCTACTACCTTAGGGTATCCCTAGGTAGGCTTGCCGGTAAAACACCGACACCCTTCTCAATTTCAATCGGTCCAATTGGGGAAAGCCCCGTTCTTTGATGGAATGGATTATCCTAAGAGGTCCTATGACATGCAAATGCACCTCTATACGCTTCACCCTTCCGTTTGGGAAGTTGTTGTTGTAGGTGTGACTCCACCCACAAATGGGATACCCACGGCCGAACAAGCTCAAAATTACTTCCGCAATGCGCAAGCCATGAGGGTTATCACAAGTTCCCTTTGTGGTCAAGAGTTCAACAAGGTCCGCAACATTCAAGTGACCAAGAAGATATGGGATACTTTGAAAGAAGCTCATGAGGGGACCGATGAAGTTAGAGAAGGCAAGATTGATTTGATACAAGGAGGGCTAGAGTGCTTTGTTAAGAATGATGATGAAACCATGAGGCAAATGTACGATAGGCTCATGATTCTTGTGTCGGACATTAGAGCTCTTGGATGTGAAGATTGGGAAGATCACAAAGTGACAAAGAAGTTGCTTAGAGCCTTCACACCAAGGAGCCCTACTCTTGCAACAATGATTAGAAGAGACCCAAAATTCAAGAGCAAGACAACGAACCAACTTCTTGGTGAAATCCTTCATCAAGAGTTGGAAGAGAGGGATGTGGCAAAATCCATTAGCCACAAGATTAACAAAAGTGTGGCACACTCAATGCTACCTCTAGTGTCAAGGTAGAGTCAAGCTCCAAGACCCCTAAGTCAACAAAAGAAGGGCGACTCTAGTGTGAAGCCTCCAATCATGAAGGGATGGCGACTCTAGCCATGCCCAAGTCCACAAGAAAGCTCTTACAGAACCTCTCTGATGATCAGGATGAGGCTCACTTTTGTCTTATGGCAAGAGGAACCAAGGTACAAGAAACACGCATACCTTCTTTCCAACCTCCTTCCACATTTGATAATGCACAAAATGATTTGAAAGATGAGGAAGAACAACATAGAGCCTTTATGATAAAAGAATTTGGGAAGAAAGGTTTTAAAGAAATTAAAAAGCTTATGGAGAAATTCGAAAAGAAGAAAGAGACTCTCAATAGGCAAGAGGACTTGCTCATCCTTGAAAGGGAGAGAAACCTTGCCTTAGAGAAATCTCTAGCCGAAGAAAAGGTTAAGGTTGATAAGTTGGCTATTGACTTGTCGTTGGCCAATGATTCTAACAAGAGGATATCTAAGGAGAAATCTTTGGTAGATAAATCTTTAGCTTTTCTAAAGAACACACATAGTGAACTTCAAGAGAGTTTCACATGCTTGACGGTCAAATACAAAGACCTTGAAGTTAACTATGGTGCTCTTTGGAAAAGCACCAAAACCGATTCTAAGACAATCTTTGATTCCAATTCCTCCACAAGTGATGGTTGCTCCAAATGCTATAAAATTAATATGCAAGCTTGTGTTACTAACTTGGCAAAGCTAGAGAAGCTCATCAAGGCAAAATATGCTCAACTAGAGAGATTGAACAAGTTGGTAAGAAATGGGTATGATGGTGATCTCAAGCCTGAGCCAAAGGTTGTATACAAGGAAGGGAGACGCTCCCACAAGAAGGATGAGCTCGGTCACTATCATGGTGCCAAAGCAAATGATAGGAGGATGGTCAAAGGTAAGGAATGTGTTATGTTCACTAAGAGAACAAAGCTTGATGATTTGATGAACATAGCACATGGTGTGACCTCCACTACTTTTCCTCAAGCAAAGAAGAAGGTTGAGACTCTCATCAAGACAAATGTAATGAAGCGTGAGCCATCACCAAGTTACACTACAGATTACATGGTTACCATGGATCATAAGGGTCAAATTGTGGTCAAGTATATTGGGGCCTACACAAAGAAAGCCATTCTAAGGAGTGTGTGGGTTCCAAAAGTTTACCCATCTAACCCACAAGGACTCAAATATTTTTGGGTACCTAAATTCTAAGCTTAATTTATTTTGTATGCTTACTCCTCCGGTGGCACCTCATGGTTGCTTGATACTGGATATTCAAATCATATGACCGGGAAGAAGAACTTGTTCACTTCTTTGGAGACAAATGACATACCTAAAGAAACTATTATCTTTGGAGACAATAGCCAAAGAGAAGTAATCGGTTTAGGTAAAAGTGCTCTTACTCACAATAATTCAATTAATGATGTCTATTGGGTTGAAAAATTAGGATACAATTTTTTGTCCGTCTCACAACTCTGTATGATGGGCTACAATTGTCTCTTTACTAACGAGGGTGTGACCATCACTAGAAGGGAGGATTCCTCTATTGCTTTTATGGGTCAATTGATGGGCAAAGTTTGTCTTGTTGATTTCTGTAAGGAGAAAGTTGAGCCCGAGACTTGTTTAGTGGCAAAATCCGACTTGGGTTGGCTTTGGCATCGCCGATTAGCCCATGTTGGCATGAGGAACTTGGCCAAACTTTAAAAGGGCGGGCACATCCTAGAACTAACCAATGTTGTTTTTGAGAAAGATAGGTTGTGTAGCGCATGCCAAGCCGGAGAGCAAGTTGGTGCTCCACATCCCGCCAAGAACATCATGAATTCATCAAGACCTTCGAAGCTATGGATTTATTTGGACCAATTGCTTATATTAGCATTGGCGGTAACAAATATGGTCTTATTATTGTTGATGATTTTTCCCGTTTCACTTGGGTGTTCTTTGTGTATGATAAAAGTGAAGTGCAGGGAATTATCAAGAAATTCATTAGAAGAGCTCAAAATGAATATGAGTTGAAAATCAAGGATATAAGAAGTGACAATGGTTCCGAATTTCGGAATACAAATATTGAAGATTTTCTTGATGAAGAAGGTATCAAGCATGAATTCTCCGCTCCATACACTCCTCAACAAAATGGTATTGTGGAGAGGAAGAATAAGACATTGACTGAAGCCGCAAGAACCATGCTCCATGAGTACAAGACCCCGGATGTCTTTTGGGCCGAAGCAATCAACACCGGTTGCCATGCAATCAACCGCCTCTACATTGACAAATATTTGGGTAAGACATCCTATGAGACAATCACCGGTAATATACCTAAGGTGCATTACTTTAGAGTTTTTGGTTGTAAGTGTTTCATACTTAACAAGAAAGCCAAAAGATCAAAGTTTGCACCAAAGGTAGATGAGGGTTTTCTACTTGGTTATGGTACTAACGAACACGCCTATCGTGTCTTCAACAAAACCACCGGTTGTGTTGATGTCACGATAGATGTGACTTTTGATGAATCTAATGGCTCTCAAAAGGAGCAAATTGATAAGAACCTTGTAGATGACGAGGAGCCACCAAGTCTATCAATCATGAGGATGGGCTTAGGTAAAGTGAGGCCTCGTGAAGCTCAAGCTCAAGCACAAACACCGATTGATCAAAGAAGCAATGATCCATCATCATCTACAAGAGTTGAACCACTAAGCTCTCAACAACCTCAAGATCAAAGTCAAGATCATGGTGACGATCAAGATGGTGGCATTGATCAAGGGGGAGGACAAGGTGGAGACGCTCAAGTTGATGCACGACAAGTTGAAGATCATGATGATGGACCTATTCAATCTCAATCACAAGTGCCTCATCCAAGAGTTCATCAAAGTGTTCAACAAGATCATCCCGTTGACAACATTCTTAGGAGTATTCAAAGAGGGGTAACCACTCGTTCACGTTTAGCAATATTTTGTGAACATTACTCGTTTGTTTCCTCGTTGGAACCTCTTAAGGTAGATGAAGCACTTGATGATCCGGATTGGGTGATTGCCATGCAAGAAGAGTTGAACAACTTCACAAGAAATGAGGTTTGGGAATTGGTTGAAAGACCGAAGAAAAATATGATTGGCACCAAGTGGGTCTTCCGAAACAAACAAGATGAAAATGGTGTCGTCACAAGAAACAAGGCAAGATTAGTTGCACAAGGTTTCACCCAAATTCAAGGTTTGGATTTTGGTGAAACCTATGCACCCGTAGCTAGGCTTGAACCAATTCGTATTCTATTAGCCTATGCTACTCACCATGATTTCAAGCTTTATCAAATGGACGTGAAAAGTGCATTCTTGAATGGCCCCCTAGCTCTATGGGCTTAAGCAAACACCTAGAGCATGGTATGAATGCCTTAAGGATTTTCTTGTCAAGAACGACTTTGTAATGGGCAAAGCCGATTCTACTCTCTTTACTCATAAAGTTGATAAAAATATTTTTGTTTGCCAAATATATGTCGATGACATTATATTTGGCTCCACTAACCAAAAGTTTTGTGAGGAATTTAGTAGGATCATTACCAAGAGATTTGAGATGTCTATGATGGGTGAATTGAAGTTCTTCCTTGGATTTCAAGTCAAGCAAATGAAGGAAGAGACTTTCATATGTCAAACCAAGTATGTCAAGGATATGCTCAAGAAGTTTGACATGGCCGATGCAAAGCCCATCAAGACACCCATGGCACTAAATGGTCATCTTGATTTCAATGAAGAAGGGAAATCGGTCGATCAAAAGGTATATCGCTCCATGATTGGCTCTCTTCTTTATCTTTGTACATCTAGACCCGATATCATGCTTAGTGTGTGTATGTGTGCAAGATTTCAAGCCAATCCTAAGAAATGTCACTTAACCGCTGTTAAGAGAATTTTGAGATATTTAGTACACACTCCTAACCTTGGCTTGTGGTATCCCAAAGGCTCCACTTTCGATCTACTTGGCTATTCCGATTCGGATTATGTCGGTTGCAAAGTAGATAGAAAGAGTACAACAGGTACTTGCCAATTCCTTGGTCGGTCCCTAATATCTTGGAGTTCTAAAAACAGAATTCGGTTGCTTTATCCACGGCGGAAGAGGAGTATGTTGCCGCGGGTGCTTGTTGTGCCCAACTTTTATGGATGAAGCAAACCTTGAGTGACTTTGGTTGTGAGTTTAGTAAGATTCCGCTCTTGTGTGACAATGAGAGCGCCATCAAACTAGGAAACAATCTAGTGCAACACTCCCGAACAAAGCACATAGAAATAAGACATCATTTTTTACGGGATCATGAGGCTAAGGGAGATATTGCTTTACGTCACGTGAGCACCGAACGGCAACTTGCCGATATCTTCCCAAAGCCTCTAGGTGAGCAAAGGTTTTGTGCTTTGAGGAGTGAGCTAAATATCTTGGATTCTCGTAACTTGGCTTGACTTGTTGCACATACTTGTTTGTTGCCTAGATAGGAAAAATCAATTTTTTATTGTGTTGAGTTCTTCAAAATATTTGGATTTTGATCCTTGGATTGAAACTTGATACTTAAGATCATTGTTGTGTATTGTTGATTGTGCCTGATCATCAAGTGTCAAGTTGTCGCATGTCTACAAGCCAATTCTCTCAAAATCTCCAAATTCTCCCTATATCAAAATCTATCTTCTTGGAGAAATCAAGCACTCGTCGGAACTTCTGACACGAGGTTAGAACTTCCTACAACCATCGGAAGTCTCTGGTCTCTTCCGACAAAGGGTCCTCGGGAGAATACTTTTATTTTCTTTGGAACTTCCGATCTACGATCGGAATTTCTGACCCCCACCGGAAGTTGCTTCCTTCTTCCGACCGGGGGTTCTCGGCTTTGGGTTTTTATTGCGTCGGAACTTCCGACACTATATCGAAACTTCCGACAGGACACTTATCTATATATACTCATTGGCTACACCGTTTCAAACCCTAACTTCATATCCAAAGGGCTCTTTGCTTGTTTCAATGTGGGGCGTCACATTCCACATTCTCCGATTCGTGCTCCTATGGAATTTCCTCCTCCTCCCGTCATCTACAACCCTTGGGAGGGGATGGGCGACCCATCCATGTTGTTTGGTGCTTCTCAATATGGCGAAGATTTTGAAGAAGACTTAGGTGGGCGTGAGGAGTCGGATGAAGAAGAAGAAGAAGAAGTTCCCGCTGCCAACACTTCGACCGAGCTGGAAGACAACGACGACGACGACGATGATGATGAGTGGTGGCTATGGAAGGGCCTCTCCTTTTTGGTGCTTGATGCCAAAGGGGGAGTGAGCTCACCATATGCCATGATGGATGCTTGGATGCTTGTGCTTTATCTATCTATCTATCGTAGCTTGTGGACATGTAAGATAATTATTTTGTATTTGTGTTATGTGTGGTGTGCCAAGTGAGACTTTAAATTTGTAAGACTTATGCATGACTCTTATGCTAGTGTAGTTCTAGAACTTAATGTTTGTGATGATCATGATTTGGTGTAATGCTTATTTCCACTTTGTTGTTGTGATATATCTTGTCATATGCATCACGGTTGATTATTATCACACTTTGCACCCCCACGGATTCAATAATATAGGGGGAGCTCTCTTAATTTGTGCAAATGGCATTTGAGGCCGTTTTTTATTTCATTATGAAAAATGCACATATTAAGGGGGAACTCAACTATATGATTGGTTCAAAACTGATTTATGATTTTACTTGTGAGCCTTAATTATGTTGTCATCAATCACCGAAAAGTGAGAGATTGAAAGTGCATTTGGCCCCCCTAAGTGGGTTTTGGTGTTGATGACATACATAATTATGGAGCTAATGAGTTTATCGAGTTTTGAACAGGTTATGATGCAATGAAATAAAAAATAGGCGTAAAAAGACGCCAAATTTCTTAATGGACGGTGTTGGAGCTCAAAGAAGAGTTTTATTTATTTTCTATTTTGAATTTGAGTATAGGAAACATCATACTATTAAAAGGGATATGAAAAAGTGTTCTGGAGATGCTAGAGTGTTTAGTAGAAAAGCCAAAAACAAATGAGAGACCCAATCCATGCTTAGAAAACTTAAACCACCTGAATTCAGCCTGGTCGTCAGTTCCGACCAGGGGTCCTCGGCCCCCCATTCATTAGTTGCTGATTCCACTCGCAAGAAACACCTCCTTGAGCCTCCAAAACACTTCCCCACTCTCGCCAAGAGCTAATCCTTGTATAGATTCGAGCAAGAGCTTGGGTGTGAGAAGGATTGAGGTGTGAGACTTGAGTTCGTTGAGAAAGAGTGCAGGCCCCTTTCTTCCTTGAGCACTTGAAGTATCTCCAAGCATCGATTCGCGTTTATTACTCTTGAAGCTTGCATCTAGACGGTTCGGCGTCGCCCGTGGAGCGCTCTCTCGTGTGTGTGCGCCCCCAGGAAGTTTGTATTGCCCAATCCTTTGTGGATTTGATAGTAAGTGACTCAATCCTCCTTTGTGGTTGATTGGGTGAGGAAAGGGTTAGAGAAGACCTAGCTCTTTGTGAGATCCTCAACGGAGACGTAGGTTCCTTAGTGGAAGTGAACTTGGGATAAAATCGCTTATGTCTTGTTCATATCGTTCTTATCCAGTTCTTGTTGACCTAGACCTTGTTTTGTCCTGATCTACGTATTCTTGTTGTTGAGCTTGCTAGGGTTGGTTACAGAAGGTTCCTAGCATCACTACGCAACTTTTGATTCAGCCAGGTTTCGCAGTTTCGAATTAGTTTTTGAATTCCATTGTAAATCCTTTGTGTTATCGGAAGTTTCGACTAGGTGTCGGAAGTTCCGGTCCATCGGAACTTCCTATCCCTGATCGGAAGTTCCGACAGGTTAACTGTTGCGAAGAACTTTCAGATTTTCACAGGTTCACCTATTCACCCCCCCCCCCCCCCACTCTAGGCATCACCAAGATCCTTTCAGTCACCCGGCGCATGATCTCCTCAACGGATGGCACATCCCTGGCCATCCGTGATGGGTCCTGAAAGCCTTGGTATTCAAAACCAAGGTGCACGCGTTGTTGGAGGGGCTGGATGCGCCCCTCGATAAACGAGTACGCCACAGACTCCCCAATGATGCCCTTGTCCTTCAGGGCCTTGATCCGCTTCATCAACTCGGGGATGTCGCGGCGTTCTTCCTTCGTCAGCTTCTTCAGCCAGCATTCGTGGCACTGGGGCGGGGAGTTGTCTCGTCCGGGGAGGCTGGGCTGGTGGTTTCCGATGTAGAATCACTGAGCGTGCCACTCGGACAGGCTACTCGGGGTTGTGTACTCGAGGTACAGCGTCTTGTCGCGCAGCTGCACCCCAGCACCCCCGACTAGCACGAGATTGTTCTCGTCCGGTTGGGGTTTCAGGCGAAAGAGGTGGCGGAACAAATTAAAATTATGGCCCGCAAAGATGCACAAAAATAGAAATGTGCAAGACAGAGTTTGGGGGAAGATGGTAATGCATGATTTTGTAAAAACCAAGCAAACCGCGGAAAAAATCAGAAGAAGGTAGAGCAAGACCGCGATCAGCAGAAGGGGCGAACATCACGGTCTCACCCGTGTTCTCCCATGGCGATGAGTCGGAGCCCGCGGTCCGCCACTGCACTACCCCTTCCTCTTGCACCACCCGCTCGGCGACGAGCCGGAGCAAGTCCCTCTCCCGGATGGTCGAGGCCCTCCACTCGCCCTCCGCCACCGTCTTGGTGACCTTTGCCGACGACAGTGATCCGCCTTCGCCTTCGCCCTCCCTCTTCATCCCGCGACCGGCGGCGGATTTCTTTGGCATGGTGGAACAAAATGTCACACAGAGCTTTGTGCGCATGCCCTGAGGAACTCACGCGGGTGTGGATGAGGACGGGGAGCAAGGATTCTGGCTACTCTTAGCTTGGGATCTAGGCGGCGGAGTGGTCGATTTCGGCGCGGCAGCGGTGGCTAGGGTTCTTGGCTATAGATCCATTTTTAGGCAGTGAAAACAGAGGCGGGTAAAAACCCTAGGGGTAACGTGGGGTTATTTATAACCAGCGGCTCCCCATTTTTCCATTGGAAGTCGAAGAGACTTTCTCGGGATAACAATTTGATTTCGAACGGTTTTTACGGGTTCTGTGCAACGGATAATGGAAACTAGCCGTTTCTCAGGGATAGGCTCCCGAGAATTCGGACCTTTCAACTTCCAGAGCAAATTAACCCTAAAAATCATCAAATTGAGTTCAAAACATACATTCCATGCCACGACTCTTTAGATCCTTTTTTCCAAACAGTGGAATTTGAATTAAAGGCTCAGGGGCTGCGGGATATGTGTCATCAACAGCTTGTTTTTCAAAAATTCTTGGAAGATACAGATCAAAGATTCAAGACTAATTTGATCCTCAGTCTGATTCTTCGATTCAACCTAAGGCTCGGGGGCTACTCCATATGGAGTGCGAGTTCATCGCACCCCATATAAAAGAAGACTTGAAAACTACTCGGGGCTTGAGCACCTCACAGCCTCGATGCAGCGAAGGAAGTACTCGGAAGACACCTTCTAAAGGGGACTCAGCAGGGACCTGAAGGCACCTTTCAGAAGTACTCGGGAGCCTGTAGTACTCGGCTACGAAGAGCTCGGGGGCTTGTCAGACCTGGGGCAGCGAAACTGCACACTTGGCATACATATTCTTGTAGTAGGGGATGGTGCATGGGCCATACCTTATCCTCATTGTAACTAGTCGTATAGAACTAGGACTAGTCGGACGAAAGGGAACTACCCGACAACGTACTCGGTCTGGACTCCTCAGACCGTCCTCGACTAGGACTTCCATGTAACCCTGTTCCCCCGGACTATATAAGGGCGGACAGCGACCCCTCCAAAGCACATCGTGCATACGAATAACCTCTAAGGCAATACAAACCACACAGGACGTAGGGTATTACGCTCTCGGCGGCCCGAACCTGTCTAAACTTTGTGTTCCTTGCACCTTCGAGTTCCTAATCTCGACGACACCCTACTTACAACCTACCACCTCGGGGGTATCTCTCAGTGGGCTTAGCGGTAAAATACCGACACACACCTGATCAGATTCCAAGATTAATCAAACCTCCGATTATGGCTGGTGGACACTCACGCCAAAAGCAACAGAACCATCAGCAGGACATGCTCCGTCGGACAAGCTAATCCTAATCTATCTCACATCCAAGCAGCCACCTGTCACGGTTTTGATGGGTGTACCCCTCCTTCCACCTCCCTCGATCCCGACGGGTGGACCTAACGTGAGGGGTACAGTGAACTTGACATAGGTGAAAAATATTTTTAATTGTTCTCGATCTTTATATAATGTAGATATAGATACATGTGCGATACGCACGTGATTTAAAAATACTTAATTAAATTTTAATATAAAAATACATTGAATTAAATGTTAATTCCAAAGATTAGCGTACAATCAAAGTGTTATGATCCTGATTGTCGAGGTAAGCAAGGAGCATCCATAAATTAAATATCATTCTTCATGGAATTAATATTATAACCCTCGCGTTGGTGAAGACTGCAGGGAGGGACGGAGCTACACGCTGCCTGCCGTTCAGCCTTGCGACTGCTCTCTGCATCGAAGTACGGAGCGACGGACGATGGCACTGCTGGCAGCTGCACTTCGGCGACTCCGCCCGCAGCCCAACGGCCTGCCGCCTGACGAGCAAGCAAGTATTAGCTTATCTTGTTCCCGGATGGCCCCTCGTATGGCTACCACTACTCGTCCAACTGCTTTTGTGCGCAGCCCGTGAAATCCTCCTCACATCCGGGTCTCCAATCCCCGCGTCTCTCAGCACACCGAGTCACTGATCCCCCACCTCTCTCTCTCCAGTCGGCCGCCGCTACTTCATCCCCTGCATCTCCTCCCTCTCCCTCGCGCAGGGACTCCTCGACCTCCCCTCCCTCGACAGCTGGGTCAGGCGGCGGACTGCAGCTCCTCGAGCCCCCCTCCCTCTCCGACCTGCTAGACAGCTAGAGCATGGCGGCGGGTCCGGCTCTGCCGGGGTCATTACCGGACCCCGAGCACCAGCCCGCCACCTAAGGGGTTCACGGCCTAGCACGGTGGCCGGAGTTGGCCGGCTTCGCGCGGCAGTAGCGGACAACAGCGAGCGCATGATGGGGGGCCGCTACAGCGCGAGGGAGAGGAGGGCTTGGCTGGGGAGATGGCGGGCCGAAGAGGAAGCATTCCGGCGAGGCAGCGCTTAGTGGTAGGCGGTGGAACGGAGCGGCTTCCCATCGCCTGTGCGGCGTGCGGCGGCGGATGGTTTGGCAGCCGTTCGGCGTGCGGGCATGCGGCGGCGCAGGTCAGCGGGCGGCGGCGGCCTGGCGGGGTGTGGGTATACGCGGGCGGGTACGAGAAGGTCGCGGTGAAAAAAAATTAGACCTTTTTTTTTCAGAAACTAACCCTAAACCCAACTCCCTCGGTCCCGACAGACGACAGACGGACGCACTGGATCCCATTCAGATGAGAAATATTTTCAATTATTTGAAATTTTTATAATATAAATTTACTATTTATAGTTAAAATTAAAAATAATTATATTCTAAGATGGAGCATCAGCTATGGGATTTCAGGTACCCATGTCGATTGGATCGAGTGCGACACTATCAAATGGCCTAGAAGGGTAAGGCTGGACAAGCAGCATGAGATGAGCATGAGGCCAGGAGGCAGAAGCAGGCAACCCACATGAACGCATGCATGCAACACGGGCATCTTGTCAGAGGAGACAGTCAGACGAGATCAGAGGAGACAGTCAGACGAGAGGACGACACGGCTCTATTCTCAGTTATTTAGATAAAAAAATTTTATCCAAAAATATTACATCAGATATTTGGACACAGTATTAAATATGGTTAAAAAAAATCAATTCCACAGATATGTGAATTAAGTAAGGTTATTAGATTCGTCTCGCGATTTACAATCCATCCGTGCAAAAAAATTTATAGATAGATTTTATTTAATACTACTAAATAATAAGATTCTATTTTAAATTTTTTTAAAAAAATAATCTAAACACCATCTCAGTCTCCAAGGGAAGAAAGAATTTCCTTGCTTGGCACCACGGCACCTTCGTTCCCCAAGCATTGATCACGGGTCCCAACCGTCCCGTCCTCTTCCTCCCGTTTTCAACGGAGCGGCCACGACGCGTTCAGACGGTAGAAACTGAGCAGACGGTGGCGCTATCTGCACTCGTTATACTTTAAATATATCCTTTAAAAAAAATATTACATATTACATCTCAGTTATCGATATTCTCTTCTCTATTTTTACGAACTACCAGCACGCGGGACCCACGTATCATACACTATTTATTTTTTACCCCCACCCATCCCATCGCGCCCCCCCCCCCCACCCCCCCTCCCCGCCCTCTCTCCTCCCTTCTCTCTCCCAGGCCGGCGGGCCCTTTTCTCTTCCTCGCCGTTGCCCTCTGCTCCTCCTCCCCCGCAGCCCTCTGCTCCTCCCACCCGGCCCTCTTCTTCTCCGGATCGGCCGCTGGCGAGCCGTGGGCATCCCTCTGCGCGGGGGCATAGCGGCCCCTCCCCTGCTTCTCCTCCGTCGTCACGGGTAGCGGGGCAGCGGCGGGGTGGCGGTGGAGCTCCGGTCCGACCGGCGAGTCGCGGGGCACGACCGCGGTGGCGGAGCTCCGGTCCGGCCGGCGCGGGCAGGAAGGGCGCGAGGGGAGACGCGGCGCCGGCGCGGTCGTCTTCCCCGCGTGGATAGATAGGAGGACGCAGGCACGCAGCGCGGTGGTGATGGGGCAGGAGGGGTGATGCGAGTGGATTGGATGTGTTCTGCGTTTGGGCGCCAGGAGGAGGTGGGAGAGGGAGGCGCCGGCGGCCGGGCCACGGAGGTGCGTGGCGGAGCGGAGGCGCGGCACGGGGCGGCCGGCCGCTGCGGCGCGCGGCGGGACGGAGCAGCAGGGCGGAGGTGCGGCCGCGGCGGCGACGGCTGTGGCCCTCGCTGCGGCGGCGAGCTACGGCGGCCCTCCATCCCGTCAGCGCGCGTAGAAGGAGCAAGAGCAGGGAAGGAGGAGGAGGAGCAGGGGCGGCCGGTGCGCGGCGCGGCAGAGGCGGAGGCGCGGCGCGTGGCGGCCAGCTGCAGCAGCGCGCGGCGGGACGGAGCGGCGGTTGCGAGGTGGGGCCTCCGACCGAGCGTAGCGGACCGCAAGACGTCTGCTCGATTTAGTGGACGCCGGCTCCATCCGCGAGCGTAGCGGGTCACTTGCAGTACCCAGTGCAGCGTTCCCAACCGCTAACGGGTACTGGAGGACTGTTTACCGTCCCCAGTGCGGAAAGCCTAAGCAGGCAGCAGCCAGGGGCGTTGGGATGTGGGAGCATGCCGTGCAGCTGACGCCTGACGGAGACATGCTTGAGCTTGCAGGCTTGCAGCTGCAGGGGCTGCTCTGCCCCTGTTGCGTGCGTAGGCACGGGACGGGACGTCGTCGCAGCCGGAGCAGCAGACGCCAGAGCATCGCCGTGGCCCGACCGGTAAGGACCGGAAACGGAAACGGATCGGATTTTACGGAATCTGTTCCGTACAGCACTATTTACCCATTGGAATATGGATATGGATTGAGA
Source organism: Panicum miliaceum (assembly GCA_032594955.1). Lineage (NCBI taxonomy): Eukaryota > Viridiplantae > Streptophyta > Magnoliopsida > Poales > Poaceae > Panicum > Panicum miliaceum. The sequence goes on along the minus strand of CM064061.1, from coordinate 39,840,362 downwards.
TATTATCGGATACGAAAACAGATACCTCGGATATGGATTCACATTCGGATATTTACTAACCGTATAAGATAATATTTATCTATTTTCTTTATTAGTATAATAAAGATAACTAAATTAAAAATAATATATTTATCAATAATATTTAATAAATAAATATATAAAAAATAAAATTAAAAATAATATATTTAAATAAATGTATAGAAAATTTTTATTAATATATCAATAAAAATTATAAAAGTAGTTTCAATAAATAGATAAAATAATAAAATATTTAAAAATAAATTTATCTTCTTATATTTTTATTATAAAAATTAATATAATATTGGTTATAGAAAATGAAGATGATTTTTAAATAGTTTCAGTTAATACGGATACGGATAGTGTCGGATATTGTTGAATATGGATGTGAATTCGGATAGAAAAAATTAATAAAAATCGAATTCGGATGTATCCACTTTGCTACCACATTAAATTTAAATATTATATTAATATTTAAATGGATATCAGATATTCGAATATTTGCTATCCATTTCCCGTCCTCGCCGACAGGAGACGAAGAGGCTGGGAGCCGCAGGGGTACGTTGGGTACCGTGCCGCCTCCTGCCCTACGCTGCCTGCTGCTAGCGTACCAGCAGGCCACAGCGATGCGCCGTTGATTGGCTTTAGGCCCGGCCGGGCGCCGGAACCGAGAGCAGGCCGCGGCGTGGCTGGCGACAGGAGAGGGCTTGCTTGCATGCTCGGACGTCTAGCCCAGGGGCTCGTGCCATGGCCCGACGGGCAGTGCCTTGAGCGACCAACTCAAACGGTTTTACCGGTGAAGTAAAAGTCGGTTTAATTTATCTCATTTCTAGTTTATTTTAGCATAGTCTTATAAAATAGTTTTACACTATAATATCTCTATTTATGTGAAACAGCAAAGGTGAACATAGACAGACAAGGTTAGTTTGTTTTCCTTAATTCTCAGAGAGAAGACTCGTTGCTGGAACCGAGAGCACTGCGAAGTCGAAGCTAAAATAAACTCCACCAACACACCCAACATTTCTACCCTCGCTCAAGCCTCATTTGTATTACACAGGTGTAGATATAGCTAGGTCATCTGTACTATGTGCCTTCAACTTAATTAGTTCATACAAGTGAAAATCTGAAATCCTTTCTTTTCTCTTGAGAAGGGAAGAAAATCATCTCTTTGACCTTAGTTTATATTTTGAAACGGATGACCTTAGTTTATATGATACTAAAACCACGATCAAATTATTGTACAATATAATGGATAAAGTAGTGCCTATATTGTCTCACACGACCTACCTACCAGCTGGTAAACTGTCAGCCCGGCCTGCAAAAAGTCCAGCTCTTTCTTCCTATAGGATGCATGCATATTATGAGATTCAAACTTTAGCCAGGAATTTAAACTCTATGGGGACATCAAATTTGGCCTAAATCGGGCTGGGCATGGGATTGGACAGGGCCGTCCACTATTTTTAGTGTAAAAGATAATTAATATAATGTTTAAATCGGGCTCGGGCCGTTCGTCTTTTTCCGAACATGCAAAGTCAACGCTGTGCCTGGCTCTAAATGAGCATCGGGTTGGGCTTATTTTGCTCAAGTCTACTATAAGAAGAAAGATGTAAAGCATTTTGCGGGCTAAGCTGACAAAAACTTGAATTTTTGGGATCTAAAATCGGCGATCAAGCCCGTCCAATAACTTTATAGGCCCGGCAAATTCGGGCCTAAATCGGCACTGGCCGGCCACTTTTTCAGTGTAACATTAAATAATTTTGGTGGTGTTTAGATTATTTTATCAAATTTTTTTAAATAGAATCTTGTTATTTAGAGTATTAAATAAAATCTATTTACAAAATTTTTTGCACGGATGGATTGTAAATCGCGAGATGAATCTAATAAGCCTAATTAATTTATGATTAGCGGATGGTTAGTGAATGGTTACTGTAGCAAAACCAGATCGAGCTCTGGCCGGGGCGAGTTTTTTTTTACCTGCAAAACCAGCGCCATGCTCGACCCTAAATGAGCATCGCGGGCTGGAGACATTTCCTTTTTCTAAAAAAAATAAGAAAACGAACGTCCTTCATCGCGGGCTGTCAGGACATGCATGTCATTCAATCCAATCCTAGGCAAAATGGTTGCTCAAGCCAAAGGACACGGACGGTGGCAATCGAGACATGGCTGGAGCAGGGGCATGGAGGAAGTCATCGTTGCAGGAGAGAGAGAGGGAGGGGGGAAGGAGACATGCTCATGACCTCACGCGTCATCTAATGGAAGAATGGTGGTGGCCCTGTCGTTAATTCTGATGCAGGGATTGGCACTTGGCAGGCCGGATTGGGGTAGCCATTGCTATTCCACCGCTGAAGGATGTTTGATTATTCTAACAGTTTTTACCCTACCGAAGGAAGTCAAACGACATTTGTAACACACAGAGAAAAGCACCTACTTCATCTGTCCTGGTCACTAGCGCTCAAGAACAAGCAATACTGGAGAAATAGTGACAGATCCATAGAATGTTGACATTAGCCGGCCCTTCAACGATGAAAATAAATAGGATGAGTTGGACGAGTGTATATAATGGTGAGATGATTTTAGCACAGAAATCGAGGACGGGCAGGCGAATACAAAAACGAAAAAAGGCTCATGGTGGGCATCCGAAAATCAGAGTGACAGAGCGATGGTCTTACAATTTAGATAAGGAAATTATCTCTAAAAGGGCGGACATAGGCCCGTTTTATTGGTTACTAAAATTGCAAACATTTTCTTTTTCGAGGCTAAAATTGTCAGCGTTTACCACGCATTCTTACTAAACTTGCATTGACTGATGTTATGTTATGTTTGTTCCGCGAATTGTTTGCCCATTTTAATTAGGGCAAGTACATTGGTCTAGTCTAATAGGCGGTCTTATGCATTGCCACGTCATCTTGAGATTATATAACAGACAATCCATACAATGAATTGTATTATACATAATTTCATAATTTGTGCATAGGAAAAGAAAATATTGTGAGTTGCATGGCAATAAAAATTCGTACAATGGTGAGAAAGTGGTCTTATATGAGGCGGTTGTCTCGCGAAACAACCACCTTGTTCTCTCTCCTCCCTCTCTCTCCGCCACCTAACAAAAAATTTTATATGGATTTGCATGAGACGACCTATGAGATCGTTAACGTATAGCAATGTACTTGCCCTTAGTGTAGGAGAATCTTACCACACTTTTCATAATCTTTAATCTTTGATATGTGGGACCCAAATGTTAGAGAAGAAATCTTGCTATCACCAAACAACTACTAAGTCAAACTAACCAACCTTAAGCGTGACAAAATATGGCAAGGTTTGACTTCAAACCAACTGGCCCATAGGCTTGTATCCGTGAACCTGAGCCGCCTTCGGTTTTCAACTTCCAAGAATGACATCGATTATATTAACACAAAAATTCGTGTGCGCTTGCATCAACACGTTCAGATGGCACGTGCAAATAATCTTTCTATCTTCACTTCTTTACTCGAGAATGGCCAGTGCCAGGTGAATCCGTTTAAAATTTTTTGGTCCTGTACTTGTACTGGTACCTAGTTTGGGCGTCACAGATACCATGTGCTATCTCTCTGTCCGTCTATCCAAATCCATGGTGAAAAATACTAAGAGACAAAAACACTGACATGCTTACAGAACCCATCTAACATCATAACATGGGTTAAACATGGTACACGTTTAAGTTCTGGGAATCTTAATCTCAGCCCAGAATAAATATAATGATAATAGTCAGGGCAGGGGCACCAATCACCAGTGCCTTTGGATGGCCCCTTTATTACTCTTTTTTTTCTGTTCCCTTGCGAGGCTTTCTTCTATTCTATCAGAGGAAAGTTTCAGACTCAACCAAAAAAAAAAAAGTAACCACAGAGACAAGTTTGATAGCGTGCATTTAGTTATACCATAGTAGCAAAATCCCTCACTAAGGAGAAACTACCGAACCAATCTACTGCTCCCCCTCCATAGCACATCAAAACATCACCAGATCTCTAGCCAAAAAAAAAAAATCACCAGATCTTCCCCCTTGCTAGTAGTTGTAACCTGCTGCTGTCACTCTCCAGAGCTCACAATACACCTACTAGCCAATAGCCATTCACATGCAACCAAAAAATAGTTTCTCTGAAACCAGAATGGCACACAACTCAAAAACAAAACAATTTGCATCCTTCCTTGCAGAGAGCACAGGTGACCTTTCCACAGGCTTTAAGAAGGAAACGTTTCATTTGGGAGCAGTGGCAGCAGGCATGAAGATACGGTGATGCTGCTTTCTAGGAAGGCACCATCACCTGCTTTCAGTACAGATCGTCGTCAGACGGTTCACACGGGGTAACAAATAATGTGGAGTTTCCATCCAACGGTCCAACCCCACAGAGGCACAGAGAGAGGGAGCCTCAGATGTCCATCAGGCACTCTGATGCAGCATGCTTCTTTACCTGTCTTTGCACGTACACATGCAGTGCAAATGCCTATTGGATGCATGACAGAGATGCAGCATCAGAAATTCAGAAGCAGGCACAGATTCTGGCACAGCAACATGTACTGCTTAATTGATGTATGATATATCATTTCAGCAGGAAGATAAGAGGAGAGCATTAGGCATCACACTTCAGCATTGGCTGCAAAGGATTTGGAAAGAAAACTGAATCAGGCTTAGAAGTGAAGTACAAAAAACACAACAGCGTGACAATTTAATATAGATGCTAAGCAGCCAGATATCTGCACTGTCTTTGCGTTTGCATAACATTGCTTTATTAAAATGCTGGAGATTAGCAATATACAAGAAGATAAAACATTTTGGTGGGTCACTGACATACTCAGTGTCAGGCAGATCGATTTTATTTGTAAACAAAACAAAGGTATGGGAACACTAACAGAGCAGCAGGCTCTGCTGTTCATAAATGGCTCCAAGGAAGCCATAAAACGTACTCTGTCTCATGTACTTGTTCGTGCTCAGATGTGTTATATATTGTATGTTCAATTGCTGCTAGAATAAAACAAAACATAATTCAGCAGCTGCAGAGACTTGATAGTAAAACAGGAATGACTCAATTTTCTGAGACAAGGAAGCACAAATTTTGCAGGGAACAAAAGAAGAATAATCCAGAAACAATAGTTCATGTGTAATTCGTTGACATCATCTCTCCCTCCACTATTGAACCAAGTTAACAAAAATATCGGCAAAGTTAATTGACCACTTCAATTAGAAGATATACCCAATACACCAGCAATGAATAGATAGATCTATAGAATTGAACATTTTGTGTTCAAGTGTCTTCCAACGACAGCATCTCATCCTGACTTTGGCCACTCCAAAACCAGGCAAAATATAATGTAAGGATTCTGTGGAGGTGGAACAAATTAGGAACACTAGGAAGCAATGTCCAGCCTTGGCTCGAAAGAGAAACCAGTGAACAGCTGCAGCGGAAACCTCTTCGACACAGGGCTCTTCACTGACCACTTCCACAGCTTCTGGTTTATTTCAAAGGTGAGAAGAGCCGGCGATCCATAGCTCTGGATGTAGATAAGATCATCTGCCCCGCAGCTTGCAAAAACATCGTCGAACTCACCAAATCCTTGAAAAAACTTGTGAGGCATTCGAGCAACCTCACGCCACTCTTTGTTATGGAGCTCCCAAACGCCAATTCCCTTGATGATCCCAGGCCTGTCTTGCTTGCCAATGCCACCAACCAGTACAAGCCTCTCACATAGGTTCATCAACCGGCCGCATGTAAGAGCGCATGGCACTGGAATAGCCATGCTCATTAAAGAAGTGTGGTTAGGTCTTGCAGCAAGATCATACATGACAAGACAATGGCGATGCTCATTATTGTTCACTAGAACTCCTGTGGAGTACACCAAGTAATAGAGCATTCCACCACAGATGACACACTCATCACCTCCTCTCCATCCGAGCAGTACTCCAGTAAAGGGAGTCACCCAATTACCAGTGACCGACTCATACAAATGGATGGTAAACTCCCACTGATAATGCTCTGACGGAACCTGGTTGCTCCTTGCAACAGCCACGGTGTACTGATGAGAACTCCTGTCCACAGAAAAGGCAAGAGCACTGTAATCAGCTGTTTTGCCTCCAGGAGCATCAAGAAGCCGCCTCCAGTCCTTGGTGATGGGGTTGCACACCATAATGCGGCGCCTGTTCTCACTATCCATCAGGCACACCAACCCAGCCGATGAGGATGTAGACCAGTTGCTCTTCTCAATGCAAGGGAAATCAAATCCATACCACTTGCGGAGGCTCGGGTCATAGGCAAAACCTGAAACTGCATCCTCACTACAAGTAAACATGAAGTACCATGGTCTCTGGGGCACCATTTTACTCCATGTCTGCCTCTGGGCATGCACAATCTCGTGCCACCTCTTGCAGACAGACCCAGATCTTATGATACTTGCAACAGGCAAGAAGGAAAGAACCTTCTCTAAGAGATCATCAGGGAGGACAGCGTCTAATGACACTGCCACATCCCCATTCCAATCACCGTCACTGCCTTCAGAGATCGATCCGTATTCCATGACCTGTGAACCGATGTAAGGATACAGCTCCCACTCTTCTGACCCCATTGCCAGCATCCAGCGAAAAACAGTAGCTAAAACAAGACCCTGCAAGAGATAATATTGCACAAAAATAAGGGATAATGCTACATAAATTTGGGAACCTCTAATGTAGAGCTAAACCAGTATTTTAATCCCAAAAGCATTTTATTGTGAGATTATATAGTACATGTAAATAGAGGGGAAATTAAGGTCACATATTCAAGTTTTGACTCTAATAGTCCATATCGCCGTATGCAAATAAAATCAAAACCACTTGGTGGCTGTCTACATCTCAGAAGAGAACACTTCACAGCTCATCACAATTGACAAGAACCAAACACCAAAAGTATTGCCATTTCTTTAACAGACTAAGCTCGCCTAGATGGAAGGGACAATAATCAAACCTGACCAATCTAGCTTTCCAATGATAGAAAAGACAGTAGTAAGATTAAAAAAAATGGGAGCTCTTCTGAATCATTCTTTAAAAGAAACTTTTCTAATCCTTATGTTTGTTTTCTCTAATGAGAATTATACAGATAGATGTGACAAAAAAAAGCAGTTAATAAAGACGGATCTCTCGGGGGGGGGGGGGGGGGGGGGGGGGGGGGGGGGGGGGAGGGAATAGCAGGAACATGGACAGCAACGTCTCCATCACAAATGGAACCTCTCTGTTTTTTTTAAATGAGAAAACATGGATTATTTGCCACCACATTCAATTTGCCGCGGAAATGCGATCATTAAGGCACAGACAATAAAGCAACCAGCACAGGCAAGGAGCCAAGAACCAGCATTGGACATGGGTGTACACATGCACACCCGATAATTTTTGCAAACGAAATCGAAGTTAGTAGGTAATATATTGTAACTGGATTCAGATCCGAATACAAATAGTTTGTTAGGGTTTGGGGTGCTCCGTCTCGCACAGCAGAAGGAAAGAGAAGGGGCGGGCATACCTGGAGGATGCTCGTAGCCGGCAAAGGGCTGGACGAAGAAGTGACAAATGGCGCCGCCGCTCGCCCAGTCGTCGCCGCTAGGGAAGGAAGAGCAAGGGAGGAGAGAGTCCGAGAGAAGGGAAAGGTTCAAGAAACAGAGGAAAGAGATGAACCTCAGGAACACAGGGAGGAGATGAACCTGAGGCGCTGAGCCATCAGGTGGCGTTTGGAACTTTGGATGCACCGGTGGAGAGGGGTAGGGGTAGGGATGTGAATTATATGAGTCTATCGTATTTTTTTTTTCCAACTCCGAATCCAACTATCGACTGTGTCTGATTTTGACAATAAAACTCTAAAACTAGATATCCGCAGCCACCCAACTCTCAAAACCAGTTATATTTAACCATCATGATAGTTTTGGTGGTAGTTTTGCTGATATGAACGCCATATGGCGGTGGGACCCACCTGTCAGCCCTCCTCACCAAGAGAAACAATATAAAAAAACCAAACCTTTCTCCCACAAATCAAAAACCAAGAAACTCTGCACCAACATAAAGAGGATACCGGCCCTTTCTGCCCTTCTACTCCAAGAGATGGAACATTGGTCTTTCCTCCTCCCCTACAATAGGTTAGGGCTCCATGACCGTCGTGTCTAGCAGAGCGCCACAATGGCGTATATATAGAACATTGGTCTTTCCTCCTCCCCTATATTAGGTCAGGGCTCCATGGCCGTCGTGTCTAGCAGAGCGCCACAATGGAGTATATACGAGGGAGGTGAGGTATACAGGGAGAAGAAAGGGGAAGGTGCTTGCTTCAAGCAAAAAATTTACAGGAGAAGGGGAGAGGCGGTTCAGCTTCATCTTCAGATAGATAGGGCCAGTGGAGCCGAGTGGTAGTGTTCAGGGATAGAAGAGGAAATGAAAATTATGTGGAAGGTGCGCTTTAAAACTCTACCGGATGGATCCACGTGACAAAGCTAATCTCCGATGAAGGTTACTATAGTGGCACTATCTAATTCTACTTAGGCATTCTCATGCCGACTTTTTTCTTTTTACAAAGTTCCACCTCGAATGTCGATTCATGTATGTTAAGGTTAAAGTTCACTTTGTTAGGCCACACACAAGAGCGGATCCTACTTTTTGGTCGCCTATTTCAAGCATTAAAATCGGTCACACTTCTTCTCCTCTACTCTGCTACAATGCTTCCACCTTTACATCTATAGGCTTCCTCTTTCTCATTTGTTCTGCTTCGACCTCCACGATTCTCGAGCCGTAGCTCCATGCAACCACCGCCGTGACATCCTCCCTAGACCAAACACTAGATCGTTGTTGCCGATGACCTCTAATGGCTATTGCCTTATTGGGTCTGTTTTATGATTAGGGTATTTGTGTTCTTATCCTTGCTTTGAAATGTAATTATAATTTTATTTTATTTTTAGAGTAAAATTGCGTTGACTCGTGAATAGTGAGGGTAAAATTAAGAAGTTAAAAAATAGGTATAAAATATAATTGCACTTTAAAATAAAGAACAAGAACCCCCAAAACCCTTTAGATCGGGCGTTATATCATGTGCTCTTCTCCCTCACGGGTTTAGAGGGATGGCCACAAATGGCGGACGGATCCAATGTTGGTGAGCTAAAGAAGGCGAGGAAGGTTGGCGGAGTGAGGCCGAATGAAGATGCGCTGGAGCAAGTCGTAAAATGATGGACGGGTGTTGAGGGTAGCTAGCTAATTACATAAGAAAATTTGTTAGCAATAAGACGGATGGACTTAAATGGACTTTCATGGGCCGACCGATAAGGCAATTGTATAGGTCGTCCAATGTATATAAGAAATAACACAAAAATGTGGAACAAATTAATTTGTCAACTATATATATTGGAGATTATCAAATTAACTTGTAACAATATAGATGCCGTGTATATGTACCTAACTATAGTTTTTTTTGAAAATTTTACACCTCTAAAGTTAAATTTTTAAAAATTGTCCTAAGACCTTATATTATTCCTTAAAGCTAAACCTTTCGGTCAATCATGTTGGTTAGCGGTGACACCCACCATGATGGAGCTGTTGCTAGCTACGCTAATGTTACCTTGCAACGCCATGGCTTTTCTCAGGCACGCCATTCATGTTGGCAGGAAGGAGAGCATTTTACTTTTAAAAGTAAGATCACAAATGTTTTATTTTAAATTTTATTCAAAAATCTTCATCAAATGAAAATCCTAATTAGAGATCTTTGTATATTTCCTGGAAAACATTATGGCTTTAGTCTTTTGTTTTTCCCTAGCATAGTAAGAAAGTTGAAGGAGGAAGGAGAACAAAAGGGGTGACATAATTTTTAAATTACCTCCTAGCTAATAAGAGAATTTTTTTGGATGACATACATTTATGTCTAAAATACTGAAAACAAAACCATTATACGATGCCTTCTGTAGCTGAACACCCCTGAGAATACGACATCCTGATGCGGATTTTGTTTAGAATTTAGATCAAACAAGCATTTTGAGTGAGGAAAAGACTTTCCTAGACACATTTTATTTTTTATGTAGAAAAATCCTGTATCATTGACACATCAATACCATATAAGAGACTACAAAAGTTTTTAATGGAACGTAATGATGGCTCTTATTTTTGTGTATTAGACACCTTTAGCAGCCACTGTTGATATATTGACTATGGTGGAGATGTTAGCTTACAACAGGGCTTTCCTATACATGGATTTGATGTTCCATCGAAGAAGGGCCACATGCAGGAGAAAGTTGGATGATGCCTATTTTATGATTGGTGGGTGAGGCACCTTGGGTCACCTTTACCTAATTAACCCTGCTCCATCTGCATCACTCACACAAGTCACAACAAAATTGTTTATCTCACGACCCATCCCCCTCACCGCAATTGTTTTGTTGCGGCATGCATATGGGCCTCCTCCTCCGTCTCTATCCTCCTATGCATTTGCACGCTTGCTTCTAGGCTCCTTTCTAATGTCACCAAAGGTGTGAGCTCACCTGTGCCTGTGGGCCTCAACTTTATTTGTTGCTTTGCTTTGTGATGCTGTGTGCACTAAACAAACATATGGATTTTTTTTTTGGTGCGAGGGTGCCATCAGTTGTATACAACAAACTCATTGCAATAACATGTTATAAAACACAGGAATACTATAAGATTCAATGAATAAAGTTTCCCAATTTTCTGATGATCAGAAAACAATTTGAAAAATCAAGGAAAAACATAGTTCCCCAGAAAACCATCAAGTTTCTCCTCCCAAATACGAAGCTAGATCTTTGTAAAAAGGAAAAAGATGTTATATGTAGCATGTAAAAGGTTTGGGAACTCATTCACTATTTTTTTTGAATGCAACATTCTGATTACTGGCAATTCCTATGTTCTGAAGAGATTTGCAACGCACAACCATCCAGTTTTCTTTTGTGCCTTGTTTAAGTTGTAGTCGCTAGATGCTAACTATGGTAACTACACTATCACAGTGTACGTTCTTACATAAAAATTTCAATGCTTTCAAGTCCACCAATGGAAGAATCTTGTACTGTCACAATAGCTTGCTATCCAATTGGCATGACAGACCTAAGCATTGTGACTGATAGGGACAACACTCCATACATATCCACTCTTGGCCAAGTCTTGACATATCCGGTCTTTTATTTTACCCATTACATGTACTTATGACCTCTATCAATAAATGCACTTATGAGTTAAGACATCAAAATGAATCTTCCACAAAAAATTAGGGGAGCCTTGTTACAGTGGTTGAAAGGTACCACCTTCGATATTATATTTGTTGATTATTGCTGGCGGTTGATCTAATATGTGAATTAAAAATATTTAATTTTTCAAGGTAAGGTATTTTCCTAATCTGAACAGATTAAAAAATTCAATTAATGTCGGTACCAGCCTCACCTATTTTGGTACCGGTCCCACATATTTAATACATTTTTCTAGATACCTCTTGGTATCTCTTATATCTAAATCATTGATTTTACCGTGATGAACGGTTCATATTTATTCCAATTATAATAAAAATTCTCAAATTAGTGATATTGAACCAACCATCTTTGTAGTTGTACTAACAAAATTATAGTACTTATCCACCCATCTAAATATTGTTATTTGATATGTTGATGACAGAAGCCCCCAAATTTAATTAGACATATATTATGATTTGGATCTGTCTCCTCATCAGTTAACTAAAATTAAGCTTATCCATCAGTTACCTCTAGCAATCGTTGGATGTAAAAATGGCTCAGATTCACCCCCTCTCTCTCCTCACCCCTCATCTTCTTCCGCACGCACAGAACGCACCCGACACCGCGGCTTCTTCCTCGCGACTCCCCCGCCACCAGCGCCTCCCACCACTGCCCAGCCCCTCCCCCACCCCTCCGGCGCGGGCGGGCTAGGGATCCGGCGGAGCTCCGCGCCGGCTGCCGTCGGCGTGGACCTCCGGCGGGGCCCTAGCCCGCCCGCGCCGGCCGCCACGCCTGCTCCTCCTGCCGCCGCCTCCCACTGCTGCCGCTGTCGCCTCCCACTGCTGCCGCCGTCGCCTCCCACCGCGTGCCCCCGCCCCGACCCAGCCCAACCGCCGGCCACCACCGCTCGGCCGGCGGCGCCCCTCGCTGTCGTGCCTCTGCCGCCCACGCACCCGCCTCCTCCGCTGGGCCGGCCTGCCGCCACCGGATCTCCTTCTAAGGCTGGCGGTGAGCACCCGCCCCCTGGCAACCCAACACCATAACCCCAAACCCTAACCCGGTCGGAGTCTCGCCGGAGTTGGAGAAGAAATGGAGGATGGGGAGAAGAAGCTTTAGCTTTTTAGATTGGTGATTGATGGATAAGCAAATTTCAATCATTGACGAGGAGTAAATCTATTATGATTTTTGCATAACAGATGGCAAACTTAACCGACTAAAATGGCAGATTAAAGAGGCCGGTTTTGTTTTATCCACGACTGGATAATGCATATCTGTTTCTTCCACCGTAAGCATGCCGAGGCCATATTGTGGTAGGGACCAATTTAATGAGTCAGGAACACAGCAGGCAAGGAAGCTTGCCTAGCCTTTTTTTCACACAAGGTGCAGTGGATACAAACAAAGGGACAAACAAGGTGCACGCCTTGGCATCTTGCACGGCAGACCAAAGCTTTGCATCCATCACGCACAGCAGACACTCCAAACACCCAGCCTGATGCACACAATCTGTCTGTCCCATGTGCAAGCACATCACATTCCCACAACGTATAAGCCTTGCTAGCTGCTGCTGCTGCGTCCACTGCACCGGCTAGAATCTAGTGATCCTCCATGATACAAATAAATGCAACCTTATGCAGCTGCCATTTTCCCCTCTCATGTCACTGCTCCAAAATGACCAAAGAGCACATGGTAGCCCTTATAGGGTGGCGTGTGAGGTTGCTGCCCTGCCCATTCCTATTTGAGATTGCTTGTAGATGTGGCAATGCCTAGCCTGTCCTGTGTTGTCTTTCCTGCTTTCTGCAACAAGGGTTTGACTGTTTGAACAAGAGCATGCTGCTTTTCAAACTGTTGAATATCCACAGCACTCACTCCAAAGCTCAGTTTTACCATGCCATCTTCTGAGAAACTTCAAGTTGGGTTTTTAAAGGAATGTGAACATGCTTGCCTACCAATTTTCATCTTTATGGAATGAAGCCACCTGACAGCTACATTATTCTTGTGGTGGCAAAGCAGTAGGATCTCAACCATGCCCAAAAAAAAAAATTGAAAGGCATGCTACCTAGTGCACTAATGAGAATGGCCACTGTCCACTACTAGTATATATGCGCCATGTGCTGGTAAGCATGCCTCAGTGCCTTTTCATGTTGCATGAGAAAAGCTAAGATCTTGCTTTCCATCTCTGAGCTGGCATGAGTCGGATGCAGACCAGACCTGTAGTAGTGCTAGTGCAATTCACCATCACATAAGAGTATGATAGCTTCAAAGTTCGTCGACAGAGCATTTTGAGTCATCCACCAAAAATAGTATCAAAGCCAAGCTCAAGAATGCTTGGAAGCTGGCGCATTTCTCAGGTTGTGACGACTCCACTTGCTCAAAAAGAAAAACGAAAGTTTTTGCTTGATGCCAATTTTTTTTTACTTATTAACACCGTATTCCAATAAAATTTTGTGGCATTTTCATGCTTCGAATTTGGACCCTGTACTCTTGAATTCCTCATTGAAATACTTCTTCAGAGGAAAAGGAGTACAATGTATTTCACATGGGAAAATAAGAATAAAGAATCCCGCAAAAAAAAAAGAATGAAGAAGCACATCCATGGAAAATTGGAAGGGTCGATTTAGCTCCTTTTGGGTGTCCGGTGTTGATGGGCACACCCAACAAAATCAAGTTTATATGAGGTTTATGTATATGTATTTTTGGGGAAAAAGTTAGATGAATTATGGGTGGTGTACAAGAATTGAACTTGTGTTCTGCTGGCTTTGGAAAGTGCATCCATGGATATTTTTCCAGATCCAACACTGCTACTAGTGATAGCGCCACTAAATCAAATCCAGCTACAAATGAAACTAAATTCTAAACTCTCACTGTTGACTAACATCGACGCGTCGTCACCTTTTAGGAGAAATATTGTTTCGATTTTCATATGGAAATAAAGCAAAATCCATGATTCCGTGTTCCTCCTTTTCAGTTGAAGATATGAATTTAAAGTTGGACTAATTAGTTCAGTTGAAAGTTAGTCTCCTCCGATCCAGTTGAAGTTTCCCTAATATGGGCTAGAGTGCATGCACCTCCCGTGTACTCTCTTTTTGTAAATTACATACAAGCAACCAATTATAAAGAACAATCTTTTCGGAGAAACTTTTCTGATTGCAATCCACAGATCAGTTCACTCGCCTGTGGAATTGCAAAGCTTTTGCGATGGCTCAACCATCACGTCACCTGGAAGAACAGGAGATTTTATAGGAAAATGGGTCCTTGGCATGGGCGTCCGATGGAACATGTATGGAGAATCTTGTCAGATATTGGGTTGGGCATCAAGAACACTTACAATTGGTTCCATCAGGAAAGGCTCGCATGACAAATGGAGATCAGCATCAGCTCGGCCGCTGTCCTGATGTCCTTGTTTCGAGTGACATCGATCTTAGCATCAACAATGGATGCTGATCAGCATCAAGGACTGTTTTCCGCATGGGTGATGCTAAGAACAGATGATCAAAATTCTGGGTTTAAAGAGCGGGATTCATTTATTTTTCACACTCATCACTATAAACGCACGCAGATACACCGCCCTATGCGTATGAACCATCGAGTACCGACACACTGCTACCCCCTGAAAACAGTGGAATCTCATGATATGTTCAGACTCGCAGAATTGGGTTTGGCAGGTACACCACTAGCTGAGAGAATCACCAGCTCCAGTTCACGGGTGTTCTCTCCGGCGATCCCGATCTCCGGCCAATCCTTTGCCGGCGATCCTGCTGTGAGCCTCTCGTCCCTGCCTGACCGGCAGGAGGCCCATTCCTCCGTCGAGTTTCTGCCGGTCTTCATGTGAGGTTGTGCGGCCTGATGGGGCGATGAGGGGTCGTCTTCGCATCCGCCGCCTGACTTTGGCACCGGCGGCGTTGCCCGAGCTCCTCGCGGTGGGCGTAGAGAAGGATGAGGAGGAGGCCAGGATTCTGGCCGGGAGAAGCTATCTCGGGCCCTTGAGATCATGCACTCCACTTCGACGTCGACCAGGCCGCACATCCATGGAGTCGAAGACAGAATTGGCTCGCGATTCTGGGCACGCGGGAGTGATCCTGGTTTGGAGGAGGAAAGTGACGAGGATTGTGAGCAGGAGGACGAGGAGGTGTCCATTTCGTCGCCGGAGTTCATCCGGCGTGCGACGAACTTGGGTTCACATTGCCGGAGCTTCTACAGGCTGAAAATGAAATGCCAGCGCCGTCCAGTCAGGTACCTGTTGAGGAGGGGTCGCTTGTGGCGAAGGTCCTCGACAAGATGGTGAAGCATGCATCGTCAAAACCTGCACGGCGGCCATGGCGGGGACCTCTGCCACCACCACGGGTGTCTCTGAAGCGGACGCTGGGAGATGCCTTTGCGGCAGCAACGGTACGTCCTAGTTTTTCTTCTCGTTCGTCGCATTCTGGTTTTTCTCCAACACAATCTTCCGGCCGTTCTCGGCGATCGCCGGAGACGGTGCAGGTGATGGATCCGCGATCCGTGATTTTCCGATCAGGGCATTCAAAGAAAAATTCAAAAATCAAAGTAATCCTACATTGGGGACCTGTGATGGCCCATCTGATGTGGATTATTCTTTTGACGCATGCACAAAACGGATGGGCCGTCAGATTATGGTCTTGGGCCCAGACGTCCCTTACCGTCCTACTGCTGGCCTGGTGACCCTCTTCGCAAGAACTGGTACCGGTGGGAAAAACCCTAGAGCACCACACGCCCGGTCACGTTTCGCCGCCGCCTCGTCCTACGTCGAGGTCGCGCGTCGAACCATGGAGAACTGCGGTGCGTAGGGGGGATCACACGGGAACCAACATCGGGGAGGAGGCGCGCACCGCGGCAACGGCCGTGGAGCGGGTCAGGGCAGCGTGGTTGGCCGCGGTGGCGGCGGCTTTCACGCCACCAACCAGGGCTTTCATCCCGGCTACGGTGGTGGTGGTCGTGGCTACTCTGGTCGCGGCGGAGACCGTTACGGCAGAGGACGGGGACGTCAAGGTGGCGGCAACAACGGAGGACGTGGAAGGGGAGTCGCTGGTGGCCGCCGGGGCCGAGGCTTTGGCCTTGCTGATGACGGTCATCAGGGCAATGGAGACCAGCAGAGTGAGGTCATACATTGGGGACAACCAGCAGTCCCCAATGTGCATGGCGAAGGGACAACATTCCCGACGCTACCTGCTGATGTTGCTGCTCTTCTTCAACAAGCTCTTGCATCTCTCCAAGGTAATGCTACTTCTGAACTCGTGCCAATTCTTAAGATGTCAAAAGCAACTCCGTCAAATGAGGCTCCTGAATCATCTGCTCAAGCGGCAGCTAGAGATAGCAGTGGCAAAACGCCGTACTGCTATTGATGCCTCACAAAGGGCCACGTTCGAGAGGATTGTGATGCTGATATGTACTGCGAGATCTGCGATTGCGTAGAGCACTTCACGTCCAGATGCCCGAAATTCCGTGGTGACAAGCCATGTGCTATACCATGTGGGTATGCAGTAGAGGGATTGGGTTTCTATCTTATCCCACCATCAATTACACCACAACAAAGAAATGATCCGAGGGCAGCAGTGATCAGAGTTACAGATGGTACACTAACTATTCCTAATGTAATTTCTGAGCTTGAGCGGCTAATCCCCGGGAAGTGGAAGTGGAAGTGGAAGTGGAATGTTGAGAGTGGTGGTAACAACACTTTCAGAACCTTGTTCCCATAAAAAACTGAACTGAAACGTATGGCAGAATGGGGAGTTGTGCAAACAAAGTTCAATAATGCAAAGCTCAGGATAGAGGAGCGACCCATGGGAGATAAAGTCAAGCTTGCTATGCCAAAAACTTGGGTGCAGTTCACTGGCCTACCCAAGGATCTGCAGGACTTCCTTATTATTTGGGCCATTGGCTCGATACTAGGGGTCACCAAGGCGGTGGATATGTGGGGGGGGGGGGGGGGGGGTAACTCTACCACTGCTAGCCAAATGCGTAACAGTTTGGCAAGCAAGGGAGCCGCCATCCGGATTTCAGCACCGACACTGCAGTACCAGCGCCCTATCCACTGTGTGCAAGTTCCTGATTCGGTTGGCATGCTAGTAGGTAGCAGTGACACGTCTACCATGGTCGACGAGGCACTTGGAGATAACAATGTTGTTGTCACAGATGCTGAGGCCGATGGTAATGCGTTACTGCAAGAGGGTGCCGTGCAGAAGGAGGATCAGGAGCTAGGCGCTACGCCAGGCCTTGACGTGGGTGTCCTTCCCATGGGGGTGAATGGTGATGAATCTGAGCTGGACAACGATGAATATGAGCGCGAGCTGGAGCGCTTCAGAGTGTCCGACGTGGAAAGCGCGGCGCCGCCGGTGGACGAATTGGCAGCCATCCCAATTCTTTTTTGAATTTTTCAGATGAGCTTATTACCTCCAACTGCAGTAGTATTGGTATTTCTCTAGGAGCTGATATTACTAGTGTAAAGGGGTCGATAGATCATTTGAAAAAAGTAGAATTGGTTAGGCTGCATGATATACACGTTGTTGATAAAAAAACTAATGTGTTAGAGAAAGAGGAAAAGGAATTGGCCGAACAAGAGGAGTTGGATAAATTCAATCACTTGTGTGGGGAGATTATGGAGGAGGTAATGGATTTGGGCAATGATCAAGCTGATCTTATTGCTCCAAAAACAAAACCGAAATCCAAAAAAATAAAAAAGGCCGAGGAATCCATATTCCAAAATCTTCACGATGAAGGGAGTTTTTTGGAACAGTGATGGGTTTAAAGACCCAAAAAACACAGATTCATCTCGGATCTTACAAAAGAACATAACCTCAGTTTCATTGCTATATCAGAAACTGGTAGGAAGAGCTTTACATCCCCTTTTCTTAAAAACTTGTGTGCTGGACGAGATTTTCTATGGCATGTTAAGGAACCTAGAGGTCGCTCAGGTGGGATTCTCTTAGGAATTGATCTTAACGTGTATGACATAGGAGCTATAGATGAGGGTGATCACTACGTTAAATTCCATTTGTGCAACAAGAGGGATGGCTTCAAATGGGCTTTAGTGGTGGTTTATGGTCCAACACAAAATAATTTGAAAGAACAGTTTTTAACGGAGTTAGTTAACATGTGTAGCCATGAGAATCTACCTATCCTATTGGGTGGTGACTTCAATATTTTAAGAAGTTCACATGACAAAAATAACGACAATTATGATTGCCGCTGGCCCTTCTTGTTTAATGCGATTATTGATGGATTAAACTTTAAGGGAACTAGAGATGTCTGGACGGAAATTCACATGGGCTAACTCTCTACCAAATCCTACGTACGAAAAACTGGACAGAATTTTAATGGCCACAGAATGGGAACATAAGTTTCCCCTATCCACTGCGATTGCCCTGTCCAGGGATATATCAGACCACACGCCTTTGCTGTTAAATACGGGAGAACCATCACCTGATAGTAGTCAACCGACATTCAAATTTGAACTAGGTTGGTTGCTCAGAGATGGCTTTATGGACATGGTGAAGAAGGTGTGGCCTGAAGATAATGTGGGCTCTACACCCATGGAAAAATGGCAAGCTAAAATTAGGAGGCTTCGTCAGTTCCTTCGGGGATGGGCAAAACATGTAAGTGGGGCAAACAAAAAAGAAAACAAAGACATACTTGATGCTCTTGACGTGCTGGATAAAAAAGCGGAACATTCTATTCTTTCTACACGTGAAATTGATGTTAAGCAATGCTTGAAAATCGCATAGCACAACTTCTACGTGAAGAGGAAATTAAATGGTATCAAAGAGCAAAAACAGAGGATATATTAGAAGGAGATTCTAATACAAAATGTTTCCAACTCATTGCTAATGGAAAATATAGGAAGACTAGAATCTTCCAACTTCAAGATGGGAATCAAGTAATACGTGGTGATAACGAAATAAAAAAGTTTATAACCATATATTTGTTGACGTCAGATTTCGACACGTTTTGAATCGGCGTCAGGGAAGGAGGAGATTGGCCGATGCGGCAGATTTAAAGTCTACAATTGGGAATCGGCCGATTGACGCTACAGTTAGGAATCGGCCGATTGGCGCTGCAGTGTTTCGAGCGATTGGCGAATGGAGTTGGTGGGGGTCGGCCGATTGAAAGGCTGTAGCGTTTGGGCCAATATGGGCTTAAGGTGGGCCAGAGGAAAAAGATAGAGAAAGTTTGGTCCGTGGGAGTATGATAACCAACTCCGATACGAGTTGTGTTTGTAAATATTCGTTTTCATTTAAAATTAGAAATAGATCCTAGTCGGTTAGGAAATTAATTGTAACAGGCTATAAATAGCCATCTTTAGAGCTTTGTAGGGATACACATCAATCAATACAAACAATCTACTTTTTCATCGTACTTTACTTTCAAGTCGGCGACTTCGCCAATACTTCTTCTTCTTTCACGAGTTCGTACGGTTTGGCAGGACTGCATCAACACGATCTCCGGCCGATTGGTAAGTTCCGTTTATCGAATAATATCTAAGCTTTAACTTCGGGCGCATCGCTTTTGTTTATTCACCAGTTATCGATATTTACTAGAATTATAGGTTTTATCTATTGCTCTAGTTTTATCACCAGTTATCCAGCTTGAGATCGAACTGTCGGCTTTATCATTATTTTTTCTTATTTATCGTCATATAGCCGATTAGATCTATTTCAAGTGTTGCATCTGTGGCGATTGTTTAATTTGCTCCAGTTGTTTCTTTGCAATCGCTACGTGATTATTGGCTGATCTATAGCCGGTCATCTTCATAGCAAATCGGCCGATTCGCTGATACGCTTTTCGAGATAGATTGGAACTTTAGCCGATAGAGACCCCCAGAATTTAATACGTTTCTTTACTTGTCAATCAACAGGTCAGATTGACTGGCACGCCGCGCGAACCGCACCAGGGCGATCACCCAAACAGGAGTTAAGCAGATTCTCCTGGGTCGTGTGTTCGACGCTGAAGGTCATCAGCCGATTTTTAGCGCCAACACAATTTTGGCACACCCGGTGGGACCACCTCAATATCCAACATGTAAAAGGCCGCTGAAATCTCTGAAAACAACGTTATCGAGGTTACGGAGGCAGATCTCAAGGACGACCAGAAAGAAGAACTGGCAAGACACCTAGAAGACTACAAGAAGGTATACCTGCAATCTTTCAGTCGTACCAGAAGCAGGGAGACCGTCGAGAAAGCTCCTCTTCCAACTCCCCGCCAGATCACCATCGCTGAGGACTCGGGCAAGAAGTCCGATATGATTCAACAGTCCGTTTATCAGGCTTTCATCGACCAATCCTCAGTGATGACCAACACGGTATACAATGCCGTCATCAGTTCTCTGGTCAGCGGAGTAGCTCAGGGATATCAGGGGCCAGCATACGCCTCGCCTATTGTAGCTCCAGTCAGAAGCTTACCAGGCACGTCTCACTCGGCTCCTTGGCTGATATCAACACAACACGGAGGATACAACACTTCATTGTCTTCAATGCCTCCAGGATACAACGGTGCGCCATACTTTCAATCACAAGCGCCGCCTCAGCCTGCCCAGATTTCTTTCATGCAATCACTGCCCTCAAACTCAGTTCCTTGGGGGGCACCAGCGACGGTGGCAATTCTGGACCAATCAGCCGGTCATGGAGGCTCTCCGATCCAGGCACCATTCCAATCGGCTATCCGGCCGATGGTCCCTCAATATCAACCGGCCACGTCAGAAATCGGCAGGGGGGTAGATGCTGCGGGAACACTCAGAAGCGCGGCGCCGATGATACTGTACGATGGGACGGCAGATTCGCTACGCCACCAGCTGTCAACCGCTCAGCCGGCCACGCTGCCGCAAAATCCGCCACACGCTTTTATCCATCACCCGACCGTCCCACCGCCGATCCATCAACATGTGCCGATCCCCCAACCAGTTGTTCATCAGCAGCAAGTGGATTGGACAGCAAGGATAGCGGAGGTGATTCAAGACCAATTCGGGTTGAAGCCGAAGGTACAAACCTATACGTACAAAACGCCATACCCACTTGCCTACGATATACTGCTGTTTCCCCATCGGTACAAAGTTCCTGATTTCACCAAGTTTTCGGGGCTGGATGACACCTCAACTGTGGAGCACATGAATAGATTCATCATCCAGTGCGGGGAGGCCGCCACACAAGATGATCTGCGGATGCGTCTGTTCTTGTCGTCTCTATCTGGGTCGGCTTTCCAGTGGTTCACTACGCTACCACCCAATTCCATCGTTACTTGGGCCGATCTGGAGAAGTAATTCCACAAGTACTTCTACGCGGGAGTCCACGAGATAAAGCTTTCAGATCTGACCAGTCTCAGGCAAAGGAGCGACGAACCAGTAATTAATTACGTACAGAGGTTCAGAGAGGTCAGAAACAAATGCTATACCCTAGCCCTGACTGATGCTCAGCTGGCCGATATCGCCTTCCAAGGTCTCCTGCCACACATCAAGGAGAAGTACGCCTCACAGGAGTTTGAAAGTTTAAGTCAGATCATTGACCGATTGGCCGGTCAAGAAGTACGTCCGTTTGATCAGCGGAGGAATTTTCAGAAAAAGGTGGCGTATTTAGAGGGATCTGAATCTGAAGAGGAAGCGGAAATCGGCCTAGCAGAATGGGTCAAAGGGAAGAAGCCGATATCATGCCCTTTCGGGAAGAAAGAACCAGAAGCGTTCGGTTTTGACGTGTCAAAGGCCGACAAAATCTTCGACTTACTTCTCGAAGAGGGGTAGATCAAGCTCTCACCTTACCACACCATTTCGTCGGCCGAGCAGCTCAAAAAGATGAAATATTGCAAGTGGCACAATGCCACGTCTCACGACACAAACGAGTGCAAAATCTTCCGTTAGCAGATACAATCGGCCATTGAGCAAGGTAGACTCAAATTCGAAGTCCCAGCGAAGCCAGTAAAGCCGATGAAAATTGATCAGCATCCTTTCCCTACTAACATGGTTGACACGGGAAGAAACACGCTTCAAACTAAGGTGCTGATGTCGGAATCGGCTAAAAGAAGCGGCGCCGTGGACCCCAGAAATTAGGCTACGATGGAAGATGTCAAAGGGAAAGACGTGTTGAAGACGAGGGCGAAGGATCAGAGCGATCGCGTAGACCCGTCACCTCCCAATTCTTGCTCAACAAATATCATCCGACGAGCGGGCTATCGGATCGGCGCTGGCACTGGAATCCGAGGGAAAAGAACGGGTAATATATTATGTCAGCAGAAGACTCCTGGACGCCGAAACAAGATATTCCCCGGTGGAACGGCTGTGCCTGTGTCTATATTTCTCGTGTACCAAGCTCCGGCACTACTTGTTATCGGCAGAGTGCATAGTCGTATGCAAGGATGACGTGGTGAAATACATGCTATCATTGCCAATTTTGAAAGGACGGATTGGAAAGTGGATCCTGGCTCTGTTAGAGTTTGACCTAAGGTACGAATCGGCCAAAGCTGTCAAAGGTCAAGTCATGGCCGATTTCGTGGCTAAGCATTGTGGACCGGAAATCGCTGTCGTTGAACCAGTTCCATGGACTCTATACTTCGATGGTTCCTCGTGTGGGGCCGGATCGGGAATCAGCATCGTTCTCATCTCGCCTCGGGGGGCAAGTTATGATTTCTCTCTGCCGATAGAGGCATCCGCGACCAACAACCAGGCGGAATACCGAGCCGTCCTAAAAGGTATCCAATTGTTAAGAGAAATCAAAGCCGATGCGGTGGAAATTTTTGGAGATTCCATGCTCATTGTGGATCAATTAACGGGGAGATCTGAATGCAAAGATGATGTCTTAAGGATTTACTACGAAGATTGCCTCCAACTGTTAAAGGAATTCAAGTATGCGGTTATTGAGCACATTCCCAGAAATTACAATGAAGAGGCCAATAGGCTTGCCCAACACGCATCTGAGTATCAGCCGATTCAAGGCGCCATGACTCTAGAACTTGCGGCTGACAATTGGCGAAAGGAGATTGCCGATTACTTGAAAGATCCGTCCAAGAAAGTGGATCGGCGAGTGCGTTTTCAGGCCACGAAATATGTGTTGCTCGAAGACGATTTGTTTTACCAGACGATTGATGGGGTTCTACTCAAATGCTTTGGAACGGAAGAAGCAAAGGTCCTGATGGGAGAAATCCACGAGAGCGTATGCGGAGCTCATCAATCGGCTCACAAGATGAAGTGGATGATCAGAAACAACGGGTATTATTGGCCGACGATTCTCGAAGATTGTTTTAAATATTATAAAGGTTGTCAAGACTGTCAGAAGTTTCGCAATGTGCAGCGCGCACCAGCCTCGGCTATCAATCCGATAATCAAACCATGGTCGTTTAGAGGTTGGGGGATAGACCTCATCGGATAGATTTACCCTCCATCAAGCAAAGGGCACAAGTTTATATTAGTAGCCACTGACTATTTTACCAAATGGGTGGAGGCAATTTCGTTAAAGGCCGTGACATCGGCCGCTATGATCGATTTCGTGAGGTACCATATTGTTTATCGGTTCGGCATCCCTCAAACCATCACAACTGATCAAGGAACGATGTTCGCCTCAGGAGAGTTCGAAGAATTCACTGCCGATATGGGGATTAAATAATTGAATTCTTCTCCGTATTATGCTCAAGCCAACGGCCAGGCCGAATCGTCCAATAAGGGGATAATCAAGTTGATCAAGAGGAAGATAGAGGAACAACCCAAGAAGTGGCACCTGTCTTTAACCGAATCTCTATGGGCTTACAGGATGGCCTGCAATGGGGCCACTAAGATATCTCCTTATCAGTTGGTATATGGTCACGAGGCAGTATTGCCTTGGGAATTAAGGACGGGGTCAAGGCGCACATCGCTTCAAGATCAGTTGACGGCCGATGACTATTCCCTCCTCATGAAGGGAGAGCTCGACGATTTGGCGGGTCAGCGATTAAGGGCCCTGATCAGCATTGAAGAAAACAAGAAAAGGGTGGCTAGGTGGTACGACAAGAAGGTCAAGGTGAAACAATTTTCCCAAGGAGATTTGGTATGGAAGTTGGTGCTGCCGATAGGGTCTAAGGATTCCAAATTCGGTAAATGGTCGCCCATTTGGGAAGGGCCATATAAAATCGGCTGATATGCTCCGGGAAATGCATATATACTAGAAACTATCAAAGGGGAAGGATTCACAAGAGCCTTAAACGGAAGATATCTGAAGAGGTACTATCCTAGTATATGGGTGGGTGCATAACTTACGATAGGGTGCATCAAGACAACGTGGCCAACTCCTATTGGCTCCTGTCTATATAGCCGATTGCTGCGGAGATTGCACTGGGGCGATTTGCGCAGCCTGACAAAAAGAAGAAGTTAATATCGACAGAATACTTAGAAGGATGTGAGGTATGTGAAATTACCTGAACAGCTTCTACTAGCAATGATGCAGCAGCCGCTCCAGTTTCTGTAGCAGCCTGGGGATTCGACTTCCTCAATAATCGGCAGAGTCGACGCAGCTAAAGGTTCAGCCGATGCCGCCACCGACTGATCGGCCGGTTCTATACGGGCACGCACTCGGCGACTCATCTTCTTTAAAGATGGTTTCTTCGGCGTTTGTTTCGATCGGCCGGTGGTGATGTCTTCGATGGTTGGGGCATGGTAGCCGATGAGTGAGAATGGTGTGTATGGGTAGCTATTCTCTATCGGCCTACCACTTTGGCTCCGCGTCGGAGGAAGTCAACTTTTGAACTGAAAAGGGAAATAAGAGTTAGCGGCAAATTTGTAGCATAAAAAGAAATAACATCGAAATCGGCTGAGAAAAGGGCAGTACCGCTGCGTTTGAGTCGATGTTGTCAGGATCCAGATCATTGCAATATGTTGCAGGAGATACACAAAAGAGATGCTGCTTCCATTCTGCCCACCATAACTTGAATTGTTGGACGGCAAAAGGAGCCACTATTCAATTGCTTAGATCAATGGTGCTGGAGTCCGGCACTTAATTGCACAGCCGATTGTAGTCAAGGCCCTTAGTGAGCTCATCTCGGAATTTTGCGCGGCCGGCAAAATAAACTTGAATCGGCAGCTGACCAAGGCCGAACTGCCATGCTGCAACTGATGGGTTATAAAATTCATAAGTTGGGGAGTCTTTCCCAGAGAAGAAGTTCGCCGATAAGATCTCTGGTTTGATCAAGGCGTCCGTGAGATCACTATCAAAGGAGTTGGACGTCGAGTCATAGTAGAAGGGAAGCTCAAAAAGTGGCTCTGTTCTCTGGTACGGGTACCAACTGGTAGTTTCTTCACTAAAGCCGTTGTAAAAGCATCTGAAATACTCGGCTGTCTGGGTGGCGATGAACTGGCAACCAGGGAAAGCTGATGCCGCTTCGCCGAAAGAGGTGCACCGTCGTTGTACTGTGGGGTTTTCCTCTGACTCGATGTTGGGGAATGTCTTGGTCTCTATCTGCTGCTGGGAGATTTTGCTCATGTACAAGTTGAGTTAGAGGTTGATGAACCACCAGGGGCCACTAGGGTTACCAATCGGCTCTCCCTTTGACATTTTGACACTGATCTGGTGCATCATGTGGTAGGCCGATCCTAGCAGATGCTTCCCGAGAGGGATGGCGGCTCCTCTTGACAGGGCTTCGGCCAGAGCTTGTGCGTTGGAAGAAGGGTCAACTGCTCTGCTGCAGAAGAGGTGCTTCTCTAGCCACATCATCAAGAACGCTGAATATTCTCTCTCCAAAATCGTCCCGGTCCTCATGTTTCTGTTGATATACCCTTTCCACCCGCCGATTCCTTTCCTCTCTAGCCGATGGGTCGGCTTGATCAGATAATTAAAGGGTGTATCGGGGGAGGAAATGTTGAGGCTGGTTAGCATAAGGACATCGGCCAGAGTTGGGGTCATGGGTCCGTGCCCAAAGAGAAACGCGTTGGGCGCGTCAGACCAGAAATAGGAGGCTGCTATTACCAGGGGTTCATTCTTCTCCATCTGGGACAAAGATAGATTGATGCACTGGCCGATTTTTAATTCATCCTATTGAACTCTCTTAGAGTTGGCCATTCTTTGGTACCACTCTTTCCAGCCGGGGGTTTCATTCGGCTAAGATCTAAAAGTGCCTGACCACTGGCCCAAATCCATAGGTGATTGCTTGAAAGGGATTCTATGGGTTTCTAAGTTAATCAGATCAGTCGGGTCTGGATTCCCCAAAGGGCCTAAGCAGATGAGACCGGGAGCTTCGGAAAGGTGGATAGTGATTTGGTGTCCCACTGCCTAAAAAAGGTAAAAAGGGAAGAACTAAGAATAGATCTAAAAGATGCATGGGCGGTAAAAAGTAAAAAGGAAAAGTTTCGGATGTTTACCTCCGAGATGAAGCTCATCGTCGCTGATGGAATCGCTGATGGAACTGCCGTCGCCGATGGAGTTGCTGGCGGAGCCTCCGTGGCTGGTGGAGTTGCTGATGGTGCCGCCATTGAAGGAATGAAGCGGAATGCAGACGAAAGAAGGATCGCCGGAGAATGCAGTTGGAAGCCAAAAGGGCGCTAGGAGAAGATAGAAAGTGATTCGCCGGGGAGAAAGTTACTGAGCTCGTGGAGAAGAAGCGGCAGAGAACACCAGTATTTAAAGACGGTCCGAGAGAAGGGGTAAAGGCGGGATTTTTACCGTGCCATCTACACTAATTCCGGGGGAACGGTTGTCTCAGGCGCCCAGTTCGAAAAGATTGCAATCATCAGGTAGAAGACCGCGAAACAGAAGGAGATTTTTGCCGCGTTTGTTTTGGAGGAGAGATTAATAAAGAATTTCGAAGTAAAAGTTATGTTTTACTCCGAAACTGGGGGCATGTGTTGACACCAGATTTCGACACGTTTTGAATCGGCGTCAGGGAAGGAGGAGATTGGCCGATGCGGCAGACTTAAAGGCTACAATTGAGAATCGGCCGATTGGCGCTACAGTTAGGAATCGGCCGATTGGCGCTGCAATATTTCGAGCGATTGGCGAATGGAGTTGGTGGGGGTCGGCCGATTGAAAGGCTGTAGCGTTTGGGCCAATATGGGCTTAAGGTGGGCCAGAGGAAAAAGGTAGAGAAAGTTTGGTCCGTGGGAGTATGATAACCAACTCCGATACGAGTTGTGTTTGTAAATATTCGTTTTTGTTTAAAATTAGAAATAGATCCTAGTCGGTTAGGAAATCAATTGTAACAGGCTATAAATATCCATCTTTAGAGCTTTGTAGATATACACATCAATCAATACAAACAATCTACTTTTTCATCGTACTTTACTTTCAAGTCGGTGACTTTGCCAATACATCTTCTTCTTTCACGAGTTCGTACGGGTTGGCAGGGCTGCATCGACACGATCTCCGGCCGATTGGTAAGTTCCGTTTATCGAATAATATCTAAGCTTTAACTTCGGGCGCATCGCTGTTGTTTCGTTTAGATTTATTCATCAGTTATCGATATTTACTAGAATTATAGGTTTTATCTATTGCTCTTGTTTTATCACCAGTTATCCAGCTTGAGATCGAACTGTCGGCTTTATCATTATTTTTTCTTATCTATGGTCATATAGCCGATTAGATCTATTTCAAGTGTTTCATCTGTGGTGACTGTTTAATTTGCTCCAGTAGTTTCTTTGCAATCGCTACGTGATTATCGGCTGATCTATAGCCGCTCATCTTCATAGCAAATCGGCTGATTCGCTGATACGCTTTTGGAGACAGATCGGAACTTTAGCCGATCGAGACCTCCGGAATTTAATACGTTTCTTTCCTTGTCAATCAACAGGTCAAATTGACTGGCACGCCGCCGCGCGAACCGCACCAGGGCGATCACCCGAACAGAGTTAAGCAGATTCTCCCGGGTTGTGTGTCCGACGCTGAAGGTCATCGGCCGATTTTTAGCGCCAACAATATTACAAAGGCCTCTTCGGTCTTCCAGAAGAAAATAATGTTCGACTGGACGAGACGCGTAAGGATGACATCCCACAAATGACAGATCTAGAAAATGAAGCTCTTGTTGAGCGATTTACAGAAGCGGAAGCGAGAAAAGCTATCTTTCAAATGGAGCACAATAAAGCACTTGAGCCTGATGGTTTCCCTGCTGAATTCTATCAAGCTTTTTGGGGTTTAATAAAGGATGATT
The DNA here is from genome assembly GCA_032594955.1 of Panicum miliaceum. Lineage (NCBI taxonomy): Eukaryota > Viridiplantae > Streptophyta > Magnoliopsida > Poales > Poaceae > Panicum > Panicum miliaceum. Next base: position 39,812,057 of record CM064061.1, on the reverse strand, counting down.
TAATGGTGTTATTTGAGGATTTCCACAATGGTACACTTCCCTTGTATAGTCTCAACTTTGGCACAATAATCTTGCTACCCAAATGCAAAGAAGCTATTACAATTCAGCAATACAGACCTATATGTTTGTTGAATGTTAGCTTTAAAATCTTTACAAAGGTAGCTACGAATAGAATCACCACAATTGCACAAAAGGTTATCAGCCCTACACAAACTGCTTTTCTACCTAGTAGAAACATCATGGAAGGTGTAGTGATTTTACACGAAACCATCCACGAGATGCACAAGAAGAAGCAGAGTGAAGTCATATTCAAAATTGACTTCGAAAAGGTATATGACAAGGTAAAATGGTCATTTGTTAAACAAACTTTACACCTGAAAGGCTTTTCTCAAAAATGGTGCCAATGGGTGGATTCATTTATGAGAGGAGGCCATGTGGGAATCAAAATAAATGATCAAGTAGGAAGAGAATTTCAAACAAAGAAAGGATTGAGATAGGGTGCGTTGTCTCCTATCCTTTTTAACATAGTGGCAGATATGTTGGCCATCCTCATAAATAGAGCTAAGGTAGAAGGACAAATAAAAGGTGTCATTCTGCATTTGGTCGACGATGGTCTATCGATACTCCAATATGCGGATGATACTATACTTTTTATGGACCATGATCTTGAGAAAGCAAAAAAATCTAAAGCTTCTCCTGTGTGCTTTCGAACAATTGTCGGACTAAAGATCAATTTCCATAAAAGCGAGATCTTCTGCTTTGGAGAGGTACAACAATGTGAAGCTCAATACTCACAGTTGTTTGGCTGCCAATCAGGGAATTATCCTTTTAAATACCTTGTTATCCCCACGAACTATAGGAAATTAAGCAATGGGGAATGGAACAACATAGAACAACGATTTGAGAAGAAGTGAAGTGGTTGGAAAGGGAAACATCTATCCGTTGGTGGGGGGGCGGGGGGTAGATTGGTGTTGATTAACTCAGTTTTAACAAGCCTAGTGATGTTCATGCTCTCTTTCTTTGAGGTCCCAAGGGGAGTCCTAGAGAAATTGGAGTATTACAGGTCTCATTTCTTTTGGCAAAGTGATAATCACAAGAAGAAGTACAGATTAGCTAAATGGAGCATTCTTTGTCAACCAAAAGATCAAGGGGGATTGGGCATCAAAAACTTAAGACATTCAAAACCAATGTTTGCTTAGTAAATGGTTGTTTAAACTGATCAATGAGGATGGTCTTTGGCAAACTCTCCTAAAGAGGAAATACATAAAGGATAAACCAATTGCGCAGATTCAAAAAAGACCTGGTAACTCATATTTTTGGTCCGGCTTAATGAATGTTAAAGACAAGTTCCTTAACTTAGGTAGCTTCCAACTAAATAATGGTGAGAACATCAGGTTTTGGGAGGATAAATGGCTGGGCAATTTTACTCTTAGCCAACAGTATCCTTCTCTGTATAATATTGCAAGAAAGAAGCATATTTCTATTGCAACATTTTTCAATTCCATTTCCTTAAATCTCTCTTTCTGACGTGATTTGGTAGGGAATAGTTTGGTATCATGGTATAACTTAGTTGCAAGGATAGCTCAAGTACGATTGAATGAGAGGGAAGATGTCTTTAAATGGGGTTTACACAAAAGTGGAATCTTCTCTGTCCATTCAATGTATAGTGCTTTAATTTGCAATGGTAATATAAGGCAGAATAGGACGTTGTGGAAGGCAAAGATACCCCTCAAAATTAAGATTTTCATGTGGTACTTGAATAGAGGAGTTGTGCTAACGAAGGACAATCTAGCTAGGCGTAATTGGAATGGTAGTAAAAGATGTGTTTTCTGTTCACATAATGAAACTATCCAACACCTTTTTTTTTATTGTCATTTTGCAAAATTCCTTTGGAGAGTGGTATAGTTTACCTTTGGCTTTCTACCACCAATGAGTGTGGCTCAATTCTTTAATGATTGGCTACTTCGATTTGATAGTAAACTTCAAGCACATTTATTATGTGGAGTTTCTGCGCTTTGCTGGGCTCTTTCGTTGAGTAGAAATGATATTGTATTTGACAGTTCTCCGATGAAAACTTATATGCAGGTACTGTTCAAAGCCACACATTGGCTTCGGATGTGGTCGCAGCTACAAAAGTGTGAGGATGACATCAATTTGATGAAGGATGCATGCCGATCTATGGAGACAACGGTTATGCAATTTTTCGCCAACTATGGATGGAGATTTAGTAACAAGATTGCTGCTCAATAAATTTCCATGTGAACTATGTTGGTGTCTCCTATTTGCTTTTGTAAACATTATGAGTGTGTTTGCAGACGGAGGTGTTGCATTTTGATGTAACGAGTGGGCTGTAGCCTCTTGGAGGTCAAGGCCGGGACGCTTTTTCCCATTATTAAAAAAAGCTGAGAGAATCACCAAAATTTTTATCGCATAAGCAAGAATAACTCTCATGAGTTCTCTCTTCAGTATTGTCAGCAAAAGCCAAAAGGAAGATAATTTTTCATAGTTATGCGTCTCATTTTAATTATAACATGTATGATTTTAACAATTCGGCAGAATATGCCAGCGCGCTCATTGCTGTTGGAGGGCCTCCACGCTTCTCGGAATCCCGAACGATGGTCCACAGGGTTCGGTCCCGAACGAAGGGATGGCATGAGTTGCTGACAATGTGCTGATGAGTTATTTCAAAAAAAAAAACAATGTGCTGATGAGTGTGTTCCAACGACAAGATATCTTACGATGCTGGCCATGCTCTCTCACTTTTTTTGAACTCTCTCTCTCTCTCTGTCTCTTTCTCTCTTCTTCAACAATGGATCTACCTGCATGCCATGAACCAATAAACGAAATGGGTTCAAAACCCATGATTGGGTTGGTTTCGTTGGCAAACTAAACTAAAGCAGCTTTCTTCTCTTCCCTGGGAGGTAGGTGAACTGAATGCAGAATTATTAAGGGTTGCATTTTGTTATAGTACCTTTTGCCTTGACCTGCATCTGCCACCTTACATGTTCGACGAACTTTTCAAAGACATTGGGGGTCAAGTGGTTATGTTCCAACAGCGTGTACCCCGATTCCAGGCCCTGCAAAAGTACATTTTGCCGTCTTATATGCATGATTCAGAAAGTGCCTTACGAGCTGGTGGTACGATACTCTTTACTACCGGACTGCGGCACGCTAGAGTATGCCTTTTGTGGTTTGTGCACAGCAGCATTAGAGCCAACTCTCTTCTTCAGATTCATCTTTTATGGATGCCATACCTGAACCTGTGGTTTCAGTGACTGCATAACCAGTTGGGCAAGCACACAGTTGAACTCAACTTTTCTGCAAGCAAAATGGAAACAACACTTGAGGGCCACCTACCTTCCCCACCCACATACCGTGTTACACCTTTTCTTCAAATTTGCAACACAGTGACAAGATCTTCCAAGAAAGTGATGCACAGCCCAACCTGTATCTGTATGCTGTTGTGCAACACCAGCACAGCATCTCACCAGTTTCATTATATGCGAGTCAAAACCAGATAATACAGCTTGTATAACGACTCAGCATTCGTCGCCATCACTTTCCCACAAAACATCAGATCAGCTTGGATTCATTACACGTACACACATAGTACAGCACGTACAAGACCTTGTGTTCCCAGCACACAGCAGTAGCACGGTGCCGCAACACAGATGTACAATGCAGATACAACATGGATGCAAGCAGTAACATGGGATCCACACCTCAAACCTCAAGAGATCATCTTCTTCAGTGGACTCTGGCCGTCGCATGCCCGGACGGCCTGTGCACCCTCACCTTTGGTCTCTTCTTGCGTGCCAACTTGCGCTCAAGCGCCCTGACCTTCTCGCTTAGGTCTGTGATGACTCCCATTTGATCGTTGCCGGATGCAAGCAGCTTCTGCAGAAGTTCTTTCAGCTGCTGGTTTTCTTCGGCCAGCTTCTTATCGCCACTGTCCTTCAGACCATCGTCAGGAGTTGCAGTAGCAGAAAAAGCTTCTTCAGAAGCCTTGCTCTCCATCTGAATGTCTTCTTTCAGGTTATGAGCTTCCTCTTCAGCAGCGTTTGCACCAGCTCCACGTACAGAAGCATCTTCAGTGCATTTTTCCGTCACAGACACCTGCACACCAACATCCTCAGCAGAATTTGATCCCAATGCGCCGACTTGAGCATCTTCTGGCATCTTAGTGCGTTTTTCAGTCACAGTCACCTGAACACCAACATCTTCAGCAGAATTTTCAGGCATCTCAGTACATTTTTCAGTCACAGACACCTGCACACCAACATCCTCAGCAGAACTTGATGTCGACGAGTCCACTGGAGCTTCTTTCAGCGTCTCAGTGCATGCATCCGTCTCGGACACAGCCACATCTGTATTATCCTTCTGCACATCAGTTTGGCTCTCCGATGATACCTCTGTCTCAGATTTCTCATGACCTGTGACGCCACCTTCGTGCGCACATGATGATAATTCATAGTTGTCCAATTCAGGGAAGACTATTTCATTTTCACCCCTTTTATCATCTGCCTCCTCCGCAAGGGTCGGATGACTCTCCTGAATGTCAGGCTCCTTCCTTAATGCCCAACCTCCTGTTAGCTTGTCAACAGTAGCTTCAGTTTTCTGATCCTCATGTGGTGGCTCATCCTTGTGAGAAACCCCACATTGTACTGCGTCATTAGACTCATCCACAACAGTTTGTTCTGGGTCTGAGTCAGGCTTCAAAATTGGTTCCAGTAAGGCAGGCTGATCAGGCTTTTCTGCATCTGCAGAAGCAGAAAGCTCTATATTATTCATTGAAGCTTCTGGTATTCCATCTGGTTCTTCCGTTGAATCTTGCATGATATCTACAGCTTGTTCCTGTATGCTGATATCCATGGCTTCCTCTGATTGATCTTTTGTTTTAGACATAACGGAGTCATCTGCAGGACATGGATCATATTGTCCTTCATCCTGTAAAGACACTGATGAATCCCCCAAATGAACAATTGGGCTCCTCAATTCTCTCTGCCGATCTTCTTCAGCAAGAGAAGCATCATGTTCCAGCTCCATGCTTTCTACAGCTGCAGTTTCATGCACCTGACCGTCAACTGAGCCATCCTGTTTTCATGTTCCATGTTTTCAGTATTAATACGGTGTGCACAAATTTAATATTATAGAGCTCAACATCAAAATAAATAAGAGAACTTACTTTCTCAGTTGCCACTCCACTTTCTAGAGATGCCACCACAGCAGTGGCATTAATGTCCTCAGTAGAAGCAGAAGACAACCCTGTATTTGATTCAGCATGTAGACTCTGCTCTGTCGAAGCTGTACATTGTTTCAGCCTAATAGAGTCCTCTGCTGAAGCTGCATCATGCAACTGTTTCGTGGAGTTCACTAATAATGACGCCTCTTTTCCTTCATCCTCAACAGCTGGTTTCTCCTGTGGCAACAACAACACTATCAGTACCCAATTGCAAGCCTGCAAGGTATCTTGCTAAACAATGACTCAGTATGAATGGCAAAGACAACTTACTTCAGTCACTTGTTCCACCGAAACAGCATTTGATTCATCAACTTCGTGCTCCTGGTTGTCAGTGGGATATTCAGGCAAACCTGCATCACTTAACATATCCGTCGATGATGGCACCTGTAATTCAAACTGTTCAGCAGCTCTGCCCTGTTGAATATGAATACTTAAAAGAAATCAACTTTTATGAAGAAAATCAAATGCAGACATCAAGGACAATGCAGAGCTTCATACTAGAAATTGAAATTTAACCTACTTTTTCATTTGCTTCTTCCATTGTGATGCTACATGACTCCTCTTTTTCATTTTTCTGCTCACTGGCATCTGCATCTTGCTCCACCTCCATGGGAATTCCGGATGGAACTTCGTCACATGGCTCCGTGGAGTCCACTGAAGATGGTACTTCCAACTTGCCCAGTTCCACAGCTCGCTCCTCCTGAGACCGCTTTTAGGTAAAATTAGTATATAAAAGTAACTTGTTGCATCATAAATATGCAAATCAATTTTTATAGGACAATAGCAAAATAAGGTTACAGATCATTATTATAAAAGTGATGCTTACTTTGTCACATGCTTCAGTTGTTACGGTAGGAGCTACAGTTGGGACAATGTTCCCAGCCCTCTCTGATTTCTCTTCATCACTGTTTGTGCCATTTAACTCCCAAGATGGTTGCTTGCATAAACAATCAAGTTTCTCCTGCAAGCAAACCAGTTCTCGAGCAGCAGACTTCCTGGCCTCCCTTACACTTGGATGCAAGCCCTGCATAAGTGTATCATGGTCTTAGAACTAGCCCAGCTAGCAGCAAAAGAATACCAAAAAGTAATAAGTCTATACTGTTCGTAGGGAAAAAAGAATTCAAACGAAAACAAGATACCTGGATTGTGTCAAGCTTCAGGAGTAAATTCATAATATTTTCACTGATGGCCACTTGCTCTTTATCAGTAGGCTTCTTGCAAGAATCTTCAAGGAATTGAAGCTGCTTCTTCACACCTTGCATCTGTTCATGCACATTTCTGATCTTCCGAAGCTTATCCAAAGGTTGCCATCTTCGGATATCATACCCTCTGTATGCAGACTGAATACGCACTGCAGCATCTGGTTCTGATAAATTGGCTCTGCATGTTCTGGCATCATCTTTTGCGGTTTCACTTTCAATTACTGTCTCATCCTCATTTTTGCTTTTGTCACATCCCTTGAAGCTCTCTGCACCAGCATTTTCTTGCACAACACCTCCCTGTAAGCTCCTTGCACCTGCATTTTCTGGAGTTCCAATGGTACTGCTACTGGCTTGGACCTTCTGGTCATCTTTACTCGTGGGAACTTCTTCCTCCCGTGAATGTTCCATAGAAGGAGCTTGCACTGTTATATTGTTAGAACCCATTCCCTTCTTTGTTTCATTAGGTGATTTTTCTTTAACCTCAGACACAGTGATATGCCTTGTATCAGACTGCTTAGGCTCCAGGTTCTGGCCTTGGGCCTGCTTTACATCCTTCTTGGCCTTGTCACCATCCTTCCTGGTTGGTGGGCTAGGAGACCTTGAAGAACCATTTCCAGATTTCTTTCTTGGAAAAGGATCCACTCGTAAGCATACTGGGGGCAATTTTGAATGCTTAGCTACTGATGATTCACTATGTTTTGTTTTCCCATTTTCTTCTACCTTGTCAGCATTGCTGGCCTTCTCTGCCTCTTTCTTTTCACTCATGCCAGTCTGCTTCTCATCAGTTTCTCTCATGACCGGAATGGTTCTGCACGTGGTGGCCTTCTTTTCATCTATTTCGTTCTCAGGCACAACCGGAATGATCTTGTTTTCCCTTGAAGGTTTCCTCTCATCGTTTACTCTCTTAGGCACAACTGGAGTGGTTTTAGGGCTTCCTTCTAATGTCATGCCATCTCGATGCTCAGTAACTGCAGGTTGGTTCTTAACTGCTGATCTGTCACCGTGATCTCCAGATCCATCCCTGGTAGATGGCTTCTGCTCATGGTGATCGTTCTCAAACCATGATAAGGGAATGACCTTGATCTTGGGTGATCGAGGAGCCTCTTCAGAATTGTTTGGGGCCTCTCCCATCTTCAGCTCTTTAGCCTTTTGCTTTGGCTCATCATATCCCGCAGGAACCCAAACTATTGGCCAATGGAACTGTTTCTCCTTCTGATTGTCCTGCTCTTGGTGAGTCACATTCCCTGTCCTCTTGCTACTCACAGGAGCCCATCCATTTAAGAGTTGATGGTCTTCCTCTTGTTGCTTCACATCCCCTGTCATCTTTCTACTCGTAGGAGCCCATCCATTCAAGAGCTGAGGTGCCAATTCATAACGCTTTACATTCTCCTGGCCTTCTATGTTGCCAGGTGGTAGCCATATGGATGGATATTGGTTGTTTGGATGGCGAATTATACTGCTGCTATCAGCATCCTTGTGCTCACTGTCAAGTTTGATATCAGGCCTTCCTTCCTCGATTTTCACATTGCTCTTCTCTGCCCCATGGCACACATGGTTCGGACATCCACAGCAATGGCTCTTGAGCTTGTCATAACCATATGGCATTTGATCAGCAGGATAAGGATGTGCTGGGACAAAGTAAGATGGGCAGGAGTTTGAATGCTGTGGAAATGGTCCATGATAATATAGATGAGGGGGTGGAAGTTCTTGAGGTAATGGGGGTCTGAAACTGTAGTAACCAGGAAGATACATGCGGTTACAGCAGCAATGGAACTCAGAAGGATGCGGGTGATGTATACCAACATTGTATGGCCAAGGTCCATAAGTTGGTGGCCGGTAGGATGAGTCCATTTCCCGGGGGTGACCGGATGGAATTTCCCATCCAGGAGGAGGATAGTGAGGGTAGGGATTGTGATTCCTGTAGTGTGAGTGGTATGGATCCATGTAGTGGTTTGCAGGATACATTATTTACTAGTCTATATATACTAAGTAGGATAAATGCCTTAGATCTGTCGAACAGGTATTCTGGCTGTGATACCTGCAACAGTGAAGAGTATTGTGTAAGTTCGGATATAGGCAATGAAGCTCTGAATAACAACAAGCACTCAAACAACAGCAAAACCGAGTGCTAATTCAGAAAAAAGGGAACTGAAATAACTTAATTAGTTTTTGCTAGCAGCTATTGATAACCATCAGCCACTAATCACAGGGATAATTTCTGGACCAATAACGCCGAATTTGAATGCTATGGAAGTATCATTACAAGTCAGTAATTTCAGTTCCTTGTTTTCTATCAGGAACCGTTTATAATTGTTTGTGATGCAGAATGGGATCACTCCCAAGAGGATCCAGCCTTGACAGTCAACTAAAAAATGGAAAATGAATTCCCTTTGCCACCACGATAGTGAAACGAGACAGATGACAGAGGGATGAAAGAAAATAAAAAATGGCATGCTTTGATGTTTCATACTTGCCATATATCGCCTTTTAAAGTGTATCCCAAATTTTTGAATGGACAAGGCAAGTGCAAACAACATGTTATTGTTGTCTCAGTTTCTACTAGAGTTGAGTGGAGGGTAAACCATGACACAAGGCAGAGCGACAATGTTACTCCTTTTATTTTCCCAGCCATATGATTCCCTATCAATTGATCATAGATGCACCTACAAATTTTTGTAATTGTTCAAAATGCATAAAAAATATCTTGTACAGTTGCAGTAAAAAAAGTATATGGAGCACCAAACACAAAACAAAAGGAATGGAGAATATTTCACTGGGTAATTAGTGGAGAAAAAATAAACCAGGGCATTTCATTTTAGGTATCCCGCTCCTATGCACGTTTTTAAAATTTTCAATTACACACTACAAGGTAAACTGTCATATATTCAAGTGCCTGATTAACTTTTTTTCTCGAACAGTCTGATAATTAACTCATACACCCCCTTTCCCCCTAATTAGGCATTTGCATGTTTTTAAAAAGATTATTTTTATTCGCAGGCCATGGTACTCTACTGAAGATTTTCCTTCATTCGCTTCAGATAACCTGATTTTCCTACTCAACTAAAAGAACGGAAGAAAAGCTGTTGCAGTAGAGCACGGGCTCAAGCAGCAACATCGCTGGGATTGCTTGTAACGAGACCTTCCGTGATTGCAGGTAACCATGAACCGTGCACATCCAAAATCTGGCGGCTGGATTTCCCAAGAAACGCAGGACGCAGCATGATTTGCCTGACAAAACCTGCACTAGCTACTGCAATCGGACGCATCTAAAGCACCCTAATCCATCCGGAGAGGCGGAGAGATCGAGGAGGGGTACTCACAGTGCGGCGGGCGGAGTAAAGCAGCAGAGCGCGGATCAGACAGACGAGCCACCACCAAGCTTGAAAAATCCACGGGGCCGAATGGCGTCAGCTACCGGTGGGCGATGCGGTCCGCGGGTCCCAGGCCGTCGTCCTCCTCCTCTCTCTCCTCTTCCTTCTCGCGAGCGCTTTTCTTGCTTCCTGCGTGATGTTCCTTTCTGAGTACCGGGCCGCCGGCCGGCCGGACGCGCGGCATTTATGTGGAGACGGGGGAGGCGCATCGGGAAGGAGGTGGAAGAAGGGAGAGACCGTTGGGCTGGGGTTTCGGGAGGGTTCGCGACGCGGCCGGGGAGGCTGACTCGGTTGGGTCTCCCGCGCCGCGCGCGCTCCGGCCGCATTCCTTCTCGACGGTTCCACCAGCGTCTATCTCCGGTTCTCCACAGCTCCAACGTTTAGTGCTCCCTTCTTCCAAATTATTGTATCTAAATTTATAGTAAACTTTATATATCAAAAAACTAGAATAACCTTAGATCAGAGATAAAATACTAGAAAAATGTAACGTTTAGTACTCCCTTCTTTCAAATTATAAATTAATATTTTTTTAAAAAAAATTATAAATTTTACTACCCACATAAATATATATTATAGGAAAAAGTGTATTTTCATCCCTAAAGTATAATAAAAGTGTGGCATTCATCTCTCATATTTTATTTGGTGAAAATCAACCTCTTAACTAACTAAATCGGTGCATTTATTATCTCCACCTTAGTTTAGCAATGGTTTAATACTATCTAATAGCGATTTATACCACACAATCATTTGACTAATCCCTGCTTAACAATGTTATATGCCGAGTTGAAGTCCTGAAGATATAAAGCTAAAAAAACTAAATTCTAAATTGGCCATAGAAAAATTATCAAAAAATTAACGAAATCAATTCACACAAACTATAATAGCGATTGACTTAACATTAGACATGGTTAGGCAATGATTAGGAAGAATAATTACATGACCTAAACCACTATTGTATGACACTAAACAATTATTAAATTAAGGTGGGGATGATAAATGCACCAATTTAGTTAGTTAAGGGGTTGATTTGCACCAAATAAAATATAAGAGATGAATGTCACACTTTTGCAATACTCGAGGGGTGAAAAATATACTTTTTTCTATATGGTATCTAAATATATAGTAAAAATTATATATTAAAAAAACTAAGATAACCTATAATTTAAACTAGAAAATGCATCTATTGTTTTATTAGGCCAGTGTAATCAGAAAAAAAAAATTTACTGATTGACCCATGACGTTCATTGAAATGAATCGGAGTCTCGAAATGAGAATCCGATTCCCTATTCTCTTCCGATATTACCAGAATCAATAAATATTGCGTACCGAACTCACTCTAGCTGAATATCACATCCATACATAATGATAAACATCACATGAGTTTAATTATTATATAATTTGAAGAATTTATACTACCAGTCTGGTATAAACTTCTCGAATTAAATGGGAAAACAGAAATCCAGCGGAAACATAATTAGTCTTCAGGCACCATCTTCATCTTGACGAAGTCTTCCCACACAAAGATTCGAGCGTAGGACTGCATCCTTAGTTACCAACCGTCGTGGTTGCACTCATACCCAGAGCCGAAATTTGCATCTCCTCGAACTATCCCCAAGGAGTGAGATAAGCTCATATTAACATCCATAATGTGCAAACTTGAAGTGTACTATGCATAACAAGAATATCAAGGAGAAAAGGTTGTGGTTTCATATGCACAAGCAGCAAGTAAAGTACATAACCAAGACTCGGACATCCTGTCATTCCAGATTCCCGGTCAACTCACACCTTCCACCAAACCAAGACAATGTGAGAGATTCCGCCCCTCATATCTCAGCTCTCCGAAGACAGTAACCACTAGAAGGAGATAGAAATCAATTAACACTACTTTAATAGAAGTAATAGAACACAGGGATGTTCATAACCGAAGTGAAGACAACTAGGGATCAACCAACTGAACGACGCAACATCGGTCGAAGACACTAGTAGTTACGGTACCATCCTGCTTTCCCAGATTATGGGCGCATCCTCTTGCAAGAGGTCGTCTCGGAACTATGAAGCTCTCCACGTGGGCCAGTCGGGGCCCTAACGAATCAGGGAATGTGAGATCGGCACCTTCTCTCCTTATATCGATACTCTGTCCTCCTACAGTCTTGGTACTGCACATATTAGCTATGGACCGGACCCACCCTCATAATGGATAAATGGTGTAAACGTTTAACAAAGTTCCACAAATCATAGTTACACCCACTCAATCCTTACTTGCCGAAGCGAGCGTCACCATCCTAAGAATGCGTATCCACCATGGTAGTCCGCAATAACACCCATTACAGGTATCTCCACCAACTCATCTACCAAGTAAATCACCAAAATGTACCCGCAACAAGTACTCCATAGAGTGTGCCCAAACACACACTCCAAACACCTCGATCCGAGGATCGCATTAAGTTATGCTCATCCCCGCTAGTAATAAACCCTAATCACTTGGGCAGCCAACACGTGAAATCGATGCCGTGCGACACTTCCTTCAATTAATTATTTAGGTTGACTTTGGCAGAGCATTCGATCCAGGTGTGGGAATCGTTCCGACTTCATGTATTTGTCCTAGCATGTTGGGAACTCCTTAAAAGTAACTCCAACTCATGCCAAGAATCCTATCTATTCAACCCACACCAATACATGCAAGTGAAGAACAATATTTCATTTATTCATAAAGTGTAAATGAGAGTACAAGGTACATGGATACAAGTAAGGCCATGCAGGTTCATAACATCTTATTCATAAAGTAGGTGATAGCATTCTAGCATTGCATATCTAATAGGCTTTCAAAAGTAGGATGGGCCTGAACCTTGCAACTCTTCGTAGTCCTCAAAGGGTCCCTAGTAGCCCATAGCGTCGATCAACTCCTCCTCGACAGGTCATAATGTGTAAATAGAAAGAAATACAAGGACTAAACTGCAAATAATACCAAAAATATTCATATAAGATCTAAACAACATTGAGTCAAACTCTAACGCGTAGACATAATTTTAATTATGGAACTAGTTTCATATTTTCCGAGCTCTAATTAATTTATTATGAATTTTCAAAGGGAAAACCAATTTCTGAAATTAATAAACAATTTTTAGAAAATAGGAAATCCAGACAGGGACACGTGGTAGCACAAGAGCATGCCGCATGTCATGCTAATATTAGCATGACATCAGCAGAGGGCCATCTAGATGACGACATCAACAGCGGGTCCCGCTGACGTCATCGTTGGCCGGTCAACGGTTAAAAATGGGCCCACAGGTCAGCGATGAGGTTTCGCTGATAGCGGCCCTGCGTGCCAGCTCTCACCCTCTCTGGCTGGCAGGGTCCACGTGTCAGCCTAGACCCCACATGTTAGCTCAGGTCAGCCAGATCCTGTGCGGTCCGTGCGCGTGTGGCCCGGTGCGCGCGCTCGCGCGTATGTGTGGCGAGAGCGGCAGGTGCTCAGTGAAATGCCTTGAAGGCATTTGGGCACATCGCACCGTGACGTCGCAACGTGGCAAGGGCCGAACGCGCGTCGATGGTGAGCTGGGGCTACGTGCTGGCCAAGCAAAGGCTTGGCCTTTCGGCCGGTTTGGCTAGGGGATGCGTGTATGCGTGTGCTCCTATCATCCTATCATCGCAGCACGGCTGTGTCGTGCATGTGGGGTGCCGGCGTTTCGGGCCCGCGGCGGCGGAGCAAGGAGGAGGCGGTTTGTGGGGGAAACGAGCGGTGCGTTATGATATAGCAGGCAAAGGGTATGTGGGGTCCTAAGGTTGACCAGAGAGGGTTCATCAACGTCAAGCCGGTAGCAGGGAGTTCAGGAAAGGCAGGCTCGGCAGCACTTACGGTGGGTCGACATCGTAGAACATGGCCGGCCTTGGGAGGACTCACGATTCTCGCCTTGGCTTTGACTTTGGGTAGCGGTGATGATGATGGCTATGGTGGTGCTTGGCTTCGGCTTTAGTGGCTCCCTTCCTCTCCCCCTCCCTAGCTAGTCTCTCTCCCTCTAAGGGTGCAGTGGCGAACAAGGGGGAAAACCCCAAATGGTCATGGATTTGAGGATGGAGGTGGCTGCAAGTTTTATACCCACGTGGCTAGGGTTTCACGGGGGTAGCGGGGCAGCCAAGGCAGAGGGAGCTTCTAGATGGTCCCCTACCTCACTTGTCATGACGCGAGGGTTTTCGATCGTAGCTTGGTCGCTGGTCGCCGGCCGCAGGGAGGAAGTGGAGAGGTGAAGCGTAAAGCTGACAGGTCGTCCCGACCTGTCAGCTGCGGTGGCGAAGGGGTAAGGGCATCGAGTGGAACGGGTTGGCGAAGCTAGGCCGGTTCTAGGGCGCGGCACGTGGGTCGGTGTTGACGCTCGCTACGGACCAATTTCGAGCTTCAATTTGATCAAAGATAGGGATGACTAGCTTACTTAACTTGCATATTTATCTAGAATAATATCGTTTCCACATTCCCCTTGGAGAATTTGCAATATAGGGAAATTGAGCAGAAATCAAGTGTAAACAAGCACCTCAATCCAAGGTAAGTGACGTCAACCAATCAGAGCGCGCCATTTGGCCTCCCACGGATTGGAGGGCCCACCAGGATATGCAACCGACCTTGGACAGAACCAATTCACAAACAGGACTGACCAGGGCCCACGTGTCAACCCCTCAGCCGAAGCTGAGGTCGGTTTGGGCCCAACCTGGTTCGGCCGAACCAGACCAGGCACAACCGCCTTACCTGCTGCACGTGGCACTTGCTCATTGGTCCTCCATGTCGGTTCCAAGTGAATTCAGCTGAAGTCCCGACCGTGCACCTCCACACTCACCCCTATAAATACAAGGTGGGTGCTACTAATGAAGACACACCTCAAGTTGCTCTCTCTCAAGTTCCTAACTTGCTTAGTCTTTAGGACAGTGAAGTTTAGGTGAAGTAGCTCTTCTTCGGTTCCCGAGTATTGCCTAGAAGTGTTCCGTATGGGCTTTACTCTTCCTCTTCTATGTAATAATCGAAATTCCTTAATAGAGTTATCTTCTAGCTTAGTGTATTCGTATAGTTCATGTTGTGTGTATTCAGTTATGTGTACTATGCTTAGTTTATATCTAGGTCTTATATCTTGCATGATTAGACATGGTAAGACATCTAGGCTACGGCATGGTTCCATTATATGTATGTTTGCTCTTATGTGATGTCTGTCCATCCGAAGGGTGGGGATTCCGCACGGGGCATTAGAGTATCGCTCATTAGTGTAGACGTGTTGTCTGGGATACTTAGTGTTGCTGGATGCGGCTCTATACCATGGTTTGATGAGGTAGGCAGCAGGTGGTAACAGCCTTGTCCGACCATCGTAACCCTCCTCGTTCGTGTAGTAGCTGTAGGAGGTGCATAAAATAGCCATGAAGAACTAGTGACCACCTTGCCATTTCTTGTGAGGTCTTCCGGTGATGCCTGGGGGCCTAGAGCCCGATCCTAATCATGTCTATGTATATGAGTGCTTAGTATAGACTGTATGCTTAGTTAGGAGTACATAAGTCCCTAGATTAGCTTTGTTCTTCCTTTCTCCCTTCTTGTAAGCTTTGCATAGAGTTAGAACTTGAGTAACTAGCGTGTCACACTATCTCTCTACCATATATTATTTTACCCCTGTTTATTCCAGTGATCATCCATGCTAGAACTAATCAACCAACTAATTTATTCCAATAACAACTGTCTTTCCTGCGGAAATGTAAATACGACTCCGTACTCACCGGTAAAATGCTACAACGGTATTTCGTGCGCTTGCGGATCCTTCTGTAACGTAAGAAATACCCCATGGCATTTCTGGCGCTGTTGTTGGGAAATACCTATCCTAGTGATGACGCTACGAAACGCCAACAAGCATTTTTTACGCCGTTGCCGGGGAAGGCACTGGTTAAAAGAATAGATCAAGTAGTTGATGAAATTCTAAAATGGTGTTCAATTGTCTAAACAGGCTAGCTTGGCTTTGTTTTCTCCTTTATGTGAAGACAGGGTAGTGTGTGACTGGTTTCGATCTGCCGCAAAATTTCAATCAGAATCCGGAGTCACTTTTGATAAGAGTTGGACCTCGTGTCGTTCCTCCTCAGATTTCACTCTCGATAGGCGAAACAGTCAATATCGCGCCATCAACTTCTAAGGCTATGGCTTAAAAGACTCTCCGTGAATTTTCTGCTCCTTGGGCTGACAATGTCCCAATCGGGCCTAATGTTAATGCTGAAGCTGAAAATTTCGAGATCAAGACGGGTCTCATTACGATGCTGCAGGCCAGCCCGTTCTGTGGCAAGACCAATGAGGATGCCAATGCACATCTCCAACTCCGTCTATTACTGTTTTCTCTTCTGAGATAGGCAAAACAGTGGTTCTATACCAACAGAAGTATTGTAACTACATGGGATAATTGTGCCAAGGCGTTCCTCGCTAAATTCTTCCCGTTGGGTAAAATCAACGGTCTTCGGGGAAGGATTTTCAGTTTCCAGCATGCGTTCAATATTAATGAGTCGGTAACTGAAGCTTCGGAATGGCTTCAGGAGTACATCCTGGCGTGTCCTCACCATGGGATGGACGCTTGGCTCATCTTGCAGAACTTCTACAACGGGCTGACTCCAACAGCCCATGATCACATTGACGCTGCTGCAGGTGGTGCTTTCTTCTCGCTAACCGTTGACAGGGCCAAAACTTTGATCGAGAAGATGGTGTCCAACTAAGGTTGGAACGACGAACGTATCCAACCACGTCAGCGGGGCGTGCACTCCGTCAAGGAGACAGACATGATAGCCGCTAAGCTCGACCTCCTCATCAAGAAAATGGATGAACGCCCCCAAGAGAAGGCTCCAACGCAGGTACTTCAAGCTTTAGATTCTCGTATGACTTGCGAGGTCTGTGGGAACGTCGGACATTCGGGAACGACTGCCCCGAAACCCAAGAAGAAGTCATGTATATGAACAATAACAACAACAGGTTTCGTCCACAAGGAGGTTAGGGATGGAATCAGTAGCACCCCTACTACCAAGGAGGTAATGGTAACTCAAACTTGTCTAATCCTAACCAACCTTCCTTGAAGGATCTTATCTTATGCCAAGCAAAGACCAATGAAACAATCCAAAAGAAGCTTGCCGCTAACGACAAGATCTTGGAGACCGTCCAAGCGAAGATGGATGACATCTCCTCATCAATCAAGAACCAGCTGAGCTTCAACAAGATGCTTGAAACTCAACTAGCTCAGCTGGCCGCTGCTGGTCCTTCTGCAAAGACAGGGAAGATCCCGGGGCAACCCGAAGCTCCCCTGGAGAGCGTAAAGGCCGTGAGCACATGTTGGGGTAAGCCAGCGCAGGGTATATCTACTACTAACTATGTAGGGAATCTTGCATGCTATTGACGTTTCTTAGTATCACGAATAAATCCGCAAGCGCACAGATGACGTTGTAACTTTCAACCAAGAGTATTCCAAGGGTATCATATCCACTGATGAACGTGTGTATATTCTTTAAGGTTCAGATTCGTCCAAGGGCACCGCACCAGTTAGAGGCAAGGAGCAGAGAGGATTCCTAAGGCTAAGAATCAAAGGTAAGATAGAACTATCCTAGTCGTTCGTGTCGGGCTACTGGCTTCCCCCAGGATAAAACTGGTGAGCTCCAGTAATACGGCACTGGAATATTACCAAACGGGGAGGGTTACGCTGGATAGACAGGACTGTCACCACCTGCTACCTACCTTATCTAACCATGGGGTATATGATAACCAACAGGTAAAGATTGATCTAGACACCACATCTACACCGTTCTTTACTAACTCTAGAAACGATCTTATTCTAGAGGCATCCACTACACTAGTGAACTATTGATCCGACAAGCAACTAGGAAAAGTTAGATCTAACTTAACTAAGAAACTAAAGCACAAAGGAAATCATGAACACTTACTATGATTGATAAGCATCCGTCGAGGTACAAGATGGAGAAGAGCGTCGGTGGCCGACCGACACCTCCCCGACTTCCCCTCACTCTCTCCCTAACTCCTAAGCACTACCTAGGTGGCACTAAGCCTCTAAGGAGAGCTCCAAACTCCAAAAGTGAGAGAGGAGGTGAATGTGAACTGTGTCTCATTTAGTAGCCCCTCCCATTGTATTTATAGGGGTGAACCAGGGGTGTCTCGGCCGGCAAACTCGTGAACTCAAGCAGAACCGCCTTTGGGAAGAGCTGAGGAGCCGCCACGTGGAAGCTGTAAGGCGGTGGCGATGGGCCTACTTCGGCCGAACCTCCTGGTTTGACTGACCCAAACCTGGCTCCAACCAGGTTCATCTTCGCCTGAGTGACTGGCATGTGGGCCCTATGGTCCCTGGTGAGTGAGTTGGCACATCCCTATGTTGGTTGCATGCTCTGGTGGGCCCTTTGATCCGTGTGACTCCAAACAGTGCCATCTCATTGGTCGGAGTGGTGTTGCCTTGGATTGAGAGTGTTTGGGCTGCCATGTGGGTCCTTCAATCTAGGTGCTTGCTCATGATTGGTCGGTATTTTGTGGCTTGGATCCTGGAGCTTATTTCACCTGCATTTCTTTACAATTTCCTACATTGCAAAATCTCCAAGGAAAATGTGGAAATGATACTATTCGGGGTACATATGCAAGTAGAGTGTGTATGTCATCCCCATTTTTGGGTCAAATTGACGCTCAAAATTTGTCCATAGCGAGCGTCAACACATGCCCACGCAGGGCGCGGCGAAGTGAGCTAATAGTGCCAAGAGTGGAAGATCCAGAATATCCAGTGATCAGTTGCTCCATTTACGACTGTCACTATGAGCAAGCTCTTTGTGACCTTGGAGCAAGTGTTAACATTATGCCCAAGGTAACATTTGAAAATCTTGGGTATCGTACATTGTCCCCAACTTGTATGTGTGTGCAACTCGCAGATTCGACAATCCGGTACCCCGAAGGGATCATGGAAAATCTCCTAGTATAAGTCAAGGATTCGTTCATCCTCGCGGACTTCGTAGTCCTAGACATGGAGGGTGATCTAGGAATACCGCTCATTGTTGGGCGGCCTTTCCTAAGGGATGCCCAGGCCCGGATAAATGTCAGAACAGGAAAGGTTCATCTCCGAATCATGGGCAAGAAGATGACATTCAGGTTCCAAACCAAAGAAGAAAACATGTACCTGATTCATCAAGACCATGAAGGAAATGAGCTGTGGGCAGAACCATGGCCCCCGTCGGAAGATCTGTTTCCCACACCACCGTCAACAACAAAGAAGAAAACCAAGAAGGTGTTGAAGAAGAAGAAGACTTCATCGTCCTCGACATCCTCTCTAGGTATGGATGATTCAACCTCGAGTTAAACAGGTATGGAGAGGGTCCTGCTCATCGGACCTTAAACTAAGAGCTAGCTTGGGGGAGTTCCTCCGCCAAGTGAACTGTATCCTTTTACTGCTTTCAACAAAGATATAAAAACTCTAAAAACCAAACAAATATTTCCTTCTTTAATTTCCCGTTTTCCATATGCATGGTAAGAATGCTTAGTCTTCCTAAGTTGAAAGGATGAATAATTGTTATGTTCTTACTTGTCTGTCTTGCTTAGTCCTAAAGCATTGTGTTTCCTAATGTTTGAGTTTGTTGGCTGTTTAAATCTTTGTGCCATGAACCCGAACGTCTCTTGGGTTGCACATGCTTCATCCAAGTATAGGTTGTTGTGAGTTTAGATGTAGAAGATAGAGCTTTATAATCTTCCCCTGAGTGAAACATGATATATGGAGTTTTTATTTTCAAAAATTAAAAGGGAAAAGGCAAGTTTCTCAATGATGTTCCAAGTCCTACCAAAGCCATATGTTATATACATTGAAAAACCCTACACATATGCTGTTTGCAATTTCATTGAGCTTTGTCAAATTGTTGTGACCCTAGTGAGATGCTTTTAATATCCTCTTGATCAAGATCACGTACACGTTGAACCCATTGCGACATTCCTACACTAGGAATTAGCAAGTCCATCCATCCACCAAATAAATGCTCCATGAAGTTTGTGATCTCTCGTCATTTTATCCCTGAAAAAAAGAGAAATTAGGCTTGGTCATTCCCGGAAAAAAAAGAAGAAATGAAAAGATGACATGCCAAAGAAGCATGACCCAAAAAAAAGAGAATAAAAGGAGGATAGCCATGTCTAAAGAAAAATACAAATACAAATAAAGGGGAGAGAGGGATCACAAATCAAGAGGAGTAGTCATACCTTTCATCCATCCACACATATGCACCTCTTGATCTTGGGATATGATTTGCTTTGTCCATGGATCCACTCTTTGTCTTGGCAATATACGAAATGCAGGTATTCTTCATTCATTCCGTACCTTGAGCCCCACAAAAGCTTTAGTTATGAGAAGGAAGAAGTGCCTCGGTTAGGATTTATACATCATTGAGCGATCCGAGAGAATCATTCAAGGAACTTAGTCCTGTTTCAATATTTCAAAAAGAAAACCTCTAAATGGATTGTTGAGCAAAGGGAAGGTAAGTATTGCCGTGTCGAGTGTTCTAACTCTCAACAGCTCAAGACGAGGGGAAGCTCATAAGCCCCATAGATGATGAAGGTAACAAGGGCCGGGTACTCATGCCAACATTACTCAATCTCAAGGAGATCATGTATGCCTCAAGACTGGACACGACAACAGGTAACGAGTCTAACAATTTTCAGATCAACAACCTGATTTGTCCAGTTTTGCTCGGGACGAGCAAAGGACAACTTGGAGGTTCTTGTTTGCGCTCGCTACGGACCAATTTTGAGCGTCAATTTGATCAGAAAATTGGGATGACTAGCATACTTAACTTGCATATTTATCTAGAATAATATCGTTTCCATATTCCCCTTGGAGAATTTGCAATGTAGGGAAATTGAGCAGAAATCAAGTGTAAACAAGCACCTCAATCCAATGCAAGTGACGTCGACCAATCAGAGCACGCCATTTGGCCTCCCACGAATTGGAGGACCCACTAGGACATGCAACCAACCTTGGACAGAACCCATTCATGCACAGGAGTGACCAGGGCCCATGTGTCAACCCCTCAGCCGAAGCTGAGGTCAGTTTCTACCCAACCTGGTTCGGCCGAACCAGCCAGGTCGGCCGAACCAGACCAGGCACAAACGCCTTACCTGCTGCACGTGGTGCTTGCTCATTGTTCCTCCATGTCGGTTCCAAGTGAATTCAGCTAAAGCCCCGGTCGTGCACCTCCACACTCACCCCTATAAATATAGGGGGGTGCTACTAATGAAGACACACCTCAAGTTGCTCTCTCTCTCAAGTTCCTCTCTTGTTTAGTCTATAGGATAGTGGAGTTTAGGTTAAGTAGCTCTTCTTCGGTTCCCGAGTCTTGCCTAGGAGTGTTCGGTATGGGTTTTACTCTTCCTCTCCTTTGTAATATTCGGAATTCCTTAATAGAGTTATCTTCTAGCTTAGTGTATTCGTATAGTTCATGTTCTGTGTATTCAGTTATGCGTGTTGTGCTTAGTTTATATCTAGGTCTTAAATCTTGCATGATTAGATGTGGTAAGACATCTAGGCTACGACATTAGTTCCAGTATACGTATGTTTGCTCTTATGTGATGTCTGTCCATCCGAAGGGTGGGGATTCTACACGGGGCATTAGAATATCGCTCATTAATGTAGACGTGGTGTCTGGGCTACTTAGTGTTGCTGGATGCGGCTTTATACAAATATTTTGATGAGGTAGGTGGTAGGTGGTGACAGCCCTGTCCGTCCATCGTAACCCTCCTCATTCGTGTAGTAGCTGTAGGAGGTGCATAAAATAGCCGTGAAGAACTAGTGGTCACCTTGTCATTTCTTGTGCGGTCTCCCAGTGGTGCCTGGGGGCCTAGAGCCCGATCCTAATCATGTATATGTATATAAGTGCTTAGCATAGACTGTATGCTTAGTTAGGGGTACATAAGTCCTATATTAGCTTTCTTCTTCCTTTCTTCCTTCCTATAAGCTTTGCATAGAGTTAGAGCTTGAGTAACTAGTGTGTCACACTACGTCTCTACCATATATTATCTTACCCCTGTTTATTCAAGTGATCATCCATGCTAAAACTAATCAACCAACTAATCTATTCCATTAACCCCCGCCTTACCTGCGGAAATATAAATACGACCCCGTACTCATGGGTAAAATGCTATAATGGTATTCTGTGCGCTTGCGGATCCTTTTGTAATGTAAGAAATACCCCATGGCATTTCTGGCATCGTTGCTGTGAAATACCTATCCTAGTGATGACGCTACGAAACGCCAATAGTCGGCTCGTGGGCCTTGGCCTCGACCCATGGTCGTGACTTGTGAGACCAGGCTAGGTTATGGGTAGCAAGCGGGCTTAGGGTAGAGCTTAGGGTTAGCCCATCTAGGTGATCTGGATCAATTTTAGCTGCTACTATTTAGGTTGTTTGTTAGGAACATATATTTACTGTCCCTCTAAGAGACATCTAGGGACCTTCCACATGAGCGTAATGAGTGTTAACAGTCTCCACCATGAATAAGAAGGCATGGTGCTAGAGACTAGGGGTCGGAGCCTCCAATCATCTCGGCCATGGAACTGTACTAACTACAATGCTAGGGTTTGGACATAGGAAATCACAACAAGCTTTATTATGAAACATGCAAATAGTGAGTACATGATGTGATTTTGCAAGCCTAAATTTTTGAAATATCATGACTAGGATATATATACAAAGAGATGGTGCAAATATACTTTGAGGTATTCATGAATGCATAACAAATTCTCAAAGAGTTTAGTTGTTTGATGTTGCAATATTTTATTATATATGTATATGATGCATATAAAAAGAAAATTTTACCTACATTTTTGGACTTGTGGAACATCCTCGTGAGTCGATGTCACAAGTTTGGAGTGCGTACAACTATGCACACAGAGACTATTGTAAGGTTATAAGTGCCAAAAGTTGGTAAAGGTATTTTGGCAGGTATGCTAAAAACAAGGATGGCTTTAATGACTAAAGGCTTGCCGTTATCGGTATCTTCCATCAGCAATTCATTTTGTACACTCAACCTCAAACTGTTTCAAATTGCTAAATGTCTTTAAAGCTTCGTCAAGACAACATCTCAAATGATTCGATCTCCATCGGTATATATCTAGTGTTCTACCACATCAGCTTTCTCCTCCAGGTCTTTCTTCAGCTAACACCCATGGCTTCACATCCCTACCTTAAGAAAGTGCGCCGGTTGTTCTCTCGCTTGTTATTTTCTCTTGGAATTGATCCATCCCTTTCAATGATGATTGTCGCCTTTTGGATGTTTGTTCAAGAAAATGGTTGTTTTGATTTCTTTGAATGCATAAATGCATTTGAGGGTCCCCATATCTCGGTTATGATTACTTTTGTTCGAAAGTGTGTTGCCGCACTTGTTCATCTTGAATCAAGTGATTCAACTACTGCCTCCGCCTCCCGTAAAGAAGTTATTGAAGGAATTGATTTCTACCTCAACAAATTTTGCTACGAGGCCGTGGGAGATCTGCTTAATGATTTTGAGATCCAGGAATTAATCTATGAATACGCTCAAGATCATGATGAACGTCTGAAGGAAGAAATATACACAAGACTGGTAAGAGCACTACATAATCTCAAATCTCAATCAATAATCTTAGGTGATGTTTATTAGGATCTCTATGGTCATGGTTTGTGGGTCTAGGTGGAGTTTGGGTTTAGATGGAGCATGGAGTGCATCACATCGTGTATGGTGATGTGGTGGTGCTACAAGTGGCAGTCTCTCCTGTAGCCAGCAGAGCTGGTGGGTGGTGCTTGTGACTAGGGAGGCAAATAGAGGGCACAACACCACTAGGTTATTGAGGTAGTGACTGGCAGTGGTAATCTGATGATGGAGTATTCACCATAGGAAGTGATGGGTAGGGTAGGGGAGCATGAAGATCGTTTCTAAAGGAGTGGGAGGGGGAGGGAAAGTGAGAGGCATATCCGGTCAAAAGAACATTAAGAGAAACAAAGATCCGGGCCATGGAATGGATATTGTATTTCTTAGACTTTTTACTGGAAGGCAATGAGTTCTCTAGCGATATTTAAGGAGTTTTTAACATTAAGGTGTTTTTATCAAATCTGTATATGTATGCTATGCAGGGTCTTGGAACCAACATGGCTGAATCTTCTAGTCAAGACCATAGCACTCAAGGTCAAGGCACAAGGGCTCATCTCTTGGAACCTATAGAGGAGGAGACAACTTCATCACCATCAATTGACTCTTTGGGGGAAACTGTAGATGCCTTGAGCATAACAGAGACCACAGATGTAAGGATGTCAATAATTTTGTGTATCCATGCTCATGAGGGATCAAATAAAATTGTTACATGGTTATATCAAACTCATTGCTATACTGGACTAAGCAATTTCTTTAAACATTTTAGGAACTCCAGCACCGGCTAGATATCTTTCTAAAGGAAGAGAGAACTCTGCTTGTGAGTTTCTTTGATGGGTACCCATTGACCGGACATGAACTAAATGACTTCTTCAGCTGGTAACTTGTGTTTTCAATAATATGATACCTGCATATGTTCACAATTTTATATTTAGAAATGTGCATATTTATTTATTAGTTAAATATTTAATAAGAAATAGAGTGTTGTTAGCTTTGTTGGTTATTCATATCTAAATTATGTATTTGTTTGTTTAGTTTATGTATGGTTTAAGGAATGATAAGTCAAGAGTATGCTCAACCTATGTGTCATCATGACTCCAAATTTTTTTATTCACTCTACAAAGTTATTTGTACCTAATTTTGATAATTTTGTTGTTTTATGTTACCTTATATGAAGTTTTGTAAATAAAGTATATATGTTTACATCTATCTATATTGCTCATACATTTATCTATTTTTTAATTGCATTTCTCACGCATTGTAGGTTTGGAGTGGTTGAAGAAATTACTATAGAGGAACCAAGTATAAGGTCTAATCCTCTCTGGGCCCTTGTCACATTCCGCTCACCATATATACTAACCAGTGTCCTCAATGGAGAGCAGAGGTTCCACTTTATCATAAATGGGAAAGATGTACAGGTTCAGCGCTTTATTGAAGCTAAGGAGCGCCACTTCGCCGCAAATGGGAAAGATTTATTTTGTTGGGGATAAGAGAGGTCTCCATAAGGAATGGAAAAGGGGGTCCGGGATTTGTTCCAAAATGCAAGATATAATCTGAGTTGGCCTGACAACCTAATCATTTGCTTTTGTACTAGAATAAACTCCTTGGCTTGAAACTACTCTGATGCCTATGGAATGAATGTCATTTGCTTTTGTACCA
Organism: Panicum miliaceum; assembly: GCA_032594955.1. Classification (NCBI taxonomy): domain Eukaryota; kingdom Viridiplantae; phylum Streptophyta; class Magnoliopsida; order Poales; family Poaceae; genus Panicum; species Panicum miliaceum. The sequence continues at coordinate 39,786,943 of CM064061.1, read as the reverse complement.
GAATAAACTCCTTGGATTGAAACTGTTCTATTTCCTATGGAATGATTGTAACTCCTCGGCTTAATTATAATGGACCAAATGTTTTAATGTCTCCATATGTTTGAAGATTATTCTGCATGGTTAACATTACATTACAACAGCTATTTTGGTAAAGTTTGAGGGACCATGTCTAAAATGGGAGAAAATATCATTGCGCACTTTGTACAAATAAGAACACTTAATCCACCTGTCCATAGCATGGATTAGAAGTTTAGGTGTCAGAGTTTGTAATCTTCAAGCAAGAGTATACGTTATAGGTAGTTCAGGTGTCCATAAAGAAGTTTAAAATCTACATGCAAAAATTTATGATCAATATGATGTTAATGGAAACCTTCTCATGGTGAGCTAGGGTGTTCTTAGAAGTTAGAACAATGCACCTAGGGGGATCTTCTCCCTTGGTTGAGTTTTTTAATTTAGCAATGACTACCCTTGTCTTTTAGATTTTCCGATTGTAATTTCACCAAGAGAATAGTTGAAGAGGTGGGGCATTTTGATAAAGCAACACCAACCTTTCAAAAATTTTATATTGCTGCATGCTCTATGATTTTCATATTGGTTGCCCATGAACTTAGCAAGTTTTGTTACAAGAAAGAACTAGAGAACAAATGGAACAAAAACCTTAACCAAATATATGCAAGTTGTTCGTTCCACGGGCAAATTAGCAAACTATATAACCATAGGTTTCACAGCCACTTCTTTTGGCGTAGCACTCCTAATTTTTAAAGCAGTGTCCATCTTTGCAGCACCCGAGCATTCTTTGTGATTGACATGAGGAAGATAAACTCCCTTTGAACTCAAATTCACCGAGTGCAACTGGATACGCTCACTTGGACAATATCCAACTAGGACATGAGGTTTGCTAGTTTGGTTCACAAGTTACATCAGACTCCAAATCCTTGTGTCGTACGCTATCTTTGGATATAAAAGATGGTTAGGGACCCTGAAAAATTCTAATCTTGCCAGCAATACAAATCATTCAACAGTGACACGCAGGCGCGTAGGATATTACACTTTACCCATGGCGTGCACCTGTCTAAAATACTTGGATCCGTGTGTTTCTATCTAGCTCTTAGCTTAGTGATCTACCCATTCAATCTATCTCTGCGATTATACCCTTAATACCCTTAGTGTATCGAATGACTGATAAAGTCTATCTAGTTTTTTTCTTAAAAATTGCCTAAGATTCAATATTATTTCTATTTCTATAAGAAATCGCACATCCTAAAACACAAATTTCTTTACGTGTCTATATACCAAAACATTTTTTTCATTATTTTAGCCTAACCTATGAAAATGGAAAAAGGTTGCTATATTATATTTGGTGTTAGAGGTGAATCATGTTCCCGTAGATGTGAAACTCAACATTTGTACTAGACCTGAGCACTTTTTGCCCAGCCCACGGGCTCGGCCTAGCCCGTTGGGTTTTGGCCCACCTACATCTCTTGTAGTGACGGATTTGGTCAAAGGAAACCAGGTTGAAATTTTTTTCTACTGGTCCAAGCCTGGTCCAAAAATTTAATTTAATTATTTTCTAACTAAAAAAGAATAGGTAGTTTTATCTATACAAATATCCAAAAAAAAGTTTAATTTTGTGTAAACAGTTTCCAAAATCTTGTTTTGCTTAGTTTTCAAATTAGTTCTACGAGATTTACTCGAACTTAATAATTTCTCTCTCCACGACCAAACTGGCTAATCTGAACCGTTGGCTCTCGATCGGATGGCGAACTATCCCGTCCTATCCACAATATTATCCCTCCTCTCGTCTTCCTCCCAAAACCCCACACACTCTACTCTGACGGTCGGACCTCGTCATCCATGCCTCCCCTCCCCGCCGCGGCCATGGCCACCGCGACGCTGCCCCTCCGCCTCCTCCCCTCCAAAATCCTGACCCTGTCCTCCCTCCCCTCCGCGCGCCGCTCCCTCTCCGTCGCCGCCGTCGCGCACCGGCGATGGGAGCTCCGAGCCGCCGCCGAGGAGGCGCCCGAGGCCGTGGAGGTTGAGTTCGTGGAGCCCGAGGCGGAGGCAGAGGAGGAGGAACCCGCGGTGCCGGAGCCCGTTGAGGCGCAGCTCGCTGCCGCGGGGGCCGGGAAGGACGCCGACATCTTCGCTGTTGTCATGGTAGGTTGCCCTCCTCTCGCACCTCCAGTGATGCAAGTTTTTGACTGAGTTATTGGAAATTGAGTGCCTCCTTTATGCTACATTATCTGTATTGTTATGAACGGAATCCGTGAATGGCACTCTACCGAACCCGTCTGGCTACCCTGTTGCTAGGCAAGCATTTTAGGCCGGCATTACACTGCATGGGAAATGGGTAGGCTGCTAGTGTCAGATTTTCAGTACTAACAACAATGTGCGCTCGCTACTGATCTATATGAACATGTCATAATGTTATCATGAAGATTCTGTCAATTGCATAGCTTAAGATGAGTTACTAGTAGCCTTACATTGACTGATTTTTTTAAAGAACTTTTTAAAAATGCTGAAATATGCAAGAATTCATCTTGTAGCATGCTTTTCTGTGATTCTTGTCCAAGAAAATGATGAATCCGCTCTGACTACTCTCCTGTTTTGCAGATTGGTTCAAGGCAATACATCGTGATGCCAGGCCGGTATATATACACACAGAGATTGAAAGGTGCCAATGTCAACGATCAGGTTTGGTGATACTTATCTGCATCGTTTCCCTCCTGCAATGTTTGGATAAGGAAATCATTTTAGAATTGTTGACTTATCTTTAATGCATTTCTGTTCTTGTAGCAGCAATTTCTTGCTAAATATTTCCTTGATGTCTAGCAAAACCCATAACCTATAAATCCTTCTCGCATGATGTATTGTTGTTCTGGTGAATAGGTAATTTCTCATTGCATATCTTGATATGTTGGGAGCACAGAAAAACCACCATTGTTCTTTAATCTGCAGCCTTCTTTAGTTCATAGATCCAACTAAACAATGCATCTGGGGTGCATGCATAGAGAACTCTACCATGATGGTGTCATCAACTCAGGTTTTATGCTTGTTGCTGATTTGGTTAGCTGAGTCAATATGGTGGCAAGGACGAAACATATAAAGAGTGGATAAGATCATAGGAGGATAATTTAAAACTCATTTACCCTTTTCTTCAAAAAAAAGGTTATATAGAAAAGTGGTGTTTTCATAGACCACTAGAAGCTTTGTATCATTATTTATGATACTAGTGTGCTGTTTTTCTTCAATGTGCTAGAACAAACTATGAAACGTTGGAATGGTTAGTAAGTTATACATATTGTCGATAGTACATCTCGCTACCATGCAATGTGATATTGATGTAGTACTAGAAGCAAAACAATCAATGATCTGTCAAAGTGGAATGTTTTTTTTTATTTTCAGCTGTTGTGTAAAAGTGTAGTTTATCTTAGAATCATTTGTATTTGTTGGTGAGATGCACTTGTATGTTATAGCAAATACATTACCTACCCATCATATAAATTAAGTAACATGTCCTGGGAGCCTGCTTAGTTCTTCGGTCCTGATGCATGTATTAGCTTCACCTGACTCACCCATTACTGGCTCTTCAATTCAGTGCCTTCCTCATTTTATCAGAAATTGCACTCCCTGATAGTGCTTCATTTGCAGATCATATTAAACAAGGTGCTGCTAGTGTCAACTAGAGATAAAGCTTACATTGGCATGCCAGTGGTGACCAATGCTGCTGTCCACGCAGTGGTCGAAGAACAGGTATGTCTTCTGCATGTTGTTGCAGAAATGGTGGATATGCAATTAGTTAACACAGGTTCCTCCCATTTTTTGATCCACAGGGACGGGATGATAAAGTTATAGTCTTCAAGTACAAGAAGAAGAAGAAGTACCAGAGGAAACTTGGTCACAGACAGGTATGCTTCCAGTAACATCCTCATTTCCTTATGAAAGGTGGAAATACAATTAAAAAACTGAAGTGCATTTGGCATTCCAAACTCCAGAATGAACTGAATGATTTTGTATCTAAAATTCCCTTCTATTTTGTAGCCAAACACAAGGTTAAGAATCACAGGCATAAGCGGATATGAAGAGTACCCTGCTGACCCCATACTTGATCCTGCTGCAGCTTAAGCTAAATTGTAAGTTATGTAGTTACAAACAGCTGGTAGTACAGTAGCATGCAAATTTTCTTTTTTGTATCTGCAAGGAACATTTTTTCCGCAAAGTTTAATTTGTGTGTTCCAAATACTGCCGGTCAGCCTGTGGTTCAATCCCCTGTTTATTCCATCAGCTCCCCTATTCAATTTGAAATTGTGTATGCTAGCCAGTTGTATCACACGGCCGTTGCGAAAGAAGAGAATTTTATTTTTCTTACAACAATATGGGCATTTTAACTTTTGGTATGGGCAATACATGGTTGTTGATTTGCACACAGCACACTGCGTAAAATTATTACCTTTGTGATATTGTATACCTTTCTGCGTTCGCTGTCATGGTATTTACTTACCGATTATGAGAATGCAAGTTCAATTTGTAAGCGCCCGTCACGGCTTCTGCAATAATCTTGTCCTTATCAAGGTATCTCTGGCATGTTTTAATTAGTAATACTTGACAGTAGAATCTTCGTGTGAACTCCGACTGTTTAGTGACTGTGTAGTTGCGCTGCCGTGTTGGATTGTTTTTGGACTTAACTTGGCAACTCCCAAACTTTCTGAGTCATAATTGTATGATGCAACTTCTGTTGAAGAGTCGAAAGTTAGATTTGACCGCACCGGTCCCTCATGTTACCTGCGAGCAAGGTGATACACATACACTCGTGTTGAACGAGGGAACCTCATGGAGACGGTGGACAGTGCTTGTTGATTGTGAAAAAATTGGCAGGTTTGGGGTGGAAAGCAAAGAAAAAGTTTGCACATTTGCATCTCCTGAATTCCGTGCCAGTTATAGCTTCAGAAACGCCAAACTGATGTAATCTGCATTTTTGTTAGTCCGTTAAGTACGTAATGGAGTCTGGGAGTAATGGACCGCTTGGGTAATTCAGAAGCTTTGGATAGGTAATTCACCAAGTACCATCAGGAATTTTTATCCTTCACTTTTATGGCTAGGACAGAGCTCTGGCTTAGGAAAGCAGGGAGGTCAGCAACAGGAACTTCCTTTTGCTAGGTCCAGGGAAGTGCAGGAGTGTTTCCTGGTCCTGGCTACAGGTCTTCTCTGAAAAAATGATGTGTGATCTCGACAAGGTCCTCTCTGAAAAAATGATGTGTGATCTCGACAGAGATACGGTTCATCGGCAGCAGCCCAACTCGCAAATAGCACTGCTTGTCTGATATGCCTCTGCAATTTCCACCGACGGGCGTTGGAAAAACGCTGCCCCGCCTCGGGCGATCTCTTGCGCACGTGCTCCCTCCAATGTTTAACCACTCTAGTTTACGCATGGTGATGGCCGATGCTGCGGCGGCGTGAGTAGATTCCACGTCGGGCCGGAAAACGACGGGGCCGGCTGGGGGGATCACCGGGGGCGAGCTGCAGCGTGCGTGCATATTCCTCCGCTACGGCGACGACCGCCCCCGCCCACGGGATCGTAGTTTCGTCTTCTTTTTCTTTGCGTTCGTGGGTTTGTTGTACTACTTTTCGGGAGGACAGGTTTGTTGTAATACTAGGATTATTATGCTACAATCCATCCATTTGTTAAACATGCTTTTTTATGGTTGGTTGGATTCTCGCAAGTCTGAATAGATTTAATGGACACGGTATTTCAAAACTCAAACACTATGACTTGTTTCATCAATACTAACTACTCTAGTAGTATGTAGTAGATTCTATGGTGAATGTGTACGGTTACATATTTGTATAAAAGTAACTGCATATCATTTTTATAGCATTGGTTATAGTAGTAGTAAATATTAAATGTTTTTTAAAGAAACCTTGCATAAGCTAGTGCAAAAGTAGAATGACTGCATAAGCTAGGATATGCTAAAAGTATACACACGAAGAAGAGAAATTGTAAAAAGAAGAGGGTAAATCACACACAATACACATAAGCTTTTAATGTACATGCACCCTTGGAGGTTTTTTTTTTTGCCATCCAAGAGATTTGTTGTTCATTGAACTTGGACAACGAACTTAACCTCCTCTTTCAAAATTCAAATATTTCTGACATCGGAACTCGTCAGAAGTCTCGGATTCTCTAACTTTCATCTTATATGACACTAGCGCCTACACACCACATTGGATCACGACAATCGCCTTAATACGCAACACGGCACACCCCAACCGGTCATCACCCAACTACCTTAGTAAGTTTGGATCTATGTGCTAGGATGCATTCGATAATACACCCGCTATTCAACGTTTTGTTGTTGTTTTTTCAAGTACAAATCTTGGTCAATGTTTGCAAGTGTTTGAGTTGAGACTTGACTCATTCGTGTTTGAGATCTTCGATCTGCATGGATGGACTTATAAGGATGTAACACCCTGCTCTAAAATCTGCTTACGGCCCAACTCCTCACGTGGAGCGAGCCCGCATACGCATAGCACCTCTCTTACACTTTCGACCTCGCTTCGTGTAGGGGATTGCATCCTCCGAAGGTCATGCAATAATAGCCACAACGCACATGAAAAGGAAGCAACCGAAAACACTTTTGAAGGTCTGTCTAACCTTCGGGGACCTTCGGGTAAGGTCCACTGAAGGACGGTAAGATCTTGTTGAGACTAGGAAGCGAAGACCCAACATAACTCTCGAAGGTATGAAGAACAATCGAAGGTTGCGAGAAAACCCGAAGGTTCCATGAAGCGCCCGAAGGTACCATGAAGGCCGAAGGTTTGGAGGGCCCGAAGGTGGAGAACTAACCTCTGGGAGCACCAGAAGGGCGTGATCCCACGCCCAAGGTCACGACGAACAAGCCTAGCCTGTAAAAAGCCCGGAAACCCCGAATATTCTGGGAATATTCGGGGCGAGCAAGGGTATTTGTGTAAACATGTAACGGAGGAGGGGGTATAAATACTCCCAACTTTTACTGTAATCAGGTTGATTTTTTGATAATTAAAAGTGCAAATTGTTATCCCATTTCGTGTCCTTTTCCCCTCGCACTTTCGCTATCACTATTTTTGTTTGGGGTTCAAGCTTTCCGAACCCCAACAGAGGCGCCCACCGTGTTCTTAGCTCAAAGAAACCACCCTCGATGGCACCACCGAAGAAGAAACTCACAGCCGCGGGAACAAGCATTGACCCTGAACTTGTAGCCCTGAATGCTCCCAGCGAAGAAGCTGCACTCTTGGATTAGAACCAGTTACCCGAAGATCAGAAAAACCAAACTATGCCAGAACCCACTACAGAGCCTCTCCAACCACAAGCCGGGATTACCCTGGCTCAGGTCCTAGCTCAGACAAAAGCAGTGGAGCAGGCAAAAGCCAAAATCAGTGCTCAGGTAGTGGCAAAGCGGAAAAATGCCCAAGAGGTAAAGAAGCTAGCAGATGCAAAGCGTAAACTGGCAGCCATGCAAGCAGAGCTCGATGAGCTGCAAAGAGTTTAGCGAGAGTTCGAGTAGGAGCAAGCTATCCCCTCAAACCAAACTAGCAAGCAAACAGATTACCAATTCCATGGTAGCGAAGATTACAAATCAAGCTCATCTTCGCAGAACACGCGAACCATCACCACCTCCACAACCCTTCGACCCAGCATCACCATTATCTGTGGCACTACAGCAACTCCCCTGGCCCTGAAGCTACAAACTTGTCCAACTCCCAAAGTACAACGGCTTTGTAGACCCGATCCAGTTCCTAATGACCTATGAAGCTGCAATAGCATCTACAGGAGGAGATGACTTTATATTGGCACAGTCGTTCGTTATGGCTTGCGAAGGTCTGGTGTTAACTTGGTACTCATACTTAGTACCTGGATCAATTAGAAACTGGGGGGATATGAAACTCAAACTCACGCAGGACTTTCAGGATTTCAAAAGAAACGACTCTGACGCTGCGGAAAACTTCCAGTATTACCAGAAGGACAAAGAGTCACTCTATGACTATTTTCGAAGGTTCATCCAAAAAAAAGCACAAACTCCAAACTTCTCTGAAGAGAAGGCCATCAAAAAGTGCATGGAAGGTCTGCTACCAGGCCAGTTAGCATCCCACTTGTCCCGAGAGCCCCCAGCTACCCTCAACGACATCTATGCTGAGTTGGAGAAGTATGCAAGATCCGAAGCTGACCACAAAAGAAAGGTTGAGCTACAAAAAATCATGAGACAAACCAAGTCTAGCCAACAAGGCTGGCACAACCAAAATTACCAAAACCCAAGACACCAAACCACCCTCGCTCGTCTTGCCTGTCGAAGCTAGACGGGAAGATGAACCCCAAAACCAAGAGCCATTCATGACCCCACCTCAGAACAACCAAAACCAAACCTTCGATCAACCCTCGCATAGAGGAGGAAGTAACAACAGAAGAGGCAGAGGCATAGGCCGAGGTTACCAAAACCAAAACCCAAATGAGCCCAAAAAATTCTTTTGCCACTTTCACGGCCCTGACTCAGACCATACTACTAACTTCTGCCTAGAGAAAAAGAAAATCTTGGAAAGGATGGAAGCGGAGAAAAACGCCCAAAAGCTCGTAAACCATACCTCCTAGATAGCTCAACCAGCAAACCTAAACTTTGTACCAACCAAACCTTCGCTCACCCAGCATTATTCGCACCCACACAACCCTTCGCCCCAGGTTCTACTTTCGCACCAAACCAAAATTTCCACTACCAACCCCAAGCCTTAACTTGGCGGAACCCCCGCCAACCTTCGGCATCGGCACCTTCGCCACCAGCAAACCATTTGCCATTACCCTCTCCACCAAAGGAGGAATTACCTCCACCCCCGCCGCTACCTGCTCCCAAAGAAGAAAAACCAAATCAATCAGCATTACCATCCTTCGGCATGATTATGCCCATCGTTGGCGGCTCATCTGTTGAATTTGAAAACAAAAGGCAGAGACGCGACTACTTTCGTCAAGTGCACAGCATCATGCCAGATGCCCCCATAGTGAAAATCCAATGGTCCCACATGCCAATAACATTCACCGAACATGACATTAAGCTCATTTGCTACCCACACACAGATGCCATGGTCATCGAAGCAAATATTCAGGGGTGGACAATAGTGAAAATCCTAGTTGACACTAGGAGCTCCGCAGATATCATCTTCTCTAGCACCTTCGCTAGAATGAACATTGGGAGACACCTCCTTCAGCCGGCAGAAATCCCACTAATCGGCTTCGGAGGCAAAAAGGTCAACGCCTTGGGAAAAATTTCCCTCCCAGTATCCTTCGGGGACACGAACAACCCAAGAACCGAACATGTCACATTCGACATCGTAGACATGAATTACTCTTATCTCGCTATATTTAGGCGAGGATTTATAAACAAGTTCGAAGCAATCGTGCATCAAACCTACCTGTGTATGAAGATGCCAGCCGCCAGAGGAATCATCACGGTTCACGGGGACCAACAATTGGCCAGAGACATAGAGCGAGGCGCAACCCCAGGTCTCAAGAATGTGGACCTCGTCGAAGCTTCCATCCAGTCACCACTATTCAAAGAGCCTACAAGAGACAAAAAAAAAGGCTAATTTCCAAGAGGATTGCCAAATCAAAAAAGTACAGCTTGACAAGCATCTGCCTGATAGAATGGTTACAATCAGTGCAAACCTTGAGGAGGCAGAAGAAAAAGAACTCTTGAGTTCCTTTTCAAAAACCAAGACATATTTTCTTGGTCTGCCAGCGACCTTCACGGAGTAAGCAGGGACATAATCGAACACAGGCTGGATATAGATCCTTCGATCAGGCCAAAAAAGCAAAAGCTCCGCAAAATGCCTGACGACAAGATTGAGGCTGTAAAGGCCGAAGTTTAGAGACTGCTAGATGCAAATGTAATCAGAGAAGTGAAGTACCCAATATGGCTGGCAAATACAGTACCAGTGCTGAAAAAGAATGGGAAATGGCGCATGCGCATTGACTTCACAGACCTCAACAAGGCATGCCCAAAAGACGATTTCCCTCTGCCACGAATTGACAAAGTAGTCGACAATGCGGCCAACAGTCAAATGATGTCACTATTAGACTGCTTCTCTGGCTACCACCAAATTTGGATGAGAAAGGAGGACGAAGAGAAAACAAGCTTCATCATACCTTCGGGCACATATTGCTTCGTCAGAATGCTCGAAGGTCTCAAAAATGCAGGTCAATCATTTTCAAGAATGTCCACGAAAGTCTTAGGCCCTCAACTCAGGAGAAATGTGCTGGTTTATGTCAATGACATCGTCATAGCAAGTGCTGAAAGGGAAAAACATGTCGCCGATTTAGCGGAAACCTTCGCTAACCTCCACGCGACGAACCTAAGCCTGTATCCAGACAAATGCATCTTTGCAGTTCACAATGGGAATGTATTCGGATGCCTCGTCTCCACAAAAGGCATCGAGGACAACCCAGATAAGATAAAGGCTCTTACCAGCATGGAAGATCTATCAGGGACGTGCAGAAACTTACTGGCAGAATTGCAGCCCTAAACAGATTCATCCCTCGCTCAGCTGATCGAAGCCTCCCCTTCTTAAAAGTCCTTCACAGTGCAAACAAGTTCAAATGGGGTGAAGAACAAAGCAAAGCTTTTCACTCACTAAAAGCATACCTAACTAGTCTGGCCAAAATGACGGCTCCTAACCCGAAGGATACACTTTTACTGTACACTTCAGATTCGCAGTCAGCTGTCAGTGCAACCCTCATAGTCGAGAGGGAGATCGAAGGTTCTGTCAGACAGGTCCCAGTATACTTCATCTCAGAAGCACTGTCGGGGTCAAAACTTTTCTACTCAGAGCTAGAAAAGATCGCATACTCGGTCAGCATGTCCTCAAGGAAACTTCGCCATTACTTCGAAGCTCACAGAATTGTAGTGGTCACAAGTCAACCACTACATGACTTATTCAACAATCGAGAAGCCTCAAGCAGAATAAGCAAATGGGCTGCAGAACTCTCCGAATTCTACGTGGATTTCGAGAGAAGAACAGCAATAAAATCACAAGTCTTAGCTGACTTCGTAGCTGATTGGACATCACCAGCTCTAGCAGAGGAGGCATCAATTGAACCATCGGTCATATATTGTGACGGAGCATGGTGCAAGGCAGGTGTAGGGATCTCAGCAATCATTGAGTCACCTTCGGGAGCAAAGATGAGATATGCAGCTCGCCTAAGCTTCGCCAAACCAGATCCTTGCACAAACAACACAACCGAATATTAGGTCCTGCTCTTAGGCCTGCGCAAGATGAAGGTGCTAGGGCAACAACATTTCACAATAAAAACAGACTCGAAGGTCATCTCTAACCATATCGAGAAAGAATCAGATGCACAAAAGCCAGAAATGATAAAATATTTGGAGGCTGTAAGAGCAATGGAGAAACATTTCTCTGGTTTCTCAGTTGAGCACATCCCAAGATCGAAAAATAGCGAAGTTTACAAGCTAGCCAAAGCAGCAGCTAACAAAGAGCCTTTACCACCGGATGTTATCTTTGAAGAAATTACCACACCTTCCATACGCCAAAATAAAGAAAAACAGATAAATGCAATCTTCAGCGAAGATTGGAGCTCACCAATCATGGCTTACCTTCGGGGCCATTTCGAGCCAACCGATGAAACAGAAGAGAAGAAAATGTCCCAGCGGGCAAGAGGATACTTCATATCCGAAGAAGGTGACTTATACAAGTCAGGCGTAACAACCCCGCTACTTAAGTGCATCCCAATCGTACAAGGAAAAGAACTATTGAATGAAATTCACTCAGGTCTATGTGGCTCACACGTTGGTATAAGACCTCTGGTAGCCAAAGCCTTTAGTCAAGGTTTCTTTTGGCCCTCAGCACTGAAAGATGCCGAGCATATTGTCCAAACATGCGAAGCTTGTCAGATGATGGGTTCCAAATCAAGCAGACCCTCACAACTTTCACAGTTGATAGCTCCTCCATGGCCACTTCAAAGATGGGGCATGGACCTTGTTGGCCCACTACCTACAGCACAGGGAAACTACAAATACGTTGTAGTGACGGTGGAATACTTCACAAAATGGATCGAAGCTAAGCCGCTGGTAAAAATGACATCAGAGCAGTAAGAAAGTTGTTTCGGCAAAACATAATTTGCAGATTCGGTGTACCTAAAGAGCTGACCGTTGACAACGGGAAGCAACTCGACTCTGATCTATTCAAGCAATTCTGCCACAGCATAGGCACGAAGGTCATGTTTGCATCAGTGTATCACCCGCAATCCAACGGGGCAGTCAAAAGAGCAAACGACATCATTTTCACAAGCATCAAAAAATGCTTGTTCGATCATAAGAAAGGCAAATGGGTTGATGAGCTCCCGAAGGTTATCTGGTCCCACAACACCTCTGAGTCCAGGGCAACCAAATTTACACCATTCAGTCTCCTCTACGGAGCCAAAGCTATGAGTCCGGAGGAACTAAAAAACAAGAGCCTGCGAGTTCAGGTGAAAGAAGAAGACTCGCACCCGGCAAGCGAAGCTGATCTCGTCGAGCTTGACATTTTGCAAGCCGCCGACAACTTACCAAATACGAGCAAGAAAACAAAAAATAGAGAGACAAGAAAATCATCAAGAGAGAGATATCAGTAGGAGACTGGGTCCTAAAGAGAAAGCCAAACGCCGAAACAGTCAGAAAACTGCAGTCCAAGTGGGACGGGCCATTCCTTGTAGTGCGAAGCAATAGATCAGGATCGTTCTACCTGGCAGACAGCGAATGTCAAGAGTTGCAGCATTCATGGAATGCTGACAGCTTGAAGAAGTACTACATGTAGAAAGTAATGTAAGAGCTGGACTGCAAAAATATAAGCAGGTCCGGTTCCCATAGTCATAGCTTTTCCTTTTTCCTATGTAAAATTTCTAGGACCGTACTCTTTTCCTCACAAAAAGGACTCCACATCGGAGGTGAGGTTTTTAACGAGGCGGACCCTTTGTAATAACTCTCCAAATGAATAAAGAGTTAATTTCCTCAAATTACTTGTCCTGGGTTGAAGCAACCATGTGTTGCGAAAATCGACCACCGCCCCTCAGGGGCTACTTATGTTTAAGTCAGCAAAATTTATATTCCTAGAAAACTTTGCATACTTATCCAAAATGCGCTACAAGCACTCAAACGTCAAGGGGCTATCGACCCAAAGGAGCTTTGAAGCCAAAAGAACCTTCGGCAAAAATAAAAATAAAAATGTGCAACAAGCACTCAAACGCCAAGGGGCTATCGACCCAAAGGAGCTTCAAAGCCAAAAGAACCTTCGGCAAAAATAAAAATAAAAATGTGCAACAAGCACTCAAACGCCAAGGGGTTATCGACCCAAAGGAGCTTCAAAGCCAAAAGAACCTTCGGCAAAAATAAAAACAAAAGCGTGCAACAAGCACTCAAATGCCAAGGGGCTATCGACCCAAAGGGGCTTCAAAGCCAAAAGAACCTTCGGCAAAAATAAAAATAAAAATATGCAACAAGCACTCAAACGCCAAGGGGCTATCGACCCAAAGGGGCTTCGAATCCAAAAGAACCTTCGGCAAAAATAAAAACAAAAATGTGCAACAAGCACTCGAGCGCCATGGGGCTATCGACCCTAAGGGGCTTCGAAGCCAAAGAACCTTCGGCAAAAATAAAAAGAAAAATGCGCAACAAGCATTCCAACGCCCAGAACAACAAGCAAACAAAACCTTCGATGGACGAAGGAAAAATCTCAATCGCCGAGTCACAAAGACTTAGGGGGGAGACGTTTTCTCAAAAAGCAAAAGAAAAAAGTCTTCATGACTCGAAGCTTCCTGGCGTTGTCCAGGGGCTTCGAAGCCACGAAACCTTTGATGGACGAAGGAAAAACCTCAACTGCCGAGTCACAAAGACTAGGGGGGGAGACGTTTTCTCAAAAATCAAAAGAAAAAAGTCTTCACGACTCGAAGCTTCCTGGCATTGCCAAGGGGCTTCGAAGCCACGAAACCTTCGATGAACGAAGGAAAAATCTCAACCGCCGAGTCACAAAGACTAAATGAGGCAGACGTTTTCTCAAAAAGCAAAAGAAAAAAGCCTTCATGACTCAAAGCTTCCGGGCATTGCCTAGGGGCTTCGAAGCCACGAAACCTTCGATGGACGAAGGAAAAATCTCAATCTCCGAGTCACAAAGACTAAGAGGGGGAGACGTTTTCTCTAGGAAAAGCAAAAGAAAAAAGTCTTCCTAACTCGAAGCTACCTAACGATGCCTAGAGGCCTCGAAGCCAAACATCCTTCGCAATGCCAAAACTACAGGAGACATTTTCTCGAAAACACAAGTACGAAGCGTCGTCAAAATCGCAACCATAATAGGAGATGTTTTCTCCAAATCGCAAGTGTATAAGCACCAACATGAGTCATCATCAAGAATCACACATGGGGATATTTACAGCTACACGAAATCGCCAAAGCCCCGATGGGCAAAAACACAGTCAAACAAAGTTCATGTCACAATGCGATCAAAGGATCGTCCTTAATCGCAATCAAAAATTCAGCGACACTAGCTCCTAGATGGATAAAGTTGTATCGTTCCCAAGCACTCCTAGGCACGATGAAACCCTCGCATCCGATGTTCATAGGGGCCACATCAAACACAGGCCTCGCAACCACGAGTGCCTGCCCAAAAACAGTAGGAATATTACATTCTCAGAATGTTCCTCCCTTCACGAGACAAATTCAAAAAATTGGCTTCTCCGCCAGACACGTGATCTACACCTCTAGATCATCTTCGCCAGCTGCTCCCGCCCCGGAGGTCCCCGCACCTTCGGTGCCATCCAAAGCACTCGCCACTTCAGCTTCCATAGCCTTAGTCTGAAAAAACTAGGTTGACGAAAAGTACAAGCAAAGCAGAAAAAGAAATAAGCTTTCCGAAGCTTACCGCCTCTAGACGACTGCGAGCGATATCTCGCATGATTTCTCGACTAGTCAACTTCCAAAACCTTCAAACAAAAGACTTCTTCACAGCCTGGACATTCTCGATATTCTGGCTCAGCTCCGAGTGCGAGGGATACGCAAAATCCTTAGAGCTCAGCTTGCCTAGATCTTCACATCCTTCACGATCGAGAATAGCAAGAATACTCTCACAACAAGAATACTCTCACAGGACTCTCACAGAACTTCGGTCAGAGCAGTAAACTTGCTGAGGATCCAGTTCAACAGACCAGCAACACCACCCTCAGGGTCCTCTGGAAGAAGTGATGGCTCCGCGCCGAAGGCAGCCAACGCCTTTTTGTACTCCTCGTGAATCAACCGGCCTTGAGCCAACATTTCTCGAATAACTTCGTCCATCTCCTTCCGATCTTCAACAGCCTCTTCATTCAATTTCTTGATAACCTCTTCCTTACGGGTAGCTTCGGCTTTCAACTCTTGCACTTCACGTTGAAGGCAACCGATCTTAGTAGCATCCTCCGCCACAGTCAACCGAAGGTTTTCCAAAACACCCTCATTATCAGCAGCAGTAGCGCGCAATTTTTCAACAAGCTTCTCTAATCTTCCAGCTTTTGCCTCCAGCTCTTCGATTTGTGCAGCCTGCAAAAGCGCGACAGTTCTCCAGAACCTTTTTTTCCTCCTTTACCTTCTGGTTTTCTACTGTCAACCGGAGGGTCTCACCAGACCATTTCAACATTAAATCATTACTTTGCTTAATCTTCTCCGCAAGGGCCTTTTTAGCCATCAGTGACTAGACAAAAACTAAAATCAGCTTCAACAACAATTAGGAGAACTCGAAGGTCGAGAAATAAAAATGTCTCACCTTCAAGCTCAGAAGCGCAGAAATGCGGCCAAGCTCTTCGGTGCCATGTGCATCAAGACTCTTCCCAAACTATGCAACAACAAATCTCAGAAACAACTCGCAAGGCCAATAAAGCAAACGCAATGTAAGAGCACTCACCTTCGAAGTTGAAAAACTCAGACTCGGCAGGACCTCCGGCCTGGGTCAAAGCTCTAGCCTCTGCATCCCCCTCGGCCCTCGACGGACCTCCGATGAGGTAGCCGAGCTCGTTCATCATTTTTGCCACCTGTACTTTAAGTAGATAACGGATAAATGGTTCATAAGGGTCATCGTCAGGACCCTCGTACGGAAGACGAGAAACAATCAACGATTTACCTAACTCGGAGAATCTTCCAAAAGCTCCCTCCCCCTCCGAAGCAACACCAGGCTGCACGCCTTTCCCAATGGTCTCCAGAGCCGCGAAGGAAGCGAACCGCACCGCTGAGGGAGAAGAACTCTTCGACTCCAGACGCCCCTCACACCCGTGAGAAGTTTGGAGCGCCGGATTCTCTGAAAAAACCTCCGGCGCCACCTCAGCTGGAACCCTCAGCGCCTCATCCGCCGAAACCCTCGCCACCACCTTCGGTGAAACCCTCGGAGTTTCTTCATCACTATGTTCATCAATCAAGCTAATCGAACGCTTGACTTTCGGCCCCTGGTGCAGATCTATAATCACAACACCAACACTATCAAGGCTTGCACGAAGAGACCCAAACTGGTCTAAATAAATGTCTACAGATTAACCCCTACCACCAAGGCTCCTAGGCGCTCTAAGCTCAGTCGCCCTTAATGCCTTCATGAAGTTTGGGCTCCCCATGTCAGCTTCGGCAACGTGAAACGAATACTTACTTGAGTCCGCAGCCTTTCTCTTCAGCGCTTCCGCTCGACCAGCCACAACCTTCGAGGTTGGTTGGCACGGAGGTTTGCCAAGAACAATCTGCGATGAAGGTTTGGAAACCTTGGACACAGACTTCCCTTTCTTGCTCGTTGGCTCAACAATGGAAGAGTTGCCGGACCCTCGGCCCCTCTTCGTAGGCTCAGGGGGAACTGCTCGGTTCTCGTACTTCACCCCCATCTCAAACAAGCTTTGGCTGATCCTGCTCTGATGAGGGCAACACTCAACAAAAGCCTTGTGCTCTTTATCATTGTAAAAACCGAGCAAATTATTAGCCTCGCGCTCCAACTCAAAAACAATCATCTCATCACTCCCCTCAGACGGCCTTCGCAGCCCAAACTGGGGGCAAGGAATACCTCTCTCCAAAGAGCCAAACTTGACCTTGGCGAAAGACGCTGCCGACCAGTCCGAAGTCAACTGCAGAACCTTCACCGCCAAATACTCCTCAACCAAATCGCGACCACCAATCGACATTGCGGCCTGTCTGAAAGCAACCTCACACTCCGCAAAACCGGGCAATAGCCTATCGAACGAAGCCTAGTTCTAGTGGTCAAACGCCTCAACCTTCGAAGAAAGAGGAAAAGTCCCTCCCGAGCCATCAACACCAGCAAACTCGATCTTCGCATAAAACCAATACTGGGCCCAATCATCATCCCACTTGTTCTTTTGACTAAAAGAAATCTCGACTCGATCGAGACGTAGAGCCTTGCTGCTTCGCCTAGGAACGAAGGTACAACAACCGATCTGTGCGCTGTAGACCTCATCATCACCTTCAAAAGCTACCTTCCTCCCCTGAGGATGCAACTCGTAAAAGCGGCAGAAAGTGTCAACAGACACTGGCGCTTCAAATGTCTTCACAGCCCAAAAACTTCGACAACTGAATGATGGCGTTGGTAGTCAGATGATGCATCTTCACGTTGAATCTAGCTAGAATCTCCAGAAACTTCGCGTCAAGAGGGAAGCGGAGTCCAGCTATGAAGAAGTCCTTAAACACCACACACTCCCCCTCCGGAGGGTCAGGAGTATCCTCATCCTGCGGAGGACGGCACTCACCGGCCTTGAAAAACCCTTTGCTGATGTAGTAATCAATCAGTCGCTGAGTAACCTTCGAAGAGCCAAACTTAAGAGTAGGCTCTGGCTTGTCGCGGGCCATAAGTTCGGACGGGCTGGCTTGCACGTCAGAGATGTCTTCCTCGTGACTGACTCGTTGATGCGAACCTTCGGCAAAAGCAGCTTCTCCCGAAGTATCAATGGGCTTGGCGATCAACTTGACTTGGGCCATCCCTATAAAACAAGAATAAGCCACCAAGCCAAGCCTCACAAAAAATAAAGCAGATATGCCAAGAAACTTACAAAGAACAAAGGCTCCAAGTTGAAACCTCTCCAAAACCTTATCCGCTAAGGAAAGCTCGAAGGCAAGAAACCCTAGTGAAAGGAGGCGAAGGTTGCAAGCGGCTAAAGGCGTGAAAGCGACCCGGGCACCCCGCACCCCCTTATATAGGGGGGTAAAGGGAACAGTAAACCCGACGGTAAAATCGAGAAGAATACCAACAGTCACCCAGTCAGAAGCTGACACGTAACTCTCGACTCGCTCCGTCCTCCGGCGATCGGGAGACGTTTTCACGGAGGGTGTTCAATACTTGGACATCGAGGATTCGGACCGTCGGAGTCAGAACTCGCCCGCGAGGGGCTACTGTTGGGGATTGCACCCTCGGAAGGACGCGACTCGCGAGGGTCGCGCAATAATAGCCACAGCGCCCATGAAAAGGAAGCGACCAAAAACAACTCCGAAGGTCTGTCTAACCTTCGGGGACCTTCGGGTAAGGTCCACTGAAAGACGGTAAGAAATTGTTGAGACCAGGAAGCGAAGACCCAACATAACTCTCGAAGGTATGAAGAATAGCCGAAGGTTGCGAGAAGACCCGAAGGTTCCATGAAGCGCCCGAAGGTACCATGAAGGCCGAAGGTTTGGAGGGCCCGAAGGTGGAGAACTAACCTCTGGGAGCACGAGAAGGGCGTGATCCCACGCCCAAGGTCACGACGAACACGCCTAGCCTGTAAAAAGCTCGGAAACCCCGAATATTCGGGGCGAGCAATGGTATTTGTGTAAACATGTAACGGAGGAGGGGGGTATAAATACCCCCAACTTTTACTGTAATCGGGTTGATTTTTTGATAATTAAAAGTGCATATTGTTGTCCCATTTCGTGTCCTTTTCCCCTCGCACTTTCGCTATCACTATTTCTGTTTGGGGTTCAAGCTTTCCGAACCCCAACACTTCGTGTAAAAGGGTCAACCCAGAGGTGCTATGTTTGGAACAACCAGGATTATAAGCTGCCCCTCACGCCCCTAAACTTCCAAGGTGGTACTAAACCACCACATTACAACCATAATTGGGCCACATGGGCCAACTACTACTAAGAGATATTGGGCTGGGGTATTACATTCACCCCATCTTAAGGCGTCATTTTAAGGGTTGACGCCCTCGGCAGCTCACCATAAACGCAGCAGACTCCCAGAACCATCCCTCAGTACACAGCCATGCCGCAGGTCTAGCCACACGCACACATGCAGCGAGGGTTCATGCTCTGATACCATCTATAACACCCTGCTCCAAAATCTGCTTACGGCCCAGGTCCTCACGTGGAGCGAGCCCGCATACGCATAGCACCTCTTTTACACTTTCGGCCTCGCTTCGTGTAAAATGGTCAACCCGGAGGTGCTATGTTTGGAACAATCAGGATTATAAGCTGGCCGTCACCCTCCTAAACTTCCAAGGTGGTACTAAACCACCACACTACAACCACAATTGGACCACATGTGCCAACTACTACTAAGGGATATTGGGATGGGGTATTACAACGGATGTTGGCACCTAACTATCTTAGCCCAACCGGTCGACACCCAACTAGCTCATTACTAAGTTCAGATCCGTGTGCTAGGACAAGCCTGACGTCAACACCGCACCACTAGTCAAGGTTTGTTTGTTTGTATTTTTTTCAACAAATTTATAGGCTAATGTCTACAAGAATTTGAGTTGAGACTTGACTCATACGTGTACGTGTTTTTTGAGATCTTCAGGTTTGTGTTGATGGATATATATGCTTTGTTCTTTTTTAGTTTTAAGTTATTAGTGGAAGTGTTCAGAACTTCAATATGGTTTAGTTCAAAATTGAGAAATTAGTATTTTTCAAAACTTCAGTGAATGAGTTCAAAGTTTGAACATGGATATTGATGGAGGGAGTATATACTACATATATATAGAAGAAGCTTGTGGCAGTGTCTTAGCCTGGTGCACAGGCACCAGGGTAAAACCAAATTTTACCACTAAATTTACTAATATTTACCATAAGAAAAATTTGTTTGGTGCACCACCTCAACTTTTATATTAGTTTCGCTCCGGTGGTAGGAGGTTGGAATACATTTCAAAGACAAACAAAAGGCACACATGGACATGGTACATGAAGCAGGGATCGCTCGGTGCTCCACAGCTCCACGTCGGTCAACCCGCCTGGTGCTGCAGAGATCGAACACACAGTGACAGCAACGTCCAGCGCGCGTCCAGGTGCAATGAACCTACCACGCCACACCACCATAAAAGGCAAAAGCGCAGGCAAGGCACTTGCCATTTCCCATTCGCCCAACAAGAAAACGTCCTCCGAAGACTCAGGCTCCAAAAACACGTAGCACTAAACAATGCTAATGCGAGGTGACATGGATCGGGAGATCCGCGAGTAATTAAGCCTGATTGGAGCCTAACCCTGGACCCAAAGCGGGTCCTCCACGCCGCTAATTAATTTACAACGATAACAAACACTGGGCATCTTAGCTTCCTCCTCCTCCTCGTCGTCGTCGTCTCTGCAAAAGCATGAGGTTCAACCAAGGATTGGGTAGAAAAGACGCCGACGTCCGAATCCTACAAGGACAACATTATTTGTTTTGTTTTGTCGTGGTGACAAGAATAGTACATGTGACCACGACATGGGTTTCGAATGATTTGAAGGGTTATTAGCTTAATCAATGTTAGGCAAGGACAAATTGTTGCTTAGGCGATCCGGGTAACAACGGTGATAGGCGCGACACTAATTAATTCCATCGCTCCTCGTTGGGTGCTTTCTTTACTATGTTGAGACCAAGGGAAACTTTGTTTCTCTGTAATTATTTTTGAACTTTTGGTCCATATCATTTTTCATCTTCGCAACTGCGGTGTCTATGTATCGTCCGCAATCAACCCATCGGTGTCACCATTCATAAGACAAACGTTTATCCGAGATTATCGTTCCTTGATTCCAACAAAAGTTATCTGTATATTTGTTACCTTTTTTCTCTAATTTAAAAAAAATCCACTTCTTTAATTTAATGAAACATATAACAACATGAGTTACTTATTTTTGCAATCGCGTCGCTCTTGGATGGCCTATGAGATTTTTTCCATTTTATCTAACGAAGGAAAAACAATCATACCTGCCAACACAAGATATTGTGGTAATCTATCACCCTAGACTTGTTGTTATATTCTTTATATATGTTTGAGATCTATTGTTATGTTACTCCATCTGCTTTTTTGTGTCACATTAGATTTATCTTAAATTAAACTTGTCCAACTTTGATTAAATTTATAGATAAATATAATAACATCTACACTACCAAATTTATTTCATTGAATCAATTATAGACAAATCCAATCTGATATAAGAAAAACGGATGGAGTATATGAGTAGCTTGTAGCGATAGGTTGAAGTGCATGTTCTTGTATTTATAGAAGTACTTCCTCCGTTTTAAATTATTAGTCGTTTTAACTTTTCTGAATGCATAGTTTTATTTTTAGAAATAGACGTATAGTTTTTGCTATGCACAAAATTGATATATTTAGAAAAGCTAAAATAACTAATAATTTGAATATCTGGAGTAAGTGCTTATATCGGTAAGCGTTAAGAACGCTTTATTTATTTAAAAAACTTTGAGGCGCCTTCCGAAAGTAAAATACAGACCCTGACGATGCTATTGGACGCAAGTTGGAAGCGGTGATGCTACGCGGAAGGAGCTCCAAGAGGTCACGGAGCAGGAGATCACCGTCGGAGGCGGTCGACACGTCAGCTCCGGGCCCGCACCGCAAACCAAAGGCACCAGGAAAGCGACCCGGACCCGGCCGCCGCGACCATCCATCGCTCGCCTCGGCGTGCGGGCCCCACCTCCCACACTCCCAGGGCGCTGGTGCGGGTCGCGTCACCCGTGACGAGCCGCGCGCGTCCCCGCCGTCTCGCCCGCGTGGCGTGGACGCGGCTGACGTGCGGGACGTGGTGGGTGCTGGTCCCACGCGTCGGTGGGTGGGTGCGGAGAGGTGGGCGGTGCGGGGGAGAGGCGGGCGCGCACTGCACAGGCGGCCACGGTTTCTTCTGGGCGGCTTCGTGCCTTCGTTTGTTTTTAGATCGATTTCGCAGAAAAGTTCCCTACCGATTCCGTATTTACAAAATGACCATCGCATATTTTCTTTGGTTTCCCCAAAAGCAAAGGCTTATAGCTCATGTTTTCGATGTATTTTTAGATTTTAATATCATTTCTTGTTTGAGATCAATATTGCCCAACCAAATATGTCCTATGGTCAGAAAAATTATTAATATATTGTACCTTAGTTAACAACATAACAAATATTAAATTGCTTTTAGATCGTGGTAATTACACTTTGTTTGATTTTCCTTCCTGGCCATGCACACGCCGTAAGTCCAGCCATCCAGCAAGTTTAGTGGATAAATTGTCTGGTAGAAGTTTGCGAGCTACATTGATAAAATGAACAAAAACTTGTTTGCGACTTTAGCGTGCCTAAAATGTGGACATGGACTTAACAGTGGTCTAAGTGCGGCGGCACGTCCAAGTAGCAGCAGGGCGCGCTGTGGATACAAACCAAACACGCCCTTAGTCCAATAGACCTTGGACGTGCTCTTTTGCTACTTATGTCCTCCGCTCTCTCTTCATGTTCTTGTTACTTTTATTACATCAATCAGTACATTAGTTTATGGCTAGGAGGATCCCTGCATGCATTGTCTTGCTCAAAGGCTGATGTCAAATAGCATTACAACCGATTGCTTCCTCTCGATGTCTTCAACACCTATATCAGGAGACCAGGCATTGAAGTTATCCTACTTTATTTTTCTTTGCACGGAGCAAGATATCAAGTCTCTAAATCCTAGTCGAATCAATTAATGATGAGTGACTTGAATTTGCCCCGGGGAGAATTAGAAAATAGATAGCACATGACACTGTGACTTTGATAAAAGTTAGCAAACATTGAGCCGTGTCGTACTCTTACCTTCCCTAGATTTCTAACAACAGTTGTTTTTACAATTACCTCATTTTCCTTTTACTTCTCTTATATTGTTTGGCATCCATAACATATTATTTCCAAGAGAAAGCTTCTTTGGAATGGTGCAATGTGCAATTGAAACTACCACGGGGTCTTTCCTGCTAAAACCCTAACAAACTTGGCATCACGCGGCCCAACCAAGGGTATGACGAAACGAAAAGTGACTTTTCCGTTGTAGCCCCCGCTCGAATACCGAAATTGCCCCCCCCACCCCGACCCCGACCGGCAGGCCTCAGCATCCCCCGTTCTGTGCCCCGCTCTGCTCCATTTCTCCCCGTCCCTCCTGTGTCGCATCGCATCACCACCGCCTCTCGCTTTCCTCTGCCTCCCTCCCTCCTGCGTCCCCGAGGCGCGGGCGACGGCGACGACGCGAACCCCCCCGCCGCCTAGGTATCTCCCACCCTCCCCTTCTTCCCCCTCCCCCAACCTCGGTGCGCGCGCCGCCCCTCGGCCGGCGTCGTCGTATTTTACCGACGATTTCGTTTTCGCTCTCGTTTCTTTCGTTGCCCCCCAGCGAGGTTCGCGCGGAAATTTCTCGCTGCTGTCCCGGCGATTACTCCGGTGCTTGCTTTACGATATTTAATTAATTGCGATTCCCTGTCGCAGGGTGGGTGATGCTGTTGGTATTTAAGTTCGCGGTGGGCAGCACGTTAATCCTTCCCAGCTCCGGCGCAGTGATCCGGAGAGGTGCAAGGTGGAAGGTTGGTATGGCGTTCTAGCTCTTTTGTCTTCGTAGTCAGCCCACCCTTCGTTTCGTTTGTCGGCGGTGCTTGCTGTTACTGAATTCGTATGGCCCCTGAAGAATCTGCGAGATTCGTTCAGTTTTTTTTTTAAGCTCGACCCGTGTACTTGCTGTTGATGAGGCGCGCTCGGAACTGGATAGCTTTTAGTGGAGATGTGTTGAGCTGCGTCTTGCCGCTACGCTGTTCTTATATCTGGGGACCGTACCGGGGCAGACCTTTCGTGGTGTCTGGGCGTAGGTGAGACCGTGAGATGAGAGAAGCATGAGTCGAGCTGAGCTTCTCTCTGATTTTGTGGGTTCATATAAGCACTGAGTAGATATTATCAATCCGTTATCTAGTGAAATCATATTCTGTCACAACCTTGAATCAGAGTGTGCCGCTGAATTGTGAATTGCCATCTAGTGTTTAATAAAATGTATGGAGAAGAAGGTATAGAATAAATATCCTTTACAATGTTTGTGCTTGATAAAAACAAAACTAATGACTTAGAAAGTAACAGCTGTGAAAAGTATATTTGCAAGAAGAAGGTATATTTGGTCAGTTTGGGGCCCTAGTTGGATCAGTCAGAGCCTAGGTATATGATATCGCTTATACATTTTCTACAATCGCAGTCGTAACTAAAATTTCGCACATTGATATAGTCCTCGTTTTTTTATTCCAAAGGCTGTTTTTTATTTTTTCTTTCTTTACAAATTCTATGGCATAAAAGGCTGATTCCTTTGGCTGTTCCTATCCCGTGAATCTTCTGGCTCCCTCTCTCATAGTTTACAGTTTTTAGAATATTCTTTCATCGTTGTGGCTTTTGCTCATGAAAGGCATGTGAGGGTGTCGTGTAGACATTAGAATTTATCTTGATAGTTTTATCTTGTTAATTGGAACCAAATTCCATTTTGCTTGTTGAGATTGAGAGGAATCTTGAATATTCTTCCTCTACATTAGTATGGTCCCTGTCTAAAAAAAATAACGCAGTCCTACGACCCATTGAAGATATATGCTGGTTCTTTCCTTTTGTTGTGATCAAGACATGCTAATATTCTTGTTCCTGATATAAAGTTGCAGACTGGCATGCATGATGAGATTTTGGCTTCTGGATTCGTTTTTGCAGGCACAGTTGCTGAGCATTTGGGCAGTCAGCTATAAGCATATCTGGCCTACTTGTTTGATTCTTACTGGTAAGGCCCATAAGCTTCAAATTGTGCCACTGAATATTCTTATAGCAAAACTTGGTCCAGTCCTGAGTATATTCTGTGCAATTGTACAGTGCCTGTAGGCTCTGTCTTGTCCTGTAATCGTTTCAAAGTTCACACTAGCAGCGACTCAACTCCCAGCAATATGGCTTCATATGGAACAGTTTACGATACAGTTAGAACTTGGTTGTTGAACTTTCTGGATTTCTTTATCATTACATTGCATGTTGTTATTTTTATTTTCAATTGTTAAACTGTTTCAGCCACACTGGGTGGACACTCACCAAACGCTCCCTACTACTTAGGACATTTAGGGTTTTAGTTACTAAGTAGCATTGCCAAATTACTTTAGTTAATTTGTTGATACTGTTTCAAAAAGTCTGGACAAAAGTAAGGGAACAGAGATGGAGTTGGGAGATTTTTAAGTTTTAATCCATCGTCACTTGATGATAAAGACATCAAATCCCTACCTTATATAGGGGTACTATGTGAAAACCCCCCAAAAGATATTACAGTGCTAGATTGGAATACAGCAGAATGAAATAACTAGAAATGGAACTAATCATTCCTAACTCTTCTTCTCTGTATAGTAGATACTGTTTCTGGTACTGTGTAATTGCTGCTGCCTCACACTGCCTTACACTCCTGTAGTTGAGATATACTTAAGTGAAGAGTGTTGTTGAATCCTTAGAGGAGATATTATATGAGGGCATTGCTGGATGATTTAAACGAAAATGGTCCTGCTATCATGCCTCAATGCCTTATTATAGAGATAGAGTGCTACACAACTTGAACTAAGTTAACAAGTTAGCTAGCCTGTTTCACTTTCTGTTTGTTTCTGTTATGCTATTTTGTTAGCCAAGCCACTGTTGTGTCATTCACTTATGTGATATGTTACCAGACACTGGTGTCTTCATCCTCTCTGGGCACGATTAGAATTCCTCAATCTTGTTAATGTTGGCTATGTAGTATGACTTCCATCCTGGCCTTTTATTGCTGAATTCTGGTTGAGCAGTAAATGTAAGATTGTGTTTTCATATGTAAGACTTTCTCCCCTTTAATCATGTCAATGGCATATATGAAGAGTCAGCATTAATCATCGGTATGGACTAATGCCATAAAAAACTAATGCCATAAAAAACTATGATTGTTCTGTATTCTTTTGCAGTCTTTATATATTAATTTTCTGTCTTCATAATTATTTTAACTCACAAGAACTTATCTCACCTGTGTCTTGTTCACTGCTTGCAGAACTTTTGTCACTTGGTTGGATGAAAGTGTTTGTTGGATATTCACGGGTCTAAACTGTCACCTCTTCGTGATTAAGTAGCATCATTTCACATACAGCACTGGGAAATGGATCGTAGAGATACTTCAGGGTTTGTTAGTGGAGGATGCGAAGATGTTGAGGCCTGCTATTTACTCTAGGTTTTCTAACTTCGTAGCTTTGTTGACAATTATTTAACCCGGAAGTGAGGCCAGCTGGTACTTTCTTATAAGTTTGGTGGACTCTAGGAGCAATGGAACCCAGACATGGGCATTCAGCATTCACCATAAGTTTCTCGAATTCAAATGGCTTTATGAATCAGCGTACTATCGTTCCAGCAGCCAGTCATCCAGCAGCTGGTTCTAGCCAACCTGATGTGCTTGCTACGAGAGGTTACAAGAGAAAGTTGACTGAATTGGCTCTAGGTCGGGGTGACTCATCAAGCTCAGATAGCAGCAGGCAGAGCATGGGTACTGGCTGCACTGTTTCTTCTGCCAGGGGAAGTGACGATGGCTCGTGTATGGACTATGACATAAATTTCCAGTTATCTCTTGGTAATGAGGGTACTTCCAAGCTGCATAAACAGGCTTGTGATTCTAGGAGGGCTTTTGAGAAGTCTGGTTTGGATCTTAAGTTATCTTTGGCACCATCTCAATCTGGGGTAACTGATGCAGGCCTGATTAGAACCACTGCACTTCAGGACACATTTGTGCATCCACATATTATGGCTTCAGTGCCAACAGTTGATGAAGGATCTACATCTGCTCGACGTCCATATGGAGGCATGGTGCTTTCTTTTCTTAATCAGGCTGAACAATTGGCAGGGTTTTCTCTGAGCCAAGCATTTCCAGTGAGCTCTAATCAGGTTCAAGGTCCAGCTCCTCCAACACCAACAGTGGTCCAACAGCCGAAAAGTCCAGCAGCCAGTTCTTCCGGGTTTGTCCATTCACAGCAGCGCATCAGTAGCACAAAGGTTTGTTCATACCCAGGATGTGTAAAAGGAGCCAGAGGTTCATCAGGGCGATGCATTGCCCACGGTGGGGGTAGAAGGTGCCAAAAGGAAGGCTGCAACAAAGGAGCAGAGGGCAAGACTATTTTTTGTAAAGCTCATGGAGGGGGCAGGCGCTGTGACCATCTTGGATGCACCAAGAGTGCTGAAGGCCGTACTGATTACTGCATAGCCCATGGCGGTGGCCGGCGTTGCAGTCATGAAGGATGCAAAAGAGCAGCACGAGGGAAATCCGGCCGCTGTATCAAGCATGGTGGCGGGAAGAGGTGCCAAAAGCCAAACTGCACAAAGAGCGCTGAAGGGCGGTCAGGCATGTGCATCGCTCACGGAGGTGGTTGCCGCTGTCAGCATACTGGTTGTGGCAAGGGAGCTCAGGGCAGCACTAATTTCTGCAAAGCTCACGGTGGTGGCAAGAGATGCACACATCCCAATTGTCCCAAGGGAGCAGAGGGGAGCACACCATTCTGCAAGGGTCATGGTGGCGGCAAACGCTGTTCAGCTGAAGGTTGCACGAAGAGCGTGCATGGCGGGACCCCATTCTGTGTCGCGCATGGAGGAGGCAAGCGGTGCGTGGTAGAAGGGTGCAAGAAGAGTGCAAGAGGCCGCACCGACCGATGTGTTGGTCACGGTGGGGGTAAGCGATGCCAGTTCACCGGCTGTGGGAAGAGTGCGCAGGGAAGCACTGATTTCTGCAAGGCCCATGGTGGAGGCAGGCGCTGCTTGTGGGGGCATCCGGGTTCAGACCTTGGATCTGGTGGCACTCCTTGTGACCGCCTTGGAAGAGGCAAAAAGGGCCTGTGCGATCATCACAACCCGCTGGTGAACGACAACAGCATCCATGGGGGTGTATCATTTGGGGCTTTCAGTATCGTCAGCGACGCCCTTTCTCACGGAGCTAGTCCTCCAAGCACTGGAACAAGCATGCACAGCTTCTTCATGCATCCAGCAGAGGCTCCTCGCCGTGCACCAGCCTCAGCCCATGAGGGCCGCGTGCATGGTGGTAACTTTATGCCCATGCTTGGTGGTGTGAGCCTAGAGAAGAAACCCACCAACAACGCTGATGCTAGCACCTCCGCAGCTCCAAACTGGAAATCTGCAGGTGACATGGAAAAGCCTAGCAGCTCTGCACGGCGCAGCTGGCTGTAATGCCAGAGTTCGCCGCCAGCCCTCCCATCCTGGTTTGCTCCGTCATTTCATCTGGAAAGCATCTCCCATGTCCTCTGGTGTCAATTCTATGTATGGTGTGATTATGTGAACTGTCTGTGTTGTGATAATTGGTCAGGAACTCAGGACTGCTTTGCTGATCGTTTCCCTGGTTGTGTGTGCTTTGTAAGTGGTGTGGTCGTGTGTGCTCTGTAATAGTCGTGTTGTATGAATTGTGCAAAGGAACCCCTCATCATGATATAAAAAAATAAAGAAAGGGGGTTGCGTTAATATAAGCTAAGTGTGAATTATATGTTCTCCTTTCAAGAACCGTTGTGCTTTCTGTCCATTTGTTTATGATTGGGAACGCACAAGATTAGTCTTGTGGGTGGTTCCTCTGTTGATTCATCTTTGGGAAGTAGTGTGTGATTTTGCATGTTTGTTCCTGTAGGAGTAATATGTTTGGATCGTGCTTGTCAGAAAATAATTGGTTTTAGGGGCTCAATCAAGAGCGTTTCCTGTTTATTTTGAGGGAGCATGTTTGTAACACCTTAGCATGCTAATCATGCTCTCCCAAAAAACAAAAGAAAAAAGAGAGAAAAGCATGCCAATCATGTTCCAAGAAGATGAACCTGACGATTTTGAATTTTCAGAACCAAAGCGTCTCTGCTTCATTCACCGCTTGCATGCAAAGCTTTGTCTCAGCCTATCGATCAAGATGGGCATATTGGCTCAATGGCAGAAACCTGAATGAATCATTCTATCTGAAACCAGTGTTAGGAATTAGGATGGTTGAACATACCTGATCCTTGTGGTAGTAGGGCACCAAACTGCAAGACGAGCACGCCTCTTGATTTGATCCGTGAACGCGACCGCAGTGACATGTCAATCTGCGCAGCATGCTTCTGCTAACTTTGCTCGCCACGTCCACACCAACAGCTAGGTGCTAGGATCCCACCGCTATCAATCAGAAGCCAGGCGTCCAGAAGCACTGAAGCACATAATAAACTGTCTGAATCTGAATGATTCTTGGGGATAAAAATGAAGGCAAATAAGCCATACTCGCCACTGAAACAGGATTTACATTCTGAACTGGAGGGGATCTTCTGAATCGTCAGTGAATTTGTGAATGCATAAGCAGCAGGTCTGTCGTGTGTTTCTTTTCGACACAGATTTGAGGTGATTTCTCTAGAAACCACGCAGAGAGTTGGTCGAACTTGATTGGCGACAAACTGCTAGCCTAAGCCGATGCTGCAAGAGCATTCTGGATGTTCTCTGGAACCAACGAGGCTCCTGTTGTGCCTTCATGTTCTGCAGCAAACAACGACTGAACGTCATTTGTAAACACGTGAAGCACAGGTGACCAAACAACTGAACATCATTTGTGACCAAACAACTGGCCAATTCTAGAATCTCAATGCTAGAAAACAGGTAAACAGCAGCTGTGATATTTTAGTAATTTTACATATATGTTAACAAAGAAAAAAGGCTTGACTAACCATATTAGGTCGAATAATCATCACATGTAGTATTCTGTGAGAGAAAATAAGCCGAAATAAGCTGAAAGAAGCCAAAAACAGACAAGCCGAACAAAGCGATATGCAGCACTTCATATGACATGCGAATAGCAGTCACAATTACTACCACGGCAACGTCTTTCCACACATAGCTGTACACGGATGATAGCGCATATGCTGGCAGGAACACATGCTACTGAATTTGCCGATTGGGTGCACGCGAGATGAACGGGAGATCGGCGAACTTATTTCATCACGATGATGATTCCGCAGGAAATTCGATCACGGGACGACGACGAACAAGTTCATACTCACTCACTCCTATGGGAATCGATCGGGGGAGAAATAGAATCTCCATCCGTGCTTCGACTATCCGGGACGGTGCCAACAACAACAATGCGCGATCGCCGATCAGTACTGGTCGGGCCAGAGGAAGGCGCCCATGGCGAACTCCCGCTTGGCGCGGAGGTCGCCGGCGACGGGGAGGCCGTACTCGCCGAGCAGGCAGTCCACGCGCCACTCCGGCATCGCCTCGTAGTCCGCCCTCTTGTACCGCGGGTAGTGCAGCGGCATCCGGAAGAACCCACCGCCGCGCCGCAGCTGCTGCTGCCGCCCGCCTGCTGCTGCTCGCCGGCGGCCGGCGGCGAGGGCTTGCCAGCCTTGGGCTGCTGCTGCTGCTGCAGGGTCACCACGCTAGGTCCCAGGGAGCCCATGCTTCTTGGCAGCAGGAGCTGCTGGCCTGCAGGGGTTGGCTCGGGTGCTACGATTGCTGGGGTTTTGTAGTTTGCTTCCTCCGAATTGGCTGGTGGTTTGTTGCAACTCGCAAGAGGTTGTTCGTCTGTCCCGGGGTATCTATAGAGGTAGGGTTCTTTTAAAAAAATTTATAGAGGTAGGGTTCTGATGGAAAAAACCCAGATCCTACGGTTAGGTCTGACAGGATTTTATTTTTCTCCCTTCCCGTTCAAAATTATAGCAGTGCTCCTGCTGTTTTTTTTCAAAAAAAAAGTTATTATAGCTAGTATTAAAATAGGTCCATCAACTACCGGTTTGAAATGTCACTCTATAATTTAATTTACAGATACAAGTGACATTTTAGCTAGGCTGCTTGTAGCCAAACAATCCAAAGGTCTCTTTTTAACAAACATGGAATCGAAGCGGACATGTGTTCAGAACCAAGAACATAAATACACGGACAATATAAATAATTAACTATTGTACAAGTTAAAAGATATAAAAGCAACTTTGTACTAATAGAACGATTTCTATGTTTGTTAAACGCATCTATCATGAAAATATATAGGTTTTCAATGAAAATTAGAGGTAGTGATTAAAATTCTGTTTTTATAGATGGTTTTCAACATCATGTCTATTATTCTTACCCGTGGGAACTAGCAGTCCCCAAATCATCTACAGGTGTACACAACCAACTATTTCTTACACTACTAGGGTACTTTGTTATAGCACCAATAGGATCTTCGGCGTGGAAATTTACTAATAATAATATCTGAAAGAAAACTTATTTCAAAGCTAGAAGATTTGACTTGAGAAAAATGCCAAGCGAGATACTATAAAGAAAAATGCCAAGCGAGATACTATAAACTAATTAGTTTGTCCTAAATAAACGTCGTATACTCAGAAAAAGTATTTGTGATCAGTGATAACATTACTATACATGCATACAATCAATTTTTTTTTGTTTTGTTGTTTTATTAATAAACAATGAATCAAAATGCTCTTGTGCATGTTTTGGATACTATGTGCGTGCATGTCGTGGACGACACACAGAGCAATCAAGTGAGCGCCAATAATAGACCCTGTTACTTCCGGAACACGAACGATTTGTGCAAACCATCATTGCGGCATCATATTGCTGCGGACGCCGCCCGCAAAAAAAAAAAATGCTGCAGACGCGTGCAGCCTCAGATGAAATACACGGGGTCCTCTGCATGATTGCCGAACGGTGGTGGTACGCTCGGTGGCGTGAGAGGAAACTAGGCGGCGTGTGTGATCTCGCATCGCGACGGCGGCTTCTCCTGCTCTCCCTCCCCACATTCCGACCGCCGCGTGGACTCACTCGTTCCCAATCATTCCAGTCCTGACCTATTATTAGCTCCCTGAAAATAACGCGATAGGATGCAATCTGAGACGCATACACCATCTTTACCAGCTCTGTCCCAAATTATTATCAATGAATCTGAAAAAATCAAAACGACTAATAACTTAATAACTTAGGACATTCCTCTTTTTGTAACGAGTAACAATTTTTACATTTCAGATGATGATTGTTGTAGCATACTATCAAAATCCAACTAGCGAAGAATAGATTAAAGGAATGAATTCCCGACCCTTCAATTAAATGGGAGGGAGGTATGTTTTGGTAATTATTACAAAAATTAAGAATACAAATTGGATAGGTATTCCGTTAGAGCGGCTTCCTTCATCAACTGAGCAACTTTTTATATTAAAAAAGGATGAGTAATCTGCTGGAGGTGATTGCAGCAACTCATGTGCATATCACTCGATCGATCTCGCAAGCAAGGTCAAGGAAATCCAGTCGTCTCGCCGTAACTCGTGGCACTTGCGCAAATCGTTCTCGTCGTCGTCGCTCGTTCATCAGCGGTCGGCGCGAACCCGTGATGATCGATTGGTGGTCGTTGAGTTTACGTGTTCGGTTGCCCTAGCAGGCTAGGCTAGATGTATGCCTAGATTGCGTGCAGCCTGAAACGCGTCAGCTTCGGCACTGAATTCTGATGATGCTCCTACCAGACGTGTCCTCCTCATTTCCAGGACATGTAGTCCTGCTCACGGCTCAAATTGCTTGCTTTTGACCAGCTGAATCCGTGCCTCCTAGATGCTAGTGCTACTCAGGCCTGCCTGCAAAGGATTAAATTCTCTTGATGTTGGTTTAGCAGCACTCCTGCATCTCGGCTTCAAGCTGACGGTTTCACCAACCTTTGTGCAAACTGGAGGCCCAACGCTGAATGAGCTATATCTAAGCTGTTTAGCTGAGGCCCACACAGACATGAAACAAAGGAAGAAACAAATGAATGGGAGTGTGTGAGAATGGGCCGGATGCAAAGAAAAGCCCAGTTACTGTCTGATGGGGACTGAAATTTCTCTAAAAAAAAAGAATGTAGGAACTGAAACGCCTGGTTTGAAGTTTGAACAGTACTGTTGTTCACAACACACACTGTCTTGCTCTTTTTTTCTCTTCCTTTTCCAATTAGAATTAGAACACATACTACTAGTGGTAGCGCCACGTTGTCACGTGTGCTCAGGGACGCCGAGTTTATTCCAGCTAGAGTTCCATGACCCGATCGATCAAAATTGCCTCGCCGGCAAAAGTAGGGCAGCTCTTATTCTAAATAAAGATTCGTTACAGGCCCAAGCATCACAGGAATCTGCGATCAACGTGCCTGGTGCGACGAATACAGCCGAGGAGGTATCCTCCAAGCTTAACTCACACTCAAAATAGAAAGTTGCATCGAGATTGCAACCTCCTGAGAAAAGAGTTGAAGGAAACATATTGATTCCATGTCGAGTAAGATGCTGTGCAGTGCTTACAGAGAGAAGCACAATGAGCCCTGATCGATCTAAAAGATGAAGACAATATAAACGAGCCATAAAAGGCACCGAATTGAAACCCTAAAGGAAAACAGATTGAAACGCCAGCGCCAAACAATTCTAGTGATGCTGATAAAAGAGTTTGTTCCAACATACTAAACCACATGGTATTCAGTACTATCACTGCACTACTTTGCCTTAACTATGAAGGCCGGCCGCTGCCTGCACATCAACGCCCCTTAGCATTTCAAGCACTTTGAGGGTGAGGTGCCCAGTCTTGGACCATTATCCCTAGCGGTCGAGGACGCTCCTCCCAATGCTGCAGATACATACACATCGGGAAAGTAGCATCAGTTGTCTGAGCAATGGATTTGCTAAAACCGAAAATATGTTCCGAATAAACTACAAGGACAAACAAATTATTGCTAATGATTATCTATACTATAAAAGTTGAAATAATTGAAACTCTTTCTCATCAAGATTAGGCCTACCGTACCCTTCACAGCGACCCCACTTGTCAGATCCAGAGGTTTGACAAAAGAGAGTGGTAACACGTTTTTTGATAGAAGTAAAATGTTTCTACCAAAAACTGAAGTTTTTTTCATCTCAGGTTTACCTACTCACACACAACATACCCGCCTAATAGTTTCCATGTATTTGGATTGGCAATTTTTTTCTCTCCTTATTCACGGAGGTAACACGTTTTATGTTTTGTTTGGAACGAAACTATATTCACGCCTAGGTCTTCCTGGCTCGGTTACACGCACCGGCGTCCTCCTGCCACCGGCGTGCTGTCTCCGTTGTCTCCACCGGCGCTCGCATCTAGGACTCTCCACCGGCGGTCCGTTGGCTAATTATTCGACTAAGGTACGGGCCTCCTATCGTCGTACTGCGTGCGTCCCTGTGATTAATGAAGCAAATATGTCCAATGTCGTTATTCTGCAGCCGACTTCCGATTTAAATGGGATGACCACAAATAATTTTGATGATTCATGGTTGCATCACAATGAATCTGGTATTACTGAAGCCAGGGCTTATACATGGTATTAATTTATTTATTTGACTAACGTTCTAACACTTTCAAACCAGTTGTCACGCACTAGAGGGAGAAGAACAAAGAACGATGCAAGAAAAGGTACTATGATGGATGATCAGAAGGCTGAGAGGAATGCCAAAATTCAAGCAAAAAGGACTGTCAATTTAGCTGATCTTGGTGCCAACAAAGGTTATCGCATTTCTTGAAGCATCGTTATTTTTAATTCCAACAAAGTATAAATATAAGGTGTATTTCTTAGATCATCATATTTGCGTAAATATTTATGTATGTAGATGGAATAGATGGTATCTCTGTCACGCCATTTTGTACCGGCCCATCAGGAGTTGAGGATGGACATTACTCCTGAGGAGCTGAAAAGGGAGTATGCTAGGAGAAGATATCTTAAAATGACATATTTAGCAAAGCATGCGAAGGTATTGAAAGCTAATGAATGCCGAAAGGAAAAAACACACACAATCAAGGTAATATAATCTATAATCCAGTATCAAAATAACTATCATATTTTTTATATGTGGACTATAATATTGATCTACAATTTCAGGTGAACAGATAAATACGCTTGTTACTGGGACCTTACAATCCGCATTAATGCAACAATCCACATTAATGCAACAACAGTCTCCTCCATTAACTAGGGCGCGCACTAGAAATGTGGATCGAGAGGATCAGTTTGACTCTGGATTATGGGAACCCGATGATCCGATGCATGGAGTTGAAGATATGATTATTGCTTTAGCATGCCTATCTATTCTTACTTGATAATTAATGAACCATGAAGTGATTTTCTATTTGTATTTACTAGAAAATGATTTAGATCAAATGAACCCAGAGGATTATAGACCCGCTGATATAGAGGACGATGAAGCACGTGTATTTCATCACCAGGGTTAGCTGTTAATATTAATGAACCTAGAAATATTAATACATTTTGTTTGATAGATAACTAATTCTTTTATTTCTCTATAACACGGTGGCAGATTTCCAATACGAGTATGCTGTGGATCCTGATATTAGTTGCAGAGGCTCGGATCGATATGATGCAGTGTACAAGGATCTTCCAAAGAAACACCATGTTTTGAAGAAGGCTAAAATTTGTGAATTCTACCATGCAAAGAGATTCCCAGGTGAAGGGCCGGCCTTCTGTTATAGGAAAGGGAAGGTTAACATGTATATTCCAGAGTTACGGTTTGAACTATGACGATTGATTGCAAGTAAGACCGACAGAGATGCAAAGTATTTTCGGAAGCACATTCGGTATTTTAACTCACACTTCTCCTTCACAAGTTTTGGAGTTTCCATTGATCAAAATCTTGCGAATGCACGAGGTACTGGTGTATATTGTTTCAAAGCACACGGTCAGATATATCATAGCACTATGTAAGAACCGCCCTATAGTGACGCGTATAAAGGTGACGAGTGGTTGTTGCGGTCATCTGTATACAAAAAGTGACGCACACAGATTAGGTGCGTCACCTTTCTATTCTCCTAGGGCCCCCGGCAAAAAGTGGCCCGTCACCTATGATTGAGCAAAAGTGACGTGGCTCATGAAGCTCGCCACCTATATTACAGGTGACGGGCTTTATTTAGAGCCCGTCACCTGTAGTCATGTTATAGGTGACGGGCTATGCCCTCGTGGGTACCGGGCAGTTGTTGCCCGTCACCCCTCAAGTAAATGTGACGGCCTTTACTTAGCGCATCACCGCGTCTTGTGATGCACTTAACGTATGGTCCTTGAAAGGCGACGCATTACGTGTATAGTTCGTCACCTATGTGTATGCCCTATCTAACAAAAGGGATTATTACGAGATATATAGTTCGTCACATTCGCATTACGTGAAAATTGCAAGGTAACAATGCTGAGATTACTGCGATATATATATATATATATAAAGGGACCTATGTACAAACTACGATATACATAGTCATGGCAGGTCCCTGATAACTTCCGCCACCCTGAAGATGGCGTAGACGTATCAGGCGACGTTCTCTACCAGTGGCGGCTTCACCTTCGGCTTCCAAAGGCGTCTGAGGTATTCGTTCAACTCCTTGAACGAATCTCTCATGACACCGATTGCCCAGGCATCGCCCAAGCCGAAGGGGTGGTCCAGATCGAATTCCGGATCGTCAGGCGCCGAAGTAGGGGCTGGAGCCAGCGCCGAAGCAGGGGCTGGCGCCGGCATCGGGGCCGGGGCTAGAGCAGGGGTCGCAGCAGGAGGAGGCGACCAGTGATGGCGACAGCGGCGATGGGAGGAAGAAGGCGACGGCGACGATGACGACGAGTCCAATTGGACGTAGTGGCGGCGCCTGGAGCTTGAGCCGGAACCCGACATCGTCGTTGTACCTAATGCGAGCGAGAGCAGGTGTGTAAGGAGAGAGCGAGAGCAGGGGTGTGAGGATAGCGGATGGCCTTGCAGTATATAATGGCGACAGCCAGAGATCGTGGGAATGCAAAATGGCGCGTGGTTGCCGAGAAGGCGCGCACGGTTGCTAAGACGGCGCGCGCGTGCAGTTGTGCACAGAGAGGGTAGCGGCAGTTGTGATCCCCAGCAATTGAATGTGAAATGGCGCGCGGTTGCCGAGGGGACGCGCGTGTGCACAAAGAGAGGGTACCGGCGGTTGCGATTCCCAGTAGCCGCGTCTTTGAATGTTCCCAGCATGCAGTTTCATGTGACATAGGTGATGGGCAACATATATCGCGTGCCACCTTTCTCTTTCATTTAAAAATAAACAATGACACATAGGTGACGGGTCTAATTGATGTCATAGGTGATGGGCCACATATGTGTTGCTCGTCACCTATTTCCCTTTTCTCCCATTTGAAGCTACCCCTTTGACTTAGTTCCTTACCTTATCCATTTGAAACCCTAGGTTAGTTCCCACCTCCTCGCCTCCTCGTCGTGCCAGCAGGCGTCCACACGCCAGCGCCGAGCCGCCGCCCGCAGGCAAGGAGGAGAGCGGGGCAAGCCGTCGCGCCTCCTCGTCGCGCCACCAGGTGCCCACCCGTCGGCACTGAGCCACCGCCCGCAGGCAAGGAGGAGAGCGGGGCACGCCATCGTGCCTCCTCGTCGCGCCACCAGGTGCTCGCCCGACGGCGCCGAGCCGCCGCCCGCAGGCAAGAAGGAGAGCGGGGCACGCCGTTGCGCCTCCTCGTGGCGCCACCAGGTGCCCTCCCGCCGGTGCCGAGCCGCCGCCCGCAGGCAAGGAGGAGAGCGGGGAACGCCGTCGTGCCTGCTCGTTGCGCCACCAGGTGCCCGTCCACTGTTCCTCTCCGCCGTTGTCGATATTTGATATTGCTTCTAGACAGATCTAGATACTTTTTGTTAATTGAATGAACATCACAAAAATAGCAAAGCTGGAAATCCTACTGATATTTGTCGGCAAATGATGATATAGGAGAGTGAAGCACTCATTGCCACCTTTACCAAATAACATCCATGTCAACCTCCACCTTAGTGTTCAGCAGGATAGATTGAGAGATCGATACGAGAGTACAAATTAAAGAAAATTATTCTTATAAGCTATTGTGTACTTGCACATGAACACCTCTGCCTCAAAAGGCATGAAGCACATGTCATACAGCGACGTTGAGGTGTTCATGGCAAGTATACAGTAGCTTATGCCTTTCGAGGCTGAGGTCTTCATGGATTGTTATAACCCAAACATATCTCTCCCAGTTCTGATGCCTTTTAAAAAGCTAAATAATGTGATTACTTGTATTAGTTGATGAAAATGATTATATTGAGTTTAATGTTTTTATTTTTGCAACATGAGTATGTATGTATGTAGATTTATTAGTGAAATGTGAATGTTTGAATGTGGATTTTCAAAATGAAGTGAAAAAGATGTATACTTGGTATTTAATTTGTATGAAGATCAAAATATTTTGATACTCTAATGATGTATTTATTTAGGCTCCCATTGAAACCATCACGAAGTTAAAAAAATCTTTGTTTTGGATACGTATATGTCGTTAACCTTGATCCCGCGGTGTTGATACGGCCATTCGGGGCCAACATCGATATCCGTGATACGGTGCGGTATAGGAACGTGATGAAGGAGTACGGTCTTGGTCTCAATGAGGAAATCCTCAACTTTTTAGCTAGGGACTTCTTTATTAGGACCAAGGCTATACATTTTCATCACATCTGTATACCGCACCGTGTCGCGGATATCTATGTTAGCCCCGAATGATAGTGTCATCACCGCAAGGTCAAGGTTGATGATATATGCATATCCTAAATAAGGATTTTTTTCTTTTCGGTGGTTTTTGCATAAAGGGCCTGAATAAATGTTCTGAACCATTATTGCATCCCATATGACATGGGACGACGAGTTCGCCTCAAACTGAAGAGTATCAAAATTATTAGATTTTAGAAATAATTTTTTTATTTGCATGTGTTGATGTGATTTACTTGTATTAGTTGATGAAAGTGGGTATATTGAGTTGAATGTTTATTTTAGAATGGATATGAATGTGTTGGATTACATTGCCTGACTGTTGGATTCATGTTGAACTTCTGACTGATTGTTGGATTCATGTGATTATTGTATAGTTTATTGTGGAAAGATGCAATAATTTGTCACACTTGGTGGTTGTTTCTGATGTAACCTGTATGATATATGAATGTTGATTTAAATATGGAGTATATAGTCTCTATTCTGTGTGTTTGCAGGATCAAGATGACTGTCAAATCCTAGCTGTGCTCCAGGATGCAGCAAGGAAGCCAAAATGATCCTGCTGGGGTCTAGTATGAGAGGTGACGGGCAACAACCAAAGCCGGTCACCTTTAATATAGACAAGGTGACAGCACCTGGAAGCACAGCCCGTCACCTTTAAAAATTCCAAGCGGCGAGTGTTGTTCTACGCCCGTCACTTATGCTCCACCATAGGTGACGGGCTATGTGTTAGGCCCGTCACCTGTATTGGACATAGGTGACGGGCGTAGAGTTCATACGGGGGACCTGGTCACCAAGAAAGGTGACGGTTATCTAGTGAAGTCCGTCACCTATTGCGTCACATAGGTGACGGGCAGACACCCATCACCTTTCTGTTCAAAACAATGACACAGTAGAAGTGACGGGCTCTTTGCCCGTCACTTTAGGGAGATGATGCCCGTCACTATAAGGCTTTTCTTACATAGTGTAGGTTGAATCAGCTTGTTCCTGGTGGGAGAGGACCTCGCCATATGCATCTATATTTTTATGACACCGACAAGACCATTGCACATAGGATCAAAAGGTCACCTAAGCTTGATACTTCAATGATCCGGTTGATTTTGAGAGTTCTGCAGGACAACCTATATGTGCTTCTATTCAAGAATCTGGGTTCGGTGTCTAATATTGAAGAGTACAACATTAAACTTAATACAAGTAAGTATATCTGTTGACTAGAGAAGATATAATGCGCCTAACTGGGATGGATCAGGTCGCTGTTATATGGGTGGACGGTAATGACCCTCAGCAGAGGTTTTCTCGTAGCATAATAATTTACGGCAGCGAGGGTAGACCTCACTATATCAGGGTGTATCATGGTTGCTATGACCCATTAGCCTACCCTTTGTTGTTCCCCGGTGGTGAGACCGGATAGGAGGACAAAAAGATCAAATATCAGGTTCCACCTCCTTCTAAGCCGAAGAGAAAGTATACAAAGTGTAAAAAGCAAGGTTTGTATCGAGTTGTATATTTTTTACAATAAGTATGCGCTGATATTAGACACTATACTGCTTTTTATAATATTGCATTTATAGGTGATCTTGATGATGGTGACGGATCAGGTGAAGTTCATGTGCAGAGAAAAATGAAGGCAAAATAGCAGCATCCGGTTTATTACGATTTTAATGTGGAAGACCATGAAATGGATG
The DNA here is from genome assembly GCA_032594955.1 of Panicum miliaceum. NCBI lineage: Eukaryota > Viridiplantae > Streptophyta > Magnoliopsida > Poales > Poaceae > Panicum > Panicum miliaceum. The sequence continues at coordinate 39,746,524 of CM064061.1, read as the reverse complement.
AGCAAAGTGAGAACGAGGATGATCCAGATGATAAGCTTGACAATATAGGTATGAATGCACTGGCCATCAGTTTTAATTATATATTATATATATTATTTATGTACAATTGTGTCTGTTAATTACAGGTGGAGGATCCCGACGTCATGTAAGCGCTAGAAAGTACTACTGCTTCAAGCTACAAATTCAGGAAGGTCAATTCAACGTCTTCTTTCATGCCGGTCGGCTCTTCCAGCAATTTGCAGTTGATATGTATGACAAGGTTGAGTCAATGCATCTAGATTGGTATGCGAAACAACACATCACGCTATAACTCGTGCAGATTTATATCAGGTGAGCTCGATTTAACTAACAATCATCAAGTCCGTGTTTCACTCTAATTCCATCTATTAGCATCTAAGAAATTTTAATTTTGATATGATCAGGGTCTTCTGGACACGCTCGCCGCGGGAGAGGCTGATGCTTCAAAGGCTGGCCTTAGGGTTGTTTTGAGTAATGATTTTCCTGGCAATGATCGTGATGTGCAAGCTAGGTTCATGGATGCCATGACACTTTTTTCGTAACAATGACATGCAATCCATACTAGGATGAGATAGTTGCAGAACTACTGACAGGACAAACTCCCCAAGATCGATCTGATATTGTTGCAAGGGTGTATCGTGCTAAGTTACTTGATCTGCATGATTTTTTGAATAAAAAGGGTCATCTTGGCAAGGTTGCTACATGGGTGGATGTGGCAGAGTTTCAGAAGAGGGGTCTGCCACATGAGCACTTTCTACCGGTTATGGAACCTGAGAGTAAGTTAAAGACTCTTGACGATTATGATAAATATATCTCAGCAGAACTACCGGACAAGGAAAAATATCCTGAGTTGCATAAGCTTGTTTACAAACATATGATGCATGGTCCATGTGGGGTTCTAAACAAGAACTGTCCATGTATGGTGGATGGGTAGGTAATGGGATAGAGAAAGCATTTGAGGATGACTATGTGTGGCTGCCTGATGACATTTTGATTCAGAATCCTGCTGAGGATGATTCTATTGACATTCTTATTGATCGTGTGTTCCCAGATCTTGTTGCTAATTGCACTTCTGCCACCTATATGCGCGAGCGTGCGATACACTCCACCAGGAATGAACATGTTGATGCGGTGAATGCACTTATGATTGATAGATTTCTAGGAAAGCAGAAGGTTTTCTACAGCTTTAACTCTGTCGATGATGACTCGCGTAACAATTATCCACTTGATTTTCTCAACTCGATTACTCCTAATGGGCTGCCTCATCATGAGTTGAAGGTTAAGAAGAATTGTCCTATTATACTGTTTCATAATCTCGATCCTCATAATGGCCTATGCAATGGGACTCAATTGGTGGTACGAGGATTTCAAAATAATACAATTGATGCTAATGGACAACATGCAGATAAGAGGGTGTTCATACCGAGGATACCAATGCCTCCTTCCAAAGATCTGACTCTTCCCTTCAAGTTTAAGAGGAAACAGTTCCCCATCCAGTTGAGTTTTGCGATGACAATTAACAAGGCGCAGGGCCAGACCATACCTAATATAGGTATCTATCTCCCCGAGCCTGTGTTTCCACACGGACAGCTGTATGTAGCGCTGTCAAGAGGTGTACCCCGTGAGAATACGTGGATTCTTGCCAAGAGAAACATGAACATCGATCCTACTGGAAAGAGTACGAAGAATATTGTATACAGAGATGTCTTGGAATCCTAAGATTTGTTTGTGCTTCAGCTTTATATAATTATGATGTGTGATAATATGCATTTAAGCACTCACATAGTCACGTGCTTTTGTGCTCCTTCTAATCACATATATTGTTCTGGCGGGTCACGGGCTTGAAGATTGTGAGTTTATGGCTTATCAGAATATTTTCGGATGCTAGAATTCATGATGATTGAATAAATGTATGGTGTATATATATAAACATACTTTTTGTGTGCCTTTATATTGATGTGGGACATGTCCATTACTAGATTAGTCCTATATATATTATTTTTTCAAATTTTTTGCGGTATGAATAAGATTATATAGATATATAGTGTATTTATAATTTTTTTACTCAGCTGTATCATGTGAGGTTTTCAACGAAAAAAATTTAAACACCTGCCCGTGGCACGTGCATCTCCACTAGTTAACCAAAAAACTAAAAGGAAATAATTGTTCACAGTCGATAAGAGAAGATGGGCTTAACACTAGAGACGACGAACCTCACTCTCTTTTCAGTATAGATAACATCAACCAATAATTTTCTATGTTCCTAATAAGTGACGTTGACACATCATAAGCATTATTATTCATAGCAAGAATAATGCACATAGAGTTTCAGGTAGGCAGCATGTTGATATACATTTGATAGAAGCTCATCATGTAGGATTTCCCAATCGATGAAAGAGAAACCATATTTACCAGATTCATAGGTGTAAAAATTATAATGTGTAGCAGATTTACATACGTAATTGAACCCATATATATTACTCCCTCCATCCCAAATTACAATTTGTTAGGGATTTATTAGATAGATAAATTTTGCTATGTATCTAGATATACACTGCTGGAGAATCTAACATACGTACCGGGCGGGAACCCCCTTTAGTACCGGTTTTCCGCCCGGTACAGCCCAGGCGGTACTAACCCGCCAGCATTTTAGTAGCGGGCGCTGCGCTCGGTACTAAATGACGCAGTTAGTACCGGCTGGTAAGCTGCTTGCCACGCCAGGCGCCGTGTGCGACAGTTTAGTACCGGCTGGTAATACTAGCCGGTACTAACTTCTTTTTTTATTTGTTTGGTTTTAAATTCTTTTTTTGGTTTTAATTCGAATTCGTATTCGTATTCGTATCTATAGCCCGTTTGTGTGTAGCTATATACACACACGCGCGCGCACGCGCACACACACAATTAATATACAATTTCATAATACAAGAATATGCACACAAGTTTTTCCGTACAATTCAACCATCATTGTTGTCCTCTTCTCTGTTTGGATCTAATCTAGCCACGGTTATCCTATGATTTGCATAAAATTCTCCTTTGGAATTTATGACCTCAGAATACACATATTTCTTCTTGAACCGCCCTAACTCTTTTCGATTCGATAAGGTCCTCTTTCATTCTGAAGATCTTACACACACAAACATTATTTATTTAATCAATATTCGTACGAAATTAAAAGAAAGAAATCCTTCTTAATTTTTTACTTACTTCAAATGCTCTCCGCGTCATTTTCTTCAGGCCGCAAAAGTTGCGGATGAACTCACAAATGTAGTACCCGCATAAGTTATTTCCGGGCGCCTGTCTCATACACAATGTGTATATATATATATATATATATATATATATATATATATATATATATATGTATGTATGTATGTATATATATACACTATATATATGTGTATACACACACACACACACAAAGGGTTATTAAATATTAATGGTGATTAAAGAAATGGAACTAGATGTGCAAGAATTGTATTCATACCGAAAAATATGTTTTGAAAGAAAGTTCACCCGGGTTATCAGATATTCCTATGTGCTTTTTTAGGAAGTGAGCCCATGCTATTTGGAGGAGATTTATGAGGTCATGATATTTAGCCGTCGATGTTTTCTTAGAGTCAAACACCACCACCCGGCATTTATCAATCTCGATACATAGCAAGATCCAGTGAAAGCTGTTGAGACACATATACATATCAAATGTCCGATATACATATTATCAAATGGAAGGCATGGAAAAGATATATAGTTGAAGTGCTTACTCGAAGTTGTACGGCAACAGAATGAATTCACAAGTATTCTGCCCATCCAAGGCTATGAATATATTTTTTTATGGTCCTATTTGGCCATTTACGTACGCTATTCTCGTTTATAACATCCGGGTCCATGAAGCCGACGTTGTAGTAACCCCTTCTCCGGCATTGTTGCACCTTCGACCTATACATGATACAAAATAAAAGAGGGGATGAGAAAGCCCAGAATCAGTTGAGCTACAATATAGAAATGAGAGGAGATATACTTACATACAAAATACACTGAGGAGGGACTTGTCTAGAGCGTCTTGATGGTATAGAAACAAAGACTCTCAAACTCGATCCATATGTCATCGGCCCCCAATGGAAATCGTTATTTTTAATTCGAGCTGCAAACATTATGGTTTCATCTCTAGATTCCTTTATGTACCATCTATGCAACTCCCGCATCCTCGTTGTAAGCATCTCGATCAACTCCGGCCACATAAGAGGTTCACCCATTTTAAATTTTTTTTCTTTTTGATCCATGGTGCTTGGGAATATCAGCCTGCCCTAGGAGTTGGGCTTTCGTGAGATTTGATTCCACCACAAACTCAGTCGTAGCTTCATTCTCCTTTGAAAGAACTACGAGTGGAGGTATTGATTAGTTCGGCTGTTCTCCGAGCTGGGGAACTTGGTTGTAGCGACGATTGCCCTTCTTATCATAAGACTTTGTGATCGAGCGTTCGTAGTCCGATAGTCTTTCTTCCTACCTTGGTTGGCACATGCCTATGAAGTGCTTTTTCCCGGCTGGATCGACCGGTTGTTTCGGCTCAGGCTTCTTTGGCGTGAGTTGTTCTTTAACATGTTTTTCACACTAGCGTCCAATTCCTCTTGTGTCATATCGTGTGGTAACTTCTCGGGTGGAGGCTTCTCATTCTTCTGAGGTTGGGTCTTCTTCTTCCTATGAGGTGGTGGTGGCGGGACCCAAGCTTTTTTTGCATTCTTCTTGACCTTAGGAGGCGACAGACTCGTGCTAGGTTCCCTTTGACTGGCTGGTGATGGCGAATCCACGCCGTGGTCCATTTGAGCGGCAGGTGATGACGGCGGATCCATACCGGGGCCCATTTGAGCGGATGGTGATGGGAGATCCATGTTGGGGCCGTTTGAGCAACTGGTGACGGCGGACCCATGTCAGTTTGTGGCGTTGGCGATCTTGGCCTTGCCAGGTCCTTAGGCGATGCTGCAGGATTTGTGGTTCCTCCCGGAAATCTTATTACTGCTTGTTCCAGCAGATCCATGTGTGGAGGGCTTGTTGTAGTTCCTGTGCTCCATCGCCTCCGGGGATCTCGAGGTCGAGGTCTTCCCATCCTTTCTCGACTCGGTCAACCATGACTTTAGCATATCCTTCAGGAATCGGCACTCCATGAATTGTCCTGCCTTCGACAGGTACTTCAGCAACACCGTGAGCCACAACTTTGATCTTTTTTCTTTGTTGAAAAAGAAGCTCGCAGGGGGTCCTGACGGTGATGTCGTCCACGGGGTAATGTCGTCGTTGGTTGTCTCCAACCATTTCAATTTGGTCCGCAGCTAGCTGCTCCGTGGAAGCGATGCTGCTACGGCGTTGAGAGCTGAGCCCGGGGCTGCTCTCCACATTAGGAACTGATGGAGCATCTTGTTGTCCCTTGGAAGCTGCCAATGAACTTTCAATCGTAGCTACTCTTTCTTCTAGGGCACGCACCTTTTCAGCATCTTCGGCCTTCCTTCTAAATCGGCTTTGATATGTATCGATATCTGCACTGAAGCCGTGCTTCCATGGAAGTACACCCATGCCTCGGACACGTCCTGTGTGTTCCGGTGTCGCAAGAGCGTAAGTGAGCTCATCTTTTTCTCCATTAGGCTTCAAAGTTCCTTCTTGAACAGCCTGAAGTGTCATCTCGAGCCGGGCAACCGCTTCTCTTAGTCGATCCGTAGTCACGAACGATCCATCCTCCGGATCTAGTGTGCCTCCATGAGCATAGAAGAAATACTTTTGCCAGTTGAATGTCGCTGGTACGATTCCTTTTGCTATCAGGTCGTCTTCCATCTTTGCCATTTCAGAACGGCCGATGAATATCCTCCTTGACCTAGATGATGGAAGGGAATATTCTTGCTCGCATTAGTTTTGGCCTGTACTATTTTCCTCTCGCTGTCATCGGACAACTTGTAATGCACGAATTCATCCCAGAAAGCACGTTAGTTCTTGAACTCTTTCTCAAAGTCAGGCGTGAGGCCCTTTTTGACGTAGTCTTTGTTCAAATTTTTCTTGAACGTCTGGAAAGAAATAGCCATCTTCCTCATGACCCATTTTTTGAAGACTTCCTCTTTCTCAAGTGGAAAATTGAAGTGTTCTTTGACTTGTCTCCATAACATTTCCTTCTCTGTGTCTGGGACGACATCTGCCTCATTATCAGTGTTGTTGACTTCCTTCCATAACCTGTAGTTGATGGAGATATTTTCCCTGACATAATATCCACATTGGTTGACCACGGTCTTATCAACACCCTTGGGAGCCTTTGGTTCACCGTCAGAGTCCACTTGTGTGATGGTGGTACGCCCCTCCATCTTTCTTTTGGAGCCTCGTTTCTGTTTCAGCTTCCTAGATCCAGACGCTTGCAAAATTATCTATTAATACACGCATTTCATACGTACAGATCGAATTCATATATGTATATGTATATGTACATGAAATCCATATACCTCGGCTTCATCCTGTTGCTGAGCAATTTGTAAATCGCCATCGCCAGATTCGATAAGATACTGGCTGCCGTCATCCGGATCTTGTGCATCAGCTTCGAATGATGTCTGTGGGTCTAGGGTTCCTTCACGAATCATACTGTGAAGAAGGAACTCTTGCTCATCATCACTAGGTCCCATTTTGATTCTTACATAAATAAAATATATTCTATAGAACTGTGAAGTTCACAATTTTCCTAATTTTTCTACAATTTTCAGCAATTTCCTTCAATTTTCTACAATTAACTCCAATTTTCGACAATTATCACCAATTTTCTACAATTATCTCCAATTTTATATAATTTCACATATTTATACAAAATATAATTTATATAAATATAATGACTTATCAATAGGTACCATTTCACAATTTTCTGCAAATTTCTACGATCATTTTAATCCAACAAATGACAATAAAGAAATATAATGACTTGTATAAATATATGGAGTTGTATAAATACATGGAGTTGTACATTGAATATTTATAATGGTAAAATATATTTCATACAAAAATAATGACTATAATAAAATAAAACAAATACATGGAGTTGTACAATAATTTTATACTTCACTTTACTCCTACAACTTGTTCAATTTTGCTAAAAAAATAATCAAATATTTTTCATACAAATATATTTCATCACTATAATACAACAACTTGTTCAATTTTCTACAATTTTACTATAATTTTCTACAATTTCTGACCATTATTTGAAATATCTAAAAAATAAAAAAGGCTGACATCAGCACTTAGTCGTGATGACGTCAGCCAGGGGCTTACGTCAGCCAATGCAGGTGGCCGACGGCGGCGTCGAGGAACGGGCGTGGGGAGGGGGCCGGGACGGCGTCGGGCGGCGCGCCTGGGCCGGCGGCGGCGCGTGGAGCGAGGCGCGCGGCCGGATGACGGGGGTACCGGCGACGCGGAGTAGGACGGGCGTCGGCGCCTGGGCCGGCGGCGGCGGCACGGCCGGACGACGACGGAGGGATGTGGCGCGGCGCCGCGAGCGGGCCGGGAGCCGGGGGCGCGGTGGCCGGCGCTAGGCCGGGCTCCGGCGGTGCACGGCGGGGAGGACGGCGCGCCGAGACGGCGCTGGGACGGGGCCGGAGGCACGGGGCGCCGCCGGCGCGCGCGTGGATGACGGAGGCCGCCCAGGGATGACGAGGGGCGGCAGCGACCGCGCGTAGCAGGAAGGACCGGACCCGCGGCGGGGACGGAGTTCTCAGCGTGGCGGCGCGGCGGCCTGACGGCGGAAGGACGGCGTGGAGGCGGAGGCCGGCGATGGGGACAAGGGACTTGGTGTCGATTGAGATCGACGCCAAGTCACGCGCCCTATATAGGAAGAGCGGGTTAGTACCGGGCCAAGCCAACACCCGGTACTAACCTGCCAAATAAAATTTTACTCCCCTCACCTATCCACTTTGTCCACCTATCATGTTTTGTATCTGCTCACAAAATTTTACTCCCCTCACCTATCATGTTTTGTATCTGTCCACAAAATTTGAACTTAAATTCAACGTATACATGGAGAAACAAAAAAGTGAAATCTAATTAGGGGATAGATTGGACCAAATGAAATAGTTTAGGGGAGTAAAGTAAGCCTAAATTTTGTTCAGGGGGTTAAGTGGACAAAGTGGATAGGTGAAGGGAGTAAAATTGACTTTTTCCTTATTCCTTTATTATTTTCTTTGGTAATGCTCGGACTAGGACGTCCGATCAATATTGAAAACAGTCCGCTATAGCCCGCTATTAGCTTTTTTGGAGATCTACCGCTACACTATGCAACATTTTTCCGATACGTCCGCTAAAGGGGTTTTATGAGATTTAGCAGTGCTAAATGTCCGCTAACTGTCCGCTAAAGTGAATTTTGTAAAATTTAGTAGCGCTAAACGTCAAGTTGCTAATAGATTTTAGTGGTGTTATTCACTCAAAGACGCAGTCAGAAGAATCGATACAACTGAACGAACGTATTGTGGACCTTAGGCAACGTAGCATAGGCACCGCTGGGCAGTTAAGAGACATGTTAGAGTTTATTTTTTGGTGTTAGATCAATAATATTTATAATTTTATATGTGATTATTGATTATTTTACCATTTCGCTAAATGATCTAGCTTTCGCTATAGGCCGCTATAGCTTTCTATAGCTTCTAGAGAAGGCTGCCACTATACTTCATAGTCCGCTATTTGCAACATTGTGTCCGATACATCAATTAAATATCGGACGCTACGTGGCTTCTCCTCGTCCATGAATTGTCCTCCATAGTACTGCTCCATTTAAACTCTTCTGCATCCTTATCTTATCCTACTCCTCTCATCGCTCAACCACACATCCCCATTCTTTCTCTCTCTCTCACGTGGTTCTACACTCCATGAACACAGCTCTCTCTCGCTTGCCGGCATCGCTGAGCGCACCGCGGCACGGGTGGCGGGGCTCGCGCGGTCCTCGGCGGAGCGGCAGGCGCATCTCCTGCACGTGCCGCATCTCCTGCAGCTGCCCACGCCGCTCCGCTGCGGCCGTCGCCGGACACTGGGGCCGGCGCGGTCTTCAGCAGCTTTAGTGCCGGTGAAGCTGCAGGCGCGGTCCTGGAGCCTGGAGACCTCGGCGCCTCTACCACTGGGCCTCGGGTGTCGGCAGCGTCCGAGATGATGTGGTGGTGGTGGTGGCGGTGGCGGCGTGTCGCGTGGGCGTGAGGCGGCGGCGGTGGTGGTGGAGATTGAGGTGGAGGTGCAGATCAGGGGCCGGTGGCACGTGAGGCCGGCAGGCACGGGCGCGCCGGCAGGGCTGTCGGCGCGCGAGGCCGGCGACGGCAGCGGTTGGCATGCACGGGGCCGGAGAAGACACTCTAGGGTGACTACTATCATGCTCTAGGAGGAAGAAGACTCCACCGTGGGAGGCACCAACCATGCATACAACATTGAGATTCTGTGATGTTGCAATAGGTATTTTGAGATACTTGGAGTAGTGTTTCGCTAATGTTGCAAGATTGATAATTGAGATGTTCGATACTATGTTTGATTTTTTATGTTACAATATTTCACCTGTGATGTTGCAGTTGTGATATTTTTATGTTGCATGGTTGATGATTTTTTGACGAAGGTTGATGATGATTTATTTCTGGATTTGGGATGTTGCAACTGTACAATCGAGATGTTGCATTAGATAATGTATGATGTTGCACAAGGTGTTGCAAGATTGGATTAAAGAAAATTTTCCAATGAAATGTTGATTGAAACATTCACAGATGTTGCGATGGGCCTCTTTTATGTGTCAGAATTTTGTTCCTAGATTTTTTCTTTGCATGTCGCATGCAACATGTGACGCATTGTTGCAGTGGGATTTATTTTAATTCTTTTAATTCCCAACCGTCCGAAGCTGGCGCTCCGGGCGCTAGCAGTTCCATATTTTCTTTCGTTGTAGTCGCTATATTAAGAAACAACAAAGTTGCAAATATTTGCATGATTGCTTACCAAGTTTCTTTAAAAAAGAATTGCCTACAAACTTGATGATCCCAATTTCCAAACCTTTGTATCCACGTACTACCTCCATCCTAAAATATAGCAACTTTTAGACATGGTTGAAGTCAAATATTTTCTTTAACCAATAATATATTTAAAAAATAATTACATTTAAATATAGAAAATTTTACGATAATTAACTTCATTATGAATAAACTAATATCATTTTTTATGTTGTCAATTTTTATATATTTTTATGATCTACGGATAATAAAGTTTAAAAGGTTTGACTTGATAAAAATCTAAAAATAGCTATATTTTAAGATGGAGGTACCACGATTCATCATTGCCTAAAGTTCACGTGATTGTTTCCATTTAGCAAGCCTTGTACTAATATGATTTACCAAAGTGCCTTCGCCCTTCCACTGGTCCATCTATGGCATTTCACTCCTTGCTGTCTTCCTGAGCGGTAACCGTGGTATGTCGCCATCAGTCTTGCTCCTACATCTGTATCATTTTCTACCATCCATTTTCGACATACTCAAGCCATTCCAGAATCACACCCGGCCCTGTGCAAGTCTACTTGCGATAAATAAAAACGCCCCACAATTGAATGCTTTTGTCTATGCTTATTAATTAAATATTGTCATTTTCTTAATAAATTTTCCTGATTAATTTATTTATCGCTTAGCTTCTTGGATCTACGCTTGCCGGATGTCCATGCTTTGTACCACACTGATGCTTGCTTACTTCTCCGATGTACCAGCTTCTTGAATTGGTTCTCAGCGCAGAACGATTGATTTCTTGGTTCTCCAATGTACCGAGCATATGCTTACTTTTAAAATTTTGCCCCTGCTCACAATTTATAGATCACCACTGCTTATGTTGAACGAACATTATTGATGATGGCTCCTTCAGAAGTGTCCTCTGATTTACCTGCCCAGTGATATCCATCTCATCTCTGCGACTGTGCCTATATATCCATGCAGTGATCTCCATACATGTCCACGGCAAGCCTCGCCACACGAGACGACTCGATCGATCTCGGCACTACCCTCGAACATAACTATAGTTAACTAGGTGTCTAGGTATGATAAACAGCATCCAAATTCTTCCATAACTTGTGATGATCCGATACCTTCACAGTTCACACAAAATAAGCCTGCCTTGCTATGCGTATACAAGGCAGGTCAGGATGCAAGTGGGTTGGTTTTGGATCAACCAGTGCCCAACCTACTCAACCCACTGGGAATCGTCTGCATAGTGGGTTGACCCAAAAATAAAACATCGGGTTACCCAAAACCCAGTGGGTTACCCAGAATGTAAATTAATAAGCTTATTCGTTTGCTATCAATGGGCTTTTAGCTTCAGAACAAGCTTATGCAACAAGCTGGCAATGACTCTGCCTCAATCAAAAATATACTTACACACGTCTGCACGGTTATGTATGGTCACAACTCACAAGGCAAAACAATTTTGTGATTACACTAAGCAAAAGTATAACACATAAATAATCCATCATTCATGTAGTTTGCAATATTGCCAAGAAGAATTGTAGTGTTGGTCCTGATTCCGGGGTCCTCGTCCACCTGTAACAGACAGCAGTGCTTACTATAACTACAATATGGTATAACAGAGTCAAAGGGCATATCAATCAGAAGAGAACAGAATCAACCTGTAACTTAGAGAGATACTTCAAGAGGGATCCTGAGATTGTGCGCTGAGATAACTGCAGTAACAGACCAGACAATTAGTCATCAGGAAACATAACAAATTTAAAATCCCAGGAGAGTAAATAGGTATGTGTTATGTACACACTCGTGCATCTAAAGTAAATAATAGGAGTAAATCAGTAGCAGGAGCTTAACTCTAACTTCACATAATATTTAACCTTAGAAAAAAAATACATTTCCAGAACAAAACTGAAAACATGCCAAAAAATTTTTGAACATAACACATGCCAAAATTGTTTACCAAAGGAATACATTTAAAGTCTTTGATTTCTTTGGAATACAAACCATGACCAAATAAAATAATAAATTCAGAAAAAATTGACAAACACTTCCAATATTCATAACTCAGGTGAATGATCAAATTTTTACATCTAGATGACAGACTTGCCCAACACGTGGTTAGAAGCAACTCACTTTTGGTGCCAACACAAGCATCGACTTCGATGTCAGTTCACGAATAGAAACAGTAGCATCGGAGAAGCCAGTGGCAACATGAGGAAAAACCTTAAAAAAAGAACATGAGACCATTAGGTATATTGAAGCTTTACAAATTGCAAGTAAAAAAGGATGCATATAAGATGAGAACCAAATACAGTAACAGAGCTAATATTGTGACAGCAAGGCAGGTAGCAATGCACAAGCACTGATTCATAAAAAAGATCATTCAAGCTATCTACATCCCATCAAGAATTTCAGCACTCAACAGAGAATACATGTAAAGCTAGCTTATGCCCATGTAAAGAATAGAAAACGATTCTTACCTTAGCATGTAAAGCTGGTTGTTATACCTCTGAAGAAAGGTCTAAATGATCTTCAATATGATCCACCACATGATCACATCAAAATATGTAATCTTACCACGTCGATTTCGAGATGTCGAGCTTCTGGGAGACCTTGGTGTTGTTGGTGTAGACAATTGCATTTGATTGATCATCCTGAGAGTTGGAGAACCAACTGCATACCTTGCTCGCTTGTCTCTTGGAGAAATTCTTGCCAAATCAGTTGCGGAAACTCCACTCCGCTTGTCTCTTGGAGAAATTCTGGGCAATGGCATCATGACCTCCACCATCGGAGTCCTTGCTGATGGAGAACCATTAGAGAGCCCATCCTCATTTTCTGGAGGGGTAGCCACAGGAGATCTCTCCATACTGTGCTCAGCTAAAAAGTTAGATAAACAATGGGCATAGTTAATTAGTTAAATATATTCAGACTTGATGTTGACGTTTCTTAGCATCACGAATAAATCCGCAAGCGCACAGATGATGTTGTAGCTTTCACCAGGAGTATTCCAAGGGTATCGTATCCACTGAGGAACGTGTGTATATTCTCTAAGGTTCAGGTTCGTCCAAGGACACCGCACCAATTAGAGGCAAGGGCCAGAGAGGATTCCTAAGGCTAAGAATCAAAGATAAGATAGAACTATCCTAGTCGTTCGCGTTGAGCTACTGGCTTCCCATAGAATAAGACTGATGAGCTCCAGTAATACGGCACCGGAATATACCCGAACGGGGAGAGTTTCGCTGGATAGACAGGGCAGTCACCACCTACTACCTACCTCATCTAACCATGGGATATATCACAACCAACAGGTAAGTCTAGTATAGACACCAGTCTACACTATCGTTACTAACTCTAGCTTTAGCTACAAACTAGAGCACCCACTGAACTAGTGAACTATTGATCCAGCAATCAACTAAGGAGAGCTAGATCTAACTTAACTAAGAAACTAAAGCACAAAAGAAGTCACGAACACTTACTATGATTGATAAACATCCGTCGAGGTACAAGCTGGAGAAGAACGCCGGGGGCCGACAACCCCGACACCTCCCTGACTCCCCCTCACTCTCTCCCTAACTCCTAAGCACTACCTAGGCAGCACTAAGCCTCTAAGGAGTGTTCCAACTCCAAAAGTGAGAGTGGAGAGAATGGAATGGTGTGTCTCATTTAGTAGCCTCTCCCCTCATATTTATAGGGGTGAACAGGGGTGCTCTCGCCCAGGATTGTAGCTCTATCACCTGGAACCGTCATTGGGGAGCAATCAGGAGCTGCCACGTGCAAGGGGAACCGGTGGTTCGGCCAAACCGGGTTTAGCCCCGATCGGCCTCATCTTCGAGCAGGAGGCTGGTGGGTGGGCCAATGACCCCGGGCAAGTGAGTTGGCGCAGTCCTATGTCGGTTGCATGGGTTTGTGGATCCTTTGATCCATGGGAAGCTGAATGGCGCATTCTGATTGGTCCGAAGAGTGTTGCCTTGGATTGAGGGTGTGTTGCCTTGCTTTTGGGGTGTGTTTCCTCCTTTGCTTGAGCTGCATACACATATTCACCAACACATATGGAATTTGGTAATTAAACACTTACTCTTCGTTGGTCGGTGCGCTCTGATCTATCGGCATCCTGTGGCATTAATCCTGGAACTTGTTTTACCTGCATTTCTTGCCTAATTTCCTACATTCCAAAATCTCCAAGGGAAATGTGAAAATAATATTATTTGGGGTAAATATGCAGATAAAGTGTGCCAATCATCCCTATTTTTGGGTCAAATTGACGCTCAAAATTGGTCCGTAGCGAGCATCAACACTTGACATGATGACATTCTTTCTTACTTGCATACAATACTGCAGTTAGTTAACATCACAGAAGTGGAAGCATATTATTATCCCCCATTTCTATTTGGACTGATGCAATTTTTTTTTACCCCCAAGGCATTGATCCTATATTCTTATTTACACTGGCTACAAAACTCAAAACTGAAATCAATAAATCACACGGAAAGAACAATAGCCTGGTCACCTCGAACTCATACCATCAGACAAGAAAATCCCTACAGATGTATAGAGCTGGCTATATGGAATTTGATGGCTTCAATATCAACAACCCTAACGATCTACAAAATGAACTAGGCTGCCAAGAAAATCCCTACACACGTACAGATATGAGAGGAAGTTAGAAGGAAGCTGGCATCACCTGAATCGAGGAAGGATGCTGTTGGGCTCGGAGAAGAGTGGACGCCGGTCCCTCGAGTACAAGCGTAGACCCCTGGATCGGCAAGCCGGCGCTGAGGTGGTTGCCGCCATCCTTCACCATGGCAGCCACCGCTGCCAAGCTCGAGGGTCCGGGCGCAGGCCAGGAGGGGTCGGACCTGGCGTCCCCAGCCGCCGCGCTTTGGGCTAACCTGCTCGCGGCTGCTGCACCGCAGCCGTTGCCGCACCCAACAGGAAGTTTCGATCTCATTAGGTTGGGTGCTTGGATCTGAGAGAGAGAGAGAAATCAGATAGGCGGGCGGTGGCAAGGTCTCCAAGAGGAACCGAGAGAGGGTGTCGCACGGAGGCAGGAACCGAGGGAGGGGCGTCGAGCGGTGCGAGGCTGCCGCCGCCGGCGGCGTCTCGGCCAGGAAGATTGGTATTGGGTGGGTTACCCGAACAACCCAGATCTCTCGGCACCAAGTTGACATCAGATTTTTATGGGCCGGCCCAATGGGTTTTTACACTAAACTTTGAGTTTTGGGTATTGGGTCATTGGGTCAACCCAGTAAAATCTGCATCCTGAAAGGCGTATACATAATATATATGCCTCAACGGGGAGTGATACGATACGCGTAGATGTTAACCCCGACGCACCGACCACCCCCGCCCCACTCTGTGTTTCTTTCACCTGTTCATCTTCAAGCTTTTGCTGCCAGCCGCCCCCACCCCGCGACCCTCCTCCCTCCTGGCTGTCGGCGCGCCTCGATCAGCGCCGCAACCTCCTACCAAGCTATCCCACCACTTAAGCCACCCGTGGCCCGCTTTGTGCTTCCTCCACCTTAAAATATATAGTGTTCATCTTCAAGCTTCCGCCACTGGCTGCCACCTTCCCGCAACCCTCCTACCCAGCTGCCTCACCGCTTACGCCACCCACGTCAGGTGGCGACTCGCGGTCTCGTCGCTCTGCCTGCCGCCCGTTGCTGCCTTGTCCAGCCTTGCCTTACTTATTCCAGCCGAAGATCGCCCTTATCACCCACCCCGTCCAATGGTTATTTTCCTTTTCCCGATCGGTGGCCGGCACCCCGCCGCCCCGTCTCGGTCGCCCGTCAACCCGCCACCGCTACCGGGCCGGCCATCCCTCTAAGCCCAAAGAGACAGCAACGGCAAGGACCTCAAACCCAACCCCAACCCTTATCGGCGGGAGCGCGACCGCCATGAGGAAGAAGATGGAGGAGCAAGGAAGATGGAGGAGGAAGAAGAGCACCGATGATGGGGTGAAACGGCCGATGTGCCAGTTTACATGCGCGAGGCAGGGGTGGTTGGAGGCGTGTTTGGCTCCTAAAATATTGTGGATACGTTTTTTTATAATAAATTAGGCAAATATGCTCGTACATTGTTATAGATAAAATTAGTATAAGTATCATATATCTATAGTTGTCCGTATGTTAATTTGTATATTAATTTGTATAGATCTACATGTTCGAATTGTGGACGGAGGGCTGGTCCGACTCGTATACGGGATGGACTAAGGTCCACTTGTCAATAATATAAGACGGACCAAAGTAAAAATTTAGGTTTTAGATCCTTTAGAAATATTTAGATATCGTGGATATGTTTATGATGTTATAAGGATTGCTGTTGGGGATATTATGGGTGACCTTATAGCTTCTATGACGCGCCAGACGGCCCATTAACGTGTAAGCCACTGCGGCCCCCTCTTTCTTTTTTTTATGGGCCCCCTCTTTCTTATTTATCCTGGACGTGCTGCACTCCTTATCCTGGGCCCTTCCCATCCTCTCGTGCCTGCCTCAAACTTTCCACTCCCGGCATGTGGACCACAATGACACGCCGGCAGATGCAAAATCTTCAGCGGTGTCCGTATGCAACTCGACTACTCAAGCTTCTTCGCTAGCGTGCTCCATGGTTGTGATTTGTGAACAGCAGGAACTGAGTCCAAGGGCTAAACGCCAGAGGGCAGATTGTTTCAGGCGACAGAACAGTAGGTGAGCCCAAATCCGTGCCTGCTCTCTTGTTTCCTTGCTGATTTTCTATCATTTACAAGTCTAAACTGTTGCTTCCGCTGCAAACTTGTGCCTGCATTCCCGGTTCTTGCCATGGTATGGTACTTTTCCTTTTTCATGGTTCCCTCATCTTTTCCTAATGGAAATGGACTGGCATGACCTGTTCTTGGCTGGATTGGACTTTGTCCGTCCTTCAACTGCTGTGGGAAAAGGTCTTGAGCTCACATGGCGCATGCCTTGTCTGGCTCTATTTCCTCCCCTCTTTCACTTTACCCGGCTTCTTGTGGGGTACTGGGGTTCCTCCACCTGTGGGGTTCTCGGTTCTTTCCGCCCGATCCCAAGCCATGGCCGGCGCCTTGGTAACACCGCGCCACGTCGGGGCCGTCCCACGCGTAGGAGCCGCACCTGGCTTGCTTGGCTGAGCCACCGAAGCGTGCGGATCGAGGCGTTGCCGTAGCGGAAGCCACTTCCAGCTCCGTCGATTTTGTGTCCTCATCCATGGCAAGGAGAAATTTTTGGTTTTGACAGCGCAATCCCCTCCCCAGTGTGTAGGCGGCGGCGGCGGCGGCGTGCTCAGTCATGGAGACGGAGACGCGGCCGGCGGCGGAGCCGTTCCTGCCGCTGCGGTGGGAGAGCACGGGCGACCAGTGGTGGTACGCGACGCCCATCGACTGGGCGGCGGCCGGCGGCCACTACGACCTCGTCCGCGAGCTCCTCCGCCTCGACGCCAACCTCCTCGTCAAGCTCACCTCCCTCCGCCGCATCCGCCGCCTCGAGTCCGTCTGGGACGACGACGCGCGCCTCGCCGGCGCCGCCAGGAACCGCGCCGCCGTCGCCCGCCGCCTCCTCCTCGACTGCGACCCCGGCGAGCCCCGCGGCGTCGGCCCCAGCAACCGCCTCGTCCGGGCCGGGTACGGCGGGTGGCTCCTCTACACGGCGGCCGCGGCCGGGGACGCCGGCTTCGTCCGCGAGCTGCTTGCGGCGCAGCCGCTGCTCGTCTTCGGCGAGGGGGAGTACGGCGTCACCGACATCCTCTACGCCGCGGCGAGGAGCGGGTGCCCCGAGGTGTTCCGGCTCCTGCTCGACGCGGTGCTGTCCCCGGCGTCCTGCCCTGTCGGTGAGGGATTCAGGAGTGAGATGATGAACCGCGCCGTGCACGCCGCGGCGAGGGGAGGCAACCTGGAGGTGCTCAGGGAGCTCCTGCGCGGGTGCTCCGACGCCGCGGCGTACCGAGACGCGCAGGGATCGACCATCTTGCACGCCGCGGCTGCAAGGGGACAAGTTGAGGTATGTCTTAGCAATTTCTCTTCTCAAATTCGTTCTTCAGGATTGATGTATGTTCCCATTGAACTCCAATTTCATAGAACAAGCAATCTGCCGAACCTTGTCTCCAGATGCTTTAAGCTTGTGCAGCTCGGATCGATGTAGCTTGCTTTTGTCACATCTAAGAGGCTAATTTGGTTACATAGTAATTGGAGTATAATTGTTGTCTTCACTTGGATCTCCTTGTTAATTTATCTACCCAACACTTTAGCCAGGTTGTCAGCTGTCTCCATCCAGATATCCTCGTTGTTAGCTATGTATATTCCATAGTTTAATTAGAGAGAGAGAGAGAGGAAGAAACATGTTTTTTATTAGAAAGAGGAAGAAGCATGTTGATCGTTGTCTTTAGTTGATTTAGACTTAATACTGCTTCTCTGATCTGTAATCTAAGAATTATTTAATTGTTGTTGTGTTTAACTTTATTCCCCCAATCAACCTGATCCGGTGCCCATCCTAGCCAGGATGTTAGTCGACCATACAAATATTTTGATTAAACTTGTGATATGTCATGATTAAATTAATGATTGTACTTATTGGCATTGACATTATTTTTTGACACTGGAATGGGATTTCATAAAGATTGCTTGTCGTTCAAGTCCCATGACAAAACATTAGTTAAAGTTTTATTGGTGGCACCTTTAGATTTTATTCATGCGTTGCTGATCTGGCAATAGAAATTCGTGTTGACATGCCCATTTAGTACATTGTATTGCTTGTAAAGAACATTTTTGAAGTGGTTGTGTTCATTAATTGAAAGATGATCATTTGAGCTGATTCTTAAGACTTGCAAGAAGGGTTCATGCCATTCCCTTCGTTCTTTTGGTCCACAGTCATACCTTGGAATGGATCCTAGCCCAACTTTTAACAAACAGGTTACAAAAAAGTACTAACCTGAATTTATGAAAAAACACTGCAGGTTGTCAACGATCTCATTGCATCTTTTGATATAGTCAACTCTGTAGACGACCAAGGGAATACAGCGCTGCATATAGCAGCCTTTAGAGGCTATCTGCCTGTTGTTGAGGCTCTTGTTACTGCATCATCTCTTGTATCAGCAACAAATGAAGCTGGTGACACGTTCCTTCACATGGCATTGACTGGCTTTGGGACTCCTGGATTCCGAAGGCTTGATCGTCAGATGGAGCTTGTAAGGCAGTTAGTTGGTGGAGTGTTCGGGGATGTCAGCAGCATTATAAATGTGCAAAATGACGATGGAAAGACAGTTCTTCACTTAGCTGTGGTTGGCAATCTGCATTCTAACCTTGTTGAACTCTTGATGAGCGCACCTTCTATTGACCTCAACATCCGTGACAATGATGGCATGACTCCTCTGGATTTACTCAGGAAACAGCCACGAACGGCATCATCAGAAATACTGATCAAACAACTGATTTTGGCGGGTGGAATCACAAACTCAAGGGACCATGAGACCAGATCAGCTATCGCATCTCAGCTGAAGATGCACTGCATTGTAGGAAGCCCCGGGACATCTTTCAAGATATCAGATGCTGAGATTTTCCTTCACGCTGGAATTGATGTGACAGGCATCAGCGAAAGGACAATATCATTTTCCTCTAATGTTGGTAGGGTTGATGCTGAAATCCCGGGACCCAAACTGAAGAAGCTGAATTCTTTCCAAGATGCAGCGAAACATATCAAAGTCCTTCTCAAATGGCCTCGCCGCAAGGGGAAGAAACCAGGCGGAGACCAAAGGGATCTGGATGATGATGCCTCATCAGTGAGCTCTGTAAAGAGCTGTAGCCATGTAGAGACTCCAACACCTCTGAGGCAAAGGCACTCCAGGATCAGCTCCCTCTTCAACAACAAGCGGACCTATGCAGGCAATGGTTCACCTAGCGAAGCAACGAAGAGGAGTGGACTAGTACAACCTGAATGTATTCCAGCTTCTGCCTCTTGGTCGTCATCATCATTGGTTGACAAGATTGAAGCTGTACACCTGGAAAATGACCAGCCATCTCCTTATTTAAGTAGGCTGATCAGGCATACACCCAAGAAACATGGATCTCTGAACAGTAGACTTTTGAACCAATCCTTCCGGCTTGGGGCATGAGGACTAACTGACGCGGAATATATACTACTCACAGCTGATTATCCTCCTGAGTTGCATGATGTGGGAGCTAACCAAGCCATCAATCAGGTACTGGTGCTTGCTTACATTTTCAAATACGATTTTCTTGAGGACAGTTCCTATTCTGCATGAGTTTGGCACATTAATCAAGAATGAATTACTGTATATGTGTGCATAAAAGTTGGTTATGCTGTTTTCTTAACAATGTTACCATGTGAATGTGTTTTATATACCAAGTGGGACTTAAGATAATAGTTACCCCCACATCGTAAACACCAATACATAAACTTGAAGTTGTAAGGATTGCAGTTTTGGCACTTGGTTTATTTCTTTTTGAGCCACCACTGTGTTACCATGCAAACTCATTTGCCAAGTTCTATCCTTTGTTCATCAATGAATCTTGTGGACAGCCAATCTCAACGATTTTCATTTTTCATTTTCAGGTCAATCATTTTGGTACCTTTGATAGGCATCCATGCCGTCATGATCCTTTACATGTTGTCACTAACAGAGTACAAGCTGTATAGTGGAATTTGCTGCTAATTTGTGCGGGTGTAATTGTCAGAAGAAGACAAACAGATGGACGGATACTGTGGTGGCTGTCCATTCAGTGGTATATATGAGCAGGAACATGGTAGCAAACTTACAAAAACGATTACAGTTTACAACTTTCTCTGATACCAGATAGATATGATCGTCGTCAACTTCTGGCCGCCTTGCCAGAGCAGGCAGGCTAGTGTTTTGAATTTAGTTTGTGTTTGTGTGTAACTCTACTAATGTGACACAGTTCTGGATGCAAGGTGCAGCTTTTATGATGGGCATGAGCTTAATCGAAAGCGTAATAAGAAATGATTTGATTTTGTCATACAGCCAAGATTTTAGCTCAAGCTACAAACCCTGAATGGCCATAACTCTGAGAAAGTGAGAAGTTTTGTTTTCCATTGCGCTTCTTCCTCGGCGCTTCTTTGTTTGGATGGGCTAAAATAGGAGGGTTTAAGTTTAGCCCTGGTTACGCAATTGGCCATCATCAATTGGAGCTAATCAAGGTCTAATGGCTTTTAGCTACCAATTAGCCATTATTTGTGAAATTAGCCTAACAATTAGCTCATATTTAGATTCTTTTTTTCTTGACTTGCAAATAATTGGGCTAAAATTTAGCCCTCGAATCCAAACAGCGTCATAATCAAATCCCCACGGTGAAGAAAAGAGAAACGCAGCTGTCCCAGTCATTTGCTCACATGGTAGCTTCTCCTCCTCCTTGTTACAAGATTGTACACGTTCCTGTTCTTGGAAATGCAGCTTCGCAGATCACCCGGCCACATGTTAGCAGCTACTACCTTGGTGTTGGTGGGAATGGAACATTATTTACCCGGTCCCGGATCCTTCGAACAACTTTGCTGCCGACGCGCACGGCGCAGACGGTGAGGTTGACATCCAGACCACAGAAAAATCAAAAATCGCACTCGCTCCGATAAAAAAATATAAGTCCGCTATATTTATTTTAAGTTGAACTTTTCATTTAAAAAAACATCTTTGGGCCGAAAGCTTTGAAACGTGGAATCAGAAAATCTCATCCCACATTTCTTCGACGTCCGCAAAAATTCTCAAAGCAATGAGAACCCTTGAAAAGCGAGGGTCCACCCACCCGACGGATGGTTAGAAATTCCTGGAAACATCATTTCTTCATATTGGTGGCCCAAAGCTCAATGGGCTGTACAGGCCTCGCTGCTATGAGATGCAAATGCAAAAGAAGGGGCCCAAATTCTTGCGGATTGGGTCAGATACAAACCGAGGGGAAAGGGCCCAACAGTTACAATCTGACTAACTAAGAGTTGCCACAGTTTCAAGTTTGGACACTGAAAAATTAGAGATTTTGTGTTTGTGTGGAACAACGATGGCTCGGATAACGCACAACGACGACAGAAACTACAGGTGGATCGCACATCACGTTACTATTCCGTGCTCCGTACATTCTCTCTTCCAGACCCGACGCCTGCCGTCGTTCTTCTACCCAGTTCTCGCCATGATGCTTGCACTGAATGTGAGCCGCTCGAATTTGTAGGCAAGGGCTTCCTGGCCATCTCAAGATTCGCTTCCTGTTTGAGCGCGAGCATCACAGTCACGCTCGGTCCGTCCTCCTGGCCCCGCACCTGCCTTCTCGCCTGGCGCACTGAAGTGAAGAAACCTTGTTCACGATTTCACTCCTGGTACTGGTACGTCCTACTGCTCCTACAGGAGGAACATAGCATTCGGTGATCCTCTTGCGTGTTCCTGATCTGCGTTGCGCCATTGCCTGAGTCAGGATATTTCAGGAAGTTATTACGATTGGAGTCGAGTCCCAACAACATTTGCAACCAGACAGACTTACCCTGCTATTGATCATGTTCTGTTTGTTTGGACAGGCATGTGACGAACAAAATGTCTGAAGTGCCCAACTCAAGGTTAAACAACAACATTTTCCCCTGCCCTGTCCTTCAGCTTTGGGCTTTGATAGCTTTTGGTGCATGCATGGGCTTTTGGACTTTAGCTTTACCTCGCGTCTGGCCCGCTTTAAAGGCGTTGTTTAGACTGTTTTGGATTCTTAAAGCTGCCAAGGAGATATGGCCATACACTACTGTGCTCTGCCTCTAGCAGCAGCAGTGGCAAGGGGCCTGGCTGCTGCTGTGTCCCAGCCTCAGCTGCAGGCTCCAGCTACAGCCTGCAACACTGACCAAAAGCTGCAACTAGCAAAAGATTGCAAGAAACCTCTTGGCCAATGGCCATACCTCAATACTAGTACAATACAATATTATTGAAATAGGAGTAGGACAATGTACTATCAGTAGTAGAGTGTTGAGCTTCCAATTGAAACGGTAGAAATGGTTAGCTTGTGTGGCTGGGTGTCACCATGCGTGTGTCCTGATTTGCTGGTGTTTTCCATGGATGGGGGACAAGGGCATGCAAGGCGAGGTTTAGTTTAGTTTGGATGCATATGCAGGCAAGAGGGACGATGGATGCACTTGCTTTGAGCTGGGCGTTTTCAATCATTTGCCCCCACTCTGTCACATGTCCTAACAACACAACATTATTGCTAACAGCAGGGCGAGTTTGTCTGGCTTCCTTGTCTCCATGGAGATGTTTGCTTATGAGTAAGCATACATAGAGGCTGCTAGCAGCATAAACATTGGATTACATACATGTGATGCGGTTTTTCATAGTGGGTGAGTTGTTTATTGCAAAGGAACTGGTTGTAACTGTGATGCTTGTGCTCAAACAGGGGACGAATCTTGAGACCAGTAACCTCTAGCCGACAGTGTTGATCGGTTCAGATTCGTTCCAAAGCTCAGAACATCATGGCAAGGACTTGGGTAAGAGGAAAAAAAAATTGACAGACATCAAATCAGGCAGATAGAACAAGCAGGACTGACAGAGAACATAATGATGCTGATACTGCACAGCGTGCACTAGTACTATAGCAAGTACTAATTCTGTTTTTATGCTCTTAAGAAATGCTTATATATATATATATACACAAATACAAAGCCTCTGTTTGCGATAGATGCACGCATGTAAAGAAGCAGATAATGCTACTAGTTGTACTATTATCATTAGAGACCTTTTTCTCTTCTGATCTACTCCGAGAATGCGCAGTGTCAGAGTGAGCCATTATCCTGCTGGTGCTGGGCTGCTGCTGAACACAAGTACCCGGACGGCAACACGCGTAAAAGATGCATCCCCATCACCATCAAAGGCGCGTGTCTGGCCTCGTCCCCAACTTGTGTTCCGGCCACCCGATCGCTTTGGCTTCCCCTCCTTTTCAGGCGGATTGGGCTGTCGCCCCGCGCCAATGCAGCTGCATCACCGGCGATTGCCATGCCCACCTCCTGCTGCTGCTGCTCCGTACACTACGGTTGGGCTGCAAGAAAAACAAGGACTTAAATTGAGTAGTTTTTTTCCAAAAAAAATGGATTGAGCAGAATTGTAGCAATGAAGCAAGGTTTTGCACGCTTATAATCATTATTAAACTTCTTTTATTTTAACGAAGGAGAGATGTATCTGCGTTTAACCTAACAAATAAAGAATAATTTTTAGATTTCAATCGGTAGAGTTAATGTGCCCAGTGGTGAGCGCGACGGGGCAGAAAGGGAGCGAGGGGGCTCAAGCCCCCCATCATCTTTGTGACGATAGAGCCATCTTTCTTTTTAAAGTGACATCCGTCATTCTTGAGCATTAGAAGAGAAGGAACTGTCACGTATCAAAACCCCTCGAGAAATCAGACCCAAATCGCAGCCAACCGTGACGAACAAAAATTCCCCGAAAATAGCCCCGAAAATCTTGAAAAGATAAATTATAGATCATGGGAGAAGAAAATAATTTGGCACGAATTGATCTTTGTATTACCTCAAGAGGTCCAATTACAAGCCACTCCTAGTCTATTTAAAGCATTGGATGGCAAAAAGCTCAAACAAAGTGTCTCGCCCCTCTTCCCCTCTCTAACCCTAACTAAAACTCTCTAACCCTAACTAAAACTCTCACACATCCAGACACCTATAGAGATGGCTGCCCCAACAACTCATCCACAATATATAATCATTATTGTTGGAAGTATGCGTTTAAATCTACCAGATTTTAATTTGAAGCAAATTACATGAAACATTGCTACTGCTATGTAATTCAAATCTAACAGAAGACTAAATAAAAAGAGCTGACACAAACTCTTGTTTAAATCCATAACACTTACATATCAGCGCTCTGTCCTCGTGAAGATACGATGCTGTGCAGATCGTAGATGAGGCAGTGCAAAACGTAGTCGATCGACCTCAAGCGGTCGCGCAGTGCACTGCCCAGAAACCTTATTGTCGTGCCTCGTGCATGTGTTCGCAACGGCAACGGCTCAGAGATACCGATCACCTTTTTCCTCGGTGCACCCCAGAAGAAGACCTAGCGAGACTCAGCAGCTCAGTACGAGAGCACAGTTCACCGGATGGAAAAAGAGAGAAACAAATCGTAGGGTTTTTGGGCGTCATGTTCCTGGATGTCTCCAGAACCTCTTGTAGAGGAGGCGGCAACAACTCTCCGTTGACTGAATTGTCTATAATAACTCCCCACTAATTGGCAGTAGTAACTGCCCAATTATCTTGGGATTAAGGCATTGACTACGTACTAATCACGTCTAATGATCGTTGTCAAAAGATTAATACGCAGATAGCAAAAGATTTACATCAACTTGACTTGGCTGCTCACAAGTCACGCGGTTGGTCACGCGAAAAGGAACGCGGATACGCGCGCGCGTGCGTGTGTTGTGTAAACCAAGCCTCATTCTCTCCTCCTGTCACACTTCGAACACACTTCAGACAAGTAAGAGAACTCTTCTATTTAAGTTGGTTTGCACCAACCAAAAACTAGCAGTATGGGACTATATATATATGCTATGCACTTCTGCTTTGGAATTTCTGAAATGGGCCTCTCCATAGGCCTATTTTTCAGAAATTATTAGACTTTATTTATTTTAACGAAGGAGATATGAATCTGCATTTAACTTAACAATTAAAAAACATGATTTTTAGATTTTAATCAGTAGAGTTAATGGGTGAACGCGATAGCGTAGGAGCGAGGGGGCTCAAGCCCCCTGTCATCTTTTTAGTGATAGAGCCATCCTTCGTTCTTGAGCCATAGAAGAGAATGAACTTTGTGAGCATTTAGGTGTTTATCCATACTAGTCGTGGGTGAGTTATGAGGGCCATGGAATTTACAAACGTCAGCACTGTCTACAAAGCGAAGCTGTGACCACCAATAATGTCCGTAAAAAATATGAAATTTCAAATACCTGCAATTAAATATTTTGAAAGTGTCCTCTATGGTGAACCTAGTAGCATATATCTTAAATTTCCAACCTACGCAATCATATATACATCAATGGTCAAAGCTAAACAAATTTGCCCAATAAAAATCGTAAAACAAGATGCATTTTGAACCGGAGAGAACGACGCATTCTTTTTTTTCGCGAACGAGAATGACGCATTCTCAAGTTGCCATTCTCAAGTTGTGAGTTGTGACGGACCAATCTAGTGAGCACAAGGATCTGATCGCTACAGCCGTCCAATCCAATCCAAGGGAGGTCCATGATGTAAGCCAAGGTGCTTTTTGCATGCATGCAAACCGGCCCCTCCTACGCATGATGCATGTCTCAAGGCAGCGAATCCATCCAGAAAACCTTGATGCATAGTTGGTTGATGTGAGCTGACTTTGATGGATGGATGGATAGATATAACGGCTTTGGCCTGGCGCTGACTGAAGGCCTGAAACCTTCATCATTCACCCATTCCACCCACCACCACCCCCTGTCTCCCGGGGGTGCAAGTGCAACCTCGCAGAGCCAAAAACAGAGGGTGGCCATTACCCATTAGCAATGGTCTTGTTAAGTTTTATAATCTTCTACACTCTCCATCATGAAATATAGCTAGGTTCAAAAATTTTTAAAAACAAATAGTTTCATCTTTGATCAACAATATCTTTAAAATAATTAATTTTAAATAAAATTACATGTTATAATACTTGGTTTTACTATAGCAACTAATATTATTTTTTTGTTGTCAATTTTTATGATCTTTTTTCTATTCACAATCAGAAATATTATTTTTATATTGTCATTTTTTAAATATTTACTACACATAGTAAAAGTTTAAAAGGTTTGATTTAAAAAAAAATCTAAACTTAGCTATATTCTTGGATAGAGGGAGTAACATTTTGTAACTGTCAGACCCGGGGCACCGGGGCTACACGCGTGGCGTAGAACGTTCTAGAGTAAGGGGTGGGGCATGTCCCATACTTAAAGTACTCATAAGCTAGTATAACTAGTCGGTATAGAAGGAAACTACCTGAAAGTATTCGGTTAGGAATTCTAAGCTCGTACCAGGATTTCCATGTAACCCTCCCCCCGGGATATATAAGGGCGGGCAGGACCCCTCCAAAACATACCTCATAACCTCCAAGACAATACGAACCAACAAAACGTAGGGTATTACGCATACTGCGGTCCGAACCTGTCTAAAGGCTTCGTGTTCCTTGCACCATCGAATTCCTGATCTCGGCGACACTCCACCTACAACCTACCACCTCGAGGGTATCCCTCGGTGGGCTTGCCGGTAAAAACACCGAGAGCTGGCGCGCCAGGTAGGGATGTAGGGGTGTTCATCGAAGATCCCCTGGAGAATTCGATGGCGACGTTCAACTTCACCAGCGCCGTGCCCCCTACAGGCAGAACTTTCATCTTTGGCTCCTGGGTCAGTGTCTCTGACGGCACAGGCGACTTCCGTCGGCAAGCAACATTCAGCAGCGCCCTCAACGACTTCGTCGACAATCTCGACGCCAACGGCGGGATGTTGCTCCCTGACCTCACCAGGGAGATCGAGAAGCTGTCCGTTTTCGACGTGACTCTGACTCGTGCTACACCAGGTTTCCCCGGATCGAACTCGACTCCATCGGGCGGACAGCGAAACCGATTTTCGTTCGATTTGCGCAACACGGCCACTGTTTACCAGGAGGCCACAAAGTCCGAATTCTACTCCGCATGGGGGAAGGATTCGGACAAACTACTCGAGCTCGGGGATAAGGATGTCACCGGATGTCGGGAGGCCCCTATCTTCGACGAATACGACTCGGACTCTGATCCCGAGGTCGAACCCTATCCGGGTGGCCAGGGATTGGTTATAACCTCCACCCCGGAGGGTCGCTTCGTGCACTGGAAGGGCATGAAATCCTCTAAACTACTCGGAGACGACGATCGACTAGTCGCTCACCTGGACTCCTTGCCTTTTCAAGAGGGCAGACCACTTGGTGAGTGCACCCCCGGCGGGACTGTAATGATCGACTACAGTTCCGAAGATCCACCCATCCACCGCCGCGTCTTCATGGCGGAATCCTTCGAGTACAGCGACCAGCACCGCAATGAAGTGCCAGAGCAGATCTCGGAAGATGAAGCCTCGGCAGGTCACCCCAACGAGACTGATCAAGAGCGTGCCGCCCGTCGGCTGCGCAACAGAAAGCGTTCCAAGTGCAGAAGGGACGCCAATGCACGCCGCAACCACGCCCGACGCAACCTGCTCAAGATGCGGGTTTCAACACTCCTGTCGCCAACATTGCCACCATAACGGCGGTACTGGCAGGCAACCCTGACCCCAAAGCCCGAACTGCCTTGCGCTTGGCCCAGAAGGCGCTCGTCTTGATGAACCAGCAAGACCCACAGCCCTCGGTCTCGCAACAACGCGAGGGCCGCGGGGAGAGCCAAGTTAGATGGACATCTGGAGGCCACCCCAGGCGCCAGACCGCTCCGTTTGATAACCAGCACAGAAGTCGTGGCCCGCAGAGCAGCCGCCCAGTTGTTCAACAGAACGAACAGAGGAGCCAGCCACCCGCCCAGCGGTAGAACCGCCCCCAAGCGAGCCAAGCTCCCCGACCAGAACCATCCGTTGATAACTACCGACG
The DNA here is from genome assembly GCA_032594955.1 of Panicum miliaceum. NCBI lineage: Eukaryota > Viridiplantae > Streptophyta > Magnoliopsida > Poales > Poaceae > Panicum > Panicum miliaceum. The sequence goes on along the minus strand of CM064061.1, from coordinate 39,717,956 downwards.
CTCAGAGCTCGAGAACCTGCCAACAGGTGACCTCCACGACAAGATCAAGGCCAGGATTGACGCCCGCGACATCATCAACAACCGAAGGAGGGAGCGTGCTGCGGTCATAGGGAACGCGGCGCAGGACGACAATGATCGCTTCCCCGCGTTCTCCTCCCATTTCGGCAACTACAAGTACCCGGAGGGATTCAAACCAATCGACATCACCAAGTACGATGGTAAGCAATCACCTCAGCAGTGGGTACACATCTACTCGACAGCCATTGAGTTTGCAGGCGGCGAAAACATCACCAAGGTCGTCTACTTCCCGATGGTCCTGGAAACCGCCCCACTTACATGGCTGGAGAGCCTCAACAAGAACTCCATCGACTCCTGGGAGCAGCTGCGCGACGTCTTTATCGACAACTTCCTGGGGGCAATTGCACGAGCAAGTACTCGACATGACCTGTCCCAGTGCAAGCAGGAGAGGAACGAGCTCATACGCTCGTACATGCGCCGCTTCTTCGACATTCGAGCCACGATCGCCAACGTCTCGGACAGCGACGTCATCGACTGCTTCCACAACGGCATCACCGACCAGACTCTATTTCGCGACTTCGGCCGCAACCGTCCCAAGACCGTTGCTGCCCTCCGTGACATGACGAAGACCTGGGCGGACCAAGAGGAACAGGAGCGCGACCGGTTCTTATCACACCCGATTCTAGAAAGAACCAGATGCATCTCATGTGTGCACCAGGATTATGTTCACACACACATGATAGACGGAAAAGTGTAATATATCAAAGATAATGCTCAATAAGTAACTAAATAAAGTATTTAACAATATTACACTCCGAATAAAAGAGACACAAAGGTCTTTAAACGAAACACCGATATACCCTATACGAAGTCTGCAACAACTCTGTCTTCCACAGGCGATGACTGGTGAACGCAAAGCCTAGAACTCCTTGAACTCGTCGAAGTTCTCCTCTTCAAAGTTTTCTTCTGAACAGCAGCGGGCAAGGGTGAGTACTCTTATGGTTGGTACTCAGCAAGTGGGGTGAATATGCAAGGCCATCAAGGATAGGCTAAGGTTTGCAGCAGCGAGCACTTTTAGTTGGTCAAGTATTTATTAGCAAGCACCTATTAACTAGGTTTAAGTTTATACCATCCCACTTTAGCAAAAAAAACATAAAGGTACCATCAACATAAACATAAACATAAACCACGAACCACAATTTAATTAATCTTCAAGTTTCATTATCATGTGAGGGTCCAAGCCACTCTTAACCGTGAGTACGGCTGTTATAACAGTTTTACACTCTGCAGAGGTTGTACACTTTACCCACAAATCGTGTTCCCCTGAGTCGCCCGGGTTTGCAAGGCCCTTAAACACTCCCGAGGTGAGTGGCGAGGGTACACTACGAAGCCTTTACAAAGACATGTCGAGAGCTAGGCAGCCCGCTAGAGTTTTAGTAGCAGTGTGGTCCATAAACCTCCCTAATGGTCAGCTCCTTAGCAAAGGCAGCTACCCCAAGAGGACCGGGCTATGACCCCTATCACCGACCCCCTTCTTGCCCTTTCGGTAAGGCCACCAGCTAACTACACATCTAATTAATTGGCTAAGGTCAGAGCCATATGACTTTGTGGTTGCACTGTTCACTTGGATAGTTCTCCATGTTCCCATTAATCAAAGTTGATCTTGAATTAACGCGGTATAACAACATTATGTAACGTGATCAACATTGTCATAAGAGTAAACCAACACCAATCCCAAAGTTTGCAACTAAGCGTGTCTACCCAACATGAATAGTAAACCCAGGTGTTTCAAGACTAGGTATGTCCTTAGTATAGGTAACCCATCAAGTTTATGCAAACAACATTAAAGTAAAGTGAATTATCATGCTATTGTTGGGATAAAATAGAATACGCTCGTACATGCGCCGCTTCTTCGACATTCGAGCCACGATCGCCAACGTCTCGGACAGCGACGTCATCGACTGCTTCCACAACGGCATCACCGACCAGACTCTATTTCGCGACTTCGGCCGCAACCGTCCCAAGACCGTTGCTGCCCTCCGTGACATGACGAAGACCTGGGCGGACCAAGAGGAACAGGAGCGCGACCGGTTCTTATCACACCCGATTCTAGAAAGAACCAGATGCATCTCATGTGTGCACCAGGATTATGTTCACACACACATGATAGACGGAAAAGTGTAATATATCAAAGATAATGCTCAATAAGTAACTAAATAAAGTATTTAACAATATTACACTCCGAATAAAAGAGACACAAAGGTCTTTAAACGAAACACCGATATACCCTATACGAAGTCTGCAACAACTCTGTCTTCCACAGGCGATGACTGGTGAACGCAAAGCCTAGAACTCCTTGAACTCGTCGAAGTTCTCCTCTTCAAAGTTTTCTTCTGAACAGCAGCGGGCAAGGGTGAGTACTCTTATGGTTGGTACTCAGCAAGTGGGGTGAATATGCAAGGCCATCAAGGATAGGCTAAGGTTTGCAGCAGCGAGCACTTTTAGTTGGTCAAGTATTTATTAGCAAGCACCTATTAACTAGGTTTAAGTTTATACCATCCCACTTTAGCAAAAAAAACATAAAGGTACCATCAACATAAACATAAACATAAACCACGAACCACAATTTAATTAATCTTCAAGTTTCATTATCATGTGAGGGTCCAAGCCACTCTTAACCGTGAGTACGGCTGTTATAACAGTTTTACACTCTGCAGAGGTTGTACACTTTACCCACAAATCGTGTTCCCCTGAGTCGCCCGGGTTTGCAAGGCCCTTAAACACTCCCGAGGTGAGTGGCGAGGGTACACTACGAAGCCTTTACAAAGACATGTCGAGAGCTAGGCAGCCCGCTAGAGTTTTAGTAGCAGTGTGGTCCATAAACCTCCCTAATGGTCAGCTCCTTAGCAAAGGCAGCTACCCCAAGAGGACCGGGCTATGACCCCTATCACCGACCCCCTTCTTGCCCTTTCGGTAAGGCCACCAGCTAACTACACATCTAATTAATTGGCTAAGGTCAGAGCCATATGACTTTGTGGTTGCACTGTTCACTTGGATAGTTCTCCATGTTCCCATTAATCAAAGTTGATCTTGAATTAACGCGGTATAACAACATTATGTAACGTGATCAACATTGTCATAAGAGTAAACCAACACCAATCCCAAAGTTTGCAACTAAGCGTGTCTACCCAACATGAATAGTAAACCCAGGTGTTTCAAGACTAGGTATGTCCTTAGTATAGGTAACCCATCAAGTTTATGCAAACAACATTAAAGTAAAGTGAATTATCATGCTATTGTTGGGATAAAATAGAATACGCTCGTACATGCGCCGCTTCTTCGACATTCGAGCCACGATCGCCAACGTCTCGGACAGCGACGTCATCGACTGCTTCCACAACGGCATCACCGACCAGACTCTATTTCGCGACTTCGGCCGCAACCGTCCCAAGACCGTTGCTGCCCTCCGTGACATGACGAAGACCTGGGCGGACCAAGAGGAACAGGAGCGCGACCGGTTCTTATCACACCCGATTCTAGAAAGAACCAGATGCATCTCATGTGTGCACCAGGATTATGTTCACACACACATGATAGACGGAAAAGTGTAATATATCAAAGATAATGCTCAATAAGTAACTAAATAAAGTATTTAACAATATTACACTCCGAATAAAAGAGACACAAAGGTCTTTAAACGAAACACCGATATACCCTATACGAAGTCTGCAACAACTCTGTCTTCCACAGGCGATGACTGGTGAACGCAAAGCCTAGAACTCCTTGAACTCGTCGAAGTTCTCCTCTTCAAAGTTTTCTTCTGAACAGCAGCGGGCAAGGGTGAGTACTCTTATGGTTGGTACTCAGCAAGTGGGGTGAATATGCAAGGCCATCAAGGATAGGCTAAGGTTTGCAGCAGCGAGCACTTTTAGTTGGTCAAGTATTTATTAGCAAGCACCTATTAACTAGGTTTAAGTTTATACCATCCCACTTTAGCAAAAAAAACATAAAGGTACCATCAACATAAACATAAACATAAACCACGAACCACAATTTAATTAATCTTCAAGTTTCATTATCATGTGAGGGTCCAAGCCACTCTTAACCGTGAGTACGGCTGTTATAACAGTTTTACACTCTGCAGAGGTTGTACACTTTACCCACAAATCGTGTTCCCCTGAGTCGCCCGGGTTTGCAAGGCCCTTAAACACTCCCGAGGTGAGTGGCGAGGGTACACTACGAAGCCTTTACAAAGACATGTCGAGAGCTAGGCAGCCCGCTAGAGTTTTAGTAGCAGTGTGGTCCATAAACCTCCCTAATGGTCAGCTCCTTAGCAAAGGCAGCTACCCCAAGAGGACCGGGCTATGACCCCTATCACCGACCCCCTTCTTGCCCTTTCGGTAAGGCCACCAGCTAACTACACATCTAATTAATTGGCTAAGGTCAGAGCCATATGACTTTGTGGTTGCACTGTTCACTTGGATAGTTCTCCATGTTCCCATTAATCAAAGTTGATCTTGAATTAACGCGGTATAACAACATTATGTAACGTGATCAACATTGTCATAAGAGTAAACCAACACCAATCCCAAAGTTTGCAACTAAGCGTGTCTACCCAACATGAATAGTAAACCCAGGTGTTTCAAGGCTTTGGGTAAAAGACTAGGTATGTCCTTAGTATAGGTAACCCATCAAGTTTATGCAAACAACATTAAAGTAAAGTGAATTATCATGCTATTGTTGGGATAAAATAGAATATGTAGGGGGGAAATCCACTTGCCTTCTTCAAACAGCTGTTGATTCTCTTCCTCGTAAGCTTGCTCTTGGTTTTGCTCGAACGTCACGTTGTCTACGCGATCACACAAACAAGCATACACAAACAAATAAGAAACAGTATAATAAACAGTACAAACTGAGAGTAAAAAGAAAAAAATGATAACATCTAGTTCATGATGCAAGGATCGCGTGAGCGCAAGAATCGCTGAAATCGGAGTTGAAATGATGAAGATATGGCTAAAATAGTGATCCAGGGACCTATCTGTGAGAGTTTTGAACTTTCAGGGGCTAGATCTGAAGAAATCAGGGGCTTAACATAATTAAACCTTAAAAAGAGGGTCTGGGTGCAAAACTAGAGGTCCTGGACGGCAGGTACTAATTCTGGAAAGGTCAGGGGTCGGGACCGAAAAAAAAGGACTCAACTCTAATTATTTTTCTACTGATCTGGACTGCGGGTTGATTCCTGGAAAACCTAGGGGCTTTTTTGCAAAGGTTCCAGGGACGGCTAGGGTCGGACGAATCCGGTCCGTTGGATCAGAATCGTGTGGCAGGGTAAGGTCGGGCGAATTGGACGCGGCTCGGCTCTGTTCTGGCCGTTAGATCTAAATCGAGCAGCAGGGTGAGGCTGGGGCGAAGGCGGCGTCTCGTGCGCGGCTCAGATTTGTTCTGGCCGTGAGATCCAGATCGGGCGGCGGAACGAGGGTCAGCTCGGCGGAGAAAAAGGGTCGGGCAAATCGCTCAGCTGCGCTGGGCGCCGGCGGCGAGCGAGAGCGGTGGTGTTCTTTGGCTCGGTTCCGGCTGGGGTTATGCCGGGGAGAGAGTGGGTGGCACGGTGAAAGTGATGGTGGACACGGGACGGCCGTGCGGCGACCGTAGACCAGCAGCCACAGCGGCAGGCGGAAACAGAGCTCCGACGAGAAATTGGGGCTGCGACAGAGCGAGAGATAGCGGGGAAAAACGGGGCGGCTTGATGCTCACCACCTCGCGGAACTCCGGCGAGAGTTGTAGTCGCTGGAGAAGCAGAGGGACGGCGAGTCGATGGAGGGGCGGCGACATGGGGCGGCGCCATTCCCCCGGTGAGCGGTTTCCAGTGACGGGCAACGGTGCGGAGTAGAAGAAGAGATTGAAGACGGCTCTGGGTGCAAAGCGGGGCTCCGGTGTGGGTTTTATAGGGGAGGGGAAGAGGCGGAGCGGCCAGGAAAAGGGAAGGCGGTGGCTCACACGGCGGCCTGCGAAGGAAAGGGCGGCGGGCGGAAACAAAGCTCCGACGAGAAATTGGGGCTGCGACAGAGCGAGAGCGAGCGGGGAAAAACGGGGCGGCTTGATGCTCACCACCTCGCGGAACTCCGGCGAGAGTTGTAGTTGCTGGAGAAGCAGAGGGACGGCGAGTCGACGGAGGGGCGGCGACGCGGGGCGGCGGCATTCCCCCGGTGAGCGGTTTCCAGCGACGGGCGACGGTGCCTAGTAGAAGAAGAGATTGAAGACGGCTCTGGGTGCAAAGCGGGGCTCCGGCGTGGGTTTTATAGGGGAGGGGAAGAGGCGGAGCGGCCAGGAAAAGGGAAGGCGGTGGCCTGCGAAGGAAAGGGGTGGAGCGCGTACCGCGGCCAGTAAGGCAAGGCAGCGTCGCGGGGAAGGAAAGAGGGGACGCGGGCGACGGCGCGGGGATGATCTGGATTCGGGGTGAGGAGGAAAAAGGAAAGGGGAGGGAGGCGCGGACGACGGCGCGGCGCGTCTGATGTCGCGGCGGAAAAAGGAAAGAGGGGAAGTGCGGGAGGAAGAAGAAAGGAAAGGAAGAGAGGAGAAACTGACGAGTGGGACCAGCGCGTCGGTGAGAGGGAAGTGAGGAAGAGTGAAACGGTTTGGGCTGGCTGGTTTGGGCCACGGGGGGAGGAGAAAGAAAAACGAGAAGAGAAGGATTTTTGCAGACTGGGTTGGGCCGCGAGAAGAAGAAAAATAGAAGGAGAACTGAGAGAGATTTGGGCCGGGCTGAAAGAAAAGAGTGGGAGAAGAAAAAGAAATAGAGACGCATGCATAATTTTTATTTTGTGGCATTTATAAAAATATTTTTAAAGTTTTATTTCCTATATTTTTGGGTGTTACAGTTCTCGAATCGCGGCAACGACTACTCGAAGCGCGGCAACAACCACCGCAACGACAACCGAGGCCAGCAGGACTACTCGGGATCCTCCTGAAAGCGCAAGCCAGACGATTTCGTCGCGGCTATCAATCGCGCCCCGCGAGGCAAGAAGAATAGCAACGCCAATCTCCAAGAGGAGTTCGACAAAATCCCGCTGAAGCAGTGCCAATGGCACCCACACTCAAAGCATGCCGCTTTCGAGTGCTACCAACTCCAGAGGTCCCTCAACACCCCGTCCTTAGACACGGGCGACAAGAAGAAGAAGAAGGACAAGTACAATGAGGACCCGGAGAACAAGACTGATGCTGGGGATTTCCCGGACGTATCCAAAGTGGTCAACATCATCTTTGGTGGCGAATCGGGGTTTGCCTCCAAGAGGACTCAGAAGCTTCATCGCCGCGAGATCCTACCATCGAGGAGGGAGAACCACGACCTCTTTGGTGGTCGGAGGTCCCCATCTTGTTCTCCAGGGCGGATCAGTGGAAGAACTTTTCTTAGCCAGGCAAACTCCCACTAGTCTTAGACCCTGTGGTCACGGACGTCAGGCTCGCGAAGGTACTCATCGACGGGGGTAGTAGCCTCAACATCATCTTCACGAGTACCTTGTGTAAAATGGGGGTGAAATTCTTCGATAAGCTCACCCCCAGCAAGGTTCCCTTCTACGGTATCGTGCCGGGGAACGCAGCGACGCCGCTTGGCATGGTGGTGCTTCCCGTCACCTTTGGGACGAGGGAAAACTATCGTACCGAGTACATCAAGTTCAAAGTGGCCAACTTTGAAACTTCCTACAACGCCATACTGGGTAGACCGGCAATGACTAAGTTCATGGCCGTGCCACACTACGTGTACTTACTCCTAAAGATGCCAGGAAAGAACGGTGTCCTCACCTTTCGCGACGACTTGGAGAAGTCATACGACTGCGACCAGAAAGGCTTCGAGTACACCTCGACTACGCGTGTACCGGATACTTTAGGAGAAGTACTCGCGGTCACGCAGAAGCTCTCAGAAGTGGACCTGGAGGTTCCCCAGAAGAAGGCTAACCACTCGAAGGTACATCCCGCTGGCAAACTCGTACTGAAGACCATCTAGCTCCAGGAGGGAGACTCATCCAAGACAGCTCTGATCGGGTCACAACTCGACCCGAAGTAGGAAAGCGCGCTCATCAGTTTTCTTAGGGCTAACCGAGACATATTCGCGTGGAGACAAGTGGATAAGCCAGGGGTGCCCAAGGATCTGATCGAGCATAGTCTGAAAGTAGATCCTGATGCTATCCCTAAGAAGCAGCGTCTTCGTAGATTCGCTCAGGATAAGAGGGAAGCCATCAAAAAGGAATTGGCTAAACTACTTGCGACTGGTTTCATCAAAGAGGTGTACCACCCAGAGTGGGTTGCCAACTCTATCCTTGTAAAGAAAAAGAATAAAGAATGGAGGATGTGTGTTGATTATACCGATCTCAACAAGCATTGCCCAAAGGATCACTTTGGGCTACCGCGCATTGATCAAGTAATCGACTCCACCGCCGGCTGCATACTACTCTGCTTCCTTGACTGCTACTCGGGCTACCATCAAATCGCCCTCAAGGAAGAAGATCAAATCAAGACCGCCTTCGTCACGCCCTTTGGGACTTATGCCTACAAGACAATGTCCTTTGGGCTGAAGAACGCGGGGGCTACATACTAGCGGGCAATCCAAAGGTGTTTTGCAAATCAACTACACCGCAACGTCGAGGCCTATGTGGATGACGCGGTCATTAAGACCAGAATTCCCGAGGACTTCATTGCGGACCTGGAGGAAACATTCAACAGCCTCCGGAAGTTCCAATGGAAGCCTAACCCGACGAAGTGCGTCTTTGGCGTGCCATCCGGGAAACTACTCGGGTTTATCATTAGTCACAGGGGGATTGAGGCCAACCTGAAGAAGATCACCGCCATCATCGATATGAAGGCTCCAACGACGATCAAGGATGTCGAGAAGCTAACAGGGTTCATTGCGGCGCTGAACAGATTCATCTCGAGACTTGGAGAACGAGGTCTTACCTTCTTCAAGCTCCTGAAGCAGAAAGACAAGTTCCACTGGATGGAGGAAGCCGAGCAGGCACTGCAGGACCTCAACCAGCACCTACAGTCGCCTTCCATACTCACGGCACCACATCTAGGCGAGAACCTGCTGATGTACATCGCGGCAACTACTCATGTCGTCAGCACAACAATAGTGGTGGAGCGCAATGAGGAAGGCCATGCATTTGGAGTGTAGAGGCCAGTTTATTTCATCAGCGAAGTACTCTTTGAATCGAAGGTCCGTTATCCTCTAGTTCAGAAACTACTCTACGCAATACTCATCACATCAAGGAAGCTCCGTCAGTATTTCGACTAGTACAAGATCTCAGTTGTTACTGATTTCCCGTTGGCGGATATATTCCACAATCGGGATGCCACTGATCGCATATCCAAGTGAGCAGTAGAACTGGGGGCTCTCTCCATCAACTTTAAGCCAAGAACTGCCATCAAATCCCAAGCATTGGTTGATTTCATGGCCGAGTCGCGAGAAAATCAAGTGCCAACACCAGCCAGCCGACCAGAGCATTGGACGATGTACTTCGATGGGTCGCTCAAGCTCGAGGGCGGCGGGGCTGGAGTACTTTTCATTTCTCCGAAGGGTGAACAACCCAAGTATGTCTTGCAAATCCTTTGGAAGGTGTCCAACAACGAGGCCGAGTACGAAGCACTATTACACGGGCTCCGCCTGGCAGTCTCCTTGGGCATCAAGCGACTACTCGTGTACGCGACTCTCTACTAGTCGTGCAGCAAGTCAACAAAGAGTGGGACTGCAAGAAGGAGGAGATGGACGCATATGTCACGGAAGTGCGCAAGCTGGAGAACAAATTTGCCGGCCTGAAGATTCACCATGTCGTCTGGGACAACAACGTTGGAGCAGATGTACTCTCCAAGCTTGGATCTACTCGAGCCCAAGTCCCAGCCGGAGTATTCGTTCAGAAACTCAAAGAACCATCGATCAAGACCACGAATCAGAGTACCACCGCCTCGGGACCATCAGATCCTAGTCGGGAGGTCATGATGTCGGAGGTCGACTGGCGAGGGACTTTCATCGACTTCATCAAGGAGAAGAAGCTACCTCCCGGGGTGACAAAGAAAAGCCTAGAAGCAATCCGCATCATGTGGCGCAGCAAGGGGCTTGTCATCGTGGGAGACAAACTATACAAGTGTGGAGCTAGCACCGGAGTACTCATGAAGTGTGTCCCGAGGGGCTGGGGCCGCAACATACTACTCGAGATACATGAAGGTACCTGCGGGAACCATGCAGCGTCCAAAACACTAGTTGAGAAGGCTTACAGGGCAGGCTACTGGTGGCCAACAGTAGTTTCCGACGCTGAGGACCTTGTACGGAAGTGCCAGAAGTGTCAGTTCTTCGGCAAGCAGTCACACGTCCCGGCGCACAGCCTCATCACCATACCGCCCTCCTGGCCCTTTGCATGCTGGAGCCTCGACATGATTGGACCTCTGACTACCGGGAAGTTTCACACACGTGTTGGTAGTCATCGACAAGTTTACCAAGTGGATCGAGTACAAGCCGATCACCAAGCTCACTCCAGACAGGGCGGTCAACTTCATCTCGGACATCATGTACCGCTTTGGTTACCCCAACACCATCATCACATATCTTGGCACCAACTTCACTGCAAATAAGTTTTGGGAATTCTGTGAAAACAATGCGATTAAAGTGAAGTACGTATCAGTCGCGCATCCAAGGGCCAATGGACAAGTCGAGAGAACAAACGGCTTGATTGTGGATGGCCCAAAGAAAAGACTATACGAGGAGAACAACAAGAAGGGTGGCAAGTAGATATATGAACTGCCTCATGTCGTCTGGGGGCTTCGAACATAGCTATCGAAAGCCACAGGACATACCCTGTTTTTTCTCGTATACGTGTTAGAAGCTATACTCCCTGCAGACATCATCTGGCTCTCCCCCAGAGTCAAGATGTACGACGAAGGAGAAGCAGACGAAGCTAGGCAGCTGGAACTAGATTCACTCGACGAAGCCAGGTGCAGTGCACTCGTGCAGTCAGCACGCTACCTGCAGGGCATCCACCGCTATCACGATCGCAATGTACGTGAGCGGTCCTTCAACATCGGTGATCTGGTCCTCCGCCGCATCCAAGATGAGACTGGCGTACACAAGCTCAGTTCCCGATGGGAGGGCCCCCTCATCGTCTCCGCAGTTACAAGACCAGGGTCTTATCGCCTGGAGTACCCTGATGGCCAGGAAGTTCCTAATTCCTGGAACATAGAACATCTCCGGAAATTGTACGCCTAATAGAAGTCATAAACAATTCGCCAGCTGCATGTCAGCATTATTTTAAATAAAGAGTTCATTTCGCCGTAATTCAACTACTTTTGTGCATGTTAACTCGGGGGCTCCGCCACGAGTAAAAAGCGTTCTCACGACTGCTTATACTCGGGGGGCTTCACCACGAGTACTTGTACTTAGCTCGCTTATGCTCGGGGGCTCCGCCACGAGTACTTGCGTCTATACCGCCCAAGAGGCATCATATTCAAGTACTTAACTCCTTTAACCCAACCGCTGCTACGACTACTCGAAACAGACCGTTAAGGCACCCGCCGAAGGGGTCACCAAACCCACTACACGGCTTAAGTTATACCTTGCTAAACATGCAGGACGACAACTAAGACCGTTCAGGACTCCTTAGCCTACAGGCTAGCTTTGTGTACCGTTACGTCGGGTAAATCCAAGCTAAGTCCTATGCTCCGCGAGCACCTTCATGGAACGTCAAGTTATTAACTACTTCCAAGCTGATGCTCTTGGAGTAGTCTTAACCCAAACCTCTCTGAACTACTCTAAGTCCTACGATCATCTCAGCATACAATGATACAAGATGATGAAATGATCAAACAGGCAACATTATATGCATATGACACAAAGTAGCACCAATGTTTTTACATTGTTTTTTCCTGCTACGACTAACCATTTTGCTCGAGGCTTTCGGCAATCTTGTCGGCGATGGGCTCAACCTCTTCACGAAACTTCATGAATTTCTCCACCGAGCAGTCAGATGCCATGCCTTCCGCGAGTGGTTCTAATTTCGCCTTGGGCCAATATGACTTCATAAGGGTGAGTGCTTGCGTGATGTAGGTCCTGGTGGCCTCCGCGATGTAGTCAGCAACCCTCTGGGGAGTTGCACGAAGCTTCTCCAGCAGTGATTGTTCCCCGGTTTCACCTTCCGCGGCGAAGTCCACCATCTCCACGACGGCCTGGGCAGCAGATTGAGGTCTTTGAGTTCTTTCTGCATCTGCTGCTGGCCTGCGTGCATGTTCTTGATCTGTGCCAGGGCTTCCTTGTATTGGACATCAATGTCCTTAAGGATCCTCTGCAGGCGCTTGACATCATCTGTGCCACGGTAAATAAGGTTCTTTAGATCTATAATTAAATTATCTTTCTTTTGCAATGTGGATTTCAGTTCTGCGCGCAAGAGAAAAGAAGAAGTATTCGAGACAGTTTCAGAAACTACTCGAACGACATACAAACTAAGGGATAACAAGACAGAGCAGCAAGCTACCTTTATGCGCTTTGGCCTCTTTCTTGTTCTTCTCAAAGAGCTGAGCCTTCTCCTTCCTAAGATTATCAAAAGTATTCTTAAAGGAAGAGGCTTCCCGCTCCCGATCTGCCTCCAGCCGCTCGAGTCTCTCCTGCAATTCGTAGATTTTGCAGTCCTTCTCTTGCAGCTAGAGTTGGTCGTCCTGGAGGAGCTTCAGTTTGTCTGATTTCTCCTGGGACCAGTCCATCAGACCCTACAACATATAAGAGCAGTCAGTATTCATCAGACAAGAGAAGAGGAAGAAAACTACTCGAGGAAGATGAATACTCACTGTGGTAAACTCGTACAAGTCCTTGAAGACAGCAAGAACATGATCCCTCCTCTGTTTGGAGAGTGAGGGATCCTCGATCAAGTCGTCCGCCACCTCTGCGCTGGGCTCCGATATACCTGCGGTGCCAACATCGCTAGCACCAGGGACTGGTGTACCCGCGGTCTGGGTGATGCCGGTACCAGGGTCCGTGACACCCCCAGCATCTGCATCCTGCGCGCCTGACTCCTTGGGCAGCTCGCCTGCCACTACGCCCACGGTTACGAGCGTCGCCTCGGGCAGACCAGTACCGGGGGGCCAAGGAGGCATGATGGGTTCACTGAACTTCAGGGAGCTCAGACGCCGGTGGCTCCATCTCCACTCGCTCCGAATCCGCTCCAGTCGGCACTGAATCTTTCTCCGCCTCAACATTGGTGGCCGGAGGATATGGAGGAGGAGGAGGAGGTGGACTTGCATCCAACGCTGATACACCCGCGTCCTTCCCTTGCTCGGGGGCTTGGGCCGCTGGGACCTCTTCGGCATCCCCCAACTCCAGAGCAGAGGAAGGGCTGGAAAAAGAAAACACATGAGTCAACTACTCGACTAGATGAATTGCAAAACATACAAGTGAAGGCACTCGAAACTTATGTGGAGGACCTCTTGGCCACTAGCTTCTTGAGGCTGGTTAGCCGGGCCCCTCGAATAGTTCCCTTCCCCGAACCGCCAGCAGGCTCCTTTAATGGAACCTGTGGGGTGGTCACCGGGATAGAACCACTCAGGTCCGGCGACACGTCAAGAGCAAAAGGGTCCGCCGCACCATGCTGGACGTTGGGTTCTGGTGCGGCATCATCCCCAAAAGGCCCGGACTTTCCCCCGTCCATGTGACGCTTGGAAAAGGGGGAAGTGGGAGGGCTGAAGAGAAAAGAAGAGGAACTTCAGCAAAAAAAACACAAAAACGCCAAAAATAGACAAGGGAAGTACTCGAGAGGGCGGGCACACTTGCGGATGAGCAAGATGGGATCTCCGACTAGTTGGCTGTGGAGGAAAGGCGATTCTGATGAACTGCGCTAAACCTAGATCTAAATGGCTGGTGGCGCAGGAGGGTGAGAAGGCAAAACGGCTAAGGCAGAGAGCGAATGGGTGAAAACATTAGTCACCGCGCGGTTAAATAACCAGCGGGCGGCCCAGATCTACTGTTTGGAAGCCGAAGAGTTTTTCTCCCTAAAAAGTGCGATTTGTTTTCGAGCGGTTATCCTGTGAGGAGTTTCGGGAGTTTATTTGATTAACCTTTTTTCAGGGATGAGCTCCCGAAAAAAGGGGTTTTTCGAATTTTGAACCAATTGATTTCCAGAAAAAATCATCAAGGCAGATCGCACCACTACTAATGTACATTATTTTTTACAAGGATTTTGTACATAACACTGTTCAGTATGCCACGTTGTTTTGGATCCTTTTTCCAAATCTCGGGATTTGGATTCAACGCTCGGGGGCTGCGGGACACGTGTCATCAATGGCTTATTTTTCAAAAATATTTGGAAGATAAGGTGAAGATTCAAGACTAGTGAGACCCTCAGCCTGATTCTTCGATTCAACCTAAGGCTCGGGGGCTACTCCATATGGAGTGCGATTCGCATCGCACCTCATAGAAAGAAGTCTTGAAAGTACTCGGGGCTAGAGCACCTCACAGCCTCGAGCAGCCAAGGAAAGTACTCGAAAGACACCTTCAAGACGGAGTTTCAGCAGAAACCGAAGGATGACTTCCAGAAGTACTCAAAGCCTGTAGTACTCGGCTATGAAGAGCTCAGGGGCTTGTCAGACCCGGAGCACCGGGGCTGCACGCATGGCGTAGAACATTCTAGAGTAAGGTGTGGGGCATGTCCCATCCTTATCCATATGTAAAGTACTTGTAAGCTAGTACAACTAGTCGGTATAGAAAGAATTTACCCGAAAGTATTCGGTTAGGAATCCTAAGCTCGTACCAGACTAGGATTTCCATGTAACCCTGTCCCCCCCCCCCCCCCCCGGGGATATATAAGGGCGGGCAGGGACCCCTCCAAAACATACCTCATAACCTCCAAGACAATACGAACCAACAGGACGTAGGGTATTACGCATACTGCGGCCCAAACCTGTCTAAAGGCTTCGTGTTCCTTACACCATCGAATTCAGATCTCGGCGACACCCCACCTACAACCTACCACCTCGGGGGTATCCCTCGGTGGGCTTGCCGGTAAAAACACCGACAGTAACAGCCCTAGAAATAGTTCAATTTCTAAGCATCTCATTACAATAATCATAAAACATTAATCATAGTTATTAATACGTTAGAGCTTTAAATATTTCAAAAATTATTGGGATGAGCTATGTTTTCATACTAAGCACGGACTGTCCGAGTCTCCACCCTCGAGCAACCCAGTGTCCACGTCAGCGTCATGTTAGTATGGCCGATTTTGGTCAAACACAACTGTGTCCACCACCGCCAAGCCACACGGTTCTGCCCACTAGCTTGCTCCTCGTACACCTAAGCAATCTCTCTGCGTATTGCTGAAGATATCTTAAGGACTATGTGAAAAGGTCCTTGTGATGCCTATATAAGGGGAATAGATGTGTCCTAAAATATTAACAAAACAATTCAAAACGGATAAAATAGGACCAGCTCAGCTGGCCCAACTCAACTCAGGCAGTTCTTGACCACCTTAGTCGGTGTGGACCGGTTCAGCTGAACCTAAAAGCTCAAAATGAATTGTCATGTGAATTTAATCAATGAAATTTAAATCTACTTTTTAACACATGAGAGTGTAAGCTTATAGGTCCGTGGAATACCTGCACACAAATCACTCACAATAATTAGATTGGGCTATGAAACTAAATGTCAACACGAGCAATATGAAGGACACAACAAGCACAATGGCGACCTGAGATTTAGATTTGAAGTTCACTCCCACAAAACAAAGCTATGTCTCCATTGAGAAGTTCACAAAGAGCCGGGTTTTTACCCTTTCCTCTCTCAACTGACCGCAAAAGAGTAAGATTGAGTTACTTACTATGAGATCCTCTGCGAGGATTGATGATACAAACTTATCGGGGCTACCCACACGAGTTGGGTGCTCAACGGCGATGCTTAGCCATCTAGGAGCACAAGACTCCAAGAGTAACAAATCTGAGATGGTGCTTGTCGGAGTCTCCAAGACTCAATATGCACTCTAATAAGCTCTCCCAAGGAATTACCAATCTCACTTCAAATCTCGTAATGGATGCTCAAGAGTGGATTGGAGAAGTGGGAATGAATGGTAGGAGGTTTGTTTATCTTAAGTCAGGTGAAGAAGCAAGAGAGAATAATGAAGGGAGAGGATAGGTATATATACTCCAACCACATAACTAATCGTTATTGTGTATTCCTGTGTAATACCGGCTCAGCCGGTCTAGACCAGCTCAGCCGCTATAAGAACAGAAGATTTTTCTCGGCTGATGGTCCGGGTGACCAGTGAAATACCATCTCAGCCGCAGTTTGGATAGAAACACTTTCTCGGCTGATGGTCCGGCTGACCAGTGAAATACCAGCTCAGCCGCACATGACTTGGAATATGATAGAATTGAATTGTTTCAAGTATATGGATGTGTGTGAGAGCTTGTTTGTGATCTTTTGAGCTTTGGAAAACATGCAAAAACACACACCCTAACTCCCCCTTCATAGCATGACACCCTATACTCAAATTCAAAAGTAAAACGTAAATAAATTTTTGCTTCTTTGAGTAGAAATTTTGCAATTCTTTTCACCTTCATTTTGCGGGATCACCAATCATCTTTTATGGCTTATAATCTATGCTCATGCTTGACTGACATTAGAACTTCAACTAGGTTGTCATTTAAATCACCAAAACTCACTTCGGAGGATGAATGTCCTTTCAGTCTTCTCTTTTTGTGATTGATGACAACTCAATTGAAGTGAAATAAAGGATTGACAATAAAATACTAAGCAAGTTTTGAATCCATATAAATGTGAAAACTCCCCCCCTAAATGTGTGCATATGGATTAAATCATTGTTTATGGCTTCAAATGCCGTCAATTTGCACATAATCAAGAAAAAGTGAAAGTCATCACATATCAATATATCCATAGGGTGCAACAAGGTGTGACAAAATATATACATGATGCATATGGCAACAATATCTCTCAACAAAATTAAACCAACAATACACCACCAACAAATAGACATACATAGTTCATCACTTATCACACATGGTTCACCACACTAGCAATTAGGATCTTATAAATATAAAGTTCACACGCCCTAGCTAATCATGAATAGAGATCATCAAGGTCCACATATCACATAGTTCATCACAAGCACACACATATTAAATAAGTTCTTACATGTCCCATACATAAATAGTTAGATAGATAGGATAACTTAACAAAATATGAAGATCTTCAATTTTCTTATCCCCCTTTGTCATCAAGTGGCAAAAAGGATAAGGACAAACACGAGCACTTAATCTTCATCCATATCATTACCATTACCATCACGCCGATGAGAGAGGAATCCTTGAACCTTGGTTGTAGTGAGCGATGAAATTAGCAAGGGTTTCATTATCAAAGAATTGAAGACCACTATCACTTGTAACAACATCAAACTAGCCACCACTTGGGCCAGTAGCAAACTCTCCACCACTAGCAAACCCACCACTAGTATATCTTTCACCACCAGCAGCACACTTATTACCATTACTAGAAAAATGAGCACCATTACCTCCAAGGTCCTCGGGAGCAGTTCGAGTCTCTGTGTAATGAAAGAAGTCAAAGATACTATCTGGAGCAAACACGGGAGCGGGAAAAAGCTCAAACGGTGGCAAAGGAGGAAGAGAAGGCTAAAAACTAACCACAGCGATGTTGATTTTTTCTACCTCATAAATTTCTCTCCTAATCGCTCGTGATGCTCATACACATCACTATGAGCACCTCTCATGCAACCAAAGTGAGTGGAGAAACCTTTATTGATAAAAGAATGTAACCCATGATGCCCATGACCACCACGACGAGACATAGGGCTAGAAGCAACACCAGCTCTAGATGAAGAAGGGATATTAGTTGGAGGTGAAGGCATAGAAGATGGAGAGGACTGAGTAGTGGAAGTTTTGGGCTTGCGAGAGCGACTTAGAGGATTATACGGATAGACTTGATTTGGACAACAACCCTCATGCTTTATATCCTTCACAAAAGTCTTCTTGGTCACCACTTCAATATTCTCATAATATATGGAGCATGAGTGCAACTCTTGAGAGAGGATCAAGATGTGATGCGGATTTCTTCCCAAATGATGTGAAACACACTAAAATATCTCCTACTACCATCTTCACGAAGAAAAAGAGAAATATCTTGGATGAAGATTGAATATTGGTTTGGTTACCTCCTTTAGGAATGATTCTTGGATGTCAAAGTGCATTGAGATACCACTAGTAGGGAATCATCTTAACAGCACAAAATATTCATGTAGTGGCACATGATCATAATGCATATGTGCACACTCATCTAAGTTTGGCTCATATTTATGCAACTTACGTTTATCCAAATCCGCTTGAGAGAAACCAACAATCTTGGCAAACCTCGTACAGATGCAATAGTACTTCTCCTCTTGGATCATAAAATGCATCTTCTCATGACGATGTGGATCACTAGGCTCAATCCAAAGGGTGGCAAAGAATTGAGCTATCACCTCATCATTCCAATTGTGCGCCAAACCTCGATTTCACTGTGTTTTTCACATGGATTTCTACAACTCAGTTATTTTATACGACAACAAGAAAAATCCTATTGTGCGCCAAAAGTGGATTGATTGGAGCAAATGTCATACTTTGAGGGAATCAGCTCTTGATGGAGTTCTAGGTCACTTGGAAAAATAAGATATAATGCCAATCATAACTTTTAGATATAATTGGAATGATGAGGTGATAGCTCAATTCTTTGCCACCATTTGGATTGAGCCTAGTGATCCACATCGTCATGAGAAGATGCATTTTATGATCCAAGAGGAGAAGTAATATTGCATATGTATGAGGTTTGCCAAGATTGTTGGTTTCTCTCAAGCGGATTTGGATAAACGTAAGTTGCATAAATATGAGCCAAGCTTAGATGAGTGTGCACATAAGCATTATGATCATGTGCCACCACATGAATATTTTGTGCTGTTAAGATGATTCCCTACTATTGGTACCTCAATGCACTTTGACATCCAAGAATCATTCCTAAAGGAGGTAACCAAACCAATGTTCAATCTCCATCCAAAACATTTCTCTATTTCTTCATGAATATGGTAGTAGGAGATATTTTAGTGTGTTTCACATCATTTGGGAAGAAATCCGCATCACATCTTGATCCTCTCTCAAGAGTTGCACTCATGCTTCATATATTATGAGAATATTGAAGTGGTGACCAAGAAGACTTTTGTGAAGGGTATAAAGCATGAGGGTTATTGTCCAAATCGAGTCAATCCGGATAATCCTCTAATTCACTCTCGCAAGCCCAAACCTTTCACTACTCAATTATCTCATCTCCTATGCCTTCACCTCCAACCAATAGGTCTTCTTCGGCTGTCGATTTCCTTCAAGTAGCACTAGATTTGTAGGAGGGAAAGATTCTCCAAACTCAAGTGTACCACTGCCCCTAGACTTTGATCTTGGAAATTTGTGAGTTGGTTTGCGCTTGGAAGCCTTGCTAGAAGGTGCTTGAACAGACACAATTTCTGCCTCACTTTCTGTTGCTTCAACATCACTTGCTTTCTCGTAGTGCATATTGATTGAAGAGTGGCAGCATTCATGACTCATGATGTCTACAAAGGATGTATAGGATGATATATGAGATTGAAGCTAGATAGATGAAAGTGGTGGAAAGGATGTCCAGGACCGGCTCAGCCGATATAGACTGGCTTAGTTGGATCTGTGCAACCTAGGGATAGAAAACTTGTAAATCCGGAGAAAATATCCAATAAAATTTGAAGCCTTCTTAGATCCTAGTAGATCGATGCTAGATGAGATATTCTACCAAATCGATTTGAGTCTAAAGCTCTAGAGGAAGAGATCAGGCTATAGGAAGATTGATATACCTTGGAAGAATGGTTCCCGCGCAAACGATTCAAAAACATAGCTCAATCTGAGATGAATCTTGGGGAGAAGCACCACAACATGAACTTGAAACTTCCCAAAGATTGGAGCTCAAGAAGTGGCCGGTCAGAGCACCACCATTGGCGGCTGAACCACCTCGCCACCGGCCTCCACCGCCGGCTGCGGCTACAGCTGCTGGGTGCAGCAGCTGCGGGGGAGCACCCGCGAGGGAGGGAGCAGCGGCACAAGTCGAGGAGGTGGCGGCGCACGAGGGAGATGGAGAGAGGAGGCATCAGTCGGGCGGACTAAGAAATCGGGTTGAATGGATGGAGAGAGAGAGAGAGAGAGAGAGAGAGAGAGAGAGAGAGACCCACGGTATATAAACAAAACATCCACCCCGGCCGATAGTCCGGCCGACCGAATGAAGGACCGGCTTAGCCGGTATGCGAACAGAGAGCAATTCTCGGCCGACCGATCGGTCGACCGAGGGGAGGTCCCAGTTCAGCCAGAGTGAAAACAAAAGCTCTTTCTCAGCCGACTGACCGGCCGACCAGGGAGAAACTGGCTCTGCCAGAGATGTATACATAGACACAATCTCAGCTAATGGACCAGCTCAACCGGGAAACCAAGCTGGGCCAGGCAAAAGAAGATTTTGATAGAGAATTTGATCATGATTTCGGGGGTATTTATATAGGGACATATAAGATAATTCGCCACAATAATGATCAGCCACAAAAAACAATACCTAACAATATTCTCTTGTGACAAATGTTGATCCAAAATCCACTTAGGAGGATGAATGTCCTTTCACCATCCGAATTATTTCTTTTTGATCGCGTTGGCCGATGGACAATGACTTGATTAGATCCGAGTTATTTGTGTGGTTCCTCACACATTTCATTAACTGTAATGGCTTGGCTAGAAATTCCAAAGGTAGTACAACATGTATGATTTAGGATGTCTCTGGCCTATAATGGTGTCAAAAGATTCATGCACGGTTCTTTCAATCATCAAGCTAGAAGCTCTTTTGCTTTTGTCCAACAATGATGGGATCTCAACGACTCATGTATGCCTTGGTGTCTGTCTCTCGGATGATGAGATCCCTCGTCTTTTGCTTTTGTGCCTGTTGGAATGATGCGCACATGCTAGATGGTCGCACGTTAAGGCTCCGCGGTAGATCAGTAGTATCTGCACGCAGTTTTAGCATCGGCAATGGCACACTCAATGGGGGTGTAATAGGTCGCTATTTGGCTTTTTCTCATTCTCCTATGTGTCGCCCTTTTCATAAACTAGTTCCTAAGACCTTTCTTTGGCATGAAAAAATTTGTCTGAATTTTGAAGAGAAGACACTATTACAATTTTCAGAGTACACATGGTTTTCGCGGAATTCATATTTTCTTCTCTGAAATTTAACTGCAAGCTCTAGAAATTCATTGTTGGAGGGAGATAGCAGGGCATGCTCTGTTTTCAGTTCAGACTTCAGAACGCGTACCGTGTACATCATCAGTTGTCCGCCGAAAGCACCATGTCAATACATGAGGCATATTCTCGGTAGGTTGGGCTCGAGATGCAAGCCAGAAATATTGTGGCTGCGCAAATGAACGATTAAACTGATTCATCAGGTACTTGGGCAATGATAATCCAAAGGTAACATGAATATATAATAGCGTCACCACTCACCCCCATCCATGGTTCGTCAATCATCTAACTGCAGATGCTTCAGCTTTTGTGGTATGAATGATGGGATCTCAAGTCATGCATGTCTCAGATGAAACTTTCATCTTTTCCTTTGTTGGAAGGACGAATGATGGCCATATGCTACACATTTGTACGTCAGGGCTGTATAAACTATAAAGTGTTGCTTAGTACTATTCGCTCAGAAGTTTTAGCATCGATGACAGAGGCACTAGTGCCATTTTTTCTAAGATGAAGTTCTGTAAAAAATTTTGAACAAAGGTCGACATCAAATTGGGTGGTGGGGTTCCATGGAATTTTTTTTTTCATTTTATAAAGCTTAAATATGTTATGCACCGAACAACAGATTTAGTACACCATTTGTTTCAAAACGTAAGGTGTTTTAATTATGTATCAAGCCGACCTTCTCTAACATTGATCATGCATGGTTATAGAAAAAGCCCACTGACATTTACCACATCGAATTAGTTTTCGTCGGATCTAATATAAAATATATTTTACAAAACCGAATCTTAGTATTCCCTCCTCTCCTAAATGTTTGTCACCCTTCCGTCACAATGTTTGACCATTCGTCTTATTTAAAAGTTTCATACGTGGGTAGAAAAGTACAAGTCAGCAGCATCTTTAATGATAAAACAAGCAATAACCAAGAAAAGTGATATTTACATGTTTCGGTAAGATGAATGGTTGTGCTAAAAAATGAGCCGTGACAAACTTGTAATAAGAACGGAGGAAGTATATATATTTTATTACATTTTCGGACAAAATGGACTAGCAAAAGTAACAGGGGTGGGCTTTTGACAGGCAGGAAAGCACACACGTACACAACTCTTCTCTGCTGCAGGTTTGATGGATCCCCTGGTGAAACGGTGATTGGTCCGTCAGTCATCCGTGCGCGCCTCCAACCTCTCCTCTTTGGCGTGTGCAGCTGCCACAAGTGACCGAGCGGTCAGCCTCCTTCCTTCAATCATCCTTCCCCGGGCAGCCAGGGCTGTCTCCCCACCGAGGTGTCATGCAGAAGCAGCACGTCTGGAAAATGGAAATCTGATGGCCAGTGGTGCTGCCGTCAACGCCGGCGTGGACGCCACGATCAGCTCTGCTGCTGAGCTGTATCCCCTACCGGGCAGCTGCTAAGTATGGAAACGGATGGAATACACGTAGAATCGGATTCGGATATCACTTTTTATCATATTTTAACTCAAATTCGGTTACGGATATTCGTATGGATGATGTTTCCTCATCGGCCATGGACCGATTGATCGATCCATCGTCGTCAACCTGTGCGATACTTGACCGGGACATGACGTCTCCTCCACGTTACTTTTACCCCTGAGCCAGAGCCAGGGCTACGTTGGCTACAAGGATTAGGCCTCTCGCAGGCTACCTTGGCTAGCTCGCTCACGCACGGCGTGCACTGTGCGTAATGCTTGTCTCCATGCGCGCGCAGGCATCTCTGGCTGCTGCAGTGCCGCCTCCGGCAGGAGAGGGTTAGCTCCGCGCCCCAACGCAGGCGCGACGGCCTAATAAAGGATAGGGGAGGATGTTTCAAACAGCTCCAACCAACTGTGATCCAGTTTTCTACGATCCAAAAATCCAAACAGCTCCCAGATTTTCAAAGAATTTGCAACCTACTACAGCATAGCTTCAGCAATTTCAGTTGCAAGGCGAAAGCCGGCGGAAGTAGCTAGGAATGGATGGTTCCTAGGCCTAGCGCAGACCACTTGTCTCGCGATCCCGTGACCGTGAGCACGGCGAGGCCGAGGAACGGACGGACCGAAAGCCGCCGCCGCCGCTGCCGCAGCGCGCGCTCCTTCACACGTGCAGCAGCCAACAGGGGCACGGCAATGCAATGTCCCCCGCGCGCGCACTGCTCAGATGCGCCCTGGCCACACGAAACCTCAGGAACACCGCACGCGCGCACGAGTTTCCGATGAACAAAGAACGGCCTGAACTTGACGTGAGGGCTCAGCGCAACTTGCGAGCGCGGCGCGACACGGAGGGCGCTCCGAGGAGAAAGAAGCTTTGGTCGTTACGCTCAAAGAGGCAGGTTACGCTCAAAGCAACTTGTTCAAACGTGTTTAAATAGGCCTCCCAAAAAATTTTAGCAAAAAACGTCACGTCGAATGTTTACACACATGCATAGAATATTAAATGTGGGTAAAAAGAAAAATCAATTGCACAAATAGGCTGTAAATCGCGAGACGAATCTAATGAGCATACTTAATACTTAATCCATGATTTGCAACAATGATGCTACAGTAACCATCCACTAATTATGGATTAATTACTATCATTAGATTCATCTCACGATTTACAATCCATCCGTGTAAAAGGTTTTGTAAATAGATTTTATTTAGTACTCCTAAATAGTAAGATTCCGTTTAAAAAATTTTTGGCACGGGCTCTAAACACACTCCTAGTGGGTTGGGTTAAAATGGCTTTTATAGTGGGTTTTGATGTGAAATGTATTTGGATGAGTCAAAATGGGTAGTATTAGGTAATGGGGTGGAGTGATACGGGTTCTATGCAAATGCGGGTTGGAGCGGGTAGGGGTGGATTGAAATGGATACTTTGTGCAAAATATTATGACTATATATAAATGTGGGTGCTGCGTTGAGAGTCGGACCCCGGAAATAAAATCTCGCATTCACACCATAACTTTTTTATCAAAATTAACTAAAATTTGTTGAAGATAACTTAGTACAGTAGCTACTCTGTGCAAAGTAGTGTGACTATACCTATACGTGGTGAAATTTTTTGGAGATGACTCAGTATAACTGACAGCTACTCTGTGCAAAACAGTGTGGCTAGACCACACGTGACCCCACGTCAAGAGCGGAGCCACTAAATCTCTCTCTCTATATATATAGAGTTAAATTTGTATCCTATGCAAATTCTAAAGTATGTAAGTAGAACCTGTGGGTTGGTTAGAGTTTAAAAATTAACAATATGGATATATGGATATGGTAGGGTTGGGTATATTAGTATATTATTTTTGGCTAGGGTCGGGTACGATGCGGGTTACGACCCATTAGCAGGGCTATATTTAAATAGTCTAAAATTCTGAATTCACAATGTTTTGCCCTTGTCAATGACTTTTCTGAAATCTTCTAATAAAAGATGCTGAAATCATACTGCGAAAGTGTCTTAAATTTGGTGGAGGTTGGATTATATTAGCGGCACTAGAGAAATGAAAACGAGCTAAATTGGATGTAAGATGCGCTTACTTCTTCTGCTACAAAAACCGGTTATGGGACCTCAAAAGACTCCAAGTAACGGTGGCCTCTGAATTCTGTCGATCGAGATCTTGTTTCCACCCCGGGAGATTTTGACCCAAGCTACGACATAAGACTCGAGAGGCGTGGGGACTAGCCGGAGCCACGTTGTTTTCCTCCCTGTTTTTTTATTTTTTTTATAACGAGAGCCAACCAAGGTTTAAAGATTGGCATGCGCATTTGTCGTACTTTATTTTCATTCTCTAAATTTCATTCTCTAAAACAAATATTTCGTGCTGTTCATCGAGATTCTTTACTCTCAAGTTTTCTCGCACCTCTGCATCTTTCCTTTATAACAACTACCAGCCGCGGGACCCACACGTCAGATTTTTTTATCTCTCCCCCTCCCTCCAGTTCTCTCCCCACCTCGAGCGTGTCGGTCTCCCTCCCTCCATTGCCGGCGCCTCCCCCCCCCCCCCCCCCCCCCCACACACACACCCTGCGGCGGAGCTCCAGCTCGCGCGCGCGCGCCGGCCGCGGGCCTTGCGGGCGGATCTCGGCCATGGCCAGGGAAGCCCGGCGGGGACTGGCCTGCACGGCGGAGCGGTCCGTGGCACTGGCTGGCGCGGCGGGGGCACGGGCCGCCGAGGGGAGGGAGGAGCAGCAGGCGGCAGGGGGCAGGGGACCAGGGGGAGAAGGAGCGGAAGAGGTGCCCCGCGCGGCGCAGCTGGTGCGCCACCCGCTGGCGCAGCTCGTCCTGGTGCCCCACGGCGGCGGCTGCTCCTCGCGGCAGAGCAGGAGCAGGGGAAGGAGGAGGGGCAGCCGGCGAGCAGGTGGGGCGGAAGTGCGGCGGTTGCGAGGTGGGGTCGCGGGTGAGGCGAGGCGTAGCGAACAACGGGACTCCGCTCGATGTAGCGGATAGCTTCCGTTCCCCGGTGCGGAACTTTTTACGCTACAAGTTTACTGGAGGACCGGGCACCGGATTGCTTCCAGTACCCGGTACAGGCAGCCTGAGTGTCTGACTGACTGCGAGCAGGGAGCGCACAGTGCCCTGCGGCTGCTACTACAGCAGCAGCAGCGTCATCATCATCCTGTGCTTGGGCACTTGGCAGACGGCGCCAGTATCCTACTCGTAGGCAGCAGCAGCGGCAGCAGCTCACATGCTAGTAGTACCCCCGTCCCAGATACATGTGCCTTTGCCTGCGGCGGCGTGGTGGAGTTGTGGACTTGTGGTGGTGTGCTGTCCACACCATGGCACCAAGAGAGGAGGTCGCCAGGAGAGGAGATCATCGTATCGTATCGACGTGAGCTGCTGCAGTGCTGCTGCTGCTGGTGATGGATGCAGCACGGCGATGGAGATCCGCATAGGATTCGTGCCGTGAGTTGGATCCGCTGAGTTTCTCCAAAAATTTTCGAGCCTTTGGCCACTAATAATTAGGAGTTTTAAATATGGATAACTGATCAAATCCATTTCATAAACTCGGGTGTAATTGCGAGATGCATCTTTTAAGTTTAATTGAACCGTGATTAGATAATATTGTGCTACAATAAACAAACTCTGGTGACGTTTAATAGATTCGTCTCGTGATTTCCCGTCCATCCGTATAATTAGTTTTATAATTAAATTATATTTAATTCTTATAATCTTCGGTTGAAAATTGCTACCGAAACTAACGCAGCCTTAACAGGCTCCCTCCCTACTTACGGTTACCAGTCGTTAGTCCCGCGCCACGCCAGCCAGGTGGCCTTCTTCCTCCTCGGTCATCGCTTCTTTTTGGCTTTGCCTTTGGCCTCGTTGTCCAAGTACTCTAGTACTAGCGATGTAGCATAGCACTCGGCTGCTGCTTTTGCTCTTGCTCACCTTGGTACGTAACGTACTCACCAAAGGTGCAAAGCCCAAATAAAGCAGCGAGCGCGTCAAAGGCGGAAACGAGCCTTTCTCGCTCCTCCCTGGCCTTCCCTTTGGCATTCTCATTCTCCCCGAGTCCTTTTCTTTTTCTTGTGTTCCTCCTCTGCTTTCTTTGACCCTCACCTCTTTCGTTTCTCTTCCTCTCTTTCCAGCAATCTCTGCTCTTTCTTTTTTGATGATGATTAAGCAACTTCTGCTTACGAATGCTGCCACGGGATCGCGCCAACGTTCGGACGGTGATGACTGATGAAGCTCGCATCGCATCGATCTCCAGTCCAGGAACCAGCTGGAACAATGCAATGCATACAGGCAGGTCAGGCCCGGATCCAATCCAAAGCGGCGACGAGAGGCGGGTAGCGGCAGGCTGCAGCAGAGACACCGACGCGCACGCACCGTGATGCATGCATGCATGTCCGGCCCAGGCGGATCGGAGATCGGATCATGACGGTGCATGTCCTCTCTCGGCGGGCATCATTCAACGATATGCAGATTGCAGCGGGCCGTAGCACGTACTCCTCCCTCCATTCTTAAATATCTTTCATTTTTTGAGAGAGATAAGTGTTTTTTTAAAACTAAGGCAAGAGCTTTAAATATATATAGAAAGTATTAAGATTTATAGTACATAATTAGTATCATTAGAAAGATCTTTAAATCTAATTTTAATAAATTTATTTGGAGAGATAAGTGTTTTTTTAAAACTAAGGCAAGAGGTCTGCCGAATAATATAAAAAAGATTAGTCAGCCGGGATGCCAAAAACACCCGATAAACTAACCACCCCACGCGACACGACAGAGTACAACACAACACACCATCATGGGTCATCGTTACCGAGCATGGCTGCCAAGCAGCCAGCAGCTCCGGCTTCTCATGGCGGGCCACCCAACAAACACCACCCGACGGGTCCGAAGAAACGGTCGCCACCGGTCATCATTGCCAAGCTCAATATTAAGAGCATATCCGACTTCCAATTGTGAACCCTCGCCTCGCTACGTAGCCACGACGTTAAACCGAATACGACGCCTCCAGGGAGCGACGCCAAAGGCACCGCCATCGCACGTCCAAAAAGACCGGATTTTCACCCATGGAAGACATGCTAAAGAGGGAACATGACGCCCCCAACGGGGAAAACGGCACCCAAAGGTGTCGCCGTCGCCAAGGTTTTCGTCCAAGAACCCTCTAGCATGGACGCCGAAACACGAAGCTAGACCCCCTGTCAGTCTTCACCACCATCGCCGCCGTCCCGCTGCCCACGGAAGCTCCTTCAGAGAAGTGTCGAAGCGCCGGCTACCCGCAGTAGCCGCATAGCTGCGTCGGCCACCACCCCCTCCGACCGGACCATGCAGAACGGGACGAGACTACGCCGTTCGCGCCACAGTGCTGCACGTCGAGGGCCAAGGCCGCCACTTACCGTCAGCCTCGGCCCTGGCGCGACCACCGTTGACATCACACATCGTGGCCCACGCGCAGGCCACTTCCATCCCCTGGTTCGGCGCAGCACAGGGGCGTTCCCACCATGCTCGACGCGGAGCCGCCGCTGCCGTCCTGCGCCGAAAACTGCCACCCGCGCGGCCACCCGTCGCCGCGCTACCGCAGCCGTGCCGTCACCGGGAGCCGACGCGAGGCCCGCCAACAAGACAACGCTCCCCCGCGCCTCGCCGGCAACGGCCACCGGGGGCCGCAGATCTGTGCGCCTGGCGCCGGGAGGAGCCCCGCCCGCCATGGCGGCGCCAGAGCACACCCGCTCACCAGATCCGCCCACCTCGATGCCGGATCCGGCCGTGGAGACCGTGGAAACGCCCGGGACGAGCGCGCCGCCGCCGGGGTGAAGGTGGCCGCCGCGCACAGCCCCTGCGCGTAGCACGCAGCCACCAGGACGAGAGACCCCACCGTCGCCCTCCTAGGGAGCCGCGCGGGCTTCCGGCAAGTCCCTCCGGCGACGGTGAGGAAGAGAGGCGATGGGAGGTCGCCGCCCGAGTCGCCGTAGCGGGGGGCGACGCGGGGGCCGCAAGCGAAGAGATAAGTGTTGCACATATTTTTCAATAAACCAAGTCAAATTTGTGGCACGCACACCAACTGTGATAGTTGTTCATAATATTTGACAGACAGATTTTGACAAATTCAATAGTATTCTGTAAGAGAGAATAAGCCGAAAGAAGTTAAAAGTAGACAAGCCGAATAGACCGAATAGAGTGACTTAGTGACAGAGGAAGCAGTACATACCGCCTCTCAATAGCTGCGGGGTCGCGTCTCCGCCGTTAGCGGTTCAATCATTTTACCGTTTGGTTGCATATTAATTCTTATTTTGATATTTGGACTATTCTCCTAGGCACATGCGCGGCCGTGACGCCAAGATCTCAGGCGCCATTCTTGCGCACGTTCCCGGCTGGTCGCCTCCACCTGTCCATAACGCCAGCCAAAGCTATCCAAGCTGGGGAAGGATCACGCCCGTAATTACGACCGGTTGTTGCGCCGACAACAGGCCGCTGCGGTTGCACGCACTTTACTGCTGGGAGCAAAAACCATTGGTCGGTGCAAATCTTTTGTTGGCCGTCCCTGTGTTCCCTGTGAAAAAAAGGTCGCCAAATGCTTAAAAAAGATCTTCTGCAAGATAGCTTCGAGTGACTACGCCTCGTGTTTCCGTTTCATAAGCCAAGTACATGGATATAGTCTAATATACGATCTCATACATTGCTATATTATCTTGAGATGATGTAAGAGACAATACATATAATGGATTGTCTTATAAGCTGTCTCATAGTAAATATACAATTACATAATTTATACATAGAAAAAGAAAATATTGTGAGTTGCATGACAACAACAACCCGTATAATGGTGAAAAAGTGGTCTCATAGTCCTAAATTTTAGCCTATGAGATGGTTGTCTTGCGAAACAACCACCTTGTTCTCTCTCCTCCCTCTCTCAGCGCCACCTAATAAAAAATCGTATGTGGACTTGCATGAGACGACCTATGAAACCGATGATATGTAGCAATGTACTTGCTCTAAGAACACTTCCAACCCACCAACTCAGCTGATTTCCATAGCATTAAATATGTTGCCACATAAGAAAAAGCTGAGGTAGTAGAGGAGTTAATGAAGAGAGAAGAAATAAGAGAAAATTCCTTATTTGACACTGGGAAAATGAGTCATTCCTTTCTTGGCCCTGAAATTTTCTTCGTTCCCTATTTGACACTCGCTTCAACTTTCGTTCCCTATTTGACACTACCGTCTGTTCTATTACTTATCCCGTTAATCGTGGGTCCCGCTGTCAGATAATAACGTTTGGGTCTAAATTACCCCGCTCCCTCTTCAACCTCTCCAACATGGGCTTCATCGCCGGCCTGTTCCCCAACGGCGAACTCCACCCCTCCGGTGACCGTTTCGCCCACCTAACGGCTCAAATCGGACGTAAGCAACCTCCTAAAGCTCGTGCTCTCCATGTTCCGTCGCGTTCGCATCATTTCCGCGCCCGTTCCCAAGCCACGCCGCCGCCACCATGCTGCCGTTCGCTGCGGGCCGCACGCGCGGTGCCCTGCGCGGCGCCGCCGGGCGCGCCGGCTCCGCCCAGTCGCGCTGACCGCAGCGTCGCCCTGCTCCCCGCCCACCAACGCCACCGCCACCGCCACTGGATCTCTGTTCAGCTACCGCCATACCGGCAGCGCGTCAGCAAGAGAGTGAGTGTCGGCCGCACCACACTGCGTGTGTAGCGCGTGGTGTGCTCGGACTTTGATGCGCGTGGCCGCCGCCACGGTCCATGGCCTCCGCCGTCGCGAGTAACCTCCCGCCCGCCGCCGCGCCCGCGTACGGGTGGCTCAGCCCGCACGTGACCTTCAGCCATGACGCGCAGGGCGCGGACGTAATGGAGCTCGCCGCCGTGTCGTCCCCCGCGGCCGTCGCCACCATGGCCGTGGCCACGCCGGAGCCGGCGATCTCCAAGGACTTCATCGACTTCGAGTTCAGCCTCGGCGGGTCCGCCACCATGCTCCCCGCGGACGAGCTGTTCGCGGACGGGAAGCTGCTGCCGCTGCGGAAGGCGGCCGTGCCTCTGCCGGATACGGAGGCCGCGGCGGCGGCGCCCCCACCGCCGGCGCGGGCGGAGGCGGCAATGCCGGCGCCCGTGGGGCCGGTCAAGCCCCTCCGCGCCACCGCGGTCTCCCACACCGTTCCCGGTCTCCAACATGGGCTTCCGCTATGCAGGGTTCTCAGCAGAAGGCGATGAGCGGCGAGGGAGGGGCGTCACGCACTTGCTATGCAGGGCGGTCATGGCGGGCGCAGCGGCAGCGCTGAGAACCCTGTGGCTCGGGGAAACGGCGATTCCGGGGATGGGGGTGCTCGCCGGCGGCGAGGAAGAGGTGTCGCAGCACGGCGGCGTCGGACCGCACCTGCGTCAGGTCTTGGCCTGGCCAGAGGCAGTCCGCAGCGGTCTCGCCACGCACGGCCATGGCTGGCGCTCGGCCGGCTCTCGGCTCCCGCCGGCGGCGAGGCCGGCCGGCGGCGGAGCAGGGCGACGCTGTGGTTAGCGCGACTGGGCGGAGCCGGCGCGCCCGGCGGCGCCGCGCAGGGCACCGCGCGTGCGGCCCGCAACGAACGGCAGCATGGCGGCGACGGCGTGGCTTGGGAACGGGCGCGAAAACGATGCGAACATGACAGAACGTGGAGAGCACGAGCTTTAGGAGGTTGCTTACGTCCGATTTGAGCCGTTGGGTGGGCGAAACGGTGGCCGGAGGGGTGGAGTTCGCCGTTGGGGAACAGGCCGGCGATGAAACCCAGGTTGGAGAGGTTGAGGAGGGAGCGGGGTAATTTGGACCCAAATGTTATTATCTGACAGCGGGGCCCACGATTACTAACGGGATAAGTAACATAACAGACGGTAGTGTCAAATAGGGAACGAAAGTTGAAGCGAGTGTCAAATAGGGAACGAAGAAAATTTCAGGGTCAAGAAAGGAATGACTCATTTTCCCAGTGTCAAATAAGGAATTTTCTCAAGAAATAATGTGAAGAAACTGGGTCTCATGCAAGAAATCATATCTACACGAAAACTAAGATAAAAGAAGTGGGGATAGGGCAGAGAAAAGAGAGAGAAGAGATATGATTGGATAATAATTTATTTTGAGAAAATTATCTATTGGGGAGATAGTTTCTATATGTGATGTCTATATGACATGATAAGTATAAAAAGTATTAGTAGTGTTTTGGGTTGTCACTGCCCTAATTTAACTTTTTGAGTGGCCAAGGTTTACAAGGACGCATACATCCGTCGAAATCTGACAATGCTAGGTTCATAGACACTATTTTTTTATAATATTCAACTCATTTTCATTTTAATTAATATGATTTTTAAATATATATTTTTAAGATACTAGCGTGTACCCCGTACAATATCCAGGTAGTAGAGCGCTAACCGCTGCCGACCGTGCAGGGACGCCAAGACTTCTCGTGTGCGTGTACCGTCGCCGTGCAACCCCTCGTCAATGAATGCACGCCTTAATTCCGCCGAACCATCGGCGCGGCGCAACCAACATGCATAGGTGTACCTGCAGGCAACCTGGGCCGGACAAAATCTTGCTTCATGTTCCCTGTAGAGAGAGGATCTAAACTCTAGAGGCCATGGATGGGTGCAAATGCTTGTCTCACTACGAATGATGATGATCATCTTTTTTAATCAAATCCGTCCTTCCTCTTATTTGGCACCAAATTTGGTGCCGCCCCTTTGTAACCGTCGCCATCTTTTTTTTCACCAAAGACTTTGGCCAAATATGCGTAAGTCATCTCTCTCGCAAAATTCGGTGAGCCCAATTTTTAGCCAACACTGTCGCTTGGGGTACAAAATGTCCATTTTCTTTCTTGCACACGTGAAGGATCACAATCAAACTTCAACAGTAAAAACCAAAGAACAATTGTTTGTAGGAAACGGCCGAGTCCAAAATCCCACTTTGCGGCGCAGGTTGGGTGACGCCGTGAGGCACAGCCATGCCTCAGGTCTCACGACTCACAGGAGGATGTTGTTTCCCGTCCAGGAAGAGCAAGATGCTGTGGGTATCGTCAACAATCTACGCCAGCAGGTGGTACAGCGTCTGAGCAACGCGACAGGTGAGGTACCGTGTGGTTGAGCAGCGAGCTCCACTGCTCTGACCTGCACTGCACTTTCCTTAAAACAAACATTTCACCGTACTCTCTGTCTTTAATTTCCCCCAACCCCCTCCCTCCCCCCTTCTGCTGCGTCACCTCGCCAGCGCCCAGCAAGAACCCAACAGCTAGAGGAGAGAGACGAAAGGCGGCAGCGAAAGTTGGAGAGACCCGAGGCGCTCACTGACCGGGGGGCTGTGAGCACTGAGCAGCAAAGCAAAGGAAAGGAGGGAGCTTTGCTTTGCTCGGCTGACCGACCGCCTGAGCCGGGCACTTGGCTGGCCAAGGCCAAGCTGTGTGCTAAAGCCGGCCGCCCGACCCACCACCCCCGCGCGGGAGAGCGAGCGAGGGAGAGGAGAAAAAGCGGCGCCTCGTCACGGTCGCCAGCCTTCCTTCCCTCCTCCTCCGCCTCGGCCTCTTCTTCTCCCTGCCTCCCTCGGTCCCTCCCACTTCCCCTGCATTCTCCCTGCGTCGCGTCGTGCCGGCTGCGCGCAACTGCCCGTCCCGTACCTCGGGTCCTGCATCTTCCTGCCCCCCCGGCCGTTGCGGGCGTTCTTGCGCATTGCTCCTCCCTCCTCTGCTCCCGCTCCTCCTCGGCTGCTCCGCGCTTGCTCTCCCGCGTGCTCCCCCTTCCCTTCAATGAGGTGCCGGTGGTTGCGGCCGTGAGCGACTCACCTCACCGGGAAGAAGGAACCGCCCGAGGAGGTGCGCCGCGCCGCGCAGGAGCCGGCGGCGGCATTGTGCATGGACGGCGACGAGCAGCACAGCGCCGCCTCGGCGGCTCCGGCGGCGGAGCACCGGCCGCCGCCGCAGCAGCAGCAGATACGGGTGGTGCGCTGCCCCAAGTGCGACAAGCTCCTGCCGGAGCTGCCCAATTACTCCGTCTACGTCTGCGGCGGCTGCGGCGCTACGCTCCAAGGTACCACTACTTCCCATCGTCTCCCACCTTTTCCATTCCCCTGCAAATGCTCGGTTCCCTTCTGCATTTCTTTTCCTTCGAGTCAGCAAGTTTCCCGACCAATCGCTGAATAATCAACTCGCAACAAGGGAATTCTTCTCTCGCTGATTTTCGGACAAACACCATTCATGATTGATTTCTTGAAGTTGTTTTGTGGGGACTGCTGCTGCAGCTGCTCCCGGGTTGGACGGCTTCCTGGGACGCGGATATGACCAGCTCATTTCGTCCTCTTCTGAGTTCCAAAAGATTCCATTTTATTTCTTCTTGTTTTCTTTAACTTCTTGGCAGTTCTGCTCGGTCCCTTTTCTTTTGCTTCACATTTGTGTCAAATGCTCTTCCGTCTGGCTTCCTTTGTTGTAACTCGCAACTTCCTGCAGATTTGATATGATGAAATGCACACAGAAAAAGCTTCCGTCTTTCGCGATTCATTTTTCCAGTAATTTTGCGACGAACCTTATTTTTCACAACCGGCCGTAAGAGTTTCAGTGCACAAATGCCTGGAACTTGTGGGCAATTTCTTCTCCATCCCCACTTCTTTTTCCGAGTTGTTTCTGCTCAGATTACATGAATTTATCTTTTGGGACATTCCCTTTGATTCAAGTTGCTGCTGGTTATTTTTTAGTTCGTTGAACAAGAAGGGTAGTTTGTTTTAATATTCAGTGCATGTTAAATGAAAGGAATCTTTCTTGACCTTATTTAAACATGTTGGTGTATGTTTTTTTTTTGACCCAGAACATAGATCAATTCTGGGAAGTCATCTTGGCTTTTGTTGTTCCCAAATCGGGAATGCTGCATGCAACCGGATGAATTTCTGTCTTCAGTATGATTGTCTTGCATATTTCTTTCTTGAACGTCTGCATTGCATATTTCTTGCAACACAGAAAATGGCTGGAAGGTCTAATTCTTATTTGAAGAGTCTCGTTGCATTTTAAAATATGAAAATGATTGGACCCAACTATTTAAACTAGTTCACATGCAATTTTGTGCTCTCTTTTTAATTACCCTGCGTATCATTTGCCATTAGTTAGGTGATGCTTACTTGTTAGCTGTTACATAAATTTGACCTTTAAGATGCTGTGCTGTTAGACAAAAAAAATAGTCACGAGTTGGCGTAATTTGCACATTTCCATGGATACTCATTCTTTTTAAAAGAACTTTGTAAATATTCTGTTATAATCGTGATTAGCTGTTTTTTCCTTATGTTTAGCGGCATTAAATATGACATCCCCCCCCCCTCCCCTGGACCATTTTGCAGCAAAGAAGAACTCAGCATCTGATACTTCTTCAGAGAAGTCTGATGGTGAACATGTGAAGTATCTTGAAGTTCTTGAAAGTTTACCAGAAAAGAACAGAGATGCTACATCTGAAGCTCATTGTGCTGTCCGAGAAGCAGACACCAATAAAGTTGAAGGTAGGCCAGAGGAGAGATTTGTACCCAACAGAATGGCAGCTGCACAAAGCCAAGCTGGATTCAATTTCAATGATGGCCAAGCTACTTGTGCACCCAGCAGCGCCCTGAAGCTTGAACCTGCGCTTAGAGATGTAAGCAGGGAAGTTCGGGAGGCAAAATACCGGCGCATTCGTCATGAAGAGAAAGGAGAAGCGAAACAGCCAGCAAGAGCAAGAGACAACTCTCCAAGGTCTGTGGTCAGCAGCATTCCTCCTCCTAATGCTTACCCCAGAGAAGGTCCATCTGAGTATACTATCAAGCCCGGATATAGGCATGCCAATGGTGAGCTTGGCGACAGTAGGAATTCAGACGGTCCTACCAGAGTCGGTGGCCTTGAGACAGACAGATCTGAGCTTTTACGGATTCTTGATGAGCTGAGGGATCAGGTACAGAGATCCTGTGAGATTGCTGACAAGCCAAGTGGGAGCGCTTCAACAAATAGAGTGGTAGATGCTGCAAGCTCTTACAATCCTAATGAGCGTCTGAGTCGATTGCGGTATGGTTCACCTCAGTTACAACGTAATGGCTCTCAGCGTTCACCATCCTTGAATGGGCACACACCTGGTGTTCCTCCTGCTTATCCTCCAATGTCTGTACGGCAAGATCTTCATGGATACGGGGAACCTGTCACACACATAGGGGCTCCTAGCTACCCTGTTGGTCCTTATCCATGGAGAAACTTCGATAATTATTTCCATGGACAGTATGACCCTGATCCTCTGATCTCTTATCACCATGACGGCTTCTACCATCAGCCTGCATGCTCTTGCTTACATTGTTACCACCGTGAATTCCTACCTGTCCATGGGGCTCCACTGGGTTTCAACCATCGCAGGGCACCATATCTTATGAACAATCCTAGCTTGTACCCTGTAGAAGGTCCAGTGATGTTTGGTGCACAGAACTACAATTCAAGGGGTATGAATGGCCTGATGCGACGCAATCACATGAGGGCCACCCTGAGCAAAAAACCTGCACAGACTTGTGAACCGATTGTCAATGGTGCCCCTTTCACCATATGCTACAATTGCTATGAAGTGCTGCAGCTTCCCAAGAAGTCTCTCTCGCTGGGAAAAGATGAGTATAAGTTGCGTTGTGGGTCATGCTCGCATGCAATTGTGGTCAGACTTGATGGAAGCAGGCTGGATGTTTCAGCACCTACACCAGTTTCACACTTATCACCTGGAAGTAAAAATTGCTCCAACAATGGCCAAGGAAGTAATGGACACACTGCCGATGAGAGACTGCTTCCGTCTTATAGTTTTTCTGTATGCAGTCATTGCTCTCAGGAAAAAGATCTACCCTCAAATTCTAGTGAAGCAGACAAAATGCAAAGCATATCATCTTCTGCAAGCATTTCTGAAGATGATGATAGCCCAGCAAGATCTAATTCACACAAGAACTCTGCTCGTTCTAGGGACCTTCCTCCTGATGCTGAAGTGGTTAACCGTGTTCCAAGTTTACCTCTTCGCGATCATTTTGGATATTCTCCGTCAGACAGAGCGGTTGATGAGTCAGGCAAAGGAAGCAGAAGCACCCGGTCTGAACATGAAAAGGGCGTCTTAACTGAAAGCTTCAAGCCAAGCACAGTGAAAGATGTACCTGTAGCAAGCGTGCTAGACTTGTCTGATGATGAGTACGATGATCCTGAGTACAGTCAAGATCCAGGCGACGGGGCACAATATGCTGACCACCTGAGGGCCACAAAATCGGGTGATTCTTTTTTCTCCAGCCTGATAAAGAAGAGCTTTAAAATTAACGGTGGCATGGGCAATGGGAGAGCAAAGGTGTTCATCAATGGCTATCCTATCTCGGATCGTGCTGTCAGGAAGGCTGAGAAGATAGCTGGGCCAATCTACCCTGGCGAATACTGGTATGATTACACCTTATGTATGCAATTGACTTCTAGGTTTCTTCACTGACATTGTAGTTCTTTTTTTAAAATATATAAGTTTGACAACAATGGTACTTAAAATTATTCTGATATCCTACAGGTATGACTACCGTGCTGGATTCTGGGGTGTTATGGGACAGTCTTGCCTTGGCATGATACCTGTAAGGAAGTTTATACTTGACTTTGTGCGTTGTTGTACCCTAGTCATACCTTGACCAAAGCTTTTAACCGGATCTCTGTGTTGCAGCCATATATTCCGGAATTTAACTATCCTATGCCCAAGAACTGTGCTGGAGGAAATACAGGCGTGTTCATCAACGGGCGAGAACTTCACCAGAAGGACTTGGATTTACTCGTGGGTCGTGGGCTTCCAGATTCTCCTGACAGAGCATACAGGGTTGAGATTTCTGGTAAAGTATCTGACGAAGTGTCTGGCGAAGAGCTGTATTGCCTTGGCAAACTTGCACCAACGTAAGTACTTTACAACAGCTCACAATCTTCCAGCCCTTTTATTCAGGAGTTTTCCTTCTCATGAGCGATGTCCGAATATACTGAGTAGCTGCATCTGCCGTTACTGTACACAATTTATTGTTCTCTTAGATCATGTAGGATCGAAATAAGCAAGTATATGAATTGTCGATACTGCTACATGTTTGATTTGAACTAAATTTCGTTGCCATGAACTCATTGAGGTCTAAGTAATGTATGGTTTCGTAACCTCATTTTTTTTTTGTGGACCACAGGGTTGAGAAGATGAAGCGTGGGTTCGGGATGCGAGTCCCCAGGGTCCTTCAGTGAGAGGCTGGAAAGCGGCCTGAAATCCGGAAGCTCTGCTTTTGTGCGCCGCAGCATCTTACGCTACACAGTAGATTGTTATGTTGTACCTTCTAACCCTGCCCGGTATCGTTCCATCTGTAGAGGGGCCTTTTGGTCGAGTGTGTCATGGTGTGATGATGTAATTTTGCTGGCTCGAGCAAGTTGTTGTCTGTGGATTGTTGAAGCTTTCTAAATGCAAGTTTCAGTCAGTATTGTGTAGCCATCTGCTTGCTGCTCTGTCTGTGTGGTCTGTGTTGATGTGGGCCAAGGCACTCTTCTTATTTACAGCCGAATGATTATTGGGACAAAGCCCAGTTTGTCCAGGCCGCGGCCGGGGCCGGAGAGGCCCACGGAGCGATGGAATCAGCCCATTCACTGACACGCCGCAACGTTCGGAAATTCAAACAGGAATACAGAGGGGGCCACGCTTTTACTCCTTTCCTGCGTCTACTAGGCCCACCCGTCAGCGACTCGCCGGGTTAGCCGTTGCACGCGCCCCCACGCGCCGACGTCACCTCCCGTTCAAATTTCAAAAATTTCTGACCGTTGCCTCCTCCCCCTCGTCTTCCTTCCTATAAAGTCAAGTCAAACCGAATGGAATCAGATCACCGACACAGCCGCCTCCACCACCTCGTCGACGGCGCCGCCACCTCCGTCCCTGTCTCCCTCTCCTCCGGCTCGAGAACCCACATCCGATGGCGACCGTCGCGGCAGGGAGCAAGAGGGGCGGCGGCCGTGGCCGCAAGGCGCTGGTGGCCGTGCTCGACAACGAGGCCAACATCTCCGCCGGGAAGGCCGCCCAGGCCGCCGACCTCTCGGCCTCCTCCGCGCAGAAGGCGAGGCGGGCGCCGTCCAAGAGCGGCAAGGCCGCCAAGGCCGCGGCGGCGGCGTCGGCCGTCGTGGACGACGTGGCTGAGCTGCAGGGGATGCTGGAGCGGCTGCGGCTGGAGAAGGAGAAGGCGGAGGAGATGGTGCGGGAGCGGGACGAGGTCATCCGGAAGAAGGAGGAGGAGATCGAGACCAAGGAGAAGGAGCAGGGGCGCCTCCAGGCCGAGCTCAGGAAGGTGCAGCGCGCCAAGGAGTTCAAGCCCACCGTGGTGCGTTCTCAGATCTCCCGGTTTCCAACTTTCGATTCAGATCTCATCGCAGTTCCTCTTGATTCGAATTCGTCTGATCCATCTGATTTGAATCTCTCCTGCAGAGCCTCCCTCTCGTCAAGTCGCTGCTTGAGAAGGAGCAGGACGGAGACGACACGGGCAGGAAGAAGAAGGGGAAGGGCAAGGCCGGCCCGGAGAGGAAGAAGCCCTGCCCTGCGTATGTTCTCTGGATGAAGGACCAATGGGTCGAGGTGAGATTAACCTCCGCAGATCCGCCCGATTTTTCTCCCTGTTACCTGCTCGCCCATGGCTTTTCCAGATCAAGAAGGAGAACCCGGAGGCCGACTTCAAGGAGGTGTCCAACACGCTGGGCGCCAAGTGGAAGGCGCTGGGCGCCGAGGAGAAGCAGCCCTACGAGGAGCGGTACCGGGTGGAGAAGGAGGCGTACCTGCAGGTGGTCGGCCAGGAGAAGCGCGAGGCCGAGGCCATGAAGCTGCTCGAGGAGCAGCAGATGCAGTGGACCGCCAAGGAGCTGCTGGAACAGTACCTCAAGTTCAGGCAGGAGGCCGAGGAGGGCGACGGCAAGAAGGGCAAGAGGAAGACCAGCAAGAAGGACAAGGACCCCTCCAAGCCCAAGCAGCCCATGTCGGCCTACTTCGTGTACTCGCAGGACAGGCGCGCCGCGCTGGTCGCGGAGAAGAAGAACGTGCCTGAGGTGATGGATTGTTTTCGTTTGTTTCAGGATTTCACGTTGTGCGGATTAAGAGTGTTCGCTTGTTCTGATGTGAGATTCTTGTGCTCTCACAGATTGGCAAGATCACCGGAGAGGAGTGGAAGAACATGACAGAGGCTCAGAAGGCTCCCTACGAGGAAGTCGCCAAGAAGCAGAAGGAGGAATACCAGAAGCAGATGGAGGTGTACAAGCAGAAGAAGATTGAGGTACTAAAACCGTAACAGCCTGTAGTTCAAATATTTTTCATCTTATGCTGAACGAGAGATATCTAATGCGAAGCTTGCAAACTGCATCAGGAAGCTACGAGCCTGGAGAAAGAGGAGGAGGAGCAGAAGAAAATCATGAAGCAGGAGGCTCTCCAGCTGCTTAAGAAAAAGGAGAAGGCTGACAACATCATCAAGGTACAAGGAAGCTCCATTCCCGTCTGTATACATGTTACAGAACAGTATCTGGGACAAAAATTTGATTGATATAACACACATATGCTGATTTTGATCTAATAACTGCTTGTTCTTGAACAGAAAACCAAAGAAAAACGCCAAAAGAAGAAGCAAGAGAACGCTGATCCCAACAGGCCCAAGAAGCCTGCCTCTTCCTTCATTCTTTTCAGGTTGAACACAAATCCCCTTTGCATGGCAATATAAAGTCATTTCGCAGTGTGCTGAATTTCCTGAAATTCTGTAATTTTTCAGCAAGGAAGCGAGGAAGCAGCTGCTCGAGGAGCGCCAGGGCATCAATAACTCAACACTGAACGCGCTCATCTCGGTGAAGTGGAAGGAGCTGAGCGGTGAGGAGCGGCAGATGTGGAATGATAAGGCTGCGCCTGCCATGGCAGCATACAAGAAGGAGATGGAGGAGTACACCAAGGCTCACAGCTCGTCCGCTTGACAGGATAACAGATTCCTCGCTTGCCCGCCGTGGTGCAGTTCAAATGTTGGATTGGGTTGAACTTTTCTAATAAGGATTCTCTTCTCTGAATCCTGGTGTGGTAGTTGACTTGGTGTGAATCTTAGCTTTGGGTTAGTTTAGTTGGCGTAGTTGCAGTAGATGTGGCTTCCTTTATACTTGAACAATTGAACTGGTTAGATTTTTGTGGCAAGTTTATGGTTGCAACAAGTTGAGAAATTTCAGCAAGGTTGATAAGTCATTAAGATCTACTACAAAGTTCTGATCAATATTTTGCTCACAATTTACAGAACTGAAATACTAGCTCTGTTTGGTATGAAAAATTTTCAGTATCTAACACTGATAAATATGAAACACCGCGATAAGTGAAAACATTAAATTTTGACAGTTGATTAGTTTTTGATGTTGGAAGCTGAGAAAATTGCAACTAAAATACAAACATTTTGGCAGCAACCTATTTCTTGATAAGATATGCATTTCCCATTGAACCTGAACAGGATATGCATCATCCTGCTTTCCTGAGCTCACGAGCCATTCCAGCGCTAGTCCGTTCACTCATGGCAAGACAAGTGGATGTATCTGTATCCATGTAATTTGGACGGCCGAAAAATGATTCTTGAAGAGCAAAAGGTTATACATGTTGTGAAACCAAATTATTGCACAAAGTTCAACGCAAACCAGCACTTTACACCCAGTTGAGCAAGATCACTGTGATAACTTTGAGCTTTAACTGTTGAACAAATGAACACAAAAGTGGATAAAAAGTTCCCTTAACAACTTGCACGCATGAAGGCCTGCTTTGCCGGTAACATCAAATT
This sequence comes from Panicum miliaceum, assembly GCA_032594955.1. Taxonomy (NCBI): domain Eukaryota; kingdom Viridiplantae; phylum Streptophyta; class Magnoliopsida; order Poales; family Poaceae; genus Panicum; species Panicum miliaceum. The sequence goes on along the minus strand of CM064061.1, from coordinate 39,676,425 downwards.
CAGAGCTTGATCAATAGGCTTCTGCCCTCAATCACACGCAAAGAAGAAGACCCCGAAAGGGTACAATAACATGTGAGCAAGAGCCGCCCAGCTTAAGTTACAGTGTCCACTAATGTGGGATAAACATAAACACCCAGATGTCAAATCAAGAAAGCAACTTCTACTGCCCAAAAATGACACCCATGAGAGTCTACAATGGCACATAATCTCTCTCTCTCTCTCTCTCTCTCTCTCTCTCTCTCATGGAAGATCTCATGCTCCTCGTCGATCGATTTTCCTGCCTCACAACCTAAACTTTCTTATGGTTATATTATGACAAATTCTGTTATCAGAGTACACAAAATTCAACAAGAGGCGAGCAAACAAGACCGACTTCAAATTTGGAATATACAAAACTATAGATTTGGATCCTATTTGGTACTGTACATTAGGCGCCACGATACTATCGCGCCTTTGATTTGGAGCCGTCCGATGAACTTTGACATGGTTGGGGACCATAAGTCCAGGAGTTCCGCCGAGTGTGTCTGGGCGATGGCAAGTGCTCCGTGGGCCCATCGTTGGATCAGGATCGAACGGCCGGTGGCCCTCACACGGGCGCCCTTTACAACGACACGGAGGCAAGAGGACGCGGAAGAAAACTGAGCCAGCCACCGCGACGGCTCCGTGCGCTAGATCCTAGAGGAGGACCTCGACGTGCACGACGGTGGCGGCGTCGGGCGGGCCGACGACGAAGCGCTCGGACTTGGCCTTGCGGAGCACGGCGGGGCCCGGGGCGACGTCGGGCGTGCCGTCCTCGGAGCTGTCCTCCTCCTCCGGGATGGAGGAGAGCACGCCGGCCCACGACGCGCCCGCGCCGCCGTAGCTGTAGTAGTAGCAGTACTCCTCGTCGCAGGCGCCCGCCATCCGGTAGCCGCCGTAGAACTCCTCCGCCGCCGACGCCGGCCGGAGGCGGAGCACCTTGATGAAGAGCTTGTGCAGCAGCTTCGGGAGCCCCGCGCGCTTCTTGATCCGGCCCCCGTCGGCCGCCGCCAGCGCCGGTGGCACCGCCGGGAACCACGGCATGCCGCCGCCGGCCAGACTTGCTTCTTGGTGTGGTCGGAGCTGGAGGTGGGAGCTGGCGTGGGGTCTGCGTGCGATCGATCGAGCTCGTGAATCTTTTGGCGTGGCTACCCTCTGTTTAGGCCGTGTTTTTATACTCCTATTACGTGAGGTCGAGCTGTGTTTAATTAGCTGCGATCAGGATAAGGCGGCTCTGCATGCGCGCATGAAGCTTTACAGGTGGGCCAAGGTGAGTGGGCTCGCTCGAGCTCGCAGCGTGCGGTCGGGAGGTCGACGACGACGACAAGTTATTAGCGAGGGCGGCCAGGCGGTGTCACGGGCTGCGCCGCGGCGGGCGTCCGATGGCGGCGCGGTTAGCTTGATCGGGTGGCACCCAAGGCCGGAGCAGCTGGTCGATCTGACGGCGGCCGACTGCCATATGGATAGGTTACATATGCAGTGACATAATTGGAAACTGGGCCCTTCGTTTTCGTTGCTCGTGGACGCCATGGGAGCACATGAGCGTGGATCATAATTCATAAGTACGTTAGTGACAATGATTATTCGAGCTCTCTCCCTTCCTTCTCGGTTTGCTCGTGCTCCGTGGCCTTTTGCTGTCCGTGGCACCATCCGTGTTCAAGTCAGGCTTGGTGCTCTGTGCTCGGTGTACTCTGTTTTCTTGCAAGGGAAGACATCTCGTATGTCATAACGACAGGTCCTACAAGAGTAAAAAAAGAAAATTTTCCGACCCTTTGCATTGGTGGGAACAGTAGCATTGTCACCTCCTCCATTAGCTCCTCCAACTTCGGTTGTACCTTCACCATATTTTGCACCTTTCTTCTTATGGCCACCTTCCATAGATCCTTTCAGCCTAAGTTTTCTTCATCTCCCTACGTCTGCTTTAGCAAGAGGTGCACCAACAACAAATGGTAGTTGCACCAGTGGCCACTGCGTTTTGTCTGTCATTGGCTCAATCTCTCTACCATAAGCAGCCCTGAATCTATCCACTCATGCACAAATTGTTCAAAGTCATATCCCGGTTGGCTGGTTACAAAGGTCAAAACATATTGACATGGCTTACCAGTATGCTGCCACTCAAGATAAGTAGTTCTTTGATTTAACTTCACAATATGCCTCCGTAGGTACAATAGCAGTCTCCTCTTCTCTTAAGTCTAAAAGTTCGTACATCTAATTTTCACTTATAAGTGCGATTCGATCTTCCTCATCATGTGTCTCCACTATCTACAAGCTATCCCAATCAATCGTACCTATAACGATGATTAGAAATAGCTATTCTTATTATTATTCTTAAAAAATTATAAAAAATTAAAAGTTATGCCCATTCAAGTGCAAATATAATATGTGACTTATACAACTATATGGGAAACTAGAGAAATTTAAGAGACTGATGAAAATGTCCCGGTGCTTGACTGATCGATAGTATTGGTTACTAATATTCAGTTGTGGGCAGCCATGGCGCCGCCACCCTCAGCTAGGGCAGGCGTGGGCAGGACGGGGCAGCAGCCGGCGGCAGGGCAGGGGCCGGCGGCGGGGCAGCGTCGGGCGGTTTGGCTCTAGGTCAGCGTCGTGACTCACAATTCGATCGGTGAGAGAGAAGGCAATGCGTCCGTCCAACAGATGCGTATGTAATCCTTGCAATGCAAGACATAAGGGCAAAAACATCTTTTCACGTGAGAAATACATGAAAAAGAAAATAGAAAAGAGGGAAAATACCCCAAATGACAATAGAATCAAGGAGTTGCTGTTTGAAGTCCTAGTTTTTCGAGAACAGTATTTGGAATGGCAAAGTTGCGAAACGCGTTGTCTGGAGTCCTAAAATTGCAATTTTTTTCCATGTATCTCCACTAGAGAAATAAAGCAATCGTCTCACTTGGCCAACGACAATGAGCACGCAGACAACACCAGAGGCAACCATTTCAGAGATGTACCTTTGCACATTCCATAATCTGCCTGTTCTTCCCTATAGCAAACAGAAAGTAAAATACATACACAGAAATTCATATATGCAGCATCAGTATGCTGGTGATTGCCAAACTTGTCCACTTACAAATTCTATAGGTGTAGTATATATATGTTGTTAAACATTCAGGTATAAAAAATTGTATAATGTAATCACATACTCCATATGGAAAAGAGAAAGTAAAATACATACACAGAAACTCATATATGCAGCATCTTTTTTTTTTTTTGCAAAATACATGCTCGGACATGTTTAGGACCTATGAATTATCTGAGGTTTTCTTGAAGTTATGCACACTCGAATAACCGAAAACAAAAAATTAGTTGCAAAATACTAAAGGTAAAGATAGTGGTAAGTTATAAAAAAATAAGTGAGACAAGAAGGGGAAAAGGAAACATACCTTTTTTTTTGAGAAACATACCTTGATAAAGGAAGTTTCTGACTGGGTCCATTTCTCTTTTCTCTGGGCCAATGGCCCGTGTTGGATTTTGGGCTTAGTGTCTAATTTTGGTCCTATGGCCTGCACAAACGTAGGGAAAGGCTTTCTGTATGATTTTGGGCCTACGGCCTCTATAAACATTCAGCCCACTAACCATTACAATGCACATCACTTAAATGTGCTTCGCTCAAGTTTTCTTTTCTTTTTTACAATTCTCTAAAGAAGGAAAACATTTCTAAGATGCACAACTTTTGATCCCTCACAAACTATTAGACGGATCCTTTAGACTTCGGTTTTATGCTTGTTCAAAAAAAAAGTTACTGTTAGATAAATTGGGAGATGGACATGCGAGACAGCCGGTCTTTCTCAGTCTAACGGATACACTTTAAATACCACTAAGGCACTAACTATCATGGTTGAGATCCGCCCCCCGGCTGGATTGCATAGGAAGTGTGGTGATGTTCTCCCATAGCACCTCTAGTTCAGTAGTCCCAGTAATATTACAGATTCAAGAGACTTTACGCACTATTTTACTATTACTAATTTAATAGAGGCTCTTTTTGGAGCATTTTTTGGAGCATCCATGTTAGAGCAACTCCAACAGATTAGATAAAAATCCTAGCTAAATGAAGAGGTAACAGACTAGGTAAAAAAAAGCTTCCTAATAGCAAGGTTAACCAACAGACTCTCTATATTCAAAACTTTAAAACATGTGGAACACTCCATCCGTCAGGTGTGCTGGCCGCCGCCCCTGCCTCCAGCCCCGGCGGACGCCACATGCCACTAGCCCCGGCGGCAGATGAGCGATAGCAGGCGCGGCGACGAGGAGGCGGCTCGCGTGGACGTGCAGCAGACGCGCCACGGTGATGGCGACTGCAGCGGTGGCGGACGAGCGACGACGGGCGTGGCGATGAGGCGGGCGAGGAGCAGCAAAGCGCCGCCTCCAGATCCGGCGACAGGGAGCTGAGGAGGAGCGATGTTGGGCGTCACTATGGGGCACCCGGCCGGCTCGACGTGGAGGAGCTGGCGGCGGCCATGGTGGGCGGCGGCGCCGCTCGGGCGCAAGGGAGGGAGGCCAACATGCGGTGGGCTTGACAGGCAGTGGGGTGGGGGCAGCGGCCAGCGCAGCCAGGCAGGGCCGGCGCGCCCGGCGGCGCGGTGCAGGCCCACACAGGGGCGCCATGCGACGAGCAGGTGACGACAGCCGCGTTCCCGGCGATCTAGGCAAGGGTACACAAAACCAGAAGGAGCACCACGAGGAGGATGACGAGGCGAACCTATTTTTGTGGTTAGCTCATGTATTGGAGGTTGGGAGGTAGATGCTCACCGTGGAGGTTAAGGTGGCGGTCATGGTGGTCTGGGGTTCGTTGGCGGGGAGCTCCTTCGGGGCATGGCTGGCATGGCTGGTGGGTTGGGGAGGTTGGGGAGCTCATGGGCTAGCTGCTGGTGCAAGCAATTGAAGGATGGTGGCTTTGGTAGGGTGAATTTGGGAAGGGGGCAGAGCTCGGCCATGGGACTACCATGGCGGCTGGCGGCACTCTGGCGCGGGCGCGGTGGTGACGAGAGCCCCCGCGGGAGGTGAAAGAAGCGTGGGAAGAGGAGTGCGGGAGGAGAAAGAGGCACGCGCAGAGCGGATGGCGAGGCACGTCTGCTCGGCAAAGATAGCCAGCGGAGGTCTGGGGATGCCGAGTGCGATACATTGGCGAGGATGAAAGCGAGTCTAAGGATGTAAATGGTACGGAAATTTCCCGACCGACCGTCCAATTGAGAGGGGCGGATATCAATTCAGATAGTTATTTTTGATATCCGGGTACTGTTTTGGATATCGGATTCAGATATAATATGACCAATATTCGGCGGATATTGGATATCCGGTCGGATAATCCGGATACTCAATTCCGATACTAAATTCGGATAGTAATATTATTCCAAATATATACATAATAAAAATCAGATTTAATCTCTAAAAATTCATAACAAATTCATTACTAATCCAAAAATTATAAAGTTAGCACCAAAAATTTTCTAAAAATATAATTTATTTATTGGTTGGTTGATAGTTTTATTATTCCAAATATATACATTAATAAAAATCTGATTTAATATCTAAAAATTTATAACTAATTTATTTCTAATTAGAAAAATATAAAATTAGCACCAAAAATTTTCTAAAAATATAATCTATTGATTGGTGTTATATTGGAGTTAAATATTATTGATTCTTAGTTTAAGAATTAAACTCGATCTCTAGCAAATATTCTAAATAAAAAATAGACTTCTTCCATATTTTTTAAAAACTCAATAATCAAACATGATTTTAATTTGAATATGGCTTCCTTGAACAGATGAATTGATTCGAGTGCTTATGAAGTATCATCAATGTAATAAGTTATAATGTCGTTAATTGAGTGTCTCCAATCTAAGCTATATTACAAGTTAGAATGTGATGTAATCGAATCTCTCTCATCTAGTAATACGTTAAAAATATCATGCAACCATTTGTTAATTTGTTTCGTTAAGTATAATCTAGTTAAAATTTGGACGCGTAGTGTGTTCAAATGTTACAACATGTGTTATATAAATAAATATTGTCTTTACTCGATATCCGAAGAAACATCCGTATCTGATAGTAACCGCATCCGGTTCATTCCATATTCGATACATATCTATTCGTATTCGTAACCGAAGGAATCCGCATTCGTATGTGTATCCGAGCCTATCCGTGTTCGTATCCGAATCCGATAAAAATATGAAAACAAATACAATATCAGTGATATCCGTCCGTATCCGATCCGTTTACATCCCTAAACGAGTCCGTTGGATGGTATTTTCACTGGGTTTTTTGTTTTTTTCACCTAACCAAGTTCATTTAGCTAATCTGTTGGAGTTGCTCTTAATCCTCACTAGTTGAGATAGAAGAAACTACGGCACTCCTTAGGGTGCTAAACCTGAAGGGTAAAGAATGAATTAACAGAGAGATCATCTCAAAAAAAAAGAATAGAGAGATAAACTGCTCGATGAAATATTCATTAATGTATTAACTAATCAACCAACACTCTTTGAAGCTCCACAAACCCATAACCTCTAGTGGTCTGAAATTTGAAGGTCTAGAAGCGCGCATGGGATTGCGAGCCACAGTAACGGGTCGATCGACGACAGGACCAGACACGATGGAAGCCATGCATGCGTACGTGAAGAAAAAAAAAGCTGAGGATCTCTGAGTGCAACCAACCAGCCATTCATGCGGAGCTCGATCTCGCAGAACCCTATTTACTTCGCTGCATGGCCGGCCGGCCGGCGAATTGAATTGGAGTGGTGGTGTCACTCATTGCCGCCAGTGCGAGTCCCACGCCGCCACGCGCGCCCGGCGGCCGGCCGACAGTGAAGGCACGCACGTTCCAAATGCCTTTGAGCTGTAGTGCTCTCGTACGAACTCCGTCCGGCGCCACCACCACTCGATTGGAATGCACAAGTTCCCAACACACGGCTATAGCTCTACAAGCCAGGAGTAGCAGGGACCCAAGTGCACTCGGCCATCATTTCACCTCATTTAACCTAGCTAGCTAGGTACATGCTGCACATCTCGATCTCTTTCAATTCTTCATACCCCGCAAGTCTCAATAACTACTGTCTCTACACAATTCGCAAAGAGAGAGCATTTGAACATTGGCATGGTCACTCCCTTTTTTTTGTTTTTTTGGGGGGTAGGGGGGGATTGTTGTTGTTTAATTTCTTCATTGTATGGTCACTCCCATTGGCATGACACTATTGGAAAAAATTTCAATACTAAACTAGCTATTGCGCCCTATAACTTCATGTATGCCTGTCGCGTCGGTCTTCCTGTACTATTTCTTAAATAATGATTGTCATTCTTGAGTTTTTGATATAATTTTGCTCCATTTGTTACAGCTTTGCCCTTTAAAATTTCATCCTTGGCTGTGCTATTCTATTGATAACTTTGGAGTAATATAGCTATCACAATCAATACTCACTATTACAGAAACGATTTGTAGGGATGGATGTCACACCCATCCCTATTTCTCGCTGCTAAAAATACCTGTTTGTAGGGACGGGTACCTTACCTTACCCATCCCTGAAAACCGATTTCTAGGGGCGGGTCATGCCCTAACCCTCCCCTAGAAATTGATTTTCAGGGGCGGGTTAGCGCATGACCCGCCCCTGAAAATTGATTTCTAGGGGCGGATTAGGGCATGACTCGCCCGTGGAAACATCCTTCCCACCTAAAATTTTACTGATATAAATTTAAATTTTTTAAATCTATTTCCCACCACTTTTCAAAATTTTATCTCCCGCCAATTTTGACCTAGTGCGCGATCGAATGTCGTAGTAATCGATATGGAATAAGTTTCATGAATATAAATAATTGTACATGAAAAATTAAATCATAAAGTAATAAAGTATATATACATCATTATAGTGCATCATTAGAGTACATCATTAAACGTGCTACTTGAATACATGTTTTCCCACTATTTCCAACACTACTTGAAGCGGCACGGTGCTGCTGGTTCGCCCAGTCACGAAGACCAATGTATTTAGGTTCCGTTGCTAATTCGTGATCCTTTTGAAAAAAAATTGCCGTTTTCGTGGATCACTTCATGCATAATAAAGCGACATAAATCGGCTATTACTTGTAGGAGTTGTTTCTCATGTAGTTGTTGGTTGTGCTTTCTTGGATGAATCTGCAATTAATGTATCCATGAAAAGATTAAGAAAATGTTAGATAGACACAAAAATAATGTACACATATACATCTATCCCTAATAGAGAGTAGTCCCTTGCACGTTCAGGATCTGTTGTGTATCTCCCTTGCACCCTCATATGCTCGCACATGGAATACCCGCAGTGCACGAAATTTGCAGGTTGCTTGTTGCACGGGAAGTTTCTGTGTATACTTAATGTTTCCCCTCCATCTGCGTGATGAACACCTCCTTTTTTAATGTAGTACCTCTAAGCCCTATTTAAAAAAGAAAGAAAGGAGAAGTTAGTTTATAAATATTTACTTTTATAGAAAAATTAGCATGATGTACATATGGTAGATAAGAAATTTGCTAACATTTTGAGGATGAATAAGAATTCACTGTATCTACTCGTTGGTACATCTAAGGAGTCCAATACGAGGAGCGCACCAAGATTTGGCTATATTACAAAAGCATTCCAGTGATTCCTACAAAAATATTACATGCGATTTTTAGCCATGGATGGGAGCAAGTGTATATTGTAACAAAAAGATTAAAATTAGACTTACTCGATGTGGTATGACGCATATATGATATCGGCCTCGTCTTCCTATTTTGCCATCACAACCCCTATGTAGACCGCAACCTTCGTCATGGCATCTTTGTGAAATGATATTCGTTTCTCATGCTTTTCCTGGGGCGTTGCAAATCCAGCTAGGATGTCATCATCATCCACCCACTTACTTGGCCCGGCGTGCCTGGTCTCTCAAATAGCTTTAGGATCGAGATATCTCATCCTTTCACCTAAATTAATGCCATCACTTGTTTGCAAATAGCACCAGAGTCTAACCATTTTGATGTCTAGTTCACCGAGGCGGAACATGTTGTGGATGTCTTGAAAATCGAACATGACATCCATGATGTCTCTACCTTGAAGTCCGAATACTTGCGGATGGTACGGAGCACCTAGGTTACAGAGCCAAAGTCTATATGCCATCAGGTACCAATTATGCATCCTCTGCATTGCAGTTGGAACTGCTGTGATAGCCCATTCGGGTAGAAGTAGTTTACCATAATCAAATCTTTTAGGACAATCCAGTAAATCTGGAAGTGTATTAATCCCAACATCCTGTTTGAAGTCCATCTTAGTGCGGGGCAAGGAATAGCCTCGTCGTCTGCTGGAACCAGAATTGGATTCATCCTTTGACTTTGACTTTGATTTTGACTTAGATTTGGACTTGTCCTTTTTCTTTGCCTCATGCCATAACTCAGCAATCGCTTTCCCTTTCGGATGTTTCCTGTAAGCCCTAATCACTCGCAGAATAGGAAACTGCGAATCCGCTGGTGGAGCTAGTGGAGTATGCTCTCGTGATCGGGCAACCTGAGCGGATGGTGATAGTGGGGGAGGTGGTGATAACTCTCGTGGTGGTGGTGGTGATGGAGGGGCCGGTATAGTATGCTTTGGTGCTGCCTCCTCTTGTGGTTGTGGTGATGATGGTGGGGCTGGTAGAGTCAGCAGAGTCGGAGGAGTATGCTCAGATGCTGCCCCCTCTTGTTGTTGTGGTGGTGGTGGAGAGGTACGATCTGGAGCAGCAATAAGTTGTGCACGAAGCAATATGATATCTCGTTTATGCCATAGAATGGTACTGTCGATGCATTATCCAAGGCAATTCTTCCCATATGTAGTGGGGATGTCTATCTCTTTATTCTGATAGCTTGATTTCAGGAGTTGCTCCACTTGTACGCATGCATATAGGGGCGGGATCAGTTTTCCCTCAAACAAACCTCCACCCGGAAAAACCTGTGCCTTGGCAACTTCCTTTGTCTTCCCAGCTCTGCCAATCGGATACAACAACAAGCAGAGAGTAGTCACGGATATGCAATTTACCGGGTATGACTATGCTGTGGTAGATGTAACACTGCTCTAAGCACCTGCCGTATTCGCTTGGCTCAATCCAGGAGGGGGCATCATCACCATCTATTGTTGTCCCACCTCTTGCGACCGGTTAATCCATAACAACCTGGACTGTTGCTCCTCTGCAATTGCTGCCCGGAAATATAGCCCAAGGTTACTTTCTAGGGCTTTCTCCGCCGCTTCTTGCAATTCTTCCTTGTAGCGGTCAAGCTTCCTATAGCTAGCCCGGCGCTGCCGGAACCCATCCTTGATGGTCAACTTAGAGGACAAGCCTCTGACGCGGCCTCCATGCTCTTTGGACCCAATGATTGTACTGTACAGATCCTTGTCCCTCTTTGCTTTGAACTTTCCTTGCTTCTGGAGCTTGGCAAGTTCGTATATTTTTTTGCAACGACTTCAGTTTTAGGTTTCTAGAGCTTTGCCATCCACTGTACTAAGATTCCTTGCTTGAAGCCACCGCCAGCCACATTTGTCTAAGCCTTCAAAAGGGTCAGGTAGCCCGGCGGCTATTGCTGCCTCTCTTTCATGCCGCCACTGATCGACCTTCCTTTGGTATCCACCCGGCACAAGATGAACTCTATGTATGTTGCTCTATGCAAGTTCTCTATTCCTTTGGCTTAGGGCTAGAGCTTCCTCAGATGTCTTTTGCCGAACAAACTCCTCCCATTGTGCCCGTGTGATTTTCCCGTAATATGCAAACCGCTCCCGGCCCTTCTGGACATACTTGGTATTCAGATCACTCTTCCACCGGCGGAAAGTTTCACCCAACACCTTCTTAGCATAATGTTTAACTCTTTTCTGAGTTCCTCATGGCAAAATAGATGTTTTTCTCAATAGTGCCCACATTGTTTCTTTCTTCCCCTCAGGAACCGTTAGCCAATCGGGTATCATTGGGTCCAAAACCATCTTTGTTCTGATAATACAACCGATTGCATTCCGAAACTTTGCATACACCTCAGGAGGCTCTATGGGCTTGCCTACTGCATTAACGACATTGACCGTCCATTGGCCTTCGGGGCACTGGTTGCTTCCTCGTTGACCCTGTTTCCTCTTACTTTGGCTGCCAGAGGTCATCTATTGAGGTTCTTGACCAGAGGTATCATTGTATTGAAGCTATTCCTCTGTGGGGCTTGGGGTCGGTGTCGGTGTCGGCGTTTACTCCTTCCTGTCGAAGCCGCCTTCACGGATCATAGGATTTCGATTTCGACTAGTCATTACGCGTAGTCTATGAAAAACATACACTAAAAGCTAGATGGTAATTAATTGCGTGTAGTCATTTCCTGAACTAGATTCGGAATGTAGTCCGGATCAAAATTCGACCTTGAATGGCGTTCGCTTGATCGGTAGGGTGTGAATCTATCGGATCGTGCCACACGCCGTCTATGCAACCCCTGTGTTCAATCCCAGGTCCTACATTTTTCAGGTCATCGGCATCATCGTCGTCCCCTGATCGCATACGTCGTTGTCATCGTCGTTACCGGTTTGCACACCGACGTTGGCCAGGTCGTCCCACGACACGTGGGAAGCAATTTGCTCAGTTTTGTTGACTTTTGGTGCTGCATGCTCCCTTTACGGGGATGATGATGATGGTTGATCCTCTTTTCAGGTAGAAGCACAAAACAATCCCTTATATTACATCATTAGAGTGTCACAATAATTCTTCATAATACAAAATTAAACAAAGCTCACTACTTTTTCAAAAAATAAAATGCTTGAAATATACACTATCTCATATTCAGAGTTGAACTAAAATGAATTGAAACATTCACTAATGATATTCAGAGTTGAACTAAATTGAATTTCACTAATTCACTAACATTCCACTAAAAAAATAAATTCTAATAAAATTTCATCCAACGGTCCTCATATACATGAATAATATTCATTTACAGGAAAAATAAAAAAACCTTGGTACACTGAGATATACCCTTCCCATATTCAAAGTTGAACTAAAATGAATTGAAACATAATTTCACTAACCATCATTCAAATGAATAACATGCATACTTTCATATTTGACATCCTTTTTTTCATTCATAATACAAAATAACATTCACATTCACTTGACACCAAATGAAAAATAAAAACAATTACAATAATGAAAATAACATTCACATTAAAATTAATAAAAAATTAATAAATTACATCAAAATATAAAATTAAATCTCACTAATTCACATGTATATTACAATGGATAAAAATAAATAACTACATTTATATACTCACACTCACTTATAAAATTTCACATCCAAGTTACATTCATATTCAAATTACATTGATATATTTAATTTTCACATTCAATTTATATTCACATGGACATGAAATTACATTCACATTTACTTGCTAATATTAATTCACTAAATTATTTGCTAAATAAATTACTTGATAAATATGTTATAGAACATTCATATTTAGAGTTCAAATGGGAAAAAAAGAATAAAACTAAAATCAAGAATACAACCGACCTTTACCTCGGCTTGGGGAGAAGGAGGAGGCCCGACCGAATCCGGGGAGGAGGAGGAGGAGGCCTCGGCTCGGGGAGAAGGAGGAGGCCGGGCCAGGGGTAAGGGCGGCGTACAGAGGAGGAGGAGCTCGGGTGGGCGGAGCCGGGGAACGCAGCGGCCTGCAGCGCCGGGGCTCGGTGTGGGCTCCTGACCTCGGGACGGAGGAGGAGGCAGTGCTAGCCGCTCGGGCTGGGCGTATCCGGGGAGGTCGCGCCGGATCCGGGGAGGAGGAGCCGAGGAGGCCGGCCCGGGCGCGCGGCTGGGGGCGAGGGCAGCGCGGGGAGGAGGAGGAGCTCGGGCAGGCGGTGCTGGGGAGCGCGGTGCTTGTCGGCGCTAGAGCTCGGAGCGGGCGCCTGACCTCGGGACGGAGGAGCGACAGCACCGGAGGGAGGAGCCGCGGCGGCAACACTTGGAGGGGCCGGAGCTTGGGAGGATCTACTCAAAATTTCGGCAGCCTACCGGCGTCCCGCGCGAAGAGCCGAAAATTGGCTAAGTCCCGAGAGTCCACTCGGTTATATAGAGGATCGATTTGTAGGGGCGGGTCCCACCGGCCCTACAAATGATTTACTATTTATTCCGAATATTCATTTGATTAAAAAAAGTAGCAAAACATATCAAAAAAATGTGAAATTTTTACCATAAGCATATCGTGACGTGTATAACTTAACAAAATTTTCAAAACCACATTTAAGTGTATATAAAGGTTAAAGATGTCAAAATCACAATGTATAACTTTGTGTTTTTAACACTCCTAGTTATTATATGTATTGAAACATGTTTACCTTATTTTTTTCCTAGTTCTATAGGTCACAATATGCTTATGGTACAAATTTCAATTTTTTTATGTATTTTACAAAATAAATAGGAATATCATTTGTATTGGCGGGTGAGGGCCTCACCAGCCCCTATAAATTAATTTATAGGGCTGGGTGGGGGCATCATCCGAAAGTTTGAGGCTAACGGAGACTCAAATGGCAAATTCACACCATGGAGATCTAGATCTAGCTAAGGGCAAAGTGAGCTCCATTTGAGCTTTTTCCCTCGAAGATATGGAATTAGCATCAACTTACCTCTACAGCCCCCAACTCGAAGGAAATCAAGTTCAAAACGTTCCCTCTACTTTTCACTCTTTTTTTCGATTTTCGAACAGCACCTCCCCGAGCAGACAATGGCTTGTCGGGAGGAGGAAGAAGGGGATCTGTAGCTTTTGTCTGATATTTTTAGGGGCGGGTGGGGGGACCCGCCCCTAGAAAAGGTTTTTTAGGGGTGGGTCACTCCCTAACCCGCCCTAAAAAAGCTTTTCCAGGGGCGGGTCATCCCTTTGTAGGAACGAGTGATATTTTGATCCGTCCTCTGAAAAAAATCGAGGCATTGTTACAAATTATTTTTGTACTAGTGACGGTTCCCAAAGTTTTTTATTTGCATGTGGCCAACTGTTTATTGATTTTTTTTGATGAAGCATCTAAACATGGAAAATGAGCTTGTTGGCATTTAATTAAATGATATAGCTATTTTTTCTATAATTAGAAGGAAAGGTAGATAAATAGTAGGAGTTATGCTGAACACTTAAGAAAAATACTAAAAAAAAATATTAAAATTAAATCCTCGCCCATCCGTAGCAAATGCACTTATACAGTATAGTACATGCCAATAATTTAGGGTACCATTATTATGTGACACATTCCTTCTTAATTATTGTTCTAAGTTTAAAAGAAAATGCATCTAAAATCAGAGGCAGTTTTGTTCACAAGAAAAATCCAAAGAAGCACAAAATAAATGCAAAACATAGAAAGTTGTAATACAATATGAAACTACTTTTCAAGACATAATCTACGTATAGTATTTTTGAATAGTTGAATCGGAAAAATAAAGAGAAGTACTGATGCATGCATGGTCAGTGTTTAAATTTGTTGATTTAGAACAACCCAAAACAACAACAGTACCCTTTTGTGACTGCAGAAAGTTGGAGTAAATATTTCAGTGCAGCCGGGAGACGACGACGACTGGCATGCATCAGGCGTGGCTCTCTCCGATGGAGATCTCCTGAACCCGGCCTGTGCCGGACCCTCCAAAGTAAAGAGCTAGGTGATAGATCGCTCTCCATGCTTGCTTGCATGTCATACCTCTTTCGTGGTGCCATTCAATGCGTTCATCCAGCTTAACTGGTTTCAGTGAAGCTTCGTTCGGCAACTTGCTAGCCATATACAGGCTTGCGGCTGCATGTACGTACGTGGTTGTCTGTGGGGGACATTTTGTCTTTATTTCTAGCTAGATGGAAATCAAAGCTGCATCAGACCTCTAGCTACTCTCAACAAGAAGCAGATCGATGGGTAGCTTCTACTCCCACCATCCCAAATCACAATTCGCTTTGATTTTATTAGATACATAATTTTTACTATGAAGCTAGACATAGTGTATATCTAGTTGTATATCAAAATATATGTATCTAGAAAAGCAAAAACAAATTGTAATTTGGGACGGAGGGATTATGTTATTAGATGAAGAAATAATGAAGATAAAATATTATTATTAATTATAGGTTGGTTTCCTTTTTCTAAAAAATAATTATAGGTTGGTGATGCAAATATAGGACAGTCTAGGAGTGTTTGGACTGAGCTAAGTAGCTATCATCGTGCACGATTAGCACCGGATACCTGAATGATACTGAAGAAGCGCGGTAATTGATTGAGCAGAGGTAGGTCGATCTGGATCAGATGTGTTGAGAATCAGCTACCAGGATGAAACTTGTCCTTTCAGTTTTAGGTTTTTGGAGGCAGAATTCATGATCAAAACTGAAAAACAAAGAAGGATGGGTGCTCAGTGCTGCATTTTTGTGTCATGTTGTGTGCTCATGTATTGCGACCAGCGGCAACGCATGCTATGGCCCTGTTAGACGCGTGGCTCGCCGGTCGGACTTGGAGAGAAAGTTGGGTATAATTAGTGTTAGGGTTTGGTTGGGGATGGTGCAAGAATCTTAAAATGCCATGGGTTAATACGATTGCTGCACGGTGGGCAGCAATGCGGCGGTGGAGTGTGGCGAGCTGAGACGTCTGGTAACAGCAGTGAGGCGGTGAGCTAAGGCGGTTTCTCAGGCACCCATTTGCTAGGCCTCCACATGAAAAAATGTTCATGCAACACTGGTACTCTATTTCTGTTGTAGTGCACGTTTGGATTGAAGAAGTTTTTCAAAGTATGCTTTAAATATTAATTTCTCTTATGATATGACATTAGTTGCTATGAAACTGATATATATACAATGCCTGGTTACAAGATATGTGAAAAAAATCTATTTGTACTTTCGTAAACTAAATAAGTAAGCACATACTAAATACTTGCCAAAAGTTATGAAATTTGACCTTTTCGACCGAGTCATATAATACGTCTTATATCTTGAAACAGAGGGAGAGAATCCACTTGAGTGAGTGAGACAGGGAATGACACAACACTACTTGTTGAGTTTTTCTGTTCTTTGAAAAGCATAACCAACAAGATATGCCGGGCATGTATTAATAGAGGAGTAATGTAAAAAACAACAACACAAACCAAACAAAAAAAGACACCCACAAGAAGGAAGTGACAGCAAAACAAACACCACTACAGAGTAGAAACAGACGCCAGCGAGCCCCCAAAGCAATGGGCGCCAAAAAATATCACCCTGTACGCTGCGATAAACAAGCTACATAACTAGGGATGGCAAAGGTCTTAAATTTTTGCCTAGATAATCTAGATGCTGGGCTTTAAAAGGACCATGCTATTATCTTATACAATTTTGAGCTAAAAAATATATAAGGGTCAAGTTGAATTGTGATGAGAGCGCTAGGGTCATGATCCGTTACCACCTCTAAGTGTAATAGCGAGCGGGAGAGGAGGTTTCCACACAACACTTCACTACGGGAAACTGATTGTTTTCCGTGTGCCCGAAACTTTACCGTGCGCAAAATATCGGGCACACGACAAAGAGCCTCTGTGCCGTGTGCTAAACCAAAAATACACGGCAAAAAGAAAGCACACGACAAACTTCCTCTTTGCCGTGTGCCCGATGACACACACACGGCACAGAAGTTGTTTGCCGTGTGCCTACTAACCAACACACGGCAAACAATAAGTTTTCCGTGTGCCATGTCCCTGACACACGGTAATAATTAAACACGTGCCCGGGCCGGTCGACGGACGTTAGGAGGGGGGCCGGCCGTTAGTATTTGTCGTGTGCCTAACCGAGGCACACGGTAAAGTAGTATGTTTGCCGTGTGCCTCGTAGCAGCACACGGCAAAGTAGTGTGTTTGCCGTGTGCTGGTAGCAGCACACGGCAAAAGGGTGGCTTTGCCGTGTGCCAGTGGTAGGCACACGGCAAAGAAACAAAAAAAAATCAACTTCTGCCCTCCAAACTTTTTCTCCACTCCATATATATTACTTGGTACTCCATGTTTCAATTTGGTGTATTTCTCGAATAGTTTGCTATATTTAACAAATTTATTGCATTCATTGGATTTTTTTATAAGTCAAATTTGAACTGCAAGTGCACGAAATAATAGAATAAAGTGAGTGAAAAAATTATATTCATGATAGTGAGTCCAGTGTAAGGCCTTATCCAGTAGTTGAAACGAAATTTCAAAAATCGTGTTCACGAAACATTACCACGAACGTGGAGCCGAATAGTTTTTAAATTCTATAAAATTCAAATGAAGTCTGAAAATCATGAGATTTGTCAATATCTCATGCTATCATAGGTGAAATCTATGATAAAAATTTGAGAAGGTTTTGCATGTTTTGTCACGTACGATGCTTGTAAGCTGAAGTTTACCCGAAGAAGATCCATATAGAAGAGAAAGATGTGGTTAGGTTTCCTAGCGCAATAACGTTCAAATTTGAGTTTGACTTCTAAACTTTTTTTATAGGCAATAGACAACATAGATTGCTTCATGTTAAATTTTGGTATATTTTCGGATTCGTTTGATAATTTTAATGTATCAACCGCAATTATACTATTTAATTGATATAAATTGAATTTGATCTATAAATACATAAAATAATACAATATAGTGAGTGTAAAAATTATATTCATGTTATTGAGTCCAGTTTAAGGCGTTATCTTAATTTTCAAAAGAAATTTCGAATACCGTGTTTAAAAAATAATGTAAAAGGAAGTTTTGTTTGCATGAAATAATGGATGGGACGTTCGTATGTCCGAACGTCCTCTTTGCCATGTGCGTTGGATCCGGCACACGGAAAAGTCACGGCTTTGCCGTGTGCCTCGGATCTGGGCACACGATAAAGTTTGGGTTTTTGATTTAGGCGCACTCACGGCCTCTCCCTCACTCAGCTCACTCGGCCTCTCCCTCACTCAGCTCACTCCACATCAGTCATACACTACTCCCGCCGCCAGCGCCTCTCCCCACCGCCGCCCCGCCCACTCCCGGCCACCGCCTGCGCCCCGGCCGCCCCGCGTTTCCCACCCCCAGCCGGCCCTGCGCTGCCCACCCCGGCCGCCCCTGC
Source organism: Panicum miliaceum (assembly GCA_032594955.1). Classification (NCBI taxonomy): domain Eukaryota; kingdom Viridiplantae; phylum Streptophyta; class Magnoliopsida; order Poales; family Poaceae; genus Panicum; species Panicum miliaceum. Next base: position 39,658,354 of record CM064061.1, on the reverse strand, counting down.
GCCGCGCGCCGTGAGGAGGAGGAGGAGGAGGAGGAGGAGGAGCCCCGGCCACCCTGCACCGCCCACCCTCGGCCGCCCCCGCGCCGCGCGCTGTGAGGAGGAGGAGGAGGAGGAGGAGGAGGAGGAGGAGGGTGCGCCCCGGGCGCCATGAGGAGGAGGAGGAGGAGAGGAAGGAGGAGGAGAGGAGGAGGAGGAGGAGGAGGAGGGCGCGCCCCGGGTGCCGTGAGGAGGAGGAGGAAGAGGGCGTGCCCCGGGCGCCCCGCACCGCCAACCCCCGGCCGCCCCTTTGCCACCCACCCCCGGCCGTCGTGAGGAGGAGGAGGAGGAGAGGGAGGAGTTGGACGCGCCGCTGTTGCTCCGGAGGACTCGTCTGCCCCCGTCTCGCCGCCATCGAGTTACTAGGTGAGCACATGCAAAATGCTCATCTTTTCGCATCATGTTTGTAGATCACGTAAGCTAGTTAGGCGTCTCCCGTTCGAAAGAGATACAGTTGTAAATATGTAGATCTTTGCATATGTATGACCGTATCTATTTCGAATTGTCCATGTTTTTTTGATAGCCCGAGGATGTGTAGATGAGTTTAGTTTTCATGGTCTGATGCTCCGATTCGAGATAGAATTTCGGCATTGCCTCCCTGTTGTTCTCCGGATACACAATCTCCTTGCCAGAACGTGTATTTGGAGAACAGCAGGGAGGTGCTACCGATGTTCTGTGTCAGATAGGGGTAGAGCATGGAAAGTAACCCCATCTACACATCCTCGGGTGGGATTAGGACCTATCTTCACCCATTAGAGCATGATAGACATCGTGTAGACACAATTGATTTTTATATCACCCACTCATATGTTAAAGGATGGGTGACCGTAAGTGGATGTACATGGGCTGGCGGGGTAAGCGTGACTGGACCAATGAATTCATTTACAAGGTCGATGAATTCTTGAAAAAAGCATTTGACAAAGGATAGAGTAAAGCCATGTGTCCCTGCAGCAAATATCAAAACAAGATATTTCAATCAAAGATGAACATGAGTAAACACATTTGCTCCTATGGGTTTGGGGCAAACTATACCCGGTGGATCTGCCATGGTGAAGCCCATCGTGCGAGAGACGAGGCCGGGAGACAACGCATCAAGGATTATGATGCTGATGCTGGGTGTGGAGACATGTTAGATGATTTTCATCAAGCACACTTTGATGAAGGACCTAGTCATGTTAGGGAGGATTCGCCAGAGCCAACCGCAAAGGCTTATTACGACATGTTGTCTTCGGCACAGAAACCATTGCACAAGCAGACCAGTGTTTCTCAACTGGATGCCATCGGCCGCATAATGGCCCTAAAGTCTTAGCTTGGCATCAGTCGAGAAGGCTTTGATAATATGTTAACAGTTTTTGGCAGCCTGCTTCCGGGTGGTCACAATCTGCCATGCAACATGTATGAGGCACAGAAACTCCTTTGTGCAGTTAAGATGCCATTCGAGCAGATACATGCTTGTCCGAAGGGATGCATCTTGTTTAGGAAAGAACATGGGGATGCAAAGTACTGTCCTAAATGTGAGTCCTCTAGGTACCTGGAGGTAGACTCTGGTGATGGTCAAAAGAGGCAGCTCGAAACCGCTGTGAAAATCCTACGGTACCTTCCATTCATACCGAGGATCCAACGGCTTTACATGACCGAGGAATCCGCAAAACAGATGACATGACACAAAGAAGGCAAACGATACCGTCCTAAGAATATGGTACATCCAGCCGATGCTGAAGCATAGAGATATTTTGACAGGCAGCATCCTGGGGAAGCTGAGGAGGCTCGTAATGTATGTGTTGCACTAGCAACAGATTGGTTCAATCCTTATGGAATGTCGTCTGCCCCATACACTTGTTGGCCCATGTTCGTTATCCCTCTCAATCTCCCTCCCGGCGACGTCTTTCAACGACAGAACATATTCTTTTCGTTAGTTATTTCGGGATACCCGGGGGATAATATGAGTGTGTACATGGAGCCTCTGATTGATGAATTGCTCCTTGCTTGGAATGAAGGGGTATGGACATACGACCGAGCTACAAAGTCAAACGTCAAAATGCGAGTGTGGTACATGTACTCCCTGCATGACCATCCGGCGTATGAGCTATTTAGCGGCTGGTGTGTCCACGAGAAGTTCTCATGCCCAGTATGCAAGTCAGCTGTCAAGTTCTTCTGGTTGACAAAGGGTGGCAAGTATTGTTCGTTCGACAAACACCGACAATTTCTCTCGATTGACCATCCCTTCAGACGAGACATAAAGAACTTTACAAAAGGTGTCATGGTTGAAGACCCCCCACCGCAGATGTTGATAGGTGCCGCGGTTCGTGAGCAGTTAGACGCGCTCGAACCAAATAAAGAAGGTGTTGGTTTTGTGGGATATGATGAGGAACATGCCTGGACTTAGAAGCCGGGCTTGTGGAGGCTCCCCTACATGGATGACATTCTTCTTCCACATAACATTGATATGATGTACACTGAAAAGAATATCGTCGAGGTAACCTGCGGTACAGTCATGGACATTCCTGATAAGACAAAGGAAAACGTTAAGGCTAGAGTGGATCAAGCTAGGTTATGCAATAGACCAAAGTTCGACATTCCGCCTCCCAAAGGCACGAGATGGAAAAAGCCGCCAGCCGATTTCGTCCTGAAGAGGAACCAAAGGAGGGAAGTTCTACAATAGTTCCAAACTTTAATGTTCCCCGATGGGTATGCAGCGAATCTGAGGAGGGGGGTGAACTTAGATACTATGCGAATCAATGGGCTCAAGAGTCATGACTACCACATATGGATTGAGCGGCTTCTTCCGGTGATGGTTCGAGGCTATCTCCCTGATCATGTGTGGCTAGTGCTGGCAGAGTTAAGAAATTTCTTCCGCATCCTTTGTGCTAAGGAGTTATCTCAGAATGTGGTTGCAGAAATGGAAAAATTGGTTCCGGTGTTGCTTTGTAAGTTGGAGAAGATCTTTCCACCCGGCTTTTTCAATCCGATGCAGCATATGATTGTGCACCTCCCGTATGAGGCATGAATGGGGGGGCCTGTGCATCATCGTTGGTGCTATTCAATTGAGAGACAACAAAAGGTTCTTCAAACCAAGTGTAAGAACAAGTGCAAAATCGAAGCTTCCATGGTAGAGGCACACTGTACTGAGGAGGTGTCAAACTTCACAACAAAATACTATGCTGACACCCTTCCTAACATGCATAATCCACCCCCTCGTTACAATGCCAACAAAAATAAATCGAACCTCAACCTCTTCGGAGGGCAACTCGATAGTGCAACTCCGCACTATCATGATGTATGTGTTGACCAACCTTTCCCAAGTAGAGCCGTACATTCAGTAAGTTCTCAACAAAGTAGTTCTTAATTATTTCTAGCGTATGGTCACTATTGTGCATGTAACCCCCCTCGATCTCCTTCTCGTTCGTACAGAGAATTTACTCAACAATTCTGGCGAGGAAATAGGGCACCGATCCCGCAGCAAGTCGATACCCTTCTAAACAAGGGCGCGGGACATGTATCGCCCGATTTCATTTCTTGGTTCAAACAAAAGGTACGGTCATTCTGGAGCTTGTACTTTTTGTTTGACACTTCAAGTTTCTCGTACGTGCGAATAATATAGCGAACTATCATGCTTCTACTTGCAGGGCCTAAACGATGTGTCCATGAGTCTCGATTTGAGACAGGTTGCCAATGGATGTGCCTATAGGGTCATGTCATACTCTGGCTATGACGTGAATGGATATCGCTTTCACACCAAAAGCCATGATCAGATTCGGCCCAATTGGAGAACTACAAATTCCAGAGTTTGTACGACAGCCCAAGATGGGGCCGAGTATTATGGAATAATTGAAGAAATATACGAACTCACGTTTTATGGTTGCAAACCTCTTAAGCTTGTCGTATTCAAATACCATTGGTTTGATCCTAACGAAGTGCGACGGACCCCTAATCTTGGACTAGTCGAAATTCGTCAGTCATCCGTCTATTCAGGAGACGATGTCTATATTGTGGCTCAACAAGCCATACAAGTTTATTATCTCTCATACCCATGCAAAACCGACGATCGTATTAAGGGTTGGGACGTTGTGTACAATGTATCGCCACATGGTAAACTACCTCTCCCAAACAATGAATATTACAATATAGATCCAGTGGCATATGACGAAGAGTTCTTTCAAGAAGATGGGCTACAAGGGTGTTTTGAGATAGATTTAACCGGAGCCATCGAAATGGAAGTAGATGATGATGAAACAGTTGATATCGAGGACGTTGGAGATGATGTTCATAATGCGAAGGACTAACTATTTCTTGAAAAATTACAATTAGGGCTCGATGAAGACGAGAGTCCTCCGTCAGAGCACATGCCTGATTTTGATCTCTACATGTGTGATAGTGATGATGAGACTTATGATCCAGCTAAACCTAATCAAGAGGATTATTTCTAATACATGTATGATCCGTACTGATTGAATTATTATTTCTAATCATATCTTTTTTCTTCTGTTTCTAATTATGTTTTGTTTATACGTGCAAATTGATTTACTGTTTTTAGTTGCAGGTGATTCAAGAAAGATGGTGGGCAGCGGATTAGCGCGAAAATGCGCGTCTACTTTCAGAAGAATGATGCCAAGTTCCGATCAAGCTGGAGGGTCCGTCGCTAGGGGTACCCGAGGCAAGGGTCGAGGCAAGGGTGGCCCCAAGCGTGGAGGGAAGGGTGGCAAGGGTCGACCGACTCGGTCTGTACAGCCGCCTTCGCCTCAGGAGGCGGAGGAGGAGGAGGAGGAGGAGGAGGAGGAGGAGGCAGAGGATGAGGGGGAGGAGGACACGATAGGAGGTACGCCGGCCGCTATGTGGTTGCGAGGTCCCTCGCAACTCCCGGACAGGCCGATACCTCTTGCCGGACGTCCGGTGATTCGACCATGTGCGCCAATGTAAGTAATTTTATATTTATCACTACTTTTTCATTTCATAACTTGAAAATCACAATAGAAACTACTATTTTATCTTAATCACTTTTGGCAGGAGTTGGAAAGTAGTCACCCCAGGTGTTCACAAATGCAAGATCAACGACATCCTGGATCTTTTGTGCAGGGAGCACTTTCCAGACCAGGTCCACATTGGTGGAAGGTACGAGCCGGCCTGGACGTGGGAGCACTACCGCGCCGCCCCCGATTAACTCGATCGGGGAGACAGGTGCTTCGCCAACAAGACGGAGCGGGTGGTGGCAGAGCTGTGGGTAAATCTTCCTTGCATTCATTGGACATATTTCTAATAATGACTGCTTACTTCATGTTTATATACAGTATTTCTATAGGTGTGAGCCCAAGCACGAGGAGGCGGCAAATGTTGTGGCTCACAATCGATGCGTTAAGCTGGTGAAGGACATGCATTACGATGCACAAGTCCAGTGTGTAGTAAACTACGGCGCTATGTTCCTTGGCCAAAAGATAAAAAAGAAAGAGGCAAGAGATTTGAAGCTAACCCGGGAGCAATACTTGCAGGTAAATTAGATTTATTCTCAGATTAAATACATCGCTTAATCTGATCTTCTTACATGTTAATCACTTGATCATGTGTAGGTGCCTGCGTGGTGGTGGCGTAATGATTTCCAGTGCTGGAAACACATATGGACAAGTGGTTCACACCTGAGTGGGAGGAGAAGCACAACGCTGGCTGAGAGCGGCGTTTGTTGATGCCAGGTCCAGCACACCATCAAGGCAGCCTTAGCAACGAGGAGTACAGGGCTAGACAGGTATGTAGATCATTTCTTTATTCTAACACTTATTTCTGCATAATTTGTAATTAACTTGCTGTTTTTTGGCAGTCCCAGGCACATGGAGGTGCCGAATACCCCGAGTTTATGGGATGGGCTTTGGCCCACAGGGGCAAGGCGTCGGAGGTCACCTATAGCCCGGACGACCCGCCCTCGGCGTACAGCAATCCCTCCGTATACACTCGCATCAATGCGTACACAGAGGCGGGAAGGCAGGTCCATGGGTCAAAGTGGGATTCGAGCGCCCACCCACTTGATGGCGATATCATCATGAGGGTTGGAGGAGGCAAGAAGCATGGTCGGTACTATATAGGCGACGACACTCTAGACACGGCCAGTACTCCCACTCTCGCCCAGGTTCGAGCAAGGAGCACGAGCAGTAGCCCGGCCATACGACCACGGCTAACCGCGGCATAGCAACAAGTGCAGGAACTTTAGGTTATTTCTGATTTATTCATCATTCATTCAATTTCTACATATATTTGCTTAACACTGTAACATTGGGATGAGAAATTGTAGGCCCAGCTGGCGGCGCAAGCGGCGGCATACGAGGCGAAGCTGGCCGAAGAGAGGAGGCAATGAGAGGAGTGGGAGGCGAGGCAGCAGGCCGAGATGACCAACCTGTTTAGTTACGTTCGAGCCCTTTCTCTTCAGATGGGTCAACCTCCACCACCACCGATGATGTTGCCTCTGCTTCCGGCTCCTGGAACTCCTCATGTGAGTCACTTGACAACCTTGTAGATTTATTTCAAGTATTAGAGATTTAGAGAGCATAGAAACTTACAGTCACTTAGAGCCTTCGATGAAATTTTGAAGGTTTTAGATTATAACTTAAAGAACTTGATTCTTATCTCACCAGCAATATATTCTCCTTTCTGCAGAATCAATCGACTGCGGCATCGAATATGCCAGAGGCGTCCCGGGGCTTCTCACCGACCTTCCCAGCACAACAGTTGTTCCCACCTCCACCCGGCCCGCCGCCATTCAACCCACCTCAGTGACGTGTTTCTTGTTTTGAACTTATTGTGAACTTGTGGTACTTGTTGTGACTTGTGGACGAAGGAATGCTTGTTGTGACTTTTATGTATATCTAGTGCCTGGATGCTTGTTGTGACGTATTAATGATATCTGTTATGTTTGTTTGAGTGGGGATCATTATACGTGGAAAAACAAAAAAATAGAAAATGTCCGGCCACTTTGCCGTGTGCAATGACCATAGCACACGGCAAAGTGGCCATTTTTGCCATTCTGGACAATATGTTTGCCGTGTACTACACTGGACACACGGCAAACTAACCATTCTTTGCCGTGTGCCTGGAACCTCAGCACACGGTAAAGATTCAATGTTTGCCATGTGCCTGGGAAAGGCACACGACAAAGATGGCACATGGCAAAGAATGGTCTCTTTGCCGTGTGCTAGATCCACGACACACGGCAAAGTGCTCCGTTAGCGTGCTAGCGTTGTCCGGCTCCGTCTGCCGCTTTTTTTGCCGTGCGCCACGTAATACACACGGCAAAGGTGTTTGCCTCGTGCCGTCGGGGCTTTGCCGTTGGCCGCGCACGGCAAACACTTTGTCGTGTGCGAGGGGGGCAAACTACTGGAATCCCGTAGTGCTTATTGAGTGTCATTCGATATAGTTCTTATTGCACAATGTGTAGTTATTACTCACTTCATCCCAAAAAGAATACGATTCTGATGAGATGTGTAGCAATGTGTAGCATGTTTTTTAAATTTATTTTAATATGGACAAATATGTACTGTCTGTAATCCACTTAGTTGGACCTCAAGGCCAGATCTTCAAATAACTAACAAAAGATACATTTAGATCATGGGAATTGATTCCTAGAATCAGATTGATAGTAGCTTTGCTTTATGGGACAAACGATATAATCAAACGCTAAACAGAGTGCGTTAGTTTGAACTGCCGCTAGCTAGCCTGCCGCCATGACCCTGAGTGTGTGAACGTGAACCCCGTGAGCTGAGGAATGCATGATGAACATGCACCCGCTCCGCGCTCACTCGCCGCACCTCTCTGCCCTGCAACCTCACTGACATGTAGACCCGGCCGTATGCTCACCGGCCCCCACCTGTCAGTGCAAAACTGCTCTTGAAAAGGCCTAGCTCGGGGGACGGGTACATTAATTTTAGATCTTAATTTTACTAGGATTGTCTTACGTGTGCATGAAAGTTGCTGGCTGTAGCCAGGGGCGGACCTGGACCGGCTCAGCGGATAGGGGCACTCCGTGGGCTGAATACGCTAACTCTTCTGAATCTTTCTTGTGCTGCCAGTATTCAAAGTGCAAAAATTCGGCTCACGTCTAGGGCTATGGTCCTAGTGGCCTTAGGCTTCTATCCGCCACTGGCTGTAGCATTATATGCATGTGTAGTTTAGAGAATATGTACGCATACATTGTACTATACGGCATCATATATACATACATACGTATATACACTTCCATACCGGTACTGTTCATAAACTTGTATACACTGCAGAATTGAATGGATGTTGGAATGTTCCACAACGGCATTTACTTATGAAGTTAATTATACTGGCATACACATCCATCTTCTTTAACTGCACAAGCTTGGATTGAATTGAATTGGATCCTTTATTTCCTCCATTTAACAAAGAGCAGCAGCTAGCATTTATGTTAGTTCAATTTAAAATTGGATGTGATTGATGTGACACCCTGGATAATTCCGAATATATAATTAGGATCATCAATCATGTATATGGGAGTGGAAAACATCGTCTTCTTGATTTCAAGAACTTCGAATTTTTTACGGGTGTGTATTGCAAGAAATGGCTATCATCGTATGTCCGATGAATATTATTTTTATCATAAAACATCTTTATGAAGTTACATGTGCTCTAGCTTGATCATGTTTAGCATTGCGGTGTTTGTCACACTCTACCATCACAGGTTGTCATATTTAGCATTGCGGTGTTTGTCACACTCTACCATATTGGCCTTGTGGGCTTGCATGGCCGGTGAAGGTTTGGCCGAGCATGTTTGATTAACTTGCATTGCATACATGATGGTTAACTTAGTTTGAGAGAGTGAATGTGATAACCCTTCAGTGACTCCGGAAATGCATTGAACTGTATTTATACCATATTTATTCACCTAGATGTTGGTGGTCGAAATGGGAGTTAATATGGCCATCAATAGTGGTCAAATCGCAGGTTAGTGTAGTCAAATCACCAGGTGCAAAAATGCCCAACTATGACACAAATTAATGTGAAACTACCCTTGATTTTAAATGGATAGACTACAAATACTCTATTTTCATGGGTTAGTTATGTAACAGCCTGAAACGAGGCTTCTTCTATAAGTACCTCAGCCTTGGCATGAGCATCACCTTTTGGTCATAGGGAAAGCTTTCTTGAAACAGTTTGAGATTTGTGCATTTATTTGCATGTTTGAGCTTTAAGAGACTAGTTAGTCTTCAAGAAAGTATCATTGGCTTGTTACTCTTGAGGTTGTGGAGATGGCGGAACTATAGATCCATTTTAAGAAGAATATTGTGAAAGATCCCTAGTTGTCATAGTGAAATTATAGTGTGGAGTGTTTCTTTGATCCAAGTATGCTCAAAATCAAGTGGAGTCTTGATAGAGGAGCAGTTGGAACATTGAATGCATATCAATATTGAATATGTATGAATGGTAAGTAACCAAAACCTTAGGATAAAATTCATCTCTTGTGTTTGGTTATCTCTTAATCTTAGTTTACTTTTGTGCAACTTACTTGGAGCAGTTTATTTTTCTAGAGACTGAGTTGTATCTTGCCACCCTAAGTTGCAAACCTTCTCCTAGTTTCTAGGATCATACCACCCTAGGTTGCAAACCTTCTCCTGGCTTGTCTAGTATAATTGTGGGATCCTAGGTTTGTTACGAACTAAAAAATTATTTAGTGCTATTTTAGTTGAAAGTGCATGCTACCTGTCTTCTCTGGTCTGTATCTTTAATCCTATGCATGTTGAACACACTAAGCCTGTCCGCACCGGGTACTGGGAGCCGTCCGGTACCCGGGCCTCCAGTACGCATTTAGCGTAAAATTTGCTGCACCGGGTACTGGAAACCCGTACGCTATCTTAGCGGAGGCCCACCCGTCCGCCAAATCCAGCAGAGCTCCAGGACGTTCGCTACGCCCCACGCTGGCCCCACCTCGCCTCCGCTCGATGCCGCGTGCGCCATCCCCAACCACCCGCCGTCGCCGTCGAGCCATGGAGCTCGAGCAGCAGCAGCTCGCCGTCACCGCCGAGTCGCCCCGGGCGTGTGCTGCTGAGCCTGAAGCGCAAGGGCCTGCGCATGGTGGTCACTGACGGCGCCGCGAGAGCCACTCCGCCAACGCGTCCGCCCCGCGCCGCTGCAGCTCTGTCGCGAGGCCCGCAGCCGGGCGCAGGGCCCCTGGTCCTCCGCGGGTGGGCTCCTCGCCGAAGAAGGCCGCGCGCTGCCAGCCGAGCTTGAGCTCGCGCAGATCGAGGCCAGCGGCACCTGCACCCGTCCGTCGTCGCAGAGCTCTGTCGGCGCGAGACTGGAGATGCGCCGAGCTCCAGGTGGCGCGGGTGACGACGTCGGGCAGTGCGAGCTCTGGCCTCTGGCCGGCGCAGGTCTTTGCGGCAAGGTGCGGAAGGCGGAAGAGCGCCGGCCTGGGGGCATGGCTGACGGCGGAGATCCATCGGCCTAGGGGCCGGGCCGCTCGATCCGCGCGGCGGGCCGCCACCAGGGCCCGCCTCGCCCCGCGCGTCGCCGCACGCGGTCGTCCTTTTTTAAGCAGCCGCCAGAGAGGAGGGGGCGGCGAGCTCCGCCGGGGCCCGTGCTCCTCCGATTCACCGCCGTCGGGGAGGGAGAGGGCGCGCGCGGGGATGGTCGGAGGAGAGGGCTAGAGAGAGAGGGGCGCTGGGATGGGAGAGGGAGAGAGAGAGCGACGGGGGAGGGGAGGGGAGGGGAGGGCGGCGGATAAGGAAGAAGCGGGGAGGAAAAAAATAAAATAATTCTGACAAGTGGGTCCCGCTCCTGGTAGTTGGTATAGAGTAGAAGATATAGAGGATGATGGGTGCGGGAAAACTAGGTATAGAGTAGAGAATTTTGATGATCAAGATAAGAATATTTCTTTTACAGAAAGAAAATAGAGTACGACGAGTGTGGACAACCTAACCCACCTAATGGTTACGCGAAAGACATAGTCACAAGGATGCTTTGTAGACGCATGTTAGGCTAGCTTGAATAACAACATTAAGTAGATTAGGCCGAGCCCTAAGCTAGCTACCAGCTACCAACCATGATACTACAGGACTAACAATTTTTTCTTTGGTTTCTTTTACATGTGTTATTTTCGCAATCATGTTGTTTATAATTTGATAAAACTATCAGAAAATAGGAATTATATATATTGGGAAAAAAAAATCTGACTACTTGAGAAAAATACTAATATAAAGTGCTAAAACTGTTTTCAGTCTTTTAGTAAAAATGAAAAATCTATCAGAAACCCCTAATTCTATACTCTACTACTTATTATATTGTAGCTAGTGTGGGCACCTTGTCTAACTCTTTTATGCCAGTCCTACCTATCCGCTTGATCATCACGAAACCAAGGACAAAGGGAGAAAGAGTGGGGGAGAGAGAGATAAGGATGGAAACGGATCGGATTCGCATGGGATCAGATCCGAATATCACTATTTACCACATTTTAATTCGAATACAGATACGGATTCGGGTATTCTCGGATACGAATGCAAAACAGATACCTCGGATACAGATTCACATTCGGATATTTACTCACCGTATAACATAATATTTATCTATTTTTTATTAGTAGTTTTAGAATATAAAATCATTACGCAGGTAGAAACTAAAGTTTAATAACATAAAAAAGATAACTAATTAAAAGTAATACATTTACCAACAATATTTAATAAATAAATATATATAAAATAAAACTAGATATAAAATATATTTAAATAAATGTATAGACAATTTTTATTAATATATAAATAAAAATTATAAAAGTAGTTTTACATATAAATAGATAAAACAATAAAATATTTAAAAGTAAACTTAATCTTCGTATATTTTTATTATAAAAATTAATATAACATTGGTTATAGGAAATGGAGATGGTTTCAGTCAATAGGGATACGGATAGTGTCAGATATTGTCGAATACGAATGTGGAATCGGATAGAGAAAATCAATAAAAATCGAATTTGGATATATCCACTTTGCTATCATATTAAATTCGAATATAAATACGGATATCCATATTAATATTTAAGCGATATGGATATCAAATAATTTGAATATGTGATATCCGTTTCCGATCCTTAGAGAGAGAACACTGCCTGACAGGCCGGCTTGCATGCAGTCATGTATGGTCCGGGCATGCAGTGATATCTGCATGTACGTACCCACAAACACTGATGAGAGAGATAATTGTTGGTCAGCACGGCCGCATGGCGAAGGCAGCAGCCAGCAGAGCTCCAGCAGGAACTGCAATTCTGTTCCGTGGCCACCGGCGGAAATACAGGAGGCTTCTTGTCGTCTAACTGTTGTTCGCTTCTTCCCCTGACGGATCTTTCTTCTCTCCCTCTCTGATCGATCCGGCCCTGCACCATCAGTCTGCGGCCACTGCGGCGGCATAGTAGCTCGTACCACGCCACATTGACGGCGACGACCCTGCCCCCTAGCTTCTCTTCATGCCATTGTGGCTGCTGCTGCCTGCGACACAGGACCAGAGTGAGAGCTTCTCTATAGGGCTACACAGCTACTAGTTGTAAGGAGAGTGGAAGAGGTAGTAGGTGCCAGTTGAATGTGCTTGAATGGCCGAGTAAATGCATGTGAATGCCGCCATCGCCGAGCTGCAGGAAGGGAGATAGTAGATGTGCATTTTGGTGCAATGGCATTCGCATTTGCATACAGATGCGCAGTGTATGAATGACTCATCACCACTTAAGATGGGCCTGCCTGCACCAAGATGGCCTCTCCCTCTCACACATTTATGTGTTGCTTAACTGTGCCATGACTTCTCCGTGTCTTGTATCATTCAATTCAATCGCCTCGCCTCGCCTCGCCTCGCTAATAAAGAAGAGAAAGAGAGATGTTATCGTTCTGCAGACTAGTAGCTCCTGGCCACTCTCAGTCTCTCTCTACTAAAGGATGGACACAAAGGAGCGAGTAATATCTGCTTTAATTTTACTCAGAAGAATATGAATAGCTACGCATCTTCTTTTAATTTATACTACTATGTAACAATGAAATAAGTTATAAACGTTCTTTTGGTTGTTTTTAATAAACTTTGAGTAAGTAGGAATTCGAGAACACCCCCCCTCACCCTCCCAGGCGACACGGGGGTGATTCCTGCGCCGCCGCCCAACACTCCTCCATTTGCTGCCTCTGGCGGTGGCGGCCCGCAGCTGGGCCGAAGCCGGGCAGATCGCTTCCCCTCCCCTTCTCTCTCTTTTCCACCGAGCTCCAAACCTGTGTCGCACACCACTTCCTCTCTCACCGCCGCCAGTCGCCGGGTCTGGGGCATTGGGGCTGCCGGATCTGGCCGGCCCTTGGGCGGATCTGCTGTTGCCGGGCTTCACCGCCTCGGTGCCGGCGGCCTGCCCCATGGCACCGGCCTCTGCCCTGTCGTGCCTAGCCCCCTGGCTGGCGCCGGCGCCGCCACTCTGGTGGCTAGGTCTGCGGGCCTTCGGCTGGGCAAATATAACCGAGAACCAAACCAAAATAACCGAGAATTGCGATCGGCACCGAGAAATTTCGGTTCCGCTTCGGTTCCATGTTCTGAGGAACCAAAATTATTCGGTTATTTTGGTTCTTGGTGATATTTTTCTTGTTTTTCTTCGAATTTGAGAGAGGAACATAACTGTTGGCGCTAAAATCGGCCAGACAGGAATCGGCCAATGGTTTTCAGCGTCGGACACACGACCCGGGAGAATCTGCTTACCTCCTGTTCGGGTTATTGCCCTGGTGCGGTTCGTGCGGCGTGCCAGTCAATCTGACCTATTGATTGACAAGGAAATAAAAGTATTAAATTCCAGGCGCTCCGATCGGCTGGAGTTCCGATCTGTCCTGAAGAGCGCGTCGGCGAATCGGTCGATTTGCTGTGAAGATGATCGGCTATGGATCAGCTGATAATCGCGTAATAATTGCAAAGAAAACTGCTGGAGCGATCTAAACAATTATTATAGATGCAACACTTGAAACAGATCTAATCAGCTATAGGACGATGAACGATGAAGGGCGATGATAAAGCCGATAGTTCCAATCTCAAGCTGGATAACTGGTGATAATACTAGAACAACAGGTAAAACCTATGATTCTAGTAAATATCGATAACTGGTGAATAAATCTGAACGAAACCACAGCGATGCGCCCGAGGTTAAAGCTCAGATGCTATTCGGTAAGCGGAACCTACCAATTGACCGGAGATCGAGTCGATGCAGTCCTGCCAATTTGTACGAACTCGTGAAAGAAGAAAAAGTAATGGCGAAGTCGCCGACTTGAAAGTAAAGTACTAGGAAAAAGTAGAAGTGTTTTGTTGATTGATGTGTTGATATCCTGCAAAGCCCTGACGACTCCTATTTATACCGTAAAACCAGGACTCCTAGTCGATTACGACTTGTTACAACCTTATTTCAAACAGGAAAACTACTATATCTATAATATCTTTAAAAAGGAAACAGACTCCCGCAGAATCTTCCGCCGCCGTCTCCTAATCCAATCAGGACTTTTTCCATTGTTTCTTGACCGAATCAGCGTTGCTCCGTTGACTAACATCAGGCCACTTTTGACCAGAATCCTCTGATGTGGTTCCAATCTGTTTGGCGCAAGTTGCATTGCCAATCGGCCGATTCCCAACTGTAGCCTCAATCGGCCGATTCTCTACTGTAGCCTTTAGATCTGCTGCATCGGCCAATCCCTTCTTCTGACGCCGATTCAACATGTGTCAAAATCTGGCGTCAACAATAATATTTATGTGTTGTACTGTAATGATGCATTGATGTTTGAATTGTGCCTGGTGATTGCTTGCAAAATTAGGGAAATGTTGTCGAAATTTTCTTTTGAATGGACTGTTTTTGTGTATCTTGAAATTTCGATTCCTTCAGTTAGAACCGAACTGAACCGAACTAATCGAAACCGAATTTGTTCGGTTCTTGATTATGAAAAGAACCAATCAGTTCCTATTTCATAGGAGCCAAACTTCTGTGGGAACCGAGAAACCAAACCGATCGGTTCGGTTCTAACCGAATGCCTAGGATAAGTGGGGCCCCAGGCCGCCGGCTCTGTCTGCGGGGCTCTCGGTGGGTGGGGGCGCCCCCGTCACCGCTCGTTCCTCGCCGACCCCCCACCTCCGGCCAGCCCTCGCGTGGGCGTGTGGCCACCGCCGTTGCTCGGCCTGGGGCGGGGGCTGCCCCACCGGTGGCTCGGGTAGCCAGTGGCCGATGGCCGCGTCACCGTTGCTGCTCGCCCTTGGGTGGCCGGTTTGCTGCGCCTTCAGCGGATCTTGTTGTCGGGGCTTGGCGCGCCGTCGCCGCTTGTTACGGGGCGGGTTGTCGTCTAGGGGCCATCTGCGGCGGGGTGCCGGCCGGCGGGCTCTTCTGCACTGCAGCGTTCTTCGGCCTTCAAATCTGGGGAGGGAACAGGGTGGAGGTGAAAGCCTAGGTCTGCTTGCAGGCCAATGACGGCGACGCCCTAGGGTGTCGATTACCTTCTTGAAGGCGTTATTCCATGCCCCTATTTTCTCCTCTCCGGCGAGCTTTCCGGGTGAAAGCCTTGGCCTTTTTGGTCGAACGATGACGGCGCCTGCAGCATCGCTCCCTCCTTGGAGGCGTCGTCTTGGAAACTCTGTTGCTGATGGTGGTGGTCATCTGCGCTCCTCGAAGAGCTTCCGCTTTTGCGCCTGCATTTACTCATTTCGTTTGCATCTCCTGGGTTGCAATGGTCGTCGTCTGGCGGATGCTTTGCCACCCTTATATTCATTAGCAGATACTTTGCCGCCATTCTGCTCTGGTGGATGCTTTGCGCCGTCATCGCGTTGGTGATCTCTTCAGACGGATGCTTTGTCACCGTGGTAGGTTAGGTGGATGCTTTGCCACCTTTATTATCGACCTTTGCTCCCCTGGCGTTGTAGTATCTTTTAGCAGGTTCAGTTGTGGTCATATCTAGGTTTGTTGGTTTGTATGTGTGTGCCCCATTTTCTCTCCATGTTTCCGTTTGTTGTATGGGTCATCTACCACTCGCTTGGTGGTGCTGTCTTCGCCTTAATAGCCTCTGCCTATTAAGGTTTGTAATGGTCATTTTGCTTTCATCTTAATCAAATACGTGCTCAGACACGTTCGCGAAAAGAGAGTAAGCAGGCATTTAGTGTCGATGCATTGATGCTTATGTCTATAAAATTAAAATACACTACAGAGGAATAAACATGTAGGAAAAACCTTTTGATCAACACACATCTCTTTCCAATTATGCATTTAAGATACTAAAATTTACTATAGATCATGCATGGTGTACAGTGAATTAAATGATGCAAATCATCAGTTATATAAAAGTAACAACAATCAATGTTGGGTTTCAAATTTCAAAATGGTCTCGATTGGATAATAATTAAAATCTAGACTTAGAACTTATATATGGATCGGAATAAACATAGAACTTATGACTTACAAAAATAACAAAATCAATGTAGGGATAAATATATTGTATATATTAACTACCAAAGTTAAGAAAAAAGTTTGACTATAAGAACCAACCTAGATTAATATACTCCCTTCATTCCAAACTATATATCGTTTTGCTTTTTTTTTATATATTTTTAATACTATGTATCTAGACACAATAGTGCATATGTAGTAAAAAAGTTGAAACGACTTATAAATTAGGATGGAGGAAGTATATATTTTTGATAAAATACAGAGAAAATTTAAATTCCTTGTCTGTGCGCACAGACTTCTATGCATCGGACTAGTAGCTGCTACCTGTTCCAAAATAAGTGTGGTTTCAGGAGTTAGGCACGGGAATTAAGAAGGAGTAAAAAAGGGTGAACATAAAATGAGGAGTAGATGAGGAGAGAAATAGAATAGAGTTGTATTGGAAACTGAGAAGTACACTTATCTTGAGACAAATTTTAAATTCTCAAACTACACTTATTTTTGGACGGAGGGAGTACTCTTATGTATCTGATACTCTGCCATACACCGGGTAATATTGATCATGCATTTGGACATGTTTGCATATTAATGACTCGTATTATTACTATCTGTGACTCCAGTACTAGACGCCTGACTGAACGGCATACTTAGGTACGATGGTGCTACTACGGTGATAAAGCGTGTTTAATCATGTGCGCGGATATATATAAGTTTGCAAGCGACTGGCTGGGGCACAGGCGCGATCGTCTTTGTGCTCGGCCCCCACACCCTCCTGTTGCCTGTGAGCGCCTGCACATGCATTTGCATGCATCTAATCGATCGAGCTTGCTTTTGTCCGCTTGCATATGTTTGTTTCTGCACTGACATATGTACTCAATACCCATGCACCTGCCTTCTCTGCTTTCTTTCTAACTACAGTCTACACCTATATATCTCAAACTTCTCCTATATAGTACGAGTATATCATTTATGCATGCAGCTTAATACTCATTCCTTTCTCTCGTATGAATGAAAATTTCGGTTCCGTGAAGTTAACTTCGAAAACTTTTACCGCTAAACTAAAGTACTTGAATCGTGTTAATATTCATCTCATGAAATTATTATGGAAAATACCTAGAAAAATAACTCTAACTTTAGTGACTTCCAATAAAAATTCCTTATTAGGACAAAATGATTATTAAATATGTGTATTGGGGGCCATACTGATATCCATAATGTCAAGTAAAATATAATGGAGGTAATATAAGATATAGCACTTCTTAACATTGCGCACTATGTAGTCAATAAAACTATACAAAAGCAATTTTTTTAGCTCCGAACGGCTCCAAAATAATTTTTCTTTTTCTTCTAAGGTTGTTGTTGGTGTTGCACAATACAAAAATCAGAGATCAACTCATCCATGTAAGTTCTTGTAGTAGGAATAGTCGTCAATGTATTGCATTCATCAATTACTAATTGGAGGCTCCTTTCGAAGCCTCCACGTGAAGCCACCTAGTATCCTAGGTGGACACTCTATAAAATTAGAGAAATTCTAGAAATTCTGATAAAAATCAGAAATATCTGGCTATCAATCCGATAAATTTGATCACCGTAGCCATTGGATTTGTTATCTTTTCTATTAAATTACCCGCATCTGCTATTATAAAAATAGGATAAAGTAACCCCCTAAACATGTATCTAAATTATCCACCTCTGCCATTATAAAATTTAATTTAAAGTAATCCCCTAAACATGTATCTAAATTACCCATCTCTGCTATTATAAAAAATATTCTAAAGTAACCCTCTAACTTCATGTAAATTACCCAGCTATACTATTATAATAATAATACAAATAACCCCCTAAATTTGCATATAAGTCCACTTATATCATTATTAAAAGTTAAACTAACACATAAATCTGAATCTAAATTATATAATTATAACAAAATATTAAAGTGCACTAATATAAAATTCTAAATTACTATTTTATAATTATTAATATATTATTTATGTTATTATTTATATAAAAATACTACTCATGATGTGTGTCACCGTGTAGTCATGTATAAGGAAAGAGAGAAGAATATCAATTTTCATATTGTTCACATAGGTCAAACAAAGGGCTCAATTAAATAAATATTAAATACATATGGAGGTGTGATGGAAAGTAAAAAAATTGTTACTAATAAATCTATTGCAACCAAATAACGATAAATATGTTTCTTTTAGAGTATTGTGTTAGAATATTTAATAGATGAAAGAGAGTATGAGATAGATAATTATAATTATTAGCTATAAATTTTACTTTTATATTAATTCTAACTAGCCGTGCAAGAGCATGGGTTGATAGGCTAGTTGAAATCTAATCGAGAGGGGGACAATGCACCCTATGAGACACACATAAAAGATTCGGCGCCTCCTTTAGCAATTAAAATGTTGGCTTTTGTCTCTTCCTTTTGTCAAGTATATGCAGTTTATTGCGTTGAACAGGCTACAATGTGGCAACGTCCAGGTGAAAATCCAAGAAGGCAACTTTAGCTATTTAGTGTACAGACACATAATGGTCACATCCGTCATCACTTACTTTCGCTAGAGGTTCCTTAACACATCACTGCTTTATTATTGCATTGATTAGCAACTTCTAGCTAGCAGACACAAGTGGACCAAATAGAACTTATTTCGTACGAGACATTCACAAGCATACAAGAATCAGGAGATATGTGCGTTTTGTTAGTTATTGTTTGGAAAAAGACATGCACAAACGGACATGTCCATGGAGCTGGATAGCCACTTTATGGCCTCTGATTTACATGAGACACACACAAGGAGACAAGTACTAGTAAGCAACACGGATAGGCACTTTCATGCATAATTATTCTTGGCACTACGTTGTTAGCCAATTGCGGTTTATTGTATTAGCAGATTTAGCTGTGGGCAAATCAAATATTTTGCCAAGTTAATATGCATGCATGCATGTCTACAATTATGGATCTTATTAACTCTTACTGCCAGCCTTTTATAGGTGGGCAAAAGGAATATGAATCACAGTGCACTGGTGTACTACTAAGTCATCCTATTTAATCAAATTAAAAAGGAAACAGTCACATCCATTTTTTATTTTCTTTTTTAGAAAAATTATGAATATACTCCAACTTAGAAAAAAAAACTCTGATTCAAATACTTGAATGCGGTGGGGCATGGGACCTCAGCAGCTATAGCCTTACTATTGCGATGAATGGATCGGATGTCTGGGATGACATGTCAATAATAATACACACAGTGCTACCACTTGCTGCAGTGATGAATTAAGTTTTATGCCCATTGATTATGTCCCAGCTATTTAAAGGTGCCTACCGGGTATGGTCGATCACTTGACCTCTTC